>OV702283.1:142649016-152191516 GCA_916181665.1 Avena sativa | reverse complement strand
AAGGGGGTTAGCCTAGACATTGTACCAGTAGTGAAGGAGTACCCGAATGTGTTTCCAGAGTAACTACCAGGAATGCCACCAGATAGGGATGTGGAGTTTTTGATTGACTTACTGCCAAGATCTGGACCCATAGCAAAGAGACCATACAAGATGTCAGTGGATGAGTTGAAGGAACTCAAGAAACAGCTTGGAGAATAGTTGAATAAAGGATTTATCCAACCAAGTTCTTCGTCTTGGGGTGCACTAGTTTTGTTTGTTAAGAAGAAAGACAGAAGTTAGAGGCTATGCATAGATTATCGATCACTCAACAAAGTGACCATAAAGAACAAGTATCCCTTACCCAGAATCAATGATCTCTGTAAGACCCCACCTTTTAAAGGTAAAGGCCCCTGTGATTGCAATGCTAGTCCCTGGATCAAAATGCTAGAATCCACAGTTTAAGATAAAGTACATAGATACAAAGGTCATTATTACATCATCATTCCAGAGATAACATAGTATTTACAACTCAATATCCCAAGGCTATTACATAGAGTTCATACCATAATGTAAATAACTATAAGTCTTGATCTTCATGTGACACAGGCATACATGTTGAGTGTAGACTCGCAACCCTAGTCTCCATCAGAGTAACCTACAACATCATAAGTTACAACCATAGAGGGTCAATACATTTGGAATTGTATTGGCAAGTGATACCATAGTAGAATAGTAGTATCTAACATCTGCTACTGCGACGTCTGGCCGCCACCGGGGCCGACAACGCCGCCTCCGCAAGTCCCTGACGCCCAGCACTCCTTGTCCGCGACCCCCGCTCTCCCTGCCGCCGTGCTCGTCCTTGCGACATTGGTGCCCAGCGCCGCCCTTCCCGACTCATCCCCTACCTCCTCTTGCCGGCCGACGCGAGCCACGCCACCTCGTCTGCGTCCTTCGTCAGGACGCGTCCTGTATTCCCGGGTCGAGTTCGTCTCCACGGTCGACCCCCCCCCCTCGTGTTCCTGTGTTTGGCTCAGGCCTTGCCACCAGGTCCATCTCTGCTGCCAGCCTTGAGCCTTTTTTTTGCCAGCTACATGTGATCCAAGCGCTGTTGTATACCCCTGTGGTGTTGATGTTTGTTGAAGTGGTGACTGATGTGGTGCCACCCGATGAACCACCCATGCCATAGTCCACGTCCAACACTAGCAATCGAGCCAGAACCACAAAATCTCCGACGAGATCAACTTTGACAACGAACAAGTCACCCTCGACCACTGATGTCAAACCAAGTACTCCCGGACGCCAAGATCGTTCCCGAATCCAAAGCCGGCGACCCCAAGATCTCCGTCATGGATCTCGAAGCCCCGAACCCGACACCAAAGACCGATCTCGCCGAACCGACCCCCCCCCCCCCCCCGACGCGCCAAGACCGTCGAACCCGAACCCTCGAAACCAAGATCACCGAGTCCCCTCAGTGTGATCCTTTATCCGAGCCCTTATTTTTATAAATGACATATATACTTGTTGCATATAATTGTTCATACTCGCATACATATCATGTGGCTTGGGGGCTTTTGTCGACACACCTAATAATTTGGAGGCCATATGCGGGCTATTCTAGTCATAGTTTGTCTCCATTTAAATTTGTATAGCGAACCGATGCTATGTTTTGCCATGTTAAGACAACATTTAAAATGCGGGACATCTAAAGATCCACCTAATTAATTGTCGGGACCCTGGTTTCTCTTAATATTGCCTAATTGCATCGCATCTTTGCCAAGTCATACATCATACATGCATCATGCCTGATCTTCTGTCATAGTATTAAATAGTGCATCCGGTGTTTGTGCTAGTGTTTTGCTTCTTCACGGACTAGGCCAATGAGTTGATGTGAGTGTCGACTTGATCTCTGGTGAACCTTCGGCAATGTTTTCCAGGCGAGCATTCTCCCCCTTTCTACCTATTTTATATTTATAATCTTTATTTCCTCATGTTGATCTATTGCTATCTATGTTGCGATGCTATAGATTCCGTATCCCGTTATACTTCCTTGCAGCCCTTATATTGCCATGGACACATCCTATTACTTGTTGTTTGGTAGATAGTAGGCCTTGCGAGTCGTAGTTGCTTGCGCAGGTGATGTGTCGCGTCGTCAATCTTCCATAGTTGTTGGAGTAATTCCGCATGTTTAATGTTGGAGATGATTATGACTTTAATTACCGTTTAATAACTAAAATTGAAGTAGGTAAATAATGCAGAGGCACAGGTGGGCAATAGATGTTATTTGGTTTTTAACCGTCCACTTGTGTCCCGTAGGACCCCGAGTACTTGATACCTGTTCTTTGAATATTCGCACTATCCGCATGTGGGACCATGAATCCCCCTAGCCAGAGCTTGAGTCATATATTATTTCTTGGGGCCACAAACTAGTTTGGGGCTTTATTACTATGATGTTTATGCCATGCTTTACTACTTTATTTACGATTGCGCGTGGAGCGCCTGTACTGTTTAGGTAAGCGGAGTGTTTTCACGGTATCAACAAGCCCAGTCACACTTTCGGGTTCCCAGTCATTTACAGCCATTGGCGCAAACCTCTGGGTCCGTTCCGAAGCCGGCCAACTTCGTCGCGGGTAGCTTGGTGGGGTGCCCCCCTGAAATTTATATGAATCTTGCAATTGCTCTGTCGTGATGCCTCGTTGGTTTTTTATTTGGTTTTTCCCGAGGTTTCTATTTGTGCCCCCTGTAGTGTAAAACTTTCTGAAAGCCGTTTCCACGGTTATGGACGACTTGGAGCAGAGTATCTCGATCATAGACAACTATAACTAAAGCAGTGCTATAAATTTGACCTTATAATGACTAGTAATCAGCTTTACTACAACGGAATGGCTAAATAAAAGTACCAACAACTGCTGGTTTTGGGATGCCTCATGCTATATGTATCTGACTAGTAAGTACTACAACTACAAAGGAATGGTTAACTAAAACTGCCCACTGCTTATTATATCAGGATGACTCATGCTATCTATATCTGACTAGTAATTGCCACAACTATAACGGAATAAATAAAACTGCCAACTTGTGAGTTCCTCGGTTGACTTCCTCGTTTGGTCTCGAGGGGGAAATACCAGGATGGGTATGCTTGGTGATAGTTTCAGGTTGGATCCGAATAGGTATTTCTTATCCCTATCAGATAGCCGCCAGTTGAATTGAGTCTCTATAGGTTGTTTAGTGCATGCTGCGCTGCCGCTTCAGTCCACCATACCTATGTAGGCGAGGACCGCCGAATTTTAGTCTCGCCGTGTACTGGCCTCAGTACTGACCGCTCTCTTTTTCCTTTGCCCTTTGTCGGCACCCCTTTTGTTTAAGCAGGTTTTTGAGATCGATGTCGTTAGGAGGGTTACCCTTCCGGCTTGGCCTGGGCAGGGTTATGGATGCCATTGGTTATTCTTCAGGGCTCTTAGCCTAATTTGCATCTTGTCCGTACTCGGACGCTGTATCGTTTCAAGGTGATTTGGGTCTTTGTACTATATTTTGTATTCTTGACTCGATCAGTCGCTGTTGTATATATCTGTTTTGTGGGTTCCATCGTGGACTAATGTGTAATGATATTACTTCGTTTTCCACCCGCACGCAAGTGCCTGGTGGACACCTTTGAATCGTTTCTATGCGGGTTTGGTGGGAATCGCTAAAACTTGCATAGGGCCGATCTGAGGGTGTTACAGAGTGGTATCAGAGCTCAGCAGTTACGATACCCCACTGGTCCAGCCTGTAGGATAACCTAGCTAACGGACATTGTAGTGTCAAAACTATTTTGGAAAATTGGTTGCATAGATCTGATTAGGTCTGCTTTTACTCCTTACCCCTCTACTATTCTTCTCTTACCTCCACGTGTTTTGAAACTGCTCTCTTATCTTTTCTTCGAGTCTAGGAATTCTCGTGGTTGGGTTTCTGTTGTACCTTCAGGGTTTCGCTTCCATCCTCTTGTAACGGTGCTTCGATATCTGGTCTTCATGCTATGTGAGGAATCATCATGTGTTGTACCTTTCAGTGGACCGAAAATTCACTAAATTTTTTCTTTATCTTCCGGTGTTTTCCTTCGCAACGACATCATCTGCATCAGATCCGATGGAGAGTCTGCATCACTCCTTATTTCCGAACTTCGCTTGTCGAGATCTTCATTCTGATTCTGGGAGTTGGTTGCATAATTCTCCTATTCATGTGCAGAGTAATGCTTTGGGTGCGCGATGGACTGATCACCATCCGACTACTCTTATCATTCGCTCTTGTACATTTAATGGTGGATTGATGCAATTATACTCCTTCTGTGAAAGTTGTACGTGGCCTTACCTTTTGAGACCTTTACCTTCGACTTTGTTCTCCGGAGTGCTCTCTCGACGAACGTGAGCAACGACCCTTGTTGGTGGTGTCGCCACTTTCAAGATGAACAAGGAACCCTTGTTAGTGGTGTCGCGAGGATCTACACGAATCGAGAAGATTCAGGTCATTGGCTTTCTTCCCTGTACTAGGAGGCGGATCTCGAGGGCGAGATCCATTGTTAGTGGTGTCGAATTGTAGCACCCCGGGAAAATCCACTACTAGAAAATCACGGTTGTTTGTATGTTACGCATCCTCATACTTATTTGTTCATAAAAGTAATTTGTAAAACCCTATTTTGTTTGACATTACTTCCCTTCTTTATTTAAAATTAAAACTGTAGGCTTGTCTGTCAAAATCTGTTTGCAAAAATCTATTAAAAAATAATCTAAATAAAAATAAAATGTTTTATTTTGGGGGGAGTCAGCCGGCCAGGCCAAAAGCCCAGCTAGCCAGACTACTACCCCAGTGGCCCAACCCACTGAAGCTAACCCTAATCCCCAAACCACCCATCCAGACCCTAACACCCCCACCGCCGCCACCACACCCTGGCAGCAGCGGCACACACACGCACGCCACGCTCCCGCTCGGCCTCAATATCAAGCAGTTGCTACCTTGCATTTGCAAATACCTTTGTCCTACTTTCACAAACAGTTTTTGATTTTCTTTGAAAAGATTCCAATTAAGTTAACCCAACAATATTAAAGCAATTAGGAAATTGGAATGAGCGAGAAACATGTCATGGAATCAATATCAAGCAACTCAGATGTCCATAACCAGGGACACGGCTAATCGATTAGATTATACACCCTGCAGGGGTTAGTACACTTTACCTATGTGACTTGGCCAGCCCAGCTCGTACCACCACTCTCATTTTGGGTGATGATAGGGAGAAGTCCAAGAAGGGACCGTTCGGGAAGTAGCTCCCCAAACCCAACACGCACCGGTCCAACCTACCAAAATTCTACATCTCTGGATACGTGGGTTCGAGTTATCACAACCTACTGAGTCCAACCAACCGCCCATTCCATTATTGGCACAAGGTTGTACACGTAAGCTACAAAATAAAGAAGCCAATCATTTTCTCTTGATACCTGGGTGCCTTTCCGCAATGATACCACCAAAAATTATCAATCCCATCACACCCAGGAGATTCATTGATTAAGTTGTTTTTAGTTTTCACAAACCAACACATTTAGAAACAACTTTCAGTGATGTAACCTAGCCCTCGTTCATCAAGCATGGCTAAGCACATCTACCAACGGTGGCTCATCTACAGGAAAGCCCTACCACATAATAGGACATATCATAGCGGTAGTAATATCCTACACATGCATCTACAAAATACACGACAATGCATTGAAAATAGTAGGACAACATCATGAACAAAGTAGCATCTACTTGCATTGGTTATAGTTAGAAGTCGTTCAAGCACTCGTAGCAATCACACACTCTGCACTCCTCGCAATCTATCGATCAAACAATTGCATACAACATAAACAACCATACAACCATAAACAAATGCACAAATTCATGCATGACAATTCAATATGCCACAATAGTTGCATTTAGTTCCCTAAACATTATTTCAGTATATGATGCATGCAAGAGATTGATTAATGCAATGGGGTTTTTGTTATTAATAATTACTTGCCATTATTGGTGTTTTAACAGATCTGTTGTAACTTCTGTTCTCATTGTCAAATTAAATTTGGATATAAAGTGTACTGGATAGAGGGCATTAATACGAACCAGTAGGCGTTGGATTCACCCTAATCAGAGTTACAAATCTTTTCTTATGATTTAAATAGTGTTTAATGGGTTTTAAATCATTTAAATAGTTTCTGTTGTCTAAAGATCAAACTAAAATCAGATATATAATCCCCACGGGGTTGTGATTCCAGGGACATATTATTTGTAATTTTCTGAACAATATTTATTTCCTTATGAATTTATTACTCTAAATAAGCCATTAAACCATTTATTTAATTACTACAAAACCTTACAGTATTTGACTTAACCATTTGCATATTGATGATCTACACACAATTGTGAATACATAGGTATATTATTTGTGATTTTTGGACCAGTAGATATTTTACTATGAATTTATTAAACTAAAAGACCATTAAAACTAATTACATTATTACAGTAAACACGTACTGTAAAAGTTAGATCCAACTTGATATTAATAATCTACTCAATTTTATGAATTATTGATATAATATACGCTATTTTTGGACCTATCAATCTTTTATTATGAATTTTACAAATTTATACAATTTTCTGCAATTTTAATTCAATTTCAAATTCACAGGGAATATTCCCTTTGAATATTCTTCGCTGACTAGGCGCAGGAGCTGACCTGGCGCTGGCGCGGCAGGCTGACGAGGACGACACGTGGCGCAAGCTGGTTCGTCGGTACCCCTTCGCGGACAAGATCTAATCGTGACCATTCATTGCAGATCGGATGGCGGGGATCGATTCCTTCCTCTCTAGCGGCAATCGACGGCGAGTGGCGGTGGTGGCGCTCGGGTGGCGGCGGCTCAGGAGATCACCGGCGACGGCAGGGTAGTGGACGACGACCGGCTGTGCACGACGAGCTCGACGGCGGTACTGGCGTCGCGTTTTGTTTCCCGAGGCGGCGTCGATGAACGGATGGAGGCGGCGGTGGACGTGGTGCTCCGGCAAGCAACTGAGGAGGCAGCAGCGATCTGCGGAGGGGGAAAATGGCGTGAGGCGATGGAGTCGAGTACTGGGAAGAGGATAAGGGGAGAAAAAGGCGGCGGGTTGCTTCGTAACCTACTATGTCGAGCTCGTCAGCGAGCTCCGACGGCGGCGGATCAGGAAGCTTCGGGCGGCGCTAGGGTTTGGAAACGACGAAAAAAAATGAGGGCAGGTGGACACGAGGGGATTTATTGGGTCGGGTTCGTGCGCGAGGGGGCAAGGACCGAGCGAATCCTCGCGGATTCGGCGTTGATACCATTCGGATACGACCAGTGATCATCCTAGGCTCCCGGCCGGAGGTTGGGGACGGCCTGACAGGTGGGCTCCACCTGTCAGCGGCACAGGAGCGAGGTGGGCTGCTGGGCTGCTTGCTCACTTCGCTGGCTGATGCGCGCGCGGTAGGTAGGAGGGTGGGGCAGGTGGGCTCGTGGGCTGGGCTGGGGTGGCTCGGCCGGTGGGGGTAGGTTAGTTTTTTTTTTCTTTTTGTTTTTTTTTCTTTTTTAGTAATTCTATTGTATATTTTTATTTATAACTCCAAATGAAATGATTTTTGTCTTCAAATTTTTCTAAAATCATTTAGATCACATTAGGATCATATTTGCAATATTTTTACTATTTTGCAAGTAGTGGATTTATAAATCATTGCATATTCATTTGTAGGTGCATTTTGGTGATTCAAAATAGGGCTTCAATATAGTGTTTTGCAATTCAAATTTTCATTAATGTAATGCAATGCTTATGAATGACATGCAAATGCATTTTTTTTCTAGTCCCAATTTTCAAAATCTTGGGATGTGACACCAGCACTCCTTGTCCGCGACCCCCGCTCTCCCTGCCGCCATGCTCGTCCTTTCGACGTCGGTGCCCAGCACCGCCCTTTCCGACTCATCCCCTACCTCCTCTCACCGGCCGCCGCGAGCCACGCCACCTCGTTCGCGACCTTCTTCAGGATGCGTCCTCTATTCCCAGGTCAATTTCGTCTCCACGGTTGATGACGAGGTTTATTCTCGTCAATGCCCATTGTTATGGACTTGGGTTTTGGAGAAGATGGGGATGCTGGAGATCGTGGAACGGTAAACAGACAAGCAACCAGGGGACATGAGATTTACCCAGGTTCAGGCCCCCTGAGGGAAAACCCTACTCCTGCTTGTCTACTCTTGATTACGGCGGAACTGAAGGTTACAAGGTGCGCAGATTCGATCTGGCGTGAGGTGCGTGTGCGAGAGTATGAGTCGACAGATCTAGGACGTGCCCTCCTGGCCTTTATATAGACTTAGGCAGGTCTCGGGCATAGTCCTAGTCGGTTACAAGTTCTAGGGTTTGACCCCTTTGAATTTCCTATCTATGCTAGTCTTGCTCTCCAAGGATCCGAAGGCGTCATGGGCCTTGGCCATCCGAAAATCTTCATGGGCCAGCGTATATCTGCTGTGGGCCTTCCTTGGGCTGGACCAGGTATGCTAAAGTCACGTACCCGTAGGGTATAACCATGTCAGTAGCCCCCGAGTGATCAGTCGAATCGTAGATTCGGCTGAGGACTCTTCCATCCTTCGGGTGCAACTATGTATTAATAGTATATGTGTGTAGGGATTGTTGATGCGTGTGCCTGACTCACCCGACGGATCAGGGCCAGTTAACTGTCTTAGGACGAAACAACACGATCTTCTTCAGGTTCGAGTCCCTCAACTCGGACCCGGAACATATGCTGGCATAATTCGACTCAGGCCGCTGAGGACTTACAAGAGTGGAATTTCAGTGATTTTAATTGATATACCCAACGCGTCCGTCGGGATTTTTCATCACGCCTGTTGGTGTGGATTTATAATAGCAGAGCGCAGTCATGTGTGTTGCCAGGCCATCAGATGATATCCGCAGGTCTTATCTTTGCGTCGCAGACGCAGCATCCGAAAATTTGTCACCACGGAGGTGCTTCGGGTGGCCAAGGAGATTGTCTCTCACTCAGCGTTTTGTTGGGGCAGAGTTGCCGAAAAGTTTTTGCATGCAAATCCGAAAGATCGCAGTCGAAGATTTCATAGGGTGCGCGACCAGCGCTCCCTATGGGAGTAGCCACCGAGTGTCTGTTCGAGTCGTAGACTCGAGCAGAGACTTTATTCAGGTGTTTTTTCCAGTAGTAAGTCCGTAGGACACAAAAAAATTTGGGTGCTTAAATCTGTCCTCCCTATGGGAGTAGCCCCCGAGTCTGTAGTGGAGTCGTAGACTCGACGTAGGACTCGAAGAAATAATTCGTCTTGACTCGTCTTTCGGGTGCGCGACCAGCGCTCCTGATAGGATTAGCCCCCGAGTATTTAGTCGAATCGAAGATTTGAGTGAGTACTCTTAGCTGTGAAGCCGAAGAATTGTAGTTGGTGCTAGTATAGCTTTTGATGACATCAGTGCTGACGATCGATGACCTCAAGCGTCTGCTACGCCAGAGATGACTTGACTGGACGAACGTGGGTCCCACTTGCTGACTTTGAATTGACCGGTCACGCGCGGCGTGGAGATAATTACGGCGTCTCCTTCATTTCCGCGCGTAGTGGACGGCGTGGTAACGACGGTTCGTTGTGATGTTGAAACGTGTACGGTCAGATCTGCCGTTGGCGTTAGGTCTTCTGGATGGACGGCTGCCGTGCATCGTCTTCGCAGTTATAATCATTGGGGAAAGCCGCGTTTGTTTTCACCGCATCAGCTATTGTTTTCACTGCCTCCTTGTGCTCTAGCGATTCTTGCTGCGCACTGGGATTTCCTTCCACATTTCCGTCGTTGTTTCTGCGTCTTCACCGCCGGCGCCGCCGTAGCGCAATGGGGAAATCCAAGAAATCCTCGTCTGCCGTTGGTACTAGCGCCGCCGGAGGAAAGAAGAACACCACCGCTGCCCGCGTCACCAACGGTGGCTGGCGGCGATCAGAAACACGGGAGAGCGATCTCCGCAAGCTTCGCGAGCGGGGTCTGATCCCACAAGATAGGGAGGGCGTCAGGCTCCCCGGCAACGAGGTAATCCCCTGTCCCCCATCTGGGTATCGGGTTATGTTTGTCGCCTTCGTTATTCGTGGGTTTTCTTTTCCGGTCCACAACTTCCTCCGTGGACTGCTCTTCTTCTATGGGATCAGCTTCATCATCTGTCTCCCAATTCTCTTCTCCACATTGCTTGTTTTATCACTTTTTGCGAGTGCTGGCTTGGCATTGAGCCGCACTTTGGCCTCTTTCGGAAGCTCTATTCCGTGAAGAGGCAGTCTAGTTCAGATGGTGTGTATCCCATTAGGGGTTGCATCATCTCCCTGAGTCCCAACCTTCTCTTCTTTTCTTTTTCTATGTCTGAATATGTCCAGTACTGGCGGAGGCGATGGTTTTATATCCGTGACTCCGTAGCGCCCGGGCAAGATTTTGGGCTTGTTCCCTTTGACCCCTCCCAATTGATTGAGAAGAAAAGGTCTTGGAAAAACCAAATCTTGGACGGTGAGGTGGCGGAAGTAGAGGCCCTTTACCGTCGGGTGGAGGATCTCCAGCTGATTCCGGAGAAGGAGGTGAACGGCATGGACATCATCCGAACTTTTCTTGAGCGTCGGGTGCAGCCTCTCCAAGCGAGGGCGCACCCGATGTTTCTTTATTCTGGGTGACGTGATCCGACGAGGGTTTCGGCTGAGAAAATCTCCGAGGGGGATCTTGACAGGGCCCTTCGCGCGCTGCTGAAGTTCAAGGTCGGCGAAGAAATCCCGGGGAAATCGCTAACTCCTCCATTTTCTTCGACCTTGGCCGTACCGCAGGTGTAGATTTTTGCACGTAGTGCTTTTTGTCGGCTGTGTATTTATTCCCTTTGTTTGCTAACAAAGTTCCTTCTGATTTTGCAGAGCTTCAAAGTGCCGGGCATGGTACCGCCATTGCTCGAAAAGTATCCGAATGCCCCGGACAATGAAGTGGTTGAGTCGGTGTCCGAGCTGCCGTCGGCGCGATCTCCGGCGGAGGATGCTGACGAGTCGAGTGAGGACCATACGTGCAAATGATCACGGAGCTCCAGCGAGTCTTCGGATGCCTCGAATCCTCCGACTCCCAGAAACCCTCTGGGCCTTGAGCGTCATAGTGACGGTCATGGGGGTTCTTCTTCTCTCATTCCTGCCATTCCTGTGCGGGCTGTAGCGCCGCACCCGCCAGCGAAGCGGAAGAAGGAAGAGAAAAAGCAGGAGAAGAAGGAAGAAAAGAAGGAGGAGAAGAGAGCCCGAAGGACTCCTCCTGTCTTTGACCAGAGCTCGCTGGGCTCGTAAGTTTCTTATTGTACTATTGTCCTTTTTCCTTCATGATTGTTGTGTTTGTGCTGATTGATTCGTATGCAGGCATTCTTCCCATGATTCCTCCAATGGTGGTGCGCGGGAGATGATGGGTGAGTCGAAAATTGCGTCTCCTCCTCCTCAGACGGTAGCGACTTCGGGTGGCGCGGCTCCGGATCCTCCGTTGCAGGAGGTGCAGGTGGTTGCGCCTCAGAATTTCGCAGGCGGTTCTTCGGAGTCACCATCAGAGCATGTAAGTTTTTCTGCTTCATGTCACGGGGGGAGCCCCCGAGTGTCTTCGTGTTGTGAATTTGGTTTTTACTCCTTTGTGTTGGACGTAGCCCCCAAGTCCTTCTCTTACTGCTATTTTCTTTGTCTTCAGCCTTTTGTGCAGGAGGCCAAGCGGCTGGTGTAGGAGCGCTTGGCGTTGGAAGCGAAACTTCGGCAGCTTCAAGGTACCTGTCTGCCTTTTGACGCCTTGCTTATGTATCCTGGTTCTATTTTTTGACACTTGCTTGTCTTGAATGCAGAGGAGCATAACGATTCTCTCTGTCAGGTCGACGCTCTCAAGAAAAGCCTTGGTCAATCGGAGCAGAAGGCCAAAGCCGCCATTGGCGCGAAAGAACGCCTCGAGCTAGAGCTGACTAAGGCAGCCGAAGCGAAGGAGCGTCTGCAGCAGGAGGCCGCAAATCGTGAGGAGCAGCTAGCCACTGTTGCGGCTGCTCGTGAAAGAGAGGTGGCGGCGAAGCTCATGGCTGCTGCCAAGGCTATTTCGGGTGAGTACTAGTTTTGTACTTATTTCTTTTTCTTCGGGTCTTCTTCTGTGCTTCTTTTCTTCATGCTTTTCTTCTTATTTTTTGTCTCAGATGCCGCAGGCATCGAGTTCGACCGCGGTGCTCTGGAGCATGGGAGTGCTCTAGATGATGCCACTGTGGCGGTCAAAGACCGCTGCAGCACCGTCGTCAGCTCCCTTGCCAAGGAGAAAGAGGTCCTTGGTCTCTTCTACAAGGAGCTTGTCCCGAAGGGCGCAGCCCTTGATGATGTGGATGCTCTGGCGGAGGCTCTGTCGGCCGAAGCGCCTGCGGCGTACAAGCACAAGCAGAAGGGCATCGGCGCGTCCGTCAGGCTGGCGATGGCCTTGGCGGCTGGAGCGGAGCTGGATCTGCCCCAGATCACCTCTCGGATGCCGATGACTGCGGATGGATCCGAGGTAGCCTTTGCTGCCTATTCTGCTCGCTGCAAGCGATATGGGCCCAAGCTCATAGATTTGCTGTCTGAGTATGCACTGCGGCAGCAGGGCGGGGCCAAAGCTAGGCAGTCTGGCTCCGAGGCAACTCAGGGTCCCGCATCTTAGGCATAGTAGACGTAGTGTAGTTTGTAGTCTTCTTTTGTTGTAAATATCTTGAAGAACACCATCCTTGTGCCACGTAGTGGCCTTATATATTGAATGGATTCCTCTGAGTTTTGCTCTATCCTTGGCTGAATGTCTGTGTTCCTTTCTTTTGCTGCTCTAGGTTCCTTCGGGTGCTGACCCTGTTGACGCCCCATCCGCAATGCCGTTGCGACCATCCTTGGATGATTCCTCGCAACTCACTTTTCTTCGGGATCATGTGCGTAGTCTGGAGAGGGAGTTGCTCGGGTTACGCGGTCATGCTGACGTTTGGAAGTCCAAGGCGGATCGTGGTGCAGCCAGAGAGGAGTACTTGATGGCAGAGCTGGTTCGGCTGGCTGAGCAGCTGCAATGTAAGTTGTTCTTTGGTTCGAGCTGTAGCTCAGTTCTTCGGATGAGCCTGCTGGTCATACTCTTGTTTTGTGCGATTGTCGCAGGTGCAAATCTTGCTCCGAGGGAAGAAAAAGAGCGTGTCGATGTTCGGGTCAATTGCTTGACTCAATAGGACATGGAGTCCGGCGGCTTCTTCTGGATGGACCGCGATCACGTGATGGCTCTGGCGACGGTGCAGGATCGTGTTCATCAAGTTTCGCGGGTGCTCCGTCAAGTGAAGACATCGCTTTCCTCGGTGCTGCACGTCATGTTTCCTTTGGATGACGTACCGACGACCCTTGCGGGTCTTCTGTCGAAGTTTCGGAACGTGAGTAATGTCAAGGAGTTGGTGCGGCAACAGCTCGTTGCAGGAGTGAAGGCTGCATTGTCTCTTGTGAGGCTGCATCGGCCTGACGTAGATTTGGCTGCTGTGGCAGCTGGGCCACCTCTTCGCCCTAATGGCGGTGAGTGGGAAATGCGTCTGCATTACGCAGTTGTAAGGCAGTATGCCGAACAGGTCGTAGACTTGTTTGAGCAGCGTGCCCAGGTTATTCTTCAACGTAGGTAGTACCTGTAAAAAAGAGAGAGATGTAAAATTTGTATATTTCGGCTGGGCCTGTTGCGCCCTTTGTTGTAAAGGTTTGTTTGTTTGTGAGCATGCAGTGCTTTGATTGAGTACGTGTCCTTTTCGTTTGCCTGACGTTGTCAGCTACTCAGGTGTACACGTGTGGTCCTCAGTCGATGAAATCGTGAGGTGGGGGGAGCCCCCGAGTGCGTTGTAGCATGTAGTAAAGTTGCGAAAGAGCGAACTGAAGTTTTTGGGGCGAGACACTTAGCTTTATTTATATCGTAACGGAGGAGGTACATCGTTCGGCTGAATAGCCTTGGCTGAAAGCCTTATTGAAAGTAAAAGGGGGTAGGTTGCTACGGATAGAATCGTCGCAGGTGCAAGATATTCCATGGGTTGAAGTATGCGACTCCAGACTCCACGTGCTTGAGGCGATAGGCGCCACCTGCGATGACTTCAGTGATGACGTAGGGTCCTTCCCATGGTGACTCGAATTTATTCGGGCGCTTTTGCTTGAGTCGCAGGACGAGGTCTCCTTCGACGAAGGACCTTGGGCGTAGCCGGCGGCTGTGGTAGTTGCGGAGACTCTGTTGGTACACCGCTGATCAAGCTGCTGCTATGTCCCGTGCTTCGTCGAGTGTGTCGACGGCATCTTCGAGTGCAGCCGTGGATTCGGCTTCACTGTAAGCGACGACCCGTGGGGCCTGGTGGCGTACTTCGGCTGGTAGCACGGCTTCGGCTCCGTGTACCATGAAGAACGGTGTGTAGCCGGTGGAGCTGTTTGGCGTAGTTCATAAGCTCCACTGGACGGATGGTAGCTCCTTCGTCTAGTTTCCAGCTTTTTGTTCGAGTGAACTCATGAGGCGCTTCTTGATGCCGGCGCCGATTAGGCCGTTGGCCTTTTCCACTTGCACGTTCGTTTGCGGGTGTGCCACTGAGGCGTACGTGATGTTGATCCCAAGGCCTTCGCAGAAGTCCTGGAATTCTTCGGAGATGAAGTTCGATCCATTGTCGGTGATGATGCTGTGCGGTACGCCAAACCTGTAGACAATGGACTCGAAGAACTTGACGGCAGTTTTGCCTTTCTGGTTGGTGACCGGCATGGCCTCGATCCACTTGGTGAATTTGTCGACTGCAACCAGGAGGAAGACGTGTCCCCCTTTCGAGGATTTTGGCAGTTTGACGATCATGTCGAGGCCCCATTGAGCGAAAGGCCAAGCTATAGGTATGGTCCTGAGCTCTGACCCAGGTGCGTGCGGTTTGTCGGCGAACCGTTGGCATCCATTGCATCTTCGGACGATGTCCTTTGCGTCGCCCATGGCCGTTGGCCAGTAGAATCCTGCTCGTAGAGCTTTGGCAACAAGGGAGCGGCTGCCTGCGTGGTGGCCGCAGATGCCCTCATGGATGTCTTGGAGTATGGCCTTGCCGTCGTCGATGGTGACGCACCGTTGTAGTACACCCGTGATGCTGCGCTTGTACAGCTCGCCGTTGATGATGGTGAAGGCTTTTGACCGACGACATACGCGCCGGGCATCTGTCGGGCTGTCAGGCAGTTCTCCGTTTATCAAGAACTGGAGGTATGGTCGCGTCCAAGTTTCTTCGACTGCCATGACCTGCATTAGGTTGACCATGGCTACCTCTGTGTCCAGTTTTTCGGGTCCTTCGTGTCCTTCGGGTAGCGTAGCTCCCGAGTGTTCTGCTTCTTCGGGTGATCCCTTGGGGAATTTCTGTTTGATGGATGGCACGCAGATTTGTTCGAGGAACACACCTGGTGGCACCTTTGTGCAAGTGGAGCTGATGTTGGCGAGTCTATCGGCTTCCTCGTTGCTCTCTCTTCCAACGTGCCGAAGTTCGCAGCTGTCGAATTCTCCTTCGAGTGTGTTGTAGAGCGCGCGGTACGCGATCATATTTTCGGCGTGTGCGTCGCACTCATTCATCGTCTGCTGGACGACGAGGTTGGAGTCACCGTAGATGAC
Organism: Avena sativa; assembly: GCA_916181665.1. Classification (NCBI taxonomy): domain Eukaryota; kingdom Viridiplantae; phylum Streptophyta; class Magnoliopsida; order Poales; family Poaceae; genus Avena; species Avena sativa. Next base: position 152,175,874 of record OV702283.1, on the reverse strand, counting down.
CAGGCGCGTTGCGCCGCATATCTTTGCCATCCTCATGCCATGGATGAGGGCTTCGTATTCGGCCTTGTTGTTGGAGGCTCGGAATTTCATCCGAAGAACGTGCTTCATCTTGTCGCCTTGCGGGGAGGTCAGTATGACCCCTGCCCCTGCTCCGGCTTCACGCTTGGAGCCGTCGAAGTGCATTGTCCATGACTGCGACATGTCTGGGGTGTCTGGCAGCTGCAGCTCCATCCAATGTACTGGGAAGTCCGGAAGGACTTGAGATTTGATTGTGTGTCGCTTCTCGTAGACGATGTCCAAGGGTGACAGTTCGATGCCCCACAGGGCCACCCGACCTGTGGCCTCTGGATTATTAAGGATGCTGTTCAGGGGTGCCTCGTTGACGACCATCACTTGGTGCTCCTGGAAGTAATGGCTCGGCCGTCGAGCCGTCATGAACACGCCGTAGGCTAGCTTCTGGTAGTGAGGGTACCTCCGCTTTGTTGGTGTCAGGACCTCGCTGAGGTAGTAAATTGGGCGCTGGACCCCGTGGGTCTTGCCTTCTTCGGGTCGTTCGACCACTAGTACGGTGCTGACCACCTGGTGTGTGGCTGCTATGTACAACAACAGGGGCTCGCGCTCCTTTGGTGTGACCAAAACGGGCGAGGTGGAGAGGAGCCGCTTGAGGCTTTCGAATGCGTCGTTAGCTTCTGGTGTCCATTCGAACTTGTCTGTCTTGCGCAGCAGCTGGTAGAATGGTAGGGCCTTCTCTCCCATGCAGCTGATGAACCTGCTTAGCACCGCTACTCGTCCGGCGAGCTGCTGGACGCCCTTGAGGTTTTTCGGCTTCTCCATCGTCATGATGGCTCTAATTTTCTTCGGGTTCGCCTCGATCCCTGGTTGAGAGATGACGTACCTGAGCAGCTGACCCGATGGGACGCCGAAGGCGCACTTTTCGGGATTGAGCTTGATCCTGTAGCGATCAAGGTTGTCGAACGTCTCGCGGAGATCGTCGATAAGTGTCCTTGCCTCCTTGGTTTTTATTACTATGTCGTCGACATAGACTTGGACGTTGCGACCGGTCTGGTCCTTGAGGCAAGCCTGCATGCATCACTGGTACGTGGCACCCGCGTTCTTTAGCCCGAAGGGCATTGTGTTGTAACAGAATACTCCGAACGGTGTGATAAACGCTGTTTTCTCCTGATCTTCGACCTTGAGTCGAATCTGGTTATAGCCTGAGTAGGCGTCGAGGAAGGAGAGTTTCTCGCAGCCTGCAGTCGAATCGATGATCTGGTCGATCCGAGGGAGAGGGAAGTGATCTTTTGGGCAGTGCTTGTTTACTGACGTGAAGTCCACGCACATCCGCAGGATGTCAGTGTCCTTCTTTGGGACCATCACTGTGTTTGCAAGCCACTCGCTTTCCTTGATTTCCCTGATAAAATCTGCAGCGAGCAGTCTATTGAATTCCTTGCCGATAGCTTCGGCTCGTGGCTCCGACAGTCTTCGGATGGACTGCTTGACTGGCTTGGTGTCTGGAAAGACATTGAGTGCGTGCTCGGCGAATTCCCTAGGAACTCCTGGCATGTCCGCAGGACACCAGGCGAAGATTTCCCAGCGCTCACGGAGGAATTCGACGAGCGCGCCTTCCTATGCGGAGCTGAGGTCGTTGGCGATCAGGGCCGTCTTGGAGGCATCCGTCGGATGGACCTGTACTTTCTTGGTGTTGATGGTGGAGTCGAAGGACATGTCAGGTGCGTTCTGCCTTGTGACTGGGGGTACCCCATTGTCCGTCACCTCGCGGAGCCTTACAAGCTCGTCTTGCATGCCGAAAGACTGGGAGATTTTGTTGAAATCCCTGTCGCATTGGTCCGATCGGGTGAAACTCCCGTGGACTATGATAGCGCCCCTTGGTCCTGGCATCTTGAGTAGTAGGTATGCGTAGTGTGGGACAGCCAGGAACCTTGCGAATGCTACACGCCCCAGGATGGCGTGGTATTGCGACGGCCAGTCCACCACTTCGAATTCGAGTCGCTCCTGTCGAAAGTTGTCCGGCTTCCTGAAGATGACGTCGAGCCCTATTTTTCCCAGGGGATGCCCTTTCCTGGTACAATGCCGTGGAACGTTGTGTCTGATTGTTCCAGGCTGCATTGCGGGATCCGCATAGCTGCTAGAGTGCTTGCGAACATTAGGTTGATGCCGCTGCCGCCGTCCATGAAGACGCGACTCATCTCGAAGCCTCCGATCTGCGCCTCCAGCACCAGGGCAGCATGACCTGGGCGAGGGATCTAACAAGGGTGATCCGCGCGAGTGAATGTGATGCAGGACTCCGATCAGCTGAGGTACTCAGGGATTGCAGGCGGAGTTGTCACGGCCAAGTTGATTTGTCGGGTGATTTTATTCTGCACCCTGTCTGTGGGGCGTCCCTTCTGGATCATATTTAGTGCTCCTTTGGTGGGGGGTATCCGACCCCGGCGTTGTTTGGCGCTGGCGCGACTGGTTGGTTTGGGCCTCCAATAGGCGGCGGTGGAGGAGCTCCGTGTGCTATTTCTCCTGGCGCGGGTGCGCTTCCGAACGTAGGGTTTGGGGCTTGTTGCCTCATCTGCACCATGCTTTCGCTGAGTTTCTGGAACTCGCGACAGTCCTTGAGCATGTGGCTGGCTTTCTTTTTGCCATCTTGTTTGTCGATGTAGAAGTAGATGGTGCATGGACCCGAAAGTTTGTCGAATGTTGAGGGTCCGTTGTCGCGGTTGCGGCATTGCCATGACTGTGCTGGTCGTACGCCGTCGCGGAAATTTCCTCCGTGGTATCCTCCGCTGTTGCGGCTGTTGTCGTTGCGGCGGTCAGCGTAGCCAGCCGCGACCATGTCGGGTCTGTCGCGGTCCTCGTAGACACGCGATCTCCTCTTGCTGCGGCGTTCTCGTCTTCGGCCGTAGTCGTCCTCTTCATCTGATTGCGCTCGCTCAATACAATCTTTGCCGTCCGCCCAACTGTTGGCAATTTCCATGAGGGGGTCGAGCATCTTGGGCTTGCCGCGCCCAAGTTCCTCCTTGAAGTCTTGGCGTTTGACGCCGTCTCTGAAGGAGTCGATGGCCCTCTCCTCGGAGATATGTGCTGCGGAGTTCTTGGTGGTAGACCAGCGTAATATGTACGAGCGAATAGATTCCCCCGTTCTCTGAGTGCAGGCTCGCAACTCTTCGATTGAGGCAGGCCTCTTGCTGGTGCCTTTGAAATTTCGGATGAAGCTGTAGGCTAGCTCCTCCCAACTTCGGATGGATCCTGATGATAGGCTGCTGAGCCAGATCCGCGCCGCGCCTGTCAGCTGCAGCTGGAGGCATTGCATGGCGGTTTCTTTGTTACCGCCGTGCAGCTTGACGGATGACAGATGGTCGCTGAGCCAAGATTTTGGATCTTGCGTGCCGTTGAACTTCGGAGTATCCGAAGGAAGCTTGAAATTGTGTGGCATCTGTGTTCGCCGAACAGATCTGCTGAAGCATCGAGCTCCACAGAGTTCTCCCTCGTCTTCATCCATCTCGGACTCGGACGAGCATGCGCGTTTGGCTCGTGCTTTGTCGATTTTGCGCTGTGTAAGTGCGTCCCTGGCATCGTAGTCGCGTTTATGGCGATGCGAGCTTTTCTTCCTTCGAGGAAGGTCGTGCTCTTCCTCCTCTTCGGATGAAGGGGTGGGGCTCCTGTCGCGCCTGACCGGAGCTTTCTTCTTCGGCTCCGCAGGAGCGTCTTCGTGGAGCGCAGCTCCGACGAGTCCGAGTCTGGTGAGTGCGGACTTATGCATGGCTCTTTTCGGGTCCCCTTCCGGAGGTTGGTGGGCCGCGAGATACGCAGTGGCTGCCATGATCGCAGCTTGCGGTGTTTTCGGGATGATGTTGCCGTCGGCATCCATATCCATGAACGATGTGTGGAGAGTTCGGGTTACATCACGGCGTTCCTTGGGATCCATGTTTTCCACCCGCGAGCGGTGCTTGTTTCCCTGGTTTCCGTTCGTGCTAGAGTCGGGTGCCATGGCGGAGAGCGCAGCTCGTCGCGCGCTGGACTCAGAGGCTGCTTGCTTGCGTTTGTTGAGCGTCTCCTGCATCTTGACTTGCTTCTTGTGCTCCTCGATGAGGAGGTAGTGGTACGCCATCAGTAGGTCACGTGGAGAGTCCACAGGTAGGACTATATCGCCTGCGACGGCACGGCGTGCCTGGACCCTTGCTAAGTTGGATGACGTGGCCGTTGTTTTCCCCTTCGGGTGGGGGGGACTGGATTCTTATGTTCCCGCCGTTTCTATCCTGCGGGTTGGGGTTCGTGTTGGGCGGCGGGTTAGGCGTTTGCTGCTCCTGGATGACTGCGGCGCATTGGTAGCGCTCGTAGATCGGTTTGCTGCTGCCGCAGCTTTCAGATCCGGAACCGTAGGTCCCTTCATCCGAAGGAGGATCGCACAGATCGGAGTTGCAGTTGCTGCTGTTGTAGAACTCGTCTGTCGATGGCGATGTGCGTAGCACGGGATGTGGAGCCCACGAGGCGGGCCTGATTGATGGCACGGGCACCTGCTCAGGAAGGCGGAGGGTGCCAGTTTGTCCCACCTGGAAGCAGAAGCTCCCGAACAAAATTTCGAGTCCGTCGCCTACGGGCTCGAAATCCTTCATGGTGGCCGGCGAGTGGGCGGTGAAGTCGAAAGTGCCGAAGAGGAGGTGATTCTCCGTCGCCGCGGAGTTGTAGATCGATCGGGTCGGGACCGTCACGATCGCACAATCAGCAGCCCCGATTCCCACAGACGGCGCCAATTGACGAGGTTTATTCTCGTCAATGCCCATTGTTATGGACTTGGGTTTTGGAGAAGATGGGGATGCTGGAGATCGTGGAACGGTTAACAGACAAGCAACCAGGGGACATGAGATTTACCCAGGTTCAGGCCCTCGGAGGGAAAACCCTACTCCTGCTTGTCTGCTCTTGATTACGGCGGAACCGAAGGTTACAAGGTGCGCAGATTCGATCTGGCGTGAGGTGTGTGTGCAAGAGTATGAGTCGACAGATCTAGGACGTGCCCTCCTGGCCTTTATATAGACTTAGGCAGGTCCCGGGCATAGTCCTAGTCGGTTACAAGTTCTAGGGTTTGACCCCTTTGAATTTCCTATCTATGCTAGTCTTGATCTCCAAGGATCCGAAGGCGTCATGGGCCTTGGCCACCCGAAAATCTTCATGGGCCAGCGTATATCTGCTGTGGGCCTTCCTTGGGCTGGACAAGGTATGCTAAAGTCACGTACCCGTAGGGTATAACCATGTCAGTCGACCCCCCCCCCCCCCCCCGTGTTCCCGTGTTTGGCTCAGTCCTCGCCACCAGGTCCATCTCTGCTGCCAGCCATGAGCCTTTTTTTTGCCAGCTACATGTGATCCAAGCGCTATTGTAAACCCCTGTGGTGTTGATGTTTGTTGAAGTGGTGACTGATGTGGTGCCACCCGATGAACCACCCATGCCATAGTCCAAGGCCGACACTAACAATCGAGCCAGAACCACAAAATCTCCGACAAGATCAACTTCGACACCGAACAAGTCACCCTCGACCACTGATGTCAAACCAAGTACTCCCGGACGCCAAGATTGTTCCCGGATCTGAATCCGGCAACCCCAAGATCTCCGTCATGTATCTCGAATCCCTGAACCCGACACCGAAGTCTGATCTCACTAAACTGAACCCCCCCCCCCCCCGACGCTCCAAGACCTTCGAACCCGAACCCTCGAAACCAAGATCGCCGAGGCCCCTCAGTGTGATCCTTTATCCGAGCCCTTATTTTTATAAATGACATATATACCTGTTGCATATAATTGTTCATACTCGCATACATATCATGTGGCTTGGGGGCTTTTGTCGACACACCTAATAATTATATATGGAGGCCATATGCGGGCTATTCTAGTCTTAGTTTTTCTCCATTTAAATTTGTATAGCGAACCGATGCTATGTTTTGCCATGTTAAGACAACATTTAAAATGTGGGGCATCTAAACAACTTGATCCACCTAATTAATTGTCGGGACCCCGGTTTCGCTTAATATTGCCTAATTGCATCGCATCTTTGCCAAGTCATACATCATACATGCATCATGCCCGATCTTCTGTCGTAGTATTAAATAGTGCATCTGGTGTTTGTGCTAGTGTTTTGCTTCACAGACTAGGCCGATAAGTTGATGCGAGTGTCGACCTGATCTCTGGTGAACCTTCGGCAATGTTTTCCAGGCGAGCATTCTCCCCCTTTCTACCTATTTTACATTTATAGTCTTTATTTACTCCTATTGATCTATTGTTATCTATGTTGCGATGCTATAGATTCCGTATCCCGTTATACTTCCCTGCAGCCCTTATATTGCCATGGACACATCCTATTACCTGTTGTTTGGTAGATAGTCGGCCTTGCGAGTCGTAGTTGCTTGCACAGGTGATGTGTCGCGTCGTCGATCTTCCACAGTTGTTGGAGTAATGCCGCATGTTTAATGTTGGAGATGATTATGACTTTAATTACCGTTTAATAACTAAAATTGAAGTAGGAAAGTAATGAAGAGGCACAGGTGGGCAATAGATGTTATTTGGTTTTTAACCGTCCACTTGTGTCCCGTAGGACCCCGAGTACTTGATACTTGTTCTTTGAATATTCACACTATCCGCATGTGGGACCATGAATCCCCCTAGCCAGAGGTTGATCTGTCGTGATGCCTCGTTGGGTTTTTATTTGGTTTTTCCCGAGGTTGATCGTGCGTATGTTGCTATTTGTGCCCCCCTGCAGGGTAAAACATTCTGAAAGCCGTGTCCGCGGTTATGGACGACTTGGAGCACAGTATCTCGATCATAGACAACTATAACTAAAGTAGTGCTATAAATTTGACCTTATAATGACTAGTAATCAGCTTTATTACAACGGAATAGCTAAATAAAAGTACCAAAAACTGCTGGTTTTGGGATGCCTCATGCTATATGTATCTGACTAGTAAGTACTACAACTACAGCGGAATGGTTAACTAAAACTGCCCACTGCTTATTATATCAGGATGACTCATGCTATCTATATCTGACTAGTAATTGCCGCAACTATAACGGAATAAATAAAACTGCCAACTGTGTGAGTTCCTCGGTTGACTTCCTCGTTTGTTCTCGAGGGGGAAATACCAGGATGCGTATGCGTGGTGATAGTTTCAGGTTGGATCCGAATAGGTCTTTCTTATCCCTATCTGATAGCCGCCAGTTGAATTGAGTCTCTATAGGTTGTTTAGTACATGTTGCGTTGCCGCTTCAGTCCACCATACCTATGTAGGTGAGGACCGCCGAATTCTAGTCTCGCGGTGTACTGGCCTCAGTACTGACCGCTCTCTTTTTCCTTTGCCCTTTGTCGGCACCCCTTTTGTTTAAGCAGGTTTTTGAGATCGACGTTGTTAGTAGGGTTACCCTTCCGGCTTGGCCTGTGCAGGGTTATGGACTCCATTGGTTATTCTTTAGGGCTCTTAGCCTAATTTGCATCTTGTCCGTATTCGGACGCTGTATCGTTTCAAGGTGATTTGGGTCTTTGTACTGTATTTTGTATTCTTGACTCGATGAGTCGCTGTTGTATATATCTGTTTTGTGGGTTCCATCGTGGACTAATGTGTAATGATATTACTTCGTTTTCCACCCGCACGCAAGTGCCTGGTGGGCACCTTTGAATCGTTTCTATGCGGGTTTGGCGGGAATCGCTAAAACTTGCATAGGTCCGATCTGAGGTTGTTACACTAGGTCACCACAGGGCAAACGATAGGCATCAGTGACTGCGCAAAGACACAGCGAACCTAGTCGTATGGGGGAAAGGTCAAGGGGCACGCGGATATTACCGGAATTACTCGCCACAGTTGACTGGCGCCTCGGGTGCTCACGGAGGTTGACGAGGACGATGACCTGTGGCGATATAGGATGAACCAGGGGCATCAAAAGGAGCGCAAGGATCAGAGAAGTAGTTTCGTATGAACGAGGGACAGAGAGGCGCACGGGGCTCACTGTAATGCATCGCCGGAGTTCGTGGGGCAACGGCGGTGCGAGCTTGATTACTGGCAGTCTGGGGGCGCTCTAGCGATGGGGTTTGAGGGGAAATGGCCGCAGCGAGTTCGGGATTATGTAGTAGGCGTCGGCGGGGATTACGCGAGCATTCATCGCCAATTACTGGGATTCAATCACGGAAGTGAAGGGTAAGAAATGGGCGGCGTTGGCACGGTCAGCGGCGCACGATTGAAGATGATGCGCTGGCGTGGCAATGGGGTCTGCCTATCAGCGAGAGGGTGAGGCGCGGGCGCGTGAGAAAGAGAGAGGGTGGGCTAGATGGGCCGAATAGGTTGTTGGGCTAGATAGGCAGCGCTTAGTTTTATTTTTTTATTTATCCTTTTTCTTTTCTGTTTTGATTTTTAGAAATGGTTTTGAAACCCTAAATCAAATATGTTTGAATTCAAATCTTCTCCAAACTTTTGCATGGTGATCCTAGCATTCAAAAGTTTGTCAAACACATCTAACCACTCAAAAACACTTTGGTCTTTTGAAAAATAAAAATAAAACCATGCCTCATCTGTATATAATAAAAAGGACATAAATATTGTTTTGTTTGGTTTTTAACTTTGAAATTTTTTATGCAAGCTCTAAATGCTATGTTGATATGAATGCAATACATGATTTTGCATTTGATGAAATTTGGGATGTTACAAATCTAACCCCCTTAAGATGAATCTCGCCCTCGAGGTTCGGATTGGCTAGCAAATAGGTGAGGATGATCTTTCCGAAGGTCATCTTCTCTTTCCCAAGTTTCTTCTTATTCGGTATCATGATTCCATTGTACTTTGCAGAATTTGATAGTCTTAGTAAGAGTAACTCTTTCTGCAGTCTCAAGAATCTTGATAGGTTTCTCCTCATAAGTAAGATCACTCTCCAACTGAACCTCTTACAAAGGTATAGTGTCCTTCAATGAAGTTTCTTCCATCTCCGGATGACACTTCTTCAACTGGCTCACAAGAAACACATTGTGAACTGTAGATAGTGATTCAGGAAATTCAATATCCTAAGCCACTTCTCCTTTGCGGCTCAAAATCTTGAATGGTCCAACATAATGAGGTGCCAATTTTCCTTTGACTCCAAATCTCTTCACACCACGAAGTGGTGAGACTCTAAGATAGGCTCTATCACCTACTTCATAGGTGACTTCTCTATGCTTGGGATTTGCATAGCTCTTCTGTCTGGACTGGGCTATCTTCAATCTGTCCTTTACCAATTTGAATTTCTCTTCAGCTTCCTTGATAAGTTCTGATCCGAACAAATTTCTTTCTCCTACTCCACTCCATAGTAATGGCGTAGTACACTTCCTTCCATAAATAAATTCAAAAGGAGCCATCTCTATGATCGCTTGATAGCTGTTATTGTAAGAGAATTCTCCGTATGGCAGACTTTCATCCCAACTAGCACCATAGACTAATGCACAAGCTCTCAACATATCTTCCAAAATCTGATTGGTCCTTTCTGTCTGTCCATCAGTCTGAGGGTGAAAAGTTGTGCTGAATTCCAACCTTGTTCCCAATGATTCATGCAGTTGTTCGCAAAAATGCGAAGTGAACTGAGTTCCTCTATCAGACACAATACTCTTAGGTACTCCATGCAGACATACGATCCTGTTCATATAGATCTTAGCCAATTTAGCACTTGTATAAGTAGTCTCCACGAGTATGAAATGAGCCACTTTAGTTAGGCGATCCACAACAACCCATATAGAATCGTATCCAGATCTGGTCCTTAGCAATCCGGTGATAAAATCCATACCAATCTTATCCCACTTCCAATCCGATATAGGTAGTGGTTGCAGTAACCCTGCCGGTTTCTGATGTTCTTCTTTCACTTGACTACATACATCACACAAGGCAATATATTCCGCAATATCTTTCTTGAGATTGTTCCACCAAAATCTTTCCTTCACATCCATGTACATTTTGGTGTTACCTGGATGAATAGAATATGGTGAATTGTGTGCTTCTTGCAGAATCAAATTCCAAAGTTCCGGATCTTGTGGAATGCAGATACACTTTTCATACCATAAAGTACCTTGTTCATCTTCATGGAATCCTTTAGCCTTCCCTTTACTAATTTTACTCTTAATCTCCTCTATTTCCTTGTCCAATTTTTGGGCTTCTTTGATCTTGTCCAACAATGTTGGTTGAACTTCCAATGACATGAGATATCCTTCAGGCACTATCTCCAATCTTAGCTCTTTGAATTGGGCACAGAGATCATTAGGCTATTCTCCCTTAGTAAGGCCATTCACATAAACCTTACGGCTCAAAGCATCCGCTACAACATTTGCTTTACCGGGATGGTATTGCAAACTCAAGTCATAGCCCTTGATGAGTTCTAGCCACCTTATTTGTCTCATATTGAGTTCCTTCTAGGTGAATATATACTTCAAACTCTTATGATCCGTGAACACTTCGCAACGCTTTCTCAAAAGATAATGTATCCATGTTTTGAGTGCATGGACAACAGAGGCTAACTCTAAGTCATGAGTAGGATAATTCACTTCATGAGTTTTGAGTTGTCTCGAGGCATAAGCCACAACTGTCCCTTCTTGCATCAAAACTCCACCCAATCCTTGGTGAGATGCATCACAATAGACTTGAAAATCCTTCTCCAAATCTGGCAGACACAAGACTGGTGCTGACACTAGTCTCTTCTTCAATTCTTGGAAACTGACTTCCCATCCTTTAGTCCAATCAAACTTCTTTTCTTTCTTAAGTAATTCTTTCATTGGCTTAGCTACTTTGGAAAAATTCTCAATGAACCTTCTATAGTATCCTGCCAAGACTACGAAACTATGAACTTCCTTAACTGACTTGGGAGACTCCCACTTAGTTACAGCTGACACCTTTGCAGGATCGACAGCTATACCATCTCCCGACACAATATGTCCGAGAAATCCAACTTCACTCAACCAAAATTCGCACTTACTGAACTTGGCATACAACTTGTGCTTCCTGAGTTTCTCAAGAATCAAACGCAAATGTTCCTCATGCTCTTCTTTGCTCTTGGAATAGATCAATATGTCATCGATGAATACGACAACAAACTTGTCAAGAAACTCCATGAACACCTTGTTCATCATGTTAATAACATAAGCTGGTGCATTTGTTAGTCCAAATGGCATCACGGTATCCTCATACAATCCATACCTAGTGGTGAATGCAGTCTTAGGTATGTCTTGCACTCTAATCTTTAGATGAAAATAGCCTGGTCGGAGATCAATCTTTGAGAACACACGGTCTCCTTCTAGCTGATCAAATAGATCATTGATTCTAGGCAAAGGGTACTTGTTCTTTATAGTCACCTCATTGAGTGAACGGTAATCTATGCATAACCTTTGACTTCTATCCTTCTTCTCAACAAACAGAACTGGTGCACCCCAAGACGAAGAAATTGGTTGAATAAATCCTTTCTGCAACTGTTCTCCAAGTTGTTTCTTGAGTTCTTTCAACTCATCGACTGACATCTTGTAGGGTCTCTTTGCTATTGGTCCAAATCCTGGCAGTAAGTCAATCAAAAACTCCACATCTCTATCTGGTGGCATTCCTGGTAATTCCTCTGGAAACACATCCGGATACTCCTTCACAACTGGTACAATGTCTATGCTAACCCCCTTAAGAGAATTTAGCTTACTCCCTTTATATTCAAAATTAGACTTGAACCTAATCCGTTTCTTATCCGGGGTTGTGAGTGTAGGGTTCGCAGCATAGAAAACAAAAAAATTCCTATGATGGGAACATCTAAGTACCAAGATCTATCTACTAGATACAAGCAACGGGTGGATATACATCCATAGAATACATACCCTCGAAGACCGAATAGCGTTAACGAGGTTGTACTCGTGGATGATGTAGACGAATGCTTGCCGATCTCAAGATCGTGATGAAGTCCGTCTGGTCCAGCCGGTCCAGCACGATCAAGTCCAGCACCTCAAAGCAGTGGTGCATCCGTGATCGCACACACGTACGGGTACCCCGACAACCTCCGCGCCCTCGCTCCAGCGAAGCAGCGGAAGCAACAAATACTTCCAGAAAAAGCCACCGGGAACATGTATCTCGCTGATCCGAGACCATGGGGAAATTCTAAAGGGGGGAGAGAGATCCTTCGCGAGGAGGTGTGCTTTGAGAGGAGGAGAGGGGGGCCTTTTATAGGGGATAGGGGGCACCCAAGGGGCATGGCGCCCAGCCATGGGGGCTGCCCCCACCTCTCCCACATTCATGTGGGTGGAGCTCCCACTCAAAATGAAAAGCCTCCACTCCCATAAAAGAGCCTCCACTCAAAAATCCACTCACATGCATTAAATTTCCACCAAATTTAATGCAAGCTCTCATTTAAATAAAAATCTTTTATTTATTTATTCAGAATTTTGTTAATTACTTTAATTAACAAACATTCACATAAAACCCCTTGCTAGTATTCCATTTCACATGCAGAACCAGTTTCAGCAATTTCAACCGAAACAGTTTCGGTGTCTAGTGAAATAAATTCCTGCGCTTTCCTTTTCTTTGCTCCGAATGGTGTCAGTACCCCTTAAGTGTGTCATCCTACGGTTCGCGAATAATGCGGACATGATCGAGACCCTTCTCCGATCAATAATCAGTAGCGGGACCTGGAGATCCATACTGACTCCCACACATTCAACGATGACTTCTGTGATCGTGTGAACCTTCTACGCTAGTATCTTAATCCCTTTGTTTCACAATATATTACATGTCCGAGATTCGATCATCGGTATCTCCATACCTAGTTTGATCTCGTTACCGACATGCACTCTTTTCTCGTTCCCGTGATATAACATTCTAGTGATCAAATCACTTGCTTGCAAGCTAATCAATGTGATATCACCGAGAGGGCCCAGAGTATATCTATCCGTCATCGGGATGAACAAATTCCACTCTTGATCCATGAGTCTCAACATAACACTTTAGTAGTTTTGAAGCCATCTTTATAATCACCCAATTACAGTGTGACGTTTGATGTCAACAAGAAACTCTTCCGGTGTTAGTGATTGACATGATCTCATAGTCTAAGGATTAGGATCACTTTGTAAGTTGTTATAGCAATATAAACTCAATGACTTTGATCGTAATGCTATACTTTGGATGAATGTTCGTCACATCATTACAATAATGTTGTGACCTCGTTATTAACAACATCCAATGTCCATGATCAGGAAACCTATGATCATCTTGTTAATCAACGAGCTAGTTTATAAGAGAGGCATAACTAGGAACTTCCTTTTTGTTTATTAAACACACATGTATTAACGTTTACGTATTAATACAATTATAGCATGCAAAATAAACATTTATCATAAACAAGGAATACGATAATAACCACTTTATTATTGCCTCTCGGGCATATTCCCTTCAGTCTCCCACTTGCACTAGAGACAATAATCTAGTTTGAAAACTTTGCGTATTGAACACCTATGGCTTTCTGGTGTTCCATATACGCAATTGCAAGTGGTTAACATAATCTACGGATCTGACGCTTTCAGGTCCGTGTGTATTTGCATGTCTTTGCGTCTCCACGCATCACTCATTCTCCAATGAGATGGCATTGTATAAATTTGGTCTTTTGGTGAGACCTTTAGTTCCTTGGGGTTAAACCATGTCGATACTATTGTCGTACAATATATCTTTAGTGTTAGCCCGTTGCGAACAACACCTTAGTTTGATAACAAACTACTTGACACAAATTCCCTCCTTTGCTGCTACTATAGCAGTCATCTACTTAGCCTTTTGTTGTAGTATTCGTCACAATGTCTTAACTTTGGAATACATCCAATTCCATCATGAAAACTCCTTTCCATTTCATTGTGCCACTCATAGCTTAAATTGAGAGAAATCGTTACCCGCACGATTTCCGAGGCATGAGGCTCCTCTGAGGTGACCGTTGATCGGCCTCCGGCGTTCGCCGGCGTCTCGCCGGCATAGGCTCTGCATGGATTCCTCAGGAGGTTGTTGGAAGATCACCTACTCTGGTGTGACCACGGGTGGTAAGTTTCTTGAAGGCTCTCTCATTCTCTCGGCATATTCTTGGCTGGTTCTTCTCAATGCCAAAGGCTCTCCCCTTGAGGGTCGATGTTTGGAAAATGGGGAGAAGATCTCTATTGGATCTGTTTTGAGGTTCCCCTCTCATATCTCTCGTGTTAATGATTCTTTGGATCCCTCATCTGGATTTCTTGGTAGATCTCCTACCATCTCTGGATCAGATGAGGACACTGGTCTTAAATGGCATGCCCTTTGCTCCTCTTTGCCGACTGATGATCTTGAGCCTTCTAAAGGATTTCTGATGCTTTTTCCTAGTTCTAAAAGGCTGGTACTCCTCAACCACAATGAGGTTGTGATTGATGCTAGATACTTGATTCAAGGTGAGGTGGTGGCCTCAGGCATTTCTATTGATCTCCAGGTGAAGAGGGTTATTGTTGGTACTCAGATTTTGCCTAGCCCTTTGGTTAAGAAGTTTTCCACCAATCTTGAGAAGATAGTGCCTAGATCTCTGGATTTCACCGAGAACCTCCCCTCGGTGTGTGCTCCCAAAGATGTTTCTTCGTGTCGGCCTGCCCTGGATTTTTCATTAGGGCGAGATTTTGAGAAGAAGATTTTTGATAAATTTAGGCATCAAGTTAATTTCATTGGTGGTTTCAGGAAAAAGACCTTTTTATCTGGTTTGTTCTTTTGGAAGAGCAAATTTTAAGTTGGATTTTCATACGGTTGGTCTTGCACTCCAGGCTTGTTTTGGTGGTCAAGCTTCTAAATTCCAGGTGAAGCTTCTGCAAGATAGAACTTTTCGTTTCTCGGTTTCTTCAAGGGCAGTGGGTTTTGAAATCTAAATATTTGAAAGTTTTCATGTACTTCTTTTGTGATTCATGTCAACCTTTGGGGTAATGGGGGGCCAAACTAGATTCATGAAGAAAGGGAGTTCTATAAAGAGTCTGCTGGAGAATGGAAAGTTGTCACGTACAAAAAAGAAAGTGCAAAAAAATATCCTTCCTTGAGGCCTTCCAGTAAAGGTGGTTCGGTTTTCCAACGCCTCAAATTTCCTGCGCCTCCTGTGGTTTCTTCGCCTGTGTCTGCGCAACATATTAAAGGTGATTTCAAATCATGAATTCAAGACAGATCTTATGCTCAGGTGCTCGCTGATGGAGGATTTAAGTCGATTGTAACGCCGGTCGGGTCTTCGGGAGGCGCCAATCGCACGGCATTTAAATTGCCTGGTCTCCGTCCTTTTCTGAAATTCCCCTCTTTCCCAAAATGTATTTGGCCCGAAAATTCTTATGAGGGGTGGTTCAAATCCCAGGCAGTTACACAATCCCGGCCCATTATTCACAACAGTTTTCATGAGTTCACCACTTCTTTGCAAAAACAACTGTCATTTCCCCTGTCTCCTCAACTCCCCCGCCCGCTGAAACCCCATTCCCCTCTTGCTCGTCGCTGGCGAAGAGTGTCGTAATGGTGAACATCCCAATTGATCCTGCGCCTTTCCTGCCGAATGGCTTCCAGATTATGCAGGTGGCTGGGCGGAATCGTGTCAAAAGGGTGGTGGTGCCTCGGAGGTCAAGGTCGCATGAATAGTATGCCATTGCTACCATTAATCCCCTCCCCCCTGGTCCAGTTCCGTTCTTGAATATTCGTGATGTCCTGGTTGATTTCCTCAATAATGAGGTTAGAGTTCACTTTAGAGATGTCCAGGCTTGTCCCTTTGGGTCTGCTTATGTGCAGTTTCATCATGTCAGTGATCGAGATAGGCTCATTGCGGCTAGCTCGATTCCGTTTCAAGATGTGCATGTATCTTTTGTTAAGCACAATGAGGGAGATAACTGGAGGAGGGCTCAGTTTAATAATGAGTGCTGGGTGATGCTAGTTGGGCCTCCTCTTGACCACTGGCATACGGAGGATCTGAATGTTGTCTTTGCTGATATTGGGAAGGTTCTTTTATGGGAGAGAGACCCAGACCAAAAGGGTAGGATTATTGCTAAGATTCGTGTTACTGACCTGGTCGACATCCCCAAGAGTGTGAGGTTTACCATTGGCGACTTGGTGGAGTCTGAATCATGGACTTTTTCTGTTGAAGTTCTTCAAAGTAACTTGCTTGGGGGGCCCACCTGATGAGGACCCACTTCCAGATGACAATGAGGACCCACATCCTGTTCCTGTTCATGGCCCTGTCTTTGGGCCCCAAATTCCACCTCCTCCCCCTCCCCCACCTGCTCCTGGGGGTGGTTGGGGACAATGGTTGGCCCCTGTGCAGGATCCTACCCCTGATGGTGGTAATGATGAAGGTTGGGGTCCCTGGGAAGCTGCTGCTGCTCCTGTTCAAGGCCCTATCATTGCTCCTAGAGAAGATATGCCTATTGACAATCAGCATCTGCCACCTCAAGATGTTAACAGTGGAGTTACAGGTGCTATCATTGTCCAAGACTGGGAGTTTGATGATAATGGGTCTGTCAATGAACCTGAGGCTGCTGAGGAGCAGGGTGTGGCTGTTGAACCACAAGGGGTTGGCATTGGTGAAGGCCTGCAAAACATTTTTCAGAACTATTTGGCTGATGATGATGAGGCCAACTCTGATGCTGAGGAGGGGGTGGTAAGCCCTATGGACTCAAGTACTGTGGCTCCTGATAATGATGATTGGATGTTGGAGGATCAGCACCTTCTTTCTCCAAATGAGGCTCATCTTCAGGTTGGAATGGTGAGAACTTTTATCTCCATTCCTGATGTGCACATTGCTAAGCCGGGATTTTCCCAACAAGGCTTGGATCTCTGGGAGAATTATTTTGCTCCCCATATTCAGAAGGACACTTCTTCAATGGGCTCTCTTAACTGTGATATCCCTGTAAGTTGGTTTAACTTTATTACTCTCATGCTTGCTACCCCTGAGAAGTTTAATTGGGTCAAGGGCTTTCTTTCTTCTCCTTTATGGGAAATTATTAAAGAACCTATTGCTGAGGAAAGTTCCATTTCTTTCATCATCCCTAATGAGAGCTTTTCTCAGATGGCTCCTTCTTGTCCGGGCATTGAAACCAAAAAATCTTCCTGCTCTCCCTCTACCCCTGCCAGAAAGAGAAAGGGCAAGGAACCTCTTGTTGACACTGAGGTGAGAAGAAGCCCTAGAATTGTTGAACTGAATGGGGGCTTTAAAAGTCACATAAATTGTCTAATTGCTGATTGTCTGGTTTGTAATGCTGTTCCTCCTTGTCTGAATTCTAAAGTGGTTAAAAATCTTGCTGCTTCATTCTGCAAGGTTAAGGATGGGGACCTGGAGAAGAGGTTGCTCAAGAAAGGGAAGGCCAATGAAGTGGCAGTTAAGGCTCCTCCAAAAGGCAGCATTAAAGGAAGTGCTTCCTCTAGCTTGGGCATTGGTGGCAAGAAGAAACCTAGGGCTGCTGGTACCTGTGGACAGCAAGCCAAGAAGAAGCCCTCCTCTTAAGTGTTTAAATGTATCAAACTAAGTCTTTTGCTGGAGTCTTGTTGACTCCCTGTCATGTGATCTGTTCTTGTGATCTTGTCATGTGTTTGGTACTTGTTGTGGAATATGTCTGTGGTGCCTTGATATGGATTGCCTTTTGCCTATGTGATTGCTGTTTCTACTCTTGGGTGATTACATTATTTATATCACCCCATATCTATACTTGCTTTTGGTTTACTAATGAATAACAAAAGAATTTGGAAGATCTTGAATTGGACTATCAGGGGAATTAATTCTGAAAAAATGGATTGCTCTCAGAAATAAGATTGAGGAGTCTGGCTGTGACATTATTTGTCTTCAAGAAACTAAGAGAGAGGATTTTGACAGCTCTTACATCAAAAAATTCTGCCCCCCCCCCCCCCCAAATTTACCAATTTTGAATTTCTTCCCTCCAGAGGAGCATCTAGAGGTTTGATCACCATTTGGAATAGTTCCCTGTTCTCTGGGCATCTTTCCTTCCTCAATGAGTTTTCTATCTCCATCACCTTGACATCTCTCTTGTCCAATGAATCCTGGATCCTTACCAACATTTATGGGCCATGTTTACCTGAAAAAAAGGCAGAATTTTTGGACTGGTTTGGAAACATTGATATGCCTGATGATTTGGACTGGCTCATTGTGGGAGATTTCAACTTCTGTAGACAGCCTTCTGATAGAAACAAATTGGGTGGAGATGTGAATGGTATGCTTCTCTTTAATGAAGCCATTAATAATTTGGGTCTCATAGAGTTACCACTTAAAGGTAGAAAGTTCACTTGGAGTAACATGCAAAAAGATCCCCTTTTGGAAAGGTTGGACTGGTTTTTTACTTCTGCTTCCTGGACTCAGAGTTTTCCCTCAACTTTTGTTGCTCCTCTTGCAAAGCCTACCTCTCACCATCTTCCTTGTGTCATTTCCATTGGCACAATGATTACCAAAGCTCAGGTGTTCAGATTTGAAAATCATTGGATGCATCATAAGGAATTTAAAGCTATTGTTCAAAATGCCTGGAATATTCCTGTGGGTTTTCAGGATTCTGCAAAAAAAATCAATGCTAAATTCAAAAATATGAGAAGGGGGCTGAAGATCTGGGCCAAAAATCTGCCCTGCCTGAAATCACAAATCTGTAATGTTAATGCCACCATTGACTTTCTGGATATCATGGAGGAAATGAGAACTCTTACTGTCCAAGAATGGAATCTCAGGGATCTCCTGAAAAATCTTATAATCTCTCTATTACAGGATCAGAATACTTATTGGAAGCAGAGGGGGAAAATTAAATGGGTTAAGCTGGGGGATGAAAACACAAAATTCTTTCACTCTAGAGCTACCATAAGCTTTAGGCATAACTACATTTCCATGCTAAAGGATGTTTCTGATCTTGAGGTTTATGATCATGATGGCAAAGCAAATCTCCTTTGGAATTCCTTTAAAAATAGAATGGGTACTTCTGATAAGCCTGAAATGCACTTCAATCTTAATGACTTGGCTGGGGAATGCTTAAGACAAGAAGAAAGGGATGCTTTGGAAAAACCTTTCTCTGATGAGGAGATTGATGAGGTCATTAAAGATCTGCCAAATGATAAATCCCCTGGCCCTGATGGTTTTAATAATGAATTCATGAAACATTGCTGGCCTATTATTAAGGATGATGTGAAACAACTCCTTGTGGATTTCTATGAGGGGCAAACTTCCTTGGAAAGAATTAATGCCTCTTTTATCACCCTCATTCCAAAAATTGCAGCCCCTTTGACTCCTGCTGATTTTAGGCCTATTTCTTTGCTAAATAGTGTCTTTAAGATTATCACCAAAATTCTGGCTAATAGACTGCAGAGAGTCATCCTTAAACTTGTTCACAAGAATCAATATGGTTTCCTCAAACAAAGATCTATCCAAGACTGTTTAGGTTGGGCATTTGAATTCCTTGATCAATGCCACAAGTCAAAGGAAGAAATTTTAATTCTTAAGCTTGACTTTGAAAAGGATTTTCACAGAATTGAGCACTCTGCAATTATCAATATCCTTAAAGCCAAAGGTTTTGGTGATAAATGGATTTCTTGGATTTAGTTGATCTTTGGTTCAGCTTCTTCCTCTGTGCTTTTAAATGGAGTGCCTGGGAAAAAAATTACTGCATAAGGGGTGTTAGACAGGGGGATCCTTTATCTCCTTTACTGTTTGTCTTGGCTGCTGATCTCCTTCAAAGTATCCTCAATAAGGAAATGAACCTTGGTCTTCTTTCTCTTCCCACTGAAGATGTGTTCTGTCCTGATTTCCCCGTGGTTCAGTATGCAGATGACACTTTATTAATCCTTAAAGCTGATTCTGAGCAACTTTTGTGCCTTAAGGCCATTCTTCATACTTTTGCTCTCTCCACTGGACTGAAAGTTAATTACTCTAAATCCAGTATGATGCCAATTAACATGGACTCTGAGAGGCTTGGACACTTTGCTAATACTCTTTCTTGCCTCACTGGCACTTTGCCTTTCACCTACCTTGGTTTGCCTCTGAGTTTGAATAAACCTGCAGTGGAACATTTCCTGCCTATTGTTCAGAGAGTTGAGAGAAGGTTGTGTGGGATAGCTGACTTTCTTAATTATGGGGGGAAACTGCAGCTAGTTAAATCTGTTTTGTCTTCCCTTCCCATATATTACATGAGTTGTTTTGATCTTCCTGTCACTATCAAGGAACAGTTGATTAAATATATGAGGCAATGTCTGTGGAGAAAGAAAACATCTGATGTTCAAGCTAGAGGTAATGCTCTTGTAGCATGGAAGAAAGTTTGTAGACCCAAGAACCAGGGGGATTGGGAGTTCTAGACCTTAATATCCAAAACTCTGCACTTCTTTTGAAGAATTTGGATAAATTTTATATTCACAAGGATATCCCTTGGGTTCACCTTATATGGAACACTTATTACTGTAATGGTAAGCTCCCTGGAAGAAGTCTTGAGGGATCCTTTTGGTGGAAAGCTCATCTGAAATTGATTGACATTTTTAAAGGACTTGCAAATTGCTTGGTGGGAGATGGAAAATCCACACTTCTCTGGTCTGATATGTGGAATCATAGTTGTCTTCAACATAAGCTTCCTCATCTCCTCTCCTATGCAAAAAAAACCTCACATCTCTGTCAGTGAGTTCCTGCAAACTGAAAATACTCAGGATCTTTTTTACCTCCCTCTGTCACAGCAAGCTTACCAGGATTATCAAAGTCTTGAGCAAATTCTTAATACTGGCAGGCAGGGGGAACTGATAACTGCAGTTACATTTGGGGCAGTAATTTTTTGGTCAAAAAGGCTTATTGTTCCTTATCTGGTTGACAACCTGTACAGCCACATTTCTCTTGGTTGTGGAAATCCTCCTGTCAGCAAAAGCACAAATTCTTCTTCTGGCTCTTACTGCTTGATAGGCTAAACACAAGAAACCTTTTGAAAAGGAAATGTTTTTCTCTGGCATCTTATGAATGTGTGTTCCATGGCTGCATCAGTGAAGAAACCATTCTACATTTATTTTGGGACTGCCTTTTGCAAGATCTTGCTGGGCTGGAATCTCGCATGTCCAAGTGGCTGATCAAAATATTTTTGAAGCTTTAGCCAGTATTAAAAAAGGCCTTAATGTCCCTTTTGCAATGGAAATTCTTATACTTGGAGCTTGGGGCCTTTGGATTTGTAGAAACAATGAAATCTTCAACAACAAGCATGCTTCGCTTGAGGAATGGAAAGCTATTGTAGCCCAGGAATTAAGATGGGTCCTGTATAGAATTAAGAAGAAGTATTATCAGGGCCTCAAAGATTGGATTGAAATTAATTTAGACAGGATATAGTTGCTTAGAATGTTATCCCTCTTTTTTGAGGTGGATTGAGTTTGTAAATATTCTTTTTGTAACTCTCTATGATATATAAAAATTGCAGTGGGGTATTTTGCCCTACTGCTTTACCCTCAAAAAAATAGTTTAAATTGAGATAAACTTAATTTGTATCTTGCGACAAAACTAGTATCAATGTAACGCTTCACAATGAACTATTTGTAATTGTTTGTCACCTCTACACAAATATATTCTTAGTTCTTCCAAAAAATCAGAAGAATATCCTTACTATAGTCCAATGATCATTTTATGATTCATTCTGGTATATGCTCATAACACTTAGAGCATAGGACATATCTGGATGTGTACATATCATGGTATGATTGATCAAAACATTCTCGTGATTTCACTCATCAAGTGTCAAAGCACTTGAATCTTGTTTCACTTATCAAGTGTCGATACACTTGAATCTTGATTCAATTCCTTTTCCATGCGACAAGAACCGTTTCTTGTCGTTTCTATATTGAACTCCTTCAATATCTCATATATGTACGTTTGGCCCAACCATATTAGCATCACCGTCTATCCACTATAGACATTCATGCTAAATATTCGGGTTTTGCCTAAGTCTTTCATCAAAATGAAATCCTTAACCTTTGTCAATAAAAGATACATCATTTCTAATCAACAAGATTTCCTTCACATAATGTATTAGAAATATGTCTCAGAGCTCCCACTTAATTTCTTGCAAATGCAAGCATCTTCATCGTCTCCGGATGAAAACTCCTTTTCATCACGGTGAAGATTCCAACTCCGCGATGCTTACTTCAACCATTGAAGTTTGCATACCCCTTTTAGCATCCTTTGAATTAACAGAACCCTTTGGACCGTGTCATGTACACGTCCTAGGTAACCATTCTATTAGAACAACTTTGTTTTGTTTATTCATCTACCATATACCAAATTATATGTAGTGGTTGCTACTTTAATCCGTTCAGACTAAATATCGCTATGAAAGATAAAATCTTGTCATAGTCAACTCTTTGAACATTGTCATAAAATACTTTACGACATGTCGACTATTTCATAGATGTGAAACATCCATGTCTGTTTCTTTTTATATCCAAATACGATCGATAGGTTTTTACACCTTTCCGGAGGGTCTTCCAAGTTCAAAACTTGATTTATCGTGTATGGACTTATCACGGATTTTATGGCTTTAAGCCATTTGACGGAGTCAGGGCCCATCATCGCTTCTTTGTATGTAGTCGGTTCATCATTGTCGAACAATAATTATTACTCTCAAATCTCAACATTTGATTTGTTTATCCGACGGACTTGGTTCAATAAGAACTTAGATCTCCGTGACCACAACCTTTGAGGCACATAAGCTATGAGCATTATGGCAGCCTCCGGAACCATTTCCGGTGCTGCGCAACTCAGCACATTTAGCTAAGGTTCGTTAACCTTATCAAAGTTCTATTGTCCTCCCACTTAACATTTATGAAAAATTCCTTCTTCAAGAAACTTCATGTTTCAAGCGACAAACCCTTTTGTCCTTGGTGTTATGGAGGAATAACCAATTGTTATTCGAAATAACCTACAAAGACATGCTCATCCAACTTCGGTTGTAAACATCTTACTTAAGTTTAGCATACCAAAATTTAAGAAATGACAATTTAGGTTTTACCCCAAACCATAACTTCCATGGTGTCATTTCAACGGATTTAGATGGAGCTCTTTTCAGTGAAAAAGCGGTAGTCTCTAAAGCTTTTAATATTTTAAAACATAATGGCAGTTTTATAAATAACACATTTGATCCAACCATGTCAAACAAGGTTTCATTACAAATCTCAAACACTCCATACTCCTATGGTGTTTCGGGAGATGTAAATCTAGGTGTTTTGCTAAACTTGCAACTCAAATAAATCCCTTTATGATAAAATCATAATTCATTTATTTTCTTGTTACACTTGTAACTCAAATAAATCCCTTATGATAAAATCATAAACCATTTATTTTCTTGTCACAATGATTTTCACTTCATCTTGAAAGTCTTTGAACGTTTTCAAATATTTCACACTTCTTTCTCATTAAGTGAATATTCACTCAAATTTCCGGAGAAAGCATATGAAGTTGAAACCCATCGCTTACGACTACACATAATGGACTACATACATCGATATGTATAAATTCCAACAATTTAGTCGTTCGTTCTTCTTTGGCCTTTGAACGAAGTTTTAATTATCACGTGGAAAGTCTCACAAGCGTCACTTGAACAAATCAAAGACTCCAAATATCCATGAATATGGAGATTCTTCATGTTTTCTTTCCAATATAATTTAAACAGCGATGTCACTTCGTAAGTGATCTTTCAATCATTTGTCTTGCGACATTTTAGCATTAGGTTTTATGGATGTGATTTCTCCAACTAGATTTGTAAATCATCCATCTTATATGGAATACGGTAATTATTTGAACAACCTTTGTTCTCATAATACCTGATTCAAATAACATTATTAAAACAAATCTTGAAGTCAAGCTTTGATGTCAACGAGAAATACAAACAACGGTTTATTCGTTTTCGATGAACATCATCACATATTCTCTTGCTAGTTACTTAGGCCATTGTGGTTTATGAATTGCGTCGTTCCGTATGAAATTTTATACCAACCAATTCGGTATCCAATAACCAAGAACCACATTGTTTAACAAGCAAAGAATACAACCATAACATGTATATCATCCACATACCTAAATTGGATATTTCCAATCTTTTCTTTTCTGCCAAATATATTTCATAGATTCTCTTTCAGCATTTCCTTTCCCTTTTTAAAAGAATCTATCAACATCAAAAGTGGCACCATATACATGACACATAGTCCAAAGCGTGTATATTCAAATAATAATACCTTTGGACTTGCACTTTGAAGTACATCACCATCATCAAATGATCGGCGTTCTTTCAAAATCCATTCTTTAGTAATCTTTTAGTATAGTAAACACTTTACATACATCTTCTATTCATCCTTATCATGACGACTTTCATGATCAAGCTACTATAGCTTATAAAGGTGAATCGTGAGTATAACATTACTTTCCAAACCCTTTTGGATGATTAGGATGTCTAGCATCTCCAACCTTTGTAAATTCTCATCCAATATGAGAACATATATTATACTCTATCATATTGCAACCAAAACAATGTTTCAGATATCGTTATATCTGTCACACATGATGGTTTCTGAAACATTTCTTTCAGCTCCTAGATAAACTTGATATTAAAACAATCAAGAATCATAGAGGCAAACATGATACTTAAGATACTACCACTGGAATTGTTACTCTCGATTTAATTCCAATTATTAAATTTCACGGAGTAAATAGAATTTTGCTGAAAGTTTGCAATAGGACTTTAAACTTTAGATTGACACTCAACACAATACGATACCAGTTCGTAAAGTATATATCCAGAATTCTATAGTTCTATTATCTCAATTACAACTATGCATAAGGTGGTGAACGAATGCCAATGACTTCAACAAATTATGCAAATTCACTTTGATTTAATTTATGATAAATTTAGTTCTACTAATCCAAATTAGAAATGAACTCCCACTCAAAAACAACATCCCTCGTGTCTTTTTGGTGATTACATGAACCAAATCCACTACACCAAGTCTGATCATCACGTGAGTCGGTGTAGCTTCAAAGGCGAGCATCAAATGGGCATCATATCTACTATATGACTCATGCTTAACCTTTCGGTCCGTGTTCCGAGGCCATGTCTGTACATGCTAGGCTCGCCAAGTAAGAAACTTAGTATTCGCGTGTGTAACTATCTTACACCCGAGATATGCTCGTGGATTCAAGTACACCCGATCATCACGTGATGTCTTGAAGCGACGAAACATTGTCGGTGCATACTTAAGGAAGAACACATTCTTATCTTGATAACTAAATGAGGGATCATCTTATTATGCTAGTAAAACGCCAAACAAGCAATATAAGATGCTATCAAACATCACATGTTTATTAGTGAAATGATATGGTTCCCGCATATGATCACTATCATGTGCACCGTGGTATGATCACTATCATACCTTTATGTGTAAGGCCAAGGTCTATGGAACTTACACGTTATGTGTGTTGTAAGAGTATCATCTCATACTTCTACTTACAACATCACCATATCATAACACTAGCCCAGCAACAATCTAAACTAGACGCCTCTAATTTATCCATTGCAAGTTTTATGTGGCTTAGGGCTTTCGAAGATAGAACCGTTCTTACCTACGAACATGAACCACAACGAGGATAACCAAATTGTTGACAACTCGTTGCAAATTAGATATTGACTATATTAGGAGAGACAGACAACCGCTAGCCACTTATGCAAACTAGTTGCATGTCAAGCGTGAAAAGGTCTCATGTGCGAGGACATGTAAAGTTTGTCCGGGCCGCTTCATCCCACTATGCCACCAATATCCAAAGTACAACTAAGAAGCAATCAAATGATCATCATCGCCCACATACTCATATGTGTACTACCCGTGCAAAGTATCTACGCATAGATCCGGCTCTGATACCACTGTAGGGTTCGCAGCATAGAAAACAAAAAAATTCCTACGATGGGAACATCTAAGTACCAAGATCTATCTACTAGATACAAGCAACGGGTGGATATACATCCATAGAATACATAACCTCGAAGACCGAATAGCGTTAACGAGGTTGTACTCGTGGATGATGTAGACGAACGCTTGCCGATCTCAAGATCGTGATGAAGTCCGTCTGGTCCAGCCGGTCCAGCACGATCAAGTCCAGCACCTCAAAGCAGTGGTGCATCCGTGATCGCACACACGTACGGGTACCCCGACAACCTCCGCGACCTCGCTCCAGCGAAGCAGCGGAAGCAACAAATCCTTCCAGTAAAAGCCACCGGGAACATGTATCTCGCTGATCCGAGACCATGGGGAAATTCTAAATGGGGGAGAGAGATCCTTCGCGAGGAGGTGTGCTTTGAGAGGATGAGAGGGGGGCCTTTTATAGGGGAGAGGGGGGCACCCAAGGGGCATGGCGCCCAGCCATGGGGGCTGCCCCCACCTCTCCCACATTCATGTGGGTGGATCTCCCACTCAAAATGAAAAGCCTCCACTCCCATAAAAGAGCCTCCACTCAAAAATCCACTCACATGCATTAAATTTCCACCAAATTTAATGCAAGCTCTCATTTAAATAAAAATCTTTTATTTATTTATTCAGAATTTTGTTAATTACTTTAATTAACAAACATTCACATAAAACCCCTTGCTAGTATTCCATTTCACATGCATAACCAGTTTCAGCAATTTCAACCGAAACAGTTTCGGTGTCTAGTGAAATAAATTCCTACACTTTCCTTTTCTTTTTCTGGCATATCATTTGCTCCAAATGGTGTCGGTATCCCTTAAGTGTGTCACCCTACGGTTCACGAATAATGCGGACATGATCGAGACCCTTCTTCGATAAATAATCAGTAGCGGGACCTGGTGATCCATACTGACTCCCACACATTCAACGATGACTTCTGTGATCGTGTGAACCTTCTACGCTAGTATCTTAATCCCTTTGTTTCACAATATATTACATGTCCGAGATTCGATCATCGGTATCTCCATACCTAGTTTGATCTCGTTACCGACATGCACTCTTTTCTCGTTCCCATGATATAATATTCTAGTGATCAAATCACTTGCTTGCAAGCTAATCAATGTGATATCACCGAGAGGGCCCAGAGTATATCTATCCGTCATCGGGATGAACGGTCACATCCCAAAATTCTTCTAATTTTGGAATGTGAAATAAATAAATAAGTTTGATTAATTGTTTGACTATGTTGAAAATTCTCAAAGAGAAGAAACTTTTTGAATAGAAATTCCTCTCAACCTTGAATTCAAAATCTTATATTCTTTTTTTATGACCTAAGTAGCCATATAGGAAAAAGGGCATGGATTTATTATGGATTATAGAATTGGTGTGCAAGATTTCAAAATGAAAATCATGAAGCATTTCATTACATCCATGCAAAGTTCTCACAAACTGAATCCAAATCCTGGTATCTAAATCGCCCATGTTCCTAAAGGAAATTAAATTGACTTTATAAAACCCACTATTGCTAAGGCATAAATTATTGATAATTATAGCCTAAAGAGATCCAATTAATATTACAAAATTTTAGAAACAAAATTGAGCTCATTTGAAGCTATTATGAAAAAGTTATGAAACAAATACAAACACATAAAGATATAAATAAAAATAAAATATACAAGGATTTATAAAACCACTACTTCCAAACTAGTAAAAATATTACAAATTTGATCCTATAATGATCTATTCGATTTTAGAAAAATTTAGAAACAAGAATCATATCATTTGGAGTTCGTATGCAAAAGATATGAGGGAAACAAGTTATTAGAAAAAGAAAAAAGAAAAAAACCTAAACGGGCCGGCCCACCCGGACCGACCGGACCAGGCAGCCACGCACTGTACGTGACCGATGGTTGTCCCATTTGCTTTAAAAACCGTGCGATTCGGTTTTTCCTAAACCTATCTCTATTCAAACTCTCGTAACTTTTTATCTATAACTCCAAATCGACTTCCGTTTGTTTCTACTTGTTCCCCACTCCAAGGCCTATCTCTACACCATCCCAAACCTCCATATAAACTCGTGGAGCCACAGTTGTACGAGTTTCCCTTCTCGAAATCCCGAATCTACACATGTCCGAATCTTATTTTGCTTTTTAAACCATCTAGACTTCATCATTTGCCTTCGGTCAAAAAACGAAAGTTGGAGAACTCGTCGAAATCTTTCAATCTCGACAAACCTCACCTCTTTTCATCCACCACAGCCGAAGAATTTCGTATCGCAATATTTCAGATCTTACGGTGTAAATCCAAGATGTACTCGCGCTCGTTTATTCAAATCCAAATTCCTTTGGTGAGAAGGTAGGAATAATGATTCCCCACAACTTTCGTGTTCTAAGTTTTTCAATTTGACCTACGGATTTGTCTCTCTAACACAGATCTGTTTCTTGTCTATTCTGAGCCAAAATCGGGTCAATCTCTTCTTCTAGCCACCGGATCCTATCCAGACGGTCGAGGTTCAATCAAACCGGTGTGTGCCATGTCGTCATCCCGGTCAGCTTCCTCATCAACGCCACGTCAACGTCAGGTCAACATCTAGTCCCAGTCAGCATGCAAAGTCAACATGTCCAGTCAGCGGAATATTCTCTGAAATATTCCGTTCGAATTTAAAATTGCATATTATAGGTCTAACTTGTAAAATTCATTAGAAGTTCTTACCACGTCCAAAAATTGCGTATAATATATCAAATTGAAGATAAGTTTACGTAGAATCATCTTATCAGAATATATCCAACTTTTACTGTACGTGGTTACTGCAGTAATTTAATTGGTTTTAATGGTCTTTTAGGTTAATAAATTCATAAGAAATTAGTTGTAACTCCGAAAAATATGAACAATATATCAAATTGAAGCTACTGTAATGTACATTAATAATATCTGGTTGGATCTAGCCTTTGCCGACTATTTAACCCATAGCAATTTAATTAGTTTTAATGTCTTTGTAAATCATTAAATTCATAGTAAATTAATTGCTTATCACAAAAATATAAATGATATACCGATGGAAAGCTGGTTTCGTGTAGATCATCAATATGCAATTAGTTCAGCCTTTGACTGTAAGGTTTTTCCGTGAAGATTTAAATGGTTTAATGGCTTATTTAGAGTAATAAATTCATAAGAAAATAAATACTATTCAGAAAATTACAAATAATATGTCCCTGAAATCACAATTCCGTGGAGATTACAGATATAATTTTAGTTTGATTTTTAGGCAATAGAAACTATATGAATCATTTAAAACCCATTCAACACTATTTAAATCATATAAAAAGATCTATAACTCCGATTAGGGTGAATCCAACGCCTAATTGTTCGTATTAACGTCCTCTATCCAGTAAACCAAAGAAACAAATTTAATTCAACAGTTAGAACAGGCGTTACAACAGAACTATTAAAACCCCTATATTGGCAAGTAATTATTAATAACAAGTACTACATTGCATTAATTGGTCTCTTTCATGCATCATATACTTCAGTATTGTTTAGAGAACTAAAGTAACAACCATTGTGACTTATTAAATTGCCATGCGTGCATTTGTTGTATTTGTTTGATCTCTATGTGCTATTGTTTATGTTGTATGCAATTGTTTGATCGATAGATTGCGAGGAGTGCAACGTGTGTGATTGCAACTACTATGATTGCAAGTATTGTGGTTATGACGAGTGCAACCATTATATCTATGAGGATTGTGAGGATTATCTAATTGACTACATCTACAACAAAGGCAAGTGGTGCTATCTTGGTCATAAATGTCCTATTGTTTTCCAATGCATTGTAGATGCTTTTGTAGAATTGCATCTGTAGGAATTGATGTGTATATGCTATGCTATGTCCTATTATGTGGTAGGGTTTTTCTGTAGATGAACCACCGTTGGTAGATGTGCTTAGCCATGCTATGATGAAGGAGGGCTGGGTTACATCACTGATGTTGATTCTAAATGTGTTGGTTTGTGAAAACTAAAACAACTTAATCAATGAATCTCCTGGGTGTGATGAGATTGATAATTTTTGGTGGTATCATTGCGGAAAGGCACCCAGGACACTGAGAAATGATTGGTTTCTTTGTTTGGAAGCTTTCGTGTGCAACCATGTGCCAATAATGAAATGGGTGGTTGGTTGAACTCAGTAGGTTGTGGTAACTCGAACCCGCGTATCCAGAGATGTAGATAGTGTAGGTTGGACCGGTGCGCGTCGGGATTGGGCAGCTACTTCCCGAACGGTTCCTTCTTGGACTTCTCCCTATCATCACCCAATATGAGAGTGGTGGTACGAGCTGGGCTGCCCAAGTCACATGGGTAAAGTGTGCTAACCCCTGCAGGGTCTCTAAACTAAGTACTTAGCCGTGTCGCCGAATATGGACAATTTGAGCGACATGATACTGATGCTATGATATTTCTCTCTCATCCTTATTTCTTAATTACTTAAAACTTGTTGGGTGAACATAATTGGGTAGGAGCACCTGGGAGTGAACCAGAGTGCCCAATTTATCATATTGGAAAACTACTTTGTTACAAATGTTAGGATAAAATTGTTGCTTTATGCAAATGAGCCGAACTCCACTTGGCCAAACAAGCATGTAATTGATAGATCTGTTGTTAACCACTTTAGCCTACTTGCCATACATTCAATGTATTGACCATTCGTGGCTGCAACGTTTCATGTTGCAGGTTGTATCGTATCTAAGTGATTGTTCATAGGTCGCGAGACTCCACTCAACAATTGTTCGCCTGTGGCACATTTGGAGGATGGAGATCTACCTTGTATTCGTTTTCCGCTGTGTACTTGAATAAATAATGTAAATTCTGGATCATATTCGTTGTATTTATGATACATAGTTATATTTGATATCATTTTGTACTGTGTGTGCCAGTGAACCGATCCAGGGATTGGCACTATACACATGAACTCAGCCTTATCAGGCGAGGGTGTTACAAGATGGTAACAGAGTTGTGTGTTGACTGTAGGATCGTGACCTTAGAAATGGATTAGCAATAGAAGACCTCTATTAGGAGAACTATCATATTTTATACTTATTAGAGTTCTTATATTCCTTGTCTATCATTTTCCAACACCTCTCCTTGTTCAAACTTGTAGATGTCCATTCATTTGATTAGTAGAAGAAGTGATCTACCATAAAAACTACAAGAATTGGAAAATGTTATTAGTAGTTTTCTATAAAGCAAATCACTATATGAGAGTTGGCCTACAAGTAAAGAACAAATAACATGACATAAATGAACATCTCAGCAAATTTGGGTAGGTCTGGACCACCATATTTTATCTCTTTAGGAGATCATCGCTATCGTGTTAGCATATTGTTCTTACCAACTTATGTGGTATGACAATATAGGTTGCTTGCTTGTTTGTACTGAACCATATCGTGTGATGCCTTGTTTAGGATCTGTTGTTTTGAAACTCTAAAGTTGTTGGAGTTTTCGTGTGGTTTTAAATTTTTTTTAATGGTGTGAATTGATTGAAATTCGTGGGATTACTACTGCAGTTTTCTGCCTGACCTGTAGTACCACGCGATTTTTCATATTTTATTGGTAACTCAGAAAAATCTAAAAAAAATACAATCTGTAGCGTAATTACCTGTATTACATGCACAAAAATTGGCTAAAATTCCTGACAAGTTTAGGTCGGTCAGAAAAATTCGTGAAGTCTGCTGTACCGTTTTGACAGATTATGTTTATTGCTTATATGTTGCTCTGTTTTACTCTAGTATTGTTCCCAATGCTTTCAAACTATTTTGTGGTTATATACTACTAAGTTTAGACACCTGTAATGTTATTATACAAGTGTTTGCTTGTGTGTTGTTTGCTTATGATTGTTCGCTTGTTTGTGACATTGATTGCTTCATATAGTTATGGGTAGGATTATTTTCTTAGTCGTTTCTTTTCTATAGAATCTATTCTTCCCTATCTTGAACCCTAGGAGATATAATGATGTGTTAAGCGGAAGGTTTGACAACACAATGCATTTAGGAAAGAGAATGCTTCACCTATCCTCAAGGCTTGTTGGTATGAAGTGTTGCACATGATGTTATGTAGTAGATTACCCAACCTTAAAGTTGAAGTATCGATAGCTTAGTTTTAGTAGTAGCTTTATTGATTGAATACATGGGAGTATACATAGAGCATTAGTTCGTGCCCATGGAAACATTATTCAAGGCAAGTGAGAATGCCCGAGTGATAGAAAAACGTGATTCACCTATCCTCATACAGGGTAATGATTTGGGTGCAGGATGGATTGATCACCATTCCTACTACTCTTATTATTCGCTCTTGTACTGTTGGCTTTGCGGATCTTGAGTGTCTTTTCAACCTTAGAAAAGAGCCGGCGTTAATCCTAGACCTTAGAATGGTATATTTCCCCCTTTATAAAAGCACCCAGTGCTTAGCGTAGGAATATACGGTAAGAATGAATCTCAACCATGATTAATGGGTACTGTGAAGTAAACATCCCCTAATTGACCACCATGGGAGTTTTGCTAGTTTAAGAAGAGCTTTCTCGGAAACTATCAATCATGATGTTTAGAATGTGCTAGAGACATTGTGCCAATAAAAGACTAAAGGAGAACCAATCTGAGCTAAGTGAATTCTCAAGAAATGACCTAGTCAATTTTATTTTAAGGGTGGTAGCATCCTAATGGATCCCGAACCTTTCTTTCTTTCTAGCCTTCCCAAATCTCGGGACAAGATTTCTTTTAAGGGTGGTAGTCTGTCACATCCCAAAATTCTTCTAATTTTGGAATGTGAAATAAATAAATAAGTTTGATTAATTGTTTGACTATGTTGAAAATTCTCAAAGAGAAGAAACTTTATGAATAGAAATTCCTCTCAACCCTGAATTCAAAATCTTATATTCTTTTGTTATGACCTAAGTAGCCATATAGGCAAAAGGGCATGGATTTATTATGGATTGTAGAATTGGTGTGCAAGATTTCAAAATGAAAATCATGAAGCATTTCATTACATCCATGCAAAGTTCTCACAAACTGAATACAAATCCTGGTATCTAAATCGCCCATGTTCCTAAAGGAAATTAAATTAACTTTATAAAACCCACTGTTTCTAAGGCATAAATTATTGATAATTATAGCCTAAAGAGATCCAATAAATATTACAAAATTTTAGAAACAAAATTGAGCTTATTTGAAGCTATTATGAAAAAGTTATGAAACAAATACAAACACATAAAGATATAAATAAAAATAAAATATACAAGGATTTATAAACCCACTACTTCCAAACTAGTAAAAATATTACAAATTTGATCCTATAATGATCTATTCGATTTTAGAAAAATTTAGAAACAAGAATCATATCATTTGGAGTTCGTATTCAAAAGATATGAGGGAAACAAGTTATTAGAAAAACAAAAAGAAAAAAAAAACTAAAAGGGCCGGCCCACCCGGACCGACCGGACCAGGCAGCCACGCACTGCACGTGACGGATGGTTTTCCCATTTGCTTTAAAAACCGTGCGATTCGGTTTTTCCTAAACCTATCTCTATTCAAACTCTCGTAACTTTTTATCTATAACTCCGAATTGACTTCCGTTTGTTTCTACTTGTTCCCTACTCCAAGGCCTATCTCTACACCGTCCCAAACCTCCATATAAACTCGTGGAGCCACAGCTGTACGAGTTTCCCTTCTCGAAATCCCGAATCTACACATGTCCGAATCTTATTTCGCTTTTTAAACCATCTAGACTTCATCGTTTGCCTTCGGTCAAAAAACAAAAGTTGGAGAAATCATCGAAATATTTCAATCCCGACAAACCTCACCTCTTTTCATCCACCACAGCCGGAGAATTTCGTATCGCAATATTTCAAATCTTACGGTGTAAATCCAAGATGTACTCGCGCTCGTTTCTTCAAATCCAAATTCCTTTGGTGAGAAAGTAGGAATAATGATTCCCCACAACTTTCGTGTTCTAAGTTTTTCAATTTGACCTACGAATTTGTCTCTCTAACACAGATCTATTTCTTATCTATTCTGAGCCAAAATCGGGTCAATCTCTTCTTCTAGCCACCGGATCCTATCCAGACGGTCGAGGTCCAATCAAACCGGTGCGTGCCATGTCGTCATCCAGGTCAGCTTCCTTACCAACGCCACGTCAACGTCAGGTCAACATCTAGTCCCAGTCAGCATGCAAAGTCAACCTGTCTAGTCAGCGGAATATTCTCTAAAATATTCCGTTCGAATTTAAAATTGCATATTATAGGTCTAAGATATAAAATTCATTAGAAATTCATACCACGTCCAAAAATTGCGTATAATATATCAAATTGAAGATAATTTTACGTAGAATCATGTTATCAGAATAGATCCAAATTTTACTGTACGTGGTTACTACAGTAATTTAATTAGTTTTAATGGTCTTTTAGGTTAATAAATTCATCAGAAATTATCTGTAACTCCGAAAAATATGAACAATATATCAAATTGAAGCTACTGTAATGTGCATTAATAATATCTGGTTGGATCTAGCCTTTGCCGACTATTTAACCCGTAGCAATTTAATTACTTTTAATGGCTTTACAAATCATTAAATTCATAGTAAATTAATTGCTTGTCACAAAAATATAAATGATATACCGATGGAAAGCTGGTTCCATGTACATTATCAATATGCAATTAGTTCAGCTTTGACTGTAAGGTTTTTCCGTGAATATTTAAATGGTTTAATGGCTTATTTAGAGTAATAAATTCATAAGAAAATAAATACTATTCAGAAAATTACAAATAATATGTTCCTGAAATCACAATTCCGTGGAGATTACAGATATAATTTTAGTTTTATTTTTAGGCAACAGAAACTATATGAATCATTTAAAACCCATTAAACACTATTTAAATCATATAAAAAGATCTATAACTCCGATTAGGGTGAATCCAACGCCTGATTGTTCGTATTAATGTCCTCTATCCAGTAACCCAAGAAACAAATTTAATTCAACAGTTAGAACAGGCGTTACAACAGAACTATTAAAACCCCTATATTGGCAAGTAATTATTAATAACAAGTACTACATTGCATTAATTGGTCTCTTTCATGCATCATATACTTCAGTATTGTTTAGAGAACTAAAGTAACAACCATTGTGACTTATTAAATTGTCATGCGTGCATTTGTTGTATTTGTTTGATCTCTATGTGCTATTGTTTATGTTGTATGCAATTGTTTGATCGATAGATTGCGAGGAGTGCAACGTGTGTGATTGCAACTACTATGATTGCAAGTATTATGGTTATGACGAGTGCAACCATTATATCTATGAGTATTGTGAGGATTATCTAATTGACTACATCTACAACAAAGGCAAGTGGTGCTATCTTGGTCATAAATGTCCTATTGTTTTCCAATGCATTGTAGATGCTTTTGTAGAATTGCATCTGTAGGAATTGATGTGTATATGCTATGCTATGTCCTATTATGTGGTAGGGTTTTCCTGTAGATGAACCACCGTTGGTAGATGTGCTTAGCCATGCTATGATGAACGAGGGCTGGGTTACATCACTGATGTTGATTCTAAATGTGTTGGTTTGTAAAAACTAAAACAACTTAATCAATGAATCTCCTGGGTGTGATGGGATTGATAATTTTTGGTGGTATCATTGCAGAAAGGCACCCAAGACACTGAGAAATGATTGGTTTCTTTGTTTGGAAGCTTTCGTGTGCAACCATGTGCCAATAATGAAATGGGCGGTTGGTTGAACTCAGTAGGTTGTGGTAACTCGAACCCGCGTATCCAGAGATATAGATAGTGTAGGTTGGACCGGTGCGCATCGGGATTGGGGAGCTACTTCCCGAACGGTTCCTTCTTGGACTTCTCCCTATCATCACCCAATATGAGAGTGGTGGTACGAGCTGGGCTGGCCAAGTCACATGGGTAAAGTGTTCTAACCCCTGTAGGGTGTCGAAACTAAGTACTTAGCCGTGTCCCCGGTTATGGACAATTTGAGCGACCTGATACTGATGCTATGATATTTCTCACTCATCCTTATTTATTAATTGCTTAAAACTTGTTGGGTGAACATAATTGGGTAGGAGCACCTGGGAGTGAACCAGAGTGTCCTATTTATCGTATTGGAAAACTACTTTGTTACAAATGTTAGGATAAAAATGTTTCTTTATGCAAATGAGCCAAACTCCACTTGGCCAAACAAGCATGTAATTGATAGATCTGTTGTTAACCACTTTAGCCTACTTGCCATACATTCAATGTATTGACCATTCATGGCCGCAACGTTTCATGTTGCAGGTTGTATCGTATCTGAGTGATCGTTCATAGGTCGCGAGACTCCACTCAACAATTATTCGCCTGTGGCACATTTGGAGGATGGAGATCTACCTTGTATTCGTTTTCCGCTGTGTAATTGAATAAATAATGTAAATTCTGGATCATATTCGTTGTATTTATGATACACAGTTATATTTGGTATCATTTTGTACTGTGTGTGCCAGTGAACCGATCCAGGGATTGGCACTATACACATGAACTCAGCCTTATCAGGCGAGGGTGTTACATGAACAAATTCCACTCTTGATCCATGAGTCTCAACATAACACTTTAGTAGTTTTGAAGCCATCTTTATAATCACCCAATTACGATGTGACGTTTGATGTCAACAAGAAACTCTTCCGGTGTTAGTGATTGACATGATCTCATGGTCTAAAGATTAGGATCACTTCGTAAGTTGTTATAGCAATATAAACTCAATCACTTTGATCGTAATGCTATACTTCGGATGAATGTTCATCACATCATTACAATAATGTTGTGACCTCGTTATTAACAACATCCAATGTCCATGATCAGGAAACCTATGATCATCTTGTTAATCAACGAGCTAGTTTATAAGAGAGGCATAACTAGGAACTTCCTTTTTGTTTATTAAACACACATGTATTAACGTTTCCGTATTAATACAATTATAGCATGCAAAATAAACATTTATCATAAACAAGGAATACGATAATAACCACTTTATTATTGCCTCTCGGGCATATTCCCTTCAGTGAGTGTAATAGTACGATTGGCACAATCTAATACTCCTTCATACTTAGTCATCCAATCCATGCCCAAAATTACATCCAATCCTTGGGAATCTAGGATTATCAGACTAACTAGATACTTATACTTTCCAAATTCTATCACTAGATCATGACATCCAAAATTTACTGTCATCTCTCCACCTGGAGAGCTTACTTAAATAGGACATCCAATAGTTTCAGTTGGAAGTCCATTTTATCAACAAATGCTCTTGATATGAATGAATGCGATGCGCCAGTATCAAAAAGAACAAGTGCTGGAAAAGAGTTAAGCTTGAACTTACCATCCACAGCATCAGATTCCTCATAGATTTCCTCCACATTGATGTGGTTCACTTGACCCTTCTGAAATGGGTTTGGCTGGTTGGCTCCATCAGCCTTCTTTTCTAGGCATTCATTTCCATAGTGCCCAGTTTTATTACACTTGAAGCATTCAACCTGACTGCCTCTCTTAGCAGGCTGACTTCCATTGCCATTCCCATTATGATGGCTCTTGTGTCCACTCTTGTGGTTCTTATATCTGTCATTGTCATGACTACGGTGGTGCTTGTTATCATGGTGACGGTTACTGTTGTGGTGGCTGTTATACTTCCCGTGTTTGTGGGATCTAGAACCTCCACTATCTTCACCATGGTAACACTTGTGTGACGATCCAGAACTATGCTTATCAAAGTGGTGCTTCCTCTTCCTACTTTCCACCTGCTTCATCTTGCTTTCCAAAATGGTGGCCTTGTCACATAGTGATTGATAAGTTGGAACATATGCAACAGATAGTTGCAAGCACATCTCATCATTCAGTCCTTCGAGGAATTTGTCCTTCCTCTTAGCATTAGTGTCAACATCATCCGGTGCATAGCGTGCCAGATTGTTGAACTCCTTAATATATTCTGCCACACTGCGGTGACGTTGCTTAAGATTGTGGAACTCCTTGTTCTTCAAACCCATCACTCCTAATGAGATATGAGCAGTGCGGAAACCATCCTCAAATATTGCCCAAGTCACATCTTCAATAGGAGTGGTGATTTGGAAATTATCCCACCATGTGGTTGCTGGTCCTTCAAGCAGATGTGCTGCAAATCTGACCTTTTCATCATCAGTGCAGCCCACAGTGACCAAGTCCTTACTCACAGAACATAGCTAGTCATTGGCTACCATGGTATCAGTGGTTCCCGAGAACTTGGCAGGCCTCAACCTCAAAAACCTTGTAAGCATATCAAAGGCTGGTGGGTTGTTTTGATTGTTGTTGTTGTTATTGTTGTTTTGATTCTGATTTTCCATGAACTGGGTCATCATCTGCATCAAATGAGTTTGGGTTGTCATCGGCTGTTGCATCTCATTGCCATTGTTGTTATTTTTGTTAGTGTTTGGGTTGGCACGACGGGGAAGCATATGTGGTTTCAATAAGGATAAGTAATGAGATATAACCCATAGATGCTAACATGCACAATACATAACATAGCAACAATCACCAATAAACAAGCATACGATAAACTTAGAGTTTAAACAACGTAAACAACATGTTTTGGAAAAGTAAACACACTAGCAAAGCCATCCACATGTTGGATGATCATTGCGACTCGATAATTAAAAGGATTATAGATAGATAGGCAGTCAAGTAGTCAACACTACTCCACCATGTTGACCTCCTCATCTACAAGAGTAAGTCCTGTTATCTCCATGGCTGTCTTGTACTCCTCCATGGTGGTGGTTAAAGCATCGAACTTCGCCCTAAGGGCTCTCTTCTACGAGCACAGCCTCTCTATCACTCCTTGCTGAGTCTCTAGCTCAAGGTCCTTGAGCTCTATCTAGGCCCTCATATCCTTGATCTTCTCCTTCCTATCTTTCACTCTCTTCTCTTGATTCTTGAACCTCTTGTCTTGGCTCTCGAACCTAGCCTCCATCTCCTTGATGATCTTGTCCTGCTCCACGAAGGCCTTGTCCTTCTCCCTCAACTGAACCTGTAGCTCGTCATTGCTAAGCATGATGTTGGTATCAGTGTCGAGGTGTCTAATGAGGCTCTCTAGGTCCTGAAGATATATACGCACTGGCTCGATAGTCTCTCTAGTAGCGTCATCATACACCACTGCCTCTCCCTCCTCATCACGTCTCCCAAATGGGTGGAAGTAGAGGCCCCTGAGCTAGGTGGAGTGACATCCACAAAGGCGTCCAAGTAGCTCCTGCATGACAACGTCGAGTTCCTTCTCCTTGTCATCGTGCATCAACTTGAAGGCAATCTCCTCGGTGGGTGGCTCCGACTGGCGTACAGGCTGCGAGACTCTAAATCCACATAGATCCTTCCTCTCGAACTTCGTAAGCTGAAGTCCCTTAATGCTAGGGAGGGGGAGATTGAGCACACTAGTGAGCTCCACGATATGACAACCAAAACGAGTTCCCTTGAACTCCTCGGCGGTGTTGATAACAAAGCTAGGCATCTATTGCATAGGATAGAGAAAAATGAGTAATAACACAAGTAAAGGGAAAACATAAGATAGGGAAACAAAAGCCAAAAGCATACATTCAACGATGAAACACACAAGTCATGGCATACAATAATTTATCACAAGTACTATGTTTCAAACATAACTTAGACAAAAACTTGCCATACCACATAGGTTGGTATGATCAAATTATTAACGCGAGAAAACGACAAGTGTGGTGGTCCAACTATTGGTGCACGTCACAATTCTCACTCATATGCTAATTCTATGATATCTTCCCTTAGTCGTTTTATGGCTGTCTCTAAGTCTTGGGTATACTTATTCTCCTCTCTAAGGTCATTTTGAGTGTTGATCATTCTACACTTGAGTCTTTCACCAAGTTCCTTGATAGCATTCCAAGCTGCATTTCTTGCAGAGTCAAAGAATGACATATACATTTCTGTTGGTGACCATGTAGAATCCCGACTCTTTGTGGTTGTCCTCCTTGTTTTATACAAGTGGAGTTATACCCACCAATATTCTTATCCTTCATCCATCACTGGGAATCCCTT
The DNA here is from genome assembly GCA_916181665.1 of Avena sativa. Classification (NCBI taxonomy): domain Eukaryota; kingdom Viridiplantae; phylum Streptophyta; class Magnoliopsida; order Poales; family Poaceae; genus Avena; species Avena sativa. The sequence goes on along the minus strand of OV702283.1, from coordinate 152,135,844 downwards.
GTATACGGCCTCACCATGTATTCCCAAGCTAATCATGAGGTTTCTGAGTGCCTTGGGAAACTCCGTCTCACATTCTAAGGTCATGAGTTGTCCCTTCTTGACGGATTCGTTGATGGCGGCCATCTACAAATAGAAATGAGAAAGAATATTAGGAGAGGTTTATGAGAAGAAAAATACAAGTGTGGAATTTTTGCAAAGAGTTGCATTTTTCCTAGTGGTTTCCTTAGTCTAATCCATCTTAGGGTCATACTCCTACAGGAAACCCAGTGCTCTGATACCATCTGTAAGACCGCACCTTTTCAAGGTAAAGGACCATCTGATTGCAATTCTAGTCACTGGATCAAAATGCTAGCATCCACAGTTTAAGATGAAGTACACAGATATAAAGGTCATTATTACATCATCATTCCAGAGATAACATAGTCTTTACAACTCAATAGCCCAAGGCTATTACATAGAGTTCATAACATAATTTAAATAACTATAAGTCTTCATCTTCGTGTGCCATAGGCATACATGTTGAGTGTAGACTCACAACCCTAGTCTCCATCAGAGTAACATGCATCATCATAAGTTATAGCCACAGAGGGTCAATACATTTGGAATTGTATTGGCAAGTGATACCATAGTAGAATAGTCGTATCTAACATCTATATGAATTTGGCTCAGTGTAGTTTAGGATGGCTTTGCTCAAAATAAGGTTTTATCTTATTAGTTGAAAACACTAAGTTTTTGTTTGATAAAAACAACCAAGGAACCACCAATTGACATTGGTGAACCTTTACCCTTGTTCAATATCAATCTTTAACTTAGAGAAATTGGGACACGGCTTTGATGCTCAAATTGTCCGTTGCCGGGGACACGGCTAAGTACTTAGGTTTTACCCTCTCGAGAGGTGGTGCACTTTCCCCACAAGACTCGACATGCATGAAGACGAGACATTTTAGAAGCATTCCCTTACACCACCATGGACGTGTTCCATCCTATCAACCCTACCACCAAATGTCCATCTGGCTAAGTTCTTGTAACCTAGTTGGTCAAGGCAGAGCCCATATGCCATGTGGTTGCACTAGAAGCTTCTCAACACTAAAGATCTCAAATACCTTTGTTCCTGGGTGGAAATGTACAAGTGTGATACACAACGTAAACCATAGACATGGGCCTTGTGTAACCACTCAACATAAACCAACCATACCATTCCACCCAGGTGATTCATTCACATAGTTGTTTTATTAATCAAAAACACAAGTCATTGATTTAGAAATATTCCATAGCATGAATAATCCACCCTTGTTTTCTACCAGCTAAGCTAAGCATACTAGTATAACAAGTTTTTTAACATAAGGAAAAACTACTAAGACCACATATACTAGGATTTACCAAGGCATAGCATAGTAAATACTTAGAAAATTTCTAATGCAAACCTTACTCAAAATATCACTACTGCATACATAAAATAGTAGGACATATATATGAAGCATCACTTTCCTTAATAGTTGGGGGAATAGAAACAGTCCTCACAATCACAATCACCACTATCACCAAAATCTACACATAAAATCATAACACCAAAATCACATTTCAATAATCAAACAAAAATACATATGAATGCATGCAAATGCAATGAAATGATTTTTCTACACTAAACAAGTCATACCAAACATTACTGAACACAAAGTAAACTTTCTAAAGTTTTAAACAGTCTCAATTTTACTTTAAAATAATTTTTATATGCAAAATAGGCCTACAAATGGTTCTGCAAATAATCCTATTTTTCCATAAGCAAAAGAATAATTCAAGTCCATAGATGTGTAGGGCTTAATTTTCTAAATCCATTGATATATTATTGGCAATTTTTGGATAAACAAATAAAAAGATATGAATTCCACAAGTTTAAATAACTAATAGATTCAAAAACAGATTTTAAATCTAATTCACAGACGCGTGGCAGCGTCTGATTCGCTAATACCGCTTCGCGCGGATCACGCTTCTGCGCCGTTCAATGAAGTCAGATCCAATGCGCCAGATCTAAACGTAACGGTTCAGCAAGTGATCTAATCTACGACGTAGGATCTAGATCCAATGGATCTAAACGGTGTGACCATAGCGGGGCGGCGCTGATGGCACTTGTGGCGGCGACGGCACTGCCGGTGACATGCCGGTGAGTCTATAGGGGGTAGGGAATGGTGCTGATTCTTACCAGCATCGCGTGGATGCGAGGAAGCTCAAGGTGGTCGTGGTTTGGACAGGGGACGCACTGTCATGGACGCGGGAGCTCGTCGGAGATCTCACTGGCGTCGGGTGCGTGCTGGCGGAGACAAAGGAGATGACCTAGATCACCACAGGGAAAACGAGAGGCATCAGTGACTGCACAAAGACACGGCGAACCTAGTCATATGGGGCAGAGGTCAAGGGGCGCGCGTATATTACCGGAATTACTCGCCGGACTTGACTGGCGCCTCGGGTGCTCGTGGAGGTTGGTAGGGACGGCGACCTGGGGCGATATAGGATGAACCGGGGGCATCAGAAGGAGCGCAAGGATCATAGAAGTAGTTTCATATCAACGAGGGACAGAGGGGCGCATGGGGCTCACCGTAATGCATCGCCAGAGTTCGTCGGGAAGCGGCGGTGCGAGCTCGATTACTGGCAACCTGGGGGCGCTCTAGCGATGGGGTTTGAGGGGAAATGGCCGCAGCAAGGTGGCGATTAAGTAGAAGGCGTCGAGGGTGGGGATTACGCGAGAATTCATCGCCAATTACTCGGATTCAATCACGGCAGTGAAGGGGAAGAAATGGGCGGTGTTGGCGTGGTTAGCAGCGCGGGATTGAAGACGATGCGCTGGGATGGCAGTTGGGTCTGTTTGTCAGCGAGAGGGTGAGGCGTGGGCGCGTGAGAAAGAGAGAGGGGGAGGGGTAACCCGGGTGGGCTAGATGGGCTGAATAGGTTGCTGGGCTAGATACGCAGCGCTTAGTTTTATTTTTTTATTTATTCTTTTTCTTTTCTGTTTTGATTTTTAGAAATGATTTTGAAACCCTAAATCAAATCTATTTGAATTCAAATATTCTCCAAACTTTTGCATGGTGATCCTAGCATTCAAAAGTTTGTCAAACACATCTAACCACTCAAAAACACTTTTGTCTTTTGAAAAATAAAAATAAAACCATGCCTCATATGTATATAATAAAAAGGACATGAATATGGTTTTATTTGGTTTAGAACTTTGAAAATTTTTATGCAAGCTCTAAATGCTATGCTGATATGAATGCAATACATGATTTGCATTTGATGAAATTTGGGATGTTACAATCTGTTTGATCATCTAGAAGGAGCTCGTGTGTTCTCAAAAATTTATCTTTGATCAGGCTATTTTTAGCTAAAGATTAGAGAACAAGATATACCCAAGACTACTTTTACCACTAGGTATGGATTGTATGAGTATACAGTGATGCCATTTGGACTAACAAATGCACCAGCTTATTTCATGAACATGATGAAAAAGGTGTTCATGGAGTTTCTTGACAAGTTTTTTGAGGTATTCATCGATGACATATTGATTTATTGCAAGAGCAACAAAGAACATGAAGAACATTTGTGTTTGATTCTTGAGAAACTCGGAGAGCACAAGTTGTATGCCAAATTCAGCAAACGTGAGTTTTGGCTGAATGAAGTTGGTTTTGTTGGACATGTTGTGTCTGGAAATGGTATAGCCATCGATCTCGCAAACGTGTCAGCTGTAACTGAGTGGGAATCTCCCAAGTGAATTAAAGAAGTCCGTAGTTTACTAGGTTTGGCAGGATACTATAGAAGGTTCATCGGGAATTTTTCTAAAGTAGCTAAGCCAATGATAGAGCTCCTTAAGAAAGAGAAGAAGTTTGATTGGACTGAAGGATGTGAAACCAGTTTTCAAGAGTTGAAGAAAAGACTAGTGTCAGCACCAGTTTTATGTCTGCCAGATCTAGAGAAAAATTTCCAAGTCTATTGTGATGCATCTCACCAAGGATTGGGTGGAGTATTGATGCAAGAAGGAAAAGTTGTGGCTTATGCCTCGAGACAACTCAAGACTCATGAAGTAAACTATCCTACACATGACTTAGAGTTGTCCTCCGTTGTCCATGCACTCAAAACATGGAGACACTATCTTTTGGGAAAGCGTTGTGAAGTGTTCACAGATCACAAGAGTTTGAAATATATTTTCACCTAGAAGGAACTCAACATGAGACAAACAAGGTGGCTAGAACTCATCAAGGATTATGACTTGAGTTTGCAATACCATCCCGGTAAAGCGAATTTTGTAGATGATGCACTAAGCCGCAAGGTTTATGTGAATGGCCTCACCAAGGGAGATTTGCTAGAAGATTTGTGTACCCAATTTAAAGAGCTAAGATTATAGATAGTTCCTAAAGGATATCTCATGTCATTGGAAGTTCAACCAACACTATTGGATAAGATCAACGAAGCCCAAAAGTTGGACAAGGAAATAGAAGAGATCAAGAGTAAAATTAGTAAAGGAAAGGCAAAGGGAATCCATGAAGATGAACAAGGAACCTTATGGTATGGGAAGCGTATATGCATTCCACAAGATCCTGAACTAAGGAAATTGATCCTGCAGGAAGCACATAATTCACCATATTCTATTCATCCTGGGAACACCAAGATGTACATGGATGTGAAGGAAAGATTTTGGTGGAACAATCTAAAGAAAGATATCGCAGAGCACATTGCTTTGTGTGACGTGTGTAGTCGAGTAAAGGCAGAGCATCAGAAACCGGCAGGGTTATTACAACCACTACTAATACCTGATTGGAAGTGGGATAAAATTGGTATGTATTTTATCACAGGATTGCCAAGGACTAGATTCAGATACGATTCTATATGTGTTGTTGTGGATCGCTTAACAAAAGTGGCTCATTTCATACCCGTAAAGACCACTTATACAAGTGCTAAATTAGCCAAGATCTATATGAACAGGATTGTGTGTCTACATGGTGTACCTAAGAGTATTGTGTCAGATAGAGGAACTCAGTTCACTTTGCATTTTTGGAAACAACTGCATGAGTCATTGGGAACTAGACTAGAATTCAGCACAACATTTCATCCTCAGACTGATGGACAGATAGAAAGGACCAATCAGATTTTGGAGGATATGTTAAGAGCTTATGCGCTAGACTATGGATCTAGTTGGGATGAAAGTCTGCCATATGCAGAATTCTCTTACAATAACAGCTATCAATCGAGCATAGAGATGGCTCTGTTTATATTCCTTTATGGAAGGAAGTGCACTACACCATTATTATGGAATGGAGTAGGAGAAAGAAACTTGTTCAGACCATATCTAATCAAGGAAGTCGAAGAGAAAATCAGATTGGTAAAGGAAAGATTAAAGATAGCCCAATCTCGACAAAAGAGCTATGCGGATCCAAATCATAGAGAAGTCACCTATGAGGTAGGCGATAAAGCTTATCTTAGAGTCTCACCACTCCGTGGTGTGAAGAGATTTGGAGCCGTAAAGGAGAAGTAGCCTATAAGGTTCAGAATGAGTTAGAACTACCAGAATTGGCACCTCGATATATAGGACCATTCAAGATTTTGAGCCGTAAAGGAGAAGATCCTGAACTAAGGAAATTGGCACCTCGATATATAGGACCATTCAAGATTTTGAGCCGTAAAGGAGAAGTATCCTATGAGTTAGAACTACCAGAATCTCTGTCAGCAGTTCAGAATGTGTTTCATGTAAGCCAGTTGAAAAAGTGTCATCCAGAGATGGAAGAAAGTTTGTTGAAAGACACTATACCACTAGAAGAAGTTCATCTAGAGAGTGATCTCACTTATGAAGAGAAACCCATTAAGATTCTCGAGACAGCAGAAAGAGTCACTCGTACTAAGACAATCAAATTCTATAAAGTACAGTGGAATCATCATACCGAAGAAGAAGCAACTTGGGAAAGAGAAGATGAGCTTCGGAAAGATCACCCTCACCTATTTGCTAGCCAATCTGAATCTCGGGGGAGAGATTCATCTTAAGGGGGTTAGATTTGTAACATCCCAAATTTCATCAAATCCAGAACATCAACATTGCATTCATATCATTATGGCATGTTTACATTGCACAAAAATTTTCAAATTCTAAAACCCTAGAAAACCCTATTTTATACCCTTTTTATTACATGTATGGGGCATGTATTGTATTTTATTTCCTTGCCCCAAAATGTTTTGGAGTGAATTGTGTGTTTAAAACACGTTTCCATACGAGGACCACCTCACAAAAATATGGTGAAAGTTTGAAAAGATTTGGAATTGATTTGATGCTTCAAATCAAATTTGAAAAATCAAAATAGAAAAGGAAAAGGATAAGAAGAAAAAAATAGAAACGTAGCCAACCATATGGCCCGGGACCAACTAGCATCCCACCTATCCCACCCAGGAATTTCCCTCTCTCCCTCTATTTCTCACCCCGAGCGCACGCACCCCCTCGCTGACCAGTGGACCCTAGTGCCACCTCACCCTTTATTCCCCAAATCTCGCGCGACGACCAACTCCGCCGCTGCCATTTATGCAAATCAACACGCGTTGATTCTGATAATCCCACCCCCTCAACCAGATACTTAACCCCCTCTGCCTCCGCATCATTTTCCCTCACTCAGCACCACTGCAGCGCCGTCAGGCTACCCCAATTTCCCCTCGCACTGCCACTGCCCCGACGAAGTTCGGCAAGATGTTACGGTGAGCCCTGTGCGCGCCTTGACCTCTGGTTCAAACGAGCATGTTCACCTTTTCTTTGTTCTCCTTATGATGCATGCCATCTGTCCTCTTGTACCCCAGAGCGTCGCCCCCGTTGTCGACTGAGAGCACCCGACGCTCGGCTCTACTCCAACGAGGAATAGCCGCTGTGTCTGTGCGCCCCTCTGCCGTCCGCGACCACCTTAAGAACCACCTGGTCGCCGCGACCCTGGTAAGCCACTATGCCCCCTCCCTTACCCCCTGGCCTCACTGGCACGTCACCGTCAGACGCGTCGCCGCCACAGTGGCCATTCGTGCCACTGGACTTTGGTCAGAGCGATAGGATCCACTGGATCTATATCCAATGGCCTAGATTAGAAGATAGTAGCGAATCGGTATGGCTAGATCTGGACCACAGGATGCAACTTAGATCTAACGGCACACGCGTGTGATCCGCGCGAACCGGTGCGCGCCAATCAGAAGCTGCCGCGTGGCTGTGTTTTAGAATTAAAATCCATATTTTATCTATTAGATGTTTAAACTTGCAAAATTCATAACTTTTGATCTGTAATTCCAAAAAATACAAATTAGGTGTCTATGGATTCAGAAAAATATGAAATTTGCACATATGGCCTTACTTTGGTAATTTTCTTCTATAAAACGAGGATTTTATGCAGATACATTTGTAGGACTATTTTGACTATATAAATTATTTAGAATATTATTTTTATGTGGTTTTTGTGTTATTTAGACTTTATAATGTATGATTTGTCTTCAGTATAGTAGAGTTTGATTTTAAAAGTGTGGAAAATCATCTCATTGCGTTTTGCATGCATTCATACTATTTTTGTGTGTATATTGATTTCTGAATATTTTGTGGTTTGATTTGTTGTGTAGATTTTGTGGATTGTGAAGTGTGTGATTGTGAGGATTGTACCTATTCTCCTAGCTACCAAGGCAAGTGATATTTCATCTTATGTACCATTATTTTTCCTACTGCACTAGTATTATTTTGAGTAGGATTTGCATGGTAATTTTTTAAAGTATATGCTATCTATGGTAGATCCTATAGATGATATCTTGGTAGTATTTTCCCTATGTTAGGAGCCATGGTATACTACAATTCTTAGACTTGTTATTAGAATAAGTGGGTGGAATAATCATGTTATGATGTTATGGAAAGATTATGCCTATGTGTTTTTGACTAAGAAAACAACTTGTTAATGGAACACCTGGGTGGAATGGGACTTGTATGGTTTGTGTTGAGTGGTTACACAGGGCACGTGACTATGGTTTACCCTGTCTATCACACTTGTGGATGGCCACCCAGGAACAAAGATATTTGAGATGTTTAGTGTTGACAAGCTTCCAGTGCAACCACATGGCATATGGGCTCTGCCTTGACCAACTAAGTTGCAAGAACTCAGCCAAATGGACAGATGGTGGTAGAGTTGATAGGATGGAACGCGTCCATGGTGGTCTAAGGGATTGCTTCTGAAAAGTCTCGTCTCGATGCATGCCGAGTCTTGTGGGGAAAGTGCACCACCTCTCAATAGGGTAAAACCTAAGTACTTAGCCGTGTCCCCGGTTATGGACATTTTGAGCATCAAAGACATTGAAATGGTCAAGAATCTCCTCATCCCAATTTCTCTAAGTTAAAATTTGTGGGTGAACAAGGGTAGAGGTTCACCAATGTCTATTGGTGGTTCCTTAGTGTTTTGTAAAGAAAAACTTGGTATTTTCAAACCAGTAGGTAAAACCTTATTTGAGCAAAGCCAGCCTGATCCACACTTAGCCCAATTCATGTAGTTTATAGTCTCTACTATAGAACTATGATATCACTTGCCAATACAATTCCAACTGTATTGAGCCCTTGTGGATGTAACTTATTATGTTGCAGGTTTCTCTAATGATGAGTAGCGTTATGAGTCTACACTCAACATGTTTGCCTATGGCACATATAGATGAAGACTTTATTTATATGCTATGTAATGAGAACTCTTTATATGTTAGACCTGGGCTAGAGAGTTTTAAGAACTATTGTACTCCTGGAATTTGCATGTAATAATGACCTTTGTATCTGTGTACTTCATCTTAAACTATGGGTGCTAGCAATTCAATCATGGGACTAGCACTGCAATCACAGGGAACTTCACCTTAAAGGGCGAGGTCTTACAGATAGAAAGAAACAAACCAGTACAACTAACTTTTTTGTATTTTTGATAAAAGGAAACAAGCAAAACTAAGCAAAACAAAAACAAAGTAAAGAGATTGGTTGTGAGAGACTCCCCTTGCAAGAATCTTATTTCTCCCTAAAAAGTGATTGACAAGGAGGAAGATATTGAAGTTGTCCTTATCTCCCTGGCAACGGCGCCAGAAAAGTGCTTGATGGCTCAGATATGTAGAGCTTGTTGGGAACCCCAAGAGGAAGGTATGATGAGCATAGAACCAAGTTTCCCTCAGTTATGAAACCAAGGTTATCGAACCAGTAGGAGTAAGGAAAAAACTCCAAGGTGTTGCTAGCAACTTGGAACCTGCACAACACAATCCACAATACTTTTCCCCAACTTATAGTGAGGTTTCAATCTCACCGGTTTGCTAAAAACAAAGAATTAAACGTATAGTGTGGAAGATACTAATTACTTGTAGAAAGTAAACGGTAAACAGTAGATGGAATATAAATGGTAAGGAATGGACCGGGGTCCACATTTCACTAGAGGTCTTCTCCATAATATAAATAGCATGCTGGGTGAACAAATTACAGCGGGGCAATTGACAGATTGAGGATGCATAATAATGCATATACTAGACATCTTGATATCTACGAGATTTGATTGGGCATTACAACATAATACATAGACCGTAATCCAACTACATCTATGACTAATAATCCACCTTCAGGTTATCATCCGAACCCCTTCCAGTATTAAGTTGCAAGCAACAGATAATTGATTAAGCAAAGTGTGTATAGTAAACAATACAATTACCCCATGGACAACAGATAATGAACCTTCAGGTTCTTTTCTCCCTAGTAGCAATAGCACATGTACAACCTTAGAAGTTTTTGTCACTCTCCCAGATTACTAGAGGCATGAACCTACTATCGAGCATAAATACTCCCTCTTGGAGTTACAAGCATCTAATTGTCCAAAGTATCTACTAGCAACGGAGAGCATGCAAGATCACAAATAACATAGACATGATAGAATCAATAATCAATCTAACATAGTATCTCAATATCCATCGGATCCCCACAAATACAACATGTAGGATTACAAATAGATGATCTTGATCATGACCGGAGCTCACAAGCTATAAAAATGATAGCACAAAGGAGGAGAAAAAACCATCTAGATACTGTATGGACCCATAGTCCAAGGGTGAACTACTCACGCATCACACCGGAGGCTGGCATGGTGATGAAGAAGGCCTCTGGGATGATCTCTCCCCTCTAGCAGTGTAAGATCCCACCGTTATACAGGTAAAGGTCCCTGTGATTGCAATGCTAGTCCCTGGATCAAATGCTAGCATCCACAGTTTAAGATGAAGTACACAGAAAAAAAGGTCATTATTACATCATCATTCCAGAGATAACATAGTCTTTTACAACTCCATAGCCATAGGCTACTACAAGAGTTTAACTTAATAACATAAATAGAAGTCTTCATCTTCATGTGCCACAGGCAAGCATGTTGAGTGTAGACTCATAACCCTAATCATCATCAGAGTTACCTGCAACATCACAAGTTACAGCCACAGTGGGTCAATACATTGGAATAGTATTGGCAAGTGATACCTTAGTAGAATAATAGTTTCTAGCTTCTACATGAATTTGGCTAAGTGTAGCTTAGGCTTGCTTTGCTCAAAATAGGTTTTACCAATCAGTTGAAAACACTAAGTTTTTGTTTGGCAAAAACTCCCAAGGAACCACAAATAGACATTGGTGAACCTTAACCCTTGTTAAACCACAAGTTTTTAACTTAGAAATTGGGATGAGGAGATTCTTGATGGCTTCCATGTCTTGATGCTCAAATTGTCCATTTCCGGGGACACGGCTAAGTACTTAGATTCTTTCTTCTCGAGAAGTGGTGCACTTTCCCCACAAGACTCGACATGCAGCGAGACAAGACCTTTCAGAAGCCTTCCCTTAGACCAAAATGGACGCGCTCCAAACCTATCACCCCCTACCACCAACTGTCCATTTGGCTAAGTTATTGCAACCTATATGATCCAGGGAGAGCCCATATTGCCATGTGCTGCACTAGAAGCTTCTTAACATATGGCATCTCAAATCCCTTTGTTCCTGGGTGGCTTTACACAAGTGTGATACACAAGGTAGACCATATATATGGGCCTTGTGTAACCACTCAACAAAACCCAAACATGCCATTCCACCCAGGTGTTTCATTCACTTAGTTGTTTTATTAAGCAAAACACAAGTCAAAGACTTAGCAATATTTTCCATAGCATGTATATAATCCACCCTTGGTTGCTACTAGCTAGGCTAAGCATGGCAATATAGCAAGTATCTTAACTTAGAGAATATTCTAACAAGTCTGCAACTACTAGGATTTCCCAAGCATAGCATATAGATACTTAGCAAAAACATCATGCAAGCCATATACAAAATATCACTAATGCATAGTCAAAATATTGGGACAAAAATATGAAGCACCACTTGCCTTGGTAGTTGGGGGAGTAGCAACAATCCTCACAATCACAATCACCACTAGCACCAAAATCTACACATAAAATGATAGCACCAAATTCATATTCCAAACAAATCAGGCAAAAATATATGAATGCATGCAAATGCCATGTGATGATTTTTCTAAACTAAAAAAGACAACTAAAATAGTACTGAACATTAAACTAAAAATTTATACACCAATTAAACTTAATTTGGCCTTTAAAATATTTTTCAAATAATTTTTATACACAAAATAGGCCTACAGATGTCTCTGCATAAAATTCTATTTTAACAGAAGGAAAATAAAAAACCAATCCTACCGATTTGTAGGATTTATTTTTGTGGTTCCATTGATATATTATTTGTATTTTTTGGATAAACAGAACAAAAGTTATTGAATTTACAAGTTTGAATAACTAATAGATTCAAAAACAGATTTTAATTTAAAAACCCAGACATGTGGGCATATCTGATTGGCCCGTACCGGTTCGGCTGGATTGATCAACAAGATCTGCAAGATTTAAATGAAATCGAACGGGCCATATTGACTGATAACGATTCGTTAAGTGATCTAATCTAATGCGCTAGATCTAGATCTAACGGCCCACGACGGCTTGGCCAAGAACTGGCGGCGCACGACGTTCCTGCGGCTCCGGCGGATACAGAGGGGTATAGGGGTTGTGGTTGGCCTTACCAGCATCGCACGGTTGCGAGGAAGCTCAACGTGGTCGCGGTTGGGGCGGGGGCGTGCTGTAGCGGTGGCTAGAGCTCGTTGGAGTTGTGGGCGGCGTTGGGTTCTTGCAGACGAAGACGTTGCCAATGTTCTAGATCGCCCTAGCACAAACCAGGGGCATCAGTAGCTGTGCAAGGACATGGCGAACCTAGTCGTATGCAAGAGGGGTCAAGGGGCGCTCGGTATTTACCGTGATTGCTCGACGGAGTTGAGCGACGGCTCGGTCGTTTGCAGAGGTGGACGGGGATGGCGACCTAGGTCACGAGCAGGCAAACTAAAAGCATCAGAAGGTGCACATGGACACGAGGGTCATGCTTGTTTGAACCAGAAGCAAAGGGGCGGTCAGAGCTCACCGTAATCACTCGTCGGAGTTCATCGGGCAGCGGCGGTGTGATTCAAAATACTGGCAGCCTTGTGGCGAGGCGAGTGTGCTGTGTGGGGGAAATGACCGCGGCGATGAAGTGGTTAAGTAGCCAGGAGGTACGCAGTGATTCAATGCCAATTAAGCGAGAAATCAACGCGGCATTTCTTGAGGAAACAGCGGTGGCGACGGGGTCTGCACGCACGGGGTGGGGAAGAAGGTGCTGACCTGGCTTGGGCCCAGTGGCAGTGACAGCGGGGCAGGGCAGGTGCGGGTGAGAGAGTGCAGAGGGAACGGCCCGAGTGGGCTTAGTGGGCTGGTTCTGGGAATGGGCCAGAATGGCAGAGCAGGCCCTTTCTGTTTTCTTTTCTCCTTTTATATTTCTATTTGATTTTCAGAAACCAATTTTAAATGAATTTCAAATGATTTTGAATTCAAACCACTTCTGGATTTTTGTAAAGTGATCCATCCTCATATTTGTGTATAAAACATTGCTGTTTACTCAAGAATGCTTTGGCCCATTGAAAATGAAAATAAAACCATGCCTTATATAGATATTTATAATAGGCATATAAATGGTTTTAATTTTAGATTCTTGTTTTGAAAACTTTGAATAAGCTTTGAAATCATCTATTAAACCTTTCTGGTTGAATCAAAGTATTCTCATAATTTGAGAGTAGAAATAAAGCCATTGCCTTTCTTACATAGAATAATAGGCAAAACAAATGGATCCTTATTTGAAACCTTGTTTGGAAATAAACTAAATGCATAAGGATGCAAGAATGAAATGCAAACTTTATAAACCATGTTTTTTTGGATGTTACAAATCTAACCCCCTTAAGGTGAATCTCGCCCTCGAGATTTGGATTGGCAAGCAAATAGGTGAGGGTGGTCTTTCCGAAGATCATATTCTCTTTCCCAAGTTGCTTCTTCTTCGGAATGGTGGTCCCACTGAACTTTGCAGAATTTGATAGTTTTAGTCCAAGTAACTCTTTCTGCAGTCTCAAGAATCTTGATAGGTTTCTCCTCATAGGTGAGATCACTTTCCAACTGGACCTCTTCCAAAGGTATAGTATCCTTCAAAGAAGTCTCTTCCATTTCTGGATGGCATTTCTTCAACTGACTCATGTGAAACACATTGTGAACGGCAGACAGTGACTCAGGCAATTCAATTTCATATGCCACTTCTCCTTTGCTACTTAGAATCTTGAATGGTCCAACATACCTTGGTGCCAATTTTCCTTTGACTCCAAATCTCTTCACTCCACGAACTGGTGATACTCTTAGATAAGCTCTATCACCTACTTCATAGGTGACTTCTCTACACTTTGGATCTGCGTATCTCTTCTGTCGGGACTGTGCTATCTTCAATCTATCCTTTACCAACTTGACTTTATCTTTAGCTTCCTTGATTAGTTCTGGCCCGAACAAATTTCTTTCTCCAACACCACTCCATAACAATGGTGTAGTACACTTTCTTCCATAGAGAAATTCAAACGGTGCCATATCAATACTGGCTTGATAGCTGTTGTTGTAAGAGAATTCTGCGTAAGGCAGACTTTCATCCCAACTAGCACCATAATCTAGGGCACATGCCCTTAACATATCTTCTAGGATCTGGTTGGTCCTTTCTGTCTGACCATCAGTCTGGGGATGAAAAGCAGTGCTGGATTCCAATCTCATTCCCAATGACTCATGCAATTGCCTCCAAAAATGGGAAGTGAATTGAGTTCCTCTATCGGACAGAATACTCTTGGGTACTCCATGCAGAGACACAATCCTATTCATATAAATCTTGGCTAACTTAGCACTTGTATAGGTTGTCTTCACAGGTATGAAATGAGCCACTTTAGTTAGACGATCTACCACGACCCAAATAGAATCATATCCTGATCTAGTCCTTGGCAGTCCGGTGATGAAGTCCATACCAATCTTATCCCACTTTCAATCAGGAATAGGTAGTGGTTGTAACAGTCCCGCTGGTTTCTGATGTTCCGCTTTCACTCTACTACATACATCACACAAAGCAATATGTTCGGCGATGTCCTTCTTGAGATTATTCCACCAAAACCTTTCCTTCACATCCATGTACATTTTGGTGTTACCCGGATGAATGGAATATGGTGAGTTGTGTGCTTATTGTAAAATCAGTTTCTGAAGCTCCGGATCTTGCGGAATGCAGATACATTTTCCATACCATAAAGTACCCTATTCATCTTCATGGAATCCTTTGGCTTTCCCCTTGCTAAATTTTTCCTTAATCTCTTCAATTTCCTTGTCCATCTTTTGGGCTTCCTTGATCATGTCCAACAAGGTGGGTTGAACATACAATGACATGATATGTCCTTCAGGCACTATCTCCAATCTGAGATCTTTGAATTGGGCACAAAGATCATCTAGCAATTCTCCCTTAGTGAGGCCATTCACATAAACTTTATGGCTTAATGCATCCGCTACAACATTTGCTTTACCGGGGTGGTATTGCAAACTGAAGTCATAGTCCTTGATGAGTTCTAGCCATCTTCTTTGTCTCATGTTGATTTATTTCTGAGTGAAGATATACTTCAAGCTTTTGTGATCTGCGAACACTTCGCAACGCTTTCCCAAAAGATAATGTCTCCATGTTTTGAGTGCATGGAAAACAGAGGCTAACTCCAAATCATGAGTAGGATAATTCACTTCATGAGTTTTGAGTTGTCTCGAGGCATAAGCCACAACTTTCCCTTCTTGCATCAAAACTGAACCTAATCCCTGGTGAGATGCATCACAATATACTTGGAAATCCTTCTCCAAATCTGGCAGACATAAAACTTGTGCTGTCACTAGTCTCTTCTTCAACTCTTGGAAACTAAGTTCACATCCTTCAGTCCAATCAAATTTCTTGTCTTTCTTAAGTAACTTCGTCATTGGCTTAGCTACCTTTGAGAAATTCTCAATAAATCTTCTATAGTATCCTGCCAAGCCAAGGAAACAACGCACTTCTTTCACTGACTTAGGAGATTCCCACTCAGTTACAGCTAACACTTTTGCGGGATCAACTGCTACACCATCTCCTAACACAATATGTCCAAGAAATATGACTTCATTCAGCCAGAATTCACACTTGCTGAATTTGGCATATAGCTTATGCTCCCTAAGCTTCTCAAGTATCAATCGCAAATGTTCTTCATGCTCTTCATTGCTCTTGGAGTAGATCAAAATGTCATCGATGAATACAACAACAAATTTATAAAGAAATTCCATGAACACCTTGTTCATCATATTCATGAAGTAGGCTGGTGCATTTGTCAAACCAAATGGCATCACGGTGTACTCATACAATCCATACCTAGTGGTGAAAGCAGTCTTAGGTATGTCTTGTTCCCTTATCCTTAGCTGAAAGTAGCCTGATCAAAGATCAATCTTTGAGAACACACGGGCTCCTTCTAACTGATCAAACAAATCATTTATTCTAGGCAAAGGATATTTGTTCTTGATAGTTACCTCATTGAGTGAACGGTAATCTATGCATAACCTTTGACTTCTATCTTTCTTTTCCACAAACAAGACTGGTTCTCCCCAAGATGAAGAACTTGGTTGAATAAATACTTTCTGTAACTGTTCCCCAAGCTGTTTCTTGAGTTCCTTCAACTCACATCTTGTAAGGTCTCTTTTCTATTGGTCCAGATCCTGGCAGCAAGTCAATCAGAAACTCAACATCTCTATCTGGTGGCATTCCAGGTAATTCCTCCAGAAATACGTCTGGGTACTCTCTCACAATTGGCACACTGTCTATGCTAACCCCCTTAAGAGAATTTAGCTTACTCCCTTTTGATTCAAAGTTAGACTTGAATCTAATCCTTTTATTATCTGGGGTTGCGAGTGTGATAGTATGATTGGCACAATCTAGTACTCCTTCACACTTGGTCATCCAATCCATTCCAAAAATAACATCCAATCCTTGGGAATCTAGGATTATCAAACTGACTGGAAACTTATGTTTTCAAAATTCTATCACTAGATCACGACATCCAAGACTAACTATCATATCTCCATCGGGAGAACTTAATTTTATAGGACACCCAACATTTTCAGTTGGAAATCCATTTTTAACAACAAATGCTCTTGATATGAATGAAGCGATGCGCCAGTATCAAAAAGAACAAGTGCTGGAATAGAATTAAGCTTGAACTTACCAGCCACAGCATCAGATTCCTCATATATTTCTTCCACATTGATGTGGTTCACTTGTCCCTTTTGGAAGGGATTGGGCTTGTTGGCACCTTCAACTTTCTTTTCTGGGCACTCATTAGCATAGTGTCCTATCTTCTTACACTTGAAGCATTCAACCTGACTGAGATCTTTCTTTATAGGCTGACTTCCACTTCCACCTCCACTGTGGTGGTTCTTGTGCCCACTCTTGTGGTCCTTATACTTGTCATTATCATGACTGTGGTGGTGCTTGTTGTCATGATGACGATTGTGGTTGTGGTGGTTGTTGTACTTTCCATGTTTGTGGGATCCATAACTCCCAATATCATCATGATGGGAACGCTTGTGAGACGATCCCGAGCTGTGCTTATCGAAGCTATGCTTCCTCATTCTGCTCTCAACCTGTTTCATCTTGTTTTCCAAGATGGTAGCCTTGTCACAAAGTGATTGGTAGGTTCGGACATAGGCAACAGATAGCTGCAGGTTCAACTCATCATTAAGTCCTTTGAGGAATTTCTCCTTCCTCTTCGCATCTGTATCAACTTCATCCGGTACATAACACGTCAGATTGTTGAATTCCTCAATGTACTCAGCCACACTGCGGTGACGTTGTTTCAGATTGTGGAACTCCTTTTTCTTCAAGTTCATCACTCCGGATGAGATGTGAGCTGTACGGAATCCATCCTCAAAGATATCCCAAGTCACATCCTCAAGGGGAGTGGTGATCTGGAAGTTGTCCCACCAGGTTGTTGTTGTCCCTTCGAGCAGATGTGCTGTGAATCTGACCTTTTCTTTGTCGGTGCAGCCAACAGTCACTAAGTCCTTGTGCACTGAACGTAACCAGTCATTGTCTACCATTGGATCAGTGGTTCCTGAGAACTTTGCAGGCCTTAGTCTCAGAAATCTAGTGAGCATGTCAAATCCCGGAGGATTATTCTGATTGTTGTTGTTATTGTTGTTGTTATTGTAGTTGTTGTTGTTATGATTCTGGTTCTGCATGAACTGCGGCATCATTTGCATCAGTTGAGCTTATGCTGTCATCAACTCCTGCATCTCGGGAGTGACGTTGTTGTCGTTGTTTTGGTTGGGGTTGGCACGTCGGGGAGGCATTTGTGGTTTTAATAATGATAAGAATGAGATACCCATAGATGCTTAACATGCACAATACATCACATAGAACAATCACAATTACCAAGCTCAAAATAACATAGAGTTTGAATGACATAAACAATAGGTTTTGAAAATGCAAACACACCATAGCAAGCCATCCACACGTTGGATGGTCATTGCGACTCAATAATCAAAGTATAGTAGATGAAAGATAGTCGAGTAGTCTACACTACTCCTCTGCAACGATCTCCACATCAACAAGGGTAAGACCTGCATTATCCATGGCGGTCTTGTAATCATCAACACTAGTGGTCAAGGCCTCAATCTTGGCCCTAAGAGCCCTCTTCTGTGAGCGAAGCCTCTCGATCACTCACTACTGGTGCTCAAGCTTGAAGTCCTTGGCCTCTAACTCTTCCTTCATCTCCCTGATATTCTTGTTCCTGTCTTGGACTCTTTTCTCATGGCTCTTTAATTTCTTGTCCTGGCTCTTGAATTTGTCCTCCATCTCTTTGACGATCTCGTCTTGCTCCGCGAAGAGCTTGTCCTTCTCCCGTAGCTGAACCTGGAGCTCGTCATTGCTAAGCATGACGTTGGTCCTATCCGTGTCAAGGTGTCTAATAAGACCCTCTAGGTCCTGAAGGTACAGACGAATCGACTCCATCGTCTCTCTAGTAGCATCATCGTACTCTATAGCCTCACCCTCCTCGTTGCGTCTCCCGAACGGGTGAAAGTAGAGACCTCTAAGCTCGGTGGAGTGCCTCCCAACTAGGCGTCCAAGTAACTCATGCATGACTACATCTAAGCCTCTCTCCTTGTCATCATGCATCAGCTTGAAGGTGATAGCCTCCATGGGTGGCTCTGCCTGGCGTCCCGGCTGTGTGACTCTGAAGCCCCAAAGGTCCTTCCTCTCAAACTTGGTGAGCTGAAGTGTCGTGATGCTAGGAAGTGGAAGGTTGAGCACACTAGTGAGATCAATGAGACGAGTACCAAAATGAGTTCCTTTGAACTCCTCGGCAGTGCTGATAACAACATTAGGCATCTATTTTTATAAGATAGAGAAAAGTTAGAACCAACACAAGTAGAGAAAATTCACAAGACAAAATATCACAAGAACATCTTTTAGCAATAAACACACAAGTCATGGCATACACAAATCCATTACAAACACCAAAGGTTCAACATAACTTAGACAAATTTTGGAAGTAAAAACGATAAGTGTGGTGGTACAACTAACGAAGTACGTTACAATTCTCACTCACTAGACAAAATAGCTATCAAGGCATCCTTAGTGGCAATTTGTCTATCTTGTTCACAAGACTCCCATATTAAGTCTATGATGTCACCCCTTAGTTGTTGGTTTGTAGTCTCTAATTCTTGGGTATGTTTATTTTCTTCTCTAAGGTCATTTTGAGTGTTGAGCATTATGCACTTGAGTCTATCACCAAGCTCCTTGATGGCATTCCAAGCTGCATTTCTTGCAGAGTCAAAGAATGTTGTGTGCATTTCAGAGTTGGTGACCATGCAGAATCCTGACTCCTTGTGGTTGTCTTCCTTGTTTTTATACAAGTGAAGTTGTGCCCAACAATACTCTTCTCCTTCATCCATGACAGGGAATCCCTTTGTACACACTTACACCATGTATCCCCAAGGTAACCATAAGGTTCTTGAGTGCCTTGGGAAATTCAGTCTCACACTCCAACATCATGGTCATGAGTGGTCCCTTCCTCACGGCTTCGTTGATGGAGTTCATCTTCAAATAGAGATGAGAAAGAAGATTAGAAAAGTTTACGAGAAGAAAAAGACAAGTGTGGAATTTTCCTAAGTGTTGAAATTTTCCTTAGTGGTTTCTTAGTCTAATCCAATCCTAGGGTCATAATCCTACAGGCAACATAGTGCTCTGATACCATCTGTAAGACCCACCTTTATAAAGGTAAAGGTCCCTGTGATTGCAATGCTAGTACCTAGATCAAATGCTAGCATCCACAGTTTAAGATGAAGTACACAGAAACAAAGGTCATTATTACATCGTCATTCCAGAGATAACATAGTCTTTTACAACTCCATAGCCATAGGCTAGTACAAGAGTTTAACTTAATAACATAAATAGAAGTCTTCATCTTCATGTGCCACAGGCAAGCATGTTGAGTGTAGACTCATAACCCTGATCCTCATCAGAGTAACCTGCAACATCACAAGTTACAACCACAATGGGTCAATACATTGGAATAGTATTGGCAAGTGATACCTTAGTAGAATAATAGTGTAAGATCCCACCTTTATAAAGGTAAAGATCCCTGTGATTGCAATGCTAGTCCCTGGATCAATGCTAGCATCCACAGTTTAAGATGAAGTACACAGATACAAAGGTCATTATTACATATCATTCCAGAGACAAACATACTCTTTTACAACTCCATGGCCACAGGCCTATTACAAGAGTTAAAATATAGAATAATATAAATAAGTCTTCATCTTCATGTGCCACAGGCAAGCATGTTGAGTGTAGACTCATAACCCCTAATCATCATTAGTGTAACCTGCAACATCATAAGTTACAGCCACAGTGGGTCAATACATTGGAATAGTATTGGCAAGTGATACCTTAGTAGAATATTAGCATCTAGATACTACATGCATTTGGCTAAGTGTAGCTTAGGCTTGCTTTGCTCAAAATAGGTTTTTCCTATGAGTTGAAAACACTAAGTTTTTCTTTGACAAAACTTTCCCAAGGAATCACCAATAGAAATTGGTGAACCTTCACCCCTATTCCACCACAAGTTTTAACTTAGAAACTGGGATGAGGAGATTCTTGATAGCTTCCATGTCTTGATGCTCAAGTTGTCCAATACCAGGGACATGGCTAAGTACTTAGATTCTTCCATCTACAGAGGTTGTGCACTTTCCCCACAAGACTTGATTTTCATCAAGACAGGACCTTTCAGAAGCCTTCCCTTAGACCAAATGGACGCGTTCCAACCTATCATCCCACTACCACCAACTATCCAAATGGCTAAGTTATTGCAACCTATATGATCCAGGCAGATCCCATAATGCCATGTGGCTGCACTAGAAGCTTCTTAACATTTGGCATCTCAAATCCCTTTGTTCCTGGGTGGCTTTCCACAAGTGAGATACACAAGGTAATCCATAGAAATGAGACTTGTGTAACCACTCAACACAAACCATTCTTTCCATTCCACCCAGGTGTTTCATTCACTTAGTTGTTTTATTAAGCAAAACACAAGACAAAAGACTTAGAAACATTTCATATAGCATGAATATATAATCCACCCTTGTTTGCTACTATCTAGGCTAAGCATGGTAATAGTGAGCATCTTAACTTAGAGGAAATTCTAACAATTCTACAACTACTAAGATTTCCCAAGCATATCATATAGATACTTATCAAAATATTCATGCAAGTCCTATACAAAATATTTCTAGTGCATAGGTGAAAAATATAGGGATAAAAACATGAAGCACCACTTGCCTTGGTAGTTTGGGGAGTAGCAACAATCTTCACAACCACAATCACTATTAGCACCAAAATCTACACATAAAATAATGGCACCAAAATCACATAACAAAATATACAAACAAAAATATATGAATGCATGCAAATGCCATGTGATGGTTTTTCACACCAAACAAGACAAGTGTACAGTACTGAAACATAAACAAGACCAAGATACTCAAAATAGACTTTATTTGATCTTTAAAACATTTTTCAAATCATTTCTATATCCAAAATAAGCCTACAAATGTCTCTGCAAAAACAACCATTTGTACAGATGCAAAACATTAAACACATTGCATAAACAGATAGGATTTTCTCTCCTGATTCCAATGATATAAAATTTGCAAAATTTGAACGTGGGAAACAAAAGTTACGAATTTTGCAAGTTTGAATCACTAATAGATCAAATTTATGTTTTTAAATCTAAACTCAGGCCACGCGGCGGCTTCTGATTCGCTGGTACCGATTCGCACGGATCGATCAACATGGACCACAGGATCTAAATGAAAACGCACGGCTAGATCTAACGCGTACCCCTTCGTTAAGTGAATCCATCGTATGCGTTAGATCTAGATTTAACGGCTACAGATCAAACGACCAAAGTTTGGTGGCGCGCGGTGACGGTGAGCGGCGGCGCGCTCAGTCTACGGCGTCGTGGTGGCTACAGAGGGGGCTGCGTTCAGTGGAGGGGATTACCAGACTCGCAGAGGCGTGCTCGAGCTCAACGTGGTAGTGGCTTGTCAAGGGGTGCACGGACACGGTGGAAATTCCTCGTCGGAGTAGAGCCTGACGTCGGGCACGGATGTTCGTCGTTGTTGCTGGTGTTGTAGATCATGCCAGAGTGAAACAAGCAGTGTGTTAGATGCGCACTAGTCTGGCGAATATGTGAGCAACAAAAAGAGAGACGGGGGGCGGTCAGGAACTACCAGGGGACGTCACCGGAGTTGAGACAGACGGCGGTGCTTGCTCGACGTTGAGGTTGCCGACGATAGAGAGCGCACGCGGACGAGTGGGTGATACTGGCAGGTGCAGAGGGAGATGGGAGCTCACTCGTGGTGTCAGGAAGGCAAGGGGCGACGGTGGTTTGCCGGAATTCGAGCTAGAGTTCGTCGGAGCAGTGGGTGGTTCGACATCGATTCTGAGCAGCCTAGGGGCAGAGAGAGGCTGGCGACTGGGGAAAGGAGGGGAGGATGCAGGCGGTTAAGTATGCAAGGTCAGGGGAGAGAATTACTCGCGCAATCAATCGGATTGGTGCGAGGTTTAATCACCGGAAACAGCCGGCGTAATTTGGGGAAGAAGGGGTCGCGGGGTGGAGACGACGACTGGCGTGTGGGGCCTGGCGTTCAGTGAGAGAAAGACATGCGGGGTGGGGTCTAGTCGTCAGCGACTGCGCGGGTTAGTCCAGTGGTGCGAAACGTTTTCTGCGGGGGAGAAGCTATTGGGCTAAATGGGCTGAGTGGGCTGGGTTGGGCTAGATTAGTTTGTTTTATTTTTTTCTCCCTTTCTCTTTTTCTTTTTCTGATTGAATTTCTGGTTTGAATTCAAATGCTCAAAACAAATCTGTTTCAAATGAAAATTCTCCAAACATTTGTTTGTTGATTCATGCATCCTGCGGTGTGTAACACATCTGTTCACACTCAAATTCAAAACGGGTTTAAAAATGAAATTTAAAACAAGCCTTAATTAAATGTTTATAAATAGTATAGGAATGGTTTATAATTCATAATTTGTTTTTGACAACCTTGACCAAACCATAGAAACAACACTCAAAATCAAGCTCAAAACGTTACTGATTAAAATAAGTATTTTTCTTAATAGAAAGTAGCAATATGGCCATAGCCTTGTTCACATAAAATAATGAGCATTCAGATGCTCCTGTTTTTGTAATAACTTTGAAAAAGAACCCTAAATGATCATGAATGCATGGATGATATGCAAAGCTTTGAAAACATGATTTTAGGGATGTTACAAATAGTTTCTAGCTTCTACATGAATTTGGCTAAGTGTAGCTTAGGCTTGCTTTGCTCAAAATAGGTTTTACCTATCAGTTGAAAACACTAAGTTTTTGTTTGACAAAAACTCCCAAGGAACCACAAATAGACATTGGTGAACCTTAACCCTTGTTAAACCACAAGTTTTTAACTTAGAAATTGGGATGAGGATATTCTTGATAGCTTCCATGTCTTGATGCTCAAATTGTCCATTTCCGGGGACACGGCTAAGTACTTAGATTCTTTCTTCTCGAGAAGTGGTGCACTTTCCCCACAAGACTCGACATGCAGTGAGACAAGACCTTTTAGAAGCCTTCCCTTAGACCAAAATGGACGCGCTCCAAACCTATCACCCCCTACCACCAACTGTCCATTTGGCTAAGTTATTGCAACCTATATGATCCAGGGAGAGCCCATATTGCCATGTGCTGCACTAGAAGCTTCTTAACATATGGCATATCAAATCCCTTTGTTCCTGGGTGGCTTTACACAAGTGTGATACACAAGGTAGACCATATATATGGGCCTTGTGTAACCACTCAACAAAACCCAAACATGCCATTCCACCCAGGTGTTTCATTCACTTAGTTGTTTTATTAAGCAAAACACAAGTCAAAGACTTAGCAATATTTTCCATAGCATGTATATAATCCACCCTTGGTTGCTACTAGCTAGGCTAAGCATGGCAATATAGCAAGTATCTTAACTTAGAGAATATTCTAACAAGTCTGCAACTACTAGGATTTCCCAAGCATAGAATATAGATACTTAGCAAAAACATCATGCAAGCCATATACAAAATATCACTAATGCATAGTCAAAATATTGGGACAAAAATATGAAGCACCACTTGCCTTGGTAGTTGGGGGAGTAGCAACAATCCTCACAATCACAATCACCACTAGCACCAAAATCTACACATAAAATGATAGCACCAAATTCATATTCCAAACAAATCAAGAAAAAATATATGAATGCATGCAAATGCCATGTGATGATTTTCTAAACTAAACAAGACAAGTAAAATAGTACTGAACATTAAAATAAACATTTATACACCAATTAAACTTAATTTGGCCTTTAAAACATTTTCCAAAAATAATTTTTATACACAAAATAGGCCTACAAATTTCTCTGGATAAAATTCTATTTTAACATAAGCAAAATACAAAACTAATCCTACAGATGTGTAGGATTTATTTTTGTGATCCCATTGATATATTATTTGTATTTTTGGATAAACAGAACAAAAGTTATTGAATTTACAAGTTTGAATAACTAATAGATTCAAAATCAGATTTTAATTTAAAAACCCAGACACGTGGCGTATCTGATTGGCCCGTACCGGTTCGGCTGGATCGATCAACGAGAGCCGTAGGATTTAAATGAAATCGCACGGGCCAGATTGACTGATAACGATTCGTTAAGTGATCTAATCTGACGCGATGGATCTAGATCTAACGGCCCACGACGGCTTGGCCAAGAACTAGCGGCGCGCGAGGTTCCAGCAGCGGCGGTGCTACTGGCGGTGATGGTCCGGCGAATCCAAAGGGGGCTAGGGGTTGTGGTTGGCCTTACCAGCGTCGCACGGTTGCGAGGAAGCTCAACGTGGTCGCGGTTGGGGCGGGGGCGTGCTGTAGCGGTGGCTAGAGCTCGTCGGAGTTGCGGGCAGCGTCGGGTTCTTGCAGATGAAACTGTTGCCGACGTTCTGGATCACCCTAGCACAAACCAGGGGCATCAGTAGCTGCGCAAGGACATGGCGAACCTATTCGTATGAAGAGGGGTCAAGGGGCGCTCGGTATTTATCGTGATTGCTTGACGGAGTTGAGCGGTGGCTCGGTCGTTTGTAGAGGTGGACGGGGACGGCGACCTGGGTCACGAGCAGGCAAACTAAAAGCATCAGAAGGTGCACATGGACACGAGGGTCATTCTTGTTTGACCAGAAGTAAAGGAGCGGTCGGAGCTCACCGTAATCACTCGCCAGAGTTCATCGGGCAGCGGCGGTGTGATTCAAAATACTGGCAGCCTGGTGGAGAGGCGAGTGTGCGGCGAGTTGGTTAAGTAGCCAGGAGGGGCGAGAGAATTACGTAGTGATTCAATGCCAATTAAGCGAGAAATCAACGCGGCGTTTCTGGAGAACTTTATATGCAAACCTTATTTGAAACCTTGTTTGAAAATAAACCAAATGCATAAGGATGCATGAATGATATGCAAACTTTATAAACCAGGATTTTTGGGATGTTACAGGCAGGGTGCCGGGAAGAACTTCGGATCCCCCGAATCTAGGGATGATGGTGGCAGCGGCTATGGACTGTTTCGTGGATTTCTGATCAGGTTCTTAGGTTTTCTGCCTCGGGGTGTTTATATAGGCGAAGGGGTGAGGTCGGTTGAGGGCCAGGGGGCCCACACCATGCCCTGGCGCGGCCTAGGGTGGGCCCGCGCTAGGGGGTGGTGCGGTCGCCCTGTGGCGCCTCTTCGTCCCCCCTCTGGACTTTGTCTTCGCTCTGGTAAAATATTAACTTTGGCTTTTGTTCCGTCAAATTCTGAAAATATTTCTTTACTAGCTTTTCTGAAACCAAAAACAACAGAAAACAGGCAACTGGCACTGCGGCATCTTGTCAATAGGTTAGTTCCAGAAAATATATAAAAAATGCCTCAAAGTGTAGACAAAACATAAGAAAGTTGATACAAAACAAGCATGGAGCATCAAAAATTATAGATACGTTTATGACGTATCACTTGCCCATTGCCTTAAGAAAAGGAACCCGAGCTGGAGCTAGAAAACCTCCAAATTGGTACCGGGAGGAGCATGACATAGATAATTATGTATCATATACATCTCTATCTAAGAACTACATTGCCTTCATCGAATCAGTGCAATCTGTGTTGATCCCAAGAAATTGGAAAGTAGCAAAGCCAGACCTGAAGTGGTGCAAGGCCATGATAGAGGAGTTAAATGTTCTCAAAAGAAATAAAACTTGGGAACTTGTACATCTTACAGCAAGATAGAGATCTATTGGGTGTAAATGGATCTACACCATGAAATAGAATCCTGAAGGGAAAATTGAAAGGTACAAGGCAAGACTACTTGTGAGGATATAGCCAAACATATGGGATTGACTATGATGAGACTTTTGCGCCGGTGGCAAAGATGAATACAGTGAGGATCCTAATATCATGTGCAACTAACTTCAGGTGTCCTTTGCATCAGTTGGATGTCAAGAATGCATTCTTGCATGGTGATTTACAGGAGGAGGTAAACATGGAGATCCCACCTAGTTTCTCCACTCCTAGAACATCAGGAAATGTATGCGGGTTGAGGAAATATCTATACGGCCTCAAGCAATTTCCGTGGGCATGGTTTGATAGATTTAGAAGAGTTGTATGTGGTATTAGATATAAGCAGTGTAATGGGGATCATACGGTGTTCTATCGGCACTCAAATAGCCAAATTACAATCCTTGTCGTATATGTTGATGATATCATAATCACCAGAGATGACGAAGTGGAGATATCACGATTGAAAGACAGCCTACACAAGGAATTTGAGGTAAAGGATCTTGGCCAACTCAAGTACTTTCTTGGCATAGAAATGTATAGATCCCCCAAAGGTATTGTTCTCTCCCAGCAAAAGTACGTATTGGACTTGCTTAGTGACATAGGAATGCTTGGGTGTCAGGTTGCATCAACCCGTATCAATCAAAACCACAAATTATGTGTCAAATCTGAGGAACCAGTGGATAAGGAGAGGTACCAGAAGCTTGTTGGAAGGTTGATCTATCTATGTCACACAAGACCTAATATTTCATATACAGTGAGTGTAGTGAGTAGATACATGCATGATCCTAGGAGCGGACACTTGGATGCGGCTAATAAAATCCTCCGGTACTTGAAGGGTAGTCCAGGAAAGGGACTATGGTTCAAAAGGAATGGTCATCTGAATGTGGATGGGTACTGTGATGCTGACTAGGCAAGTTGCTTGGATGATAGGAGATCGACATCTGGTTATTGTGTGTTTATCGGGGGAAATTTAGTGTCATGGCGAAGTAAGAAGCAACCGGTGGCTTCAAAGTCAATAGCCGAAGCTGAATATAGAGCTATGTCGCAAGGTTTGAGTCAGATGTTATGGGTGAGGAATCTTCTTTCAGAACTAAAAGTGTTGAGGAAAGGCCCTTTAAATTTGTGGTGTGACAACAAGTCGACGATCAATATTGCAAACAACCATGTTCAACATGATAGAACCAAGCATGTGGAGATTGATCGCTTCTTCATAAAGGAGAAGTTGGATGACGATATAATTAAGATAAGTCATGTAACCTCTAGCGAGCAAATTGCAAACTGTTTAACTAAAGGATTAGGAAATAAAGAGTGCATTTCATCTTATAACAAGATGGGAATGACAGATATCTATCAACCATATTGAGGGGGAGTGTTGGAGACTGTCCTAGGAGAACCTAGAATATTCTAGTGAGTGTTAGTATATTAGTGTTGTCCTAGGAGTGCCTGGAACATTCCAACGAATGTTGGAGTATAAGTTAGTGTCCTAGCAGAGTCTAGAGTATTCTAGTGTACTACTTAAGATGTACCTAAGTTTAGCTATATATAAAAGGGTGTGGTGGTCCAAGGGACTAGCCCATCCTAGAATCCCCCCCCCTAAAGATTACACAAAGCAATGATTAGAATAACTTGAATAAAATGGTCTCCCAAATAAGATATAGAGATATGTATTTGAGAAAGGCCACACCAAGAATTTCTTAGTCAACCAAAGACCAAAAATACGAGCAATAAAATATTCTAACAAAAAATAGGACCTTGTTTGAGCTAACATGCCACCTAGAAATAAGATAATCAACAATATCAACTCTAAGTTCCACAACCTCATATGTTCACATTTCCTAGGATTGTTATATGCAAAAGAAGCATATTACTCCCCCATAATGTGATATTCAAAAAAAATTAATAAGAGGCAAATCAACCTCAACTAGAGATAATTAATGGACATTTAGAATTTGAATTCTCATGATTATGACACACCACATAGTGACTATATAAGCTTGCAATATCAATACTAAGTTGTAGTACTCATGTACACACATTTTAAGGTTTGAGAGATGCGCGAGGCATATCAGTCCCCCAAAATGGGATGTTCCATTATCCACTGAAAAGAGCAAAATAAGATATAATTAAGATGCATTAGAGGCTCAAAACAAAATACACGAGTAAATGATCTGCCAAACACCTATACGTACTTGAATACACAAAATAAGCAAGCATGAGGCACAACAAATAAAAACACATACTTGGTACAAAACCAAAACATATAAAGGGGCAAGTAACTTACAATATAAAAGAGTTGAATGCGAGTTACCACAAAGAGGCGCATTATGTATATGGTAGGGAGATGATAATTCTTATAACTTGGCTTGATCAAATATAATATATGAAGATCCCTTAATGCTTCATGACTTAGCCAAGTCTCCAATGCCCGCCACAAAGACCTATTGATCAAGTTTGATGTTGTTGGTCCCCAACAAACTTGGGTCCTAAGAGGTTAGTCACAATATTCTTGGAAACCCAAATGGTTTTTTATTGACACCACTTTGAATTCCAAAAAACTTAACAAACACATTTCCATCTTATCCTTTCCAAGAGAATAATCATCATCAACAATGATAGGGTTAGATAAGGTACCGTTTGAACATGAAGAGGAAAAGTGCCCTGTAACATCCCAAAATTTCTTAATTTTGGAATGTAAAATAAAATAAAATAAGTTTGGTTGATTGATTATATTTTTTGAAAATTCTCAAGGAAAAGAAACCTTTTGAATTGAAATTTCCCTTTGTTATGACCTAAGTAGCCATATAGGCAAAAAGGCATGGATTGAGTTTTAGTTCTAGTATTTGTGTGAATTTTTGCAAAATGAAAATCATGTGGCATGCATTCATAAAGCATCATGGTATCAAATAAAACCAAACCAAAGATATTGGAAAACCTCCAAAATCCTATATTTGAATTGCCAGAATGTTACTATAAGGAATATATAGGGAGTTATAAAATACACTATTTAGAAACTAATTAAAAGGTTACAAAAATGATCTTACAATGATCTATTGAATTTTAGAAAAATTTAGAAACAAAAATCATATCATTTAGAGTACGTATGCAAAAGATATAGAGGAAATACTAAAACTAAAAAAGAAAAATAACTAAATGGGCCGGCCATGCCAGCCAGCTGCCCAGCCACTCACGCGGGAAGGAGGGATCGATCCCACCTTTGCATTAAAAAGCGTGCAAAACCTGTTTTTCTAAACCTATCTCTATTCAAGCTCCAATATCTTTACATCTACAACTACGAATTGACTTTGTTCCGTTTGTTTTTTCTTGTTCCCTACTCCAAGATCTATCTCCCCACCGTCCTCAACCTCCATATAAACCCCCTGAGCATAGCTATATCACTCTCCCTTCTCGAAATTCTGAATCTACACATGCATGAATCTTATTTCGTTCCTTAACCCATCTAGATTTCGTCGTTTGCCTTTGGCTAAAACACAAAAGTTGTAGATCTCGTCGTATATTTCAGTCCCGACAAACATCACCTCTTTTCATCCACCACAGTCAAAGAATTTCGTACCGCAATATTTCAGATATGATGGTGTAAATCCAAGATGTACTCACGCTCGTTTCTTGAAATCCAAATTCGGTAGACCTGATGATTTCTCACATCTACGGATTTGTATCTCGAACACAGATATATTTCTTATCTATTTTCTGAGCCAAAATAGAACAGATCTGGAGCCAACTTTCTCTCCTAGCCACTGGATCCCATCCCGACGGTCGAGATCCAATCAAACTGGTACTATCCACTCAACGCATGCCACAACGTTGTCCCGGTCAGCTGCCTCATTATCGCCACGTCGTCAAGTCAGCATCTAGGCCCAGTCAGCATGCAAAGTCAACCTGCACATTCAGTAGAATATTCTCTAGAATATTCCTTTTGAATTTAAAATTGCAGATTATAGATCTAACTTGTAAAATTTATTAGAAATTCATATTACGTCAAAAAATTGCATATAATATATCAAATTTAAGATAATTTTGCAAAGATTAATATTATATGGTTAGATCTAACTTTTGCTTGACATATAACAATTAATTAATTTAATTAGTATTAATGGCCTTTTAGAGTATTAAATTCATAGTAAGTTAATTATAGATAGGAAAATTATAAATAATATGTCCCTGGATTCAAAATTTAGTGTAGATTACAAATCTGGTATTAGAATTAATTTTTTATGAAGTAAACCTTTTAGATGATTTAAACTCTATTAAATAGTAATTAAATCACAGAGAAAGATCTACAACTCGGTTTAGGATGAATCCAATTCCTACTGGTTCGTATTAAAGTCATCTATCCAATACACCCTAGAACCAAATTTAAATCGACCATTAGGACAGAAATTTCATCCAGACTATTAAAATACCTATATTGGCAATCAAGGATTAATAATAAATACATTATTGCATCAAATACTTTTATACATGCATTATATAATCTAATAATGTTTAGAAAACTAACTACAACCATCCTGACATGTTAAATCTTCATGCATGCATTTGTGCATCAATGTTTTATTGTATTTTTGCATGTTTGCAATGTTTTGAATCGTGTGTTTGTTGTGCTTGCTTCAAACGTTAGATTGCGAGGAGTGCAAATATTGCGATTGCAACTACTATGATTGCAAGTATTGTGATTGTGATGAGTGCAACTGTTATAATTGTGAGGATTATCTAATCGACTACATCTACAACAAAGGCAAGTGGTGCTATCTTAGTCATAAATGTCCTACCGTTTTCCTATGCATTGTAGATGTTTTTTTGTAGATGCATGTGTAGGAATTACTATCGCTATGATATGTCCTATGTATATTGATAGGAATCTCTTGTAATTGAACCACCGTATGATTATATGTGCTTAGCCATGTGAAATATCACAGATGTCGCCTAGAGGGGGTGAATAGGCGGTTTAAAACTTTTACAAGCTGGGATTAATAATGGAGGAATAAAACTAGCATTTTCTTTTGTTAAGCATAAATTCTATATATACTAAGGTTCACCTATATGCACCAACAACTTATGCTAAGTAATACAAGCAACAATGTGATAGCAAGATAGATTACTTCAAGCATGAAGGCTATCACAATGTAAAGTGCATAATTAAAGAGCTCGGGTATAGAGATAACCGAGGCAGGTGAGGACAACGATATTTTATCGAGTTCCTTACAACATGGAAGTAGGTATTGTTGGAGGGGTGGGTATTACTAAGACCACCAACGCCACAATAGGCCTCACCCTATTCACCTGAGCACCCGATGTACGGCAAGCACCCGATCCACTATGGGACACTTGAGGGTAGTCACCAAACCCGTACAAGATTGGGGCAAGATCCACAACTCAATTGGAGGCTCCCAATAAACGCCACCAAGGACACTAGCTTGAGGATAGATCCACAACTTAATTGGAGGCCCCAAGAACACACCACAAAGTCCACACACCATTTTGGTTTCCAAGAACCCAATAGGACAAGCTTCTTGGTTTCACCAAACCAAATTCTCCAAGGAGAACTCAAAACGATGCACCTAATGCAAATGGTAAGAACACCATAAAGATGCTCCAATCCCACACTCTCAAGTTCCAACAAAGCTACTAAAGCTATTGGGGGAACAAGAGAGGAAGAACACAAGGATAACACAAAATCCTCCAAGATCTAGATCCCAAAGATTCACTCACAAAGAGATGAAATGGATTGTTCAAATTGTAGATCTAGATATCCTCTATCTTCCTCTCAAATATGTGCAAGATTCATTGGAGGGGAAGAATTAAATCAAGCTCAAAGGGTAAGAACAATGGGGCAAAA
This sequence comes from Avena sativa, assembly GCA_916181665.1. NCBI lineage: Eukaryota > Viridiplantae > Streptophyta > Magnoliopsida > Poales > Poaceae > Avena > Avena sativa. The sequence continues at coordinate 152,103,620 of OV702283.1, read as the reverse complement.
GGCTTGAAGAAAGAAGGAGAAAAACTAGCCCAAAAGAGAAAGAAAGGGCTTAGAAAGGAGCCCCTAGGAATCTGCCCATTGGAGAAAATCCTGGCCTGGGCCGGTAGTATCGCTACAGGGCCGGTACTACCGCCTAGTGACCCAGCAGCGGATGCAGCGATCGAGAGAGCAGGCAGCGGTCAGGGAAAGGGGATCGGGGAAGTGATCTAGCGAGTGGGCGGTCGCGAGCCATAGCGAGTGAGCGGGCGGGAGTTGCAGGGCGCTGGCGCGCGAGAAAGCAGCAAGCGGCGGAAGCAGGGAGCTGGGCCACGTGAGTGGGCAGGCCGGCCTGGTAGTATCGGCCTGGCCGGGCGGTACTGCCGGGTTGGGCCAGTACAACAGGTCCTGGGTCGAAAATGCTACCACGCGGGGTAGATAGAAGAGTAGCTCGCAGAGGAGGCAGGTAGTACCCCGCTTGGCCCACAAACAAATACTTTTTTCTTTTTAAAAAAAATCAAACAAGAGTCAAAATCAAATGGCAATATCTTGAGCTAGGAAATTCCGATCAACCCCAAACATTTTTTGTTGAAAATATTGGTTATCACCAAGTGTGATTATTTGATGTATTATAATGTGAGATACCTCATTTGGTGAGAAACTGGAAAACCTCCAAGATCAAAAACGCAATAAGATACAAAATGGAAGTCCATTTATGATGAACTAGAGCTTGTTATGAATATTACCACAAGATCTAGAACCTCACATGGATAAGATCCAAATAACAACCAAAAGGATGATTCTAAGAATGCAAAGGTTTGAGCGCTCTCTGAAAAATAAGATCTAGTTACTCACTCGAGAGCCCCTCTTGAGAGTATAGCTATCTATCCTAAACCCGGTCTCCCAACTAACAACATGAGACCGGCAAAAGGGAAAACCTATCAAGATTATACCTTTGGCTTGAGCAATCCTCTTGAGCTCAATGAAGATGATCTTGTCCTTCTCAAGATGGACACCTTTCTTGATTCCTCTTCCACGCACTTGATTGATGAATACTTGCACCTTTATCCCCCATACGCCATGGGAAAACCTATTCTTTGACCTTTCTTCATCGATCCATGATCATCGAGGATGGCAAGCAACAAACATGAGATCTTATAGAGATGGCGCATTTTGAGATTGCACAACGCTTCTTCTTATTCAAATCATCTACCTTGAAGCCAACACATGCTCCAAGAGATACCAATGGACAAATCCTACAAGTGCAACTTAATACACACATTAGTCCATAAAGATTGTCATTAATTACCAAAACCACACATGGGGGGCCACATGCTCTTTCACCATGCTATGTAGATGAGGGTTGGGATTACGTTATATGGTAGTTGTTTCTACTATTATTGTTTTGTGAAAACCAAAACAACTTAATTAATGAATCTCCTAGGTGTGATGGGATTGATATTTTTTGGTGGTTTCAATTTAGAAAGGCACCTAGGCCACTATTAAAGGATTGGTCTTCTTTATTTGGTAGCTTACGTATACAACCATGTGCCAATAATGAAATGGGCGGTTGGCTGGACTTAGTAGGTTGTGATGACTCAAACCCACATATCCAGAGATGTAGTGAATGGTAGGTTGGAATGGTGCGTGTCAGGTTTGAGGAGCTACTTCCCGAATTGTCTCGTCTTGAACTTCTCCCTATCATAACACAATATAAGTGTGATGGTACGAGATGGATTGACCAGGTCAGATGGATAAAGTGTACAAACCCCTGCAGGGTGTGTGTCTAATCTAAGTACTTAGTCGTTTCCCCGGTTATGGACAAATTGAGTTGCTAGATATTGAGGCTATGACATATTTCTCACTCATCCTTATTTCTTAATTACTAAAACTTGATGGGTGAACTTAATGGGTTGTTGTGATCAAACGTGCTTTCAAAAGTAGGACAAAAGTGTATAATAAAATGCAAGCTAGCCTGAACTCCACCAAGCCAATTAAGCATGTAGTTGCTAGGTCTATTGTTAACCACTTTAGCCTACTTTCCGCATATTCAATGTATTGATCATTCGTGGCTACAACGTTTTATGTTGCAGGTTATTCCGTATCTGAGTGATCGTTCATAGGTCGCGAGACTCCACTCAAAAATTGTTCGCCTATGGCACACTTGAAGGATGGAGATCTACCTCGTTGTTTTCCGTTGTGTACTTGAATAATATAATGTAAATTATGCATCATATTCGTTATATTTATGATGCACATTTATATTTGGTATCATTTTGTACTATGTGTGTGCTAGTGAACCGATCCAGGGATTATCACTATACATAGGAACTCAGCCTTATCAGGCGAGGGTGTTACATGACCCTTCTCACGACATATGTAGCAACAAGTGCTACCCTTTATCTTTTTCATTAATTTCTTGTCTTGTGGAGCCTTATCTTGATTCTTCTTGGGAAGTGGCCTAGCTTCAACTTGAGGTTGAGATTGGTCTTGACCTTGAACTTGTGGTTGCTTCCCTTGTTGCTTCTCACTCAAGTGCTTTTTCTTTATGGACAAGATCTTACATGATGTCCTACAACCTTGCACTCGAAGCAAATAATCTTGGCCGAATTCTTGACTTGGTCTTGGCCCTTCTTATTGTTGCTCTTGGACTTATTCTTATTATTGGAGTTAAATCCAAGTCCACTTTTATCATTGGGGGATTTTTGCACACTCAAAATATTACCGAGTGTGGATTTCCCTTCATGACTCTTTTCCAAGTATTTCTTCAAAGAAGTGACTTGGGCCTTGAGCTCTTTGATTTCCTCTACAAGGTTAATAGAAATAGAGGTACTAGAGGAAGTAGAGGCTTCATTGTTAGAGCAACAAGGCAAAGCAAGTAATCCAACACAAGGTTTATCACTAGTATGACTAGAAGGATGACTAGGACTAGCACATCGCAAAATAGCATTTTGAGTAGAAGTTGTGCTAATGTCCAAAAGGGCTCACAATATGTTACCTTAGTAATACTTGAGTCACGAGCTAACTTTCTCCCATCATGGGAGATTAGAAAATCATTATGAGAGCCCGAGAGCTTTTCATGACTTTCTTCCAATTTTCCTATATATACTTTTTAGTTAGCAACTCAAGTTGAGCGCTTATCTCAACATTCTCCTTTAGGGTAGATGCTCCACAAGAAATAGAGTCAGTAGCACAAGCATCATTAATGGAATTTTCTTTTTCAAGCTTATAAGATTCATTTTTTTGTGTAAGAAGACAATTAGTGTGCTTCTCCTCGGCAAGCTCTTTCTTAAGGAGATTGAATCTTCGACTGCCATCACCAAGTTGGAAATCCAACTCCTCTATGGTTCCTGTTTTTTTAGTTATGCTGTCCATAACATGTTTGAGTCAAGCAATGACCTTATTATTACCACGAAAAGAGGTACACAAAAAGTCAACTCAAGCACGAGAGCACTAGTATCCTCATCAATTTCATCATCACTATCATCATTATCATTACTATTATCTTTACAAGATATGTTGGGATCCAAAGTAGGAGATACCTTTAATCCTCTTGCCATAAGGCACGTGTGAGCACGAGAGGATGAAGATGAGGATATTCTTGAATCTGCTTTCATGATTGTGTCTTGCTCCATAGAATGTTTCATTTCCTTTACATTGTTAGATACACAACTAGAGGAAATAGAAGCATTTTGCTCATGGGAACAAGATAAAACAAGCATATCATCTACATTAGTACTCAAATATTTTCTAGATGATATGCAAGTACTATCAACACAAGGGGATTATATAATTATTGTTGCAAGAAGTTTCTAAGTCCAAACTCTCTACACCACTATCATTTATAGAACAAGAATCATTGGTGTAAAGAGAAACACTACCATCATCACATATGATTTTTCCACTCACCATGCCATTACCTTGTGACTTGTCACATGTAAGTGAAGTAGAAAGAATGTATATCTCATCACGGCCAGAGGTGGAATAAACTTGGAGCTCTTCATGATGTGAAGGATAAGAGAGATCCTTGGAGATACCACCGACTCTACGAGAAATGGACCCACCAAATATTTATTTAAGCTTGGTCCACATCTCATGAGACGACTTGCATTTTACAATCATCAAGAACAAATTAACTATGGGGATCAAGGAGAAAATAAGCTCATTAGATACTTGAGCTTCGAGATATAAATTTTTCTCATCCTCTAAAGATAGATTTTGAGGATCCATTGGAGGATAAATCCTACATATAGAAGTCGCTCAATATTTGGACACAAGGTCCAAAGATTACAAAGCAAGCAATTTCTCCACAAAGTATAATTTGTGCCATCAAAGATAACTGTGACATTGTGCACTATACTACTAGCCGACATATTTATACTCTAGGCGGTGAAGCCTAAACAAGGAGAGACCTTGCTATGATACCAATTGAAAGGATAGAGATGTCGCCTAGAGGGGGGTGAATAGGCAATTTCAAAACTAATATGGTTTTCGCTTGATATAATGTGGAATTAAACTAATGTTTATTTTACAAGAACATAACCTAAATATACTAGGATCAACTAAGTGCACCAACAACTAGTTAAGCTAAGCAAGATAGCACAAGATATAAGTACTTCAAGCTTGATGGCTATCACAAGGAAAGTAAGCTCGGGTATAGAGATAACCGAGGCACATGGAGACGAAGATGTATTTCAGTGTTCCCTTACAAGAAGGTACGTCATGTTGGAGAGGTGTGGGATTCCACGATGGATTTCCCAACGCCACGAAGGATAACCTTCTTCTTCAAGTCTATCCCACGAAGGCATAGGCCATTTACTTATGGCTAGCTTTTCCTCCACTCCAGAGATGGCAAGCTCCACAACCACTTCATAAGCTCCACGAAGGAGAATCCCGAGACTCTTCACAATCTTCCACGAAGAGGACACCGCGGCATGATGACCCACAAGTATAGGGGATCGCAACAGTCTTCGCGGGTAGTATTACCCAATTTATTGATTCGACATAAGGGGAGCCAAAGAATACTTGCAATCCTTAACAACTGAGTTATTAGTTTAGCTGCACCTGGAAATAGATCTTGCTCATAGAAGTTTATCAGTAGCAACAGTTTGTAGTAGCAACAGCAAAGCAAGAGCAGTAGTGAAACAGCAACAGTAGTAATAGTAATGGTAACAGTAGGATTCGAGTGTTTAGGCATAGGGATGGATGGACGGGCGTTTCATGGACGAGTCTAAACATGTAACTTCAATAACTAGGGCATTGCAGATAAATAATAACAAGCATCCAAGTACTAAACAATCCTAGGCATGTGCTCCAAATATAGTCATACGTGCTCGCAATGAGAACTTGCACAACATCTTCTGTCCAGCCAGCCCGTGGCAGCAGGGCCTCTAGGGAACTACTGGCAATTAAGGTGCTCATTTTAATAGAGCACCGAAGCAAAGCATTCACACTCCATGAACACATGTGATCCTCACACCATAGACATCCCCTCCGGTTGTCCCAATTATTGTCACTTTGGGGCCTTTGGATCCGGACAATGATATGTGTACACAACTTGGAGATAAGATCACAAACAATACTATCATAATGATTCAATAATAAGTTCAGATCTGAGATCATGGCACTCAGGCCCTAGTGACAAGCATTAAGCACAACAAGTTGCAACAAAGTCAAATAGCACTAATAGAGATACTACGCATTATGCCCTAACAGATCTTATTCGATTGCATGATAGAACTCATCAAATCCCTACCATCCCCAAGCCTACAACGGGGGATTACTCACTCATGGATGAGGGAAACATCGGTGGTTGATGGAGATGCGTTGGTGATGACGATGGCGATGATCCTCTCGAAATTCCCCGTCCCGGTAGGGTGCCAGAACGGAGTTTCTGGATCCGAATCTTGGTTTCTGGTGGCGGCGGCGGAGCAGAACTCTTTCTGGAAAACTATCAAACCCCCTGAGTTTTTAGGTCAGAAGGCAACTTATAGGCGCGGAGGGAGGCCGAGGAGCTGCCTGGGGTGACCAAACCCCCTCCAGGCGCGGGGTCAAGTGGGCCCGCGCCTGGGGTGGGTCTGGGCCCCCCAGGCCTCCTCTCTGTCTCCCCTTCTGGCTTCGTGGATCTTCTGATGAGAAATAGTTTTTGGCATATTTTCCGGGATTTTTCATGATAGTTCATTTTCTGCACAAAAACAAGACACCAAGGTAATTCTGCTGAAAACAGCATCAGTCCGTGTTAGTTGTATCCAAATCACATAAGTATAGAGGAAAAACAATAGCAAAGTGTTCGAGAAAGTAGATACGTTTTGGACGTATCAACTCCCCCCAAGATTAGCTTATTGCTTGTCCTCAAGCAATTCAGTTGAAAACTGAGTGCGATAAAAAAACTTTCACGAACACTTTGCTCCATATGATGTAAATATTATCAGCACAGGAGTAGATGCTTAGACAACTCATAATAAGGAGTATGTAACTAAATCTACTAAATAGTCATTGCAAGCTATAAAGATAAACCAACTCAATAATAATAAGTAGCATGAAACATAAACATAAGCAACATTGCAATGCTCATAATAAGGTATGATAGAGTGGTATCTCACTTGACTTTGTTTGAAGAGCACAATATAAATGCCAAGGCACCTCTAAAGCTCACATGAAGACTAGAAATAAAGATATCAGATATACAAGCATCAAATTCATGACATAATTAACCAAGTTTTGGAACAAACACAAGAATGACAACTATGCTCTCAAGAAGGTGCTCATAGAATAAGTGGTGACTCAACAAGGCTGTGAAAACGGTTTTGGAAGGTTTGAAAGGCTTCCCAATGTTGAACGAAAGGTACTCATTAGCTTTGAGCTCTCATTGCCCCTATCATAGGCATCTTCATGTGGTTAAGGTGAAAGTGAGGTCCACTCTGAATCATATGCTTGACAGACCATAGACTGGAAATCCCAAGTCCCTTGAGTACGAGGGTCGCTCCGCATGCTACTCAACTTTGGTCACCTGAAAGTTCTTGTCATGGTAAATACATGCATATCATCGAGAACTGCCAACGGGGTACCCCTTGCACATGGTATAGGAGCTTTCCCATAACCAAAATGACAAGGCAAGTAGACAATGAGCATCTTAGCAATCTTTTTATTTACCATATGCATAGCTTTTTATTGAGGACGCTTCATAGATGCTCATTATAGTGATGCTTCAAGTTTCCACCATGATTAAGCATGGCTTAGGCTAGCGGTCCAGGCGTTTCTCTAACACAATGTATAAACTCCATGAACTAACAACTTCCTATTTTATTTCACATCGTTGACATCCGTAAACAAAAGAGCAAACTATCAACTGGATAGAATTATCCAAAAAGTGTTGAAAGTGTTCCCCGTGACAAAACGGTTCTGCTGAATCCCAGTATATAATTAGCAAGCATATAAATTTTATGGACTAGTCACAATGGTTCAGGATTATTAAGCGCAAGGAATAAAGTGTGCCATCAAGTTCGTGAGAGCTTTACTAACTAACTTTCTCAAAACAGACAAACATTTTATTTTGGAAGAAAACACGACATATATAAAATATGCACTGAAGTAGAAAATGACGCAAATAGGTAGGTATGGTGCACACAGCTGGCAATATTGGTTTTGAGGAGTTGGAAGCATAGGTATAGCACATACTCAGTGCAAGTGAAGGCTAGCAATAGAGAGGGAGCGATAAACGAGAGAGCAATAACTATCATAATCATGCCTACAACAAAACATGACTAATTATGGCATGAAAGTGATACAAGAACTCTGAGGCAAAATAAATCATCGAGGCTTACTGACTATTGATTAGTCATATGCATGCGTGAACATGTTCCAAGTCGATTCACATGAACAGTCAGAGGAGGATACCACAATTTCATACCAAAGTATGAATAAAACAATGCAAGCAAACATTCATATGACATGTTACAAACTATTAGCAAGCTGGAGCTAATCATAGACAAGCAAGAACTACTAAGCATTCATAATGACATACACCTTACACAAATATGCTAAGCATGCTCACAATGATGAGTATATGTACAAAAATGAAACAAATAGAGTTCGTTACCAGCCTCTTACCACGCCTCGAGTTGTCTTAATCTTCATTATTGCCGTTCACTTGTGTGACTTGAATAATTAACATGAAACCAAAACCACTGAGGACGGCTGAACCCTGCAAAGAACTCACAAAACCAAAGAAGAACGATAAATATTTTTGGTGTTTTCGATTTTTCAGAAACAAGCAAACAAAGAAAAAACAAACAAAAACAAAGCAAACCAAACAAAGCAAACCAAACAAAGCAAAATATTTTTGGATTTTTCTTTTAAGTCAAACCAAAGCAAAGAAACAAACAAACAAACCAAGAGAAACAATGAAAATATTTTGGGTATTTTTGGGTTTTTAGAAAGAAGCAACAAAAACCAAAAATAAAGCAAAAACAATGGATATACAAAGAACCGACCGAACATAATATATATATGAGTGTGACGTCGGTATACCTCCCCCCAAGCTTAGGCTTTTGTCCTAAGTGGGGCTCAATCCCATGGTGCCCAAGTAGATGCACCTCCATAGTATGTCGAGGAAGCTCCCTCGTCCTGGTACGAGCTCAAGGCCTCCCCTATATAGTGTAGTGCGGGGTCATATGAGGGCGCTTCCTCCTGATAGTGACCGTGGAAGTTGAGAGAGCGCAGCTTGTCATCCATCTCCACCTTCGTGCGTGACCAAGGTCCCTGAGAAATACTGAACAAAGTGGTTTGGGGTAGAGGGATCTCTCTCTCTTCCCCGTCAGTAAACAGCATTCTATAAACCAAGTTCTCAATAGTAGAGCTAGTGGTGACAAAGTGGTGCACCTTCATGGCAGCAAGATCAAGCCTCAGAGGAGCCAAAACTATATCATGTGGATCAACAGCAATGTCCAAGGTAGCAGCAATACGAGTAGCAATAATTCCCCCATAAATGGGTCCCTTGGCAGCTAAACGACGAGCAATGAGGGAACCAAGATTATACTTATCCTCACCATAGAGCGCAGCAGCTAAGAAAGCCAATTGATAGTTGGAGATATTACTAGTGTTCTCCCTACCAAGAACACTGGTGGTAAGATAGTAGGCAAAGTACCTGATGGCTAGAAGTTGAATATTCTTTATCTTCCCTCGTTGAGCTCTACGGTCATCATCATTGGTTATTCCTCGGTAAAGCTCCAACAAATCAGCTGGAAGAGCTGGAATCTTCTTTGATGACCCAGCTGTACCAAGTCCCAGGGCCTTGCAAAATTTCTTCAAAGACATTAAATGAGCCCTGTCATAAATTTTGAAAGACACAGAGGCCTTGAACAAACTGTTAGTAAAGGAGAAACTCTCCACAAATGTTTTAGGAAGCAAAGCATATTGTGCACTCTCATCCTGCATGAGACTTGTTAGACCAGCCCTCTCAATCAAAGTCATGAAATCGTTAAGAATCCCAGCATCTTGCAAGAAATCTTGGCAAGGAAAGGTGGAGGGGTGCGCATCCCCTTCATCTCCCTCGTTACCAAATCGCGGAGTGATGAGATCCTCATTGTATAAGGGTCTAGACTGGTAGATTACCTTGGAAGCCTTGCCCTTCTAGGTGCATCACTCTCAAATATGTCACCAAAGGTGTGGTGGTCCATGACTTCCCTATTCTGAAATTTTTAGACAACCATCAAACCAAGTGATTTCTAAGGTGATAAATGATGAGAAACTACTATAGGAACTTGCTAGAGGTCTACACATGCATCAAAACAAAGTTTCTAAGCATAAAACAAGAATGAAAGCTCAAACAACATGTCACCTATAGCAGCAAAATACTCAAGATACAATCTACCAATCATAAATCTAAATGGACAAGTGAAGGAGGCACATACCAAGGAGCAAACCCTCCCAAAATCAGCACTTGAGATGGGATGAACAAGGAGATCGAAAATTGGGAGCAAGAACAGCAAGAACTCGAGCTTGAGAAAGTTTTCCGGTGTTTTTCAGGAGAGAGAAAGAAGGTGGCTTTGAGGAGGCATCCTGGAGGGGCCCAGGTGGGCCAAACCCCCCTAGGCGCCACCAGTGGTGGGCCCACGCCTACCACAGGTGTGGTGGCCTGGGGTGGCCCCTGGGTCACTTCTGGTGCCTCTCTGCCCCTTTTTTTGAGGAAAAAATTATTTTGAATTTTCTGGGATTTTTTGAGAAACTTTATTTTTGGCCAATTTTCAGGGTATAAAAATTGATTTTCTCGCAGAAATAGTTTTTTCAGAAGAAGCAAAAGCAAACCAAAAGACAAAATACAGGAGCTCTAAGAACTCAAAAAATCAAACAACTAGCAAAACTAAAGCTAAAGCAAAGACTAGGAAGGAGAAAGGAAAAAGAAAGCAAGTATAACCACCATGGAGACATTATTTTGTTCATAAAATCCTTTTATTAACAAGGTTGATCAAGTCTTGTTACCAAAACAATCTTATATGAAGCAAAACTTTGCATTCCACAAGGTGATTATGTTACCTCATACTTGATAGCAATGGTCCCAATCACAATAGTTTCAAAATTTTCTTGTGGAATGGGACAATATATTTCTCCAACCTTAATGCCTTCAATATTTTCAATGGAATTCAGGCAATAGCTCTTAACAACCTTCTTGGGGAAATAGACAGTGTGCTCTTTGTCATTAATATTGAATATTACTTTTCCTTGATTGCAATTGATGACAGCACCTGTAGTATTAAGAAAAGGTCTCCCAAGAATAATAGAAATATTATCATCTTCAGGCATTTCAAGCACAACAAAATCAGTTAGAACCATGCAATTATGAGCAACTTGAACAGGAACATCCTCACATATACCAACAGGAATAGTAGTTGACTTATCATCCATTTGTAAAGATATATCAGTTGGTATCAACTTTTCTAGCTGGAGTCTCTTGTAGAGAGAAAAGGGCATAACACTAACTCCAGCTCCCAAATCACATAAAGCACTTCTAACATAATTATTCTTAATGGAGCAAGGAATAGTTGGTATACCTGGATCACCAAGTTTCTTTGGAACCTTACCATTGAAGGAGTAATTAGCAAGTAGAGTAGAAATCTCCTCATTAGGAATCTTCCTTTTATTAGAGACAATATCCTTCATATACTTTGAATAAGGAGGCAACTTAATAGCATCAGTCAAAGGAATTTGCAAAAATAATGGTTTCATCCACTCACAAAACTTGTTGTAGTGTTCTTCCTCCTTTGACTTATGTTTCTTACCTAGAAAATGCATAGGTTTCTACACCCAAGGTTCTCTCTGTTTACCATGTTTATTAGCAATAAAATCTTTGTTTGTGTACCTAGTGTTCTTAGTGTGCTTCTCAGGTTCTTCTTCACCTTCCTCCTTATCAGGAGACTCATTTTTATAATTACCACTCTTAGTTTCAGCATCAGAGACAGATATACTATTAGGATCTACAGCAGGTTCAAGTGGTTCCTCAACTATCTTGTGTTTCTTTTTCTTCCTCTTACGAAGACTACCATTATGTTCACCTTGTTGGGAATCCTTCTCTATTCTTTTAGGGTGTCCTTCAGGATATAAAGGATCTTGAGTAGCTATACCACTCCTAGTTCTAATTCCATAAGCATGTTTATCTCCTAAAACATTAACTAGCATATCTTTTTGTACCTTAGCAAGTTGATCAAGTTGAGTTTGAACCATTTGAAAGTGTTTACAAAGCATTTTAATATCATTAGAAGTTCTTTCCACAATATCTTTCAACTCATGGATAGCTCTAGAGTTTTCCAATAAATGATTCGGAACTTGTTTATTAAAATACCCTTGTTTAACAATAAAAGTGTCAAGTTCCTCTAAACATTGATCAGGAGGCTTACCATAAGGAATATCACCTTCATCAAAGTGTTGGAGAGAGTGTACCTCTAGTAGATGAGTGGGGAATTGGCTTACATAATTCTTCTATAGGAGGTAGATTCTTTACATCTTCAGCTCTAATACCTTTCTCCTTTAGACACTTCTTAGCTTCCTTCATCACTTCATCATTCAATGCAATAACTCCCCTCTTCTTTGTTGTTGGTGTTGGAACTGGTTCAGGAACAACTAGTTCAGGAGTAATAGGCTCAGGTGTATTCAGCTCAGTTGAAGTCCAATCATCATAATTCTTGCTTATCTTGGTCATTAATTCTTCAGCATCTGTAGGAGTCCTTTTCCTGAAAACACAATCAGCAAAGCTATCTAGGTAGGTCCTAGAATCATCAGTTATTCCATTATAAAAAATATCAAGAAGCTCATTTTTAGGTAATGGACATCTAGGATGTGCATGAATCAAGGAACATAATCTTTTCCATTACTCAGGCAATTTTTCTTCTTCTCCCTGTTTAAAATCAAAAAGTCTCTGCAAAGCAGCATGTCTAGCACTGGGAGGAAAATATTTATGGAAGAAAGAAGCAATCAAGCAATCAGGGCTATCAATGGAACTAGGAGGTAATCTATTAAACCAAGCCCTAGCTTCTCCTTTTAGTGAAAAAGGGAAGATCTTAGCAACAAAGTACTTGCGCATCTTAAAATCATCAGAGAACAAAGCACTCATAGTAGAAAGCTCATTCATATGAGCCACAGCACTCTCATTTTCAGTCCCACAAAAAGGTTCTTTCTCAACAATATCTAAATAAGACAAATCAAGAGAGAAATCATAATCTTCATCTTTAATATCTATGGAAGAGGTGGCAAACTTAGTATCAGAGGACAACTTAGGCATAATAGTATGTCTAGCAAGGAGACTCTTCATAGCACTAGCACCATGTGTGTTTCGGCACTCTTCAACAAATTCATCAGTGAACTCTATGTAACCATCATTAATATCATAACTCTCACTAGCCTCAGTTGAGCTAACAGGTGTAACAGTGTCTTCACTAGGAGTTTTGGTATTTCCTAGACTAGCCATAGTAGCATCTAGGAAAGGACCTAATGAACCACTCGCATCAAGCACAGTAGAAGTAACATCATGAGCATCAAAAGAAGTTTCAGACTCAACAGTAGTAGCAGTGTGTGTAGCATGTGTATGTGGTGGTGGTGTGACAAGCTTACTTATAACAGACGGTGAATCAAGAGCAGCAGAGGTGTTTAGGACTGTACATCTTCTTATAGTGGATGGTAAAATAGGGAACTTTCCATCACGAGACTTACCCATGATGAAAGGAGTAGCAGTGAACAATAGTAGATCCAAGTGAACTTACAAATAAATCTATGCTCCCCGCAATGGTGCCAGAATATAGTCTTGATGAACCACAAGTATAGGGGATCGCAACAGTCTTTGTGGGTAGTATTGCCCAATTTATTGATTCGACACAAAGGGAGTCAAAGAATACTTGCAAGCCTTAACAACTGAGTTGCCAGTTTAGCTGCACCTGGAAATAGTTCTTGCTCACAGAAGTTTATCAGTAGCAACAGTTTGTAGTAGCAACAGCAACAGTAGTAACAATAACGGTAACAGTAGGATTCGTGTGCGGTAGGCATAGGGATGTATGGACGGGTGTTGCATGGACGAGTCTAAACATGTAACTTCAAGAACTAGGGCATTGCAGATAAATAATAACAAGCATCAAAGTACTAAAAAATCCTAGGCATGTGCTCCAAATATAGTCATACGTGCTCGCAATGAGAACTTGCACAACATCTTTTGTCCAGCCAGCCCGTGGCAGCGGGGCCTCTAGGGAACTACTGGCAATTAAGGTGCCCTTTTAATAGAGCACCGGAGCAAAGCATTAACACTCCATGAACACATGTGATCCTCACACCACAACCATCCCCTCCGGTTGTCCCAATTATTGTCACTTTGGGGCCTTTGGATCCGGACAATGATATGTGTATACAACTTGCATATAAGATCACAAACAATACTATCATAATGATTCAATAATAAGTTCAGGTCTGAGATCATGGCACTCGGGCCCTAGTGACAAGCATTAAGCACAACAAGTTGCAACATAGTCAAATAGCACTAATAGAGATACTGGACATTATGCCCTAACAGATCTTATTCGATTACATGATATAACTCATCCAATCCCTACCATCCCCAAGCCTACAGCGGGGGATTACTCACTCATGGATGAGGGAAACATCGGTGGTTGATGGAGATGTGTTGGTGATGACGATGGCGATGATCCTCTCCAAATTCCCCGTCCCGGCAGGGTGCCAGAATAGAGTTTCTGGATCCGAATCTTGGTTACTGGTGTCGGCGGCGGAGCGCAACTCTTTTTGGAAAACTATCGAACCCCCTGAGTTTTTAGGTCAGAAGGCAACTTATAGGCGCGGAGGGAGGCTGAGGAACTGCCTGGGATGGCCAAACCCCCTCCAGGCGTGGGGTCAGGTGGGCCCACGCCTGGGGTGGGTCTAGGCCTCCCAGGCCTCCTCTCTGTCTCCCCTTCTGGCTCTGTGGATCTTCTGGTGAGAAATAGTTTTTGGAATATTTTCCGGGATTTTTCCTGATAGTTCATTTTCTGCACAAAAACAAGACACCAAGGTAATTCTGCTGAAAACAGCGGCAGTCCGTGTTAGTTGTATCCAAATCACACAAGTATAGAGGAAAAACAATAGCAAAGTGTTCAAGAAGTAGATACGTTTTGGACGTATCACGACACCAACCGCCAAGCCAACTAGGAGGTCACCCTCCAAGAGTATCAAGATCACGGTCTCCCACTCTAACAAATCATAATGTAGAGCTCAACACTTATGCAATAATTCAAAGCAAGAACACCAAGGGTGTTTAAATATCTCACTCTTAAATCCCACCAAAGCAATAATGCTATGGAGGAATTATAGAGGAAGAACAATGGTGGAAATAAACCAATGACTTCAAGATCTAGATCCAATGGGTTCCCCTCACTTAGAGGGGGAATTGATTGGTGGGGATTGTAGATCTAGATCTCCTCTTCCAAAGCCCTCAAAAAGATGCAAGAATCATATGAGGGAAGAGATAGGAAGCAATCTCAAGCGGTTGAACAATGGTGGTCAATTTCCTGGTCAAGAACACTCAAAAAACATTGGGGAGGAACCCCCTTATATAGGGGGAAGAAAACATGGCTGTTGGGAGGATTCCTGCGAGGACCTGGTCTAAAAGTCGGTCGAACTGGCCTCGGGTCTAGGAAACTGGGTCCCTAGGCCTACAGACCGGAACGACTCAGTATACCATCTCGGAAAAACTCTAAATAGATTCAGTTGCGAAAATTGGGAAACCTAGTCTATGGGCCGGTCTACCGGTGCTGGCACCGGACCGTCTGGTGTGGGAACCGGTCGAATCAGATCCACAACCGGGATGCAAGAGACTTCACCAAAAATGCAAAAATGTTTCCATCCGGACTCCAATTTCGATGATCTTGGGATTGTTTTGACAAGGACAACAAGCACTAAAAGATGCTGCAGAGAAACATCATAGTCCAACAAAGGATGATATAACCAAATGAATAAAGGTATGAAGCCTCCCTATAAGAACTGGTAAAACCTCCAAACTCAAAAATGCAAAATAAGATGCATATGAATTCCATTTTTGATAAACTTGGGCTTGTTGAAGAGCTAGCAATAAGCTCAAGAACCTCACATGGAGAAACACAAACAAGAAGAAAAATAGGAAGATGCAAAGTATGCAAAGGATTGAACTCCCTAAGATGATGTGATCAAGTTAACCAACCGAAAGCCCCTCTTGATAGTGCGGCTATCTATCCTATAACCCGGTATCCCAACAAACACCTTGAGACCGGTAAAAGTAAAACCTAGCAAGGCCATACCTTTGCCTTGCGCATCCTGCTTGATCTTGATGACAATGGTTCAAGCTCCATCCAAGCCAAAATGCTTCACTTGATCATGTTTCTTCGTGAAGACTCATAATTTGCTCCACATACACCACTACAGGATAGCTTCATTAAGGCACGTGTTCACATGTCCATTATCACCAATATGGATGGCAATCTTCAACCAAATGATCTTCTTGAGATGCTTATCTTGAACTTGCCCTTCTCAACCTTGATGACGATCACCACTTGATGTCCCTCTCATGGGCTATATAAAATCTTCACTTTTGAAGCATGCCCATGGAAAGATACCTATCCCATATATAAAACACAAAGGCACATATATGATGGGTTAGTTCATAATGCATAATTGACAAGGCTTACCATACCACAAGATACATGTGATACATTCTTTATGCTCCATGTGTTGACCAACTTGAAATCACTCTTCACTCTTTATATTGGTAAACCATGTATCTTCTCATGCTTCATCTCAATATCTTGAGGTACATAAGGAACTCTTCATAGGATTACATGCTCTAAATCTTAGTCAATCATAGCTCAACTAATGAGGCTATCATGACACCGACTTAGAGACATATCTTGAATTCTTCTATTGAGATCACACTCTCAAGGTCTTGATCATATCATATTATTCTCTTTAACTCGATGATCTTGATGCCAGCAGTCAAGGTATATCTTTATCTTCATGGCATCCATACTTGAATCCAACACATGTACTACAAGCATGATGGAATTTTCCTTCATATAAAACCCAACGAAAACATTAGTCCATAGGGATTGTCATTAATCACCAAAAACACACATAGGGGAAATTACCCTTTCACCTTATTCATCATTCTGTAAGAAATAAGCCAAATGGGAATCTAAAACATTTATAACCAGTTTTGGGAATTTAAAGAAGTAAAGTAGATATATAGGAATACTTGAAAGGCAAGCCTAAATCAATACTTTTTTAGCTGCATAGGAAAGCAATCCCCCCAGCTAGTGATTATTCATAAGACATTCTCTACCAGAGGTTGTAAATCCTCTCTTCTAATCTTATCAAAATGTAGAGGGATTTTTAAGTATTTGATAGGAAAACTCGCTACAACACACTAAAAAATATTTATACAGGTTTGAACCTCCACTCCTTCCATATTAATAGGAATGAGTGCACTCTTATAGTAGTTAATCCTCATCCCTAAAATTAGTTAAAAACATGTGAGGATCCACTTAAGGTTAACAACTCTTCTCTCATCATTCTATAAAACTATAGACACACAACACCAACAGGAATAAATCTTTGGAAAAGCCCTTTAGCTACACCACAAATAATGCCTTTAATTAACATTCTATATAAGACATCAATCATGATGTTAAAAAGGAGGGAGTCAATGGGATCACCCTGTCTAAGGCATTTTCCAATGAGAAATAAATCACTCTCAGTATTATCTACCCTCGGTGATCTGCTTAATTAATCTAATAAAGGTAGGGCAAAAACCTCTAATCTCAAACACCTCAAAAATAAAATCTAAATTAACTATATCATAATATTTTTCATAATCTATTTTAAGAACTAGACCCTTATTTTTATAGGGTTGTACGACTATCTGTCACTTGTTCTAGTGGTGAGGCTCGCGAGTCTTGTGTTCATTCAAAATTACCACGTGTATTTCGGAGTATATACTTAAAGAATATTTGCTGGTGCACCCAACCCTGTCCGACAACTATGTTGGCAAGCCGTTTGGGGGCATCGGTCTAAACCACCAGTAGTTTTGGGTGACATTCCTACACTGGTGCCCCTAACAATCAACCCAAACATTTTAATAAACAAATTCCATTCAATTGTAGGGTTTTTTACATAGCTAGCTTGAACATAATTTAACTTAAATAAAATAAAATAAACTATGAGTGGTGGCGATGATAGCTAGCGTTTGCCTCAGAGGATGAGGGAGCGGAAGACTTCCTCATCAAGTGGGTGTAGCGGTTTAATGAGTCCCCGCTCCTCCTCGAGAGAGAGGTAGATCTCCTTCTACCTCTCAATCTCCTCCTGAGCTTGTTCTAGGCGGGCACGCGCGACCACGTCATTGTGGTTTGCCGCACCTCGCGGGGGCACTCGAAGCAAGCATTGCTTGGCTCTTGCTAGCGGAGCTGATCTGATAGGAAGAATTCATGGAGGACATCCCACCCGAAGGGGCGACCGGTGGTTAGGGAGCCTGGTCCTCGATGTTGTCGTGTTGGTGTCCGGGAGGGACCGTTCTCTGTCCTCCCCCCCCCCCCCCCCCGGAGCCCCTGTTTTGTTTCTTTCACCCATGGCGTGATTGGATGGAGTCAAGGAGTACTCGTTGGTCGATTGGCTCCTCCGCCTTCTCTTCAAAGTCAGAGTCATCGACCTTGCTCCATCTCTAGGTGTGGCTGCGGCTCCTCCAGTGCTGGGTAGTGAGCGCAAGTGTTTGGGAAGATGGCTAGGCATGGCGAGGATGTGGTGCATTGTTTCCACCGCAACTCGGCCATTCTTTTTAAAGCTGACAGGAACTTGCTGGAAGTGGCGGAGGTGACGTGGCGCCATTACTCTAGATTCAGGAGGAGAACCATCACAAGTTCCCAAGTTGTGTTGCTGCGAGGGGACCTGTGCGGCCAATTAAACATGGCGTGCGTTGCCAGCAGCCGTAGTACAGCCCTTGTGTGTCGGGGGCAAGAAAGTGTCAAATAGTTTCCTCGACCTCCCTAATTACCAGCACTAGTTGAGGGGTGTCGGCTCATCCATAACCCGCAAAGGCCATAGGTGGAGGGTTGGGGTCGGGGCACCAGTGGAGATGATCTTATATGATGTACATGGAAAAACACAGGTTCTTAGTTTTTACTTTTGAAGGATAGAGGTTCTTTTTTAGGGAAGCACAACAAATAAAGTGCCCCATCATGGAAAAAAGGGGTATATGTTGGAAACTTACCAGAAATAAATACCCGAGTCCCGGTACTATTTTTATTTTGAAGGCATACCCTACTTTTATAGAAGGCACAAAACAACTACAACATGAAAATCTTGTCCTATATTGAGTACCCAAGTCACGTCCAACCAATGTCGGACTCCTATGATGAACAACAACTTTAAATGGACATTCCTTGTCAACGCACCATCCACCCTTTGTAGCATCCCAATTGTCTAACAATTGCAATGCTACTAGCCTAGTCTATATAAATGCTACTTCCTATATATAATTGTTGCATCTTAATTATATCATGCTCATGTCATCATGCCACCTTGCATTTGAGCATCATATAAAACCCTTTTTGGTTTGGTTCTTCTCTCATATGCATTGTTAATTGTATTTGCCTCTTGATATTGTATTTGGTTATTGATATATTGTTTAAATGCCCAAGTTGAGTTGGGGGCATATCTTTTATTCCACTCCACCACCCTTTCTTTCACCACCTTATAATTCCACCATTCCATTATCCATGAGCTTGTATTCTATTTTCTTTTGGTATTTAATCTAGCTCATGGGAGATAGGATGGATCCAATTCTAAATTCTTTTGCTTGGCCTTGATTCCACTTCTTGGGACTGCATAAGAATAATGCCATAGCATCATTATTGTTTTCACAAGGATAATACATGGCATTTATTAATTTGCATGGGCCATGCAAGAGTACCATCACCTTTAGCCATTTGTTTTACTCTTGGTTTTTAATGGGTTTTCTCTTTTTGGGATCATCTCCATCCCTCACCACCATCCCTCTCTCTACCCCCTTCATGCTTGATCTTGTTTGGTTCATGTTAAAACCCTACCACCATCCCCCATCCATGCAAGCCATGTGTGGGCATATTCAATCCTTAACTCAAAACCCTAAGCCATCACCCCCTCTCTTCTCACCCTCTCCTCCAACCATGCCGAGGTGTCCCCTCTCCCTACCATGCAGGCCCCACCTAGCCACCTACTCCCCCTGGCCGAGCTACCCTCCTACCCCAACCCTAGCACCAGCCCTAAACCGAGCCACTACTCCTACTCCAACCCTAGCTCCATGCCACCCTCCTCTCTCTCTCTAGCTCTCTCCCTGCCAGCAGCCCCACCCGAGCCTACCCTCCTTGGACGCTCCCTGGTCCCACCTGCAGCCTCTCCACGACCTACCTGCCCTGCCCTGCCCGATCAAGCACGTGAGGAGGAGGAAAAAGGTGGCACCGAAGCCACCCTTATCTACCCCCTGCCACGGCTGCTCCTCCTCCCTCCCTCCTTTTTTCCTCCTTCCTCACGGCTCTCCTCTGCCCTCCCAGATCCGCCCCAGGGCCTTGCCCTCTCCTCTCTCTTCTCCACCGCCACCATCTATCCCATCGCCGGCGATCCGTCGGTCTCCTTCGTTCTCCCTCTTGCAGCCGGTGGCGAGGATCGGTGGTTGTCGAGGAAGATCGAGGAGACTCCTAGGAGGCCGCCTGTACCTGTCGCGGGCGAGGAGAAGGACCAGAGCCGAAGTTCACCGACGAGCCCGACGCCAAACCCTAGCTGCCGTCCGCGAGCTTCGTCGACGATCCCCTGCTTCCCGGCTCGATCTGACACCATCGCCGTCCCCGCGGTGAGCCTCTGAACCTCCTGGACACCCTCCCTCTAGCCGATCCTCCCTTGTACGCGCTAGTCAATCCGTCGAGCGCTCTCTGTGCGGCGCGCTCGCAGTCGCGTCCTCGCCGTCGTGCCGCGGTAGTGACTTCTGGCCGCGCAGCCGTTCCCCAGCACCAACCTTAGCCCGCCGCAGTGGTAGCCGCCGTCTACGCGCGCGCGAGGTCGCGAGTTCGAGCCCTGCTGCGCCGTGTCGCCGTTCTCTGTCAGTTTCGTCAGAAACCGCGAGAAGAGAAACAGTAGCCCGTGAGCACTTTGCAAATTCCCCCCCCCCCCCCACCTTTTTGATTCCTCAACCCGCGCTCCTCTCGGTCCCACATGTCTGCCTCCGCGGGAGTTTTGCAGAAAAGCACCCCTGTTTCCAGGACCTTAACCCGTGCTCCCCATCCTCGCCGCGTGGCAAACACCCTTGCCCCCGCTGGCGCGTGGGCCCGCTCTAGCACCGGGTCCGCCTGTCAGTTGTTGCGGCTAGCCTTCCGCGCGGTGAGAAAAGCTATTGCGCGCTGTGTCGCCCAGTCAGCATCGGCCCCACCCGTCAGTGGCTAGGACTGGGTCGGGCTGAGTGACAAAAGTTTTTCCTGTTGCCTGTTTAATTTAAAACTTTTCCAAATTTGTTTTAAATTCAAATTCAAATCTGTTTTTAAATAACTTTTCAAATATTATCCCAAATAATACAAATAATATACGTTTTGAAATCAGAAAAATATGAGGAATTCAAATATGGCCTTCAAAATATATTTTGAACACTTTAATTTTCGAGTTGATTAAAATTACAATAAAATGCCCTTTTGCCTTAGTTAATTAATAACTTTTGATTTATAACTCCAAATTTGACAAATGATATGTCTAAAATGATTAGCTCGACGAGACCTTTCTGTTTATGCAAACCATGTTCTGAATTGCAGCATGCATCATATAAATATAAAGCATACAACAACTTATATGAGGTTAAAATGTGACCAAAACTCAATAAAAGGCTTTATTCTTGTATTCCACACCTCACCCATGCCATGCTACTTTATTGCCATGCAAATTGTGCATCATTCATCATGGCATGATTGTTTGCTTGTCGCATTTTATTCATATGCTTGTGCACTTTATTTATGTTGGCCCTTGTTTGTTTGGTTCTTCTTCGAATAGACGCTGAGCAGGGGATATATCAAGAAAACCAGGAGCACTACCCAGATCCTTCTCTCGCTTCAACTGAGCTGCCAGGCAAGCACTACCACATGCTTGCATACATATAGTACGTATTGCCTCTATCTTATTCTTGCATCATTGAGTCGTGATCGCATTAAACTGAATCCCAAGTACTGCATAGCCTTTACTTTTAAACCCCACCGAAGCTTGTTCCTCCATCCCATGAGCCATTACTACAGGAGTTGTTTGAGCCATGCGAGTCGTAGAACAACATGTGTAGGGTATGTGAGTGTCTGATGGATAACGAGGTACCTAAACAACTTAACCTGAGTAGTATGGGATAACTAATGAAAGTGGCACTGGTGAGCAGTATCTGCTATTTGGTTTTTCATGCTCACTTGTGTCCCGTAGGACCCCGAGTACTTGATTCCTGTTCCTTGAATATTCGCGCTACCCACATCCGGGAGGCTTATGGGACCCCCCTGAGCCAGAGCTTGATTCATTCTTATTTCTTGGGGCCACAATTAGTTTGGGGCTTTATTACTATCCTGTACTTATGCCATGCTTTACTACTTTATTTACGATTGTGCGAGGAGCACCTGTACTGTTTAGGTCCGTGACACGTTTTAGCTGTATCGACAAGCCCAGTCACACTTTCGGGTTCCCAGTCGTTTACAGCCGTCCACACAAACCTTGAGTCCGTCTCGGAGCCGGCCAGTTTCGTTGCGGGTAGCTTAATGGGGTGGCCCCCTGAAATATTTCTGAATCCTGTGATTGCTTTGTCGTGAATGCCTCGTTGGGTTTTGATTTGGTTTTTCCAAGGTTGATCGAGTGTGTGTTGCTATTTGTGCACCCCTGTAGGGTAAAACTTTCTGAAAGTCGTGTCCGCGGTTATGGACGACTTGGAGCACAGTTTCTCGATCATAGACAAGTATAACTAAAGTACCGCTTTTAATTTGACTAAGTAACTGACTAGTAAATAGTGCAACACTCATGGAATGGATAATAAAACTGCCAACGGATGGGGGTTGTTCGTCCGCTTCCTCGTTGGTAAGCGAGGAGGAGGATGGATCTGTTAATATTACTGTTATAACTGTTGTTATTAATTCACGGACATCCGTCTATTTTTGGTTAGGCGGATGGTTAGCGAGTATCTATAGAATTGATAGGTATTATCTTTTGCTGCAATTGCGTCACCCCAGGTTGTGTCCCCTTTAGAGGCATAAAGACTTGCTGAGTACCCCTAGGGTCTCACACGATAAATTGTTTGATTCAGATGAACAGGTACACTCACAAGATGGATACTGGGTGGAGGAGACGGACGATGTGGACAACGATCATTCGGTGTAGAGATTCCGGGAACGGGGATCCGTGAGATCTGTGGGCGGGATGTGTTTATTTATGGGGCATATTATGCCGATTTGCTTCTTATCCGTACTCGGATCTTGTTTTCCGCTTCCGCCTGATACTGTGATGTTTGATGTATGAGGAGATATCCTAAACTATTATATCTATCTAGGACATTTGGATCTTGCCGTATGGCGTTGCAATATTTCTATTTCTTTTAGATGGAATGGCTCTGAGGACTGTTGTATGGTGGCTTGCATACATACTCATTTGTGTATGTAGTTGATCCCTTCGCCTGCCGATTACGCCGCCCGTTCTTGTCCCGATGTTTGGAAATGGTTAGGACGGCCGAAAGGTCTACCTGTGAGCGGCATTTGGGCCCCACCGTACTATTTTAACCATTTCCGCTCATCCAGGCTTGTAACTAGGAGCGTAATTCACCGAGGTAGTTACAATTGGTATCAGAGCCATCCCGCCCTTCAGGGTCTCAGCCAAATGGTCGTTGTCAGTCTAGCAAATATTTTTGGTAGCTATGTATACTAGGGAAAAACAAAACGCGAGAGTAGGACTGCTTCCATTTTTCTTCTTAACCACCCACCCTTTTCTGGTAAGGAAGTGTAACGTTTTCTATCCTCTCCTTAAATTCAAACTAGGATTCACGTGTTCTGGGTTTCCGTAGTACCATAGGTTGAGTGTGTGTGTGTGTAATTCCTTGTCTATCTGTTGCATCCAACATGTTATCCTTATCTGCCTTTGGTTATCAACTGTTGGTACATTCCATACTGACAGGCTTTTGAATACCGGCGCGATCTATCTGACTCCTTGTTAACCGGTGCCATCTTCTTAAGGGTGTCCTTCCTTCTAGCAAATCCACATTCTGTGAAACCATCAGTTGCTAATCGCTACCTGGTAAGTGTTTTTGCGCATCTATTGGTATTTTAATGCCGAAAAATGCGGAAAAATTTTCTTTGATACATCTGTGCTTCCACACTCCTTTTCAGTCGTGTGTGAAACATTATCTATCTCCCTTTTATGAGCATGTCCATGCTAACTCATTCTTTTGTCACCGGCGCTTAATCCTAGAGTTTCTTTTAATCTCCAATTCTCTTGGGCTAATTACATAACATGTGTCGATCCGATGCTGGTGATTGTAATTTGGTTCTCGGCATAGCTATATGACACTTATCATGAGTGGAATATGGAAAATGCAATCACCACTATCCTCCAAATGGTGACGGTTATATCCTGTGATTTTGAGTACACCGCGATCATATCTATGCATATTCAAGCATCTTTGGCAATCCAGAGTTTCTCCAAGCACTACGGCGGTCTATCATCTGTCCATCATGCTGCACATCCTTTTGAACCCCATATCTGCACAATTCTCCTGGATACGAGGGAATTGCATCTTTTCGTCTCTGATAGCTTTGCTTAAGGTATGAGCTATCATCGGTTCTTATCCAAGATCTCTTTATCTTTGTAACCGGTGCTCCGATCGACAATGTGAACCAGGTGACATCTCTTTTTCTTCCGAAGGACCAGTTAACCTATTCTGTCAGCGCATCTTCTTCAACAGGAATCCTTACTCGTAACGTTGATCTTTCAAAGAGCGTTGAGCTCAGAAAGTGTTTCGAGCATTTGTTCGTTCTCCCGCCTCTTGAACTTGGTATTCTGGGAATATCTTGTTAATCCATGGTGGTATATGTTGATAATATGCTTGCCTATTCGATATCAATGGAAGAACATGGAAGATCATCTGTGTCCCTTTCTCTCAAGCTTTGTTAACACTGCCTGTGTGCAAAGTCTCAAAGTGAGAATTCTGACTTTTTGAAGTCACCTATCTCGGCCACGTCCTTCTGCTAAATAGATCGCTTCAGTTCTGGAATCATCAAGTTCATTGTTAATTCCATCTTCCATCTTCAATCAAACCTAGAGTATTTCCTTGTTGGCGAGTTATCATCGTCGTTCCGCTGAAGATTTCCTCAAGGCTGCTAAATCTCTCTCAATCATTTCAAGAAGAACATGGAGTTCTTTCACCTCAATCTCGTTAAGTAATCTCTTGAAACCCTCTCGTTCTATCATCTATGCTCAATCCACCGGAGGCCATGAAGACCTTCCAGATCTTGTATTCCTTCTGTTCAAGTGGTGCTATCTTTTTCTATATCTGTGAAATTTTGCAGTTGTCTCCGTGATCTTCCTTTATATCTTTCCGGTGGCTTGGTACTTCCGACATGACGACAACATCATCATCTCTATCTATCTATGAATCCGGCGAATTGTTTGCATCTATCCTTGTTTTCTAACGAAGTTCTATGAGTTTTGCCAACACCTTCAGTCTGTTTCGGTAGTTGGGTTGCATGATTTTCTTATTCATGTGAGGAGTAATGCTCTGAGTGCGGGATGGAGTAGCTACCATACCACTACTCTTATCATTCGCTCTTGTACATTGAATTGGTGAATTAATGTGATTTCACTCATTCCACGGAAGTTAGAAGTGGCCTTTATCCCTTGATACTTTTACTTCCGTCCTTGTTTTTCCGGAGTGCTTTTTCGAAGAAAGTAATCAATAATCTCTTGTTGGTGATCTCACCCTTTCTACACGGAGCAAAATCCTCAATTATCTGGTGGAAACAAACGCAAACCTTTTTCTATCCTCGTCTTTCTACCGATGCTCGATATCCCCAAACAAGATTAAAGGAAACTATCTCTCTCTTTGTTTCATCAATTCTTTTTCTATGGTAAAGCCAATTATGGTTGATGCCATCAGCCGCAAATCTATTGCGTTAGCCTCAAGGCTAAAGAAAGCAATAATTATCTCTACAATAAACTCCAGATCCTCCATATTCTTTGCTTCTCGGGATTCCACCATGATCTGGCTTCACATCCGTCTCTGGAAGTTATATCCGCGCACCTCAATTGCGTGATCCTTGGTTCTTACCGGCGCAACAAGAATCTAATCCGACGATGTCTAGCTAAATCTTTCTATTGTTATCAAGGGACTCTATTGTTTGAAGGCAATATTGTTTCCGAACTTCATTCTCAAATCCGAGAGAAGATACGATGCTATTGTCATAGTGGTTCAAACCTCTCCAATCTAGCTCCTTTCTTCCGGCGAGACAAAGATTCATCCTCTCTCGTATCGGTAAATCTTTAATCTTAATGGTGTGTCATTCTTTATCCATGATACATCATCTTCTCCTTTTCATTCACAAGTGGTTATATTCTTTTATCATGATTCTTGGGAAAACCGGAGCTATGCCCATACTATCCTTCTTGTCTCACGACAATCCTTCAACTCTTCTAACCCGTTGTTTCTCAAGCAAAACGCAAGACTCGCAACAAGTCTAGCAAGTTTTGCAAGGTGTAGTGGTCGTACCATTCCGTTGTTCATCAACTTGGGAACGTGAGGGTCACCTTCGTTCGGACACCCGCCTCTCCTTGTGTTGTTTTCTTTTTCCTAGGAATCTCGGGGCGAGATTCTTGTTTAGTGGGGGAGAGTTGTAGCATCCCAATTGTCTAACAATTGCAATGCTACTAGCCTAGTCTATATAAATGCTACTTCCTATATATAATTGTTGCATCTTAATTATATCATGCTCATGTCATCATGCCACCTTGCATTTGAGCATCATATAAAACCCTTTTTGGTTTGGTTCTTCTCTCATATGCATTGTTAATTGTATTTGCCTCTTGATATTGTATTTGGTTATTGATATATTGTTTAAATGCCCAAGTTGAGTTGGGGGCATATCTTTTATTCCACTCCACCACCCTTTCTTTCACCACCTTATAATTCCACCATTCCATTATCCATGAGCTTGTATTCTATTTTCTTTTGGTATTTAATCTAGCTCATGGGAGATAGGATGGATCCAATTCTAAATTCTTTTGCTTGGCCTTGATTCCACTTCTTGGGAATGCATAAGAATAATGCCATAGCATCATTATTGTTTTCACAAGGATAATACATGGCATTTATTAATTTGCATGGGCCATGCAAGAGTACCATCACCTTTAGCCATTTGTTTTACTCTTGGTTTTTAATGGGTTTTCTCTTTTTGGGATCATCTCCATCCCTCACCACCATCTCTCTCTCTACCCCCTTCATGCTTGATCTTGTTTGGTTCATGTTAAAACCCTACCACCATCCCCCATCCATGCAAGCCATGTGTGGGCATATTCAATCCTTAACTCAAAACCCTAAGCCATCACCCCCTATCTTCTCACCCTCTCCTCCAACCATGCCGAGGTGTCCCCTCTCCCTACCATGCAGGCCCCACCTAGCCACCTACTCCCCCTGGCCGAGCTACCCTCCTACCCCAACCCTAGCACCAGCCCTAAACCGATCCACTACTCCTACTCCAACCCTAGCTCCATGCCACCCTCCTCTCTCTCTAGCTCTCTCCCTGCCAGCAGCCCCACCCGAGCCTACCCTCCTTGGACGCTCCTTGGTCCCACCTGCAGCCTCTCCACGACCTACCTGCCCTGCCCGAGCAAGCACGTGAGGAGGAGGAAAAAGGTGGCACCGAAGCCACCCTTATCTACCCCCTGCCACGGCTGCTCCTCCTCCCTCCCTCCTTTTTTCCTCCTTCCTCACGGCTCTCCTCTGCCCTCCCAGATCCGCCCCAGGGCCTTGCCCTCTCCTCTCTCTTCTCCACCGCCACCATCTATCCCATCGCCGGCGATCTGTCGGTCTCCTTCGTTCTCCCTCTTGCAGCCGGTGGCAAGGATCGGTGGTTGTCGAGGAAGATCGAGGAGACTCCTAGGAGGCCGCCTGTACCTGTCGCGGAGGAGGAGAAGGACCAGAGCCGAAGTTCACCGACGAGCCCGACGCCAAACCCTAGCCGCCGTCCGCGAGCTTCGTCGACGATCCCCTGCTTCCCGGCTCGATCTGACACCATCGCCGTCCCCGCGGTGAGCCTCTGAACCTCCTGGACACCCCCCTCTGGCCGATCCTCCCTTGTACGCGCTAGTCAATCCGTCGAGCGCTCTCTGTGCGGCGCGCTCGCAGTCGCGTCCTCGCCGTCGTGCCGCGGTAGTGACTTCTGGCCGCGCAGCCGTTCCCCAGCACCAACCTTAGCCCGCCGCAATGGTAGCCGCTGTCTACGCGCGCGCGAGGTCACGAGTTCGAGCCCTGCTGCGCCGTGTCGCCGTTCTCTGTCAGTTTCGTCAGAAACCGCGAGAAGAGAAACAGTAGCCCGTGAGCACTTTGCAAATTCCCCCCCCCCACCTTTTTGATTCCTCAACCCGCGCTCCTCTCGGTCCCACCTGTCTGCCTCCGCGGGAGTTTTGCAGAAAAGCACCCCTGTTTCCAGGACCTTAACCCGCGCTCCCCATCCTCGTCGCATGGCAAACACCCTTGCCCCCGCTGGCGCGTGGGCCCGCTCTAGCACCGGGTCCGCCTGTCAGTTGTTGCGGCTAGCCTTCCGCGCGGTGAGAAAAGCTATTGCGCGCTGTGTCGCCCAGTCAGCATTGGCCCCACCCGTCAGTGGCTAGGACTGGGTCGGGTTGAGTGACAAAAGTTTTTCCTGTTGCCTGTTTAATTTAAAACTTTTCCAAATTTGTTTTAAATTCAAATTCAAATCTGTTTTTAAATAACTTTTCAAATATTATCCCAAATAATACAAATAATATACGTTTTGAAATCAGAAAAATATGAGGAATTCAAATATGGCCTTCAAAATATATTTTGAACACTTTAATTTTCGAGTTGATTAAAATTACAATAAAATGCCCTTTTGCCTTAATTAATTAATAACTTTTGATTTATAACTCCAAATTTGACAAATGATATGTCTAAAATGATTAGCTCGACGAGACCTTTCTGTTTATGCAAACCATGTTCTGAATTGCAGCATGCATCATATAAATATAAAGCATACAGCAACTTATATGAGGTTAAAATGTGACCAAAACTCAATAAAAGGCTTTATTCTTGTATTCCACACCTCACCCATGCCATGCTACTTTATTGCCATGCAAATTGTGCATCATTCATCATGGCATGATTGTTTGCTTGTCGCATTTTATTCATATGCTTGTGCACTTTATTTATGTTGGCCCTTGTTTTTTTGGTTCTTCTTCGAATAGACGCTGAGCAGGGGATATATCAAGAAAACCAGGAGCACTACCCAGATCCTTCTCTCGCTTCAACTGAGCTGCCAGGCAAGCACTACCACATGCTTGCATACATATAGTACCTATTGCCTCTATCTTATTCTTGCATCATTGGGTCGCGATCGCATTAAACTGAATCCCAAGTACTGCATAGCCTTTACTTTTAAACCCCACCGAAGCTTGTTCCTCCATCCCATGAGCCATTACTACAGGAGTTGTTTGAGCCATGCGAGTCGTAGAACAACATGTGTAGGGTATGTGAGTGTCTGATGGATAACGAGGTACCTAAACAACTTAACCTGAGTAGTATGGGATAACTAATGAAAGTGGCACCGGTGAGCAATATCTTCTATTTGGTTTTTCATGCTCACTTGTGTCCCGTAGGACCCCGAGTACTTGATTCCTATTCCTTGAATATTCGCGCTACCCACATCCGGGAGGCTTATGGGACCCCCCTGAGCCAGATCTTGATTCATTCTTATTTCTTGGGGCCACAATTAGTTTGGGGCTTTATTACTATCCTGTACTTATGCCATGCTTTACTGCTTTATTTACGATTGTGCGAGGAGCACCTGTACTGTTTAGGTCCGTGACACGTTTTCGCTATATCGACAAGCCCAGTCACACTTTCGGGTTCCCAGTCGTTTACAGCCGTCCACACAAACCTTGAGTCCGTCTCGGAGCCGGCCAGTTTCGTTGCGGGTAGCTTAATGGGGTGGCCCCCTGAAATATTTCTGAATCCTGTGATTGCTTTGTCGTGAATGCCTCGTTGGGTTTTGATTTGGTTTTTCCGAGGTTGATCGAGTGTGTGTTGCTATTTGTGCACCCCTGTAGGGTAAAACTTTCTGAAAGCCGTGTCCGCGGTTATGGACGACTTGGAGCACCGTTTCTCGATCATAGACAAGTATAACTAAAGTACCGCTTTTAATTTGACTAAGTAACTGACTAGTAAATAGTGCAACACTCATGGAATGGATAATAAAACTGCCAACGGATGGGGGTTGTTCGTCCGCTTCCTCGTTGGTAAGCGAGGAGGCGGATGGATCTGTTAATATTACTCTTATAATTGTTGTTATTAATTCACGGACATCCGTCTATTTTTGGTTAGGCGGATGGTTAGCGAGTATCTATAGAATTGATAGGTATTATCTTTTGCTGCAATTGCGTCACACCAGGTTGTGTACCCTTTAGAGGCATAAAGACTTGCTGTGTACCCCTAGGGTCTCACACGATAAATTGTTTGATTCAGATGAACAGGTACACTCACAAGATGGATACTGGGTGGAGGAGACGGACGATGTGGACAACGATCATTCGGTGTAGAGATTCTGGGAACGGGGATCCGTGAGATCTGTGGGCGGGATGTGTTTATTTATGGGGCATCTTATGCCGATTTGCTTCTTATCCGTACTCGGATCTTGTTTTCCGCTTCCGCCTGATACTGTGATGTTTGATGTATGAGGAGATATCCTAAACTATTATATCTATCTAGGACATTTGGATCTTGCCGTATGGCGTTGCAATATTGCTATTTCTTTTAGATGGAATGGCTCTGAGGACTGTTGTATGGTGGCTTGCATACATACTCATTTGTGTATGTAGTTGATCCCTTCGCCTGCCGATTACGCTGCCCGTTCTTGTCCCGATGTTTGGAAATGGTTAGGACGGCCGAAAGGTCTACCTGTGAACGGCATTTGGGCCCCACCGTACTATTTTAACCATTTCCGCTCATCCAGGCTTGTAACTAGGAGCGTAATTCACCGAGGTAGTTACACCCTTGATGCCTACACATGAGATGACAAGTAGATGGTGGAACTTGGTCGGTACCTAGAAGGCATTGTCTTGGACTCACCAACGATAGTGTGTATAGAGGCCCTAAAGCTCAACCTTGGACAACGACGAGCACTGGAGGAGTACAATATAGGAACCTCCAATTAGTTTTCCCAAACACGGTGCTCCCAACAAATGAACGACAGTGAGGACACCGCCATCACACTAATCCAACTATGGACCAAGGATTTTACCGGAATACATCTACCAAACCAAAGAGAGAGAACGCGTGAAGTGTTGACACACCTCGACGACGCCTTCAAGGTGGTGAAACAACACCCATGGGGTCTTCATCGCAAGTACCAAGCTAAGACAGGTAAGA
This sequence comes from Avena sativa, assembly GCA_916181665.1. Taxonomy (NCBI): domain Eukaryota; kingdom Viridiplantae; phylum Streptophyta; class Magnoliopsida; order Poales; family Poaceae; genus Avena; species Avena sativa. Next base: position 152,072,473 of record OV702283.1, on the reverse strand, counting down.
CTTTCATTTGTATCGTCGCACACTTCCTCCTAGCCACTAGAATAGGGCAATCGTCTTTGTTGTGCACACTATCACCATGACAACACCTCAGCATTATGGTTGAAGCATCATGTGGTTCACAAATGGCCCACACGAATGATATCATCACATTAACCCCTAAGCCCTACCCTTCTTCCAACTCCATATCGATAAAGACATGTTGCATTGTCAAACCCTTAAACAAGAATCAAGCCCGTTTAACCTAGATCTAGGACACACCAACACTAGCAGTGTGCATGCGCTGTTCCTCCACAACCATGCCTCCTCTAGGAACCAGTTGAAAGAGCATTTCACTCTCTAAGTGATTTTTCTATTGATGACCACACAAGGTGTAACATCCCGTAGTTTAAGAGAATCTAAATGGGTAGGACATAGATGTATGCAATGCATTCATGCATGAAAAAAATTGAAGAAATTAAAAACTTTTTGGTATAACTTGTCAAAGTGACGGAAGTTACACTTAAGCTGATGAGTTAGACATAGACCGTCAATTTGATTGTTAAAACTTTGAAATAACATTTAATAAAATTATATTCTTAGGAGGGTAGAAATAAGACTCGTGAATGAAAGTGAATCAAACACAACACATCCTTAAGGAACAAATAAAAACTTGTTGCTTAACTCATCTTCTCTAAATCATCAATTCACACATGTGCTGAACAATTCTTTAGCACATGACCAAATCAACCAAAACAAGATCAATTCTATCCTTATCCTAACTGATCAGATCTTATTCTGATCTTCCAAATCAATCCAAATCATAATCACCCCTAACACATTTTGAAGAAATGTGGAAAACCATAAGGTCTTAAGTGCATAATAGTCATGCATTATTAAATCACTCATAACTTAAAAATATATGGAATCTAATTAAACTAAACCCATTTGCATTCCCCCAAATAGATCAAACTATCTGAACAAATTAACTATGAGAGTTGTGCAACTCAAATGATCATGCCTTGTTGAAATTAAAACAATCAAAATTAAAGTCTTATTTAGATCCTATTTGATCATTCGTATTGTTAATTAATTTTTCACTTATAAATCAAGGCCAAAAATGATAAACAACATTTTAATTTAAGTTTTAACTTTTTGTGGGGAATTTAAGTTTTAACTTAAAGATGCAAATCAACCCACATATCCAATTGTGTCGAAGTCATCACATATGTGTCATCTTGATATGAACCCCAGAGCACTATAAATAGCTCCTCCACTCAACTCCAAGCCTCATAACGTCCCAATCCCCACAAACTAGAAATAATAAAATATTATACTCTTGTGTGGAATAAAAATTTAATAATAAATGAAACCCTAACATATACTTCCTTACATACAAATTTAAAAGAAAACGAAAATAACCAAGCCATATTCTAAATATGAAACAAATAGAACCTTGTCTTCCTAAATGAAAACAAATCATAAATTTATTGCTTGAGTAATATAATTAAAAAAATAATTATGCTCTAAGAAGCAATAATAAAAATAAATTCAAAGCGATATTTAAGGTTGATTAATAAAATTGATAAAATACCTTAGTAACTTAAAAATCACTAAATGGAATTTGAGCTTCATATAAGAAATAATAAATTTCAAGTGATAAATATTGAAAACCCTAAAAATAACAATTTCTTAATAATAAAATATTATTCAAAAGTTATTCTCTTTGCAAAAATAAAGGAAGTCAAAATGACATATTTTCATAAAGTCTTAAACAACATAAAAGAATACCCTAAGTAAGGATTGTTACAGTTAGAAGTAATCATACCATGTCTTGTTTTGATGATTGTAGTATTAAGCTTTGAGTGAAAATATCAATTGCTTGAACTTCACTTAATGGTGAAGTAAACTTAAAGCTTACTCAAATCCATAATAAATCACCAAACCAAACCTAAGTCAAATCTGTAGAAAAAACAACATAGGATTATTACTGAGGGATTAGAAATGCTTGCATATTATATATTATGTATCACAACATATTGACAATCTTTCAAACATTATTCCATAATGGATCAATGCTGCTCTTCCATCTGGATCTTATGACGGGGTAAAACACGATGAATGATTGCATAATCTTGCACTAAGAGGCAATTTTATTCTTGCATGTCCTTTGACTTACTTTGTAAAACTATTTTATAAAGTGTTTCATATCAATGCATTGAAAATAAAAATACCATTTTATGAATGAGAAATGAACTATGAAATGGTGGGCGATGGAATCATGTTTGGAATACATGATGGTAAATCATGTGGTGGAGATTCCATTGTACTGGGAAAGTACACATAGGATTAAAAACAAAGTTAGTCAACTATTCTTGCGATGGAAATTGAGTGTAGGTCTTGGACCGAAGCTCGTTGCAATGGGTATATAGGACGGTCGGGGAGAAGGCTAGTGATTGGTGAGTCTTTAGATTGGGTTTCAAACCAAGGAAGTCTAAACAGTAATATGTAGGCCAATAATACCCTGATTGTGTAACAATGCTAAAGAAGTTTGTGGGTAAAGTAGCACACCTCTCGAGAGTGTATAAAACGTGACATGCTACTCTCTATCCTAGGAAAGAATTACGATCTTAGCGTCAAAAGGAACTCCATGAAGTTCTCACAACTGTGAAGACTAACGGACATAGTTTCTCTAAATAAAACTTAACTTTTCTAAAAATCATTTTCAAAATTAACTATGATCCATGGATATAGATAGTTCATCAAACAACCACATATTTAGAACTTGATGAGTACAATGTACTCAAACTATCTTTTTATCCCTTGCTATAATCTTGTAAGTTATTAACGTTATCTCAATCCAAGAAGACGATAAAGGAGGGCCACTACAAGGATACAAGACTAGTCAACATGAGCAAAGTAGTCCGTAGTCAGATACTACAAACAATGATGGTGGAGATCAAGTTAAATATAGATGGGACCCAAATCCCAATTGTAGGAACCATACCATTAGAATGTTTCTTAATACCTAGCCATTAGTCTTACAAATAGATCTCGAGGTAGATCTAGTGATAGAATAGTTTACAAGTTGTTCTTTCTGGAATTTTGATTGTTAGGAACTTACCTGGCAAACCTCATTGTGCCAAGGAGATTCCATCGATCTTCTATATGGATCTGAATATGAATAATATAGGCATACCTTAGACCTTCGTTATTTCTGTTGTACTACTTTGTGGTGTGTAATGTTCACTTGCGCACTACAATATGAAGTGGTGTGCTATGTCACCACACAAGGGTTGGACTAATTGTGTCTTTGAGTTGTGTAGGTTGTTATCATGATGACACACGGAGGATGTGATGCCCCTCGTTTGGGGTCAAAGTGAAGACGAAGTTAAAGAGCTTTTTTTTCTTTTGTATTTGAGTTTAGGAACCCCGTTCTATCAAGAGGGGGTCCGCTATCGAGATGTATGTGGGAATTGTTATCCCCTGCACAAACCATATTGCACCCACAGAACATCCCATTTCATCGAGAGATCGCCCTCATTCCATCATATGTCAATTTTTTGTGTCATAGTGGTAGTACTACCCCTTGTAGAGGCACAATACTTATGTTGCCTAGGAGCCACGGTAGTACCGCCGCAGGTATTGTCAGCCTCATTTTTAGAAGCTAGCTGGGCACAACGGCACTACCACTTCAAATGGCCTTGGGTCATGCGAAGTGCTACTTGCTGCTGTACTACCATCAATGCCAAGCAGCGGAAGAAATGTTGTCTAGGCACTATATAGTACTGTCGGTAGTACCACTCATGATGCAAATGGTCCGGTCCGGGCCACACCTGTTATCGTACCATCAAACCTAGAGGAGAAACAACAGGTTCAGGTTTGCCTCGTACCTCGGTCATAGGGTAATGGGTAGGTTCAGGGTTCGACCATCTCCTCTGTGTATGTGCTGCTGGGCTCGATAGCTACCGCACGTCCACACCTCCTAGCTAGCCTTCCGCGCGACGACACCCCTGCCAGCCGTTGCCAATAACGGCGCGCACCAAATGGGCATGAGGGATGAGTCTGTTACAGCGTCGGCAAGAACATACTCTTCCTCGTGCATGGCGACGTCGTTGCTTCCTGGTGGACGCCTTCTCCGACACCGTGGCAGCCCTTCTCCATGAGCTAGCTTCACTCCTCCGCGCTCTCAACCTGACCCCGGCGACAAGCCGTTGTAGCCAATCACCAAGGTTGTGATGTCCACATCCACTGGTAGAGAACGCCCCATGCGTCCCGGTTGGTAAGGGCCATTAGTCCCGGTTGCCCAACCGGGACGGGGCAATCGGGACTAAAGCTCTAACCTTTAGTCCCGGTTGCCTCACCAACCGGGACAAATGGGGGCACACGTGGCGGCATCAGAGCGCGAGGGGGGGTGGAGCATTAGTCCCGGTTCGTAACACGAACCGGGACAAATGGGGGTACACGTGGCGGCATCAGAGCGCGAGGGGGGTGGAGCTTTAGTCCCGGTTCGTAACACGAACCGGGACTAATAACCTGCTGCCGCGGCAGAGATTTGGCCCATTTCTCTGCCGCGGCAGAGAATTCATTTTGGCACATTTTGTTGCCGCGGCAGCATTTTCGCCACTTTTTGTGCCGCGGCAGAGAATTCATTTAGGTTGTTTTATTGTTTATTTAGTGTTTTGCACTTATCAATGAAGGAACCTTATATTACACAAGATCATCATGACAACATTTTACATTCAATACACGGATCGAGTTCATGCACTACATACAAAAGTTGCTATTCGATGCTACCGGCCAATTCCTTGAAAGTTGCTATTTTTACAATCCCTATTGTCTATATACAGCCGAATAGTATTCCCCTTTTGGGTCTAGGACTTCTGCATCCAAGAATCCCGCCAATTCCTCCTGTATTGCTCGTATGCGATCCTTTGGCAGAAGACCGTCCCGTAGACGTTCGATCTGATTTAAAAAAGGAGTCAGCCTATATGAATATGAAACTAAACACAATTTGATTGTAATTAAAAACTATAGAAATTGTTTACGTACGTGGAGTTGCTCTAAATTTCTGCCCTTCTCATCGCACGTCTGCCGGATGAACTCGCATACATAGTATCCACATAGATTGTTACCTGGTCCCTGCGTCAGGCACTTTACGACAACAGAGTTCAATCAAAATAATAATCAAGCATGATAATAACTGTATCAAAACTAGAATCAAAGAGATGCGCGGATATAGCTAGTGGTGCTTACATCTAGTGGTTGAAATGTAAGCTCCTCTTTCCAAACACCCCTAGCCTTCTTGGTGAACCGTTTCCAAGCGCTGCCCGGCGTAGAAAACGAATAAAATAAGTTATTAAGTACTTGATATCATAAAATTCACGAACGTTGCCGATATAGTGTCGTAATGATTAGAATTACCGCTGGAGAAGTATCTGCATGTCCTTCCACGTCTCAAGGGGTTTATGTTTCGAGTCCATGACTAGTACACGCCCTTTGTCAAGTTGAATGATTAACAGAATATAGTGGTACCTGCGGATGCAGAACTAATCAATTATATACTTAACATCGAGTAAGCGAAATAGAAAGTGTATACAAGACAATAACACTCACTGGAAGTTGTAAGGAAATAGTATTTCCCTTTTGGTTTCTTGAAACCTTAACGCGTGTACTATATTATCCTCCGTATCCTGGGGGCTTATTTTGAGATTAGCTTCATGAACCCAATATGGGTCAATGAAGCCAATGTCATAGATTTGTCCTCTGCTGCATTCGAGAATCTTCATTCTGCATATTAAAGTATGATTATATACATCCAATAAACAAAATAATATAGATGGAGACTAAGTTAATTACAGAATTAGTACTTACAGACAATAGGCACTCATGATCGATTTGTCCAAGGCGTCTTGATTGAATAATTGAAATAGTTCATCAAATTCAATGGATATCATGTCATCCCTTTCTTTCCCATGATGCTTTTTTGTAACCCTCAGCACTATCCAGTTAGCCCCGGCCTTTGTGGCATGCAAGTACCAGTTATGCAATCTTCGCATTTTTGTTGGAAGATTGTTTACCTCCTCAGGTTTGACGAGAGGTTTTCCGTACTGGTATTGGTATGCTACTTCACTCACGGGGAAGAACTCTAACTGGGATAAGTACTGGGCAATACTCATACCTTGAGCAGCGGCAGCTTCTCCGTATTGTGCAACTACCTCTGGATCATACTGCTCTTCGGCCCCATATTTGCTCGACCCCACATTGGTTTGAGAAATCACCTTGAGAGGGGCGCAAGTCTGTTTTGCTTGTTCTCCGAGCTGGGCAACAGATTTCCCGCTTGCATCAGTACTGCTCTTCGAGGCTTTTTGTGCTGCATGTGACTTGAGAATAGAACGCTCATAGTCTGATGACAGCTTTGGCTCGGGTTGATGAAGAGTCTTTAGCATTTTCAACACTTTGGCTTTTTCTTCTTTGGTGCTGGGGAACTCTGGCTCTTTCGGCCGCCTCAGCTTAGCGAAAAACGCTGTCGTTTCCGCATCAACGATCGCCGCAGTCTCCTCTTCAGTACAGTCATAAGCTCTCTTGGGAGGAACCGTTGGTACTTTTGGAAGAGGCTCTTGTTTACGTTTCGGCGATCGCTTACGACGCACAATAGCGGTACACTTACGCTTTTTATCCTGAGGCGCCGGCGATGGCTCCCGCGGCGATGGCTGCACCGGAGACGGGTGAGGCGACGGAGCCGGGTGAGGCGACGAAGACGGCTGCCGCGGCGGCGACGACCTCGCTGGAGACGGGTGAGGCGGCGGCGAAGATGGCCTTGGCGTGTGATTTCGAAGCACGATACAATCCTTCGGCCATAGAATGGTGACGTTTTTTGCGTCACCCAGCACAGTCACATCCCCTTCACCAGCAGGGTAGTGAAGATCCAAAACCTCAAAGGTGGGCATGATTTCATCCACGCCGACAACAGCGTAGCCCTCTGGAACCGGACGACTGTGGTAAGTTGGTGTGGGTCCAATTGGTAAGGCATAGCCGACCGCCACCTTCATTGATATGTTCACAACTTTGACATGTAGCTCGCAGTGTGTCATCTCTGTGATATCATCCACTGGGTAGCCAACAGGAGCCATCGTCGGTGCATCATCGGCATCGCCATTGTCATCACCCAGGACCTCGGTGGAAGCCACAGTGCTTTTTCGATTATTCGATAGGCCGGTAGCATCGAATGCAGTGTGCTGCTGAGATGGGCCGGTAGTACTTTGCTCTTTAAGTGAGTTAATTTCATCTTGTTGTTGCTTTAATCGTTCTTCAATTAAACGCATTCGCTCTTTCTGACTTTCTGCTTCAACTGCCGCCCTGTCCTTACTCCTCTGACGGCTTCTATCAGGATATTTCTTCCTCTCTTCGGGAAACCCAGTCCTCCATGATTGGGAGCCTATTGTGCCTCGTGTTCGTCCATCATGTTCCTTATTTCCAAGGGCGAGTGTGAGCTCATCATTCTCTCTATCGGGAATGAAGTCCCCATCTTTAACAGCCTTTACTGCTTTTCTCATCCTCTCGATTGGCAAGGGGTCTTCTTTATGTCGTATGTTATATATACACCTCCCTTCCGAGTCCAACGTGCCCCCATGCCCGTAAAACCAATTCCTTGCACGTTCTACCCAATCGTCTGTCTCTGGAGTGATCTTTTTAGCACGCAGTTCTTCCTCAAGTTTCTCCCACTTAGGAATGCCAGCCCTGTAGCCACCTTGCCCCATAGTATGGTGATACTTCTTGTTAGCAGCATTCAGCTTATTCTTTGCAGACATTTCCTTAGCTTTTTCCGATGTCTTGTATTCCACAAACTCAGCCCAGAATGGTTTTATCTTCTGAAACTGAGTCTTCTTGAAATCCGGAGTCTTCTCTTTCACGACATAGTCAAGGTGCAATCTTTTCTTCCAGTTGGTGAAACACTGGGCCATCTTCTTCAAAGCCCACTCCCTGACCTTAGCCTCCATGGCTCTCCCATGTTGTAAGGCGTCCTCAACTGGATCCTCCGCATTTGGATCCAGCTCTATCTTCGGTAGTTTGAAATTAACCATGAGCCTCTTCCACAGTAAATCTTTGGCGTGGTTAGGGACAAATAAACATGTTCCCTCTTCATCCGCTTTAGCAGGCCTATTCCAATTTCTAATGGTGATCGGGATTAAGTCCCTAACGATTACTCCGCATTGTGCCACAAATTTGGTTGCGAAAACTTCGGGAGCTGTCGGTCTGCCGTCTTCAGCGACATCTTCGATCCTAAACCTCTCATGGTCTTGCAACTTTTTGGTTGGGCCTCGTCTGCTCTTTTCAGTAGATTCCTTCGATCCGGAGGGCTAAAAGAAGAAAGATCGTCGTTACTATTTCTATATAGATAGCAGATGATTAATTAATGAATTGATTTATATTACATGCACCTCGCCGGAGCGGTCGTCTTCTCGATTACACAAGGCATCGCCTTCTCCCTCGCGGAAGGCAACACCTTCAACCTCAAACAAGTTGTCTACTCCGGTAAAAAGAGGATCACCCTCACCGGAGTTGTTCAGAAACGTTGATACGTCTAAATTATCTTCCCCACGGATCACACCTTGGATCAACTCTTCCTTTTCTTCGTCTCTGATGTGTGGGTCCATATTTTCTGCATAGGTGGAAAAACGAATAAGTCAAAGCGGCTAAAGGAGAAAGTTAAGGAGAAACCCTAATATATACATACACAATAATAAAAATGAAGAGAAACCCTAAACCTAGCTACAAAAAGGAAACCGTGTAGTAGATAGGTAACTCTAGCTAAAATCAACTAAAATCAATATTCCGGAGTTCCGAGGGGTGTAACCTAGTTCGGAGAAACCTCCGATGCATATGAGAGGAGAACATGAGTATAAGGCTACAAAAGGGAAACTATCCAGCAGATAGGTAACACTAGATACTAACAAAATACCATATTGGAATCGATTTAAGAGGGTTCAGAATGCCCTGGCGAAGGCACATCGTCAAACCCACATGCACCTAAGGGGTATTAATGATTCCTTATCTAACCACAGTGACTGACAATGTGAATCGGGTCTGGGGCTACCCATATTGACTGACCAGTGGGGTCGAATACCAATAATACCAAACTAATTAATAAACCTAATAATACCTAACTAATAATAAACCTAATAATCGAAACACCGAAAAGAAAGGGAAACAATCAACACATGGCATCGATGCAATGCTCAAGCAAGTATGATGATATGACAAGTTAATTTGCATTGGAATGTAACCCTAAGACATGCTCGACGATTTAATCGGGGTTCCGACGGGTGAAAACCCTAACTCGGGGAAACTCCGGAACATATGAGAGGGGTGCATTTGTTCTTCTAATTATACTTGTCATTTAAATTGTTGAACAATGCATGATTATAGGTTAAATAGATAGGTTTCATTTTTCTGAACAATTTGATATATTATTTGTATTTTTCTGACTTATAAATCAAAAGATATTGAATTTACAAGTTTATATCAATTTCTGGAATTATTAAATCATTTAAAATTGAATTACTGTGTCAATATGACATCAGCAAAGGGTTGGGTTTTTTTTACCAAGACAGAACCTAGCCACTGTCACTGAGTGCTGGGCCCTAGGCCACATCAGCAAGCCACCGTGGGCCACGTCAGCGGGCCCGTACCTGACGCGCGGCGGTGGGGGAAACGGCGCGGCGGTGGAGGAAACGGCGCGGCGACGATGCACCACCACCAGCAGCAGAGGGAGGGGGAGGACAGAGAGGGGCAGGGAGGGGCGGCGCCGTACCTGACGCGCGGCGGTGGGGGAAGGGCGCGGTCGTCGACGGGAAGCAGAGAAGCGGGCGGCCGGCGGTCGTCGGGGGAAGGAGACGCGCGGGCGGCGCGGTCGTCGGCGCGCGGGAAGAGACGCGGGTGGCGGCCGGAGGCGGAGGCGTTGACGACGGAGCCGCTACGGGGAGCGCGCGATGGTGGCGGGGGCAGCCTGGCGGCGTCGTCGGCGGCGAGGGCGCGGGCAGAGGCAGAGTGGGGAAGGGAAGAAGAAGAGGAGGCACGCGCTGTTATAACTAAAGGGCCTTTAGTCCCGGTTCGTGGCTCCAACCGGGACTAAAGGTGCATACGTCCCGGTTGGAGCCACCAACCGGGACCTATACTCCAAAATTTTCAGCAGACCAAGGGTTGGCGCGCAGTGGGTCTTTAGTCCCGGTTGGTGGCTCCAACCGGGACATATTCCCCTGTTTTCAAAAAATTTCAGGTATTTTCTCTCTGTTCCCGCCTTATTTTTTATTTTGGGGTTTAAATTTGTATTGTTTTTTAAATGATAATTAATTTGGAATTTAGAAAAACTTTAAACATAAAAAGTGTTTGGATTTGAATAAAAATTCAAAACCATTTTCTGTTTTAAAAAATAATTAATGTAACCATTTAAAATATGAACCATTTACAATTAAAAATGAATTAACTTGTATTTTTTTATTATCAATTTGGAATTTTGAAAAACTTTAAACATAAGAAGTGTATGGATTTGAATAAATAATTCAAAAACATATTCTATTTTTAAAAAATAATTAATGTAACCTTTTAAAATGAATTAACTTATATTTTTGAATATTAATTTGGAATTTAGAAAAAATTTAAACATAAAAAGTGTTTGGATTTAAATAAATAATTCAAAAACATTTTCTGTTTTAAAAAATAATTAATGTAACCATTTAAAATATGAACCATTTACAATTAAAAATGAATTAACTTATATTTTTTTAATATCAATTTGGAATTTAGAAAAACTTTAAACATAAGAAGTGTATGGATTTGAATAAATAATTCAAAAACATATTCTATTTTTAAAAAATAATTAATGTAACCTTTTAAAATGAATTAACTTATATTTTTGAATATTAATTTGGAATTTAGAAAAAATTTAAACGTAAAAAGTGTTTGGATTTAAATAAATAATTCAAAAACATTTTCTGTTTTAAAAAATAATTAATGTAACCATTTAAAATATGAACCATTTACAATTAAAAATGAATTAACTTATATTTTTTTAATATCAATTTGGAATTTAGAAAAACTTTAAACATAAGAAGTGTATGGATTTGAATAAATAATTCAAAAACATATTCTATTTTTAAAAAATAATTAATGTAACCTTTTAAAATGAATTAACTTATATTTTTGAATATTAATTTGGAATTTAGAAAAATTTTAAACGTAAAAAGTGTTTGGATTTAAATAAATAATTCAAAAACATTTTCTGTATTAAAAAATAATTAATGTAACCATTTGTCCTTTTTACCCAGTTCCTGCCGATTCGGCAGACATTTGTCCTTTTTACCCGGGATGGACGAAAAGGTTTGAGATGTACCGGTTGGGATATAGTCCATGTAAGGTGGTCTAGTATTTTAGGAAAATAGGACGGTAGCATTCTGAAACGGCATTTTGGTGGTTACTTCACAAAACGACCCGTTTTTTGCGCTCGGAAAATGGAAAAGGGATTTTCCGTGCGACAAAAAGGAAAACTTCCTCCTGCAACATTGTTCTACATACCAATGTCCACACACATGCATAATATGGGCACAACATCACAAACTATGCCGTGATTCAGCACATAACATCGGTCATTTGGACCGAAAGCCATGAAATCTCGAACATGATAGGTCATTTTGTGAAGGTTTTTTCGAAACATGATCAATATACCAAGTCTGGTATTTTTCCTTTCAACTATGTAACATAATATGACACCACGCGAAGGATTTTCATTGTTCGGATTTTTTTTGAATTTATTATGCCCGTTTTGAATTATCTGAATTTCTAACTATGGTCGAACCGGTGTGCATGAAGATAGGGGACGGGCATCGTTAGAACTTGCATTGGATCTCTGAAGAAACCACATATTGCGAGTCTAAAAATGATTTTTTCAAAAAATCACGGGCGATAGATCATGTACCTGTAGTACAAACCGGACCCATTTCCTACCGATTCGGCAGACATTTGTCCTTTTTACCCGGGATGGACAAAAAGGTTTGAGATGTACCGGTTGGGATATAGTCCATGTAAGGTGGTCTAGTATTTTAGGAAAATAGGACGGTAGCATTCTGAAACGGCATTTTGGTGGTTACTTCACAAAACGACCCGTTTTTTGCGCTCGGAAAATGGAAAAGGGATTTTCCGTGCGACAAAAAGGAAAACTTCCTCCTGCAACATTGTTCTACATACCAATGTCCACACACATTCATAATATGGGCACAACATCACAAACTATGCCGTGATTCAGCACATAACATCGGTCATTTGGACCGAAAGCCATGAAACCTCGAACATGATAGGTCATTTTGTGAAGGTTTTTTCGAAACATGATCAATATACCAAGTCTGGTATTTTTCCTTTCAACTATGTAACATAATATGACACCACGCGAAGGATTTTCATTGTTCGGATTTTATTTGAATTTATTATGCCCGTTTTGAATTATCTGAATTTCTAACTATGGTCGAACCGGTGTGCATGAAGATAGGGGACGGGCATCGTTAGAACTTGCATTGGATCTCTGAAGAAACCACATATTGCGAGTCTAAAAATGATTTTTTCAAAAAATCACGGGCGATAGATCATGTACCTGTAGTACAAACCGGACCCATTTCCTGCCGATTCGGCAGACATTTGTCCTTTTTACCCGGGATGGACAAAAAGGTTTGAGATGTACCGGTTGGGATATAGTCCATGTAAGGTGGTCTAGTATTTTAGGAAAATAGGACGGTAGCATTCTGAAACGGCATTTTGGTGGTTACTTCACAAAACGACCCGTTTTTTGCGCTCGGAAAATGGAAAAGGGATTTTCCGTGCGACAAAAAGGAAAACTTCCTCCTGCAACATTGTTCTACATACCAATGTCCACACACATTCATAATATGGGCACAACATCACAAACTATGCCGTGATTCAGCACATAACATCGGTCATTTGGACCGAAAGCCATGAAACCTCGAACATGATAGGTCATTTTGTGAAGGTTTTTTCGAAACATGATCAATATACCAAGTCTGGTATTTTTCCTTTCAACTATGTAACATAATATGACACCACGCGAAGGATTTTCATTGTTCGGATTTTATTTGAATTTATTATGCCCGTTTTGAATTATCTGAATTTCTAACTATGGTCGAACCGGTGTGCATGAAGATAGGGGACGGGCATCGTTAGAACTTGCATTGGATCTCTGAAGAAATCACATATTGCGAGTCTAAAAATGATTTTTTCAAAAAATCACGGGCGATAGATCATGTACTTGTAGTACAAACCGGACCCACTTCCTACCGATTCGGCAGACATTTGTCCTTTTTACCCGGGATGGACGAAAAGGTTTGAGATGTACCGGTTGGGATATAGTCCATGTAAGGTGGTCTAGTATTTTAGGAAAATAGGACGGTAGCATTCTAAAACGGCATTTTGGTGGTTACTTCACAAAACGACCCGTTTTTTGCGCTCGGAAAATGGAAAAGGGATTTTCCGTGCGATAAAAAGGAAAACTTCCTCCTGCAACATTGTTCTACATACCAATGTCCACACACATGCATAATATGGGCACAACATCACAAACTATGCCGTGATTCAGCACATAACATCGGTCATTTGGACCGAAAGCCATGAAACCTCGAACATGATAGGTCATTTTGTGAAGGTTTTTTCGAAACATGATCATTGTTCGGCACACATTTAGTCCCGGATGTAGTCACAAACCGGGACTAAAGGGATTGCGGCAGAGTGGGCCAGACAACACTAATAATAGGGGTGAGTGTCGACATTATGTCGTGCGGCTTGTACCTTGTCCCGGATGGTGTCACCAACCGGGACTAAAGATGAACCTTTAGTCCCGGTTGGAGACACCAACCGGGACTAAAGATGAGTCAGCACTAATAATAGGGGTGAGTGTCGACATTATGTCGTGAGTGTCGACATTATGCCGAGCTGCTTGTACTATAAATATGCATCCTTGTGAGTCCAGTCCTCCAGCCAGTTTGAGGCATCTCCAAGATGGTTTTAGAGAGCAGGGACACCACTACGGCCAGTTTCAGGGAGATGCCGACGGAGCCCAGTCCTCCGGCATCTCCGAGAAACTGGTCATAGAGGCACTCCCTAATATGTGAAATTAGTTAGCTCCGAGGCGTATTGATCTAGTTAGTGAAGTTACAAGCTGCAAGATGGTTTTCGAGAGCAGGGACACCACTGCGGCCAGTTTCAGGGAGATGCCGACGGAGCCCAGTCCTCCGGCATCTCCGAGAAACTGGTCATAGAGGCACTCCCTAATATGTGAAATTAGTTAGCTCCGAGGCGTATTGATCTAGTTAGTGAAGTTACAAGCTGCAAGATGGTTTTCGAGAGCAGGGACACCACTGCGGCCAGTTTCAGGGAGATGCCGACGGAGCCCAGTCCTCCGGCATCTCCGAGAAACTGGTCATAGAGGCACTCCCTAATATGTGAAATTAGTTAGCTCCGAGGCGTATTGATCTAGTTAGTGAAGTTACAAGCTGCAAGATGGTTTTCGAAAGCAGGGCCACCACTACGACCAGTTTCAGGGAGATGCCGACGGAGCCCAGTCCTCCGGCATCTCCAAGAAACTGGTCATAGAGGCACTCCCGCTCCAGCCACAAAATGGGACTAACACTCAAGACATTTATTAATATTAAAAACTGAGACTACAAAACCGGGACTAAAGGCCACAAACCGCGAAAGATATCCTTCGGTCAAGCCACAAACCGCGAAAGACATGAACTAGAGTTACATAATATGAGCATGAACTTCTTGGCATATGTCATTCCTTATGACCGCTTCAGACGTAACCATGGAGCATCTTCTTTACTTAACGGAATGCTTGGGTCAGTTTTCACTGTGAAGGGCAGAATTTCATCAAACTTATTATAATCTTCTGACATGTCTGTCTTGTCCTCGATTCCCACGATGTTTCTTTTCCCTGAAAGAACTATGTGACGCTTTGGCTCATCATATGATGTATTCGTTTGCATATTTTTTTCTTTTTTTCGGTCTGGAGGACATGTCCTTCACATAGAAAACCTGAGACACATCATTGGCTAGGACGAATGGTTCATCTCTATAACCAAGATTGTTGAGATCCACTGTTGTCATTCCGTACAACTGGTCTATCTTTACCCCTTCCCCATTCAGGTTGACCCATTTGCAGCGAAACAAAGGGACCTTAAAAGAGACTCCATAGTCTAGTTCCCATATCTCCTCTATGTAACCATAATATGTGTCCTTTTGTCCATTCTCGTCTATTGCATCAAAGCGGACACCACTATTTTGGTTGGTGCTCTTTTTATCTTGGGCGATCGTGTAGAATGTATTCCCATTTATTTCGTACCCTTGGAAATTCAATACAGTAGAAGATGGTGACGCGGCCAACAAGTATAGCTGATCTCCAACAATGGTGTCATTCAAGAGATGTGTCCGCATCCAACCACCGAAAGACTTCATGTGTTCATCTGTAATCCATGATTCAGGCTTCCCCGGGTTTTTGGAGCGTACAATATTCTTGTGTTCCTCGATATACGGAGCTGCCAAGGTGGAATTATGTAGAACTGTGTAGTGTGCTTTAGTGAAAGAATCCCCGTCCCTACATATCATTGCTTTCTTTCCCAGCGTGCCTTTTCCACTTAGTCTTCCCTCATGCCGCGAGTCAGAAACACCAATCGGCTTAAGGTCAGGAATAAAGTCAACACAAAACTCAATGACCTCCTCTGTTCCATATCCCTTGGAGATGCTTCCTTCTGGTCTAGCACGGTTATGAACATATTTCTTTAAGACTCCCATGAACCTCTCAAAGGGGAACATATTGTGCAGAAATACCGGACCGAGAATGGCAATCTCTTCCACTAGATGAACCAGGAGATGCGTCATAATATTGAAGAAGGATGGTGGGAACACCAATTCAAAACTAACAAGACATTGTACCACATCCTTCTGTAACCTTGGCAGAATATCTGGATTGATTACCTTCTGAGATATTGCATTGAGGAATGCACACAGCTTCACAATGGGTACTCGAACATTTTCCGGTAGAAGCCCCCTAAATGCAATCGGAAGCAACTGCGTCATAATCACGTGACAGTCATGAGACTTCAGGTTTTGGAACTTTTTCTCTGCCATATTTATTATCCCCTTTATATTAGATGAGAAGCCCGACGGCACCTTGATACTATAAAGGACTTCAAAAAAGATTTCCTTCTCTGCTTTGGTAAGAGCATAGCTGGCACGACTTAAGTGACGCCCTTTATCCGTCTTGTTATCTGTATGCATGTTCTTTGGGTCTTTCATAATTTGTTGGTCCTCCCGTGCTTCAGGTGTATCTTTTGTCTTACCATACACGCCTAGGAATCCTAGCAGGTTCACGCAGAGATTCTTCGTCACGTGCATCACGTCGATTGAAGAGCGGACACGCAGGACTTTCCAATATGGCAGCTCCCAAAATATAGATTTCTTCTTCCACATGGGTGCGTGTCCTGTAGCGACGTCGTTCGGAACTGATTGACCGCCGGGACCCTTTCCAAAGATTACTTCTATGTCCTTGACCATACCAAATACATCATCACCAGCAGGGAGTTCAGGCTTCTTCCGGTGATCTGCCTCACCTTTAAAATGCTTGCCTTTCTTTCTTACGGGATGATTGGTCGGAAGAAATCGTCGATTCGCTAGGTACACAACCTTCTTGCATTTATGCAAATATGTACCTTCGGTCTTATCTAAACAGTGGGTGCATGCCTTATATCCTTTGTTTGTCTGTCCTGAAAGGTTACTAAGAGCAGGCCAATCATTGATGGTTACGAATAACAACCCTCATAGATTAAATGGCTCCTGTTTGTTCTCATCCCACGCACGTACACCTGGTTTGCCCCACAACTGTAAGAGTTCTTCAACTAATGGCCTAAGGTACACATCAATGTCGTTGCCCGGTTGCTTCGGGCCTTGGATGAGCACTGGCATCATAATGAACTTACGCTTCATGCACAACCAAGGAGGCAGGTTGTAGATACATAGAGTCACGGGCCAGGTGCTGTGACTGCAGCTCTGCTCCCCAAAAGGATTCATGCCATCCGTACTTAGACCAAACCATAAGTTCCTTGCGTCACCTGCAAAGTCTGGGAAGTCTCTCTCGATTTTTCTCCACTGTGACCCATCAGCAGGGTGTCTCAACTCCCCGTCTTTCTTACGGTCTTCTTTGTGCCATCGCAACAACCTGGCATGCTCTTTGTTTCTGAACATGTGTTTCAACCTTGGTATTATAGGAGCATACCACATAACCTTAGCAGGAACCCTCTTCCGGAGGGGCTCTCCCTCAACATCACCAGGGTCATCTCGTCTGATCTTATACCGCAACGCGTTGCATACCGGGCATTTATCTAAATTCTCATACTCCTTACCGCGGTAGAGGATGCAGTCATTAATGCATGCATGTATCTTTTGCACATCTAATCCCAGAGGACAGAGAGTCTTCTTTGCTTCGTAGGTACTCTCGGGAAGTTCGTTATGTTTTGGAAACTTCGGCTTCATTATTTTCAGCATCTTTTCAAATGAGGAGTCAGTTAGACCACACTCTGCCTTCCATCGCAACAATTCCAGTGTGGTACCGAGCTTTGTGCTGCCATCTTCACAATTTGGGTACAACAATTTCTTGTGATCTTCTAACATGCCCTCTAACTTCAACTTCTCATTTTCTGTTTCACAGTCTCGCTTTGCATCAGAAATGACCCTACCAAGTTCATCAGCCGGCTCATCTGATGCCCGTTCTTCACCTTTTTCCTCTCCATTGTCTTCCATAGCAGTATCACCGTATTCAGGAAACATATGATGATAGTTGTTATCATCATCTTCTTCTTCACCATCTTCCATCATAACCCCTCTTTCCCCGTGCTTGGTCCAGCAATTATAGTTGGGCATGAAACCTTTCATAATCAGGTGGCCGCGAATGATTTTCGAGGAAGAGTACTCCTTGTTGTTCCGACATTGAACACATGGACAACGTATAAATCCATTCTCTTTGTTTGCCGTAGCCACATCGATAAATTTATCCACGCCTTTGATATACCCGGCTACCCGCCGGTCACCGTACATCCATTCCCGACCGTTCATCTGCATCATATAAGTAAGTTTATCAAAAAACAGGACATCATAAATAGTGAAATAACCAATTCACACCGACACATGAATTGTATCAATGACCTAGAAAAGATAGGATTGCTAACCTCGATCGAGGGAAATAAAGAGGAGAAAGCTCAAGTGCGTCTCGGACACCTTCTATATTTTTGTTCTATGAGAAATTCAACTGGATTTTTTCACTCAAACATTTCAACAAACACCTTCAATGCATGCATGAGAAAAAACTAGCACACACCCTCACACCTTACACCATTCGAAAAA
This sequence comes from Avena sativa, assembly GCA_916181665.1. Classification (NCBI taxonomy): domain Eukaryota; kingdom Viridiplantae; phylum Streptophyta; class Magnoliopsida; order Poales; family Poaceae; genus Avena; species Avena sativa. The sequence goes on along the minus strand of OV702283.1, from coordinate 152,054,041 downwards.
ACAGAGTGGAGGCAGAGGGGGCTGGGGCGTTGCATTTATAGAGGGCAAGGGGTCTTTAGTCCCGGTTGGAGCCAGCAACCGGGACTAAAGGTGCGTGCCACGCCACGTGGCTGTGGCCAAACCTTTAGTCCCGGTTGGTGGCTCCAACCGGGACGCATGCCCCCTTACCAACCGGGACCCATGCCCCCTGGCCCCGTGCCCGCTCCAACCGGGACGCGTGCCAGCATTAGTCCCGGTTGGTGGCGCAACCGGGACTAATGCTCCCAGGGGTGGCGAACGGATGGCCCTTTTTCCTCTAGTGATCCTCGGTAGAGCTGGAAAAAACACTGCCGCCTCGCCGCCCTCATGATCCATAATGCGAAGGTCCCAAGCTGACGGTCGGCCGGCGAGACGAACGTGTGTCTGGCATACTAGAGAAGGCGTTAGGGGACGTCGTTATACACGAGCTCGAGGTACTCCTGGCTGCGAGTGCCTTCCGCAACATCGCAGCGTTCCAGCGGCCGGCGACTCGCTGTCACTCTGCTCCAACGATGGGGCAAATTGGAGAGGGAAGGATGATAATCCGGCAGGGACCAGGGAGTCGAGGCTCTATTCCAACGAGCTCTAGGCGATCTCGGCTGCGAGCACCCCCATCGCCCCGTCCCGTGGCTTCCTCTCCTCGTGCGGTGGCGTGTTCACGTTGAGAAGAGCTGAGCATAGGTGCGGATCGACCCTAGGGCTGAACAGATATTACCCTCGCTGGACCTAAAAAATTTCGTGCCATCCCGCTACCCTAATGGTGCCAAAAAGCAGGTCCGGTCTAGCGGTCCAGCGGGCCTAATTGGACCACCCACATCTTGAAGTACCACTTCAGATGCCCTCAAATCATGTGCAACAGTAGTACCGCCGAAGCCCAGCATTACCGTCGAAGCCCAGCATCGATACTTTCCCGGTAGTACCGTTGAGAAATTGTCGAACGACTCAAAATACAGCGATAACGGTAGTATCGCTAAGCCTAGTGGTAGTATCGTCCAACTGGATTTTGAGGGCTCCTATATAAACTCTCCTTCCCCAAGTGAAGGTCGCGCATTGAATTTCTCTCTTCTCCATTACTCTGAATATTGAATGCCCTAGATCTCTTCGTCTAGCCAGTTAAATGGAGTATATTATATGAATATATGTTTTACTTGTGAATCTATTGACATTGAATTGGTATTAAAATACATTATGAAAAAACACGTGACTATCTTTTACAAGACGGCCAAGATAAGATCTTAAAAAAAAGACGGCCAAGATACTATTGGATAGAATTTCAACCAAGAAGATGGACGCTCAGATAATTAATTAATCAAACACTGCTCGGAAAATGAGGCTCGAGGTTGGTGACTGGTGAGAAAGTGTGGCGTTTGTGTTTCTCCTCACTGGAATGAGAAAATCTTTCCCCACAGGCAGGCAGCATCGCAAAAGCAGGAGACAGACAAATGTACCAAGAGCACCAGGCCACACGACTTGCCATCGGAAATGGACATTCTCCTCCAGCACGTTGCGCTTCTTTCTTTGACTTCACGCTTCCCACAGCTCTGAAATAGTGAATGGCTTCTTCGTCTTGACTCCTCTGACCTGACCTCCTCCATCAAATCCAGCGTCCCACTCAGCTCCGCGCCTGGAATAATAAGATCTGAGCTCCGAGAGAGGCAAGCGGGAGGGAGGAAGAAGACAGGCGTCAGCCCGGTCCCCAACCAGCACCAGCAGCCGCCATGAGTGCCATGAAGTTTTGCCGTGAGTGGTAAGATGCTGCTGCTGCTGCTGCCCATGCTCACTTTCCTCGTTGTTTCCTTGTTAGGGGCGATGGATTTGATCAGCAGATCCGTTCTTCTTTCTTTCTTTCCTTTATGTGGCGGGCAGCAACAACATATTGTATCCCAAGGAGGACAGGGACCAGAAGGCGCTCCTCTTCGCCTGCAGGAATTGCGACCACCAGGTTAGCGGTTCTTCTTCTCTAGAGATTTATTCGCCTCTTATCACTCTGTTCCTGGAAAATAGTCTATGTCTCTGCAACAAGACGAGCAGAGTAGCAGACCTTGGGGTAAAGCTGAACAAAAGAGCATAGCCATTCCATTCCAGTAGGGGGAAAAGAGTGAACTAATCTGGCGTGTCAAATTGCAAAATCTGTGGGTACATTAGTAATTAGGAGTGCTGTGAGTGTGTTGTTCTCAGGATGAAATGAGATTGATCAGATTGAGTTGAAATACAAGTGCATAGGCTGACAACTTGTGAAATAGAAGTGGACCTTGTTCAGCTGATGAACTGCGAAATTTGTTGTATTACGTAGAGTTGTTGGCAGGCTTGTTCCTTCTTCACTTGTAGTACAATGTGCTGTTAACTCCCTGTTGTATGTCAACAACCAATTGAAACGCTCTGAAATTGCAGGAGGTCGCAGACAACAACTGTGTCTACCGGAACATCGTGCACCATAGCGCCGGGGAGTTCACCCAGGTGCTTCAGGACGTCGCCGGTGACCCGACTCTACCCCGCACCAAGGAAGTCCGGTGCGCCGTCTGTGGACACGGCGAAGCTGTCTTCTTCCAGGTAGAAAATATCAATTGAAGCCTGAAACAGTTGATCTTGTTCAGAGGTCTATCTGCCCACAAAGTTGCTGAAAGAAAACCTTTTACCTCGATTTTTTCTTCTATAGGCCACCGCGAGGGGGGAGGAAGGGATGACGCTCTTCTTCGTCTGCTGCAACCCGAGCTGCGGTCATCGCTGGAGAGAATGAGATTTTGGTTAGAACATCATTGAATTCCACCAGCCAGGGAGACATGTTTTTTACAATTTTGTTGGTCTTGTGTTGTTACCTTTCTGCAATTTTGCAGTAGCTTCATCAATGAATCTTGAGAAACAAAGCATGTTCTGAATTTTTATTCATTCAAGAAAGCATTTGAGAATTTGAACAGCAGTGTAATGTTTTTCCGGTGATCACTGAAAGGGCCATTAAAACCAAGTAACAAGCGGGTCTGGGCAAAATTGCATCGGAGTACCATTTTTTAGAGCAAAACCAGATCTCAATCTAAAGTTGGTTGGGTTTAATAGGAAAAAATTATATATATTGCTAATTGGATAGCCCATGGTACAGTATGCACGGTTACAACCACAGTACTAGAATAATGCTACAACAACAATCTCAGGATTGCTAGAGAGTACAAAGTGCATCTAATAATAGTACTCTTCTGAGGGAACCCGGACTAGCTGTCCGAAATACATGTTATTATGTATCCAATTCAGATCACATGATCAGTGTGTCGTGAACAAACTGAACTGGTATCAAAGTACAACATCCATTATAATAATAAATTAAAAATCTTACAAACGGTCACATGACCAAGTCTTACATGAATGCCTCGTCAGGCGGAGTTCAATAAAACATAGCGGAAACACCAAAAGCATTGTCCTTAACCCTATAGGAAACTGACTGGGAGAGTTGTCGATACAAATCCTTCTTGTTCTTAGTTCATGTCATGCCTTAACCCTACAGGGAACTGACTGAGAGAGTGTCCTAGTTCACGGAGTCATCGATACAAATCCTTCTTGTTCTTCGTTCTCCTCAAAGTCTGACCAAAATAATAGCCAAGAACAACAATGCCCATGTGTGCATTTGAATATACTCGCAAACCACATAAATAGGATATTTTTCAAGGATATAAAGAATATGGCTGTAGCAAAGAAGGCTCTACTCTATTTCTTGTTTTCTTTAAACAATAGTTTCTCTTATAGATATGATATCTCTATATCTTTGTTGAATAACATTTTTTAAACAAGATTTATTTGAAAACCACTAGGATAGGGTAACCCTTTTTCGTCTCCGGTCATCTCCAGGTGACCAAAACATTTCCAACTTCACTCCATACCCTTCCCATACTCAAAACGCCCCCCTTTCCTTTTTGAAAATCATTTTCAAGACAAAACCAACATAGCTAAGCAACGGACATCTCAAGAGTTCATGATCGCGGACGCGGCTATTCGAATAGATTTACAGTTTATAGAGGTTATGTGGGGTTCAAATAACTAAATAAAGCCTTTCGCTTGTCTACCCTATCCCCCCGACTCGTATGCGAGCTCACCTCAACCTTCTGGAGTATGACTCTATCGCCCGCGAAAGACCCATAGTATTGTCCTTGTATTGCCTCACGAGGACAATGACCCGGCTTCAAGGGATCTTGCACCCTTATATAGGGCCGCAGCTTCGGTTACTTTGAGGTACAAAGTCTAGCCGTGACTTTGCTCCCATATATGTTTGTATTATGTGTAGAATTTTTTTGAAAAATCTTCAGTAAGTCTCATATGTTGTACTACACATTCTAGGAAAATCTCGCCGTATTTGTGCGTATAGTTTGTAAATAAATATTATTTAAACTTTCGCCGTCAAATTGTAAACTCAAAATTCAAAATGCTTAGAAAAAATTGGAAAAAATCACAGCTAAGCCCACTCCCATCTTAGGGTAATGTACGAAAAGGTTGTTCCTGGTGAATACCTAGAACCTTGTGATCACGCCTTTGTCAAATAGGTTTTAGTACTTTGCTAATATTATGATTTGTTTGGTCGTTTCAACACACAAGCAAGGTAGTCATGACAATTATACATGAAAGACTGTTCATCTTGTCTATCAACAAAAGTTTTTGTTGACTCCAATTTTCGCATTAATCTAATTTTTTCTTATTCTTAAAATTTCCGGGTGTGACACGTCTCAATGTATCTCATGATTACAATGGCGCTACTGCGAAGTCGCGCTACAGAAAAAATGTATCCAATGCTTACAGTCGCGCTACCATGAAGTCAAAACTGTACATGAGTCGTTAAGTACATATGTCCAGGATTGTTCACCCAGAAAGCTATTATCGAGCAGCGAACAATTGTTGGAATTCCCTTTTCCTGTGATCACTCACGAATACTGCTCCCTGTAAGGGCATGTAAGAGGTGCTTCTGACAGTTAAATGTTGCTGAAACTTCGAGTAAAACTGAAGGGCTATACATCAGAATAAGTACCAGGGAATTTCATCCCATTGTTGAAATAACTTCATTGGCCCATAAAGGGAGAGGTGCTCGGAATGTGACGGGGGATCCAGTGACTGGGTGTACAAATGACAAGCTCTCTGCATGCAACGCATGACCATCACAATCGACACCATCCCATTCGATCACTCCTCCGTACTTCACATCACCTTTGATAGGGAACCCAAGATACTGACAGTGTAGACGAATCTGATGTGTCCGCCCACTTTGAGGATACGCTCTGACCAAAATCGTGCTGTTCTTCACATCAACATTTGAAGTGTGATCAGCTGCCTTTTCTTGTACAGTAATTGATTCTATATCATCCATGCCACCAACATTAGACGGTTCTCTAAACTGTCCTTTACCATTGGTTCCTAGCACTTCAAATTTTGTGCTCATGTCCCTTACAGAAGAACCCCCTGGCAGTGTTCGGCCAACATCAGACATAGCGTATACACGCCAAGCACCGTGTTTCGATCGCCCATGACCAGAACATATCTTAATCTTCTCCCACGCTGGTAGGTAACCTATGCAAAGAGCTAGATATGTTTTCTTGACTTTGTGCTCAGTAAAGGCCTTCACAAGCTTCCCTGCAACCTTGTTGCATTTGGTGATGACCATGAGACCACTGGTATCACGATCTAGCCTGTTGGCAAGGTGAAGGTTAGGCTTAGTTGAAGGGTTGCCTCCTGGTCATAAAAGGAGTTCCATTTAGTAACAAATAGGAAATCAGCAATAATAATAACTCTGTTACAGGTGACATCTTTAAATTGTCAAGGCTACTTTAACAACACCATAATGTTCTTGTCTCAACTTTGTCAAGACACTTATTTTGGAACGGAGGTAGTATTTTTTTACATAATGTCAGGTATTAAAATATTGAATGATTGCTTGTGGTTCAGATATAAACATGAAAGAAACGAATTTTCCTTTTACAACTCCTAGGCTCCTGGCCTGTTAATCACTATCAAAAGCTTGCTCAAAAGAAAAATTGATGTTAGGAGGACTTGCTAACTAGTTGGGGAACTCATTTTATCATCTCAGAATATTTTGAAGGTATCATGGAGTGACTAGTATTTTGTGCAAGAATTACTAGAATGCACTGTAGCACATAAAATTTCAAAGATGGGAAAAAATAGAACATACAGGTATAGCAATGCACATTTAACAGAAGAATGATAAATTTAATCCTTTACCTATTTGTTTCTGTTGTTCTTTGGAGAATCAATTGGTTAAAAACCAACTGCCTCCCATTTCAAAAGTACGCACAGCTTAATCTTTAGAGTATGACAGGATTCTGAAAACCCTTCTTTGTCTTCATCTGCTCAGGCTCCCATTTGTTGGTATATGTAAGCTCTAGTCATATAGTACTACTTAACGTGCATGTGGGAAATGGAGAATAGGTTCAAAAGTTTTTCAGTTGTGCCATCATGTGTAACATCCTAATTTTTATGGGCTGAATTTTTTCTTTTAAAAGCAAAAGATGTTACAGTGTGATCAAATAAATAAATATTTCGTTTGGAGTTGTAAATATTAATTCCAAAAAAACATTTTCTCAGACTTACTTTTAGTATTATTTGAGACTCCTGATACCAATTCTTTCTTTGGTTCTCTTAATTAAAAAATCTCATGAATTTGGTTGTGTAGCCATGCATGCCTTCGCTGGCTGCACTACCACGTCGCTAGTTTTTCTTCCCCTTCGTACCTTCCTTCTTTTATTTTCTTTCCTCTCTGAACTGGGACACACCCAGCTCGGTAAGGCCTAACAGAGCTAGCTCGCACGGGAGGAGTTCGCACATCACCACTGCGCGGAAAGTCTTGACTTCGATTCTTCCACGTTATTTTCCATCTGACTATTAACTCCGAGACCCAACCTCATCGTTTTCTTTTTCCCATCTCCGCCACCACCCCAAGCCCTATCTTGCACCACGATCTCGCGTAGAGCCGCTCAGACCACTGCCATATGCCACCGGCCATCTCAGGCCAAACTAGTGTGCCACTAGGACCACAAGAAGGAAGAGAACCAGTCCAGGAACCAGGAACCTGAACCGTCGATCACGAGTCAGATGAACTTTGCATCTTCTTCAACTCTGTTCATCTCTGTAGCCGGACAATTTCATCGCACTCGGGATCGCCCCCACAATTCCTCGCACCCACGAGTTACTCTCGACAAGGCCTAGCTCCTAGATATACTCTTCAGGCATAGTTTGGTCACTGGCCACAAAACGAATGCCATCCGATGGCATTGCTGTGGTAGACCACCTTCCACTCATCCCTAGATCTCAAGGCCAACATAGAAAGTGTTCTAAATAACTATAGGAATCCAGTAGCGAAGTTAGATTTCAAATATCACCAATGGTTTTCAAATTTACTTAAAATCATATATAAATTTAGTCCAAATTCAAAGGGATTTGAATTCAGTGAAATTCAGCACGCAGTATTATTCATGTAGTTTACATATGCTTAGACTACTGTTGGTATCTATTTAAGTTTGGTGATTGACTAGTTTGATCGTAGTGTTGTCGAAGTATTGTCCTTACGTGCTATCCAGATGCACAATTACACAAGTGAATAAACTACAACTAGTAAGACTACACATGCAATAACGAGACACCCTAATTAGGTTATAAAGAACATAAACTAATCAATGTAACATGAACAGCGACACAAAATTACTGTAAACATCTAGCAAAGACACTGTAATAAAAGTAATATGCTAATTGAGCACCTACCAACATGATGAGCAAAACATGCAACAAAGCAAATTCTACTCTTATTCTATTGAACCTATAGGCATGATAAACAAAGCAGAACTTAGTGAAGTGTAAGAACAGCATGAAAGGTGGCACAAACAGTACACCAACTCCTAAAACAGTGACCAAGGATATAAATACTAATTAAATACATCTAAAAATTAATTTTGTAGCTACACTGTATTTTTAAGCAAAGAACAATACTACGATCGAACTAGTTCAACCACAAAACTTAAATAGATACCAACAACAGACTAAGTATATGTAAACTATACGAATAATACTATGTGCTCAAATTAATGTACCGAATTCAAATCCCTTTGAATTTGGACCTCATATATGCTTTTAAGTAAATTTGAAAACCAACGGTGACATTTGAAATCTAACTTCATTGTTGGGATCCTTGGTTCTTTAAAACACTTTTTATGTTGGCCTCAAGATCTAAAGAAGGAAGGAAGATGGTCTGCCACACCAATGCCATTGGATGGCATTCAGTTCGCGACCAGATCATGGCGCATGTGGCCAACGACCAAACTAGCCTGAAAAGTATTTTTAGGTCTCTAGGAGGTAGGTCTTGTCGATAGTAACTCATGGGTGCAAGGAATTGTGGTGGTGCTCAACAAGTGCGACGAAATCGTCCGGTGAAGTAGATGAACAAACATGAATAAGATGCAAAACTGTGTCTGGTGTGGTCGACGGTTCAAGTTGCTGGTCCTTGCACTGGTTCTCCTCCTGCTTGTGGTCTTGGTGGCACAGGAGAAGGCCGGAGTCGCCGGCCACGAGCACCGCGTCTGGTGGCGCTCTAAGGCGGTACTCCGCGAGACCAGAACGTGGTGCGAGCTAGGTCTCTAGGCGGTGGTGATGGGAAAAAAGAAAACGAGGGGGTGGGTCTCGGAATTAATTGGCAGAGTGAAAAGTCGGTTCAACGCGGAAGAATGGGCTGGGCGTTCTGAGGGGCAGCATTGTGCATGCTGCGCAGGAACTCCTGTGCGAGGACGAGCGAGTGTTTACTCGGCTGGGCTAGCTCTGATGGGTCTTATTGGGCTGGGTGTGGCCCAGTTCAGAGAGGAAGGATAGAGGAAAGAAAAAAGAAAAGAAAAGAAGAAAGGCACGGAGGGGGAGAAAAGCCAACGACGTGCTAGTGCAGCCAGCCAAGGCGTGCACGTGCATGCATGGCTACAGGACAAAGTCCAATGGAATCTTTTAATACTCCTACAACCAAATAAGAAAGAAACTAGTAAATCAAAAGGAGACTTAAATAATACTAGAAGTAACTCTGAGAAAATAATTTTCTCACCTCATAGGTCAATTTAATTCCAAAACATTTTGGAATTAATTTTAACAACTCCAAGCGAAATACTTATCTATTTGATCACACTGCAACATCCTTTGCATTTTAAAAGAAAAAATTAAGCCTGTAAAAATCAAGATGATATATTATGTCATACTAGATGAATCGAACATCCAGTCACAGTCAGAAGTTCCAGCTTGTGGAATTGGCATTTATTGTTCCACGTAGTGATTTACTTTATAGCCCATTCTTATCTTCTTTGATCGAGCGAGATTCAGGAGACCTACAAGCTTAGTTTGCATGAATAACAGACTACCATAACCCTTGTTATTAGTCCCTCACCACACACACATATGCAGATGTTCACTACATCCATATACTTACTTTTTCAGTCTATGGAAGTAAAAGGAGACATATCAATATCAACTCCAAATTATGATCATCTGAGGATAGCCTGTGAATTGATACTAACCAACAAACTCTACTTGCAGAAAGGCAACTCTAGGTGATTTCGTATTAGAGCAAATCCTATGAATGAGATGAACCACGTCTTAACCAGCCACAAGAGATCCTAGAAGAAACGGCCAACAAGAAAAGGTGGCACGCAGCAAAAAAAAAGAAAGTTTAAACTCTATCCAACAAACAAATTGTGCATTGACGCTTCCTAAATCATACTAATCCCCAAGGATTTGCTCTTAGGATTCAGAAGAAAAGCGAGTTTCTGCTCTTCCTCTGCCTAAATTGCCAATACTTTTACTTATAATGTTTTAAAATTGACCAGTTAAAAGAGCAACCCTCGGCATTGCTAGTTACTGCAGTAGTAAACAAGACAGAAAGCAATCAAATCTGAATTTCATCAGCAGGTACAGTTCTTGAAATTACCACACACGAGCACTGTTTGCTGTAGCGATCATTTTATAGCCCATTGTTATCTGCTTTGATAGAGCGAGATCTAGGCAGCCTACAAGCTTAGTTTGCATACATTACAGACTACCATAACCTTGCCATCAGTGTGTCACGCGCATACATACACAGCTGTTCATCACATCCATATTGTATTTCAGTTTATGGAAGTAAGGGGAGCATATCAATATTCACTCATGCTTCCCAAACGAGGATCAACTGAGAATAGCATGTAAATCGACAGAGATCAACAAACTCTACTTGCAAAAACCCAACTCTAGGTGAATTCATGTAAAGAGCGAATCCTATGAATGAGATGAACCAAGTCTTAACCAGCCACAACATATCTCCTAGAAGTAATAGGATTAACAAGAAAAGGCGGACGCAGTTTAAAAAGCAAGCTAAAACTCTGTAACAGACAAATTGTGCATCGCCGCTCCCTAAAGCATAACTAATTTCCAAGGATTTGCTCTTGGGATTCACAAGGAAAGCGGGTTTCTGCACTTCCTCTGCCTGAATTGTCAATACTATTGGTTCTAATGTTTAAGGATTTGCTCTTAGGATTCACAAGGAAAGCGGGTTTCTGCACTTCCTCTGCCTGAATTGTCAATACTATTGGTTCTAATGTTTAAACTAGATCAGGTAATGGAGCAATACTTTGGCATTGCTATTTAAATATCTTTACTAAGCAGAAAGCAACGAGATTTGACTTTCATAAGCACGAACAGCTCTTGAGATTTCGCAGTGCCACTACTGCCTACTGTGCGATCTATCTAGAGCATCTTAAGTACCTGCAGCCGCGGTGGAGCAAGGAAGGGCGGAGAGGAGGGCCTCGCAGTAGACGCCGGCGGGCTTGTCGACTACTGCAAGCCAATCGTCCTCGAACACTACGGTGGCGGAGGAGTAGGTGCCGGAGCGGGCGGAGGCGGTCATGGCGCGCCGGAGCTCCACGTCCTTGGAGACGGCCGGATAAGGAGGGGACACCGGGCTAGGGTACTCCCCGGTAACCTCCGCCGACATGGCTACGTTCTGTACGCCTGCTCCCGCAGCTGCTACGGCGATGCGATGCGTGGGTGGCGGCGGCAGGGCTCGCGGCGGTGTGGCGGCGCGAGGCGATAGGAGAAGGAGGAGGAGGGGTACTCTCGTCATTTTGTCCACAGAGGAGACCAGTCCTAATAAAGGCACGAGACTTGTCTTCCTCTCCTCTCCCCAGCGGAAGAACCCCAACCCTAGCCTCCGCCGTCCCCGCCAACTCCGGCGAGCCGATCCCCATCACCGGCTGTAGCCGTTGTGCGCTCTCCTGAAGCTATTCCGCTGCGAATCTGAAGCTCGAGGGCTGAGGAGGGGGAGAGGTAACGGTGGGTGATTTACCGATTTGGGGAGTGGAGGAGGATGGGGTCGTCGTCGAAGGTGGTGCGGCCTGAGGAGGTGCTGGAGTCGCTCAAGAACGACGGCACCGTCGACGCGCTCCGCATGAAGATCATCGCCCAGCTCAAGGCCAATGTATGCTTCCGGCTTCTCTCCCACGTCCTTCCTCTTTTCCAATCCCCTTCTCCTCCCGCCTGCTTGCAGTATTTGCTCTCGGTGGCTCGGCAGCGGCGAGGTCCTCGTGGTGAGGTCGCTGATTGCAAGGTGGCAACCGGAGTAGAGACTACTAGAGGAGTCGCCATGGCTACCGATATGGATTCTTTCGAACATTTTGTGCTACTGTTGAGGGAAAAAAAATCACTTCTTCACGCGAAAGCATTTTTTGTTGTTGCAATGCCTTCACCTGATCAACAGGGAATTTTTGTGTGGCAGGACAGTTCTGTACAATGTAGCATATATGTTGTTGAATTTTGCCCAGTACCAATGTTGTAGATATGTGTTTTTCACCATAGTTTCCTTGCATTGCTTTAGTGAGATTGGCTTGATGAATAGAATAGTTAGTTGGCAGATCAGGACTAAACCTTTTTATATTGGATTTCAGGAGGATATGAAGAAGAATACTATGATGATGGTGGAGCAAAGCAAAGTTCTGAAGACTCCTGGAGCTGAGAAAAAGACTAAGAGGGAGCTGTTTGACGCTCTTCGGCAGGAATTGGAGTAAGCACTAGATGCGTATGTTTAATTTACTATCACGGTGTTGCATAGAGCAAACAGGGTATGCTCGATATAAATTTACTCCGTCAGCTTTGTGGTGTTCATTTTTTTTATGCTGAACTATTTGTGAGCTTGACTTTCTGAGCACACACAATACTCCATGACAACAGGTTTTTGCCTATCATATCTTTTGCTAACCTCTAGTCTCTGCTTGTTTAAAACTACTAGTGATCTAGCTCCCAGTGATATGATATATATATATAGTATTGGAATATACAGATTAGTACTTGAATTCTGCTATACCTTTTGCAGTGCTGGAATTTGAACTTGCAGATGGTGCATTTGGTTTGGACATATTTGTAACTTTGCAGCTCTCTGCACTTTACCATTGTTTTGAGCTTCTTCTTTCTTTGACTTAGATAGTTCTGCTTTATACCATGGACTGAAGCAGAATATATAATTTATCAGACCTGTAAACCAGTGCTAACTCATTTGTTCTAATGCAGAACTCCCGTCCTGGAGAAAGCCTCAAAGGCGGTTTGGGAGTTGATACTCGACAACGGTGGACTGGGTAAAGAGATCACTGAGACAGTTGAGAAAGTCTTCTGCCGGCTCAGCGGAATCGATGCGATGCCACCCCCGGCTTCAACATCCATTGCTCCTCAAGAGAAACAAACAAACATGGATGTAGAGGAGAGTGAGAAGGATGCCTGTGAACCATCGTCATCCTCAAGGAAGAGGCCATTCGGTGACATCAGTGCGAAAGGAGCAGCTGCTATGCCAAACGGCAGCGCTACATACCAAGATGACGAGCACGAGGAGGGCAACTAGAAGATGTCATGTTGTTTCAACTGTTGCGGGTTAAATTAGCTGTGGTGTTTTTAACTTTTTATGGCCAAAATTGCTGAGTTCTCTGATTGTGATGTAGTTCCACAATCTACGGTTGTATGGTAGATGCTTGTGGCTTCTCTGTTTATACTAGTCAAGCTATGTAATGTAAGTGGCTGATATAGGTTGTATTCAGCTTTAGAGGGGCGCTAATTTCTGTCCTGAGTATAGAACAAGCTGTCTGCTGGATACTTCCTGAGAATAAGCTTACATTTTGGGTGCTAATAAGAAAAAAAATACGTGGATGTCGTTATTGGCTTCTTCCAAATTACTAAGGTGACAGTACAATGTGGAATTGCTAATTACGATGTGTCTGATTTTATCAGCAGTGCTTAGTCTGTGACCAAAATTTATCATCTCAAACTGTCAAGGTTTTGGTCAAGATCAATTTTTTTGTCTTTGTTTGAATGGTTGACAAGATATTAAATAACTCATATTCATAGATCTGAGTTATAGTTGTTGCCTCTAAATTACTCTACTAATTTCATGTTGTGTACATTAGACTTGCTTCTTCTTGTTTAATCTATATCTATACGGAAAGTATATATATACTTCATACTGAATAAACATGAGTTGGGGTGGGATACTTGCATTTGGTGCCATGTGTGAAGCCAAGGTAATCACCTTTTTTTCACATTTTTTTTTTGATTTGATCTTTATCTGTTGCTGTTGTGCATTTCATTTTCTATACAGCTGTGTATTATGATACATTTCCCGCTATTATCTCATTTTTTTATCAGGAACCTTCGTCTTTGCAAAAAATCTTATAAAATTACAAAAGCATGAATTAAACTGGGATGGCAAATTCCAAATTGCAACGGATGGATACGAAACTGTCACTTCAGATTTAGAGAGCAATTAAGGGACATACAAGCTGGAAAAGACAATTGAACACTCTGCAGTCTGCTCTACATTCAGCTCAAATGATACATTTCAGAGCTTGACTTTCTGAGCACACACAATACTCCATGACAACAGGTTTTTGCCTATCATATCTTTTGCTAACCTCTAGTCTCTGCTTGTTTAGAACTACTAGTGATCTAGCTCCTAGTGATATGATATATATATAGTATTGGAATATACAGATTAGTACTTGAATTCTGCTATACCTTTTGCATTGCTGGAATTTGAACTTGCAGATGGTGCATTTTGGTTTGGACATATTTGTAACTTTGCAGCTCTCTGCACTTTACAATTATTTTGAGCTTCTTTTTTCTTCGACTTAGATAGTTCTGCTTTATACCATGGACCGAAGCAGAATATATAATTTATCAGACCTGTAAACCAGTGCTAACTCATTTGTTCTAATGCAGAACTCCCGTCCTGGAGAAAGCCTCGAAGGCGGTTTGGGAGTTGATACTCGACAACGGTGGACTGGGTAAAGAGATCACCGAGACAGTTGAGAAAGTCTTCTGCCGGCTCAGCGGAATCGATGCGATGCCACCCCCGGCTTCAACATCCATTGCTCCTCAAGAGAAACAAACAAACATGGATGTAGAGGAGAGTGAGAAGGATGCCTTTGAACCATCGTCATCCTCAAGGAAGAGGCCGTTTGGTGACATCAGTGCGAAAGGAGCAGCTGCTATGCCAAACGGCAGCGCTACATACCAGGATGACGAGCACGAGGAGGGCAACTAGAAGATGTCATGTTGTTTCAACTGTTGCGGGTTAAATTAGCTGTGGTGTTTTTAACTTTTTATGGCCAAAATTGCTGAGTTCTCTGATTGTGATGTAGTTCCACAATCTATGGTTGTATGGTACTTCCTCCGTTTCAAAATATAAGATGTTTTAGGTTTGCGAAAAAAATGTATCTAGACTGCTTTTAGTGTGTAGATTCACTCCAAACTCGAGTGAACCTATATACTAAAAGTAGTCTAGATACATTTACTTCATAAAGCTAAAACATCTAATATTTTGAAACGGAGGGAGTAGATGCTTGTGGCTTCTCTGTTTATACTAGTCAAGCTATGTAATGTAAGTGGCTGATATAGGTTGTATTCAGATTTAGAGGGGCTCTAATTTCTCTCAAATAATTCAACTACACTGCAATAGTAGTACTCTGCAATCTGCTCTACCACTACGTACTACATTCAGCTCAACATGGATCCATCTTTTCCTAGCACAACTACGCAAGCTGCGCGCTCCTTCATGTCGCTGGTCGGCCGGCGAAAGGATCATTAGCTCCAATCCTCCCTTCTGGGCAACTGATTTCATGTCACGATCGCCACCACCTCGTCAGTCCGTCAGTCTGCGTCGGCTGCGAACCACGGGAGCTTGAGCGCGTCGGCCGCCGTCAGCCTCTTCTCAGGGCTGCAGGTGAGTAGTCCGCTCAGGACCTCGAACCCTTCGTCGGACAGTGTCTCCTCCGGGAACAGCTCGCGGAGCCTGCTGCGCTGTCCCAGCTTGAGCGGTGGCATCTTGGCGGCGCGGGGCAGGGACGCGAACTCGGGCCACGTGACGTCGTCGGGCGTGCCGAGCAGCCCGAAGATGGTCCAGAGGTAGGCGATCTCCTGGGCGGCGCACAGACGCTGCAGCTCCAGCAGGGCGTCCTCCACATCGGCCCGCAGCAGCAGGACCTCGCCGCCGACGAGCTCCGCCATGACGCAGCCGATCGACCACGCGTCCACGAGAGCGTCGTGGTCCGGCTTCCCCGCGAGCACCTCCGGCGCGGTGTAGAGCATCGTGCCAGCCTCGCTGTGCGGCGGCGGGTCGGATGCCGAGATGGCCAGGCCGAAATCGCAGATCTTGAGGACCTCCCCGTCTTCCGCGTCCGCGACCAGGAGGTTGGCCGGCTTGATGTCGCGATGGACGATGTCGCGGTCCTGCATCCCCTTGGCGCCCGTCAGGAGCTGCAGCATGAAGGCGCGCACGGTGGCCTCCGGGAGCGGCGGCGCGCTGCTTCGTTCGTCGAGGATGTCGCGGAGGCTCTGGCCGGCGACGAGGTCCATGACGAGGCCGTGCTCGCCGGTGTAGGGGTTGCGGACGACGCAGTGGAAGCCGACGACGTGGGGGGTTCCCGTCGCACGCGGCCTCGAGGAGGCGGGCCTCCCGCAGCAGCTCGCGGGGATCGGGGGCAGCGGAGGCGAATTCCGGCGGCTGCGACGCGAAGAACTTGATCGCGACGGCCTGGCCCGTGGCGCGGTGGCGAGCCTTGAAGACGACCCCGAAGGCGCCCTCGCCGAGGCAGGGCGTCTCCAGCTCGTAGTCGGCGGTGCTGGCGTAGGCGACGGCCGGCTTCTTGATGGCGCTGGTGCTGGGGCTGGGGCATGTTCTTTTCGCGACGACGACTCTCCTCTTCTTGAGGGCCTGGCCGCCCATGGGCATGGCGACGGCGGCGGCTGGTCGCTTGCGGATGGCCATGGCTAGGGCGGCAGCTGGGATCGATCAGACAGGAGCCGAAGAAAGCGCGAAGTGGAAGAGGAAGGGGGATGGGGACTAGGGTTTGGGCAGCTCAAATCGATCCTGCGGCGGGAATACATAGACAGGGATCTCAAACTGGATTCGTAATTTGGGGAAAAACGCGTACCAACCCTAATTCGAGTCTTAATCTGACGGGCCGGCGAACCCCGGTTCGAGTCGGTGACGTGACGAGTACGTTGTTTTCGATCGGATCCGAGTTTATCGTGCTTGGCCTTGCCGTGAAAAAAACGTGTGGTAGACTTTCTTTGTTTAATGGAACAAATCCGATTCCACCCTACGAGGCCGTCCACAATCGTATGCAAATTAGGGTGCGCAGACCACTTTATGAGCCTTTGGGCACCGGTGCCCCGCCATTGTTCAGGTGGTTACCGAAAAATATTTTAGGGAATCGGAATAACTGATGCTCGATTTCCACTTCATCCTATACAATCAAATATTGTATTTTTTTAACTACCACATAACCATCAAACTAAGAGCATCCCCACTCACTCACGCTGAAATCCGGACCAATTTTGGACCGGACGAAACTCGTCTTCGATCTGCGAAACGCCGAGTTTCCCACTCGAGTTCCTAGACCGAGTTCCCGCGTTCGGCTAATAATTAACAAATTTTGGCAAATTTAGACAGATTTCATTGATTATGGGCGAATATAGGCGGATTACATCAAGTTCGGGCGAACACCCGAATTTAGGCTAGATAATAAACGAAAAAATTAAAAAAAGCCGTCGCCGATGCCGTCACCGAAGACGCCGCCGTTTCTACATGCCGAGGTTGTTGTAGAAGAAGGTGTAGCCAGGATCGGCCTTGCCGTCGTCTTCGCCGACGTTGTCGTCGTCGCTCGGCGGCCACGGCAGGCGGGAGCTCCCCTGGCCGGCGTCGCCGCACCTCCAGGGCTGGTAGGAGGGGTTGTCCTCCTCGTCATCGTCGAGGACAAAGAGCGGGGCGCCTTGGTAGGCGAGAGCGCGTCGGACCACGCCTGCCGCTCGGCCTCCTCCTGCAGGCGCTAGATGCAGAGGCGCTCCTGCTCCTCCCAGTCCGCCATGGACCAAGCTAGGATGTCCGACGATGACGGCTCCACCGGCGGCTGCGGCCCCGAGTCCCCGAGCGACTGCTCCATCGCCATCTTTATGGCGAAGGCATCCTCGCCGGCTCCGGCTTCGGCTGGCGAAGGCGAAGGCGGCCAGTAGGCGGCGACTGCACCGGCACGCGGGGCTCGTTGATTACGATGCCCTACGAGCGTGTCCGTGGCGGCGAGCAGACCGACGAGACCACCTCGCGCTTGAACGGGCGCAGCGTCGGCGAATGCCAAGGAATAGACATGAAGCTCGATGAGTGGGAGGCCGAGGCGGAGGAGGAGGAGCTCAGGCTGGCCATCCTCCTCGGCAGCCAGTTGGCTGGAGGGCGTCGCCCCGACCTGGACGCCGGCGTGGATGTGCGCTGGAAGCCTTGACGCGGAGTGTTCCCGACTTTGATGTGTTGTAGCACCGCCGCGAGCACCTGAAATTGTTCCAGTGCCGCCTGCACCAACAATAGAGGAAGCTAATGACAAGGATCATGATGCTTCGGACGATGCTGCTACTGAACGTCGCAGGTCGACAAGGTCGCGTGCCCCTCCTGAGTGGTATGGCAACCCTGTCTTGATTGTCTTGTTAGTAGAAGACAGTGAACCTATGAACTATGAGGAAGCGATGATGAGCCCAGACTCTGAGAAATGGCTAGAAGCCATGAAATCCGAATTGGGATCCATGAGCGAAAACCAAGTATGGACTTTGGTGGACCCTCCTAGCGACCGAAAGGCCGTTGAGTGCAAATGGATCTTCAAGAAGAAAACGGACGCGGATGGTAATGTTACCATCTATAAAGCACGGCTTGTCGCTAAAGGTTTTCGACAAGTTCAAGGTGTTGACTGCGATGAGACTTTCTCTCCCGTAGCGATGTTTAAGTCCATTCGGATTTTATTAGCAATTGCTGCGTTTCATGATTATGAAATATGGAAGATGGATGTCAAGACTGCGTTCCTCAATGGCAACATTGATGAAGAGTTGTATATGATGTAACCCAAAGGTTTTGTCGATCCTAAGGATGCTAGTAAAGTATGCAAACTTCAGCGTTCCATTTATGTACTGAAGCAAGCATCTCGGAGTTGGAACCTTCGTTTTGATCAAGTGATCAAGAGCTTTGAATTTGTTCCAAATTGCTACGAAGCTTGTATCTACAAGAAAGTGAGTGGGAGCTCGGTGACGTTTCTGGTACTATATGTGGATGACATATTGATTATTGGAAATGACATTAACATGCTTAACGATGTGAAGAGTTATTTGAACAAGTGTTTTTCAATGAAAGACCTAGGTGAAGCTGCTTATATATTGGGCATCAAAATATATAGAGATAGACAAAGACGCCTGATAGCTTTAAGCCAGAGTACATACCTAGACAAAGTTCTGAAAAGGTTCAGAATGGATAAGGCAAAGAAAGGTTCAGTGCCTATGTTGTTAGGTAAGATATTGAGCAAGGCTCAGTGTCCAGCTACGGTAAATGATAGGGAAGCTATGAGCAAAGTGCCTTATGCCTCGGCCATAGGTTCTATCATGTATGCCATGCTAAGTACTAGACCGGATGTGTCCAATGCTCTTAGTTTGACGAGCAGGTATCAAAGTGATCCAGGAGTGGAACACTGGACAGCCGTGAAGAACATCCTAAAGTACCTAAATAGAACTAAAGAAATGTTCTTAGTCTATGGGGGTGATGAACAGCTCGTCGTAAAAGGTTACGTCGACGCTAGTTTCGACACCGACAAGGATGATTCTAAATCTCAGACAGGATACGTGTATATTTTGAATGGAGGAGCTATGAGCTGGAGAAGCTGCAAGCAAAGCGTGATCGCGGGATCTACAGTAGATGCGGAATACATGGCTGCTGCAGAAGCGTCAAGTGAAGGAGTTTGGATCAGGAACTTCATCACTGAGCTTGGCGTGGTTCCAAGTGCATTGGACCCACTGGAGATATTGTGTGACAACGCTGGCGCCATAGCACTCGCTAAGGAACCAAGATATCATCCAAAGACCAAGCATATCAACCGCAAGTTTCATATAATCCGAGATTATATAGCAGATGGAGATCTGAAGATTAGCAAAGTACATACAGATCTGAATGTCGTAGATCCATTGACTAAACCTCTTCCACGTGTAAAACATGATCAGCACCTCAGTGCCATGGGTGTGATATTGTTGCCAGATGTAAACTAGATTATTGACTCTAGTGCAAGTGGGAGACTGTTGGAATTATGCCCTAGAGGCAATAATAAAGTTGTTATTATTATAATTCTTGTTCATGATAATGTTTATATTCCATGCTAGAATTGTATTAAGCGGAAACTTTAATACTTGTGTGGTTTGTGAACAACACCGTGTCCCTAGTACGCCTCTATGGACTAGCTCATTGATCAATGATGGTTAAGGTTTCCTAACCATAGACATGAGTTGTCAATTGATAATGAGATCATATCATTGGGAGAATGATATGGTGGACAGACCCAAACTAAGCGAAGCAATTAGATCGTGTCATCGTGTTCGTCTTTGCGAAGCTTTTCTTATGTCAAATATTGTATTCCTTAGACCATGAGATAATACAACTCCCTGGTATCGGAAGAAAGCTTTGAGGTCATCAAACGTCATCCTATGAGAGGGTGATCATAAAGGTGTCTCTTAGGTGATCGGAAAGTATCTGTTGGGTTGTATGTATCGAGATGGGATTTGTCCCTCCCAAGTCGGAGAGATATACTTCGGGCCCACTCGGTAATCGATATCAACACCGCTTGCAAGCATGTGGTTAAGGAGTTAATCACAAAGTGATATCGGATTACGAAACGAGTAAAGTACTTGCTGTGAACGAGATTGAACTAGGTATGACGGTACCGACGATCAAATCTCGGGCAAGTAAAATATCGCGAGACGAAGGGAATATATATATGGGATTGATTGAATCTTGGCATCGTGGTTCATCCGATATGATCATCGATGAATGTGTGGGAGTCAATATGGGTTTCCAGACCCCGCTGTTGATTATTGATAGAAGATCATGTCTGCATATTCTCGAACCCGCAGGGTCACACACTTAACGTGTCTCGACGCTAGGATAGATTGGATAATTGGTTTATGAGTTTTTGCTCGGAGTCTCGGATGGGATCCGGGACATCACGAGAGGTTCTGGAGTGGTCCGGAGAATAATATTCATATAAGGCAGTGCAGTTTTTGGAGTTCGGAATTGTTCCGGGTTAATCGGTATTGTACCGGAAGCTTCTAGAACCTTCCGGAAGGGGACCAACGTGGCCCCAACTTCCGGGAGGGGGCATGGGCCTATGAGGGAGTGCCCTGGCCGCATTAGGCCAGGGGCACAAGGCCCCATAGGGCCCAGCCGGCCAAGAGAGGTTTAAACTCTAGATAGAGCTTCTAGAAGGAGGGTTTCCTTGCCCCCCACTCTTCCTCCTTGGGGCCGCCGGCCTTGGCTTGGGGGAGGGGCTAGGGCTGCGCCCACCCCTCTATATATAGAGTTCTGGGGGCGCACCAACCCCCTACACCTTCCCCTCCAACCCTAGCCGCCCTGCTGCCATCCTCTCTCCCTCCCGACTGCTTGTAGGCAAAGCCCTGCTGCAGAAATTCTCCACCAATTGCACCGCGCCGTCGCGTTGTAGATACAACCCATCTCTCCACCATACTTGCTAGACCAAGGAAGGAGGAGACGTCGAGGTGAGGCACCTCCACTTGTGGTGCTAGAACGGATCGGATCGCGAGGAGGAGAAGCGAGTACGACTACATCACCCACGTTCCGACGAACGTTCCGCTGTGCGAATCTTCAAGGGTATGAAGATCTAATCCAATCTCTCTCGTTGTTTGCATGTCCTATATTAGATCTTGGCTTTCCCTCTGTTCGCATCCGTAGAAAATTTTGATTTACTATGCCGCGAAACCCTTCAGTGGTATCAGAGCTAGATCTATGCATAGATGTGTTTCACGAGTAGAACGCAACATGGTTGTTGCGGGCGTTGATGTTTTCTGTTGCAAGCCTCTTGTTTGTGTTCTTCCTATGACGCGGGATAGTGAGATTGAAGCGGTCCAGGCCAACCTTACGCGACGTTGTTCGCGAGACCGGCTCCGCACTTGACGTGTGGCTTGTTCCACACATGCGGCTGGTGGATGTCAGTTTCTCTCACTATAGTTGTCATGGGATTAACACCGGAGTTTGGCAACCATAATATCACCGTTGTGGCTTTCCGTAGGTAAGAATCGTTCTTAGCATCTACTCCCATAAGCCACGTAAAACATGCAACAACAAAGTAGAGGCGTCTAACTTGTTTTTGCAGGGAGTGTTTTCTGTGATATGGTATGGCCCAAGATGTGATGTGTATAATGTATGCGATGATCATGTTTTGTAATGTTTCACGACTTGCATGTCGATGAGTACACAACCGGCAGGATCCATATGGTTGTCTTTATAATTGTGTATGACCTGTGTGTCAACTTCTTATGCGCCATGTAATAGTTTTACTTTATCGCTAAGTAGTTAGCAATAGTTGTAGTTGCTATTCGTGGTGGAGGCAATCATGGTGGAGTGATGGAGATCATGCCGGAGCGCACAAGATGGAGATCATTGCGCGAAGATTGGCTATACCATGTCACATTAAAGTTATATGCATGTGATGTTATCCTTTTATGTATCTTATTATGCTTAGATCACGACGGTAGCATTATAAGATGATTCATCACTTAAAGATCAAGATAAAAACTGTGTTCTCCCCAAGTATGCACCGTTGCGAAAGTTCGTCGTGTCCAAGCATCACGTGATGATTGGGTGCTATAGACTCTACGCTCACATACAACGGGTGCAAGCCAGTTTTGCACACGCGGAAATACTTGGGTCTAACTTGACGAGCCTAGCATGTACAGACATGGCCTCGGAACACAAGAACCGAATGGTTAAGCATGAGTCATATGAATGATATGATCGACACTTTGTTGTCCACCATTGAAACCACATCTCTTCTCGTGATGATCGGATTAGATGTGGTGAATTTGGATCGTGTTCACTAAACAACTTGAGGGATGTTGAATTTAGTGGGAGTTCATCTAGTAATTTGATTAAAAGTTGAACTAGTTATCATGAACATAGTCTAAATTGTACTTGCCAATACTGTAGATCACATGGCCAAGTCCAACTTCAACTTCAACGTTTTTGCTGAGAAGGAAAAGCTTAGAAACAATGGGTCTAACTTCACCAATTGGTTCCGCAATCTAAGAATCATTCTCTCTGGCGGTCAAAAGGACTATGTCCTTGGGAAAGCGTTAGGTGACCCCCCTGCTGCAACTGTGCCGGCTGATGAGAAAGCTGTCTATCAGTCGTGCAAGGATGATTATGGTGTGATTAAGAGCACCATGTTGTTTGCTATGGAACCGGAACTTCAAAATCGTTTTGAAGACTAACCCGGGCCCTTTGAGATTCTCGAAGAGCTGAAAACCATGTTTCAGACTCAGGCCCGTTCTGAGAGATATGAGATCTCTGAGAAGTTCTTTAACTGCAAGATGGAGGAAGGGAGTTCCGTTAGTGAGCACGCCATTAAGATGACGGGCTACACTCAACGCCTTGAGCAACTGGAATGCACGATTCCAGAGGAGCTCAAGATTGACAGGGTTCTGCAATCACTCCCTCCCACCTACAAAAGTTTTGTAGTGACTCATAATCAGATTGGTTCCACTGATACGATCACCGAGCTCTTCGCAAAGCTGAAGGCCGCGGAAGTGGACATCAAAAAGGATAATCATGTGTTGATGGTCAACAATCCCACCTTCAAGAAAGGTAAGGGAGCAAAGAAGCCCTTCAAGAAAGGCGGCGGCAAGCGCGTTGCCCCTGCTGAGAAGAAGCTCAGGTCTGGTCCTAAGCCGGACAGTGAGTGCTTCTATTGCAAGGACAAGGGTCACTGGAAGCGCAACTGTCCGAAGTACTTAGCGGACAAGAAGGCTGGCACCATCAAAGGTATATTTGATATACATGTTATTGATGTTTTCCTTACTAGCCCTCGTTGTAGTGCCTGGGTATTTGATACCGGTTCAGTTGCTAATATTTGTAACTCGAAACAGGAGCTACGGAATAGACGGCGGCTTGCGAGGGATGAGGTGACGATGCGCGTTGGCAACGGATCAAGAGTTGATGTGATGGCCGTCGGCACGCTCTCCTTAGTTTTACCTTCGGGATTAGTTTTAAACCTTAATAAATGTTATTATGTGTCTGCGTTGAGCATGAACATTATTTCTGGATCGTGTTTATTGCAAGACGGTTATTCATTTAAATCGGAGAATAATGGTTGTTCTATTTATATGAGTAACATCTTTTATGGTCATGCACCTCTTGTGAATGGTTTATTTCTTCTAAATCTCGAAAGGGATGAAACACACATCCATAACATTGAGGCTAAGAGATGCAAAGTAGATAGTGATAATACTACTTATTTGTGGCACTGTCGTCTAGGTCATATTAGTGTAAAGCGCATGAAGAAACTCCATTCTGATGGACTTTTGGAGTCTCTTGATTTTGAATCATTTGGCACATGCGAACCATGCCTCATGGGCAAGATGATCAAAACCCCGTTCTCCGGTATGATGGAGCGAGCAACGGACTTGTTGGAAATCATACATACCGATGTATGCGGACCGATGAGTGTTTCTACGCGCGGTGGATATCGCTATTTTCTCACTTTTACCGATGACTTAAGTAGATATGGGTATATCTATTTAATGAAACATAAATCTAAAACGTTTGAAAAGTTCAAAGAATTTCAGAATGAAGTGGAGAACCATCGTAACAGAAAGATTAAGTTTCTACGATCCGATCGTGGAGGTGAATATTTGAGTTATGATTTTCTCACGCATCTTAAAGCAAGTGGAATCGTTTCACAACTCACGCCACCCGGAACACCACAACGCAATGGTGTGTCTGAACGCCGGAACCGAACCCTATTAGATATGGTCCGATCAATGATGTCTCTTACTGATTTGCCGTTATCATTTTGGGGTTATGCATTAGAAACCGCTGCATTCACTTTAAATAGGGCACCATCTAAATCCGTTGAGACGACACCGTATGAACTGTGGTGTGGTGCTAAACCTAAGTTGTCGTTTCTTAAAGTTTGGGGATGCGAAGCTTACGTCAAGAAGTTGATGCCGGACAAGCTCGAACCCAAAGCGGAGAAATGCGTCTTCATAGGATACCCAAAGGAAACTATTAGGTATACCTTCTATCACAGAACCGAAGGCAAAGTGTTTGTCGCAAAGAACGGTTCCTTTCTTGAGAAGGAGTTTCTCTCAAAAGAAGTGAGTGGGAGGAAAGTAGAGCTAGACGAGGTTATTGAACCTTCTCTTGAATTGGAGAGTAGCGCAGCACCTGAAATTGTTCCACTGCCGCCTGCACCAACAATAGAGGAAGCTAATGACAAGGATCATGATGCTTCGGACGATGCTGCTACTGAACGTCGCAGGTCGACAAGGTCGCGTGCCCCTCCTGAGTGGTATGGCAACCCTGTCTTGACTGTCTTGTTAGTAGAAGACAGTGAACCTACGAACTATGAGGAAGCGATGATGAGCCCAGACTCTGAGAAATGGCTAGAAGCCATGAAATCCGAATTGGGATCCATGAGCGAAAACCAAGTATGGACTTTGGTGGACCCTCCTCGCGACCGAAAGGCCGTTGAGTGCAAATGGATCTTCAAGAAGAAAACGTACGCGGATGGTAATGTTACCGTCTATAAAGCACGGCTTGTCGCGAAAGGTTTTCGACAAGTTCAAGGTGTTTACTACGATGAGACTTTCTCTCCCGTAGCGATGTTTAAGTCCATTCGGATTTTATTAGCAATTGCTGCGTTTCATGATTATGAAATATGGAAGATGGATGTGAAGACTGCGTTCCTCAATGGCAACATTGATGAAGAGTTGTATATGATGCAACCCGAAGGTTTTGTCGATCCTAAGGATGCTAGTAAAGTATGCAAACTTCAGCGTTCCATTTATGGACTGAAGCAAGCATCTCGGAGTTGGAACCTTCGTTTTGATCAAGTGATCAAGAGCTTTGGATTTGTTCCAAATTGCTACGAAGCTTGTATCTACAAGAAAGTGAGTGGGAGCTCGGTGATGTTTCTGGTACTATATGTGGATGACATATTGATTATTGGAAATGACATTAACATGCTTAACGATGTGAAGAGTTATTTGAACAAGTGTTTTTCAATGAAAGACCTAGGTGAAGCTGCTTATATATTGGGCATCAAAATCTATAGAGATAGACAAAGACGCCTGATAGCTTTAAGCCAGAGTACATACCTAGACAAAGTTCTGAAAAGGTTCAGAATGGATAAGGCAAAGAAAGGTCCAGTGCCTACGTTGTCAGGTAAGATATTGAGCAAGGCTCAGTGTCCAGCTACGGTAAAGGATAGGGAAGCTATGAGCAAAGTGCCTTATGCCTCGGCCATAGGTTCTATCATGTATGCCATGCTAAGTACTAGACCGGATGTGTCCAATGCTCTTAGTTTGACGAGCAGGTATCAAAGTGATCCAGGAGTGGAACACTGGACAGCCGTGAAGAACATCCTAAAGTACCTAAATAGAACTAAAGAAATGTTCTTAGTCTATGGGGGTGATGAACAGCTCGTCGTAAAAGGTTACGTCGACGCTAGTTTCGACACCGACAAGGATGATTCTAAATCTCAGACAGGTTACGTGTATATTTTGAATGGAGGAGCTGTGAGCTGGAGAAGCTGCAAGCAAAGCGTGATCGCGGGATCTACAGTAGATGCGGAATACATGGCTGCTACAGAAGCGTCAAGTGAAGGAGTTTGAATCAGGAACTTCATCACTGAGCTTGGCGTGGTTCCAAGTGCATTGGACCCACTGGAGATATTGTGTGACAACACTGGCGCCATAGCACTCGCTAAGGAACCAAGATATCATCCAAAGACCAAGCATATCAACCGCAAGTTTCATATAATCTGAGATTATATAGCAGATGGAGATCTGAAGATTAGCAAAGTACATACAGATCTGAATGTCGCAGATCCATTGACTAAACCTCTTCCACGTGTAAAACATGATCAGCACCTCAGTGCCATGGGTGTGAGATTGTTGCCAGATGTAAACTAGATTATTGACTCTAGTGCAAGTGGGAGACTGTTGGAATTATGCCCTAGAGGCAATAATAAAGCTGTTATTATTATAATTCTTGTTCATAATAATGTTTATATTCCATGCTATAATTGTATTAAGCGGAAACTTTAATACTTGTGTGGTTTGTGAACAACACCGTGTCCCTAGTACGCCTCTATGGACTAGCTCATTGATCAATGATGGTTAAGGTTTCCTAACCATAGACATGAGTTGTCAATTGATAATGAGATCATATCATTGGGAGAATGATATGGTGGACAGACCCAAACTAAGCGAAGCAATTAGATCGTGTCATCGTGTTCGTCTTTGCGAAGCTTTTCTTATGTCAAATATTGTATTCCTTAGACCATGAGATAATACAACTCCCTGGTATCGGAAGAAAGCTTTGAGGTCATCAAACGTCATCCTATGAGAGGGTGATCATAAAGGTGTCTCTCAGGTGATCGGAAAGTATCTGTTGGGTTGTATGTATCGAGATGGGATTTGTCCCTCCCAAGTCGGAGAGATATACTTCGGGCCCACTCGGTAATCGATATCAACACCGCTTGCAAGCATGTGGTTAAGGAGTTAATCACAAAGTGATATCGGATTACGGAACGAGTAAAGTACTTGCTGTGAACGAGATTGAACTAGGTATGACGGTACCGACGATCAAATCTCGGGCAAGTAAAATATCGCGAGACGAAGGGAATATATATATGGGATTGATTGAATCCTGGCATCGTGGTTCAGCCAATATGATCATCGATGAATGTGTGGGAGTCAATATGGGTTTCCAGACCCCGCTGTTGATTATTGATAGAAGATCATGTCTGCATATTCTCGAACCCGCAGGGTCACACACTTAACGTGTCTCGACGCTAGGATAGATTGGATAATTGGTTTATGAGTTTTTGCTCGGAGTCTCTGATGGGATCCGGGACATCACGAGAGGTTCTGGAGTGGTCCGGAGAATAAGATTCATATAAGGCAGTGCAGTTTTTGGAGTTCGGAATTGTTCCGGGTTAATCGGTATTGTACCGGAAGCTTCTAGAACCTTCCGGAAGGGGACCAACGTGGCCCCACCTTCCGGGAGGGGGCATGGGCCTATGAGGGAGTGCCCTGGCCGCATTGGGCCAGGGGCACAAGGCCCCATAGGGCCCAGCCGGCCAAGAGAGGTTTAAACTCTAGATAGAGCTTCTAGAAGGGGTGTTTCCTTGCCCCCCACTCTTCCTCCTTGGGGCCGCCGGCCTTGGCTTGGGGGAGGGGCTAGGGCTGCGCCCACCCCTCTATATATAGAGGGCTGGGGGCGCACCAACCCCCAACACCTTCCCTTCCAACCCTAGCCGCCCTGCTGCCCTCCTCTCTCCCTCCCGACTGCTTGTAGGCGAAGCCCTGCTGCAGAAATTCTCCACCAATTGCACCGCGCCGTCGCGTTGTAGATCCAACCCATCTCTCCACCATACTTGCTGTACCAAGAAAGGAGGACACGTCGAGGTGCCGCACGTGTGCATCTCACGGAGGCACCGCCACTTGTGGTGCTAGATCGGATCGGATCGCGAGGAGGAGAAGCGAGTACGACTACATTACCCACGTTCCGACGAACGTTCTGCTGTGCGAATCTTCAAGGGTATGAAGATCTAATCCAATCTCTCTTGTTGTTTGCATCTCCTAGATTAGATCTTGGCTTTCCCTCTGTTCGCATCCGTAGAAAATTTTGATTTACTATGCCGCGAAACCCTTAAGTGAGTTTGCCAGAGTGTGTGGTTTGCTGGATTGGGGGCTGGTAGCTGTGAGAGAGTGTGAGAAGATCCGGCGAGGGATACGGCTTTTATAGGCCGAGATGGGCGGCGAGGACAGGAGGGGTATAGCGGCGAGGGCGGGAAAAGGGGAAACGGCGAGAAGTTATTGCCCGTCGGTCCGTCGCAGGAGCCGAGGGGGGCGGTGGCGCGGCACTACGGCGACACGTGGCCAACGCGGCAGGAAGTTATTGCCCAGCGGTCGCCGCGTGGTTTCGAGGAGGATGACGACTCGGCTTCCGTCGCTGACTGGGCGGGTCCACACGCCGCTTCCTTTTTTTGCCGAATTTGCTTCGTCCAGCGTTCCCGGGATCCTGGGAATGGCCTAGGAAGTCCGGATCAAACTTCTTCGCCCAATACGAATGAAAAGAGGTTCCTATAAACGTGATTGGTCCGTTTTTCGGCGTCCGAACCTAATTTTCGGCATGAGAACGGCATC
The DNA here is from genome assembly GCA_916181665.1 of Avena sativa. Lineage (NCBI taxonomy): Eukaryota > Viridiplantae > Streptophyta > Magnoliopsida > Poales > Poaceae > Avena > Avena sativa. The sequence goes on along the minus strand of OV702283.1, from coordinate 152,025,256 downwards.
CTGGGCAGCCGAGTGGAGATGCTCTAACCAACTTCAATTCACAAGACCGTTGCACTCGTGTATGTATCAAAATATGACAGTTTGACCTAGCAATATCTATATTGGACATCTACTCATACTAACATCACAGAAATCGTCCAGCTCAAAAAAAAATCTTCCAGTCACAAGCTCTCAAATATTGGACAACTCTTCTTCCCAATGCTACACAAGCATGATAAACTCCGCACTCCCACCTTCAGATACACACAACCTAAATTTCCTACAAAATACATAAAACCAAATCTAACAGCAATATCCAAACCTCCATCCATCTCATTTAAACTATCCAACACCTCCATTCAATCCCAATTTCTAGTCACATTACCCACATCATGCCAATTCATATGGTTCTCCGGGAAGCTTTCAGCTAATACCACCCAATGCATCCAAGTTACCATGTTGCTCCTTACCATGGCACCGGGGTTTTGTATCCTCCAAGAGCATACGGAGCAGGTTCAAGCAACAGTCCATCAACTCCTGTTGGATGCATGCCATTTCTTGGAGTTTTTGGAGGCACTAGTTCACGTGGGGATGAGAGCTTTTGGAAATATCAATCTGTTGCCCTCCTCTAGAGGAGGTGGTGTGAACGAAACAAGGGAAACCACGATGAGCATTATCAAATCATTGAGCAATTTGAGTTTGCAATCAGGAGATATGCAGATGAATAGCAGCAACACCTAGCAAATAAGAAAGGGAACGTGGCTAGTCAATGGAGACCACCATCCGAAAAGTTTCGTGAAAGGTCAACACTGATGCATCGTTCAAGAAGGTTTCACACAGTGCTGGGTGAGGAGCTATTTGCCGGGATAGTGAAACTGATACGTGGTTTGCTGCTGTTGACTCGCTGGTTGTAGAATTATGATAATAGCACACTTAATTCAATAACAAAGGGGGTACAAGTGTTTATATATTACATGGGAGAGGGGGGCGGTGGTACCATCCGGTGCCCTAATACAATCTAACATCCTCCGCAGTATCAACGGTGGGTTCAACAACGTTGAGACTGAAACGAATATCGGTGAATTGTGCTATTGCAAGTCCTTTAGTGAAAATGTCGGCAAACTGTGCCGTTGTAGGAACATGAAGAACTCGTACTTGGACAAAGCAACTTTCTCCCGAACAAAATGAATGTCGATATCAATGTGCTTGGTATGCCGATATTGTACCAGATTGCCTGACATATAAACTGCAGAAATATTATCACAATAGACCATTGTAGCCTATGGAATAGGACGATGGAGCTCCTCAAGTAATTGGCGCAATCAAACTGTTTCAGCAACTGCATGTGCAACAGCCCGGTCCTCTGCCTCAGCAGACGAACAAGAGACTGTTAGCCGGTGCTTTGAAGACCAAGAAATTAAATTGTTACCAAGGTAAACACAGTATCCTGAAGTGGATCGACGAGTGTCTGAACAACCAGCCCAGTCGGCATCTGAATATGCTGTCAAAGTTGCAGGTGGTGATGAATTTATGTGGAGACCGTGATCAATAGTACCTTTGACATACCAGAGAATATGTTTGACATGATTGTAATGTGGAACACGTGGATCATGCATGAAGAGATAGGCTTGTTGAACGGCATATGAAATTTTAGGTCGGGTAAGTGTGAGATATTGTAGTTCCCCAGTGATGCTACGATAGAGAGTTGGATCAGAAAAGATTTCACTGTCAGAGGAGAGTTTAGAATTTGTATCTAAAGGAGTGCGAGAGGGTTGACAATCTAACATACCGGCCTTATTAAGAAGTTATATGGTGTACTGACGCTGAGATAGGAATAGACCTTGGCCATCACGTGTGACAGCAATGCCCAAGAAGTAATGGAGAGACCCCCGATCAGTCATAGAAAACTCATTTTGAAGGAGAGAGAGATAATGTGTTGAAGGAAAGCCGAAGAGGAGGCTGTAAGAACTATGTCATCTACATAGATAAGTAGGTAGGCAACTTGATTGTTTGAATGATACATAAAGAGAGAGTAATCAGATTTAGAAGGAGAGAAACCTATAGTTTGAATGAAATTAGAGAAATGTTGGAACCATGCTCGTGGAGCCTGTTTGAGACCATAGAGAGATTATTGAAGAAGACACACATGATTAGGAGAGGTAGAATCTTCAAAGCCTAAGGGTTGTTGATATTATACAGTTTCATTAAGTGATCCATGAAGAAAAGCATTTTTAACATCTAGTTGGTGAATTGGCCATTGAGAGGAGACAACAATACTAAGGATTGTGCGAATAGTGCTAGGTTTAACTATAGGTGAGAAGGTTTCATCCTAGTCTATGCCATGCCATTGAGAGAAGCCTCGACAGACCCAACGAGCTTTGTACCTAGAGAGACTACCATCAGAGTGAAAATTTTGGCGAAAGACCCATTTACCAGAAACTATGTTAGCATTAGGAGGACGGGGAACGAGCTGCCAGGTGTTGTTAGATAGTAGAGCTTGAAATTCACCATGCATTGTGGCAACCCAAATGGGATCTAGAAGAGCAGACTTATATGTTGTAGGTAGAGGAGAAAGATTAGTAGTGACATTAAAGTTGAGACGTTTAGAAGGTAGACGGAAACCTGATTTGGCACGGGTACGCATAACATAGTCATTGGTAGGTGCAGGGGCAGGGACAACATGGGCTGGTGGAGCTAACGGTGATGGAGAAGGGGAGGCGTCCAGCGCAGCGGATGAAGTGGACGCGGGGGTGGTCTGCCGTGAGTCTGCCGTGGTAGAAAAAGTGGGCGATTGTGCTGCCACAGCAGATTGTGGCATTGCCACGGCAGGAGAGGGAGGGTCTGCCAAGGCAGGAAAACTGGGCATATCGGCTGCCACGGAAAGGTGCTCTGCCGGGCCAGCGGGGGAAGTGGCTGATGCAGCGGGGTGAAAGATAGGTCGATGTGGGAGGGTAGGGGTTTTAGGCAGGGTTGGAGGGGTCTGGTCGGTGGTTGAGCGAGTGGAGAAGGGGAAAACGGACTCATCAAAGGTGACGTGATGAGAGATATGTACGTGTCCAGAAATAAGATCAAGGCAGCGATAGCCTTTGTGTTCATCGGAGTAGCCTAAGAAGACACAGGGAATAGACCTAGGTGACAGTTTATTTTTGGAGGTGGCATATACATTAGGAAAACACAAACAACCGAAGACCCGGAGCTCGGAGTAGTTAGGGTGTGAGAGAAAAAGAGAAAAGAAAGGGGTGGCTTGAGGATTGACACTTGATGGACGAATATTTAGAAGATATGTAGCGGTGCGAAGAGCTTTGGCCCAAAAGGTAGATGGCATGGAGGATTGAATGAGTAGTGTACGAATGATATCGTTAATAGTGCGAAGTGAGGGCTTAGCTTTGCCATTTTTTGGGGAACGTATAGGGCATGAGAAGCGTACGAGAATGTCATGTTGAAGAAAAAAGTTTCTATTAGCATTATTGTTAAATTATTTACCATTATCACATTGTAGAAATCGAATGGGTAGGAAAAATTGAGTTGCCACATATTTTTGAAAGTTTATAAATATTGTGTGTATATCATTAATTTCTTAGTGGAAAAGTCCAGATAAAGTGTGTAAAATCATCCAATATGACAAGATAATATTTGAAACCAGAAATACTCAAAATTGGGGATGTCCACAAATCACAATGTAGTAGTTCAAACGGAAAAGTACTAGAGGAATTGGATGAACTAAAGGGTAGACGAACATGTTTCCCTAGTTGACAAGAATCACAAATTGATGAATTATGACTATCTTTATTACATGGAATAGAGAAATCACTAAGCAAAGATGACATTATTGCATTATTGGGATGGCCTAAGCGTTGATGCCAGAGATCGATGGTGGCGACCATGGAGGATGGAGGTGAAGCCGTGGGGGCACCATGGATGGAGTAGAGGTCACTGGAGCTATCGAAGCATGCGATCTCCGTCTTGGTTTGGAAATCCTTCACAGATAAGCCAAAGGGGTCAACTCGACAGAAACATGATTGTTAGTGGTGAAACGACGAACAGAGATTAAATTTTAAATTAGGGATGGGGCAACTAAGACATCACAAAGTAGGAGTTGTTTGGTTGTGGATGGAATTTGTGTGTGACCGACACATAAAATAGGAGTGGAGGAACCATAACCTAGTGTGATAGATGAAAAATATGATGGTGTGCAATTTGACAGCATATTATTAGATGAAGACATATGACTAGATGCACCAGAATCAAAGATCCAAGCAATACCTATGTTACCTTATGCAGCAAAGTTATTCATGGCATGGATAAACGCAGCTTGATCCCAGCTCAGAGCATTGGCAGGTGGTAGTGCTATCGGTGGTGCATGTGCCGGCACAGAAGGAGGCGCCGCATACATGTTGTAGGGCTGAAAGTAGGCTCCTGGATCAGCGTTGTAGATGAGTTGCCGAGTCGGGACGTCGTATTGGATCAGTGGTCCAGCATAGGCGGACGGTGTCGGGGCAGCGTAGTAGGCGTGCGCAGGCGAGCACAGACCGAGGAGGCCGGGAGCGCCGGTGTGAGGCCGAAGGCATGGCTGCCATGCGCCAGAGTAGGCCGGGGGAGCGCCGGACGGGGAGGGTGCATCCCAGGCATGGACTAGGCTTGGACAAGCCCCGTCCACGTGTCATGAGGGGGCCTCCAGATCGGTGCTACTGGGGGCGCGGTTGTCGATGTAGGGGTGCTGATCGGTGGAGTTTCTGGTTGTGGAGGCCGAGGCGGTGGCGGTAGTCGATACCTGGGGTTGTTGCCGTGGTAGTTAGGCTTGGGCGCCATCCAGGAGGTGGGACAGGCACCAGAGGCGGGGCAGTCGGTGGGGCAGGATGTAACACCCTCAGAATCGGCCCTATGCAAGTTTCAGCGATTCCCGCCAAACCCACATAGAAACGATTCGAAGGTGCCCACCAGGCACTTTCGTGCGGGTGGAAAACGAAGTAATACCATTACACAATAGTCCACGATGGAACCCACAGAACAGATATATACAACAGCGACTCAAAGAGTCAGGAATACGGATATACAATACAAAGATCCAAATCACCTTGAAAATGATACAGCGTCCGACTACGGACAAGATGCAAATGGGGATAAGAGCCCTGAAGAATAACCAATGGCGTCCATAACCCTGCCCAGGCCAAGCCGGAAGGGTAACCCTGCTAACGACGTCGATCTCAAAACCTGCTTAAACAAAAGGGGTGCCGACAAAGGGCAAAGGAAAAAGAGAGAGCGGTCAGTACTGAGGCCAGTACACAGCGAGGCTAGAATTCGGCGGTCCTCGCCTACATAGGTATGGTGGACTGAAGCGGCAGCGCGGCATGCACTAAACAACCTATAGAGACTCGATATAGCTGTCGGCTATCGGAGAGGGATAAGAAAGACCTATTCGGAACCAACCTGATACTACCACCAAACATACCCATCCTGGTGTTTCCCCCTCGAGACCAAACGAGGAAGTCAACCGAGGAACTCACACCGTTGGCAGTTTTATTCATTCAGTTATCGTTGCAACAATTACTAGTCAGGTATAGATGGTCATCCTGATATAATAAGCAGTGGGCAGTTTTAGTTAACCATTCCGTTGTAGTTGCAACACTTACTAGTCAGATACAATTAGCATGAGATATCCCAAACCCAGCAGTTGTTGGTACTTTTATTTAGCCATTCCGTTATAGTTGCAATACTTACTAGTCAGATACAATTAGCATGAGATATCCCAAAACCCAGCAGTTGTTGGTACTTTTATTTAGCCATTCCGTTATAGTTGCAATACTTACTAGTCAGATACAATGGTAGCAAGCGTCAACCCAAACAAGCAATTGTTGGCAATTTTATTTAGCCATTCCATTATAGTGAAGCTGATTACTAGTCATTATAAAGTCAAATTTATAGCACTACTTTAGTTATAGTTGTCTATGATCGAGATACTGTGCTCCAAGTCGTCCATAACCGCGGACACGGCTTTCAGAAAGTTTTACCCTGCAGGGGTGCACAAATAGCAACACACACTCGATCAACCTCGGAAAAACCAAATCAAAACCCAACGAGGCTTTCACGACAAAGCAATCACAGGATTCAGAAATATTTCAGGGGGCCACCCCATTAAGCTACCCGCAACGAAGTTAGCTGACTCCGAAATGGACTCAAGGTTTGGGTGGACGGCTGTAAACGATTGGGAACCCGAAAGTGTGACTGGGCTTGTCGATACCGCGAAATCGTGTCCCGATCCTAAACAGTACAGGTGCAGTACATCGCACAATTTAAATAAAGCAGTAAAGCATGGCATAAGTACAGGATAGTAAATAAAACCTCAAACTAGTTTGTGGCCCCAAGAAATAAGAATGAATCAAGCTCTGGCTCAGGGGAGGTCCCATAATCCTCCCGGATGTGGATAGCGCGAATATTCAAGGAACAGGTATCAAGTACTCGGGGTCCTACGGGACACAAGTGGACAGTTAACAACCAAATAACATCTATTGCCCACCTGTGCCTCTGCATTTACCTACTTCAATTTTAGTTGTTAAACAGTAATTAAAGTCTTGATCATCTCCAACAATAAACACACGGCAATACTCCAACAACTGTGGTACTTGACGACATGCAACAGCACTTGAGCAAGCGACTACGACGCGCAGGTCCAACTATCTACCAAACAACAGGTAATAGGAGGTGTCCAAGGCAATATAAGGCTGCAAGGGATAACACGGGTACGAAAACTAGAGCATCGCAACACAGATAGCAATAGATCAACAGGAGGGAATAAATACTATAAAGGTAAGATAGGTAGAAAGGGGGAGATGCTCGCCTGAAAACATTGCCAGAGGTTCATCCGAAGATCGGATCGACACTCGCATCAACTCAACGGCCTTATCCGCGAAGAACCAAAACACTAGAATAAACACCGGATGCAATATTTAATACTACGGTAGAAAATCGGGCATGATGCATGTATGATGCATGACATGGAAAATGTGCGATGCGATTAAGCAGTATTAAGCGGAACCGGGGTCCCGGCAAATATTTAGTGGTTCAAGTTGTTTATCTACCCCGCAAATTAAATGTGGTCTTAACAGGACAAAACATGGCATCGGTTCGCTACACCAATTTAAATGGAGTTCGGAATGAGACGCATATATCCCGCATAAACACTCCATATTTAATTTAGGTGAATCGCCTAAATACCCCCAACAACCACACAAATATGAGTGCAAGCATGAACAATTTAATATGCAACAATTGATATATCATTGATAAAATAGGGCTCGGAAAAGAGGGTCACACTTTGGGGAACTCGGTGATTTTGGGGTTCGAGGGTTCGGTCTCAGGGTCTCGGACGCCGGGATCGGTCTTCGGGGGTCGACGAGATCGGACTTCGGAACTTCGGACTCCAGGAAGGAGCACGTGCCGTTCCGATGGACCGGTCTCCGTGTGGGCGATCTTGGCGTCCGGGGCTTCTCCGTGTTCGTGTCTCGTTCGAGTGGTAGATCTTATCAGTACCATACAATCATCTAGTGCCGCCTTGGTTTATCTGGACTGGGATTTAACTGAACCAAAACTTCTTCGTGGGGGACCTGAGCAGCAGTACACTGGATAAGAACCGATCAGATACATCGTCAGGCTCCAAAAGCTAGACATATAGCCAACCTTGCGATAGCAACAACAATTACCCAACAACAATTCAGGCACTTTGGTTCCAACAATGGGGCTGAACTGGCACGGTGCTGGACAGAGGCGACACAGGGGCAAGGCTCACAGCAAGCATGCAAGCGGCAGCGCTGCGGGGTCGCAGAGGGCAGCCGAGGCATCGGCAGAAGCTGCGGCCGGCGGGGCTCGCGAGGTGCAGCGGCGGCCGGACGGAGGGAAAGCGGGGGCGAACGACACAGGGGAAGGCTGGCAAAGTGGAGGCCGTTGGCCCGGTGGCCGGAGGCGGGGACACGGCAGCGGCTGGGGTCCACGGCGTGTGGCCACAGGACCTGCTGTCGGAGGCGGGGAGGAGGGTCGTGGCCTCCGGGCGGCGCTAGAGAGAGGTGGTTGAGGTAGCTGGCGGAGGGGAAAGCGTTCGAGGGCGAGGTCGGGGAAGCGGACAGAGGAAGGGGCTCGTGCAGGGCCGACGTCGAGGAGGTCTCCCGCGAGGCCGAGCGCTACGACCAGAGATTGGAGGGAGGGCGCCACGACGGCGAGTGCGTGCAGGGCGGACGCGGACGAGGCTGATGGCGAGGAGGAAGGAGGGCAAGCGGTGGTTGGTGAGGAGGTCCTGGCAACATCGGACGCTGGCGGGCCGGGAAGGAAGCGCCCGGCGGCGGGGGTGGTTGCAGAGGGGAGGTGCAGAGAGAGAAGGGGCGGTCGCGGGTTCGATAGGGAACGAGGAGAGGAACGGGAATTGTGGGGTGAGGCTGGGGTCGGGGTGGGTCCTAGCGAGCAGGAGCATGCGTGGTGGTGGGCGCGTGTGTAGGCAGGCGTGTGTGGTGTGGAGTGATCCAGAGTGTTGGCGGCGGGGTGAGGGAGTTGGTGTGGCAGCTGGGGGGTTAGGGGATGGGGTAGGTTATGGTTAGGGTTAGGCTAGGGTTTGGTCTAGTGGGGTGGTAGGTGGCCTGTTGGCTGGGCCTTGGGCCTGGCCGACTGGGCCGCCTCCCCCACTAACAAAATATTTTATATTTATTATTTTTATTTCTCTTAAAACAAACATTTGCAAAAAGGTTTTAGACAAATAAAAGATCCGAAGGGACCTACGTTTTCGATTTGAATAAAGAGAAGGGTAATTTTAGAAAACAAAAACAGGCGTTTGGAAAATAGTTTTAGATAAACCATGCATGATGACATGATGATGCACAAAGTATTATTTAACACGCGATTTTCTAGTAGTGGATTTTACCCGGGGTGCTACACAGGAGCAGGGGCCGGTGGCCATGGAGAAGCAGCGAATACTTGAGGGCGGGCGTCCTTGTTGGAGAGAGCACTATCGGCCCATTAGAGTATGGATCGCACCTCGTCAAAGGTGGGGCGGGGCCACATCATAGGAATGAACAAAGATTGCTTCTCGGACCGCTCGCTGAGCCCAACAAGAAGAACCTTGATCAGTTGGCGATCATCAAGAGGGTCACCGAGCTCTTGAAACTCATCGGCGATGGATTTTAGGCGCTGACAATAGGCACTGACGGGAGAATTTCCCTAGACGGTGTTGCGGAACTCGGTGTGGAGAGTTGTAAGGCGGGCATCGATGTTGTCCTGGAAAAGTTGGCGAAGAGCAGACCATAGATCGGAGGCGGTGGTGGCCTGACGAAAAATGAGATTGAAAGTTTCTATGGACACGCGAGTATAGATCCATTGGATCATAGCCAAGTCGTCCTTGACCCATTGAGGATCAGAGGGACGTGGAGAATAGGTCGCATCGACATGAGAACGAAGGTTGCAGCGACCAAGATGAATATCGAACAAGTGACACCAATGATAGTAATTATGGGCAGCAAGATCTAAAAGAATGGGGATGACATTGGAAACATCTGTAATTGTATCGACTAAAGAAATTTGAGGAGGAGGCAGAGGAGGATTTTGGTGGATGGAGATTTGGGAGGAGGAGGGTGTATCGGTGGCAGACTTGAGGGCGGCGGCTGTCAACACCCGGATTTTTAATCCCAGATGCCTGTTATGCCATACATCGCAATCCCAGGATTACCATTTTTGCGAGACATAACAGAATTCGATACCATAGTACCTCATCCATTACAAACCGTACATAAGTTCTTACACAAATAGGGATCTCATGATCCAGTTCTTAATACACATCAAGCAGCGGAATACGTAATAGTAACGGTAGCGTAGGCGAAGCTCCATCTTTAGGGTCACAAGCAATGCTGACGATGGGAGATGATCCTAGTTGTTGTAACCTTCCTGGGGTCCATCCTCCAGGTACTCCTCTTCATAGTATGGCCATGGGAATAGCCAGGGACAAAGCCATGAGTACTCTTTAAGTACTCGCAAACTAATACTAACAAGTGAAAGGGGTTTTTGATAATAGGACACTAGGCTCTAGGGTTATTTTGCAAAAAGCCAGATTTATCTCTACTAAGTTTAGAAGCAACGAATGCTAGTTGAAGTTTTATAACACCTAAGTGGGAACTTGTATCTCATGCCACAACCCTGTTGTGGTCAAGTCAAAGTCTCATTTCAGTTCACAAGTCATTTTGAAAAGTCTGACGGGGGAACAGTATGGCCACTCCAACTGTCAATAACCGCGGACGCGGCTATTCGAATAGTTTGACACTCTGCAGAGATTGTACACTTTCACCACAACATTCGATACATCCATCAGGAACAAATCCTGAATTCACCATACTCAGTATGCGGATAATGAATCCTAACGTTTCAATTACACGCCCTAGTATAAGCACCTCTCCTGTGAGTTTGGCCTCCCAACCATGACCAACTGTCATCTTGGGTACTACACAGGTGGACAATCTTCACAAGGTAGCCTCAGCTCAGACCTTGGCCGTGAGGGAACTAATACTAAGGTATATAAGTTTCCAGTCAAGCCCTACCCAATCTTCGGGTATTGTGGTTGTACGATAAGATTGGAATGGTATCGCATCCAAACAACCATCAGTTTTATGAAGGGCTAAGGCTCATGCCTCAATATTTTCATCACCAAAATCATCAGGTGTTCGGAAACACATGTCCAAAACATTTCAATAGAATGATCCATCATTCCAAGGTTTTCATAACCATTTTTCCACCAAGTATTCCCATCTAAAGTTGATCAAGTTTTATGCTTAGCACTAGCATCTACAAGTAGGGGTAAGCACTAATGAGGTGTGGTAAACAAGTGGAGTTTAACTAAGTTTAATCTTATGCCTTAGGATGACATCAAGATTATCTAGCTTAGGCCAAATTTTATGCTCTTTATGCAACCTTCAATTATCTTTCTAAATCTACAATTTACTTAAGTAGGCTCTAAGTACTAGCTTTGATAAATAAATAAAGTATAAAGCTTGAAAGTAAAACTAGGATTGGTTTCTCAAGTGGATATGATCACATAGGCTTAAGGCATATAGTGGTCATGGTAACAAGCAGGTATTAGCTTGAATAAGTAGGGTATAAGCTTGCATTAGTAGGGTATCTTGCAAGTGTTATCTTGCACATTAAACTAGTAGTATTAGGCTTGCATTGGTCAACTTGATTAGTAAAGCTTGCCTTGTGCAGAGCAGTGGTTGAAGTTCTCCTCGACTTCTTCTTCGTAGAATCCTCCTTCCTCCTCGTATCCTTGGTCGGTACTAGCGTCTATAAATAAATACGATGTACACAATCACCAAAAAATACTTAACTACTTGCAATCATCACACAAAAGGATCCTATAGATGATCTAGCATCATCTCTAACCTTACAAGATTAAAGCATGGTTTAATTCCTTTTATTTTTAGAAAAGTAATTTCTACTCATTGAAAAACTAGTTAAGATTTAATATTCTCCAAACCAAACATGGGATCATGTTGACACATGTCATTACCACATGTTGTAGTCCATGGGAATGTGATTTAAAGTGCTGTCACAATGTTAATAAGGTTTTACCCTTTTATTTTAATTAAATAAAGTGACTAGAAATGCCTATGTGGAATTCTTTTATTACTTGAACATTATTTCTGTAAGTAAACCCATATATTTTTATATATTCTGAAAGGTATGGTTAAAAGCGATTTTTGAGAGTTGGAATCAACTCAAAAGCTATTATGGTTTAAATTTGAAAAATGTTTGAATGCAGAAAAGCTTCTGCCTTGTTATTTTTACCATGGGTGATCTATCGATCCAAATGACTTGAATCCAACGGGCTTGGATTCAGCATTCTCAGACCTTTCTAACAAAATTTGTTTCATTCAATTTGGTGGATTGAATCAATCTGCGTTGATTTTTGAAACTGGGTACAGAAGTGTGTTTGAAATAAAATGGAAAAGGTTTAATTCAAATAATTGGGATGCGCGGGAAACGATACTGGGCCGGCCTGCTAAGCGCAGTGCTTCCGCGGGCTGTTTAAGTGGTTGTCCCCACTCGTCAGTGAGACAGGGGGGTGCGAAGCGGTATGGGGCGATGAGGGACGTTTGATCTGGTTCTAATCCAACGGCTGGGAGTCATCGTCGACGTTGGGCAACGCCGGCGAGACAGAAACCTAGCGCGGCCAGTGGGGGTTGCTGGGGGATCACCGGGGTGCAAGCGAGGGTCGGCGAGGCGGGCGAACGACGAAGTCGACGACGGCGAATCTCCTGGTACCGGTGGCTCCTCCTGGGGTGGCTCCTCCTGGGGCGGCTCCAATCGCTGGCTCCCTTCTTCTCCAGAGGCGGCGGGCTCCAGTGAAATTCCGGCGAGGTGCTGCTCGCCTTCCTCCGGGAACGATATGGCACGATCAGTGATGAGAGGGGAGTAGAATGGTGTGCTTAATTCAGCTGGGGGTGGCCTCTATTTATAGTCGAGCGAGGGGACCGACGGGGCGCATGGTGATCTCGTCGGGGGCGATGGTACAGACGGCTATTGGCATGGGCGAAGGTAGGGGACGGTGCGGTGTTCCCTGGCGATGCTCAACGATACGGTGGCGAGATGTGGGGCGGTGCGGGTTGGTCTGGAACATGCGACGCTCTGCGCAGCAGAGGCGGCGTCTTCGACGGCGAGCGGTGGCTGTGCGGCATGGGGCGGCGAACGGGGATGTCTGGCGGTCTCCTGGGTCTGTGGCGATCGTGTATGCACGTGGCGAGGGCGGCGCACGGTCTGTGGGCTTCGGTCGAGGGTGGCGCTCTGGCGCACGCTCGGCACGGTTGGCAGAGGCACGGGTGCGGCGTTCCTGGGTGCTCTGGTCGGTGTCTTTGAGGCAGGGCCGGTCGAGAGGGGGCGGTGAGGCATGGGTGATCTCCCAGACAAGGTTGGCACGGCTAGTTTCCTTCCTAGCTTGCTGTCTACACTGGGGTGGCAAGGATGCACTCGGCTATTCACCATTGATGATATTGGCAAGCTCACAGTGGTGCTAGTGCTTGGTTAATCTGGCTAGATGATCTACTGAGATGTTTGTGAGCTAGATAGGGAACCAGTTAGGCTCAAAACACTGCACACTATAGTGTTTTGATTTTGTTTGATTTGGGTCTGCCAAGTGTTTGATGAAATGGCCGCATGAATTCAAGTTTTGAATTTTGAAAAGTATTTTGGTGGGTGTGCTAGATTGGTGCTGGTGAGTCTGCAGATGCTTGGGTTTTGAAAGTTGACCTTGTTTGAGTGGTTTTTGAAAAAGTGGGATCTTCCCATATGATAAGGATTCAATTTTGAATTGTCATTTAATCTATGCATTTGAAAGTTTCTGTATGATCACAAAGTGGGCCTTGATACTTTGTTATGAGTACAATCAAGGGGTGCAAAGATCGAGAAAAGTTTCTGTTAGGTTCTGAAAGTTTGAGACAGCCAAAGTAGGCATGGGAGTTAAATTGGTCAAAATGACCATTCCTTTATTTTATTTGTTTTGCTTTACTTGTCTTTGGGAAAAGTGTGGGAAATGTTTTAGATGATGTTTATTTCACCTAAGAAACATTTTATAAGCAAAGAAACACACAAACAAGGTGGTTCAAAAGAATTCAAAATGAAATGCATACTCACATGCATGCTTTCATAATTTTATTTAGAAAAGTTTTTGTTAACCCTAATTTTGATGATTAGAGTTTGATGATTTAAGTTTAGTATTTTTTGGGATGTTACAAACTTTCCCCCCTTAAACAAAATCTCGTCCCGAGATTTGAAAAAGGACGAAAAGATTACCTAGGATTTGAAGAGATCGGGAAACTCCGTCTTGATGTGATCTTCGCGCTCCCAGGTAGCTTCCTCTTCTGTGTGGTTGCTCCACTGAATCTTGAGAAACTTGATGCTTCGGGTTCAGGTAGTTCGAAAAGATTCTTCCAAAATACGGATGGGTACTTCGGGATAGGTCAGGTCATCGTTGATCTCTATGGTCCGGTGATCGATATTTTTGAACACTTCGGTCTTCTCGGGGACTTCGAGACACTTGCGAAGTAACGAGATATGGAACACATTGTGCATGGCTGACATCTCTTCGGGTAGTTCCAATTGATACGATACTTCTCCTCGACGGTTCAAAATCTTGAAAGGTCCGATATATCTGGGGGCTAACTTTCCCTTGAGTTGGAAACGCTGCATTCCCTTCAATGGCGACACTTTCAGATAAACGAAGTCTCCTATGTTTAAGGCGAGGTCTCGACGTCTCTTGTCGGCGTAAATCTTTTGTCTGGATTGGGCTGTCTTGAGGTGCTCACGAATCTTGTGAACCTTATCTTCTGCTTCTCGTAGGATGTCGGGTCCGAAAATCTAACTCTCTCCTACTTCCGACCAGTTCAAAGGGGTGCGACACTTCCTTCCGTACATGAATTCAAATGGGGCCATTTGCAAACTGGCTTGGTAACTGCTGCTGTATGAAAATTCTGCAAACGGCAGACAGTCTTCCCACTTGGATCCATATTCTAACACGCATGCTCTCAGCATATCTTCGAGTATTTGATTTACTCGCTCCGTTTGTCCATCGGTCTGAGGGTGATACGCGGTACTGAAATCTAGGCGGGTTCCTAAACCTTCTTGGACTTTCTTCCAGAATCTCGAGGTAAACTAAGTTCCTCGATCCGATACGATGTTCTTGGGGACTCCATGCAAACTAACAATTCTAGCGATGTACAACTCTGCTAGTTTCGAACTCTGATATGTGGTCTTGACGGGTAAGAAATGGGCGACTTTGGACAATCTGTCCACTATGACCCAGATAGAGTCATTTCCCCTACTAGAAGTAGGCAGTCCAGTGATAAAGTCCATTCCAACAGAATCCCATTTCCATTCCGAAATCTGCAAGGGTTGCAACAATCCAGCGGATCGTTGATGTCCTGCCTTGACTCGCTGACAAATATCACACTTGGCTATAAATCTTCCGATTTCTCTCTTCATCTTATGCCACCAAAATTGCTCTTTTAAATCTTGATACATCTTAGTTCCTCCGGGATGGATAGAATAAAGAGTATCATGAGCCTCCCTCAAAATAACTTCTTTCAACTCAGAATCTGCTGGTACACAAAGGCGTCCTTTGTACCACAAAACTCCTTCTTCGTCTTTGGTGAATCCGGGTACTTTGCCTGTACCGATACGACGCTTGATTCCGTCAATACTGGCATTTCCCTTCTGCGCCTCTTTAATCTGACTGATCAAAGTGGGCTGGAGTTCTATGCTAGCCAAAAATCCTTCACTTACTAATTCCATTTGAAACTCTTCCATCTCTTTGTGCAAACTTGGTTGCTCCTTCAAAATCATGGAGTTCAAGCGGCACGGCAATCTGCTAAGGGCATCGGCTACCACATTGGCTTTACCAGGGTGATAGTGAATGTCCAGGTCGTAATCCTTGATTAGCTCAATCCATCTTCTCTGTCTCATATTCAGCTCCTTCTGGGTGAATATATACTTCAAGCTCTTGTGGTCCGAATAGATCTCACAACGGTTTCCCATCAGGTAATGTCTCCATGTTTTCAGGGCTAGAACTACGGCTGCGAGTTCGAGGTCATGGGTTGGGTAATTTTGCTCATGTTGCTTCAGTTGTCGAGATAGATAAGATATAACTTTGCCTTCTTGCATTAGCACACATCCGAGACCAATCTTGGATGCGTCACAATACACATCGAAGGGCTTCGTGATATCCGGCATGATCAAGATTGAGGCTGAGATCAATCTCCTCTTGAGTTCTTGAAAACTCGCTTCACATTTGTTGGTCCATTCAAACTTCTTGTCCTTCTTCAGAAATTGGGTCATTGGTCTGGCGATACTCGAGAATCCTTCTACGAACTTGCGGTAATATCCCGCCAATCCGAGAAATACACGAACTTGGGTTTGAGTGGTTGGGGCTTGCCAATCTTCTACATCTTTCACTTTGGCAGGGTCAACGGCAATTCCTCCGGCTGATACAATGTGACCGAGGAATCCTACCTCCTGTAACCAGAATTCACATTTGCTAAACTTGGCATACAACTGATGCTCTCTAAGGGTTCCAAGAGTGGTCCTTAGGTGTAGCTCATGTTCTTCTTCTGATTTGGAATAAATCAGAATGTCCTCGATGAAAACAACGACAAACTTATCCAGGAAGTCCATAAAAATCTTATTCATGAGATTCATGAAATAAGCGGGGGCATTGGTTAGTCCGAAAGACATGACTGTATACTCATACAATCCATATCTGGTGGTAAAGGCAGTCTTTCGAATATTCTCTGCGCGAATTTTGAGTTGATGATAGCCAGTTCTAAGATCAATCTTAGAGAACACTTTGGCACTGGTCAACTGATCAAACAAATCTTCTATCTTGGGCAAGGGGTACTTGTTCTTGATGGTGGCATCATTCAACTTCCGATAATCCGTACACAAACGGTTACCTCCATCCTTCTTGTCCACAAACAAGACAAGTGATCTCCAAGGTGACGCACTGGGTTGAATCAGTCCAATTTCCAGCATGGAATCCAGTTGCTTCTTCAGTTCTGCGAGCTCTGACGGGTTCATACTATAGGGTCGTTGGGCTATGGGTCCGGTTCCAGGAATTAGTTCGATGATAAACTCGATATCCCGATCTGGAGGCATACCAGGCAAAACATCTGGAAATACATCGGGGTATTCACAGACTATCCGGACTTGATCAATGGTAGGTTGGGCTATACTCTTGTTGCATTTGAATTGGCGAGGTAAGGTTTCAGATATATGCTCGACTGATATTCCGGCTGTACTGGTCATGGTTATGGCTTTCTTGGCATAGTCAATTAATCCTTTATGTTTGGACATCCAATCCATTCCTAGTACTATTTCCAATCCTTTAGTTCCGAGTACGATCAGATTTGCATAAAAATCTATGCCATGGATTCGGATAGGGACGGCTTTGCAAATTTGCCTAGCCTTGGTGGTTGATCCGGGAATTTGAACAATCATAACATGCTTCAGTTTGGTTGGTTGAATTTTACTAGTGCATGCAAATTCTTCGGTGACAAATGAATGCAATGCACCAGAATCAAACAACACTCGTGCAAGTACTGAATTAACAGAAAACATACCCAGCACGACGTCTGGCGCTTCTTGAGCTTCTTCGGCATGCATGAGAAAAAGACGGCCGTTGCGGTTGAGTGAATTTCCTGGGGCAAATCTTCTCCCTGGCTGGACACGACGCTGTTGCTGAGCTGGGACATTGGCATTGGGTGCTGCGACATTCTTCTTGTTGGGGCACTCGTTGGAATAGTGGCCTTTATTTCCACAGTCATAACAAGTCACTTGCGACTTGTCCTTTTCTGCTACAGGCACAACATTGCTTCCAGTTCTCGGGGAAGCGTTGGTGTTGGCGATAGCATTGTTGTTGTTGAACTTGGGTGGGGCACGATTGAAATTGCTAGCGTTGCCGGGGTTGTGGTGATTTCCTCTGGGCCTAGGGTTTCCACGGTTGGGATAGGTCGGACGGTTCGTCGGGGGTCTGTTGGTTCTTGGGGCAAATCCGGGAGATGGGTTAGGGCGATACTTTGGGGTCTGATGGGTTCCTGGTTGATGCATCATGCGATGCTTGCGGTTCTCATTGGCTTGGTTGATCTTTTTCCTTCCATTTGGATGGCCGGGTCGACAAGGGCTTCAATATCCGCAAAGGGGATATTGACTAACACAGTCTGCATCTCGTCATGCAGACCATTCAGGAATCTTTCTTTCTTCTTGGCTTCGGTGTCGATCTCATCCGGGGCATACCTAGCTAATGACAAGAATTTGTCACGGTATTCCACTACAGTCATCCTTCCTTGCTTCAGCTCTCTAAACTCGTCTCTCATTCTCTTGATCAAACCTGGTGGCACATGGGTTCTGCTAAACTTGACCTTGAATTCCTCCCAGGTCATCATCTGGCCTCCGGTCATTGCGCGAACACTGTTCCACCATGCCCTGGCATCTCTGGCTAGATAGTGGGTGGCGAACAGAACTTTCTCGTTGGCTTCCACTCCAGCGACTTCTAGGTTATTATCCATGGTTTGCAGCCAATCATCGGCGTCTAGGGGTTCTTCTGACTTAGTGAAAACAGGTGGGTTGGTATTCTGGAAATTCTTGAGCTTAGATCTGTGGTTGTCCTGATTTCCGTGGCCTTGGTTGTTGTGGGCTAGTTGGGCTATCTGTTGTAGTGTGGCTAGGTTGGCTTGACGTTCCGCTCTTTCAGCTTCGCGGTCAGAAGTCAACATTTGCAGAATCTGCAACATCGGGTCCGGGGATGAATCACTTCCTCCACGTGGCATCTGAAGATTGGGATAGATCATGAGAAAAGAGGGAAATTTCTAAAGTTTTCGGTCTTTGAAAAAAAAATTAAAGTTTGACCTAGATTTTTCTAGTAACTTGTTTTTCATTCATTCATTCATTCATTCATAGCACCCGATACAACACACACCACAACAAAGAAAAACAGATGGTTTTAAGAACCATTCTGGAAACTACAATACAAGGGGACCAAATACTACTCACTACGCTAGTGCTCAAGTGCTACTACTCCTCAGAATCGGTGGCTTCATCATCCTCATCATCATCGATGAAGGCGAAATCATCTTCATCGGTGAAGAAGTCCATAGCCTGATCCTCCAGAAAATCATCGTCACCGCTGAGATAGGAGTAGGGGTCTCCACGAAGATCCTCTCATGCATTCTCCCTTTCTTCCAACTGCATGTCTCTCTCGTGGATGGTCTCCTCCAAAGATGAGATGCGGTGGCGAAGACAGGCAATGATGCGCTCCTTCTTGTCGAGCTGACGGCGGCGAGACTTGCGATCCTTTGCTAGCATGGCGAAGGTTTGGTCCTTCGTCTTGATGATGGCAGACTTGTGGTTGGAGTAGTCGCGGCAGTTGTCCAACTCCTGCTGACGATCGTACATCATGAAGCTAAGGTGGTCCAATTGAGTCTTTAGCTCGGGGTGGTATGGGGCTTCCAGTGGTTGTCCATTAGCATCATGCCTTGGGCAAAACTCAAAGCGAGTACCCTTGATCTGGTTGATACTCTGCCCACACATACGGGAAAGAGCTTCTTGTATGGCCCTGGCAAGTCCATCGAGCCAGTTGTTCTCTCTCAAGGTAAACTGAATTCCCTCCGCAGTGGGAGGTTCAATCTTTCCTCGAAGACTTGCAACAATTAGCCACTGCAGATCTTCTCCTCCTTGATCATTGAGCTGAGCTCCGAAGAACTCGGGGTGCGGACGCTCCAGAAGTTCCGAAAGCTGGTCTAAATCCCTCTCAAAGATAAGGTCTCCTCCATTCCCCAATTGGTAAAACTTGTTGTACTTCACATCCATCTATAAGAATATAGGATGAGTAAGTTAGTAGAGTGATCAAGTGTGTCAACATTTTATGTATTTTGCAAGAGTTTTTGAGGAACATGAATTTTCATGAGAGAATCCAAGGGTAAGAATGAGAATAAGTTTTTGTAAATATTTGTTTTATTTGGTTTTGAAACTAAGATTTTGATTCAAACGTCCAATCTAACTAGGGTCTCCTATGGTCAGGATGGCTCTGATACCAACTTCTCAACACCCGGATTTTTAATCCCAGATGCCTGTTATGCCATACATCGCAATCCCAGGATTACCATTTTTGCGAGACATAACAGAATTGGATACCATAGTACCTCATCCATTACAAACCGTACATAAGTTCTTACACAAATAGGGATCTCATGATCCAGTTCTTAATACAACATCAAGCAGCGGAATACGTAATAGTAACGGTAGCGTAGGCGCAGCTCCATCTTCAGGGTCACAGGCAATGCTGACGATGGGAGATGATCCTAGTTGTTGTAACCTTCCTGGGGTCCATCCTCCAGGTACTCCTCTTCATAGTCTGGCCATGGGAATAGCCAGGGACAAAGCCATGAGTACTCTTTAAGTACTCGCAAACTAATACTAACAAGTGAAAGGGGTTTTTGATAATAGGACACTAGGCTCTAGGGTTATTTTGCAAAAAGCCAGATTTATCTCTACTAATTTTAGAAGTAACGAATGCTAGTTGAAGTTTTATAACACCTAAGTGGGAACTTGTATCTCATGCCACAACCCTGTTGTGGCCAAGTCAAAGTCTCATTTCAGTTCACAAGTCATTTTGAAAAGTCTGATGGGGGAATAGTATGGCCACTCCAACTGTCCATAACCGCGGACGCGGCTATTCGAATAGTTTGACACTCTGCAGAGATTGTACTCTTTCACCACAACATTCGATACATCCATCAGGAACAAATCCTGAATTCACCATACTCAGTATGCGGATAATCAATCCTAACCTTTCAATTACATGCCCTAGTATAAGCACCTCTCCTGTGAGTTTGGCCTCCCAACCATGACCAACTGTCATCTTGGGTACTGCACAGGTGGACAATCTTAACAAGGTAGCCTCAGCTCATACCTTGGCCTTGAGGGAACTAAGTTTAATCTTATGCCTTAGGATGACATCAAGATTAACTAGCTTAGGCCAAATTTTATGCTCTTTATGCAACCTTCAATTATCTTTCTAAATCTACAATTTACTAAGTAAGCTCTAAGTACTAGCTTTGATAAAGAAATAAAGTATAAAGCTTGCAAGTAAAACTAGGATTGGTTTCTCAAGTGGATATGATCACATAGGCTTAAGGCATATAGTGGTCATGGTAACAAGCAGGTATTAGCTTGCATAAGTAGGGTATAAGCTTGCATTAGTAGGGTATCTTGCAAGTGTTAGCTTGCACATTCAACTGGTAGTATTAGGCTTGCATTGGTCAACTTGATTAGTAAAGCTTGCCTTGTGCAGAGCAGTGGTTGAAGTTCTCCTCGGCTTCTTCGTAGAACCCTCCTTCCTCCTCGTATCCTTGGTCGGTACTAGCGTCTATAAATAAATACGATGTACACAATCACCAAACAATACTTAACTACTTGCAATCATCACACAAAAGGATCCTATAGATGATCTACCATCGTCACTAACCTTACAATATTAAAGCTTGGTTTAATTCCTTTTATTTTTAGAAAAGTAATTTCTACTCATTGAAAAACTACTTAAGATTTAATATTCTCCAAACCAAACATGGGATCATGTTGACACATGTCATCACCACATGTTGTAGTCCATGGTAATGTGATTTAAAGTGGTGTCACAATTTTAATAAGGTTTTACCCTTTTATTTTAATTAAATAAAGTGACTAGAAATGCCTATGTGGCATTCTTTTATTACTTGAACATTATTTCTATAAGTAAACCCATATATTTTTATATATTCTGAAAGGGATGGTTAAATGTGATTTTTGAGAGTTGGAATCAACTCAAAAGCTATTATGGTTTAAATTTGAAAAATGTTTGAATGCAGAAAAGCTTATGCCTTGTTATTTTTACCATGGGTGATCTATAGATCCAAATGACTTGAATCCAACGGGCTTAGATTCAGCATTCTCAGACCTTTCTAACAAAATTCGTTTCATTCAATTTGGTGCATTGAATCAATCTAGGTTGATTTTTAAAACTGGGTACAGAAGTGTGTTTGAAATAAAATGGAAAAGGTTTAATTGAAATAATTGGGTTGCGCAGGAAACGATACTGGGCCGGCCTGCTAAGCGCAGTGCTTCCGCAGGCTGTTTAAGTGGCTGTCCCCACTCGTCAGTGAGACAGGGGGTGCGAAGCGGTATGGGGCGATGTGGGACATTCGATCTGGTTCTAATCCAACGGCTGGGAGTCATTGTCGACGTTGGGAAACACCGGCGAGACAGAAACCTAGCACGACCAGTGGGGGTTGCTGGGGGCTCACCGGGGTGCAGGCGAGGGTTGGCGAGGTGGGCGAACGACAAAGTCGACGACGGCGAATCTCCTGGTACCGGTGGCTCCTCCTGGGGTGGCTCCAATCGCTGGCTCCCTTCTTCTCCAGAGGCGGCGGGCTCCGGTGAAATTCCGGCGAGGTGATGCTCGCCTTGCTCCGGGAACGGTGTGGCACGATCAGTGATGAGAGGGGAGTAGAATTGTGTGCTTAATTCGGCTAGGGGTGGCCTCTATTTATAGTCGAGCGAGGGGACCGACGGGCCGCATGGTGAGCTCGTCGGGGGCGATGGTACAAATGGCTATTGGCATGGGCGAAGGTAGGGGACGGTGCGGTGTTCCCTGGCGATGCTCAACGATACGATGGCGAGACGTGGGGCGGTGCGGGTTGGTCTGGAACATGCGACGCTCTGCGCGGAAGAGGCGGCGTCTTTGACGGCGAGCGGTGGCTGTGTGACATGGGGCGGCGAACGGGGATGTCTGGCGGTCTCCTGGGTCGGTGGCGATCGTGTATGCACGCGGAGAGGGAGGCGCGCGGTCTGTGGGCTTCGGTCGAGGGTGGCGCTCTGGCGCATGCTCGGCACAATTGGCAGAGGCACGGGCGCGGCGTTCCTGGGTGCTCTGGTCGGTGTCTTTGAGACAGGGCTGGTCAAGAGGGGGCGGTGAGGCATGGGTGATCTCCCAGACAAGGTTGGCATGGCTAGTTTCCTTCCTAGCTTGCTGTCTACACTGGGGTGGCAAGGATGCACTCGGCTGTTCACCATTGATGATATTGGCAAGCTCACAGTGGTGCTAGTGTAGGGTTCGCAGCATAGAAAACAAAAATTTTCCTACGATGTGAACTATGTACCAAGATCTATCTATTAGATACAAACAACGGGCGGATGTATATCCGTAGAGAACATACCCTTGAAGACCGACAAAGCTTAACGAGTTCAACTCGTGGTTGATGTAGACGATCTCTTGCCGATCTCAAGATCGAGAGGAAGTCCTAGCGCCGCAAATCAGCAGCGCATCCGTGCTCGCACACACGTTCGAGGCACCGAGCAACCTCCGCCTCCTCGCTCCAGCGATGCAGCGGAAGCACAACTCTTTCTTGCCGAATATCCACCGGGAACATGTATCTCGCTAGTCCGAGACCATGGGGGATAAATTCTAGAGGGGGAGAGAGATCCTTCACGAGGAGGTGTGAGAGACAAGTGAGGAGGGGGGAACCCCAAGGGGGTGGCCGGCTGTGGCATCCCGCAAAACCACTACTAGAAAATCGCGTTGTTTTTGTGCATTGCATCATCATGACCGCACGCTCATGTCATCATGCCACATCGCATTTGTGTGCATCGTCATGTCATCTTGCATTTGTTTGCATAAAACCATTTTTGAAACGCCTAGTTTTGTCTTCTAAATCTTCCCGTCTTTATTCAAATTAAAACCCGGGTCTCCGAATTATTTTTGTTTTGTCTGCCAACGGTTTGCAAACGCCCCGTTTTAAATAATAAAATATTTAATTATTTTTAGGGGGCAGCCAAACCGGGCCGATCCGACCCAGTCGGCCACCCCCAGTTCAAACCGGACCACCCAAAATCCCTTTTCTACCTAAACCTAGTCTAACCACCCTACCTCCACCTCACCCCAACCAATAATCTGCCGCCACCTCACCCCTCTCTTCCCCTCTAACCTATCCTATGCTGCCACCTCATCCCCACTCCCTCCCTCTCCCCACAGCCCCACTCCCTCACCCTGCCGCCCCACACACGCACAACACACACACTCTCCACCCCGCCGCCTAGTCCCACCCCGCCTGGGCCCGGCCCCACCCTGCAGCCCCACCCCCAACCTCGCCTCCCTCTCCTCTGTTCCTCTTCCCAACCCCGACGCTCCCCTCCCCATCCTCTCTCTCCCTGCTGCGCTCGTCGCCCCGTCTCCTCCTTCCCCGGCCGACCTCGCCTCCGGCCGCGAGCCTCACCTCCCCACCGCCGCCCTCTGCTCCTCCTCCTCGCCCCGCTTCGCCGACCACCGGGGGTCGCCGCCTCCACCCTGCCCTTTCCCCCGACGCTGCCACCACCCCGGCAGCAGCAGCCGCGCCCGAGCCCCGCCGCCGGGGCCGTTCCTCCTCCGCGAGCCCGACCCTCACCGCCTCCGCTCGCGCTCCGACCCTGAGCCGCGACCGCCGTCGCCCGTGCGCCTCCATCGGCCGCGCCTTCCACCCCTCCCTCCTCGCAGCGTCGCCGACCTCAGGCCCTCCCGCCGGCCTGCGCGCGCCGCCCTCGAGCCGTCTCCCTCCCGCGCGCGCCCCCTCTCGCCGGAGCCCGACCCGATCCTCTCCCCCACCTTCCCTGCAGAGCCGCCCTCGAGGCCGAGCCCTCCTCTGCTCTGTCCGGCAGGCCCACGCCGACCGAGCCCTGGGCCCGCGAGGCTCTGCCCGCTTCCCGTCGCCGCTGCCCTTCGTCGCTCGGGCGCGCCCTCCCCGCATCCTCTCGGCTGCAGCGAGACAGCGCTGCTGTTCCTCGGTGTCGTGGCCAGGCGCGCCTCGTCCTTCCTCCTGCGCGTCGCTAGGTCTATCCTTGACCAATGTCTGCTGCGGGTTCTCCTGTGTGGTTGTTTGCAAGATCGACCCGATGTCGTTTCGTGCCAGGAGCTTTTCGCATGTGTAATCGTGTCGCGGCCAAGGATGTACATGATCCGCGGTACCTGAAGACACCCCGGCACCCAACCAGGAACATCGTCAACAATTGGAGCCGTTGACCCGAAGATCCCCCTCGAAACACCAAGTTCTCCTTCCCGGAGTCGGACCCGAAGACCACATGTGCGACAAGTACTTCCCGGATGCGATGCTCGAGAACCCGGACGGTAAGAACCACGACACGGATACACCGAGTTCTCCATCGAGGAAACCAAGGCCGTCGACATGGAACCGAAGGACGTCAAGCACTTCACCCCGGACGTCAAGTCTGACCCGACCCGCGGACCCGACAAGGTCTTCACGACGACAAGAACGACAGCGATCAGGACGAATCCGATGCCCCCGACGCCGAACCAAGTCCTTCTACCCGGATGCGACAAGATCTACTTCCATTGTCCGAGACCGATCCCATCGAACCTCGTCCCCGTCGAACCCTGAGACCCGACCCCGAACCCCCGGAACCAAGATCTCCCGAACCTAGATGTGTGACCCTAAGCCCATATTTTTATAAATGATATTACTTGATTGCATATATAATTGCCATGCTTGCATACATATTGTCATGTGGTTTGGGGGCCTTAGGCCGATTCACCTAAATTAAATATGGGGCCATATGCGGGCTTATCCAGTCTTATATTGGCCTCGATTAAATTTGTGTAGCGAACCGGTAACTTATTTTGCCATGTTAAGACAACATTTAAATTGCAGGGTACCTAAACAACTTGAACCGTTTAATTAATTGTCGGGACCCCGGTTCCGCTTAATATTTCCCAATTGCATCGCATCTTGCCATGTCATACATCATACATGCATCATGCCCGATCTTCTGTTGTGGTATTAAATAGTGCATCCGGTGTTTATTCTAGTGTTTTGCTTCTTCGCGGATAAGGCCGTTGAGTTGATGTGAGCTTCGTCCCGATCTTCGGATGCACCTTCGGCAAAGTTTTTCAGGCGAGCATCTCCCCCTTTCTACCTATCTTACTTTTATAGTATTTATTCCCTCCTGTTGATCTATTGCTATCTGTGTTGCGATGCTCTAGTTTTCGTACCCGTGTTATCCCTTGCAGCCTTATATTGCCTTGGACACCTCCTATTACCTGTTGTTTGGTAGATAGTTGGACCGGCGCATCGTAGTCGCATGCTCAAGTGCTGTTGCGTGTCGTCAAGTACCACAGTTGTTGGAGCATTGCCGCATGTTTAATGTTGGAGATGATCATGGCTTTAATTATCGTTCACTTTAATTATTGTTTAATAACTAAAATTGATGTAGGTAAGCAGAGGCACAGGTGGGCAATAGATGTTATTTGGTTGTTAACCGTCCACTTGTGTCCCGTAGGACCCCGAGTACTTGATACCTGTTCCTTGAATATTCGCGCTATCCACATCCGGGAGGATTATGGGACCCCCCTGAGCCAGAGCTTGATTCATTCTTATTTCTTGGGGCCACAAACTAGTTTGAGGTTTTATTTACTATCCTGTACTTATGCCATGCTTTACTGCTTTATTTAAAATTGCGCGAGGTACTGCACACTATACTGTTTAGGATCGGGACACGTTTTCGCGGTATCGACAAGCCCGAGTTTTCGGGTTCCCAGTCGTTTACAGCCGTCCACCCAAACCTCGGGTCCGTCTCGGAGTCAGCTAACTTCGTTGCGGGTGTACTCCAAGGGGTGGCCCCCTGAAATATTTCTGAATCCTGTGATTGCTTTGTCGTGAAAGCCTCGTTGGGTTTTGATTTGGTTTTTCCGAGGTTGATCGAGCGTGTGTTGCTATTTGTGCACCCCTGCAGGGTAAAACTTTCTGAAAGCCGTGTCCGCGGTTATGGACGACTTGGAGCACAGTATCTCGATCATAGACAACTATAACTAAAGTAGTGCTATAAATTTGACTTTATAATGACTAGTAATCAGCTTCACTATAATGGAATGGCTCAATAAAACTGCCAACAATTGCTTGTTTGGGTTGTCGCTTGCAACCATTGTATCTGACTAGTAAGTATTGCAACTATAACGGAATGGCTAAATAAAAGTACCAACAACTGCTGGGTTTGGGGATATCTCATGCTATTTGTATCTGACTAGTAAGTGTTGCAACTACAACGGAATGGTTAACTAAAAATGCCCACTGCTTATTTCATCAGGATAACCATCTATACCTGACTAGTAATTGCTGCAACGATAACTGAATCAATAAAACTGCCAACTGTGTGAGTTCCTCGGTTGACTTTCTCGGTTGGTATCGAGGGGGAATACCAGGATGGGTTTGTTTGGTGTTGGATTTAGGTTGGTTCCGAATAGGTCTTTCTTACCCCTCTCTGATAGCCGCCAGTTATGTCGAGTCTCTATAGGTCGTTTAGTGCATGTTGCGCTGCCGCTGCAGTCCACCATACCTGTGTAGGCGAGGACCGCCGAAATCTAGCCTCGCCGTGTACTAGCCTCAGTACCGACGCTCCTCTTTTTCCTTTGCCCTTTGTCGGCACCCCTTTTGTTTTAGCAGGTTTCGACGTCGTTAGCAGGGTTACCCTTCCGGCTTGGCCTGGGCAGGGTTATGGACGCCATTGGTTATTCTTCAGGGCTCTTAGCCCCATTTGCATCTTGTCCGTAGTCGGACGCTCTATAAATTTCAAGGTGATTTGGATCTTTGTATATTATATCTGTATTCTTGACTCATTGAGTCGCTGCTGTATATATATATCTGTTCTGTGGGTCCCATCGAGGACTGTTGTGTACTGTTATTACTTCGTTTTCCACCCGCACGAAAGTGCCTGGTGGGCACCTTTGAATCATTTCTATGCGGGTTTGGCGGGGAGCGCTGAAACTTGCATAGGGTCGATTCTGAGGGTGTTACAGAGTGGTATCAGAGCTCAGCAGTTGCGATACCCCACACGTTCAGCCTGTAGGATAACCTAGCTAATGGACGTCGTAGAGTGTCAAAACTATTTTGGAAATCGGTTGGATAGTTCTGATTAGGTCTGATTTTACTCCTTACCCCTCTGCTATTCTCCTCTTACCTCTACGTGTTTTGAATCCGCTCTCTTCTCTTTCTTCGAGTCCAGGAATTCTCGTGGTTGGGTTTTCGTCGTACCTTCAGGGTTTCGCTTCCTCCTTGGGTAACGGTGATGCTACATCTGGTCTTCATGCTATCCGAGGAATCCTTCGTCTGGTGGACTTCTCTTTGTTCCTTCTCGTGCCTTCCGGTGTTTTCCGACGCGACGACATCATCTACGCCAGATCCGGTGCAGGGCATGCATCACTCCTTTGTTCCGACCCTCGTTTGTCGAGATCTTCAGTCTAATTCTGAGAGTTGGTTGCATAATCCGCCTATTCGTGTGCAGAGTAATGGTTTGGGTGCGCGATGGACTGATCACCATCCGACTACTCTTATCATTCGCTCTTGTACATCGAATCAGTGGATCCAGCAGTTTTACTCCGTCCACGGAGGCTAGAGGTGGCTTTATTGGTTGATACCTCTACCTTCGACCTTTTGTTTCCCGGAGTGTTCTCTCGACGATCACGGACAACGACCTATTGTTAGTGGTGTCGCGAGGATCTACGCGAAGCGGGAAGACGCAAATCGCCGACCTTCCTTCCGGTACCATGAGGCGGATCTCGAGGGCGAGATCCATTGTTAGTGGTGTCGAATTGGGGCATCCCGCAAAACCACTACTAGAAAATCGCGTTGTTTTTGTGCATTGCATCGTCATGACCGCACGCTCATGTCATCATGCCACATCGCATTTGTGCATCGTCATGTCATCTTGCATTTGTTTGCATAAAACCATTTTCGAAACGCCTAGTTTTGTCTTCTAAATCTTCCCGTCTTTATTCAAATTAAAACCCGGGTCTCCGGATTATTTTTGTTTTGTCTGCCAACGGTTTGCAAACGCCCCGTTTTAATTAATAAAATATTTAGTTATTTTTAGGGGGCAGCCAAACCGGGCCGATCCGACCCAGTCGACCACCCCCAGTTCAAACCGGACCACCCAAAATCCCTTTTCTACCTAAACCTAGTCTAACCACCCTACCTCCACCTCACCCCAACCAATAATCTGCCGCCACCTCACCCCTCTCTTCCCCTCTAATCTATCCTATGCTGCCACCTCATCCCCACTCCCTCCCTCTCCCCACAGCCCCACTCCCTCACCCTGCCGCCCCACACACGCACAGCACACACACTCTCCACCCCGCCGCCTAGTCTCACCCCGCCTGGGCCCGGCCCCACCCTGCAGCCCCACCCCCAACCTCGCCTCCCTCTCCTCTGTTCCTCTTCCCAACCCCGACGCTCCCCTCCCCATCCTCTCTCCCCGCTGCGCTCGCCGCCCTGTCTCCTCCTTCCCCGGCCGACCTCGCCTCCGGCCGCGAGCCTCACCTCCCCGCCGCCGCCCTCTGCTCCTCCTCCTCGCCCCGCTTCGCCGACCACCAGGGGTCGCCTCCTCCACCCTGCCCTTTCCCCCGACGCTGCCACCACCCCGGCAGCAGCAGCCGCGCCCGAGCCCCGCTGCCGGGGCCGTTCCTCCTCCGCGAGCCCGACCCTCACCGCCTCCGCTCGCGCTCCGACCCTGAGCCGTGACCGCCGTCGCCCGTGCGCCTCCATCGGCCGCGCCTTCCACCCCTCCCTCCTCGCAGCGTCGCCGGCCTCAGGCCCTCCCGCCGGCCTGCGCGCGCCGCCCTCGAGCCGTCTCCCTACCGCGCGCGCCCCCCCTCGCCGGAGCCCGACCCGATCCTCTCCCCCACCTTCCCTGCAGAGCCGCCCTCGAGGCCGAGCCCTCCTCTGCTCTGTCCGGCAGGCCCACGCCGACCGAGCCCTGGGCCCGCGAGGCTCTGCCCGCTTCCCGTCGCCGCTGCCCTTCGTCGCTCGGGCGCGCCCTCCCCGCATCCTCTCGGCTGCAGCGAGACAGCGCTGCTGTTCCTCGGTGTCGTGGCCAGGCGCGCCTCGTCCTGCCTCCTGCGCGTCGCTAGGTCTATCCTTGACCAATGTCTGCTGCGGGTTCTCCTGTGTGGTTG
This sequence comes from Avena sativa, assembly GCA_916181665.1. Taxonomy (NCBI): domain Eukaryota; kingdom Viridiplantae; phylum Streptophyta; class Magnoliopsida; order Poales; family Poaceae; genus Avena; species Avena sativa. Next base: position 151,995,744 of record OV702283.1, on the reverse strand, counting down.
TTTGCAAGATCGACCCGATGTCGTTTCGTGCCAGGAGCTTTTCGCATGTGTAATCGTGTCGCGGCCAAGGATGTACATGATCCGCGGTACCTGAAGACACCCCGACACCCAACCAGGAACATCGTCAACAATTGGAGCCGTTGACCCGAAGATCCCCCTCGAAACACCAAGTTCTCCTTCCCGGAGTCGGACCCGAAGACCACATGTGCGACACGTACTTCCCGGATGCGATGCTCGAGAACCCGGACGGTAAGAACCACGACACGGATACACCGAGTTCTCCATCGAGGAAACCAAGGCCGTCGACATGGAACCGAAGGACGTCAAGCACTTCACCCCGGACGTCAAGTCTGACCCGACCCGCGGACCCGACAAGGTCTTCACGACGACAAGAACGACAGCGATCAGGACGAATCCGATGCCCCCGACGCCGAACCAAGTCCTTCTATCCGGATGCGACAAGATCTACTTCCGTTGTCCGAGACCGATCCCATCGAACCTCGTCCCCGTCGAACCCTAAGACCCGACCCCGAACCCCCGGAACCAAGATCTCCCGAACCCAGATGTGTGACCCTAAGCCCATATTTTTATAAATGATATTACTTGATTGCATATATAATTGCCATGCTTGCATACATATTGTCATGTGGTTTGGGGGCCTTAGGCCAATTCACCTAAATTAAATATGGGGCCATATGCGGGCTTATCTAGTCTTATATTGGCCTCATTTAAATTTGTGTAGCGAACCGGTAACTTATTTTGCCATGTTAAGACAACATTTAAATTGCAGGGTACCTAAACAACTTGAACCGTTTAATTAATTGTCGGGACCCCGGTTCCGCTTAATATTGCCCAATTGCATCGCATCTTGCCATGTCATACATCATACATGCATCATGCCCGATCTTCTGCCGTGGTATTAAATAGTGCATCCGGTGTTTATTCTAGTGTTTTGCTTCTTCGCGGATAAGGCCATTGAGTTGATGTGAGCTTCGCCCCGATCTTCGGATGCACCTTCGGCAAAGTTTTTCAGGCGAGCATCTCCCCCTTTCTACCTATCTTACTTTTATAGTATTTATTCCCTCCTGTTGATCTATTGCTATCTGTGTTGCGATGCTCTAGTTTTCGTACCTGTGTTATCCCTTGCAGCCTTATATTGCCTTGGACACCTCCTATTACCTGTTGTTTGGTAGATAGTTGGACCGGCGCGTCGTAGTCGCTTGCTCAAGTGATGTTGCGTGTCGTCAAGTACCACAGTTGTTGGAGCATTGCCGCATGTTTAATGTTGGAGATGATCATGGCTTTAATTATCGTTCACTTTAATTATTGTTTAATAACTAAAATTGAAGTAGGTAAGCAGAGGCACAGGTGGGCAATAGATGTTATTTGGTTGTTAACCGTCCACTAGTGTCACGTAGGACCCCGAGTACTTGATACCTGTTCCTTGAATATTCGCGCTATCCACATCCGGGAGGATTATGGGACCCCCCTGAGCCAGAGCTTGATTCATTCTTATTTCTTGGGGCCACAAACTAGTTTGAGGTTTTATTTACTATCCTGTACTTATGCCATGCTTTACTGCTTTATTTAAAATTGTGCGAGGTACTGCACACTGTACTGTTTAGGATCGGGACACGTTTTCACGGTATCGACAAGCCCGAGTTTTTGGGTTCCCAGTCGATTACAGCCGTCCACCCAAACCTCGGGTCCGTCTCGGAGTCAGCTAACTTTGTTGCGGGTGTACTCCAAGGGGTGTCCCCCTGAAATATTTCTGAATCCTGTGATTGCGTTGTCATGAAATCCTCGTTGGGTTTTGATTTGGTTTTTCCGAGGTTGATCGAGTGTGTGTTGCTATTTGTGCACCCCTGCAGGGTAAAACTTTCTGAAAGCCGTGTCCGCGGTTATGGACGACTTGGAGCACAGTATCTCAATCATAGACAACTATAACTAAAGTAGTGCTATAAATTTGACTTTATAATGACTAGTAATCAGCTTCACTATAATGGAATGGCTCAATAAAACTGCCAACAATTGCTTGTTTGGGTTGTCGCTTGCAACCATTGTATCTGACTAGTAAGTATTGCAACTATAACGGAATGGCTAAATAAAAGTACCAACAACTGCTGGGTTTGGGGATATCTCATGCTATTTGTATCTGACTAGTAAGTGTTGCAACTACAACGGAATGGTTAACTAAAAATGCCCACTGCTTATTTCATCAGGATAACCATCTATACCTGACTAGTAATTGCTGCAACGATAACTGAATCAATAAAACTGCCAACTGTGTGAGTTCCTCGGTTGACTTTCTCGGTTGGTATCGAGGGGGAATACCAGGATGGGTTTGTTTGGTGTTGGATTCAGGTTGGTTCCGAATAGGTCTTTCTTACCCCTCTCTGATAGCCGCCAGTTATGTCGAGTCTCTATAGGTCGTTTAGTGCATGCTGCGCTGCCGCTGCAGTCCACCATACCTGTGTAGGCGAGGACCGCCGAATTCTAGCCTCGCCGTGTACTGGCCTCAGTACTGACGCTCCTCTTTTTCCTTTGCCCTTTGTCGGCACCCCTTTTGTTTTAGCAGGTTTCGACGTCGTTAGCAGGGTTACCCTTCTGGCTTGGCCTGGGCAGGGTTATGGACGCCATTGGTTATTCTTCAGGGCTCTTAGCCCCATTTGCATCTTGTCCGTAGTCGGACGCTCTATAAATTTCAAGGTGATTTGGATCTTTGTATATTATATCTGTATTCTTGACTCATTGAGTCGCTGTTGTATATATATATCTGTTCTGTGGGTCCCATCGAGGACTGTTGTGTACTGTTATTACTTCGTTTTCCACCCGCACGAAAGTGCCTGGTGGGAACCTTTGAATCGTTTCTATGCGGGTTTGGCGGGGAGCGCTGAAACTTGCATAGGGTTGATTCTGAGGGTGTTACACCGGCGCATGGGGCTGCCCCCTTGCCCTCCCCTCTTCATGTGGGTGGACACTCCACTCACAAAAGTCCTTTAAATTCCCTCCACTCAAAAGTCCACTCAAATTCCCATTAAATTTCCTCCAAATTTAATGCAAACTCTCATTAAATAAAACTCTTTTATTTTATTCAGAATTTTGTCAATTACTTTAATGACAAACATTCACAAATAACCCCTTGCTAGAATTCCATTTCACATGCATAACCACTTTATGCAATTTCACCTGAAAACCTGTTTCGGTATCTAGTGAAATAAATTCATGCGCTTGTTCATTGTTTCGGCATGAAACTTTTGCTCCAATTGGATGTAGGTGTCTCTTAAGTGTGTCACCCTACGGTTCGTGAATAATGCGGACATGATCGAGACCCCTCTCGGATCAATAATCAGAAGCGGGATCTGGAGACCCATACTGACTCCCACACATTCAACGATGACTTTCTTGTGATCGTCGGAACCTTTTACGCTAGTATCTTAATCCCTTTGTTTCACGATATATTACATGTCCGAGATTCAATCATCGGTATCTCCATACCTAGTTTGATCTCGTTACCGACATGCACTCTTTTCTCGTTCCCGTGATATAACATTCTAGTGATCAAATCACTTGCTTGCAAGCTAATCAATGTGATATCACCGAGAAGGCCCAGAGTATATCTATCCATCATCGGGATGAACAAATTCCACTCTCGATCCACGAGCCTCAACATAACACTTTATTAGTTCTGAATCCATCTTTATAATCACCCTGTTACGGTGTGACGTTTGATGTTATCAAGGAACTCTTCCGGTATTAGTGATTGACATGATTTCATGGTCTAAGGATTAGGATCACTTCGTAAGTTGTTATAGCAATATAAACTCAATGACTTTGATCGTAATGCTATACTTCGGATGAATGTTCATCACACCATTACACTAATGTTGTGATCCCGTTATTAACAACATCCAATGTCCATGATCAGGAAACCTTGATCATCTTGTTAATCAACGAGCTAGTTTATGAGAGAGGCATAACTAGGAACTTTCTGTTTGTTTATTAAACACACATGTATTAATGTTTCCGTATTAATACAATTATAGCATGCAAAATAAACATCTATCATATACTTGGAATACACATAATAAACACTTTATTATTGCCTCTAAGGGCATATTCCCTTCAGCTAGTGCTTGGTTAATCTGGCTAGATGATCTACTGAGATGGTTGTGAGCTAGATAGGGAACCAGTTAGGCTCAAAACACTGCACACTATAGTGTTTTGATTTTGTTTGATTTGGGTCTGCCAAGTGTTTGATGAAATGGCCGCATGAATTCAAGTTTTGAATTTTGAAAAGATTTTTGGTGGGTGTGCTAGATTGGTGCTGGTGAGTCTGTAGATGCTTGGGTTTTGAAAGTTGAGCTTGTTTGAGTGGTTTTTGAAAAAGTGGGATCTTCCCATATGATAAGGATTCAATTTTTAATTGTCATTTAAACTATGCATTTGAAAGTTTCTGGATGATCACAAAGTGGGCCTTGATACTTTGTTATGAGTACAATCAAGGGGTGCAAAGATCTAGAAAAGTTTCTGTTAGGTTCTGAAAGTTTGAGACAGCTAAAGTAGGCATGGGAGTTAAATTGGTCAAAATGACCATTCCTTTATTTTATTTGTTTTGCTTTACTTGTCTTTGGGAAAAGTGTGGGAAATGTTTTAGATGATGTTTATTTCACCTAAGAAACATTTTACAAGCAAAGAAACACACAAACAAGGTGGTTCAAAAGAATTCAAAATGAAATGCATACTCACATGCATGCTTTCATAATTTTATTTAGAAAAGTTTTTGTTAACCCTAATTTTGATGATTTAAGTTTAGTATTTTTGGGATGTTACAGCGGGGGCCTTGGCGGCGAAGTAGCTAGGGGGTGGTGGCGGCGGGGTGGGTGGAGGACCCATGACCTAGGAACGATAGTACTCTGATACCATGTAGAATTATGATAATAACACACTTAATTCAATAACAAAGGGGGTACAAGTGTTTATATAGTACATGGGAGAGGGGGGCCGGTGGTACCGGCCGATGCCCTAATATAATCTAACACTGGTGAATGCGGAAAATGTTTTCCAAGCTGAAAAAATGGCTCTCACAAGGCAATCGACATTGCTGATGAACTGGGAGTCGACCGACTGGTGTTCTAAACTGATTGCAACAACTCAAAGAATGCATTGATTTCATCTCACTCTGCACTATGCCAAATGGGAGTTCTCCTTAGTGACATGAAGTTTCGCATGCGTATGTGTTTAATCGAGGCCTATGTCAAGTTTATTTTGGAAATGAAGGGTGCGACCCCTAGCCTCTGCATCGAAAAGATGCATTATGGCCTTTATTTATTTTTTATAAAACAATCAACAAATACCGGACAAAGAACATACATCACGCAACCCGAAGCCACCACACACACCTACAAAACTCGACTCAAAACACTTTGCTATTGTTTCTCCTCTAAACTTGTGTGATTTGGATACAACTAACACGGACTGACGCTGTTTTCAGCAGAATTACCTTGGTGTCTTGTTTTTGTGCAGAAAATGAACTATCAGGATAAATCCCGAAAAATATGCCAAAAATTATATTTCACCAGAAGATCCACGGAGCCAGAAGGAGAGACGGAGAGGCGTCCTGGGGGGCCACACCCACCCCAGGTGCGGGCCCCCCACTAGTCGCGCCTGGAGGGGGTGCAGCCACCCCAGGCACCCCCTCGGCCTCCCTCTACGCCTATAAGTTGCCTTTCGACCTAAAAACCGAGGGGGGGTTCTATAGTTTTCCAGAAAGAGTTCTGCTCCGCCGTCGCCACCAGAAACCAAGATTCGGATCCAGAAACTCCGTTCTGGCACCCTGCCGGGATGGGAAATTTGGAGAGGATCATCGCCATCGACATCACCAACGCATCTCCATCAACCACCGATGTTTCCTTCATCCATGAGTGAGTAATCCCCCGCTGTAGGCTTGGGGATGGTAGGGATTGGATGAGTGATATCATGTAATCGAATAAGATCTGTTAGGCCATAGTGCCTAGTATCTCTATTAGTGCTATTTGACTTTGTTGCAACTTGTTGTGCTTAACATAGGCACTAGGGCCCGAGTGCCATGATCTCAAATCTGAACTTATTATTGAATCATTATGATAGTATTGTTTGTGATCTTATCTACAAGTTGTGTATACATATCATTGTCCAGATCCACAGGCCCCAAAGTGACAATAATTGGGACAACCGGAGGGGATGGCTATGGTGTGAGGATCACATGTGTTCACGGAATGTTAATGCTTTGCTCCGGTGCTCTATTAAAACGAGCACCTTAATTGCCAGTAGTTCCCTAGAGGCCCCACTGCCACGGGCTAGCTGGACAGAAGATGTTGTGCATGTTCTCATTGCGAGCATGTATGACTATATTTGGAGCACATGCCTAGGATTGTTTAGTACTTGGATTCTTGTTATTATTTATATGCAATGACCTAGGTCTTGAAGTTACATGTTTAGACTCGTCCATGCAACGCCCGTCCATCCATCCCTATGCCTACCGCACTCGAATCCCACTATTGATGTTACTGTTGCTGTTGTTGTTGTTGCTGTTGCTTTGCTGTTGCTACTATCAAACTGTTGCTACTAATAAACTTCTGTGAGAAAGAACTATTTTCAGGTGCAGCTGAACTGACAACTCAGTTGTTAAGGCTTGCAAGTACTCTTTATCTCCCCTTGTGTCGAATCAATAAATTAGGTAATACTACCCGTGAAGACTGCTGCGATCCCCTATACTTGTGGGTCATCAGCCTGCTCTTTGCTCGGGAATACAACGACAACACTCCACCAGCTAGGGACCAGGAACAATCGCATACTCCGAGACGCCCTCTAGGAGAAACAAGAACGTACATCCAGAATAACAACCTCTTAGCGAGCACCTTATGTACATGCCACAGAAGCCGTCAGCTCTATCGAACCTCCGATCGGTCTTCACTGTTAAGATCCGCACAAACTTTGTCGGTCCTATCGTCGATGCCAGAACAACACCCCTATTGGAGATATGCCCTAGAGGCAATAATAAATGTATTTATTATTATATCTTTGTGTTTATGATAAATGTTTACATTCATGCTATAATAGTATTAACAAGGAAACATTAATACTTGTGTGATTTGTAAACTAAAATAGAGTCTCTGGTAAAGCCTCTTTATAATACTAGCTTGTTGGTTAATAAATGATTGTGGTTTCCCTATCATGAACATTGAGATGTTATTAACAACAAGATCATATCATTAGGAGAATGATATGGTGGACATACTCCTGTAGATAAGCGTAGCATAAAGATCAAGTCATTTTAATAGTTCAATTGCTATATGCTTTATGATACATAGTAACCTAATTCCTTCGACCATGAGATCATGCATATCACCTTCACCGAAAGGATGCTTTGATGACATCAAACACCACACCGTAACTGGGTGGCTATAAAGGTGGCATTGAGTGTTCAGAAAGTATTGGTTGAGACACATGGATCAAGAGTGGGATTTGTCCATCCATATGACGGATAGATATACTCTGGGCCCTCTCGGTGGAATGTCATCCAATTAGCTTGCAAGCATGTGACTGGATCACAAGGTATCACATATCACGGGAACGAGAAAAGAGTACTTATCAGTAACGAGGTTGAACTAGGTATGCAGAGATACCGACGATCATAACCTCAGATAAGTAAACTATCGTGAGACAAAGGGAAATTGGTATCGTATGTAAGTGGTTCATTCGATCGCAAAGTAATCATAGAAATATGTGGGAGCCATATGAATTTCCAGATTCCTCTATTGGTTATTGTTTGGAGAAGTCTCTCGATCATGTCCGCATAATTCACGAACCGTAGGGAGACACACTTAAGGATTCGACGTTGTTTGAGTAGTTATGGAATGATGAGTAAGAGGCCGAATGTTGTTCGGAGTCTCGGATGGGATCCGGGATATCACGAGGAGATCCGGAGTGGTCCGGAGAATAAGATTCATATAAGGAAAGTCCTGTTTCGGGGTTGGAGAATGGTTCCGGTGTTTTCATCGGGAATGTTCTAGAAGGTTCCGGAATGTCTGGCACTCCGGAGGGGAAGGGTACATGAATGTGTCATATCAAGTTGGAATGATTGCATCATGTACTAGGTGTCATCGCTGAACAAAATAAAGGGTTTAATCAAATCCTAGTTTGAAAAGTCAAACGCCAATTTGAAAAGTCAAACGGCTATTTTGGAAGGTGGAGGGGAAGTAGGAAACCTACTTGGGGAGGAGTTCCTCCCCTCCACCGCCGGCCCACTTGGGAAACCGAGTTGGGGAGGGACCCCCTCCCCTGGCGTGCCCCCTCCACCTATATAAGGAGGGGCAGGGCTGCCCCTCCAAACACACAACACCTCCACCCGCAAACCCTAGCCCCGGCGCCGCCACCTCCTGCTGCCGTCGCCGCCGCCTAGCTAAACCCTAGCCACCGGCCTTGCTCCTCCTTGGTGCATCTAAACCCTAGATCGCCGAGGCTCTCTCTCATAGTCCACCATACTCGCTCCGGCTTAAGGCGAAGCCCTGCGAGATCTCCCCTCTACTTCCGGTACCACGCCGTTGTGATGCCGGAATCGCGAGGAGAGTGCTACAACCTCCGCTGCCTGCTGGAACAAGGGAGAGGAAGGTCTTCGTCGAGTACCGAACGTGTGACCGACTGCGGGAGCGTTGCCGGAACGCAGCGCCGAAAGGATCGTCTATGCGATCTTGAGATCGGGAAGAGTACGACTACATCACCCACGAGAATCCGCTCTCATTAAACACTTTGGAATCTTCGAGGGTGAGTTATTCCATCGACTCGTTGCTACAATCTAGTAGATAGATCTTGGCTTGTTTGTTTGTATGCGATAGAAAATTTTGGTTTTCCATGCTACGAAACCCTACAGTGGTATCAGAGTCGTGTCTATATGTAGATCTGTTGCACGAGTAGAACACAATGGTCATTGTGGGCGTTGATGCTTTTGTTGTCGATTGCTTCTTGTGTACTTTGCATCTTGCGAGATGGTGGGATGAAGCGGCCCAGGCTAACCTTACATGACATCGTTCATGAGACTTGCTCCACGCTTGACATGCAACTTGTATTGCATAAGTGGCTTTGCGGGTGCCTGTTTCTCCCAACATAGTTAAGATTCAATTTACAACGGGTGATTGACAATGCTAGTATCAATGTGGTGGTTCTTGTTCGTAAGTTAGAACGACACTTATTGAAAGCCCCAAACCACGTAAAACATGCAAAGAAAGTAGAGACGTCTAACTTTTTTTGCAGGGGTGTGCTGTGATGTGATATGGCCATGATTGTGATTATATTTGATGTATGCAATGTTCCTTATTGTAAATTGGCAACTGACAGGAGCCATATGGTTGTCTTTAAATTCTGTTAAGACCAGCGTGTCTATTCAAAGTAGTTGTAATAGTTGAAGCCGGTGGACGACAACCATGGAGCAGCGTCATTGACATTGATGCAATGCCGGTGATGATGGAGATCATGTTCGTGCTTGAAGATGGAGATCGGAAGCACAAAGAAGAAAAGCCATATCATATCACATATTATGAATTGCATGTGATGTTAATCCTTTATGCATCTTGTATTGCTTAGTTAACGATGGTAGCATTATAAGATGATCCCTCATGCACATGAATTTCAAGATCTAAAGTGTTCATCCTTAGTAAGCACCGTTGCTAAAGCTTGTTGTTTCGAAGCACCACGTGATGATCGGGTGTGTTAGATTCCGCAAGTGTATACAACGTGAGCAAGCCAGATTTGCTCATGCGGAAGCTAAGGTTTGATCTTGATGAGCCTAGCATGTACAGACATGGTCTCGGAACACGGATCACCGAAAGTTAAAGCATGGATCATATAGTAGATATGATGAACATGTCGATTGTTCGCCATTGAAACTATATCAACTCTCGTGATGATCAGTGTTGATGTGGTGGATTTGGTTCGTGTGATCACTAAAACAATGTGAGGGATATTGTTTTGAGTGGGAGTTCACCTAGATTAATTTAACTATTAATTAGAACTCAATTTGTCATAAACTTAGTCTAAACTATTGCAAATATGTTGTAGATCAATGGCGGCCCCTACCATCAATTTTAATGCGTTCCAAGAGAAAGAAAAGTTGAAAAACAATGGAAGCAACTTCGCGGATTGGTTCCGCAATTTGAGGATTGTCCTCACAGCTGGTAATTTGACCTATGTGCTAGATGCACCGCTGGGTGACCCACCTGCAGCTACTGCTACCGATGAAGTAAAGAATGTTTACCTCGCTCGGAAGACTCAGTACTCCACAGTTCAGTGTGCTATCTTGTATGGTTTAGAATCGGAGCTTCATAAAAGGTTTGAGAATTCAGACCCACATGATATTGTCCGTGATCTCGAATTGATCTTTGGGACTCACGCGGCAATTGAGAGCTATGAGGCTTCTGAAAAGTTCTTTAACTACAAGATGGAAGAGGGCAGCTCCGTCAGTGAGCATGTGCTTAAGATGTCTGGGCACACAAACACTTCAAAGCTTGGGTATAGTGATTCCTAATGCTTTGGGGATTTATCGTGTCCTCCAATCACTACCACCAAGTAACAAGAACTTTGTGATGAACTACAATATGCAAAACATGAACAAGCAGTTGCCAGAACTCTTCGCCATGTTGAAATCTGCAGAAGTGGAGATCAAGAAAGAGCACCAAGTGTTGATGGTCAATAAGACCACCAAATTCAAGAAAGGCAAGTCTAAGCAAAAGGGACACTTCAAGAAGGGTGGTAAGAAAGTTACCGCGCCGACGAAGAAGACCAAGGCTGGACCTAAGCCTGATACAAAGTGCTTTTACTACAAGGGAGAAGGTCACTGGAAGCGGAATTGCCCAAAGTACTTGGCGGATTTGAAGAACGGCAACATCAAAAAGAAAGATATATCTGATATACATGTTATTGATGTGTATCTCACTAGTACTCATAGTAGTGCCTGGGTATTTGATACTGGTTCGGTTGCTCATATTTGTAACTCGAAACAGGTGCTGCAGAATAAACGGAAGCTAGCGAAGAACAAGGTGACGATGCGCGTGGGAAATGGATCAAAGGTTGATGTGATCGCGGTCGGCACGCTACCCCTTCATCTACCATCGGGATTAGTTTTATACCTAAATAATTGTTATTTGGTGCCTGCGTTAAGCATGAACATTATATCGGGATCTTGTTTATTGCGAGACGATTACTTGTTTAAGTCCGAGAATAATGGTTGTTCGATTTATATGAGTAATATGTTTTATGCACATGCACCTTTGATAGATGGTCTTTTCTTATTGAATCTCGATAGTGGAAATACACATATTAATAACATTGAGGCTAAACGTTTGAAATCGAGCGATAACTCGACCTATATGTGGCACTGTCGTCTTGGTCACATTGGAGTGAAGCGCATGAAGAAACTCCATTCCGATGGACTTCTTGAATCACTTGATTTCGAATCACTTGAAAGATGCGAAGCATGTCTGATGGGTAAAATGACTAAGACTCCATTTTCTGGTATGATGGAGCGAGCTACGGACTTATTGGAAATCATACATACCGATGTGTGTGGTCCAATGAGTGTAGCATCGCGCGGTGGTTATCGTTATGTTCTTACCTTCACGGATGACTTGAGTAGATATGGGTATATCTATTTCATGAAACATAAGTCCGAAACTTTTGAGAAGTTTAAGGAATTTCAAAGTGAGGTAGAGAATCAACGTAACAAGAAGATTAAATTTCTACGTTCTGATCGTGGAGGTGAATATCTAAGTTACGAGTTTGGCGAGCATTTGAAGAAATGCGGAATACTTTCACAATTGACACCGCCGGGAACACCATAGCGTAATGGTGTGTCCGAACGTCGTAATCGAACTCTCTTAGATATGGTTCGTTCTATGATGTCACTTACAGATTTACCGCTATCATTTTGGGGTTATGCATTAGAAACAGCCGCATTCACTTTAAATAGGGCACCATCTAAATCCGTTGAAACGACACCGTATGAATTATGGTTTGGGAAGAAACTTAAATTGTCGTTCCTTAAAGTTTGGGGTTGCGAAGCCTATGTAAAGAAGTTACAGCCGGACAAGCTTGAACCCAAAGCGGAAAAATGTGTCTTCATAGGATACCCAAAGGAAACTATTGGGTATACCTTCTATCATAGATCTGAAGGCAAAATCTTCATTGCCAAGAATGGATCCTTTCTAGAGAAGGAATTGCTCTCGAAAGAAGTGACTGGAAGGAAAGTAGAACTCGACGAGGTTGTCGAACCTTCTCTCGAACTTGCGAGTAGCGCAGCACCGGAAGAAGTTCATGTGGTGCCTGCACCAATAAGAGAGGAAGCTAATGATGATGATCATGAAACTTCGGTTGTAGTTTCTACAAAGCCTCGCAGGTTAACGAGAACTCGTACCACTCCTGATTGGTATGATCCCATTATGAGTGTCATGTTGGTGGACAACACCGATGACCCTGCGACGTATGAGGAAGTGATGATGAGCCCAGATTCCAATAAATGGCAAGAAGCCATGAAATCCGAGATTGGATCCATCTACGAAAACCAAGTATGGACTTTGGTGGACTTACCGGACGGCCGGAAGGCTATCGAGAACAAATGGATTTTCAAGAAGAAAACAGATGCTGATGGTAATGTTACTGTCTATAAAGCTCGACTTGTCACAAAAGGGTTTCGACAAATTCAAGGAGTTGACTACGATGAGACTTTCTCACCAGTAGCGAAGCTAAAGTCTGTGAGGATTATGTTAGCAATCGCTGCATATTATGATTATGAGATATGGCAGATGGATGTCAAAACAACATTCCTCAATGGAGACATTGATGAAGAGTTGTATATGATACAACCCAAAGGTTTTGTCGATCCAAAAGATGCTAACAAGGTATGCAAACTTCAACGGTCCATCTATGGATTGAAGCAAGCATCCTTAAGTTGGAATCAACGTTTTGATAAGGTAATCAAAAGTTTTGGTTTTATACAAACTTATGGAGAAGCTTGTATTTACAAGAAAGTGAGTGGGAGCTCTGTAGCATTCTTAATACTATATGTAGATGACATATTGTTGATTGGGAATGATGTAGACCTTCTCAATAGTGTCAAGGAATATTTGAATAATAGTTTTTCAATGAAAGATCTTGGCGAAGCAGCTTACATATTAGGCATAAAGATTTATAGAGATAGATCAAGACGCCTAATATCATTGTCACAAAGTACATATTTGGACAAGGTTCTAAAGAGGTTTGGAATGGAAGATAGCAAGAAAGGGTTCTTGCCCATGTTGCCCAATACGACCTTGAGTAAAACTCAAAGTCCGACAACGGCAGAAGATAGATAAAGGATGAGTAAGACTCCCTATGCTTCAGCCATAGGATCTCTAATGTATGCCATGCTATGTACTAGACCCGACATTGCATATGCTGTTAGTTTAACTAGCAGATATCAAAGTGATCCAGGAGTGGATCATTGGACAGCGGTCAAAAACATCCTTAAGTACTTGAGAAGAACTAAGGATATGGTTCTTTCTTATGGAGGTGATGAACAGCTCGTTGTTAATGGTTACACCGATGCTAGTTGGAACACCGATCCGGATGATTCTAAATCACAATCTGGATACGTATTTACTTTGAATGGTGCAGCAATTAGCTGGAGGAGTGCAAAGCAAAGCGTTGTGGCGAGATCTTCAACTGAATCGGAATACATGGCTGCTTAGGAGGCTTCACAAGAAGCGATATGGATGAAAGAGTTCATTACAGAGCTGGGTGTGGTTCCTAGTGCGCTGGACCCAATGTCAATCTACTGTGATAACATGGGCACCATAGCCAATGCGCAAGAACCAAGGTCACACAAGAAGCTGAAGCACATCAAGCTACATTTTCACGCTATTCGAGAACATGTCCAAGATGGGGACATAAAGATTGGCAAAGTACACACATATCTGAATGTGGCGGATCCGTTGACTAAACCTCTCCCGAGGGCAAAACATGACCAGCACCAAACGGCCATGCGTGTTCGGTATATTACCATGTAATCTAGATTAGATGACTCTAGTGCAAGTGGGATACTGTTGGAGATATGCCCTAGAGGCAATAATAAATGTAGTTATTATTATATCTTTGTGTTTATGATAAATTTTTACATTCATGCTATAATAGTATTAACAAGGAAACATTAATACTTGTGTGATTTGTAAACTAAAATAGAGTCCCTGGTAAAGCCTCTTTATAATACTAGCTTGTTGGTTAATAAATGATTGTGGTTTCCCTATCATGAACATTGAGATGTTATTAACAACAAGATCATATCACTAGGAGAATGATATGGTGGACATACTCCTGTAGATAAGCGTAGCATAAAGATCAAGTCATTTTAATAGTTCAATTGCTATATGCTTTATGATACATAGTAACCTAATTCCTTCGACCATGAGATCATGCATAACACCTTCACCGGAAGGATGCTTTGATGACATCAAACACCACACCGTAACTGGGTGGCTATAAAGGTGGCATTGAGTGTTCGGAAAGTATTAGTTGAGACACATGGATCAAGAGTGGGATTTGTCCATCCATATGACGGATAGATATACTCTGGGCCCTCTCGGTGGAATGTCATCCAATTAGCTTGCAAGCATGTGACTGGCTCACAAGGGATCACATATCACGGGAACGAGAAAAGAGTACTTATCAGTAACGAGGTTGAACTAGGTATGCAGAGATATCGACGATCATAACCTCGGATAAGTAAACTATCGTGAGACAAAGGGAAATTGGTATCGTATGTAAGTGGTTCATTCGATCGCAAAGTAATCATAGAAATATGTGGGAGCCATATGAATTTCTAGATTCCTCTATTGGTTATTTTTCGGAGAAGTGTCTCGATCATGTCCGCATAATTCACGAACCGTAGGGAGACACACTTAATGATTCGACGTTGTTTGAGTAGTTATGGAATGATGAGTAAGAGTCCGAATGTTGTTCGGAGTCTCATATGGGATCCGAGATATCACAAGGAGATCCGGAGTGGTCCGGAGAATAAGATTCATATAAGGAAAGTCCTGTTTCGGGGTTGGAGAATGGTTCCGGTGTTTTCATCGGGAATGTTCTAGAAGGTTCCAGAATGTCCGACACTCCGGAGGGGAAGGGTACATGAATGTGTCATATCAAGTTGGAATGATTGCATCATGTACTAGGTTTCATCGCTGAACAAAATAAAGGGTTTAATCAAATCCTAGTTTGAAAAGTCAAACACCAATTTGAAAAGTCAAACGACTATTTTGGAAGGTGGAGGGGAAGTAGGAAACCTACTTGGGGAGGAGTTCCTCCCCTCCACCGCCAGCCCACTTGGGAAACCGAGTTGGGGAGGGACTCCCCTCCCCTGGCGCGCCCCCTCCACCTATATAAGGAGGGGCAGGGCTGCCCCTCCAAACACACAACACCTCCACCCGCAAACCCTAGCCCCAGCGCCGCCACCTCCTGCTGCTGCCGCCGCCTAGCTAAACCCTAGCCGCCGGCCTTGCTCCTCCTTGGTGCATCTAAACCCTAGATCGCTGAGGCTCTCTCTCATAGTCCACCATACTCGCTCCGGCTTAAGGCAAAGCCCTGCGAGATCTCCCCTCTACTTTCGGTACCACGCCGTTGTGCTGCCGGAATCGCGAGGAGAGTGCTACAACCTCTGCTGCCTGCTGGAACAAGGGAGAGGAAGGTCTTCGTCGAGTACCGAATGTGTGACCGACTGCGGGAGCGCTGCCGGAACGCAGCGCCGGAAGGATCGTCTACGCGATCTTGAGATCGGGAAGAGTACAACTACATCACCCACGAGAATCCGCTCTCGTTAAACACTTTGGAATCTTCGAGGGTGAGTTATTCCATCGACTCGTTGCTACAATATAGTAGATAGATCTTGGCTTGTTTGTTTGTATGGGATAGAAATTTTTTGTTTTCCATGCTACGAAACCCTACAACCCCCACCCTGCGCTAGTCCATCAATGTACATCTGACACTAAGACTCCACTGCACCCCGCCATCGAGACTCGCCGTCTATCAACTAGGTAGATGTACACCGCTCCACCTTATTGCCTCTTCCCTCCAGCATTACTCCAAGAAATGATTCCCTCAAGAGGGATAAAAACACCTTAGTGTCGCCATTGTCCGATCCGGTAACACTAGATCTTAGGGTTTCCCTCGGAACAACATGAGTGGGTAGACGATGGCTACAAAATGATGCCTTCAGCAAGGTAACGACACTTAAAATGCAATGGATGTCGCCTAGAGGGGGGTGAATAGGCTTTTAAAATTATTACGGTTTAGGCTCAAGTAAATGCGGATAAAACTAACGTTTAATTTATTGAGCACAAAACCTAACCACTAGGTTCACCTAAGTGCACCAACAACATATGCTAAGCAATACAAGCAACAAGGTGATAGCAAGATATAAGTACTTCAAGCACGATGGCTATCACAATGTAAAGTGCATAAGTAAAGGGCTCGGTTGAGAGATAATCTATGGATGTGGAGACAAAGATTTGTTTCCCAAAGTTCACTTCCAAAGAAGCTACGTCTCCGTTGGAGAGGTGCGATGGCGCAATGCTCTTCGAACACCACAAATGGCTCACCTAGAGGTGTGGTGGCTCGATGCTCACCCAACGCCACACAAGGCCTCACCCCGGATGCTGAAGCACGCAAATCACCGACGCCACAAAAGGATCACCCTATTCTCTCGAGTGCGTACCACAAAAGGCGGGCACTCGCTCCACTATGGGACGCTTGAGGGCGGTCACCGAACCCGAACAAGATTAGGGCTAACTCCACAACTCAATTGGAGGCTCCCAACAACAAAGACACAAAAGTCTACAATGCCACAAAAGGCCAACAAAGCCACAAAAGGATACAAGACCACAAAAGGTCAACAAGAGCACAAAAGGTCAACAATCCAACCACACAACCGTCTAGGGTTCCAAGAACCCAAGAGTAACAAGCCCACAAGCTTGTACTCGCCGAATCTCCGAGGAGAACTAAAACCTATGCAACAAATGCAAGGGCAAGTCCTTCACTCCCAAATTCCAACAAAGCTACAAAATCTATTGGGGGAATAAGGGAGGAAGAACACAAGAGGAGAACACAAAACTCTCCAAGATCTAGATCCCAATGATTCTTTCAAAAAAAAGGGATTTAGCTTGGTGGTATTGTAGATCTAGATCTCCTCTCTCAAATCCCTCAAAAAGATGCAAGAATCATAGGAAGGGAAAGGGGAGAGGGAAAGCTTCTTCAAGGTCAACAATGAAGGAGAGAGAGAAAGCCAAGAACCAAGGAAAAAGCTAGTACCCACGAAGGGAAGAGGAGCCCCTTTTAAAGGTCTCCCAGATCTGCCCGTTATGGGCATTCGCGACCCTGTCCGGAACTTCCGGCAGGAGGCCGAAAGTTCTGGTGGCACACAGCCAACGGTCAAAAACTGCGATGCGAGAATCTGAAAATGCCAGTCCTGGTCAGAACTTCCGTCGGTCCACCGGAACTTTCGGTGGGAGCGGAACTTCTGGTGGAAATTACGACTGAAGTTCCATCAAATAGACACACCCAAAACAGAAGGTTACTGAATGTGAGCGGAACAAGAGCCGAATTTTCAATCAGAACTTCCGGCGACAACTAGGCCCGAGCGGAACTTCCGGTCCCTAGCCGGAACTTCCAGTGGGGGCGGTATTACCGCTGTAACTTCCAGCCCAAATTCCGTGAAAAACAACAAACCAAATAGAGAGGATACAATACGTGAGCGGAAGAAGAACCAAAACTTCCACCAGAACTTCCGGTGGAAAAATGCCCTAGCGGAACTTCCAGTCAGGGAAATTCCAGAAACAAGAAATGCAATAACTTCCACATCCGAACTCCAAACAAGATGAAACCAATTTTGTTGGAAAGATAACAACGAATAGAATACAACAAGGTGTGGAGACGATAAACTTGCAAGATCAAAAACCGCAATAAGATATGCAAGGGAAATCCTTAGACGATGAACTAGAGCTTGTTATGATGATGAGCACAAGCTCTAGTTCCTCTCATGGACAAGAACCAAATAACAACCTAGAGCTTGTTATGATGATGACCACAAGCTCTAGATCCTCTCATGGACAAGAACCAAATAACAACCAAGAAAGATGATGCTATGAATGCAAAGGTTTGAGCTCTCTCTGAACGATGCAATCGAGACACCCGCTTGAGAACCCCTCTTGATAGTACGGCTATCTATCCTAAACCCGGTCTCTCAACTAACAACACGAGACCGGAAAAAGAGAAGCCCTATCAAGAACATACCTTTTCCTTAAGCATCCCACTTGAACTTGATGTAGACCGTCTTGTTCTTCTATAGTGGGAACACCTTTCTTGTTTGCTCTTGCTTGATGAAGATGAAGACTTGCAAATTGCTCCCCCATACTCCATGGGGAAACCTCTTCTTTGAACTTATCTTCATCACTCCATGATCATGAGGATGGCAAGCTTAAAGCATGAGATCTTCTAGATGGCGCATCTTGAGCTTACCCTTCTTCATCCCTTCTTGAGGTTGATCCATCTTGATGCAACTCTTTGCACTTGTCTTGATCAACCTTCAAGTTCCTTCTTTCTTCATGATTCCAATGGCACAAAGCCCTTGGACATTTCTTCATCTTTCAACCTTGAGACCAACACATGGCCCAAGCGATGCCAATGGACAAACCTACAAGTGAAAATCAATTTACACATTAGTCCATAGAAATTGTCATTAATTACCAAAACCACACATGGGGCATACATGCCCTTTCAGGCGCGTAGACGACGCCATCGCCCGCCATGACAGGAGTCAAAGCTATTTTCACCGATAGCCACGCCTCCCCAACTTGTCACCGGGACTAGATTCGGGATCAGCACCACAACTATCCTTGGCCGACCACCTCTCGCGAAGAAGACGGACACCACCTCCATCATACCCAGGGTACTGCCACGGGCGTCCTCGTGCTGTGGAGAAGCCCTGGATCATAGCACCATTGTCGGAGATAGCGATCGAGGCAAGGTCACGTGCATCAGACCCTAGTCCTAGTAGGTTGATGCCCTCCCGCATCCATCCATCATCGTTAGTACGATTTCCCAGGCCACCGCTCCTCCACATCGCTGTCACGGGCCATGGGAGTAAGGGGCTGCTTTGTCGCTGCCTCACGATGGCCGAGGAGAGCCACCACCGTCGCCGTGCCGCACGGGCTTTACCCGGCAACGCCCCTGGCGGCGGCAGGAGAGAGGAGATGCTATATGTGGTGGTTGAGAGGGGGTGGGCGGGGGTCATGGGAGAGACACTGTCATCAATCCCCATCGCTGCCGATCCAGTGAGTCTACCAGAGAAGAATATCCACCTATGTGGAGTATGTCCCAAGGGGTTGTAGTAAGACACAAGCGGGGTCATGATCTAGGGTCTTTGGGTGTAGTTGTAGCTCATTGCAGTCTTGTTCTATGGACATCGAGCTACGTCGTTTGGTGTTCAAGATCATGTCGTCTCCTGATTAAGGGGATAAGAGCGTTCCATGTAAATAAAAGAAGTTTGGTATGTCGTCTAGCCATAAGCAATTGGACTTGGTGCGGCTCACTCTGATCGTTTGTAGCCTTATAATGGTCATGAGGGCAATGCATAAACTGGACAACGCACACCAGGTTCAAAGTCAAAGTCAAAGTCAGTACTCTCCACAACGCACACCAGGTTCAACGAGTATATTTTCAATGACAACATGTGTCATTCCCTAGTACGACGTTGCATGCAACGCTTCCACACAAGCGACAACTTTTTTTAGAGTAATATAAAATTTTATTACGAAACAATTTGGGGAGAGTCTCCCATTACAGCAGAACTGGCGCACTCCAGCACCTCATAATCCCAGGAAACACACACATTTACATCACATTTTGCACCATATTATGCCAAAGCATGGGCTACCTTATTAGCATCATGGGGACTGAAACTGATCGAACGAGAGAAAAACCAGGTACATTGTTGTATCTTCAGGTCCTCAATTATCGTCGCCTCCCTGGAATAATCTGGTTTCGAACTATTAAGGGCAATGGCAAGCAGTTGCGCATCTGTCTCAAACTCCACTCTAATTACCCCCAGCTTAGCAGCAAGACTGAAAGCCCCCTCCATGCCGCAAAGTTTAGTCAAGAAAGAATCATGAATTGACTCTGAATAGCCCGCTCTAGCTGCTATCACTTCACCATCTGATGCTCTTGCCCACAACACCCCCCCCCCCGATCTTGTCCTTCCACATACACTACTCCGTCCAGTGGAGCCTGCCATCTGCTCCCACCCCCCCTAATCTGACGTGGCTCCTTTGCAAAGCATCCCAAGTATTCAGCCGCTAAACATTTGATGCCATGAGCCAAATCACTTATCTTTGATGGCAAATCACCTTCTCTTAGCTTGTTCCGCTCCGGCCACCATAGCCACCAAATTGCAATAATTTGCAACCATTGTGCCTCCGTGAGCTTCCAGATTTCATCCATGGCATCATCAACACTACAGCTATTCTCTAAACACCTCCTTAAGTTTCCAAACCCCAACAAACGCCATAAAGGTTTCACCTCTTTACACTTCACAAACAGATGGCATCCTTCCTCATGGGCTTTCCTACAAAAGAGACATTTTGAGTCTTCTATCTTCACACCCCTTCTGATGAGATTGTCTCTGGTAGCTAGCGAATTGTGAGCACATCTCCACCAAAAGTGCTTGATTTTATAGGGGTAGTTCAGCTTCCAAATTCTCCACCATTTATTCTTCCCCTTACCTCCAACCAACTCCGGTCGAATTGTACTACTCCTGCCATCCTTCCATGTGGACTAAGTCTACAACTGCATATGTTGTTTGTAGGCATTCCTTACTGAATGGAATCCTCGACTATCAAAGTGTCATGCAACAAAGTCGGCCGCTCCTTCGCGCAATGGCATTTTTAGAATTAAGCGTGCCTCTGTTGCAAAGAAGGTGTCCCTAAGAAGTTGTTGATCATACTATCCTGTAATTGGGCTGATCAATGTGGAGACCTTATTTAGAATATTATCCCCTCTTGGAGTCATGACCTTCCTACACCATGCCCTTGGTAGCCACGGGTCCTGCTAGATATTCACTTGCTCACCATCACGTATACGCTAGATCACACCCTTCTAAACGAGCTCAATCCCATGGAGAATGATGCGCCATGTATATGAAAAAATTTCGCAAGGTTGTGCCTCAATTACATGACAGTCAGGGAAATACTTTGCTTTAAGAATCATGGCACACAAGGTATCAGGATTCTGAATAAAATGCCAAGCCTGTCTTGAGAGCATGGCTACATTGAAACCATGGATGTCCCGAAAGCCCAAGCCTCCCTGTCCCTTTGGTTTGATCATTGTCAACCAATGGATTTTATTTCCCTTCTCCTACTTACTCCACCAATACTTTGCTATCATTGCACTTGGCTCATCACAAAACCCCTTTGTGAGGTAGAAATAGGACATAAAAAAGGATGGTATCGTCTGGGCCACAACTTTAATCAGAACTTCCTTTCCCGCCCTAGACAACAACTTCTCCATTGGCCCCTGTATGGCCTTCCAAATTTTGTCTTCGATGTATGCAAATGCCTTCTTTTTTGACCTTCCAATATACATCGGCATCCCCCAGGTACCTCTCATTCCAATTCTCACTCTCCACCCCTAGAATTGATTTGGTCATCTCCTTCACATGCTGCTTGGTATGTGCACTGAACATCAATGAAGATTTCTCCGTGTTGAGATACTGCCCCGAACAGTTCTCATATAATTGGAGAATACTCTTCAAAGTTTCTACCTCTTCACCCCTAGATCTCATCAACATGACAGAGTCATCTGCGAGGAAGAGATGCGAAAGGCTGGGAGCTCTTGGACAGATCTTCAGCCCATCAACAAGCGACAACTTTTGTGTAGTGCGTTGGGACGCAAATTCTTCTTTTGCAAAGTCATCGAGTGGGTTTGTCAATTGTCATGGTTATCTCCCCTCAATTACAGATCCAACGTATAAGATTGTCTCAAATTTTAAACTTCTCATGAAAATAAAAAAATCTGGTAAGACTGAAATACTTGATTGTTTATTCTAGAAAAGTTATGTTTCATTTGGATAAATGATTTGTGATAAAATAGCTTTTTATATTTTGAACTAAAAAAAATATTTACATCTTATGAAGATCATGGCTCAAGCGCGATGAAGATTTGCAACACCTACTAAGAGGGGCGAGATGCTAGAAATCTATTACCAATGTGGACGAGCTCCATATGAAATCATTGCCCAGCCCAAGGCCAATGTATGCTTTCGGCTTCTCACAAGCAACCTATTCTAAATTCCCTTCTCCTCACGCCTACTTGCGATCCTACTCTTGTTGGCTCGGCGATAGTGAGGTCGTTGATTGTGAGGTCGGTGTCAGAGTAGAGAATAGTAGAGGAGTAACCATGGCTAAGACTATGGATTCTTTCGAACATTTCTATTACTCCCTCAGGCCAGGTTTAGTTGAACCTTGCTTAAACCAGCGGCAATTAAATCGGATTAGGAAGGAGTGTTTATCCTTGTTGCCTTTGAATTTCTCTAGTTTATTTTTGCACACACTACCACTTCCAACCATTTCGATATTTATATTATCTTTTAGTTACACTTATTGCCTCTAAATGATACTCCAATTTCATTCTACTCTTTTTTCTTGCTTAAAGGAGTTTATTCCACTTGTCATTTTTTGTTTAACAGAATTATCTTCATTGTTTCTGGAAAAACGGAGGCAACAACTTTGCCTCATTCCATCAACTAAGAAAGAGTAGTTACACACACCTATTGGTGTAAATTTATCTAAAAAGGGCACTCTTTGCAAATTATTGCCAAGTGTTTAGTGCCCGCCATTGCCCAATTAGCCACCTTAAGTTTTGCAACACAAAGTGAGGAATGAAATGAAAAGAATGTGTGCTTGATTCTTTGAAAGTGATCATGTTTTGATAATCAGCCATGCTGCATGTGATGTGAAATGTTCAAACATTGTTTTTAAGTTCCATGTGAAATTATACGATGATCCATGCAGGGCCGGCCCTAAGGGGGGCTGGAGAGGCGGCTGCCCTGGGCCCTAGCTAGGCATGGCGTGTGCAGGTCAGCCAATCGGGATGAGCTCAGATCGGAGCGCCATTACAGGAGCCGTTTTCTTCTGTATGATTCGGGGACATGAAGTTATGCCGGCTGCTTGTGGGCTAGGGACATAGGCCTTTTTCTTCGTGTATCTAGGCCTTCTCTCTTTTGGCTAAATGGATCAGTGGGTCTAGACAACAAAAACTAGGCGAATCCAGGGAACAGTACGTATGACCATCGACTAGAAATATCCCTTGTAGCTAGCCCCTATTCTAGTGAGCTGGTTTTTTCAAAAAAGCGAAACTACGTTTCAAGTCTAAGAAAAATCCCAAATAAGTAAACTAACTCACATCTAGCACCTGCGATATGTTTCATCAAAATATGTAATCACCCGTGATGTATAGTAAAAAAGAAAAATATGGGGATAAAAAACAATTTACTTTTACTTTTTAGAACCATTTATTTTATCATTTTGTGTATCTTAAAACTTAACGTTTTTTAATTAAACCCTGCATATATCGAGAGAACATGTGTTTGTATATACCAAAAAATATTGGATTTTTTTGAGATTTTTAATATCATTGTCATTTTTTAAATACCAAGCTGAATGAAACTTGGAGGCGGAACAATCAACCCTACGATCATAAGCCGTTCAACCGTTCCCCGTACAAGAATTGAAGGCAACTCATCATCGACACTCAAGCGGCCACGTTTAGAGGCAAGAGACTTGGAAGGATACATCAGTGCCTTCATCGGCCACCGCAACAACAATAATTGAGGCACATTCAAAATGATAATAGATAAGATAATGCTAATGTTCATAATTCAGAAGTTTGCATCTAGATATGCTAGGGGGATTTTTTTTTTAAATGTGTAAGCTATTTGATATCAATATTTATGGATGCACTTCAAATATCATTTGACGCGATCTAACAAAAATATCGTTTAATGCTTGAATAAAGGGGTCTGAAGTTCTAGTTTTGCCCCGGGCCCCTCAAATCCTAGGACCGGCCCTGGATCCATGTACACACCCTTACAAAATTCTCGTGACAAGTACACGACTACATGTTTTGTTAAAGGTTTTCTCTTTCTTAAATGTATTCAAGGTAAGCAAACATGTCAAAAAAATACAAAAACTATGGGAACGCCTACGTCTCAGGCGACTGAGAAATAACTATTTCTCAGTCGGCTGACGTGGTTGGCTCAATCGAATGAAAACATGCATGGTTTACAAATAAAAAACTGCAACCAGATGGCTCAATCGAATCTTGGAACCAAAATCCAACGGTGAACAAGATGACTGAAAAATGACTATTTCTCAGGCGCCTGAGAAATAGCAAAACCGAAAAACTATATGTGTAGATATCAAGAGAATACATTCTATATTTATTATTGAAAGCGTATGATTATTAGGACAATTTTGGTGTCCAACAAAGACTTAAACCGCATAACTTAAAATTCATAGAAGTTTTAGTCATTTTGTTTGATGGATCTTTTGACGGAAGAATAGTAGGGAATACCCCTATTGCGTTGTTTTTCCATTTGTAATTGGTGGATACTATGTACAAGTCGAGTAAAAACAAGGTAGAGTGACTAGAATGTGTCGAGCCATCGCCGACGCCGTCTTTAAGGCTCAGTTTTTCTCCAGGCATAACAAAATCAAGGACATGTTGGAAAATCTAATACATTCGTGTGCACTAAAGATCATGTCCCTTGAATGTTTCCTCACTTTCTCTCTAGCCCGAGCAACATACGCAGTATATTCCTCTATGTATGTGCAAACTAAATTGTCCCTGCATTCATAGCACATAAAAGGAAGACAACCAGAATGACCCAGCGGCGGAGCTTGAAAGAAAATACTGGGAGGGCCAACCTAAAGCAAAGAACAAAAAAATTCAATTGTAGTCTATATACTCACTCCCTCCGTTTGGTATAAGATGTTTTTAGGTTAGTGAATCTAACGTATCTAGACACCTGTTAGTGTGTAAGTTTAAATGAATCTAGACACTAAAAAATATCAAAACATTTCGTTCAGAAATCTAAAACATCTTATATTTCTAAACGGAGCGAGTATACATTAGTTAGTGACTTTGGTTCAGCCAGATGCATACATATATGCGGAATGTTCATGTTCTAAGAAAAACATGACATGTCTCTGAACCAAAGTACATTAGTATATAATGGTTGTCTGTGTGCTTGGGGCTTGGGGATTTGGGGATGCGGCAGGGGCGGCGGGCTCCTTCGCCGGCTCGCCGGGGCTACTACTGGTGGATGGCCGCCACTCAACGTGATTTGGCGAAAGAAAGAAAAGCACCTATATAGGGAATTGGGGAAGAGGACGGGCTCGATTCGGTAGAAGGCTACAGAGTCGGCTATGGAGCTCTGAAAGACAGGAACATGTGCCCACGTGCAGCCGTGCCTGTGGGCTGTTGTGCTGCCCTGCTTCTCCCAGTTGTCCGGACCTAGCGCATCCATGGATTCTATTAAGATGCAACATGTCTGTCGTCGAAGAGAGAACGATTTTTTTAGGGTGTAGAGAGAATGATTCCTGGGATGGTGAAAGGCAGCGAGGCTGCGCATGGGACTGGACTGGGGCATTCTTGTGGGTTGGGCTATGACGCTTAGTAGCAATAATAAAATTATGCAAAAAAGCTGGGCGGGCTGTGGCCTAGTTCAGCCCTAACTAAGCTCCGCCAGTGGAATGACCCATAGAAGCGGAAAAAACTGATACACCGACATGTGTAAGTCCGACTTTTGATATTAAGAAATTTAGCCTAAAGCTTCTGCTAGACTCACAATCTTTTCCAACATTAAGTTCATATATATCAATAAAAGCTTCAAAAATTTGGAGATTTCAATGGGTATATACCAACAAACTTCTTTTCTAACTCTTGTACAAGGAGTAAAACATAAGCTGCCAACATATTATTCAGAAGTTACCACGTGGTAAGCTCGGTACTAATACGGTGCAAACTTGTTAAATTACTATAGGTTGTAGCCTTTTAACACCGGGAGCGCTTGAAATTAATGTGGCACCGCTAAATACGACAATGAAGACTGATCATTTCAAAAACAAATTACATACTCCATTATCCTTTAAATGGGAACAACATTTAAGAATTGTCCGTTCTTGTGCTTACACTATGTCGTGCTTGAAGTCCATGAGTGTTGCCTTTATTCAATAGTGTTTTGCCACTTTTTGTTCAATGGTATTTTCGTAAACTTTTTGTGAAGTTTCAATAGTATTTAGTTGCCAACATACTTTTGTGAAATCTTAGTAGTATAATATGTAAATAGCAATTTTAACCCGGACAACAACATATTTTGTGAATCTTTTTAAATTGCAGGATGGTGAGTTTTAACACCAAAATTCATGGAAACATAATATGGGGTATACTTTCCTAGCTCCATAAACTAAAGTCACAATGAAGACTAGTCACAAATTACATGCACAATTTCGAAACTAAAACATATGAAATTTTGAAAATACCATTTGAAGTGTTGATGTCATTGTTGCTTCACCTATGGTTCTACATGCGTTCTTTGTGTCGCACACCGTTGCGCTTGAGCAACGTTTGCTAGCAAGTGCTATTCCTTGTTCAATTGTGGTTTGCCGGTTTTTGCTCTCGGCGATGATTCAGTTAGACATTTGCCAGGTATCAATCACTTTTGTGAAGTTTGGGTCACCTTTTAATTGATAGTATTTTAGTCATTCTTGTTCGACCATTTTTGCTTTTTTATTTTTGAGATTTATTAAATGTGTTCCTATTGGGTGCATCCACTAAGAAGTGATTGAAACTTTAAGATTTTCGGTCACCTGCGATGTAGAGACTAAAAAATTCACCTTAGCAGTTGACATTTGTTATTTTTATTATTATTAAATGTGTTGCTATCGGAGTATTTTCTTTCAACTTTTTTATAATCTCTCCGGTCCATATTAATCGCCTCAACTTTGACTAGATTTGTATATATCTAGTTAAGTATTTAGACTATATGCATCCATATCTAAACAAAGTTAAAGCCGTTAATATTGACCGGATGGAGTATCTGATTTTGTTTCCATTTCTGTCATCTTCATCGTCGTGTACGATGTGGCCCGGAGCGCGGGAGGTCGGATACGTCCAAAACGTATCTACTTTTTCGAACACTTTTGTTATTGTTTCTCCTCTAAACTTGTGTGATTTGGATACAACTAACACGGACTGACGCTGTTTTTAGCAGAATTACATTGGTGTCTAGTTTTTTGCAGAAAATGAACTATCAGGAAAAATCCTGAAAATATACAAAAATTATATTTCACCAGAAGATCCACGGAGCCGGAAGACGAGACGGAGAAGGGGCCAGGGGGCCCACACCCATGTCAGGCGCGGGCCCACCTCTGGACGCGCCTAGGGGGTGCAGCCACCCCAGGCACCCCCCTCGGCCTCCATCTGTGCCTGTAAGTTGCCTTTCGACCTAAAAACCGAGGGGGGTTCAATAGTTCTCCAGAAATAGTTCCGCTCCGCCACCACCATCAAAAACCAAGATTCGGATCCAGAAACTCCGTTCTGGCACCCTGTCGGGACGGGGAATTTGGAGAGGATCATTGCCATTGTCATCACCAATGCCTCTCCATCGACCATCAATGTTTCCATCATCCATGAGTGAGTAATCCCCCGCTATAGGCTTGGGAATGGTAGGGATTGGATGAGTTCTATCATGTAATCGAATAAGATTTTTAGGGCATAGTGTCTAGTATCTCTATTAGTGCTATTTGACTTTGTTGCAACTTGTTGTGCTTAATGCTTGTCACTAGGGCCCGAGTGCCATGATCTCAGATCTGAACTTATTATTGAATCATTATGATAGTATTGTTTGTGATCTTATCTGCAAGTTGTGTACACATATCATTGTCCGGATCCAAAGGTCCCAAAGTGACAATAATTGAGACAACCGGAGGGGATGGATGTGGTGTGAGGATCACATGTGTTCATGGAGTGTTAATGCTTTGCTCCGGTGCTCTATTAAAAGGAGCACCTTAATTGCCAGTAGTTCCCTAGAGGCCCCGCTGCCACGGGCTGGCTGGACAGAAGATGTTGTGCAAGTTCTCATTCCGAGCACGTATGACTATATATGGAGCACATGCCTAGGATTCTTTAGTACTTGGATGCTTGTTATTATTTATCTGCAATGCCCTAGATCTTGAAGTTACATGTTTAGACTCGTCCATGCAACGCCCATCCATCCATCCCTATACCTACCACACTCGAATCCCATTGTTTATCGTTACTGTTACTATTGCTCTTGTTCCACTGTTGTTGTTTTGCTGTTGCTACTACAAACTGTTGCTACTGATAAACTTCTGTGAGCAAGAACTATTTCCAGGTGCAGCTGAATTGACAACTCAGTGTTAAGGCTTGCAAGTATTCTTTGGCTCCCCTTGTGTCGAATCAATAAATTGGGTAATACTACCCGCGAATACTGTTGCAATCCCCTACACTTGTGGGTCATCAAGACTATTTTCTGGCGCTGTTGTCGGGGAGCATAGCTTTATTTGTAAGTTCACTTGGATCTATTATTGTTCACTTCTACTCCTTTCATCATGGGGAAGACTCGTGATGGAAAGTTCCCTATTTTACCATCCACTACAAGAAGAGGTACAGTCCTAAACACCTCTGTTGCTCTTGATTCACCATCTGTTATAAGTAAGCTTGTTACACCACCACCACATACACATGCTACACACACTGCTACTACTGCTGAGTCTGAAACTACTTTTGATACTCATGATGTTACTTCTACTGTGTTTGATGCGAGTGGTTCATTAGGTTCTTTTCTAGATGCTACTATGGCTAGTCTAGGAAATGCCGAAACTCCTAGTGAAGACACGGTTACATCTGTTAGCTCACCTGAGTCTAGTGAGAGTTATGATATTAATGATGGTTACATTGAGTTCACGGATGATTTTGTTGAAGAGTGTCGAAACACACATGGTACTAGTGCTATTAAGAGTCTCCTTGGTAGATGCACCATTATTCCTAAGTTGTCCTCTGATCCTAAGTTTGCCACTTCTCCCATAGATATTAAAGATAAAGATCATGATTTCTCTCTTGACTTATCCTATTTAGATATCTTTGAGAAAGAACCTTTCTGTGGGACTGAAAATGAGTGTGTTGTGGCTCATATGAATGAGCTTTCTACTACGAGTGCTTTATTATCTGATGATTTTAAGATGCGCAAGTACTTTGTTACTAAGATCTTACCTTTTTCACTAAAAGGAGAAGCTAGAGCTTGGTTTAATAGATTACCTCTTGGTTCCATTGATAGCCCTGATTGTTTGATTGCTTCTTTCTTCCAGAAATATTTTCCTCCCAGTGCTAGACATGCTGCTTTGTAGAGACTTTTTGATTTTAAACAGGGAGAAGAAAAGAAGTTGCCTGAGTCATGGACAAGGTTCTGTGCCTTGATTCATGCACATCTTGGATGTCCATTACCTAAAAATGAGCTTCTTGATATTTATTATAATGGACTAACTGATAATTCTAGGACATACCTAGATAGTTTTGCTGATTGTGTTTTCAGGAAAAGAACTCCTACGGATGCTGAAGAATTAATGGCTAAAATAAGCAAGAATTATGATGATTGGACTTCAACTGAGCTAAATACACCTAGGCCTATTACTCCTGAACCAGAGGTTCCTGAACCAGTTCCAATACCAACACCAAAGAAGAGAGGAGTTATTGCATTAAATGATTAAGTGATGAATGAAGCTAAGAAGTGTCTAAAGGAGAAAGATATTAGAGCTGAAGATGTGAAGAATCTACCTCCTATAGAAGAATTATGTAAGCTAATTCCCCACTCATCTACTATTGAGTAAACTCTCTCCAACACTTTGATGAAGGTAATATTCCTTATTGTAAGACTCCTGATCAATGTTTAGAGGAACTTGACATTTTTATTATTAAGCAAGGTAATTTTAATAAACAAGTTCAAAATCATTTATTGGAAAACTCTATAGCTATTAAAGAGTTGAAAGATATTGTGGAAAGAACTTCAAATGATATTAAAATGCTTTGTAAACACTTTCAAATGGTTCAAACCCAACTTGATCAACTTGCTAAGGTACAAAAGGATATGCTAGTTAATGCCTCGGGAGATAAACATGCTTATGGAATTTGAACTAGGAGTGGTATAGCTACTCAAGATCCTTTATATCCTGAAGGACACCCTAAAAGAATAGAGAAGGATTCTCAACAAGGTGAGGATAGTCGTATCCCTCGTAAGAGAAAGAAAAATAAACATAGAATAGTTGAGGAACCACTTGAACCTGCTGTAGATCCTAATAGTATATCTGTCTCTTATGTTGAAACTGAGAGTGGTAATGATAAAAATGATGCTCCTGATAAGGAGGAAGTTGAGGAAGAACCTGAGAAGCACACTAAGAACACTAGGTACACTAAGGAAGATTTTATTGTTAATAAACATGGTAAAGAGAGAGAACCTTCGGTGCAGAAACCTATGCCTTTCCCAGGTAAGAAACACAAGTCAAAGGAGGAAGAACACTCAACAAGTTTTGTGAGTGGATGAAACCTTTATTTTTGCAAATTCCTTTGACTGATGCTATTAAGTTGCCTCCTTATTCAAAGTATATGAAGGATATTGTCTCTAATAAAAGGAAGATTCCTAATGAGGAGATTTCTACTTTGCTTGCTAATTACTCGTTCAATGGTAAGGTTCCAAAGAAACTTGATGATCCAGGTATACCAACTATTCATTGCTCTATTAAGAATAATTATGTTAGAACTGCTTTATGTGATTTGGGAGCTGGAGTTAGTGTTATGCCTTTTTCTCTCTACAAGAGACTCCAGCTAGAAAAGTTGATACCAACTGATATATCTTTGCAAATGGCTGATAAGTCAACTACTATTCTTGTTGGTATATGTGAGGATGTTCCTATTCAAGTGGCTCATAATTGCTTGTTTTTAACTGATTTTTTTGTGCTTGAAATGCCTCAAGATGATAATATGTCTATTATTCTTGGGAGACCATTTCTTAATACTGCAGGTGCTGTCATCAATTGTAATAAAGGAAAAGTAACATTAAATATTAATGACAAAGAGCATACTGTCTATATCCCCAAGAAAGTTGCTAAGAGCTATTGCCTGAATTCCATTGAAAATGTTGAGAGTATCAAGGTTGGAGAAATATATTGTCCCATTCCACAAGAAAATTTTGGAACTATTATGATTGGGACCATTGCTATCAAGTATGAGGTAACATAATCACTTTTTGGTTGTTTCATATAAGATTGTTTTGGTAACAAGACTTGGTCAACCTTGTTAACAAAAGGATTTTAATGAATAAAATAATGTTTTCACTATGGTTATACTTGCTTTCTTTTACTTTTCTCCTTCCTAGTCTTTGCTTTTTGCTGTTGTTAGCTAGTTGTTTGCTTTTTAGAGTTTCTTAGAACTTCTGTAGTTAGGCTTTTTTTTTATTTTGCTTCTTCTGGAAAAAAACTGTTTCAGCGAGAAAATCAATTTTCATACCTTGAAAATTGGCAAAAAATAAAGTTTCCTGAAAAATCCCAGAAAATTCAAAATAAAATTTTCCTAGGGGTAGAGGGACACCTGGAGTAACCCAGGGGGCCACCCCAGGCCACCACACCCATGGTAGGCGTGGCCTAGCTGTGGGTGGCTGAAAGAGCATTTTTCTATCCCTCTGATTTTGATGTTTTATAACAACACACATATTAGTTTAATCGTGTGCTAAGTTTATCACAGGTTTGATAAGAGTGTGGCACAAATATTGACCTAACCAATTACCCCTGCGAAAAACCAATGTGACAACCGGTAGTACCGGAAATTTGTCCGGTACTACCGCTTGGCACCGGTACTACCGGTCCTAGTACCGGTTGGATCCGTGCAAGGTTGACAAGGATGAGTTTTCCTCAGTACCACCCGGTACCACGGAGAGGCACTACCACTCCAACCGCTACTACCTCTCCAACCGCTAGTACCGATCTTATCTGGCTCGACCAACTATGGCATCTCCGGTACCTGGTCCGGTACTAGACCGTTAGTACCGCTTGCAAGCGGTACTACCGCTTGAGTACCGGTACTACCGCTGCATTAAAGGCTCCAACGGCCAGATTTCCCGAAGGGGTATAAATACCCCTCCACCTACCTTGGGACAAACTGCTCATCCACATTAAAGTCAAGACCACCATTGGAGCCACCAAATCTTCAAGATCTCCTCAATCCACCACCCAAAGTCTTTGATCTTTGGGGAATCGAAGGAGGACGCCCTAATCTACTACTTCACCAAAAGAGATCTTCATTTCCCCCTCATTAAATTGAGGGCCCCCTTTGCTCTAGTGTTTTCTTGGAAACCCTAGTTCTTGTTTTGGTTCTTACAAGCTTGTCTTTGATTGCTCTGACAGCTTGCTTGTATTTGGGAGCCTCCGATTAAGTTGTGGATGTGTGCCCCAAACTTGTAAAGGTGTCGGCTTCCACCTTGAAGATTTCCGATATAGTGGAAGGTGAATCAATCCCGTTGGGGTGAGATTCGTCGGAGAACAAGGGAGGCCTCTCGTGGCGTTGGTGGTTTGAAACCACCCCCTCTCCAAACGTAGATGTACTTCCCCTCAAAAGGAAGGAACTACGGGAAACAAATCCTTGTGTCTCCGTGTCCACCACTTTGGTTACTTCTATCCTTTACCGCACTTTACTTACTTGTTCTTACTTTGTGTTGTGGTAGCTCTTGCATAATTGTCATATAGGTAAATTCACCTTAGTTGAACTTTCTAGAGAATTTACCTTATTGTCAAACCTTAATTTGAAAAATAAGAAAATTTAAGGTAGCACCTATTCACCCCCCCCCCCCTCTAGGTGCCCATACGATCCTTTCAATTGGTATCAGAGCCTCGGCTCTTTATTTGGGCTTTACCACCTAAGAGAATATGGGTAGCCAAGAAGGGGATGGTGGTGGTGATCCGACCACGGTGACCATGGAAGATCTCAGAAACTTGGAAACAAGATTGAGCTCTTCCTTGGTCAAGGAAGTCAAGAACATGCTAGAGCAACTTATTAAAGACAAAGATGGCTCATCACCCCCATCTCCTCAAGAGGATCTACCATCTGTTGTACCTAAAGGGAATACTTCGGTATCCCCCGAGGGTATGATGGTGGGGGGTAAACAAGACAACGCTAATTCCTCCACACACAATGATGGTGGGAAGGGTGAGCACCGTGATTCATGGTACTCTCCCGACCCTCCAATCCCTCACCCTCATGTGTACAATAGAGGTGATCCACCTAATCTTGAAGAATCTGCTACTTTTGCTCAATGGCAATCACTAATGAGAACTCATGTGCGCAGCTCCTGCATTGAACTATGGAACATCATCGAGCATGGACTCTTTATTGGGGATCCAAACAACTTGACAAGAAGAGAGGTTGTCAATAGTCAACTCAATGCCACTGCTTTGCATATGATTCAACAAGGATTGGGGACAAAGGATTATCCACACATTGAGCACTTTAGCATTGCCAAGGAAGCTTGGGATGCCCTCACTGTATTATTTGTTGGAAATGAGAGTATGAGGAGGAACCGATATGATGCTCTAAGCAATGAAGCCGAAGGCTTCTACATGAAATAAGGTGAAGATCATGAATACATGTACCGAAGGCTCAAGACCACCGCCACCGCTATTAGAAATGTGGGTGCCTCACATGTGGATGATGCATGGATAAAAAGGAAATATGTGAGTGCACTCATGCCTTTTGAGCCCACCGACTTGAAGATCCTACAAGGAAGACACAACTACCATCTCATGACCTCAAATGAAGTTATGCAAGAGATGGAAGCCTTCAAAGTAGCCGCTAAGAATGCCAAAGATGCTCATGCTCGTGCCCTTGATATGAGCAGTGTTGTCAATGTTGCGTTGAAAGCCAAAGTTGTGGACCATGGGGATGAATATGATAGTGATGAAGGCCCCTCCATGGACCATCCCGATGAAGTCAAGATTGCTCATGGTCAATATATGGCCTTCTATGCAAAGAACTTTTGGAAGAACCCCGCCAAGGCCAAAATGGAAATGCAACGGAGAAGCAACCCAAATGGAAAAAGAGAGAATACCACTAGGTTGAGAACTTGCTTCAATTGTGGTGACCGCTATCACTTTGTGGCAAGTTTCCCCTATGAGAAGAGAGAAGATCATGGTGGTAAGCTTGTGTTGAAGAAGACTCTCAAAGGATCTCACAAGAAACCCTTCATCAAGAAGAATCCCGTCAACAAGAAGCCGGGAGAAATTGTCTTGATCACTCATGAAGAATACTCCTCCGACGATGAAGATAATGAGGAAGAAGAAACATCTAATAATATGGCGGCCCTAGCCACTACTTCTACTCCGACTTTCTCACTCTTCGATTCTCCAAATGAGAATTCCTCCATCAAGAACGTCACTTGCCTTATGGCAAGAGGAACGGAGGTATCCTCATCTTATCACTCTTCTCTCTTAGACAATGATGAAATTGATGATGAGATATCTCTTGATGTTAAA
This sequence comes from Avena sativa, assembly GCA_916181665.1. Classification (NCBI taxonomy): domain Eukaryota; kingdom Viridiplantae; phylum Streptophyta; class Magnoliopsida; order Poales; family Poaceae; genus Avena; species Avena sativa. The sequence continues at coordinate 151,961,041 of OV702283.1, read as the reverse complement.
AAGGAATTAATTGCCTTTGATGAGTTTATGACTAACCTACAAGGAGATGCTAAGATACATTTTGGAAACATCTTAGATCAACTTTCTCATACACAAGAGCTTCTAGATGTAAGATGTAAACTTGGGCATGAACACATGATTGAGCTAGAGTCTTTAAACATTGCTCTAGAAGAAGAACAAGAAACTAGGTTGTCACTTGAATTAAAACTTGAAGGGCTAGATGAGGCCAATGACACTATTGTTAATAAACTCATCAAAGAGCATGATCATGCTATTGCTAAATACAAAAGGGCTAAAAAGGATAAGATTGAGTTTGGTGCGGTTCATGAAAAACTTGCCGAGGACTTTAGGTTGCTTAACAAGGCCCACAAGGCTTTGGAGAGTGAACTCTTGTCACTCACAAAGTCCCATGAAATGCTTCAAACTCAATTGACCAATATTCCTTCACCTAGTAACTTCATTCCATCTAGTAGTACAACTATTCTTGAATAGAATGCTAGGTTGAAGGGGGAGCTTGCTAAGGCCACATTTCCACAAGGCAACAAGTCCATTGATGATCTTTTGAGCAAGCAAAGGCCTAGTGGTGATAAAGGAGACATTGGTTTTGTTTCCAAAACCAAGAAGAACAATAAGAAGAAGAAGGCCAAGCCCGCACAAGAGACCAACAAGACCATTGTGGATAGTAAGACCACAAGTGGTAAAACTATGTCTCATGATGACTTTGCGGGAAGTGATAACCCTCACTATGTTCTAATGCGTGATTATTATGGTGAGGTGTATGCACAATATGTTGGCCCTTATGATGGTTATATTGCTTGGTCTATTTGGGTTCCCAAGACCCTTGTTGCTAACAAAAGAGGACCCATTGAAAAATGGGTACCTAAAAATTAGCTTGATCTTTTGTAGACTTATGCTTCCGGAGGGTCAAAGTGGGTGCTTGATAGTGGTTGCACAAGTCATATGACCGGAAGCTCATCTATTGTCAAGGAGTTAAATCCAAATGATGATCAAATCTCCGTGACATATGCCGACAAATCAAAGTCTAAGGTAATGGGTTTCGGCAAGGTAGTGGTTGCTCACGACATTACACTCGTGAACGTCATGCTTGTTGAGACCCTTGGATACAATTTACTTTCAGTCCTTGCTCTTGGAAAGATGGTCTTTGCCGTCTTTATTGATGTTGATATTGTGGTCCTCTTGTGGAGCAAGTCTCTCAAGGTCGCTTTCGTTGGGTACGTCGAACATGATTTGTATGTGGTGGACTTTTCGGAGCAAGCCACTATAGGTCCGATGTGCTTATTCGGAAAGGCCGATGTGGGTTGGCTATGGCATCGCCGACTAGCCCATGCCAATATGAGAACTTTGCAAAGTCCCCATAAGTAGGGCCATATTGTTGGACTAAAATAAAATGTTTCCTTTGCCAAAGATCGTGTTTGCAGGGCATGTGTTCTAGGGAAGATGCATGACGCTCCCCACAAGCCTAAGAACCATATCAAGTCTACCAAGATCTTGGAACTCCTCCATGTGGATCTCTTTGGTCATCCATCTCATGCAAGTCTTGGTGGGAAGAAATATTGTTTGGTGATCGTTGATGACTTTTCAAGATACTCATGGGTATACTTCTTCAAGTTGAAGAGTGAGACCCAAAAGACCTTCATCGATTTCATCAACATGGTCCAACGACAATACAATCTTCCCGTGTTGATCATAAGGAGTGACACGACACCGAGTTCAAGAACTACACCTTGAATGATTTTCTTAGTGATGAGGGGATAAAACATCAATATTCTGCTGCATACACCCCTCAACAAAATGGTGTGGCCGAAAGGAAGAACCGGACTCTCATTGAGATGGCTAGGACCATGTTGGCGGAGTTTAAATCTCCATACAACTTTTGGGCCGAAGCCATATCCACCGCTTGCCATGCTTCAAACCGGATCTACCTCCGCAAAGAAATCAACAATACTCCATATGAAATTCTTACCGGTAACAATCCCAACATATATTACTTCTGGGTGTTCGGTTGTAAGTGTTTCTATCTCATAAAAGGTGTTCGTTTGTCTAAATTCGAGTCTAAAGCATTAGAGGGTATTTTTGTTGGCTATGGTCTCGAATCTCACACTTATAGAATCTATGATAAGCTCTCTGGAGCCGTCATAGAATCTTGTAGTGTGACCTTCGAAGAATATGATGGTCCCCAAGGGGGGCGTGTTGATGTTTGATATGCAGATGATGAAATGCCTCAGGATGCCATAGGAATAATGGGTGTGGGATATATCCGCCCCGTTGAGGAACCCCTTATGGCGGATTGAGAAGAACTATGCTCCACTCAAGTGGAGCCCTCATCTTCACAACCTCAACATGCTCCATCCACCGAAAAGGACATTGACTCAAGCCAAAGACATGATGTGGACCCTCAACATGGTGATCAAAGTGACAACTCTAGTCAAGGGGAGCTTGATTCATTCACTAGGATGTCAAGTGGTGCCAAGGCAATTACTCAAGGAAGATCCGTACAAACTTCTTTGAGACAAGCTCAAATTGATGCTAGAAGAGCACTTGATCAAGACCAAGGCCAATCTTTGCCTCCCAATATAGAGGATGATTCCAATGATGATCAAGGTCAAGTTGATGGTCAAGACGAGGATCAAAATGAAGAAGAGGGTCCCCCAAGAAACAACACGGAGATCCACGCTCGTCGCAAAGCTAGGAAGGAAAGAATGTTGGAATTAAGAGACCACACTCTACAAAATGTTGTTGGTGACCTAAGGAAAGGTATTTCCACAAGAGCACAATTGAAGAGGTTCAGTGAACATCAAGATCACATCTCCATGATTGAACCTAAGAAAGTGTGGGAGGCTCTTGAAGATTCGGATTGGTTGGAAGCTATGCACAAAGATCTCAACAAATTTGAGAGAAACAAAGTATGGAAGTTAGTTGAGAAGCCAAAGGATTGCCACAATGTTATTGGAACAAAGTGGATATTCAAGAACAAGCAAGATGAGCATGGAATTATAGTAAGGAACAAGGCTAGATTGGTTGCACAAGGGTATTCTCAAATTGAAGGCATTGACTATGGAGAGACTTATGCACCCGTGGCTCGCCTTGAGTCCATATGTATCCTTCTTGCTTATGCGGCACATCATAACTTCAAGTTACAACAAATGGATGTAGAAAGTGCATTTCTTTATGGCCCATTAAATGAATTAGTATATGTTAAGCAACCCTCGGGATTTGAGGACCCCAACTTCCCAAACCATGTCTACAAACTTGATAAGGCGCTCTATGGGCTCAAGCAAGCTCCACGCACGACGTGGTATGAGCACCTTAGAGAATTGTTGTTTGACCGTGGATTTGAGGTTGGGAAAATCGATCCCACTCTTTTTACTAATAGGGTCAATGGGGAGCTTTTTGTATGCCAAATATATGTTGATGATATTATCTTTGGCTCATCTAACAAAGCTTTTAATGATGAATTCTCAAAGCTTATGACTAGTAGGTTCCGGATGTCTTTGATGGGAGAGTTGAGAGTATTTCTTGGCTTTGAGATCAAGCAAGTTAGAGGAGGGACATTATTCAATCAAGCCAAGTATACTCAAGATATGCTCAAGAGATTCAAAATGCAAGATTTAAACGGATCTCCTACTCACATGGCTACAAAGACTCATCTAGAACAAAATCCAAATGGTAAAGATGTGGATCAAAAGGTATACCGGTCCATGATTGGTTATTTGCTTTACCTTTGTGCATCTAGACCCGATATTGTGTTGAGTGTAGGTGTGTGTGCAAGACATCAAGCGGCTCCTAAAGAAAGCCATTTTATGGCGGTCAAGAGAATCTTTCGATATTTAGTTCATACCCCATTTTATGGTCTTTGGTATCCTCGAGGCTCAACATTTGCTCTTTGTGGACACACGGATTCTGATTGGGCGGGTGATAAGGATGATAGAAAATCAACATCCGGGGCTTGCCAATTTTTTGGTAGGTCCTTGGTATGTTGGTCTTCTAAGAAGCAAAATTGTATATCTCTCTCTACCGCCGAAGCCGAGTATGTTGCTGCCGCTAGTGCTTGCACTCAATTGCTATGGATGAGGCAAACTTTAAAGGAATACGGTGTCCATTGTGACAAAGTGCCCTCTTCTATGTGACAATGAAAGTGCCATCAAGATTGCATACAACCCGGTGGATCACACAAGGACAAAGCATATTGAGATTCGTCATCATTTCATTAGAGATCATATTGCTCGAGGTGATATTGATCTATCCTATGTATCAACCAAAGATCAACTTGCCAATATCTTCACGAAGCCACTTGATGAAGCAAGGTTTTGCTACTTGAGGAATGAACTAAATATCGTAGATTCAAGGAGCTTGACTTGATTATCTTGCACTCTCACCTAATACTTGACCCATATTTGGCTTAGGTGTAGGCATGGACATAGGGGGAGTGCGGTCCTAATTGATTGGACCATCCCTCCCCCCATTATGCGCAAAGTAAACAAAATCATTCCTCTTAATATCATTTTGTGATATGTGAGCTTAATGATGAGTTTCGGTAATGGACCCAAGATATATCTTCGTGGTGCCAAGCCGAGTATACTCAAACATGGTGGCCTAGGCCACCGCCCCCTCTCAATCGAGAGGTTGAAGTGCTTACTCGTGTTTGTCACTTTTGAATTGGTTTTTACTCATGGTTGCCATCTTTTGAATTGTTTTCACTGATCTTAGTCTCATGCACTCTAGTTTGGGTTTTGACATCTTTTTCTCGATTTTTTTTAGTGCATGTGCTTCCCAGTACAATTGTCTCAACCTAAGCCTCTCTACTCCCTCACAAAAACCCTCTCTCCATCCACACAAGAATCACTCTTCATCCTGGCCTTGGAATCAGATGGGACCGGTACTACCGGTTGGATGAGCGGTACTACCGCCCCTGGGAAGTTCCCAGGTCGTACCCTGGAAACTGCTCCAGGAGCGGTACTACCGCCCACACGCCCGGTACTACCGGCCACCGGTACTACCGGTTGCTGGACCGGTACTACCGCTCACGAGCGGTACTACCACTTCATGGACCGGTACTACCGGTTGACGGAGTATGGTATATATTGGCTGAGCATGGCATGGCACCCATCAGTGCCCCATTCTTTCCCACGTTCTCCACTGATACCTGCGCTGCCACCGGAGCCATTGACGCTGCCGGAGCCCTGCCGCGCCCTCCTCTCCCCGAATCCTCCTTGGATTCGGCCTCTTGGCGGGCTCCCCCTCCTTTCCACCGCCATGGATCCCGGTACAACCACCCTTTCTCTCTCCGTTTAATTTACTCATCGGATCTAGGTTTTGGCATAGATTTGTGAAGAAGTTGACTTGTTGTAAGGTTGTACTGCCATATGCTTCCCTTGTTGCCAAGTAGAATCGTTTATTTACAGATTATTGCCGTCCTTTTGGTCTGTTTCTACCAGATCTGACGAACACGTACTTGCAAGCGGTACTACCGATCGTCAGGTCCGGTAGTACCGGCCCCAACTGACATCGATTTTCTGTTAAATATTGGGTTCTCTCTTTTGCTCCTTGTGGTTCTTGTGCCCTTACCCCCTTGTTGTCCTCCCTCGTGCTTTCACAGATGCAGGTGGTTCTAGGGGTGCGCGCAAGCGTTCCAAAGCTAGACGTAATATTGTTGAGGAAGAGACGGAGTCTGAGGAATAGGTTATGCCATAGCCAAGACATCGTTCCAAGTTGCCTGCCACTCGAGGTGGCCGTGGGGGTCGTGAGGGGGTTACCAAGCACTCTGCTGGGTGTGGCAGCGCTCCTCCTTCTCGCCCCCTTCCTCAGGGCGCACCAAAAGTCTCAGCTCAGGGCCATCAGGGCCAAGGAAACTGTCTGACATCTCTGAGTCAGAGTTTCGGGCTCTCAGGATTGACAATGCATACTCCCGCAACCAGGATGAGGACAGAGAAGACAGTCTATTCTACAATGATTTCCAAGAGCGAGTTTATCATGAGGTTCTTTTGACCAATATTCAGATGGTGGTGCCTCAGCAGTGGATTGACATGGAGCACATCAACAAGAACCTTAACTACTTTGCTGAAGCTAAGGAAATCTGCTCTCACATGGGCTTGTTCCCCATTATGGAGTTCCAGTATGACTATGAGACACTCCTTATTGCACAGTTCTATGCCACTTCACATTTTCACACTGGCCGCTCTCAGAAGATCACCTGGATGACTCAAGGTGCAATCAAGGAAGCCACACTTGCGGAGTTTGCTGCAATATTGGGGTATGAAGATCGCGGCCGGGACACTCCTTGTGGTTTCCGCTGTCACATGCGGGATCACCCCTCCAAGAAGGATGTCCTTACACCTCTGTATATCCAGGGCCGCGGGATTGCTGGCAAGATCAAGGATCTTCTCCCCACGTACGACATTCTCCATCGCATTTTCTGTGAGACTGTTACTCCTCGTGCGGGCAACAAGGATGAGATACATGGGTTCTCTGTAGACTTGCTGTTCAACACCTTCCTCAACCGCGACTCAGGCACTCCTCTTGATGTGTCAGACTACATATGGAATGAGATGATTGCTGCTGCACACTCTCGGAGGGTTCCACCATTTGCTCCATACATTATGGCCCTCATTGTGTCAAAATGCCCTCCCATTGCTAGGACACCATCCACTCGTCCTCTCATTGTGCACAGGCCCAAGGCACTCAAGATCAAGACACATGCTAAACCCCGCGCTGTGGCGGAAGAGGAGGAAGGGGATGACTCTGAGGATGCTGACAGTGGTCGTGACACTGACTATGTTGTCTCCCGCCGCAAGAATGCCAAGCCCACCTAGGCCAAAAGGATGGAGGCCAAGCTCAAGAAGATCTTCATCTTCCAAGTTGACAACCAGAAGCGCATGTATGAGGCACATGTGTATGACAAGAAAGCTAGTGCTCGGCAGAAGGACATGATGGTTGCCCAGGGTTTGACCGTCTCTGAGGGGTCCGAGACCAACATCACTCTAGAAGAACGGTGGATCTCTCAGCACAGTCGTTGGGACGATGATGTCTCTTCCTCGCACCGCGCCCCACCCCCCTACGAGGAGGACTTTGAGGATGATGATGATGAGGAGGAGGATTGACTGTCGGGACGGTAGTCTTGCACTTGTCCCTTTTTGGCGTCTTGATGCCAAAGGGGGAGAAGTTGCACTTTAGGCACGGGTGTTGCATGGGAAGTCACAAGCTCGTTCTTATTTTTGATCATTTTATTGCTTGTGAACTTTGATTTCCCTCTATTTATGTGTGAGACTATGTGGTTATGTCGTGGTTATGTCGTGGATCCATCTTATGAGACTATGTGGTTTATTTCATTGGATCCATCTTGTGATGATATGCGTTATCTATTGTCTATATGTTTCTCATCACAAGTTATTGTGCAAAGGTATGATTTCAAATGCTAATATATATATTTGTGAACCTATGTTGGGTTTGTAAAATAGAGGGGGAGGCTTGCTTCTACACATCTAGGGGGATCACCGTCTCCATTTTACAAATCCCATGTGTTTCTTATTAAAATCATCTTGCAAAACTGTATTGTCATCAAACACCAAAAAGGGGGAGATTGAAAGAGCATTTTTCTATCCCTCTGATTTTGATGATTGATAACAACACACTTATCAGTTTAATCGTGTGCTAAGTGTATCACAGGTTTGATAAGAGTGTGGCACAAATATTGACCTAACCAATTACCCCTGCGAAAAACCAATGTGACAACCGGTAGTACCGGAATTTGTCCGGTACTACCGCTTGGCACCGGTACTACCGGTCATAGTACCGGTTGGATCCGTGCAAGGTTGACAAGGATGAGTTTTCCTCAGTACCACCCGGTACCACAGAGCGGCACTACCGCTCCAACCGGTAGTACCGCTTGAGACAAGCGGTACTACCGCTTGGACACGGTTGTACCGCTCAGCAGTACCGGGAAGTTCTGAGGAAGGACCACCCCTCTCGTTCTTGCTCAGTACCAAGCGGTACTTGAGACCGGTACTACCGCCCTGACCGGTAGTACCGCGTCATACGACCGGTACTACCGCTTGGGGGTAGTACCGCAAGGGAATACCGGGCAATACTGAAGCTGGCTCGACCAACTATGGCATCTCCGGTACCTGGTCCAGTACTGGACCGGTAGTACCGCTTGCAAGCGGTACTACCGCTTGAGTACCGGTACTACCGCTGCATTAAAGGCTCCAACGGCCAGATTTCCTGAAGGGGTATAAATACCCCTCCACCTACCTTGGGACAAAGTGCTCATCCACATTAAAGTCAAGACCACCATTGGAGCCACCAAATCTTCAAGATCTCCTCAATCCACCACCCAAAGTCTTTGATCTTTGGGGAATCGAAGGAGGACGCCCCGATCTACTACTTCACCAAAAGAGATCTTCATTTCCCCCTCATTCAATTGAGGGCTGTAACACCCTCAGAATCGACCCTATGCAAGTTTTAGCGCTTCCCGCCAAACCCGCATAAAAACGATTCAAAGGTGCCCACCAGGCACTTGCGTGCGGGTGGAAAACGAAGTAATAACATTACACAACAGTCCTCAATGGGACCCACAGAACAGATAGATATACAACAGCGACTCAATGAGTCAAGAATACAGATATAATATACAAAGATCCAAATCACCTTGAAAATGACAGAGCGTACGACTACGGACAAGATGCAAATTGAGATAAGAGCCCTGAAGAATAACCAATGGCGTCCATAACCCTGCCCAGGCCAAGCCGGAAGGGTAACCCTGCTAACGACGTCGATCTCAAAACCTGCTTAAACAAAAGGGGTGCCGATGAAGGGCAAAGGAAAAAGAGAGAGCGGTCAGTACTGAGGCCAGTACACGGCGAGGCTAGAATTCGGCGGTCCTCGCCTACATAGGTATGGTGGACTGAAGCGGCAGCGCAGCATGCACTAAACAACCTATAGAGACTCGATATGACTGTCGGCTATCAGAGAGGGATAAGAAGGACCTATTCGGAACCAACCGGATACTAACACCAAACAAACCCATCCTGGTATTTCCCCCTCGAGACCAAAGGAGGAAGTCAACCGAGGAACTCACACAGTTGGCAGTTTTATTTATTCAGTTATCGTTGCAGCAATTACTAGTCAGGTATAGATAGTCATCCTGATAAGATAAGCAGTGGGCAGTTTTAGTTAACCAGTCCGTTGTAGTTGCATCACTTACTAGTCAGATACAATTAGCATGAGATATCCCAAAACCCAGCAGTTGTTGGTACTTTTATTTAGCCATTCCGTTGTAGTTGCAATACTTACTAGTCAGATACAATGGTAGCAAGCGACAACCCAAACAAGCAATTGTTGGCAGTTTTATTTAGCCATTCCATTATAATGAAGCTGATTACTAGTCATTATAAAGTCAAATTTATAGCACTACTTTAGTTATAGTTGTCTATGATCGAGATACTGTGCTCCAAGTCGTCCATAACCGCGGACACGGCTTTCAGAAAGTTTTACCCTGCAGGGGTGCACAAATAGCAACACACACTCGATCAACCTCGGAAAAACCAAATCAAAACCCAACGAGGCTTTCACGACAAAGCAATCACAGGATTCAGAAATATTTCAGGGGGCCACCCCGTTGAGTACACCCGCAACGAAGCTAGCTGACTCCGAGACGGACTCAAGGTTTGGGTGGACGGCTGTAAACGACTGGGAACCCGAAAATGTGATTGGGCTTGTCGATACCGCGAAATCGTGTCCCGATCCTAAACAGTACAGGTGCTCCTCGCACAATCGTAAATAAAGCAGTAAAGCAGGGCATAAGTACAGGATAGTAAATAAAACCTCAAACTAGTTTGTGGCCCCAAGAAATAAGAATGAATCAAGCTCTGGCTCAGGGGGGGTCCCATAATCCTCCCGGATGTGGATAGCGCGAATATTCAAGGAACAGGTATCAAGTACTCGGGGTCCTACGGGACACAAGTGGACGGTTAAAAACCAAATAACATCTATTGCCCACCTGTGCCTCTGCATTTACCTACTTCAATTTTAGTTATTAAACAATAATTAAAGTTATGATCATCTCCAACATTAAACATGCGGCAATACTCCAACAACTGTGGTACTTGACGACACGCAACAGCACTTGAGCAAGCGACTACGACGCGCGGGTCCAACTATCTACCAAACAACAGGTAATAGGAGGTGTCCAAGGCGATATAAGGCTGCAAGGGATATCACGGGTACGAAAACTAGAGCATCACAACACAGATAGCAATAGATCAACAGGAGGGAATAAATACTATAAAAGTAAGATAGGTAGAAAAGGGGGAGATGCTCGCCTGAAAAACATTGCTGAAGGTTCATCCAAGATCGGGTCGACACTCGCATCAACTCAACGGCCTTATCCGCGAAGAAGCAAAAAACTAGAATAAACACCGGATGCAATATTTAATACTACGGCAAAAGATCGGGCATGATGCATGTATGATGTATGACATGGCAAAGGTGCAATGCAATTAGATCATATTAAGCGGAACCAGGGTCCCGACATTTAATTAAACGGTTCAAGTTGTTTAGCTACCCCACAATGTAAATGTTGTATTAACAAGGCAAAATATAGCACCGGTTCGCTACACAAATTTAAATGGAACCAATATTAGACTAGATTTGCCCGCATATGGGCCCCATATTTAATTATAAGGTGAATCGGCATAGTGCCCCCAAACCACAGACAAGTATGCATGCATGAACAATTTTAATATGCAACAAGTTTTATATAGTTGACGATTTATAAAATAGGGGTCTCGGATAGGGGATCACATTGGGGTTCGGCGAACTTGGGAGGGTTCGAAGGGGTTCCGGGGTTGGTCTCAGGGTCCGGATCTGGGGTTCGGTCTCGGCGGGATCGTTCTCGGATAACGGAGTAGATCTTGGCGTTCCGGGAATAAGGACTTGGTTCGGCGTCGGGGCGCGTCGGATTCGTCCTGGTCGGTGTCGATCTTGTCGTTGCGAAGACCTTGTCGGGTCCGCGCCATCAAGTCGGTCTTGGCGTTCGGGAGCGTCCTCGCGGCGATCTTGGCGTTCTTCAGGTTCGGGTTTTGGCATCCGAGGGAAGTACTTGGCGTTCGAGGGTTCGGCCTTCGGATCCATGAAGGAGTCTTGGTGCTCCGTGATGTGGATCTTGTCGGTTCCACCCCCAAAGGCCTTGTGGTTCCGCACCGTTGGTCTTTGGAAGATCTTGTCCACGACATTGATGATCTTGTCCAACATCTCGTTCGCATCTGCAGGAAGGTCTTGATTTGCGGTAGCGCATCAAGGCCATCTTCAGTTAACCCCACCATATCCATCACCAAAACCACCACCACACGGACACACCATCTGAACATCAACTGCAGCAGGACATGCCCTCGGAAGCACGCACATAGCAGATCAACACCAGGCACGCCCACGCGAGTACAAGCCAGCAAATGTGCCGCTGCTTGTGAAAAGATTTGGGAAAGTGGAACCCGGGCGGCGCCAGTGATGCGGAGGCCGGCTGTAACACCCTCAGAATCGGCCTTATGCAAGTTTTAGCGAAAACCCGCCAAACCCGCATAGAAACGATTCGAAGGTGCCCACCAGGCACTTGCGTGCGGGTGGAAAACGAAGTAATAACATTACACAACAGTCCTCGATGGGACCCACAGAACAGATATATACAGCAGCGACTCAAAGAGTCAAGAATACAGATATAATATACAAAGATCCAAATCACCTTGAAAATGATATAGCGTCCAGCTACAGACAAGATGCAAATGGGGCTATGAGCCCTGAAGAATAACCAATGGCGTCCATAACCCTGCCCAGGCCAAGCCGGAAAGGTAACCCTGCTAACGGCGTCGAACTCAAACCTGCTTAAACAAAAGGGGTGCCGACAAAGGGCAAAGGAAAAAGAGGAGCGTCAGTACTGAGGCCAGTACACGGCGAGACTAGAATTCGGCGGTCCTCGCCTACAAGGTATGGTGGACTGAAGCGGCAGCGGCAGCATGCACTAAACAACCTATAGAGACTCGATACAACTAGCGGCAATCAGAGAGGGGTAAGAAATACCTATTCGGATCCAACCTGATTCTAACATCAAACAAACCCACCCTGGTATTTCCCCCTCGAGACCAAACGAGGAAGTCAACCGAGGAACTCACACCGTTGGCAGTTTTATTTATTCAGTTATCGTTGCAGCAATTACTAGTCAGGTGTAGTTAATCGTCCTGATAAAATAAGCAGTGGGCCATTTTAGTTAACCATTCGGTTATAGTTGCAACACTTACTAGTCAGATACAAATAGCATGAGATAACCCAAAACCCAGCAGTTGTTGGTACTTTTATTCAGCCATTCCGTTGTAGTTGCAATACTTACTAGTCAGGTACAATGGTCGCAAGCGACACTCCAAACAAGTAATTGTGGGCAGTATTAATTAGCCATTCCATTATAGTGAAGCTGATTACTAGTCATTATAAAGTCAAATTTATAGCAATAAACTTTAGTTTTGCTTGTCTATGGTCGAGATACTGTGCTCCAAGTCGTCCATAACCGCGGACACGGCTTTCAGAAAGTTTTACCCGGCCGGGGTGCACCAATAGCAACACACACTCGATCAACCTCGGAAAAACCAAATCAAAACCCAACGAGGCTTTCACGACAAAGCAATCACAGGATTCAGAAATATTTCAGGGGGCCACCCCTTGGAGTACAGCCGCAACGAAGTAAGCAAGCTCCGAGACAGACTCAAGGTTTGCGACAATGGCTGTAAACGACAGCAAATCCCCAAACGGGGACTGTCGATACCGCGAAAACACTCCGCTTCCTAAACAGTACAGTGTGCTCCTCGCACAATCGTAAATAAAGCAGTAAAGCATGGCATAAGTACAGGATCGTAAATAAAACCTCAAACTAGTTTGTGGCCCCAAGAAATAAGATTGAATCAAGCTCTGGCTCAGGGGGGTCCCATATACCTCCCGGATGTGGATAGCGCGATAAATCAAGGAACAGGTATCAAGTACTCGGGGTCCTACGGGACACAAGTGGGCGTTCGGAAACCAAATATTATCTATCACCCACCGATGCCTCTGCTTACTTCAATTTTAGTTGTTAAACAGGAATTAAAGTGAGTGATAAGTAAAGCCATGATAATCTCCAACATCAAACATGTGGCATTACTCCAACAACTGTGGCACTTGACAACACGCAACAGCACTAGAGCAAGCAACTACGGCGCGCAAGTCCAACTATCTACCAAACAACAGGTAATAGGGTGTGTCCAAGGCAATATAAGGCTGCAGGGAATATCACGGTACGAAAACTAGAGCATCGCAACACAGATAGCAATAGATCAACATGAGGGAATAAATACTATAAAAGTAAGATAGGTAGAAAGGGGAAGATGCTCGCCTGAAAACATTGTCGAAGGTTCAACCGAAGATCGGGGCGAAGCTCACATCAACTCAACGGCCTTATCCACGAAGAAGCAAAACACTAGAAGAAACACCGGATGCAATATTTAATACACGGCAGAAGATCGGCATGATGCATGTATGATGCATGTCATGGCGAGGGTGAAGAATGCAATTAGGTCATATTAAGCGGAACCAGGGTCCCGACAATTAATTAAACGGTTCAAGTTATTTAGAACCCCCGCAATTTAAATGTTGTATTAACAAGGCAGAATATATCACCGGTTCGCTACGCAAGTTTAAATGAGGCCAATATGAGACTAGATTTGCCCGCATATGGGCCCCATATTTAATTATTAGGTGAATCGGCATAAGGCCCCCAAACCAATGATATGCATGCGAGATGAACAATTAATAAGCAACCGGTTTTATTTTATTTATAAAATAAGGCTCGAGAAAAGGGGTCACACATTAGGGTTCGGCGATCTTGGGGTTCCTGGGTTCGGGGTCGGGTCTCAGGGTTCGACGGGTTCGACGGGACCGGCGGGATCGTTCTCGGATAACTGAGGTAGGTCTTGTCGCATCCGTGGTGGTCGGCCATGTTGACGGTTATGGCGTTCGGGGTGAAGGGCTTGTCGTTCTCGTGGCGATCTTTCCGTCCTCCCGGTTCGGGTCTTGGCGTCCGAGGGTAGATCTTGGCGTGTCGAGGGTCCGTCTTCGGATCCATGAAGGGTTCCTTGGTGCTCCGTGATGTAGAACTTGTCGGTTCCACCCCCAAAGGCCTTGTGGTTTCGTGACGGAGCTCTCCGGTTCCGGTTCGCGGTTTCTTGTCGACGGTCTTGTGGTGCCCTCTTAGTTTGCCGGTGTCGAGCTCGGATTCCGTTGATGATCTTGGGGTTCCGACGACCGATGTCGGCCTTCTCAAAGTCATGCATCGCCGCTCCGTGTGGAAGGCCCCGTGGGTTCGGTGACGTAGGCCTTGGCGTTCCGGCTACAATTACCGGCGTACTTGGTTTCGGTAACGGTGGTCGCAGGCAGAACTTGTTGAGAACAACAAGGGTGACCTTGTCCGAAGGTAAGACAGCATGAACACCAGCAGAAACAGGGGGTCCCGATGGTGGACCTGCAGGACGCGAGACATGCTGGGTTGCTCCTGGTTCACTAAGCACGCGCGGAGCAGCGGCCGGGACGGCGCGACGAGGATCAGGGGCGGCGTCATGGCGTTCACAGAGTAGGCCGAGCCGGCTCGAGGGCGGGGAGAACGGGGCCACGGATGCTGAGTACTGGGCGCCGGTGACGGGCCGTGCGGAGGACGAGGCTTGCGGAGGCGAGGGGCGGCGCCGGACTCGAGCGGGGCGGAGGGGGAGCTCGAGCGCGCCGGAGCAGAGGCAGGGCCGGCGAGGACATGAGGCGGGGCAGCCGGGCGATGGCGGGGTCGATGCAGGCGCGCTGGTTGGGGCGCGGGCGACGGGGAGGCTGCCGGGCGGAGCTCGAGTGGGGGCAGCGCAGGAAGAGCGGAGGTAGAGGACGGGGGAGGCGCGTGCTGGCGGTGGTGGTGGAGACGGCCAGGCGAGGCGGCGGCCGCGCGGCGGCGAGAGGAGGATGTCCGGTCGCGGGGGAGGCGCGGCCGGGCGCGGCTGCCTGGAGGCGGTAGGGGCCGGCGGCGAGGCAGAGAAAGGTGGAGGGCGGACCGGCGCGGGGAAGAAGAGGAACAGGGGAGGGAGGAGGCGCGTGGGGACTGGGTCGGGGCAGGTGCGGGATGGTGAGGTGGGGTTGTGGGACCCAGGGGCGGGGCAGGGCGTGGGCCAGGGGGGAGGCTGGAGGTTGACCAGGGTGAGCTGGATAGAGGCTGACGCGGTGGGGCCCGGGAAGGTGGGGGGCCCGGCGGTCAGGGAAAGAGGGCCAAGCGGCAGCGGGTAAGAGGGGACAGAGAGGCGCGTGGGCCGGGTGGGCAGGTCAGGGGTTGGTGGGACGTGGGCCGCGGATAGGGGTGGGGCCAACCTGTAAGGGAGAGGGGTAGGAGGGAGCTAGGTGAGAAAAAGAGAGGGGGGGAAAGTGGTGGATCGGTGAGGTGGCAGGTGGGTAGGTTTTGGGTGAGAGAGTGAGGTGGCGAGCTGAGAGTGGTGGGTAGGATAGGATTTGGTGGGACTAGAATTTAGGGGGGGCTGTTTTAGTATTTGTGTTTGTTTGGTTCTGTATAATTTAAAACAAAGCCACTTTGCAAAATAGTTTTTAGACAAATAAAATCTCCGATGCGATCGGGGTTTTGTGTTTGAAAATAAGAGGGGCATTTGTATAATCAAAACTAGGCTTTTCAAAATAATGCAGACAACAATGCATGATGATGACGATGCAATGCACAAAAACAACGCGATTTTCTAGTAGTGGTTTTGCGGGATGCCACACCGGCGCACTGGCGGCGGGAGCGCGAGCCACAAACAGATGGGGAGAGGTGAGGCGGTGAGGCGACGTCGGCAGCGCACGGCCGATGGACAGAGGAAGGCGACCCAACGAGCCACGGTGGCGGGATTGATGTGGGAACAGGAGCCGCGCAGGACGGGGACGAGGGCGCTCAGAGATGGCGCCAATGGCGACGCAGAGAAGCTCGAGGGAGGCCGGCGGTTGGAGAAAGAAGCAGCGGCGGGGCTCGCTGCCGGCGGCGAGGCGGCTCAGGGGGGGAGAGCCCTGCGACGGCGACGAGGAGGAGGAAGGCCGCAGCCGGGCTTGGCGGCAGGGAGGCGGGGTGGAAGGCGGCCCGACGGAGGCGAGCACAGGCCGTGACGAGGGGGACGGCCACCGGGGCGAGCAGAGGAAGAGGAGACGGCGCAGCGGGTCTGGAGGTCGCGAGGCGAGCAGGGAGGCGTGCGGTGGCGGGGAAGGTGGGGAGGAACCGAGCGGTGGCGGAGGCCGGCGCCGGGAAGCGGGGGAGGAGACGTGGGCGAGGTGGGAGGCAGGCGCCGGAGGGGAGGAAGAAGGGGAGAGGTCGGGGGAGCGTGGTGATGCAGGGAGAGGAGCGGGGTCGGGGGGAGAGAGGAGAAGGGGTGGTGGGGCCGGGGTGGGTCAGGAGGAGAGAGGGAGTGTGGGTAGGGAGTGGCCAGGAGCGTGGGGTCAGGCGGGTGGGGTCGGCGTCGGCAGGTGAGGGAGTGAGGGCTGCGGGGTGGGACCGGGTGCAGGAGGTGGGGCCGGGGTGTAAGGGAGAGGGGTGGAGCAGGGATTGGTGAGGTGGCTGTGTGGAGGATGAGGTGGAGGGAACGGTGAGGTGGAGGGAGGGGATTGGTCGGGGTGAGGTGGAGGGGGCTGGGTAGACTAGGTTTAGGTAGAAAAGTGTTTAGGGTTTCTTTAGATGGGCCGGGTGGTAGATAGTCTGGTCAGGTTGGGCCTCTGGCCTGACTGATCGGACTGCCTTCCTGGACAAAATATTTTATTATTTATTTTATTTGTAAAACATTGTTGTAAATACTTTTTAGACAAATAAAAGATCTGAACAGACCGATGTTTTAATTTGAAATAAAGACGGGGGTTATTTAGAAAATAAAACTAGGCGTTTCGAAAATAGTTTTCAGACAGACAATGCATGATGATGACGATGCAGCGCACAAAAACAACGCGATTTTCTAGTAGTGGTTTTTGCGGGATGCCACAAGGGCCCCCTTTGCTCTAGTGTTTTCTTGGAAACCCTAGTTCTTGTTTTGGTTCTTACAAGCTTGTCTTTGATTGCTTTGACAGCTTGCTTATATTTGGGAGCCTCCGATTAAGTTGTGGATGTGTGCCCCAAACTTGTAAAGGTGTTGGCTTCCACCTTGAAGGTTGCCGATATAGTGGAAGGTGAATCGATCCCGTTGGGGTGAGATTCATCGGAGAACAAGGGAGGCCTCTCGTGGCATTGGTGGTTTGAAACCACCCCCTCTCCAAACGTAGACGTACTTACCCTCAAAAGGAAGGAACTACGGGAAACAAATCCTTGTGTCTCCGCGTCCACCACTTTGGTTACTTATATCCTTTACCGCACTTTACTTACTTGTTGTTACTTTGTGTTGTGGTAGCTCTTGCATAATTGTCATATAGGTAAATTCACCTTAGTTGCACTTTCTAGAGAATTTACCTTATTGTCAAACCTTAATTTGAAAAAGAAGAAAATTTAAAGTAGCACCTATTCACCCCCCCCTCTAAGTGCCCATACGATCTTTTCAATGGCGCCTATGGGGGTCTAGCCTACCTGGGCCCCTCCTAGGTGCCTCCTCAAAGCTACCTTCTTTCTCTCTCCCGAAAAACACCGAAAAACTTTCTATAGCTCGATTTCTTGTTGTTCTTGCTCGTGATTTTCGATCTCCTTGTTCAGCCCATCTCAAGTGCTGATTTTTGGAGGGTTTGCTCCTTGGTATGTGCCTCCTCCACTAGTCCAATTAGATTTGCGATTGGTAGAGTGTATCTTGAGTATTTTTCTGCTATAGGTGTCAGGTTGCTTGAGCTTGCATGCTTTTTCTATGCTTATAAATTTCATTTTGATGCATGTGTAGCCCTCTAGCAAGTTCCTATAGTAGTTGCTCATCATTTATCAACATAGAAATCACTTGGTTTGATGCTTGCCTAAAATTTCAGAAAAGGGAGGTCATGGACCACCACAAATTTGGTGAAATATTTGAGGGTGATCCACCTAGAAGGGCAAGGCTTCCAAGATCATCCACCAGTGTCAGACCCTCATACAATGAGGATCTCATTACTCCGTGATTTGGTGACGAGGGAGATGAGGGGGATGCGCGCCCCTCCACCTTTCCTTGCCAAACCTTCTTGCGGGCTACTGGGATTCTTGATGATTTTATGACCTTGGTTCGGAGGGCTGGACTAACAAGCCTTATGCAGGATGAGAGCGCGCAATATGCTACGCTCACTAAAACATTTGTGGAGAGCTTCTCCTTTACTAACAGTGTGTTCCATCCAGATGTTTCTTTCAAAGTTTATGGCAGGTCTTACCATATGTCATTGAAGAAATTTTGTGGGGCTTTGGGACTTGGTACAGTTGGGACAGCGAAGAAGATTCCAGCTCAACCCGCTGATTTGTTGGAGCTCTATCGCGGAATAACCAATGATGATAACCGTAGATCTCAACGGGGAAAGATAAGAAACATTCACCTTCCAGCCATTAGGTACTTCACTTATTATCTTTCCACTGGTGTTCTTGGTAGGGAGAACACTAGTAATATTTCCAGCTATCATTTGGCTTTCTTAGCTGTTGCGCTCAACAATGAAACTAAGTACAATCTTGGTACTCTCATTGCTCGTCGCTTAACTGCTAAGGGACCCATTTATGGGGGAATTATTTCTATGTGTGTGCTTCCTTGGACATTGTTGTTGATCCAAATGATACAGTCTTGGCTCCTAAGAGGCTCGATCTTGTTGCCATGAAGGCGCATCACTTTGTCACCACTAGCTCTACCCTTGATAACTTGGTTTATAGAATGTTGTTTATTGACGGGGAAGAGAGAGATCCCTCTACCCCAAACCACTTTGTTCAGTATTTCTCAGGGACCTTTGTCATGCTCCAAGGAGGAGATGGATGAGATGTTGCGCTCTTTTAACTTCCATGGGCACTATCAGGAGGAAGCACCCTCATATGAGACCGTTATACACTACACAGGGGAATCCTCGAGCTCGTACCACGACGAGGGAGCCTCCTCGTCATACTATAGAGGTGCATCTACTTGGGCACCATGGGATTGAGCCCCACTTATGCCAAAAGCCTAAGCTTGGGGGGAGGTATACCGACATCACACTCATCTCTATATCATGTTTCGTCGGTTCTTTGTATATCCATTGTTTCTCTTTCTTTTTTGGTTTTTGTTGCTTATTTCTCAAAAACACAAAAATACCAAAAATATTTTTGTTGTTTCTCTTGGTTTGTTTCTTTGATTTTTGGTTTTGGTTTGCCTTAAAAGAAAAATCCAAAAATATTTTTGCTTTGTTTGTTTTTGCTTTGCTTTGCTTTGTTTGCTTCTTGTTTGGTTTGTTTTTTCTTTGTTTGGTTTTTCTTTGTTTGCTTGTTTCTAAAAATCGAAAACACCAAAAATATTTGTTGTTCTTCTTTGGTTTTGTGAGTTCTTTGCAGGGTTCAGCCGTCCTCAGTGGATTTTGGTTTCATGTTATTATTCAAGTCACACAAGTGAAGGGAAATAATGAAGATTAAGACAACTTGAGGAGTGGTAAGAGGGTGGTAATGAACTCTATTTTTTTCATTTTTGTACATATGCTCATCATTGTGAGCCTTGTTAGCCTGTTCGTGTAAGGTGTATGTTGTTATGGATGCTTAGTAGTTCTTGCTTGCTTGTGATTAGCTCCGGCTTGCTAATAGTTTGTAGCATGTCATATGAATGTTTGCTTGTATTGTTTTATTCATACTTTGATATGATACTGTGGTATCCTCCTCTGAAAGTTTCATGTGAATCGACTTGGCACATGCTCACGCATGCATATGACTAAACAATAGTCAGTAAGCCTCGATGATTTATTTTGTCTCAGAGTTCTTGTATCACTTTCATGCCATAATTAGTCCTATTTTGTTGCAAGCATGATTATGACAGTTATCGCTCTCTCGTTTGTCGCTCCCTCTCTATTGCTAGCCTTCACTTGCACTGAGTATGAGCTCTGCCTGTGCTTCCAAACTCCCAAAACCAATATTGCCAACATTGTCCACCATACCTACCTATTAGCATCACTTGCTACTTTAGTGGATATTTTATATGACGTGTTTTCTTCCAAATAAAATGTTTGTATGTTTTGAGGAAGTTAGTTAGTAAAGCTCTCACGAACTTGATGACACACTTTATTCCATGCACTTAATAATCTTGAACCATTGTGAACTGTCCATGAAAGTTATATGCTTGCAAATTATATGTTGGGAGTCAGTAGAACCGTGTTATCACGGGGAACGCTTTCAACACTTTATGGATATCTCATCTAGTTGATAGCTTGCTCTTTTGTTTGCGGATGTCGACGGTGTGAAATAAAAGGGGAGCTTGTGAGTTCATGGAGTCTATACATTGTATTAGAGAAACGCCTGGGCCGCTAGCCTAAGCCATGCCTAATCATGGTGGAAACTTGCAGCATCACCATAATGAGCATTTATGAAGCATCCTCAATAAAAAGCTATGCACATAGTAAATAAAAAGATCAATGAGATGCTCATTGTCTGCTTGCCTTGTCATTTTAATCACGGGATCGCTCATGTATCATGTGCAAGGGGTACCCCGTTGGCGGTTCTCTATGATATGCATGTATTTACAATGACAAGAACTTGCAGGTAACCAAAGTTGAGTAGCATTCGGAGCGGCCCTCGTACTCAAGGGACTTGGGATTTCAAGTCTATGGTATGTCAAGCATATAACTCAGATTGGACCTCACTTTCACCTTAACCATATGAAGATGCCTATGATAGGGGCAATGAGAGCTAAAAGCTAATGAGTACCTTCCTTTCAGCATTTGGAAGCCTTTCAAACTTTACAAAACCGTTTTCACAACCTTGTTGAGTCACCACTTATTCTATGAGCACCTTCTTGAGAGCATAGTTGTCATTTTTGTGTTTGTTCCAAAACTTGGTTAATTATGTCATGACTTTGATGCTTGTATCTCTGATATCTTTATCTCTAGTATTCCCTTGAACTTCAGAGGTGCCTTGGCATTTATATTGTGCTCTTCAAACAAAGGCAAGCGTGATACCACTCTATCATACCTTATTATGAGCATTGCAATGTTGCTTATGTTTATGTTGCTTGCTACTTATTATTATTGAGTTGGTTTCTCTTCATAGCTTGCAATGACTATTGAGTAGACTTAGTTGCATACTCTTTATTATGAATTGTATAAGCATCTACTCCTGTGCTGAGAATATTTACATCGTATGAAGCAAATGTGTTCGTGAAAGTTCTTTTAGCGCACTCAGTTTTCAACAAGTTTTCAACTGAATTGCTTGAGGACAAACAATAAGCTAAGCTTGGGGGGAGGTGATACGTCCAAAATGTATCTACTTTCCTGAACACTTTTTCTATTGTTTCTCCTCTAAACTTGTGTGATTTGGATACAACTAACATGGACTGACGTTGTTTTTAGCAGAATTACCTTGGCGTCTAGTTTTTGTCCAAAAAATGAACTATCGGGAAAAATCTCGGAAAATATGCCAAAAATTATATTTCACCAGAAGATCCATGGAGCCAGAAGACAAGACGGATAAGGGGCCTGGGGGGCCCACACCCTTGCCAGGCGCAGGACCACCTCTGGTCGCGCCTAGGAGGGTGCAGTCACCCCAGGCACCCCCTCGGCCTCCCTCTGCGCCTATAAGTTGCCTCTCGACATAAAAACCGAGGGAGGTTTGATAGTTTTCCAGAAAGAGTTCCGCTCCGCCACCGCCATCAAAAACCAAGATTCGGATCCAGAAACTCCGTTCTGGCACCCTGCCGGGACGGGGAATTTAGAGAGGATCATCGCCATCATCATCACCAACGCCTCTCCATCGACCATCAATGTTTCCCTCATCCATGAGTGAGTAATCCCCTGCTGTAGGATTGGGGATGGTAGGGATTGGATGAGTTCTATCATGTAATCAAATAAGATTGTTAGGGCATAGTGCCTAGTATCTCTATTAGTGCTATTTGACTTTGTTGCAACTTGTTGTGCTTAATGCTTGTCACTAGGGCCCGATTGCCATGATCTCAGATCTAAACTTATTATTGAATCATTATGATAGTATTGTTTGTGATCTTATCTACAAGTTGTGTACACATATTAGTGTCCGGATCCAAAGGCCTTAAAGTGACAAAAATTAGGACAACCAGAGGGGGTGGCTGTGGTGTGACGATCACATGTGTTCACGGAGTGTTAATGCTTTGCTCCGGTGCTCTATTAAAAGGAGCACCTTAATTGCCAGTAGTTTCCTAGAGGCCCCACTGACACGGGTTGGCTGGACAAAAGATGTTGTGCAAGTTCTCATTGCGAGCATGTATGACTATATATGGAGCACATGCCTAGGATTGTTTAGTACTTGGACGCTTGTTATTATTTATCTGCAATGTCCTAGATCTTGAAGTTACATGTTTAGCCTCGTCCATGTAACGCCCGTCCATCCATCCCTATGCCTATCGCACTAGAATCCCACTGTTTACCGTTACTGTTACTATTGCTCTTGTTCCACTGTTGTTGTTGCTACTAGAACTATTGCTACTGATAAACTTCTGTGAGCAAGAACTATTTCTAGGTGCAGCTGAATTGACAACTCAGTTGTTAAGGCTTGCAAGTATTCTTTGGCTCCCCTTGTGTCGAATCAATAAATTGGGTAATACTACCCGCGAAGACTGTTGCGATCCCCTACACTTGTGGGTCATCAAGGTCACACGTCGGTCGAAGACAGGGTTTATTTCCCCAGCGGCTCAGCTGTTCCCAAAGCAAGCCTTTTCGACTTCTCTGATCAACGACGGCTGTCCTCATAGCGTTTGATTCCGAGTATATGAAAAACACAAGAGATTTTGGATGTTTTAGTTCATTTGAATTGATGAACTGTGTTCATCCTTCATTGATATTTTGGTATTTTTCATGAGGAATCCATTTCTTGGGGATTATTTGGTTTGCTAAAGTGTTCATGTGTATTTACTACTTTCCTAAGCACATCTCCTAGTTGACTATTTGTGCAGTTTTCTATCTGTTCTTGATATTTCGTTGTGGTTTCATCTACTCCACTTGGTTCTCGTTACTAGGCCCACAGTGATGCTCATATATATGGTTTCTTCTAGTGTTTCTACCTATTCCTATTAGAACTTGTTCTTTTGGAACTTTATACAGTAGCTGTTGCTGTTCATGTTACCCTGTCTACTAGTTGGTATTGCTCTGTTGTTGATCATATCTAGCCTATTGTTATTCTTCTGGCTATGGACATGTTCTTTTGTTCACGGATTACTGTCATGACCTTTTCTTACAAGTGTATATTCCTATTGTTGGTTTCTTTTGGTCTTGAACTACATTTATTCTTACTACTATTTGTCTACCTTCCCCGAGCATAAGGATTTCAGGACTAATTCTTGATGTCCTATTTTGGATTCCAAAGCAATGGTTTCACCCGAATTTTTAACCAATAACTTGGTTTCTTTTGTTTCGTTATGTTTGCAGATTCCAAAAAAGAATGGAAGATAGAATGAATACGAGAAAAAGGTCGAAAGAAGATAAGCATATAAAGATAAAATGTAGATAAGTGTTTAGTTTCTTCTTCTTTTTAGTTTGTATTAGGATTTCTTCATTCTTTTGTAATTTGTCATGTACATAACCTTGTATCCACTTTGAAACGAATAAAGATCAAAGTTTGGAGTATGTTGCCAAGTTTCCTTGCATTTTTATGAATTCCTTTATTTACTTATGTTTGTTTAAATTTGAACTCGATTTTGACCAAGTCAAACCTCAATTTTGAATTCATATGTTGTTATTTGAATCCTAGGTTACTCATTCTTATGTATGTATGTATGTATGTATGTATGTATGTATGTATGTATGTATGTATGTATGTATGTATGTATGTATGTATGTATGTATGTATGTACTCTTCAGATTTTTAGTTGACTCAATTATTCTATTGAAGATCAACTTTGGAATTTGAATTTCAAATCCTAGTGTTGACTCGAGCCAAATTTCAACACTAGAGTGAAATCTTAATCACTTTTTTCTTGTACAACAATAAGTTAGAATTCCACCACATTTTTCAAATGCATGCAACCACGATACGAGCTTGGTGGGGGATTTCGCCGCTGATGGGCTAGGGTTCTTGGAAAGGACGTGGTGAATTTGGTAATCAGGACACCGTGCATTGCCTATGGTTTAATTGATTTGCCACATAACTTTTCTTTTTGGCACTCGCATAATGTATGAGTACTCTTTAGCGGGACCCAAACTAGCTCTTCAATAGAGTAAGTCATGGAATGTTTGTATTCAATCGAGTTTGCCTCGAAGTATCCTCTCTCGATAGTTGGCTCCCAAGTCTTCAAAATGACC
Organism: Avena sativa; assembly: GCA_916181665.1. Lineage (NCBI taxonomy): Eukaryota > Viridiplantae > Streptophyta > Magnoliopsida > Poales > Poaceae > Avena > Avena sativa. The sequence goes on along the minus strand of OV702283.1, from coordinate 151,936,594 downwards.
TAATAACGCTCAACTTTTTTAATAGGACTCTGGCATTAAAAAAACATGGAACAATATAAAATAGCTCAATAAAAATAAAAATTACATCAAAATCCTTGAGGGACCCTTCACCTTCAACATCCTTGAGAAACATATGCTCTATCAACTTGCGGCCCTCCAGAGGTAATTATCCCCATAGAAGGTTTGTGGGAATTGATCCTTGATTCATTACTGATGTTAACGGGAGTACATATAGAGGTTGATCACAGGAGATCGTTACTATGCATGCAGGCACGTGGGCAGCGTAATAGTAGGACTGCCCGTCAGACTAGGGACTATAGGTAACAGACTCTAACGTTCAGAACACTAACGTTTAGAATACAAGTCTCAACAGCCCCCCGCAGTTTGAACGGGTCTGGGTAGCACATTCAAACTGAACCTAAAATCTTGAAATACCGATGTAGGCGGTACCTTTGTGAATATGTCGGCATACTGTGAACTGGTGGGAACATGAAGGACGTGGGCTTCTCCAAGCGCACCTTATCCCTGACGAAGTAGAGGTCGATCTCCATGTGATTGGTCCGCTGGTGCTGCAGCGGGTTGGAGGAGAGGTACATGGCGCTGACGCTATCACAGTAGACCACGGTGGCGTGGGTGACGGGGCGGTGAAGCTCGTGCAGCAATTGGCGAAGCCAACAGGACTCAGCGACCGCGTTGCCAACCGTGCGGTATTCGGCTTCAGCGCTAGAATGTGACACGGTATGTTGCCTCTTGGAGGCCCACGACACCAGGTTGTCGCGAAGGAAAACATCAAAGCCCGACGTGGACTTGCGGGTGTCAGGGCACTCGGCCCAGTCCGTGTCAGAGTATGACACCAGGTTGTTGGAGGAGCGACGATGGATCTGCAGCCCGTAGTGCGATGTGTCGCACATGTATCGAAGGATCCACTTGATGAGCTGAAAGTGCGCCTTGCGGGGATCGTGCATGAACAAACACACCTGTTGCACATCATAAGAGAGATCCGGCCTGGTAAGGGTTAGATATTACAGGGCACCTGCAAGGCTGCGGTAGAGTTTTGGATCCGAACAAGGTTTGTGATACGCCCAATTTGCATCATCATTCTATATCATAATTTACCTATATTCATTGATATATGTCTTGTTATGAGGTATTACTTATGGATTTTCATCTGTTTATGCATGTTGGATGATTCTTGAAGGATGGACTGCCGGAGTCTGGATTCTAATGGAAAAGAAGGCGTTTCAGTGCAATTTCGTGAAGACCAGAAAAATACCAGAACAATATGGGAAAATATTATTTTTCCAGAAGAATGAGGAAGCTATAAGGAGGTGTGAAGAGGGGTCGCAGGGGGCCCACACCCCTCCTAGGCGCGGGTCCCCCCTGGGTCACGCCTAGGGAAGGTGTGTCCCACCTGCCCAGCTCCCGACTCTGCCCCTTCGCCTATATCTTCCCTACGGAACCCTAAGGCCAGGGGAGCTACCAGAGATAGATTTCCGCCGCCTCTAGGGGCGGAAACACCGAGAAAGAAAGATCTCTCCGGCAGACAGATTTCTGCCGGGGGAATTTCTTCCCGGATAGGGGAGACCGTCGCCATCAACACCATCGTCAAGCTAGGCTTCATCGGGATCATCATCATCATCCACACCATCATCTCCACCAGCACCAGCATCATCACTTCGTCCCGTTGTAACATTTGTGTTGGATATTGCTTTAGTTCTTAGGGGAAACTTTCCCGGTGTTGATTACTATTGTAGTTGATGCTTGTGAGTGGAACCATTGGATTATTGTTTATGTTCAGATTTTTATCCATTACCATATCATCTTTGATCTTGATCCATATGATGTCTTGTAAGTAGTTCGTTGTGTTCTTGAGGACATGGGAGAAGTCATGTTGTTAGTAGTGGATTTGTGTTAAGTTATTATTCAATGGTTTAGTATTTAAGTTGTGGTGTTATTCTTCTAGTGGTGTCATGTGAACGTCGACTACATGATACTTCACCATTTATGGGCCTAGGGGAATGCATTGTGTATTTGGCTACTAATTGTGGGGTTGCCGGAGTGACAGAAACCTGAACCCCCGTTAGGACACCTTTGCACAAGGGAGTGTAGGATCTCAAAGTTTAAGGTTGTGGTTAGATTTATATCTTAATTACTTTCCTATAGTAACAGATGTTTGCAGGAGGTTTAATCACAAGTATGTATTAGTCCAAGTAAGATCGGTATGTTAGCACAGGTTCACCCACACAACACTTACAACACCAGAGAAGAGTACTCAGCTATTTGAAGCGAAAGCACTTGACGGAATTCCCATGTGTCCTCGAGAAAGTTTGGTCCTTATAAGTGTTGGGCCACGTAGAGATAAAACAAAACTTTTTCCTCTAACATGGTGATCCCAAGAACTAGCTGAGGTAGAAGGCCACGAGGTTTACCACTAGACGCGCAGTTGCGGATTACTGATGAAGCGCGTCAGTTGATGCAGTGTAGTCCTTTGCGATACGATCGTCCTGGTGCTGATCGTACAACACCTCTGCTGGTATCCACACGTACAAGGAGGAGCACCGGCGGCGAACTTCTAGGTTCGATACAAGGGCAGGACTGCTGTAGAGCTAGGGTTTCCAACACATGGAATGACCTAACCAATCAACGATTAACCTTTCTGGGTTACGGTGCTCCACTATATATAGGGAGTGAATGTGGGCTCTGCTCGCGCGGCCCATTCACTAAAGCCCATATAATATTAGTCCATGTGAGTCCGACTCACTGACTCAGTCCAAATCCGATTCGGGTCCAACCCAACCAGATTTCCAGTTCAGATCCAATCCGAACTTTCTCCCGCTCTTAAGTGTGTGACCCCGCAGGCTCATGGCTACTTGGACACGATTAGAGTCCAACTCTCAATCGATTAGTCGGTAGTGGCTCCTAGCAGAACGTGCTGACTCCCAAGTACCAAAGGTTCATGATGACTTGCCTTTCCAATGCGACTTGCGTCCGAGTCCCTTTTGCCTCACGATATACCTTGTCAGACTATAGGCGAATAATTGTCATCCCTTAAATAGTCCGACTCTATTCTCGATCCGAGATAAGTGATTCACCCGACTAACTCTTAGTCGATCGCCTCGGTTAACACTTAACCGAGTCGTGCATGGCCATGCTTTCCGAATCATATCTTCCGAGAGGTCCCAGAGAATATCTCTCCGAGTGGAGCGGCAAAATCCCATCTTGGTTATTCACATCACGCAGCTTGATTCTCAGTCGACCCAAACTTTGCCTTTATAACTGCCTAGTTACGGACCAGCGTTTGACAGAACCTAAGTCGGTGATCCTCAACTCGGACTGTGCAATAACCTTAGGTCTAAGGATTACATTGATTGAGATATACAAATGACAACTTGTTCGTTGTACCTCAATATGGGTCAATCCGACTCGCTAAACTCTTTAGCCAAATCTGTGTAAGTTGGAATAGCATCTCCATGCCCATGACAAGTGGAACCGAGTCATCAAGCCAACTTTCACATTGGTCTAAGTTGTGTGTCCAGCACAACCTCAATGACCAAGGATATTTAGTACAAACAACATGAATGTATAGTTCCACAACCGAATCACATATGCAATGATACACATCAGATGTTTATACAAGGACAACTTAATAACTTTATGAATACAATGGGAAATGTCATCATACATGATTGCCTCTAGGGCATATTCCCAACAATAAGTATTTCCACCGGCTTGTCCTTTGCTTAGAAAGGATTGGGCCACTTGCTCCATTTGTTCATTGTCTTTATTACTTGCTCCTTGTTTTTTTGCCTTATCAGAAAACCACTAAAAAATCCGTTTGCTAAGTATTCACAGGGATTTCCTGCTCCATACCACTGTTCAGCACCTTCTGCTCCTCGTTGGGATCGACACTCCTATTTATCGAAAGTACTACGATACACCCCATATACTTGTGGGTCATCAAGACTATTTTCTGTCACCGTTGCCGGGAGTGAAGCGCTATTGAAGAGTGGAACTGGTAAGGGAAACTTTTACTGTGAGTATTGCTTTTTTTACTGCTTGTTACTTTGTTTCCAATATGGATAACCCACTTAGTTTTCTGTTTGGGAAAACTACTACCACTACTAGGGTAGTAGATGAACCACCACCTATTGAGATAGATCCTTTTAAGATACCTACAAGTATTGTTAATCGTGTTATGAATAATTATTATTTAGGGGATGGAACCGTCCATCCCGGTGATCACTTGCTTTTTATCCATGAATTATGCGAGTTGTTTAAATGTGCAGGTATCACAAGTGAACAGGTGAAGAAGAAGTTACTCTCCATATCCTTGAAAGGGAGAGCTGGAGAATGGTATAAGCTGCTGAAGAATAGACAATCCATGGAATGGGAGGAGATGGCATCTCTCTTTTACTCTAAATTTTATCCTCCCAGTGAGATTCATAAGGATAGAAATCTTATATATAACTTTAGGCCTCTTGATGGAGAGAGTACAGCTCAAGCTTGGGGGAGATTGAAGTTACTAATGCTTAAATGTTCTATTCATGAACTCCCTAACAATATTATTCTCAATAAATTTTATGCTAGGATTTCTTTTCATGACAAAGATTTACTACATGCTTCTTGTGCTGGATCATTCACACGTATGAAGAAAGAAGCTAAATGGGATCTACTAGACCGTATTCAAGAGAACACTGAAGCTTGGGAGAATGACAAAGGAAGAAAGTCAGTTATAAACTATGATTATGAATGCATTAAATCTTTTATGAGAACTGATGACTTCTGTGATATTAGCAATGAGTTTGGTCTTGATTCCCAAGGTATTGCCAACTGTTTTAAGGCCTTTGCCTCTTACATTGAAATTCCCAAGAAGAAGTGGAATAAGTACCATGCTCCTTATAAAGATGTTGTTAATCATGTTCCTGTCAGAAGTGTTGAACTTTGTACTGCTAATCATATTGTGCCTGAACCTCATGTTGAGAAATCACCTTTCCCAGCTAAGTTAAAGGAGTATTCTATGATTATTAGTACAAATAACAAAGGTACAAAGGAAACTATGGAGCCTAATAAGCAATTGAATGTTGAACAAGTGGTAGCTATTGTGAAAGACACTGTCACTAGAAATATAGAGGATGAGTATATTGTATTCTGTGAAGACGCTTCTAATATTATCTCTCATCCTAGTAAGGCTAGAAAAGCTAGTGTTCATGTGCTTTCTATTAAAATTGGTGATCATTGCTACTATGGTTTATGTGATATTGGTGCTAGTTCTAGTGCTATTCCTTATGAGCTTTATAGGGAAATTATGCATGAGATTGGTCCTTGTGAGATGGAGGACATTGATGTGGTTATTCACCTTGCTAATAAGGAAACCATTTGCCCCATTGGTATTGTAAGAGATGTGGAGGTTCTTTGTGGTAAGATTAAGGATCCTGCTGATTTTCTAGTGCTTAATTCAGCAGCTAGCAAAACCTGTCATATCATTTTTGGTAGACCTTTCTTGAACACTTGTGGAGCCATTATAGATTGTAAGAAGGAGAAAGTTTTAACTAAGTTTGATGGATATTCTTATGAGTTTAACTTTTCCAAATTTGCTAAATCTCCTTATGAAAATAGCTTGCCTAATGAAGATTTCAGGATGGAACAACTTGCTTCTATTGATCAGGTCTATGACCTTGGACCTCTTTTTGGTGACTGTAAGTATGCTTATTCTGATGATAAAGTTGTTGCCAATGACAGTTATATTGTCAACTTTATTCAAAGTGCTACTGAAAGTTATTATGAGAGAGGGAAACATGGTTTTATGCATCCCAATAATGTTAAGTTTCCCCGTTTTATGTTGAAAGCTTTAAAGTTGCATTTGCTTTTGTCTTCCTATGCTAGTGGATTTTTGTTTCAACAATTTGTTTTCTCATGATACCCCCATTCATAGGAAGTGGGTTAGACTCAAGTGTGTTGGTTATTTGCTTCTTGATGCTCTCTTTCACTTCAAATATATATTTCTTATGTGAGCATCTTCTCAAACTATCAAGCCTAACTTAAAGGCATTAAAGAAAAGTACTTGTTGGGAGATAACCCAAGAGTTTTGTCGAGTCTTGGAAGTTATTATCTCGGTAATAACCGCTCCTTATCCTTTTTGTTTTGGTTTTTGTGTCAAGTTCAACTACTTTTGTGAAGTAGGGGAGTTGTGAAAAGTGGCTTTCCTGGAACAGAGTTTTGTGCTATATTGTAAAAATTCGTGAGGAAGCTCAGTACTTCAGATGGAGTTGCATTTTTCTGTGCTTGTTCTCCAAGTTGTTACCCAACTTTCATCAGTTCTGTACTTTTTGATTTGAACAACAGAAGGTTTTCGAAAAAATCAATCTTTACATGCTGGTCTGTTTTGACAGATTTCTGCCATCATTTGCATTTGCCTCTTACAGAAGCTTTGTTTTGATGGGTTTTCAGTTGAAGTGTGTACCCAAAGGTTTATTGTTTTTGCTTACACTAATGTTGTCATTGAGTTTGTGCAAGGGTTTTGTATGAAGGAAATTTTCAGGAGAAGGAGAAAAGGAATCTGCTAAGAACTAAGAATATACCAGAATGAATCATAAAATGATCATTGGACGATAGTAAAGATATTCTTATGATCTTTTGGAAGAACTAAGAATATATTTGTGTAGAGGTAACAAACAATTATAAATAGTTCACTGTAAAGCGTTGCATTGATACTAGTTTTGTCACAAGATACAAATTAAGTTTATCTCAATTTAAACTATGGGTGGCACAATGTAATGGAAAGAAGATTCCATGATGGATTTGGATGAAATCCATAGTTAAGACATTGTGACGAATTCTACAACAAAAAGGCTAAGTATATTACTGCTATAGTAGCAGCAAAGGAGGGAATTTGTGTCAAGAAGTTTGTTATCAAACTAAGGTGTAGTTCGCAACGGGCTAACACTAAAGATATATTGTATGACAATAGTATCGACATGATTTAACCCCAAGGAACTAAAGGTCTCACCAAAAGACCAAATTTATACAATACCATCTCATTGGAGAATGAGTGATGCGTGAAAACGCAAAGACATGCAAATACACACGGACCTGAAGCGTCAAATCCGTAGATTATGTTAACCACTTGCAATTGCGTATATGGAACACCAGAAAGCCATAAGTGTTCAATACGCAAAGTTCTCAAACTAGATTATTGTCTCTAGTGCAAGTGGGAAACTGAAGGGAATATGCCCGAGAGGCAATAATAAAGTGGTTATTATCGTATTCCTTGTTTATGATAAATGTTTATTTTGCATGCTATAATTGTATTAATACGGAAACATTAATACATGTGTGTTTAATAAACAAACAGAAAGTTCCTAGTTATGCCTCTCTTATAAACTAGCTCGTTGATTAACAAGATGATCAAGGTTTCCTGATCATGGACATTGGATGTTGTTAATAACGGGATCACAACATTAGTGTAATGGTGTGATGAACATTCATCCGAAGTATAGCATTACGATCAAAGTCATTGAGTTTATATTTCTATAACAACTTACGAAGTGATCCTAATCCTTAGACCATGAGATCATGTCAATCACTAACACCGGAAGAGTTTCTTGATAACATCAAACGTCACACCGTAACAGGGTGATTATAAAGATGGATTCAGAACTACTAAAGTGTTATGTTGAGGCCCATGGATCGAGAGTGGAATTTGTTCATCCCGATGACGGATAGATATGCTCTGGGCCCTCTCGGTGATATCACATTGATTAGCTTGCAAGCAAGTGATTTGATCACTAGAATGTTATATCACGGGAACGAGAAAAGAGTGCATGTCAGTAACGAGATCAAACTAGGTATGGAGATACCGATGATCGAATCTCGGACATGTAATATATCGTGAAACAAAGGGATTAATATACTAGCATAAAAGGTTCCGACGATCACAAGAAAGTCATCATTGAATGTGTGGGAGTCAGTATGGGTCTCCAGATCCCGCTTCTGATTATTGATCTGAGAGGGGTCTCGATCATGTCCGCATTATTCGTGAACCGTAGGGTGACACACTTAAGAGACACCGGCATCCATTTGGAGCAAAAGTTTCATGCCGAAAAGAATAACAAGCGCAGGAATTTATTTCACTAGACACCGAAACTGTTTCGGTTGAAATTGCTGAAACTGGTTCTGCATGTGAAATGGAATACTAGCAAGGGGTTTTATGTGAATGTTTGTTAATTAAAGTAATTAACAAAATTCTGAAAAATAAATAAAAGAGTTTTATTTAAATGAGAGCTTGCATTAAATTTGGTGGAAATTTAATGCATGTGAGTGGATTTTTGAGTGGAGGCTTTTTAATGGGAGTGGAGGCTTTTAATTTTGAGTGGGAGCTCCACCCACATGAATGTGGAAGAGGTGGGGGCAGCTCCCATGGCTGGGAGCCATGCCCCTTGGGTGCCCCCCCCCCTCTCCCCTATAAAAGGCCCCCCTCTCGTCCTCTCAAAACACACCTCCTCGTGAAGGATCTCTCTCCCCCTCTAGTATTTATTCCCCATGGTCTCGGACTAGCGAGATACATGTTCCGGTGGCTTTTCGGCAAGAAAGAGTTGTGCTTCCGCTGCATCGCTGGAGCGAGGAGGCGGAGGTTTCTCGGTGCCTCGAACGTGTGTGCGAGCACGGATGTGCTGCTGTTTTGCGGCGCTAGGACTTCCTCTCGATCTTGAGATCGGCAAGAGATCGTCTACATCAACCACGAGTTTGGACTCGTTAAGCTTTGTCGGTCTTCAAGGGTATGTTCTCTACGGCTATACATCCGCCCGTTGTTTGTATCTAGTAGATAGATCTTGGTACATAGTTGTTCCCATCGTAGGAAATTTTTTGTTTTCTATGCTGCGAACCCTACAGTGGTATCAGAGCCGGATCTATGCGTAGATGCTTTGCACGGGTAATACACATATGAGTATGTGGGCGATGATGATCATTTTATTGCTTCTTAGTTGTACTTTGGATATTGGTGGCATAGTGGGATGAAGCGGCCCGGACAAACTTTACATGTCCTCGCACATGAGACCTGTTCCACGCTTGACATGCAACTAGTTTTGCATAAGTGGCTAGCGGGTGTCTGTCTCTCCTACTATAGTCAATATCTAATTTGCAACGAGTTGTCAACAATTTGGTTATCCTCGTTGTGGTTCATGTTCGTAGGTAAGAACGGTTCTATCTTCGAAAGCCCTAAGCCACGTAAAACTTGCAATGGATAAATTAGAGGCGTCTAGTTTAGATTGTTGCTGGGCTAGTGTTATGATATGGTGATGTTGTAAGTAGAATTATGAGATGATACTCTTACAACATGCATAACGTGTAGGTTCCATAGACCTTGGACTTACACATAGAGGTATCATATTGATCATACCACGATGCACGTGATAGAGATCATATGCGGGAACCATATCATTCCACTAATAAACATGTGATGTTTGATAGCATCTTATATTGCTTGTTTGGCGTTTTATTAGCATAATAAGATGATCCCTCATTTAGATATCAAGATAAGAATATGTTCTTCCTTAAGTATGCACCGACAATGTTTCGTCGCTTCAAGACATCACGTGATGATCGGGTGTACTTGAATCCACGAGCATATCTCGGGTGTAAGACAGTTACACACGCGAATACTAAGGTTCTTACTTGGCGAGCGTAGAATGTACAGACATGGCCTCGGAACACGGACCGAAAGGTTAAGCATGAGTCATATGTTTTTGATATGATGACCATATGGATGCTCGCCTTTGAAGCTACACCGACTCACGTGATGATCGGACTTGGTGTAGTGGATTTGGTTCATGTAATCACCAAAAAGATACGAGGGATGTCGTTTTTGAGTGGGAGTTCATTTCTAATTTGGATTAGTAGAACTCAGTTTATCATAAATTAAATCAAAGTGAATTTGCATAATTTGTTGTAGTCATTGGCATTCGTTCACCACCTTATGCATAGTTGTAATTGAGATAATAGAACTATAGAATTCTGGATATATACTTTACGAACTGGTATCGTATTGTGTTGAGTGTCAATCTAAAGTTTAAAGTCCTATTGCAAACTTTCAGCAAACTCTATTTACTCCGTGAAATTTAATAGTTGGTATTAAATCAAGAGTAACAATTCCAGTGTTGGTATCTTAAGTATCATGTTTGCCTCCATGATTCTTGATTTAAATATCGAGATTATCTAGGAGCTGAAAGAATTGTTTCAGAAACCATCATGTGTGGCAGATATAACGATATCTAAAACAATGTTTTGGTTGCAATATGATAGAGTATAATATATGTTCTCATATGGGATGAGAATTTACGAAGGTTGGAGATGCTAGACATCCTAATCATCTAAAAGGGTTTTGGAAAGTAATGTTATACTCACGATTCACCTTTATAAGCTACAGTAGCTTGATCATGAAAGTCGTCATGATAAGGATGAATAGAAGATGTATGTAAAGTGTTTACTACACTAAAAGATTACTAAAGAATGGATTTTGAAAGAATACCGATCATTTTGATGATGGTGATCTACTTCAAAGTGCAAGTCCAAAGGTATTATTATTTGAATATACACGCTTTGGACTATGTGTCATGTATATGGCACTACTTTTGATGTTGGTAGATTCTTTTAAAAAGGAAAAGGAAATGCTGAAAGAGAATCTATAAAATATACTTGGCAGAAAAGAAATGATTGGAAATATCCAATTTAGGTATATATATGATATACATGTTATGGTTGTATTCTTTGCTTGTTAAACAATGTGGTTCTTGGGTATTGGATACCGAATTGGTTGGTATGAAATTTCATACAGAACGACGCAATTCATGAACCACAATGGCCTAAGTAACTAGCAAGAGAATATGTGATGATGTTCATCGAAAACAAACAAACCGTTATTTGTGTTTCTCGTTGACATCAAAGCTTGACTTCAAGATTTGTTTTAATAATTGTTATTTAAATCAGTTATTATGAGAACAAAGGTTGTTCAAATAATTACCGTATTCCATATAAGATGGATGATTTACAAATCTAATTGGAGAAATCACATCCATAAAACCTAATGCTAAAATGTCACAAGACAAATGATTGAAAGATCACTTACGAAGTGACATCGCTGTTTAAATTATATTGGAAAGAAAACATGAAGAATATCCATATTCATGGATTTTTGGAGTCTTTGATTTGATCAAGTGACGCTTGTGAGACTTTCCTCGGGATAATTAAAAACTTCATTCAAAGGCCAAAGAAGAATGAACGACTAAAATATTGGAATTTATACATATCGATGTATGTATTCCATTATGTGTAGCCGTAAGCGATGGGTTTCAACTTCATATGCTTTCTCCGGAAATTTGAGTGAATGTTCACTTAATGAGAAAGAAGTATGAAATATTTGAAAATGTTTCAAAGACTTTCAAGATGAAGTGAAAAATCATTGTAACAAGAAAAATAAATGGTTTATGATTTTATCATAAGGGATTTATTTGAGTTACAAGTGTAACAAGAAAATAAATGAATTATGATTTTATCATAAAGGGATTTATTTTAGTTGCAAGTTTAGCAAAACACCTAGAGTTACATCTCCCGAAACACCATAGGAGTATGGAGTGTTTGAGATTTGTAATGAAACCTTGTTTGACATGGTTGGATCAAAGGTGTTATTTATAAAACTGCCATTATGTTTTAAAAGATTAAAGCTTTAGAGACTTCCGCTTTTACACTGAAAAGAGCTCCATCTTGATCCGTTGAAATGACACCATGGAAGTTATGGTTTGGGGTAAAACCCAAGTTGTCATTTCTTAAATTTTGGTATGCTAAACATAAGTAAGATGTTTACAACCGAAGTCGGATGAGCATGTCTTTGTAGGTTATTTCGAATAATAATTGTTTATTCCTCCATAACACCAAGGACAAAAGGGTTTGTCGCTTGAAACATGAAGTTTCTTGAAGAAGGAATTTTTCGTAAAAGTTAAGTGGGAGGACAATAGAACTTTGATAAGGTTAACGAACCTTAGCTAAATGTGCTGAGTTGCGCAGCGCCGGAAAATGTTCCGGAGGCAGCCATAATGCTCATAGCTTATGTGCCTCAAAGGTTGTGGTCACGGAGATCTAAGTTCTTATTGAACCAAGTCGGTCGGTTAAACAATCAAATGCTAAGATTTGAGAGTAAATCATTCTTGTCTGACAATGATAAACCGACTACATGCAAAGAAGCAATGATGGGCCCTGACTCCGTCAAATGGCTTGAAGCCATAAAATCCGTGATAGTTCCATACACGAGAAATCAAGTTTTGAACTTGGAAAACCCACCGGAAAGGTGTAAAAACCTATCGGTCGTATTTGGATCTATAAAGAAACAGACATGGATGTTTCACATCTATGAAATAGTCGACATGTCTGTAAAGTATTTTACGACAATGTTCAAGGAGTTGACTATGACAAGATTTGATCTTTCATAGAGATATTTAGTCTGGACGGATTAAAGTAGCAACCACTACGTATAATTTGTTATATGGTAGATGAATAAACAAAACAAAGTTCTTCTAATAGAATGGTTACCTAGGACGTGTACATGACACGATCCAAAGGGTTTTGTTAATTCAAAGGATGCTAAAAAGGGCATGCAAACTTCAATGGTTGAAGTAAGCATCGTGGAGTTGGAATCTTCACCGTGATGAAAAAGGTTTTTTTCATCAGGAGACGATGAAGATGCTTGCATTTGCAAGAAATTAAGTGGGAGCGCTGAGACATATTTCTAATACATTATGTGGAGGACATCTTGTTGATTAGAAATGATGTATCTTTTATTGACAAAGATTAAGAATTTCATTTCGATGAAAAACTTAGGCAAAACCCGAATATTTAGCGTGAATGTCTATAGTGGATAGACTGTGACGCTAATATGGTTGTGCCAAACGTACATAAATGAGATATTGAAGGAGTTCAATATAGAAACGACAAGAAACGGTTCTTGTCGCATGGAAAGGAATTGAATCAAGATTCAAGTGTATGGACACTTGATAAGTGAAACAAGATTCAAGTGCTTTGATACTTGATGAGTGAAATCACGAGAATGTTTTGATCAATCATACCATGATATGTACACATACAGATATGTCCTATGCTCTAAGTGTTATGCGCATATACCAGAATGAATCATAAAATGATCATTGGACGATAGTAAAGATATTCTTATGATCTTTTGGAACAACTAAGAATATATTTGTGTAGAGGTGACAAACAATTATAAATAGTTCACTATAAAGCGTTGCATTGATACTAGTTTTGTCACAAGATACAAATTAAGTTTATCTCAATTTAAACTATGGGTGGCACAATGTAATGGAAAGAAGATTCCATGATGGATTTGGATGAAATCCATAGTTAAGACATTGTGACGAATTCTACAACAAAAAGGCTAAGTATATTACTGCTATAGTAGCAGCAAAGGAGGGAATTTGTGTCAAGAAGTTTGTTATCAAACTAAGGTGTAGTTTGCAACGGGCTAACACTAAAGATATATCGTATGACAATAGTATCGACATGATTTAACCCCAAGGAACTAAAGGTCTCACCAAAAGACCAAATTTATACAATGCCATCTCATTGGAGAATGAGTGATGCGTGAAAACGCAAAGACATGCAAATACACACGGACCTGAAGCGTCAGATCCGTAGATTATGTTAACCACTTGCAATTGCGTATATGGAACACCGGAAAGCCATAAGTGTTCAATATGCAAAGTTCTCAAACTAGATTATTGTCTCTAGTGCAAGTGGGAGACTGAAGGGAATATGCCCGAGAGGCAATAATAAAGTGGTTATTATCGTATTCCTTGTTTATGATAAATGTTTATTTTGCATGCTATAATTGTATTAATAAGGAAACGTTAATACATGTGTGTTTAATAAACAAACAGAAAGTTCCTAGTTATGCCTCTCTTATAAACTAGCTCGTTGATTAACAAGATGATCAAGGTTTCCTGATCATGGACATTGGATGTTGTTAATAACGGGATCACAACATTAGTGTAATGATGTGATGAACATTCATCCGAAGTATAGCATTACGATCAAAGTCATTGAGTTTATATTTCTATAACAACTTACGAAGTGATCCTAATCCTTAGACCATGAGATCATGTCAATCACTAACACCGGAAGAGTTTCTTGATAACATCAAACGTCACACCGTAACAGGGTGATTATAAAGATGGATTCAGAACTACTAAAGTGTTATGTTGAGGCCCATGGATCGAGAGTGGAATTTGTTCATCCCGATGACGGATAGATATGCTCTGGGCCCTCTCGGTGATATCACATTGATTAGCTTGCAAGCAAGTGATTTGATCACTAGAATGTTATATCACGGGAACAAGAAAAGAGTGCATGTCAGTAACGAGATCAAACTAGGTATGGAGATACCGATGATCGAATCTCGGACATTTAATATATCGTGAAACAAAGGGATTAATATACTAGCGTAAAAGGTTCCGACGATCACAAGAAAGTCATCGTTGAATGTGTGGGAGTCAGTATGGGTCTCCAGATCCCGCTTCTGATTATTGATCTGAGAGGGGTCTCGATCATGTCCGCATTATTCGCGAACCGTAGGGTGACACACTTAAGAGACACCGGCATCCATTTGGAGCAAAAGTTTCATGCCGAAAAGAATAACAAGCGCAGGAATTTATTTCACTAGACACCGAAACTGTTTCGGTTGAAATTGCTGAAACTGGTTCTGCATGTGAAATGGAATACTAGCAAGGGGTTTTATGTGAATGTTTGTTAATTAAAGTAATTAACAAAATTCTGAAAAATAAATAAAAGAGTTTTATTTAAATGAGAGCTTGCATTAAATTTGGTGGAAATTTAATGCATGTGAGTGGATTTTTGAGTGGAGGCTTTTTAATGGGAGTGGAGGCTTTTAATTTTGAGTGGGAGCTCCACCCACATGAATGTGGAAGAGGTGGGGGCAGCTCCCATGGCTGGGAGCCATGCCCCTTGGGTGCCCCCCCCCTCTCCCCTATAAAAGGCCCCTCTCTCCTCCTCTCAAAACACACCTCCTCGTGAAGGATCTCTCTCCCCCTCTAGTATTTATTCCCCATGGTCTCGGACTAGCAAGATACATGTTCCCGGTGGCTTTTCGGCAAGAAAGAGTTGTGCTTCCGCTGCATCGCTGGAGCGAGGAGGCGGAGGTTGCTCGGTGCCTCGAACGTGTGTGCGAGGACGGATGCGCTGCTGTTTTGCGGCGCTAGGACTTCCTCTCGATCTTGAGATCGGCAAGAGATCGTCTACATCAACCACGAGTTTGGACTCGTTAAGCTTTGTCGGTCTTCAAGGGTATGTTCTCTACGGATATACATCCGCCCGTTGTTTGTATCTAGTAGATATATCTTGGTACATAGTTGTTCCCATCGTAGGAAAATTTTTGTTTTCTATGCTGCGAACCCTACACTTATGTCCACCATATCTACCTAGTAGCTTTTGCTATTCCAAGCAAATTCTCAAGCTTCATCTATCGTCGAATTAAAAAGTATTTTGTTATGTGAAAACTAGTTAGTAAAGCTCTCACGAACTTGACGGCACACTTTATTTCTTGCCCCTAATATACTTGAACCATTGTGCCATCAAAGTTGTATATGCTTGCATCTATACATTGGAATTAGCAGAACCGTGTTGTCACGGGGAACATTTTCAACATTGCACTTGTACTCTGTACACAATTGATATCATGCTCTTTTGTCTATGGATGTCAATGGTGTGAAATAAAGAGGGAACTTGTAAGTCCATGGAGTATGTATTTTGTGTTAGAGAAACACCTGAGCCGCTAGCCTAAGCCATGCCTAATCATGGTGGAAACTTGCAGCATCACCATAGTGAGCTATCTATGAAGCATCCTCAATAAAAAGCTATGCACATAGTAAATAAAAAGATCGCTGAGATGCTCATTGTCTGCTTGCCTTGTCATTTTGGTTATGGGAAAGCTCCTGTACCATGTGCAAGGGGTACCCCGTTGGCAGTTCTCTATGATACGCATGTACTTACAATGACAAGAACTTACCTGCGGCCAAAGTTGAGTAGCATGAGGAGTGGCCCTCATATTAAAGGGACATGAGATTGCCAACTTATATTAGCATATACTCCATCTTTGTGCACTTTAACCTTAATCATCTCAAGATGCCTATGATAGGGGCAATGATGGCTCAAAGCTAGTAAGTACCATAATCTTTTGGAAGCTCTTTATGACTTGTAATCCCGGCTTCCCTCTATAAAGGGACCTTTCTCCCACTTCCAAGTTGAGTCAGTAAACCTACTTCCTCTCTATCTCCAGCAAGCATTTGAGTTGTTGTGTTTCAAGCATTCATATGGTGATTTATTTAATCATGTTCTTTATCTTCCTTGTTTGCACAAAACACTTATCTATTGAGTATTACTTTGAAAGCATTCACTTGTGAAAGACCTTTTTGAGCAAAGAGTGCTCCTGTTATAAAACTACTACAAAAAGCTTTTTGTGAAACTGTTTGCCAGCTGTTCTCTGACCAGGAACAAGAGTTTGCCAATTCCAATTATGTTTTATCTTTATGCATCTCTATTGTGACTGTTGTACTTGGTTGCAAGCTAAGTTATATAATGGTGAGTTGCTTTCTTCTATGAGTTGTGCAATGGTAAGTGTGATGCTTCTTGTTCGTATTCTTTTATCAACACTTCACTCCATAAACCTGTGGACATGTTTACTGAGATCAGTTTTCGCTTGGGGACAAGCGAAGGTCTAAGCTTGGGGGAGTTGATACGCCCAATTTGCATCACCATTCTATATCATAATTTACCTCTATTCTTTGATATATGTATTGTTATGAGGTTTTACTTATGGCTTCTCATCTGTTTATACATGTTGGATGGTTCTTGAAGGATGGACTGCCGGAGTCTGGATTCTGATGGAAAAGAAGGCGTTTCGGTGCAATTTTGCGAAGACTAGAAAAATACCAAAAAAATATGGGAAACTATTATTTTTCCAGAAGAATGAGGAAGCTAGAAGGAGGAGCGAAGAGGGGCCGCAGGGGGCCCACACCCCCTAGGCGCGGGTCCCCCTTGGGTCGCGCCTAGGGCAGGTGTGGCCCACCTGCCCAGCTCTCGACTCTTCCCCTTCGCCTATATCTTCCCTATGGAACCCTAAGGATAGGGGAGCGACCACATATAGATTTCCGCCGCCTCTAGGGGCGGAAAACACCGAGAAAGAAAGATCTCTCCAGCAAACGGATTTCTTCGGGAGGAATTCCTTCCCGGAGAGGGGAGACCGTCGCCATCAACACCATCGTCAAGCTAGGCTTCATCAGGATCATCATCATCATCCACACCATCATCTCCACCAGCACCATCATCATCACTCCGTCCCGCTATAACAATTGTGTTGGATATTGCTTTAGTTCTTAGGGGAAACTTTCTCGATGTTGATTACTATTGTAGTTGATGCTTGTGAGTGGAACCATTGGATTATTGTTTATGTTCAGATTTTTATCCATTACCATATCATCTTTGATCTTGATCCATATGATGTCTTGTGATTAGTTCGTTGTGTTCTTGAGGACATGGGAGAAGTCATGTTGTTAGTAGTGTATTTGTGTTGAGTTATTATTCAATGGTTTAGTATTTAAGTTGTGGTGCTATTCTTCTAGTGGTGTCATGTGAACGTCGACTACATGATACTTCACCATTTATGGGCCTAGGGGAATGCATTGTGTATTTGTCTACTAATTGTGGGGTTGCCGGAATGATAGAAACTTGAACCCCCATTAGGACACCTTTGCACAAGGGAGTGTAGGATCTTAGAGTTTAAGGCTGTGGTTAGATTTATATCTTAATTACTTTCCTGTAGTTACGGATGTTTGCAGGGGTTTAATCACAAGTATGTATTAGTCCAAGTAAGGTCGGTATGTTAGCACAGGTTCACCCACACAACACTTACAACACCAGAGAAGAGTACTCAGCTATTTGAAGCGAAAGCACTTGACAGAATTCCCATGTGTCCTCGAGAACGTTTGGTCCTTATAAGTATTTCCACCGGCTTGTCCTTTGCTAAGAAAGGATTGGGCCACTTGCTCCGTTTGTTTGTTGTCTTTATTACTTGCTCCTTGTTTTGTTGCCTTATCAAAAAACCACTAAAAATCCGTTTGTTAAGTATTCACAGGGATTTCCTGCTCCATACCACTGTTCAGCACCTTCTGCTCCTCGTTGGGATCGACACTCCTATTTATCGAAAGTACTACGATACACCCCCTATACTTGTGGGTCATCAGTTTGCCGGCAGCGGATGAGAGTTTGGAGGAGGTGTCGACAAGGGTGGAGATAGGGTTACAATGCAGCATGTTGGCACGATCCAGGACCTCAAGCACATATTGCTGCTGGCTAAGGAAAAGACCAGCAGAAGTACGGTGCACGTTAATGCCAAGAAAGTGGTGTATTTCTCCAAGATCACTCATGGCGAACTTGCGGCTCAAAGAGGAGATGATGTGCTATAGTAGAGGTGCGGCGCTAGCGGTGAGGATTATATCGTCAACATAGAGGAGAAGGTATGCATAGGAGGATCCACGGTGGTAGATAAAAAGAGAGGAGTCGCTTTTGGATGAGGTGAAGCCGAGGATGTGCAAAAATTTGGTGAACCGAAGAAACCAAGTGCGGGGAGCCTGCTTGAGGCCATATAGGGATTTGTGGAGGAGGCAGACATGTTGAGGGTGAGAGGGGTCGACAAACCCCGAAGGTTGTGTACAATACACGGTTTCTGTGAGCTCACCGTGCAAGAAAGCGTTCTTGACATCCATTTGGTGAATGGGACAAGAATTCGAAGTGGCAATGCTGAGGACCACTCGAATCGTTGTCGGTTTCACCACGGGGCTGAAAGTCTCGCCATAATCCACACTATCCTGCTGAGTGAAACCACGTACGACCCATCGAGCTTTGTACCGCGCTAGAGTGCCATTCGGATTGAGCTTGTGCCAGAAAATCCACTTCCCGGTCACGACATTGAAACATGCAGGACAAGGAATCAAAGACCAAGTGCCATTCTGAATTAGCGCATTAAATTCGTCCAACATAGCAGAGTGCCAGTGGGGGTCTTTGAGTGCGGCTCGGTACGAGGATGGCAGGGGAGAAGTGTTAGTGGTGGTTGAAAGGGCAAAGTTTTGTTTTGGCATGAAATAACCCTTTTTGCCTCGGGTGTGTGTTATCGGGTGGACGTACCGGAATTGATTTCCGAGGTAGCGCGGGCTGATCTGGCGAGCCAGGAGTGGAGGAACGGGCCGGGGAAGCGCGTGGGGAAGGACCCGAGGACGATTCGCAGGGACCGGGTGTAGGGGAGCCAGGGGAATCGGACACATGATCCGAAGGAGATCGGTACGGGGCGGGTGGAGTTGTTGCGTGATCCCAAGAGTCCGAGGTTGTCGGGTGGGGAGGTGGGGGTTGGAGATTGGGTGGAGCTGGAGGGGGACCGAAGGTGGCACGTGGGGGTTGCGGGAAGCGAGGGGGATCGGGTGTGGGGTGGTGGGATCATATGAGGAAGGCGGATTTGGGGCCGTCGGTGAGGCTGGAGCATACAAAAAGTGCTCTCGTCGAACGTAACATGCCGTAACACAATGACTTTGCGTGTGGTTAAGTCAAAGCAGCGGAAACCCTTGTGTTCGCGAGGATAACCTATGAAAACACATCGTGACGCGCGAGGGGCCATTTTGTGCGGGGTGGTGGTGTATAGGTTGGGGAAACAAAGGCAGCCAAATGTCCTTAAGTGATCATATGTGGGATGTATGCCATAGAGAAGAAAGTGGGGAGTGAGGTGGTTGACAGCACGGGAGGGCCGATGATTTAGGAGGTGAGTCGCCGTGTGAAGAGCCTCCCCCCAGAATTCCGGTGGGAGATTGGATTGGACGAGCAGGGTGTGCACGACATCATTGGTTGTTCGAAGCATTCGTTCGACACGCTCATTTTGGGGTGAGGTGTGTGGACATGAGAGACAAAAACTACACTGTGGGAAGAAAGAAGTCACGAAGGCGAGTATTGATAAATTCTCCACCGTTATCATACTGCATACATCGAATAGTAATATTAAATTGAGTTAGGACAAAGGAGAAAAATCGTTGAAGAGTGGCACATGTGTCGGATTTGTTACGTAGGGGAAAGGTCCAAGAAAAATGAGAATAATCATCTAAAATGACAAGGTAATATTGATAACCAGAAAAACTAACAATTGGTGAGGTCCATAAATCACAATAAATTAAATGAAAGGGAGCACTAGCTCGAGAGTTTGATAAAGAAAAGGGGAGGCGTGTGTGTTTCCCTAATTGACACGCCTCACAAAAGGGGATTTATTGGGTACTTTATTACATGGTGGGAGAGTTTCTAAAGGCAAATGAGAGAGGGAGTGGGAGCTTGGATGGCTGAGCCGTCGATGCCACAAAGCCTCGGTGGTGATGGAGTGAGCTTGAGGAAGAATGCCGCCATTGTTGCCAAAAAAGGGGTAGAGCTCGCCATCGCTATTGGACCTCATGAGGAGGGTCTTGCTGCTGAAATCTTTCACGGTGAAGCCAAACGGGTCAAATTCGATGGTACAAGAATTATCGCAAACAAATCGACGTGTGCTAATGAAATTGTGAACAATATGGGGTGAAACAAGGACATCATTGCGATGGAAGGGGCGGGAAGTGAGATGGACTGTACCGGTAGCTATCACGGGAAGACGAGAACCATTGCCAACAACAATATGTTTAGAGTCATGCGCTAAAGGGGAATGAGATGAGGTTAAGGTACCTTGGTTGCCGGTGACGTGCGAGGACGCGCCGGAGTCCATGACCCACTCCGGGTAAGGAGGAAACACCGAGCCGTAGGAGGTGGCCTGATTCACCATGGAGTTGTGATCCCATGCGTATGAGGTCGGGGCAGCTGATGGTGTGTAGAGTAGGGGATGGCGTAGGCGTGGGCGTGTGAGCCAGGGCAAGGGCCGAGGATGCTTGTGGCGTTGGGAGGAACCCATGGTGCGCGAGGGGGCAAGAACGGCGAGCCCTAGGACATAAAATATCTGATCCAAGGCTGGTGGTGGGAGCCGCCCTGACCACCGCCTGATCCGTTGTACTGGCCGCCTCCGCGTCCACGGCCTCCCGAGCCACTGTCGTCGCCGTTCTGCAGCTGACCACCGCGGCCAGTTCCCGGATGCTGATAGCCCGGGATTGGGTGCTTCCCGCGGTAGTTGGGGCTGACGCCGCCAGGATAGCCGCTGCGACCGCCGCCACGGTTACCTTGCCCATGGCCGTAGGTGTTGGAGCCGGAGCCGCCGCGGTCGTTGGAGCCGTTGGTGCCACGGTCGTTGGAGCCGGCGCCACTGGGACCGCCGCGGTCGCCGGAGCCGTTGCGGCCGCCACGGCCGCCGCCATGGGTGATCATGGCCTGGGCGCTGCGGTTGCGCGCCTGCCGCGCCATTTTCCGCTCGGCGAGCTGGAGGCGCGATTGGGCCTAGGCGAAGGTGGGGTAGGGTACGGCGTTGACGAGGATCTCGGCCTGCATCTCGAACTTGTCTCCGAGGCCATCGATCGTCTGCATGGTTAGAGTCCGATCCGAGATCGGAGCACCGACCTCCTCGAGCTGGTCGGCGATGTGCTTGAGACGGCCGCAGTACTCGTCGATGGTGAGGTCGCCGCGAGGCGTGTCGCGGAGGTTTTGGTTCAGCTGCCTGGCCTGGCCTTCTCGGTTGTCGTAGAAGAAGGTGTGTAGGCGCGTCCAGGCGGCGTAAGCGGTGCAGCTGGGGTCGAGGATGACGTCCTGAAGCGCCTCGCAGACTCTGGTGTACATCCACAGAACGATGTAGCCGTCATCCTTGCGCCAGTCCTTGCTGGCGGTGCGGTAGGCGTTGCCGTCCTCGATATGATCGCGGGCGTCCTTGAGCTGGAGAAGGAAGAGAATGATCTTGCTCCACCGAGTGAAATTCTTACCAAAGGTGTCCACCGTGAATTTGATCCACTGCAGGATGTCGACGTCGCGGACCGAGGTAGGAAGAGGAGGCCTGGCAATGACGGGTGAGGTGGGTGGTGGATGATTGGCAAGGGAGGTGCCCTCCATAGGGAAGAGGGGATCGTGGATGATTGGGCTTGGTGGTGCTCGAGCATGGGAGGTTGTTGTTGAAGGGGTGTTTGAGGATCAACATCGAGAGGAGGAATTGAAGCCGTGCCGAGGCCTGTGCTCACCATGGGAGGGAGAGGGAAGCTATGCTCTGGTACCAAGAAGGTTTGTGGGAATTGATCCTTGCTTCATTAGTGATGCCAACGGGAGTACATATAAAGGTTGATCATAGGAGATTGTTACTGCGCACGCAGGCGCGTGGGCAGCATAAAAATAGGACTACCCGTCAGACTAGGGACTACAGGTAACAGACTCTAACGTTCAGAATACAAGTCTCAACACCCACAGCTTGTGTCAACACCCACAGCTTGTGTCACCTATGATTTTATATGCATTATATCTGTGTTGCACACAGTTTCGCTTGAAGTCCATAGTGGGAACTCGTGTTCCCGCAAGTGTTTTTGTTGTTCAATGGTGTTTCAATTTCGATCACTCTTTCGTGAGGTTTCAATCACTTGCGGGCAGAGTTTATTGCCCCAGCAGGCATTTCCCAGAGCAAAGCCTTCTTGCCTTCTTCGCTCAACAACGGCTGGCCTCCCAGGTGGTCACTCAATGCACGTCCGATTCCTGAGCAGACGCGAAAAACAGGATAACGTACAGGACGTCTTCGCTAAAAAGGAAAAGGAGAGAATGGAACGTCGTTTTGTTTCACTCCGCCTCCATAAATTTTTTGCGTCCAAGAAATGAAGCTGCGGCGGCGCTGGTAAGCTAGGTTCCCTCGTCCTCCTACCTCCAGCTCTTCTCCCTCGGTTTCCCTGTCCATTCCCTCGGCCGGCCCTCCCTCTGGATGCCCCTAACCCTAGATCGACGAGCGGAGGGGAACGGCGGCAGGGGGGCTGGGCAACCGGCGAAGGGGAATGGCGGCAGCAGGGGGAGATGGGCCATGGGGAGCGAGGCGTCCTCGCCGTCGTTGATTCCAGCAGGTAACTAGCAGATTCCTTGACTAGCTTCGGTTTTTTATTCTCGTCAGATCGGCAAATTCGGTCGATGCTCTATTCAATTTCGTTTTGCAACCAATCGAAGCAGCATATCACGCCTGTTTGCTTCCCCTGTACTAGTAGTACCGATTCATAGAGCTCAAGTCTTACAATTTCCATGGCAACAGCTGTAGTACTCTTCGTGTGTAGCCGTACAATGATTGGTAGGATAAACTAGCTAGCCTAGAGGATGGAGAAGCTATGTTGCGTGAGAAAATTATAATATATAAACATTCTAATATACACTTGTTATTTTTTTATACATTTACACGAGTTTATATTGTCTAAAATCAACAAGGTATCAAATTCCATGGTTTGTACGTCCAAACAAGAATCGGAATTAGCGTCACAAGATCTGAACTAGTACTGTATATGTTCTAATCAGATTCAGGTGCTTACTTGCCGATTAATAAATCACTCGTGCGCTACTCCGGGCAGGTCGCCATCTTTGAAGAGCCTGACGGTTATCAGCAGCAGCGACGTCACTAACGAAGCGCTGGGTGCCATTGTCGACGGATGCCCTTGGCTGGAGCTTCTTCACGTCAGCGACTGCGCCAATATCTCGGTGAACGCAGCCCTGAAAGCGAAGTGTGCCAGGACCGAAACACTGGAGCTCGTTCCCTGGGATGAAGACGACGACCCGTATTATTGGTACTGTCGCCGTCGACGGTGACTACTGGGGAAATTAAGCCATATATATCCTTTCCCATTTCCTGAGACTGCAGTATGCGTCGTACGGCAGACAAGAAAAATGTCTCTCCTTCGATCTCGGATGCATTATGATGTTACGCTTGTTAAAGAGCTTGATTGATCCGAGGTGCATTAAGATGTTACCGTTGATGTCGCTCTTCCTCCGTGCTAGTATCTGTGATTCAAATGCATGTACTTAGCTATGCAATAACGGGTCATCGTTTTGGTCAGTTGATTTCTCACGTGACTTTAGACCAGAGCAACATTTGGCTTTTCATGTTATATTATTATATCTTCAAAAATAAGATCTTTTTTCCGCAAGTCAACTTGCTTAAAATTACTATTCGTGTATATGATTCAACAAGCCATGAGCCTGGGACCCAACATTTGCTTCACGAGAACGAGAAACGGATGTAGACTTCCAATCACGCCCCCTGTGTTCCACTATGATTTAGAAAAACTTAATTTGACAAATCGTTTTGGCCAGCAAAATTTATTAAAACAGTTTAATTACGGCAAAGTAAGCACTAAGATGTTTTAATACTCAAACATTTGCTTAGGATATGTGCAAGTTGTTGGTATGATCATATATAAGTACAACCTAATAAGAAGATGATGGCCCAACCAAGACATAGCTTCAGAATGTCTGCCATTTATACGTGTGCATGCTAAGAGTGTATATGGCATGTTTCTGTGTTTTTCGGGAAAGAGGGGTGGCCCCGGGGCTCTGAATCTTTTTCAAGAACATCATAAATATAAAACTAGTTATAACTCATGCATACATAGCTTATTGCTAGACTGCCAACGATTCTGGCTGAACAAATGTGGAGCTACGGTCTTCAAGTGGTTGCACATAGAATCACCCAGCCCTCCTCCCCCACCCAGCCGCCACCCCTTCTCTCCCACCCAGCCTCATCTCCCGCCGCCGTCGCCCTGGGCGTCGCCGGGCAAAGCCTGTGCTGCGCGGCGGCGGCGGCTCGCCTCGGTTGCATCCGGCGCAGCGGTTCTCGCGGCAGCGGCGACGACTCGCCTTGGCCATCTGCGACAGAGGTGACTACGCAGCAGCGGCGAGGTGCTGCTCCAGCGTGTCGGTGGCGGCGCAGCGGGAAGGCGGCGACCCGGGGATGCGTGCTGAATCGGTGACGGACGACGGGCAACGGAAGTGGACGGGCTTATTTTGGACCTAGATGGGTTCGGGCGGGCTCGATCTCTAATGCCAGATGCATCTCCTTTCTCCGACGACGGCACGAGTTCTTGGGGCCTCCCACGCGGCACGGGGACGCCTAGGGCATCATCCCTAGGTATGATGGTGGTGGTGACCTTCTTCTTCGTCGGAGTGGTCGGCCGATGGTCTTGCCATCGTGCGGCAGATCCTGCTAGTTTCCGGCGGGTGTCGTGGGGGCTGCTAACTCGGGTTTCAATAAAGGAGGTGGTCATGGATCCCTCTCAAGCCAAGACGAATATATGTCGGATGTTGGTCTCCATTGATTTGTTTTCTGTGTTGTGTTTCGGAAGGCTCCGCTGGCGAACTCTATAGTGCGCTCATGTCATGAGTTTGTTGGATCGGATTAGATTCGGTCGTACACACACATGTTTTACTCTGACTGTTTGGGTTAAAAGGGTGTGCTTCGAAGCTCTGTTGGTTGTTATTATCATGGGACATATTTCGTTCTATGGTGCTGACAGAGAAAGCCATGGAGACCGAGATCTGAGGACTGACAATGGTGGGTCGAGTTTGGATGGTGATGAGGAATTGGCTAGGTGACTTGTGAATTAAAGCAGTGGCATGCAAGTGAGGCTGTCTACACAGGAGAGGTTCATGGTCATACCTTTCAGGATGAAAACCCAGGGTCTGACCTTGTGTCTGGCAATGGCCTTGTTAAAGGTGTTGTTTTGAGAGCGTGGATTTTCTTCAGGGTGAAAACCTAGATCTTTGATCGGGCTACGACGAATGTTTGTGCATTGTGCCCTTCTTAAAAGCGTCATTTTAATGAATGTCACTGTAGTGGGACTTTTCTTTTTTATAATTCTTATTTCTTTTTTGCTTGTGTGGATACGACCGCTGGATCAATGCGTTATTGCAGACGCTAGGTGTAATTGGTATCCTCTAGTATTAATATATGCTCCTTGTTAGATGTATATATTTGTATTGTAGTTTTCCCCATATGTTAGGGGGCTTTCTGCATATTTACACCTGTACCTGTATTATATATTGTGGCCTTTGGCCCCTAGAGGAATACAAGTTGCATATTCCTGACATGGTATCAGAGCAAGGTTAGCCTCCTCCTACTCGCAACTTCGTCGCTTCAGCCGCCACTGTCCCTGTCGCCGACGGCCTTGCCGTTGTCGCCGCCGCCGGTCGCCGCCTGTCCACGTCCAGTTTTCTGGCCGTCTGCCGTCATCGCCTGTTCCGTCTTCGGATCCAGATTCGTTTCTCACGCGCGGTGTCCTTCGTTCACGTGAGTTCGATCTGTCCTTCGTTCACGCGGGATTGATCTGATCCACTACCTTCCGCCGCCTGACGCCTCCTGACGCATCCTGCCTTGATCTGCTACGCGGCGGGTCCTGCCTTGATCTCGTCTTCTCCCTGCCTCCTGAGCCGACGGGTTCCCTGAAACCACCGCCCACGTGGGACACACTCCGCCCGCCCGCGTGACACCAGGCGGGACCTGCACCGCCCACGCGGGACACCTTGGACATGATGCCTCCCGTCTGCTCCCAGACACCACCTGAGCCGACGCGGGACACCCGCCCACGCGGGACACCTTCTGAGGCGCCCACGCGCGGCCCCCGCCTCCTGACGCTTCGCCCGTGTGGCCCCGCCCCTGAAGCTCCGCTCCCTCCTGCCTGGCCCGCCGCCGGCTGACTCTGATTTTGTCTGCTTGCCTCAGATCTAGATTGGTCTGTGTTCAAAAAAAGAGAGAGAGATGTCTTCTTCATCGGGTTATGTTGCGATTCCTCGCTACCCGGTGGTCTTTGATGGCGCGAATTACCCTGATTTCGCTGCCTTTATGCGCGTTCACATGCGCGGTCTCCGTCTTTGGGGTGTGCTCTCTAGAGAGGTCTCCTGTCAGCCGTGCCCCCTGCTCCTGTGGCTCCTCTTCCGCCGACGCCGATTGTTCTCGGTGCTGATGCTTCTCAAGAGGCCAAGGATGCTGCTCAGAGTGCTGATGATAGTGTTGTTGATGCTTATGACTTGAAGTTCAAGCAGTACTCTTCTGATCTCGAGGCCTATCGACACGCTCTGACTGCTTACACTCAGTGGGTTGATGAGGATGCTCGTGCTGCTGTTCTCACCTCCAGTGTTCTGCCCCAGTATGTTGCTGAGTTCATGAGTCTCCCTACTGTTGCCGCTCAGTGGGCTCATCTTCGTCAGTGTTATCAGTCGTCTGGGGATGCTCTTTACCTGTCTGTGGTTCGCCAGGAGCATGCTCTCCAGCAGGGTGATTCTACTATTGATGAGTTCTATACTCAGAGTGCTGCTATCTGGCGTCATCTTGATTCTCTTCGTACTGCTGTTTGTGGCACATGCTCGTGTTTCCAGATTGTGCGCTCGGACTTGGAGTTTCACCGCATCTATGAGTTTCTGTCTCGGCTCCGCCAGGAGTTTGAGCCCCGGCGTGCTCAGCTAAATGCTCGTGGTCGCGTTCCACTCTCTGAGGTGTTGTCTGAGCTTCGGGCTCAGGAGACCCGTCTCCGTGGTGCTGGTCTTCTTGCGGTTCCATCTGTGCTTGCTACCCGTGGTCCTCCTATGTCGTCTGTTCCCTTGACTCAGCCGCGGTCCTCTGTGTCGCTGCCGATACTACCCACTCCTCCAGTTCAGGGTCAAAGTCAGCACCAGCAGTTTCAGGGTCAGAGTCAGCACCAGCAGTTTCAGGGCCAGAGTCAGCACCAGCAGGCTCGTGGTCAGGGTCGCCGTGGTTCTTTTCGTGACTTCTCTTACTGTAACAAGGATGGACACACTTGGGCCACCTGTTATACACGGGATCCCAGTTTACGTCAGCAGCACCAGGCTCGTGGGCAGTCGGCTCCTTCTGGATCTTCAGCAGTTGCTCTCTCCGATCAGGACATTATCAGGAGTCTTCGCGGTCTGCTTGCTGCTACAGGCTCTTCTTCGACAGGCACTACTGGTTCTGTGACTGATTCTTCAGGCCATGTGCGACCACCACCTCCTACACAGTCAGGTACGTCCCCATGGTATCTGGATTCTGGAGCTTCTTTTCATATGACCTCTGAGTCTTCTTTTCTGTCCGCTCTTCATTCTCTCCCTTCTCATGTTCGTGTTTTCACAGCTGATGGTACCTCTCTCCCTGTTTCTAGTCGGGGCACCCTCTCTACTTCTTCTTTTTCTGTTCCTGATATTTCTCATGTCCCTCTTCTTAAGATGAATCTGTTTTCTGCTAGCCAGCTTATTGACTCTGGTTGTCGCGTCATTCTTGATGCTGATTCTTGTGTTGTCCAGGACCGTCGCACGCAGGCCCTGGTTGGAGCTAGCCCTCGCAGCCGTGACTCTTCAGGCCTTTGGGAGTTAGACTGGCTTCGTGTTCCTTCCGCCGCCACTTCATCTTCCAGTTCTTCTCCGGTCGTCGCCTCTGCTACCAGCTCCTTTCAGCAGTGGCATCATCGTCTTGGTCACCTGTGTGACTCTCTCCTGTCGTCATTAGTTCATCGTGGTCTTCTGGGGTCTGTCTCAGGAGATGGATCTTTACATTGTCAGGGCTGTAGGTTGGGTAAACAGATTCAACTTCCCTATCCTACTAGCGCGTCTGTATCTCAGCGACCTTTTGATTTAGTTCATTCAGATGTTTGGGGTTCGGCTCCTTTCGCTTCGAAAGGGGGCCATCGCTACTATATTTTATTCATCGATGATTTTTCTCGGTACACTTGGTTGTATTTTATGCGCTCTCGTAGTGAGGTGCTCTCCATATATCAACGTTTTGCGGCCATGGTTCGCACTCAATATTCTACCCCCATTCGTGTGTTTCGTGCTGATTCTGTTGGTGAGTATATCTCCCAGATGTTGCGAGGTGTCCTTGCTGAGCAGGGCACTCTTGCTCAGTTTTCCTGTCCTGGCGCCCATGCCCAGAATGGCGTTGCTGAGCGTAAGCATCGTCATCTTCTTGAGACCACCCGTGCCATGATGATTGCTTCCTCTCTTCCGCCGCATTTCTGGGCTGAGGTTGTTGCTACGTCCGCTTACCTCATCAATATTCAGCCTTCTGCTGCTTTGTAGGGTGGTATCCCTCTTGAGCGTCTATCTGGACAGTCTCCAAACTACTCCATGCTTCACTCGTTTGGTTATGTTTGCTATGTTCTTCTTGCTCCTCACGAACGCACCAAACTGACCGCTCAGTATGTTGAGTGTGTTTTTCTTGGATACAGTAATGAGCATAAGGGCTTTCGCTGTTGGGACCCCGTTGGTCGTGGGATGCGTATCTCTCGTGATGTTACTTTTGATGAGACGTGCCCTTTCTATCCTCGTCCCACCGCTGGTATCTACCCGGTGGAAGATATCTCTTTTCTTCTATTTCCTGACACACCTCCTTCTACTCCCATTGTGTCTTCTTCAGGATCTCCTACCCCTGATGTCTCTCCTTCTACACCGACCTCCTCTGCTCCGTCTAGTTCTCCTAGTTCTCCTAGTTCTCCTCGTTCTCCGGAGTCTTCCTCTGCTATTCCTTATTCTTCATCGTCGTCTCCTGAGTCGTCTTCTTCTGATGAGCTTCCCTCTACTCGTCCTGTTCGTCAGCGTCGTGCCCCCAACAGTTACTCTCCTAGTCAGTATGGTCTTTTTGTTGCCTCCGAGCCGACTTCTTATCGGGATGCTGAGCATCATCCTGAATGGCAGCTGGCCATGGCTGAGAAGATTGCTGCGCTTGAGCGCACTGGCACCTGGGATCTTGTTTCTCCCCCTCCCGGTGTTCGTCCTATCACGTGTAAGTGGGTCTATAAGATTAAGACCCGCTCCGATGGATCTCTTGAGCGCTACAAAGCGCGTCTTGTGGCTCGTGGTTTTCAGCAGGAGCATGGTCGTGACTATGCTGAGACTTTTGCTCCTGTGGCTCATATGACCACTGTGCGTACTCTTCTTGCTGTTGCTTCTGTACGTCACTGGTCTGTGTCCCAGCTTGATGTTTAGAATGCCTTTCTCAATGGTGAGTTGAGTGAGGAGGTTTATATGCAGCCTCCTCCTGGGTATTCTGTTCCTGAGGGGATGGTTTGTCGATTTCGACGTTCTCTTTATGGCCTCAAACAGGCCCCTCGTGCCTGGTTTGAGCGCTTTGCTTCTGTAGTGACTGCTGCTGGTTTCTCCCCTAGTGCTCATGATCCAGCGCTGTTTGTTCACACTTCTCCTTGTGGACGCACTCTTCTTCTTCTCTATGTTGATGATATGATCATTACTGGTGATGATCCTGAGTATATAGCCTTTGTTAAGGCTCGTCTTCGTGATCAGTTTCTTATGACTGATGTTGGTTCTCTTTGATACTTTCTTGGGATTGAGGTTTCCTCCACTTCTGATGGCTTTTACATCTCTCAGGAAAAGTATATTCAGGTTCTTCTTGCTCGTGCTGCTCTTGGGGATGAGCGCACTGTTGAGACCCCTATGGAGCTTAATGTTAAGCTTCAACCTACTGATGGTGATCCTCTTTCTGATCCGACACGTTATCGTCATCTTGTTGGAAGTCTTGTTTATCTTGTTGTCACTCGTCCTGACATTTCTTATCCTGTTCATATGCTGAGTCAGTTTGTTTCTGCTCCTACCACTGTTCACTATAGTCATCTTCTTCGTGTTCTTCGTTGCCTTCGTGGTACGATCACTCGTCGCCTGTTCTTTCCTCGTTCCAGCTCCCTCCAGCTCCAGTGCTATTCGGACGCTACATGGGCGAGTGATCCTTCGGATCGTCGTTCACTTTCTGCTTACTATGTGTTTCTTGGTGGTTCGCTCATTGCTTGGAAGATTAAGAAACAGACAACGGTTTCTCGCTCGAGTATTGAGGCTGAGTTACATGCTATGGCTTTGTTGACTGCTGAGGTGACCTGGTTACGATGGTTACTTGCGGATTTTGGGGTCTCTATTACCACACCCACTCTGGTTTTGTCTGACAGTACAGGTGCTATTAGTGTTGCACGTGATCCGGTCAAGCATGAGCTTACCAAGCATATTGGTGTTGATGCTTTCTATACACGTGCTCAGGTGCAGGCTCAGGTTGTTGCACTTCAGTATGTGCCTTCAGATTTACAGTTGGCGAATTTCTTCACGAATGCACAGACCAGAGCGCAGCATGATTTCTTACTCTCCAAACTCAGTGTTGTGGATCCACCATGAGTTTGAGGGGGGGTGTTAGATGTATATATTTGTATTGTAGTTTCCCCATATGTTAGGGGCCTTTCTGCATATTTACACCCATACCTGTATTATATATTGGTCTTTGGCCCCCAGAGGAATACAAGTTGCATATTCCTGACACTCCTTTCCAAAAAGAAAAATGTGTTACACTAAGCACCAAGTACAGACCCAATAGACAGCCAGCGAAAGCAAATAAAGCTCTTTGGTTATTTAAACAGTCTAATTACGGCAATTCCACTTAGGGGGTGTTTGTTTGGGCTTTTTCTGGCTTTCCAGTGAAAAAACAGACAAACGTAAACAAACAGACTGCGTTGGCTGTGGGCTTCGTCAAAGCTACCGAGCAGAATAGGGAGACAGGAGGAAGCACCCGCAAAGGTGCTTTACGTGGCTTACCGCACATCCCCGAAACGTTTCCAGTAATAGGACATATCATTTGGAGATATTTACCAAAAGATTGCCACCGCAGGGTTCCTAAAGTATCTTCTCAGGAAAAAAACTGGACCAGCGAGTTCCGTCTTCCTCCCAGCGTCGCCAGCTCGACTCCTGACGGCAACCAGCGCCGGCCCTGCCGCCGTATGACCTCCTCCCCACCCTCGATTACATCGTCCCAAGCTGACCACCTCCCCGACCGAGGTCGTCCTAGGCATATGTGAGGCCACCATCCTGTTCTTGTAATCTGAGCTCCGACCTGTGATTTTGGTATCTATGATTTTACTCCGATTAGCAATAACATAGATTGTGACATCCACTTCAAGGTCATGTGGTTCCTGGCGCATGCACACGCCATTCCATTCGGAAGCTGATGCCACGATCGTTTATGCACATGGCATGGGTAGTAGCAACAGCACATGGCAACCGGTCATGGCACCAGACCGCTCGGAACGAAGACAGGCACTGAGATGCTGTCAAGAATTTTACTCTGATTTTAAGAAAATGATACTCTCTAAGACCCATATTAATTGACTCATATTTGTCTAGATTTAAATGAATCTAGACACTATTTAGTATATAGGTTCATTCAATTTCGACAAATCCAAGTCAATTAATACGGGTCAGAGGGAGTATGCATATGCATTATTATTGTTGCTTGAGCTCGAGGAGACAGTTGTGAGTGCACTATACGGCTGACATGAACTATATCTGATAAATCATTTTTATGTCTACAATGAGAATTCATGGTATTTTCTAGTGACAGATACGGGCCTTATATGCTTGATCAACAATTATACATGTTCTTAAAATTCTAGGGTATTACAGATAATTCCTTAGCACACAGCTAGACAGCAGTCAAGTTGCCAAACAGTCGAACTCAGAAAAGCTGCTTTCTCTGCACAGCAGTTTTCCCTGGACAGCAGCACAGCCAGCCACAGTCCAAACAAACACGCCCTTAACTCGGTATCTACGACACCTATGTCCAAACATACTGGAAATACTAAGAGGTTGTTGACTCTTTACCACCCTGAAATTGAAAACATAGGTCTTATCTTACAGCAGTACATCCAAGTACAGAAATTAGCTTATTCTGTTTGGGAAATTACAATTTGCAGCACAACACCATGCTTATAATTCTAATAATAAAGTACTTTCTCCGTCTCAAAATAGATGTCTTAGATTGTCAAAATTTAAATAAATCTAGACACTATTTAGCATATAGATTCATCCAGATTTCATAAACTTAAGACAACTATTTTAAAACAGAGGAAGTAGTTAATTGGTGATCGATACATCAGACTCTCAATGGGGATCACCTAAGATAAGTTTCAAACATGTAGCCCACTCATTCATACATTAAACCACTTTTGCTTCGGTGTCCTTTGACAAACAAAAACTCGACCTCTCCTTCTCTACAAACAAACTCAATACCGATTCGTTTTGAAGATCATACAAATCCATCCAAACCCGTATGGTCAATTTAGACATATACGCACCATACAAGTATACTCACGTGCTTACAGGAATCAGCCAGTGAAAACATAGTGTAACTAGCTCAACCAAATACACCTATACAGTGGAACAGGACACCAAAACACACCAAACGTAAAGAGCAAGGTACTCAAAATCAGGTAAAAAAAACTTAAATTCCTAGCACAAAAATCAACAGTTCCATAAGATTCAGCTCGAATCGTCTTTTGGCTCCAACAAAACAGTAGCTAATAGGTAAAGAAACGTAACAGAGTTACATATACAATCCAGTGCCAACCAATGAGATTTGAGGACAAGTAGAAATGCTCCTCCACGGTGCACAGGAACATATAACAATGGCTCTGCTAGACTAGTACAGTTCTTGCTACCACTAACTCTTTCAATCTTGTTAGGTCCCAGACAATGACTTCCGACGCCCAAAAGCATCAACCCATGATGTTCTCAATCGTATGATTATAATGAATGTTCGCTTCCTGATCAGGCATCGATGAAGTGGATGTCGAAGGTGGTTTGATGGATCTGCCACACATTCAAGGACGCATACTCCTCCAGGCACTCCTTCAGCTGAGCCTCACTATAACCCTGTTTTTAGGAACATAAGAGCAGGAGAGAATTTCTTTTAGCAATCAGGGCCCAGCACTGGTGGTACCATTTAATGTGGGTAGAGATTGTTTACCTTTCTGGAGATCAGGTTAAGAGCATGAGCAAATTTCACATCCATGCTGCTCGTCCTGGCTGCTTCATCTCTCAGGATGGAGTAAATGTCTGAGATCGCATCAAGGCCAGACCGCTGGCGGTCATCAGAGTAGAGCGAGTACTTTGACATCTGCATCAGTCGTAGTGCTTCATCAACATCGCTCTGGGCAACAGTTTCTGAAAATCGAAGTCTTGCCAAGGCCTGAAACAAGAATCATGTCTAAAAAATCAAACATCGCATAACCTGGTGTTTGCAGCACACAAAGGCATCGTGTTTACTTACGATCGAAATACGGACGATGCTCAGAAGTGTCCTGATGGTTGTGTAAGAATGTGGTGCATTTGACTTGGCTTCCTCCTGACGGATGCTTGAATAGGCAGTTGCAATGTATTCCTCGAGATCCCGAGGAACAGAGGGAGTGACTCTTCTTGCAGCAGATATGTATGCTCTGTAATCAGATCAAGATTATTCAATCATGAACTAAAAGACAGATACTAAACACTAAACAATGCTTTATTTTAGCTTGTTAGATTTAATTTCCAAAACTATACTAACTTTCACAAAGGTAAAGATTCCTGTAACTAAGGTGTATTTTTTTTCTGGATCAGCACATTTCAAGGGACACAGCTCTAGGAAGACTATACTTGCCTCAGAACAGATGGTTCAAGTGCTGTGAACCCAAGTGCCGGTGATTCAAGATGTTGATGTACATGAACAACATGTCTTGCCATTTCAAGATCATTTTCCATGTCCGCACGATCCAGGATCAACCAAAGGAGATCGAAACGTGAAAGAAGTGCTGGAGGAAGATTAATGTTCTCAGCTGGAGTCCTCCTCATATCATATCTTCCCCTGAATAGTTGAAAACAACTGCCTTGGTTAAAATCAACATACTTCTCCAAGCCATTTTCTAGAGATGATAATGTTCAGATAACCTCTTACCATGCTGGATTTGCAGCAGCCAGAACTGCAGTTCTTGCATTCAGAGAGGTGGTGATGCCAGCCTTGGCAATACTAACAGTTTGCTGCTCCATCACCTCATGAATGGCTGTCCTGTCAGACTCCTCCATCTTGTCAAACTCATCTATTGCACAGATGCCCATATCTGCCAGTACCTGAAACCCAAGAGGGATTGTGAGGATAACTATTAGAAAATTACATAAAACAGGCAACTTGCTTTCAGCTGACTAACAACTAAAATAAAAAAAGTACACACAACATCATCGTAAGGTCTAAAGCTTACCAGTGCCCCTCCCTCAAGGACAAATTCATTTGTAACTGGATCTTTCTGGACAGCAGCAGTAAGACCAACACCACTGCTCCCTTTTCCTGTGGTATACACTCCTCTTGGGGCAACATTGATAATATGCTTTAGAAGTTGACTCTTTGCAACACCAGGATCTCCCATCAGGCAGATGTGCAGGTCTCCTCTGATCTGCAAGTAAGCATAGTTAATGTTGAACATGTGAGCATACAGATAAAGAAAAATTTACTGGTAAATGCACGTTATTACAACTGCCAACAGGATGCATACCTTCATGCCATCTGCAAGCTTTCGATGAGGTGCGCCAACAAGTAGCAATAGAAGTGCTTTCTTGACATCTTCGTGTCCAAATATTTCAGGTGCCAGTGATTTTGATAGCTTACTGTAGATATCACCATCCTCGGCCAATCGGTCAATTTGTTCTTGTTCATCACCCTTAAGTTCATACCTGTGATTATAGCAATTTCTAACATTAAATGGTGCAGGAGGCTAACTGAATAGGGTTCATGGCAATAGGATGAGAGGCTTTACTCTTCATATTTTTTCTTGAAATGGGTAATAGACATTGCTTCCAAGTAAGTGTCAGCAACCAATCCTGCACGCATGGCGCGGAATCCATGATATGGCATGGGGAGGAAAACACCTGACATTTCAACCACATCTCCAGGTGCTACCTGATAATGACACATTTAGTACTGCTAAAGATGATGGGATTTCAAAAAATAGTAATAGCAGAGATTACTGAAATCTGTCAACATTGTACTGATCAAGAAAATGATTATCATGGCCTTAAGCAAAAGAACAGAACAGCTTAAAGCAATAGAAAATTTGACTTCCTTTACCTTTCTAGTCAGTTCTCCTCTAAGATGAGCAGTTAGAGAACGTGGGATGTGGCCTTTTGGCACATGCTCTGCTAGCTCTTGGAGCTTCACCTGCATGAAAAGGTTGCAGTTTTGAGATTGAGCGAGAATCTGAAATATGCTATAATCTGGACAAGCATTCCTCCATTGAATAGAATTGGCTTCAGAAGATTGTGGAGGGACATTATTACCTCCTGAAATTTAAGAAATTTTGATGCTCGCAGTTGAAGGATTAGATTACCCTTTGCTTTGTTCAGCTTGCATCGTTGCGATGGGCATTCAAAGAGAGGCATAAAGACTCTAGCAGTCACTTCCTGACAGATTCACCAAAAGAGCAATTTGAATTAGCATTCTAACCATTTTCCTCTAGGAGCCCTCGACAAATAAACACTCACTCTCCAAAAGAGTATTTGAATGATCATTCTAGGTAGTTGCCAGTACTCACATACTACACTGAGATACTACATTTCATTATAAGTACTTCAAACACTATTATCCAAGATTCTCAGTAGTAGTAGTACGTAGTACTAAACTAGTCTAGGATGTCTGTTCAACAAGGGTTTGACATATACACATATCATAAATGACAACCTAAAACGAGATAAAGTACCTGGTATATCTCAAACCCACATTCTTCACATGTATAAACGGCCACCTGCATCAAGGGCTTCACATCTGAGCAGCGAGTGACAATTCCAGATATTTTCACAAGCTGCCCAATGTTTGATGCCTTCACTTGCCTAAGGGTAAGTGGAGTCGCCTTGGAGAAGGCCTTGATGTATACCTCACTACAATGTGAAAACAATTTCATTAGACGGGAAATTACTGGATAGCACTAAACAAAAGATTAGACACTTGTTCCGATGGGTAATCTGCACTGAATTACATATATTACTGGATTAGCACGAAGTTCATTAGTCAAGAAATTACTGGATACCTACGTATATCTGTGAGATCATTATGGCAAATGTTCATTAAACAATTCATTATGGCAAATGTCCATTAAACAATTTCATTAGTCAAGAAATTTTATTAGTCTGTGAGATCATTATGGCAAATCTCATTCAACAATTTCATTAGTCAGGAAATTTCATTAGTCCGTTGCAAGAATTAATTATGGCAAATGTTCAAAGCACATTTAAAAATGTTAACATATAACAATAGGCATGCAAGAAGAAACTGTTTCTGGACATGTTTGGACTATTTGCGGTCAGCAAAAATATTGCTACCATGTTCTGAGAAACCAGATACATCTAATTCACAAAGTATCTCTCCGCACATCTCGGGGCATCTCCCAAATACACCATATGTTGTCAAAGTGGTTCAAATTCTGTGATATCAGCAAATAATGTGCTAGGCCAACTTCACACCATGGCCACTATCCCAATTTGTTAAGGAGAATTGACTGAAACCTAGTTGCATCATAAACTTTTAGGGGTGGCGGTATACTGATACTCACAAGAAGCGTTTGATTTCCGGCGGCATCCTCTGTAGAGGGTCCGTGCCGTCAGCACCTCCATCAGCCCCTTCGTCCACGCGCTGGGTCATCAAGATGTCTCTGTCTTCGTCGACAGTGAACGCCTCAGTGGGCTCTGGCATGAGCTCGTCCACGGCCTCCGCGAATATGCCGATGTAGCGCTTGGTGTTCTCGGTGACCCTCTGCAGGAACTCCTCGTCCACGTCCTTGTACTGGTCATGCAACAAAACCAGAGTCAGACCTTGCACAGACAGACATATAATCTCGAAAGAACTAGATCTCGTCAAGGTGGGGAATTCGTACATGGAACAGGTCATCCAGCTCGATCTGGACCGCGCGGATCTTCCGGTTCGCGATGTCTTGCTGAAATTGGAGGGAGCAACAGTTCAATTAACAACAAATCGCTGTGAAATAACAACAAAGAAAAATCCCAGATCTTCCAGGGCTTGGGAGCACGAGGAGAGATATCGTTACCAGGATGTTCTGGTACTTGGGCTCGCCGTGCGGGCCAGCGAAGTTGGTCAGGAAGTCCTTGGCAAGCGCTGCAGGGAGGGAAAACAACACCAGGAACAAACGCGAGCCGTCAGAACTCGTTCTAGAAGCTTCCAAGAACGCGAGACAGGGTTCCATAAGCTTCTGGTCTGGAGGGGCGTGGGAAAACGTACCTCGTTCCCCGGCGTAGTCGACGGTCTTCGCCCCGGGGGCCATGGCGGCGACGGCAGCGGCGGCGGCAGGCGGGTGGGCGGGGCGAGGGAGGGAAATGGGCAGGGTTTGGACGGAATGGCGGGAAGAGGGGGATAAGAGGAGGGGGTTTGGCGGGAACAGAGAGGGGCAGCCTGGCGGGAAAGCTTAAGTGGGTCTGAGTGGACCCGAATTCGGTGGGCCGGGATGCAAGTATGGTTAGCATGGGTCGAGTAACCCGCCAGTCCGTTAGTTGGGTATTTCTTCCGGCTTATTTCTAGGTTGTGATTCCCTTCTTTTTTTTCCACAGAAGACAGGTAGAATTCCTACCGCGTGTAGATGTAGTCTAGTGGTGGGAAGCGTCCACGTGTTGATTATGGAGATGGGAATCGACCGGAATTGGTGGAAGAGTAATGCTACAGTTACTTGCAATTGTTTACGGAAATTTTGTACGGACGAACGTGGCAATCAAACAGTGGCCATGGTATTTTTCTCAGGAACTGCCGCATTAGTTTCCTCCAATGCCCCCAACGAACACCTTCATAGAGCAAGTCTCTCCCATGTAATAAACTTCTCCAAGTGAAAGAGGCCGATCTCGGTTTAGTGGCATTCCAAAAATCAGAGTCTGGATAATATCGGCCTTTCAGAACCCGTGCACAGAGCGAGTCTGGCACAGTAGGAAGCCGCCACCCCTGCTTCGCCAACATAGGCTGATTGAAAAGTCCGAGGTCGCGAAACCCCATGCCCCCCAGCCCTTTAGGCGTTGACAGCCAAGCCCAGGACCTCCAATGGATTTTCCTCTTACCATCCTCAACACCCCACCATTGGTTGGCGATCACAGATTTAATCTTATCACAGGTGATGAGAGGTAAACAAAAACAGCTCATAACAAAATTTGGAATTGCTTGGATTACAGCTTTCAGCAGTGTTTCATTGCCCGCCCTTGACAGCGGCCGGCCTGATAATCCATTAAGATACTTCTATATTTTGTCATATATGTAACTGAAGGTTGCAGAAGGTGACCTTCCCACGGATGTGGGCATACCCAGATAGAAGTCATTGAGCACCTCACTTTGCACCTCCAAACTCATCTTCACTCCTTGTTTCACTTGGTCAGGACAATGATGGCCAAAGAAAACAGAAGATTTATCAAGGTTGATCTTCTGGCCAGAACCTTCACAATAAACCTTGAGAGTACTTTTAAGAGCCTCCACACTCCTACCATCACTTCTCGCAAAGAAGATGATGTCATCTGCAAACAGTAAATGGGATATAGGGGGGCCGAGCCTACCATTACGAATACCATAGAGCTCATCCCGGTCCTCCCTTTGTTCCAGTAAACTCGACAACTCTTCAGTACAAAGAAGAAATAAGTATGGACTGATTGGATCTCCCTGTCGGATCCCTCTGGATGGAACAACTGGTTCAGTCAATTCACCATTCACTCGCACAGCGTAACGGACACAAGTTACGCATCTCATCACCGATTGAATCCAAGTTGGATCAAAGCCAAGCTTGCAAAGGCAACCATGTAGATAGTTTCACTCCACCCGGTTGTACGTCTTCATCATATCAATTTTCAGCGCGAAGAAGGGACGTTTCGCCCTTTGGCTACGAATGGTATGCAAGCACTCATATGCAATCAATGCATTATCTGTAATTAGCCTTCCAGACACAAAGGCACTCTGTTATGAAGCCTATATAAACCTCTCTGGGGTACGCATAGAGGAGATGCTCCATCATACACCCAAGTGACTCGCCGCCTAGTCGTCGAGCTCGCCCCCCTTGTACTCTCACCATAATACAATCTAGCAGGAGTAGGTCTTTACCCTCCAGGGAGCCGAACCTGGGTAAACCCTTGTGTCTCCACCCTCATCTCGCACCGCAGATGGTCTTTTATCCATGTGAAGCGTAGTCTAAATGTAGCAGCGCATGTTTTAGCAAAGTCTTGTATTGCTTTTGAGTCAAGTGAGATTTTCCATTCTGTTCCGGATTGTATCCGGGAAACTCTGTGTATTGATGTTATCTGATCAATAAAGCGTTGTTTCGATAAAAAAACCTTCACGGTGTGTTCGTAACCGGTTTCCGTAACATTATGCCCGTAAGTGTAGGATTTCCGTTGATGGAATGTGGCGCAATCGGTGTTCTTGGCTCCCACGGTATCACCAAGAAGACGAGCATCCCCTAGAAAAATTTACAAGACTGAGAGCGTGCCTCCTTAATGAAGTCCCGTGTTAAAATTGAAATAGTTGTATCCCGTCCGCTGAGTGTCCGTGGGCTCGAATTGGCACGCAACATACACATGGACAATCAAGTCACTTGTCCTTTAGTTTCAGTAGTCGATGGTCTTCGCCCCGGGGGCCATGGCGGCGACGGCAGCGGCGGCGGCAGGCGGGTGGGCGGGACAGAGACGCGGGCGGGGTGAGGGAGGGAAATGGGCAGGGTTTGGACGGAATGGCGGGAAGAGGGGGATAAGAGGAGTGGGTTTGGCGGGAACAGCGAGGGGCAGCCTGGCGGGAAAGCTTAAGTGGGTCTGAGTGGTCCCGAATTAAGTGGGCCGAGATTTAGGATGTTTCGGTTTGCAAGTGTGATTAGCGTGGGGCGAGCAGCCCGCCAGCCCGTTAGTTGGGTATTTCTTTCGGCTTATTTCTAGGTTGTGATTCTCTTCTTCTTTTTTCCTAGAAACAGTAGAACTCCTACCGACACGTAGTATTTGTATTTTTTAGAGGCGCACTTCCTCTATTCGTCTCGCCCCTTCCATGCCAGGACATGTCGTTGCGTCGGGGGCCATGGCGGCGACGCTCGGGCTTGGCCCATAGTGATGATGTGACGGGCAGCAATATGGTGGTGCTCGCCCAGGTTGACGGTCTGGCTTTGCTGGCCGGATTTTTCGGGTTGCGAGGGTTACCGGTGATCGTCACTGCTACTTGAGATGATGGCGCAGCGGAATAAAGGTGGTCAGATCATGTTGTTCTTAGCACAAGGCCTATTTGTATTTTTTAAGATTTGTACGCAAACAAAAAGACTGGAAGCCTACATAAAAGTGGATGTATTGTAGTGGTGGAAAGTGTCCACGTGGTGATCATGTTTCTTTCATTTTACAAGAGCATTTTCCCTTCAACAATATTTTATAAGGAACTATTTCCTCGAAAAAAATATCGCTTCACTCCTGGTAGAAGCATTTGCATATGTGTAACATGCAAATGTTGATGAAATGTACTTATTTGGTATTTTGCAACTCCATTCCGCTACACCATTCACGAGGAGGGTATCCTGCATGCCTGCTTGTGGTGCCACGTGAAGCTATGATCTCCGAGTATTTGTAGGAATAGGATGGTAATCGATCGAGATGGGAATCAGGTGGAAGTGATTGGAAGGTGCGTGGCGCAACGGGTGTTCTTCTAACTCACGCGGTCTCACCAAGAAGATGAAGTAGGTACAAGACTGAGAGTGTGCCTCCTTAATGAAGTCCTGTGTTGAAATAGTTTTATCCCATCCGCTGAGTGTCGGTGGGCTCGAATTGGCACGCAACATACACGTGGACAATCAAGTCGCTTGTCCTTTAATTTCAAAAGTAGGTATGGAGTGACGTCCACATCTTGCAAACAAAACCAAAAGTTTATCCAAATCTTGACTCGTTTCTCCGAGATTTATACTGGACTCAGCAGCCTCGCAGCACATTCGAAGGTTGTGTGGAGAAAAGTAGAGCTCCGGTTGATCGGAAAGCAATAGCAGGATAGGAGCAGAGAGCAGTTTTTTTTTTTCGAGGAACACCACCGTGCAACACCGAGCAGCAGGCCTATCCAAGTGGCCTCGCTACGTTGTGCCGGCTAAGGAAGATCCAGCTCGCACGGTAAAACGGCCCACTAGCTGTTTGCTAGGATCCCCCGGTGTGCCTGGCAGTAGCGGGAGGCAGCAAAGAGCGGTTATTTAGTCCCACCTTGCTTAGCTACAAGAGTTTTCGACCTGTTTATAAGCCGACGTCTGCAGCAACTGTCGTCCCTTCGGGGACATCCGATAAAATTGGAACGATACAGAGAAGATTAGCATGGCCCCTGCGCAAGGATGACACGCACAAATTGAGAAATGGTCCAAATTTTTTGAGATTTTGCGCGCTGGTCCCCCCGATTCTACAGTCGTGCCCTTGGCTCTTACAACCAGGTCCTTGACCTTCAGGATGACTCCTGCGTGCATTTTACAGTTACGCCCAGTTTGATTTCCTGATGTTCTTTTGAGATTTTACACGCTGGTTTCTGTCTCCAGTGTCCCCCTCTTTCAAATAGGCCCCTGGTTCCTTTGTACACATCCAGGTCCCTGACCTTGAGGCCCAGTGGTTCCTGCCTTTTTTTTATCTTAAAGTATGTTTTGATTTCTTTGTACTTGGTTATGCCCTTTTTTCTCTCGGCCGTGTCTTTTAACCACCTCACTTTTATGTCCCATCTGTGCTTGGTGCCAATTTGGTCACCAATGCTGGGCGCTAGACCATTAGGACCCGTGGTTTGATGTGCTTTCTGCTGGATCCTAGTAGAAAACTTGAACAAACAGTTGTGTTTTCTGCTGGGTCGTTCTCTGAATGTAGAGATACTCCATGCTGCCTAATTTATTCACCCAAAATCGATGCTACGGGCGCAGTACTACGTGTATATTAGCTACAGCGCAGAAGAAATTCATAGCAAGCTTTGAACCGAATCATAGAGAGATGCGACCGGCCACTGAGGAAGACACCTCATACTAGTCTGTGAGTACAGAAACATCGTTCTGAAGAATCTCCCCATCTCGTGAGGTTCCTATGCCAGGCTCAACAAACTGTTCCTAATCTGCCTGCACTGAAATACCATCCATGCCAACACACTAAAAAAACAGGGAATGTCAATTTCCGTTCACGGCACTTTTGGGATTGGCCCCTTTCGATTGCACAAATGAAAGGACAGAGGCAACAGCATCGCTGAATGTGGACACAGGCCAATCCCTCAACCCCACTTCCGTCATCGATGGGATTACATCAGAAAACAAGCTTTGGTAGAATTAAACACAAAGTACTTGGTAGAATTAGACACAAAAGTACTGGTGGTACATCTACTTCCTCTGAAAAAGAGGTAGTGCATGACTACCATGTACAAGCACCATGCCTACACACACACACACACACACACGCTGACACGTACACACACACATTATTCATCCGTCCATCACCACCAAAGAGAAAGAGAAGCTCAGACCCTGGTGGCGGCGGCGCCGGTGCCCACGCCCATCCCCTTGTTGTGGTGGTCGCCGTACGCGTGCTCCGCCCCGTACCCGCCGGCGCCTGCGCCGAACTGGTTCCCGAACAGCCCGGCGTGCAGCATCATGACATAGAGCAGCTGGGTGAACATGAGTATGATGACGAACGCCTCGAGCACCCGGAGGCGCCACCCGCGGTACCCGCCGACGTGGATCTCCTTGCAGGCCAGCCCGAAGGCCAGCGCCGTGATGGCCCAGGCCACCAGCGCCGACGCCGCCGTCGCCGCCAGGCTGTCGCCGCGCCAGGACCGGACGTGGTGGATGCCCGCGAGCTTGGACGCGGCGCCCACCACGCCCGCCAGGATGGCGAAGACCAGGAAGTAGAAGGTGGCGCCGTTGCCAACCACGCCAGGGCGGCTGAAGGCCGTGCCGTTGATGAAGTGGTTCAGGTTCCAGCTCGCGAAGCCGATGACGATGATGTACATGATGAGGTTCAGCACCAGCAGCGGCGCCACCATGTTCCTGCCCACGCCCGCCATTCTTGATGGGTTCGGTTCGAGCTAGCTAGCTAGCCTACGAAGCTGCGACTCACTACTACTGAGCTTTGATTGGTCGAGTGTAGTACTAGGAGAGAATCGGATTGGATTGACAGAGATTGATTGTTGCCTTGTTGGTCCAGAGATTTGCTGATGATGACTGGGTTTGGGATGGCTGCTAGT
The DNA here is from genome assembly GCA_916181665.1 of Avena sativa. Taxonomy (NCBI): domain Eukaryota; kingdom Viridiplantae; phylum Streptophyta; class Magnoliopsida; order Poales; family Poaceae; genus Avena; species Avena sativa. The sequence goes on along the minus strand of OV702283.1, from coordinate 151,892,559 downwards.
GTGGGATAGGTATATAGGGAGTGCGGAGGGGGACACGTGTGATGCGAGGCCTACAGGTGGTGGGACACGTGCCCTACACCACGCAGGGGCTTTACACGACAAGCTGTTTAGGAACCCATGGTTCGTTCCAGCGAGTTCCCTTCGGTCTTCGGGCATGTCCACAGCCGTTGAAGCAACAACACACGGATTGGGTAAGTCTGGCTACGTGTTTAGGGTTAGGTCTGGCGACTCTGCAGGCGACTGCGCCGCCGACCTACCAGAAACCGGGAGCATCACGAGTATGAGAGGGTTTAAGAGATTGGAGTTGGATTCGGATACAAGGCTAGTTTGGATCGTGTTCGCAGGGAGTGTGAAATCCGTGAGGAGCACGTTTGGGGAAAGGAGTTGTTAAAGGCTGCGCCGCCGGGCGCAAAACTGTTCCAATCTTCCTTCACCAATCCTTTGTTCGTGCAATCTGTTGGGTCTGTACCTCCTGCATCTGCGATGGCGTCGGCGAACGATGGGGGCGATCATGGGGGATCCGCTGAGGATCCTGCCCGCCCGAAGTCGGTACGTGGACGTCAGCTGATGCTTGAGGGGAATCTGACGGGTTCTGATTGATACGTTGTGGAGGAAGTAAGTTCCAGTAACTGGCACTCGCCAGCGACGGAGGGACTGGGTGTGAACGAGGAAGATGATCTGGTAGGGGAGGTTGACATGGAAGATGATGCCTTTGTGGAGGAGGATCCGGACGAGGTGCCGCCTCCACCACAAGTACCTTGGAGACTCATGGCGCGGTATTTGGGGCAGATCTCGCCATCGGCGGAGACACTGAAAATTCACTTTACAGAGGTGTGGAAGCTACGCCAGGGTGCAACCTTTGCGCCAATCAAACCAAAGTGGTTCATCATTACCCTGTACTCTGAAGGTGATTATAATTTTGTGGTGAAGGGCGGACCATGGATACATCTGGGCAATGCGCTGATGGTACAACCTCTAAGGGGATCGGAAAGGCCCTTTGCTACTGATCTCACATCGTTGCCAATATGGGTGAGGATGTATGATGTCCCCTGGGACAAACAAACGGATGCAAATGGTAGGAAGTGGGGGAGCAGGCTAGGGAAGGTTATGGAGGTTGAGACGGATGAATCGGGTACAAGGTTCAGAGATTTCCTTCGAGTACGTATAGAAATTCCAATAAATAGAAGGTTGCAAACTAAGCTGACTACTGGTGTCAAAGGGAGACCAGAAACACACTCGACATATATTCTGAGATATGAACGAGTACCATATTTCTGTTTCTGGTGTGGCTTCATGGGGCACAATGAGATGGTTTGTGAAAAGAAAAGGCTAGGTGTGCCCTCGCTGGGATATGATACTAGCCTGAGATGCTCTCCGATGAGGAAATATGTTTATAGGTCAGCCTATGCACCACCTGCAACACACCCAACGGCAAAAAGAGGGCTTGACTTCTCATATAGTGCAGACAATTCAGGGAACTTGGGCAAGCCGAAATCTCGGGCGAACACTAGGCCTGTTTTCCGTCAAGTGGAGGCCGCGATGCCAGAGACAATGGATGCACATGATGGTTTTGACAATAATGAGTCAAAAGGGGATTCCATGGTGGAGACGGACCTGCCCATTCTGCTATCTGCACTAAAAATGAAGTACCCAAATGAATCCTTTATTTCTCTGCGTGAACGCCTATGCACACAAAGAGATAAAGAACCGGGGATGCCAGTGGAGGACATGCCTGCGCTAGAGGATGATGTGGTGCCCGCAGTTCTGGTACAACCTTTGGCGATGTTGCATGGACCGGTTCCCCCTAGAAGCTCTGATATGATTCCCCCCATGAGAGGCCTGAGTTCGTGGATCGCTTCAGAGGACAGTGCTGACACGGATATGCTGGAGGTTAATTCTGTTCTGGGGAAACGACTAGCAAGTCATGTTGAGGGAGTAGGGGATGCTTCTGAGGGTGGTCGTGCGATGGTCATCCATGGACATGTACATGCTGGATCTGTACAGAAAAGGGGAAGGAAGAAACCAATGCACGGGAGTGATTTGAGTGGCTTGCAGGTGGAAGGAGAAGAAAATCTGGAGGCAACCAGCCCAGGGGCCGCTGGTCAACTGACGGGGACGCATGTCGCGCCCCGTCAGGGACAATGAATTGTCTAAGCCTGAACTGTCGGGGAGCGGGGAACAAACCGACAGTTCGTGAAATAGTTGGTCTTGCTCGATCAACGAAAGCTGACTTAGTTTTCCTCTGTGAAACAAGGCAAAAAGCGGAGAAAATGAAAAGTTTGCGTGGCAGGCTTGGGCTGAAGGGCTTTGCTGGTCATGATAGTGAGGGGAGGAGTGGCGGGTTGGCTCTATACTGGAATGAACATGTGCAGGTGGATGTATAGGAAGTCAATGAGAGACTTATCGACTGCTTTGTCAGGATCTCTCCATATGATCCGCTCTGGCGCATTACTTGTATTTATGGTGAACCACGCACACAGAACAGGCACCGTATGTGGAGTAAGCTGCAACAGCTCAGAAGACAGTCTGATCTTCCGTGGTGTGTTTTAGGTGATTTCAACGAGGCAATGTGGTCTTTTGAGCATCAGTCGGCCACACCGAGGGGAGAGGGCCAGATGATTGCATTCCGGGACACGTTGGAGCTCTGCAGCTTGGTGGATCTAGGTTTCACCGGCAGACCTTTTACCTATGACAATGGACGTCGAGGTAGACATAATGTGCAGGTTCGCCTTGACCGTGGCATGGTGGATAATAATTGGCGGAATTTATTTCCTGAAGCACAGGTGAGTCATAAAACTACCCCCTGTTCTGATCATTGTATGATCTTATTGGAATGTAAAAAAGAAGAGCACCATGGGCCACGTCCCACGCGGAAACACTATGAAATTATATGGGAAAGAGACCCAAGTTTACCGGAGAGGGTTGTAAATGCATGGACGGAGCCTGGGCCTAAATCTTCCATGGGTGATGTGAGTCGTGGCCTTGGTTTTGTGATGAACAAGCTCCAATTGTGGAGTAAAACAAAGTTTGGTTCTGTCCAGCGTGAAGTTGAGCTTTCGCGTACCAAGCTAGAGGAGTTGATGCAGATGAATGCTGATCGAAATGAGATACGTGCAGTTCAGGATAAAATGAATGAACTCCTGTACCGTGAAGAAATGATGTGGTTGCAAGGCTCGAGGATGGACTGGTTACGAGAGGGGGACAGGAATACTAGGTTTTTTCATAGTAAATCTGTGTGGAGATCTCAGCGGAATAATATTAGGAGGCTTCGGGATGAATCCGGCGTGTGGCATCAAGACCGTGCGGCAATGGGTTCAATGGCTACTAGCTACTTTCGAAAGGGTTTTGAAGCTGACCCAGGCATTGACCCGAACCTTGTTGTGCAGTTATTTGAGGAGGCAATTACAGACGAAATGAACGACAAACTATGCGCTGCATTCACGGACAGAGAGATTGCCGATGCTTTGTTTCAAGTTGGTCCCCTCAAGGCGCCTGGACCGGATGGATTTCCAGCTAGATTTTTCCAACGCAACTGGGACGTTCTGAGAGGTGAAATCACTATGGCGGTGAGAGATTTCTTTGCAACAGGAGTTATGCCTCCAGGAGTCAATGAAACAGTGATAGTTCTGATTCCTAAGGTGGATGGTCCCGAGACACTGGGGCAATTCAGACCAATTAGTCTGTGTAACGTTGTGTATAAAATCATTGCAAAGTGCATGGTCAATAGGTTGCGACCAATCCTAGGTGATATTATCTCAGAGGCCCAGAGCGCCTTTGTGCCAGGGAGATTAATAACAGATAATGCCTTGTTAGCCTTTGAATGCATGCACTATATTCAGCAAGAAAAGGACCCGGAAAAAAGTTGCTGCGCTTATAAGCTGGACCTATCAAAGGCATATGATCGTGTAGACTGGGGTTTCTTGAAGCAAATGATGTACAAGCTAGGCTTTTCTCACCAATGGGTGACATGGATTATGGCGTGCGTCATATCGGTGAGATACTCTGTCAAACTTAATGGAGTCTTGCTTGAATCATTTGCACCGACGCGTGGGCTTCGGCAAGGTGACCCCCTGTCTCTGTTCCTATTCCTCTTTGTGGCTGATGGCTTGTCTGCATTGTTAAAGCAAGGTGTGGATTTACAGCGAGTGGAGCCTGTCCGTGTCTGTCGTAGAGCCCCAGGGGTATCCCATTTGTTGTTCGCTGATGATACTCTTTTGTTCTTCAAGGCCAATCTGAATCAAGCAACGGCTGTACATGAGATTATAGACACGTACGCTGCGGCAACAGGACAGCTCATCAATAGGTCAAAATGCTCGATTCTTTTTGGAGACGCATGTCCAGCGGAATTAAAGGATGAAGTTAAAGAATCTCTTCATGTTCAGGCTAATCTGTTTGAGGATAAGTACTTAGGTCTCCCAACCCCTAATGGGCGCATGCATAAAGGGAGATTCCAAAATCTCCAGGAACAACTCTTAAGGCGTATTATGTTGGTGAGTGATGGTCTGCTATCACAGGGAGCGAAAGAAGTATTTATAAAATCTGTCTGTCAGTCAATTCCGACCTACATTATGGGTATCTTTAAGCTTCCTTTTGTTGTTTGCGACGAACTCACACGTATGGTCAGGAATTTCTGGTGGGGTTCGAGAGAAGGGCAAAGGAAAACACATTGGAAGGCTTGGAATAATATCGCATGCTCTAAATCTCTGGGTGGCTTGGGATTCCGAGACTTCCGTTTATTTAACCAAGCATTACTAGCTCGTCAAGCTTGGAGATTGTTAACTAATCCAAATAGCCTTTGCGTGAGGGTTTTGAAGGCTAGGTACTTTCCCAACGGAGACTTCCAAGATATTGTTTTTTCAGGGAATGCTTATGCGCCATGGCAAGGAATTCTATATGGGCTAGATTTGCTAAAGAAGGGCCTCATCTGGCGAATTGAAGATGGAGAACAAACTCGAATTTGGCGAGATCCATGGATCCCAAGGCCACATGACTACAGACCAGTGACACGTCCAACAAACTGCCGCTTACGGAGAGTCTCTCAGCTCCTAACTGAAACCGGGGAGTGGAATGCTGCTCTGCTTAACCGGTATTTTATGCAGGTTGATGTGGTGGCGATCTTGAAGATCAAGCTAGCGATTCAACAGCCAGACATCCTAGCCTGGGAGCCTACGCGTACTGGTGTCTTCTCGGTCAAGTCCGCCTATGGACTTGGCATGGAGGAGCGACGCCGGCCTACTCAAGGCGCAGCTAGCAGGGCATCGGATGGCCGCCGGGCCATTTGGAAGCAACTTTGGGGGTGCCCTGCCCCCCTAAAGGTACGCGTTTTCGGATGGAAGTTGGCTACGAATTCCCTTGCGACATGGGAGAATAAACATCGTCGTAATATGGAGATCTCTAACAGATGCATTATTTGTGGTATTGAATGCGAGAGTACATACCATGCTTTCTGCAGGTGTCCAAGGGCCAAGGAGTTGTGGCAGATCATGAAGGATGAGTGGCAGCTACCTGACACTGCACCTTGGGCGAACTATGGTGACGAGTGGGTCCTGGCGCTCCTAGATGGACAATCCGAGCTGCAGCGTACTAGGATTCTGATGACATTATGGAGATGCTGGCATATTCGCAATGAGATTGTCCATCACAAACCAGCACCATCCATCGCGAGCTCTAGAAGGTTTCTTTGCAGTTATCTTGACTCCCTCATGACCATAAAGCACTGCCCATAATCTGATGACGTCAAAGGGAAGCAACCTGCTGCATACATGCTCGGAGTAGGGAAGAATGTGGACAAGAAACAGAAGCTATCACCTCCCCTTTCTTGGCGCAAACCAGATGCAGGAGCTGTCAAACTTAATGTGGATGAATCATACAATGAAACATCTCGTGAGGATGGCACTGGCATGATCTTGCGTGATAATACTGGAGCGGTACTCTTCTCGGCGTGCCGGTTCTTGCCGTCGTGCTCCTCACCGTTGGAAGCTGAATTACAGGCTTGTTTGGAGGGTATTCAGAAAGCAAGGAGTTGGACATATCTTCCATGTGTAGTGGAGTCCGACTGCAAGGAAGCTGTATCTATGCTTAGTATGACGTCGGCTGATCGTTCACATTTTACGCATGTTGTGCAGGAAATTAAAGAGCTGCTGACGGATGACCCTAGGTTCCAGATAGTTGCTGTCTTTAGACAACAAAATAGGGCTAGTCATTTATTAGCAAATTTTGGTCGATCGACCGCAAGAACTGTAACCTGGATCAGGTCAGCACCTGAAAATGTTCTCGCTGTGTGTCTACAGGAGGGTCCTCCTGTAGCTTAATTCAATTTATTTCATTCGCAAACACACGGATTGGTTCCCAGCCGTTATACGCGTCTGCCGGCAAGTCCTTGGCGCGCATCGGCCTGTGTCCACAGCCGTCCTGTTAGCAGACGGAAAGGGTCGAAGATGAGTTTCCCAAGTGGAAACGTTAGCGACACCATGCATCATGAGCTTTACACGCCTAGCTGCTTCCAGTGGAAGTTAGAAACACCTGGATGGTTCCAGCGGGTTCCCTTGGTTTTTTGAACAGGGATGGTCCCGAAAGACCCAGAGCTTGTATTACGACGTCACAGGGTGTACATTTACAGAAAGGACCTCATACAGTAAAGAAAAAACAACTAGGTCCTAAAATTTAACAAAGAACACCCTAAAAAGGATCACAGAAACGCGATCGAGTCCTTGCTTGACGCCGGCGACGACGAGCCTCCAGGCGCGGCCACTCCATCTCTCACCGGGGACAAGACCACTTGGTAGAGACGGAGCGCAAATGACCATGCCTGGGCTCGGGAAGACCCTCGCGAAGAGGGAGAAGACGCTCTTGCAGCCGCCGCTGCAGAGCACGACGGGGCCATCCATATGGCCATGAATAGCGGCGGTGAGACGCCGCTTGGGGTCCGCCGCAGGAGGCACAAGCTCAAGAAGCCTCCCAAGCCACCAAAAGTCTCCAAAGCGCACCGAGCAACCTGCATTTTCCCCCTTGCCTCCACGGCCAGCCAGGAAGATAAGGGATGCGTCGAACGCATCGGAGTAGTGGCGGCAGCGCTTGAAGGAGAGGGAGTCGCCCGCTCGCCGCCAGGTCGCCGTCTCCTTCCCCCCGCCTCCACGGCCGGCCAGAGGGAGACAGAAAGAGACCGAAGGCGAGAAAGGCCACCACCCAGCGCCGCGCTCAAGCGCCAAAGTGGCAGAACCCTCGACGCCTCCAGATCCATGCATCACCAAGCCCACCATCTCAATCCCCTCGCCCCCACGGCCGGTCAGAGGGAGATGGAAGAGCACGGGAACAACACCGATCCGGAGGCCGTCAGTGACCTCTACTTTATTGCTGGATGTGTTGGTCGTCGTCGTCGCGGGCTGCTCCAACCAGAGGAGCAAGAGCGCAAGGAGGACGAACCCTAGAGCCTTGATCTGGCCACCTCAATCTAGAGCTCCACATCCGGGCATAGAGCCCACAACCGGCACGCAGCCACTACAACTAACCCTACAAACTACGGTGCCTCTCCCTGTCCAACTCCGACCGGCTATTCCGGCGGAGAGGACCAGGGAGGGGCCAGGCTTCTGGCGGCGCGCTCGCAAGAAGAGAGGGAGGGCGAGAGCAGGGGTTAGTCGAATGGAACTCCTGGTGATGAAACAGCACGTGTACGTACGTTGCGTGCAAGGGGAAGGATTCCCGGCCGGCCACGGCCAGACCCACTCACAGCTGGTTCCCTTGGTGCGGATCGGCCATGTCGAGAGCCAGCCAAACCCACAGAATTACGGCGGATTTAAGGGATATGGGCTGGGATTACAATATGGGCTGGGATTACAAGCTAATAGAAACTGTAAACTGTTCAGCCGTATTTTTTCACGGGCCTGTGAACGGCCTGGATCGACCCCTACTTCTACCTGCCGAAGCGGCAGACACGGGTCCAAACCCGCACTACCCCCTACCACAAACCCTAGCATCACAGCGTCGCCGCCTTCTGTTCCAAGCTCCGACGAGCAATTGCGGGGCATACGACCACAGTTCGGAGTCCCCGACCCTCCATGGCGTCATTGTGCCGACGATATGGCCATTGGGTGGCCGTGGCGGCTGGGAGAGCGGTCGTGGAGGCGGCGACAAGGCGGAGGCAGCAGAAGGCGCCCGTGCGACGACGAGTTCCACAAGAAGTGGGTTCGCTCCGTTGGCGCGAATAAGTGGGCGCGCCGCGATAGACCAACTAGGGTCTAAGGCCGATGTTGTCGCCCTGCCCATACGTGGAGGATCTCCCCAACGAAGCTCCATCGTCGCCGTCTTCGGCTCCTTCGCCGCCGGAGCACATCCCCGCCATCTGGAGGTACGCGCACGTCGGGAAGTCATCGATGAGCACTCCTCGACACCCTCCCTCCACACGCACGCACGCACGTCTGTTAGTGATGCTCTTAGGGCATGTTTGATATTCACCAAGTTTTTATCGCACCTAGCCGAAAGTATTTGGCTCGTTTTGTTACTCGCATAAAATAATCTTTGTATCACACACGTATTAAAGCACCCTTAGCATGGCTCCGGAGGAACAACCAAATCGACTGTTTACACGGAGTCAACTTCTTTTTACGCTCGATGGGGGACGACTACACATGCAAGCGCGTGTGAGAGAGGTGTCGGAAGCTGGCCCGCGTCCACGAAATCCGGCGAGAGAAATTGCATCGCGTCCACTAATTCTCGCGTCGCCAATTTCCCTCTTTCAAGTTCTACCTCCAAATCCTCTTCTTCGCCCACGAGCAGGTAAGCGCAGAGACGAAGCCAATATTCACTTATGGAGGGGACAGAGAAATTTTCGGGGTGGCAAAATTCTCTTATGTTGTGTTTAGATGTTGAAAAATAAGCTTGGAATTGCAATTATTGGACATGATTCAACCGTTTGGAAGGGCCATAATCACCGTGACACGCCGCGTCTTGATCCCCATCACGCACCATGACACGATGTGTGTGACGCCGCCAGTTGGTCATTTTATATAAAGCCTAAGAGGATATGTGTATATTATCACATTACTTGTCCCCTGCAATATATAAAGTTAGGTAGCTCTATTTTATTTCCTCTAAGTTTCACGCGGTTGCTAGGGTTGTTGAGATAGAATCTTTCATACATATGAACATCAACCACGATATTGATCAAATTGTTGTCTCTACTACACCTCTTTCGGGCTCTCTGTTGTAAATGTCATATTAACTATGTGAGAGAGACAGATACTCGCTATCCACTTATACGATACAATCCATATGTCAAGCGTGGAATCAGTCTCGCGTAATATTACACGTAAAGTCGGTCCTGGCAGCTTTATCTCACAGTGCCGCAATATAAACAGGTACACGTGGGAGGGTAACAACTAGGCGATCAATACCCAAATTCAACATGTGTTCTACCCGTACTAGCATAACTATGTATAGATCGGTTCTAGTACAACTAAAAGGGTTTGCAACAGATAACTAGCACAACACCCAATACCAGGATCTATCTAGGAGTGTTGGGAATATGCCCTAGAGACAATCATGTATGATGTAATTCCCATTGTATTCATAAAGTTATTAACTTGTCTTTGCATGAATATCCGATGTATACCATTGAATATGTGATTCAGTTGTAGAACTATATATTCATGTTGTTCATACTAAATATCCTTGGTCATTAAGGTTGTGCTGGACACATGACTTAGACTAATGTGAAAGTCGGTTGATGACTCAGTTCCACTTGTCATGGGCCTGGTGATGCTATTCTGACTTACACGGATTCAGATAAAGAGTCTAGTGAGTCGGATTGACCCATATTGAGACACAGCGAACAAGTCGTCATTTGTATGTCTCAATCAATGTAATCCTTAGACATGATGTTATTGCACATCCTAGTTGTGGATGGCCGACTTAGGTTTTGTCAAACGCTGATTCGTAATAGGATAGTTATAAAGATAGAGATTGGGTCGACTGAGAATCAAGCTGCGTGATGTGAATAACCAAGATGGGATTTTGCCCCTCCATCTAGAGGATATTCTATAGGCGCTCTCGTGTGATATGATTCGGAAAGCATGACCATGCACGACTCAGTTAATGTTAACCGAGGCGATCAACTAAGAGTTAGTCAGATAAATCATATATCACGGATCGAGAAGATAGTCAGACTATTTAAGGGATGACGTTTATTCGCCTATAGTTCGACAAGGTATATTGTGAGGAAAAGGGGACTCAGACATAAGTCACATTGGAAGGTATGTCGTCATGACTCTTTGGTACTTGGGAATCAGCATGTTCTGCTAGGAGTTGCGAGTCAGACTCCAATCGTGTTCAAGTTGCCATGAGCCTGCGGGGTCACATACTTAAGAGCAGGAGTAAGTCGTTTGGGTTGGACCCGAATAAGACACGGACTGAGTTAGTGAGTTGGACTCGCGGTGATTTGTATAGGCTTTAGTGGATGGGCTGAAGTTTGCATACCTTGTCAGCATCTTTAGGATCGACAAAACTTTTGGGTTGTACCATATATAAATGTTCCTCAATATCACCATTAAGGAACACCGTTTTGACATCCATCTGCCAAATCTCATAATAAAAAATGTAGAAATTGCTAACAAAATTCTCACAAACTTTAGCTTTGCTATCGGTGAGAAAGTCTCATCGTAGTCAACTCCTTGAATTTGTCGAAACCATTTCGTGACAAGTCGAGTTTTATAGACGGTAACATTACCATCAACATCTATTTTTCTTTTGAAAATACATTTGTTCTCGACAGCCTTGCGGCCATCCCGTAAGTCCACCAAAGTATACGCTTGGTGAAAGAGCATTTTCCTATCCCTCTGATTTTGATGTTTGATAACAACACACTTATCGGTTTAATCATGTGCTAAGTGTATCACAGGTTTGATAAGGATGTGGCACAAAGCTTGGCATATCAATGCCCTTTGCGAAAAACCAATGTGCCAACCGGTAGTACCGGAACTACGACCGGTACTACCGCTTGGCACCGGTACTACCGTTTCCAGTACCGGTTGGCACCGAGCAAAACTGGTAAGGGTGTGTGCTAGTCAGTACCACACGGTACCACGGAGCGGAACTACCGGTCCAACCGGTAGTATCGCTTGATGCAAGCGGTACTATCGCTTGACACGGTCGTACCGCTCGGCAGTACCGGGCCATACTGACTAACACTCACCCCTCTCCGTTTTGGTCAGTACCAAGCGGTACTTGGGACCGGTACTACCGCCCAGACCGGTAGTACCGCGTCTCACGACCGGTACTACCGCTTGGGGGTAGTACCGCAAGGGCGATACCACCAAAAACTGAAGATAGCTGATGAACTAAAGCACCACCGGTACTTGGTCCGGTACTTGACCGGTAGTACCGCTGGCAAGCGGTACTACCGCTTGAGTACCGGTACTACCGATACATTAAATGCTCCAACAGCCATATTTCGTGGAGGGGTATAAATACCCCTCCACCTACCTTGGGACAAACTGCTCAGCTCATTAAAGTCAAATACCACCATTGGAGTCCATTGGAGCCACCCAAATCTTCAAGATCTCCTCATCCCACCACCAAAGTCCTTGATCTTTGGGGAATCGAAGGAGGAGGCCCCGATCTACTACTTCACCAAAAGAGATCTTCATTTCCCCCTCATTTCATTGAGGGCCCCTTTGTTCTAGTGTTCTCTTGGAAACCCTAGTTCTTGTTTTGGTTCTTACAAGCTTGTCTTTGATTGCTTTGACAGCTTGCTTGTATTTGGGAGCCTCCGATTAAGTTGTGGATGTGTGCCCCAAACTTGTAACGGTGCCGACTTCCACCTTGAAGGTTGCCGATATAGTGGAAGGGGAATCGATCCTGTTGGGGTGAGATTCATCGGAGAACAAGGGAGGCCTCTCGTGGCATTGGTGGTTTGAAACCACCCCCTCTCCAAACGTAGACGTACTTCCCCTCAAAAGGAAGGAACTACGGGAAACAAATCCTTGTGTCTCCGCGTCCACTTTTCGGTAACTTCTATCATTTACCGCACCTTACTTACTTGTTACTACTTTGTGTTGTGGTAGCCCTTGCATAATTGTCATATAGGTAAATTCACCGTAGTTGCATTATCTAGAGAATTTACCTTATTGTCAAACCTTAATTTGAAAAAGAAGAAAATTTGAAGTAGCACCTATTCACCCCCCTCTAGGTGCCCATACGATCCTTTCAATTGGTATCAGAGCCTCGGATCTTTATTTGGGCTTTACCGCCTAAGAGAATATGGGTAGCCGCGAAGGGGATGGTGATGGTGAGCTGACCACGGTGACCATGGAAGATCTCAAAAACTTGGAAACAAGATTGAGCTCTTCCTTGGTCAACGAAGTCAAGAAGATGCTAGAGCAACTTCTTAAAGACAAAGAAGGCTCATCACCCCCATCTCCTCAAGAGGATCAAACATCCATTTTACCTAAGGGGAATACGTCAGTATCCCCCGAGGGTGTGATGGTAGGGGTAAACCAGACAACGCTAATTCCTCCACACAACTTGATGGGGGAAAGGGTGAGCACCGTGATTCTTGGTACTCTCCCGATCCTCCCATCCCACACACTCATGTGTACAATAGGGGTGACCCACCTAAGCTTGAAGAGTCTGCTACTTTTGCTCAATGGCAATCACTAATGATAACTCATGTGCGCAACTCTTGCATTGAACTATGGAACATCATCGAGCATGGACTCTTTATTGGGGATCCAAACAACTTGACAAGAAGAGATATTGTCAATAGTCAACTCAATGCCACTGCTTTGCATATGATTCAACAAGGTTTGGGGACAAAGGATTATCCACACATTGAGCACTTTAGCATTGCCAAGGAAGCTTGGGATGCTCTCACTGTGTTGTTTGTTGGAAATGAGAGTATGAGGAGTAACCGATATGATGCTCTAAGCAATGAAGCCGAAGGTTTCTACATGAAATAAGGTGAAGATCACGAAGACATGTATCGAAGGCTCAAGACCACCGCCACCGCTTTTAGAAATGTGGGTGCCTCACATGTGTATGATGCATGGATCAAAAGAAAATATGTGAGTGCACTCATGCCGTTTGAGCCCACCGACTTGAAGAGCCTTCAAGGAAGACACAACTACCATCTCATGACCTCAAATGAAGTTATGCAAGAGATGGCTGCTTTCAAGGTTGCCGCCAAGATGCCAAAGATGCCCGTGCTCGTGCCCTTGGTATGAGCAATGTTGTCAATGTTGCTTTGAAGGCCAAAGTGGTGGACCATGGGGATGAAGATGATAGTGATGAAGGGCTTTCCATGGACCATCCCGATGAAGTCAAGATTGCTCATGTCAATATATGGCTTTCTATGCAAAGAACTTTTGGAAGAACCCCGCTAAGGCCAAGATGGAAATGGAATGGAGAAGCAATCCAAATGGGAAAAGAGAGAATACCACAAGGTTGAGAACTTGCTTCAATTGTGGTGACCTCTACCACTTTGTGGCTAGTTTCCCCTATTAGAAGAGAGAAGATCATGGTGGTAAGATTGTGTTGAAGAAGACTCTCAAGGGACCGTACAAGAAACCTTTCATCAAAAAGAATCCCATCAACAAGAAGCCGGGTGAAATTTTCTTGATCACTCATGAAGAGTACTCCTCCGACAATGAAGATGATGAAGATGACGAAGAGGAAACTTCTCATGGTGTGGCTGCTCTTGCCACCACCTCTACTCCGACATTCTCACTCTTCGATTCTCCAAATGAGAACTCTTCCATCAAGAACGCCACTTGCCTTATGGCAAGAGGAACGGAGGTATCCTCATCATCCCGCTCTACTCACTTAGATAATGATGAAATTGATGATGAGATGTCTCTTGATGTTAAAAAGTAATTAATTGCCTTTGATGAGTTTATGACTAACCTAGAAGGTGATGCTAAGCTACATTTTGGAAACATCTTAGATCAACTATCACATACTCAAGAGCTTCTAGATGTAAGATGTAAACTTGGGCATGAACATATGATTGAGCTAGAGGCTTTAAACAATGCTCTAGAAGAAGAACAAGAAACTAGGTTGTCACTTGAATTAAAACTTGAAGGGCTTTATGAGGCAAATGGCATTATTGTTAACAAACTCATCAAAGAGCGTGATCATGCTATTGCTAAATACAAAAGGGCTAAAAAGGACAAAGTTGAGTTTGGTGTGGTTCATGAAAAACTTGCCGAGGACTTTAGTTTGCTCAACAAGGCTCACAAGGCCTTGGAGAGTGAACTCTTGTCACTCACAAAGTCCCATGAAACACTTCAAACTCAATTGGCCAATATTCCTTCACCTAGTAACTTCATTCCATCTAGTAGCACAACTATTCTTGAAGAGAATGCTAGGTTGAAGGGGGAGCTTGCTAAGGCCACATTTCCACAAGGCAACAAGTCCACTGATGATCTTTTGAGCAAGCAAAGGCGTAGTGGTGATAAAGGGGGCATTGGTTTTGTGTCCAAAACCAAGAAGAAGAACTATAAGAAGAAGAAGGACAAGCCCGCACAAGAGACCAACAAGACCATTGTGGAAAGTAAGACCACAAGTGGTAAAACTATGTCTCATGATGATTTTGCGGGAAGTGCTAACCCTCACTATGTTCTAATGCGTGATTATTATGGTGATGTGTATGCACAATATGTTGGCCCTTATGATGGTTATATTGCTTGGTCTATTTGGGTTCCCAAGACCCTTGTTGCTAACAAAAGAGGACCCATTGAAAAATGGGTACCTAAAAACTAGCTTGATCTTTTGTAGACTTATGCTTCCGAAGGGTCAAAGTGGGTGCTCGATAGTGGTTGCACAAGTCATATGACCGGAAGCTCGTCTATTGTCAAGGACTTAAAGCCAAATGATGATCAAATCACCGTGACATATGCCGACAAGTCAAAGTCTAAGGTAATGGGTTTCGGCAAGGTAGTGGTGGCTCACGACATTACACTCGTGAACGTCATGCTTGTTGAGACCCTTGGATACAATTTACTTTCAGTCTGTGCTCTTGGAAAGATGGGCTTTGCCGTCTTTGTTGATGATGATATTGTGGTCCTCATGTGGAGCAAGTCTCTCAAGGTCGCTTTCGTTGGGTACGTCGAACATGACTTGTATGTGGTGGACTTTTCAGGGCAAGCCACTGCAGGTCCGATGTGCTTATTCGGAAAGGCCGATGTGGGTTGGCTATGGCACCGCTGACTAGCCCATGTCAATATGAGAACTTTGCAAAGTCTCCATAAAGAGGGCCATATTGTGGGACTAAAAGAAAATGTTTCCTTTGCCAAAGATCGTGTTTGCAGGGCATGTGTTCTAGGGAAGATGCATGACGCTCCACACAAGCCCACGAACCAAATCAAGTCTAACAAGATCTTGGAACTCCTCCATGTGGACCTATTTGGTCCTCCATCTCATGCAAGTCTTGGAGGGAAGAAATATTGTTTGGTGATTGTTGACGACTTTTCAAGATACTCTTGGGTTTATTTCTTCAAGTTGAAGAGTGAAACTCAAAGGACTTTTATCGACTTCATCAACTTGGTTCAAAGGCAACACAATGTTCCCGTGTTGATTATAAGAAGTGACAACAGCACCGAGTTCAAGAACTACACCTTGAATGATTTCCTTGGTGATGAGGGGATTAAACGCCAATATTCCGCTGCATACACCCCTCAACAAAATGGTGTGGCCGAAAGGAAGAACCGGACTCTCATTGAGATGGCTAGGACCATGTTGGCGGAGTTTAAATCTCCATACAACTTTTGGGCCGAAGCCATCTCCACCGCTTGCCATGCTTCAAACCGACTCTACCTCCGCAAGAAAATCAACAAGACTCCATATGAGATACTTACCGGTAACAAGCCCAACATATCTTATTTCCGGGTGTTCGGTTGTAAGTGTTTCTATCTCATCAAAGGTGTTCGTTTGTCTAAATTTGAGTCTAAAGCATTAGAGGGTATTTTTGTTGTCTATGGTCTCGAATCTCACACTTATAGAATCTATGACAAGCTCTCCGGAGCCGTCATAGAATCTTGTAGTGTGACCTTTGAAGAATATGATGGTCCCCAAGGGGGCGTGTTGATGCTTGTAATGCAGATGATGAAATGCCTCAGGATGCCATAGGAAGAATGGGTGTGGGTTATATCTGCCCCGTTGAGGAACCCCTTATGGCGGATCGAGAAGAACTATGCTCCACTCGAGTGGAGCCCTCATCTTCACAACCTCAACATGCTCCATCTACCGAAGAGGACATTGACTCAAGCCAAAGACAAGATGTGGACCCTCAACATAGTGATCAATGTGTGAACTCTAGTCAAAGGGAGCTTGGTCCATTCGATGGGTTGTCAAGTGGTGCCAAGTCAATTTGTCAAGGAAGATCCATCCAAACTGTTTTGAAACAAGCTCAAATTGTTGCTAGAAGAGCACTTGATCAAGACCAAGGTCAATCCTTGCCTCCCAATGTAGAGGATGACTCCAATGATGATCAAGGTCAAGTTGATGGTTAAGAAGAGGATCAAAATGATGAAGAGGATCCTCCAAGAAACAATGAGGAGATCCACGCTCGTCGCGAAGCTAGAAAGGAAAGAATGTTGGAAATAAGAGACCACACCCTCCAAAATGTTGTTGGAGATCTAAGGAAAGGAATTTCCACAAGAGAACAATTAAAGAGGTTCAGTGAACACCAAGCACACATCTCCATGATTGAACCAAAGAAAGTGTGGGAAGCTCTTGAAGATTCGGATTGGTTAGAAGCTATGCACAAAGAGCTCAACATCTTTGAGAGAAACAAAGTGTGGAAGTTAGTTGAGAAGCCATAGGACTGCCGCAATGTTATTGGAACAAAGTGGATATTCAAGAACAAGCAAGATGAGCATGGAATTATAGTAAGGAACAAGGCTAGATTGGTTGCACAAGGGTATTCTCAAATGGAAGGCATTGATTATGGAGAGACTTATGTACCCGTGGCTCGCCTTGAGTCCATCCATATCCTTCTTGCTTATGCGGCACATCATAACTTTAAGTTGCAACAAATGGATGTAGAAAGTGCATTCCTTTATGGTCCTTTAAATGAATTGTTATATGTTAAGCAACCCCCGAGATTTGAGGACCCCAACTTCCCAAACCATGTCTACAAACTTGATAAGGCGCTCTATGGGCTCAAGCAAGCCCCACGCACGTGGTATGAGCACCTTAGAGGGTTATTGTTTGACCGTGGCTTTGAGGTTGGGAAAATCGATCCCACTCTTTTTACTAATAGGGTCAATGGGGAGCTTTTTGTATGCCAAATATATGTTGATGATATTATCTTTGGCTCATCTAACAAAGCTTTTAATGATGAATTCTCAAAGCTTATGACTAGTAGGTTCCGGATGTCTTTGATGGGGGAGTTGAAAGTATTTCTTGGCTTTGAGATCAAGCAAGTTAGAGGAGGAACATTCTTTAATCAAGCCAAGTATACTCAAGATATGCTCAAGAGATTCAAAATGCAAGATTTGAATGGAGCTCCAACTCCCATGGCTACAAAGACTCATCTAGAACAAAATCCAAATAGAAAAGATGTGGATCAAAAGGTATACCGGTCTATGATTGGTTTGTTACTTTACCTTTGTGCATATAGACCCGATATTGTGTTGAGTGTAGGTGTGTGTGCAAGATATCAAGCGGCTCCTAAGGAAAGCCATTTAATGGCGATCAAGAGAATCTTTCGATATTTAGTTCATACCCCCATTTTATGGTCTTTGGTATCCTCGAGGTTCAACATTTGCTCTTTGTGGATACACGGATTCGGATTGGGTGGGGGACAAGGATGATAGAAAATCAACATCCGGGGCGTGCCAATTCCTTGGTAGGTCCTTGGTATGTTGGTATTCTAAGAAGCAAAATTGTATATCTCTCTCCACCGCCGAAGCCGAGTATGTTGCTGCCGCTAGTGCTTGCACTCAATTGCTATGGATGAGGCAAACTTTAAAGGAATACAGCGTCCATTGTGACAAAGTGCCTCTTCTATGTGACAATGGAAGTGCCATTAAAATTGCATACAACCCGGTGGATCACACAAGGACAAAGCATATTGAGATTCGTCATCACTTCATTAGAGATCATGTTGCTCGAGGTGATATTGATCTATCCTATGTTTCAACCAAAGATCAACTTGCCGATATCTTCACGAAGCCACTTGATGAAGCAAGGTTTTGCTACTTGAGGAATGAACTAAATATCGTAGATTCAAGGAGCTTGACTTGACTATCTTGCACTCTCACCTAATACTCGACCCATATTTGGTTTAGGTGTAGGCATGGACATAGGGGGGAGTGCGGTCCTAATTGATTGGACTATCCCTCCCCCCATTATGCGCAAAGTAAACAAAATCATTCCTCTTAATATCATTTTGTGATATGTGAGCTCAATGATGAGTTTCAGTAATGGACCCAAGATATATCTTCGTGGTGCTAAGCCGAGTATACTCAAATATGGTGGCCTAGGCCACCGCCCCCTCTCAATCGAGAGGTTAATGTGCGTACTCGTGTTTGTCATTTTTATTTGATTTGTACTCATGATTGTCATCTTATGAATTGCCTTCATCGTTCTTTGTCTCATGCACTCTAGTTTGGTTTTGAACTCCGTTTTTTCTCGATTTTTAGAGTGCATGTGCTTCCCAGCTCACTTGTCTAAACCCAAGCCTTCTTGCTCCCTCACGAAAACCTTCTCTCTATCCGCACAAGAATCATCTTTGATCCCTGGCTTTGGAATCAGATGGGACCGGTACTACCAGATGCGCGAGCGGTACTACCGGACCTGGTTAGTTCCCAGGTCGTCTCCTGGAAGGACTGCTCCAGGAACGGTACTACCACCCACATATCCGGTCCTACCGGTTGTGGAACCGGTACTACCGCTTACAAGCGGTACTACCGCTCCAACAACCGGTACTACCGGTTGACGGTTTCTAGGTATATATTGGACGCGTGGGGAGAGGCACCCCTCAGTGCCTCATTATTCCCCACGTCCTCCACTCAAACCTGCGCCGCCACCGGAGATCTTGAAGCCACCGGAGCCCTGCCGCGCCCTCCTCTCTCCGGATTCCCCTTGGATTCGGCCTCTTGGCGGGCTCCCATTCCTTTCCACCGCCATGGATCCCGGTACAACCGCCCTTTCTCTCCCCGTTTGATTTCCCATTAGATCTAGGTTTTGACTTAGATTTGTGGTGAAATTGACATATTGCAAGGTTGTACTGCCATATGCTTCCTTGTTACCGAGTAGAATCATCTATTTACAGTCTAATGACGTCAATTTGGTCCGTTTCCATCAGATCTGACAAATGTGTGCCGCTCAACCGGTAGTACCGGAACTTTTTCCGGTACTACTGCTTGCAAGCAGTACTACCGGTCGTCAGGTCCGGTAGTACCGGAACTTTTTCCGGTACTACTGCTTGCAAGCAGTACTACCGGTCGTCAGGTCCGGTAGTACCGGTCCAAACTGACCACATTTTTCTGCCTAAATTGTAGATTCTCTCGGTTTTTTATTCTTCTGCCCTTACCCCCTTGCTATCCTCCCTCGTGCTTTCACAGATGCAGGTGGTTCTCGGGGTGCACGCAAGCGCTCCAAGTCTAGCCATGAGATTGTTGAGGAATAGGTTATGCTACAGCCAAGACACCGTTCCAAGTTGCCTGCCACTCGAGGTGGTCGTGGGGGTCGTGAAGGGGTTACCAAGCGCTTAGCTGGGCGTGGCAGCGCCCTCCCTCTCGCCCCCTTCCACTGGGCGTACCAAAAGTCTCAGCTCTGGGCCATCTGGGCCAAAGAAACCGTCAGACATATCTGAGTCAGAGTTTAGGGCTCTCCGGATTGAAAATGCATACTCCCGCAACCGGAGCGAGGCAAGGGAAACAGTCTCTTCTATGATGATTTCCAAGAGCGTGTTTATCATGAGGTTCTTTTGACCAACATCCAGATGGTGGTGCCTCAGCAGTGGATTGACATGGGACACATTGACAAGAATCTTGACTACTTTGCTGAAGCTAAGGAAATCTGCTCTCACCTTGGCTTGTTCCCCATTATGGAGTTTTAGTATGACTATGATCCCCTCCTTATCTGCCAGTTTTATGCCACTGCACATTTCCACACTGGACGCACTCGGAAGATTACCTGGATGACTCAAGGTGCTGTCAAGGAAGCTACACTAGCGGAGTTTTCTGCAATCTTGGGGTATGAAGATCGCGTCCGGGACGTTCCTTGTGGTTTTCGCTGTCACATGCGGGATCATCCCTCCAAAAAGGATGTCCTTACACCTTTGTATATTCGGGGCCGTGGGGTTGCTGGCAAGATCAAGGATCTACTCCCCACATATGACATTCTCCATCGCATTTTCCGTGAGACTGTTGCTCCTCGTGCGGGCAACAAGGATGAGATACATGGGTTCTCCGTTGACTTGCTGTTCAACACCTTCCTCAACCGAGAATCAGGCACTCCTCTTGATGTGACAGACTTCATATGGAATGAGATGGTTGCTGCTGCACACACTTGGAGGGTTCCACCATTTGCTCCTTCTATTATGGCCCTCATTGTGTCAAAGTGCCCCGTCATTGCTAGGACTCTCTCCACTTGCTCTCTCATTGTGCACAGACCAAAGGCACTCAAGATCAAGACACATGCTAAACCTCGCGTTGCAGCGGGTGAGGAGGATGAGGATGACTCTGAGGATGCTGACAGTGGTCATGACACTGATTATGTTGTCTCTCATCGCAAGAATGCTAAGCCCTCTTGGGCCAAAAGGATGGAGGTCAAGCTCAAGAAGATCTTCTGCTTCCAGGTTGACAACCAAAAGCGCATGTATGAGGCGCATGTGTATGCCAAGAAAGCCAGTGCTCGGCAGAAGGAAATGATGTCTGCTCAGGGTTTGACCGTCTCCGAGGGGTCCGAGAACAACATCACTCCAGAAGATCAGTGGATCTCTCAGCACAGCCGTTGGGACGATGATGTCTCTTCCTCGCACCGTGCCCCACCCCCTTACGAGGATGAGGAGGACCTTGAGGATGAGGAGGAGGAGGAGGAGGATTGACCGTTGGGACGGTAGTCTTGCACTTGTCCCTTTTTGGCGTCTTGATGCCAAATGGGGAGAAGTTGCACTTTAGGCACGGGTGTTGCATGGGAAGTCACAAGCTCGTTCTTCTCTTTGATCCTTTTATTGCTTGTGAACTTCGATTTCCCTCTATTTATGTGTGAGACTATGTGTTTATGTCGTAAGAGACTATGTGGTTACTACGTGGTTATTTCATGGATCCATCCTATGAGACTATGTGGTTTATTTCATTGGATCCATCTTGTGATGTTATGCGGTATCTATTGTCCATATATTTCTCATCACATGTTATTATGCAAAGGTATGATTTCAAATGCTAGTATCAATATTTGTGCACCCATGTTGGGTTTGTAAAATAGAGGGGAGGTTTGTTTCTACACATCTAGGGGGAGTCCCGTCTCTATTTTACAAATTACATATGCTTTCTATTAAAATCATCTTGCAAAAAGTGTATTGTCATCAAACACCAAAAAGGGGGAGATTGAAAGAGCATTTTCCTATCCCTCTGATTTTGATGTTTGATAACAACACACTTATCGGGTTTAATCGTGTGCTAAGTGTATCACAGGTTTGATAAGGATGTGGCACAAAGCTTGGCATATCAATGCCCTTTGCGAAAAACCAATGTGCCAACCGGTAGTACCGGAACTACGACCGGTACTACCGCTTGGCACCGGTACTACCGGTTCCAGTACCGGTTGGCACCGAGCAAAATTGGTAAGGGTGTGTGCTAGTCAGTACCACACGGTACCACGGAGCGGAACTACCGGTCCAACCGGTAGTACCTCTTGATGCAAGCGGTATTACCGCTTGACACGGTCGTACCGCTCGGCAGTACCGGGCCATACTGACTAACACTCACCCCTCCTCGTTTTGGTCAGTAGTAAGCGGTACTTGGGACCGGTACTACCGCCCAGACCGGTAGTACCGCGTCTCACGACCGGTACTACCGCTTGGGGGTAGTACCACAAGGGCAATACCGCCAAAAACTGAAGATAGCTGATGAACTAAAGCACCACCGGTACTTGGTCCGGTACTTGACCGGTAGTACCGCTTGCAAGCGGTACTACCGCTTGAGTACCGGTACTACCGATACATTAAATGCTCCAACGGCCATATTTCGTGGAGGGGTATAAATACCCCTCCACCTACCTTGGGACAAACTGCTCAGCTCATTAAAGTCAAAGACCACCATTGGAGTCCATTGGAGCCACCCAAATCTTCAAGATCTCCTCATCCCACCACCCAAAGTCCTTGATCTTTGGGGAATCGAAGGAGGAGGCCCCGATCTACTACTTCACCAAAAGAGATCTTCATTTCCCCCTCATTTCATTGAGGGCCCCTTTGCTCTAGTGTTTTCTTGGAAACCCTAGTTCTTGTTTTGGTTCTTACAAGATTGTCTTTGATTGCTTTGACAGCTTGCTTGTATTTGGGAGCCTCCGATTAAGTTGTGGATGTGTGCCCCAAACTTGTAACGGTGCCGGCTTCCACCTTGAAGGTTGCCGATATAGTGGAAGGTGAATCGATCCCGTTGGGGTGAGATTCATTGGAGAACAAGGGAGGCCTCTCGTGGTGTTGGTGGTTTGAAACCACCCCCTCTCCAAACGTAGACGTACTTCCCCTCAAAAGGAAGGAACTACGGGAAACAAATCCTTGTGTCTCCGCGTCCACTTTTCGGTTACTTCTATCCTTTACCGCACCTTACTTACTTTTTACTACTTTGTGTTGTGGTAGCCCTTGCATAATTGTCATATAGGTAAATTCACCGTAGTTGCATTATCTAGAGAATTTACCTTATTGTCAAACCTTAATTTGAAAAAGAAGAAAATTTGAAGTAGCACCTATTCACCCCCTCTCGGTGCCCATACAATCCTTTCAATTGGTTTTCGTACATGGATCCAATCTCGGATTTCATGGCTTCTTGCCATTTATTGGAATCTAGGCTCATAATTGCTTCCTCATACGTCGCAGGGACGTCGTTGTTGTCTACCAACATGACATTCAAGATAGGGTCATACCAATCAGGAGTGGTACGATCCCTCGTTGACCTACGAGGTTCAGTAGCAACTTAGTTCAAAGTTTCATGATCATCATCATTAGATTCCTCTCTTATTGGCGTAGGTGGCACAGGAGCATCTTCCGGTGTTGTGCTGCTCTCAAATCCGAGAGAAGGTTCAACAACCTCGTGAGTTCTACTTTCCTTCTAGTCACTTTTTTCAAGAGAAACCCCTTCTCAAGAAAGGATCCATTCTTGGCAATGAAAACTTTGCCTTCAAATCTATGATAGAAGGTATACCCAATTGTTTCTTTAGGGTATCCTATGAAGACGTATTTTTCCGCTTTGGGTTCAAGCTTGTCGGGTTGTAACTTCTTTACATATGCTTCGCAACCCCAAACTTTAAGGAACAACAACTTAGGTTTCTTACCAAACCATAATTCATATGGTGTTGTTTCAACGGATTTAGATGGTGCCCTATTTAAAGTGAATGCAGATGTCTCTAATGCATAACCCTAAAACAATAATGGTAAATTTGTAAGAGACATCATAGAACGAACCATATCTAAGAGAGTTCGATTACGACGTTCAGACACACCATTACTCTGTGGTGTCAATTGTGAAAGTATTCCGCATTGCTTTAAATGCATGCAAAACTCGTAACTCAAATATTCACCCCCATGGTCAGAACGCAGAAACTTAATCTTCTCGTTAAGTTGGTTTTCTAATTCACTTTGAAATTCCTTAAACTTCTCGAAAGTTTCGGATATATGTTTGATGAAATATATATACCCATATCTACTCAAGTCATCCGTGAAAGTAAGAACATAACGATAACCACCGCGTGATGCTACACTCATTGGACCGCACACATCGGTATGTATGATCTCCAACAAGTCTGTAGATCGCTCCATTATGCCAGAGAATGGAGTCTTAGTCATTTTTCCCATCAGACATGCTTTGCATCTTTCAAGTGATTCAAGAAGTCCATCGGAATGGAGTTTCTTCATGCACTTCACTCCAATGTGACCAAGACGACAGTTCCACATGTATGTAGAATTATCATTCAATTTCATTCGTTTAGAATCTATATTATGTACATGTGTATCACTACTATCGAGATTCAATAAGAATAGACCATCCATCTCAGGCGCATGACCATAAAAGTTATTACTCCTATAAATCGAACAACCATTATTCTCAGACTTGAATGAATAACCGTCTCGCAATAAACAAGATCCAGATATAATGTTTTAACGTAGGCACCAAATAACAATTATTTAAGTCTAAAACTAATCCTGACGGTAGATGAAGAGGGAGTATGCCGACGGCGATCACATCAACCTTGGAGCCATTTCCAACGCGCATCGTCACCTCGTCTCTCGCTAGTCTTCGTTTATTCTGTAGTACCTATTTCGAGTTACAAATATGAGCAATCGAACCAATATAAAATACCCAAACACTACTACGATTACTAGTAGGATACACATCAATAACATGTATATCAAATATACCTTTCTTGTTGATGTTGTCGTTCTTTAGATATGCCAAGTACTTGGGGCAATTACGCTTCTAGTGACCCTCTCCCTTGCAGTAGAAACACTCAGTATCAGGCTTAGGACCAGCCTTGGGCTTCTTAGTAGGAGCGACAGCTTTCTTGCCGCCCTTGTTGAAGTTGCCATTCTTCTTAGGCTTGCCTTGCTTCTTGAAATTGGTGGTCTTATTTACCATCAACACTTGTTGCTCTTTCTTGAGTTCCACTTCAGCAGTTTTCAGCATCGATAAGAGTTCAAGTAATTCTTGTTCATGCACTGCATGTTGTAGTTTATCACAAAGTTCTTGTAACTAGGTGGCAGTGATTGGAGGACATGATGAATCCCCAACGCATTAGGAATCGTTATTCCCAAATATTGGAGTTTGTTTGCATGCCTAGACATTTTGAGCACATGCCCGCTAACGAAGCTGCCCTCTTCCATCTTATAGTTAAAGAACTTCTCGGAAGCTTCATAACTTTCAATGGCTGCATGAGTTTCATATATCATTTTGAGCTCAGTGACAATATCACATGGGTCGAGGTTCTCAACGCGCTTCTGAAGCTCCGATTCCAAACTGTACAGAATGGCACACTGAATTGTGGATTATTGATTCTTTCGAGTGAGGTAAACATTTTTCACCTCATTGGTAGCATCAGCTGCAGGTGGGTTACCTAGCGGTGCATCCATCACATAGGTCAATTGACCAGCATTGATGATAGTCCTCAAGTTACGAAACCAGTCCATGTAGTTGCTTCCATTGTTTTTTAACTTTTCTTTCTCAAGGAACGCATTAAAATTGATGGTAGGGGTTGCCATGATCTACAACAAATTTGCAAAGAGTTTAGACTAAGTTTTATGACAAATTGAGTTCAAATTTAATTCTTAAATTAACTAGGTTAACTCCCACTAAAAACAACATCCCTCATGTGTCCTTAGTGATTACACAAACCAAATACACTACACCAAGTCCGGTCTTCACGAGATAAGATGTAGTTTCAAAGGTGAACAATCAACATGTTCATTATATCATTCATATGTCTCATGCTTTACCTTTCGGTATTCTGTGTTTCGTGACCATGCATGTACATGCTAGGCCCGTCAAGGTTAACCTTAGTATCCGCATGTGCAAATCTGGCTTGCACCCGTTGTATGCAAATGTAGAATCTATAACACCCGATCATCACGCGATGCTTCGAAACGACGAGTCTTAGCAACGGTGCCTGATGGGGCTCAGATCACTGTAGAGCCTCGTTGGGAGACCCCAAGACCAAGGTGTGATGAGCAAGCAGCAAGTCTTCCCTTAGTTATGAAACCAAGGTTATCGAACCAGTAGGAGCAAGGAAACAACTCCAAGGTGTTGCTAGCAACTTGGAATCCTGCACAACACAAACTCAAGACTTTGCCCCAACTTACAGTGAGGTTGTCAATCTCACTGGTTTGCTAAAAACAAAGGATTAAACGTATAGTGTGGAAGGTAATGGTTGCTTGTAGAAAGTAAACGGTAACAGTAGATGATGTATCAATGGTAAAGATTGGACCGGTGTCCATAATTCACTAGAGGTGTTCTCCTTAAGATAGATAACATGTTGGGTGAACAAATTACAGAGGGGCATTTGACAGATTGAGCAAGGCATAACAATGCAAATACTAGACATCATGATTCCTATGAGATTTGATTGGGCATTACAACAATATACATAGACCGTAATCCAACTGCATCTATGACTAATAATCCACCTTCAGGTTATCATTCGAACCCCCTCCAGTATTAAGTTGCAAGAAACGGATAACTGCATTAAGCAATGTGTGTAAAGTAAACAATACAATTGTTCCATGAACAAAATATTGTTGTTTTCTCCCTAGTAGCAACAACACATCTGCAACCTTAGAGATTCATGTCACTTCCCAGATTACTAGAGGCATGAACCTACTATCGAGCATAAATACTCCCTCTTGGAGTCACTAGCATCTACTTGGCCAAGATAGCTACTAGCAACGGAGAGCATGCAAGATCACAAACAACACAGACATGATAGAATCAATAATCAATATGACATGATAGAATCAATAATCAATCTGACATAGTATCTCAATATCCATCGGATCCCTGCAAACACAACATGTATGATTACAAATAGATGATCTTGATCAAATGGAGCTCACAAGATCTAAACATGATAGCACAAAGGACGAGAAACAACCATCTAGCTACTATATGGACCCATAGTCCAAGGGTGAACTACTCACACATCATACCGGAGGCTAGCATGGTGATGAAGAAGGCCGCCGGGATGATCTCTCCCCTCTGTCAGGGTGCCAGGAAGAGCTTCAGATCCCCCTCGATCTAGGGATGATGGTGGCGGCGGCTATAGACTGTTTCGTGGAGATATGATCAGGTGCTTAGGGTTTCTGCATCGGGGGGCTTTTATAGGCGAAGAAGCGAGGTAGGAGGGCGGCCAGGGGGCGCACACCATAGGGTGGCGCGCCCTAGGGTGGGCCCATGTGGCCCTAGGATGTGGCCCCCCTTCGGCTGCCCTTCGGTCTCTGTGTTTGTTCTGGTAAAATATTGACTTTGGCTTTTGTCCCGTCCAATTCCGAGAATATTTCCTTACTAGCTTTTGTGAAACCAAAAACATCAGAAAACTGGCAAGTGGCACTGCGGCATCTTGTTAATAGGTTAGTACCATAAAATGTATAAAAATACCTCAAAGTGTAGATAAAGCATAGAAAAGTTGATACTAAACAAGCATGGAACATAAAAAATTATAGATACGTTTACGACGTATCAGTGCCTATTAAGGACGAACACTTTATTACGTGATATTTAGTGAGAGGGATCATCTTATGATGCTATCGTCGCGATCTAAGCAATACAAGATGCATAAAAGGATTAACATCACATGCAATTCATAATATATGATATGATATGGCATTTTTTCTTGTGCCTTTGATCTCCATCTCCAAAGCACAGACATGCTCTCCATCATCACCAACGTGGCGTCAAGGTCAGTGGTACCGCTTCATGGTTGTCCATCACCAACAGCAACTATTACAACTACTTGGAATAAAACTACTAGATCATGAATAGACACGCATGTATTAACAAATTTAAAGACAACCATTAAGCTCCTGCCGGTTGCCATATTACAATAAGGATCATCTCATACATCAAATATATCACAACCACATCATAGCCATATCACATCACATTCCCCTACAAAAACAAGTTAGACACCTCTAATTTTATTTGCATGTTTTACGTGGCTTGGGCTTTCGAATAAGAACCGCTCTAACTTACGAACAAGAACGACAATGTGGATACAAGTGTTGTCAAGTGCAGATTGTAACTTGAATCAACTATGGTGGGAGAGACAAACACCCTCAAAGCCACTTGTGCAATGCAAGTTGCACTCTGAGCGTGGAGCAAGTCTCATGTGTGACGACATGTAAGGTTAGCCCAGGCCGCTTCATCCCACCATGCCGCAAGATGCAAAGTACATGAAACGCAAGCGACAACAAAAGCATCAACACCCACAAAACCATTGTGTTCTACTTGTGCAAGAGATCTACGCATAGTTACGACTCTGATACCACTGTGGGGTTTGTTGCATGATAAACAAAAAAAATCTACCGCAAGAACCCATAAAACCAAAATCCAATCTATGGAAAAGCCAAGATCTAATCTACGAGATCGGTACAACGAGATTGTAGAGAACTAATCCTCGTAGATCCAAAGCGTTTAACGAGATCGGATCTCGTGGATGATGTTGTCGTGGTATTGCCGACGAGTACACCATGGAGGGGTCCTCACAGAGCGTGTTTAGAGATGTGGGGTAAGGCAGAAGGTTGGCGGGTACGAGGTAACACATCTTACCCAGGTTTAGATCCCATGACGGTGGCGGGATCCTACTCCTGCTATAAATCACTATAATGGCAATACGCCGAGTTATAGGGATCAGTTCGCTGTGCGCGATATGAGTTGTGTCGTTCCATAAAGGCTCCCATAGGTCCATCTTATATAGTCGCCAGATCCTAGGGTTACAGGCAAAGTCCTAGCCAGACAGGTTACAGAGTGCTACACGGTATACAACTAGTCTAACGTGTCTTGCACTCCAAGGCTCCGGGTACGTCGGTGACTCCTCCGTAGCCTTCCTTTATCTAGCATGGGCCTCCCTTATGGATCCATCTAACTGGGCCACCTAGCAGGCCATGGGCCTTGCTACCAACTGTGGGCCACCCGGGTTATCGGGATTAGAGACATGCTATGGTGATACCCATTTAGCATATCCCCAACAGTAGCCCCCGGAGAACTCCGAGATCTTGCGTCGTCCTGACTCTTTAGGTTGAATGCTCCGTCTAGATGAATGTTGGCAAATCGTCAAGCAACATCTTGTAGTCCTCCCAAGAACCCTGCAATGTTCTCCGTCTTCAACTTGTAAGTCGAAAAACAGCTGAATCTTCCATCGTACTATTCTCGTAGCTGGACCCGTCCATGCTGGAATCTTCCGATGGGATGGTTCACATGCCCATGTCAGATAGAGCAACATAGACCATAGGTCAGCGACGCCTCATAACTCACACATGCAAAGAACACAATCATGTCCATTTTTCCCGCACGAAGGATATGAACCGTTAGCAGTGGCGGTTGGGAACGTGGCGAAATTTCCGTGCACGCGCACGCACACGCTGTCCACGCAGCAACCATTCGATCACCTTGCACGAATCTTGACGCCGAGGGTTATAAATTACAACCGTGGTAGATTTTATCTTCTCACCTCATTCTCCCCCGTGTCATCGTCTTCCTCCTGCGAACACCTCCTCGGGCGCTCCGCGCGCACGAGAAAAATCCTAGTTCTTCCCCAATCTCCCTGTCACCTCTCTCCCTACTCCAATGGCGAGCAGCAACTCCACCCCGTCCATGGCAGCGTCAAACAAAGCCACTTCTAAGCCGGCAGGCTCCGTCCAGGTGCCCTCAGAGGGCTACCTAGGAATTAAGCCTAGGTTAGATCTGTTCATATATTTCTTCACCGTCAAGAGGGAAGCCGGAGCAAGCAAGGACGAGCTTAGAAACTGTGGAACTATTAGCTTCAAGATCCGGTCTGGCTGGTGATTCCTCGACATCATAGGCCACGACTCCTGCAAAAATTGGCAGCACACGTACTTCTACGTCCCAGATATCCCTCTGGCTGGCCGAGAAGCAATGTACCCGGACTTCGTCAATGGGGCCGCCGCTGAAGCCTCGACATGGAGATCCTAGGCCACCCTTCCCTCCGATAAGGCGGATCGAGTGGTTCGTAGAGACGGGTTTGACCGGATTGGACCTAGCCATGTGTTGGTTCGTTAGGCGGATCCAGCATCTGCAACACCGCACGAAGCTGATGCACCAGTATACCAAGGATAGGAAGGATAGCCTCCGCATATCCGAGGACAACTTATCGAGTGACTCCATCAAGCTCTGCCTCAAGGGCATCGTCAAAGTGAAGGATAGGAAGCGTGGTTTCACCATCACCTACGAAATGTTTGTTGACGACACGTGCCCAGAGGTATGTATTTATTTTCCGTGTATGACATATACTCTAGTTATTCTGTCTAGCCATTACCATTTCATCTAACACTTTGGGATTTCACTTAACAGTTCAAAAGTATAGAGGAGGATAGCATGGCTGTCCAAATCTATGACCCCAAGATGAAGGAAGTCACCGTCGTGTCCGACGACGATGTCCCGTTGACACGTAATAGGAAGAGCTCCACCTCTGACGCTGCCGACGGAGGCAAGAAAAAGAAGACAGAGGGTGGAGCCTCCAAGAAGCCCACCGCCTCCCTGGAGGCGGAGAAAAGAAGAATTACCGGCATCCCTTTCACCAAGGACCCCACCGTTGTGTAAGATTCTTATCATCCGACATAGTCCCTTGCTTTGTCCTATTCTTGTGCTTATACATTTGTACGTTTCAGGAAGAAGGCCGGTTTGAGTTTGAAGAAGACCTCCAAAACATCGGGGGCTTCTAAAAACATCAAAGATATGTTGCACCAAGCGTCTCCCGCCATCGCCCCTACTACTCCCAACGTCCAGCCTGCTGTCGCACCGACAAGCTCTCCAGCTAAGGTAACATCTAGCCCTTCTGCCATGGAAATGGACCCAGGTGTCACTGCGGATCTTGTCATTGTCGGCGAGCAGGCGACACAAGAAAGCACCGCGTCCAAAGTGGCTGAAGCTCTGGCTAAGGATGCCACTGTTAGCGGTAAGGCGATAGTGGAAGGCGGAACGTCTGCCGAAGGCGGTGCCACTGCATCCAAGAAGCCAACAGAGCTCCCGAAGATTGTCTACCCGACGCTTACGCCAAGTAGCTCAGCTCTGGCTCCTAGTGCAGCGCCAACTTCTCCGACATGCGGCCTTGAGGAGCTGCCCAAGCAGGCGGATATCTTGCGCAGAAATAGTCTTTCCTTTAGCAAGATATTTGTCGAGAGCGCCACCAACCTCAAGATCATTGCACTTGTAAGTTTTGTTTGCCTTTTGCATTTCATAAGTAGTATCCCACTATAGCCCCCGAGGATTTAGACAGAAAACCATAGGTCTTTGCATCTGAATGCTCTAAGAGTGACTAGGCTAGAAAACTTCTTACTGTAGCCCCCAAGTATTTAGTTTGCATAAATTATTTTGGCTAGATATTTTTAGAGTAGCATACGCAGTGTTTGTAAATTTCAATACTGTAGCCCCCAAGATTCTAGTTGAAACAGAATTAGTTCCAACCAGATGCTTAAAGATAGACTAAGCATATTGCTGAGTTAAAAACTCTCACTGTAGCCCCCAAGCCACTAGGTGGTTTTTTATCCGGCTAGATGCTCCATGTAGACTAAGTAACTTTAAATTTCTTTCCACAGAATGAGAATTCTCGGAGAGTCATCGCCAACGAGAAGTTCCACAAGATGCGCGCTGAGCTGGAAGCTGAAAAGGGTAAAACTGCCTTCTTGAAGGAACAAATCACCAAGAGCAAGAGTCTGTTTTTCTTTTCAGTTTTGTATTCAAGCTTGGTCTTGTGCCATCACTCTCCGACTACTCATTGTGTGTTGTTATTTCTCCGACATGCAGAATCTATCGCCAAGGCCAAGGACATTGTCAACTAAACCAAGCACATTGAGCTGCTAGATAGCGAGAACAAGATCCTTAAACAGGAGAGGCCTGACACTTTGAAAATGCATGAAGAATCCATGGCGGCCTTGCAGGAGTCTTCCAACACGGAGATCAACCGCTTGAAGGAGGAAATTGTGATGCTCAAAGAACAGAAGAAAGCTACCGATGAGCAGAATCAACGCAACCTTGACGCATACAAGGTCCTCTGACAAGAATGGGAGTCCATGGCGGAGACACTCCAGCAAGCCGAGGCAAGCATCTTTGGTAAGCGATCTCCGTCTTGTACTTCTTTAAGCCAGATACTCTGAACTTTTTTGTGTTACTGAACTCATGTACTCACTTGTTTGTCAGAAATGCAGCTCCTATTGGTTTTGACCAATTCGCCTCCTCCACCAAAGGAATGCATGGTTCTTGCCAGCAACTTCATCAGCACCGCCGTCAAGCAAGCCAAAGAGATTGCCAAGCCCCTAAACAATAACATTAAGGTGGTGGACTCTGTGATGAAGTACTCGGAAATTCTGTGCCAAGCCCCCGAGCATATCGTAAGCTGGAAAGCTTCATGTACCCGGGCTGGTGCAAGAATATCGCTGGCAATGGTCAAGGCGCACTATGAGGATGCCGACATCGATACGGTGACCTCGGATCTGCCTGACATAGACGATGAAGGCCAGAAGATAGATCACAAAGCTATCTGGGCATCGCTCGCGGGTTTTGACACCAGGGTTGCCGAGTTGGTCGATCACAACATCTTTGTGCCGCTTGAGATCATTGACGGCGAGCATCACAGCTCCTCCGAGTCCCTCAAGACCACCGACTTCGAAGATGACCAGGATGGCTCTCCTGCTGCCGACGATGCTGCCTCGAAGTCTCCTGCGCTATAGGAATGAAAAACAATATGTAATATTTGTTTCCTCTGGATTTATGTGTGCGGAAATAACTATTACATGTAAACTTAAGGTGGAAAAACAATATTTGTATGTTTCCTGCTACTCAAGTACTAGTTCCAGCATGTAAATATTTTTTAAGCAAGTGCTGGCTTATCCATTACTTTGGTTTTTATGCTTGACCTTTCATGAGTCGGAAGACTCGTAGTCGTAACCATACACTCAGGTGATGATGCCCAATGGAACCGTTCAAAACCTAAGCACAAAATCGCCGACTTCAAGTGCCAAAAGTCACTACTCTAGAATCCACATAATGACAACAAAGAACGTGTAGACCAGAAAACTTAAGCTAACGCCCGTAGGCGGAATTTTCACAAGTGCAAATGCAAAGCTTGCGCATAAAGGTTTTATACGATCCAAATGAACACTAAAGGAGGTAAAAGACGCAAAAATATGAGTGAACCAGAGAGCTTTATTTCATTGATCATATAAAAGGTACACAGTAGATAAAAAATGCTAAGTGTAAAAAGGACGTAGCTGTGCTATGTTCCATGGTCGATCAAGCTCCGGGTAGTCATCATCCGGGTAATGTCGCTTACGCTTATGATCATCACTAGGTCTATCCTCAAGTTCATGATTTCCAACGAGGTAGTAAGACCCATTGAGTAGCGTCTTGCTTATGATGAACGGTTCTTCCCATGGTGGGGATAATTTGTGTGACTTCTTATACTTAAGTCAGAGCACCAGATCCCCTTATTTAAACGATGAAAGGATACAGATGCCGCCTAGAGGGGGGTGAATAGGCGGTTAAATTTTTTCCGAGAGTGGCTCGACAAAGGCGGAAATAAACTAGCGTTTACTTTGTCAAGCACAACCTAGAACAACTAGGGTTCACCTATGTTCACCAACAACTTATGCTAAGCAAGACAAACAACTATGTGAAAGCAAGATATAGATTACTTCAAGCACCAAGGCTATCACAATGTAAAGTGCATAAGTAAAGAGCTCGGGTATAGAGATAACCGAGGCACGTGGGGACGGCTATATTTTACCGAGTTCCTCCCAACATGGAGTACGTCTCGTTTGGAGAGGGGGTGGTATAAAACCACCAACGCCACAACAGGCCTCCCTTATTCTTCTATGAATCTCACCCCAATGGGATCGATCCATGCTTCCACTATCGATGCACTTGTCGGTGGCAATCCGGAACCTCTCACAAGGTTGGGCACTTCTCCACAAGTCAATTGGAGGCTCCCAACAAGCAAGCTTGGGGAATGCTCCACAACTTAATTGGAGGCCCCAAGTAGTCCAAGAACCTGCAAAACCACCAAACTATCTAGGGTTCCAAGAACCCAAGAGTAAAAAGCTTCTCACCTTTCACTCAAATGAATCCTCACCGAGAACTCAAACCGATGCACCAAATGCAATGGCAAGAACACAAGAAGTGCTCAAATCCTTCTTTCCCAAATTCCACCAAAGCTAAAAAAGCTTGTGGGGGAATAAGAGAGGAAGAACAATGGAGTAAATCCACAAAAGACTCCAAGATCTATATCCCAAGATGTTCCCCTCACTTAGAGGAGAGATTGATTGGTGGGATTGTAGACTAGATCTCCTCTTTCAAATCCCTAAAGTATATGCAAGAATCAAGGGAGGAATTGAAGGGGGAGAAAGCTCAAGAGGGTCAAGAATGGAGGAGAAAGCCTGTAAAACTCAAGCAGCGACATTGGGGAAGAAGGGTCCCTTTTTATAAGCCCATAGATTTCTGACCGTTTTCTGCCCGTTGGGGAAAGTCAGACCGGAGACTCCGGTCTACACTGGAGATTCCGGCCCAACCTCCGGACTAGCATCCGGACCACCTATCAGACTGTCCCCGGCTGAATTCTGGAGCCCCCTCCGGGGACTCTAGGGGACACTCCGGACCACACCAGAGACTCCGGTCCACGCAGACCGGAGACTCCGGTATGGACCAAATAAGAGGCAAACTTCAAATGGAGATATCTAGAGTTTGAAAATATTGGATACTACCAAGTGAGAACATTTCATGTATTATGATGTGAGATACCTCCCTTGGCGAGAAACCGGAAAACCTCAAAGATCAAAAATGCAATATGACATAAAAGGGAAATCCGTTTGATGAACTAGAGCTTGTTATGAATATTACCACAAGCTCTAGAAGCTCACATGGATAAGATCCAAATAACAACCAAGGGAGGATGATGCAAAGTATGCAAAGGTTTGAGCTCTCTCTGAAAGATATGATCGAGTTACTCACTTGAGAGCCCCTCTTGATAGTACAAATGTCTATCCTATAAACCGGTCTCCCCAACTAACACCACGAGACCGGTAAGAAAGAAACCCTATCAAGATCATACCTTTGCCTTTCACATATCCCACTTGATATTGATGTATATGATCTTGTCCTTCTCAAGATGGAACACCTTTCTTGATTGCTCTTGCACGCACTCGCTTGATGAAGACTTGCAAGTTGCTCCCCCATACAACATGGGGAAACCTGTACTTTGACCTTGTCTTCATCGATCCATGATCACCGAGGATGGCAAGCTTCAAGCATGAGATCTTCTAGATATTGCACATCTTTAGCTTGCACATCATTTCTTATTTTCTTCATTATGTTGATGCCTTGAAGGTGCACTAGAGATATTACTCCATCTTATTCTTCAAGACATACTTACCATAGGTTTAACTCTCACATGACCAATCAGTGGATCACTCTTTGAACACCTTGGTCACCACTTGATCCTCTTCACTTTCTTCTTCTCCAAACCTTGAAGCCAACATATGGTTCAAACATTGCCTATGGACAATTCCTACAAGTACAACTTGATACAAGCATTAGTCCATTGAGATTGTCATTAATTACCAAAACCACACATGGGGGCCCACATGTTCTTTCAAACGAGCGATGCCGAACGCGGTGACTATGGTAGCTGCATAGCTTCTGCTGGTAGATGGCGGATATTTGGCATGCCAATACACGCTCTTCCTCGAGAAGGACCACATCTAGGCACCTGGATTCTTCAGCGTCATCTTTGTTGTAGGCGGCAACTCTTGGTGAATCGTGGAGGATGTCGGAAGGCAGGATGGCTTCTGCTCCATATACCATGAAGTAAGGGGTGTAGTCGGTAGATCTGTTGGGCGTAGTTCGTAAACTCCACAGAACATATGGTAACTCCCCCGCTTAGGCTCCAACTGCTCTATGTAGCAGTGTCTTGAGACACGGCTTGATTCCCTGCAGATTTAATCCATTGGCTCGCTCAACCTGACCATTGGACTGTGGGTGTTCCACTGATGCTAGGTCAAGTCGGATGCCCTTCTCCCAACAATAAGCTTCCACTTCTCCGAGTGATAAGTTGTTGCCATTGTCAGTGATAATGCTATGTGGGAGACCAAACCTCACCACTAGATCCCAGACAAACCTAAGTGATGTTGCCCCATCAAGCTTTCTAATGGGTTTAGCTTCTATCCATTTGGTGAATTTATCAACTGCTACTAGCATATGCGTAAACCCACATGGTGTCG
This sequence comes from Avena sativa, assembly GCA_916181665.1. Classification (NCBI taxonomy): domain Eukaryota; kingdom Viridiplantae; phylum Streptophyta; class Magnoliopsida; order Poales; family Poaceae; genus Avena; species Avena sativa. The sequence goes on along the minus strand of OV702283.1, from coordinate 151,856,408 downwards.
TCTGTAATGGACCAACCATGTCTAGCCCCCAGACTTGCAAACGGCCAAGTTATTGGTACTGTTCGCAATTCTTCAGCTGGAACATGTGGTTGTCAGGCATAAAACTGGCATCCCATGCACATCTCAACCAGCTTGTCGGCATCTGCCTTCACAGTCAGCCAGTAGAATCCTTGCCGGAAGGCTTTGGAGACCAACGATCGAGGAGCGACGTGATGCCCGCAATCTCCGAGATGGATCCCACGAAGATTTCAATACCTTCTTGCTGGGAAATGCACTTGAGGTATACACCAGCGGTGCTTCTTTTATAGAGCTGTCCATTAATTATGGTATAGCCATTTGCTCGACGTACTATTTTTCTACGCTCGACCTCGTCGGCGGGCAAAGTTCCGTGTACGAGATATTCCATGAACGGTTTTGTCCAAGCCGGAGGGACCTTTGTCAATTTGTGGACGAAAGAGTCAACTCTATCCGGGTTCTCGGAGTCTGTTCCCTTCACGGATGGTGTTTGTAGATGCTCCAAAAAAAGCCAGGAGGAATTTGTTTGCGCCCTGACCCAAGCTTTGATAGTAGACCAGCCGCCTCATTTTCCTCCCTCGGGACATACTTGACTTCGTATCCCAAGAAGCTCTTGGCTATCTCGTCCACTTCGTCTCGATATGCCGCCATCATACGGTTCTGCACGTTCCAGGTGCCAGCCACCTGCTGGGAAACCAAGTCGGAATCTCCACAGCAAACTATGCGCTTGATGTCAATATCCTTAGCTACACGTAGTGCGTGAATGAGTGCTTCATACTCCGCCATGTTGTTTGTAGCCTCGAAGTGGATCTCCAGAACATCGTGTAGCTTTTCCCCTATTGGAGACTGTAGCAGTACGCCAACCCCCGAGCCGTTGAGTAGCTTTGATCCATCAAAGTGCATCACCCAATATTCTGGTTCCGGGATGGGGATAGCATCTGGCATCTCTGTCCAATCTGTGATAAAATCTGCCAAGGCTTGTGGTTTGATAGCGTCATGTCTCTTGTAGGTGTTCTCGAAGACGGCAAGCTCAATGCCCCACTTCGCGACCCTTCCTGTAGCGTCGTTGTTGTTGATGATGTCGGACAGTGGAACTTTGCTCACAATTGTGATGGGGTGCTCCTGGAAGTAGTGTTGTCGTGGGAATGGCCACGGAAGATGATGCAATCGGCAACGAGTAGTAGAACGAGGGGCAAGGGCGGCAAGCCATCTGTGGTGCGAGATAAGGGCAAAGACACAAGGTTTTACCCAAGTTCGGCCCCCGGAGGGTAAAGACCTACTCCTACTAGATTGTATTGATGAGAGGGTACAAGGGTGAGATCGACGGCTAGGCGACGAGTCGCAGGGGGTGTATGATGGAACGTGTCCTCTATGCGTACCCTAGGGAGGTTTATATAGAGTCACCTCGCTAGGGTTTACAGATCTACAACCGAGTTGGATAAGGAATCGGATGGTGCTTGACCTAATCCGACTAGGCCTAGCTATGCTTCTGGGCCTCCAGCTTCCAGTCGCCCAGCTTCCTCTTGGGTCGTGATCCAGTCGCCGTCCTGCAGGCCCACTCGCTGGCAGTATAGACTAGTAGGAAATGTCCTGCTAGGTATACCCCACTTGGCGTATCCCCATCAGTAGTCCCCGAGGCCATCGTTGATTTGTCGCAGGTGTTCTTGTAGGGGTTCGTAGCATGGAAAACAAAAAATTTCTACCGCATGCATACAAACAAGCCAAGATCTATCTACTAGATTGTAGCAACGAGTCGATTAGAGTACTCACCCTCGAAGATTCCAAAGCGGTTAACGAGAGCATATTCTCGTGGGTGATGAAGTCGTACACTTGCCGATCTCGAGACCGTGTAGACGATCCTTCCAGCGCTGCGTTCCGGCAACGCTTCCGCAGTCGGTCACATGTTCAGTACTCGATGAAGACCTTCCTCTCCCTTGTTCCAGCAGGCGGTGGAGGTTGTAGTTTTCCCCTCGTGATTCCGGCAGCATGACGATATGGTGTCGGAAGTAGAGGGAAGATCCCACAGGGCTTCGCCTAAGCCGGTGCGAGTTATGGTGGATCTAGGGTTTCCAGTGATCTAGGTTTAGAAGGCCGGAGAGGAGGAGGAGGTGTTGGCGACGGCTAGGGAAACGGCGACGGGCCGGCGATGGCGTGAGGCGGCAGCGGTGCACGGGTGGGGAGGGCTGGTCTTGTGTGCTTTGGGGCAGCCCTCCCCCTCTATTTATGAGAGGGAGGGCAGCTTGGAAGAGGGGAGTTTGAATCCATACCCAAACCCAAGATGGATAGAAGGAAGGACTCTTTCCTTCTTCCACTAGGAAACTATTGTTCCTGTTTGACTTTTTCAAACCTCCCTTTTGACTTTCAGTTTAGAGCTTTATTTCTCTCTAGCAAATGCCCAACCAAAGTGACCTAGGACATGATCCAATCATTCCACTTAACCATGACACATTCATAGACCATTCCCCTTTCGGTCTGGTGAACCTTCTAGAACCTCTCTGATGAAAACATCGAAATTATTCCCGAACTCTGGAATCGGACTTTCCTTATATGAATCTTATTCTCCGGACCATTCCGGATCTCCTCGTGATATCCCGGATCCTATACGAGACTCCTAACAACATTCGATCTCCCTACTTACATTCCATATCTACTAAACAACATCGAATCCTGAAGTGTGTCTCCCTACGGTTCGTGAATTATGCGGACATGACCGAGAAACTTCTCCAATCAATAACCAATAGAGGAATCTGGAAATTCATATGGCTCTCACATATTTCTACGATTACTTTGCGATCGAATAAACCACTTACATACGATACCAATTTCCCTTTGTCTCGTGATAGTTTACTTATCTGAGGTTTGATCGTCGCTATCTCTGCATACCTAGTTCAACCTCGTTACCGATAAGTACTCTTTTATAGTTCCTGTGATATTTGATCCCTTGTGAGCGAGTCACATGCTTGCAAGCTAATTGGATGACATTCCACCGAGAGGGCCCAGAGTATATCTATCAGTCATATGGATGGACAAATCCCACTCTTGATCCATGTGCCTCAAGACATACTTTCCGAACACTCAATGCCACCTTTATAGCCACCCAGTTATAGTGTGGTGTTTGATGTCATCAAAGAATCCTTCCGGTGATGGTGATTAGCATGATCTCATGGTCGAAGGATTTAGGTTACTATGTATCTGAAAGCTTATAGCAATTGAACTATATTAAATGACTTGATTTTTATGCTATGCTTAAATATAGGAGTATGTCCATCACACCATTCTCCTAATGATATGATCTTATTGTTAATAACATCTCAATGTTCATGATCAGGAAACCATGATCATATATTAACCAACAAGCTAGTTTAACAAGAGGCTTTACTAGGGACTCTTTTATGTTTACAAATCACACAAGTATTAATGTTTCCGGTTAATACAATTATAGCATGCCATGTAAACATTTATCATAAGCATGAAGATATGATAATAACCTCTTTATTATTCCCTCTTGGGCATATCTCCAACAGTTATTTGGCAGTCGGAGTATTTGGGTCCAATTTGGACGCCCAGTTGAATCGGCGGTGGACTCCTTCAATGAAAGAGAGAATCTTTAGCATGTTTCCTCAGTCGCAATAAAGGCGACCAGTCGAATCGCCAATCTGGAAAATAGGTCAGCGAGAATTCGAATCGCAGCTATGGAGAATAGGTCGACGAGAAGTCGAATCGCCGCTGTGGCGAATGGGTCGGCGAGTAGTCGAATCGCTGTGGCTGACGAGTCAAGTAGACGAAGTTGGACCGTCATTCTTGGTCAAACTAGCTGTTGGGTAATCCAATGGTAATATCGACGTAATCACCGCGAGGTAACGGCTCCCCGAAAATGGCGGGTAGCAACGGCTATATAAGGAGAGTGACGGGTGAAGAGCGATCATTCCCCACATTTCCTCTGACCTCGTGCGTCTCCCAATCTTCCATCTCTTTTAGAGCGAGCCAGAGCAATCTAGTGATTCCGCCGTGACCCCGCGATCTTAGATCCTCCGATCGATGGCGCCACCGAAAGATATGTGAGGGAGATCCAAGTGCACGAAGGTGCTGCTAAAATCCTTCGAGGATGCATGGGTTCTTTGCGCCTAGAGATGGCGAATCCGGGCGGTCAGAGAGGTGGAGCCGACTCCACGTGCTGGGGAGTTCATCTGCTTCACCAACCATCTCGAGAGGGCGCTCGGCTTCCCCACCTCGATCTTCTTTCGCTGCTTCTGCTTGTATTATGGCATCCAGCCATCGGATCTGGGGCCGCATAGCATCGAGCAACTTGCTATTTTCGTGGCGTTTTGCGAGTGCTATCTAGGCTGCCACCCATATTTCCCCCTATGGCAGGAGCTATTCCACGGGTGGGTCGGACGCAAAGGGGCAGGCGGCCCGACGCTAACCGCGGGCGGCCTCACCTTCCAACGAAAGTCCAAGGCCTCCTTCCTCGACCTCATGCTACCGAAGAAGGCGGCGAACGAGTGGAAGAAGCATTGGTTCTATGTCAGCAAGTCGATGCTAGACGGCGAGGTGGCGCTTCTGATGTACTCCGTCGACCGACGCGAGCCGCGTCGGCTTCAAGTTGCCAAGCTCCTGCTTGACTAGTGGATGGTGGTCGACGAGATGTTGATGATGATTCGTCAATTGAAGAAGAACAGCCTTCAAACCATCAACCTATACAAATGCTGGCTCGGGCGGCGGCTGGTGCCTCTAGCCAGCCGCGCCCATTGGATGTACGAGTACACGGGCAAGGACGACGCGACCAAGTCCTGCACCGCGGAGTGGAAGGCTGACGATTACTCCCTCGCTCTAAAGAAGATCACCGACGCAGAATATCTTGACGCAAAGGCCGGGATTCCCTCGTACACCATGAAGCGCAAGGCTCCGCCAGTAAGTCCTTTCTTCCGTGTCCATTTCACAGTCGCAAACATGCAGTCACGGTTTTGCTGATTGTATTCTGTTTGTATAGCTGTTCCAAGTGGTGGATGGTTGGGTTCCACCCGCTGATGATGAGAGCTCGAACGAGTCCGTCGAGGACAAGAGCGAGTCTTCCTCTGACAAGGATAATGTGGTACGCAATGACGACGACGAGGCCGTAGAGGTCGCTGCACCCGCGGTTCGGAAGACCCGCGGGCAACGGCAGCGCGAGCTCGAGGCCATCAAAAGCCTCGAGGCTCATGACAGGGGCGAAGACGAGGCCCTCGAACACACTTCTCGGTGCGTGGCCACGCCATCAAAGAAGAAGTCGCCGAAGAAGAAGGGGCCGGCCAAAGCGGTGTCGCCGCCTCGGTCTACGAGTAGCTCCGAAGCGACCAACGCGGCTAACGAGGCCGGGGCGAGCGTGCTGGCGCGGGCGACTGCGGCGGCTGACAGGGCCATGGTAGAATACAAAGTGTCGTTGGCATCGCTGCCACCACCCTTCTCCGCAGTCACCTGGCTCGGGGCTGCTCCACTCATGGGGGCGTCGCCACCAAGAGGAGCACCCGCGTCGATCGCTGAGGACCTTCCTGTCGCGACTTCATCCTGGAAGAAGGCCTCCGTGTCTTGGGCTTCGAGCCTGCTCGAGACGGTCCTCAGTCGGAAGCTGGGGCCAGAGTTGGAGAAGTCGGCGCATATCCGCACCAGTCCGCGCTTCATCCAAGTCGCAAAGTAAGTGTTTTGATGTATTCCTTTGAGCTACTAGCTTGTAATTGTCTAGCGAGCTCGTTGATGATGTCGTTTTGCAGGACCGGCGTGAAGAAAATCGGTCACCCCTTAGTGGCCAAGGTTCCAGTAGGTACCGTAGGGGCAGAATCCGATCCCTCAAAGAAGAGGAAGGGCGGCGACACCGAGGCGCCTGCTGAAGGCACAAAGAAGGCGAAGGACAACGAGGTTGTCACGATCTCGGACGAGCCAGTCGATGCCCCTAGTGAGGCTCCGACTGGAGCAGATGCGGCCATGAAGGCCATAGTGGACGCGGGGTCACAGCAGGTGGAACCTGCGGCATTGGTCGGGGCAGCGGGACCATCGACGAGTGCTGCGGGAGCGGCGATGGCGACCTTCCCTCGCTTTATGGCGAGGGCCTCCACCACGAGTGCGTCAGCGCAGTCGGCCTAGGTGCCCGAAATTTTGGTCTCGGAGGTCGAGCAGTGTCGCGGGCGCACACCTCTTGTGCTCCCGCCGGTGGATGTGGTCGAGCTACACAATATGTTGGGTGCGGCTATCTAGGTATGTCCAGTCCCCGAGGATCTGGTTGCTGAATTTCAGCGGGTAGATTCTTACTGTCTTTTACTGTCCAGTCCCTGAGTGGCTAGTCGCTGAATTTCAAGGGCTGGCACTTAGGAAATTTTGCATTGTTTTGCTTATGATTTTCCATGTCTTTGCAGGGCCTCCAACGCGAGTCGGCGGAGCGATTGGCCGCCAAGGAGCGTCTGGAGAAGGAATCTTGCTCCGTGCAAGAGGTGAACGAAGAACTTCAAGCGGTTGCTGGTAAGAACTTGAGATGCCCTTCTCCATGGATGTCTTTTTCTGACTTCATACTCACACTTGTGTTTTTGCAGAGGGTCATGCGGCCGCGGTGGACAAGGCTCGTGAGGGTTTGGTCCCTGTTAGCGAATTGATGGCTGCCCAGTCGTCGTTGACCGCCGCGGAGAAGCGAGTGGCCTAGCTGGAGCAGGAGCTCAAAGCAGCGAAGGCGGAGGTGAACTTAGCGGACGAGTGGGCTAAGGCGGTTGTCGCTGCCGCTGCGAAAGAGTGGAAGGTGTCGGATGCTCTTGTCGCGGGGTTGCAGACGGACTTGTCGAGTCTTCAGGACTTCGTTACAGGGCGCTATTGTCCCTTGATTGGTGAGTTCCTTTGTCTTTCGTGTGGTTGGTCTGGCGAGTCCCCGAGCGTGCGGGCCGCCTTTGCGTTTTTGCACCCTTCTGATTGTGAACTGCGTGTGCCTCGCAGGGAAGATTCTTGACGACAAGGCCAAGGCGCAGTCGTATGATGCGCGGCAGTGTGTCACCATGCTGGTGGAATTCGCCGCTCTTTCGGTGACTTGCATTCGCGCGTATCTTCAGGATATTTCGCCAATAGAGGTGATCCCCAGCGAACTCACCGAATTTTGGCGCTATTTGGAGAGGTCTCCGGCGGTTGTGGAGTTCATGTCGCGGTCGGCTTTCTGTCGTGGAGCCGCGATTGCGCTGAGCCTTGAGCTCACGCACTTTCCCGATGACTTCGACCTTGACGACGTCACCAGTGGGTACCCTTCGGCGACGGGCTCGGTCAAGATCTCCGACGTGCTGAAGCTGACCGACCGGGCCACGGTCTACTCCGATTGGGTGTTGGCGATGGGCGACTTCCTGCCGTATCAAGAGACGATTGTCGCCCCGAACGACCCCGTGCCGGCGAACCGCGACCTCAAGGTGGAGCAGCCATTCCGATCGGCGATGGCGGGTACCCTTATGACGTATTCGTCGAACCCATGGGTTCCCTTCATCCGTGTTCGCGGAGGCGGTGGTGCGTCGTCATCGAAACCTGCGGAGTAGACCATTTTTCCGATTGGTGTTAGTTGTAACGAAATGTATGCCTGTCCTTGTAAGCGAACATATTTTGTTGTCGAAAGGAATGCATGAGTGCTTTGTCAGTTTTGTTTTGACTTTGATTTGTTCGGTTGTACGAGTCCCCGAGCGCGTCTGCCCTTTTGTGGGGTTTACCTCGTTTCTTTGTGTGTATGTTTGTTGTTATACTGTTAGTTAGTTTAGGTCGACTCGCTATGGCTTGGAAAGCCAGTCGCATGGTGACCCCAAGGGGTGCTCTATACTTCGCCGTTTTCCTGGACGCGTACGGGGTCGGTTGGACGAGTCCCCGAGCGTGGTACTTAGCCGTTCTAGTCGCATGCCCAAGGTAGGTTAGGACGAAGCGCATTGTATTTGGCGTGTCACTCCACCTGACTCGGAGAATCAGTCGCGTGGCGAGTCCAGGACGCGCTCTTATACTTGGTGTTTTCCCTAGCCGCGTGGGTTTGGACTGGCGTCAGTCCCCGAGCGTGGTACTTGACCATTCGAGTCGCTGCGCCAAGGATGTGGAGGACTAGGTCGCTGTGGGCAGCGAATGCGGTCGTCTTGGCCCGACGATCCAGTCGAGCGAGGCGACTCCGATGGGGCTACGGGTTGGCGTTTTCATGGATGACACAAGGCTCGAAATTTATCGGTGCCCTTGTATCACACTACTTAGCCGTGCCAGTCGCGTAACCAAGGGCTGACTTCCGTGGTTAGCGTAACGCTGTTTTTACGAGTGAGGGTGGCACAAGATATGGAGAGTAGACACAATTTGTGCGAATCAATCTTCTTTATTTCATAGCGGGGGGGGGGGGGGGGGGGGTACATGTTGGAGTTCTAGGTGTAGAACTTCCTTAGGAGGTTTACATTCCACGGCTGCTGGACATCGAGTTGTCCGTTGCCTCGGAAATCGATGAGGTAGTAGGCGTTGTTGCCCAGGACTCGCCCTATGGCGAATGGTCCCTCCCACGGGGGAGAGAGCTTGTGCATGCCCTTCTTGTCCTGGATCAGCCGCAGGATCAAGTCGCCTTCCTAGAAGGTGCGAGTTCGGACTCGACGACTGTGGTAGCGGCAGAGTCCTTGCTGGTAGATGGCGGTGCGGGAGCGCACTAGGTCACGTGCTTCGTCAAGCTGGTCGACTCCGTCTTGGCGTGCGAGCTCATTGTCAGCCTCAACATAGTTGACGACCCGAGGCGAGTCGTGCTCGATCTCAGTCGGCATGACAACTTCAGCGTCGTACACCATGAAGAAGGGGGTGAACCCAGTCGACCTGTTGATGGAGGTGCTAATGCCCCAGATGACGAAGGGGAGCTCTTCGACCCAGCACCCCGGAGTTCGCTCGAGGGGAACTTGCAGTCGTGGCTTTAGGCCGTGGAGGATGCTCTGGTTAACGCGCTCCGCCTGGCCGTTGGACTTCGGGTGGGCGACTGAGGCGAGATCGAGCCGTATATTGTGCTCCTCGCAGAATTCGGCCATGCCCCCCTCGAAGAATGATGCTGTGTGGGAACCCGTAGCGATAGATGAGCTCACGTAGGAAATTGGTGGCGGTCTTCCCGTCGCACTTGCAGACTGGCTTGGCCTCCACCCACTTTGTGAATTTGTCGACTGCGACCAGGAGGTGGGTGTAGCCGGAAGGGGGCCTTCTTTAAGGGGCCCACTATGTCCATGCCCCATACAGCGAATGGCCAGGTGATGGGGATGGTCTTGAGCGCCGAGCTTGGTACGTGAGTCTGATTGGCGTACTTCTGACACCCGACGCAGCGTTGGACGATGTCGACCACGTCGGCGTGTGCGGTGAGCCAGTAGAAGCCATGTCGCATGGCCTTGGCGACCAGGGACCGGGCGCCAGTGTCGTGGCTGCAGTCGCCGATGTGGATGTATTGGAGGATCTTGCGACCTTCCACGGTCTATACGTAGCGTTGGAACACGTTGGTCACGTTGCATTGTGGAGCTCGCCGTTGATGATGACGAAGGACTTGCAGTGGCGCACTATCATGCGGGCCTCCGTATCGTGTCGTCTGCGGATAGGGTCCCTCCCTCCAGGTAGGCGATGTATGGCGCGGTCCAGTCGCTTGGCTCCGCGATCATGGCGACCGGGGCTGGTTCTGGTTGCAGCGATATCCTGATGTCGATCTCCCTCGGGGGAGAAACGAATGGCTTGGTGATGGTGTCGAGGAAGACACCGACGGGTGGCGTATGGCGAGCCGACACGATGCGAGAGAGGGTGTTGGCCTCTTCGTTCTTGCACCGGTCGATCCACTCTACGGAGTAGCCGGCGAAGTGGCCCCCCAGCTAGTCCACTACTTGGCGGTATGCCGCCATGGTGGGGGAGACGGCATCGCAGGTGCCGGCGACTTGCGCGGTGACGAGGTCAGAGTCGCCGTAGCAACACAGACGGTTGATGTTCATCTCCTTGGACGCTCGCATACCGTGAAGGAGGGACTCGTACTCGGCCATGTTGTTGGTGCAGGGGGTGAAGTCGAGGTATAGTATGTAGCGCAGCTTGTCACCCTTGGGGAACATGAGGACGATCCCTGCCCCTGCGCCATCTGCATTCTTGGACCTGTCGAAGTGTAGAGACCAGTAATGGAGGTACGGCAGCTTCTCCGGCTGTTGCACCTCCTCCCAGTCGGCAAGGAAGTCCGCCAGGGCCTGCGACTTGATTGCCTTGCACGGCTCGTACTTGATGTTGTGGACTCCGATCTCGACGGCCCACTTGGCGACTCGTCCAGTCGCTTCACGGTTGCGGATGATGTCCTGCAACGGCGCTGAGGAGACGACCGTGATTGGATGCTCCTGGAAATAGTGCGGCAGTCGCCGCTGGGCTTGGAAGACTGCATATACCAACTTCTGGTACTGCAGGTAGCGCTGTCGCGACTCGGTGAGGACTTCGCTGATGTAGTAGACAGGTCACTGCACCGGGGGCTCCTTGCCCTCTTCTTGCCGTTCGACGACCATGACAGTGCTGACGACTCGTTCGGATGCCGCGATGTAGACGAGCATGGGCTCCTTGTCTATAGGGGCGGCGAGTAGCGGGGCCGCAAGTAGCAGTTCCTTGAGTGCGTGGAGCGCGTCGTCTGCCTCCTTGTCCCACTGGAACATGGGGTTCTTGCGCATTAGGTGGTAGAGAGGCATTGCCTTCTCGTCTAGCCGGGGGATGAAGCGACTGAGAGCCGCGACTCGCCCGGCCAACTTCTGGACATCGCACATGCACTCGGGTTTGCCGAGCCGGGCGATCATGTTGATCTTGGTGGGGTTCGCCTCGTGCCTCGTTTGGAGACTATATACCCCAGCAGTTGTCCAGTAGGTACACCGAAGGTGCACTTTCTTGGATTGAGTTTGATCTTGTACCTCCACAGGTTTGCGAAGGTTTCGGCCAGGTCGGCGAGTAGATCGCCCTAGCGAGTGGATTTCACCACCACGTCGTTGATGTAGATGTGGATGTTGCAGCCAATTTGGCTCGCAAGGCATTCCTGCATGCACCTCTAGTAGGTTGCTCCGGTGTTATTGAGGCCGAATGTCATGGCGGTGTAGTAGAATGCTCTGAATGGCGTGATGAACGTCGTCTTCTCCTCATCCTCGACTGCCATTTTGATCTGGTTGTAACCAGAGTAGGCGTCAAGGAAACACAGCGACTCCAAGCCCGCGGTCGAGTCGATGATTTGATCGATCCGCGGGAGGACGAACTGCTCCCTAGGGCAGGCGCTATTGAGGTTTGTGTAATTGGTACACATTCTCCAGGTCCCATTCTTCTTTTCGACCAGGATTGGGTTTGCCAGCCACTTGGAGTATTTGATTGGCTGTATGAAGCCTGCAGCGAGTAGATGCTGCACCTCCTCGGCGATTGCTCAGCGGCTATCTTCATTGAAGGGCCGCAACGACCGCTTGATGGGTTGCGGTTTGGGGCCGGTGTTGAGTTTGTGCTCAGCGAGTTCCCTCAGGACACCAGACATGTCAGATGGCTTCCATGCGAAGATGTCGCGATTCTCACGTAGGAACTCGATGAACACGCCTTCCTATGCTGGGCTCATGCATGTCCCTATCGTCACTGTCTGGCTGGAGTCGCCTGGGACCAGCTCGACGGAGCGCGTGTGCGTGGTTGCCTCGGACGCGTTCGAGCCGCTATTCTCCGAGTTGGGATTCTTGAGTTTGTCGACCCCGCTCGTGTATTTGGCGAGATCCTCCGCATGGTTGGCTTCTGTGGCGATGACGATGTCTGCAATCTCGGCGCCCTTTGCCTCGCACAACGCAGCCATGTCGGGGTCGCCATGGCCAGTGATGATACCGCACGGCCCTGGGAGCTTCATTGCGTTGTACGCATAGTGTGGCGCCGTCATGAACTTGGCGAATGCTTGCCGCCCCAAGGCGCAATGGTAGGGGCTGTTGAAGGGCACCGGCTCTAAGACGATCCGCTCGGTGCGGAAATTCGCTGGTGTGTCGAAGGTGACTGGCAGCGTCACCTTGTCGATCGGGTACGCCTTCCGTCCGGGGACGATGCCGTGGAAGGTGGTGTAGGTCGTCTCGATCATCGATTGTGGGAGCCGCAGTCGCCTGAACGTGTTGAGGTAGAGTATGTTGATGGAGCTTCCGCCGTCCATCAGCGTCTTGGGGAGCCAGTAGTTGCCCACTCTGGGCTTGACCACCAGGGCAACTCGACCCGGATATTCAATCCGTGGAGAGTGGTCCTCGCGGCTCCAGGTGATCCATTGTTCGGACCAGTTGAGGAAGCGGGGGACATCGACTTGGGACACCGCATTAACGGCGACGACGCGGGCGATGACCTTCTTATCGCGCTTGGTGCTAAACCCGGTGAAGGTGTGGAGTATCTGACGTCGTTGCCGAATTCCCCGTCATTTGGCGGGTGGTTGTTGGGGTCCTCCCGTGCGTGCCGTGCCTTCTCGATCTCCTTCAGGGAGTGGCAGTCGGCGGTCGTGTGCGTGGCGGGCTTCCCCTCCCTGTCGTGGAACACACATGGCTGGTTGAGGAGAGCTGTGGGGTCGAATTTCAGCCTCGCCTTGTAGTTGCCGCCATCGCGGTGTTGGCCTCCATCGCGGAGAAAGCTCTTGGGGTCGCGTGGCGCGTAGCCGGCATTGGCGACGAAGTTGAAGCGCCCGTCACCGTGGCTCTTGTCGGTGAGGCGAGTGTTGTTGTAGCGTAGCTCAGGTCGCCTCCCGTTGTCGTGGCCGTTTGGGCGGCGGTTTCCACCTGACTCGTCGTCGATTTCTTGGTTCGGGTCCTCCTCTGCGTATCACTTGGCGATCTCGAGGAGGTCTGGGATGTTGTCAAGTGTCTTGTACACCCGCTTTATCTTGGCGACCAAGGGCTTGTAGCGACACGAGGTCTTGAAGCAGTGTATCACTGTGTCCGGGTGGATGGTGGCCGCATTGAACCACAGGTCCTGCCACCGTTGGACCCAGCTGCGGGTCGACTCACGGGGTACCTAGATGCATTGCTCCAGGTCCTCGATGGTGGTGGTGCGGGTGTAAGAACCCTCGAAGTGTCTAACGAAGGCGTCGCGCATCTCCTCCCAGGAATCAATGCTATCCGCGGGAGGGTGTTGATGCATTGCCGGCTTGCTCCCTCCATCATCAGGGGGGAGGTAGCGAGCGGCGAGTAGGTCGGTGTGTCCGGCGATTCCCATCGCCATAAGGTACGTGTCCAGACACACAGACAGGTTGTACGAGGGTCGTACTTTTCGATCTCCTTTGGTGCTTTGAAGTTCGCCGGATATTTTTCGCCTCGGATCATTGGTCCGAAGCACTGGGGGGCGACTCAGATGAGCGAGCCCCTTGGATTGCCATCGCGGCGGTTGGTGAGGGTGTTCCTCAAGTTGTCGGGCTGGCGTGCGCGCGAGCTTTGGTTGTTGAGGATGTGGGTCCGCGCATCGACTGGCTGCCCATTGGCAGCGACCATGTTGTTCGTAGGTCGCGGGGTGTTGGTGGAGAGTGTCGCGTGCTTGTGTCGTGGTTGGAGCTATAGGGGCTCAGGTGATGGGCAATTGAGAGTGTTTGCCATTCTTGGGCAGCCACTCGAGGCCGCCCTGATTCCTGAAGATCGGGAGTACATGCGCCCCCGCGAGTCGGCTCCCGCGGTCTGCTGCTCGACGGCCTTGGAAAGTAGGGCCTTGGCGTACTGGATCTGTAGCGTGCCTTCCCCCGTCACGTTGAGGTTGGCGACTGCATCTCGACTCGCAATGATGTTGTCCATCAAAGTGGAGAGCAGCGGGAGGCCGTTCACGTCCCGCTCTTGCAGGGAGATCATGGTCCTTGGCTGGTCTGGAGGGGGTGCACGACCGAGCGGTGGTGGAGGAGAGCCGTTCGCCGTTGCGCCTGGTGGTGGCCGGGCACTTCCTCCCGGTAGCGCATTCTCGCAGACCACGTGGTCGGCCATGCGGGCCGGGTCGTTCTTGTCGTTGAAGTTCAGGGCGCGGCCTTGAATGGTGGGGTTCAGGCGCGACCTGATGCGGCGCTGGTGGTAGAGCGAGAGCTCCTGCACCGTTGCTTGCTCGAGGCAAAAAAATTCGCGCTCGGCTTGTTCCTTGCGAACCGCCCCCTCCAGGCACAGGCAGAGTTCCTCAACCTCCGTCGCCGTCACGGTCGGCGGGATCGGTGTGGAGAAGGGGTCTGGCGGGGCGCTCGTGCCGCTTGCCATGTAGGTCACGACGAAGTGACCGGATCCGGCGTGGAGGTCGTCGGAGTTCTCCGATCTAGAATTGGAGTCGAAGATCCCGAGGATGGAAGGATCCTCGAAGTCCCCCACGTCGGAGACTTGGGTGATGGAGCCCGCGGGTGACACGGCCATGTTGGTCTCGGCCACATTGCTGTTGGCCGAGCCGGACTCGGAGGCGAGGCGATGGATGGTACGGACCTGACTCTCAAAGAGCCAATCACGCGGTGTCGACTCGCGAATGCGAGCCGAGTCCTTCGATACGATGACGTTGGTGAAGCCGATGAAGAGGCTGATCGTGTCGACTGGCATGATCATGCTGTGCGTGACGGGGCGTGCCACCGGGACGTAGCTGCTTGGCAAGATCTGGCGATCATGCGGCCGGTGGCGATCGTCTGGTTGATCGGTAAGTTGGATCTCGCCACATAACACATGCTTGACCGGCCAGGCCCCACGGTGGGCGCCACTTGGATCTCCCCCACAGATCTTTTGGTGGCGCCATTGATCGGAGGATCTAAGATCGCGGGGTCACGACGGAATCACTGGATTGCTCTGGCTTGCTCTGGAAGAGATGGAAGATTGGGAGACGCATGAGGTAAAGGAAATGTGGGGAATGATCGCTCTTCACCCGTCACTCTCCTTATATAGAGGTTGCTACCCGCCATTTTCGGGGAGCCGTTACCTCGCGGTGATTACACCGATATTACCGTTTGATTACCCAACGGCTAGTTTGACCAAGATTGACGGTCCAACTTCATCTACTCGACTCGTCAGCCGCAGGGATTCGACTTCTCGCCGACCTATTCGCCATAGCTGCGATTCGACTTCTCGCCGACCTATTTGCCCGATTGGCAATTCGACTGGTCGCATTTATTGCGACTGAGGAAACATGCTAAAGATTCTCTCTTTCATTGAAGGAGTCCACCGCCGATTCGACTGGGCGTCCAAATTGGACCCAAATACTACGACTGCCAAAGAACACCTGTGATGAATCAACGACGGCCTCGGGGACTACTGATAGGGATATGCCGAGTGGGGTATACCCATCATGATGTTTCCTACTGGTCTATACTGCCAGCGAGTGGGCCTGCAGGACGGAGACTGGATCACGACCCAAGAGGAATCTAGGCGACTGGAAGCTGGAGGCCCAGAAGCGTAGCTAGGCCTAGTCGAATTAGGTCAAGCACCCTCCGAGTCCTCATCCAACTCGGTTGTAGATCTGTAAACCCTAGCGAGGTGACTCTATATAAAACTCCCTAGGGTACGCATAGAGGACACGTTCCATCATACACCCCCTGCGACTCGCCGCCTAGCCGCCGAGCTCGCCCTTTTACCCTCTCACCAATACAATCTAGCAGGAGTAGGTCTTTACCCTCCGGGGGGCCGAACCTGGGTAAAACCCTGTGTCTTTGCCCTCATCTTGCAACGCAGATGGCTAGCCGCCCTATCCCCTCGTTCTACTACTCGCTGCCGATTGCACCATCTACCGTGGCCATTCCCACGACAAGTGCCTTAGCTTCCGAGAAGCAAGGAACACTCCATAATGTAGCTTCTGGTAGTGCAGGTAACGCTGCTTGGACTCTGTCAAGACCTCTCTTACATAGTAAACTGGTCGTTGAACTCCATACTCATGCCCTGGTTCTTTCCGCTCTACCATGAAGACGATGCTAATTACCCGGTTGGTGGCCGCCATGTAAATCAACATAGGATCCATAGGCTCGGGTGCTATAAGTATAGGTGCCGAGGAGAGTATCTCCTTTAGCTGCTTCAGTGCTGCATCTGCCTCGTCCATCATGTGAATTTGTCCGCCTTCTTCAGCCACTTGTACAGCGGCAGAGCCTTCTCTCCAAGTCGGCTAACGAATCGGCTTACTGCTGCTATGCAGCCTGTGAGCTGTTGTATGTCCTTCAGGCATGTTGGATGATTTATGTTTAAGATGGCCTTGATCTTCCCCGGGTTGACCTTGATTCCACGCTGGGAAACGATGAAGCCTAGCAATTTGCCGGCTGGAACCCTAAAGACGCACTTCTTTGGGTTAAGCATCATGTTGTATTTCTGGAGATTATCAAAGGTTTCTTTTAAGTCAGAGAATGTTCTAACCAATTTGATTGTGGAGGCAACGCTGCATAATCTGCTGGTACGTAGCACCTGCATTTTTCATCCCAAAGGGCATCGTGGCATAGCAAAATGTGCCGTAAGGTGTGGTGAACAAAGTGGCCAATTGGTCCAACTTCCTCATCTTTATCTGGTGGTATCCTGAGTATGCATCGAGAAAACACAAAAGCACTGGGCCAGCCGTCGAGTCAATGACTTGGTCAATGCGAGGCAAAGAAAATGGATCTTTGGGACACGCTTTGTTCAAGCCGGTGTAATCAACGTACATTCTTAATTCATTGGTTCCCTTTTTGGGGACAAGTACAGGATTGGCCACCCATCGGGTGTGAAGGACTTCTCGGATAAAACTAGCCTTAAGTAACCTAGCTATCTCTTTGCCTATGGCGCTTCTCTTCTCGTCTCGGAAGCGTCATAGAGGTTGTTTCACCGGTTTGCATTTTGGATCAATATTCAAGCTGTGCTCGGCAAGTTCCCTAGGTACACCTTTCATGTCGGCAGGTTTCCAGACAAAGATGTCCCTCTTCTCATGGAGGAACTCGACGAGCGTGCTTTCCTATTTAGGGTCCAGGTTCATCCCAATGGCGGTGGTCTTGGAGGCATCGCCTACCACAAGTTCCACCGGCTTGGTTTTGATGGCGGCCTTGAAGGCTGGGGCAGATTCAGATATCTGCTTCTTCGACGCCGGCATCTCCGTGGCATTGACCTTGCTCTGGATCTCCATGAATTCTTCGCTGTAGAGGACAGCTTCTGCAAAGGCTGCTTCTCCAATCTTGCAGTCCCTTGCCTTGGTAAAGCTTCCACATACAGTGATGATGCCGTTTGGTCCGGGTATCTTGATTTTGTTGTAGACAAAGCCTGGCTTGGCCATGAAGGCGTGGAATATGTCGCGTCCGAAGATGACGTGGTACATGCTCTTGAAGGGGACCACCTCGAAGGTCATGCGTTCTTGGCGGTAATTATTAACATCGCCAAAAGCGACCTGAAGTGTGATGCACCCAAGGGACCGAGCCTCCCGGCCAGGAACTACGCCATGGAATATGGTGCTGGTCTGCCTTAGGTTGGCCTCCGTCAAATTCATCTTGTGCAGCGTATCCAGGTACATAATGTTGATGCTGCTTCCACTGTCCACCATACACTTGGTGAACTCGTTGCCGTCAATCAGGGGGTTGATGACCATGGCGTACTGGTTCTCCATAGAGATGAGGTCTGGGTGGTCCTTCCTGTCCCAAGTGATTGGAATCTCCGACCATCGCAAGTACTGGGGAACAAGGGGTAGAGTGGCCATCAGTATCCTCATGGAGGTTTTATGTTGTCAGACAGTAGGGGTGCCAAGGAAAGTGTGGTAGACGGCAGCCTTCTTCTCAAAGGGGATGTTGCCCTTGTCATCGCTCTTGTCGGCGTGCTTCGGGTCAACATCCTCGTCCATGTCACTTGAATCCTTGGACTACTCCTCCTTCTTACCCTTGCCCTTGTCGCGTGGTCGATTCTTCTGACTTCGCTTGTAGTCGGACTCCGGGTCTTCTTTGAGGTCGTTGACGAACTTGCAATGGAGACTGGTGTGAGTGGCTTTGCCATTGGTATTGAGGTGTACAAGGCACAACATATCACGGTATTTGTCGTACGTTTGGGGAACACGGAGAAAGGTATTAGAGCTGAAGATGTGAAGAATCTACATCCTATAGAAGAATTATGTAAGTCAATTCCCCACCCATATACTATTGAGGTACACTCTCTCCACTTTGATGAAGGTGATATTCCCTATGGTAAGCCTCCTTATCAATGCTTAGAGGAACTTGACACATTTATTGTTAAACAATGTACTTTTAATAAACAAGTTCAGAATCATTTATTGGAAAACTCTAGAGCTATTAATGAGTTGAAAGATATTGTGGAAAGAACTGCTAATGATATTAAAATGCTTTGTAAAAACTTTCAAATGGTTCAAAATCAAATTGATCAACTTGCTAAGGTACAAAAGGATATGCTAGTTAAGGACTCAGGAGATAAACATGCTTATGGAATTAGAACTAGGAGTTGTATAGCTACTCAAGATCCTTTATATCTTGAAGGACACCCTAAAATAATTGAGCAGGATTCTCAACAAGGTGAAAGTAGTGGTAGTCCTCGTAAGACAAAGAAAAAGAAACACAAAATAGTTGAGGAACCCTCTCAACCTGCTGTAGATCCTAATAGTATATATGTCTCTGATGCTGAAACTAAGAGTGGTAATGATGAAAATGATGCTCCTAATAAGGAGGAGGTTGAGGAAGAACCTGAGAAGCACACTAAGAACACTAGGTACACTAAGGAAGATTTTTTTGCTAATAAACATGGTAAAGAGAGAGAACCTTGGGTGCATAAACCTATGCCTTTTCCAGGTAAGAAACACAAGTCAAAGGAGGAAGAATACTAGAACAAGTTTTGTGAGTGGATGAAACCTTTATTTTTGAAAATTCCTTTGACCGATGCTATTAAGTTGCCTCCTTATTCAAAGTATATGAAGGATATTGTCTCTAATAAAAGGAAGATTCCTAATGAGGAAATTTCTACTTTACTTGCTAATTATTCCTTCAATGGTAAGGTTCCAAAGAAACTTGGTGATCCAGGTATACCAACTATTCTTGCTCTATTAAGAATAATTATGTTAGAACTGCTTTATGTGAGTTGGGAGATGGAGTTAGTGTTATGCCTTTTTCTCTCTACAAGAGACTCCAGCTAGAAAAGTTGATACCAACTGATATATCTTTGCAAATGGCTGATAAGTCAACTATTATTCCTGTTGGTATATGTGAGGATGTTCCTGTTCAAGTGGCTCATAATTGCTTGGTTTTAACTGATTTTGTTGTGCTTGAAATGCCTGAAGATGATAATATGTCTATTATTCTTGGGAGACCTTTTCTTAATACTGCAGGTGCTGTCATCAATTGTAATCAAGGAAAAGTAACATTCAATATTGATGACAATGAGCATATTGTTTATTTCCCCAAGAAGGTTGCTAAAAGCTATTTTCTGAACTCCATTAAAAATATTGAGAGCATCAAGGTTGGAGAAATATATTGTCCCATTCCACAAGAAAGTTTTGAAACTATTATGTTTGGGACCATTGCTATCAAGCTTGAGGTAACATAATAACTTGGTGGAATGCAAAGTTTTGTTTCATATAATATTGTTTTGGTAACAAGACTTGATCAACCTTGTTAACAAAAGGATTTTAATGAACAAAATAATGGTTTCAAAGTGGTTATACTTGCTCAATTTTACTTTTCTCCTTCGTAGTGTTTGCTCTTTCTCTTGTTAGCTTTAGTTTTGCTATTTGCTTGCTTGTTAGAGTGTCTTAGAACTTCTGTAGTTTTGGTTTGTTTTTTATTCTTCTAAAAAATCTTTTTTGCGAGAAAATCAATTTTCGTACCCTGAAAAATTGGCCAAAAATGAAGTTTCCCGAAAAATCCCAGAAAATTCAAAATAAATTTTTCCTCGAAAAAAGGGGCAGAGGGACACCTGGAGTGACCCAGGGGGCCACCCCAGGCCAACACACCCCCTGGTGGCGCGGCCAGCCCCAGGGGCGCGCCTGGCATGGGTGTGGCCCACCTGTGGCCCTCTAAAGTGCCTCCTCCTGGCCATCTTCTTTCTCTCTCCCTAAAAACACCGGAAAACTTTCTCAAGCTCGAGTTCTTGTCGTTCTTGCTCCCGATTTTCGATCTCCTTGCTCAGCCCATCTCCGCTGCTGATTTTTGGAGGGATTGCTCCTTGGTATGTGCCTCCTCCGCTTGTCCAATTAGATTTGTGATTGGTAGATTGTATCTTGAGTATTCTGCTGCTATAGGTGTCAGGTTGTGTGAGCTTTCATGCTTGTTATATGCTTAGAGATTTCATTTTGATGCATGTGTATCCCTCTAGCAAGTTCCTATAGTAGTTTCTCATCATTTATCAACTTGGAAATCACTTGGTTTGATGTTTGTCTAAAAATTTCAGAAAAAAGAGGTCATGGACAACCACACCTTTGGTGAAATATTTGAGAGTGATGCACCTAGGAGGGCAAGGCCTTCAAGATCATCCTCCCGAGCTAGGCCCTCATACAATGAGGATCTCATTACACCACGATTTGGCGACGAGGGAGATGAGGGGGATGCGCACCCTTCAACCTTTCCTTGCCCAACCTTCTTGCGGGCTACTGGGATTCTTGAGGATTCTCTAACCTTGGTTCGAAGGGTTGGACTAACAAGTTATATGCAGGATGAGAGCGTGCAATATGCTACGCTCACTAAAACATTTGTGGAGAGTTTCTCTTTTGCTAACAGCATGTTCAAACCAGACGTGTCTTTCAAAATTTATGGCAGGCCTTACACCCATGACATTGAAGAAAATTTGTGAGTTTCTGGGCCTTGGTACAGCTGGGTCGGTGAAGAAGCTTTCATCTCAACCCGCTGATTTGTTGGAGCTCTACCGCGGGATAACTAATGATGGTGACCGTAGAGCCCAACAGGGAAAGATAAGAAATATTCAACTCCCAGCCATCAGGTACTTTGCTTATTATCTTGCCACTAGTGTTCTTGGTAGGGAAAACACTAGTAATATTTCCAACTATCATTTGACCTTCATAGCTGCTGCGCTCAACAATGAAACTAGGTACAATCTTGGTTCTCTCATTGCTCGTCGCTTAGCTACTAAGGGACCCATTTATGGGGGAATTATTGATGCACGTGTTGTTTCTGCCTTGGACCTTGCTATTGATCCAAATGATACATTTTTGGATCCTTAGAGGCTTGATCTTGCTGCTATGAAAGCGCATCACTTTGTCACTGCTGGCTCTACCCTTGAGAGCCTGGTTTATAGAATGTTGTTTACTGACGGGGAAGAGAGAGATCCCTCTACCCCAAACCACTTTGTTCAGTATTTCTCAGGGACCTTTGTCTTGCTCCAAGGAGGATATGGATGAGAAGCTACGCATTCTTGGCTTCCATGGGCACTATCAGGGGGACGCGCCCTCATACGATCCCTCTATACACTACACAGGGGAGTCCTCGAGCTCTTACCAGGATGAAGGGGCCTCCTTGACGTACTACGGAGGTGCACCTACTTGGTCACCTTGGAGTTGAGCCCCAGTTATGCCAAAAGCCTAAGCTTGGGGGAGGTATACCGACATCACACTCATCTATATATCATGTTTCGTCAGTTCTTTGTATATCTATTGTTTCGCTTTCTTTTTGCTTTTTGTTTCTGCTTTCTTAAAACACAAAAATACCAAAAGTATTTTCATTGTTTCTCTTGGTTTGTTTCTTTGCTTTTTAGCTTTGGTTTTCCTTAAAGAAAAATCCAAAAATATTTTGCATTGTTTGGTTTTGCTTTGTTTGCTTTTTTCTTTGTTTGCTTTTGCTTTGTTTGTTTTTGCTTTGTTTGCTTGCTTTAAAAAAATCGAAAACACCAAAAATATCTGTTCTTCTTCTTTGGTTTTGTGAGTTCTTTGCAGGGTTCAGCCGTCCTCAGTGGATTTTGGTTTCATATTATTATTCAAGTCACACAAGTGAAGGGCAATAATGAAGATTAAGAGGCTGGTAACGAATTCTATTTGTTTTCATTTTTGTACATATACTCATCATTGTGAGCATTCTTAGTCTATTTGTGTAAGGTGTATGTTATTATGGATGCTTAGTAGTTCTTGCTTGCATGTGATTATCCCCAGCTTGCTAATAGTTTGTGGCATGTCATATGAATGTTTGCTTGCATTGTTTTATTCATAACTTGGTATGATATTGTGGTATCCTCCTCTGAAATTTTCATGTGAATCGACTTAGCACATGCTCATGCATGCATATGACTAAATAATAGTCAGTAAGCCTCGATGATTTATTTTGCCTCGGAGTTCTTGTATCACTTGCATGCCATAATTAGTCATGTTTTGTTGCAAGCATGATTATGACAGTTATTGCTCTCTCATTTGTCGCTCCCTCTCTATTGCTAGCCTTCACTTGCACTGAGTATGAGCTCTACTTGTGCATCCAACTCTCCAAAACCAATATTGCCAACTGTGTACACCAAACCTACCTATTAGCATCATTTGCTATTTCAGTTCATATTCTATATGCCTTGTTTTATTCCAAATAAAATGTTTTACTGTTTTGAGAAAGGTAGTTAGTAAAGCTCTCACGAACTTGATGGCACACTTTATTTCTTGCACTTAATAAACCTGAACCATTGTGACCTGTCCATGAAAGTTATATGCTTGCAAATTATATGTTGGGAGTTAGCAGAACTGTGTTGTCACGGGGAACACTTTCAACACTTATGGATACATATCCAGTTGATATCATGCTCTTTTGTTTGCGGATATTGTCGGTGTGAAATAAAAGGGGAGCTTGTAAGTCCATGGAGTTATATACATTGTGTTAGAGAAACGCCTGGGCCGCTAGCCTAAGCCATGTCTAATCATGGTGGAAACTTGCAGCATCACCATAATGAGCAATCTGTGAAGCATCCTCAATAAAAATATATGCAAATAGTAAATAAAAAGATCGCTGAGATGCTCATTGTCTGCTTGCCTTGTCATTTTGGTTATGGGATAGCTCCTGTACCATGTGCAAGGGGTACCCCGTTGGCGGTTTTCTATGATATGCATGTATTTTACAATGACAAGAACTTATAGGTAACTAAATTTGAGTAGCATGAGGTGTGGCCCTCGTACTCAAGGGACATGAGATTTCCAGTTTATGGTCTGTCAAGCATATAACTCAGATTGGACCTCACTTTCACCTTAACCATATAAAGATGCCTATGATAGGGGCAATGAGAGCTCAAAGCTAATGATTACCTTACTTTCAGCATTTGGAAGCCTTTCAAACTTTTCAAAACCTTTTCACTTCCTTTTTGAGTCACCACTTATTCTATGAGCACCTCCTTGAGAGCATAGTTGTCATTCTTGTGTTTGTCTTAAAACTCGATTAATTATGTCATGACTTTGATGCTTGTATCTCTGATATCTTTACTTCTAGTCTTCACTTGAACTTCAGAGGTGCTTTGACATTTATATTGTGCTCTAAAAACAAAGGCAAGCGAGATACCACTCTATCATACCTTTTTATGAGCATTGCAATGTTGCTTATGTTTATGTTTCATGCTACTTATTATTATTGAGTTGGTTTATCTTCATAGCTTGCAATGACTATTGAGTAGACTTAGTTGCTTACTCCTTATTATGAATGGTTTAAGTATCTACTCTTGTGCTGAGAATATTTACATCATATGAAGCAAATGTGTTCGTGAAAGTTCTTTTATCGCACTCAGTTTTCGACTGGATTGCTTGAGGGAAAGCAATAAGATAAGCTTGGGGGAGTTGATACGTACAAAACGTATCTACTTTCCCGAACACTTTTGCTATTGCTTCTCCTCAAAACTTGTGTGATTTGGATACAACTAACACGGACTGACGCTGTTTTCAGCAGAATTACCTTGGTATCTAGTTTTTGTGCAGAAAATCAACTATCAGGACAAATCCCGGAAAACATGCCAAAAATACTATTTCACCAGAAGATCCACAGAGCCATAGTACGAGACGGAGTGGAGGCCTGAGGGGCCCACACCCCTGCCAGGCATGGGCCAGGCCTGGCCGCGCCTGGGGGGTGCGGCCACCTCAAGCACCCCCTTGGCCTCCCTCTTCGCCTATAAGAAGCCTCTTGGCCTAAAAAACGGGGGGGGGGTCATCGTTTTTCCAGAAAGACTTCCGCTGCACCGCCACCACCAGAAACCACAATTCGGATCCAAAAACTCCGTTCTGGCACCCTGCCGGGACGGGGAATTTGGAGAGGATCATCACCATCGTCATCACCAACGCCTCTCCATCAACCATCTATGTTTCCCTCATCCATGAGTGAGTAATCCCTCGATGTAGGCTATGGGGATGGTAGGGATTGGATGAGTTCTATCATGTAATCGAATAAGATTGTTAGGGCATAGTGCCTAGTATCTCTATTAGTGCTATTTGACTTTGTTGCAACTTGTTGTGCTTAATTCTTGCCACTAGGGCCCGATGCCATGATCTTAGATCTGAACTTATTATTGAATCATTATGATAGTATTGTTTGTGATCTTATCTGCAAGTTGTGTACACATATCATTGTCCGGATCCAAAGGCCTCGAAGTGACAGAAATTGGGACAGCCGGAGGGGATGGCTGTGGTGTGAGGATCACATGTGTTCATGGAGTGTTAATGCTTTGCTCCGGTGCTATATTAAAAGGAGCACCTTAATTGCAAGTAGTTCCCTTGAGACCCCGCTGCAACGGGCTGGCTAGACAAAAGATGTTGTGCAAGTTCTCATTGCGAGCACACATGACTATATATGGAGCACATGCCTATGATTGTTTAGTACTTGGATGCTTATTCTTATTTTATCTGCATTGCCATAGATCTTGAAGTTACATGTTTATACTCGTCCATGCAACAATCGTTCATCCATCCCTATGCCTACCGCACTCGAATCCTACTGTTTGCTACTGCTCTTACTATTGCTCTTGTTTACTGCTGTTGTTGCTTTGCTTTTGCTAATACAAACTGTTGCTACTGATAAACTTCTGTGAGTAAGAAATATTTCCAGGTGCATCTGAATTGACAACTCAGTTGTTAAGGCTTGAAGTGATCCCTTGTGAGCCAGTCACATGCTTGCAAGCTAATTGGATGACATTCCACCGAGAGGGCCTGATGACCCACAAGTATAGGGGATCGCAATAGTCTTCGAGGGTAGTATTACCCAATTTATTGATTCGACACAAGGGGAGCCAAAGAATACTTATAAGCCTTAACAACTAAGTTGTCAATTCAGCTGCACCTGGAAATAGTCTTGCTCATAGTAGTTTATTAGTAGCAATAGTTTTGTAGTAGCAATAGCAAAGTAACAACATCAGTAAAACAAAGGCAATAGTAACAATAGTAGCAAACAGTAGGATATGAGTGCGGTAGGCATAGGGATGGATGGACGGGCGTTGCATGGACGAGACTATTCGTGTAACTTCAAGGTCTAGGGCAATTGCAGATAAATAAGATAAAGCATCCAAGTACTAAACAATCTGTAACATCCCAAAAATACTAAACTTGGATCATCAAACTCTAATCATCAAAATTAGGGTTAACAAAAACTTTTCTAAATAAAATTATGAAAGCATGCATATGTGTATGCATTTCATTTTGAATTCTTTTGAACCACCTTGTTTATGTGTTCCATTGCTTGTAAATGGATGCTTAGGTGAAATAAACATCATCTAAACATTTCCCAAACCTTTCCTAAAGACAAGTAAATCAAAACAAATAAAATAAGGGAATGGTCATTTTGACCAATTTAACTCCCATGCCTACTTTGGCTGTCTCAAACTTTCAGAACCTAACAGAAACTTCTCTGGATCTTTGCACCCCCTGAATGTACTCATAACAAGGTATCAAGGCCCACTTTGTGATCATCCAGAAACTTTCAAATGCATAGTATAAATGACAATTCAAAATTGAATCTTTATCATATGGGAAGATAACACTTTTTCAAAAACCACTCAAACAAGCTCAACTTTCAAAACCCAAGCATCTGCAGACTCACCAGCACCAATCTAGCACACCCACCAAAAATCTTTTCAAAATTCAAAACTTGAATTCTTGCGGCCATTTCATCAAACATTTGGCAGACACAAAATCAAAACACTATAGTGTGCAGTGTTTTGTGCCTAACTGGTTCCCTATCTAGCTCACAACCAGCTCAGTAGATCATCTAGCAAGATTAACCAAGCACTAGCACCACTGTGAGCTTGCCAAAACCATCAATGGTGAACAGCCGAAGCCACCCTTGCCACTCCAGTGTAGACAACAATCTAGGAAGGAAACTAGCCGTGCCAACCTTGTCTGGGAGATCACCCATGCCTCACCGCCCCTCTCGACCAGCCCTGCCTCGAAGACACCGACCAAAGCACCCAGGAACGCCGCGCCCGTGCCTCTGCCAACCATGCCGAGCATGCGCCAGAGCGCCACCCTCGACCAAAGCCCACAGAACGCGCGCCGCCCTCGCCGCGTGCATACACGATCACCACCGACCCAGGAGACCGCCAGACATCCCCGTTCGCCGCCCCGTGACGCACAGCCACCGCTCACTGTCGAAGACGCCGCCTCTACCGCGCAGAGCGTCGCGTGTTCTAGACCAAACCGCACCGCCCATACAAGCGAATTCAAGCCGTAGAGCATCGCCAGGAGACCACCAAGCGATCGCCACCGCCGGCCATGCCTCTAGCAGCCCGTAGCCATGTCGCCACCGTCGCCCGCCCATGCCGTTCGGTCTCACCGTCGAGACTATAAATAGAGGACTCCCCCGCTCGAATTCTTCACACCATTCCACTCCTCTCTCACCCAGAACCACCCCACCTCAGTCCCGGAGCAAGGCGAGCAGCGCATCGCCGGAATTTCACCGGAGCCCGTCGCCTCTGGAGAAGAAGGGCGCCATCGATTTCGTCCACCCCAGGAGCTGCCGCGACCACCCCTGAGTTCGCCGTCGTTGACTTTGTCATTCGCCCGCCTCGCCGACCCTCGCCTGCACCCCGGTGAGCCCCCAGCAACCCCCACTGGCCGCGCTAGGTTTCTATCTCGCCGGCGTTGCTCAACGTCGACGATGACTCCCAGTCGTTGGATTAGAATCAGATCGAACGACCCACATCGTCCCATACCGCTTTGCACCCCCTGTCTCACTGATGTGTGGGGACAACCACTTAAGCAGCCCGCGGAAGCGCTTCGCTTAGCAGGCCGGCCCGTTAACTTTTCCCGCGCAGCCCAGTTATTTGAATTAAACCTTTTCCATTTTATTTCAAACACACTTCTGTACCCAGTTTCAAAAATCAACCCAGATCGATTCAATGCACCAAATTGAATGAAACTAATTTTGTCAGAAAGGTCTAGGAATGCTGAATCCAAGCCCGTTGGATTCAAGTCATTTGGATCTATAGATCACCCATGGTAAAAATAACAAGGGAGA
Organism: Avena sativa; assembly: GCA_916181665.1. Classification (NCBI taxonomy): domain Eukaryota; kingdom Viridiplantae; phylum Streptophyta; class Magnoliopsida; order Poales; family Poaceae; genus Avena; species Avena sativa. The sequence continues at coordinate 151,829,080 of OV702283.1, read as the reverse complement.
AGCTTTTCTGCATTCAAACATTTTTCAAATTTAAACCATAATAGCTTTTGAGTTGATTCCAACTCTCAAAAATCACATTTAACCATACCTTTCAGAGTATATAAAAATATATAGGTTTACTTACAGAAATAATGTTCAAGTAATAAAAGAATGCTACATAGGCATTCTAGACACATTATTTAATTAAAATAAAAGGGTAAAACCTTATTAAATTGTGACACCACTTTAAATCATATTCCCATGGACTAAAATATGTGGTGATGACATGTGTCAACATGATCCCATGTTTGGTTTGGAGAATATTAAATCTTAAGTAGTTTTTCAATGAGTAGAAATTACTTTTCTAAAAATAAAAAGAATTAAACCAAGCCTTAACCTTGTAATGTTAAGAGATGATGCTAGATCATATATAGGACCCTTTTGTGTGATGATTGCAAGTATTTAAGTATTGTTTGGTGATTGTGTACCTCGTATTTATTCATAGACGCTAGTACCGACCAAGGATACGAGGAGGAAGGAGGATTCTACGAAGAAGAAGCCGAGGAGAACTTCAACCACTGCTCTGCACAAGGAAAGCTATTAATCTTGCAAGCTAACACTTGCAATTTAGCAAGCTGATACTATACCTATGCAAGCCAAGACTTGCAAGCTTTACTAACTAAGTGGACCAATGCAAGCTAACCCTTGCAAGATACCCTACTGATGCCACAAACCACTACTTGTTACTATGCCTACTATATGCCATAAGCATATGTGATCCTATCCACTTGATAAACCAATCCTAGTTTTACTTGCAAGCTTCTTACTTTATTTCTTTATCAAAGCTCTTACTTAGAGTTTACTTAAGTAATTGGTAGATACTAGAAAGATTTGTGAAGGTTGCATAAAGAGCATAAAATTTGGCCTAAGTAGAAATCTTGATATCAGCTTAAGACATAAGGTTGTACTTAGTTGAAACTCCACTAGTCCACCACCCCTCATTAGTACTTACCCCCACTCATAGATGCTAGTGCTAAGCATAAAACTTGATCAACTTTAGATGGGAATACTTGGTGGAAAAATGGTTATGAAAACCTTGGAATGATGGATCATTCTATTGAAATGTTTTGGACATGTGTTTCCGAACAAACTGATGGTATTGGTGATGAAAATGTTAAGGCATGAGCCTTAGCCCTTTATAAAACTGATGGTTGTCTCGATGCGATACCATTCCAATTTTATCGTACAACCACAATACCCGAAGATTGGGTAGGGCTTGACTGGAAACTTATATACCTTAGTATTAGTTCCCTCACGGCCAAGGTCTGAGATGAGGCTACCTTGTGAAGATTGTCCACCTGTGCAGTACCCAAGATGACAGTTGGTCATGGTTGGGAGGCCAAACTCATAGGAGAGGTGCTTATACTAGGGCGTGTAACTGAAAGGTTAGGATTGATTATCCGCATACTGAGTATGGTGAATTCAGGATTTGTTCCTGAGGGATGTATCGAATGTTGTGGTGAAAGTGTACAATCTCTGCAGAGTGTCAAACTATTCGAATAGCCGCGTCCGCGGTTATGGACAGTTGGAGTGGCCATACTGTTCCCCCGTCAGACTTTTCCAAATGACTTGTGAAATGAATTGAGACTTTGACTTGACCACAACAGGGTTGTGACATGAGTTACAAGATCCCACTTAGGATTTATAAAATTGTGATTAGCTTGGAACTTCGTAGAGACAAATCTGGCTTTTGCAAAACAACCCTAGAGCCTAGTGTCCTATTATCCAAAAACCCTTTTACCTATTAGTACTAGTTTGCGAGTACTTAAAGAGTACTCATGGCTTTGTCCCTGGCTATTCCCATGGCCAGACTATGAAGAGGAGTACCTGGAGGATGGACCCCAGGAAGGTTACGACAACTAGGATCATCTCCCATCGTCAGCATTGCCTGTGACCCCGAAGATGGAGCTTCGCCTACGCTACCGTTATTATTGAAGGGAATATGCCCTGAGAGGCAATAATAAAGTGTTTATTATGTGTATTCCAAGTATATGATAGATGTTTATTTTGCATGCTATAATTGTATTAATACGGAAACGTTAATACATGTGTGTTTAATAAACAAACAGAAAGTTCCTAGTTATGCCTCTCTCATAAACTAGCTCGTTGATTAACAAGATGATCAAGGTTTCCTGATCATGGACATTGGATGTTGTTAATAACGGGATCACAACATTAGTGTAATGATGTGATGAACACTCATACGAAGTATAGCATTACGATCAAAGTCACTGAGTTTATATTGCTATAACAACTTACGAAGTGATCCTAATCCTTAGACCATGAGATCATGTCAATCACTAACACCGGAAGAGTTTCTTGATAACATCAAACGTCACACCGTAACAGGGTGATTATAAAGATGGATTCAGAACTAATAAAGTGTTATGTTGAGGCTCATGGATCAAGAGTGGAATTTGTTCATCCCGATGACGGATAGATATACTCTGGGCCCTCTCGGTGATATCACATTGATTAGCTTGCAAGCAAGTGATTTGATCACTAGAATGTTATATCACAGGAACGAGAAAAGAGTGCATGTCGGTAACGAGATCAAACTAGGTATGGAGATACCAATGATCGAATCTCGGACATGTAATATATCGTGAAACAAAGGGATTAAGATACTAGCGTAAAAGGTTCCGACGATCACAAGAAAGTCATCGTTGAATGTGTGGGAGTCAGTATGGGTCTCCAGATCCCGCTTCTGATTATTGATCTGAGAGGGGTCTCGATCATGTCCGCATTATTCACGAACCATAGGGTGACACACTTAAGAGACACCGACATCCAATTGGAGCAAATGTTTCATGCCGAAAGAATGTACAAGCGCAGTAATTTATTTCACTAGATACCGAAACAGGTTTTCGGGTGAAATTGCATAAAGTGGTTATGCATGTGAAATAGAATTCTAGCAAGGGGTTATTTGTGAATGTTTGTCATTAAAGTAATTGACAAAATTCTGAATAAAATAAAAGAGTTTTATTTAATGAGAGTTTGCATTAAATTTGGTGGAAATTTAATGGGATTTTTGAGTGGAATTTTGAGTGGAGGGAATTTAGAGGAGTTTTGTGAGTGGAGTGTCCACCCACATGAAGAGGGGAGGGCAAGGGGGCAGCCCCCATGCGCCGGCCACCCCCTTGGGGTTCCCCCCCTTCCTCCTATAAAAGGAGCCCCTCCTCCTCACTTGTCTCTCACACCTCCTCGTGAAGGATCTCTCTCCCCCTCTAGAATTTATCCCCCATGGTCTCGGACTAGCGAGATACATGTTCCCGGTGGCTATTCGGCAAGAAAGAGTTGTGCTTCCGCTGCATCGCTGGAGCGAGGAGGCAGAGGTTGCTCGGTGCCTCGAACGTGTGTGCGAGCACGGATGCGCTGCTGATTTGCGGCGCTAGGACTTCCTCTCGATCTTGAGATCGGCAAGAGATCGTCTACATCAACCACGAGTTGAACTCGTTAAGCTTTGTCGGTCTTCAAGGGTATGTTCTCTACGGATATACATCCGCCCGTTGTTTGTATCTAGTATATATAGATCTTGGTATATAGTTCACATCGTAGGAAAATTTTTGTTTTCTATGCTGCGAACCCTACAGTGGTATCAGAGCCGGATCTATGCGTAGATACTTTACACGGGTAGTACACATATGAGTATGTGGGCGATGATGATCATGTTGTTGCTCCTTTGTTGTGATTTTGGATATTGGTGGCATAGTGGGATGAAGCGGCCCGGACAAACTTTACATGTCCTCGCACATGAGACCTGTTCCACGCTTGACATGCAACTAGTTTGCATAAGTGGCTAGCGGGTGTCTGTCTCTCCTACTATAGTCAATATCTATTTTGCAAGCGAGTTGTCAACAATTTGATTATCCTCGTTGTGGTTCATGTTCGTAGGTAAGAACGGTTCTATCTCGAAAGCCCTAAGCCATTTAAAACTTGCAATGGATAAATTAGAGGCGTCTAGTTTAGATTGTTGCTGGGCTAGTGTTATGATATGGTAGTGTTGTAAGTAGAAGTATGAGATGATACTCTTACAACACACATAGCGTGTAAAATCCATAGACCTTGGATTTACACATATAGGTATGATAGTGATCATACCACGATGCACATGATAGAGATCATCTGCGGGAACCATATAATTTCACTAATAAACATATGATGTTTGATTACATCTTATATTGCTTGTTTAGCGCTTTGTTAAGCATAATAAGATGATCCCTCATTTAAATATCAAGATAAGAATGTGTTCTTCCTTTAGTATGCACCGATTATGTTTTCGTCGCTCCAAGACATCACGTGATGATCGGATGTTCTTGGATCCACGACCATATTTCGGGTGTAAAACAGTTACACACGCAAATACTAAGGTTCTAACTTGGCGAGCCTTGCATGTACAGACATGGCCTCGGAACACAGACCGAAAGGTTAAGCATGAGTCATATAGTTGATATGATGCCCATTTGATGCTCGCCTTTGAAGCTATACCGACTCACGTGATGATCGGACTTGGTGTAGTGGATTTGGTTCATGTAATCACCAAAAGGACACGAGGGATGTCGCTTTTGAGTGGGAGTTCATTTGTAATATAGATTAGTTGAACTCGATCTATCATACACTTAGTCTAAACTTTACAAATTCTGTTGTAGATGGCACCACCTGCTTTTAATTTCAATGCGTTCATGGAGAAAGAGAAACTAGCAACGAACGGTAGCAACTTTACTGAATGGGCCATGAATTTGAGGATTCTCCTCTCTGCTGCACAAAAGCAATATGTGCTAGAAGCGCCGTTAGGCCCCCCACCTTTTGATGATGCCCCTGACGAGGAGAAGAATGTCTATCAGACTCGTCAGGAGGACCACAACTTAGTTCATTGCGGCATATTGTATGGGCTAGAGCCGGAACTTCGAAAGCGTTTCGAAAACGGCAATGCATTTGATACAATGGGTGAGTTGAAAATGATTTTCGACACACATGCTGCTGTAGAGAGCTACAATGCTTCAGAAAAGTTCTTTAGCTGCATGATGGAAGAGCACAGCTCCGTTAGTGAGCATGTACTCAAGATGTCGGGTTACGCCGATAAGCTTGTGTCCTTGGGAATATCGATTCCCATTGACTTAGGCATCCATCGTGTTCTGCAGTCTCTGCCACCTAGCTATAAGAGCTTCGTGATGAACTATAATATGCAAGGCATGAAGAAGTCTCTCCCCGAGCTTCTGTCAATGCTTAAAACTGCAGAAGTGGAGATCAAAAAGGAACATCAAGTGTTGATGATCAATAGGAACACTGGTTTCAAGAAAGACAAGAAGGGAAAATGGAAGGGAAGTAAGGGCGGCAAGCCTGTTGCCGCGCCTGAAAAGAAACCCCGAGTTGGACCTAAGTCTGATACCGAGTGCTACTATTGTAAGGGGACTGGCCACTGGAAGCGCAACTGCCCCAAGTATTTGGCAGACAAGAAGGCCGGCAAGGCAAACAAAGGTATATATGATATACATGTTATTGATGTGTACTTGACTAGTGCTCGCAGTAGCACCTGGGTATTTGATACCGGTTCAGTTGCTAATATTTGTAACTCGAATCAGGGGCTGCGGAACAAGCGACCGCTAGCAAGGGGTGAGGTCAAGATGCGTGTCGGCAATGGATCAAACGTTGATGTAATCGCCGTCGGAACGCTGCCTCTCCACTTACCGTCGGGATTAGTCATAAACTTGAATAAATGTTATCTGGTGCCTGCACTGAGCATGAACATTGTATCTGGATCATGTTTGATGCAAAGTGGTTATTCATTTAAATCTGAGAATAATGGTTGTTCCATTTATATGAATGAAATCTTTTATGGTCATGCACCAATGATGAATGGTTTATTTCTGTTAGATCTCAATGATAATGTTACACATATTCATAATGTTGATGCTAAAAGGATTAAACTTAATGATGATATATCCGCATATATGTGGCACTGCCGTCTAGGTCATATTGGCATTAAACGCATGAAGAAGCTCCATTCGGATGGACTTTTGGAATCACTTGATTATGAATCATTTGATACATGTGAGCCATGCCTTATGGGCAAGATGACTAGAACGCCGTTTTCCGGTTCAATGGAACGGGCGACAGATTTATTGGAAATCATACATTCTGATGTATGTGGTCCAATGAGTGTGTCGGCGCGAGGTGGATATCGTTATTTTGTTACTTTCACGGATGATTTGAGTAGATACGGTTATATCTACTTGATGAAACACAAGTCTGAAACCTTTGAAAAGTTCAAGGAATTTCAGAATGAAGTGGAAAATCATCGTAATAGAAAGATCAAATTTCTACGGTCCGACCGTGGAGGTGAGTATCTAAGTTACGAGTTTAGCACTCACATGAAAGAGTGTGGAATTGTTTCACAACTCACACCTGCCGGAACACCACAGCGAAATGGTGTGTCGGAACGTCGTAATCGTACTTTATTATATATGGTTTGATCTATGATGTCTCTGACAGACTTGCCGTTGTCATTTTGGGGTTATGCACTAGAAACTGCTGCATTCACTTTAAATCGGGCACCATCTAAATCCGTTGAAAAGACACCGTATGAATTGTGGTTTGGAAACAAACCTAAGCTGTCATTTCTTAAAGTTTGGGGTTGCGATGTTTATGTGAAGAAACTTCAACCGGATAAACTCGAACCCAAAGCGGAAAAATGCGTCTTCATAGGATACCCTAAAGAAACTATTGGGTATTCCTTCTATCACAGATCCGAGGGCAAGGTTTTTGTTGCCAAGAATGGATCCTTTCTAGAGAAAGAGTTTCTCGCGAAAGGTGTGAATAGTCGGAAGGTAGAACTCGAAGAGGTTGTGGAACCTTCTCTTCAAAGTATGGCGAGTAGCGCAGCGCCGGAAGTTGTTCCGGAGTTGGCTCCACCTGTTGAAGAGGGAACTAATGATAATGATCATGAAACTCCGAAAGAGAGTACTACCGAACCTCGCAGGTCAAACAGGACGCGTGCAGCTCCCGAGCTGTACGGAAATCCTGTCATAAATTTCATGGTTGATGAAAATAATGACCCTGCGACGTATGAAGAAGCGATGATGAGCCCGGATTCCAACAAATGGTTAGAAGCCATGAAATCCGAGATGGAATCCATGTATGAAAATCAAGTTTGGAACTTGGTGGAATTACCTCACGACCGAAAGGCCGTGGAGAACAAATGGATTTTCAAAAGGAAAACTGATGCTGATGGTAATGTGACCATCTATAAAGCTCGACTTGTCGCAAAGGGGTTTCGACAAATTCAAGGAGTTGACTACGATGAGACTTTCTCTCCCGTAGCGATGCTAAAGTCAGTTAGGATTATGTTAGCAATTGCTGCATATTTCGATTATGAAATATGGCAGATGGATGTCAAAACCGCGTTTCTCAATGGTAATATTGAAGAAGAGTTGTATATGCTACAACCAAAGGGTTTTGTCGATCCTAAGGATGCTAACAAGGTGTGCAAGCTTCAGCGATCCATCTATGGATTGAAGCAAGCATCGCGAAGTTGGAATCTCCGCTTTGATGAGGTGATCAAAGAGTTTGGATTTGTCCAAACTTATGGAGAAGCTTGTATTTACAAGAAAGTGAGTGGGAGCAATGTGGCATTTCTGATATTATATGTGGATGACATATTATTGATCGGAAATGATATAGAACTTTTAAACAGTGTTAAAAGTTATCTAAACAGCAAATTTTCAATGAAGGACCTAGGTGAAGCGTCATACATATTAGGCATAAAGATCTATAGAGATAGATCTAGGCGCCTAATAGGGCTATCGCAAAGTACATACCTTGATAAGATTTTAAAGAAGTTTAAAATGGACGGAAGTAAGAAGGGGTTCTTACCTATGTTGCAAGGCAAGACATTGAGTAAGACTCAAAGTCCGGCTTCGGCGGAAGAAAGAGAGATAATGGACAAAGTCCCCTATGCTTCAGCCATAGGCTCTATAATGTACGCCATGCTATGTACAAGACCGGATGTGGCACACGCTATTAGTTTGACTAGTAGGTACCAATCGGATCCAGGTTCGGAACACTGGATAGCGGTCAAGAATATCCTTAAGTACTTACGAAGAACTAAGGATATGTTTCTTGTATATGGAGGTGAAGAAGAGCTCGTCGCTAAGTGTTATGTCGATGCTAGCTTTGACACCGATCCGGATGACTCTAAGTCTCAATCCGGATACGTATTTCTCATGAATGGCGGAGCGGTTAGTTGGAGGAGTTCCAAACAACCTGTGGTAGCGGGATCAACAATGGAGGCCGAATATGTTGCTGCTTCAGAAGCAGCTCAGGAAGCAGTTTGGATGAAGGAGTTCATATCCGAACTAGGAGTTGTGGCAAACGCGTTGGACCCAATGGTGATCTATTGTGACAACAATGGTGCCATTGCCAATGCCAAAGAGCCAAGGTCTCACAAGCATTCCAAGCATATTAAGCGCCGGTTTCACTCCATCCGCGAGCATGTCAAGGATGGAGATATAAAGATTTGTAAAGTACATACGGATCTCAATGTAGCAGATCCGTTGACTAAAACTCTCCCTAGAGCAAAACATGATCAACACCAGAACTCAATGGGTGTTAGATTTATCACTATGTAACTAGATTATTGTCTCTAGTGCAAGTGGGAGACTGAAGGGAATATGCCCTGAGAGGCAATAATAAAGTGTTTATTATGTGTATTCCAAGTATATGATAGATGTTTATTTTGCATGCTATAATTGTATTAATACGGAAACGTTAATGCATGTGTGTTTAATAAACAAACAGAAAGTTCCTAGTTATGCCTCTCTCATAAACTAGCTCGTTGATTAACAAGATGATCAAGGTTTCCTGATCATGGACATTGGATGTTGTTAATAACGGGATCACAACATTAGTGTAATGATGTGATGAACACTCATCCGAAGTATAGCATTACGATCAAAGTCATTGAGTTTATATTGCTATAACAACTTACGAAGTGATCCTAATCCTTAGACCATGAGATCATGTCAATCACTAACACCGGAAGAGTTTCTTGATAACATCAAACGTCACACTGTAACAGGGTGATTATAAAGATGGATTCAGAACTAATAAAGTGTTATGTTGAGGCTCATGGATCAAGAGTGGAATTTGTTCATCCCGATGACGGATAGATATACTCTGGGCCCTCTCGGTGATATCACATTGATTAGCTTGCAAGCAAGTGATTTGATCACTAGAATGTTATATCACAGGAACGAGAAAAGAGTGCATGTCGGTAACGAGATCAAACTAGGTATGGAGATACCAATGATCGAATCTCGGACATGTAATATATCGTGAAACAAAGGGATTAAGATACTAGCGTAAAAGGTTCCGACGATCACAAGAAAGTCATCGTTGAATGTGTGGGAGTCAGTATGGGTCTCCAGATCCCGCTTCTGATTATTGATCTGAGAGGGGTCTCGATCATGTCCGCATTATTCACGAACCGTAGGGTGACACACTTAAGAGACACCGACATCCAATTGGAGCAAATGTTTCATGCCGAAAGAATGTACAAGCGCAGGAATTTATTTCACTAGATACCGAAACAGGTTTTCGGGTGAAATTGCATAAAGTGGTTATGCATGTGAAATAGAATTCTAGCAAGGGGTTATTTGTGAATGTTTGTCATTAAAGTAATTGACAAAATTCTGAATAAAATAAAAGAGTTTTATTTAATGAGAGTTTGCATTAAATTTGGTGGAAATTTAATGGGATTTTTGAGTGGACTTTTGAGTGGAGGGAATTTAGAGGAGTTTTGTGAGTGGAGTGTCCACCCACATGAAGAGGGGAGGGCAAGGGGGCAGCCCCCATGCGTCGGCCACCCCCTTGGGGTTCCCCCCCTTCCTCCTATAAAAGGAGCCCCTCCTCCTCACTTGTCTCTCACACCTCCTCGTGAAGGATCTCTCTCCCCCTCTAGAATTTATCCCCCATGGTCTCGGACTAGCGAGATACATGTTCCCGGTGGCTATTCGGCAAGAAAGAGTTGTGCTTCTGCTGCATCGCTGGAGCGAGGAGGCGGAGGTTGCTCGGTGCCTCGAACGTGTGTGCGAGCACGGATGCGCTGCTGATTTGCGGCGCTAGGACTTCCTCTCGATCTTGAGATCGGCAAGAGATCGTCTACATCAACCACGAGTTGAACTCGTTAAGCTTTGTCGGTCTTCAAGGGTATGTTCTCTACGGATATACATCCGCCCGTTGTTTGTATCTAGTATATATAGATCTTGGTATATAGTTCACATCGTAGGAAAATTTTTGTTTTCTATGCTGCGAACCCTACAATTATTACGTATTCCGCTTCTTGATGTTGTATTAAGAACTGGATCATGAGATCCCTATTTGTGTAAGAACCTATGTACGGTTGTAATGGATGATGTACTATGGTATCCAATTCTGTTATGTCTCGCAAAAATGGTAATCCTGGGATTGCGATGTATGGCATAACAGGCATCTGGGATTAAAAATCCGGGTGTTGACACAATCATAGGCATGTGCTCCATATATAGTCATACATGTTCGCAATGAGAACTTGCACAACACCTTTTGTCCTACCAGCCCATTGAAGTGGGGCCTCAAGGGAATCTACTGGCAATTAAGGTGCTCCTTTTAATAGAGCACCAGAGCAAAACATTAACACTCCATGAACACATGTGATCCTCACATCACAGCCATCCCCTTCGGCTGTCCCAATTTCTGTCACTTCGGGGCCTTTGGATCCGGACAATAATATGTGTACACAACTTGCAGATAAGATCACAAACAATACTATCATAATGAATCATAATAAGTTCAGATCTAAGATCATGGCACTCGGGCCCTAGTGACAAGCATTAAGCACAACAAGTTGCAACAAAGTCAAATAGCACTAATAGAGATACTAGGCACCATGCCCTAACAATATTTATTCGATTACATGATAGAACTCATCCAATCCCTACCATCCCCATAGCCTATAGCGGGGGATTACTCACTCATGGATGGGGAAACATGGATGGTTGGTGGAGAGGCGTCGATGATGATGATGGCAATGATCCTCTCCAAATTCCCTGTCCCGGCAGGGTGCCAGAACGGAGTTTCTGGTTCTGAAACACGGTTTCTGGTGATAGCGGCGCAGTGGAACTCTTTCTGGAAAAACTCCCCTCCAGAGTTTTTAGGTCAAGAGATAACTTATAGGCGAAGAGGGAGGCCGAGGGGGTGCCCAAGGCGCCACACCCCTCCGAGGGGGTGTGGGCCCCTCGGAGCCCCACGCCGTCTCATCTTGTGGCTCCGTGAGTCTTCTGGTGAAATAGGATTTCTGATGGTTGTTACCTGATTTTGGTGATTGGCTGATGATCTATTATAGATCTTGATCAGCTACAACTCATGCTACTGCTAGCATGCCCCCCTTTGGCCTTGTCCTGCTTTTCCTGGAATAGATCTTGCTCCTCTTGGCTCCTAAGTGGCTTTGCTGTCCTTTTAAACTAACCCCTCCATTAAGCCATCATCTTGTTATGGATCTGTTTGGTCTTCTTGTGATGGAAGATTGTGTGATATGGTGGAAATCTGGCAGGAACCAGTGTGATGTAGGCTTATGAGTTGGTGTGATGTGCTGATGTGTTGTGGAGAGATGTGGATCAGCCTCTAGCTGAGCTATTACGACTGTGCTCTTCCATTTTGTACTTCCTGTGAGGCTCCTGGTGTCGACAGCATAGCTGTTGCATGCAGTGTGTGAGCTACTTACTTGTGGTCCTTCCCTCGTTCAAGTTACAAGAACAGTAACTTAGAAAGTGTGGATCAGATCAGGTAAAAACCTGATGTTTACGACCTGCACTTTTATTTGCTTTTGGTGAAAATTGCACCTGGCCAATGAGGGTGTTCTGAGGCTCAATCTGATAAGAACAGATTCTACCTTATTTGGTGAAATTTTCCCCTTTTAGGATAAGCTCAATGATGAAATGATTACAGTGCATTACACTGTTCATTCTGAGAGCAATCCCCTTTTCACACTTATTGTTTTGTTATTGTTTGTTTGAAGGTATAAGATCAGGAGTAAGAAGAGAGGATTTATAAGATAAAGATAATGAAGATGAATTTAGTTTTAAGTGTTTTTATTTATTCTTTTGCAATCTACCATTTTATTTTTTGAAATGTAAAGCATTGTATAAGGCTCCCAACCTTTAATAAGGTAGAGATCCCTGTGTTTACAATGCTAGTCCCTGGATCAATAGCTAGCATCCACAGTTAAGATGTAATATCAAGAAACAAAGGTCATAATACAGCTTTATTACTAGGAATAAAATAATTTATTACATCTTACATAGCTCATTTGTCTATCTCATTACAATGCAGCAGAATATAACAATAGCACGGGGTCCTTCATCTTCAAAGTGCCACAGGCAGACATGTTGGTTATAGACTTGTAATCCTAATCATTAAACTTCACTAATATCAAACAAACCTACAACATAACAAGTTACAGCCACAAGGGTCAATACATTTGAATTGTATTGGCAAGTGATACTATGGTAGTATAGTGGGGTCTATCATATATATGCTTTTGGCTAAGTGGAGCTTAGGCTTGCTTTGCTCAAAATAGTTTTTCCTTATCATTTGAAAACACTAAGTTTTTGTTTAACAAAATCACACAAGGCATCTCCCAATAGAAATTGGTGATCCTTCAATCCCTTGTTCAACCACAAGATTTTAACTTAGAAATTGGGATGAGGAGATTCTTGATAGCTTCCATGTCTTGATGCTCAAATTGTCCTTTACCAGGGACATGGCTAAGTACTTAGATTTTTCACTCTGCAGAGGTGGTGCACTTTCCCCACAAGACATGGTTTCCCAAGACAAGATCTTTAAGAAGCCTTCCCTTAGACCAGAATGGACGCGTTCCAACCTATCATCCCACTACCACCAACTGTCCATTTGACTAAGTTATTGCAACCTAAATGATCCAGGCAGAGCCCATAATGCCAAGTGGCTGCACTTGAAGCTTCTCAACATTTGACATCTCAAATCTCTTTGTTCCTGGGTGACCATCCACAGGTGAGATACCAAGTTTTCCCCAGTATACTGGACTTGGTGATGCCCAAGTTTTCCCCAGCATACTGGACTTGCATAACCACTCAACACAAACCATTCTTTCCATTCCACCCAGGTGATTCATTCACTTAGTTGTTTTATTAAACAAAACACAAGTCTTTGACTTAGAAATATTCCATAGCATGAAATATAATCCACCCTTGTTTTCTACTAGCTAAGCTAAGCATGATGGTAGTAGGAACCTTAACTTAGGAAATTCTACTAAGCTTTCATCTACTAGGATTTCCCATGGCATAGTATATACTTAGCAAAATTCCATGCAAGTCCTACTTTGGAAATATCACTAATGCATAGTGAAAACAATGGGACAAAAGTATGAAGCATCACTTGCCTTTTTGGTAGAGAATATAAGTTCACTCCTTGATCTTTGCAATATTCACACTCTTCAAATCACTACAATTCAATCAAGCAAGCAATATTTCAAACTACCATTTAAGCAAACATTACTTCACATAAAATAATAGAAACAAAACAATGCATGCAAGCATGCCAAAGATTGTTTTATTTACAAAAGTGGTTTCTAATAGGTTATAAAGATTCTAAAACACTTATTGGTCATTTTATAAAGTGGCAAAATTATTTGCAAAAGATTCTACCTATAAACCATTTTTAAACCAAAGCATTATTTTATGTGGTGGATAAATGCTTTTAATAAGGTAACAATCTATAGGGTTCACAAAATATGTTTTCAAATCATAAACCTTGTGTTTAGGGTCAGAGAGTTTAAATCAAAACATTTCCCAAAGGTTTTCTCCAAAAAGCATTTTTAAAAAATAAACAATATTTTATTTGACTAGAAATGGTTTAAATCAAAGATTTTTTCTTTTGCTTCATCAAATATATTTTTGAAACCACCAATTGATTTCTATGGTCAGTAGGTTCAAAACAAACCATTTGCCAAAGGTTTTATCTCAAAAATCATTTTAGAACAAATTTTATATTCCAAATATGCCTACATAAGTTTCTGCAAAAACAATCAATTTAACAGAAGCATTTTACTAAACAAAGTGCATGGTCAGAAAGTACTTATTTTGCTGAATCCATTGATATAAAATTTGCAAAATTTAGACGTGTGGTTTGAAAGTTATGAATTTTTCAAATTGGAACATCAAATAGATCAAATCCTGGTTTTTATAAACAGGCAGGGCCATGTGGCGTGTTCTTATTCGTCTGTACCGCTTCGTGCGGATCGACAGTTGCGAGGCGTTGGATCTAAGTGACATTGCACGGCTCAGAGGCACTACTTACCCCTTCGGGTTAGATTCTATCCTAGCCACTAGATCAAAATCGAACGGCGCTCAGCATGCTTGCCAACGAGTGGCGGCGCTAGCGGCGGCAGGTGGCGGCGGAGCGGTCAGACGGTGATGGTGTCGACGTTACAGGAAGAAAGAGAGTGAAGGGAGATGCTCACCGAGTTCGCCGTGGTGTGGGTAAGCTCAAGGTGGTGGTAGCTCGTCGAGGGGCGCACAGTGGTGACGGTGATTGCTCGTCGGAGAGATGCCTGGCGACGGGCTCGTACTGTCGTTGTCGGGGATGTCGCTATAGAGCACGGGAGAGGGAACAAAGGGTGTTATTAGACGCGTAGAAGAGTAGGGAGTACGGGAGCATCAAAGAGAAGGGGCGGCGCGGTCAGAGACTACCTGTAGAGCTCGTCGGAGTTGGAGCAGACGGTGGCGCGGTCAGTCGAGGTGGTTGCCGACGATAGGGGGCATGCGCGAGCAAGCTGAGGCCACTGGGAGATGCGTATGGAAGAGGGGAGCAGGCTCGCGTGGTCGAGGAGGCAAGGGGCGGCGAGGTGTGGCCCGAATCGTCGCCGGAAGACGTCGAAGACAGCGGCAGTGTAAAGCAAATTGGAGGTAGCCTGGTGGCTCTCTCGCAACGGGGTTTGAGGGGAAAGGAAGAGGAGAGGGAGGGGATTTATCAGGCGTGATCGCGAGGATTAAACGTCGAGCCATTGCAGCGAATTTACTCTGAGGAGTTAACGGCAGAAAAACAGCCGGGAGGCATGGTCAGCGCGCGCGGGTGAGGATGATGACGACGTGGCCGTGGGCCTGGTTAGTCAGAAAGGAAGGAAGAGGGGAGATGGGGTCCACGCGTCGGTGACAGAGCGGGTGAGTTTGCGCGTGAGAAAAGAAACGGTTCGGGGGAAGAGAGATGGGCTGCTGATGGGCTTAGACTGGGCCTTGCCGAGCTGGGCTAGCTAGATTCATTTTTTTTGTACTGAACATTTTTATTTTTCCATTCTTATTATTCTGTTTTGATTTTGATTAATCAATTAACATCCATTTGAATTCAAACTTCTCTCAAACTTTGAGTATCTTTTAATACTGATTAATTACCTTTTGAAATCATTTTTTTGAATAAATATCTTATTCTTTTAGTGTCTTTTAATTATTTAAAACAAGCCCTTGCTTTAATTCAAATATGATCAAATACATTATTAATCCTTATTTAAATTTCATTTTTCCACAAAATGTTTTCAGTAAGCTTTATTCATTTATTAGGGTGTAAAACAATTCACTTTGAATTATTTGGAAAATGTTTTATTCATCATTTTTTAATTTGGGTACTTGTCCTTTATTCTCATGAAATTAAATATAGTTTTAAATCCATAAATTTTATTTGGAAGTTTTATTTGATCTTATTTAGGTAAATTGATCCACTTTTATTCCACTTGGGTAAATTCCAAATATCTTTTCCCATGATTTAATTAATCATTTCTAATAGGGATTTTGTCTTTATTCAAATGGAAATGAAATTTGGTTAATGCCACTTTATTTTTATTTTGGAAAATTCTTTATCCCTTTATTTTATTTGGATTTGGATTGTATTTATTCCATTTGCTTATGGATTAGATCAAGACTTAATTTGGCCTTTAAATATTTCTTATTTAATATTTCTGTCTTTATCTTATAAAATCCATATCTTTGTATTTATAGATCCAAACTTGGTGATTCCAATTTGTAAAATCTTATTTGATATTTATTTATCCTTTTAAATATCTTTAGGATTATTTGCTCACCATTTGGTATGGATTTATAGATAGATGCTTTATTAGCTTTGGGAATTAAATATCCTTATCTTATTAAATTCATAAGATTTTATCTATGGCTCCAAAGTAAGTGAATCCAATTTATATGGTTTTATAATATTTCTAATAGTCATTATTGATCAATTTGAAATGTTTGTTTGACCAATTTTTATATGTATCAAATCCATAGTCTTAGAGATAACTTGAAAATGATTTTCTTCCATTAGGGTTTTAGGGTTTTGGTTTATTTCTCAAGTGTTTAAATTTCCAGATGCATTTATGAAGAATGCATTCCACTTGATTTGAAGTTAGTTGGTTTCAAATGTTAACCAAAGTTTGTTCAAGATGGGATTTTAAGTTTCCATTTAGAAACAAAAGTTTCTTTCACCCTAATTTTCAACATTTTTTTTTTCACATTACAAGATTTGGAAAATCTTGGGATGTGACAGGCTACCACCCTTAAAATAAATCTCGTCCCGAGATTTGGGGAGGCTAGGGGTTACAAGTTGGCTCAAAGCAACTAGGGTGCTACCACCCTTAAAAATTTTCCAACTAGATTACATCTTGGCTTTCTTGGGATCTTGTTGAAATCTCTCTGGGCAAACATCTGCATAGTGTCCTTTGTTTCCACACTTGAAACATGTGACAAGGCTGAGATCCTTCATAGGCTTTATCTTGTGCTTCATCTTTTCTGGACAATTGCTTGCATAATGTCCTTGGTTACCACAATTGTAACATGTGATAAGATTGAGTTCTTCACGTATCTTCTGTGGACAAGTTGACACATAATGGCCTAACTCTTTTCAGTTGTTGCACCATACTTGGCTAATCTCCTTATACTTTTTCTTCTTCTCTGGACATTCATTGGCATAGTGTCCCATCTCCTTGCAATGGCAACATTGCACTTGACTTTTGTCTTTCTTCTTCTTGGGTTTCTCCAAGGCTAGGAGTGCTTCTATTTCATGCTCTTCATATCTTATCTCAAAGGTGGGAAAGTTTCCTGGTCTCCTTGACCTTTTCCTTGGATAATACATATGTCTCCTCTTTGGTTCTTTAAGTTGAGTCATATTGCATGGAGGTGCAAGCTGAGATTTTCCTTTGTCTTCATCCTTCTTGGTATAAGTTGTTCTCTCATGATAGTCTGCAATAAGTTGTTGCACTCCACCTTGTTTCCTTTCTTGAAATATGGAATAGATGGGGCATTGGATAGGGACATGATTATTTCCTTCACATAGGAAACAAGTAGCTTGAGATGTGAGGCATTGATTATTTGGATGTTTCTCTTCACAATTGGGGCATTGATCTTCATGATCTTTGGAAGTGTGATCCTTGTCTCCACAAATATTGCAAGCTTGGGTTCCTTCTAAAATATCATCCTTGACATCATTGTTATCACGAACTCCTTGAGAAGAGTTGTCTCCCATGTTGATCATTTGATCTGTCACCTTATGCAGCAATTTGGTTTGGGTTTCCAAAAACCTTTGCATGGTTGGATCTAACTCACTGGTGTTGGCTAAAAATTGAGCTGTCACTTGGTTCAATTGGGTTTGGGTTACTATGAGTTCTCTCATGTTGATCTCTTGGTTGTTGTTGTTGTCACCATCCTTGATGTTGGAGTTCCTTGGAGTAGTCATCTGTTTGGGTTGGATTGGGATTAGAATAGACAAAAGATTTCTAAGGAAATAATTCTAATCACACACATCACAATTCACACAAGCAAAGTGCAAGCAATCACAAACAAACATTCCACTCAAACAACAAGTCTCAAGCATATTTTTAGGGAACAAAATATTTTTGCTACACCACATTAAGTTGGTGTGTTTGATCTATACTTAATATGGTGGTCCATCTATATGGTTCACTTGAGATCATTCTATCCTTCTTGGTGGATTCTTCTTGAATGAGATCATGGTTTCCTTGGGAAAATTCTTGGTCACAAAAACTTCAGAGGTGATGATGATTCCCAAGTTGTGTTTCCTTAGTCTTCAAGTCTTGAGCAACATTTCTTGTCTCACTTGTAGTCCTTAGTGATATCCAAGGTTGAAGTCCTTGTTGAGAATAAGGTTGAAATCACTTGAAGATGTTGAAGTCATTAGAGTTGATGAAGTCCTTTGCACATGGTGAAGTCTTTGTCCATGGGGTAGGCTTTGTCCAACAAGTTGAAATAGAAGAGGTGTAGAGTTGAAACCAAAATGGTTGAGGAAAGAGTTTACAAGATTGTTTGTAAATAAGTTTTGGAACAAATACAACTCCTATTTTTCTAAGGGGTTTTGTCCAATCCTAGGGTTACAATCCTACAGGCAACACAATGCTCTGATACCATCTATAAGGTTCCCAACCTTTAATAAGGTAGAGATCCCTGTGTTTACAATGCTAGTCCCTGGTTCAATAGCTAGCATCCACAGTTAAGATGTAATATCAAGAAACAAAGGTCATAATACAACTTTATAACCAGGAATAAAATAATTTATTACATCTTACATAGCTCATTTGGCTATCTCATTACAATGCAGCAGAATATAACAGTAGCACGGGGTCCTTCATCTTCAAAGTGCCACAGGCAGACATGTTGGTTGTAGACTTGTAATCCTAATCATTAAACTTCACTAATATCAAACAAACATGCAACATAACAAGTTACAGCCACAAGGGTCAATACATTTGAATTGTATTGGCAAGTGATACTATGGTAGTATAGTGGGGTCTATCATCTATATGCTTTTGGCTAAGTGGAGCTTAGGCTTGCTTTGCTCAAAATAGTTTTTCCTTATCATTTGAAAACACTAAGTTTTTGTTTAACAAAATCACCCAAGGCATCTCCCAATAGAAATTGGTGATCCTTCAATCCCTTGTTCAGCCACAAGATTTTAACTTAGAAATTGGGATGAGGAGATTCTTGATAGCTTCCATGTCTTGATGCTCAAATTGTCCTTTACCAGGGACATGGCTAAGTACTTAGATTTTTCACTCTGCAGAGGTGGTGCACTTTCCCCACAAGACATGGTTTCCCAAGACAAGATCTTTAAGAAGCCTTCCCTTAGACCAGAATGGACGCGTTCCAACCTATCATCCCACTACCACCAACTGTCCATTTGGCTAAGTTATTGCAACCTAAATGATCCAGGCAGAGCCCATAATGCCAAGTGGCTGCACTTGAGGCTTCTCAACATTTGACATCTCAAATCTCTTTGTTCCTGGGTGGCCATACACAAGTGAGATACCAAGTTTTCCCCAGTATACTGGACTTGGTGATGCCCAAGTTTTCCCCAGCATACTGGACTTGCATAACCACTCAACACAAACCATTCTTTCCATTCCACCCAGGTGATTCATTCACTTAGTTGTTTTATTAAACAAAACACAAGTCTTTGACTTAGAAATATTCCATAGCATGAAATATATTCCACCCTTGTTTTCTACTAGCTAAGCTAAGCATGATGGTAGTAGGAATCTTAACTTAGGAAATTCTACTAAGCTTTCATCTACTAGGATTTCCCATGGCATAGTATATACTTAGCAAAATTCCATGCAAGTCCTACTTTGGAAATATCACTAATGCATAGTGAAAACAATGGGACAAAAGTATGAAGCATCACTTGCCTTTTTGGTAGAGAATATAATTTCACTCCTTGATCTTTGCAATATTCACACTCTTCAAATCACTACAATTCAATCAAGCAAGCAATATTTCAAACTACCATTCAAGCAAACATTACTTCACATAAAATAATAGAAACAAAACAATGCATGCAAGCATGCCAAAGATTGTTTTATTTACAAAAGTGGTTTCTAATAGGTTATAAACATTCTAAAACACTTATTGGTCATTTTATAAAGTGGCAAAACGATTTGCAAAAGATTCTACCTATAAACCATTTTTAAACCAAAGCATTATTTTATGTGGTGGAGAAATGCTTTTAATAAGGTAACAATCTATAGGGTTCACAAAATATGTTTTCAAATCATAAACCTTGTGTTTAGGGTCATAGAGTTTAAATCAAAACATTTCCCAAAGGTTTTCTCCAAAAAGCATTTTTAACAAATAAACAATATTTTATTTGACTAGAAATGGTTTAAATCAAAGATTTTTTCTTTTGCTTCATCAAATATATGTTTGAAACCACCAATTGATTTCTATGGTTAGTAGGTTCAAAACAAACCATTTGCCAAAGGTTTTATCTCAAAAATCATTTTAGAACAAATTTTGTATTCCAAATATGCCTACATAAGTTTCTGCAAAAACAATCAATTTAACAGAAGCATTTTACTAAACAAAGTGCATGTTCAGAAAGTAATTATTTTGCTGAAACCATTGATATAAAATTTGCAAAATTTGGACGTGTTGTTTGAAAGTTATGAATTTTTCAAATTGGAACATCAAATAGAT
This sequence comes from Avena sativa, assembly GCA_916181665.1. Lineage (NCBI taxonomy): Eukaryota > Viridiplantae > Streptophyta > Magnoliopsida > Poales > Poaceae > Avena > Avena sativa. The sequence goes on along the minus strand of OV702283.1, from coordinate 151,808,501 downwards.
CAAATCCTGGTTTTTATAAACATGCAGGGCCACGTGGCGTGTTCTTATTCGTCTGTACCGCTTCGTGCGGATCGACATTTGCGAGGCATTGGATCTAAGTGACATCGCACGGCTCAGAGGCACTACTTACCCCTTCGGGTTAGATTCTATCCTAGCCACTAGATCGAAATCGAACGGCGCTCAGCATGCTTGCCAACGAGTGGCGGCGCTAGCGGCGGCAGGTGGCGGCGGAGCGGTCAGACGGCGATGGTGTCGACGTTACAGGAAGAAAGAGAGTGAAGGGAGATGCTCACCGAGTTCGCCGTGGTGTGGGGAAGCTCAAGGTGGTGGTAGCTCGTCGAGGGGCGCACAGTGGTGACGGTGATTGCTCGCCGGAGAGATGCCTAGCGACGGGCTCGTACTGTCGTTGTCGGGGACGTCGCTATAGAGCACGGGAGAGGGAACAGAGGGTGTTGTTAGACGCGTAGAAGAGTAGGGAGTACGGGAGCATCAAAGAGAAGGGGCGGCGCGGTCAGAGACTACCTGTAGAGCTCGTCGGAGTTGGAGCAGACGGTGGCGCGGTCAGTCGAGGTGGTTGCCGATGATAGGGGGCATGCGCGAGCGAGCTGAGGCCACTGGGAGATGCGTATGGAAGAGGGGAGCAGGCTCGCGTGGTCGAGGAGGCAAGGGGCGGCGAGGTGTGGCCCGAATCATCGCCGGAAGACGTCGAAGACAGCGGCAGTGTAAAGCAAATTGGAGGTAGCCTGGTGGCTCTCTCGCAACGGGGTTTGAGGGGAAAGGAAGAGGAGAGGGAGGGGATTTATCAGGCGTGATCGCGAGGATTAAACGTCGAGCCATTGCAGCGAATTTACTCCGAGGAGTTAACGGCAGAAAAACAGCCGGGAGGCATGGTCAGCGCGCGCGGGTGAGGACGATGACGACGTGGCCGTGGGCCTGGTTAGTCAGAGAGGAAGGAAGAGGGGAGATGGGGTCCACGCGTCGGTGACAGAGCGGGTGAGTTTGCGCGTGAGAAAAGAAACAGTTCGGGGGAAGAGAGATGGGCTGCTGATGGGCTTAGACTGGGCCTTGCCGAGCTAGGCTAGCTAGATTCATTTTTTTTGTACTGAACATTTTTATTTTTCCATTCTTATTATTCTGTTTTGATTTTGATTAATCAATTAACATCCATTTGAATTCAAACTTCTCTCAAACTTTGAGTAGCTTTTAATACTGATTAATTACCTTTTGAAATCATTTTTTTGAATACATATCTTATTCTTTTAGTGTCTTTTAATTATTTAAAACAAGCCCTTGCTTTAATTCAAATATGATCAAATACATTATTAATCCTTATTTAAATTTAATTTTTCCACAAAATGTTTTCAGTAAGCTTTATTCATTTATTAGGGTGTCAAACAATTCACTTTGAATTATTTGGAAAATGTTTTATTCATCATTTTTTTAATTTGGGTACTTGTCCTTTATTCTCATGAAATTAAATATAGTTTTAAATCCATAAATTTTATTTGGAAGTTTTCTTTGATCTTATTTAGTTCAATTGATCCACTTTGATTCCAGTTGGGTAAATTCCAAATATCTTTTCCCATGATTTAATTAATCATTTCTAATAGGGATTTTGTCTTTATTCAAATGGAAATGAAATTTGGTTAATGCCACTTTATTTTTATTTTGGAAAATTCTTTATCCCTTTATTTTATTTGGATTTGGATTGTATTTATTCCATTTGCTTATGGATTAGATCAAGACTTAATTTGGCCTTTAAATATTTCTTATTTAATATTTCTGTCTTTATCTTATAAAATCCATATCTTTGTATTTATAGATCCAAACTTGGTGATTCCAATTTGTAAAATCTTATTTGATATTTATTTATCCTTTTAAATATCTTTAGGATTATTTTCTCACCATTTGGTATGGATTTATAGATAGATGCTTTATTAGCTTTGGGAATTAAATATCCTTATCTTATTAAATTCATAAGATTTTATCTATGGCTCCAAAGTAAGTGAATCCAATTTATATGGTTTTATAATATTTCTAATAGTCATTCTTGATCAATTTGAAATGTTTGTTTGACCAATTTTTATATGGATCAAATCCATAGTCTTAGAGATAACTTGAAAATGATTTTCTTCCATTAGGGTTTTAGGGTTTTGGTTTATTTCTCAAGTGTTTAAATTTCCAGATGCATTTATGAAGAATGCATTCCACTTGATTTGAAGTTAGTTGGTTTCAAATGTTAACCAAAGTTTGTTCAAGATGGGATTTTAAGTTGCCATTTAGAAACAAAAATTTCTTTTCACCCTAATTTTCAACAATTTTTTTTTCACATTACAAGATTTGGAATATCTTGGGATGTGACACATTGTAAAAGAATTATTTTTATTTATTCATTCTTCTTTTGTAAAGAATATTGTATTGTTAATTTTATTCAATAAAATTTACTAGTTTTCTTTTTTTTCTTTATAATATATTTGCAAAGATAATGTAGTATTTATATCTGCTTGTAATATTCATATATTGTTTATAATTATGAACTCAATTCTTATTGTAAATATTTTTCCTTTTGTGTTTGAATTTAAAATTATCTTGTATATTTAGATAATTGTAAATATTGTATCTTAATCATAAATAAGAGTTCACCTTTTATTTATTATTACAATTTACTTTCCAATTATCATTCCATTTCAAATTCTTTTAGAATTCAAATTCACCAATTGAATATTAAAATTTAACTCCCATGCCTACTTTCCCCACACTTTCCCAAAGACAAATAAATCAAAATAAGCCAAATGGAGTGAATGGTCATTTTGCCCAATTTAACTCCCATGCCTACTTTGGCTGCCCCAAACTTTCAGAACTTAACAGAAACTTGTTTGGATCTTTACACCCCTTGATAGTACTCATAACAAAGTATCAAGGCCCACCTTGTGATCATCCAGAAACTTTCAAATGCATAGTTTAAATGACAATTCAAAATTGAATCTTTATCATATGGGAAGATCCCACTTTTTCAAAAACCACTCAAACAAGCATCTGCAGACTCACCAGCACCAACCTAGCACACCCACCAAAAATCTTTTCAAAATTCAAAACTTGAATTCTTGCGGCCATTTCATCAAACACCTTGCAGATACAAATTAAACAAAATCCAAACACTATTGTGAGCAGTGATTCTTGCCTAACTTGTTCCCTCTCTGGATACAACTAGGCTTTAGTAGATCATCTAGCTCAATTGCAAACCTCTAGCATCACTGTAATCTTGGCAATGTCATCAATGGAGAGCAGGCCGAGTGCACCCTTGTCACCCCATGTCGACAGCAAGCTAGGAGAAGAAACAAGCCTAGCAAACATGTCTGGGAGCAAGCCAGCACCCCACCGCCACTCCCTGTCCAGCGCTCGAACGTTGCCAACCCCTAAACCACACACACGGACCATGCCAAGCTCGCCAGCAACCATGCCGAGAGCGCGCCCCGTGCGCCACGCTCGACCAACGCCCACAGACCGCGCACCGCCCTCGCCGCGTGCGTACGTGATCACCACCGTCCCAGCAACCCCGCATACACGCTTATTACCCTTATTAGGTATCCTAATACAACTCCCTTACTTGAATATCAAACTTCCTAATTATACTATATAAGTTCTTGGAAGTCTCACTAAAACAGGGTAATAATTTAATCAATAGTGGAGGCCAAAAGACTAACCTTTGACTTATCATTGTATGGTTTATACTAGTGGTCCTTCCGAAAAGTGGATTTGAACTCATTTAGTCCATACCCATTGGAATTTCTTATTCCTCTACACATGTCCAATTGGATGTACTTTGTTCCCCCTTAAATGTCATTTAAGGGTTGTTTTTCTTTTAGAATTAGTCTGTTTGGATTAATTTTTTTATCCCCTTCAAACTTTTACCTTACTAAGATTTAGATATTCTTTCATTATTGCCTATGGTACTTCTTCAACTTTCATTTATAATGTTTACTCTCCCCCTTAGGGTTTACTAATATTCTTCACCTGTCTATTTAATATTTGATGGCTTCATAAAGAGAATATTGGTCTCTATCTATCTTATACTCTGCCTAATTAGGGTCTGATGAAAGATTGTATGATGTATCCACACATTTGTGGATCTCTGAAGTGAATCTTCAGCATTACTTATCTTACTTACTATTTGGACATTTTCACTTTGATAGGTCAATTTCCGCGAAGAGTCTCGAAAGACGATCGCTTAAATTTTTTATACTCCTTTAGGTCTGGCTTGGCTTGGACCAAACTTTATGCTCTTTATGCAACCATTAAGATGATCTGATTAACTATGTCAACCATCACCGGCTGCGGACAAGATACCAACTGTGGATCAAATACCAGCTGCGGATCATCCTATGTTGTAGGTATTACCCTACGGCTTCCAATGTCCTCACGACATTCTTTCTGAACTGTCAGAGCTTGAATACCATTTTTCTCTGAAACTTCGTATTTGCATTTATTCATGATGCTTCCATGATCTTGGTACTACTACCCCATTACTTCTTAGCAACATTACTTACTTTGATTGAACTTTAAGTTTATTACTTCTTGTTGCTCCATACATCTTTTACACTAAACTTCCTTCTTATATCTGGCTAAGAATAACCTGAACTTTATCCATCCTCCAAATTGAGTTGATACTCCTTACACTTGGCTTCAGTCTTCATGTAGGTCTTCATCTTGATCTTTGGAACTCGTCACTCCCTTACACGAATTCCCATTCCTATCTAGGTCTATAACATCAAGTAATAACTGGATGTTGCAACATGCATTTGCACACCAAGTCAAACTTCATGTACAGATCTAGTCAATCAAGAAGATCCAAGAAAAAACAAATAAATCCAAATGTGGTACATATAACACACAATTATCTAAGCCTGAAATATAGTAGTTGAGTATAATATCTCTAGAATTCAGGCTTAGTTGTGTAGTATATGACACCTCCTCATATAGGTTTATATCGTGATACTTAGCACATAGGATCAAACTATACTTTGTCTCAATATTTACCCTAATTGCTCAATTGCAACAGGATAATCTTAAGCAAAGTGGTCTCAACTTGGTTTTAACTAAACTTTTGTCTCATCTATGGAATGACTAGCTATGTTCAACCTTTCTTTATTGTCCAACTAACCTCACATGATCTCTCCAAATGACTAATCATATTCTATTTGTTAACTTAAACCATAGATTATTAGAAATTTTTAGCACCTATGATTTCTATCATAGGTCTACCATGGTATTTTCATACTTATACTTCAGGATAATTTACTAATTTCTTGTCATATTTACACTCTCATCATAGTTTCGGAGCTAATCTCACCATGATCTCGTTATGTTTTACCCGTTCATCATGATTCAAGAACTAATCTAACCATGATGACTTTTTTTCACATTACTCCATCGTTAAATCCTAACATAATTTCACTTCATCACGTAGAATTCTCAAGTGAATACCACATGATTACTACTCATTACATCAACATTTATCCTTATGATATTCATCATGTTGTCTTTGGTTATCAACTGTCACTAAGATTTTACTGTTCTTTACTTCAATTCTAGGATTAGGCTATACCATTAAGACTACTTCAATTGATGTCTTACACTTTCCTACAGTATCTTGGTGGTTTATGTCTCCCTCGGAGGACACTAAAGAGCACTATACTTGAGAAAAGATAAATAATTACTCCTAAGAAAGAATGACTTAAGCATATGACTTAGGTGTGACAAGGTTATCCTCAAGTGGATACTCATCACGAGTCATAAGAATATTTGGTTTAGGTAAGATGGCTCCAATAGTCACTATCCAACCTATAGATCTTCCTAAAAGGGTTTTAATCCTAAGGTCAAAGCATATGCTCTGATACCAACTGCGGTGACCTAGCATACCACTGCATGATGTAGTACACTATAGTCGTTGACATAACACCAATGAAACACCGTTCACTAGTATTACATCCCTCAGAGTGGTACAACAGAAACACAGCAGGTCCAAGACATGACTATAGGTTACAACTCAACTCTTCACACAAGATCCAGAGAACACTCTAGGTTAAAGAGATAGAAAGAAACTTCTTACAAAGAAGATCAGAGATAAACAACTCAAAAACTATCATACTAATAAGACTAGTATTTTAACTAATGGTCTGGCATTGCTACTATTGCAATACTCTACCGAAGTAGGTTCTACGGCTAGAGATTCTATTCTTATCTAATCCCCAACTTCGTCTTCACTTAAGTGGATATATATGTTGACTTCCTTGACTTCATTGAAGAGCTTTAGCTTTTGATGCTGATTCCTGGAGCATAACTTGATGCAGACGTCGTCTAGACTGGCTTTAGAACCTAGCAAGGGTTAAGAAGTGTAACATCCCAACTATACTAAATTTAGATCATCAAACTCTAATCACCAAAATTAGGGTTAACAAAAACTTTTCTAAATAAAAATATGAAAGCATGCATGTGTGTATGCATCCCATTTTGAATTCTTTTGAATTGCCTTGTTTATGTGTTTCTTTGCTTGTAAAAGGATTCTTAGGTGAAATAAACATCATCTAAATAATCCCCACACTTTTCCCAAAGACAAATAAATCAAAATAAGCCAAATGGAGTGAATGGTCATTTTGCCCAATTTAACTCCCATGCCTACTTTGGCTGCCCCAAACTTTCAGAACTTAACAGAAACTTGTTTGGATCTTTACACCCCTTGGTAGTACTCATGAAAAAGTATCAAGGCCCACCTTGTGATCATCCAGAAACTTTCAAATGCATAGTTTAAATGACAATTCAAAATTGAATCTTTATCATATGGGAAGATCCCACTTTTTCAAAAACCACTCAAACAAGCTCAACTTTCAAAACCCAAGCATCTGCAGACTCACCAGCACCAACCTAGCACACCCACCAAAAATCTTTTCAAAATTCAAAACTTGAATTCTTGCGGCCATTTCATCAACACCTTACAAATACAAATCAAACAAAATCCAAACACTATTGTGAGCAGTGATTCTTGCCTAACTTGTTCCCTCTCTGGATACAACTAGGCTTTAGTAGATCATCTAGCTCAATTCCAAACCTCTAGCATCACTGTAATCTTGGCAATGTCATCAATGGAGAGCAGGCCGAGTGCACCCTTGTCACCCCCATGTCGACAACAAGCTAGGAGAATAAACAAGCCTATCAAACATGTCTAGGAGCAAGCCAACACCCCACCGCCACTCCCTGTCCAGCGCTCGAACGTTGCCAACCCCTGGCCCACACGCACGGACCATGCCAAGCTCGCCAGCAACCATGCCGAGAGTGCGCCCCGTGCGCCACGCTCGACCGACGCCCATAGACGGCGCGCCGCCCTCGCCACGTGCATACGTTATCACCACCGTCCCAGCAACCCCGCATACACGCTCGTTCGCCGTCGCACGGACCATGCACGCTGTGCGCATTAAAAAACCTCCGTCGGGCACGCGCAGAGCACCGCCGCGTTCCGACCAAAACACACCGCCCCATGCCTCGCCACCACATCGTTGAGCATCACCAGGGAGCACCGCACCGCCCCCTACCGTTGCCCACGCCGATAGCCCTCTGTGACGTCGACCACGACGAGCTCACCTTGCGCCCCGTTGGTCCCCTATCGCCACTATAAATAGAGGCCAGCCCCAGCCGAATTGAACACACCATCTCACTCCCCTCTCCTCACTGATCGTCCCACCCCGTTCTCAAAGCAAGGCAAGCAGCACTTCGCTGGAATTTCACCGGAGCCTGCCGCCTCTGGAGAAGAAGGGAGCCAGCGATTGGAGCCGCCCCAGGAGAAATTGTCGGTACCAGGAGGTTCGTCGTCGTCGACTTCGTCGTTCGCCCGCCTCGCTGACCCTCGCCTGAACCCCGGTGAGCCCTCGACGACCCCCACCTGCCGCGTTAGGTTTCTGTCTCACCGGCGTTGCCCAACGTCGACGATGACCCTCAGCCGTCAGATTAGAACAAGATCCCACGGCTCACATCGCCCCATACCGCTTCGCACCCCCTCGTCTCACTAACGCGTGGGGACAGCGACTTAACCAGCCCGCGTAAGCGCTGTGCATAGCAGGCCGGCCCAGTATCGTTTCCGGCGTAGCCCAGTCATTTGAAATTAACCTTTTCCATTTTATTTCAAACACACTTCTGCACCTAGATTCAAAAATAAACCCAGATCGATTCAGTGAACCAAATTGAATGAAACCAATTTTTTTAGAAAGGTCTAGAAATGCTGAATCCAAGACCGTTGGATTTAAATCAGTTGGATCTGTAGATCATCCTTGGTAAAAATAACAAGGCAGAAGCTTTTCTGCATTCAAACATTTTTCAAAATTAAACCATAATAGCTTTTGAGTTGATTCCAACTCTCAAAAATCATATTTGATCATACCTTTCAGAATATATAAAAATATATAGGTTTACTTACAGAAATAATGACCAAGTAATAAAAGAATGCCACATAGGCATTTCTAGTCACTTTATTTAATTAAAATAAAAGGTTAAACCTTATTAAATTGTGACACCACTTTAAATCACATTCCCATGTACTGAAATATGTGGTGATGACATGTGTCAACATCATCCCATGTTTGGTTTGGAGAATATTAAATCTTAAGTAGTTTTTCAATGAGTAGAAATTACTTTTCTAAAAATAAAAGGAATTAAACCAAGTTTTAATCTTGTAATGTTAGAGATGATGCTAGATCATCTATAGGACCCCTTTTGTTTGATGATTGCAAGTAGTTATGTATTGTTTGGTGATTGTATACCTCGTATTTATTTATAGACGCTAGTACCGACCAAGGATACGAGGAGGAAGGAGGATACTACGAAGAAGAAGCCGAGGAGAACTTCAACCACTGCTATGCTCGAGGCAAGCATTAACCTTGCAAGCTAACACTTGCAATTTATCCAGCTTATATTGACACTGATGTAATCCTAATACTACTAGTTGAATGTGCAAGCTAACCCTTACAAGATACTATACCCATGCAAGCAAATACTTGCTTGTTACCATGCCAACTATATGCCTTAAGCATATGTGATCATACCCACTTGATACCCTCTCCTAGTTTTATTCGCAAGCTTTCTATTTTATTTTTTATCAAAGCTACTTACTTAGAGTTTACTTAAGTGAATTGTAGATTCTAGAAAGATAATTGAAGGTTGCATAAAGAGCATAAAATTTGGCCTAAGCTAGATAATCTTTATGTCATCCTAAGGCATGAGATTGAACTTAGTTAAAACTCCACCTATTTACCACCCCTCATTAGTACTTACCCCCACTTGTAGATGCTAGTGCTAAGCATAAAACTTTATCAAATTTAGATGGGAATACTTGGTGGAAAAATGGTTATGAAAACCTTGGAATGATGGATCATTCTATTGAAATGTTTTGGACATGTGTTTCCGAACACCAGATGATTTATGGTGATAAAAATGTTGAGGCATGAGCCTTAGCCCTTTATAAAACTGATGGTTGTCTGGATGCGATACCATTCCAATTTTACCGTACAACCACAATACCCAAGAATTGGGTAGGGCTTGATTGGAAACTTATATACCTTAGTATTAGTTCCCTCACGACCAAGGTCTGAGCTGAGGCTACCTTGTGAAGATTGTCCACCTGTGCAGTACCCAAGATGACAGTTGGTCATGGTTGGGAGGCCAAACTCACAGGAGAGGTGCTTATACTAGGGCGTGTAATTGAAAAGTTAGGATTGATTATCCGCATACTGAGTATGGTGAATTCAGGATTTGTTCCTGACGGATGTATCGAATGTTGTGGTGAAAGTGTACAATCTCTGCAGAGTGTCAAACTATTCGAATAGCCTCGTCCGCGGTTATGGACAGTTGGAGTGGCCATACTGTTCCCCCGTCAGATGTTTTCAAAATGACTTATGAAATGAATTGAGACTTTGACTTGACCACAACAGGGTTGTGATATGAAATACAAGTTCCCACTTAGGGTTATAAAACTTTAAGTGGCATTCTTTGCTTCTGAACTTAGTAGAGGTAAATTTGGCTTTTTTGCAAAACAACCCTAGAGCCTAGTGTCCTATTACAAAAACCCCCTTCACTTGTTAATATTAGTTTGCGAGTACTTAAAGAGTATTCATGGCTTTGTCCCTGGCTATTCCCATGGCCAGACTATGAAGAGGATTACCTGGAGGATGGACCCCAGGATGGTTACGACAACTAGGATCATCTCCCATCGTCAGCATTGCCTGTGACCCCGAAGATGGAGCTTCGCCTACGCTACCGTTATTATTACGTATTTCCGTTGCTTGAGTTGTATTAAGAACTGGATCATGAGATCCTTATTTGTGTAAGACCTTATGTATGGTTTGTAATGGATGATGTACTATGGTATCCAAATCTGTTATGTCTCGCAAAAATGGTAATCCTGGGATTGCGATGTATGGCATAACAGGCATCTGAGATTAAAAATCCGGGTGTTGACAAGAAGATACTTTGAGTACGAGCGTACTCAGCAAGTTCACTAGAAAAGGAGTGTTTGATGCACTATAACTACAGCCACAGACCGTAGGTCGTAGCCAATGCAAGTTTTTATAAACATTTCTTCAAAGGTTGCTTTTATTCTGAAAATCTATGTCCGTCAGCCCTCACGGGTTTACCAGAACTTTCATGGATTTCCTTTCCCGCCGCATTCGTAGCTCCTTCCCGGAACAGGGAGTAATAAGTTACAGTTCTTACACTCTGTAGAGGTGCATCACTTTACCCATGAGAGACCATAGGTTTTGTTGCACGGCTGGGAGTATGTCCCCGTTCAAACTTCCTTGGTTTGAGGCCCAACCTAAGATCCAAGCCAATCACTGCCTTCTCCGCGACCCCGCTACACCATGCCCACCTTTTGAATTACGGCAATGGTTTGTACAGACCATATAGATTCCAGAACTATCGTGGGACGTTGAGGGCTCCCACCCATATGCTGCATATCCTCTACGAATTACCAATTAATATGCATGCTACGAGTGATAACAGGCACGACCCGCACATACAACTCCATGCGAGAGGGAAAAGATACAACTGACTTCTTCATCGCATTCCAAATCTCATGGTCAACGCGTGATATACGGCAGAATCACTGGCGACATTGGTTGTTAAGTCCTAGATACTATGTTCCTTTACCACTGGAACTCTTATAGTAGGTTATTACCTCATGGTAAATAACCTATAATCACATTATTATGAAAATAGTGGTTTTTGACCTTTTTCAAATGTAGGTGATGACAACACTAGATTTGTAAAATACTTTACAGAAAATAATCAAAGGACATGAGCAAGTGTGAACTTGACTTTTGTGATTGCAAGATTATGCACTCACGGTCTTCAGAACAATATAAAATATCCAATATCTGAAATCGGCATCATTGGTCTGGTAAGGACTAATGTTTAAAGAAGCAAGATGATTTTATGCATAAGTATTGTAATGCAATTTCATAAACTCGAATCTGGAGGTAACGTTGTTCTAGGGTTTGGATACTGGAAAGGTTTCCCTTGGAATGTGTTGCCCTTTTAGATTAAGTTTCACACATGTGCTTCTTATTAAGGCTTGTGAATGTGTGTGAAACAACATGTAAACATAATGGCATACAACAGTAAGATATACTAATGAGATGTGCTACTCAAGGACTGCTTATATGTGAATTATCTTATCTTCAAGTTTTACCTTGCAAGTAATGGCATTTATAAGGAACTAAAGTGATAACAATTCTAGGTATATAAGTAAAGCTTAATGTAATGTGGTTATTATTAATTGTTATTTGATGTTTGAAGTGGAAAAAAGAATAACATTTGAAGAAAATCTTACTGAACTAAGCAGAAGCATTTAAGCTTTTAAGTTAACCTTATGAGGTGTTCTTTCTAGTTATAGTCTGTAAGTAAGAAATAATTACTCTATTTGAATAATGACAGCATTAGTATTTGAGACTTATCTATCTTGGTTTTTAACTTGGTTGGTTTGGTATTAAGATACTTTATCACTTAATTATAACAGACCAAAGTTAACTATAAAACATATAATAAAGTATTTAGTATTATATTTAAAGTTTGGTAGACTAAAGTTAACTATAAAAACATAAGTGGTGTATTAGACCTGTTGTTTATAAGCTTTGAGACTAGAGTTAACTTTAAAAGGGTAAGTAAACTTAAGATGTAATATATTTTAATTATTCCTAAGTTTTAGATTTATGATAGGTATAACTAAGGTGTGTAATTATTCACTTTATATTTTAGTGAATGCTTATAATGTTATTTTGAAGATTGTGGTTTCAAATCTTTATTTAAAATTTCAAAATATATTATAAAGTTAATAATTTACACTTAAGTTTTATTATAAACCTTAGTTCTGGTTTGGAATTTTAGTAATTTGGTTTTTAGGGTATTAATATTTCTCAAGAATTATAATTATTTCTTACTTAACAATTATTCTTAAAGAATTTACAAAATAGGTATTAGGTAAGGATTTATTATTTAAAATATTAAAGACTTTTCTAAGAATATAATTAATATTTTTATAGTGTAATATATTTATTCAAGTCCTTAAAAATGAATTTTATTTATTTTTAGGTATTATATTTATTTTTATAAAATTCATCAAAGAATTAAGTGTCTTTTAATATTTTCTTTATGTTTTATTTGTAAAACTCTAAGTTAGTATTTTTATAAAATAGTAGAGTTATTTTGATACACAAAATGATTTTTTATTTATTTTTAGGGTTTTTGTTTTATTTTATAAAATTTCATTTAATATTTAATAGTGTTAATAATTATTTTACTTTATATTTATTTTAAATAATTAAAATAATATTTTTATTAGGTAGATTTTATTTTTGTGGTCATTTTGATATATCATATGTATTTTTGGAATTTTTCTATATTTTTCTAGAGTATAAATTATGTTTAGGAGTAGTTTGGTCATTTAGTGATTTGATAAATGTCTTATTTTCTTATTTTTTTCTTTGGAATTGGGCCAGGCCCACCAATGGGCCCATCTGGACCCAACTTGGACCAACTGGCCTTGGGGTCAAACCCCAACCAGTTGTCACTGGACCGATCCATCAGCCCAATACCCCCCTTCTCCCTCTCGAGCTTGTTCATCCTCACCCACTCATTCCCCTCTCTGGCGACTAGAAGTCCCTCGTCATCGTCGCTCGATTCTGACCATCTCTAGACCCTCAGGCCGCCACCGTGTTGCATGTTGAGGTAGTCGACGATGCTGCATCGAATAGCCCATCTCGATTCGATCCTTGGGCCCTCTTCTAGCCACGCTTCTCTCTCCGATGGCTAGGGTTTGTGCTGTTGCCGAGGATGTGGTGCTCCGACGCTCCTCTGGCATCGCCCTGGTGCCTTGGTGAGGAGATGGTGTCGTCTTCCTCACTATGAGCTCTATGAACGCGGCTTGGCGTGGGTTGAGCGCCACCGGTGCTCCCCGTGCCGCCGCACCAATCTTCACCACCGGTATGCTTCCTCTCCCATCTCTAAGCGAGGACCACGGGTAAGTGGGGATTCTCCCTTTTCTTTTCTCCACTTGAATCCTCTCCAGATTTCTCTCTGTGATGATAGGATTATCCTAAGTAGCACGAATGCGTTGTCCTAGTGTTTGTATGATGAGGATCTGATTCCCTTTGAATTGCTAAGTGGAGGAAATTGTGTTGATGAAATATATTGGATAGCTTGTGAAATTTTATTGTTACAAGAGAGGTTTGTGATTACTGTTATTCTCAGGTCAAAAGTGTGACACGGATATCTCAATTTCACAGTACCAGTACTTGGTATTTGTCACTTGTACAGTTACCTTTGGCTGTTAGTTTGATCAGAAAACAAGTGGTTTTCCTAAAAAAATGTGGTTAAGTTGGTAGCTGGTTAAGATGATAATATGATAGGCTTTGAGTTATTGAACCTTTGGTTCAATGATGATCTGGATTCTGTATTGAACTAAACTTAGCTATCTATGTTTTCATCTAGGGTTAAAAATGATTCTTGGAAGCAAGTATTCAGGGAAATGATATAAGTAAACTTCCTGGATTTATTACAGAACTATGTGATGCTCTTGGGAGTGAACTAAAATATGAGTAAGCTATGCTTTGGCACTTCCAATCTAATCTTGTGATGGTACTCATATTTTTTTTATAAGTTATGGATTCATAATGTTCAACTGAATTCTATGCCTGTCAATATGACAGAGTTGTTACACCCAAATGATTCCTAGCCATATAGCTAGGAAAATGATCTAATTTTTTTAATGTTGGTTGCTTGCAGATGGATTTTAATGAGCTATTAATGATCATATATTACAAAGGCATGTCCTTGGACAAATATGAATTGGGATATACAATGTAGATTTTCTTTATCTACCAATATCTTGATAACTGGATAAATGATTTCCTAGATGGTTGACTAGGGAAATGATAAGATTGTTTGGTTAGTAAGTGTAACTGAGTGGCCAGTATGAGTACACTGCCTATATGATAACAATCATTTTAAATGATTCCTAAATCTTTTTAGGAAACTGATTTGTGGATTTAGGAAAATGGACTTGAGTTTATGCTCAAGACATTCTAAATCTGTTAGGTGCAGAGGTGCTACCCTCTGGGAATGTGCCATGCAGCCTAGAAACTATGGTATGTTTATCTAGTAAAAACTAGATAATAAGCTAATGATGCTGGTCTGAAGCTGAATAGTGCATGGATGTTATTTTCCTGACTAAGATCAGTTGCTATGGTTAATGTTTTGGTGGAAGAAAGTCTTGACCCAGCGAATGATGCATACAGGCTGAGGCCAAATCCTTTGGAATAAAAACATATAAGATTTGTTGGCTTTAATATTCTGTGATGAACCTGACATGGCATTTCCATGTAATTCTGAGAGTATCTCCCCATCCAATCCTGCTAGATAATATTCTAGTGGAAGGGTAGATGGGTTTAGTTAATTAATATTGTATCCCTTGTAGCCCCAGATCTTTATCCAAATATGAGAATGAATGCTACATGATCATTTGTGTATCTCTGATGGTTGTTACCTGCTTTTGGTGATTGGCTGATGATCTGTTGTAGATCTTGATCAGCTACAACTCATGCTACTGCTAGCATGCCCCCCCTTTGGCCTTATCCTGCTTTTCCTGGAACAGATCTTGCTCCTCTTGGCTCCTAAGTGGCTTTGCTGTCCTTTTAAACTTTCCCCTCCATTAATCCATCATCTTGTTATGGATCTGTTTGGTCTTCTTGTGATGAAAGATTGTGTGATCTGGTGGAAATCTGGCAGGAAACAATGTGATGTAGGCTTATGAGTTGGTGTGATGTGCTGATGTGTTGTGGAGAGATGTGGATCAGCCTCTAGCTGAGCTATTACGACTATGATCTTCCTTTTGTACTTCGTGTGAGGCTCCTGGTGTTGACAACACAGCTGCTGCATGCAGTGTGTGAGCTGCTTACTTGTGGCCCTTCTCTGGTTCAAGTTACAAGAACTGTAACTTAGAAAGTGTGGATCAGATCAGGTAAAAACCTGATGTTTACCACCTGCACTTTTATTTGCCTTTGGTGAAATTGCCCCTGGACAATGAGGGTGTTCTGAGGCTTAATCTGATAAGAACAGATTCTATCTTATTTTGTGAAATTTGCCCCTTTTAGGATAAGCTCAATGATGAAATGATTACAGTGCATTATAGTGTTCATTCTGAGAGCAATCCCCTTTTCACACTTACTGTTTTGTTATTGTTTGTTTGCAGGTATAAGATCAAGAGTAAGAAGAGAGGATTTAGAAGATAAAGATAATGAAGATGAATTTAGTTTTAAGTGTTTTTCTTTATTCTTTTGTAATCTACCATTTTCTTTTGTGAAATGTAAAGCATTGTAAAATAATTATTTTTATTTATTCATTCTTCTTTTGTAAAGAATATTGTATTGTTAATTTTATTCAATAAAATTTACTAGTTTTCTTTTTTCTTTATAATATATTTGCAAAGATAATGTAGTATTTATATCTGCTTGTAATATTCATATCTTGTTTATAATTATGAACTCAATTCTTATTGTAAATATTTTTACTTTTGTGTTTGAATTTTCAATTATCTTGTATACTTAGATAATTATAAATATTGTATCTTAATCATAAATAAGACTTCACCTTTTATTTATTATTACAATTTACTTTCCAATTATCATTCCATTTCGAATTCTTTTAGAATTCAAATTCACCAATTGAATATTAAAATTTGAATTTCCTTCCCCTCAAACACAAAAGTACAATAGAGGTCATGTCGAAATCCATCGCACCTGTCCTGGTGTTTCCATCAGAACAAGAGAGATCTCGATCCCTCTACAGCTCTTTTAGTTTTGCGCGAAAATTCCCCGGATTTTCTTATGCATGAATGCAATGCACAACCCTGTGTCCTCTTTATTTCTAGGTGCTAATCCTGGGATGTTACACGGCGGCGGCGCTAGGGCGGCGACGACGCGACTTGGAGGTGGGGAGGGCTGGTTGTGTTGCTTTGGGGCAGCCCCTCCCCTCTATTTATGAGAGGAAGGGCAGCTTGGGAGAGGGGAGTTTGAATCCTTCCCCAAACCCAAGTTGGAGAGAAGGAAGGACTCTTTCCTTCTTCAACTAGGAAACTATTGTTCCAGTTTGACTTTTCAAACCTCCCTTTTGACTTTCAATTTAGAGCTTTATTTCTCTCTCGCAAATGCCCAACCAAGTGACCTAGGACATGATCCAATCATTCCACTTAACCATGACACATTCATGAACCATTACCCTTCCGGTTCGGTGAATCTTCTGTACCCTCTAGAACCTCTCCGATGAAAACATAGAAATCATTCCCAAACTCCGGAATCGGACTTTCCTTATGTGAATCTTATTTTTCAGACCATTCTGGATCTCCTCGTGATATCCAGGATCCCATCTGAGGCTCCGAACAACATTCGGTCTCCCTACTTACAATCCATATCTACTAAACATCATCGAATCCTTAAGTGTGTCTCCCTACGGTTCGTGAATTATGCGGACATGACCGAGACATTTCTCCGATCAATAACCAATAGAGGAATCTGGAAATTCATATGGCTCCCACATATTTCTATGATTACTTTGCGATCGAATGAACCACTTACATACGATACCAATTTCCCTTTGTCTCGAGATAGTTTACTTATCCGAGGTTTGATCATCGGTATCTCTGCATACCTAGTTCAACCTCATTACCGATAAGTACTCTTTTCTCATTCCCGTGATATGTGATCCCTTGTGAGCCAGTCACATGCTTGCAAGCTAATTGGATGACATTCCACCGAGAGGGCCCAGAGTATATCTATCCGTCATATGGATGGACAAATCCCACTCTTGATCCATGTGCCTCAACACATATTTTCTGAACACTCAATGCCACCTTTATAGCCACCCAGTTACGGTGTGGTGTTTGATGTCATCAAAGCATCCTTCCGGTGATGGTGATTAGCATAATCTCATGGTCGAAGGAATTAGGTTACTATGTATCAGAAAGCTTATAACAAATGAACTATTGAAATGACTTGATCTTAATGCTACGCTTATCTATAGGAGTATGTCCATCATACCATTCTCCTAATGATATGATCTTGTTGTTAATAACATCTCAATGTCATGATCGAGAAACCATGATCATCTATCAACCAACAAGCTAGTATTACAAAGAGGCTTTACTAGGGACTCTAATTTAGTTTACAAATCACACAAGTATTAATGTTTCTGGTTAATACTATTATAGCATGAATATAAACATTTATCATAAACACAAAGATATAATAATAACCACTTTTATTATTTCCTCTAGGGCATATCTCCAACAGCAAAAAGGTAAATCAAGGGAAGGTATAAGAGTGCGCATCCCTCTCATCTCCCTTGTTGCCAAAAGCGCGACATAATAAGATCCTCATTGTATGATGGCCTAGCTCGGGAGGATGATCTCGAAGGCCTTGTCCTCCTAGGTGCATCACTCTCAAACACTTCTCCAAAGGTGTGGTTGTCCATGACCCTTTTTTCTGAAATTTTTAGACAAACATCAAACCAAGTAATTTCCAAGTTGATAAATGATGAGTAACTACTATAGGAACTTGCTAGAGGGCTAAACATACATCAAAATGAAATCTCTAAGCATAGAACAAGTATGCAAGCTCACACAACCTGTCACCTACAGTAGCAAAATACTCAAGATACAATCTACCAATCAAAAATCTAATTGGACAAGCGGAGGAGGCACATACCGGAGAGCAATCCCTCCAAAAATCAGCAGCAAATATGGGCTGAGCAAGGAAATCGGAAGTAAGAATAGCAGGAACTCGAGTTTAAGAAAGTTTTTCGGTATTTTTTGGAAGAGAAAGAAGTGGCTGGAAGGAGACACTTTGGAGGGCCATAGGTGGGTCCCACCTAGGCCAGGTGTGCCATGGGGCTGTCCGCGCCACCAGGGGGTGTGCTGGCCTGGTGGGTCCCTCCGGGCCACTCCAGGTGTCCCTCTGCCCCTTTTTCGAGGAAAAAATAATATGAATTTTCTAGAATTTTTTGGGGAACTTTATTTTTGGCAATCGATTTTCTCGCAGAAAAAGATTTTTTAGAAGAAGCAAAAAGCAAACCAAAACAAAAACTACAGAAGTTCTAAGACACTCAAGCAAACAACTAGCAAAACAAAGGTAACAAGAGGGAGTGCAAAGACTGAAAAGGAGAAAAAATAAAAGTGAGCAAGTATAACCATTGTGAAAGCATTATTTTATTCATTAAAATCCCTTTGTTAACAAGGTTGATCAAGTCTTGTTACCAAAACAATTTAGAATGAAACAAAACTTTGCATTTCACAAAATGATTATGTTACCTCAAATTTGATAGCAATAGTCTCAATCATAATAGTTTCAAAACTTTCTTGTGGAATGGGACAATATATTTCTCCAACTTTGATGCTTTCAATATTTTCAATGGAATTCAGGCAATAGCTCTTATCAATATTCTTAGGGAAATAGACAGTATGCTCTTTGTCATTAATATTAAAAGTTACTTTTCCTTGATTACAATTGATGACAACACTTGCAGTATTAAGAAAAGGTCTTGTATTAAGAAAAGGTCTCCCAAGAATAATAGACATATTATCATCTTCAGGCATTTCAAGCACAACAAAATCAGTTAAAACCAAGCAATTATGAGATACTTGCACAGGAACATCCTCACATATACCAACAGAAATATTAGTAGACTTATCAGCCATTTGCAAAGATATATCAGTTGGTATCAACTTTTCTAGCTAGAGCCTCTTGTAGAGAGAAAAAGGCATAACACTAATTCCAGCTCCCAAATCACATAAAGCAGTTCTAACATAATAATTTTTAATAGAGCAAGGAATAGCTGGAATACCTGGATCACCAAGTTTCTTTGGAACCTTACCATTGAAGGAATAATTAGCAAGCAAAGTATAAATTTCCTCATTAGGAATCTTCCTTTTATTAGAGACAATATCCATCCTATACTTTGAATAAGGAGGCAACTTAATAGCATCAGTCAAAGGAATTTGCAAAAATAAAGGTTTCATCCACTCACAAAACTTGTTATAGTGTTCTTCCTCCTTTGACTTGTATTTCTTATTGGGAGAAGGAATAGGTTTCTGTACCCAAGGTTCTCTCTCACTACCATGTTTATTAGAAATAAAGTCTTCCTTACTGTACCTAGTATTCTTAGTGTGCTTCTCAGGTTCTTCCTCAACTTCTTCCTTATCAGGAGCATCATTTTTATCATTACCACTTTCAGTTTCAGCATCAGAGACAGATATACTATTAGGATCTACAGCAGGTTCAGGAGGTTCCTCAGCTGTTTTATGTTTCTTTTTCTTTCTCTTATGAGGACTACCACTATTTTCAGCTTGTTGAGAATCCTGCTCAATTCTTTTAGGATGTCCTTCAGGATATAAAGGATCTTAAGTGGCTCCACCGCTCCTAGTTCTAATTCTATAAGCATGTTTATCTCCTGAATCATTAACTAGCATATCTTTTTGTACCTTAGCAAGTTGATCAATTTGGGTTTGAACCATTTGAAAGTATTTACAAAGCATTTTAACATCATTAGCAGTTCTTTCCACAATATCTTTCAACTCATTAATAGCTCTAGAGTTTTCCAATAAATGATTCTGAACCTGTTTATTAAAATTACCTTATTTAACAATAAAAATGTCAAGTTCCTCTAAGCATTGATCAGGGGGTTTACCATAGGGAATATCACCTTCATCAAAGTGTTGTAGAGAGTGTACATCAATAGTGGATGAGTGGGGAATTGGCTTACAAAATTATTCTATAGGAGGTAGATTCTTCACATCTTTAGATCTAATACCTTTCCCCTTAAGACATTTCTTAGCTTCTTTCATCACTTCATCATTTAATTCAATCATTCCCCTCTTCTTTGGTGTTGGTGTTGGAGCTGGTTCAGGCACAATTGGTTCAGGTGTAATTATCTCAGTTGAAGTCCAATCATCATAATTCTTGCTTATTTTAGCCATTAATTCTTCAGCTTCTTCAGGAGTTCTTTTCCTGAAAACACAATCAGCAAAACTATCTAGGTATGTCCTAGAATCACTAGTTAGTCCATTATAATAAATATCAAGAAGATCATTTTTAGGCAATGGACATCCAGGATGTGCATGAATCAAAGCACAAAACCTTGTCCATGACTTAGGCAATTTCTCTTCTTCTCCTTGTTTAAAATCAAAAAAAATCTGCAAAGCAACATGTCTAGCACTGGGAGGAAAATATTTCTGAAAGAAAGTAGCAATCAAGCAATCAGGACTATCAATGGATCTAGGAGTTAATCTATTAAACCAAGCTTTAGCTTCTCCTTTTAGTGAAAAGGGGGAGATATTTGTAACAAAGTACTTGTGCATCTTAACATCATCAGAGAATAAGACACTCATAGTGGAGAGCTCATTCATATGAGATACAACAGTTTCATTTTCAGTCCCACAAAAAGGCTCTTTCTCAACAATGTTTATATAGGATAAATCAAGAGAGAAATCATAATCTTTATCTTTAATATCTATGGGAGAAGTAGCAAATTTAGCATCAGGGGACAGTTTAGGAATAATGGTTCGTCTCTCAAGGATACTCCTAATAGCACTAGCACCACGTGTGTTTTGGTACTCTTCAATAAATTCATCAGTCATTTCAATGTAACCATCATTAATATCATATCTCTCTCTATACTCAGGTGAGCTAACATGTGTAATAGTGTCTTCACTAGGAGTTTCAGTGTTTATCAATATAGTTCTAGCAATAGTAGCATCTAGGAAAGGACCTAATGAACCACTCGCATCAAGCACAGTAGAAGTAACATCATGAGTATTAGAAGAAATTTTAGATTCAGCAGTAGTAGAAGTGTGTGTAGCATGTGTATGTGGTGGTGGCCTAACAAGCTTACTTATAACAGACGGTGAATCAAGAGCAACAAATGTGTTTAGGACTGTACATATTCTTGTAGTGGATGGTAAAATAGGAAACTTTCCATCACGATACTTCCCCATGATCAAAGGAATAGCAGTGAACAACAATAGATCCAAGTGAACTTACAAATAAAGCTATGCTCCCCGGAAACGCCGCCAGAAAATAGTCTTGATGACCCACAAGTATAGGGGATCGCAATAGTCTTCGGGGGTAGTATAACCCAATTTATTGATTAGACACAAGGGGAGCCAAAGAATACTTAAGCCTTAACAATTGAGTTGTTAATTCAGCTGCACCTGGAAATGGTCTTGCTCACAGTAGTTTATCAGTAGCAATAGTTCAAAGTAACAGCAGCAGGAAAACAAAGGCAGTAGTAACAATAGTAGCAAACAATAGGATATGAGTGTGGTAGGCATAGGGATGGATGGACGGGCGTTACATGGACGAGACTATTCATGTAACTTGCACAACATCTTTTGTCCTGCCAGCCCGTTGCAGCGGGTCCTCAAGGGAATCTACTGGCAATTAAGGTGCTCCTTTTAACAGAGCACCGGAGCAAAGCATTAACACTCCATGAACACATGTGATCCTCACATCATAGCCATCCCCTCCAGCTGTCCTAATTTCTGTCACTTCGGGGCCTTTGGATCCGGACAATGATATGTGTACACAACTTGCAGATAAGATCACAAACAATACTATCATCATGAATCAATAATAAGTTCAGATCTGAGATCATGGCACTCGGGCCCTAGTGAAAAGCATTAAGCACAACAAGTTGCAACAAAGTCAAATAGCACTAATAGAGATACTAGGCACCATGCCCTAACAATCTTATTCGATTACATGATAGAACTCATCCAATACCTACCATCCCCATAGCCTACAGCGGGGTATTACTCACTCATGGATGGGGGAAACATGGATGGTTGGTGGAGAAGCATCAATGGTGATGGCGATGATCCTCTCCAAATTTCTCGTCCCGACAGGGTGCCAGAACGAAGTTTCTGGTTCCAAATCACGGTTTCTGGTGGTGGCGGTGTAGCGGAACTCTTTCTGGAAAAACGTCAAACCCCTCCGGTGTTTTTAGGTCAAGAGGCAACTTATAGGCGAAGAGGGAGTCCGACGGGGTGCCCGAGGAGGCCATACCCCTCCCAGGCGCAGCCAGGCCTGGCCCGCGCGACCAAGGGGTGTGGGCCCCTCGGAGCCCCACTCCATCTCGTCTTCTGGCTCCATGAGTCTTCTGGTGAAATAGGATTTTTGGCATATTTTCCGGGATTTTTCCTGATAGTTGATTTTCTGCACAAAAACTAGACACCAAGGTAATTCTGCTGAAAACACCGTCAGTCCATGTTAGTTGTATCCAAATCACACAAGTTTAGAGGAGAAACAATAGCAAAAGTGTTCGGGAAAGGAGATATGTTTTGTACGTATCAGGGCCCAATTTATCTGTCATATGGATGGACAAATCTCACTCTTGATCCATGTGCCTCAACACATACTTTCCGAACACTCAATACCACCTTTATAATCACCGAGTTACGAAGTGGTGTTTGATATCATCAAAGCATCCGTCTGGTGATTAGCATGATCTCATGGTCGAAGGAATTAGGTTACTATGTATCTGAAAGCTTATAGCAAACAAACTATTGAAATGACTTGATCTTTATGCTACGCTTATCTATAGGAGTATGTCCATCACACCATTCTCCTAATATATGATATTGTTGTTAATAACATCTCAATGTTCATGATCAGGAAACCATGATCATATATCAACCAACAAGCTAGTATTACAAAGAGGCTTTATTAGGGACTTTAACAAGTTTACAAATCACACAAGCATTAATGTTTCTGGTTAATACAATTATAGCATGAATGTAAACATTTATCATAAACACAAAGATATAATAATAATAACTACTTTTATTATTGCCTCTTGGGTATATCTCCAACATCTCTAGCATTTATGCATGCCGAGGGCTTGCAGAACAATAGCTCTTTGGCTCTCGACCATCGCCTCCATTGAGTTGGCATCCCTCACCACTGACCTCTCTTCCACTATGCCCTGGTGTCCAGGACACTCACATGTACCGTTTCTCTAACAAGAGCCTTGATACGTTGAAAACGTATCTATAATTTTTTATGTTCCATGCTTGTTTAGTATCTATTTTGCTTTGCTTTGTCTACACTTTGAGGTATTTTTATACACTTTCTGTAACTAGCCTATTAACAAGATGCCACAGTGCCCGTTGACTGTTTTCTGCTGTTTTTGGTTTCAGAAAAGCTAAAAAATGAATATTCTTGGAATTGGACGGGACAAAGCCAAAGTTAATATTTTCCCGGAGCGATATGGAAAATCGAAGCATAGACGGGTAGGGCACCAGTGTAGGCACAACCTAGGGTGGTGCGGTCCCACCTAGGCCGCACCACCAGGGGGTGTGGCCCCCCTGGCTGCCTCCTCGCCTTGCCCCTCGCCTATAAGAAGTCCCCGGGGAGAAAACCCTAGATTGTCAATCATACACCCACGAAAGGTTCCGCAGAGCCGCCGCCACCGAAGGGGAGATTCGGGGGACAGAAAGTCTCTGTTCCGGCACCCTGCCGGGACGGGGAAGTGCCCCTAGAGCCATCTCCATCGATCTCCACCACCATATCCATCACCGTTGCTGATTCCCATGATGAGGAGGGAGTAGTTCTTCCTCGAGGCTAAGGGCTCTACCGGTTGCTATGTGTTCATCTCTCTCTCTATGCGTGATCTTAATGAGATCGTGAGCTTTGTAATCAAGTAGATCTACTTTGCTACTCAAGTACTTTAATAGATCTTCGGCTCTCCCCACGTGTGTGAAAGTGACAGCGTGCATACCGTGGTGGCACTTAGGCTAGAGTTTACATAAATACTCAAGTGCTTCAATAGATCTCTGCTCTCCCCACGTGTGTGAAAGTGACAGCGTGCACGCCATGTTGGCACTTAGGCTAGAGTTCATAAATCCTTATCATGAGTATATTTTGAGTTGGTTGTCTCTATGAAATTGTGGTGTTTGTTGGAACCATCTAGCGCTCAAGGTGACAGTGTGGGGTTATCTAGATGGGGAAGCCAGACTTTGAGGAGTGCTGTTATAGCCCTACCATGGATTAGAGTGTTGAAAGGGAATTTATTGTCATAATCACTTTTGGTGTTCGTTAACAACAAGTAGATCATTTTTAAAGTTTCTAACTGTCTCCAGGTTGGTATTATGATATGTGAAAAGCACCCTCACACTTGGGAAAAGTCTCTACTCATGTGACACAATTCTGGAAACTCCAGACCGGAGTCTCCGGTCTGCCAAGACCGGAGTCTCCGGTGTGATCCGGAGTTTCCGGATCTGTCTCTGGTGGTGACTTCAGGATCTAGGCTGGGACATTCTGATTGGGGGTCCGGAGCCTGCTCCGGAGGATACCCCGGAGTCTCCGGTGTTAGCTCAGTCCGGAGTCTTCGGTGTTGAAAGACCGGAGTCTCCGGTCTTGCTGGGTCATGGATGGCCTAGGTCATTCAGATGGGCGGTCCGGAGGCTGGTCCGGAGATTGGCCGGAATCTCCGGTGTAGACCGGAGTCTCCGGTCTGACTTTTCTACAACGGTCAGAAAACGGTTCGTGGAGGGAGCTGCCTATAAAAAGGGGCCCTTATCTTCTTCCTCTAGTTGCTCGAGCTGCTCAAGAACACCAACTCCATTAGAGCCACCAAATCTACAAAATCTCTCCATCCAACCATCCAAAGTCATTGATCTTTGGAGAATCGAAGGAGGAGGCCTTGATCTATAGCTTCACTGTAACACCCTCAGAATCGGACCTATGCAAGCTTTAGCGAAACCAGCCAAACCTGCATAGAAGCGATTCAAAGGTGCCCACCAGGCACTTTCGTGCGGGTGGAAAACGAAGTAATAACATTACACAACAGTCCTCGATGGGACCCACAGAACAGATATATATACAACAGCGACTCAAGGAGTCAAGAATACAGATATAATATACAAAGATCCAAATCACCTTGGAAAACGACACAGCGTCCAGCTACGGACAAGAGGCAAATGGGGCTAAGAGCCCTGAAGAATAACCAATGGCGTCCATAACCCTGCCCAGGCCAAGCCGGAAGGGTAACCCTGCTAACGACGTCGATCTCAAAACCTGCTTAAACAAAAGGGGTGCCGACAAAGGGCAAAGGAAAAAGAGGAGCGTCAGTACTGAGGCCAGTACACGGCGAGACTAGAATTCGGCGGTCCTCGCCTACATAGGTATGGTGGACTGAAGCGGCAGCGGCAGCATGCGCTAAACAACCTATAGAGACTCAGTACAACTAGCGGTTATCAGAGAGGGGTAAGAATGACCTGCTCGGATCCAGCCTGAAGCTAACATCAAGCAAACCCATCCTGGCGTTTCCCCCTCGAGACCAAACGAGGAAGTCAACCGAGGAACTCACACCGTTGGCAGTTTTATTTATTCAGTTATCGTTGCAGCAATTACTAGTCAGGTATAGATAATCATCCTAATAAAATAAGCAGTGGACACTTTTAGTTAACCATTCCGTGTCAGTGGCAACACTTACTAGTCAGATTCATTTAGCATGAGATAACCCAAAACCCAGCAGTTGTTGGTACTTTTATTCAGCTATTCCGTGGTAGTTGCCATAATTACTAGTCAGGTACAATGGTCGCAAGCGACACTCCAAACAATCAATTGTGGGCAGTATTAATTAGCCATTCCATTATAGTGAAGCTGATTACTAGTCATTGTAAAGTCAAATTTATAGCAATAAACTTTAGTTATGCTTGTCTATGGTCGAGATACTGTGCTCCAAGTCGTCCATAACCGCGGACACGGCTTTCAGAAAGTTTTACCCGGCCGGGGTGCACCAATAGCAACACACACTCGATCAACCTCGGAAAAACCAAATCAAAACCCAACAAGGCTTTCACGACAAAGCAATCACAGGATTCAGAAATATTTCAGGGGGCCACCCCTTGGAGTCTTACCCGCAACGAAGTAAGCTAGCTTCGAGACGGACCCGAGGTTTGTGGGGCCGGCTGTAAGCGACTAGGAACCCGAAAACTCGGGGTGTCGATGCCGCGAAAACGGGTCACAATTCCTAAACAGTACAGTGTGCTATCCATCGCACAATCGTAAATAAAGCAGTAAAACATGGCATAAGTACAGGATCGTAAATAAAACCTCAAACTAGTTTGTGGCCCCAAGAAATAAGACTGAATCAAGCTCTGGCTCAGGGGGGTCCCATATACCTCCCGGATGTGGATAGCGCGATAAATCAAGGAACAGGTATCAAGTACTCGGGGTCCTACGGGACACAAGTGGGCGTTCGGAAACCAAATATTATCTATCACCCACCGATGCCTCTGCTTAATTCAATTTTAGTTGTTAGACAGGAATTAAAGTGAACGATAAGTAAAACTATGATCATCTCCAACAACAACATGCGGCAATACATCAACAACTGAGGCACTGAACGACCCGCAACAGCACTTGAGCAAGCGACTACGACGCGCAAGTCCAACTATCTACCAAACAACAGGTAATAGGATGTGTCCAAGGCAATATAGGGCTGCACGGTATATCACAGGTACGGAAACTAAAGCATCGCAACACATATAGCAATAGATCAACAGGAGGGAATAAATACTATAAAAGTAAGATAGGTAGAAGAGGGGGAGATGCTCGCCTGAAAAACATGGTCGAAGGGTTCATCCGAAGATCGGGACGAAGCTCACATCAACTCATCGGCCTTATCCGCGAAGAAGCAAAACACTAGAATAAACACCGGATGCAATATTTAATACTACGGCAAAAGATCGGGCATGATGCATGTATGATGTACGACATGGCAAAGGTGCGATGCAATTAGGTCATATTAAGCGGAACCGGGGTCCCGATAATTAATTAGATGGTTCATGTTATATATCTACCCCGCAAATTAAATGTTGTATTAACATGGCAAGATATGGTACCGGTTCGCTACACAAGTTTAAATGAGGCCAATATGAGACTAGATTTGCCCGCATATGGGCCCCATATTTGATTATAAGGTGAATCGGCATAAGGCCCCCAAACCACATGAATGTATGCATGCAAGACAATTATTATGCAACAAGTTGTAATATATTATAAAATAGGGTTCGGGAAAAGGGGTCACACACATTAGGGTTCGGCGAACTTGGGGGTTCCGGGGTTCGGTCTCAGGGTCCAGGGTTCGACGGGATCGGTCTCGACGGGATCGTTCTCGGGTCGGGGTTAGGGT
Organism: Avena sativa; assembly: GCA_916181665.1. Taxonomy (NCBI): domain Eukaryota; kingdom Viridiplantae; phylum Streptophyta; class Magnoliopsida; order Poales; family Poaceae; genus Avena; species Avena sativa. The sequence goes on along the minus strand of OV702283.1, from coordinate 151,780,718 downwards.
CTTCGGATCGGGGTAGATCTTGGCGTTCCGTGGTCTTCGGGTCATGTCGACGGTCATGGCGTTCGGGATGAAGAACTTGTCGTCCGGCGGTAGATCTTGTCGATTCCCCTCCAACGGTCTTGTTGTTCCGCAGCGTAGATCTTGGGGAGGTTTCGGGGTTCCACGGGCTCGACTCGACAATCGGAATCCGGGAACGGGTCTTGGCGAACTTGGCGGTTATCGGGTTCGGTCGCCGAATCCGTGAGGGAGATCTTGTCGTGGCGTCGGGTCCAGGAAGGAGAGCTTGGTGCTCCACGGTGGAATCCTTGGCGTCGTGGTCGGTGGCGAACTTGGCGAGCCTGTCTCAATTGAAGGCGGACATCTACACCATCGCCATGTCCCACTCCAACCCAACATGGGCCGATGACTGAGCACCAACAACAGACACGAGCCATACGCGCTGGGCCGGGGACCGAGGTTCCTGCGTGCAGAAGGAGAAGGCGGCGACGTATTAGAGGGCTTCGGGGACATGCCGTCCAGGGAGGTGGCGGACTTGGCAGAAACCGAGGATGGCGGACGGAAGGGCGCGCCGGCGGGGCGGAACTCGGTGACGCGGGGCATAGGGGAGCGGCCGCGGCACTGGCCGGAGGCGCGCGGGCGAGGCCGACGGCGAGGTGCACGGCGGCCGGCAGCGGTTGCTGGGAGGACGGTGGCCGAGCTCGGGCGGAACCACGCGGAGCCGGCGTCGGGCTCCGGCGGCCACGGCTGGAGGCGGAACGCGGGGCGGCGCGCGAGGCTGGCGGGAGTGGAAGAGGCGGGCGCGGCGAGGTTGAGGACGGAGGGGGCCAAAGTGGGTGCCGGGGTGGGGAGGACGGGGAGCAGAGGCGGCGTGGGGTCCGGCGAGGCGGCGCCCTGCGGGGGAGCCTGGCGGGGCCGCCCCAGGGAGGCGACGCGGCGGCGCGGAGGAGCGTGAACGGCGGCGAGGTGAGCGGGGAGGCCGAGCCGGGGCGGAGGTGCGGGCGACGAGGACGGTGGGGAGGCGCGGACGCGGAGGTCGGGGGAGGTCCGGCGGGCAGCGGTGGAGCCTGGGGTCGAGGGGACGCGGCCGGTGAGGAAGGGGAGGGAGGAGGAGGAGGCCCCTGCCGGCGGCGGGAGGGGGGCCGAGCAGGGAGGAAGAAGACAGGGGGGTGGGCGTCGCGCGCGGACGCGGAGAGAGAGAGGGAGGCACGGGGATGGTGGCTTGTGGGGGTGGGCCAGGGGACAGGTGGGGTCCAGGGGTGGGTCGGGTGGCAGCTGGCGTGCGTGTGTGCGCAGGGTGTGTGCGTCGTGTGTGGGCAGGGTGGGTGTGAGTGCATGCGTGTGTGGTGAGAGAGGGTTGAGAGGAGAGAGAGGAGGTTGAGTGATGTGGCGGCGTCTGGTAGGCTAGGGGGAGGGAAGAAGGGGAGGTGGCAGGTTGCTATTGGGTGGGTGATGTGGAGGGGGTGTGGGTAGGTTAGGTGGGTAGCTGTAGGATTTAGAAGGGCGGGTTAGGTGGACCGATTTAATTTCCTGGGGTGGTCGTTCGGGTCATTCGGCCCGTTCGACTGCCCCACTAAAATAATATAATAAATTTATTTAATGCTAAATGCACCGTTTGCAAACCAATAGTAGACAACAAAATATTCCGGCGACCCGGGTTTGAATTTGAAAACAAGACGGGGCATTTTAGAAAACAAAACAGGCTTTGCGAAAAATAGTTTTAGGCAAACAATGCATGATGATGACGATGCAATGCACAAATTCAACGCGATTTTCTAGTAGTGGTTTTGCGGGATGCCACATTCACCAAGAGAGATTTTCATTTCCCCCTCATTCACTTGAGGGCCCCCAAGCTCTAGTGTTTCATTGGAAACCCTAACTTTGATTTGGTTCTTACAAGCTTGTCTTTGATTGTCTTGACAGCTTGCTTGTATTTGGGAGCCTCCAATTAAGTTGTGGATGTGTGCCCCAAACTTGTAAAGGTGTCGGCTTCCACCTTGAAGGTTGCCGATATAGTGGAAGTTGGATCGATCCCGTTAGGGTGAGATTCATTTGAGAACAAGGGAGGCCTATCGTGGCGTTGGTGGTTTGAAACCCACCCCTCTCCAAACATAGACGTACTTCCCCCTCAAAAGGAAGGAACTACAGGAAACAAATCCTTTTGTCTCCGCGTCCACCTCTTTGGTTACTTCTATACTTTCCCGCACTTTACTTACTCGTTCTTGCTTAGTATTGTGTTAGCTATTGTATATTTTTCATATAGGTAAATTCACCTTAGTTGCATTATCTAGATAATTTACCTTATTGTCAAACCCTAATTTGAAAAAAGAAGAAATTTTGAAGTAGCACCTATTCACCCCACCCCCTCTAGGTGCCCATACGATCCTTTCAATTGGTATCAGATCCTCGGCTCTTTAATTGGGCTTTACCGCCTAAGAGAATATCGGTAGCTGCGAAGGGGATGGTGATGGTGAGCCTACCACGGTGACCATGGAAGATATCAAAAACTTGGAAACAAGATTGAGCTCTTCCTTGGTCAACGAAGTCAAGAAGATGCTTGAGCAACTTCTTAAAGACAAAGATGGCTCATCATCCCCCTCTCCTCAAGAGGATCCTCCATCCGTTTTACCTAAAGGGAATACTCCGGTATCCCCCGAGGATATGACGATAAGGGGTAAACAAGACAACACTAATTCCTCCACACAAAATGATGGGGGGAAGGGTGAGCATCGTGATTCATGGTACTCTCCCGACCCTCCTATCCCTCACCCTCATGTATACAATAGAGGTGACCCACCTAAGCTTGAAGAATCTGCTACTTTTGCTCAATGGCAATCACTAATGAGAACTCATATGCGCAGCTCTTGCATTGAACTATGGAACATCATCGAGCATGGACTCTTTATTGGGGATCCAAACAACTTGACAAGAAGAGAGGTTGTCAATAGTCAACTCAATGCCACTACCTTGCATATGATTCAACAAGTATTGGGTACAAAGGATTATCCACACATTGAGCACTTTAGCATTGCCAAGGGAAGCTTGGGATGCCCTCACTGTATTGTTTGTTGGAAATGAGAGTATGAGGAGGAATCGGTATGATGCTCTAAGCAATGAAGCCAAAGGCTTCTACATGATGGAAGGTGAAGATCATGAGGACATGTACCGAAGGCTCAAGACCACCGCCACCGCTTTTAGAAATGTGGGTGCCTCACATGTGGATGATGCGTGGATAAAAAGGAAATATGTGAGTGCACTCATGCCCTTTGAGCCCACTGACTTGAAGAGCCTTCAAGGAAGACACAACTACCATCTCATGACCTCCAATGAAGTTATGCAAGAGATGTCCGCTTTCAAAGTTGTCGCCAAGAATGCCAAAGATGCCCATGCTCATGCCCTTGGTATGAGCAACGTTGTCAATGTTGCTTTGAAGGCCATAGTTGTGGACCATGGGGATGAAGATCATAGTGATGAAGGCCTCTACATGGACCACCCCTATGAAGTCAAGATTGCTCATAGTCAATATATGGCCTTCTATGCAAAGAACTTTTGGAAGAATCCCGCCAAGGCCAAGATGGAAATGCAACGAAGAAGCAATCCAAATGGGAAAAGAGAAAATACTACTAGATTGAGAACTTGCTTCAATTATGGTGACCGCTATCACTTTGTGGCAAGTTGCCCCTATGAGAAGAGAGAAGATCATGGGGATAAGCTTGTGTTGAAGAAGACTCTCAAAGCACCTTACAAGAAACCCTTCATCAAGAAGAATCCCATCAAAAAGAAGTCGGGAGAAATTGTCTTGATCACTCATGAAGAATACTCCTCCGACAATGAAGATGATGAAGATGAGGAAGAGGAAACTCCTAATGGTGTGGCGGCTCTAGCCACTATTTCTACGCCGACATTCTCACTCTTCGATTCGCCAAATGAGAATTCTCCCGTCAAGAACGTCACTTGCCTTATGGCAAGAGGAACGGAGGTATCCTCATCATCTCACTCCACTACTTTAGCTAATGATGAAATTGATGATGAGATGTCTCTTGATTTTAAAAGGTAATTAGTTACTTTCGATGAGTTTATGACTAACCTACAAGGCGATGCTAAGATACATTTTGGTAACATCTTAGATCAACTTTCCCACACACAAGATCTCCTAGATGTAAGATGTAAACTTGGGCATGAACACATGATTGAGCTAGAGGCTTTAAACAATGCTCTAGAAGAAGAACAAGAAACTAGGATGTCACTTGAATTAAAACTTGAAGGGCTTGATGAGGCCAATGAAATTATTGTGAATAAACTCATCAAAGAGCATGATCATGCTATTGCTAAATACAAAAGGGCTAAAAAGGACAAGATTGAGTTTGGCGTGGTTCATGAAAAACTTGCCGAGGACTTTTGTTTGCTTAACAAGGCTCACAAGGCTTTGGAAAGTGAACTCTTGTCACTCACAAAGTCCCATGAAATGCTTCAAACTCAATTGGCCAATATTCCTTCACCTAGTAACTTCATTCCATCTAGTAGTACAACTATTCTTGAAGAGAATGCTAGGTTGAAGGGGGAGCTAGCTAAGGCCACATTTCCACAAGGCAACAAGTCCATTGATGATCTTTTGAGTAAGCAAAGGCCTAGTGGTGATAAAGGGGGCATTGGTTTTGTCTCCAAAACTAAGAAGAATAAGAAGAACAACAAGAAGAAGAAGGCCAAGCCCACACAAGAGACCAACAAGGCCATTGTGGATAGTAAGACCACAAGTGGTAAAACTATGTATCATGATGACTTTGCGGGAAGTGCTAACCCTCACTATGTTCTAATGCGTGATTATTATGGTGATGTGTATGCACAATATGTTGGCCCATATGATGGTTATATTGCTTGGTCTATTTGGGTTCCCAAGACCCTTGTTGCTAACAAAAGAGGACCCATTGAAAAATGGGTACCTAAAAATTAGCTTGATCTTTTGTAGACGTATGCTTCCGGAGGGTCAAAGTGGGTGCTTGATAGTGGTTGCACAAGTCATATGACCGGAAGCTCTTCTATTATCCAAGATCTAAGGCCAAATGATGATCAAATATCTGTTACATATGCCGACAAGTCAAAGTCTAAGGTAATGGGTTTCGGCAAGGTAGTGGTTGCTCGCGACATTACACTCGTGAACGTCATGCTTGTTGAGACCCTTGGTTACAATTTACTTTCAGTCTGTGCTCTTGGAAAGATGGGCTTTGTCGTCTTTATAGATGATGATATTGTGGTCCACATGTGGAGCAAGTCTATCAAGGTCGCTTTCGTTGGGTACGTCGAACATGACTTGTATGTGGTGGACTTTTCGGGGCAAGCCACTACAAGTGCGATGTGCTTATTCGAAAAGGCTGATGTGGGTTGGTTATGGCATCGCCGACTAGCCCATGTCAATATGAGAACTTTGCAAAGTCTCCATAAGGAGGGCCATATTGTTGGACTAAAAGAAAATGTTTCCTTTGCCAAAGATCGTGTTTGCAGGGCATGTGTTCTAGGGAAGATGCATGATGCTCCTCACAAGCCTAAGAACCGCATCAAGTCAACCAAGATCTTGGAGCTCCTCCATGTGGACCTCTTTGGTCCTCCATCTCATGCAAGTCTTCGTGGGAAGAAATATTGCTTGGTGATTGTTGATGACTTTTCAAGATACTCTTGGGTTTATTTCTTCAAGTTGAAGAGTGAGACCCAAAAGACCTTCATCGACTTCATCAACTTGGTTCAACGGCAATACAATGTTCCCGTGTTGATTATAAGAAGCAACAACGGCACCGAGTTCAAGAACTACACCTTGAATGATTTCCTTAGTGATGAGGGGATAAAACATCAATATTCCGTTGTATACACCCCTCAACAAAATGGTGTGGCCGAAAGGAAGAACCGGACTCTTATTGAGATGGCTAGGACCATGTTGGCAGAGTTTAAATCTCCATACAACTTTTGGGACGAAGCCATCTCCACCGCTTGCCATGCTTCAAACCGTCTCTACCTCCGCAAAGAAATCAACAAGACTCCATATGAAATACTTACCGATAACAATCCCAACATATATTACTTCCGGGTGTTCGGTTGTAAGTGTTTCTATCTCATAAAAGGTGTTCGTTTGTCCAAATTCGAGTCTAAAGCATTAGAGGGTATTTTTGTTAGCTATGGTCTCGAATCTCACACTTATAGAATCTATGATAAGCTCTCCGGAGCCATCATAGAATCTTGTAGTGTGACCTTCGAAGAATATGATGGTCCCCAAGGGGGGCATGTTGATGCTTGTGATGCAGATGATGAAATGCCTCAGGATGCCATAGGAAGAATGGGTGTGGGATATATCTGCCCCGTTGAGGAACCCCTTATGGCGGATCAAGAAGAACTATGCTCCACTCAAGTGGATCCCTCATCTTCACAACATCAACAAGCTCAATCCACCGAGGAGGGAAATGACTCAAGCCAAAGACAAGATGTGGACCCTCAACATGATGATCATAGTGACAACTCTAGTCAATGGGGAGCTTTTTGTATGCCAAATATATGTTGATGATATTATCTCTGGCTCATCTAACAAAGCTTTTAATGATGAATTCTCAAAGCTTATGTCTAGTAGGTTCCGGATGTCCTTGATGGGGGAGTTGAGAGTATTTCTTGGTTTTTAGATCAAGCAAGTTAGAGGAGGGACATTCTTCAATCAAGCCAAGTATACTCAAGATATGCTCAAGCGATTCAAAATGCAAGATTTGAATGGAGCTCGTACTCCCATGGCTACAAAGACTCATCTAGAACAAAATCCAAATGGTAAAGATGTGGATCAAAAGGTATACCGGTCTATGATTGGTTCTTTGCTTTACCTTTGTGCATCTAGACCCGATATTGTGTCAAGTGTAGGTGTGTGTGCAAGATATCAAGCGGCTCCTAAAGAAAGCCATTTAATGGCGGTCAAGAGCATCTTTCGATATTTAGTTCATACCCCATTTTATGGTCTTTGGTATCCTCGAGGCTCAACATTTGCTCGTTGTGGATACACAGATTCGGATTGGGCGGGTGATAAGGATGATAGAAAATCAACATCCGGGGCTTGCCAATTCCTTGGTAGGTACTTGGTATGTTGGTCTTCTAAGAAGCAAAATTGTATATCTCTCTCCACCGCCGAAGCCGAGTATGTGGCAGCTGCTAGTGCTTGCACCCAATTGCTATGGATGAGATCATGTTGCAAAATTTAAAGGAATACGGTGTCCATTGTGACAAAGTGCCTCTTCTATGTGACAATGAAAGTGCCATCAAGATTGCCTACAACCCGGTGGATCACACAAGGACAAAGCATATTGAGATTCTCCATCACTTCATTAGAGATCATGTTGCTCGAGGTGATATTGATCTATCATATGTGTCAACCAAAGATCAACTTGCTGATATATTCACGAAGCCACTTGATGAAGCAAGGTTTTGCTATTTGAGGAATGAACTAAATGTCGTAGATTCAAGGAGCTTGACTTGATTCTCTTGCATTCTCACCTATGTTTTGACCCATATTTGGTTTAGGTGTAGGCATGGATATAGGGGGAGTGCGGTCCTAATTGATTGGACCATCCCTCCCCCCATTATGCCCAAAGCAATCAAAATCATTCCTCTTAATATCATTTTGTGATATGTGAGCTTAATGATGAGTTTCGGTAATGGACCCAAGATATATCTTCGTGGTGCCAAGCCGAGTATACTCAAATATGGTGGCCAAGGCCACCTCCCTCTCAAACTTGAGAGGTTGGCGCTTACTCATTTTCGTCATTCGCTTGATTTTAGTCTCTTGGAGCTTTTCTGAATATTTTTATGAATTCCTATGGATCTTGTTGGTTCTTCGCAGTTTGATGTCTCAACCCAAGCCTTTTCCCTACCTTAAACCTATCTATCTCTCATATATGTTCCCAAACACCCATCCTGGAGCTTTTGGTCAAGGAGGACTGGAGTCTCCGGTGTACATGCACCGGAGTCTCCGGTGTAGACCAGAGTCTCCGGTCTAGACGGTTTCTGCCAATTAAAGAAAGGGGGCGGGGTGAACTGGTACAACCGTTCCTCATTCTTCACCCTGTCCCCTTCCTCCAAACCCGTCGCCTCCTCTTACAAAACTCCTCCCTGGAGGTCAAGAAGCCCCCGGGATCTGCCGTGCCGCCGGCCAACCCTCTCCTCTCCTCCATTGGGTCATTCCCACTAGAGGAATTGATCCCATGGACAGATCTGGTACCTATCCTCTCATTTTTCTCCTAGGGTTCATCCCTAGATGTATTTTTGAGGATTGGTGTTGATTTGTCCATTGGAATCACTTGTTTGCGTGCACTTTAGTACTTTATCCTTGTTGCATTGCTTGATCTATTAGATTCATCCTCACCAGCATCTCCACACCACATGCCCGAGCCTCTCGACCGGAGATTCCGGACTTAGGGTCGGTGACTCCGGTCCAGGCCGGAGACTCCGGTCTCCAGGACCGGAGACTTCGGTATGAGGTGCGGAGACTCCGGTGGTGGATGAATCAAGCATACCAGAAATGCATCAAAGTTCTTGTACTACATTGTTGGGACATATATACTCATCTCCATGCTATCTCCCCCACTGCTGTTCACAGGTGATGGTTCTAGTCGTCCTCGTCGTACCAAGGCCAAGTCCCAAAGGGGCAATCCTCGCTATGATGAAGCTCATGGTCAGTTTATTGTGCCTCCTTCCAACTGCAAACAGCTGGCACGTGATGCAGCCTATTTGAAGAGGGACCAAGATAGGGCTGAACGAGAGGACCGTGCCAAGAAGGCCAAATATGACAACATTCAGTCCTTGGCCAAAATGTCAAAAGAGGAGTACCATGAGCTGAGAAAGACGGATTTCTATACGCTGCCTCGTACTAGTGATGACCCTCGTTTCTGGAGGAAGGGACGGGTTGTGTTCATGAAGGATGTGTATGGTGTGCTCACCAAATCACCGGTCTGCCCTCAGAAGTTCATGAGTGTTGAGCAGATGCTCCTCAGCCCCTACTTCAATGATGCTTTGTGGATATGTGAGAAGCTGGGACTGTATAACTTGATGGAGCTGCGTGAAGACTACAATGTCCACCTTGTACAGTAGTTCTATGCCATAGTTGTGTTTGGGTCTGATCAAGACAGGACTATGGTTTGGATGTCTGGTACCACTCGCTGCACAGCTACATTCCATGACTTTGCCAACGTCATCTTTGAGATCTTTCATGGAGTATCCACTCCCTTTGGGCTGCGTATGCACTCTGCAGCTCTGGGTGAGAACAAGTTGAAGTTGGCACCTTTGTATGACGAGGGTGTTGTGGGAGGGTCCAAGGGACTCAAGACTCTCTACAACCTTATGCTGAGGATTTTCCGTCATCCATTGCACCTAGTGCTGGGAATGATGATGCGATTAGGGGTGGGCTTGTCAACCTTCTATACCACACTCACCGGATCTACAATGCTGGACCAGAGGCAGATGCTGCACCTATTTTCGAGGAGATGTTCCATGCTATTCTTTACAAGAAATCTCCTCCATATGCACCCTTGGTTATGAGGCTCATCAACTCCCAGGAGCATGATTCTCCACTTGGCATACCACCACACCTCACTGATCACGCTATGGTCTCACTGCAGCAGAAGGGGCGTATGGGGCCTGCTCCAAGGCGTCGCTATGGGGATGATGATGAGGAGATTGAGACTGAGAGGGCTCCCTCCCCGCCTAGAGTTTGGAGGAAGAATGCCTCCAATGCCCCTATGCCTACTATGACTCGCGACTATGTGCATGAGAGGGTCAAGAAGGACAGCTTTTGGGAGAGGGCCCTTTGTTGCATGAACGTTGACATCCGTAAGCAGCAGCATGCATCCTACCAAAGAAACCGTCGCATTGAGAAGCTCCTCAAGGAGATCAAGGAACAATGTGAAGGGGATAACGAGGAAGGTGAGGATGAATACAATGATGAGCATGGGGCTCAGCAGTCCACAGAGTCTGATCACACACTCTCATTTGGGGCATGGAATGCCCAACAGGATAGTCTGGTGGATTGGAAGACATTTGCTGATGTCACCTCCAGTTTTGGGTACCAGGGTACCTCCTCTTCTCGCTCAGTCCGGAGTCTCCGGTGTTGAAAGACCGGAGTCTCCGGTCTTGCTGGGTCATGGATGGCCTGGGTCATTCAGATGGGCAGTCCGGAGGCTGGTCCAGAGATTTGCCGGAATCTCCGGTGTAGACCGGAGTCTCCGGTCTACAGACCGGAGTCTCCGGTCTACAGACCGGAGTCTTCGGTCTGACTTTTCTACAACGGTCAGAAAACGGTTCGTGGAGGGAGCTGCCTATAAAAAGGGGCCCTTATCTTCTTCCTCCAGTTGCTCGAGCTGCTCAAGAACACCAACTCCATTAGAGCCACCAAATCTACAAGATCTCTCCATCCAACCATCCAAAGTCATTGATCTTTGGAGAATCGAAGGAGGAGGCCTTGATCTACAGCTTCACCAAGAGAGATTTTCATTTCCCCCTCATTCACTTGAGGGCCCCCAAGCTCTAGTGTTTCATTGGAAACCCTAACTTTCATTTGGTTCTTACAAGCTTGTCTTTGATTGTCTTGACAACTTGCTTGTATTTGGGAGCCTCCAATTAAGTTGTGGATGTGTGCCCCAAACTTGTAAAGGTGCCGGCTTCCACCTTGAAGGTTGCCGATATAGTGGAAGTTGGATCGATCCCGTTGGGATGAGATTCATCGAAGAACAAGGGAGGCCTCTCGTGGCATTGGTGGTTTGAAACCACCCCCTCTCCAAACGTAGACGTACTTCCCCTCAAAAGGAAGGAACTACGGGAAACAAAACCTTGTGTCTCCGCGTCCACCTCTTTGGTTACTTCTATCCTTTACCGCACTTTACTTACTTGTTCTTGCTTAGTATTGTGTTAGCTATTGTATATTTGTCATATAGGTAAATTCACCTTAGTTGCATTATCTAGAGAATTTACCTTATTGTCAAACCCTAATTTGAAAAAAGAAGAAATTTTGAAGTAGCACCTATTCACCCCCCCCCCTCTAGGTGCCCATATGATCCTTTCAAGTGTCCAACCGTAGAGTAGTTCAGGGTAGTATCATAAAGAGAAGATATTTATTAAGAGTGTTCACTAGTGAAAGTATGATCCCTAGGCCTTGTTCCTAAACGTTGAAACACCGTTTATAACTAGATCTGTTGCATGTTTGCTTGCTTCCATATTTTTGCCTTTAGTCTTTTCCTCCCCGCCAGAAGCTCTTTTCTGGCATCGTTACCACTTATAATCATCCATACCAATTGTATTTCACTATCTCTTCGCCGAACTAGTGCACCTATACACCTGACAAGTGTATTGGGTGTGTTGGGGACACAAGAGACTTCTTATATCTTGATTGCAGGGTTGTTTGAGAGGGATACCTTTGACCACTTGCTCCCTGAGTTCGATAAACCTTGGGTAATCCACTTAAGGGAAACTTGTTGTTGTTCTACAAACCTCTGCACTTGGAGGTCCAACAACTGTCTACAAGAATAGAAGTGCGTAGACATCAAGCCTCTCGAACAAAAGCTTCTATATCAAATTCTTTCATGCATCTACCGGTTGATGAACAAGATTCGAAGGTTTGGGGTAATTTTGCACCTCTGAAGTGCCAGATCTTCAACTTGTTATGCGCCACCATCTTCCCACAAATGACCGACGCTTTCATCAACTCACGACCTCGGCATCCTGCCCATCCTGCGATCAAGCCAAAGACACCGATCACCTTCTAGTCAATTATGTCAGGGCTCAACATGTCTGGGACATGTTCTTCCCTCGAGATGGACAAGCTACAATAACTTGCGCCCACAAGCTCTAGGCCTCCCTCTCCCACAACTTCAAGCAATCAACTCTCTAATGTGCCATCTCGTGGAAGCGATGCTATAATTTCCAACAATGTGGACAAACCCATTATGGTTGTCTTCCGCCGCTGCATCGAGGAGAATAAATGTGGTCTACTCAATGTAATACTCCTGCCTCTGAATCCTTGATGCTAAGCTGGTGTAATGGGTTCAATCCCCCTTGAGGGCTTATTTGCTTCTTCGGTATGTTTATCCTCAAAAGATGTAAGGATATGCGGGTATTTGGTGTTCACCCTATTCTTCAATCCCCTCAAATACACTTTCCCAAAAATACTTTTTTTATTATGATGAAGAGTTTTGAATCTAGCCAAAAATACACTAGTGTGGAGGGGATTTGTGGGGATATTCCGGAATGATCCCCTCCAAATCCGGCCTAGTAAACGATCTATCATGAAAATTCCGGAATACGAAACAATCCTTTTTCATCCCCTCAAATACTCTAGAAGTATTTTTTATTATATATATTTCATTGTATGGATGTTGATATTTTCTCTTATATTATTTAAAGTTTGATCTTTAAAGTTTGATCTTGACTAAACTTAGAACGCGAACTAAATAAAAATGGAGGGAATACTTTGTCAATGGACGATGTTGATACTTAGAGGTTCAGGCTAGCTTTTGCCCGCCGAAGTTAGGGTAAAAAGATCTACCCAAAAACATCGAGCACAAGCATCCATATAGTGTGGTAATACGGCATAACAAACAGAGCCACTACAATATAATTACCCCGAAAAAAATCATAAACCTACTGTCTAGTGTGACCCAAAACTGAACTAACCCATGAATGTACCAAACTAGTACATCTTACATCAAATCATACATGCTATACGCATCGATTATGAGCAGCAGATGCACTACCGTCGAATCCTTGAACCCTAAAAAAACAGGTCGAACAATAAGTCAGCGCTGCTATGGTCCTATGAACCGCTGGAGCAAATGCGACAGGAAAACGAGCGAGGGTTCCTGCAACGCTCACCGGGTCAAAATCCACACTAGATGCGCCAAGGTTTGGACGCAGCAGCACGCGCGGATGATCCTGCGCCGTTTACTCTCAGCAGGGCCACCACCCCTGCACCTCGGACGCGTCGAACCACGGGCCCGCGCCGCCGCCAGATCTGTCTCCCCGGCGGTCAGACGCGCCCGAGACTTGAGCAGCTCAGATGCAAATCTGAATCCTCCGGTCGATTGTCGATTCTTCGTCGTTCCTCCCACGCCCTGACGTTGCCACCTCTTCTACCCTGATGCACAGCCTATGCTCTCGTTCGCGACCACTCCTATCCTTCATGGCTTCTGCTTCGCATCACTGCTGGCCGCCAACGCTAGCGGGACGAGTTTTCTCACCCATGGAATCTACCAATCCACCTGTCCGTCGTGCTCATCGGTGTGTTTCTTGCTCTGATGCTAAAATTTGCGCATTCAGTTGTATTCTAGTATTGTTTTGGTTATGGATTCTGGCAAAATATGGGTTTTTTACTTTACACTTTTTATGTTGATTTTTGAAGGCAAATGGGAAAAATACTTTCATAACGCCATATTACTACCAAAACAGAGAAATACGACCGAAAGAATATAAAAATCCATTTCATGCTTACATGAGTTTAAAGCCCATGATGTAGAAGATATGAGAATAACCACCATGGATCTTATATATGTTGATGAAAATGCTTGTAGGACAGCGTTGGAGGCTACAGATGTTGATACAGGGGGAAAACGTGTGGACGTCTCTGGTCATCCGGAGGAAATTGTGATCAGCGATAGCGAATACTTTGACAATTGGTACGCAAAGACGGCTCATATCCTCTCTGACGCCAGTTTTACCCCTTTGCTTATACTTCCAAAAAGCAGCCACCGTGACGGTTGTATATACAAGCGCACACATGCATGGAAAGAGGACTACCGTATTGAAGACCGTAATGAGAGTAAGTGACCAACACCTCTTTTTCTATATTTGCTTTACTCCCTCTAGATCCCATGAGGACAAGCTTGTGGTCAAATATTTAGAACTTTGATCAGTTGTAATTTGAAAAATATTTTGGTTGCATATATGGATGTCAACAGATTTGTCTCAATGCGTACTTTAAATTTGTACTAGGTTCTGAAATTATATTGAAAGTACAGAAGGCCGTGTGAATATCAAAACCTTCCAGTATCTGGAAACTGGAGGGAGTAATACAACATGCCTTAAGCGAATTGCAGCTCGTGCTATTAGCAGTTGTATTAACTGTGTGTTTCATCTCCACCAAAAGTTTTCGATTGGCAGATCTCCCTATGCTATTTCCTCGGCGTTTCGTTTTACTTAAATGGGTTCAATTCACTCCTCATATTGTTTATGTTGAATTTTTTTAGTGCTAAACAGGTTTATAACTGTTTAATGGCATCATGCTCTATGCTTATTCTTTTAGCATGTATTTTTGTATTCTACGTGCTAAAATGATGTACGTCTGCAAATAGTCATGTAATATTATGATTTTTTTTGTAACTGAGAGTATATGATGTATCTACCATCAGAAAAAATAACTTAGAACAGGACTTCTAGGAAGAGAAACAAAAGAAAATATTCACCAAACGGTGAAATGACCTGTTTTAGCAGTTCTTGGCGTAGATTGAAAGTGGAAGTACTTTGGGATGTCATGATTTTTTTTGGCAGAGTAAAATGGACTTTTTTCTTTCTGAGGTGATTCAATATTACTCGCTTTTTTGTGTGTTTTTCTCAAAGAACTTTTTGAGGGAGCAAAATTTCTAGTAAAAAGAACATAGAGTTTCCACTAAGATGAAAAAGAATAGGGCCATGGAATTCTCAAGCAGTATGTTTACCTTTTATATCACAAGTATTTGTTCACTAGTATGTTAATTCCAATCACCATACTACTTTGTACCTTTATGAAGCTTGTTTGGAGGCAATGATGTTGACAGAACCCCCAAATTGCTTCTTCCTCAATGACCAATGCCTGCATCATAAATCGAGACGCATGTTCCAAATTTTCTCAGTGAAGTTGGCTCAAAATCCTGTTGGTGGGATAGTACAGTTGTATGGATACATAGCAGTGCGGGATATGTTGGATCCATTGCTTAATTATGTCGTCAATATTACCAGGGATGATCCCATCATCGTGAAGCAGGTGCACACCCATACTTATCTGCAATTTTCTCAGGGAATTAGTCTATCTAACTCACCCGAGGTTGTTTGTCTACTTATCCCGCTGAAGTATAGAACAAGGTATTCGGCCCCATAAAGTATTCACTACCGTCTTCAACCCCTGGTGCCAGTTAGTACATGGTTTTTGCCCACATGGCCTGTTACGTTGTTTAGTGTTTAGAAATTTTGGTATACTTTGGAGATCAAATACACAATGTTATACTTGAGGGTGTTATGCAGACGAACCTGATACTTTAAGAGGGTAAGCCGACTTATTCGTTAATTTAAATTACTTTCTTATTTTACAATATCACATGCATAGCACTGATGAGATTGGACTATGGATACTCTCAGTGGCTTACTACAAGGAAATGATTCCATGTGGTTAGTCTGTCTAAAAGCAGCAGTATAATACTTTATAGATTTTATAAATTACTACTACAACAAGCCTTATACTGTGAAATGATGATGTACTATGAAAACAGTTCTAAATTATGAGTGTACAATTGATTTTTTTTTGTTTTGTTTATAGGCATATGAAGATGCATGGCATGAATTATCCCATCAATACATTTCTTTCCTTTCTTTTCATATAAATGAGTTTATGCAACTAAATATTTGGGATTTGGTACAAAAGTAAATAAATTGAGGGAGTGAATTCTCCCTCTCTAACACCGTTATGCACTCTGTAATCATTCAGTTTGATAGATGTCAAAGATGTTGTTACACCGATTGCAACATATCTCTTTTAAGTAAACATTGTCACAATTGAAACACCATAATGGAAGTATTTAACTACAGATATTTCTTACTTTATATGAAGAGCTACTGAGTAATAATAATTTGCAGGGTTCTCTCATCAACATGACTGGCCCTAAGCGCGGGATAGATTTTCTGTGCGATGTTGCAATTGAATATGACATGAGGATCAAGACAGGTGAAGAAGAAAAGAATGATCTACAGCTGATCGACGGTGCCTCAATCTTTGGGGACATGGACACATCAGACTGTCACGCAATCACAAAACGCATCCATGGCGATTGTGGCGCGATTGACATAGCACTAGCACATCTTGAACGTGCCGTTGAGGCGACTATAGAAGTCGTCATATCGGAAGTGCAAAGCAGTTTCAGTTTGCGTCTTGGTTGTTTTACCAGTGGATGCAAGGAAGAAATCCTACTCTTTGATTGTGTCATTGGTGAGTCAAGATGCTTAAAGAGGGCTGTGGTTGCTGTAGTGAAACACTCTTGGATGGAGTTGAAGTTCAAGGTTGGCCTGGAGTCATCCTGTTCTGCTGAATGCTGTTGTTCCTTCAGGACAGCCGACCATGGGCTTAGTGGTCAAAAGATAAAGACTGATTCTGCGTTATTCTTTGTGAAGGTGAATTGGTCGGCTTTGCCTCGCGGGGTCTAGGGTTTATCTCAACCTTTGATAAACTTTCTCAGATTATTGTATCAGAAGCAAGCTGTTAAATAGGCCTGGAGTCGTGTACTCGTGCCAGCAATCAAGCAGTCAAGCACATGTGTTGTGATAGAAGTAGCGTTATAAGCAAGTAGTATTTGTACTGTCTAATTGCATATCTGGTGCGGCGGGTCATGCATTGTTTTAGATCAGGTGGAGTTGTTGGTGCCAGTAGCCCATATCTGACCATAGAACATGCATCCAGTGATCTGGATTAATTAGAAGCTCAAGTCTCCTTTTCCCTCTTAATTTGCTTACCAATGTGTCCGTGGTATGTTCATTTCTTAAATATCTATATAAAGCATTTATCCAGTTTTAACCATCAGTACTGAAGTGGAGATATAAGTTGAAAAACTCATGACTTGTTTGTCGAAAAATGGAAGACAATGAATTTGCGAGCGATAACTTCTTTTTACTAGTGATGGTAGTGTACATGATGTGCAAGGGGTGTCAGACCACAATGCTCAATGTGGAGGCTCGTGGAATGGTGGTTGGCTCGTCAAAAGCAAAGGTGCATGAACCTGGTTACTCGGAGGTCACCGTCACAATCAAAATACCTGGCCGGACCTGCCTCACACAAAATGGTAACCGGCCGGACCTAAATCTCCATACCATCCGTGAGAAATGCAGTTGATATGGCTAAGCAAAGGATTGTATCCGGACGGATTTCAGTTGGTTTATCCGTGATCTTGATACTGATCGCCCAGGAAAAAAATATACTACTACTACTACAACGCTGGAACATAAATAGGACAGGAGCAGCCGAGCAGGCCGTATGTATGTTTCCAGGTCGCTTTCTTAAGTTGGGCCGACCGTGGAAGATCCAGCCGGCATGCGGATACGGCCCATTGTCTGTCCGGTGGTATCGGCTCGTGGTGCTTTGCGGGTGCGGGATGCAGCACAGACCCATCGTTTAGTCCCACCTCGGAAAGCTAGCGATGTTTCGACCGGTTTATAACCTGCGCCGTTGCACTACCATCGTCCCTTCGGGGACATCCGATAAAATTGGAACGATACAGAGAAGATTAGCATGGCCCCTGCGCAAGGATGACACGCACAAATCGAGAAATGGTCCAAATTTTTTTGAGATTTTGCGCGTCGGTCCCTGGTATTGTACAGATATGCCCCCTTTTTTTTTCTCTTTCGCCCCAGATCGTTTCTTTTCTCCTTACGAATGGGTCCTTCCACCGGTCATTTCTTCTTCTTCTAATCCCAGTCCTTGTTCTCTGCTGTGTATTTTTTTTAAGAAAAGAAACTCTGTTGTGTAATTTCCTTTGTGAGGATGAGGATAATATCTCTTGTTTGTTCACGTCACGTGTATCAGATGACCATATATACATACCTTTGCGCTACATCGATCGGTATGGTCTTTTTCTTTGTGAGTATACAATTTAGACCTGAAGCTTGATTGTGAAGTTTCCGTTCGTGCAGGTATTATTTCCAACAGCTGCATCACCTGCATCCTCGTTTTTGCAAAATGTTACTCTCTTCGTACAAGTAGCAGCTATTTCTAGACATTCAGTTTCAGCCACAGTAATATATGATGGTGCAGGTATTATCTCCAACACCTTCATGCTCGTATTCTCTGGCATAAATAAAAGAAGAAAAAGAAAAACTCCATCTTCGTCTGTAGCTCGATCAGTAGCCCACGTTTTGTCAACTTCATCGTCGGTCCAACTCGATTATCCTTCCAAGAATCGAATAAAATCACACGAGGTTGGTTGGCTGGATTGTCAGAACAACAGGTGCATGCACTTACGCTTGAGCACTTGGAGGGAGCCTCATTAAGTCACCATCACCACAATGGAAGAAGATGCCACTGGCCGAGCCCAAATTTTAGAGACCATGGGGCCACCTGTCAGAGGCAGATGTACTGTTTCTCCAAAACAGAGCATTTTTTTAGGGCATATGCCAAAGTGGCCACTGGATATATTTCAAGCACGTTTATGATGCTCAGACAAGCCTTGACCCACATGGCTTTCTTCTTAGCCTCCTTTAATTACCTATCCCACTTCTTGATTGGCCTTTTTTTAGGAGAAGAACTAGCCATGCCTTTTGGATACAAAATTTCAGAGTATTTTAGATCGATTAGGTTAGCACATTATGCCGGTAGATTAGCATATATATAAAGACATAGTTCCATGGATGGCAAGTTTCATTGTAAACTTCAAATGAACTAGTTTCTCGATCTTTCTATGAAATGGAGGTGGGGGAGTTAGGCGGGCTTCTTTTCGAACGGCAATATTTAGGTTTCATGGAGATTCTGATCCTTTTTTTTTCTTTTCAGAAGAATACCATCCGGGAATCATGTAGAAAGCAGTTTGTGGAGGGAAGAAGGAGAGAAGAAATGGCTGCTTCGCAAAGCTGCTTTCGAGTAGCATGCACCATCCAAAGAGAGTCGCAATGCTTTTACTTTCGAGTGATGGATGCACCATGGGATCTGAATTAAGTCAAAAAAGATGACACTTAATTAGCAAAGGCGAAAGGGGGTGTGTGGCACGCTCTCAACTCTGGCTGCTAAGAAATTTCCAGCTCCACGCCGCCTAACATTTCAATTAACTCAACTAATACTCATGTGTGCTAATTAATTTATGCAAACCACGGGGCAGGTGCGATGCAAGCATGCAGAAATGGAATAGGTGTGATACAAAGCAGGACTAACAAGTACTCGCTCCATTTCATAATATAAAGGATCGTGCGTCCCCCGGGATATTTCCCCAAAATCCTCCGGGTCCTTAGGCTGACACGTGTCCCCAAAAACATTCAAAATCCCGCTTTTGCTACAACATACCCGTTTTTGCTACAAACAGCCCCACTTTTGCTACATGTAGCAGAAACGGTTCATCTCAGAAAATAGAAAAAGTGACTGGACCTCGCTGGAGACCGTATAGCAAAAACGTTGTGCTAATGTAGCATATCCGACCTCGCCGGAGGTTTTCGCCGGTAGACTTCACCGGAGACCGTGTAGCAAGAACTTTACGCTATTGTAGCAAAACTATAGAACTCGGTGGTAGCAAAAAGAACGTGCTAATGTAGCAAAAAGAACGACCTCGCCGGAGATATCGCCGGTGGCTGCTGTAACAAAAGCGATTTTGCTGAGCAATTTCGTCAAAAATATTGTAGCAAAAACTTTTTGCTATTATAGCAAAAATATAGAACTGAAATAGCAAAAAATTGCTACTATTGTAGTATCACCCTGTAGCAAAAATCTCAAGACGCATCTATTGATCAGTAGCATCGCGACCCTTCATTTGTAGCAACGACGACCACCTCTAGTAGCATCATCGTCGTGCCGGTGTAGCACCAACAGTAGGTAGCGGTGGCACCAACAGTAGGTAGTAGGCCGACGAAGGAGAAGGTCGTCGGGGTGAGGAGCTTCCATAGCGCGCTCGAGGTTGAGGTCACCGTCGTCGAGGGCCAGGGCCTCCAACTCGTGGTCGAGCATCGTGGCTATGGCGGCGCGGCGAAGCCAGACTGCGGTGAGGCGAGGCTATGGCACAACGAGACTGCAGCGGCACGTCGAGGATAGGCTGCGGCGCGGCGAGGCAGGGAGGACAAGCCTGCGGCAGGGCTGCAGCGTGCGACGAGGCGGCGAGGATAAGCTGCAGCGCGCGACGAGGCGAGACCTGCAAACGAACGGTTTAAAAGACAGGAGATACAAAGAGATAAGGTTTAGACGTAGGACCACTACGAACGGCGCGCGAGGCGACCCGGGGGATGGATGCGTGATATCCTCCGGGGGAATAGTATCATTTTTCTAATATAAAATATTTTAACTTTATGAAAGAATAGTGTATCTAGACTTTTTTAATGTATACGTTTAGATTGAATCTACACACTAAAAAAATATCTAGATAAATATCCTATATTATAAACCGGAGAGAGTACCTTGGAAGAAAAAAAGTCGCATACTATGGTACCTGAAGAGCTACTAGCGGTGCTCCTTTGCCGCCAGTGTAGAGCAACTTGACACAAAAAGCTCGCACTGTTACAACTACAGTCTTGAGAACTCGTGGTCAATTGGGACACTCATGCTAATGTGTAAAAGCTTTTTTTGCTTCACACCTTTATCAGTTTCTAGTCATATTTTCTTTCTTCTTGGTCTTATCCTTTAATTTCTAGCACCAAACTGTTGTGGGTTGACCAATATAGCCGCCGCTTAGATCATCCAAAAACCAAAATGTAAACGAGGAACAAGAGGGTTAAAGAATCTGGTTTCCTTAAATCAATCCATAATATCTATGCAAATTGTTTGAATATGACGAAGTTTATGCGAACAGTTCAAATCTGCTGGTGTCATTACCATGAGGAAAATAAAAAACATGACAAGTGAAGTTTGTTTCCTTTTAAACAAAAGCAAGAAATGAGGTCACTAAAATGTAATACAATATCCACTAGTAGATTTGTCATGTTATGTTGAGGATGGTGAAACATGTGTCATGTACTTAATAACTCGGTATATATGTACCAGGGTCCCTTTCTTCATGTATAGACGTGTTCTCGGACGTAGTAAAATACTTCGGCAATTCTTTTCTACCTGTTGATTGAGACATGTTTGACACATTCAAATGGCTTGTGGTAGATATCTTTTATATGACAAACTGGAAATATTGATACGTAAGCGTGATCAAATTAATGTCGACGCACGCATCATGATATTAAGTCTATTTCAGGAGTGTTTCAGAATGGATGCATACGTGCCATTTGTTAAGACTGGTCACCGGATTGTATTTTGTACCCGTATGTGTCATCATGTATTTGTAACCTGCCAAGTATATATATATATATAAGAGAAGAGGTGGAGGCTTTTTTAACCGCAATTAAGCTCAATTCTACTGGTGCCATTGCCATGAGGAAAAAATAAAAACCATGTCAAGTGAAGTTTGTTTCCTTTTAAACAAAAGCAAGAAATGAGGTCACTAAAATGTAACATAATATACACCAGTAGGTTTGTCATGTTATATTGAAGATGGTGAAACATGTGTCATGTACTTAACAACTTGGTATGTACGAGTGTCCCTTTCTTCATGTATAGACGCCTTCTCAGGCGTAGTAAAATACTTCAGCAATTCTTTTCTACTTGTTGATTGAGACATGTTTGACACATTCAAATGGCTTGTGGTAGATATCTTTTATATGACAAACTGGAAATATTGATATGTAAGCGTGATCAAATTAGTGTCGACGTAGAGGTGGAGGCTTTGATCCCATGTTAACTGTAATTAAGCTCAATTCTACTGGTGCCATTGCCATGAGGAAAAAATAAAAACCATGCCAAGTGAAGTTTGTTTCCTTTTAAACAAAAGCAAGAAATGAGGTCACTAAAATGTAACACAATATACACCAGTAGATTTGTCATGTTATATTGAAGATGGTGAAACATGTGTCATGTACTTAACGACTTGGTATGTACGAGTGTCCCTTTCTTCGTGTATAGATGCATTCTCAGGCGTAGTAAAATACTTTGGCAATTATTTTCTACTTGCCAACTGAGACATGTTTGACACATTCAGATGTCGTGGTAGATATATTTTATACGGTAAACTGAAAATATTGATACGTAGGTGTGGTCAAATATCGAAGCGCACGCATCATGATATTAAGCCTATTTCAGGAGTATTTCAGAACGGATGTGTATGTGCCCTTTTCTTTACTTTTCTCCAGCAAAACGATTCATAATATAATGCTCTAAAGAAGCATTAACCTGTGTAGTGGGTTCTTAGTCTGGGTACCATATGCTCTCATAGTTGGAGCAGAATGGGCATAAGCCAATGCATATTTTACGTGATTAAAATTTTACAATCATGCTTGCAAAGATGTACATCACCTAAAAAAGAATTTATTAGAAAAAAAACTTCCAATCGGTCTGTGCACCAATCAATTAGGCAAACCATGAGCACTAGCAGGCCTACTTTTCCAGACAAGTACAGAAAACTAACGTTATTTGTGGAATATACCTGGGAACACTGCAACATTTGTTTTATGACAGGAACATGTGGCCGCCTGCGTTCGCATTGGTGGACGCCACCGACCATGTGACTTTGTTAATATGCATATACCAAAATTATAAGGGAGAATACTATGCATACTAATGAAGACGTGTGTCCGCTGTTTATACTAAGTACTTACCAAAAATAAAAATACCAGGAAAGTTCCTTATGAATATATGAACAATCACTTCCTGACAAAAATAATAAGTTTTGGATTGTAAGTTCGTTTGTAGAAATTCGCATCTGAGCATAAGAAATGATAAACTGCTAACAAATTACCATTTTAATTTACTTGTGGTGAAAATGGTAATTCACATCGAATTTAATTAACGCTAGAATGAGTTGGTAGCCTAAAAAATTTCGAGCACACATTGAATTTATATCGTATGAAAGAGCAAGTGCATAATTAATCCAGATGTGGGTTAATATGGATTTGCATTCCAAACTCTAAACTACTTCTCATATTTCATTTGACAATCTGACCGTATGAAAATTAGTGTCTAGATTCATTTAAATTTTAACAAATCTGAGACATCTAGTTTGGGACGGAGGGAGTATATCGTATGAAAGAGCAAGTGCATAATTAATCCAGATGTGGGTTAATATGGATTTGCATTCCAAACTCTAAACTACTTCTCATATTTCATTTGACAATCTGACTGCATGAAAACCATGTACCACACATGTGATGTGTACAAACTACAAAATGTCTAATTTCATGGCCAATCATGCAGGGGGCACATTCATGAGTGGTGGAGCCCACAATGTTAGGCCCAAACATGCAACGCCCTGTATATATAGTACTCCTACCTGATAATTGAAGTGGACACGTTTGTCTTCTTTTTCCTCTCTTTTTTTCCGAAGGAAAAATAAATGTATCCAGCTCACACATTGTCTAGGGTCTAGTATAGTGTGGACTCGCTCTAGCTGCATCATACTGTTTTCCCAAATAGCCATGAGTTAGGAAGAGATTCTAGCGAGGCTTTGCTTTTTGTTTTTAGCTCACATGAAACCACTAGCAAAAATATTTGGGATGGAGTGAGTGTGATGTTTATGTTTTTCAAATATGGGTTTTGGCCGGAATTTTCTTCTACGTTGGTTGGAGATGGATTAGTATACTAGTACTATGGGCCAAACAAGTCAATTAGAACGATCACCTAATTTTTCACACATGATAGCAGAGTTATTTATTTATATAGCTTACATTTTGATGTGACTTTCTGCTAAAATTATTCCACCCCTTCACCTTGATTAGTGCCAATTTACCTTCAAATACATGATCATCATCCTTTATGCGCCAAGTGGATGTTGCAAGCACATCCTGCCTCTCGACTATCAGTTTCGTCGGCAAATGTGTTTGTACAAGTTAGAACCCTTCGGTCTAAGGGCCTGTTTGATTCAAAAAGAATTATGTAGAGTTTTTTGTAGGATTTGGATCCTTAGGATTTTTTTTTATAAATGTTGTTTGATTCAAAGGATTACAATTCTTAGAAATTCCTTCAAAGGATTCCTTTGCACTCTATTTTGGAGGAAAAAATTTCATCTACTCCAATCTTTTTGTACAACTCTTTTGATTTTTCCGTGTAATCAAATAATATTTGATCTAAAATCATGTAGGTATCTAATCATATAGGATTCAAGTGGACATGCCACTTTAATCCCGTGGTTTTCCTATTCATGTAATCAAACAAGCCCTAAATAGGGTATTACCCCTGTTCCTTGTTTTCTTCAAAATGGGGGAAGATCGCCCTCTCTCTGCATCTAAGAGACGCACACATCCTTTTTATTAGATTATTCACAACATCTTACAAGAGGAATTACAAAGATCAGACCGAAGACACCAAACAAACCACAACTCGCTAAACCTACAACATTGTCCATGAACAGGGCCAACACCCTACCAACACACAACATCTGAAACTGAAGGCCTCGGCAAGTCATCCAATGGCGAGCATGTGACACAACCGGTCTGGCTGACCCTCAATGCGTACTAGCATACATGCTCCAGAAGTCCTCGTCGTCGCCTTCTTCCACATACCCATCTTTCGGATAAATTAATGCAATGACCTTGTGAGGCCTGTTGTCAATGCCACCATGACGCCAGACAGCTCCACCACCCTACGCGTGTCCAACAAGACGAGTATGTCACCGAGACCCCCCGCTGTTCCACGCAGCCGAGACCCGCCAGCATCGACATGAAAGATTAAACAACGCTCCACCAGCATACCCCTCTAGGCATCACGTGTTCCAAAATGATACCCCCAAAAGGGAGAACGACACCAAGTGCTGACATCGTCTAATCCGGAAGACCCAGATCTACGGTTTCCCTTGGAACATCTAGGCACGAGGGAGGAGCTTCGCAGTGACGATGCCTTCAACAAGGTAACGACGTCCAAGGACGCCACCATCCCACCATCGTTGGCCTTGGTTGTGTCGGAGCCTAGCTACCACCAGCCCCCGCCTCACCTCCATCCCGCGCTCTACAGCCCAAGGGATCAAGCCACAAAAGAGGGAAGCCGCATCCACGCCAACCGTCGTCAATCTGTCCAGAGAAGTTTCCATACGCCATTTGCTGCACCGCTGCAAAAACAAACGACACCATGACGTCGGCTGCATCACATCCAGGCCATAGGGTGCCGTCCTGGCCAAGCACCATAGGGCAAAGAGACGAGGGGAAGCTCTGCCGCCGTCGGCGCAAGCAGGCCACGGCCAGCCGCACCCTCTGGCGGCAGAGGAGGAGGAAAGGGAGGGGAAGGTGCTAGCGCTCAAGGTTTGTTAGGGTTTCACCCGATCACCCTTTAGGAGTGACGCAAGAGGAACATACCCTCTTCTTTTACCCTTGTTCCTAAATGTAAGATATTTTGATAGGCTATTTTTGCCTACTGAATAACTTACATTTCAAAACCAAGGTATAGTACTTTAGTACCTAGAACATGCATGCATTTTTTAGGGGCAATCTTGAACATGCATTGAATCTACATGGTAATCCCTACTAACCGCTCAAATGCCATAATACAAACATATCATCGTCAACAATGTACTACATGATGGGTTAAGATATATAACAATGCAACACAATTTTTTCTAGATGTACTGTTTTTTATTTATTCAATGAGTCTCATTGGCTTTCATGTCGACATGTTGTCTCTTTACCGCTTATACGCGGAAGTAAAGATGTGTTCTGAGTTTTTTTTAAGGCGACGGTCAATTTCATAACTAAAGTCATGTTTGCATGAGAATTTTTTTTCTGTAATTCGGCACAGACCTGTTTAAAAGTATGTAGAGAAACAAGAGCTGAATTTTGGGTTTTAAATGTTTGGAGAAATTGGATTCATGGCCCCCAAGCACGTTCGTGCGAGAGGTAACTTAGCATGAAAGAGAAAATAAAAATCTCCAATCAAGTACAAGAGAAATGGCCTTTTGTGACTTGGGTTAGTTGGTTGGTTCTGATTTGCACTTTTGGGAAAAGTGCAGATTCCTCACAGGGGTATTCTTGGAAGAAACTTCGTAGAGGCTCACGAGCACAAGTGGTCCGGGTAAATCGACTGAATAATAAAAGCGATCTGGTGTTCACCATATAGGATAAATAATTGAGATTGGCCGGTGGTCCATGCTTGATAGTAGATATTTTGCATAAGTAGTTTTATTAGAGGCTAGGAAAACTCCCAGTTAAGGTTTACTTAAACTAGCTCCGGTGCTAAGAGAATATAAATATTTATATGATCCAAAGCCCGGCACCATATATTTTCTAGTAGCTCACAACCGTCAAGCGCCGGTTGGATAGTCAGAAAATTGTTTTAAATGAATAAGTTTGATTTACTCTTAACACCTTCAATTATCTACACTACAGTACTCTTACTAGCCCGTGAAACCAAACACATTATGTTAACCACAAGTAACCACAAAAGGCACCATAAACACATCGGCACACCATTAATACAATAACACATTGGTTGCCTTGTAGACATAGAAAAAAAATACAATGCTGTTAAGAGTAGGGTAGGTGCAACACTCTTTCAAATACAATAGGGTAGGTGCAACACTCTTTCAAATACAATAGATACATCCCAAACACGCCACCCTAATCACCAAAGCCCCTAAAAACGTATTTTTGAAGTGCCTCGGAAACTGGCGTCGAGTAGCTCACAGTTGTGAAGTTTTTCGAAAGATGGTTTTTTGTACTATATTGGGAGTTAAGAGAATAAGATATGTTTCTTCTTAAAATTGAGCATATTCAATTACTCACTCCGATCAAAACTAATGGACTTAGATTTGGCTAGATTCGAATATATCTAGACATGTTAGATACATCCGAATCTAGAAAAATCTAAGTTTATTAATTTGGATAGGAGGAAGTATCTAAACTAGGGCATTTTTATGAGACTATATATACCATTGTTGTTAGTAAAACCAAATATATTACGTTAACCACCAACAACCACAAAAGCACCAAAAAAAGATAGAAACATTAAATATAGTAACACATGGGTTGGTATATAGATACAAACAAAAAACTATGACATTTATTAAAAATATAAAGAACTTTTTTGCTGAAAGCAAGACACATCCAAAAATCTAACAAATGCAGTTCCTAACGCATGGGTTGGCATATAGATACAAACAAAAAACATAACATTTTACTTCAAAGAAAAAACAAGCATTTTTCATCGGAAGCAAGACACATCCAGAAATTTAACAAACTTAGTTTCTAGAAACAAGATAGATACATCACGAAAGCGTCACGCAAACGCCCAAAAAACCTCAAAGCAAATGGCTCATCACACGCTTATCGCCCTTGGTACACCACCCATTGTGCACGTAGCAAATCGAGGAAAGCAACCTCACACAAAATAAAAACCCATCCCCCACAGGGCCACGGAGAGCCACCCAGCACCGGACCAGCAAAGATTCCTCCACCTTTCTACCCTCTCCGTCCATCTAGAACACACACACGAACGCCATTGATGCGACCTCCTGAAATTACAGAAACACCCTTTTAGGAAATTACGAGAACGCCCTTTCGCGTCAAGTTACGGAAGTGCCCTCGCTCCGCCAATAAATAACCCCTCCACCCTGACCTGATCCCCTCCCCCTTCCTCCTCTTCTTCCTCCATCGATTGGGTGGCTGCCATTGCTCTCCAGACCAACCAAGCCCGAGCTCCCAGCCCACTCCTCCCCAGCTAGCTCGAGCGTCCGCTCGATCTTTCCAGTCTCCTAATTGTAGTGTGATTTGATTAGGTCCCAGTTTCTTGCTCCGTCCAAGAACCGGTTCTTTGAGTTGTTGTGGGAGCTGCTCGCTGGTGTTGTTGCTGCTAGGCTAGATCTGGGGGAGAGTTTGGATCGTTTTCCTCCGTGAAATCCCTGGGTTTTGCTGCGCTGGAGGTTCTTGCTGGCCATGGTTTGTCCAGGCATGCTGAGGCGCAATCTCTGAGCTTTATGAAGATCGCCACTCACCTGCGCCGGTCCTGCTTCCTCCAGTCCTTCTCCGTCGTCTTCCTGTACTACTTTTATGTGATCTCATAATTGGCCCTCTGAATCCGCCATTGCTAGTAGTACAACTCTCTTCTTCGTCTTCTTGCTTTCTTTCTTCTTCCTTGAACAAGTAATAAATAAGAACGGTAGCAGCAGCAGCAGCAGTAGCCAGGTAGAGATTTCATTTCGGTGCGAACGAAGATGTCGTCGTCGTCGCTGTCGCCGGGAGGAGGGAGGCTGTCCGGTTCGGACGGCGACTCGGCGGGTGGCACGTTCACGGCCGGCGACAACCGGCGTGAGAAGCGGCGGCTGTCGAACCGGGAGTCGGCGCGGCGGTCGAGGCTGCGGAAGCAGCAGCACCTGGACGAGCTGGTGCAGGAGGTGGCGCGGCTCAAGGCAGAGAACGCGCGCGTGCTGGGGCGCGCGAACGACATCGCGGGGCAGTACGTGCGCGTGGACCAGGAGAACACGGTGCTCCGCGCGCGTGCCGCCGAGCTCGGCGACCGCCTGCGCTCCGTCAACCAGGTGCTCCGCGTCGTGGAGGAGTTCAGCGGCGTCGCCATGGACATCCAGGAGGAGTGCCCGCCAGACGACCCCCTGCTCCGGCCGTGGCAGATCCCGTACCCTGCCACTGCCATGCCCATCGCGGCCACCGCCACGCACATGCTCCAGTACTGATCCGTCCATGATTGGATCAATAATTCAAGATCTCTGAGCTGAGCTGCGTTTGGCAAGAGGAAGAACAGAGCCAGTATTGCTCTCTACTTGGCTGCTGCCTTGAGGATTGTTACTACAAGGCCTAGTTTGCTGCTCTATGTTGTGTTCTATGTTTTCAGTATGTGTTTGTTCTTGTTGTCGTCGTCATCGTCCAAGTCCTATCATCCTATGTAATGACAAGGGTCAGTTATATGTTTGGTTGTGGTTTATGTACTGTATGTGAATTTCTGATGAACTGTGTTTCCCAGTGCTCAATGTTAAATCAAGTGTTTCATCATATTTGATGATAGATGTTGGTTCCTTTCCTTGTTCGAATGAAAGAACAGTTTCTCAATGATTTTTTCGAGCTCACACCAATTCTAATGATCCGTGTGGGTACCCTGGTACCAAAATCACAAATAAAAGGCATCGAATCAGCTTGAGTGCAGAGAAACATCAACTGCTGCTCAAAAGCAGAGACAGATCTTCAGTTTCAAGGTTCCTCGGGGGATTCTGTCTGACAGCTCTCTGTTGTGTGTCTTGCATCTATTCCAACTTTTTCATTGCAAAAAGCAAGATGGAAAGGATCATATGTTACCAGCTCAAAACTCACAAGGTCTGTCTACTGAAAAGGTTATGTGTTTAGACGAACACAGAAGGAAGCAACAGCACATATGTCCACACCTTTCGCCTTTGCACAGTAATCAAGCAATAATGGTTAGTGACCGTAGCTTAAGCAAGCAAAACGAGACTGTCATCAAACAACTAAACACTCATGACGGCACACGAAAATGATGGTGAAAGGCACGCGAAAACCTTAAAAACTTATCTTGACCGAACCAAATGACGGCACCAAATAGAAGCGCACCAGTTATAGGTCAGAGCGATGATGGTGCTCGGTCCATTGATGATAACATCAAACATAACTATAGCTTGTTAGGTAATCCCACCATTTGCACTCGGCCAAAAAGTATGAGCTCACTCTCAAAAGGATGGCAGTAATACAGATGAGGAAACCTAAATCATATTGATGTCAATTTGTTCAAGACAGATACGAGACAGACATTTTTTAGATGTCAAAGACGAGGCAAATTCAAAATGGATTGTTGTTCTCAAATAGTGGTGCTTATTTCCATGACAATCTCCACAGCAATCATCAGCTTTGTCATGCTCTCCAGGGAGTTTCAGAAAATTACTGGCAAAAACGAAATGACAAAAAGACTTTTGAGATATAGAGCTTCAGGTTCAGCACGCCCAGGACTACTCCTCGACGACGACGCTGATCTGACCCTTCTCGAGCATGTCGTAGAAGGCTCGGGTCTTCCTCTGTTCGTTCCAGTGGTGCATCTTCCACATACCACCAGCAACCAGCCCGAGGGTGAGTCCAATGAAGATCTCCTTCACCACGCTCGGGCCCTTGAGGGTAGCATGTGCAACTCTGCCGCCTGCCATCTGCTAGCTGTTGGGCTCAGATGCCGAAATGCCTGCTGAAATTGAGAAGATTCTGTGAGCTGATTTCTTGGGAACATGGGGACAGAATATCTTCACCAAGTCAGAAAGATAGTTTATACAAGTACAGGCATGTGCATACAGCATAAAACAATGAGGTCATGATCTATGGTTTTTCAGACGTTCAAAGGCCACTTGGGGCGAGTCATAGAAAATGTCAACACGTAACAGAAGTGAATTTCTTTTTGAGAAAGAAGCAAAACTTTAAGAACTGGAATATAAACCAACCACTTAAAATATTTTGAGATGTAAATAGCTGATGAAGCTATGTAAAACCAGCATGCATTCACAAACAGTAGAGTATGCTACAGAGGCTGTGATTCCTCAACTGCTCAGGGCAGCCTCTTTTGACAACAGTAACCTATATGTGCATCCTAGGACCATCCTATTCCACCGCCCTAGGTTTTTGAAAGATATCTTTAAGATGGAGCAGGAAATAAATGTGACACAATAAATGGTTGCATCCTCGCATCAATCATTGATTCTTTCACCAAGAAACAAATATATGCAGTGTACCCTTCACCTAACCTGCCACTCATGCACAGAGGACACAGCCGTCATAGTCATCAAAGCACAAATGAGGCAAAGCAAATTAGTAGGAGGAACTTCCTTATCACCATCATCAAATTAAACCATACATTATCGGCATCCTAGCATATGCAACAATGACAGATCAAATTATGCATTACTGTACTTCATAAGAAACACTTAGTCAAAACAAGATACCAATAACATTAGGCTTGTGGAACACGGGATCTTAAGTGTAAAAACAGGTCATGTTCTTCTAACAAGAAGCAGGTTCACTTATATATTCAACAAAACACAGAGAAAAGAAACAAATTCTTGCCAGCAAAGAAAATCCCAAGAGGAAAGGAAATACATAGCATGTCTAGATGAGACCTGGGATAATTTGCATTTGAGGTGGCTTACTTTGAACCTAGCCATCTACACAAGGAAAAAGAAACTCTCTGCTTTGGAATACTCAAAGGACATGAATCTAGCAAACATAATACTTTTGAATAAGCGAATCCAAGTAATCATCATAGATGAGATTTACCTAGACGTCAATATTTCTGTGCTGATATGCTCGTTAGGGTACTAATACCACCACACATCTAGAACCTGCTCGCTTACACTAACAGTAGTACATAGGGACACATATGAGCAGGATAATACTAACACCTCATAAAACCTATAATATAATGTTACTGCTGATAGCAAACCATTGTTCATATGAAAACAGATGCAGATATATAAGACAGTCGCCATCGATACTTCACAAATCTTATCAGTGTTATGTGGACACGAGATGGAAAGACAAATGTACAGCTGTAATGTGCTAACTGTAGCAAAGAGAAATCATGGGTGCCCTGAAATTATGAACTAATTAGAATCATCAATAAAGCACAGTCACAAGGCATCAACTAATTATTGTGCACGAGAAGTTGAAGACTTCAAATCTGTCAACTACACAACCCGCAATACCATCATGAGAAGGATGCAGGTTGCTGTGTAGATAGATGATAGCATTCATAAATGTTCCGGAATGTTAGAGGCTAATACAACGCAATGGATGGCAAATGCCAACTTCGTGAGTGAAACACAGAAAATACCACAATAGTCAACATATGATGCCACACTAGCCACCGCTGCACGAAACCATGGAGAGGCAGGGGCTATGGTTCCACGCCAAAGGTTAGTCTCTAATTCCCCAACTCATGGTCGCACATATCCTCTGATGCACATATTGACATCTTATTGCCGCGAACGATCTTCCTTCCTTCCCTAGCCACCCATTTCCTAATCCAAATCGCACAGCCCTCAAATTCACAGGTCAAAATCGCACCTGACAGGGGCACAGCAGGCCGTGGTTACCCCACTGCCGCCGTCACGTATCGGAACCCCACGTAAATCACATCACATGTATTTTTCTTCGCATCCCGCTCCCCTAAATCGCCGCATAACAGCCTAAATTTCTAGTTTGTAAGCCGAGGCCATCAGCAACCACACCGAAATGGATAGCCCAGGCATCGAGCAACCAGATCTAGAACGGTTCCTAACAATTTAGAGGAAGAAAACCTAGGATCCGATCCGATCCGATACAGGGTCGCGTATGACTTGAGTAGGGCGTTAGGACACAGAGATTGATCCGGACGGTGCGGGAGAGGAGATAGGAGAGGGGCTGACCTTGCCGCCGCCGGAGAAGGAGAGGGAGAGAGACGCCTGCGCCGCCGCGAGAGAGAGAACCCGAACTCTTCGATTCGTTGCGGAGAATGGTGTTTTGCGGAAAACGCCTTTTTAAGGGTGAGATTCGCGGACGGGCCCGGTCCATATGGTTGGCCACTTGGCCTACTGGCATGCTTGGTCCATTGCGCATAAACTTTACCAAATCTTAAGATACCGATATTGTAAGTTGGCATCGACGGGCATTTGGTCTAGTGGTATGATTCTCGCTTAGGGTGCGAGAGGTCCCGAGTTCAATTCTCGGAATGCCCCCATTTTTTTGTTTCAACTATGTAACAGCAAATTTGGTTTGTTATACACCACAAACTCGCCATGTTTCAATTCTTGCAATGCCTCATTTTTTTGTTTCAACTATGTAACAGCAAATTTGATTTGTTATACACCACAAACTCGCCATGTTTCAATTCTTGCAATGCCTCATTTTTTTTGTTTCAACTTTGTAACAGCAAATTTGGTTACAAACCCTTTGTTATACACCACAAACTCGCCATGTTTCAATTCTCGCAATGCCCTCATTTTTTTGTTTCAACTTTGTAACAGCAAATTTGTTTTACAAACTCTTTGTTCATTGATTCCATAATACACCACAAACTCACCAGGAAAAATAAAACTAATTGTTCTGATGTTTTCTCTCTCTATATATGTATGTGTGTATATCTACTTAGACATCATCTAGTTCAGTAAACAAACTGGTGCAGTACAAGAGAACTTCTTTCCCCCACAGATCTTACTGTAACTATGCATGACTGCACGCAATGAGCAGACGCTTATTGGGTCGAACAACAAATTTTCGCATCGTCAGGAGGAGTGACCATCCTCTCTTATTTCGACTGTGCATGGACCACACCAGGATGCGGCTGGGAAAACAGGAGCCCAGCATGACTCCAGCGCGTTCAGAATTAAGCATTCCCACGGACAGCTTTGTAGCACTCCAGGCTGCAGAGGGGGAGCTTCAGCTTTGAGTCCCGGTACCGGTACACGTTGGTGCACGAAGGTCCGGCACACTTCTCACGTGGAGGAGGGTAGCTGGTGATGATGGCAACGTGAGGATATAATATGAGACACATTGGGTAGTGATTTCTCAAATGCGAGAGTTAAGAGGTATACGAGCATTGGTTACCTGCAGGGCTTGGAGTTGAAGATGCTGGGGAGGCCTACACCATCAGGGAACGAAACCACTGTGCCCGTGGGCCCCATGACCCACCGGATAGAATTTCTGGCGAGTTCTTGTGCTCTGGCTGCCTTTTCCTGACAAAGACATGATTTTCTCAGAAGATAGTTGTGGTCGAAACACAAGAGAGTGTGATGAGCATGGCCAAATAATGCAATGAACCTTCTCTTCTCGCTCCTTTTGCTTCCTCTCTTCTTTCTTCTTCTCGGTGTCCAGGCCCAATATTTTCCTTATAGCTTCAGCCTGCAGAGATTAGAACTTTTCAGAACTCCTAGGAACTGTAACTGAACCTATTCCAAGTGGTTTAGAAGACGGCAAGCAAATGTTTCTCCAACCTCGCTTTCTTTACTGGCTTTCTCCACTTGTAACTTGCGCCGTTGAGCAGCCTCAGCCTTCTTGGCGAGCACCTCTGCTTCAGAGAGCTTTTCCTTCTTGCCTGGAGCCACAGAAAGATAGTCAAAATCAAATCAGCACAAGACTTAAGTCAGGTTTAAATGAGCAACAAGATAGCTTAGTATAGGTAGTATGTACTTCTCGAGGAAGCTGCTGGTAAACCATCAGGGAACTCAACGGTACTGTTGCTATTCCCGTCCATCCATGATTGAAGGGCTCGGCGACGTGTTGTGAGAGGTTCGCTCTTAACATTGGAAGGTAACTCAGTGACTGCCTTCTGCTTCTTGTTTTCAGATTCCAGTTCACTATCAGAGACCGGTTCCTCTTCAGTATCATCAACATCAGCAGCAGTAGAATCTCTCAACCTTTTGTTCCCATCTCTATTTGATTGGGGTGTAACAAAATCATTATCAGCCTTGTAAACTGTGCTCCTACTACCATCTTTCTTTGAGGCATTATTCTTAGAGTTACTTCCTCCTTTGTTTCTAGAATCACGAACACGACCCTCAATAACATTAGATGCTTCAAGAGTACTTGAATCATATTCCTCATCAAATTCACTGTCAAAGGTTGATTTCTTAGCAATCCTTCTACTCTTCCGGACAGGATCCGAAGATGATTCACTCTGAACTCTTGCAGGTTGTTCCGGAGTTAAGGTATCAATTGTCCTCAGTTTTTTTGTTTTCTTGTCTTGAGAAGAGGGTAACCTACCTTTATCTTTTGCGCTTTCAGTCTGAAAGTAATTCATATTTTTATCAGTCATCAATAAAGGGTAGCAATTTGAAGTAAAAAATGAAATGTGAATAGCGGAGAACCCAAAGAACACCATAACTTGTAAAATATTAATCAGAACATGCATAGTACCAAGATTGTCAGATGCAAGGAATAGCTTTATAGAAACAGCATGAGTATGTCATAGGTCCTAGCAAAACCAACTAGTTTTCCTTGAGGAACTTGATCACAGCAGGCTAGTGATTTTTCTCTTAAAATTAAAATGATGCTTCCAGTCAGCTACAAGTACACTACGAAACAAAAGATACCGATCACTTATTGTTTACCTGATTACCATGCTTTTGCCGGTGCCATGAATCTCCCGGCTGTGTAGGCTTTGCAGCTGAAGATCTGGAACCTGGTATATCAGGGTTTGGTTTTGTGGGTATGGTCCGACTGATTCCACCAATTTTGAGCTTCACTTTCCTTGGTTTCTGGGTTGTTGACAAATCATCATTCCCAGTTGACACATGTATCCTATGACTGCTCTCACTCTTTCTTGTACTTGCTGAGGCCTCGGAATGCAACTGGTTGCTCCCCTTGCTCTTATTTGAGTTTTTCGAGCTTGGAGGGGATAGAACACCCTCAGTGATACGCTTGGAAGCTCGCTCCAGGGAAGGTCCATTCAGATAAATCTCTCGCCTTCGGAGTCCTCCGTCAGAGGCAACATTGTCACCTGAAGGAATCCTCTTCGAATTACTCCTAGATGACATAGATGACGTAGAAGACTGCTCCACAGTAAGATTGCTGTCCGGCCTGAGCCTCCTCGCCGTGCTAATCCGGGGCTTCTTCTAACTAAATAGGAAAACATACATGAAC
Source organism: Avena sativa (assembly GCA_916181665.1). Lineage (NCBI taxonomy): Eukaryota > Viridiplantae > Streptophyta > Magnoliopsida > Poales > Poaceae > Avena > Avena sativa. The sequence goes on along the minus strand of OV702283.1, from coordinate 151,745,156 downwards.
AAAAGGCATGACTTTGCTGGAAATGTTGATGTAGAAAAACTCGATTTTCGCAATACAGGGCATTGCTTGGTGTCTCTCTCACGTACGTCTTTCATGAACAATGAGAACAACAGCTGGAGTCGTGTAATTATAAGAGAGGGGAGGGGTCTCAGAAGACAGAATAATAATTAATTAATTACAGTATCATGACAAAATATGTTATTCATCTCGTGTTTGTCTCAGCGGCATTGACTTGGGCACTATTTGCTTCTCACGATAGTAAGTAATACATTATATATATAAGAGACCTTGTAACCATAATAATGGAATGCACAAACTTATTGGGGAACATAAAGTTGTTCTAAAACTCCCATGAAATCCTACATTCCCAAGTGGCTTTGAGTATAAGTAAAAAGATGTTGGGAAAATAGATTGCATCTTATGACTACAGAACCAGTAGTGAGTAGTATCACTACAACGACCGCGCCGGTAATGGTGCTTATCAGGAATTTATTTAACAAGAATAACAGTTTTCTATTGGCTCGGGATCACCGTTTTCGGGATCAGAAACTGCAGGGGAGGCCCTGACAGTAAAAAATTTTGACAACAGAAATATATGTTTGCAGTACTTCCAACAATAGCAAAACTTATGCACAAACTATTAAGGTTAGGGACTAAATACAAGCCTTGTACGGCAGTTTAGCCTCCATTTTGAGCCTATGGGACTGTAAAAACATTTCTTTGATTCCAAACAGCATTTCTAGCCTCCTTCACTAGGATTTTCTAGGAGACAAGGTTTGGGGCAAGAAATGTCCAAGATCTCAGCATTTCTTTGATTCCAAACAGCAATGATGAACACCTCCATGAGGTGTGGCCTGTGGAAATGAGAACGGCCGAGGCGAAGGACTGCTCCAGGTCACTGACACGATCCAAGGGTTGTGCTGGCCAATGTTAATGGCTACTGTTACATGCGCGCATTTAAATAAATCTTTACGCAACATGCAACACGGTTAGCAATATATTATATCCATCCATATTAGAGTTCATTTCTATCAGGAAAAGAAGGTAAGATCAAGTTCAGTCAGCATCAGGTAGTTAGACTTTATAAACCTAATAGATAGGAGTGTCGTATCTTCTGAATCCGTCTCCTTTGTGTATCCCTGCATCCCTAGATCTTCAGCCATCTGATCTAATCATGATTCCTGACTCAGTCCCATGCAATTTTGCACAGAACCGCCCGCGTACAGATTGTTTATTTTTGCAAATTTACCCTGAACATCGGAACATATCAATCTGAAACACATCCCAACCCCTCCCTCTTATCCCTAAACAAAACACGTGTTGGTTATCCAGACGGCGGCGGCGATGAGCTCCGCAACCCCCAATCAAAATCCATCCAAGCTCGCCATCGCCGGAAACGAGATGCAAGTCGACGGCCTCGACGCAATCTGACATGCCCCATACAGATCATAGGCCGCCTCCATGCACATCCTACCCACTGGTCCCTGACGCCGAGGCTGCCGGTGTCTGCACTGTCAGCTTACCCTACACGCTCGTCCTGTGGGTGCTCCTCTTGGCCTACTCCTCACGGTGTCTATCTGCTTATGCTGCTCACTCTCAGCAGATGCCTCTGTCTGCTGTTGGAATTAAGCACGCCCTAGATACTCCAAGTAGAATAGGGAATTCTAATCTAGCCTTTGACAATCCAAAGAGATGCCGCGTGTGTGTTTGCATGTTGCAAATCCAGATCAATAAGCTGCCCATAGCTAGCCAGCTAGCTTTTGCTATTCGCTAGGTAAGCTAGCTTTTGACGTGGATATAATTCACCGGTTTTGCATCAGAAGTTCAGAACGAGAAGCGAGTCAGCTTGACGTGCCTACCTCGGGCGAGTCATGCTGGAAGAACGGGCTGAAGCCAACTGCCGGAATTCTGTGTCCGTTGAAGTTCCGGACACACTTCGCCTCTCTAACTACGAGTCGCCGCCATGGTGATTGAAACCTGCAACTGCTGCAATCGACCACGGGGAAGAACGTGGGGTTTGGGCGTCTGGTTCGATCAACAGGGGTGCCTGTGCAAATTCGCAGGACAATTAGGGAGGAAGCGGGCGTGTTTTTGTAATATTATAATGGAAGCATCTCTAACGCTGCGATTTAGATCAACTGGTCATAAACATTTTGGATGCAGGGATACACAAAGGAGACGGATTCATAGGATACGACGCCATAGATAGGTATCAGGTAGTTTTGTACAGATAGACACAACTGAGTTACGGGGGAAAAATTGCTGCGCTAAAAGAAAAAAAAAATCTAGCAGCGATATAATCAATGCAATGGTAGGCAGAACCCCAGTAGAGACATTCGGACTATACATGGTTGGCCAATTAATGGCAGCGCAGAACAGAACAAAAGCTGGTGGTAAAAATGTGCTACAACCACAATGTTAAACAGAAGTGATGTATCCCTTATTGAAATTTGTAGGATGAACAGCTGATGACACATTAAGACACATGGGAACATGTCACTAAACTAAGTTGGATTTATAGTAGAACAAACGTGATGCTGTTAGAGCTCATCTTCTTCCCCCTCAGGCTGAAGAGAGCCTCATGGATCATTTATCATGGAGCAAAGAAAGCATGATATTTGTACTGCTTACTGTTAACTACTTGAACTACAATCAAACATAAAACCATGTTATTGCACACCAATAAATCACCAGATTAATACAATTGTGAAAGGACCAAGCACGCATTGAACCCTGGAATTCATCATCCATTTTAGCCTAGCAAGATTCCTGAAGATCACAACCACTTACTTACATGGAGTCTCAATTCTACAATAACATGTCTAAATACTTCCTCTGCCAAACATAAAAACATGCTATTGCACACCAATCAATCACCAGATAATTAATTGGCAAACAACCTAAGCAAACATTGAACCCTGGAACTCATCGTCCATTTTAGCCGAGCAAGATTCCTGAAGATCAGGACTAACAGTTACTTATACGGAGTTTCAATTATACAATATGATTTGTAATTACTTACTCTGCCAAACATAGGAAGCGACATAAAAAACCTAGATTTAGTGATAAATAAACTACATTAGCCCTAGACCCCTTTTTTTTTTCAATATCATGGAAACAGAACAGGAAGCAAGGTGTGCCAACTGGCGCCGGGACAATCACGCGACAAGCAGATGATGGTACTTGGTCTAAAAAAAACAGATGATGGTAGAAGAAAGGAAGGGGAGGGTAGGGTAGGGTAGGAAGAGAGAGACGGGCGAGGGGGGCGTTACTCACTTTGGGGGCGACCTGACAGGAGAACCGAGGGCGTCGCAGGACGCGGTGGCGGCGAGGGACAGAAATTTGGGGCGGCGGACGGGGTCAGGGGCGGCGGCCTGGCCGGTGGCGACTTTTCGTGAGTAGAGACTAGAGAGGGAGTTCGCCTGGCGATGGATTCGGGGGAGACGAGGGAGGAAGACGAAGCTTGACGGGGCTCAATCCATTTGAGCTCGAACCGGGCCGCGCCAGCCCGGGCACTAGCGGCTGCAGACCGTTCAGACCCACCAGACCAACCGAGATCGCCACAACCATCCGAGTCCAAACCAGGTGTTCTCGTTTTTCTTCGTATTGGCCTGCCACGACCACGACCATGGCTTCAAATAAAACATGAATAAAAAAAAGGCAGTTTTTTTCTCAAAAATTTCACCCGATCTATCTTTTTTAAAAATTATCTTGTATTATCATATTACTTAAAACATTAGATATTACAATCTCTATAGACAGAGGACAATGCATGGACGCGATGACCCACTCACTCCCTGTTCATGGTGAAACCACCTCGGGCTCCGTCCATGGCGGAGGCCCCGCCCAAGGATCCTCCCGACCATTTCACTATTCTCTCCCTTGCCCCACCCCACACACAGCTGGGATAGGCCAGGACGATGAGCGGCTTCTAGTTCCTCCTAGATCAAACACTGTACTGGTTTCCGATCAAGCGACTGACGATGCGACGACACCGATTGCTGCAGTACGAGACACTGTTGGCAAATGGTCTGTTTCTGCATGCTCGGGATCTTCCGTGAAAACGATGAATAATGGTATGGCTGTGATTTTAGAATGTGATTCTAATGTGTACGAGTATGATTAAGAGAAACTTTTCAGGAGCTAATTTAGTTACAACAGATATGACCATGGACAAACCATATGTTGTGAAGGGAAGTAGCAAAATGAATGATGGGGACCAGGTGATGTGTGTGTTGACCCCTACGACTGGTATGAACTCTTCTGATTCTACTAATTTACAATTTATGGGTCTAAATGGATTTAATGATATTAATTATGTTAAGTCGGTAGAACTTTTAGGTACACCTCCCAAATATATACCAACTATGGAGGAGGTTATATCTTTTGGAGGTATTCCAATGTCAACCGGTAGCATAAGGACGAGCTCACATATTCAAGCTCAGCCAAATGCAGACGAGACACAAATAGAGAGAGCTCTATGTAATATACAGAACCGTTATAACTACTCTGGTTCAGGTAATAATTCAGTACCTATTCTTTCTATGTTGTCAATTGATGATAACGAAATTGTGGAAAAGGCAAATCGAATAGGTGTTTCGCTAGGGAATTCAATGCGCAGTCTATAGAATCTGTTAGGGGAATTAAGAGTTTGGAACATGATAGAACTTTGTTCTTGTTGCAAAAAAATATTTCCGACTCAATGGATGGGGATATTGGCCCCTCCAATTTAGTCATGTCAAAAGTGTCCAATTTATGTGAGGATTTGATTGAGGACGAGGAAGATGAACAAGTGTCCGATGATCAACTGGATCTTCCAACACTGAACGATAATCCAAAAAAAACTCGACAGAGAAAGGTGTATGATGTGTCCAATATGCGAAGGAGTAGTAGGAAAAGAACTAAAAAAACATTCTCTTAATGTAGAACATAAAAGGTATGACATGGAATAGTGAGGGGTCCGAGACCCTGTGAAACATAATTTTGTTAAAGAGGCTATTAGGGAGCATCGTTTAGACTTTATTGCCTTGTTGGAGACAGGAAGATCTAACTTTGCGGTACCGTTTTTAAATCAGCTCGCGGCTGGTTTCGATTTTATATGGTTTTGTCTACCACCTCATGGTAGGTCGGGTGGAATTCTGGCTGGCGTTAACACCGCTACTCTTCAGGTTCTAAAGGTGAGCACCGGAGATTACTGTGTTAAGCTGCACTTTAAATACAAGAATGATGGTTTTGAGTGGACTTTTGTGCCTATATATGGGGCTGCCCAAGATAATCATAAAGCGTATTTCTTGGCTGAAATGGTTCGTGTATGTGAGTCTGAACCTCTTTGTATGCTAGTAGGTGGAGATTTCAATCTCGAGAGGAAAAGAATAACAATAATTTTAATGCACATTGGCCTTTTGTTTTTAATGCTATCATTGAGAGCCTTAATTTACGTGAAATTGTTCTCTTGGGGAGGCAATTCACATGGGCTAATCGTAGGGAAACGCCCATGTACGAGAAGTTTGATCGTATTTTGGCTAGTGTCGAATGGAAGCAAAAGTTCCTCCCGTTATCAGTACGGGCTTTGACCCGCACTGGATCAGATCATACTCCGCTCCTTATTGATTCTGGAGTTAAAGCTCATTTAGGGAATAATCCATCTTTCTCCTTCGAGTTGTATTGGTTACGACAAGAAGGTTTTTTTAGATGGTGGCAGCAGAATGGAATGTTGTTTCTAAAGGGCGAACTCCTATCGAGATATGGCAGAATAAAATACGACATCTGAGACGATTCTTAAAAGGGTGGGCCAAAAATATGGCTAATTTTTTTAAATAATACATTTTTTTATTCATTTTCACAAATAATACGCAAATTTGGCAATTTTCATTTCTGTCCGTCCGTCGTCCGTTCAACGGACGACAGAGCTCCTTCGTTGGTTGCGCGGACGACAAACATGTCGTCTTTTGTTCAAAAGACGACCAAGCGTGTCGGGTGGCAGGGATCTGACTGTCAGCGGTTCAACGGACGACGGAGTTGTCGTCTTTTCTTCAAAAGACGACCGAGCTGTCGGGGTGCCAGGGGTCAGCCGCGTCGGCTGTTGAACGGACGACGGCCGTTTCGTCCCTTGAACGGACGATGCGCCCCGGCTATATTAGCTCGCCCGCCCGTGCCCATCGTCTCCTTGCTCTCATTTCCAGCTCGCCCGTCTGCTAGCTCTTCTTCCTCTCTCGCTTGCTCTCATTTTCTCAGCCGTTGCACCGTTGCATAGAAGGGCGACAACTTGGGTTCCAGACTAGTCGCTTACAGTACGACTCGTCTTTGCTCACGTGCTTGGTGGATCGATGGAGGTCCGAGACTCACACTTTCCATTTTCGATGGGGAGAGATGGCTCCTACCCTTCAGGAGGTCTCGTACTTGCTGGGACTTCCGTTGGCTGGCGTGCCCATAGGCCCAGTGGATCCACCGGCAAATTGGGCCCAAGACATGGCCCAACGATTCTTTGGCATCCGTGATGGAGCTCTGGCCTTTGGCCATGACAATCATGGGCCAAAATTTGGATGGTTGGAGCAGTATCAGGTGTGTTTCATTTATTTGTTCTATTTTGTTGGAGAAGTATCATGTACTGAAAATTATTCTATTTGCCAATGCAGATACAGAGGTTTGGGTTCCCGGCCACTCCGATGACTGCCCCACAGATTACACGCAGCCTGGAGGCATACCTTATGTGGCTGCTCGGGAAGGTGATGTTCACTGAGAACCATGTGTCGACCATTAGTGCGCGATACATCCATTTTGCTAGAGGGATCGCGGAGGCGACGTGCCAGGAAGAATGCACACAGTGGAGTTGGGGTTCAGCTGTCTTAGCAGCTACGTACCGAGGTATGTGCAATGACAGGTACTCTCAGAAAAGTAGCAAGACCGCCACTCAATGGCTCCAACGGGTGGGGATTTACGTCAACGAGTGGCAGAATGCACCAACACAAGTGTGGCACGCTGGCCCGTTTGATATGGAGCTATTCCACGGATACCTACAGAGGTACATGTCGATGACACGGCTACGTCCCATTCCACACGCACATGACGATGAGATATACCCTAGCCAGTCAACACTGGAGTCCAGACAGTCAGCGGTAAGTACTTTATTTAGAGCATAATCAACATGAGTGCCTATGTAGTGCATACCTAACTATGAGACAAATGCAGGCCGATATGACGTGGGAGCTACAGACTGAGGTGGCTCAGTACGGACGGTCGCTTTCGAACGTTCCTCTTGTGCCCCGTCAACAGGCTCAGTCCTTTGCCCGGCGGGTCGAGGAGAAGCTGCGGCGTATCTACGCGTCCATCACGTGCACCAGCGTCTCAGACGTCGTTCAACACCGAGAAGCACAACGCCCACCGCGTAACTCGGTGGAGGAGCGCGCCCCATGTCGATCCACGCAGCAGCGCCCACCGCGTCACTCGGTGGAGGAGCGCGCCCCACGTCGATCCATGGAGCAGCCACCTTCTCCAGACCATGCTGGAGGCTCGGGACGGCACGAGGAGCATATTTCTCCACCACTCCTCCACGGGCCTCGTCCACGACTCTCACAGCAGGCGCCGCCGAGAGCACCACCTCCAGACCAGGCTGGAGGCTCGGGGTGGCAGCAATCACAGTTTATTTCTGACCCGTGGCAGCAATCGCAGTTCAATATCGACCAGTTGCACCAGAACCAGATTACTTTCGAACAATGGCAGCATCAGCAGCCGATCCCCTACATGGACTTTGCTTATCGACCACAATCTCATCCTCATGGTAAGCATGTCCCTTCCTACTATTATTATATGCAGTATGCCATTGTTTAGTACTTAATTTCTTGTACACTAGCAGGAGACTCCGTTACATGGGACAGTACTGACGACCGTCATCAGCAGACACAGCACGAGCAGGTAGACTGGTTTAGTCAGTATCAGCCAGGTAGTCTACCACCTATCCCCACACAGAATACACATGATCAAGGTGAAGGGTCAACTGCACCTCGCCGTGATGTGATGCCACCCCACAGATATGGATGGAGTACACCGAGGCCTCCGCCACCTCGTCGTCGACACTAGTGGTATCTACTTATGTATCAGTCTTTTACCTATATATGTATGCGACATCATTCTATTATTTCATGATTTTATTCGACAAACTACTCAACATAACTTGCAACATAGTTCAACATAACTTGCGGTACATAAATAAGAGTCCTATCTATCCCTAGCATGATGTCTTTCCCTTTCCCTTCGATGATGCCTCGCCCTTTCCCTTGGACGATCCCTCGCACTTGCTCTTCTTGGCCTGCGATTTCTTCTTCTCCTGCCTCATGTCCCACTCAGCTCTTGCCTTGCTTCCAAAGGGTGGCGGTATGAAGATATCATCCTCATCTTCGCTCTCTTCTATCCAGGCCCTACGTGCCACAACCTGCTCCGTCATGTCAGCTTGACTCTTCTTGGCCTGCTCTTTCTTCTTCTCCTGTCTCTTGTCCCACTCAGCTCTTGCCTTGCTTCCAACCGGTGGCGGCATGAAGATATCATCCTCATCTTCGCTATCTTCTATCCAGGACCAAGGTGTATTAGCCACCTCCATCATGCGAGCTTCACTCTTGAAGGTGAGCTTGTCCCACCTTGCCTTGATCCTGAGAAGCTCTGCTCGTACCTGATTTGGGGTCTTCAGTTTCCACCCTCTTCAATGAAGTGACTTACCAAGTATAACGAGAGCATCATGGTTCGATACCAACGTATCCCAGTCGGCTGGTTTATCGCCTATCTCAACAGTTCTGGCTATGAAGAAAAGCCCAATGGACATATCTACAGGCCAGGGAGACGCGTCGGTCATAGTGGAGAGGAGTGGAGGAAAATGCGAGAGCAAAAGGAGAGAGGGAAATGAGAGAGTAAGAGGAGGAAGAGATGAACTGGGTTAAAGGATACATCCCGTTGCCCGGATTTATAGAGGCACCGAACCGAATAGGCGGGAAAAAAGGGTGGGAAGTCATGGCGGGAAAAAGAGGGCGGGAAGTCATGGCGGGAACAAAGGGCAGGGATTACTGGCGTGAAAAATTTGCGGGGAGTAACGGCGGGAAAAAATGGCGGGGAGTACCAGCGGGAAAAATCGGCGCGAAGGATTGCCGAGGAGCGGACGATTATTTAGCGAAGATTATTTAGCGGCGGGAGCACTGGGGCGTCGGCTGCTCAAAGGATGACAGATCATGTCGTCTCTTCAAGGGACGACCGACCTGTATCGTCTGCTCAAAGGACGAACCCATCTGTCGTCCGCGCAACCAACGAAGGAGCTCTGTCGTCCGTTGAACGGACGACGGACGGACATAAATGAAAATTGCTAAATTTGCGTATTATTTGTGAAAATGAATAAAAAAATGTATTATTTAAAAAAATTTAGCAAAAATATGAGTGGGAAATACAAGAAGGAAAAAGAAAGGCTAATTTCAATTATTGATGATCTCGACTTAAAGGCTGAAAGAAATACGTTAAGTATTGTTGAGCGTGATTCACTAAGGAAAGCGAATGAACGGCTAACAACACTTAGGAGATAGGAGGAAACAAAATGGGCTCAATGAGATAAAGTAAAACATATACAAGAGGGGGTAATAATACCAAGTACTTCCATTTGATTGCAAATGGAAAGCACGAAAAAAAGATTTTTCAACTCGAACAGGATGAAGGAACGATTGTGCGAGAAGAGAATCTAAAAGTTTACATAACTGATTTTTATAAAAAACTTTTTGGGGAGTCAAACCAAACAAATATTATGTTGATGGAGGGGGTCACTCAAGATATACCACAACTCACGCAAGAGGAAAATAGTATTCTTACAACACCTTTTACTGAAAAGGAAGTGTATGAGGCTATCTTCCAAATGTAACACAATAAGGCACCTGGTCCAAATGGTTTTCCAGCGGAGTTTTATCAAAAGTTTTGGGAAGTAATTAAGGTGGACCTATTGACACTATTTAATCAATTACATGCAGGGGAATTGCCTCTCTTTAAATTGAATTTTGGTGTTATCACTTTACTTCCTAAAAAAGAAAATGTGGTACAAATACAACAATATAGACCTATTTGTTTGTTAAATGCCAGTTTTAAAATATTTACTAAGGTGGGTACTAATCACATCACGGGGATTGCCCCAAAATTAATTAGACCCACTCAATCTGCTTTTATGCCCGGAAGACACATACTCGAGGGGGTGGTTGTCCTTCATGAAACCATCCATGAGATTCACCGGAAGAAGATGGATGTAGTTTTGTTCAAAATATATTTTGAGAAGGCATATGACAAAGTGAAATGGCCTTTCCTTCAACAAAAGCTGCGCATGAAGGGATTTGCACAAGAGTGGTGCAAATTAATTGAGCAATTTGTTCAAGGAGTGAGTGTTGGGATTCGGGTTAATAATGATATTGGACATTACTTCCAAACTAGAAAGGGTCTAAGATAGGGTGATCCTTTATCTCTGATGCTTTTCAACATAATCGTAGATATGTTGGCCATTCTAATTGCATGAGCAAAAGAGGATGGACAAGTCGGAGGCCTCATTCCACATCTTGTTGATGGAGGGGTCTCAATTCTACAATACGCGGATGATACTATATTATTTATGGAACACGACCTACAGAAAGCCGTGAATATGAAGCTAATATTATGTATCTTTGAACAGCTATCGGGTTTAAAAATTAACTTCCATAAAAGCGAGATATTCTTTTTTGGTAAAGCAAAGGATGAAGAACACCAGTATAAACAAATTTTTGGTTGTGAGGCTGGTGCTTTGCCTTTTCGGTACCTTGGGTTACCTATCTATTATAGAAAACTTAAAAATTCAGATTGGTATCTAGTGGAAACTCGATGTGAAGGTAAATTGGGTTGCTGGAAGGGCAGGTTATTATCATATGGTGATCGCTTAGTCCTAATCAATTCTGTTTTGACAAGTTTACCTATGTTTATGCTATCTTTTTTGGAAATTCATAAAGGGGTAAGGAAACGTTTGGATTTTTATAGGTCTTTCTTTTTCTGGCAAAGTGATGAAAATAAAAGAAAATATAGTTTAACTAAATGGAATATCATTTGTAGACCAAAAGATCAGGGAGGTCTAGGAATTGAGGTCTTGGAGATTAAAAATAAATGTTTACTAAGCAAATGACTTTTTAAACTTTTGTCTGAAGAAGGGGTGTGGCAAGAATTACTGCATAACAAATATCTTAGTCAAAAAACCTTGTCTGAAGCCCAAGCAAAATCGACTGATTCTCCGTTTTGGAAGGGACTTATGAAGGTGAAGAATGAGTTCTTCGCCAAAGGCCATTTCAAAGTAGGGGATAGTTCATGTACTAGGTTTTGGGAGGATACATGGTTGGGAGATACTCCCTTAACACATAAATATCCATCATTGTACAATATTGTGCAACGGAAGAACGTGACGATTGCACAAGTACTATCTCAAATACCCCTAAACATTGGTTTTAGAAGGGTACTTGTTGGTAATAAGTGGGATGATTGGTTATACTTATGCCAAAGGCTCATGATGGTTCAGCTATCAGATGACCATGATAAGTTTGTATGAAACTTGACATCATCCGGGGTGTTCTCAGTTAAATCCATGTATGAAGACCTTATGAATGATCATACTGTCTTTCTTCGGAAATACCTTTGGAAATTAAAAATTTCTCTCAAAATCAAAAAAATTATGTGATTTCTTAATAATAAGGTTTTGCTCACAAAGGATAATTGGGTTAAAAGAAATTGGGTAGGATGTACGAAGTGTTGTTTTTATGGGTCACAGGAAATCATAGAACACTTATTTATATCTTGCCCTTTTGCTCGCCTTTTGTGGCGAATTATCCATTTTGCTTATGATTACCCCCTCCGACTGATATTGCGAACATGTTTGGTAATTGGTTACATAGTTTTGATTAGTCATCTAAGGCTAGGATTCGCATCGGTGCTTCAGCCTTATGTTGGTCTATTTGGAGATGCAGGAATGATATTATCTTAAAGAAATCCAAAAGAATTAATTTTATGCAGGTTATCCACATGGTGGCACATTGGGTGTAGCTTTGGGCATTCCTATCTACACCCGACCAACAGGATATTATGGCTACTGGGTGCAGCCGTCTCCTGATGGTCGCTGGACACATATTCAACCAGTCTGCTTGGATGCATTCTGATAGATTGGATTATGATGTTTAGTCGCTCTTTTATTATTTTTTGTTGGTTGATTTTGGTGTCGACCTTAAGCGATCGGTGATTTGTAATACATTTGAAATTTGAATTTTTAATAAAAGGTTGTGTGCATCGACCGATGTTGTAGAGGTCCCAACCTGATAAGGTAGAGATCCCTGTGTTTACAATGCTAGTCCTTGGATCAATAACTATCATCCACAGTTTAAGATGTAATATCAAGAAACAAATGTCATAATACAACTTTATAACCAGGAATAAAATAATTCATTACATCTTACATAGCTCATTTGGCTATCACATTATAATGCAGCAAAATATCTATATAGCATGGAGTCCTTCATATTCAAAGTGCCACAAGCAACCATGTTGGTTGTAGACTATAATCCTATTCAACACACTTCACTAACATCAAACAAACCTGCAACATAATAAGTTACAGCCACAAGGGTAAATACATTTGAATTGTATTATCAAGTGATACTATGGTAGAATAGTGGTATCTATCATCTATATGCATTTGGCTAAGTGGAGCTTAGGCTTGCTTTGCTCAAAATAGATTTTCCTTATCATTTGAAAACACTAAGTTTTTGTTTGTCAAAATCACCCAAGGCATCTACCAATGAAAATTGGTGATCCTTTACCCTTGTTCAACCACAAGCTTTTAACTTAGAAATTTGGATGAGGAGATCCTTGATAGCTTCCATGTCTTGATGCTCAAATTGTCCATTGCCGGGGACACGACTAAGTACTTAGATTTTACTCTCTCGAGAGGTGGTGCACTTTCTCCACAAGACTCGACATGCATCGAGACAAGATCTTTCAGAAGCCTTCACTTAGACCAAATGGACGCGTTCCAAACCTATCACCCCCTACCACCTTCTGTCCATCTGGCTAAGTTATTGCAACCTATATGGCCATTTAAATCATTTTTGTCTTTGCTAGAAATGATTTTATTTAAAGGAATAATTTCTAGTGTTAGCTAAATATGTTTTTTAAACACAATGTTAGTGTTTTATGGTCAAAGTGTTTAAAATAAATCCATTTACAAAAGGTTTCACCCAAAAATCATTTTTAAATAATAGCAACATTTTGCTTTACTAGAAATGCCTTTATACAAAGTAATAATTTTCTAGGGTTAATGAAATACATTTTTAAATCCAAAACTTAGTGTTTAGGGCCAGAGAGTTTAAATCAAACCATTTGCAAAAGGTTTTACTCAAAAATTATTTTTAAAACATAATCAACATTTTTATTTTACTAGAAATGCTTTTATTCAAGGAATAATTCCTTAGTCTCACAAAATACACTTTTAAATCCAAAAGTTGTTTTTTATGGTCAGTAGGTTAAAAAAACCATTTGCAAAAGATTTTACCCTAAAAACATTTTTAGAATAAATTTTATACTCAAAATAGGCCTAGATAAGTTTCTGCAAAAACACCTAAGTTTCCAGAAGCAAAATACTAAACTAAGGGCATGGTTGCAAAGTTTGCATTTTTATGAATCCATTGATATAAAATTTGTAAAATTTGGCCAAGCAGAACAATAGTTATGGATTTTACAAAATCATACATCTAATAGAAAAGTTTCTGTCTTTAAAACAAACTACAGGCCACGTGGTGTGTTCCTATTGGCCGGTACTGGTTCACATGGATCGATCATCGTGGGGCGTCAGATTTAAGTGGCAACCAACGGATCTGATCAATAGATACCCCTACGTCTAAATCTAATCGTAGCCAACAGATCTGCATCCTACGGTTCAAAACATAGCGACCATAGATGGGCGGCGCTGGCGACGGCTCCGCGGCGGCGACGCTCGGGTGGTGGAATTCCGGCGAGTACATGAAGCAAGGAGGAGGGAGAAGGGGCTCACCAGGTTCGCGAAGTCGCTGCGGAGCTCAAGGTGGCAGTAGCTGGCTAAGGGGCGCACGGACGCGACAGGAATTCCTCGCCGAAGATGCTCTTGGCGTCGGCACGTTCGGGAGTCGTCGGAGGCGAGGCTGTAGGTCACGCGCGAGTGATTGGCGAGCACCTAGAGATTCATAAGACACAGGCGAACAAAATGGCACGAGTCACTGGTCGAGGCGCACACGGGGTCGAGTTCTAGGGCTCATCGGAGTTGCGAGGTCGTCGGTGGCGCACGGGTGAAGACGTTGTCGACGTTATGGGACGCGCGCGGGCGAGAGGGAGGTACTGGTGGATGCGTAAGGAGATGGGGAGCGTGCTCGTGGAAACCAGGGGCAGTGGGGGTGGATGTTCTCACCGGAATCGATGTTTAAGGCTCGCCGGAGGCAATGGAGTGCAGCGAGCAATTCGGGCAGCCTAGGGGCAAAGAGGGTGTGGCGTTTGGGGGAAAGGTAGAGGGGAGACATGCGTTTAAGAGGGCAAGGTTGTAACACCCTCAGAATCGGACCTATGCAAGTTTTAGCGAAACCCGCCAAACCCGCATAGAAACGATTCAAAGGTGCCCACCAGGCACTTTCGTGCGGGTGGAAAATGAAGTAATAACATTACACAACAGTCCTCGATGGGACCCACAGAACAGATATATATACAACAGCGACTCAATGAGTCAAGAATACAGATATAATATACAAAGGCCCAAATCACCTTGAAAACGATAGTGCGTCCAGCTACGGACAAGATGCAAATGGGGCTAAGAGCCCTGAAGAATAACCAATGGCGTCCATAACCCTGCCCAGGCCAAGCCGGAAGGGTAACCCTGCTAACGACGTCGATCTCATAACCTGCTTAAACAAAAGGGGTGCCGACAAAGGGCAAAGGAAAAAGAGGAGCGTCAGTACTGAGGCCAGTACACGGCGAGACTAGAATTCGGCGGTCCTCGCCTACATAGGTATGGTGGACTGAAGCGGCAGCGGCAGCATGCACTAAACAACCTATAGAGACTCGATACAACTGGCGGCAATCAGAGAGGGGGAAGAGAGACCTATTCGGAGCCAACCTGATACTAGCACCAAACAAACCCATCCTGGCGTTTCCCCCTCGAGACCAAACGAGGAAGTCAACCGAGGAACTCACACAGTTGGCAGTTTTATATATATTCAGTTATCGTTGCAGCAATTACTAGTCAGGTTTAGATAATCATCCTGATAAAGAAAGCAGTGGGCACTTTTAGTTAACCATTTCGTTATAGTTACAACACTTACTAATCAGATAGAGATAGCATGAGATAAACCCAAAACCCAGCAGTTGTTGATACTTTTATTTAGCCATTCCGTTGTAGTTGCAATACTTACTAGTCAGGTACAATGGTCGCAAGCGACACTCCAAACCATCAATTGTGGGCAGTATTAATTAGCCATTCCATTATAGTGAAGCTGATTACTAGTCATTATAAAGTCAAATTTATAGCAATAAACTTTAGTTATGCTTGTCTATGGTCGAGATATTGTGCTCCAAGTCGTCCATAACCGCGGACACGGCTTTCAGAAAGTTTTACCCGGCCGGGGTGCACCAATAGCAACACACACTCGATCAACCTCGGAAAAACCAAATCAAAACCCAACGAGGCTTTCACAACAAAGAAATCACAGGATTCAAAAATATTTCAGGGGGCCACCCCATTGAGTAGACCCGCAACGAAGTAAGCTAGCTCCGAGACGGACTCAAGGTTTGCGTCAATGGCTGTAAACGACTGGGAACCCAAAACTGGGATTGTCGATACCGCGAAAACAAAATTCCGCTTACCTAAACAGTACAATGTGCTCCTCGCACAATCGTAAATAAAGCAGTAAAGCATGTCATAAGTACAGGATCGTAAATAAAACCTCAAACTAGTTTGTGGCCCCAAGAAATAAGACTGAATCAAGCTCTGGCTCAGGGGGGTCCCATATACCTCCCGGATGTGGTTAGCGCGATAAATCAAGGAACAGGTATCAAGTACTCGGGGTCCTACGGGACACAAGTGGGCATTCGGAAACCAAATATTATCTATCACCCACCGATGCCTCTGCTTACTTCAATTTTAGTTGTTAAACAGGAAATAAAGTGAACGATAAGTAAAACTATGATCATCTCCAACATCAACATGCGGCAATACATCAACAACTGTGGCACTTGACGACACGCAACAGCACTTGAGCAAGCGACTACGACGCGCAAGTCCAACTATCTACCAAACAACAGGTAATAGGGTGTGTCCAAGGCAATATAGGGCTGCAAGGGATATCACGGGTACGAAAACTAGAGCAACGCAACACAGATAGCAATAGATCAACAGGAGGGGAATAAATACTATAAAGTAAGATAGGTGGAAAGGGGGAGATGCTCGCCTGAAAACATTGTCGAAGGTTCACCGAAGATCGGGGCGAAGCTCACAACAACTCAGCGGCCTTATCCGCGAAGAAGCAAAACACTAGAATAAACACCGGATGCAATATTTAATACTACGGCAAAAGATCGGGCATGATGCATGTATGATGCATGGCATGGTAAAGCTGCAATGCAATTAGGTCATATTAAGCGGAACCGGGGTCCCGACAGTTAGTTAGATGGTTCAAGTTGTTTATCTACCCCGCAAATTAAATGTTGTTTTAACAAGGCAAGATGAGTTACCGGTTCGCTACACAAATTTGAATGAGGCCAATATAAGGCTAGATTTGCCCGCATATGGGCCCCATATTTAATTAAGGTGAATCGGCAAAAGGCCCCCAAACCACAAGACAATATGCATGCATGAACAATTAATATGCGACAAGTTTTATGTTTAGCATTTATAAAAATAGGGTTCGAGAAAGGGGTCACACATTAGGGTGTTTCGACGAACTTGGGGTTCCGGGGTTCGGGGTCGGTCTCAGGGTCCAGGGTTCGACGGAAACGTTCTCGAACTCCGGGATCGTTCTCGGATATCGGGGGTAGTTCTTGGCGTTCCGTGGTCTTCGGGTCATGTCGACGGCCTTAGTGTCCTTGTTGGAGAACTCGAGGTCGATGGCGAACTTGTCCAGTACCGGGGTTTGGTTCTGGAAGGAGTACTCGTCGCGTCGGGGTCTCGGTCATCGGATCCTTGAAGGAGGTCATGGCGTCCGTGGCAACGATCTTCGGGGTTCATGTCTCCGAAAGTCTACGGACGATCTTGGTAGATGCTTCCCGGCTGACGGTCATGGCGCTTCCGTGAAGTAGGCTTGGCGTTCCCTGACGACAATCGTGGATCTTATTATCCGCCTCTGTGTCGGTGTTGAGCTTCACGGGCCACCGCCAATTGGTTGTCGAGGTTGGTCTTGTATCTCTGGTGGCGATGAGAACCCACGAATAGCCGTGTGGTCTGCAGACAGCATCACACCGATGTTCGAAACACAACCGACGCTTCCCATGTGCCCACGGAACACCACACCAATGAGTTGGCAACACATCGAACAGGGACCATCTTCAGTTGGTTGAGGCGCTGCTGATGGCGCAGACGAACTGGGAGCAGCAGATGCCGCGGAGGTCGGTGAGGCGCTTGGCGACGCGGAGGTCGCGGACCCGAACGGCGGCAGGAACGAGGGCGCCGGAAGGCTCGCGGCAGCAGGAGAGGCCGAGGGAGCGTCTGCCGGCGGGCGCGGACGCGGCGGAGAACCCGCAGGCGGCCGGAGACGACGGGGGACACGGGGCCGAGGCTCTGCAGGGGAAGGCTCGAGGGGGCGAGCTCGGCCGTGGTGGCGAGGAAGGCGGGGCCCGCAGGGCGAGGCGGCGGAGGGGGCCGACGACGCGCGGCCGGCCGGAGGTGCGCAGGGGCGGGGCGAGCTCGACGCGCGGAGGCTGCGGGGAGGAGATGGCTTGCAGAGAGAGGCGAGGCCAGGGGCCTGGGGACGCGGGGCGGCTCGTCGGGGAGAGGGGCGGGCGCGCGGCGGCTGCGGGCGGAGCTCGGGCCAGGGCGGCGCGGCTTGAGGAGGGGGAACCGGCGACGTGCGGACTGCTGGAGGAGGGTGGAGGGGTGGCCGCGCGGGTTGGCGGGAGCGGTGGAGGGCGCAGGCGGCGAGGCGAGCCGCGGGGAGGAAGGTGGCGAGCGGCGAGGTGAGAGCGTGCGCGTCGGTGGGAGGTTGGAGAGAGGGAGGGAGAAGAGGAAGAGGAACAGGGGCACTGGCGGGGGTGGGGCCCGCGGGTGGGACCCAGGCGGCAGAGAGGTGGAAAGGGAGGGGCTGGCGTGCGTGTGTGGTTGTTGTGAGGCCAGGGTGTGTGCGTGTGTCTGCGTGGGTTTGTGTGGTGGGTAGGTTAGGTGGGGCCACAGGGGAGATAGGAGAGAGATAGAGAGGGAGTGGCTGGGCCAAGTGGCAGCATCTGATTGGGTGGGGGGGAGAGGAGAGATGAGGTGGCGCGACGGGGTTGGCCGGGGTGATGTGGAGGCAAGGGCTGGGTAGATAGGTTGGTAGTTTTAGGAATTGTTGGGGTGGACCGTTTGTAAAAATCCTGGGGGTGGTCGTTCGGGTCGAAACGGCCCGTTCGACTGCCCCCGCTAAAAAAATAATGCAATATTTTATTTATTTAAACGGACCGTTTGCAAAACATATTTAGTCAAAACAAAATATTCCGGCGACCCGGGTTTGCGTGTTTGAAAGAAGATGGGGCGTTTTAGAAAACAAAACCCGGCTTTTCAAAAATAGTTTCATGCAAGCAATTGCAAGATGATGACGATGCTCAAATGCAATGTGGCATGATGACATGAGCATGCGGTCATGACGATGCAACGCACAAAAACAACGCGATTTTCTAGTAGTGGTTTTGCGGGATGCCACAATTCGACACCACTAACAAGGGATCTCGCCCTCGAGATCCGCCTCATGGTACCGGAAGGAAGGTCGGCGATCTGCATCTTCTCGCTTCGTGTAGATCCTCGCGACACCACTAACAAGAGGTCGTTGTCCGTGATCGTCGAGAGAACCCTCCGGGAACAAAAGGTCGAAGGTAGGGTATCAACAAATAAGCCACCCCTAACTTCCGTGGACGGAGTAAAATTGCTGGATCCACTGATTTGATGTACAAGAGCGAATGATAAGAGTAGTCGGATGGTGATCAGTCCATCGCGCACCCAAACCATTACCCTGCAGACGAATAGGCGGATTATGCAATCAACTCTCGGAATCAGACTGAAGATCTCGACAATCGAGGTTTGGAAACAAAGGAGTGATGCAGACTCTGCATCGGGTCTGGCGTAGATGATGTCGTCGCGTCGGAAAACACCGGAAGGCACAAACAAGGAACAAAGAATGGTACCACCGTAGACGGATTCCTCAGGCAGCTTGAACACCGGATGGTAGAACACCGTTACCAAAGGAGGAAGCGAAACCCTAAAGATACGACGGAAAACCCAACCACGAGAAGTCCTGGACTCGAAGAAAGAGAAGAGAGCGGATTCAAAACACGTAGAGGTAAGAGGAGAATAGCAGAGGGGTAAGGAGTAAAATCAGACCTAATCAGAACTATCCAACCGAGTTTTTCCCAAAATAGTTTTGACAGTCTACTTCGGCCGTTAGCTAGGTTATCCTACAGGCTGGACTTGTGGGGTATCGCAACTGCTGAGCTCTGATACCACTCTGTAACACCCTCAGAATCGGACCTATGCAAGTTTTAGCGAAACCCGCCAAACCCGCATAGAAACGATTCAAAGGTGCCCACCAGGCACTTTCGTGCGGGTGGAAAACGAAGTAATAACATTACACAACAGTCCTCGATGGGACCCACAGAACAGATATATATACAACAGCGACTCAATGAGTCAAGAATACAGATATAATATACAAAGGCCCAAATCACCTTGAAAACGATAGTGCGTCCAGCTACGGACAAGATGCAAATGGGGCTAAGAGCCCTGAAGAATAACCAATGGCGTCCATAACCCTGCCCAGGCCAAGCCGGAAGGGTAACCCTGCTAACGACGTCGATCTCATAACCTGCTTAAACAAAAGGGGTGCCGACAAAGGGCAAAGGAAAAAGAGGAGCGTCAGTACTGAGGCCAGTACACGGCGAGACTAGAATTCGGCGGTCCTCGCCTACATAGGTATGGTGGACTGAAGCGACAGCGGCAGCGGCAGCATGCACTAAACAACCTATAGAGACTCGATACAACTGGCGGCAATCAGAGAGGGGGAAGAGAGACCTATTCGGAACCAACCTGATACTACCACCAAACAAACCCATCCTGGCGTTTCCCCCTCGAGACCAAACGAGGAAGTCAACCGAGGAACTCACACAGTTGGCAGTTTTATATATATTCAGTTATCGTTGCAGCAATTACTAGTCAGGTTTAGATAATCATCCTGATAAAGAAAGCAGTGGGCACTTTTAGTTAACCATTCCGTTATAGTTACAACACTTACTAATCAGATAGAGATAGCATGAGATAAACCCAAAACCCAGCAGTTGTTGATACTTTTATTCAGCCATTCCGTTGTAGTTGCAATACTTACTAGTCAGGTACAATGGTCGCAAGCGACACTCCAAACCATCAATTGTGGGCAGTATTAATTAGCCATTCCATTATAGTGAAGCTGATTACTAGTCATTATAAAGTCAAATTTATAGCAATAAACTTTAGTTATGCTTGTCTATGGTCGAGATACTGTGCTCCAAGTCGTCCATAACCGCGGACACGGCTTTCAGAAAGTTTTACCCGGCCGGGGTGCACCAATAGCAACACACACTCGATCAACCTCGGAAAAACCAAATCAAAACCCAACGAGGCTTTCACGACAAAGCAATCACAGGATTCAGAAATATTTCAGGGGGCCACCCCATTGAGTAGACCCGCAACGAAGTAAGCTAGCTCCGAGACGGACTCAAGGTTTGCGTCAATGGCTGTAAACGACTGGTAACCCAAAACTGGGATTGTCGATACCGCGAAAACATTCCGCTTACCTAAACAGTACAGTGTGCTCCTCGCACAATCGTAAATAAAGCAGTAAAGCATGGCATAAGTACAGGATCGTAAATAAAACCTCAAACTAGTTTGTGGCCCCAAGAAATAAGACTGAATCAAGCTCTGGCTCAGGGGGGTCCCATATACCTCCCGGATGTGGTTAGCGCGATAAATCAAGGAACAAGTATCAAGTACTCGGGGTCCTACGGGACACAAGTGGGCCTTCGGAAACCAAATATTATCTATCACCCACCGATGCCTCTGCTTACTTCAATTTTAGTTGTTAAACAGGAAATAAAGTGAACGATAAGTAAAACTATGATCATCTCCAACATCAACATGCGGCAATACATCAACAACTGTGGCACTTGACGACACGCAACAGCACTTGAGCAAGCGACTACGACGCGCAAGTCCAACTATCTACCAAACAACAGGTAATAGGGTGTGTCCAAGGCAATATAGGGCTGCAAGGGATATCACGGGTACGAAAACTAGAGCAACGCAACACAGATAGCAATAGATCAACAGAAGGGGAATAAATACTATAAAGTAAGATAGGTGGAAAGGGGGAGATGCTCGCCTGAAAACATTGTCGAAGGTTCACCGAAGATCGGGGCGAAGCTCACAACAACTCAGCGGCCTTATCCGCGAAGAAGCAAAACACTAGAATAAACACCGGATGCAATATTTAATACTACGGCAAAAGATCGGGCATGATGCATGTATGATGCATGGCATGGTAAAGCTGCGATGCAATTAGGTCATATTAAGCGGAACCGGGGTCCCGACAGTTAGTTAGATGGTTCAAGTTGTTTATCTACCCCGCAAATTAAATGTTGTTTTAACAAGGCAAGATGAGTTACCGGTTCGCTACACAAATTTAAATGAGGCCAATATAAGGCTAGATTTGCCAGCATATGGGCCCCATATTTAATTAAGGTGAATCGGCAAAAGGCCCCCAAACCACAAGACAATATGCATGCATGAACAATTAATATGCGACAAGTTTTATGTTTAGCATTTATAAAAATAGGGTTCGAGAAAGGGGTCACACATTAGGGTGTTTCGACGAACTTGGGGTTCCGGGGTTCGGGGTCGGTCTCAGGGTCCAGGGTTCGACGGAAACGTTCTCGGACTCCGGGATCGTTCTCGGATATCGGGGGTAGTTCTTGGCGTTCCGTGGTCTTCGGGTCATGTCGACGGCCTTAGTGTCCTTGTTGGAGAACTCGAGGTCGATGGCGAACTTGTCCGGTACCGGGGTTTGGTTCCGGAAGGAGTACTCGTCGCGTCGGGGTCTCGGTCATCGGATCCTTGAAGGAGGTCATGGCGTCCGTGGCAACGATCTTCGGGGTTCATGTCTCCGAAAGTCTACGGACGATCTTGGTAGATGCTTCCCGGCTGACGGTCATGGCGCTTCCGTGAAGTAGGCTTGGCGTTCCCTGACGACAATCGTGGATCTTATTATCCGCCTCTGTGTCGGTGTTGAGCTTCACGGGCCACCGCCAATTGGTTGTCGAGGTTGGTCTTGTATCTCTGGTGGCGATGAGAACCCACGAATAGCCGTGTGGTCTGCAGACAGCATCACACTGATGTTCGAAACACAACCGACGCTTCCCATGTGCCCACGGAACACCACACCAATGAGTTGGCAACACATCGAACAGGGACCATCTTCAGTTGGTTGAGGCGCTGCTGATGGCGCAGACGAACTGGGAGCAGCAGATGCCGCGGAGGTCGCGGACCCGAACGGCGGCAGGAACGAGGGCGCCGGAAGGCTCGCGGCAGCAGGAGAGGCCGAGGGAGCGTCTGCCGGCGGGCGCGGACACGGCGGAGAACCCGCAGGCGGCCGGAGACGACGGGGGACGCGGGGCCGAGTCTCTGCAGGGTAAGGCTCGAGGGGGCGAGCTCGGCCGTGGTGGCGAGGAAGGCGGGGACCGCAGGGCGAGGCGGCGGAGGGGGCCGACGACGCGCGGCCGGCCGGAGGTGCGCAGGGGCGGGGCGAGCTCGACGCGCGGAGGCTGCGGGGAGGAGACGGCTTGCAGAGAGAGGCGAGGCCAGGGGCCTGGGGACGCGGGGCGGCTCGTCGGGGAGAGGGGCGGGCGCGTGGCGGTTGCGGGCGGAGCTCGGGCCAGGGCGGCGCGGCTTGAGGAGGGGGAACCGGCGACGTGCGGACTGCCGGAGGAGGGTGGAGGGGTGGCCGCGCGGGTTGGCGGGAGCGGTGGAGGGCGCAGGCGGCGAGGCGAGCCGCGGGGAGGAAGGTGGCGAGCGGCGAGGTGAGAGCGTGCGCGTCGGTGGGAGGTTGGAGAGAGGGAGGGAGAAGAGGAAGAGGAACAGGGGCACTGGCGGGGGTAGGGCCCGCGGGTGGGACCCAGGCGGCAGAGAGGTGGAAAGGGAGGGGCTGGCGTGCGTGTGTGGTTGTTGTGAGGCCAGGGTGTGTGCGTGTGTCTACGTGGGTTTGTGTGGTGGGTAGGTTAGGTGGGGCCACAGGGGAGAGAGGAGAGAGATAGAGAGGGAGTGGCTGGGCCAAGTGGCAGCATCTGATTGGGTGGGGGGGGGAGAGGAGAGATGAGGTGGCGCGACGGGGTTGGCCGGGGTGATGTGGAGGCAAGGGCTGGGTAGATAGGTTGGTAGTTTTAGGAATTGTTGGGGTGGACCGTTTGTAAAAATCCTGGGGGTGGTCATTCGGGTCGAAACGGCCCGTTCGACTGCCCCCGCTAAAAAAATAATGCAATATTTTATTTATTTAAACGGACCGTTTGCAAAACATATTTAGTCAAAACAAAATATTCCGGCGACCCGGGTTTGCGTGTTTGAAAGAAGATGGGGCGTTTTAGAAAACAAAACCCGGCTTTTCAAAAATAGTTTCATGCAAGCAATTGCAAGATGATGACGATGCTCAAATGCAATGTGGCATGATGACATGAGCATGCGGTCATGACGATGCAACGCACAAAAACAACGCGATTTTCTAGTAGTGGTTTTGCGGGATGCCACAAAGGTCATGGGCGAGAATCATGCGTCCATTAAAGCGAATTTATGCGAGGAATTAACGGCAGAGAACGACAGTGCGAGAGAGGGGGAACGGGTCGCGGGGTAGACGACGATGACGCGTTCGGTGGGGTCCCGCGGTCAGCGAGGTGAGAGGTTACGCGTGGCGTCGTTTTGTCAGTGACAGAGGGGGGTACTGGGCGCGGTGAGAAAAGTAACGGTTCGGGGGAGAGAGGTGGGCTGCGCTAGGATAGTTGGGCCTGCTTAGTTGGGCTGGGGTTTCTAGGCTGGGTCTGTTTCATTTTTTTCTTTTCTGTTTCTTTTTCCTTTTTCTATTTTCTGTTTTTCAAATCAAACACTCTTTTGATTTTCGATTTCTTTTTCAAATCTTTTCCAAATATTTAGTAGGTTTTAATCTGTTTATTTATGTATTTTCAAGTCCATTTTAGAATAATTTCTTTTTATCTTTTATGGTTTATTATTTATTTAAAAATAGACATTTTGTCTTTATTTAAATAAGAGTTTAAATATGGTTTCAATCCATATTATTTTATTTAATTAATCCTTTATTTTTTTAGGTTAATTGGATAACTTTAATCCACTTGGGCAATTTCAATTATTTATTTTCTCATGATTTAATTAATCATTTTCATTAGGGATTTGTCTCCATTTAAATATAGTTGAATTTGGTTAATGCCCATATAATTTTTATTTGAATATTCTTTATCTCTTTATTTTATTTGGATTATCTTTATTCCATTTGCTTATGGATTTAATTCAAGATTTAAATTGTCTTCTAAATTTTCTTGGGATTTATTATTTATTTAGTTTAGGAAATTTGTCTTTATTTAAATAAAATTGGATATTGTTTAATCCTTATGATTTTATTTAAATAATATTTTGTTCCTTTTTATTAATCAATAAACTTTCATTTGTTTATGGTTTTGGCCAAGATTTAATTTGGCTTTTTAATATTCCTTATTTATTTCTTTCTTTCTTTGCCTTATAAAAACCATATCTTTTTATATATAGATCCAAAATTGGTGATTCCAATTTGTATATTTTTATTTGATATTTGTTTATCTTTTAAAATCCTTTTAGGATTATTTTTCTCAAGATTTTGGTGTGGATTTTAGTTAGGAGCTTTATTAGCTTTGGAAATTATTTCCTTCAACCTTATTAAATTCATAAGTTTTTATCCATGGCTCCAAATTAAATGAAACCAATTTCTATGGTTTTATAATATTTTTATTTATCATTTTTGATCAGTTAAAAATGTTTGTTGATGAATTTTTATATGGATCAAATCCATAGTCCTAGAGAGATCTTGGAAATGACTTTCTTCCATTAGGGTTATAGGGTTTTGGTTTAACCTTTCCAAATGTTTAAATTTCAAGATACATTCATTGATGAATGCATTTCACTTGATTGAAATTTTGTTGGATTCCCTTTGTATTCAGATTTTGTTGAAGTAGGGTTTTGATGTTTCCATTTAGAAACAAAAAGTTTCTTTTCACCCTAAATTTCAACAATTATTTCTTTTGTTTATTTATTTTTTGACATTTCAAAATTTGGAAAATTTTGGGATGTGACAGATGTAGAGGCCGGGGTACATCCCCTTTTCAAAAAACAACAACCCCTTCTTCCGTCCTACGCAACACTTGCCCTCTCCATCACTTCGCAACATCAACTCACCCCGATCTGAGATCAGAAGGAACCGTGCTGGATCAGGAAGGGGGAGCGGATGGATGGCTTGGCGGATGAGGAGATCAGTCAGCGAGAGAGGGAGAGCGCGGTGGCGCTGTTGGGGTTGGTGGAGGTGATCCCATGAGAATATTTGGAAGAAGCGAGCGAACACTTCCAGGATTTGACATCAGCATTCCTTTGTGCGCTGGCGGAATCACGTCATAGGAGATTCAAAGCAGTAGCAGAGGTATTTCACAGATGCAGATCTCGAGGGTGGTTGCTTCTGGTCCAGAGGAATACACGAGGAGAAGTGAGAAGAGCACTTGCAGTACGAGAAAGAAATGTTGCTGTCATGAGAGCATCAGCTGTGGGAGAGGTTTCACCAGTCAGGACTGTGATGGAGCGGGCGTCAGACAAAAGAATAAGGGAACACTGTTTTGTGGCGATGACTCCGTCGCAGTACATGAGTGCGATGGGGCAGGACCCGGCGACAATCCTATCTCTTAGGCCTCCTTCCCTGAGCAAAATGGCGAAGAGGATGGAGTTCGAGCAGGAGATCGAAGAAATGGGGGCATCCCTCCAACTTTTGGCCACACCTGTGCAGAATCGGCGGTGAAGACGGCTCAGGAGCAGCCTCCTACTCCTCCGCAACTTGTAGAATCTCGCCCCAGGAAAGGACGTATTCTGGTCAGGGAGCGGAATTTGGGCACGATTGCACAGCGGAAACTGCCAATCTGCCATTCATCTTTTTCGGGAGCCAGTTCAGGACAGGATGGGCTTGCGCCTTTGAGGAATACGCCATCGAGAAATAATACATAGGTTTTCACAGTTGGTACCCTGGAGGTCCTGATTTGCAAGTCCAACTCCAGGGTTTCCTCGGCCCCGCCACTGTTGGCCTGGGTTGGGAAAGATAAGGTCGCTTCATCCAGTTTAACTGCCCTCGATCTTCATCCTGCCCCTCCTTCCTGTGCCCACTTCCGACAATCTGTCAAGCTTGACATGTCTAGTAGAGGGAGAGGCAGGGTCAATCAGGGTGGGAGGCCGGATCCTTCCCTTCTACCTCACCCGATGATGCCGCAACAACAAGGGGGGATTGGCATCAACAATCGCACATGCAACAGTTCCTTCAGTAGATGCAACAACAATTCCCTCAATAGATGGGATTCGGGTATGGTTTTCCCCCTCAGTGGAATTTTCAGCAACAGTTCCATGCCCTTTTCTTGGCACAAATCAGTGGGTGCCGCCACAAAACAACTGGCAGGCTCAATCCCAACCTCCACCCCTCCTTCCCTCCCCTACTCCTAGTAATCCTCAACAGAACTCTGTGAATGGGACACAATAGAGTCAGGGAGTGGTGCTGGCACAGGGGAATCAAAAAAATTCCCAGCAACTTCAGCAGCAAGGGCTGTAGCAACAATCGCAGCCGGTAGCTACTGTCCAAGTCATTCCACCTCCTGCACCCAAAACCCAGAGCGGAAATCAGAGGAAGAACAAGAGTAATGTGGAGAGTGCTAAAGAGAGTGGTACCAAAGAGAAGGAGATTCATAAAGGAAATGACTGCTATGAGAACTGTATCTATTACAATTGTGGCGCCCCGGGACATCAACTATATGGCTGCTCTAGGACTGTGGTCTGTTTCATCAGCAACTAATCAACTCACAAGGTGGAATATTGCTATTCTAGAAAGCAACCGTTGCCAAGTGCCAAACTAGTTGGAGGTGCACACCCCAATCTTGAATTCTTCCATATAGAAGGACAAGACTCACCTGGTACTGAAGTGTCCAATGTAGGAATTATGTACATTGATGGTGGAGAGATCAACAAGGAGGAACTAGCTAAGGAATTCTCAATAATCTACAAGACAAATTGGCCTTGGTTGATTAGAGGAATTGACAGCTAGACCTACCTGGTCAAATTTCCTCCACATATGAAAGTAGAAGATGTAGCTAGCTATCCTTTCTTTGGCCTAGTCAAAGAGGATGTCACTATCAATGTTGAAGTCTGGAATGGTGAACTAGAGGCGGAATTTGATGCTCAGGAAATATGGTTGTAGCTCAGAGGATTAAACCCAAAGTGGTGCAAGTGGAAGACATTAGCTCAATTTGCTTCAGCGTTTGGTATCATGAATGATGTTGATTAGCAAGGTGCATTCCCATCCTTCTATGAGGTGGTTAGGGTTAAAATCCTGTGCAAATATCCTAGTAGTATACCTCAAGAACACTTGTTTGAAAAAGGTTCCAAGTTTTATAAGATTGGCATCGTTGCTGAATTACCTGTGGATATTATTGAGGTTGGGAATGATCATGAAGATCCTGCTGATCTTAGCAATGGGGTTGATGGCACTGGAGGGAAATGATGACCCACAAGTGTAGGGTATCGCAATAGTCTTCGCGGGTAGTATTACCCAATTTATTGATTCGACACAAGGGGAGCCAAAGAATACTTGCAAGCCTTAACAACTGAGTTGTCAGTTCAGCTGCACCTGGAAATAGTTCTTGCTCACAGAAGTTTATCAGTAGCAACAGTTTGTAGTAGCAACATCAACAGCAACAGTGAAACAACAACAATAGTAACAGTAGCGGTAACAGTAGGATTCGAGTGCGGTAGGCATAAGGATGAATGCACGGGCGTTGCATGGACGAGTCTAAACATGTAACTTCAAGATCTAGGGCATTACATATAAATAATAACAAGCATCCAAGTACTAAACAATCCTAGGCATGTGCTCCAAATATAGTCATACGTGCTCGCAATGAGAACTTGCACAACATCTTCTGTCTAGCCAGCCCGTGGCAGCGGGGCCTCTAGGGAACTACTGGAAATTAAGGTGCTCCTTTTAATAGAGCACCGGAGCAAAGCATTAACACTCCGTGAACACATGTGATCCTCACACACAGCCATCCCCTCCAGTTGTCCCAATTATTGTCACTTTGGGGCCTTTGGATCCGGACAATGATATGTGTACACAACTTGAAGATAAGATCACAAACAATACTATCATAATGATTCAATAATAAGTTTAGATCTAAGATCATGGCACTCGGGCCCTAGTGACAAGCATTAAGCATAACAAGTTAAGTCAAATAGCACAAGAGATACTAGGCACTATGCCCTAACAAATCTTATTCGATTACATGATAGAACTCATCCAATCCCTACCATCCCCAAGCCTACAGCGGAGGATTACTCACTCATGGATGAGGGAAACATCGGTGGTTGATGGAGATGCGTTGGTGATGACGATGGCGATGATCCTCTCCAAATTTCCCGTCCCGGCAGGGTGCCAGAACGAAGTTTCTGGATTCGAATCTTGGTTTCTGGTGGCGGCGGCGGAGCGGAACTCTTTCTGGAAAACTATCGAACCCCTCTCTGTTTTTAGGTCAGAAGGCAACTTATAGTCGCGGAGGGAGGCCGAGAAGCTGCCTAGGGTGGCCAAACCTCCCTAGGCGCGGGGTTAGTGGGCCCGCGCCTGGGGTGGGTCTGGGCCCCCCAGGCCTCACCTCTGTCTCCCCTTCTGGCTCCGTGGATCTTCTGGTGAGAAATAGTTTTTGGCATATTTTCCGGGATTTTTCCTGATAGTTCATTTTCTGCACAAAAACAAGACACCAAGGTAATTCTGCTGAAAACAGCGTCAGTCCGTGTTAGTTGTATCCAAATCACACAATTATAGAGGACAAACAATATCAAAGTGTTCGAGAAAGTAGATACGTTTTGGACGTATCAACTCCCCCCAAGCTTAGCTTATTGCTTGTCCTCAAGCAATTCAGTTGAAAACTAAGTGCGATAAAAGAACTTTCACGAACACTTTGCTTCATATGATGTATATATTCTCAGCGCAGGAGTAGATGCTTAGACAATTCGTAATAAGGAGTATGCAACTAAGTCTACTCAATAGTCATTGCAAGCTATGAAGAGGAACCAACTCAATAATAATAAGTAGCATGAAACATAAACATAAGCAACATTGCAATGCTCATAATAAGGTATGATAGAGTGGTATCTCGCTTGCCTTTGTTTGAAGAGCACAATATAAATGCTGAGGCACCTCTGAAGTTCACATGAATACTAGAGATAAAGATATTAGAAATACAAGCATCAAAGTCATGACATAATTAACCAAGTTTTGGAACAAACACAAGAATGACAACTATGCTCTCAAGAAGGTGCTCATAGAATAAGTGGTGACTCAACAAAATTGTGAAAACGGTGTTTTTGTGAAGGTTTGAAAGGCTTCCAAATGCTGAAAGGAAGGTGGTCATTAGCTTTGAGCTCTTATTGCCTCTATCATAGGCATCTTCATGTGGTTAAGGTGAAAGTGGGGCCCACTCTGATTCATATGCTTGACAGACCATAGACTAGAAATCCCAAGTCCCTTGAGTACGAGGGTCGCTCCGCAAGCTACTCAACTTTGGTCACCTGAAAGTTCTTGTCATTGTAAATATATGCGTATCATCGAGAACCGCCAACGGGGTACCCCTTGCACATGGTACATGAGCTTTCCCATAACCAAAATGACAAGGCAGGCAGACAATGAGAATCTCAGCAATCTTTTTATTTACCATATGCATAGTGACATGGTTATACCCTACGGGTACACGATCTTAGCATACCTAGTCCAGCCCAAGGAAGGTCCACGAGAACATGCGCCAGCCAATGAAGACTTTCGGGTGGCCAGGGCCTTGGAGAACAAGACTAGGGTATATATAATATTCAAAGGGGCAAACCCTAAAACCTGTAACCGACTCGATCTGTGCCTGGGACCTGCCTATCTCTATATAAAGGCTAGGAGGGCACGACGAGGAGGGCACTTTGCATACCACCGCATACACACCTCCACGCCAGATTGCATCTATGCACACCTGTACTTTTCGGTTCCGCCGTAATCAAGAGCAGACAAGCAGGAGTAGGGTTTTCCCTCCGGGGGCCTGAACCTGGGTAAACCTCGTGTCCCTGTGTTGCTTGTTTGCTAACCGTTCCGCGATCTCCAGCATCCCCATCTTCTCCAAAACCCAAGCTCATAACAATGGGCATTGACGAGATTAAACCTCGTCAATTGGCGCCGTCTGTGGGAACTGGGGACGCTGATTGTGCGATCATGACAGTCCCAACCAAAGCGATCTACAACTCCACGGCGATGGAGAGTCATCTCCTCTTTGGCGCTTTCGACTTCACCGCCCACTCGCCAGCCACCCTGAAGGACTTCGAGCCCGTTGGCGACGGGCTCGAGATCCTGTTCGGGAGCTTATGCTTCCAGGTGGGGCAGACCGGCACCCTCCGTCTCACAGAGCGGTTGCCCCTGCCATCGATCAGGCCCGCTTCGTGGGCTCCACACCCCGTGCTACGCACATCGCCATCAACAGATGAGTCCTATGACAGCAGCAGCTGCAACTCAGATCTATGTGATCCACCATTAGAGGAAGGGACCTACGGTTCCAGATCCGAAAGCTGCGACAACAGTGATCTAATCTACGAGCGCTACCAATGTGCCGCTGTCATCCAGAGCGACGTGGATCAGGAGCACAACCCGCCACCCAACCCGCAGGGTAGAAACGGCGAGAACAGGAGAAACCAGTCCCCCGCCCAACGAGGATGACACCGATCCCAATCGGATCATCCACCTCAGCAATGAAGGATGGGCTCAAGCACGCGAAGCTGTGGCAGGCAACAAGATCCTGCCCGTGGGTGCCTCACGGGACCTACTGATGGTGTACCACCTGCTCCTAGTCGAAGAGCACAAGAAGCAGGTGAAGATGCAAGAAGTGCTTGACAAGCGCAAGCAAGCGGCCTTAGAGTCCAGTGCGCGGAGAGCTGCGCTCTCCGCCATGGGCGGCTCCAGCTCGCACGACAACCATGGCAACAAGCAGCGTTCTCGCACGGAGAACATGGACCCCAAGGCACGTCGCAAGGTGACTCGGACCCTCAACACGTCCTTCATGGAGATGGATGCCGACGGCAACGTCATCCCGAAGACACCGCAAGCTGCGATCATGGCAGCCACCACATACCTCGTATCCCATCCACCTCCGGTGGGGGACCCAAAAAGGGCCATGCACAAGTCCGCACTTACCAGACTTGGACTCATTGGAGCTGCGCTCCACGGAGAAGCTCCTGCGGAGCCAAAGAAGAAGGCTGCGGTCAGGTTCAACCATAGCCCCACGCCTTCATCTGACGAGGAAGAGCACGATCTACCTCGAAGGCACAAGAGTTCGCGCCATCGCAACCGCGATTACAACGCTCGAAGCGAGCTCACCCAATGCAAGATCGACAAAGCGCATGCCAAGCGCATATGCTCGTCCGAATCTGAGGAGGATGACGACGAAGGAGAACTCTGCGGAGCCCGATGCTTCAGCAGATCCCTCCGGCGGACACGGATGCCATGGAACTTCAAGCTTCCTTCAGACACTCCGAAGTTTGATGGTACACATGACCCAAAGGCGCGGCTCAGTGACCACCTGTCGTCCATCAAGCTACACAGAGGAAACAAGGACACCGCCCTGTAATGCCTTCAGCTGCAGCTGATAGGCGCAGCCCGAATCTGGCTCAGCAGCCTATCCTCGGGATCCATTCGAAGCTGGGAGGAACTGGCATACAGTTTCATCCGAAACTTCAAAGGCACCAGCAAGAGGCCAGCCTCGATCGAGGAGCTGCGGGCCTGCATCCAACGAATGGGCGAATCCATTCGCTCGTACATATTACGCTGGTCTAACACCAAGAACTCCACGGCGCACATCTATGAGGAGAGAGCGATCGGCGCCTTCAAGGATGGCGTCAAACGCCAGGACTTCAAGGAAGAACTTGGGCGCGTCAAGCCCAAGACACTCGACCACCTCATGGACATCGCCAATAGGTGGGCAGATGGCGAGGACTCCGTCCACCGAGCGCACTCGGAGGAGGAAGGTGACTACGACCGGCAACGTGGACGCCGTAGCAAGAGAAGATCGCGCGTCTATGAAGATCGCGACGGACTCGACATGGTCGTGGCTGGCTACGCCGACCGCCGCAGCGGCGGATACCGCGGAAACAACTTCCGCGACGGAGGACGCCCAGCACAGTCATGGCAACGTCGCGGCCGCGACGATGGACCCTTAGCATACGACAAACTGTCGGGTCCATGCACCATCCACTTCTATATCGACAAGCAGGATGTTAAAAAGAAGGCAAGCCACATGCTCAAGGACTGCCGCAAGTTCCAGAAACTCAGCGAGAGCATGTCTCAGATGAGGCAACAAGCCCCGAACCCTGGGTACGGGAACGCACCCGCACCAGGTGAGATCGCACACGGAGCTCCCCCACCACCACCTGCGGGACCTTCGAACCACCCAATCGCACCCGCGCAGAATAACGGTGGGCACGGGTACCCCGCCCCGAAAGGATCACTGATGATCCAAAAAGGGTGCCCGACGAACAGGGTGCAAAAGAAAATCACCCGTCAGATCAATATGTCTGCGACCGCTCCACCCGCCATCCCTGAGTACCTCAGCGGATCGGAGTCCTGCATCACGTTCAGCCGTTCGGATCACCCTTGCCAGGTCCCTCGCCCAGGTCATGCTGCCCTGGTGCTTGAGGCGCAGATCGGAGGGTTCGACATGAGCCGCGTCTTCATGGACGGCGGCATCAACATCAATCTGATGTTCGCCAGTACCTTAGCAGCAATGCGGATCCCACTGTGCAGCCTGGAACAATCCGACACAACGTTCCACGACATCGTCCCAGGGAAGGGCGTATTCCCCCTGGGAAAGATATGGCTCGACGTCATCTTCGGCAAGCCCGATAACTTCCGGTGCGAGCATCTCGAGTTCGAAGTGGTGGACTGGTCATCACAATACCATGCCATCCTCGGGCGTGTGTCATTTGCACGATTCTTGGCAGTACCGCACTACGCGTACCTGCTACTCAAGATGCCAGGACCCAAGGGCGTAATCACGGTCCACGGGAGCTTCACCCGATCGGACCACTGCGATAGGGACTTCAACAGAATCTCCCAGTCATTCAGCATGCAGGAGGAGCTCATAAGGCTCCGCGAGGTGACAGACAATGGGGCACCCCCAATCGCAAGACAGAACACACCAGACATGTCCTTCGACTCCACAGTCAACACAAAAAAGGTGCAGGTCCACCCGACGGACGCCTCCAAGACGGCGCTGATCGCCAACGACCTCAGCTCCGCATAGGAAGGCATGCTCATCGAATTCCTCCGTGAGGCGCTGGGAAATCTTCGCCTGGTGTCCTGCGGACATGCCAGGAGTTCCCAGGGAATTCACGGAGCACGCACTCAATGTCTTTCCAGACGCCAAGCCCGCAAAACATTCCATCCGGCGACTGTCCGAACCACGGGCTGAAGCCATCAGAGTCGAAGTCAACCGACTACTCGACGCAAACTTCATCAGGGAGATCAAGGAAAGCGAGTGGCTCGCCAACACCGTGATGGTCCCCAAAAAGGACACGGACATCCTGCGGATGTGCGTGGACTTCACATCGCTGAATAAGCACTTCTCGAAGGATCACTTTCCTCTCCCTCGGATCAATCAGATCATTGATTCGACTGCAGGATGCGAGAAGCTCTCCTTCCTTGACGCCTACTCAGGCTACAATCTGATTCGACCGAAGGTCGAAGATCAGGAGAAAACGGCGTTCATCACGCTGTTCGGAGTATTCTGCTACAACACAATGCTCTTCGGGCTGAAGAACGCAGGCGCCACATACCAACGGTGCATGCAGGCATGCCTGAAGGACCAGATTGGCCGCAATATCCAAGTCTATGTCGACGACATAGTAATAAAAGCAAGGGAGGCCAAGACATTGATCGATGATCTCCGCGAGAAGTTTGACAACCTTGATCGATACAAGATCAAGCTAAACCCAGAAAAGTGCGCCTTTGGCATCCCATCTGGTCAACTGCTAGGCTACTTCATCTCCCAGCGAGGGATCGAAGCGAACCCGAAGAAAATCCAGGCCATAATGGCCATGGAGAAGCCGAAGAACCTCAAGGGCATCCAACAGCTTGCTGGGCGAATCGCGGCGTTTAGCAGGTTGATCAGCCGCATGGGTGAAAAGGCCCTGCCCTTCTTTCAGCTGCTACGCAAGGCAGACAAATTCGAGTGGACACCCGAAGCGGACGACGCATTCGAAGATCTAAAGCGGCTGCTCTCTACCTCGCCCGTCTTGGTCACGCCAAAAGAGCGCGAGCCTCTACTGCTATACATAGCAGCTACACACCAGGTGGTAAGCACCATGCTTGTGGTCGAAAGACCCGAAGATGGCAATACCCACGGGGTCCAACGTCCAATCTACTACCTCAGCGAAGTACTGACGCCGACCAAGCAGAGGTACCCTCACTACCAGAAACTCGCCTACGGCGTATTCATGACGGCTCGTCGGTTGAGCCACTACTTCTAGGAGCATCAGGTGATGGTTGTCAATGAAGCACCCCTGAACAGCATCCTGAACAACCCGGAGGCCACATGACGTGTGGCCCTGTGGGGCATCGAGCTGTCACCTCTAGACATCGTCTATGAGAAGCGCCACACGATCAAGTCTCAGGTCCTTCCGGACTTCCTCGTCCACTAGATGGAACTGCAGCTGCCAGACACACCGGACATGACACAGTCATGGACGATGCACTTCGACAACTCCAAGCGCGAGGCCGGAGCAGGAGCTGGGGTCATACTGACCTCCCCTCAGGGCGAGAAGATGAAGTACGTCCTCCGGATGAAATTTCGAGCTTCCAACAACGAGGCCGAGTACGAGGCCCTCATCCACGGCATGAGGATGGCCAAGATCTGCGACGCGACGCGCCTGGTCATCTACGGAGACTCGAACCTCGTCGTCTAGCAGACGATGAACGAGTGCGACGCACACGCCGCCAACATGATTGCGTACCGCGCACTCTACAGTGCACTCGAAGGAGACTTTGACGGCTGCAAGCTTCGACACGTTGGGAGAAAAAGCAACAAAGAGGCCGACAGACTCGCCAACATCGGCTCCACCTGCGCACGGGTGCCACCTGGTGTGTTCCTCGAACAAATCTGCGTGCCATCCATCAAAAGGAAATTCCCAAAGGGATCGCCCGAAGAAGCAGAACACTCGGGGGCTGCGCTACCCGAAGGACAGGAAGGACCAGAAAAGCTCGACACAGAGGTTGCAGTGGTCAACCTGATTCAGGTCATGGCAGTTGAAGAAACATGGACACAACCATACCTCCGATGTCTAATATACGGGGAGCTGCTTGACAGCCCGATAGATGCCCGACGCATATCTCGCCGGTCCAAGGCCTTCACCATCATCAATGGCGAGCTCTACAAGCGCAACATTTTGGGTGTACTCCAAAGGTGCGTCAGCATCGGTGACGGCAAAACCATCCTCCAAGACATCCACGAGGGCATCTGCGGCCATCACGCGGGTAGCCGCGCCCTTGTCGCCAAAGCTCTACGAGCTGGGTTCTACTGGCCAACGGCCATGAACGACGCCAAGGACATCGTACGAAGGTGCAACGGATGCCAGAGGTTCGCAGATAAACCACACGCACCAGGATCGGAGCTCAGGCCCATACCCCTGGCCTGGCCCTTCGCCCCATGGGGCCTCGACATGATAGGCAAACTGCCCAAGTCCTCGAAAGGAGGCCACGTTTACCTCCTGGTCGCAGTCGACAAATTCACCAAGTGGATCGAGGCCATGACCGTTACTAACCAAAAGGGCAAAACGGCCGTCAAGTTCTTCTAATCCATTGTTTATAGGTTCGGCGTGCCGCACAACATCATCACCGACAATGGGTCGAACTTCATCTCCAAGGAATTCCAGGACTTCTACGAAGACCTCGGAATCAACATCACATACGCCTCCGTGGCGCACCCGCAAACAAACGGGCAGGTCGAAAAGGCCAACGACCTCGTCGGTGGCGGCATCAAAAAGCGCCTAATGAGCCCACTCCAGCGACTCGTAGGAGCCTGGACACAAGAGCAACCCTCCGTCCTCTGGAGCTTGCGCACGACGCCAAACAGCTCAACTGGCTACACGCCCTTCTTCATGGTGCACAGAGCCAAAGCCGTGCTACCTGCAGAGGTACGCCACAAGGCCCCACGGGTCGTCGCCTACAGCGAAGCCGAATCAACGGCCGCACTCGAAGACGCCATCGACACACTCGACGAGGCATGCGACATCGCCGCGGCTCGATTAGCGGTCTATCAACAGAGCCTCCGCAACTACCACAGCCGTCGGCTGCGCCCAAGGTCCTTCGTCAAAGGATACCTAGTCTTACGACTCAAGCAAGAGCGACCGAAGAAGCTCGAGTCGCCCTGGGAAGGACCCTACATCGTCACCGAAGTCATCCCAGGTGGCGCCTATCGCCTCAAGCACGTGGAGTCTGGAGTAGCATACTCCAACCCATGGAACGTCTCACAACTGTGACGCTTCTACCCCTAGCTACCCTCCTCCTTTTACTTTCAATAAGGCTATTCAGCCAAGGCTACTCAGCCGAATAATGTACCTCCTCCTTACGATATGAATAAAGCTAAGTGTCTCGCCCCAAAAATTTGTCTATTATTCGCATTTTCTTCATGTTACAACACACTCGGGGGCTCCCCTCACCTCACGACTTCGTCGACTGAGGATAACGCGTGTACACCTGAGTAGCTGACCACGTCAGGCTAACGAAAAGGGAACGCATACAAACAAAGGAACACGTGCTAACAACAATCAACCTTTACAGCAAAGGGCACAACACGCCCAGTCGAACACATACAAATTTTACATCTATCTTTTTACAGGTCCTACCTATTCTGAAGAATCACCTGCGCACACTGCTCAAAGAGATCTACAATTTGTTTGGCATACTGCCTTACAACCGCATAATGTGGACGCATGTCCCACATGCCACCATACGGCTGAAGAGGCGGCCTAGCCGCCACATCAGCAAGATCTACATCAGGGCGATGCAACCGCACGAGGGAAAGCGAAGCCTTCACCCCTACAACCAGCTGATGCCGCACCAGCTTCCTGACATGAGGCACATCCCGAAACTTCGCCAGCAGGCCCCATAGAGTTGATGGTGCCTCATCCAGGGGAAACATCACATGCAGAATTGATGCCAAGGAAGTCTTCGCTTGCCGCAGCACCCGCGACAACTGGTGAACACGATCCTGCACAGTTGCAAGGACCATAGCACGATCACGATCCATACAGAAAAAGCCGTCGGCCTTCATGTCCTGCTGAGTCAGGCAATTGATCCGAACAGCAACACACTCTTTTTCCTCCCTGGGAACAAGGTTGGCACCTGCAACAAACTGCAAAGATGACAAGCCAACAGGCGCATCCGAAAACTGAGCAGCAGCTCGAGGAAACTCACATTGAAGCTGTTCGGCCAAACACCGCAACTCCCCCATCAGATACTCCTCCCTGGCGGCGCCCCGCTCCGCCTTCGACTTCCAAACATCCGCGTGGCCTCGAACGCCAAGCAACTCTTTCTCAAGACTACGAATGTGGTCACGAAGAAACACAAGCTGCGACGCATTATCCAAGGATGGTCCTAGCTGCGGCGCAGGCGAAGTATCGACGGGATCATCACCCGAAGGTACCTAGAGGAAAAGAAGGAAAGGATATGAACAAACACACAAATAAAGCAAACAGCTCGGAGATTCATTATATACAGCAAAAGCCACCGCGTGGCACAAGGAGTGTTCATAGATACATCACACCAAAAGAAACAAAAGCTATCCTACAACTACAAGGCCTAAGAAGCTGCATCCTGAGTAGCCTCGGAGCCAGACTGCCTGCTCTTGGCCTCTCCCTGCTGCCTCGTCGCGTACTCCGCCAGCAAGTCAATCAGCTTCGGCCCATAGCGTTTACATCGGGCAGCGTAGAGGGCAAAGGCTACCTTGGATCCATCGGCAGCTGTCGGCATCTAGGAGGTGACCTGATGAAGATCGAGCTCCGCTCCAGACGCCATGGCCATCTCCAACCCCATGGACACGCCGATACCCTTCTGCTTGCACTTGTACGCCGTGGGAGCCTCGGCTGACAGCGCGTACGCCAACAATTCGACATCCTCGAGGGCGACACCCTTGGGGACGAGCTCCTTGTAGAAGCGCCCGAGAACCACCTTGGCCTTGGCAAGCGAGTCGACCACGGTACTACAGCGGTCTTCGACCGCCGCAGTGGCATCATCCAGAGAACTTCCGTGCTCCAGGGCACCACGGTCAAACTCGATGCCCACGGCATCTAGATAAATGGAAGAAGCAAGGTGAAAACCAAAACGAAGCTAGAAAGACAAGGAAGGCAAAAAGGAATAGATGAAACTACTCACCCGAAATAGCCTTCGCGGGGGCCATCAGCTTGCTGGCTACCTCCTTCTCGTGCGAGGCCGCAACGGTGGCAAGTTTCTCCTCGCGATCCGTGGCCTCCTGCTACAGGCGCTCCTTGGCTGAAGCCGCGTCGGCTAACTCCTGCTCAAGGCGCTCCTTAGCGCCAACGACATCTTCGGCTTTTTTCTCCGCTCGCCCGAGGCTCTTTTTGAGAGCATCAAGCTCGCGGAGGGCAGTGTTGTTCTCCTCTACAACAAAGAACTAGCATGAGATTCGTGAGCAAGCAAGCAGCCAAAGAAGGAGAAGATTGATAAAAAACACACGAACCTTGGAGCTACTGAAGGCTGGCCTTCAATGCCAGATGCTGCTTCACCAGCTGGTTGGCACCTTGAACAAAAGGCTGCGAGAAGACGCAACTTGTCAGGGAAAAGGCTCGGGGGATGCACCCAAGAAAACGAGCAAAGCAAATCACACATACGAAAATGCTCGGGGGCTCCCCCCGAGACATAAAATAAAAACAATCAGCAGATCATCCGAAAAATGCTCGGGGGCTCCCCCCGCGGAAAGAACAAAAACACTTACATGGTCAGACGGCGACTCCGATGGTCCGGCTGTAGTCTGCTGGGGGACAACCACCCGAGCCTCCTGTGGAGAAGGGTTCGGAGCAGCACCCTCAGAGGTGGCCACCGTCTGAGGAGGAGGAGGAGCAACCTTCGACTCCCCCACCATTTCCCGAGCGCCATCGCTGAAGGAGCCATCGGAGGAGTGGCTACAAAAGAAAAAAAAATTAGACAAGTACGAGCAAGAAGACGAGAAAGAGCAAAAGCAATGGTAGATACTTACAAGTCAAAATCTCTCAAGTCGAAGAGAGGAGGGGCCCTCCTGCCTTTCTTCTCTTCCTTCTTCTCTTCCTTCTTCCGCTTCACCGGCGGCTGCGGCGCTACAGCCCGCACGGGCACAATCGAAATTGGAGAGGAAGAGCCACCATGACCCCCACTATGACGCTCAAGGCATGACGGATTCCTAGGGGTCGGCAAAGTCGAAGCATCCGATGCTTCACTCGAGCTCCATGTCCGCTTTCGAGTTTGCTCCTCGCTAGACTCAAAAGTTTCTTCCGCTGGTGATCGTGCCGAGGGAAGCTCAGACATGGAATCCACTACCTCATTGTCCGGTGCATCCGGAAACAGTTCGGGTAGTGGAGGCGACATGCCCGATACCTTGAATTCCTGCGCAAAAGAAACAATTTTTTAGAACACAAGCATGTGCAAGAAAAACACAGTCGAAAAAAGCGCTACGCGCATGCCCCAGATCTACACCTGTGGAACCAGACGAGAGGCGGCGAACGGAGGAGTCAGCGACTTCCCCGGGAGATCCTCTTCAGCTTTGAACTTCAGCAGCGGCCGAAGAATCCTATCGAGATCCCCCTTGGAGAGCTCTTCAGTCAAAACCCTAGTCGGATTGTGGCGACCAGAATAAAGGAACATCGGGTGCGCCCTAGCCTGGAGCGGCTGCACCCGACGTTTGAGGCAGGTGCGGATGATATCCACATTGTTCACCCCTTTATCCGGAATCAACTGGAGATCCTTCACCCGACGGTAGAGCCCCTCTATCTCCGCCACCTCACATTCCAAGATGTGGTTCTTCCAGGACCTCTTCGGCTGGATTTTCTGGGAAGGGTCGAAAGGAGCAAGGCTAAAGTCCTGCCCAGCCACTGTGGAGTCGCGGATGTAAAACCATCGCCTCCGCCAGTACTGGACAGATTTGGACATATAAAAAGAGAAGAAGAGAAAGTTGGATTTAAGGGAAATGATGCAGCCGCCGATGGGATAAACGCCATCGGAGCCAGATTGCCTCTTCACGGAATAGAGCTTCCGGAAGAGGCCAAAGTGCGGCTCGACACCGAGCCAGCACTCGCAGAATGTGATGAAGCAAACGATATGAAGAAGAGAGTTCGGTGAAAGATGATGGAGTTGGATGCCATAAAATAAAAGCAATCCACGGAGAAAATCGTGGATCGGGATAGAAAGGCCCCGAAGGACAAAAGCGATGAACATGACCCGAAACCCAGCGGGAGGACGGGGAATTACCTCGTCACTGGGAACCCTGACGGCCTCCCTATCCTGCCAGATCAAACCCCGCTCACGGAGCTTGCGGAGATCGCCCTCGCGCGTCTCCAATCATCGCCAACCACCATTGGTGACGCGAGTACCGGCGGAACCCTTCTTGCCGCCGGCAGGAGCACTGATACCAACTGCGGTGGAGGCCTTCTTGGACTTCCCCATCGCAGTGCGGCAACGACGACGATGTAAACACAGAAACAAAGATGGAAAGGTTCGAAGAAATTCCAGCGCGCAGCGAGAAAAGCTCAAAGAAGATGGGAGTAGTGAAACGAGAATGGCTGCGGTGAAAAACAAACTAACTTTTCCCCAGTGATTATAAGGACGAAGACGATGCACGAGGACCGTTCATCGGGAAGACCTAAAGCCAACATCCAAATCCAATCGTCCACGTGTCGGCACAGTAGCGAACCGTCGCTCACACGCCGTCCACTACACATGGAAATCGAGGCGACGCCGTAATTATCTCCACGCCGCGCGTCACCAGTCAACTCAAAGTCAGAAGGTGGGACCCATGTTTGTCCAGTCACGTCATCTTTGGCTCCACAGACGCTTAAGGTCACCGATCGTCAGCACTGACGTCATCAAAGCTATACTAGCAACGGTTACAATTCTTCGGCTACACAGCTAAAAGTACTCACTCGAATCTATGATTCGACTAACTACTCGGGGGCCACTCCTATCAGGAGCGCTGGCCGTGCACCCGAAAAATAATCAACATACTACACCATGGAACTATTCTTTGAGTCCTACGTCGAGTCTACGACTCCAATACGGACTCGGGGGCTACTCCCATAGGGAGGTTGGATTCAAGCATCTGAAAAATTTGTGTCCTACGGGCCTAAAAGTCAACAAAGACTGAATTAAAGTCTTTGCTTGAGTCTACGACTCGAACAGACACTCGGGGGCTACTCCCATAGGGAGCACTAGTCGCGCACCCTATGAATTCTTCGACTGTGATCCTTCGAATCAGCATGCAAAAACTTTTCGCAACTCTGCCCCAGTTAACGCTAAGTGAGCAACATCCTCCTTGGCCACCCGAAACACCTCCGCGGAGATAAACATTCGGATGCTATGTCTGCGACATAAAGATAAGACCTACAGATATCATCTGATGGCCTGGCAACGCACACGACTGCGCTCTGCTAGTGAGAATCCGTGCCAGCAGGCGCGATGAAAAATCCCGACGGACACGTTGGGTACATCATTTAAAATTCACTGGAATTCCACTCCGGTAAGTCCTCCGCGGCCTGAGTCGAATTACACCAGCATAATTTTCGGGTTCGAGTCGAGGGACTCGAATCTGAAGAAGATCGTGTTGTTTTGTCCTAAGACAGTTAACTGACCCTGATCCGTCGGGAGAGTCAGGCACACGTATCAACAATCCCTACACACTCAAATCGTTCTCTAAAGGAACAAAGATAGCCGCACCCGAAAAAATGAAGAGTACTCAGCCGAATCTACGATTCGACTGAACACTCGGGGGCTACTGACATGTTTATACCCTACGGGTACACGATCTTAGCATACCTAGTCCAGCCCAAGGAAGGCTCACGAGAACATGCGCTAGCCCATGAAGACTTTCGGGTGGCCAGGGCCCATGACGCCTTCGGATCCTTGGAGAACAAGACTAGGGTAGATAGAATATTCAAAGGGGCAAACCCTAAAACCTGTAACCGACTCGATCTATGCTTGGGACCTGCCTATCTCTATATAAAGGCTAGGAGGGCACGATGAGGAGGGCACGATGAGGAGGGCACTTCGCATACCACCGCATACACACCTCCACACCAGATTGCATCTGCGCACCCCTGTACTTTTCGGTTTTGCCGTAATCAAGAGCAGACAAGCAGGAGTAGGGTTTTCCCTCCGGGGGCCTGAACCTGGGAGTAGGGTTTTCCCTCCGGGGGCCTGAACCTGGGTAAACCTCATGTCCCCGTTTTGCTTGTTTGCTAACCATTCCGTGATCTCCAGCATCCCCATCTTCTCCAAAACCCAAGCTCATAACAATGGGCATTGACGAGATTAAACCTCGTCACATAGCATTTTATTGAGGAAGCTTCATAGATGCTCAGTATAGTGATGCTGCAAGTTTCCACCATGATTAAGCATGGCTTAGGCTAGCGGCCCAGGCGTTTCTCTAACACAATGTATAAACTCCATGAACTAACAACTTCCCCTTTTATTTCACATCGTCGACATCCATAAACAAAAAGAGCAAAGAATTAACTGGATGAGATATCCAACAGGTGTTGAAAGCGTTCCCCGTGACAGCACGGTTCTGCTGACTCCCAACATATAATAAGCAAGCATATAACTTCCACGGACTAGTCACAATGGTTCAGAATTATTAAGCGCAAGGAATAAAGTGTGCCATAAAGTTCGTGAGAGCTTTACTAACTAACTTTCTCAAAACAGACAAACATTTTATTTTGGAAGAAAACACGGCACATAGATATGCACTAAAATAGCAAACGATGCTAATAGGTAGGTATGGTGTACACAACTGGCAATATTGGTTTTGCGGAGTTGGAAGCACAAGTAGAGCACATACTCAGTGCAAGTGAAGGCTAGCAATAGAGAGGGAGCGACAAACGAGAGAGCAATAACTGTCATAATCATGCTTGCAACAAAACATGACTAATTATAGCATGAAAGTGATACAAGAACTCTGAGGCAAAATAAATCATTGAGGCTTACTGACTATTGATTAGTCATATGCATGCGTGAGCATGTGCCAAGTTGATTCACATGAACAGTCAGAGGAGGATACCACAATGTCATACTAAAGTATGAATAAAACAATGCAAGCAAACATTCATATGACATGCTACAAAATATTAGCAAGGTGGAGCTAATCATAGACAAGCAAGAACTACTGAGCATCCATAATGACATACACTTTACACAAACAAGCTAAGCATGCTCACAATGATGAGTATATGTACAAAAATGAAAAAATAGAGTTTGTTACCAGCCTCTTACCACACCTCGAGTTGTCTTAATCTTCATTATTGCCCTTCACTTGTGTGACTTGAATAATTAACATGAAAACCAATATCCACTGAGGACGGCTGAACCCTGCGAAGAACTCACAAAACCAAAGAAGAACAACAAATATTTTTGGTGTTTTCATTTTTTTTGAAACAAGCAAACAAAGAAAAACCAAAAAAACAAAGCAAACCAATCAAAGCAAAATCTTTTTGGATTTTTCTTTTAAGGGAAACCAAAGCAAAGAAACAAACCAAGAGAAATAACGAAAATATTTTTGGTATTTTTGTGTTTTTGAGAAAGCAGCAAAAAGAACCAAAAAGAAAGCGAAACAATGGATATACAAAGAACCGACTAAACATGATATATATATATGAGTGTGATGTCGGTGTACCTCCCCCCAAGCTTAGGATTTTGGCCTAAGTGGGGCTCAATGCCATGGTGTCCAAGAGGATGAACCTCCGTAGTATGTTGAGGAAGCTCCCTCGTCCTGGTATGAGCTCGAGGCCTCCTCCGTGTAATACACAGAAGGGTCGTATGATGGTGCTTCCTCCTGATAGTGCCCGTGGAAGTTAAGAGAGTGCAGCGTGTCATCCATCTCCGCCTTCGAGCGTGACAAAGGTCCCTGAGAAATACTGAGCAAAGTGGTTTGGGGCAGAGGGATCTCTCTCTTCCCCGTCAGTAAACATCATTCTATAAACCAAGTTCTCAAGGGTAGAGCTAGTGGTGACAAAGTGGTGTTCCTTCATGGCAGCAAGATCAAGCCTTTGCGGAGCCAAAACTGTATCATGTAGATCAACAACAAT
Source organism: Avena sativa (assembly GCA_916181665.1). Lineage (NCBI taxonomy): Eukaryota > Viridiplantae > Streptophyta > Magnoliopsida > Poales > Poaceae > Avena > Avena sativa. Next base: position 151,700,227 of record OV702283.1, on the reverse strand, counting down.
ATTCAAGGCAACAGCAATACGAGTAGCAATAATTCCCCTATAAATGGGTCCCTTAGCAGCTAAACAACGAGCAATGAGAGAACCAAGATTATACTTATCGTCATTGTTTAGCACAGTAGCTAAGAAGGCTAAATGATAGTTGGAAATTTTACTAGTGTTCTCCCTACCAAGAACACTGGTGGCAAGATAGTAGGCAAAGTACCTGATGGCTGGATGTTGAATGTTCTAACAAATCAGCGGGTAGAGCTGTAATCTTCTTTGATGACCCAGTTGTACCAAGTCCCAGGACCTTGCAAAATTGCTTCAAAGTCATAGAATGGGCCCTGCCATAAATTTTGAAAGACACAAAAGGCTTGAACATACTATTAGTAAAGGAGAAACTCTCCACAAATGTTTTAGTAAGCAAAGCATATTGCGCGCTCTCATCCTGCATGTAACTTGTTAGTCCAGCCCTCTGTACCAAGGTCATGAAATCATTAAGAATCCTAGCAGCTCGCAAGAAAGTTTGGCAAGGAAAGGCAGAGGGGTGCGCATCCCCTTCATCTACCTCGTCACCAAATCGCGGAGTGATGAGATCCTCATTGTATGAGGGTCTAGTACTGGTAGATTACCTTGGAAGTCTTGCCCTTCTAGGTGCATCACTCTCAAATATATCACCAAATGTGTGGTGGTCCATGACTTTCCTGTTTCTGAAATTTTAAACAACCATCAAACCAAGTGATTTCTAAGTTGATAAATGATGACTAACCACTATAGGAACTTGCTAGAGGACTAAACATGCATCAAAATAAAGTTTTATAAGCATAGAACAAGCATGCAAGCTCAGACAACCTGACACCTATAGCAGAAAAATACTCAAGATACAATCTACTAATCACAAATCTAATTGGACAAGTGGAGGAGGCACATACCAAGGAGCAATCCCTCCAAAAATCAGCATTTGAGATGGGCTGAACAAGGAGATCGAAAATCGCGAGCAAGAACAGCAAGAACTCGAGCTTGAGCAAGTTTTTCGGTGTTTTTCGGGAGAGAGAAAGAAGATGGCTTTGAGGAGGCAGACTGGAGGGCCCTAGGTGGACCAGACCCCCTAGGCGCCACCTCCTGGTAGGCCGCGCCTACCAGGGGTGTGGTGGCCTGGGGTGGCCCCCTGGGTCACTTAAGGTACCTCTCTGCCCCTTTTTTCGAGGAAAAAATTATTTTGAATTTTCTAGGATTTTTTCAGGAAACTTTATTTTTGGCCAATTTCCAGGGTATGAAAATTGATTTTCTCGCAGAAACAGTTTTTTCAGAAGAAGCAAAAGAAAACCAAAAGCCAAACTATAGGAGCTCTAAGAAACACAAACAAACAAACAACTAGCAAAACTAAAACTAAAGCAAAGTCTAGGAAGGAGAAAAGTAAAAGAAAGAAAGAATAACCACAGTGAAAACATTATTTTGTTCATTAAAATACTTTTGTTACCAAGGTTGATCAAGTCTTATTACCAAAAACAATCTGATATAAAGCAAAACTTTGTATTCCACCAAGTGATTATGTTACCTCAAGCTTGATAGCAATGGTCCCAATCATAATAGTTTCAAAATTTTCTTGTGGAATGGGACAATATATTTCTCCAACCTTGATGCTCTCAATATTTTCAATGGAGTTTAGGCAATAGCTTTTGGAAATCTTCTTGGGGAAATAGACAGTGTGCTCTTTGTCATTAATATTGAATGTTACTTTTCCTTGATTACAATTGATGACGGCACCTGCAGTATTAAGAAAAGGTCTCCCAAGAATAATAGACATATTATCATCTTCAGGCATTTCAAGCACAAAAAAATCAGTTAAAACCATGCAATTATGAGATAATTGAATAGGAACATCCTCACATATACCAACAGGAACAGTAGTTGACTTATCAGCCATTTGCAAAGATATATCAGTTGGTATTTTCTAGCTGGAGTCTCTTATAGAGATAAAAAGGCATAACACTAACTCCACCTCCCAAATCACATAAAGCAGTCCTAACATGATTATTCTTAATGGAGCAAGGAATAGTTGGTATACCTGGATCACCAAGTTTCTTTGGAACCTTACCATTGAAGGAGTAATTAGCAAGTAGAGTAGAAATCTCTTCATTAGGAATCTTCCTTTTATTAGAGCCAATATCCTTCATATACTTTGAATAAGGAGGCAACTCAATAGCATCAGTCAAAGGAATTTGCAAAAATAAAGGTTTCATGAACAAAACTTGTTGTAGTGTTCTTCCTCCTTTGACTTGTGTTTCTTACCTGGAAAAGGCATAGGTTTCTGCACCCAAGGTTCTCTCTCTTTACCATGTTTATTAGCAATAAAACCTTCCTTTGTGTACCTATTGTTCTTAGTGTGTTTTCAGGTTCTTCCTCAATTTCCTCCTTATCAGGAGGCTCATCATTATTACCATGCTCAGTTTCGGCATCAGAGATAGATATACTATTAGGATCTACAATAGGTTCAAGTGGTTCCTCAACTTTCTTATGTTTCTTTTTATTCCTCTTACGAGGACTACCACTATCTTCACCTTGTTGGGAATCCTGCTCTATTCTTTTAGGGTGTCCTTCAGGATATAAAGGATTTTGAGTAGCTGCACCACTCCTAGTTTTAATTCCATAAGCTTGTTTATCTCCTGAGGCATTAACTAGCATATCCTTTTTTACTTTAGCAAGTTGATCAAGTTGGGTTTGGACCATTTGAAAGTGTTTACAAAGCATTTTAATATGATTCGAAGTTCTTTCCACAATATCTTTCAACTCATGAATAGCTCTAGAGTTTTCCAATAAATGATTCTGAACTTGTTTATTAAAATGACCTTGCTTAACAATAAAAATGTCAAGTTCCTCTAAGCATTGATCAGGAGGCTTACCATAAGGAATATCACCTTCATCAAAGTGTTGGAGAGAGTGTACCTCAATAGTAGATGAGTGGGGAATTGGCTTACATAATTCTTCTATAGGAGGTAGATTCTTCACATCTTCAGCTCTAATACCTTTCTCCTTTAGACACTTCTTAGCTTCCTTCATCACTTCATCATTTAATGCAATAACTCCCCTCTTCTTTGTTGTTGTTGGTGGAACCGGTTCAAGAACAACTGGTTCAGGAGTAATAGGTTCAGGTGTATTCAGCTCAGTTGAAGTCCAATCATCATAATTCTTGCTTATCTTGTTCATTATTTCTTCAGCATCTGTAGGAGTCCTTTTCTTGAAAACACAATCAGCAAAGCTATCTAGGTAGGTCCTAGAATCATCAGTTAGTCCATTATAATAAATATCAAGCAACTCATTCTTAGGTAATGGACATCCAGGATATGCATGAATCAAGGAACAAAATCTTTTCCATGACTCAGGAAATTTCTCTTCTTCTTCCTGTTTAAAATCAAAAAGTCTTTGCAAAGCAGCATGTCTAAAACTGGGAGGAAAATATTTATGGAAGAAAGAAGCAATCAAGCAATCAGGGCTATCAATGGAACCAGGAGGTAATCTATTAAACCAAGCCCTAGCTTCTCCTTTTAGTGAAAAAGGAAAGATCTTAGCAACAAAGTACTTGCGCATTTTAAAATCATCAAAGAACAAAGCACTCATAGCAGAAAGCTCATTCATATGAGCCACAACACTCTCATTTTCAGTACCACAAAACGGTTCTCTCTCAACAATATCTAAATAAGTTAAATCAAGAGAGAAATCATAATATTTATCTTTAATATCTATGGGAGAGGTGGCAAACTTAGGATCATAAGACTTCTTGGTATAATAGTACGTCTAGCAAGGAGACTATTCATAGCACTAGCACCATGTGTATTTCGGCACTCTTCAACAAATTCATTAGTGAGCTCTATGTAACCATCATTAATATCAAAACTCTCACTAGAATCAGGTGAGCTAACAGGTGTAACAGTGTCTTCACTAGGAGTTTCGGTATTTCCTAGACTGGCCATAGTAGCATCTAGAAAAGGACCTAATGAACCACTCGCATCAAGCACAGTAGAAGTAACATAATGAGTATCAAAAGCAGTTTCAGATTCAGCAGTAGTAGCAGTGTGTGTAGCATGAGTATGTGGTGGTGGTGTGACAAGCTTACTTATAACAGACGGTGAATCAAGAGCAACAGAGGTGTTTAGGACTGTACCTCTTCTTGTAGTGGATGGTAAAATAGGGAACTTTCCATCACGAGACTTCCCCATGATGAAAGGAGTAGTAGTGAACAATAATAGATCCAAGTGAACTTATAAATAATGCTATTCTCCCTGGCAACAGCGCCAGAAAATAGTCTTGATGACCCACAGGTGTAGGGGATCACAACTGTCTTCGCGGGTAGTATTACCCAATTTATTGATTCGACACAAGGGGAGCCAAAGAATACTTGCAAGCCTTGACAACCGAGTTGTCAGTTCAGCTGCACCTGGAAATAGTTCTTGCTCACAGAAGTTTATCAGTAGCAACAACAAAGCAATAGTAACAGCAACAATGAAACAACATCAATAGTAACAGTAGCGGTAATAGTAGGATTCGAGTGCGGTAGGCATAGGGATGGATGGACGGGCGTTGCATGGACAAGTCTAAACATGTAACTTCAAGATCTAGGGCATTGCAGATAAATAATAACAAGCATGCAAGTACTAAACAATCCTAGGCATGTGCTCCAAATATAGTCATACGTGCTCGCAATGAGAACTTGCACAACATATTCTGTCCAGCCATCCCGTGGCAGCGGGGCCTCTAGGGAACTACTGGCAATTTAGGTGCTCCTTTTAATAGAGCACCAGAGCAAAGCATTAACACTCCGTGAACACATGTGATCCTCACACCACAGCCATCCCCTCCGGTTGTCCCAATTATTGTCACTTTGGGGCCTTTGGATCCGGACAATGATATGTGTACACAACTTGCAAAGAAGATCATAAACAATACTATCATAATGATTCAATAATAAGTTCAGATCTAAGATCATGGCACTCGGGCCCTAGTGACAAGCATTAAGCACAACAAGTTGCAACAAAGTCAAATAGCACAAGAGATACTAGGCACTATGCCCTAACAAATCTTATTCGATTACATGATAGAACTCATCCAATCCCTACCATCCCTAAGCCTACAGCGGGGGATTACTCACTCATGGATGAGGGAAACATCGGTGGTTGATGGAGATGTGTTGGTGATGACGATGGCGATTATACTCTCTAAATTCCTCGTCCTGGCAGGGTGCCAGAACGGAGTTTCTGGATCCGAATCTTGTTTTCTGGTGGCGGCGGCGGAGCGGAACTCTTTCTGGAAAACTATCGAACCCCCCTCTGTTTTTAGGTCAGAAGGCAACTTATAGACATGGAGGGAGGCCGAGAAGCTGCCTGGGGTGGCCAAACCTCCCCCAGGCGCGGGGTCAGTGGGCCTGCGCCTGGGGTGGGTCTGGGACCCCCAGGCCTCCCCTCTATCTCCCCTTCTGGCTCCGTGGATCTTCTGGTGAGAAATAGTTTTTAGCATATTTTCCAGGATTTTTCCTGATAGTTCATTTTCTGCACAAAAACAAGACACCAAGGTAATTCTGCTGAAAATAGTGTCAGTCTGTGTTAGTTGTATCCAAATCACACAAGTATAGAGGAAAAACAATAGCAAAGTGTTCGAGAAAGTAGATACGTGTTGGACGTATCAGGAAACCAAACGATATTGATATAGATGTTTCTGGTGGCTCTCAACACCACCCCCCTGAACCATCGAAAAAACCTCCTAGTGCTGGACATGGCTCTTCAAACCTCCCCAGTTTAGATCCTAAACATAGGACAATTGGAGTGACCGGCAAGTCCCAATTATAAGGTTCCATAGGATGTGAAGATGAAAAAACGCGGGAGCTTGTTGAAAGAGCATTTCATGATCTCTAGTGTTTTATGTGTTAGATAACAATGCCAAGGATTATTTAATGTGTTTTGAAGTGTTGTAGGTCTTAGAATATTCAAAAGGAGCAAAATGATGTTCTGAGGGGGCGGATTATCCGCTCCTGCAAAGGGCCAGATAATTTGTCCCTACCCCAAGCCCAAGCGCAGGCAAGGCGCGTCACACTGCATGGGGGGCGGATTTCCCCCTGGATTGTCTGGCTAGGCCGGATAATCCGCCCCTCAGGGGGTCGGATAATCCACCCCACCCTAGGATTTCACCAAGGAGGGCCAAGGCGTGTCGTACTGTATGGGGGGGGGCGCATAATCCCCTGGATTTTCCAGCCAGGGCTGGAGTTTTTGCCCGGGCCGCATAATCCGCCCCTTGAGGATTTTTGAGAAGGAGAACTTGGCGTGGTGTATTATATGGGGGCGGAAAATCCCCCGGATTTTCGGGCTCTAGGGCGGACTTGAAGGGAATATGCGCGAGAGGTAATAATAAAGTGGTTATTATCTTATTCCTTATTTATGATAAATGTTTATTTTGCATGTTATAATTGTATTAATACGGAAACATTAACACATTATTGTTTAATAAACAAAAAGGAAGTTCCTAGTTATGCCTCTCTTATAAACTAGCTCGTTGATTAACAAGATGATCAAAGATTTCCTGATCATGGACATTGGATGTTGTTAATAATGAGGTCACAACATTATTGGAATGATGTGATGAACATTCATCCGAAGTATAGCATTACGATCAAGGTCATTGTGTTTATATTGCTATAACATGATACGAAGTAATCTTAGTCCTTAGACCATGAGATCATGTTAATCACTAACACCGGAAGAGTATCTTGATAACATCAAACGTCACACAGTAACAGTGTGACTATAAAGATGGGTTCAGTGCTACGAAGGTGTTATGTTGAGGCTCATGGATAAAGAGTGTAATTTCTCCATCCCGATGACAGAGATATATACTCTGGGCCCTCTCGGTGATATCACATTAGTTAGCATGCAAGCAAGTGATTTGATCACTAGAATGTTATATCACGGGAACGAGAAAACAGTACATGTCGGTAACGAGATCAAACTAGGTATGGAGATACCGATGATCGAATCTCGGACATGTAATATATCGCGAGACAAAGGGATTGAGTTACATGCGTATAAGGTTCACACGATCACATAAGTCATCATTGAATGTGTGGGAGTCAGTACAGATCTCCAGGTCCCGCTGCTGATTATTGATCGGAGAGGGTCTCGATCATGTCTACATTATTCGCAAACCGTAGGGTGACACACTTAAGGGATACCGGCACCATTTGGAGCAAATAATATGCCAGAGAAAGAAAAAGGAAAGCGCGAGAATTTATTTCACTAGACACCGGAACTGTTTCGGTTGAAATTGCTGAAACTGGTTATGCATGTGAAATTGAAATGTTGTAAGGGGTTTTATGTTAATGTTTGTTAATTAGAGTAATTAAAAAAATTATGAATAAATAAATAAAAGAGTTTTATTTAAATGTGAGCTTGCATTAAATTTTGTGGAAATTTAATGCATGTGAGTGGATTTTTGAGTGGAGGCATTTTTATGGGAGTGGAGGCTTTTCATTTTGAGTGGGAGCTCCACCCACATGAATGTGGAAGAGGTGGGGTCAGCCACCATGGCTGGGATCCATGCCCCTTGGGGTGCCCCCTCTTCCTATAAAAGGCCCCCTCTCCTCCTCTCACATCACACCTCCTCGTGAAGGATTTCTCTCCCCCCTTTAAAATTTTCCCATGGTATCGGATCAGCAATATACATGTTCCCGGTGGCTTTTTCTGGAAGGATTTGTTGCTTCCACTACTTCGCTGGAGCGAGGGCATAGAGGTTGTCGGGGTACCCGAACGTGTGTGCGATCACGGATGCACCACTGCTTTGCGGTGCTGGACTGGATGGTGTTGGACCTGCTGGACCAGATGAACTTCTTCTCGATCTTGAGATCGGCAAGCGTTCAACTACATCATCCACGAGTACAACCTCATTAACGCTATTCGGTCTTCGAGGGTATGTAATCTATGGATGTATATCCACCCGTTGCTTGTATCTAGTAGATAGATATTGGTACATAGTTGTTCCCATCGTAGTAAATTTTTTGTTTTCTATCCTGCGAACCCTTCAGTTGTATCAGAGCCGGATCTATGCGTAGATGCTTTGCACGGGTAGTACATATATGAATATGTGGGCGCTGATGGTCATGTTATTAATTCTTCCTTTTACTTTGGATATTGGTGTCATAGTGGGATGAAGCGTCCCGAACACACTTTACATGTCCTCGCATATGAGACCTGTTCCACGCTTGACATGCAACTAGTTTTGCATAAGTGGCTTGCGGGTGTCTGTCTCTCCTACTATAGTCAATATCTGATTTACAACGAGTTGTTAATAATTTGATTATCATCGTTGTGGTTCCATGTTCGTAGGTAAGAATGGTTCTATCTTTGAAACCTCTAAGCCACGTAAAACTTGCAATGGATAAATTAGAAGCGTCTAGTTTAGATTGTTGCTGGGCTAGTGTCATGATATGGTGATGTTGTAAGTAAAAGTATAAGTCGATACTCTTACAACACACATAACGTGTAAGTTCCATTGACCTTGGCCTTACACATAAAGGAATGATGAAGATCATATCACGATGCAAATGATGGAGATCAAGTGCAAGAACCATATCATTTCATTTTTTCACATGTGATGTTTGTTGCATCTTATATTGCTTGTTTGGCCTTTTATTAGCATAATAATATGATCCTTCATTTAGATATCAAGATAAAAATGTGTTCTTCCTTAAGTATGCACCGACAATGTTTCGCCGCTTCATGTGACATGTGATGATCATCATGTTCCGAGGCCATGTTCTTCCTTAAGTATGACTCAAAAATGACATCATGTGATGATCGGGTGTACTTGAATCCACGAGCATATCTCGGGTGTAAGACAGTTTTATACACGCGAATACTAAGGTTCTTACTTGGCGAGCCTAGCATGTGCAGACATGGCCTCAGAACACGGACCGAAAGGTTAAGCATGAGTCATATGTTTTAATATGATGACCATATGGATGCTCTCCTTTGAAGCTACATCGACTCACGTGATGATCGGACTTGGTGTAGTGGATTTGGTTCATGTAATTACCAAAAAGACACGAGGGATGTCATTTTTGAGTGGGATTTCATTTCTAATTTGGATTAGTAGAACTCAATTTATCATAAATTAAATCAAAGTGAATTTGCATAATTTGTTGTAGTCATTGGCATTCGTTCACCACCTTATGCTTAGTTATAATTGAGATAATAGAACTATATAATTCTGGATATTTACTTTACGAACTGGTACCGTATTGTGTTGAGTGTCAATCTAAAGTTTAAAGTCCTATTGCAAACTTTCAGCAAACTCTGTTTACTCCGTGAAGTTTAATAATTAGTATTAAATCGAGAGTGACAATTCTAGTGTTAGTATCTAAAATTATCATGTTTGCCTCCATGTTTCTTGATTTAAATATCGAGATTATCTAGGAGCTAAAAGAATTGTTTCAGAAACCATCTTGTGTGGCAGATATAACGATATCTGAAACAATGTTTTGGTTGCAATATGATAGAGTATAATATATGCTCTCATATTGGATGAGAATTTGCAAAGGTTGGAGATTCTAGACATCCTAATCATCCAAAAGGGTTTTGGAAAGTAACATTATACTCACGATTCGCCTTTATAAGCTACATTAGCTTGATCATGAAAGTCGTCATGATAAGGATGAATAGAAGATGTATGTAAAGTGTTTACTACACTAAAAGATTACTAAAGAATTGATTTTGAAAGAACGCCATTCATTTGATGATGGTGATCTACTTCAAATTGCAAGTCCAAAGGTATTAGTATTTAAATATACACGCTTTGGACTAGTGTCATGTATATGGCGCCACTTTTGATATTGATAGATTCTTTTAAAAGAAAAGGAAATGATGAAAGAGAGTCTATAAAATATATTTGGCAGAAAAGAAAAGATTGGAAATATCCAGTTTAGGTATATAGATGATATACATGTTATGGTTGTATTCTTTGCTTGTTAAACAATGTGGTTCTTGGGTATTGAATACCGAATTGGTTGGTATGAAATTTCATACAGAACGACGCAATTCATGAACCACAATGGCCTAAGTAACTAGCAAGAGAATATGTGATGATGTTCATCAAAAACAAACAAATTGTTGTTTGTATTTCTCGTTGACATTAAATCTTGCCTTCAAGATTTGTTTTAATAATAGTTATTTAAATCAGGTATTATGAGAACAAAGATTGTTCAAATAATTACCATATTCCATGTAAGATGGATGATTTACAAATCTAGTTGGAGAAATCACATCCATAAAACTAATGCTAAAATGTCGCATGACAAATGATTGGAAGATCACTTACGAAGTGACATCGCCGTTTAAATTATATTGGAAAGAAAACATGAAGAAACTCCATTTTCATGGATTTTTGGAGTCTTTGATTTGATCAAATGACGCTTGTGAGACTTTCCTCGGGATAATTAAAACTTCGTTCAAAGGCCAAAGAAGAACGGACGACTAAAAGATTAGAATTTATACATATCGATGTATGTAGTCCATTATGTATAGTTGTAAGCGATGGACTTCAACTTCATTTGCTTTCTCAGGAAATTTGAATGAATATTCACTTAATGAGAAAGAAGTATGAAATATTTGAAAACATTCAAAGACTTTCAAGATGAAGTGGAAAATCATTGTAACAGGAAAATAAATGATTTATGATTTGATCATAAAGGGATTTATTTGAGTTGCAAGTTTAGCAAAACACCTAGATTTACATCTCCCGAAACACCATAGGAATATGGAGTGTTTGAGATTTGAAATGAAACCTTGTTTGATATGGTTGGATCAAAGGTGTTATTTATAAAACTGCCATTATGTTTTAAAATATTAAATCTTTAGAGACTACCGCTTTTACACTGAAAAGAGCTCCATCTTGATCCGTTGAAATGACACCATGTAAGTTATGGTTTGGGGTAAAACCCAAGTTGTCATTTCTTAAATTTTGCCATGCTAAGCATAAGTAAGATGTTTACAACCAAAGTTGGATGAGTATGTCTTTGTAGTTTATTTGGAATAACCATTGGGTATTCCTCTATAACACCGAAGACAAAAGCGTTTGTCTCTTAGAACGTCAAATTTCTTGAAAAATAATTTTTTCACAAGAAGTTAAGTGGGAGGACAATAGAACTTTGATAAGGCTAACGGACCTTAGCTATATGTGCTGAGTTGCGCAGCGCCGGAAAACGTTCCGGAGGCAGCCACAATGCTCATGGCTCATGTGCCTCAAAGGTTGCGGTCACGGAGGTCTAAGTTCCTATTGAACCAAGTAGGTCGGATAAATAATCAAATGTTGAGATTTGAGAGTAAATCATTGTTGTTTGACAATGATGAACCGACTACATGCAAATAAGCGATTATGGACCCTGACTCTGTTAAATGGCTTGAAGCCATAAAATCCGTGATAGTTTCATAAACGAGAAATCAAGTTTTTTGAACTTGGAAGACCCTCCAGAAAGGTGTAAAAACCAATCGGTCGTATTTGGATCTATAAAGAAACAGACATGGATGTTTCACATCTATGAAATAGTCGACGTGTCGTAAATTATTTTACGACAATGTTTAAGGAGTTGACTATGACAAGATTTGATCTTTCATAAGCGATATTTAGTCTGGACGGATTAAAGTAGCAACCACTACATATAATTTGGTATATGGTAGATGAATAAACAAAACAAAGTTCTTCTAATAGAATTGTTACCTAGGACGTGTGCATGACACGATCCAAAGGTTTTTGTTAATTCAAAGGATGCTAAAAGGGCATGCAAACTTCAATGGTTGAAGTAAGCATTGCGGAGTTGGAATCTTCACCATGATGAAATTGTTAAAGGAGTTTTCATCAGGCGACGATGAAGATGCTTGCATTTGCAAGAAATTAAGTGGGAGTGCTGAGACATATTTCTAATACATTATGTGGAGGACATCTTGTTGATTTGAAATGATGTATCTTTTATTGACAAAGGCTAAGAATTTCATTTCGATGAAATACTTAGGCAAAACCCGAATATTTAGCATGAATGTATACATGGATATATTAAAGGGATTGAATATAGAAACAACGAGAAAAGGATCTTGTCGCATGGAAAAAGAATTAAATCAAGATTCAAGTGTATCGAGACTTGATAAGTGAAACAAGATTCAAGTGCATTGACACTTGATGAGTAAAATCACAAGAATATTTTGATCAATCATACCATGATATGTACACATCCAGATATGTCCTATGCTCTAAGTGTTATGAGCATATACCAAATCAATCACAAGATGATCATTGGACGATAGTGATGTCTACACACTTCTATTCTTGTAGACAATTGTTGGGCCTCCAAGTGCAGAGGTTTGTAGAACAGCAGCAAGTTTCCCTTAAGTGGATTACCCAAGGTTTATCGAACTCAGGGAGGAAGTGGTCAAAGGTATTCCCTCTCAAGAAACCCTGCAATCAAGATACAAGAAGTCTCTTGTGTCCCCAACACACCCAATATAGGTGCACTAGTTCGGCGAAGAGATAGTGAAATACAAGTGGTAACGGTGCTAGAAAAGAGCTTGACGGTGAGGCAAAGACTAAAGGCAACAAGAAGGAAGCAAGCAAACATGGAACAAATCTAGTAGAAAACTGTGTTTCAATGCTTAGAAACAAGGACTAGGGGATCATACTTTCACTAGTGAACACCCTCTCATATAAATAACCTCTCTTCATGATACTACTCTTAACTACTCTCCAGTTGGACACTCTAATCCAACGTAGGGCTATAACAGCACACCTCAAAGTTCGCCTTCCCCAATCTAAATAACCCCACACTGTCATCTTGAGCGCTAGATGCTTCCAACAAACACCACAATTTCATAGAGACATTGATGACCCACAAGTGTAGGGGATTGCAATAGTCTTCACGGGTAGTATTACCCAATTTATTGATTCGTGTAGAGGGAGTGTCCCAACCTTTATACAACATAAGGTGGAGTCCCCTGTGTTTACAATGCTAGTCCCTGGATCAATAGCTAGCATCCACAGTTTAGATGTAATATCAAGAAAAAGAGGTCATAATACAACTTTATAGCCGGAATAACATAATTTTTATTACATCATACATAGCTCATTTGGCTATTACATTACATTGCAGCGGAATATCTATAGTCATGGGGTCCTTCATCTTCAAAGTGCCACAAGCAGATGTTGGTTGTAGACTTTGTAATCCTAATCAATCAATCTTCACTAAAAACAATCAAACCTGCAACATTACAAGTTACAGCCACAAGGGTCAATACATTTGAATTGTATTGGCAAGTTTCACTACTATGTAGAATATAAGTGGATCCTATCATTACATGCATATTTGGCTAAGTAGGGTTTTAGGCTCATTTGCATAAAGCAATATTTTATCCTATCTTTTCAAAATGGTTTTGGTCCTTTGTCAAATCTCTTTTTCCAAGTTCCTTGAACTCCTTGGTAGAAACTCAAGTGTTCAAGTCCTTGTCAAAAATCTCTTGAGCTCCTTGGTAACCCCAAGTGCATCAAGTTTTATGAAAATCTCATGAGTTCCTTGGTAACCCCAAGTGTTCATGTTTTCATCTCTTGAGTTCCTTGGTAACCCCAAGTACATCAAGTTTTATCAAAGTCTCTTGTGCTCCTTGGTAACCCCAAGTACATCAAGTTTTATCAAAGTCTCTTGTGCTCCTTGGTAACCCAAAGTACATCAAGTTTTATCAAAGTCTCTTGTGCTCCTTGGTAACCCCAAGTACATCAAGTTTTATCAAAGTCTCTTGTGCTCCTTGGTAACCCCAAGTGCATCAAGTCTTTAAAAGTTTTCTTTTAGAAATTAGAATGTCGAGATCTCCCATAGCTTCAAACTTTAGTTGCTCAGTATTGTCCATAACCGGGGACACGACTAAGTACTTAGATTTTATTATCTTCTGCAGAAGGAGTACACTTTACCCACATGTCACAATCCCATCCTTTTGCCACCAGTGGCCACTGGATTAGCACTCACCAAGATGGAGTACTGGCAGATTGAGAATGTGACGAAGTCTTTCCAAAGGGTCCTCCCATACACCATTGCTAGCTTGTCTTCAGCACCCATGAAGCATTCCAGATCCCCATGTCCAGTAAACTGAAGACAATGTATGGGTATTTCCAATGTAGTTGACTAAGCCAGAGCCATAATAGCATGTGGTTGCACACGAAAGCCACAATTGGAGAAACATGTTCAATCTCTAAGTTTCCTGGGTGGTTTCCTTTGGAGCACAACACAAAGAGATTGCCATAGACATGGTTCCTTTTGTTGCCAACTTCTCCAATACTCAAAGTATCCTTGGCCACCCAGGTGGTTCATTGAGTCCTTGTTTTATTATATAAAATCACAAGTCCTTTTCTCAATTCCATAAAATCACAACATGTATCTCTTTTCAAAATATAGCATGGCTAAGCATGTAACAACTACAATGTTTTCACTACGGAATGTATAGGGAATCCTATTAGGATTTTAGCATAGCATAAGTATAAAAATATCTTCTCATGCATGTTTCAAAATCCACTAAGTACAATGAAAATAGTAGGACTTTAGATGATAGTGTCACTTGCCTTTTTGGTAGGGAATGTTGGTTCACTCCTTGATCTTGCTAGTCTCACACTTTGCTAATTTCACTTCAATCAATCAAGCAAACTCTATATCAACTAGCATTCCAATAATCAATCAAACAACAATTCACACACATAAAACTATGGGATCTAAGATCTAAGTCATGCATGTAAGCATGTAAAAGATGGTTCTAATTGCAAAGGTGGTCTCAACTAGGCTTCTAAACTTTGTGAGTTCCAAATTGGTCATTTTCCAAAGTGGAAAAGTCATTTGCAAAAGGGTTTTGTCCATAAACCATTTTTAAATCCAATCATCATTTTATGTGGTGGAAAATATTTTTATCAAAAACTTTATGTTTTTCACCAAATGAGTTGCCATTGCAAAACTTGGTGTTTTTGGTCAGTAGGTTTGGTCCAAAACATTTTCCAAAAGTTTTCTTTACAAAAGCATTTTCATAATAAAATCAATAATTTTATTTGGCTAGAAATTGGCTAAGTCAAATAATCCAACCTAAACTTTACCAAAATCATTTTCCAATCTATGGGTTGGTTCCTAGGGTCAGTGAGTTTACAACAAACCATTTTGCAAAGGTTTTAACCCTAAAAACATTTTTAGACAATTTTTCTAATCTAAACAAGCATACAAAAGTATCTGCAAAAACAAGCAAACTAACAGATACTATTTACTAAACCAAAGGCATGGTTGGCTAGGGTTTGTTCCACTGAATCCAACGGTATCAATTTTGTAAATTTTGGACGTGTGGATCGAAAGTTACAAAGGTTTGAAATTGCAACTTAATTCTGATTTCCAAATTCTGTTTTAAACAGACCTGGCCACGCGTCGCAATCTCATTGGATGGTACCGGTTCGGTCGGATCGGGCTCTGCAGTGCGTTGGATCTAAATAAATCGTGCGGTCCAGAAAGCATACCTCTTCGCGGTTAAGTGGATCTATCTAGTCTCTCCGATCTAAATCGAATGGCTGCTAATGCCTGGCCAAGATCTGGCAGCGCGACGATGGTGGCGCGCGGCGGCGACGGTCTGGCTGCAGCTAACGGCAGTTCTAGGAAGCAAGGAAGACAAAGGGGGAGCTTACCGTGTTCGTGAGGACGAGGTGATGCTGGAAATGTGGTCGGCGTGTCAAGGGGCGCACGGGGTCAGCTGCAATTCCTCGCCGGAGTTTGCAACGGCGTCTGGCGGCTCTGGTTGTGGTCGGAGGCGGTGCTGTGGTTCACCCCGAGACAAAACGGAGACGCGGTTAGATGCACAGGATCCAGGTAAAGCTGTGTGCGTGAACTAGAGGGCGCGGGGCGGTCTGAACTTACTGGAGGAGCTCGACGGAGACGAGACAGACGGTGACGCTCAGAACTTTGTCGAAGACGGCTCCCTGGGGCGCCCGCGGTCAAACGAGGGGCACGGACAGATGCGTCAGGAGGTGAGGAATCTCTTAGTGTGCTCAGGGAGGCAGGAGGTGGCTGTGGTTTGTCAGATTTCACCGGAGGAGCTCGCCGGAACAGCGGCGGTGCAGGGCCAATTCGAGGCAGCCTGGTGGCGATGTGGCGTTCGCGTTTGAGGGAAATGACAGAGGGAGGAGGGGCGCTTATGTACGCATGGTCGGGGCAAGATTAACGCGGCCATTATTCGTGAATTGAACGCGGCTTTGAATGGCAGCAACGGCAGCGAGGTTTGGGGGAAGGAGGTCGCGCGGGTGAGGAGGATGAACAGGAGAGTGGGGTCCAGTCGTCAGTGAGGATGCGAGAAGGAAAGGAGGTCCACCAGTCAGTCTCTGCATGGGTTAGAATTTGAGTACGAATCGTTTTTCTTCGGGGAGGGGAGCTGGGCTGGTTCTGGGCTTGTGGGCTTGGCCGGCTGGGCTAGGTCCAAACTCTATTTTTTTCTGTCTGCTGGCTTTTTCTTTTTCTATAACCATTTCCTGTTTTGAAATTCAATCAACCAAACAACATTCAAATTGATTCAAACAATCACCAAGCTTTGCAACTTTGAATTTTGGTTCTGTTCAGTAGCATAAACCAAAATCCAAAATCAAAATAATAATTTTATTTTAAGGTCCATTATTAATTAAATAAATAAACCAATGTTTAAATCAAATTAGGATTTGTTTTATTTAAATCTTTATTTGAAATTTAATTATTTTCAGAACCAAATCAGTAGGTTTTGTTTGGGAATATAAGATACTTGGAAAACTTATTTTTAATAAATAAATAAGTTTTGATGTTTTGGAAATAGTAAAACCTTTATTAATAAAACTTGGATATTAAATCCTTATTATTTTATTTAATAAACCTTTACTACTTTTATCAAAACAAAATGTTTTATTTCAAAGGCTTGGCCAAGGTTTAATTTGGCTTTATAAAATAATCTTTATTTAGAAAATTTCTATTTCTTTTGAAAATCAAATCCTTTTATTTAAAAGATCCAAAATAGTAATTCCAAAATATTTTATTTTCCTTTATTAAATGTTTATCTTTTTAAATCCCTTTAGGATTTATTTAATTTAAATTGGTTTGAAGATTTCCAATTGGATTCAAAAAATTTCTTCTGGCCCTGAAAATCAAACAAAGTTTTATTTTATTCATCTATTTTTCACATTACAAGATTTGGAAAATCTTGGGATGTGACAGGCTACCACCCTTAAAATAAATCTCGTCTCGAGATTTGGGAAGGCTAGGGTTACAAGTAGGCTCAAAAAAACTAGGGTACTACCACCCTTAAAAAGTCTTAAACAAAAATTACATATTGTCCTTCTTGGGATCCTGGGGAAATTTATCATGGGCAAACATTCGCATTGTGTCCTTGGTTTCCATACTTGACTCATGGGTCAAGGTTGAGTTTCTCCATAGGCTTGTTCAACTTGTTTTTCATCTTTTCTGGACAGTTGGTTGCATAATGTCCTGGGTTCTTGCAGTTGAAACAGTGGATGTCCTTGAGTTCTTTACGTGGCTCTTGTGGACAAGTTGCTACATAGTGGCCTAGCTCTTTGCAGTTGTTGCACACCACTTGGCCAATCTCTTTATTCTTTGGGTTCTCTGGGCATTCACCAGAATAGTGTCCCATTTCCTTACATTTATAACATTGCACATGGCTTTTGTCTATCTTTTGCTTCTTGGGTTTCTTTGATCCTTTGAATTGGGTTGTTTTGTTTGGAGGTATAAGTGGTCCTTTTCCTTTGCCATCAACCTTCTTGGTAGACTTGGATCCTTCTTGTTTCCTTTGTTCCACAATGGCATAGATGGGGCATTGGATAGGAACATGATTGTTTCCTTCACACAAATAACAAGTGGCTTGAGAGGTGGGGCATTGTCCAACAGGATGTTTCTCTTCACAGTTGGGGCATTGATCTCCATGCTCCTTGTAAGTATGATCCTTGTCTCCACAAATAATGCAAGCTGGGGCTCCATCCAGAATAATATTTCTGTCATCCTTGTTGTCATAGACTCTTTTGGGATAGCTTTCTTCTATTTTGATCATTTGATCAGTCACCTTAAGCATCAGTTGGCCTTGAGTTTCCAAAAATCCTTGTAGTATTGGATCTTCTCCACTGGAGTTGGCTATGAATTGAGCTGTCACTTGGTTCAACTGGTTCTGGGTTGCTATGAGCTCTTTCATGCTGTCCTCTTGGTTGGTGTTGGTGTCATCAACCTTGGAGTCTTTTGGAGTAGTCATCTGTTTGGGTTGAATGAGGATTAGAATAGGCAAGATATTTCTAAGGAAATATTTCTAATCACACACATCACAATTCACACAAACAATGTGCATGCAATCACAAGTCAAACATTTCACTCAAACAACAAGGTTCAAGCACATACTTAGGCAACAAAATATTTTTGTTACACCACATATGTTGGTGGTTTTGTCTTAACTAAAATATGGTGGTCCATCTATATGGTTCACTTGTGATCTTTCCTTCCTTCATGATTCTTCTTGTATGAGATCATGGTTTCCTTGTGATAAACTCTTGGTTGCAATACTTCAAATGATGTAGGTTCTTTCTAACTTTTGCATTCCCTCAGTCTCTAAATCTTGAGCAAGATTTCCTTGTCTCACTTGTAGTCCTTAGTGGTATCCAAGTTGGAAGTCCTTGATGAATATGCTGAGGATGTTGAAGTCATTAGAGTTGAAGAAGTTGAAGTCATTAGAGTTGAAGAAGTTGAAGAAGTCCTTTGCACATGGTGTAGTCTTGGGCCATGGGTAGGTTTTTCCATCAGGTTGAAGTAGAAGAGATGTAGAGTTGAAACCAAAATGGTTGAGGAAAGAGTTTACAAGTGTTTTTGTAAATAAGTTTTTGGAACAAGTACAACTCCTATTTTTCTTTCTAAGGGGTTTTGTCCAATCCTAGGGTTACAAATCCTACAGGCAACACAATGCTCTGATACCATCTGTAGAGGGAGTGTCCCAACCTTTATACAACATAAGGTGGAGTCCCCTGTGTTTACAATGCTAGTCCCTGGATCAATAGCTAGCATCCACAGTTTAGATGTAATATCAAGAAACAGAGGTCATAATACAACTTTATAACCGGAATAACATAAATTTTATTACATCATACATAGCTCATTTGGCTATTACATTACATTGCAGCGGAATATCTATAGTCATGGGGTCCTTCATCTTCAAAGTGCCATAGGCAGATGTTGGTTGTAGACTTTGTAATCCTAATCAATCAATCTTCACTAAAAACAATCAAACCTGCAACATTACAAGTTACAGCCACAAGGGTCAATACATTTGAATTGTATTGGCAAGTTTCACTACTATGTAGAATATAAGTGGATCCTATCATTACATGCATATTTGGCTAAGTAGGGTTTTAGGCTCATTTGCATAAAGCAATATTTTATCCTATCTTTTCAAAATGGCTTTGGTCCTTTGTCAAATCTCCTTTTCCAAGTTCCTTGAACTCCTTGGTAGAAACTCAAGTGTTCAAGTCCTTGTCAAAAATCTCTTAAGCTCCTTGGTAACCCCAAGTGCATCAAGTTTTATCAAAATCTCATGAGTTCCTTGGTAACCCCAAGTGTTCATGTTTTCATCTCTTGAGTTCCTTGGTAACCCCAAGTACATCAAGTTTTATCAAAGTTTCTTGTGCTCCTTGGTAACCCCAAGTACATCAAGTTTTATCAAAGTCTCTTGTGCTCCTTGGTAACCCCAAGTACATCAAGTTTTATCAAAGTCTCTTGTGCTCCTTGGTAACCCCAAGTACATCAAGTTTTATCAAAGTCTCTTGTGCTCCTTGGTAACCCCAAGTGCATCAAGTCTTTAAAAGTTTACTTTTAGAAATTAGAATGTCGAGATCTCCCATAGCTTCAAACTTTAGTTGCTCAGTATTGTCCATAACCGGGGACACGGCTAAGTACTTAGATTTTATTATCTTCTATAGAAGGAGTACACTTTACCCACATGTCACAATCCCATCCTTTTGCCACCAGTGGCCACTGGATTAGCACTCACCAAGATGGAGTACTGGCAGATTGAGAATGTGACGAAGTCTTTCCAAAGGGTCCTCCCATACACCATTGCTAGCTTGTCTTCAGCACCCATGAAGCATTCCAGATCCCCATGTCCAGTAAACTGAAGACAATGTATGGGTCTTTCCAATGTAGTTGACTAAGCCAGAGCCATAATAGCATGTGGTTGCACACGAAAGCCACAATTGGAGAAACATGTTCAATCTCTAAGTTTCCTGGGTGGTTTCCTTTGGAGAACAACACAAAGAGATTGCCATAGACATGGTTCCTTTTGTTGCCAACTTCTCCAATACTCAAAGTATCCTTGGCCACCCAGGTGGTTCATTGAGTCCTTGTTTTATTATATAAAATCACAAGTCCTTTTCTCAATTCCATAAAATCACAACATGTATCTCTTTTCAAAATATAGCATGGCTAAGCATGTAACAACTACAATGTTTTCACTAAGGAATGTATAGGGAATCCTATTAGGATTTTAGCATAGCATAAGTATAAAAATATCTTCTCATGCATGTTTCAAAATCCACTAAGTACAATGAAAATAGTAGGACTTTAGATGATAGTGTCACTTGCCTTTTTGGTAGGGAATGTTGGTTCACTCCTTGATCTTGCTAGTCTCACACTTTGCTAATTTCACTACAATCAATCAAGCAAACTCTATATCAACTAGCATTCCAATAATCAATCAAACAACAATTCACACACATAAAACTATGGGATCTAAGATCTAAGTCATGCATGTAAGCATGTAAAACATGGTTCTAATTGCAAAGGTGGTCTCAACTAGGCTTCTAAACTTTGTGAGTTCCAAATTGGTCATTTTCCAAAGTGGAAAAGTCATTTGCAAAAGGGTTTTGTCCATAAACCATTTTTAAATCCAATCATCATTTTATGTGGTGGAAAATATTTTTATCAAAAACTTTATGTTGTTCACAAAATGAGTTGCCATTGCAAAACTTGGTGTTTTTGGTCAGTAGGTTTGGTCCAAAACATTTTCCAAAAGTTTTCTTTACAAAAGCATTTTCATAATAAAATCAATAATTTTATTTGGCTAGAAATTGGCTAAGTCAAATAATCCAACCTAAACTTTACCAAAATCATTTTCCAATCTATGGGTTGGTTCCTAGGGTCAGTGAGTTTACAACAAACCATTTTGCAAAGGTTTTAACCCTAAAAACATTTTTAGACAATTTTTCTAATCTAAACAAGCATACAAAAGTATCTGCAAAAACAAGCAAACTAACAGATACTATTTACTAAACCAAAGGCATGGTTGGATAGGGTTTGTTCCACTGAATCCAACGGTATCAATTTTGTAAATTTTGGACGTGTGGATCGAAGTTACAAAGGTTTGAAATTGCAACTTAATTCTGATTTCCAAATTCTGTTTTAAACAGACCTGGCCACGCGTCGCAATCTCATTGGATGGTACCGGTTCGGTCGGATCGGGCTCTGCAGTGCGTTGGATCTAAACAAATCGTGCGGTCTAGAAAGCATACCTCTTCGCGGTTAAGTGGATCTATCTAGTCTCTCCGATCTAAATCGAACGGCTGCTAATGCCTGGCCAAGATCTGGCGGCGCGACGACGGTGGCGCGCGGCGGCGACGGTCTGGCTGCAGCTAACGGCAGTTCTAGGAAGCAAGGAAGACAGAGGGGGAGCTTACCGTGTTCGTGAGGACGAGGTGATGCTGGACGTGTGGTCGGCGTGTCAAGGGGCGCACGGGGTCGGCTGCAATTCCTCGCCGGAGTTTGCAACGGCGTCTGGCGGCTCTGGTTGTGGTCGGATGCGGTGCTGTGGTTCACCCCGAGACAAAACGGAGACGCGGTTAGATGCACAGGATCCAGGTAAAGCTGTGTGCATGAACTAGAGGGCGCGGGGCGGTCTGTACTTACTGGAGGAGCTCGACGGAGAGGAGACAGACGGTGACGCTTAGAACTTTGTCGAAGACGGCTCCCTGGGGCGCCCGCGGTCAAACGAGGGGCACGGACAGATGCGTCAGGAGGTGAGGAATCTCTTAGTGTGCTTAGGGAGGCAGGAGGTGGCTGTGGTTTGTCGGATTTCACCGGAGGAGCTCGCCGGAACAGCGGCGGTGCAGGGCCAATTCGAGGCAGCCTGGTGGCGATGTGGCGTTCGCGTTTGAGGGAAATGACAGAGGGAGGAGGGGCGCTTATGTACGCATGGTCGGGGCAAGATTAACGCGGCCATTATTCGTGAATTGAACGCGGCTTTGAATGGCAGCAACGGCAGCGAGGTTTGGGGGAAGGAGGTCGCGCGGGTGAGGAGGATGAACAGGAGAGTGGGGTCCAGTCGTCAGTGAGGATGCGAGAAGGAAAGGAGGTCCACCGGTCAGTCTCTGCATGGGTTAGAATTTGAGTACGAATCGTTTTTCTTCGGGGAGGGGAGCTGGGCTGGTTCTGGGCTTGTGGGCTTGGCCGGCTGGGCTAGGTCCAAACTCTATTTTTTTCTGTCTGCTGGCTTTTTCTTTTTCTATAACCATTTCCTGTTTTGAAATTCAATCAACCAAACAACATTCAAATTGATTCAAACAATCACCAAGCTTTGCAACTTTGAATTTTGGTTCTGTTCAGTAGCATAAACCAAAATCCAAAATCAAAATAATAATTTTATTTTAAGGTCCATTATTAATTAAATAAATAAACCAATGTTTAAATCAAATTAGGATTTGTTTTATTTAAATCTTTATTTGAAATTTAATTATTTTCAGAACCAAATCAGTAGGTTTTGTTTGGGAATATAAGATACTTGGAAAACTTATTTTTAATAAATAAATAAGTTTTGATGTTTTGGAAATAGTAAAACCTTTATTAATAAAACTTGGATATTAAATCCTTATTATTTTATTTAATAAACCTTTACTACTTTTATCAAAACAAAATGTTTTATTTCAAAGGCTTGGCCAAGGTTTAATTTGGCTTTATAAAATAATCTTTATTTAGAAAATTTCTATTTCTTTTGAAAATCAAATCCTTTTATTTAAAAGATCCAAAATAGTAATTCCAAAATATTTTATTTTCCTTTATTAAATGTTTATCTTTTTAAATCCCTTTAGGATTTATTTAATTTAAATTGGTTTGAAGATTTCCAATTGGATTCAAAAAGTTTCTTCTGGCCCTGAAAATCAAACAAAGTTTTATTTATTCATCTATTTTTCACATTACAAGTTTTGGAAAGTCTTGGGATGTGACAATTCGACACAAGGGGATCCAAAGAATACTTGCAAGCCTTAACAACTGAGTTGTCAATTCAGGCGCACCTGGAAATAATTCTTGCTCACAGAAGTTTATCAGTAGAAACTGTTTGGTAGTAGCAACAGCAGCAGTAACAACAAAAGTGAACAGTAGCAATAGTAACAGTAACGGTAACAGTAGGATTCGAGTGCGGTAGGCATAGGGATGGATGAACGGGCGTTGCATGGATGAGTCTAAACATGTAACTTCAAGATCTAGGGCATTGCAGAGAAATAATAACAAGCATCCAAGTACTAAACAATCCTAGGCATGTGCTCCAAATATAGTCATATGTGCTCGCAGTGAGAACTTGCACAACATCTTCTATCCAGCCAACCCGTGGCAGCGGGGCCTCTAGGGAACTACTGGAAATTAAGGTGATCCTTTTAATAGAGCACCAGAGCAAAGCATTAACACTCCGTGAACACATGTGATCCTCACACCACAACCATCCCCTCCGCTTGTACCAATTATTGTCACTTTGGGGCCTTTGGATCCGGACAATGATATGTGTACACAACTTGCAGATAAGATCACAAACAATACTATCATAATGATTCAATAATAAGTTCAGATCTGAGATCATGGTACTTGGTCCCTAGTGACAAGCATTAAGCACAACAAGTTGCAACAAAGTCAAATAGCACTAATAGAGATACTAGGCACTATGCCCTAACAATCATATTCGATTACATGATAGAACTCATCCAATCCCTATCACCCCAAGCCTACAATGGGGGATTACTCACTCATGGATGAGGGAAACATCGGTGGTTGATGGAGATGCGTTGGTGATGACGATGGCGATGATCCTCTCCAAATTTCCTGTCTTGGCAGAGTGCCAGAACGGAGTTTCTGGATCCGAATCTTGGTTTCTGGTGGCGGCGGTGGAGCGGAACTCTTTCTGGAAAACTATCAAACCCCCCTCTGTTTAGGTCAGAAGGCAACTTATAGACGCGGAGGGAGGCCGAGAAGCTGCCTGGGGTGGCTGCACCCCCTCCAGGCGCGACCAGTGGTGGGCCCGCTCCTGGGGTGGGTGTGGGACCCCAGGCCTCCTCTCCGTCTCTCCTTTTGGCTCCGTGGATCTTCTGGTGAAATATAGTTTTTGGCATATTTTCCGGATTTTTCCTGATAGTTCATTTTCTGCACAAAAACAAGACACCAAGGTAATTCTGCTGAAAACAACGTCAGTCCGTGTTAGTTGCATCCAAATCATACAAGTTGAGAGGAGAAATAATAGAAAAGTGTTCGAGAAAGTAGATAAGTTTTGGACGTATCAACTCCTCCAAGCTTAGCTTATTGCTTGTCCTCAAGAAATTCAGTTGAAAACTGAGTGCGATAAAAGAACTTTCACGAACACATTACTTCATATGATGTAAATATTCTCAGCACAGGAGTAGATGCTTAGACAATTCATAATAAAGAGTATGCAACTAAGTCTACTCAATAGTCATTGCAAGCTATGAAGAGAAACCAACTCAAGAATAATAAGTAGCATGGAACATAAACATAAGTAACATTGCAATGCTCATAATAAGGTATGATAGAGTGGTATCTCGCTTGCCTTTCTTTGAAAAGCACAATATAAATGCCAAGGCACCTCTGAAGTTCACATGAAGACTAGAGATAAAGATATCAGAGATACAAGCATCAAAATCATGACATAATTAACCAAGTTTTGAGACAAACACAAGAATGCCAACTATGCTCTCAAGAAGGTGCTCATAGAATAAGTGGTGACTCAACAAGGTGGTGAAAACGGTTTTTGAAAGGTTTGAAAGGCTTCCAAATGCTGAAAGGATGGTACTCATTAGCTTGGAGCTCTCATTGCCCCTATCATAAGCATCTTTATGTGGTTAAGGTGAAAGTGTGGTCCACTCTGAATTATATGGTTGACAGACCATAGACTGGAAATCCCAAGTCCCTTGAGTGCGAGGGCCACTCCGCATACTACTCAACTCTGGGTCCAGGCAAGTTCTTGTCATTGTAAGTATTTTCATATCATTGAGAACCTCCAATGGGGTACCCCTTGCATATGGTACAAGAGCTTTCCCATAACCAAAATGACAAGGCAAGCAGACAATGAGTATCTCAGCAATCTTTTTTTAACTATATGCATAGTTTTTTATTGAGGATGCTTCATAGATGACTCACTATGGTGATGTTGCAAGTTTCCACCATGATTAGGCATGGCTTAGGATAGTGGCCCAGGCTTTTCTCTAACATATAATACAAACTCCATGGACTCACAAGACCCCCTTTCATTTCGCATCGTTGACATCCACAAATAAAAGAGCAAGGTATCAACTAGATATAAATATATCTAAAAGGTGTTGAAAGCGTTCCCCGTGACAGCATGGTTCTGCTGACTCCCAGCATATAATTTGCAACCATATAACTTTCATGGACTAGTCACAATGGTTCAGGATTATTAAGTGCACAGAATAAAGTGTGCCATCAAGTTCGTGAGAGCTTTACTAACTAACTTTCTCAAAATAGACAAACATTTTATTTTGGAAGAAAACACGGCATATAGAATATGCACTGAAGTAGCAAATGATGCTAATAGGTAGGTATGGTGGACACATCTGGCAATATTGGTTTTGGGGAGTTGGAAGCACAGGTAGAGCACATACTCGGTGCAAGTGAAGGCTAGCAATAGAGAGGGAGCGACAAACGAGAGAGCAATAGCTATCATAATCATGCTTGCATCAAAACAGGACTAATTATGGCATGAAAGTGATACAAGAACTCCGAGGCAAAATAAATCATCGAGGCTTACTGACTATTGATTAGTCATATGCATGCGTGAGCATGTGCCAAGTTGATTCACATGAACAGTCAGAGGAGGATACCACAATATCATACCAAAGTATGAATAAAACAATGCAAGCAAACATTCATGTGACATGCTACAAACTATTAGCAAGATGGAGCTAATCATAGACAAGCAAGAACTACTAAGCATCCATAATGACATATACCTTACACAAACAGGCTAAGCATGCTCACAATGATGAGTATATGTACAAAAATGAAACAAATAGAGTTCGTTACCAGCCTTTTACCACTCCTCGAGTTGTCTTAATCTTCATTATTTCTCTTCACTTGTGTGACTTGAATGATAACATGAAACCAAAATCCACTAAGAACGGCTGAACCATGCAAATAACTCACAAAACCAAAGAAGAACAACAAATATTTTTGGTGTTTTCGATTTTTTTGAAACAAGCAAACAAAGAAAAACAAACCAAACAAGAAGCAAACAAAGCAAAATCTTTTTGTATTTTCTCTTATTTTAAGGCAAACCAAAGCAAAGAAACAAACCAAGAGAAATAACGAAAATATTTTTGGTATTTTTGTGTTTTTGAGAAAGCAGCAACAAGAACCAAAAAGAAAGCGAAACAATGGATATACAAAGAACCGACTAAACATGATATATATATATGAGTGTGATGTCGGTGTACCTCCCCCCAAGCTTAGGATTTTGGCCTAAGTGGGGCTCAATGCCATGGTGTCCAAGAGGATGAACCTCCGTAGTATGTTGAGGAAGCTCCCTCGTCCTGGTATGAGCTCGAGGCCTCCTCCGTGTAATACACAGAAGGGTCGTATGATGGTGCTTCCTCCTGATAGTGCCCGTGGAAGTTAAGAGAGTGCAGCGTGTCATCCATCTCCGCCTTCGAGCGTGACAAAGGTCCCTGAGAAATACTGAGCAAAGTGGTTTGGGGCAGAGGGATCTCTCTCTTCCCCGTCAGTAAACATCATTCTATAAACCAAGTTCTCAAGGGTAGAGCTAGTGGTGACAAAGTGGTGTTCCTTCATGGCAGCAAGATCAAGCCTTTGCGGAGCCAAAACTGTATCATGTGGATCAACAGCAATATTCAAGGCAACAGCAATACGAGTAGCAATAATTCCCCTATAAATGGGTCCCTTAGCAGCTAAACAACGAGCAATGAGAGAACCAAGATTATACTTATCGTCATTGTTTAGCACAGTAGCTAAGAAGGCTAAATGATAGTTGGAAATTTTACTAGTGTTCTCCCTACCAAGAACACTGGTGGCAAGATAGTAGGCAAAGTACCTGATGGCTGGAAGTTGAATGTTCTAACAAATCAGCGGGTAGAGCTGTAATCTTCTTTGATGACCCAGTTGTACCAAGTCCCAGGACCTTGCAAAATTGCTTCAAAGTCATAGAATGGGCCCTGCCATAAATTTTGAAAGACACAGAAGGCTTGAACATACTATTAGTAAAGGAGAAACTCTCCACAAATGTTTTAGTAAGCAAAGCATATTGCGCGCTCTCATCCTGCATGTAACTTGTTAGTCCAGCCCTCTGTACCAAGGTCATGAAATCATTAAGAATCCTAGCAGCTCGCAAGAAAGTTTGGCAAGGAAAGGCAGAGGGGTGCGCATCCCCTTCATCTACCTCGTCACCAAATCGCGGAGTGATGAGATCCTCATTGTATGAGGGTCTAGTACTGGTAGATTACCTTGGAAGTCTTGCCCTTCTAGGTGCATCACTCTCAAATATATCACCAAATGTGTGGTGGTCCATGACTTTCCTGTTTCTGAAATTTTAAACAACCATCAAACCAAGTGATTTCTAAGTTGATAAATGATGACTAACCACTATAGGAACTTGCTAGAGGACTAAACATGCATCAAAATAAAGTTTTATAAGCATAGAACAAGCATGCAAGCTCAGACAACCTGACACCTATAGCAGAAAAATACTCAAGATACAATCTACTAATCACAAATCTAATTGGACAAGTGGAGGAGGCACATACCAAGGAGCAATCCCTCCAAAAATCAGCATTTGAGATGGGCTGAACAAGGAGATCGAAAATCGCGAGCAAGAACAGCAAGAACTCGAGCTTGAGCAAGTTTTTCGGTGTTTTTCGGGAGAGAGAAAGAAGATGGCTTTGAGGAGGCAGACTGGAGGGCCCTAGGTGGACCAGACCCCCTAGGCGCCACCTCCTGGTAGGCCGCGCCTACCAGGGGTGTGGTGGCCTGGGGTGGCCCCCTGGGTCACTTAAGGTACCTCTCTGCCCCTTTTTTCGAGGAAAAATTTATTTTGAATTTTCTAGGATTTTTTCAGGAAACTTTATTTTTGGCCAATTTCCAGGGTATGAAAATTGATTTTCTCGCAGAAACAGTTTTTTCAGAAGAAGCAAAAGAAAACCAAAAGCCAAACTATAGGAGCTCTAAGAAACACAAACAAACAAACAACTAGCAAAACTAAAACTAAAGCAAAGTCTAGGAAGGAGAAAAGTAAAAGAAAGAAAGAATAACCACAGTGAAAACATTATTTTGTTCATTAAAATACTTTTGTTACCAAGGTTGATCAAGTCTTATTACCAAAAACAATCTGATATAAAGCAAAACTTTGTATTCCACCAAGTGATTATGTTACCTCAAGCTTGATAGCAATGGTCCCAATCATAATAGTTTCAAAATTTTCTTGTGGAATGGGACAATATATTTCTCCAACCTTGATGCTCTCAGTATTTTCAATGGAGTTTAGGCAATAGCGTTTGGCAATCTTCTTGGGGAAATAGACAGTGTGCTCTTTGTCATTAATATTGAATGTTACTTTTCCTTGATTACAATTGATGACGTTACCTGCAGTATTAAGAAAAGGTCTCCCAAGAATAATAGACATATTATCATCTTCAGGCATTTCAAGCACAAAAAAATCAGTTAAAACCATGCAATTATGAGATAATTGAATAGGAACATCCTCACATATACCAACAGGAACAGTAGTTGACTTATCAGCCATTTGCAAAGATATATCTGTTGGTATCAACTTTTCTAGCTGGAGTCTCTTGTAGAGAGAAAAAGGCATAACACTAACTCCAGCTCCCAAATCACATAAAGTAGTTCTAACATAATTATTATTAATAGAGCAAGGAATAGTTGGTATACCTGGATCACCAATTTTCTTTGGAACCTTACCATTGAAGGAGTAATTAACAAGCAAAGTAGAAATCTCCTCATTAGGAATCTTCCTTTTATTAGAGGCAATATCCTTCATATACTTTGAATAAGGAGGCAACTTAATAGCATCAGTCAAAGGAATTTGCAAAAAATAAAGTTTTCATCCACTCACAAAACTTTTTGTAGTGTTCTTCCTCCTTTGACTTGTGTTTCTTACCTAGAAAAGGCATAGGTTTCTGCACCCAAGGTTCTCTCTCTTTACCATGTTTATTAGCAATAAAATATTCCTTAGTGTAACTAGTGTTCTTAGTGTGCTTCTCGGGTTCTTCCTCAACTTCCTCATTATCAGGAGCATCTTTTTTATAATTACCATTCTCAGTTTCAGCATCAGAGACAGATATAATATTAGGATCTATAGCAGGTTCAAGTGGTTCCTCAATTATCTTATGTTTCTTTTTTCTTTCTCTTACGAGGACTACCACTATCTACTTGTTGGGAATCCTGCTCAATTCTTTTAGGGTGTCCTTCAGGATATAAATGATCTTGAGTAGCCATACCACTCCTAGTTCTAATTCCATAAGCATGTTTATCTCCTGAGGCATTAACTAGCATATCCTTTTGTACCTTAGCAAGTTGATCAAGTTGGGTTCGAACCATTTGAAAGTGTTTACAAAGCATTTTAATATCATTAGAAGTTCTTTCCACAATATCTTTCAACTCATTGATAGCTCTAGAGTTTTCCAATAAATGATTCCGAACTTGTTTATTAAAATTACCTTGTTTAACAATAAAAATGTCAAGTTCCTCTAAGCATTGATCAGGAGGCTTACCATAAGGAATATCACCTTCATCAAAGTGTTGGAGAGAGTGTACCTCAATAGTAGATGAGTGGGGAATTGGCTTACATAATTCTTCTATAGGAGGTAGATTCTTCACATCTTCAGCTCTAATACCTTTCTCCTTTAGACACTTCTTAGCTTCCTTCATCACTTCATCATTTAATGCAATAATTCCTCTCCTCTTTGGTGTTGGTGTTGGTGTTGGAACTGGTTCAGGAACATCTGGTTCAGGAGTAATAGGCTCAGGTGTATTCATCCGAGTCGAAGTCCAATCATCATAATTCTTGCTTATCTTAGCCATTAATTCTTCAGCATCTGTAGGAGTTCTTTTCCTGAAAACACAATCAGCAAAGCTATCTAGGTAGGTCCCAGAATCATCAGTTAGTCCATTATAATAAATATCAAGCAACTCATTCTTAGGTAATGGACATCCAGGATATGCATGAATCAAGGCACAGAACCTTGTCCATAACTCAGGCAATTTCTCTTCTTCTCCCTATTTAAAATCAAAAAGTCTCTGCAAAGCAACATGTCTAGCACTGGGAGGAAAATATTTCTGGAAGAAAGAAGCAATCAGGACTATCAATGGAACCAGGAGGTAATCTATTAAACTAAGCCCTATCTTCTCCTTTTAGTGAAAAAGGGAAGATCTTAGCAACAAAGTACTTGCGCATTTTAAAATCATCAGAGAATAAAGCACTCATAGTAGAAAGCTCATTCATATGAGCCACAACACTCTCATTTTCAGTCCCACAGAAAGGTTCTTTCTCAACAATATCTAAATAAGATAAATCAAGAGAGAAATCATAATCTTTAATATCTATGGGAGAAGTAGCAAACTTAGGATCAGAGGACATCTTAGGCATAATAGTACGTCTAACAAGGAGACTCTTAATATCACTAGTACCATGTGTGTTTCGGCACTCTTCAACAAATTCATCAGTGAGCTCAATGTAACCATCATTAATATCATAACTCTCACTAGCCTCAGGTGAGCTAAGAGGTGTAACAGTCTCTTCCTAGGAGTTTTGGTATTTCCTAGACTAGCCATAGTAGCATCTAGAAAAGGACCTAACAAACCACTCGCATCAAGCACAGTAGAAGTAACATCATGAGTATCAAAAGCAGTTTCAGATTCAGCAGTAGTAGCAGTGTGTGTAGCATGAACATGTGGTGGTAGTGTGACAAGCTTACTTATAACAGACGGTGAATCAAGAGCAGCAGAGGTGTTTAGGACAGTACCTCTTCTTGTAGTGGATGGTAAAATAGGGAACTTTCCATCATGAGTCTTCCCCATGATGAAAGGAGTAGAAGTGAACAATAATAGATCCAAGTGAACTTACAAATAAAGCTATGCTCCCTGGCAATGACGCTAGAAAATAGTCTTGATGACCCACAAGTGTAGGGGATCACAACAGTCTTCGCGGGTAGTATTACCCAATTTATTGATTCGACACAAGGGGAGCCAAAGAATACTTGCAAGCCTTAACAACTGAGTTGTCAATTCAGATGCACCTGGAAATAGTTCTTGCTCACAGAAGTTTATTAGTAGCAACAGCAGCAGTAACAGCAACAGTGAACAATAGCAATAGTAATAGTAACGGTAAAAGTAGGATTCGAGTGCGGTAGGCATAGGGCTGGATGGACGGGCGTTGCATGGACGAGTCTAAACATGTAACTTCAAGATCTAGGGCATTGCAGATAAATAATAACAAGCATCCAAGTACTAAACAATCCTAGGCATGTGCTCCAAATATATTCATACGTGCTCGCAATGAGAACTTGCACAACATCTTCTGTCCAGCCAGCCCGTGGCAGCGGGGCCTCTAGGGAACTACTGGCAATTAAGGTGCTCCTTTTAATAGAGCACCGGATCAAAGCATTAACACTCCATGAACACATGTGATCCTCACACCACAACCATCCCCTCCGGTTGTACCAATTATTGTCACTTTGGGGCCTTTGGATCCGGACAATGATATGTGTACACAACTTGCAGATAAGATCACAAACAATACTATCATAATGATTCAATAATAAGTTTTGATCTGAGATCATGGAACTCGGGCCCTAGTGACAAGCATTAAGCACAACAAGTTGCAACAAAGTCAAATAGCACTAATAGAGATACTAGGCACTATGCCCTAACAATCATATTCGATTACATGATAGAACTCATCCAATCCCTACCATCCCCAAGCCTACAGCGGGGGATTACTCACTCATGGATGAGGAAAACATCGGTGGTTGATGGAGATGCGTTGGTGATGATGATGGCGATGATCCTCTCCAAATTCCCTGTCCCGGCAGGGTGCCAGAACGGAGTTTCTGGATCTGAATCTTGGTTTCTGGTGGCGACGGCAGAGCGGAACTCTTTCTGGAAAACTATCGACCCCCTCGTCGGTTTTTAGGTCGAAAGGCAAATTATAGGCGCAGAGGGAGGCAGAGGGGGTGCCTGGGGTGGCTACACCCCCTCCAGGCGCGACCAGTGGTGGGCCCACGCTTGGGGTGGGTGTGGCCCCCCCAGGCCTCCTCTCCGTCTCTCCTTCAGGCTCCGTGGATCTTCTGGTGAAATATAGTTTTTAGCATAATTTCCGGGATTTTTCCTGATAGTTCATTTTGTGCACAAAAACAAGACACCACGGTAATTCTGCTGAAAACAGAGCCAGTCTGTGTTAGTTGCATCTAAATCACACAAGTTTAGAGGAGAAACAATAGCAAAGTGTTCGAGAAAGTAGATACATTTTGGACGTATCTGACATCCAACTCCAAATATAACTCATAACAAATATTCAATCTAGCCAAAGTGCCACACACGGTATGCCCGCTGTCACTTTCACGCACGTGGGGAAAAGCATAGATCTATTAAAGCACAAAAAGTATTTTTGTAGACTCAATCCTAAGTGCCACCATGGCGTGCACGCTATCACTTTCACACACATGGGTAGCAAGGTAGATCTACTTGATTACAAAGCTCATGACCACAAGATCATGCATAGAGAGAGAGAGATGAACACATAGCTACCGGTAGAGCCCTTAGCATTGAGGAAGAACTACTCCCTCCTTATCATGGGAATCAGCAATTGATGAATATGTTGGTGGAGATAGATGGAGATGGCTCCGGGGGCACTTCCCCGTCTTGGCAGGGTGCCGGAACAAAGACTTTCTGTCCCCCGAATCTCCCCTTCGGCGGTGGCAGCGCTACAGAGGTTTTCATGGATTTCTTCTGGATCCTTTAGGGTTTTATCATCGAGGGGCTCTTATAGGCGAAGGGGGAGGCCGAGGGGGTGGCCAGGGGGCCCACACCCCCTGTGGGCGTGGCCTAGGGTGGGCTGCACCCACCTAGGGTGTGGCCACCCTGTGGCCCCCCTCCGACTCTGCTTCGTGGTTCCGTGTTGCTCCGGGTAAAATAATGACTTTGTCTTTTGTCCCGTACAATTCCGAGAATATTGATTTTCTGCCTTTCTAGAACCAAAAACAGAAGAAAACATGCAACTGGCACTGTGGCAACTTGTTAATATGTTAGTTCCAGAAAAGATATAAAACATCTCAAAGAAATACAAAGCAAAGCAAAGTAGATACTAAACAAGCATGGAACATCAAAAATTATAGATACGTTTCCGACATATCAAGCATCCCCAAGCTTAACTCCTGCTCGTCCTCGAGTAGGTAAGTGATAAAAAGAATAATTTTTGAGGTGGCATGCACCATCAAAACCAAGATCAAACCATTTGCAATCATTGAAACTGGGATCAAAGAACTCTAAACATGAGCATGAAAGATGGAGTTCTAACAGTAAGAAAAAGTAACTATGCATGCAACATGAAAGGCTACAAACAAAGATCATGAATAACATGCATTGAAAAACGTTTGTTTCACATACAAAAAACATAGCATAGTGGCAATCAGCTTGTCCCTCATAGAGTAGCAAATAGATGCATATGACACCTTCAAAGTTCACAAGGGTGACTAGAAACAAATAGCAAAAGAACAAGTAATATCACAATATGCATCAATTAATAAGCTTTGGAACACTACACACAAAATGACAACTATGATCTCTTAATGGTGCCTAAAGGTAGAAGGTGGAGACTCAATAATGGTGGAAGAAAGGCCCTTTTTATAAAGGAAGCAGGGATTACAAGTTTCAAAATGAGCTTCCAAAAATTATGGTACTTGTTAGCTTTCAGCCCTCATTGCCCCTATGATAAGCATCTTGAAGTGATTAAGGTTAAAGTGGCAAAGATGGAGTATATGCTTGATGAAGTATACGTTGGAAATCTCAAGTCCCTTGAATACGAGGGCCACACCTCATGCATACTCAACTTCAGGCCCATGCAAGTTGTTATCATTGTAAGTATTTGCATATCATTGAGAACTGCCAACGGGGTACCCCTCGCACATGGTACATGAGCTTTCCCATAACCAAAATGACAAGGCAAGAAGACAATGAGCATCTCAACAATCTTTTTATTTACCATATGCATAGCTTTTTATTGAGGATGCTTCATAGATAGCTCACTATGGTGATGCTGCAAGTTTCCACCATGATTAGGCATGGCTTAGGCTAGCAGCCCAGGCATTTCTCTAACACAGAGTACAAACTCCATGGACTTACAAGTTCCCTCTTTATTTCACACCGGTTACATCCATAGACAAAAGAGCATGATATCAACTGAGTACAAAGTACAAGTGCAATGTTGAAAACGTTCCCCGTGACAGCACAGTTCTGCCAATTCCAACTTATAAGTGCAAGCATATACAACAAATTTGTCACAATGTTTCAATTTTATTAGGGGAAAGGAATATAAAGTGTGCCATCAAGTTCGTGAGGGCTTTAATCACTAAGTTTTCACATAACAAAATAGTTTTTAATTAGAAGATAGATGAAAACAAGAATATACCTGGAATGGTGTAACACACCATGCATAGGAGTTTATAGTGTATACTTTGGAATAACTTGGTTTCTTGGGAGTTGGAAGCATGAGTAGAGCTTACTCATACAAGTGGAGGCTAGCAAAAGACTGCGAGCAACCAACTAAGAGAGCAATAATGACCATAATCTTGCAGAGCAAAAAAAACATTACTAATCAAAGCATAAAGTGGTACCACAAGTCAAGGACTAAATGATCATAGAGGCTATGGTGACTTGTTCATAGTCATAACATGGTGTGAGCATGTGCCAAGTCAACCCAAACAAAGCATCAAAGGAGAATACCAAAATACTATGCTTTTGTATGCTAAAACAATGCATGATTATTTCAAGGCACACTAAAAACTCTCAATGATTTGGAGCAAGTCATGCTACATCAATAATCACTAAGTATAAGGTCAAAACAATATCTAGCATGACATGATAAAGTCTAAGCCACCGTCAAAGCAAGCTCACTTTTGTACCACTTAAGCATGAAGCTTCCTACTCTTTTCCAACACCAAGCAACTTATTTGAAACAAATCACAAAGATAATAATCAATAAAGATCAGTGATATTGTCTCACAAATCCACAAATAAGAACTAAAAATTTCTTAGCTGAAAGCACAAGAAAACTAAGGCTAAACGCAGTGCTAGCAAAAGTGAACACTCACAAAACAATAAGAGTGAAAACTAGAGTGTTCTAGGTAATGAAAAAAGAGTGTGTCTCTCTCCAAAAGAAGTGTGGTGTAACCAACCAACTTACTCAAGAAAGCCAAGCAAACAAAAACCAAAAATGAAAACTAAGACGCTCCAAGAACAACACAACAATGCATGAAACAAGAAAAACGAAGTGTCTAGAAAGACCTGAGATTTTTATTGATGAAGAAGGGGATGCCTTGGGAATCCCCAAGCTTTGACGCTTGTACCTCTTGAATATTTCTTGGGGTGACACGGGGTGGCATTCCCAGTCATGAGCTTTTTTCCATTCTTTATCTTATTACATCATTCTCTCTCTACACCTGAAATTTTTTCCTTCATACAAAACTTCACACAATGTTTATTAGCAACATTAGTGTATTCAAAAGATAATAGACCTTTAGGTTTAACTTTATAATAGCAAAAATTTCACTAACAACACAATCTACTATAGCATTTCCTTCAAAAATCTCAATTCACCTAAAGAGAACTAAAAAAGGAATCAATAAGAAGCAAATGCAAATAATGGCAGAAATCTGTCAAAACAGACCAGCAGGTAGAAACCAATTTTTTTGAAAATCTTCTGTTGCTCAAATCAAAAAGTGCTGAACTAACGCAAGTTATCTAACATACTGGGGGATTTATTCGTAAATTTTCATCTCAATCCGAGTTATAGATACTCCTCATGAATTTGTTTGGTGGAGGACAGAAATCTGTTTCGGGACAGCAACTCCCCAAATCTTACTTCCCTCTCATTAGAGGTCATTCTTGGCACAAAAAGAAAACAAAAAGGATAAGGAGAGGTCATTAATGAAGTAATAACTTCCAATACTCAATAAAAATCTTGGGTTATCTCCCAACAAGTACTTTTCTTTAGCGCCTTTAAGTTAGGCATGATACCTTGAGAAGATGCTCACATAAGAACTATGAGTTGAAGTAAGAGAGAGCATCAAGAAGCAAATTCAAAACACATTTAAGTCTAACCCACTTCCTATGCATAGGAATCTTTTAAAGAAACAAATCATGAAAGCACAAAGCAACAAGCATAGAAAAGCAAAACAAGTGCAACTTCAAAATTTTCAACATAAAGAGGGGAAACTTAATATTTTTGAGGTGCATAAGACCATGTTTCCCTCTATCATAATAACTTCCAGTAGCATCATGAATAAAATTAACAATATAACTATCACATAAAACATTCTTATCATGAGCCACATGTATGAAATAATTATTACTCTCCACATAAGCATAGTCATTCTTATTAATTCTAGTGGGAGCAAATTATTACTCTCCAAATAGCGATCGTTATCATTCTCATTCTCATCACCATAATCATCAAATATAGGAGGCATATTGTAATCATAACTAATTTTCTCCTCAATAGTAGGTGGACTAAAAATATCATATGCATCATTGTAATCATCATATATTGGAGGTAAAGTATCATCAAAGAAAACTTTCTCCTCTAAAGCGGGGGGACTAAAAAGATCATTTTCATAAAAACTAGCTTCCCCAAGCTTAGACTTTTCCAAAGCATTAGCAACAATTGTGTCCAAAGAATTCATACTAATAACATTTCTATTAGCATGCAAATAAAGCTCCATAGGTTTTTTAATTTTCTCTTCAAACACTTCATGTCCTAACTCAAGATAACCACTATAAAGCTCTCTAATTTTGTTGTTGTTTTCCATTAAGCCTAACTAGTTAAAACAAGAAACAAAAAGACAAAATTGCAGAATCTATAGGAAATAACTTCGAGCACTCACACACCAAGAGGATGTGAGTACCTTTTACCTTACCTCCCCGGCAACGGCGCCAGAAAAGAGCTTTCTGGCTTACTGTTGCCGTGGGGTAAGGTGTGTGAGTGCTTTTTACCTTTACTCCCTGGAAACAGCGCCAAAAAAGAGCTTGACATGGAGGAAAGGTAACCTCCCCGGCAACGGCGCCAGAAAAGATCTTGATGTCTACGCACTTCTATTTTTGTAGACAGTTGTTGGGCCTCCAAGTGCAGAGGTTTGTAGAACAGCAGCAAGTTTCCCTTAAGTGGATTACCCAAGGTTTATCGAACTCAGGGAGGAAGTCGTCAAAGGTATTCCCCCTCAAGCAACCCTGTAATCAAGATACAAGAAGTCTCTTGTGTCCCCAACACACCCAATATAGGTGCACTAGTTCGGCGAAGAGATAGTGAAATACAAGTGGTAACGGTGCCAGAAAAGAGCTTGACGGTGAGGCAAAGACTAAAGGCAACAAGAAGGAAGCAAGCAAACATGCAACATATTAGTAGCAAATGGTGTTTCAATGCTTAGAAACAAGGCCTAGGGATCATACTTTCACTAGTGAACACCCTCTCATATAAATATCCTCTCTTCATGATACTACTCTGAACTACTCTCCGGTTGGACACTCTAATCCAAGGTAGGGCTATAACAGCATACCACAAAGTTCGCCTTCCCCAATCTAGATAACCCGACACTGTCACCTTGAGCGCTAGATGGTTCCAACAAACACTACAATTTCATAGAGACATCCAACTCCAACTATAACTCATAACAAATATTTAATCTAGCCAAAGTGCCACACATGGTATGCCCGCTGTCACTTTAACACACGTGGGGAAAAGCATAGATCTATTAAAGCACAAAGAGTATTTATGTAGACTCAAGCCTAAGTGCCACCATGGCATGCACGCTGTCACTTTCACACACATGGGGAGAGCAGAGATATAATGAATCACTTGAGTAGCAAGGTAGATCTACTTGATTACAAAGCTCATGACCACAAGATCATGCATAGAGAGAGATGAACACATAGCTACTGGTAGAGCCCTTAGCCTCGAGGAAGAACTACTCCCTCCTCATCATGGGAATCAGCAACAGTGATGAAGATGGTGGTGGAGATCGATGGAGATGGCTCCGGGGCACTTCCCCGCCCCGTCAGGGTGCTGGAACAGAGACTTTCTGTCCCCCGAATCTCCCCTTCAGCAGCGGCGGCTCTACGGAGGTTTTCGTGGATTTCTTCTGGATCCTTTAGGGTTTTCTCATCGAGGGGCTCTTATAGGCGAAGGGGGAGGCCGAGGGGGTGGCCAGGGGGCCCACACCCCCTGTGGGCGCGGCCTAGGGTGGGCCCGCGCCCACCTAGGGTGTCGCCACCCTGTGGCCCCTCTCCGGCTCTGCTTCATGGTTCCGTGTTGCTCCGGGAAAAATAATGACTTTGGCTTTTGTCCCGTCCAATTCCGAGAATATTGATTTTCTGCCTTTCTAGAACCAAAAACAGAAGAAAACAGGCAACTGGCACTGTGGCAACTTGTTAATAGGTTAGTTCCAGAAAAGATATAAAACATCTCAAAGAAAGACAAAGCAAAGCAAAGTAGATACTAAACAAGCATGGAACATCAAAAATTATAGATACGTTTCTGACGTATCAGATAGTAAGGAAATTCTTATGATCTTTTGGAAGAACTAAGAATATATTTGTGTAGAGGTAACAAACAATTACAAATAGTTCATTGTAAAGCGTTACATTGATACTAGTTTTGTCACAAGATACAAATTAAGTTTATCTCAATTTAAACTATGGGTGGCACAATGAAGTGGAAAGAAGTTTCCATGAAGGATTTGGATGAATTCCAAAGTTAAGACATTGTGACAGATACGACAACAAAAGGCTAAGTATATGACTGCTATAGTAGCAGCAAAGGAGGGAATTTGTGTCAAGTAGTTTGTTATCAAACTAAGGTGTGGTTCGCAACGGGATAACACTAAAGATATATTGTACGACAATAGTATCGACATGATTTAACCCTAAGGAACTAAAGGTCTCACCAAAAGACCAAATTTATACAATGCCATCTCATTAGAGAATGAATGATACGTGAAGATGCAAATACATGCAAATACACACGGACCTGAAAGCGTCAGATCCATAGATTATGTTAACCACTTGCAATCGCATATATGGAACACCATAAAGCCATAGGTTTTCAATACACAAAGTTTCTAAACTAGATTATTGTCTCTAGTGCAAGTGGGAGACTGAAGGGAATATGCCCGAGAGGCAATAATAAAGTGGTTATTATCGTATTCCTTATTTATGATAAATGTTTATTCTGTATGCTATAATTGTATTAGTAGGGAAACATTAATAGATGTGTGTTTAGCAAACAAAAATAAAGTTCCTAGTTACGCCTCTCTTATAAACTAGCTAATTGATTAACAAGATGATCAAAGGTTTCCTGATCATGGACATTTGGATGTTGTTAATAACGAGGTCACAACATTATTGGAATGATGTGATGAACATTCATCTGAAGTATAGCATTACGATCAAGGTCATTGTGTTTATATTGCTATAACATCATACGAAGTAATCTTAGTCCTTAGACCATGAGATCATGTTAATCACTAACACCGGAAGAGTATCTTGATAACATCAAATGTCACACCATAACAGGGTGACTATAAAGATGGGTTCAGTGCTATGAAGGTGTTATGTTGAGGCTCATGGATCAAGAGTGGAATTTGTCCATCCTGATGACAGAGAGATATACTCTAGGCCCTCTCGGTGATATCACATTAGTTAGCTTGCAAGCAAGTGATTTGATCACTAGAATGTTATATCACGGGAACGAGAAAAGAGTACATGTTAGTAACGAGATCAAACTAGGTATGGAGATACCAATGATCGAACTCGGACATGTAATATATCGCGAGACAAAGGGATTGATTTACATGCGTATAAGGTTCACACGATCATAGAAGTCATCGTTGAATGTGTGGGAGTCAGTACGGATCTCCAGGTACCGCTGCTTATTATTGATTGGAGAGGGTCTCGATCATGTCTACATTATTAGTGAACTGTAGGGTGACACACTTAAGGGATACCGACACCATTTGGAGCAAATAATATGACAGAGAAAGAAAAAGGAAAGCGCAGGAATTTATTTCACTAGACACCGGAACTGTTTCGGTTGAAATTGCTGAAACTGGTTCTGCATGTGAAATTGAAATGTTGTAAGGGGTTTTATGTGAATGTTTGTTAATTATAGTAATTAACAAAATTCTGAATAAATAAATGAAAGAGTCTTATTTAAATGAGAGCTTGCATTAAATTTGTTGGAAATTTAATGCATGTGAGTGGATTTTTGAGTGGAGGCATTTTTATGGGAGTGGAGGCTTTTCATTTTGAGTGGGAGCTCCACCCACATGAATGTGGAAGATGTGGGGGAAGCCACCATGGCTGGGCGCCATGCCCCTTAGGGTGCCCCCTCTCCCTATAAAAGGCCCCCCTCTCCTCCTCTGACATCACACCTCCTCGTGAAGGATCTCTCTCCCCCCTTTAGAATTTCCCCATGGTATCGGATCAGCGAGATACATGTTCCCGGTGGCTTTTTCTGGAAGGATTTGTTGCTTCCGCTGCTTCTCTGGAGCGAGGGCACGGAGGTTGTCGGGGTACCCGAACATGTGTGCGATCATGGATGCACCACTGCTTTGTGGTGCTGGACTGGATGGTGCTGGACCTGCTAGACCAGATGGACTTCTTCTCGATCTTGAGATCGGCAAGCGTTCGACTACATCATCCACGAGTACAACCTCGTTAATGCTATTCGGTCTTCGAGGGTATGTATTCTATGGATGTATATCCACCCATTGCTTGTATCTAGTAGATAGATCTTGGTACATAGTTGTTCCCATCATAGGATTTTTTTGTTTTCTATGCTGCGAACCCTTCAGGACTTCCCCCCAGGGCGGATAATCTGCCCCTAGTGGGGCCCGAATAATCCACCCCCAAATTTCTCCAACTGCCAGTTTTGGCAGGGTTATTTAATCCCCATCACCCCTCCTGCCAGAACTCTTGATTCATTTCAAAAAAGTCCAGACCTATTCTTCAAGCTCTAACAAGAGATCTCCACCTTCACCCACCCAAAGGCTTTGATATTTGGGGAATCTAAGGAGGAGGCCTTGATCTTCGTCAACATCAATAAGCACTTCACTTCCCCTCCATTTACTTGGAGGATTCTCGATCTAGTATTCCTTGCAAATATCTAGATCCTTATTTCGGTTATTTGATAATCCTTCTTCTTATTGCGTTGGAGTTGTAGATGTGTGCCTCACTAGTGTTGCAAAGGCACCGGTTCCCGCCTCGAAGGGCACCAATAGTGGAAAGGTGGATCAGGCCTTTGGTGGCGAGATCCATCAGAGAATAGGGTGAGGCCTATTGTGGCGTGGTGGTCTTAGAACCGTCCACTACTCCAACACAGACGTACTTCCCTTAACTAGGAAGGAACTACGGTCAAACAAATCCCCATGTCTCCACATGCTCCACTACAGTTTCCTCGCTCCTCTTTACTCGCTTAGTAGTTAGGTTTGCATATAGGGAAATTCTCGTAATTGCATGTCTAGATAATTTACTTTATGTCAAGCCTAAAATTTAAAAAGAACTAAAATTTGAAGTAGTACCTATTCACCCCCTCTAGGTGCCCATACGATCCATTTCAATTGGTATTAGAGCTGCGACTCTTTATTCGGGCTTAACCGCCTAAGAGAAATATGGGTACCAAGGGATATGGGAGTGAGGCTGCGGACATAGTCACCATGAACGATATCAAGACGTTGGAAATAACCTTGATTAGTTCAATGGAGACTAAGATGGAAGGGATGCATCAAATGATTATGCGTCTCTCCGCATCCACAACCCCACCTCCATCTGCCTCTAAGGCCGCCACACCGCAATCTAAGGAAAAGGGTAACACCGATTCCAAAGAAGACGATGTGGTAGGTGATGGCACTAGTAAGAGCCCCTCCTCGTGAGTGGTAAGGAAGAATATAGTGAGGTCCCTCATGTATATTCACCTGATCCACCTATCCCTCACCTTCATATAAACAATAGGGGTGACCCACCCAAGCTTTCTGCATCTTCTTTTAATCAATGGAATTTTTTGATGAAGTCTCATGTGTGCAGCTCGTCCATTGAGTTATGGAAAATTATCGAGAATGGTATTCATGTTGGAGATCCAAACAACCTAACAAGAAGAGAGGTTGTGGATATACAACTCAATGCAACAACTCTACACATGATCCAGCTTGGTGTGGGTCCCAAGGACATGCCCCACATAAAACATCTCAACACAGCAAACGAAGCTTGGGATTCCCTCACCGAGCTCTTCATTGGCAATGAAAGCATGAGAAGGAATAGGTATGATGCTTTGAGTAACCAAGCTGAAGGGTTTTATATGATGGATCGCGAGGATCACGAGGATATGTATAGAAGGCTCAAGTCAATAGCCACCACATTCAGAAATCATGGTGCTTCCCACGTTGATGACACGTGGATCAAAACAAAATATGTTAGTGCTCTTATGCCATTTGAGCCTACAAATTTGAAGATCCTCCAAGGTAGACACAATTACCACCAAATGACTTCCAATGAGGTAATGCAAGAAATTGCAGCTTTCAAGATGGCCGCCAAGAATGCCGAAGACGCTCGTGCTCAAGCCATTAGAATGCAGGAGGGGGTCAATGTGGCCTTGAAGGCAAATGTCGCTGAACAAGACGATTATGATAGTGAAGATATGGACTGCCCGGAGGATGTCAAGAGGGCTCATGGTGAGTACATGGCCTTCTATGCCAGAAACTTTTAGAAGGACCCCGCAAAAGCCAAATCTGAACTTAAACACAAGAGTGGGTCAAATGGAAGAAGGGGAAATGGTCCTAAGTTGAGAACATGTTTTAACTATGGAGACCAGTTGCACTTTGTAGCTGAGTGTCCATATCAAAGTAGAGAATAAAATGTAGGTAGGGTCATCCTCAAAGAAAAGTCAAAGGCTCCACAGAAGAAGCAATTTGTGAAGAAGAATACTCCATTCAAAAAGCAACCTAAAATTGTTTTAGTGGCTCAAGAGGAG
This sequence comes from Avena sativa, assembly GCA_916181665.1. Taxonomy (NCBI): domain Eukaryota; kingdom Viridiplantae; phylum Streptophyta; class Magnoliopsida; order Poales; family Poaceae; genus Avena; species Avena sativa. The sequence goes on along the minus strand of OV702283.1, from coordinate 151,656,596 downwards.
TATTCATCCGGAAGTGAAGATGAAGAAGATGATGATAGATCACGAGAGGTGGCAGCCATAGCCACCACATCAACACCGGCATCTCTCTTCAGCTCACCTAATGAAAACACCGTCAATGAGAATGTCACTTGTCTCATGGCAAGAGGTTCCGAGGTATCATCTTCTACCAATTCCTTTCCTAAGAGTATGATTTACATGGATGACTCTACTAGTCTTAAGGTTAAGGAAGAAATTGTTGCTTTGGGATATTTTATCACTAACCTTCAAGGTGAGCATAAAATACATTTTGAGGCTCTCATGGACCAACTTGCTCAAAACGAAGTACTCCTTGAAGAAAAAGGGAAAATTGAAAGGGAGGATGCAATGGAAATCGCATCTCTAAAAAATGCTCTAGAGGAAGAAGAAGAGGCTCGAGTCTCTTTGGAATAGAGACTTGAGTCAATCGAGGAGTCACATGAAGAAGTTGTGATCAAGCTTACAAAAGAATGTGACAATGCAGTAGCCAAAGCAAAGAAATTAAAAAAAGGAGAAAGTTGAATTTGAGGCTGCTCATGCTTGACTCGCCGGGGAATTGGAGAAACTTGACATTGCTCACAAGGCTTTGGAAAGTGAATACTCTATTCTCAGTGAGTCTCATGATCAGCTTCAAACTCGACTGAGCAAATATGATATTCCTAGCACTTCTACATCAATATATGCACATTTAGAAGTTTTTGAAGAATATGCTAGGCTGAAGGATGAGCTTGCCAAGGCATCTACTTCCAAAGGTAAGGAAGCTCTTGATGATATCCTTGACAAGAAAAGGTCTAGCTATGGAAAAGAGGGACCTGGTTATGTCTCCAAGTGCAAGAAGAATAAGAACAATAAAAAGAATACCAAGAAGACACAAGGCAAGACAAGCACCACAAAAAAGAACATCGCAAAGGACAAAACTAATCATATTGGTTTTACAGGGACTAACAATCCTAATTACGAGTTATTTTGTGATTATAATGGTGATGTCTATGCTAGTTTTGTAGGTCCTTATGATAGTTATATCTCTTGGTATATTTGGGTCCCAAAGACCCTTGTTACTAACATGAGAGGACCCATTGAAAAGTGGGTACCTAAAACCAAGAAGTAACTTTTGTGCAGGGCTATGCTTCCGGTGGATCTAAATGGGTGCTGGATAGTAGATGCACTAGTCATATGACCAGAAGTAAAGAGATCATCACAGAGATGAGGCATAATCACGATCACATAACTATCTCCTATGGTGATAAGTCAACTTCTGAGGTATTAGGTCTTGGCAAGGTTGTGATTGCCCACGATATCTCTCTCGTGGACATTATGCTTATTGAGATTCTCGGTTACAATTTACTTTCTGTTCGTGCCCTTGGTAAGATGGGCTTTGCTATTTTTATTGATGGTGATTTAGTGGTACTCTTGTGGAGCAAGTATCTAAAGGTCGCTTTCATTGGGTATGTTGAAAATGACCTGTATGTGGTGGACTTCTCAGGGAAAACTACTGCAGGTCCGATGTGCTTATTCGGAAAGGCCAACACGGGCTGTGTTGGGGATATGCTATATGGGTATACTCATAGCATGTCACCTATCCGGATAACCCGGGTGGCCCACAGTTGGTAGCATGGCCTATGGCCTGCTGGGCGGCCCAGTTAGATGGATCCAGAAGGGAGGCCCATTCCGGATAAAGGAAGGCTACGGTTGGAGTCACCGACGTACCCGGAGCCTTGGAGTGCAAGATACACAAGACTAGTAATAGACGGTGTAGGACTCTGTGACCTGTCCGGCTAGGACTTTTCCCTGTAACCCTAGGACCTGGCGACTATATAAGTCGGGCCTATGGGAGCCTTTAGGGCACAACTTTAGACAACCTAGTATCGATTCATACAACCTCGCACATCGAACCTATCTCTGTAACTCGGCCTATTGCCCTTATAATGATTTATAGCAGGAGTAGGATTCCGCCACCGTCGTGGGATCTGAACCTGGGTAAGCTGTGTTACCTCGTACGCGTCAACCGTCCGCCTTCCCCCACATCTCTAAACACGCACTGTGAGGACCCCTCCATGGCGTACTCGTCGGCAATACCACGACAGGCTGGTTATGGCATCGCCGTCTAGCCCACGTCAACATGAGAAATTTGAAAAGTATTCACAAGGGTGGCCACATCCTTGGACTAAAAGTCAATGTTTCCTTTGCCAAAGATCGTTTTTACAGGGCTTGTGTTGAAGGAAAAATGCACGACTCTCCCCACATGAGGAAGACTATTATATCATCAAAGAGGATCTTGGAGTTACTTCATGTGGATCTTCTTGGTCCTCCATCTCATGCAAGTCTTGGTGGGAAGAAGTATTGCTTGGTCATAGTTGATGACTATTCAAGATACACATGGTGTACGTTTTCAAGCTGAAAAGTGAGACTCAACAAACTGTTATTGACTTCGCCAATGAGGTTCAACGTCAACATAGTGTCCTAATTTTGGCAATAAGAAGTGACAATGGCTCTGAGTTCAAGAACTACACTCTGAATGAATTTCTAAGTGAAGAGGGGATAAGACATCAATACTCCGCTGCGTACACCCCTCAACAAAATGGTGTATCCGAGAGGAAAACCGAACTTTAATGGATATGGCAAGGTCTATGTTGGCTGAATTCAAGTCACCATACAACTTTTGGGCTAAAGCTATATCCACCGCATTTCATTCGTCAAATCGGCTTTACCTCCGCAAAATCTTGGAAAAGACTCCATATGAGATACTTACCGGTAACAAGCCCAACATATCATATTTCCGGGTGTTCAGTTGTAAGTGTTTCTTTCTCATTAAATGAGTTTGTTTGTATAAATTTGAGTCAAAGGCTTTAGAAGGTATTTTTGTTGGTTATGGTGCGGAATCCCACACTTATAGAGTCTACAATAAAGTCTCCAGAACTGTTGTAGAATCTTGTAGTGTGGAGTTCGAGGAAAATGATAGATCCCATGCGGGGAAAGTTGATGTTTGTGATGTAGATGCTGAAATACCCCAAGATTCCATAAGAAGAATGGGCGTGGGATTTTTCTGCCCCATTGAGGAACCCCTTGTGGCAGATCGAGAAGTACAATGCTCTACTCAAGTAGAGCCCTCATCTACACAAGATCAACGAGCTCTACATGCTGAGGAAACCACTGCACCAACACCACAACCCTCTGAAGATCAACCATCTGCTGAAGCTCCTGAAAGCCCCAGGCCGGATTTTCTGGGCGAGGCCGGATTATATGGCCCGACCTCATCTTATGCCAAAAACGAAGAAGAAGACCTGAACTCTACTGAAACTCCTAGGCCGGATTATCTGGCCCCTCCAATGGGCGGATTATCCAGCCCTGAAGCTCCAGAACTGCAGCAGCCTCCTGTTACGACTGTTGATCAAAATCAAGAGCAAAGTTCTTCGTATCCTGTCCACACTAAACAAGTTGTGTGTCAAGACAAGGACTTAAATGATGAAGCAATCCCTGCAGTAAACAATAAGGAGATTGAAACTCATCGCAAATCTCGGGCTAAAAGGAACCTTGAATTAAGAGATCATACTCTTGACAAAGTTGTAGGTGATCTAAGCAGAAGGGTGTCCACAAGAAGGGATTTCATGGTGGTGGCACGATAGATGCCATGGGTAGGCTTAAGTTGGGGGCCAATGTGTGCTAGTGGGATCCATGGAGGGAATATGTAGTGATTTCTACATACAGAATGCAAGAACTTGATCTTTATTCAACACCAGTGAAGCTACACTTTCTCCTTGAGATGTTTGAGCGAGAGGAAGAAGAAGCTACTACAAGTGCTCAGTAAGAAAATGAATCGATCCCCTTCTCTGGAGGACCTGCCCCTTCCTATAAAGGAGTGGCCTGGTTCCATCTAGGGCTAACGTGGACAAGCATATTCGTGGAATATGCTTGTCCCAAAATAGTAACTCGGCGAGCTCCTTTCCGTGTCGCCCTTCTATCAGTGGCAATAACCCAGAGCCCACGACATGTGAGACCATGTAACATCCCAGTATTAGAGCTTAGAAATAAGATGAACACATATGTGTGCCTTGCATTCATGCATAGAAAATCCGAATACTTTTCGCGCTTTTGAACAAAACTTGTCAAAGTGATTGAAGCTTCTCTCAACTTGATGGGACTAAAGTAGATCATCAAGTTAACTACGATAAGTTTCAATATGACCTTTTCTAAAACCTTATTTTGGGTAAAGGAGATTTGATCTAAGGGTAGATCAAATGTAATAGAAGTTAAACCCTAATACATTACTTAATGATTTATATTTGATCCTTAAGTAATCATATCCTAGTATTCATTACACAAGTCATGAATACCAAGATATAAATATAAAGTAATAGGAATGTAACAACTAAATCTTGATCTATCTTAATCTCATTTTCTTATACCATGAATATCATGGCAATACCTAACCCTAACTCTTTAGTGGGATTGAGTAGGAAAGACACCAAATCAAGATCATTCACCACATATCTTTCTTTCCATATCAATCCTTATCATCTCTACTGAACCATATTCTAATATCTGTTGTTCATCAATGTTGAGTAACCAACTATTGATTCACCAATTCTTAAACTATCAATTTTTGACCTAGCAACTCTTGTCCTTATCATAGAATTCACTTAAGTATTTTAGAGATATTCAGAAGATAATTATAATACAACTGTAATGTTGTATTGATAAAGCCTTGATTAGTCAATTGGAAACCTAAGCCATAAATGATCAAAGGATTATAATGATCATGCTCAAGCCACTAAGAGTGAATGATTATATCATGTATAAGTGACATTGGTGGATAGAACAGATTAAACTCTAGTATAGATATGTTATCCTAGGTTAGCCATGACAAGTCACCATGATATAATGTGAAGTTTGAATATAAGATACTGGAGTAATGTAGATATAAGGTAGTATGACTAAGCTGAAGCTAGAGTAGCATGGAGTTAATGAAGTAGTGTTATTCCTCTTAAAGTATAGTAAGCTTTTGATGAAAGTAGTTTGATATATATGCATCTACTAGAGGAGTATTAGTGATGAGGATAAATGAAGTATATGAAAGGAGTTAGAAGTAACTAGTTAATGGATTAGAGGTTATCATTAGTGGAGTAGATGATATAACCAAGTATAGATATAAGAAAATTATGAAAAGCTTCAGTGGAAAGCTTCCGAGATATATAAGTGAGATTACAAAGTAATCTGAGAAGTAAGAAGGTAATCATTCAATTGGAATTAGATTCAAAAGAAGTACTCTAGAGATGAGAGTTATATTTATGAGGAGATTATATAGATCTTTAGTTTCAAGCTCACTGGGTTTTACAAATGGATTAAGAAGAAGAAAGTATTGATAAGAATATTCTTGTGAAATAAAGCTCATCATGTTAACATATGATGATGTATGTGAAGTAGTAGTATATCTAGAAAAGGGATTCCTTATTTATAAGTCAAGAATTATGAAGTAAGGAAGATAGGAATTCCTGGGAAGCTATTAACCAAAACTATATCACTCCATATCAAAATCATTATCTTTATCACTTTTTCAAAACCTAAACAACTTCTACAAGGTAAATGAATTACCTTTATCATATAATTAATGTTCATTAGCAACCATTATATTTATCATAGGAGCCACTCACATTAGTAAGGAAGAGATTATTTAAGATAATAAGGTAATCCTTGGTTGCTAGTAGATCAAGTAGTTTTGTTCCTGCTTAATATCATTGCAGAAATGTATATAGATAAAGCCTGATCTTATTTCTTATTTATTATAATATTAGTAGTGAAGTCACTTATCATCCTTAAGGAACCACAAGGGAAATTGCAAAGGATAGTCTAAAACCCTAAAGTAATAAGGATTTAAGTAGACGGAGCATTGCACACTAAGAGGCAACACGGTCTGTGATATCTGAGCCCCTCCGTCGCAGGAAGGTAGCCTTCGGCGATCATCTCTTGGATATCATGGTCTGTGATATATGAGCCCACCAGTTGCCTTTGTGCGATTCTGGTTCCTCCTCCAACGGCTCCAGCGCCGCCAGATTAAGGTCGCCGCCGGTGGACTCGATAACCGCTGATGCGGGGATGACTAGGCCCTATGGAGGCACGGCGATGGAGCTCGCCGGCTTCGCCGCGGCTTCGTTCGGCACCGCCATGGAGGGATAAGCGCTGCTGATGGCCATGGAGTGAGGCTGGGTGTGATTGGTGCAGATTGGAGGCTAGGGTTTTTTCGCGAGTAAGGCGCGGAGAGCTCGAGGGGGCACGCACTAGAGGAAGAAGACGATGCGAGGAGAATGAGGTAAAAGGTGAAAATTCCACCGCGGTTACTATTTATCATCTCCAAGCATCAAGATTCGTGCAGCTTGATCGAACGGTTGGCGCGTAGACGACGTGTTCGCGAACGTGTGCGGAAATTTTGCCACGTCTCCAACCGTCGCAGCCAACGGTTCGTATTGCTCGCGCGGGAAAATCGGACATGATTGCGTTCTCTGCATGTGGGAGTTATGAGGCATCGCTGACCTAAGCGTACGTCGTCCTAGCTGACATGGGAAGATGAGTCGTCACATCGAAGATTCGGACATGGACGGATCCAGTCCAGCTACGGAAGAGTACGACGGAAGATTCAGCATTTCTCCGGCTTACAAGTTGAAGACGGAGAAAGCTTTGCAGGGTTCGTTGGGAGGACTACAAGATATTGCTTAACGATTTGCCGACATCCAACTAGACGGAACATTCATCTGAATAGGCAAGATGGTATAAGATCTCGGAGTTCTCCGGGGGCTACTGTTGGGGATATGCTATATCGATATCCTCATAGCATGTCACCTATCCGGATAACCCGGGTGGCCCACAGTTGGTAGCATGGCCTATGGCCTGCTGGGCGGCCCAGTTAGATGGATCCAGATGGGAGGCCCATGCCGGATAAAGGAAGGCTACGGTTGGAGTCACCGACGTACCCGGAGCCTTGGAGTGCAAGATACACAAGACTAGTAATAGACGGTGTAGGACTCTGTGACCTGTCCGGCTAGGACTTTTCCCCGTAACCCTAGGACCTGGCGACTATATAAGTCGGGCCTATGGGAGCCTTTAGGGCACAACTTCAGACAACCTAGTATCGATTCATACAACCTCACACAGCGAACCTATCTCTGTAACTCGGCGTATTGCCCTTATAGTGATTTATAGCAGGAGTAGGATTCCACCACCGTCGTGTGATCTGAACCTGGGTAAGCTGTGTTACCTCGTACCCGTCAACCGTCCGCCTTCCCCCACGTCTCTAAACACGCACTGTGAGGACCCCTCCATGGCGTACTCGTCGGCAATACCACGACAGTTGGCGCCCACCGTGGGGCAAGAGGCGCTTCAGGCTCTTCGGCAGGCGATGACCAAGATCTTCGCGGGAATCAGCGAAACCGTAGCCATCGGTCGTGTTCTCTTCTCCGGCGATGTTCCGATCGTCCCTCCTGACGAGTTCTGGATCCCGGCGAAGACGAACCCTACGTGGTGTTCGATCGTTCCTATCGGAGACATCCACCTCTTCATAGGCGAAACCGACTCGGGCACTAGTTCCCTGGGAGTCGGAGGAGCATCAAGGCCCGCACGGACCTCCTACGGGCAGGATACGTTCGCAGAAGGATCAATGTCGGATCACTCTTCGGAGTTTGCCGGCAAAGATCGGAAAAATTCAAGGCCCACCCAAACCACCCCTGTGCAGGATATAAAGGTGGAAGATCACTTCAAATCCGCCGGCTTCGCCCGCGCATCTAGACAGTAGAGATCCAAGTTCGTCGGAGTGGTTACCATCTTCGATCTGGCGCGTTGCGTTTAGAGAGAGGGCGAAAACCCCCGCGATTACCTGGCCAGGTGGCTCCGTATACGAGCCGATCTGGCCCACTACCCCAATGATAACGCTTTGTATCACTTCGTGGAAGGACTGGACCGTGGCATGCTTCTCCGACATTCTTTAAGATGGTAGCAGGCAACATGACGCCTTACCCTTGAACAGATGGTGAGCACCGTCAACAACTACGCAGAGGCTGACGCAGAAGCCCAGAAAGCACTTGTGCTCATCGACGGAGAACCTCCGATTCAGCCACCTCCACCACCGCCTCCGGCTGCCATCGTCGCAGCTGCACCACCACCTCCAGTCATCGTCGCTGCCGTTGCACCTCCACCGCCCGTCATCGAGGAAGTCCTGGCACCCTCCGACTCAGTCATTGACGTGCTTTATGCTGATTTCAGTGCAGATTTAGAGGAGATAGATTTTAGACCAGAAGAGCTAGACTCCGCTATGCAGGAGATGGAGGAGGAGTACACGTGCGACGAGCAAGCTAACAATGCCGTCACGTCTCGAGGGGTGTTCATCACCATTGGGATGGCGATGGATGAAGATCAACCCGTACGAGCTCCGCCTACAGCGCTGGAAAAGGGGAAGGGCCACTTCTTGCTGCTGACGATGATCGCGCAAAGGTCATGCCTCCTCCGCCTAACCCAGTGCAGCAGCCGCAGGAAATCGGCACCGGCCCGAGCAACAACAACACCGCAAACCTACCGCCTCCGGCATCTACGTCTGCAGCAGCCCAAGTTACTCCAGCTGATAGAGTAATGTACGGCAACCTCCTCGTCGAGCCACTGACCGTCGCTCATATCCGGAAGGTGACCCAGCTTGACGAGAAGCGCCAGCAGCTGCTGGAGGAAGCGCAGGCCATCGCGGAGCAAGGCGCTAAGCTAGATCGAGACCTGGTCAATGCTCACAAGTCCATAGAGAAATCTAGAGCAATGGAGGCCGAGTACAAGACTTTGCTACAGCAGCAGAAGGCTAAGAAAGCTCCGGCTCGCGTCATCAACGATCCTGGTGTACGGCGCAACCTAGGATGGGCTCCCTCGAAGCCGGAACAAGCCAAACCATAAATTGACAGTGAAGGCAAGCAAGTGATGCCCACCCCACTCCTTAACCTCGCCGTCGCCAAGACCCTTCTGGAGCAGGATAGATCGCCCGAGGCAGTGGAACATGTCTATGACCTAGTGGCCAAGGCGGTAAAGCAGCAGGAAAATGCTACCTCTCAGAGGCTTGAGTCCGACCCAATGCTTTGCCAGTCTAGCCAGTATAAGCCGCCAAGGGACAGATCTCCTCTTGATGTCGGGTCCCAGACGGGTTCATCGGAACAAAGACGGAGTGATGCGCGCAACAGGAAGGATGCTATCTCCATATCCTCCGACCGCGGAGAAAAGGCCCGACCTCGTCGCCCATCGCCACCGCCCCAGTCCCCCCGACATCGCGAAGATTACAAGGCTCACCATCGTACGGATATGCCCCCACCAAAGCAGTGCAGCATCGTCATCCGCGACAACGCGGAGCAGACCCGTCATGACGGAGAGCGCAACCAAGGACACAGGAGCAGGTCACACCATGACCCTCCGTGTCCGACAAGCAACCATGATAGGTGTGAGGCATCGCATGAGGGTAACAGCAAGAAGGCTAACCCACCGCCACCTCCGCCTCCGTCACCACCAAGCAGTCACCATGGCGGAGGAGGCCCGCATCGTTCACACAGCCCATCCCCTATTGACAAGAAGAAGAAGAACCCGGAGCCGTGCGATGCATGTTCGCGGATCGATAAGATCCACGAGGCCCGGGAAGGACCATACCTGGGACCACGTTGCTTTGGACCCGCAATACGGTCCGCAACTTACCCCAAAGGTTTCCGGATTGACAAGACCATCAATCCCTATGACGGCACTGCCAAGCCAGCCACATGGTTGCAGGACTACGACAACACAGTGGAGATTGCCGGAGGCAACCCCAACGTCGCCGTCAAGTACCTCCCATTAATGTTGGCGGGCACGACCCGTCAATGGATCGACGACTTGCCGGATAAATCTATCTACAACTGGTTGGACATGCAAGAAGCGTTCACCAAGAACTTTGAGGGTACATACAAGCGTCCCTGCACTGTGGGCGATCTACAGCGGTGCATGCAAGAGAAAGACGAGACATCTCGCGCCTACCTCTCAAGCTGGCTGGACATGAAGAATTCCTGCGCAGGAGTGCACACTCAAACCGCCATGGCCACCTTCATCGATGGGTTAGAAAGGGGCACGTTGCTCCGACATAAGCTGAAACGCTTGCAGGACAATCACCAGCTTGACTTGAACCAGATGATTTAGTTGGCTAGTAAGTTGGCAACCGCCGCCGCCGATGCTCGCGGCTCCTTTCCAGCAAAAGCCATTCCAACTCAAGCTCGGAGGAACAGCAGTACAAAGGAGAAAACCGCTCCATAAGAAAAGAAATCTACAGACATGGTCGCTATGACTTTTGCAGGACGAGGTGATGGCGGACAACGTGGCCGAGGAAGGGGATCTGCTCGTGGGCAGCAACGAGGAAGTAAAACCACCTCGGCGCCACTCCGCGTTCCCCAAACCTACAAGGAGTACCGCGATATGCCATGCCTCGTACACCTTGACGTCAACGGCAAGGCCACCCATACCAATCGACACTGCAAGTTCATCAACGACCTCAAGGAAGACCCAGAGTCCGGCTATAAGCAAATTCGGAAGAACAGACCGCGAGGCAAGGGCAAGGGGAAGAAGAAGGAGGAGGAGTCCAAGGATTCAAGTGACATGGACGAGGACGTTGACCCCAAGCGAGCCGCCAAGAGCGACGACAAGGGAAAGAACCCCTTCACGAAGAAGGCTCTAGTCTACCACACTTTCCTTGGCACCCCCACCATCCGACAACAGAAGACCTCTCTGAGGATCCTGATGGCTACTCTCCCCCAGTTCCCCAGTACCTGCGCTGGTCGGAGGTTCCAATCACTTGGGACAGGACGGACCACCCAGACCTTATACCTACGAAGAACTAGTACGCCATGGTCATCAACCCCTTGATTGATGGCGTGGAGTTCACCAAGTGTATGGTGGATAGTGGAAGCAACATCAACATCATGTACCTGGATACACTGCAGAAGATGAACTTGACGGAGGCAAACCTAAGGCGGACCAACACCATCTTCCACGGTGTAGTTCCTGGTCGGGAGGCTCGGCCCCTTGGGTGCATTACACTTCAGGTTGCCTTTGGCGATGTTAACAATTACCGCCAAGAGCGCATATCCTTCGAGGTGTTCCCCTTCAAGAGCGTGTACCATGTCATATTTGGCCGCGACATTTTCCACACATTCATGGCCAAGCCATGCTTCGTCTACAGCAAACTCAAGATACCCGGACCAAAAGGTGTCATCACCGTATCCGGGAGCTTTACCAAGGCAAGGGACTGTGAGATCAATGAAGCAGCCGTTGCAAAAGCTGTCCTCTACAGCGAAGAATTCAAAGAGATCCAGAGCAAGGTCGATGACTCAGAGATGCCCGCGTCGAAGAAGCAGATCTCCGACTCCGCTCCTGCATTCAAGGCCGCCATCGAGACCAAGCCGGTGGAACTTGTGGTAGGCGATGCCTCCAAGGTCACCGCCATTGGGACGAACCTGGATCCCAAATAGGAAAGCGCGCTCGTCGAGTTCCTCCGTGAGAATAGGGACATCTTTGCCTGGCAACCTGCCGACATGAAAGGTGTACCTAAGGAACTTGCCGAGCACAGGTTAAACATTGATTCAAAATCCAAACCAGTGAAACAACCTCTATGACGCTTTGGAGATGAGAAGAGACGCGCCATTGGTGAAGAGATAGCTAGGTTACTTAAGGCTAGATTTATCCGAGAAGTCCTTCACACCCGATGGGTGTCCATTCCTGTACTTGTCCCCAAAAAGGGAACCAATGAATTAAGAATGTGCGTTGATTACACCGGCTTGAACAAAGCATGTCCCAAAGATCCGTTTGCTTTGCCTCGCATTGACCAAGTCATTGACTCGGCGGCTAACTCAGAGCTTTTGTGTTTTCTCGATGCATACTTAGGATACCACCAGATCAAGATGAGGAAGTCAGACCAATTGGCCACTTCGTTCACTACCCCATACAACACGTTTTGCTATGTTACGATGCCCTTTGGGCTGAAAAAGGCAGGTGCTACATACCAGTAGACAATGCAACGTTGCCTCCACGACTAAATTGGTCGGAACATTCACACCTATATGGACGATATCACGGTGATGTCTAAAAAGTAAAACGACTTAATCTATGACTTAAAAAGAAACCTTTGATAATCTCCGGAAGTACAACATGATGCTTAACCCTAAGAAATGCGTCTTCGGGGTTCTAGCTGACAAATTGTTGGGGTTCATCGTTTCCCAATGCGGAATCAAGGTCAACCCGGAGAAAATCAAGGCCATCTTAAACATAAACCATCCGACATTCCTAAAGGACATTAAACGACTAACAGGTTGTGTTGCAGCAGTTAGTCAGTTCATCAGCCGACTTGGAGAGAAGGGTCTGCTGCTGTACAAGTTGCTGAAGAAGGCGGACAAATTCACGTGGACAGACGAGGCAGATGCAACATTGAAGCAGCTCAAGGAGATCCTTTCCTCAGCGCCTATCCTTGCAACACTCGAGCCTGGAGAGCCCCCGCTAATCTACATGGCGGCAACCAACCGGGTAATTAGCATCGTTGTCGTGGTAGAGCGGAAGGAACCAGGCTATGAGCACGGAGTTCAACGACCAGTTTACTATGTGAGCGAGGTCTTGACGGAGTCCAAGCAGCATTACCCGCACTACCAGATGATAGCTTATGGAGTATTCCTTGCTTCTCGGAAGCTGAGGCATTACTTTCAATAGCACCCAATCACAGCGGTGAGCAAGACTCCACTATCCGACATAATCAACAACAGCGACGCTACAGGAAGGGTCGTGAAGTGGGGCATTGAACTTGCCGCCTTCGAGATCACTTACAAGAGACGCGACGCTATCAAGTCACAAGCCTTGGCGGATTTTGTTGCAGATTGGACGGAGATGCCAGATGCTACTCCATTGCCGGAACCAGAGCACTGGGTGATGCACTTTGATGGATCAAAGCTGCTCAACGGCTCGGGGGCTGGTATGTTGCTACAGTCACCAACAGGAGACAAGCTACACTACGTTCTGCAGATCCACTTCGAGGCTACAAACAACATGGCGGAGTATGAATCACTCATTCACGGACTTCGTGTAGCCAAGGATATTGGCATCAAGCGCATAGTTTGTTGTGGAGATTCCGACTTGGTTGCCCAGCAGGTGGCTGGCACCTGGAATGCGCGGAACCCTATGATGGTGGCATATCGAGACGAAGTGGACGAGATAGCCAAGAGCTTCTTGGGCTACGAAGTCAAGTATGTACCTAGGGAGCAAAACGAGGCGGCTAATCTGCTGTCTAAGCTTGGATCAGGGCGCAAGAAAATTCCGCCTGGAGTTTTCCTAGAGCACCTGCGCGCACCATCTGTGAAGGGAGCCGACATCGACAACCCGGATAGAGCTGACTCTTTCGTCAACATGGTGGCTAAGGTCCCTCCGGCTTGGACAAAACCGTTCATGGAATATCTTGAACACGGAACTTTGCCCGACGATGAAGTCGAAAGACGACAAATAATACGACGAGCAAAGGGTTATACCATAATCAACGGGCAACTCTACAAAAGGAGCACTACTGGTGTATACCTAAAGTGTGTTTCCCAGCTAGAAGGTATGGAAATCCTACGCGAAATCCATCTCGGAGACTGCGGGCATCACGCAGCTCCTCGATCGTTGGTCGCGAAAGCCTTCCGGCAAGGATTCTACTGGCTGACCGCGAAGGCGGACGCCGACAAGCTGGTTGAGACATGCATGGGATGCCAGTATTATGCCCGACAACCACATGTTCCTGCTGAAGAATTGCGAACAATACCAATAACTTGGCCGTTTGCAGTCTGGGGGCTAGACATGGTGGGAACGTTACAGACGGCACCTTGTGGGTTTACGCATCTGCTTGTAGCAGTTGATAAATTCACCAAATGGATAGAAGCTAAACCCATTAGAAAGCTTGATGGGGCAACTGCCCTCAGGTTTGTCCGGGATCTAGTGGTGAGATTTGGTCTCCCACACAGCATTATCACCGACAACGGCAGCAATTTGTCACTCGGAGAAGTGGAGGCTTATTGTTGGGAGAAAGGCATCTGACTTGACCTTGCATCGGTGGCACATCCACAGTCCAACGGTCAGGTTGAGCGAGCCAATGGATTAATTCTGCAGGGAATCAAGCCACGTCTTGAGGCACCGCTACATAGAGCATCTGGAGCCTGGGCGGAAGAATTACCGTCTGTGTTGTGGAGTTTACGAACTACACCCAACAGATCCACTGGCTACACCCCTTACTTCATGGTATATGGAGCAGAAGCCATCCTGCCTTCCGACATCCTTCACGATGCACCAAGAGTTGCCGCCTACGATGAAGATGACGCTGAAGAATCCAGACGCCTAGATGTGGACCTTCTCGAGGACGAGCGCGTTTTGGCATGCCAAAGATCCGCCATCTACCAGCAGAAGCTACGCAGCTACCATAGTCGCCGTGTTCGGCATCGCTCGTTTAAAGAGGGGGATTTGGTGCTCCGACTTAAGCAGAAGAAGTCACACAAATTATCCCCGCCATGGGAAGGACCGTTCATCATAAGCAAGGCACTACTCAATGGGTCTTACTACCTCGTTGACAATCATGAACTGAAGAATAGACCCAACGGGGATCATAAGCGTAAGCGACGTGACCCGGATGATGACTACCCGGAGCTTGATCGGCCATGGAACATAGCACAACTACGTCCTTTTAACACTTAGCATTTTTTATCTAATTGTGTACCTCTTATATGATCAATGAAATAAAGCTCTCTGGTTCACTCATTTTTGAGTCTTTTACCTCCTTTAGTGTTCAGTTTTGGATCATATAAAACCTTTATGCACAAGCTTTGCGATTACACTTGTGAAAATTCCGCCTACGGGCGTTAGCTTAAGTTTTCTGGTCTACACGTTCTTTGTCATTTTTATGTGGATTCTGGAGTAGTGACTTTCGACACTTATTGTCGGCGATTTTGTGCTTAGTTTATTGACGGTGCCATTGGGCATCATCACCTAAGCACATGGTTCCGACAACGAGTCTTCTGACTCACGAAACGTCAAGCATAAGAACCAAAGTAATGGATAAGCCAACACTTGCTTAAAATAATATATACATTCTGGAAACTAGTTCTTGAGCAGCAGGAAATAACAACCATTGTTTTCTGCCTTAAGATTACATAAACAAGTTTTTCCCGCGTATGCACCAAAGGTGAAACAGATATTACAAAGTTGTTCTTTACTCCTTTGGCGCAGGTGACTTGGAAGCAGCATCATCACCAGCCGGAGAACCACCCTCGAAGTCTGCGCTGTGGTGTGACTCAGAGGAACCTTGGTTGCCGCTGTCGATGGTGTTCATGGGAACGAAGACATCGACGTCTACCAACTCGGCAACTCTGGTGTCATAGCCCGCGAGCGACGACAAGATGGCTTCATGGTTAATCTCTTTGCCATCATCGTCTACGTCGGGAATGCCAAAGGTCACCGTGTCGATGTTGGCATCTTCATAGTGTGCCTTCACCATTGATAGCGCCATCCTTGCTCCAGCCCGCGCACATGAAGCTTTCCAGCTTGTGATACGCTCGGGGGCTCGGTGCAGAATCTCCGAGTACTTCACCACGGAGTCTGATGCCTTGATGTTTTTCTGGAGGGGCTTGGCGATCTCCTTGGCTTGCGTGATGGCGGTGTTGATGAAGTTGCCGGCAAGAATCCTGCATTCCTTGGCTGGAGGAGGCGATCGGGTTAAACCCATGGGAGCTACAAATTCCGACAAGGAGCGCATGAGTTCAACAATTCCAAGTACCCAGACTACAGAAATCCAAGACGGAGAAAACTTACTGAAGATGCTGGCCTCAGCTTGCTAGAGGGTGTCCGCCAAGAATTCTTTCTCTTGTTGGAGGAGCTTATACGCCTCGCTATGGCGTTGATTTTGCTCATCGGCAGCTTGCTTCTGATCTTTTAAGATCGCAATCTCCTCCTTCAAGCGATTGATTTCCTCAGTGGCGGAGTCCTGCAGGGCTTTCATCGATTCCTCATGCATTTTCAGCATATCATTCCTCTCCTGCTTAAGAATCTTGTTCTCGCTATCCAGCTCTTGAATGTGCTTGGATTGCTCGACAATATTCTTGGCCTTGCCGATGGTTTCTGCAAAGTCGGAGAAAGTAAAAAGTACACAGTGAGTACTTGGAGAATATGGGCACAAAACCAAGTCGGAATGCGAAAAAGAAAACAGACGCTTGCTCTTAGTGATCCGTTCCTTCAAGAAGGCAGTTTTACCCTTTTTAGCTTCCAGTTCTGCGTGCATCTTCTAGTACTTGTCATTGGCCATGCCCCTCCGAGCACTCTCGTTCTATGGAAAAAAGGTCAAAGTTAAAATGTTGTTTGGTCTGCTTGGAGCATCTAGCCGGAAATTTTCCACCTAGACGCTCGGGGGCTACAGCGAGAGTTTTTGACTTAGTAATATGCTTAGCTTTTCTTTAAAGCATCTAGTCGGAACTAATTCAGTTCTCAATTAGAAGCTTGGGGGATACAGTATAAAGTTTTTAACTCGGATATATGCTTAGCTTTTATTTAAGCATCTAGTTGGAACTAATTCAGTTACAACTAGAGGCTTGGGGGCTACAGTATGTAAAATTATGAACACTGCGTATGCTACTCTTAAAGCATCTAGTCAGAATATTTCATTCCATCCATATGCTTGCGGGCTACAGTGAGAGTTTTTCTAACTTAGTCACTCTTAGAGCATATAGATGCAAAAACCTATGGTTTTTCCGTCTACATCCTTGGGGGCTATAGTGGGATACTCATACGAAATGCAAAAGGCAAACAAAACTTACAAGTGCGATGATCTTGAGGTTTGTAGCACTCTCGGCCAGCAGCTTGCCAAAGGATTCGCTGTTTCCTTGCAAGATTTCTGCTTGCCGGCGGAGCTTCTCTAGACCGCACATAGGAGATGTCGGCGCCGCACCAGGGACCAAAGCAGTGCTACCCGGTGTAAGTACCGGATAGACTATCTTTGGATAGGCTATGGTTTTCTTGGGTGCGGGGGCGCCGCCAACGGCAGAAGTACCTGCTTCCACCACCGCCTTACCGCCACCGATGTCATCCTTAGCCGGAGCTTCAGCCATTTGATGGGTGGCACTCTCCTGCGTCGCCTGCTCGCCGACGACTACAACCTCGGTAGAAGCACCTGCGTCCCTTCCATGGCAGAAGGGCCAGATGCCTCTTTAGCTTGTGAGCTTGTGGCATCCCGCAAAACCACTACTAGAAAATCGCGTTGTTTTTGTGCATTGCATCATCATGACCGCATGCTCATGTCATCATGCCACATTGCATTTGAGCATCGTCATCATCTTGCAATTGCTTGCATAAAACTATTTGCAGAAAACCTATTTTGTGTTTTCTAAAATGCCCCGTCTTTGTTCAAACGCAAAACCCGGGTCTCCGGATTATTTTGTTTTGTCTGCTATCGGTTTGCAAAAGCCCTGTTTGAAATAAATAAAATATTCAATTATTTTTAGTGGGGCAGTCGAACGGGCCGATTCGACCCAGTCGACCACCCCCAGCATTAAAACGGTCCACCTAAACCAGCCCACCCGAATCCTAAAACTACCCAAATCTATCCTACCCACCAACCGCAGCGTGCCACCTCACCCTCTCAACCAATTCCTACCCACCCCGCCACATCATCAATCCACCAGCCCCACTTCCCCCTCTCCCTCTTTCTCACACACTTCCACCTTACCCCTCTCACTTACACCCTGGTCCCACCGCGCCTGGTCCCACCCCACAGTCCCTCTCCTTCCCCACCTGCCCTCCCTGGTCAAAAACCCCTGGCCCGCGCCACCAACCCCACCCCTGGCCCCGCGCCACCTGTTCCCCGGGCCCCACCCCTCTCCCCTGTCCCCGCACCGAATGCACCCCCTGGCCCACCTCCTTCCCTCCTCCCTCCTCTCTCCCCAACCTCCTCTCTCCCCGCGCCTCCCTCTCCTCTCCGGCGCCGGCCACCACTCCCGCCGGCCTCCTTCCTCCGCCGTGGTCCCGCCCGCCGACCTCCGTCCCGCGCTAGCCCGGCCCGGCCGAGGCCGTCTCCGCTCGGCTCGCCTTCCCCAGCACCGGACCGCCTCCTCGCCGGCGATCCCGAGCCGCCCTCGCCCCGCGGGCCCTTCTCCTTCCCCTCAGGCGCCCACCTCCACCGCCAAGCAGAGCTCCGCCGCCCGCTCCTCTCTGCTTCACTCCCGCTCCCGCCGGCCACCTCTGCACCTCCTCTCCTCCGCGCTCGCGCCGCTCGCCGTCTTCCTCGTCTCCGGCAACCACGTCGCCCCGCCTGGAGCGCCGTCGCCCGTCACCCAGGCCGCCTCCCTCGCCCCGCTCCGACCCCGCGTCTCCGCCCGAGCTCGCCCGGCCCCTCCTCCCCGCTCGCCGGAGGCCGCTCCTCCCCCTGGCCGACGACGAGCCCCGCGCCGCCCGGCCGCCTGAGCTCCCCGCCGTCCTCCGCGTGGGCCCAAGCGCCGTCGCGCCTCACCCTCCTCCTGCCGCAACCTCGACCTCGCCATCCCCTGTCGCCTCTACAGCGTCACGGACCCGGAGCTTCTCCATGCTCGAGCACGTGCGCATGGTGCTGCTATCCAGACGCTGCACCGCCACGTTACCCTGCTCCCGTCACGCCTCTACGCCAAGATCCTCGATGTCGTGCGGAGTCCAACAACCAAACATGGAGAAGGTTGACAAGCGTCAAGTTCCCCTTGTCGACAAGATCGGCTCGATGCTGTTGGATTAGAAGAATGTACTTGGTGGAAAGCGAAGGCCCTGACGCAGATCCCAAGCTCGCCACCGGCGGACAAGATGGTACCCAAGGTCGTCGACATAGGAAACCCCAAGATCTCCTTCATGGAAATCGAAGCCGAACCCGGAGACCTCCGTCATGGATCATCGAGCACTTCTACACGGACCCACGGGATGACATGTTCTTCACCCAAGGGCGACAAGGCTCTCTTCACGGATTTCGAGACCCCGACATCGAAACGACAAGATCATCGTCATAGAATCCAAAGACCACCGGTGCCTGACCCATTCCAGTCCGTCGTCGTCATCAAAACCGGAAACTTCAAGTACTTCGACAGGAAATCATAAGGCGATGTCATGTCGCCGTACTTGAAGCTCTTTGACCCAAAAACCGATCTTCCCGGAGTCGGAAGACCGAACCCTGGTGTGCCAAGTTCTTCGAACCGAAGCCCACATATGCGACAAGTGCTTCTTCCCGGACGCCAAGGTCGTCGACACGGAAACGCCAAGTACATCCTCGAGACCGCGAAGCTCTTCATCCCGGACGCCAAGACCGACCAGATACGCGGGCCCGACAATATCGACACCGACCAGGGCGAGACCGATGCGGCCTCGACGCCAACCAAGTCCTTCTTCGCGGATGCGCCAAGATCTACTCGGTTGACCGAGAACGCTTCCTCCGAGACCGAACCCCAGATCCGAACCCTGAGACCGACCCCGAACCCCAGAACCCCAAGATCTTCCGAACCCTAATGTGTGAACCTTATCCGAACCCCTATTTTATAAATGCTAAACATAAAACCTGTTGCATATTAAATTGTCATACTCGCATGCATATTTGTGTGGTTTGGGGTCCTTACGCCGATTCACCGTATAATTAAATATGGGGCCCATATGCGGACAAATCTAGTCTTATATTGGCCTCATTTAATTTTTGTAGCGAACCGGTAACCTATCTTGCCTGTTAATACAACATTTAAATTGCGGGGTAGTTAAACAACTTGAACCACCTAATTAATTGTCGGAACCCCGGTTCTGCTTAATATGGCCTAATCGCATCGCATCTTTGCCATGTCATGCATCATACATGCATCATGCCCGATCTTTTGCCGTAGTATTAAATATTGCATCCGGTGTTTATTCTAGTGTTTTGCTTCTTCGCGGATAAGGCCGTTGAGTTGATGTGAGCTTCGCCCCGATCTTCGGTTGAACCTTAGACAATGTTTTCAGGCGAGCATCTCCCCCTTTCTACCTATCTTACTTTTATAGTATTTATTCCCTCCTGTTGATCTATTGCTATCTGTGTTGCGATGCTCTAGTTTCCGTGCCCGAGATATCCCTTGCAGCCATATATTGCCTTGGACACCTCCTATTACCTGTTGTTTGACAGATAGTTGGACTTGCGCGTCGTAGTCGCTTGCTCAAGTACTGTTGCGTGTCGTCAAGTACCCGAGTTGTTGGAGTATTGCCGCCTGTTCGATGTTGGAGATGATCACGGCTTTATTTATTGCTCACTTTAATTACTGTTTAACAACTAAAATTGAAGTAGGTAAGCAGAGGCACAGGTGGGCAATAGATGTTATTTGGTTGTTAACCGTCCACTTGTGTCCCGTAGGACCCCGAGTTCTTGACACCTGTTCCGAGATCGAGCGCGCTAACCACATGTGGGGAGATATGGGCCCCCCATCGATTTATTACCTGATTTCAAAGTACTGTACTGGGGGCCACAAGTAGTTTGGGGCTTTATTACTATCCTGTACTTATGCCATGCTTTACTGCTTTATTTACGATTGTGTGAGGAGCACGCTGTACTGTTTTGGAAGCGAAGTGTTTTCGCGGTATCGACAGTCCCAGTTTTGGGATTCGCTGTCGTTTACAGCCACTGTCGCAAACCCTGAGTCCGTCTCGGAGACCGGCCGACTTCGTTGCGGGTGTACTTAGTGGGGTGGCCCCACGTGCTTGCTTTGGGTCTGGGAAACGTCATGACTTAGGCCCCGCCGACATACCGATGGGTGTATGTTAATTGATCTGGCAAAAAGGGTCGAAGTGCGTGTGGATACTTTGGTGCACCCCTGCAGGGTTAAATCTTTTCGAGAAGCCGTGTCCGCGGTTATGGACGACTTGGAGCACAGTGCTTGATCATAGACAACTATAACTAAAGTTTACCGTTATAATTTGACTTGTATCTGATATGATTAGTAATCAGCTTCACTGTAACGGAATGGCTAAATAAAAGTACCAACAACTGCTGGGTTTTGGGATATCTCATGCTATCGTATATTTGACTAGTAAGTGTCGCAACTACAACGAAATGGTTAAATAAAACTGCCCACTGTTTAATTTATCAGGACGATTATCTATACCTGACTAGTAATTGCCGCAACGATAACCGAATAAATAAAACTGCCAACTGTGTGAGTTCCTCGGTTGGTCTCGAGGGGGAAACACCAGGATGGGTTTGTTTGGTGTTAGCTTCAGGTTGGACCCAGATAGGCCATTCTTATCCCTCTCTGATAACCGCCAGTTGTATCGAGTCTCCATAGGTTGTTTAGTGCATGCCGCGCTGCCGCTCAGTCCACCATACCTATGTAGGCGAGGACCGCCGAATTCTAGTCTCGCCGTGTACTGGCCTCAGTACTGACGCTCCTCTTTTTCCTTTGCCCTTTGTCGGAACCCCTTTTGTTGAAGCAGGTTTTGAGATCGACGTCGTTACCAGGGTTACCCTTCCGGCTTGGCCTGGGCAGGGTTATGGACGCCATCGGTTATTCTTCAGGGCTCTTAGCCCCATTTGCATCTTGTCCGTAGATGGACGCTCTATCGTTTTCAAGGTGATTTGGATCTTGTACTGTATATCTGTATTCTTGACTCTTGGAGTCGCTGTTGTATATATATATCTGTTCCGTGGGTCCCATCGAGGACTGTTGTGTAATGTTATTACTTCGTTTTCCACCCGCACGAAAGTGCCTGGTGGGCACCTTCGAATCGTTTCTATGCGGGTTTGGCGGGTTTCGCTAAAACTTGCATAGGGCCGATTCTGAGGGTGTTACAGAGTGGTATCAGAGCTCAGCAGTTGCGATACCCCACAAGTCCAGCCTGTAGGATAACCTAGCTAACGGTCGAAGTAGAGTGTCAAAACTATTTTTGAAAAATCGGTTGGATAGTTCTGATTAGGTCTGGTTTTATTCCTTACCCCTCTGCTATTCCCCTCTTACCTCTACGTGTTTTGAATCCGCTCTCTTCTCTCTCTTCGAGTCCAGGATTTCTCGTGGTTGGGTTCCGTCGTACCTTCAGGGTTTCGCTTCCTTCTCTGATAACGGTGTTCTACCATCCGGTGTTCAAGCTGCCTGATGAATCCGTCTACGGTGTTACCATTCTTTGTTCCTTGTCTGTGCCTTCCGGTGTTTTCCGACGCGACGACATCATCTATGCCAGATCCGATGCAGAGTCTGCATTCCTCCTTTGTTTTCCGAACCTCGCTTGTCGAGATCTTCAGTCTAATTCCGAGAGTTGGTTGCATAATCCGCCTATTCGTGTGCAGAGTAATGGTTTGAGTGCAGGATGGAGTAGCTACCATACCACTACTCTTATCATTCACTCTTGTACATCGAATCAGTGGATCCAGCAGTTTTACTCCGTCCACGGAAGTTAGGGGTGGCTTATTTGTTGAAACCTCTACCTTCGACCTTTTGTTCCCGGAGTGTTCTCTCGACGGTCACGGACAACGACCTCTTGTTAGTGGTGTCGCGAGGATCTACACGAAGCGCGAAGATGCAGATCGCCGACTTTCCTTCCGGTACCATGAGGCGGATCTCGAGGGCGAGATCCATTGTTAGTGGTGTCGAATTGTGGCATCCCGCAAAACCACTACTAGAAAATCGCGTTGTTTTTGTGCATTGCATCATCATGACCTCATGCTCATGTCATCATGCCACATTGCATTTGAGCATCGTCATCATCTTGCAATTGCTTGCATAAAACTATTTGCAGAAAACCTATTTTATGTTTTCTAAAACGCCCCGTCTTTGTTCAAACGCAAAACCCGGGTCTCCGGATTATTTTGTTTTGTCTGCTATCGGTTTGCAAAAGCCCTGTTTGAAATAAATAAAATATTCAATTATTTTTAGTGGGGCAGTCGAACGGGCCGATTCGACCCAGTCGACCACCCCCAGCATTAAAACGGTCCACCTAAACCAGCCCACCCGAATCCTAAAACTACCCAAATCTATCCTACCCACCAACCGCAGCGTGCCACCTCACCCTCTCAACCAATTCCTACCCACCCGCCACATCATCAATCCACCAGCCCCACTTCCCCCTCTCCCTCTTTCTCACACAGTTCCACCTTACCCCTCTCACTTACACCCTGGTCCCACCGCGCCTGGTCCCACCCCACAGTCCCTCTCCTTCCCCACCTGCCCTCCCTGGTCAAAACCCCCTGGCCCGCGCCACCAACCCCACCCCTAGCCCCGCGCCACCTGTTCCCCGGGCCCCACCCCTCTCCCCTGTCCCCGCACCGAACGCACCCCCTGGCCCACCTCCTTCCCTGCTCCCTCCTCTCTCCCCAACCTCCTCTCTCCCCGTGCCTCCCTCTCCTCTCCGGCGCCGGCCACCGCTCCCGCCGGCCTCCTTCCTCCGCTGTGGTCCCGCCCGCCGACCTCCGCCCCGCGCTAGCCCGGCCCGGCCGAGGCCGTCTCCGCTCGGCTCGCCTTCCCCAGCACCGGACCGCCTCCTCGCCGGCGATCGCGAGCCGCCCTCGCCCCGCGGGCCCTTCTCCTTCCCCTCAGGCGCCCACCTCCACCACCAAGCAGAGCTCCACCGCCCGCTCCTCTCTGCCTCGCTCCCGCTCCCGCCGGCCACCTCTGCACCTCCTCTCCTCCGCGCTCGCGCCGCTCGCCGTCTTCCTCGTCTCCGGCAACCACGTCGCCCCGCCTGGAGCGCCGTCGCCCGTCACCCAGGCCGCCTCCCTCGCCCCGCTCCGACCTCGCGTCTCCGCCTGAGCTCGCCCGGCCCCTCCTCCCCGCTCGCCGGAGGCCGCTCCTCCCCCTGGCCGACGACGAGCCCCCCGCCGCCCGGCCGCCTGAGCTCCCCGCCGTCCTCCGCGTGGGCCCAAGCACCGTCGCGCCTCACCCTCCTCCTGCCGCAACCTCGACCTCGCCATCCCCTGTCGCCTCTACAGCGTCACGGACCCGGAGCTTCTCCATGCTCGAGCACGCGCGCATGGTGCTGCTATCCAGACGCTGCACCGCCACGTTACCCTGCTCCCGTCACGCCTCTACGCCAAGATCCTCGATGTCGTGCGGAGTCCAACAACCAAACACGGAGAAGGTTGACAAGCGTCAAGTTCCCCTTGTCGACAAGATCGGCTCGATGCTGTTGGATTAGAAGAATGTACTTGGTGGAAAGCGAAGGCCCTGACGCAGATCCCAAGCTCGCCACCGGCGGACAAGATGGTACCCAAGGTCGTCGACATAGGAAACCCCAAGATCTCCTTCATGGAAATCGAAGCCGAACCCGGAGACCTCCGTCATGGATCATCGAGCACTTCTACACGGACCCACGGGATGACATGTTCTTCACCCAAGGGCGACAAGGCTCTCTTCACGGATTTCGAGACCCCGACATCGAAACGACAAGATCATCGTCATAGAATCCGAAGACCACCGGTGCCTGACCCATTCCAGTCCGTCGTCGTCATCAAAACCGGAAACTTCAAGTACTTCGACAGGAAATCATAAGGCGATGTCATGTCGCCGTACTTGAAGCTCTTTGACCCGAAAACCGATCCTCCCGGAGTCGGAAGACCGAACCCTGGCGTGCCAAGTTCTTCGAACCGAAGCCCACAGATGCGACAAGTGCTTCTTCCCGGACACCAAGGTCGTCGACACGGAAACGCCAAGTACTTCCTCGAGACCGCGAAGCTCTTCATCCCGGACGCCAAGACCGACCAGATACGCGGGCCCGACAAGATCGACACCGACCAGGGCGAGACCGATGCGGCCTCGACGCCAACCAAGTCCTTCTTCGCGGATGCGCCAAGATCTACTCGGTTGACCGAGAACGCTTCCGCCGAGACCGAACCCCAGATCCGAACCCTGAGACCGACCCCGAACCCCGGAACCCCAAGATCTTCCGAACCCTAATGTGTGACCCTTATCCGAACCCCTATTTTATAAATGCTAAACATAAAACCTGTTGCATATTAAATTGTCATACTCGCATGCATATTTGTGTGGTTTGGGGGCCTTACGCTGATTCACCGTATAATTAAATATGGGGCCCATATGCGGACAAATCTAGTCTTATATTGGCCTCATTTAATTTGTGTAGCGAACCGGTAACCTATCTTGCCTGTTAATACAACATTTAAATTGCGGGGTAGTTAAACAACTTGAACCACCTAATTAATTGTCGGAACCCCGGTTCTGCTTAATATGGCCTAATCGCATCGCATCTTTGCCATGTCATGCATCATACATGCATCATGCCCGATCTTTTGCCGTAGTATTAAATATTGCATCCGGTGTTTATTCTAGTGTTTTGCTTCTTCGCGGATAAGGCCGTTGAGTTGATGTGAGCTTCGCCCCGATCTTCGGTTGAACCTTCGACAATGTTTTCAGGCGAGCATCTCCCCCTTTCTACCTATCTTACTTTTATAGTATTTATTCCCTCCTGTTGATCTATTGCTATCTGTGTTGCGATGCTCTAGTTTCCGTGCCCGAGATATCCCTTGCAGCCATATATTGCCTTGGACACCTCCTATTACCTGTTGTTTGATAGATAGTTGGACTTGCGCGTCGTAGTCGCTTGCTCAAGTACTGTTGCGTGTCGTCAAGTACCCCAGTTGTTGGAGTATTGCCGCCTGTTCGATGTTGGAGATGATCACGGCTTTATTTATTGCTCACTTTAATTACTGTTTAACAACTAAAATTGAAGTAGGTAAGCAGAGGCACAAGTGGGCAATAGATGTTATTTGGTTGTTAACCGTCCACTTGTGTCCCGTAGGACCCCGAGTTCTTGACACCTGTTCCGAGATCGAGCGCGCTAACCACATGTGGGGAGATATGGGCCCCCCATCGATTTATTACCTGATTTCAAAGTACTGTACTGGGGGCCACAAGTAGTTTGGGGCTTTATTACTATCCTGTACTTATGCCATGCTTTACTGCTTTATTTACGATTGTGTGAGGAGCACGCTGTACTGTTTTGGAAGCGGAGTGTTTTCGCGGTATCGACAGTCCCAGTTTTTGGATTCGCTGTCGTTTACAGCCACTGTCGCAAACCCTGAGTCCGTCTCGGAGACCGGCCGACTTTGTTGCGGGTGTACTTAGTGGGGTGGCCCCCCGTGCTTGCTTTGGGTCTGGGAAACGTCATGACTTAGGCCCCGCCGACATACCGATTGGTGTATGTTAATTGATCTGGCAAAAAGGGTCGAAGTGCGTGTGGATACTTTGGTGCACCCCTGCAGGGTTAAATCTTTTCGAGAAGCCGTGTCCGCGGTTATGGACGACTTGGAGCACAGTGCTTGATCATAGACAACTATAACTAAAGTTTACCGTTATAATTTGACTTGTATCTGATATGATTAGTAATCAGCTTCACTGTAACGGAATGGCTAAATAAAAGTACCAACAACTGCTGGGTTTTGGGATATCTCATGCTATCGTATATTTGACTAGTAAGTGTCGCAACTACAACGAAATGGTTAAATAAAACTGCCCACTGTTTAATTTATCAGGACGATTATCTATACCTGACTAGTAATTGCCGCAACGATAACCGAATAAATAAAACTGCCAACTGTGTGAGTTCCTCGGTTGGTCTCGAGGGGGAAACACCAGGATGGGTTTGTTTGGTGTTAGCTTCAGGTTGGACCCAGATAGGCCATTCTTATCCCTCTCTGATAACCGCCAGTTGTATCGAGTCTCCATAGGTTGTTTAGTGCATGCCGCGCTGCCGCTCAGTCCACCATACCTATGTAGGCGAGGACCGCCGAATTCTAGTCTCGCCGTGTACTGGCCTCAGTACTGACGCTCCTCTTTTTCCTTTGCCCTTTGTCGGAACCCCTTTTGTTGAAGCAGGTTTTGAGATCGACGTCGTTACCAGGGTTACCCTTCCGGCTTGGCCTGGGCAGGGTTATGGACGCCATCGGTTATTCTTCAGGGCTCTTAGCCCCATTTGCATCTTGTCCGTAGATGGACGCTCTATCGTTTTCAAGGTGATTTGGATCTTGTACTGTATATCTGTATTCTTGACTCTTGGAGTCGCTGTTGTATATATATATCTGTTCCGTGGGTCCCATCGAGGACTGTTGTGTAATGTTATTACTTCGTTTTCCACCCGCACGAAAGTGCCTGGTGGGCACCTTCGAATCGTTTCTATGCGGGTTTGGCGGGTTTCGCTAAAACTTGCATAGGGCCGATTCTGAGGGTGTTACAGAGTGGTATCAGAGCTCAGCAGTTGCGATACCCCACAAGTCCAGCCTGTAGGATAACCTAGCTAACGGTCGAAGTAGAGTGTCAAAACTATTTTTGAAAAATCGGTTGGATAGTTCTGATTAGGTCTGGTTTTATTCCTTACCCCTCTGCTATTCCCCTCTTACCTCTACGTGTTTTGAATCCGCTCTCTTCTCTCTCTTCGAGTCCAGGATTTCTCGTGGTTGGGTTCCGTCGTACCTTCAGGGTTTCGCTTCCTTCTCTGATAACGGTGTTCTACCATCCGGTGTTCAAGCTGCCTGATGAATCCGTCTACGGTGTTACCATTCTTTGTTCCTTGTCTGTGCCTTCCGGTGTTTTCCGACGCGACGACATCATCTATGCCAGATCCGATGCAGAGTCTGCATTCCTCCTTTGTTTTCCGAACCTCGCTTGTCGAGATCTTCAGTCTAATTCCGAGAGTTGGTTGCATAATCCGCCTATTCGTGTGCAGAGTAATGGTTTGAGTGCAGGATGGAGTAGCTACCATACCACTACTCTTATCATTCACTCTTGTACATCGAATCAGTGGATCCAGCAGTTTTACTCCGTCCACGGAAGTTAGGGGTGGCTTATTTGTTGAAACCTCTACCTTCGACCTTTTGTTCCCGGAGTGTTCTCTCAACGGTCACGGACAACGACCTCTTGTTAGTGGTGTCGCGAGGATCTACACGAAGCGCGAAGATGCAGATCGCCGACTTTCCTTCCGGTACCATGAGGCGGATCTCGAGGGCGAGATCCATTGTTAGTGGTGTCGAATTGTGGCATCCCGCAAAACCACTACTAGAAAATCGCGTTGTTTTTGTGCATTGCATCATCATGACCTCATGCTCATGTCATCATGCCACATTGCATTTGAGCATCGTCATCATCTTGCAATTGCTTGCATAAAACTATTTGCAGAAAACCTATTTTATGTTTTCTAAAACGCCCCGTCTTTGTTCAAACGCAAAACCCGGGTCTCCGGATTATTTTGTTTTGTCTGCTATCGGTTTGCAAAAGCCCTGTTTGAAATAAATAAAATATTCAATTATTTTTAGTGGGGCAGTCGAACGGGCCGATTCGACCCAGTCGACCACCCCCAGCATTAAAACGGTCCACCTAAACCAGCCCACCCGAATCCTAAAACTACCCAAATCTATCCTACCCACCAACCGCAGCGTGCCACCTCACCCTCTCAACCAATTCCTACCCACCCGCCACATCATCAATCCACCAGCCCCACTTCCCCCTCTCCCTCTTTCTCACACAGTTCCACCTTACCCCTCTCACTTACACCCTGGTCCCACCGCGCCTGGTCCCACCCCACAGTCCCTCTCCTTCCCCACCTGCCCTCCCTGGTCAAAACCCCCTGGCCCGCGCCACCAACCCCACCCCTAGCCCCGCGCCACCTGTTCCCCGGGCCCCACCCCTCTCCCCTGTCCCCGCACCGAACGCACCCCCTGGCCCACCTCCTTCCCTGCTCCCTCCTCTCTCCCCAACCTCCTCTCTCCCCGTGCCTCCCTCTCCTCTCCGGCGCCGGCCACCGCTCCCGCCGGCCTCCTTCCTCCGCTGTGGTCCCGCCCGCCGACCTCCGCCCCGCGCTAGCCCGGCCCGGCCGAGGCCGTCTCCGCTCGGCTCGCCTTCCCCAGCACCGGACCGCCTCCTCGCCGGCGATCGCGAGCCGCCCTCGCCCCGCGGGCCCTTCTCCTTCCCCTCAGGCGCCCACCTCCACCGCCAAGCAGAGCTCCACCGCCCGCTCCTCTCTGCCTCGCTCCCGCTCCCGCCGGCCACCTCTGCACCTCCTCTCCTCCGCGCTCGCGCCGCTCGCCGTCTTCCTCGTCTCCGGCAACCACGTCGCCCCGCCTGGAGCGCCGTCGCCCGTCACCCAGGCCGCCTCCCTCGCCCCGCTCCGACCTCGCGTCTCCGCCTGAGCTCGCCCGGCCCCTCCTCCCCGCTCGCCGGAGGCCGCTCCTCCCCCTGGCCGACGACGAGCCCCCCGCCGCCCGGCCGCCTGAGCTCCCCGCCGTCCTCCGCGTGGGCCCAAGCACCGTCGCGCCTCACCCTCCTCCTGCCGCAACCTCGACCTCGCCATCCCCTGTCGCCTCTACAGCGTCACGGACCCGGAGCTTCTCCATGCTCGAGCACGCGCGCATGGTGCTGCTATCCAGACGCTGCACCGCCACGTTACCCTGCTCCCGTCACGCCTCTACGCCAAGATCCTCGATGTCGTGCGGAGTCCAACAACCAAACACGGAGAAGGTTGACAAGCGTCAAGTTCCCCTTGTCGACAAGATCGGCTCGATGCTGTTGGATTAGAAGAATGTACTTGGTGGAAAGCGAAGGCCCTGACGCAGATCCCAAGCTCGCCACCGGCGGACAAGATGGTACCCAAGGTCGTCGACATAGGAAACCCCAAGATCTCCTTCATGGAAATCGAAGCCGAACCCGGAGACCTCCGTCATGGATCATCGAGCACTTCTACACGGACCCACGGGATGACATGTTCTTCACCCAAGGGCGACAAGGCTCTCTTCACGGATTTCGAGACCCCGACATCGAAACGACAAGATCATCGTCATAGAATCCGAAGACCACCGGTGCCTGACCCATTCCAGTCCGTCGTCGTCATCAAAACCGGAAACTTCAAGTACTTCGACAGGAAATCATAAGGCGATGTCATGTCGCCGTACTTGAAGCTCTTTGACCCGAAAACCGATCCTCCCGGAGTCGGAAGACCGAACCCTGGCGTGCCAAGTTCTTCGAACCGAAGCCCACAGATGCGACAAGTGCTTCTTCCCGGACACCAAGGTCGTCGACACGGAAACGCCAAGTACTTCCTCGAGACCGCGAAGCTCTTCATCCCGGACGCCAAGACCGACCAGATACGCGGGCCCGACAAGATCGACACCGACCAGGGCGAGACCGATGCGGCCTCGACGCCAACCAAGTCCTTCTTCGCGGATGCGCCAAGATCTACTCGGTTGACCGAGAACGCTTCCGCCGAGACCGAACCCCAGATCCGAACCCTGAGACCGACCCCGAACCCCGGAACCCCAAGATCTTCCGAACCCTAATGTGTGACCCTTATCCGAACCCCTATTTTATAAATGCTAAACATAAAACCTGTTGCATATTAAATTGTCATACTCGCATGCATATTTGTGTG
This sequence comes from Avena sativa, assembly GCA_916181665.1. Taxonomy (NCBI): domain Eukaryota; kingdom Viridiplantae; phylum Streptophyta; class Magnoliopsida; order Poales; family Poaceae; genus Avena; species Avena sativa. The sequence continues at coordinate 151,626,173 of OV702283.1, read as the reverse complement.
GTTTGGGGGCCTTACGCTGATTCACCGTATAATTAAATATGGGGCCCATATGCGGACAAATCTAGTCTTATATTGGCCTCATTTAATTTGTGTAGCGAACCGGTAACCTATCTTGCCTGTTAATACAACATTTAAATTGCGGGGTAGTTAAACAACTTGAACCACCTAATTAATTGTCGGAACCCCGGTTCTGCTTAATATGGCCTAATCGCATCGCATCTTTGCCATGTCATGCATCATACATGCATCATGCCCGATCTTTTGCCGTAGTATTAAATATTGCATCCGGTGTTTATTCTAGTGTTTTGCTTCTTCGCGGATAAGGCCGTTGAGTTGATGTGAGCTTCGCCCCGATCTTCGGTTGAACCTTCGACAATGTTTTCAGGCGAGCATCTCCCCCTTTCTACCTATCTTACTTTTATAGTATTTATTCCCTCCTGTTGATCTATTGCTATCTGTGTTGCGATGCTCTAGTTTCCGTGCCCGAGATATCCCTTGCAGCCATATATTGCCTTGGACACCTCCTATTACCTGTTGTTTGATAGATAGTTGGACTTGCGCGTCGTAGTCGCTTGCTCAAGTACTGTTGCGTGTCGTCAAGTACCCCAGTTGTTGGAGTATTGCCGCCTGTTCGATGTTGGAGATGATCACGGCTTTATTTATTGCTCACTTTAATTACTGTTTAACAACTAAAATTGAAGTAGGTAAGCAGAGGCACAAGTGGGCAATAGATGTTATTTGGTTGTTAACCGTCCACTTGTGTCCCGTAGGACCCCGAGTTCTTGACACCTGTTCCGAGATCGAGCGCGCTAACCACATGTGGGGAGATATGGGCCCCCCATCGATTTATTACCTGATTTCAAAGTACTGTACTGGGGGCCACAAGTAGTTTGGGGCTTTATTACTATCCTGTACTTATGCCATGCTTTACTGCTTTATTTACGATTGTGTGAGGAGCACGCTGTACTGTTTTGGAAGCGGAGTGTTTTCGCGGTATCGACAGTCCCAGTTTTTGGATTCGCTGTCGTTTACAGCCACTGTCGCAAACCCTGAGTCCGTCTCGGAGACCGACTGACTTTGTTGCGGGTGTACTTAGTGGGGTGGCCCCCCGTGCTTGCTTTGGGTCTGGGAAACGTCATGACTTAGGCCCCGCCGACATACCGATTGGTGTATGTTAATTGATCTGGCAAAAAGGGTCGAAGTGCGTGTGGATACTTTGGTGCACCCCTGCAGGGTTAAATCTTTTCGAGAAGCCGTGTCCGCGGTTATGGACGACTTGGAGCACAGTGCTTGATCATAGACAACTATAACTAAAGTTTACCGTTATAATTTGACTTGTATCTGATATGATTAGTAATCAGCTTCACTGTAACGGAATGGCTAAATAAAAGTACCAACAACTGCTGGGTTTTGGGATATCTCATGCTATCGTATATTTGTCTAGTAAGTGTCGCAACTACAACGGAATGGTTAAATAAAACTGCCCACTATTTAATTTATCAGGACGATTATCTATACCTGACTAGTAATTGCCGCAACGATAACCGAATAAATAAAACTGCCAACTGTGTGAGTTCCTCGGTTGGTCTCGAGGGGGAAACACCAGGATGGGTTTGTTTGGTGTTAGCTTCAGGTTGGACCCGGATAGGCCATTCTTATCCCTCTCTGATAACCGCCAGTTGTATCGAGTCTCCATAGGTTGTTTAGTGCATGCCGCGCTGCCGCTCAGTCCACCATACCTATGTAGGCGAGGACCGCCGAATTCTAGTCTCGCCGTGTACTGGCCTCAGTACTGACGCTCCTCTTTTTCCTTTGCCCTTTGTCGGCACCCCTTTTGTTGAAGCAGGTTTTGAGATCGACGTCGTTACCAGGGTTACCCTTCCGGCTTGGCCTGGGCAGGGTTATGGACGCCATCGGTTATTCTTCAGTGCTCTTAGCCCCATTTGCATCTTGTCCGTAGCTGGATGCTCTATCGTTTTCAAGGTGATTTGGATCTTGTACTGTATATCTGTATTCTTGACTCTTGGAGTCGCTGTTGTATATATATCTGTTTTGTGGGTCCCATCGAGGACTGTTGTGTAATGTTATTACTTCGTTTTCCACCCGCACGAAAGTGCCTGGTGGGCACCTTCGAATCGTTTCTATGCGGGTTTGGCGGGTTTCGCTAAAACTTGCATAGGGCCGATTCTGAGGGTGTTACAGAGCTTGTCGGGGCAGATGAAGGCTTGATGGAGGGAGTGGTAGGGGCGATGGTGGGAGATGCGTTGCGATGCAGCATGTCCTTGATAGTTCTAGAAGCCCCCAATTTGGAGGTCTTCTTGAGGCTGGTCGTGGATTTCTTCCTGAAACGTGCAAAATGCATAAGTACAGGAGCAAGACAGATAAATTGACAATGTCGGAGGAAGAGAAGCTTACACAAGTGGGGGTGCTTTGGCAAAGGGGATCCCAGTAACTTTTCTCTTTTCCGCCTCCAGGGCGGCGGTAGTCTTCTTGGAGGCTCCACCCTCTGTCTTCTTCTTCTTACATCCGTCGGCAGCATTAGAGGTGGAGCTCTTCTGCTTTCGTGCCAACGGATCTTCATCGTCGGACACGACCGTGACTTCCTTCATCTTTGGATCGTAGATTTGGGCAGCCAGGTTGCCTTCCTCTAGATCGCTAAGCTGTTAAGTGAGAAGTTACCGTGTTAGATGAGATGACATTTGCAAGACGGAAGAACTGGAGTATACGTCATACACGGAAAGTAAATACCTACCTTTGGGCACTTGCCGTCTACGAACATGTGTAGGTGATGGTGAAGCCATGCTTCTTATCCTTCACCTTGACAATGTCCTTAAGGCGGAGCTTGACGGAGTCGCTCGAGAAGTTGTCAACAGAGATGCGGAGGCTATCCCTTCTATCGCTAGTATACTCCTGCATGAGCTTCGCGCGGTGCTGCAGAGGTTGGATTCGCCTGATGAACCAGCACATGGCTAGGTCCAAGCCGGTCAAACCCGTCTCTACGAACCATTCTATCCGCCTTATGGCGCGGGAAGCATCGAGGTCGGAGGGAAGGGAGGCCTAGGATCTCCATGACGAGGCTTCAGCGGCGGCTCCGTCAACAAAGTCCGGGTGCATTACTTGTCGGCTAGCCAGAGGGATGTCTGGGCCGTAGAAGTACGTCCGTTGCCAATTTTTGCAGGACTCATGGCCGACGATGTCGGGGAACCGCCGGCCAGGTCGAATCTTGAAGCTTATGGTGCCGCAGTTCCTGAGTTATTCCTTACTAGTTCCGGCTTCACGTTTGACGGTGAAGAAGTACACAAAGAGGTCTAACCTAGGCCTTATCCCTAAGTATCCCTCGCAGAGCGCCGCGTAGTTGCTAAGCACTAAGATACTATTGGGGGAAAGATTCTGGGGCTAGACTCTATAGTGATTCAAGACGGAGAGGAAGAAGTTGGAGATGGGCAGGGATACCCGCGTACCAGTTGGGATTTGAGGTACACCTTTTCTCCGGCTTGGGGAGAAGGTGTCACCTCGCCGGCCGGCACCGCCCGCCAGGCGAGCCCCTCCATCGCAGGGAGGTAGCCCTCGGCGATCAGCTCTTGGATATCATGGTCCGTGATATCTGAGCCGCGCCAGTCGCCCTTGTGCGAATCTAGCTCCTCCTCCAGCGGCTCCAGCGCTGCCAGATTAAGGTCGCCGCTGGTGGACTCGATCACCGCCGATGCGGGGATGACCAGGCCCTCTGGGGGCATGACAATGGAGCTCGCCGGCTTCACCGCGACTTTGTTTGACGCTGCCATGGAGGGAGAGGTGCTTCTGCTGGCCATGGAGCGAGGTTGGATGTGACTGGTGTGGATTGGAGGATAGGGTTTTTTCGCGAGTTAGGCGCGGAGAGCTCGAGGGGGCACGCGCTGGAGGAAGAAGATGATGCGAGGAGAATGAGGTAAAAAGTGGAAATTCCACCACGGTTACTATTTATCATCCCCAACATAAAGATTCGTGCAGCTTGATCGGACGGTTGCCGCGTAGACGACGTGTTCGCGGACATGCGCGGAAATTTCGCCAGGTCTCCAACCGTCACCGCCAACAGTTCGTATCGCTCGCGCGGGAAAATCGGACATGATTGCGTTCTCTGCATGTGTGAGTTACGAGGCGTCGCTGACCTAAGCCTACGTCGTCCTAACTGGCATAGGCAGATGAGCCGTCACATCGGAAGATTCTGGCATGGACGGATCCTGTCCGGCTATGGAAGAGTATGATGGAAGATTCAGCATTTCTCCGACTTACATATTGAAGATGGAGAAAGCCTTGCAGGTTTCTTTGGGAGGACTACAAGATATTGCTTGACGATTTGCCGACATCCATCTAGACGGAGCATTGCACACTAAGAGGCAACACAGTCTGTGATATCTGAGCCCCTCCGTCGCAGGAAGGTAGCCTTCGGCGATCATCTCTTGGATATCACGGTCTGTGATATCTGAGCCCGCCAGTCGCCTTTGTGCGATTCTGGTTCCTCCTCCAACGGCTCCAGCGCCGCCAGATTAAGGTCGCCGCCGGTGGACTCGATAACCGCTGATGCGGGGATGACTAGGCCCTATGGAGGCACGACGATGGAGCTCGCCGGCTTCGTCGCGGCTTCGTTCGGCACCGCCATGGAGGGATAAGCGCTGCTGATGGCCATGGAGTGAGGCTGGGTGTGATTGGTGCAGATTGGAGGCTAGGGTTTTTTCGCGAGTAAGGCGCGGAGAGCTCGAGGGGGCACGCACTAGAGGAAGAAGACGATGCGAGGAGAATGAGGTAAAAGGTGAAAATTCCACCGCGGTTACTATTTATCATCTCCAAGCATCAAGATTCGTGCAGCTTGATCGAACGGTTGGCGCGTAGACGACGTGTTCGCGAACGTGTGCGGAAATTTTGCCACGTCTCCAACCGTCACAGCCAACGGTTCGTATTGCTCGCACGGGAAAATCGGACATGATTGCGTTCTCTTCATGTGGGAGTTATGAGGCATCGCTGACCTAAGCCTACGTCATCCTAGCTGACATGGGCAGATGAGCCGTCACATCGAAGATTCGGACATGGACGGATCCAGTCCAGCTACGGAAGAGTACGACGGAAGATTCAGCATTTCTCCGGCTTACAAGTTGAAGACGGAGAAAGATTTGCAGGGTTTGTTGGGAGGACTACAAGATATTGCTTAACGATTTGCCGACATCCAACTAGACAGAACATTCATCTGAAGAGGCAAGAAGGTATAAGATCTCGGAGTTCTCCGGGGGCTACTGTTGGGGATATGCTATATCGATATCCTCATAGCATGTCACCTATCCGGATAACCCGGGTGGCCCACAGTTGGTAGCATGGCCTATGGCCTGCTGGGCGGCCCAGTTAGATGGATCCAGAAGGGAGGCCCATGCCGGATAAAGGAAGGCTACGGTTGGAGTCACCGACGTACCCGGAGCCTTGGAGTGCAAGATACACAAGACTAGTAATAGATGGTGTAGGACTCTGTGACCTGTCTGGCTAGGAATTTTCCCTGTAACCCTAGGACCTGGCGACTATATAAGTAGGGCCTATGGGAGCCTTTAGGGCACAACTTCAGACAAACTAGTATCGATTCATACAACCTCGCACATCGAACCTATCTCTGTAACTCGGCCTATTGCCCTTATAGTGATTTATAGCAGGAGTAGGATTCCGCCACCGTCGTGGGATCTGAACCTGGGTAAGCTGTGTTACCTCGTACGCGTCCGCCTTCCCCCACATCTCTAAACACGCACTGTGAGGACCCCTCCATGGCGTACTCGTCGGCAATACCACGACAGGCTGGTTATGGCATCGCCGTCTAGCCCACGTCAACATGAGAAATTTGAAAAGTATTCACAAGGGTGGCCACATCCTTGGACTAAAAGTCAATGTTTCCTTTGCCAAAGATCGTTTTTGTAGGGCTTGTGTTGAAGGAAAAATGCACGACTCTCCCCACAAGAGGAAGACTATTATATCATCAAAGAGGATCTTGGAGTTACTTCATGTGGATCTTCTTGGTCCTCCATCTCATGCAAGTCTTGGTGGGAAGAAGTATTGCTTGGTCATAGTTGATGACTATTCAAGATACACATGGTGTACGTTTTCAAGCTGAAAAGTGAGACTCAACAAACTTTTATTGACTTCGCCAATGAGGTTCAACGTCAACATAGTGTCCTAATTTTGGCAATAAGAAGTGACAATGGCTCTGAGTTCAAGAACTACACTCTGAATGAATTTCTAAGTGAAGAGGGGATAAGACATCAATACTCCGCTGCGTACACCCCTCAACAAAATGGTGTATCCGAGAGGAAAACCGGACTTTAATGGATATGGCAAGGTCTATGTTGGCTGAATTCAAGTCACCATACAACTTTTGGGCTAAAGCTATATCCACCGCATTTCATTCGTCAAATCGGCTTTACCTCCGCAAAATCTTGGACAAGACTCCATATGAGATACTTACCGGTAACAAGCCCAACATATCATATTTCCGGGTGTTCAGTTGTAAGTGTTTCTTTCTCATTAAATGAGTTTGTTTGTATAAATTTGAGTCAAAGGCTTTAGAAGGTATTTTTGTTGGTTATGGTGCGGAATCCCACACTTATAGAGTCTCCAATAAGGTCTCCAGAACTTTTGTAGAATCTTGTAGTGTGGAGTTCGAGGAAAATGATAGATCCCATGCGGGGCAAGTTGATGTTTGTGATGTAGATGCTGAAATACCCCAAGATTCCATAAGAAGAATGGGCGTGGGATTTTTCTGCCCCATTGAGGAACCCCTTGTGGCAGATCGAGAAGTACAATGCTCTACTCAAGTAGAGCCCTCATCTACACAAGATCAACGAGCTCTACATGCTGAGGAAACCACTGCACCAACACCACAACCCTCTGAAGATCAACCATCTGCTGAAGCTCCTGAAAGCCCCAGGCCGGATTTTCTGGGCGAGGCCGGATTATACGGCCCGACCTCATCTTATGCCAAAAACGAAGAAGACCTGAACTCTACTGAAACTCCTAGGCCGGATTATCTGGCCCCTCCAATGGGCGGATTATCCAACCCTGAAGCTCCAGAACTGCAGCAGCCTCCTGTTACGACTGTTGATCAAAATCAAGAGCAAAGTTCTTCGTATCCTGTGCACACTAAACAAGTTGTGTGTCAAGACAAGGACTTAAATGATGAAGCAATCCCTGCAGTAAACAATAAGGAGATTGAAACTCATCGCAAATCTCGGGCTAAAAGGAACCTTGAATTAAGAGATCATACTCTTGACAAAGTTGTAGGTGATCTAAGCAGAAGGGTGTCCACAAGAAGGGATTTCATGGTGGTGGCACGATAGATGCCATGGGTAGGCTTAAGTTGGGGGCCAATGTGTGCTAGTGGGATCCATGGAGGGAAGATGTAGTGATTTCTACATACAGAATGCAAAAACTTGATCTTTATTCAACACCAGTGAAGCTACACTTTCTCCTTGAGATGTTTGAGCGAGAGGAAGAAGCTACTACAAGTGCTAAGTAAGAAAATGAATCGATCCCCTTCTCTGGAGGACCTGCCCCTTCTTATAAAGGAGTGGCCTGGTTCCATCTAGGGCTAACGTGGACAAGCATATTCGTGGAATATGCTTGTCCCAAAATAGTAACTCGGCGAGCTCCTTTCCGTGTCGCCCTTCTATCAGTGGCAATAACCCAGAGCCCACGACATGTGAGACCATGTAACATCCCAGTATTAGAGCTTAGAAATAAGATGAACACAGATGTGTGCCTTGCATTCATGCATAGAAAATCCGAATAATTTTCGCGCTTTTGAACAAAACTTGTCAAAGTGATTGAAGCTTCTCTCAACTTGATGGGACTAAAGTAGATCATCAAGTTAACTACGATAAGTTTCAATATGACCTTTTCTAAAACCTTATTTTGGGTAAAGGAGATTTGATCTAAGGGTAGATCAAATGTAATAGAAGTTAAACCCTAATACATTACTTAATGATTTATATTTGATCCTTAAGTAATCATATCCTAGTATTCATTACACAAGTCATGAATACCAAGATATAAATATAAAGTAATAGGAATGTAACAACTAAATCTTGATCTATCTTAATCTCATCTGCTTATACCATGAATATCATGGTAATACCTAACCCTAACTCTTTAGTGGGATTGAGTAGGAAAGACACCAAATCAAGATCATTCACCACATATCTTTCTTTCCATATCAATCCTTATCATCTCTACTGAACCATATTCTAATATCTGTTGTTCATCAATGTTGAGTAACCAACTATTGATTCACCAATTCTTAAACTATCAATTTTTGACCTAGCAACTCTTGTCCTTATCATAGAATTCACTTAAGTATTTTAGAGATATTCAGAAGATAATTATAATACAACTGTAATGTTGTATTGATAAAGCCTTGATTAGTCAATTGGAAACCTAAGCCATAAATGATCAAAGGATTATAATGATCATGCTCAAGCCACTAAGAGTGAATGATTATATCATGTATAAGTGACATTGGTGGATAGAACTGATTAAACTCTAGTATAGATATGTTATCCTAGGTTAGCCATGACAAGTCACCATGATATAATGTGAAGTTTGAATATAAGATATTGGAGTAATGTAGATATAAGGTAGTATGACTAAGCTGAAGCTAGAGTAGCATGGAGTTAATGAAGTAGTGTTATTCCTCTTAAAGGATAGTAAGCTTTTGATGAAAGTAGTTTGATATATATGCATCTACTAGAGGAGTATTGGTGATGAGGATAAAGGAAGTATATGAAAGGAGTTAGAAGTAACTAGTTAATGGATTAGAGGTTATCATTAGTGGAGTAGATGATATAACCAAGTATAGATATAAGAAGATTATGAAAAGCTTCAGTGGCAAGCTTCCGAGATCTATAAGTGAGATTACAAAGTAATCTGAGAAGTAAGAAGGTAATCATTCAATTGGAATTAGATTCAAAAGAAGTACTCTAGAGATGAGAGTTATATTTATGAGGAGATTATATAGAGCTTTAGTTTCAAGCTCACTGGATTTTACAAATGGATTAAGAAGAAGAAAGTATTGATAAGAATATTCTTGTGAAATAAAGCTCATCATGTTAACATATGATGATGTATGTGAAGTAGTAGTATATCTAGAAAAGGGATTCCTTAATTATAAGTCAAGAATTATGAAGTAAGGAAGATAGGAATTCCTGGGAAGCTATTAACCAAAACTATATCACTCCATATCAAAATCATTATCTTTATCACTTTTTCAAAACCTAAACAACTTCTACAAGGTAAATGAATTACCTTTATCATATAATTAATGTTCATTAGCAACCATTATATTTATCATAGGAGCCACTCACATTAGTAAGGAAGAGATTATTTAAGATAATAAGGTAATCCTTGGTTGCTAGTAGATCAAGTAGTTTTGTTCCTGCTTAATATCATTGCAGAAATGTATATAGATAAAGCCTGATCTTATTTCTTATTTATTATAATATCAGTAGTGAAGTCACTTATCATCCTTAAGGAACCACAAGGGAAATTGCAAAGGATAGTCTAAAATCCTAAAGTAATAAGGATTTAAGTAGTTGGATCTTAATATAAAACAACTCCAATATTTAAAGACATTGTAGTAGAATGCCAAGTATCAAATAAATCTAAAGTCTAATTTAGTAATTCTAAATCATTTAAGCCTCACAAATCCAAATAGAATAAAAACCCATTTGGATTATTCTTAGGTAATAACAAATCCCTAAAACCCTAGTTCTTATTTATTCTACCTAATAAATAATTTGTAATGTAATTATGAGTGTTGAAAGTACCAACATAATTAGGAAAAACAACTAGTATAATTACCTTCAGAATATTTGGATTATTGTACAAAAATTATGGTATTTAAATCAATGAGAAAATTTGAATTGAAAACAAATTATTAAAATAGAAAACAGAAAAGTATAAAGCAAAAAAAGAGATAGTCAGTAAACGCGGCCCACGGCCCACTCCCTCACTGGCCTAACCGTCGCTCGCGTGCAGCAGCAGCCGCCATCCGCTCACCTGGCTGCAGCCCACGTCGGACCAATGCCATCCCACGTAACCCTTCGTTTCTTTTACCTTCTTCTTCTTCTTCCTGACAGACGGCAACGCCAACGCAAGCAGCTGCCTGGGGCCTCGTCCGCCGTCCACCGTCATCGCGATGATCATTCCACCAAGATTCGAGCCACCGTTGTTCTTGCCGTCTATAAGAATCCCAATCCATAGAACAACGAGATCCATTTCTCTTCTCTTCCTCTCGTTCTTATCCACCCGAACCCTAGCTCGTCGGAATTCCAGGGCTCCGTCTTTTCTGAGCTCCCCTTGCCCATCAAAGAACACTCTTAGATCCGCCTCGTCGTGTTGAGCATCTCTCCCAAAGGAATCACCATAGCTCGGACCGAATCATCGTCGGAGTTTGCTTTGTCTCCGATGTCGTTCACCATCGATCCGCCGTCTTTGACTTCCCCGGCCTCCCCGACCGTGTCATCGCAACCGTGGTGAGTTCCTTTATCTTCTAGTAGCCTCTATTGCTTTGTTTGCTTCCTGTATCATCACCGAAGTGACCATCTGCCAGCGCCGCCGCATGAGTTCATCGCCGGCCATCTTCCGATGATGTTTAGGGAGCGGCGCTGCCACTATTAAGTTCAGTATACTCCCCTGCATCGTAAGCCCCTAGTCGCGCGTCCTAGAACCGATTAATTCTTCGTCTCCAAGACTGTTCCGGCGAGGGTCTGGCGGGATGACGTCAGGATGAAGTCATCCTTGACCGGGTCAGCATGTTGACTCGTCCACACCAACGTGGCGTGCCAATGTGGCCACTGGCCCACCTGTCTGTGACTTTGGGCTAGGTCTGTTCTAGTACCAAAAGTTTTATCCACATAGTTGTGTCATGCTGAAGTCACTCTGACGCAATAAATCATTTAAAGATTAGTTTATTAATTCCATAAATTGATTAAACCTTAGAAATTCAATATCTTTTGTTTTATAATTCAGAAAAATATGTTTAATATATGAAAATGTTTAGAAAAATAAAATCTATAATTTAACTTCATTATCAAACATTATTATGATAACTATTTAAATAAATATTATTTAATAAAGATTTTATAAGTAATAATACTTTGATAATTCATATTTCAATATTGGAAAATGTTAAAAATATAAATAATATATCAAAAATCTTAGAAAATAAGGTCTATAATTTAAAATTATAATCATGTATTACTATTTTACCTAATTAAATGTTTATTACTTATTAAGTGTTTATAAAGTAACAAATCTTATAAAAATCATATCTTATTATTTATAAATCACCAAAAGAAATGTAATAAACCAAAATGATCACAAAAATAATACCTACATGATAAAAATATAATATTCCACTTTTGAGGTAAATAAAAATTTAAACACTTTAATAACTTGAATTTAAACCTATTCCCATAGTTGTTAATTCATATAAGGGTAAATAAAATTCCTAATATTTCTAAAATTAGTTCATTAAGTCTAATAAATCGTATTAGTCTTAAATATTGATAATATGAAGTCAAAATAGTTCAATACATTTTAAATACAATTTTATTGAATTATCATTCACCCATAAGTGTAAGTTATTTTCTAAAAAATTCTTATCAAATATAAAATCTTCAAGAATAATTTGTGACTAAATAAGACCTTTTCCCTTACTTCAATCACAAATTTATACACATACCAAAACACTATAGTAAATTCATAAATAGTTAAGTAATATTACTTACTTATCCACAAACCATAATCACACCTTTATAAGGAGATACATGATCCTATTTTATTACCATATTACAAAACCACTATTCAAATAGAAGTAGTACCACTCTTAGTTAGTTTTAATGAAACATTATGAACTGAACAAAGTACAAATATCATAAGCATTACATCTTAAATCCATCTATATCCTTAAAGATAACTTTAGTATACAAGACTTTAAATATAAGGATAAAGACTTTGTTATGTGTTTTATAGTTAACTTTGGTCTATTTTCATTAAGACCTAAAGCATCTCAAGTACAGACTATTCAAGCAAGCATAAGCAACATCAATCACAATCTATCAATCATATTCTAAAAGCTATCAGGATTGTTTAAACCTTAGTAAAGAAATATTTTCTTAAAATGTTATTCTTTTTGCCACTTCAGACAACATATGACAATTAATTATAATCACATTACTTTATACTTTAATTGTATACTTAGGGTTGTTAACACTTAAGTTCCTTGTAAATGCCATTACTTGCAAAGTAAAATTTGAAGATAAGGCAATTCTCATATAAGCAGTCTTTGAGTAGCATACCTCAATAGTATATCTTATTGTTGTATACCATTATGTTTACATGTTGTTTCACACACACTCACAAGCCTTAATAAGAAGCACGAGTGTGAAACTTATCTAAAAGGACAACACATTCTAAAGTAACCATTTCCAGTTTCCAAACCCTAGATCAACGCTTATTCCGGGGATTCGAGTTTATCAAATTGCATTACATTACTTATGCATAATAGCATCTTGCTTCTTTAAACATTAGTCCTTACCGGACCAATGATGCTGATTTCCGAAATTGGATCTTATATTGTCTCGAAGACCACGAGTGCATAATCTTGCAAAAACAAAAGGCAAGTTCACACTTGCTCATGTCCTTTGATTATTTTCTGTAAAGAATTTTGCAAATCTAGTGTTGTCATCACCTGCATTTGAAAAAGGGTTAGAAAACACTATTTTCATAATAATATGATTATAGGTTATTTACCATGAGGTAATAACCTACTATGAAAGTTCCGGTGGTAAAGGAACATATTAGCTAGGACTTAGCAACCAATGTCGCCAGTGATTCTTGTGCCATATATCACGCGTTAACCATGATATTTGGAATGGGACGGAGAAGTTAGCTGTATTTTCTTCCTCTGGCATGTAGCCGGATGTGCAGGTCGTGGCTGTTATCTCCGTAGCGTGCACTTATTGGTAATTCGTAGGAGATATGCAGCATATGGGTAGGAACCCTCAATGTCCCACGATAGTTTTGGCATCTAACGGTCTATACAAACCATCGCCGTAATTCAATGGGTGGGCATGATGTACACCAAGGAGACATGCGGGGTCGTGAAGGGGGCAGTGATTAGCTTGGATCATCTACTGGACCCCACACCATAGGAAGTGTGGACGGGAAAGATCGCCCGGTTGTGCAACAAGGATTTGATCTCTCATGGGTAAAGTAACACACCTCTACAGAGTGTAAGAACTATAATTTGTTACTCCCTGTTCCGGGAAGGAGCTGCGAACACGGCGGGAGAGGAACTCCATGAAAGTTCTGGTAAACCTGTGAAGGCTGACGGACATAGATTTTCAGAATAAAAGCAACCTTTGAAGAAATTTTTACAAAAACTTGCATTGCCGATGACCTATGGTCAGTGGCTATAGATATAGTGCATCAAACAATCCTTTCTAGTGAACTTGCTGAGTACGCTCGTACTCAACGTATCTTCTTAACCCTTGCTAGATTCTGAAGCCAATACAGACGACGTCTACATCAACTTCTACTCGAGGAAGTCTTCATCAATAGCTCAAGTCTTTAATGAAGTCAAGGAAGTCAACATATACATCAATTAGAGTGAAGATGAAGTTACTGATTAGATAGGAATATATTCTCTAGCCATAGAACCTATTCCTGTAGAGTATTGCAATAGCAGCAGTGCCATACCAATAGTTCAAGTACTAGTCTTATTAATATGATAGTTTTTGAGTTGTTTATTTTTGATTCTTCTTTGCAAGAAGTTTCTTTCTCTCTCTTTAACCTAGAGTGTTCTCTGGATCTTGTGTAAAGAGTCGAGTTGTAACCTATAGTCATGTCTTGGACCTGATGTGTTTCGGTTGTACCACTTTGAGGGATGTAATACTAGTGAACGGTGTTTCATTGGTGTTATGTCAACAACTGTAGTGTACTACATCATGCAGTGGTATGCTGGGTCACCGCAGCCCAACATAGTAACCCGGGGACTGTCACCTCCGGACCTTCTTCTGCTTCTCTTCCCCTCTGGCTCTTGTCTATAGTGCTTGTCACTGTACAGATTCCTGAGGAGGGACAACGTGAAGTGTTGACTTTGAGGTCGGCCTTCTCCATCTCAAGCAAGCTTTCACATCACTCGGCCTTGCCTTGTGTGACTCGGCCAAGCCCTAACCTACAGATACAAAGAGTAGTGCTTATAGGCCGACATAACCCATATGTCGGTCGAGTCAGGTTTTAGTCACCTGACTCGGGTGAAGCCAGGCCTTATTCGGCCAACCTCCTTACAACTCCGCCAGGTCACTCTTTGACCCGGTCCAGATCCTTGAGGCTTTCCCCCTTTAACCTTAGCTTGATCCTACCCGGGGTCATCCCCCCGACATCAGTCCCCAAAGCTGGTGTGGTCTTGGCGACATCAGTCGACAAGGCTACATTAGGTTCAAGACATTCGGCTATCAAACTTATGTTGCCGACTCATTCTTTGGTCGGCCCTTCATCTGTGGTATTACTCCAAGGTATGACCCATTTCCCCGAGTCACTTATCCTCATCCGAGGCATCCCCTTAGCTTATCTTGTAACTTTCATCCTACGTGTCTTAATCATTTCACTTTTGCCTCATTTTTGTACCGATACATTGTTCACTGACATGGGTACAGTGATAACTGCGGGCGGTCATATCAGCGCAGTGTCTCTTCGATAGCCGCAACGGTAATAACGACCGGATCACCTCATGTGCTGTGTGACCCGCCTTGTTGCCCCACCGCGGCTGCCAGCGCATCATACACGCGTGTATGCATCAACCGTTGTGTATCCACGATCCCACTACTTGCTAGCGGTTCGTGCCTATAAGTGGGGGGAGTGGGGAAAACCCTTATTCACTTTCCCCATTCATCTCACCTTCGTTCTCCACCTTGCGCCGCCGTCGCTGAGCCTTGCTCTCTACAACTGCGCCGCTGTTTCTTTGCTCTACGCTGCCATGCCGTGAGCTCGCCCTGAGCATTAGCTCCGGTCCCTTCTCTCTGCCGCCACCGTGCTTTTCCTTGCCGCGACTAGGCCGTGGACATCTAGGCCTTTCCCCTCCATCAGCAATTCTTCCTCCGTCGACTCCACCGACGAGCCCATGTCGAGGAAGAAGACGCGGTCTCCGCTCCGGAGTGTGGCTCCTGGAAAGGGTCCACCATTACTCGACAGGAGATTGAGTGGCTTTGCAAGACACGCCGCATTCCAGCCGAGGTAAATTTCCATTTACCCGGCCTAGAGGCCGTTCCTATAGTAAACCCCGTCGAATATGTAGTCTTTATGTCTCATTTATCTAGAGGGTTTGGCCTGCCCCTTAGTGATTTCCCCAAGGAATTCTTTGAATTCTTCGGCCTTCAGCCGCATCATCTCCCGGCTAATGCCGTTGCATCGCTTTCTTCTTTTATCTTGGCTTCCGAGGGTTACTTCGGCCTTTGGCCCTCCATAGCCATCTGGTGTAAGTTCTTTCAGATCTGAGCTAATGTAGTGCCGGACAAAATCATGCACCCTTCTGAGAAATCCTTGACTCAGTGTGGCACCGCCTCCATCACTCCTAGAAATAAATCTATTTTTCCCCGGGTCAAGGGTCTCGAGTCATGTAAAAAAAGGCACTGGTCCTTCTACATGAAAAATAGCGATAAGGTTGACAGGATTCAGCTATCGACATTCTCAGTCGGTGTGCCCACCAAGAAGAACTGGGACTTCGACCCGAAGAAGAGCAATGCCCTTGCCGAGGCATTTGAGTTCCGGCTCAAGGAGCTGACCCGGGCCGGATTATGCGGTGATGACCTCATGGCCACCTTCATCAGTTCTGAGATTAGTCCTTTCCAGGGGTGTTCTCACAAATTGTGCTACATGAGCGGTCCCCTTGATCCGAGTATGGTTTCCACCGTTGAACTTGACGATGGGCAAATCTTGAAGCGCGTCCGGTGAAGGGATATGGGTAGGAAACACTAGCGCAAATCAAAATTTTATACCACGTAAACCAGGATTACTGTTGTCATAAATCACGGGATTACCACTAGACGAGAAGTTGTGGAACTTGATGACACGCGTCGAGGAAGTGTAGACGATCTATGTCTCCTCCTTGTTCTCACCCCACGAGCAGCTCCCCTTTGCGTGACTCGTCCAAGTGCTACAGATGCAGCTCCTCCGAGGTATCCACACGTATTGGGTGGAAGCATCAAACATCGGACTGCTAGGTCCGCGCGTGCAACACATGCGTGAGGGGTGGCGGCTGGGTGGAATGGTCTAACCCTGGTCAGCTCGCCCCATCCTCTCTTATATAGGCATCCCTAGTGGGCTTCTACATTAGTAGCCCATTAGTATCCTAAGCCTGGTCTAATTCGGATCTAATCCTCATTAGGCTTCCAGCCCCTTAAGGACCCTATAGGTTCATATACGTATAGACATGACAGGAATACACTTATTCTGTCAATAGTTGGTAGCGGCCTCTAGCAAGACGTGCCAACTCCTAAACGCATACAAAGATCATATCGGACGAACCATCACAAGGTTTAGTACATGTCTTTCCTTTGCCTCATGATATTTGGTCTAGCTCCAAGCTGACCTCCCTTTCTCGATACTGTGATTCAGAATCCCTTTACTAGGTTAAATCTTAACCATATGTAGCACGACCTTGCATTTCTGGATCCAATCACTCGAGGGGCCCAGAGATATCTCTCTCAAGTAGAGAGGGGAAAATACCATCTTGATTGACCATGCGTTGCAGCATGCTTCAGGACAAACTCGAAAGCTACCTTTATAACTACCCAGTTACAGAGTAGCGTCTGATAGCCCCAAAGTAGGTCGATCCACATATCAAGTACATGCGACAATCTCGGGTCTAAGGACAAAACGTACACGATGTGTGGAGAGAGCTGCAACTAATTTCTAGTCTCAAGTTGGGTCAGTCTGTCACATCCCAAGATTTTCCAAATCTTGTAATGTGAAAAATAAATAAACAAAATAAATAATTGTTGAAAATAAGGGTGAAAAGAAACTTTTTGTTTCTAATTGGAAACTTAAAATCCCATCTTGAACAAACTTTGGTTGATGTTTGAATCCAAACTATATTCAAATGAAGTGAAATGCATTCTTCATAAATGCATCTGGAAATTTAAACACTTGGAAAATAAACTAAAACCCTAATAGAAGAAAAACATTTCCAAGTTATCTCTAAGACCATGGATTTCATCCAAATAAAAATTTGTCAAAAAACATTTATAAATGATCAAGAATGACAAATAGAAATATTATAAAACCATATGAATTGGTTTCACTTAATTTGGAGCCATAAATAAAATCTTATGAATTTAATAAGATAAGGAAAAGTAATTTCCAAAGCTAATAAAGCACTTATCTAAAATCCATACCAAATGGTGAGCAAATAATCCAAAAGATATTTAAAACGATAAATAAATATTAAATAAGATTTTACCAATTGGAATCACCAAGTTTGGATCTATAAATAAAAAGATATGGATTTTATAAGATAAAGATAGAAATATTAAATGAGGAATATTTAAAGACAAAATTAACTCTTGACCTAATCCATAAGAAAATGGAATAAATATAATCCAAATCCAAATAAAATAATGGTTAAGGAATTTTCAAATTAATTAAGAGGGCATTAACCAAATCCTATTCTATTTTGAATAAACACAAAAATCCCTATTGGAATTGATTAAGTAAATCAGGGAAAATAATTTGAATTTACCCAATTGAAATAAAAGTTATTTAATTGACTTAAATAAAATACAAGAATCATTTGAATAAAATTTATGGAATTAAATCATATTTTAATTTCATTGGAATAAAGACAAGTACCCAATTTAAAATGATTAATAAATCATATTAAAATTATTAAATCATATTAAAATTTCATTGAATTATTTGACATCCAAATAAACAAATAAAACCTACTGAAAAGATTTGGAAAGATTGAGATTCAAATGGAGTTTGAAAGACATTATTAAATCTTATTTGAATTAATACAAGGGCCTATTTTAATTAATTAATATTTCCTAAAAAGAATAAATATATTATTCTAAATTTGACTTTAGAATGTATTATTAATCAATATTAAAATCTACTCAAAGTTTGGTTGGAGTTTGAATTCAAAATAATGTTTGAAATAATTAAACAAAATCAAAACAGAATATTAGAATTGGAAAAAGAAAAGAGAAACAGAACAAAAAAAAAGAGCAAAGCCAGCCCAACCCAGCTAGCCCACTAAGCCCAGCAGCCCACTCTCACTTCCCCCCGAACCGTTTTCTTCTACCCGCGAACGAACCCGCAAGGTCGCTGATGGTTGGACCCCACCTTTCCCCTCTCTATTTAACCGACAGGCGGACCCCTTCGCCACCTCAGCATATTCCGCACCCGCGCTAACCTCGCCGACCGTTTCTGGCAGTTGAAGACAGCGTCAATACGCATTACTGCCTCCATTAATCCCCCTGACCTCGCATACTTAATCGCCGTGCTCCTCTCTCCCTTGCCCCCAACCAGCGCCACCAGAGAGCCACCAGGATGCTCCGATTTTGCTTGGAACCATCACTGCCTCCGGCAAGCTCCGGTGAATATTCCGGCGCCGTCTGACCCTCTCTCGCCTCCTAGTTCACGCGAGCATGATCCCCAGTCTCTGGCGCATCTCCCTGTACTTTCCGTTCAACCGTGCGAGCACCGTATCGTCGACAACGACCACACCCGAACATCGCCGCCGTCTGCCTCGACACCCGCGAGTCCTCCTGGTAAGCACAGACCCCCCTTGCACTCCTTTTGATGGCCCGTGACTCGCGTACGAAGCTAACCGCATCCTCGACGAGCTGCTACCACCGTGTGCCCCTCGACGAGCTGCTACCACGTTGAGCATCAGCAAGCTCTTGAGGTTCTGGTAAACCCCTCCCCTTCTTCCCTCGCTTCCAGTAGTCGCCGCGACGTCGTAGCCAGAGCGCGCGCCGCCACTCGCCGCCGCCGCTCACTCTTGGTCAAGCGCACACCAGCCGTCAGATCGCGATCACGTGACTACGATAGGTTAACTAATCGAAAGGGTATGAACTCATCTGTGCCGCACGATCTGTTTTTAATCCAACGCCTCAAAGCACGCGATCCAGCCGAAACGTTTTTGTCCAATCAGAATAGGACGCGTGGCCCTGTCTGTTTAATAAAAACCAGAATAGATTCTATTAGATGTTCAAACTTGTAAATTGCATAACTTTTGATCCACACGTCCAAATTTTGCAAATTTTATATCAATGGAATCAGCAAGACAAACCCAACCTAAACATGCACTTTGTTTAGGGATTTTCTTCTGGTAAAATGGATGTTTTTGCAGAAACTTGTGTAAGCATATTTTGAATATAAAATTCTTTCTAAAATGATTTTGGTGATAAAATCTTTGTCAAATGGTTTGTTTTGAACCTACTGACCATAGAAATCAATTTGTGGTTTCAAAAACATATTTGGTGAAGCAAAAGAATAAATCTTTGATTTAGAACATTTCTAGTCAAATAAAAATGTTGTTCATATGTTGAAAATACTTTTTGGAGAAAAACCTTTGGGAAATATTTTGATTTAAACTCTCTGACCCCAAACACCAAGTTTTATGATTTAAAAATGTATCTGGTGAACCCTATAAAGATTATTGCTTTGCTAAAGGCATTTTCAACCACATAAAATATTGATTTGGTTTAAAAATGATTTATAAGTAAAAATCTTTTGGAAATGATTTTGCCACTTATATAAAATGACCAATAGGTGTTTTAGAATGTTTATTACGTGTTAGAAACCACTTTTCCAAATAAAACAATCTTTAGCATGCTTGCATGCATTGCTTTGTTTCTATTATTCTATGTGATGTTTGCTTGAATGGTGGATTGAAATTTTGCCTTGCTTGATTGAATTGTAGTGATTTGAAGAGTGTGATCATTTCAAGATCAAGGAGTGAACTTATATTCTCTACCAAAAAGGCAAGTGGTGCTTCATGATTTTATTCCTATGTTTTTCAACTATGCACTAGAAATATTTTGTATAGGGCTTGCATGAGTATTTTGATCTATATGCTATGCTTGGGAAATCCTAGTAGTTGTAGAATTGCTAGAAAGTTCTAAGTTAAGATGCTTACCATTGCCATGCTTAGCCTATCTAGTAGCAACCAAGGGTGGTTATATATTTATGTTATGTGAAAATATTTCTAAGTCTTGGACTTATGTTTTTGCTTAATAAAACAACTAAGTGAATGAAACACCTGGGTGGAATGGAAAGAATGGTTTATGTTGAGTGGTTACACAAGGACCATTTCTATGGCTTACCTTGTGTATCTCACTAGTGGAAATCCACCCAGGAATAAAGGGATTTGAGATTCCAAATGTTAAGAAGCTTCTAGTTCAGCCACATGGCATTATGGGCTCTGCCTGGATCATATAGGTTGCAATAACTTAGCCATTTGGACAGTTGGTGGTAGTGGGATGATAGGTTGGAGCGCGCCCATTCTGGTCTCAGGGAAGGCTTCTGAAAGATCTTGTCTTGGTGAAACCAAGTCTTGTGGGGAAAGTGCACAACCTCTGCAGATGGAAGAATCTAAGTACTTAGCCATGTCCCTGGTATTGGACAACTTGAGCATCAAGACATGGAAGCTATCAAGAATCTCCTCATCCAAATTTCTAAGTTAAAATCTCGTGGTTGAACAAGGGTTGAAGGATCACCAATTTCTGTTGGGAGATGCCTTGGGTGATTTTTGTCAAGCAAAAACTTAGTGTTTTCAAATGATAAGGAAAATCTATTTTCAGCAAAGCAAGCCTAAGCTCCACTTAGCCAAATGCATATAGATGATAGACTCCACTATACTACCATAGTATCACTTGCCAATACAATTCAAATGTATTTACCCTTGTGGCTATAACTTATTATGTTGCAGGTTTGTTTGATGTTAGTGAAGTGTGTTGATTAGGATTACAAGTCTACAACCCACATGTTTGCCTGTGGCACTTTGAAGATGAAGGACCCCATGCTATTGTTATATTCTGTTGCATTGTAATGAGATAGCCAAATGAGCTATGTAAGATGTAATAAATTATTTTATTCCTGGTTATAAAGTTGTATTATGACCTTTGTTTCTTGATATTACATCTTAACTATGGATGCTAGCTATTGATCCAGGGACTAGCATTGTGAACATAGGGATCTGTACCTTATTAAAGGTTGGGACCTCTTACACAGTCCAACCCCATGTTCATAACAATTGTCCACATCATTGGTTTGACATCTCCATGTCTATGACTTGTGAAACATAGTCATCAACCAATCGATGTGCTAGTCTAATATTCACGTGTGTCCTCACATGAACTCCGACTAGGGACAACTATTAAATAACCTTACAAGTAAAGAGTTTCACAAACAATTCACATAATTGCCAATCAATACAAGTTGCCTGATATGGATATTCAAGGAACATTACAATGACTCATGGATACATAATAAATATAATCATCTCTACGATTGCCTCTAGGGCATATTTCCTTCAGTCTCCCAGTTGCACTAGAGTCAATCTAGATTGTATCTAATACCTATTGCTCTTGCGTGCGCCTCATGCGCAGGCTGCGGGAGTGGCTTTGTAAAAGGATCAGCAACATTTGAGTCCGTATGTATTTTGCATATCATGACACTACCATCCTCAACGAACTCTCGAATTTGATGGTAATGCATGCGAATATGTTTGTTCTTCTGGTGCTGTCTAGGTTCCTTGGCTTGTGCAATAGCACCATTGTTGTCACAATAAACATCCATGGGATTGGACGCGCCCTGAACCACACCAAGAGTGATTAGGAAATTCCTAATCCAAACAGCTTCCTTTGCAGCCTCCGATGCGGCAATATATTCAGTTTCTATTGAAGAGGAGGCCAATATATCTTGCTTGGAACTTTTCCAACTCACAGCACCACCATTCATGACAAACACATAACCAGATTGCGATCTGGAGTCATCTGAGTCGTTAAGGTAACTCGCATCTGTGTAACCCCTTACACTGAGTTCATCCTCACCTCCATAAACTAGGAACACATCCTTAGTCCTTCTCAAGTACTTAAGGATATTGTTTACCGCTGTCCAGTGACCTTCACCTGGATCAGACTGATATGTGCTCGTAACACTCAGAGCATAGGAAACATCTGGGCGAGTACATATCATTGCATACATTTTGGATCCAATAGATGAAGCATACGGAATCCTGCTCATGCGCTCACGCTCATTAGTAGTCGAAGGACACTGAGTCTTGCTGAGTTTAATGTCGTGAGACATCGGCAAGAACCCCTTCTTAGCCTTTTCCATCCTGAACTGTTTCAACACTTTGTCAATGTATGTACTTTGGCTTAATCCAATTAGCCTCCTTGATCTATCTCTATAGATCTTGATGCCCAGAATATATGCCGCTTCTCCTAAGTCCTTCATCGAAAAACTATTTTTCAATGAGGTCTTAACAGACTCGAGCAAAGGAATGTCATTTCCAATCAGTAATATGTCATCTACATATAAGATTAGAAATACCAGTGCTCTCCCACGTTCCTTCTTGTAAACATAAGGTTCTTGTTCGTTTTTGATGAAGCCAAACTCCTTTACAACTTCATCAAATAAAATGTTCCAACTCCGAGATGCTTGCTTCATCCCATAAATAGACTTTAGAAGTTTGCATACCTTTCCAGCATTGTTTGGATCGACAAAACCTTCGGGCTGCATCATATACACGTCCTCAGTTAGGATTCCATTTAGGAAACCGTCTTGACATCCATCTTCCATATTTCATAGTCAAAATGTGTAGTAATGGCTAGAATAATACGTATAGATTTAAGCATCGCTACGGGCGAGAAAGTCTCGTCATAGTCAACTCCTTGAACTTGTCGAAAACCTTTTTCAACAAGTCGAGCTTTAGGGATGTGAACATTTCCATCCATATCAATCTTCTTCTTATAGATCCATTTGCACTCGATGGCTTTAAAACCATCAGGCATGAAAAACCAAGTTCCAAACTTGATTGTCTCCCATGGACTCTATTTTGGATCTCATGGCGATCAGCCATTTCTCAGAGTCTGGGTCCACCATCGCTTATGCATAGTTTGCAGGCTCATCATTGTCTAACAATAATAATTCCTGCGCTTCGCGGAGCCTCGCCGACCTTCGTGGTTGTGGTGCTTCTGTTGTCATGGATTGCTCAACTTGTTCTGCTACAATAGCATCACTTGTAGAAGCATCCCCGACTGGCTCATCTTGAACTTCTTCAAGTCGCACCGACCATCCACTCATTCCTTTTGTGAGAAACTCTTTCTGTAGGAAAACACCGCTATGAGCGACAACCACTTTGCCCTCTTCTCGGTTGTAGAAGTAATACCCTAAGGTTTCCCTTGGATATCCCACAAAAATGCACTTATCCGATTTGGGTGTTAGCTTGTCCGACTGAAGTCGCTTGACAAATGCATGACAACCCCAAATCTTTAGAAAATACAAACTGGAATTCTTTCCAGTCCACATATCATATGGTGTCTTAACTACAAATTTAGATGGTACCCTGTTAAGTGTGAAAGCTGCCGTTTCTAGAGCGTAACCCCAAAATGATAATGGTAAATCTGACTGGCTCATCATAGATAGAACCATGTCCAACAAAGTTCGATTGCAGCGTTCGGAGACCCCGTTTCTTTGAGGCGTTCCGGGCGGCATGAGCCGTGTAACAATTCTACAACTCTTAAGATGATTGCTAAATTCGTGACTCAAATATTCACCTCCTCAATCAAATCACAAGGCCTTTATTTTCTTGCCACGTTGATTCTCTACCTCATTATGAAACTCCTTGAACTTTTCAAAAGTTTCAGACTTATGCTTCATCAAATAGACATAACCGTATCTACTGAAATCATCAGTGAAAGTAATGTAGTAGTGATATCCTCCTCTGGATATCGTGCTCATTGGTCCACATACATCAGTATGTATGAGTTCTAACAAGTCTGGCGCTCTCTCAAGAAAACCCGAAAAAGGCGACTTGGTCATCTTTCCAAGTAAGCAAGCCTGACATGTCTCATATGATTCAAAATCAAACGAATTTAGAAGACCATCACCATGGAGCTTCTTCATGCGCTTTTCACTTATATGCCCCAAATGACAATGCCATAAATAGGTAGGACTCAAATCATTAGGCCGAAGCCTTTTAGCACTAACATTGTAAACAGATGCATCATCAAGATTTAAAATAAATAACCCATTCACAATGGGAGCATCAACCATAAACATATCATTCTTAGAGATTGCACAACCATTGTTTGCACTCACAAATGAATAACCATCCCTCATCAAACATGAAGATGATAAAATGTTTCGACCCATACTTGGAATGTAATAACAATTATTCAACTCCATAATAAATCTTGACGGAAGGTGAAGTTGCATGATGCCGACAAACAATGCAGTAATCCTTGCTTTATTTCTGACGCGAAAATCCACTTCGCCTTTCTACACTTCTCTAGTCCTTATTAGCCCCTGCATTGAATTGCAAATATGAGAAACCGATCCGGTATCAAATACCAAAGAGTTAACATAGGAATCAGCGAGAAGAATGTCCACAACATTTACAACAAGCGTACCTGAGTGGGAAGTACTCTTACTTCCACTCTTCTTCAAAGAAGCCTGGTACTTGCTGCAGTTTCTCTTCCAGTGGCCATGTTCATGACAAAATAAGCACTCAGTGTCTTCTACAGGTCCAGCCTTTTGCTTGGGTGCAGGCTTAGGGATCGTATCCTTAGCCTTTCCCTTCTTCTTCCAAGTACCCTTTTTCTTAAAGCTAGGCTTGTTCCGCACAGCCATCACATGGCTATGCCCTGCACACTTCTTCATGTCACTTTTTGCTGTTTTTAGCATCCCACATAACTCATTAAGGCCCTTCTCCACCCCATGCATATGGTAGTTCAAAATGAACTGCCCATAGTTGGATGGAAGAGACGCCAAAATGAAATCAGTAGCCAACTCTTGGCCTAGTGGAAAACCAAGCTTTTCCAAAGTCTGACTATAACCAACCATTTTAATCACATGGGGGCCTATAGTTGCTCCCTCTGCCAGCTTGCATTCCACAAAGGACTTGGCAACATTGTACCTCTCAGTCCTTGCCTGATCTTGGAACATGTCCTTAATCGCGACGATCATATCGTACGCATCCTGATCCTCAAACTTCTTTTGGAGTTCAGGTTCCATGCATGCAAGCATAAGATAGCTAATCTCAAGAGAATCATCACATGCTCTCTTGTAGGCATTCTTAAGGGTAGCAGTTGCATTATCAGCAGGTTCATCGGGGATTGAGGTATCTAGAACCATTTCCTTTTTATCAGACCTGAGAATAATTCCCAGGTTATGGACCTAGTCCATATAGTTTGTTACATTTAGTTTATCTTTGTCAAGAATCGAACGCAAAGAAAAAGGTGATGCAGTTTTTGGTGCCATTGATATAAAACAGAAAACATGCAAAATACTAAGCCATGCATGTAACCATGAAAGAGTAAAACATATTAAACAATTTAATAGCATATACTCCCACTTAAATCAATATCCCTCTATTGATACTAAGTGATTCAAGATCCACAATTAACAAGTCGACTAGTGAGATTTAGCATCACTTCTAGAAGACAAGGTAAATCGGTAAGCAACCCTTGCTAATCATATCACATGTGACTCTTGTTGTTGGGTGACATGTCCATGTCTAAACTAGACGCCCAACCTTTATGCCCCAAGGTCCTTAACTGTTAAGATGACCTTGTCAAGCTCACCAACCCTTATGCGTGTAGGTATCCGATACAAAGCCATCTAGCCAAGGAAAACCGCGGCACCCTAATTTCATAGGCCCACCAGTGATTGTACATGGCATAGGATGGTGCAAGGTTTGGTTGGGAGGGATGGTTTAACTTAAACTTTGTGAGGGATTGTTCTACTTCTATCATCTAAGCATGCATAGTAGTAAAATGCATAAGAATAACATTCACATATGATGTGACACAGTATGGCCCATTTTCTCATGGTGATCTCCATCGCCATAGAACCTGTCCACCATGATGATCTCCATCTTCATGTTCCATGTGAGCCATATTCCAAGTGACGAGCCCTCCAAGAACTAATACAAGCTATTACTCCTAACAACTAGTAATCAAAATTACATAGTATTGGGATCATCACAAGTTGGCACACAGGCCATTACAATAATTGACAACACATATAGCTCCAGCCGTGTTTCCCTACTCACGACACGTAGGTCATGATAAAATTTATACATGCATCACATACACATATGGGCCATACTGATCACATACATCCTGCAAAAACAAGTTATGCATAGAATCGCATTCTACGGGATCATGTGAAGTCCCAGCACCTAGTTACCTTAACGAGATACAAAAGGGCTATGACTAAGGGGGGTCTCCCCCTGCGGGGTTCGAAGGGGCATCTTTCTTTAAGGATTTTGATCGGCAAATCAAATTTACCATAAACCGACTATTGTTCCGATTCAATCAAACTCCTTTGATCATGGTACATCAATTTTAAATCTAGGTTCCGATTCAATCAATCATATTGATCTTCGCGTGATTCAACATGATTTATGTGTCAATGTCTACCCCGATGGCGGAAACCGACCGATAGGGGTAAGTCGTTCAACAACCTCAGAATCACGATCACAGAAAGCAAGATCATAGATCAATCCTGAACCACCGCAATACAAATGATCACATCATTCATATCAATCTGCATATCACCATATGCAAACATCCCGAACCTATAACTGAACAACATCGGCTCTGATACCACTGAAGGGATACGGGCAGGCTACACTAGCGGAAATCAAAAATTTCTACCGCGTAAACCAGGATTACAGTTGTCATAAATCACATGATTACCACTAGACACGCAGTTGCGGAACTTGATGAAGCGCGTCGAGGCAGTGTAGATGATCTACGTCTCCTCCTCGTTCTCATCCCACGATCAGCTCCCCTTTGCGTGGCTCGTCCAAGTGATACAGATACAACACCTCCGAGGTATCCACACGTATAGGGTGGAAGCGTCAAACGCCAGACTGCTAGGTCCGCGCGTGCAACACATGCGTGAGGGGTGGCGGCTGGGTAGAATGGCCTAACCCTGGTCAGCTTGCCTCACCATCTCTTATATAGGCATCCCTAGTGGGCTTCTACATTAGCAGCCCATTAGTAGCCTAAGCCTGGTCTAATTCGGATCTAATCCTCATTAGGCTTCCAGCCCCTTAAGTGTGTGACCCTATAGGTTCATATACGTATAGACATGACACGAATACACTTATTCTATCAATAGTTGGTAGCGGCCTCTAGCAAGACGTGCCAACTCCTAAACGCATACGAAGATCATGGAAAACAAAAAATTTCTACCGGATGCACACAAACAAGCTAAGATATATCTACTAGATTGTAGCAACGAGTTGATTAGAGTACTCACCCTTGAAGATTCCAAAGCATTTAATGAGAGCATATTCTCGTGGGTGTTGTAGTCGTACACTTGCCGCATAGACGATCCTTCCGGCGCTGCGTTTCGGCAGCACTTCCATAGTCGGTCACACGTTCGGTACTCGATGAAGACCTTCCTCTCCCTTGTTCCAGCAGGTAGCGGAGGTTGTAGTTCTCCCCTCGCGATTCCGGCAGCACGACAACGTGGTGTCGGAAGTAGAGGGAAGATCTTGCAAGGCTTCACCTAAGCCGGTGCGAGTTATGGTGGATCTAGGGTTTTTCAGCGATCTAGGTTTAGAAGGCAGGAAGGAGGAGGACGTGTCAGCGGCGGTTGGGGCGATGGCGAAGAGGCGGCGGGGCGGGGAGGGCTAGCTCTTGTGGTGTTTGGGGCAGCCCTCCCCCTCTATTTATGAGAGGGGGGAGGGGGCAGCCTTGGGAACGGAGAGTTTGAATCCAAACCCAAACCCAAGTTGGATTAAAGGAAGGACTCTTTCCTTCTTCCACTAGGAAACCATTGTTCCAATTTGACTTTTCAAACCTCCCGTTTGACTTTCAATTTAGAGCTTTAACTCTCTCTTGCAAATGCTCAAACCAAGTGACCTAGGATATGATACAATCATTCCACTTACCCATGACATATTCATGGACTATTCCCCTTCCGGTCCGGTGAACCTTCTAGAACCTCTCCGATGAAAACATCGAAATCATTCCCGAACTCTGGAATCGGACTTTCCTTATATGAATCTTATTCTCCGGACCATTCCAGATCTCCTCGTGATATCCCGGATCCCATCCAAGACTCCGAACAACATTCGGTATCCCTACTTACATTCCATATCTACTAAACAACATCGAATCCTTAAGTGTGTCTCCCTACGGTTCGTGAATTATGCGGACATGACCGAGACACTTCTCCGATCAATAACCAATAGAGGAATCTGGAAATTCATATGGCTCCCACATTTTTCAACGATTACTTTGCGATCGAATGAACCACTTACATACGATACCAATTTCCCTTTGTCTCGCGATAGTTTACTTATCCGAGGTTTGATCGTCGGTATCTCTGCATACCTATTTCAACCTCGTTACCGATAAGTACTCTTTTCTCATTCCCGTGATATGTGATCCCTTGTGAGCCAGTCACATGCTTGGAAGACAATTGGATGACATTCCACCGAGAGGGCCCAGAGTTTATCTATCCGTCATATGGATGGACAAATACCACTCTTGATCCATGTGCCTCAACACATACTTTCTGAACACTCAATGCCACCTTTATAGCCACCTAGTTACGGTGTGGTGTTTGATGTCATCAAAGCATCCTTTCGGTGATGGTGATTAGCATGATCTGATGGTCGAACGAATTAGTTTACTATGTATCAAAAAGCTTATAGCAAATGAACTATTAAAATGACTTGATCTTAATGCTACGCTTATCTATAGGAGTATGTCCATCATACCATTCTCCTAATGATATGATCTTGTTGTTAATAACATCTCCATGTTCATGATCGAGAAACCACGATGATCTATTAACCAACAAGCTAGTATTATAAAGATGCTTTACCAGGGACTCAAATTTAGTTTACAAATCACACAAGTATTAATGTTTTCGATTAATACTATTATAGCATGAATGTAAACATTTATCATAAACACAAAGATATAATAATAACCACTTTTATTATTGCCTCTAGGGCATATCTCCAACAGTCTCCCACTTGCACTAGAGTCAACTAATCTAGATTACATGGTAATATACTGAACACCCATAGCGGTTTGGTGTTGGTCATGTTTTGCCCTCGGGAGAGGTTTAGTCAACGGATCCACCACATTCAGATCTGTGTGTACTTTGCAAATCTTTATGTCACCATCTTGGACATGCTCTCTAATAGCATGGAAACGTCGCTTGATGTGCTTCAGCTTCTTGTGTGACCTTGGTTCTTGCGCATTGGCTATGGCGCCCATGTTATCACAGTAGATAGACATTGGGTCCAGCGCACTTGGAACCACACCAAGCTCTGTAATGAACTCCTTCATCCATATCGCCTCTTGTGAAGCCTCTGAAGCAGCTATGTATTCCGATTCAGTTGAAGATCTCGCCACAACGCTTTGCTTTGCACTCCTCCAGCTAACTGCTGCACCATTCAAAGTAAATACGTATCCAGATTGAGATTTAGAATCATCCGGATCGGTGTTCCAACTAGCATCGGTGTAACCATTAACAACGAGCTGTTCATAACCTCCATAAGAAAGAACCATATCCTTAGTTTTTTATCAAGTACTTAAGGATGTTTTTGACCGCTGTCGAATGACCCACTCCTGGATCACTTTTATATCTGCTAGTCAAACTAACAGCATATGCAATGTCGGGTCTAGTACATAGCATGGCATACGTAAGAGATCCTATGGCTGAGGCATAGGGAGTCTTACTCATCCTTTCTCTATCTTCTGTCGTTGCAGGACTTTGAGTTTTACTCAAGGTCGTATTGGGCAACATGGGCAAGAACCTCTTTAGAACTTTGTCCAAATATGTACTCTGTGACAATGATATTAGGCGTCTCGATCTATCTCTATAAATCTTTATGCCTAATATGTAAGCTGCTTCGCCAAGATCTTTCATTGAAAAACTATTATTCAAATAATCCTTGACACTATTAAGAAGGTCTACATCATTCCTAATCAACAATATGTCATCTACATATAGTATTAAGAATGCTACAGAGATCCCACTCACTTTCTTGTAAATACAAGCTTCTCCATAAGTTTGTATAAAACCAAAGTTTTTGATTACCTTATCAAAACATTGATTCCAACTTCGTGATGCTTGCTTCAATCCATAAATGGACCGTTGAAGTTTGCATACCTTGTTAGCATCTTTAGGATCGACAAAACCTTTGGGTTGCATCATATACAACTCTTCATCAATGTCTCCATTGAGGAATGCTGTTTTGACATCCATCTGCCATATCTCATAATCATAATATGCAGCGATTTCTAACAAAATCCTCACAGACTTTAGCTTCGCTACCGGTGAGAAAGTCTCATCGTAGTCAACTCCCTGAATTTGTCGAAACCCTTTTGCGACAAGTCGAGCTTTATAGATAGTAACATTACCATCAGCATCTGTTTTCTTCTTTAAAATTCATTTGTTCTCAACAGCCTTCCGGCCATCCGGTAAGTCCACCAAAGTCCATACTTGGTTTTCGTACATGGATCCAATCTCGGATTTCATGTCTTCTTGCCATTTAATGGAATCTGGGCTCATCATATCTTCCTCATATGTTGCAGGGTCATCGGTGTTGTCTACCAACATGACACTCATAACGGGATCATACCAATCAGGAGTGGTACGAGTTCTTGTTGACCTGCTAGGTTCTGTAGTAACTTCAACCGAAGTTTCATGATCAACATCATTAGCTTCCTCTCTTATTGGTGTAGGCGCCACATGAACTACTTCCGGTGTTGCGCTACTCTCAAGGTCGAGAGAAGGTTCAATAACCTCGTCGAGTTCTACTTTCCTTCCAGTCACTTCTTTCGAGAGAAACTCCTTCTCTAGAAAGGATCCATTCTTGGCAACGAAGATTTTTCCCTCGGATCTATGATAGAAGGTATACCCAATAGTTTCCTTCGGATATCCTACGAAGACGCATTTTTCCGCTTTGGGTTCAAGCTTGTCGGGTTGTAACTTCTTTACATAAGCTTTGCAACCCCAAACTTTAAGGAACGACAATTTAGGTTTCTTCCCAAACCATAATTCATATGGTGTCGTTTCAACGGATTTAGATGGTGCCCTATTTAAAGTGAATGCGGCTGTTTCTAATGCATAACCCCAAAACGATAGCGGTAAATCTGTAAGTGACATCATAGAACGAACCATATCTAAGAGAGTTCGATTACGACATTCGGACACACCATTACGTTGTGGTGTTCCCGGCGGTGTCAATTGTGAAAGTATTCTGCATTTATTCAAATGCTCGCCAAACTCGTAACTTAGATATTCACCTCCACGATCAGATCGTAGAAATTTAATCTTCTTGTTACGTTGATTTTGTACCTCACTTTGAAATTCCTTAAACCTCTCGAAAGTCTCGGACTTATGTTTCATGAAATAGATATACCCATATCTAGTCAAATCATCCATGAAGGTAAGAACATAACGATAACCACGGCACGATGCTACACTCATTGGGCCAAACACATCGGTATGTATGATTTCCAATAAGTCCGTAGCTCGCTCCATCATACCAGAAAATGGAGTCTTAGTCATTTTACCCATCAGACATGCTTCGCATATTATCAAGTGATTCGAAATCAAGTGATTCAAGAAGTCCATCATAATGGAATTTCTTCATATGCTTCACTCAAATATGACCAAGACGACAATGCCACGTATAGATCGAGTTATCGCTCAATTTCAAATGTTTAGCTTCAATGTTATTAATGTGTGTATTTCTACAATCGAGATTCAATAAGAATAGACCATCTATCAAAGGTGCATGTGCATAAAACATATTACTCATATAAATCGAACAACCATTATTCTCAGACTTAAACAAGTAACTGTCTCGCAATAAACATGATCCGGATATAATGTTCATGCTCAACGTAGGCACCAAATAACAATTATTTAAGTATAAAACTAATCCTGATGGTAGATGAAGAGGTAGCGTGCCGACCGCGATCACATCAACCTTTGATCCATTTCCAACGCGCATCGTCACCTTGTTCTTCGCTAGTTTCCGTCTATTCTGCAGCACCTGTTTCGAGTTACAAATGTGAGCAACCGAACCAGTATCAAATACCCAGGCACTACTACGAGTACTAGTGAGATACACATCAGTAACATGTATATCGGATATACCTTTCTTCTTGATGTTGCCGTTCTTCAAATCCGCCAAGTACTTAGGGCAATTCCGCTTCCAGTGACCTTCTCCCTTGCAGTAAAAGCACTCAATATCAGGCTTAGGCCCAGCCTTGGTTTTCTTCGCTGGCGCGGTAACTTTCTTACTGCCCTTGTTGAAGTTTCCCTTTTTCTTAGACTTGCCTTGCTTCTTGAATTTGGTTGTCTTATTGACCAACAACACTTGGTGCTATTTCTTGATCTCCACTTCCGCAGACTTTAACATGGAGAAGAGTTCAGGCAACGACTTGTCCATGTTTTGTATATTGTAGTTCATCACAAAGTTCTTGTAACTTGGTGGTAGTGATTGGAGGACACGGTGAATCCCCAAAGCATTAGGAATCACTATACCCAAGATTTGAAGCTTTCTTGCGTGCCCAGATATCTTAAGCACGTGCTCACTGACGGAGCTGCCCTCTTCCATCTTGCAGTTAAAGAACTTTTCAGAAGCCTCATAACTCTCAACTGTCGCGTGAGCCTCAAATATCATTTTGAGTTCACGGACAATATCATGTGGGTCATGGTTCTCAAACCTTTTCTGAAGTTACCATTCCAAACCATACAAAATAGCACACTGAAATGTGGAGTACTGATTCTTTCGAGCGAGGAAAACATTCTTTACCTCATCGGTAGCATCAGCTGCAGGTGGGTCACCCAGCGGTGCATCCAGCACATAGGTCAAATTACCAGCATTGAGGACAATCCTCAAATTGCGAAACCAATCCGCGAAGTTGCTTCCATTGTTTTTCAACTTTTCTTTCTCTAGGAACGCATTAAAATTAATGGTAGGGGCCGCCATTGATCTACAACATATTTGCAATAGTTCAGACTAAGTTTATGACAAATTGAGTTCTAATTAATAGTTAAATTAATCTAGGTGAACTCCCACTCAAAATGATATCCCTCACATTGTTTTAGTGATCACACGAACCAAATCCACCACATCAAAACCGATCATCATGAGAGTTGATGTAGCTTCAATGGCGAACAATCAACATGTTCATCATATCTACTATATGACTCATGCTTTACCTTTGCTCATCAAGATCAAACCTTAGCTTCCGCATGAGCAAATCTGGCTTGCTCACGTTGTATACACTCGCAGAATCTAACACACCCGATCATCACATGGTACTAAGGATGAACACTTTATAACTTGAAAATTTTGTGCTTGAGGGATCATCTTATAATGCTACCGTCGCGAACTAAGCAATACAAGATGCATAAAAGGATTAACATCACATGCAATTCATAATATGTGATATGATATGGCCTTTCTTCTTGTTCTTCCGATCTCCATCTTCAAGCACGAACATGATCTCCATCATCACCGGCATGGCGTCAAGGTCAATGGCGCCGCTTCATGGTTGTCGTCCATCAGCATCAACTATTACAACTACTTTGAATAATAGACACGCATGTCTTAACGTAATTAAAGGACAACCATATTGGTCCTGCCGGTTGCAAACTTACAATAAGGAACATTGCATACATCATATATAATCACAATCATGGCCATATCACATTACATCACACCCCTACAAAACAAAGTTAGACGCCTCTAATTTTCTTTGCATGTTTTACGTGGTTTGGGGCTTTCAATAAGTGTCATTCTACTTACGAACAAGTACCACAACGTTGATACTAGTATTGTTAATCACCCGTTGTAAACTGAATCTTAACTATGTTGGGAGAAACAGGCACCCGCAAAGCCAGTTATGCAATACAAGTTGCATGTCAAGCGTGGAGCAAGTCTCATGAACAATGTCATGTAAGGTTAGCCCAGGCCGCTTCATCCCACCATCCCGCAAGATGCAAAGTACACAAGAAGCAATCGGCAACAAAAGCATCAATGCCCATAATGACCATTGTGATCTACTCGTGCAACAGATCTACATATAGACACGGCTCTGATACCACTGTAGGGGTTCATAGCATGGAAAACAAAAAAATTCTACCGCATGCACACAAACAAGCCAAGATCTATCTACTAGATTGTAGCAATGAGTTGATTAGAGTACTCACCCTTGAAGATTCCAAAGTGGTTAATGAGAGCAGATTCTCGTGGGTGATGTAGTCGTACACTTGCCGATCTCAAGATCGCGTCGATCCTTCCGGCGCTGCGTTCCGGCAGCGCTTCCACAGTCGGTCACACGTTCAGTACTCGATGAAGACCTTCCTCTCCCTTGTTCCAGCAGGCAGCGAAGGTTGTAGTTCTCCCCTCGCGATTCCGGCAGCACGACGACATGGTGTCGGAAGTAGAGGGAAGATCTCGCGGGTCTTCGCCTAAGCCGGTGCGAGTTATGGTGGATCTAGGGTTTTCCGGCGATCTAGGTTTAGAAGGCCAGGAGGAGGAGGAGGTGTCGGCGGCGGCTAGGGCGACGGCGATGAGGCGGCGCTAGGCGGAGGCGTGCGGCAGCGGGGTGGGGAGGCTAGCTCTTGTGGTGTTTGGGGCAGCCCTTCCCCTCTATTTATGAGAGTGGGGGGGGCAGCCTTAGGAAGAGAGAGTTTGAATCCAAACCCAAACCCAAGTTGGATTGAAGGAAGGACTCTTTCCTTCTTCCACTAGGAAACCATTGTTCCAGTTTGACTTTTCAAACCTCCCGTTTGACTTTCAATTTAGAGATTTAATTCTCTCTTGCAAATGCCCAAACCAACTGACCTAGGATATGATCCAATCATTCCACTTACCCATGACATATTCATGGACCATTCCCCTTCCGGTCTGGTGAACCTTCTAGAACCTCTCTGATGAAAACATCGAAATCATTCCCGAACTCCGGAATCGGACTTTCCTTATATGAATCTTATTCTCCGGACCATTCCGGATCTCCTCATGATATCCCGGATCCCATCCAAGACTCTGAACAACATTCAGTATCCCTACTTACATTCCATATCTACTAAACAACATCGAATCCTTAAGTGTGTCTCCCTACGGTTCGTG
The DNA here is from genome assembly GCA_916181665.1 of Avena sativa. Lineage (NCBI taxonomy): Eukaryota > Viridiplantae > Streptophyta > Magnoliopsida > Poales > Poaceae > Avena > Avena sativa. Next base: position 151,590,745 of record OV702283.1, on the reverse strand, counting down.
AATTATGCGGACATGACCGAGACACTTCTCCGATCAATAACCAATAGAGGAATCTGGAGATTCATATGGCTCCCACATATTTCAATGATTACTTTGCGATCGAATGAACCACTTACATACGATACCAATTTCCCTTTGTCTCGCGATAGTTTACTTATCCGAGGTTTGATCGTCGGTATCTCTGCATACCTAGTTCAACCTCGTTACTGATAAGTACTCTTTTCTCGTTCCCGTGATATGTGATCTCTTGTGAGCCAGTCACATGCTTGCAAGCCAATTGGATGACATTCCACTGAGAGGGCCCAGAGTATATCTATCCATCATATGGATGGACAAATCCCACTTTTGATCCATGTGCCTAAACACATACTTTCCGAACACTCAATGCCACCTTTATAGCCACCCAGTTACAGTGTGGTGTTTGATGTCATCAAAGCACCTTCCAGTGATGGTGATTAGCATGATCTCATGGTCGAAGGAATTAGGTTACTATGTATCATAAAGCTTATAGCAATTGAACTATTGAAATGACTTGATCTTAATGCTACGCTTATCTATAGGAGTATGTCCGTCATACCATTCTCCTAATGATATGATATTGTTGTTAATAACATCTCAATGTTCATGATCGAGAAACCATGATCATCTATTAACCAACAAGATAGTATTATAAAGAGGCTTTACCAGGTACTCTAATTTAGTTTACAAATCACACAAGTATTAATGTTTCCGGTTAATACTATTATAGCATGAATGTAAAAATTTATCATAAACACAAAGATATAATAATAACCACTTTTATTATTGCCTCTAGGGCATATCTCCAACAGACGAACCATCACAAGGTTTAGTACATGTCTTTCCCTTTGCCTCACGATATTTGGTCTAGCTCCAAGATGACCTCCCTTTCTCGATACTGTGATTCAGAATCCCTTTACTAGGTTAACTCTTAACCATATGTAGCATGGCCATGCATTTCTGGATCCGATCACTCGAGGGCCCTAGAGATATCTCTCTCAAGTAGAGAGGGGCAAATCCCATATTGATTGACCATGCCTTGCAGCATGATTTAGGACAAACCCGAAAGCTACCTTTATAAATACCCAGTTATGGAGTAGCGTCTGATAGCCCCAAAGTAGGTCGATCCACATATCAAGTACATGCGACAATCTCAGGTCTAAGGACAAAACGTACACGATGTGTAGAGAGAGGTGCAACTAATTGCCAGTCTCAAGTTGGGTCAGTCCAACCCCATGTTCATAACATATGTCCACATCATTGGTTTGACATCTCCATGTCTATGACTTGCGAAACATAGTCATCAACCAATCGATGTGCTAGTCTAATATTCACGTGTGTCCTCGCATGAACTCCGACTAGGGACAACTATTAAATAACCATACAAGTAAAGAGTTTCACAAACAATTCACATAATTTCCAATCAATACAAGTTGCCTGATATGGATATTCAAGGAACATTACAATGACTCATGGATACATAAGAAATATAATCATATCTATGATTGCCTCTAGGGCATATTTCCTTCATCCGGGCCATCTTACAAATGAACATGGACGATGGTTGGACGTGGGGTATGAAGCCCTATTCTCGTGATAACCCCCTCCTAAGGTGATTCTGCGCCGAACCTTGTCTTATTTTATTTCTGCCATGTTTTGTTCTATTCATAACCTAACCGCTTCATTTTGTGAATTTCCTCTTCAGAAATTTGATGAGCAGGCCGCGGAGGATGGATGATCGCAATGACATGGACATGGGTGAGCCCGATTCAGAAGAGTTTATTCCGAAACCTGACTCGGCACCCTCCGAACTTGGTGTAAGGTTTCCAAAACGACCGAGGATGATGACTCTGATGACGTCCAAGTTCTTGAGGTAGTCGAGATGGTGCCTGTTTCTTACGCATATCCAGCTCATATTTCCTGAGCTAACCCGGCCGGTCAGGTGCACGAGGTTGATCCCCTTTCCACCAAAGCTCCTCCCGCGTCGAAGAAACGTGCTTCTTTGAATGATCCCTCTGATGCAATTCCCTAAGACACGAATCAAGAGATCCGCCCAGAAGCATCCGAACGGAAATTCATGCTCGGGGTTTCCGCGTAAGTCAACTTACTCAGACTAAATTTGTATTTCTTGTTTCTCTCTTTCTGTTTCTGATTTTGCTATCTTTTTACCTCGGCAGTGCCCCTCTCTCTGCTAACCCGAGTGGTCCGAGTATGACCTCTCAGGCTACTCGGAAAGCTTCGCCACCACCCCAAGATGATGTTCCAGCTTCTAGCCCTATTCACGATGATCTTCCTCCCTTGCCGACCTACAGTCCACCTCGGCGGGAGGAGGTCGAGATTGCATCTGGTGGTGATGCTGATGTTGCTATGCCGGATCATCCGGCAAATCCGGTTATTTACACCGATACTCCCAAGGCTACTCCTGCCGAACCAATTCCTGCCGAGGCTCCTGCTACCTAGGCACCTGCTAAAGGTGCTGTTGTTCCTGTTCCAGAAACTGCTGCCCCGAGCTTGGTCAACCCGCCAAATTGCAATTTTTCGCTGAGGTTGTAGCCAAGGCCAAGAAGGACGGAGCCACCAAGCCTAAGCCGGCCCAGAAAGTCAAGCCGATCTCCTCTCAACCTAGTGTGGCTGATATTCTGCACAAGGGTGCCACTATTTCTAAAACTGGTTCTGCCCCTGCCGCAGGCACACAAATTGTGCTTCATAAGAGCTCGGCGGCCGAAGTAGCTGCCAAGAAAGCGCGAGAGGCCAGAGGCAAGGTGTTGACGCGTACAGAGAGCGGCAGGAGTCTTGGGTCTTTGGTAGAATATGCCAACAACTGGAATTCTGCTGATTGGGTCGAGGGCAACCTGAGTAATAAGGCTTTCCATATGTCCGATGTCAGTGATTGCTTGCATCTGGCCGCCAAGGTTATTCTTGAGAGCGATATGATGAATGAGGTAAGTACTTTCGTCTACACTTTATTCTTTTTATCAAATGTATCGCATACCCACTAGTTCCCGAGCTTTCGACCGAGTGACTTGTTATTCGGCCAGAAGCTTCTGTTGGTAAATTTTAGTTATGCGTATAGCAAATGATATGTAATTTGAGACAACTTTAGTTGATTCATATGTTTAGTTTTAGCTTCGAATATCCAGCCACCTAGATCCAAGTCAAGTTTTACTTGATTTAGATCTTGTAGGTTTAGCTTCAAATATCTAGCCACCTAGATCCGAGATCTTGTAGGTTTAGCTTCAAATATCCAGCCATCTAGATCCGAGGAAAGTTTTACTTGGCTCGGATCTTATAGGTTTTGCTTCAAATATCCAGCCACCTAGATCTGAGTCAAGTTTTACTTGGCTTGGATCTTGTAGGTTTAGCTTCAAATACTCAGTCACCTAGATCCGAGTCAAGTTTTACTTGGCTTGGATCTTGTAGGTTTAGCTTCAAATATTCAGCCACCTAGATCCGAGTCAAGTTTTACTTGATTCGGATCTTGTAGGTTTAGCTTCAAATATCCAGCCACCTAGATCCGAATCAAGTTTTACTTAGCTTGGATCTTGTAGGTTTAGCTTCAAATATCCAGCCACCTAGATCCAAGTACAGTTTTACTTGGCTTGGACCTTGTAGGTTTAGCTTCAAATATCTAGCCACCTAGATCTGAGTCAAGTTTTACTTGGCTTGGATCTTGTAGGTTTAGCTTCAAATATCCAACCACCTAGATCCGAATCAAGTTTTACTTGGCTTGGATCTTGTAGGTTTAGCTTCAAATATCCAGCCACCTAGATCCGAGTCAAGTTTTACTTGGCTTGGATCTTGTAGGGTTAGCTTCAAATACTTAGCCACCTAGATCCGAGTCAAGTTTTACTTGGCTTGGATCTTGTAGGTTTAGCTTCAAATATTCAGCCACCTAGATCCGAGTCAAGTTTTGCTTGGCTCAAATCTTGTAGGTTTAGCTTCAAATATCCAGCCACCTAGATCCGAGTCAAGTTTTACTTGTCTTGGATCTTGTAGGTTTAGCTTCAAATACTCAATCACCTAGATCCGAGTCCAGTTTTACTTGATTTGGATTTTGCTATTTTGAATATTTTTCTCATGTATAATACTCTGTGATTCTAGTTTGCTCATAATCGGTGCACTGCTGAGTTCCAAAAACTACTCTTTGCTCATAGGAAGCTGCAGGTCAAGTATGAGAAATTGGTGCCTATTCTGAAGAAAACAGGTGAGTTAGTTGTTGTTCACTTTGATTTTTTGTACAGGTATTTGTTTCTAAGTCGACTTATGATTCGTCTTTGTACATGCAATATGGATACCCAAAACACTGCACTTAAGAAGAAGGTTGCCGATTTGCATGGTGAGTCGACAGTGTTATTTGCACTCATTTTCCTCCTCTCCTAAACCTTTGCGGAATATCTTATAGCATTTTTCACTCGGCTCAGCCGAATTACAAAGCCTTGCAGCATCACATCGAGAGTGAATTCCTATGCATGATCTGATGCTGCATTTTCTAGAACAAGCAGGAGCTCATTCGATGCAGCTGAAGGAGAAAAACGATGAGATAGCTCGGATTTGTGCCGAGGTTGACTCCTTGAAGCTGGGCCAAAAAACCGAGTTGGAGAAGATTCACCAAGAATTCTCCAAAGATAAAAATCGGCTAACTCTCTAGCTCCAGAAGAATAAGGAGCTCCTCGATGCGACCGAGTCAAATAATAAGTCCATGACGAATGAGATTACTCATTTTGAGAAGAAAAGAGTTAGCTGGTCCGACGATCTTCAAAAGATGTTATGATATATCCACCGTAAGTTCTCTTTTTATCATGTGGCCAGTGGCCGAATTATTCTTGACCATTGCTTGTATTGACTCATGTTATGCCCTATATTATATATCATTTTCTGGAATCGGAACCTGTGAGTACCAAGGTTGTGATTAATGCCCGTGCTTGCAGAGGTGTCCCCAATAATCGCTGTTGCTGCCGCCATCCAACTGATGAAAATCATGGGCAAAGATTTGGTGAAAGCGGCCATCCGAGCATTCCATGTACTCTAGACGAATGAACCGAAGATCACCAAGGTCGAAGTGCTTATGTAAAAACTAATGGATTGCCAAACTCAGCCGAGTCTTTGGAGAGAATCTACAGGGCGAGCCAAGGATGATATGGCGCTCACAGCTGTTCTGTCATGGTATGAGAACATCTCTCTCGATGTCCTGATGAACTTGAGCACTGGCTCCCCTTCGATCATTGATCCAGACCATATCGCTCGCTGCCAAGCCCGTGCTTACCAGTTTATTGAGTATGCGAATGTGCATCAATGGGATGAAGGGCCGAGGTTCCTGCAAGATGAGGCCGAAGAGAATGCCAAAGCAGCGTAAGACGATGAATCCGAGGAAGATTCTGGTGATGAAGAGGATAGGAGTCCGGAAGTTCGGATGGACCAGGAGATGAATCAGAGAGAGAGGCTGAGACCCGATCTTCCTCCAAGGGGACCGGGGCTTCTCAAGCTCAATCTGAGGTTTCGCGTAAAGCAACCAATGTTCAAAATGTCACGGCAGCTTCGGTCGAAGCCGAGGTAACTTCTGCGGAGGTCCAGGTGGCATCGGAGACCTCTTCTCCTATAGTTATTTCGTCTACGGAGGCCGAGGTTCCTCCGGTGGTGACTGACGCACCCACCTCGGAGACCCCTGCTCCTACAGTTACTGTTTCTCCATCTGCCGATGACCTGGCGATAGCCTGCTTGAACTCAAAAAACTTCATATTCGTTAAGTCCCCGGTATGCCGGGCGCATGCTGTGTAAAACAATTTGGTCCTTTTGGTAGTATGTGGTTTTTATAACTCGGCGATTTTCAAGCGTTGTGCTTAATCTTATGTTGTTTACTTTTCTAAGTCAACTATTCGGGATGTGTTCATCATTTGCGACTTTTACCTAATGGGTTTGAAATGAAAGGATTCAACTTATTTATGTTTAGCAATTATGGATGATAGTTTAATATGATGCGTGTGGATCAATACACTACGGCAATCACATGGGTTAGAAAAAATTGTAAATCTTGAGTCAGCTCGCGTACCATCCATTCCTTAGTCGTTTTTCGTGTGTTTGATTTCTACTGACTCTCATCTTGCTTATCATGAAGTCCTTTTCTAGACAACGATAAGTCAGAGATTCCGCCTTTTTGTCAACACATTACTAACTCGGCTTTGAGTATTACACATATAAGCCAGCCGACTTATCAAAGATATGAAAAATAAGGACATATAATATGAGGCAGTTCCCGAGTCACTACTCGAGTCACCGAAGTTTCATTCATTAATTCATTTTTGATATACAAAGCTGACATATGATAGTACGTGATACAACACACTTCCTCTAACTGTAAAAAGGACGAAGTAAAGCTACATTCCATGGACTTTTTGATTCTTCTCATGACTTTTCCGCCTTATTATTCTCTGGTTCTTGAGCATCTATGAGATAGTATGCATCATTATGCAGTGCTTTGCTCACAATGACCGGGCCCTCCCATGGAGCTGACAATTTATGCATGCCGGCTATGCGTTGCACAAGCTGAAGCACCGGGTCTCCCTCCCGAAAGACTCGGGTATTCACTTTCTTGCTATGGTAGCGTCTGAGATCTTGTTGATATATAGCTAATCTGGACAATGCCAATTCTCTTGCTTCTTCTAATAAATCAACATCGTCTTGCCAAGATGTTTCGTTCACCTCGGCGTTTGTGTATTGGGTGACTCTAGGCGAGTCATGCACTATGTCGGCTGGTAATACAGCTTTTGTGCCATATACAAGAAAGAATGGCGTGTAGCCTGTTGATCTATTCAGAGTGGTTCTCAGGCTCCACAATACGGCCGGGAGTTCCTCAATCCAACACCCCGCTGACCTCTGTAGTGGTTCTATGAGTCAGGGTTTTATCCCGGACAAGAGGAGTCCATTTGATCTTTCTACTTGTCCGTTCGACGCGGGATGTGATACTGACGCAACATCAAGCCTTATGTGCTTATCTTGGCAGAAGCGAGCAAAAGCTCCCTTGGCGAAATTTATGTCGTTATCTGTAATGACACTGTGTGGATTTGTCCACCATGAAATCTCAAGATGATATCCTTAAGAAATTTCACAACCGTGGGCCCATCACATTTTCTTATAGGCTTTACCTCTATCCATTTTGTGAATTTGTCCACCATGACCAATATGTGAGTCATGCAACCGCGAGCCGGCTTAAACGGCCCGACCATATCAAGGCACCATACGGAAAATGGCCAAGTAATGGGTATTGTTTTTAATTCGGATGAAGGCATATGAAACTTGCTGGCGTATCTCTGGCAACCATTACATTTTTTTCACTAATTCTTTTGCCTCTCTTAGTGCACATGGCCAGTAAAACCCATGTCGGAATGCTTTGGCCACTAGGGATCTGGATGAAGCATGATGTCTACATTCTCCTTGATGTATATCTAAGAGGATTTCTTGTCCTTCTGCCAGGGTAACGCACCTTTGCAGTACATTTGTTACACTTATCTTATAGAGTTCCCTGTTTATTATCATGTAGGCCTTTTCCCTTCTCACTATCTTCCTAGCAAGGACGTTATCACTCGGTAAAACCTCATCTTTGAGGAATAGAAATATTGGCCGTGCCCATTCTGGCACCTCGTGCGCCGGGGTAGCTATTTCATCAATTTCCATTGCTTCTCCCATCATAATTTTTGCCGAATTACCTCTATTAATCCCTGAGTTCTGCAAATTAGTCCCCGGGTCTGCCGAGTCAGTCCCCGGGTTACTCGGCTTATTCCTCTTATCTATCTCCATCGGGACTATCTCAGACCCTCGATCTGCCGAGATATGGATTGATTTGGACTCAAGGGAAGGTATGATTGATGGTTTTCTTAGATGCTCCAAAGCAATACTAGGTGGAATCGACTGCCTGGTCGATCCGAGCTTAGACAAGGTATCTGCAACATCATTTTCTACCCGAGGTATATGATGAAATTCGCATCCATCAAAATAACCACTAATTTTTTGCACATGAAATCTATATAAGGCCATGTTTGCATCCAATGCATCCCAATTGCCCGATACTTGTTGGACTACGAGGCCCGAATCACCGAAGCATAGAATACAATGTATGCCAATTTCTTTCTCCAGTTTTAGGCCGTGGACAAGTGCCTCATATTCGGCTATATTATTCGATGCAGCAAAGTGTATCTGCAACACATATTTCAGTTGGTCTTTCTTGGGCGAGGTTAGCACTATCACAGCTCCTAACCCATTTCTCAGTTTGGATCCATCAAAATGCATTGTCCAATAGTCCGAATTAGGTAGTGGGGGTTCATATTGCATTTCGGTACAATCGACAAAAAAGTCGGCCACTGCCTGAGATTTGATTGCATCTCGTCTATCAAATTGTGGTGCATAAGGGGATAACTCTATTGCCCATTTTGCTATCCGGCTAATTGCATCCTTGTTGCTCATTATCTTGGCTATTGGCGCCTCGCAAATTACCTTGATAGTATGTTCTTCAAAATAATGCTTCAGATTTTCAGCCGACATATATACACCATAGGCCATTTTTTGGTAATGCGGATAATTTTGCTTTGAGCCAGAGAGCACCTCACTTAGGTAATAGACCTGCCTTTGTACTGACTTACCTTGCTCATCACGCTCAACCACTATTACTACACTTTCGACTCGGTTAGTCATTGCTATATAGAGCAACATCGACTCTTTTGATAGTGGTGAGGCCAAGACCGGGGTAGTGGCTAGCATTTTCTTTAATTCATGAAAAGAATTATCGGCCTGAGGTGTCCAGATAAACTTATCTGACTTTTTCATCAATTGATATAAAGGTAATGCCTTTTCCCCTAGCCGACTGATGAACCGACTTAAGGATGCCAAGCATCCGGTAAATTTTTGTACATCATTAAGACACTTTGGTTATTCCATTCTCTCTGCTGCCCGAATCTTAGTCAGATTTGCTTCTATACCTCGGCTAGATACGAGGAAACCGAGTAACTTGTCGGCTGGTACTCCAAAAGTACATTTTTCCGGATTAAGCTTCATTCGGAATCTCCTCAGATCCGCGAATGTTTGCCGGATATCATCTAGGAGTGTATGGCTATCTTTGGTTTTTATCACCACATCATCAACATATACTTGGACATTTTGCAAATTTGATCATGTAAGCAATTTTGCATGCACCTTTTATAGGTGTCCCCTGCATTGCGCAGGCCGAATGGCATGGTACGATAGCAATAAGCCCCATACGGGGTGATAAACGCAGTTTTTATTTGATCAGTCGGTTTTAACGTTATCTGGTGGAAACCGGAATACACGTTGACAAATGATAACAGTTCATAGCCTGCAGTCGAATCAATAACCTGGTCTATCCTAGGCAACCGAAAAGGATCTTTGGGACATGCCTTGTTAAGGTTCGTGTAGTCGATACACATACGCCAAACGACAGCTACATTCAGATCATCCTTCTTTTTCTCGACCAACACCGGATTAGATATCCAGTCCGGATGAAGTACTTCCATAATAAATCCGGTTGCAAGGAGCCGAGCTATTTCATCACCAATTATTTTTCTCCTGTCTTCAGCGAAGCGGCGGAGAGGTTGCTTCACCGGCCTTGCTCCTGGCCTTACATGCAAAGAGTGCTCAGCCAACTCCCTCGGTACACCCTGCAGATCTTGAGTGGATCATGCAAATATATCCCGATTCTCATGGAGGAAGTTGGTGAGATCGCTTTCCTATTTATCATTAAAACAGGCACCAATCGTGATGGTGCGCTCTGGGAACTGATCATCAATCTGGATTTTCTTTGTCTCCTTAGTTGGCTAGAAGGACACACTTCCATGTGGGTTAGCAAGTGCTGGCATATTAAGCTGTGCCGACTGAGCTAGGGCTGCAACCTCCTAAATTCTCCTTTTCCCTCGCAATTACCAAAGACTCGGCCAGATTTGATCCGACCGAGGCACATTCCATCAATCTCATGTAGTATCCTGCAATTGTGATTATACCCTATGGTCCAGGCATCTTCATCTTCAAATAGCTAATGTGACAACTGGTCATGAATTTTGACAAAGTTGGCCGTCCGAATAATGCATGGTAACAAATTTCTAGATCCACCACTTCAAACTCCAAATTCTCTGCCCTGCAATTCTCCCTTGTGCCGAATAACACATCTACCCGGATCTTTCCGATTGGCTCGCAAGACAAACCTGGCATAATGCCATGGAAAGTTGTCTTGGTCGACTAAAGTATATTCTGAGAAATGCCGAGCTTATGCATTGTGTCCTTGTACATGATGTTGATGCTGCTTCCATTATCTATTAGTACCTTTGAGAATTTTACGTTAATGCTTGGCCCGACAAACATCGGGTCAAGCACTAAAGCATATGACCCGGGATTCGACATGATCTTGGGATAATCCCTAACACTCCAAGTTATTTATTGATCTGACCAGTACATATATCTCAGAACTGCCGGCATAACCGCATTCACTTCCATATGTCGGCGCTGGACGCACTGTCTATCTTGCTGCTCTATGGTGAACACACAGTATGACTGATGGTGCTCTCTATACTCATTGCAGCTGTTACTGCCAAGATTTTCTCTGTTATCTTGACTTTGATTAGCCACATGGTGAACTGTATCCATTCGATCATGGTTCTCATACTTCGGAGGCGGTGGATGCAACATCAATTGCTGTGCGTTTCCTCCAATAAGTTGTGGCTGCTATGGATGATGCTGCTTCTGCTGTGGTGCATGTGATGCCGCCGAGTTTCCCATCGCATTCTTCATCCATGCACACTGACGAGTTGTGTGGTTAGCCGGTTTCGCCAGGTTTAGCGCGTGAAATTTGCATGAATGATCCAGCATCGGCTCAAACATGTACTTTAGTCTCTCTTTCCATTTCTTCTTTTGTTCCGGAGTCCACTGCTTTTTACCATCATTCCTCGGTGTCCACTGCTAAGAACTGTTTTTCTGGCATTGGTTGCTTCCTGTGTCTGGCTGATCTTGAGTTACTGCTGCTACCTGATTTCAGTTGTACCTGTAATCCCGCATGTCCTCTCTTCTTATACCCCGGAACTCATTACTCCTGGATGAGCCGGCACCATCACGAGCATAATGCTCATGTTGTTCATGTTGTTCTACCGACATAAGTTCGGGCTGAATCGGATCACCCATAGCATATGAGTCGGCTATCCTGATTATCTCAGCCAATGTAGTTGGCATGTCTCTTTGCACCCTTTTCCATAACACACTCCCATATCTGTATCCTTGTGAGAACCAGGATATTGCTTGTGATTCTATTACTCCTTCGTAGGAGTTTCTGATGTTGCACCACCGGGTCAGGAATTCTCTGTCGGTCTCATTTGGCCTTTGCTTTCACATTGCCAGTTGTTGAGGTATATTCGGCCTCTTATACGTGCTAGTGAAGTTGCTGACAAACATCTCCTCAAAGTCCAACCGGCAGTTGATACTGCCTGCTGGTAAGTTATTTAGCCTTACCCTGGCTGGTCCTTCCAACATCTGGGGCACATATCTCACAGCCCATCTCAAGTTACCCTCTGCAATTTTCACTGATGTTGCATAATCGATCAACCAAGCTTGCGGCTTGGTACTGCCGTTATATGTTTTTGTGCCTCTAGGCAACTCGAAGTTTGGAACAGGTGGTTCCCTCATGATTAGGGGTCCAAAACACGCCAGACCAGGAGGACCTTGCTCCTCTAGTAACTCGGACCTGTACAACCTGTCAAGCTTTAGACTCACATCATTCGGCTGCAGGTCTCTATATGCAGCTCTTTCTTCCACCACATGGTGATTGTGCCTAGAAAATCCAACATTCTCCATCTCCGAATAACCATCATTGTATCTATTTTATATCGGGTTATGCGGAACGTGTCCTGCATCCCTTCCTTGCCGATGTTCATGCCTCGGCTAATGATCTTGCAGGGGATAATGCCTCCCTCCCGCCGGGTTATTATCGTCGGGGTTTCCTCTCCCGATATTTCCCTGTCCTCTATTACCGCGATCGATATTTCTCTCCCCACTGTTACCTCGGCTACCATTGAATCGGTTTTCACTTGCTTTAACGGACATAGCCGGATCATATGGGACCATCTGTTTGTTCCTTTTTCCCGAGGTTACTGCTTTATATTTTCGTGATCCATTTCCATGTGAAGATGCCGCGGTAGCTGATAATGCTGGGGTAGATCCAGCCGAATGAACCAAACGTCAAGCTCCAGGCTTTGTCGGGTTAGCCCTGAGTATCTCCTCATTTTGCTGGTTCACTATGCGTACCAGCTCATCCACTCTTTCCTGTTGCTTTTGTCGGGCTTCACCAGTCAAACCCTCCAATTCCGAGGCTGCAGCATTCGCCTCTCCGAGGTTCTTTGCCGGGGTACTACACCTCGGCAGCCCCAGGTTAGCTGAATCACCTTGCTAATACTCATGATCTTTGTTAATATCACTAAGGAGGTTCTTTCCCTTCATTATTACACCATCTAGCCGATTCGGACTGGTGTCTAACTTGTTTGCCCTATCATATTCACGCAAGGTCCGGTTAAAAGACTCATGCAGTGCAGATACCTTCTTAGCCTCTTCTAAAATTTTTAATCGAGTCTCTTCTAACTCGGCCTGTGCATTTGTCGGGTTTACAATGGGTACTACTGGTGTTGTTATGTTGTCTATAGCTGCCTGCAATATATTCTCCGGCCTTTCCAGAGGAGGCCACCTAACTCTAGCTTCCTTGGGGGTTACCTTATGCTCGGATGCGTCTACCGTTGGAGGATCTACCGCTGCCTGCTTTGCTGCTGCCGGATTAGCTGTTGCTGGATCTGATGTTGCCGGGTTCTTGCTTGGTCTGGCTCATGTTCCCGCTGCTGGTGCTGGCGCAGTCATCATCACCTCGACGCTGCCTGCAGGGCGAGTGGTACGCGGACTGCTAGCAGCGCTGAGGGGAGGATCTCCCACGAGGATGACTCGGTGCTGGTAGACGCGGGACGTGTCGACGCTGACATAGATCTTGTGGGCGCCAAGATTGATGAAGACGCCATTGCGTGGGGGTGATCATGCTCTAAAGCTGCCCGCGTTATCACTGACGTAGTCCCAGAGGTCGAATCTCTGGATAAGCCAGAGATGATGCGCTCGCCAGTGTCGATGAAGTTTCCTATCCGGATCTTGACTCCAGCTAGCACCACTGCTGGCCCCATGGTCGGCGCAAACTGTCATGGTGGTGGCACGGAAAATGCCATGGGTAGGCTAAAGTTGGGGGCCAATGTGTGCTAGTGGGATCCAGGGAGGGAAGATGTAGTGATTTCTACACAGAGAATGCAAGAACTTGATCTTTATTCAACATCAGTGAAGCTACACTTTCTCCTCGAGCTGTTTGAGCGAGAGGAAGAAGAAGCTACTACAAGTGCTAAGTAAGAAAATGAATGGATCCCCTTCTCTGGAGGCCCTTCCCCTCCTTATAAAGGAGTGTCCTGGTTCCATCTAGGGCTAACGTGGACAAGCATATTCGTGGAATATGCTTGTCCCAAAATAGTAACTCGGCAAGCTCCTTTCCGTGTCGCCCTTCTATAAGTGGCAATAACCCAGAGCCCACGACATGTGAGCCTCGGGCTCGGGGACTGTCACCTCCGTGACCTTCTTCTGCTCCTCTGCCCCTCTACCTCTTGTCTGTAGTGCTTGTCACTATACATATTCCTAAGGAGGGACAACGTGTAGTGTTGACTTAGGGGTCGGCCTTCTCCTTCTCGAGTAATCTTTCCCATCACTCGGCCTTTCCTTGTGTGACTCAGCCAAGCCCTAACCTGCAGATACAAAGAGTAGTGCTTGTAGGCCGACATAACCCATATGTCGGCCGAGTCAGGTTTTAGTCACCTGACTCGGGTGAAGCCAGGCCTTATTCAGCCAACCTCCTTACAACTCCACCGGGTCACTCTTTGACCCGGTTCAGATCCTCGAGGGTTTTCCCCTTTTACCTTAGCTTGACCCTACCTAGGGTCATCCCCTTGATAAGGGAGCTTGCAAGCTTCAGTGATCATCAAGCTCATATTTCTATGGTGGAACCCAAGAAAGTTTTCGAAGCTATTGAAGATCCATATTGGGTTGTTACAATGCATGAAGAACTGAATAATTTCGAGCGCAACAAAGTATGGAAGCTAGCTGAGAATCCCAAAGAGTGCCGTAATGTTATCGGCACAAAGTGGATTTTCAAGAACAAGCAAGATGAGAATGGAATTGTTGTAAGGAACAAAGCAAGATTGGTGGCTCAAGGCTTCTCTCAAGTGGAAGGCATTGACTTTGGTGAAAATTATGCTCTAGTGGATCGCCTTGAGTCCATTCGTATCCTCCTTGCTTATGCTGCTCATCATAATTTTAAATTATAGCAAATGGACGTTAAGAGTGCTTTTCTTAATGGTACTCTACATGAGTTGGTATATGTCAAGCAACCCCCAGGTTTTGAGGATCCCAATTTTCCGAACCATGTCTATAAGCTTGATAAGGCACTCTATGGCCTTAAACAACCCCCACGTGCGTGGTGTGAGCACCTTAAATACCTTTTGTTAGACCGTGGATTCGAAGTTGGGCAAATCGATCCCACTCTTTTTACTAAGAAGGTTAATGGGGAGCTTTTTGTATGCCAAATATATGTAGACGACATTATCTTTGGATCTACTAATCAAGCTTTTAATGATGAACTTTCAAAGATTATGACCGATATGTTTGAGATGTCTATGATGGAAGAATTAAGGTTCTTTCTTGGATTCGAGATCAAGCAACTAAGATAGGGAACCTTCATTAATCAAACAAAATACATCCAAGACATGCTCAAGAGGTTCAAGATGATGGACTTAATGGTGTTGCTAGACCAATGCAAACTAAATGTCATCTCAAGCTTAATCCAAAGGGTAAAGATGTGGACCAAAAGGTATACTGATCCATGATCGGCTCTCTCCTTTACCTCTGTGCATCTAGACCAGATATTGTGTTGAGTGTAGGAGTGTGTGCAAGGTATCAAGATGCTCCTAAAGCCACCTAGTGGCGGTCAAGAGAATCTTCCGATATTTGGTTCATTCCCCAAACTCTGGTCTATGGTATCCCAAGGGCTCTAATTTCTCTCTATGTGGATATACAGACTCATATTGGGCTAGCGACACGGATGATAGAAAATCAACTTCTGGTGCATGTCAATTCTTTGGCAGGTCTCTAGTATGTTGGTCTTCGGAGAAGCAGAATCGTCTCAACCGCCGAAGTTGAATATGTGGATGTTGCAAGTGCGTGGATGCAATTATTATGGATGAGGCAAACTTTAAAGGAATACGATTTCAACTATGAGATGCGATAATGAAAGTGCTATTAAAATTCCATACAATCCGGTGCAGCACACAAGGACAAAGCATATTGAGATTCGCAATGATTTTATTTGGGATCATTTTGCTCGTGGTGATATTGCCTTATCTTTTGTGAGCACGAAGAATAAACTTAAGACACGTGATGAAGCAAGGTTTTGTTACTTGAGGAATGAGCTAAATATCATGGATTCAAGGAGCTTAGCTTGATTACCTTTGCATACTCACTTACATCTCTTCCTTTGTTTGGTTTAGATGCATCATAGACATAGGGGGAGTGTGGTCCTAATTGATTGGGCTAACCCTCCCCCCATAATCTCGAAAGCAAGAAAAATCATTTCCCTTAATATCATTATGTGATATGTGGGTTACTGATGAGCATTGGTTTTGAACTCAAGATACATCTTCGCTGTGTCATGCCATGCGCTCCAACATGGTGGCTTCGGCCACCACCCTCTTCTTTGTGAAGAGTTGGTTTCTTGTGGATATTTTTGGATTTTATTGTTTATCTTGTGTTCTTATGGAAAACACACCCAATCTTGGCTTTTATTTGATTTGTTTTTGCAATTATTGGATGTGTAGTACCATCTCAGTTTGGTGGTGTAAACCCAAGCCTTTTCTCATCCCGATCCCTCTATTCTTGCACACAAGTACTTTGTTACCTTGTGAGGGTGTTTATTTGAGTTGCACTGGCCTGAACCTCTATCAAACAGACAGTTCAGAGTGGCCGGATTATCCGCCCCTAGTGAGGGCCGGATTAGGGTGTCTAGCCACCGTCGGATGCTCCGCCCATCCCCGGAGTCGATTCGACCATCGGATTCTCTGGGCCTTCTCCGGATCTTCTTCCCAGCACCTCCGGATACCCTCTCCTCTGAGCTCTTCCTCCAATGAGTGAGGGTAACTCCCCCCATTCTTCTCTTGTGTATGGAAGCTGTTGTTCTTGGTGAAAACTCAGTTTAGAGGATATTATTTGACTCCATTGCATGATAGGAACCGTAGTCTAGCAACCCTAGTGCCCGATCTACATCGATACCTTGAATCTGTAGCAGATCTGACAAAAATCGCCAGGGCAGGATTTTCCACCCCTGGCACTGCCGAATTTTCCGGCCTAGGAGGTTCACCCCTTTTCAGATTTTCATAGTTCTCGTATCGTGTGTGTTTTGACCATGGATTGTTTTACTACTATCTCTAACATTCCTCCTGGACTCATGTGTGTGCTTAACCCCGTGCTACCTATCTTTTCAATTCACAGCTGATTCGAGTGCTCCCAATACCTACAAGCACCATCCCCGTGCCCGTTACTTCAGGACCAACAAAGAAGGTGTGCTCGTGGACGAGGTTGAACATAGAAGGCAGCAAAGAGAGGTTGATAAAATGGCTGAATGGGCTAAGTCTTTGAAGAGGACCAATCAGAGGAAGGGCAAGGGAAAGCAGGCCTGTGTCAATTACAAGAATATGGATATCCTTGAGTGCTCTGTGATTCGCCACCATGACTTGTATGCTGAGGATGATAGTGATGAGACGCAGGAGGACTGTTTTGGTGTTCGCACTTCAGGTATATTCATGATGAAATTTATGCATCTCTCAAGATTCTACCCATGCACCCTCTGGATTTGACTAAGGCACAATCCAAGCCAAGACATACTGAGGCTTTGGCTATGGTTGGAAGAATGGGGCTGCACCATCTCATGACTTTGTAGTGAAGCTATGACTCGTCTGTGGTGAAGCAATTCTTTTCTACACTTGTGATCTGCGGAGATGAGCTCCGCACTATGAAGTGAATGATAGGGGCACTATGATTCAGTGTGATTTCCGCACCTTTGGTCAGGTCCTTGGTTACTCTTTCCATGGTCATGACACTCCCTCTAGCCATCGCATTATCTCTCTTGTCAAGCCCATCAAGGATACTGCTCTTGCTCCATGCCTAGCTCCCAATGGGGTGGTTGGTAATTTCTCTAGACTCTCACCGTTGTATGCAGCTCTTGTTGGTTTGTTCCGGGACATCATTGCTCTGAGTGGTGGCAACAATGACAGGATTCGTGGTTACCTTGTGCCGCTACTCCCCTTTTCTCATGAATGTGCTACCAATGCTAAGACAACTGTAGGGTACAAGATGGACGTCATGGATTTCATCTACCATGAGATGACAGATGCAATGTTCAACATGCTCTCTATCCCGTTTGCTCCGTATATCATGATTCTTATCAAGTATATGCTTCCCCACGAGGAGTTCAGTGGTAATTTGGATGGTGTTCACATGACCAAGAAGATTTACAACAAGGATTAGAAGATCTCCCATCCTTCCTCAGCCCTAGAATACTTCATGCGTGATGCTCGGGCTAGTGGATGTAGGCCCCCAGTGCCTTCTATGGCCCGTGAGGTCAAACAGCTGAACTGGTTCCAATGGAACATCTTGTGCATGGGGGTTGATACTCATAAGGGCTAGTATGAGGCTTACAGGCAGCGCCAAGAGATGGCCCACACCCAGCAGCTGATCCTTCATCATGTGTCAGGGGCGTGAGGCCTCCCTCCTTCTCCTACTTCTCTAGCTCCGTATGCTAGTGGAACACTTCCGGTATCAACTATGGAAAGCTTGAGCGTCACTTGTTTCATGCAGTGGCATGGGAGCCTACTCCTCCAGCTAATGATGATGACGAGTATGATGATGAGGAAGAGGAATAGGAAGGGGACAAGGAAGATGATGAGGAGGACTACGAGGAGTGATCTCTTGGGGCGTTAGCATCGCTGTTCTTCCTTTTTGGCATTTTGATGCCAAAGGGGAGAAGTAGTTCTATTTAGGTCTCCGTGGTTTTGCATGGGTCGGGCACAAGCACTTGCATTTTATTCGTTTTCCTATCACGTTGCTTGTGCCCATTTAGTGTTGAACTCTATTTGTGTTTGTTTTTCTGTATGAGACTATGTCGTGTGGTACTTGTGTGGATTTTTATCTATGTAGATGCTATCTATGGTCTTATGGATTTCTGGAATTTTATCTATGGGTGCATCATATTCGTGAAGTGGTGGGATGTTTCACGACCTAATATTATTGCTTATCATTTTGGCTAGTTAATTTCCCGGTCGTATGATATTCTGCTCTAATTTATCATTTTCATGTAGCCGTTTTTCCAATGAAAAAGGCTTGTACCTTCGTGTGAGAATTTGTATTCAAATGCAAATTATCTATATTCACACACTTAGGGGGAGCCTATTTTACTTTTGGAATAATGTGTTAGTAGGGATTTATTGCAAATCCTAGTATTGTCATCTAACACCAAAAAGGGGGATATTGAAAGAGCATTTCATGATCTCTAGTGTTTTGTGTGTTAGATAACAATGCAAATGATTATTTAATGTGTTTTGAAGTTCTGTAGGTCTTAGCATATTCAAAATAAGAAAAACGATGTTCTTGGGGTGGATTATCCACCCCTACCAAGGGCTGGATAATCCGACTCGGCCCCAAGTCCAAGCGCAGGCAAGGCGCATCACATTGCATGGGAGGCGGATTTCCGCCCGGATTGTCCGACTAGGCTAGATAAATTGTCCCCATTATTTCACCAAGGAGGGCCAATGTGCGTCGTAATGCATGGGGAGGGGGTGAAGAATCCCCCGGATTGTCCTACCAGGGCCGGAGTTTTTGCCAGGGCCAGATAATGCGCCCCTTGGGGGGGGGGGGCGGATAATCGGCCCCTCGAGGATTTTTCAGAAGGAGAACTTGGCGCGGCATATTATATGGGGGGCGGAAAATCCCCCGGATTTTCCATCTCTGGGCGGACTTTTCCCCTAGGGCGGATAATCCGCCCCTAGTGGGGGGGGGGCGGATAATCTGCCCCCAAATTTCTCCAATGGCTAGTTTTAGCAGGGGTATTTAATCCCCATCACCCCTGCTGCCAGAACTCTTGATTCATTTCAAAAAAGTCCAGACCTGTTCTTCAAGCTCCAACAAGAGATCTCCACCTTTACCCACCCAAAGGCTTTGATCTTTGGGGAATCAAAGGAGGAGTCCTTGATCTTCATCAACAACAATCAAGCGCTTCACTTCTTCTCTATTCACTTAGAGGATTCTCGATCTAGTATTTCTTGCAAATATCTAGATCCTTATTTCGGTTATTTGATAATCCTTGTTCTTGTGGCATCTTGTTGTCACCATGGGAGCCTACAATTCAGTTGTGGATGTGTGCCCCACTAGCGTTGTAAAGGCACTGGTTCCCGCCTCGAAGGGTACGAATAGTGGAAAGGTGCATCAGGCCTTTGGTGGCGAGATCCAACGAAGAATAGTGTGAGGCCTATTGTGGTGTGCTGGTCTTATAACCGCCCACCCCTCCAACGCATACGTACTTCCCTTAACATGGAACGAACTGTGGCCAAAAAAATCCCTGTGTCTCCGCGTGCTCCACTATGTTTCCTCGCTCCTCTTTACTCGCTTAGTAGTTAGGTTTGCATATTGGGAAATTCTCGTAATTGCATATCTAGAGAATTTACTTTGTGTCAATCCTAAAATTTAAAAAGAATTAAAATTTGAAGTAGCACCTATTCACCCCCTCTAGGTTCCCATACGATCCATTTCACTTGCGCAAATTCAGTATGAGATGATCTCTTGGCTGACAACTGAAAAACCTAAAGAGGAACGTTGTTACAACTTGCTGAGAGAGATGGAATTGGTCAATGAAGATGGAAACTTTGTGTATGATCAAGAAGCAACGTTTAACAATCAGGTTAGTGAGGATATGCTACCCCTGTCGTGGTATTGCCGACGAGTACGCCATGGAGGGGTCCTCACAGTGCGTGTTTAGAGACGTGGGGGGAAGGCGGACGGTTGACGGGTACGAGGTAACACATCTTACCCAGGTTCAGATCCCACGACGGTGGCGGAATCCTACTCCTGCTATAAATCACTATAAGGGAAATACGCCGAGTTACAGGGATTGGTTCGCTGTGCGAGGTGACTAGAAAGTCTAAGTTGTCGTCTGAAGTTGTGCCCTAAAGGCTCCCATAGGCCCGACTTATATAGTCGCCGGGTCCTGGGGTTACAGGGAAAAGTCCTAGCCGGACAGGTTACAGAGTCCTACACCGTCTATTACTAGTCTTGTGTATCTTGCACTCCAAGGCTCCGGGTACACTGGTGACTCCACCGTAGCCTTCCTTTATCCGGCATGGGCCTCCCTTCTGGATCCATCTAACTGGGCCGCCCAGCAGGCCATAGGCCATGCTACCAACTGTGGGCCACCCGGGTTATCCGGATAGGTGACATGCTATGAGGATACCCATATAGCATATCCCCAACAGTTGCCCCCGGAGAACTCCGAGATCTTGCGCCGTCTTGCCTCTTCAGATGAATGTTCCGTCTAGTTGGATGTCGGCAAATCGTTAAGCAATATCTTGTAGTCCTCCCAAAGAACCCTGCAAAGCTTTCTTCGTCTTCAACTTGTAAGACGGAGAAATGCTGAATCTTCCATCGTACTCTTCCGTAGCTGGACTGGATCCGTCCATGTCGGAATCTTCGATGTGATGGCTCATCTGCCCATGTCAGCTAGGACGACGTAGGCTTAGGTCAGCGACGCCTCATAACTCACACATGCAGAGAACGCAATCATGTTCGATTTTCCCGCACGAGCAATACGAACCGTTGGCGGTGACGGTTGGAGACGTGGCAAAATTTCCGCACACGTTCGCGAACACGTCGTCTACGCGCCAACCGTTCGATCAAGCTGCATGAATCTTGATGCTTGGAGATGATAAATAGTAACCGCGGTGTAATTTTCACCTTTTACCTCATTCTCCTCGCATCGTCTTCTTCCTCTAGTGCGTGCCTGTTGGGCCACGCGGAGATAAAATAAAATTTTCCTCTAACGTGGTGATCCCAAGAACTAGCTGAGGTAGAAGGCCACGAGGTTTACCACTAGACGCGCGGTTGCGGATTAACTGATGAAGCGCGTCAGTTGATGCAGTGCAGTCCTCACGATCCGATCGTCCTGGTGCTGATCGCACAGCACCTCTGCTGGTATCCACACGTACAAGAAGGAGCACCGGCGGCGAACTGCTAGGTTCGTTACGGCGGCTGGACTGCTGTGGAGCTAGGGTTTCCAACACATGGAATGACCTAACCGAACAACGATTAACCTTTCTGGGTTACTGTGCTCCACTATATATAGGGAGTGAACGTGGGCTCTGCTCGCGCGACCCATTCACTAAAGCCCATATAACACTAGTCACCGTGAGTCCAACTCACTAACTCAGTCCTAATCTAGTTTAGGTCCAACCCAACCAGATTACAGATTCGGATCCAATCCGAACTTGCTCCCGCTCTTAAGTGTGTGACCCCGCAGGCTCATGGTTACTTGGACACGATTAGAGTCCGACTCACAATCGATTAGTCGGCAGCGGCTCCTAGCAGAACGTGCCGACTCCCAAGTACCAAAGAGTCATGACGACTTGCCTTTCCAATGCGACTTACGTCTGAGTCCCTTTTGCCTCACGATATACCTTGTCAGACTATAGGCGAATATATGTCATCCCTTAAATAGTCCGACTCTCTTCTCGATCCGAGATAAGTGATTCACCCGACTAACTCTTAGTCGATCGCCTCGGTTAACACTTAACCGAGTCGTGCATGGCCATGCTTTCCGAATCATATCTCACGAGAGGGCCCAGAGAATATCTCTCCGAGTGGAGGGGCAAAATCCCATCTTGGTTATTCACATCACGCAGCTTGATTCTCAGTCGACCCGAACTCTGCCTTTATAACTGCCCAGTTACGGATCAGCGTTTGACAGAACCTAAGTCGGTGATCCTCAACTCGGACTATGCAACAACCTCAGGTCTAAGGATTACATTGATTGAGATATACAAATGACAGCTTAGTTCGTTGTACCTCAATATGGGTCAATCCGACTCGCTAAACTCTTTAGCCTAGTCTGTGTAAGTTGGAATAGCATCTCCATGCCCATGACAAGTGGAACCGAGTCATCAAGCCAACTTTCACATTGGTCTAAGTTGTGTGTCCAGCACAACCTCAATGACCAAGGATATTTAGTACAAACAACAAGAATGCATAGTTCCACAACTGAATCACATATTCAATGATACACATCAGATGTTTATACAAGGACTACTTAATAACTTTATGAATACAATGGGAAATATCATCATACATGATTGCCTCTAGGGCATATTCCCAACAGTGCCCCCTCGAGCTCTCCGCGCCTTACTCGCGAAAAAACCCTAGCCTCCAATCTGCACCAATCACACCCAGCCTCACTCCATGGCCAGCAGCAGCACTTCTCCCTCCATGGTGGCACCGAACGAAGCCGTGGCGAAGCCGGCGAGCTCCATCGTCGTTCCTCCATAGGGCCTAGTCATCCCCGCATCGGCGGTTATCGAGTCCACCATCGGCGACCTTAATCTGGCGGCGCTGGAGCCGTTGGAGGAGGAACCAGAATCGCACAAAGGCGACTGGCGGGCTCAGATATCACAGACCGTGATATCCAAGAGATGATCGCCGAAGGCTACCTTCCTGCGACGGAGGGGCTCGCCTGGCGGGCGGCACCGGCCGGCGAGGTGACACCTTCTCCCCAAGTCGGAGAAAAGGTGTACCTCAAAGCTCAACTGGTACAAGGCGTCTCCCTGCCCATCTCCAACTTCTTCCTCTCCGTCTTGAATCACTATAGAGTCCAGCCCGAGAACCTTTCTCCCAATAGTATCTTAGTGCTTAGCAACTACGCGGCGCTCTACGAGGGATACTTAGGGATAAGGCCTAGGTTAGACCTCTTTGTGTACTTCTTCACCATCAAACGTGAAGCCGTACATAGCAAGCAAGAGCTTAGGAACTGTGGCACCATAAGCTTCAAGATTCGACCTGGCCGGCGGTTCCCCGACATCGTCGGCCACAAGTCCTGCAAAAATTGGCAACGAACGTACTTTTACGGCCCAGACATTCCTCTGGCTGGCCGACAAGTTATGTACCCGGACTTTGTTGACGGAGCCGCCGCTGAAGCCTCGTCATGGAGATCCCAGGCCTCCCTTCCCACCGACCTCGACGCTTCTCGCGCTATAAGGCGGATCGAATGGTTTGTAGAGATGGGTTTGACCGGCTTGGACCTAGCCATGTGCTGGTTCATCAGGCGAATCTAACCTCTGCAGCACCGCGCGAAGCTCATGCACGAGTATACCAGTGACATAAGGGATAGTCTTCGCATCTCTGTGGACAACTTCTCGAGCGACTCCGTCAAGCTCCTCCTTAAGGACATCGTCAAGGTGAAGGATAAGAAGCGTGACTTCACCATCACCTACGACATGTTCGTAGACGGCAAGTTCCCAAAGGTAGGTATTTATTTTCCGTATATGACATATACTCCAGTTCTTCCGTCTTGCAAATGTCATCTTATCTAACACGGTGATTTCTCACTTAACAGCTTAGCGATCTAGAGGAGGGAAACCTGGCCACCCAAATCTACGATCCAAAGATGAAGGAAGTCACGATCGTGTCCGACGACGAAGCTCCTTTGGCGCGAAAGCGGAAGAGCTCCACCTCTGACGTTGCCGATGGAGGCAAGAAGAAGAAGACGGAGGGTGGAGCCTCTAAAAAGACTACTGCCGCCCTGGAGGCGGAAAAGAGAAAAGTTACCGGGATCCCCTTTGCCAAAGCACCCCCACTTGTGTAAGCTTCTCATTCTCCGACATTGTCTATTTATCTGTCTTGCTCCTGTACTTATGCATTTTGCACGTTTCAGGAAGAAAGCCACGACCAGCCTCAAGAAGACCTCCAAAGCATCAGGGGATTCTCAAAATATTAAGGACATGCTGCATCGCGACGCCTCCCCCGCCATCGCCCCTGCCACTCCTGCCGTTAAGCCCTCATCTGCCCCGACAAGCTCACAAGCTAAGGAGGCATCTAGCCCTTCCGCCATGGAAGTGGTCTCAGGTGCTTCTACTGAGGTTGCAGTCATCGGCGAGCAGGCGACGCAAGATAGTACCACCCAACAAATGGCTGAAGCTCCGGCTAAGGATGCCATCGGTGGAGGCAAGGCGGTGGTGGAAGCTGGTACTTCTGCCGAAGGCGGCGCCCTTGCTCCCCAGAAACCTTTTGAGTTCCCAAAGATAGTCTACCCGATGCTTATGCCGAGTAGCACAACTCTGGTTCCTGGAGCAGCACCGACATCTCCGACGTGCGGTCTTGAGGAGCTCCTCCGACAAGCAGAAATATTGCGAGGAAATAGCATCTCCTTTGGCAAGCTGCTAGCCGAGAGCGCTATAAACCTCAAGATCATTTCACTTGTAAGTTTTATTTGCCTTTTGCATTTCATATGAGTATCCCACTGTAGCCCCCGAGGATGGAGACGAAAAACCATAGGCTTTTGCATCTAGATGCTCTAAGAGTGACTAAGCTAGAAAACTTCTCACTGTAGCCCCCAAGCATGTAGATGGAATGAATTATTCCGACTAGATGCTTTAAGAGTAGCATACGCAGTGTTTATAAATTTCAGTACTGTAACCCCCAAACTTCTAGTTGTAACTGAATTAGTTCCGACTAGATGCTTAAAGAAAGCTAAGCACATAGCTGAGTTAAAAACTTTATACTGTAGCCCCCCAAGCTTCTAATCGAAAACTGAATTAGTTCTGACTAGATGCTTAATGAAAAGCTAAGCATGTTGCTAGGTTAAAAACTCTCGCTGTAGCCCCCGAGCGTCTAGGTGGAGGATTTCCGGTTAGATGCTCCAAGCAGACTAAACAACGTTTTAACTTTGTCCTTTTTTCCACAGAACGAGAATGCTCGGAGGGGCATGGCCAATGACAAGTACCAGAAGATGCACGTAGATCTTGAATCCGAAAAGGGTAAAACTGCCATCTTGAAGGAACAGATCATCAAAAACAAGAGTCCGTTTTCTTTTTGCGCATTCCATCTTGGTTTTGTGCCTATATTCTCCGAGTACTTACTGTGTACTTTGTTTTCTCCGACTTTGCAGAACATGTTGCCAAGGCCAAGGACATTGTCGAGCAACCCAAGCACATTCAGCAGCTGGATAGCGAGAACAAGATCCTTAAGGAGGAGAGGAAAGACATGCTGAAAATGCATGAGGAGTCAATGAAGGACCTGCAGGACTCCGCCACCGAGGAAATCAATCGCTTGAAGGAGGAGATTGCGATCTTAAAAGATCAGAAGCAAGCTGCCGATGAGCAAAATCAATGCCATAGCGAGGCGTATAAGCTCCTCCAACAAGATAAATAATCCTTGGCGGACACCCTCTGGCAAGCTAAGGCCAGCATCTTCAGTAAGTTTTCTCCGTCTTGGATTTCTATAATCTGGATACTTTTGAATTGTTGCACTCATGCGCTCCTTGTCGGAATTTGCAGCTCCTATGGGTTTAACCCGATCGCCTCCTCCATCCAAGGAATGCATGGTTCTTGCTGATAACTTTATCAACACCGCCATCACGCAAGCCAAGGAGATTGCCAAGCCCCTCCAGATAAACATCAAGGCATCAGACTCCGTGGCGAAGTACTCGGAGATTTTGCACCGAGCCCCCGAGCGTATCACAAGCTGGAAAGCTTCATGTGCACGGGTTGGCGCAAGGATGGCGCTGTCAATGGTGAAGGCACACTATGAAGATGCCGACATTGACACAGTGACCTCTGGCATTCCTGACGTAGACGATGATGGCAAAGAGATTAATCATGAAGCCATCTTGTCATCGCTCGCAGCTATGACACCAGAGTTGCCGAGTTGGTGGACGTCGATGTCTTAGTGCCTATGAACATCATCGACATTGGCGACCAAGGTTCCTCTGAGTCCCACCACAGCGCCGACTTCGAGGGTGCCTTTCCGGCTGGTGATGATGTTGCCTCCAAGTCACCTGCGCCAAAGGAGTGAAAGAACAACTTTGTAATATTTGTTTCACCTTTGGTGTACATGTGGAAAAAACTTTGTCTATGTAACTTAAGGCGGAAAACAATGGTTGTTATTTCCTGCTACTCAAGAACTAGTTTCCAGCCTGTATATATTTTTTAAGCAAGTGCTGGATTATCCATTACTTTGGTTCTTATGCTTGACTTTTTATGAGTCGGAAGACTTGTTGTCGGAACCATGCGATTAGGTGATGATGCCCAATGGCACCGTCAATAACCTGAGCACAAAATCGCCGACAATAAGTGCCGAAAGTCACTACTCCAGAATCCACATAAAAACGACAAAGAATGTGTAGACCAGAAAACTTAAGCTAACGCCCGTAAGCGGAATTTTCACAAGTGCAAACGCAAAGCTTGTGCATAAAGGTTTTACATGATCCAAAAATGAACACTAAAGGAGGTAAAAGACTCAGAAATATGAGTGAACCAAAGAGCTTTATTTCATTGATCATATAAGAGGTACACAATTAGATAAAAAATGCTAAGTATAAAAAGGACGTAGCTGTGCTAAGTGTAAATTCAATGCTTGGATAGATCTTTGGGGGCTGTTAGAAGTTAAAATTGGTAACGGGAAATTCACCTAGGCCAATAATCAGGAAAACTTGATTATGTCTACAATAGATAGAGTGTTTTGTAATAATGGATTAGATGCTCTCTTCCCTCTGGCAACTACACACGCCTGCACCAGGCTAGGTAGTGACCGTGCACCACTTCTTTGGGACTCGGGCATGGGGCTTACCCCTAGAAACCTTAGTTACAAATTTGAGAACTGGTGGCCACTGAGGGAAGATTTCTGTGCTTTGGTCACAAAAATCTGCAACTCCTACAAAAGGAAGGACATCCCTGGATAGATGGCGAGAAAAAATCAGAAGATTTAGGAGAACACTAAAGGGTGGAGTAGAAATATTGAGGCTGATGTTAGACAACTTAAAAAAGAGATGATGGAGGAATATGACAGCTGATGACCCATAAGTATAGGGGATTGCAACAATCCTCGAGGGTAGTATAACCCAATTTATTGATTTGACACAAGGTAGCCAAAGAATACTTATAAGCCTTACCAACTGAGTTGTCAATTCAGCTGCACCTGGAAATAGTCTTGCTGAAGTAGTTTATCAGTAGCAATAGTTTTGTAGTAGCAATAGCAAAGTAACAACGGCAGTAAAACACGAGCAATAGTAACAATAGTAGGAAACAGTAGGATATGAGTGCGATAGGCATAGGGATGGATGGACGGGCGTTGCATGGATGAGACTATTCATGTAACTTCAAGATCTAGGGCATTTGCAGATAAATAAGAGAAAGCATCCTAGTACTAAACAATGATAGGAATGTGTTCCATATATAGTTATACGTGCTCGCAATGAGAACTTGCACACCATCTTTTGTCCTGCCAGCCCATTGCAGTGGGGCCTTAAGGGAATCTACTGGCAATTAAGATACTCCTTTTAATAGAGCACCAGCGCAAAGAACTAACACTCCGTGAACACATGTGATCCTCACATCACAGCCATCCTCTCCGGCTGTCCCAATTTCTGTCACTTCGGGGCCTTTGGTTCCGGATAATGATATGTGTAAACAACTTGCAGATAAGATCACAAACAATACTATCATCATGAATCAATACCATGTTCAGATCTGATATCATGGCACTCGGGCCCTAGTGACAAGCATTAAGCACAACAAGTTGCAACAAAGTCAAATAACACTAATAAAGATACTAGGCGCCATGCCCTAACAATCTTATTCGATTACATGATAGATCTCATCCAATCCCTACCATCCCCATAGCCTACATTGGGGGATTACTCACTCATGGATGGGGGAAACATGGATGGTTGATGGAGAGGCGTCGGTGATGATGATGGGGATGATCTCCTCTAATTCCCCGTCCCGGCATGGTGCCAGAATGGAGTTTCTGATTCCGAATCACGGTTTCTGGTGGTGGCGGTGCAGCGGAAGTCTTTCTGGAAAAACATTGACCCCCTCCCCCCGAGTTTTTAGGTCAGAAGGATTTAAGTAGGCGAAGAGGGAGGTCGAGGGGGTGACCGAGGTGGCCACACCCCTCCAGGTGCGGCCAAGCCTAGCCCGGGCGGCCAGGGGGTGGGGGCCCCTCGTGGCCCTCCTCCGTCTCGTCTTCTGGCTCCGTGAGTCTTCTGGTAAAATAGGATTTTTGGCATATTTTCCGGGATTTTTCCTGAAAGTTGATTCTCTACACAAAAACTAGACACCAAGGCAATTCTGCTGAAAACAGCGTTAGTCCGTGTTAGTTGTACCCAAATCACACAAGTTAGAGGAGAAACAATAGCAAAAGGGTTCGGGAAAGTAGATACGTTTTGGACGTATCAACTCTCCCCAAGCTTAGCTTATTGCTTGTCCTCAAGCGATTCAGTTGAAAACTGCGTGCGATAAAAGAAACTTTCACGAACACATTTGCTTCATGTAATGTAAATATTCTCAGGATATGATCGGTACTTAGACAATTCATAGTAAGGAGTATGCAACTAAGTCTACTTAATAGTCATTGCAAGCTATGAAGAGATTCCAAAATAAGTAGCATGAAACATAAACATAAGTGATACGTCCAATTGGCATCACCATTCTATATCATAATTTGCCTCTATTTATTGATATATTTCATATTAAGAGGTGTTACTTATGTCTTTTCATCTGTTTTCGCATGTTGGATGATTCTTGGAGGATGAACTACCGGAGTCTGGATTCTGATGGAAAAAGCGGTGATTTGACGCAATTTCGCGAAGATCAGAAAAATACCAGAAAAACTACAGAAAATTATATTTTCCCAGAAGACAAAGGAAGCCAGAAGGGGAGGCGGAGTTTGGCCACAGGGGCCCACACCCCCCAGGCGCGGGCCACCCTAGGTCGCGCCTACAGGGGGGTGTGGCCACCCTGGCCCACCTCTGGCTCAGCCCTCTCGCCTATATCTTCTCCTCGAAACCCTAAAGTCAGGGGAGGACCATAGAAAAGATTCCGCCTCCTCTGCGGGGTGGAAAACACCGAGAGAGAAAGAGCTCTCCGGCAAACAGATTTCTGCCAGAAAGTTCCTTCCCGGAGAGGGGAGATCGTCGCCATCAACACCATCATCAAGCTAGAATTCATCGGGATCATCATCATCATCCACACCATCATCTCCACCGGCACCACCACCACCACTCCATCCCAGTGTAACAATTGTGTTGAATCTTGCATAGTTCTTAGGGGAAACTTTCCCAGTGTTGATTACTATTGTAGTTGATGCTTGTGAGTGGAACCATCGAATTATTGTTTATGTTCAGATTGTTATTCATCATCATATCATCTCTGATCTTGATCCATATGATGTCTCTGAGTAGTTCGTTTAGTTCTTGAGGACATGGGAGAAGTCATGTTGTTAGTAGTGGAATTGCGATGAGATATTATTCGATGGTTTGATTTTTAAGTTGTGGTGCTATTCTTCTAGTGGTGTCATGTGAACGTCGACTACATGATACTTCACCATTTATGGGCCTAGGGGAATGCATTGTGTATTTGGATACTAATTGTGGGGTTTCCAGAGTGATAGAAACCTGAACCCCCGTTAGGGCTTGTTCGGTTCATGTGGAACCAATCCCCACGTGTAACAAACCACCCGTGGAATTGGGTGATCCCCTTGTGTCACCAAGACCCCCGCTAATCCCTTCCCCTAATCCATGCATGTCTTTTGTTTATTCGGTTAGTCCCCAGGAAAACTGCGGCCAAGGGAATCAACGTAGTAACCACCAATCAAACTGCAGCCAAGGGAAACCAATCTGACGGAGCAACCGTTTCTTCTCCGGCCTCCGATCTGGCGGAGCACTGCTTCTTCTTCTCTGGCATAAATGGGTAGGCGGAGATGAGACATCGCCTTTCTCGCTCTTGAGCATAAATTTGTGCGGGGCTAGGAGCGCCCGACTCCTCCGGCCAGTTTTGCAGCCGGAACCCACTTCATCCTCGCTGCTGTCCTTTCCTTCCGTTGTCGGGGGCGCCGCTGCGAGCAAGAACAGACAGGTTGCTTCGCCATACTGTTTCGGGACGACCACGCGCGGAGTAATTCCACGGGTTGGGACTAGATATTTTTCATCCCCCCAATTTGGACGGGATTGGAGAGGTTTACCCGGGGGTGAGATCTCGGCCGGTCCTAACCGAACGCGTTTTCTAGCGTGGTCTGGATTGCTTTCCCGCATGACCGATCCCGGTTGACACACGGGGATTGAGACCGTATACCGGCCGGGGCGGGACGAACCGAACAAGCCCTTAGGAAACCATTGCACAAGGGAGTGTAGGATCTCAGAGTTTAAGGATGTGGTTAGGTTTATATCATAATTGCTTTCTTGTAGTTGCAGATGCTTGCAAGGGGTTTAATCACAAGTATGTATTAGTCCAAGTAAGGTCGGTACATTAGCACAGGTTCACCCACACAACACTTTTAAAACCAAAGAAGACTACTCAGCTATATGAAGCGAAAGCACTTGACAATATTCCCATGTGTCCTCGAGAACGTTTGGTCCTCATAAGTATTTCCACCGGCTTGTCCTTCGCTAAGAAAGGATTGGGCCACTTACTGCAATTATTTGCTATCTCTATTACTTGCACTTTATTTCCTTGCTTTATCAGAAAACCCCTAAAAATCTGTTTGCTAAGTATTTACAGAGATTTCCTGCTCCATACCACTAGTCAACACCTTCTGCTCCTCATTGGGATCGACACTCCTATTTATCTAAAGTACTATGATACATCCCTTATACTAGTGGGTCATCAATAAGCAACATTGCAATGCTCATAAAAAGGTATGATAGAGTGGTATCTCGCTTGCCTTTGATGGTACAGCAAAACATAAATGCCAAGGCACCTCTGAAGTTCAAGTGAAGACTAGAAGTAAAGATATCAAAGATACAAGCATCAAAGTTATGACATAATTAACCAAGTTTTGAGACAAGCACATTACACTAAGAATGACAACTATGCTCTCAAGAAGGTGCTCATAGAATAGGTGGTGACTCAACAAGTAAGTGAAAAGGTTTTGAAAAGTTTGAAAGGATTCCAAATGCTGAAAGTATGGTACTCATTAGCTTTGAGCTCTCATTGCCCCTATCATAGGCATCTTTAGATGGTTAAGTTTAAAGTGAGGTCCAATATGAGTTATATGCTTGACAAACCATAAACTGGAAATCTCATGTCCCTTGAGTACGAGGGACGCTCCTCATGCTACTCAACTTTAGTTATCGGTAAGTTCCTGTAATAGTAAATACATGTGTATCATAGAGAACCGCCAACAGGGTACCCCTTGCCCAATGGTACAGGATCTATCCCATATCAAAATGACAAGGCAAGCTGATGACTCCTTGATGGCGCGAGAAAACTTGTTGGCTGATGTGGAGTCTTGTTGGGAACCCCAAGAGCAAGGTGTGTAGAGTATAGCAGCAAGTCTTCCCTCAGTTGAGACCGAGGTTAACGAACCAGTAGGAGGAAGTAAACATCACACAGGTGTTGCAAGCAACGCGGAGACCTGCACAACACAAACTCAAGACTTTGCCCCAACGAATCAGTGAGGTTGTCAAGCTCACCGGTTTGTTGTAACAAAGGATTAAACGTACGGTGTGTAAGGTAATGGTTTGAAGCAAGCAAAAAAGTAACAGTGGAAGATGTATTAATGGTAAAGATTGGACCGGGGTCCATAGTTCACTAGAGGTGCTCTCCTTAAATAAACAACATGGCATGAAGGGTAAACAAATTACAGCGAGGCAATTGACAGGAACTGAGCAAGGCATCACAATCCAATTACTAGCCAGAAAGATCCTATGAAGTTGATTGGTCAATACAACAATATACATAGACCATAATCCAACTGCATGTATGACTAGAAGTCCACCTTCAGGTTATCATCCAAACCCCCTCCAGTATTAAGTTGCAAGCAACAGACAACTGCTTTAAGCAAAGTGTGTAAGGTAAACAATCCACATGTTCTATGAACAAGAGACCGTTGTTTTCTCCCTAGTAGCAACATCACATCTACAACCGAAGAGATTTCCGTCACTTCCCTTGGAAACTAGAGGCATGAACCCACTATCGAGCATAAATACTCCCTCTTGGAGTCACTAGCAACTACTTGGACAAGATAAACACTAGCAACGGAGAGCATGCAAGATCACAAACAACACAGACATGATAGAATCATTAATCAAACCAACATAATAATCTCAATATCCATCGGATCCCCGCAAACACAACATGCATGATTACAAATAGATTAGATCTTGATCATGAACGGAGCTCACAAGATCTATACATGAAAGCACGTAGGAGATACAACCATCTAGCTATGACATGGACCCGTAGTCCAAGGTGGAACTACTCACAAATCATACCGGAGAGAAGGCCTCCGGGATGATCTCCCCTCCAGCAGGGTGCCGGGAAGAACTTCAGACCCCCCCGATCTAGGGACGATGGTGGTGACGGCTACAGACGGTTTCGTGGATTTCTGATCGGGTACCAAGAGTTTCTGTATTGGGGGCTTATTATAGGTGAAGGGGCGAGTCCGGGAGGCGACCAGGGTCGCCAAACCCTACCTAGGCGCGGGTCCACCTGACCCTGTTCCTAGGGTGGGTCTGGCCCCCTGGCCAGCCCCTCCGGCTCTCCTCTGGACTTCTTGTTTCCCACGGAAAGTTATTGACTTTGGCGTTCGTCCCATCCAATTCCGAGAATATTTCTTCACTAACTTTTCTAAAACCAAAAACAGCAGAAAACATGCATCTAGCACTGTTGCAACTTGTTAATAGGTTAGTACCAGAAAACATGTAAAAAGCACCTCAAAGTGTGGACAAGTAAATCAAAGTAGATACAAAACAATCATGGAGCATCTAAAATTATAGATACGTTTCCAACGATTCACAAGCAGACAGTGAGCATCTCAACAATATTCTTACCATGAAAAAATGGTGCTTTTTTCTCTATTTCCTCTTTTCAATATGTCTCTTTTTTTATAAGAAGAAAGCTTCATAGATTGCTCGCTATGGTTATGCTGCAAGTTTCCACCATGATTAGGCATGGCTTAGGCTAGCGGCCCAGGCGTTTCTCTAACACATATACATAACTCCATGGACTTACAAGCTCCCCTTTTATTTCACACAGACGACATCCATAAACAAAAGAGCATGATATGAACTGGATAGATATCCATAAGTGTTGAAAGTGTTTCCCGTGACAGCACGGTTCTGCTAACTCCCAGCCTATAATTTGCAAGCATATAACTTTCATGGACAGTCACAATGGTTTAGGTTTGTTAAGTGCAAGAAAATAAAGTGTGCCATCAAGTTCGTGAGAGCTTTACTAACTAACTTTCTCATCACAATCAAACATTTTATTTGGAAGAAAACAAGGCACAATAAATATGCACGGAATAACAAATGATGCTAGTAGGTAGGTATGGTGGACACTTTTGACAATATTGGTTTTGGGGAGTTGGAAGAACGAGTAGAGATCATACTCAGTGCAAGTGAAGGCTAGCAATAGAAAGGGAGCGACCAACGAGAGAGCAATAACTGTCATAATCATGCTTGCAACAAAACAAAATTAATTATGGCATAAAAGTGATACAAGAACTCTGAGGAAAAATAAATCATTGAGACTTAACTGATTTTGGTTCAGTCATATGCATGCATGAGCATGTGCCAAGTCGATTCAAATGAAACATTCAGAAGAGGATACCACAATATCATACCAAGTTATGAATAGAACAATGCAAGAAAACATTCATATGACATGCTACAAACTATTAGCAAGCTGGAGCTAATCATAAGAGAGCAAGAACTACTAAGCATCCATGAATAACATACACCTTACATGAACAGACTAAGCATGCCCACAATGATGAGTATATGTACAAAAATGAAAACAAATAGAGTTCATTACCAGACCCTTACCACACCTCAAGTTATCATTAATATTTATTATTGCCCTTCACTTGTGTGGCTTGAATAACAACATGAAACCAAAAATCCACCGAGGACTGAGGAACCATGCAACGAACTTCACAAAACTAAAGAAGAACAATAAATATTTTCGGGTTTTCGATTTTTAAAGAAAGCACACAAAGCAAAAACAAACAAAGCAAAATCTTTTTTGGATTTTTCTCGTAAGGCAAACCAAGGCTAAGAAGCAAAGAAACAAACCAAGAGAAACAATGAAAATATTTTTGGTCTTTTTGTGTTTTGGGAATCAAAAAACAAAAACGAAAAAGAAAGCAAAACATGGATATACAAAGTACTGACGAAACATGATATATTAATTAGTGTGATGTCGGTATACCTCCCCCCAAGCTTAGGCTTTTGGACTAAGTGGGGCTCAATCCCAGCCTGGCCAGGAAGGTGCACCTCCGTAATGTGATGAAGAGGCCCCTTCGTCCTGGTACATGCTCGAGGAAGCCCCTGTGTAGTGCACAGAGTGGTCGTATGATGGCGCGTCCCCCTGGTAGTGTTCGTGGAAACCACAAATGCGCAACTGCTCGTCCATCTCCTCATTGGAGCGTGACCAAGGCCCCTGCAAATACTAAACAAAGTAGTATGTGGAAAATGAATTTCCCTCTCTTCCCCATCAGTAAACATCATCATGTATACCAAACTCTCAAGGGTAGAGCTAGCAGTAACAAAATGATGTGCTTTCATGGCAGCAAGATCAAGCCTCCGAGGAGCCAAAATTGTATCATTTGGATCAACAGAAAGTTCTAAGGAAGCAACTACACGTGCATCAATAATACCCCCATAAATGGGTCCTCTAGCAGCAGGTGACGAGCAATGAGAGAACCAAGATTATACCTGGTTTCATTGTTGAGTGCAGCAGCTAGAAAGGCCAAATGATAGTTGGAAATATTGATAGTGTTCTCCCTACCAAGAATACTAGTGGCAAGATAATAAGCAAAATATCTGATAGCCGGGAGTTGAATATTTCTTATCTTTCCGTGCTGGGCTATGCGGTCATCATCATTAGTTATCCCGCAGTAGAGCTCCAACAAATCAGCGGGTCGAGCTTGAATCTTCTTCGCTGTCCTAGCCATGCCAATACCTATGCTGTCGCAAAATTTCTTCAATGCCATGGTGACAGGCCTGTCATAGATTTTGAATGAAACATGTAACATCCCTAAAATCATGTTTCAAAACTTTGCATATCATCCATGCATCCATGATCATTTAGGGTTCCTTTTCAAAGCCATTTCAAAAACAGGAGCATCTGATGCTCACTATTTCATGTAAGCAAGGCCATGGTCATATTGCCACCTTCTAATAGAAAGATACTATTTTAATCAGTAATGTTGAGCTTGAGCTTGAGTGATGCTTCTAAGGTTTGGTCAAGGTTTCAAAAACAAATTATGATTTAAAAATTCTTCACTATTTATAAATATTTAACTAAGGCTTGTATTAAATTCTTTTCCAAACCCTTTTTGATTTCCTTCATGTGTGAACAGTTGTGTTACACCTCCTAGGAGACAATAATCTGCAAACTTTTGTTTGGAGAAAGTTTCATTTAAAACAGATTTGATGTGAGCTTTCAAATTCAAACCAGAAATCCAATCAGAAAAAGAAAAAGGAATAAAGGAGAAAAAATAGAGCAGACCAGCTAATCTGGCCCAACCCAGCCACTTAGCCCATTTAGCCCAGCAGCTCTCTCCCGCGAGGAAACGTTTCGCACTCAGAAACCCACTCCCTCAGTCACTGACTGCTTGGACCCACTCCCCCTCTCTCTCTCTCGCTGGCAACAACGCCCCACTCGTCAGTCGTCTCTTCAACCCGCCGCAATCAACTCCGGCCGTTTCCTCCCTAGTCACTGCCGATGAATTCGCAGGTTTAATTCCGTTGGTTCGTCCAGTAACTCCCCGTCCAGCCTCGGCTACTTAAACCCCTCCCCCTCGCGGCCATTTCCCACAACAGAGCTAGCCAGAAGCGCCACCAGGCTGCCCAAATTTGCTCTCACTCCGCCGCTGCACAGTCGAACTCCGGCGGTAAATTCCGGCCAGCCACCGTCGCCCCTTGCCTTCCAGACACCACGAGCAAGTTCCCCATCTTCCTATGCACCTACCAGCATCACCCACTCGTCCGCGCGCGCCCCCATTCGTCGGCAACTTCAACGTCAAGTGAACGCCACCGTCTGTCTCAACTCCGGTGACGTCTCCTGGTAATTTCTGACCGCCCCCGTCCTTCTTATTGATGCTCACGTTTTTGCCAGACTCGTGCGCATCTAACCCAGCGCTTGTTTCACTCTGGCATGGTCTACAACTCCGGCAACGACGACGAACAGCCGTACCCGACGTCTACCTCCACTCCGACGAGGAATCCCCACTGTGTTCGTGCGCCCCTTGACAAGCCACTGCCGCGTTGAGCTCCAGCACGCCTCTGCGAGTCTGGTAAGCCTCTCTGCTGACCCCATCCCCCTCTGTAGACACCGCGACACCGTAGACCAAGTGCGCCGCCGCTCACCATCGCCGCGCGCCGCCAGGCTTTGGTCGTATGATCGGCAGCCGTTAGATCTAGATCTAACGCGCCAGATAGAATCACTTAACAAAGAGGTATGTTTAGATCTGGACCGTGCGCAGTCACTTTAATCCAACGGCTCTTGTCGATCCGTGCGAACCGGTACGGGCCAATCAGAAGCTGCCGCGTGTCCTGAGTTTAGATTTAAAACAGAAATTTGATCTATTAGTTAATCAAACTTGTAAAATTCATAACTTTTGATCCACACGTTCAAATTTTACAAATTTTATATCATTGGAATCAGGAGAGAAAATCCTTTCTGTTTATGCAATGTGTTTAATGTTTTGCCTCTGTAAAAATGGTTGTTTTTACAGAAACATTTGTAGGCATAATTTGTGTATAGTAATTATTTGAAAAAAAGGTTTGTTGATCAAATAAAGTTTATTTTGTGTATTTTGGACTTGTTTAGGATTCAGTACTGTATACTTGTCTTGTTTGGTGTAGAAAAATCATCACATGGCATTTCCATGCATTCATATATTTTTGTTTGTATATCTTTGATATGTGATCTTTGTGCCATTATTTTATGTGTAGATTTTGGTGCAAATAGTGATTGTGATTGTGAAGATTGTTGCTACTCCCCAAACTACCAAGGCAAGTGGTGCTTCATGATTTTATTCCTATATTTTTCCACTATGCACTAGAAATATTTTGTATAGGACTTGCATGAATATTTTGATCTATATGCTATGCTTGGGAAATCCTAGTAGTTGTAGAATTGCTAATAATTTCTAAGTTAAGATGCTTACCATTTCCATGCTTAGCCTAGCTAGTAGCAACCAAGGGTGGTTATATATTCATGCTATGTAAAAATATTTCTAAGTCTTTGGACTTGTATTTTTGCTTAATAAAACAACTAAGTGAATGAAACACCTGGGTGGAATGGAAAGAATGGTTTATGTTGAGTGGTTACACAAGGCCCATTTCTATGATTTACCTTGTGTATCTCACTTGTGGAAAGCCACCCAGGAACAAAGGGATTTGAGATGCCAAATGTTAAGAAGCTTCTAGTGCAGCCGCATGGCATTATGGGCTCTGCCTGGATCATATAGATTGCAATAACTTAGCCATTTGGATAGTTGGTGGTAGTGGGATGATAGGTTTGGAGCGCGTCCATTTGGTCTAAGGGAAGGCTTCTG
The DNA here is from genome assembly GCA_916181665.1 of Avena sativa. Taxonomy (NCBI): domain Eukaryota; kingdom Viridiplantae; phylum Streptophyta; class Magnoliopsida; order Poales; family Poaceae; genus Avena; species Avena sativa. The sequence goes on along the minus strand of OV702283.1, from coordinate 151,552,807 downwards.
AAAGGTCCTGTCTTGGTGAAAATCAAGTCTTGTGGGGAAAGTGCACAACCTCTGCAGATGGAAGAATATAAGTACTTAGCCTGTCCCTGGTATTGGACAACTTGAGCATCAAGACATGGAAGCTATCAAGAATCTCCTCATCCCAATTTCTAAGTTAAAACTTGTGGTTGAACAAGGGTAAAGGTTCACCAATGTCTATTGGTGGTTCCTTGGGAAAGTTTTGTCAAAGAAAAACTTAGTATTTTCAACTGATAGGTAAAAACTATTTTGAGCAAAGCAAGCCTAAGCTACACTTAGCCAAATTCATGTAGTATCTAGATGCTAATATACTACTAAGGTATCACTTGCCAATACTATTCCAATGTATTGACCCACTGTGGCTGTAACTTGTGATGTTGCAGGTTATTCTGATGATGATTAGGGTTTATGAGTTTACACTCAACATGCTTGCCTGTGGAACATGAAGATGAAGACCTATTTATCTTATTCTATATTTGAACTCTTGTATTAGTCCTGTGGCCATGGAGTTTGTAAAAGACTATGTTTGTCTCTGGAATGATATGTAATAATGACCTTTGTTTCTGTGTACTTCATCTTAAACTGTGGATGCTAGCATTGATCCGGGGACTAGCATTGCAATCACAGGGATCCTTACCTTTATAAAGGGAGGGATCTTACAAAACATCTGTCCTGAAAGGGGATTTAGTAAAAGAGAAACTCTCCACAAAAGTTTTGGTGAGAATAGCATATTTCTCACTCTCATACTGCATATAATCAGTTAGACCAACGCTCCTAACAAGAGTTAGGAAATCATTGAGAATCCCTGCAGCTTGCAAAAATGTAAAACAAGGGAAGGTAGAAGGGTGCGCATCCCCCTCATCTCCCTCGTTACCAAAGTGCGGCGTAATAAGACCCTCATTGTATGATGGCCTAGCTCGGGAGGATGATCTCGAAGGCCTTGCCCTTCTAGGTGCATCACTCTCAAATATTTCACCAAATGTGTGGTTGTCCATGTCCTTTCTTTAATTCTGAAATTTTAAGACAAACATCAAACTAAGTGATTCCCAAGTTGATAAATGATGAGGAACTACTATAGGAACTTGCTAGAGGGCTAAACATGCATCAAAATGAAATCTCTAAGCATAGAACAAGCATGCAATCTCACACAACCTGTCACCTACAGTAGCAAAATACTCAAGATACAATCCACCAATCAAAAATCTAATTCGACAAGCATAGGAGGCACATACCGGAGAGCATTCCCTCCAAAAATCAGCAACAAAGATGGGCTGAGCAAGGAGATCGAAATTCAGGAGCAAGAATAGCAGGAACTCGAGCTTGAGAAAGTTTTCCGGTGTTTTTTGAGAGAGAGAGAGAGAGAAGTGGCTGGAAGGAGACAACTTGGAGGGACACAGGTGGGCCCCACCTAGTCCAGGCGCGCCCTGGGGCTCGCCGCGCCACCAGGGGTGTGCTGGCCTGGTGGGTCCCCCGGGCCAATCCAGGTGCCCCTCTACCCCTTTTTTTGAGGAAAAATTTAATATGAATTTTCTGGAATATTTTGGGAAACTTTATTTCTGAAAATTGATTTTCTCGCAGAAAAAGATTTTTTTTGAAAGAGACAAAAAGCAAACAAAACCAAAACTACAGAGGTTCTAAGACACTCAAAAAAGCAAGCAACTAGCAAAACTAAAACTAACAAGACGAAGAGCAAAGATTGGAAAGGAGAAAAATAAAAGTGAGCAAGTATAACCATTGTGAAAGCATTGTTTTGTTCATTAAAATCCCTTTGTTAACAAGGTTGATCAAGTCTTGTTACCAAAACAATTTAAAATGAATCAAAACTTTGCATTTCACAAAATGATTATGTTACCTCAAACTTGATAGCAATAGTCCAAATCATAATAGTTTCAAAACTCTCTTGTGGAATGGGACAATATATTTCTCCAACTTTGATGCTCTCAATATTTTCAATTGAATTCAGGCCATAGATCTTATCAATCTTCTTGGGGAAATAAACAGTATGCTCTTTGTCATTAATATTAAAAGTCACATTTCCTTGATTACAATTGATGACAGCACCTTCAGTATTAAGAAAAGGTCTCCCAAGAATAATAGATATATTATCATCTTCAGGCATCTCAAGCACAACAAAATCAGTTAAAACCAAGCAATTATGAGCCACTTGAACAGGAACATCCTCACATATACCAACAGGAATAGTAGTAGACTTATCAGCCATTTGCAAAGACATATCAGTTGCTATAAATTTTTCTAGCTGAAGTCTCTTGTAGAGAGAAAAAGGCATAACACTAACTCCAGCTCCCAAATCACACAAAGAAGTTCTAACATATTAATTTTTAATGGAGCAAGGAATAGTTGGAATATCTGGATCACCAAGTTTCTTTGGAACCTTACCATTGAAGGAATAATTAGAAAGAAAAGTAGAAATTTCCTCATTGGGAATCTTCCTTTTATTAGAGACAATATCCTTCATATACTTTGAATAAGGAGGCAACTTAATAGCATCAGTCAAAGGAATTTGCAAAAATAAAGGTTTCATCCACTCACAAAACATGTTATAGTGTTCTTCCTCCTTTGACTTGTGTTTCTTATTAATTGGTTTTTACACCCAAGGTTCTCTTTCACTACCATGTTTATTAGTAATAAAATCTTCCTTAGTGTACCTAGTGTTCTTCGTGTGCTTCTCAGGTTCTTCTTCAACGTCTTCCTTATCAGAGCATCATTTTTATCATTACCACTTTCAGTTTCAGCATCAGAGACAGATATAATATTAGGATCTATAGCAGGTTCAGAAGGTTCCTCAATAGTTTTATGTTTCTTTTTCTTTCTCTTATGAGAACTACCACTATTTTCAGCTTGTTGAGAATCCTGCTCAATTCTTTTAGGATGTCCCTCAGGATATAAAGGATCTTGAGTGGCCGCACCACTCCTAGTTCTAATTCCATAAGCATGTTTATCTCTTGAAGCATTAACTAGCATATCTTTTTGTACCTTAGCAAGTTGATCAATTTGAGTTTGAACCATTTGGAAGTGTTTAACAAGCATTATAACATCATTATCAATTCTTTCCATAATATCTTTCAACTCATTAATAGCTCTAGAGTTTTCCAATAAATGATCATGAACTTGTTTATTAAAATTACCTTGTTTAAAAATAAAAATGTCAAGTTCATCTAAGCATTGATCAAGAGGTTTACCATAAGGAATATCACCTTCATCAAAGTGTTGGAGAGACCTCAATAGTAGATGAGTGGGGAATGGGCTTACATAATTCTTCTATAGGAGGTAAATTCTTCACATCTTCAGATCTAATACCTTTCTCCTTAAGACATCTCTTAGCTTCTTTCATCACTTCATCATTTAATTCAGTCACTCCCCTCTTCTTTGGTGTTGGTGCTGGATCAGGCACAATTGGTTCAGGTGTAGTAGGCTCAAGTGTAATTAGCTCAGTTGAAGTCCAATCATCATAATTCTTGCTTATTTTAGCCATTAATTCCTCAGCTTCTGCAGGAGTTCTTTTCCTAAAAACACAATCAGCAAAACTATCCAGGTATGTCCTAGATTCACCAGTTTGTCCATTATAATATATATCAAGAAGCTCATTTTTAGGCAATGGACATCCAGGATGTGCATGAATCAAGGCACAGAACCTTGTCTATGACTCAGGCAATTTCTCCACTTCTTCCTGTTTAAAATCAAAAAGTTTCTGCAAAGCAGCATGTCTAGCACTAGGAGGAAAATATTTCTGAAAGAAAGTAGCAATCAAGCAATCAGGACTATCAATGGATGTAGGAGGTAATCTACTAAACAAATCTTTAGCTTCTCCTTTTAGTGAAAAGGGGAAGATCTTTGTAACAAATTACTTGTGCATCTTAACATCATCAGAGAATAAGGCACTCATAGTGGAGAGCTCATTCATATGTGCCACAGCACTTGCATTCTCAGTACCACAAAAAGGTGATTTCTCAACAATGTTTATATAGGATAAATCAAGAGAGAAATCATAATCTTTATATTTAATGTCCATGGGAGAAGTAGCAAACTTAGCATCAGGAGACAGTTTAGGTATAATAGTACGTCTCTCAAGGAGACTCCTAATAGATACTCTTCAATAAATTCATCACTCATTTCAATGTAACCATCATTAATATCATATATCTCTCTAGACTCAGGTGAGCTAACAGGTGTAATAGTGTCTTCACTAGGAGTTTTAGTGTTTCCCAATATAGATCTAGCAATAGTAGAATCTAGGAAAGGACCTAATGAACCATTGTCATCAAGCACAGTAGAAGTAACATCATGAGTATCCGAAGAAATTTTAGATTCAGAAGTAGTAGCAGTGTGTGTAACATGTGTATGTGGTGGTGGTGTAACAAGCTTACTTATAACAGACGGTGAATCAAGAGGAGCAGAGGTTTTTAGGACTGTACCTCTTCTTGTAGTGGATGGTAAAATAGGAAACTTTCCATCATGAGACTTCCCCATGATGAAAGGAATAGCAGTGAACAACAATAGATCCAAGTGAACTTACAAATAAAGCTATGCTCCCCAGCAAAAGCACCAGAAAATAGTCTTGATGACCCACAAGTATAGGGATCGCAACAATCTTCGAGGGTAGTATAACCAAATTTATTGATTCGACACAAGGGGAGCCAAAGAATACTTATAAGCCTTAACAACTGAGTTGTTAATTCAGCTGCACCTGGAAATAGTCTTGCTCACAGTAGTTTATCAGTAGCAACAGTTTTGTAGTAGCAATAGCAAAGTAACAGCAGCAGTAAAACACGAGCAATAGTAACAATAGTAGGAAACAGTAGGATATGAGTGCGGTAGGCATAGGATGGATGGACGGGCGTTGCATGGACGAGACTTTTCATGTAACTTCAAGATCTAGGGAATTTGCAGATAAATAAGATAAAGTATCCCAGTACTAAACAATCATATGCATGTGTTCCATATATAGTCATACGTGCTCGCATTGAGAACTTGCACACCATCTTTTGTCCTGTCAGCCCATTGCAGCGGGGCCTCAAGGTAATCTACTGACAATTAAGGTACTCCTTTTAATAGAGCACCAGAGTAAAGCATTAACACTCCATGAACACATGTGATCCTCACATAACAGCCATCCCCTCCGGCTGTACCAATTTCTGTAACTTCGGGGCCTTTGGTTCCGGACAATGATATGTGTAAACAACTTGCAGATAAGATCACAAAAAAATACTATCATAATGAATCAATAACATGTTCAGATCTGAGATCATGGCACTCAGGCCCTAGTGACAAACATTAAGCACAACAAGTTGCAACAAAGTCAAATAGAACTAATAAAGATACTAGGCACCATGCGCTAATAATCTTATTCGATTACATGATAGATCTCATCCAATTCCTACCATCCCCATAGCCTACAGCGGGGGATTACTCACTTATGGATGGGGGAAACATGGATGTTTGATTGAGAGGCGTCGGTGATGATCTCCTCCAATTCGCCGCCCCGGCAAGGTGCCAGAACGGTGTTTCTGATTCTGAATCGCGGTTTCTGGTGGTGGCGGCGCAACAGAAGTCTTTCTAGAAAAATGTCAAACCCCCTGAGGTTTTAGGTCAGAAGGTTTAAGTAGGGGAAGAGGGAGGCGCGTAGACGATCCTTCCGGCGCCGCGCTCCGACAGGGCTCCCGCAGTCGGTCACACGTACGTTACTCGATCAAGACCTTCTTTTCCCTTGTTCCAGTAGGCAACAGAGGTTGTAGCTCTCTCCTCGTGATTCTGGCAGCACGACGGTGTGGTGTCGGAAGTAGAGGGGAGATCCCGCAGGGCTTCGGCTAGGCCAGAGCGAGTATGGTGGAGTAGAAGAGGGCCTCGACGATCTAGGTTTTAGATGCCGAGGGAAGAGGGCAGCCGGTGGCTAGGGTTTAGGCTAGACGGCAACGGCGGTTTAATGGGGATCTAGGGCGCTGTCGGCTTGGGGGGCAGTGGCGGCCTAGGGATTGGGTCTTGGGCGCCTAGGGAAAGGGGGATACCTTGGGGTGCGTCCCCACCCCTCCTTATATAGGTGGGGGCGTCCAAGGGTGTTCCCAGCCCAGGTGGAAACCCTCTTTAACTCAGAAACCCTCCCTAACTCGGAAACCATGTTGGGATTTGAGTTTTTCAAACAGCCTTGACTTTCAAATTAGAGTTGGATTTATCTCTTCCAAGTGTATAGCCAAGTGACCTAAGACATGATGCAACCATTCCACTTTGTCATGACACATCCATGTACCCTTGCCCTTCCAGTTCGGTGGACCTTCTAGACCCTTCTAGAACATTCCGGTGAAAACACTAAAACCATTCCCGAACTCCAGAATTGGACTTTCCTTATATGAATCTTATTCTCCGGACCATTCTGGAACTCCTCGTGATATCCCAGATCTCATCCGAGACTCCGAACAACATTCGGTCTTCTTACTCACATTCCATATCCACTAAACAACATCGAAACCTTAAGTGTGTCTCCCTACGGTTCGTGAATTATGCGGACATGACCGAGACTCTTCTCCGATCAATAACCAATAGAGGAATCTGGAAATTCATATGGATCCCACATATTTCTATGATTACTACGTGATCGAATGAACCATTTACATACAATACCAATTTCCCTTTGTCTCGCGATACTTTACTTATCCGAGGTTTCATCGTCGGTATCATTGCATACCCAGTTCAACCTCGTTACCGATAAGTAATCTTTACTCGTTCCTGTGACATGTGATCCCTTATGATCCAGTCACATGCTTGCAAGACAATTGGATGACATTCCACCAAGAGGGCCCAGAGAATATCTATCCGTCATATGGATGGACAAATCCCACTCTTGATCCATATGCCTCAACACATACTTTCTGAACACTCAATTCCACCTTTATAACCACCCAGTTACGAAGTGGTGTTTGATGTCATCAAAAGCATCCATCCGGTGATGGTGATTAACATGATCTCATGGTCGAAGGATTTAGGTTACTATGTATTTTAAAGCTTATAGCAAGTGAACTATTTAAATTACTTGATATTATGCTACGCTTAACTATATGAGTATGTCCATCACATCATTCTCCTAATGATATGACCTTGTTGTTAATAACATCTTAATGTTCATGATCGAGAAACCATGATCATATATTAACCAACAAGATAGTTTAACAAGAGGCTTTACTAGGGACTCTTTTATGTTTACAAACCACACAAGTATTAATGTTTCCATTTAATACAATTATAACATGGTATGTAAACATTTATCATAAGTACGAAGATATGATAATAACCACTTTATTATTGCCTCTTGGGTATATCTCCAACAGTCTCCCACTTTTACTAGAGACAATAATCTAGTTTCAAAACTTTGTGTATTCAACACCTATGGATTTCCGGTGTTGTATTTACACGATTGCTAGTGGTTAACTAATCTTCGGATCCGACTCTTTCAGGTCCATGTGTAATTGCATGTCTTTGCGTCTCTACGCATCACTCATTCTTTATTGAGATGGCTTTCACTGGTGGAGAAAGGGCCTGTAGTCCCAGGCTGCAACTGGATTTAGTCCCGGTTTTGGGCCCGGGACTGCGAAAACGGGACTAGAGGCCCCCCTCTAGTCCCGGCTCGCTATGACCCGCGACTGATAACAGCCACGTGGTTGTTTCAGCGCCGCGGGGGGGGGGGGGGGGGGCGGAAACCCTCTAGTCCCGGGCCGTAACACCACCCGGGACTATAAGGTTTCCTGCCGCGGCAGAGAATTGTGTGTTTCTCTGTCGCGACAGAGATTGTGTATTTCCTTTTTTTTGCCATTTCGTTCCTTTTTCGTTTTCTGTTTCACTATAATTCAAACATATATTTCAGTATACATATTATACGCTACTACATACACACTACACGTCGATGCATTTATATAATTAATCGATCTCTTGCAAGCATACATATAATCAATCATATCAAAAGGAAGAAATGTTTTGAAATTACATGGTCATTGATGAATATATATATCATATCAGCTACATGGAGACGTCATCCGCATAATTCTCTCCATGTACATCAAGGACTTCCTTCATCATAAATCCCGCCAGCTCCTCTTGAATTGCTCTTATGCGCTGGTCTGGCTCTAGTTTCTCCCGCAAATCATAAATATAATGTGAGTCAACTTTCAGCTCACTGGTCAACTCGCGGATGTACTTGCAGACGTAGTATCCACATAAATGAGTTCGCGGTGGCTGCGGTAAACTCTTCACCATTGTATAAGTTAACTCCTCTTTGAATGGACCTGGTATTTTCTGTCTGAACCGTGTCCAACACCTGCTTGGCAAAGAAAATGAATGAAGGATTTATTAGTTACTTGATATCAGGAAATTAATGAAAGAGGACGATATAATGCGATAATGATTGAAATTACTTATGGAGCATTGCTTTCATGTCGCTCCTCTGCTCTTGGTCCCAAGTTAATGAGTCGTGGACTTCAACTAGGGAGTTGTCAACTTGAATGTTTAGCAACATCCAGTGGATTGCGGACGTTTACATAAGCATACATGCATAGCTCATCCAGTAAGTAAAAATAAAATGTGTACAAGATATAAACAGTCACTTGAAGTTGTAAGGAAATAGTATTTCCTGAACAAAATTATTCTCGGTTAAGAACCTGCACAAGTCTTCCTCCACGTCCTTGGGGTGATTCTTTAATGTATATTCATTAACGATATATGGGTCAATGAACCCAACGTCGTATCTTCTAGCTCTTTTGCATTCAAGCATCTTCATTCTGCAGAATATAATATCATCATACAAAAGGATATATAGTTAGGATAATATATTAAATGCAATGAACGAGCTGAGCTAGAAACTTAATTATAGAAATAAATCACTTACAGACAGTAGCAATCAATGATAGATTTGTCGAGGGCGCGCTGGTTTTATAACTAAAACAGTTCGGTCATTTGAACCTGTATCGAGTATGGTTTGAAGTGATGCTCCTTTCTAACGTCCACCGGAAACCAATCTTTCTGATGCTTTTTTTCTGCTTGCGACATGTACCATTCGTGCAGATTTCATATGTGTGGATAGACGTGCGAGCTCCTCATTACTGACTAGAGGCTCCCCTAGGACATACTACCGTACTATCTGACCCACTGGTGTATCTTCTGTAACATCCCAGATTTTATATTAGGATGTTATTAGTGGCATGCATCATCCTTGCATCATTGCATTCTACAAATGAAGTTTTACAACAAAATCCTAAACACCTAAACCTATCAAAGCCCTAATAGTGATTACCATGTAAGCATTATTGTTGTAACAAGCTTGAACCTTCTAAAAAAAACTTTGTGAAACATCAAACCATGGTCCTATGCTGACCACCTTACTTTTATAAAAATTTAGAAACAAATTTCATCAAATTTGGAGTTAGTTTGCAAAAGTTATTTGGGTTTGACTAAAACAGAAATTGATAATTGATAAAAGGAAAAAAAGGGGCAACCTAACCTAACTGGGTCGCAGCGCCAGCCCACCAGCGCCCGCGCCAGCCCACCTTCTCCCCTCCGCCGCTGACAGCCGGGACCCACGGGGTCATCCCCTACCTCGAGCTGGAGTCTGGCTGCTGCACGAATTCAAATTCCAAACCAGGAATAAGTTAGGAATTCAATTATATTTGAACAGATTTGAATTTGAACTGATTTGAATTGATTTGAAAATGTTTGAAATTTTGAAACAGCAAACTCTTGGCCTTTTGTTACTCAGCAGAAAACTACACCAGAGAATGACAGGTGGGCCGCGCGCGCTGACTTGGCATAGAGGACTGGTTGGGGGGGTAGGACCGCGGGTTGAAAGCACCAAACGTCGAGAGTCTTTTTGCAAAAAACCAGGGAGACAGACATGTGGGCCTAGAGGGAGCGCGGGCTGAGCTGCCAGAAGAAGGAGGGCCTAAACACAAAAGCGTCTGGGATGGTTTTGTCTGACGAACTGAAAGACGACGCGAAACAGCTAGCTCGCTTGATCTTGCGACGAAGATGGCGAGGAAACGGTGGCGATTTTGCGCAGGACACAAAAAGCAAAGCTGGAGAGGGAACACCAGGCTATAACTTTGATGTTTGGAGTTTCACCAACGGAGGTCTGCAGCGGACGGGGCGACGGGATGAACAGAGGCAAAACACGTACGCGAGAATCTGAATTTTGTGTTCGCAAAACGCCTAGCTGGTTCCATCTTCGGGCAACGATGGCGGTCGATCTAAGGCAGATCTCACGATGCCGCAAAAAGAAAAGTTGTAGAGGGACGTAAGGGCTCCAACTTTTGTCAAGGGGTCGTCGCCGGATCTTGGCCGCAGCGGTGGGGAAACGGCGATGAACAGAGGCGGCATGGGGAAGCAGCTGCAGTCACGGGCACGGTCGGAACTGACGGGCGACGGTGGCGGGAACTACGGCTGCGGCGGCGAGCTACCGAGCGGTAGGGAGGCCTAGGGAGGAGGGGAATGGAAAGGGGGGCGTACCTCGAGGCCGGCGGTGGTCTCGGAGGGCTCGGGGGGGGGGACGAGTCGAGGTGGAGCAAGCAACGAATAGCGGCAGAGGGCTCCTGGTTCAGAGGGAAGGAGATGGTGAGCTGCTCCTGGGCGCGTCGGGCTCCTGCTGGCGCTTCTTAGCGGCGTCGGGATTGCGGCCTTCCGCTCCTACGGCAGCCCCGGACGAAGAGGGCCAAGCTGAGATGGGGACATGCTCGACCTCCCTCTGTCCAGGTGAGCTCGAAGAGAAGAGAGGGAGGCAGAAAGCAAGGAGCTGGCGGCGGAGAGGAGGGGAAAAGAAAGCTAGGGTTCGAGGGGGAGGGGACTGCGGGGCTTGGATAAGAAGGGGGCAGGGACTCACGTGCCGTGCGTGCTGCTGACGGGGACGACGGGGAGCGACGGCCACCTGCTCCTCCGTTTGCTTTCCGTCTCACGCCGAGAGAGGGGAGGCGACTGCAGGAAGATGGTGAACAGGAGGGGGGTTGAAGGGGTAACGGGCCAGGGGCGAGTTGGGCCGGGGGAGGTCTGACTGATGGGCTGCTACTGCTCTTGGGCTGCTGCGGCTGCTCCAGGTATGGTTTCTCCTTTATTTCTTCTTATTTGTCTTTTAGACATTTGTTTGTTATTTTATTCTATTTCCATTTTCAAACCAGTTTCTAATTTCAAAAATCTTTGGAACATTTTTAACAGGAGGTTTGAATAGGGGGGGGGGTTGACTAAGAGGAGAGGCAAAACGAGGCCAAGATACAAAAGAGAAAAACACACATGATCACATGATCATGCATGGAAGGGAAAAGGGGATTAGGTTTAAAGATTAGCTCGAGAGGTAGAGAGAGGGGTGAGAGCTAGGGTTTTTAAACAAGTCAAAACAAGATCAAGCAAAGGGAAGGAGTGATCCAAGCAAGCAAAACAAAATAACCTTCAATTGACAGCAAGAGGTGACACTTGCATGGCCCATGCAAACAATAAATGCCATGTCTTTATATTGTGAAAACAATCATAAAATCATGTGGCATTCTTCCATGCATTCCCAAAAGGCCAAGCAAAAGATTATGGGTGGAATCCAACCAACCAACATGAGCTAGAGGTAAACTCAATTCAAATGCCAAGCTCATATTAATTGGATGGTGGAATTATAAGGTGGTGAAAGAAAGGTGGTGGAGTTATTAAGAGATATGCCCCCAAATCAACTTGGGCATTTAACAATTTATCAAGAACCAAATACAATATCAAGAGGCAACTACAACTAATAATGCACATGAGATAAGAACCAAACAAGAAGGGGTTTTATATGATGCTCAAATGCAAGGTGACATGATGACATGAGCATGATATGATGATGATGCAACAATTATATATTGGAAGTGGCCCTTTTATTACTAGAACAAGTAGCATTACAGGTGTTAGACAACTGGGATGCTACAACCAGCTGATCCAACTGCTCACTCAGAACATGCAAAACAACAACCCGCCACCACCACCACCTCCGCCACCTCCTCAACAGGATCGCTTGACTCGGTTTTTGAGGCTGAACCCACCTACCTTCACTAGGAGAACTGAACCAATCATCGCTGATGACTGGCTGTGTACGATCAACAAGAAGCTAGACACCGTGCAAGCTGTCGGAGCCGACAGGGTGCGTTATGCCGCACACCAGCTTGAAGGACCTGCTGCAGAATGGTGGGATAACTACCAAGTCACCCACCCGGATATTGATGCTATCACTTGGGATCAGTTTGAGTTAGATTTTCGCACTCATCATGTGGCTGCTGGTGTCATGACTCTGAAGAGGCGCGAGTTTCGTGACCTATACCAGCTGCACCGTTCTGTCACCGAGTATGGTGAGCTTTTCAATAAGCTAGCCCGTTATGCACCCGACGATGTTTCCACTGATGCCAAGAGACAGGAGGAGTTCCTAAGAGGACTCAATGATGAGATATCCATTCAGCTTGTGGCTCAGAAATTTGACAACTTTCAGGAACTCCTGGACAGAGCCATTGTGGTTGAATCAAAGAGGAAGAGCATAGAAAACCGCAAGAGAAAGTCTAACCCTCACAAGCATTCTGTTCCGTACCAGAAGCAGTGCAATTCCTCACCACCACCTTATAACAATAATGGCCACAACCATAAAGGTCATAACCATGGTGGCCACAAACACAATGGGCATAAAAACCGCAATGGGAATGGCAGCAATGGAAAGGATCTTAGTGAGGTGACATGCTTTAAGTGCAACAGGACAGGGCACTATGCAACATCTTGCCCCGAGAAGAAGAATGGCAATGGCAATGGGAATGGAAATGGACACAGCCATGGCAATGGAAACGGGAAGAAGCCAAATCCGTTTGTCAAAGCCACGGTAAATCATGTTTCCATGGAGGATGCTTGTGATGCGCCAGACTCTATGATTGGTAAGTTCAAACTCAATTCTATTCCCGCAGTTGTTCTTTTTGATACTGGTGCATCGCATTCATTCATATCAAGGGTATTTGTGGATAGAGGCAAGATACCAACGGAGACTATAAACTTTCCTCTAAGGGTAAGTTCTCCTGGGGGAGAAATAGTGGCAAACTCCGGTTGCCAGGAATTAGAACTAAGGATTGGGACACACATCTTTCCCACAAGTCTAGTAGTTCTAGAATCACAAGGATTAGACATCATCTTGGGCATGAATTGGATGACCGAGTATGAGGGAGTCATAGATTGTGCCAAGAGAACTGTCATGCTCACAACACCGGAAGGGAAGAGAATTCGTATCAAGTCGAATTTCGCACTTAAAGAAGCCATGGTGAACTCTCTTAAGGGGGTTAGCTTGGAGGAGGTACCTATTGTAAAGGAATACCTAGATGTCTTCCCGTAGGAACTACCAGGAATGCCCCCCGACCGTGATATCGAGTTTCTTATTGACTTAATGCCAGGAATGGGGCCGAGAGCTAAGAGACCATACAAGATGGATGTGGATGAGTTAAAGGAACTCAAGAAACAGCTTAGGGAACAATTGGACAAGGGGTTCATCCAACCCAGCGCATCATCTTGGGGAGCACCCGTCCTATTTGTGGAAAAGAAGGATAAGACCAAGAGGCTGGTTGTGGACTACCGCTCGCTGAACGAAGTGACGATCAAAAATAAGTATCCTCTACCCAACATCAATGACTTGTTTGACCAGTTAAAGGGAGCCAGTGTGTTCTCAAAGATCGATCTGCGATCAAGCTACTTTCAGCTAAAGATTCGAGAACAGGATGTGCCCAAAACAGCATTCACCACAAGATACGGATTGTATCAGTACACCGTAATGTCATTTGGTCTAACCAATGCCCCGGCATACTTCATGACCATGATGAACAAAGTGTTCATGGAATATTTGGATAAATTTATCGTGGTATTCATAGATGACATACTCATATACTCTAAGGATGAGAAGGAACATGAGAAACATCTGCGCCTTATTATGGAGAAACTAAGGGAACACAAGTTGTATGCCAAATTCAGCAAGTGCGAGTTCTGGTTAAAGGAAGTGGGTTTTCTTGGTCATTTTGTGTCAGCAAAAGGAGTTGCCGTAGATCCTAGTAAGGTAGCTTCCGTGACGGAATGGGAGTCACCCAAGAATGTGGGAGATATTAGGAGTTTCTTGGGCCTCGCAGGATATTACCGGAGGTTCATTGAAAACTTTTCCAAAATAGCAAAACCCATGACGGAACTATTGAAGAAGGAAAAGAAATTCCTATGGACCGAGGCATGTGAAGCAAGTTTCCAAGAGTTGAAGAAACGCCTTGTAACGGCACCAGTTCTGTGTCTGCCTGATATCCAGAAGGATTTTCAAGTCTATTGTGACGCTTCTCGACAAGGACTTGGAAGTGTATTGATGCAGGATGGGAAAGTGGTATCCCATGCCTCCCGACAACTTAAGAACCACAAACACAATTACCCCACACATGATTTGGAACTTGCGTCTGTGGTTCATGCACTCAAGGTATGGAGACACTACCTCATGGGCAAACATTGTGATGTATTCACAGATCATAAAAGTTTGAAGTACATCTTCACCCAAAAGGAATTGAATATGAGACAAAGAAGATTGATTGAACTAATTAAGGATTATGACTTGGATTTACGGTACCATCCCGGAAAGGCAAACGTGGTGGCTGATGCCTTAAGTCGTAAGGTGTATGTGAATGGACTTACCGCAGGGGAACTTCCAGAGGATTTATGCAAGCAATTCAGGGATCTCAGGCTAGAGATAGTTCCGAAAGGACACGTAGCAACTATGGAAATAGTGTCCAACTTCCAAGAGAGAATCAAGGAAGCACAAAAGAGAGATAAGGAGTTGGAAGAAATAAGAGTCAGGATAAGTGAAGGAAAGACTAAAGAATTTCGTCTAGACGAACAAGCAACCCTCTGGTATGGGAAGCATTTGTGCATTCCCAATGACCCCGATATCAGGAAGATGATTTTACAAGAAGCTCATGATTCGCCATACTCAATTCATCCAGGTAACACGAAGATGTACATGGATGTGAAGGATAGATTCTGGTGGAATAACCTAAACAGAGATATTGCGGAATATATTTCTCTGTGTGATGTATGCAATAGAGTTAAAGCCGAGCATCAGAAACCGGCAGGACTACTTCAACCACTACCTATACCCGACTGGAAGTGGGATAAGGTAGGCATGGATTTCATCACGGGATTGCCCCGGACTCGTTCTGGATTTGATTCTATCTGGATAGTGGTGGACCACTTCACCAAGGTGGCTCACTTCATCCCCGTAAATACCACATATACAAGTGCTAAGCTTGCTAAGATATACATGTCAAGGATTGTAAGTCTACATGGTGTTCCCAAGGGAATTGTGTCAGACAGAGGCACCCAGTTTACTTCAAAGTTTTGGCGACAACTACATGAGTCTCTTGGGACCCGACTAGAATTTAGTACTGCCTTCCACCCTCAGACAGATGGCCAAACGAAAGGGTGAATCAAATTTTGGAAGATATGTTGAGAGCTTGCGCACTAGACTATGGGTCTAGTTGGGACGATAACCTGTTGTATGCTGAGTTCTCATACAACAACAGCTACCAGACAAGTATCAAGATGGCTCCGTTGGAAGTTCTATATGGCAGAAAGTGTAGGACTCCGCTGCTATGGAATGGAGTTGGTGAACGCAGTCTTTTTGGACCTGAATTGATAAAGGATGCCAAAGAAAAGGTACGACAGATTCAGGATAGGCTAAAGATAGCCAATCCCGACAGAAGAGTTACGCTGATTCCAAGCGCAGAGATGTGGCTTATGAAATAGGGGACCGTGCGTATCTCCGAGTTTCACCCCTACGAGGAGTTAAGAGGTTCGGAATCAAGGGCAAGTTAGCCCCACGATTCATAGGACCATATAAGGTTCTGGCCCGTAAAGGGGAAGTTGCTTATTAGTTGGAGTTGCCGGAAGGACTGACTGTTCATGATGTGTTTCATGTGTCGCAACTAAAGAAGTGTCACCCGGAGATGGCCGAAACACCGCTAAGAGACACCGTTCCCCTAGATGAGGTTCAATTGGAGAATGACCTTACCTATGAGGAAAAACCCATCAAAATACTGGAAACAGCCAAAAGGGTTACCTGCACCAAGACTATAAGATTATGCAAGGTACAATGGAACCACCACTCTGAGGAAGAAGCTACGTGGGAGCGTGAAGAAGACTTGAAGGCAGAACACCCACACCTATTTGCTAGCCAACCCGAATCTCGGGGACGAGATTCTTCTTAAGGGGGGTAGGTTTGTAACATCCCACATTTTAATTAGGATGTTATTAGTGGCATGCATCATCCTTGCATCATTGCATTCTACAAATGAAGTTTTACAACAAAATCCTAAACACCTAAACCTATCAAAGCCCTAATAGTGATTACCATGTAAGCATTATTGTTGTAACAAGCTTGACCCTTCTAAAAAAACTTTGTGAAACATCAAACCATGGTCCTATGCTGACCACCTTACTTTTATAAAAATTTAGAAACAAATTTCATCAAATTTGGAGTTAGTTTGCAAAAGTTATTTGGGTTTGACTAAAACAGAAATTGATAATTGATAAAAGGAAAAAAAAGGGGCAACCTAACCTAACTGGGCCGCAGCGCCAGCCCACCAGCGCCCGCGCAGCAGCTAACTACCCGCGCCCGCTCCAGCCCACCTTCTCCCCTCCGCCGCTGACAGCCGGGACCCACGGGGTCATCCCCTACCTCGAGCTGGAGTCTGGCTGCTGCACGAGTTCGATCTGATTCCGGTAAGATTCGCGACGGTTTGCGCCCCCTCGCCCAAGTCTCCATCCCCATATAAACCCCGCCACCCTCGCGTCACCCCCGCTCGATTCTTTTCCTTGCACAAACCCTAGCCAGCGACGAACTACATCGCCGCCGTCGGGTCAACCTCGCCGAGACGGTTCGAAGCCCCCTTCCTTGCTCCTTCCTCCCTCTGGAGCTTCTCCATCCACCACTGATTCTAGCCGCGTGCCTTTCCCCTTCTCTCTCGCAGGAACTCGCCCGCAATTGCTCGCCGGAGCACCGCCGGGGACGGAGGAGATCAGCGGGACGCTGCCGACAGTTGAGGAAGCAAGGGGAGACGACGAGGACGCGAGCGTGACCGCGAGGGCCAGGCGAACCTCGTCGACCTCGCCGCTGTTCCAGGGAACCGCCGGAGCGCCGCCACCCGTCGACCACTGACGCCGCCGCCGCTCGCCACCATCGTCGCCACCGCCTGTAAGCCGCGCTGCCTCCTAACCGTTCGATCTTCCATCTATGGCTAGGATTAGAAGAAGACCCGAAGGGGTACGCGCCTATCACACGCCGCCGCGTGGCCGCCACGTCAGCTCGCCGCATCAGCGCACTGCGCCGCGCCGCGTCACCACCCCCCACCCCCCCCCCCCCCCCCGTTGCCAGCTGGGCCGATCAGAAGCCGCCACTTGGCAATGTTTTAAGTTAGGGGGTCAGATATGTTTGCAGATTCAATTTAAAACTTGAGAAATTTGTATAAAATAGAATATTTGGCCAAATTTAGCTTATAATATATCGTTGGATTCATAATTTTATGTAGAACCCAGATCTGCAATAATATTCCAAGTTTATAGTAATGTTTTAGGTGTAGATTTTAATCATTAGATTAGAGTGTTTATTCTATAGAAAAATAATTAAAATTGGGTTTTAATTGATTCTTGTTGCAATAACTTTGTTTCCACAATGCCTACTGGAAAAAATTATAAAACCTTGCTTAAGATCATTAGATCTAGTTTGGGGCTAATTAGATGGTTTGATCTCCTTTTAACCCTAGGAATTGTTTTAGTGACTCAATTAGATCTAAACCTTTGGGGAATCAATCCTAGTGACACCCTTACACTATTACAACACAATATTGCTACCTTGGTCAATTTAGAAGAACCAACCTTGCATAAAATACCATGTGCATGCATGCATGATTACCTCTGTGATATGTTTTGAACAAGTTGTGATCAGATCTATGTTTGTGATTCGTTAGATTGTTCGGAGTGCGCTAAGGAGTGCTATTGTGTAGAGTGCTGCTCAGATCAAGGCAAGTTACACCACTTGTTCATAATTTTTGTCCCAGTTTTGATTCGATGCATGTGATCTTCAAATTCTATAGTATGCATGTGTAGGATGCTCTAGTAGAATTTTTCCTTAGTATTATTTTGCAATTGCGATGATTTTGTAGTATGCCATGAGTAGCTCTATACTTAGGATTTACCCTCCTAATAGGTTACCCCTGTTTTTGCTAAGTATTGCTTGCTATGCTATATATATACAAAGTACCGTTGGGGGGTTTGAAAGACAAAGAATTTTCTAAGTATAAAGGATCTCTAGAGCAAACTTTTCTCCTCAAATCCACTTCAAAAATAAAACTAAGTTTTCTTCTGGGTGGAATGGTTATCGGGACAACGAGTGAGATTTTGGTGGAGGACGGCCGCCCAGGAATCAAAGAAGTCTGCCATGTTTCAGAATTCAGAAGCTTCCAGTGCAACCACAATACATTATGGGCTCTGTCTTGGCCTAGTACTTAGTGGGAAACCTCACCTGGGTACCAACATTTGGAGGTTCTTGGCACGGTTGGATCCGGAAGGTAGAGGGGCTACTAAGGGAAAGCCTCGCCATGGTCTTATCTGTAAAAGGACTTGATCGTGGATTGTGGGTAAAGTGCACAAACTCTCGAGAGTATTGCAATCTGATCGATCAGCCGTGTTCACGGTAACAGAACAACAATGAGCGTCTGAAGGATGGAGCCTCTGAAGGATATTCCTCTCTCTTTACTAAAAACAAAGTTTTAAAACCCCAAGGCGTGAGTAATATCGCCAAAGGGTGGGAATTTGGGAACTTGGTGTGTAATATCCAAGTGTTTGGTTGTTTGGACACTTGGTGCGTAATATCCTCGTGTGCCACTCGACCTTATTTTATCTAAGTAAATGTTTACAAAGTAGGACAATCTTCTCTTCTTCTCTCTACTTAAGAAAACTAGCTTTGAGCAAATGAAATATACAGCCTATACCAGCCTTGCATGTAGAGATAGTCTTTTCTCTCCTTGGTGTAATTTGCCAATACATTCAAAGTATTGACCCAACTTGTTGGCTGCATGTTTTATGTGCAGAGTCCGAAGAATGAAAGGTGCGTAGGGATCGCGAGTCTACACTCGACAAGCCTGGGGCGTTGATGGACTCAAGCTGCTTTTATGTTTCCGCTGTTATTTGAGCTAGCCTTATGCTAAGCAAATTTTGTAATAAATTCATACTCTAGATTCTCCGTGTAATAAAGACTTTGTGTTTTACATGATATTTCATCGATTGTGAGTGCTAGCTATTGATCCAGGGACTAGCATGTTAATCACAGGGACTTAGGATCCTTATCGATCCGAGGTCACTACAGATGGTATCAGAGCACATCGTTGCCTGTAGGACGTGACCCTAGGATTGGAACCACCTCTAACGTATGTGCCTTACTTGTTTTTCTACTAAGTTATTTCCCGCACTTCTAGTATCTGCTTTCCTCTACTTGTTTTAGTATCTAACTTTCATTCTGCTAACTTAAAGATGACAAGCTTCCTCTACGACACCGTCGCGGACATCGAGCCCCTTCGCTTTGGTGGATGCCTCATGGATCTACTCACACGTTTGGACCCTCCTCTCCCAACAATCCAGGGGAGCACAATGAAGAAACTCCACAAGGACGGCTGTTGGGGAGTCAAGGTCATCCAACCAGGAAAAGAGCGAGGCAAGAACCCGGAGGAAGACATAGCAATCCACATTGTTAGCGATTCCAAGGAGAAGGCCCTTAGCATTAGCTTGCAGCAACTCATTGGTCGCCTATGTGGACGTCATCATGAAGCTCTCCAAGGACACTGCGGCGGCCTCTTTGGAATACGAGATGAGGAAGGAATTCCCATGGAGTTAACCTTTGAGGAAAGAACTTCTACCAAGCACCGAAGAACACAATATCAAGACTTGGAGTGCCACATCCATGACCTTGAAAAGGGTACCTTCCTCGAGATGTTGAAGAACGACGAGCTATGTGTAGGGTTCGCAGCATAGAAAACAAAAATTTTCCTACGATGTGAACTATATACCAAGATCTATATATACTAGATACAAACAACGGGCGGATGTATATCCGTAGAGAACATACCCTTGAAGACCGACAAAGCTTAACGAGTTCAACTCGTGGTTGATGTAGACGATCTCTTGCCGATCTCAAGATTGAGAGGAAGTCCTAGCGCCGCAAATCAGCAGCGCATCCGTGCTCGCACACACGTTCGAGGCACCGAGCAACCTCCGCCTCCTCACTCCAGCGATGCAGCGGAAGCACAACTCTTTCTTGCCGAATAGCCACCGGGAACATGTATCTCGCTAGTCCGAGACCATGGGGGATAAATTCTAGAGGGGGAGAGAGATCCTTCACGAGGAGGTGTGTGAGACAAGTGAGGAGGAGGGGCTCCTTTTATAGGAGGAGGGGGGGAACCCCAAGGGGGTGGCCTGCGCATGGGGGCTGCCCCCTTGCCCTCCCCTCTTCATGTGGGTGGACACTCCACTCACAAAACTCCTCTAAATTCCCTCCACTCAAAAGTCCACTCAAAAATCCCATTAAATTTCCACCAAATTTAATGCAAACTCTCATTAAATAAAACTCTTTTATTTTATTCAGAATTTTGTCAATTACTTTAATGACAAACATTCACAAATAACCCCTTGCTAGAATTCTATTTCACATGCATAACCACTTTATGCAATTTCACCCGAAAACCTGTTTCGGTATCTAGTGAAATAAATTCCTGCGCTTGTACATTCTTTCGGCATGAAACATTTGCTCCAATTGGATGTCGGTGTCTCTTAAGTGTGTCACCCTACGGTTCGTGAATAATGCGGACATGATCGAGACCCCTCTCAGATCAATAATCAGAAGCGGGATCTGGAGACCCATACTGACTCCCACACATTCAACGATGACTTTCTTGTGATCGTCGGAACCTTTTACGCTAGTATCTTAATCCCTTTGTTTCATGATATATTACATGTCCGAGATTCGATCATTGGTATCTCCATACCTAGTTTGATCTCGTTACCGACATGCACTCTTTTCTCGTTCCTGTGATATAACATTCTAGTGATCAAATCACTTGCTTGCAAGCTAATCAATGTGATATCACCGAGAGGGCCCAGAGTATATCTATCCGTCATCGGGATGAACAAATTCCACTCTTGATCCATGAGCCTCAACATAACACTTTATTAGTTCTGAATCCATCTTTATAATCACCCTGTTACGGTGTGACGTTTGATGTTATCAAGAAACTCTTCCGGTGTTAGTGATTGACATGATCTCATGGTCTAAGGATTAGGATCACTTCGTAAGTTGTTATAGCAATATAAACTCAATGACTTTGATCGTAATGCTATACTTTGGATGAGTGTTCATCACATCATTACACTAATGTTGTGATCCCGTTATTAACAACATCCAATGTCCATGATCAGGAAACCTTGATCATCTTGTTAATCAACGAGCTAGTTTATGAGAGAGGCATAACTAGGAACTTTCTGTTTGTTTATTAAACACACATGTATTAACGTTTCCGTATTAATACAATTATAGCATGCAAAATAAGCATCTATCATATACTTGGAATACACATAATAAACACTTTATTATTGCCTCTCAGGGCATATTCCCTTCAGTCTCCCACTTGCACTAGAGACAATAATCTAGTTACATAGTGATAAATCTAACACCCATTGAGTTCTGGTGTTGATCATGTTTTGCTCTAGGGAGAGTTTTAGTCAACGGATCTGCTACATTGAGATCCGTATGTACTTTACAAATCTTTATATCTCCATCCTTGACATGCTCGCGGATGGAGTGAAACCGGCGCTTAATATGCTTGGAATGCTTGTGAGACCTTGGCTCTTTGGCATTGGCAATGGCACCATTGTTGTCACAATAGATCACCATTGGGTCCAACACGTTTGCCACAACTCCTAGTTCGGATATGAACTCCTTCATCCAAACTGCTTCCTGAGCTGCTTCTGAAGCAGCAACATATTCGGCCTCCGTTGTTGATCCCGCTACCACAGGTTGTTTGGAACTCCTCCAACTAACCGCTCCGCCATTCATGAGAAATACGTATCCGAATTGAGACTTAGAGTCATCCGGATCGGTGTCAAAGCTAGCATCGACATAACACTTAGCGACGAGCTCTTCTTCACCTCCGTATACAAGAAACATATCCTTAGTTCTTCGTAAGTACTTAAGGATATTCTTGAACGCTATCCAGTGTTCCGAACCTGGATCCGATTGGTACCTACTAGTCGAACTAATAGCGTGTGCCACATCCGGTCTTGTACATAGCATGGCGTACATTATAGAGCCTATGGCTGAAGCATAGGGGACTTTGTCCATTATCTCTCTTTCTTCCGCCGAAGCCGGACTTTGAGTCTTACTCAATGTCTTGCCTTGCAACATAGGTAAGAACCCCTTCTTACTTCCGTCCATTTTAAACTTCTTTAAAATCTTATCAAGGTATGTACTTTGCGATAGCCCTATTAGGCGCCTAGACCTATCTCTATAGATCTTTATGCCTAATATGTATGACACTTCACCTAGGTCCTTCATTGAAAATTTGCTGTTTAGATAACTTTTAACACTGTTTAAAAGTTCTATATCATTTCCGATCAATAATATGCCATCCACATATAATATCAGAAATGCCACATTGCTCCCACTCACTTTCTTGTAAATACAAGCCTCACCATAAGTTTGGACAAATCCAAACTCTTTGATCACCTCATCAAAGCGGAGATTCCAACTTCGCGATGCTTGCTTCAATCCATAGATGGATCGCTGAAGCTTGCACACCTTGTTAGCATCCTTAGGATCGACAAAACCCTTTGGTTGTATCATATACAACTCTTCTTCAATATTACCATTGAGAAACGCGGTTTTGACATCCATCTGCCATATTTCATAATCGAAATATGCAGCAATTGCTAACATAATCCTAACTGACTTTAGCATCGCTACGGGAGAGAAAGTCTCATCGTAGTCAACTCCTTGAATTTGTCGAAAACCCCTTTGCGACAAGTCGAGCTTTATAGATGGTCACATTACCATCAGCATCAGTTTTCCTTTTGAAAATCCATTTGTTCTCCACGGCCTTTCGGTCGTGAGGTAATTCCACCAAGTTCCAAACTTGATTTTCATACATGGATTCCATCTCGGATTTCATGGCTTCTAACCATTTGTTGGAATCCGGGCTCATCATCGCTTCTTCATACGTCGCAGGGTCATTATTTTCATCAACCATGAAATTTATGACAGGATTTCCGTACAGCTCGGGAGCTGCACGCGTCCTGTTTGACCTGCGAGGTTCGGTAGTACTCTCTTTCGGAGTTTCATGATCATTATCATTAGTTCCCTCTTCAACAGGTGGAGCCAACTCCGGAACAACTTCCGGCGCTGCGCTACTCGCCATACTTTGAAGAGAAGGTTCCACAACCTCTTCGAGTTCTACCTTCCGACTATTCACACCTTTCGCGAGAAACTCTTTCTCTAGAAAGGATCCATTCTTGGCAACAAAAACCTTGCCCTCGGATCTGTGATAGAAGGAATACCCAATAGTTTCTTTAGGGTATCCTATGAAGACGCATTTTTCCGCTTTGGGTTCGAGTTTATCCGGTTGAAGTTTCTTCACATAAACATCGCAACCCCAAACTTTAAGAAATGACAGCTTAGGTTTGTTTCCAAACCACAATTCATACGGTGTCTTTTAAACGGATTTAGATGGTGCCCGATTTAAAGTGAATGCAGCAGTTTCTAGTGCATAACCCCAAAATGACAACGGCAAGTCTGTCAGAGACATCATAGATCGAACCATATCTAATAAAGTACGATTACGACGTTCCGACACACCATTTCGCTGTGGTGTTCCGGCAGGTGTGAGTTGTGAAACAATTCCACACTCTTTCATGTGAGTGCTAAACTCGTAACTTAGATACTCACCTCCACGGTCGGACCGTAGAAATTTGATCTTTCTATTACGATGATTTTCCACTTCATTCTGAAATTCCTTGAACTTTTCAAAGGTTTCAGACTTGTGTTTCATCAAGTAGATATAACCGTATCTACTCAAATCATCCGTGAAAGTAACAAAATAACGATATCCACCTCGCGCCGACACACTCATTGGACCACATACATCAGAATGTATGATTTCCAATAAATCTGTCGCCCGTTCCATTGAACCGGAAAACGGCGTTCTAGTCATCTTGCCCATAAGGCATGGCTCACATGTATCAAATGATTCATAATCAAGTGATTCCAAAAGTCCATCCGAATGGAGCTTCTTCATGCGTTTAATGCCAATATGACCTAGACGGCAGTGCCACATATATGCGGATATATCATCATTAAGTTTAATCCTTTTAGCATCAACATTATGAATATGTGTAACATTATCATTGAGATCTAACAGAAATAAACCATTCATCATTGGTGCATGACCATAAAAGATTTCATTCATATAAATGGAACAACCATTGTTCTCAAATTTAAATGAATAACCACTTTGCATCAAACATGATCCAGATACAATGTTCATGCTCAGTGCAGGCACCAGATAACATTTATTCAAGTTTATGACTAATCCCGACGGTAAGTGGAGAGGCAGCGTTCCGACGGCGATTACATCAACGTTTGATCCATTGCCGACACGCATCTTGACCTCACCCCTTGCTAGTGGTCGCTTGTTCCGCAGCCCCTGATTCGAGTTACAAATATTAGCAACTGAACCGGTATCAAATACCCAGGTGCTACTGCGAGCACTAGTCAAGTACACATCAATAACATGTATATCATATATACCTTTGTTTGCCTTGCCGGCCTTCTTGTCTGCCAGATACTTGGGGCAGTTGCGCTTCCAGTGGCCAGTCCCCTTACAATAGTAGCACTCGGTATCAGACTTAGGTCCAACTCGGGGTTTCTTTTCAGGCGCGGCAACAGGCTTGCCGCCCTTACTTCCCTTCCGTTTTCCCTTCTTGTCTTTCTTGAAACCAGTGTTCCTATTGATCATCAACACTTGATGTTCCTTTTTGATCTCCACTTCTGCAGTTTTAAGCATTGACAGAAGCTCGGGGAGAGACTTCTTCATGCCTTGCATATTATAGTTCATCACGAAGCTCTTATAGCTAGGTGGCAGAGACTGCAGAACACGATGGATGCCTAAGTCAATGGGAATCGATATTCCCAAGGACACAAGCTTATCGGCGTAACCCGACATCTTGAGTACATGCTCACTAACGGAGTTGTGCTCTTCCATCATGCAGCTAAAGAACTTTTCTGAAGCATTGTAGCTCTCTACAGCAGCATGTGTGTCGAAAATCATTTTCAACTCACCCATTGTATCAAATGCATTGCCGTTTTCGAAACGCTTTCGAAGTTCCGGCTCTAGCCCATACAATATGCCGCAATGAACTAAGTTGTGGTCCTCCTGACGAGTCTGATAGACATTCTTCTCCTCGTCAGGGGCATCATCAAAAGGTGGGGGGCCTAACGGCGCTTCTAGCACATATTGCTTTTGTGCAGCAGAGAGGAGAATCCTCAAATTCATGGCCCATTCAGTAAAGTTGCTACCGTTCGTTGCTAGTTTCTCTTTCTCCATGAACGCATTGAAATTAAAAGCAGGTGGTGCCATCTACAACAGAATTTGTAAAGTTTAGACTAAGTGTATGATAGATCGAGTTCAACTAATCTATATTACGAATGAACTCCCACTCAAAAGCGACATCCCTCGTGTCCTTTTGGTGATTACATGAACCAAATCCACTACACCAAGTCCGATCATCACGTGAGTCGGTATAGCTTCAAAGGCGAGCATCAAATGGGCATCATATCAACTATATGACTCATGCTTAACCTTTCGGTCTGTGTTCCGAGGCCATGTCTGTACATGCTAGGCTCGCCAAGTTAGAACCTTAGTATTTGCGTGTGTAACTGTTTTACACCCGAAATATGGTCGTGGATCCAAGAACACCCGATCATCACGTGATGTCTTGGAGCGACGAAAACATAATCGGTGCATACTAAAGGAAGAACACATTCTTATCTTGATATTTAAATGAGGGATCATCTTATTATGCTTAACAAAGCGCTAAACAAGCAATATAAGATGTAATCAAACATCATATGTTTATTAGTGAAATTATATGGTTCCCGCAGATGATCTCTATCATGTGCATCGTGGTATGATCACTATCATACCTATATGTGTAAATCCAAGGTCTATGGATTTTACACGCTATGTGTGTTGTAAGAGTATCATCTCATACTTCTACTTACAACACTACCATATCATAACACTAGCCCAGCAACAATCTAAACTAGACGCCTCTAATTTATCCATTGCAAGTTTTACGTGGCTTAGGGCTTTCGAGATAGAACCGTTCTTACCTACGAACATGAACCACAACGAGGATAATCAAATTGTTAACAACTCGCTTGCAAAATAGATATTGACTATAGTAGGAGAGACAGACACCCGCTAGCCACTTATGCAAACTAGTTGCATGTCAAGCGTGGAACAGGTCTCATGTGCGAGGACATGTAAAGTTTGTCCGGGCCGCTTCATCCCACTATGCCACCAATATCCAAAATCACAACAAAGGAGCAACAACATGATCATCATCGCCCACATACTCATATGTGTACTACCCGTGTAAAGTATCTACGCATAGATCCGGCTCTGATACCACTGTAGGGTTCGCAGCATAGAAAACAAAAAATTTCCTACGATGTGAACTATATACCAAGATCTATATATACTAGATACAAACAACGGGCGGATGTATATCCGTAGAGAACATACCCTTGAAGACCGACAAAGCTTAACGAGTTCAACTCGTGGTTGATGTAGACGATCTCTTGCCGATCTCAAGATCGAGAGGAAGTCCTAGCGCCGCAAATCAGCAGCGCATCCGTGCTCGCACACACGTTCGAGGCACCGAGCAACCTCCGCCTCCTCGCTCCAGCGATGCAGCGGAAGCACAACTCTTTCTTGCCGAATAGCCACCGGGAACATGTATCTCGCTAGTCCGAGACCATGGGGGATAAATTCTAGAGGGGGAGAGAGATCCTTCACGAGGAGGTGTGTGAGACAAGTGAGGAGGAGGGGCTCCTTTTATAGGAGGAGGGGGGAACCCCAAGGGGGTGGCCGGCGCATGGGGGCTGCCCCCTTTCCCTCCCCTCTTCATGTGGGTGGACACTCCACTCACAAAACTCCTCTAAATTCCCTCCACTCAAAAGTCCACTCAAAAATCCCATTAAATTTCCACCAAATTTAATGCAAACTCTCATTAAATAAAACTCTTTTATTTTATTCAGAATTTTGTCAATTACTTTAATGACAAACATTCACAAATAACCCCTTGCTAGAATTCTATTTCACATGCATAACCACTTTATGCAATTTCACCCGAAAACCTGTTTCGGTATCTAGTGAAATAAATTCCTGCGCTTGTACATTCTTTCGGCATGAAACATTTGCTCCAATTGGATGTCGGTGTCTCTTAAGTGTGTCACCCTACGGTTCGTGAATAATTCGGACATGATCGAGACCCCTCTCAGATCAATAATCAGAAGCGGGATCTGGAGACCCATACTGACTCCCACACATTCAACGATGACTTTCTTGTGATCGTCGGAACCTTTTACGCTAGTATCTTAATCCCTTTGTTTCACGATATATTACATGTCCGAGATTCGATCATTGGTATCTCCATACCTAGTTTGATCTCGTTACCGACATGCACTCTTTTCTCGTTCCTGTGATATAACATTCTAGTGATCAAATCACTTGCTTGCAAGCTAATCAATGTGATATCACCGAGAGGGCCCAGAGTATATCTATCCGTCATCGGGATGAACAAATTCCACTCTTGATCCATGAGCCTCAACATAACACTTTATTAGTTTTGAATCCATCTTTATAATCACCCTGTTACGGTGTGACGTTTGATGTTATCAAGAAACTCTTCCGGTGTTAGTGATTGACATGATCTCATGGTCTAAGGATTAGGATCACTTCGTAAGTTGTTATAGCAATATAAACTCAATGACTTTGATCGTAATGCTATACTTCGGATGAGTGTTCATCACATCATTACACTAATGTTGTGATCCCGTTATTAACAACATCCAATGTCCATGATCAGGAAACCTTGATCATCTTGTTAATCAACGAGCTAGTTTATGAGAGAGGCATAACTAGGAACTTTCTGTTTGTTTATTAAACACACATGTATTAACGTTTCCGTATTAATACAATTATAGCATGCAAAATAAACATCTATCATATACTTGGAATACACATAATAAACACTTTATTATTGCCTCTCAGGGCATATTCCCTTCACTATGCGCCCTCATCAAGGAGAAGGAAGAAATGATCAAGCAGCAGGAGGAGGCAATGAAGTTCCAAGAGATAAAATTCCAGGACCAAGAGAAGAAGTTCGCTAACCAAGAGAAGAGAGTGATAAATAAAAACAAGAGAATTAGGGAACTCAAACAGCAGATCGATGGAGATGAAGTGCAAACTGAAGGCCTTTGCAAGATAATCAATGATGTGCGTGCTTCCAAGAGGGACTTGGCAAAGCAACTCGAAGACGCAAAGAAGTCAAGTTTAGTGGAGGATCGACAAAGCGAGAAGGAGGGACTTCGGAAGCAGCTGGAAGCCAGTACCAAGAAGCTGCAGGATGAGATAAAGGACCTCCAAGAGAAGCTTGAAGCCACCACAAAGGAGATGGAGTTGTACAAGACAACTCTAGACCAGGAAGGCTACTCGTTCGAGGACGAGGAAGAGGAAGGCATGGAAGATGTGTAATAGTTGGACCACCTTTAAATTCTATAGTAGAACGTTATTCACGATTGTAATAAATACCAAGACAAATCTGGTTTAGTTGAACTTGGTTGTTTTCTGTGTTAAGCTGTGTTGTTATGCCTTGTGTGCCTTGTGTGCTTGGTGTGTTTTCATAAGGGTAGGAGTTTACTACTTAGTCTTTCTGTCTATTACTTAACTATTCTCTTAAACCCCACAGATGCCGCCAAGACGTGCGAACTCCGAAATTCTGCCAGAAATAGCACAACTTTTGGCCACACAGAACCAGTGTAACTACCTCGGTGAATTACGCTCCTAGATACAAGCCTGGATGAGCGGTAGTGGTTGAAATAGTACGGTGGGGCCCCAAAAGCCACTCACGGGTAGACCTTTCGGCCGTCCCAACCACTTCCAACTCAACGGGACCTGTACGGGCGGCGTAATCGGCAGGCGAAGGGATCAACTACATACACAAATGAGTATGTATGCAAGCCACCATACAAGAGTACATCAGAGCCATACCATCTAGAAAGAAAGGAAATATAGCAACGCCATACGGCAAGATTCAAACATCCTGAATAAATCTATAGTTTAGGATAACTCCTCATACAACACACATCAGAGTATCAAGCGGAAGCGGCAAAACAAGTCCGAGTACGGATAAGAAGCAAATCGGCATAAGATGCCATGGAAATAAGCACATCCCGCCCACAGATCTCACGGATCCCCGTTCCCGGAATCTCTACACCAAACGATCGTTGCCAACATCATCAGCCTCTTCCACCCAGTATCCGTCCTGCGAGGGTACCTGTTCATCTGAACCAATAATTTATCGTGTGAGACCCTAAGGGTACTCAGCAAGTCTTAATGCCTCTAAAGGGGACACAACCTGGGGTGACGCAATTGCAGCAAAAGATAAACCCTAGCAGTTCTACAGATAGACGCTAACTATCCGCCTAACCAATGATAGACGGATGTCCGTGAATTAAGGACAACAGTTATAACAGTAATTTCATCCGATCCATCCTCCTCCTCGCTTACCAACGAGGAAGCGGACGAACAACCCCCATCCGTTGGCAATTTTATTAACCATTCCATGAGTGTTGCACTATTTACTAGTCAAATTACTTAGTCAGATTAAAGCGGTACTTTAGTTATGCTTGTCTATGATCGAGAAACTGTGCTCCAAGTCGTCCATAACCGCGGACACGGCTTTCAGAAAGTTTTACCCGGCCGGGGTGCACCAATAGCAACACACACTCGATCAACCTCGGAAAAACCAAATCAAAACCCAACGAGGCCTTCACGACAAAGCAATCACAAGATTCAGAAATATTTCAGGGGGCCACCCCATTGAGTAGACCCGCAACGAAGTAAGCAAGCTCCGAGACGGACTCAAGGTTTGCGCCAGAGGCGGTAAACGACTGGGAACCCGAAAGTGTGGCTGGGCTTGTCGATACCGCGAAAACACTCTGCTTACCTAAACAGTACAGTGTGCTCCTCGCACAATCGTAAGTAAGCAGTAAAGCATGGCATAAGTACAGGATCGTAAATAAAACCTCAAACTAGTTTGTGGCCCCAAGAAATAAGAATGAATCAAGCTCTGGCTCAGGGGGGTCCCATATACCTCCCGGATGTGGATAGCGCGATAAATCAAGGAACAGGTATCAAGTACTCGGGGTCCTACGGGACACAAGTGAACAGGAAAAACCAAATAGCAGATATTGCCCACCGGTGCCACTTTCATTAGTTATCCCATTACTACTCAGGTTAAGTTGTTTAGGTACCTCGTTGTCCATCAGACTCTCACATACCCTACACATGCTGTTCTACGACTCGCATGGCTCAAACAACTTCTGTAGTAATGGCTAATGGGATGGAGGGACAAGCTTGGTGGGGTTTAATAGTAAAAGCTATGCAATACTTGGGATTCAGTTTAATGCAATCGCGACTCAATGATGCAAGAATAAGATAGAGGCAATAGGTACTGTATGTATGCAAGCATGTGGTAGTGCTTGCCTGGCAACTCAGTCGAAGCGAGAGACGGATCTGGGTAGTGCTCCTGGTTCTCTTGATATATCCCCTGCTCAGAGTCTATCCGAAGAAGAACCAAACAAACAAGGGCCAACATAAATAAAGTGCACAAGCATAGGAATAAAATGCGTCAAGCAACAAACATGCCATGATGAATGATGCACAAGTTGCATGGCAATAAAGTAGCATGGCATGGGTGAGGTGTAGATCACAAGTAGTAACATCTTTATGGGGTTTTGGTCCCATTTTATTGTCATAATAGTTGCTGTATACTTTATATTTATATGATGCATGCTGCAATTGAAGTCATGGATAGCATAAACAGAAAGTTCTCGTCGAGCTGATCATTTTATACATATTATTTGCTGAATTCGGAGTTATGAATCAAAAGTTATTAATTTATTAAGTTCCAGTGGCATTTTGTTGTAATTTACCCAACTTGGAAAATAAAGTGCTCAAATAATATTTTGAAAGGCATATTTGAATTCCTCACATTTTTCTGATTCAAAAACATATATTATTTGTATTATTTGAAATTATGAATTTAATTTTATTTTTAAGTCAAAATTAGTCAAATTAGGTCAAAGTCAAAGGTTGATTAATTAAATTAATTTTTGAAAATATTTGAATAAAGATTTGAATTAACATTCAAAAACTAAACATTTTTCATATAAGGTTTGAATTCAAATTCCAAACCAGGAATAAGTTAGGAATTCAATTATATTTGAACAGATTTGAATTTGAACTGATTTGAATTGATTTGAAAATGTTTGAAATTTTGAAACAGCAAACTCTTGGCCTTTTGTTACTCAGCAGAAAACTACACCAGAGAATGACAGGTGGGCCGCGCGCGCTGACTTGCATAGAGGACTGGTTGGGGGGGTAGGACCGCGGGTTGAAAGCACCAAACGTCGAGAGTCTTTTTGCAAAAAACCAGGGAGACAGACATGTGGGCCTAGAGGGAGCGCGGGCTGAGCTGCCAGAAGAAGGAGGGCCTAAACACAAAAGCGTCTGGGATGGTTTTGTCTGACGAACTGAAAGACGACGCGAAACAGCTAGCTCGCTTGATCTTGCGACGAAGATGGCGAGGAAACGGTGGCGATTTTGCGCAGGACACAAAAAGCAAAGCTGGAGAGGGAACACCAGGCTATAACTTTGATGTTTGGAGTTTCACCAACGGAGGTCTTCAGCGGACGGGGCGACGGGATGAACAGAGGCAAAACACGTACGCGAGAATCTGAATTTTGTGTTCGCAAAACGCCTAGCTGGTTCCATCTTCGGGCGACGATGGCGGTCGATCTAAGGCAGATCTCACGATGCCGCAAAAAGAAAAGTTGTAGAGGGACGTAAGGGCTCCAACTTTTGTCAAGGGGTCGTCGCCGGATCTTGGCCGCAGCGGTGGGGAAACGGCGATGAACAGAGGCGGCATGGGGAAGCAGCTGCAGTCACGGGCACGGTCGGAACTGACGGGCGACGGTGGCGGGAACTACGGCTGCGGCGGCGAGCTACCGAGCGGTAGGGAGGCCTAGGGAGGAGGGGAATGGAAAGGGGGGCGTACCTCGAGGCCGGCGGTGGTCTCGGAGGGCTCGGGGGGGGGGACGAGTCGAGGTGGAGCAAGCAACGAATAGCGGCAGAGGGCTCCTGGTTCAGAGGGAAGGAGATGGCGAGCTGCTCCTGGGCGCGTCGGGCTCCTGCTGGCGCTTCTTAGCGGCGTCGGGATTGCGGCCTTCCGCTCCTACGGCAGCCCCGGACGAAGAGGGCCAAGCTGAGATGGGGACATGCTCGACCTACCTCTGTCCAGGTGAGCTCGAAGAGAAGAGAGGGAGGCAGAAAGCAAGGAGCTGGCGGCGGAGAGGAGGGGAAAAGAAAGCTAGGGTTCGAGGGGGAGGGGACTGCGTGGCTTGGATAAGAAGGGGGCAGGGACTCACGTGCCGTGCGTGCTGCTGACGGGGACGACGGGGAGCGACGGCCACCTGCTCCTCCGTTTGCTTTCCGTCTCACGCCGAGAGAGGGGAGGCGACTGCAGGAAGATGGTGAACAGGAGGGGGGTTGAAGGGGTAACGGGCCAGGGGCGAGTTGGGCCGGGGGAGGTCTGACTGATGGGCTGCTACTGCTCTTGGGCTGCTGCGGCTGCTCCAGGTATGGTTTCTCCTTTATTTCTTCTTATTTGTCTTTTAGACATTTGTTTGTTATTTTATTCTATTTCCATTTTCAAACCAGTTTCTAATTTCAAAAATCTTTGGAACATTTTTAACAGGAGGTTTGAATAGGGGGGGGGGGGGGGTTTGACTAAGAGGAGAGGCAAAACGAGGCCAAGATACAAAAGAGAAAAACACACATGATCACATGATCATGCATGGAAGGGAAAAGGGGATTAGGTTTAAAGATTAGCTCGAGAGGTAGAGAGGGGTGAGAGCTAGGGTTTTTAAACAAGTCAAAACAAGATCAAGCAAAGGGAAGGAGTGATCCAAGCAAGCAAAACAAAATAACCTTCAATTGACAGCAAGAGGTGACACTTGCATGGCCCATGCAAACAATAAATGCCATGTCTTTATATTGTGAAAACAATCATAAAATCGTGTGGCATTCTTCCATGCATTCCCAAAAGGCCAAGCAAAAGATTATGGGTGGAATCCAACCAACCAACATGAGCTAGAGGTAAACTCAATTCAAATGCCAAGCTCATATTAATTGGATGGTGGAATTATAAGGTGGTGAAAGAAAGGTGGTGGAGTTATTAAGAGATATGCCCCCAAATCAACTTGGGCATTTAACAATTTATCAAGAACCAAATACAATATCAAGAGGCAACTACAACTAATAATGCACATGAGATAAGAACCAAACAAGAAGGGGTTTTATATGATGCTCAAATGCAAGGTGACATGATGACATGAGCATGATATGATGATGATGCAACAATTATATATTGGAAGTGGCCCTTTTATTACTAGAACAAGTAGCATTACAGGTGTTAGACAACTGGGATGCTACAACTCTCCCCCACTAAACAGGAATCTCGCCCCGAGATTCTAGGAAGAAGAAGAAGACACAAAGAGAGAAGGATGGTTGGCACGGAGTTCATCTTCACGCTCCCATGTGGCTTCATCAACAGAATGGTGTGACCACTGCACCTTGCAGAACTTGATGGACTTGTTGCGAGTCCTTCTTTCTGCGGTCTCAAGGATTTTGGTGGGGTGTTCTTGATAAGACAGGTCTTCTTGGAGATCGATTAGCTCGTGATCCACGGTCCTGCCGGGATCTTTGAAGCACTTCTTGAGCTGAGAGATGTGGAAAACATCATGGACTTTGAGTTTTTCCGGGAGCTCCAGGGCATAAGCAACTTCTCCTCTTCTTCCACGAATCTTGAAGGGACCGATGTATCTAGGAGCCAGCTTTCCTTTGATACCAAAACGGTGTGTGCCTTTCATGGGAGTGACACGAAGGTACACGAGATCACCAGGGGCATACACCATGTCCGTGTGCTTCCTGTCATAGCTGCTCTTCTGACGACTTTGAGCAATCTTCAGGTTCTCAAGAATGATATGCACCTTCTCCTCTGCCTGAGTTACAATATCAGGGCCAAACCAGATTCTTTCTCCTGCACCTGACCAACCAATCGGAGTTCTGCACTTGCGACCATAGAGAGCCTCGAATGGTGCCATCTTCAGACTCTTCTGGAAGCTGTTGTTGTACGAGAATTCCGCATAAGGAAGACATTCCTCCCACTTCATGCCAAAAGAGATGACGCAAGCACGAAGCATATCCTCCAGAATCTGATTGATCCTTTCCACTTGTCCTTGCGACTGAGGGTGGTAAGCAGTGCTGAAGTTCAACTTTGTCCCCAAAGCATTTTGGAAACTTTCCCAGAACTTTGAAGTGAAGATGCTTCCACGGTCTGAACTGATCTCAAGCGGAACCCCATACAGAGAGACAATTATGTTGATATAGAGCTCAGCCAACTGAATTCCAGAAATTGTTTCCTTGACGGGGAAGAAATGAGCCACTTTAGAAAGCCTGTCGATGACAACAAAGATTGCATTGTTGCCCTTCTGCGACCTTGGAAAGCCAGTGATGAAGTCCATCTCTACTTTCTCCCATTTCCATTCCGGAGGTTTCAATGGCTGTAGAAGACCAAAAGGTTTCTGATGGACAGCTTTCACTCTGCGGCAGACATCACACTCCGAGACATACTTGGCACAATACCGTTTCAACCCAGGCCACCAATACTGTGTTTTCAAGTCCATGTACATCTTTGTGCTGCCAGGATGGATAGAAAGAACCGAATCATGCGCCTCCTTGAGAACTTGGTCTCTCAAACCCGGGTAGTTTGGAACAAACATCCGGTGGTCGAAGAAAAACGTGCCTTGATCATCGACGTGGAAGGACTCATACTTCGGAAGCTCAAGTTTAGAGATGATGTTTCTTGTGTGCGGATCACCCAGCTGACGAGAGCGAATCTTTTCTTCCAAGAGAGGAGTAGCCAGAAGGTTCAGGAGATGCCCTTGTTTCACAACTTCCAGGTTGAGCTGACGGAATTCCTTGCACAAAAGAGGTTGTTGTTCTTCCATCATGAGGTTGTTGACATAAGCTTTACGGCTGAGAGCATGTGCCATGACATTAGCTTTGCCCGGTGTGTAGTTGATGGTCACATCAAAGTCATTGATTGCTTCAATCCATCTCCTCTGCCGAAGGTTGAGATCAGGCTGAGTGAAGATATACTTCAAACTTTTGTGGTCAGAAAAGATCTCACAATGGTTGTCAAGCAAGTAGTGCCTCCATAACTTCAAAGCAAAGACAACTGCTGCTAGCTCGAGGTCATGTGTGGGATAGTTGATCTCATGCGTCTTCAACTGTCGAGAGGCATAAGCAACCACTTGTTTCTCTTGCATAAGGACCGCACCCAATCCTTGCAAAGAGGCGTCGCAGAATATCTGGAAAGGCTTAGATGTATCCGGAGGAACCAAGACTGGTGTGGAAGTGAGCTTCTCTTTGAGTGTCTCAAAGCTTGCTTGACATGCAGGGGTCCACAGGTATTTCTTGCCTTTCTTGAGAAGATCGGTAAGAGGCTTCGCTATCTTTGAGAAGTTTTGAACAAAGCGACGACAATAACTAGCCAAACCGAGGAAACTCCGCACTTCCTTGACATTTACAGGAGGAAGCCATTCCACAATTGTCTTTACCATTTCTGGGTTGACTGCAATGCCCTTGGCAGAGATAACATGACCAAGATAGGTTACTTCAGGCAGCCAAAACTCACACTTTGAGAACTTTGCATACAAGCGGTTCTCGCGCAGCTTGTTTAGGACACAACGAAGGTGTTCTTCATGCTCTTCCTTGGACTTAGAATAGACCAAGATGTCATCCAGGTAGACCACAACGAACTTATCCAGGTACTCCATGAAGACCGAGTTCATAAGCCTCGAGAAGGTAGCAGGAGCGTTGGTGAGACCGAAAGACATCACCGTGTACTCATACAGGCCATAGCGGGTGGTGAAAGCTGTTTTAGGAACATCTTCTTTGCGAATTTTGATTTGGTGATAACCACTCCTCAAATCCAGCTTAGAGAATACCACAGCTCCAGCCAACTGGTCAAAGAGATCATTAATCCGCGGAAGGGGATATTTGTTCTTGATGGTTTTAGCATTGAGAGCCCGGTAGTCAACACAAAGTCTATCAGTCCTATCACGCTTCTTCACAAAGATTGTTGGGCTACCCCAAGAAGAAGTACTGTGTTGAATGAAACCCAACTTCTCTTGTTCATCAAGCTGTCGTTTGAGTTCAGCCAACTCAGAAGGACCCATTTTATAAGGCCGCTTGGAGATAGGAGCCGTTCCAGGTTCAAGCTCAATTACGAACTCAACCTCACGATCCGGAGGCATACCCGGCAACTCTTCAGGAAAAACATCCGGAAACTCACAGACCACTGGGACTCTCTGAATAGCTTCCATAGCATCATTATTCAGAGCCGCTAAGGAGAAAAGCTGGACAGCAGGAGTCAGACTTGGAGAAAAGACTATATGGCCTTCAGGAATCTTCAAAGAGACCGAGCGTTCAGCACAATCAATCACAGCTGCATTTGCCGTCAACCAATCCATGCCCAAGATGACATCAATGTCAGAATTGCCCAGAACAATTAAAGAAGCCGAGAACGAAGAGCCACCAATCTCAACTTGATTGCCATGACTGATCTTAGAAGCTGCCATATTTGCTCCAGGAGAAAGGACCATTAACCGCTTGAGGAGAGGAACCAATGTTAACCCATTCTCATAAGCAAACTTGATGGAAACAAAAGAATGCGATGCACCAGAATCGAACAAAACTCGTGCAGGGACTGAGTTAACGGATAGCATACCCATCACCACTCCAGGTGCATGCTCAGCTTGAGCGGCGTTGACACAATTGGCACGAGCAACCGTAGACCCGGGCTTGGTGTTGATGTTGAGAGCCCGAGGTGGTGGTGCACGAACCGTAGGAGAGCTTGCTGCAGATCTTGGCGGGGGTGGAGGGAGAGCTTTGTTCTTCAACGGACAGTTCCCGTTGGGATGTCCATGATCTCCACATGTGAAACAAGCACCATGTGGACGTGGAGCAACATAGCCAGGGACTCCGCCAGGCGCTCCCGGGTAGTTGTTGTTGTAGCCCCTGGGAGCCGCAGTGGTGAAGTTTGGTGGCCTTGACGCGTAGCTTGCAGGTCTTGGTGAAGCCGGGAGCGACGGTGGGGTGTTAGGAACCCAGACACGCCGCTTAGAAGGAGCTGCCATAACCGAAGAGCTTGATGCATCCCTGTTGTGTTTCTTGGACTCCTCGAACACTTGCCGACTTGCCTCCTCTTGCAAAGCTGTGTGTTGTAGTTCCAGGAAAGATGCCGGCCTTGCATGTGTAATCGCATACTTGATCGATGCATTGAGCCCTTGCCTGAACCTCTTCTGCTTCTTCTTGTCATCAGATACCTCATCGCCACCATAACGAGAAAGATTCATGAAGTTCCTGATGTAGGTGTTGACGTTATCATTTCCTTGCTTCAGGTTGAGAAAAGCCTCCATCATCCTTTCCATCACAATCTCTGACAAGAATTGCTCTTTGAACGCTCCAGAGAACTGTTGCCAAGTGGGCTGAAAACCAGTGCAGCTTGCCTTCAAGTAATTTTCCCACCAAAGAGCTGCATCCCCCTTCAGAAGGTGAGTAGCACACTTTACCCACTCCTGCTCAGGAACATCAGCAGTCTCAAGAAGCCTTGACGTCTCACGTAACCAATCATCCGCATCCAGTGGGCGATCAGAAACATCAAACTGGCGAGGGTTGAATTTCAGGAAGCTCTTGATGTCTCCTCGCTTGGGAGGTGGAGGGAGTGGAGCAAACTCATTTCTTCTGACACTTTCTTCCAAGCGCTGCTGGTTCTGCTGCATCGCTGCCAAGGCATTAGCTATGTTTGACAATGCGGCCCCCAACTCCGGTGGTATGTCCTCATCTGAACGGCGTGGTGGAGCCATCCTGAGATTGATATAAAACACAAGTCAGTACTATAATGGAGAATAATAATAATCCAAAATAGTACCAAGATGGAATTAACCAAGATTAAAGGATACAATTTACTAAGATGATATTAAAATATCAACAAAGTTCAAAGCACCTAAAAGATATTAAGCATATCGCACACGACTGAAAAGGAGTGTGGTACACAAATATATCAAAGAAAAAAAAATTCCACAAATTTCGGCATTAAAATACCAATAGATGCGCAAAATTACTTAACGAATTAAGATTAGTGACTCTATCGATTCAATATACAAAAGCGAATGATAAAAGTAGTGGTATGGTCGCGACTCCATCCCGCACTCAAATCATTACCTCGCACATGAACAAGTGGAACACATATCCTAACCCCTTCTTCTCACGTTGAACCTAAGATTGGTAACTACGGAAACAAACAACCCAACAAGATGACGTCGGTTAACAAAGGGTAAGACAGATCGCGTCGGTTTGCAAAAGCCTGTCGGTATGGAATGTACCAACAGTTGATAACCAAAAGGCTGATTAGATAACAACTTGGATGCAACAGATAGACAAGGGATTACACAAACACACACACACACACAACCTATGGTACTACGGAAACCCAGAACACGTGAATCCTAGTTTGAAATTTTTAAGAAGAGGATTGAAAACGTTACACTTCCTTACCAGAAAAGGGTGGTGAGTAGGTAAGAAGAAAAGTGGAAGCAGTCCTACTCTCGCGTTTTGTTTTTCCCTAGTATACATAACTACCAAAATATTTGCTAGACTGACAACGACCGTTTGGCTAAAACCCTGAAGGTCGGGATGGCTCTGATACCAATTGTAACTACCTCGGTGAATTACGCTCCTAGATACAAGCCTGGATGAGCGGTAGTGGTTGAAATAGTACGGTGGGGCCCCAAAAGCCACTCACGTGTAGACCTTTCGGCCGTCCCAACCACTTCCAACTCAACGGGACCTGTACGGGCGGCGTAATCGGCAGGCGAAGGGATCAACTACATACACAAATGAGTATGTATGCAAGCCACCATACAAGAGTACATCAGAGCCATACCATCTAGAAAGAAAGGAAATATAGCAACGCCATACGGCAAGATTCAAACATCCTGAATAAATCTATAGTTTAGGATAACTCCTCATACAACACACATCAGAGTATCAAGCGGAAGCGGCAAAACAAGTCCGAGTACGGATAAGAAGCAAATCGGCATAAGATGCCATGGAAATAAGCACATCCCGCCCACAGATCTCACGGATCCCCGTTCCCGGAATCTCTACACCAAACGATCGTTGCCAACATCATCAGCCTCTTCCACCCAGTATCCGTCCTGCGAGGGTACCTGTTCATCTGAACCAATAATTTATCGTGTGAGACCCTAAGGGTACTCAGCAAGTCTTAATGCCTCTAAAGGGGACACAACCTGGGGTGACGCAATTGCAGCAAAAGATAAACCCTAGCAGTTCTACAGATAGACGCTAACCATCCGCCTAACCAATGATAGACGGATGTCCGTGAATTAAGGACAATAGTTATAACAGTAATTTCATCCGATCCATCCTCCTCCTCGCTTACCAACGAGGAAGCGGACGAACAACCCCCATCCGTTGGCAATTTTATTAACCATTCCATGAGTGTTGCACTATTTACTAGTCAAATTACTTAGTCAGATTAAAGCGGTACTTTAGTTATGCTTGTCTATGATCGAGAAACTGTGCTCCAAGTCGTCCATAACCGCGGACACGGCTTTCAGAAAGTTTTACCCGGCCGGGGTGCACCAATAGCAACACACACTCGATCAACCTCGGAAAAACCAAATCAAAACCCAACGAGGCCTTCACGACAAAGCAATCACAAGATTCAGAAATATTTCAGGGGGCCACCCCATTGAGTAGACCCGCAACGAAGTAAGCAAGCTCCGAGACGGACTCAAGGTTTGCGCCAGAGGCGGTAAATGACTGGGAACCCGAAAGTGTGGCTGGGCTTGTCGATACCGCGAAAACACTCCGCTTACCTAAACAGTACAGTGTGCTCCTCGCACAATCGTAAGTAAGCAGTAAAGCATGGCATAAGTACAGGATCGTAAATAAAACCTCAAACTAGTTTGTGGCCCCAAGAAATAAGAATGAATCAAGCTCTGGCTCAGGGGGGTCCCATATACCTCCCGGATGTGGATAGCGCGATAAATCAAGGAACATGTATCAAGTACTCGGGGTCCTACGGGACACAAGTGAACAGGAAAAACCAAATAGCAGATATTGCCCACCGGTGCCACTTTCATTAGTTATCCCATTACTACTCAGGTTAAGTTGTTTAGGTACCTCGTTGTCCATCAGACTCTCACATACCCTACACATGCTGTTCTACGACTCGCATGGCTCAAACAACTCCCGTAGTAATGGCTCATGGGATGGAGGGACAAGCTTGGTGGGGTTTAAAAGTAAAAGCTATGCAATACTTGGGATTCAGTTTAATGCAATCGCGACTCAATGATGCAAGAATAAGATAGAGGCAATAGGTACTGTATGTATGCAAGCATGTGGTAGTGCTTGCCTGGCAACTCAGTCGAAGCGAGAGACGGATCTGGGTAGTGCTCCTGGTTCTCTTGATATATCCCCTGCTCAGAGTCTATCCGAAGAAGAACCAAACAAACAAGGGCCAACATAAATAAAGTGCACAAGCATAGGAATAAAATGCATCAAGCAACAAACATGCCATGATGAATGATGCACAAGTTGCATGGCAATAAAGTAGCATGGCATGGGTGAGGTGTAGAACACAAGTAGTAACATCTTTATGGGGTTTTGGTCCCATTTTATTGTCATAATAGTTGCTGTATACTTTATATTTATATGATGCATGCTGCAATTGAAGTCATGGATAGCATAAACAGAAAGGTCTCGTCGAGCTGATCATTTTATACATATCATTTGCTGAATTCGGAGTTATGAATCAAAAGTTATTAATTTATTAAGTTCCAGTGGCATTTTGTTGTAATTTACCCAACTTGGAAAATAAAGTGCTCAAATAATATTTTGAAAGGCATATTTGAATTCCTCACATTTTTCTGATTCAAAAACATATATTATTTGTATTATTTGAAATTATGAATTTAATTTTATTTTTAAGTCAAAATTAGTCAAATTAGGTCAAAGTCAAAGGTTGATTAATTAAATTAATTTTTTAAAATATTTGAATAAAGATTTGAATTAACATTCAAAAACTAAACATTTTTCATATAAGGTTTGAATTCAAATTCCAAACCAGGAATAAGTTAGGAATTCAATTATATTTGAACAGATTTGAATTTGAACTGATTTGAATTGATTTGAAAATGTTTGAAATTTTGAAACAGCAAACTCTTGGCCTTTTGTTACTCAGCAGAAAACTACACCAGAGAATGACAGGTGGGCCGCGCGCGCTGACTTGGCATAGAGGACTGGTTGGGGGGGTAGGACCGCGGGTTGAAAGCACCAAACGTCGAGAGTCTTTTTGCAAAAAACCAGGGAGACAGACATGTGGGCGTAGAGGGAGCGCGGGCTGAGCTGCCAGAAGAAGGAGGGCCTAAACACAAAAGCGTCTGGGATGGTTTTGTCTGACGAACTGAAAGACGACGCGAAACAGCTAGCTCGCTTGATCTTGCGACGAAGATGGCGAGGAAACGGTGGCGATTTTGCGCAGGACACAAAAAGCAAAGCTGGAGAGGGAACACCAGGCTATAACTTTGATGTTTGGAGTTTCACCAACGGAGGTCTGCAGCGGACGGGGCGACGGGATGAACAGAGGCAAAACACGTACGCGAGAATCTGAATTTTGTGTTCGCAAAACGCCTAGCTGGTTCCATCTTCGGGCAACGATGGCGGTCGATCTAAGGAAGATCTCACGATGCCGCAAAAAGAAAAGTTGTAGAGGGACGTAAGGGCTCCAACTTTTGTCAAGGGGTCGTCGCCGGATCTTGGCCGCAGCGGTGGGGAAACGGCGATGAACAGAGGCGGCATGGGGAAGCAGCTGCAGTCACGGGCACGGTCGGAACTGACGGGCGACGGTGGCGGGAACTACGGCTGCGGCGGCGAGCTACCGAGCGGTAGGGAGGCCTAGGGAGGAGGGGAATGGAAAGGGGGGCGTACCTCGAGGCCGGCGGTGGTCTCGGAGGGCTCGGGGGGGGGGGGGGGACGAGTCGAGGTGGAGCAAGCAACGAATAGCGGCAGAGGGCTCCTGGTTCAGAGGGAAGGAGATGGTGAGCTGCTCCTGGGCGCGTCGGGCTCCTGCTGGCGCTTCTTAGCGGCGTCGGGATTGCGGCCTTCCGCTCCTACGGCAGCCCCGGACGAAGAGGGCCAAGCTGAGATGGGGACATGCTCGACCT
The DNA here is from genome assembly GCA_916181665.1 of Avena sativa. Lineage (NCBI taxonomy): Eukaryota > Viridiplantae > Streptophyta > Magnoliopsida > Poales > Poaceae > Avena > Avena sativa. The sequence goes on along the minus strand of OV702283.1, from coordinate 151,509,972 downwards.
CCCTCTGTCCAGGTGAGCTCGAAGAGAAGAGAGGGAGGCAGAAAGCAAGGAGCTGGCGGCGGAGAGGAGGGGAAAAGAAAGCTAGGGTTCGAGGGGGAGGGGACTGCGGGGCTTGGATAAGAAGGGGGCAGGGACTCACGTGCCGTGCGTGCTGCTGACGGGGACGACGGGGAGCGACGGCCACCTGCTCCTCCGTTTGCTTTCCTTCTCACGCCGAGAGAGGGGAGGCGACTGCAGGAAGATGGTGAACAGGAGGGGGGTTGAAGGGGTAACGGGCCAGGGGCGAGTTGGGCCGGGGGAGGTCTGACTGATGGGCTGCTACTGCTCTTGGGCTACTGCGGCTGCTCCAGGTATGGTTTCTCCTTTATTTCTTCTTATTTGTCTTTTAGACATTTGTTTGTTATTTTATTCTATTTCCATTTTCAAACCAGTTTCTAATTTCAAAAATCTTTGGAACATTTTTAACAGGAGGTTTGAATAGGGGGGGGGGTTGACTAAGAGGAGAGGCAAAACGAGGCCAAGATACAAAAGAGAAAAACACACATGATCACATGATCATGCATGGAAGGGAAAAGGGGATTAGGTTTAAAGATTAGCTCGAGAGGTAGAGAGAGGGGTGAGAGCTAGGGTTTTTAAACAAGTCAAAACAAGATCAAGCAAAGGGAAGGAGTGATCCAAGCAAGCAAAACAAAATAACCTTCAATTGACAGCAAGAGGTGACACTTGCATGGCCCATGCAAACAATAAATGCCATGTCTTTATATTGTGAAAACAATCATAAAATCATGTGGCATTCTTCCATGCATTCCCAAAAGGCCAAGCAAAAGATTATGGGTGGAATCCAACCAACCAACATGAGCTAGAGGTAAACTCAATTCAAATGCCAAGCTCATATTAATTGGATGGTGGAATTATAAGGTGGTGAAAGAAAGGTGGTGGAGTTATTAAGAGATATGCCCCCAAATCAACTTGGGCATTTAACAATTTATCAAGAACCAAATACAATATCAAGAGGCAACTACAACTAATAATGCACATGAGATAAGAACCAAACAAGAAGGGGTTTTATATGATGCTCAAATGCAAGGTGACATGATGACATGAGCATGATATGATGATGATGCAACAATTATATATTGGAAGTGGCCCTTTTATTACTAGAACAAGTAGCATTACAGGTGTTAGACAACTGGGATGCTACAACCAGCTGATCCAACTGCTCACTCAGAACATGCAAAACAACAACCCGCCACCACCACCACCTCCGCCACCTCCTCAACAGGATCGCTTGACTCGGTTTTTGAGGCTGAACCCACCTACCTTCACTAGGAGAACTGAACCAATCATCGCTGATGACTGGCTGTGTACGATCAACAAGAAGCTAGACACCGTGCAAGCTGTCGGAGCCGACAGGGTGCGTTATGCCGCACACCAGCTTGAAGGACCTGCTGCAGAATGGTGGGATAACTACCAAGTCACCCACCCGGATATTGATGCTATCACTTGGGATCAGTTTGAGTTAGATTTTCGCACTCATCATGTGGCTGCTGGTGTCATGACTCTGAAGAGGCGCGAGTTTCGTGACCTACACCAGCTGCACCGTTCTGTCACCGAGTATGGTGAGCTTTTCAATAAGCTAGCCCGTTATGCACCCGACGATGTTTCCACTGATGCCAAGAGACAGGAGGAGTTCCTAAGAGGACTCAATGATGAGATATCCATTCAGCTTGTGGCTCAGAAATTTGACAACTTTCAGGAACTCCTGGACAGAGCCATTGTGGTTGAATCAAAGAGGAAGAGCATAGAAAACCGCAAGAGGAAGTCTAACCCTCACAAGCATTCTGTTCCGTACCAGAAGCAGTGCAATTCCTCACCACCACCTTATAACAATAATGGCCACAACCATAAAGGTCATAACCATGGTGGCCACAAACACAATGGGCATAAAAACCGCAATGGGAATGGCAGCAATGGAAAGGATCTTAGTGAGGTGACATGCTTTAAGTGCAACAGGACAGGGCACTATGCAACATCTTGCCCCGAGAAGAAGAATGGCAATGGCAATGGGAATGGAAATGGACACAGCCATGGCAATGGAAACGGGAAGAAGCCAAATCCGTTTGTCAAAGCCACGGTAAATCATGTTTCCATGGAGGATGCTTGTGATGCGCCAGACTCTATGATTGGTAAGTTCAAACTCAATTCTATTCCCGCAGTTGTTCTTTTTGATACTGGTGCATCGCATTCATTCATATCAAGGGTATTTGTGGATAGAGGCAAGATACCAACGGAGACTATAAACTTTCCTCTAAGGGTAAGTTCTCCTGGGGGAGAAATAGTGGCAAACTCCGGTTGCCAGGAATTAGAACTAAGGATTGGGACACACATCTTTCCCACAAGTCTAGTAGTTCTAGAATCACAAGGATTAGACATCATCTTGGGCATGAATTGGATGACCGAGTATGAGGGAGTCATAGATTGTGCCAAGAGAACTGTCATGCTCACAACACCGGAAGGGAAGAGAATTCGTATCAAGTCGAATTTCGCACTTAAAGAAGCCATGGTGAACTCTCTTAAGGGGGTTAGCTTGGAGGAGGTACCTATTGTAAAGGAATACCTAGATGTCTTCCCGGAGGAACTACCAGGAATGCCCCCCGACCGTGATATCGAGTTTCTTATTGACTTAATGCCAGGAATGGGGCCGAGAGCTAAGAGACCATACAAGATGGATGTGGATGAGTTAAAGGAACTCAAGAAACAGCTTAGGGAACAATTGGACAAGGGGTTCATCCAACCCAGCGCGTCATCTTGGGGAGCACCCGTCCTATTTGTGGAAAAGAAGGATAAGACCAAGAGGCTGGTTGTGGACTACCGCTCGCTGAACGAAGTGACGATCAAAAATAAGTATCCTCTACCCAACATCAATGACTTGTTTGACCAGTTAAAGGGAGCCAGTGTGTTCTCAAAGATCGATCTGCGATCAAGCTACTTTCAGCTAAAGATTCGAGAACAGGATGTGCCCAAAACAGCATTCACCACAAGATACGGATTGTATGAGTACACCGTAATGTCATTTGGTCTAACCAATGCCCCGGCATACTTCATGACCATGATGAACAAAGTGTTCATGGAATATTTGGATAAATTTATCGTGGTATTCATAGATGACATACTCATATACTCTAAGGATGAGAAGGAACATGAGAAACATCTGCGCCTTATTATGGAGAAACTAAGGGAACACAAGTTGTATGCCAAATTCAGCAAGTGCGAGTTCTGGTTAAAGGAAGTGGGTTTTCTTGGCCATTTTGTGTCAGCAAAAGGAGTTGCCGTAGATCCTAGTAAGGTAGCTTCCGTGACGGAATGGGAGTCACCCAAGAATGTGGGAGATATTAGGAGTTTCTTGGGCCTCGCAGGATATTACCGGAGGTTCATTGAAAACTTTTCCAAAATAGCAAAACCCATGACGGAACTATTGAAGAAGGAAAAGAAATTCCTATGGACCGAGGCATGTGAAGCAAGTTTCCAAGAGTTGAAGAAACGCCTTGTAACGGCACCAGTTCTGTGTCTGCCTGATATCCAGAAGGATTTTCAAGTCTATTGTGACGCTTCTTGACAAGGACTTGGAAGTGTATTGATGCAGGATGGGAAAGTGGTATCCCATGCCTCCCGACAACTTAAGAACCACAAACACAATTACCCCACACATGATTTGGAACTTGCGTCTGTGGTTCATGCACTCAAGGTATGGAGACACTACCTCATGGGCAAACATTGTGATGTATTCACAGATCATAAAAGTTTGAAGTACATCTTCACCCAAAAGGAATTGAATATGAGACAAAGAAGATTGATTGAACTAATTAAGGATTATGACTTGGATTTACGGTACCATCCCGGAAAGGCAAACGTGGTGGCTGATGCCTTAAGTCGTAAGGTGTATGTGAATGGACTTACCGCAGGGGAACTTCCAGAGGATTTATGCAAGCAATTCAGGGATCTCAGGCTAGAGATAGTTCCGAAAGGACACGTAGCAACTATGGAAATAGTGTCCAACTTCCAAGAGAGAATCAAGGAAGCACAAAAGAGAGATAAGGAGTTGGAAGAAATAAGAGTCAGGATAAGTGAAGGAAAGACTAAAGAATTTCGTCTAGACGAACAAGCAACCCTCTGGTATGGGAAGCATTTGTGCATTCCCAATGACCCCGATATCAGGAAGATGATTTTACAAGAAGCTCATGATTCGCCATACTCAATTCATCCAGGTAACACGAAGATGTACATGGATGTGAAGGATAGATTCTGGTGGAATAACCTAAAGAGAGATATTGCGGAATATATTTCTCTGTGTGATGTATGCAATAGAGTTAAAGCCGAGCATCAGAAACCGGCAGGACTACTTCAACCACTACCTATACCCGACTGGAAGTGGGATAAGGTAGGCATGGATTTCATCACGGGATTGCCCCGGACTCGTTCTGGATTTGATTCTATCTGGATAGTGGTGGACCACTTCACCAAGGTGGCTCACTTCATCCCCGTAAATACCACATATACAAGTGCTAAGCTTGCTAAGATATACATGTCAAGGATTGTAAGTCTACATGGTGTTCCCAAGGGAATTGTGTCAGACAGAGGCACCCAGTTTACTTCAAAGTTTTGGCGACAACTACATGAGTCTCTTGGGACCCGACTAGAATTTAGTACTGCCTTCCACCCTCAGACAGATGGCCAAACGAAAGGGTGAATCAAATTTTGGAAGATATGTTGAGAGCTTGCGCACTAGACTATGGGTCTAGTTGGGACGATAACCTGCCGTATGCTGAGTTCTCATACAACAACAGCTACCAGACAAGTATCAAGATGGCTCCGTTGGAAGTTCTATATGGCAGAAAGTGTAGGACTCCGCTGCTATGGAATGGAGTTGGTGAACGCAGTCTTTTTGGACCTGAATTGATAAAGGATGCCAAAGAAAAGGTACGACAGATTCAGGATAGGCTAAAGATAGCCAATCTCGACAGAAGAGTTACGCTGATTCCAAGCGCAGAGATGTGGCTTATGAAATAGGGGACCGTGCGTATCTCCGAGTTTCACCCCTACGAGGAGTTAAGAGGTTCGGAATCAAGGGCAAGTTAGCCCCACGATTCATAGGACCATATAAGGTTCTGGCCCGTAAAGGGGAAGTTGCTTATTAGTTGGAGTTGCCGGAAGGACTGACTGTTCATGATGTGTTTCATGTGTCGCAACTAAAGAAGTGTCACCTGGAGATGGCCGAAACACCGCTAAGAGACACCGTTCCCCTAGATGAGGTTCAATTGGAGAATGACCTTACCTATGAGGAAAAACCCATCAAAATACTGGAAACAGCCGAAAGGGTTACCTGCACCAAGACTATAAGATTATGCAAGGTACAATGGAACCACCACTCCGAGGAAGAAGCTACGTGGGAGCGTGAAGAAGACTTGAAGGCAGAACACCCACACCTATTTGCTAGCCAACCCGAATCTCGGGGACGAGATTCTTCTTAAGGGGGGTAGGTTTGTAACATCCCACATTTTAATTAGGATGTTATTAGTGGCATGCATCATCCTTGCATCATTGCATTCTACAAATGAAGTTTTACAACAAAATCCTAAACACCTAAACCTATCAAAGCCCTAATAGTGATTACCATGTAAGCATTATTGTTGTAACAAGCTTGACCCTTCTAAAAAAACTTTGTGAAACATCAAACCATGGTCCTATGCTGACCACCTTACTTTTATAAAAATTTAGAAACAAATTTCATCAAATTTGGAGTTAGTTTGCAAAAGTTATTTGGGTTTGACTAAAACAGAAATTGATAATTGATAAAAGGAAAAAAAAGGGGCAACCTAACCTAACTGGGCCGCAGCGCCAGCCCACCAGCGCCCGCGCAGCAGCTAACTACCCGCGCCCGCTCCAGCCCACCTTCTCCCCTCCGCCGCTGACAGCCGGGACCCACGGGGTCATCCCCTACCTCGAGCTGGAGTCTGGCTGCTGCACGAGTTCGATCTGATTCCGGTAAGATTCGCGACGGTTTGCGCCCCCTCGCCCAAGTCTCCATCCCCATATAAACCCCGCCACCCTCGCGTCACCCCCGCTCGATTCTTTTCCTTGCACAAACCCTAGCCAGCGACGAACTACATTGCCGCCGTCGGGTCAACCTCGCCGAGACGGTTCGAAGCCCCCTTCCTTGCTCCTTCCTCCCTCTGGAGCTTCTCCATCCACCACTGATTCTAGCCGCGTGCCTTTCCCCTTCTCTCTCGCAGGAACTCGCCCGCAATTGCTCGCCGGAGCACCGCCGGGGACGGAGGAGATCAGCGGGACGCTGCCGACAGTTGAGGAAGCAAGGGGAGACGACGAGGACGCGAGCGTGACCGCGAGGGCCAGGCGAACCTCGTCGACCTCGCCGCTGTTCCAGGGAACCGCCGGAGCGCCGCCACCCGTCGACCACTGACGCCGCCGCCGCTCGCCACCATCGTCGCCACCGCCTGTAAGCCGCGCTGCCTCCTAACCGTTCGATCTTCCATCTATGGCTAGGATTAGAAGAAGACCCGAAGGGGTACGCGCCTATCACACGCCGCCGCGTGGCCGCCACGTCAGCTCGCCGCATCAGCGCACTGCGCCGCGCCGCGTCACCACCCCCCCCCCCCCCCCGTTGCCAGCTTGGCCGATCAGAAGCCGCCACTTGGCAATGTTTTAAGTTAGGGGGTCAGATATGTTTGCAGATTCAATTTAAAACTTGAGAAATTTGTATAAAATAGAATATTTGGCCAAATTTAGCTTATAATATATCGTTGGATTCATAATTTTATGTAGAACCCAGATCTGCAATAATATTCCAAGTTTATAGTAATGTTTTAGGTGTAGATTTTAATCATTAGATTAGAGTGTTTATTCTATAGAAAAATAATTAAAATTGGGTTTTAATTGATTCTTGTTGCAATAACTTTGTTTCCACAATGCCTACTGGACAAAATTATAAAACCTTGCTTAAGATCATTAGATCTAGTTTGGGGCTAATTAGATGGTTTGATCTCCTTTTAACCCTAGGAATTGTTTTAGTGACTCAATTAGATCTAAACCTTTGGGGAATCAATCCTAGTGACACCCTTACACTATTACAACACAATCTTGCTACCTTGGTCAATTTAGAAGAACCAACCTTGCATAAAATACCATGTGCATGCATGCATGATTACCTCTGTGATATGTTTTGAACAAGTTGTGATCAGATCTATGTTTGTGATTCGTTAGATTGTTCGGAGTGCGCTAAGGAGTGCTATTGTGTAGAGTGCTGCTAAGATCAAGGCAAGTTACACCACTTGTTCATAATTTTTGTCCCAGTTTTGATTCGATGCATGTGATCTTCAAATTCTGTAGTATGCATGTGTAGGATGCTCTAGTAGAATTTTTCCTTAGTATTATTTTGCAAGTGCGATGATTTTGTAGTATGCCATGAGTAGATCTATACTTAGGATTTACCCTCCTAATAGGTTACCCCTGTTTTTGCTAAGTATTGCTTGCTATGCTATATATATACAAAGTACTGTTGGGGGGTTTGAAAGACAAAGAATTTTCTAAGTATAAAGGCTCTCTAGAGCAAACTTTTCTCCTCAAATCCACTTCAAAAACAAAACTAAGTTTTCTTCTGGGCGGAATGGTTGTCGGGACAACGAGTGAGATTTTGGTGGAGGACGGCCGCCCAGGAATCAAAGAAGTCTGCCATGTTTCAGAATTCAGAAGCTTCCAGTGCAACCACAATACATTATGGGCTCTGTCTTGGCCTAGTACTTAGTGGGAAACCTCACCTGGGTACCAACATTTGGAGGTTCTTGGCACGGTTGGATCCGGAAGGTAGAGGGGCTACTAAGGGAAAGCCTCGCCATGGTCTTATCTGTAAAAGGACTTGATCGTGGATTGTGGGTAAAGTGCACAAACTCTCGAGAGTATTGCAATCTGATCGATCAGCCGTGTTCACGGTAACAAAACAACAATGAGCGTCTGAAGGATGGAGCCTCTGAAGGATCTTCCTCTCTCTTTACTAAAAACAAAGTTTTAAAACCCCAAGGCGTGAGTAATATCGCCAAAGGGTGGGAATTTGGGAACTTGGTGTGTAATATCCAAGTGTTTGGTTGTTTGGACACTTGGTGCGTAATATCCTCGTGTGCCACTCGACCTTATTTTATCTAAGTAAATGTTTACAAAGTAGGACAATCTTCTCTTCTTCTCTCTACTTAAGAAAACTAGCTTTGAGCAAATGAACTCTATAGCCTATACCAGCCTTGCATGTAGAGATAGTCTTTTCTCTCCTTGGTGTAATTTGTCAATACATTCAAAGTATTGACCCAACTTGTTGGCTGCACGTTTTATGTGCAGAGTCCGAAGAATGAAAGGTGCATAGGGATCGCGAGTGTACACTCGACAAGCCTGGGGAGTTGATGGACTCAAGCTGCTTTTATGTTTCCGCTGTTATTTGAGCTAGCCTTATGCTAAGCAAATTTTGTAATAAATTCATACTCTGGATTATCCGTGTAATAAAGACTTTGTGTTTTACATGATATTTCATTGACTGTGAGTGCTAGCTATTGATCCAGGGACTAGCATGTTAATCACAGGGACTTAGGATCCTTATCGATCCGAGGTCACTACATCTTCATAGCCTAAATATTGACCAAGAGACATATTTGCTTCAGTAGCAAGTGCTTTGTCCTGCGATACAGTGAATCCCATAAGTGCAGCATTATTACGGGCTCTAGGGTCCATTATTTGCATGTCCATATCCATTTCAGCTCTGAAGGCCTTGTCGAGGTCTGAAATGACTTTGAGCAGGGCGACCGGTTGATTCTTCTGTGCTCCGAGATGGGCAACTTGCTTCCCGCTTTTTGCACTTGTGATTTTTTTCTGTGCTTGCTTAATAATCTCCTGGTCATAGTCTGATTCCAGATTCATCGATATCTGGGATGGTTGCTCAAGAAAGGACTTAGCCCACTTTTTGGTTTTTTCATTATATACCGGCTTTGGCTCAGGCTTTTTGGGTGCAAAATGCGCCTTAACTTGGACAACCACACCCGCGTTAGTTTCCTCATCGGTCTTGTCATAAGGTCTCTTTGGAAGAGCCGGCGGGATGTCGACTATCTTCGCCGTTTGACCTTTCTTCGATGTGGGGCGCGGGGGACCGTCGAACTTCTGTTTCTTCGACGAGGTAGTAGTATTGCACGGAGGTGGCGGTGGAGATCGAGTATTGCGCGGAGGCGGAGATCGAGTTGATGTACTCCTGCTGCTGCGATCGTCAGCGGGGCGGGGTGGACTTGGAGGTTGGCGATAATCGGGTTGGGGTGGACTTGGAGGTTGACGATATTCGATGCGGGGTGGACTTGGATTCCTCGGAGTCGGTGGCCTTGGCGCCGAGCCTGGAAACTTGACGTACTTCTTATTCCATAGAATGATGTTGCGCTTGACATCTCCTAGTTTCGTAAGGCCTTCAGGCGTAGCGATTTCAATCTCTAGGTCCGCAAAATCCTCCACTATGTCATCCACCGTGACACGAGCATAGCCTGGTGGAATCAGAAGTGAATGGTGGAGTGCTCCAGGTAGACAAGGTAAAGCAGTGCCGATCGCCACCTTGAAGGACAGGTTGTTCATTGGCTGATGTAGCTCACATTGTGCCATCTCTCTGACATCATCCACGGGGTAGTGAGGAACCGGTGCATCATCCAGCAGTGCTTGATCATCAGCCCGGACCTCCGTGGAAGCCACGCTGCTTCTCCGCTGGTTAAGATCCAATGCAGGATCATCAGCCCACAGGTGAGTTGATGACGGCGACCTTTAGCTAATTTCATGCATGAGGTTCTTCAGATCAGCTAGGTCCTGCTCTACCCTAGAGATCCGGTCTGCCTCCCGGTCCTTCTTTCTCTGACGGCTTCTGTAACTGGCATCGTACTGAGGAAACCCTTTCTTCCACGAGAAACCGGTGCCTTTGCCTCGTGTTCGTCCTCCCTTTTCAGGATTCCCTAGGGTGCGTGTCAGCTCGTCGTTCTCTCCCTCGGGACAGAACAATCCCAATTGAGCATCGTTCATTGCTTGAATAAGGTCTTCGGAGGGTTTTAGAATTTTATCATGAAATAATGTCTTCCCTGTTTCTGGGTCCAAGGATCCCTCGTGCCCATACCACCAGTGCTTTGACCTCTCGGGCCATCCATCTGTACCAGGAGTGACGCCTCTAGCCCTCATGTTCTTTTCTATAGTTTCCCACTTAGGGACGACACTCTTGTAGCCACCTGTCCCCATTTTATGATGGTATTTCTTTTTGGCAGCATTTAACGCGTTCTTTTCCGACTTTGCCTTTGCTTTATCAGATTTATTATACTGTACAAAATTGGGCCACTGTTCTCTCAACTTCTCGTTTACTCCTTTGAAGTCTGGAGTTTTCTTCTTCGCGACATATTTCGCGTATAAACTTTTCTTGTGGTTCCGGTACAGTTCAACCATCTTGCTCAGAGCCCGCTCCTTCACTTTCGCTCTATTTTCAAGCCCACCCGGCCTTGGGGTAATACCATCTACCTCAAATTCTTCATACTCTGGAGGTAGTATGAAATGCGCTATGAGCTTCTGCCAAAGGTCATCTTTAGCATCATCGGTGACATAGCTGTTGGATTCTTCACCGAGTTTCTTTGACTGATTCCATTCTTGGATGGTAATCGGCATGTTGTCCCTAACAAGCACCCCATATTGATTTATAAACATCCTCCGATGCTTCTCTAGAGCAATCGGTTCACCATCATCATCTATTTCTTCGATGGTGAACCTCTAATTACCATCCAACTTTTTGTTTGGCCCTCGTTTCGTTCGAGCTGTCGATTGCTTCGATCCGGTGGGCTAAAATAAGAAGAGAGAGTGATTAATATATATCTAGATCAGTTAATGAATAGAGGTAACACGAGAATTTATATATATATGTACCTCGCCGGTTCCTGTCGACGGGCCATCATTATTGTTGTTATTTGTTCGCCCTTCGTCCATCCGGTCTTCCCCTTGGTACATTAGGTTTACCTCTAGTCCATCACCGGATGGATTCAGATATGAGCATATCTCTTCCTCGCGCAAAATATTTTCACCGGTATTAATATTAAGAGGAATTTCACCTCTTATCATGCCCTGAAGAAAACCTTCACCAATGCGACCAGGATCTTCGGATGGATCCATGACTTAATTAACTATAACAAAAAGAGAGTTAAACAGGTTAGAAAAAACAATAACCCTAATAATTAAAACAAATTTATAACCCTAATAATTATATAATTAATAACCCTAATAACACTAATTAATAATCCTAAAAAACAACTAAAAACAATTATATATTCCTAAAAACAACTAAAAACAATTAATATTCCTAATAAACCTAATAAACAATTATGTATTACTAAAAAACAATTATATAAACAATTATATATTCCTAAAAAAACAATTATATAAAAAATTATATATTCCTAATAACAACTAAAAACAATTATATAAAAAATAAAAAGAAACTAAAAAACAATTATATATTCCTAAAAAAGAAACTAAATGCTAAGATACTAAAAAAAGAAACTAAAAATTCCTAAAAACGCACGTCGAGGCGACGGCGTTGCGGGCGACGGGACGGCGCGCGACGGCACGGAGAGGCGGCGGCGCGTGTTGCGTGGCGGCATGCGGCGGCACGTACGGCGTGGCGGCGCGCGACGGCACGACGCGTGGCAGCACGAAGGGGCGGTCGGAGACGAGGGCGGCGGCGCGGTGGAATCCGGCAACACCTCCCCTGCGTCGATCGAGCTCTCGCCGTCGTCTGTTCGTCTCCTCGTCGATTTCGCCAAGTGCTGGGTGGGGAGGCCAGGGGCGGGCGCAGGTTACTTATACCCCCACCCCTTTAGTCCCGGGCTAAGCCATGGGACGGGACTAGAGGGTCATTAGTCCCGGGTCGTGGCTTAACCCGCGACTAAAGACCCACCCTTTAGTAGCCGCTTGGCTTTTGCGCGCGCACGCACCCTCTAGTCCCGGGTCCAGCCACGACCCACAACTAGTTTACTTTTCGTAAATTTTCTTTTTTTAATTCAAATCAAATATAAAACTTTGGAAAATCATATCTTTTATTGTAAAAATCCCAATAAAACAAATAATATGTCTATTATTATCAGAAAATATAAAGAATCTTAATGTAATATCTATTTATCTGTTTGCATCATTTATAAAATTTCATTTGTAAATTTCTTTTTTTAATTCAAATGAAACATAAAACTTTGGAAAATCATATCTTTTATTGTATAAATCCAAATAAAACAAATAATATGTCTATTATTATCAGAAAAATATAAAGAATCTTAATATAATATCCATTTATCTGTTTGCATAATTTATTAATTATTTCATTTGTAAATTTCTTTTTTTGATTCAAATCAAACATAAAACTTTGGAAAATCATATCTTTTATTGTAAAAATCCAAATAAAACAAATAATATGTTTATTATTATCAGAAAAATATAAATAATCTTAATATAATATCCATTTATCTGTTTGCATAATTTATAAATTATTTCATTTGTAAATTTCTTTTTTTAATTCAAATCAAATATAAAACTTTGGAAAATCATATCTTTTATTGTAAAAATCCAAATAAAACAAATAATATGTCTATTATTATGAGACAAATATAAATAATCCTAATATAATATCCATTTAGTCCTAGTTGTAGTCACAAACCGGGAATAAAGATATTTCCCGCCATTTCCCACCACTTCCCGCCAACTTTTCCCGTCCTTTCCTTTCTACGAGAGCTTTTAGTCCCGGTTGTAGTCACTAACCGGGACTAAAGATATTTCCCGCCATTTCCCAAAGCTTCACGCCAAGTTTTCCCGCCCTTTCCCTCTATATCTAGGGCGATCGCGCCATGGCTATCCACACATCCACACCTTCCTCTCTTAGAACAATGGACAACGCCTACTGGGCCATTCTGACCCTCGAGGAGACCGAGGCGCTGTGCGCCTCCAACTACCCTTGTTCGCCGGGCTACTGGCCACCCACCGGCTGGATGCTGAGCGCTGGAGGGGTTCCTGTCCCTCCTGTCCCTCAAGGTTCCGCATGCCAGGTGGCCTTCACGAACCACTTCTACCACGAGCTCACGCCGGAGCAGCGGATGAATCCCTAGTGGGATCCCGACAACTACGACACCTGTTATGCCTTCTTCGCTAATAGGTGGGAAAGGAAGCTCGCCAGGTACAAGGGTCATGGCCCGCCCCCGGTGAACCACAACGAAGCCGGCCGTCGTCTGTGGTGGGCGAACCGTATTATCATCGGAGTGATGTGCTACATCGCCGGGGGAGACCATCCTCACCTGCGGTGCCCACAAGTCCACCCGCCACAGAGCCACAAAGAGGCCCCACCCCCGCCCGGCGGTAGTGTCATCGTCTTCCAGGAGACCCCTCCCCCGTCCGCCGTGAATCCGAGGCCGGAATGGCCCCTGGTAATGGCCATGGCTGGGCTGAGGATCCCCGGAGTGGCAGGTGACGATGACGATGATGATGACGATGACGAAGAAGACCCTGAAGTTGCGTACTATAGGACTAGGCATGATTATGACTAAAGGGGGCGGCTTTAGTCCTGAGTGTTAGCTAGTCCCTGTTTGTCCCGGTTTTTAATATTAATAAATGTCTTGAGTGTTACCTAAATATGAAGATGTTGTATTTAGAGGAAAAGGCCTATAAATAGAGCAGGCTGGATCGAGCAGCCTATAAATAGAGGGAAATGCCTATAAATAGAGCAGGCTGGATCGAGCAGCCTATAAATAGAGGGAAATGCCTATAAAGAGAGGGTTCATCTTTAACCCCGGTTGGATAAACCAACCGCGACTGAAGGGATTGCGGCAGACTGGGCCATGCAGCACTAAAAATAGGGGTGAGTGTCGACATTATGTCGTGCGGCTTGTACCTTGTCCCGGATGGTGTCACCAACCGGGACTAAAGATGAACCTTTAGTCCCGGTTGGAGACACCAACCGGGACAAAACATGAGTCAGCACTAATAATAGGGGTGTGTCGACATTATGTCGTGAGTGTCGACATTATGCCGAGCTGCTTGTACTATAAATAGACATCCTTGTGAGTCCAGTCCTCCAGCCAGTTTGAGGCATCTCCAAGATGGTTTTCGAGAGCAGGGACACCACTACGCCCAGTTTCAGGGAGATGCCGCCGGAGCCTAGTCCTCCGGCATCTCCAAGAAACTGGTCATAGAGGCACTCCCTAATATGTGAAATTAGTTAGCTCCCAGGCGTATTGATCTAGTTAGAGAAGATACAAGCCGCAAGATGGTTTTCGAGAGCAGGGACACCACTACAGCCAGTTTCAGGGAGATGCCGCCGGAGCCTAGTCCTCTAGCATCTCCAAGAAACTGGTCATAGAGGCACTCCCTAATATGTGACCTCACGCGTTTGGAGATCAGATCTTAATGGTAAGTATGAATCGAGACTAAAGGCCCTCCTTTAGTCCCGGTCTAGCCACAAAACGGGACTAACACACTCAAGATTGTTTGCAGACAACACTATAAAAATGGACACATGGAGCATCTTCACTCATAAAATGTTACAATTATTACACATCATTTCTTCGCGTGTGTTCCTTTCTGATCCCGCCGTATCCATGGAGCATATTCATTCATTAACATGCTGCATGGGTCATCCTTCACCGCAAAGGGCGGAATTTCATGAAACTTATCACAATCTTCTAACATGTCTATCTTGTCCTCCACTCCCACGATGTTTCTTTTTCCTGAAAGAACTATGTGGCGCTTTGGCTCATCGTCTGATGTATTCTTTGTGGCGCCCCGCAAAAACCACTACTAGAAAATCGCGTTGTTTTTGTGCATTGCATCATCATGACCGCATGCTCATGTCATCATGCCACATTGCATTTGGGCATCGTCATCATCCTGCATGGTTTTTGTCTAAACTATTTTCGAAACGCCTAGTTTTGTTTTCTAAATATTCCCGCCTTTATTTCAAATCCAAAACCCGGGTCTCCGGATTATTTTGTTTGTCTGCCAACGGTTTGCAAAGGCCTCATTTTTATAAATAAAATATTTTTCTTTTATTTTTAGGAGGCAGCCCGCCAGGCCCGAAAGCCTAGCCGGCCACCTCCAGATAAAACCCTACCTACCCCAGAAACACCCAAACCTTTTTTACCAAAAACCCTACCCTATTTTTCTACCCACCCTTCAGCCACCTCACCCCCTCCAATCCCATGGCGACACCTCACCAGCCCCACCCTTTTTCCCTCCACCTCACCCAACACACCACACACACACCACTCAGCCGGCGCGCCACCTCACCCGCTGGCCGCCACCTACCATCACCCCGCTGGCCCACCCACACACACACTCCCTCCACGTCCCCACACCAACCCCACAGGCACACACACGCAGACGCACGCACCCCCCACCTGCACGCGTCCCACCACCCCCTGGTTTCCGCCCGGCCCCACCACTTCCCCACCTGGCCCCATCCGCAGGCGCACATCCCCACCTCCCTGTCGCCTTCTTCCTTTCCCCGCGAGGCAGCGCCGCAGCCCCCTCCTGCCCCTTTGCCGGTAGCTCCACCTACCCCTGCCTCCGGTCGTCGCCGACCTTGACCGCCGCCGCCCTCTACTTCCCTCTGCCGCCTTCGCTTCCAACACGAGCTCCGACCGTCGTGTTCCCTGCCGCCGCGCCCGACTCTCGCCGCCTCCCTCCTCCACCATCTCCGGTCGCCTCCTCCACGCGACGCCGACCGCCTGCCCCGCGCCAGCAAGCCGCCGCCACCGCGCGGTCTCCCGCATCACCGACCCGTCCTCCTCTCCCTTCCATAGCACCCCAGTGCGCCCCACCGCGCTCGGGCCCTCCCCTCACCGACGGGTCGCTGCCGCCGCCAAGCTCCGGCCCGCGGCCTCCTCGCCGACCACGTCCTCCGGCCGCCCCGCCGGCCTCCTCTAACCACTGCCCTGTCCGCCTCTCTGCATCGCCGGCCGCCGCCTCCCTTCCCTCCAACACCGTCTCCTTCCCCTGCCGCAGCTCGGTTTCCGGCCGATGCAAGCCGCCGCATGCACCTCCCCGTGTTCGGCCGTGCCGCGCCCGCCTCCTTGCTGTTCCTCTACCCAAGCTCGCCCGCGACGCCGAGTTCCGCATGACCACCGCCGACATTGACCCTCCTGTGAGTCCCCCGGTGTCGCTGTCCTATTGGAGCCCAGCGCCCTGCCGTGGCCTCGTCGTCTTCGTCGTTTGCAAGTCGGTCGCCATCCTCCGTCGCCTTTTTCCTCGTGCCCCGTCGGTTGAACCCTCTGTGTGGTGCATGACCAGCAGCACCGTGTGTCCCAGGCTTGTCGAAGACATTTTCCCCATCAACAAGATCTACAATGGGACGCCATGACTGAGACCCCGGACCCGAAGATCACATGTGTGACAAGTACTCCTTCCCGGATGCGATGCTCGAGAACCCGGACGGTAAGGACACCGACGCAGAACGCCAAGTTCTTCATCCCGGACGCCAAGACCGACCTGATACGAGGACCGACAAGATCTTCGTGATGACAAGATCGGCACCGACCAGGGCGGATCCGATGTGACCCCGACGCCAACCAAGTTCTTCTTCTCGGATGCGACAAGATCGACTTCCGTTGTCCGAGACCGATCTCGTTGAGCCGTTCTCCCGTCGAACCCTGAGACCAACCCCGAACCCCTCCGAGCCCCAAGTTCGCCGAACCCCAAAGTGTGACCCTCTTTTCCGTGACCTATATTTTATAAATAATATTACTTGTTACACATAAATTGCCATGCTTGCATGCATATTGTCATGTGGTTTGGGGGCCTTATGCCGATTCACCTCATAATTAAATGTGGGATCCATATGCGGGCAAATCTAGCCTAATATTGGCCCCATTTAAATTTGTGTAGCGAACCGATGCTATATTTGGTCTTGTTAAGACCACATTTAAATTGCAGGGTTTCTAAACAACATAAGTCACCTAATTAAATGTCGGGACCCCGGTTCCGCTTAATATGACCTAATTGCATCGCATCTTTGCCATGTCATACATCATACATGCATCATGCCCGATTTTCTACCGTAGTATTAAATAGTCCAACCGGTGTTTCTTCTAGTGCTTTGCTTCTTCACGGATTAGGCCGATGAGTTGATGCGAGTGTCGACCCGATCTTCGGATGAACCTTCGGCAATGTTTTCAGGCGAGCACCTCCCCCTTTCTACCTATCTTACTTTTATAGTATTTATTCCCTCATGTTGATCTATTGCTATCTGTGTTGCGTTGCTCTAGTTTTCGTACCCGTGATATCCCTTGCAGCCTTATATTGCCTTGGACACATCCTATTACCTGTTGTTTGGTAGATAGTTGGACTTGCGCGTCGTAGTCGCTTG
This sequence comes from Avena sativa, assembly GCA_916181665.1. Taxonomy (NCBI): domain Eukaryota; kingdom Viridiplantae; phylum Streptophyta; class Magnoliopsida; order Poales; family Poaceae; genus Avena; species Avena sativa. The sequence continues at coordinate 151,492,517 of OV702283.1, read as the reverse complement.
CTCAAGTGCTGTTGCGTGTCGTCCAGTACCACAGTTGTTGGAGTATTGCCGCATGTTTAATGTTGGAGATGATCATGGCTTTAATTATTGTTTAATAACTAAAATTGAAAGTAGGTAAATGCAGAGGCACCGGTGGGTAATAGACAATATTTGGATTTTAACCGCTCACTGGTGTCCCGTAGGACCCCGAGTTCTTGACACCTGTTCCGAGATCGAGCGCGCTAACCACAGGTGGGGTGTATGGGCACCCCCATCGATTAGTACCTGATTTCAAAGTATTGTACCGGGGGCCACAAGTAGTTTGGGGCTTTATTACTATTCTATACTTATGCCATGCTTTACTGCTTAATTTCAATTGTGCGAGGTACTGCACTTGTACTGTTTAGGTAAGCGGAGTGTTTTCGCGGTATCGACAAGCCCAGTCTCATTTTCGGGTTCCCAGTCGTTTATAGCCATTGACGCAAACCCTGAGTCCGTCTCGGAGACCGGCCGACTTCGTTGCGGGTAGCTTAGTGGGGTGGCCCCCATGTACTTGCTTTGGGTCTGGGAAACGTCATGACTTAGGCCCCGCCGACATACCGATGGGTGTATGTTAACTGATCTGGCAAAAAGGGTCGAAGTGCGTGTGGATACTTTGGTGCACCCCTGCAGGGTTAAATCTTTTCGAAAAGCCGTGTCCGCGGTTATGGACGACTTGGAGCACAGTTCTTGATCATAGACAACCATAACTAAAGTTTACTGTTATAATTTGACTGGTATCCGATATGACTAGTAATCAGCTCCACTACCACGGAATGGCTAAATAAAAGTACCAACAACTGCTGGGTTTGGGGTATCTCATGCTAATTGTATCTGACTAGTAAGTGTTGCAACTACAACGGAATGGTTAACTAAAACTGGCCACTGCTTATTATATCAGGATGGCTCATGCCATCTTTATCTGACTAGTAATTGCCGCAACTATAACGGAATGAATAAAACTGCCAACGGTGTGAGTTCCTCGGTTGACTTCCTCGTTTGGTCTCGAGGGGGGAACACCAGGATGGGTATGTTTGGTGGTAGTATCAAGATGGTTCCGAATAGGAATTTCTTATCCCTCTCTGGTAGCCGACAGTTATATCGAGTCTCTATAGGTTGTTTCGTGCATGCTGCCCTGCCGCTCAGTCCACCATACCTATGTAGGCGAGGACCGCCGAATTCTAGTCTCGCCGTGTACTGGCCTCAGTACTGACCGCTCTCTTTTTCCTTTGCCCTTTGTCGGCACCCCTTTTGTGTAAGCAGGTTTCGAGATCGACGTCGTTAGCAGGGTTACCCTTCCGGCTTGGCCTGGGCAGGTTTATGGACGCCAGTGGTTATTCTTCAGGGCTCTTAGCTCAATTTGCATCTTGTCCGTACTCGGACGCTATATCGTTTTAAAGGTGATTTGGATCTTTGTATTGTACCTCTGTATTCTTGACTCTTTGAGTCGCTGTTGTATATATATGTTTTGTGGTTTCCATCGAGGACTATTGTGTAATGATATTACTTCATTTTCCACCCGCACGCAAGTGCCTGGTGGGAACCTTTGAATCGTTTCTATGCGGGTTTGGCGGGAAGCGCTGAAACTTGCATAGGGCCGATTCTGAGGGTGTTACATTCTTTTTCTTATTTTTTCTTTTTCTAGGTTTGGTAGACATGTCCTTCACATAGAAAACCTGAGCCACGTCATTGGCTAGGACAAATGGTTCGTCTAAGTACCCAAGATTGTTGAGATCCAACGATGTCATTCCGTATTTCTTGTCTACCTCAACCCCTCCTCCTGTCAGCTTGACCCATTTGCACCGAAACAAAGGGACCTTAAAATTAGGTCCATAGTCAAGTTCCCATATCTCCTCTATGTAACCATAATATGTGGTCTTTGACCCATTGTTGTCTGTTGCATCAAAGCGGACACCACTGTTTTGGTTGGTGCTCTTTTTATCTTGGGCTATCGTGTAAAATGTATACCCATTTATCTCGTACACTTGGAAAGTCGATATAGTCGAAGATGGTGACCTAGACAACAAGTATAGTTGATCTCCAAGAGTGTTGGTTTTGATGAGATGTTGCAACCAACCGCCGAAACTCTTCATGTGTTCATCTCTAATCCAAGAGTCATGCTTTCCAGGGTTGTTGGAGCATAATATTTTCTTGTGTTCCTCGATATATGGGGCTGCCAAGATAGAATTCTGTAGAACGGTGTAATGTGTTTCGGTGTAAGAATTTCTGTCCCTACATATTATTGATTTCCTTCCTAGAGTACCCTTTCCACTCAGTCTCCCCTCATACCGCGATTGAGGAAGACCAATCGGCCTAAGGTCAGGAACGAAGTCAACACAAAATTCAATGACCTCCTCTGTTCCATAGCCCTTGGAGATGCTTCCTTCTGGCCTAGCACGGTTACGAACATATTTCTTTAAGATTCCCATGAACATCTCAAAGGGAAACATATTGTGTAGAAATACAGGACCGGGAATGGAAATCTCTTCGACTAGGTGAACTAGCAGGCGCGTCATAATATTGAAAAAGGATGGTGGGAACACCAACTCAAAACAGACAAGACATTGGACCACATCATTCTGTAACCGTGGTAGATCTTCAGGATTGATTATCTTCTGAGAGATTGCATTGAGAAATGCACATAGCTTCACAATGGGTACTCGAACATTATCTGGTAGAAGCCCCCTCAATGCAATCGGAAGCATTTGCGTCATAATCACGTGGCAGTCATGAGACTTTAGGTTTTGGAACTCTTTTTCTGCCATATTTATTATTCCCTTTATATTCGACGAGAAGCCAGACGGGACCTTAATACTGCTTAGGCATTCAAATAATATTTCCTTCTCTTGTTTGGTAAGAGCGTAGCTGGCATTACCTTGAAACCATTCTGGATGCAGGCCATCTGGGTCTTTCATATGTTGATGGTCCTTTCGTGCTTCCGGTGTATCTTTTGTCTTCCCATACATGCCCAAGAAGCCTAGCAGGTTCACGCAAAGATTCTTCATCACATGCATCACATCGATTGCAGAGCGGACCTCTAAGAATTTCCAATATGGTAGCTCCCAAAATATAGATTTCTTCTTCCACATGGGTGCATGTCCTTCAGCGTCCTTCGGAACAGATTTTTCGCCAGGACCCTTTCTAAAGGTTACCATTTGATCCAAATCTTTGACCATATCAAATATATCAGCACCAGTACGCTCCTTAGGCTTTGTCTAGTGACATGCTAGACCGTTGAAATGCTTGCCTTTCTTTCTTAAGGGATGCTTGGCCAAAATAAATTGACGATGCTCATTGTATACATTCTTCTTATAATATTCCAAATATATACTTTCAGTCTCATCTAAACAATGTGTGCATGCATTGTATCCCTTGTTTGACTGTCCTGAAAGGTTACTAAGAGCAGGCCAATCATTGATTGTTACGAAAAGCAATGCTCGGAGGTTAAATTCTTCCTGCTTGTGCTCATCCCACACGTGTATCCCGGGTTCGTGCCACAACTCTAAAAGTTCTTCCACTAATGGCCTTAGGTACACATCAATGTCGCTGCCGGGTTGCTTCGGACCTTGGATCAACACTGGCATCATAATGAACTTCCGCTTCATGCATAACCAAGGAGGAAGGTTATAGATGCATAGAGTCACGGGCCAGGTGCTGTGACTGGAGCTCTGCTCCCCAAAGGGATTCATGCCATCTGTACTTAGACCAAACCTTAAACTCCTTGCGTCATCTGCAAAGCCCGGGTACTTTCTATCGATTTTTCTCCATTGCGACCCATCAGCGGGGTGTCTCAACATCCCGTCTGACTTACGTTCCTCTTTATGCCATCACAACAACTTGGTGTGCTCTTTGTTTCTGAATAAGCGTTTCAACCGTGGTATTATAGGAGCATACCACATCACCTTGGTAGGAACCCTCTTCCGGGGGGGCTCGCCCTCAACGTCACCAGGGTCATCTCGTCTAATCTTATACCAAAGTGGAGTGCATACCAGGCATGCATCCAAATTCTCATACTCCTCACCGCGGTAGAGGATGCAGTCATTAGGGCATGCATGTATCTTATGAACCTCTAAACCTAGAGGGAAGACAATCTTCTTTGCTTCGTACGTACTGGAGGGCAATACGTTATCTTTTGGAAGCATATTCTTCATCATTTTCAGCAACTTTTCAAATGAGGAGTCAGGTATAGCACACTCAGCCTTCCATCGCAGCAATTCCAGTGTGTTGCACAAATTTTTCAGACCATTTTCGCAATTTGGGTACAACAACTTTTTGTGATCGTCTAACATGTGATTGAACTTCTCCCTATCCTTTTCAGTTTCACAATCTCTTCGTGCATCGGCAATGGTCCGACCAAGATCATCAGCGGGTTCATCATGTGTCTCTTCTTCATCCTCCCCTTCAGCATCCCCCATGGAAGTATCTTCGTACTCAGGGAAACCATGATAGTTGTCATCCTCCTCCTCTTCTTCATTGTATTCCATTATAACCCCTCTCTCTCCGTGCTTGGTCCAACAATTATAACTGGGCATGAAGCCGAACTTCAATAGGTGGCTGTGAAGGGTTTTTCAGTCAGAGTAATCCTTCTGATTCCTACATCCATTACATGGACAGAATACAAAACCATTGCGCTTGTTTGCATTAGCAACACTGATGAATTCATGCACGCCATTAATGAACTCGCTAGAGCGTCGGTCAGTACCGTACATCCATTCCCAGACCACCTGCATTATAGTAAAAGTATATCAGAAACCATTACACAACATGATAAAATTATTACAAGTTATATTGAGAGCTTCTAGAGCATTAATTTTGAATTTTGAAAAATTTACATGCACCAATTTGTGAATTGGAGAAAACAATCAACATGATAAATGTGGAGTTTTTCATTATTGTTCTATAAGTGAAAACCTCATTCCATTCTAAGCTCTGAAACTCTAAAATTACACATTTAAATTTTCAGTAACTATGTGCCTAATCAAAATTTGTTACACATATATATCAAAATCCTTCTAACTACTTCTAGAGCATGCATGCATTGATCCATATCTCTATACTTCTAGAGCATTTAGAGCTAAAGTAGCAATAAGAGATGAAATAATGAAGTTCTAACCTTTTAAAGCTTTGGATTTAGGTGTTGCAAACTAAATCTTGACAAATCTTGAGAAAAAAAATGGCATGAACTCTCTTGCTTCTTTGAGAAAAATGGCCACCATATGCTTTAGGGCAGCAGGAAAGGAAGCAGAATATATAGTGGTGGACAACTAGTCCCAGGCCATGATACGACCCGGGACTAATAGTCCATGAAAAGACCAGCTGGCCTGCTCCAGGTCATTAGTCCCGGTCTGTATTACAGACCGGGACTAATGACCTGGTCCGGCCCAGGACTAGTGACTACGGCCGTTTCTAGCCGTTAGAGGCCTCACGGCCCAGGACTAGTGCTCCCACTAGTCACGGGCTGTGCCAGGCCAGGACTGCTGGCCTTGTTCACATCGAACCGAAGATGGTTTTTCTAGTAGTGTTTGTATAAATTTGGTCCTTTGGTGAGACCTTTAGTTCCTTGGGGTTAAAACATGTTGATAATATTGTCGTACAATATATCTTCATAGTACTATCCCGTTGTGAACCACACCTCGTGTGATAACAAACTACTTAACACAAATGCCCTCTTTTGATGATATAATAGCATTCATATACTTAGCCTTTTGTTGTAGTGTCTGTAACAATGTCTTAACTTTGGAACTCATCCAAATCCATTATGGAACTTACTTTCCATTATATTGTGCCACCCTTAGTTTAGATTGAGATAAACTTAATGTGTACTTTGTGACAAAACTAGTATCAATGTAGTACTTTTACAATGAACTAACCATCTATTTGTCACCTCTACAAATATATTCTTAGTTCTTCCAAAATATCATAAGAATATCTTTATTATCGTCCAATGATCATCTTATGAATTATTCTGGTATATGCTCACAACATTTAGAGCATAGGACATATATGGATGTGTACATATCACAGTATGATTAATATGCTATTTGTGATTTTATTCATCAAGTATAAAAAATACTCGAATCTTTGTTTCACTTATCAAGCGTCGATACAGTTGAATTTTGATTTAATCCTTTCTATGTGGCAATAACCTTTCTTGTCATTTCCATACCAAACACTTTCAATATCTCATCTATGTACATTTGGCACAACCATATTAGCGCCTCAACCTATCCTTATAGAAATTGATGCCTAATATTCGGGTTTTGCGTAAGTCTTTCATCGAGATGAAATTCTTAACCTGTGTCAATAAAAGATACATCATTTCCAACCAACAATATGTCTTCCACATAATGTATTATAAATATGTCTTAGCGCTCCCACTTAATTTCTTGCAAATGCAAGCATCATCTCTGATGAAATTAAACTCTTTAACAATTTCATCACGGTGATGATTCCAACTCCTCGATACTTATTTCAACCATTGAAGTTTGCATACACCTTTAGCATCCCTTTGAATTAACAAAACCCTCTAGATCGTGTTATGTACATGTCCTAGATAATAATTCTAATAAAAGAACTTTGTTTTGTTTGTTCAACTAGCATATAACAGAATTATATGTAGTGGTTGCTACATTAATCCGTCTAGACTAAATATCGCTATGAAAGATCAAATCTTGTCATAGTTAACCTTTGAACATTGTTGTGAACTCTTTCCGAACATGTCGACTATTTCATAGATGTGAAACATCCATGTATATTTCTTTATAATCCTAACACGACTGTAAGATCTTGCACCTTTCCAAAGAGTCTTTCAAGTTCAAAGCTTGATTTCTCGTGTATGGAACTATCACAGATGTTATGACTTCAAGCCATTTGATGGAGTCAGCACCCATCATCGCTTCTTTGCATGTAGTCAGTTCATTATTGTCAAATAATGATTCAACCCTCAAATCTTGGTATTTGATTGTTTACCCAACCTACTTCTGACATGGTTATACCCCACAGGTACACAACATTGGTATACCTGGTCTAGCCCAAGGGAAGTCCCACGCCAAGATACGCGGCCTGTGGAGATTTTGGGTGGCCCAAGCCCATGATGTCTTTGGATCCTTGGAGAACAAGACTAGAGTAGACAGAATTTCAAAGGGAAAAAACCTTAATCTGTAACCGACTCGACCTACACCCGGGACCTGCCTATCTATATAAAGGCTAGGAGGGCACGACGAGGAGGGCCTGAACTCACCTCATATGCACCTCATGCCAGATTGCATCTGCGCACCCATGTAACCTTCGGTTCCACCATAATCAAGAGCATAGCAGGAGTAGGGTTTTCCCTCCGGGGGCCTGAACCTGGGTAAACCTCATGTCCCCGTGTTTCTTGTCTGTTAATCGTTCCGCGATCTCTAGCATCCCCATCTTCCCCAAAACCCAAGTCCATAACAATGGGCATTGACGAGATCGAACCTCGCCAATTGGCGCCGTCTGTGGGAACTGGGGACACTGATTGTGCGATCGTGACAGTCCCATCCAGAGCGATCTATAACTCGTCGGCAACAGAGAATCACCTCCTCTTCAACACCTTCGACTCCACTGCCCACTTTCCAGCCACCCTGAAGGATTTCAAGTCCATTAGCGACGGGCTCGAGATGCTATTCGGGAGCTTCTGCTTCCAGGTAGGGTAGACCGTCACCCTCTGCCTCCCAGAGCAGGTGCCACCACCGTCCATCAGGCCCACTTCATGGGTCCCACCCATCGGCGCATGTCGACACTGACAGACGAGTCATATGACAGCAGAAGCTACAACTCAGATCTTTGTGGCCCTCCCTCGGACGAAGGAACCTATGGTTCTGGATCCGAAAGCTGCGGCAACAGCGATCCAACTCATGGACGCTACCTATGCACCGTGGTCATCCAGAGCAAAGTAGAACTGCCGCCAGGTTCGAGTGCGCCTAACCCACCTCCCAACCCACAAGGTGAGAATTGAGGGAACGGAGGAGCCCCATCGCTCAGGCCCAACGAAGTCGACGCCAACGCCTAACAGAAGATCAACCTTAGCAAGGAAGGATGGCGCCAAGCACGCGAGACCGTGGCAGGCAATGCCATCCTACATGTGAATGCTTCACGGGATCTGCTGATGGCCTACCACCTCCTCCTCATCAGCAAGCATAACCGGCAGGTGAAACAGCAGGAGGAGCTCGACAAACGCAATCAGGCGGCTTCGGAATCTAGCGCGCGGCGAGCTGCGCTCTCCGCCGCTGGCGGCTCCGGCTCACACGGCAACCACGCCAACAAGCATCGCTCCCGCACAGAGCAAATGGACCCCGCCGCACGACGTGATGTCACCAGGGCCCTCAACACGCCCTTCATGTCAATGGACATGAACATTAACGTCATGCCGAAGACACTGCCGGCTGCGATCATGGCTGCCACCACGTACTTCGCTTCCCATCCACCTCCGGTGGGTGACCCGAAGAGCGCCATGCAAAAGTCCACGCTAGCTGGTCTCGGACTCGTTGGAGCTGCGCTCCACGAAGAGGCTCCTATAGAGCCAAAGAAAAAAGCTGCGGTCAAGTTCACCCGCAACCCTACACCCTCATCCGACGAGGACGAGCACGATCTGCCTCGACGTCGTAAGAGCCCACAGCGCCACAGCAGCAATTACGACGCTCGAAATGATCTCACCCTGTGCAAGATCGACAAAGCACGCGCTAAATGCACATGTTCAACCGAATCGGACGAGGATGAGGATGGAGAGCTATGGGGAGCCAGATGCTTTAGCAGATCCGTTCGGTGAACGCGGATGCCAAAAAAATTCAAGCTCCCTTTGGACACTCTGAAGTTCTATGGTACGCAGGACCCGAAGGCCTGGCTCAGCGACCACCTCTCATCCGTCAAGCTGCACGGCAGAAACAGGAACACCGCCCTACAGTGCCTTCAGCTACAGCTGACAGGCACAGCTCGGATCTGGCTCAACAGCCTATCTTTCGGATCCATCCGAAGCTGGGAGGAGATGGCATACAACTTCATCCGCAACTTGAAGGGCACCAGCAAGAGGCCAGCCTCGATCGAGGAACTGCGGTCCTGCACCCAACATACTGGCGAATCCATTCGCTCATACATCGTACGCTGGTCCCACATCAAGAACTCCGCCGCGCACATCTCCGAGGAAAGGACAATCGATGCCTTCAAGGATGCTGTCAAGCGCCCGGAATTCAAGGAAGAACTTGGGCGCGTCAAGCCCAATAGGCTCGACCACCTCATGGACATCCCTAACCGATGGGCAGATGGCGAGGATTCCCTCCACCGAACGCATTCGGATGACGAGGACGACTACGGCCGCAGGCAAGAATGCTGCAGCAAGCGAAGATCACGCGTCTACGATGATCGCGACGGAGTCGACATGGTTGTGGTTGGCTACGCCGACCGACGCAACGACGGCAACCGCAGTAGCGGATACAGCGGAGGCAACTTCCACGACGGAGGGCGACCCACACAAACATGGCAACGTCGTAGCCGTGACGACGAACCCTCGGCATATGACAAATTATCTTGTCCTTGCACCATCCACTTCTACATCGACAAGCAGGATGGCAAGAAGAAGGCCAGCCACATGCTAAAGGATTGCCGCGAGTTCCAGAAGCTCAGTGAGAGTGTCACCCAGATGCGACGCCAGATCGTAAACCCTGTATTTGCGCCCGCACCTGCACCAGGTGACATCACCCATGTAGCTCCTCCACCACCACCCGTTGGACCATCTAATCCAGCGATCGCGCCCGTCCCAAACAACGGCACAGGAGGATATCTGCCGCCAAAAGGGTCCCTGATGATCCAGAAGGGGCGCCCAACCAACATGGTGCAAAAGAAGATCACCCGCAAAGTGATCCTAGCCTCCCCGCTAGCCATCCCTGAGTACCTAAGTGGCTCAGAGTCCTGCATCATGTTCGACCGTTCAGATCACCCACACTAAATCCCTCGCACAGGTCATGTTGCCCTGGTGCTCAAGGCAAAGATAGGAGGATTCGAGATGAGCCGCGTCTTCATGACGGCAATAGCGGCATCAATCTGATGTTCGCCTGCACCCTCACAACGATGCGGATCCCTCTGTGCAGCCTGGAACAATCAGACACGACGTTCCACGACATAGTCCCAGGGAAGGGCATATACCCTCTGGGAAAGATATGGCTCGACGTCATCTTCGCCAACCCAAAAACTTCAGGCGCAAGCGGTTGGTGTTCGAAGTGGTTGACTGGCCATCACAGTACCACGCCACCCTCGGGCGCGTGGCATTCGCAAGATTCCTGGCAGTACCGCAGTACGCGTACCTGCTACTGAAGACGCTAGGACCCAGGGGCATCATCACCGTCCAAGGAAGCTTCACCCGATCGGACCACTGTGATAGAGACTTCAACAGAATCTCCCAATCGTTCGGTATGCAGGAGGAGATCATGAGGCTTCGAGAGGTGACAGACAATGGAGCACCCCCAGTCTCTAGGCAAAACGCACCTGATATGTCTTTCGACTCCACGGTCAACACGAAAAAGGTGCAAGTCCACCCGACGGACGCCTCCAAGATGGCGCTGATCGCGAATGACCTCAGCCCCGCATAGTAAAGCGCACTCATAGAATTCCTCCGTGAGCGCTGGGAAATCTTCGCCTGGTGTCCTGCGGACATGCCTGGAGTTCCTAGGGAATTCGCCGAGAACGCACTCAATGTGTTCCCCGACCAAAGCCAGTCAAGTAGCTGATCCAACGACTGTCTGAACTAAGAGCTGAAGCCGTTGGAATCAGAGTCAACAGACTACTCGATGCCAACTTTCATCCGAGAAATCAAAGAGAGCAAGTGGCTGGCCAATACTATGCTGGTCCCCAAGAAGGACACGGACATCCTGCGGATGTGCGTGCACTTTACGTCACTCAACAAATATTGTCCCAAGGACCACTTCCCTCTACCGTGGATCGATTAGATCCTCGATTCGACTACAGGATACGAGAAACTCTCCTTCCTCGACGCCTACGCAGGCTATAACCAGATTTGGCTGAAGGTCAAAGATCAGGAGAAAACAGCGTTCATCACGCCGTTCGGAGTGTTCTGCTACAACACCATGCCCTTCGGGCTGAAGAACGCAGGCGCCACGTAACAGAGGTGCATGCATGCGTGCCTAAAAATCCAGATCGGTCAAAACATTCAAGTCTATGTCGACGACATAGTAATCAAGACCAGGGAGGCCAAGACGCTAATCGACGATCTTGGCGAGACGTTCAATAACCTTGATCACTATAAGATCAAGCTGAACCCAGAAAAGTGCGCCTTCGGCATCCCATCTGGCCAACTACTCGGTTATTTCATCTCCCAACATGGGATTGAGGCGAATCGGAAGAAAATCAGGGCCATACTGTCCATGGAGAAGCCAAAAAACCTCAAAGGTGTCCAGCAGCAAGCTGGGAGGATCGTAGCGCTGAGCAGATTCATCAGCCGCATGGGTGAGAAGGCCCTGCCCTTTTATCAGCTGTTGCGCAAGGCAGACAAGTTCGAATGGACACCCGAAGAAGGCGACACATTCGAGGATCTCAAGCGGATGCTCTCCACCTCGCCTGTCCCGGTCACACCAAAGGAGCAAGAGCCTCTACTGCTATACATCGCAGCTACGCACCAGGTGGTAAGCACCGTACTAGTGGCCAAACGACCCGAAGATGGCAAGACCCATGGGGTCAAATTCACAATCTACCACCTCAGCGAGATAGTGACTCCAATGAAGCAGAGGTACCTTCACTACCAGAAGCTCTCCTATGGCGTATTCATGATGGCTCGTCGGCTGAGCCACTACTTCCAGGAGCATCAGATCATGGTCGTCAACGAGGCGCCACTATCCAACATCCTAAACAACCCCGAAGCCACGGTACGCGTAGCCCTATGTGGCATTGATCTATCTCCTCTAGACATAGTCTATGAGAGGTGTAAGGCAATCAAATATTAGGTCCTCCCTGACTTCCTCGTCCACTGGATGGAACTCTAGCTGCCGGACACTCCGGACATGACGCAATCATGGACGATGCACTTCGATGGCTCCAAGCGTGAGGCTGGAGCAGGAGCTGGCGTCATACTGACGTCCCCTCAGGGCAACAAGATGAAATACGTCCTTCGAATGAAATTTAGCGCCTCCAACAATGAGGTCGAATACGAGGCCCTCATCCATGCCATGCGGATGGCCAAGATCTGCGGCGCAACACTCCTAGTCATCTACAGTGACTTGAACCTTGTCGTCCAACAGACAATGAACAAGTGTGACGCTCACAGCGCCAACATGATCACGTACCGCGTGCTCTACAACTCACTCAAAGGAGACTTCGACATCCGCGAGCTTCGGCACGTCGGAAGGGAAAGCAGCGAGGAAGCCGATAGACTCGCCAACATCGGCTCCACCTGCGCACGGGTGCCACCAGGTATGTTCCTCGAACAAATCTGCGTACCCTCTATCAAGAGGAAATTCCCAAGGGATCACCCGAAGAAGCAGAGCACTCGGGGGATGCACCCGAAGGACAGGAAGGACCTGAAAAGCTTGACACCGAGGCCGAGCTTGTCAGCCTGATGCAGGTCATGGCGGTCGAAGAAACATGGACACAGCCATACCTTCGATACCTGATAAACAACAAACTACCCGATGACCCAACAAATGCCCGACGCATATCTCGCCGGTCAAAAGCTTTCACCATCATCAATGGCGAGTTGTACAAGCGCAACATTTCAGGTGTACTCTAAAGGTGCGTCACCATCGGTGATGGCAAAACCATCCTCCAAGACATCCATGAGGGCATATGCGGCCATCACGCAGGCAGCCGCGCCCTAGTCATCAAAGCTCTACGAGCTAGATTCTACTGGTCAACAGCCATGAATGACGCCAAGGACATCGTCCAAAGGTGCAATTCCTGTCAGAGGTACACGAACAAGCCACACACACTAGGATCCGAGATAAGGCCCATACCATTGGTCTGGCCCTTCGCCCAATGGGGCCTCGATATGATCGACAAACTGCCCAAATCATCGAAAGGAAGCCACGTCTACCTCCTGGTCGTAGTCGACAAGTTCACCAACTGGATCGAGTCCATGCTCGTCACCAACCAAAGCGGCAAAATTGCCGTCAAGTTCTTCGAGTCTATAGTCTACAGGTTCGGTGTGCCACACATCATCATCACTAACAACGGCTCGAACTTCATCTCGAAGGAATTCCAGGACTTTTGTGAGGCATCAACATATCATACGCCTCCGTGGCGCACCCACAGACCAATGGACAGGTCGAAAATGCCAACGGCCTCATAGGCAACGGTATCAAGAAACACCTGCTATGCCCACTCGAAAGGCTTGCGGGAGCCTGGGTTGAGGATCTACCCTCCGTCCTCTGGATCCTGCGTACAACGCCGAACAGCTCAACTGGAAACACACCCTTTTTCATGGTGCACGGAGCCGAAGCCGTACTACCTGCAGAGGTACTCCACAAGGTCCCACGGGTCGTTGCCTACAGCGAAGCCGAATCATCGGCCGCACTCAAAGACGCCGTTGACACACTCGACGAAGCACACGACATTGCAGCAGCCCGCTCAGCGGTCTACCAGCAAAGCCTCCGCAACTACCATAGCCACAGGCTGCGCCCAAGGTCCTTCATTGAAGGAGACCTCGTCCTACGACTCAATCAAGAGCGGCCGAAAAATCTCGAGTCACCCTGGGAAGGACCCTGCATCGTCACCAAAGTCATTCTAGGTGGCGCCTATCGCCTCATGGACGTCGTTTCAGGATTCGAATACTCCAACCCTTGGAACGTTGCACAACTACGACGCTTCTACCCCTAGCTACACCTTTACTTTCAATAAGGCTACTCAGCCGAACAATGTACCTCCTTGTTACGCTATGAATAAAGCTAAGTCCCATGGCCGAAAATTTCTTTTTTTTTTGCATTACCTTTCTCTATAACACGTTTGGGGGGCTACGCCTCACCTCACGACCTCATCGACTGAGAATAATGCATACAACCTGAGTAGATGACTACGTCAGGCTAACGAAAAGGACATGCACATAACAAAGCACAACGTGCTAATACAAATAAACTTTACAAAGGGCACTACGAGCCCACTCGAAATATATAAATTTTACATTAAGTTTTCTTTGCAGGATCTACCTATTCTGAAGAATCACATTTGCCCGTTGCTCGAACAAGTCTACGATCTCTTCGGCATACTGCCTCACAGCCGCATAATGCGGGCGCATATCCAAAAGACTACCATCCAGTCGAAGGGGCGGCCCAGCCGCCACCTCTGCAAGATTGACATCACGGTGATGCAACCGAACAAGCGAAAGAGCAGCTTTCACCCCATCAACCAGTTGATGCCGCACCAACTCCCTAACGCAGCCCACGTCTCGAAACTTTGACAGAAGACCCCAAAGGGTGGAAGGTGCCTCATCCAATGGTAACATGACGAACAAAATGGACGCCAGAGAAGTCCTAGCCTGCTTCAGCACTCGAGAAACCTGGTGCACACGAACTTTCACCGTCGCAGGGACGATGGTCCGATCACGGTCCATCGAGAAGAAGCCACCAGCCTCCATGTCCTGTTGTGTTAGGCAATTCATCCGAACTGCAACACGCTCTTTTTCTTCCCTCGGAACAAGATTAACACCTGCACCAAGCACAGAATAAGACGACACACAAGCAAGGCGCATTCAAAAAGAACAGTAGATCGCGAAGACTCACATTGCAGTTGCTCGCTCATCTGCCACATCTCCCCCATCAAGAACTCCTCCCTGGCAGTGGCTCGCTCAGGCTTCGACTTCCACACTCAGCGTGGCCTCGAATGCCAAGGATATCCTTCTCCAAGCTACGGACGCGGTCGTGAAGAAAAACCAGCAGCGACGCATCATCCAGAGATGGTCGCGGCTCAGGAGCAGTCGAAGTAACAACGGGAGGCTCACCCGAAGGGCCCTAATGGCAAACAAGTCAAGACATGAACATCACCAAACATCTCTAGCAACAGCTCGAAACATAATTTATATACATCAAGGCCACCTCGTGGCATAAGTTGGGTTGTTCATCAGTAAAAGATTACATTACAAAATAAAAAGGATAAACTATCCTAACTACAACACTTGGGCCTAGGCACCCGCATTCGGAGTGGCCTCAGAACCAGACTGCCTGCTCTTGGCCTCCTCCTGCTGCTTCGCCGCATACTCTGCCAGTAGATCAATAAGTTTCGGCTCATAACGCTTACAGCGAGAGGCAAAGAGGGCGAATGCTACCTCTAAGCCATCTGCAACTGTTGGCATCTAGGGCGTCATGTGCGGCAGGTCCAGCTCCGCTCCGGACACCATCACCATCGCCAACCCCAAGGAGGAACCGATGGCCTTCTGCTTGCGCTTGTACGTTGTAGGCGCGTCCTCCGACAGAGCATCCTCCAGGGCATCGACATCCTCAAGGGAAACGCCCTTGGGGACGACCACCTTGTGGAAGCGCCTGAGCACTTCCTTGGCCTTCGCCAAGGAGCTAGAAGCAGTGCTGCAGCGATCTTCGACCGCCGCGGTGGCATCAGCCAGGGCATCTCCATGCTCCAGCAAACCACGATCAAACATGATGCCTGAAGCATCTAAAACAAAGAAGAAAAGACACTCGAATAAGAACATGGCAAGACTCAGTCGAGAAAAAGAGACCCAAAGAGTCAAGGGAAACTCACCAGAGAAGGCTTTGGCTGTAGCCATAAGCCTATCCGCCATCTCTTTCTCGTGAGCAGCCGCCGCCGAAGCGAGCTGCTCCTCGCGATCAGCAGCCTCCTTCCGCAGACACTCCCGGGCTTCAGCAACATCAGCTACCTCCTTCTGCAGGCGCTCCTTCGCCTGCGCAGTATCTGCAGCCTTCTACTCTGCTCGAACAAGGCTCTTCTCGAGAGCGTCCATCCATCGGAGAGCCGCATTGTTTTCATCTACAAACATCCAGAACCATCTGGTCAACACACGCAAGATGTACGTGACAGACGAGGTATAGAAAAGGTGAGGTAACTGCGCACCTTGAAGTTGCTGCATGCTGGCCTCCAGCGCCAGGTGCTGTTGGATAAGGAGGTTGGTTCCACGCACAAAGGTCTACAACAAAAACCATCAAAAAAGGCTCGGGGATTATGCCCCATAAGAGGAAACGACCAACAGGTCACCCGACCAGGGCTCGGGGGCTCCCCCAAAGAGATAAAGCAGAAAAACTTACATGTTCAGGCGGGGATCCCAAAGTTCCACATGCGTTCTTCTGAGTTACGACTGCTCGAGCTTCTCGCTTGGAGGGGTTCAGGGCATCTCCTCAAAGTCGGCCACCACCTTAGGGGGAGGAGCTGTCGGCTTCGACTCCCCTACAGCCTCCTGAGTGCCCTCACTGAGAGGCTCCTCCGAAGAATGGCTGCAAGAAATAAGTCTAATCAAGATAACAACCTACATTTTCTAGAAAGGTGACAGAAAAAAATTCAGGCAGAGTCACTTACGAATCAATATCTGACAAATTGAAGACAGATGCCACCTTCTCCTTCTTCTTCTTGGCCGGCAGCTGCGGCACCATCGCTCGAATGGGCACGACAGGGATAGCTGCGGAAGAAGAACCATCATCCTCACCATGGCGCTCGAGGAAGGGAGGACCCCTTGGAGTTGGCTGGGTAGAGGCATCCAAAGACTCGTTCCGAGAGTGTTTTCGGGCCTGCCCCTCACTCGCCTCAGGAGCATCCGCAGTAGGCGACTGAGATGGAGAAAGCTCATAATCGGAGTCCACCTCCTCATTGTATGGCGCCTCCCTAAAATTCTCAGGCAGAGGAGGCATGGACCCCGTAACCTGGAGGCGCTACAAAGCAAAAGGAAAAGACAAACAACATAAGTAACTGCAGTAAACAGCAAACACCCGCAAAAGCGCTACGCGCACGAACATGCATCACCTGAGAAACTCCTTTATTTGTGTTAAGAGGAGGGTCAACGATTTCCTCGGAAGGTCCTCACCGGCCTTGAACTTCAACCGGGGACGAAGGGCCCTATCGAGGTTACCCGAAGATAACTCTTCGGATGAAACCCTCACCGGATCACTAGAGCCGGCGTAGAGGAACATCGGGTGCGCCCTAGCCTGGAGCGGCTGCACCCGGCGCTAGAGGAAGGTGCGGATGATGTCGACACCATTGAAATCCTTGCCTGGCACCAGCTGAAGATCCTCCACCCGCTGGTAGAGCCTCTCCACCTCCGCAGCTTCACCCTCCAAGATGTGGTTCTTCCACGATCTCTTCAGGACGATCTTATGCTTGGAGTCGAAGGGGGCAAGCCCATATTGCTGACTGTCTAGCTTAGCATCACGTAGGGTGTCAAGTGGGATCCCACCTAAATCCCACCTTTAGTTCATTTGTCAAAATCTAGTGTAAATTTTGAACAAAAATTTGAACTATATTTTAGCAAATGAACTAGAGGTGGGATTTAGGTGCGATCCCACTTGACACCCTAGCATCACGGATGTAAAACCACTTCCGGTGCCACTGCTAGAGGGACTCGCAAATAGAAAAGGAGAAGAATTGGACGAAAGGACGAACAGAGATGATACAGCCGCCAAGCGGATAGACTCCCTCGGTGCCGGACTGCCTCTTCACGAAATAGAGCTTCCGGAAGAGGCCAAAGTGTGTCTCGATACCGAGCCATCACTTGCAAAGGGTTATGAAGCAAGCAACATGGAGAAGACAATTGGGAGACAGGTGATGTATCTGAATCCCATAGAAGAAAAGGAGTCCACGAAGAAAATCGTGAACAGGAAGCGACAGACCGCGAAGGACAAATACAACAAACATCACCCAAAACCCTATGGGTGGGCAGGGGATTACCTCATCGCTAGGGAGCTGGACGTCCTCCTTGTCCTGCAGGATCAACCCCACGTCGTGCAGCTTGCGCAAATCGGTATCGCGCACATTCGTGCGCCTCCACCCGTCGTCGGTGATACGAGTGGCAGCAGCAACCTTCTTGCCGCTGGCGGCGGCGCTCGAGCCAACTCCGGCAGTGGTCTTCTTCCACTTTCCCATTGTGCGGCATCAAGGGCGGAGGTGCGCGTGAAGAAAATAAGAAGGAAACAAACAGAGAACTTCTAGTGTGCAGTGTGAGAGAGGCCGTGGTCGTGAAAATGCAGGCAATGGAGAGAAAGCAAATGGCAAAGGGTAAAACGAGATCACCGTTTAATCATGGTATTAAAGGATGAAGACAATGAACACGAGCTGTTGATCTAGAAGCCCTAGCACGCAAGCAATATCCAACCCTACACGTGTCGGCACAGCAACGAACCGTCGCCAGCAGGCCATCCACTATGCGCGGAAACCGAGGAGGCGCCGTAATTTTCGCCAGGCCTATGCATGACTAGTCAACTTCATGTCAGCTGGTGGGACCCATGGTCGTCCCGTCGCATCATCTCTGCCGCTGCAGACGGTTGATATCACCAATCGTCATCACTGACATCATCAAGACCAATTTAGCAACGGCTGGAAATCTTTGGCTGACAAATCAAGTACTCACTCGAATCTACGATTCGAGCAACTACTCGGGGGCTACTCCTATTAGGAGCATTGGTCGCGCACCTGAGACATGATTAAGGTACTACAACTCGCACTTGTCTTCGAGTCCTATGTCGAGTCTTCGACTCCACTACAGACTCGGGGGCTACTCCCATAGGAAGGATGAGTTCGGACCTAAGCTGAAAATAACTGAACTAAAGTCTTTGCTCGAGTCTACGACTCGAACAGACACTTGGGGGCTATTCCCATAGGGAGCGCTGGCCGCACACCCTATGAATTCTTCTACTGAGATCCTTCAGATCAAATACGACAAAACTTTCTAGCAACTTTGCCCAAACCGACGCTAAGTGAGAAGCATTCTCCTTGGCCACCCGAAACGCCTCTGCGGTGATAAAATTTCGGATGCCATGTCTGCAACACAAAGATAAGCCCTATAGATATCATCTGATGGCATGGTAACGCACCTGACTGCGCTCTCCCAGTAAAATCCCGTGTCAACAGAGACAACGAAAAATCTCGACGGACGCATTGGGTACATCACTTGAAAACCACGGGGATTCGGCTCCTATAAGATATCAACGGCCTGAGTCGAATTACACCAGCATTCGTTCTGGATTTGATTATAGGGATTCGAGTCTGAAAAAGATCGTGTTGTTTTGTCCTATGACAGTTAACTGGCCCTGGTCTGTTGGGATAGTCAGGAACACGCATCAACAATCCCTACAAACTAAAACATTTTCTCTTAAACAGGTCCAACTGCACCCGAAAGATTAAAGATCCCTCAGCCGATCTACGATTCGACTGAACACTCGGGGGCTACTGACATGGTTATACCCCACGGGTACACAACATTGGTATACCTGGTCCAGCCCAAGGGAAGGCCCACGCCAAGATACGCGTCCTGTGGAGATTTTGGGTGGCCCAATCCCATGATGTCTTCGGAGCCTTGGAGAACAAGACTAGAGTAGATAAAATTTCAAAGTGAAGAAACCCTAATCTGTAACCGACTCGACCAACGCCCGGGACCTGCCTATCTATATAAAGGCTAGGAGGGAACCACGAGGAGGTCCTGAACTCACCTCATACGCACCTCAAGCCAGATTGCATCTGCGCACCCGTGTAACGTTCGGTTCCGCCATAATCAAGAGCAGACAAGCAGGAGTAGGGTTTTCCCTCCGGGGGCCTGAACCTGGGTAAACCTCGTGTCCCCGTCATGTTTGTCTATTAACAGTTCTACGATCTCCAGCATCCCCATCTTCTCCAAAATCCAAGTCCATAAAAATGGGCATTAACGAGATCGAACCTCGTCAACTTCGTTCAATAGGAACTTATACCTCCGTGACCACAACCTTTGAGGCACATGAGCCATGAGCATTGTTGCTGCCTCCGGAACACTTTTCGGCGCTTCACAACTTTGCACATATAGCTAAGGTCCGTTTAACCTTATCAAAGTTCTATTGTCCTCCCACTTAACTTTTCACAAAAAATTTCCTTCTCAAAGAAACTTGACGTTCTAAGCGACAAACATTTTTGTCTTCGGTGTTATGGAGAAATACTCAACGATTATTCTAAATAACATACAAAGCCATGTTCATCCGACTTTGGTAGTAAACATCTCACTTATGCATAGCATACCAATGTTTCAGCAATGACAACTTGGGTTTTATCCCAAACCATAACTTTATATGGTGTCATTTCAACTGATCATGATGAAGATCTTTTCAGTGAAAAAGCGGTAGTCTCTAAAGCTTTTAATCTTTAAAATATAATGGCAGTTTTATGAATTACACCTTTGATCTTACCATGTCAAACAAGGTTTATTGCATATCTCGATTATTCCATACTCATATGGTGTTTCGGGAAACGCAAATCCATGGAATGATTCCTTAAATCTTAGGTGTTATGCTAAACTTGTAACTCAAATATTTTTCTTTATGATCCTATCATAAATTCTTTATTTTCTTGATATATCGATTTTGCACTTCATCTTGAAAGTCTTTGAACTTTTCAAATGTTTCACACTTCATCCTCATTAAGTAAATATTCATATATTCACTCAAATTTTCGGAGAAAGCATATGAAGTTTGAAATCCATCGGTCTTGACTACGCATAATGGGCTTCATACATCTATATGTATAAGTTCCAATAAGCTAGTCATTCGTTCACTTTTGTCCTATGAATGAAGTTTTAATTATCTCTAAGAAAGTTTCACAAGCATCATTTGATCAAAATCAAAATACTCCAAAATTCCATCCACATGGATTTTATTCATGTTTTCTTTCCAATATAATTCAAATGGCGATGTCACTTCCTAAGTGATCTTTAAATCAATTTGTCTTTCGACATTTTTAGCACTAGTTTTATGGATGTGATTTCTCCAACGAGATTTTTAAATCATCCATCTTTTATGGATTACGGCAATTATTTGAACAACCCTTTTGTTCTCATAATACCTGATCGAAATAACAATTATTGAAAAAATATTGAAGGAATTTTTTATTTCAACGAGAAACATAATAACTCTTTATTTTTTTGATGAATATCATCACATATTCTTTTGCTAGTTACTTAGGCCATTGTAGTTCATGAATTGTGTTGTTTCGTATGACGATTCATACCAACAAATTCAGTATCAAATTCTTAAGAACCACATTGTTTAACAAGCAAAGAATATAGCCATAATATGTATATCATCTATATACCTAAGCTGAACAATTCTAGTATTTTCTCTTCTGCCAAATATTTCTTAGATTGCTCTTTCAGTATTTCTTTATCCTTTCAAAAGAAGTTATCAACATCAACAGTGGCGCCATACTCATGACACATAGTCTAAATCGTGTATAGTTAAATACCAATGTCTTTGGACTTGCACTTTGAAGTAGATCACCATCATCAAATTTTGGTGTTCTTTCAAATTCCATTCTCTAGTAATCTTTTAGTGTAGTAAACATTTTACATACATCAAATATTCATCCTTATCATGGAACTATTGATGATCAAGATACTTTAGCTTATAACGGTGAACCGCGAGTATAATGTTGTTCTCCAATACCTTTTGGAGGATTAGGACAACTAGTGTCTCCAACCTTTTGTAAATTTTCATCAAATATGAGAACATAAATTTTGTCATATTACACTCCATCATGTTGCAAAAAAAACTTTGTTTCAGATATCGCAATATCTTCCACACATGATGGTTTCTAAAACAATACTTTCAGCTCCCCGATAACCTTGATATTAAAACAATCTTTTGAATATCAAGAATCATGGAGACAAACATGATACTTATATACTAACATTGGAATTGTCACTCTTGATTTAATACCAATTATTAAACTTCACGGATTAACCGAAAAGTTTGCAATATGACTTTTAATCTTTAGATTAACACTTCAAAACAATAAAATACCAGTTTGTAAAGTAACTAACCAAAATTCTATAGTTCTATTATCTCAATTATAACTAAGCGCGAGGTGGTAAACGGATGCCAATGACTACAACAACTATGCAAATTCATTTTGATTTAATTTATGATAAATAGTGTTCAATTTTTAATCATATTACTGTTGAACTCCCACTCAAAACAATATCCCTCACATTGTTTTAGTGATCACACGAACCAAATCCACTACATCAAGTCTGATCATCACATGACATGATGTAGTTTCAAAGGCAAACAATCATCATGTTAATCATATCATCTATATGACTCATGCTTTACCTTTTGGTAATCCGTGTTCCGAGACCATGTATGTACATGCTAGGATCGTCAAGATGTAACCTTAGTTTCTGCATGAGCAAATCTGGCTTGCTCCCATTGTATACACTCGTAGAATATAACACACCCGATCATCACGTGGTGCTTCGAAACAACGAGCTTTGGCAACGGTGCCTACTAAGGACGAACACTCTATACCTTGATATTTTGTGAGAGGGATCACCTTATAATGCTACTATTGCAATCTAAGCAATACAAGATGCATAAAAGGATTAACATCACATGAAATTCATAATATGTGATATGATATGGCCTTTCTTATTATGCTTATGATCTCCATCTTCAAGCATGAACATGATATCCATCATCACCGGCATGGCGTCAAGTTCAATGGCACACAGGTCTTAACGAAATTAAAAGACAACCATTACAAATACTTTGAATAATAGACACACAGGTCTTAACGAAATTAAAAGACAACCATTAGGCTCCTTCCGGTTGTCGACTTACAATAAGGATCATTCATACATCACATATAATCACAATCATGGCCATATCACATCATAGCACACCCTTGCAAAAAAAGGTAGATTCCTCTAATTTTCTTTGCATATTTTATGTGGTTTGGGGCTTTCAATAAGTAGCGTTCTAACTTACGAACAAGAACCACAACGTTTATTCTTGAACTATCAAGTGCCTGTTGTAAATTGAATCTTTACTATGATGGGAGAGACAGACACCCGCAAAGCCACTTATGCAATACAAGTTGCATGTTGAGCGTGGAGCAAGTCTCATGAACGATGTCATGTAAGGTTATCCCGGGACACTTCATCCCACCATACCGCAAGATGCAACATACACAAGAAGCAATTGATAATAAAAGCACCACCGCCCATAATGACCATTGTGTTCTAGTCATGCAACAGATCTACATATAGACACGGCTCTGATACCACTGTAGGGGTTCGTAGCATGGAAAACAAAAAAATTCTATCGCGTGAACACACACAAGCCAAGATCTATCTACTAGATTGTAGCAATGAGTCGATAGAGTACTAACCCTCGAAGATCCAAAGCGGTTAACGAGAGCAGATTCTTGTGGGTGATGTAGTCGTTCAGTTGCCGATCTCAAGATCGCGTAGACGATCCTTCTGGCATTGCGTCCCGGCAGCGCTCCCGTATTCAGTCACATGTACGGTACTCGATGAAGACCTTCCTCTCCCTTGTTCCAGCAGGCAGCAGATGTTGTAGCTCTCTCCTCGCGATTCTGGCAGCACGACGGCGTGGTGTCGGAAGTAGAGGGGAGATCCCGCAGGGCTTCGGCTAAGCCAGAGAGAGTATGGTGGAGTAGAAGAGGGCCTCGGCGATCTAGGTTTTAGATGCTGAGGGAAGAGGGCAGCCGGTGGCTAGGGTTTAGGCTAGACAGAAAAGGTGGTTTAGAGGGGATCTAGGGCGTCGGCGGCTTGGGGTGCAGCGGCGGCCTAGGGATTGGGTCTTGGGCGCCTATGGCAAGGGGGATACCTTGGGGTGTGCCCCCACCCCTCCTTATATAGGTGGGGGCGTCCAAAGGTGTTCCCAGCCCAGGTGGAAACCTCCCTAACTCAGAAACCCTCCCTAACTCAGAAACAATGTTGGGATTTGACTTTTTCAAACTACTTTGACTTTCAAATTAGAGTTTGATTTCTCTCTTGCAAGTGTCCAGCCAAGTGATCTAGGACATGATGCAACCATTCCACTTTATCATGACACATCCATGTACCCTTTCCCTTTCAGTTTGGTGGACCTTCTAGACCCTTCTAGAACATTCTGGTGAAAACACTGAAACCATTCCAGAACTCTAGAATTGGACTTTCCTTATATGAATCTTATTCTCCGGACCATTCTGGATCTCCTCGTGATATACCGGATCTCATCCGAGACTCCAAACAACATTCGGTCTTCTTACTCACATTCCATATCTACTAAACAACATCGAATCCTTAAGTGTGTCTCCCTATGGTTCGTGAATTATATAGAAATGACCGAGACTTTTCTCCAATCAATAACCAATAGAGGAATCTGGAAATTCATATGGCTCCCACATTTTTCTATGATTACTCCGTGATCGAATGAACCATTTACATACAATACCAATTTCCCTTTGTCTCGCAATACTTTACTTATCCGAGGTTTGATCGTCGGTATCTCTGCATACCTAGTTCAACCTTGTTACCGATAAGTACTCTTTACTCGTTCTTGTGATATGTGATCCCTTGTGAGCCAGTAACATGCTTGCAAGACAATTGGATGACATTCCACAGAGAGGGCCCATAGTATATCTATATGTCATATGGATGGACAAATCCCACTCTTGATCCATGTGCCTCAACACATACTTTCCGAACACTCAATGCCACCTTTATAACCACCCAGTTACGAAGTGGTGTTTGATGTCATCAAAGCATCCATCCGGTGATGGTGATTACCATGATCTCATGGTCGAAGGATTTAGGTTACTATGTATTTGAAATCTTATAGCAAGTGAACTATTTAAATGAATTGATCTTATGCTATGCTTAACTATAGGAGTATGTCCATCACATCATTCTCCTAATGATATGACCTTGTTGTTAATAACATCTCAATATTCATGATTAGTAAACCATGATCATATATTAACCAACAAGCTAGTTTAATAAGAGGCTTTACTAGGGACTCTTTTATGTTTACATACCACACAAGTATTACTATTTCCGGTTAATACAATTATAGCATGGTATGTAAACATTTTTCATAAGTATGAAGATATGATAATAACCACTTTATTATTGCCTCTTTGGCATATCTCCAATAACTCTTTCATTTGGGAATATACTACAAATGGGGTTTACTCTGCTAGCTCACTCTATAACATCATTAGTTTTAGAAGGGTGGTGTCCATTTTCATCACATCGGTTTGGGAGTTGGTGGTTCCTCCTAGAGTTCACATTTTTGTGTGGCTTTTTTCTCATAACAAACTAATGACAAGAGATAACTTGCAGAAGAGAGGCTTAATGAAACCATTAGACTGTGTTTTATGCATGGAAAATGAGTCATTGAATCGCCTATTTTTTGATTGTGTTGTTGCTAAAGTGATACGTCGTAAACGTATCTATATTTTTTTATGTTCCATGCTTGTTTAGTATCAACTTTGCTTTTCTTTGTCTACACTTTGAGGTATTCTTATACGTTTTCCAGAACTAACCTATTAATAATATGCCATAGTGACAGTTGCCTGTTTTCTGCTGTTTTTTGTTCCAGAAAGGCCGGAAAATAACTATTCTCGGAATTGGACGGGACAAAAGCCGAAGTCAATATTTCACCGAGGAGAACACGGAGCTAGAAGACGATACAGGGGAGGGCCACGAGGGGCCCACACCCCCTAGCTGTGCGGCCAGGACTGGCCCGCGCCTAGGGGGTGCGGCCACCTCAGACACCCCCTCGGTCTCCCCCTTTGCCTATAAGAAGCCCCCAATACCTAAACCCTAAGTACCCGATCCCATATCCATGACACAGTCTGTAGCCACCGCCACCATCGTCCCTAGATCGGGGGGATCTGAAGCTCTTCCCGGCACCCTGCCGGAGGGGAGAGATCATCCGGGAGGCCTTCTTCATCACCATGCCAGCCTCCGGTATGATGCGTGATTAGTTCCACCTTGGACTATGGGTCCATACAGTAGCTAGATGGTTGTTTCTCCTCCTTTGTGCTACCATGTTTAGATCTTGTGAGCTCCGTTCATGATCAAGATCATCTATTTGTAATCATGCATGTTGTGTTTGCAGGGATCCGATGGATATTGAGATTACTATGTCATATTGATTAATGATTCTATCTTATTGATTCTATCATGTTTGTGTTGTTTTATATCTTGCGTCCTCTCTGTTTCTAGTAGGTATCTTGGACAAGTAGATGCTAGTGACTCCAAAAGGGAGTATTTATGCTCGATAGTGGGTTCATGCCTTTATTTAATCTAAGGGAAGTGACAGAAATCTCTAAGGTTGTAGATGTGTTGTTGCTACTAGGGAGAAAACAACGGTATTTTGTTCATGGAACAATTGTATTGTTTACTTTACACAAATTGCTTAAAGCAGTTATCCGTTGCTTGCAACTTAATACTGGAGGGAGTTCGGATGATAACCTAAAGGTGGATTACTAGTCATAGATGCAGTTGGATGGCGGTCTATGTATATTGTTTTAATGCCCAATAAAATCTCATAGGATCATGAATGTCTAGTATTGCATTATTATGCCTTGCTCTATCCTGTCAATTGCCCTACTGTAATTTGTTTACCCAGCATGTTTTGTTATTTATCTTAAGGAGAACACCTCTAGTGAACTGTGGACCCCGGTCCAATCTTTACCATTGATACATCTTCCATTGTTATTATTTACTTTCTTCAAGCTACCATTACCTTCCATACCATACGGTTAATCCTTTGTTTTCAGCAAACCGATGAGATTGACAACCTCACTGTTCATTGGGGCAAAGTCTTGAGTTTGTGTTGTGCAGGTTTCCAAGTTTTTAGCAACACCTTTGAGTCGTTTGCTTCCTCCTACTGGTTCGATAACCTTGGTTTCTTACTGAGGGAAAACTTATTGTTGTACTCATCATACCTTCCGCTTGGGGTTTCCCAACGAAGCTCTATAGTGATCTAAGCCGCATCAAGACGTTTTCTGGCGCCGTTGCGGGGAGGCTAAGGACATCTTTACAAGGGGAGTCCTTCACAACCTTTCTCTTTACTTTGTTTTTGTTTTTCTTAGTTTACTTTGCTTTGTTTTGTTTGCTTCTTTTTATCAATAATTACAAAAAAATTAGTTTTGTTTGGTTTGCCTTCTCTTTTAAAAAAAACATAAGAAAATTTAGTTCTTCCTCCAGTTATAACCTTTCCCTTTCTCACCATGTTGATCCCTAAGTTCACCCTGAAAGACCTTTCAATAGGTAGTGTCTCTATAATTGGGAAAGAAAATATTGAAGAATTCTTTAATCATATTAGCAAACATGAGGATATTGAGGATAGATCCTTAGCATAACTTGCTCCTAATTATGAAATTGCTGCAGCTTCTTTAGTTCACATGTTGGAAGCTAGGTTTGTTAACCTTAATCCCATGATGAAAATAATATTTCTTAAACTAAAAAAATTGAGGATGCTGAAAAGAGAGATTTTATTCTAGAAACTTTGCTAAAAGAGTTCAATGATGTTGCTAAGGAAGCCAAATAGGCCTTTGATTGTTTTAATATGCTAGGATCATGTGTAGATGTTATGGGTACATTAGAAAAGTTGGATAAAACGAAACCCAATGGATAGGAAATTAAAATACACATACTTTTTAAACTTGTAGGAATGCATGAGGCCGTAGAAAATAATTTTGATTGGATTGTTCCTGAAAACCCGTTTGATGAAAGTAGTGAGCCCAAGAGTGCCGAGAGAGGATCCTCTTCAACTCATCTGGATGAGATACCTTTCCTAGTTGAAGAGATTTCAAGTATTGATCTTAATGCTTCTTCAGATGAAAACACTTGATTCTTGCTTCTTGTGCCTAACTTAAAGGCGTTAAGGAAAGGTACTTCTTGGGAGATAACCCAATAGTTTTATTGAGTATTGGAAGTTATTACTTCTGTAATAACCTCTCCTTATCCTTTTTGTTTGCTTTTTGTGCCAAGAATAACCTCTAATGAGAGGGAAGTAAGATTTGGGCAAGTGCTGTCCCGAAACAGATTTTTGTGCTCCACTGTAAACATTATTGAAAAATCTCTGTAAGTCGGTTTGAGCTGTAATTTTATGAATAAATCCCCCAGGTTGTTAGATAACTTTCGTTAGTTCAACACTTTTTGATTTGGGCAACAGAAGATCTTCTACACAATCGGTTTTCACCTGCTAGTATGTTTTGACAGATTTCTGCCATTATTTGCATTTGACTCTTTAGCGATTTGTTTTTGGGTTCTCTTTGGTAAATTGAGCTTTTTGAGGGAATTGCTACAGTATATTGTGTGTTTAATTAAAGTTTTGCTGTTTTGAAACTAAACCCAATGGTAAATTATCTTTTGAATGCACTAATGTTGCTAATGAAGATTGTGTGTGAAGTTTTATATCAAGGAAAAATTTCAGGTGTAAGGGAAGAATGATGTAATGAGATGAAGAATGGAAAAAACCTCAATCTTGGGTATGCCACCCCGTGTCACCCCAAGAAATATTCAAGTGGTACAAGCGTCAAAGCTTGGGGATGCCCAATGCATCCCCTTCTTCATCAATAAAAATCTCAGGTCTTTCTAGACACTTCGTTTTTTTATAGTGTCATGCACTTTTGTGTTGTTCTTGGAGCGTATTAGTTTTCATTTTTGGTTTTCTCTTTCTTAGTTTTCTTGAATAAAGTAGTTGGACCCCCTTTTTCACTGTGTTGTTACAAATAAGTTGATTGGTTTTGGAAAGGAGTAGAAAGTTCTTGCATTAGTAGTACAAGAAGGAGCTTGCTTTAATTGTGACTTGGAATTTATCATGTGATGCTAGATGTTGTTTTGACCTTATGCTTAGTGATTATTGTTCTAGCATGACTTGTTCCAAACAATTAGGATTGCTTAATGTGCCTTTACAGAATCATGCGTTGTTTTAGCATACAAAAGCATAGTATTGTGGTATTCTCCTTTGATTCTTTGTTTGGGTTGAGTTGGCACATGCTCACACCATGTTATGAATATGAACCAGTCACCTTAGCCTCTATGATCATTTAGTTTTTGACTTGTGGTACCACTTTATTCTTTGATTAGTAATTTTTTGTCGCTCTGCATGATTATGGCCATTATTGCTCTCTTAGTTGGTCGCTCACAGTCTTTTGCTAGCCTCCACTTGTATTGAGTAAGCTCTACTCATGCATCCAACTCCCAAGAAACCAAGTTATTCCAAAGTGTCCACTATAAATTCCTATGCATGGTGTGTTACACCATTCCAAGTATATTCTTGTTTTATCTACCTTCCAATTAAAAATTCACTTTCTTATGTGAAAATTAGTGATTAAAGCTCTCACAAACTTGAAGGCACACTTTATTTTTCTTGCCCCTAATAAACTTGAACCATTTTGTCATCTATGTTGCATATGCTTGCACTTATAAGTTGGGATTAGCAGAACCATGTTGTCACAGGGAACGCTTTCAACACTTGTAAATATCTGCCCAGTTGATATCATGCTCTTTTGTTTATGGATGTCATCGATGTGAAATAAAAGGGGAGCTTGTAAGTCCATGGAGTTATGTATGTGTGTTAGTGAAACGCATGGGCCGCTATCCTAAGCCATGCCTAATCATGGTGGAAACATGCAGCATCACCATAGTGAGCAATCTACGAAGCATTCTTATTATAAAAAAAAGAGAAAGAAAAAAGAGATTGAGAAAAAAAAGAGATGAGAAAATAGGAAAGAGAGAAAAAAGCACCATTTTCCCATGGTAAATAAGAAGATTGCTGAGATGCTCATTGTCTACTTGCCTTGTCCTTTTGATATGGGATAGCTCCTGTATCATGGGGCAAGGGGTACCCCGTTGGCCGTTCTCTATGATACACATGTACTTACTATGACAAGAACTTACCGGTAACTAAAGTTGAGTAGCATGAGGAGTGGCTCTCGTACTCAAGGGACATGGGATTGCTAAATTATACTTTGTCCAGCATATACTCCATATTTTGTTCACTTTAACCTTAATCACTTCAAGATGCTTATGATAGGGGCAATGAGAGCTGAAAGCTAACAAGTACCATAATGTTTGGAAGCTCTTTATGAAATTGAAATCCCTTCTTCCCTTTGAAGGGCCTTTCTTCCACTATTATATTGAGTCTCCACCTTCTACCTTAGGCACCAATTAAGAGAGCATAGTTGCCATTCTTAGTTCTATGTGCATTGTCCCAAAACTTATTGATTGATTCATATTGTTGATATTGCTTGTTCTTGAACTATTTGTATCTAGTCACCCTTATGAACTTTGAAGGTGTCCTATGCATTTATGTTTTGCTACTCCATGAGGTACAAGTTGAATGCCACTATGCTATGTTTTCTGTATGTGAAACAAACAAACGTCTTTCAATGCACTGTTATTCATGAATCTTTGTTTGCATCCTTTCATGTTGCAGCATAGTTAATTTGTCTTACTGTTAGAACTTCATCTTTCATGCTCATGTTTAGAGTACTTTGATCCCAGCTTTCATTGCATGTAAATGGTTTGATCTTGATTGTGATGGTGCATGTCACCTCAAAAATTATTCTTTTTATCACTTACCTACTCGAGGACGAGCAGGAGTTAAGCTTGGGGATACTTGATATGTCATAAACGTATCTATAATTTTTGATGTTCCATGCTTGTTTAGTATCAACTTTGCGTTGCTTTGTGTACACTTTGAGATATTTGTCATGGTATTGCCGACGAGTACACCATGGAGGGGTCCTCACAGTGCGTGTTTAGAGATGTGGGGTAAGGTGGAAGGTTGGCGGGTACGAGGTAACACAGCTTACCCACGTTCAGATCCCATGACGGTGGCGGAATCCTACTCCTGCTATAAATCACTATAATGGCAATACGCCGACTTACAGGGATTGGTTTGCTGTGCGCGGTATGAGTTGATTGGTGCCCTAAAGGCTCCCATAGGTCCGTCTTATATAGTCGCCAAAATCCTAGGGTTACAGGTGAAGTCCTAGCCGGACATATTACAGAGTCCTACACAATACATAACTAGTCTAACGTGTCTTGCACTCCAAGGCTCCGGGTACATCGGTGACTCCTCTATAGCCTTCCTTTATCCGGCATGGGCCTCCCTTCTAGATCCATCTCACTGGGCCGCCCAGCAGACCATGGGCCTTGCTACCAACTGTGGGCCACCCGGGTTTTCCGGATAAGAGACATGCTATGAGGTTACCCATATAGAATATCCCCAACAGTAGCCCCCGGAGAACTCCGAGATCTTGCGCCGTCTTGCCTCTTCAAGTTGAATGCTCCGTCTATGTGAATGTCGGCAAATCGCTAAGAAATATCTCGTAGTCCTACCAAGAACCCTGCAATATTCTCCGTCTTCAAATTGTAAGTCGGAGACCTGCTGAATCTTCCATCGTTCTCTTCTCGTTGCCGGACTGGATCCGTCCATGACGGAATCTTCCGATGGATGGTTCACCTGCCCGTGTTAGCTAGAGCAACGTAGACCATAGGCCAGCGACGCCTCGTAACTCACACATGCAGAGAACACAATCATGTCCATTTTCCCACACAAAGGATACAAACCATTGGCGGCGCCGGTGGGAACATGGCAAAATTTCCGCGCACGCACTGTCCACGTAGCAACCATTCGATCACTTTGCATAAATCTTGACGTTGGGAGTTATAAATTGTAATCGTGGTGGATTTTATATTTTTCACCTCATTCTCCCCTGCGTCATCGTCTTCCTCCTGTGAGCACCTCCTTGAGCTCTCCGCGCGCACGCGAAAACCCTAGCTTCTCCCAATCTCCCAGTCGCCTCTCTCTTCCACCAATGGAGAGCAGCAGCTCCACCTCTTCCATGGCAGCGACGAACGAGACCGCGGCCAAGCCGGTAGGCTCCATCCATGTGCCCCCAGAGGGTGTGGTCCTACCACGGTCTGTGGTGGTGGAAGCCACCGGTTACGACCATATCCCAGCGAGGAAGGAACCGCTGGAGGAGGAGGGTGACTCCCATAAGGGGGAGTGGCATGACTCTGACATCACCAACAGCGATATCAAAGAGCTGCTCGTCGAAGGTTACCTCCCCGCGACAGAGGGGCTGGTCTGGCGAGCGGTGCCGGCCGGCGAGGTCACTCCTTCTCCCCAAGCCGGAGATAAGGTGTACCTCAAAGTGCAATTGTTACGCGGCGTCTCCCACCCGATCTCCAACTTCTTACTTTTTGTCCTCAACCATTACTGGGTTCAACCTCAGAACCTGTCCCCCAATAGCATCCTAGCGCTTAGCAACTATGCGGCGCTTTGTGAGGGTTACCTAGGGATTAGGCCTAGGTTAGATCTGTTCATCTACTTCTTCACCGTTAATAGGGAAGCCGGAGCGAGCAAGGACAAGCTTAGGAACTGCGGAAATATTAGCTTCAAGATCCGGCCTGGCCAGCGGTTCCCCGACATCGTCAGCCATGAGTCTTGCAAGAACTGGCAGGGGACGTACTTCTATGACCCAGATATCCCTCTGGCCGGCCGAGAAGAAACATACCCGGACTTCGTCGATGGGGCCACCGTTGAAGCTCCAGCATGGAGATCCCAGGCCACCCTTCCCTCTGACAACGACGCTTCCCGCTCCATAAGGCGGATCGAGTGGTTCGTAGAGACGGGTCTGATCGGATTGGACCTGGCCATGTGCTGGTTCGTCGGGCGGATCCATCCTCTGCAGCACCGCGCAAAGCTGATGCACCAGTACACCAAGGATAGGAAGGATAGCTTCCGCATCTCCGAGGATACCTTCTCGAGTGACTCCATCAAGCTCCATCTCAAGGACATCGTCAAGGTGAAGGACAGGAAGCATGGCTTCACCATCACCTACGACATGTTCATTGACGGCACGTGCCCAGAGGTATGTATTTATTTTCTGTGTATGACATATACTCCAGTTCTTCCGTCTAGCCATCACCATCTCATATAACACTTTGGGATTTCACTTAACAACTCAAAAGTGTAGAGGAGGATTGCATGGCTGCCCAAATCTACGACCCTAAGATGAAGGAAGTCACTGTCGTGTCCGACAATGATGTGCCGTTGGCGCGTAAGCGGAAGAGCTCCACCTCTGACGCTGCCGACGGAGGCAAGAAGAAGAAGACAGAGGGTGGATCCTCCAAGAAGTCCACTTCCGCCCATGAGGCGGCGAAAAGAAGAATTACCGGCATCCCTTTCACCAAGGCCCCCACAATTGTGTAAGCTTCTTTATCCTTCGACATTGTCTCTTTCTCGTCTTCTTCCTGTACTTATACTTTTGCATGTTTCAGGAAGAAAGCCAGTAAGTTCGAAGAAGACCTCCAAAACATTGGGGGCTTCTAAAACATCAAGGATATGTTGCACCAAGCATCTCCCGCCATCGCCCCTACCACTCCCAGCGTCCAGCCTGTTGCTGCGCCGAAAAGCTCTCTAGCTAAGGAAGCATTAGCCCTTTCGCCATGGAAGTGGACCCAGGTGTCTCCGCGGATCTCGTCATTGCTGGCGAGTAGGCGACACAAGAAAGCATCGTGACAAAAATGGCTGAAGCTCCGGCTAAGGATGCCATCGGTAGCGGTAAGGCGATAGTGGAAGGTGGAACGTCTGCCGTAGGCGGCGCCACTGCACCCAGGACGTCCACAGAGCTCCCAAAGATTTTCTACCCGGCTCTTATGCCGAGTAGCTCAACTCTGGCTCCTGGTGCAGCGCCGACTTCTCCTACTTGCGGCCTTGAGGATCTTCTCAAGCAAGCGGATATCCTGTGAGGAAATAGCCTTTCCTTTAGCAAGATATTTGCCGAGAGCGCCACCAACCTCAAGATCATCGCACTTGTAAGTTTTGTTTTCCTTTTGATTTTCATAAGTAGTATCCCACTATAGCCCCCGAGGATTTAGACGGAACACCGTAGGTCTTTGCATCTGATTGATCTAAGAGTGACTAATCTAGAAAACTTCTCACTGTAGCCCCCAAGTATGTAGTTTGAATGAATTATTCCGACTAGATACTATTAGAGTAGCATACGCAGTGTTTGTAAACTTCAATACTGTAGCCCCCAAGCCTCTAGATGAAACTGAATTAGTTCCGACTAGATTCTTAAAGAAAGACTAAGTATTTGGCTTAGTTAGAAACTCTCATTGTAGCCCCCAAGCCTCTAGGTGGATATTTATCCGGCTAGATGCTCCAAGTAGACTAAGTAATTTTGATCTTCTTTCCACAGAACGAGAATGCTCGGAGAGGCGTCATTAACAAGAAGTTCCACAAGATGTGCGCTGAGTTGGAAGCCGAAAAGGGTAAAACTTCCTTCTTGATGGAACAAATCACCAAGAGCAAGAGTCTGTTTTTCCTTTTTCTTTCGTACTAAAACTTGGTCTTGTGCCATCACATTCCAACTACTCATTCTGTGTTGTTTTTCTCTGACTTGCAGAGGCTATCGCAAAGGCCAAGGATATCGTCGAGCAATCCAAGAACATTGAGTTGCTGGATAGCGAAAACAAAATCCTCAAGAAGGAGAGAGCTGATACCTTGAAGATGCACGAGGAATCCATGAAGGACATGTAAGAGTCCGCCAATACGGAGATGAACCGCTTGAAGGAGGAGATTGCAATCCTAAAGGAGCAGAAGAAAGCTGCCGATGAGCAGAATCAGCGCAACCATGTGGCTTACAAGATTCTCCGACAAGAGAGGGATTCCATGGCGGAGACACTCCGGCAAGATGAGGCGAGCATCTTTGGTAAGCGATGTCCGTCTTGTACTTCTGTAAGCCAGGTACTCTGAACTTTTTGTGTTGTTGAACTCATGTGCTCCATTACTTGTCGGAAATGCAGCTCCTATTGGTTTGACCAAGTCGCCTCCTCCGCCAAAGGAATGCATGGTTCTCGCTGACAACTTCATCAGCACCACCGTCAAGCAAGCCAAGGATATTGCCAAGCCCCTCAACATCAACATCAAGGTGGTGGACTCCGTGATGAAGTACTCGGAGATCTTGCGCCAAGCCCCCGAGCGTATCGTAAGCTAGAAAGCTTCATGTACCCGGGCTGGTGCAAGGATGTCGCTGGCAATGGTCAAGGCCCATTATGAGAACGCCAACATCGACACGGTAACCTCAGGCCTGCCCGATGTAGACAACGAAGGCCAGAAGATAGACCACAAAGCTATCTGGGCGTCGCTCATGGGTTTTGACTCCAGGGTTGCCGAGTTGGTCGACCACAATGTCTTTGTGCCTTTGGAGATCATTGACGGCTACCACCAAAGCTCCTCCGAGTCCCTCAAGATCATCGACTTTGAAGATAAACAAGATGGCTCTCCTGCCGCCGACGATGCTGCTTCAAATTCTCCTACGCCAGAGGAATAAAAAATATTTTGTAATATTTTTTTCCTCTGGATTGGTGTATGCAGAAAAACTACTTTGTTAACTTAAGGTGGAAAAACAATAGCTGTAATTTCCTCCTACTCAAGTACTAGTTCTAGCATGTAAATATTTCTTTAAGCAAGTGCTAGCTTATCCATTAATTTGGTTCTTATGCTTGACTTTTCGTGAGTCGGAAGACTCGTAGTCGGAACCATGCGCTCAAGTGATGATGCCTAATGACACCATCAAAACCTAAGCACAAAATCGCCTACTTCAAGTGCCGAAAGTCACTACTCCAGAATCCACATAAAAACAACAAAGAACGTGTAGACCAGAAAACTTAAGCTAACGCCCGTAGGCGGAATTTTCACAAGTGCAAAAGCAAATCTTGCACATAAAGGTTTTTATATCATCCAAAAATGAACACTAAAGGAGGTAAAATACTCAGGAATATGAGTGAACTAGAGAGTTTTATTTCATTGATCATATAAGAGGTACACAGTCAATAAAAAATATGCTAAGTGTAAAAAAAGACGTAGCTGTGCTATGTTCCATGGCCGGTCAAGCTCCGGGTAGTCATCATCCGGGTCACGTCGCTTACGCTTATGATCCTCATTTGGTCTATCCTCAAGTGCACGATTGTCAACGAGGTAGTAAGACCCATTTAGTAGCGCCTTGATAATGATGAACAGTCCTTCCCATGGCGGGGATAATTTGTGTGAATTCTTCTGCTTAAGTCGTAGCACCAGATCCCCCTCTTTAAACAAGCGATGCCGAACACGGCGACTATGGTAGCTGCGTAGCTTCTGTTGGTAGATGGCTGATCTTTGGCATGCCAATACACACTCCTCCTCGAGAAGGTCCACATCTAGGCGCCTGGATTCTTCAGCGTCATCTTCATCATAGGCGGAAACTCTTGGTAAATCGTGAAGGATGTCGGAAGGCAGGGTGGCTTCTGCTCCATACACAATGAAATAAGGGGTGTAGCCGGTAGATCTGTTGGGTGTAGTTCGTAAACTCCATAGCACATATGGTAATTCCTCCGCCCAGGCTCCAGCTGCTCTATGTAGCGGTGCCTCAGGATGTGGCTTGATTCCCTGCAGAATTAATCCATTGGCTTGCTCAACTTGTCCATTGGACTGTGGATGTGCCACAGATGCTAGGTCAAGTCGGATGTCCTTCTCCCAATAATAAGCTTCCACTTCTCTGAGTGACAAGTTGCTTCCGTTGTC
This sequence comes from Avena sativa, assembly GCA_916181665.1. Classification (NCBI taxonomy): domain Eukaryota; kingdom Viridiplantae; phylum Streptophyta; class Magnoliopsida; order Poales; family Poaceae; genus Avena; species Avena sativa. The sequence continues at coordinate 151,455,966 of OV702283.1, read as the reverse complement.
GGTGATAATGCCATGTGGGAGACCAAATCTCACCACTAGATCCCGGAAAAACCTAAGGGCAGTTGCCCCATCAAGCTTTCTAATGGGTTTAGCTTCTATCCATTTGGTGAATTTATCAACTACTACTAGAAGATGCATAAACCCACATGGTTCCATCCGCAACGGACCAACCATGTATAGCCCCCAGACTACAAACGGCCAAGTTATTGGTATTGTTCGCAATTCTTCAGCTGGAACATGTGGTTGTCAGGCATAGTACTGGCATCCCATGCATGTCTCAACCAGCTGGTCGGCGTCCTCCTTCGCGGTCCGCTAGTAGAATCCTTGCCGGAAGGATTTGGAGACCAAAGATCGAGGAGCTGCGTGATGCCCGCAATCTCCGAGATGGATCTCACGAAGGATTTCATTACCCTCTTGCTGGGAAACACACTTGAGGTATACACTAGTGGTGCTTCTTTTGTATAGTTGTCCATTGATTATGGTATAGCCCTTTGCTCGACGTACTATTTGCCGTCTTTCGACCGCGTCGTCGGGCAAAGTTCCGTGTACGAGATATTCCATGAACGGTTTTGTCCAAGCTGGAGGGACCTTTGTCACTGTGTGAACGAAAGAGTCAACTCTATCCGGGTTCTCGGGGTCCGCCCCTTCACGGATGGTGTCCGTAGATGCTCCAGAAAAACTCCAGGCAGAATTTGTTTGCGCCATGATCCAAGCTTTGATAGTAGATCAGCCGCCTCATTTTGCTCCCTTGGGACATACTTGACTTCGTAGCCTAAGAAGATTTTGGCTATCTCGTTCACTTCGTCTCGATATGCCGCCATCATAGGGTTCCGTGAGTTCCAGGTGCCAGCCACCTGCTGGGAACCAAGTCGGAATCTCCACAGCAAACTATGCGCTGGATGCCAATATCCTTGGCTACGTGTAGTCCGTGAATGACTGCTTCATACGCCGCCATGTTATTTGTAGCCTCAAAGTGGATCTGCAGAACGTAGTGTAGCTTTTCCCCGGTTGGTGACTGTAACAGTACACCAGCCCCGATCCATTGAGTAGCTTTCATCCGTCAAAGTGCATCACCTAGTATTCTGTCTCTGGCATAGGGGTAGCATCTGTCATCTCCGTCCAATCTGCGATAAAATCCGCCAAGGCTTGTGACTTGATAGCGTCACGCCTCTTGTAGGTGATCTCGAAGGCGGCAAGTTCAATGCCCCATTTCGCGACCCTTCCTGTAGTGTCGTTGTTGTTGATGATGTCGGACAGTGGAGCTTTGCTCACAACTGTGATAGGGTGCTCCTGGAAATAGTGCCTTAGCTTCCGAGAAGCAAGGAACACTCCATAAGCTAGCTTTTGTTATTGCGGGTAATGCTGCTTGGACTCCATCAAGACCTCACTTACATAGTACACTGGTCATTGAACCCCGTACTCATGCCCTGGTTCTTTCTGCTCTACCACAACGACGATGTTGATTACCCGGTTGGTGGCCCATGTAAATCAACATAGGCTCCATAGGCTCGGGTGCTGCAAGGATAGGCGCCGAGGAGAGTATGTCCTTTAGCTGCTTCAGTGTTGCATCTGCTTCGTCCGTCCGGGTAAATTTGTCCGCCTTCTTCAGCAACTTGTACAGCGACACATCCTTCTCTCCAACTCGGCTGATGAACTGGCTAACTGCTACAATGCAGCCTGTAAGCCGTTGTATGTCCTTCGGGCATGTCAGACGGTTTATGTTTAGGATGGCCTTGATTTTCTTCGGGTTGACCTTGATTCCGCGCTGGGAAACGATGAAGCCCAACAATTTGCCGGCTGGAACCCGGAAGACGCACTTCTTAGGGTTAAGCATCATGTTGTATTTCCGGAGATTATCGAAGGTTTCTTTCAAGTCAGAGATTAAGTCGTTTCACTTTTTAGACATCACCGCTATATCGTCCACATAGGCGTGAACGTTCCGACCAATTTGATTGTGTAGGCAACATTGCATTGTCCGCTGGTACGTAGCACCTGCGTTTTTCAGCCCAAAGGGCATCGTGACATAGCAAAACATGCCGTAAGGTGTGGTGAACGAGTGGCCAATTGGTCCGACTTCCTCATATTTATCTGGTGGTATCCTGAGTATGCATCGAGAAAACACAAAAGTTCCGAGCTAGCCATCGAGTCAATGACTTGGTCAATGCGAGGCAAAGCAAACGGATCTTTGGGACACGCTTTGTTCAAGACGGTGTAATCAACGCACATTCTTAATTCTTTGGTTACCTTTTTGGGGACAAGTACAGGATTGGCCACACATAGGGTGTGAAGGAATTCTCGGATAAAACTAGCCTTAAGTAACCTAGCTATCTCTTTGCCTATGGCGCTTCTGTTCTCGTGTCCAAAGTGCCGTAGAGGTTGTTTCACCGGTTTGCATTTTGGGTCAATATTCAAGCTGTGCTTGGCAAGTTCCCTAGGTACACCTTTCATGTCGGCAGGTTGCCAGGCAAAGATGTCCCTATTCTCATGAAGGAACTCGACGAGCGCGCTTTCCTATTTAGGGTCCAGGTTTATCCCAATGGCAGTGGTCTTGGAGGCATCGCCTACCACAAGTTCCACCAGCTTGGTTTCGATGGCGGCCTTGAATGCTGGGGCAGAGTCAGAAATCTGCTTCTTCGACGCCGGCATCTCCGTGGCATCGACCTTGCTCTGGATCTCCTTGAATTCTTCGCTATAGAGGATAGCTTCTGCAAAGGCTGCTGTTCCTCCTAGCTTGAGTTGGAACGGCCGTTGTCGGTAGGGATACGCGAGCATCATCGTCGGCAGCCGCGAACTCACTAGCCAGCTGGATCATCTGGTTGAGATCTAGCCGGTGATTGTCCTGCAGGCACTTCAACTTATGTCGGAGCAACGTACCTTTCTCCAACCCATCTATGAAGGCGGACATGGCGGTCTGAACATGCACTCCTGCGCAGGAATTCTTCATATTCAGCTAGCAAGAGAGGTAGGCGCGAGATGACTCATCTTTCTCCTGCACGCACCGCTGTAGATCGTCCACAGTGCAGGGACGCTTATACGTACCCTCGAAATTCTTGGTGAATGCTTCTTGCATGCCCAACCAGTTGCAGATTGACTTCTCCGGCAAATCATCGATCCATTGTCGGGCCATGCCCGCCAGCATCAGTGGGAGGTACTCGGCGGAGATGTTGGGGTTACCCCCAGTGATCTCCACTGTGTTGTCGTAATCCTGCAACCACGTAGCTGGTTTGGCGGTGCCGTCATAGGGCTTGATGGTCTTGTCAATCTGCAAACCCTTGGGGTAAGTTGCGGTCCGTATTACAGGTCCAAAGCAACGTGGTCCCAGGTATTGTCCTTCTCGGGCCTCGTGAATCTTGTCCAGGCGTGAACGTGTGTCGTATGGCCCTGTCTTGCTCTTTTCTTCTTGCCACCAGGGGAAGGGCTGCGTGAACGACGCGTGCCTCTTCTGCCATGGTGGCTACTAGGGGGGACAGAGCCGCAGGTGGCGATGGGTTGGCCTTCTTGATGTTACCCTCCTGCGATGCCTCACGCTTGTCGCGGTTGCTTGTCGGACGCGGAGGGTCATGGCGCGACCTGCTCTTGTGTCCTTGGTTGCGCTCTCCCTCATGACGGGTCTGCTCCGCGTTGTCGCGGATGATGATGCCACTCTGCCTTGGTGGAGGCATGTCCGTGCGATGATGAGCCTTGGGGTCTTCGCGATGCTGGGGAGATCGGGGCGGTGGAGATGGGCGACGAGGATGAGCCTTGCCTCCATGGTCAGAGGATATGGGGATAGCGTCTTTCCTGTTGCATGCATCCCTCCATCTTCATTCTGATGAACCCTTGGAGGCTTAGGAATGCTAGACTGGCAAAACGCTGGGTCAGACTCCAGCCTCTAAGAGGTGGCCTTTTCCTGCTGTTTTACCGCCTTTGCCACAAGGTCATGGACCTGTTCCACAGCTGCGGGTGATCTATCCTTCTCCAGAAGGGTCTTGGCGATGGCTAAGTTGAGAAGAGGAGTGGACATCACTTGTCTGCCTTCACTGTCAATATGTATGGCTTTGTTTACGGCAGCTTCGAGGGAGCCCATCCTAGGTTTCGCCGTACACCAGGATCGTTGATGATGTGAGCCGGAGCTTTCTTAGCCTTCTGTTGCTTGAGAAGAGTCTTGTACTCGGCCTCCATGGCTCTAGCTTTCTCTATTGACTTCTGTGCATTGGCCAGATCTCGATCCAGCTTTGCGCCTTGCTCCGTGATGGCATGCGCTTCCTCCAGCAGCTGCTGGCGCTTCTCATCAAGCTGGACTACGTTCCGAATATGAGCCACAGTCATGGGCTCAATAAGAAGATTGGCGTACATCACTATATCAACTGGAGTGATCTGGGCAGCAGAACATGTAGATGCCGGAGGCGGCGGTTTTGCGGTGTTGTTGTTACTCGGACCGATGTTGAGTTCCTGCGGTTGTTGCACTGGGTTAGGCGGAGGGGGCATGGCCTTTGCGCGATCATTGTCGGCAAAAACAGGTGGTCCCTTCCCCATGTCCAGCGCTATAGGCGGAGCTTTTCCAGGTTGATCTTCCTCCATCACGGTCCCAATGGCGACGAACACCTCTCGGGATGTGACGACATTGTTGGCCTTCTCATCGCATTTGAAATCCTCCTCCATCTCCTGCATAGTAGAGTCTAGCTCCTCCGGGCTGAAGTCTATCTCCTCTAAGTCAGCGCTGATGTCGGCGTAGAGCACGTCAAGAATGGATTCAGAGGGTGCCAGGGCTTCCTCGACGATGGGCGGTGGTGGTACGGTAGCAGCGATGATGACTGGAGGCGGTGGTGCGGGCGCAACGACGACGACCGGAGGCGGTGGTGGTGGTGGATGAGGAGGAGGGTCTCCGTCTAAGAGCACGAGTGCTGTCTGAGCTGCCTCCTCAGCTTTTGCGTAGTTGTTGACGGTGTTCACCATGCCTTCAAAAGTGAGGCGTCCTGAAGCCTCCTGCCGCCTTAGCGTATGCCGGAGAAGTGTTCTGTGGTCCAGTCCTTCCACAGAGTGATACATGGCATCATCATTGGGGTAATGTGCCACATCGGCCCATATACAGAGCCACCTGGATAGGTAATCGCGGGGATTTTCACCCTCTCTCTCTGAACGCAACGAGCCAGATCAAAGATAGTCACCACGCCAACGAACTTGGATCTCTGCTGTCCAGACGCACGGACGAAGCCGGCGGACTTGCAGTGACCTTCCACCATTATATCCTGCGCAGGGTCGCTTTGGGTGGGCCTTGAACTTTTCCGATCTTTTCCGGCAAACTCCAAAGAGAGATCCGACTTCGATCTTCCGCGAACATATCCTGCCTGTAGGCGGTCCGTGCGGGTCTTGACGCTGCTCCGACTTCCAGGGAACTAGTGCACGAGTCGGTTTCGCTGATGAAGAGGTGGATGTCCCCGATTTGGACGATCGAGCAGCGGGTGGGGTTCATCTTCGCCGGGATCCAGAACTCGTCGGGAGGGACGATCGGAATGTTGTTGGAGAAGAGACCATGGCCGATGGCTACGGTTTCGCCGATTCCCGTGAAGAGCTTGGTCCTTGCCCGTTGTAGAGCCTGAAGCGCCTCTTGCCCCACGGTGGGCGCCAACTGTCGTGGTATTGCCGACGAGTACGCCATGGAGGGGTCCTCACAGTGCGTGTTTAGAGACGTGGGCTAAGGCGGAAGGTTGGCGGGTACGAGGTAACACAACTTACCTAGGTTCAGATCCCACGACGGTGGCGGAGTCCTACTCCTGCTATAAATCACTATAATGGAAATATGACGAGTTACATGGATTGGTTTGCTGTGCGCGGTATGAGTTGATTGGTGCCCTAAAGTCTCCCATAGGTACGGCTTATATAGTCGCCAAATCCTAGGGTTACAGGCGAAGTCCTAGCCGGACAGGTTACAGAGTCCTACACAATATTGAACTAGTCTAGCGTATCTTGCACTCCAAGGCTCCGGGTACGTCGGTGACTCCTCCGTAGCCTTCCTTTATCCGGCATGGGCCTCCCTTCTGGATCCATCTAACTGGGCCGCCCAGCAGGCCATGGGCCTTTCTACCAACTGTGGGCCACTCGGGTGATCCATATAAGAGACATGCTATGAGGATACCCATATAGCATATCCCCAATAGTATTTTTATACGTTTTCCGGAACTAACCTATTAACAAGATGCCACAGTGCCAGTTGCCCGTTTTCTGCTATTTTTGGTTCCAGAAAGGCCAGAAAATAAATATTCTCGGAATTGGACGGGACAAAAGCCGAAGTCAATATTTCACTGAGAAGAACATGGAGCCAGAAGACGAGACGGAGGAGGGCCACGAGAGGACCACACCCCCTGTCCGCGCGGCCAGGCCTGGCCCACGCCTGGGGGTTGCGGCCGCCTCGAGCACCCCCTCGGTCTCACCCTTCGCCTATAAGAAGCCCCCGATACGTAAACCCTAAGTACCCGATCACATCTCCATGAAACTGTCTGTATCCACCGCCACCATCGTCCCTAGATCGGGGGGGATCTAAAGCTCTTCACGGCACCCTGCTAGAGGGGAGATATCATCCCGTAGGCCTTCTTCATCACCATGCCAGCCTCCGGTATGATGCATGAGTAGTTCCACCTTGGACTATGGGTCCACACAGTAGCTCTATGGTTGTTTCTCCTCCTTTGTGCTACCATGTTTAGATCTTTTGAGCTCCGTTCACGATCAAGATCATCTATTTGTAATCATGCATGTTGTGTTTGCGGGGATCCGATGGATATTGAGATTACTATGTCAGATTGATTAATGATTCTATCTTATTGATTCTATCATGCCTGTGTTGTTTGAGATCTTGCATGCTCTCCGTTTCTAGTAGCTATCTTGGCCAAGTAGATGCTAGTGACTCCAAGAGGAAGTATTTATGCTCGATAGTGGGTTCATGCCTCTATTGAATTTGGGGAAGTGACAGAAATATCTAAGGTTGTAGATGTGTTGTTTCTACTAGGGAGAAAACAACGATCTTTTGTTCATGGAACAATTGTATTGTTTACTTTACACACATTGCTTAAAGCAGTTATCTGTTTCTTGCAACTTAATACTAGAGGGGGTTCGGATGATAACCTAAAGGTGGATTACTAGTCATAGATGCAGTTCGATGGCAGTCTATGTATATTGTTGTAATGCCCAATCAAATCTCATAGGATCATGAATGTCTAGTATTTCATTGTTATGCCTTGCTCTATCCTGTCAATTGCCCCGTTGTAATTTGTTTACCCAGCATGTTTAGTTAGTTATCTTAAGGAGAACACCTCTATTGAACTGTGGACCCTGGTCCAATCCTTAACATTGATACATCTTCCACTATTACTATTTACTTTCTACAGCCTACCATTACCTTCCACACCGTATGGTTAATCCTTTGTTTTCAGCAAACCGTTGAGATTGACAACCTCACTGTTCATTGGGGCATAGTCTTGAGTTTGTGTTGTGTAGGTTTCCAAGTTGTTAGCAACACCTTTGAGTCATTTCCTTCCTCCTACTGGTTCGATAACCTTGGTTTCTTACTGAGGGAAAACTTATTGTTGTACTCATCATACCTTTCTCTTGGGGTTTCCCAATGATGCTCTACAGTTATCTAAGCCGCATCATAAAGAAAATATAGAGATTTACCTTAGATTTCTTTCGCTGCCCCCCGGGCACCTGTTTTGAATCCATAGCTAAATTTTGGGTTGCTAATAAAAAGCATTATGTGCTGAATACTATATGCGCTCTGACTATCTGGAGTATCTGGAAATCAAGGAATTCTCTTATATTTGACAACCTAAATTGGTTATGCATCAAACAGGTATGGTGGCTTGTTCTGAAAACAATCAAGAAATGGAGGTTGTTGTACAAAGAACACATATTGGAGAGGATGGACCAATTCTCTGCCTAGGTCCTTACTCTCCTTCGAGCACCAAGCCTCCTCGCATGGGAATGATGTCTAGAGCCATTTCTATGGCGTCCTTGGTGGAGTCACTTCATTCAGCGATCTCTCTAGGCCTCTTGACACCCCCAGCATCGACAGAGTGACAACTCCCGCACCTCTCACGCCTTTCTGGCATGGAGAATGGTCGACGCCTTCAGGACTACTTCCTGCGGAGGAGACGAGGAAGAATCTCAAGAGGATCTGTTAGAGTTATGGTGCCTGAAGATAATCTCGCCAAAAAGTTGTTTCTTTCATTCGTAGTTTGTCCTTTGCATGTAAGCTTTTCCCCTAATCGGTGTATCTGTTCTCAGGCTTAGGCTCTTTTTCTTCCTTTTCGTTTTTACTTTCGATGCGGAAGACACTTTATGTAGACAGAAAACTCTGGTTTCGTTTTTTATAAAATGGGACGGGGCTCCCCCTATAGGGGCCTTCTTGCTCTACAAAAGTTACAATATCTATGGCAAGTTCTCAGTAAATCGGGCAGAGATGAGCCATACTACTGTTCTAGAGCTAGTTCTAGCACATAGTTTGCTAAAAAGCGACCTTCCGTTCTAAAATAAGTGACGTGACTCTGTCTAAATTCGCATGTATTCAGACATGTTTTAGTGTCTACATCATATGTATTTAGACAAATCCAAGCCAAGCCAAGCCACGCCATGTTCTAGAGCTAGTTCTCGCATAGTTTGCTAGAAAACGACTACCGTAAACATCGCTTAACCTGAGTTATACGAGATTGGGAACTTTCATCAAAGTTTTAATCTCTTCAACTATCATTGCATTGGCCGAGTGATCTAAATACTTATTGCTGATTAGGCTGATAATATTCAAACGGTTTGTCTTAGTGAACAATGGCCTTATGCACGAGTGCAAAGCCAACGATACATACACCCTCCAAGACAGAAGCTAGTTCATCACCAAGTGGATCCCTGCATGAGAAAAATTCTCGACAAGATGATAGTACAATCTCCCCCTTTCATCACAGATGATCATTCCGCACCATCATCTCCGAATAATCCAAACGATCCATCGGTGTTTAGCTTATCCCATCCAACGGGAGAGGCACCCAAATAGGTAGAGAATCAAAGGATTGCTCGGTACGGCTGCTCACCCCATTGGCACCCAGCATACATTTTTTCTTTTGAAATATTTTCTCTTGGATGGTATTCAGGGACTCAACATAAGGTATGCGAGTGGGTTGGGAGAGCAGAAGCTAAGGGTGTAAACTTCCACGTTAATTGGGATAAGGTGTGCAGGACGAAGTTCTTTGGCGGCTTAGGGGTGCTGGATCTGGCTAGGATGGCAATCAGCCTCCGAACCCGCTGGATCTGGAGGATGCACACGGATCACGCGCGGCCCTGGTGGGGGATGGACATGCGCTTCTCTTAGACAGAGATGCAGGTGTTTGAGGCTTCCACTTTGATGACAGTGGGTGATGGAGCTACAGCTCTGTTTTGGACGGACCGTTGGCTCGACGGGATGACCATCGAGGGGTGGACACCGGCGCTCTTCGTGCTGATTCCCAAGCGCGCTAAGAAGCACCGCATGGTGAGAGAGGCGCTGCTGGAGCGCCATTGGATTACAGACATTCAGGGCACGCTAAGTCTGCTTGCCCTATGGCAGTATGTCCAACTGTGGGATAGATTACAGGTCATCGAGCTTGTGGAGGAACCGGACACTTTGCGCTGGAGGTGGACGACGGATGCCTTCTACTCTGCGAAGTCTTGTTATGAGTTCCTCTTCCAGGGATCCATCACCTCCAGATCCTAGAAGCTGAACTAGCATGTGTGGGAATCACGCCGTGTCAAGTTCTTTGAGTGGCTTGCCTGCCAAGACCGCTGTTGGACGGCTGAGCGGCTTGCGAGACGGGGTCTAGCACACCCCCCACGCTGCGCCCTTTGTGACCAAACGGCTGAGACCATGACTCACCTCTTGGTAGGTTGTCCCTTCTCCTGGGCGACCTGGCACGAGGTGATTCCTTGGATTCGATCGACCACCACACCACCGAATGGAGAAGACGACTTCGTGGATTGGTGGTTGCAGTATTCCTTAGCTACCCCCGGGCTTTGCGGAAGGGGATGTCCTCACTCATTATGCTGACAGCTTGGTGGATTTGGAAGCATCGCAACACGGTTGTATTTGACAATGCGTCACCCAATCTAGGTAGTCTTCTCGACATGATTCGCTTCGAGGCTCGATCGTGGGCGGCTACAGGTGTGCTCGGACTACGCGCCTTTCTACCCGCAGCCCCGTAGGTCTAGTGGGTTGAGTTGTGAGGGGTGTTGGCTCAATAGATCTTGTATATGATGTAAAGTAACTCTCTTTTCTATCAATGAATCGAAACACAATGATTTTTGCGTTTCCGTGAAAAAGGGACTCAACATAGCTTATCAAAATACTACATTTTGGGACTTCCATCGGCAGTGGCTTCTTCTGATGCACTATATCATTATGCATGGATATATATACCATGCATGCCATAGAGTCATCAACACTTTGCATATAACATCACACATAACTTTGACAGTAGATTCAATAGCCATTCAGTCCATGTATTCTCCGCCCATTCCAGGGATGGTAGCTACCATACATTGGCCATACTTCTGCATACCTCCCTCACTAAAGTGCAGCCAAATAATGGGTGAAAATCATTCTCTGATTCTATGCCACAAATTGGGCATTGGTTGGTTACTTCTAAATTTATCTTGAGCTTATTATGCCATGTGGGGAGCGAGTCCGTTGCAAGTCGCTCGGCGAAGTGTTGGACTTTAGGAGGGGCGTCAGAATTCCAAATTAAATCCCATGTATTTCTCGTCCCATTAGGTGTTGCACTAGAAGATACATGAGAACGAATCTCACCACAACTCTTCCATGGACAAAATATATACACTCTTCATAGTAAATGGACCATGCTTAGTAGGAGTCCAAGCCAGATGATCCTCGGTTAGCCTATTAGAGGTCCCAATGGCATCTCTAACTGATCCCCAATCGGTTAGAGGAGTAAACGGAGGACTAATCTTTAGAGGAGTAAAACGGTTAGATTATATTGTTTACATGTAATGCAAGTTAGGGTTTATGGTAGTCGGCCGACCCCTCTTGCTCTATATAAACCCTTGTACCCCTTTACTGAATAATTAAGCGTCATATTATCAAAAAAAATCATGGTATCAGATTTACGATCTTAGGTCATGGGTTCCTCGCCCACCCCCCACCGTTGTCGCTGCCCGGCTACTTCGAACAGAAGGCCGCCGCCACGCTCTTTGCCGCCACCATGTCCTCTTCTTCCTCCCCCACCCACCTATCTCTATCCCAAAACCTACCACCCTCACAAGACCCAACAATTTCCATTACCGATGCAATTATCGACGTCTCCAATGTTATTCCTCTTGTTTTAGATCTAGCTGCCCACAATTACTATCACTAGTGTCACTTGTTCAATGTGCACCTCGTGAGATGCAATCTTCGTGCTCACGTCGCCACCAATGTCATCCCCAATCCCGCCAAACCTAACTGGGAAAAGGACGATCTAGCCACGTACAATGGATCTACACTCGAGTTTCTACCAATATATTCAACCTCGTGTATCATGAGGCCACCACAGCTGCCACGCTCTGGGTTGCTCTTCGTCAATTATTCCAGGACATTGTCGATGCCCGTCTCACAACTCTACATACTGAGTTTCACAGCACGATACAAGGAGATTCCCCAGTCGGCATCTACTATCAACGACTCAAAGCCATCGCTGACGAGCTTTGGGAGCTCGGCGATACCGTAGACGATTGGCAGCTTATCACCACCCTCCTCGTTGGGCTCGGTGACCGCTTTGAGAAACAGACGTCCTTCATCCCCCTAATGCGCCCGCACATGACCTTTGCCGAGGTGCAGTCTCTACTCCAATGGGCCAATCGGTCGCAAGCAAACAAGGACGCCCTCCCTAGGTCTTCGCTGCCTCTCCACGACCACCGCCACCAGCTCCACCGAATGCTCCTGCTCCAATGTCCGATGCGCCTCTAGGATGGCGCCCTAGCCCCAACTACCGAGGAGAAAACCCTACGTACTGGCCTCCATAGCCTCGTCATGCACCACTACTATCGTCTCTGATTGGCGCCTCTTCCTCAACACCGCATTCTCCAGCAGTGCCCGCTTGGCGGCCCCCTCATGATCTGTGGACGGGCTTGGTCCAGGCATGGCTGATGCCCTAGATTGTGCCCTCTCCGCTCGGTGCTCCACCCGCCTACTCTGGCGCATGCCAAACTGGTGTTCTTCCCCACATCGGCATGCCCGGGCTGCTCGGCACCCGCCCACCCGTGGACGCCTACTACGCTGCCCCGACTGTGGCCCCATATGCTCCACCGGCCCGTTCACTGTATGGTGCTCTAGCTCCTCTCTACTATGCTGATCTAGGAGGCTCCTTCTCGCCATACATCATGCCCATGGCGGTACCCGCACCACCTGCCCATGGCGGTACCCACACCACCTGTGCCAGCTCCTGCACAACCAACAACACCATCCTCCAACGCTCTGAGCTGGGATCAAGCTATGTTTCTTCAGGACATGAACAACTTTTCTTCCGAAGGTAACACAGGTACTAAATGGATCTTCGATTCTAGTGCTTCTAGTCGTATGTCTTCATCAAATATTATGTTGTCCTCTTGCACCCCATATGTTGGGGATATGCTAAATGGGTATCACCATAGCATGTCTCCAATTCGGATAACCCGGGTGGCCCACAGTTGGTAGCAAGGCCCATGGCCTACTGGGCGGCCTAGTTAGATGGATCCAGAAGGGAGGCCCATGCCGGATAAAGGAAGGCTACGGAGGAGTTACCAGCATACCCGGAGCATTGGCGAGCAAGACACGTTAGACTAGTTGTGTATTGTGTAGGACTCTGTGACCTTTCCGGCTAGGACTTTCCCTGTAACCCTAGGATCTAGCGACTATATAAGTCGGACCTACGGGAGCCTTTAGGGCACGATAGAACTCCTACCTCGCACAGCGAACCAATCCCTGTAACTCGGCGTATTGCCATTATAGTGATTTATAGCAGGAGTAGAATTCCGCCACCGTCGTGGGATCTGAACCTGGGTAAGCTGTGTTACCTCATACCCGCCAACCTTCTGCCTTACCCCACATCTCTAAACACGCACTGTGAGGACCCCCCATGTGTACTCGTCGGCAATACCATGACAGTTGGCGCCCACCGTGGGGCAAGAGGCGCTTCAGGCTCTACAACGGGCGAGGTCCAAGCTCTTCGTGGGAATCAGCGAAACCATAGCCATTGGCCATGTTCTCTTCTCCGGCAATGTTCCGATCGTCCCTCCCGACGAGTTCTGGATCTGAAGACGAACCCCACCCGCGGCTCGATCGTCCCAATCGGGGACATCCACCTATTCATCGGCAAAACCGACTCGGGCACTAGTTTCCTACAAGTCGGAGGAGCATCAAGGCCCGCATGGACCACCTACAGGCAGGATACATTCACGGAAGGATCAAAGTCGGATCTCTCTTCAGAGTTTTCCGGCATAGATCAGAAAAATTCAAGGCCCACCCAATCCGCCCTTGTGCAGGATATAATGGTGGAAGATCGCTGCAAATCCGCCGGCTTCGCCCGTGCGTCTGAAAAGCAGAGATCCAAGTATTTCAGCGTGGTAACTATCTTCGATCTGGAGCATTGCATTCAGAGAGAGGGTGAGAACCCCCACGATTACCTAGCCAGGTGGCTCTGTATACGGGCCGACCTAGAGCATTACCCCAATGATGATGCCATGTATCACTTTGTGGAAGGACTGCACCGCGGTACACTTCTCCGGCATACTCTAAGGCGGATGCAGGCTTCGGGGCGCCTCACTTTCGAAGGCATGGTGAACACCGTCAACAACTTCGCATCCGCCGATGCAGAAGTTCAGGCAGCGCTCGTAGTCATACCCGACACCCCTCCACCTAAGCCGCTGCCCCCGCCGCCTCCACTCGTCGTCGCTGCGGCCGCACCTCCGCCTCCAGTCGTTATCGTCGCACCGCCACAAACCCATCATCGAGGAAGCCCTGGCACCCTCCGACTCCGTCTTGGACGCGCTCTACGCCGACATCAACATGGACTCGGAGGAGATAGACTTTAGCTCGGAGGAACTCGACTCTGCTATGCAGGAGATGGAGGAGGACTTCAGGCGCGACGAGCAGGCCAACAAGGCCATCACATCCCGAGAGGTGTTCGTCGCTATTGGGACCGTGATGGAGGAAGATCAACCCGGAAAGGCTCCGCCTAAAGCGCTAGAGAAGGGGAAGGGACCACCTATTGCTACCGAAAATGATCGCGCAAAGGCCATGCCCCCTCTGCCAATCCCAGTGCAGCAGTCGTAGGAACTTAACGTAGGTCCGAGTAACAACAACACCGCAAACCCGTCGCCTCCGGCATCTACGTCTGCGACTGCCCAAATCGCTCCACCCGATAGAGTGATGTACGGCAACCTGCTTGTCGATCCCATGACTGTGGCTCACATAAGGAACGTAGTCCATCTTGACGAGAAGCGCCAGCAGCTGCTAGAGGAAGCGCAGGCCATCGCGGAGCAAGGCGCAATGCTAGATCAAGATCTGGCCAAGGCGCAGAAGTCAATAGTGAAAGCTAGAGACATGGAGGCCGAGTACAAGACTCTGCTCAAGCAGCAGAAGGCTAAGAAAGCTCTAGCTCACATCATCAATGATCCTGGCATACGATGAAACCTAGGATGGGCCCCACCGAAGCCGCCACAAGCCAAGCCATACATTGACAGCGAGGGTAGGCAGGTCATGCCCACTCCTATTCTTAACCTAGCCGTCGCCAAGACCCTTCTGGAGCAGGATAGATCACCTGCAGCTGTGGAACAGGTCTATGACTTTGTAGCAAAGGCGGTCAAGCAGCAGGAAAAGGCCACCTCTTAGAGGCTCGAGTCTGACCCAGCATATTGCCAATCTAGCAATCTTAAGCCGCCAAGGGACAAATCTCCTCAGGATGTCGGGTCCCAGAAGGGTTCATCAGAGCGAAGACGAAGGGATGCGCGCAACAGGAAGGACGCTATCCCCATATCCCCCGATCACATAGGCAAGGCTCATCCTCATCGCTCATCTCCATCGCCCCGATCTCCCCAACATCACAAAGAACCAAGGGCTCACCATCATACGAGCATGCCTTCGCCAAGGCAAGGAAGCATCGTCATTCGCGACTACATGGAGCAGCCCCATCATGATGGAGAGGGCAACCAAGGACATAAGAGCAGGTCTCGCCATGACCCTTCGCATCCGACAAGCAACCGCGACAAGCGCGAGGCGTCGCAGGAGGGTAACAGCAAGAAGGCTAACCCACCGCCACCTCCGCCTCCGTCACCACCTAGCTGCCATCATGGCGGAGGAGGCCCGCATCGTTCACGCAGCCCATCCCCTGATGGCAAGAAGAAAAGATCAATCCCAGAGCCATACAACGCACGTTCACGCCTGGACAAGATTCACGAGGCCCAAGGACCATACCTGGGAGCATGTTGCTTTGGACCTGTGATACGGACCGCAACTTACCCCAAGGGTTTCCAGATTGACAAGACCATCAAGCCCTATGACGGCACCGCCAAACCAGCTACGTGGTTGCAAGATTACGACAACGCGGTGGAGATCGCCGGGGGTAACCCCAACATTGTCGTCAAGTACCTCCCACTGATGTTGACGGACACGGCCCGCCAATGGATCGATGACTTGCTGGAGAAGTCCATCTGCAACTAGTTGTACATGCAATAATCGTTCACCAAAAACTTCGAGGGTACGTATAAGCGTCCCTGCACTGTTGGCGATCTATAGCGGCATGTGCCAGAGAAAGACGAGTCATCTCGCGCCTACCTCTCCCGCTAGCTGGATATGAAGAATTCCTGCACAGGAGTGCACAATCAGACCGCCATGGACACCTTCATCGATGGGTTGGAGAAAGGTACGTTGCTCCGACATAAGTTGAAGCGCCTGTAGAAAAATCACAGGCTCGATCTCAACCAGATCATCCAGTTGGCTAGTGAGTTCGCGACTGCCGATGATAATGCTCGCAGATCCTTGCCGGCAGTAGCCATTCCAACCCAGGATAAGAGGAACAACAGCACCAAGCGGAATAACCCGCCAGAAGAAAAGCAAACCTCCAACATGGTCACCATGACGTTTGCAGGACGAGGTCATGGCGGACAGCGTGGCCGAGGACGGGGGGCTGGTCGTGGGCAGAAGCGAGGTAGTGAAACTACCTTGGCAGCCCTCCGCATTCCCCAAACGTACGAGGAATACCGTGATATGCCATGCCTTGTACACCTCGACGCCAACGACAAAGCCACTCACACCAATCCCCATTGCAAGTTCGTCAACGACCTCAAGGAGGACCCGGAGTCCGGTTACAAGCGAAGTCGGAAGAACAGACCGCGCGTCGAGGGCAAAGGGAAGAAGAAGGAAGAGGAGTCCAAGGATTCAAGTGACATGGACCAGGATGTTTACCCCCAAGCACGTCGACAAGAGCGATGGCAAGGGCAAGAACCCCTTCGAGAAGAAGGCTTCCGTCTACCACACTTTCCTGGGCACCCCTACTGTCCGGCAACATAAAACCTCCATGAGGATACTGATGGCCACCCTACCCCCAGTTCCCCAGTACCTACGCTGGTCGGAGATTCCAATCACTTGGGACAGGAAGGATCACCCAGACCTCATCCCTAAGGAGAACCAATACGCCATGTTCATCAACCCTTTGATTGACAGCAACAAGTTCACCAAATGCATGGTGGACAGCGGAAGCAGCATCAACATCATGTACATGGATACACTGCACAAGATGAACTTGACGGAGGCCAACCTAAGGAGGACCAGCATCGTGTTCCATGGCGTAGTCCCTGGCCAGGAGGCTTGTTCCCTTGGATGCATCACACTTCAGGTCGCTTTTGGTGATGTTAATAATTACCGTCAAGAACACGTGACCTTTGAGGTGGTCCCCTTCAAGAGTGTGTACCATGTCATCTTCGGACGCGACATCTTCCACACCTTCATGGCCAAACCATGCTTCGTCTACAACAAGCTCAAGATACCCGGACCAAACGGCGTCATCATCGTATCTAGAAGCTTCACCAAGGCAAGGGACTGCGAGATTGGAGAAGCAGCCTTTGCAAAAGCTGTCCTCTACAGCAAATAATTCAAGGAGATCCAGAGCAAGGTCTACGCCACGGAGATGCCGGCATCAAAGAAACAGATTTCTGATTCCGATCCCGCCTTCAAGGCCGCCATCGAGACCAAGATGGTGGAACTCGTGGTAGGCGATGCCTCCAAGACCACCGCCATTGGGACGAACCTGGACCCTAAATAGGAAAGCGCGCTCATCGAGTTCCTCCGTGAGAATAGGGACATCTTTGCCTGGCAACCTACCGACATGAAAGGTGTACCTAGGGAACTTGCCGAGCATAGCTTGAATATTGATCCAAAATGCAAACCGGTGAAACAACCTCTACGACGCTTCGGAGATGAGAAGTGACGCGCCATAGGCAAAGAGATAGCTAGGTTACTTAAGGCTAGTTTTATCCGAGAAGTCCTTCACCCCCGATGGGTGGCCAATCATGTACTTGTCCCCAAAAAGGGAACCAAAGAATTAAGAACGTGTGTTGATTACACCGGCTAGAACAAAGCGTGTCCCAAAGATCCATTTGCTTTGCCTCGCATTGACCAAGTCATTGACTCGACGGCTGGCTCGGAACTTTTGTGTTTTCTCGATGCATACTCAGGATACCACCAGATAAAGATGAGGAAGTCGGACCAATTAACAACTTACGACACGTTTTGCTATGTCACGATGACCATTGGGCTGAAAAATGCAGGTGCTACGTACCAGTGGACTCTGCAGCGCTGCCTCCACGATCAAATTGGTCGGTACATTCACGCCTATGTGGATGATATAGCGGTGATGTCTAAAAAGTCAAAACGACTTAATCTCCGACTTAAAAGAAACCATTGATAATCTCCGGAAATACAACATGATGCTTAACCCTTAGACGTGTGTCTTCGGGGTCCCAGCGGGCAAATTGTTGGGCTTCATCGTTTCCCAGCGCGGAATCGAGGTCAACCCGGAGAATATCAAGGCCATCCTAAACATAAACCATCTGACATGCCTGAAGGACATCCAACGACTTACAGGTTGCATTCCACCAGTTAGCCGGTTCGTCAACCGACTTGGAGAAAAGGCTCTGCCGCTGTACAAGTTGCTGAAGAAGGCAGACAAATTTACATGGACGGACGAAGCAGATGCTGCACTCAAGAAGCTAAAGGAGATACTTTCCTCGACACCTATACTCGCAGCACCCGAGCCTATGTATCCTATGTTAATCTACATGGCAGCCACTAACCAGGTAATCAGCATCGTTATCGTGGTAGAGAGGAAAGAACCAGGGCATGAGTACGGAGTTCAATGACCAGTTTACTATGTAAGCGAGGTCTTCATGGAGTCCAAGCAGCATTATCCGCACTACCAGAAGCTAGCTTATGGAGTGTTCCTTGCTTCTCGAAAGCTAAGGCACTATTTCCAGGATCACCCTATCACAGTTGTGAGCAAAGCTCCACTGTCCGACATTATCAACAATAGCGATGCTACAGGAAGGGTTACGAAGTGGGGCATTGAGCTTGCCGCCTTCGAGATCACCTACAAGAGATGTGACACTATCAAATCACGGGTCTTGGCAGATTTCATCATAGATTGGACGGAGATGCCAGATGCTACCCCTATACCAGAGCCGGAATACTGGGTGATGCACTTTGACGGATCAAAGCTACTCAACGGCTCGGGGGCTGGTGTACTACTACAGTCACCAATAGGGGAAAGTTACACTATGTTCTGTAGATCCACTTCGAGGCTACAAATAACATGAAGGAATATGAAGCACTCATTCACGGACTTCGCGTAGCCAAGGATATTGGCATCAAGCGCATAGTTTGCTGTGGAGATTCCGACTTGGTTGCCCAGTAGTAGGCTGGCATCTGGAACGCGCGGAACCCTATGATGGCGGCATTCGAGACGAAGTGGACGAGATAGCCAAGAGCTTCTTGGGCTACGAAGTCAAGTATGCCCCAAGGGAGGAAAATGAGGCGGTTGATCTGCTCTCAAAGCTTGGATCAGGGCGCAAGCAAATTCCACCTGGCGTTTTTCTGGAACATCTACGGACACCATCCATGAAGGAGCAAACCCCGAGAACTCGGATAGAGTCAACTCTTTTGTTCATACAGTAACAAAGGTCCCTTCGGCTTGGACAAAACCGTTCATGGATATCTCATACACGGAACTTTGCCCATCGACGAGGTCGAAAGTCGACAAATAGTACGTCGAGCAAAGGGCTATACCATAATCAATGGACAACTCTACAAAATAAGCACCACTGGTGTATACCTCAAGTGTGTTTCCCAGCAAGAGGGTATTGAAATCCTTCATGAGATCCATCTCGGGTATTGCGGGCATCACGCCGCTCCTTGATCGTTGGTCTCCAAAGCCTTCCGGCAAGGATTCTACTGGCTTACTACGAACGCGGACGCCGACAAGCTGGTTGATACATGCATGGGATGCCAGTACTATGCCCGACAACCACATGTTCCAGCTCAAAAATTGCGAACAATACCAATAACTTAGCCATTTGCAGTCTCGGGGCTAGACATGGTTGGTCCATTACATACGTCACCATGTGGGTTTACACATCTGCTAGTAGCAGTTGATAAATTCACCAAATGGATCGAAGCTAAACCCATTAGAAAGCTTGATGGGGCAACTGCCCTTAAGTTTGTCCGGGATCTAGTAGTGAGATTTTGTCTCCCACATATCATTATCACCGACAATGGCAGCAACCTATCACTCGGAGAAGTGGAAGCTTATTGTTGGGAGAAGGGAATCCGACTTGACTTAGCGTTTGTGGCACATCCATAGTCCAATGGTCAAGTTGAGATAGCCAATGGATTAATTCTGCAGGTAATCAAGCCATGTCTTGAGGCACCGCTACATAGAGCAGTTGGAGCGTAGGCGGAGGATTTACCATCTGTTCTGTGGTGTTTACGAACTACACCCAACAGATCTACCGGCTACACCCCTTATTTCATGGTATATGGAGCAGAAGCCATCCTGCTGATACGTCCAAAACGTATTTACTTTCTCGAACACTTTGCTATTCTTTCTCCTCTAAACTTATGTGATTTGGATACAACTAACACGGACTGACGCTGTTTTCAGCAGAATTAGCTTGGTGCCTAGTTTTTGTGCAGAAAATCAACTATCAGGAAAAATCCTGGAAAATATGCCAAAAATCCTATTTCACCAGAAGATCCACGGAGCCAGAAGACGAGACGGAGAAGGGGCTTGGGAGGCCCACACCCCTTCCAGGCGCGGGCCCACCACTGGCCACGCCTAGGGGGGTGTAGTCACCCCAGGCACCCCCTCGGCCTCCCTCTGCGCCTATAAGTTGCCTCTCGACTAAAAACCGCGGAGGTTCGATAGATTTCCAGAAAGAGTTCCGCTACGCCTCCGCCATCAGAAATCAAGATTCATATCCAGAAACTCCGTTCTGGCACCCTGCTGGGACGGGGAATTTGGAGAGGATCATCGCCATCGTCATCACAAACGCATCTCCATCAACCATCCATGTTTTCCTCATCCATGAGTGAGTAATCTCCTGATGTAGGCGTGGGGATGGTAGGGATTGGATGAGTTCTATCAAGTAATCGAATAAGATTGTTAGGGCATAGTGCCTAGTACCTCTATTAGTGCTATTTGACTTTGTTGCAACTTGTTGTTCTTAATGCTTATCACTAGGGCCTGAGTGCCATGATCTCAGATCTGAACTTATTATTGAATCATTATGATAGTATTGTTTGTGATCTTATCTGCAAGTTCTGTACACATATCATTGCTCGGATCCAAAGGCCCCAAAGTGACAATAATTAGGACAGCCGGAGGGGATGGCTGTGGTGTGAGGATCACATGTGTTCATGGAGTGTTAATACTTTTCTCCGGTTCTCTATTAAAAGGAGCACCTTAATTGACAGTAGTTCCCTAGAGGCCCCGCTGCCACGGGCTGGCTGTACAGAAGATGTTGTGCAAGTTCTCATTGCGAGAACGTATGAATATATTTGGAGCACATGCCTAGGATTGTTTAGTACTTGGATGCTTATTCTTATTTATCTGCAATGTCCTAGATCTCGAAGTTACATGTTTAGACTCGTGCATGCAACGCCCGTCCATCCACCCCTATGCCCACCGCACTCGATTCCACTGTTACCGTTATTGTTACTATTGCTCTTGTTCCACTGTTGTTGTTGCTTTGCTGTTGCTACTACCAAATTGTTGCTACTAATAAACTTCTGTGAGAAAGAACTATTTCCAGGTGCAGCTGAACTGACAACTCGGTTGTTAAGGCTTGCAAGTATTCTTTGGCTCCCCTTGTGTCGAATCAATAAATTGGGTAATACTACCCGCGAAGACTATTGCGATCCCCTACACTTGTGGGTCATCAAGACTATTTTCTAGCGCCGTTGCCGGGGAGCATAGCTTTATTTGTAAGTTCACTTGGATATATTATTTTTCACAGCTACTCCTTTAATCATGGTGAAGACTCGTGATCGAAAGTTCCCTATTTTACCATCCACTACAAGATAAGGTACAGTCCTAAACACCTCTGATGCTCTCGATTCACCGTCTGATATAAGAAAGATTGTTACACCACCACCACATACTCATGCTACACACACTGCTACTACTGCTGAGTCTGAAACTTCTTTTGATACTCATGATATTACTTCTAATGTGCTTGATGCGAGTGGTTCATTAGGTCCTTTTCTAGATGCTACTATGGCTAGTCTAGGGAATACCTAAACTCCTAGTGAAGACACTGTTACACCTGTTATCTCACCTGAGTCTAGAGAGAGTTATGATATTAATGATGGTTACATTGAGTTCACTGATGAATTTGTTGAAGAGTGTCGAAACACACATGATACTAGTGCTATTAAGAGTCTCCTTGCTATACACACCATTATTCCTAAGTCATCCTCTGATCCTAAGTTTGCCACCTCTCCCATAGATATTAAAGATAAAGATTATGATTTCTCTCTTGATTTATCCTACTTGGATATTGTTGAGAAAGAGCCTTTTTGTGGGACTGAAAATGAGAGTGTTGTGGCTCATATGAATGAGCTTTCTACTATGAGTGCTTTATTCTCTGATGATTTTAAGATGTGCAAGTACTTTGTTACTAAGATCTTCCCTTTTTCACTAAAGGAGAAGCTAGGGATTGGTTTAATAGATTACCTCCTAGTTCCATTGATAGTCCTGATTGTTTGATTGCTTCTTTCTTCCAGAAATATTTTCCTCCTAGTGCTAGACATGCTGCTTTGTAGAGACTTTTTGATTTTAAACAGGGAGAAGAAGAGAAATTGTCTGAGTCATGGACAAGGTTCTGTGCCTTGATTCAAGCACATCCTGGATGTCCATTACCTAAGAATTAACTTCTTGATATTTATTATAATGGACTAACTGATGATTCTAGGACATACCTAGATAGCTTTGCTGATTGTGTTTTCAGGAAAAGAACTCCTACAAATGCTGAAGAATTAATGACTAAGATAAGCAAGAATTATGATGATTGGACTTCAACTGAGCTAAATACACCTGAACCTATTACTCCTGAACCATATGTTCATGAACCAGTTCCAATACCAACACCAAAGAAAAGAGGAGTGATTGCATTAAATGATGAAGTGATGAAGGAAGCTAAGAAGTGTCTAAAGGAGAGAGGTATTAGAGCTGAAGATGTGAAGAATCTACCTCCTATAGAAGAATTATGTAAGCCAATTCCCCACTCATCTACTATTGAGGTACACTCTCTCCACTTTGATGAAGGTGATATTCCCTATAGTAAGCCTCCTGATCAATGCTTAGAGGAACTTGACACTTTTATTATTAAGCAAGATAATTTTAATAAACAAATTCAGAATAACTTATTGGAAAAATCTAGAGCTATTAAAGAGTTGAAAGATATTGTGGAAAGAACTTCTAATGATATTAAAATGCTTTGTAAACACTTTAAAATGGTTCAAACCCAACTTGATCAACTTGCTAAGGTACAAAAGGATATGCTAGTTAATGCCTCAGGAGATAAACATGCTTATGGAATTAGAACTAGGAGTGGTATAGCTACTGCAGATCCTTTATATCCTGAAGGACACCCTAAAATAATTGAGCAGGATTCCAACAAGTTGATAGTGGTAGTCCCGATAAGAGAAAGAAAAAGAAACATAGAATAGTTGAGGAACCACTTGAACCTGCTATAGATCCTAATAGTATATATGTCTCTGATGCTGAAACTGGGAGTGGTAATGGTAAAAATGATGCTCCTGAGGAGGAAGTTGAGGAAGAGCCTGAGAAGCACACTAAGAACACTAGGTACACTAAGGAAGATTTTATTGCTAATAAACATGGTAAAGAGAGAGAACCTTGGGTGCAGAAACCCATGCCTTTTCCAGGTAAGAAACACAGGTCAAAGGAGGAAGAATACTACAACAAGTTTTGTGAGTGGATGAAGCCTTTATTTTTGCAAATTCCTTTGACTGATGCTATTAAGTTGCCTCCTTATTCAAAGTATATGAAGGATATTTTCTCTAATAAAAGGAAGATTCCTAATGAGGAGATTTGTACTTTGCTTGCTAATTACTCCTTCAATGGTAAGGTTCCAAAGAAACTTGGTGATCCAGGTATACCAACTATTCCTTGCTCTATTAAGAATAATTATGTTAGAACTACTTTATGTGATTTGGGAGCTGGAGTTAGTGTTATGCCTTTTTCTCTCTATAAGAGACTTCAGCTAGAAAAGCTGATACCAACTGATATATCTTTGCAAATGGCTGATAAGTAAACTACTATTCCTATAGGTATATGTGAGGATGTTCCTGTTCAAGTTGCTCATAATTGCTTGGTTCTAACTGATTTTGTTGTGCTTGAAATGCCTGAAGATGATAATATGTCTATTATTCTTGGGAGATCTTTTCTTAATACTGTAGGTGCTGTCATTACTTGTAATCAAGGGAAAGTAACTTTCAATATTAATGACAAAGAGCACACTGTCTATTTCCCCAAGAAGGTTGCCAAAATATATTGCCTGAACTACATTGAAAATGTTGAGAGCATTAAGGTTGGAGAAATATATTGTCCCATTCCACAAGAAAATTTTGAAACTATTATGATTGGGACTATTGCTATCAAGCTTGAGGTAACATAATCACTTGGTGGAATACAAAGTTTTGTTTCATCTAAGATTGTTTTGGTAACAAGACTTGATCAATCTTGTTAACAAAAGGATTTTAATGAACAAAATAATGTTTTCACTGTGGTTATACTTGCTTTCTTTTACTTTTCACCTTCCTAGTCTTTGTTTTATCTTTAGTTTTTCTAGTTGTTTGCTTGTTAGAGTGTCTTAGAACATCTGTAGTTTGGTTTTTGTTTGCTTTTGCTTCTTCTGAAAAAACTGTATCTGCGAGAAAATCAATTTTCATACCCTGAAAATTGGCCAAAAATAAAGTTTTCAGAAAAATCCCAGAAAATTCAAAATAAATTTTTCCTCGAAAAAAGGGGCAGAGGAACACCTGGAGTGACCCAGGGGTCCACCCTAGGCCACCACACTCATGGTAGGCGCGGCCTACCTAGGGGTGGCGCCTAGTGGGGTTTGGCCCACCTGGTCCCCTCCAGGATGCCTCCTCAAAGCCACCTTCTTTCTCTCTCCCGAAAGACACCGGAAAACTTTCTCTAGCTCGAGTTCTTGATGTTCTTTCTCGCGATTTTAGATCTCCTTGTTTAGCCCATCTCAAGTGCTGATTTTTGAGGGTTTGCTCCTTGGTATGTGCCTCCTCCACTTGTCCAATTAGATTTGTGATTGGTAGATTGTATCTTGAGTATTTTGCTGCTATAGGTGTCAGGTTGTTTGAGCTTGCATGCTTGTTTGAGCTTGCATGCTTGTTCTATGATTAGAAATTTCATTTTGATGCATGTGTAGCCCTCTAGCAAGTTCCTATAGTAGTTGCTCATCGTTTATAAACATAGAAATCACTTGGTTTGATGTTTGTCTAAAAATTTCAAAAAAAGAGAAGTAATGGACAACCACACATTTGGTGAAATATTTGAGAGTGATGCGCCTAGAAGGGCTAGGATTCGAAGATTATCCACCAGTGCTAGACCCTCATACAATGAAGATCTCATTACTCCGCGGTTTGGTGACGAGGGAGATGAGCGGGATGCGGATCCCTCCACCTTTCCTTGCCAAACTTTCTTGCGGACTGCTGGGATTCTTGATGATTTTATGACCTTGGTTCGGAGGGCTGGACTAACAAGTTACATGCAAGATGAGAGCGCGCAATATGCTATGCTCACTAAAACATTTGTGTAGAGCTTTTCTTTTACTAACAGTGTGTTCAAGCCAGATGTGTCTTTCAAAATTTATGGCAAGGCTTATTCTATGACTTTGAAGCAATTGTGTAAGGCCCTGGGACTTGGTACAGCTGGGTCAGCAAAGAATATTCCAGCTCAACCCGCTGATTTGGTGGAGCTTTACCGAGGGATAACCAATGATGATGACCGTAGAGCTCAATGGGGAAAGATAAAGAATATTCAACTCCCAGCCATTAGGTACTTTGCTTACTATCTTGCCACAAGTGTTCTTGGTAGGGAGAACACTAGTAATATTTCCAACTATCAATTGGCCTTCTTAGCTGCTGCGCTGAACAATGAAACTAAGTATAATCTTGGTTCTCTCATTGCTCGTCGCTTTACTACTAAGGGACCCATTTATGGGGGAATTATTGCTACTCGTGTTGCTGCTACCTTAGAAATTGCTGTTGACCCAAATGATACAGTTTTGGCTCCTCAGAGGATTGATCTTGCTGCCATGAAGGCACATCACTTTGTCACCACTAACTCTACCCTTGATAGCTTGGTTTATAGAATGATGTTTATTGACGGGGAAGAGAGAGAGAGATCCCTCTACCCCAAACCACTTTGTTCAGTATTTCTCAGGACCTTTGTCACGCTCCAAGGGGGAGATGGATGACAAGCTGCGCTCTCTTAACTTCCACAGGCACTACCAGGCGGAAGCACCATCATACGACCCCTTTGTGTACTACACAGCGGAGGCCTCGAGCTCATACCAGGACGAGGGAGCTTCCTCGACGTACTGCGGGGGTGCATCTTCTTGGGCACCATGGGATTGAGCCCCACTTAGGCCAAAAGCCTAATCTTGGGGGGAGGTATACCAACATCACACTCATATATATATCATGTTTTATCGGTTCTTTGTATATCCATTGTTTCGCTTTCTTTTTGGTTCTTGTTGCTGCTTTCTCAAAAACACAAAAATACCAAAAATATTTTCATTGTTTCTCTTGGTTTGTTTCTTTGCTTTTCAGTTTCGGTTTGCCTTAAAAGAAAAATCCAAAAAGATTTTGCTTTGTTTGGTTTGCTTTTGTTTTGTTGTTTTGCTTTGTTTGCTTTCTTTAAAAAAATCAAAAACACCAAAAATATTTGTTCTTGTTCTTTGGTTTTGTGAGTTCTTTGCAGGGTTCAGCCGTCCTCAGTGGATATTGGTTTCATGTTATTATTCAAGTCACACAAGTGAAGGGCAATAATGAAGATTAAGACAACTTGAGGAGTGGTAAGAGGCTGGTTACGAACTCTACTTGTTTTCATTTTTGTACATATACTCATCATTGTGAGCATGCTTAGCCTGTTTATGTAAGGTGTATGTCATTATGGATGCTTATTAGTTCTTGCTTGCCTGTGATTACCTCCAGCTTGCTAATAGTTTCTAGCATGTCATATGAATGTTTGCTTGCATTGTTTTATTCATACTCATTATGTTTTGTTGCAAGCATGATTATGACAGTTATTGCTCTCTCGTTTGTCGCTCCCTTTCTATTGCTAGCCTTCACTTGCACTGAGTAAGCTCTACCTGTGCTTCCAACTCCCCAAAACTAATATTGCCAGCTGTGTCCACCTTACCTACCTATTAGCATCATTTGCTATTTCAGTGCATATTCTATATGCCATGTTTTCTTCCAAAATAAAATGTTTGTCTGTTTTGAGAAAGTTAGTTAGTAAAGCTCTCACGAACTTGATGGCACACTTTATTCCGTGCACTTAATAATTCTGAACCATTGTGACCTGTCCATGAAAGTTATATGCTTGCAAATTATATGCTGGGAGTCAGCGGAACCGTGATGTCACGGGGAACGCTTTCAACACTTTTTTGATATTTATATCCAGTTGATACCTTGTTATTTTGTTTGCGGATGTCGTCGATGTGAAATAAAAGGGGGACTTGTGAGTTCATGGAGTTTATATATTGTTTTAGAGAAACGCCTGGGCCGCTAGCCTAAGCCATGCCTAATCATGGTGGAAACTTGCAGCATCACCATAATGAGCATTTATGAAGCATCCTCAACAAAAACCTATACACATAGTAAATAAAAAGATCACTGAGATGCTCATTGTCTGCTTGGCTTGTCATTTTGATCACGGGATAGCTCCTGTATCATGTGCAAGGGGTACCTCGTTGGCGGTTCTCTATGATATGCGTGTATTTACAATGACATGAACTTTCAGGTAACCAAAGTTGAGTAGCATGCGGTGCAGCCCTCGTACTCAAGGGACTTGGGATTTCCAGTTTATGGTCTTTCAAGCATATGATTCACAGTGGACCTCACTTTCACCTTAAACATATAAAGATGCCTATGATAGGGGCAATGAGAGATCAAAGCTAACAAGTACCTTACTTTCAGCATTTGGAAGCCTTTCAAACTTTTCAAAACCTTTTCACTTCCTTGTTGATTCACCACCTATTCTTTGAGAACCTTCTTGAGAGCATAGTTGTCATTTTTGTGTTTGTTTCAAAACTTGGTTAATTATGTCATGACTTTGATGCTTGTGTCTCTGATATATTTATCTCTAGTCTTCACTTGAACTTCAGAGGTGCCTTGGCATTTATATTGTGCTCTTCAAACAAAGGCAAGCGAGATACCACTCTATCATACCTTATTATGAGCATTGCAATGTTGCTTATGTTTATGTTTCTTGCTACTTATTATTATTGAGTTGGTTTCTCTTCATAGCTTGCAATGACTATTCAGTAGACTTAGTTGCATACTCTTTATTATGCATAGTTTAAGCATCTAATCATGTGCTGAGAATATATACATCATATGAAGCAAATGTGTTCGTGAAAGTTCTTTTATCGCACTCAGTTTTCAACTGAATTGCTTTAGGACAAGCAATAAGCTAAGCTTGAGGGGAGGTGATACGTCCAAAATGTATGTACTTTCTCGAACACTTCTCTATAGTTTCTCCTCTAAACTTAGGTGATTTGGATACAACTAACACAGACTGACGCTGTTTTTAGCAGAATTACCTTGGTGTCTAGTTTTTGGGCAAAAAATCAACTATCAGGAAAAATCCTGGAAAATATGCTAAAAATCCTATTTCACCAGAAGATCCACGGAGCCAGAAGACGAGACGGAGAAGGGGACTGGGGGGCCCACACCCCTGCCAGGCGCGGACCCACCACTTGCCGCGCCTAGGGGGTGTAGCCGCCCTAGGCACCCCCTCGGCCTCCCTCTACGCCTATAAGTTGCCTCTTGACCTAAAAACCGGTGGGGGTCGATAGTTTTCCAGAAAGAGTTCCGCTACTCCGCCACCATCAGCAACCAAGATTCAGATCTAGAAACTCCGTTCTGGCACTCTGTCGGGACGGGAAATTTGGAGAGGATCATCGCCATCGTCATCACCAACGCATCTCCATCAACCATCCATGTTTCCCTCACCCATGAGTGAGTAATCCCTCGCTATAGGCTTGGTGATGGTAGGTATTGGATGAGTTCTAGCATGTAATCGAATAAGATTGTTAGGGCATAGTGCCTAGTACCTCTATTAGTGCTATTTGACTTTGTTGCAACTTTTTGTGCTTAATGCTTGTCACTAGGGCCCGAGTGCCATGATCTCAGATCTGAACTTATTATTGAATCATTATGACAGTATTGTTTGTGTTCTTATCTGCAAGTTGTGTACACATATCATTGTACGGATCCAAAGGCCCCAAAGTGACAATAATTGGGACAACCGGAGGGGATGGCTATGGTGTAAGGATCACATGTGATCACGAAGTGTTAATGCTTTGCTCCGGTGCTCTATTAAAAGGAGCACCTTAATTGCCAGTAGTTCCCTAGAGGCCCCGCTGCCACGGGATGGCTGGGCAGAAGATGTTGTGCAAGTTCTCGTTGCGAACATGTATGACTATATTTGGAGCACATTCCTAGGATTGGTTAGTACTTGGATGCTTATTCTTATTTATCTGCAATGCCCTAGATCTCGAAGTTACATGTTTAGACTCGTCCATGCAATGCTCGTCCATCCATCCCTATGCCTACCGCACTCGAATCCCACTATTACCGTTACTGTTACTATTGCTCTTGTTCCAATGTTGTTGTTGCTTTGCTGTTGCTACTACCAAACTGTTGCTACTGATAAACTTCTGTGAGCAAGAACTATTTCCAGGTGCAGCTGAAGTGACAACTCAGTTGTTAAGGCTTGCAAGTATTCTTTGGCTCCCCTTGTGTCGAATCAATAAATTCGGTAATATTATCCGCGAAGACTGTTGCGATCCCCTACACTTTTAGGTCATCACCTGCCTTCTGACATCCTTCACGATTCACAAAGAGTTGCCGCCTACGACGAAGATGAGGCTGAAGAATCCAGGCGCCTAGATGTGTACCTTCTCGAGGAAGAGCGCATATTGGCATGCCAAAGATCCGCCATCTATCAGCAGAAGCTACATAGCTACCATAATCATCGCCTTCGTCATCGCTCGTTTAAAGAGGGGGATCTGGTGCTACGACTTAAGAAGAAGAATTCACAAAAATTATCCCCGCCATGGGAAGGACCGTTCATCATTATCAAGGCGCTACTCAATGGGTCTTACTACCTCATTGACAATCGTGAACTTGAGGATAGACCCAGCAATGATCATAAGTGTAAGCGACGTGACCCGGATGATGACTACCCGAAGTTTGATCGGCCATGGAACATAACACAGCTACGTCCTTTCTACACTTAGCATATTTTTTATCTACTGTGTACCTCTTATATGATCAATGAAATAAAGCTCTTTGGTTCACTCATATGCTTGAGTCTTTTACCTCCTTTAGTGTTCATTTTTGGATCATATAAAACATTTATGCACAAGCTTTGCATTTGCACTTGTAAAAATTCCGCCTACGGGCATTAGCTTAAGTTTTCTGGTCTGTACCTTCTTTGTTGTTTTTATGTGGATTCTGGAGTAGTGACTTTCGGCACTTGAAGTCGGCGATTTTGTGCTTAGGTTTTGACGGTGCCATTGGGCATCATAGGTTGAGCGCATGGTTCTGAATATGAGTCTTCCGACTCATGAAAAGTCAAGCATAAAAACCAAAGTAATGGATAAGCCAGCACTTGCTTAAAAATATTTACATGCTGCAACTAGTACTTAAGTAGCAGGAAACATATAGCTATTTTTTTCCGCCTTAAGATTAAAACTGCAGTTTTTTTATACATACAGAGGAAACAAATATTACAAAGTGTTTTTTCATTCCTCTGGCGCAGGAGACTTTGAGGTAGCATCGTCGGCAGCAGGAGAATCATCCTGATCATCTTCAAAGTCAGTGGTCTTGAGGGAGTCGGAGGATCTAGGCTGGTCGCCATCGATGATCTCGAGAGGCACAAAGGAGTTTGGGTCGACCAACTCGACAACCCTGGTGTCATAGCTGACGAGCGATGCCCAGATAGCTTTATGATCAATCTTCTAGCCGTCATCTTCTACGTCGGGCATACCTGAGGTCACCGTGTCGATGTCAGCATTCTTGTAGTGGGCCTTGACCATCGGCAGCGAGATTCTAGCACCAGCCTAGGTACATGAAGCTTTCCAGCTTACGATACGCTCGAGGGCTTGGCGCAAAATTTCCGAGTACTTCATGATGGAATCCACCGCCTTGATGTTGATGTTCAGGGGCTTGGCAATTTCCTTGGCTTGCTTGATGGCGGTACTGATGAAGTTGCCGGCAAGGACCATGCATTCCTTTGGCGGAGGAGGCGTATTGGTTAAACCAATAGGAGCTGCATTTCCGACAAAGGAAAGGAGTACATGAGTTCAAAAAACATAAAAGTCTAGAGTACCTGGCCTACAGAAGTACGAGACATAGATCTCTTACCAAAGATGCTCGCTTCGGCTTGCTGCCGTTCTTGTCGGAGGACCTTGTAAGCTTCAAGGTTGCGTTGATTCTGCTCATCGGCAGCTTTCTTATACTCCTTGAGGATTGCAATTTCCTCCTTCAGTCAGTTGATCTCCGTGTTGGAAGACTCCTGCATGGCCTTCATTGACGCTTCATGCATCTTCAGGGTATCAGCCCTCTCCTACTTAAGGATCTTGTTTTTGCTATCCAGCAGTTATATGTGCTTGGATTGCTCAACAATGTCCTTCGCCTTGGCAATAGCTTCTGCAGGTCAGAGAAATGACAGCGCACGATGAGTAGTTGGAGAGTGATGTCACAAGACCAAGTTTGAATGAGAAATTGAAAAGAAAAACAGACTCTTGCTCTTGGTGATTTGATCCTTCAAGAAGGCAGTTTTACCCTTTTTAGCTTCTAGATCAACACGCACTTGTGGAACTTCTCGTTGACGACGCCTCTCCGAGCATTCTCATTTTGCGGAAAAATATCAAAGTTACTTAGTCTACTTGGAGCATCTAGCCGGATAAATATCCACCTAGAGGCTTGGGGGCTACAGTGAGAGTTTTTTACTCGGCAATATGCTTAGTCTTTCTTTAAGCATCTTTTCGGAACTAATTCTGTTTCAACTAGAGGCTTGGGGGCTACAGTATTGAAATTTACAAACACTGCGTATGCTACTCTAAAAGTATCTAGTTGGATTAGTTCATTCAGACTACATACTTGGGGGCTACAGTGCGAAGTTTTCTAGCTTAGTCACTCTTAGATCATTCAGACACAAAAACCTATGGTTTTCCATCTAAATCCTTAGGGGCTACAGTGGGATACTTCATAAGAAATGCAAAAGGCATACAAAACTTACAAGTGCAATGATCTTGAGGTTGGTGGCGCTCTCGGCAAATATCTTGTTGAAGGAAAGACTATTTCCGCGCAGGATATCCGCTTGCTTGAGCAGCTCCTCAAGACCACATGTCGGAGAAGTCGGTGCTGCACCAGGAACCAGAGTGGAGCTACTCGGTGTAAGCACCAGGTAGACGATCTTCAGGAATTATGCTAGTGTCTTGGGTGTAGTGGCGCCGCCTGCGGCAGAAGTTCCGCCTTCCATCATCGCCTCACCGCTACCAGTGGCATCCTTAGCCAGAGCTTCAGCCACTTTTGGTGCGGTTCTTTCTTGTGTCGCCTGCTCACCGACCACAGCAAGTTCCGCAGCAACGCCTTGGTCCACTTCCATAGCGGAAGGTTCAGACGTTACCTTTGCTGGAGAGCTTGTCCGTGCGGTAGCAGGCTAGATGCTGGGAGTTGTGGGGGCAATGGCGGGAGACGCTTGGTGAAACATATCCTTGATGTTTTAGAAGCCCCCAATGTTTTGGAGGTCTTCTTCAAACTCAAGCTGGCCTTCTTCCTGAAACATGCAAAAGTATAAGTACAGGAACAAGACGGGCAAGGGACAATGTCGGATGTTAAGAAGCTTACACAAAAGTTGGTGCCTTGGTAAACGGGATACTGGTGATTCTTCTTTTCTCCACCTCCAGGGCGGAGGTGGACTTCTTGGAGGCTCCACCATCCGTCTTCTTCTTCTTGCCTCTATCGGCAGCGTCAGAGGTGGAGATCTTCCGCTTACGCACCAACGAAACATCGTCATCGGACACGACGGTGACTTCCTTCATCTTGGGGTCATAGACTTGGATAGCCATGCTATCCTCCTCTAGACTCTTTAGTTGTTAAGTGAATCCCGAAGTGTTAGATGTAATGGTAATGGCTAGACGGAAGAAATGGAGTATACGTCATACAGGGAAAATAAACAAATACCTCTGGGCACGTGCCACCCTCGAACATGTCATAGGTGATGGTGAAGCCATGCTTCCTGTCCTTTACCTTGACGATGTCCTTGAGGCAGAGCTTGATGGAGTCACTCGAGAAGTTGTCCTCGGAGATGCGGAGGCTATCCTTCCTATCCTTGGTATACTGGTGCATCAGCTTCGCACGGTGCTGCAGAGGCTGGATCCGCCTGATGAACCAGCACATGGCTAGGTCCAACCCGGTAATACCCGTGTCTATGAACCACTCGATCCGCCTTACGGTGTGGGAGGCTTTGTCGTCGGAGGGTAGGAGGGCTTGGGATCTCCATGTGGTGGCTTCAGCAGCGGCCCCGTTGACAAAGTCCGAGTACGATGCTTCTCAGCCAGTCAGAGGGATATCTGGGCCCTAGAAGTACGTCATCTGCTAATTTTTGCAGTACTCGTGGCCTACAATGTCGGGGAACCGCCGGCCAGGGCGGATCTTGAAGCTAATGGTTCCACAATTTCTGATCTTATCCTTGCTCACTCTGGCTTCCCTCTTGACGCTGAAGTAATATATAAATAGATCTAACCTAGGCCTGATTCCTAGGTAACCCTCACAAAGCGTTGCGTAGTTGCTAAGCATGGGGATGCTATTCAGAGACAGGTTCTAAGGTTGAACCCGGTAGTGGCTAAGGACCTCTATGAAGAAGTCGGAGATTGGGAGGGAGACGCCGTGTACCAGTTGGGCTTTGAGGTACACCTTTTCTCCAGCTTGGGGAGAAGGGATGACCTCACCGGCCGGTGCCGCCCACCAGATCAGACCCTCCGTCCTGGGGAGGTACCCCTCGGCGAGCATCTCCTTGAGATTTCCATAGGTGATGTCGGAGCCGCGCCACTCTCCCTTGTGAGAGTCGCCCTCCTCCTCCAGCGGTTCCAGCCCCGCTGGAATATGGTCACCGCCGATGGTTTCCACGACTGCGGTGCATGGCAGCACCAAGCCTTCTGGGGGCACATGAACGGAGCCCGCCGGCTTAGCCGCGGCGTTGCTCGTTGCCGCTATGGATGGGGTTGCACTGCTGCTCGCCATTAGGGAAAGGAGGAAGGTGACTATGGGATTGGGGAAAGCTAGGGTTTTTCTCGGTGTGCGTGGAGAGATAGAGGAGACGTTCGCTGGAGGAAGAAGATGACGCGAGGAAGAATGCGGTGGAAGGATAGAAATTACCATAGTTATACTTTATAGTAATATGCGCGGAGATTCATGCAAGTTGATCAAATGGTTGCTGCATGGACAGCGCGTGCGTGTGCGTGCACGGAAAATTTGCCACATTCCCACCGCCACCGCCAATGTTTCGCATCCTTCGTGCGGGAAAAATGGCTATGATTGCGTTCTCTGCATGTGTGAGTTACGAGGCATCGCTGACCTATGGTTGCATTCGCGCGGGAAGGCTACGGAGGAGTCACCAGCATACCCGGAGCCTTGGAGTGCAATACACGTTAGACTAGTTGTGTACCGTGTAGGACTCTGTGACCTGTCCGGCTAGGACTTTGCCTGTAACCCTAGGATCTGGCGACTATATAAGCCGGACCTATGGGAGCCTTTAGGGCACGATACAACTCATGCCTCGTACATCGAACCATGTAACTCGGTGTATTGCCATTATAGTGATTTATAGCAGGAGTAGGATTCCTCCATCGTCGTAGGATCTGAACCTGGGTAAGCTGTGTTACCTCATACCCGCCAACCTTCCACCTTACCCCACGTATCTAAACACGCACTGTGAGGACCCCTCCATGGCGTACTCGTCGGTAATACCATGACACCATCCTACTTTTCCTCCGCAACTCTCGGTGATGGTTCCTCCACCCCAATTTCTGGTGTCGGTCACACACAATTATCTTCAACTACTCAACCTCTAATCCTTCCAGATGTCCTAGACGCACCAGCCTTAATCAAAAAATTTAATCTCTATCCATAAATTCACTCATGTAATAACGTTTCTGTTGAATTTGACCAGTTTGGCTTGTCTGTGAAGGATTTAATCACCAAGGCGGAGAGATCGCACGCTTCGATAGTTTTGGTGTCCTCTACTCCATCCATGGTGCTCTTGCCGCGTCTCCACCATCATCCATGCTTGCTCCTATAAATATTTGGCATCAACGTCTAGGCCATCCCAATAAAGCTTCAATGTCATCCTTGCTTAGTGAATTTGCAATCCCTTGTAATAAAGATTCTCATAACACTTCTACCTATGAGTCTTGTCAACAAGCAAAATATGTCCGTCTACCCTTTAGTTCATCTAGTTCTTTTAGTACTTTTCCGTTTGAGCTTCTTCATTGTGATTTATGGACCTCCCCAATCTTGAGTATTTCTAGATTCAAATATTATCTTGTCATATTGGATGATTTTACTCATTATACTTGGAATTTCCCTCTTTGAAACAAATCAGATGTTCCCACCATTTTTCTCAACTTTCAGCGCTATGTTGCCACTCATTTTTGTTTACCCATTAGATTCATATAATGTGATAATGCTCGCGAGTTGAACAACTTCACAAACCAAAATTTCTTTCTCCACCATGGCATTCTCCTATGATTTCTCCTGTCTATATAATTCACCACAAAATGGCAAGGCCGAACATGCCCTTCGAACAATTAACGATATGATTCGCACTCTCCTCATCCATTGTTACATGCCACCAAAATTCTGGCCCAAAGCACTCCGTACTGCCACCTATCTCTTAAATATTCTCCCATCCAGAGTCAACCCAAAAACCACACCTTACTTCTCCCTTTTTCTCTCCCATCCTAATTATTACGAGCTTCGTGTTTTTGCTATCTCTGTTTCCCAACATCTCTGCCACTTCCCCTAATAAACTCTCCCCTCGTTCTATCCCATGTGTGTTTCTCGGATACTCCGATGTACATAAAGGATACCGCTGTCCTGATCTTGTTTCTGTTCATGTCCACATCTCTCGCCATGTCACCTTTGACAAAACTGTTTTTCCCTTCTCTCATCGCCAACCTAATCAACCAACCCCTCTAGCACCTATTTCGTCACCTACCCGATCCCAAGTTCCTTTCCTTTTCCCTGTCACGTCGCCCACCCCTCTGCCGTCTCTAAAGAAATATTTGCCACGGCAGACAACCAAGCAGCAAACGCTGCCCCAGCAGAAAACTCTGCCGCAGAAGCCGAAACAGCCGATCCACCCTACACCGATTCACATTCACTAATCACGACCCCCATTACCTCTGATGCTTCCCCCCAATCAACCCCACGTCTGCCACATCCGTTGTGCCGAACGCCTCTTCCTCACCATCACCTTTAGCTCCTCCACCTCATGCTATTCCTACCACTGCTCCTACTAATGATCATGTCATGCACACATGAGCTAAATATGGATTCCGTCTTCCGACCAAATGTCTAAACTTTACTGTCACCCCATATCTTTCACCTATTCCCAAATCCTATAAATTTGCTCTTCTCGATTCCCACTGGGTTACTGCCATGCGTGATGAGTTTCAAGCCCTTCTGTCCAACAACACTTGGCAGCTCGTTCCCCGACCCCCTAACGCTAATATAGTCTCTAGCAAATGGGTGTTGCGCCAAAAGTTTCACTCTGACGGTTCTCTCTCTCGGTATAAATCTCGTTGGGTCTATCGTGGCTTCTCTCAACAACACGACATCGACTATGATGAAACCTTCTCTCTTGTAGTTAAACCTAGTACCATCCACGCTTTTCTCAGCATTGTTGTTTCCTCTTCATGGACCATTCACCAATTAGATGTTAAAATGCCTTTCTTCATGGTTCCTTGGATGAAACTGTCTATTTTCAACAACCTATAGGTTTCGAAGATTCCACCTCCCCTAATCATGTGTGTCTCCTTAGAAAATCCCTCTACGGTTTCAAACAAGCTCCACGTGCATGTTTCCAACGTTTCTTCACTTTCATCCAATCAATAGGATTCTCTCCATCTCAGTCTGACTACTCTCTGTTTGTTTATAATTCCAACAATGACATTGAGTACCTTCTTCTCTATGTAGATGATATTGTCCTCACATATTCCTCTACATCCTTCCTTAATCACATCATTTCTCTTCTCCAAACTGAATTTTCTATGAATGATCTTGGGTCACTCCACCACTTCTTAGGTATTGCTGTCACTCGTGATCTCAACGATCTCTGTTTCTCTTAGCGTCAATATTCCCTTGATCTCCTTAACAAAGTTGGCAGGCTAGATTGTCAACCCTCTCGAACTCATGTTGATACCACCACCAAAATTACCTCTGAGGGTGAACAATTTTCTAATCCAACTCTTTATCGTAGCCTCATAGGATCTCTCAAGTACCATACTCTTACACGACCTAAACTATCTTATGTTGTTCAACAAGATTTTTTATTTATGCACGATCCTCGCCTTCCTCACTTTAATCATGTCAAACGCATTCTTCGTTACCTCAAAGGTACTATTGATCATGGTTTACACATAAATTACTCATCACCCACTTCATTGACAGCATATTCTGATGCAGACTGGGCTGGTTGTCTAGATACTCGTTGCTCTACTTTGGGATACTGTGTTTTTCTAGGTAACAATTTGATTTCTTGGTCCTCGAAACGCCAGCTTACGGTCTCACGCTTGTCAGCTGAGGAAGAGTATCGTGATTTTGCTCATGCAGTTGTTGAAACAATTTGGTTGCGCCAGTTGCTTGAAGAACTTCACCGTCCAATTTTGCAGGCCACAGTTGTTTATTGTGACAACATTTCAGCGGTTTATATGCTGGGCAATCCAATTCAACATCGGCGCACCAAGCACATTGAAATTTAAATCCATTTTGTACGTGAGAAGGTTGCTTTGGGACAAGTCCGTGTTCTACATGTCCCGTCTACAGCTCAGTTCGCCGACGTATTCACCAAAGGGCTTGCTACAATGCCTTTCAATGACATCTGATTCAGTCTCAACGTTGTTGATCCCACCGTTAACACTGCGGGGGGTGTTAGATTATATTGTTTACTTGTAATGCAAGTTAGGGTTTAGGGTAGCCGACCGACCCCTCTTTCTCTATATAAACCCTTGTACCCCTTTATTGAATAATTAAGCGTCATATTATTAAAACTCTTCAAAAACTACTCCTCTAAAGGAGGTTGGCGTCGAACTGATCTCCTAAATTTAGAGGAGTAAACCTTTTTTGCCCCATTTTTCCCACCACTCCACATATACATTCAAACATCTTACATATAGTTT
This sequence comes from Avena sativa, assembly GCA_916181665.1. NCBI lineage: Eukaryota > Viridiplantae > Streptophyta > Magnoliopsida > Poales > Poaceae > Avena > Avena sativa. Next base: position 151,417,707 of record OV702283.1, on the reverse strand, counting down.
AAACGAACAATTCAAACATACGGAAAATTCAAACACAAGCAATACACCACTTAAATAACATACATAGACATAGTTCATCAAATCGAACACATCAAAAAAAACATGCATAGAGTTCATTCAAAAGTAGACTCTACCACCAACATCGATCAAGGTCACCAAAAATAAGCTATAGACCTTGTTTGATCCATAATACCACCAACATATCACCTTATATGTTGGGGACCACCATCGAAGAGCTCAAAGACCATCTCCGAAGAACTCATCATCATCACCTCCTCCTCCTCGACCACCACCATCCTCACCATGACTATGACCACCACCACCATCTCCTCCTCCTCGGCCACCATCACCTCCTTGGCCATGAGCATCTCCACCAAAAGATATTTGAAGGATCTTTGCTCGAGTGAGCTCCCAATATTTCCTAGCCATGGAATCCATGTTGCTTGGATCCATGAACATGATAGAACACTCATCGATCTCCTTCTCTTTTGCTATCCTCTCCTCCTCAAGTGCAACCCTCCTCTCCTCAGCAAGGGCCCTCCTCTCCTCGGCAGCCATCTTATTCTTCCACTTCTCCTCCTCCATTGCCTTGAGCTCGGCCCACCTTGCCGGCTTCTCATCCCTCCTCTCGGCCTCCAATGCTTTCTTGGTCTCAACCATGGCACATATTTCTTATTTGTAGCCTCCAACTTGGGCACCTCTCCTTTTCCTCTACTTTGCAAGCTTTTGCCCCTCGCGCCTCTTGTGCGGGTCTTCGTCTTCCTCATCATTAGCATCGATGGAGATGCTCACCCGGACCTTTTTGGAGTGGTCTCCCAATTCCTCCGCACCCACTTTTCATTGCCAACAAACTCATTGTAGCAATGGTGCAAGGTGAAATCTTTGCCCCCATTCTTATTGTTGTGTATCTTGTAGAGGTCTTGGATGAGTGGCCCAAACTTTTCTTGTCCCCCATATTTTCCCACCCTAGGCCGCGGCGGAGATCTCCGATTGCGGCAGTGTTGGGGCGTCTCCGGCGCCGGGGATGGTCAGAGAAGGTGCGTCGGAAAGCTACGCGTTGATTGTAGACGGATTCGGCGACATCGACGCTGGTGGGGAGGTAGGTGGGAAAGAACGGCGGAGGGCGGGAAGAGGAGGTCGGGAGGCGGTAGTTTTTCTCAGAAGTGGCCTCGGAGAAGTAAATTTAGGAGTCGGCCGCCACTTTTACTCCTCCGATGAGTATAATTTTACTCCTCTAACCGTTTAGGAATTCGGTTAGGTGTCGCCGCTGTGTAATTGTACTTCTCTAACCGATTTTAAGGGATCGGTTAGAGATGCCCTAATCTTTATTATTTCGAAAACATCAGCATAAACGAAGTACTGGTTTAGAATATCCACTCTCCACGCGCCAAATTGATTTATCATATCTAAGACAAACCATAGCCTACATCTCCTTTTCACTGAAACTGGTCTACGGCAAATTGATTTATCATATCTAAGACAAACTGCAGCCTACATCTCATTTTTATTGAAACTAGTCTACGAGAAAATTTCCTAGGAATCCCTCCAAATTCCTATCTATTATCCATCCAAACTCGCCTAATCAGTGCCTTTTAATAATTCCATGTCACGAAAAATATCTTGCCACGTAGATGATGCATTACACGAGAAACACTGTGTCCTCCAAGTTCCCACTAGGATAATATTTTTTAGCTCTCTTGCACATAGACCGTCAGATTTTGTAATAAGCCTCTACTCTTGGGGTGCTAGAAGAGCTTGGATAAAGACAAGAAAGTCACGAAAGCCAAGACCACATTGCATTTCCAGTCTGCAATTTTTCTCAAAAACACTAATGAGCCTTCTATTCCCATCCTTAGCTCCCCAAAAGAATTCTCTTACTAGCTTAGTAAGATCATCACAGACAAATAAGGGAAATTAAAACACCCTCATTAAGTATGTGGGCAATGCTTGGGCGACCGCTTTGATGAAAACCTCTATTTGTTCTTGAGCTAAAAGGCCAACTACCAATATAAGCAATCTTTTAGTTGACTAAGCTTGGATATTTTGTAATTTAACCCTTGACATGCGTCCATCTGGGGTAGGCAGGTCTAAATATTTCTCCTCAAAAAACCAAGCTAGTCACTACAAGAAAGCTATGGATATCCTCATCGTCTGTATTGTTGAAGTGTATAAGTGGATTGTACTAGTCCTTTTTATAAGTTTAGACTTTTGATTGCGTTCGCTAGTGCATGAAGCTTGACATGGTATCAGAGCCTAAGGTCTCGAGTTTGAGTCCTGACTTTCGCAATTTATCCTAAAAAATTTGTTGACCCCTCTGTGTCCACGTATAGGCCTCTTCAGTCATACGTGAGTTCGCGCGCCGTCGCTCTCTTTCGGTTGCACGTGCTGACTTCTCTCCGTCACACGTGAGAGGGGGTGTTAAAGTGTATAAGTGGATTGCATTAACCCTTTCCATCAGTTCGGACTTTTGGTTGCGTTGGCTAGTGCATGAAGCTTGACACGTACTAATACACTAGTACATGCCTCTCCAAAAATCAAAGAGCATTTCGAGGGGGTTAATTTGCTGGCCCGTGCAAGAGGCATAAGTGTCCAACATTAATTTAACATGATCATATTGTTCCTTAGATGTTTTGAAAAAAATATTTTTTGAGGAGAAACATTGGGAAGGGCACCCACTACAATTTTTATATTAATAAGAAGAGATTATATATGTACAAACATGTTACAGGATCCAAAGGAGCACAAAGAAAAGCTAAAAATCTAAGTTTGGGACTGCAACCATTACTTGAATGTTTCAGCATGTTTTTCTTCATTCTATGACTCAACATTTTAATCTCATCTAAGTAAATTATTTTCCAATTATGGAAGGAAATCCTCTGGTTCTTGAATATCTTGTTGTTCCTTACAATCCATATACTCTAGGCTGCTAGAATTATAATGTCTGTCGTCGCAAAAGACAAATGCAGTTTTGTTTTGATATCCTCGATGGCTTCCATCGTAGATAAATGACTTGGTCTTGCAAGGCATATGAAGTTCCAACATTGTTCAGCAAAGGGACAGGTCCAGAAGAGGTGATCCAACATTTCTTCTTGAAGACGATTTAGTGTAGCACAATTATAGTATGGAAGTTAGAAAAAATTTCTTCTCAAGAGATTCCTAGTATTTATCCGGTCCAACAACAATATACAAAAGATTTTTTTTTGCTTGGACTAACATGAGGTTTGCCAAAGCCATGAGAACTAGGGTGGGTATATCTGAACTCCAATGAGTGCTTTGTAAGCTTTTTTGATGAAAATTTATTATCCCCCATATATATGACCATTCATCCACTTCACCCTCTTGGAATCTGTTATTGGCCTATTGACAAATATGTTCAAGAGTTTGAAATTCTGAATATGCCTGTTGTGAAAGAGGCAAATGAAACATGTCATCCAGATATTCTGTATGAATCAATTTTAGTATGGTGATGCCTTGAAAAATAATAGAGTGTGATCGGCGAATAAAAATTATATACTCTAGAGAACGCTGCCAAACTTTAATAGGAGAGATCATATTATCAGCAATACCTTTATTAAAAAGAGTCGAAAGACCGCCAGTCACAGAAAAGAATAAGAACAGAGATAAAGGGTCACCTTGTCGAAGCCCACATGACTGTGCAAATGAATCCAAGAAAGTTCCATTGAATTTTACAGAATATCTCACCCAGTTACACATCATTATCCAATCAACGAAACGGTGAGATAAATCTAACTTTTGCATCACTTGCTTTAGGAATGACCAACGAACCCGATCATATGCCTTAGACAAATCTAGATTATAAGTATAAAACTTTTTGTCGAATCCCTCTCTGCTTAGTATGGTGAATGCATTCAAAGGCCAACAAAGCAGTATACGTTATGTTATCATTCTCCTTGGAATGCACTCTATGATGGTGAAATAATATCATCAACTAAGGGCCACAATCTATTCACCAGGCATTTAAACACAACTTTGTAAACTAGATTATGGAGATTTATTGGGAAAAAATATGATAATTTGTAGGGATTGTTAACTTTTCGGATGAGCACAATGGAAGTAGTGTTTGCCCCCTCAGGAATAATACCATCCCTAAAAAAATACCTGCACCACAGCAATTATCTTCTCCTTCAATGTCCCCCAATTTCACTAAAAAGGTAGCCCTAACTCCATCTGGTCCTAGGGCTTTTAGAGGCCCAATTTGAAAAGAGCATCCTAATTCTCTTTCTTAGTAAACTCACCACATAACCGATCATTATCAGCTGGGGTAATGCTCTCTTCAAGGAGATCAATAACCTGCTTCTGAGTGCTCTTTCCGCATCTCCTAGATCATGCACATCCCCTACTAAATTCCAAGCATTTTCATCACCACGGGTAGTGTATGATCACATTCCCACATAATCTCAAATTGTTTGGACCTTATTGCATCTAGCTGTGGTGTTTCCACTTCCCCTCTCACGATAAGGGCTACATGATCAGAGCATGGTGTCACAATGTGTTGAACCGAATAGAAAAGGGTATAGGTTACGCCAGTTATTTGTTGCCACAACCCTGCCAAGCCTAATCTTGACATTGGCATTGCCACTACTTTTTTATTGTATGTGTGGATGACGCCGAAAAAACCCAAATCAACCAGGCAACACACATCCAAAGCATCTCGGAAGGCCACCATCTATCCCTAAGAATGAGGTGTTGCTGAAAAATGTGCAAAGCTCCATAAGCACGCGTTGAAGTCACCAACAACTAACCAAGGAAGATGTGGCTAGACCATAATGCGCGGATTTTTTACCACATTAAGTGTCAGTGTTCTACCCATGGCTCTCCATTAACACAAGTCTCCACTGTGGACTATCATCCGAGCTACTGATTATGGCATCAATATACCTGTGACATCACCGGGATCAGGTCTAAGCAAATCCCAGACCTCCGTCTAACATAAGCTTAACCTTGAGCTCAATAATATACAGTGAAGAATCGATAACACAGCAGTGACCTTACGACACAAAATTTATTATAGCAAGCTCATAACTGAGAAGAGAACCAAATTATTACAAGCAGAGGTCACTGACCACAAACATCAAACAATGGAAGGTAAATTATGCCATTAAGTATAGCAAACTTAACAAATGGCCTAAGAGGCTTGAAGAATAACGATGACGTCTCAGCCCATAGATTCCAGAGTGCCGGCCGGGAACCCCAAGGTACTCGTCGATGTCAATGTCGTACCGAACTCATCTTCAGGTGAACACTTACTCTGCCAAAAGTATCAAAAAAGCAAGGGTGAGTACAGGGTGTACTCCGCAAGACTTATGGCTGGTGGAGTTGTTTTGCATAAAGCCATCTTTGTTTGTAAAAACAAGAGGGGGAAGAATCTCGTCTATTCAGAGTATTTTAAAAGGGGATAAGAGAGCGACATCTCCGAAATATTGATCATCATATCTTTTGATATCCACCGAATCATCATCATCTACCAACTAGGATCACCCCCTCGTACCCGTGAGGAAGCATCCTTAAGCACATGTTGATCTGCCAAGTTTTACAATTAGGTTATAGTTCTATATGATCTTAGAATCTGGTCACCAAGCGTTCATAACCGTGAACATAGCTTTTCGAAAAGATTTAACCCTGTAGGGGTGTACAACTTTACCCACACGTACCAACCGACATTTAATGCCAGTACATTAGCCCTCTTCCTTGGAAGGCCGGCAGAGGGTGGTTGGCCACGACCTTTACCTTGCTTTCGCCGAGACCATGAGTAATGCAATAAGGATGGTTCCGACGTAACGGGTCAAGTCCCGAAGCCGGTCCTTAAAAATGTGAGGCGAGGTTGGTTTACCAGGGGTGCTATCTACCCCAAGCAACCCCGGCCACGCTTACCTACCTGTTATGAATGCACCTCCTTCACCGCCTTTGAGAAGATCCAGAATGCATGTCAAATGGAAGGCCTGAACTATCTGACTCATGGAATCTACTAGGCAAGTTAATCAGGCGAGGGGTTCCCAAGCCCCGTGTGGTTGTACGCTCATCTTGGTTCCAAAGGCAAGAACTCAGGTCCTAGTGGTGGCGAGCATGGGACTAGAAAAACCACATCCCACCGTGGCCTCCCATACAAGCCTTAGCATGTTTAATCTCATATCACCTCTGATGTCATCTCATCATGTTCTCCTATCATACTAGATTCTCTGCATCTCATACATCATATGGATGGACCAGACTCAACAGCTATGCATGGCTAAGCAGGACACGGTATAAGCTCTAGCAGTGCACACAAGCCAAACCTAGTTATTCTAGGAGTAGTGGATCAGGTAATATAAGCTCAAAGGGAGTAATGCAATAGATAGGATACTCTATTTATAGATAAAAGACCATAGTAGAATCCTATGTATAATGGCAAGAATTGAAATGCTTTCGAAATAATAGGATTATATCATGGTGGGCTATGCTTGCATTTGCCTGTTGATAACCAATAAGCAGAGCTTCGGACATCTGGTACTTGACTTGATTACAGTTGGTCAAGTATTTGTCTTTGATCTTTGATCTTCAATCTCGATATCGTATTCTAACGGAAAGAAGCAAACACCAGAAAGAGAGGGAAACAATCAACACATGGCATCGATGCAATGCTCAATCAAGTATGATGATATGACAAGTTAAATTGTATTGAATTGAAACCCTAAAACATGCTTGACAGTTTAATCGGGGTTACGAGGGGCGCAAACCCTAACTGAGAGAAACTCTGGATGTATATGAGAGGGGTTGGTTTGTTCTTCTAATCAAACTTGTCTTGAAAGTTGTTGAACAATGCATGATTATAGCTCTAACTGACAGATCTCATTTTTCTGAACATGTTGATATATTATACATATTTTTCTGACTTATAAATAATAAGTTATTGAATTTACAATATTTATTCAATTTCTAGAATTATTTAAAACCATTTAAATTGATTTATTACATCACACTGATGTTAGCACGGGGTCAGGAATTTCTCACCGGGGAAGAACCTAGCCCCAAAGGCTGACTGGTGGGGCCTGGGCCACGCAGGCACCACGTGGACGCCACGCAGGAGCCACGTCGTGGCCACGTAGGCTCGACGGCGGCGGCGGCCCAGGTGCGCGCGGTTACGGCGACTAGGGGCTCGCAGGACGGCAGGGTGACACGGGTTCGCTATAGCGCGGCAAGGGAAACCAAAACAGGGCGGCGCCGCTGTTTATTGGCAACCGGAGGAGCTCGTACAGCGACGGCCAGCGGTGGCGGCGACAGATGCACGGCGTCAGAGTGATACAGAGCAAGTGGGAGCGAAAGGAGGGGTCCATAGGGACCATGGGCTCACCGTGATTCGATTGGCGAGTTCGGCTTGGCGAGAGGAGGTCTAGGTCGGCAGTATTGGCACCGGCGATGGTCGTCGGTGGCGGAGAAGAAACCGTTCGTGACGTTGATTGGGGTCTCCCCTTCCCGATTCCTTCCATGGGATGGATGAGGGAGACAAGACGGAGCTCTTGGCGCTGTTAGATGGACGAGGGAGGCCAGGAAGGGCGACGACTGGCAGCACCTGCGGCTCTAGGGTTCGGTCGCAAATGGGGAACAAGAGAGGGAGGTCGGAAGAGAGGGACTATGAGGGCGAGGAAGAGAAAGGGGAACACGGTGCGGCTCTTATCCATCTCCAGAGGCGTCGGACGGCAGAGAGCGGGCGGCGGGGATCGACGGTCGGTGGCGCTCTAGGCAGCTGCTTGCCGCTGATGGAGAAGACGACAGGGGAAATACCGAAGGGATATGGGCCACGCTTGGGCCGGCTATGGGCTGCTGCTGGGTTGCGGGAGTGCTGCACGGGCGGCAGGAGAGGAGACAGGGAGAGGAATGGGCCGGCCTAGCTAACTGCTGCTCTATTTTTTTTATCAGAAACATTTTTCTATTTCCTGTTTTTGATTTCTCTCTTTTGTAAATGATTTGAAATCTGTTTTGCTATATTTCAAAAATACCAGAGGTCTTTTTAGAATACACAAAATACTGAGGATCCCCTTTAATCAATTTGGGCTCCTTTAATTTTGTGATTTCAAAATACAAAACCATTTTAGAAGGTTTTAAAGAGAGAGGGGAAACTAGGGTTTTAGGGTTTGCATTTTATTTTCTTTGCATGCATTTTTAAGAGATGATGCTAATGAATGCACAATCAAACCCTAAATAATGATTTACTAAAACTGGGGTGTTACAGCTCTATCCCCCTTACGAGAATCTCGACCCGAGATTCCAAAGGTAGGAAAAGAGACAGAGAGAGAAAGAGACGGGGTCACTCTAAAGATAAGAGGGAAACACACTAACCAACTCATAGAGTATCTCATGGTCAACTCATGAGGGAATGTTCAAAAACAACTCTGAGATGACAAACATGAAACACGCCAAGGTAACTGAGGAAACAAGAGGAGATGTTTTCAAGTTGTTATATAGATGGTCTTCATAAGGATTGAGACCATGGAGCTTACAGGAGAGTTTAAGCTTCTGCAAAAGAGATCTTACAACAGGAAGAACATGACTATAGACTTCGATAAGGAACCTCTACTAAACGACTTAAGTAGAGATTTCAGGTTGCAGAGATATAGATCAACAAAACCAAGTTGTTGAATTACTTTTGACACAGAAGGGTCACTTTTTCATTCAATAGAAGGCCAAGATAGAAAGGTGTTTTGGTGGAGAGGACTCATAAGAGTCGCAAAGGACATGTATCAAGAGTAACTTCTGATTACCAAAATCATGGTCACTCTTAAAACATGGCTAAGAAAACGAAGGAAACTCTTTATTCATCTAGGTATACCAGAATCTATGCCAAAGATCATGATATCACCTTACACCACTAAGATGAATAGGTTAGAAGATTCCTGATTACACGAGAAGAAATAAACTTCATTCTTAGACTTCAAGTACTTGGCACAACAAAGTGCTTGCCAACATAAATGGTCTAGAGGATCGACCGAGAGACATTTAGCAACACTACTTTAAATGTTCTCCTTTATGTTCGAGAAAGCAACCATTGAGTGAAAGGTCGGACTTCGGATACAAAGGAGACCATAAGCACAACTCCTATAATAAATCATAGAAGAAGCCTTATGAAGAGTGGTTGTTATTGCTGATTCAAGAGAATATGACGAAAGGTCTTTCCGGCTAAGTGTGGGTCAACCATTACAACAATCTTGCCAGATTATAGAGAGACCTATGTCAAAACCTTGAGGAACACTAACCATCGTTGCTTCTTGAGATTCAGCTTTGGTTAGGAGAGAGGATACTTCAGACTCAGTATGTCCGAATAGAAAGTTTGCAACATTTATCACAAAGGTAAAGTCATTAGATTCTCAAGATATGGACTAGAGTGTAAAGCTCCAAAAGATGAGCTAAATTTCTAGACCCACGTATCTACAACTTGTCGGAGGACAGCTGCACACACATAAGGTACTGACAATCAAACACACATGTGTCCTTAAGGAGGGAGAGATAACTCTGCTCGAGTTCACGACGACATCTTTCAACAATTGCACATGAATCGGAGAAGGTCACTTCTAACATCCAGAACTCATACTTCGAGATGACTCGAAGGCGGTTCTTGAAAGTTTCCAACATTAATGCCAATTGTTCCATATGAATCCAGTCTAACATGGAAAGAATAAGGATATTGTTGATGGGCTCAACAGTAAACTTATCGAAACACTCCAAGAAGATGGACTCATATGTTTCCTGAACGAGGAAAACATATTGGTCAAACCAAAGGACATGAAGATGTACTAAAGTGAAACATCACAAGTGGCAACACCATCAAGGTAGTCCTTGGAACTGAGTTTGATTTGACGATAACCCAAATCAAATCAAAGGTGGGGGAAGATAACATATCCTCATAGGAGATACTATCTTTCTTCAGCACAAACAAAACTAGACATCCCTTTACAAAGGAACAGAGTTGGATAGAACTTTTGTCTTACAACTCTCCAAGTTGTTGTTTAAGCTCAACCAACTAGTTTAGGGGTATCCAGTACAGATCCTTGGAGAAAAGAGCAGTTCAGAGAACTTGCTTGCTCAAGAACTTGACAAGACGGTCATGTGGCAACATGGCGATATTTCTAGGAAGACATCCAGAATATCAGTAACCACATGTATGTCACTTAGTTCGAGAGGAAACTTGCTTGGTAAGGCAAGAACACATAGTCTCAGAGTTTCGGCACAAGCCTAACTCTTTGACCGAGAAGAGTGCACCAGAATAACGGACTTGGTAGCACAATCATTCTTTGCTTAATCGCAGGGTTAACCAATCACGCTAAGAATGACACAAATGTCCTTAGAGTTCAAAACAATAAGAAATTGTTAAGAATCTCAGATAGCCACATTATTACACACACGCATCATTCACGAGCACGAAAGCTCGAGGAAGGGTGGGTAAAAATGTGTAGAATCATCACTTGATTAAGGGGTCATGGAAATCAGCACGACCTCTTAGTATAAAAGAGTGTGATACTCTATGGTAGAACAGAACAAAAGCTGATAAACGCCTCTTGTTCTGCAGATTACAACACTTTGACATGGTCCTAGATATGATTAGGTACTGGAGTTTGTTTCTCCTAACATCCCAAAATGGTTTGTCTCGATGGACTACAAGAGTATCTTGCATCGGAAGACACCAATGCATATTTACTACTTGGCTACCAACTGGTAAACAAAGCTCGGAAAACAACAAGGGGAAAGGAACATGCTCAGGATAGGATCCCGAGATGTGGATGCATAAGTTAACAATCTTCCGAAAACCAATGCAGAGAAGGGGAAAGGTGTGGCAGAGTCACAAGGCTAGATGCGAGAATTTCGAGGAGTACTCTTGTCGTGATCTATTTGGTTTCATTAAAGAACATATGCCATAGCTAGTGGTAGGGGAAGTCCTTTGTTGTCGAGATTCAATCGCGACAAAGACCACAAGCTTGAAGGCTAGAATTGTAGTACGAGCCATCCTGAGGTAATGTGTGAACATTAACAACAGGGGTCAAAAGAATGGATCTTGGATTAAAGGTCATCTTCACGTACAAGATTCACAACACCAGAATCCAGCACAATTAGGGATCTTAGGTTTAAGTCCATGGGTTAAAACCCAAAGAAAGGAGTAACTACTACTTGAGTGACACAACGTACACTGCAAGATAATAATCACAAGGTACATTCCAAAAGAAGGAACACCTTCTGAAGTACCCAAACAAACAAAAAGGAGGCACACGAGGCAAAATGAAACCTCAAAGCCTAAAGTAGAACACTATGGAACCAATAATTTGGATAGAGAGATCATGATAGAAAGGAATCTCTCAGATGAACAAGAGGAAAGGGGAACAAGGAATTCAAAACACACACACACAACTCTAGAGAGCTAAACACTAGGTCAACTGGCTGAGAAACGACATGCCCAAAAGGCACCTAAACTTTGAAGGACTAGAAGAGATGTCAAAACTTTTCCAAAAAAAATTCAGATAAGATAACCCAGAGTTAGAACGATACCAGATAAGGAGTAAAAGAAGCATACTAGAGTTTTCGCAAATACTTTTCGGCTTTGAAGTAGTTTTCACAAACACTAGACTTAACATCGACCAATAGAAAGGTTTTGCTACGGTCGGTACTGCTCTGATACCAAAACCTGTGACACCCCTAGGATCAGGGCTAAGCAAATCCCAGACCTTCGTCTGACATAAGATTAACCTTGAGCTCGAGAATATCAAGTGAAGAATCGATAACACAGCAGTGACCCTACGACACAAAATTTATTACAACAAGCTCATAATTGAGCAGAGAACCAAATTATTACAAGCAGAGGTCACTGACCATAAACATCAAACAATAGAAGTAAAATTATGCTATTAAGTATAACAAACTTAACAAATGGCCTAAGAGGCTTGAAGCATAATGATGACATCCCAGCCCAAAGATTCCAGGCTGTTGGTCGGGAACCCCAAGCTACTCGTCGATGTCGATGTCGTACCGAACTCATCTTCAGGTGAACACTTACTCTGCCAAAAGTATCAACAAAGCAAGGGTGAGTACAAGGTGTACTCCACAAGACTTATGGCTGGTGGAGTTGTTTTTCATAAAGCCATCTTTGTTTGTAAAAACAAGAGGGGGAAGAATCTCGTCTATTCAAAGTATTTTAAAAGGGGATAAGAGAGCGACATCTCCGAAATATTGATCATCATATCTTTTGATATCCACCGAATCATCATCATCTACCAACTAGGATCACCCCTCGTACCCGTAAGGAAGCATCCTTAAGCACACGTTGATCTGCCAAGTTTTACAATTAGGTTATAGTTCTCTATGATCTTATAATCTGGTCACCAAGCGTTCATAACCGTGAACACGGCTTTTCAAAAAGATTTAACCCTGCAGGGGTGTACAACTTTACCCACACGTACCAACCGACTCTTAATGCTAGTACATTAGCCCTCTTCCTTGGAAGGCCGGCAGAGGGTGGTTGGACACGACCTTTACCTTGCTTTCACCGAGACCATGAGTCACGCAATAAGGATGGTTCCACCGTAATGGGTCAAGTCCTGAAGCTGGTCCTTAAAGATGTGAGGCGAGGTTGGTTTACCAGGGGCGCTATCTACCCCAAGCAACCCCGTCCACCCTTACCTAACTATTATGAATGCACCTCCTTCACCGCCTTTGAGAAGATCCAGAATGCATGTCAAATGGAAGGCCCGAACTATCTGACTCATGGAATCTACTAGGCAAGTTAATCAGGCGAGGGGTTCCCAAGCCCCGTGTGGTTGTACGCTCATCTTGGTTCCAAAGGCAAGAACTCAGGTCCTAGTGGTGGCGAGCATGGGACTAGAAAAACCACATCCCACCGTGGCCTCCCATACAAGCCTTAGCATGTTTAATCTCATATCACCTCTGATGTCATCTCATCACGTTCTCCTATCATACTAGATTCTCTGCATCTCATACATCATCTGGATGGACCAGACACAATAGCAATGCATGGCTAAGCAGGACACGGGATAAGCTCTAGCAGTGCACACAAGCCAAACCTAGTTATGCTAGGAGCAGTGGATCAGGTAATATAAGCTCAAAGGGAGTAATGCAATAGATAGGATACTCTATTTGTCGATAAAAGACCATAGTAGAATCGTATGTATAATGGCAAGAATTGAAATGCTTTCGAAATCATAGGATTATATCATGGTGGGGCTATGCTTGCCTTTTCCTGTTGATAACCAATAAGCAGAGCTTCGGACATCTGGTACTTGACTTGATTACAGTTGGTCACGTATTTGTCTTCGAACTTCGACCTTCGATCTCGATATTGTATTCTACTAGAAAGAAGCAAACACCGGAAAGAGAGGGAAACAATCAACACATGGCATCGATGCAATGCTCAAGCAAGGATGATGATATGACAAGTTAAATTGTATTGAATTGAAACCCTAAAACATGCTTGACGGTTTAATCGGGGTTCCGAGGAGCGCAAACCCTAACTCGGAGAAACTCCGGATGTATATGAGAGGATTTGGTTTGTTCTTCTAATTAAACTTGTCTTGAAAGTTGTTGAACAATGCATGATTATAGCTCTAATAGACAGATCTCATTTTTCTGAACATTTTGATATATTATACATATTTTCTGACTTATAAATAATAAGTTATTGAATTTACAATATTTATTCAATTTATAGAATTATTTAAAACCATTTAAATTGATTTATTGCATCACACTGATGTCAGCACAGGGTCAGGCATTTCTCATCGGGGCGGAACCTAGCCCCAGAGGCTGACTGGTGGGGCCTGGGCCACGCAGGCACCACGTGGACGCCACGCAGGGGCCCCATCGTGGCCACATAGGCTTGACGGCGGCGGCGGCTCAGGTGCGCGTGGTTACGGCGACTAGGGGCTCGCGGGACGGCAGGGTTACGCGGGTTCGCTACAGCGCGGCAAGGGGAACCAAAACAGGGCGGCGCCGCTATTTATTGGCAACCGGAGGAGCTCGTACGGCGACGGCCAACTGCGGCGGCGACAGATGCACGACTGCAGAGCGATATAGAGCAAGAGGGAGCAAAAGGAGGGATCCACAGGGACCATGGGCTCACCGTGATTCGATTGGCAAGGTTGGCTTGGCCACAGGAGGTCTAGGTTGGCAGTAATGGCACCGGCGATGGTCGTCAGTGGCGGAGAAGAAACCATTCGTGACGTCGATTGGGGTCTCCCCTTCCTGATTCCTTCCGTGGGATGGATGAGCGATACGAGACGGGGCTCTTGGCGCTGTCGGATGGACGAGGGGAGGCGGGGAACGGCGACGACTGGCAGCACTTGCGGCTATAGGGTTCGGTCGCAAATGGGGAACGAGAGAGGGAGGTCGGAAGAGAGGGACTATGAGGGTGAGGAAGAGCAAGGGGGACATTGCGCGGCTCTTATCCATCTCCAGAGGCGGCGGACGGTGGAGAGTGAGCGGCGGGGATCGACGGTCGGCGGCGCTCCAGGCAGCTGCTTGCCGCCGATGGAGAAGACGACAGGGGAAAAGACCGAAGGGGTATGGGCGATGCTTGGGCCGGCTACGGGCTGCTGCTGGGCGGCTGGAGTGCTGCGCGGGCGGCAGGAGAGGAGACAGGGAGAGGAATGGGCCGGTCTGGCTAACTGCTGCTCTGTTTTTTTTATCAGAAACATTTTTCTATTTCCTGTTTTTGATTTCTCTCTTTTGTAAATGATTTGAAATCTGTTTTGGTATATTTCAAAAATACCAGAGGCCTTTTTAGAATACACAAAATACTGAGGGGCCCCTTTAATCAATTTGGGCTCCTTTAATTTTGTGATTTCAAAATACCAAACCATTTTAGAAGGTTTTAAAGAGAGAGGGGAAACTAGGGTTTTAGGGTTTGCATTTTATTTTCTTTGCATGCATTTTTAAGTGATGATGCTAATGAATGCACAATCAAACTCTAAATAATGATTTACTAAAACTGGGGTGTTACAATACCTCTTGGTATCCTCTTCAACATTTAATTGCATATTTCCATGCCAATATAGTGCAAAACCACCACTAAAACCTTCATTATCAATAGAAACAATCTCTTAAACCAAATCATACTTTAAGCCTCTTCATCTTCTCAGCCATTTGTCTAGTTTCACATAGTAGTACCAAGCTAGGGGAATCCGACTGAATGACCATCGCAACATCACGAACTATATGATGGTTCCCCCTCCTTAATAGTTCATGCTTAAAATATTAATTTGTCCTGGCGGCACTCCTCCGCAGAGGCCGCCAATTTTTTGTCAAATACAACTTCTTCACTCCTTACTCTTTTTGGGTCCCTCTTCGGAGGAGGGCTCACAGGGATAGTAGAAACTGGTTTTCCTTATGAAACTGATTTACAAGAGCATTAACTACAGTAGTTTGAACATTATCACATGCTTCTATAATAGCAAGCACAATCTCATTACCACACTTACGTGAAGGGTCAGCAAGCATTTGATCATCCTCATCCTCCACCTCGTGCGCATGTTGAGTATATAGATCATATACATTATACAATCCATCTCAATAGGCCTTGCCACGACCCTGTCCAGTACCTCTTCCATGGCCCCTTCCTCACCTAGCCGAATGAGTCACCCAAGTGGCCTTGAGATCTTAAAAAATAAATACGATGGAGGATTCGAACCATTTCCATGCTCAGTATACATATGGCCTATCATACCACAAAAGGCACACAAATCTATAAGTCTCATATTTCAGAAGTAACAACTGTTTCTTCCCCTAAAGGATCATTGAGATAACACTCTTCAACTGTTTCCAAACATAAAAATTAAATTTAACTCTAAATAAATTCCCTTCAAAATCTCCATTAGAAGATTCAATGTTCATGATGATCTCACCCACTTTTGCAACCATGACTCCAATTATAGACTTGTAACCATTGGGTAGACCATGGATTTGGATCCAAATTTTGAACATATTTAGCTCAATCTCTAATGGTTTAGTGAATCCATCATAAACTACCATCAAAATAGGGTGCCCTCATAAGGTCCAAGGACCACCTCCCATGAATTTGTACCGATCACCAAGACAAGAAAAATGCATCGTGTACATATTGTTCTCTAAAGATCTAAACTTTACCTCCCGCTCCAAATCTCAAGAAGTTCTCATGTTTCTGAAGAACCAGTAATTTCTAAATTCATGATGCATACAAACCCTAGCAATTGCAAGCCACTGTATCGCCTCTACCACCAACGGTTTTTGTTCCTCGAACAACACATCGTCCAAGTCATCCTCCCGAAATCCTAGCTTCTCCATCATTTTCTCCAGACCAGTCTTTCCTGATCTTGTTGATGTAGAGACGTTCGGATCCATCAGCACACCCTAGACGATTCAAGAACCACGAGAAGAAACCCCAAGATCCCGACCTCCGATGACTAACCAAGCCGGGAGAGCAAACCCAAGGATGAGACAGAGATGGGGATGGTCAAGTCTTGATGCTGCCTATGACCGGTGCGAGGAAATAAACCCTAGCGGGAGGGGAAGCTATTGTAACCCAATTTCACCGATCTATTAATAAGCATCAACAACAATGAAAATAGGTCTAAACTAATAAAAATTACAAATAGGTCCATGGACCACCTAGCAAAGACTAGAGACACTAGCATGAGCCCAATGTGCCCCACCATCACCCCTCTAGTCAGACAAAAATGTCATAATAGAACTTGTTGTCATAGAAAGACTGTAAGTCGCCGTGCTAAGGTGATGCATGTAAGATGCATACATGGACTTATAGTTTATTGACACATATTACCACATATCTACAACATTTATAATATAATAAACATGTTTTATATTGATTTGGGGGGATTTACCAATGACCCCCTTTATTCTGGTTATAACTCTGTAGGACAGGAAAACCCTATTTTGTGTATTTTGATCTTTCAAGGACCTAAACGAAGTCCAATGTTGCTGAGATTCTGGGAAGACAATATTTCAGGAAGAGAAGGATATGGAGTGCTTGTGCCTCATGAGGGAGGCCCGGAGGCCTAAAAGAGGTGTGGTGGCGCGGCCTGGCCCACTTCACGTGCCGCTCACACTCTTTCCCACCTCGGTCGTCTGATTCTCTTCAATCTTGCATGCACCGACTTGGTTTGACCTAAAACTGCTATAAAAAGGGTCACCAGGGCATCCTCGAGGAGAGCGCCGCAGAAACATAGAAACACCAAAAAGGAGTCAGAACCAGCGAAGATTGGAGGGAGAAACTTCGCCGGAGGGATCTCTACCTTCTCCAACATCTCCAACTTCATCACCATGATGAAGAGGGAGTAGTCCACCTCTAGACTATGGTTTTGTGGCAATATCTTGATCTCTCTCTCTCTCTCTCTCTCTCTCTCTCTCTCTCTCTCTCTCTCTCTCTCTCTCTTGTTCTTCATAGATCTAGTAGCATATAAGCTGCCCTATATGATTATGGTCATATATGTAATTCCTATGTGGTGGATCTTTATTCTATGATTTGATATTTGAGATTGGAATCTATCTATGTGTAAGATGTATTGATAGGTGCATATGATATACCCTGTTTTTAATTGCTTGTTTTGATCCAACTTGTATGCAAGGATGTGTGTCGGGGGGGAAGTGTGTGATGATTGAATAGTGACAACAAATTCAATATCTACTATGGTATGTACCTTTCTTATATTACCTCACTAGGGATTAAGTGAATTCATGTGCTATGATTATCTTGTGACTAGTTTCTAATCTTGTTTGGTCAAGGTAGCATTTTTGTTATTAAAACATCATGTAAAAGTACTTAAGGCTATATTCTGTTAATTCTTATTAATTCTAGATTTCTTGGAGTTTTCCCTTTCCAGAGGAGGATAAGAGAGATGTGTTGCATCATCTCTATGTTAGGACGTGATGCCCATGTAAATGCTTACCAAACAAATAGTGATGTTCAACCAATATAATATTGATGATGAATTGTTTTATGTCCATTGCAACTTAAAAGAGAGTAGAAAAGTGAATCCATGAACCCCGGTCCAACTTTTATCATAAGAAACAACCTTTAAACAATAATGTTATCATTTACCTTTGCTGCAATTTATTATCTAAAAACACAAAAATACTTTCTTCCTTGCAAACACAAAAAAAACACAAAATACCTTTCTTTACTGCATTTACTTTACTTGTATTTATGTTTTTACTTTACTTAGTTTTTATTATTTAATATTACTAATACAAAACCTTGTGCTTGACAACCACACGATGGAGTTAGGGACACAAGGCAAAAACTTTGCTTCGTAGGTTGCTTGAGAAGAGTAGAAAAACATACTCTTTGCCAATTCCCTGAGAGTTCAATATAAACCCTCGAGTCACCCTTGTGGGGAAAAGACGCCTTCTACAACACTCTATACTTGGAGTCCCAACGAGTTGGTACACATGGAGTTATTGCAATCAAGAAAATTTTCTAGCGCCGTTGTCAGGGAATTGCAAGATATCTCATAGTGGTTTCAAGTGTGGTTAAACTCCACTACAACTGCTAGAACACTTTCTAGCAAGTATCCTCATCAACTTTGTGCAAACACCTAAGCTTGGGGAGGTTGCACCACTATATGCTTTTCCTTCTATTTTAGATTTTCAAAGAAATTTTCTTTTGTCTTTTAGTCTTTTATTTGTTTGTTTTTCATTAAAACATAAAAACCATGAAAATTGGTATAACTTTTGCTTACAAACATGGTAGAAATAAATACAAAACTTTGTGACTATACCACCACTCCTAATGATCAATTCGTTGCTACGCCCATTACAACTCCTGAAATAACACCTAAAAGTTTTGAAGTTAGTCATGGGTTATTTAATCTTATTGCTAAAGAACAATTTGTGGGAAGTTCTAGTGAATATGATTCCATGCACCTACATGAATTTTGTGAAATATGTGACATGCAAAAAATTAGAAATGTGGAAAATGATATTGTTAAACTCAAACTATTCCCATTTTCACTTAGAGGCAAAGCTAAAGAATGGCTATTATCACTACCAACTGATAGCATAAACTGTTGGAATGATCTTAAATAAGATTTCATAAATAAATATTACCCACATGTTAAAATCTTGCAACATAGGAATATTATTCTATTCTTTAAGAAAAATGATAATGAACATGTAGCAACATCTTGGGAAAGAATTAAAAACATGCTAAGAACCTACCCATCACATGGAGTAAATGAATGGACTATTTTACACTCTTTTTATAATGGGTTAACTATATGTCAATAAGCATGTTAGAATTCGTTGAAAGGGGTGCTTTCATGAGTAAAACTGTTTCAGAAGCTAAAGCCATCTTAGAAAACATGTTGGATAACCATAGTCAATGGCACACTAAAAGAGCACCGAACCCATCATCTAGGAAATATATTGAAGAAGTGGATTCCTTGTCTAGCAAAATGGATGGCATACTTGCCCACATATGTAAGCAAAATGTTGACAATGTGTAACACCCTCGGATCGGCCCTATGCAACTTTCAGCGAGTCCCGCCAAACCATCATAGAAACGATTCAAAGGTGCCCACCAGGCACTTGCGTGCGGGTGGAAAACAAAGTATGGAGATATCGATGATCGACTCTCAGACATGTAATATATAGCGAGACAAAGGGATTAAGTTACTAGCTTAAAAGGTTATCACGATCACAAGAATTCATCGTTGAGTGTGTGGGAGTCAATATGGATCTCCAGGTCCCGCTTCTGATTATTAATCCGAGAGGGGTATCGATCATGTCCATATTCACGAACCATAGGGTGACACACTTAAAAGACACCGACACCATTTGGAACAAATATGTTCTAGACGAAAAGAATTACAAAGCGCAAGAATTATTTCACTAGACACCAGGACTGTTTCGGGTGAAATTGCTGAAATTGTTTTTGCATGTGAAATTGAATACTAGCAAGGGGTTTTATGTGAATGTTTGTTAATTAATGTAATTGAAAAATTCTGAATAAATAAATAAAAGGAGTTTTATTTAAAGAGAGATTACATTAAATTTGGTGGAAATTTAATGGGAACTTAAGTGGGGTTTTGAGTGGAGAATATGGAGGTACTTTTGGTGAGTGGGAGGTCCACCCACATGAATGGAGGAAGGGGTGGGGCAGCCCCCATGGCGTAGATCATGCCCCTTGGGATGCCCCCTCCTCCTATAAAATCCACCTACTCCCTCTCTAACACTCACACCTCCTCATGAAGGATCACTCTCCCTCTCTAGTTTATCCCCATGGTCTTGGACTAGCGACATACATGTTCCCGATGGATTTTCATTTGGAAAGAGTTGTTTCTTCTGCTGCATCGCTGGAGCGAGGAGGCGGAGGTTGTTTGGTGGCTTGAACGTGTGTGTGAGAATGGATGCGCTGCTGATTTGTGGTGCTGGACTTCTTATCGATCTTGAGATTTACAAGCGTTCGTCTACATCATCCACGAGTACAACCTCGTTAAACTTTGTCGGTCTACAAGGGTATGTTCTCTATGTATGTATATCCATCCGTTGCTTGTATCTAGTAGATATATCTTGGTATTTAGTTGTTCCCATCATAGGATTTTTTTTCTATGCTACGAACCCTACCAGGTGTGGGCCCCTCGGGCGCCCACCGACCTTGCCCCTTCGCCTATAAAGTCACCCCGATGCAGAAACCCTAAGCACCCGATCAAATCTCCATGAAGCAGTCCTTAGCCAGCGCCACCATCGTCCTTAGATCGGGGGGATCTGAAGCTCTTCCCGGCACCCTGCCAGAGGGGAGAGATCATCCCGGAGGCCTTCTTCATCACCATGCCAGCCTCCAGTATGATGCGTGAGTAGTTCACCCTTGGACTATTGGTCCATACAGTAGCTAGATGGTTGTTTCTCCTCCTTTGTGCTATCATGTTTAGATCTTGTGAGCTCCGTTCATGATCAAGATCATCTATTTGTAATCATACATGTTGTGTTTGCGGGAATCCGATGGATATTGAGATACTATGTCAGATTGATTATTGATTCTATCATGTCTATGTTATTTGTGATCTTGCATGCTCTCCGTTGCTAGTAGCTATCTTGGCCAAGTAGATGCTTGTGACTCCAAGAGGGAGTATTTATGCTCGATAGTAGGTTCATGCCTCTAGTAATCTGGGTAAGTGACAGAAATCTCTAAGGTTGTAGATGTGATGTTGCTACTAGGGAGAAAACAAAAATCTTTTGTTCATGGAAAAATTGTATTGTTTACTTTACACACATTGCTTAATGCAATTATTCGTTGCTTACAACTTAATACTAAAAGGGGCTCGGATGATAACCTGAAGGTGGATTGTTAGTCATAGATGCAGTTGGATTACGGTCTATGTATATTGTTGTAATGCCCAATCAAATATCATATGAGTCATGATGTCTAGTATATGCATTGTTATGCTTTTTCAATCTGTCAATTTCCCCGGTGTAATTTGTTCACCCAGCATGTTATCTATCTTAAGGAGAACACCTCGAGTGAACTGTGAACCCCGGTCCACTCTTTATCATTGATACATCATCTACTGTTACCGTTTACTTTCTACAAGAAACTACTATCTTCCACGCTATATGTTTAGTCCTTTGTTTTCAGCAAACCGATTAGATTGACAACATCACTGTATGTTGGGGCAAAGTTTTGAGTTTGTGTTGTGCAGGTTCCAAGTTGTTAGCAACACCTTGGAGTTATTTCCTTCCTCCTACTGGTTCGAGAACCTTGGTTTCATAACTGAGGGAAAAGTTACTGCTGTGAGCGTTCAGTATCAGGCTTAGGGCCTCCCCTAGTTTTCTTCTCAGGCATAGAAAAATATTTGTCGTCCTTCTTGAAGTTACTTTTGGGATTGTCTTTTTATTCAGAGGTGGTGATCTTATCATCCATCAACTCCTGGTGCCTTTTCTTTATGTCTACTTCGGTATCCATCAGCTTGGAAGCAAGTTCAGTGAGCGATCTAATCGCATCACTCACCTTGTAATTCAGTACAAACTTTTTGTAACTGGGTGGAAGCGAATGCAGAACTCTATCCGTCATAATATCAGCTGGGATATCACATCCTAGTGCCTTAAGATGTAGAACATAACCCATCATCATCATGATTCGCTTGTTCATAGAGTTGTGTTCCTTCATCTTTTGCACTAAAGAACTTGCTGGAGTCCATATATCTCTCAACAAGGACTTGGCTCTCAAACATGGTTTTTAGGTCCTTCACCATAGCATCATCATTGCTAAGTTCAAAGCGCCTTTGGAGTTCGGGCTTCAGCGACTGAAGGATCTCATACTATACAAGAGTGTAGTCATCATGCTTTGTGTCATACACATTGCGCTCATCCTTAGACGCAGTACTTGTAGTAGCGTCACCTAGCGGACCTTCCATCACATAGGACATCTTTATGCCCATGAGGAAAATCCTCAAGTTGTGGTGCCAGTTGGTGAAGTTAGACCCATTGTCTTGTAGTTTCTTTCTCAAGGAATGCATTAAAATTGAATGAGGGGTGCCATGATCTACAATGTATTTGCATAGACTATTTAGACTAGGTTTAAAAAATATAGAGTTCAAGCTAATTCAAAACTTACTTATGCGAACTCCCACTCAAAACGACATCCCTCTAGTCATTTTAGTTATTACACGAACCAAATTCACTACGCCATGACCGATCATCACGAGTGGTGACACAGCTCCAATTAATGGCGAGCATTGTATGGGCATCATATCATACATATGACTTGTGCTTTACCTTTCAATTCAAGTTCCGAGGTCATGTCTATACATGCTAGGCCACGTCAAGTAAGAAACTTAGTATTCGCGTGTGTAAAAATGTCTTACACCCATTGTATGCGAACGTAGAATCTATCACACCCGATCATCATGTGGTGCTTTGAGACGACGATCTTTCTTAACGGTGCATACCAAGAAAGAACATATTATTATCTTGATATTTAGTGGAAGGGATCATCTTATAATGCTACCAAGGCAATCAAATACTTCAAAGGATAACATCACATGCATATATAATGTGATATGATATGGTCCTTCTCGAATTCGATCTCCATCTTGTGCGTCATGGCATGATCTCCATCATTCCACCGGCATGCCACCAAGGTCCATGGCGCCACCATCAAGGTTGTTCTCCACTAATCTAATTGCATGGATTTCCATTTTCTGGCACGCATGCCATAAAATAAAATACCGACCATATGGATCCTTTCGGTTGTTTTAACTTATAATAAAACATATTCCATACAACAATCTTTGCATCATAGACCATATCACATCACTTGCCCTGTAAAAACAAGTTAGATGCCTCTAATTTATTTTTCTATATTTTACGTGGTTGTGGGATTTCTAGGAAAGAACCGTTCTACCTACTAACTTCAGCCACAACGGTGATAACCAAGTTATTAAGCAGACCGTTGCAAATCGGATATTAACTATAGTGGGAGAGACATGCACCCGCTAGCCACTTATGGAAAAATAGTTGCATGTCAAGTGTGAAACAGGTCTCATGTGCAAGGACATGTAAGTTTGTCCGGGCCACTTCATCCCACTATGCCACTAATATCTGAAGTACAAAAATTTGCAATAACATGATCATCAACTCCCACATATCCATGTGTTCTAATCATACAAAGCATATACGCAGCTCTGATACCTCTGATGGGGTTTGTTGCATAGAAAACAAAAAATTCTTACGGTTGCAACTGCCAAGATTGAATCATGGCGATACTATGTAACGGTTTCAGATGGACTCGAAGACCATTAGTAGGATAAAGTTCCTGCAAACAAACGTGGTTTATGTAGATGTACACTACCGTATTCAAGGACATGCAGACGATCAGCGCCGCAAGAGGGTAGCGCCTCCGTAATCGGTCACATGTGTGGTGTGCTGACGACTCCTGAACCCTTGCTCCAGCCGGGAAGCGGAACTAGTGGATCTCGGGGAACTCCAACAGCACTACACCATGGTAGAGGTGGTGGAGGGGAAGATCTCGAGCAGGGCTTCGTCTAAGCACCTTTTCTTATGGCAATGGACAAGGCTAGCCAGAGGGAGAAGATGCCAACCAAAGGACATATGAGAGGAGTGGGCAAGTGTGTATGACATGGGTATGACCTATCGGGTCTATATGTTTACTTACCCTATGCACATAAAATCTTATGGCCCATGAAGGCCCAATGAAGTCCAAGAAGCACCCGACGGAATAAATACTTTCCTTTATAGCTAAGGAATATCCAGGAACCGACATAGTTTGTATTAACTTGTAACCTCCTCGGCTACGGATCCAGGACCCATCCTCTCATATAAAGGCTAGGAGGACCCGACAGAGAGGGCACCTTAGTTTTCCAGCAATCCGCCATAATCTAGATCGCAACTAGCGAACCGATGACTTTGTAATCGAGCTTTATCAACAATCAGAATACATTGACTTCCTTGTTTGTCTAATCTGCCGACGAAATCCCCAACGCTCTCTTTTCCATGAAACTCTAAGTCCATAACAATGGGAATTGTCGAGGTTACCCCTCGTCAATTAGCGCCATCTGTGGGAAACTTGAGCGTTGGAGCCATGGATTTGGAAGCTTCCCCTTCATCAAGCAACAATCCGACGATCGAGGTTGGTGAGGTCCATTACGATCTCACTGAACCACACCCGCCCACCCCTTTATCGGCTCTCATAGAGTTTGACCAGGAGACCGATCTCATGATTGGAAATTTTCACTTTCGCGTGGGAACACCTAAGAACCTCTGCCTTTTGGCTCTGCTCAGCCCGGATCTCTCGGTCACACCAGCATCGCCTACGGTGACTCCAACATCATCTATCGGCTCAATAGGAAAAGTTGTCTCTAATTCGAGAAACATTGAAGAAATCAGCGGAGTCCCTGCAGATCTAGGAGATCTGGCTGATGCATATGACAACCTCTCTTTTG
Source organism: Avena sativa (assembly GCA_916181665.1). Taxonomy (NCBI): domain Eukaryota; kingdom Viridiplantae; phylum Streptophyta; class Magnoliopsida; order Poales; family Poaceae; genus Avena; species Avena sativa. The sequence goes on along the minus strand of OV702283.1, from coordinate 151,392,763 downwards.
GCTCGATCTCTAAGTCAACACTACAGCGTATTCTAAGTTCATCTTGCTCAATTCCTAACGTAGCTGAAGAAAGAGTCGACTCTGGAATCAAGAAGGGGGAATCATACCTAGAGCAAGATCCATGGGAATTTTCTAGGTCACAAATCTGTGTCTCCTATGGGTTTAGCGGCAATGAAAAACCACTCAAGCATGAGCCACCGCCAAGTGTGTGTGATCCAGGACGAAGGAACTCGACGCCCCCTGATTCTAATGGTAACCCGATAATTAACCCTGATCATATTTTGTTAGATGATGCGCTAGGAGGTCGCAAGGAGAGGTAGAACCCGCCAGAATGAGAATGTTGAGTCGTGAGTAGAGAAGGAGGACGCATCGGCGAATGCCTAACATTCTAGTTTTCACCCGCGGTCTGGCAGAAGGCTCACGATGCAATATCGGGTGCGGTACCTATGATGGAAGATGCCACAAGAGAGGAGCTAATGGCTTACCAATAGTTGCTGCACCACAAGAGGAAAGGTCTACTGCGACTATAGTGGTCCCTGGATGAAAGAAAAATACTAGCAGACGAATCTAGTTTGCGATGGGCGCAACTTAGCTCCACCCGACATTCTGGCAGCGTCACTAGAGGACCACCCCCTAGAATGTAGCACCCCGGGTAAAACCGCTACCAGAAAATCGCCTGTTGTTGTGCATCATCATGACGACATTCTCATGTCATCATGCCATATTGCATTTGACCATTCTCATGGTTGCATGCATCTTTTAACCAAAAACTATTTTATAAAATCCCATTTTTGTTTCCAAATTATTCCTCTCTTTATTTGAAATCAAAACCATCGGTCCGCTCGGATCCTTTATTTGCCTAAAATTATTTACAAAGGAAATTTTAAAACTAAATAAAAACATAAACTATTTTTGTTCCGGGGGAGGCCACCACCGGCCAGGCCCAAAGGGCCCAGTTGGCAGCAGCCTACCATCCCGGCTAATCCTGGCCCTAGATCTAACTCTAGACCAAATCCTAGCCCCACCTATAATCCCTAACCCTAACCCTAGCAACACACCACACATACCCCGGTCCACCCGCTGCCGCCACCCACCCTGCATGCAACACACACCACACGTTCATGCAACACATAACGCACGCACCCGCGGTTGCACCGAACCATCCGACCCACACCAAGACATGAGAGAACACCACACACGCACTCAGGAAACCCCTCACGCCTCAACCTCACGTCGCTCTCAACCCCCGGCCCCACCCCCGACATGTTCCGTTCACGAGTCACAACCGACCCTGCTCTCCTTGTACGCGCCCCTCTCTCCCTCGATGCTCCCCCACCTATTGCCTGCTTCTCCCAAACCCGTCTCCTCCCTCCTCTCTAACCACCGCCACCATCTCTGCTCGCCCTTGAAAATACCCGTGAGCCCCAGCATCCGGTCGATGCCGCCTCCCTCCTGACCCTCTGCCTCACGGTGCTCCCTATCCCCCACCTTCCTCGCATCTATGCTCCCCTCGACCGTCGTGGATCCCCACCAACCGCACCTGCCATCACCCCTTCCCAACACAACGCCGATGCGCATCTCCTGCCTTCCCCGGCAGCCACTTCACGAGCACCTCCTCTGCACCACCTCCTAGCCTCGTCTCCAGCACGCGGTCCCCATCTTTGGCCTACCTCACGACGCTGCCTAGAGTTCTTGCCTCTGCCTTGCCGCATAGCACGTCGCCGCCCACCACCGCCAGCATCGCAGTCCTCCTCGGCCATCTCCTGGCGTCGCCCTAAGATCCGGAGCCATGTCGCCCTCCCGCGGTTCTCCGGCAGGCTTCCTCTGCTCCTTCTTGTTGCTGCATGCACTGTTGCCTCTAGGCCGCCCTCGTATCATGCCTTGGGACCAGTTTGTCGTCAGCATGTGGTTTCCCTCAACCCCGCATCACGTATGTCCCCTGTTGCGGTGCTTGATGACCCACAAGTGTAGAGGATCGCAACAGTCTTCGCGGGTAGTATTACCCAATTTATTGATTCGACACAAGGGGAGCCAAAGAATACTTGCAAGCCTTAACAACTAAGTTATCAGTTCAGCTGCACCTGGAAATATTTCTTTCTCACAGAAGTTTATCAGTAGCAACAGCAAAGCAACAGCAATAGTGAACAGGAGTAATAGTAACACTAACGGTAAACAGTGGGATTCGAGTGCGGTAGGCATAGGGATGGATGGACGGGCGTTGCATGGACGAGTCTAAACATATAACTTCAAGATCTAGGGCATTGCAAATAAATAATAACAAGCATCCAAGTACTAAACAATCCTAGGCATGTGCTCCAAATATAGTCATACGTGCTCGCAATGAGAACTTGCATAACATCTTCTGTCCAGCCAGCCCGTGGCAGCGGGGCCTCTAGGGAACTACTAGAAATTAAGGTGCTCCTTTTAATAGAGCACCAGAGCAAAGCATTAACACTCCGTGAACACATGTAATCCTCACACCACAGCCATCCCCTCCGGTTGTCCCAATTATTGTCACTTTGGGGCCTTTGGATCCGAACAGTGATATGTGTACACAACTTGCAGATAAGATCACAAACTACTATCATAATGATTCAATAATAAGTTTAGATCTAAGATCATGGCACTCGGGCCCTAGTGACAAGCATTAAACACAACAAGTTGCAATAAACTAAAATAGCACTAATAGAGATACTAGGCACTATGCCCTAACAAATCTTATTCGATTACATGATAGAACTCATCCAATCCCTACCATCCCCAAGCCTACAGCGGGGGATTACTCACTCATAGATGAGGGAAACATGGATGGTTGATGGAGATGTGTTGGTGATGACGATGGCGATGATACTCTCCAAATTCCCCGTCCCGACAGGGTGCCAGAATGGAGTTTCTGGATCCGGATCTTGGTTTCTGGTGGCGGCGGTGTAGCGGAACTCTTTCTGGAAAACTATCGAACCCCCCTCGGTTTTTAGGTCGAAAGGCAACTTATAGGCGTAGAGGGAGGCAGAGGGGTGCCTAGGGTGGCTGCAATCCCCCTAGGCGCGGCCTGTGGTGGGCCCGTGCCTGGCAGGGGTGTGGGCCCCCCAGGCCCCTTCTCTGTCTCGTCTTCTGGCTAAGTGGATCTTCCGGTGAAATATAATTTTTGGCATATTTTCTGGGATTTTTCCTGATAGTTGATTTTCTGCACAAAAACTAGACACCAAGGTAATTCTGCTAAAAACAGCGTCGGTTTGTGTTAGTTGTATCGAAATCACATAAGTTTAGAGGAGAAACAATAGCAAAGTGTTCGCGAAAGTAGATACGTTTTGGACGTATCAACTCCCCCCAAGCTTAGCTTATTGCTTGTCCTCAAGCAATTCAGTTGAAAACTAAGTGCGATAAAAGAATTTTCACGAACACTTTGCTTCATAAGATGTATATATTCTCAGCACAGGAGTAGATGCTTAGAGAATTCATAATAAGAAGCATGCAACTAAGTCTACTCAATAGTCATTGCAAGCTATGAAGAGAAACCAACTCAATAATAATAAGTAGCAAGAAACATAAACATAAGCAACATTGCAATGCTCATAATAAGGTATGATAGAGTGGTATCTCGCTTGCCTTTGTTTGAAGAGCACAATGTAAATGCCAAGGCACCTTTGAAGTTCAAGTGAAGACTAGAGATAAAGATATCAAAGATAGAAGCATCAAAGTCATGACATAATTAACCAAGTTTTGAAACAAACACAAGAATGACAACTATGCTCTCAAGAAGGTGCTCATAGAATAAGTGGTGACTCAACAAGGTGGTGAAAACGGTTTTGAAAGGTTTGAAAGGCTTCCCAATGCTGAAAGGAAGGTACTCATTAGCTTTGAGCTCTCATTGCCCCTATCATATGCATCTTTATGTGGTTAAGGTGAAAGTGAGGTCCACTCTGAATCATATGCTTGATAGACCATAAACTGGAAATCCCAAGTCCCTTAAGTACGAGGTCCGCTCTACATGCTACTCAACTTTGGTTATTTGTAAGTTCTTGTCATTGTAAATACATGCATACCATAGAGAACCGCCAATGGGGTACCCTTGCACATGATACAGGAGCTATCCCATGATCAAAATGACAAGGCAAGCAGACAATGAGGATCTCAGCGATCTTTCTATTTACTACGTGTCTAGCTTTTTATTGAGGCTGCTTCATAAATTCTCATTATGGTGATGCTGCAAGTTTCCACCATGATTAGGCATGGTTTAGGCTAGCGGCCCAGGCGTTTCTCTAACACAATGTATAGACTCCATGAACTCACAAGCTCCCCTTTTATTTCACATCATCGACATCCGCAAACAAAATAGCAAGGTATCAACTGGATGAGATATCCAAAAAGTGTCGAAAGCGTTCCCCGTGACAGCACAGTTTGGCTGACTCCCATCATATAATTTGCAAGCATATAACTTTCATGGACAGGTCACAATGGATCAGGATTATTAAGCGCAAGGAATAAAGTGTGCCATCAAGTTCGTGAGAGCTTTACTAACTAACTTTCTCAAAACAGTCAAACATTTTATTTTGGAAGAAAACATGGCATAAATAATATGCACTAAAATAGAAAATGATGCTAATGTTGGAGATATGCCCTAGAGGCAATAATAAATATAGTTATTATTATATCTTTGTGTTTATGATAGATGTTTACATTCATGCTATAATAGTATTAACAAGGAAACCATTAATACTTGTGTGATTTGTAAACTTAATTTGAAGTCCCTAGTATAGCCTCTATACTTCACTAGCTTGTTGGTTGATTGATGATGTGGTTTCTTTGTCATGAACATTGAGATGTTATCAACAACAAGATCATATCGTTAGGAGAATGATATGGTGGACATACTCCTATAGACAAGCGTAGCATAAAGATCAAGTCATTTCAATAGTTCAATTGCTATATGCTTTCTGATACATAGTAACCTAATTCCTTCGACCATGAGATCATGCATATCACCTTTACTAGATGGATGCTTTGATGTCATCAAACACCACACCGTAACAGGGTGGCTATAAAAGTGGCATTGAGTGTTCGGAAAGTATTGGTTGAAACACATGGATCAAGAGTGGGATTTGTCCATCCACATGACGGATAGATATTCTCTGGGCCCTCTCGGTGAAATGTCATCCAATTAGCTTGCAAGCATGTGACTTGGTCACAAGGGATCACATATCACGGGAACGAGAAAAGAGTACTTATCAGTAACGAGGATGAACTAGGTATGCAGAGATACCGACGATCATGACCTCGGATAAGTAACATATCGTGAGACAAAGGGAAATTGGTATCGTATGTAAGTGGTTCATTCGATCGCAAAGTAATCGTAGAAATATGTGGGAGCCATATGAATTTCCAGATTCCTCTATTGGTTATTGTTCGGAGAAGTGTCTCGATCATGTCCGCATAATTCACGAACCGTAGGGAGACACACTTAAGGATTCGACGTTGTTTGAGTAGTTATGGTATTATGAGAAAGAGACCGAATGTTGTTCGGAGTCTCGGATGGGATCCGGGATATCACGAGGTGATCCGGAATGGTCCGGAGAATAAGATTCATATAAGGAAAGTCCCGTTTCGGAGTTCGGGAATGATTCCGGTGTTTTCATCGGGAATGTTCTAGAAGGTTCCGGATTGTCCGGCACTCCGGGGGGGAAGGGGTACATGAATGTGTCATTACATATTGGAATGATTGCATCATGTACTAAGTATTCTTGCTGTCCCAAATAAAGGATTTATTTAAATCCTAAATTGAAAAGTCAAACGGCTAGTTTGAAAGTCAAACGGCAGTTTTGGGAAGTGGGAAAAGAGGAGGAGAGGTGGAGGCCGAGTTGGAGGGGAATTCCTCCCCTTGGCCGGCGCACCTCCCTAGGCCGAGTTGGGGAGGAACTCCTCCCCTTGGCCGGCCAGCCCTCCCACCTATATAAGGAGGGGCAGGGCTCCCTCCTAGTACACACAAGTTTCCTATCCTCTAAACTAAACCCTAGATCTAGACCCCGGTTTAGAGCTATTCGGTTTAGAGCCTTCTAATTGGTTTAGAGCCCTCTAATTGGTGTGTCTAATTACTAGACCACTAATAGCCTCTCTCATAAGCTCCACCATACTCGCACCGGCTTAAGGCGAAGCCCTGCGGGATTTCCCCTCTACCTCCGGTACCACGCCGTTGTGCTGCCGGAATCGCGAGGAGAGTGCTACAACCTCCGCTGCCTGCTGGAACAAGGGAGAGGAAGGTCTTCGTCGAGTACCGAACGTGTGACCGACTGCGGGAGCGCTGCTGGAACGTGGCGCTGGAAGGATCGTCTACGCGATCTTGAGATCGGAAAGAGTACGACTACATCACCCACGAGAATCTGCTCTCGTTAAACACTTTGGAATCTTCGAGGGTGAGTTATTCCATCGACTCGTTGCTGCAATCTAGTAGATAGATCTTGGCTTGTTTGTTTGTATGCGATAGAAAATTTTTGTTTTCCATGCTACGAACCCCTACAGTGGTATCAGAGCTGTGTCTATATGTAGATCTGTTGCACGAGTAGAACACAATGGTCATTGTGGGCGTTGATGCTTTTATTGTAGATTGCTTTTGTGTACTTTGCATCTTGCGGTATGTTGGGATGAAGCGGCCCGGGCTAACCTTACATGACATCGTTCATGAGACTTGCTCCACGCTTGACATGCAACTCGTTTTGCATAAGTGGCTTTGCGGGTGCCTGTTTCTCCTAGCATAGTAAAGATCCAATTTACAACGGGTGATCAACAATGCTAGTATCAATGTTGTGGTTCTTGTTCGTAAGTTAGAACGACACTTATGGAAAGCCCCAAACCACGTAAAATATGCAAAGAAAGTAGAGACGTCTAACTTTGTTTTGCAGGGGTGTGCAGTGATGTGATATGGCCATGATTGTGATTATATTTGATGTATGCAATGTTCCTTATTGTAAGTTGGCAACCGGCAGGAGCCATATGGTTGTCTTTAATTTCTGTTAAGACCTGCGTGTCTATTCAAAATAGTTGTAATAGTTGAAGCTGGTGGACGACAACCATGAAGAAGCGTCATTGACCTTGATGCTATGCCGGTGATGATGGAGATCATGTTCGTGCTTGAAGATGGAGATCGGAAGCACAAAGAAGAAAGGCCATATCATATCACATATTATGAATTGCATGTGATGTTAATCCTTTATGCATCTTGTATTGCTTAGTAGACGACGGTAGCATTATAAGATGATCCCTCATGCACATAAATTTCAAGTTCTAAAGTGTTCACCCTTAGTATGCACCGTTGCCAAAGCTTGCTGCTTCGAAGCACCACGTGATGATCGGGTGTCTTTGATTCCGCGGGTGAATACAACGTAAGCAAGCCAGATTTGCTTATGCGGTAGCTAAGGTTTGATCTTGACGAGCCTAGCATGTACAGACATGGCCTCAGGAACACGGATCGCCGAAAGGCAAAGCATGAATCATATAGTAGATATGATGAACATGATGATTGTTCGCCATTAAAACTATATCAACTCTCGTGATGATCGGTGTTGATGTAGTGGATTTGGTTCGTGTGATCACTAAAACAATGTGAGGGATGTTGTTTTGAGTGGGAGTTCACCTAGTTTAATTTCATTAATTAATTTGAACTCAATTTGTCATAAACTTAGTCTAAACTATTGCAAATATGTTGTAGATCAATGGCATCCCCTACCATCAATTTTAATGCGTTCCTAGAGAAAGAAAAGTTGAAAAACAATGGAAGCAACTTCGCGGATTGGTTCCGCAATTTGAGGATTGTCCTCACAGCTGGTAATTTGACCTATGTGCTGGATGCACCGCTAGGTGACCCACCTGCAGCTGATGCTACCGATGAAGTAAAGAATGTTTACCTCGCTCGGAAGAATCAGTACTCCATAGTTCAGTGTGCTATCTTGTATGGTTTAGAATCGGAGCTTCAGAAAAGGTTTGAAGAGTCAGATCCATATGACATTGTCGAGGATCTCAAATTAATCTTTGAGACTCATGCGGCAATTGAAAGTTATGAAGCTTCTGAAAAGTTCTTTAACTGCAAGATGGAAGAGGGTAGCTCCGTCAGTGAGCATGTGCTTAAGATGTCTGGGCACGCAAATAAACTTCAAAGTTTCGGTATAGTGATTCCTAATACTTTGGGGGTTTACCGCATCCTCCAATCACTACCACCAAGTTACAAGAACTTTGTGATGAACTACAACATGCAGAACATGAACAAAGAGTTGCCAGAACTATTTGCTATGTTAAAGTCTGCAGAAGTGGAGATCAAGAAAGAGCACCAAGTGTTGATGGTCAATAAGACCACCAAATTCAAGAAAGGCAAGTCTAAGCAAAAGGGACACTTCAAGAAGGGTGGTAAGAAAGTTACCACGCCGACGAAGAAGACCAAGGCTGGACCTAAGCCTGAAACTGAGTGCTTTTACTGCAAGGGAGAAGGTCACTGGAAGCGGAATTGCCCAAGGTACTTGGCGGATTTGAAGAACGGCAACATCAAGAAGAAAGGTATATCTGATATACATGTTATTGATGTGTATCTCACTAGTACTCGTAGTAGTGCCTGGGTATTTGATACTGGTTCGGTTGCTCATATTTGTAACTCGAAACAGGAGCTGCAGAATAAACGGAAGCTAGTGAAGAACGAGGTGACGATGCGCGTAGGAAACGGATCAAAGGTTGATGTAATCGCGGTCGGCACGCTACCTCTTCATCTACCATCGGGATTAGTTTTATACTTAAATAATTGTTATTTAGTGCCTGCGTTGAGCATGAACATTATATCAGGATCTTGTTTATTGCGAGACGGTTACTTGTTTAAATCAGAGAATAATGGTTGTTCGATTTATATGAGTAATATGTTTTACGCACATGCACCTTTGATAGATGGTCTATTCTTGTTGAATCTCGATAGTGGAAATACACATATCAACAATATTGAAGCTAAACGTTTGAAATCAAGCGATAACTCGACCTATATGTGGCACTGTCGTCTTTGTCACATTGGAGTGAAACGTATGAAGAAACTCCATTCCGATGGACTTCTTGAATCACTTGATTTTGAATCACTTGAAAGATGCGAGGCATGTCTGATGGGTAAAATGACTAAGACTCCATTTTCTGGTATGATGGAGCGAGCTACGGACTTATTGGAAATCATACATACCGATGTGTGTGGTCCAATGAGTGTAGCATCGCGCAGTGGTTATCGTTATGTTCTTACCTTCACGGATGACTTGAGTAGATATGGGTATATCTATTTCATGAAACATAAGTCCGAAACTTTCGAGAAGTTTAAGGAGTTTCAAAGTGAGGTAGAGAATCAACGTAACAAGAAGATTAAATTTCTACGTTCTGATCGTGGAGGTGAATATCTAAGTTACGAGTTTGGCGAGCATTTGAAGAAATGCGGAATACTTTCACAATTGACACCACCGGGAACACCACAGCGTAATGGTGTGTCTGAACGTCGTAATCGAACCCTCTTAGATATGGTTCGTTCTATGATGTCACTTACAGATTTACCGCTAACATTTTGGGGTTATGCATTAGAAACAGCCGCATTCACTTTAAATAGGGCACCATCTAAATCCGTTGAAATGACACCGTATGAATTATGGTTTGGGAAGAAACCTAAATTGTCGTTCCTTAAAGTTTGGGGATGCGAAGCCTATGTAAAGAAGTTACAGCCGGACAAGCTTGAACCCAAAGCGGAAAAATGCGTCTTCATAGGATACCCGAAGGAAACTATTGGGTATACCTTCTATCATAGATCCGAAGGCAAAATCTTCGTTGCCAAGAATGGATCCTTTCTAGAGAAGGAATTTCTCTCGAAAGAAGTGACTGGAAGGAAAGTAGAACTCGACGAGGTTGTCGAACCTTCTCTCGAAATTACGAGTAGCGCAGCACCGGAAGAAGTTCCTGTGGTGCCTGCACCAATAAGAGAGGAAGCTAATGATGGTGATCATGAAACTTCGGTTGAAGTTACTACAGAGCCTCGAAGGTCAACAAGAACTCGTACCACTCCAGATTGGTATGATTCCGTTATGAATGTCATGTTGGTGGACAACACCGATGACCCCGAGACATATGAGGAAGCAATGATGAGCCCAGATTCCAATAAATGGCAAGAAGCCATGAAATCCGAGATTGGATCCATGTACGAAAACCAAGTATGGACTTTGGTGGACTTACCGGATGGCCGGAAGGCTGTCGAGAACAAATGGATTTTCAAGAAGAAAACAGATGCTGATGGTAATGTTACTGTCTATAAAGCTCGACTTGTCGCAAAAGGGTTTCGACAAATTCAAGGAGTTGACTACGATGAGACTTTCTCACCGGTAGCGAAGCTAAAGTCTGTGAGGATTATGTTAGCAATCGCTGCATATTATGATTATGAGATATGGCAGATGGATGTCAAAACAGCGTTCCTCAATGGAGACATTGATGAAGAGTTGTATATGATACAACCCAAAGGTTTTGTCGATCCTAAAGATGCTGACAAGGTATGCAAACTTCAACGGTCCATCTATGGATTGAAGCAAGCATCACGAAGTTGGAATCAACGTTTTGATAAGGTAATCAAAAATTTTGGTTTTATACAAACTTATGGAGAAGCTTGTATTTACAAGAAAGTGAGTGGGAGCTCTGTAGCATTCTTAATACTGTATGTGGATGACATATTGTTGATTGGGAATGATGTAGACCTTCTTAATAGTGTCAAAGAGTATTTGAATAATATTTTTTCAATGAAGGATCTTGGCGAAGCAGCTTACATATTAGGCATAAAGATTTATAGAGATAGATCGAAACGCCAAATATCATTGTCACAAAGTACATATTTGGACAAAGTTCTAAAGAAGTTTGGAATGGAAGAAAGCAAGAAAGGGTTCTTGCCCATGTTGCCCAATACGACCTTGAGTAAAACTCAAAGTCCGACATCGGCAGAAGATAGAGAAAGGATGAGTAAGACTCCCTATGCCTCAGCCATAGGATCTCTAATGTATGCCATGCTATGTACTAGACCCGACATCGCATATGCTGTTAGTCTAACTAGCAGATATCAAAGTGATCCAGGAGTGGATCATTGGACAGCGGTCAAAAACATCCTTAAGTACTTGAGAAGAACTAAGGATATGGTTCTTTCTTATGGAGGTGATGAACAGCTCGTTGTTAATGGTTACACCGATGCTAGTTGGAACACCGATCCAGATGATTCTAAATCACAATCTGGGTACGTATTTATTTTGAATGGTGCAGCAGTTAGCTGGAGGAGTGCAAAGCAAAGCGTTGTGGCGAGATCTTCAACTGAATCGGAATACATGGCTGCTTCGGAGGCTTCACAAGAAGCGATATGGATGAAAGAGTTCATTACAGAGCTGGGTGTGGTTCCTAGTGCGCTGGACCCAATGTCTATCTACTGTGATAACATGGGTGCCATAGCCAATGCGCAAGAACCAAGGTCACACAAGAAGCTGAAGCATATCAAGCTGCGTTTTCACGCTATTCGAGAACATTCCAGGATGGGGATATAAAGATTTGCAAAGTACACACAGATCTGAATGTGGCGGATCCGTTGACTAAACCTCTCCCGAGGGCAAAACATGACCAACACCAAACTGCCATGGGTGTTCGGTATATTACCATGTAATCTAGATTAGATGACTCTAGTGCAAGTGGGAGACTGTTGGAGATATGCCCTAGAGGCAATAATAAATATAGTTATTATTATATCTTTGTGTTTATGATAGATGTTTACATTCATGCTATAATAGTATTAACAAGGAAACCATTAATACTTGTGTGATTTGTAAACTTAATTTGAAGTCCCTAGTATAGCCTCTATACTTCACTAGCTTGTTGGTTGATTGATGATGTGGTTTCTTTGTCATGAACATTGAGATGTTATCAACAACAAGATCATATCGTTAGGAGAATGATATGGTGGACATACTCCTATAGACAAGCGTAGCATAAAGATCAAGTCATTTCAATAGTTCAATTGTTATATGCTTTCTGATACATAGTAACCTAATTCCTTCGACCATGAGATCATGCATATCACCTTTACTAGATGGATGCTTTGATGTCATCAAACACCACACCGTAACAGGGTGGCTATAAAAGTGGCATTGAGTGTTCGGAAAGTATTGGTTGAAACACATGGATCAAGAGTGGGATTTGTCCATCCACATGACGGATAGATATTCTCTGGGCCCTCTCGGTGAAATGTCATCCAATTAGCTTGCAAGCATGTGACTTGGTCACAAGGGATCACATATCACGGGAACGAGAAAAGAGTACTTATCAGTAACGAGGATGAACTAGGTATGCAGAGATACCGACGATCATGACCTCGGATAAGTAACATATCGTGAGACAAAGGGAAATTGGTATCGTATGTAAGTGGTTCATTCGATCGCAAAGTAATCGTAGAAATATGTGGGAGCCATATGAATTTCCAGATTCCTCTATTGGTTATTGTTCGGAGAAGTGTCTCGATCATGTCCGCATAATTCACGAACCGTAGGGAGACACACTTAAGGATTCGACGTTGTTTGAGTAGTTATGGTATTATGAGAAAGAGACCGAATGTTGTTCGGAGTCTCGGATGGGATCCGGGATATCACGAGGTGATCCGGAATGGTCCGGAGAATAAGATTCATATAAGGAAAGTCCCGTTTCGGAGTTCGGGAATGATTCCGGTGTTTTCATCGGGAATGTTCTAGAAGGTTCCGGATTGTCCGGCACTCCGGGGGGGAAGGGGTACATGAATGTGTCATTACATATTGGAATGATTGCATCATGTACTAAGTATTATTGCTGTCCCAAATAAAGGATTTATTTAAATCCTAAATTGAAAAGTCAAACGGCTAGTTTGAAAGTCAAACGGCAGTTTTGGGAAGTGGGAAAAGAGGAGGAGAGGTGGAGGCCGAGTTGGAGGGGAATTCCTCCCCTTGGCCGGCGCACCTCCCTAGGCCGAGTTGGGGAGGAACTCCTCCCCTTGGCCGGCCAGCCCTCCCACCTATATAAGGAGGGGCAGGGCTCCCTCCTAGTACACACAAGTTTCCTATCCTCTAAACTAAACCCTAGATCTAGACCCCGGTTTAGAGCTATTCGGTTTAGAGCCTTCTAATTGGTTTAGAGCCCTCTAATTGGTGTGTCTAATTACTAGACCACTAATAGCCTCTCTCATAAGCTCCACCATACTCGCACCGGCTTAAGGCGAAGCCCTGCGGGATTTCCCCTCTACCTCCGGTACCACGCCGTTGTGCTGCCGGAATCGCGAGGAGAGTGCTACAACCTCCGCTGCCTGCTGGAACAAGGGAGAGGAAGGTCTTCGTCGAGTACCGAACGTGTGACCGACTGCGGGAGCGCTGCTGGAACGTGGCGCTGGAAGGATCGTCTACGCGATCTTGAGATCGGAAAGAGTACGACTACATCACCCACGAGAATCTGCTCTCGTTAAACACTTTGGAATCTTCGAGGGTGAGTTATTCCATCGACTCGTTGCTGCAATCTAGTAGATAGATCTTGGCTTGTTTGTTTGTATGCGATAGAAAATTTTTGTTTTCCATGCTACGAACCCCTACAGCTAATAGGTAGGTATGGTGGACACAACTGGCAATATTGGTTTTGGGGAGTTGGAAGCACAGGTAGAGCTTACTCACTGCAAGTGAAGGCTAGCAATAGAAAGGGAGCGACAAACGAGGGAGCAATAACTGTCATAATCATGGTTGCAACAAAACAAGACTAATTATGGCATGAAAGTGATACAAGAACTCTAAGGCAAAATAAATCAGCGAGGCTTACTGACTATTGATTAGTCATATGCATGCGTGAGCATGTGCCAAGTCGATTCACATGAACAGTCAGAGGAGGATACCACAATGTCATACCAAAGTATGAATAAAACAATGCAAGCAAACATTCATATGACATGCTACAAACTATTAGGAAGCTGGAGCTAATCACAAGCAAGCAAGAACTACTAAGCATCTATAATTACATACACCTTACACAAAAGGCTAAGTGTGCTCATAGTGATGAGTATATGTACAAAAATGAAAACAAATAGAGTTCGTTACCAACCTCTTACCACTCCTCGAGTTGTCTTAATCTTCATTATTGCTCTTTACTTGTGTGACTTGAATGATAACATGAAATCAAAATCCACTGAGGACGGCTGAACCCTGCAAAGAACTCACAAAACCAAAGAAGAACAACAAATATTTTTGGTGTTTTCGATTATTTTAGAAACAAGAAAACAAAGAAAAACCAAACAAGAGGCAAACAAAGCAAAAGAAACACACAAAGCAAAATCTTTTTGGATTTTTTATTTTAAGTCAAACCAAAACCAAAAGGCAAAGAAACAAACCAAGAGAAACAACGAAATATTTTTGGTATTTTTGTGTTTTTGAGAAAGAAGCAACAAAAACCAAAAATAAAGTGAAACAAAGGATATACAAAGAACCGACCGAACATGATATATATATATATATATATGAGTGTTGTGTCGGTATACCTCCCCCCAAGTTTAGGATTTTGGCCTAAGTGGGGCTCAATCCCATGGTGTCCAAGAAGATGCACCTTCGTAGTATGTCGAGGAAGCTCCCTCGTCCTGGTATGAGCTCGAGGCCTCCCCTGTGTAATACACAAAGGGGTCGTATGATGGTGCTTCCTCCTGATAGTGCCCGTGGAAGTTAAGAGAGCGCAGCTTGTCATCCATCTCCCCCTTTGAGCGCGACAAAGGTCCCTGAGAAATACTGAACAAAGTGGTTTGGGGTAGAGGGACCTCTCTCTCTTCCCCGTCAATAAACATCATTCTATAAACCAAGTTCTCAAGGGTAGAGCCAGTGGTGACAAAGTGGTGCGCCTTCATGGCAGCAAGATCAAGCCTCTAAGGAGCCAAAACTGTATCATGTGGATCAACAACAATGTTCAAGGAAGCAGCAATATGAGTAGCAATAATTCCCCCATAAATGGGTCCCTTAGCAACTAAGCGACGAGCAATGAGAGAACCAAGATTATACTTAGCTTCAGTGTTGAGCGCAGCAGCTAAGAAGGCTAATTGATAGTTGGAAATATTACTAGTATTCTCCCTACCAAGAACACTAGTGGCAAGATAGTAGGCAAAGTACCTGATGGCTGGGAATTGAATATTCTTAATCTTTCCTCGTTGAGCTCTGCGGTCATCATCATTGGTTATCCCTCGATAAAGCTCCAACAAATCAGCGGGTTGAGCTGGAATCTTCTTTGCTGACCCAGCTATACCAAGTCCCAGGGCCTTACAAAATT
Source organism: Avena sativa (assembly GCA_916181665.1). Classification (NCBI taxonomy): domain Eukaryota; kingdom Viridiplantae; phylum Streptophyta; class Magnoliopsida; order Poales; family Poaceae; genus Avena; species Avena sativa. The sequence goes on along the minus strand of OV702283.1, from coordinate 151,377,436 downwards.
GCTTCAAAGTCATAGAATGAGCTCTGCCATAAATTTTGAAAGACACATCTGGCTTGAACACGCTGTTAGTAAAAGAAAAGCTCTGCACAAATGTTTTAGTGAGCAAAGCATATTGCACGCTCTCATCCTACATGTAACTTGTTAGTCCAGCCCTCCGAACCAAGGTCATAAAATCATCAAGAATCCCAGCAGCCCGCAAGAAAGTTTGGCAAGGAAAGGTGGAGGGGTGCACATCCCCTTCATATCCCTCGTCACCAAATCGCGGAGTAATGAGATCCTCATTGTATGAGGGTCTAGTATTGGTAGATGACCTTGGAAGCCTTGCCCTTCTAGGTGCATCACTCTCAAATATTTCACCAAATGTGTGGTTGTCCATGACCTTTCTTTAATTCTGAAATTTTTAGACAAACATCAAACCAAGTGATTTCCAAGTTGATAAATGATGAGAAACTACTATAGGAACTTGCTAGAGGGCTACACATGCATCAAAATGAAATTTCTACGCATAGAACAAGCATGCAAGCTCAAACAACCTGACACCTATAGTAGCAAAATACTCAAGATACAATCTACCAATCACAAATCTAATTGGACAAGTCGAGGAGGCACATACCAAGGAGCAATCCCTCCAAAAATCAGCACTTGAGATGGGCTGAACAAGGAGATCGAAAATCACGAGCAAGAACAGCAAGAACTCGAGCTTGAGAAAGTTTTCCGGTGTTTTTTGGGAGAGAGAAAGAAGGTGGCTTTGAGGAGGCAGCCTAGAGGGGCCCAGGTGGGCCAGACCCCCCCTAGGCGCCACCCCTAGGTAGGCCGCGCCTACCATGGGTGTGGTGGCCAGGGGTGGCCCCCTGGGTCACTCTAGGTGTCCCTCTGCCCCTTTTTTGAGGAAAATTTTATTTTGAATTTTCTGGGATTTTTTGGGAAACTTTATTTTTGGCCAATTTTCAGGGTATGAAAATTGATTTTCTTGTAGAAACAGTTTTTTTAGAAGAAGCAAAAGCAAACAAGAACCAAACTACAGCAGCTCTAAGACACTCTAACAAGCAAACAACTAACTAACAAGAGCAAAATCAAATACTAGGAAGGAGAAAATTAAAAGAAAGCAAGAATTACTACAGTGAAAACATTATTTTGTTCATTAAAATCCTTTTGTTAACAAGGTTTATCAAGTCTTGTTACCAAAACAATCTTATATAAGACAAAACTTTGTATTTCACCAAGTGATTATGTTACCTCAAGCTTGATAGCAATAGTCCCAATCATAATAGTTTCAAAATTTTCTTGTGGAATGGGACAATATATTTCTCCAACCTTGATGCTCTCAATATTTTCAATGGAATTCAAGCAATAGCTCTTAGCAACCTTCTTGGAGAAATAGATAGTGTGATCTTTGTCATTATTATTAAATGTTACTTTTCCTTTATTACAATTGATGACAGCACCTGCAGTATTAAGAAAAGGTCTTCCAAGAATAATAGACATATTATCATCTTCAGTCATTTCAAGCACAACAAAATCAGTTAGAACCAAGCAATTATGAGCTACTTGAACAGGAACATCCTCACACATACCAACAAGAATAGTAGTTGACTTATCAGCCATTTGGGAAGAGATATCAGTTGGTATCAACTTTTCTAGATGGAGTCTCTTATAGAGAGAAAAAAGCATAACACTAACTCCATCTCCCAAATCACATAAAGCAGTTCTAACATAATTATTCTTAATGGAGCAAGGAATAGTTGGTATACCTGGATCACCAAGTTTCTTTGGAACCTTACCATTGAAGGAGTAATTAGCAAGCAAAGTAGAAATCTCCTCATTAGGAATCTTCCTTTTATTAGAGACAATATCCTTCATATACTTTGAATAAGGAGGCAACTTAATAGCATCAGTCAAAGGAATTGGCAAAAATAAAGGCTTCATCCACTCACAAAACTTGTTGTAGTGTTCTTCCTCCTTTGACTTGTGTTTCTTAACTGGAAAAGGCATAGGTTTCTGCACCCAAGGTTGTCTCTCTTTACCATGTTTATTAGCAATAAAATCTTCTTTAGTTTACCTAGTGTTCTTAGTGTGCTTCTCAGGTTCTTCCTCAACTTCCTCCTTAGGAGCATCATTTTTATCATAACCACTCTCAGTTTCAGCATTACAGACAGATATACTATTAGGATCTATAGCAAGTTCAAGTGGTTCCTCAATTATTCTATGTTTCTTTTTCTTTCTCTTACGGGGACTACCACTATCAACTTGTTGGGAATCCTGCTCAATTCTTTTAGTGTGTCCTTGGGATATAAAGGATCTTGAGTGGCCATACCACTCCTAGTTCTAATTCCATAAGCATGTTTATCTCTTGAGGCATTAACTAGCATATCATTTTGTACCTAAGCAAGTTGGAGCATGGAAAGATGGCTCGTCTCTCTCCTCTCCTCTCTCCCATGTCGGCGGCGGGTGTCTCCGGTGATCACCTTGCTTTGGCAGGGAGATGGAGGGCCATAATCAGGGAAGTAGATGGTGAAACAATCAGCTTATGTCGGCGGAGTTCGATCTCGCGGGATGGCTCAGGACAGGTGTCGCTGCGTGATGAATCGGGCCAGGATTTGGCGAGTTGGAGCTCGACTTTGGATATTACGTTTGGGTCGCGGTTGGTACACAGGGGTTGGCACGTTCTCGTGGGACCGGCGGTTGTGTTGCTGGGCGCACGTTCTCGTGGTATCACCGGTGCGCCGCCCGATGCGCGTACGTGTCGGGTGATACGGCTGGGCGGTTCCAGGAGGCGTACGGGCACTGACAGTGGGTCGTCGGTGGAGGAGGGCCACTTGCCAGTCGAGGGGAGGGTTACTAGTACACCGGAGCGTGCAATCCAGCCAGTCCCCCCCCACCTCCCATCTCTATTAACCCTAGATCGAGACTCGGTTCCACTTCGTCTCTCGTGAATCTCAGATCGCGTGAGGTGTGCAAAGTGGTTTTCGTTTGGGGTTTGTCAATTCCTCGTCCTTCATCGCCGCAAGCTGTTTCTCCGGTGAGGTGGAGTGGTGTTGGTTCGGGTGATTGCAGATCTTTTGCTCAGGTTGTGGCGGCGGATTCCATTATGGATCGTTGTTTTCATGGTGGGCGCGGATCCCTTTCTCGTCCTCCAGTCCTATTTGGTCCCTATGCAAACAGATCTAGATCTGGGTATGGACAAGGGCGCCACCCTGTTGATCGTAGAATGGTGGAGGAGAATCCCAGGGAGAGTGAGTGGATCCGGGAGCAGGATCGCCTTCGTGATGAAGTGCGGCGGTGGGATGTGAGGCGCAGGGATGATATGTTGTGGCAGACGAAGAGCGAGGCCAGATTGGAGGATAAGCGTCGTGAAGCCATGGCGCGGGATAGGGCTCTGGCAGAAGCGCGCCATCGTGAAGCAGATCAGGCCTGCAATCGAGGCCGGTGGAGTCATCGTCCTGAGATGCAGCAAGGTTCTGGGTCAGATGCTACGGCTTCTTCGTTTCCGGGCAGATCAGGTAACTCCGATGCAAACCCTAGAAGAGGAGAGCCAGTTTTTGCTCGCACTATGGAGCAGGTTACCATTCCTAGGCCTGCGGTGAATCCTTCCATTCCTGTGAGTCGTCCTGTGTCTGGTTTGAACACATCTGCATCCACTTCTGTTAATGTGCATGTTGGGGGGAGTCATCCTGTGAGTCTATCGCTGATTATGACAGTTAATCAATCTGATGTTGTGGCCACTACTCTGGTGGGGTCCTCTGTACCACCACCAGTAGTAAGTGTGCAGAGGAATGTGAATGTTGTTGTTGATTCAGATGATTTGCAGCTGCTTGATGTGGTGCAGGAAGAGCAAGTTTGTGAGAACTGTGGCAGAGATCATAGTATTTTGGTCTGTCAAGAGAAGAATGTTCCTCTTTTTTTTGGCAGCACTGATTTTGAGCAGGGTTTTTATTCTATTCCTGTTGTGGAATCTACTGTTCTGTCCATGGAACAATTGTATTATGCTCATATAAGTGTGGTCAGGGGTGATGTCACTGGGAGGACCTTGTAAAGGAATTCCAGATATGGGCTGATGCTTTGGGGTCTGGTTGGAGATTCAATGCTAGACCTATCAATGATGTGGAATTTCTGATGAGGTTTCCTTCAGCTAGATCCTCGGCCATCCCCGCCACTCCTCGGCCATCCCCGCCACTCCCCGATCGCAGCAGTCGGCCCCGCACGCGTCGCCCTTCGTCGTCGCCATCCCTCATGGCTGCTACGCCTGCTGCCTGCCTGCATGGCCGCAGCGACCGCGTCGGCTTCCCCTAATGTTCCCCGTCCATCCCCTCCACTCACTGGATATGTGCCCTAGCCTCACGCGCCCGCCCCCGTCCCCGCTCACCCACCGCCTGGACACGCTACCCTGCCGCTCCTTGCTGCGCCGCCTAGACCGTCGCGCGCCGTCCACAGTTGCCACATGTTGTTCCCCAAGCTCCTTCGGTGAATCAATTCGGCCGGAATCAATTGTACTCCGCGAATTTTGGCGGAGGTCCGGCGATAGAAAGGTTGTTCTGAGCCCAAAGTTTCCTCCTACCAAAGGAATTAAGAAACAGTAAAATGGAACTACCTAAAGCCTTGCACAGTGATTTGAGTTTGTCAGTCATTCGATAATTTGTACGGACACATAGGATCGTTTACCTTTTTAGGGAATATGATCGTTTACCTTGTTCCGAATATTGCTTGTGCCCGTTCGCTACGGTAACTACGTATTTTGGGTGCTACCGTTAAACTTGTTAAATGAGCAAATAAATTTAAGAAATAGTAAAATAGAACTACCTACAACATCATACAGTGATTTGAGTTCGTCGGCGGTTCGATAATATGTATGGACCATAAGATTGTTTACTTTTTTTAGGGGAACATGATTGTTTACCTTGTTCCGGAATATTGCTTAGGCCCGTTCGCTACGTTAACTACATATTTTGGGCTGCTACTCCATGGATCTATCTGGGCGCCTCGAAATGAAGTAGGATAACTATCGGTTAAACTTGTTAAATGGACAAATGGATTTAAGAAACATTAAAATAGAACTACCTATAGCCTCGTATAGTGATTTGAGTTCGTCAGCCGTTCGATAATATGTACGGAGAATCGTTTACTTTTTTTTAGAGGAATAGGATCGTTTACCTTGTTTCGGACCATTTCTTGACCCGTTCGCTATGTTAACTACGTATTTTGGGCTGCTACTCCATGGATCTATCTGAGCGCCCTGAAATGAACTGGGCTAATTATATCTATTAAATTTGTTAAATGGGAAAATGAATTAGGAACGCAAGGCTAGCCCTGTTCTTTTCTTGTCTCTCTCGGCACGAAGAGCTGGGGAGAGCCATCGTAGAGCTGCCACCATTTAATTGTGTGATTAATAGCGTATATAATAAGTCACCTTCCGTTTCCATTTCTTCAGGTGGTGATGGACTTACGTTTTATGCCTGCCTGACTCTTCTATTCCATACCCGATGGCATAATATTTATTTTCTTGTATATTTAACCATGTTCCTCACATAGACACATGGTGAGCGGGAGGAGTGCGTCCATCCATAGAAGACTTTGTAAGAGATGTGGGGCCATCCTATACACCACAGTCGGCGGCCAATGTGTTAGAGGGAGGACGACCTGGTTGACGTTGGGGCGACGACATAACTATATCTCCAACTTCGTCCTATTCAGTGGTCCAAGATATATGTCTGTTTGGGCCTACCATTGGGATTGGAGTAACAACATGTGTTCATGTTCATCTTTTATTTTTTAGCTTCTATTACTTTTCATTGTAAATTCTATATTATATACTATAGCGCTCAACTCAAGTTGTAATGCATAATATTGATAGTGCCCTATTTTATGCTCAAAGGACTTTTATGTTTTCTATTCCGATAAATCAGGTCAAATAATAAAAAATCTACTATTTCTTCAGATGAAGCACTCGGGTGATTCTCTTTGAAGACTGATGATTATGTCGACTCTGAACACACACAATGCATCTTCGCCTTCCCATGGCGCTAGACAACCTCGGACAGCCTCTTTCACTCCCTTCCATGATGAGAGCCGTTGGTGAGCTTATTCCTAATTAATCCAGAATTTCACGGGAATGAATGGAGATCAATATCACAATACACAGGTAAACGGTTTGACATCCTGAATTTTGACAGATAACATATTTCCATAGCTTTGTACAAAATCATGGTAAATTTTGGGCATTGAGAGTGAAATTTGGTGATTAGAACCTCTACAGTGTATTGTACACAATTATTTACAAATATTGTCTCTAACTTTATTTTTACTGACATTTTTATACGGACATGGTTTTGGAGCTTGCTATTCAGATCGTTAAGTACTTGGAGGTTGCTATGTTGTTGTCTTGAACAAAGCAAACTTGCCAGGTTGGATGCATCATGAGAGTTGCTGAAGCTTGTTTGTTGATCTCATTGTTGGTTTACTTCGTTGCATATATTTCTTATTTTCATCGCTGCTAGGTATTAGAGTTCTTTTTGTGAACGTGGGTATTAGAGCTTTTGACATGGTAGTTTTATTTCCTTCCTAACTATCTCAAGCATAGGGTTGCAATGTCTATGTTGTGTTCTATACCTATTCCCAGTATTACTATTGTACATTTTCATTACTTTATTTTTATCCATGAAGATACGTATATATGCTTTAATCCTGGAGCTGAATAACATACAAAAAAATTCTAGAACTGAATTCCCCCTCACTGTCGGCAATTGTAAGAGTTTCCTTTTATGCATCTTTAGTGATCAATTTAATAAAAATGAGAGGCTTGTTCCAGAAATAGTAACATAATGCACGCTTGCACTATATTGTTGCAGTATTCAGATGAATACGGCTTGTTCCGAAGCAAGTAAAACAAAAGTTATGTATGAGCTTTAGTGCTATTTATAATGCATAAAAATATTTGTATCATTCTAGAATGTTACAATGATTTGTATAAATATGTATAGTTCTCTTTTTTTTCACATATGGGGTTTGAGAATGTGGATGAGTGTTTAAAAGTAAGAAAAATAAAACAAGTGAAAAAATACATTAAGTTATTTCATTGGATTATATATTCTAAACATTAAAGAAATTTCATTTTGAGTTTAAATAGAGTAAAGCGATGCAATTAAATGTCTACTTTGTTGGAGCTATGCATGTGTTTTATTATCATCATTTCATATGGCAATATCAACAAAATTATATTTATATGTCATTGGCCAATTTGATATTTATGTTGTCAACATCTACTGCTTCAAGTCAGAAATATCTAGAGTTGATGGTAAATATAAATCTGGTAGCTTGAATTTGTAAAAAAATATGCCCACCATTACATCTAGGCATCATAGCTTAAACATGCAAATTCTATGATGCATCTTAATTATTCTCAAATTTGTATAATTATATTAGTATATATAGACGGGCGCGGCAACGCACGCGTTGTATATATGGAGGGGTGTTTTTGTGTGTCCGTTAAAATTTTTTAAGGAAAAGGATAGAGATTCCCCGGGTCCTATCCTCTGGGTCAAGCGGACGGGCGCGTCGCTCTCCTGTGTGTGTCTTACCGCATGTCCCACCAGCGATGGCTTCCTTATCTTCCTCCTTTGCCCACCTACCGTGAGTCTTCTGCCGCACCAAACACTGCCATGGGAGAGCAGAGAGCTCCCTGCTCGATGTCGCCGCTGCTAGAGACAGGTGCCACCACCTCCCAATCCACGCGCTGTCGGCTCGCCCCAGCCACGGACCGTCATTGTTGGCCTGCCTGTCCCCTTCCTGCCTTCTCTGGCAACGCGCGCCGGCCCAGGCCTTCTTCCTCGGCCGGGATGCTTCCCTTCTGCCCCGTCGGCCGGCGCCGAGGACGACAGGCTCATCTTTTTTGCAGGGGCCTCGCTGGACCGCACCTGCCCATCCTCGAACTGCTCCCTTTGATCGCTGCTCCTCCCCCACTGACTTGTCGTCAGGCCCTCGACTGAGGAGATGCTGCAACGATGAACGGGCAGTGCACCTGCGAGGGTTGCTACATGGGGCCGATGGCGCTGCTATGTCTAGCGTCAAGGGTTGCTACGCGGAGTCCGCTGGTGGCGCAAGCCGTGTCTTTTTTTGCTATATGCGGCCGGTGTCAGTGCTACAATCAGGCGCGTTGAGTTGTTATATGCGGCTGACGGCGGCGCTACTAGACCTCAAGTGGGTGCTATGTGCATCGTCAGATTGATTTTGGTACAGTTCTTTTTTGCTACAAACGTTTTGTTGTTTTTCTATAATAGTACATATGTTTTGTTACGAGATCTCTGGCGAGGTCGGATTTGTCAAATAAGGATATGTTATTTGCTACAACCGTTTTATAGTTTTGATATATTAGCGTAAAGTTTTTGCTACAAGGTCTCCCGGCGAAAGTCTCCGGCTAGTCCGGCGAGGTCGGATTTGCTATATTAGAACAACTCTTTTTCTATAAAGTCTCCGACGACAACGTCTTCGGCGAGGTCAATCTTTTTATTTTTTATTTCATAGATGAACCTTTTTTGCTACGTGTAGCAAAAGCGGGACTATATTTTTATTACTTATAGCAAAAAAGGGACGCACAAGATCTGAATGTTGATCTGATTTGATCCAATGGTTGGGGACCCGGGGTAGAACTTACCAAAATTTAAGGACCGGCCTAGTTTGAGGTGTCTGATCTAACTTTTTTTTAGACCAAAACCATAAACGGAGGTTATTTTGGATTATTTTGCTAGAGATGGTGTAAGTTCCACTACCTCTCGGAAATTCACAACTCACAAGGAATGTATTTCCTAGAATTAAACCCACAAATTCCTCGTGATGCATCTTATTGTATTAATTTGTACACGACGTTAGGTAATATTTTTTAGAACATATAGGGGACTGAAACAGAAGCAGATTAATTATTCCATCTCGCACTGTTATATCGTGATCGGCCTCAAGAGTTAATCAGATCTACACCAAGAATTATTACAGTAGAAAGAAAAGCACTCATCTGTTGATCTTAAAATGTTGTACAATCTGATGGACACGAAATTTTCAACATGCATATGTTTGAGATCGACTTTCCACTAGGATGATGGAGGGATGAGTCCGGCGGCCTCGGCGATGGCGAGGCAGTCGCTGGCGAGTTTCTTGAGCTCGGCGTCCTGCGTGGCCATGAGGTTCTTGAGCTCCTCGCGTTCCTGGAAGCCCGTATCGCAGGTGTCGACGTCGGTGTAGCAGGTGCTGAGCATGGTGTTGGTGGTGTACGTGTCGCCGGCGGCAATGGCCTTCTCCGTGCTGTCCAGGCTGTAGGACACGTCGTCGAACGAATCGACGCAGTCCTTGAGCGGGCCCACCGCCAGCTTGGGCGTCTTGGGGTCGGCGGCGAGCGCCGTGGCCGTCTTCATGGCCTCCGCCGCCTTGGCCCGCACCGCGTTCATGGCCAGCTGTAGCACGCCGCGGCCGTCCAGCTTCTTCCCGCCCGGCAGCGGGGGCTGCTTCGCGATGGAATCCTGGCAGGATTTCGGGTTGTCCGCCTTGGCGCACATGGCCTTCACGATGTCGCCGACGGGGGCGACGGGCGTGGGCGTGGGCTTCGGCGGCGCGGGCGTCGGCACCTTCGCGGGAGCCGGGACCTTGCCCGCCGCTCCGGACGCGCGCGGTACGCACACGGCCCCGGCAGGAGGTGCCACCGCGGCGGCGGCGAGGAGGACGGCGAAGCAGGCGACGAGCGGTGGCCTCATGGAGGGCGTGCGTGCGCGGGTGCGAAGGGACGGGGAGAGGAGGAAAATAGAGATCGGGATTAGGTGGTCGCGGGTTAATAGAGGGGCGGGTGGTTAATTTGGAGGTTATTTGTCGGTTGCTACTACGATGGAACGGGGGGGGGGGGGGGGGGGGGGAAGAAAAGGAGGTGATTTGGTGGCTGCGTTTGCGCCGGAAAAGATGGAGCCGGACAATCATGGACAACCGCAGCAAGGAACCGCCATTTTTGGGATGTTGTATCATAATAATCTTTACTATTAAAAGCAAAGAGGTGCCAAAAAACATGCATGTGTATCCTCGTAGTACTTATCGATAAAACTGATTTCCACGTTATATGCGTAGACATTTCAGTTTTGATGCAATCGATAACAAACTCTGAAATCACATTATACCTGCCTAGCATGCCCTTGGCTGGCTGCCCCGTGATCGACTTCGTCATCGACGGCAGGTGCAATGATGCAGAGCCGCCAGGCCGTGGATCCTCGCGATCGTCAATCTGGTACGCCGCCAACACATCTCCGGCAACCGGATCCCTAAACGGCGTCTGTTTTGGCTGCCAGGGTTGCCGGGGCCGACCTCTTCTTAATTTTATTCTTGGTGCTTAATCGTTCTTTGTTGGCTCCTCCGTTCTTTCAGCTACTCTGGCCGGCGGCCTTGTTCTTTTCGTGTGAGAGCTGCGTGGGTTGGTTTGTTCTCTTGTGACTCAGCAAATGGAGAGGACGCATCAGCTTGAGAGACGGCACGAATCAACTTCCTCGAGGGGAGTACTTGAGTTGATCTACCCGATCTGATGATACACGTAAATAGCATCTTCAATCCAACTACTTCACGACAACAACTGTTTTGTTTGAAAATCTATAACGTATAATATGTCCTGAAATTTGTCCCAAAATACAACAATTTGATTGATGCATGTATAACTTGTTCGATCCGTCAGCTAAAACAAAACTTGTTTATTCCAATTCTTCTCATAGTGTGTAATTTTACTTACGTGGCATGTTTTTTTATTATGAGTGAATTCCACCTTTTACCCTCTATTTATGCATTTGAGACACTAATTATCCCATTTAGTAGAAGTTGTACCCGAATGTCCTATTTAAGAAAATTCTAAGCATGATTTTGTCCTGTTTTAGCATTCAACACGTTTACTTGGATAAGGCTGACATGTTAAGACGATGTGCCGCCACAAAATATGTCAAGATCAGAGGACGTCGTCGTCGATCATACCTATCCTTCTCTACACCAAATGTTATATTCTTTGTTGCCATCTCAATAATTTCGAAGTTCAATCGTCACCTCACACCTTGCCCAATAGATATGCATCAGAAATGAAGGTTTAAAGTTTCCAAACATGGTAATTTAGATGAATTTTCACTACATAGGGTAACTAGTGTCACAAATGCACAAGTAGAGGGTAAAAAGTGGAATTCACTCTTTTATTATTAGTAAGACTTCATTGCGTTATGGCATATCAATGCGATATGGGTTGTTAGGCTCGATCCTACTGTCGAGATCTGTTTTACTACTCCAAATTTTTAGTACTCCCTCCGTTTCAAAATAGATGTCAGAATTTGTCTAAATTTAGATGTACCTATATACTATAGTGTCTAGATACATCAAATTTAAATGAATTTGCAACATCTGTTTTAAGACAGAGGGAGTAGCATATCTCGGTCTATATACTCATTTTGAATTTTGTTAAATTTATGAATGTTCGGATAAAAAGGCAAATCAGCCATCCGTATTGTCCTTGCTCCCCTCCTAACATGATATCGCCACTTGAGAAACAACAAAGCATCGGGGCAGTAGGGCAACATGATACCTGCTCCTGGATCTGCTGGTTTGACGGCGACATCAAAGTTCTTCACAGACCAAGAACTACGAGATCGCCCCTTTCATTCTAGGGTGACCGAGGCATCGTACCATTCGAGCCTTTTTTCATTCTTTTCCCGATGGTCTTGAGAAAACAACAATCAATAGGACTTTCCTAATCCTCCCTTCCTTTCAGGAAGAATGTGAAATTATTTTTCCTTAAATGGAAGCAGAGCAGGTTTGAAAACGGATCTTAGAGTGTCTAGGGTTGGGCCAGAACGGTCTCTTAACGCGTTCTTTTTTCTGCCCGTCGGAGTTATTTCCCAAGGACTTGCCATGGTAAGAGGGAAAAGGGGAAAGAAGCACTTATCCTGGACCTGCTGGTTCACTAATTGATCACTTAAAGCACGAGAAAAAGGGCGGTAGCTTATCCTTGGTAAATTTTTAGCACTACCTCCGTCCCAGTGTATTAGTCCTGCTCGTAGCCCTATGTTGTAAATTTGACCACTTAAGATGAGACATACAAGTTAAAAAATATATTATTAGAATTCTTAGATGTTGTACTTTCTAATAGTATAATTTTATGTTATAGGATTTATTTTATATAGGTTAAAATAAAAACCTAGGGACACATGCAGGACTAATACACCGGAATGGAGGGAGTACAATGCATGGGGAGCAGGACATGCGCTGTCCAGAAATTTTTTGGTGTTCGTCCGCGGGAAGAATCATCATGCAGTGGCGAGTCACAGGTGACACCATTCTAGGGCATGTGATCCAAAAAGGGCGTACCCTATGTGCTCTAAATTTTACTCAATTGTTTCTATATATGTATCTATCTAGCCACTAAATGTCTAGATTTAGTATATAGCCATTTGATTCAAAGTAAAACAAATTTAATCGTGAATTTTTACCAAAAAATACCGAATTAATTAACGGCCCAAAATTTCCCAATTAGTTTTGACAGTCCGATCAGAAAATATACTACCAACTAAATGTGTAGTAAAATGTACTGTAAAATATCCCTATAACAAATATATTTTTATTTTCTTGAATAAGACTATGCATGTATTTAGCATTGAAAAATCCAACAATGGTGTTTCATGAATTGTTCAATGGAGGTAAAGTTTATACCATAGCCATTTTACTTGATATTTGTACAAATATATACACGGAAAAAATGCCATGTTCAAATGTGGTCTCACATGATCAGGGTTTCAACAAGCGGTGGACAAGCAAGTTCGCGTCGGATGATGTGCACAACCATGAAACCGAATTCTTATATTCACAAAATTCTGTAGGTTGATCCCAAGATTGCCGAAGTACTTTTTGTATATAATCATGCCAAATGTTTCACTTTTGTCGGGCTCCGAGGATTATCTCTTTTGTAACAGGGATTTATGGAAAACTCTTTAATTGATGAATCACTATCACAGAGGAATGTCTAGACCAGATCTTAGTGAGTGGTGACTTTGCGGCTTTCACGGAGTTTTCTGGGCATCGTTTTTCAAATGTGAGTTGAGATGATGCAATAATTTCAGAAGTGTATAGGCGAAAGCGCGCAGTGTCGGTGCTTGAGACTCAACTGTTCTTCATGGATCCGATAATGAGGTCTCGGTAGCTTCGTTGTACCTTGGTTAGCAAGTCAATAGAGACGACGACATGCTTGAGAAATAGAGCGGGGAACATAAGGGGGCTCCACTCCTCTTCCAACGAACTCACCTCCGCGTGTGAACCGCTCAGATTGAACACAACACTCAAGGTAATTATGCTTTCGTTGCAGCATATTCAAGTTCGGATTGAACTCTTGTTATTGTTAAGTTGTCATTTTGGGAAGACTGGAGCTAATTAAGGAGGAAACATTGTAGTGGTAACTGTAAGTATAAGTCACCGGCAGATTCTTCTTTTCAGTCGAAATGTAAAGCTATGCACAATTATACACTTAGGTCCAATTATTGCATTATAGATGATTTTTCTGTGGTCAAGTTGAGTTTGTACATTGTCTGCAATTTTAATTATGCTTTAGGTTGCGCATGTGTACATTGCTATCCAGTCCCCTCTTGTGCTATTCCTATCAGACTCCAAAATCAATTTGTATAATTCAATTTTTCATGTCAGGTTTCCTTTGGCGAAACTAAGTGTCCAAAGGTTCCAATGAATTGCATGGCCACACTTAGAAATTTCTAGAATGATCATAGGTTCTCACGTACCCAGTTTCTTAAAATTAGCGAATAAAGGTATTGTAAATTTTGAAAAATGCACACGAGCTAGATATTTATGCTTCTAGGTTATTGATTATTTCACCGTGTAAACTGTTTTTAAGTTAAAAGTCATACAATAAAAGGGAGAAAGATGACACCTCGTCTTCTTAAGATTTGAGGGGTGAAGATGTATGACATAGAAAAAAAGTCAAATGAGAATAGTAAAAGAGAAATATTCTCATGGATATATAAATATGTTTTCTATATATATTAATCTGTTGTACCGTAGCAACGCACGGACATTCACCTAGTAATAATAATGATCATCATCGGCCAAAATTTATTTTTTCCCATTTTGGTGTCGATCACATGGATGGGAATATGAGACGAAATCAGAAGATGCAGTACGACACATCAAGGCCTGTTTCTGTGATATATAATTTGGAGTAACGAAATTTGGTGAAGGGTATACGTCTTCCTTTCATGCTCTACATCTCCATGACCATGACACCTAAAGATGGAAACAAGAACATGTGACGCAATGGTAGTCGATCCTTTTTTGTGTTTTCTACTAATATCTTTGGTATTGTTGCCTAGGGTGTCTATCATTAATTTTAGGAGGTCTTGAATAATTAGGTATTGAATTTGGTTTATTCCCTTCCTGCAACGAAGCAATTATTTTCTGTCGAGAAGGTCTTAAATAATTATTATTTTTCTATATTTTTCATACTAGCACAAGTGCCCGTGCATTGCATCAAGAGAAACAAATTCTTCATATAAGATGCTAACATTCAAATTATATAAGTAGGATCACAATCTACTATAGCACATTTGTCGTGCTTCACTGCAAAATCAGAACAAATGTTAGTACTCTCTCCGTCCCCAATCTACTATAGAACAAATGTGCTCACCACAACCGGGGCTGTTGACACCGATTCGTTTCATCCCCAAATTCTCTGTTGTTGCACTTCACGAGCATCGCACATCAGTATGCAACTTTCTTGTTGCTTGTACCATAAGACAGAGGTGATATTTAAGGTGATAGATTTCTTACTCTCTCAGTTCTAAAATAGATGTCTCAAATTTATCAAAATTTAGATGAATTTAGACACTATTTAGTATATAGATTTATTCAAAATTTAAAAAACCTAAGACATCTATTTTTAGACGGAGGAAGTACTAAATTTTTAATGTGGAACTAAAAACCGAAGCTGAACCTGTCCAACACACGGGCGCCGGCCAGCCTTTCACAATTTGACATGCGACCAGCTATCCGAGCTTACCGGGCTTACTATATATATATATATATATAGGAAATAGTCAGCTAAACACAGGCATAGCTGCGTATAGCCTATCCACCGTTGATTCTCTCCTCTTTTGATATAGGGAGCACATGTTTTCTGAACCAAAACGTTAGATTCTCATTTAATGGATAGTAACGTCGTTACTTCACGAAAACTGAGAAAACAAAGCTTATCTGATTTCAGACGTTTTTGAGTCAAACCCTAATGTACTACAGAAGCAGACCCCTAACCCAAATAAGCCTTATTTTCGTTTTGTAACTCTAACCCAAATAAGCCTTATTCCTTTTAGGTAGCTATTCCTTTTTGAGTAAAACCTTATTTCGTGTTGTAACCCTTACCCAAATAAGCCTTATTCCTTTTAGGTAGCTATTGCATGCAGAACTTAACATTTTTTTACTTTATGCATTGTTTTACGAGCTGCTGGCCAAGCCTCACTTATTTATTCTCTCTTTTATAGAGTAGCATAGTACCATGTGGCGGGAAAACACAAAATCTTTCACCCAGGTGCCGCGCGAGAAGTAGCTCTCTCCCGCCAAAAATATAAGACATTAAACCACTTAGATGAAAAGTTAGGGTTTGCATACTACCACAAACTTTCACTAGGGTTTGCATAGTACGAAGAGTTTTCCATGCACCTGCTCCCCTGTATTTAGCAATGCCTAGATACTTTAGATGCTACTTTCACTAGGTTTGCATAGCACGAAACGTTTGCATGCACAACTCATTTTAAGCCTTGTTCACTTTATCTTTCCATTTTAGATGCTAAAAGTTTTTTGCCAAACAACGAGCTAAAAAATTAGGGTTTGCTTGAGCCCCTAGGCATTGCATGTATGTACATAGGGCTAGAATTATAACTCGAAACTCGCGAGCTAAATGAGTAATTCGTGACACAGCTTGACTCGGCTCGAACTCGGTGTCTAACGAGTCGTGCCAAGTTTTTGATTTGAGCTTGTTTGTTCACCCAAGCTAAATAAGCTACTCGCGAGCTACTCATTTAGCTCGTTAAACTCGTTCAAATATAGAGTTTGAAAATTTTCATAGATAAGTGTCATACTATGAATGTTTCTTAAACCTGTAATGGTGTAGAGCTACTATATTTTTTATTGATCTTCCTTCGTGTTATTATGGAAGTACTATTGTTGTTCTAGTTTCAAATTAGTAGAATGATTACTAGTTTTTCTTATATGTGATCATATTCATAACTTATAACAATCTAAACGAGCTGCTCGCGAGCTACTCGTGAGCTTATTGAGTCGAACCAAGTTTCAAATATGAGCTCGTTCTGTAAACGAGCCGAGTCGAGATAACTCGTTAGTTGAACGAGCTTTAGCAAGTCGAGCCGAGTTGGCTCGGCTCGGCTCGAATTCCAGCCCTACATGTACACAGTCGGTGTGGTGCAACCACCATTAGAAACCGTTAGTCCTTCGAAGAACCAGCTACTACCCTCTAAACTAGCATTGCATGTGATCTCTTTATCCGACGAACCTAAGGCTATGCATAGCTACGACTGTGTTTAGCAAATCCGCGTCGATATATATATATATAATATATAAGTAAAATAAGAGGGGCACCTTGGTGCCTGGGCACCCAAATCGGGTATGCTCTAGATCGACCCGTTAGTGTATATGTTAAAACTGATTTTTTGAAATCATGGTCAGATCAAGTCATTAATAAGGGTCAATTTGTGATTTGCATTCATGTGTGGCAATTAAGCTGCCAATCTCTTTCCAAATGAGTTGACCGTCATTAATTTTAACAAATCCCCTTGATTTGGTGTGCTATCAATGCCATGCCTTATTCGCTTTCTCTTGAAGGCATACCTGATCACCTATTTAGAGGAGCAGAAATCAGGGGGCAAGCAAGCTAGCTGGCATGTCGGACCTCTGCCTGGCCGGACGTTGGGCATTGACCTGCTAATCAAGGTACGTATGTGCTATTCATTTTTTATGTGATATTCATGATTTTATATCTCCCGTCTCTGCCGTTGATCAATGGCCACCACCGTCGGCGGCGGCGCAATCTCCGCCATCGTACATGGTTATTGTCGTTGCTCAATGAGGCATGATGATGGCCACCGGCACCATCATCAGGGCCATTGTCATCGGATGTTTGTGCATACGATCTGCTCTATAGATATCATTAGCATCCATTTTTTCTAATGCAGGTATATTAATGCCAAGACTGCAGAAGTGTGCTAGATCTAGAAGACAACGTTCACATTTGGAGGGTTGAAAGTGGTGTCTACACGTTAGAGTTGATGAAGAACTGGAATGGGACTGAATGTACCAAAGTGCTCAACCCGGTAAGCCCAACAAACCTTACCATACAAGCACGTATACCAGAATTATATGACCACTCCTTGCTTAATCATACATTACCCGTTTGAACACAGGGTTGCATTGATGCGGTTAGAACAGATATTGTGATGGACATTCTTTCTATCAAGGAGAATGCTGCGGAACTACCCTCGTTTGTGCAAGAATTGATGAAGCAATACATATGAGGCAACAAAGATTCTAAGAATGTTAGCACCGAGATGAGTTGTCTTCAAATATCTTCCATACTTAAAAAAGTGTCAACGAAAATTGTTGTCATTTCCGAGAACAAGAATCCTTTGTAATAATTACATTTTAGTTTGTTTTTGCGCAAGTTGCTTCTTATATTTACTACGAGATTCTTATATATGTAATAAGTACAATGTATTGGCTTCTGGTAATTCTATGGTTCTGATCTTGGTACTAAGTTCTATTTCTATTTAGGTATCCCTTAAGATATCCAATATAGCATAACCTTTTTTGCGAGGTATACATCTCACACTCTTCAAAATATTCAATAACCGTATCGACTATATGTCTGGCACGACTAAGAGTGGCGTTGTCTTAGGACATCATACTAGTAATATCATTATCATATACCCGGATAAGCGGATACCAAACTCAATCATCGGGTATCACATACCCACATCATCCTCTACAATTTTGTCAAATATATTTTGTTTGGTATTACAATTCTGATCATTCTACCTCCTTTCCAAAAACAAACTTTCCATAATAATCAAGGTATACATCGGGTATCAAATACCTGCATACCCGTATCCGTATCACATTCCTACTAACTAGGTATACATTGGGTATCACATACCCAAAACCAAATTCCACATACTTGTACACCTACATTCCTGATAGTGGGCACCAATCTCATTCATCGGGTATCACATACCCACATAATCCTCTACCATTTCGTCAGAAATATTTGTCCGGTATGTCAATTATGATCATTTTACCTTCTTTCCAAAAAACTATCCATAATAGCCAATGTATAAATCCGGTATCAAATACCTGTATACCCTTATCCAGTATCACATTCCTACTTACTAGGTATACATTAGGTATCCCATACCCAATACCTATTCAGATGGAGGAGGGCGCGACGGCGCGCGGGAAGGAGGTTGACCGTCAAGCGCGCGGGGAGGAGGTTGCCCCCCTAAAGAAATTCCTAAATAACCTTATTCTGGAACCCCCTCACCTAACTACCTTCTTCCTCGTCATTATCGACCCACTCGCGTCGTAAGGTCATCTCCCCGCCCCCGCGCACCCCCACCCTCGCGCGCCGCCGGCGCCCCCGTGCCCCCGCATGTTACCGACCTTCCCGCGCGTCGCCGCGCCCTCCTCTGCCCCCCTGCGCCGCCAACCATCTCCTTCGCGCGCCGTCTATGCCCCCGTGCCCGGCGGCCAACCTCCTGTAGGGATACGGTAGGCTACACTAGCGCAAATCAAAATTTTCTACCGCGTAAACCAGGATTATTGTTGTCATAGATCACAGGATTACCACTAGACGCGCAGTTGCGGAATTGATGAAGCACGTCGAGGCAGTGCAGACGTTCCACGTCTCCTTCTTGTCCTCGTCCCACGAGAAGCTCCCCTTGTGTGGCTCGTCCAAGTGCCACAGATGCAGCACCTCCGAGGTATCCACACGTGCGGGGTGGAAGCGTCAGACGCCAGACTGCTAGGTCCGCGCGTGAAACACAGACGTGAGGTGTGGCGGCTGGGTGGAATGGTCTGAGGTCTAACCCTAATAAGCTCGCCCCACCCTCTCTAGTGGGCTTCTACATTAGCAGCCCATTAGTAGCCTAAGCCTGGTCTAATTCGGATCCAATCCTCATTAGGCTTCCAGCCCCTTAAGTGTGTGACCCTATAGGTTCATATACGTGTAGACATGACACGAATACACTTATTCTGTCAATAGTTGGTAGCGGCCTCTAGCAAGACGTGTCAACTCCTAAACGCATACAAAGATCATATCGGACGAACCATCACAAGGTTTAGTACATGTCTTTCCCTTTGCCTCACGATATTTGGTCTAGCTCCAAGCTGACCTCTCTTTCTCGATACCGTAACTCGGAATCCCTTTACTAGGTTAACTCTTAACATTATGTAGCACGTCCATGTATTTCTAGATCCGATCACTCGAGGGGCCCAGAGATATCTCTCTCAAGTAGAGAGGGACAAATCTCATCTTGATTGATCATGCCTTGCAGCATGTTTCAGGACAAACCTGAAAGCTACATTTATAACTACCCAGTTACGGAGTAGCGTCTGATAGCCCCAAAGTAGGTCGATCCACATCTCAAGTACACGTGACAACCTCAGGTCTAAGGACAAAACGTACACGATGTGTAGAGAGCTGCAAGTCTAATTTCCAGTCTCAAGTTGGGTCAGTCCAACCACATGTTCATAACATGTGTCCACATCATTGGTTTGACATCTCTATGTCTATGACTTGCGAAACATAGTCATCAACCAATCGATGTGCTAGTCTAATATTCACGTGTGTCCTCACATGAATTTTGACTAGGGACAACTATTAAATAACCATACAATAAAGAGTTTCACAAACAATTCACATAATTGCCAAGCAATACAAGTTGCCTGATATGGATATTCAAGGAACATTACAATAACTCATTGATACATATGAAATATAATCATCTCTATGATTGCCTCCAGGGGCATATTTTCTTCACCTCCTCCCCGCGCCCGCCAGCCACACTCTTCCCCCACCGCGCGCCGCCTCGTCATCGATCCAGCACCGCCACTGCCTGAAACTACATCCAGGCGAGCACCACCAATGCCTCCTCTCTAGAAGTTAACTTGCATTTACAAGGAAGTTAATAAGGGCCGCATTTGTTTATAAGAATAACACATTTAATTATGCTTCTTTCCTACAACACCCTCGGCCCATTTGTTTTACGTATCCGGCATATTGGGCAAATACATATACCTAGGATTAGAAAATAAAAGCCTAAACTGAAAACAGTTTTCAGCAATAATTGCGGGTCATTTAATTGTCCTACCCGGTCCTACGGATCTATAAATAAAAACGGAGGGAGTAATTCTTGGTTATAAAAGCTTTGCTAAACATTAATTCGCAAGATCTATGGACGTCTAGGTATGCTAGTCGCATGCATGATTTAATTTTAGCATTTCGCATGCATGATTTTTAGCCTGGTCAATTTCTTAATTACTAGTAATAATGGCCCACTAAAAACCCAAGAGCTGTGGACGTCTAGGTATGCTAGTTGCATGCATGATTTAGTTTTAGCATGTTCGCATGCATGATTTTGAGCCTGGTTAATTTCTTAATTACTAATAATAATGACCCACTAAAAACAGATGATACATACAAGGAAATATGGGTATGGCATACTCAGTGAGGAATCATAACTGGAAACCATAAAATCAAAAATTAATAACAATATTCAATACTAGCAATGCCGCATGCATGCAGTTTTTCTGGGTTAAAACACACTAATGGGTCAAACCCGATAATCAAACTCCATCAAGTTCGCAAGATCTGGATACATGATTGTACGATTCTCATGCTTGGTGTCAGACACCTTGGTGTCCCAAACGGGCATATAGGAAACCCATATGAGACACCATGGTGCCCGGGCACCATACATGTATTTCATTCAAATTCTTGATGGTGTATGTACGTAAATTTTACATACCTAACTTATACATACCTAAGTTATATGTATCCTAGTTACATATACTCAATGTATTACATACCTAAAGCATACGTACCCAAGTTACATTTATATATTCACGTATGCATGGTACGTATATACTACCTCCGTTTCAGGGCTTAAGGCGCACACGCTTTCCAAAGCAAAGTTTGACCGAAAGAATTGAGCAACAAAATCTTGATTATATTGTACATAATTAGTATCGTTGGATTCGTATTGAAAAATACTTTTCAGTAATACTAGTTTTATACCAAAACTTTTTACGTATTTAGAGTAATTCTTGGTCAAAGAAAAAACACGCAAAACGAGGACGCCTTAAAGCCCTGAAACGGAGGGAGTATTAGGTATGTGATACCTAGATATATGTAACTTAGGTATCTATATCCTAGGTATGTGATACCTAGGTATGTGTAACTTAGGTATGTCTTCAGCTATGTCTAGTTTAAAAATAATTTATGTGTATCATGCTGGGCACCAAGGTGCACCAGTTATTTTACCTATATATATTATGGATTGTTGTAGAATTCAATTTCAGTTGGAGTGGATGAAGCACGTACATGAATCGGACCAACTATATCTCACATGATTCTGACCCATCTGTAACATCCCAAAAATATTAAACATGGATCATTAAAATCTAGGGTTAACAAAAACTTTTCCAACTAAAAATAAGAAAGCATTCATATGTGTGTATATTCAAAATTTGGATTTTTTTTGAATTGCCAAGGTCCTGTGTTTCTTTGCTTGTAAAATGATTCTTAGGTGAAATAAACATCATCTAAACAATCCCCAAACTTTTCCCAAAGACAAACAACCCAAAATAAACAAATAAAGTGAATGGTCACTTTGACCAAATTAACTCTCATGCCTACTTTGGCTATCTCTAGTTTTCAAAACTCAACAGAAACATTTGTGGATCTTTGCACCCCTTGTTAGTACTCATAATAAGGTACCAAGGCCCACTTTGTGATCATCCAAAAACATTCAAATGCTCATTTTAAATGACAGTTTAAAATTAAATCTATCTCATATGGGAAGATCCCACTATTTCAAAAACCACTCAAACAAGTTCAATTTTCAAAACCCAAGCACCCACAGAATCCACAACACATGCCTAGCACACCCACCAAAAATCTTTTCAAAATTCAAAACTCAAGTTCTTGCGGCCATTTCATCAAACAGCTTGCAGATTCAAATCAAACAAATCACAAACACTATTTTGAGCAGTGATTTGGCCAACCTTGTCCCCTCTCTAGCTCACAGCAAACATCTAGTAGATCATCTAGCTTAGTTATTAACCTCTAGCATCATTGTGAGCAGGCCGAGCCTCACCATGTCACCCCAGTGTGGACATCAAGCTAGAGGAAGAACTAGCTGTGCCAACCTTGTCTAGGAGGTAGCCCATGCCTCACCGCCCCCTCTCGACCAGCCCTAGCTCAAGGACAGAGACAAGAACCGCCAGGAACGTCGTGCCCGCGCCACTGTCGACCATGCCGACGCGCACCACCGTGCACGCACCATTCCCACTCAACCCGACCACCTCGAGCCCTTGCCGCCCGCCAGCATGCACCCCACCGTCCCGGGAGACCACTAGACATGATCGTTTCATCGCCCGTACCCCGTAGCCACCGCACGCCGCGGAGTTCGCCGCCTCTGCCTCGCAGAGCACCGCACGTTCCCGACCAATTGCCACCGCCCCTAAGCTCGCATTCAAGTCTTAGAGCATCGCCAGGAGACCGCCTGTCGATCGCCAACCTCAGCCATGCCTCTAGCCGCCCGTAGCCATGTCGCCACCGTCGCCTGCCCATCCCTTGCGGTCTCGCCGTCGAGCCTATAAAAGGAGGCGACCCCCAGCTGTTTGAAGCACACCATTCCACTCCCCTCACCTCACTGATCATTTCACCCTCTAGCCGGAGCACGAGGAGCAGCAGCTCGCCGGAATTGCGCCGGAGCAGGCCGCCTCTGGAGAAGAAGGGAGTCATTGATTTCGACCACCCCCGGAGCTGCCTCGACCGCCCCTGATCTCGCCGTCGACCACTCATTCGTTTGCCCGTCTCGCCGTCGTCGCTGGAGCCCTGGTATGCCCCCCTATGCACCCCCACTGAGCCGCTAGGGTTCGAGCTCGCCGGTGACATGTTCATCATCGACGATGACCCTCAGCCGTCGATCTTCATTCTAATCCAACGAACCACACCGCCCCGTACCGCTTTGCGTGTGATGAGCCACTGACTGGTGGAACCCCCTTGTCAGCTAAGCCTCGCGCTGCGGAGTGACACTGGGCCGGACCATTAACCTTTCCAGCGCAGCCCAACCGTTTGAATTTAGATTTTTCTATTTTAATTCAAACTCAGTTCTGTTTCCTAGATTCAAAAATCAACCCAGCTCGATTCAGTGAACCAAATTTCATGAAACCAATTTTGTTAGAAAGCCACCGAAATGCTTAATCCAAGCCCATTGGATTCAAATCATTTGGATCTGTAGATCAACCTTGGTAAAAATAACAAGTCAAAAGCTTTTCTGCATTCAAACATTTTTCAAAATTCAACCATAATAGCTTTTGAGTTGATTCCAACTCTCAAAAATCAAATTTGATCATACCTTTCAGAATATATAAAAACATATGGGTTGACTTACACAAATAATGTTCAAGTAATAAAAGAATGCCACATAGGCATTTCTAGTCCCTTTATTTAAATAAAATAAAAAGGTTAAACCTTATTAAAATGTGACACCACTTTAAATCACATTTCCATGTACTGAAATATGTGGTGATGACATGTGTCAACATGATCCCATGTGTGAGTTAGAGAATATTAAATCTTAAGTAGTTTTTCAATGAGTAGAAATTACTTTTCTAAAAATAAAATAAATAAGACAAAAGCTTTAATCTTGTAATGTTGGTGATGATGCTAGATCATCTATAGAACACCTTTGTGTGATGATTGAAACTAGTTAAGTATTGTTTGGTGATTGTGTACCTCGTATTTATTTATAGGCGCTAGTACCGACCAAGGATACGAGGAGGAAGGAGGATATTACGAGGAAGAAGCCGAGGAGAACTTCAACCACTGCTATGCACAAGGCAAGCTAACACTTGCAATTGTGAAAGTTAGATAACCTATGCAATGCACTAAGAATGCTTGATTGGACACATTTGATGATACCCAATGCTAGTTTTACTTGCAAGCTTTATACTTTATTTCTTTATCAAAGCTATTTCTTAGAGTTTACTTAAGTGACTTGTAGATTCTAGGAGGATAATTGAAGGTTGCATAAAGAGCATTAAATTTGGCCTAAGCTAGATAATCTTGATGTCATCCTAAGGCATGAGATTGAACTTAATTAATCTCCACTTGTTTACCACCCCTCATTAGTACTCACCCCACTTGTAGAGGCTAGTGCTAAGCATAAAACTTGATCAACTTTAGATGGGAATACTTGATGAAAATGGTTATGGAAACCTTAGAATCATGAGTCATTCTACTGATATGTTTTGACATGTGTTTCCGAACACCAAATGATTTTGATGATGAAAATGTTGAGGCATGAGCCTTAGCCCTTTATAAAACTGATGGTTGTCTGGATGTGATACCATTCCAATTTTACCATATAACCACAATACCCGAAAATTGGGTAGGGCTTGAATGGAAACTTATATACCTTAGTATGGTTTCCCTCAGGCCAAGGTCTGAGCTAAGGCTACCTTGTGAAGATTGTCCACCTGTGCAGTACCCAAGATGACAGTTGGTCATGGTTGGGAGGCCAAACTCACAGGAGAGGTTCCTATACTAGGGCGTATAATCGAAAGGTTAGGATTGAGTATCCGCATACTGAGTATGGTGAATTAGGGATTTGTTCCTGACGGATGTATCGAATATTGTGGCGAAAGTGTACAATCTCTGCAGAGTGTCAAACTATTCGAATAGCCGCGTCCGCGGTTATGGACAGTTGGAGTGGCCATACTGTTCCCCCGTCAGATGTTTTCAAAATGAATTGAGACTTTGACTTGACCACACCAGAGTTGTGATATGAAATTCAAGTTCCCACTTAGGTGTTATAAAACTTCAACTACCTTTCTTTGCTTCTAAACTTAGTAGAGGTAAATCTGGCTTTTTGCAAAACAACCCTAGAGCTTAGTGTCCTACTACAAAAACCCCCTTAACTTGTTAGTATTAGTTTGCGAGTACTTAAGAGTACTCATGGCTTTGTCCCTGGCTATTCCCGTGGCCAGACTATGAAGAGAAGTACCAGGATGATGGACCCTAGGAAGGTTACGACAACTAGGATCATCTCCCATCGTCAGCATTGCCTGTGACCCCGAAGATGGAGCTTCTCCTACGCTACATTTATTATTACATTATTCCGCTGCTTGAGTTGTATTAAGAACTGGATCATGAAATCCTTATTTGTGTAAGACCTTATGTATGGTTTGTAATGGATGATGTACTGTGATATCCAAATCTGTTATGTCTCGCAAAAATGGTAATCCTGGGATTGCGATGTATGGCATAACAAGCATCTGGGATTAAAAATCCGGGTGTTGACAAGTTGGTATCAGAGCCATCCTGACCATAGGAGACCCTAGTTAGACTGGACGTTTGAATCAAAAACTTAGTTTCAAAACCAAAGGAAGCAAATATTTACAAAAACGTATTCCCATTCTTATCACTGTAGGGGTTCGTAGCATGGAAAACAAAAAATTTCTATCGCATGAACACACAATCAAGATCTAATCTATGATCAAGCCAAGATCTATCTACTAGATTGTAGCAATGAGTCGATAGAATACTAACTCTCGAAGATCCAAAGCGGTTAACGAGAGTAGATTCTCGTGGGTGATGTAGTCGTACACTTCCGATCTCAAGATCGCGTAGACGATCCTTCCGGCGCTGCGTTCCGGCTGCGCTTCCGCAGTCGGTCACACGTTCGGTACTCGATGAAGACCTTCCTCTCCCTTGTTCTAGCAGGCAGCAGAGGTTGTAGCACTCTCCTCGTGATTCCGGCAGCATGACGGCATGGTACCGGAAGTATAGGGGAGATCTCCCAGGGCTTTGCCTTAAGCCGGAGCGAGTATGGTGGACTATGAGAGAGGCCTTGGCGATCTAGGGTTTAGAGGCACCAAGGGAGGAAGCTTGGCCGACGGCTAGGGCTTGGGGAGAGCCCCAACTCGCCGAGTTGGAGGGGAAACCCTAGGCGGCTGCACTTGGAGGTGTAGGCGCCACAGCTAGGGTTTGAGGTGTGTCCTAGAGGGGGCGCCCTACCCCTTCTTTTATAGGTGGGAGGGAGGCGGCTAGGAGGAGGGAGTCCTCCTCCAACTCCTCCTCCTTGGCCGGCGGGTGGAGGGAGTGGGACTTCCTCCCCAAGTAGGTTTCCTACTCTCCCTCCACCATGCAAACTTGCCGTTTGACTTTTCAAATTGGCGTTTGACTTTTCAAACTAGGATTTGATTTATCCCTTTATTTTGCTTAGCGATGACACCTAGTACATGATGCAACCATTCCAACTTGTTATGACACATTCATGTACCCTTCCCCTCCAGAGTGCCGGACCTTCCGGACCCTTCTAGAACATTCCCGATGAAAACACCGGAATCATTCCCCAACTCCGAAACAGGACTTTCCTTATATGAATCTTATTCTCCGGACCATTCCGGATCTCCTCGTGATATCCCGGATCCCATCCGAGACTCTGGACAACATTCGGTCTCTTACTCATCATTCCATAACTACTCAACAACATCGAATCCTTAAGTGTGTCTCCCTACGGTTCGTGAATTATGCGGACATGATCGAGACACTTCTCCGATCAATAACCAATAGAGGAATCTGGAAATTCATATGGCTCCCACATATTTCTACGATTACTTTGCGACCGAATGAACCACTTACATACGATACCAATTTCCCTTTGTCTCACGATAGGTTACTTATCCGAGGTTTTGATCGTCGGTATCTCTGCATACCTAGTTCAACCTCGTTACCGATAAGTACTCTTTTCTCGTTCCCGTGATATGTGATCCCTTGTGAGCCAGTCACATGCTTGCAAGCTAATTGGATGACATTCCACCGAGAGGGCCCAGAGTATATCTATCCGTCATATGGATGGACAAATCCCACTCTTGATCCATGTGCCTCAACCCATACTTTCCAAACACTCAATGCCACCTTTATAGCCACCCAGTTACGGTGTGGTGTTTGATGATATCAAAGCATCCTTCCGGTGATGGTGATTAACATGATCTCATGGTCGAAGGAATTATGTTACTATGTATCAGAAAGCTTATAGCAAATGAACTAATATTAAATGACTTGATCTTTATGCTACGCTTAACTATAGGAGTATGTCCATCACATCATTCTCCTAATGATATGACCCTGTTGTTAATAACATCTCTATGTTCATGATCAGGAAACCATGATCATATATTAACCAACAAGCTAGTTTAACAAGAGGCTTTACTAGGGACTCTTTTATGTTTACAAATCACACAAGTATTAATGTTTCCGGTTAATACAATTATAGCATCGTATGTAAACATTTATCATAAGTATGAAGATATGATAATAACCACTTTATTATTGCCTCTTGGGCATATCTCCAACAATCACTTTGTTTCTTTCATAAAAATTCATGTTCCTCAAAAACTCTTGAAAAATACATAAAATTTGACACACCTGATCACTCTACTAACTTACTCATCCTATATTCTTATAGATGGACGTGAAGTACAACAAGTTTTATCAGCTGGGGAATGGAGGAGACCTCATCTTTGAGCGGGATTTGTGAAGGGTTTCGCGGCATAGTAAATCAAAATTTTCTACGGATGCGAACAAAGGGAAGCCAAGATCTAATCTAGGAGATGCAATCAACGAGAGAGATTGGATTAGATCTTCATACCCTTGAAGATTCGCACAGCGGAACGTTCGTCAGAACGTGGGTGATGTAGTCGTACTAGCTTCTCCTCCTCGCGATCCGATCCGATCTAGCACCACAAGTGGCGGTGCCTCCGTGAGATGCACACGTGCAGCACCTCGACGTCTCCTCCTTCCTTGGTCCAGCAAGTATGGTGGAGAGATGGGTTGGATCTACAACGCGACGGCGCGGTGCAATTGGTGGAGAATTTCTGCAGCAGGGCTTCGCCTACAAGCAGTCGGGAGGGAGAGAGGAGGGCAACAGGGCGGCTAGGGTTGGAGGGGAAGGTGTGGGGAGTTGGTGCGCCCCCACCCCTCTTTATATAGAGGGGGGGCGCAGCCCTAGCCCCTCCCCCAAGCCCAAACCGGCGCCCCAAAGGATAAGGAGTGGGGGGCAAGGAAACCCCCCCTTCTAGAAGCTCTATCTAGAGTTTAAACCTCTCTTGGCCGGCTGGGCCCTATGGGGCCTTGTGCCCCTGGCCCAATGCGGCCAGGGCACTCCCTCATAGGCCCATGCCCCCTCCCAGAAGGTGGGGCCACGTTGGTCCCCTTCCGGAAGGTTCTAGAAGCTTCCGGTACAATACCGATTAACCCGGAACAATTCCGAACTCCAAAAACTGCACTTCCTTATATGAATCTTATTCTCCGGACCACTCCGGAACCTCTCGTGATGTCCCGGATCCCATCCGAGACTCCGAACAAAAACTCATAAACCAATTATCCAATCTATCCTAGCGTCGAGACACGTTAAGTGTGTGACCCTGCGGGTTCGAGAATATGCAGACATGATCTTCTATCAATAATCAACATCGGGGTCTGGAAACCCATATTGACTCCCACACATTCATCGATGATCATATCGGATGAACCACGATGCCAGGATTCAATCAATCCCATATATATATTCCCTTCGTCTCGCGATATTTTTACTTGCCCGAGATTTGATCGTCGGTACCGTCATACCTAGTTCAATCTCGTTCACAGCAAGTACTTTACTCGTTCCGTAATCCGATATCACTTTGTGATTAACTCCTTAACCACATGCTTGCAAGCGGTGTTGATATCGATTACCGAGTGGGCCCGAAGTATATCTCTCCGACTTGGGAGGGACAAATCCCATCTCGATACATACAACCCAACAGATACTTTCCGATCACCTGAGAGACACCTTTATGATCACCCTCTCATAGGATGACGTTTGATGACCTCAAAGCTTTCTTCCGATACCAGGGAGTTGCATTATCTCATGGTCTAAGGAATACAATATTTGACATAAGAAAAGCTTCGCAAAGACGAACACGATGACACGATCTAATTGCTTCGCTTAGTTTGGGTCTGTCCACCATATCATTCTCCCAATGATATGATCTCATTATCAATTGACAACTCATGTCTATGGTTAGGAAACCTTAACCATCATTGATCAATGAGCTAGTCCATAGAGGCGTACTAGGGACACGGTGTTGTTCACAAACCACACAAGTATTAAAGTTTCCGCTTAATACAATTCTAGCATGGAATATAAACATTATCATGAACAAGAATTATAATAATAACATCTTTATTATTGCCTCTAGGGCATAATTCCAACATTCTCCCACTTGCACTAGAGTCAATAATCTAGTTTACATTTGGCAACAATCTCACACCCATGGCACTGAGGTGCTGATCATGTTTTACACGTGGAAGAGGTTTAGTCAATGGATCTGCGACATTCAGATCTGTATGTACTTTGCTAATCTTCAGATCTCCATCTGCTATATAATCTCGGATTATATGAAACTTGCGGTTGATATGCTTGGTCTTTGGATGATATCTTGGTTCCTTAGCGAGTGCTATGGCGCCAGTGTTGTCACACAATATCTCCAGTGGGTCCAATGCACTTGGAACCACGCCAAGCTCAGTGATGAAGTTTCTGATCCAAACTCCTTCACTTGACGCTTCTGCAGCAGCCATGTATTCCGCAACTACTGTAGATCCTGCGATCACGCTTTGCTTGCAGCTTCTCCAGCTCACAACTCCTCCATTCAAAATATACACGTATCCTGTCTGAGATTTAGAATCATCCTTGTCGGTGTCAAAACTAGCGTCGACGTAACCTTTTACGACGAGCTGTTCATCACCCCCATAGACTAAGAACATTTCTTTAGTCCTATTTAGGTACTTTAGGATGTTCTTCACGGCTGTCCAGTGTTCCACTCCTTGATCACTTTGATATTTGCTCGTCAAACTAAGAGCATTGGACACATCCGGTCTAGTACACAGCATGGCATACATGATAGAACCTATGGCCGAGGCATAAGGCACTTTGCTCATAGCTTCCCTATCATTTACCGTAGCTGGACACTGAGCCTTGCTCAATATCTTACCTGACAACATAGGCACTGAACCTTTCTTTGCCTTATCCATTCTGAACCTTTTCAGAACTTTGTCTAGGTATGTACTCTGGCTTAAAGCTATCAGGCGTCTTTGTCTATCTCAATAGATCTTGATGCCCAATATATAAGCAGCTTCACCTAGGTCTTTCATTGAAAAACACTTGTTCAAATAACTCTTCACATCGTTAAGCATGTTGATGTCATTTCCAATAATCAATATGTCATCCACATATAGTACCAGAAACGTCACCGAGCTCCCACTCACTTTCTTGTAGATGCAAGCTTCGTAGCAATTTGGAACAAATCCAAAGCTCTTGATCACTTGATCAAAACGAAGGTTCCAACTCCGAGATGCTTGCTTCAGTCCATAAATGGAACGCTGAAGTTTGCATACTTTATCAGCATCCTTAGGATCGACAAAACCTTTGGGTTGCATCATATACAACTCTTCATCAATGTTGCCATTGAGGAACGCAGTCTTGACATCCATCTGCCATATTTCATAATCATGAAACGCAGCAATTGCTAATAAAATCCGAATGGACTTAAACATCGCTACGGGAGAGAAAGTCTCCTCGTAGTCAACACCTTGAACTTGTCGAAAACCTTTCGCGACAAGCCGTGCTTTATAGACGGTAACATTACCATCCGCGTCCGTTTTCTTCTTGAAAATCCATTTGCACTCAACGGCCTTTCAGTCGCTAGGAGGGTCCACCAAAGTCCATACTTGGTTTTCGCTCATGGATCCCAATTCGGATTTCATGGCTTCTAGCCATTTCTCAGAGTCTGGGCTCATCATCGCTTCCTCATAGTTCGTAGGTTCACTGTCTTCTACTAACAAGACAGTCAAGACAGGGTTGCCGTACCACTCAGGAGGGGCACGCGACCTTGTCGACCTGCGACGTTCAGTAGTAGCATTGTCCGAAGCTTCATGATCCTTATCATTAGCTTCCTCTATTGTTGGTGCAGGCGGCACTGGAACAATTTCAGGTGCTGCGCTACTCTCCAACTCAAGAGAAGGTTCAATAACCTCGTCTAGCTCTACTTTCCTCCCACTCACTTCTTTCGAGAGAAACTCCTTCTCAAGAAAGGAACTGTTCTTTGTGACAAACACTTTGCCTTCGGTTCTGTGATAGAAGGTATACCCAATAGTTTCCTTAGGGTATCCTATGAAGACGCATTTCTCCGCTTTGGGTTCGAGCTTGTCCGGCATCAACTTCTTGACGTAAGCTTCGCATCCCCAAACTTTAAGAAACGACAACTTAGGTTTAGCACCAAACCACAGTTCATACGGTGTCGTCTCAACGGATTTAGATGGAGCCCTATTTAAAGTGAATGCAGCGGTTTCTAATGCATAACCCCAAAATGGTAACGGCAAATCAGTAAGAGACATCATTGATCGGACCATATCTAATAGGGTTCGATTCCGACGTTCAGACACACCATTGCGTTGTGGTGTTCCGGGTGGCGTGAGTTGTGAAACGATTCCACTTGCTTTAAGATGCGTGAGAAAATCATAACTCAAATATTCACCTCCACGATCGGATCGTAGAAACTTAATCTTTCTGTTACGATGGTTCTCCACTTCATTCTGAAATTCTTTGAACTTTTCAAACGTTTCAGATTTATGTTTCATTAAATAGATATACCCATATGTACTTAAGTCATCGGTAAAAGTGAGAAAATAGCGATATCCACCGCGCATCGAAACACTCATCGGTCCGCATACATCGGTATGTATGATTTCCAACAAGTCCGTTGCTCGCTCCATCATACCGGAGAACGGTGTTTTGATCATCTTGCCCATGAGGCATGGTTCGCATGTGTCAAATGATTCAAAATCAAGAGACTCCAAAAGTCCATCAGAATGGAGTTTCTTCATGTGCTTTACACCAATATGACCTAGACGACAGTGCCACAAATAAGTAGTATTATCACTATCTACTTTGCATCTCTTAGCCTCAATGTTATGGATGTGTGTTTCATCCCTTTCGAGATTTAGAAGAAATAAACCATTCACAAGAGGTGCATGACCATAAAAGATGTTACTCATATAAATAGAACAACCATTATTCTCCGATTTAAATGAATAACCGTCTTGCAATAAATATGAACCAGAAATAATGTTCATGCTCAACGCAGGCACATAATAACATTTATTAAGGTTTAAAACTAATCCCGAAGGTAAAACTAAGGAGAGCGTGCCAACGGCCATCACATCAACTCTTGATCCGTTGCCAACGCGTATCGTCACCTCATCCCTCGCAAGCCGCCGTCTATTCCGTAGCTCCTGTTTCGAGTTACAAATATTAGCAACTGAACCAGTATCAAATACCCAGGCACTACCACGAGGGCTAGTAAGGAAAACATCAATAACATGTATATCAAATATACCTTTGATGGTGCCAGCCTTCTTGTCCGCTAAGTATTTCGGACAGTTGCGCTTCCAGTGACCCTTGTCCTTGCAATAGAAGCACTCAGTGTCCGGCTTAGGACCAGACTTGAGCTTCTTCTCAGCAGGGGCAACGCGCTTGCCGCCGCCTTTCTTGAAGGGCTTCTTTGCACCCTTACCTTTCTTAAAGGTGGGCTTGTTGACCATCAACACATGATTATCCTTTTTGATGTCCACTTCCGTGTCCTTCAGCTTTGCGAAGAGCTCGGTGATCGTATCAGTGGAACCAATCTGATTATGAGTCACTACAAAACTTTTGTAGCTGGGAGGGAGTGATTGCAGAACCCTGTCAATCTTGAGCTCCTCTGGAATCGTGCATTCCAGTTGCTCAAGGCGTTGAGTGTAGCCCGTCATCTTAATGGCGTGCTCACTAACGGAACTCCCTTCCTCCATCTTGCAGTTAAAGAACTTCTCAGAGATCTCATATCTCTCAGAACGGGCCTGAGTCTGAAACATGGTTTTCAGCTCTTCGAGAATCTCAAAGGGCCCGGGATAGTCTTCAAAACGATTTTGAAGTTCCGGTTCCATAGCAAACAACATGGTGCTCTTAATCACACCATAATCATCTTTGTGCGACTGATAGACAGCTTTCTCATCAGCCGACGCAGTTGCAGCAGGGGGGTCACCTAACGCTTTCCCAAGGACATAGTCCTTTTGACCACCAAAGAGAATGATTCTTAGATTGCGGAACCAATTGGTGAAGTTAGACCCATTGTTCTTAAGCTTTTCTTTCTCAGCAAAAACGTTGAAGTTGAAGTTGGATTTAGCCATTTGATCTACAATATTTGCAAGTACAAATTAGACTATGTTCATGATAACTAGGTCAACTTTTAATCAAATTACTAGATGAACTCCCACTAAAATCAACATCCCTCAAGTTGTTTAGTG
Organism: Avena sativa; assembly: GCA_916181665.1. NCBI lineage: Eukaryota > Viridiplantae > Streptophyta > Magnoliopsida > Poales > Poaceae > Avena > Avena sativa. The sequence goes on along the minus strand of OV702283.1, from coordinate 151,343,712 downwards.
AACACGATCCAAATTCACCACACCTAATCCGATCTTCACGAGAAGAGATGTGGTTTCAATGGTGGACAACGAAGTGTCGATCATATCATTCATATGACTCATGCTTAACCTTTCGGTTCATGTGTTCCGAGGCCATGTCTGTACATGCTAGGCTCGTCAAGTTAGACCCAAGTATTTCCGCGTGTGCAAAACTGGCTTGCACCCGTTGTATGTGAGCGTAGATTCTATAGCACCCGATCATCACGTGATGCTTGGAAACGACGAACTTTCGCAACGGTGCATACTTGGGGAGAACACAGTTTTTATCTTGATCTTTAAGTGAGGAATCATCTTATAATGCTACCGTAGCGATCTAAGCATAATAAGATACATAAAAGGATAAACATCACATGCATATAACTTTATGTGACATGGTATAGCCAATCTTCGCGCAATGATCTCCATCTTGTGCGTTCCGGCATGATCTCCATCACTCCACCATGATTGCCTCCACCACGAATAGCAACTACAACTATTGCTAACTACTTAGCGATAAAGTGAAACTATTACATGGCGTATAAGAAGTTGACACACGGGTCATACACAATTATAAAGACAACCATATGGCTCCTGCCGGTTGTGTACTCATCGACATGCAAGTCGTGAAACATTACAAAACATGATCATTGCATACATTATACACATCACATATTGGGCCATACCATATCACAGAAAACACTCCCTGCAAAAACAAGTTAGACGCATCTACTTTGTTGTTGCATGTTTTACGTGGCTTATGGGAGTAGATGCTAAGAACGATTCTTACCTACGGAAAGCCACAACGGTGATATTATGGTTGCCAAACTCCGGTGTTAATCCCATGACAACTATGGTGAGAGAAACTGACATCCACCAGCCGCATGTGTGGAACAAGCCACACGTCAAGTGCGGAGCCGGTCTCGCGAACGACGTCGCGCAAGGTTGGCCTGGACCGCTTCAATCTCACTATCCCGCGTCATAAGAAGAACACAAACAAGAGGCTTGCAACAGAAAACATCAACGCCCGCAACAACCATGTTGCGTTCTACTCGTGAAACACATCTACGCATAGATCTAGCTCTGATACCACTGAAGGGTTTCGCGGCATAGTAAATCAAAATTTTCTACGGATGCGAACAGAGGGAAGCCAAGATCTAATCTAGGAGATGCAATCAACGAGAGAGATTGGATTAGATCTTCATACCCTTGAAGATTCGCACAGCGGAACGTTCGTCAGAACGTGGGTGATGTAGTCGTACTCGCTTCTCCTCCTCGCGATCTGATCCGATCTAGCACCACAAGTGGCGGTGCCTCCGTGAGATGCACACGTGCAGCACCTAGACGTCTCCTCCTTCCTTGGTCCAGCAAGTATGGTGGAGAGATGGGTTGGATCTACAACGCGATGGCGCGGTGCAATTGGTGGAGAATTTCTGCAGCAGGGCTTCGCCTACAAGCAGTCGGGAGGGAGAGAGGAGGGCAGCAGGGCGGCTAGGGTTGGAGGGGAAGGTGTGGGGGGTTGGTGCGCCCCCACCCCTCTTTATATAGAGGGGGGGCGCAGCCCTATCCCCTCCCCCAAGCCCAAACCGGCGGCCCCAAAGGATAAGGAGTGGGGGGCAAGGAAAGCCCCCCTTCTAGAAGCTCTATCTAGAGTTTAAACCTCTCTTGGCCGGCTGGGCCCTATGGGGCCTTGTGCCCCTGGCCCAATGCGTCCAGTGCACTCCCTCATAGGCCCATGCCCCCTCCCGGAAGGTGGGGCCACGTTGGTCCCCTTCCGGAAGGTTCTAGAAGCTTCCGGTACAATACCGATTAACCCGGAACAATTCCGAACTCCAAAAACTGCACTGCCTTATATGAATCTTATTCTCCGGACCACTCCAGAACCTCTCGTGATGTACCGGATCCCATACGAGACTCCGAACAAAAACTCATAAACCAATTATCCAATCTATCCTAGCGTCGAGACACGTTAAGTGTGTGACCCTGCGGGTTCGAGAATATGCAGACATGATCTTCTATCAATAATCAACAGCGGGGTCTGGAAATCCATATTGACTCCCACACATTCATCGATGATCATATCGGATGAACCACGATGCCAGGATTCAATCAATCCCATATATATATTCCCTTCGTCTCGCGATATTTTTACTTGCCCGAGATTTGATCGTCGGTACCGTCATACCTAGTTCAATCTCGTTCACAGCAAGTACTTTACTCGTTCCGTAATCCGATATCACTTTGTGATTAACTCCTTAACCACATGCTTGCAAGCGGTGTTGATATCGATTACCGAGTGGGCCCGAAGTATATCTCTCCGACTTGGGAGGGACAAATCCCATCTCGATACATACAACCCAACAGATACTTTCCGATCACCTGAGAGACACCTTTATGATCACCCTCTCATAGGATGACGTTTGATGACCTCAAAGCTTTCTTTCGATACCAGGGAGTTGCATTATCTCATGGTCTAAGGAATACAATATTTGACATAAGAAAAGCTTCGCAAATACGAACACGATGACACGATCTAATTGCTTCGCTTAGTTTGGGTCTGTCCACCATATCATTCTCCCAATGATATGATCTCATTATCAATTGACAACTCATGTCTATGGTTAGGAAACCTTAACCATCATTGATCAATGAGCTAGTCCATAGAGGCGTACTAGGGACACGGTGTTGTTCACAAACCACACAAGTATTAAAGTTTCCGCTTAATACAATTCTAGCATGGAATATAAACATTATCATGAACAAGAATTATAATAATAACATCTTTATTATTGCCTCTAGGGCATAATTCCAACAATTTGGACCAGCTCTCGGAGCTTCTGGAGCGTCCGCACCCCGAGTTCTTCGGAGCTTAGCTCAATGATCAGGAAGGAGAAGATCGGCAGTGGCTAGTTGTTGCAAGTCTCCGAGGAAAGATTGAACCTCCCACTGCCGAGGGAATTCAGTTCACCTTAAAAGAGAACAACTGGCTCGATGGACTTTCCAGGGCAATGTAGGAAGCTCTTGCCCGTCTGTGTGGGCAGAGTATCAACCAGATCAAGGGTACCCGCTTTGAGTTTTGTCCAAGGCGTGATGCTATGGGACAGACACTAGAAGCCCCATACCACCACGAGCTGAAGACTCAATTGTACCACCTTAGCTTCATGATGTATGATTGTCAGCAAGAACTGGACAATGCTCGTGACTACTCCAACCACAAGTCGGCCATCATCAGGACGAAGGATCAGACCATCGCCATGCTAGCGAAGGACTGCAAGTCTCGCCGCCGTCAGCTTGACAAGAAGGAGCGCATCATTGCCCGTCTTCGCCACCGTATCTCGGATTTGGAGGAGACCATCCACAAGAGAGACATGTAGTTGGAGGAAAGGGAGAATGCCGGAGAAGATCTTCGTGGAGACCCCTACTCCTATCTCATCGATGATGATGATTTTCAAGAAGATCAGGACATGGACTTCTTCACAGATGAGGAGGATATTGCCTTCATCGATGACGATGAGGATGATGAGGATGACGATTATACCGACTCCGAGGAGTAGTAGCACTTGAGCACTAGCGTAGGGAGTTGTATCCGGTCCCACTGTATCGTAGTTTCCAGAATGGTTTTTAAAACCATCTGTTTTCCTTTGTTGTGGTGTGTGTTATATCGTGTGATATGAATGAATGAAAAACATGTTGCTAGAAAATCTGAGCCAAACTTTAAAAACTTTTCAAAGTCCCTAGACCTTAGAAATTTCCCTCTTTTCTCATGATCTATCTCAGTCTTTAGATGCCTCGCGAAGGAAGTGGTTCATCCCCGGACCCGATGTTGCAGATCCTGCAAATGTTGGTTTATGACCGCGAAGCTGAAAGAGCCGAACGTCAATCCAACTTAGCCACCATTCAGCAGATAGCTCAGCTGGCCCACAATAATCAAGGCCAAGGAAATCAGGACAACCATGGATCTAAGCTCAAGAATTTCCAGAACACCAACCCACTTGTTTTCACCAAGTCAAAAGAGCCCTTAGATGCAGATGATTGGATGCAAACTATGGAGAACAACCTGGAAGTCGCCGAAGTAGAAGCTAACAAGAAAGTTCTCTTCGCCACCCACTATCTAGCCGAAGATGCAAGAGCATGGTGGAACAGCGTTCTTGCAATGACCGGAGGACAGATGATGACCTGGGAGGAATTTAAGGTCAAGTTCAGCAGAACCCATGTGCCACCGGGTTTGATCAAGAGAATGAGAGATGAATTCAGAGAACTGAAGCAAGGAAGGATGACCATAGTGGAATACCGTGAAAAATTCTTGTCATTAGCTAGGTATGCCCCGGACGAGATCGACACCGAAGCCAAGAAGAAAGAAAGATTCCTGAATGGTCTGCACGATGAGATGCAGACGGTGTTGGTCAATATCCCCTTTGCTGATATTGAAGCCCTTGTCGACTCTGCCATCCAGATGGAAGGAAAGATCAACCAAGCCAATGAGAACCGCAAGCGCCGCATGATGCATCAGCCAGGAACCCATCATATCCCAAAGTATCGCCCCAACCCATCTCCAGAATTTGCCCCGAGAACCAACCGACCCCCGATGAACCGTCCGACCTATCCCAACCGTGGAAACCCAAGGCCCGGAGGAACTCACAACAACCCCGGCAACTCTGGCAATTTCAACTGTGCACCACCCAAGTTCAACAACAACAATGCTACCGCCAACACCAACACTGCCCTGAGGACTGGTAGCAATGTTGTGCCTTGCAGCAAAGGACAAGTCGCAAGTGACTTGTTATGACTGTGGAAATAAGGGTCACTACTCCAATGAGTTCCCAAGAAGAATGCCGCAGCCCCCAATGCAAATGCCCCAGCTCAGCAGCAGCGTCGTGTTCAGCCCGGAAGAAGGTTTGCCCCAGGGAATTCGCTCAACCGTAACGGCCGTCTTTTTCTCATGCATGCTGAAGAAGCCCAGGAAGCGCCAGATGTCGTGATAGGTATGTATTCTGTTAATTCAGTACTTGCTAGAGTGTTGTTTGATTCTGGTGCATCGCACTCATTTGTCACCGAAGAATTTGCATGCACTAGTAAGATTCAACCAACCAAACTGAAGCATGTTATGATTGTTCAAATCCCCGGTTCAACCACCAAAGCTAGGCAAATTTGCAAGGTCGTCCCTATCCGAATCCATGGCATAGATTTTTATGCTAATCCGATATTACTCGGAACTAAAGGTTTGGAAGTAGTACTAGGAATGGATTGGATGTCCAAACATAAAGGATTAATTGACTGTGCCAAGAAAGCCATAACCATGACTAGTACAGCTGGAATATCAGTCAAGCATGTATCTGAAACCTTAACTCGTCAATTCAAGTGCAACAAGAGTATAGCCCAACCTACCATTTACCAAGTCCGGATAGTCTGTGAATACCCCGATGTATTTCTAGATGTTTTGCCCGGTATGCCCCAGATCGAGTTTATCATTGAACTAATCCCTGGAACCGGACCCATAGCCCAGAGACCATATAGTATGAACCCGTCGGAACTAGCAGAACTGAAGAAGCAACTGGATGCCATGTTGGAAATTGGATTGATTCAACCAAGTGCGTCACCATGGAGATCACCTGTCTTGTTTGTGGACAAGAAATATGGAGGTAACCCTTTGTGTACGGATTATCGAAAGTTGAATGATGTCACTATCAAGAACAAATACCCATTGCCCAAGATAGAAGATTTGTTTGATCAGTTGACCGGTGCCAAAGTGTTTTCTAAGATTGATCTTAGAACTGGCTATCATCAACTCAAGATTCACGCAGAGGATATCCCCAAGACTGCCTTTACCACCAGATATGGATTATACGAGTATACCTTCATGTCTTTTAGATTAACCAATGCCCCCGCTTATTTCATGAATCTCATGAATAAGATTTTTATGGACTTCCTGGATAAGTTTGTCGTTGTTTTCATCGATGACATTCTGATTTATTCCAAATCGGAAGAAGAACATGAGCTACACCTAAGGACCATTCTTGGAACCCTTAGAGAGCATCAGTTGTATGTCAAGTTTAGCAAATGTGAATTCTGGTTACAGGAGGTAGGATTCCTTGGCCACATTGTATCAGCCGGAGGAATTGCCATTGACCCTGCAAAGGTGAAAGATGTCGAAGATTGGCAAGCCCCAAGCACTCAAACCCAAGTTTGTGCATTTCTCGGATTGGTGGGATACTACCGCAAGTTCGTAGAAGGATTCTTGAGTATCGCCAAACCCATGACCCAATTGCTGAAGAAGGACAAGAAGTTTGAATGGACAGACAAATGTCAAGCGAGTTTTCAAGAACTCAAGAGGATATTGATTTCAGCCCCAATCTTAATCATGCCGGATACCATGAAGCCCTTTGACGTGTATTGTGATGCATCCAAGATCGGTATCGGATGTGTGCTAATGCAAGAAGGCAAAGTTATATCTTATCTATCCCGACAACTGAAACAACATGAGAAGAACTATCCAACCCATGACCTCGAGCTCGCAGCCGTAGTTCTAGCCTTGAAGACATGGAGGCATTACCTGATGGGAAACCGTTGTGAGATTTACTCGGATCACAAGAGCCTGAAGTATATATTCACTCAGAAGGAGCTCAATATGAGACAGAGAAGATGGATTGAGATAATCAAGGATTACGACTTGGACATTCACTATCACCCCGGTAAAGCCAATGTGGTAGCAGATGCCCTTAGCAGATTGCCGTGCCGCTTGAACTCCATGATTTTGAAGGAGCAACCAAGCCTGCACAAAGAGATGGAAGATTTCCGAATGGAAATAGTGAGTGAAGGATTTTTTTCTAGCATAGAACTTCAACCCACTTTGTCAGCCAGATCAAGGAGGCGCAGAAAGGAAATGCTAGTATCGACGGAATCAAGCATCGTATCGGTACAGGCAAAGTACCCAGATTCACCGAAGACGAAGAAGGAGTTCTGTGGTACAAAGGACGTCTTTGTGTACCAGCAGATTCAGAGTTGAAAGAAGTGAAGGGAATATGCCCTGAGAGGCAATAATAAAGTGTTTATTATGTGTATTCCAAGTATATGATAGATGTTTATTTTGCATGCTATAATTGTATTAATACGGAAACGTTAATACATGTGTGTTTAATAAAAAAACAGAAAGTTCCTAGTTATGCCTCTCTCATAAACTAGCTCGTTGATTAACAAGATGATCAAGGTTTCCTAATCATGGACATTGGATGTTGTTAATAACGGGATCACAACATTAGTGTAATGGTGTGATGAACATTCATCCGAAGTATAGCATTACGATCAAAGTCATTGAGTTTATATTGCTATAACAACTTACGAAGTGATCCTAATCCTTAGACCATGAGATCATGTCAATCACTAACACCGGAAGAGTTTCTTGATAACATCAAACGTCACACCGTAACAGGGTGATTATAAAGATGGATTCAGAACTAATAAAGTGTTATGTTGAGGCTCATGGATCGAGAGTGGAATTTGTTCATCCCGATGACGGATAGATATACTCTGGGCCCTCTCGGTGATATCACATTGATTAGCTTGCAAGCAAGTGATTTGATCACTAGAATGTTATATCACAGGAACGTGAAAAGAGTGCATGTCGGTAACGAGATCAAACTAGGTATGGAGATACCGATGATCGAATCTCGGACATGTAATATATCGTGAAACAAAGGGATTAAGATACTAGCGTAAAAGGTTCTGACGATCACAAGAAAGTCATCGTTGAATGTGTGGGAGTCAGTATGGGTCTCCAGATCCCGCTTCTGATTATTGATCCGAGAGGGGTCTCGATCATGTCCGCATTATTCACGAACCGTAGGGTGACACACTTAAGAGACACCGACATCCAATTGGAGCAAATGTTTCATGCCGAAAGAATGAACAAGCGCAGGAATTTATTTCACTAGATACCGAAACAGTTTTTCGGGTGAAATTGCATAAAGTGGTTATGCATGTGAAATAGAATTCTAGCAAGGGGTTATTTGTGAATGTTTGTCATTAAAGTAATTGACAAAATTCTGAATAAAATAAAAGAGTTTTAATTAATGAGAGTTTGCATTAAATTTGGTGGAAATTTAATGGGAATTTGAGTGGACTTTTGAGTGGAGGGATTTTAAAGGGCATTTTGTGAGTGGAGTGTCCACCCACATGAATGAAGGAGGGGAGGGGGCAGCCCCCATGGCCGGCGGCCACCCCCTTGGGTGCCCCCCTCCTCCTATAAAAGGAGCCCCCCTCCTCACTTGTCTCAAACACCTCCTCGTGAAGGATCTCTCTCCCCCTCTAGAATTTATCCCCCATGGTCTCGGACTAGCGAGATACATGTTCCCGGTGGCTATTCGGCAAGAAAGAGTTGTGCTTCCACTGCATCGCTGGAGCGAGGAGGCGGAGGTTGCTCGGTGCCTCGAACGTGTGTGCGAGCACGGATGCGCTGCTGATTTGCGGCGCTAGGACTTCCTCTCGATCTTGAGATCGGCAAGAGATCATCTACATCAACCACGAGTTGAACTCGTTAAGCTTTATCGGTCTTCAAGGGTATGTTCTCTACGGATATACATCCGCCCGTTGTTTGTATCTAGTAGATAGATCTTGGTATATAGTTCACATCGTAGGAAAATTTTTGTTTTCTATGCTGCGAACCCTACAGTGGTATCAGAGCCGGATCTATGCGTAGATACATTACACGGGTAGTACACATATGAGTATGTGGGCGATGATGATCATGTTGTTGCTCCTTTGTTGTAATTTTGGATATTGGTGGCATAGTGGGATGAAGCGGCCCGGACAAACTTTACATGTCCTCGCACATGAGACCTGTTCCACGCTTGACATGCAACTAGTTTGCATAAGTGGCTAGCGGGTGTCTGTCTCTCCTACTATAGTCAATATCTATTTTGCAAGCGAGTTGTCAACAATTTGATTATCCTCGTTGTGGTTCATGTTCGTAGGTAAGAACGGTTCTATCTCGAAAGCCCTAAGCCACGTAAAACTTGCAATGGATAAATTAGAGGCGTCTAGTTTAGATTGTTGCTGGGCTAGTGTTATGATATGGTAGTGTTGTAAGTAGAAGTATGAGATGATACTCTCACAACACACATAGCGTGTAAAATCCATAGACCTTGGATTTACACATATAGGTATGATAGTGATCATACCACGATGCACATGATAGAGATCATCTGCGGGAACCATATCATTTCACTAATAAACATATGATGTTTTGATAGCATCTTATATTGCTTGTTTAGCGCTTTGTTAGCATAATAAGATGATCCCTCATTTAAATATCAAGATAAGAATGTGTTGTTCCTTTAGTATGCACCGATTATGTTTTCGTCGCTCCAAGACATCACGTGATGATCGGGTGTTCTTGGATCCACGACCATATTTCGGGTGTAAAACAGTTACACACGCGAATACTAAGGTTCTAACTTGGCGAGCCTAGCATGTACAGACATGGCCTCGGAACACGGACCGAAAGGTTAAGCATGAGTCATATAGTTGATATGATGCCCATTTGATGCTCGCCTTTGAAGCTATACCGACTCACGTGATGATCGGACTTGGTGTAGTGGATTTGGTTCATGTAATCACCAAAAAGGCACGAGGGATGTCGTTTTTGAGTGGGAGTTCATTCGTAATATAGATTAGTTCAACTCAATCTATCATACACTTAGCCTAAACTTTACAAATTCTATTGTAGTTGGCACCACCTGCTTTTAGTTTCAATGTGTTCATGGAGAAAGAGAAACTAGCAACGAACGATAGCAACTTTACCGAATGGGCCATGAATTTGAGGATTCTCCTCTCTGCTGCACAAAAGCAATATGTGCTAGAAGCGCCGTTGGGCCCCCCACCTTTAGATGATGCCCCTGACGAGGAGAAGAATGTCTATCAGACTCGTCAGGAGGACCACAACTTAGTTCATTGCGGCATATTGTATGGGCTAGAGCCGGAACTTCGAAAGCGTTTCGAAAACGACAATGCATTTGATACAATGGGTGAGTTGAAAATGATTTTCGACACACATGCTGCTGTAGAGAGCTACAACGCTTCAGAAAAGTTCTTTAGCTGCATGATGGAGGAGCACAGCTCCGTTAGTGAGCATGTACTCAAGATGTCGGGTTACGCCGATAAGCTTGTGTCCTTGGGAATATCGATTCCCATTGACTTAGGCATCCATCGTGTTCTGCAGTCTCTGCCACCTAGCTATAAGAGCTTCGTGATGAACTATAATATGCAAGGCATGAAGAAGTCTCTCCCCGAGCTTCTGTCAATGCTTAAAACTGCAGAAGTGGAGATCAAAAAGGAACATCAAGTGTTGATGATCAATAGGAACACTGGTTTCAAGAAAGACAAGAAGGGAAAACGGAAGGGAAGTAAGGGCGGCAAGTCTGTTGCCGCGCCTGAAAAGAAACCCCGAGTTGGACCTAAGTCTGATTCCGAGTGCTACTATTGTAAGGGGACTGGCCACTGGAAGCGCAACTGCCCCAAGTATCTGGCAGACAAGAAGGCCGACAAGGCAAACAAAGGTATATATGATATACATGTTATTGATGTGTACTTGACTAGTGCTCGCAGTAGCACCTGGGTATTTGATACCGGTTCAGTTGCTAATATTTGTAACTCGAATCAGGGGCTACGGAACAAGCGACCGCTAGCAAGGGGTGAGGTCAAGATGCGTGTCGGCAAAGGATCAAGCGTTGATGTGATCGCCGTCGGAACGCTGCCTCTCCACTTTCCATCGAGATTAGTTATAAACTTGAATAAATGTTATCTGGTGCCTGCACTGAGCATGAACATTGTATCTGGATCGTGTTTGATGCGAAGTGGTTATTCATTTAAATCCGAGAACAATGGTTGTTCCATTTATATGAATGAAATCTTTTATGGTCATGCACCGATGATGAATGGTTTATTTCTATTAGATCTCGATGATAATGTTACACATATTCATAATGTTGATGCTAAAAGGATTAAACTTAATGATGATATATCCGCATATATGTGGCACTGCCGTCTAGGTCATATTGGCGTTAAACGCATGAAGAAGCTCCATTCGGATGGACTTTTGGAATCACTTGATTATGAATCATTTGATACATGTGAGCCATGCCTTATGGGCAAGATGACTAGAACGTCGTTTTCCGGTTCAATGGAACGGGCGACAGATTTATTGGAAATCATACATTCTGATGTATGTGGTCCAATGAGTGTGTCGGCGCGAGGTGGATATCGTTATTTTGTTACTTTCACGGATGATTTGAGTAGATACGGTTATATCTACTTGATGAAACACAAGTATGAAACCTTTGAAAAGTTCAAGGAATTTCAGAATGAAGTGGAAAATCATCGTAATAGAAAGATCAAATTTCTACGGTCCGACCGTGGAGGTGAGTATCTAAGTTACGAGTTTAGCACTCACATGAAAGAGTGTGGAACTGTTTCACAACTCACACCTGCCGGAACACCACAGCGAAATGGTGTGTCGGAACGTCGTAATCGTACTTTATTAGATATGGTTCGATCTATGATGTCTCTGACGGACTTGCCGTTGTCATTTTGGGGTTATGCACTAGAAACTGCTGCATTCACTTTAAATCGGGCACCATCTAAATCCGTTGAAAAGACACCGTATGAATTGTGGTTTGGAAACAAACCTAAGCTGTCATTTCTTAAAGTTTGGGGATGCGATGTTTATGTGAAGAAACTTCAACTGGATAAACTCGAACCCAAAGCGGAAAAATGCGTCTTCATAGGATACCCTAAAGAAACTATTGGATATTCCTTCTATCACAGATCCGAGGGCAAGGTTTTTGTTGCCAAGAATGGATCCTTTCTAGAGAAAGAGTTTCTCGCGAAAGGTGTGAGTAGTCGGAAGGTAGAACTCGAAGAGGTTGTGGAACCTTCTCTTCAAAGTATGGCGAGTAGCGCAGCGCCGGAAGTTGTTCCGGAGTTGGCTCCACCTGTTGAAGAGGGAACTAATGATAATGATCATGAAACTCCGAAAGAGAGTACTACCGAACCTCGCAGGTCAAACAGGACGTGTGCAGCTCCCGAGCTGTACGGAAATCCTGTCATGAATTTCATGGTTGATGAAAATGATGACCCTGCGACGTATGAAGAAGCAATGATGAGCCCGGATTCCAACAAATGGTTAGAAGCCATGAAATCCGAGATGGAATCCATGTATGAAAATCAAGTTTGGAACTTGGTGGAATTACCTCATGACCGAAAGGCCGTGGAGAACAAATGGATTTTCAAAAGGAAAACTGATGCTGATGGTAATGTGACCGTCTATAAAGCTCGACTTGTCGCAAAGGGGTTTCGACAAATTCAAGGAGTTGATTACGATGAGATTTTCTCTCCCGTAGCGATGCTAAAGTCAGTTAGGATTATGTTAGCAATTGCTGCATATTTCGATTATGAGATATGGCAGATGGATGTCAAAACCGCGTTTCTCAATGGTAATATTGAAGAAGAGTTGTATATGATACAACCAAAGGGTTTTGACGATCCTAAGGATGCTAACAAGGTGTGCAAGCTTCAGCGATCCATCTATGGATTGAAGCAAGCATCATGAAGTTGGAATCTCCGCTTTGATGAGGTGATCAAAGAGTTTGGATTTGTCCAAACTTATGGAGAAGCTTGTATTTACAAGAAAGTGAGTGGGAGCAATGTGGCATTTCTGATATTATATGTGGATGACATATTATTGATCGAAAATGATATAGATCTTTTAAACAGTGTTAAAAGTTATCTAAGCAACAAATTTTCAATGAAGGACCTAGGTGACGCGTCATACATATTAGGCATAAAGATCTATAGAGATAGATCTAGGCACCTAATAGGGCTATCACAAAGTACATACCTTGATAAGATTTTAAAGAAGTTTAAAATGGACGGAAGTAAGAAGGGGTTCTTACCTATGTTGCAAGGCAAGACATTGAGTAAGACTCAAAGTCCGGCTTCGGCGGAAGAAAGAGAGATAATGGACAAAGTCCCCTATGCTTCAGCCATAGGCTCTATAATGTACGCCATGCTATGTACAAGACCGGATGTGGCACATGCTATTAGTTTGACTAGTAGGTACCAATCGGATCCAGGTTCGGAACACTGGATAGCGGTCAAGAATATCCTTAAGTACTTACGAAGAACTAAGGATATGTTTCTTGTATACGGAGGTGAAGAAGAGCTCGTCGCTAAGTGTTATGTCGACGCTAGCTTTGACACCGATCCGGATGACTCTAAGTCTCAATCCGGATACGTATTTCTCATGAATGGCGGAGCGGTTAGTTGGAGGAGCTCCAAACAACCTGTGGTAGCGGGATCAACAACGGAGGCCGAATATGTTGCTGCTTCAGAAGCGGCTCAGGAAGCAGTTTGGATGAAGGAGTTCATATCCGAACTAGGAGTGGTGGCAAACGCGTTGGACCCAATGGTGATCTATTGTGACAACAATGGTGCCATTGCCAATGCCAAAGAGCCAAGGTCTCACAAGCATTCCAAGCATATTAAGCGCCGGTTTCACTCCATCCGCGAGCATGTCAAGGATGGAGATATAAAGATTTGTAAAGTACATACGGATCTCAATGTAGCAGATCCGTTGACTAAAACTCTCCCTAGAGCAAAACATGATCAACACCAGAACTCAATGGGTGTTAGATTTATCACTATGTAACTAGATTATTGTCTCTAGTGCAAGTGGGATACTGAAGGGAATATGCCCTGAGAGGCAATAATAAAGTGTTTATTATGTGTATTCCAAGTATATGATAGATGTTTATTTTGCATGATATAATTGTATTAATACGGAAACGTTAATACATGTGTGTTTAATAAACAAACAGAAAGTTCCTAGTTATGCCTCTCTCATAAACTAGCTCGTTGATTAACAAGATGATCAAGGTTTCCTGATCATGGACATTGGATGTTGTTAATAACGGGATCACAACATTAGTGTAATGGTGTGATGAACATTCATCCGAAGTATAGCATTACGATCAAAGTCATTGAGTTTATATTGCTATAACAACTTACGAAGTGATCCTAATCCTTAGACCATGAGATCATGTTAATCACTAACACCGGAAGATTTTCTTGATAACATCAAACGTCACACCGTAACAGGGTGATTATAAAGATGGATTCAGAACTAATAAAGTGTTATGTTGAGACCCATGGATCGAGAGTGGAATTTGTTCATCCCGATGACGGATAGATATACTCTGGGCCCTCTCGGTGATATCACATTGATTAGCTTGCAAGCAAGTGATTTGATCACTAGAATGTTATATCACAGGAACGAGAAAAGAGTGCATGTCGGTAACGAGATCAAACTAGGTATGGAGATACCGATGATCGAATCTCGGACATGTAATATATCGTGAAACAAAGGGATTAAGATACTAGCGTAAAAGGTTCTGACGATCACAAGAAAGTCATCGTTGAATGTGTGGGAGTCAGTATGGGTCTCCAGATCCCGCTTCTGATTATTGATCCGAGAGGGGTCTCGATCATGTCCGCATTATTCACGAACCGTAGGGTGACACACTTAAGAGACACCGACATCCAATTGGAGCAATTGTTTCATGCCGAAAGAATGAACAAGCGCAGGAATTTATTTCACTAGATACCGAAACAGGTTTTCGGGTGAAATTGCATAAAGTGGTTATGCATGTGAAATAGAATTCTAGCAAGGGGTTATTTGTAAATGTTTGTCATTAAAGTAATTGACAAAATTCTTAATAAAATAAAAGAGTTTTATTTAATGAGAGTTTGCATTAAATTTGGTGGAAATTTAATGGGAATTTGAGTGGACTTTTGAGTGGAGGGATTTTAAAGGGCATTTTGTGAGTGGAGTGTCCACCCACATGAATGAAGGAGGGGAGGGGGAAGCCCCCATGGCCGGCGGCCACCCCCTTGGGTACCCCCCCTCCTCCTATAAAAGGAGCCCCCCTCCTCACTTGTCTCAAACACCTCCTCGTGAAGGATCTCTCTCCCCCTCTAGAATTTATCCCCCATGGTCTCGGACTAGCGAGATACATGTTCCCGGTGGCTATTCGGCAAGAAAGAGTTGTGCTTCCGCTGCATCGCTGGAGCGAGGAGGCGGAGGTTGCTCGGTGCCTCGAACGTGTGTGCGAGCACGGATGCGCTGCTGATTTGCGGCGCTAGGACTTCCTCTCGATCTTGAGATCGGCAAGAGATCATCTACATCAACCACGAGTTGAACTCGTTAAGCTTTGTCGGTCTTCAAGGGTATGTTCTCTACGGATATACATCCGCCCGTTGTTTGTATCTAGTAGATAGATCTTGGTATATAGTTCACATCGTAGGAAAATTTTTGTTTTCTATGCTACGAACCCTACAAGAAGTGATTCTGAAGGAAGCTCATGATACTCTTTATTCTATCCACCCCGGAAGAACGAAGATGTATCAAGATTTGAAAGAGCAATTTTGGTGGCATAAGATGAAGAGAGAAATCGGAAGCTATATCGCCAAGTGTGATATATGTCAGAGAGTCAAGGCAGAAAATCAAAGACCCGCTGGATTGTTGCAACCATTGCAGATTCCGGAATGGAAATGGGATTCCATTGGAATGGACTTTATCACTGGATTGCCTACTTCTAGTAGGGGAAATGACTCTATCTGGGTCATAGTTGACAGATTGTCCAAAGTCGCCCATTTCCTACCAGTCAAGACCACGTATTAGAGTTCGAAGCTAGCGGAGTTATACATCGCTAGAATCGTCAGTTTGCATGGAGTCCCCAAGAACATTGTATCTGATCGAGGAACTCAGTTTACCTCGAGATTCTGGAAGAAAGTACAAGAAGGTTTAGGAACCCGATTAGATTTCAGCATAGCTTATCACCCTCAGACCGACGGACAAATGGAGCGAGTAAATCAAATACTCGAAGATATGTTGAGAGCATGTGTGTTAGAGTATGGATCTAAATGGGAAGACTGTCTGCCGTTTGCAGAATTTTCATACAACAACCTTTATCAAGCTAGTTTTCAAATGGCCCCATTTGAATTCATGTATGGAAGGAAGTGTCGCACCCCTTTGAACTGGTCGGAAGTAGGAGAGAGTCAGATTTTCGGACCCGACATCCTACGCGAAGCAGAAGAAAAGGTTCACAAGATTCGTGAGCACCTCAAGACAGCCCAGTCAAGACAGAAGAGTTACGCCGACAAAAGACGTCGAGACCTTGCTTTCAACATCAGAGATTTTGTGTATCTGAAAGTGTCACCATTGAAAGGAATGCAACATTTCCAGCTCAAGGGAAAGTTATCCCCCAGATATATCGGACCCTTCAAGATTCTGAACCGTCGAGGAGAAGTGCCGTATCAATTGGAACTGCCCGAAGAGATGTCAGCCGTGCACAATGTTTTCCATATCTCATTACTTCGCAAGTGCCTCAAAGTTCTGGAGAAGACGGAAGTGTTCAAGAATATTGATCACCGAACCATAGAGATCAACGATGACCTGACCTATCCTGAAGTACCATCCGTATTTTGGAAGAAGCTTTCAGAACTACCAGAACCCGAAGCATCAAGTTCCTCAAGATTCAATGGAGCAACCACACAGAAGAAGAAGCTACCTGGGAGCGCGAAGATCACATCAGGACGGAGTTTCCCGATCTCTTCAAATCCTAGGTAATCCTTTTTCGTCCTTTTTCAAATCTCGGTATGAGATTTTGTTTAAGGGGGGAAGGTTTGTAACATCCCAAAAATATTAAACATGGATCATCAAAATCTAATCATCAAAATCTAGGGTTAACAAAAACTTTTCCAACTAAAAATAAGAAAGCATTCATATGTGTGTATATTCAAAATTTGGATTCTTTTGAATTGCCATGGATCTGTGTTTCTTTGCTTGTAAAATGATTTTTAGGTGAAATACACATCATCTAAACAATCCCCAAACTTTTCCCAAAGATAAACAACCCAAAATAAACAAATAAAGTGAATGGTCACTTTGGCCAAATTAACTCTCATGCCTACTTTGGCTATCTCTAGTTTTCAAAACTCAACAGAAACATTTGTGGATCTTTGCACCCCTTGTTAGTAGTCATAATAAGGTACCAAGTCCCACTTTGTGATCATCCAAAAACATTCAAATGCTCAGTTTAATGATAGTTTAAAATTGAATCTATCTCATATGGGAAGATCCCACTATTTCAAAAACCACTCAAACAAGTTCAATTTTCAAAACCCAAGCACCCACAAAATCCTCAACACATGCCTAGCACACCCACCAAAAATCTCTTCAAAATTCAAAACTCAAGTTCTTGTGGCCATTTCATCAAACAGCTTGCAGATTCAAATCAAACAAATCACAAACACTATTTTGAGCAGTGATTTGGCCAACCTTGTCCCCTCTCTAGCTCACAGCAAACATCTAGTAGATCATCTAGCTTAGTTATTAACCTCTAGCATCACTGTGAGCTTTCCATTGCCATCAATGGTGAGCAGGCCGAGCCTCACCATGTCACCCCAGTGTGGACAACAAGCTACAGGAAGAACTATCTGTGCCAACCTTGTCTGGGATGTAGCCCCTTCCTCACCGCCCCCTCTCGACCAGCCCTAGCTCAAGGACAGAGACAAGAACCGCCAGGAACGCCGTGCCTGCGCCACTGTCGACCATGCCGACGCGCATCACCGTGAACGCACCGTTCCCACTCAACCCGACCACCTCGAGGCCTTACCGCCCGCCAGCATGAACCCCACCGTCCCAGGAGACCACTAGACATGATCGTTTCATCGCCCGTACCCCGTAGCCACCACACGCCGTGGAGTTCGCCGCCTCTGCCTCGTAGAGCACCGCATGTTCCCGACCAATTGCCACCGACCCTAAGCTTGCATTCAAGTCTTAGAGCATCGCCAGGAGACCGCCCGTCGATCGCCAACCTCAGCCATGCCTCTAGCCGCCCGTAGCCATGTCGCCACCGTCGCCTGCCCATCCCTTGCGGTCTCGCCGTCGAGCCTATAAAAGGAGGCAACCCCTAGCTGTTTGAAGCACACCATTCCACTCCCCTCACCTCACTGATCATTCCACCCTCTAGCCGGAGCACGAGGAGCAGCAGCTCGCCGGAAATGCGCCGGAGCAGGCCGCCTCTGGAGAAGAAGGGAGTCGTTGATTTCGACCACCCCCGGAGCTGCCTCGACCGTCCCTGAGCTTGTCGTCGACCACTCGTTTGTTTGCCCGTCTCGCCGTCGTCGCTGGAGCCCTGGTATGCCCCCTATGCACCCCCACTGAGCCACTAGGGTTTGAGCTCGCCGGTGACATGTTCATCATCGACGACGACCCTCAGCCGTCGATCTTCATTCTAATCCAACAAACCACACCGCCCCGTACCGCTTCGCGTGTTATGAGCCACTGACTGGTGGAACCCCCTTGTCAGTTGATCCCCGCGCTGCGAAGTGACACTGGGCCGGCCCATTAACCTTTCCCGCGCAGCCCAACCGTTTGAATTTAGATTTTTCTATTTTAATTCAAACTCAGTTCTGTACCTAGATTCAAAATTTGACCCAGCTCGATTCAGTGAACCAAATTTCATGAAACCAATTTTGTTAGAAAGGTACTGAAATGATTAATCCAAGCCCGTTGGATTCAAATCATTTGATCTGTAGATCACCCTTGGTAAAAATAACAATTCAGAAGGTTTTCTACATTCAAACATTTTTCAAAATTCAACCATAATAGCTTTTGAGTTGATTCCAACTCTCAAAAATCACATTTGATCATACCTTTCAGAATATATAAAAACATATGGGTTGACTTATAGAAATAATGTTCAAGTAATAAAAGAATGCCACATATGCATTTCTAGTCCCTTTATTTAAATAAAATAAAAAGGTTAAACCTTATTAAAATGTGACACCACTTTAAATCACATTCCCATGTACTGAAATATGTGGTGATGACATGTGTCAACATGATCCCATGTTTGAGTTAGAGAATATTAAATCTTAAGTAGTTTTTCAATGAGTAGAAATTACTTTTCTAAAAATAAAATAAATAAGACAAAAGCTTTAATCTTGTAATGTTGGTGATGATGCTAGATCATCTATAGAACACCTTTGTGTGATGATTGAAACTAGTTAAGTATTGTTTGATGATTGTGTACCTCGTATTTAATTATAGATGCTAGTACCGACCAAGGATACGAGGAGTAAGGAGGATACTACGAGGAAGAAGCCGAGGAAAACTTCAACCACTGCTCTGCACAAGGCAAGCTAACACTTGCAATTGTGAAAGTTAGATAACCTATGCAATGCACTAAGAATGCTTGATTGGACACATTTGATGATACCCAATGCTAGTTTTACTTGCAAGCTTTATACTTTATTTCTTTATCAAAGCTATTTCTTAGAGTTTACTTAAGTGACTTGTAGATTCTAGGAGGATAATTGAAGGTTGCATAAAGAGCATTAAATTTGGCCTAAGCTAGATAATCTTGATGTCATCCTAAGGCATGAGATTGAACTTAATTAATCTCCACTTGTTTACCACCCCTCATTAGTACTCACCCCACTTGTAGAGGCTAGTGCTAAGCATAAAACTTGATCAACTTTAGATGGGAATACTTGATGAAAATGGTTATGAAAACCTTAGAATCATGAGTCATTCTACTGAGATGTTTTGACATGTGTTTCCGAACACCAAATGATTTTGATGATGAAAATGTTGAGGCATGAGCCTTAGCCCTTTATAAAACTGATGGTTGTTTGGATGTGATACCATTCCAATTTTACCATATAACCACAATACCCGAAAATTGGGTAGGGCTTGAATGGAAACTTATATACCTTAGTATGGTTTCCCTCACGGCCAAGGTCTGAGCTGAGGCTACCTTGTGAAGATTGTCCACCTGTGCAGTACCCAAGATGACAGTTGGTCATGGTTGGGAGGCCAAACTCACAGGAGAGGTGCCTATACTAGGGCATATAATCGAAAGGTTAGGATTGAGTATCCGCATACTGAGTATGGTGAATTCAGGATTTGTTCCTGACGGATGTATCGAATATTGTGGCAAAAGTGTACAATCTCTGCAGAGTGTCAAACTATTCGAATAGCCGCGTCCGCGGTTATGGACAGTTGGAGTGGCCATACTGTTCCCCCGTCAGATGTTTTCAAAATGAATTGAGACTTTGACTTGACCACACCAGAGTTGTGATATGAAATTCAAGTTCCCACTTAGGTGTTATAAAACTTCAACTAGCTTTCTTTGCTTCTGAACTTAGTAGAGGTAAATCTGGATTTTTGCAAAACAACCCTAGAGCTTAGTGTCTGACTACAAAAACCCCCTTAACTTGTTAGTATTAGTTTGCGAGTACTTAAGAGTACTCATGGCTTTGTCCCTGGCTATTCCCGTGGCCAGACTATGAAGAGGAGTACCAGGATGATGGACCCCAGGAAGGTTACGACAACTAGGATCATCTCCCATCGTCAGCATTGCCTGTGACCCCAAAGATGGAGCTTCTCCTACGCTACATTTATTATTACGTTATTCCGCTGCTTGAGTTGTATTAAGAACTGGATCATGAGATCCTTATTTGTGTAAGACCTTATGTATGGTTTGTAATGGATGATGTACTGTGATATCCAAATCTGTTATGTCTCGCAAAAATGGTAATCCTGCGATTGCGATTTATGGCATAACAGGCATCTGGGATTAAAAATCCGGGTGTTGACAAGTTGGTATCAGAGCCATCCTGACCATAGGAGACCCTAGTTAGACTGGACGTTTGAATCAAAAACTTAGTTTCAAAACCAAAGGAAGTAAATATTTACAAAAACGTATTCCCATTCTTATCACTTTCTTTCTTTCATAAAAATTCATGTTCCTCAAAAACTCTTGCAAAAATACATAAAATTTGACACACCTGATCACTCTACTAACTTACTCATCCTATGTTCTTATAGATGGACGTGAAGTACAGCAAGTTTTATCAGTTGGGGAAAGATTGAACCTCCCATTGCCGAGGGAATTCAGTTCACCTTAAAAGAGAACAACTGGCTCGATGGACTTGCCAGGGCAATGCAGGAAGCTCTTGCCCGTCTGTGTGGGCAGAGTATCAACCAGATCAAGGGTACCCGCTTTGAGTTTTGTCCAAGGCGTGATGCTATAGGACAACCACTAGAAGCCCCATACCACCACGAGCTGAAGACTCAGTTGGACCACCTTAGCTTCATGATGTATGATTGTCAGCTGGAACTGGACAATGCCCGTGACTACTCCAACCACAAGTCCGCCATCATCAGGACGAAGGATCAGACCATCGCCATGCTAGCGAAGGACCGCAATTCTCGTCGCCGTCAACTTGACAATAAGGAGCGCATCATTGCCCGTCTTCGCCACCGTATCTCAGATTTGGAGGAGACCATCCACGAGAGAGACATGCAGTTGGAGGAAAGGGAGAATGCCGAAAAAGATCTTCGTGGAGACGCCTACTCCTATCTCAGCGATGAGGATGATTTTCTGGAAGATTAGGACATGGACTTTTTCACTCATGAGGAGGATTTTGCCTTCATCGATGACGATGTGGATGATGAGGATGACGATTACACCGACTCCGAAGAGTAGTAGCACTTGAGCACTAGCGTAGGGAGTTGTATCTGATCCCACTGTATCGTAGTTTCCAGAATGGTTCTTAAAACCATCTGTTTTCCTTTGTTGTGGTGTGTGCTGTATCGTGTGCTATGAATGAATGAATGAAAAGCATGTTGCTAGCAAATCTGAGCCAAACTTTAAAAACTTTTCAAAGTCCCTGGACCTTAGAAATTTCCCTCTTTTCTCATGATCTATCTCAATCTTCAGATGCCTCGCGGAGGAAGTGGTTCATCCCCGGACCCGATGTTGCAGATCCTGCAAATGTTGGTTTCTGACCGCGAAGCTGAAAGAGCCAAACGTCAAGCCAACTTAGCCACCCTTCAGCAGATAGCTCAGCTGGCCCACAACAATCAAGGCCAAGGAAATCAGGACAACCATGGATCTAAGCTCAAGAATTTCCAGAACACCAACCCACTTGTTTTCACCAAGTCAGAAGAGACCTTAGATGCAGATGATTGGCTGCAAACTATGGAGAACAACCTGGAAGTCGCCGGAGTAGAAGCTAACGAGAAAGTTCTGTTTGCCACCCACTATCTAGCCAGATATGCAAGAGCATGGTGGAACAACGTTCGTGCAATGACCGAAGGACAGATGATGACCTGGGAGGAATTTAAGGTCAAGTTCAGCAGAACCCATGTGCCACCGGGTTTGATCAAGAGAATGAGAGATGAATTCAGAGAACTGAAGCAAGGAAGGATGACCGTAGTGGAATACCGTGACAACTTTTTGTCATTAGCTAGGTATGACCCGGACGAGATCGGCACCGAAGCCAAGAAGAAAGAAAGATTCATGAATGGTCTGCATGATGAGATGAAGACATTGTTGGTCAATATCCCCTTTGCTGATATTGAAGCCCTTGTCGACCCTGCCATCCAGATGGAAGGAAAGACCAACCAAGCCAATGAGAACCGCAAGCGCCGCATGATGCATCAGACAGGAACCCATCATACCCCAAAGTATCGCCCCAACCCATCTCCAGGATTTGCCCCGAGAACCAACCGACCCCCGATGAACCGTCCGACATATCCCAACCGTGGAAACCCAAGGCCCGGAGGAACTCACAACAACCCCGGTAACTCTGGCAATTTCAACCGTGCACCACCCAAGTTCAACAACAACAATGCTACCGCCAACACCAACACTGCCCCGAGGACTGGAAGCACTGTTGTGCCTGTTGCAGCAAAGGACAAGTCGCAAGTGACTTGTTATGACTGTGGAAATAAGGGTCACTACTCCAATGAGTTCCCCAAGAAAAATGCCGTAGCCCCCAATGCAAATGCCCCAGCTCAGCAGCAGCGTCGTGTTCAGCTCGGAAGAAGGTTTGCCCCAGAGAATTCGCTCAACCGCAACGGCCGTCTTTTTCTCATGCATGCTGAAGAAGTCCAGGAAGCGCTAGATGTCATGCTGGGTATGTATTCTGTTAATTCAGTACTTGCTAGAGTGTTGTTTGATTCTGGTGCATCGCACTCATTTGTCACCGAAGAATTTGCATGCACTAGTAAGATTCAACCAACCAAACTGAAGCATGTTATGATTGTTCAAATCCCCGGTTCAACCACCAAAGCTAGGAAAATTTGCAAGGTCGTCCCTATCCGAATCCATGGCATAGATTTTTATGCTAATCCGATAGTACTCAGAACTAAAGGTTTGGAAGTAGTACTAGGAATGGATTGGATGTCCAAACATAAAGGATTAATTGACTGTGCCAAGAAAGCCATAACCATGACCAGTACAGCTGGAATATCAGTCGAGCATGTATCTGAAACCTTACCTCGTCAATTCAAGTGCAACAAGAGTATATCCCAACCTACCATTGACCAAGTCCGGATAGTCTGTGAATACCCCGATGTATTTCCAGATGTTTTGCCCGGTATGCCCCCAGATCGGGATATCGACTTTATCATTGAACTAATCCCTGGAACCGGACCCATAGCCCAGAGACCATATAGTATGAACCTTTCGGAACTAGCAGAACTGAAGAAGCAACTGGATGCCATGTTGGAAATTGGATTGATTCAACCAAGTGCGTCATCATGGAGATCACCTGTCTTGTTTGTGGACAAGAAAGATGGAGGTAACCGTTTGTGACATGGTTATACCCCACGGGTACATGATCTCAGCATACCTGGTCCAGCCCAAGTGAAGGCCCACGGAAAATATACGCCGGTCCATGAAGACTTTCGGGTGGCCAAGGCCCATGACGCCTTCGGATCCTTGGAGAGCAAGACTAGAGTAGATAGGAAATTCAAAGGGGTAAAACCCTAGAACCTGTAACCGACTAAGTCTATGCCCGGGACCTGCCTAAGTCTATATAAAGGCCAGGAGGGCACGACCTAGATCTCTCTCACACTCTCGCATACACACCTCCACGCCAGATCGCATCTGCGCACCCCTATAACCTTGGGTTCCGCCGTAATCAAGAGCAGATAAGCAGGAGTAGGGTTTTCCCTCCGGTGGCCTGAACCTGGGTAAACCTCGTGTCCCGTGTTGCTTGTTTGCTAACCGTTCCACGATCTCCAGCATCCCCATCTTCTCCAAAACCCAAGTCCATAACAATGGGCATTGATGAGATTAAACCTCGTCAATTGGCGCCGTCTGTGGGAACTGGGGACGCTGATTGTGCGATCGTGACGGTCCCAACCCGACCGATCTACAACTCTACGGCGACGGAGAGTCACCTCCTCTTCGGCGCTTTCGACTCTACCGCCCACTCGCCGGCCACCATGAAGGACTTCAAGCCCGTAGGCGACGGACTCGAGATCCTGTTCGGGAGCTTCTGCTTTCAGGTGGGGCAAACTGGCACCCTCCGCCTCCCCGAGCGGGTGCCCCTACCATGAATCAGGCCCGCTTCGTGGGCCCCACACCCCGTGCTATGCACATCATCATCAACAGATGAATCCTACGACAGCAGAAGCTGCAACTCCGATCTATGCGACCCGCCGTCGGATGAAGGGACCTACGGTTCCGGATCCGAAAGCTGCGGCAGCAGCGGACCAATCTACGAGCGCCACCAATGCGCCGTAGTCATCTAGAGCGACGTGGATCAGCAGGCTCCCAACCCGCCGCCCAACCCGACACCTAACCCGCCAGATCGAAACGGCGGAAACAGAAGAAGCCAGTCCCCCCCACCCGAAGGGGACAGCAACGGCCATGTCATCCGCCTTAGCAAAGAAGGATGGTCCCAGGGACACGCCTCCGTGGCGGGCGACATAGTCCGGCATGCAGACTCCTCACGGGATCTGCTGATGGCCTACCATCTGCTCCTGATCGAGGAGCACAAGAAGCGGGTCAAGATGCAGGAGGTGCTTGACAAACGCAAGCAAGCAGCCTCAGAGTCCAGCGCGCGACGAGCTGCGCTCTCCGCCATGGGCATCGGCTCCAGCATGAACGGCAACCAAGGCAACAAACACCGCTCTCGGATGGAGAACATGGATCCTAAGGAGCGCCGTGAGGTGACCCGAACCCTCCACGCATCCTTCATGGAGATGGATGCCGACGGCAACGTCATCCTGAAAACTCCACAGGCTGCGATCATGGCAGCCACCGCGTACCTAGCGTCGCACCCTCCTCCAGAGGGGGACCCGAAAAGAGCCATGCACAAGTCCACACTTACCGGACTCGGACTCGTCGGAGCCACGCTCCACCAGGATGCTCCTACGGAGCCGAAGAAGAAAGCTCTGGTCAGGTTCGACCGCAGCTCCACCCCGTCATCTGAAGAAGAGGACCATGAACTTCCTCGAAGGAACAAGAGTTCGCGCCATCGCAACCGCGATTACGATGCCAGGGACGCACTCACACAGCGCAAAATCGACAAAGCACGAGCCAAGCGCGCATGCTCGTCTGAATTCGAGATGGACGAAGACGAAGGAGAACTCTGCGGAGCCTGATGCTTCAGCAGATCTGTTCGACGAACAAAGATGCCGCGAAATTTCAAGCTTCCTTCGGATACTCCGAAGTTCGACGGCACACAAGACCCAAAGGCATGGCTCAGCGACCACCTGTTATCCATCAAATTGCATGACGGAAACAAGGAAACCGCCATGCAATGCCTTCAGCTGCAGCTGACAGGTGCAGCCTGGATCTGGCTCAGTAGCCTATCTTCAGGGTCCATCCGAATCTGGGAGGAGCTAGCTTACAGCTTCATCTGAAACTTCAAAGGCACCAGCAAGAGGCCCGCCTCAATCGAGGAGTTGCGGGCCTGCACTCAACGAACGGGCGAATCCATTCGCTCGTACATACTACCCTGGTCCAACACCAAGAACTCCGCAGCGCACATCTCCGAAGAGAGGGCCATCGACGCCTTCAAGGACGGTGTCAAGAGCCAAGACTTCAAGGAGGAGCTTGGGCGCGTCAAGCCCAAGACACTCGACCACCTCATGGACATCACCAACAGGTTGGCTGACGGCGAAGATTCCGTCCACCGGGCGCACTCGGAGGAAGAGGACAACTACGGCCGACGACGAGAGCGCCGTAGCAAGAGAAGATCGCGCGTCTACGACGATCGCGATGGACCCGACATGGTCGCGTCCGGCTATGCCAACCGCCGCAACGATGCCAACCGCAACAGCGGAGGATACCGCGGAGGAAACTTCCGCAATGGAGGGCGCCCAGCACAGTGGTGGCAGCGCCGCGATCGCGACAACGGACCCTCAGCATACGAAAAACTTTCGGGTCCATGCACCATCCACTTCTACATTGACAAGCAGGATGGCAAGAAAAAGGCAAGCCACATGCTCAAGGACTGCCGCGAGTTCCAGAAGCTCAGCGAAAGCATGGTCCAGATGAGGCAGCAAGCTCCACTTCCTGGATTCGGGAACGCGCCCGCACCAGGTGAGATAGCGCATGGAGCTCCTCCACCACCACCTGTAGGAGGCCCGAACCAACCAGTCGCACCAGGACAAAACAACGTTGGGAACGGGTATCCCCCACCGAAAGGAGCATTGATGATCCAGAAGGGCGCCCCACGAATAGGGTGCAGAAGAAAATCACCCGTCAGATCAAGCTGGCCGTGTCAACTCCACCCGCCATCCTTGAGTACCTCAGCGGATCGGAGTCCTGCATCACGTTCAGTCGTTCGGATCACCCTTGCCAGATCCCTCGCCCAGGTCATGCTGCCCTGGTGCTGGAGGCGCAGATCGAAGGTTTCGAGATGAGCCGCGTCTTCATGGACGGCGGCAGCGGCATCAACCTGATGTTCGCAAGTACTCTAGCAGCATCGCGGATCCCGCAGTGCAGCCTGGAACAGCCAGACACAACGTTCCACGACATCGTCCCAGGAAAGGGCATATTCCCCTTGGGCAAAATATGGCTCGACGTCATCTTTGGCAAGCCGGACAACTTCCGACTCGAACGGCTCGAATTCGAAGTGGTGGACTGGCCATCACAATACCACGCCATCCTCGGGCGTGTAGCATTCGCAAGGTTCTTGGCTGTCCCACATTACGCATACCTGCTACTCAAGATGCCAGGACCAAAGGGCGTCATCACAGTCCATTGGAGCTTCACCCGATCGGACCAATGCAACAGGGACTTCAATAGAATCTCCCAATCATTTGGCATGCAGGAGGAGCTCGTAAGGCTCCGCGAGGTGACGGACAATGGGGCACCCCCAGTCGCACGACAAAACGCACCTGACATGTCCTTCGACTCCACCGACGGATGCCTCCAAGACGGCGCTGATCGCCAACTACCTCAGCCCCGCATAGGAAAGCGCGATCGTCGAATTCCTCCGTGAGCGCTGGGAAATCTTCGCCTGGTGTCCTACGGACATGCCAGGAGTTCCCAGGGAATTCGTCGAGCACGCACTCAACGTCTTTCCATACACCAAGCCCGTCAAGCAGTCCATCCGGAGACTGTCCGAGCCACGGGCCAAAGCCATCGGGATGGAAATAAACAGGCTACTCGCTGCAGACTTCATCAGGGAGATCAAAGAAAGCGAGTGGCTCGCAAATACAGTGATGGTTCCCAAGAAGGACACGGATATCCTACGGATGTGCGTGGACTTCACGTCCCTGAACAAGCACTGCCCAAAGGATCACTTCCCTCTTTCTCGGATCGACCAGATCATCGATTCGACTGCAGGATGCGAGAAACTCTCCTTCCTCGACGCCTACTCAGGCTACAACCAGATTCGACTCAAGGTCGAAGATCAAGATAAAACGGCGTTTATCACACCGTTCGGAGTGTTCTGCTACAACACAATGCCCTTCGGGCTAAAGAACGCAGGTGCCATGTACCAGCGATGCATGCAGGCATGCCTGAAAGACCAGATCGGTCGCAACGTCCAAGTCTATGTCGGCGACATAGTCATCAAAACCAGGGAAGCGAAAACGCTCATCGACGATCTCCGCGAGACGTTCGATAATCTCGACTGCTACAGGATCAAGCTCAATCCCGAAAAGTGCGCCTTCGGTGTCCCATCAGGACAGCTCCTTGGCTACTTCATCTCCCAGCGAGGGATCGAGGCGAACCCGAAGAAAATCCGGGCCATCATGGCGATGGAGAAGCCGAAGAATCTTAAGGGCGTCCAGCAGCTCGCAGGACAAATAGCGGCATTGAGCAGATTCATCAGCCGCATGGGCGAGAAGGCCCTGCCATTCTACCAGCTGCTACGCAAGGCAGATAAATTCGAGTGGACGCCCCAAGCCGACGACGCATTCGAAAGTCTCAAACGACTACTCTCCACCTCGCCCGTTTTGGTCACGCCAAAGGAGCGCGAGCCTCTGCTGCTGTACATAGCAGCCACACACCAGGTGGTCAGCACCATGCTAGTGGTCGAACAACCTGAAGAAGGCAAGACCCATGGGGTCCAATGCCCAATTTACTACCTCAGCGAGGTATTAACGCCAACAAAACAAAGGTACCCTCACTACCAAAAACTCGCCTACGACGTGTTCATGACGGCTCGTCGGTTGATCCATTACTTCCAGGAGCACCAGGTGATGGTCGCCAATGAGGCACCCCTAAACAGCATCCTGAACAACCCAGAGGCCACAGGACGCGTAGCCCTGTGGGGCATCGAGCTGTCACCCCTAGACATCGTCTAAGAGAAGCGACTCGCAATCAAGTCTCAGGTCCTCCCGGACTTCCTTGTACACTGGATGGAGCTGCAGCTGCCAGACACCCCAGACATGTCGCAGTCATGGACGATGCACTTTGACAGCTCCAAGCGTGTGCGTCACCATCAGTGACGGGAAAACCATCCTCCAAGACATCCACGAGGGCATCTGCGGCCATCACGCAGGCAGCCGTTCCCTTGTCGCCAAAGCTCTACGAGCTGGATTCTACTGGCCAACGGCCATGAGCGACGCAAAGGACATCGTCCGAAGATGCAAGGGGTGCCAAATGTTCGCAGACAAACCACACGCACCCGGGTCAGAGCTCAGGCCCATACCTATAGCCTGGCCCTTCGCTCAATGGGGCCTCGACATGATCAGCAAACTGCCAAGGTCCTCGAAAGGGGGGCACGTCTACCTCCTGGCCGCAGTCGACAAATTCACCAAGTGGATCAAGGCCATGCTGGTCACTAACCAAAAGGGCAAGACTGCCATAAAGTTCTTTGAATCCATTGTCTACAGGTTCGGCGTACCGCATAGCATCATCACCGACAATGGATCGAACTTCATCTCCAAAGAATTCCAAGACTTCTGCGAAGGCCTCGGAATCAACATCACATACGCCTCGATGGCACACCCGCAAACTAACGGGCAGGTGGAAAAGGCCAACGTCCTAATCAGCGCTGGCATCAAGAAGCGCCTCATGATCCCATTCGAGCGAAAAGCTGGAGCCTGGACGAAAGAGCTACCATCCGTCCTATGGAGCTTGCGTACCACGCCAAACAGCTCCACATGCTACACGCCATTCTTCATGGTGCACGGAGCCGAAGCCGTGCTACCAGCCGAAGTACGCCACCAGGCCCCCCGGGTCATCGCTTACATCGAAGCCGAATCCACGGCTGCACTCGAAGACGCCGTCGACACACCCGACGAGGCACGAGACATAGCAGCAGCTCGATCAGCGGTGTACCAGCAGAGTCTCCGCAACTACCACAGCCGACGGCTGCGCCCAAGGTCCTTCGTCGAAGGAGACCTCATCTTGAGACTCAAGCAAGAGCGACCGAAGAAATTCGAGTCACCATGGGAAGGACCCTAAGTCATCACCGAAGTCATTCCAGGTGGCGCCTATCGCCTCAAGCACGTGGAGTCTGAAGTCGCATACTCCAACCCATGGAACATCGCACACCTGCGACGATTCTATCCCTAGCTACCTACCCCTTTACTTTCAATAAGGCTATTCAGCCAAGGCTACTCAGCCGAACAATGTACCTCCTCCATTACGATATAAATAAAGCTAAGTGTCTCGCCCCAAGAATTTTATTTTCCTATTCGCACTTTTACTTCATGCTACAAACGCACTCTGGGGCTCCCCCCACCTCATGATTTCATCGATACAACGTCAGGCTAACGAAAAGGACACGTATACGAACAAAGCACTACGTGCTCAAACAACAACCAAACCTTTATAACAAAGGGCAAAACTGCCCAGTCAAATATACACACATTTTACATTTATCTCTTTTATAGGCACTACCTATTCTGAAGAATAACCTGAGCACGCTACTCAAATAGATCTACGATCTCTTCAGCATACTGCCCTACAGCCGCGTAATGCGGACGCATATCCCACGCACCACCATCTGGTCGAGGGGGTGGTCCAGCCGCTACAACTGATAGATCTACAGCAGGGCGATGCAGCCTCACAAGAGACAATGCAGCCTTCACTCCCGCGACGAGTTGATGCCGCACCAAATCCTTGACATGATTCACGTTCCGAAACTTCGACAGAAGACCAGAAAGGGTCGTCGGTGCAGCATCCAACGGAAACATCACATGCAGAACCGACGCGAGTGACGTCTGCAACTGACGAAGCACCCGCGATACTTGGTGAACGCGATCCTGCACCGTGGCCAGAACCATGGCACAATCACGATCCATCCAGAAGAACCCGCCGGCTTCCATGTCCTATTGAGTCAAGCAATTGACCCAAACAGCAACACGCTCCTTCTCCTCCCTTGGAGCAAGGTTCGCACCTACGATACTTGCACAAAAGTAAGATGCAAGGCCGGCAGGCGCATCCGAAGAAACGAGCAACAGCTCGAAAAACTTACACTGAAGCTTCTTGGACAATCGAATCAATTCTGCCATCAAGTACTCCTCTCTAGCAGCACCACGATCCACCTTGGACTTCCAAACGTCGGCATGGCCAGGAATCCCAAGAAACTCTTTTTCGAGACTATGAACACGGTCTCGTAGAAAAGCAAGCTACGATGAATCATCCAAGGATGGCCGCAGCCGCGCGGCAGGCGAGGTGTCAACGGGATCAGCACCCGAAGGACCCTAGAGCAGTAGAAAGGCAAAAGACATGAACACTCAGACGGAGAAGAACACAACTCAACAAATTCATTAAGTGCATAAAAAGCCACTACGTGGCACAGGGATTTGTTCATCAACATAATTACAACAAAAGAGACTACAACTACCCTACAACTGCAGCGCCTACGATACGGCACCCTGAGTATCCTTGGAGCCGGATTTCCTCGCCTTGGCTTCCCCCTGTCGTCGTAGCGCGTACTCGGCCAGCAAATCAATCAGCTTTGGCCCATATCGCTTACTACGAGCAGAATAGGTAGCGAAGGCTACCTCGGATCCATCCGCAATCGTCGGCATCCGGGAAGTGATCTGGGGCAGGTCCAGCTCCGCTCCAGCCGCCAAAGCCATCGCCAGCCCGACGGATGCGTCGATGCCCTTCTGCTTGCGCTTGTACGCCGCAGGTGCTTCGGCTGACAATGCCTCCGCCAGAGCGTCAACATCATCAAGGGCCACGCCCTTGGGGACAAGCTCCTTGTAGAAGCGTCCAAGGACCTCCTTGGCCTTGGCGAGCGAGTTGACGACGGTGCTGCAGCGATCTTCGACCGCTGCAGTAGCATCATCCAGAGCACTCCCGTGCTCCAGAGCACCGCGGTCAAACTCGATGCCCGCGGCATCTGATACAATAAAGAGAAGAAATGAACGAAAGCACCGTAGAAGAAAGACAAGAAAAACAACAAAGATGCAAGTGAAGATACTCACCCGAAACAGCTTTGGCAGCCGCCATGATCTTGCCAGCCACCTCCCTTTCACGCGCAGTCGCAGCAGTGGCAAGCTACTCCTCGCAGTCCGTGGCCTCCCGCTGCAGGCGCTCCTTAGCCTCGGCCGCAGTGGCCAGCTCCAGCTCGAGGCGCTCCTTCGCACCAATGGCGACCTCGGCCTTCTTCTCCGCTTGACCGAGGCTCTTTTTGAGAGCATCAATCTCACGAAGGTAGGTGTTGTGCTCCTCTGCATTCAAAAAATACAAGCGTCAGATAACAGGACACGAATACACGAAGAAGCAAACATCGAGTACCTTGAAGATGTTTGAGGCTGGCCTCCAGCAATAGATGCTCATGCACCAGTCGCTTCGCATCCTGCACAAAAGGCTGCAGGAGGACGACCTACTAGTCAGGAAAAGGACTCGGGGGCTACGCCCAACAAAAAAGAACAGAAGAAAAATACACACACGAAAACGCTCGGGGGCTCCCCCCGAGACTCGAAGGAAGAACAAAACAAGAAAAAACTTTTACAGATGCTCGGGGGATCCCCCCGTGGCAGGAGACAGAACTACTTACATGATCCGATGGCGACGCCGAAGGTCCGCTAGCAAAATTCTGAGGCGCAACCACCTGAACCTCCTGCGGAGGAGGGTTCGGAGCAGCGCTGAGGAGTAGCCACCATCTGAGGAGGAGGAGACGTGACTTTCGACTCCCTCATCATCTCCCGAGCACCATCGCTAGAGGAGTCGTTGGAAGAGTGCCTGCACACGGACAAATTAGTACAAGTACAAAGTAAACAGTAAAGAAAACGCAGTACAGAGGAAACTTACGAGTCAAGATCGCTCAGGTTGAAGACAGGAAGGGTCCTCCGGACCTTCTTCTCCTCTTTCTTCTTTTCCTTATTTTCTTCCTTCTTCCGCTTCGCTGGCGGGTGCGGCGCTATAGCCCGCACGGGAAGGGCAGGAATTGGAGAGGAAGAGCCTCCATGCCCACCATTGTGACGTTCAAGACACAGTGGGTTCCTAGGAGTCGGAGGAGTCGAAGCATCCGAAGACTCGCTGGAGCTCCGTGATCGTTTGCGAGTGTGGTCCTCGCTCGACTCGTTGACCTCTTCAGCCGGAGACCGCGCTGATGGAAACTCGGACATGGAATCCACCACATCATTATCTGGAGCATCCAGATATACTTCGGGTAGTGTAGGCGACATACCCGGCACTTTGAATCTCTGCACAAGAGAAGAACAATTTGTTAGCAAACAAACACAAATACAACGCAGTCGAAAAACAGCGCTACGCGCACGGATCTACACATGTGAAACAGGAAGCGAAGAAGAAAACAGAGGAGTCAGCGACTTCCCCGGGATATCCTCTCCAGCCTTGAACTTCAGCAGCGAACGAAGGGCCCTGTTGAGATCTCTCTGGGAGAATTTCTCAGTCGAAACCCTCGTCGGATCACGCCGGCCAGCATAAAGGAACATCGGGTGTTCCCTAGCCTGGAGTGGCTGCACCCGACGCTCGAGAAAAGTGCGGATGATATCCACACCGTTCACTTCCTTCTCCGGAATCAACTGGAGATCCTCCACTCGACGATAGAGAGCCTCTATCTCCGCCACCTCGCCATCCAAGATCTTGTTTTTCCAGGACCTTTTCGGCTCGATCTTTTGGGAGGGGTCGAAAGGAACAAGACCAAAATCCTGCCCAGGAACTATGGAGTCGCGGATATAAAACCATCGCCTCCGCCAGTACTGGACAGATTTGGACATGGAAAAAGAAAAGAAAAGCAGATTGGGCTTGAGGGAGATGATGCAACCCCCAATGGGATAAACACCATCCGAACCGGATTGCCTCTTCACGGAATAGAGTTTCCGGAAGAGGCCAACGTGCGGCTCAATACCGAGCCAGCACTCGCAGAAAGTGACAAAACAAGCAACGTGAAGAAGAGAATTGGGGGAAAGATGGTGCAATTGGACACCGTATAGAAAAAGCAGTCCACGAAGGAAGTCGTGGACTGGGAAGGAAAATCCGCGAATGACAAAGGCAAGGAACATAACCCAATACCCAGCGGGGGGACGGGGGATTGCCTCATTGCCTGGGAGTTTGACGGCCTCCCTATCCTGCGGGATCAGGCCCCGCTCGCGAAGCTTGCAGAGATCACTCTCCCGCGTCTCCGATCGCCGCCAGCCACCATCGGTGACACGGGTAGCGGCGGCATTCTTCTTCCCTCCAGCAGCGCTGGTACCAACCGCAGATGAAGCCTTCTTCGACTTCCCCATCGCGGTACGGCAGCGCCGGCGGCGAGAGCGCAGGATGGAAGATGGAAATGTGAAGGGATATTCCAGCGCGCAGCAAGAACTCTCAGAGAACAAGGAAGCAGTGAAAATGAGAATAGATGCGGTGAAAACAAACTGAAGTTTTCCCCATTGATTATAAAGACGAAGACGATGCACGACAGCCGTCCATCGAGAAGACCTAACGCCAACGGCAGGATCTGGCCATACACGTGTCAGCATCGCAACGAACCGTCGCCAACACGCCGTCCACTATGCGCGGAAATCGAGGCGACGCCGTAATTATCTCCACGCCGCGCGTGACCGGTCAATTCAAGGTCAGACAGTGGGACCCACGTTCGTCCAGTCAAGTCATCTCTGGCGCAGCAGGCGCTTGAGGTCATCGATCGTTAGCACTGACGTCATCAAAAGCTACACTAGCACCAGCTACAATTTCTTCGGCTTCAAAGCTAAGAGTACTCACTCGAATCTACGATTCGACTAATTACTCGGGGGCTACTCCTATCAGGAGCGCTGGCCGCGCACCCGAAAGAGGAACAACATGTTTCAGCTATTTCTTCGAGTCCTACGTCGAGTCTACGACTCCACTACAAACTCGGGGGCTACTCCCATAGGAAGGATGGATTTAAGCATCCGAAATTTTTTGTGTCCCACGGACCTAATACTGAACAATGGCTGAATTAAAGTCTTCGCTCGAGTCCACGACTCGAGCAGACACTCGGGGGCTACTCCCATAGGGAGCGCTGGTCGCGCACCCTATGAATTCTTCGACTGTGATCCTTCGGATTAGTATGCAAAAAACGTTTTCGGCAACTCTGTCCTAATTGACGCTAAGTGAGCAATGTCCTGCTTGGTGACCCGAAACACCTCCGCGGTGATAAACATTTGGATGTTGTGTCTACGACACAAAGATAAGACCTATAGATATCATCTGATGGCCTGGCAACGCACACGACTGCGCTCTGCTAGTAAAAACCCGTGCCAGCAGGCGCGATGAAAAATCCCGACGGACGCGTTGGGTACATCAAATAAATTCACTAGAATTCCACTCCTGTAAGTCCTCCGCGGCCTGAGTAGAATTACGCTAGCATATGTTCCAGGTTCGAGTTGAGGGACTCGATCCTGAAGAAGATCGTGTTGTTTCGTCCTAAGACAGTTAACTGACCCTGATCCGTCGGGTGAGTCAGGCACACGCATCAACAATCCCTACACATAAAACTATTGAAATACATAGTCGCACCCGAAGTATTGAAGAGTCCTCAGCCGAATCTACGATTCGACTGATCACTTGGGGGCTACTGACATGGTTATACCCCGCGGGTACATGATCTCAGCATACCTGGTCCAGCCCAAGGAAGGCCCACGGCAAATATACGCCGGCCCATGAAGACTTTCGAGTGGCCAAGGCCCATGATGCCTTCGGATCCTTGGAGAGCAAGACTAGAGTAGATAGGAAATTCAAAGGGGTAAAACCCTAGAACCTGTAACCGACTAGGTCTATGCCCGGGACCTGCCTAAGTCTATATAAAGGCCAGGAGGGCACGACCTAGATCTCTCTCATACTCTCGCATACACACCTCCACGCCAGATCGCATCTGCGCACCCCTGTAACCTTCGGTTCCGCCGTAATCAAGAGCAGACAAGCAGGAGTAGGGTTTTCCCTCCGGGGGCCTGAACCTGGGTAAACCTCATGTCCCGTGTTGCTTGTTTTCTAACCGTTCCACGATCTCCAGCATCCCCATCTTCTCCAAAACCCAAGTCCATAACAATGGGCATTGACGAGATTAAACCTCGTCAGTTTGTGTACGGATTATCGGAAGTTGAATGATGTCACTATCAAGAACAAATACCCATTGCCCAAGATAGAAGATTTGTTTGATCAGTTGACCGGTGCCAAAGTGTTTTCTAAGATTGATCTTAGAACTGGCTATCATCAACTCAAGATTCACGCAGAGGATATCCCTAAGACTGCCTTTACAACCAGATATGGAGTATACGAGTATACCGTCATGTCTTTTGGATTAACCAATGCCCCCGCTTATTTCATGAATCTCATGAATAAGATTTTTATGGACTTCCTGGATAAGTTTGTCGTTGTTTTCATCGATGACATTCTGATTTATTCCAAATCAGAAGAAGAACATGAGCTACACCTAAGGACCATTCTTGGAACCCTTAGAGAGCATCAGTTGTATGCCAAGTTTAGCAAATGTGAATTCTGGTTACAGGAGGTAGGATTCCTTGTCCACATTGTTTCAGCCGGAGGAATTGTCGTTGACCCTGCAAAGGTGAAAGATGTCGAAGATTGGCAAGCCCCAACCACTCAAACCCAAGTTCGTGCATTTCTCGGATTGGCGGGATACTACCGCAAGTTCGTAGAAGGATTCTCGAGTATTGCCAGACCCATGACCCAATTGCTGAAGAAGGACAAGAATTTTGAATGGACGGACAAATGTGAAGCGAGTTTTCAAGAACTCAAGAGGAGATTGATTTCAGCCCCAATCTTAATCATGCTGGATATCACAAAGCCCTTTGACGTGTATTGTGATGCATCCAAGATCGGTCTCGGATGTGTGCTAATGCAAGAACGAAAAGTTATATCTTATCTATCCCGACAACTGAAACAACATGAGCAGAACTATCCAACCCATGACCTCGAGCTCGCAGTTGTAGTTCTAGCCCTGAAGACATGGAGGCATTACCTGATGGGAAACCGTTGTGAGATTTACTCGGATCACAAGAGCCTGAAGTATATATTCACTCAGAAGGAGCTGAATATGAGACAGAGAAGATGAATTGAGCTAATCAAGGATTACGACCTGGACTTTCACTATCACCCCGGTAAAGCCAATGTGGTAGCAGATGCCCTTAGCAGATTGCCGTGCCGCTTGAACTCCATGATTTTGAAGGAGCAACCAAGCCTGCACAAAGAGAGGGAAGATTTCCGAATGGAATTAGTGAGTGAAGGATTTTTGGCTAGCATAGAACTTCAACCCACTTTGATCAGCCAGATCAAGGAGGCACAGAAAGGAAATGCTAGTATCAACGGAATCAAGCGTCGTATTGGTACAGGCAAAGTACCCGGATTCATGGAAGACGAAGAAGGAGTTCTGTGGTACAAAGGACGTCTTTGTGTACCAGCAGATTCAGAGTTGAAAGAAGTAATTCTGAAGGAAGCTCATGATACTCTTTATTCTATCTACCCCGGAGGAACGAATATGTATCAAGATTTGAAAGAGCAATTTTGGTGGCATAAGATGAAGAGAGAAATCGAAAGCTATATCGCCAACTGTGATATATGTCAGAGAGTTAAGGCGGGACATCAAAGACCCGCTGGATTGTTGCTACCATTGCAGATCCAGGAATGGAAATGGGATTCCATTGGAATGGACTTTATCACCGGATTTCCTACTTCTAGTAGGGGAAATGACTCTATCTGGGTCATAGTTAACAGATTGTCCAAAGTCGCCCACTTCCTACCAGTCAAGACCACGTATCAGAGTTCGAAGCTAGCGGAGTTATACATCGCTAGAATCGTCAGTTTGCATGGAGTCCCCAAGAACATTGTATTTGATCGAGGAACTCAGTTTACCTCGAGATTCTGGAAGAAAGTCCAAGAAGGTTTAGGAACCCGACTAGATTTCAGCACAAACGGAGCGAGTAAATCAAATACTTGAAGATATGTTGAGAGCATGTGTGTTAGAGTATGAATCTAAATGGGAAGATTGTCTGTCGTTTGCAGAATTTTCATACAACAACAGTTATCAAGCTAGTTTGCAAATGGCCCCATTTAAATTCATGTATGGAAGGAAGTGTCGCACCCCTTTGAACTGGTCGGAAGTAGGAGAGAGTCAGATTTTTGGACCCGACATCCTACGCGAAGCAGAAGAAAAGGTTCACAAGATTCGTGAGCACCTCAAGACAGCCCAGTCAAGACAGAAGAGTTACACTGACAAAAGACGTCGAGACCTCGCTTTCAACATCGGAGATTTTGTGTATCTGAAAGTGTCGCCATTGAAAGGAATGCAACGTTTCTAGCTCAAGGGAAATTTAGCCCCCAGATATATCGGACCCTTCAAGATTCTGAACCGTCGAGGAGAAGTGTCGTATCAATTGGAACTGCTCGAAGAGATGTCAGCCGTGCACAATGTGTTCCATATCTCATTACTTCGCAAGTGCCTCGAAGTTCCGGAGAAGACGGAAGTGTTCAAGAATATTGATCACCGGACCATAGAGATCAACGATGACCTGACCTATCCCGAAGTACCCATCCGTATTTTGGAAGAAGCTTTCAGAACTACCAGAACCTGAAGCATCAAGTTCCTCAAGATTCAATGGAGCAACCACACAGAAGAAGAAGCTACCTGGGAGCGCGAAGATCACATCAGGACGGAGTTTCCCGATCTCTTCAAATCCTAGGTAATCCTTTTTCGTCCTTTTTCAAATCTTGGTATGAGATTTTGTTTAAGGGGGGAAGGTTTGTAACATCCCAAAAATATTAAACATGGATCATCAAAATCTAGGGTTAACAAAAACTTTTCCAACTAAAAATAAGAAAGCATTCATATGTGTGTATATTCAAAATTTGGATTCTTTTGAATTGCCATGGTTCTGTGTTTATTTGCTTGTAAAATGATTCTTAGGTGAAATAAACATCATCTAAACAATCCCCAAACTTTTCCCAAAGACAAACAACCCAAAATAAACAAATAAAGTGAATGGTCACTTTGGCCAAATTAGCTCTCATGCCTACTTTGGCTATCTCTAGTTTTCAAAAATCAACAGAAACATTTGTGGATCTTTGCACCCCTTGTTAGTACTCATAATAAGGTGCCAAGGAACACTTTTTGATGATCCAAAAACATTCAAATGCTCAGTTTAAATGACAGTTTAAAATTGAATCTATCTCATATGGGAAGATCCCACTATTTCAAAAACCACTCAAACAAGTTCAATTTTCAAAACCCAAGCACTGACAGAATCCTCAACACATGCCTAGCACACCCACCAAAAATCTTTTCAAAATTCAAAACTCAAGTTCTTGCGGCCATTTCATCAAATAGCTTGCAGATTCAAATCAAACAAATCACAAACACTATTTTGAGCAGTTATTTGGCCAACCTTGTCCCCTCTCTAGCTCACAGCAAACATCTAGTAGATCATCTAGCTTAGTTATTAACCTCTAGCATCACTGTGAGCTTGCCATTGCCATCAATGGTGAGCAGGCCAAGCCACACCATGTCACCCCAGTGTGGACAGCAAGCTAGAGGAAGAACTAGCTGTGCCAACCTTGTCTAGGAGGTAGCCCATTCCTCACCGCCCCCTCTCGACCAGCCCTAGCTCAAGGATAGAGACAAGAACCGCCAGGAACGCCGTGCCCGCGCCACTATCGACCATGCCGACACGGACCACCGTGCACGCACCGTTCCCACTCAACCCAACCACCTTGAGCCCTTGCCGCCCGCCAGCATGCACCCCACCGTTCCAGGAGACCACTAGACATGATCGTTTCATCGCCCGTACCCCGTAGCCAACGCACGCCGCGGAGTTCGCCGCCTCTGCCTCGCAGAGCACCGCATGTTCCCGACCAATTGCCACCGCCCCTAAGCTCGCATTCAAGTCTTAGAGCATCGCCAGGAGACCGCCCGTCGATCGCCAACCTCAGCCATGCCTCTAGCCGCCCGTAGCCATGTCGCCACTGTCGCCTGCCCATCCCTCTCGGTCTCGCCGTCGAGCCTATAAAAGGAGGCGACCCCTAGACGTTTGAAGCACACCATTACACTGCCTTCACCTCACTGATCATTCCACCCTCTAGCCGGATCACTAGGAGCAGCAGCTCGCCGGAATTGCGCCGGATCAGGCCGCCTCTGGAGAAGAAGGGAGCCGTTGATTTCGACCACCCCCGGAGCTGCCTCGATCGTCCCTGAGCTCGCCGTCAACCACTCGTTCGTTTGCCCGCCTCGCCATTGTCACTGGAGCCCTGGTATGCCCCCTATGCACCCCCCACTGAGCCGCTAGGGTTCGAGCTCTCCGGTGACATGTTCATCGTTGACGACGACCCTCAGTCGTCGATCTTCATTCTAATCCAACGAACCAGACCGCCCCGTACCGCTTCGCGTGTTATGAGCCACTAACTGGTGGAACCCCCCTGTCAGCTGAGCCCCGCGCTGAGGAGTGACACTGGGCCGGCCCATTAACCTTTCCCGCGCAGCCCAACCGTTTGAATTTAGATTTTTCTATTTTAACTCAAACTCAGTTCTCTACCTAGATTCAAAAATTAACTCAGCTCGATTTAGTAAACCAAATTGCATGAAACCAATTTTGTTAGAAAGGTACCGAAATGCTTAATCCAAGCCCGTTGGATTCAAATCATTTGCATTTGTAGATCACCCTTGGTAAAAATAACAAGTGAGAAGCTTTTTTGCATTCAAACATTTTTAAAAATTCAACCATAATAGCTTTTGAGTTGATTCCAACTCTCAAAAATCACATTTGATCATACCTTTTAGAATATATAAAAACATATGGGTTTACTTACAGAAATAATGTTCAAGTAATAAAAGAATGCCACATATGCATTTCTAGTCCCTTTATTTAAATAAAATAAAAAGGTTAAACCTTATTAAATTGTGACACCACTTTAAATCACATTCCCATGTACTGAAATATGTGGTGATGACATGTGTCAACATGATCCCATGTTTGAGTTAGAGAATATTAAATCTTACGTAGTTTTTCAATGAGTAGAAATTACTTTTCTAAAAATAAAATAAATAAGACAAAAGCTTTAATCTTGTAATGTTGGTGATGATGCTAGATCATCTATAGAACACCTTTGTGTGATGATTGAAACTAGTTAAGTATTGTTTGGTGATTGTGTACCTCGTATTTATTTATAGACGCTAGTACCGACCAAGGATACGAGGAGGAAGGAGGATACTACAAGGAAGAAGCCGAGGAGAACTTCAACCACTGCTCTGCACAAGGCAAGCTAACACTTGCAATTGTGAAAGTTAGATAACCTATGCAATGCACTAAGCATGCTTGATTGGACACATTTGATGATACCCAATCCTAGTTTTACTTGCAAGCTTTATACTTTATTTCTTTATCAAAGCTATTTCTCAGAGTTTACTTAAGTGACTTGTAGATTCTAGGAGGATAATTGAAGGTTGCATAAAGAGCATTAAATTTGGCCTAAGCTAGATAATCTTGATGTCATCCTAAGGCATGAGACTGAACTTAATTAATCTCCACTTGTTTACCACCCCTCATTAGTACTCACCCCACTTGTAGAGGCGAGTGCTAAGCATAAAACTTGATCAACTTTAGATGGGAATACTTGGTGAAAATGGTTATGAAAACCTTAGAATGATGAGTCATTCTACTGAGATGTTTTGACATGTGTTTCCAAACACCAGATGATTTTGATGATGAAAATATTGAGGCATTAGCCTTAGCCCTTTATAAAACTGATGGTTGTCTAGATGCGATACCATTCCAATTTTACCGTACAACCACAATACCCGAAAATTGGGTAGGGCTTGACTGGAAACTTATATTCCTTAGTATGGGTTCCCTCACGGCCAAGGTCTAAGCTGAGGCTACCTTGTGAAGATTGTCCACCTGTGCAGTACCCAAGATGACAGTTGGTCATGGTTGGGAGGCGAAACTCACAGGAGAGGTGCCTATACTAGGGCGTATAATCGAAAGGTTAGGATTGATTATCCGCATACTGAGTATGGTGAATTCAGGATTTGTTCCTGACAGATGTATCGAATATTGTGGCGAAAGTGTACAATCTCTGCAGAGTGTCAAACTATTCGAATAGCCGCGTCCGCGATTATGGACAGTTGGAGTGGCCATACTGTTCCCCCGTCAGATGTTTTCAAAATGAATTGAGACTTTGACTTGACCACAACAGAGTTGTGATATGAAATTCAAGTCCCCACTTAGGTGTTATAAAAATTCAACTAGCTTTCTTTGCTTCTGAACTTAGTAGAGGTAAATCTGGCTTTTTGCAAAACAACCCTAGAGCTTAGTGTCCTACTACAAAAACCCCCCTTAACTTGTTAGTATTAGTTTGCGAGTACTTAAGAGTACTCATGGCTTTGTCCCTGGCTATTTCTGTGGCCAGACTATGAAGAGGAGTACCAGGATGATGGATCCCAGGAAGGTTACGACAACTAGGATCATCTCTCATCGTCAACATTGCCTGTGACCCCGAAGATGGAGCTTCGCCTACGCTACATTTATTATTACGTTATTCCGCTGCTTGAGTTGTATTAAGAACTGGATCATGAGATCCTTATTTGTGTAAGACCTTATGTATGGTTTGTAATGGATGATGTACTGTGATATCCAAATCTATTATGTCTCGCAAAAATGGTAATCCTGGGATTGCGATGTATGGCATAACAGACATCTGGGATTAAAAATCCGGGTGTTGACACCATCAGATCCTTTTTTTAAGTACTGACCCATCGAATCTTTATCGTTTACCGGTAGGTTGGCTGAACTCTCTGGCCAAGCGTTTTTTTTGGACAAAGAATTTTCTTTTAACTTACACTTGGTTTAGCAATAATAAGTGGTTTGGTGGGAAGGTAAATCTGTCCAAAAAAATGTTGGACTGCAAGAAACACTTCGTGCTTTATTATTACTAGCAAATGTGCCCATGCGTTGCAACGGGTCTAAAATAAATTAAAAATTTCAGGTTTAAAGTATACACCGATTCCAGCTGTATTATTCTTTATAAGCATGTTGGTTTTCACTAATATTTCAATTCTTTTAGATGTCCACAATAAAACAATCCTCAGAAAAGTAAAAAGTAAAGTAAAAACTCACCACTTAGTTCCTAATTTTCTTTGTAAATGTTATGTGTATCCAAAATTATGAAATCATCATATAGAAAATCACTTGTTAAATTATATCAAGAAACAATAAATTAAATGTTGTTAAATTGCATATTGTCTTCTTCAAAAACAAAGAAAATACATAGTTCTATGAGAGAAACATTACTAAACAAAACCTATCTACCAAGAAACATCTAAGTTGATCATGTCAAATGAATAATAAAATTTATGAAGGTATGCTATTTTAAAAGGATCTAATTTCAAAGTGAACCGAATACCACTTGTTCATTAAATACTGAAAGTTAAAGAGATACCTAGCCATACTTGGAGATGATGACAGGAGCACCTGTAAGGCCGAAGGCACTGGACAGATCCATCATGCAATGCAAGCCCATGTTTATGAAGAAGCAGCTGGCTTGCTTGGCTTGACTGCGCCACTCTCAGCGTCGATCGATTTGTCTCATCTATGTCACTATGTGTATATATGTTATGATGCGGCAACAGCAGGTCAGTGTCGCCAATCGATCTAATGTCCATTAGCAGTGTTTCCGCAATGTAGTCTCATCTAGTTTGGCGCAGTTGTTCCGCCGGACTACACGGCGAAGATGGAGTCGTGGAGCACCTCCCAGATCTATCACCGATCTGGTTTGCCGCAATTGCCCGATTGCCAATTTGATAGCTAACTGGTTTAGTGCGATCAGCTATTCTCCTAGACAAAATAATAACCGATGCATGCATGCATATATAGAACCTCATTGTGTAGCAATACATCAGTCTAGACTCCTAGCTTGAGCGAATGATAATGTGTGGAGATTACAACGATGCGGGCAGGCCTTGCTTGTAGCCACCGGCGCATCAGATCTTGCCCTT
The DNA here is from genome assembly GCA_916181665.1 of Avena sativa. Lineage (NCBI taxonomy): Eukaryota > Viridiplantae > Streptophyta > Magnoliopsida > Poales > Poaceae > Avena > Avena sativa. Next base: position 151,299,927 of record OV702283.1, on the reverse strand, counting down.
TTCTATGGCGGACAGGAAAAAAAAGCGACGGCCGAGCGGGCGGAAATAAAAAAGGTTCTAGGGTTTGACTTGCGATAGAGAAGATCGCTCTGTGGGTTTATTCGTGGGAAGCAAGGGCCGGGAAGAGGCGTCTGTTTGGCTCTGGTGTTTTTTTGAACGGTTTTTTCGGGAATAGGTGTACCTTTTTTTTTTTTGACCGGGTGGCATAGTGGCTATATACATAAGCGGTGGCAGTTGTGAGTAATATATGGTTATGTGGGAGGATAAAAGGGTCTAAAAAAATATTGGACCGGGAGAAACACTTCATGCTTTATTATTACTAGGAAGCGTGCCCTGCGTTGCAACGGGCGAGAAAATTCATAAACACAATAAAACATTAAATCATCTTTCTTTTCTGGGCGATGGCAATTTCCTTTTTGTCACTTTTTATGTCACGTGAAAATTGTAAGGGCCCACCACATATATCCAGTGGCAACTTTCAATCTTAGTCGTTCGGCAGCGCTGCCGTGGGCACATCTATGTGTGATGGCTCTTCTTCCCAACAAAAAGTAGGAGGAGTAAAACTGTTATATTGAGTGATTATTATTAGTTGAACAAAATTCCTTTCGTGTGCATCTTGCCAACCTAAATATTTCGTGAAGTTCTAAGAATCCTATTAGCGACTCAAAAATTTGCCCCAAAACCAGTTCACTCACCCGTATGGTTCTCTTGTCGGTCCTTTAATCATCCACAATCCAATGCAGAATTCAGCTCAGCCAGTAGCCAACCACCAACATAGGCTCACGTAATCAGGCAACCATGTATAGGCATGGCTCGTTAATCTAATTCGGATCAATTGATACGACAGAGAGACGACGGGAAAGAACGACGCGATGCATTGAAGCTTCTTTCAGCATTTTTCTGACCAGTCCTAGGCTACCGTCCAACGCGCAGAACACCAAAATCGAAGTTGAACAAGAAGGGAGGAGAAGAGGATTAGCTTGCTGCGCCGGCCATGAACGGTCTATGGCGTTGTGTTCATGGCGAGAAGGTAAGACGGAGGAGGAGCATGCAGACGCAGCGACATCATTCCGTGGCATGGTCACCATGGCGTCGTCGTACGCACACGATCTCCTGGTCCTAACGAATCCAGCGCGCGCGGCTTATGTGTGTGAACATGCTCCTTCACCTGTAGCACAAGCGAGAATTTAAGCGCCGGCCTCCATCCTTCTTGACTGCGCCTCCACGCCTGGCTTCGTCCTCGCGAGCCGACCCAGATGCTTCTCATCGCCGGCAGCGAAGACCCACATGCAGCAACCCCTCGGTCTCCTCCGTGAACATGAACAGAACATATTCCGCTTGTGCTGAGCGGTAGCTGCGCCTCGCTGATGGACGCATTTCAGTTAGACCAACCCGAACAGAATGCGACGAAGAGGAAGTGAATCGGTTTTTTTTTTTTTGCTTGCGGGTGGCAATGGTGGGTAGTTTTTTTTAAATTGCAGGGGCTAAATCGTCTAAAAAAGTATTGGACCGGAAGAAACACTTCGTCCTTTATTATTAGGTATAGACTAGCTGAATGCCCGTGCCACGACCCTATAACTTTTGTGTTCCACGTGATTAGATTGTTGATCTTGTCCATCAAGTTTGATGTCTTGTCAATGTTTATCACGATTAGATGAGTACCTAGATATTTGAGTGGGAACAACTTGTTTATAATCAAAAATATGTATAAAAAGGATTGTCTCCTTATCTCTCATGTGATTGGAACAGAATGAGTTCATTACGGTAACTATTTTTAGGCAAGAGAGCTAGATCTCGCACACATGTTGTCTGACGATAGTTTCTGATCAGTTGGCTAAGTTGAGTTCAGGCTCTTATACAGTAAGGCCCCTCATCCCCCATGTCTCTGTTAGCAAGGTGGAATCAAGGAATCTAACGAGGCCATGGTAAGTGGGAGACATGTAGCAGTCGGTGTATGAATTTCGTGAGAAAACAATTGTATTTTTATTCTCCAAACCCCTTTTTTCGAGGCCTCATCAGACCATGTCTAAATTGAAGTAGTGATCACTCCCATCATTAGAAGAAAAGAAAGATCCGTGGATTCAGTCAATTCATCAATCTCCCTCCTCTTATAATGAAATCCGGAGAGAAATTAATCCACCTCTTATCCCAAAACCCGGTATAGATCCGATTACCCCGGTCTGAATGAAAATAAATTCCTCGGCCAGAATTATCTATTGAATGAACTTGGGGGCTTCCCATCCGATATACTCAAACTGCCAAGCATCGGGAGCAGCGATTACTCAAACCAGCATCATATAAATTCAATGAATCAGCATGTGGAATTTAAATCTTGAATACTGATAACGACATCACAATAGTCAGTGAAAGATTTTTCAACCAAGTAGTGAGTCATCTATGCTGACATAATTCAACGCATCTAAAGGATTAAAACTACATGACAGTAGAATGCCTCTCCGAGTAAGAAAACGAAATAACACTAAAAATGCAATCTAGCTAACCCCTACGACATGCAGAACCAGTCTTGAATTCACACGTGAACATGACACAACAACTTGCATGAGTTCATATACTGCTTAGGTATCTAGCAGTATAACAAACTTCGTAACAAAAAAAGAAGAAGAAAGAAACTGGGGCATCGGTAGCCAGAACCAACACACCAGGTTCCGTTTTACCATCCAAGTGCAAAATGGGACATGAAAGAGGCAAACCCGACAGGGAAAAACTCAACTGAGCACGCAATTTCGGGATGTTGTCGGCCTCACACCCATGAGTAGGTAAAGTCACCCATGGTTATTAAACAAACCTACACTCTCTCTGTTCAGAAATAAGTATCTTAAGTTGCCTAGATTTAGATGAATCTAGACAATTTTAATGCATAAATATATGTCAATCTAAATAAATATATGTCATTTATGAACGGATGGAGTATAAGAACAGAGTAACACGTGTAACAACAAATGTCTGTTAGTCTGCTTTCACTACTAAGGGCATATCCACGGGGGAGACCCAAACGAACGACCTAAACGGTCTGTTTTAGTCCGTTTGGTTGAGCCACCGGTGCTTTTGGGTCGTGGTCTGGCATGTCCAGCCAGCCGCGCACAACAGCGCGACCAAAAAGGAAATCGAACATGCCAGTCCGAGAGAAGAAGATCCATTGCGTCACTGCAACTGGATCAGTCGGCTTCTGCGTCTGTCCGGACAGACCCATCCGGGCATTAGATTTGGGTCACGAATAGATCGGTCCGGCCTAACTTAGTGCAGATGGATCCTCCCGCTAGGATGCCGTGCCGGTCCGGCGCGTCCGTGCGGACTGATTATGACACGCTGGGATAGGTTGGGTCTCCGCGGTGAAGATGTCCTAAAGTAGCATCAGACTCCCCACCCTAGTCCCCATAAAAAAATCCCCCACCCTGACCCTGACTGCTCAATCAGTTACTCAGGCTGGTCATAGTAGGGAGTAACTTAGAGTAGTAACATGCGTATGTTACTAGTCTAAGTTACTACCTTCATAGTAGCAAATAATATAGATGTGGTGTCATGCAAATGCTTATTTATTATAATATAGACTCATTTTGTCTTGAAATGTGTGATGTTATGGTAACATAGCTAGTTACCACAAGCCTTTCTCTGATCATTTAATTGCATGTCATGTCATCTAAATGCTTAGTTGACAATACATGTAGGACTATGTTACTGCTCAAATTACTCCCACTATGACTAGCCTCACTTGCAAGGTACGTGAAACTCTAACCATCATTGATCACTAATCGCTAGCATGTAAACATTAACAACCGGCAGCAGCAGCCACAGACTCGCGGTCGCGGACGTGGATGGCTGGAGGTGGGTTTCAAGTTGGCTGGCTGGAGCCGCTCACCCCGGCGGCTGGAGGTGGGACCGCTACAAGAGCTGAGGGATGAGGTTGCCGCTGCCCTGGATGACCGGCTAGAGGAAGGCGCTTCCGACCGGATCTTGAGCAGCGGCAGCATCAGGACGAAGACCACAGAAACCCCGGCACTGTCGACCGCCTGTGGCCGCAACACCCAGTTGTGCGTGAAGGAACGGTCCCATAGCCCGTCAAAGCAATTTCGGTGATCCAACGCCGCTCTGGACCAATTCTTCGTGGTAGGTCCTTCCATCCGCTTCCCCGGACCAATTCTTTGCGGCCAGGTCCTTCCATCCGTTTTCTGTGTCGATTCCCGGCCGAGACCGGCTCGATTCCGGCCAAGAACGCCCACACATTGCGGCCCTTCCACCTGAACACGCAGCCGGCGGACGCGTTGGTGCTTGAGATCGAATCAGAGGAGCGGGAGAGGGGCTAGCGGCCATTGCGCCATGGACGCATCGGGGCTCGAGATCGACGCGGAGCCACGGAGCCACGGAGTAGTCGGGGAGAGATCGAGAGGGGGGAGGGGATCGACCATGGTCACGTATGCTCGAGTGGATAGGGTTATGCCGCTGTGGTACTTGGCGGGCGGTGGCAGTGGTGTTATTTCTCCAAGCAAAGTTGTCCAAAGAAAATCGTCGTGCGAAAACCACCTCTAGACAAATTATATAGTAGAGATTATTATTATTATAGATTATAGAATAGTTGAATGGCCGTACGTTGCCACAACTTTTCTAGATTAAATAGGATAACTATGCAATGCCATCGTCGCCTGTGGCTTCCCATGCATGTGGCTTCAGCCATACCAACTCGATACATGCATGCCAGTGCTAGTAAAATCATGCAATGCCATCGCCGCCTCACCCTGCTCCACCAAATGTATTCCCCTCCCTCGAGTTCGAGGAGTAGAGGAATACGTAGGTGGATAAATTATGGAGAAGGAGTCAAAATGTGGATTGACCGTATCCAACGGAATTGTCGGGTTCGGTTTAGTTCCTATTTTATTCTTGCTAGATTGTCGGGTCTATAGTCGGGTTTCACTCCTCACTACTTGAATAGACCATACAACCTGAATAGTTTGAAGAGGACCACTTTAAGTGAGCTCCCATATTTAAAGCATAAATGTCGAAGCTCCCATAGTATTGCATCAAGTGTAACCCTAGATTTTTTTAACTCAACAATGCAAAGATCAGATTAAAGGTCAGTTTAAATGGCTCAATCAATATAACAAAGGAATAAAAGTTAGCACTTACAATTATCAGTGTGTTTATTAAGATACATTATAACATTTTGGCAGTCGCATCAAGTCCTTAGTGTAAAAATCATATGTTTGAAGAACCTTCTATATAGCTTAATGTAAAAAAGGTACATAGCTGCTAACAATTATCCTTCACTTGATTCCGTATATGTAGGTAATCTTATATATCATAGTAGCATATCACAATCGACCAGTTCTATATTTTGGTGTCAATTTTTTTCTTTTTTCTCTTCTACCGTCCCTCGGGTCTAAAATCTGAAATTTGCTGGATAGTGTATGTCCACAAGAAGTGTGAAATATATTGATTGCTACAGAGTTGATAATGTACTGGTGAGTAAATATTTTATTTGCAAAACCTCTTATGGAACTTGCTATCCTTTTTAATCTTTCATTCTATTAAGACTGGTACATGGCCCATGTGGATCCAACATTCCTACGATATTTTGTTAACAAGGTGTATCTGCTGCTGCAAAGCTTCTGTTAAATAGGCCACTCCTTCCAATCCTTGAGTACACAAGCTATAAAGTGATGTTCTACCGATCTAGAAATTGCAAACTTAACCCCATCCAAACTCGTTGTTCAGCTACCCAGTATTAACCTTGGAAGAAGCAATAGATGATGCTGCACATCAAGCAATCAAGTACGTGGAAACTGTCCAGAAGAAGGTCGCCACAGATTTCAAAATTTTCAGCTAGAGAAAGTCCAACCAGCTGATTAAAACCATGCTGGCCTGCGATATCTATATTCAAGATGTATATAACTACGCACGTTGCATCAAGAAGTCTTGTACAACTTAACTCCAAATCCTGCTATTCTGCATGGAAACTAACAAGCTGGACTCCTTGACATTCAGGCCATTGCTATTTTTCTGTCACTGTACTGCTAAAACACTTGTCTTGCTCAAGTCTGCATGACCATCTCCATATCGAAAAGAAATTACTAATGATGGCCGGTCATCCTATGACTCGAGTGAAGTTCACAGAGCGAGCAACGTGGACGACTTCAATTCAGATGGTTCTGCTAATGACGACTGATTATGACTTCTCTTATTTCATTATGGGCACTGAACTTTCTATTTGGTATTTCTTCTTAGGCTATATGTAAAACATGGTGAAGAACTCTGCTACTATTCCTAACAGGGTCTCACTACCTGCTTAACTACGCTCAAGAACTAATAATGGAAGCGGATTAGTGACTGACCATACAAGCATTATCAAGCTTCCACCATATGGTGACCCTTGCCAATTCTTCGTGTATACTCCCTCCGTTGGAGTGCAGTGACCGTACCCGAGATAGATCTGAACCGACGGTTGCGGAGAATAGAATAGGTACAACGGAAAATCAATTCCTAAAATAAAAGGAAAAAAACTTTCCACTTTCCTAAACTAAGGACGGGAAGGAAGATGTTTTAGGTTTGTGAGTAAAATGTATCTAGACTTGTTTTAGTGTTTAGATTCACTCTAAATCTGAGTGAACCTACATACTAAAATAAGCCTAGATACATTTGCTTCACATAGCTAAAACATCTTATATTTTGGAACAGAGGGAGTACTTTGCATTGCCAATAAGTATTTAATACGAGCAATTGAAAATATAAGGCACAAAAAATTGCAAACTATCACTCTGTTATTTCTACTGTGAAGAAGGAAAAGAAACCATAAGAAAAATTGTTGAGTTTCTTCAGAGGATTCAATCCAAGCAACCATCCGGGACATGCATGGAAGTGATACATGTCGTAGTTGGTTGGACAAATGGTTGGGGTTACAAGAGTCATAAGAGCCTTCTAGCTTTCAAGAAGTTGTATCCAAGTCTTGATCGGTACCTAGTGATAACATACACCTTAGGTTAATACAAGTCCCGATTTAAACAAATTGTGTACTGAAGTAGACACGCATCGGTGCTCGTACAGGTTGGATGGAAGGACCCACGACTGACTGACTGCCTGCAACACTCATCTGCGTCACCAGCTGAAGGAAATATGCCCTAGAGGCAATCATAGAGATGATTATATTTCATATGTATCCATAAGTTATTGTAATGTTCCTTAAACATCCATATCAGGCAACTTCTATTGATTGACAATTATGTGAATTGTTTGTGAAACTCTTTACTTGTATGGTTATTTAATAGTTGTCCCTAGTCGGAGTTCATGTGAGGACACATGTGAATATTAAACTAGCACATCGATTGGTTGATGACTATGTTTCGCAAGTCATAGACATGGAGATGTCAAATCAATAATGTGGACACATGTTATGAACATGGGGTTGGACTGACCCAACTTGAGACTGGCAATTAGTTGCAGCTCTCTTTTTACACATCGTGTACGTTTTGTCCTTAGACCTGAGATTGTCGCATGTACTTGATATGTGGATCGACCTACTTTGGGGCTATCAAAGAAAGCACCGTAACAGGGTAGTCATAAAGGTAGGTTTCGGGTTTGTCCTGACGCATGCTGCAAGGCATGGTCAATCAAGATGGGATTTGCCCCTCTCTACTTGAGAGAGATATCTCTGGGCCCCTCGAGTGATCGGATCCAGAATGCATGGCCGTGCTACATATGAGTTAACCTAGTAAAGGGATTCCGAATCACGGTATCGAGAAAGGGAGGTCAACTTGGAGCTAGACCAAATATCGTGAGGCAAAGGAAAAGACATGTACTAAACCTTGTGATGGTTCGTCCGATATGATCTTTGTATGCATTTAGGAGTTGACACGTCTTGCTAGAGGCCGCTACCAACTATTGGTAGAATAAGTGTATTCGTGTCATGTCTATACGTATATGAACATATAGGGTCACACACTTAAGGGCCTGGAAGCCTAATGATGATTGGATCCGAATTAGACCAGGCTTAGGCTGCTAATGGGCTGCTAATGTAGAAGCCCACTAGGGACGCCTATATAAGAGATCATTCCACCCAGCCGCCACTCCTCACGCCTGTGTCGCGCGCGCGGACCTAGCAGTCCGGCGTCTGACGCTTCCACCCTGTACGTGTGGATACCTCGGAGGCGCTGCATCTGTAGCGCTTGGACGAGCCGCACAAGGGGAGCTGCTCGTGGGACGAGGACAAGGAGGAGACGTGGAACGTCTGCACTGCCTCGACGCGCTTCATCAATTCCGCAACTGCGCGTCTAGTGGTAATCCCGTGATCTATGACAACAGTAATCCTGGTATACGCGGTAGAAATTTTTTGATTTGCGCTAGTGTAGCCTACCCGTATCCCTTCAGTGGTATTAGAGCCGATGTTGTTCAGTTATAGGTTCGGGATGTTTGCATATGGTGATATGCAGATTGATATGAATGATGTGATCGTTTATATGGCGGTGGTTTAGGATTGATCTATGATCTTGCTTTCCGTGATCGTAATTCTAAGGTTGTCGAATGACTTACCCCTACCAGTCGGTTTCCGCCATCGGGGTAGACAGTGACACATAAATCCTGTTGAATCACGCGAAGATCAGTATGATTGATCGAATCGAAACCTAGATCTAAAATCGATGTACCGTGATCAAAGGAGTTTGATTGAATCGGGACAAGAGTCGGTTTATGGTAAATTTGATTTGCCGATCAAAATCCTTAAAGAAAATTATGTAGATACCGCGAGGGACGCTGCCCCTTCGAACCCCGAAGGGGGAGACCCCCTAGACCCCCCTCCCCTTAATTGTAGCCCCTTTTGTATCTCGTTAAGGTAACTACGTGCTGTGATGTCACATGATCCGGTAGAATGCGATTCTATGCATAAGTTGTTTTTGCAGGATGTATGCGATCGGTATGGCCCATATATGTATGTGATGCATGTATGAAATTTTGCATGACCTGCGTGTCGTGAGTAGGGCAACATGGCTGGAGCCATATGTGTTCTCATTTATTGTAATGGCCTGTGAAAGGATACGGATGTCGCCTAGAGGGGGGGTGAATAGGCGATAAAAACTTTTCCTAGAGTGGCTCAACAAAGGCGGAATAAAACTAGCGTTTTACTTTGTCAAGCACAACCTAGAACAACTAGGGTTCACCTATGTGCACCAACAACTTATGCTAAGCAATACAAGCAACAAAGTGATAGCAAGATATAGATTACTTCAAGCACGAAGGCTATCACAATATAAAGTGCATAAGTAAAAGCTCGGGTATAGAGATAACCGAGGCACGCGGGGACGACGATGTTTTACCGAGTTCCTCCCAACATGGAGTACGTCTCGTTTGGAGAGGGGCTGGTATCAAACCACCAACGCCACAAAAGGCCTCCCTTATTCTCCGGTGAATCTCATCCCAATGGGATCGATTCACGCTTCCACTATCGGTGCACTTGTCGGTGGCAACCGGAACCTCTCACAAGGTTAGGGCACAACTCCACAACTTAATTGGAGGCTCCCAACAAACGCCACAAAAGGCCTCAACAAATGCCACCAAGGCCACAATGCCACCAAGGCCACAAAACCATCTAGGGTTCCAAGAACCCAAGAGGGGCAAGCTCCAATGAGCAACTCAAACCAAATCCTCCGAGGAGAACTCAAACCGATGCACCAAATGCAAATGGCAAGAACACCACAAAGGTGCTCAAATCCCTCACTCTCAAGTTCCAACAAAGCTACTAAAGCTATTGGGGGAACAAGAGAGGAGGAATCAAAGAGAGACACAAAATCCCCCAAAATCTAAATCCCCAAAGATGCACTCACAAAGAGATGAATCGGTTAGGTCAAAACGTGGGGCTAGATCTCCTCTCTCTTCCACTCAAATATGGGCAAGAATCATCGGAGGGAAGAGATTAGGCAAGCTTCAAGATCTAGAGCAAGTGTGGACAAAGTTTAGCCTAATAGATAAGAGAGGAGTTGTCCAAACTGAAAAAGGGCAAAGTCTTAAATAGAGGCCCAGAAAAACTAGCCGTTTAGAGCGTTTTTCAGTCAGGACCGATAGTACCGGTTTTGAGCGGTACTACCGCCCGAAAACCAGCGCAAGGGGAAAGTCAAGAGAGAGAAGCAGCAGCCAGCAGCGATGCATGCGCGGGCGCGGGAGACGCCAAGCCGCAGCAGCAGCAGTGCTAGCAGCAAGCACGAGCGGGGCCACGCGGGGCCACAGCGGGCAGCAGCAGCGGCGCAGGTCAACTCTGTAGCAGGCACGCGCGCGCAGGTGGGCAGCGGACGGCATGCGCGCGGGATGCAGTGGCCAGCGCGCGAGGCAGGCAGGGCAAGCGGCGGGGCCAGGCACTGCGCGCGGTACACGGCGAGGCAGGGCGGGCGAGCAAGAGCGCCAGGTCGCACACGGGGTGGGGCCATCAAGGCGGCGCCAGCACGTGCCAGATCCAGCAAACGCGCGGGCGCAGCGCTGTGCGGGAGCAAGCTAGGCTGGAGATGCAGATCTACCTGGGCCGGCCGGTAGTACCGGCCCACCCGGGCGGTACTACCGGGCTGGTCCAGTAGAACCGGTTGTGGGTACCGGGACACGCAGGAATGGGCAGCGCGCAGCCAGGCACGACTGGTACTGGGCCCGGTAGTACCGAACGGCCCAGAAACACAGTTTTTCTTTTTCCTTTTAGAACTAAAACGGCAAATATTCAAATGGTCATAACTTTTAAACGGTAGCTCCGATTGACCCGATTCTAATTGCGTTGGATAAAGGACGACAAGGGCTTCTCAATAAAAAGTGGAAATATTGATTATCACCAAGTGATAAAGTATCAAGTAGAATAATGTGAGATATCTCACTTGGTGAGAAATCGAAAAGCTGCATAAATCAAAATCGCAACAAGATATAAAAGAGAGATCCGATTTTGATGAACAAGAGCTTGTTATGGAGATTACCACAAGCTCTAAATCCTCACATGGATAAAACCAAATAGCAACCAAGTACGATGATGCAATTATGCAAAGGTTTGAGCTCTCTCCGAACGATGTGACTGAATTACTCATACGAGAGCCCCTCTTGATAGTACGGTTATCTATCCTAAACCCGGTGTCACACACACAACGTGAAACCGGCAAAAGGGAAAACCTATCAAGATTATACATTTGCCTTGAGCAATCCAGTTGAGCTCGATGTAGACGGTCTTGCCCTTCTCAAGATGGAATGCCTTTCTTAATTCCTCATCATCGACCTCGCATATTGAGCTTGCCCAACATATCTTCTTTGCATTTCATCGACCTTGAAGCCAACACATGCTCCAAGTGATGCCAATGGACAAATCCTACAAGTATAACTTAGTACACACATTAGTCCATAAAGATTGTCATTAATTACCAAAACCACACATGAGGGCCCAACATGTTCTTTCAATCTCCCCCATTTTGGTAATTGATGACAATCCCTTTAAGAGGGTTTATATAAGGAATATTAATGAATATAATGGTAATACCAATATCAAATACTACAAAAGCATGTGGTATTGGTACCACCACCATATATAGAGCAAACTCCCCCACAATCTATGCATGTGTGATGAACTTGAATTTCATTGCATATATTGTCAATCATTATCATTGGTGGAGTCTCCTCTATATATACCATATACTAAGCAACAACAAAGATGCAAGAGCATGAGAGGCAAATGCACAAGAACAAACTCAATGCATAAACCAACTTCCCTTAAAACCTCTAAAACTTCTCCCCCATTGGCATCGATTGCCGAAATGGGTGACAAGTTCTAGAAGGCAAATATAGTAATAATTCCTCCAAAGGTGTGCTTTCGCACATATCCAATGATGAATACTTGGGAGGGAGTAGAACTATATCGAGGACCCGAAGGTTGCCAAAATAAAGTCAAATGATGTAGGCAACTACAAGGTCCGACAAACCAATTTGAAAACAACAAATGAGTCCAACTGGAAACTACAAGATATTATGATATGATCAAAAGAGTGTTTTAAATAACAAATAGAGAAGCTCCCCAAGATTTGTGCATAATTTAAAATAAATGAATTGGAATACATAATGCACAAATATGGAATCCTTGCTCCCCCATAAGCATTTAGAACACAACAAATGTGAAAGAATGCAAATGAGCATTATTAAATGAATTAGAAGAGCTCCCCAAAGAGATTGCCCCAATTATGATAATTGCATTTGGGAACGAGGTGCATAGTCATGGACTCCTCACTCATCCAAATTCATTTGAAAATACAAGACATGAAAGAACAAATATGAGTGTCTGAAGATGCAAAAAAGAGGAACAAGCACTCATAGGAAAATAAATTTGGAAGCCACCGAAGAATCAAAAGGAATAGAAAGGTGGTCTCCAAGGATTAAGATTCAACTAAAATTATCTTCTCATATGTGCATATGTCTCTAAGTGGAAAACATCATAAAGACATATTCCAACAAAGACATATGCACACATAAATAAGATATACAAGAAATCACATGAAAGCAAAAATGAAGTCTTAACATATACCAATAAGATTTTTGCTTTAAAGCACGGCTAAAGGCTCAAATATATCTTATTGTACATTAATGAGCTTCAAATACCAACACACTACATATATTACAACTATCACCAAGGGAAAAGGAGAAAGTTGAAATATATGAAGAAAGGCAACAAGTATCATAAGAGAAAATAGACTAGCAAAATCTCACTATTGCATATGAGAGAAGTTGAGGAAATAATAGGCAATAAAATTGCTAGATTGACATATTTGGGATTGGAGGATCATATGCATGATTTTGTATAGTCCCAACTATATGTACTCATCTCAACTTATACACATTTACAATAGAGAGTTCTCTTAAAACCATGGCTAGAACTACAACAATTACAAATACATGAATTCATGCTAGAAGGCAACCGACAAACGGTTGGAATCAAGATATATGAGCACGATAAAGAGATACTTGTTACCGAGATATAATAGGTAGGATGTAGAGTATATGAATTCGTTGATCATCCTATAGCTTGACTCAACTTTTCATGTATGCACCACTTCTTCAAAATTGAAAGGCAAGCATCCAATATATCTCCAATGTACCTAAAACACAATTAAGTACAAAATGGTCCCCAAACTTATTGGGTCCAAAGTAGTTAGAGAAACTACAATACATAGGAGAGACTCCACACAATTATGTGCACATTGATATGAAATTGAATTTCATGCACAACTTAGCCGATGGGAATTAGTGGAGTTTCCCCTATATATTGGATCAAAGGAAGCAAGCATGCCATAATATAATCATATAGTAAATATGCATGCATAAAGCTTTTAAGAACCAAAAAGGAGATACAATTTGAACAAAACACCACGTAAATCGAGATTGCACACACAAGAGTGTGACATGACAAACGATGTCCAAATTGTATCAACGAACCAATTCAACACATGAAAGATCACAAGTTCAACAAATGAACTAGGCAAAACCAAAAGGAGCAAAAAATAGATAGACATAAAAATGCTCAAGGATTTATCTCATTCTAAAATGGTCAAATCATGAAACAAGGAATGAGACAAAACCAACTCCCAAAAAGAGCAAGGTTCCAACAAGAAACCAAACTCCCCAAACTTCTCATGATGGCACAAATACCAAAACGAAAATATTGAGGTTCCAAGCACATAAACCCGATATGGACCAAACAAAGAAGCATAAAAGGATTGTTCTAGATAATATAGGAGAGCTCACCCATAAGTAGTACATTATATAGAATTTTTGCTTTTGAATGCAAAATTCACACAAATGAGATCATCACTACTACCTACATTAAATAAAACACAAGAGTATACCAAATAAAAATAAAAGGATCCAAAAGAAGCAAGGAATACATGGGAGCACACAATACATTTACTTTGCCAAAGATAGGATAATATTAAGCAAAGGCCAAAGTGAATATGATCAATAAATTCTACCATAATTTAGTACTCATTGTCCAAGGACAAGAAATATTGGGAATAAATTTCCCAAGGTAGCTTGCATGGATATCCAAGATCATATTCACACAACAAGAAGCATATAACTAAATATAAGAATTGAGCATGATACTTCAAACAAGATTCTTGGTAGCTTCCAATAGTCACTCAATCACTAGTGATTAGAGTAACTTGGAGCAAATGGTTTCCATGCGAATATATATATCTAAATATGAGGAAACACATACCAAGAATCATTCTCATATACAAGATCCAAAATAAGATCAATAAAGCCATTCAAGCAAGTTGGGAATTGTATGAGAAAATGTGTCACATATGAGCTAGATAATTATCAATATCAATTCTAAGTGACACAACCTCGAATATTCACATTTTCTAGGATTGTAATATGCACTAAGCATATGAATCCCCCATAATGTGATACTACCATAAAACAACACGAGGCAAAATGATACAAATAGAGATAATTAATGGACATTATAAAATTAAGTTTCTCATGAGAATTATACCACATAGTTACTAGATACTAGGTGGTATTCCTCATGTACACACAATTTTTAGGATTGTGGAATGCCCAAGCATAACACTCCCCCAAAATGGGATAATCCATTAATCTCTCAAACGAGCCAAATAAGATACCAAATATAACCAAGTAAGGCTCAAACACAAGAAACACACATACAGGGTGTGCCACCTAATCATACACAAATATGCTTGATACCTCAAGATAGTTAAGTGGAAAGCACAACATGTACAAAAGCATGGAAGATACAAAACCAACACATGCACAAGGGGGCGAGTAACTTTCAATGAAATGAGTTAAGCATATGTTACCGCAAGGAGGAACATTGGAAATATAATAATAATAGGAGCAATATAAACCACATGACTTGGCTTGACAAATATAATAATGAAGATCCCTTAATTCTTCATGATGTAGCCAAGACTCCAATGTCCTCCAAAACACACCTATTGATCAAGTTTTGGCTTGTTGGTCCCTAACCAAGTTGGGTCCTAAGAGGTTAGTCACAATAGGTTTGGCAACCCAAATGGTTCTTTTCTTGACACCACATTGAGCACCAACAAATTTGGCAAACACATTGCCAACCTCATCCTTACAAAGAGAATAAGAATCATCAATCAAGATAGGATGGGATGAGGAGTTACCAATAGTGCATGCGGCAGAAATGTGCCCCTTCTCGCGGCATATGTAGCAAGTTCTACTCTTGCCATCTTTCTTTTTGGATGAAGAAACAACTTGAGGAAGAGCTTGAGTCTTCTTAGGAGGAGGCCCATCTCTAACAATATGTAGAGCTTGAGGCCGCTTCCCTTGTTGCTTATTGCCAAGGAACTTCTTCTTGAATGGGCAATATTTGACATGATGCCCTTCTTCCTTGCACTTGAAGCAAACAATGTTGGCTGGATTCTTGACTTGATCTTGGCCATTCTTCTTGTTGTCCTTGTGCTTCAACTTGATAATGGACTTGTTCTTGACATTGGAGTTGAATCCAAGCCCACTCTTGTCATTGGGGGATTTTTGCACACTCAAGATTTTGTTGAGTGTGACCTTCCCTTGATGACCCTTTTTCAAGTCATTCTTCAAAGAAGTGACTTGAGCCTTGAGTTCTTTGATTTCCTCTACATGGTTAGTTTCAACAAAAGTACTAGAGGAAGTAGGTGCTACATTGTTAGAGCAACAAGGCATGGAATGTAATTCATCATGAGATATATCATGGTTGTGAGAGGATGAACTACAAGGACTAGCACATGGCAATATAACATTTGGAGTAGATATAGTGCTAATGTCCACATGAGGCCCACTAGATGTTACCTTTGACATGATGGCCTCATGAGCCAACTTTAGCCTACCATGGGAGACTAGGAGATCCTCATGCGAGCTTGAGAGCTTAACATGGTTTTCTTCTAATTTCCCATTGTTGCTAGTTATAAACGCAAGTTGAGCCTTTAGCTCAACATTCTCCTTCAAAATAGATGCTTCACAAGAAATAGAGTTAGTAGCACAAGCATCACTATTATTAGCAAGAGGTGAGGACAACTTGTCAAGCTCTTTTAAATATGAAGCTTTAAGTTGCTCATGTGACTCGGTGAGTTTGATGAGCTCCCTCTTAACGACCCGAGAGACATTTTCGAGGTGCTTAAAATCCTCAACAAGTTTAGCATAAGCAACTTCAAGTTCATCATTTTTAATCTTGAAGGAGTTAGCCACTGCAAGTTCTCTATCATGGTATTCCTTTACTCTAGATAATTCTAGAGTAAAAGTCTCCTCAAGAGATTCTTTGGTGGTTTGTTCTTCTTCAAGGGAGTCCTTTACTTGAGCAAGTTCATTAGCATATTCACGCTCAAGTGCAAACTTTTCATCAATTATGTTTTCTTGCTCCTCAATAAGATCATTGCCTTCTATAGCATAATTCAAGATTTCAAGAAGGTTGGAGGAAGCAATTTTATTTTTGTAGAGAGCACTATAGACAACCTCTCCCATTTTATTAATAGAGGTAATATCATACTTACCTCTATAATCATCATTATCATTCTCAACCTCATCATCATCATCATGAGATACAATGGGATTCAAAGAGGTTACCTTTGTTCCCTTAGCCATAAGGCACATGTGAGAACAGGAGGAAGGTGATGATGAGATTGCACTTGTAGCTCTCTTCAAGACCTTGTCTTGTCCCTTAGAATCTTCATTTTCCTCTACATGGTTAGCAACACAAGCACTAGAGGAAATATAAGCATTTTTATCATGGCAAAAAGAGAACATGAGCATATCATCATGAGATTTATTCAAGTCATTTCTACATGATATGCAAGGACTATTAACACAAGCATGTGAGGAATTTTGAGTGCTAGAAGTGTTAAGGTCCAAAGATAGATCATTGCAACTAGATAGATATGAGGGATTACAAATAGTGAACACACTATCCATATTGCAATTTCTATCACCACTCACCATATCATTACCTTGTGAAAAGTCACATGTTGGTGAAGTGGTAGACGATGAGAACTCATCTCGACCGGAAGTGGAAGCAACACAATCATCCTCAATAATGTTGGACTTGCTATATTTATCTTGAAGCTTGGTCCATATCTCACGAGCGCTTGAATAAGGCATGATAGACGAAAGAACTACATTGCTCACAACATGCAAAAGAATTTTAGTAGCTAGAGCATCTATATGAGAGTTCAACTTCTCCTCTAAATATTTGTTGTGGGTATCCATAGGAGAAGAGAAACCCACATATAGATAGCCCTCGATAATTGGGTGAATTTCCCGAAATAAATTAAGCATGCGAATTATCCAAACATCATAATTTGTGCCATCGAATGTGAGCATGTCCTTGTGCACTAATCCCCTAGCCGACATCTTTACTCTCAAGGCGGTGAAGCCTAAAATGAGAGACCGGGCTCTGATACCAATTGAAAGGATACGGATGTCGCCTAGAGGGGGGGTGAATAGGCGATAAAAACTTTTCCTAGAGTGGCTCAACAAAGGCGGAATAAAACTAGCATTTTACTTTGTCAAGCACAACCTAGAACAACTAGGGTTCACCTATGTGCACCAACAACTTATGCTAAGCAATACAAACAACAAAGTGGTATCAGAGCCGATGTTGTTCAGTTATAGGTTCGGGATGTTTGCATATGGTGATATGCAGATTGATATGAATGATGTGATCGTTTACATGGCGGTGGTTTAGGATTGATCTATGATCTTGATTTCCGTGATCGTAATTCTGAGGTTGTCGAATGACTTACCCCTACCGGTCGGTTTCCGCCATCGGGGTAGACAGTGACACATAAATCCTGTTGAATCACGCGAAGATTAGTATGATTGATCGAATCGAAACCTAGATCTAAAATCGATGTACCGTGATCAAAGGAGTTTGATTGAATCGGGACAAGAGTCGGTTTATGGTAAATTTGATTTGCCGATCAAAATCCTTAAAGAAAATTATGTAGATACCGCGAGGGGCGCTGCCCCTTCGAACCCCGAAGGGGGAGACCCCCTAGACCCCCCTCCCCTTAATTGTAGCCCCTTTTGTATCTCGTTAAGGTAACTATGTGCTGTGATGTCACATGATCCGGTAGAATGCGATTCTATGCATAAGTTGTTTTTGCAGGATGTATGCGATCGGTATGGCCCATATATGTATGTGATGCATGTATGAAATTTTGCATGACCTGCGTGTCGTGAGTAGGGCAACATGGCTGGAGCCATATGTGTTCTCATTTATTGTAATGGCCTGTGAAAGGATACGGATGTCGCCTAGAGGGGGGGTGAATAGGCGATAAAAACTTTTCCTAGAGTGGCTCAACAAAGGCGGAATAAAACTAGCGTTTTACTTTGTCAAGCACAACCTAGAACAACTAGGGTTCACCTATGTGCACCAACAACTTATGCTAAGCAATACAAGCAACAAAGTGATAGCAAGATATAGATTACTTCAAGCACGAAGGCTATAACAATATAAAGTGCATAAGTAAAAGCTCGGGTATAGAGATAACCGAGGCACGCGGGGACGACGATGTTTTACCGAGTTCCTCCCAACATGGAGTACGTCTCGTTTGGAGAGGGGGTGGTATCAAACCACCAACACCACAAAAGGCCTCCCTTATTCTCCGGTGAATCTCATCCCAATGGGATCGATTCACGCTTCCACTATCGGTGCACTTGTCGGTGGCAACCGGAACCTCTCACAAGGTTAGGGCACAACTCCACAACTTAATTGGAGGCTCCCAACAAACGCCACAAAAGGCCTCAACAAATGCCACCAAGGCCACAATGCCACCAAGGCCACAAAACCATCTAGGGTTCCAAGAACCCAAGAGGGGCAAGCTCCAATGAGCAACTCAAACCAAATCCTCCGAGGAGAACTCAAACCGATGCACCAAATGCAAATGGAAAGAACACCACAAAGGTGCTCAGATCCCTCACTCTCAAGTTCCAACAAAGCTACTAAAGCTATTGGGGGAACAAGAGAGGAGGAATCAAAGAGAGACACAAAATCCCCCAAAATCTAAATCCCCAAAGATGCACTCACAAAGAGATGAATCGGTTAGGTCAAAACGTGGGGCTAGATCTCCTCTCTCTTCCACTCAAATATGGGCAAGAATCATCGGAGGGAAGAGATTAGGAAAACTTCAAGATCTAGAGCAAGTGTGGACAAAGTTTAGCCTAATAGATAAGAAAGGAGTTGTCTAAACTGAAAAAGGC
The DNA here is from genome assembly GCA_916181665.1 of Avena sativa. Classification (NCBI taxonomy): domain Eukaryota; kingdom Viridiplantae; phylum Streptophyta; class Magnoliopsida; order Poales; family Poaceae; genus Avena; species Avena sativa. The sequence goes on along the minus strand of OV702283.1, from coordinate 151,280,700 downwards.
CAAAGCCTTAAATAGGGGCCCAGAAAAACTAGCCATTTAGGGCGCTTTTTGGTCAGGACCACCGGTACTACCGCCCGAAAACCAGCGCAAGGGGAAAGTCAAGAGAGAGAAGAAGCAGCCAGCAGCGATGCATGCGCGGGCGCGGGAGACGCCAAGCCGCAGCAGCAGCAGTCCTAGCAGCAAGCACGAGCGGGGCCACGCGGGGCCACAGCGGGCAGCAGCAGCGGCGTAGGTCAACTCTGTAGCAGGCACGCGCGCGCAGGTGGGCAGCGGACGGCATGCGCGCGGGATGCAGTGGCCAGCGCGCGAGGCAGGCAGGGCGAGCGGCGGGGCCAGGCACTGCGCGCGGTACACGGCGAGGCAGGGCGGGCGAGCAAGAGCGCCAGGTCGCACACAGGGTGGGGCCATCAAGGCGGCGCCAGCACGTGCCAGATCCAGCAAACGCGCGGGCGCAGCGCTGTGCGGGAGCAAGCTGGGCTGGAGATGCAGATCTACCTGGGCCGGCCGGTAGTACCGGCCCACCCGGGCGGTACTACCGGGCTGGTCCAGTAGAACCGGTTGTGGGTACCGGGACACGCAGGAATGGGCAGCGCGCAGCCAGGCACGACTGGTACTGGGCCCGGTAGTATCGAACGGCCCAGAAACACAGTTTTTCTTTTTCCTTTTAGAACTAAAACGGCAAATATTCAAATGGTCATAACTTTTAAACGGTAGTTCCGATTGACCCGATTCTAATTGCGTTGGATAAAGGACGACAAGGGCTTCTCAATAAAAAGTGGAAATATTGATTATCACCAAGTGATAAAGTATCAAGTAGAATAATGTGAGATATCTCACTTGGTGAGAAACCGAAAAGCCGCATAAATCAAAATCGCAACAAGATATAAAAGAGAGATCCGATTTTGATGAAAAAGAGCTTGTTATGGAGATTACCACAAGCTCTAAATCCTCACATGGATAAAACCAAATAGCAACCAAATACGATGATGCAAGTATGCAAAGGTTTGAGCTCTCTCCGAACGATGTGACCGAATTACTCATACGAGAGCCCCTCTTGATAGTACGGTTATCTATCCTAAACCCGGTCTCACACACACAACGTGAAACTGGCAAAAGGGAAAGCCTATCAAGATTATACCTTTGCCTTGAGCAATCCACTTGAGCTCGATGTAGACGGTCTTGCCCTTCTCAAGATGGAACGCCTTTCTTAATTCCTCATCATCGACCTCGCATATTGAGCTTGTCCAACATATCTTCTTTGCATTTCATCGACCTTGAAGCCAACACATGCTCCAAGCGATGCCAATGGAAAAATCCTACAAGTATAACTTAGTACACACATTAGTCCATAAAGATTGTTATTAATTACCAAAACCACACATGGGGCCCAACATGTTCTTTCAGCCTACGTGCCAACTGGTGATGATCCCAATACTATGTAATTTTGATTACTAGCTGTTAGGAGTAATAGCTTGTATTAGTTCATGGAGGACTCATCACTTGGAAGATGGCTCACATGGAACATGAAGATGGAGATCATCATGGTGGACAGGTTCTATGGCGATGGAGATCACCATGAGAAAATGGGCCATACTGTGTCACATCTATGTGAATGCTATTCTTATGTGTTTTACTACTATGCATGCTTAGATGATAGAAGTAGAACGATCCCTCGGAAAGTTTAAGTTAAACCATGCCCTCCCAACCAAACCTTGCACCATCCTATGCCCTGTACAATCGTTGGTGGGCCTATGAAATTAGGGTGCCGCGGTTTTCCTTGGCTGGATGGGTTTGTATCGGATACCTACACGCATAAGGGTTGGTGAGCTTGACAAGGTCATCTTAACAGTTAAGGACCTTGGGGCATAAAGTTTGGGCGCCTAGTTTTGACATAGAGATGTCACCCAACAACAAGAGTCATATGTGATATGATTAGCAAGTGTTGCTTACCGATTTACCTTGTCTTATAGCAGTGATGCTAAAGCTCACTAGTCGACTTGTTAATTGTGGATCTTGAATCACTTAGTATCAATAGAGGGATATTGATTTAAGTGGGAGTATATGCTATTAAATGGTTACATGGCACCAAACACTACATCACTTAGTTTAATATGTTTTACTCTTTCATGGTTACATGGCACCAAACACTACATCACCTTTTTCTTTGCGTTTGATTCTTGACAAAGATAAACTAAATGGAACAAACTATTTGGACTGGGTCCGTAAACCTGAGAATTGTTCTCAGGTCTGATAAAAAGGAAACGGTTCTGGATACTCCAATCCCCGATGAACCTGCTGATAATGCATCTGCTGCCCTAAAGAACGCCTACAAGAGAGCATGTGATGATTCTCTTGAGGTTAGCTGTCTTATGCTTGCATGCATGGAACCTGAACTCCAAAAGAAGTTTGAGGATCAGGAAGCGTACGATATGATCATAGCGCTTAAGTACATGTTCCAAGTGTTGGAATTATGCCCTAGAGGCAATAATAAAGATGTTATTATTATAATTCTTGTTCATGATAAAGTTTATATTCCATGCTAGAATTGTATTAAGTGGAAACTTTGATACTTGTGTGGTTTATGAACAACACTGTGTCCCTAGTACGCCTCTATGGACTAGCTCATTGATTGATGATGGTTAAGGTTTCCTAACCATAGACATGAGTTGTCGATTAATAATGAGATCATGTCATTAGGAGAATGATATGATGGACAGACCCAAATCAAGCAGAGCAATTAGATCGTGTCATCGTGTTCATCTTTGCGAAGCTTTTTCTTATGTCAAATATTGTATTCCTTAGACCATGAGATAATGCAACTCCCTGGTATCGGAAGAAAGCTTTGAAGTCATCAAACGTCATTCTATGAGAGGGTGATCATAAAGGTGTCTCTCAGGTGATCGGAAAGTACTTGTTGGGTTGTATGTATCGAGATGGGATTTGTCTCTCCCGAGTCGGAGAGATATACTTCGGGCCCACTCGGTAATCGATATCAACACCGCTTGCAAGCACGTGGTTAAGGAGTTAATCACAAAGTGATATCGGATTACGGAACGAGTAAAGTACTTGCTGTGAACGAGATTGAACTAGGTATGCCGATACGAACGATCGAATCTCGGGCAAGTAAAATATCGCGTGACGAAGGGAATATATATATATGGGATTAATTGAATCCTGGAATCGTGGTTCATCCGATATGATCATCGATGAATATGTGGGAGTCAATATGGGTTTCCAGATCCCGTTGTTGATTATTGATAGAAGATCATGTCTGAATATTCTCGAACCCGTAGGGTCACACACTTAACGTGTCTCGACGCTAGGATAGAATGGATAATTGGTTTATGAGTTTTTGTTCGGAGTCTCGGATGAGATCTAGGACATCACGAGAGGTTCCGGAATGGTCCGGAGAATAAGATTCATATAAAGGAAAGCAGTTTTTGGATTTCAGAATTGTTTCGGAATGTTCGGTATTGTACTGGAAGGTTCTAGAAGCTTCCGGAGTGGGACCAACGTGTCCCCACTTGTCGGAGGGGTACGTGGGCCCATGAGGGAGTGCCCTGGCCGCACTGGTCCAGGGGCACAAGGCCCCATAGGCCCAGCCGGCCAAAACCCTAGGGGAAACCCTAGAAGGGAGGGAAGACTTGCCTCCCACTCCAACCCTTGGGGTCGCCGCCCTAGGGCTTGTAGGAGGGGCCAAGGGGGCCGGCCAGCCCTCTATATAAAGAGGGAAGAGGCTTACCCTCCTCCCCCACTCCTCCAACCCTAGCCGCCTACCTGCTGCCCTCCAGATCTCTCTCTCTCTCGCGCGACTGCGCGTAGGCGAAGCCCTGCCGCAGAAACTCTCCACCATTGCACCACGCCGTCGTGTTGTAGATCCAATATATCTCTCCACCCCACTTGCTGGACCGAGGAAGGAGGATACATCGTGGTGCCGTACGTGTGCATCTCTCGGAGGCATCGCCACTTGCGGCGTTGGATCGGATCGGATCGCGAGGAGGAGAAGGCTAGTTCGACTACATCACCCACGTTCTGTTGAACGTTTCTGCTATGCGATTTCTTCAAGGGTATGAAGATCTCATCTATCCCTCTTGTTGATTGCATCTCCTAGATTAGATCTTGGCTTTCCCGTTCGCATCCGTAGAATTTTTTTGATTTACTATGCTGCGAAACCCTTCAGTGGTATCAGAGCTAGATCTATGCGTAGATGTGTTTCATGAGTAGAACGCAACATGCTTGTTGCGGGCGTTGATGCTTTCTGTTGCAAGCCTCTTGTTGTGTACTTCTTATGACGCGGGATAGTGAGATCGAAGCGGTCCAGGCCAACTTTACGCGACCTCGTTCGCGAGACCGGCTCCGCACTTGACGTGTGGCTTGTTCCACACATGCGGCTGGTGGATGCCAGTTTCTCTCACTATATTTGTCATGGGATTTACACTGGATGTTGGCAACCATAATATCACTGTTGTGGCTTTTCGTAGGTAAGAATCGTCTTAGCTTATTACTCCCATAAGCCACGTAAAACATGCAACAACAAAGTAGAGGCGTCTAACTTGTTTTTGCAGGGAGTGTTTCTATGATATGGTATGGCCCAAGATATGATGTGTATGTTGTATGCAATGATCATGTTTTGTATTATTTCACGACTTGCATGTCGATGAGTACACAACCGGCAGGAGCCATATGGTTGTCTTTATAATTGTGTATGACCTATGTGTCAACTTCTTATACGCCATGTAATAGCTTTACTTTATCGCTAAGTAGTTAGCAATAATTGTACTTGCTATTCGTGGTGGAGGCAATCATGGTGGAGTGATGGAGATCATGCTGGCACGCACAAGATGGAGATCATTGCGCGGAGATTGGCTATACCATGTCACATAAAATTATATGCATGTGATGTTTATACTTTTATGTATCTTATTATGCTTAGATCGCGATGGTAGCATTATAAGATGATTCCTCACTTAAAGATCAAGATAAAATTGTGTTCACCCCATGTATGCACCGTTGCGAAAGTACGTCGTGTTCAAGCACCACGTGATGATCGGGTGCTATAAACTCTACGTTCACATACAACGGGTGCAAGCCAGTTTTGCACACGCGGAAATACTTGGGTTTGACTTGACGAGCCTAGCATGTACAGACATGGCCTCGGAACACACGAACCAAAAGGTTAAGCATGAGTCATATGAATGATATGATCGAAACTTTGTTGTCCACCATTGAAACCACATCTCTTCTCGTGAAGATCGGATTAGGTGTGGTGAATTTGGATCATGTTCACTAAAAAACTTGAGGGATGTTGAATTTAGTGGGAGTTCATCTAGTAATTTGATTAAGTTGAACTAGTTATCATGAACATAGTCTAAATTGTACTTGCAAATTTTGTAGATCAAATGGCTAAGTCCAACTTCAACTTCAACGTTTTTGCTGAGAGAGAAAATCTTAAGAACAATGGGTCTAACTTCACCAACTGGTTTCGCAATCTAAGAATCATTCTTGCTGGCGGACAAAAGGACTATGTCCTTGAGAAAGCGCTAGGTGACGCCCCTGCTATAGATACGCCGGCTGATGAAAAAGCGGTTTATCAGTCGTGCAAAGATGATTATGGTGTGATTAAGAGCACCATGTTGTTTGCTATGGAATCAGACCTTCAAAATCGTTTTGAAGAGTTCGCCGGGCACTTTGAGATTCTTCAGGAACTGAAAACCATGTTTCAGACTCAGGCCCGTTCTAAGAGATATGAGATCTCTGAGAAATCCTTTAACTGCAAGATTTAGGAAGGGAGTTCCGTTAGTGAGCACTCCATTAAGATGTCGGGCTACACTCAACGTCTTGAGCAACTGGACTGCAAGATTCTAGAAGATCTCAAGATTGACAGAGTTCTGCAATCACTCCCTCCTAGCTACAAAGGTTTTGTAGTTACTCACAATCAGATTGGTTCCACTGATACGATCACTGAGCTCTTCGCTAAGCTGAAAGCTGCGGAGGTGGATATCAATAAAGATAATCATGTGTTGATGGTCAACAAGCCCCCTAGCTTTAAGAAAGGTAAGGGTGCAAAGAATTCCTTCAAGAAAGGCAGCGGCAAGCGCGTTGCCCCTGCTGAGAAGAAGCTCAAGTCTGGACCTAAGACAGACACTGAGTGCTTCTATTGCAAGGACAAGGGTCACTGGAAGCGCAACTGTCCGAAGTACTTAGCGGACAAGAAGGCTGGCACCATTAAAGGTATATTTGATATACATGTTATTGATATTTACCTTACTAGCGCTCGTTGTAGTGCCTGGGTATTTGATACTGGTTCAGTTGCTAATATTTGTAACTCGAAACAGGAGCTATGGAATAGACGGCGGCTAGCAAGGGATGAGGAGACGATGCGCGTTGGCAACGGATCAAGAGTTGATATGATGGCCATCGGCACGCTCTCCTTAGTTTTACCTTCGGGATTAGTTTTAAAACTTAATAAATGTTATTATGTGCCTGCGTTGAGCATGAACATTATATCTGGATCGTGTTTATTGCAAGACGGTTATTCATTTAAATCGGAGAATAATGGTTGTTCTACTTATATGAATAACATCTTTTATGGTCATGCACCTGCCTTGAATGGTTTATTTCTTCTGAATCTCGAAATCAATGAAACACACATCCATAACATTGAGGCTAAGAGATGCAAAGTAGATAGTGATAATTCAACTTATTTGTGGCACTGCCGTCTAGGTCATATTGGTGTAAAACGCATGAAGAAACTCCATTCTGATGGACTTTTGGAGTCTCTTGATTTTGAATCATTTGACACGTGCGAGCCGTGCCTCATGGGCAAGATGATCAAAACCCCGTTCTCCGGAATGATGGAGCGAGCAACGGACTTGTTAGAAATCATACATACCGATGTATGCGGACCAATGAGTGTTTCGATGCGCGGTGGATATCGCTATTTTCTCACTTTTACTGATGACTTAAGTAGATATGGGTATATCTATTTAATGAAACATAAATCTGAAACGTTTGAAAAGTTCAAAGAATGTCAGAACGAAGTGGAAAACCATCGTAACAGGAAAATTAAATTTCTACGATCCGATCGTGGAGGTGAATATTTGAGTTATGATTTTTCTCATGCATCTTAAAGCAAGCGGAATCATTTCGCAACTCACGCCACTCGGAACACCACAGCGCAATGGTGTGTCTGAACGCCGGAATCGAACTCTATTAGATATGGTGCGATCAATGATGTCTCTTACAGATTTGCCGTTATCATTTTGGGGTTATTCATTAGAAACCGCTGCATTCACTTTAAATAGGGCACCATCTAAATCCGTTGAGACGACACCGTATGAACTATGGTTTGGTGCCAAACCTAAGTTGTCGTTTCTTAAAGTTTGGGGATGCGAAGCTTACGTCAAGAAGTTGATGCCGGACAAGCTCGAACCCAAAGCGGAGAAATGCGTCTTCATAGGATACCCTAAGGAAACGATTGGGTATACCTTCTACCACAGATCCGAAGGCAAAGTGTTTGTTGCAAAGAACGGATCCTTTCTTGAGAAGAAGTTTCTCTCGAAAGAAGTGAGTGGGAGGAAGGTAGAGCTAGATGAGGTTATTGAACCTTCTCTCGAGTTGGAGAGTAGCGCAGCACCTGAAATTGTTCCAGTGCCGCCTGCACCAACAAGAGAGGAAGCTAATGATGAGGATCATGAAACTTTGGACGTTACTACTGCTAAACATCGCAGGTCGACAAGGTCACGTGCCCCTCCTGAGTGGTACGGCAACCCTGTCTTAACTGTCTTGTTGGTAGACAATAGTGAACCTGCGAACTATGAGGAAGCGATGATGAGCCTAGACTCTGAGAAATGGCTAGAGGCCATGAAATCCGAATTGGGATCCATGAGCGAAAACCAAGTATGCACTTTGGTGGACCCTCCTAGCGACCGAAAGGCCGTTGAGTGCAAATGGATTTTCAAGAAGAAAACGGACGCGGATGGTAATGTTACTGTCTATAAAGCTCGACTTATCGCAAAAGGTTTTCGACAAGTTCAAGGTGTTGACTACGATGAGACTTTCTCTCCCGTAGTGATGTTTAAGTCCATTCGGATTTTATTAGCAATTGCTGCGTTTCATGATTATGAAATATGGTAGATGGATGTCAAGACTACGTTCCTCAATGGCAACATTGATGAAGAGTTGTATATGATGCAGCCCGAAGGTTTTGTCGATCCTAAGGATGCTGATAAGGTGTGCAAACTTCAGCGTTCCATTTATGGACTGAAGCAAGCATCTCGGAGTTGGAACCTCCGTTTTGATCAAGTGATCAAGAGCTTTGGATTTGTTCCAAATTGCTACGAAGCTTGTATCTATAAGAAAGTGAGTGGGAGCTCAGTGACATTTTTAGTACTATATGTGGATGATATATTGATTATTGGAAATGACATTGATATGCTTAACGATGTGAAGAGTTATTTGAACAAATGTTTTTCAATGAATGACCTAGGAGAAGCTGCTTATATATTAGGCATCAAAATCTATAGAGATAGACAAAGACGCCTAATAGCTTTAAGCGAAAGTATATACCTAGACAAAGTTCTGAAGAGGTTCAGAATGGATAAGGCAAAGAAAGGTTCAGTGCCCATGTTGTCAGGTAAGATATTGAGCAAGGCTCAGTGTCTAGCTACGGTAAACGATAGAGAAACTATGAGCAAAGTGCCATATGCCTCGGCCATAGGTTCTATCATGTATGCCATGCTGTGTACTAGACCGGATGTGTCCAATGCTCTTAGTTTGACGAGCAGATACCAAAGTGATCCAGGAGTGGAACACTGTACAGCCGTAAAGAACATCCTAAAGTATTTAAATAGGACTAAAGAAATGTTCTTGGTCTATGGAGGTGATGAGCAGCTCGTCGTAAAAGGTTACGTCGATGCTAGTTTCGACACCGACAAGGATGATTCTAAATCTCAGATAGGATAGTTTATATTTTGAATGGAGGAGCTGTGAGCTGGAGAAGCTGCAAGCAAAGCGTGATCGTGGGATCTACAGTAGAAGCGGAATACATGGCTGCTGCAGAAGCGTCAAGTGAAGGAGTTTGGATCAGGAACTTCATCACTAAGTTTGGTGTGGTTCCAAGTGCCTTGGACCCACTGGAGATATTGTGTGACAACACTGGCGCCATAGCATTGGCTAAGGAACCAAGATATCATCCAAAGACCAAGCACATCAACCGCAAGTTTCATATAATTCGAGATTGTATATCATATGGAGATCTAAAGATTAGCAAAGTACATACGGATCTGAATGTCGCAGATCCGTTGACTAAACCTCTTCCACGAGCAAAACATGATCAGCACCTTAGTGCCATGGGTATTAGATTGTTGCCAGATGTAAACTAGATTATTGACTCTAGTGCAAGTGGGAGACTGTTGGAATTATGACCTAGAGGCAATAATAAAGATGTTATTATTATAATTCTTGTTCATGATAAAGTTTATATTCCATGCTAGAATTGTATTAAGCGGAAACTTTGATACTTGTGTGGTTTATGAACAACACCGTGTCCCTAGTACGCCTCTATGGACTAGCTCATTGATTGATGATGGTTAAGGTTTCCTAACCATAGACATGAGTTGTCGATTAATAATGAGATCATGTCATTAGGAGAATAATATGATGGACAGGCCCAAATCAAGCAGAGCAATTAGATCGTGTCATCGTGTTCATCTTTGCGAAGCTTTTTCTTATGTCAAATATTGTATTCCTTAGACCATGATATAATGCAACTCCCTGGTATCAGAAGAAAGCTTTGAAGTCATCAAACGTCATTCTATGAGAGGGTGATCATAAAGGTGTCTCTCAGGTGATCGGAAAGTACTTGTTGGGTTGTATGTATCGAGATGGGATTTGTCCCTCCCGAGTCGAAGAGATATACTTCGGGCCCACTCGTTAATCGATATCAACACCGCTTGCAAGCACGTGGTTAAGGAGTTAATCACAAAGTGATATCGGATTACGGAACGAGCAAAGTACTTGTTGTGAACGAGATTGAACTAGGTATGCCGATACCAACGATCGAATCTCGGGCAAGTAAAATATCGCGTGACGAAGGGAATATATATATGGGATTAATTGAATCCTGGAATCATGGTTCATCCGATATGATCATCGATGAATATGTGGGAGTCAATATGGGTTTCCAGATCCCGCTGTTGATTATTGATAGAAGATCATGTCTGCATATTATCGAACCCGTAGGGTCACACACTTAACGTGTCTTGACGCTAGGATAGAATGGATAATTGGTTTATGAGTTTTTGTTCGGAGTCTCGGATGAGATCTAGGACATCACGAGAGGTTCCGGAATGGTCCGGAGAATAAGATTCATATAAAGGAAAGCAGTTTTTGGATTTCAGAATTGTTTCGGAATGTTCGGTATTGTACCGGAAGGTTCTAGAAGCTTCCGGAGTGGGACCAACGTGTCCCCACTTGTCGGAGGGGTACATGGTCCCATGAGGGAGTGCCCTGGCCGTAGTGGTCCAGGGGCACAAGGCCCCATAGGCCCAGTCGGCCAAAACCCTAGGGGAAACCCTAGAAGGGAGGGAAGACTTGCCCCCCACTCCAACCCTTGGGGCCGCCGCCCTAGGCCTTGGATGAGGGGCCAAGGGGGCCGGCCAGCCCTCTATATAAAGAGGGCAGGGGCGCACCCTCCTCCCCCCACTCCTCCAACCCTAGCCGCCTACCTGCTGCCCTCCAGATCTCTCTCTCCCGACTGCGCGTAGGCGAAGCCCTGCCGCGGAAACTCTCCACCATTGCACCATGCCGTCGTGCTGTAGATCCAATCTATCTCTCCACCCCACTTGCTGGAGCGAGGAAGGAGGAGACGTCGCGGTGTCGTACGTGTGCATCTCTCGGAGGCGTCGCCACTTGCGGCGTTGGATCGGATCACGAGGAGGAGAAGGCTAGTTTGACTACATCACCCACGTTCTGTTGAACGTTTCCGCTGTGCAATTTCTTCAAGGGTATGAAGATCTCATCTATCCCTCTCATTGATTGCATCTCCTAGATTAGATCTTGGCTTTCCCGTTCGCATCCGTAGAATTTTTTTGATTTACTATGATGCGAAACCCTTCACCAAGATCAGGCAAGGACTGAGAGGTACAATGTTGCCAAGTCCTTTGTCGAATGCAAGCTGGCAGAGGGAGCAGTTGTAGGCCCCCATGTGATCAAAATGGTTGGTTACAGTCAGACTTTGGAAAAGCTTGGTTTTCCACTAGGCCAAGAGTTGGCCACTGACTTCATTTTGGCGTCTCTTCCATCCAGCTATGGGCAGTTCATTTCGAACTACCATATGCATGGGGTGGAGAAGGGCCTTAATGAGTTATGCGGGATGCTAAAAATAGCAGAAAGTGACATGAAGAAATGTGCAGGGCATATCCATGTGATGGATGTGCAGAACAAGCCTAGCTTCAAGAAAAAGGGTACTTCTTGGAAGAAGAAGGGCAAGGCTAAGGATACGATCCCTAAGCCTACACCCACGCAAAAGGCTAGACCTGTAGAAGACACTGAGTGCTTATTTTGTCATGAACATGGCCACTGGAAGAGAAACTGCAGCAAGTACCAGGCTTCTTTGAAGAAGAGTGGAAGTAAGAGTACTTCCCACTCAGGTACGCTTGTTGTAAATGTTGTGGACATTCTTCTCGCTGATTCCTATGTTAACTCTTGGGTATTTGATACCGGATCGGTTGCTCATATTTGTAATTCGATGCAGGGGCTAATAAGGACTAGAGAAGTGCAGAAAGGCGAAGTGGATTTTCGCATCGAAAATAAAGCAAGGGTTGCTGCATTGTTCGTTGGCGTCATGCAACTTCACCTTCCGTCAAGATTTATTATGGAGTTGAATAATTTTTATTACATTCCAAGTATGGGTCGAAACATTTTATCACCTTCATGTTTGATGGGGGATGGTTATTCATTCGCGAGTGCAAACAATGGTTGTGTAATCTCTAAGAATGCTATGTTTATGGCTAATGCTCCCATTGTGAATGGGTTATTTATTTTAAATCTTGATGATGCATATGTTTACAATGTTAGTGCTAAAAGGCTTCGGCCTAATGATTTGAGTCCTACCTATTTATGGCATTGTCGTTTGGGGCATATAAGTGAAAAGCGCATGAAAAAGCTCCATGGTGATGGTCTTCTAACTTCGTTTGATTTTGAATCATACGAGACATGTCAGGCTTGTTTACTTGGAAAGATGACCAAATCACCTTTTTCGGGTTTACCCGAGAGAGCGACAGACTTGTTGGAACTCATACATACTAATGTATGTGGACCAATGAGCACGACAGCCAGAGGAGGATATCACTACTTCATTACCTTCACTGATGATTTCAGTAGATATGGTTATGTATACTTGATGAGGGATAAGTCTGAAACTTTTGAAAAGTTCAAGGAGTTTCAGAGTGAAGTAGAGAATCAACGTGGCAAGAAAATAAAGGCCTTGCGATCTGATCGTGGAGGTGAATATTTGAGTCACAAATTTAGCAATCATCTTAAGAGTTGCGGAATTGTTCCACAACTTACGCCGCCCGGAACGCCTCAAAGAAACGGGGTCTCCGAACGGCGTAATCGAACTTTATTGGACATGGTTCGATCTATGATGAGCCAGTCGGATTTACCATTATCATTTTGGGGTTACGCTCTAGAAATGACAGCTTTCACACTTAATAGGGTACCATCTAAATCTGTAGTTAAGACACCATATAAGATGTGGACTGGAAAGAATCCCAGTTTGTCTTTTCTAAAGATTTGGGGTTGTGATGCATTTGTCAAGCGACTTCAGTTGGACAAGCTAACACCCAAATCGGATAAGTGCATTTTCGTGGGATATCCGAGGGAAACCTTAAGGTATTACCTCTACAACCGAGAAGAGGGCAAAGTGTTTGTCGCTCGCAGTGGTGTTTTCCTAGAGAAAGAGTTTCTCACAAAGGGAACAAGTGGAAGGTCGGTGCGACTTGAAGAAGTTCAAGATGAGCCAGTTGGGGATGCTTCTACGATTGATCCTATTGTAGCAGAACAAGTTGAGGAACCCGTGGCAACAGAAGCACCACAACCACGAAGGTCGGCGAGGCTCCGCGAAGCGCGAGAATTATTATTGTTAGACAATAATGAGCCTGCGAACTATGCATAAGCGATGGTGGACCCAGACTCTGAGAAATGGCTGATCGCCATGAGATCCAAGATAGAGTCCATGGGAGACAATCAAGTTTGGAACTTGGTTGACCTGCCTGATGGTTTTAAAGCCATCGAGTGCAAATGGATCTATAAGAAGAAGATTGATATGGATGGAAATGTTCACATCCATAAAGCTCGACTTGTTGCAAAAGGTTTTCGACAAGTTCAAGGAGTTGACTACGACGAGACTTTCTCGCCCATAGCGATGCTTAAATCTATACGGATAATTCTAGCCATTGCTGCACATTTCGACTATGAAATATGGAAGATGGATGTCAAGACGGCTTTCCTAAATGGAATCCTAACTGAGGACGTGTATATGATGCAGCCCAAAGGTTTTGTCAATCCAAACAATGCAGGAAAGGTATGCAAACTTCTTTAGTCCATTTATGGGATGAAGCAAGCATCTCGGAGTTGGAATATTCGATTTGATGAAGTTGTAAAGGAGTTTGTCTTCATCAAAAACAAACAAGAACCTTGTGTTTACAAGAAGGAAAGTAGGAGAGCACTGGTATTTCTAATCTTATATGTAGATGACATATTGCTGATTGGAATTGACATTCCTATGCTCGAGTCCGTTAAGACCTCATTGAAAAATAGTTTTTCGATGAAGGACTTGGGAGTATCGGCATATATTCTGGGCATCAAGATCTATGGAGATAGATCAAGGAGGCTAATTGGATTAAGCCAGAGTACATACATTGACAAAGTGTTGAAACGGTTTAGCATGGAAGAGGCTAAGAAGGGGTTCTTGCCCATGTCTCACGGCATTAAACTCAGCAAGACTCAGTGTCCTTCGACTACTGATGAGCGTGAGCGCATGAGCAGAGTTCCATATGCTTCGGCTATTGGATCCATCATGTATGCAATGATATGTACTCGCCCAGATGTTTCCTATGCTCTAAGTGTTACGAGCAGATACCAGGCTGATCCAGGTGAAGGTCACTGGACAGCGGTAAAGAACATCCTTAAGTACTTGAAAAGGACTAAGGATGTGTTCCTAGTTTATGGAGGTGAGGATGAACTCAGTGTAATGGGTGACACAGATGCGAGTTACCTTAACGACTCAGATGATTCGAAATCGCAATCAGGTTATGTGTTTGTCTTGAATGGTGGTGCTGTGAGCTGGAAAAGTTCCAAGCAAGATACGATGACCTCCTCTTCAACAGAAGCTGAATATATTGCTGCCTCGGAGGCAGTAAAGGAAGCTGTTTGGATTAGGAATTTCCTGATCGCTCTCGGTGTGGTTCATGGCGCGTCCAATCCCTTGGACGTTTATTGTGACAACAATGGTGCTATTGCACAGCCCAAGGAACCTAGACAGCACCAGAAGAACAAACATATTCGCATGTGTTACCATCAGATTCGAGAGTTCGTTGAGGATGGTAGTGTCATGATATGCAAAATACATACGGACTCAAATGTTGCTGATCCCTTGACTAAGGGTGTGTTTGGTAGCCTGGGTAGACTATCTCACCTCATACAAGCTGAGTCCAGCTATGCCCACTTCATACAAGTTGATTTTATTTGCTATGTTTGGTAGGTTGTATAAGCTGAGATATGCTCAATTCAGATTGTGTTTGGTTGTCCCGTATGACATGAGCTAGGCCACACATTATTGAACAACAATCAGGTCCCTGTCTATATATATGAAAAGCAATCGGGTCCCTGGCTGTAAATATGAAAAGCAATCGGGTCCCTGGGATGTTGCATGCGCCGCTGCCGGCGTGGAGCTGTCGCTGCCGGTGTGGTTCCGCCGCTGCGCGCTGCTTCCCTGCCGCCAGGAGACCAAGCTCCGACGGGGACGCACGCCGCTAGGAGAGCGATGGGGCTACAGCGGACGAGGCAGGGAGAGGCAGCAGGTGGCCATGCGCACCGTCAGGAGCTCGACGGGGGCGAGAGCAAGTGCGGTGGAGCTTGTTGGGGACAGTGACGAGGGCGGTGGAGCTCGATGGAGACGGTGGATCTCGAGATCGGACAAGGTATGGAGAGCAAGTTGAGGATTCAAGTCGCCAGAGAACAGGGATGGGGTTGCACGTCGCTGAGGGAGGGGTGAAATGGGGGTGTGGACCGTTGACTCCTATCGGGCTGGAGCGCGGGCGTGGGACGGACTTAGCACTGCCCGGTTGCGAAGCTCGATTCGAGCTTCCCAACTGGGCAGGGCTGAGGGGCCTTTTTCGTACGAGGTGGGCACTGCCTATTGCAACCGAGCCGACCTAACAAACAATAAAACGTGGGATGAGGTGGGAATATCTGGGTTGCCCCAGTCTACCAAACAAACCCTAAGCCTCTACTGCAGCCCGCGCATGAAGCGCACACAAGAGCAATTGGTATTAGATACATTTTAGATTGACTCTAGTGCAAGTGGGAGACTGAAGGAAATATGCCCTAGAGGCAATCATAGAGATGATTATATTTCATATGTATCCATGAGTTATTGTAATGTTCCTTGAATATTCATATCAGGCAACTTGTATTGATTGGCAATTATGTGAATTGTTTGTGAAACTCTTTACTTGTATGGTTATTTAATAGTTGTCCCTAGTCGGAGTTTATGTGAGGACACATGTGAATATTAAACTAGCACATCGATTGGTTGATGACTATGTTTCGCAAGTCATAGACATGGAGATGTCAAACCAATGATGTGGACACATGTTATGAACATGGGGTTGGACGGACCCAACTTGAGACTGGCAATTAGTTGCAGCTCTCTCTACACATCGTATATGTTTTGTCCTTAGACCTGAGATTGTCGCATGTACTTGAGATGTGGATCGACCTACTTTGGGGCTATCAAACGCTGCACTGTAATAGGGTAGTCATAAATGTAGCTTTCGGGTTTGTTCTGAAGCATGCTGAAAGACATGGTCAATCAAGATGGGATTTGCCCCTCTCTACTTGAGAGAGATATCTTTGGGCCCCTCGAGTGATCGGATCCAGAAATGCATGGCCGTGCTACATATGGTTAAGAGTTAACCTAGTAAAGGGTTCCGAATCACGGTATCGAGAAAGGGAGGTCAGCTTGGAGCTAGACCAAATATCGTGAGGCAAAGGGAAAGACATGTACTAAACCTTGTGATGGTTCGTCTGATATGATCTTTGTATGCGTTTAGGAGTTGGCACGTCTTGCTAGAGGCCGCTACCAACTATTGGCAGAATAAGTGTATTCATGTCATGTCTATACGTATATAAACCTATAGGGTCACACATTTAAGGGACTGGAAGCCTAATGAGGATTGGATCCGAATTAGACCAGGCTTAGGCTGCTAATGGGCTGCTAATGTAGAAGCCCACTAGGGACGCCTATATAAGAGAGGGCGGGGCGAGCTGACCAGGGGGAGACGTGAGATCATTCCACCCAGCCGCCACTCCTCACGCCTGTGTCGCGCGCGCGGACCTAGCAGTCCGGCGTCTGACGCTTCCACCCTGTACGTGTGGATACCTCGGAGGCGCTGCATCTGTAGCACTTGGACGAGCCGCACAAGGGGAGCTGCTCGTGGGACGAGGACAAGGAGGAGACGTGGAACGTCTGCACTATCTCGACGCGCTTCATCAATTCTGCAACTGCGCGTCTAGTGGTAATCCCGTGATCTATGGCAACAGTAATCCTGGTATACGCGGTAGAATTTTTTTGATTTGCGCTAGTATAGCCTACCCGTATCCCTTCACCATCATTGATCACACTATTGTCCAGGCGAGGCTCCACTGCATGTGTGCATGCGTGTTTCTCGGCCAAGATGGCCCCGCAGGCCACAAACGCCATGGGGAGTTGGGGACAGACAAAATGCGACTGGTCGAGCGGCGCCATGTACAGCAGGGGCAAGACACGAGATCGTAGCCCTCCTCCTCTCTGTTGGCGGACGCCTTGTCGACCTCTGGGACAGATAGGCCACCGCCTCCGCTATGTCCCTCCCCGCAGTGCAACCCCTCCCGCTCGTAGTTTTTCCGGACAGACCTGGCCACCGTTGCCGCTGATCGAGAGGGTTGCCTAGGGATTAAAGAACCGGGGCTTGATATGCACTTTTTGTGCTTGGAGAAAGTCTGCGTGCAGCCATGAGGCCGCGTCCAGCCAACGCGCACCTCGCCTTCTACACCTCAACCATCGGCCCCTCCTGCTCCTGCTGTCGCATCCGCGGTCCCGCGCGCGAGGAGGAGAACGGGTCGCGAGCTGTGGAGGAGCACGGAGGTGGGAGAGCAGCGCGGCGGCGCAGCGGTAGAGGCAGAGGCGGCGCGGCAGAGCAGCAGAGGAGGAGAGGCGGCGTGGTGGCGGCAAAGCAAAGGAGTTGGAGGTGCGCGATGTAGGGGCAGGAAGCCTCGGCCCCGTGGCCGCGCCTAAGATGGGAGCAGACAGAGCGGCGGCGCCGAACAAGTGAGCGAAAAAATAGAACGGGAGAGCTTGCGTGCGGAGCGAGGAGATTGGATTGGATTAGTTTCCGTAATAAACTCGAACGACAACATATGGGACAGAGAAAAGTAGGATGATGGACGAAAAGCTGCATGCAAAAACCACCTTAGCACAAATCTTTACTATATAATTTGTCTAGCGGTGATTTTCGTCTCACCTATTTTTTCGTCTGTCGTTCGCGAGAGTTTCTTTCTCTATCGTCTGGATCCAATAGAAAAGTTGCAGCTGAATAAGAACCCAACACTGTTTCCTATTCGTAGACAGGAAAGCCTCCGCCATAGGGCCCCCTGAGGTCGTGCGGCGCGGCCTACCTCCGGTCCCCATATCGAGTATGGGGAACTGGGCGCGAATCAACGGAAGGGCGGAGGCAACCCCCGGTTAGGAGAAGGGGGTGGCTGGAGTAGTAATCGCGTGGCCTAGAAGCGATGGGGCTATCCTATATCCATGGAGGCAAACCACCAGCGAGGAAGTGCGGGGATCCGTGGGCGGGCGATAACGGTGGAAATTGGCCCCAAAATTCTCCCTCGTCAACCTAGCTACGACGACCTCCAAAAGTACCCACAAGGTTCCTTCCTCCACTTAACCCGAGCTAGCTGATTTCCAGTTCCGCGATGGTGATGTTGTGTCGAGGTCGTTGGATCCTGCTTTCTGAATATTTCAGCTTGACTAGCAGATAACAGTGAGACATTGTTCTTGTCAACTGTTGGCCATGTGTTCACACTATGGCTTCCCCCTATATGATTTTCCTCAGAGAGAATACCTTGTGTGATTAGTTTGACAAAATAAATACTCGATGGCTAGAGTCTACATGCATTCAGTTAGTTTGTACTCTCTCTGTTTTATAAAACTTGACTCATATTTATCTAGATTCGTATGTATCTAGACTTGTTTTAGTACTATATATACGAACCTAGATAAATTTAAGTCAAATTGTATGAAGCAGAGGGAGTATGCATGTAGGGGATGTGTCTGGAAATTTGTTGTATATTTTCCCTTGCTTCACGGTAAAGAATAATTTTGCTTTTCTTCATCTTAATACAATTGTGGATGATTTCATAACTCTGATATTGTATACAATCGAAAAAACAATACCCCAATAAATACCATTAAAGAACTTGTGGATGTTTTCTAAATTCTGAATAAATAACTTGGTGTGTTGTTCATGAGTATTGTACTGAATAGGTAGCTGGTTTTCCTTGATCTACCTTCACCTACTGTATATAACATCCGTGTAGGTAAAGCTGTATGATATATTAGTCCAGGAGTACAAGTAAAGGAATGTAGCCTGCAAATGAAACGATCACTATGCTAAAGAGGCTTAACATGTAGGATATGCGACAAAGATGTATTAGAGAATAACTAGCAAAAATTTATTCGCCGTTGGTAGTCTCGCATACACGGGTTGGGATGAAAGAAGCCACCGATGAGAGTAGTAATAACGATTAATAGTTTAACACCGAGGATGCCATCTATTTCGAGAACGGGAGAGCTGCTACGGACAAATTGTTCATAATCCATATGGCCAGTTTATTGCTAGACCTATAAACCGTGGCAACACACGAACATTCAGCTGTGTGAGACGCGATGTAAAATACAAATTTCGTTTAATATCTGAATCTATATTTTGTTGGACCGTGGCAACGCACGAACATTCAACTAGTTATTCAACTAGTTATATAGTAGAGATTATCAGGTATATGTATACTAGCATAAAACTCGTGCGTTGCTACTGTGCCACATTGCATCAAACCAGTATTTTTTTAGTTTTTCATGAGCTTTGCAGGGTCGTGTGTCTCGTTCTCCAATATTTGTATGAAAAAGAAATTCGTAGTTATATTTGAAAGAAATGAAAAAGCAAACAAGTCAATTAAAAAAACTGAAGTTTTTGGAATGAATGGCATCTTCATTTAAATAGGAGACAGGGAGCAGATGCTCCCTTCCAAGCTCGCAACATACCCAAATAACTTCAGCAAACTTCATATGGTAAGAAATACTATATTGTTTGTTTAATAGTGACGATCGTAAAGTTAAACATGCACACACTAATTAGGATTGACTACAATTTTGACCCGTAAGAGTAGATCGTTGTATAAGATGATTTTTGGTCATCTTCAGAACCCAGCAATTGCGCATGAGAAAAGCAAAGCAGAACGGGCGTGCCTGTCTGCACCCATGAACGGAACCTTGAATGATAAACCAGGTGTATGGGGAATAATCATAAAACAAACAAATCTAAATTGCTCATATCGTGTATGATTCACTAAACCGCTTAACTTCTCATTACACATACGTGGACAACATGTTGACATAGCGCAAAATCTGACGAGAAAATGACACCAAAACAAGTGAACTGAACTGAAACCCCTTTTGCCCCCTCTTCTTGATGGCTGGCAAAAATTTCAGAAACTACTTGAAGTAATCAAACATGTTTAAGCTTTTTATGAAATAGATATATCTAGACCCTTTTATGTGTAGATTCACCCAGTTTCCTCCGAACATACAAAATAAAACGTGGCTAGATACATGCTATTTAGAAAAAGACTATTTACACACATGAAGAAGGCATTTTTCTTTCTCTGGGTTGAAGAAACGTAGGGGGATAAAGGCATGATGTGCAATTAGTAACAAGTAAGCCTCGTAATGTTCTTTTCAGCAATTGACGGCGGTTAATGCTCTTATTCTCTACTGTACCAGTGCCTTTGAAGATGATGGCGAGGGATCGGACCACGCCGTCAGCTGTGATGGAGGTTTCTTGCGATCCCGTGTTGCCTCGAACTCAGTGGTGACGAACACGACCTATATGTACTGGCATCCGCAGGCCTGCACTTCCTCCAACTTAGTATGCACCGCTGCCTGCATTACTATGTGCAAATTTCAGTATAAGATGAGCTTTTCCCGAGAGTCTTCATGGTGGCCACCAACCACAAAACAAATCAAGAAGGGGGCGGCTCTCTGGCTTCCGCTCGCTTCAACTCTGCTGCCGTGTCCGGCCTGCACACGACGGAGATAAAGATATGTACCTATCGGTAACGGGTTTTTATAGCGATCGGATTGCAGTTTTTTTAGCGATGTATTGAAGGGCGGACGACGGACTTCTATCGCGAACGAAAACCACCTCAACGAAAATTATATAGTAGACAAAAGACAGATAATAACTTGTATTGATTTGAACAATAATATAAAAATTATATAGGAAAAAAGAGGGAGCGGGTAGAGTCCAAACCTAAAGTCCTAATCTAAATCAAACACAACTCTAATAGAGACCACCTTCTGTAGAAGATACCGTCTCTTCATTGGAGCCTGGTTTGGACCATCCAAACCAAAGGTAGACCTGCGAGGTAGCATCCCTAGAGCAACGCGTTGGCCATGCCCTAAACAGTTTAAGTATGTGTTATCTTATCCACGGATGAAAGTAAAAAAACCATCACAATATTTTTCACTATACTTTTTGTTGTGATAAGAATAAGATAACTAGCATTGTTGCAGTGGCAAACTTGATAGATACTGATGCAAGAACCAGCAACCCTTGACTTTGGCAAGGCTTTTGAACCTTTGATTAGAAAATGATACTGTCTGCAAGGCATCCCGGTCTTCGGATCAGATTCAAAGTGAAATCCACCCTTTGGGTGTGCAGTTACAGTATAGACAATATGAAACTAGACGCTTGCCAAGAAAGCACGGTTGACACTAAGCCTAGAAATCATGTTGCTGCTGAGAGAACTAAATTATAATCAAACAGTTGAGATATCAAGTTACAAAAAAGTTAAAAGCTTAGAGCATGTCTAACAGACCCCTTAAAAGGGCCAAACCCGTATAATAACCGCCGGAATACGGGTTTGAGCTCCACCCGGCCGTCTAGCAGGCCTCGTAAAAACGGCCCCCGCTCCGGTTTTTGCTGTTTTCGATTACGGGGCGGGCCTTCGCCCCCTACTTGTGCGGGGTGGGAGCGGGAATAGAGGGTCAAACCAGTATCCTCACATCCACTACGCGCGAACAGTTTCAGCGAAACCCAACCGCCGCCGCCGCTCGATCTCCTCCGCCCCGCCCTTCCCGGCAACGTCGCGGCCGGATCCCGCTGCCATGGATCCTCCGCAAGGGCCGCCTACCGCTGGCGGTGCATCTCCAACGGCCGCGGTGGTTGATGTCCCCGTCGGAGGTCCGCCCAACGCCGGCGACGTGTCGGCCATGATCTCTGCCACCATCCCGTCGAAGAGGAAGAGGATTCCAAAGCAATTCTTCGAAGCCCCTTCGGCGGCCGCAGCTCCGCCGGCCGCAGCCCCGCCGTCTGCCAAGAAAGGGGGCAGGATGAAGACGAAGGCGGCCGGGCCGAGGGGTGCTCCGCAGCCCAAGGTGAAGACAAAGCAGGTCAGCCGCATCGGCCTCGTGCCTCCACCGTCTTCCAAGGCCACGACCCCTCCTCCCTCCGTTCCGTCCGATGCCCGCGCCACCGCCACCCACCATGGACGTAGACAAGGTGTTCGATGTTGAGTCCACAACATCGTACATGGACATGCTCAATGAATCCGCGGTGGATTTGGACGCCGGCATCGATGCGTTCGATGGGGAGTGCAACGTCGAAGAGATTGATGACGAGGAGGAGGATGAGGGTGACGGGGAGGAGGTGGTTGAGGTTGATCCGGCTGCCGCCGGTTCTTCGTCGACGCCGAAGCCACGCACGGCGAACTACAGCGAGATCGAAGACGCCATCTTGGTCCGTGCTTGGAGCAAGGTGGGGATGGATGCGTGCACCGGAGTGGACCAAGGCGGCAAGCGCTATTGGCAGCGCATTGAGGATCTCTACCACCAGCTAAAGCCTCGCACCAAGAGCATGGCCGACAGATCCTACCGCTCCCTTGAAGGCCGATGGAACATCATCAAACCAGCTTGTTCTCGTTGGAGTGCTGCCATGGATCAAGTGGCCGACAACCCCCCTAGTGGATGTGTGTCGGAGGACTATGTAAGTTTTCCTTGTTTGTTGCTATCCATATGTGTTGATCATGTGCAAACATCACATAATATTGTTGTGCATCCCAAGTATGCTCAAGCCCGGTACAAGGACATTGCCGACTCCAAGAATTTCAATTTCAACATTGCTTTTCCATTCTTCAACATCTTGCTAAGTGGAAGTTGAGGGACAACGAACGAAAGTGCATGAAGGAGGCACTGCTCACCATGGATGATGAAGCGGAGGACATGAGTGCGAGAAACGCCGGCAAGCCCGAGGGCAACAAGAAAGCCAAGGAGAGGGTGAAGGTGGAAGGCGAAGCAGCTAGCTTCCGGGAGAAGTTGGATCAACTCATGAAGTCCAAGGAGGCATTGACGATGAAGACATTGGAGACCAAGCTCCTCATCACCGAGAAGAAGAAGGAGGTCAAGCTTGCCAAGGTGGAAGCAAGGCGGGAAGATGCCAAGTTGAAGGCCGAGCTTGACTTGAGGATGATCGCACTCAAAGAAGCCAAGGCCATGAAGGAGCTCTTGGCCGAGGAGAGGGATATCATGATGATGCGCACCGACGGCATGGACGAGGATCAGCTGGCGTGGTGGAAGGAGACCAAGGCGGACATCATGGCGAGGAAGAAGGCTACGCGTGAAGCTCGTGCTGCAAGTGCTCAAGGTGAGTCTCCGGCGAGTGGTGGCGCCGCTGGCGATGGACTCGTTGATGGTTGATCACATTTGAGAACTTCCGTGGCTTGAACATTGCCTATGATCGCGTTGTGATGTTAAAAACTATGAATTATGCATCACATATTTTGGATGTGCTATGTTTGATCTGAAATTGTCGTGCAAATTGTTGTCTAAAACCCTGTTTTGAGGGGTCAAAAACTCGGACGAGCTAGCAGAACCCGTATCCCCGCCCTGTAAAACAGAATATTCTGTTAAAATAGAATATGGAGATACGGGTTCTGCTAGCTCGTCCGAGTTTTCGGCCGGCGAAAAGTAAATACAGGGCTCTCTACTCACGTTTTAAGGGGAGAAAATATACGAACCTGTTAGACATGCTCTTACTATACTACTACTAGAACTGAGAGAGACAAAATCTCCACAATTCCAAGTTTCTAGTGCATGTGTTCATGCAAACTGTTTTTAAAAAATCAGGAGCATTTCTTTGTGATGCAGGACGTTGTGTCAGAAAGCTAGAGAAGTGAACAAAATACAGCTAACTGCGTAGTACAGTATCTGAAGATGTGAACAAAATTAAAAAGAAGTTAGGGATATGTATTATGGTGCTGCCCAGGCTCGAACTGGGGACCTTTGAAGATGTGAACAAAATTAAAAAGAAGTTAGGGATATGTATCATGGTGCTGCCCAGGCTCGAACTGGGGACCTTTTGCGTGTAAAGCAAACGTGATAGCCGACTACACCACAGCACCTTAACCCTGTTTGTTAATATCCTCGAGTGAAAGATATTTATCGTAATCTCTCTAGCCTATGCAAACAACCGAGAACAAAGACAAAGGAAACATCACAGACCCTTCATACTAGTACTAGTAATTAAGATTATAAGCCCAGCAAGAGTAAGCATTTCGTTCGAGTACAAAAAAAAAACTCGCAGTTGTGCCATGATCCATTCCGAAGTGTTTATACCGAGATGGCCTGGAATAGTCTGCCAAAACATCGATCCACCGTCATCTTTTTTGAATATTTACATCCGAAAGCTTAGAGGAACCTGGAAAGAACGTCACTAAAAAAGAGAAATGTTGATGTGAAGCACGGAAGAAAGAAGAGAGGATCTTTCAAAAAAGAAGAAAGAAGAGAGAAAAGCATGGCACAGGATGACAAGGGTGTCAGGGTCCCGGGGAATTGAGACGAGCCCTATGCGGAGCAGAAACCGTGGAAGCCTGCCGACCATCTGTGTTGTTCCCAATTTGGTCGTTTACTGTTGCGGTCTGCATGCTAATCATCTTTGTCCATCCGTGTAAGCATGAAATCCTCATCCACCTAGAGCTAGAGCTAGAGGCTAGAACGAAGAATCCTCCAACGAATATCTGTTTGAGTTAAATCCATCAGAGGTCACTGTAGTTGCTTAGCAAGTTTAATACGGTAACTGTACAACGCTAATACGAGTTTACGATGACTGAACTTGCGCGAGAGCTTTACACGCGGTCACCGCTTGATACGGCGCGATGTATCGCACGACGTGGCGGCTAGAGGGTCCCACTGGCAGATAAATAGACTAGAATATATGGAGAAGGAAGTAGCTTGGAGGGTTTTTTTGCAAAATCCCCTACCTGGTACTAACCCCCCCTGGTCCGAGCGGACCCGTTCAGTCCGACCGTGCCCGCGTCGTTCCCCTCTGCTTACCCTAAATCGGCGGCGCCGCCGCAGTGGAGTGACCGCCGCCGCAGGAAGGGACCGCCACCGCCGACCAAGGGAGCTGCTCCGCCATGTCCAGCGCAAGCTCATCCCGTTGTGCGCTCCGCCGTGCTGCTCCTCCATTTCCTCTGATAGGTTGCCCCGATTGCGGCCGTCAGGTGAAGCAGGCGAGGTCGGGGACGTCAGATCACCCAGGATGGATGTACTACAAGTGCAAAAATCATGGGGTAAGCTTTTCCGCTCTTAAGATTTAGCTCGAGTTTCTTATTTAGCTCGCGAATGTCGATTTAGTTCGAGGTTCTTCTGATCCAGTCGTTTTTCTCTGTAGTCTGGGTGCAATTTTTGGCACTGGGAGCTCGAGTATGTCAGCTATTTGATCGAGAAGAATCACATTCGAGGGGATGATTGCATTGAAGCTTATGGCTGAGCAGAAGAAAGAAGAGAAGAACTTGAGCTTAGGAAGCAGGAGGCAAAAGTTACACGTGTGCAAGGCCAAGAGAAGCAATTGATCCTGATTTTGCTGGAACTTAGGCAATTCAATCTTTTTCTGAAGATTGCAGTTGGTGTCATCTGTCTGCTTTGTGCTATGCTGGCTGTTCTTCTGGTGAAGCAGTGAGGTCTGATGGTTATAGGCTAGTGGATGATGTACTAGTGTGTGGTATGATAAGCTAGTGTGATGTAGTGATGCTTTTGTTGTAGTACTCAGTGAACATGATGAAATGGTGTAGTGTGATGATGGTGTGATGCTTTTGTTGATGTAGTACTCAGTGAACCTCATGAATGTGATGCATTTTGGCATGATGTAATATGAGCCTGAAGTAATGGAGTTAAATGTAATGTGTTGTCCTCACATATCTTGAATATTCTGGTTAACATTGGTAGATAAGATACTTGCAGCTGAATTAACATTGGTAGATAAGATACTCTGACAACATACTTGCAGCTAGATTAACATTGGTAGATAATACATAAGTTCCAGAACACATAATCAATGCCACTTAAGTGTGCTTGGATTACAGAAAGCATTCAGTGACCAAAATGGTTGCATATACTAGCTACTGGAAACACACTTGCTACTGGAAACATTAGCTACTGGAAACAATAGCAACTAGTACATAGTCTTGTGAATTGAAACACTAGCAACTAGGTTGCCCCTTCTCCACCCTTCTTCAAACCCAGATACCACTCCATCCTCCCAGACTTTGGCACTGGTTCTATAACCACCTGGGACATGAGAATTGTCTCACTTCTTGTCTGAGGAACAAGAGGAACATCAGTATCTTGCAGTTCAGCTTGATCTCATGCATTTGCTGACAAAAGAGCTCTGTTAACTAGCAGTTCAGCTTGATGAGTTTCACTCCGTGCTGCTTCTGTTGCAACCTTTGCATCTCTCTTAGCCTTCCTCTTTTGTTCAGCTGCAAGTATCTTGTCAAGCTCCTTCTTCTCTGCAGCTTCTTTCTTTTTCTTTTGAGCCACCTCTTTCCTAACCTCTGCTATGATTTGTTTGGTTTCTTGCTTAGCCAGCTTGGCAAGCTCTGCTTCTTGTCTTCTCTTCTCTCTATTCTCTGCAGCAAGTGCTGCCTTGGCTTCCATAAGTTCAGCCTTCTTCTTTTCCTTCTCCAACTTCTTTCTACCTTTATCATCTATCTTCTTTAACTCAGCTTGATACTTGGCCTCAAGTACAGCCAGTTTTCTTTCTTCATTGGCCTTATTCTTCTCTTGTTGCATCTGCAACAACTTCTCAGCAAGTTCACCTTGCCTAACAGTGCTAGTTCCAGCTGGTTGGTTCAGCAAGCTTTGTGCTTCTGTGATGAATGTAGACTCTGGCACTGGCCCTGTCTCCAAATGTCTCTATACTGGCATCTGTACATGCAAAAATTCATAAGTACAAAGGACTGGAATGTAGACTCTGTGATGAATGTTTAACAGAAATTCATAAGTACAAAGGAGTAAGCTATACCTGCTCCATCAAGTGGTTCACAAGCATATCTTCATGGGTCTCACCAACAGGAATGGACCTGTTGTTAACATCTATGTTCTGGTCCTATGATACAAATGCAAACACACCAAGTTATATACCACATCACCATACAAGATTCAGAGGAAAATCAAAACAAGTGAGGAACTACCTGTGTAGGTGTTTCAGAAGTATCAGGAAGAGGTTGATCAGCTGTAGTTGGTGGTGGTAGTCCAGCTTTTAACCATTTGCAGCCTGCTTTGTTGTGATCAGGGAAACCACAGTATGTGCAATGCATTATGACACCATGCCTTGTCATTTTCTTGCCTCCTCCTCTAGCATCTATCTCATATGGTGCTTTTCTTCTGCTTTTTGTAGGCCTACCAACATGTTTTTGGTAGAGAGGTGCTAGTACTGTAGGTCCATTCATCCTTTCTCACTCACTCTTGTCCTTGCATGGGTAAACAATGTTCCCATATGCCTTGTCATGCATTTCTACTGAGTAGCAAGGGTCAACAACAGTTACAGGATCAATGTCATCATGCCTTAAACAGGATATAACATGTGAACAAGGGATTCCAGTCTTCTGCCACCTCATGCAAGTGCATGTCTTATGCTTCAAGTCAACCACATAGTCAACAGGTTGAGAGGACACAAGTTCTCCCACTTTGAACAGTCCATCCCCTGCCCCTTCTGCAAACACATTGTTTGCAAACTCAATGTTCTTCTACAGCTTCTTCATTATTTTGGGACATATAGGACCAGTCCAAGTACTTCTCTCTTGATTTTTGGTGTAGTGCCTACTCATAAGTTGACACTTTACTGTTTCTAACATTGAAAGCACTGGTAGCTCTCTAGCTTCCAAGATGTACCTGCCAAGCATGTAACATAGATGAAAATAACCAAGATGAAAATAATCAGAGATGAACATAGACATGGACCATTTGAAGTATGCATTTGGCAACTTACTTGTTGAAAACCTCACAGTTGTTGTTCAATAGAATATCACATTTTGGTAAGTCACTCTGGAAAGCTCTCACCCATGTTTTTGGATCCAAGTTCTGCAACCAGGCATGAGCATTTGAATTAAGCACTTCCATCTGTGCCATGTGCTTCTCATAGAGTCTAACTGTGTTGCTCCTAGATATCTTCCAAAGCTGGTTCTTCAGTACATCTCCCTTGAATAATTGCTGAAAATTCTGCCACATGTGTCTTACACAGAACCTATGCTCTGAATCTGGGAACACAGCTTTAACAGCATTAATCAGTCCCTGCAACCAATGTGTAAGAAATGATTAGTACAATGATGGGAAGAACAGATGGTCCAATGGTTTCAGCAATAACAAGTTACAACTAGTAGTTACCTTTTGTTTGTCTGACATGATGGTCCAAGGTGTTGTGTTGATTATTCCCAAATCAGCTTTCAGAGTTTCTAGGAACCATGTCCAGGAAGTAGTATCTTCCACTTCTACAGCAGCCATAGCAATAGGGTAAATGCAATCATTAGGATCCATCCCAACAGCTGTGAGTAGCTGTCCTCTATGCCTTGTTTTAATGTGGCATCCATCAATGAATATAACTGGCCTGCAACCTTGTAGGAACCCCCTCTTGCATGCTGCAAGACTCATGTAGCATTTCTTGAATCTTGCATTCTCATCAACTAACAGATAGAAAGTACTGCCTGGATTACTCCTCCTGATCTCATTAGCATAATCCCAGAGCATCTTGTATTGCTCTTCTTCATCTCCATATATCACAGTCATTGCAATCCTTTTGGCTCTTTGTAGCTTGCTCCTAGATGGGGTCATGTTCCACCCTTTCTGGACCACTCTTGAGAAATTTTGAAGACTCATTTGTTGATCAGCTCTAAAGCTCTCCAAATACTTCTCTGCAATGAATTGTGCCGTGAAAGCACTAACCTTCCACTTTCCTCTGCAGGTGTGCTCAGGTGTGTACCTCTTTATCTGGAATGCTTTTTTTCTTGAGTCAACAGATGCCCATAGGTACCAACTGCAATTCTTCTCACATACTGCCCTTACCCTCTTCTTGTCATTTATAGGTAGGTTTATACCCTTTCTATGAATGCAACTATATGCCCTGATTGCTTTCCTAAGCAACTCCACAGTAGCAAACACTTGACCAACAACAAATTTTGGATCATTCAAATCATCATCTCTGAATGTTCTGAATTTCATCCTCATTGTATCATCATCAGAGTCAGGTCCCCATAGATCATCTTCCTCAGAATCCTCCTCTTTGATTTCACAATTCTCTTTGCCTTTGTCTGTTGCATTTGGAAAGCATTTGGTTGATCTTTTCCTTCTCTTCTTTACAGTGCTACTCTTGCCTTTGTCAGATCCTTCCTCACCAACTAGATCAGCATCATCTTCACTTAGAGCAAAATCAGAGTCCTGCAGCTCAAAGTCTGAATCTGAAACATCCTCACTGTCAGCCATTGCATCATTCTGTTCCCAATCACTTGCTTCTTCACTTTCATCACTTTCTTCATTATATGCAGCTGCAGTATTGCCTCTATTCCTCTTCCTTGACCTTACTCTACCAGCAACAGTTCCTTCATCATGTTCCTGAACTGAATCTTCTACTGAAGTTGTGGGATAGACAATTTGAATTGGTACTGGAGGTCCCTCTGCACTTGGATATTCAGGTTGGGTACTCTTTCCTTGCTTTACAGGGCTAATAACAGTAGGCAAAGGAGCAATTGGAAACTGTACTACATCATCATAAGCTTTAAAGCTCAAGCTCTGGTCATGGTCCAAGTATATGCTGAAGAAATGATGCCCTATGTCAACTAAATTAACCATAGCCATGAATGAATGGTCATCACATAGCTCCCTCAGACCATTACTGGCAATTGTAAGCATTGGAATACAGTAGTGAATCTTCATTCTACCTGCCATCTCATAGCCAATTTCTTCAATTATCCTTTCAAGCATCACTTCTGACCAACTTAGGGTAGCAACTTCATCATAATGAATGATGTGGCCATCAACATAACTTCTGTTCTTGCCAGTGCCCACAAAAAACCCACCATGATTTATCTCCAATGTAAAGTATGCACTTCTTTCTCCTACAAATGAACAATGACATGCTTAATTACCTACTGCAAGCTTCAATTTTGGCATGCACAATAAACAGGGCACAATAAGCAGAAATATGGGCATGCCATCCTCAACCTCAACACTGTAAACAATTTTTCTACCATAAAAATGACATTTTTCTTAAACCCTAAGCCCCAATCACACCAAAATCATCTATGAAAACCCTATCGAATGCTGAGCCACAAACTTGCAAAACAGAGACAGAGGATAGACATAGGAGAGTCAGAGCACCAACATCTAACATGCTGAACCACAAATCTGCTCAAAATCAAAGTCGGCGGTTCAGGGATTACC
This sequence comes from Avena sativa, assembly GCA_916181665.1. Taxonomy (NCBI): domain Eukaryota; kingdom Viridiplantae; phylum Streptophyta; class Magnoliopsida; order Poales; family Poaceae; genus Avena; species Avena sativa. The sequence goes on along the minus strand of OV702283.1, from coordinate 151,250,387 downwards.
GTAGACAGGAGGGGGAGCGCCTTCCGGCCACCGGAAGGGAAACATCGCCGCGGCTCCTGGCCGCAACATCTGTGCGGAACCACCGCACCGCCGCACCGCCTCTCACCCCGCCGTTGTTGACGAAGAAAACCGCAGCAACCTCGATTGCCGCCGAGCTCACTCCCCTTCACAGTGGCCTCGCGCCGTTCCCGCTCCCACTCTCCCTCTTCTCCTCGACAGCTCCGCAAAAGTTGATGAGAGTGGAGGGGCTAGTTCATGATTTCGGAGTTGTCTGAAGGGGCCAATGGGATAATTACTCCTCCCTTCCGACACCATCAATGCTCGCGTGAGACTGCCAGTGGGACCCTCTAACCACCACGTCGTGCGATACATCGCGCCGTATCGAGCGGTGACCGCGTGTGAAGCTCTCGTGCAAGTTCAGTCACCGTAAACTCGTATTAGCGTTGTACAGTTACCGTATTAAACTTGCTAAGCAACTACAGTGACCTCTGATGGATTTAACTCTATCTGTTTCATAGCCGGGAGGGGAAGTTGGGGTGTCGATCGGGAAACACGACGACACCCTGAACGCGTGCGTACGATACCTTCGATATCGGAGGCACTGCATCTGCATGCACACATAAATCATGCCCATAATACCATCTTCGCTCGCCTACCCGGGACGCCAATCCGGACGTCGAAATTAGGTTCAGACGCAAAAATCGGTCCAGTCGTGTATCCAGGGACATGTTTTCGTCCGGATTTCGGCGTGTTTTGATCCGGCCTATCCAGGCCGTATCCAAGATCCCGGATACGCACTGGAAACGCCGGACTCAGCGAAAAACGGGCGTGAGCTAGCTCTGTCAGCGAGAGAAGGCGCCACTCCCGCCACTTCGCCGAGCTCCCGCCCTTTTCTTCCCCCTCCCGCCTTTCTTCCCCATTCTCCCACTCCCGCCGCTCCGCCGAGCCCGACGCCCGACATGCCGCCCAAGAGCTTCGTCCAACCCAGATCGATCCTCGGCGAGGGTCCGGCGGAGAAGAAGGCGAGGAAGCCGAGAGCGCCACCGACGAAGCCGGAGGGCATGTCCACGACCGAGTGGGAGAAGAGGGAGCACACCAGGAAGATCTCGTCGGCCGAGCGGAAGGACAGGAAGGAGAGGGCGAAGCTCCGGCCACAGCAGGCGACATAAGAGCAGGCGATGGTGAAGATGCTCGGCCAGAAGACCTGAGCTCGGCCAGAAGAAGGCGAAGATGCTCAAGGCCGTCGGACCTCCCGCCGAGCGTCTGCAGACTTCGATCGAGAAATGCATCGCCGACACGAGTGCGCAGGCCGAGAAGAGGGCTGAGAAGAGCGAGGAGCGCTGGAAGCAACTGATCGAGACACAAGGGGAAAAGATGACCCTCATCAAGGCCAACCTCGCCGAGAAGAAGGCCAACTACGCCGTCAAGAAGCGCAACACGGGCCTCAAGTTCCTGATGGGCGGTGAGGACACGTCGAAGATGAGCTCGCCGGTCAAGGTCTGGTACATGGCGCAACGTCAGGCCATCCTGCAGGGCGTGATCACGGCTTCCCCTTCCTCTGCGCCGAACGTGCCTGCGCCGAACGCTCCCACGCCGAGCTCTGCCTCTACTCCTCCAACGCGGCGGACATCAACGGCGAGACGGACGACAACGCCGCGTCGGCCACGCCGCAGGAGCCCATCTCCATCGACGACTGAGAGTCATTTCCCCTGTTTTGTAATAAAAATTAGCCGCCGAATTCATGGGCGTACCTGTCGAACATCTTGTGGCCGAGCACTCGCCGGCGGGAACGATAAAGATTCAAATATATCACCGTTTTGTGTTCGACTGGGTACTCGGCCTGGGTATACGAGTGGGAAACTGGATGTATTCAGGTCGAAAACTTGCGCGGTCCAACCAAAAAAAGTCCGGATTTCGGCATGGGTTCGACGTGGAGACGCTCTAAAGCTCAAGAAAATGTCAAAGGGAGAAAGGCCAGCAGTGACATGTACCCAGACCGTGAGCAGGCGAAAAGGTTATCTGAGATTTCTTCCGGTCCGGGCTCCATTTACCAAATTCCAGAATCGCGCGATTAGCCTTAAGGCGCAGCTCAATGTTTACCTTCCACCCTCTACAGGACAGTTTTGGAGGGAAAAGACACAGGATAAGAATTGTCGGTATTTGCATTTCAGTGATATCTGAACCTGAACAATCCTGCTATGATTGCGCTAGTACTGTTTCTGACACCGCCTTCTTCAACCTGGGACTGAGCTTTTGTGCAGCATGGAAGGGGGCAGTCGACATACATGTTTCGTACCCCTGTTTTGATCCAATCCCCCTCTCTCAAAATCCTCTTTCTTAATATTATACAGTACTAGGAAACGTGTCCGTGCGTGCACCGGGGAGAGAAAAAATTATACGACACATAAAGTAGATTGTTGTAGGTAAAGTTATGGCGTGTGGAAAAAAATCACAATATTGAGGGCGTCCACCGCTCTACGATCAGGTAGGCCACCCATTGCTCCCTTTGCCCGTTGTTTAAGTGAGGCCACTCAAACGGGTGCTAGAGCCATGCATCGCCACCGCCACCTCACGTGTGAACGCCTTTGCTTATTACCTTCTGTCCCCGAAGTAGAGCAAGATTAGAAAGCCTTATAAATTATAGGAGGACCCCATCTACCACAGGCGTGTCTCCGGGGTGGAGCACATAAGATGACGAGGCACAGTTAGGAGGCGGGTCAACAAGCAATAATAAAGGTAAAAATGTTTTGGCATTAAGATTTATTTGATGTTGTGTTTTCTAGGTTTTATTTTCAGAGAATACAACAATATTACGTGGATAAGCAACCTTTTAATACCCACAACAGAATATAACCTGCAACTAAAATTCGGCGGGGTCACATTTGCTAGCTGGTGCTACCAATAGAAACTTAGACTAACCTATTATGGATGATTGAAGCGAAACTAAGCTCTGAAGTAAACATGAAAAATCTTCGCTACAAAGGTGTACAAAGTAAATTCTTGTTACGGGGATTTAGAAAAAAATGACTACAACTAACATTCATAGACAATCTTCGCAGAAGACATGTCTAGAACGCAAAAGAATGGGGCATGCATCTTCTCTAAAAAGTATCACACGTAGTGTAAGTGGTTTATTTATTGAAAATCTCTCCGGATGTGTCAAAAAGCCAAGTTCTTATATGGAAAGAGGTAATTACATGATCTTATCTGAATTTTTGGTACTTACCGTTGATGTCAGCGCAGTCGCCACAACACCCAGTTCAGACACTCCATGCCGTGAAAGCTAATGCCGATCACGTTCATCCGAAGCTCTGGAGTATGGACACACTTTCTTCTGAACTTCTGCCATGGAAGATCAGACGCAAAACTCGCTATGGAAGACCAGACGCAAAACGCCTCTACTGAAAGAGAAACCAATCAACAATAAGTCACATACAGATGCTTACCATCGCTTTCTATGTAAAAAAAATCAGACGATATGTATCTATCTGATTACAGAAACCTGATTTTCTGAGGTAGGGAACGCGTCCCGGCCAGCCGGTGGAGCCATACGACTTCTCCTAAAGCACCCGTGCATTGGTTCCGATCCCGGCAATGATGTGTCTGTCGTTCACCATGGCTTTGAAATGCGGCCCATCACGATCTGCGTGTGACCCAAACAGTTCGACATACACTCAAGCGCTGCATTTTTTTTGTGGGTCGTTCCGATCAGGTAGACTGGAGCCTTCCTGTCCTACGCAAGTGCGCCATGGCGTAGATGAGGAAGGTCATGTGGTTTCTTTGGGTAGGAGCTGAGCTCCACGATCGCGATCGAGATGCTGATGGCAATCTTGTAGAGCGCAAAACTTCGCCAAGAACCTCGACCGGGTGCGGCTGGACGTCACAGAGGCCGGTAAGCGCGCGCGGCGACTCTGAAGACCACAAGGGCCACAATGCTGCAGGACACGATGGACGTGACGGCATCGGATCTACGCTAGGCGGCCTGTCCTAGTTCGTTCATCTGGTTCGAGAGGACGCGGTATGTGGATCTGGTTCGAGAGGACAAGGTATGTGGGGGAGAGGAAGGAGTCCTGTTGAGTCTAGCGAGGCCCGATCATGATTCGAATTTCCGCGCACGTAGAAAAATACAGTTTTTTTCTTTTTTACTTATCGGTGGCTTTAGTGGTAATATAAGGTTTAGTGGAAGGGCAAATCCGTCCAAAAAAGTGTTGGACCGGAAGAAACACTTCGTGCTTTATTATTATTAGGTACTAGCAAAAATGCCCGTGCGTTGCACCGGAAAAAGTAATTCTTCATATAAATTCATATACTTAATTCACTATAGTTTTTATTTAGTCTACTACAACATATTTCCCGTGCTTCGCAATAGAATAACAAATGTTACTACTAAAAAGCTAATTTGGAGAATTGCTTTTTTTTAAATTACCTGATTGCTAAAAAATGCACATGCTCTATTGAATTGTTTTTTATTGGAACATTTTACAATGGGTCATTAAAGCGCCAACCAAGAATAGATACCGCAAGCTGCAAATGTAAAATTCAGTTGTTAAGGAAATTGCGAATATATTGAATGTATTGACAATTGACTCAGAGATTCAGAGACTGGAGCATATTTTTGTATAACTTCTTGGCTCGTGGCATTGAGAGATGGATAAAAAGATTTAATTCCATTCTTCATTTTGTCTTCCACAGAGAAGGTGGTCCTTGATCTCCTTGCAGCTCGTTGTTTTTTGTTTACAGTTTTCCATCTCACCTCAGGATCTATAGGTCTTGGGAGCTCCACGCCCCGGTATTAGCCTTGCTGTCACATGACGATCTATCTCGGACCACTATTGATTCACCAGCAGGTCATCAAAATATCCGTGTTATTAGGCTTATATGAAGCCAGGACGACCATCTGGTACAACTGCACACTCAAATCTGCCAAGAAAACCATACATCAGAAGTTAGAGATCAAGTATGAGGCAGAACCCCAATATGTAGAAAACTGAAGACATGTACAAGCTATTAGCATGGCAAGACACAAGCCCGAGTGTTGGAAAATCATGTAAATACCATCAAATCAGATCGTCTTCCCCTACTTGAGCACAAACATGAGATGGATTCACAACAACCGTATGATCAGACCCAATAGATCCCTAATATCCTTTGGAAAACAAAAACACAAGGTTGTTGTGTTGAGCGCCCAGCCGGGAACACAATCTCTATGCCAGGCATACATGGTTGCAGGATTAGACTCGATTGTCTCAGCGTAATAAGAAGAACTCTAATAAGAATAAGAGTTGGCTGCTCCGGCCGGAGGCGCACAATTATACACAAAAATCAATCTGCCCGATGGATATACATGGCTGCCGGACCAGTCCAATAATCCCCGCCAGATCGTATGATCGTATGCGCTGGTCTGCGAATCAATCTCTGTCGCAGGCATGGCTGCAAGATTAGACTGGATAGCTCTGTAATCCAGCAGAACTTTTAATCGAGCAGGAGACATGAACTTTTTAGACTTTGGCCAAGCGTGAAGAAGGCCTCCCGTCGGGATCCATGGAGGCGATTAGTAGGACGTCACGAACTATTATTTTCTTAGGCCCAGTGGTCGTACGTTTTATTACTCGCCGGTGCCACGGTGGTTATTATGTAATTTCGTAAAAGAGCAAATTTGTCTAAAAAAGAGTTGAACCGAAAGAAACACTTCGTCCTTTATTTGATTACTACTAGCAAAATGCCCACGCGTTGCGACGGAATAAGTTAGTCTTCGTTGTGCCGGTAGTGAGTTTTTTACTCCCTCTGTCTAGAAATAACTGACTTGGGTTTGTCTATATTCGATTGTATCTATACACTAAAATACGTCTATATATATTTAAATTTAGACAAATTCAAGTTAGTTATTTCTAGACCGAGGGAGTAAAAATAGGGACACATGTGTAGCATATACAATTTTTTTAAACTTGCCCCAAGCTCACATCCAAAGTACTTAGTTGTGTATGAAGCAGGCCTCGCAAGTGCTTTTACTATATCAACCATGTTGACGATATTTGTCTTGATTCCATTACCACGGCCTTTTATCTTGGTCAACATTCTGGGCATCTTGTACCTGTAGAAGGCATCATCCTTGTTGGAAGCATCAATGTTCTGAAGCGCCATCTTGACTCAAGCTTTATGCAGCAGATGCTATCAAATGTGAAAAAATTCAGAAGCGAGAGCAGATGCTGGTCCGTGAAGAAAACTGAGCCGACTCTCAGAACCAGATAACCCAGCAGTCTCTTGATGCATACCAAACTTGTGCCTTTTTCTCGTTGTACCAGAATAATCTCCAAGCAATCCCAACTGATCTGTTCAGACAAAGAAGCTTCACCTTCAACCGCAGGCCTCGTCGCCCCGGCCGCCGCATCGCCTCTGGTCGCCGCCCCGGCCCCGCAAGCTCTTTCCCGCCTCCTCGCCTCTATGCTCGACCGCCCGGCACCCTCCTCACGGTCCCCCGCCGCCAGCACCAAGAACCGCCGTCCGCCGCCCCTCCTTGAGCTCAAGCTCGCGGCTCCCCTTGCCCTCCCGTGAGCCTTCTCCCCTCCTTGACATCTCCCTCTTCCGACGCCGCCGCGTCACTCTGTCCGTCCGACTCCCAACGCGCCGCTCAGCCCTAGCTTTATTCTGCTCCACCCAAGTCTCCAGCGCCTGCTCGTCTCTGCTGCTCCGCCATCTCTGCTAAATCCATTCATTAGATCTCAAATTGGTGCTTGTGCTAGCTGATTTCTGAGGCAACTGATTCCTATCAATCTAGGACGTATATAAATTGGTGGAACTGCTTACAAAAGAGCAAGGTGGTACTATTTAGTACTACAAAATATATCCATCCGTCTCCGTTTACCCTGTTTACCGGTATCACGGCCCATAAGAAAAAGGCCAGCAGCCTGGCGCTGGATTGAGTCGATGGTTGAAATTCATTACTGGTGGCGGTCAGGACAATTACTATGTTGGTGGGAGGGTAATTTTGTCCAAAAAAGTGTTGGACCGGAAGAAACATTTCGTACTTTATTATTACTAGCAAAAGTGCCTGTTCGTTGCACCGGGAAAATAAACCGACTCGACCTCCCTCGTGCAGGGTCGTTTCCTGCCCGACCTTCCTCCTGCAAGGCCGTCTCTTGCCTGACCTGCTCAGTTCCCGCCTCAGCGACACAACTTGAGCTTCCAAGTCTCCCTGACCCCTCACACCCGTCATCGCAATCCTTCCTCTTCAAACCTGCTTGATTAATATAAATTACATTTATCTAGAAATTCATTAATGATCCAATCTTACTATTGGATCTCTGATGTAATATGAAGCATACGCACCACCCAACTGATCCCAGTCTTGCATTACATCTGTGTTAGAGCATGAGAGTACATTGCAGGGAATTGAATGTAGATAGGACCATTAGTTGTATACTTATCCATCCAAAAAGTGCTCAAACGATTATCAAGTTGTACTGTCGTAGATGCACATTTGCTACCCATTCAGCTTAGCATGTGTTTCCAAGAAAAGAGTTTCACCACTGAAACTTTTGGATCCAGATAAACGAATAGGAATGGATGTATAATATGTGCAAGTAGATATACATGGAGAAGCAGTAGAAGTACTGTCTCGCGACTAAGCGTGTACAGAAACTTCGGCACCTTGTAGCGATATGAACGACACACATACATGGTTGATTCCCGTTGTCATGTTTTGGCTATGCCTGAAAGAAATAGCATAACAGATCAGAACATATGAGAGGAAATAATGCATCAAATCTGCTAGTTTCAAATGGCTGGAGCATGTTGAGCTGAATAATGCAAATAGAAGTGACTCCAGCAATACGCAGCCAGCCGGTCGGCCCATCCATCCACCCCTTCATATCCTGCTAGATGCACGTGTGTAGGGAGGATGATGGAGATGATTTGGCGGCAGGCGGGGGCAACGGAGGAGCAGAAGGACTGTATCTTGGACCTTCCCGTCACTCTGCGCCTGCAGATTCTCAGCCTGATACCGCTCAAGTCCGCCATCCGCACCGGCACGTTCTCCTCGCAGTGGCGTGGTCTCTGGGAGCAGTGCTGACCCGTGTCCTCCCCGCTCCGCTTCCCCTTCCCGGGCGAGTGGGACCAGATGGACGGCATCGACATGCAAGAGAAGCGGCGGGTGGACGTCTTCTCGCTCACGTTCCACGCGGGGCAGCTCGCGTAGCCCGACCTCAGATACGATCTTCCGTCGGCTCCGTTGTTCCTCTAGCATGACGTTACGATCGACGGGGAAGGGGATTGGGGAGGCAGCGCGACGGGATTGAACCAAAACTAGGACACGACGGTGGCACAAACGGTTACTTTTCCTCAGCGGTGGCATTATCCTGTAAATAGCTATAAGTAGAGAGGCAAAACAAGTCCAAAAAAATGTAGGTACTATAAGAAACATTCCTTCCTTTATTATTATACTAGGAAAATTGCCCGTGCGTTGCAACGGGAGGCATGTTGCTTTCTCGTTTTGTTTGACAGAAAAAGCATCAGCATGTCCCAATGCCATGGGAGGAGCTTGACTGGTTCTTGTACTGCTTCCAACAAAACATGATATGAGTTGCATCTGGAATCTGCCGGCAGTAGGTAGTTTCATCTAATCTTGGGTGCCACAGCTCATAATGAAGTTACTCATCGATCAAAGAAGCAAGAACTACAAAATACATTTTGATTGAATGACTACATATTCTTCATCTGTAGTTGTTACTCTGAGTAACTTATTATGTTAACTGGTAGTGAGCTACACGAGCCCTTCGAGTCTAGTTGTTATTCAGAACCAAAGCACGTCATCTGTATATGCAACATCAACCGTTTATTTTCAGCTTTGGTTGACATAATGCATGGCAAGAAAAAAGTGGAAAATATGTTTAGAGTGGGAGGTCATCTGCTCATGTAGCTTTCTTTGGCAGCCTATCCAGTTTATCCTATGTTTCCTCTCTGCATCTTGTTCGAATTAGTCTCTGCAACTTAATTACTCGTTATTATTTTCACCAAAACGTTCGCCGTGCAGTTGTCCATGTTTCAATTGTGAGAAACAAAGATAGTATAGCGGCCACAGCAAAACGTAACATTGGGACATAGAATTATACAGAGATACCAGAGAGAAAAGCAGCAAGTGTTGTTGTGTGCTTGCACCCACCAGATAAGGCGGAGAAAGCCGCGACAGGCAAGCAGTGGCAGCAGCAGATCAAGCGGAACGGCAACCCGACCAAACACGCGGACACCATGGTGACGCCGTCGCACATCGCCCTAGTGGCCCTCCCCTTCAACTCTCATGCGGTCGTGCTCCTCTCTTTCGCGCATGTTCTTTCCAAAGTGGCGCCGCCAGGGACGACCCACTCGAGGCTGTGACCGCCGCCGACATGGCCAAGGCGCTAGAGCTGCTGGGCAGGGAAAACGATCATACTGCACGGCAAGGGCGACGCAGCTCCCTTGACCATCAGGACCAAGGGCTAGAGATGTTGGACGGCGGTGCAAGACACCATCCTGGCCATGGGGTAGCTCGCGGCGCTGCGACGCCATCCCAGCCGGCAGGTCGTGGTCCAGCGGCTTCAGCTCGTGGCGCGCCACTGTCCCGTCCCGCTCCATCAACATGTTGACATGGGTGCCCTCCTCTCGTCCTTGGGAGATTTTCTATCCCATGGAAGCACCTAACACTGTTCAGCAATTGGGGAATTTTTGTTATAAACCAGCGGTGCGGCGCTTTCCAGGTTATTTGACTCGTCGCGTTCCAAATCAAATCACTCGGCGGTGGCAGGGTTAATAATATCCATGAGTTGGGAGGATAAAGCCGTCCAAAAAAGTGTAGGTACTACAAGAAACACTCCTTCCTTTATTATTAGGTATAGACTAGCACAAATGCCCGTGCGTTGCACCGGGATAAAAACTTTTTTTTGAATAATGTACATGTGAGATTCTGGCCATTTTGACCTCTAAGTTTTTATTGATGGAGTTTTCTCTAGACTATAGGCGTGTTCTCCTACAACGTGTGGACAAACCAATCGTGCCACCATGGTCTTATCTTTCTCCGCGCCACTTGGAGGCTGATTAGCTTGAGCCGGAAGTGTTTAAACAACTTTGCAACGCCTAACATGTTTAGCCCCAATCAGCTTATATAGAAAATATCCTAGTCATATTTACGTCTAATCATAATCTGTAATGCGCTTACGGAGGGATTCTATATGGAATAAGATTACAGACACAGCATGGCACCAACTAATTGAATAAGATTGAGTTAAAAAAATAATTAGATCAGATTGAAACAGTTGCTGCAGACCATGTCGTCTGTAGGTTACTGGACCAAGTCGTTCACACCAAAGCCAAGCCCAGTCACGCGCGCGGGGACGTGAAGACCTTCCCGGTCGGCTCCTCTCCTTCCTTCCCTGCTAGCGCCTGCTCGCTCCGCCGCGGACCAGACGTGAAGACCTTCCCCTGGTCGGGTCGACTCCTCTCCTTCCTTTCCCGCTAGCGCCGCCACAGCACACAAACCCGCTCGCTCCCAGGCGAGCCTCTCTGTCCCCCTCCTGTCGACCCTCTCTCAGTCCCGACTCTATCCTGCGTTCCTTCCGCCAGCAGCGGCCTCAGCACTCCTCAATCTCGAGGACCGTTGCTTTTCAGTTCATCTTCCAATGCCCTCACACAAAGCCTTTCATCGTGTCGTCCTCTCCTCGTCAACCAACCATCGTCGTTCGGTTTTATCTAATCAAGCTTCTATTGCTTGAATTACTTGGCTTGTCGACAGCCAATCCACAAAACTATATAAATCGGTGGAATTTGGTGCCAATTAGCGATGTGGTACTATTTAATACAGTGAGATAGCCAACCCTCAGCCCAATTCCATCGGCTACTATTTAATACAGTGAGATAGCCAACCCTCAGCCCAATTCCATCGGCTCCTCACTTCGATCCTGAGAGCCCAATTCCTTGAGATAGCGACACCCAGCGGTTCGGGCCAGAGAAGGGCCGCGAGTTAGGGACGCGGAGTCAAGCACCGAATCGTTCGGTTCCCTTTAGCGGTGGCATAACATGTTAAATCTTCGAACTAAAGGGGTAAATCTATCCAAAAAAATGTTGGACCGGGAGAAACACTTCGTGCTTTATTATTATAGCAAAAGAGCCCGTGCGTTGCACCGGACAAACAATACTCAAACGCTCATTGTCATCATCACACCGACCGGTGACATCCTTAATTGGTGATGCTCGCGTTGCCAACCGGGCTCCCTTGACATCCTTAATTACTTAATTAATTAATTAATTAATTGATGATGCGATAGGCCCACGTGTACGTTACTTGACCTGTCCATCATGAGGATAGAATCACGGGATCCCGAGGAGGATTATCATTTTCCATTGTGGATGGTATGCATCAGCAAGGCATGATCAATTTGCTCGAGAAACCGAAGAAAAGAAGAAATCAAGCAAAAAATAAATTTGGATCTATTATCCGTAATTTTATAGAAAAGGCTTATTTTGGAGAATTACAGTGTGGCTCCTGGGTGCTACACACCCCCATACCTAGAAAAATTAATAAATAATTAGAAAAAGGTTTTAAAAAATCAAACTTTTTTTGGAAATCAAAGATGACCAGGTATGCTACTTGTATAAAAACATTTTCCTAGAAAATTACTTCCATTGCATCCTGGGTAAAAAATAATTCGAAATGCCCCATAACCAAGTACTATTCACCTTTAATTCGTCATATTTTTGTTTCTTTTGCCCTAAAGACCATGCAAATCATTTCCTTTCCAAATATTTTTATCTGAGTAGCTTACCTGGCCAACTTTGATTTCCAAAAAAGTTCAAAAAAATTTAACCTTATTTTTAATTATTTTTTATTTATCCAAATATGGGGTGTGTAGCACCCGAGAGCCAAATGTCCGCGTTACTTATTTTGTAACTATTTAGCTCTACCTATATAGATTTGCTGCGACACTGAGACTTCTGAAGCATTTTTACCTCACGAAAAACTCGATACCGCATGTCCTAGTACATCCAAAGAAGCATTCTTGCAATGAAGTTCTCTTATAATTAAACACAAAACTTGATGACAGACATAAACACAGTATATAAGGAGTGGCCCTTTGTTTCTGTACTGCAGGATAGGCGATAGTTAGTGTTGGATGGGGCGCATGGCTTTTCCTTGTCAGTTCTGTTGATGTCTCGAAAATGCAATTTCTTTTGGCTAAAAGAAAGAAAAAAATACGTCAACATAAGGAGTGGCCCTTTGTTTCTGTCTTTCAGATCCAGAAAAATGAGCAGAGTGCTCTGCTCCCATGGCGGCCACACAATAGATGCTCGACGGCAGGGTTAATCCAGTCGATGAGAGAAGTGTGGAGATGTAATAGGAGGCACATAAATTACCGGTTTGGTGTAGGGAATTCATTTTTGCAGAAAAAGATGGGGTTCTTGGTTCAGGATTTGGATGACGACAGCGGCTGGACAGGGGAGCTCGGGAGTGTTTGCGAGGCGAGGAGCTTGAGCTGTTGGTGTTGGCGGTTCATACGAAGTGGAGAAGGCGAGGGGTAGCCACTCATCTCCTCCAAAGAATCTTGGCTCATGAACAAATCGGGACAGAAAAACAAGAGAAAAAATCATGAACAGATTCAGTCCGGCAGTACCCGTGATCCTCGTCATGGTCTTCAGTACGCTCGCCAAGCGACTGGAAGGGGATGGAAGGGCAGGACCCAGCCGCCTCCGGTCACCCACCGCACCTCTCTGCCGGGAGTCCCCACATCCACCATGCATCGCCGGAAGGGACCCAAACTCCTGCTCCGAACACCTTTCGGGGCCAACCCCGCCGACTGACCTGAGCGCGCCACCCTCCCCTACTCATCGCACGAATCCCCTTCATCCCCTCCCGTACTCGCCCCTATCGACCATGTCCCCCACGCAGGCCCTTCTCCACGAGCTTGTCATGTCCCCCGCCAGGAAGCTCGCCTTCATCTTCGGGCAAGCTCGGAGGCGAACGACAGCGCCGGACGCGACTATGCTTTTTTATTGAACAATTGCTTCTCCAAAAAAAAGTGTCGGACCGGGAGTGTTTTTTGCTTGTCCAAAAAAAAGTGTTGGACTGGGAGTGTTTTTTTTCCTTTTCACTTACCGGTGGCATTGGTGGGTAATTTATTTTTTGGTCAAAGGGTAAAGTCGTCTAAAAAAGTGTAGGTACTACAAGAAACACTCCTTCCTTTATTATTAGGTATAGATAGATAGATATAGATATATATATATAGGTATAGATATATATAGATATATAATTTGTGTAGAGGTGGTTTTCATCTGTCGTCCGTCATTTTTTCTTTTTGGTTTTACCCCTGGCTGTTAGTAGCTATTACACCACCTGCCACCGCCGAGTTTATCGACATAAACCGAACACTCCGTTCTTGCCCGATCCCTCCGCCCCTGTTCGTTCTCCTCTCCTTACTCTCCCACGGAAACTACCACCCGCCTCGGCCTCGATCTTCGGCGAGTGGCGCCGCCTCGACCTCCCTGTCCTCCCGCCTCTAGATTTTACACCGCTGTAAGATCTTCACCGCGCCAAACTGCTGGCACCCAATCAAATCCGCCACGACCCATGAGATCATGCCGTAGACGCCGCCACAAACTACGCCCCAGATCCCCTCATGCCCTGACCTACTCTGCCTCTCTTCGACAACTGAGCAGACGCCGCCTCGACCACGTGCTCTACGCCGCCACCATCTCCACCTAGACCCCGTCCTGCCCCAACCAGATTAGCCTCTCTGCTACGTCCGAGATGATGCCGCCCCGAGCACCTGCTCTCTGAACGGAGCCGTCCACTGTCGTCGCCTAGATCCCAAATCCTACTTCTTCGGCCGCCCCGAGCACACGCGACTTGGCCAACGCAGCTCTGCACTAGATGCTCTCTTGCACTACCTCGGTGAAGGGCTGCTACTCCGTCCGCGTTGTTTACTTGTTTGCTCCAGCTTATCCTTGTGCAGACGTTGTATACATGCCATTTGTACTTGGTGTATTTTCCTATTCTTCTTCTCTTTTGTGATGGATTCGGTTATTGTGATCGATAGATTCCAATTGGAAGATGGGAATCACAAAACTCAAGAGGAGGCTTATTACTCCTTGGATGAAGTGGATGAACAAGGCGAATTAGGGAATCACATCAGGTCGTTAATTGGTGCCGAATCGAGCTGATGGAATGGAGCTTCTACCTGCTACAGGTGTGTTTCTACTGCTATGCGTGTGGAGCAAACTGTCAGGCTAGGTGTTGGGTGCGTCGTATGTATGGTTCTGTAGTGTGAATATGTGTATTCTGTTAGTATAGCACACACATGTGTCAATGGGTGTGTTTTTCATTTTATGGAATAAACAAGACCCAGATGGATGAAAACGTTTTGCTCTAAAATATAACTGATGTAGTGTACATGAAAAGTTAAACAACGCAGTCATAAGGTTCATGATGCAGTTGCGAAAAGAAACCCATCTTTAACTATTCTTCTGTACACAATGTCCTACTCAATATATGCTTGTGGTTGTTCAGTGAACATGTAAAAGGACTTTAGAGACACAATAGAACTGAACTTGTGATCGAAGTGAATTTGCTTTTCAGAGATTAGCCAGCAGCACCACCGTTGCTGATGCACACATATGGCAAGTTGGCAATTACAAGGATGCGGTAGACCGGTATGTTGGAAGTGAAAATATTTGTGTTATAGCCCAGTTTCAGTCATTGCATGAAAATACCAAGAAAACATAGAAGCGACATCTGCAGCAAAAAATAATATGTCTTGTTCTGTTTGTATTTTTAACAAAATCCTGAAGCGTTGAACTGCATTTATTTTGTACCCTGATTGTTTATAAATTACTTTTGAACTAAAGCTCTTGCGACTACTTCGTTTTTTTTAATACTGCGTCTACTTTGTTGTCATGTGTATCAATACAAAAAAATGTTGATGGCTTATACTTTTTTAGACAAAAACTTAGGCGCACTTAGCCTGTTTGAGATTGGTCAATGAACGTCTTTGTACTTTCTAGACAGTCTTAACTGGAACTTTAATTGACACTATAGCATTTAACATCTTATCAGGTCCATCTGTTCGCAATTGAGTAACGATAAATTTAGGCCAAATACATGCAAATAGTATGCAACTTCTTCATGGGCGATGACCATTTTCGTCTACACTAAGGTCTGCCAGTGTTTGCACCAACATAAAAAAAACCGTAGCAACGCACGGGTATTCAGCTAGTTAGGTACTAGTTGAATGCCCGTGCGTTGCCACGGTCGTTTAAATTTTTTCGTTGTACATGGATCACCTTTTAATATAAAACACACTTAAATGATAGTCTGTTTAGAAAAGGTAGGCACAATATTTAAAAAGCTCTAATCGGTTCGTGATCATTCAATGTTTAAAGATGCAACTAATGAAGGAATCTGCTAAAATTTGGTCAAGCTAGTGCTAAGGTCTACAAGGAAGTCTTTAGCCTAAGGACTTCTTTGATGGTGATAAACATAATGTTGCTCTTTGTGGTTTTTCCGGACAGTGAAACATAGAGCTAACCAACAACAAGAATGGTCTGCCCTTGCGCCTTGTTTATTGACATAGAAATGTTGTGCCTGGCATCGAGGAAGAAACATTCTCCGCACGGCGTGTTGCCTTAGCACGATCTATGTGTCGGTGGTGTTTCTCATAAATCCACCGAGCATACCAATTTGTATGGGATAGATTGATACCGGATTTTTTTTAATCTTTAACTCTATACGGGACCATATTTCTTCTTCTTTTTTTGTTGCTTGGCTTAGTCAGTATATACAACCCTTTTTCTGAAGGAATACAACTTTTTTATTAATCTAGTGCCTCCTAACATATAATATTTATCTCATCTGGGCAAAGGTAGCATATATAATCTTTTTATAAAATTTAATACCCCTAACTTTTTATACACTGGAGATAAAAAAAAAGACGCACACCAACCATGCATGTCGGATGTGTGTATGAGTTTGCGCCATGTTTTGTATTCGTTGTAGTTCAGTAAGTACATCACATTTCCTCATTCCTCGTCTCACTTTTCAGCGGGTCCAACCACCGGTGCTTGTTGAATTAACGGCTTTGCAAAACTGCCTGCTGGATTGAGACGTGGCTCTCCTGGCCTGCCTCATCACCATCGTGCTGATGCTCGGGCTCGCGATCATCGTACTGAATCTACGAAAGTTTTGATGCCCTGTCTGAAATATGGTTCAGATTAAGTGTAGAGTGGTGTTCAATTCAGTTATTTCTTGACGGAAAAAAATAGCGCAACTCCTTATCGCCGCGCAATCCTCAACAATCCTCCTCGCCGCGCAGGCCAAGGTCGTCGACCGCCTCTTGGCCATCCTGCTCTGGCCACCAGCGACCAGCAGAAGCTAGGCTCGCCGCCCGCTGCAGCACTTCATCGTCCGCATCCATGTCGCCCCGTGCCACTCCGGCCGGCAAGCTCGTCGCTCCGTATTAATCCGGCCGCCAAGCTCGTCGCTAGCCCCGTCCGTCTGCAAAGACCGCGCCGACCAGCATGCCTCGCCGCCTCATGCACGAGGCCATTCTCCTCCATTCAAGTTGGAATTGACTTGCGGTGGACTACTGCTTCTCGTCAGGTAGGAGGTTTTAGAAAATACGGAGGCAGAGGTATATATATTTTTAGTCCCACAACTTGCAGCAGATGAGCGTTTTAGTCTCATATCTTACAAAGTGAGCAAGATTAGTCCCACAACTTACAACCCGAGAGCATTTTAGTCCAATTCAATTGATTTTTTACGATTTTGACAGAATTCATCAACCTATAGGTTAAAACTTATTCGGGAGATGACAAATGGCAAAGCATTTTTTACAGAATGACCCTTGTGTATTTTGCTTTTGCCGCTGTGACCTTTGTACGGCAGACCCCACTTGTGGGTGATTGTACAAATCAGAAAAACAAATAAATAAGAAAACAGTTATCATGGGAATTGAACTCATGACTTGAGTTGCCAAACAGTGCAAGCTAGCCACTAGAGCACACGGTAACATGTGATAATAGAAGAGTTGTCATTTATTATAAATCAATTTCAGGCCGATGTCTCCGTACACCTCCACGTACGGATATAACGCACGTAAAGAAAGAGTTAAGATATCTCCACTAGGTCGACTCAATCCGACTGAACTCGTCCACGCGGAACATGTGCGGCGTCTCAGCGGCACGATCTATCTGGACGGACGCGTTCGGCTCGACCCATCCGTGCATCAAATCTGGACAACATTTGCGTCGGCCCGGACAAGGGCAGATCAAGGGCGTGTCCTGTCCGCTGGTGCCACTGGCCTACCCATCAGCCACCGCTTAGCGTGACATTGATTCAGAAGCGCGCGGCGGCACCAATTCAGATGCAACTGTGGCAGCGATTCAGACGCAACCATGACAGCGATTCAGAGACGCGGGTGGAAGGCTGACCGGCGACAGACTACACCATCAATGGCGACGAGACTACACACTGACTAACTGGACGTCACGCTCTCCCTCACTGCCATTGCTGGCGCCACCCGATGCATGCCCTCTTGACTGGACATTTCAATGTTGTCACTTCGGCCTCCGCGGCCATCTTCTCTCACACCGCACCACACTCTCCCCCTTCTCCTTCCCGTCCTTCACTACTGGTAGCTAACCATGGCCAGCAGCATTGGATCGAGGGTAGGACGTCTAGGACGACCACCGGGTCCCGGCCGTGGACGTCGAGGGAGGCGCGAGAGACGCGGCCAAAGAAGCACGCCAGCACGCTCTCCCTCAATGCCATCATCGCCCGAGGAGATCGACCCAAGCATCTGATCCAGTTCGCCGTGGCCATCCACTCTGGCATGACGCGGGACAGGCTGCTTCTGCCTCGCAAATTCGCATCGCTGGTCGGCGACGAACCGCCCCTGCTTGTCATTCTGTAGGCGAACAGTGTCAAGGCCACCAGGTACCCGGTGGACGTGCGGTTCGATCACCTCAGACAGATGCACCTCGCCAATGGCTGGAAGTGCTATGCTCGCGCGCACCAGATCGAAGCGGGCAACATTGTTGTCTTCAAGTATGAGGGCGAAGGAAGGATCGTCGTCAGCGTCTTCACGACGGGGCGGACACTAGAAATACGCCGACGTTGGCGATGGCCAAGCGCGGACAGATGGATCACACCGCTGGGCGTAGTCGCCCGGGCAATGCCGGACTTGGACCCAAAAGCGACGGCGGCCCGACCCAATCGGATAGAAACATGCCATTTGGGTCGGCCATTTAGATCAGCCCGGTGAAGATGTCCTTAGATGTTAGTCACACAACACGCTAGCTAGCTCTCGCTGGCTTACACGGACATTAAACACAGAAACAAAGTTACATATACTAGCACACGCGCACACACTAGCAAAGTGAAGCTTGATCGATTACTACATATAGGCCTTTATTCTCAACATTCCAAATATCGTGTTTTAAAGTTGTGAAAAATCTTGGTCCATTTTTTTTGAACGTGAGAGGGGTCTCGAAGGACCCCGAGGCTGCCAGCTTATATTACTCGGTGGGTATAAAATACAACAGGACAAGAAGAAAAGAAAATTACACTAAAGTCCTGCAAATAAGCAAAGAGGACCCTGAAACTAAAACAGGAAAAGCAATCAGGTCCTTTATCTTCTCCACCGATGATGAACCTTGGCTGCCGGCCGCCATGACGCCGCTGGGGACGCACCACTTGGCAACTCCGGCCCAAGGTTCCAGAGAGGGCCTCCACTCTGGAGGTTGAAGAGACGCATCCATGGCGTCGAATCGGGCCGCCCTTCTGGCCCCAGATCATGGCGACGACGACGGCCGCCATGTGATTAGCTCGAATCGGCAGCAGGAGATCCCCCCACCCACGAGGGGGAGCCAACGGCGCCCCGCAGAAGCCACTCCCCTCGCCTCCACGGCCGGTCGGAGCACCCTGCAGCACACCACAGCACCACCACGAGAGATGGACAAAGGCGACTTGCTTATTAACGGAGACGGTGGTCTTCTCCGGCGTCTTCAGCCCTGCTCTCCCCTCACCACCACGGCCGGCCAGAGAGCACAGGAAGACAAAGAAGAAGAACCCTAAGTGGATCCAGATCCCGTCGCACAGATCCTTCCCCCAGCTCCAAACTACAGGCACAAGGCCCACAACCCTACACCTACTACTAATCCCTACATGCGGAGCACCTCCTCCTCCCCGACTCCGGGCGGCAGCGCCGCCGGAGCGAGTACAGAGGGGGGCTCGGGAACACGTGGCGACTCTCAAGGCTTAGAGAGAGGGGAACGCGGGGGGGGGGGGGGGGGGCGATGTTTTCACCACTTAGTCAAATATGGGGTGGAGTGACCAAGTTCTTGGTCCATTTGAAATACGGATTGGACCAACCTTGTGAAGATAGCCTAACTTTTTTTTACGTGCTTCATATTCGTGCGTGGAGGTGTACGGAGACATCAGCCTGAAAATGATTTATAATAAATGACCACTCTTTCATTATCACATGTTACCGTGTGCTTTAGTGGCAAGCCTGCATTGTTTAGTAGCGCGAAGTCATGAGTTCAAATCCCATGATAAGTATTTTTCTTATTTAGTTGTTTTTCTGTTTGTACCACCACCGATGAGTGGGAGTGGCAAAAAAATAAATTTCTTTGCCACATGTCATCTCCAGAATAAGTTTCAACCTATAGGTTGATGAATTTGATCAAAATCACATAAATTCAATCGAATTGGACTAAAATGCTCCCGGGTTGTAAGTTGTGGGAGTAATCTTGTTCACTTTACAAGATGTGGGACTAAAACGCTCATCTGCTGCAAGTTGTGGGACTAAAAATGTATATATCTCTACGGAGGCACGAGAGACTTTTTTCTTTGGCGTTTTCTTGAACTGATCAGCTACGACCGGATCCGTTTCTCTATAGGAACGGATAGCTACGGAACGGATGAGCTACGGACGACGGACGAAACCACTAGACGTGCGATGAAAACCATCTTAACGTAAATTATAGGATACTAGGAAAAATGCCCGTGCGTTGCACCGGAAGAAAAAAAAGATCTTGTAAAAGATAAGTATTTTTATTGAATATTTTATAGACCATGGAGAAATTTACTATTTGAATTTTTTTCTTACAGGAACTAAGCGAATTTCTCATCTAAAATCACCTAATTTTTTGGTACACTAAAATATAGAAATTTCTTAATTAGGTAAGAAATCCGTCGAGCACCTAGAGAGAAAAAGTCAGAGTAAGTCTACTACCAGCCGCAGAGATCGTGCTTGTCAGGTGTTTCAGACTTTCGTCGATCGCCCGTCTTCAAAGGTCCATAACCACTACATTTAGATGACCTGCCATTAATTTGACAATACATCTGGTTATAGAAAACAAGGTGCTATAAACATGCGTGTATGTACAAGGCTGTTGTTCCCGTAGTTTGATTCCAGCCTTGTTGATATTGCCGTGGAACCTGCAGGTCCTGACCAAGAAGTTCAGCGCGAGGGATGTCCGAGTGCATGATCAGGAGCTGTTAAAAGAATGGCAGGATGAAGAGCAATGCCGGCGTCCTACGTGCATCGGGCATGGACCACGCGGTCGACATCGTGGAGGAGCTCAAGGCACAGGCCAAGACGTAGGCGACCCTTGCACCGGCGTGTTCAAGAATGTCGGCCAGGACAGACGCCTCCAGCGGCTAATATGGGCAGCCATACGAAGTTTAGACGATCGTCTGTACGCTTGGAGGTCCATAGCTCGTGTGGGGGAAGCTAGTGCCAGGGCACGGGAAGACGCTAGCGGTGGTTCTAGAACCAATCTCTTCTCTGGCGCAGGGGGAAGGCCTCCATGGAGCTGATCCTATGCGGTGTGTAGAAAGCCACCGGTGCCCCGAGCTAGGTCGGCACAAGGTGGAAGCTGCCGCGGCATGGAGCTGGGCGGCGCATAAGGAATTTCAAGCAAGGGAGGGAGGGTCGTCGTATCTGCAGGTGGATCAGGGGGAAGGGGATGTGTGGGTGGCGCTCGCGTAGATGATGACGAAGAGGAGTGGAGGTCTGCCCCGCCGTGCAGGCGCTCTTCCAGAGCCTGTGGAAGTTGTGCCTACCCACCATCTCGCAAGCGCCCACCGTCGTCACTCTCCCTAATGCGAGGGGCCACCCCGCCAAGAAACTCCCCTCCGCCGGTGACTCCCTGCCTTCTACACGCGTGCCGAACCACGCCTCCACACGCAGCAAACTTCTCCCCTGCCCAGGCACTACAGGAGAAGGAGGTAAGGCTAGGGCGGCGCCTGGCGGAGTGCCGCGACGCAAGGAGAGGCGTGCTTGTGGCGACACAGGAGGAGGACCACGCGAGTCACATCGCTCTCGATCAGGAAGGAAGGAAAAAGAATAGCGAATCGATCTAGGGTTTGTGGCGGCGTGGTTTGAGGCCAGACCCTACGTGAGATGAGATAGGATGGTGGGGATAGGAGTTATATTCTCTGGCCTATCTCTGGCTTGGAGAACACGATCAATCGGATTTGAAACGGACTCTACTATCGCCTGGCCTACACACATCGCCATCGCATAGTATTTTTTTTAAAACAAAACAGTATGATGGCAGTTGTGCGTATTATAGGCTTTGGTGGAAGGGCAAAACAGTCCAAAAAAAGAGTTGGACCGGAAGAAACACTTCGTCCTTTATTATTATTAGGTATAGATAGATAGATAGATAGATAGATAGATAGATATATGCTAGCGCCCTAACAGGATTATAATGGTATATCTATTGTATGCTACAATGCTCAGATAGGTAAAAATATCAATTTCCAAAAACAGAACTGAATCGATCCTCCTCTAGCTTCGCTCCTAACTCCAGTTTCCCAAATCCCAGATAGTGCTCACTTTTCTCAGCTGTCTTTTGTGATAGACATTTCAAGTTTAGAGATAAAAGAAACAATTAATTCCATCCCTGAATAAAAGAAACAATTAATTCCATCCCTGAAGAATTTCTCTGCAATCCCATGTCCGAGTGAACTAATATCCATGGAGAAACCACATCAACAAGAAACACCAAAACGACGACAAGAAAATGGTTCTAATCGTCTCACAGAGGTTTGCATTCTGCATCAAAAGAATAGAACTATTCTACTTGATGACCTCAAAAAATAGAACTTCAGGCTTGAGCTTGCTGTCCTTGAAACGTTCTAGCAAATGCTCCCAAGTATCTTCTTTCTGCATGGAGGATGTTCACATCAACAAATCGACAAGTTAGAATTATTAAATGGCTAAAAGAAAGAATTGTGGCCTAAATCAAGACCTACGATCCATGAGTCACTTACCTCGACAGTTTCAAAGCCATATATGAGCCACTTGTCCTCAACGTCGCGAGCAAAGCAGACGTAGCGCTCATCAGCATAGCAGATCTGTAAGGGTTTAGATTGCAAGCTAGCATAAGATGAATGCTAAATTGCACCGTTTTTGCAAGGAATGGCTATATTGGTAAACGTAAGCAGGCAAATTAAGTGACTAGAGCATCAAACCAACTTTGCAATAGGACTATAGTAAAACTCTAAGCCGCTGGAGAGTGACTAGTAAAACATAAAGAGAGAAAAAAAAGTGTACAGATAAAAGGTTACTCCAGCTTATGTTCTGCAACCACTCACTGTGATTTCATGAGACCATTTCCCATTAGATATGAATGGATGGGAAATAATGCAAGATAGGCTTGCGACAGCAGAAGAGGTTACAAGGTCCAACCAGGTTACCTAGATATGATATTTCTCCGATGCACAATCAGTACAATGTTTAATGAAAACGCTTAGCAACATAATGACCACAAGGAATTGATTCTTTCTGAAATTCCTCTGTTCAATCTTCCAAATATTTTGATAGTGGGCTTAGAACGGTAGAACATGTTCCACAGATAACGTAGAACATATGCCACAGATAAGACCATGTTACAATTTGAAAATATCTCCTGAATATACAATATGACCAACTCAGATACGATGTAGTATCATAGTTTAACCCGTTATCCACCTATTTAGATAGAGCAGAAAATGCCTTATCAAGGTAACCTAGTCAGTCAGGCTGAACCCAGTGACAGTGCAATTTACTGAAAAATGCCTGAATATACAATATGACCAACTCAGATACGATGTATCATGGTTTAACCCGTTATCCACCTGTTCATATAAAGCAGAAAAATGCCTTACAAGGTAACCTAGTCAGGCTGAACCAGTGACAGTGCAATTTACTACCCTGGTCCACTATTACAGAAAACAGAAACTTGCTTAATTCTTAGTGTAATACTCCCTCCGACCCATATTAGTTCACTCAAATTTGTCTAGGTACGGATGTATCTAGCACTAAAACTTGACTAGATACATTCATATCTAGATGAATCTAAGTCAACTAATATGGGTAGGAGGGAGTACTAACTATGCCTCTCTCAGATTGAGAGTATGATACAACATCGACCTTTATAATTACGATGCATCAGGCACATCTCAAAGTTAACAAAGAATCCAGCACCAGTTATGGAATAGCAACAAAGCTTATAAACTCTCAGGTCATTGTTTTCTCCTCCTTTTTGGATTCAGTTCCATTAATAATTTAATTTAGGAAAATAGAATACTCTGGTGTGGGCGTACCAAGGAGGTGACAGTATACATAGCTGAACAATTGGCACTTTTGCAAAAGAATCCAGTGTCAAAGGGAGACGTGATGCCAGCCAGGACTTCAGAGACTGTGTCCTGGCTTTCACTGTCACCCAGCCAGTTCAAAACTGCAAAATGAGCAAAAGAAGGCAACATGATGAATATTTTTGGTATAAACTTCTGCAAGCTATGACGATTTTTACATCCAGCAAACTCTTGAACCAGAGCAGAAGGAAATTTCCAGTGACCATAACACAAAGACACACATCTTTCTCATGTTTCATTCTGAAGGGAACCACACTAATTAATTTCTAGGATAAGAAGTCATACCACACTAATTATTGTACGCATGTAAGTAATGTTGTACTTGGGTTCCAATATATGTTGTATTGCAGAAATTGGTACGAGTTATAATGTCATTTTATGTCTTGCAGAAGGGCCACAGAAAATACAACTTATTATTTGGGACAAGTTTACCTATTGTAAAGAAATGTGGTGTGTTCGAAAGAAACAGATCAATATTCTGCAGAGTTCCACAATCCTTGCAGTTGTTGTCCTTATAGAACTGTTCATCCAATATAACAGGAAGCTCTGCAAAGGACTGGATCTGCACAAGAACAATGATAACCTCTGGTAAAAAATTCTTACTTTTGAGGATCAGATATCCACGAGTAAATTACAAAAAACCACCACAATTGGGACGAGGGTAACAACCCTTCACAAAAAAACCACCGAAAAACATGCATTTTGGTGGGTGTTTGTTACCCTGGCTCCAATTGTGGTGGTTTTTTGTAATTTACTCGATATCCACGTATACAAGCTTTGCTTGACAGAAAATGTACTCCCTCCGTCTGAAAAATGATGTCCCAGATTTGTCCAGATTCACATGTATCTATACACAAAAACGCGTCTAGATACATTGCGTATCTAGACAAATCTGTGACATCCTTTTCCGGACGGAGGGAGTACTGCATACGGCATACCGTTGTTGTTTGAGGTGAACCAACATCAAGTTTATGGAAAAGTGCGGTATATACGTATCCACCAGAAGAATTCCCACACTGACAGCTAATTTGCGCATTGAATTTGATCCCAAAAAGGGTATCTGTTGGGCATATGCAATCTCCGCACATGATTGGGTTCACCACATGTTTCTCAGTCTCCTTGTTTAGACTACAACGTGAACAACTTTCTGACATATGCAATCCAATGAGAATTGTGGCCACAATCTCAGAAGCAAAATTTGTCCCAGCCTGCAACTGGAAATTGATTAACAAGGTTGCTTTGTGAAGACACAAAATGTCCATGCATAATTAAACAGAACTGAAGCAAAATGCAGATGCTTTTAGTTCAATATTTCATACATACCCTAACAAACAGCAACATTGATTGTCAGAGCTTACACACCAAGAATATAACAACATACATAATATATTTGGTGTCAATGTTCAGCATGCATACAGAACAAAAACAGATATACCTAATTAATTCTGCTATGAACTATGAGTGTTTCTGATAAGGTATAAACCTTTTCATAAAAAGTGGTGCAATTTGCAATCCCACAGAGAAGGGTCTTCATGTAAGTCAGTACACCATCCGTTAATTGGTGGTCGTTTGTCTCCCATGAAGAGAAGATTTCATAAAATTTCTGGGCAATGCAGGGATTGTCAAAAGACGGAATCCATACAAGTGGCGCTGTTAGAACCTTATCGCTGAAATGCCTCAGGTTGCACAATGACTGCACGCAAACACAGGAAATTATAAGCCGGTAGATGAAAAATCACATAGCCACATGCATGTTTTGCTTACCCGAATGATTAGACTCAAGATAGACAGTTCTTTATCAGCATTGTTCTTGTCGAAATCATTAAGACTTTGTTGGGAGCTGGAGGTGCTTGCAATTTCCTTAACAGATTGGCCAGAAGTTCCTGCAGCATGACATCATAGGTATTTGTGACATTACGGAACATATTTTATAT
Organism: Avena sativa; assembly: GCA_916181665.1. Lineage (NCBI taxonomy): Eukaryota > Viridiplantae > Streptophyta > Magnoliopsida > Poales > Poaceae > Avena > Avena sativa. Next base: position 151,224,788 of record OV702283.1, on the reverse strand, counting down.
TGGTAAAAGGACAACATGCATTTGGAAAACAGAAACATATTAGAATTATTCTAACAAGTATTTTCCAAGAGGTTTAGACTGAAATCCGATATATAAAACAACCTCGAATATAAATTTCCTAAGGATTGAAATCCTACCTAATTCCTTAGAAGTTCCTCTGAATCAAAGAGGGATTAGATACTCATACTAAGGCTAATACTAGATCTTTTCCAAGATCTAGGTAGGTGAAATATAATCTTTTAGTTATGACACCAAATGAATGAAGCTCTTGAAAGATTCAATGTGACATGAGTTCAAGAATTCATCATTCTATCAGTAAATGGGAATAAATATAGCAAAGTGCTAATACTAGAAAATCATGCAATTTCTGAACAGATATCGACACCATAGGGGCAGCAGGAACTTTACCGAATATAGTGTCGATATTGGCATGGCCAATGATCCTACCAAGATTCTTTGCACTAAGAGAAATCGATTCTTTCATTTGTATCTGCAAAGATGGTATCAGTTAGCACACGATATGCGCAATTGAGCAAACAAATCGATAACACTAGAGAAACCAAGCATTCCAATGTTAACAAACCCATTGGAATGATCTCGCAAGGGGAAGGATGGCTTCACGATGATCCAGAGCAGAAGTTTGAAGGAACTTAAGACACAAGTCCTGTATTGCAAAACAAGACTCCTGAAACCACAATTTACAACCAATTCAAGCATTAGTCTGATATACATTATTATCAGCAGAACAGTGAAATAAGGAAGAATCATAAACTGAAACCATGTCATGTAGAAGTGCTAGACCTCAGTACTAAGTGCATCATCAGGCAACATCTTCAGCTTCTCCTTAATGTCCTCAAGGATCTCAGCTCCTTCTCTGCATTTCCTCTGTCGCATTTCAGCAAGGGGTTCTGCTCTTATTCCAATAGATGGTGAAAGGAGCAAGGATTCAAACATAGGTTGCACCCCTGGTAATTGGAAGATGTCATGCTGGCCAGAATCTTGACAGAGAGTTATCCCATTCAACGAGTGATCATCCTTTAATGCATATCCATTAATATATTGACCTATAACTGACTGCAGCTTCTCCCAGAGGTCATCCCAGTGCTTGCTGCACGTGTGTTGCCAGAGCGATTTAGCGTCCACAAACTTCTTGCCATGACAGCGGGAATTGGGGCACATCAAGAAACTCCATGAACCCTGATTCTTGAGAAAGCGCAGTGCATCAGATATGGTCTTTGCTACCGCCTGGTCGATTCCAGCATAGTGCTCCTGCAGCGTGTCAACCCTCACAGATATGACCATGTCAACCCTCTCGCCGTCTTGCGTGCTTTTGATAGAGCTCCAGCATACGGCAGCCACAACTATGATCCGCTTGAGCAAGACACGGAGCTGCTTCTTGACAGAAGATACTCTGGATTCATAATCTGCTCCAGGAACAGATATAGCAGGAGGTATGTCGTCGAAATTGGGGTCAGTCGGCTCCTCGATGCGAAGTGCTCGGCGGCACTCACTCTCCGATTTATCAAACTGATTCAGGGCGAACAAGACCTTGGCGTGGAACAACGCAACCAGGAGCGAGGTTTCGAAGTTACCTGCCGTGTGAGAAGTCAGGGCGAGAATGCGGCGCAGAAGCCCCTTCCTGCGAACTGCCTGATCGACGGCACGGACTTGTTCCAGGTCGATGTGTACGCGGAGCAACTGGGCGCGCACCGAGTAAGGATACATCTCGGAGAGAAGCTTTGCACGCGCTTGCACTTGATCAACAGCGGCATCCCCGTCGAGCAACTTCACGACCTCTGGGGGCACAATCTCGTTGTTGATCCTGGACGCTAAGTCCTCCATGAGGACGCTGGCCTTGTACACAGCGTCGTCCTTCCTCGCCTTCGCGTTGGTGGCGACGAGCAGGTCGTACGCCACGTGGTGCACCATCGGGTCGTCTTGTTTGGTCTCGGGTATCGAGGTGACGCGGAATAGTTCCAGCATGGCGTCGGAGAACCGTCGGTCGGCGGCGAGCGCCTCGGCGTGCAAGAAGCCGCTCATGACGCAGTTGGGCGCGATCCGGGCAGCGGCGGAGAAGGAGTCGACGGCGGCGCGGCGGTGACGCGACACGACTGCGGACGCATCCCCTTCGTCACCGAGGGGCCCTTCGGCCGCGGTGGAGGTGCGGACGTGGAAGTTGCCGGCGAGGTTGTGAGCGAGCGCGGAGCCCGGGTTGGCGCGGGCGAGCTCCGTGGCGCGGATGAGCGCCTCCGCGTACTTCCTCTCGCTCTGGAGTCGTATAGCCTCCAAGGCCTCGAGGCGGATGAGGCGATCGGCCATCGCAAGGGCGCGCGGAGAAGGGGAGAGGCGCGCAAGGTGCTCGTGGAAATGCCGCAAAGCAGGAGAGGGCGGCGGTGGGTGCGAGATGGGCGGCGACCTAGGGTTTGGGCGGAGGAGGAGGAGGCGAGGTTCTGGATGAAGCGGGAGACTGGAATTGAGGATTCGGCGGGGCGCGCGGGGCTTGGTTGGTGAGGCGTGCAGGAGAAGGTGGAGGAGGAGGTACTTATAGCGGCCGAGTCAGGGAGGAGGGGCGGAACTTGGAAGACCAGGAAGAGACAAGCGTGCGATGCTCGGGGGGAACGCAACGACTCTGCCCAAATTTCTGAACGTAACCGGTCCTAAATTTCTGAACGTAATAAGTCCCAAATTTCTCTACGTTGGATATTTTTTAAGGGAATTTCTCTGCGACAGATTTGTTTTCACCATCTCTACTGTACACCCCCAAATGATATTTGAAACAGAATCTAAGAAAGTACTTGACACGTAATCTGCCCAAATTTCTAAACGTAACCAGTCCCAAATTTATGAATGTTAGATATTTTTTAAGGGAATTTCTCTACGACAAATTTGTTTTCACCATCTCTACTGTACACCGCCAAATGATATTTGAAACAGAATCTAAGGAAGTACTTGACACGTAAGACATCTTACGTTTCAAGACATTTGTGTCAATTGATATACACATCTGATAGCTTTTCTAAATAAAACTGTAATGTGTAAACGATGAATCTATGGTCAAGTTTGGTAGCTTGCAGCCGATTCTCAGCCCGGTCTAAGTGCCAAGGGAGCAAAGCCAGCCTAAAACAGCGTCATGTGTATCCCATTTAAGTATGTTTTCTTTGCACATATGCTTCTGTTTGATAGCGTGGATGCATGTATAAACACAAGGCTAGTGCAGTTTGCGAAATATTTATTTGCATGTACCATTGCTGCTACGGTAACCTTTTTTGAAGAGATGTGAGGTTACCAACCACAGTATAGGACATAAGCAGTAGACCAGACTATGAAGTAGGTCAGATTACTAGTTCAACACATTGACGACACAATTTCATGACGGGACATGACAGTACTATAATAAGCAGTACTTACTAACAACGACATTGCCTAAAAACAACAGGCCAGCAGACATAACTCACTCCTGATCAATGATGACCAACTTGACCATCTCAGCTTGATTGTATTCATAGACGAACATAGACGAACACCTTGTACACCTTTTGGTATAGATCTTCTTGAAGGTCAGCACCCAATCTCTAGGTCATGAGAGTTCGCAAATGCTGGCCACCGATGACCGAAGCATCGAAGCAAGCTTTCACATTAACGTCATTGATCATGATGTTCCATGCATCTAGTTACCGTCTTGAGGGAGATCTTGTCTGGGAAATTGTCCAGGTAAGGCCTGAATGCATCTGGGTTAGGAAGTGAGATGCCGGTTTTGGTTGAAGCGGGAGATTTGGATTGAGGATGCGGCGGTTTTGGTTGGTGAGGCGTGCAGGGGAGGGAGTACTTATAGGGATAAAGAATGTGGAAATGGGGTGGGTGGTGGAACTTGGAAGGCGTGCGATAAACCAAGATTAGGAAGTAAAACACGGCCGAATTTTTTTTTCAACTCCCAGGGTAGAGTAAGTTTGTTATAAGTCGAGTTAAATTCTTTGGCCTCTCCAATGGATAGATTTTTTTAAAGTAGCATATATTAATATCGTGGAGATAACAATTACATCCAGCCTCTGCAACAAAGTTCTAGCGGCCTACGGATGCACACAGCCCAGAAAAAACAAGAAGAATTGCAAAAAATAAAAGTCTCGCTATAGCGATCAATTTCTTGTAGCAGCAACACTAACACCACTAGAACAACATCAGAAGTCCACCCTCTCCAACAACGATGCCTTTAAGAATGAAACAGTGCACACGTGTCATCGTCTCCCGATCAAAGATCATAGGTTTTTACCCTAGAGAAAGTCATCACTCATAAAACAATGCCTTCAACAAGGCCATTGCCAGGCACAACCAATTAAGGTCAGACCTTAGGTTTTCACCTTGCAAGATAAGACTATGAACTTCTCCTGTGATGTTGCCCCCACTTTTTTATGCTGCCTCTACAAGTCATGAATCACCAAGCCAATTCCACATCGCCACTGGTACTCAAACCACCATTGGTATTCCTCTGATCTCGGCCTCCATGGCATTCACCGCATACTGACGTCACCATGGAACTAAATACATATTCCATGATGGCAACCGACTATAGAGCTTCGCCTCACTCCCTCTGAAACCAAATGATCATAAAAACATGGTTGCACGCGACCGAATCCCTCCAATCCGGCAATCTCCAGGCATTATTTGTCCATGTGAGTTTGTTGGCAAAGCCTTCCGAAACTCCCCACTCTAACCAGATCAAAGAGGGCAAGCAACAAGTACTCTTTGTCTTGGCGCGAGAGGGATCCTAGGACTGCCGCCTTTATTCAACGAAGCGGACGAGCAGGCCCCCACGCCACCATCCGCCACCCAACAACGACGAAGGACGAAGAAACTCCACCACAGAAGGAAATAGGTGCACAAGGTTGCAACAGTCATGGCCCTCGCAGATCGGTCGTCGGCAAATGCCGCGCCGCTGTGCTGCCGCGGACCAGACCACCGCATCCGGCCGCCCATCTTCAGTGTCGTCCATCGAGGGTGCAGCCACCGTTCCTCCAACAGGATTCGCCTCCGTGTGGGGGAGAGTCCACCCGAGGCGCCTCCTTGCCCCCAGCCTTTGGCGGCCAGGCACCGCCACCATCACCGGCGATGGCAGCGGCCAGGGAAGCCACGGGGGGATAGACCTGGGACGGGACGGTGGGGACCCTCCGGAGTCGTCGCCACGCAAGCGACTCGGGAGGGGTTAGGGTTTCCTTCGCAAAACTTGACCCGGGTGTGTAGCAGTACCAAACAGGCCAGATCTCAGTTTATTGGGTCCTAGCCTACCTCCAATGGATAGACGTGTTCCCCGAATCGAAATGCTAAAAAATTCTATCCAAATGTTTCTTAAGCGAAGATGTCACAAGTGGGACATCCGTCCTCGGTTGACGTGCTGGTACACACAAATTGCCAGATCATGACAAGGGGCAATTCGTTAGCCTACTTGGCCATTGAGGCGTGTCTAGGTTAGATTTAACGTTGGTTCAGTCCGCCCGAGGGAGAAGAGACATTTCAAGCATGTTTAGTAAGTTGGGCCAATTTAGGGCCTGCGAGAGGCTAGGCCTTGCGGGGCATGTCCACTAGCGGAGCTTTGTTGGAGTTGAACTGGGACATGGCCCACCTATGTTTTTTCTAAAGAAATGTTTACTCATATGCAATCGAGGACCACCCCATCAGCACATAATGCCCTGCCAATTACTTTTCTCGTATCCTTCGGTTGACTCTCCTAGTCTGTTTCTCTCGACAAAACACATAAACTAGGACCATGGGGATGTGGGACACCTTGTTATCGCTAGGTCTAGTGCTTTATAGACATAAAAAAGGGGATCAAGGGGAACTGGTGGAGCAGGAGCGACACAAGAAATGGGAGCATCGCGTTGCGTTCGCAACCGGGGGCGGCTAGGGGATTGATGCAAATGCAGGTGCATGCCCGATCGCACCACACGAGAATGACAACTGGTCGGAGGTCAACAAGCAGTAAGTGAGGTGATAGGGGTTAACCTCGAGGGGTGGTCTGATCTTCATAGATTCATGGTAGAAATCATGCGAATAACGTGGGAAAAGAGGAAGATAGCAGAAACAAACACACATCGTGTAGAGAACATGATAAACTCTACAAAAACACAACATGATACATAGACTATTGTTCTCATCGGCAGCCACCAATCCTATAGAATCCTTGCGGCGACCCAACATATCACTACATGATGTAGTACACTATAGTCATTAATATAACACCAATGAAACACCATTCCACTAGTATTACATCCCTCAAAGTGGTACAACAGAAACATAGCAGGTCCAAAACATGACTATAGGTTACGACTTGAGTCTTTATAAAAGATTTAGAGAACATTCTAGGTTATAGAGAGAGAAAGAAACTTCTTACAAAGAAGAACCAAAATTAACATCTCAGAACTATCATACTTATAAGACTAGTATCTAAACTATTTGGCTTGCAATTGCTGATATTGCAATATTTACAGAAGTAGGTTCTAGGGCTAGAGATTATGCTTCTATCTAATCAGGAACTTCGTCTTCACTTCAGTTGATGTATATAGACTTTATTGTCTTCATTGAAGAACTTAGAATTCTGGCGTATCCTCTTTAGCAGCACTTGATGTTGATGACGTCTTCCATGGCTTTAGAATCTAGCAAGGGTTAAGAAGGCATGGTTGAGTACGAGTGTACTCAGCTAGTTCACTAAAAAGGAGTGTCTGATGCACTATCTACATCCATAAACCAAAGGTCCTAGGCTATGCAGGTTTTCATAAAAAAATCTTCAAAGGTTGCTTTTATTCTGAAAAGCTATGTCCGTCAGCCTTCATAGGTTTACTAGAACTTCGTGGAGTTCCTTTCCTTCCGCGTTCGTAGCTCCTTCCCGGAATAGGGAGTAACATGTCACATTTCTTACACTCTGCAGAGGCGCATCACTTTCCCATAAGAGATCTTAAGCCTTGTTGCACAGCCAGTAGTATATCCCTATTCAAACTTTCGTGGTTTAAGACCCAACCTAAGATCCAAGCCGATCACTAACCTTCTCCACGACCCCGCATACCCGTTGGATTGCACTCCAGACACATGATAAATCTTGTTTCCAATTACAGCCTGAAACACATAACCTTCATAGATACCAGATGTCGTGGGACGTTGAGGGATCCCAACCTTATGCTGTCAATCCTCTCCGAGAACTACATCCACGGCCCAGTCATCTATTGACATGCGAAAGGAAGAAGATCCAGCTGACATCTCCATCCCACTCCAAATCTCATGGTTAACACATATTATATGGCGCAAGAATCACTGGTGATATTAGTTGTTAAGTCTTAGGTATTATGTTCCTTTAGCGTTGGAACTTTCATAGTAGGTTATTACCATTTGGTAAATAACCTATAATCATATAATTAAGAAAATAGAGTTTTCTAACCTTTTTGAAATGCAGGTGATGATAACATTAGATTTGCAAATATTTGATAAAAAATAACCAAAGGACATGAGCAAGTGTGAACTTTCCTTTGTGATTACAATATTATGTAATCACGGTCTTCGAGACAATAGAAGATCCAATATCTGAAAACATCATCATTGGTCTGGTGATGACTAATGTTTAAAGAAGCAAAATGCTATTATACATAAGTAATGCTGTGCATTTTATAGAACTCCTGAAGTGAATCCCCAATGTTAGAAGTGAGTTAAGATTAGGTGCTTTCTTTAAGATTTGGTTTATCTTCAAGTTTAGTTTACAAGTAAATATATCTATAAGGAACTTAAGTCTTAACATACACGATATAAAAATAGAGTACAATAACAATCTATGATTTAGGTTAATTGCCATTTGGTAACTATGATGAAAGTCCATGTGTTGGGTTGTTAAGAGTTGAAGGAGCTATTATAGAGTTGTTGTTTGAAGTGGAAAAAAGAATAACCGTCAAATAAAATGTTGTTTAGGTTAATTTTATTAATTTGGAATATTTATAGGATTTAAGTTATGGTTTTTAATAAGGTACAAATGATGTTGAGTCGTTATATTTTTGGGTGACTGTATAATAGACCAAAGTTAACTATAAAAACAAGAATAAACTTAAGTTATAATGTTTATGGTATTTTATGTTTTATGGCATCACTAAGGTCTAGGGTTTTCTTAATCAATGTTACAAGATTATTTGTCCCTAGTATGAAGATGTGCTAGATTTTATCTTCTAAGTGAATACCTTTATGTGTAAATGTGGGAACTAGCTTATAAGCAAGTTTAATAACTTAGATATTAATTTTATATAGCTAAGGATTCAAAGATATGTTGCTTGAGTTTATATTTGTAAATCACTCAATATTTTTATTTTGGTATAACAAATTTTAATTTGTATGATAAACAAATAAATGTATAAAGGTGATTTTGTTGAACATAATAATTATTACTATGGCTTTATATAAGTAGAATGTATACTTTAGTTTTCCTTGCATGTTTTATCCAAGTTGTAAAGGTAAAAGTAATTTTTTAAAGTACTTAAACTTCACCTTTATAATTATTAATGAAAGAGTATCAATTATTCTAGGCAATAAATTCTAAAGACCTAAGTAAAGTTAAAAGGAATTTATTTGAATTTATAGGTGATAAAAGGAAATACATTTCAATATTTTTAATAAATCTAAGTAGTCAAGTAAAGCTAATCTAGATTTATTTTGATTTATAAATGATAAGAGAAAATACATCTCGTTTATTTTAATAAAAGAAAAAATATAAAGCCAATTATAACATTTATTTGATTATAAATACTAAAATGATTTGGAATTTCATAGTTAGCATTTTTTATAAAATAATAGATTTATTTTTATACCCAAATTTTTTTATTCATTTTTAGGACCTCTCCTTATTTTGTTATAGGGATTTATATTTTCGTGTCCTTGGTTAATTAGTTGTACTCAGTTTTCCCCAACCGCTTAACTTTTCCTCACTTTTTCACTCGCTATGTTACGAAAAGCTCGCAGGAGCTCGGACGGAGGGATGCTGTCAGATAAAAGGCTTGACCATTACATGCTAACTGGTGGGACCGTGTTGGGCTGGGTCGTGCGTTGAGCGTTATGTTACGTGACCTCGACTGTTACATGCTGACGGGTGGGACCATGTTGGGGCGGGTCCTGCATACGTGGTTAAGGGTGGGGCCATGTTGGGACGGGTCTTGCATACGTGGTGAAGGGTGGGGCCGCATGGAGACACGTCGGACCGTCCATTCTCGTTCACCCAAAGCAATCGCTTCCCCCGAGCCTGGAATAACTCCCACACCACCTTCCGATGCCCCGCTGTCGTGACCTCCTACCTTATGTCGCCCCCGTCCCTAGAGCCACCCCTCCCCCTAGCCGCGGAGCCCACTCCACCTCCGGCTCCGCTCTCGCCCCCGCTAGATCTACCCCTTTCACGGAACAGTATGCAACACCGGCTGGTGTACCGACCATCCGCGTCAAGCAGGGAGAAGATAGGGTGGAATCGCAGGGATCTAACGCATGGATTCCATCTTGGTAAGCATCGTTTCCCTTTGTGGATTGATTATTGGCAGTATTTGAGCGCGAATCGCTGGTGCTCAACTAACTGCCTTGCTTTTCGAATAGGATTGATCCAATGCTTGCATTTCGGCTGGCGGTTAGACTGGATACTAGCGTAATTCATGGTTGTGAACAATATCTCTCTGGATTTTACATCCCAACGGTGGTTGCAACCTCCATAACTCTCAAAAATTTGATAGATAAAATCTATTGTAAATTCCCCTGGAGAAGTGGCGATTCAGTTGATTTGCCATATTTCAACATTAGCGAGCAAAGATTGCTCCCACTAACTAGTGAAGATGATCTGGCAATGGTTTTCTCTTTGAATGTTGTCGAACGTTTTGGTCGAATTCGTTTCCATGTGCATCCTAAAGTTGAGCACACGGGAAAGAGTGTTAAATTATCATCTTGTGGTCACGCATCATCAGGTGGTCGGGCATCATGTGTCTCTGCTGTCTTTGCTAATAGTGTGCGCCCCGACGATCCTTGTAGGTCCACAACAGTACCATCTGTTCGCATTGTGAGTGTAAGACAAACCGCTCGTGTGGCCGATGTGGAGGACAAGGCAGAGCCTGATGAGGGAGAGCCTCCACTAGATGATGAGGATAAGTTGATGTTTCTTGAATTTGTAGATAGATTCAGTAAACAGGCACTAGAGGATCAATATACTGATGAAATTTCCTAGGGTGCCAGATTTGATGACACTGATGACGAAGAGAACAAGGAGAACAATGACAGCCTCGTTTTAGACGAGTACGATGATGAGGACTTGCCAGTAATTGAGTGGAACAGGGACGATCCTAAGATTTCAGAAGGCAACATATTTGAAACGATGCGGGACTGTGATAACCCACAAATATAGGGGATCGCAACAGTCTTTGCAGGTAGTATTACCCAATTTATTGATTCGACACAAGGGGATCCAAAGAATACTTGCAAGCCTTAACAGCTGAGTTGTCAATTCAGCTGCACCTGGAAATAGTTCTTGCTCACAGAAGTTTATCAGTAGCAATAGTTTGTAGTAGCAACAGCAAAGCAACAACATCAGTAAAACAAGAGCAACAGTAACAGTACTAGCAAACAATAGGATATGAGTGCGGTAGGCATAGGGATGGATGGACGGGCGTTGCATGGACGAGTCTAAACATGTAACTTCAAGATCTGGGGCAGTTGCAGATAAATAAGATAAAGCATCCAAGTACTAAACAATCATAGGCATGTACTCCATATATAGTCATGCATGCTCGCAATGAGAACTTGCACAACATCTTTTGTCCTGCCAGCCCGTTGCAGCGGGGCCTCAAGGGAACTACTGGAAATTAAGGTGCTCCTTTTAATAGAGCACCAGAGCAAAGCATTAACACTCCATGAACACATGCGATCCTCACATCACAGCCATCCCCTCCGGTTGTCCCAATTTCTATCACTTCGGGGACTTTGGATCCAGACAATGATATGTGTACACAAGTTGCAGATAAGATCACAAACATTACTATCATAATGATTCAATAATAAGTTCAGATATGAGATCATGGCACTCGGGCCCTAGTGACAAGCATTAAGCACAACAAGTTGCAAGAAAGTCAAATAGCACTAATAGAGATACTAGGCACCATGCCCTAACAATCTTATTCGATTACATGATAGAACTCATCCAATCCCTACCATCCCCATAGCCTACAGCGGGGGATTACTCACTCATGGATGAGGGAAACATTGATGGTTGATGGAGAGGAGTTGGTGATGACGATGGCGATGATCCTCCCCAAATTCCCCGTCCCGGTTGGGTGCCAGAACGGAGTTTCTGGTTCCGAATCGCGGCTTCTGGTGGTGGCGGTGCAGCAGAACTCTTTCTGGAAAATCGATGAACCCCCCGTGGTTTTTAGGTCAGGAGGCTTCTTATAGGCGAAGAGGGAGGCTGAGGGGGTGCCTGAGGCGGCCGCACCCCCTAGGCGCAGGTTAGGCCCACCCGCGCGGCAGGGGGTGTGGGCCCCTCAGGCCTCCACTCCGTCTCGTACTCTGGCTCCGTGGATCTTCTGGTGAAATAGGATTTTTGGCATATTTTCTGGCATATTTCCTGATAGTTGATTTTTTGCACAAAAACTAGACACCAAGGCAATTATGCTAAAAACAGCGTCAGTCCATGTTAGTTGTATCCAAATCACACAAGTTTAGAGGAGAAACAATAGCAGAAGTGTTCGAGAAAGTAGATATGTTTTGGACGTATCAACTCCCCCCAAGCTTAGCTTATTGCTTGTCCTCAAGCAATTCAGTTGAAAACTGAGTGTGATAAAAGAACTTTCACGAACACATTTGCTCATAAGATGTATATACAACACATAAGTAGATACTTAAACCATTCATAATAAGAAGTATGCAACTAAGTCTACTCAATAGTCATTGAAAACTATGAAGAGAAACCAACTAAATAATAATAAGTAGCATGAAACATAAACATAAGCAACATTGCAATGCTCATAATAAGGTATGATAGAGTGGTATCTCGCTTGCTTTTGTTTGTAGAGCACAATATAAATGCCAAGGCGCCTCTGAAGTTCAAGTGAAGACTAGAAGTAAAGATATCAGAGATACAAGCATCAAAGTCATGACATAACTAACAAAGTTTTGAGACAAACACAAGAATGACAACTATGCTCTCAAGAAGGTGCTCATAGAATAAGTGGTGACTCAACAAGGAAATGAAAAGGTTTTGAAAGGCTTCCAAATTCTGAAAGTAAGGTACTCATTAGCTTTGATCTCTCATTACCCCTATCATAGGCATCTTTATATGGTTAAGGTAAAAGTGAGGTCCAATATGAGTTATATGCTTGATAGACCATAAACTAGAAATCCCATGTCCCTTGAGTACGAGGGCCGCTCCTCATGCTACTCAACTTTAGTTACCTGTAAGTTCTTGTCATCGTAAATACATGCATATCATAGAGAACCGCCAATGGGGTACCCCTTGCACATGATACACGAGCTATCCCATAATCAAAATGACAAGGCAAGTAGACAATGAGCATCTCAGCGATCTTTTTATTTGCTATTTGCATAGGTTTTTATTGAGGATGCTTCACGGATGCTCCTTATGGTAGTGCTACAAGTTTCCGCCATGATTAGGCATGGCTTAGGCTAGCGGCCCAGGCGTTTCTCTAACACACACACACATATATATATATATATATATATATATAACTCCATGAACTCACAAGCTCCCTTTTTATTTCACACCAACGACATCCGCAAACAAAAGAGCATGGTATCAACTGGATATGTATCCATAAGTGTTGAAAGCGTTCTCCATGACAACACGGTTCTGCTAACTCCCAGCCTATAATTTGCAAGCATATAACTTTCATGGACAGTCACAATGGTTCAGGTTTATTAAGTGCAAGGAATAAAGTGTGCCATCAAGTTTGTGAGAGCTTTACTAACTAACTTTCTCAAAATAGTCAAAATAAATATTTGGAAGAAAACAAGGCATAATGAAGATGCACTGAAATAGAAAATGATGCTAATGGGTAGGTATGGTGGACACTGTTGGCAATATTGGTTTTGGGGAGTTGGATGCACAAGTAGATCTCATACTCAGTGCAAATGAAGGCTAGCAATAGAGAGGGAGCGACAAACGAGAGAGCAATAACTGTCATAATCATGCTTGCAACAAAACAAGACTAATTATGGCATGAAAGTGATACAAGAACTCTGAGGCAGAATAAATCATCGAGGCTTACTAACTATTGTTTAGTCATATGCATGCGTGAGCATGTGCCAAGTTGATTCACATGCAACATTCAGAGGAGGATACCACAATATCATACCAAGTTATGAATAGAACAATGCAAGCAAACATTCATATGACATGCTACAAACTATTAGCAAGCTGGATCTAATCACAAGAAAGAACTACTAAGCATCCATAAATAACATACACCTTACATGAACAGACTAAGGATGCTCACAATGATGAGTATATGTACAAAAATGAAAACAAATAGAGTTCTTTACCAGCCTCTTACCACACCTCAAGTTGTCTTAATGTTCATTATTTCCCTTCACTTGTGTGACTTGAATAATAACATGAAACCAAATCCACTGAGGACGGCTGAACCCTGCAAAGAACTCACAAAACCAAAGAAGAACAACAAATATTTTTGGTGTTTTCTATTTTTTTTAAAGAAAACAAAGAAAAAGCAAACAAAGCAATGTTTTTGGATTTTTCTTTAAAGCAAACCAAAACTAAAAAGCAAAGAAACAAACCAAGAGAAACAACGAAAATATTTTTGGTATTTTTGTGTTTTGAGAAAGCAGAAACAAAAACTAAAATGAAAGTGAAACATGGATATTCAAACAACCGACGAACATGATATATAGATCAGTGTGATGTCGGTATACCTCCCCCCCAAGCTTAGGCTTTTGGACTAAGTGGGGCTCAATGTAACACCCCAGTTTTAGATAATCATTATTTAGGGTTTGTTTGTGCATTGCATGAGCATCATATCCTAAAAATGCATGCAAAAGGAAATAAAGAAAACCCTAAAACCCTAATCTTCCCCCTCTATTTGAAAATACATTCAAATGGTTTTGAATTTTGAAAACTACCAAAATAATGGAGCCCAAATTGTTTAAAAGGGCCCCACAGTATCTTAAATTTTTTATAAACCCCTTTGGTATTTTTGAAATACTTAAAACAGATTTGAATTGAAAATACAAAAGGGAAAGTGAAAACAGAAAATAAAAAGCTTCTGATAAAAAAGTACAGCCAACTAACCCTATCTGGACCGAGCCCACCCTGTTCCTCTCTTCCCCGTCGCCAGCACGCAGCAGCCAGAGCCAGCCGCGGCCCACCTCGGCCCATCCGGCCCATAACTCTTTGCCGCCTATCTTCTTCGTCCCCGATGACGGAGCACAAGCTCCTGCATGTCGCTGGCGCCACCGTCCTTCGCCCCAGCCGCGTCGAGATACCCGCCGCCGCGCTCAGCACCTATAAGGCCTAGACGACACCGTCGAGGATCCCTAGCCGTGCCCCAGTTCTCCTCTACCTCCCTCTTTCTTCCATTTCCAGTGGAGCCCGAAACCCTAGCCCGCCGTTCGCCATCGTCCCCGTCGACTCCGGCCTCCCCTCAGCTATCTGAGACCACCATCATGACCACCGTCGTCGACTCTGTCTTCTGCCCCCGACCGCTTGAGCAGGCGCGCTGCCAGAAGCTCCAATCGAGGCCTCTTCCCCGACTCCAACCGTGCTCGCCGTCGCCGATTCCGGCCGTGTCCGACCTCGCCTCGCCTCGCCAACCGTCTCTTCACGCTGCTGGTGAGCATGTGGTGCTCCAGCACCATCTCACGTCTCCCCACTCTCTCTAGTTTCCTCTGTCGTCGAGATCTGTCGTCGTCCGTCGTGGTCTCTTGTCGAGGAGGTTTCTCCGGCAACCATTTCTAGGCGGCGCCACCTCTGTCTCGTTCACCTTGCTCGACTGGTTCGAACGAGACCAGCCTCGCTTCCCAGCTGCCTCGTATCGCCGCCAGTCGCCGCCGTCTGCAGGCTCTCCGGCAAGTCCTGCGTGGCGCCAAGGTAGCACCCGCGTGGTCCATGTCCCACCTGCCAGCCTCAGAGGCTAGATGCCTCTGCGGTGCAAAAAGTCTAGGTTAGGGTCTGACCCAGTCAAACCCGAGGTGGGTTCTACCCTGCCCACGTGGAGGCTGAGGTCAGCCACAGAGGCTAGATCCAGTATCGATGTAAAAAGAATAACCCCCCCAGCTGATGTCATAATGATGCAATAAATGTTTTAATAATTCCAGAAAATGATTTTAAACTTGTAAATTCAATATCTAATTATTTATAAGTCAGAAAAATATAAATAATATATCGAAAAATGTTCAGAAAAATGAGAACTACCTCTTTAAGCTATCATCATGCATTGTTGAACAACTTTCCAGACAAGTTTAATTAGGAGAACATAGTAACCCCTCATAGGTGAATTCGGAGTTCCCCCGAGTTAGGGTTTTAACCCCTCAGAACCCCGATTAAATTGTCGAGCATGCCTTAGGGTTATATTTCAATACATTTTAACTTGTCATATCATCATACTTGCTTGAGCATTGCATCGATGCCATGTGTTGATTGTTTCCCCTTTATTTCTGGTGTTTGGTTCTTCCTCGGTAGAATACGAGATCGAGATCGAGATCAAAGACCGAGATCAAGACAGTCGAAGATCAATACTTGAACAACTATAATCAAGTCAAGTACCAGATGCTGAAGCTCTGCTTATCTGTTATCAAGTAGCAAAGGCAAGCATAGCCCCACCATGATATACTCCTATGATTTCGAAAGCATTTCAATTCTTGCCATGATGCATACGATTCTTCTGTGGTATTTTATCAATAGATAGAGTATCCTATCTATTGCATTACTCCCTTGAGATTATATTATCTGATCCACTGCTCCTAGCATAACTAGGTTTGGCGTGTGTGCACTGCTAGAGCTATATCCGTGTCCTTCTTAGCCATGCTTAGCTGTTGAGTCTGGTTCATCCAGATGATGTATCAAGTGCAGAGAATCTAATATGACAGGAGAACGTGATAAGATGAGATCAGTGATATGAGATTAAACATGCTAAGGATTGTATGGGAGGCCACGGTGGGATGTGGTTTTTCTAGTCCCATGCTCGCCACCCTTAGGACCCTAGGTTCTTACCTCTTCAACCAAGACGTGCGTACAACAACACGGGGTAAATGGGGACCCCATGATTGACTAACTTGCCTAGTAGATTCCATGAGTCACATAGTTCGGGCGTTCCATTTGACATACGCATTAAAACCGTTTTTGAAAGAAGGAGGTGAAGGAGGTGCATTCATAACAGGTAGGGAAGCGTGGCCGCGGTTGCTTGGGGTTGATGGAGCCCCTGGTAAACCAACCTCGCCTCACATCTTTAAGTATCGGCTTCAGGATTTGACCCGTTACGGTGGAACCATACTTATTGGGCGACTCATGGTCTCGGCGAAAGCAAGGTAAAGGTCATGTCCAACCACACCCTCTGTCAACACACCAAGGAAGTGTGTCAAGTGGCATTAAGAGTCGGTTGGTACGTGTGGGTAAAGTTGTACACCCCTGCAGGGTAATAATCTTTCGGAAAGCTGTGTCCACGGTTATGGACGACTTGGGAACGGACGGGAGATCATAGAGAACATGAACCTAGTCGTAAAACTTGGCAACTAATGTTTGTTAAGGATGCTTCCTCATGGGTACGAGGGGGTGATCCTAGTTGGTAGATGATGATGACTTGGTGGATATAAAAGATGATGATCAATACTTTGGAGATGTCAGTCTCTTATCCCCTTTTAAAATATTCTGAATAGACGAGCTTCTTCTCCCTCTTTTTTTATAAACAAAAGATGGCTTTATGCAAAACAACTCCACCAGCCATAAGTCTTGCAGAGTACACCCTGTACTCACCCTTGCTTTGTTGATACTTTTGGCAGAGTATGTGTTACTTGAAGATCAGTTTGGTACTACATCGACATCGACAAGTAGCTTGGGGTTCCCGGCCGGCAGCCTGGAATCTATGGGCTGGGACATCATCGTTATGCTTCAGGCCTCTTAGGACATTTGTTAAGTTTTCTATACTTAATAGCATAATTTGCCTTCCATTGTTTGATGTTTGTGGTCAATGACCTTTGCTTGTAATAATTTGGTTCACTGTTCAGTTATGAGCTTGCTGTAATAAATTTTTGTGTCGTAGGGTCACTGCCGTGTTACCGATTCTTCACTGGATATTCTTGAGCTCAAGGTTAAGCTTATTTGAGATGGAGGTCTGGGATTTGTTTAACCCTGATCCCGGGGGTGTCATAGTTCTTGGTATCAGAGCAGTACCGACCGTAGGAAAACCTTGCTATTGGTCGATGTTGAGTCTAGTGCTTGTGAAAACTATTTCAAAGATGAAAAGTATTTGCGAAAACTGTAGTATGCTTCTTTTTCTCCTTATCCAGTTCCGCTCTAACTCTGGGTTATCTTATCTTGTGTTGATTTGGAAAAGTTTTGCTATCTCGTCTCTTTTAGTCTTTCAAAGCTTAGGTGCCTTCTTGGCATGTCGTTTCTAAGCCAGTTGACCTAGTGTTGAGTTCTCTAGAGTTTTGTGTGTTGGGAATTCCTTGTTCCCCTTGCTCTTGTTCATCTGAGAGATTCCTTTCCATCATGATCTCTCTATCTTTTGGACCCAGAATATTATATTGTTGGATCTGCAGTGTTCTGTTCTAGGCTTCGAGGTTTCCTTTTGCCTTGTGTGCCTCCTTTTTGTTTGTTGGGTACTTCAGAAGTCGTTTCTTCTCTTAGAAGCTACCTTGTGATTACTAACCTGCAGTGTACGCCATGTCACTCAAGTAGTAGTTACTCCTTTCTTTGAGTTTTAACCCTTGGACTTGAACCTAAGATCCCTGATTGTGCTGGATTCTGGTGTAGTGAATCTTGTACATGAAGCTGACCTTTAAACCAAGATCCATTCCTTTAACCCCTGTCGTTAATGTTCATACATTACCTCAGGATGGCTGGTACTACAATTCTAGTCTTCAAGCTTGTGGTCTTTGTCGCGATTGAATTGTGACAATGAAGGACTTCCCCTACCACTAGCTATGGCAGATGTTCTTTAATGGAACCAAATAGATCACGACAAAAGTACTCCTCGTGAGTCTTGCATTTATACTCGTGACTCTGCCACACCTTACCCTTTCTTTGCATTGGTTTTTGGAAGGTTGTTGACTTATGCATCCACATCTCGGGGTTCCATCCTGAGCATGTTCTTTTCCTCTTGTTGTTTTCCGACCTTTGTCTGCCAGTTGGAAGCCAAGTAGTACATGTGCATTGGTGTCTTCGGATGCAAGATACTCTTGTGGTCTGTCAAGACAAACCATCTCAGGATGTCTAGGAGAAACAAACACCAGTACCTTGTCATATCTAGGACCAGGTCAATGTGTTGTAATCCACAAATTAAGAGGCATTGATTAGCTTCTGTATGTTCTACCTTAAAGTGTCACACTCTTTTTATACTAAGAGGTCGTGCTGAGTTTTATGACCCCTTAAAGAAGTGATGCTTTTACACATTGTTACCCACCCTTACTCGAGATTTCGCGCTTGTGAGTGATGCATGTGTGTAATAATGTGGCTACTCGAGATTCTTAGCAATTATTATTGTTTTGAACTCTAAGGACATTTGTGTCATTCTTAGCATGATTGGTTAACCCTATCACTAAGCGAAGTTTGATCGTGCTACCAAGTCCATTATTCTGGTGCACTCTCTTCGGTCAAAGAGTAAGGCTTGTGTCAAAACTCTAAGACTATGCCTTCTTGCCTTACCAAGCAAGTTTCCTCTCGAACTAAGTGACATATCGGTGGTTCGTGATATTCTGGATGTCTTTCTAGAAGTATCGCCATGTTGTCACATGACCGTGATGCCAAGTTCTTGAGCAAGCAAGTTCTCTGAACTGCACCTTTCTCCAAGGATCCATACTGGATACCCCTGAACTAGTTGGTTGAGCTTAAACAACAACTTGGAGAGTTGTAAGACAAAAGTTCTACACAACTTTGTTCCTTCTTAAAAGGATGTCTAGTTTTGTTCGTGTTGAAGCAAGGTAGTATTTCCTTCATGGATATATTATCTTCCCCCATATTTGATTTGATTTGGGTTATCGTCAAATCAAACTCAGTTCCAAGGACTATCTTTATAATGTTTCTTCTTGTGATGTTTCATTTGAGTACATCTTCATGTCTTTGGTCTGACCAATATTTTTGCTTTGTTCAAGAACATGTGAGTCCATCTTCTTGGAGTGTCTCGATAAGTTTGTTGTTGAGCCCATCAACAATATCCTTATCCTTTCCATGTTAGACTGGATTTATATGGAACAATTGGCATTAATGTTGGAAATTTTCTAGAACCATCTTCGGTTCATCTCGAAGTATGAGTTCTGGATGCTAGAAGTAAACTTCTCTGGTTCATGTGCAATTGTTGAAAGATGTCGCCGTGAATTCGAGAAGAGTTATCCCTTTTCTCTAAGGACACATGTGTGTTTTGTTGTTAGCACCTTATGTGTGTGCAGTTGTCTCTCGACAAGTTGCTAATACATGGGTCTAACAATTTAGCTCACTCTTTTGGAGCTTTACACTGTAGTCCATATCTTGAGAATCTAGTAACTTTACCTTTGTGGTAAATGTTGCAAATTCTCTATTCGGACATGCTGAGTCTGAAGTATCATTCCACCTAACCAAAGCTGAATCTCAAGCAACAATGATGGTTGGTGTTCCTCAAGGTTTTGACATAGGTATCTTTGTAAATCTGGAAAGAATGATGTAATGGTTGACACACTTATCCGGAAAGACCTTTTGCCATATTCTCTTGACTCAGCAATATCAACCACTCTTCATGAGGCATATTCTATGATTTATTATAGGATTTGTGCTCATGGTTTCCTTTGTATCCGAAGTCCGACCTTTACTTGATGTTTGATTTCTCGAACATCAAGGAGAACATTTAAAGTAGTGTTGCTAAATGTCTCTCGGTCGATCCTCCAGACCTTTTTATGTTGGTAAATGTTTTGTTATGCCAAGTAATTGAAGTCTGAGAATGAAGTTTCTTTCTTCTCGTGTCATCAGGAATC
This sequence comes from Avena sativa, assembly GCA_916181665.1. NCBI lineage: Eukaryota > Viridiplantae > Streptophyta > Magnoliopsida > Poales > Poaceae > Avena > Avena sativa. The sequence continues at coordinate 151,204,613 of OV702283.1, read as the reverse complement.
TTCTTAACTATTCATCCTAGTGGTGTAAAGTAATATCATGATCTTGGCAAAGATTTTGGTAAATCTAGATGAATAAAGAGTTTCCTTCCTATTATCAACCATGTTTTAAGAGTGACTATGATTTTGGTAATCATAAGTTCCTGTTGCTACATGTTCCTTGCGACTCTTATGAGTCCTCTCCACCAAAAACTTTCTGTCTTGGCATTCTGTTGAATGAAAAAGTAACCCTTCTGTGTCAAAAGTAGTTCCACAGCTTGGTTTTGTTGATCCACATCTCTGCAACCTGAAATCTCTACTTAAGTTATCTAGTAGAGGTTCCTTATTGAAGTCTGTGGTCATGTTCTTTCTGTTGGACGCTTTCCTTTTCAGAAGCTTAAACTCTTCTGAAGCTCCATGGTCTCAGTACTTATGAAGACCATGTATCTAACAAATTGAAACCATCTCCTCTTGTTTCCTCTGTTACCTTGACGTGTTTCATGTTTGTCATCTCAGAGTTGTTTCTAAACACGTCATCCAAGAGTTGACCATGAGATACTCTGTGTTGTTTGGTGTGTTTCCCTCTTATCTTTAGAGTGGCCCTGTTTCTTTCTCTCTCTGTCTCTCTCCCTACCTTTGGAATCTCGGGTCGAGATTCTCGTAAGGGGGATAGAGCTGTAACACCCCAGTTTTAGATAATCATTATTTAGGGTTTGTTTGTGAATTGCATGAGCATCATATCCTAAAAATGCATGCAAAAGGAAATAGAAAATCCTAAAACCCTAATCTTCCCCCTCTATTTGAAAATACATTCAAATGGTTTTGAATTTTGAAAAACTACCAAAATAATGGAGCCCAAATTGTTTTAAAGGGCCCCATAGTATCTTAAATTTTTTATGAACCCCTTTGGTATATTTGAAATACTTAAAACAGATTTGAATTGAAAATACAAAAGGGAAAGTGAAAACAGAAAAGAAAAAGCTTCTGATCAAAAATACAGCCAGCTAACCCTATCTGGGCCGAGCCCACCCTATTCCTCTCTTCCCTGTCGCCAGCACGCAGCAGTCAGAGCCAACTGCAGCCCACCTCGGCCCATCTGGCCCATACCTCTTTGTCGCGTGTCTTCTTCGTCCCCGACAATGGAGAACAAGCTCCTGCGTGTCGCCGGCGCCACCGTCCTTTGCCCCGGCCGCGTCGAGATGCCCGCCACCGCCCTCAGCGCCTATAAGGCCTATACGACGCCACCGAGGATCCCTAGTCGTGCCCTAGTTCTCCTCTCCCTCCCTCTTTCTTCCATTTCTAGTGGAGCCCGAAACCCTAGCCCGCCATTCACCATCGTCCCCGTCGACTCCGGCCTCCTCTCAGCTATCCGAGACCACCATCATGACCGCCGTCGTCGACTCTGTCTTCTGCCCCCAACCGCTTGAGCATGCGCTCTCCCAGAAGCTCCAATCGAGGCTTCTTCCCTGACTCCGACCGTGCTCGCCGTCGCCGATTCCGGCCGCGTCCGACCTCGCCTCGCCTCGCCGACCGTCTCTTCATGCTGCTGGTGAGCATGCGGTGCTCCAGCACCATCTCATGTCTCCCCTCTCTCTCTAGTTTGCTCTGTCGTCGAGATCCGCCATCGGTCGTCATGGTCTCTTATCGAGGAGGTTGCTCCGGCAACCATTTCTAGGCGGTGCAACCTCTGTCTCGTTCACCTTGCTCGGCTGATTCGAATGAGACCAGCCCCGCTTCCTAGCTTGCCTCGTATCGCCGCCAGTCGCTGCCGTCTGCAGGCTCTCCGGCGAGTCCTGCATGGTGCCAAGGTGGCACCCGCGTGGCCCGGGTCCTACCTGCCAGCCTTAGAGGCTAGATGCCTCTGCGGTGCAAAAACGTCTAGGTTAGGGTCTGACCCAGTCAAACCCGAGGTGGGTTCCACCCTGCCCACGTGGAGGCTGAGGTGGCCAGTGGCCCACCTGTCAGCCACAGAGGCTATATCCAGTATCGGTGTAAAAAGAATAACCCCCCAGTTGATGTCATAATGATGCAATAAATGTTTTAATAATTCTAGAAAATGATTTTAAACTTGTAAATTCAATATCTAATTATATATAAGTCAGAAAAATATAAATAATATATCAAAATGTTTAGAAAAATGAGAACTACCTCTTTAAGCTATCAACATACATTGTTGAACAACTTTCAAGACAAGTTTAATTAGGAGAACATAGTAACCCCTCACTGGTGAATCCGGAGTTCCCCCGAGTTAGGGTTTTCACCCCTTAGAACCCCGATTAAATTGTCGAGCATGCCTTAGGGTTATATTTCAATACATTTTAACTTGTCATATCATCATACTTGCTTGAGCATTGCATCGATGCCATGTGTTGATTGTTTCCCCTTTATTTCCGGTGTTTGGTTCTTCCTCGGTAGAATACGAGATCGAGATCGAGATCAAGATCAAGATCGAAGACCGAGATCAAGACCGTCGAAGATCGAAGATCAATACTTGACTAACTATAATCAAGTCAAGTACAAGATGCCAAAACTCTGCTTATCTGTTATCAACTAGCAAAGGAAAGCATAGCCCCACCATGATATACTCCTATGATTTCGAAAGCATTTCAATTCTTGCCATGATGCATACGATTCTTCTGTGGTCTTTTATCGATAGGTAGAGTATCCTATCTATTGAATTACTCTCTTGAGATTATATTATCTGATCCACTGCTCCTAGCATAACTAGGTTTGGCGTGTGTGCACTGCTAGAGATTATATCGGTGTCCTTCTTAGCCATGCTTAGCTGTTGAGTCTAGTTCATCCAGATGATGTATCATATGCAGAGAATCTAGTATGACAGGAGAACGTGATAAGATGAGATCAGTGATATGAGATTAAACATGCTAAGGATTGTATGGGAGGCCATGGTGGGATGTGGTTTTTCTAGTCCCATGCTCGCCACCCTTAGGACCCTAGGTTCTTACCTCTTGAACCAAGACGAGCGTACAACCACATGGGGTAAATGGGGACCCCATGATTGACTAACTTTCCTAGTAGATTCCATGAGTCACATAGTTTGGGCGTTCCATTCGACATACGCATTAAAACCGTTTTCGAAAGAAGGAGGTGAAGGAGGTGCATTCATAACAGGTAGGGAAGCGCGGCCGCGGTTGCTTGGGGTTGATGGCGCCCCTGGTAAACCAACCTCGCCTCACATCTTTAAGTATCGGCTTCGGGATCTGACCCGTTACGGCGGAACCATACTTATTGCGCAACTCATGGTCTCGGCGAAATCAAGGTAAAGGTTGTGTCCAACCACACCCTCCGTCAGCACACCAAGGAAGTGTGTCAAGTGGCATTAAGAGTCGGTTGGTACGTGTGGGTAAAGTTGTACACCCCTGCAGGGTAATAATCTTTTGGAAAGCCGTGTCCACGGTTATGGACGACTTGGGAACGGACGGGAGATCATAGAGAACATGAACCTAGTAGTAAAACTTGGCAACTAATGTTTGTTAAGGATGCTTCCTCATGGGTACGTGGGGGTGATCATAGTTGGTAGATGATGATTACTTGGTGGATATAAAATATGATGATCAATACTTTGGATATGTCGCTCTCTTATCCCCTTTTAAAATATTCTAAATAGACGAGCTTCTTCTTCCTCTTGTTTTATAAACAAAAGATGGATTTATGCAAAACAACTCCACCAGCCATAAGTCTTGTGGAGTACACCCTGTACTCACCCTTGCTTTGTTGATACTTTTGGCAGAGTAAGTGTTCCTTGAAGATCAGTTTGGTACTACATTTACATCGACGAGTAGCTTGGGGTTCTCGGCCGGCAGCCTGGAATCTATGGGCTGGGACTCCATCGTTATGCTTCAGGCCTCTTAGGCCATTTGTTAAGTTTTCTATACTTAATAGCATAATTTGCCTTCCGTTGTTTGATGTTTGTGGTCAGTGACCTCTGCTTGTAATAATTTGGTTTTCTGCTCAGTAATGAGCTTGCTGTAATAAATTTTTGTGTCATAGGGTCACTGCTGTGTTACCGATTCTTTAATGGATATTGTCGAGCTCAAGGTTAAGCTTATTTCAGACGGAGGTCTGGGATTTGTTTAACCCTGATCCCGGGGGTGTCACACTCAACCCCATGGTGACCAAGAAGGTGCACCTTCGTAGTACGACGAGGAGGCCCCCTCGTCCTGGTAAGAGCTCGAGGACTCTCATGTGTAGTGCATAGAGGGGTCGTATGAGGGCGCATCCCCCTGATAGTGTCCATGGAAGCCAAGAATGCGCAGCTTCTCGTCCATCTCCTCCTTGGAGCGAGACAAAAGTCCCTGGGAAATACTGAACAAAGTGGTTTGGGGGAGAATGATATCTCTCTCTCTTTCTCTCTCTCTCTCTCTTCCCCGTCAGTAAACAACATTCTATAAACTAGGCTCTCAAGGGTAGAACAAGCAGTGACAAAGTGATGTGCTTTCATGGCAGCAAGGTCACGCCTCTGAGGAGCCAAAACTGTATCATTTGGATCAGCAACAAGGTCTAAGGCAGCAACAACATGTGCAACAATAATTCCCCCATAAATGGGTCCCTTAGCGTCTAGGCGACGAGCAATAAGAGAACCAAGATTGTACCTAGTTTCGTTGTTGAGTGCGACATCTAGGAAGGTCAAATGATAGTTGGAAATATTGCTAGTGTTCTCCCTACCAAGAACACTAGTGGCAAGATAATAAGCAAAGTATCTGATAGCTGGGATTTAAATATTTCTTATCTTTCCCCGTTGGGCTCTACGGTTATCATCATTAGTTATCCCGTGGTAGAGCTACAACAAATCAGTGGGTTGAGCTGGAATCTTCTTCACCATCCCATCTGTACCAATGAAATGATACGGGCAGGCTACACTAGCGCAAATCAAAAATTTCTACCGCGTAAAGTAGGATTACTATTGTCATAGATCACGGGATTACCACTAGATGCGCGGTTGCGGAACTTGATGAAGTGCGTCGAGGCAGTGTAGATGTTCTACGTCTCCTCCTTGTCCTCATCCCATGAGCATCTCCCCTTGCGTGGCTCGTCCAAGTGCTATAGTTGCAACACCTCTCAGGTATCCACACGTGCGGGGTGGAAGCATCAGACGCCGGACTGCTAGGTCCGCGCATGCAACACATGCGTGAGGAGTGGCGGATGGGTGGAATGGTCTAACCGTGGTCAGCTCGCCCCACCCTCTCTTATATAGGCGTCCCTAGTGGGCTTCTACATTAGCAGCCCATTAGTAGCCTAAGCCTGGTCTAATTCGGATCTAATCCTTATTAGGCTTCCAGCCCCTTAAGTGTGTGACTCTATAGGTTCATATACGTATAGACATGACACGGATACACTTATTCTGTCAATAGTTGGTAGCGGCCTCTAGCAACACGTGCCAACTCCTAAACGCATATAACGATCATATCAGACGAACCATCACAAAGTTTAGTACATGTTTTTCCCTTTGCCTCACGATATTTGGTCTAGCTCCAAGCCGACCTCCCTTTCTCGATACTGTGATTAGGAATCCCTTTACTAGGTTAACTCTTAACCTTATGTAGCATGGCCATGCATTCCTGGATCTGATCACTCGAGGGGCCAAGAGATATCTCTCTCAAGTAGAGAGGGGCAAATTCCATCTTGATCGACCATGCCTTGCAGCATGTTTCAGGACAAAACCGAAAGCTACCTTTATAGCTACCCAGTTACAGAGTAGTGTCTGATAGCCCCAAAGTAGGTCGATCCACATCTCAAGTACATGCGACAATCTCAGGTCTAAGGACAAAACGTACACAATGTGTAGAGAGAGCTGCAACTAATTGCCAGTCTCATGTTGTGTCAGTCCAACCCCATGTTCATAACATGTGTCCACATCATTAGTTTGACATATCCATGTCTATGACTTGTGAAACATAGTCATCAACCAATCGATGTGCTAGTCTAATATTCACGTGTGTCCTCACGTGAACTCGAACTAGGGACAACTATTAAATAACCATACAAGTAAATAGTTTGACAAACAGTTCACATAATTTCCAATCAATACAAGTTGCCTGATATGGATATTCAAGGAACATTATAATAACTCATGGATACATAAGAAATATAATCATCTCTATAATTGCCTTAAGGGCATATTTCCTTCAGTCTTCCACTTGCACTAGAGTCAATCTAGATTGTATCTAATACCTATTGCTCTTGCGTGCGCCTCATGCGCAGGCTGCGGGAGTGGCTTTGTAAAAGTATCAGCAACATTTGAGTCTGTATGTATTTTTCATATCATGACACTACCATCCTCAACGAACTCTCGAATCTTATGGTAACGCATGCGAATATGTTTGTTCTTCTGGTGCTGTCTAGGCTCCTTGGCTTGTGCAATAGCACCATTGTTGTCACAATAAACGTCCATGGGATTAGACGCGCCCTGAACCACACCAAGAGCGATCAGGAAATTCCTAATCCAAACAACTTACTTTGCAGCCTCCGAGGCGGCAATATATTCAGCTTCTGTTGAAGAGGAGGCCACCGTATCCTGCTTGGAACTTTTCCAACTCACAACACCACCATTCATGACAAACACATAACTAGATTGCGATCTGGAGTCATCTGAGTCGTTAAGGTAACTCGCATCTGTGTAACCCCTTACATTGAGTTCATCCTCACCTCCATAAACTAGGAACACATCCTTAGTCCTTCTCAAGTACTTAAGGATGTTCTTTACCGTTGTCTAGTGACCATCACCTGGATTAGCCTGGCATCTGCTCGTAACACTTAGAGCATAGGAAACATCTGGGCGAGTACATATCATTGCATACATGATGGATCCAATAGCCGAAGCATATGGAACCCTGCTTATGCGCTCACACTCATCAGAAGTCGAAGGACACTGAGTCTTGCTGAGTTTTATGCCGTGAGACATGGGCAAGAACCCCTTCTTAGCCTCTTCCATGCTGAACCGTTTCAACACTTTGTCAATGTATGTACTCTGGCTTAATCCAATTAGCCTCCTTGATCTATCTCTATAGATATTGATGCCTAGAATATATGCCGCTTCTCCCAAGTCCTTCATCGAAAAACTATTTTTCAACGAGGTCTTAACATACTCGAGCATAGGAATGTCATTTCCAATCAGCAATATGTCATCTACATATAAGATTAGAAATACCAGCGCTCTCGCACTTTCCTTCTTGTAAACAAAAGGTTCTTGTTTGTTTTTGATGAAGCCAAACTCCTTCACAACTCCATCAAATCGAATGTTCCAACTCCGAGATGCTTGCTTCAACCCATAAATAGACTTTAGAAGTTTGCATACCTTTCCAGCATTGTTTGGATCGACAAAACCTTCGGGTTGCATCATATACACTCCCTCAGTTAGGATTCCATTTAGGAAAGCCATCTTGACATCCATCTGCCATATTTCATAGTCAAAATGTGCATCAATGGCTAGAATAATCCGTATAGATTTAAGCATCGCTACGGGCGAGAAAGCCTCGTCGTAGTCAACTCCTTGAACTTGTTGAAAACCTTTTGCAACAAGTCGAGCTTTTTGGATGTGAACATTTCCATCCATATCAATATTCTTCTTATAGATCCATTTGCACTCGATGGATTTTAAACCATCAGGCAGGTCAACCAAGTTGCAAACTTGATTGTCTCCCATGGACTCTATTGAAGGGTTTCACAGCATAGTAAATCAAAAAAATTCTACGTATGCGAACGGGAAAGCCAAGATCTAATCTAAAAGATGCAAACAACGAGGGGGGATAGATGAGATCTTCATACCCTTGAAGATTCACACATCAGAACGTTCAACGGAACGTGGTTGATGTAGTCGTACTAGCTTCTCCTCCTCGAGATCCGATCCGATCCAACACCGCAAGTGGCGATGCCTCCGAGAGATGCACACATACGGCACCTCGATGTCTCCTCCTTCCTCGGTCCAGCAAGTGGGGTGGAGAGATAGATTGGATCTACAACACGACGGCGTGGTGCAAAGGTGGAGAGTTTCTGCGGCAGGGCTTCGCCTACGTGCAGTCGGGAGAGAGAGAGAGATCTGGAGGGCAGCAGGTAGGCGGCTAGGGTTCAAGGAGGGGTGGTGGAGGGCTGCGCCCCTGCCCTCTATATATAGGGGGCTGGCCGGCCCCCTTGGCCCCTCCTCCAAGCCCTAGGGTGGCGGCCCCAAGGGTTGGAGTGGGGGGCAAGTTTTCCCCCTCCTTCTAGAAGGTTTCCCTAGGGTTTCCCCTAGGGTTTGGCCGGCTGGGCCTATGGGGCCTTGTTCCCCTGGCCCAATGCGGCCAGGGCACTCCCTCGTAGGCCCCCTCCCCCTCCCGACAAGTGGGGCCACGTTGGTCCCACTCCGGAAGGTTCTAGAAGCTTCCAGTACAATACCGAACAATCCGAAACAATTCCGAAATCCAAAAACTGCTTTCCCTTATATGAATCTTATTCTCCGGACCATTCCGGAACCTCTCGTGATGTCCTGGATATCATCCAAGACTCCGAACAAAAACTCATAAACCAATTATCCATTCTATCCTAGCGTCGAGACACGTTAAGTGTGTGACCCTACGGGTTCGAGAATATGCAGACATGATCTTCTATCAATAATCAACAACGGGGCCTGGAAACCCATATTGACTCCCACATACTCATCGATGATCATATCGGATGAACCACGATGCCAGGATTCAATTAATCCCATATATATATTCCCTTCGTCACGCGATATTTTACTTGCCCGAGATTCGATTGTCGGTATCAGCATACCTAGTTCAATCTCGTTCACAACAAGTACTTTACTCGTTCCGTAATCCGATATCACTTTGTGATTAACTCCTTAACCATGTGCTTGCAAGCGGTGTTGATATCGATTACCGAGTGGGCCCGAAGTATATCTCTCCGACTTGGGAGGGACAAATCCCATCTCGATACATACAACCCAACAACTACTTTCCGATCACCTGAGAGACACCTTTAGGATCACCCTCGCATAGGATGACGTTTGATGACCTCAAAGATTTCTTCCGATACCAGGGAGTTGCATTATCTCATGGTCTAAGGAATACAATATTTGTCATAAGAAAAAGCTTCGCAAAGATGAACACGATGACACGATCTAATTGCTCTGCTTGATTTGGGTCTGTCCATCATATCATTCTCCCAATGATATGATCTCATTATTAATCGACAACTCATGTCTATGGTTAGGAAACCTTAACCATCATTAATCAATGAGCTAGTCCATAGAGGCGTACTAGGGACACATCGTTGTTCATAAACCACACAAGTATCAAAGTTTCCGCTTAATACAATTCTAGCATGGAATATAAACTTTATCATGAACAAGAATTATAATAATAACATCTTTATTATTGCCTCTAGGGCATAATTCCAACATCTATCTCGGATCTCATGGCAATCAGCCATTTCCCAGAGTCTGGGTCCACCATTTCTTCTGCATAGGTCGCAGGCTCATCATTGTCTAACAATAATAATTCCCGTGTTTCATGAAGCCTCTCCGACCTTCATGGTTGTGGTGCTTCTATTGCCACGGGTTCCTCAACTTGTTCTGCTACAATAGCATCACTCGCAGAAACATCCCCGAATGGCTCATCTTGAACTTCTTCAAGTCACACCGACCTTCCGCTTGTTCCCTTTGTGAGAAACTCTTTCTCTAGGAAAACACCGCTACGAGAAACAAACACTTTGCCCTCTTCTAGGTTGTAGAAGTAATACCCTAAGGTTTCCCTTGGATATCCCATGAAAATACACTTATCCGATTTGGGTGTTAGCTTGTCCGACTGAAGTCGCTTGACAAATGCATCACAACCCCAAATCTTTAGAAAAGACAAACTGGGATTCTTTCCAGTCCACATCTCATATGGTGTCTTAACTACGGATTTAGATGGTACCCTATGAAGTGTGAAAGCTGCCGTTTCTAGAGCGTATCCCCAAAATGATGATGGTAAATCCGACTGGCTCATCATCGATCGAACCATGTACAACAAAGTTTGATTGCACCGTTCGGAGACCCCATTGCTTTGAGGTGTTCCGGGCGGCGTGAGCAGTGGAACAATTCTACAACTCTTAAGATGATCGCTAAATTCGTGCTCAAATATTCACCTCCACGATTAGATCTCAAGGACTTTATTTTCTTGCCACGTTGATTCTCTACCTCACTCTGAAACTCCTTGAACTTTTCAAAAGTTTCAGACTTATGCTTCATCAAGTAGACATATCCATATCCACTAAAATCATAAGTGAAAGTAATGAAGTAGTGATATCCTCCTCTGGTCGTCATGCTCATTGGTCCACATACATCAGTATGTATGAGTTCCAACAAGTATGTCGCTCTCTCGGGTAAACCCGAAAAAGGCGACTTGGTCATCTTTCCAAGTAAACAAGCCTGATATGTCTCGTATGATTCAAAATCAAACAAATTTAGAATACCATCACCATGGAGCTTCTTCATGCGCTTTTCACTTATATGCCCCAAACGACAATGCCATAAATAGGTAGGACTCAAATCATTAGTCCGAAGCCTTTTAGTACTCAAATTGTAAACAGATGCATCATCAAGATTTAAAACAAATAACCCATTCACAATGGGAGTATTAGCCATAAACATATCATTCTTTGAGATTACACAACCATTGTCCATACTCGCAAATGAATATCCTTCCCTCATCAAACATGAATGTGATAAAATGTTTCGACCCACACTAGGAATGTAATAACAATTATTCAACTCCGTAATAAATCCTGACGGAAGGTGAAGTTGCATGACGCCAACGAACAATGCGGCAACCCTTGATTTATTTCCGATGCAAAAATCCACTTCGCCTTTCTGCACTTCTCTAGTCCTTATTAGCCCCTGCATAGAATTGCAAATATGAGCAACCGATCCGGTATAAAATAACCAAGAGTTAACATAGGAATTAGAGAGAAGAATGTTCACAACATTTACAACAAGCGTACCTGAGTGAGAAGTACGCTTACTTCCACTCTTCTTCAAAGAAGCATGGTACTTGCTGCAGTTTCTCTTCCAGTGGCCATGTTCATGACAAAAGAAGCACTCGGTGTCTTCTACAGGTCTAGCCTTTTGCTTGGGTGCAGGCTTAGGGATCGTATCCTTAGCCTTGCCCTTCTTCTTCGACCAAGAAGTACCCTTTTTCTTAAAGATAGACTTGTTCGGCACAGCCATCACATGGCTATGCCCTGCACACTTCTTCATGTCACTTTCTGCTGTTTTTAGCATCCCACATAACTCATTAAGGCCCTTCTCCACCCCATGCATATGGCAGTTTGAAATGAACTTCCCATAGCTATATGGAAGAGACACCAAAATGAAATCAGTAGCCAACTCTTGGCGTAGTGGAAAACCAAGTTTTTCCAAAGTCTGACTGTAACCAACCATTTTGATCATATGGGGGCCTACACCTGCTCCCTCTGCCAGCTTACATTCCACAAAGGACTTGGTGACATTGTACCTCTCAGTCTTGGCCTGAGTCTGGAACATGTCCCTAAGCGCGACGATCATATCGTAAGCTTCGTGATCCTCAAACTTCTTTTGGAGTTCAGGTTCCATGCATGCAAGCATAAGACAGCTAACCTCAAGAGAATCATCACATGCTCTCTTGTAGGCATTCTTGAGGGCAGCAGATGCATTATCAGCAGGTTCATCGGGGATTGGGGTATCCAGAACCATTTCCTTTTTATCAGACCCGAGAACAATTCTTAGGTTACGGACCTAGTCCGAATATTTTGTTCCATTTAGTTTATCTTTGTCAAGAATCGAACGCAAAGAAAAAGGTGATGCAGTGTTCGGTGCCATTGATCTACAAAATAAAACATGCAAAATACTAATCCATGTAACCATGAAAGAGTAAAACATATTAAACAATTTAATAGCATATACTCCCACTTAAATCAATATCCCTCTATTGATACTAAGTGATTCAAGATCCACAATTAACAAGTCGACTAGTGATCTTTAGCATCACTGCTAAAAGACAAGGTTAATCGGTAAGCAACACTTGCTAATCATATCACATATGACTCTTGTTGTTGGGTGACATCTCGATGTCAAAACTAGGTGCCCAACCTTTATGCCCCAAGGTCCTTAACTGTTAATATGACCTTGTCAAGTTCACCAACCCTTATGCGTGTAGGTATCTGATACAAACCCATCCAGCCAAGGAAAACCGTGGCACCCTAATTTCATAGGCCCACCAACGATTGTACAGGGCATAGGATGGTGCAAGGTTTGGTTGGGAGGGCATGGTTTAACTTAAACTTTGTGAGGGATCATTCTACTTATATCATCCAAGCATGCATAGTAGTAAAACGTATAAGAATATCATACACATAGATGTGACACAGTATGGCCCTTTTTCTCATGGTGATCTCCATCGCCATAGAAACTGTCCACCATGATGATCTCCATCTTCATGTTCCATGCGAGCCATCCTCCAAGTGATGAGTCCTCCAAGAACTAATACAAGCTATTACTCCTAACAGCTAGTAATCAAAATTACATAGTATTGGGATCATCACAAGTTGGCATGCAGGCCATTACAATAAATGACAACACATATGGCTCCAGCCGTGTTGCCCTACTCACGATACGCGGGTCATGATAAATTTTATACATGCATCACATACATATATGGCCATACAGATCACATACATCCTGCAAAAAAAGTTATGCATGGAATCACATTCTACCGGATCATGTGACATCGCAGCACCTAGTTACCTTAACGAGATACGAAATGGGATACGACTAAGGGGGGTCTAGGGGGTCTCCCCTTGCGGGGTTCCAAGGGGCAGTGCCCCTCGCGGTATCTCCAGGCGTTCGGAAAACTGTGAAAAATTAGAGATCGAATCTACACAATTTTCTTTAAGGATTTTGATCGGCAAATCAAATTTACCATAAACTGACTATTGTTCTGTTTCAATCAAACTCCTTTGATCACGGTACATAGATTTTAGATCTAGGTTCCAATTCGATCAATCATATTGATCTTCACGTGATTCAACAGGATTGATGTGTCACTGTCTACCCCCCATGGAGGAAACCGACCGGTAGGGGTAAGTCGTTCGACGACCTCAGAATCACGATCATGGAAAGCAAGATCATAGATCAATCCTAGACCACCACAATACAAACAATCACATCATTCATATCAATCTGCATATCATCATATGCAAACATCCCGAACCTATAACTAAACAGCATCGGCTATGATACCACTGAAGTGATACGGGTAGGCTACACTAGCGCAAATCAAAATTTTCTATCGCGTAAACCAGGATTACTGTTGTCATAGATCACGGGATTACCACTAGACGCGCGGTTGCGAAACTTAATGAAGCGCGTCGAGGCAGTGTATATGTTCTATGTCTCCTCCTTGTCCTTGTCCCACGAGCAGCTCCCTTTGCGCGACTCGTCCAAGTGCTACAACTGCAACATCTCTGAGGTATCCACACGTGTAGGGTGGAAGCGTAAGATGCCGGACTGCTAGGTCCGCGCCTACAACACAGGCATGAGGAGTGGCGGCTGGGTGGAATGGTCTAACCCTGGTCAGCTCGCCCCACCCTCTCTTATATAGGCGTCCCTAGTGGGCTTCTACATTAGCAGCCCATTAGTAGCCTAAGCCTGGTCTAATTCGGATCTAATCCTTATTAGGCTTCCAGCCCCTTAAGTGTGTGACCCTATAGGTTCATATACGTGTAGACATGATACGAATACACTTATTCTATCAATAGTTGGTAGCGGCCTCTAGCAAGATGTGCCAACTCCTAAACGCATACAAAGATCATATCGGACGAACCATCACATGGTTTAGTACATGTCTTTCCCTTTGCCTCACGATATTTGGTATAGCTCCAAGTTGACCTCCCTTTCTCGATACTGTGATTAGGAATCCCTTTACTAGGTTAACTCTTAACCTTATGTAGCATGGCCATGCATTCCTGGATCCGATCACTCGAGGGGCCCAGAGATATCTCTCTCAAGTAGAGAGGGGCAAATCCCATCTTGATCGACCATGCCTTGCAGCATGCTTCAAGACAAACCCGAAAGCTACCTTTATAACTACCCAGTTACGGAGTAGCGTTTGATAGCCCCAAAGTAGGTCGATCCACATCTCAAGTACATGCGACAATCTTAGGTCTAAGGACAAAACGTACATGATGTGTAGAGAGAGAGAGAGAGAGTTGTAACTAATTGCCAGTCTCATGTTGGGTCAGTCCAACCCCATGTTCATAACATGTGTCCACATCATTGGTTTGACATCTCCATGTCTATGACTTGCGAAACATAGTCATCAACCAATCAATGTTCTAGTATAATATTCACGTGTGTCCTCACATGAACTCCGACTAGGGACAACTATTAAATAACCATACAAGTAAAGAGTTTCACAAACAATTCACATAATTTCCAATCAATACAAGTTGCCTGATATGGATATTCAAGGAAAATCACAATAACTCATGGATACATAAGAAATATAATAATCTCTATGATTGCCTCTAGGGCATATTTCCTTCAACCAAGACCCAGGATCTCACAAAATTTCTTCAATGTCATGGTGTAAGGCCTGCAATAAATTTTGAAAGATGCATCTGGTTTGAACAGGTTGTTAGAAAAAGAGAAACTCTCTACAAAGGTTTTAGTGAGCATAGCATACTGCACACTCTCATCCTGCATATAACTCATTAGTCCAACCCTCTGAACCAAAGTTAGGAAATCATTGAGAATCCCAGCAGCCCGCAAAAACGTTGGACAAGGAAAGGTGGAAGGGTGCGCATCCCCCTCATCTGCCTCGTTGCCAAATCATGGTGTAATGATATCCTCATTGTATGAAGGCCTAGCCCGGGAGGATGATTTTGAAGGCCTTGTCCTTATAGGTGCATCCCTCTCAAATATTTCACCATAGGTGTGGTTGTCCATGATGACTTTTTTTCTGAAATTTTTAGACAAACATCAAACCAAGTGATTTCCAAGTTGATAATTGATGAGAAACTACTATAGGAACTTGCTACAGGGCTACACATGCATCAAAATGAAATCTCTAAGCATAGAACAAGCATGCAAGCTCACACAACCTGACACCTATAGTAGCAAAATACTCAAGATACAATCTACCAATCACAAATCTAATTGGACAAGCGGAGGAGGCACATACCAAGGAGAAATCCCTCCAAAAATCAGCAGCAAAGATGGGCCGAGCAAGGAGATCGAAATCAGGAGCAAGAATAGCAAGAACTCGATCTTGAGTAAGTTTTCCGGTGTTTTTCGGGAGAGAGAAAGAAGATGGCTGGTAGGAGGCACTTTGGAGGGCCACAGGTGGGCCACACCCTAGCCAGGCGCCACCTGGGGGCTGGCCGCGCCACCCAGGGGTGTGCTGGCCTGGGGGGCCTCCTGGGCCACTCCAGGTGTCCCTCTGCCCCTTTCTTCGAGGAAAAGATTATTTTGAATTTTCTGGGATTTTTCGGAAAACTTTATTTTGGCCAATTTTCAGGGTATGAAAATTGATTTTCTCGCAGAAAAGATTTTTTAGAAGAAGCAAAAGCAAACCAAAAACCAAACTACAGAAGTTCTAAGACAAGCAAACAACTAGCAAAACTAGAGCTAACAAGAGAAAAAGCAAAGACTAGGAAGGAGAAAAGTAAAAGTAAACAAGTATAACCATAGTGAAAACATTGTTTTGTTCATTAAAATCCTTTTGTTAACAAGGTAGATCAAGTCTTGTTACCAAAACAATATTATATGAAACAAAACTTTGCATTCCATAAAATGATTATGTTACCTCAAACCTGATAGCAATGGTCCCAATCATAATAGTTTCAAAACTTTCTTGTGGAATGGGACAATATATTTCTCCAACCTTGGTGCTCTCAATATTTTCAATGGAGTTCAGGAAATAGCTCTTAGCAACCTTCTTGGGGAAATAAACAGTATGCTGTTTGTCATTAATATTGAATGTTATTTTTCCTTGATTACAATTGATGACAGCACCTACAATATTAAGAAAAGGTCTCCCAAGAATAATAGACATATTATCATATTCAGGCATTTCAAGCACAACAAAATCAGTTAAAACCAAGAAATTATGAGCCACTTGAACAAGAACATCCTCACATATACCAACATGAATAGTACTTGACTTATCAGCCATTTGCAAAGATATATCAGTTGGTATCAACTTTTCTAGCTGGAGTCTCTTGTAGAGAGAAAAAGGCATAACACTAACTCCAGCTCCCAAATCACATAAAGCAGTTCTAACATAATTGTTCTTAATAGAGCAAGGAATAGTTGGTATACCTGGATCACCAAGTTTCTTTGGAACCTTACCATTGAAGGAATAATTAGCAAGCAAAGTAGAAATCTCCTCATTAGGAATCTTCCTTTTATTAGAGACAATATCCTTCATATACTTTGAATAAGGAGGCAACTTAATAGCATCAGTCAAAGGAATTTGCAAAAATAAAGGTTTCATCCACTAAAAAAACTTGTTGTAGTGTTCTTCCTGCTTTGACTTGTGTTTCTTACCTGGAAAAGGCATATGTTTCTGCACCCAAGGTTCTCTCTCACTACCATGTTTATTAGCAATAAAATCTTCCTTAGTGTACCTAGTATTCTTAGTGTGCTTCTCAGGTTCTTCCTCAACTTCCTCCTTATCAGGAGCATCATTTTTATCATTACCACTCTCAGTTTCAGCATCAGAGACAGATATACTATTAGGATCTAGAGCGGGTTCAAGTGGTTCCTCAACTATTTTATGTTTCTTTTTCTTTCTTTTACGAGGACTGCCACTACTTTCACCTTGCTGAGAGTCATGCACAATTATTTTAGGGTGTCCTTCAGGATATAAAGGATCTTGAGTAGCTATATCCTAGTTCTGATTCCATAAGCATGTTTATCTCCTGAGGCATTAACTAGCATATCTTTTTGTACCTTAGCAAGTTGATAAATTTGGGTTTGAACCATTTGAAAGTGTTTACAAAGCATTTTAACATCATTAGAAGTTCTTTACACAATATCTTTCAACTCTTTAATAGCTCTAGAGTTTTCCAATAAATGATTCTAAACTTGTTTATTAAAATTACCTTGTTTAACAATAAATGTGTCAAGTTCCTCTAAGCCTTGATCAGGAGGCTTACCATAGGGAATATCACCTTCATCAAAGTGGAGAGAATGTACCCCAATAGTAGATGAGTGGGGAATTGGCTTGCATAATTCTTCAATAGGAGGTAGATTCTTCACATCTTCAGCTCTAATACCTTTCTCCTTTAGACTTTTCTTAGCTTCCTTCATCACTTCATCATTTAATGCAATAACTCACCTCTTCTTTGGTGTTGGTGTTGGAACAGGTTCAGGCACAACAGGTTCAGGCTATAGCACTCTCGTTTTCAGTCCCACAAAAAGTTTCTTTCTCAACAATGTCTAAATAGGATAAATCAAGAGAGAAATCATAATCTTTATCTTTAATATCTATGGGAGAGGTGGCAAACTTAGGATCATAGGACAATTTAGGAATAATGGTAAGTCTTACAAGGAGACTCTTAATAGTGTTAGCACCATGTGTGTTTTGGCACTCTTCAATAAAATCATCAGTAAACTCAATGTAACCATCATTAATATCGTCTCTCTCTAGACTCAGGTGAGCTAACAGGTGTAACGGTGTCTTCACTAGGAGTTTCAGTATTTCCTATACTAGCCATAGTAGCATCTAGGAAAGGACGTAATGAACCACTCGCATCAAGCACAGTAGAAGTAACATCATGAGTATCAAAAGCAGTTTCGGATGCAGCAGTAGTACCAGTTTGTGTAGCATGAGTATGTGGTGGTGGTGTAACAAGCTTACTTATAATAGACGGTGAATCAAGAACAACAGAGGTGTTTAGGACTGTACCTCTTCTTGTAGAGGATGGTAAAATAGGAAACTTTCCATCACGAGACTTCTCCATGATGAAAGGAATAGTAGTGAACAATAGTAGATCCAAGTGAACTTACAAATAAAGCTATGCTCCTCGGAAACGGCGCCAGAAAATAGTCTTGATGAACCACAAGTATAGGGTATCGCAACAGTCTTCGCGGGTAGTATTACCCAATTTATTGATTTGACACAAGGGGAGCCAAAGAATACTTGCAAGCCTTAAAAACTGAGTTGTCAATTCAACTGCACCTGGAAATAGTTCTTGCTCACAGAAGTTTATTAGTAGCAACAGCAAAGCAACAACAGTAAAAAAAGATCAATAGTAACAATAGTAGCAAACAGGAGGATATGAGTGCAGTAGGCATAGGGATGGATGGACGGGCGTTCCATGCACGAGTATAAACATGTAACTTCAAGATCTAGGGCAATTGCAGATAAATAAGATAAAGCATCCAAGTACTAAACAATCATAGGCATGTACTCCATATATAGTCATGCGTGCTCGCAATGAGAACTTGCACAACATCTTTTGTCCTGCCAGCCCGTTGCAGCGGGGCCTCAAGGGAACTACTGGCAATTAAGATGCTCCTTTTAATAGAGCACCGGAGCAAAACATTAACACTCCATGAACACGTGTGATCCTCACATCACAGCCATCCCCTCCGGTTGTCCCAATTTCTGTCACTTCGGGGCCTTTGGATCCGGACAATGATATGTGTACACAACTTGCAGATAAGATCACAAACAATACTATCATAATTATTCAATAACAAGTTCAGATCTGAGATCATGGCACTCGGGCCCTAGTAACAAGCATTAAGCACAACAAGTTGCAACAAAGTAAAATAGCACTAATAGAGATACTAGGCACCATGCCCTAACAATCTTATCCGATTACATGATAGAACTCATCCAATCCCTACCATCCCCACAGCCTACATCGGGATATTACTTACTCATGGATGAGGGAAACATTGATGGTTGATGGAGAGGTGTTGGTGATGACAATGGCGATGATCCTCCCCAAATTCCCCGTCCCAACAGGGTGCCAGAACGGAGTTTCTGGTTCCGAATCGCGGCTTCTGGTGGTGGCAGCGCAGCGGAACTCTTTCTGGAAAAAAGACGACCCCCCGTGGTTTTTAGGTCAGGAGGCTTCTTATAGGCAAAGAGGGAGTCCAAGGGGGTGCCTGAGGCGGCCGCACCCCCAGGCGCGGGCTGGGCCTACCCGCGCGGTAGGGGGTGTGGGCCCCTCAGGACTCCACTCCGTCTTGTACTCTAGCTCCATGGATCTTCTGGTGAAATAGGATTTTTGTCATATTTTCCGAGATTTTTCCTGATAGTTGGTTTTCTGCACAAAAACAAGACACCAAGGTAATTCTGCTAAAAACAGCGTCAGTCCGTGTTAGTTGTATCCAAATCACACAAGTTTAGAGGAGAAACAATAGCAAAAGTGTTCGATAAAGTAGATACATTTTGGACGTATCAGACTATCATAATGCCCTTACTACATATTGCATTCGCACCAATAATAATTATGATGTTATTAAGAGTGAGCCAACAAGGTTCACAGTGAACTGCCCATACAAGAGGTGTAGGTGGAGGATGCATGCATCCACTATGCTCAGGAGCAGTTTGGTTCAGGTATTACAACCAGTTGTGTATTTTAGATCATTGTGTAGTTTTGTTAGCAGTACCTGACATTTTCATTATGTTTCAGATAAAAGTTAACCGGTTCGAACATTCTTGCCCACCTCAAGGGGACATCCAAAGGACAAAACAAAACTAGCAAGGACTAGGTGGTTGGAAGATGCAATCATGGATTGGATGAGAGCGAACCCATCACTTGGTGCAACAACGCTCATAATAGAAGTTTCTAAAAAGTTTACTATTACAGTACCTACATGAGGATGTTCTATGCAAAGGAAATGACTCTTGATAGGATCAATGGTCCATGGAATGAAAGTTTTTAGTTGCTTTACAGCTTCAAAGCTGAAGTGGAGATGGCTAGTCCAGGTAGTGTTATACAGATAGACATGCATAAAGTTCAGTACAAAATAAGAGGGAAGACAATGGAGGAGTGCTTTAGAAGGGCTTTTGTTTGTTTCAAAGCTTGCTAGCAAGGGTTTCTGGATGAATGCAGGCCTTATTTGGCCATGGATGAAACAACTCTTCATTGTAGATCTAAAGGACATCTAGTAGCTGCTACTGCAGTTGATGGCCACAATTGGATGTTCCCTGTTGCTTATGGATTTTTGGAGATTGAGTCAGAGGAAAGTTGGACTTGGTTTCTAGAGAATTTGCGCGACCTTATAGGTCATCCACCAGGACTTAATATCCACATGGACGCTTGCAAAGGTTTGGAGAAAGTTGTAGAAGTAGTATTCCCCAGAGTGGAGCATAGGGAATGTATGCGACACTTAGTGCAGAATTTTACAAAGAAATTCAAGGGTAAAGTTTATACTGACAACCTATGGACAGCTTCATACACATACAGTTTGAGGAAGCATTTGTATCAGTTGTAAGTGTTGTATAAACAAGAACCTGCGGTGAAGGAGTACTTGGATGCACATCATGTAATGGTGTGGTCAAGAAGCCGATTCAATGAAATTTGCAAGGTAGACTATGTAACAAGTAACCTTGCAGAGAGTTTTAATGCAAATGTCAAGTCATTGAAAGGACTTATGCTGTGGCAAATATTTGATAAGATTAGGCAAATGATCATGATAAAGATCGATTTGCGTCAAAGAATTGCATCAACAGTATATGCTAGCCATCTCATCCTCCCATATTTGATTAAGGCTTTGCATGCCAGGGCAAAACAATTGAAGATGAAATGCATTATAAGAGGAATGGAGGCTGAGGTAACGTACACTGATAGTAAAGATAGGCAATGGAGGTATCTAGTGAGTTTGGTTGATAGGACATGCCATTGCAGGCAATGGAAGCTCCGTGGGCAACCCTGCATACATGCATTGTTTTTCATGGGTGTTCTAGGAGGTGAAGAGGGTGAAGTTGATCAGTAGATGTTGGAGTATTTCTCCATTGCCAAATTTAGGGCAACATATGCTCAAAATGTTCCAGCCTTGTTGGGAAAATACCAATGGATGGAAGTGGATCCAGGCTTCAAGCTATACCCTCCAATTTTTACTAGACCAGCAGGTAGGCCAAGGAAGAATAGGATAAGAGCTAGTGCAGAGGGTGGTGCACCACCTCGACGACGTAAGTGCAAACATTGTGGGATCCTATGGCACATTGCTAGGCTTTGTAAAAATGCAGTGGACCCAACTTATGGAATGGATGATCAGGCGGCAACAGAAAATGCATATGAGAATGAGGTGTTTGAACGAGAGGAGAATGAAGCAATGGATACATTGCAGATTGAACCAATAGATCAAGAGCAGATTCGACCAAATGCAGAGAAAATTGAACCAAATGCAAGGGGATTGAACCAAATGGAGATCAAATTGAACCAAATGCAGGGGATATTCAACCAAATGCAGAGGAGATTGAACCAAATGGAGGGGAGATTGAACTAGTCGATCGAGAGGAGATTGAACCAATGGATCTAGAGGAGATTGAACCAAATGCAGAGGAGATTGAACCAAATGCAGGGGAGATTGAACCAGTCGATCGAGAGGAGATTATATCAACTACGTCGGAGATTGAAGCAGAGTTCAAGCGTAAAGGAATTACACGAGCGGATATTGAAAAAATGGAGACAAAGCTTTTTGAACCGTATGAACTAGATGATCGAAACGTGATTGAACCAATTGTACGACAGAGTGAAGCAGTTGATTTATTGGATGCAAAGAAAAAGAACAAAGGGAAAAAACGGAAGAAGCTGATGGTGGACTCCGAGAATATTCCAGCTAGGATCACAAGGAGCAAGGAGCTGAACCCAGCGAAAAACACTAGGAGCAAGAAAAATGGATTTGAATTTGTATGATAAATTTGAACTACTTTCAATGTTTGCATTGAATTTGAACTAGTGTGACGCTCCCAAGTTTGTATGTTGGATAACCCCATAATGTATGTGTTATTGCAAGTTTCTATGGTCATGCACCTAGTTGCTTAGCACTGCTCAGTTTTGCCCTCGACATGTGGTCAACACATGGGGTTTAGCTAGTTCATGGCTTAAACATTGTCCAATTGATCCAAAATTTGGCACACTTGTGTATCTTGGATTGATTTACCATTTAAAATTGGAAATTTTAGATTAACTTGTAATCAGCCACATTTTTCTTTTTCTAAGTGATTAAATTCAAAAAAATGGTTTTAGGGTTAGTTTAATTCAAAAAAAGTCAAAACATAGTGCAACCTTCAAATGGAGTCTTGTTATGTTGCCTACAACCTAGCATGAATAATAAAGTAAAAGGAAATAAAGAGAAATGGACTTATCCCCTAAACCACTTCTTAAACCCTTCTTGGAATGATCTACTAGCTATGAAGATGCATGTCTTTCTACCCCATCGACCTCCAAAATAACCCATCCCAAAACATACTTTGTCTCAATGAAGCCAAGTTTGGAACACTTGTGTATCTTTGAGTTGCAAACAATATAATGTTGGCCAGGATGAATTATTTTGTTCAAATAACACATTTTCCATTTTTTATGCCAAAAGCTTGAATTTCCCTTACTCATTTTTTTATCTGAGTGACCTTGTTTTCCTTAGCTCTACTCAGTTTTCCCCTCCCTCTAAAGTTTTCCTCACTTTTTCCCTCCCGCTAAAGTTTTCCTCACTTTTCCCCTCTCTCCTGACTCAAACCCTCACAACAGCTCAACTTGCACTCAGTTTGGCTGCTGCACTCTGATTGGTCAAGATGTATGTCACACAGATCTTGTCCAACCACCGTTGGTTACATCATGATCCGACGGGCTGGAGGTCTCTCTCCCGATGGGCGCACCTACCTTGTACGGAGAGGAGAGCTCGACAGGCTGGATGTCTCTCCCTTCCTTTCCCTGCCGCACGTATACCGGCCGCATCAGTTTGGCTACGCTCTGATTGGTCGAGATGTATGTCACACAGATCTTGGTCAACCACCGTTGGATACATCATGATCCGACGAGCTGGAGGTCTCTCTCTCCCGATGGGCGCACCTATCATGTACACACAGGAGAGCCTGACAGGAGGGATGTCTCTCCCTCCCTTTCCTTGTCGCACGTATACCAGCCGCATCTTCCTCCCCGCATATCGACGTACGACGGTGTGGCAATCTGAATGGCATGCGGCGGTGCGGTTATAAGCATGGCGGTACGAACGGCGTGCAGCAGCATGGACCTAAGCCTGGCGGTCCGAACGGCGTGCGCCGGCACGGACCTAAGCGTGGGGGTCGGAATAGCGTGCGGTAGCGCGGATCTAAGCCTGGCGGTCAGAACGGTGTGCGACGGCAGGGACCTAAGTGTGGGGGTCGGAACGTCTTGTGGCGGTGCATATCCAAGCGTGGCGGCTGGAATGGCGTGCGGTGGTGAGGATCTAAGCGTCTAAAATTTTGGTCTCTGTCTGTATCACTCCTATTCACCTCCTCAGATCCGTTGCTGGTGAAAGACACCGAGGCCGCGGCGGTGCCAACAGTGGTCATCGATGCGACAGGAAGGGCGACTCACCATCCACTTAGTATTGGGGAAAATTTTAGCCCATATTAGTTGACTTAGCTTCATCTAGATATGAACGTATCTAGTCAAGTTTTAGTGCTAACATGGGTCGGAGGGAGTATGCTTTGAAAATCTCCGGTGGGCTTGTATAAATTTGATCGAAATATGTATCATTTGAATAAAAATTGATACTCCCTCCAATTCATACTACTTGTCATTGAAATGGATATATCTAGCACTAAAACATGTCTAGATACATCCATTTCAGTGACAAGTAGTAATATGGATTAGAGGGATATGCTCTAAAACTGTTCATAAGTAGTAATATGGATTGGGCATATAGATCCAATGGCAAGCCACTCGGGCCCCCACAATACATTTGTAAGATCCCTCCTTTATAAAGGAAAAGGATCCCTGTGATTGCAATGCTAGTCCTTGGATCAATGCTAGCATCCACAGTTAAGATGAAGTACACAGATACAAAGGTCATTATTACAGCCATTCCAGAGATAAACATAGTCTTTACAACTCCAAGGCCACAATCCTAATACAAGAGTATGAATAAGTAAGTAAATAAAAGTCTTCATCTTCATGTGCCACAGGCAAACATGTTTAGTGTAGACTCGTGACACCTAATCCTCATCAGAGTAACCTGCAACATCACAAGTTACAGCCACAGTGGGTCAATACATTGGAATAGTATTGGCAAGTGATACCTTAGTATAATTTAGGTGGACTAAATACTATATGCAATTTGGCTAAGTGTAGCTTGGCTTGCTTTGCTCAAAATAGATTTTGCCTATTAGTTGAAATCACTAAGTTTTTCTTTGTCAAAACTTTTACCAAGGAACCACCAATAGACATTGAGGTCCTTCACCCTTGTTCACCCACAAGTTTTACTTAGAAATTGGGATGAGGAGATTCTTGATAGCTTCCATGTCTTGATGCTCAAGTTGTCCATTACCATGGACTTGTCTAAGTACTTAGATTTTTCCATCTGTAGAGGTTGTGCACTTTCCCCACAAGCCTTGATTTTCACCAAGACAGGACCTTTCAGAAGCCTTCCCTTAGACCAAATGGACGCGTTCCAACCTATCATCCCACTACCACCAACTGTCCAAATGACTAAGTTCTAGCAACTTATATGATCCAGGCAGAGCCCATATTGCCAAGTGGCTGCACTAGAAGCTTCTCAACACTTGGCCTCTAAAATCTCTTTGTTCCTGGGTGGCTTTCCACAAGTGAGATACACAAGGTTCACCAGTCCCCTGGCCTTGTGTAACCACTCAACACAAACCCTTCCTTCCATTCCACCCAGGTGTTTCATTTACTTAGTTGTTTTATTAGGCAAAACACAAGTCCAAAGACTTAGAAATATTTTCATCATAGCATGTATATATTTCACCAACCCTTGGTTGCTACTAGCTAGGCTAAGCATGGCATATATAGTATCTTAACTTAGAAATTTTCTAGCAATTCTACAACTACTAGGATTTCCCAACATGGCATTTAAGCAAAATATAACATGCAAGTCTAACAAAATAATTCTAATGCTTAGTAAAAACATAGGGATAAAAATATTCATGAAGTACCACTTGCCTTGGTAGTTTGGAGAGTAGTTACACTCTTCACAATCACAATCACTAGCACCAAAATCTACACAAAGAATTATAGCAACAAATTACATGCAAAACATATACAACCAAAAATATATGCATGCATGCAAAATGGTATGAGATGATTTTTAAAACTCAACCAAGCAAGTAAACAGTACTGGTTCATTAACAAGTTTAAAACTTGCCAAACAACATTTATTTAAACCCTAAATCATTTCCTAACCATTTCATATACTCAAATTAGCCCTACACAAGTTTCTGCCAATAAATTCATTTTAACAGAAGCAAACCATTAAACACATGTCATATTTAGAAAGAGCTTGCTCTCCTGATTCCAACGGTATAAAATTTGTCAAATTCTAACGTGGGGATCAAAAGTTATAGCCAAAACAAATTTAAACATCTAATAGATTCAAATTCTGTTTTTAAACTCTAACAGATGCCACGCGTCTTATTCTAATTGGCCCGTACCGCTTCGCGTAGGATCACGCTTCTAAGCCGTTAGATCTACTTAAACCGCACGGCTCAGATCTACTCGTATCGATTCGTTAAGTGATCTAATCCTGCACGCTGGATCCAGATCTGACGGCTCTGGATCAAACGACCAAAGCTGGGCGGCGCTGGCGGCGGCTACTGGCGGCGGCGAGCTCGGCCTACGGCGGCGCGGCGCTACAGGTGGTCCTAGGGTCGTCGGAGGGGCTTACCAGAACCGTGGCGACGCACTGATGCTCAACCTGGCAGCGGCTTGGCAAGGGGCGCACGGAGTGGGTTGCTGGTGTTGGAGATATGCCCTAGAGGCAATAATAAATGTAGTTATTGTTATATCTTTGTGTTTATGATAAATGTTTACATTCATGCTATAATAGTATTAACAAGGAAGCATTGATACTTGTGTATTTGTAAACTTAATTTGAAGTCCCTAGTAAAGCCTCTATATAATACTAGCTTGTTGGTGAATAGATGATTGTGGTTTCCATATCATGAACATTGAGATGTTATTAACAACAGGATCATATCGTTAGGAGAATGATATGGTGGACATACTCCTATACATAAGCGTAGCATAAAGATCAAGTCATTTTAATAGTTCAATTGCTATATGCTTTCTGATACATAGTAATCTAATTCCTTCGACCATGAGATCATGCATATCACCATCACCAGAAGGATGCTTTGATGACATCAAACACCACACCGTAACTGGGTGGCTATAAAGGTGGCATTGAGTGTTCGGAAAGTATTGGTTGAGACACATGGATCAAGAGTGGGATTTGTCCATCCATATGACGGATAGATATACTTTGGGCCCTCTCGGTGAAATGTCATCCAATTAGCTTGCAAGCATGTGACTGGCTCACAAGGGATCACATATCACGGGAACGAGAAAAGAGTACTTATCGGTAACGAGGTTGAACTAGGTATGCAGAGATACCGACGATCATAACCTCGGATAAGTAAACTATCGTGATACAAAGGGAAATTGATATCGTATGTAAGTGGTTCATTCGATCGCAAAGTAATCGTAGAAATATGTGGGAGCCATATGAATTTCCAGATTCCTCTATTGGTTATTGTTCGGAGAAGTGTCTCGATCATGTCCGCATAATTCACGAACCGTAGGGAGACACACTTAAGGATTCGACGTTGTTTGAGTAGTTATGGTATGATGAGAAAGAGACCGAATATTGTTCGCAGTCTCGAATGGGATTCGGGATATCACGAGGAGATCCGGAACAGTCCGGAGAATAAGATTCATATAAGGAAAGTCCCGTTTCGGAGTTGGAGAATGGTTCCGGTGTTTTCATCGGGAATGTTCTAGAAGGTTCTGGAATGTCCGGCACTCCGGGGGGGGGGGGGGGGAAGGGTACATGAATGTGTTATACCAAGTTGGTATGATTGCATCATGTACTAAGTGTATTCACTGTCCAAAATAAAGGGTTTATTCAAATCCTAGTTTGAAAAGTCAAACGGCTAGTTTGAAAGTCAAACGGCAAGTTTTGGAAAGAGGGGGAGGAGTGGGAAACCGAGTTGGGGAGGGATTCCCTCCTCCAACCGGCGGCGCACCACCCAAGCCAAGTTGGGGAGGGGCTCCCCTCCCTCCCCTTGGCCGGCCGGCCCCTCCACCTATATAAGGAGGGGCAGGGCTCCCTCCTAGAGACAACACAAGATCCTCTCCTCTAAACCCTAGCCGCCGGCGCCGCCACCACCACTGCCGCCGCCGCTGACCTAGGTCAAGACGCCGCCGCCTAGCAACCCTAGCCGCCGGCCAAGCTTCCTCCTCGGTGTTTCTAAACCCTAGATCGTCGAGGGACTCTCTCATACTCCACCATACTCGCTCCGGCTTAAGGCGAAGCCCTGCGAGATCTCCCCTCTACTTCCGGTACCACGCCGTTGTGCTGCCGGAATCGCGAGGAGAGTGCTACAACCTCCACTGCCTGCTGGAACAAGGGAGAGGAAGGTCTTCGTCGAGTACCGAACGTGTGACCGACTGCGGGAGCGCTGCCGGAACACAGCGCCGGAAGGATCGTCTACGCGATCTTGAGATCGGGAAGAGTACGACTACATCACCCACGAGAATCTGCTCTCGTTAAACACTTTGGAATCTTCGAGGGTGAGTTATTCCATCGACTCGTTGCTACAATCTAGTAGATAGATCTTGGCTTTTTTGTTTGTATGCGATAGAAATTTTTTGTTTTCCATGCTACGAAACCCTACAGTGGTATC
Organism: Avena sativa; assembly: GCA_916181665.1. Classification (NCBI taxonomy): domain Eukaryota; kingdom Viridiplantae; phylum Streptophyta; class Magnoliopsida; order Poales; family Poaceae; genus Avena; species Avena sativa. The sequence goes on along the minus strand of OV702283.1, from coordinate 151,176,753 downwards.
AGAGCCGTGTCTATATGTAGATCTGTTGCACGAGTAGAACACAATGGTCATTGTGGGTGTTGATGCTTTTATTGTCGATTTCTTCTTGTGTACTTTGCATCTTGCGGTATGTTGGGATGAAGCGGCTCGGGCTAACCTTACATGACATCGTTCATGAGACTTGCTCCACGCTTGACATGCAACTTGTATTGCATAAGTGGCTTTGCGGGTGCCTGTTTCTCCTAGCATAGTTAAGATCCAATTTACAACGGGTGATTAACAATACTAGTATCAATGTTGTGGTTCTTGTTCGTAAGTTAGAACGACACTTATTGAAAGCCCCAAACCACGTAAAATATGCAAAGAAAGTAGAAGCGTCTAACTTTGTTTTGCAGGGGTGTGCTGTGATGTGATATGGCCATGATTGTGACTATATTTGATGTATGGAATGTTCCTTATTGTAAGTTGGCAACCGGCAGGAGCCATATGGTTGTCTTTAAATTATGTTAAGACCCGCGTGTCTATTCAAAGTAGTTGTAATAGTTGAAGCCGGTGGACGACAACCATGGAGAAGCGTCATTGACCATATCATGGAGATCATGTTCGTGCTAGAAGATGGAGATCGGAAGCACAAAGAAGAAAGGCCATATCATATCACATATTATGAATTGCATGTGATGTTAATCCTTTATGCATCTTGTATTGCTTAGTAGACGACGGTAGCATTATAAGATGATCCCTCATGCACATGAATTTCAAGTCATAAAGTGTTCACCCTTAGTTAGCACCGTTGCTAAAGCTTGTTGTTTCGAAGCACCACGTGATGATCGGGCGTGTTAGATTCCGCAAGTGTATACAACGTGAGCAAGACAGATTTGCTCATGCAGAAACTAAGGTTTGATCTTGACGAGCCTAGCATGTACAGACATGGTCTCGGAACACGGATCACCGAAAGGTAAAGCATGAATCATATAGTAGATATGATGAACATGTCGATTGTTCGCCATTGAAACTATATCAACTCTCGTGATGATCGGTGTTGATGTGGTGGATTTGGTTCGTGTGATCACTAAAATAATGTGAGGGATATTGTTTTGAGTGGGAGTTCACCTAGATTAATTTTATTATTAATTTGAACTCAATTTGTCATAAACTTAGTCTAAACTATTGCAAATATGTTGTAGATCAATGGCAGCCCCTACCATCAATTTTAATGCGTTCCTAGAGAAAGAAAAGTTGAAAAACAATGGAAGCAACTTCGCGGATTGGTTACGCAATTTGAGGATTGACCTCACAGCTGGTAATTTGACCTATGTGCTGGATGCACCGCTAGGTGACCCACCTGCAGCTGATGCTACCGATGAAGTAAAGAATGTTTACCTCGTTCGGAAGAATCAGTACTCCATAGTTCAGTGTGCTATCTTGTATGGTTTAGAATCGGAGCTTCAGAAAAGGTTTGAGAATTCAGACCCATATGATATTGTCGAGGATCTCAAATTGATTTTTGAGACTCATGCGGCAATTGAAAGCTATGAGGCTTCTGAAAAGTTCTTTAACTGCAAGATGGAAGAGGGCAGATCCGTCAGTGAGCATGTGCTTAAGATGTCTGGGCACGCAAACAAACTTCAAAGCTTGGGTATAGTGATTCCTAATGCTTTGGGGATTTACCGTGTCCTCCAATCACTACCACCAAGTTACAAGAACTTTGTGATGAACTACAACATGCAGAACATGAACAAGCAGTTGCCAGAACTGTTTGCTATGTTAAAGTCTGTAGAAGTGGAGATCAAGAAAGAGCACCAAGTGTTGTTGGTCAATAAGACCACCAAATTCAAGAAAGGCAAGTCTAAGCAGAAGGGACACTTCAAGAAGGGTGGTAAGAAAGTTACCACGCCGACGAAGAAGACCAAGGCTGGACCTAAGCCTGATGCTGAGTGCTTTTACTGCAAGGGAGAAGGTCACTGGAAGCGGAATTGCCCAAAGTACTTGGCGGATTTGAAGAACGGCAACATCAAGAAGAAAGGTATATCTGATATACATGTTATTGATGTGTATCTCACTAGTACTCATAGTAGTGCCTGGGTATTTGATACTGGTTCGGTTGCTCATATTTGTAACTCGAATCAGGTGCTGCAGAATAAACGGAAGCTAGCGAAGAACGAGGTGACGATGCGCGTGGGAAACGGATCAAAGGTTGATGTGATCGCGGTCGGCACGCTACCCCTTCATCTACCATTGGGATTAGTTTTATACTTAAATAATTGTTATTTGGTGCCTGCGTTGAGCATGAACATTATATCAGGATCTTGTTTATTGTGAGACGGTTACTTGTTTAAGTCCGAGAATAATGGTTGTTCGATTTATATGAGTAATATGTTTTATGCACATGCACCTTTGATAGATGGTCTATTCTTGTTGAATCTCGATAGTGGAAATACACATATTAATAACATTGAGGCTAAACGTTTGAAATCGAGTGATAACTCGACCTATATGTGGCACTGTCGTCTTGGTCACATTGGAGTGAAGCGTATGAAGAGACTCCATTCCGATGGACTTCTCGAATCACTTGATTTCGAATCACTTGATAGATGTGAAGCATGTATGATGGGTAAAATGACTAAGACTCCATTTTCTGGTATGATGGAGCGAGCTACGGACTTATTGGAAATCATACATACCGATGTGTGTGGTCCAATGAGAGTAGCATCGCGCGGTGGTTATCGTCATGTTCTTACCTTCACGGATGACTTGAGTAGATATGGGTATATCTATTTCATGAAACATAAGTCCGAAACTTTCGAGAAGTTTAAGGAATTTCAAAGTGAGGTAGAGAATCAACGTAACAAGAAGATTAAATATCTACGTTCTGATCGTGGAGGTGAATATCTAAGTTACGAGTTTGGCGAGCATTTGAAGAAATGCGGAATACTTTCGCAGTTGACACCGCCGGGAACACCACAGCGTAATGGTGTGTCCGAACATTGTAATCGAACTCTCTTAGATATGGTTCGTTCTATGATGTCACTTACAGATTTACCGCTATCATTTTGGGGTTATGCATTAGAAACAGCCGCATTCACTTTAAATAGGGCACCGTCTAAATCCGTTGAAACGACACCGTATGAACTATGGTTTGGGAAGAAACCTAGATTGTCGTTCCTTAAAGTTTGGGGATGCGAAGCCTATGTAAAGAAGTTACAGCCGGACAAGCTTGAACCCAAAGCGGAAAAATGCGTCTTCATAGGATACCCGAAGGAAACTATTGGGTATACCTTCTATCATAGATCCGAAGGTAAAATCTTCGTTGCCAAGAATGGATCCTTTCTAGAGAAGGAATTTCTCTCGAAAGAAGTGACTAGAAGGAAAGTAGAACTTGACGAGGTTGTCGAACCTTCTCTCGAAATTGCGAGTAGCGCAGCACCGGAAGAAGTTCCTGTGGTGCCTGCACCAATAAGAGAGGAAGCTAATGATGATGATCATGAAACTTTGGTTGAAGTTGCTACAGAGCCTCGCAGGTCAACGAGAACTCGTACCACTCCAGATTGGTATGATCCCGTTATGAGTGTCATGTTGGTGGACAACACCGATGACCCTGAGACATATGAGGAAGCAATGATGACCCCAGATTCCAATAAATGGCAAGAAGCCATGAAATCCGAGATTGGATCCATGTACGAAAACCAAGTATGGACTTTGGTGGAGTTACCGGATGGCCGGAAGGCTGTCGAGAACAAATGGATTTTCAAGAAGAAAACAGATGCTGATGGTAATGTTACTGTCTATAAAGCTCGACTTGTCGCAAAAGGGTTTCGACAAATTCAAGGAGTTGACTACGATGAGACTTTCTCACCAGTAGCGAAGCTAAAGTCTGTGAGGATTATGTTAGCAATCGCTGCATATTATGATTATGATATATGGCAGATGGATGTCAAAACAGTATTCCTCAATGGAGACATTGATGAAGAGTTGTATATGATGCAACCCAAAGGTTTTGTCGATCCTAAAGATGCTAACAAGGTATGCAAACTTCAATGGTCCATCTATGGATTGAAGCAAGCATCCCGAAGTTGGAATCAATGTTTTGATAAGGTGATCAAAAGTTTTGGTTTTATACAAACTTATGGAGAAGCTTGTATTTACAAGAAAGTGAGTGGGAGCTCTGTAGCATTCTTAATACTATATGTAGATGACATATTGTTGATTGGGAATGATGTAGACCTTCTTAATAGTGTCAAGGAATATTTGAATAATAGTTTTTCAATGAAGGATCTTGGCGAAGTAGCTTACATATTAGGCATAAAGATTTATAGAGATAGATCAAAACGCCAAATATCATTGTCACAAAGTACATATTTGGACAAAGTTCTAAAGAGGTTTGGAATGGAAGATAGCAAGAAAGGGTTCTTGCCCATGTTTCCCAATACGACCTTGAGTAAAACTCAAAGTCCGACATCGGCAGAAGATAGAGATAGGATGAGTAAGACTCCCTATGCCTCAGCCATAGGATCTCTAATGTATGCCATGCTATGTACTAGACCCAACATTGCATATGCCGTTAGTTTAACTAGCAGATATCAAAGTGATCCAGGAGTGGATCATTGGACAGCGGTCAAAAACATCCTTAAGTACTTGAGAAGAACTAAGGATATGGTTCTTTCTTATGGAGGTGATGAACAGCTCATTGTTAATGGTTACACCGATGCTAGTTGGAACACCGATCCGGATGATTCTAAATCACAATCTGGATACGTATTTATTTTGAATGGTGCAGCAGTTAGCTGGAGGAGTGCAAAACAAAGCGTTGTGGCGAGATCTTCAATTGAATCGGAATACATGGCTGTTTCAGAGGCTTCACAAGAAGCGATATGGATGAAAGAGTTCATTACAGAGCTGGGTGTGGTTCCTAGTGCGCTGGACCCAATGTCTATCTACTGTGATAACATGGGCGCCATAGCCAATGCGCAAGAACCAAGGTCACACAAGAAGATGAAGCACATCAAGCTACGTTTTCACGCTATTCGAGAACATATCCAAGATGGGGATATAAAGATTTGCAAAGTACACACAGATCTGAATGTGGCGGATCCGTTGACTAAACCTCTCCCGAGGGCAAAACATGACCAACACCAAACTGCCATGGGTGTTCGGTATATTACCATGTAATCTAGATTAGATGACTCTAGTGCAAGTGGGAGACTGTTGGAGATATGCCCTAGAGGCAATAATAAATGTAGTTATTGTTATATCTTTGTGTTTATGATAAATGTTTACATTCATGCTATAATAGTATTAACAAGGAAGCATTGATACTTGTGTATTTGTAAACTTAATTTGAAGTCCCTAGTAAAGCCTCTATATAATACTAGCTTGTTGGTTAATAGATGATTGTGGTTTCCATATCATGAACATTGAGATGTTATTAACAACAGGATCATATCGTTAGGAGAATGATATGGTGGACATACTCCTATAGATAAGCGTAGCATAAAGATCAAGTCATTTTAATAGTTCAATTGCTATATGCTTTCTGATACATAGTAATCTAATTCCTTCGACCATGAGATCATGCATATCGCCATCACCAGAAGGATGCTTTGATGACATCAAACACCACACCGTAACTGGGTGGCTATAAAGGTGGCATTGAGTGTTCAGAAAGTATTGGTTGAGACACATGGATCAAGAGTGGGATTTGTCCATCCATATGACGGATAGATATACTTTGGGCCCTCTCGGTGAAATGTCATCCAATTAGCTTGCAAGCATGTGACTGGCTCACAAGGGATCACATATCACGGGAACGAGAAAAGAGTACTTATCGGTAACGAGGTTGAACTAGGTATGAAGAGATACCGACGATCATAACCTCGGATAAGTAAACTATCGTGAGACAAAGGGAAATTGATATCGTATGTAAGTGGTTCATTCGATCGCAAAGTAATCGTAGAAATATGTGGGAGCCATATGAATTTCCAGATTCCTCTATTTGTTATTGTTCGGAGAAGTGTCTCGATCATGTCCGCATAATTCACGAACCGTAGGGAGACACACTTAAGGATTCGACGTTGTTTGAGTAGTTATGGTATGATGATAAAGAGACCGAATGTTGTTCGGAGTCTCGAATGGGATTCGGGATATCACGAGGAGATCCGGAACAGTCCGGAGAATAAGATTCATATAAGGAAAGTCCCGTTTCGGAGTTGGAGAATGGTTCCGGTGTTTTCATCGGGAATGTTCTAGAAGGTTCCGGAATGTCCGGCACTCCGGGGGGGAAGGGTACATGAATGTGTTATACCAAGTTGGTATGATTGCATCATGTACTAAGTGTCTTCACTGTCCAAAATAAAGGGTTTATTCAAATCCTAGTTTGAAAAGTCAAACGGCTAGTTTGAAAGTCAAACGGCAAGTTTTGGAAAGAGGAGGAGGAGTGGGAAACCGAGTTGGGGAGGGTTTCCCTCCTCCAACCAGCGGCGCACCAGCCAAGCCGAGTTGGGGAGGGACTCCCCTCCCTCCCCTTGGCCGGCCGACCCCTCCACCTATATAAGGAGGGGCAGGGCTCCCTCCTAGAGACAACACAAGATCCTCTCCTCTAAACCCTAGCCGCCGGTGCCGCCACCACCACTGCCGCCGCCGCCGACCTAGGTCAAGCCGCCGCCGCCTAGCAACCCTATCCGCCGGCCAAGCTTCCTCCTCGGCGTGTCTAAACCCTAGATCGTCGAGGGACTCTCTCATACTCCACCATACTCACTCCGGCTTAAGGCGAAGCCCTGCGAGATCTCCCCTCTACTTCCGGTACCATGCCGTTGTGCTGCCGGAATCGCGAGGAGAGTGCTACAACCTCCGCTGCCTGCTGGAACAAGGGAGAGGAAGGTCTTCGTCAAGTAAGGAACGTGTGACCGACTGCGGGAGCGCTGCCGGAACGCAGCGCCGGAAGGATCGTCTACGCGATCTTGAGATCGGGAAGAGTACGACTACATCACCCACGAGAATCTGCTCTCGTTAAACACTTAGGAATCTTCGAGGGTGAGTTATTCCATCGACTCGTTGCTACAATCTAGTAGATATATCTTGGCTTGTTTGTTTGTATGCGATAGAAATTTTTTGTTTTCCATGCTACGAAACCCTACAGCTGGAGCTCGTCGAAGTTGCGGGCGGCGTCGGGCTTGGGTGGACGGCGACGTTGGCGACGCTCCTGGTCTCCCTAGCACGAACAAGCGGCATCAGGTGATGCACAAGACAGTGGCGAACAACATCGTGTGAGTCAGAGGCGAAGGGGAACAAAGGGCTTACGGAATTTGGTCGCCGGAGTTGAGGGTGTCGTCGGGAGCTTGCGGTGTTGAACGGAATCGACGACCTAGGGCAGTATAAAAGGAACCAGCAGTGTCAGTAGATGTGCAAGAAGGTGGCGAGGTTGTCTGCAAGAAGCAGAGGGAGAGGGGCGCACGGGGCTCACCGGAATTGGTCGCCGGAGAGCTCTCTGTCTGCGGCGGTGCGAGGATGAATGCTGGCAGCCTGGGGGCGCTCTGGGCTCGGAGTTTGGGGGGAAATGGAGAGGGGGCAGAGGGGGTTTAAGTAGGCAAGGCGAGGGCGTGAATTACTCCTGCAATCAACGCGAATTGACGAGCGAATCAACCAGGTAATGCACGGCGTGATTTTGGGGAAGAACACGTCGCGGTGGGGTGGAGACGACGATGTCGTGTGGGCTTTGGCTGTCAGCGAGAGAAACAGAAGGGGAGTGGGTCCTGCCTGTCAGTCACTCAGCGGGTGCGGGGGCGAGTGAAGGAAAACGGTTCGCGGGGTGGGGTGCTGGGCTTAGCTGGGCCAGTTGGGCCAGATTCGACTGAAAGCTTATTTTTTTCTCTTTTAAGCTTTTTCTTTTTCTATTTGTTTTTCTAAAATGGTTTTTCAAACTTCAATTCAAATCTGTTTGATTCCAAAACTTTCCAGGGTTTTTGCACAATAAATCTTGTACTCAAATAAGTGTCAAACACATCTGTTCACTCAAACACACTTGGGTCTTTTGAAAATTAAAATAAAACCATGCCTTTATGAGGTGTGATAATAGGCATAGAATTGGTTTTATTTCATATTTTGCTTTGAGACTTTGCTCAAGTTTTTGAAAGCACTTGAGTTTGGATTCTAAGCAATACTGAATGATTAACAGTACCTTTCTCAAAAACAAGTAACACAAGGGCTTGAGTAAACTTACATAAAATATTGAGCAACAAAGCTTCTGTTTTGTAATGTTTTGTTTGAAATGAAACTCATATGATCATGGATGCATGGATGATATGCATGAGTTTGAAACATGATTTTAGGGATGTTACAAATCTAACCCCCTTAAGGTGAATCTCGCCCTCGAGATTCGGATTGGCTAGCAAATAGGTAAGGGTGGTCTTTCCGAAGATCATCTTCTCTTTCCCATGTTGCTTTTTCTTCGGAATGATGGTTCCACTGCACTTTGCAAAACTTGATAGTCTTAGTCCGTGTGACTCATTCTGCAGTCTCAAGAATCTTGATAGGCTTCTCTTCATAGGTGAGATCACTCTCCAACTGAACCTCTTCCAAAGGTATAGTATCCTTCAAAGAAGTTTCTTCCATTTCTGGGTGACATTTCTTAAGCTGACTCACATGAAACACATTATGGACAGCTGACAAAGACTCTGGCAATTCAATTTCATAAGCAACTTCTCCTTTGCGACTTAGAATCTTGAATGGTCCAACATATCTTGGGGCCAACTTTCCTTTGACTCCGAACCTCTTCACTCCACGAAGTGGTGACACTCTAAGATAGGCTCTATCACCCACTTCATAGGTGACTTCTCTACGCTTAGGATCAGCATAGCTTTTCTGTCGGGACTGTGCTATCTTCAATCTGTCTTTAACCAACTTGACTTTCTCTTCGGCTTCTTTGATAAGTTCCGGTCCGAACAAACTTCTTTCTCCCACACCATTCCATAACAATGGGGTGGTACACTTTCTCCCGTAGAGAAACTCAAATGGTGCCATCTCAATGCTGGCTTGATAGCTGTTGTTATAAGAAAATTCTGCGTAGGGCAGACTTTCGTCCCAACTGGCTCCATAGTCTAGGGCACAGGCCCTCAACATGTCTTCAAGAATATGATTAGTTCTTTCCGTCTATCCATCAGTTTGAGGATGAAAAGCAGTGCTGAATTCCAACCTCGTTCCCAATGACTCATGTAACTGTCTCCAAAAATGGGAAGTGAATTGAGTTCCCCTATCAGACACAATACTCTTGGGCACTCCATGTAGACATACAATTCTACTCATGTAGATCTTGGCCAACTTATCACTTGTATAGGTTGTCTTCACGGGTATGAAATGAGCCACTTTAGTTAGGCGATCCACTACTACCCAAATAGAATCATATCCTGAATTCACTATCATTTCTCCGCCAGGATAACTTACTTTTATAGGACACCCAATAGTTTCTACTGGCAGTTCGTTTCTTTCAACAAATGCTCTTGATATGAATGAATGAGATGCACCGGTATCAAAGAGTAGAAATGCTGGAACAGAATTGAGTTTGAACTTACCAGCAACAGCATCATGCTCCTCATAGATTTCCTCCACATTGATGTGGTTAACTTGTCCCTTCTGAAAAGGGTTGGGCTTGTTGGGTCCTTCAACTTTCTTTTCTGGGCATTCATTTGCATAATGCCCCATCTTATTGCACTTGAAGCATTCCACCTGACTGATGTCCTTCTTGACAGGCTGGCTTCCACTGCCACTTCCATTTCCACTGTGGTGGCTCTTATATCCACCCTTGTGATTCTTGTACTTGTCATTGTCATGACTACGGTGATGCTTGTTGTCATGACGGTTGTGGTTGTGGTGCTTGTTGAATTTCCCATACTTGTGGGATCCTGAGCTTCCACTATCATCATAATGGGAATGTTTGTGAGACGATCCCGAGCTGTGCTTGTCCGAGTGCTTTCTCTTCCTGCTCTCAACTTGCTTCATTTTGTTCTCCAAAATAGCAGCCTTATCACAAAGAGACTGGTATGTGGGAACATATGCCACAGCCAACTGCAGGTTCAGCTCATCATTCAAGCCCTCAAGAAATTTTTCCTTTCTCTTAGCATCGGTGTCAACTTCATCCGGTGCATAATGCGCCAGATTGTTGAACTCCTCAATATATTCAGCCACGCTACGGTGGCGCTGCTTCAGATTATGGAACTCTTTCTTTTTCAGACTCATCTCTCCAGATGAGATATGAGCAGTGCGAAAGCCATCCTCAAAGATAGCCCATGTCACATCTTCTATGGGAGTGGTGATCTGGAAGTTATCCCACCAAGTGGCGGCTGGTCCTTCCAGCAAATGTGCTACAAATCTGACCTTTTCTGCATCAGTTCAGCCCACAGTTACCAAGTCCTTGTTCACAGAGCGTAGCCAATCATTGGCCACCAAGGGATCAGTTGTTCCCGAGAACTTTGCTGGCCTCAATCTCAAGAACCTGGTAAGCATGTCAAAACCCGATGGGTTGTTGTTGTTGTTATTGTTGTTGTTGTTTTGGTTCTAGATGAGCGTTGTCATCATTTGCATCAGCTGAGTTTGAGCGGTCATCATTTGTTGCATTTCTGGAGTGATGTCGTTGTTGTTGGGGTTGGGGTTTGCACGACGGGGAGGCATTTGTGGTTTGTTCAATAGAGATAAGAATGAGATACCCATAGATGCTTTCATGCACAGTACATCACATAAACAATCACAAAGCATGCAACATAATGATAAAGATTCAACAACCAGATAACAAGTTCGCAAATTAAAACACACACAAATAACAAGCCATCCACATGTTGGATGGTCACATAACAAGTTCTCAACGACAAGTATGATAATAAACGATAAATGAGTAGTCAAATCTACTCCTCGGCATCAACCTCCTCCTCGACAAAGGTAAGACCTGCGTTCTCCATCGTGGTCTTGTATTCCTCGACACTGGTGGTCAAGGTCTCTATCTTGGCTTTGAGAGCCCTCTTCTGAGAACGAAGCCTCTCAATCACCGTCTGCTAATGCTCGAGCTCGAAGTCCTTGGCCTGCAGTTCTTCAGTCATGTCCCGGATCTTCTTGTTCCTATCCTGGACTCGCTTCTCCTGACTCTTGAACTTTCTATCTTGGCTCTCGAACTTCGCCTCCATCTCCTTGACTATCTCGTCTTGCTCCGCGAAGAGCTTGTCCTTCTCGCGAAGCTGCACCTGGAGTTCGTCATTACTGAGCATGACGTTGGTCCTATCAGAGTCCACGTGCCTAATGAGAGCCTCTAAGTCCTGGAGGTATAGACGAATCGGCTCCGCTGTTTCCCTCGAATCGTCCTCGAAGTCGATGGACTCTCCATCCTCATCACATCTACCGAAGAAGTGGAAGTGAGTACCTCTAACCTGTCGGGAGTGTCTCCCTAGCAGACGTCCTATCAGATCCTGCATGACTACCTCAAGGCCTCTCTCCTTGTCATCGTGCATGAGCTTGAAGACGATGGCCTCCGTGGTAGGCTCAGTCTGGCGTCCGGGCTGGTTGACCTTGAAACCCCAAAGGTCTTTCCTCTCAAACTTGGTGAGGGGAAGCACCATGATGGTAGGAAGAGGGAGATTGAGCAAAGTAGTAAGCTCAACAATACGAGGACCAAAGCGAGTTCCCTGTAACTCCTCAACAGTGCTGATGGTAACAGTAGGCATCTATTTATAATATAGAAAAGTTAGAACAACACAATGTAAGATGAAAACACAAGGCAAAACATCACATAAATATCCTTGGAAATCAAACACACAAGTCATGGCACACATGGATCCATTACAACAACCAAGGTTCAACTTATTTTAAAGCAACATTTGGAAAATAAGCTGATAAGTGGTGGTCCAACTAACGAAGTACGCTTACAATCCTATCTCACTGGATCTGTTGGCTAACACAATGTTTCTAGAAGCAATCAGTCTATCTTGTTCACATGACTCCATCACTAAGTCTATAATGTATCCTCTTAAGGTTTGGTTGGTAGCTTCCAACTCTTGGGTATGTTTCTTCTCTTCCTTTAGGTCATTTTGGAGGTTGAGCATTCTGCACTTGACTCTATCACCAAGTTCTTTGATGGTCTTCCAAGCTGCATCCCTTGCTGATTCAAAGAATGTAGTGTGCACCACTGAATTGGTGAACATGCAGAATCCTTTTTCCTGGTGGTTGTCTTCCTTGTTTTTATACAAGTGAAGTTGCACCCACCAGTATTCAACTCCTTCATCCATCACAGGAAAACCTTTGTACATAGCTGCTCCTTGTATTTCTAATGCAGCCATGAGGTCCTTGAGAGCCTTGGGAAATTCTGTCTCACATTCCAAGGTCATTGTCATGAGTGGTCCTTTCCTTACGGCTTCGTTGATGGAGTTCATCTACAAATAGAGATGAGAATAAGATTAGAAAAGTTTACGAGAAGAATAGACAAGTGTAGAAGTTGCTGAAATTTTTTCCTTAGTGGTTTCCAATCCTAGGGTCATAATCCTACAGGCAACACAGTGCTCTGATACCATCTGTAAGATCCCTCCTTTATAAAGGAAAAGGATCCCTGTGATTGCAATGCTAGTCCCTGGATCAATGCTAGCATCCACAGTTTAAGATGAAGTACACAGATACAAAGGTCATTATTACAGCCATTCCAGAGATAAACATAGTCTTTACAACTCCAAGGCCACAGGCCTAATACAAGAGTATGAATAAGTAAGTAAATAAAAGTCTTCATCTTCATGTGCCACAGGCAAACATGTTGAGTGTAGACTGATGACACCTAATCCTCATCAGAGTAACCTGCAACATCACAAGTTACAGCCACAGTGGGTCAACACATTGGAATAGTATTGGCAAGTGATACCTTAGTATAATTTAGGTGGACTAAATACTATATGCAATTTGGCTAAATGTAGCTTGGCTTGCTTTGCTCAAAATAGATTTTCCCTATTAGTTGAAATCACTAAGTTTTTCTTTGTCAAAACTTTTCCCAAGGAACCACCAATAGACATTGAGGTCCTTCACCCTTGTTCACCCACAAGTTTTTCTTAGAAATTGGGATGAGGAGATTCTTGATAGCTTCCATGTCTTGATGCTCAAGTTGTCCATTACCATGGACTTGGCTAAGTACTTAGATTTTTCCATCTGCAGAGGTTGTGCACTTTCCCCACAAGCCTTGATTTTCACCAAGACAGGACCTTTCAGAAGCCTTCCCTTAGACCAAATGGACGCGTTCCAACCTATCATCCCACTACCACCAACTGTCCAAATGACTAAGTTCTAGCAACTTATATGATCCAGGCAGAGCCCATATTGCCAAGTGGCTGCACTAGAAGCTTCTCAACACTTGGCCTCTAAAATCTCTTTGTTCCTGGGTGGCTTTCCACAAGTGAGATACACAAGGTTCACCAGTCCCCTGGCCTTGTGTAACCACTCAACACAAACCCTTCCTTCCATTCCACCCAGGTGTTTCATTTACTTAGTTGTTTTATTAGGCAAAACACAAGTCCAAAGACTTAGAAATATTTTCATCATAGCATGTATATATTTCACCAACCCTTGGTTTCTACTAGCTAGGCTAAGCATGGCATAGATAGTATCTTAACTTAGAAATTTTCTAGCAATTCTACAACTACTAGGATTTCCCAACATGGCATTTAAGCAAAATATAACATGCAAGTCTAACAAAATAATTCTAATGCTTAGTAAAAACATAGGGATAAAAATATTCATGAAGTACCACTTTCCTTGGTAGTTTGGAGAGTAGTTACACTCTTCACAATCACAATCACTAGCACCAAAATCTACACAAAGAATTATAGCAACAAATTACATACAAAACATATACAACCAAAAATATATGCATGCATGCAAAATGGTATGAGATGATTTTTAAAACTCAACCAAGCAAGTAAACAGTACTGGTTCATTAACAAGTTAAAAACTTGCCAAACAATATTTATTTAAACCCTAAATCATTTCCTAAACATTTCATATACTCAAATTAGCCCTACACAAGTTTCTGCCAATAAAGTCATTTTAACAGAAGCAAAACATTAAACACATTGAATATTTAGAAAGAGCTTGCTCTCCTGATTCCAACAGTATAAAATTTGTCAAATTCTAACGTGGGGATCAAAAGTTATAGCCAAAACAAATTTAAACATCTAATAGATTCAAATTCTGTTTTTAAACTCTAACAGATGCCACGCGTCTTATTCTAATTGGCCCGTACCACTTCGCGTAGGATCACGCTTCTGAGCCGTTAGATCTACTTAAACCGCACGGCTCAGATCTACTCGTACTGATTCGTTAAGTGATATAATCTTGCACGCTGGATCCAGATCTGACGGCTCTAGATCAAACGACCAAAGTTGGGCGGCGCTGGCGGCGGCTACTGGCGGCGGCGAGCTCGGACTATGGCGGCGCGGTGCTACAGGTGGTCCTAGGGTCGTCGGAGGGGCTTACCAGAACCGTGGCGACGCACTGATGCTCAACCTGGCGGCGGCTTGGCAAGGGGCGCACGGAGTGGGTTGCTGGAGCTCGTCGAAGTTGCGGGAGGCGTCGGGCTTGGGTGGACGGCGACGTTGGCGACGCTCCTGGTCTCCCTAGCACGAACAAGCGGCATCAGGTGATGCACAAGACAGTGGCGAACAACATCGTGTGAGCCAGAGGCGAAGGGGAACAAAGGGCTTACGGAATTTGGTCGCCGGAGTTGAGGGTGTCGTTGGGAGCTTGCGGTGTTGAATGGAATCGACGACCTAGGGCAGTATAAAAGGAACCAGCTGTGTCAGTAGATGCGCAAGAAGGTGGCGAGGCTGTCTGCAAGAACCAGAGGGAGATGGGCGCACGGGGCTCACCGGAATTGGTCGCCGGAGAGCTCTCTATTTGCGGCGGTGCGAGGATGAATGCGGGCAGCCTGGGGGCGCTCTGGGCTCGGAGTTTGGGGGGAAATGGAGAGGGGGCAGAGGGGGTTTAAGTAGGCAAGGAGAGGGCGTGAATTACTCCTGCAATCAACGCGAATTGATGAGCGAATCAACCAGGTAACGCACGGCGTGATTTTGGGGAAGAACACGTCGCGGTGGGGTGGAGACGACGACGTCGTGTGGGCTTTGGCTGTCAGCGAGAGAAACAGAAGGGGAGTGGGTCCTGCCTGTCAGTCACTCAGCGGGTGCGGGGGCGAGTGAAGGAAAACGGTTCGCGGGGTGGGGTGCTGGGCTTAGCTGGGCCAGTTGGGCCAGATTCGACTGAAAGCTTATTTTTTTCTCTTTTAAGCTTTTTCTTTTTCTGTTTGTTTTTCTAAAATGGTTTTTCAAACTTCAATTCAAATCTGTTTGATTCCAAAACTTTCCAGGGTTTTTGCACAATAAATCTTGTACTCAAATAAGTGTCAAACACATCTGTTCACTCAAACACACTTGGGTCTTTTGAAAATTAAAATAAAACCATGCCTTTATGAGGTGTGATAATAGGCATAGAATTGGTTTTATTTCATATTTTGCTTTGAGACTTTGCTCAAGTTTTTGAAAGCACTTGAGTTTGGATTCTAAGCAATACTGAATGATTAACAGTACCTTTCTCAAAAACAAGTAACACAAGGGCTTGAGTAAACTTACATAAAATATTGAGCAACAAAGCTTCTGTTTTGTAATGTTTTGTTTGAAATGAAACTCATATGATCATGGATGCATGGATGATATGCATGAGTTTGAAACATGATTTTAGGGATGTTACAACATTCTCTTGAAAACTTTGGGACCACAAAGTGACTAAATTAGCAGGAACTCACAACCATCCATTGAATAACAATTTTACTCTCTAAATTAGCTATCAATTCAAGTAATCATTACACGTGCCACCTTCACCACATCCCCATAGTGTAACTGTTAGGACGGGGATGACAACTACTAAAACTGCCCACATGAATCTACTATTCTCCTCCCCTTCACTTGAAGTTCATGTTTTAGATTTTCTACCACTCGATCAGATACGACAAGATCAGCCTCAAGTGTCAACTTCTCTTTGCGAATAAGCTCCGAGTTCTTCTTTTATTCCTCGACAGTACGCTTCAGCTCTAATATCAACAGGTTTTTACAGGCCAATTCATCACCTAAATTGGCAACCATCTCCTCCAAATCCATCCTCTGGCTATTCCTCAACAGTACGCTTCGGCTCTAATATCAACATGTTTTTATGGGCCAATTCATTACCTAAATTGGCAACCATCTCCTCCAAATCCATCCTCTGGATATACCATTGGGTTGATTCATCTTGGTATGCAATGTACCAAGGATCATCGGCCTGCATAGCACACTGTAAAAATGCCAAAACAAACCCAATTAAAATCAGTCCGATAGGCCATGGCAGCACTTCAAATTAAACGGTAGTACAAAGAGAAGGAGCTACCTGCACTTCCTACATGGTAGGAGAAGGAGAATGTGGCCACGACATGATCGAATCCTCACCATCGCCGGTGTACCCGCTATGACCAAACATTGAAGACTAATTTACTCCTGCAATATCGAGGAAATTATGGGAAACGAATCGATTAGGATGGGCGGAGCAGGAGCGAAGGTCTTACCAAGCACTACTAGAAATTGTTGCGACCGTGCATTGAGCTATGGCGGCGAAACAAAATCTCGGTCATCATGGGCGGCGGACCTTCCTGCGGTCGGTACTGCCTCAACATACAATGCATGCGGACGAAACAGGTGTTGGAGCCGTGGTTGAGGTATAGTGCGGCAGTCCGTCCGACGCCACCATAGGATGGAGCCTCCGACGCGCCGACGATGGATGGTCTGTCCATCGGTGGGGTAGGAGCTGCTCGGGGCTGGGGGCTGGGAGCGGATGAGAGAGAGACAACCTCACGTGTGTCATACATGACCCCACCTGTCAATGTTTGGGGGAGTAGCTGCTCTGGGATTTTTGCATATTTGCCAATTTTGCATATCTGCCAAACTTTTTTCTTTGAAATTTGCGTATTTTCCACATGGCCACCACATGCCAGTGACACACAAAATGGCAAATATGCAAGTTGCAATCTAAAACGTGGCAAATATGCAAATCCCCCCTCTAGCCCCACATCACGACCCCATCGGTCATTGACTTTGATAGCCCCACATGACGGCCCCATCGTTCATTTGCTTCGATGGATCCACATAACGAACTTTTTCTTTGAAATTTGCATATTTGCCACATGACCACCACATGTCAGTGAAACACAAAATGACAAATATGCAAGTTGCAACATAAAACATGGCAAATATGCAAATCCCCCTCCAGCCCCACATCATGGCCCCATTGGTCATTAGCTTTGACGGCCCCACATGACGGCCCCATTGTTCATTAGCTTTGATGGCCCCACAGAACGAACTTTTTCTTTGCAATTTGCATATTTTCCACATGACCACCACATGTTAGTGAAACACAAAATGGAAAATATGCAAGTTGCAACGTGAAACGTGGCAAATATGCAAATCCCCCCTCCATCCCCACATCATGGCCCCATTGGTAATTGGCTTCGACGGCCCCACATGATGGCCCCATCGTTCATTGGCTTCGATGGCCCCACAAAACGAACCTTTTCTTTGAAATGTGCATATTTGCCTCATGACCACCACATGTCAGTGACACACAAAATGGCAAATATGCAAGTTGCAACGTAAAATGTGGCAAATATGCAAATCCTCCTCCAGCCCCACATCACGGCCACATCGGTCATTGGCTTCGACGGCCCCACATGATGACCCCATTGTTCATTGGCTTCGATGGCCCCACAGAACGGCCCCATTTGTCATTGCCTACACTAGCCACCCAATCAGGAAAAAAGCGGCCCACAAGTCAGCGAGAGATGGATGGCTAGTCCGACGTGTATCCTGCCCCCACCCGTCAGCACGTATCGGCCACGGCAGGACCCGCCCCAACACGGTCCCACTGGCCGGCATGTAACGGTCGAGGCCACGTAACGTAATGATCAACGCACGATCCGGCCCAACGCGGTCCCACCAGTCAGCATGTAATGGTCAAGTCTTTGACCTGACAGCATCCCTCCATCCGAGCGCCTGCGAGCTCCTGCGAGGATTTCATAACATAGCAAGAGGAAAAGTGAGGAAAAGTTAAGCGGCCGGGGAAAACTGAGTACAACTAACGAACCAAGGGCACGGAAATAGAAATCCCTTTGTTATATTTCATTAAGGATTTAATGGTGTTAATATTTAGTTGATTATTTAACTTAAATAAGTAGTTTTATATTTTTCTTAGGTAGATATTATTTTTGTGAACATTTTGATATATCATGCATATTTTTAGGATTTTTCGATATTTTCTCTAAAACATAAAATTATCATAGGGGTATTTTGGTAATTTATATTTATTTTATCCTTTCCTTTTCTAACTGAGCCTGGCCCACTAGGCCCACATCAAAGTCATGTGGTTGGGCTCAACCCAACCATGGCCCTATGCTCGTCCACCCCAGCCTCTCACTCTCTCGCTCTCATACTTGACCTCAGGCCTCTTCCTATCTAGTGATTATGGCGTCGCCGCCGCTGTCGCCCCTTTTCCCTAGTTATCTCTAGATGCACCGGCTGCTGCGATTCATGGTTAAAGAACCGCCACTCTCCACCCTTGCACCCTTCCCAGTTCGATCAAGAGATTGAGTTTTTATGCAGGCGCCCCCTTATTTACAACGGTGCTAGGGTTTCGGACGCCGCAGTTTCGCCGTGCTCCGGTGGAGTCCTGGTGGTGGTGTGTCTTGGGTGAGACTACGGTGACCTACTTCCGCTTGATTCGTTGGCGCTACGGTGCTGTAGATGCGGCTCGATGCAAGTTGAAGCGCCGACGGTGCTCCTTGTGCCACTGCACCATGGTCGCCATTGATGGCCTGCTTTGCTTCCTCTTCTCAACTTAAGCAAGTACCACTATGTATGTTTCTCTTTCCCCCTCTGTCTATCTATCTTTGCTTCTCCCTTCCTCTCTACTCTGTATGAACCCTAACTAGGTTCCCCCCTCTGTTGTTATAGCAATGGCTTTCTGAGATTTGTTCAACGATGTTGTTCAGCATGTTTTGCTCAGCAAGATTTATGTCCAATGCCTTCCGGAATTACATTGGTCAGATGCTATGATGTTAGTTTAATTTGAGTTCACATTATGCTCATGCAATCTATGACTTTTCTTCTAAATTGGTTATAGTAGAAATGCTTGAATTCAACCATGTGTTTGAATTCAATTAAGTGAGCTCTTTGTGTATCCTAATGAATTGATACTTGAGTGTGATGTAAATATGCCCTAGAAGCAATAATAAATTATATTATTCTATATTTCCTCTTCATGATTAAGTTAATTATTCCATGCTATAATTGTATTAGTTCTGGATAATGAGTATTTGGAGGAAAACCCTAATACATGTGTGGAATCATAAACACCATTTAGATATCCTTAGTCTCGCATCTAAGACTAGTTCATATAGCATTAATAGTCCCAGTTTCCTGACTATGTCAAAACTGACAATGTGTTGTGGAGTTGCCGGTGATATATGAGATCAGATTTGTTGGGAGAACAACGGCGATGGATATACCCAACATGATATACCATGAAACACATCGTCAATATTGTTATTGGTAGTTTCTCATTAATAATGTATTCCCTTTACTAAAGATTGTTTGACCGCGATACACATGTGAACTTGGGTACAATATGGACGTTGCAAGATTCTTCAAACATTGCTCTTAATGGAGTAATCATAAAGTTGATACTTGATCTTACCGGATGGTACGCCAATATTCATAATGGGTGCTTGCGGGAATTGCTCCTCCTGACGATGGAGAGATACACTCTGGCCCACTCATGCACTATGATATTCATCATCGTCTGGACAGACACGTGATCAAGTTATTGAACACATGGACATCGATAGTGCGGTATGAGTAAAGAGTACATACCGGGTAACGATAATAACCTAGTGTTTCATTTTGGGAAATGTAAAGTATCAATGGACCAATACGATATGTATCGTACATAATACAATAGGTTCACATGATAAAAATCTTCGTGTTATTTGCAGGGGTTACTACTTGTATCAAGACGCCAATATTAATCATTGTCATGGAATGAGTTCCAGACATGTCCAAAAATATTCGAACCCGTAGGGTCACACACTTAAGAGATCAATGGTAGTTAGAATATGAGTGTGTATGAACATTTAGTAGAGAAGTAATTCCGAAAGTGTTTGGAGTGTCTCAGAATATATCGGAGGTGTCCGAAATATTGGCGAGAGTGTTAAAAATAATTTTTGAGCATAATGAGATGGAATAAGGGTCCCGAGAGTGTCTCAGATTGTCTTGGAATGGTTCTGAGAGGCCCTGGATGATCCCGGAAGTGTCCGGAATGGTTTCGGATATATATGGAAGGTTTTGGAAGGTTCTAGAATGTTATGGAAGGTTCCGGGAAGTACCGTGGTAACCCGGGTCATCTTATGATGTCCTTAAGGTTCCATAATAGGTGCATACACATTGCCGTAACGGGCAAGGAAAGATAGACTAGTCAATTTCAGACTTGCAAAAGGAAGCCGTTTTTGACTAGGATTGGACTGACCTACACCTACCAGAACTCTTCCAAACTTTGGGGCTTGGTCAAGGAAGACCCAAGGGGCCTTTCCACCCATAAAAGGGAACCAAGGGGCACCCCAAGTGGCACCCAAGACATGGCCTTAGCCTCCCAATCTGCCATCGCCTCCTCCTGGCCAAAACCCTAGCCGCCGCCCTGCGCCCGCCACCGCCGCGCACCCTAGGCGCGTCGTCGCCCGGCGCACCGCCATCGTCTCCCTAATCTCTTCTCCACCTACATGATGTGGTGCTAAACCCTAGCGCAGGTGTGACCTAGGTATTTCATCTTCTACTACAACGCCAGAACACTACCGAGTTCTACCTCCATTTAGGTCTGATCTAGACGGGACTGCGGAAGCGCTGCCGGATCTTCATCGACATGCTCCACTTTTCCTATTTGTTCTTGATCACACCTCGATGTGGTGCCGCTGATCATGTCCATGTGGATACTGGTGGAGGTGAGACACTTTTATCACTTGATCATGGGGATCTTCACAAGGAGAAATCTTCTCGCGGCTAATCAACTAGCCGCAGGAATCGATGTACCGACTACTTTGACAACGATGTCTTCATCGGTGCATGTTCATGGGAGCCATATGTGGGATAATACATATCCTCGCGACTCACTAAGGCTTGGTGTGGGGATCGACGCATGACCAACCTCTTCATCGACAAACTTTCGCAAGATCGATCTTTGAGGGTATGATATGTTGCCTCTCCCCTTGCATATGATCCTGGTTATGCGCTAGAGAATATTTTTGTTTTGCGCAGCGCATTACCCAATAGCGTACCAGAGCGGTCTATGCATATAAGATTCATTAAGAATTTCTCTAAAACTGCTAGACCTCTAACTAACCTTCTACAGAAGGAAGTTGCTTTTAATTTTGATGAAAGTTGTCTTACTGCTTTTAACATATTAAAGCAAGATCTTCTTAAATCTGCTGTTATAAATCCCCCTAATTGGAAGAAACCCTCTGAACTTTTGTATGAGGCTATCCATGAAGTTATTGGATAAATTCTTGCCAGTATGATGGTGATGAACTTAATATCATTTATCATGCTAGTCGCACCTTAAATGGCGCTCAAACGAATTACCCCATGGCAGAGAAAGAATTTTTCATTGTGGTTTTATCTTGTGATAAGTTTACATGTTATATTATTGACTCTAAAGTAAGGGCTCATACGGATCATATTGGCTTAAAATAAATTCTTGAAAGAACTGATGTTAAGCCAAGGATGATCCATTGGACTCTACTTTTGAAATAATTTGATTTGTGGATCCTCCAAAGGAAAGAAGACCTAGAGGACGAGCCCATTGACATTGATAAAATCAAACCACCCAAATAAGTGTCGTTCATATGCATACCCTCTGGGACTTTAATTTCTAAAGGAAAATTTTCAATTTCACTTTGCAATGGTATTAGAAATTTCTTGTTACCAGCCTTGTTTAAAGGGAAAAAGAAAAGGTTAATTTAGGAAAAGGAAGAGAAATCTACTCGAGTAAACTCATTGTCTTTGGACGAATAATATGGTTGAAACATTAATTTATTTTCATTCTAGTCATTATTTTGCTTTTCTACTTGCATTTTTTGGTTTCCTTGTGTTCTTTCGAGGTTACTGTCAGTCTTGCGAGACTGGTACCAGTGGACGGTATGACCGGACCCGCCTGTACTAGTGCTCGTTATGCTGCCAGTACTCCCGTTGCATTTTCAAGGGTATTGGTACGACCGCGCCATATGGGCACATTTACCTATACGACAGGTCGTTATGTTTCATGTCTTCTTTCTTTCGTTCGGTTTACTTGTATGAGACAAAATAAAGGTGGTAACCGTCGGTACAACCGGGTCGTATAGGCAGGACCCGCCTGTACTTCTTGGTCGGTTGATTTCTTACTGACTCCAGGTCGAAGGATTTTGGGAAAGAACCCTGGTACGGGCGTGCCGTATGGGCGTGCCATACGGGCGTCCTCCCGTACCAATAATCGTTATGGTTTCTTTTCCTCATTTTTCTCCGATTTCCTTCCTTATTTGTTGGGATTCTTTTCTTGGTCGGCCCTTTTTCTTCCAGTAAGATTTTTTACCTATTTCTAACCCTTCTTAAGCCTCCCTAGTTCCTTCGTCTTATATCAATAGATCCAATCTCCTTTATGCGCTACCCAGTTCTAGGCAAAGGCAAACCTATTGACCTCATGGATCCTTCATGGGATAGCTTCCAGACTTCCTCCATTGAAGCCGATGATCCCGAAGCTCAAGGCCTAAGCCCGAAGAACAAGAGGTATGCTTATGACTCCGATGATGAGGATGATGATGAGGAATTTGATATCTTCATGGAGCAAACAAATATAGGATGGAAGAAGCCGGAATATCTAGCTATGGTGAGGCCTGAAGATGAAGAATAAGCAAAGAAACCCCATGGGAAGGAGTGCACGGAGTCGCTCAAGTTCATCTCCACCAACTAGTCTTCACCCAAGCGTAAGAATGCTAACCAAGCTGATACATGAACTTATGAGGAGACCACGACGCACACTTCCACAACAAATAAGATCACTATGAATGTACGCATGAGCATGAAGCCCCAAGAAGATTGGGAGTTCAAACTTCTAGATGTGCCTATCCTGCCGCACGTCCCAGAAACTTAACATCATCTTCGCAAGATCGAGAAGGATCAAAAGGAAGAACTCATGCATAGGGAGATCATCCACAAGCTTCTCTTAGATCTTGAAAGCAAGAAGGAACTCAATGACATGATAAACATGGTTGCTAAAGGTATGTTCCGCTTGCGTTCAGATCTACAGAAGAGCCTTCATCGCATATCTGCCTTGGAGGAAATAAACAAGAAACTTTGTGCGGTTGTCTCCAACAACACTCCTTCGACGTGAAGAATGCCACGATATTGAATAATCGTAAGGGATTATTTGATCCCACGGGCTTGATCCCAAGCTTGGGGGAGATCTATAACACCTTGTAATCTATCTTCCAGTTTTAGCATGTTTAATTTATTGCACGCATGTTAGGTTTTTATTCAAGAGCTTTGCATTAGTTGCATCATCTTCAAATTCCCTTTGTTTAAGAGAAGAATTATATCCTTTGAGTTTCAAGACTTTATGATATTTGAAGTTATCTTTTGAATCATGATTATTATATTAGATGATTGAACTAGGTTAAGTGTTATGATACTTGTACAACTATTATGATTTTAGGGTCTTCCACACCAATAAAAGTACTGATTGAATTATGAGAAGTAAAATCTTGGTAGCACATTATAGTCACATGTTTGGGTTATAAAAGCCATAGTAGACAGCATGATCACATAGCTGTGCTAAAAAAAGAGAAGAATGAAGAGAAGAAAGAAGAAGAAACAAAAGATTCCGCTATCAAGAAAAATTTCAAGACAAAAAGAGAAAGGTACAAGCTTGAAAAAAAAGAGAAAGAGAAAAAAGAGATGATCATGAATCTTCATTACTAAATCAAGTGCTCAACCATTTTAACTTTATGATTATATAATATGTTCAATCACTAATAGATTCTTATAATTGCATTAATGCAAAAAGGTGTGGAAGCCTCTAAGTCATGCGATGTGTAAAGGTGTGATAAAGCTCCCGATGTAACTCTACATTTGATATTGCACTCATGTTTCAATTTTTACCTCATTTATTATAATGACTCGTACCTCATAAGCACATGATGATCTTGTTCATAAGCCACCATATTTCTCGGGGAGAGCAAGAGTCCAGCTTGGGGGACTTGATGAGTATAAAATTGGAGCATTTTTACTTATTGTTTTTGCATAACTAGAGTAGGGTTCTTAGTACTTTATCGCGTTTGCGTGCACCTTTTGTCCTTGTTTCAACTGGATCCAAGTTATTAAGTATATTGTGACCATATTAATTGAGACTATCATATCATACTGTAATATGATATTTTTAAGTGATAAAGTCATTTTATTGATTTATCTTTGCACCTGGGGAATTGCTTGCGTCCAAGAGGTTACAAGCCATGTAAAGACCAGTGGTACGGGCAGAGCCCGCCCGTACCGTCCGCCCGTACGACCCTGCTGTTGGAGATATGCCCAAGAGGCAACAATAAAGTGGTTATTATTATATCTTTGTGTTTATGATAAATGTTTACATTCCATGCTATAATTGTATTAACATGAAACATTAATACTTGTGTATTTTGTAAACATAAAAGAGTCCCTAGTAAGCCTCTTGTTAAGCAAGCTTGTGTGATTAATAGATGATAGTTTCCTGATCATGGACATTGGATGTTATTAATAACAAGGTCATATCATTAGGAGAATGATATGATGGACACACACCCATAGTAAGCATAGACTTAGATCAAGTCATTAAGTTCGTTTTTCTATAATCTTTCAAATACATAGTAACCTAATCCTTTGGCCATGAGATGATGTTAATCATCGTCACCGGATGAGTACTTTGATGACATCAAACACTACTTCCATAACTAGGTGGTTATAAAGGTGGCGTTAGGTATTCTGAAAGTATGTGTTGAAGCACATGGATCAAGAGTGGGATTTGTCCATCCATATGACAGATAGATATAATCTAGACCCTATCAGTGGAATGTCATCCAATTGGCTTGCTAGCATGTGACTAGGTCACAAGGGATGTCATATGACAGAATGAGTAAAGAGTACTTATCGGTAATGAGGTTGAACTAGGTATAGAGATACTGACGATCGAACCTTGGATAAGTAAAGTATCACGCGACAAAGGGAATCGGTATCGTATGTAAATGGTTCATTCAATCATGAAGTCATCGTTGAAATATGTGGGATCCATATGGTTTCCAGATCCCTCTGTTGGTTATTGACTGGAGAGGTTTCTCGATCATGTCTGCGTAGTTCGTGAACCGTAGGGAGACACGCTTAAGGAATCAATATTGTTTATGTAGATATGGAATATGAGTTGGAGACCAAATTTTGTTCGGAGTCTCGGATTGGATCCAGGACATCACGAGGAGATCTAGAATGGTCCGGAGAATAAGATTCATATAAGAAAAGTGGTTTTCCGGGGTTCGAAAAAGTTTTGGTGTTTTGACCGGATACTTCTAGAATGTTCTAGAGGAACCACCACCCTGGGAGGGGTCACTTGGGATGCGGCATGCCCTAGGGGCTAGCCGCACCAAGCCTAAGGGCAACTCGGCCAAGGACTAGGAAATTGGGGTCAAACCCTAGTTTGAAAAGTCAAATCCTAGTTTGAAAAGTCAAATCCTAGTTTGGGAAGGAAAGGGAAAACTTGCAAGGCAAGTTTCCACCTCCCCTTGCTAGCCGAGTTGGGGAGGGAGTCTCCCCTTGCTAGCCAAGTTGGGGAGGGAGTCTCCCCTTGCTAGCCGAGTTGGGGAGTGAGTCTCCCCTTGCTAGCCGAGTTGGGGGGGGGGGGACACAACTAGGGCTGGGAACCCTTGGTCGAGTGTCCCCCACCTATATAAGGAAGGGTGGGGGAGCACCCCCCACACACCCTTGGTCCTTGGCGCCTAACCCTATCCGCCTCTTCCCCTCTCTCTTATCCATCGTCCTGCTCCGGCTTAGGCGAAGCCCTGCAGAAATCGCTCCTCCACCACCACCACACCGTCGTGTTGTTGGGATTCTGAGGAGATCTACTACCTCTAATGCCCTGCTGGAACCGGGAGAGGAAGGTATTCATCGATTCCATACATGTGATTGACTGCGGAAGCGCTGCCAGAACGCGACACCGAAAGGATCATCTACACGATCTTGAGTTCGACAAGTGATCGACTACATCAACCACGAGATCCAAATCTCGTTAAACGCTTTGGATCTACCAGGGTTAGTTCTCTATAATCTCGTTACACCGATCTCATAGATTAGATCTTGCCTTTTCCATAGATTAGATCTTGGTTTTGTGTGTTCACGCGATAGATTTTTTTTGTTTTCCATGCAACGAACCCTACAATGGTATCAGAGCCGACTCTATGCGTAGATCTGTTGCACGAGTAGAACACGATGGTTTTATGGGAGTTGATGCTTTTGTTGTCGCTTGTGTTTCGTGTACTTTGCATCTAGCAGGATCGTGGGATGAAGCGGCTTGGACTAACCTTACATGTCGTCGCACATGAGACTTGCTCCACGCTCAACGTGCAACTTGTATTGCACAAGTGGCTTTGCGGTTGTCTGTCTCTCCCACCATAGTTAAGATTCAATTTATAATGGGCACTTGACAACACTTGTATCAGCGTCGTGGTTCTTGTTCGTAGGTAAGAACGGTTCTTGTTCGAAAGCCCCAAGCCACATAAAACATGCAAAGAAAATTAGAGGCATATAACTTGTTTTTGCAGGGGCATGTGATGTGATATGGCCATGATGTGATTGTAATTATATTTGATGTATGTAATGATCCTTATTATAAGTTGGCAACCGTCATGAGCCTAATGGTTGTCTTTACATTCGTTAAGACATGCGTGTCTAGTCATCATATAATAGCTTTATTCCAACTAGTTGTAATAGTTGTTGTTGGTGATGGACAACCATGAAGCGGCGCCACGGACCTTGACGCAATGTTGGTGATGATGGAGACCATGTCTGTGCTTTGGAGATGGAGATCAAAGTCACAAGGAGAAAGGCCATATCATATCACATATTATGAATTGCATGTGATGTTAATCCTTTTTATGCATCTTGTATTGCTTAGATAGCGATGGTGGCACTATAAGATGATCCCTCTCACTAAATATCAAGTAATAAAGTGTTCGTACTTAGTAGGCACCATTGCTAAGACTCGTCATTTCAAAGCATCACGTGATGATCGGGTGTGGCAGATTCTACGTGTGCATACACCATGTGCAAGCTAGATTTTCACATGCGTATACTAAGGTTGACCTTGATGAGCCTAGAATGTACAACATGGCCTCGGAACACGGAATACCAAAAGGTAAAGCATGAGTCATATGGATGATATGATGAACATGTTGATTTTTCTCCTTTGAAGCTACATCATATCTCATGATGATCAGACTTGGTGTAGTGGATTTGGTTCGTGTAATCACAAAAATGACTCGAGGGATGTTTTTTTGAGTGGGAGTTCAAATATTAATATGATTAAAGTTGAACACAATTTATCATAAATTAAATCAATGTGCATTTGCATAACTTTTTGTAGTCATTGGCATACATTCACCACCTTATACTTAATTATAATTGAAATAATTGAACTATAGAATTCTGGATAGTTACTTTATGAACTGCTATCGTTTTGTTTTGAGTGTCAATCTAAAGTTTAAAAGCCCCATTGCAAACTTTCAGGAAACTCCATTTACTCCATGAAGTTTAATAATTAGTATTAAATCAAGTGTAACATTCCAGTGTTAGTATCTAAAGTACCATGTTTGCCTCCATGATTCTTGATATTCAAAAGATTGTTTTAATATCAAGGTTATCTAGGAGCTGAAAGAGTTGTTTCAGAAACCATCATATGTGGAATATATTGCGATATCTAAAACAATGTTTTGGTTGCAACATGATAGAGTATAATTTGGCAAAATATATGTTATCATATTTGATGAGAATTTTCAAAGGTTGGAGACGCTAGACGTCCTAATCCTCCAAAAGATTTTGGAAAGCAACATTATACTCACGATTCTCCTTTATAAGCTATGTAGCTTGATCATGAAAGTTGTCATTATAAGGACAAATAGAAGATGTAGGTAAAATGTTTACTACACTAAAAGTACTAAAGAATGGATTTTGAAAGAATGCCAAACATTTGATGATGGTGATCAACTTCAAAGTGCAAGTCCAAATGTATTAGTATTTGACTATACAGGCTTTAGACTATGTGTCATGTGTATGGCGCCACTGTTGATGTTGATAGATTTTTTTGAAAGGATAGGAAATGTTGAAAGAGAATCTAAAAAATAGCTTAAGTATATAGATAATATACATGTTATGGATGTATTCTTTGCTTGTTAAACAATGTGGTTTTTGGGTATTGGATACCGAATTGGTTGGTGTGAATTGTGATACAGGACAACACAATTCATGAACCGCAACGACATAAGTAACTAGCAAGAGAATATGTGATGATGTTCATAAAAAAAAGTGTCGTTGTGTTTCTCGTTGACATCAAAGCTTACCTTCAAGATTAGTTTCAATAGTTGTTATTTTGATCAGGTATTATGAGAACAAAAGGGTTGTTCAAATAATTGTCGTAATCCATAAAAGATGGATGATTTACAAATCTAGTTGGAGAAATCACATCCACAAAACTAAAATGCTAAAAATGTCGTAAGTCAAATGATTGAAAGATCACATAAGAAGTGACATCGCCGTTTAAATTATATTGGAAAGAAAACATGTAGAAACTCCATGTTGATGGAATTTTGGAGTCTTTTGATCTTGATCAAATGAAACTTGTGAGACTTTCCTAGAGATGCTGAAGAAGCCCAAGAAGCGCCAGATGTCGTGATGGGTATGTTTTCTGTTAACTCAGTACTTGCAAGATTGTTGTTTGATTCTAGAGCATCGCACTCGTTTGTTACTGAAGAATTTGCATGCACTAGTAAGATTCAACCAACCAAATTGAAACATGTTATGATAGTTCAAATACCTGGTTCAACCACCAAAGCTAGACAAATTTGCAAAGCCGTACCTATCCGAATCCATGGCATAGATTTTTATGCTAATCTAATAGTACTCGGAACGAAAGGTTTGGAAGTAGTACTAGGAATGGATTGGATGTCCAAACATAAAGGATTAATTGACTGTGCCAAGAAAGCCATAACAATGACCAGTACAACCGGAATATTAATCGAGCATATATCTGAAACCTTGCCCCGTCAATTCAAGCGCAACAAGAGTGTAGCCCAGCCAACCATTGACCAAGTCCGGATAGTCTGTGAATACCCCGATGTATTTCCAGATGTTTTGCCCGGTATGCCCCCTAATCGGGATATCGAGTTTATCATTGAACTAATCCCTGGAACCGGACCCATAGCCCAGAGACCATATAGTATGAACCTGTCTGAACTAGTAGAACTGAAGAAACAACTGAATGCTATGCTGGAAATAGGATTGATCCAACCAAGTGTGTCGCCATGGAGATTACCTGTCTTGTTTGTGGATAAGAAGGATGGAGGTAACCGTTTGTGTACGTATTATCGGAAGTTGAATGCTGTCACCATCAAGAACAAGTACCCATTGCCAAATATAGAAGACATGTTTGATCAGTTGACTGGTGCCAAAGTGTTTTCTAAGATTGATCTTAGAACTGGCTATCACCAACTCAAGATTCGCGCAGAGGATATTCCAAAGACAACCTTTACCACCAGATATGGATTATATGAGTATACTGTCATTTATTTTCGATTAACCAATGCCCCCGCTTATTTCATGAACCTCGTGAATAAGATTTTTATGGACTTCCTGGATAATTTTGTCGTTGTTTTCATTGATGACATTCTGATTTATTCCAAATCAGAAGAAGAACATGAGCTACACCTAAGGACCATCCTTGGAACCCTTAGAGAGCATTAGATGTATGCCAAGTTTAGCAAATGTGAATTCTGGTTATAGGAGGTAGGATTCCTTGGACATATTGTATCAGCCGGAGGAATTGCCGTTGACCCTGCAAAGGTGAAGGATTTTGAAGATGGCAAGCCCCAACCACCTAAACCCAAGTTCGTGCATTTCTCGGATTAGCGGGATACACCACAAGTTCGTAGAAGGATTCTCGAGTATCGCAAGACCCATGACCCAATTGTTGAAGAAGGACAAGAAATTTGAATGGACAGACAAATGTGAAGCGAGTTTTCAAGAACTCAAGAGGAGATTGATTTTAGCCCCAATCTTGATCATGCCGGATATCACGAAGCCTTTTGATGTGTATTGTGACGCATCCAAGATCGGTCTCGGATGTGTGTTGATGCAAGAAGGAAAAGTAATATCTTATCTATCCCGACAACTGAAACAGCATGAACAGAATTATCCTACCCATGACCTTGAACTAGCAGTTGTAGTTCTAGCCCTGAAGACATGGAGGCATTATCTGATGGGAAACCGTTGTGATATTTATTTGGATCACAAGAGCCTGAAGTATATATTCACTCAGAAGGAGCTAAATATGAGGCAGAGAAGATGGATTGAGCTAATCAAGGACTATGACCTAGACATTCACTATCACCCCAGTAAAGCCAATGTGGTAGCAGATGCCCTTAACAGATTGTCGTGCCGCTTGAACTCCATGATTCTAAAGGAGTAACCAAGTTTGCACAAAGAAATGGAAGATTTCCGAATGGAATTAGTAAGTGAAGGATTTTTGGCTAGCATCGAACTTCAACCCACTTTGATCAGTCAGATCAAGGAGGCGCAGAAAGGAAATGCTAGTACAAAGGACATCTCTGTGGTACAGGCAAACGTCGCCAAGTGTGACAAAGGACATCTCTGTATACGGAATCAAACGTCGTATCAGTACAGGCAAAGTACCCGGATTCAATGAGGATGAATAAGGAGTTCTGTGGTACAAAGGACATCTCTGTGTACCAGCAGATTCAGAGTTGAAAGAAGTTATTCTGAAAGAGTCCCATGATACTCTTTATTCTATCCACCCCAGAGGAATGAAGATGTATCAGGATTTGAAGGAGCAATTTTGGTGGCATAAGATGAAGAGAGAAATCGGAAGCTACATCGCCAAGTGTGACATTTGTCAAAGAGTCAAGGCGGGACATCAAAGACCCGCAGGACTGTTGCAACCATTGCAGATTCCAGAATGGAAATGGGATTCAGTTGGAATGGACTTTATCACCAGATTGCCTACTTCTAGTAGAGGAAATGACTCTATTTGGGTCATAGTTGACAGATTGTCCAAGGTAGCCCATTTCTTACCAGTCAAGACCACCTACCAAAGCTCGAAACTAGCAGAGTTGTACATCGCTAGAATCGTCAGTCTGCACGGAGTCCCCAAGAACATCGTATCGGATCGAGGAACTTAGTTTACCTCGAGATTCTAGAAGAAAATCCAAGGACTAGGAACAAGACTAGATTTCAGCACATCGTATCACCCTCAGACCGATGGACAAACGGAGCGAGTAAATCAAATACTCGAAGATATGTTGAGAGCATGTGTGCTAGAGTATGGATCTAAATGGGAAGACTGTCTGCCATTCGCAGAATTTTCTTACAACAACAGTTATCAAGCTAGTTTGCAAATCGCCCCATTTGAATTCATGTATGGAAGGAAGTGTCGTACCCCTTTGAACTAGTCGGAAGTAGGAGAGAGTCATATTTTCGGACCCGACATCCTACGAGAAGTAGAAGAGAAAGTTCACAAGATTCGTGAGCACCTCAAGACTGCCCAGTCAAGACAGAAGAGTTACACCAACAAGAGACGTCGAGACCTCGCTTTCAATATAGGATATTTTGTGTATCTCAAAGTGTCGCCTTTGAAGGGAATGTAGCGTTTCCAGCTCAAAGGAAATTTAGCCCCCAGATATATCGGACCTTTTAAGATTCTGAATCGTCGAGGAGAAGTATCGTATCAATTGGAACCGCTAGAGGAGATGTCAGCAGTACATAATGTGTTCCATATATCGCTACTTCGCAAATGCCTTGAAGTTCCGGAGAAGACCGAAGTTTTCAAGAACATTGATCACCGGACCATAGAGATCAACGATGACCTGACGTATCCTGAAGTACCCATCCGTATTTTGGAGGAAGCCTTCAGAACCACCAGAACCTGAAGCATCAAGTTTCTTAAGATTCAGTGGAGCAACCACACTGAATAAGAAGCTACATGGGAGCGAGAAGATCACATCAGGACGTAGTTTCCTGATCTCTTTAAATCCTAGGTAATCTTTTTTCTTCTTTTTCAAATCTCGGGACGAGATTTTGTTTAAGGAGGGAAGGTTTGTAACATCCCAAAAATATTGATCATGATTATCAAATTCTAATCACTAAACTTAGGGTTAACAAAAACTTTTGTTAATTCAAGTCATTATGAATGCATGTGTGTATGTGATGATTGTGTGAATGCATGAATGGACTTGTGTGATTGATCTAAATAGCAAGGAATGGTTTAAAGATAAAAATAACATCATCTAAAACATTTCCAAGGAGAAACAAATCAAGAGAAAATCAAAAACAAATCAAATAAAGCAAATGGTCATTTTTGCCAATCTTGCTCACTAGGTCACTTTGAGTGTTTCTATTCCAAGATTTCAAACAGAAACTTTTCCATTTCTTTTCACCTCTTGCAAGACCAAGTAAAAGTGAATCAAATCCCACCTTTCAAACTTACAGAAACATTTGGCAACCCCATTCAAATGACAATTTAAAATTGAATCTATAACATATGTGAAGATCACACATTTTCAAAACCCAACCAAACCAGTGCCCCTTGACCAATCCAACTAACCCAAGACTCCCTAGTATGAAACTAACAAACCCACCAAGTTTGAATCCAAAATTCAAATTTGAATTTCTTTCGGCCATTTCATCAAACACCTTGTAATCAGCAAACAAACAAACATCAAACACTATTAGTAGCAGTAATTTTGGCCAACCTTGTCCCCTCTCTAGCTCACTCTACCCTCTTAGTAGATGATCAAACTAATCTAACTATCCTTAGCACCACTGTGAGCATCCATAGCCATCAATGTTGACCTTGCCGAGAGCACCCTTGCCACCCCCATGTCGCTAGCGAGCTAGGAGAAGCTCTAGCCTCGCCAACCTTCTCTGGAGCACTAACCACCGTCCACCGCCACCCCCTGTCCAACGCTCGAGCCTTGCTAACCACTGGACCACACGACCAGCTCGCGCCCAGTTTCTCTACGTGTGTGCCGAGAGCGCGTTAGTGCGCCATCAGCAACACGAGCCCACAGACCGCGCGCTGCCCTTGCCGCTTGCGTGCATGATCGCCAGCGCCCCAACAACTAGCCAGACAACCCCGTTCGCCGCCGAGCGGACCATGGACGTTGTGCACCATTAAAATCACCGTCGGACCCGCTCAGAGCGCCGTGAAGTTCCGACCGTTCCTCACCGCCCCACACCACTCCATCAAGCCGTTAAGCTTAGCCAGGAGGCAACGCACCGCCCCCTATTGTCGCCCATGCCATTAGCACGCTGTGCCGATGACCACGACGAGCTCCACCTGCGCCCGTCAGTCCCCTTCAGGCACTATAAAAGGAGGCCTCCCCCATTCGATTTGAGCACACCATCTCACTCCCCACCTCTCACTGATAACACCCACTCACCCCCGGAGCAAGGTGAGCACCAGGTGGCCGTAATTTCACTAGAGTTCGCTGCTCCAGAGGAGGAGAAGCACCGTCGATTGGAGCCGCCCCAGGAGGAGCTGTCGGTACCAGGAGGATCGCTGTCGTCGACTTCGTCGTCCGCCCCCATCGCCTACCATCGCCGGAGCCCCGGTGAGCCCCCATCGACCCTCACTGGCCGCGCTAGGGTTCAGCCTTGCCACGTCCTGTTCAGGCGTGGACGATGAACCACAGCCGTAGGATTAGAACTAGATCGCACGGCCTAGATCGCCTCGTACCCCTTCACCACTCGCTGTCTCACTGACGAGTGGGGTCGTTCACTTAACCAGCCCGCACGCGCGTTGTGCGTAGTGGACCGGCCCAGTTAAACCTCCCGCGCGACCTAGCAATTCAAACTTAGGTTTATTCATTTAGTTTCAAAATCAGTTATGTACCTAGATTCAAAAATCAACCTAGCTCGATTCACTGAACCAAAATGCATGAAACCAATTTTGTTAGAAAGGTACTGGAATTCTTAATCCAAGCCCGTTGGATTCAACCAATTAGAATTGTAGATCACCCATAGTAAAAATAACAAGGCAGAAGCTTTTCTGCATTCAAACATTTTTCAAAATTCAACCATGAAATCTTTTGAGTTGATTCCAACTCTAAAAAATCATATTTAACCATACCTTTCAGAATATATAAAAATATATAGGATTACTTGCAAAAATAATGATCAAGTAATAAAAGAATGCCTCATAGGCCATTCTAGTCACTTTATTTAATTAAAATAAAAAGGTTAAACCTTATTAAATTGTGACACCACTTTAAATCACATTCCCATGTACTGAAATATGTGGTGATGACATGTGTCAACATGATCCCATGTTTTAGTTGGAGAATATTAAATCTTAAGTAGTTTTTCAATGAGTAGAAATTACTTTTCTAAAATAAAATAAATAAGACAAGTGTTTTAATCTTTGTGATGATAGTGATGATGCTAGATCATCTAGTGTAAACCTTGGTGTGATAAATAGAGTAGTTAAGAATTGTGTGGTGATTGTGTACCTCGTATTTATTTATAGACGCTAGTACCGACCAAGGATACGAGGAGGAAGTAGGATACTACGAGGAAGAAGCCGAGGAGAAGTTCAACCACTGCTCTGCACAAGGCAAGCTAACACTCGCAACTCATCAAGCTTATACTAATATCTTAGCAAGCCTAATACTACCAGATGACTTGGCAAGCTAATACTTGCATGATACTAGATGCTTTAAGTATATGTGATTATACACCCATGATGACACACCATCCTAGTTTTACTTGCAAGCTTAGTATTTTATTTCTTTATCAAAGCTTCTATCAAAAGTTTACTTAGTGGCTTGTAGATTTCAGAAAGATATTTAAAGGTAGCATAAAGAGCATAAAACTTGGCCCAAGTTAGATAATCTTGATGTCATCCTAAGGCATGAGATTGAACTTAGATAAGATACACTTGCTTATCACCCTTGATTAGTGTTTATCCCTCACTTGTAGATGCTAGTGCTAAGCATAAAACTTGATCAACTTTAGATGGGAATACTTGGTGAAAATGATTATGAAAACCTTAGAATGATGAGTCATTCTACTGAAATGTTTTGCCATGTGTTCTTGAACACCAGATGATTTTGATGATGAAAATTTTAAGGCATGAGCCTTATCCCTTTATAAAACTGATGGTTGTGTGGATGCGATACCATTCCAATTTTACCATACAACCACAATACCCGAAATTTGGGTAGGGCTTGACTGGAAATTTATATATCTTAGTATGGGTTCCCTTGCGGCCAAGGTTTGAGCTGAGGATACCTTGTGAAGATTGTCCACCTGTGCAGTACCCAAGATGACAGTTGGTCATGGTTGGGAGGCCAAAATCATAGGAGAGGTGCCTATACTAGGGCGTGTAAC
Source organism: Avena sativa (assembly GCA_916181665.1). Taxonomy (NCBI): domain Eukaryota; kingdom Viridiplantae; phylum Streptophyta; class Magnoliopsida; order Poales; family Poaceae; genus Avena; species Avena sativa. Next base: position 151,140,988 of record OV702283.1, on the reverse strand, counting down.
TGAAAGGTTTGGATCGATTATCCGCATACTGAGTATGGTGAATTCAGGATTTGTTCCTGACGGATGTATCGAATATTGTGGTGAAAGTGTACAATCTCTGCAGAGTGTCAAACTATTCGAATAGCCGCGTCCGCGGTTATGGACAGTTGGAGTGGCCATATTGTTCTGTCGTCAGATGTTTTGAAAATGACTTATGAAATGATTCGTGACTTGACTTGACCACAACAGGGTTGTGATATGAAATTCAAGTTCCCACTTAGGTGTTATAAAACTGTCAATTAGTTTTCTTTGCTTCTGAACTTAGTTAAGGTAAATCTGGCTTTTTGCAAAACAACCTAGAGCTTAGTACTTCATATCTCAAAACCATCACACTTGTTAGTATTAGTTTGCGAGTACTTAAAGAGTACTCATGGCTTTGTCTCTGGCTATTCCCGTGGCCAGACTATGAAGAGGAGTATCAGGAAGACGGACAACAGGAAGGTTACGACAACTAGGATCATCTCCCATCGTCAGCATTTCCTGTGACCACGAAGATGGAGCTTCGCCTACGCTATCGTTATTATTACGTTATTTCGCTGCTTGAATTGTATTAAGACTGGATCATGAGATCCTTATTTGTGTAAGACCTTATGTATGTTTTGTAATGGATGATGTACTGTGATATCCAATCTGTTATGTCTCGCAAAAATGGTAATTCTGGGATTGCGATGTATGGCATAACAGACATCTGGAATTGAAAATCCGGGTGTTGACAGGTCCCTGCCTCCTCTTCTTGCCACCCCGGTAGCGGGAGGGGTGGGGACCTCGGACCTGCGCTCGGCATTGTAGAAGGTCCCTAAAGTTAGAGTTCGGTCAACCAACATCGACGTTATGGTGGCTATGACGCCGTTGAGCGGGACAAGAATAAGGTATACCCGCCTCCTCTTCCACCTCGTCTACGACGATCTGGCCGCTGGCGTTGAGGACGGGGGAGGAGGGATTCGTCTAGCTACCGCTTCCATGAAATGGTGAATCTCGTATAGTCTACGTGTGTTTTAGGTTTGGTGTTACAAGTTTAATATCAATTGAAGGGTTCAATGGCGATAGCTACAACTCCGGGGCGTCGATCCTTAGGGGCACATGCACGAAGACTTCCCGATTGTCACCAACAACGTTAGGCGGCTCCGGTAAAGGAGCGGCGACAACGGCTCGCTCTGGCGGCAGTAGTGGTCGTTAGGTGGTTCAAGGAGCTCGATATAATTTTATTATGTTTGGAGATCCGAAACTTCTCCTACAAAAAAATTGTCTATAATCCCAATTTTCTAGTGCATGTGTTCATGCAAACCGTTAAATCAGGAATATTGGAATATTTCTTTTGTGACACAGGATGTGTCTGGAACTTAAAAGTGTGTCACTAGTTTAGTACTTCGATGGGAGTAAGTACAACAAATTATATAGTGTTGGGCTGTTTGGTTGTGCTTATTTATGGCTTTTCGTTTTTAGCTTATAAGCTATAAAAACGTCTAAATATGTGCTTTTAATTTTGGTTTTTGGCTTATACCATCGTACTACCATATTCGGTTAAACGTCAAAAGCCAAAGCCAAAAACACTTATTTCGGTGCTATTATCTCTACTACTTATAAAAGAACAAACATGATCTTTTTAAAGCCACCTGGTAAGTGTCCCCAGCCTGATTAATACCACCAGATTATCACATTAAGTTGCATCTAACGGTCCAAGTTGATAGCCGTGTGCATGTAGCAATTACCTTTGACGGACTGTGCTCATCCGAGCGGACGGAACTTTCCGCCGAGAAAATAACTCCCTCGCACACGATGCTCCACCGTCCCCCTCATCTCTTCGGTAATTTTCTCATCCCCTGCCATTAAGCCCATCATCGCGCCGCCTGTCGTCCTCGCCGCTCTCGCGAAGTCTCAGGAAAGCTCCTTGTCAACGCGGCCGACGCGGACGCAGAAGACCGCACACGCCGCAGGCACTGAGGACCGCCGTTCGACGATCCTCGCCGGGGCGTGATCCAGCACCACCTCGGTCACGCATCCATCCTCACCCCATCGTCGTGAGCCCCCGCCCGTCCTCCACCGCGTCCTCGCCGCCGGCAGCCCGCACACGCGTATTCCCATCATGGAAGATGACGAGAACCTCAGCCACGCCGCCATCATCGCGCGACACCGCCCGTCGTTCCTCCGCAGCTTATCCAGTCCTGGCCGCTGGAGAGACTCTCCGCTGGGCACAAGCACGGGGCCTCGCAGTCGTACAGGCATCCTGCAAGTACGTGGCCGTCAATCCAATTGTATATGTCAAACAGGTCATCCAATTAATCACGGGTATTTCAAATACTTTGAACAAGCCGTGACTACAAAGCAGAGAAGTTTCTTTTTGAATTAATATTTAGCAGCTAACAACATACATGAGGCCAGTTGAGTTATATTCACAATCTCTAATTTTGATCCGGTCAGTCAAAAAAGGATTTGCGGAGTGTCTAATGGAGGTTCTTCCGTTTATCATCATGGAATCGTTTGCTTTGCTGATTAAAAGAAAAAGCATATTCTGATTGGCTGTTCTGATAGTATCTTTTGAGTTAGCTTGCATTGCATCCGACAGTTAAGTGCTCCCGGATTAGGCAACTAAAACTTATGACAATATGCGTATGTGAAAAACTTTTAATATCTCTTGTTTGATTAATCTCTGGATTGACTGGAAATGATATTCTTTGAATTTTTTTTTCAACATAGTAATTGAAATGGCTAATTATGCAGGTTTGTGTAGAACCCGGCATAAGTTTACTGGCGAGCATCAGGTAATTAATCCTGACACATTCATATGTACTATTGGGTGCTAATGTACTGTCGCTGAGTTCACATTCACATCTGAAATTTGTTGTCATACCATATACAGTGGTGGCAAAGGCACATTTTCTGAGCAAGTGTAACAACTGTAGCATTGGACATGGAGATTGTAGCTTACCTATCCTCTTTTGATGAGATCTTTTCCATTCCAATACCAATGTTAAAGAGTTACAATGGTGGTTAGGTTGATCGTGGCATTCATGTGAGTCTAAGAGTGACATGATTTCTCGCTTTTATTTGCTAATGATTGCCTAATCTTTGTGAAAGCTGATGGAAGGAGTGCACCTAGATTGAATTCCATCCTTGATGCTTATAGTTCTTTGTTTTTCATCAGTTCGAACAACACAAATCAAATTCTTCTGAGGTGAGGACTGAAGTGCAAATAGAGTGGGAGGGTGTTCATAGAGATACTAGGTCTGCCAAGAACTTCAGGGCGCTAATTATATAACACTCTGAGCGTGAGCTCAATCTAAACTACAGGGGTGGTGTGTAAATAAGTTTTTCTATGTAGCAAAAAAGTTATTCTGAAATCAGTAACCTGTCCTCGAAGTGCATCGCTAACTTGGTGTGCTATTGTGAAAGGGAGGGACGCTCTATGGTTGGGTTTGATTCGTAGGGTTGGCAATGGTCAAACTACTGAAATATAACAAGCCAAATGGATTTCTGAAGCAAAATCCATGCAGCGGAGGGGGAGAATAGTCGATACACCAGTATAGTAAGTTTTAAGTTTAATTGACGATGCTGATTTGTGGCAATTAAACGGGCTTTTAATCAGGGAGTCGTTTGTACCTCCCGATGTGCACGCATTCTTCGCAATGTGAATACCCCATAATAATGAAAATGGCTTCTGATCTTGGGCATGGGAGCATGCTGGATATTTGACAGTTTGCTCTGGATATCGAGTGGTTTTACAGAAAAAGGTAATAAGATGAGATGCAGGAACGGGTATCTTCAGGTGCAGAAAATATGGAAAATGCACTGTCGAGTTAAAGATGATGCCTAACATCAGAAGGTTTTGGTGCCGCGTGTTAAAAGAATTTTTTACCAAGTTTCAGTTAGCTGAGAATGAGACACATAAATAACGTCAATATATGCCCTGTGTGTGCTCACCAAGAGAAAAATCTGTACTACCATGCTTTAGTTACTTGCCATCATGCAAATTTACTCTGGAATGCAACCGTGGACATTTTAGATCTTAAACTGCCCAGGTTACATCCAGTGACATGGTCGGCTGATGTGTTGGAGCATGCTAATTAGTAAGAAAGATGCCCCTATTTCCAATTAAGTTATGTGGGGCAATATGGAGCAGTCCGAATTAGTACACATGGGAAAATTCAGTGCAGCCCACCATAATCCACGGAGCTTTAATAAGCTTGTGCGCGCATTGTAATTCCCTACCAAGAGTGCCCCTAGTGAAGAGCAAGTGAAGGCTAAGTAGAGTCCACCATTTGAAAGCATATGAAAATAAACCGTGATGGTGCTCTCGATTTCGCCTTGGGAGTTTCTGGTGCAGTCTGGTTGTGCATGACCATGATGGAAGATTTCAAACAGGGCCCGCAAAAGGTATGGTAACATAACATGTCTATTCACCATTGAGCTCCTGACATGATATATGCCATGTTGTTCGCCCAGGGCAGATATTCCATGTTCGCCCAGGATAGAGGCTATCACATAGTGGTGATTGAAAACTACCGTCAATCAGTTGTTTATCTTTGGCTAGATAGTCACGAGCAACGAACAATGAGTGCTCAGCTATTTTGTTAGTTGCAAACGTACAATTTTGCGTTCGAGTTTTTGGAGCTTCTCTTTGCAAAATGTGAGGGAAATGAAGCAGTACATGTACAAGCCGTCTTTCCAATAGTGATCCACACTTTGTAGCAATGTCCTCTGACAAATTGGTTTTTTCTTGCATGAAACACCCTAGCTAAATTTTATGTATCAAGATGTGCATTGCACGTGCAACTTTACTAGTGACTACAAGTCAAACTCTAAAAACTGGGTTTAAGCCCAAACAAACAGACTCTCAAGGTGTGAACAGAACTAAAAAAAAAGGAAATCAATGTGAAATGTGTCACTAGTTTAGTACTTCGATGGGAGTAAGTACAAAAAATTATATAGTGTCGGGCTGTTCGGTTGTGCTTATTTACGGCTTTTCGCCTTTTGGCTTATAAGCTACAAAACGTTTAAATATGTGCTTTTTAATTTTGGCTTTTGGCTTATACCATCATACGCCAAAGCCCAAAACACTTATTTCGATGCTTTTATGACTTATAAGCCTAACTCTAAAGCTGGGTTTAAGCCTAAACAAACAGGCTCTCTGAAGGTGTGAACAGAACTAAAAAAAAAAAAGAGGAAATCAATGTGAAGTGTGTCACTAGTTTAGTACTTCGATGGGAGGAAGTATAACAAATTATAAGGTATGAACAGACCTAAAAAAAAATGTGATGCTGCCCAGGTTCGAACTGAGGACCTTTTGCGTGTAAAGCAAACGTGATAACCGACTACACCACAGCACCATATTACTGTTGGTTAACTACCGGAACTAAACAGTATTTATCCTAACCACTCGGTCCTGTTCGGCGACACTCCACTCGAACACATGCCTAGGGAACTCCCGGCAGCAGCACAAGGTCGTGGCTGTGAGCTCCAGGCGGAGAATCAAGGTCCTGGCGGCGGAGCAAGTTGAACCGGAGGAGGCGGCAAATGTTCTCTGTTCATCGGCGGGAACACTTGAATCGGTGGAATATGAGCCGACGGCAGCCTCGATTCGTCGGCGGCGCAACCGATTCGACCAGCCGACAGGATTTGAGCGCAGACGGCACGTTTGTTCGTCTCTACATTTCGGGCTGTTGGCGATAGAGAGGAGGAGAGGGAAAAAAAAACTCTGTTCGGTGGTGGCACTTGGCGGTGTTTCTTGTGCTAATTTCGACCAGATCTCGCTTTTGCTGAAACGAGGAACGAGTCCCAGGCTGCTTCGCAAAATTGCACTACGCGCTGCTCCGCTCCGCAGTATCGGATTTGCGGAGTTGATATTGTTTTTAGTAGATTTCTCATCATATATACCATGTGGTAGCATTTACTTCCTTCGTTTTAAAATATAAGATGTGATGTTTTTGCTTTATAAAATGAGTGCGATCAAGATAACAATTGAGTGACAAAGAGAAAACATAGGTGACCCTTTAAGAGAAATACTACTATCTCTGTTTCAAATATAAAATATTTTAATAACTTGATTTAAGCTACCAAAGCATCTTATTTTTTAGAAGAAAAGTAAGATTAGAATCCTAGCAAAAACAAGCATTTTGTCCAATGAAAAAAAGTTGTATTTGTGTGATTGATCCATGTTCACATAAACCACGGGTAACACAAATCATTAAATGGACTGTCCGATAGACAAAGAAATGTCCACGAGAGAAAGGCTATCGATAACATGTACCTGAGCATGTGAACAGGTTGGCGAGATTTCTTCCGGGCTTTATTCACCAAATTACTACATATATGAAAGTGGTGCACTTTATTGATTGATCCGTACGTCCACGTCATCCATGAAACTGTAGAAACACAAGTTTGAAACTTCTACAGTGCTACACGTTTGTTCGGCGATGACCCACCTCCACTATTTCCCTCTCGGTTCTTCTCCTTCCTTCTCTCGCCGCCCGCGGCCTCCCCTAGGTCCCAAATCCCCGACGCCTCTTCCTCCACGTGGCCCTGGAGGTAAATGGGGGAGATCCTCCCTCCACCGCTTGCCATTTATTCTCCTTCTTCTTCGCCTACCATCAACTCCTCCACGCCTCTACCCATCCTCTCGGAAGCAAGTCAACAAGTGGTGTCGCGCCTCGACGACCTGATCAACCAGTCCATCAAGGTTGTCAAGAAGGGTTTTGGACGTGCGCTGGTCCGCTGCTCCCAAGCTGGCCACCGCGCCACCGACGAGGAGGAGGTCCTCCTGCAGCCCGCCGCCTCCACCGGCGTCCTCAATATCTAGCTCTCGCCGATTCTCCTCCTCATTAGTCTGCAACCCCCACCGGACCTGATGCGGATGATGTTCCCCGCGCTCGGCTGCCACAGGCGGTTTGGTCATGCTCGCCTTGGAGATGGAGAATGTCATGGTGGCTCTCTATGATGGCACCGGCGACCACACGCTGTTTGGTGGCGTGCCCCAGGTGTTCCATCGTCAGGAGGAGCCTGTGGAGCGCCACCGATGGCACCATCTTAAGCGGCCATGTCGCAGGACCTCCTTCCCTACCCCTCTTCGTTGCACGTACGGCGGCTTGCCCTTCCCTATTTCCCATCGCTCGCATTGATGCTTCTATTGCTCTAGTCGCCTTCCCTTCAATCTTTCCAAGCGCGAGTTTCACCATCCGCAAGGCGTGACGACTCAGTTTGGGGGCTGGGGAAGACGTCCAGCAGGTAACAGCCTGTCGGCCGGGTACCCTGGCCACCTCATCCTATTCTCTATCCGCTGACAAGGATGGCTCCCAGTGGCATCAAGCGTACAACGCGCCGGTGAGCTTCTTTCTATTTATTCTATTTCCCCTTTAGTTATTTGTTCTCCTCTCTTTCTACTTCATATTTCCCGTCATTTGTTTGCATATGGGGCCAGTTGCGTTTGGTGTACTTGAAATTAATAATCTGGCTTTGGGCTACAATTTATGATTACTTCAAACCTTTGCACTTAGCTTTTCTTGCGGAGTTGACGAGAAGGCGCGGACCTAGGATAATACTAAGCCATGTGGCGAAGTGTGGCGGTTGGGGAGTATTTTTGATGTGGCCACAGAGCTGAGCATCGCTAACATGGTGACGAGTAGTATGCCGGGAAGAGGAGATCAAGGCAGCCACTAGCCATATCTGTTTTGTATCTTCACCCTCAGGTGATGGGTCATCTCCCTTCTTATCACTCCTAAAATTCAATATTTATGCAGGTGGATGGAATCTAATTTATTAATTTTGCTATGTGGTTTATATTTGAGGAGCCCAGAAATATGGAGCATAGATTTTTTTCAGTATTGCGCTTGATGAAATTACCAAATGATTTTTATTTTTGTTGTAGGTCCTTGTGATTGAAAAGTGTACTGGCTTAGGCAAGACATGTTCGGTTACTGGCGCCTTCTTTATTTTTTAAAGGCGATGTTTACTGATCTTTAAAGGGTGTCTTATAGAAATTGTTAATTTCTCTTTCCCTTACGACATGGTGAACTGGAAAATGTTATACATATCAATCCTTTTGCTTAGTATAATTTTCATGTTAAGGTAACTAGTTAGGTGGTCCGCGCACTTGCATGGGCAACATCTGTAAGTACATTTAAAACTTTTATATTATGTAGGATACTTATGATCAATATCTTGATGACTACTTCCTCTAGCAAGGAAAAATTCTTAAATCTACTAAACTTAGTTCTGAATTGAACCAAGGAAAAGTTAGTTTCATGTGTAGAAATCCAAAAAAAATTCCTCTAGCAAATGGGATAATGATAATTTAGCACATTTTTAAATTTAGCACTAATAACACAACATAACATATACTTACTTTGTTTTCCTTCTATGTATTGTATTCCATTTTACGTTGTCACACACTATTTCACTTTAGGTGTCATAATTGATATAGTATTTTACATACTTTCTCAGTTTATATTTGCATGACAAAAATAAAAGGTTAAAAAATGCATATTTGCTCCTTGGCTTTCATGTTAACTCCGGTTTTAGAAGTAAAAGGATTTTTGTCTTCGACAAAATACATAACATGCATGAATTTTTTAATGAGTTTTATATCCATTTTATCTATCCTCAAACTTGGTAAACGACGTTCAAAAAGTGACTAAATAAAGTGTCATAATTACCAAAGAAATAGTACGATAATACATTTGTATTATATATTTCATAGTCACACCATACATTTAATATATACGTTCACATGAAAAATCTACTATCTAAAGTCATGTGTTGAAGTTTAATTAGGGTACACACACCTAAATAGAACATATGTCACAACAATTAACCAAAGGCTCATAGAGCTAGACGGTGCAAAATAGTATACTTATATTTGGAAGGAAAATCTTGAAATTATATTAATAAAAAATCTATGAAATGTTTAGTATACCAAATCATTCCTTGGTTTATCTGTGCGTGTGGTTCAGAATCGATACTTTATATCAAACAAAATGAAACATATGGCAATCAAATATATGCTACATTTGAAGATAAGTAGAACGGTCAGTGATATTGCATATTACCAAATGGAACATGGAAAGGGAAAACGGGGGAAAGTTGTTCACACACCATTTAATGTATGTGAATTTAGTAAAATTAGAAGTTAAAATAGCTAAATCCATAATTAATTTTATGTATATCGATGTACAATTCTTCATATCTAATGCATTTGTACATAAATTATAAATGTACCAAGTAAAGAGGTAAACATCTATGCTAAAGTACCAAAACCATGGGTGCATATAAGCTTTAGGCCTTCAGTGCTAGCATCACACTAAGATAAGCTTCAGTATGATGTCTATACAAAGTTTGAAAAAGTGGAAATCATAAGAGGGGAGAGCGATCCCTATTTAATAAAAAAATACATTATTTTTGGAATTTTACCAAGTCTAAGGAAACATCATGAATAAAAAATTATTTACAAATTAACAATAGTGTAACACCCTCACCTGATAAGGCTGAGTTCCTGTGTATAGTGCTAATCCCTGGATCTGTTCATTAGCTCACAGAGTACACAATGATACAAAATATAATCATGTATCATAAATATAACGAATTTGATATAGAATTTACATTATTTATTCAAGCACACAGCGGAAAATGAATACAAGTTAGATGTCCATCCTTTAAATGTGCCACGTGCGAATAATTGTTGAGTGGAGTCTCACGACCTATGAACGATCACTCAGAAACGTAACAACCTGTAACATGAAACGTTAAAGCCATGAATGGTCAATACTTTGAATGTATTGGAAAGTAGAACTAATGAGTAAAAAAGGTCTAGCAACTACATGCATATTTGGCTAGGTAGAGTTCAGACTCATTTGCTAAAAGCAATATAACTTTTCTCTACTTTTAAATTATTTTTTTCTTAAAAACAATCTTTCTAAGGACATACCAGCATAAACCCATGTAGAAACAACACAATTCAGCTTTCGTATGCTCCTAAACCCATGTTCACCCATCAAGTTTTAGTAATTAAGAAATTGGGATGAGTGAGATCTTCCACACAGTTTCAGGCCTAGTTGCTCATAGTTGTCCATAACCGGGCACAAGGCTAAGTACTTAGTTTAGACACACACTGCAGGGGTTGTACACTTTACCCGCACGACCTAGTCAACCCGCTCTTACCATTACACTCATTTTGTGCCATGGTAGGAAGAAAACCAAGATGAAACATTTTAGAAGCAGAACCCTAAGCCCTCAGGACGGACCCATACCAACTTACATCCCCTACATCTGCTAGTCACGTCGGGTCAGGTTCCTACAACTTACTTAGTCAAGACTAAAAATGACATGCGGCTGTACTGGAAGCTACTACACAAGAAACTTGTTCAATCTCTGAAGCCTAGGTGTGATTTCCGCAATAAACCATCCAAAAACATCAATCCATCACACCAAGGATATTCAATAAATTCCCGTTGTTTTCATTATAGCAAAACATAACTTTCCATAACATAATTAATCATGAATTCCCTTTTTGTATGTAATAAGCATGGCTAAGCAACTACAATACGATGGCTCAATGGAAATCAAGTCATGGAGATATGACAATCATGTCTGGATGTCATAGCATAACATAGTAGTAAAAATAACTACACATACATCACTACTGAAAATCATACTACATGCATAGGATATCTCTACTTTCCTTTGTTGTAGATGTAGTCGTTCATATAATCCTCACAATAAAGAAGATTGCACTCATCACAATCATAAACGTTGCACTCCTTGCAATCTATTGATAAAAACAAGTGCACAACAAACACACTATTCAAAACATAACAATTATGCACAATACAATAAAACAATGAAACAAATGCATGCATGATGATTTAATATATCACAATGGTTTCATTTAGTTCTCTAAGTAGTATTAGGATACATGATGCATGCAAGAGATCATTTAATGCAATAGGGTATTGATTATTGATTCTTGGTTGCCAAATAAGAGGTTTTTAATAGTTCTGCTGAAACTTCTACTCTAGTTGTCGTATTAAATTTCATTCTGGGCTGTACTGGATATAGGACATTAAACCAGTAGAAATTGGATTCACCTTAATAGGAGTTGTAGATATTTTCTTATGATTTAATTACTATTTAATAGAGTTTAAATTATCTAAACAATTTACCATGACCAAAAATAAAGCTAAGAACAGATCTAGAATCTACATGGAATTGTGAATCCAAGGACAAATTATTTATATTTTTAGATCTATGAATAATTTACTATGAATTTATTACTCCAAAAGGCTACTAAAACTATTTAACTAATTACCAGTTAACTGTAGCACGAAATTTAGATATAATCTGATATTAATAAACCACATTAAATTAGCTTCAATTTGATATATTATTCATAATTTTATGACCTATAAATAATTTATTATAGTTTTAATACTCAAAAAGGCTATTAAAAATAATTAAATTATTACAGTAATTGTACACAGTAAAAATTGGATCGAACAGCGTATTCATCTTGTATATGAAATTTCTAATCCGTAGATATCTTATTTGTATTTTTCTAATCTATAGATAATTTATAATGATTTATTTAGTTTAAAATGTCCATTAAATCATTTAAATAACTACATTAAATTTGGTTTGACAACCTCACTGTTTGTTGGGGCAAAGTCTTGAGTTTGTGTTGTGCAGGTTTACAAGTTGCTAGCAACACCTTTGAATCATTTCCTTCCTCCTACTAGTTCGATAACCTTGGTTTCTTACTGAGGAAAAAATTGTTGTTGTGCTCATCATACCTTCCTCTTCTCCCAACGAAGCTCTACAGTGATCTGAGCTACACATCATCAAGCTATTTCTGGCGCCGTTGCCAGGGAGGCTAAGGACGGCTTCAAAGGGGAGTCCTTCACAACCTTTCTCTTTACTTTGTTTTTGTTTTGCTTAGTTTCTTTTGCTTTGTTTTGATTGCTTATTTTTATCAAAAATCACAAAAAACTTAGCTCCTACTATAGTTGTTGGTCTGTTATTGCCTTGCTTTGTCATGCTTTCTATCAATGGATAGTTTCTTTGAAACTAGTTCTTATTGGAAAGGTGGGTTCACGGAAGAACAAAAGTATTATTATAAGGAACACCTGAAAGTATACAGATGTCGCCTAGAGGGGGGTGAATAGGCGATTTTAAAAACTTTTCCGAGAGATGCTCAACAAAGGCGGAATTAAACTAGCGTTTGCTTTGTCGAGCACAAAACCTAGAACAACTAGGGTTCACCTATATGCACCAACAACTTATGCTAAGCAATACAAGCAACAAAGTGATAGCAAGATATAGATTACTTGAAGCACGAAGGCTATCACAATGTAAAGTGCATAAGTAAAAGCCCGGGTATAGAGATAACCAAGGCATGCGGGGACGACGATATTTTACCGAGTTCCTCCCAACATGGAGTATGTCTTGTTTGGATAGGGGGTGGTATCAAACCACCAATGCCACAAAAGGCCTCCCTTATTCTCCTGTGAATCTCACCCCAACGGGATCGATCCATGCTTCCACTATCGGTGCACTTGTCGGTGGCAATCCGGAACCTCTCACAAGGTTGGGGCACTTCTCCACAACTCAATTGGAGGCTCCCAACAAACAAGCTTGAGGAAAGCTCCACGACTTAATTGGAGGCCCAAGTAATCCAAGAACCTGAAAAACCACCAAACCGTCTAGGGTTCCAAGAACCCAAGAGTAAAAAGCTTCTCACCTTTCCCTCAATCGAATCCTCATAGAGAACTCAAACCGATGCACCAAATGCAATTGCAAGAACACAAGTAGTGCTCAAATCCTTCTCTCCCAAATTCCACCAAAGCAACAAAAGCTTGTGGGCGAATAAGAGAGGAAGAATAATGGAGGAAATCCACAAAAGACTCCAAGATATAGATCCCAAGATGTTCCCCTCACTTAGAGTAAAGATGGATTGGTGGGATTGTAGATCTAGATCTCCTCTTTGAAATCCCTAAAGTATATGCAAGAATCAAGGGAGGGATTGAAGGGGGAGCAAGCTCAAGAGGATCAATAATGGAGGAGAAAGCCTATAAAACTCGAGCAGGGACATTGGGGAAGAAGGGCCCCTTTTTATAGGCCCATGATACGTTGGAAACGTATCTATAATTTTTGATGCTCCATGCTTGTTTAGTATCTACTTTGCTTTGCTTGTATACACTTTGAGGTGATTTTTTACATGTTTTCTGGTACTAACCTACTAACAAGTTGCAACAGTTCCAGATGCCTATTTTCTGCTGTTTTTGGTTTCACAAAATTTAGTAAAGAAATATTCTCGGAATTGGACGGGACAAACGTCAAAGTCAATTACTTTCCGTGGGGAAGAAGAAGTCCAGAGGGGAGACGAGGAGGCATGCCAGGGTGGCTAAACCCCCCTAGGCGCGGGTGGGACCTACCCCGCGCCTAGGTAGGGTTTGCCCCCTCTGGACGCCGCCTCGGCCTTCCCCTTCGCCTATAAGAAGCCCCCGATGCAGAAACCCTAAGCACCCGATCAAATCTCCACGAAACCATCTGTAGCCGCCGCCACCATCGTCCCTAGATCGGGGGGATCTGAAGTTCTTCCTGGCACCCTGCCGGAGGGGAGATCATCCCGGAGGCCTTCTCTCCGGTATGATGCGTGAGTAGTTCCACCTTGGACTATGGGTCCATGTAGTATCTAGATGGTTGTATCTCCTCCTTTGTGCGTTCATGTATAGATCTTGTGAGCTCCGTTCATGATCTAGATCTAATCTATTTGTAATCATGCATGTTATGTTTGCGGGGATCCGATGGATATTGAGATTATTATGTTGGTTTGATTAATGGTTTTGTCGTTATGATTCTAGCATGCATGTGTTGTTTGTGATCTTGAATGCTCTCCGTTGTTAGTAGCTATCTTTTCCAAGTAGTTTCTAGTGACTCCAAGAGGGGGTATTTATGCTCGATAGTGGGTTCATGCCTCTAGTTTCCAAGGGAAGTGACATAAATCTCTTTGGTTGTAGGTGTGTTGTTTCTACTAGGGAGAAAATAACAGTCTCTTGTTCATGGAACATGTGGACTATTTACCTTACACACTTTGCTTAAAGCAGTTTTCTGTCGCTTGCAACTTAATACTAGAGGGGGTTCGGATGATAACCTAAAGGTGGACTTCTAGTCATAGATGAAGTTGGATGGCGGTCTATGTATCTTGTTGTATTGCCCAATCGAATCTCATAGGATCTTTCTGACTAGTAATTGCATTGTTATGCCTTGCTCAGTTCCTGTCAATTGCCCTGCTGTAATTTGTTTACCCTTCATGACATGTTGTTTATCTAAGGAGAGCACCTCTAGTGAACTATGGACCCCGGTCCAATCTTTACCATTGATACAGCTTCCACTATTACTTGTTTACTTGCTGCAAACCATTACCTTCCACACCATATGTTTAATCCTTTGTTACAGAAACCGGTGAGCTTGACAACCTCACTGATTTGTTGGGGAAAAGTCTTGAGTTTGTTTTGTGCAGGTCTCCGCATTGCTTGCAACACCTGTATGACGTTTCCTTCCTCCTACTGGTTCGATAACCTCGGTTTCTTACTGAGGGAAGACTTGCTGCTGTACTGCTTCGCACCCTGCTCTTGGGGTTCCAAAACAGGCTCACATAAGCTGTGCAAGCCATCATCCCACAGATTTCTGACCGTTTTTTGCCCGTTGGGGAAAAGTCAGACCGGAGACTCCGGTGTGCAGACCGGAGACTCCGGTGTGCAGACCGGAGACTCCGATCAACACCAGAGATTCCGGCCAACCTCCGGACCACCTATCAGACTGTTCCAGCGCCTTTGTGAACCAAGTGGACCGGAGACTCCGGTCCAGCCACACCGGAGACTCCGGTCTGAGGCATGGACCGGAGAATCCGGCCAGTCTCCGGACATTCCTCCGGACCACCTATCAGACTGCCCCAGGCTGAATTCTGGAGCCCCCTTAGGGGACTCCAGGGGACACTCCGGTCCACGCGGACCGGAGACTCCGGTCTGGACCAAATAAGAGGCAAACTTCAAATGGCGATATCTAGAGTTTGGAAACTCCGATTGACCCGAAACCAATTTTATTGGAAAGAGGACAACAAGAGTTATCCAACAAAACACAATGTATTTTGTTGAAAATATTGGATACCACCAAGATAGAACATTTCATGTATTATAATGTGACATACCTCTCTTGGTGATAAACCGGAAAAACCTCAAAGATCGAAAACGCAATATGATATAAAAGGGAAATCCGTTTTTGATGAACTAGAGCTTGTTATGAATATTAGCACAAGATCTAGAACCTCGCATGGATAAGATCCAAATAACAACCAAGAAAGTATGATGCTAAGTATGCAAAGATTTGAGCTCTCTCTGAAAGATATGATCGAGTTACTCACTTGAGAGCCCCTCTTGATAGTACGGTTGTCTATCCTATAAACTAGTCTCCCCAACTAACACCACGAGACCGGTAAGAAAGAAACCCTATCAAGATCATACCTTTGCCTTGCGCATATTCCACTTGATCTTGATGTATGCGATCTTGTCCTTCTCAAGATGGAACACCTTTCTAGATTGCTCTTGCACGCACTCGCTTGATGAAGACTTGCAAGTTGCTCCCCCATACGAAATGGGGAAACCTTTACTTTGACCTTGTCTTCATTGATCCATGATCACCGAGGATGGAAAGCTTCAAGCATGATATCTTCTAGATATGGCACATCTTTAGCTTGCACATCATTACTTCTAACACCATTTGGATTATGTCTTAAGATACATATGATGAACTCTATCTTCTTCTTCAAGACACCCTTGCAAAAGGCTCAACTCTCACATGACCAATCTGTGGATCACTCTTTGAACACCTTGGTCACCACTTGATCCTCTTCACTTTCTTCTTCTCCAAACCTTGAAGCCAACATATGGTTCAAGCATTGCCTATGGACAATTCCACTTGATCCTCTTCACTTTCTTCTTCTCCAAACCTTGAAGCCAACATATGGTTCAAGCATTGCCTACGGAAAATTCCTACAAGTACAACTTGATACACGCATTGGTCCATAGAGATTGTCATTAATTACCAAAACCACACATGGGAGCCCACATGTTCTTTCAATCTCCCCCATTTTGGTAATTGATGACAATCCCTTTGAGAGGGTTTATATAAGGAATTTAACAAATAAAATGGTGGCACCAATATCAAATACTACACAAGTATGTGATATTGGTACCATCAGGATATATAGATCAAACTCCCCCACAATCTATGAATGTGTGATGAACTTGAATTTCATTGCATATATTGCCAATCATTATCATTGGTGGAGTTTCCTCTATATATATACCACATGCTAAGCAACAACAGAGACGCAAGAGCATGAAAGGCAACTGCTTAGAAACAATCTCAAGGCATAAACCATTTCCCTTAAACCCTCTAAAACTTCTCCCCCATTGGCATCGATTGCCGAAATGGGTGACAAGTACTAGAAGGACAATATAGTGATAAATCCCCCAAAGGTGTGCGTTCGCACATATCCAATGATGAATACTTGGGAGGAAGTAGAACTATATCGAGGACCCAAAGATTGCCTAAAGAAATAAAATAAAAGAAGCATCAACCAATGATGTAAGCAATCACAAGATTCAACTATGTGCTGATGATGCTCGACATACGGCGAGTCCTGATTGGTTGGCACTGGTTCAGGAGGTCGATTAAATCTGGAGTTTTCAATAGACATCGAATGGGTCTAGGAGGCGTTCATCCTCACCTCATCGGCGATGACTGTGACATATGATGGCGTACGGCTTGGAGGTCAATGTCGGCGGTGTTCCCGTGGTTGTCGGTGACGGGAGAGTGGTGGATGAGGTTATGCGCGTCACGTTAGTTCTTCTTGTCACCTCTTCGTCGGCCTTTGGCTCCTGTTGTGGTAGCAGTGAACGGATGGAGGCGACAGACGACAGTGGAGCTCCGACAAGCTCGCGTGCTCGCTGTGGTGCGTCTTCAAGGGGGGAAACAGGGTGAGGTGACGCGGCGATGATGGAGAAGAGGATCATAGGGAGAAGGAGGGTCGCCGGGTGACGGAAACGACGGGTTTGAGCCTGATGATGGCTCATATATGTAGAGCTCGTTGGGAACCCCAAGAGGAAGCTATGATGAGCACAACAACAAGTTTCCCTCAGTTATGAAACCAAGGTTATTGAACCAGTAGGAGTAAGGAAACAACTCCAAGGTGTTGCTAACAACTTGGAACCTGCACAACACAACAACGGAACTTTTCACCAACTTACAGTGAGGTTGTCAATATCACCGGTTCGCTGAAAACAAAGGATTAAACGTATAGTGTGGAAGATAGTGATTTGCTTGTAGAAAGTAAACAATAAACGGTAAACAGTAGATGATATATCAATGATAAAGAATGGACCAGGGTCCACAGTTCACTAGAGGTGTTCTCCATAAGATAAATAGCATATTGGGTGAACAAATTACAACGAGGCATTTGATAGATTGATAAACTATAACAATGCATATACTAGACATCCCGACTCCTGTTAGATTTGATTGGGCATTACAACATAATACATTGACCGTAATCCAACTGCATCTATGACTAATAATCCACCTTTAGGTTATCATCCAAACCCCTTACAGTATTAAGTTGCAAGCAACAGATAATTGCATTAAGGAATGCGTGTAAAGTAAATAATACAATTGCCCCATGGACAAAGGATTGTTGTTTTCTCCCTAGTAGCAACAGCACATCTAAACCCTTAGAGATTTCTGTCACTCTCCCAGATTACTAGAGGCATGAACCTACTATCGAGCATAAATACTCCCTCTTGGAGTTACAAGCATCTACGTGGCCAAGATAGCTACTAGCAATGGAGAGCATGCAAGACCACAATACATGATAGGATCAATAATCAATCTGACATAGTATCTCAATATCCATCAGATCGCCGCAGACACAACATGTATGATTATAAATAGATGATCTTGATCATGAACGAAGCTCACAAGATCTAAACATGATAGCACAGAGGAGGAGAAACAACCATCTAGCTACTTTATGGACCCATAGTCCAAGGGTGAACTACTCACACATCACTCCGGAGACTAGCATGGTGATGAAGAAGGCCTCCGGGATGATCTCTTCCCTCTGACAGGGTGCCGAGGAGAGCTTTGAATCCCCCTGATCTAGGGATAGAGATGGCGGCGGCTATAGAATGTTTCATGGAGATCTGATCGGGTACTTAGGGTTTCTGCATCGGGGTGCTTTTACAGGCGAAGGGGCAAGGTCAATGGGCGCTCGAGGGGCCCACACCTATGGCTGGCATGCCCCTTGGGCCGCATCGCCACATGGTGTGGCCGCATTGTGGCCCCAGTTCGTCTCCCCTCCGGACTCTATGCTCCTTCTGGTAAAATATTGACTTCGGATTTTGTCCCGTCCAATTCCAAGAATATTTTATTACTAGCTTTTATGAAACCAAAAACAGCAGAAAATAGGCAACTGGCACTGCGACATCTTGTTAATAGGTTAGTTCCGGAAAATGTATAAAAATACATCAAAGTGTAGACAAAACATAATTAAGTTGATATAAAACAAGCATGGAGCATAAAAAATTATAGATCTGTTTACGATGTATCAAGCATCCCCAAGCATAACTCCGGCTCGCCCTCGAGTAGGTAAGTGATAAAAAGAATAATTTTTGAGGTGTATCACAATTGATCAAGGTATTGCAAAGCATTGATAGTTGGGATCAAAGTACTATAAACATGGGCACGAAAGATGTAATTCTAACAATAAGACATAGCAACTATGTTGTAACATGAAAAGGTACGAACAAAAGATCATGATAACAATGCATTGAAATATGTTTGTTTGTTTCACATATAGAAAACATAGCAAGAGTGGTATTCAGCTTGTCCTTCATGGTCACTACTAGGAAACTAGATATAGATAGACATACCTTCTGTGGCGCATGGTTCTGACCATGCGCCACAAAATTTATCCAGTGGCGCATCCGGAGCAATGCGCCACAAAACCATGAAACTTCTATGGCGCATCTTCCACAGCCATGCGCCACAGAAGTTTGGTGGGACCCACACCAGCCGTTGGACCATGAATCTTCTGTGGCGCATCCTTCCATATGCGCCACAGAAGTTTATATCTTCTGTGGCGCATATCACCATATGCGCCACAGAACAATTATGTGGGCCCCACACTCTGGACACCTATGTACAAGCTTCTATGGCGCATTTGTGCATATGCGCCACAGAAGAACAAACTTTTGTGGCGCATGACATGGTTATACCCCGCGGGTACACGACCTCAGCATACCTAGTCCGGCCCAAGGAAGGCCCACGGCAAATATATGCCGGCCCACGAAGATTTTCGGGTGGCCAAGGCCCATGACGCCTTCGGATCCTTGGAGAGCAAGACTAGAGTAGATAGGAAATTCAAAGGGGTAAACCCTAAAACCTATAACCGACTCGATCTGTGCCTAGGACCTTCCTATCTCTATAGAAAGGCCGGGAGGGCTTGATGAGGAGGACACCTTACAATCTCTCGCACACCACCGCATACACACCTCCACGCCAGATTGCATCTGCGCACCTTGTAATCTTCGGTTCCGCCGTAATCAAGAGCAGACAAGCAGGAGTAGGGTTTTCCCTCCGGGGGCCTGAACCTGGGTAAACCTCGTGTCCCCGTGTTGCTTGTTTGCTAACCGTTCCGCAATCTCCAGCATCCCCATATTCTCCAAAACCCAAGTCCATAACAATGGGCATTGACGAGATTAAACCTCGTCAGACGCTGATTGTGCGATCGTGACGGTCCCAACCCGAGCGATCTACAACTCCGCGGCGACGGAGAGTCATCTCCTCTTCGGCGCCTTCGACTTCACCGCCCACTCACCGGCCACCATGAAGGACTTCGAGCTCGTTGGCGACGGACTCGAGATCCTATTCGGGAGCTTCCGCTTCCAGGTGGGGCAAACCGGCACTCTCCGCCTCCCAGAGCAGGTGCCCCTACCATCGATCAGGCCCGCTCCGTGGGCTCTACACCCTGTGCTATGCACCTCATCATCAACAGACGAGTTCTATGACAACAGCAGCTGCAACTCCGATCTATGCGATCCGCCATCGGATGAAGGGACCTACGGTTTCGGATCCAAAAGTTGCGGCAGCAGCAGACCGATCTATGAGCGCTACCAGTGCGCCGCGGTCATCCAGGATCAGGAACACAATCCGCCACCCAACCCACAGGGTAGAAACGGTGGAAACAGGAGAAGCCAATCCCCCCCACCCAATGGGGAAAACAACAATCTGGTCATCCACCTCGACGAGGAGGGATGGGCTCAAGCACGCGAGGCCGTGGCAGGCAAAAAGATCCTGCCCGCTGATGCCTCACGAGATCTACTGATGGCATACCACATGCTCCTCATCGAGGAGCACAAGAAGCAGATCAAGATGCAGGAAGTGCTTGACAAGCGCAAGCAGGCAGCTTCGGAGTCCAGTGCGCGACGAGCTGCGCTCTCCGCCATGGGCATCGGCTCCATCTCACACGGCAACAACGGGAACAAGCACCATTCTCGGATGGAGAACATGGACCCCAAAGAGCGTTGCGAGGTGACCCGAGCCCTCAACGCGTCCTTCATGGAGATGGACGCCGATGGCAACGTCATCCCAAAAACGCCGCAAGCTGCGATCATGGCAGCCACCGTGTACCTCGCGTCCCACCCACCTCCGTAGGGGGACCCTAAGAGGGCCATGCACAAGTCCGCGCTTACCGGGCTCGGACTCGTTGGAGCTGCACTCCACGGAGAAGCTCCTGCGGAGCCAAAAAAGAAGGCTGCGGTCAGATTCAACCGCAGCACCTCACCCTCATCCAAGGACGAAGAGCATGACCTTCCTCGAAGGCATAAGAGCTCACGCCATCGCAGCCGCGACTACGACGCTCGAAACGAGCTAACGCAGCGCAAGATCGACAAAGCACGCGCCAAGCGCGTATGCTCGTCTGAATCTGAGATGGATGAAGACGAAGGAGAACTCTGCGGAGCTCGATGCTTCAGCAGATCTGTCCGACGGATAAGGATGCCGCGAAACTTTAAGCTCCCTTCGGACACTCCGAAATTCGATGGCACACAGGACCCCAAGATGTGGCTCAGCGACCACTTGTCGTCCGTCAAGCTACACAGCCGAAGCAGGGAAACCGCCATGCAATGCCTTCAGCTGCAGCTGACAGGCGCAGCTCGGATCTGGCTAAGCAGCCTATCCTCAGGATCCATCCGAAGTTGGGAGGAGCTGGAGTACAGTTTCGACCGAAACTTCAAGGGCACCAGTAAGAGGTCTGCCTCGATCGAGGAGTTGCGAGCCTGCACTCAACGAACGGGCGAATCCATTCGCTCGTACATACTGCGCTAGTCCAACACCAAAAACTCCACGGCGCACATCTCTGAATAAAGGGCTATCGACGCCTTCAAGGACGGCGTCAAGAGCCAGGACTTCAAAGAAGAACTTGGATGCGTCAAGCCCAAGACACTCGACCACCTCATGGACATCGCCAACAGGTGGGCCGACGGTGAGGACTTCGTCCATCGAGCGCACTCGAAGGAAGAGGACGACTACGGCCGACGGCGAGAACGCCGTAGCAAGAGGAGATCGTGCGTCTACGACGATCGCGATGGACCCGACATGGTTGCGGATGGCTACGCCGATGGCAACCGCAACAGCGGCGGATACCGCGGAGGAAATTTCCGCGATGGAGGACGCCCAGCACAGTCGTGGCAGCGCCGCGGTCGCGACGACGGACCCTCAGCATACGAAAAACTGTCAGGTCCATGCACCATCCACTTCTACATCGACAAGCAGGATGGTAAGAAGAAGGCAAGCCACATGCTCAAGGACTGCCGCGAGTTCCAGAAGCTCAGCGAAAGCATGGCTCAGATGAGGCAGCAAGCCCCAAACCCTAGATTTGGGAACGCGCCCGCACCAGGCAAGATAGCGCATGGAGCTCCTCCACCGCCACCTGTAGGAGGCCCGAACCACCCAATCGCACCCGCACAGAATAACGGTGGGCACGGGTATCCCCCGCCGAAAGGAGTGATGATGATCCAAAAAGGGCGCCCAACGAATAGGGTGCAGAAGAAAATCACCCGTCAGATCAACCTGGCCGTGACAGCTCCACCCACCATCCCTGAGTACCTCAGCGGATCAGAGTCCTGCATCACGTTCAGCCGTTCGGATCACCCTTTCCAGGTCCCTCGCCCAGGTCATGCTGCCCTGGTGCTTGAGGCGCAGATCGGAGGTTTCGAGATGAGTCGCGTCTTCATGGACGGTGGCAGCGGCATCAACCTGATGTTCGCAAGCACCCTAGCAGCAATGCGGATCCCGCTGTGCAGCCTGGAACAGTCAGACACAACGTTCCATGGCATCGTCCCAGGAAAGGGCGTATTCCCCTGGGAAAGATATGGCTCGACGTCATCTTCAGCAAACCGGATAACTTCCGATGCGAGCGGCTCGAGTTCGAAGTGGTGGACTGGCCATCACAATATCACGCCATCCTCGGGCGTGTAGCATTCGCAAGGTTCTTGGCAGTACCACACTACGTGTACCTGCTACTCAAGATGCCAGGACCCAGGGGCGTCATCACGGTCCATGGGAGCTTCACCCGATTGGACCACTGCGACAGGGATTTCAATAGAATCTCCCAGTCATTCGGCATGCAAGAGGAGCTCGTAAGACTCCGCGAGGTGACGGACAATGGGGCACCCCCAGTCGCACGGCAAAACGCACCTGATATGTCTTTAGACTCCACCGTCAACACAAAGAAGGTGCAGATCCACCCAATGGATGCCTCCAACACGGCGCTGATCGCCAACGATCTTAGCCCTGCATAGGAAAGCGCGCTCGTCGAATTCCTCCATGAGCACTGGGAAATCTCCGCTTGGTGTCCTACGGACATGCCAGGAGTTCCCAGGGAATTCGCCGAGCACGCACTCAACGTCTTTCCAGACGCCAAGCCCGTCAAGCAGTCCACCCGGAGACTGTCCAAGCCCAGGGCCGAAGCCATAGGGATTGAAGTCAACAGACTACTCGCTGCAAACTTCATCAGGGAGATTAAGGAAAGCGAGTGGCTTGCCAATACAGTGATGGTACCCAAAAAGGACACGGACATCCTGCGGATGTGCGTGGACTTCACGTCGCTGAACAAGCACTGCTCGAAGGACCACTTCCCTTTCCCTCGGATCGATCAGATCATCGATTCGACTGTAGGATGGGAGAAACTCTCCTTCCTCGACGCCTACTCAGGCTACAACCAGATTCGACTCAAAGTCGAAGATCAGGAGAAAATGACGCTCATCACGTCGTTCGGAGTGTTCTTCTACAACACAATGCCCTTTGGGCTAAAGAACGCAGGTGCCACGTACCAGCGGTGCATGCAGGCATGCCTAAAGGACCAGATCGGTCGCAATGTCCAAGTCTATGTCGACGACATAGTCATCAAAACCAGGGAGGCAAGAACACTCATCGACGATCTCCGTGAGACGTTCGATAATCTCGACCGCTAAAGGATCAAGCTTAACCCTAAAAAGTGCACCTTCGGCGTCCCATCGGGTCAGCTGCTTGGTTACTTCATCTCCCAGCGAGTGATTGAGGCAAACCCAAAGAAAATACGGGCCATCATGGCCATGGAGAAGCCTAAAAACCTCAAGGGCGTACAGAAGCTTGCAGGACGAATAGTGGCATTAAGCAGGTTCATCAACCGCATGGGCAAGAAAGCACTGTCATTCTACCAGCTGCTGTGCAAGGCAGACAAATTCGAGTGGATGCCCGAGGCGGATGACGCATTCGAAGATCTAAAGCGGCTACTCTCTACCTCGCCCGTCTTGGTCACGCCAAAGGAGCGCGAGCCCCTACTGCTGTACATAGCAGCTACACACCAGGTGGTGAGCACCGTATTGGTGGCCGAGCAACCCGAAGAGGGCAAGACCCATGGGGTCCAACGCCCAATCTACTACCTCAGCGAGGTATTGACGCCAACAAAGCAGAGGTACCCTCACTACCAAAAACTCGCCTACGGCGTGTTCATGATGGCTCGTCGGTTGAGCCACTACTTCCAGGAGCACCAGGTAATGGTCGTCAACGAGGCACCCCTGAACAGCATCCTGAACAACCAAGAGGCCATAGGACGTGTGGCCCTGTGGGGCATCGAGCTGTCACCTCTCGACATCATCTATGAGAAACGCCACGCGATCAAGTCTCAAGTCCTCCCGTACTTCCTTGTACACTGGATGGAGCTGCAGCTGCCAGACACTCCAGACATGACGCAGTCATGGACGATGCACTTCGACGGCTCCAAGCGTGAAGCCGGAGCAGGAGCCGGAGTCATACTGACCTCCCCGCAGGGCGATAAGATGAAGTACGTCCTCCGGATGAAGTTTCGAGCTTCCAACAATGAAGCAGAATACGAGGCCCTCATCGACGGCATGCGGATGGCAAAGATCTGCGGCGCAACGCGCCTAGTTATCTACGGTGACTCCAACCTCGTCGTTCAACATACGATGAACGAGTGCGACGCGCACACCGCCAACATGATTGCGTACCGCGCACTCTACAACGCACTCGAAGGAGATTTTGACGGCTGCGAGCTTCGGCACGTTGGAAGATAAAGCAACGAGGAGGCCGACAGACTCGCCAACATCGGCTCCACCTGCGCACGGGTGCCGCCAGGTGTGTTCCTGGAACAGATCTGCGTGCCATCCATCAAGCGGAAATTCCCCAAGGGATCACCCAAAGAAGCAGAACACTCGAGGGCCGCGCTACCCGATGGTCAGGAAGGACCCGAAAAGCTGGACACAGATGTCGCCATGGTCAACCTAATGCAGGTCATGGTAGTCAAAGAAACTTGGACACGACCATACCTCCGGTACTTAATAGACGGAGAACTGCCTGATAGCCCGACGGATGCCCGGCGCATATCTCGTCGGTCCAAAGCCTTCACCATCATCAATGGCGATCTTTACAAGCGCAACATTTCGGGTGTACTACAAAGGTGCGTCACCATCGGCGACGGAAAAACCATCCTCCAAGACATCAACGAGGGCATCTGCGGCCATCATGCGGGCAGCCGCTCCCTTGTTGCCATGAACGACGCCAAGGACATCGTCCGAAGATGCAACGGGTGCCCAAGGTTCGCTGATAAACCGCACGCACCCGGGTCAGAGCTCAGGCCCATACCTTTGGCCTGGCCTTTCGCCCAATGGGGCCTTGACATGATTGGCAAACTGCCAAGGTCCTCGAAAGGGGGACACGTCTACCTCCTGGTCGTAGTTGACAAATTCACCAAGTGGATTGAGGCCATGCCGGTCACTAACCAAAAGGGCAAGACTGTCGTCAAGTTCTTTGAATCCATTGTCTACAGGTTTGGCGTACCACATAGCATCATCACCGACAATGGATCGAACTTCATCTCTAAAGAATTCCAGGACTTCTGTGAAGGCCTCGGAATCAATATCACATACGCCTCAGTGGCGCACCCGCAAACGAACGGGCAGGTGGAGAAGGCCAACGGCCTAATAGGCGCTAGCATCAAGAAGCGCCTCATGAGCCCACTCGAGCAACTCGCTGGAGCCTGGACGAAAGAGCTACCCTCCGTCCTATGGAGCCTGCGTACAACGCCAAATAGCTCAACTGGCTACACGCCGTTCTTCATGGTGCATGGAGCCGAAGCCGTGCTATCGGCCGAAGTACGCCACCAGGCCCCACGGGTCATCGCTTATAGCGAAGCCGAATCCACGGCTACACTCAAAGACGCCGTCAACACACTCGACGAAGCGCGAGACATAGCAGCAGCTCGATCAGCGGTGTACCAACAGAGTCTCCGCAACTACCACAGCCGACGGCTGCGCCCAAGGTCCTTCGTCGAAGGAGACCTAGTCTTGCGACTCAAGCAAGAGCGACCGAAGAAATTCGAGTCACCATGGGAAGGACCGTACATCGTCACCGAAGTCATCCCAGGTGGCGCCTATCGCCTCAAGCACGTGGAGTTTGGAGTCGCATACTCCAACCCATGGAACGTCGCACAGCTGCGACGGTTCTACCCCTAGCTACCTCCCTCTTTTACTTTCAATAAGGCTATTCAGCCAAGGCTACTCAGCCGAACAATGTACATCCTCCATTACGATATGAATAAATCTAAGTGTCTCGCCCCAAAATTTTGTTTACTATTCGCACTTCACTCCATGCTACAAACGCACTCGGGGGCTCCCCCCACCTCACGACTTCGTCGACTTAGGATAACACATGTACACCTGAGTAGCTGACCATGTCAGGCTAACAAAAAGGGCACGTATACGAGAAAAGCACTACGTGCTAAAACAACAACCAAACTTTTATAACAAAGGGCAAAACACGCCCAGTTAAATATATACAAATTTTACATCTATCTTTTTTACAGGTACTACCTATTCTGAAGAATAACCTGAGCACGCTGCTCAAAAAGATCTACGATCTGTTCGGCATATTGCCTTACAGCCGCATAATGCGGACGCATATCCCACTCGCCACCATCTGGGCGAAGGGGCGGCCCAACCGCCACAACAGATAGATCTAAATCAGGACGATGTAACCGCACAAGGGAGAGCGCAGCCTTCACCCCTGCTACGAGCTGATGCCGTACCAATTCCCTGACATGATGCACATTCTGAAACTTCGATAGCAGACCAGAGAGAGTCGACGGCGCATCATCCAGCGGAAACATTACATGCACAACCGACGCGAGCGAAGACTTCACCTGACGAAGCACCCGCGATACCTTATGAACGCGATCCTGCACCGTCGCAAGGACCATGGCACGATCACGGTCCATCCAGAAGAACCCGCCGACCTCCATGTCCTACTGAGTCAAGCAGTTGATCCGAACAGCAACACGCTCCTTCTCCTCCCTTGGAGCAATGTTAGCACCTGCAATACTTGCAAAAGAGTAAGATGAAAGGCCAGCAGGAGCATCCGAAGTAACGAGCAACAGCTCGAAAAACTCACACTGAAGCTGTTCGGACAAGCGAAGCAACTCCGCCATCAAGTACTCCTCTCTGGCAGCGCCTCGATCCGCCTTGGATTTCCAAACGTCAGCGTGGCCACGCACCCCAAGCAACTCTCTCTCAAGGCTACGGATATGGTCTCGAAGAAACACAAGCTGCGACGCATCATCCAGGGATGGACGCAGCTGCGCTGCAGACGAAGTGTCAACGGGATCATCACCCGAAGGACCCTATATTAACAGAAAGACAAAGACATGAACAAGCAGTTGAAGGAGCACAAAACTCAGCAAATTCATTAAGTGCAGCAAAAGCCACTACGTGGCACAAGGATTGTTCATCAAAATATTTACAACAAAAGAAGCTACAACTATCCTATAACTACAGCGCCTACAAAGATGCACCCTGAGTAGCCTCGGAGCCGGATTGCCTCGCCTTGGCTTCCCCCCTGCTGCCTTAGCGCATACTCGGCCAGCAGATCAATCAGCTTCGGCCCGTAACGCTTACAGGGAGCAGCATAGGTGGCGAAGGCTACCTCATATCCATCAGCAGTCGTCGGCATCCGAGAAGTGACCTGGGGCAGGTCCAGCTCCGCTCCAGCCGCCAAGGCCATTGCCAGCCCGACGGATGCGCCAATGCCCTTCTGCTTGCGCTTGTACGCTGCAGGTGCTTCGGCTAACAGTGCCTCCGCCAGGGCATCAACATCTTCGAGGGCCACGCCCTTGGGGATAAGCTCCTTGTAGAAGCGCCCAAGGACCTCTTTGGCCTTGGCAAGCGAGTTGACAACGGTACTGCAGCGGTCTTCGACCGCCGCAGTAGCATCATACAGAGAGCTCCCATGCTCCAGAGCATCGCGATCAAATTCGATGCCCGCGGCATCTACGACAGCAAAGGAAGCAGAATGAATAAAAGCACTGCAAAAAAAAGACCATGAAAACAAAAAGAGGAAGGCAGAGATACTCACCCGAAACAGCCTTGGCAGCCGCCATAAGCTTGCCGGCCCCCTCTCTCTCGCGTGAAGCCGTGGCAGTGGCGAGCTGCTCCTCGCGATCCGTAGCCTCCTGCTGCAGGCGCTCCTTCGCCTCGGCCGCGTTGGCCAACTCCAGCTCGAGGCACTCCCTTGCACCAACGGCGACCTTGACCTTTTTCTCCGCTTGACCAAGGCTCCTTTTGAGAGCATCAATCTCACAAAGAGAGGCGTTGTGATCGTCTGCAGCAAGCAATACAAATGTCGGATCGAAGGACAAAAATGGAAGAAGAAACAAAGACCAAGGCATAAAAATACCTTGAAGTTATTTGCGGCTGGCCTCCAATGCCAGGTGCTGCTGCACCAGTTGGTTGGCACCTTGCACAAAAGGC
This sequence comes from Avena sativa, assembly GCA_916181665.1. NCBI lineage: Eukaryota > Viridiplantae > Streptophyta > Magnoliopsida > Poales > Poaceae > Avena > Avena sativa. The sequence continues at coordinate 151,112,549 of OV702283.1, read as the reverse complement.
TGCAAAAAAAACAACTACCAGTCAAAAGAATGGCTCGGGGGCTACGCCCAAAAGAACGAGCAGAAGCAAGTCACACATACGAAAAATGCTCGGGGCTCCCCCCCCGTGACTCGAAGAAAAAACGAACAACAAAATACCCTACAGATGCTCGGGGGCTCCCCCCGAGGAAAATCAACAGATCATTCGAATAAGACTCGGGGCTTCCCCCGTGGCAGAAAGAAGAATTACTTACATGATTTGACGGCGACTCCGAAGGTCTGCTCGCAGCCTTCTGAGGCGCAACCACCCGAATCTCCTGCGGAGAAGGGTCTGGAGCAGCGCCTTCAGAGGTGGCCACCGTCTGAGGAGGAGGAAGCACGACCTTCGACTCCCCCATCATCTCCCGAGCACCATCACTGGAGGAGTCATTGGAGGAGTGCCTACACAAGGACAAATTAGCTAAGCGCAAGGTAAACAGACAAGAAAAAGCAATGCAGGGCTAAGGAAACTTATGAGTCAAGGTCGCTCAAGTCGAAGACGGGAGGGGTCTTCTGGACCTTCTTCTCCTCTTTCTTCTCTTCTTTTCTTCCTTCTTCCGCTTCGCCGGCGGGTGCGGTGCCACAGCCCGCACGGGAACAGCAGGAATTGGAGAGGAAGAGCCCCCATGCCCATCACTATGACGTTCAAGGCACAGCGGGTTCTCGGAGGTCGGTGGAGTTGAAGCATCCGACGACTCGCTGGAGCTCCTCGTGCGCTTGCGAGTGTGATCCTCGCTCGACTCGTTGGCTTCTTCAGCCGGAGACCGCGTCGATGGCAGCTCGGACATGGAGTCCACCACCTCATTATCCGGAGCATCCAGGAATACTTCGGGCAATGGAGGCGACATGCCCGGCACCTTGAACTCCTACACAAAAGAAGCAAATATGTTAGCAGGAAAATAAATACAAGTAAAACGCAGACGAAAATAGCGCCACGCGCACGTCCCGGATCTACACCTGAGGAACCAGACGAGAAGCGGAGAACAGAGAAGTCAGCGACTTCCCCGGGATATCCTCTCCAGCCTTGAACTTCACCAGCGGGCGAAGGACCCCGTCGAGATCTCCCTTGGAGAATCCTTCAGCCGAAACCCTAGTTGGGTCACGACGACCATCATAAAGGAACATCGGGTGCGCCCTAGCCTGGAGCGGCTGCACCCGACGTTTGAGAAAAGTGCGGATGATATCCACACCATTCACCTCCTTATCCGGAATCAACTGGAGATCCTCCACTCGATGATAGAGAGTCTCTATCTCCGCTACCTCACCATCCAAGATCTGGTTCTTCCAGGACCTCTTTGGCTCAATCTTTTGGGAGGGGTCGAAAGGAGCAAGACCAAAATCTTGCCCAGTCATCGTGGAGTCGCGGATGTAAAACCATCGCCTCCACCAGTACTGGACAGATTCGGACATGGCAAAAGAGAAGTAAAGAAGATTGGATCGAAGGGAGATGATGCAACCCCCAATGGGATAAACACCATCAGAACCAGATTGCCTCTTCACGGAATAGAGTTTTCGGAAGAGGCCAAAGTGCGGCTCGATACCGAGCCAGCACTCGCAAAAAGTGATGAAACAGGCGACGTGAAGAAGAGAGTTGGGGGATAGGTGATGCAGCTAGATGCCGTAAAGAAAAAGCAATCCACGAAGGAAGTTGTGGATTGGGAAGGAAAAGCCCCGAAGAACAAAAGCGAGGAACATAACCCGAAACCTAGCGGGGGGACGGGGAATTACCTTGTTGCCAGGGAGTTTGACGGCCTCCCTATCCTGCGGGATCAAGCCCCGCTCACGAAGCTTGCGGCGATCACTCTCTCGCGTCTCCGATCGCCGCCAGCCACCGTCGGTGACACGGGCAGCGGCAGCACTTTTCTTGCCCCCAGAAGCGCTGGTGCCAACCGCAGAAGAGGACTTCTTCAGCTTCCCCATTGCGGTGCGGCGGTGCCGGCGACGAGAACGTAGAATCAAAGAAGGAAATGCCTGAGGATATTCCAGCGTGCAGCAAGAATTCTCAGAGAAGATTGGAGCAGTGAAACAAGAATGGCTGCGGTGAAAACAGACTAACTTTTTCCCCAATGATTATAAGGACGAAGACGATGCATGACAACCGTCCATCGAGAAGACCTAACGCCAATGGCAAGATCTGACCATACACGTGTCAGCATAGCAGCGAACCGTCGCTCACACGCCATCCACTACACGTGGAAATCGAGGCGACGCCGTAATTATCTCCACGCCGCACGTGACCGGTCAATTCAAGGTCAGAAGGTGGGACCCATGTTCGTCCAGTCACGTCATCTCTGGCGCAGCAGACGCTTGAGGTCACCAATCGTCAGCACTGACGTCATCAAATGCTATACTAGCAAAAGCCACAATTCTTCGGCTACACAGCTAAGAGTACTCACTCGAATCTACGATTCGCCTAATTACTCGGGGGCTACTCCTATCAGGAGCGCTGGCCGCGCACCCGAAAATGAACAAAAACTACAGCACTAAACTATTTTTCTTCGAGTCCTACGTCGAGTCTGCGACTCCACTACGGACTCGGGGGCTACTCCCATAGGGAGCATGGATCCAAGCATCCGAAAAATTTGTGTCCTACAGACCTGAAGCTGAACAACGACTGAATTAAAGTCTCTGCTCGAGTCTACGACTCGAACAGATACTTGGGGGCTACCCCCATAGGGAGCGCTAGTCACGCACCCTATGAATTCTTCGAATGTGATCCTTCAGATAAGTATGCAAAACTTTTTCGGCAACTCTTCCCTAATTAAACGCTAAGTGAGCAACTTCCTCCTTGTCCACCCGAAGTACCTCCGCGGTGATAAACATTCGGATGCTGTGTCTGCGACACAAAGATAAGACCTACAGATATCATCTGATGGTCTGGTAACGCACATGAATGCGCTCTGCTAGTAAGAATCTGTGCCAACAGGCGCGATACGTGTTGGGTATATCATTTAAAGTCACTGGAATTCCACTCCTGTAAGTCCTCCACGGCCTGAGTCGAATTACGCCAGCATATGTTCTGGGTTCGAGTCGAGGGACTCGAACCTGAAGAAGATCGTGCTGTTTTGTCCTAAGACAGTTAACTGACCCTGATCCGTCGGGAGAGTCAGGCACACGCATCAACAATCCCTAGACATTCTCTTGAAAGACAGAGTTGCACCCGAAGGATTAAAGAGTCCTCAGCCGAATCTGCGATTCGACTGAACACTCGGGGGCTACTGACATGGTTATACCCCGCGGGTACACGACCTCAGCATACCTAGTCCGGCCCAAGGAAGGACCACGACAAATATATGCCAGCCCACGAAGATTTTCGGGTGGCCAAGGCCCATGACGCCTTCGGATCCTTGGAGAGCAAGACTAGAGTAGATAGGAAATTCAAAGGGGTAAACCCTAAAACCTCTAACCGACTCGATCTGTGCCTGGGACCTTCCTATCTCTATATAAAGGCCGGGAGGGCACAACAAGGAGGACACCTTACAACCTCTCGCACACCACCGCATACACACCTCCACGCCAGATTGCATCTGCGCACCTTGTAATCTTCGGTTCTGCCGTAATCAAGAGCAGACAAGCAGGAGTAGGGTTTTTCCCTCCGGGGGCCTGTACCTAGGTAAACCTCGTGTCCCCGTGTTGCTTGTTTGCTAACCGTTCTGCGATCTCCAGCATCCCCATCTTCTCCAAAACCCAAGTCCATAACAATAGGCATTGACGAGATTAAACCTCGTCAGCGCATGTGTGCAGTATGCGCCACAGAATGCTTAATGCTACTCAGATTATTTATATTGAGTGTTTCCTAGTACACACATTTTCCTCTTGTGCTTTTCCCAACTAAACAAGTACCAGTGGAATAGGTAGAATATACTAGACAATCTAGTAGATAGACATGTGCAGTGGCATACATCGTTGCAAAATGCACATGCGCATAGCCTTGAACAGCAAAACAACAATACCATACATCATTGCAAATACACAAACTACAACATTGAAAATCCCTTCACAGAGCGGGGGCGATGACGGTGGAAGATGCCAAACCTCACTGTTCACGCACGCCTGCAGCCTGCGGACGTGGTCCTCCATGGACACGTTGGGGTCAAGCACCGGCCTCCACCCGATTGGTTGCGCCATGCGCGCCCTCTCCTCCGGGGACGCGAGCACGACATACAACCTCATGGCCTTGTTATAGAGGGCCTCGTGCTGTAGTCTGGCCTCCTCCTCGATTAGGTTGACCTTCGAATCCCGCGGCGGCTGACTCCGAGCACTGCCCCTCGACCTCGCCCCTCCACTACGAGTAGGCTGCAGGGAACGCGAGCGGGTTGTGCTCTCTAGCGAGTCTTCCGACGAGTTGTGGGAAGAAGACATCAGGGGTAGGTATGTTGCTTTGGACATGGAGTGTGGTATATATATAGAGGAGTGTCATTAAAGCAGCTATATCTGCCACCTTTATTTTGTGTAGATCTGCACTCAGTGTTCTGTGGCGCATATAGCTGATATGCGCCACAGAAGTTCAATCTTTTGTGGCGCATATCAACAATATGCGCCACAGAACACTGAGTGTAGGGGCCCACAGTGTCTGGCCACTGCACCCTATGGCCCACAGTGTCTAGCCACTGGACCCTATGGCCAAGGTTCTGTGGCGCATACACGCAGTATACGCCATAGAAGACTGTGGCGCATATTGCCTGTATGCTCCACAGAATCCTTTGACCAGATCTGCACAAAAAAGGTGTCAGCTTTGCACCCCCTCTATCTACCACCATCCATTTCACATCCTTCTTCCCCCTCCTCCCAGCTCGTCTTCCTCCTCGCTCCCACCCCATTGTGTCTATAATTTTCTACATTTTGTTGTATTTAAACCTACTATAGTTGATAGATTGGTTAGGGAAAGCCTTTCTCCAACTAGTAGATCTAAAACACACCTACTTTTCTCCTCCACATCTCTATTTGTGTACTATTATCTCTCTATAGATCTATTGATCCACACTCTCTCACATCACGCTCTCGACTCGGTATTCAATCTACCCGGTGAGTAATTGGCCATGAATATGCATGTTTTGTAGGTGTAAAGCTTGTCGCGCGGGCGGTGTGTATATGCGATGCATGCATGGCGCGAAGATGATGTTTGTGCATGAAGCTTGTGTGGTGCATGAATGCTTGCATGGGAAGAAGTTTCTTGTTTTTGCTTGTCTGTCCTGGTGTGGTGCATGGATGTTTGCCAAAATGTTGATTCATTCCCATTTCAGCAAATTTTTGCACCACCCATATGTCCTACTTTTAGGAAAGGTCATGCCGAATTTTTCCGGCGACGACCATGCATGTGTGTTTTGTGTGTGCATAAGGTGTTGTTTCTAATTAACCTACTCTCTGTCTTTTGCTCTATATGTGCATACCGCGCAGGCTACCATGGTCGTCAGCATGAGCGAAGGTCGAGTTACTAGGTATAAGAAATACGCCAAGGCGGACATGATTCTGAACAACAAGACCCAGATAAGATGTCCATGTCGAAAATGCAAACTCCAGCGCTGGATCGACCCTGATTCTGAACAATTGGAGGATCACCTGCTCAGGCGCGGTTTCATGCCCGATGACTTCGATGAGGAGCTAGCAGTAAATGGTGTTGGTCATCATGAAGACTTGGGCGGACGAGAAGACGAAGAGTCTCCCGACGGGCATGGTCATGATGACGAAGAATATACCGGCGGCGGGCATGATCATCATGACGAAGAAGGAGATGTCGACGGGCATGACCATCATGAAGAAGGAGAAGAAGCGAACACCCAGACGCTGCTAACTTTGGTGTTAAGGGACCCTCATGTTCAGGAATTGCTTCTCAAGGAGACGAGCAACGCCAAAGCTGCAGCCAGAGAGAAGCCAAGCTGGCGCAAATGGATTTAGATGGGATGACTCCATTGTATCCTGGGTGTTGGCCCGATGATACACGCCTGAGTGTAACGCTCAAGGCTCTAGAGATGAAGGCGGAACACAAATGGACCGATGTGAGCTTCAATGCTAACATGGAATTCTGGCATGATCGTCTTCCTAAAGGGAACACATTGCCAACAAGTATAGAGGAGGCCAAGAAAATCGTGTGCCCTCTCGACCTACCGCACGTTAAATACCACACATGCATCAATGATTGCGCACTTTATCATAATGAGTACGCGGAGAGAACCACATGTCCGGTGTGCGGCCATGGACGGTACAAGAGAGGGAACAAGAAAATTCCTCGAAAAGTGGTATGGTACTTTCCTATCACTCCCCGTCTACAGAGATATTTCATAGACCCTAAGAAAGCAAAGCTAATGCAATGGCACCCGGAAAGGGAGAAACCCAAAGATGATCCAGAGAAGGGCAAGATCCTAACACACCCTTCAGACGCTAGCCAGTGGAATGCATTGGACATCGAGTTCGAAGAGTTCGGGGGCGATGCAAGGAACGTCAGGATGGGTATGAGCACCGATGGACTCAATCCTTTTGGCAAATAGAGTAGCACGCATAGCACCTGTCCCGTGTTTGTATAGCCGTACAACACCCCCCCGTGGCTCTGCACAAAGCAAAGGTACGTACACATGAGAATTCTTATTCAGGGGCCAAAACAGCCAGGTGTCGATATGCATCTTTATCTCGGGATGTTGAAAGAGGAGTTAGCCACGTTGTGGGAGACGCCAGCCCATACGTGGGACGCCTACACTAAAGAATATTTCCCTCTAAGAGTCGCGTTGCTCACGATGGTGCAGGACTATCCTGGTTATGCATATGTATCAGCCGAGGTGAACCACGAACACAATGCATGTGTCAAGTGCATGGATAAGACCCCGCATCTCCAGCTACCCAAGGATCCCGGGTCTTCGAAAACCATGTTCCAACGGACTCGAAAGTGGCTTCGCATGGATCACCCGTGGAGAAAACGCGATGACCTGTTCAATGGTAAAGACGAGCTCGAAAGAGCCCCACGTACGAGGAGCGGCGAAGAAATCGAGGAGCTTCTGAATAATTGGTATGAGTGCCCAACGCCAAGAAAGAAGCGACCAAGGACAAAGCCGCTTCTGGGTGTATGGAGAGCGAGGTCTGTTTTCTGGGACCTGCCATACTGGAAGGTCCTCCACATGCCCCATAGCCTCGATGTAATGCACATCACGAAGAACGTTACCGAGAGTCTGCTTGGCACTCTCCTCAACATGGCGGAGAGGACCAAGTATGGGCCGAAAGCAAGAAACAACCTGAAATTGCTTGGCATCAAGAAGGAGCTTCAGTACCCTGATAGTGATGATGATGACGATCAAACGGAAGGGACTCAGGGTCGCCGCAAAAGGGTTAAGAAGAATGAGGTGTTTGTGCTTCGCGCTGCCTGCTTCACTCTGTGTCAGGAGGAGATCGAGCAGTTTTTCAGGTGCCTCCTAGGAGTCAAAGTTCCTCACGGTTACTCGGACAAGATAAGCAGGTATCTCGACATAGCGAAGAAGAGGTTCAGCGGTATGAAGTCCCACGACTGTCACGTGATGATGACACTGATACTTCCAGTTTCCATACGAGGGATAATGGACGAGCACGTCCGTGAGACGCTGTTTGGCTTGTGCAACTTTTTCGACGTCATCTCTAGGAAGTCGATTGGCATGAAGAATCTTGACAGGCTACAGGAAGATATCGTGGTGATGCTATGCGAGCTTGAGATTTAATTTCCGCCCGCATTCTTCGACATCATGGTGCATCTACTTGTCCATGTCGTGGATGACATCATCCAGCTCGGGCCGACATTCCTGCACAACATGATGTCGTTTGAAAGGCTGAACGGTGTCATCAAAGGGTTCGTTCGCTACAGGTCCCGTCCAGATGGAAGCATAGCCGAGGGCTTTCTGATCTACGAGTGCATCTCTTTTTGCCAGAACTATCTAACCACCGAGAACGAGGATGTTGGAATACCCACCAAGAAGCACCCGGCAGGCTCGCTGGGTATGGTCACCGCAAGGGCCACCGCTCACTGCATGTCGGCATTGCTAATCGACACACCGACTTTGGCAAGGCACACCGAGTCGCACTGGAACACATTGAATTGGTCAGCCCTTGGGTGGAAGAGCACAAAAGCTTGATCGAGCAGGAGTACGTGGACCGGGCCCGCCTGAGGAAGAAAGGAGACGTAATAAGAGAACACAACTCCAGCTTCACGTGTTGGTTCAAGAAAAGGCTGCTGGACAATTCCCCGTAGACGCCTTCTACAGAGGATCAACAACTCATATTCTCCTTGTCACAGGGCCCAGCGCATAATGTAAAGACCTATCAGTCATACGACATCAACGGTTACATATTCTACACCGAGGAAAAGGACATGAATAGCGAATATCAAAACTCAGGAGTAACTATGATGTCCTTCGTCGATGATGAGACTACTGTCATGGAAAGATTCTACGGAAGGATCGAGGAGATATGGGAGCTCGACTACTGTGGAGAGACGGTACCGATGTTCCGTGTTAGATGGGCCAAGAACGTCGAAAAAGAAGGCCGATATTTCACCACCAGTGTTATACTAGATGCCAAGTCGGCAAAGAAGGCCTCCACGAAAAATGAGGCGTGGATACTCGCTAGCCAAGTTTATCAATGTTTCTTTATTACAGACCCGTCAAAGCCCAGTCGTGTTGTAGTGAGGAGGGGAAAGAGGAGAATCATCGGAATGCAATGGATCCGCCAACGAGCAAGACTTCGATAAGAACGGCGATCCGAAGATCGAAGAGGAGTTCGACAAGTCCTTCAACATGCCTACTACTACTATAGTAAGAAGAAAGACCACACTACGTACTACAGGTTGTCCGTTAACGAGAAGAAATCTCATAGTGCCCGGGATAAAGTATTCAACCGTGAAGAAAAAAGGCAAGAAGATTGTGAAGAGAGGCTAGCTCGACACATCACATGACGACGTGCGACCTTTTTTGTGTATTAGTTAGAGACTAAAATATATATCTGATATTCGTATATATATGCATGTGTATGTTCTTGGTTTTAAATATATTTGTAACATATATATATTTGTTCTTGCTTGTTTTAATATAACATAATTAAATATATTTGTATCATATAATTAAAAATATTTTTTAATTAAGAAAAAAAGTCTGAAACAGCCAGGATTCGAACCCGGGCTGCCCAGATTTAGAGCCCCAAGACTGACCACTAGGTTAGATTGTTGTTTGATGCAAACTACAACGCCACACTGCTTTTGGACCAAGCACACATGTTCTATGGCGCATTCCTCCAATATGCGCGACAGAAGTTGAAACTTCTGTGGCGCATATCGGAGGAATGCGCCACAGAAGCTTCACACTTAGCCAAAATAACGGTTCGGCCTTCCCCTCCCCCCCTACTTGCCAACTTCCCCCCACACGAGCCCGCACGCACTTGTAGATGTTGGAATTATGCCCTAGAGGCAATAATAAAGATGTTATTATTATAATTCTTGTTCATGATAAAGTTTATATTCCATGCTAGAATTGTATTAAGCAGAAACTTTGATACTTGTGTGGTTTATGAACAACGCCGTGTCCCTAGTACGCCTCTATGGACTATCTCATTGATTAATGATGGTTAAGGTTTCCTAACCATAGACATGAGTTGTCGATTAATAATGAGATCATATCATTGGGAGAATGATACGATGGACAAACCCAAATCAAGCAGAGCAATTAGATTGTGTCATCGTGTTCATCTTTGCGAAGCTTTTTCTTATGTCAAATATTGTATTCCTTAGACCATGAGACAATGCAACTCCCCGGTATCGGAAGAAAGCTTTGAGGTCATCAAACGTCATCCTATGAGAGGGTGATCATAAAGGTGTCTCTCAGGTGATCGAAAAGTACTTGTTGGGTTGTATGTATTGAGATGGGATTTGTCCCTCCCAAGTCGGAGTGATATACTTCGGGCCCACTCGGTAATCGATATCAACACCGCTTGCAAGCACGTAGTTAAGGAGTTAATCACAAAGTGATATCGGATTACGGAACGAGTAAAGTACTTGCTGTGAACGAGATTGAACTAGGTATGCCGATACCGACGATCGAATCTCGGGCAAGTAAAATATCGCGTGACGAAGGGAATATATATATGGGATTAATTGAATCCTGGCATCGTGGTTCATCCGATATGATCATCGATGAATGTGTGGGAGTCAATATGGGTTTCAAGACCCCGCTGTTGATTATTGATAGAAGATCGTGTCTGCATATTCTCGAACCTGTAGGGTCACACACTTAACGTCTCTCGACGCTAGGATAGAATGGATAATTGGTTTATGAGTTTTTGTTCGGAGTATCGGATGAGATCCAGGATGTCACGAGAGGTTCCGGAATGGTCCGGAGAATAAGATTCATATAAGGGAAAGCGGTTTTTGGATTTCGGAATTGTTTTGGATTGTTCGGTATTGTACCGGAAGCTTCTAGAACCTTCCGGAGTGGGACCAACGTGGCCCCACTTGTCGGGAGGGGGCGTGGGCCTACGAGGGAGTGCCCTGGCCGCATTGGGCCAGGGGCACAAGGCCCCATAGGCCCAGCCGGCCAAGCCCTAGGGGAAACCCTAGGGAGAGCTTCTAGAAGGGGGGGGAACTTGCCCCCCCACTCCTCCCATGTGGCCGCCGGACCTAGGCTTGGAGGAGGGGCAAGGGGCAGCCGGCTAACCCTCTATATAAAGAGGGCAGGGGCGCACCCTCCCCCCCACACCTCCTCAACCCTAGACGCCTACCTGCTGCCCTCCTCTCTCTCTCTCTCTCTCTCTCTCTCTCTCTCTCTCTCTCTCTCTCTCTCTCTCTCTCTCTCTCTCTCTCTCTCTCTCTCTCTCTCTCTCTCTCTCTCTCTCCCGACCACGCGTAGGCGAAGCCCTGCCGCAGAAACTCTCCACCTTTGCACCACACCGTCGTGTTGTAGATCCAATCTATCTCTCCACCCCACTTGCTGGACCGAGGAAGGAGGAGATGTCGAGGTGCCGTATGTGTGCATCTCTCGGAGGCATCGCCACTTGCGGTGTTGGATCGGATCGGATCGCGAGGAGGAGAAGCTAGTACGACTACATCAACCATGTTCCGTTGAACGTTCCGCTGTGCGAATCTTCAAGGGTATGAAGATCTCATCTATCCCCCTCGTTGTTTGCATCTCCTAGATTAGATCTTGGCTTTCCCGTTCGCATCCGTAGAATTTTTTGATTTACTATGCTGCGAAACCCTTCAGTAGAACCCTAGCGCCGCCGATCGAATCTAAACCTAGTGCCGCCAGAGCCCGTGGAGGAGCAGGAGCCCGTGGTGGAGGAGCCGTCGCCGGAGCCCGTGGAGGAGAAGGCGTAGGAGCCCGTGGTGGAGGAGGAGCCGCCGCCGGAGCCCGCGGAGGAGCAGGAGAAGGAGCCCGCAGAGGAAGAGTAGGAGTGCAACCTCGCCGTCCACGCCACCTCGCCGTATACCCCTTGGTGAGCATCGCCCAGTTCCCCCTCCCCTCTCTCTGCATCTGTTCTTCTCCTCCCAGATGCGCGACGAGGTTGTCGAGGCCGCTCCGTCGATCAATTAGGGTTTATCCCAATCTGCCCTAGTAGTAACATATTGGCATGCGTTTATCAATGTTCTTGAGGTTACTGTCCTGTTTGATATATTGGTAATACAGAGTGAACATTGTAACCTTGGGCTACATTCCTGTTACTAGTCATGAACATTGTAACCATGGGCTGCAAGAGTGAACATTCCTGAAACCTTGGGCTGTAAGAAAAAATGTGTGAGGTGAACATTCCTGAAACATTGTTCATAAGGGTGTACTGTTTATTTATGAGTTTAGAAACATTCCTGAAACATTGTTCATAAGGTGTACTGTTAACCTTGGGCTGCAAGAGTGAACATTCCTGAAACATTGTAACCAAGGTGTACTGAAACATTGAAACATTCCTGAACCTGCTGTGGGTGTGTACATGATAGGGACACAAGTGACTCAATTGAGCACGGTGCTTCCGAGGGGTACTGTGCTCGAATCTGCAAAATCCTCGCGTTCTTTTCCTCGGGGTCATCAAAGCTTAACTTAAAGCTTTCAAAGGAGACCAAGGGATGGGAGGATCCAACGTTCACTATGTGATCTATGCCTTTCTTGCCTTGCAGTCCTGGCACTCGTCTCTGGGTAGGTTGGTGCGCAAACGTTCAGTTGTAGTGTCCTGGATTGTACATCACCGCCGTCTCCCCTAGGGTGTTCTTCTGTCGTGGGTTGGTACTTGGTACTCATAATTCACATCGGTTTTGATTAGCAACTGTTCAAGTTGAATCTGGCACGAAGTCTCATTCTTGTTGTCAGATGTTGCAGCTGAATCGAGAGTGAAACATTCCTGAAACATTGTTCATAAGGTGTACTGTTAACCTTGGGATGCAAGAGTGAACATTCCTGAAACATTGTAACCAAGGTGTACTGTTAATTTATGAGTTTAGAAATAATTTAATGGTCTCAAGGCTATTTATATTACCAATCTGTAAGGCTTGATCATAGTTGCTTTGGCATGGTGATGTTCATAAGGTTGCTGGTCTTGATTCTTTTACTGGATTGGGTTGGTCATATGGTATCTAGTGCCTAGTGGTTAAAATCTCTAATGGCTTATACTGTCAGGTTGACATGGAAATGATTTATAGTGATATATTTAAATTCAAACCCATTGCTCTGTACTGGAACATGTAATGGGTGTAATCTAGATAATTACTATTGCTATGAACCCATGTAGTGGGTTTAAATTCAAACCCATTGCTCTGTACTAGAACATATATTTAAATTCAAACCCATTGCTCTGTACTGGAACATGTAGTGGGTGTAATCTAGATAATTACTATTGCTATGAACCCATGTAGTGGGTTTAAATTCAAACCCATTGCTCTGTACTGGAACAAATATTTAAATTCAAATCCATTGCTATGAACATTGCATCAATTAATATTCAATAGTAAAAACAATTACTATTGATGCACTCTAGATAAACTTTATTCAATAGTAATTATGAACATTGCATTTTTTTACTATTAATAGTAAAAACAATTTAGGTTGCTTTCCTCCCATTGCTCTGTTCCTTTGTTAGTGTTATGCACATTGTCTTCATGTGTAGATTACTCCTGTGTATATGCAAGATGCAATCAGTATATATTCCAACTATGATTACTCCTGTGTAGATGCAAGATGCAATCAGTACATATACAATCAAACTGGAAAGATATGTCTATGCTTAACTGAAAATCAAATTGGACTATGCTTATATGAAATGGTGTTGTTTATATGAAATGGTGCTGCGCTCTTGTTTGTATACATGATATGGTGCTAATGTTGTTATTTATATGAATTGGTGCTAATGTTGTTATTTATATGAAATGGTGCTAATGTTGTTTGTGTACATGATATGGTGCTGCTACTGTTTTTGTATATGAAATGGGGCTGCTGATTGATGATGGATGATGGGGCTACTGTTTATGTACTTGATTGATGATGGATGAGGTCAATGGGGTTGTCAACTGGGGATGTGGGGCTATTTTTTCTTGGAGGGATTTCAATTGAGTTGCCGGTTTCTCCCGAAGTGTTGATTCACTTCCGTTTCGGTTGACAAATGGGCACTCGTAGGTCCGAAAATTAGCAAAGGTCATGCCGAATTTTTCGGTCGATATTTGTGCTAACTTTTTGCCTCTTTTTTAGTAATAAAGCGCAAACATGTTGACTAACGACGAGGCCGGTCCTTCTAAACAAATGAGCGTCGAGGATCTAGCCCGAGAGGCCAACAAGTCGTTTTGGGGGCCATCCCAAGAGCATGAGGAGGCGGAAGAGATGAGAATGACACCACCACCGACGACCGTCGTCGGAGGTGCTAGGGGCAACGAGGAAGATCCAGATTACGAGGGGGACGACGATGACTACGATGGAACTAGTGAAGGCGGGGAGGAGGGTAACACCACCACAGATGGTGGCGAGCGCAAAGATGGTGGTAGCGGCAACCCATCCGCTATACAGAAGAAGAAGAAGGATATTAAGGATCGGAAGCCGCAAGTGCTCACCAACGTCGGTGATGAGTTCACCGAGGTCACAGAAGGTGGCCAACCCATTGCGCCTTCATCGATTGCCTGCGGGTACGGCATGAAACTCGGGTGCATCATCCAGGAAAGCATGTCGATCAACACGAAGTACATCCGACGTAATCATGCTTTGGTCGAGAACCTCCTTAAGAAGCTTCACAAGCGATACACATTCCCAGAGAAGTTCAGAAACCTGGAGAGTAATAAGAACCCGGTGAACAAACTAGCACTGACCAAGATGAGCAACGCCTTGAGCAGCTGGAAAACCCGGGTAAAGAACAGCATTGACAAAGGTGAAATCTGGGAGATTATAAGTAGGAAAAATCCGATGCTCGACGAAGAAGAGTTCAAGATATTCAAGGCGGACTTAGATACCGCTGCCTCTAAAGCATGGACTGAGTGGGGAAAGACTATGCGAGAGAAGAACATAGCTAACCACCGGCTTGGAAGCGGCGGATACATATGGAAACAACCCATTTGGGACAAGGAGGACACCGAGCTTGAACACCTGGGTAAAGAGAACCCATGGCAGAAAATCACAGACCTGCAGATCCGACAATTTGTCCGGGCCCGTTACTACCTGGACCCTGTTACAGGGGAGTTCGTCACCAACGACCCGGATTTGAAGGCCTTTGAGGATGAGCTGGTAAGGAATTTACCGTGGATCTCTCATTAAAATAATTAAGCCAAGAATCTAAATGCATGGGTTCACCTCTCCTTGTATCTCTGCAGGAGAAGGAATTGAACGCTAGCGAGGACTTGTCGTCCCAAGATTCGGCGGCAGAGCCATGGGACACTGTTTTTAACAGGGCGGTGAACACTTACAAGAAGAGGGAGAATAATTTGGCGCCAAAATCAGCTGGCCGTGTGTCCGGCTGTAGGGTTCGCAGCATAGAAAACAAAAATTTTCCTACGATGTGAACTATATACCAAGATCTATCTACTAGATACAAACAACGGGCGGATGTATATCCGTAGAGAACATACCCTTGAAGACCGACAAAGCTTAATGAGTTCAACTCGTGGTTGATGTAGACGATCTCTTGCCGATCTCAAGATCGAGAGGAAGTCCTAGCGCCGCAAATCAGCAGCGCATCCGTGCTCGCACACACGTTCGAGGCACCGAGCAACCTCCGCCTCCTCGCTCCAGCGATGCAGCGGAAGCACAAATCTTTCTTGCCGAATAGCCACCGGGAACATGTATCTCTCTAGTCCGAGACCATGGGGGATAAATTCTAGAGGGGGAGAGAAATCCTTCACGAGGAGGTGTGAGAGACAAGTGAGGAGGGGGGCTCCTTTTATAGGAGGAGGGGGGGACCCCAAGGGGGTGGCCGGCGCATGGGGGCTGCCCCCTTGCCCTCCCTCTTCATGTGGGTGGACACTCCACTCACAAATCTCCTTTAAATTCCCTCCACTCAAAAGTCCACTCAAATTCCCATTAAATTTCCACCAAATTTAATGCAAACTCTCATTAAATAAAACTCTTTTATTTTATTCAGAATTTTGTCAATTACTTTAATGACAAACATTCACAAATAACCCCTTGCTATAATTCTATTTCACATGCATAACCACTTTATGCAATTTCACCCGAAAACCTGTTTCAGTATCTAGTGAAATAAATTCCTGCGCTTGTTCATTCTTTCGGCATGAAACATTTGCTCCAATTGGATGTCGGTGTCTCTTAAGTGTGTCACCCTACGGTTCGTGAATAATGCGGACATGATCGAGACCCCTCTCGGATCAATAATCAGAAGCGGGATCTGGAGACCCATACTGACTCCCACACATTCAACGATGACTTTCTTGTGATCGTCGGAACCTTTTACGCTAGTATCTTAATCCCTTTGTTTCATGATATATTACATGTCCGAGATTCGATCATCGGTATCTCCATACCTAGTTTGATCTCATTACCGACATGCACTCTTTTCTTGTTCCTGTGATATAACATTCTAGTGATCAAATCACTTGCTTGCAAGCTAATCAATGTGATATCACCGAGAGGGCCCAGAGTATATCTATCCGTCATCGGGATGAACAAATTCCACTCTCGATCCATGAGCCTCAACATAACACTTTATTAGTTCTGAATCCATCTTTATAATCACCCTGTTACGGTGTGACGTTTGATGTTATCAAGAAACTCTTCCGGTGTTAGTGATTCACATGATCTCATGGTCTAAGGATTAGGATCACTTCGTAAGTCGTTATAGCAATATAAACTCAATGACTTTGATCGTAATGCTATACTTCGGATGAATGTTCATCACACCATTACACTAATGTTGTGATCCCGTTATTAACAACATCCAATGTCCATGATCAGGAAACCTTGATCATCTTGTTAATCAACGAGCTAGTTTATGAGAGAGGCATAACTAGGAACTTTCTGTTTGTTTATTAAACACACATGTATTAACGTTTACGTATTAATACAATTATAGCATGCAAAATAAACATCTATCATATACTTGGAATACACATAATAAACACTTTATTATTGCCTCTTAGGGCATATTCCCTTCAGTCTCCCACTTGCACTAGAGACAATAATCTAGTTACATAGTGATAAATCTAACACCCATTGAGTTCTGGTGTTGATCATGTTTTGCTCTAGGGAGAGTTTTAGTCAACGAATCTGCTACATTGAGATCCGTATGTACTTTACAAATCTTTATATCTCCATCCTTGAAATGCTCGCGGATGGAGTGAAACCGGCGCTTAATATGCTTGGAATGCTTGTGAGACCTTGGCTCTTTGGCATTGGCAATGGCACCATTGTTGTCACAATATATCACCATTGGGTCCAACGCGTTTGCCACCACTCCTAGTTCGGATATGAACTCCTTCATCCAAACTGCTTCCTGAGCCGCTTCTGAAGCAGCAACATATTCGGCCTCCGTTGTTGATCCCGCTACCACAGCTTGTTTGGAGCTCCTCCAACTAACCGCTCCGCCATTCATGAGAAATACATATCCGGATTGAGACTTAGAGTCATCCGGATCGGTGTCAAAGCTAGCGTCGACATAACACTTAGCGACGAGCTCTTCTTCACCTCCGTATACAAGAAACATATCCTTAGTTCTTCGTAAGTACTTAAGGATATTCTTGACCGCTATCCAGTGTTCCGAACTTGGATCTGATTGGTACCTACTAGTCAAACTAATAGCATGTGCCACATCCGGTCTTGTACATAGCATGGCGTACATTATAGAGCCTATGGCTGAAGCATAGGGGACTTTGTCCATTATCTCTCTTTCTTCCGCCGAAGCCGGACTTTGAGTCTTACTCGATGTCTTTCCTTGCAACATAGGTAAGAACCCCTTCTTACTTCCGTCCATTTTAAACTTCTTTAAAATCTTATCAAGGTATGTACTTTGCGATAGCCCTATTTGGCGCCTAGATCTATCTCTATAGATCTTTATGCCTAATATGTATGACGCTTCACCTAGGTCCTTCATTCAAAATTTGCTGTTTAGATAACTTTTAACACTGTTTAAAATATCTATATCATTTCCGATCAATAATATGTCATCCACATATAATATCAGAAATGCCACATTGCTCCCACTCACTTTCTTGTAAATACAAGCTTCTCCATAAGTTTGGACAAATCCAAACTCTTTGATCACCTCATCAAAGCGGAGATTCCAACTTCGTGATGCTTGCTTCAATCCATAGATGGATCGCTGAAGCTTGCACACCTTGTTAGCATCCTTAGGATCGACAAAACCCTTTGGTTGTATCATATACAACTCTTCTTCAATATTACCATTGAGAAACGCGGTTTTGACATCCATCTGCCATATCTCATAATCGAAATATGCAGCAATTGCTAACATAATCCTAACTGACTTTAGCATCGCTACGGGAGAGAAAGTCTCATCGTAGTCAACTCCTTGAATTTGTCGAAACCCCTTTTCGACAAGTCGAGCTTTATAGACGGTCACATTACCATCAGCATCAGTTTTCCTTTTGAAAATCCATTTGTTCTCCACGGCCTTTCGGTCGTGAGGTAATTCCACCAAGTTCCAAACTTGATTTTCATACATGGATTCCATCTCGGATTTCATGGCTTCTAACCATTTGTTGGAATCCGGGCTCATCATCGCTTCTTCATACATCGCAGGGTCATCATTTTTATCAACCATGAAATTCATGACAGGATTTCCGTACAGCTCGGGAGCTGCACACGTCCTGTTTGACCTGCGACGTTCGGTAGTACTCTCTTTTGGAGTTTCTTGATCATTATCATTAGTTCCCTCTTCAACAGGTGGAGCCATCTCCGGAACAACTTCCGGCGCTGCGCTACTCGCCATACTTTGAAGAGAAGGTTCCACAACCTCTTCGAGTTCTACCTTCCGACTACTCACACCTTTCGCGAGAAACTCTTTCTCTAGAAAGGATCCATTCTTGGCAACAAAAACCTTGCCCTCGGATCTGTGATAGAAGGAATACCCAATAGTTTCTTTAGGGTATCCTATGAAGACGCATTTTTCCGCTTTGGGTTCGAGTTTATCCGGTTGAAGTTTCTTCACATAAACATCGCATCCCCAAACTTTAAGAAATGACAGCTTAGGTTTGTTTCCAAACCACAATTCATACGGTGTCTTTTCAACGGATTTAGATGGTGCCCGATTTAAAGTGAATGCAGCAGTTTCTAGTGCATAACCCCAAAATGACAACAAGTCCGTCAGAGACATCATAGATCGAACCATATCTAATAAAGTACGATTACGACGTTCCGACACACCATTTCGCTGTGGTGTTCCGGCAGGTGTGAGTTGTGAAACAATTCCACACTCTTTCATGTGAGTGCTAAACTCGTAACTTAGATACTCACCTCCATGGTCGGACCGTAGAAATTTGATCTTTCTATTACGATGATTTTCCACTTCATTCTGAAATTCCTTGAACTTTTCAAAGGTTTCAGACTTGTGTTTCATCAAGTAGATATAACCGTATCTACTCAAATCATCCGTGAAAGTAACAAAATAACGATATCCACCTCGCGCCGACACACTCATTGGACCACATACATCAGAATGTATGATTTCCAATAAATCTGTCGCCCGTTCCATTGAACCGGAAAACGGCGTTCTAGTCATCTTGCCCATAAGGCATGGCTCACATGTATCAAATGATTCATAATCAAGTGATTCCAAAAGTCCATCCGAATGGAGCTTCTTCATGCGTTTAACGCCAATATGACCTAGACGGCAGTGCCACATATATGCGGATATATCATCATTAAGTTTAATCCTTTTAGCATCAACATTATGAATATGTGTAACATTATCATCAAGATCTAATAGAAATAAACCATTCGTCATCGGTGCATGACCATAAAAGATTTCATTCATATAAATGGAACAACCATTGTTCTCGGATTTAAATGAATAACCACTTCGCATCAAACAAGATCCAGATACAATGTTCATGCTCAGTGCAGGCACCAGATAACATTTATTCAAGTTTATAACTAATCCCGATGGCAAGTGGAGAGGCAGCGTTCCGACGGCGATCACATCAACGCTTGATCCATTGCCGACATGCATCTTGACCTCACCCCTTGCTAGCGGTCGCTTGTTCCGCAGCCCCTGATTCGAGTTACAAATATTAGCAACTGAACCGGTATCAAATACCCAGGTGCTACTGCGAGCACTAGTCAAGTACACATCAATAACATGTATATCATACATACCTTTGTTTGCCTTGCCGGCCTTCTTGTCTGCCAGATACTTGGGGCAGTTGCGCTTCCAGTGGCCAGTCCCCTTACAATAGTAGCACTCGGAATCAGACTTAGGTCCAACTCGGGGTTTCTTTTCAGGCGCGGCAACAGGCTTGCCGCCCTTACTTCCCTTCCGTTTTCCCTTCTTGTCTTTCTTGAAACCAGTGTTCCTATTGATCATCAACACTTGATGTTCCTTTTTGATCTCCACTTCTGCAGTTTTAAGCATTGACAGAAGCTCGGGGAGAGACTTCTTCATGCCTTGCATATTATAGTTCATCACGAAGCTCTTATAGCTTGGTGGCAGAGACTGCAGAAAACGATGGATGCCTAAGTCAATGGGAATCGATATTCCCAAGGACACAAGCTTATCGGCGTAACCCGACATCTTGAGTACATGCTCACTAACGGAGTTGTGCTCTTCCATCATGCAGCTAAAGAACTTTTCTGAAGCGTTGTAGCTCTCTACAACAGCATGTGTGTCGAAAATCATTTTCAACTCACCCATTGTATCAAATGCATTGCCGTTTTCGAAACGCTTTCGAAGTTCCGGCTCTAGCCCATACAATATGCCGCAATGAACTAAGTTGTGGTCCTCCTGGCGAGTCTGATAGACATTCTTCTCCTCGTCAGGGGAATCATCAAAAGGTGGGGGGCCTAACGGCGCTTCTAGCACATATTGCTTTTGTGCAGCAGAGAGGAGAATCCTCAAATTCATGGCCCATTCGGTAAAGTTGCTACCGTTCGTTGCTAGTTTCTCTTTCTCCATGAACACATTGAAATTAAAAGCAGGTGGTGCCATCTACAACAGAATTTGTAAAGTTTAGGCTAAGTGTATGATAGATTGAGTTCAACTAATCTATATTACGAATGAACTCCCACTCAAAAACGACATCCCTCGTGCCTTTTTGGTGATTACATGAACCAAATCCACTACACCAAGTCCGATCATCACGTGAGTCGGTATAGCTTCAAAGGCGAGCATCAAATGGGCATCATATCAACTATATGACTCATGCTTAACCTTTCGGTCCGTGTTCCGAGGCCATGTCTGTACATGCTAGGCTCGCCAAGTTAGAACCTTAGTATTCGCGTGTGTAACTGTTTTACACCCGAAATATGGTCGTGGATCCAAGAACACCCGATCATCACGTGATGTCTTGGAGCGACGAAAACATAATCGGTGCATACTAAAGGAAGAACACATTCTTATCTTGATATTTAAATGAGGGATCATCTTATTATGCTAACAAAGCGCTAAACAAGCAATATAAGATGCTATCAAACATCATATGTTTATTAGTGAAATGATATGGTTCCCGCAGATGATCTCTATCATGTGCATCGTGGTATGATCACTATCATACCTATATGTGTAAATCCAAGGTCTATGGATTTTACACGCTATGTGTGTTGTAAGAGTATCATCTCATACTTCTACTTACAACACTACCATATCATAACACTAGCCCAGCAACAATCTAAACTAGACGCCTCTAATTTATCCATTGCAAGTTTTACGTGGCTTAGGGCTTTCGAGGTAGAACCGTTCTTACCTACGAACATGAACCACAACGAGGATAATCAAATTGTTGACAACTCTCTTGCAAAATAGATATTGACTATAGTAGGAGAGACAGACACCCGCTAGCCACTTATGCAAACTAGTTGCATGTCAAGCGTGGAACAGGTCTCATGTGCGAGGACATGTAAAGTTTGTCCAGGCCGCTTCATCCCACTATGCCACCAATATCCAAAATTACAACAAAGGAGCAACAACATGATCATCATCGCCCACATACTCATATGTGTACTACCCGTGTAAAGTATCTACGCATAGATCCGGCTCTGATACCACTGTAGGGTTCGCAGCATAGAAAACAAAAAATTTCCTACGATGTGAACTATATACCAAGATCTATCTACTAGATACAAACAACGGGCGGATGTATATCCGTAGAGAACATACCCTTGAAGACCGACAAAGCTTAACGAGTTCAACTCGTGGTTGATGTAGACGATCTCTTGCCGATCTCAAGATCGAGAGGAAGTCCTAGCGCCGCAAATCAGCAGCGCATCCGTGCTCGCACACACGTTCGAGGCACCTAGCAACCTCCGCCTTCTCGCTCCAGCGATGCAGCGGAAGCACAACTCTTTCTTGCCGAATAGCCACTGGGAACATGTATCTCGCTAGTCCGAGACCATGGGGGATAAATTCTAGCGGGGGAGAGAGATCCTTCACGAGGAGGTGTGAGAGACAAGTGAGGAGGGGGCTCCTTTTATAGGAGGAGGGGGAACCCCAAGGGGGTGGCCGGCGCATGGGGGCTGCCCCCTTGCCCTCCCTCTTCATGTGGGTGGACACTCCACTCA
This sequence comes from Avena sativa, assembly GCA_916181665.1. Classification (NCBI taxonomy): domain Eukaryota; kingdom Viridiplantae; phylum Streptophyta; class Magnoliopsida; order Poales; family Poaceae; genus Avena; species Avena sativa. Next base: position 151,090,387 of record OV702283.1, on the reverse strand, counting down.
CAAATCTCCTTTAAATTCCCTCCACTCAAAAGTCCACTCAAATTCCCATTAAATTTCCACCAAATTTAATGCAAACTCTCATTAAATAAAACTCTTTTATTTTATTCAGAATTTTTTCAATTACTTTAATGACAAACATTCACAAATAACCCCTTGCTAGAATTCTATTTCACATGCATAACCACTTTATGCAATTTCACCCGAAAACCTGTTTCGGTATCTAGTGAAATAAATTCCTGCGCTTGTTCATTCTTTCGGCATGAAACATTTGCTCCAATTGGATGTCGGTGTCTCTTAAGTGTGTCACCCTACGGTTCGTGAATAATGCGGACATGATCGAGACCCCTCTCGGATCAATAATCAGAAGCGGGATCTGGAGACCCATACTGACTCCCACACATTCAACGATGACTTTCTTGTGATCGTCGGAACCTTTTACGCTAGTATCTTAATCCCTTTGTTTCACGATATATTACATGTCCGAGATTCGATCATCGGTATCTCCATACCTAGTTTGATCTCGTTACCGACATGCACTCTTTTCTCGTTCCTGTGATATAACATTCTAGTGATCAAATCACTTGCTTGCAAGCTAATCAATTTGATATCACCGAGAGGGCCCAGAGTATATCTATCCGTCATCGGGATGAAAAAATTCCACTCTCGATCCATGAGCCTCAACATAACACTTTATTAGTTCTGAATCCATCTTTATAATCACCCTGTTATGGTGTGACGTTTGATGTTATCAAGAAACTCTTCCGGTGTTAGTGATTGACATGATCTCATGGTCTAAGGATTAGGATCACTTCGTAAGTTGTTATAGCAATATAAACTCAATGACTTTGATCGTAATGCTATACTTCGGATGAATGTTCATCACACCATTACACTAATGTTGTGATCCCGTTATTAACAACATCCAATGTCCATGATCAGGAAACCTTGATCATCTTGTTAATCAACGAGCTAGTTTATGAGAGAGGCATAACTAGGAACTTTCTGTTTGTTTATTAAACACACATGTATTAACGTTTCCGTATTAATACAATTATAGCATGCAAAATAAACATATATCATATACTTGGAATACACATAATAAACACTTTATTATTGCCTCTCAGGGCATATTCCCTTCACCAGCTTCGGTACAAGCATGAAGTTTACCGAGTACTACAAAGAGGACGCAAAGAAGAGGAGGGAGAGGAAGAACCAGTCGGCGGCTAAAGATAAAGCCGAGGTTGAAGAGCTGAAGTTGAAGGTGAAGACATTAGAGGAAAAAGTGGACGAGAAAGCAATGGACAAGTTATTGGAGGAGAAGCTTCGCGCGATCATCTCCCCTGGGTTGATGGAGGGGCTAGCTATTTGGAATGCGGGAGGTCGACAGGGGCCGATAAACGTGCCCAGCTTTAGCGGCAGCAACTCGAGCATCAACATTAACGCGTCGCCGGACTTGGTGACCCCGCCGGCCACCATCGCCGCGGCGCAGCCGCAAGAGCTGGTCGTCGCACAGCTGCCCCCTGCTGCTCCCGCCAAAAATACCAGTATCGCACAACCGGCGGTGGCACCAGTACCGCGGGAGAATGCTGATGATAGGACTGCCGCCGGGATCGGCCGTGTGTCGACATTAGCCGAGCTCAATGCCCTCACCAAGGTAACTAATTAGTTACTCCGCTCCATCTTCTTTATGCGCCTTTGGTGACTGCCACCTCGATCATGATGCCCAACACATATGTGTCGATATTCAGGACGCTCCTTGCGTACTACTCCAAAAAGTTGCCGGCGGCGAGTTGAGGGATATTGCCAAGGGCAATATCATACAACCGGTGAACCGCACGATGCACAACAATGCAATGGACGATGCCGTGATGAGGGTCCGGATTGCTCAGGTGTTGCCAGGGTGCGACGACATGGACCCCCCTTTCAACCTCAGGGAGCCGACAAACACAAGACCCTTGCAGAATGCCACGGCTGGCCCTTGACATGGCCGAAGACTTAGATCCGTCTTACGGGGCACCTAAGCGCCACCTCGATCGTCCGGCCACCACCTCGGATGCCACCTGTCACCGGCGCCACCTCGATCTTCTAGCCACCACCTCGGAAGCCACCTATCGTCGTCATCACCACCAGTCGCCACCAACAACTGTTGGGAGCGTGTGGGCCGCCCCAAGGCGATGTCGTCGCAACGCAACCGTCGTCGCCCTGCCACCACCATCACCACATGGCGGCAACAACGATGATGAAGAATTTTTCAACGTTGACGACTACATCAACACCGGCGCCGGCATAGGATTGTACATGCCTGTTGTGGATGAAGAACCCTTCGTCGCTCACGAGGGTCAAGGTGGGCGTCCCACTACATGCACGCAACGCCTGGTCTTCCATAGTTTATCTCAAGAGACGCCTCCGGCCGCCGATCAACATGAAAAACCTGTTGGATTCGTCTTTAGCCCTGGCACACTCCAAAAGGCGGCTGTTGAGCACTTAGCATCCCTAGTGGAGGATCCTGCTCAGAAGACGAAGAAGCACAGGAAGAGAGGTAAGAAAGCCGAGAGCCAACCTCCTCCGAAGAGGATCTGGGCTAAGGATGACGTCGTACCAGCCCCCGAGGATGGCTTGCCCAGGATACATATAGCCGGTGAAGCGATACTGACTCCGGAGCTACTTCGCCTTGCTGGTGGACATATGCTCGCTTTGAGTGATAGTATCAAGACACTAGAGGGCATTCTTCTTAAAGACAAAGATCCAAATTACCTGGTTTTCACTGTCAAGGTGCCATCGGACGTGGACTTCGTCCATGAAGCCCCCGTGGACGTGTTCTTCATAGCGTATGAGGACGTCTTCAAGCTGTTTCTCTCAAAACGGCTGGACTATAACATGGTCCGCCTATTCGCGCTCAATCTGGTGATGAAGACCAAGAGAGATCAAACCCCCTACATCGCGATAGTGGATCCCTACTACATGCGTGATAGCCAGTTGAGGGAAGGATCGGAGACGCGTGCCAAGGCGACGGCGTACCTCGAGAAGTTCATGGTGGACCACAAGAGGACGAACACGCTTATTTGCCTTTCTTTCCCGAGTAAGTACACACACCCCCTAGCATTGGTAACTTAGGCTTTCTTATAGCTTTCTTCCTTTTTCCTTTTCCAACATCCCATTTCAATCGTGTTGTGCAGAGACAAAAACTACACACTCATCGTCATTTGCACAAAGTACTCGATTGTAGGGTTCGCAGCATAGAAAACAAAAATTTTCCTACGATGTGAACTATATACCAAGATCTATATATACTAGATACAAACAACGGGCGGATGTATATCCGTAGAGAATATACCCTTGAAGACCGACAAAGCTTAACGAGTTCAACTCGTGGTTGATGTAGACGATCTCTTGCCGATCTCAAGATCGAGAGGAAGTCCTAGCGCCGCAAATCAGCAGCGCATCCGTGCTCGCACACACGTTCGAGGCACCGAGCAACCTCCGCCTCCTCGCTCCAGCGATGCAGCGGAAGCACAACTCTTTCTTGCCGAATAGCCACCGGGAACATGTATCTCGCTAGTCCGAGACCATGGGGGATAAATTCTAGAGGGGGAGAGAGATCCTTCACGAGGAGGTGTGTGAGACAAGTGAGGAGGAGGGGCTCCTTTTATAGGAGGAGGGGGGGGAACCCCAAGGGGGTGGCCGGTGCATGGGGGCTGCCCCCTTGCCCTCCCCTCTTCATGTGGGTGGACACTCCACTCACAAAACTCCTCTAAATTCCCTCCACTCAAAAGTCCACTCAAAAATCCCATTAAATTTCCACCAAATTTAATGCAAACTCTCATTAAATAAAACTCTTTTATTTTATTCAGAATTTTGTCAATTACTTTAATGACAAACATTCACAAATAACCCCTTGCTAGAATTCTATTTCACATGCATAACCACTTTATGCAATTTCACCCGAAAACCTGTTTCGGTATCTAGTGAAATAAATTCCTGCGCTTGTACATTCTTTCGGCATGAAACATTTGCTCCAATTGGATGTCGGTGTCTCTTAAGTGTGTCACCCTACGGTTCGTGAATAATGCGGACATGATCGAGACCCCTCTCAGATCAATAATCAGAAGCGGGATCTGGAGACCCATACTGACTCCCACACATTCAACGATGACTTTCTTGTGATCGTCGGAACCTTTTACGCTAGTATCTTAATCCCTTTGTTTCACGATATATTACATGTCCGAGATTCGATCATTGGTATCTCCATACCTAGTTTGATCTCGTTACCGACATGCACTCTTTTCTCGTTCCTGTGATATAACATTCTAGTGATCAAATCACTTGCTTGCAAGCTAATCAATGTGATATCACCGAGAGGGCCCAGAGTATATCTATCCGTCATCGGGATGAACAAATTCCACTCTTGATCCATGAGCCTCAACATAACACTTTATTAGTTCTGAATCCATCTTTATAATCACCCTGTTACGGTGTGACGTTTGATGTTATCAAGAAACTCTTCCGGTGTTAGTGATTGACATGATCTCATGGTCTAAGGATTAGGATCACTCCGTAAGTTGTTATAGCAATATAAACTCAATGACTTTGATCGTAATGCTATACTTCGGATGAGTGTTCATCACATCATTACACTAATGTTGTGATCCCGTTATTAACAACATCCAATGTCCATGATCAGGAAACCTTGATCATCTTGTTAATCAACGAGCTAGTTTATGAGAGAGGCATAACTAGGAACTTTCTGTTTGTTTATTAAATACACATGTATTAACGTTTCCGTATTAATACAATTATAGCATGCAAAATAAACATCTATCATATACTTGGAATACACATAATAAACACTTTATTATTGCCTCTCAGGGCATATTCCCTTCATCGATAGCATCGTATTTCGACTCGGCGAGTCAGAAGAATAAGAAGGACTACACCAGAATAAGGGGTGTTTTGAATGAGGCTCTCAAGGGCTACGCTAAAAAGGGATGCCCCTTCGTCAACAAGGGGGAATGTATCAAGGATGACAAGCACGTGTTCAAGCACATGCTCGAGTTCCCCTGGGTCAAGGAGCCGGCTACTGGAGGCGCCAAGGAGGCCTTCTACGCCATGCATCACCTTAAAGGGTTTATCCGGGATTGCCAGAACCTAACTCTGCCATCTAGTTTCCGAGCATGGGCTGGAAATTTGGCACGAAGGGACGATGATGATCTTAGAGAAGACTTCCATCGCATCCAGGTTAAGTTGTTGGAAATCATCGTGGAAGATGTCAACACAAGGGGAGGGGTCCTAAAACAAACAGAGGGTTGACTAAGAGGGAGATTGAAAATATTCTTCGTAAACAGGGTGACAACAGGACATGGATGACGAAGGATGGCTATCTATCATTCCCGAAGTCAAGCGTTAGCAGTTCTCAACATTGATCGATGTGTGCGCCTAGAATTATCATAGATGTCTGTGTGTAGTGTTGTGTCACAAATTATATACTACCGTGGCCGTATGTTGTAAACTTCACTATTGTGGTCGTTGTCGTCGAAGTTCTATGATTATGATCGATGTGCTATCTTCTATGTTTACTGATCTTTTGCTTTAGTTTATGTGAATACATATGCATGTGAACCAATTTAGTTCTTTATGTTGCATGATTTACTAATATGCCTTATCAATAGAGATGACGAAGTGGTACGTGGTGTACAAGGGTTGGGTTCCAGGAGTCTTCAATGAGTGGGAGGACTGTCAGAAACAGGTGAACAAGTTTAGCGGCAACAACTACAAAGGATACGCGACTCGAGAGGAGGCGGTAGCCAAGTGGAGGAACCACCTGTGGAAGGAGAACTGGATGAAGATATTGCTAGTGCTCTTGCTCTTGCTCACCGTCATCACAGCTGTATTCTATTTGATTCTAGTGTAGGCGGTGAACACTTCATTTGTAATGTGATGAGATGGTTAACTTTGTAACAAACACTTGTATAAATATTCGCGACCTTTGACTTGTATTGTAATATGATGACCACTTGTCTATCTCGATCAGGCTCTAAGTAGTGTGATGGCACTATATTCGTGTTTGTATTATATTTTTTTTCATATACTAAGTCAAATATACTGTTTCTGTATAATACTATATATTTGGACAAGTTTCAATTTTTTTAATACCTGATATTCAAACCAGTGGAGCATCGTTTTTACCTTCTGTGGCGCATACACTTCAGTGGCGCATTTTCCAGAATGCGCCACTGAAAAGAGTCCTGTGGCGCATCAGCCAAAATGCGCCACAGAAGTATCATGACTTCTGTGGCGCATTTCGAAATGCGCCACAAAAGGATTCATCAGTGGTGACGTAACAGTGGCGTCCCTGCCATGCGCCACAGAAGCCCAATATAGATGCGCCATTGATGAAGGATTTCCTAGTAGTGGGTGTAGCAAAACATAAATGCATAAGACACCTTCAAAGTTCATAAGGGTGACTAGATACAAATAATTTAAGAACAAGCAATATCAACATTATGAATCAATCAATAAGTTTTGGGACAATGCACATAAAACTAAGAATGACAATTATGCTCTCTTAATTGGTGCATAAAGATAGAAGATGGAGACTCAACAGATAGTAAAAAAAGAAAGGCCCTTCATAGAGGGAAGCAGTGATTTCAAGTTTCATAAAGAGCTGCCAAAAATTATGGTACTTTTTAGCAGCTCTCATTGCCCCTATCATAAGCATCTTGAAGTGATTAAGGTTAAAGTGAAACCATTGCCCCTATCATAAGCAACTTGAAGTGATTAAGGTTAAAGTGAAACAATTATGAAGTATATGCTTGACAGATCATAAGTTGGAAATCTCATGTCCGTTGAGTACGAGAGTCGTTCCTCATGCTACTCAACTTTAGTCATAAGCAAGTTCTTGTCATTGTAAGTATATGTGTATCATAGAGAACCGCCAACGGGGTACCCCTTGCCCCATGACATAGGAGCTATACCATATCAAAATGACAAGGCAACAGACAATGCGCATCTCAATGATCATTTTATTTGCTATTTGCATAGGTTTTTATCGAGGATGCTTCACAGATTGCTCACTATGGTTATGATGCAAGTTTTCACCATGATTAGGCATGGCTTAGGCTAGTCGCCCAGGCGTTTCTCTAACACATATATAATACTCCATGGACTTACAAGCTCCCATTTTATTTCACACCGCCGACATCCATAAACAAAAGATCATGATATCAACTGGCTAATATGTACAGGTGTTGAAAGCGTCCCCCATACAGCATGGTTCTGCTAACTCCCAACTTATAATTTGCAAGCATATAAACAACATAGATGACACAATGGTTCAAGTTTATTAGGTGCAAGAAATAAAGTGTACCATCAAGTTTGTGAGAGCTTTAATCACTAATTTTCACATAACAAAAGTTTAATTTGGAAGATAAATAAAAACATGAATATACTTGGAATGGTGTAACACACCATCCATAGGAATTTATAGTGGACTCTTTGAAATAACTTGTATTATTGGGAGTTGGATGCACGAGTAGAGTTCATACTCAGTACAAGTGGAGGCTAGCAAAAGACTGGGAGCGACCAACTAAGAGAGTAATAGTGACCATAATCATGCAGAGCGACAAAACATTATTAATTAAAGCATAAAGTGGTATATCAAGTCAAAAACTAAATGATCATGAAAGCTAAGGTGACTGGTTCATAGTCTTGACATGGTGTAATCATGTGCCAAGTTAACCCAAATAAAGCATCAAAGGGGAATACCAATATTATGCTTTTGTATGATAAAACAACGCATGTTCTTTCAAGGCATATTAAGCAATCTCAATTGTTTGGAACAAGTCATGCTACAACAATAATCACTAAGCATATGGTCAAAGCAACATCTAGCATGACATGATAAATTCTAAGTCATAGTCAAAACAAACTTCCTTTTGTACCATTATAAGCATGAAACTTTCTACTCTTTTCCAACACCAATCAACTTATTTGAAAGAAAATACGAATGCGGGGTACAACTAATTTATTCAGAAAACCAAACAAAATAAAACTAAAAACAAAAACAAAGACGCTCCAAGAACAACACAATAGTGCACGAAACAATAAAAATGAAGTGTTTTAAAAGAAAACCTGAGATTTTTATTGATGAAGAAGGGGATGCCTTAGACATTCGCAAGATTTGACGCTTGTACCTCTTGAATATTTCTTGGGTTGACACAGGTGGCATACCCAATCTTGAGCTTTTGTCCATACTTCATCGCATCACATCATTCTTCTCCTACACTTGAAAATTTCCTTTATACAAAACTTCACACAATCTTCTTTAGCAATATTAGTGTATTCAAGATAATAAGTCTTTAGGTTTAGTTTCAACACAAGTAAAACTTCCACTAAAACACAATATACTGTAGCAACTTCTTTTAAAAGCTCAAGTGATCAAAGAAAACTCAAAAGGAAACCGATAAGAGGCAAATTCGAATAATGGCAGAAATCTGTCAAAATAGAACAACAGGTAAAAACCGATATTTTCAAAGACCTTCTGTTGCTTAAATAGAAAAGTGTTGAACTAACAAAAGTTATATAATAACCTGGGGCATACGCACGTATTGGGATTTTTCAAGATTTTTTACAGTGAAGCACAAAAATCTGTTTCGGGACAGCAATTTCCACAAATCTTACTTCTCTCTCACTAGTAAGCGTGCATGTGCAACACACGAATCAACTCATGTATATGGTCCAATGTTTTATAAACACTCAAAACTTTGCATGTATTATTTTCGAAAGGAAGAAATATTGGAAGATATGTCGTCGGGGAGCATTCGGGATACATCATACAAAAAAGAATCCATATATCCTTGTTTCCACAATAAATAAAGGTGCACATGTTCTCCTCCCTTTCTTTATGTTTTTTATCATTGACATAGTGAGCAAGACTTATTATTAGTGGAAAAACTCAAGCAATTTTATCAGGTCAATAATTTATTGACATTGCAACCATAAATATTTGTAAACTAACCAAATTTCTTATGCTACAACTTTACAATAACAATCAAACTTATTCATTTTTTTGTTTGGGAATTATAGACGAGGTAACACTTACACATTTTGAAAGAAAATGCATCAATAGCTTGTGCACTAAAACTGGTTTTATAAAAAAATTAACCATTGATAATCTTATGTGAGGTACTGCTTCATTCCTGGCCATTTGTTGCAAATAGAAAATTTAGGAGAAAATCTTTAGAGAAAATTTGTAAAAATTTAGGAGTTAAAGAATGCAAAAAAACAGTTTAACCCAAAGTTATTAGAGTGAAGAGCCTTCAATACTCTCTATCTTTTATAATCCGTATTGAAGATGGAATTAATGAGCATTCTAATATCATATCACCCCATTATACAATATATATGGCACCACAAAGAGTTGATAAAAAAAGACATACTCAAATATCTGTCAAGCCCTAGCAATTCCTCAATGATAATAGTACACTTTGAGGCATCAACATAGTAATAAGTACATAAACAGGAGTTGTAGGAACATCAGATATCCTATTGACTGGTATTCTTAGACATCAATAAAATGGGTGCTCTAATATTGACCGGAATAAATTGGCACTCTATTATTATCCCATCATTATTCCTTATATGACACCATATAATTTTGTCCTCGGATATTATTGAAGCAGTAGTATTTCTCAACAGCAGTAGTCCACTTTAAATTGTAAAAACACAAACAATAGTTTCACATCACAGAATCTATTGACTCACATACACATACTGTTAATTGGAGGATACAAATTATTATATGCCGCATAGAACAAGAGGACCACCCTATAATAACAATCTTCAAGTACAAATGTTTTTCCTTCTCTGCATACAAACATGCAGTCGTGCTGTCTTTTCATTCACAAACTTCCCATCACCATGTATTCAATGTCCGTAGAGAGTTGGTGTAGAAAACAAATTCAGAACTCTTATGAACATGCAACAACATTGAACCATGAAGAATCACTTGGGCATGACTGATAGAAAATTGTGAAGTAATTTTGCAAACCTTCTAAAACAGTCTCTATACTTTTCTTTGGAAGGCAGATAAGACAAAAGTCACAAATGATGAAAGTTACTGGAGTCTCAGTAGTTTCAGTACGAGTTTATTCATATCATACCAAATGCAGGCATAATATATAGGAAAAATGGATGACATAAGTATATATACAGAGGTAGAGTGGTTGCTCTAAAAGACGGACCTCGATGAAGATGCTGCAGGCAGCCTGTATGCCACCAGATAGTGAAGCAAGCAAACCAAACATATAAAACGCTTTATTTGTGGGATGGGCCCATAAAATATTGATTAGTATTTCTCTCTACAAAACATAACCAGAGGGTGTGAAAAATCATTGCATCAGTATCTACCATTGCTTTATGATGTGTACAACTACAGATGCTTATAAAAGGACATTAGTCAAAATCAAATCTATATTATGCTGACATTTCATTTGTTGGATGCAACCGAGAAAGATAGATCAATCTTACCAGACTTGCGACAGAATTCTCATCTAAAATAGAAGAATGATGTACAAATTCAGACATACAAATTTCAGACATTACCAAACAGAAATGTAAGCGACGGAAATACATAAAAACAGAAACGTAAGCGACAGAAACAGAATAACCAGTACAGATTTTCAATACTACATGAATCATTATTGTTAGACTGTCCTAATCTGGATGCAGCTGTGGTAAAGGTGCGCGCATGACAATCTCCTGGTTCCCTCCCCTGCCTCAATCTCGTCCTTGTCTGGTGTGGACGATGTCGCCTTCCACGATCACCACCGTCAGGAGGCCCTTCATGGCGGCCTTCGCCGCTGCCCACCCGCCTTTGTCCGAATGCTCGTGCTCCGCCTCAGCAGAGAGCTCCCCGAACAACATGTCGTCCCCATTTGAGTAATGAAGGAACTACATCTGGATGCCGCCGTTGTTGCACCACCATCATCAATCATGAGGTTTCCCAAGATGTAGACGGCAAGGGTCACCTCCGACTCGAGTTTCTGTACCACTGATGCTAACAGTCAACGGGCTCAAACTTAGGCAATTAATACAATAAGCAATACTCTCTACAACGAATTACTTTGTCTAGTATAAATAATTTTGATAAGCACAAGCATTTATTGGTTGCTCTTAGCATCATTGGTGACACCTACTCCCTCCGTTTCAAAATATAAGATGTTTTAGGTTTGTGAAGCAAATGTATCTAGACTTTTTTTAGTATATAGGTTCACTGAACTTATGGGTGAATCTACACACTAAAAGAAGTCTAGATTCATTTTCTTCACAAACCTAAAACATCTTATATTTTAAATCGGAGGGAGTAGAAAACAAATGCTAGATCATCCAAAAAATGTTACGTGGGGCATCATGGGTTGTGCCTAGAAGACTCCACTAACCCCAAAAGAACTTATTGTGAATATAAACTTGGTTGATTGGCTAGTAAAAATATGTCTAAATAAACAGGAGTAGGTCTCGTTATATACTCAAGGCAATCAACATAGTGTTTTCTTGCAAAATAAAATGGATTTCAACCAAGGAAATAAATAAATAAGATTTAAAGATGATAAAATGCAAATTGTCACATAATAGAACTATAACCATATATTCTTTACCAACAGTCTATATATTATTGACTATCCTTCTCGAGAAACATGAAGCAAGTGCTAATGTACAAAAATGGCCAGCACGGGAGATAACAGAGTTGCATGTCAGATCATGTAAGAACCGTGGAAGAATTATTCTCTTCAAGCATAGTCTTCACTCTTCAGATCTGATTATGCAATATTTGCGCCAATCATATATCACAAAGTAGATCTGAATACACCCAAAAATCTAGAATAAAACATACTCATACAAGGAAACCAATTTGTTTTCTAAAAACCAATTTGTTTATGTTCATATATCTACACGGGACGCAATATATGCAACTCCTTGGTGGCAGCTGCGATGATTTCTTCTCTGATGCTGCAAGTATTCGTCTGCTCCAACATTTGTGAGCCAAACCAACTGTAGTGGTTCGGTACTGCTCCTGTCCTAATCGTCGGTCCTTCTCCTTCCTCAAACACCTGCATTGGACAACCAAAGAAATTCAGAGAGATTAGAGTTAGGAGGGTACAAAGCAGAAGGAAAGGGGAAAGGCGCGTTGTTGGGAGGGGTTCTAACCACTCCCTGAATCAATCTGGGCATGTAACTAATTTTGTGTGGTGGGATTAGGGATAAGGGCAGACATATCTGGGCATGAATCAATCTCAGTCATGAAGGAGAGACATAAGACTGAGTAGTCGGCATCGGGAACCAGAATCTGGTGGCGCCCGCGTCATCCTCCACGCGGTGGATGAAACCACCACAATTGAGCACGTCCTGGCACCGGTGTGAGGCAAGGCTGCCCTGCTACAGGTGGAGAATCAGATTTGTGTTGTGATAGGGGCTGGAATCTCTGGCCGGGAAAGATATGGATGTGTGTGGAAGCACCAAAGCAGATGGGATATTGGGGTGTTGTGGTGGTAGAAGATGGAAGTGAAGGTAGAGAGGAAGGTGGAGGAATGAGTTGAGTAACTACCGGGACCATCATGATAATGATTCCGGTTTTCGCGGCATGCAGTTCGGTAGACCAGGGCGGGATGGGTAGGAGTCCGTCAAACTAAAACGCTAAGTGCACCCGAGTAAACAGTTCTGGTTAAGGCTAGTGGTTAGATTGAGTTTAGTGGGCTAATCCTACGGTGCTAATGGGTTTGTGTATAGATCCTAGGTGCGTGTAGCAAAGTTAATGTTTGCTCCTTTATAAGTAGTATATAGATATAGATTAGAGGTTATTCTTGACACAAAAACTACATAAAAAGGATAAGGAGAGGTTATTACAGAGGCAATAACTTTCAAGACTCAATAAAAGAAAAACTCACTGAAATAAAACAATGGGTTGTCTCCCATAAGCGCTTTTATTTAATGTCTTTTAGCTAGGATTGATAGTTTGACAAGATGCTTACATAAGAAATATGAATTGAAGTAAAAGAGAGCATCAAGAAGCAAATTCAAAACACATTTAAGTCTAATCCACTTCCTATGCATAGTAATCTTGTATGCAAATAAATTCACAAAGAACAAAGTGACAGTCATAGGAAGATAAAACAAGAGTAACTTTAAAACTATCAGCACATAGAGATGTGCTTCAGTACCATGAAAACTTCTACAACCATATTTTCCTTTCTAATAATAATTTTTAGTAGCCTCATGAATAAACTCAACAATATAACTATCATATACAGCGTGCTTTTCATGATCTATAAACACATAATTTTTATCAAGCTCAAAAATAGTGGGATTAAAACCTTCAAACCCACTTTTACAATTTTATAACAAGATGACTGATCATTCTCAACAGGTATGAGGTTCCAAGATAAAGTCAAGGCCCCTCCAATCTCATTTTTAATAGCAGTACAATTAATATTATCAACCAATATAGGACCATCATCTAGAGCTTCATCATAAACATTTGCTAAGAAAAACTCTTTAGTACCATGCATTTCGAAGTTAGGCACAAATAAAGGATTATCATAGATAATAGGAGCATAATTATTATCACAAGTTTTACCCATAGAAGATATTTCAAAAGAATCCACAGGAACATAACATTCATCCTTCTTTGGTAAGCATGGGGACAATCAAATAATGTAAGGGATAAATAATTACTCTCATTAGAAGGTAGGCATGGGTAGCTAATCCATTCTTCCTCCTTTTGTTCATCACTCTTCTCCTCTCTTTTTTTATCTAATGAGCTTCTAGTTTCAGCAATTTCTTCTTCCATATGCTCCTGCAAGGCGTTAGTCTCTTCTGTTGGTGGAGAGCATCTATTAAGATATTCAAGAATATAGCCATTTTCTTCCTTGTAATTATCAAAGAAAAATTTAAGTATATCATAAACCTCATATCTATAAGGTGCATCATCAGTATTTTCAAGCAAATTAGCAAGTTTGAATGCACCCTTCCAAGCAATAAATTCTTCAATTTGTTCCACATCATAAAAGTCATAATTTCCCTTAACATAAGAAGATATGGTAACATTATCATTATACTCACATTGAAAAGGGAGCTGTTTATACCTCCTACAGCAATAAGATTTATCAAAGCAATAAGTAACATTATAAGTAGAGCACACGTTTCTAGCAATGGTATGCAATTTATTAATTTGTTCACATAAGTGTTTCCCTTTTTGTGACAAGCGGTGTTCCTCATAATAATATTTTTGTTCTTCCGTGAACCCATCTTGCCAATAAGATCTAGTTTCAACGAAACCAACCATTGATAGAAAGCATGATAAAGCAAGACAACAACATAGCAACAAAAATAACAACTATAGTAGGAACTTTTTTTTATGTTTGATAAAAAGAAGTAAACCAAACAAAGCAAAATAAACTAAGCAAAAGAAAAACAAAGTAAAGAGATTGGTTTTGAGAGACTCCCTTGCAGGAATCTTCTTTCTCCCAGAAAAGTGATTGACGGGGAGGAAGAGATTGAAGCTGTCCTTATCTCCCCGGCAACGGCGCCAGAAAAGTGCTTGATGGATCAGATATGTAGATCTCGTTGGGAACCCCAAGAGGAAGGTATGACGAGCACAACTGCAAGTTTCCCTCAGTTATGAAACCAAGGTTATCGAACCAGTAGGAGTAAGGAAACAACTCCAAGGTGTTGCTAACAACTTGGAACCTGCACAACACAACCACGAAACTTTGCCACAACTTATAGTGAGGTTGTCAATCTCACCGATTTGCTGAAAACAAAGGATTAAACATATAGTATGGAAGATAGTAATTTGCTTGTAGAAAGTAAATAGTAAACGGTAAATAGTAGATGATATATCAATGATAAAGAATGGACCGGGGTCCAAAGTTCACTAGAGGTGTTCTCCATAAGATAAATAGCATGTTGGGTGAACAAATTACAACGAGGCAATTGACAGAATGAGAAAGCATAACAATGCATATACTAGACATCTTGACTTCTATGAGATTTGATTGGGCATTACAACATAATACATAGACCGTAATCCAACTGCATCTATGACTAATTATCCACCTTCAGGTTATCATCCGAACCCCTTCCAGTATTAAGTTGCAAGCAACAGATAATTTCATTAAGCAATGTATGTAAAGTAAACAATACAATTGCCCCATGAACAAAGGATTGTTGTTTTATCCCTAGTAGCAACAACACATCTACAACCTTAGAGATTTCTGTCACTCTCCTAGATTACTAGAGGCATGAACCTACTATCGAGCATAAATACTCCCTCTTGGAGTTACAAGCATCTACTTGGCCAAGATAGCTACTAGCAACGAAGAGAATGCAAGATCAAAAATAACATAGAAATGATAGAATCAATAATCAATCTGACATAGTATCTCAATATCCATCGGATCCCCGCAAACACAACATGTATGATTACAAATAGATGATCTTGATCATGAATGGAGCTCACAAGATCTAAACATGATAGCATAAATGAGGAGAAACAACCATCTAGCTACTGTATGGACCCATAGTCCAAGGGTGAACTACTCACGCATCACTCTGGAGACTGGCATGGTGATGAAGAAGGCCTCCAGGGTGATCTCTCCCCTCTGGCAGGGTGCCGGGAAAAGCTTCGGATATCCCCCGATCTAGGGATGGAGACGGCGGCGGCTACGGACTGTTTCGTGGAAATCTTATCGGGTACTTAGGGTTTCTGCATCAGGGTGCTTTTATAGATGAAGGGGCAAGGTCGGTGGGCGCCCGAGGGGCCCACACCTAGGGCTGGCGCGCCCCCTGGGCCGTGCCGCCACATGGTGTGGCCGTCTTGTGGCCCCACTTCATCTCCCCTCTGGACTCCGTGTTCCTTCTGGTAAAATATTGACTTTGACTTTTGTTCTGTCCAATTCCGAGAATATTTCCTTACTAGCTTTTCCGAAACCAAAAATAGCAGAAAACAGGAAACTAGCACTGCGGCATCTTGTCAATAGGTTAGTTCCGGAAAATGTATAAAAATACCTCAAAGTGTAGACAAAACATAAGAAAGTTGATATAAAACAAGCATGGAGCATAAAAAATTATAGATACATTTACGACGTATCACCTGACCTGGGCTAAGTAATGGCAATGGCAGCGGTGTAGATCGGGTCAAACTCGAACGCCAGCTAGGGTTTCAAAATTTGCGAAAAGAATCGACGAGGAGGGTTTCGGGGTTTATAAGAGGATGGATGTGTCCACATGGGGAAAGAAATCCAACTGAATCCGTCTAATTTCCTGGATTCTCGTTCGGGATCGAGGAGTTGTGTGCGAGCAAGGTATCTATCGCGAGGAGGGAGACGCTAGATGGGACCCATCCGTCAGTGACAGAGGGGAGAGGTACCGGGCTGGTGCTCTCTCTGCCGCGGGACGGCCTTGGGCCGCTGGCTGCGCTGCGCCCATGTGGGGCGGGTGGCGGGATTGCTAGGCGTCAGGGGTGGTTGGTGGGCTGGGCCGCGCGACTTGGTAGGCCGGGCTGGCTCGCGGTTTAGGGTAGGTTTATTTCTTTATTCTTTTCTTTTTTCTATTTACTATTTTAGTAATTATTTTCTAGTTTGAGTTTTAGGAATCCAAATGAGTCCAAATCAATTTTTAAAAATTTAATAAATTCAAAATACACCTTTTAGTATGTATATAGAATATTTTTGTGCAAGGTTTATAATGCGAATAATGCCATTTGCAATAGATGCTTGTATGGCATTGTGGAAATGCCAATTAGGGTTGGGATTCTTCTAGTTCTATGCTTGCAAAATTTGAATGGATGCAATGCAATGCTCGTGAATGACATGTAAAAACAATTTTTTTAATCCCAATTTTTAAAATCTTGGGATGTGACAAATAGGTTAACAAAATACTCTAAGGTTGACAAAATCACAATTACTAAGAAAAACTATCATGCTATTGAAGCAATAATTTTACACATACAATAAATATGTTGAAATAATTAGAAACGACTTCACGATTGCATGCTAGATGTGTCTCGTAAACACTAATAACTATATATCTGTATTTTGAAAATAAATAAGTAAACATAAATATATGTTTTTGTGACTTTCATTGTACCGTTTGAATCTTGTGGTTTTGTTTCTCCTTTCTGCTAGCCTCTTCGGGAAACTTGGTTCATGACTCGTCTTAAAGAAAGATAACATAAATTTATTATAAAATTTAGGAACTTTGCAACTGAAATTTGGATAGTAATATTTTTCTTGCATCCCATACTAATAATGGTACTGTCAGACGGGCATGGTTGGGCTCAGAGACTAATGTTCTGTCATTCAAGGCATGTGAGAACTGTGCTGAAGACTGCGTTAGCCTTTGAGCTACTCTCTGTTTCATAACATAAGCATTTTTAGCAACCTGTTTTAGTTTGCTAAAAATACTTATTTTATAGAACGAAGGTAGTAATAATTTAAAACCAAATTAGTCCAGGAGATTATATTCTGTTCAGGACAAATAGCTGAAGCAGTAAAAGAAAATCTCACTTTTGTATTACCTGGATTTTGGCTGTCCGATGATTGGATGCATGAGGAAATTCAAATTGTATTGATTGATCCACGTTGCATGGCTACAAGGATGCATGGTGTATGTATGAGGCAGCGGTTGAAACCTGGCGACCATTCATGTTCATGAGGAAAGTTGACCGGCTAAAGAAACAGACGCAGGCGGTAGCAGCATGCTTGAGACATGCACATGCCCAAGGGATCGGAATAAGGTGGCAGCAGCGGCGTGCACGAAATACATGCTAGAGTACAGTGGCGTCGGGCTGCTATCATACTACAGAGAAAATAGCTGAATCCCTTTGAGCTAATAATCTAGAACTAAATTGGTCTCAGAAATTTCTGATTTCTGTCGTATGTAAAGAAATACTCCTTCCTGATAGAACCGGTGCTATCTTTCGGTAGATGCTTTGCTAGGTATTGGATCTAGGAAGACAGAGATAGAGGAAGGAAGAAGAGGGGAACTGAACCTTCTCCGGTGCTGGACGAGCTCGAGGACCAGTTGGCCATGGGGTGATGGCGTGAGCGAGGCTAGGATGGCTAAGCGGCGGCGGCGGTGGCTTTCCGTGGCTCGCGCTAGGAACCCTAGATCGGTAGGGAATATCGATGGGGGGTGTGGCGGCCCGTCGAACCTCGTGACCTGTGCCTCAGTCCCCACCTTGTCTTTATAGTGCTGCCACAGGGGCCCACCAACCATGAGAGGGTTGGGCGCCCCCGATCAGGGTGCGGTTAAGGGTCAATCGATCCGTTGGGATCGATCGTGGAGAGACCAACCTAACATTCTCCCCCTTGATCTCGACTTTACTTCTTACTTTATACTCTACTCGTTTCATCACTATTGGTACATAGAGCATGTTTCATCGTCACAGCTCAATGCCAATAGAATCAGACAGCTACAATATACCTCTTGTTTTGAAACAATAAACTCTTTACTTTTGGGCCTCTTATGATTCAGGAATCATAGGCTTTTTCTTAAACCCATGCCGGCTAAGTGCTCCTTCGTTAGCGGATCCGCAAGCATTTCATTTGTCCTTAAATGCTTGAGTCTTATAGTGTGATCTTGGATCTTATCTTTCACAATATAATACTTTATCTTTATTGGTTTGGAAGTATTACTCGACTCGTTGTTGTGAGCATAAAAATACTGCGAGCTCGTTGTCACAGTATATTTTTAGTGGTTTGCTAATGCAATCTACCACTTTCAAGTCGGCTATAAATTTCTTTAACCATATCGCTTTCCTCGTGGCCTCATAACATGCTATAAATTCTGCATACATCCTGGATGATGCAACAATTGATTATTTGGAGCTTCTCCATGAAATAGCCCCTCCTGCGAGAGTGAAGACGTATCCTGTCGTGGACTTTTGATCGTCTTTGTCTCCCGCAAAATCAGCATCTGAATACCCTCTTATCTCTGGGGAATCAGACGTTCTATATGTTAGCATGAGGTCTTTTAAGCCTTGCGCATAACGCAAAGCTTTCTTTACCTTTTTCCAGTGCGCTATGCCTAGATTCTCTTGATATCTACCGAGTACCTTGGTGATAAAAGCTAAGTCATGGCGAGTGCACACCTGTGCATACTGTAATCTTCCAACTGCCAAAGCATATTGTACTTACTTCATTTGATCGATCTCATATTGACTTTTGGGACATTGAAACTTCTCAGAACTATCTCCCTTGAGTATAGGAGCAGGTGTGGTATTGCACATATGCATACTATATTTCTTTAGGATCTTCTCTAGGTAAGCCTTTTGTGACAGCCCTAGAACCCATTCGCTCTATCTTGGTGAATTTTCTATGCCCAAAACATATGAATCTTCACCAAGATCTTTTATGTCGAAGTTTGAGGATAAAAACTTCTTTGTTTTTAGTAGTAGACTGACATCGCTGCTAGCAAGCAAGATACCATCCACATACAGAATTAGGAAGATATATCTCCCATTTTTGAACTTTGCATAAACACAGTTTTCCTCAACATTATCTTTAAATCCAAATTTCTTAATGGTATCATTGAATTTTAGATACCACTGTAGCGAAGCTTGGTTTAATCCATAAATGGATTTCCTTAGGCGGCATCCCATATTTTCCTCGCCTTCCATGACAAAACCCTTAGGTTGTTTAAAAATGTCGTCTTTACATCCATTTGATGCAGCTCTAAATCAAAATGTGCAACTAGTGCCATTATGATTCTGAAGGAATCCTTACATGAGACTAGAGAAAAAGTCTCATTGTAATCTACTCCTTCTCTTTGTGTGAATCTTTTTGCCACAAGTCGTGCTTTGTATTTCCCCACATTCCCTCTAGAGTCATACTTTGTTTTGTAGACCCATCACAGCCTACTGTTTTGACTCCTTTGGGAATTTCCTCTAAGTCCCAAACTTCATTGGTACTCATCGACCTCATTTCATCTTCCATGGCTTCTAGCCACTTCGATGAGTGAGGGCTACTCATGGATTCTTCAAATGAAGTGGGATCATTCTCCATTTGAACCCATTATGTGTTATAAACTTTATAATATTTAGAAATTGCTTACTTTCTAGCTCTTTGAGACCTTCTAGGGGCCTCATGAACTAGCTCATCATGTGTCTAAACATGTGGCATATCCTCTGGAGGTGGCCGTTGCTGCTCCCTTTCATGCTCAACAGTGGGTTCGGTCGGCTCCTGACGAACAGGTTCCGAATCCTCACTCATTGTTGGCATGGGTGGAGTTGCAACAGGTGCTTGCACCACAACCTCTAGGGTTGTCGATGTAGGAACAATAGGTAGCGAGAAGAAAGGATCTTGAATCATCGGATTAGGTTCATGCACCCTCTTCTCCTCAAGATCAGTTTTCCGAGCTACCATGCCCCCCTCATCATTTCGTCCTCTAAGAAGACAACATGTCTTGTTTCTACAAACTTTGTGTATTTGTCTGGACAGTAGAAATGAAAACCTTTTGACTTTTTAGGATAGCCAATGAAATAGCAAATGACTGTTTTAGGGTCAAGCTTTGCAATATTTGGATTGAACACTTTAGCCTCAGCCGGGCTCCCCTACACCCTTAGGTGTTGTAGCGAGGCAACTCTTCCTGTCCACAACTCATACAGTGTTTTGAGTATCGACTTGCTTGTACTCTATTGAGAATATGGATGGAAGTTTTTAACGCCTCCATCCACAATTCCAATGGAAATGTTCAGTAACTCAGCATGATGAGCATCATATCCATAAGGGTACGGCTGTGCCTTTCAGCCACTCCATTTTGCTGAGGCTCGCCCAACATATAATACTGGGCTACTATGCCAGTCTCCTGTAAGAACCTTTCAAAAGGTCCAGGGACTTGGCCATATGGGGTGTGTCGACCGTAGTACTTTCCTCCATGGTTAGAGATTACTATCTTTATTGTTTTATTGTGTTGGTTCTCAACTTCGGCTTTGAATATCTTAAATTTATCCAACGCTTCCGATCTTTATTTAATTGGATACACATAACCATAGCGGGAGTAATCATCTGTGAATATTATGAACGAGTCATAACCATCCACACTTTTTACTGGAAACGGTCCACAAATGTCAGTGTGAATAATTTCTAGTGTTTAGGCTCTTCGATTTGCACCCTTTTTTATTTGCTTTACATACTTTCCTTTAATGCAATCGATGCATTGCTCTATATTAGAGAACTCTAATGGAGGAATAATATCGTTTTAACTAGTCTTTCTATTCCCCCACTTGAAATATGGCCTAAACGACAGTGCCATAATTTTGACGAGTCTTGAGTTCTCTTTCTTTTCTTTGGATCTTTATCCGACAAGGAAACATTCTCTTTCACTTTACACGCAGAATTAACTTTTCGCAAGTAGATAATAAATAAAGCTCATTGTGAAGGAAAGCAACACCCACACAATCTTTATTACAATAAATGGCACACTGGCCATGTCCAAAATGACACGGATAGTTTACTTTGTCCAAACGCTACACACTTATTAAATCTCTATGCAAAGAAGGAACATAGAGAACATCTATAAGCAAGATCATTGATCCATCAGCAAGCTCCAAGGAGATGTCACCAACGGCCTCAACGGCTGCTTGGACTCCATTTGAAACTTCAACGCATCCTTCATTTCTTTTCATAGTCCTCGTCGAATGGAATCCCTGTAAATAATTTGCAACATGAACTGTTTCCCCTGAGAATCAACCAAGTAGATTTTGAAAACTGTGTATACAGGGATTCATTTACAAAATAAACAATATTGTTACCTTTCCTTGCCATGATTTCCTTTATAAAAACCGAGCAATCTTTCTTGAAGTGCCCTTTCTTGCCACAGTGGAGATAAGCATCTTTGTCCACTAGGAGTGCAGGCCTGTGATGATGCTGGTAGTGCATAGGAGCTTTACCGTGTGGCTTAGAAGGGGAGCCATGGTTTCTCTGAGTGAAGTTTCTTTTCTTATTGTTGTCCTTCACTAGGTTCAATGAACCACCATTCTGGGATTTGAGCCTCTCCTCTTCTTGAGCACACATGGCGATGGTCTTTTCTATGTCCCATTTTTTAGGAGCCATGTTGTAATTGACAACGAAGTTGTCAAACTGTTGGGGCAGTGATGCCATGACCAAGTGAACAAGCAGAGCATGCTTTAGCTCTAGATCAGCATCCATGGGCTCTAGTTTGGCAGCCATGTTGCTCATCTGGAGGATATGCTCCCTGATGTCGTGTCCACCGCTGGTGTACTTTTCTATCACTAGTTGCTTCAGCAGCTGGGTTGCATATGTTTGTTCACTGGCTCTTTATCTTTTCCAAGTACTCCGCAACGGAAGTACACTCTATGATGGAGCCAACAATGGCTTGCTCGATCGTGTTCTTTATAAATGTCATGCATTTCTTGTTGGCATTCTGCCACTTTCTGTTCTCTAATGTGTAGGACAGCTCCAGCGGAGCATAGTCCTTTTTATTTCGTTCCCATTCCGCATCATCACCAGCCTCTCGGATTGGCTCTGTTGTCTAGGAAGGTGGCTTGGTCTCAAGGACCTAATCCACCTCAGCACATACAAAGGCCAAATCCATCTTCTTTCTCCACTCGGAGTAATTGTCACCACTCAGTGTGGAGACAACCTTGATGCAACTCATCAAATAATACCCTCCTAAAAACCACAAAGAAGTGAGAACAGTAACAATTGCATGTATTAATCCAACATTGGTCAAAATTAAGATATACAAATGTTTATGCAAATAATTCTACATCACCATTGGTGAAAGAGCATTTTTCTAATCCCTCTGATTTTGATGTTTGATAACAATACATTTATCGATTTAACCGTGTACTAAGTTTATCACAGGATTGACAAAAGAAGGCACAAGTCATGGCATGGCAGTTTTCCCCTTGCAAAACTTCAGTGTCAACCGGTAGTACCGGACCTGCAACCGGTACTACCGCTTGACACCGGTACTACCGGTTCTAGTACCGGTTGGCACAGATCAAATGAGAGAAGGGTGAGACTAGTCAGTACACACCGGTACCACGGAGCGGCACTACCGGTCCAACCGGTAGTACCGCTTGGTACAAGCGGTACTACCGCTTGAGGCGGTCGTACCGCTCATTGGTACCGCTGCATACTGACTAGCACCCTCCCCTCTCCACTTTGGTCAGTACCAAGCGGTACTTGGGACCGGTACTACCGCTCGAACCGGTAGTACCGCTGACAATGTCCGGTACTACCGCTTGGTGGTAGTACCGCAAGGGGGTACCGCCCAAGACTGAAGGTTTCACACAAGGGCAAGGTCTCCACCGGTACTTGGTCCGGTACTGGACCGGTAGTACCGCTTGCAAGCGGTACTACCGCTTGAGTACCGGTACTACCGGTCATTTTCTGCTCCAACGGCCACCTGTTTCGTGGAGGGGTATAAATACTCCTCCACCTACCTTGGGACAAATTTCTCAGCACATTAAAGTCATTGCCCACCATTGGAGTCCATTGGAGCCACTTATATTCGCAAGATCTCATCATCCAACCATCCAAAGTCCTTGATCTTTTGGGATTCGAAGGAGGAGTCCCCGATCTACTACTTCACCAAACAATATCTTCATTTCCCCCTCATTTCATTGAGGCCCCCTTTTCTCTAGTGTTTGTTGGAAACCCTAGCTCAAGTTTTTGTTCTTACAAGCTTGTCTTTGTTTGCTTTGACAGCTTGCTTGTATTTGGGAGCCTCCGATTAAGTTGTGGATGTGTGCCCCAAAATTGTAACGGTGCCGGCTTCCACCTTGAAGGTTGCCGATATAGTGGAAGGTGAATCGATCCCATTGGGGTGAGATTCATCGGAGAACAAGGGAGGCCTCTTGTGGCGTTGGTGGTTTGTAACCACCCCCTCTCCAAACGTAGACGTACTTCCCCTCAAAAGGAAGGAACTACGGGAAACAAATCCTTGTGTCTCCGTGTCCACTTTCCGGTTACCTCTATCCTTTACCGCACCTTACTTACTTGTTTCTTCTTTGTGTTGTGGTAGCTCTTGCATTTTGTCATATAGGTAAATTCATCGTAGTTGCATTATCTAGAGAATTTACCTTATTGTCAAACCTTAATTTGAAAAAGAAGAAAATTTGAAGTAGCACCTATTCACCCCCCCCTCTAGGTGCCCATACGATCCTTTCAATTGGTATCAGAGCCTCGGCTCTTTATTCGGGCTTTACCGCCTAAGAGAATATGGGTAGCCAAGAAGGGGAAGGTGGTAGTGAGTCAACACCGGTGACCATGGAAGATCTCAGAAACTTGGAAACAAGATTGAGCTCTTCCTTGGTCAACGAGGTCAAGAAGATGCTTGAGCAACTTCTTAAAGACAAAGATGGCTCATCCCCCCTTCCCCTCAAGAGGATCTACCATCCGCCCCTAAAGGGAATACTCCAGTATCCCCCGAAGGTATGGTGGTAGGGGATAAACTAGACACTACTATTTCCTCCACACGACCTGATGGAGGGAAGGGCGAGCACCGTGACACTTGGTACTCTCCCGATCCTCCCATCCCTCACCCTCATGTGTACAATAGAGGTGACCCACCTAAGCTTGAAGAGTCTGCTACTTTTGCTCAATGGCAATCACTAATGAGAACTCATATGCGCAGCTCTTGCATTGAACTATGGAACATCATCGAGCATGGACTGTTTATTGGGGATCCAAACAACTTGACAAGAAGAGAGGTTGTCAATAGTCAACTCAATGCCACTGCTTTGCATATGATTCAACAAGGATTGGGAACAAAGGATTATCCACACATTGAGCACTTTAGCATTGCCAAGGAAGCCTGGGATGCTCTCACTGTGTTGTTTGTTGGAAATGAGAGTATGAGGAGGAACAGATATGATGCTCTAAGCAATGAAGCCGAAGGTTTCTACATGAAAGAAGGTGAAGATCACGAAGACATGTATCGAAGGCTCAAGACCACCGCCACCGCTTTTAGGAATGTGGGTGCCTCTCATGTGGATGATGCATGGATAAAAAGGAAATATGTGAGTGCACTCATGCCTTTTGAGCCCACCGACTTGAAGAGCCTACAAGGAAGACACAACTACCATCTCATGACCTCAAACGAAGTTATGCAAGAGATGGCCGCTTTCAAGGTAGCCGCCAAGAACGCCAAAGATGCCCGTGCTCGTGCCCTCGGTATGAGCAATGTGGTCAATGTGGCTTTAAAGGCCAAAGTTGTGAACTTTGAAGATGAAGATGATAGTGATGAAGGCCTCTCCTTGGACCATCCCGATGATGTCAAGATTGCTCATAGTCAATATATGGCTTTCTATGCAAAGAACTTTTGGAAGAATCCCGCCAAGGCCAAGATGGAAATGCAACGGAGAAGCAATCCAAATGGGAAAAGAGAGAATGCCACTAGATTGAGAACTTGCTTCAATTGTGGTGACCGCTACCACTTTGTGGCAAGCTGCCCCTATGAGAAGAGAGAAGATAATGGTGGGAAGCTTGTGTTGAAGAAGTCTCTCAAGGCACCCTACAAGAAACCTTTCGTCAAAAAGAACCCCATCAACAAGAAATCGGGAGAAATTGTCTTGATCACTCATGAAGAATACTCCTCCGATATTGACGATGATGAAGATGAGGAAGAAGAAGAAACCTCACATGGTATGGCTGCTCTAGCCACCACCTCTACTCCGACACTATCACTCTTCGACTCTCCAAATGAGAACTCCTCCTCCAAGGACGTCACTTGCCTTATGGCAAGAGGAACGGAGGTATCCTCATCATCCCACTCTACTCAATTAGATAATGATGAAATTGATGATGAAATGTCTCTTGATGTTAAAAAGGAATTAATTGCCTTTGATGAGTTCATGACTAACCTAGAAGGTGATGCTAAACTACATTTTGGGAACATCTTAGATCAACTCTCCCACACTCAAGAGCTTCTAGATGTTAGATGTAAACTTGGGCATGAACATATGATTGAACTAGAAGCGTTAAGCAATGCTCTAGAAGAAGAACAAGAGACTAGGTTGTCCCTTGAGTCAAAACTTGAAGGGCTTGATGAGGCCAATGACATTATTGTTAACAAACTCATTAAAGAGCGTGATCATGCTATTGCCAAATACAAAAGAGCTAAAAAGGACAAGGTTGAGTTTGGTGTGGTTCATGAAAAACTTGCCGAGGACTTTAGCTTGCTTAACAAGGCCCACAAAGCCTTGGAGAGTGAACTCTTGTCTCTCACAAAGTCCCATGAAACGCTTCAAACTCAATTGGCCAATATTCCTTCACCTAGTAACTTCATTCCATCAAGTAGCACAACTATCCTTGAAGAGAATGCTAGGTTGAAGGGGGAGCTTGCAAAGACCACATTTCCACAAGGTAACAAGTCCATTGATGATCTTTTGAGCAAGCAAAGGCGTAGTGGAGATAAAGGTGGCATTGGTTTTGTCTCCAAAACAAAGAAGAAGAAGGACAAGCCCGCACAAGAGACCAACAAGACCATTGTGGGAAGTAAGACCACAATTGGCAAAACTATGTCTCATGACGATTTTGCGGGAAGTGCTAACCCTCACTATGTTCTAATGCGTGATTACTATGGTGATGTGTATGCACAATATGTTGGTCCGTATGATGGTTATATTGCTTGGTCTATTTGGGTTCCCAAGACCCTTGTTGCTAACAAAAGAGCACCCATTGAAAAATGGGTACCTAAAAAACTAGCTTGATCTTTTGTAGACCTATGCTTCCGGAGGTTCAAAATGGGTGCTTGATAGTGGCTGCACTTGTCATATGACCGGAAGCTCGTCTATTGTCAAGGACTTGGTGTCAAATGAAGATCAAATCACCGTCACATATGCCGACAAGTCAAAATCTACGGTAATGGGTTTCGGCAAAGTAGTGGTGGCTCACGACATTACACTCGTGAACGTCATGCTTGTCGAAACCCTTGGTTACAATTTACTTTCTGTCCGTGCTCTTGGAAAGATGGGCTTTGCCGTCTTTATTGATAATGATATTGTGGTCCTCTTATGGAGCAAGTCTCTCAAGGTCGCTTTCGTTGGGTACGTCGAAAATGACTTGTATGTGGTGGACTTTTCGGGGCAAGCCACTGCAGGTCCGATGTGCTTATACGGAAAGGCCGATGTGGGCTGGCTATGGCACCGCCGACTAGCCCATGCCAATATGAGAACTTTGCAAAGTCTCTATAAAGAGGGCCATATTGTTGGACCAAAAGAAAATGTTTCCTTTGCCAAAGATCGTGTTTGCAGGGCATGTGTTCTAGGGAAGATGCATGACGCTCCTCATAAGCCCACGAACCAAATCAAGTCTAACAAGATCTTGGAACTTCTTCATGTGGACCTATTTGGTCCTCCATCTCATGCAAGCGTTGGTGGGAAGAAATATTGTTTGGTGATTGTTGACGACTTTTCAAGATACTCTTGGGTTTATTTCTTCAAGTTGAAGAGTGAAACTCAAAGGACTTTTATTGACTTCATCAACTTGGTTCAACGGCAACACAATGTTCCCGTGTTGATTATAAGAAGTGACAACGGCACCGAGTTCAAAAACTACACCTTGAATGACTTTCTTAGTGATGAGGGGATTAAGCATCAATATTCCGCCGCATACACCCCTCAACAAAATGGTGTGGCCGAAAGGAAGAACCGGACTCTTATTGAGATGGCTAGGACCATGTTGGCGGAGTTTAAATCTCCATACAACTTCTGGGCCGAAGCCGTCTCCACCGCTTGCCATGCTTCAAACCGGCTCTACCTCCGCAAGAAAATCAACAAGACTCCATATGAGATACTTACCGGTAACAAGCCCAACATATCTTATTTCCGGGTGTTCGGTTGTAAGTGTTTCTATCTCATCAAAGGTGTTCGTTTGTCCAAATTCGAATCAAAAGCATTAGAGGGTATTTTTGTTGGCTATGGTCTCGAATCTCACACTTATAGAATCTATGACAAGCTCTCCGGAGCCGTCATAGAATCTTGTAGTGTGACCTTCGTAGAATATGATGGTCCCCAAGGGGGGCGTGTTGATGCTTGTGATGCAGATGTTGAAATGCCTCAGGATGCCATAGGAAGAATGGGTGTGGGTTATATCCGCCCCATTGAGGAACCCCATATGGCGGATCGAGAAGAACTATGCTCCACTCAAGTGGAGCCCTCATCTTCACAACCTCAACAAGCTCCATCTACCGAGGAGGACGTTGACTCAAGCCAAAGACAAGATGTGGACCCTCAACATAGTGATCAATGTGTGAACTCTAGTCAAAGGGAACATGATTCATCTGATGGGGTGTCAAGTGGAGTCAAGTCAATTTGCCAAGGAAGATCCATCCAAGCTGCTTTGAGGGATGCTCAAGTTGAGACTAGAAGAACACTTGATCAAGAACAAGGTCAATCCGTGCCTCCCAATATAGAGGATGAATCCAATAATGATCAAGGTCAAGTTGATGGTCAAGACGAGGATCAAAATAATGAAGAGGGTCCTCCAAGAAACAACAAGGAGATCCACGCTCGTCGCGAAGCTAGAAAGGAAAGAATGTTGGAAATAAGAGACCACTCCCTCCAAAATGTTGTTGGAGATTTAAGGAAAGGTATTTCCACACGAGCACAATTGAAGAGGTTCAGTGAACATCAAGCTCATATTTCCATGATTGAACCTAAGAAAGTGTGGGAAGCTCTTGAAGATTCGGATTGGTTAGAAGCTATGCACAAAGAGCTCAACAATTTTGAGAGAAACAAAGTGTGGAAGTTAGTTGAGAAGCCAAAAGATTGCCGCAATGTTATTGGAACAAAGTGGATATTCAAGAACAAGCAAGATGAGCATGGGATTATTGTAAGGAACAAGGCTAGATTGGTTGCACAAGGTTATTCCCAAATTGAAGGCATTGATTATGGAGAGACTTATGCACCCGTGGCTTGTCTTGAGTCCATACGTATCCTTCTTGCTTATGCGGCACATCATAACTTTAAGTTACAACAAATGGATGTAGAAAGTGCATTCCTTTATGGTCCCTTGAATGAATTGGTATATGTCAAGCAACCCCCGGGATTTGAGGACCCCAACTTCCCAAACCATGTCTACAAACTTGATAAGGCGCTCTATGGGCTCAAGCAAGCCCCACGCACGTGGTATGAGCACCTTAGAGAGTTATTGTTTGACCGTGGCTTTGAGGTTGGGAAAATCGATCCCACTCTTTTTACTAAGAGAGTCAATGGGGAGCTTTTCGTATGCCAAATCTATGTTGATGATATTATCTTTGGCTCTTCTAACAAAGCTTTTAATGATGAATTCTCAAAGCTTATGACTAGTAGGTTCCGGATGTCCTTGATGGGGGAGTTGAAAGTATTCCTTGGGTTTGAGATAAATCAAGTTAGAGGAGGAACCTTCTTCAATCAAGCTCAAGAAGATCTTCTGCTTCCAGATTGACAACCAGAAGCGTATGTATGAGGCGCACGTGTCTGCAAAGAAAGCCTGTGCTCGTCAGAAGGAGCTCATGTCTGCTCAAGGGTTGACCATCTCTGAGGGATCCGAGAATAATATCACTCCAGAGGACCAGTGGATTTCTCAGCACAGCCGTTGGGACGATGATGTCTCTTCCTCGCACCGCACCCCACCTACATATGAATATGAGGAGGATCTTGAGGATGAGGAGGAAGAGGAGGACGAGGAGTATGATGATTGATCTTTGGGGCGTTAGCTCTGCACTTGTCCCTTTTTGGCGTCTTGATGCCAAAGGGGGAGAAGTTGCACTTTAGGCACGGGTGTTGCATGGGAAGTCACAAGCTCGCTCTTCTCTTGACCTTTTTTATTTGCTTGTGAACTTTGTGGTCTACTATGTGTTTATGTCGTGTGTGAAACTTTGTGAAACTTTGTGATTGGATCCATCTTATGCGACTATGTGTTTTATGTCTGTGGATCCATCTTGTGATGTGTTGCAACACCTATTGTCTATTTATTACTCATCACATGTTTTGGGCAAAGGTATGTCTTCATTTGCTAGTTTACATACTTGTGCACCCATGTTGGGTTTGTAAATTAGATGGGGAGATTTGTCTCTACACATCTAGCGGGAGTATCTTCTCTAGTTTACAAATCTCAGTTGCCCCTTGTTAAAATCATCCTGCAAAAGTGTATTGTCATCAAACACCAAAAAGGGGGAGATTGAAAGAGCATTTTTCTAATCCCTCTGATTTTGATGTTTGATAACAATACATTTATCGATTTAACCGTGTACTAAGTTTATCACAGGATTGACAAAAGAAGGCACAAGTCATGGCATGGCAATTTTCCCCTTGCAAAACTTCAGTGTCAACCGGTAGTACCGGACCTGCAACCGGTACTACCGCTTGACACCGGTACTACCGGTTCTAGTACCGGTTGGCACAGATCAAATGAGAGAAGGGTGAGACTAGTCAGTACACACCGGTACCACGGAGCGGCACTACCGGTCCAACCGGTAGTACCGCTTGGTACAAGCGGTACTACCGCTTGAGGCGGTCGTACCGCTCATTGGTACCGCTGCATACTGACTAGAACCCTCCCCTCTCCACTTTGGTCAGTACCAAGCGGTACTTGGGACCGGTACTACCGCTCGAACCGGTAGTACCGCTGACAATGTCCGGTACTACCGCTTGGTGGTAGTACCGCAAGGGGGTACCGCCCAAGACTGAAGGTTTCACACAAGGGCAAGGTCTCCACCGGTACTTGGTCCGGTACTGGACCGGTAGTACCGCTTGCAAGCGGTACTACCGCTTGAGTACCGGTACTACCGGTCATTTTCTGCTCCAACGGCCACCTGTTTCGTGGAGGGGTATAAATACTCCTCCACCTACCTTGGGACAAATTGCTCAGCACATTAAAGTCATTGCCCACCATTGGAGTCCATTGGAGCCACTTATATTCGCAAGATCTCATCATCCAACCATCCAAAGTCCTTGATCTTTTGGGATTCGAAGGAGGAGTCCCCGATCTACTACTTCACCAAACAAGATCTTCATTTCCCCCTCATTTCATTGAGGCCCCCTTTGCTCTAGTGTTTGTTGGAAACCCTAGCTCAAGTTTTTGTTCTTACAAGCTTGTCTTTGTTTGCTTTGACAGCTTGCTTGTATTTGGGAGCCTCCGATTAAGTTGTGGATGTGTGCCC
Source organism: Avena sativa (assembly GCA_916181665.1). Classification (NCBI taxonomy): domain Eukaryota; kingdom Viridiplantae; phylum Streptophyta; class Magnoliopsida; order Poales; family Poaceae; genus Avena; species Avena sativa. Next base: position 151,059,220 of record OV702283.1, on the reverse strand, counting down.
CAAACTTGTAATGGTGCCGGCTTCCACCTTGAAGGTTGCCGATATAGTGGAAGGTGAATCGATCCCATTGGGGTGAGATTCATCGGAGAACAAGGGAGGCCTCTTGTGGCGTTGGTGGTTTGTAACCACCCCCTCTCCAAACGTAGACGTACTTCCCCTCAAAAGGAAGGAACTACGGGAAACAAATCCTTGTGTCTCCGTGTCCACTTTCCGGTTACCTCTATCCTTTACCGCACCTTACTTACTTGTTTCTTCTTTGTGTTGTGGTAGCTCTTGCATTTTGTCATATAGGTAAATTCACCGTAGTTGCATTATCTAGAGAATTTACCTTATTGTCAAACCTTAATTTGAAAAAGAAGAAAATTTGAAGTAGCACCTATTCACCCTCCCCTCTAGGTGCCCATACGATCATTTCAATTGGGTAGGACATAGAACCAAAAGAATATAACTTTAAATAATTTAGAACAAGATACTAATCATAATCATGCTATTTACAATGTTGGTTAGAAAAATAACATGAATATGACCAGAATAAATCTTAAATATGCTCCCAAAAATTTAGTACTCTCTTTATCTTTATTAAAATTTAAAAGAGCCCTTTAAATATTTGCAGCGGAAAACATAAAATGAAAAAATTCATTAACTTACATTTCTATAGAAACTTTAATGTTACTTTTGTATTTTCTAGAAAAAAATTCGTTGGATAATTTTGTGTAAAAAAACTATGCAAAAATATAAAAAACAGATAATTTAAACTATCTAAAAAGCCTTTGTAAAAGATTAAACAGGAAATTGGGCGGCACTTAGCAGTGAGAAACGACCCAAGCTCTCTATGCGGCGCGTCATGCGCTCTCCTGTGCAGCTCTTGCATCAAGAAAACGGCCCACATCCCAGCGCCTCCTCAACGCTCGCTGTGCGTCGCCAAAAACGGCCTAGCAGCCTGTTGAGGAACATGTCGCCCGCCCAACGCCGTCGAATCAACCCTCTATGCATCGGACGGTTGTGCGCAAGCCTCGCTTGGTCAAAACCAGCGCACCCCCCAGCCACCGTGTAACATCCCAAAAATATTAAACTAGAATCACCAAACTCTATGCATGAAAATTAGGGTTAACAAAAACCTTTCTAAATAAAAATATAAAAGCATGCATGTGTGTATGCATCCCATTTTGAATTCTTTTGAATTGCCTTTTTTATGTGTTTCTTTGCTTGTAAAAGGATTCTTAGGTGAAATAAACATCATGTAAACAATCCCCACACTTTTCCCAAAGACAAATAAATCAAAACAAACAAAATGAGTGAATGGTCACTTTGGCTAAATTAACTCCCATGCCTACTTTGGCTGTCTCTAACTTTCAAAACTTAACAGAAACTTGTTTGGATCTTTGCACCTCTTGATAGTACTCATAACAAAGTATCAAGGCCCACTTTGTGATCATCCAGAAACATTCAAATGCATAGTTTAAAGGACAATTTAAAATTGAATCTATATCATATGGGAAGATCCCACTTTTTCAAAAACCACTCAAACAAGCTCAACTTTCAAAACCCAAGCATATGCAGACACACCAGCACCAACCTAGCACACCCACCAAAAATCTTTTCAAAATTCAAAACTTGAATTCATGCGGCCATTTCATCAAACACCTTGCAGATGCAAATCAACTAAAATCCAAACACTATTTGGAGCAGTGATTTGAGCCTAACTTGTTCCCTCTCTGGTAGCAACTAGGCTTTAGTAGATCATCTAGCTCATTTGTAAACGTCTAGCACCACTATAAGCTTGGCAATATCATCAATGGTGAACAGCCGAAGCCACCCATGCCACCCCAGTGTAGACAGCAAGCTAGGAGAGGAACTAGCCGTGCCAACCTTGTCTGGGAGATCACCCATGCCTCACCGCCCCCTCTCGAACAGCCCTGCCTCGAAGACATCGACCAGAGCACCCAGGAACGCCACGCCCGTGCCTCTGTCAACCATGCCAAGCGTGCGCCAGAGCGCCACCCTCGACACACGCCCACAGACCGCGCGCCGCCCTCGCCGCGTGCATACGCAATTACCACCGTCCCAGGAGACCGCCAGACATCCCCGTTCGCCGCCCCATGCCTCACAGCCACCGCTCGCCGTCTAAGACGCCGCCTCTGCCGCGCAGAGCATCACATGTTCCAGACCGTTTGCCACCGCCCCTACACGCGCATTAAAGCCATAGATCATCGCCAGGAGACCACCAACCGATCGTCACCGCTGGCCATGCCTCTAGTAGCCCGTAGCCATGTCGCCACCGTCGCCTGCCCATTCCGCTCGGTCTCGTCGTCGAGACTATAAATAGAGGCCTCCCTCGCTCAAACTCTTCACACCATCTCACTCCCCTCTCCTCACTAATCGTTCCACCCCGTTCCTGGAGCAAGGCGAGCAACACATCGCCGGAATTTGGCCGGAGCAGGCCGCCTCTGGAGAAGAAGGGCACCGTCGATTTCGTCCACCCCAGGAGAAGCTGCCGGTACCAGGAGGTGCGCCGTCGTCGACTTCGTCGTTCGCTCGCCTCACCGACCCTCGCCTGAGCCCCGGTGAGCCCCCGACGACCCCCACCTGCCGCGTTAGGTTTCTGTCTTGTCGGCGCAGCCCGACGTGGATGATGAGTAGCAGCCGTTCGATTAGACTTAGATCGTGTGGATGAGATTGCCCCGTACCGCTCCGCGTTTAAAGAGCCACTGACTGGTGGAACCCCCCTGTCAGTTGAGCCCCGCGACACGGAGTGACACCGGGCCGGCCTAGTATCGTTTCCCGCGCAGCCTAGTCGTTTGAATTTAACTTTTTTCCATTTTAATTCAAACACAGTTCTGTACCTAGTTTCAAAAATCAACCCAGCTCGATTCAATAAACCAAATTGAATGAAACCAATTTTGTTAGAAAGGTCTTGAAATGCTGAATCCAAGCCCATTTAAACATAACAAGGCAGGACCTTTTCTGCATTTAAACATTTTTCAAATTTAAACCATAAAAGCTTTTGAGTTGATTCCAACTCTCAAAAATCATATTTGATCATACCTTTCAGAATATATAAAAACATTTGGGTTTACTTATAGAAATATTGTTCAAGTAATAAAAGAATGCCACAGAGGCATTTCTAGTCACTTTATTTAAGTAAAATAAAAGGTTAAACCTTATTAAATTGTGACACCACTTTAAATCACATTCCCATGGACTAAAATGTGTGGTGATGACATGTGTCAACACGATCCCATGTTTGGTTTGGAGAATATTAAATCTTAAGTAGTTTTTCAATGAGTAGAAATTACTTTTCTAAAAATAAAAGAAATTAAACCAAGCTTTAATCTTGTAATGTTAGTGATGATGCTAGATCATCTATAGGACCATTTTGTGTGATGATTGAAATTAGTTAATTATTGTTTGGTGATTGTGTACCTCGTATTTATTTATAGACGCTAGTACCGACCAAGGATACGAGGAAGAAGGAGGATACTACAAAGAAGAAGCCGAGGAGAACTTCAACCACTGCTCTGCACAATGCAAGATAACACTTGCAAGATACTCTACTTTAGCAAGCCTTACTAATCAAGTTGACCTATGCAAGCCAATACTTGCAAGCTATTAACTTAGCAAGCTTATACTGATACTTGTACAAGCTAACACTTGCAACATACTATACCTATGCAAGCAAATACTTGCTTGTTACCATGCCAACTATATGCCTTAAGCATATATGATCATAACCACTTGATAAACCAATCCTAGTTTTACTTACAAGCTTTATACTTTATTTCTTTATCAAAGCTATTACTTAGAGTTTACTTAAGTGAATTGTAGATACTAGAAAGATAATTGAAGGTTGCATAAAGAACATAAAATTTGGCCTAAGCTAGATAATCTTTATGTCATCCTAAGGCATGAGATTGAACTTAGTTAAAATCCACTAGTTTACCACCCCTCATTAGTACTTACCCCCACTTGTAGATGCTAGTGCTAAGCATAAAACCTGATCAACTTTGATGAGAATACTTGGTGGAAAAATGGTTATGAAAACCTTGGAATGATGGATCATTCTATTGAAATGTTTTGGACATGTGTTTCCGAACACCAGATGATTTATGGTGATGAAAATGTTGAGGCATGAGCCTTAGCCCTTTATAAAACCGATGGTTGTCTGGATGCGATACCATTCCAATTTTACCGTACAACCACAATACCCGAGAATTGGGTAGGGCTTGACTGGAAACTTATATACCTTAGTATTAGTTCCCTCACGGCCAAGGTCTGAGCTGAGGCTACCTTGTGAAGATTGTCCACCTGTGCAGTACCCAAGATGACAGTTGGTCATGGTTGGGAGGCCAAACTCACAAGAGAGGTGCTTATACTAGGGCGTGTAATTGAAAGGTTAGGATTGATTATCCGCATACTGAGTATGGTGAATTCAGGATTTGTTCCTGACGGATGTATCGAATGTTGTGGTGAAAGTGTACAATCTCTACAGAGTGTCAAACTATTCGAATAGCCGCGTCCGTGGTTATGGATAGTTGGAGTGGCCATACTGTTCCCCCGTCAGATGTTTTCAAAATGACTTATGAAATGAATTGAGACTTTGACTTGACCACAATAGAGTTGTGATATGAAATACAAGTTCCCACTTAGGTGTTATAAAATTTCAGCTACCTTTTCTTGCTTCTGAACCTAGTAGATGTAAATCTGGCTTTTTGCAAAACAACCCTAGAGCTTAGTGTCCTACTACAAGAACCCCCTTCACTTGTTAGTATTAGTTTGCGAGTACTTAGAGAGTACTCATGGCTTTGTCCCTGGCTATTCCCGTGGCCAGACTATGAATAGGAGTACCTGGAGGATGGATCCCAGGAAGGTTACGACAACTAGGATCATCTCCCATCGTCAGCATTGCCTGTGACCCTGAAGATGGAGCTTCGCCTACGCTACCGTTATTATTACGTATTTCCGCTGCTTGAGTTGTATTAAGAACTGGATCATGAGATCCTTATTTGTGTAAGACCTTATGTATGGTTTGTAATGGATGATGTACTGTGGTATCCAATTCTGTTATGTATCGCAAAAATGGTAATCCCGGGATTGCGATGTATGGCATAACAGGCATCTGGGATTAAAAATCCGGGTGTTGACAAGTTGGTATCAGAGCCATCCTGACCATAGGAGACCCTAGTTAGACTGGACGTTTGAAATCAAAAACTTAGTTTCAAAACCAAAGAAAGCAAATATTTACAAAAATTTATTCCCATTCTTATCACTTTGATTCTTTCATGAAAATTCATGTTCCGCAAAAACTCTTGCAAAATACATAAAATTTGACACACTTGATCACTCTACTAACTTACTCATCTTATATTCTTTTAGATGGACGTGAAGTACAACAAGTTTTACCAGTTGGGAAATGGAGGAGACCTTATCTTTGAGAGGGATTTGGACCAACTTTCGGAACTTCTAGAGCGTTCGCACCCCGAGTTCTTCGGAGCTCAGCTCAATGATCAAGGAGGAGAAGATCTGCAGTGGCTAATTGTTGCAAGTCTCCGAGGAAAGATTGAACCTCCCACTGCTGAGGGAATTCAGTTTACCTTAAGAGAGAACAACTGGCTCGATGGACTTGCCAGGGCCATGGGGGAAGCTCTTGCCCGTCTGTGTGGGCAGAGTATCAACCAGATCAAGGGTACCCGCTTTGAGTTTTGCCCAAGGCGTGATTCTAATGGACAACCACTGGAAGCCCCATACCACCACGAGCTGAAGACCCAATTGGACCACCTTAGCTTCATGATGTACGATCGTCAGTAGGAGTTGGATAATTTCCGTGACCACTCCAACCACAAGTCCGCCATTATCAAGACGAAGGATCAGACCATCGCCATGTTAGCAAAGGATCGCAAGTCTCGCCGCCGTCAGCTCGACAAGAAGGAGCGCATCATTGCCCGTCTTCGCCACCGTATCTCGTCTTTGGAGGAGACCATCCACGAGAGAGACATGCAGTTGGAAGAAAGGGAGAATGTCGGAGAGGATCTTTGTGGAGACCCCTACTCCTATCTCAGCGATGATGATGATTTTCTGGAGGATCAGGCTATGGATTTCTTCACCGATGAGGAGGATTTCGCCTTCATCAATGACGACGATGATGACGAGGATGACGACTACACCGACTCCGAGGAGTAGTAGCACTTGAGCACTAGCGTAGTGAGTAGTATTCGTTCCCACTGTATCGTAGTTTCCAGCATGGTTCCTAAAACCATCTGTTTACCTTGTTGTGGTGTGTGTTTGTATCGTGTGCTATGAATGAATGAATGAATGAAAATCAAGTTGCTAGAAAAATCTGAGTCAAACTTTAAAAACTTTTCAAAATCCCAAAAACTTAGAAATTACCCTCTTTTCTCATGATCTATCTCAATCTTCAGATGCCACGCGTAGGAAGTGGTTCATCCCCGGACCCGATGTTGCAGATCCTGCAAATGTTGGTTTCTGACCGCGAAGCTGAAAGAGCGGAACGTCAAGCCAACCTAGCCACCCTTCAATAGATAGCTCGGCTAGCCCACAACAATCAAGGCCACGGAAACCAGGACAACCATGGATCTAAGCTCAAGAATTTCTAGAACATCAACCCACCTATTTTCACTAAGTCGGAAGAGCCCTTAGACGCTGATGATTGGCTGTAAACCATGGAAAATAACCTAGAAGTCGCCGGAGTGGAAGCCAACGAGAAAGTTCTTTTCGCCACCCATTATCTAGCCGGAGATGCCAGAGCATGGTGGAACAGTGTTCGTGCCATGACCGGAGGACAGATGATGACCTAGGAGGAATTCAAAGTCAAGTTCAGCAGAACCCATGTGCCACCAGGTTTGATCAAGAGGATGAGAGATGAGTTCAGAGAACTGAAGCAAGGAAGGATGACCGTAGTGGAATACCGTGACAAATTCTTGTCATTAGCTAGGTATGCCCCGGATGAGATCGACACCGAAGCCAAGAAGAAAGAAAGATTCCTGAATGGTCTGCACGATGAGATGCAAACTGTGTTAGTCAATATCCCCTTTGCTGATATTGAAGCCCTGGTCGACTCTGCCATCCAGATGGAAGGAAAGATCAACCAAGCCAATGAGAACCGTAAGCGTCGCATGATGCAGCAACTAGGAACCCATCAGACCCCAAAGTACCGCCCTAACCCATCTCCAGGATTTGCCCCGAGAACCAACAGACCCCCGATGAACCGTCCGACCTATCCCAACCGTGGAAACCCAAGGCCCGGAGGAAATCACAACAACCCCGGCAACTCTAACAATTCCAACCGTGCCCCACCTAAGTTCAACAACAACAATGCTACCTCCAACACCAACACTGCCCCGAGGACTGGAAGCAATGCTGTGCCTGTTGCAGCAAAGGAAAAGTCGCAAGTAACTTGTTATGACTGTGGAAATAAGGGTCACAACTCCAACGAGTGCCCCAACAAGAAGAATGCCGCAGCCCCCAATGCAAATGCCCCAGCTCAGCAGCAGCGTCGTGTTCCACCAGGAAGAAGGTTTGCCCCAGGGAATTCACTCAACCGCAACGGCCATCTTTTTCTCATGCATGCTGAAGAAGCTCAGGAAGCGCCAGACGTCGTGCTGGGTATGTTTTCTGTTAATTCAGTACTTGCAAGAGTGTTGTTTGATTCTGGTGCATCGCATCCATTTGTCACCGAAGAATTTGCCTGCACTAGTAAGATTCAACCGACAAAACTGAAGCATGTTATGATCGTCCAAATTCCTGGTTCAACCACCAAGGCTAGGCAAATTTGCAAAGCCGTCCCTATCCGAATCCATGGCATAGATTTTTATGCTAACCTGATAGTACTCGAACTAAAGGTTTGGAAGTAGTACTAGGAATGGATTGGATGTCCAAACATAAAGGATTGATTGACTGTGCCAAGAAAGCCATCACCATGACCAGTACAGCCGGAATATCAGTCGAGCATATATCTGAAACCTTACCTCGTCAATTCAAGTGCAACAAGAGTATAGCCCAACCTACCACTGACCAAGTCCGGATAGCCTGTGAATACCTCGATGTATTTCCAGATGTTTTGCCCGGTATGCCCCCAGATCGGGATATCGAGTTTATCATCGAACTAATCCCCGGAACAGGACCCATAGCCCAGAGACCATATAGTATGAACCCGTCTGAACTAGAAGAACTGAAGAAGCAACTGGATGCCATGCTGGAAATTGGATTGATTCAACCAAGTGCGTCACCATGGAGATCACCTGTTTTGTTTATGGACAAGAAAGATGGAGGTAACCGTTTGTGTACGGATTATCGGAAGTTAAATGTTGTCACCATCAAAAACAAGTACCCCTTTCCCAAGATAGAAGATTTGCTTGATCAGTTGACCGGTGCCCAAGTGTTTTCTAAGATTGATCTTAGGACTGGCTATCATCAACTCAAAATTCGTGCAAAGGATATTCCAAAGACTGCCTTTACCACCAGATATGGATTATACGAGTATACCGTTATGTCTTTTGGATTAACCAATGCCCCCGCTTATTTCATGAATCTCATGAATAAGATTTTTATGGACTTCCTGGATAAGTTTGTCGTTGTTTTCATCGATGACATTCTGATTTATTCCAAATCGGAAGAAGAACATGAGCTACACTTAAGGACCATTCTTGGAACCCTTAGAGAGCATCAGTTGTATGCCAAGTTGTAACATCCAAAAAATACTAAACTTGGATCATCAAACTCTAAATCATCAAATTTAGGGTTAACAAAAACTTTGCTAAATAAAAATATGAAAGCATGCATGTGAGTATGCATTTCATTTTGAATTCTTTTGAACCAACTTGTTTGTGTGTTCCTTTGCTTGTAAATGGATGCTTAGGTGAAATAAACATCATCTAAACAATTCCCAAACTTTTCTCAAAGACAAGTAAATCAAAACAAATAAAATAAGGGAATGGTCATTTTGACCAATTTAACTCCCATGCCTACTTTGGATGTCTCAAACTTTCAGAACTTAACAGAAAGTTTTCTGGATCTTTGCACCCCTTGATTATAATCATAACAAAGTATTAAGGCCCACTTTGTGATCATCCAGAAACATTCAAATGCATAGTTTAAAGGACAATTGAAAATTGAATCTTTATCATATGGGAAGATCCCACTTTTTTAAAAACCACTCAAACAAGTTCAACTTTCAAAACCCAAGCATCTTCTGACTCACCAGCACCAACCTAGCACACCCACCAAAAATCTTTTCAAAATTCAAAACTTAAATTCTTGCGGCCATTTCATCAAACACATTGCAGACACAAATCATCAAAATCTTAAACACTATTGTGAGCAGTGATTGAAGCCTAACTTGTTCCCTCTCTAGCTCACAACCATCTCAGTAGATCACCTAGCAAGTTAAACCAAGCACTAGACTCACTGTAAGCTGGGCAATGACATCAATGGTGAACAACCGAAGCTCACCATGCCACCCCAGTGGAGACAGCAAGCTAGGAGGAGATTTAGCCGTGCCAACCTTGTCTAGGAGCAAGCCAACACTCCACCGCCACTCCCTGTCCCAGCCGCGAGCGTTGCCAAACCCTGGACGACACGCACGAACCGCGCCCAGCTCGCCAGCAACCATGCCGAGCATGCGCCAGAGCGCCACACTCGATCGACGCCCACAGACCGCGCGCCGCCCTCGCCGCATGCATACATGATCGCCACCGACCCAGGAGACCGCCAGACATCACCGTTCGCCGCCCCATGACGCACAACCACCGCTCACCGTCGAAGACGCCGCCTCTGCCGTGCAAAGCATCGCGCGTTCCAGACCAAACCGCACCGCCCCTACGCGCGCATTAAAGCAGTAGAGCATCGCCAGGAGACCACCAAGCGATCGCCACCGCTGACCATGCCTCTAGCAGCCTGTAGCCATGTCGCCACCGTCGCTTGTCCATCCCGTTCGACCTCATCGTCGCGACTATAAATAGAGTCCACCCCCAGCCGAATTGAGCACACCATATCACTCCCCTCTCCTTACTGATCGTTCCACCCCGTTCCCGGAGCAAGGCGAGCATCACTTCGCCGAAATTTCACCGGAGTCTGCCGCCCCAGGAGAAGAAGGGGGCCAGCGATTGGAGCCGCCCCAGGAGAAGCTGCTGGTACCAGGAGGTTCGCCGTCGTCGACTTCGTCGTTCGCCCGCCTCGCCGACCCTCGCCTGAACCCCGGTGAGCCCCCAACGACCCCCACTGGCCGCGCTAGGTTTCTGTCTCGCCGGCGTTGCCCAACGTGTCGACGATGACCCTCAGCCGTTGGATTAGAACCAGATTGAACGCACCACATCGCCCCATATCGCTTCGCACCCCCTCGTCTCACTGATGCGTGGGAACAACCACTTAACCAGCCCGCGTAAGCGCTGTGCTTAGCAGGCCGGCCCAATATCACTTCCCCCGCAGCCCAGTTATTTGAATTTAACCTTTTCCATTTTATTTCAAACACACTTCTGTACCTAGTTTCAAAAATCAACCCAGGTTGATTCAGTAAACCAAATTGAATGAAACCAATTTTGGTAGAAAGGTCTGGGAATGCTGAATCCAAGCCCGTTGGATTCAAGTCATTTGGATCTATAGATCATTCTTGGTAAAAATAACAAGGTAGAAGCTTTTCTGCATACAAACATTTTTCAAAATAAACCATAATAGATTTTGAGTTGATTCCAACTCTCAAAAATCACATTTAACCATACCTTTCAGAATATATAAAAATATATAGGTTTACTTACAGAAATAATGTTCAAGTAATAAAAGAATGCTACATAGGCATTTCTAGTAACTTTATTTAATTAAAATAAAAGGGTAAAACCTTATTAAATTGTGACACCACTTTAAATCACATTCCCATGGACTAAAATATGTGGTGATGACATGTGTCAACTTGATCCCATGTTTGGTTTGGAGAATATTAAATCTTAAGTAGTTTTTCAATGAGTAGAAATTAATTTTCTAAAAATAAAAGGAATTAAACCAAGCTTTAATCTTGTAATGTTAGTGATGATGCTAGATCATCTATAGGACCCTTTTGTGTGATGATTGCAAGTAGTTAAGTATTGTTTGGTGATTGTGTACATCGTATTTATTTATAGACACTAGTACCGACCAAGGATACGAGGAGGAAGGAGGATTCTACGAAGAAGAAGCCAAGGAGAACTTCAACCACTCCTCTGCACAAGGCAAGCTAACACTTGCAAGATACTCTACTTTAGCAAGCCTTACTATACAAGTTAACCTGGCAAGCCTAATGCTACTAGTTGAATGTGCAAGCTAACACTTGCAAGATACTCTACTTTAGCAAGCCTTACTATACAAGTTAACCTGGCAAGCCTAATACTACTAGTTGAATGTGCAAGCTAACACTTGCAAGATACTCTACTTTAGCAAGCCTTACTATACAAGTTAACCTGGCAAGCCTAATGCTACTAGTTGAATGTGCAAGCTAACACTTGCAAGATACTCTACTTTAGCAAGCCTTACTATACAAGTTAACCTTGCAAGCCTAATGCTACTAGTTGAATGTGCAAGCTAACACTTGCAATTTAGCAATCTTGTACTGATACTGTGCAAGCCAATACTTGCTTGTCACCATGCCAACTATATGCCTTAAACATAGATGATCCTACCCACTTGATAAACCAATCCTAGTTTTTACTTACAAGCTTATCACTTTATTTCTTTATCAAAGCTATTACTTAGAGTTTACCTCAGTGAATTGTAGATACTAGAAAGATATTTGAAGGTTACATAAAGAGCATAAAATTTGGCCTAAGGTAGATAATCTTGATGTCATCCTAAGGCATGAGATTGAACTTAGTTGAAACTCCACTTGTTTACCACCCCTCATTAGTACTTACCCCCACTTGTAGATGCTAGTGCTAAGCATAAAACTTTATCAACTTTAGATGGGAATACTTGGTGGAAAAATGGTTATGAAAACCTTGGAATGATGGATCATTCTATTGAAATGTTTTGGACATGTGTTTCCGAACACCAGATGATTTATGGTGATGAAAATGTTGAGGCATGAGCCTTAGCCCTTTATAAAACTGATGGTTGTCTGGATGCGATACCATTCCAATTTTATCATACAACCACAATACCCGAGAATTGGGTAGGGCTTGACTGGAAACTTATATACCTTAGTATTAGTTCCCTCACGGCCAAGGTCTGAGCTGAGTCTACCTTGTGAAGATTGTCCACCTATGCAGTACCCAAGATGACAGTTGGTCATGGTTGGGAGGCCAAACTCACAGGAGAGGTGCTTATACTAGGGCGTGTAATTGAAAGGTTAGGATTGATTATCCGCATACTGAGTATGGTGAATTCAGGATTTGTTCCTGACGGATGTATCGAATGTTGTGGTGAAAGTGTACAATCTCTGTAGAGTGTCAAACTATTCGAATAACCGCATTCGCGGTTATGGACAGTTGGAGTGGCCATACTGTTCCCCCGTCAGACTTTTCAAAATGATTTGTGAAAGGAAGTGAGACTTTGACTTGACCACAACAGAGTTGTGACATGAGTTACAAGATCCTATTTAGGTGTTATAAAAATGTGACTAGCTACTCTTATTTCTGAACTTAGTAGAGGTAAATCTGGCTTCTTGCAAAATAACCCTAGATCCTAGTATCCTATTATCACAAACCCCTTCCGCTTGTTAGTATTAGTTTGCGAGTACTTAAAAGAGTACTCATGGCTTTGTCCCTGGCTATTCCCATGGCCAGACTATGAAGAGGAGTACCTGGAGGATGGACCCCAGGAAGGTTACGACAACTAGGATCATCTCTGTCACATCCCAAAATTCTCCTAATTTTGGAATGTGAAATAAATAAATAAGTTTGATTGATTGTTTGACTATGTTGAAAATTCTCAAAGAGAAGAAACTTTTTGAATTGAAAATCCTCTCAACCTTGAATTCAAAATCTTATATTCTTTTGTTATGACCTAAGTAGCCATATAGGCAAAAGGGCATGGATTGATTATGGATTATAGAATTGGTGTGCAAGATTTCAAAATGAAAATCATGAAGCCTTCATAAGCATTTCATTACATCCATGCAAAGATCTCACAAACTGAATCCAAATCCTGGTATCTAAATCCTATAGTTGATTCGCCCAAATGTTCCTAAAGGTAATTAAATTGAATTTATAAAACCCAGTGTTGCTAAGGCATAAATTATTGATAATTATAGCCTAAATAGATCCAATTAATATTACAAAATTTTAGAAACAAAATTGAGCTCATTTGGAGCTAGTATGAAAAAGTTATGGAATAAATACAAACAAATAAAGATATAAATAAAATGGAATATACAAGGATTTATAAACCCACTACTTGCAAACTAGTAAAAAGATTACAAATATGATCCTACAATGATCTATTCGACTTTAGAAAAATTTAGAAACAAGAATCGTGTCATTTGGAGTTCGTATGTAAAAGATATGAGGGAAACAAGTAAATAGAAAAAAAAACCTAAGCGGGCCGGCCCACCCGGACCGACCGAGCCAGGCCACGCATGTACACGAGACGATTGATCCCAGCCTTGCTTTAAAAACCGTGCGAATCAGTTTTTGACAAACCTATCTCTAATCAAACTCTTATAACTTTTTATCTACAACTCCAAATCGACTTCCGTTTCTTTCTACTGGTTCCCTACTCCAAAACCTATCTCTACACCATCCTAAATCTCCATATAAACTCGTGGAGCCACAGCTGTACGAGTTTCTCTTCTCGAAATCCCGAATCTACATATGCCCGAATCTTATTTCGCTTTTTAACCCATCTAGACTTCGTCATTTGCCTTCGGTCAAAAAACGGAAGTTGTAGAACTCGTCGAAATCTTTCAATCTCGACAAACCTCACCTCTTTTCATCAACCACAGCTGGAGAATTTCGTATCGCAATATTTCAGATCTGACGGTGTAAATCCAAGATGTACTCGCGCTCGTTTCTTCAAATCCAAATTCCTTTGGTGACAAGGTAGGAATAATGATTCCCCACAATTTTTATGTTTTAAGTTTTTTAATTTGACCTACGGATTTGTCTCTCTAATACAGATCTATTTCTTGTCTATTCTGAGCCAAAATCGGGTCAATCTCTTCTTCTAGCCACCGGATCCTATCCATACGGTCGAGATCCAATCAAACCGGTGCGTGCCATGTCGTCATCCCGGTCAGCTTCCTCATCAACGCCATGTCAACGTCAGGTCAGCATCTAGTCCCAGTCAGCATGCAAAGTCAACCTGTCCAGTCAGCGGAATATTCTCTGGAATATTCCGTTCGAATTTAAAATTGCACATTATAGATCTAACTTGTAAAATTCATTAGAAATTCATACCATGTCCAAAAATTGCGTATAATATATCAAATTGAAGATAATTTCACGTAAAATCATCTTATCAGAATAGATCCAACTTTTACTGTACGTGGTTACTGCAGTAATTTAATTAGTTTTAATGGTCTTTTAGGTTAATAAATTCATAGGAAATTATCTGTAACTCCGAAAAATATGAACAATATATCAAATTGAAGCTACTAATGTACATTAATAATATCTGGTTGGATCTAGCCTTTGCGGATTGTTTAACCCGTAGAAATTTAATTAGTTTTAATGGCTTTATAAATCATTAAATTCATAGTAAATTAATTGCTTGTCACAAAAATATAAATGATATACCGATGCAAAGCTGGTTCCACGTAGATCATCAATAAGCAATAAGTTCAGCCTTTGACTGTAAGGTTTTGCCGTGAATATTTAAATGGTTTAATGGCCTATTTAGAGTAATAAATTCATAAGAAAATAAATACTGCTTAGAAAATTACAAATAATATGTCACTGGAATCACAATTCCATGGAGATTTCAGATATAATTTTAGTTTGATTTTTAGGCAACAGAAACTATATGAATCATTTAAAACCCATTAAATCCTATTTAAATCATATAAAAAGATCTATAACTCCGATTAGGGTGAATCCAAGTACTAAGGTTTTGTATTGACAATATCTATACAGAGAAATTGCATGACAAATTATTTGGTACTGTTAAAACAGAAATTCATACAGAAATATTTAAACCCATTGAAATAGTTTTTTAATCATAAGAAAATATCTATAACTCCTTTTTAGGTGATTCAAATTGCTACTGTCTCTAAATTGCATTACCTCTATCCAGTATCTAGTTCACAATTTAATACGACATAAACATATTTAGTTCAATTAAAGTGGTATACACCATATCAAATCGATACAACTTTAGTAATAAAAGCTTTAGTGCATTAAATGACTTTCCACATGCATCATGTAATCTAATTATGTTCAGAACACTAAATGCAAGCATTGTGACTCATTAAATCGTCATGCATGCATCTGTTCATCATTGTTTTCTTGTAATGTTGCACTGTTGTATGTTTGCAATGTTTTGAATGGTGTTTGTTGTGTTTGCTTCAAACGTTAGATTGCGAGGAGTGCAACTACTGTGATTGCAACTACTATGATTGCAAGTATTGTGGTTATTACGAAAGAGGCCATTATAATTGTGAGGATTATCTAATTAACTACATCTACATCAAAGGCAAGTGGTGCTATCTTGGTCATAAATGTCCTACTGCTTTTCTATGCATTGTAGATGTTTTTGTAGAATTGCATATGTAGGAATTGATGTGTATATGCTATGATATGTCCCATATTATTCCCTAGCATTCCTTGTTTATGAGCCACCGTTGGTAGATGTGCTTAGCCATGCTATGATGAACGAGGGCTGGGTTACATCACTGATGTTGATTCTAAATGTGTTGGTTTGCGAAAACTAAAACAACTTAATCAATAAATCTCCTGGGTGTGATGGGATTGATAATTTTTGGTGGTATCATTGCGGAAATGCACCCAGGACACTGAGAAAGGATTGACTTCTTTGTTTGGTAGCTTTCATGTGCAACCATGTGCCAATAATGGAATAGGCGGTTGGTTGGACTCAGTAGGTTGTGGTAACTCAAACCCACGTAACTAGAGATGTAGATAGTGTAGGTTGGACCGGTGCGTGTCGGGTTTGGGGAGCTACTTCCCGAACGGTTCCTTCTTGGACTTCTCCCTATCATCACCCAATATGAGAGTGGGGGTACGAGCTGGGCTGGCCAAGTCACATGGGTAAAGTGTACTAACCCCTGCAGGGTGTATAAACTAAGTGCTTAGCCGTGTCCCCGGTTATGGACAATTTGAGCGACCTGATACTGATGCTATGATATTTCTCACTCATCCTTATTTCTTAATTACTTAAAACTTGTTGGGTGAACATAATTGGGTAGGAGCACCTGGGAGTGAACCAGAGTGTCCTATTTATCGTAATGGAAAAAATACTTTGTTACAAATGTTAGGATAAAACTGTTGCTTTATGCAAATGAGCCTGAACTCTACTTGGCCAAATAAGCATGTAGTTGATACATCTGTTGTTAACCACTTTAGCCTACTTGCCATACATTCAATGTATTGACCATTCGTGGCTGCAACGTTTCATGTTGCAGGTTATAACGTATCTGAGTGATCGTTCATAGGTCGCGAGACTCCACTCAACAATTGTTCGCCTGTGGCACATTTGAAGGATGGAGATCTACCTTGTATTCGTTTTCCGCTGTGTACTTGAATAAATAATGTAAATTCTGGATCATATTCGTTGTATTTATGATGCACAGTTATATTTGGTATCATTTTGTACTATGTGTGCCAGTGAACCGATCCAGGGATTGGCACTATACACATGAACTCAGCCTTATCAGGCGAGGGTGTTACAATCTCCCATCGTCAGCATTGCTTGTGATCCTGAAGATGGAGCTTCGCCTACGCTATCGTTATTATTACGTATTCCGCTGCTTGAAGTTGTATTAAGAACTGGATCATGAGATCCCTATTTGTGTAAGAACTTATGTATGGTTTGTAATGGATGATGTACTATGGTATCCAATTCTGTTATGTCTCGCAAAAATGGTAATCCTGGGATTGCGATGTATGGCATAACAGGCATCTGGGATTAAAAATCTGGGTGTTGAAAAGTTGTCATCAGAGCCATCCTGACCATAGGAGACCCTAGTTAGACTGGACGTTTGAATCAAAAACTTAGTTTCAAAACCAAAGGAAGCAAATATTTACAAAAACTTATTCTCATTCTTATCCCTTTGATTCTTTCATGAAAATTCATGTCCCTCAAAAACGCTTGCAAAATACATAAAATTTGACACACTTGATCACTCTACTAACTTACTCATCCTATATTCTTTTAGATGGACGTGAAGTACTGCAAGTTTTACCAGTTGGGGAATGGAGGCGACCTTATCTTTGAGAGGGATCTGGACCAGCTTTCGGAACTTCTGGAGCGTCCGCACCCCGAGTTCTTTGGATCTCAACTCAGTGATCAAGGAGGAGAAGATCTGCAGTGGCTAATTGTTGCAAGTCTCCGAGGAAAGATTGAACCTCCCACTGCTGAGGGAATTCAGTTTACCTTAAGAGAGAACAACTGGCTCAACGGACTTGCCAGGGCCATGCAGGAAGCTCTTGCCCGTCTGTGTGGGCAGAGCATCAATCAGATCAAGGAACCCGCTTTGAGTTTTGCCCAAGGCGTGATGCAAATGGACAACCACTGGAAGCCCCATACCACCATGAGCTGAAGACCCAATTGGACCAACTCAGCTTCATGATGTACGATCGTCAGCAGGAGTTGGGTAACTGCCATGACTACTCAAACCACAAGTCTGCCATCATCAAGACGAAGGACCAAACCATCGCCATGCTAGCAAAGGATCGCAAGTCTCGCCGCCGTCAGCTCGACAAGAAGGAGCGCATCATTGCCCGTCTTCGCCACCGTATCTCATCTTTGGAGGAGACCATCCACGAGAGAGACATGCAGTTGGAGGAAAGGGAGAATGCCGGAGAGGATCTTCGTGGAGACCCCTACTCCTATCTCAGCGATGACGATGATTTTCTGGAGGATCAGGCTATGGACTTCTTCACCGATGAGGATGATTTCGCCTTCATCGATGATGATGAGGATGATGAAGCCACAGATTCCGAGGAGTAGTACCACTTGAGCACTAGCGTAGTGAGTAGTATTCGGTCCCACTGTATCGTAGTTTTCAGAATGGTTCTTAAAACCATCTGTTTTTCTTTGTTGTGGTGTGTGTTGTACCGTGTGCTATGAATGAATGAAAGCAAGTTACTAGAAAATCTGAGTCAAACTTTGAGAACTTTTCAAAATCCCAGAACCTTAGAAATTTCCCTCTTTTCTCATGATCTATCTCAATCTTCAGATGCCACGCGGAGGAAGTGGTTCATCCCCGGACCCGATGTTGCAGATCCTGCAAATGTTGACCTCTGACCGCGAAGCTGAAAGAGCGGAACGTCAAGCCAACCTAGCCACCCTGCAACAGATATCTCAGCTAGCCAATAACAACCAAGGCCACGGAAATCAGGACAACCATGGATCTAAGCTCAAGAACTTCCAGAATACCAACCCACCTGTTTTCACTAAGTCAGAAGAACCCTTAGACGCCGATGATTGGCTGCAGACCATGGAAAATAACCTAGAAGTCGCTGGAGTGGAATACCGTGACAATTTTTTGTCATTAGCTAGGTATGCCCCGGATGAGATCGACACCGAAGCCAAGAAGAAAGAAAAATTCCTGAATGGTCTGCATGATGAGATGCAGACAGTGTTAGTCAATATCCCCTTTGCTGATATTGAAGCCCTTGTCGACTCTGCCATCCAGATGGAAGGAAAGATCAACCAAGCCAATGAGAACCGCAAGCGTCACATGATGCATCAGCCAGGAACCCATCAGACCCCAAAGTATCGCCCTAACCCATCTCCAGGATTTTCCCCAAGAACCAACAGACCCCCGATGAACCGTCCGACCTATCCCAACCGTGGAAACCCTAGGCCTGGAGGAAATCACAACAACCCCGGCAACTCTAGCAATTTCAACCGTGCCCCACCCAAGTTCAACAACAACAATGCTACCGCCAACACCAACACTGCCCCAAGGACTGGAAGCAATGTTGTGCCTGTAGCAGCAAAGGACAAGTCACAGGTGACTTGTTATGACTGTGGAAATAAGGGTCACTATTCCAACGAGTGCCCCAACAAGAAGAATGCCGCAACACCCAATGCCAATGTCCCAGCTCCGCAACAGCGTCGTGTTCAGCCAGGAAGAAGGTTTGCCCCAGGGAATTCGCTCAACCGCAATGGCTGTCTTTTTCTCATGCATGTTGAAGAAGCTCAGGAAGCGCCAGACGTTGTGCTGGGTATGTTTTTTGTTAATTCAGTACTTGCACGAGTGTTGTTTGATTCTGGTGCATCGCACTCATTTTTCACCGAAGAATTTGCATGCACTAGTAAAATTCAACCAACCAAACTGAAGCATGTTATGATTGTTCAAATTCCTGGATCAACCACCAAGGCTAGGCAAATTTGCAAAGCCGTCCCTATCCGAATCCATGGCATAGATTTTTATGCAAATCTGATAGTACTCGAAACTAAAGGTTTGGAAGTAGTAATAAGGATGGATTGGATGTACAAACATAAAGGATTGATTGACTGTGCTAAGAAAGCCATAACCATGACCAGTACAGCCGGAATATCAGTCGAGCATATATCTGAAACCTTACCTCGTCAATTCAAGTGCAACAAGAGTATAGCCCAACCTACCATTGACCAAGTCCGGATAGTCTGTGAATACCCCGATGTATTTCCAGATGTTTTGCCCGGTATGCCCCCAGATCGGGATATCGAGTTTATCATCGAACTAATCCCCAGAACCGGACCCATAGCCCAGAGACCATATAGTATGAAACCGTCTGAGCTAGCAGAACTGAAGAAGCAACTGGATGCCATGCTGGAAATTGGATTGATTCAACCAAGTGCGTCACCATGGAGATCACCTGTCTTGTTTGTGGATAAGAAAGATGGAGGTAACCGTTTGTGTACGGATTATCGGAAGTTGAATAATGTCACCATCTAGAACAAATACCCCTTGACCAAGATAGAAGATTTGTTTGATCAGTTGACCGGTGCCAAAGTGTTTTCTAAGATTGATCTTAGAACTTTCTATCATCAATTCAAGATTCGCGCAGAGGATATTCCAAAGACTGCCTTTACCACCAGATATGGATTGTACGAGTATACAGTCATGTCTTTTGGATTAACCAATGCCCCTGCTTATTTCATGAATCTCATGAATAAGATTTTTATGGACTTCCTGGATAAGTTTGTCATTGTTTTCATCCTGGATAAGAAAGATGTGTGCAACCAAAGTCTGATGAACCTGTCTTTGTATAACTGTTAAGTATTCCTCCATAAACACCGGAGACAAAAGTGTTTGTTGCTTAGAACGTCAAGTTTCTTTGAGAAGGAATTTTTCGTGAAAAGTTAAGTGAGAGGACAATAGAACTTTGATAAGGTTAAAAGAACCTTAGCTATATGTGCAAAGTTGCGCAGCGCCGAAAAGTGTTCCGGAGGTAGCAACAATGCTCATGGCTCACGTACCTCAAAGGTTGTGGTCACGGAGATCCAAGTTCCTATTGAAACAAGTAGGTCGGATGAACAATCGAATACTAAGATTTGAGAGTTAAATCATTATTTGACAATAATGATCCGACTACATGCAAAGAAGCGATGATGAGCCCTGACTCCGTCAAATGGCTTGAAGCCATAAAATCCGTGATAGTTCCATACATGAGAAATCAAGTTTTGAACTTGAAGGACCCTCGAGAAAGGTGTAAGACCTTACAGTCATGTTTGGATCTATGAAATAGTCGACGTGTTGGGAAAAAAGTTCACAACAATGTTCAAAGGTTGACTATGATAAGATTTGATCTTTCATAGTGATATTTAGTCTAGACGGATTAGTGTAGCAACCACTACATATAATTTTGTTATATGGTAGTTGAATAAACAAAACAAGTTCTTCTAATAGAATTGTTACCTAGGACATGTGAATAACATGGTCCATAGGGTTTTTGTTAATTCAAAGGATGCTAAAAGCATATGCAAACTTCAATGGTTGAAGTAAGCATCGCGGAGTTGGAATCTTCACTATGATGAAAATGTTAAAAGAGTTTAAATTCATCAGAGATGATGAAGATGCTTGCATTTGCAAGAAATTAAGTGGGAGCGCTAAGACATGTTTCTAATACATTATGTGGAAGACATATTGTTGATTGGAAATAATGTATCTTTTATTAACACAGGATAAGAATTTCATCTCGATGAAAGACTTAGGAAAAACCCAAATATTTGGCATGAATAGACGCTAATAGGTTATGCCAGAAGTACATAGACGAGATATTGAATGAGTTCAATATAGAAACTACAAGAAAGTTTCTTGTCGCACAGAAAGGATTGAATGAGTTCAATATTGATGATATATTCAAATGTATTGACATTTCGTAAGTGAAACAAGATTCAAGTATAGATTGATACTTGATCACAAAGAGTATTTATATCAATCATACTGTGATATGTACAAATCCAGATATGTCCTATGCTCTAAATGTTGTGAGCATATACCAGAATGATTCATAAGATGATCATTGGACAATAGTAAGAATATTCTTATGATCTTTTGGAAGAACTAAGAGTATATTATTTGTAGAAGTGACAAATAGATGGTTAGTTCATTGTAAAAGTACTACATTGATACTAGTTTTTTGACAAAGTACAAATTAAGTTTATCTCAATCTAAACCAAGGATGGCACAATATAATGGAAAGTGAGTTCCATAATGGATTTGGATGAGTTCCAAAGTTAAAGACATTGTGACAGATACTACAACAAAAGGCTAAGTGTATGACTGCTATTTTAGCAGCAAAAGAGGGCATTTGTGTCAAGTAGTTTGTTATCAAACTAGGTGTAGTTCACAGTGGGATAATACTATGAAAATATATTGTACGACAATATTATCAACATGTTTTTAACCCCAAAGAACTAAAGGTCACACCAAATGACCAAATTTGTACGAAGCCATCTCATTAGAGAATGAGTGATGCGTAGAGACGCAAAGACATGCAATTACACACGGACCTGGAAGTGTCAGATCCGGAGATCGTGTACATACAACACCGGAAAGCCATAGGTGTTGAATACACAAAGGTTTGAAACTAGATTATTGACTCTAGTGCAAGTGGGAGACTGTTGGAGATATGCCCAAGAGGCAATAATAAAGTGGTTATTATCATATCTTCATACTTATGATAAATGTTTACATACCATGCTATAATTGTATTAACCGGAAACATTAATACTTGTGTGATTTGTAAACATAAAAGAGTCCCTAGTAAAGCCTCTTGTTAAACTAGCTTGTTGGTTAATATATGATCATAGTTTCCTGATCATGAACATAGAGATGTTATTAACAACAGGGTCATATCATTAGGAGAATGATGTGATGGACATACTCCTATAGTTAAGCGTAGCATAAAGATCAAGTCATTTAATAGAGTTCATTTGCTATAAGCTTTCTGATACATAGTAACCTAATTCCTTCGACCATGAGATCATGCTAATCACCATCACCGGAAGGATGCTTTGATGACATCAAACACCACACCGTAACTGGGTGGCTATAAAGGTGGCATTGAGTGTTCGGAAAGTATGTGTTAAGGCACATGGATCAAGAGTGGGATTTGTCCATCCATATGACGGATAGATATACTCTGGGCCCTCTCGGTGAAATTTCATGCAATTAGCTTGCAAGCATGTGACTGGCTCACAAGGGATCACATACCACGGGAACGAGAAAAGAGTACTTATCGGTAACGAGGTTGAACTAGGTATGCAGAGATACCGACGATCAAAACCTCGGATAAGTAAACTATCGTGAGACAAAGGGAAATTGGTATCGTATGTAAGTGGTTCATTCGATCGCAAAGTAATCGTAGAAATATGTGGGAGCCATATGAATTTCCAGATTCCTCTATTGGTTATTGATCGGAGAAGAGTCTCGATCATGTCCGCATAATTCACGAACCGTAGGGAGACACACTTAAGGATTCGATGTTGTTGAGTAGTTTTGGAATGATGAGTAAGAGACCGAATGTTGTTCGGAGTCTCGGATGGGATCCGGGATATCACGAGGAGATCCGGAATGGTTCGGAGAATAAGATTCATATAAGGAAAGTCCCGTTTCGGAGTTGGAGAATGGTTCCGGTGTTTTCATCGAGAATGTTCTAGAAGGTTCCGGAATGTCCGGCACTCCGGAGGGGAAAGGGTACATGAATGTGTTATATCAAGTTGATATGATTGCATCATGTACTAGGTGTCATCGTTGTACCAAAATAGAGGGTTTATTCAAATCCTAGTTTGAAAAAGTCAAACGGCTAGTTTGAAAGTCAAACGGCTAGTTTTGGGAAAGAGGAGGAGGTTTGAAACCGACTTGGGGGAGGAGTTCCTCCTCCCACCGCCGGCCCACCTTGGGTCCGAGTTGGGGAGGGACTCCCCTCCCCAGGCGCGCCTCCCTCCACCTATAAGAGGAGGGGCAGGGCTCCCCTCCTAGACACACAAGTTCCTACCTCTAAACCCTAGCTTGGCGCCACCACCTCCTGCAGCTGCCGCCGCCTCCCAGGGTTCTCCTTGCCGCCGACTTGGGCACCACCAAGCCCTAGCCACCGGCTCTAGCACCTCTTCCTCGGCGTGTCTAAACCCTAGATTGTCGAGGGATCTCTCATAGTCCACCATACTCGCTCCGGCTTAAGGCGAAGCCCTGCGAGATCTCCCCTCTACTTCCGGTACCACGTCGTTGTGCTGCCGGAATCGCGAGGAGAGTGCCACAACCTCCGCTGCCTGCTGGAACAAGGGAGAGGAAGGTCTTCGTCGAGTACCGAACGTGTGACCGACTGCGGGAGCGCTGCCGGAACGCAGCGCCGGAAGGATCGTCTACGCGATCTTGAGATCGGCAAGTGTACGACTACATCACCCACGAGAATCTGCTCTCGTTAACCGCTTTGGAATCTTCGAGGGTAAGTTCCTCTATCAACTCGTTGCTACAATCTAGTAGATAGATCTTGGCTTGTTTGTGTGCATACGGTAGAAATTTTTTGTTTTCCATGCTACGAACCCCTACAGTGGTATCAGAGCCGTGTCTATATGTAGATCTGTTTGCACGAGTAGAACACAATGGTCATTATGGGCGTTGATGCTTTTATTGTCGATTGCTTCTTGTGTACTTTGCATCTTGCGGTATGTTGGGATGAAGCGGCCCGGGCTAACCTTACATGACATCGTTCATGAGACTTGCTCCACGCTTGACATGCAACTTGTATTGCATAAGTGGCTTTGCGGGTGCCTGTTTCTCCTAGCATAGTTAAGATCCAATTTACAACGGGTGATTAACAATACTAGTATAAATGTTGTGGTTCTTATTCGTAAGTTAGAACGACACTTATTGAAAGCCCGAAACCACGTAAAATATGCAAAGAAAGTAGAGGCGTCTAACTTTGTTTTGCAGGGGTGTGCAGTGATGTGATATGGCCATGATTGTGATTATATATGATGTATGCAATGTTCCTTATTGTAAGTCGGCAACCGATAGGAGCCATATGGTTGTCTTTAATTTCTGTTAAGACCCGCGTGTCTATTCAAAGTAGTTGTAATAGTTGAAGCCGGTGGACGACAACCATGGAGAAGCATCATTGACCTTGATGCAATGTCGGTGATGGAGATCATGTTTGTGCTAGAAGATGGAGATCGGAAGCACAAAGAAGAAAGGCCATATCATATCACATATTATGAATTGCATGTGATGTTAATCCTTTATGCATCTTGTGTTGCTTAGTAGACGACGGTAGCATTATAAGATGATCCCTCATGCACATGAATTTCAAGTCATAAAGTGTTCACCCTTAGTTAGCACCGTTTCTAAAGCTTGTTGTTTTGAAGCACCACGTGATGATCGGGTGTGTTAGATTCCGCAAGTGTATACAACGTGGGCAAGCCAGATTTGCTCATGCGGAAGCTAAGGTTTGATCTTGACGAGCCTAGCATGTACAGACATGGTCTCAGGAACACGGATCACCGAAAGGTAAAGCATGAGTCTTATAGTAGATATGATGAAAATGTTGATTGTTCGCCATTGAAGCTATATCAACTCTCGTGATGATCGGTTTTGATATGGTGGATTTGGTTCGTGTGATCACTAAAACAATGTGAGGGATATTGTTTTGAGTGGGAGTTTAACAGCAATATGATTAAAAGTTGAACACTATTTATCATAAATTAACTCAAAGTGAATTTGCATAATTGTTGTAGTCATTGGCATCCGTTTACCACCTTGCGCTTAGTTATAATTGAGATGATAGAACTATAGAATTCTGGTTAGTTACTTTACGAACTGGTATCGTACTGTTTTGAAGTGTTAATCTAAAGTTTAAAAGTCCTATTGCAAACTTTCAGTAAATTCCGGTTACTCCATGAAGTTTAATAATTGGTATTAAATCAAGAGTGACAATTTCCAAGTGTTAGTGTATGAGTATCATGTTTGTCTCCATGATTCTTGATATTCAAAGGATTATCTTAATATCAAGGTTATCTAGTATCTGAAAGAGTTGTTTCAGAAACCATGATGTGTGGAAGATATTGTGATATCTGAAACGAAGTTTTGGTTACACCATGATAGAGTATAATATGGCAAAGTTCATGTTCTCATATTTTGATGAGAATTTGCAAAGGGTTGGAGACACTTGTTGTCCTAATCCTCCAAAAGGTTTTGGATAGCAACATTATACTCGTAGTTCATCGTTATAAGCTAAAAGTAGCTTCATCATGGACGATTCCATGATAAGGGTGAATATTTGATGTAGGTAAAATGTTTACTACACCAAGAGATTACTAAAGAAAGGAATTTGAAAGAACACCAAACATTTGATGATGGTGATCTACTTCAAAGTGCAAGTCCAAAGACATTGGTATTTAACTATACACGCTTTGGACTATGTGTCATATGTATGACTCCACTATTGATGTTGATAGATTATTTCAAACAGAAAAGGAAATACTGAAAGAGAATCTCATAAGTATATGGCAGAAAAGAAAAGACTAGAATTGTTCAGCTTAAGTATATAGATGATATACATGTTATGGCTATATTCTTTGCTTATTAAACAAAGCGGTTCTTAAGTATTTGATACTGAATTTGTTGGTGTGAATCGTCATACGAAACAACAGAATTCATGAACTACAGTGGCCTAAGTAAATAGAAAAAGAATATGTGATGATGTTCATCGAGAACAAATAAAGGGTTATTGTGTTGCTCGTTAAACATCAAAGCTTGCCTTCAAAGATTTGTTTTATCAGGTATTATGAGAACAAAAGGGTTGTTCAAATAATTGCCGTAATCCATAAAAGATGGATTCGCAAATCTCGTTGGAGAAATCACATCCATAAAACAAGTGCTAAAGATGTCGAAAGACAAATTGATTGAAAGATCACTTAGGAAGTGACATCGCCGTTTAAATTATATTGAAAGAAAACATGAAGAAACTCCATGTGGATGGAATTTTAGAGTCTTTTGATTTTTGATCAAATGACGCTTGTGAAACTTTCCTAGAAATAATTAAAACTTCGTTCATAGGCCAAAAGGGAACGAATGACTAGCTTATTGGAACTTGTACATATTGTTGTACGAAGTCCATTATGTGTAGTCAAGAGCGATGGATTTCAACTTCATATGCTTTCTCCGAAAATTTGAGTGAATATATGAATATTTACTTAATAAGGATGAAGTATGAAACATTTGAAAAGTTCAAAGACTTTCAAGATGAAGTGCAAAATCATTGTAACAAGAATATAAACAGTTTATGATAAAGATGATAAAGGAAGATATTTGAGTTACAAAGTTTAGCATAATACCTAAGATTTATGGAATCGTTCCGTGGATTTGCATTTCCCGAAACACCATAAGAGTATGGAGCATTCGAGATATGTAATTAAACCTTGTTTGACATGGTAAGATCAAAGGTATAATTCATAAAACTGCCATTATATTTTAAAGATTAAAAGCTTTAGAGACTACCTTTTTTCCACTGAAAAGAGCTTCATCATAATCCGTTGAAATGACACCATATAAAGTTATGGTTTGGGATAAAACCCAAGTAGTCCTTTATTAAAACATTGGTATGCTATGCATAAGAAAGATGTGTGCAACCAAAGTCGGATGAACCTGTCTTTGTATAACTGTTAAGTATTCCTCCATAAACACCGGAGACAAAAGTGTTTGTTGCTTAGAACGTCAAGTTTCTTTGAGAAGAAATTTTTCGTGAAAAGTTAAGTGAGAGGACAATAGAACTTTGATAAGGTTAAAAGAACCTTAGCTATATGTGCAAAGTTGCGCAGCGCCGAAAAGTGTTCCGGAGGTAGCAACAATGCTCATGGCTCACGTACCTCAAAGGTTGTGGTCACGGAGATCCAAGTTCCTATTGAAACAAGTAGGTCGGATGAACAATCGAATACCAAGATTTGAGAGTTAAATCATTATTTGACAATAATGATCCGACTACATGCAAAGAAGCGATGATGAGCCCTGACTCCGTCAAATGGCTTGAAGCCATAAAATCCGTGATAGTTCCATACATGAGAAATCAAGTTTTGAACTTGAAGGACCCTCGAGAAAGGTGTAAGACCTTACAGTCATGTTTGGATCTATAAAGAAATAGACATGGATGTTTTACATCTATGAAATAGTCGACATGTTGGGAAAAAGTTCACAACAATGTTCAAAGGTTGACTATGATAAGATTTGATCTTTCATAGTGATATTTAGTCTAGACGGATTAGTGTAGCAACCACTACATATAATTTTGTTATATGGTAGTTAAATAAACAAAACAAGTTCTTCTAATAGAATTGTTACCTAGGACATGTGAATAACATGGTCCATAGGGGTTTTGTTAATTCAAAGGATGCTAAAAGCATATGCAAACTTCAATGGTTGAAGTAAGCATCGCGGAGTTGGAATCTTCACTATGATGAAAATGTTAAAAGAGTTTAAATTCATCAGAGATGATGAAGATGCTTGCATTTGCAAGAAATTAAGTGGGAGCGCTAAGACATGTTTCTAATACATTATGTGGAAAACATATTGTTGATTGGAAATAATGTATCTTTTATTAACACAGGATAAGAATTTCATATCGATGAAAGACTTAGGCAAAACCCAAATATTTGGCATGAATAGAGGCTAATATGGTTATGCCAGAAGTACATAGACGAGATATTGAATGAGTTCAATATAGAAACTACAAGAAAGTTTCTTGTCGCACAGAAAGGATTGAATGAGTTCAATATTGATGATATATTCAAATGTATTGACATTTGGTAAGTGAAACAAGATTCAAGTATAGATTGATACTTGATCACAGAGAGTATTTATATCAATCATACTGTGATATGTACAAATCCAGATATGTCCTATGCTCTAAATGTTGTGAGCATATACCAGAATGATTCATAAGATGATCATTGGACAATAGTAAGAATATTCTTATGATCTTTTGGAAGAACTAAGAGTATATTATTTGTAGAAGTGACAAATAGATGGTTAGTTCATTGTAAAAGTACTACATTGATACTAGTTTTGTCACAAAGTACAAATTAAGTTTATCTCAATCTAAACCAAGGATGGCACAATATAATGGAAAGTGAGTTCCATAATGGATTTTTATGAGTTCCAAAGTTAAAGACATTGTGACAGATACTACAACAAAAGGCTAAGTGTATGACTGCTATTTTAGCAGCAAAAGAGGGCATTTGTGTCAAGTAGTTTGTTATCAAACTAGGTGTAGTTCACAGTGGGATAATACTATGAAAATATATTGTACGACAATATTATCAACATGTTTTTAACCCCAAAGAACTAAAGGTCACACCAAATGACCAAATTTGTACGAAGCCATCTCATTAGAGAATGAGTGATGCGTAGAGACGCAAAGACATGCAATTACACACGGACCTGGAAGTGTCAGATCCGGAGATCAGTTGACCACTAGCAATCGTGTACATACAACACCGGAAAGCCATAGGTGTTGAATACACAAAGGTTTGAAACTAGATTATTGACTCTAGTGCAAGTGGGAGACTGTTGGAGATATGCCCAAGAGGCAATAATAAAGTGGTTATTATCATATCTTCATACTTATGATAAATGTTTACATACCATGCTATAATTGTATTAACCGGAAACATTAATACTTGTGTGATTTGTAAACATCAAAGAGTCCCTAGTAAAGCCTCTTGTTAAACTAGCTTGTTGGTTAATATATGATCATAGTTTCCTGATCATGAACATAGAGATGTTATTAACAACAGGGTCATATCATTAGGAGAATGATGTGATGGACATACTCCTATAGTTAAGCGTAGCATAAAGATCAAGTCATTTAATAGAGTTCATTTGCTATAAGCTTTCTGATACATAGTAACCTAATTCCTTCGACCATGAGATCATGCTAATCACCATCACCGGAATGATGCTTTGATGACATCAAACACCACACCGTAACTGGGTGGCTATAAAGGTGGCATTGAGTGTTCGGAAAGTATGTGTTGAGGCACATGGATCAAGAGTGGGATTTGTCCATCCATATGACGGATAGATATACTCTGGGCCCTCTCGGTGAAATGTCATCCAATTAGCTTGCAAGCATGTGACTGGCTCACAAGGGATCACATACCACGGGAACGAGAAAAGAGTACTTATCGGTAACGAGGTTGAACTAGGTATGCAGAGATACCGACGATCAAAACCTCGGATAAGTAAACTATCGTGAGACAAAGGGAAATTGGTATCGTATGTAAGTGGTTCATTCAATCGCAAAGTAATCGTAGAAATATGTGGGAGCCATATGAATTTCCAGATTGCTCTATTGGTTATTGATCGGAGAAGAGTCTCGATCATGTCCGCATAATTCACGAACCGTAGGGAGACACACTGAAGGATTCGATGTTGCTGAGTAGTTTTGGAATGATGAGTAAGAGACCAAATGTTGTTCGGAGTCTCGGATGGGATCCGGGATATCACGAGGAGATCCAGAATGGTCCGGAGAATAAGATTCATATAAGGAAAGTCCCGTTTCGGAGTTGGAGAATGGTTCCGGTGTTTTCATCGAGAATGCTCTAGAAGGTTCCAGAATGTCCGGCACTCCGGAGGGGAAAGGGTACATGAATGTGTTATATCAAGTTGATATGATTGCATCATGTACTAGGTGTCATCGCTGTACCAAAATAGAGGGTTTATTCAAATCCTAGTTTGAAAAAGTCAAACGGCTAGTTTGAAAGTCAAACGGCTAGTTTTGGGAAAGAGGAGAAGGAGGTTTGAAACCGACTTGGGGGAGGAGTTCCTCCTCCCACCGCCGGCCCACCTTGGGTCCGAGTTGGGGAGGGACTCCCCTCCCCAGGCGCGCCTCCCTCCACCTATAAGAGGAGGGGCAGGGCTCCCCTCCTAGACACACAAGTTCCTACCTCTAAACCCTAGCTTGGCTCCACCACCTCCTGCAGCTGCCGCCGCCTCCCAGGGTTCTCCTTGCCGCCGACTTGGGCACCACCAAGCCCTAGCCGCCGGCTCTAGCACCTCTTCCTCGGCGTGTCTAAACCCTAGATCATCGAGGGCTCTCTCATAGTCCACCATACTCGCTCCGGCTTAAGGCGAAGCCCTGCGAGATCTCCCCTCTACTTCCGGTACCACGTCGTTGTGCTGCCGGAATCGCGAGGAGAGTGCTACAACCTCCGCTGCCTGCTGGAACAAGGGAGAGGAAGGTCTTCGTCGAGTACCGAACGTGTGACCGACTGCGAGAGCACTGCCGGAACGCAGCGCCGGAAGGATCGTCTACGCGATCTTGAGATCGGCAAGTGTACGACTACATCACCCACGTGAATCTGCTCTCGTTAACCGCTTTGGAATATTCGAGGGTAAGTTCCTCTATCGACTTGTTGCTACAATATAGTAGATAGATCTTGGCTTGTTTGTGTGCATGCGGTAGAAATTTTTTGTTTTCCATGCTACGAACCCCTACACGAGTATCGCCAGACCCATGACCCAATTGCTGAAGAAGGACAAGAAGTTTGAATGGACCGACAAATGTGAAGCGAGTTTTCAAGAACTCAAGAGGAGATTGATTTCAGCCCCAATCTTGATCATGCCGGATATCACGAAGCCCTTCGATGTGTATTGTGACGCATCCAAGATCGGTCTCGGATGTGTGCTAATGCAAGAAGGCAAAGTCATATCTTATCTATCTTGACAACTGAAGCAACATGAGCAAAATTACCCAACCCATGACCTCGAACTCGCAACCGTAGTTCTAGCTCTGAATACATGGAGGCATTACCTGATGGGAAACCGTTGTGAGATTTATTCGGATCACAAGAGCTTGAAGTATATATTCACTCAGAAGGAGCTGAATATGAGACAGAGAAGGTGGATTGAGCTAATCAAGGATTACGACCTGGACATTCACTATCACCCTGGTAAAGCCAATGTGGTAGCCGATGCCCTTAGCAGATTGCCGTGCCGCTTGAACTCCATGATTTTAAAGGATCCACCAAGCTTGCACAAAGAAATGGAAGATTTTCGAATGGAATTAGTGAGTAAAGGATTTTTGGCTAGCATAGAACTTCAACCCACTTTGATCAGTCAGATTAAAGAGGCGCAAAAGGGAAATGCTAGTATTGACGGAATCAAGCGTCGTATTGGTACAGGCAAAGTACCCGGATTCACCGAAGACGAAGAACGAGTTTTGTGGTACAAAGGACGCCTTTGTGTACCAGCAGATTCTGAGTTGAAAGAATTAATTCTGAAGGAGGCTCATGATACTCTTTATTCTATCCATCCCGGAGGAACTAAGATGTATCAAGATTTAAAAGAGCAATTTTGGTGGCATAAGATGAAGAGAGAAATCGGGAGCTATATCGCCAAGTGTGATATATGTCAGCGAGTCAAGGCAGGACATCAAAGACCCGCTGGATTGTTGCAACCATTGTAGATTCCGAAATGGAAATGGGATTCCGTTGGAATGGACTTTATCACCGGATTGCCTACTTCTAGTAGGGGACATGTCTCTATCTGGGTCATAGTGGACCGATTGTCCAAAGTCGCCCATTTCTTGCCCGTCAAGACCACATATCAGAGTTCGAAGCTAGCGGAGTTGTACATCGCTAGAATAGTAAGTTTGCATGGAGTCCCCAAGAACATCGTATCGGATCGAGGAACTCAGTTTACCTCGAGATTCTGGAAGAAAGTCCAAGAAGGTTTAGGAACCCGCCTAGATTTCAGCACCGCGTATCACCCTCAGACCGGTGGACAAGAAGCGAGTAAACCAAATACTCGAAGATATGCTGAGAGAATGTGTGCTAGAATATGGATCCAAGTGGGAAGACTGTCTGCCGTTTGTAGAATTCTCATACAATAACAGTTATCAAGCCAGTTTGCAAATGGACCCATTTGAGTTCATGTACGGAAGGAAGTGTCGCATCCCTTTGAACTGGTCGGAAGTAGGAGAGAGTCAGATTTTCAGACCCGACATCCTACGAGAAGCAGAAGAGAAGGTTCACAATATTCGTGAGCACCTCAAGACCGCCCAGTCCAGACAGAAGAGTTACGCCGACAAGAGACGTCGAGACCTCGCCTTCAACATAGGAGATTTTGTGTATCTGAAGGTGTCGCCATTGAAGGGAATGCAGCGTTTCCAACTCAAGGGAAAGTTAGCCCCCAGATATAACAGACCCTTCAACATTCTGAATTGTCGAGGAGAAGTGTCGTATCAATTGGAACTACCCAAAGAGATCTCAGCTGTGCACAATGTGTTCCATATCTCATTACTTCGCAAGTGTCTCGAAGTCCCTGAGAAGACCGAAGTGTTCAAGAATATCGATCACCGGACCATAGAGATCAACGATGACCTGACCTATCCCGAAGTACCCATCCGTATTTTGGAAGAAGCTTTCAGAACTACCCGAACCCGAAGCATCAAGTTTCTCAAGATTCAGTGGAGCAACCACACAGAAGAGGAAGCTACCTGGGAGCACGAAGATCACATCAGGACGGAGTTTCCCGATCTCTTCA
Organism: Avena sativa; assembly: GCA_916181665.1. NCBI lineage: Eukaryota > Viridiplantae > Streptophyta > Magnoliopsida > Poales > Poaceae > Avena > Avena sativa. The sequence continues at coordinate 151,026,096 of OV702283.1, read as the reverse complement.
AATCCTAGGTAATCTTTTTCGTCCTTTTTCAAATCTCGGGACGAGATTTTGTTTAAGGGGGGAAGGTTTGTAACATCCCAAAAATACTAAACTTGGATCATCAAACTCTAAATCATCAAATTTAGGGTTAACAAAAACTTTGCTAAATAAAAATATGAAAGCATGCATGTGAGTATGCATTTCATTTTGAATTCTTTTGAACCAACTTGTTTGTGTGTTCCTTTGCTTGTAAATGGATGCTTCGGTGAAATAAACATCATCTAAACAATTCCCAAACTTTTCTCAAAGACAAGTAAATCAAAACAAATAAAATAAGGGAATGGTCATTTTGACCAATTTAACTCCCATGCCTACTTTGGTTGTCTCAAACTTTCAGAACTTAACAGAAACCTTTCTGGATCTTTGCACCCCTTTATTGTACTCATAACAAAGTATCAAGGCCCACTTTGTGATCATCCAGAAACATTCAAATGCATAGTTTAAAGGACAGTTCAATATTGAATCTTTATCATATGGGAAGATCCCACTTTTTCAAAAACCACTCAAAAAAGCTCAACTTTCAAAACCCAAGCATCTGCAGACTCACCAGCACCAACCTAGCACACCCACCAAAAATCTTTTCAAAATTCAAAACTTAAATTCTTGCGGCCATTTCATCAAACACATTGCATACACAAATCATCAAAATCTTAAACACTATTGTGAGCAGTGATTGAAGCCTAACTTGTTCTTCTATAGCTCACAACCATCTCAGTAGATCACCTAGCAAGATAAACCAAGCACTAGACTCATTGTAAGCTGGGCAATGACATCAATGGTGAACAGCCGAAGCTCACCATGCCACCCCAGTGGAGACAACAAGCTAGGAGGAGATTTAGCCGTGCCAACCTTGTCTGGGAGCAAGCCAACACTCCACCGCCACTCCCTGTCCGAGCCGCCAGCGTTGCCAAACCCTGGACCACACGCACGAACCGCGCCCAGCTCGCCAGCAACCATGCCGAGAATGCGCCAGAGCGCCACAATCGACCGATGCCCACAGACCGCGCGCCGCCCTCGCCGCGTGCATACATGATCGCCACCGACCCAGGAGACCGCCAGACATCACCGTTCGCCGCCCCATGACGCACAACCACCGCTCACCGTCGAAGACGCCGCCTCTTCCGTGCAGAGCATCGCGCGTTCCAGACCAAACCGCACCGCCCCTACGCGCGCAATAAAGCCGTAGAGCATCGCCAGGAGACCACCAAGCGATCGCCACCACCGGCCATGCCTCTAGTAGCCCGTAGCCATGTCGCCACCGTCGCCTGCCCATCCCGTTCGGTCTCATCGTCGCGACTATAAATAGAGGCCACCCCCAGCCGAATTGAGCACACCATCTCACTCCCCTCTTCTCACTGATCGTGCCACCCCATTCCCGGAGCAAGGCGAGCAGCACTTCGCCGGAATTTCACCGGAGTCTGCCGCTGCTGGAGAAGAAGGGGGCTAGCGATTGGAGCCGCCCCAGGAGAATCTGCCGGTAGCAGGAGGTTCACCGTTGTCGACTTCCTCGTTCACCCGCCTCGCCGACCCTTGCCTAAACCCCGGTGAGCCACCAACGACCCCCACTGGCCGCGCTAGGTTTCTGTCTCGCCGGCGTTGCCCAACGTCGACGATGACCCTCAGCCGTTGGATTAGAACCAGATCGAACGCACCACATCGCCCCATACCGCTTCACACCCCCTCATCTCACTGACGCGTGGGGACAGCCACTTAACCAGCCCGCGTAAGCGCTGTGCTTAGCAGGCCGGCCCAGTATCACTTCCCGCTCAGCCCAGTTATTTGAATTTAACCTTTTCCATTTTATTTCAAACACACTTCTGTACCCAGTTTCAAAAATCAACCCAGGTCGATTCAGTAAACCAAATTGAATGAAACCAATTTTGTTAGAAAGGTCTGGTAATGCTGAATCCAAGCCCGTTGGATTCAAGTCATTTGGATCTGTAGATCATCCTTGGTAAAAATAACAAGGCAAAAGCTTTTCTGCATTCAAATTTTTTTCAAATTAAAACCATAATAGCTTTTGAGTTGATTCCTACTCTCAAAAATCACATTTAACCATACCTTTCAGAATATATAAAAATATATAGGTTTACTTACAGAAATAATGTTCAAGTAATAAAAGAATGCTACATAGGCATTTCTAGTCACTTTATTTAATTAAAATAAAAGGGTAAAACCTTATTAAATTGTGACACCACTTTAAATCACATTCCCATGGACTAAAATATGTGGTGATGACATGTGTCAACATGATCCCATGTTTGGTTCGGACAATATTAAATCTTAAGTAGTTTTTCAATGAGTAGAAATTACTTTTCTAAAAATAAAAGGAATTAAACCAAGCATTAATCTTGTAATGTTAGTGATGATGCTAGATCATCTATAGGACCCTTTTGTGTGATGATTGCAAGTATTTAAGTATTGTTTGGTGATTGTGTACATCGTATTTATTTATAGATGCTAGTACCGACCAAGGATACGAGGAGGAAGGAGGATTCAACGAAGAAGAAACCGAGGAGAACTTCAACCACTGCTCTACACAAGGCAAGCTAACACTTGCAAGATACTCTACTTTAGCAAGCCTTACTATACAAGTTAACTTGGCAAGCCTAATGCTACTAGTTGAATGTGCAAGCTAACACTTGCAAGATACTCTACTTTAGCAAGCCTTACTATACAAGTTAACCTGGCAAGCCTAATGCTACTAGTTGAATGTGCAAGCTAACACTTGCAATTTAGCAAGCTTGTACTGATACTGTGCAAGCCAATACTTGCTTGTCACCATGCCAACTATATGCCTTAAACATAGATGATCCTACCCACTTGATAAACCAATCCTAGTTTTTACTTACAAGCTTATCACTTTATTTCTTTATCAAAGCTATTACTTAGAGTTTACCTCAGTGAATTGTAGATACTCGAAAGATATTTGAAGGTTGCATAAAGAGCATAAAATTTGGCCTAAGCTAGATAATCTTGATTTCATCCTAAGGCATGATATTGAACTTAGTTGAAACTCCACTTGTTTACCACCCCTCATTAGTACTTACCCCCACTTGTAGATGCTAGTGCTAAGCATAAAACTTTATCAACTTTAGATGGGAATACTTGGTGGAAAAATGGTTATGAAAACCTTGGAATGATGGATCATTCTATTGAAATGTTTTGTACATGTGTTTCCGAACACCAGATGATTTATGGTGATGAAAATGTTGAGGCATGAGCCTTAGCCCTTTATAAAACTGATAGTTGTCTGGATGCGAAACCATTCCAATTTTATCTACAACCACAATACCCGAGAATTGGGTAGGGCTTGACTGGAAACTTATATACCTTAGTATTAGTTCCCTTACGACCAAGGTCTGAGCTGAGGCTACCTTGTGAAGATTGTCCACCTGTGCAGTACCCAAGATGACAGTTGGTCATGGTTGGGAGGCCAAACTCATAGGAGAGGTGCTTATACTAGGGCGTGTAATTGAAAGGTTAGGATTGATTATCCGCATACTGAGTATGGTGAATTCAGGATTTGTTCCTGACGGATGTATCGAATGTTGTGTTGAAAGTGTACAATCTCTGCAGAGTGTCAAACTATTCGAATAGCCGCGTCCGCAGTTATGGACAGTTGGAGTGGCCATACTGTTCCCCCGTCAGACTTTTCAAAATGATTTGTGAAAGGAAGTGAGACTTTGACTTGACCACAACAGAGTTGTGACATGAGTTACAAGATCCTATTTAGGTGTTATAAAAATGTGACCAGCTGCTCTTATTTCTGAACTTAGTAGAGGTAAATCTGGCTTCTTGCAAAACAACCCTAGAGCCTAGTGTCCTATTATCAAAAACCCCTTCCACTTGTTAGTATTAGTTTGCGAGTACTTAAAGAGTACTCATGGCTTTGTCCCTGGCTATTCCCATGGCCAAACTATGAAGAGGAGTACCTGGAGGATGGACCCCAGGAAGGTTACGAGAACTAGGATCATCTCCCATCGTCAGCATTGCCTGTGACCCCGAAGATGGAGCTTCGCCTACGCTACCGTTATTATTACGTATTCCGCTGCTTGAAGTTGTATTAAGAACTGGATCATGAGATCCCTATTTGTGTAAGAACTTATGTATGGTTTGTAATGGATGATGTACTATGGTATCCAATTCTGTTATGTCTCGCAAAAATGGTAATCCCGGGATTGCGATGTATGGCATAACAGGCATCTGGGATTAAAAATCCGGGTGTTGACACAAGTTTAGCAAATATGAACTCTGGTTACAGGAGGTAGGATTCCTCGGTCACATTGTATCAGCCGGAGGAATTGCCGTTGACCCTGCAAAAGTGAAAGATGTTGAAGATTGACAAGCCCCAACCACTCAAACCCAAGTTCGTGCATTTCTCGGATTGGCGGGATACTACCGCAAGTTCGTAGAAGGATTCTCGAGTATCGCCAGACCCATGACCCAATTGCTAAAGAAGGACAAGAAGTTTGAATGGACCGACAAATGTGAAGCGAGTTTTCAAGAACTCAAGTGGAGATTGATTTCAGCCCCAATCTCAATCATGCCGGATATCACGAAGCCCTTCGACGTGTATTGTGACGCATCCAAGATCGGTCTCGGATGTGTGCTAATGCAAGAAGGCAAAGTTATATCTTATCTATCTCGACAACTGAAACAACATGAGCAAAATTACCCAACCCATGACCTCGAACTCGTAGCCGTAGTTCCAGCCCTGAAGACATGGAGGCATTACCTGATGGGAAATCGTTGTGAGATTTATTCGGATCACAAGAGCCTGAAGTATATATTCACTCAGAAGGAGTTGAATATGAGGCAGAGAAGATGGATTGAGTTAATCAAGGATTACGATCTGGACATTCACTATCACCCTGGTAAAGCCAACGTGGTAGCAGATGCCCTTAGCCGATTGCCGTGCCGCTTGAACTCCATGATTTTAAAGGAGCAACCAAGTTTGCACAAAGAGATGGAAGATTTTCAAATGGAACTAGTGAGTGAAGGATTTTTGGCTAGCATAGAACTTCAACCCACTTTGATCAGCCAGATCAAAGAGGCGCAGAAAGGAAATGCTAGTATTAACGAAATCAAGCGTCGTATCGGTACAGGCAAAGTACCCGGATTCACCGAAGACGAAGAAGGAGTTCTGTGGTATAAAGGACGCCTTTGTGTACCAGTAGATTCTGAGTTGAAAGAAGTTATTCTCAAGGAAGCTCATGATACTCTTTATTCTATCCACCCCGGAGGAACTAAGATGTATCAAGATTTGAAAGAGCAATTTTGGTGGCATAAGATGAAGAGAGAAATCGGAAGCTATATCGCCATGTGTGATATATGTCAGCAGTTCAAGGCCAGACATCAAAGACCCGCTGGATTGTTGCAACCATTATAGATTCCGGAATGGAAATGGGATTCCGTTGGAATGGACTTTATCACCGGATTGCCTACTTCTAGTAGGGTAAATGACTCTATCTGGGTCATAGCGGACAGATTGTCCAAAGTCGCCCATTTCGTACCCGTCAAGACCACATATCAGAGTTTGAAGCTAGCGGAGTTATACATCGCTAGAATCGTCAGTTTTCATGGAGTCCCCAAGAACATTGTATCGGATCGAGGAACTCAGTTTACCTCGAGATTCTGGAAGAAAGTTCAAGAAGGTTTAGGAACCCTCCTAGATTTCAGCACCGCGTATCACCCTCAGACCGATGGACAAACGGAGCGAGTAAATCAAATACTCGAAGATATGCTAAGAGCATGTGTGTTAGAATATGGATCTAAGTGGGGAGACTGTCCGCCGTTTGCAGATTTTTCGTACAACAACAGTTATCAAGCTAGTTTGCAAATGGCCCCATTTGAATTCATGTACGGAAGGAAGTGTCGCACCCCTTTGAACTGGTCGGAAGCAGGAGAGAGTCAGATTTTCGGACCCGATATCCTACCAGAAGCAAAAGAAAAGGTTCACAAGATTCGTGAGCACCTCAAGACAGCCCAGTCCAGATAGAAGAGTTACGCCGACAAGAGACGTCGAGACCTCGCCTTCAACATAGGAGATTTTGTATATCTGAAAGTGTCGCCATTGAAGGGAATGCAGCGTTTCCAACTCAAAGAAAAGTTAGCCCCCAGATATATCGGACCTTTCAAAATTCTGAACCGTCGAGGAGAAGTTTCGTATCAATTGGAACTACCCTAAGAGATGTCATCCGTGCACAATGTGTTCCATATCTCATTACTTCGCAAGTGCCTCGAAGTTCCGGAGAAGACAGAAGTGTTCAAGAATATCGATCACCGGACCATAGAGATCATCGATGACCTGACCTATCCCGAAGTACCCATCCGTATTTTGGAAGAAGCTTTCGGAACCACCAGAACCCGAAGCATCAAGTTTCTCAAAATTAAGTGGAGCAACCACACAGAAGAGGAAGCTACCTGGGAGCGCGAAGATCACATCAGGACGGAGTTTCCCGATCTCTTCAAATCCTAGGTAATCTTTTCGTCCCTTTTCAAATATCGGGACGAGATTTTGTTTAAGGGGGGAAGGTTTGTAACATCCCAAAAATATTAAACTAGAATCATCAAACTCTATGCATCAAAATTAGGGTTAACAAAAACTTTTCTAAATAAAAATATGAAAGCATGCATGTGTGTATGCATCCCATTTTGAATTCTTTTGAATTGCCTTGTTTATGTGTTTCTTTTCTTGTAAAAGGATTCTTAGGTTAAATAAACATCATCTAAACAATCCCCACACTTTTCCCAAAGACAAATAAATCAAAAGAAACAAAATGAGTGAATGGTCACTTTGGCCAAATTAACTCCCATGCCTACTTTCGCTGTCTCTAACTTTCAGAACTTAACAGAAACTTGTTTGGATCTTTGCACGCCTTGATAGTACTCATAAGAAAGTATCAAGGCCCACTTTGTGATCATCTAGAAACATTCAAATGCATAGTTTAAAGGACAGTTTAAAATTGAATCTATATCATATGGGAAGATCCCACTTTTTCAAAAACCACTCAAACAAGCTCAACTTTCAAAACCCAAGCATCTGCAGACTCACCAGCACCAACCAAGCACACCACCAAAAATCTTTTCAAAATTCAAAACTTGAATTCATGCGGCCATTTCATCAAACACCTTGCAGATGCAAATCAAATAAAATCCAAACACTATTTGGAGCAGTGATTTGAGCCTAACTTGTTCCCTCTCTGGTTGCAACTAGGATTTAGTAGATCATCTAGCTCATTTGTAAACGTCTAGCACCACTGTAAGCTTGGCAATATCATCAATGGTGAACAGCGGAAGCCACCCATGCCACCCCAGTGTAGACAGCAAGCTAGGAGAGGAACTAGCAGTGCCAACCTTTTCTGGGAGATCACCCATGCCTCATCGCCACCTCTCGACCAGCCCTGCCTCGAAGACATCGAGCAGAGCACCCTGGAACGCCGCTCCCGTGCCTCTGTCAACCATGCCGAGCGTGCGCCAGAGCGCCACCCTCGAAACACGCCCACAGACCGCGCGCCGCCCTTGCCGCGTGCATACACAATCACCACCGTCCTAGGAACCTTTTCTGCATTTAAACATTTTGCAAATTTAAACCATAAAAGCTTTTGAGTTGATTCCAACTCACAAAAATCATATTTGATCATACCTTTCAGAATATAAAAAAACATTTGGTTTTACTTATAGAAATATTGTTCACGTAATAAAAGAATGCCACATAGGCTTTTCTAGTCACTTTATTTAAGTAAAATAAAAGGTTAAACCTTATTAAATTGTGACACCACTTTAAATCACATTCCCATAGACTAAAATATGTGGTGATGATATGTGTCAACATGATCCCATGTTTGGCTTGGAGAATATTAAATCTTAAGTAGTTTTTTAATGAGTATAAATTACTTTTCTAAAAATAAAAGAAATTAAACCAAGCTTTAATCTTGTAATGTTAGTGATGATGCTAGATCATCTATAGGACCCTTTTGTGTGATGATTGAAATTAGTTAAGTATTGTTTGGTGATTGTGTACCTCGTATTTATTTATAGATGCTAGTACCAACCAAGGATACGAGGAAGAAGGAGGATACTACGAAGAAGAAGCCGTGGAGAACTTCAACCACTGCTCTGCACAAGGCAAGCTAACACTTGCAAGATACTCTACTTTAACAAGCCTTACTAATCAAGTTGACCTATGCAAGCCAATACTTGCAAGCTATTAACTTAGCAAGCTTATAATGATACTTGTGCAAGCTAACACTTGCAAAATACTATACCTATGCAAGCAAATACTTGCTTGTGACCATGCCAACTATATGCCTTAAGCATATATGATCATAACCACTTGATAAACCAATCCTAGTTTTACTTACAAGCTTTATACTTTATTTATTTATCAAAGCTATTACTTAGAGTTTACTTAAGTGAATTGTAGATACTAGAAAGATAATTGAAGGTTGCATAAAGAACATAAAATTTGGCCTAAGCTAGATAATCTTTATGTCATCCTAAGGCATGAGATTGAACTTAGTTAAACTCCACTAGTTTACCACCCCTCATTAGTACTTACCCCCACTTGTAGATGCTAGTGCTAAGCATAAAACCTGATCAACTTAGATGGGAATACTTGGTGGAAAAATGGTTATGAAAACCTTGGAATGATGGATCATTCTATTGAGATATTTTGGACATGTGTTTCCGAACACCAGATGATTTATGGTGATGAAAATGTTGAGGCATGAGCCTTAGCCCTTTGTAAAACTGATGGTTGTCTGGATGCGATACCATTCCAATTTTATGTACAACCACAATACCCGAGAATTGGGTAGGGCTTGACTGGAAACTTATATACCTTAGTATTAGTTCCCTCAATGCCAAGGTCTGAGCTGAGGATACCTTGTGAAGATTGTCCACCTGTGCAGTACCCAAGATGACAGTTGGTCATGGTTGGGAGGCCAAACTCACATGAGAGGTGCTTATACTAGGGCGTGTAATTGAAAGGTTAGGATTTATTATCCGCATACTGAGTATGGTGAATTCAGGATTTGTTCCTGACGGATGTATAGAATGTTGTGGTGAAAGTGTACAATCTCTGCAGAGTGTCAAACTATTCGAATAGCCGCGTCCGCGGTTATGGACAGTTGGAGTGGCCATACTGTTCCCCCGTCAGATGTTTTCAAAATGACTTATGAAATTAATTGAGACTTTGACTTGACCACAACAGAGTTGTGATATGAAATACAAGTTCCCACTTAGGTGTTATAAAATTTTAGCTAGCTTTTCTTGCTTCTGAACCTAGTAGATGTAAATCTGGCTTTTTGCAAAACAACCCTAGAGATTAGTGTCCTACTAAAAAACCCCCTTCACTTGTTAATATTAGTTTGCGAGTACTTAAAGAGTACTCATGGCTTTGTCCCTGGCTATTCCCGTGGTCAGACTATGAAGAGGAGTACCTAGAGGATGGATCCTAGGAAGGTTACGACAACTAGGATCATCTCCGATCGTCAGCATTGCCTGTGACCCCGAAGATGGAACTTCGCCTACGCTACCGTTATTATTACGTATTTCCGCTGCTTGAGTTGTATTAAGAACTGGATCATGAGATCCTTATTTGTGTAAGACGTTATGTATGGTTTGTAATGGATGATGTACTGTGGCATCCAATTCTGTTATGTCTCGCAAAAATGGTAATCCTGGGATTGCGATGTATGGCGTAACAGGCATCTGGGATTAAAAATCCGGGTGTTGACACACCATAACCCTAGCCTCACTTTCTTTTCCCCAACCCCGTGACTGTCCCACTCCGCTCTCGCTGGAGGCGCCTCCCTGCGAGTGAGGTGAGGTGGCTGCGCCGCCCGGCGCGACGCTAGCGGAGAGCCTCTCCTTCTTCCTTTCCTCTGCTTCCACCCCACCGAAAACATCTCCACTACCGTGAGAGGTAGTAGAGAGACAACGGTGGTGGCCGGCAACCCCTGCTGGCCCCTTTGCCAGCGCGCGCATCCACCCGAGGGTGGGTGCGCCACTTTCAAAGGGCTCAGGTGGCGGCACCCCTTTCTCCGGCGAGCTCCATGTCAGCGACCGATACGATTTGGGGTTCTGTTTCTTTGAAAAAAATCGGGATTTGGTGCTGTTCCTTTTGCTTTTTTTGTCCTGAATGGGATTGGTTCTTATTCTAGATGCCTCACATAGGAAGCGCATCTAGATAGAGCGGAAGGGCGCGGCCGTGTGCGCAAGCGCTCTGTACTGGTTAGGGTTTCTGTCTCTTTCTTTGTCTTTGGCTTTTCTACATGAATAGTTAGCTTCGGGTTTCTCTGATACCATTGATAGAACCGGTGCTAGCTTTCGGTAGATGCGTTGCTAGGTATTGGATCTATGTAGACAGAGAGAGAGGAAGGGAAAATAGGGGAACCGAACCTTCTCCGGTGCTGGATGAGCTCGAGGAACCGTTGGCCATGGGGCGACGGCGTGAGCGAGGCTAGGATGGTTAAGCGGCGGCGGCGGGAGCTTCCCGTGGCTCGCGCTAAGAACCCTAGATCGGTAGGTAATATCGGTGGGGGAGTGGCGGCCCGTCGAACCTCGTGACCTGTGCCCCGGACCCCACCTTGTCTTTATAGCGCTGCCACAGGGGCCAACCATCCATGAGAGGGTTGGGTGCCCCCGATCAGGGCGCGGATATGGGTCGATAGATCCGTTGGGATCGACCGTGGAGAGAGCAACCTAACACTTCCATTTCTGTTTCATAATATAAGAGGTTTTAGTTTTTGTGAAACAATGTATCTAGACGTCTTTTAATATGTAAGTTTACTCTGATACATGTATCTAGACGTCTTCCATTTTAAGATGTCTAAATACATTCTTTCCCAAAAGCAAAAACATTTTATATTTTAGAGTGAATTCCACTTTTTACCCCCTACTTCTGAATTTGTGATACAAATTACCCTATTTAGTTGAGGTTTTACGAACATATCAATCTAGAAGGCTTTAAACAGAGTTTTACCACATTTAAGCATTTTGCTTGTTTTCGTTAGATAGGACCGACATGCCACGTCAATGTGGTGCGGCAAAATGTGTAAAGATCGTAGGACATCGTCGATAATTATGTCTAGACTTCTCTCATCCATATGTCCCATTCCTCATTGTCATGTTGATATTTTTGAATTCTAGTCATCACCTCACACCCTACCCAATGGATACGCTTCCGAAAAAGAGGTCCAAAGCTTCTAAGAGGTGCAATCTAGACAAATTTGCATTCTAAGAGGTAATATGTGTCACAAATGCAAAAGTAAGGAGTAAAAAGTGGAATTCACTCTATATTTTAAAACGGAGGGAGTACTATATAACATTAGAGTAGTAGATGAAGGATCATGCGTACCTAGATTTGGGCTGCCCAATCGTCTCGGTTCATGAGGCACAAGTCATGACGTCAAATTCCATCGATCGATAAGTGTTGCATGGCTGCACAGCTGCATGGTGTCTGTATGAGCAAATATCCAAGACGACATGGATGTGCATGAGGACAGTCGACTGGCTCACGCAAATTAAAGCATAAGAAATTAGAGTCCAGAGAGCATCTTACTCGGTGTTACACTATTACCTCTGGTCCCTTCGTCCTTGTTCATATCTCTCGGTAGGAGACAATAGTGAGTTTCTTGCAAGGAAACTTATCAGAAAGTCATCAGAGTTTTAATCGGCTGACCTGCAATGTTGTATAATCATAGGAAAGGATGACCATGAGGAATACCTTCATGCTATCTAATTAATCTTATGGTGCAGATAAAATATAAACTTGCTCTCTTCAGGGTTAAGAAAACAATAGTAAAAGTTGCCAGAGATTACACTTTTACTTCAAAGCAAATGATCACAAGGAGGAAATGGATGAGCATGTGTAGAGCTGAACTGTATTCTGTGTAGGACACTTCATCTATCACCTTGCTGAGTTCTCAATAACATCAGCAAAGGTAGCTATCTTCTTTATATGTACTGGTACTCTGGTTACCATCCATTGTTCATATATACTATATAATCTCATCTAAGAGAGCTAATGTAACACCCTAGTTTTAGCTAATGTATAATTAGGGTTTACTTGTTCATCATAAGCATCATGTCTTAAAATTTGCGTGTAAAAGAAAATAAAATGCAAACCCTAAAACCCTAGTTTCCCCTCTTTCTTTAACACCTTCTAAAATGGTTTTGTACTTTGAACTACAAAATCGTGGAGCCCAATCTGAATAAAAGGGTTCCCTCAATATTTTATACACTTTCACAAAGTCTCTGGTATTTTCAAATTACTCAAAACAGTTTTGAATTGGAAAATACAAAACAAAATTTGAAAACAGAAAAAGAAAAGAGTTTGCTAAAAAAAATAGAGCTAGCAGCAGCAACCAGGCCCAGCCCAGTTCTCTCCCCTTCTCTCAAACCGCAGCCCAGCACGGCCCGACCGCAGCCCACCCCGGCCCAATACCATTTTGGTCCGAGTCATCGTCGTCGTCCACCTCTCGCTCGCTCCGATGCAGCTGCGTGTCGCCAGCTCCGCCGCCGCCGGCGTCAAGATGCTCGCCGTCGTCGCATCGCCCTCTGGGTGAGGATAAGACCCTCCTCGAGCACGCCTCTCTCCTCCCCTGGCCCCCTTTCTCCCCTGGCTCTCCCCTGCCCTCCTTCTGCGAGCAGACCCGAAACCCTAGCCCATAGAACCGCCGGCGCCCTGCCCTCTCTGGCCACCCCGTGCCCTGCCGATCGTCCTAGGAGGTTCGCCTCGCCACCCTCGTTTGTCCAAGACCAACCGCGCAAGCAGGAATGCCCCGAATCTTCTGGAATCGAGCTCGATGTGTCGCCGGCCGCCGCAGTCGTCGTCATCGATTCGCCGGTTTCAGACCTCTCCTCGCTTCCCCGACGCCACAACCGTGTTCCCGGTGAGCTTCTGGTCCGTAAGGACCCTCTCCCTCTTCCTCCCGTGCTCTGTGTTGCCGTGCCGATGTACGCCCCCGCCGCTTGCCATCGGATGTCATCTTTGCTGAAGCTCCAGTTGCCAAAACAGGGTGGCGCCGCCACTATGAGGTCGGCCGCGTCGCACTGATCCATATGCACGCCTCCCAGATGCCCCGCGTGCTCGCTACCGCCGTGGCCGTGGTCGTCTGAGCCCCTTCCGCCGACGAGCCTAGGTGGCACTGATGTGTCATCGTCGTGACGTCCACGTGGGCCTGACGTGGGCTTTGACCAAGCCCCGCCAGCGTGGCCTTCTGACTTAGCCCAGGGCCCCATCAGTCAGTGACTGTGGCTAGCCCAACCCTCTGTGTAAACAATTTAGGGCGTGTGCTGATGTCATCCTGACGCAGTAAACCTATTTAAAATGATTTAAATAATTTTAGAAATAGTTATAAACTTGTAAATTCAATATCTAATTATTTATAAATCAGAAAAATATGTATAATATATCAAAATGTTCAGAATAATAAGATCTAACTATCTAAGCTATAATCATGCATTGTTCAACAACTGAAATGACAAGTATAGTTAGAAGAACATAGTAACCCCTCTTATATACATCCGGAGTTTCCCCGAGTTAGGATTTGTACCTCTCGGAACCCTGATTAAGTTGTCGAGCATGCTTCAGGGTTACATTTCAATACAAATTAACTTGTCATATCATCATACTTGCTTGAGCATTGCATCGATACCATGTGTTGATTGTTTCCCTCTCTTTCCGGTGTTTACTTCTTTCCGGTAGAATATGATATCGAGATCGAGATTGAAGACCAAGATCAAGACATCGAAGATCGACGAACAATACTGGACCAACTATAATGAAGTCAAGTACAAGGCTTCTGAAGATCTGCTTATCGGTTATCAACTAGCAAAGGCAAGCATAGCCCCACCATGATATAATCCTATGTTTTCAAAAGCATTTCAATTCCTGCCATGATGCATACGATTCTACTGTGGTCTTTTATCAATAGATAAAGTATCCTATCTATTGCATTACTCCCTTTGAGCTTATATTACCTGATCCACTGCTCCTAGCATAACTAGGTTTGGCTTAGGTGCAATGCTAGAGCTTATATCTGTGTCTTGCTTAGCCATGCATAGCTGCCAGTTCTGGTCCATCCAGATGATGTATCAGATGTAGAGAATCTAGTATGATAGGAGAACATGATAAAGATGAGATCAGATGTGATATGAGTTAAACATGCTAAGGCGTGTATGGGAGGCCACGGTGGGATGTGGGTTTTCTAGTTCCATGCTCGCCACCATTAGGACCCGAGTTCTTGCCTTTGGAACCGAGACGAGCATACAACCACACGGGGCCTGGACAATCTCATGACCAACTAACTTGCCTAGTAGATTCCATGAGTCACATAGTTCGGGCGTTCCATTCGACATATGCATATAAAACCTTTTGAAATATTTGCCGGGTGAAGAAGGTACATTCATAATAGGTAGGGAAGCGTGGCCGCGGTTGCTTGGGGTTGATGGCGCCCCTGGTAAACCAACCTCGCCTCACATCTTTAAGTACCGGCTTCGGGATTTGACCTGTTACGGTGGAACCATACTTATTGTGTGACTTATGGTCTCGGCGAAAGCAAGGTAAAGGTCGTGTCGAACCATCCTCTGCCAGCCTTCCAAGGAAGAGGGCTAATGATTCTGTCATTAAGAGAAGGTTAGTACGTGTGGGTAAAGTTGTACACCCCTGTAGGGTTAAATCTTTTTGAAAAGCCATGTTCACGGTCATGAACGCTTGGTGACCAGATTCTAAGATCATAGATAACTTGAACCTAATCGTAAAACTTGGTAGATCAATGTGTGCTTAAGGATGCTTCCTCATGGGTACGAGGGGGTGATCCTAGTTAACATTGAGATGATGATGATTTGGTGGATATCAAAAGATGATGATCAATATTTCAGAGATGTCGCTCTCTTATTCCCTTTTAAAACACTCTGAATAGACGAGCTTCTTCTCTCTCTTGTTTTACAAACAAAGATGGCTTTATGAAAAACAACTCCACCAGCCATAAGTCTTGCGGAGTACACCCTGTACTCACCCTTGCTTTGTTGATACTTTTGGCAGAGTAAGTGTTCCTCTGCAGACGAGTTCCGTACTACATCGACATCGACGAGTAGCTTCGGGTTCCCGGCCGGTAGCCTAGAATCTATGGGCTGGGACGTCATCGTTATGCTTCAGGCCTCTTATGCCATTTGTTAAGTTTGCTATACTTAATAGCATAATTTGCCTTCCGTTGTTTGATGTTTGTGGTCAGTGATCTCTGCTTGTAATAATTTGGTTCTCTGCTCAGTTATGAGCTTGCTGTAATAAATTTTTGTGTCGTAGGGTCACTGCCGTGTTACCGATTCTTCACTAGATATTCTCGAGCTCAAGGTTAACCTTATTTCAGACGGAGGTCTGGGATTTGTTTAGTCCTGATCCCGGGGGTGTCACAGCTAATGTCAATTGCTAACATACATATGTATTTACATCTCTAATCATGAAAACATGTCATTGCATGTTCTTGAGGAGAAGCTTTTATAAATATCTCACGTCCAAGTTGCACCCTCCATCATTGAATGCTTCCATGGTTGAAATATCAATTACCACAGTTGAACGGTTGATTGAGACAACTTCCATCCTGGGTTCTTAGAAAATTATTTAGATCAATTATAAAGAATTAGCATGCATGCTATGAGGATGCTTACAATAGTATGCTATATTAATTAAGATGAATTAATGGATATGATAAAGTGCTTATAAAAATAGAGTAGATTACAGATTCTTATTTGGCTTGTTTTTTTTTGCAGAAGATAGATCCCTATATAACAAATCATATGATGGGGATATGCCGAGTGTGAAAGACGTTCCCTACTGGATCATACTCCCAGCGAGTGGGCCTGCAGGATGGCGACTGGACCACGACCCAAGAGGAAGCCCGGCGACTGGAAGCTGAAGGCCCAGAAGCATAGCTAGGCCCAGTCAGATTAGGTCAAAACCCTCCGAGTCCTTATCTAACTCGGTTGTAGATCTGTAAACCCTAGCGAGGTGACTCTATATAAACCTCTGGAGGGAACGCATAACACTTACGTTCCATCATACACCCCCTCGACTCGCCGCCTAGCCACCGAGCTCGCCCTTTGTACTCGCTCATCAATATAATCTAGTAGGAGTAGGTCTTTACCCTCCGGCGGGCCGAACCTAGGTAAATCCCTGTGTATTTGCCCTCATCTCGCACCGCAGATGGATGGCCGCCCTTGCCCCTCGTTCTACTACTCGCTACCAATCGCATCATGTGACGTGGCCATTCCCACGATAGTGGCGCCCACCATGGGGCATGCCCGGTCAGGCCTGTGTTCTGTGGCAAGACCCTATTTACCCATCAACCGGACGATCGCCACCGGTCACATGATCGCCATCGGCGAGATCCTCCAAATCTTGCCCAGTAGCTACGTCCCGACGTCATGCCCGGTCACCCACAGCGTCATCATGCCGGTCGACACGATCAGCCTCTTCGTCGGCTTCACCGACGTCATCGTCTTGGAGGATTCGGCGTGCATCCACGAGTCGCCGCCGCGCGATCAGCTCTGTGAGAGCCAGGTCCGCACCATCCACCTTCGAGTACGACTCGGCCACCAGCAACATGGCCGAGACCCACGGGGCCGCGGACGACGCGGCCCTCAACGACGACACCGACTTGGCGACCCCGACCTCAGTCGCCGGATCCATTTTCGCCGCGTCGCCGACAGGCTCCATCACCCAAGTCTCCAACGTGGGGGATTTCGAGGATCCATCTATCCTCGGGATCTTCGACTCCGACTCCGGATCAGAGAACTCCAGCGACGTCCACGCCGGATCCGGTCGCTTCGTCGCGACCTACATGGCGAGCGGCACGAGAGCCCCGCCGGACCCCTTTTCCACACCGATCCTGCCAACCGCCACGGCACGGGAGGTCGAGGACATGCGCCTATGCCTGGAGGAGGCAGTGCGCAAGGAGCAAGCCGAGCGCGAAAAATTTCGCCTCGAGCAGTCGACGGCGCAGGAGCTATCGCTCTACCACCAGCGCCGCATCAGGACGCGCCTGAATCCCATAGTTCAGGGCCACGCCCTGAACTTCGACGATGAAAAAACCCGGCTCGCGTGGTCGATCGCGCGATATGCGAGAACGCGCCACCAGGAGGCAATGCCCGGCCACCACCAGGCGCTCCAGCGACTAGAGCTTCCCCACCGCCATCAAGTCGCGCGCCCCCCCTCAACCAGCCAAGAGTCGTTATCTCTCTGCAAGAGCGGGATGCGTACGGCCTCCCTCTATTCTCCACCCCGATGGACAATGTCATCGCGGGACGAGCAGCAGTCGCCAACCTCAACGTCACAGGGGAGGGCGCGCTGCAAATTGAGTACGCCAAGTGTAGGGGTTCGTAGCATGGAAAACAATAATTTTCTACCGCATGCAAACAAACAAGCCAAGATCTATCTAATAGATTGTAGCAACGAGTCGATAGAGGAACTCACCCTCGAAGATTCCAAAGCGTTTAACGAGAGCAGATTCTCGTGGGTGATGTAGTCGTACTCTTGCCGATCTCAAGATCGCGTAGACGATCCTTCCGGCGCTGCGTTCCGGCAGCGCTTCCGCAGTCGGTCACACGTTTGGTACTCGATGAAGACCTTCATCTCCCTTGTTCCAGCAGGCAGCGGAGGTTGTAGCACTCTCCTCGCGATTCCGGCAGCACGATGGCGTGGTACCGGAAGTAGAGGGGAGATCTCGCAGGGCTTTGCCTTAAGCCGGAGCGAGTATGGTGGACTATGAGAGAGGCCTTGGCAATCTAGGGTTTAGAGGCACCAAGGGAGGAAGCTTGGCCGACAGCTAGGGCTTGGGGAGAGCCCCAACTCGGCGGCTAGGAGGAAACCCTAGGGCAGCGGCGACTTGCAGGAGGCCGGCGGCTAGGGCTAGGGTTTTGGTGGTGTTGGGTGTAGGGAAGAGGGGCAGCCCTACCCCTCCTTTTATAGGTGGGAGGGCGCGTCCAAGGGGGAGGGAGTCCTCCCCCAAGTCGGCCTCCTTGGCCGGCGGGTGGAGGGAGAGGAACTCCTCCCCAAGTAGGTTTCCTACTCTCCCTCCACCAAGCAAAACTGCCGTTTGACTTTTCAAATTGGCGTTTGACTGTTCAAACTAGGATTTGATTTCTCCCTTTATTTTGACCAGCCATGATACCTAGTACATGATGCAACCATTCAACATTGTCATGACACATTCATGTACCCTTCCCCTCCGGAGTGCCGGACCTTCCGGAACCTTCTAGAACATTCCCGATGAAAACACCGGAATCATTCCCCAACTCCAAAACATGACTTTCCTTATATGAATCTTATTCTCCGAACCATTCCGGATCTCCTCGTGATATCCCAGATCCTATCCGAGACTCCGAACAACATTCGGTTTCTTACTCATCATTTCATTACTACTCAACAACATCGAATCCTTAAGTGTGTCTCCCTACGGTTCGTGAATTATGCGGACATGATCGAGACACTTCTCCAATCAATAACCAATAGAGGAATCTGGAAATTCATATGGCTCCCACATATTTCTACGATTACTTTGCGATCGAATGAACCACTTACATACGATATCAATTTCCCTTTGTCTCACGATAGTTTACTTATCCGAGGTTTTGATCGTCGGTATCTCTGCATACCTAGTTCAACCTCGTTACCGATAAGTACTCTTTTCTTGTTCCTGTGGTATGTGATACCTTGTGAACCAGTCACATGCTTGCAAGCTAACTGGATGACATTCCACCGAGAGGGCCCAGAGTATATCTATCTGTCATATGGATGGACAAATCCCACTCTTGATTCATGTGTCTCAACCCATACTTTCCGAACACTCAATGCCACCTTTATAGCCACCCAGTTACGGTGTGGTGTTTGATGTCATCAAAGCATCCTTCCGGTGATGGTGATAAGCATGATCTCATGGTCGAAGGAATTAGGTTACTATGTATCAGAAAGCTTATAGAAACTGAACTATTTAAAATGACTTGATCTTTATGCTACGCTTATCTATAGGAGTATGTCCACCATACCATTCTCCTAATGATATGATCTTGTTATTAACAACATCTCAAATGTTCATGATCAAGAAACCATGATCATCTATTAATCAACAAGCTAGTATTATGAAGAGGCTTTACTAGGGACTCTAATTTAGTTTACAAATCACACAAGTATTAATGTTTCTGGTTAATACTGTTATAGCATGAATGTAAACATTTATCATAAACACAAAGATATAATAATAACTATATTTATTATTGCCTCTAGGGCATATCTCCAATAGTCTCCCACTTGCACTAGAGTCAACTAATTTATATTACATGGTAATATACCGAACACCCATGGCAGTTTGGTGTTAGTCATGTTTTGCCCTCGGGAGAGGTTTATTCAACGGATCCGCCACATTCAGATCTGTGTGTACTTTGCAAATCTTTATGTCACCATCTTGGACATGTTCTCGAATAGCGTGAAAATGTAGCTTGATGTGCTTCAGCTTCTTGTGTGACCTTGGTTCTTGCGCATTGGCTATGGCGCCCATGTTATCACAGTAGATAGGCATTGGGTCCAGCGCACTTGGAACCACACTGAGCTCTGTAATGAACTCCTTCATCCATACTGCTTCTTGTGAAGCCTTCGAAGCAGCTATGTATTCCGATTCAGTTGAAGATCTCGCCACAACGCTTTTCTTTCCACTCCTCCAACTAACTGCTGCACCATTCAAAGTACATACGTATCCAGATTGAGATTTAGAATCATCCGGATCGGTGTTCCAACTAGCATCGGTGTAACCATTAACAACGAGCTGTTCATCACCTCCATAAGAAAGAACCATATCCTTAGTTCTTCTCTGTCACATCCCAAGATTTTCCAAATCTTGTAATGTGAAAATAAATGAATAAAATAAAACTTTATTTGATTTTCAGAGCCAGAAGAAACTTTTTGAATTCAATTGGAACTTCAAACCCATTTGAATTAAATAAAATCCTAAAGGGATTTAAAAAGTTAAACTTTTATTAAAGGAAATTAAAATGCTTTGGAATTACTATTTTGATCTTTTAATAAAAGATTTGGTTTTCAAAAGAAAAGATGGGTTTATAAATAAAGATTATTTTGTAAAACAAAATTTAAAACTTGGCCAAGCTTTTGAAATAAAGTATGATAAAAATAGTAAAGGCTTAATTAAATAAATTTATAAGGATTTAAAATCCAATTTTATCTAATTAAAAGGTCTTACCAATTTTATTAAAACATCAAAATTTATTAAATCATTTTCAAATACTTTATATTCTCAAATAAAACCTACTAAAGTGTTTTGGTTTTATTTTAGATTTTCAAAATAAAGATTTTAATAAAACAAAATCCTATTTGAATTAAATAAATAAGGTCTATTCATTTAATTGGTATTGGACCCTAAAATAACATGTTATTTTATTTTAAACAAGTATTTCAAGTATCTTATATTTTCAAATAAAACCTACTGATTTGGTTTTAAAAATATTTTGATTTCAAATAAAGATTCTATTAACAAAATAAAACCCATATGATTAATAAACCATGGTTTTTTTATTTAATAAATGAATGGAACCTAAAAAGATCTAAAAACATTATTTTATTTTATTTCTGGAATTGGGTTTTGTTACTAAACAGAACAAAAGTTCAAACTTTCAAAGTCTGGTGATTGTTTGTCTTGATTTTATTGTTAAAACATATGTTTGAAATTCCAATCAGAAATTGGATTCAGAAAAAGAAAAAGGATTCAGAAACAGAAAAAAATAAGAAAGAAATCGACCCAACCCAACAGCCCAACAGCAGCCCACCTAGCCCACCTGTTCCCACGCCCCGAATCGTTTTTCCTCACTCAGGAACTTAACCGCGCAGAGACTGACCAGTGGACCTCACTCTCATTTCTTTTCCCACTGACCGGTGGACCCCACCTCTACTGCTCATCGTCCACACCCGCGCGACCCCCTCTCCCCAAAACTCGCTGCCGTTGCTGCCATTCAAAGACGCGTTCAATTCTCAGTAATGCCGCGCGTTAATCTCACCGTGACTGCACTCTATAAGTCGCCAACGTCCCTTCTTCATTTCTCCTCCGACTCCTCCCTCAATCACGCCACCAGGCCGCCCCAATTCCTCCTCGAGCTCCTCTGTTCCGACCACCGTCTCCGGCCAATTCAGGCCAGTCCACGCCCCCCTCTGCCTTTCCGAGCACACGAGCACGTTCACCACTCCCAGACACTTCTCCCCATACCACCAATTCGATCGCGGGCGCCCCAGAGCATCGGCAACGACCAGCTTCTAAACGCCGCCGCAACTGGTTCTTCTCCGACGACGACTTCCAGGTGAACCAGACCGCCCCTTCACCTCTTGTTCACGCACACAACTTTGCCTTGGTCCTGCGCATCTAACTGCGTTTTTGTTATGCCTTGGGGTGAACCACAGCACAGCCCACGACGACCACCTGACGCACCCGACGCCGTCCTCCACTCCGACGAGCAATCCTGCTAAAACCAGAGCGCCCCTCGTCGAACCATCGGCACGTTGAGCATCGCCGTGACCTCCTGAACCCGGTGAGCCCCTTCTCCTTCTTTCTCGATTCCTAGACCACCGGCACCGTCCACACCTGACCGCGCCGCCAGTCGCCGCCGCGTCAGCGCCGCCAGCTTCTGGTCAAACACGTGCGAGCCGTTCGATCTAGATCGGGCGAGCGAGATAGAATCACTTAGTCGCGAAGAGGTACGCACTCTGGACCACACGATCGATTAGATCCAACGCACCGTAACGCTGATCCGCGCGAAGTGGTATCGTCCAATGAAATCACACCGCGTGTCACCTATTCTGTTTAAAAACAGATTTGAAAACAGAATTATTTGCAAACTTCAAACCCTTGTATCTTTGGATCCACACATCCAAAAATTGCAAATTTTATGTCATTGGATTCAGGAAAACGAGACCTAGCCAACCATGGCCTTAGTTTAGCAAATAGTATTTGTTAGTTTACTTGTTTTTGCAGATTCATTTGTGAGCTTGTTTAGATTAGAAAAATTGTTTAAAAATGATTTTTGGATTAAAACCTTTGCAAAAAGGTTTGTTGTGACCTTACTGACCCTAGGAACCAACCCTTGGTGTTAAAAATGATTTTGGTACAAATTAAGTTGGATTATTTGACTTGGCCATTTTCTAGCCAAGTGAAAATAATGGTTTTATTATGAGAATGATTTTGGAATAAAAACCTTGGGAAAATATTTTTGATTCAAAGCTACTGACCCCAAAACACCAAGTCTTGGGAGTTAGAAACTTTGGGTGAATACTTAAAGGTTTTTAGAATTGATAAAACTAACTTCCACCACATAAAATGATGAATGGTTTTAAAAATGGTTTTGGGCAAAACCCTCTAACTAGTGACTTTGCCATTTTGGTAAATGACCAATTTGGACCTTACAAAGTTTAGAAACCTAGTGGAGACCAACCTTGCAATAGAACCATCCTTTGCATACTTATGCATAACTTAGATTCCATTGCTTTGTGAGTGTGAAATTGTTTGTTTGACTTTGGTTTGGAATGTTAGTTGATTTTGTGTTTGCTTGATTGACTTGTAGTGAATTTAGCAAAGTGTGAGACTAGCAAGATCAAGGAGTGAACCACCATTCCCTTCCAAAAAGGCAAGTTACACTATCATTCAAAAGTCCTATTACTTTCATTATACTTAGTGGATTTTGATGAAAAACATGCATGAAAATAATTTTATACTTATGCTATGCTAAATCCTAATAGGATACCCTATACATTACTTAGTGAAAACATTGTAGCTGTACATGCTTAGCCATGCTTAATTTTTGAAAAGAGATACATGTTGAGATTTTACAAAGGTTGAGAAAAGGACTTGTGTTTTACATAATAAAACAAGGACTCAATGAACCACCTAGGTGGAGGATACTTAAAGTTTTGGAGAAGGTGGCAACAAAAGGAACCATGTCTATGGTAATCACTTTGTGTTGGGATCCAAAAGAAAACCACCTAGGAAACTTAGAGATCAAACATGCTTCTCCAATTGTGGCTTTCGTGTGCAACCACATGCTATTATGGCTCTGGCTTAGTCAACTACATTGGGAAGACCTATGCACTGTCTTCAGTTAACTGGACATGGGGATCTGGAATGCTTCATGGGTGCTGAAGGCAAGCTAGCAATGGTGTATGGAAGGACCCTTTGGAAAGACTTCGTCACATTCTCAATCTGCCAGTTCTCCATCTTGGTGAGTGCTAATCCAGTAGGCCACTGGTGGCAAAAGGATGGGATTGTGACATGTGGGTAAGGTGTACTCCTTCTGCAGAAGATAATAAAATCTAAGTACTTAGCCGTTTCCCCGGTTATGGACAATACTGAGCAACTAAAGTTTGAACTATGGGAGATCTCGACATTCCAACTTCTAAAATAAAAACTTGATGCACTTGAGTGTCTACCAAGGAATTCAAAGAAATTTTGTTAAGCTTGATGCACTTGGGGTTACCAAGGTGCTCAAGAGCATGATGTACTTGGGGTTACCAAGGAACTCATGAGATTTTGTAAAACTTGTTGCACTTGGGGTTACCAAGTAGCTCAAGGGATTTTTGACAAGGACTTGAACACTTGAGTTTCTACCAAGGAGTTCAAGGAACTTGGAAAAGAGATTTGACAAAGGACCAAAACCCTTTTGAAAAGATAGGATAAATTTTGCTTTATGCAAATAAGCCTTAAACTCTACTTAGCCAAATATGCATGTATTGATAGGATCCACTCTTATTATACATAGAAGTGAAGCTTGCCAATACAATTCAAAATGTATTGACCCTTGTGGCTGTAACTTGTAATGTTGCAGTTTTGATTGATTTTAATGAAGATTGTTTGATTAGGATTACAAAGTCTACAACCAACATCTGCCTGTGGCACTTTGAAGATGAAGGACTCATACTTATAGTTATTCCGCTGCAATGTAATGTAATAGCCAAATGAGCTATGTAAGATGTAATAAAACTATGTTATTCCTGGTTATAAATTTATATTATGACCTTTGTATCTTGATATTACATCTTAACTGTGGATGCTAGCTATTGATCCAGGGACTAGCATTGTAAACACAGGAGGGATCAATCTTATTAAAGGTTGGGACCCCTACATTCTCAAGTACTTAAGGATGTTTTTGACCGCTGTCCAATGATCCACTCCTGGATCACTTTGATATCTGCTAGTTAAACTAACAACATATGCAGTGTTGGGTCTAGTACATAGCATGGCATACATTAGAGATCCTATGGCTGAGGCATAGGGAGTCTTACTCATCCTTTCTCTATCTTCTGCCGTTGCTGGACTTTGAGTTTTACTCAACGTCGTATTGGGCAACATGGGCAAGAACCCTTTCTTGCTATCTTCCATTCCAAACCTCTTTAGAACTTTGTCCAAATATGTACTTTGTGACAATGATATTAGGCGTCTCGATCTATCTCTATAAATCTTTATGCCTAATATGTAAGATGCTTCGCCAAGATCTTTCATTGAAAAACTATTATTCAAATATTCCTTGACACTATTAAGAAGGTCTACATCATTCCCAATCAACAATATGTCATCTACATATAGTATTAAGAATGCTACAGAGCTCCCACTCACTTTCTTGTAAATACAAGCTTCTCCATAAGATTGTATAAAACCAAAACTTTTGATTACCTTATCAAAACGTTGATTCCAACTTCGGGATGCTTGTTTCAACCCATATATGGACCGTTGAAGTTTGCATACCTTGTTAGCATATTTAGGATCGACAAAACCTTTGGGTTGCATCATATACAACTCTTCATCAATGTCTCCATTGAGGAACGCCGTTTTGACATCCATCTGCCATATCTCATAATCGTAATATGCAGCGATTGCTAACATAATCCTCACAGACTTTAGCTTCGCTACTGGTGAGAAAGTCTCATCGTAGTCAACTCCTTGAATTTGTCGAAACCCTTTTGCGACAAGTCGAGCTTTATAGACAGTAACATTACCATCAGCATCTCTTTTCTTGAAAATCCATTTGTTCTCGACAGCCTTCCGGCCATCCGGTAAGTCCATACTTGGTTTTCGTACATGGATCCAATTTCGGATTTCATGGCGTCTCACCATTTATCGGAATCTGGGCTCATCATCGCTTCCTCATATCTTGCAGGGTCATCGGTGTTGTCCACCAACATGACACTCATAACGGGATCATACCAATCAGGAGTGGTACGAGTTCTCGTTGACCTACGAGGTTCTGTAGCAACTTCAACCGAAGTTTCATGATCATCATCATTAGCTTCCTCTCTTATTGGTGTAGGCGCCACAGGAACTTCTTCCGGTGCTGCGCTACTCGCAAGTTCGAGAGAAGGTTCAACAACCTCGTCGAGTTCTACTTTCCTTCCAGTCACTTCTTTCGAGAGAAATTCCTTCTCTAGAAAGGATCCATTCTTGGAAACGAAGATTTTGCCCTCGGATCTATGATAGAAGGTATACCCAATAGTTTCCTTCGGGTATCCTATGAAGACGCATTTTTCCGCTTTGGGTTCAAGCTTGTCCGGTTGTAACTTCTTTACATAGGCTTCGCAACCCCAAACTTTAAGGAACGACAATCTAGGTTTCTTCCCAAACCATAATTCATACGGTGTCGTTTCAACGGATTTAGATGGTGCCCTATTTAAAGTGAATGCGGCTGTTTCTAATGCATAACCCCAAAACGATAGCGGTAAATCTGTAAGTGACATCATAGAACGAACAATATCTAAGAGAGTTCGATTACGACGTTCGGACACACCATTACGTTGTGGTGTTCCCGGCGGTGTCAATTGTGAAAGTATTCCGCACTTCTTTAAATGCTCGCCAAACTCGTAACTTAGATATTCACCTCCACGATCAGAACGTAGAAATTTAATCTTCTTGTTATGTTGATTCTCTACCTCACTTTGAAATTCCTTAAACTTCTCGAAAGTTTCGGACTTATGTTTCATGAAATAGATATACCCATATTTACTCAAATCATCCATGAAGGTAAGAACATAACAATAACCACCGCGCGATGCTACACTCATTGGACCACATACATCGGTATGTATGATTTCCAACATCCGTAGCTCGCTCCATCATACCAGAAAATGGAGTCTTAGTCATTTTACCGATCAGACATGCTTCGCATCTTTCAAGTGATTCGAAATCAAGTGATTCAAGAAGTCCATCGGAATGGAGTTTCTTCATATGCTTCACTCCAATGTGACCAAGATGAAAGTGCCACATATAGGTCGAGTTATCGCTCAATTTCAAACGTTTAGCTTCAATGTTATTAATATGTGTATTTACACTATCGAGATTCAATAAGAATAGACCATCTATCAAAGGTGCATGTGCATAAAACATATTACTCATATAAATCAAACAACCATTATTCTCGGACTGAAACAAGTAACCGTCTCTCAATAAACAAGATCCCGATATAATGTTCATGCTCAACGCAGGCACCAAATAACAATTATTTAAGTATAAAACTAATCCCAATGGTAGATGAAGAGGTAGCGTGCCGACCGCGATCACATCAACCTTTGATCCATTTCCGACGCGCATCGTCACCTTGTTCTTCGCTAGCTTCCGTTTATTCTGCAGTACCTGTTTCGAGTTACAAATATGAGCAACCAAACCAGTATCAAATACCCAGGCACTACTACGAGTACTAGTGAGATACACATCAATAACATGTATATCGGATATACCTTTCTTCTTGATGTTGCCGTTCTTCAAATCCGCCAAGTACTTTGGGCAATTCCGCTTCCAGTGACCCTCTCCCTTGCAGTAAAAGCACTCAGTATCAGGCTTAGGTCCAGCCTTGGTCTTCTTCGCCGGTGCGGCAACTTTCTTACCACCCTTCTTGAAGTTTTCCTTTTGCTTAGACTTGCCTTTCTTGAATTTGGTGGTCTTATTGACCAACAACACTTGATGCTCTTTCTTGATCTCCACTTCTGCAGATTTCAACATGGAGAAGAGTTCTGGCAACGTCTTGTTCATGTTTTGCATATTATAGTTCATCACAAAGTTCTTGTAACTTGGTGGCAGTGATTGGAGGACACGGTAAATCCCCAAAGCATTAGGAATCACTATACCCAAACTTTGGAGTTTGTTTGCGTGCCCAGACATCTTAAGCACATGCTCACTAACGGAGCTGCCCTCTTCCATTTTGCAGTTAAAGAACTTTTCAGAAGCCTCATAACTCTCAACTGCCGTGTGAGCCTCAAATATCATTTTGAGTTCACGGACAATCATGTGGGTCATGGTTCTCAAACCTTTTCTGAAGCTCTGATTCCAAACCATACAAGATAGCACACTGAACTGTGGAGTACTGATTCTTTCGAGTAAGGTAAACTTTCTTTACTTCATCAGTAGCATCAGCTGCAGGCGGGTCACCTAGCGGTGCATCCAGCACATAGGTCAAATTACCAGCATTGAGGACAATCCTCAAATTGCGGAACCAATCCGCGAAGTTGCTTCCATTGTTTTTCAACTTTTCTTTCTCTAGGAACGCATTAAAATTGATGGTAGGGGCCGCCATTGATCTGCAACATATTTGCAATAGTTTAGACTAAGTTTATGACAAATTGAGTTCTAATTAATAGTTAAATTAATCTAGGTGAACTCCCACTCAAAACAATATCCCTCACATTGTTTTAGTGATCACACGAACCAAATCCACCACATCAAAACCGATCATCACGAGAGTTGATGTAGCTTCAATGGCGAACAATCGACATGTTCATCATATCTACTATATGACTCATGATTTACCTTTCGGTAATCCGTGTTCCGAGACCATGTCTGTACATGCTAGGCTCATCAAGTTCAAACCTTAGCTTCCGCATGAGAAAATCTGGCTTGCTCACGTTGTATACACTTGCATAATCTAACACACCCGATCATCACGCGGTGCTTCGAAACAACAAGCTTTAGCAACGGTGCTTACTAAGGATGAACACTTTAAAACTTGAAATTTATGTGCATGAGGGATCATCTTATAATGCTACCGTCGTTAACTAAGCAATACAAGATGCATAAAGGATTAACATCACATGCAATTCATAATATGTGATATGATATGGCCTTTCTTTTTGTGCTTCCGATCTCCATCTTCAAGAACGAACATGATCTCCATCATCACCGGCATTGCATCAAGGTCAATGACGCTGCTCCATGATTGTCGTCCACCAGCTTCAACTATTACAACTACTTTGAATAGACACGCGGGTCTTAACGGAAATTAAACACAACCATATGGCTCCTGCCGGTTGCCAACTTACAATAAGGAACATTGCATACATCAAATATAATCACAATCATGGCCGTATCACATCACAGCACACCCCTGCAAAACAAAGTTAGACGCCTCTAATTCCTTTGCATATTTTACGTGGTTTGGGGCTTTCAATAAGTGTCGATCTAACTTACGAACAAGAACCACAACGTTGATGTTTGAACTATCAAGTGCCCGCTGTAAATTGGATCTATACTATAATGGGAGAGATAGACACCCGCAAAGCCACTTATGCAATACAAGTTGCATGTTGAGCGTCGAGCAAGTCTCATGAACGATGTCATGTAAGGTTAGCCCGGGCCGCTTCATCCCATCATACCGCAAGATGCAAAGTACACAAGAAGTAATTAATAATAAAAGCACCACCGCCCACAATGACCATTGTGTTCTACTCGTGCAACAGATCTACATATAGACACGGCTCTGATACCACTGTAGGGGTTCGTAGCATGGAAAACAAAAAATTTCTACCACATGCAAACAAACAAGCCAAGATCTATCTACTAGATTGTAGCAACGAGTCGATACAGGAACTCACCCTCGAAGATTCCAAAGAGTTTAACGAGAGCCGATTCTCGTGGGTGATGTAGTCGTACTCTTGCCGATCTCAAGATCGCGTAGACGATCCTTCCGGCGCTGCGTTCCGGCAGCGCTTCCGCAGTCGGTCACACGTTTGGTACTCGATGAAGACCCTCATCTCCCTTGTTCCAGCAGGCAGCGGAGGTTGTAGCACTCTCCTCGCGATTCCGGCAGCACGATGGCGTGGTACCGGAAGTAGAGGGGAGATCTCGCAGGGCTTCGCCTTAATCCGGAGCGAGTATGTTGGACTATGAGAGAGGCCTTGGCAATCTAGGGTTTAGAGGCACCAAGGGAGGAAGCTTGGCCGACGGCTAGGGCTTGGGGAGAGCCCCAACTCGGCGGCTAGGAGGAAACCCTAGGGCGGCGGCGACTTGCAGGAGGCCGGCGGCTAGGGCTAGGGTTTTGGTGGTGTTGGGTGTAGGGAAGAGGGGCAGCCCTGCCCCTCCTTTTATAGGTGGGAGGGCGCGTCCAAGGGGGAGGGAGTCCTCCCCCAAGTCGGCCTCCTTGGCCGGCGGGTGGAGGGAGAGGAACTCCTCCCCAAGTAGGTTTCCTACTCTCCCTCCACCAAGCAAAACTGCCGTTTGACTTTTCAAATTGGCGTTTGACTGTTCAAACTAGGATTTGATTTCTCCCTTTATTTTGACCAGCCATGATACCTAGTACATGATGCAACCATTCAACATTGTCATGACACATTCATGTACCCTTCCCCTCCGGAGTGCCGGACCTTCCGGAACCTTCTAGAACATTCCCGATGAAAACACCGGAATCATTCCCCAACTCCAAAACATGACTTTCCTTATATGAATCTTATTCTCCGGACCATTTCGGATCTCCTCGTGATATCCCGGATCCTATCCGAGACTCCGAACAACATTCGGTTTCTTACTCATCATTCCATAACTACTCAACAACATCAAATCCTTAAGTGTGTCTCCCTACGGTTCGTGAATTATGCGGACATGATCGAGACACTTCTACAATCAATAACCAATAGAGGAATCTATAAATTCATATGGCTCCCACATATTTCTATGATTACTTTGCGATCGAATGAACCACTTACATATGATACCAATTTCCCTTTGTCTCACGATAGTTTACTTATCCGAGGTTTTGATCGTCGGTATCTCTGCATACCTAGTTCAACCTCGTTACCGATAAGTACTCTTTTCTCGTTCCCGTGGTATGTGATCCCTTATGAACCAGTCACATGCTTGCAAGCTAATTGGATGACATTCCACCAAGAGGGCCCAGAGTATATCTATCCGTCATATGGATGGACAAATCCCACTCTTGATTCATGTGTCTCAACCCATACTTTCCGAACACTCAATGCCACCTTTATAGCCACCTAGTTACGGTGTGGTGTTTGATGTCATCAAAGCATCCTTCCGGTGATGGTGATAAGCATGATCTCATGGTCGAAGGAATTAGGTTACTATGTATCAGAAAGCTTATAGCAATTGAACTATTTAAAATGACTTGATCTTTATGCTACGCTTATCTATAGGAGTATGTCCACCATACCATTCTCCTAATGATATGATCTTGTTATTAACAACATCTCAAATGTTCATGATCAAGAAACCATGATCATCTATTAATCAACAAGGTAGTATTATGAAGAGGCTTTACTAGGGACTCTAATTTAGTTTACAAATCACACAAGTATTAATGTTTCTGGTTAATACTGCTATAGCATGAATGTAAACATTTATCATAAACACAAAGATATAATAATAACTATATTTATTATTGCCTCTAGGGCATATCTCCAACACCAAGTCCCTACTCACCAAGGCCGTCGAGCAGCAAGTCGCAGGAGCCGACTCGCGGGGGCGCATGTACTCCTGCTCCTCCGAAAGCAGGGCGGCCTCGAGCGGCCGTCCATCGATGGCGAATAGCCTGAACTGCCTGCCACCCGAGCCCCTGCAGCTACAGCCAAGGGTCGCGCAGGCAGCGCTCTCCACCAACGACCCGTAACCGATGAACAACATGGTCGCTGTCAACGAGTAGCCAGTCGACGCGCGGACCCACATCATCAACAACTAGAGCTGGCACGCACGCCAGCCAAACGACCTGAGGCATACCCTCACGAACCGCCACGACGGCGAGCCAAGGGGCTCGCTCATCCAAGTCGGCCCCTAGTGCTTCGGACCGATTATCCGAGGCGAGAAATAGCCGGCGAACTTCAAAGCGCCAAAGGAGATCGAAAAGTACGATCACACGTATGACCCGGCCGTGTGGCTGGACACAGACCTCATGGAGATGGGAATCGCCAGCCACACCAACCTCCTCACCGCCCGTTACCTCCCCCTGATGATAGAGGGAGCGACTTGGAAATGGATCAACACCCTCCCAGCGGACAACATTGATTCGTGGGAGGACTTGCACGATGACTTCGTCAGGCACTTCGAGGGTTCCTACACCCGCACCACCATCCTCACGACCTAGAGCGATGCGTCCAGGGACCCCGCGAGTCGACCCGCAACTGGCTCCAAAGGTGGCAAGATCTGTGGTTCAACGCGGCTGGCATCCACCCAAATATGGCGATCCACTTCTTCAAGACCTCATGCCGTTATGAGCCCCTGGTCCCCAAGCTCAAGCGGGTGTACAAGACACTCCACAACATCCCAGACCTCCTCAAGATCGCCAAGCGGTACGCGGAGGAGGACCCGAACCAAGAAACCGACGACATGTCAGGTGGACATCGCCGCTAGAGTGGCCATGATAACGCCAGGCAGCGCGAGCTGCGCTATAGCAACACTCGCCTCACCGGCAAGCGCCACAGTGACAGGCGAGTCGACTTCGTCGCCAACACCGGCTACGCTCCACGCGACCCCAAGAGCTTCCGCCAAGACGGAGGCCAACACCGCGACGGCGGAAACTTCCGAGCGAGGCCAAAATTCGACCCCGCAGCCCTCCTCAACCAACCCTTCGTGTTCCATAGCAGGAAGGGGAAGCCCGCCACGCACACGACCGCCGAATGCCACTCCCTCGAGGAGATCGAGAAGGCACGTCGCGCAAGGGAGGACCCCAACAACAACCCGCCGAACGGCGGGGCATTTGGAAACAACGTCGGATCACTTGACACCTTCACCGGGCTTGGCACCAATCGTGAGAAGAAGGTCCTCGCCCGCGTCTTCGCCGTCCATGCGGTGTCCCAGGTCAACGTCCCCCGCTTTCTCAACTGGTCCGAGCAGCGCATCACGTGGACCCGCGAGGACCACTTGCCACAAATCGAATATCCGGGGCGAGTCGCCCTGGTGGTCAAGCCCAAGGTGGGCGACTATTGGCTCCACAAGACACTGATGGACGGTGGGAGCTCCATCAACATACTCTACCTGGACATGTTCAGGCGGCTGCGGCTCCCGCAGTCGATGATCGAGACGACCATCACCACCTTCCACGGCATTGTCCCCGGTCGGAAGGCGTACCCGATCGGCAAGGTGACACTTCCATTCACCTTCGGCACACCGGCAAACTTCCGCACCGAGCGGATCGTCTTCGAGCTGGTTAGCTTCAACAACCCCTACCACTGCGTCTTGGGGCGACGAGCGTTCCCCAAGTTCATGGCGGTGCCGCACTACGCATACAACGCGATGAAGCTCCCAGGGCCGTGCGGCATCATCACCGTCTACGGTGACCCCGACATGGCCATCGAGTGCGAGGAGAAAGGCGCCGAGCTCGTGGACGCCGTCATCACCACGGAGGCAAACCACGTGGAGGAGCTCGCCAGATACACAAGAGGGGTCGACAAAGACGACCCCGCCATACTCAAGAGGCCCAACACGGAGAACGGCGGGTCGACTGCGTTCAAGGCCACCACACACACCCGCACCGTCGAGCTGGTCCCAGGCGACTCCAACCAGATAGTGACGATCGGGACCGGCATGAGCCCCGCATAGGAAAGCGCGCTCATCGAGTTCCTACGTGAGAATCATGACATCTTCGCATGGAAGCCATCCGACATGCCAGGTGTCCCGAGGGAACTCGCTGAGCACAGACTCAACACCGACCCCAAAGCGCGACATGTCAAGCAGTCGCTGTGGCCCTTAAATGAAGAGCGCCGCCGAGCAATCGCCGAGGAGGTGCAGTGTCTACTCGTTGCAGGCTTCATCCGGCCCATCAAATACTCCAAGTGGCTGGCAAACCCAGTCCTGGTCGAAAAGAAGAACGGGACCTGGAGAATGTGTATCGACTACACAAACCTCAACAGCGCCTATGTAAAGGAGCAGTTCGTCCTCCCACGCATTGATCAGATCATCGACTCGACCGCGGGCTCGGAGTCGCTGTGCTTCCTTGACGCCTAATCTGGTTACAACCATACCAAAATGGTGGTCGAGGACGAGGAGAAGATGGCTTTCATCACACCATTCGGTGCCTTCTGCTACACTGCCATGACGTTCGGCCTTAACAATGCCGGAGCGACCTATCAACGGTGCATGCAGGAGTGCCTTGCGAGCCAAATTGGCCGCAACATCCACGTCTACATCGAAGACGTGGTGGTCAAGTCCAATCGCCAGAGCGATCTACTCGCCGACCTGGCCTAAACCTTCACAAATCTATGGAGGTATACGATCAAACTCAATCCAGGGAAGTGCACCTTCGGTGTACCCACTGGATAGCTACTGGGCTACGTAGTCTCCAAGAGAGTCATCAAGGCAAACCCCACCAAGATCAATATGATCGCCCAGCTCGGCAAACCCGAGTGCCTCCACGACGTCCAGAAGTTGGTCGGGCGAGTCGTGGCTCTCAGTCGCTTCATCCCCCGGCTAAACGAGAAGGCAATGCCTCTCTACCACCTAATGCACAAGAACCCCATGTTCAAGTGGGACAAGGAGGCAGATGTCGCGCTCCACGCACTCAAAGAAGTACTACTCGCGGCCTCGCTGCTCGCCTCCCCCGTCGACAAGGAGCCAATGCTCGTCTACGTCGCGACATACAAGCGAGTCGTCAGTGCCGTCATGGTCGTCAAACGGCCAGAAGAGGGCAAGGAGCGCCCCGTGCAGCGCCCCGTCTACTACATCAGCGAGGTCCTCATAGAGTCGCGATAGCGCTACCCGCAATACCAGAAACTGGTGTACGCGGTCTTCCGAGCCCAGCAGCGACTACGGCACTACTTCCAGGAGCACCCAATCACGGTCGTCTCCTCCACGCCATTGCAGGACATCATTCACAACCACGAGGTGACTGGGCGAGTCGCCAAGTGGGCCATCGAGATCGGCGTCCACAATATCAAGTACAAGCCACGCAAGGCAGTCAAGTCACAGGCCCTGGCGTACTTCCTCGCCGACTGGGAGGAGGTGCAACAGCCGGAGAAGCTGTCGTACCTACACTACTAGTCGCTCCACTTCGACGGGTCCAAGAACGCAGACGGTGCAGGGGCAGGGATCGTACTCACCTCCCCCAAGGGCGACAAGCTGCGCTACGTGCTGTACCTCGACTTCACACCCTGCACCAACAACATGGCCAAGTACAAGACCTTCCTTCACGGCATGTGAGCCGCCAAGGAGATGAACATCAATCGCCTATGGTGCTACGGTGACTCTGACCTCGTCAGCGTGCAAGTCGCCGGTACATGCGACGCCGTTTCCCCACCATGGCGGCATACCACCAAGTAGTGGACCAGCTGGGAGGCCATTTCGCCGGCTACTCCGTTGAGTGGATCGACCGGCGCAAGAACGAAGAGGCTGATGCCCTCTCTCGCATCGGGTCGTCTCGCCACGCGCCACCCTCCGGTGTCTTCCTAGACACCATCCACAAGCCCCCGTCTCTGCCACGAAGGAGATCGACCTCGGGATCCCGCTGCAACCAGAACCAGCTTTGGTTGCCATAATCGTGGAGCCAAGCGACTGGACTGCGCCATACATTGCCTACCTCGAGGGAGGGATCCTGCCAGCAGACGAGACAGAGGAACACATGATCATGTGTCGCTGCAAATCCTTCATCATCATCAACGGCGAGCTCCACAAGCGCAGCGTGACGTGTGCCAACGCTGCGTGTAGCCTGTGGAAGGCCACAAGATCCTCCAAGACATCCATGCCGGCGACTGCAGCCACCACGCCGGTGCCCGGTCCCTTGTCGCTGATACGTCCAATTTGCATCACCAATCTATATCATAATTTTCCTCTATTCATTGATATATTTTATATTAAGAGGTGTAACTTATGCAGCCACCACGCCGGCGCCCGGTCCCTTGTCGCTGATACGTCCAATTTGCATCACCAATCTATATCATAATTTTCCTCTATTCATTGATATATTTATATTAAGAGGTGTAACTTATGTATTTCCTTCTGTTTTTGCATGTCGGATGATTCTTGGAGGATGAACTGCCGGAGCCAGGATTCTGATGGAAAAAGCGGTGTTTTCATGCAATTTCGCGAAGATCAAAAAAATACCAGAAAAACTATGGAAAATTCTATTTTCCCAGAAGACGAAGGATGCCTGAAGGGGAGGCGGAGTTGGGCCACACGGGGCCCACACCCCCAGGCGCGGGCCACCCTAGGCCATGCCTACAGGGGGTGTGGCCACCTTGTCCCACCTCTGGCTCCGCCCTCTCGCCTATATCTTCTCCTCGAAACCCTAATACACGGGGGGGGGGGGGGGACCATAGAAAGATTCCACCGCCTCTGCGGGTCGGAAAACACCGAAAGAGAAAGAGCTCTCTGGCAGATAGATTTCTGCCAGGGAAATTCCTTCCCGGAGAGGGGAGATCATCGCCATCAACACCATCATCAAGCTAGACTTCATCGGGATCATCATCATCATCATCCACACCATCATCTCCACTAGCACCATCATCTACACTCCATCCCTCTATAACAATTGTGTTGAATCTTGCATAGTTTTTAGGGGAAACTTTCCCGATGTTGATTACTATTGTAGTTGATGCTTGTGCGTGGAACCATTGAATTATTGTTTATGTTCAGATTTTTATCCATCACCATATCATCTCTGATCTTGATCCATATAATGTCTCGTGAGTAGTTCATTTAGTTCTTGAGGACATGGGATAAGTCATGTTGTTAGTAGTGGACTTGTGTTGAGGTATTATTCAATGGTTTAATATTTAAGTTATGGTTCTATTATTCTAGTGGTGTCATGTGAACTTTGACTACATGATACTTCACCATTTATGGGCCTAGGGGAATGCATTGTGTATTTGTCTACTAATTGTGGGGTTGCCGGAGTGACAGAAACCTGAACCCCCGTTAGGAAACCATTGCACAAGGGAGTGTAGGATCTCAGAGTTTAGGGCTATGTTAGGTTTTTTATCTTAATTGCTTTCTTGTAGTTGCGGATGCTTGCAAGGGGTTTAATAGAAAGTATGTATTAGTCCAAGTAAGGTCGGTACATTAGCACAGGTTCACCCACACAACACTTATAAAACCAAAGAAGACTACTCAGCTATATGAACAGAAAGCACTTGACAGTATTCCCATGTGTCCTCGAGAACGTTTGGTCCTCATTAGTATTTGCACCGGCTTGTCCTTTGCTAAGAATGGATTGGGCAACTTGCTGCAATTGTTTGCTGTTTTATTTACTTGCACTTTATTTCCTTGCTTTATCAGAAAACCCCTAAAAATCCGTTTTCTAAGTATTTACAGAGATTTCCTGCTCCATACGACTAGTCAACACCTTATTCTCCTCGTTGGGATAGACACTCCTATTTATCAAAAGTACTACGATACACCCCCTATACTTGTGCGTCATAAAGACTATTTTCTGGCGTTGTTGCCGGGGAGTGAAGCTCTATTGAAGAGTGGAACTGGTAAAGGAAACTTCTACTTTGAGTATTGTTTTTTATTTATGTTTGTTACTTTGTTTCCAATATGGATAACCCACTTGGTTTTCTGTTTGGGAAAACTACTACCACTGTTAGGGTAGTAGATGAACCACCACCTGTTGAGATAGATCGTTTTAAGATACCTACAAGTATTGTTGATCGTGTTATGGATAATTATTATTTAGGGGGTGGAACTGTCCACCCTAGTGATCACTTGATTTTTATCCATGAATTATGCGGGTTGTTTAAGTGTGCAGGTATCACAACTGAATAGGTGATGAAGAAGTTACTCTCTATATCATTGAAAGGAAGAGCTGAAGAATGGTATAAGCTGCTAAAGAATGGAGAATCCATGGAATGGGAGGAAATAGTACCTCTCTTTTATTCTAAATTCTATCCTCACAGTGAGATTCATAAGGATAGGAATCTAATATATAACTTTTGGCCTCGTGATGGAGAAATTACAGCTCAAGCTTGGGGGAGATTGAAGTTACTAATGCTTAAATGTCCTATTCATGAACTCCCTAACAATATTATTATCAATAACTTTTATGCAAGGCTTTCTCTTCATGATAAAGATTTACTAGATGCTTCTTGTATTGGTCATTCACACGTATGAAGGAAGAAGCTAAATGGGATCTCCTAGACCGTATTCAAGAGAACACTGAAGTGTGGGAGAACGACAAAGGAAGAAAGTCAGGTATAAATTATGATTATGAATGCATTAAATCTTTTATGGGAGCTGATGAATTCTGTGATATTACTACTGAGTATGGTCTTGATTCCCAAATTAATGCCAATTGTTTTAAGGCTTTTGCCTCTTACATAGAAATTCCTAAAAAGAAGTGGAATAAGTACCATGCACCTTATAAAGATGTTGTTAATCATGTTCCTGTTAGAAATACTGAAGTGTGTACTATTGATCGTATTTTGCCTGAACCTTATGTTGAGAAAACACCTTTCCTAGCTAAGGTAAAGGAGTATTCTATGATAATTAGTGCGGTTAACAAAGGTATAAAGAAAACTATGGAACTTGATGAGAAAATAAACATTGAACCTGTGGTAGCTATTGTGAAAGATCTTGTTACTAAAATTATAGAGGATGAGCACATTTTCTTCTGTGGAGATGATTCTAATATTGTTTCTCATCCTAGTAAATCTAGAAAAGCTAGTGTCCATGTGCTTTCTGTTAGAATTAGTGATCATACCTATTATGGTTTATGTGATATTGGTGCTAGTTCTAGTGCTATTCCTTATGAGCTTTACAGAGAAATTATGCATGAAATTGGTCCTTGTGAGCTTGAGGACATTGATGTGGTTATTCACCTTGCTAATAAGGAAACCATTTGCCCTATTGGTATTGTAAGAGATGTGGAATTCCTTTGCGGTAATATTAAGTATCCTGCTGATTTTCTAGTGCTTGGTTCGGCAGCTAGTAAAACCTGTTCTATTATGTTTGGTAGACCTTTCTTGGAAACTTGTGGAGCTATTATAGCTTGTAAAAAGGAGAAAGTTTTAACTAAGTTTGATGGAGATTCTTATGAGTTTGACTTTTCCAAATTTGCTAAAGCTCCTTATGACAATAATATGCCTAATGAAGATTTCAGGGTTGAACAACTTGCTTCTATTGATCCAGTTTATGACCTTGGACCTCTTTTTGATGATTGTAAGTATTCTCATTCAAGTGGTAAAGTTTTTTCTTGTGACAGTTATATTGTCAACTTTATTCAAAGTGCTACTAAAAGTTATTATGAGAGAGGGAAACATGGTTTTATGCATCTCAATAATATTAAGTTTCCCCGTTTTATGCTGAAAGCTTTGAAGTTGCATTTATTTTGTCTTCCTGTATTAGTGGACTTTTGTTTCAACAATTTGTTTTCTCATGAGACCCCCTTGCATAGGAAGTGGGTTAGACTCAAATGTGTTGGATATTTGCTTCTTGATGCTCTCTTTCACTTCAAATCCATATCTTCTGTGTGAGCATTTTTGAAACTATCAAGCCTATCTTAAAGGCATTAAACAAAAGTACTTCTTGGGATATAACCCAATAGTTTTGTTGAGTCTCGAAAGTTATTACCTCAATAATAACCGCTCCTTATCCTTTTTTGGTTTTTGTTTCAAGATCAATTACTTTTGAGAAGTAGAGGAGTTGTGAAAAGTGGCTGTCCTAGGACATATTTTTGTGCTGCATTGTAAAAATTTGTGAAGGAGCTCAGTACGACGGATGGAGCTGTAATTTTCTATGCTTATTTTCCAAGTTGTTTTCCAACTTTCATTAGTTTTGCACTTTTTGATTTGAGCAACAAAAGTTTTTTGAAAAAATCAATCTTTACCTGCTGGTCTGTTTTGACAGATTTCTACCATCATTTGCATTTGCCTCTTATATTGATTCGCTTCCAGATTCTTTTTGGGCTTTTGGAAAGGAGTTGCTACAGTAGCTTTTGTTTTGATGGATTTCAGTTGAAGTTTGAACCTAAAGGATTATTGTTTTTGCATACACTGATGTTGCCAATGAGGTTTGTGTAAGGCCTTGTATGAAAGGAATTTTCAGGAGATGGAAAGAAGGAATCTGCAGAGTCCGTCTTTGAATAGGTAAAAGTGCTGCAAACTGAAGGTTAGTGAAAACCCTATCTTTTTATATTTTTGATGTTTTTCTTACATACGGAAGGTTACGAGACGAAACATAGGAGGAAACGGAGGCCAGATGGGCCACACTCACCCTAGACGTGGGCCCCAGCTGGCCGCGCCTACAGGGGGTGTGAGCCCCTGGAGTCCGTCTCCACCTCGTTTTCGCCCAGTACCTTCCTTATGCATTGAAACTTCGTAATATATAAACCCCTGGATTCCCCAAGGTTGGTATATCGTGTTCTCGTCGTGTTTTCGTTTCGATCTATTTCTGTCAGGAAATCTTCTGAAGTTTAGAGCACCATGGTCTCTGCCAATGAAAAATGCCAGAAGCCCGTGGAATATGATCCTCAAAACCCCAAGGAGGAGGAGATCTTGGTTGGGGATGAAGAAGACATGAAGAAGGAATAGCATTCGGACACCCGCGCTACCGTTGCAAGCATTGGAGTGGTGGCAAACCCTATCAAGCTTAGAAGGACAACATGGATGTCTACGGGAGGGAAACCTCCACGCCATTGCCTCGCTCCGCGTTCACTTCCTCCATGTACCAAGAATCCCTTCCATACTCTTATACATGCGCAACAATTCCAAGAGGTGCCTAAAGGGAATTTGCCTCTGTTTGGGATTTGCCTCATTCTAACCATCCAGGGAAGGAACACTCTAAGAAGGAAGAGTGGGGAAAGAATAACAAGGACTAGGATTCTCGGTCCGACATGATCATGAACCGCATTGAGCATAATTCGAAGTTGATTCGTACTCTAACCTTCGAGATTGAGGATTTGAGGGAACTGATTGAAGATATTATCAAGAGAACACCACAACCGAAGGAGTAATTCATCATCATGTTTGGCATCCCCTTGGCTTGTTCCAAGCTTGGGGGAGTGCCGCGGTATCACATCATTATCTTTTTACCTTTTTAGTAGATTCATATCTTGGGTAGAGAAGTTATCTTATAGGTTGGTTTGCATATGGAAGTATCTCTCCTTTAGTTGGTTATCTATGTATCCCTTGGTGTGAGTGTCTTGATGGAATATTAATGAGAAGTTTCATCTTTTACTTTTTGCACTTCTTATTTTAGTTTGCAATATCTATTATAAGATTGATCTTGTTGATCAGTATTGGTATCACTTTGGGAGCATCAAGTAGATCTAAATTGGTTTTGGCAAACCGAGATCTGGTCAGTCGCAACACTTTTTGAGGTTTGAAAGGAAAAGAGAAAAATCTTACATGTATTTTGTATCATTTGTTTTCTTTCTTAATTGGCTCATAAGCTTAGTATTCTTTATTTAAGATATTTTGTGTCTTCAAGGAAGATTGCATGTTTGACTTTATTACTTGTATGTTTGCTTATTTCTTTCAACTCTTTTGCTTGCTACCCAGCCTTGCTAGCCAAAAACCTGTATTGAGAAGGCATACTTCTAATGCATCCAATCCCTTAAACCAAAACATGTGCCATTTGTGTCCACCATATCTGCCTATTAGCATTATTTCTATTCCAAGTAAATTCTCAAGCTTCATCTATCTTTCGAATTAAAAATTATTTTGTTATGTGAAAACTAGTTAGTAAAGCTCTCACAAACTTGATGGAACACCTTATTTTCTCGCCCCTAATAAACTTGAACCATTGGGTCATCGAAATTGTATATGCTTGCATCTATACGTTGGGATTAGCAGAACCTTGCTGTCACGGGAAAACTTTCAACACCTGTAAATACATACCCAATTGATATCATGCTCTTTTGTTTGCGGATGTCGTCGGTGTGAAATAAAAGAGGATCTTGTTAGTCCATGGAGTTATGTATGTGTGTTAGAGAAACGCCTGGGCCTCTAGCCTAAGCCATGCCTAATCATGGTGGAAACTTGCAGCATCGCCATAGTGAGCAATCTATGAAGCTTTCGTCTTATAAAAAAAGAGACATACTGAAAAGAGGAAAGGGAGAAAAAAGCACCATTTTCCCATGATAAATAAGAGATTGCTGAGATGCTCACTGTCTACTTGCCTTGTCATTTTGATTATGGGATAGCTCCTGTATCATGTGCAAGGGGTACCCCGTTGGCGGTTCTCTATGATACGCATGTACTTACTATGACAAGAACTTATCGGTAACTAAAGTTGAGTAGCATGAGGAGCAGCCCTCGCACTCAAGGGACATGAGATTGCCAACTTATATTTCGTCAAGCATATACTCCATCTTTTTTCACTTTAACCTTAATCACATCAATATGCCTATGATATGGGAAATGAGAGCTCAAAGCTTTTTTTTTGAACCTCATGACAGTAGGGGAAAAAACCCTACTGCCTCCTTTTCTTCAATTACTTATAAAAACTAGGGACTTACATGAAGGGGGGGTTCCAAGGAGGCAACCAAGAACAAAAATAAGGGAAAAAGAACAGACAGATTACAAAGAGGCTACAAAACTATGAATAAAAGGATGTAGATCCTCCTTGGTCCTATGCACCAGAAGACCAAAATCTTCAATAAACTTGGCTTTCCAGTTTTGAGCTATGGGAATAATGTCCTTGAAGTGTAAATTGTTCCTCTCCTTCCAAATATTCCAGGCTCCCAACATGAATTTTTCCATGAACATATTACCGTTTCTATTCTCTTTATCCTTAGAAATTATGTTTAGCCTGTTACCTTGATTATGCCAAGACATCCCCAATTTATTCCAGCAATCCTTACTGAAAGGGCAATGGAAGAATAGATGCTCCACTGTTTCTTTAGTGGGATTTGTACACAAGATGCATCTATATCATGAGAGCTCAAAGCTAGTAAGTACCATAATCTTTTGGAAGATCTTTATGAACTTGAAATCCCTGCTTCCCTCTATGAAGGGCCTTTCTTCTACTTCTAAGTTGAGCCAGTAACTTATTCCTCTCCATCTCCAACAAGCATTTGAGTTTTTGTGTTTCAAGCATTCATATGATGATTTATTCAATGATGTTCTTTATCTTCCTTGTTTACACAAGACTCTTATCTAAGTGAGTATTACTTTGAAATCTATCATTGTGAAAAGCTTTTTATGTTTAAGCAAAGATTACTCTTGTTATAAAACTCTTTACAAAAGCTTTGCTAGAAAACTGTTTGCCAACTGTTCTCGGACCAAGAACAAAGTTTGCCAATCCCAATTATGATTTATCTTTATGCATCTCTATTGTGACTCCTATACTTGTTGCAAGATAAGTTATATAATGGTGAGTTGCTTTCTTATATAAGTTGTGTATTGGTAGGTGTGATGCTTCTTGTCCGTATTCTTAGGATGCCAGAATGGGTGGGGGAGTTGGGCCACAAGGGGACCAGAACCCCCAGGCACAGGCCACCTGTTGGGGGAGTGACCCCGGGTAGGGTCAAGATAGGGGAAAGAAGGGAGGAGTCTCCCTTACCTTAAGCCGAATTATGAGCTGAGTTAGCCGAATCATGCAAGATCTGGCCGAGGTAAGCTGAGGCTTGGAAAATATAGAGTGATTAAGACATTACTCGGCCGACGTGTGAGCTAACTCGGCCAAATAAGTTGATTGACTTGTATGCGGGTGAAGGCCAACCCGAGTTATGCGAGATGAGGCCGAATAACGGGAAACTTGCAGGAGAAGGAGCCTATAGTCAAACCCTAGTTGTTGTCTAGGCGGAATCTCACAGAGCCAAGCGCTAAGGACAAAGAGCAGAGCAACAGAGGGGCAGACAAGCGTCACAGAGGTGACAGTGAGGAAGCCCGAGGCACACATGTGAGGGCCTCTATGTCTTTGCCGCCGATAGAAGGGGGACACGGAAAGGAGTCCTCCGAGTTACCACTTTGGGACAAGAATATTCCAAGAATATGCTTGCCATGTCAGCCCTAGGAGGAACCGAGGGATCCCTTTATAAGGAGGGGAACGGGCTCCTAGAGAGGGGATCGATTCATTTGACACCGATGGGATCGTGTAGTAGTCTTCTTATTCTTCTCTATGATAAAGCTCTAGGAGCACTTGTAACTCTTTAGAGGAGAAATAAAGATCTACTTATTAGTCAATTGAGTGTAGAAATCACTACATCTTCCCTCCCTGAATCCCTCTAGCATCCATTGGCCCCATACTTTAGCCTACCCATGGCATCTGCCGTGCCACCACCACGACAGTTGGCGCCCACCGTGGGCCAGCAGCGGTGCTAGATGGAGTCAAGATCCGGACGGGAAACTTCATCCACACCGGCGAGCGGGTTGTTTCTGGCTTAGTCCAGAGATTTGATATCTGGGCCTACGTCACCGATAACGCTAACAGCTTTAGGAGGAAAGCACCCCCGCGCAACGGCATCTTCATCAACCTGGGCAATCACAAGGTCTACGTCGGTGTCGACACCTCCTGCGTCTACCCGCACCGAGTCATCAAGGCGAGAGAACCTCCCCTCTGTGCTGCTAGCGGTCAGCATGGAGTTCGCCCCGCAGGCAGCGTCGAGGTGATGATGACGGCCCCGGCACCAGTAGCAGGAGCAGGCGCCAGACCAAGCAAGGACCCGGCGGTAGGAGGACAGTTGGCCACGAAGCAAGCAACTCCAAAGCCTACCGAGGTAGATCCACCAGCGACCAGGGCGGCCGAGGTGCAGGAGGTGACTCCAAAGGCAGCAAGGGTAAGATGGCCACCTCTAGAGAGACCAGAGAATATCCTTCAGGAAACTATAGATAACCTAACTACGCCTGTGGCGCCGATACTTGACCCGTCAAACGCACATGCAGAGTTAGAAGAAACTAGACAGAAAGTGCTAGTAGAGGCAAAAAAGGTGTCGGCCTTGCGGGAATCCTTAAACAGGACCTTGCGAGAATACGCTAGGGCAAACAAACTAGATGTGGCCCCTTTCCGAGTAGTTGAACTGAGATTAAGAGGAAAGAACCTCATGAATGATATCAACAAAGAGCACGAAGCTCATCCAGATGATTCGGTTGATCCAGGC
The DNA here is from genome assembly GCA_916181665.1 of Avena sativa. Classification (NCBI taxonomy): domain Eukaryota; kingdom Viridiplantae; phylum Streptophyta; class Magnoliopsida; order Poales; family Poaceae; genus Avena; species Avena sativa. The sequence goes on along the minus strand of OV702283.1, from coordinate 150,981,768 downwards.
TTGCCGAGGTACAGTACCCCGGCAAAGAACCTCAGGGCGGCAAATGCCGCAGCCCTAGAGTTGGAGGGGTTAAGCGGGAAAGCCCAGCAAAAATAGCAAGAAAGAGTAAATGAGCTGGTACGCATTGCGAACCAGCAGAATGAGGAAATGCTTAGGGCTGATTCGGCAAAGACAGGAGCTTCTCGCATGGTTCATTCGGCAGGAGCTGCCCCCGCATTATCTGCGGCGGCGGCATCCTCGCCCGGAAACAATGCGCGAAAAGACAGAGCAGTGACTTCGGGAAAAAGAAATAAGCAGATTGTCCCATATGATCCAGCGGTGGCCGGGAAGGTTAATGAGAATAGAGGCAATGGGAGTCGAGGTAATAGCGGTGATAGAAACCCTGGTCGTGCAAACAGAGAGCACGGAAACCTCGGACGGGGAAACCATGAGAACAATAACCCGGCGGAAGGGAGGAGGTACCCCCCGCAGGAAACTCAGCCGAGGTATGAACCTCGGCAAGAGCGAGAAGCACGACCAGCTCGACAAAATCAGGCAAATGATAGATACAATGATGGCTACTCGGACATGGAGTATGCAGAGCATGGTGGACAAACTCACTATGGAGTACATGAGAGAGTTATCTATAGAAACTTGCCGTCAACTAACGCAAGATTGAAGCTGAACAGGCTGTATCGGTCCGAGCTGTTGGAGGAACAGGGTCCACCTGGCCCGGCGTGTTTTGGACCCCGGATCATGGGCGAACCGCCTGTGCCGAATTTCCAGTTGGCAAGAGGCACAAAAACGTACAATGGGAGTACGAAACCACAAGATTGGTTAATTTACTATACCACGGCAGTAAAAATAGCTAGCAGAAATTTAAGATGGGCGGTGAGATACGTCCCACAGATATTGGAAGGACCGGCCAGAGTATGACTGAACGATTTACCAACAGGAACTATCAACTGTTGGTTAGATTTTGAAGAAATGTTTGTCAGTAATTTCACTAGTACATATAAGAGGCCAAACATGCCACAATAGCTCGCGATGTGCAAGCAGAAGCCGAATGAGACAGATAGAGAATTCTTGACTCGGTGGTGCAACCTCAGAAACTCATGCGAAGGGGTCATCGAGTCTCAAGCGATAGCCTGATTTGCTCAGGGCTGCAGATATGCAAGTGTATTACGGCAGAGGTTGCAGAGAGATATGCCAACCACGTTGGCGGAAACCATCAAGATAGCAGATTCATATGCCTTAGGTGATCCGACTCAACCAGAGTTAATGTCGGCAGAACATCGGGAGCAGCAGGATCATTATGTTAGAGATGGTGTTGGATCATCGCGGCGCAATGAATACCGAGGCAGAAGAAGGGACGAGAGGCCGGATTACAGATACTCTTCCAATCAAGTGGCAGCGGTTGCGCAGGATCAGTCGAGTCATGGGAACAATCAGCGACAGAAGAATGGTCCTCAATAGTGGACGCCGCTGAATGAAGGAAAAAGGCAATGGATGTCAGAACCGAAGAAGCAATGGTAGGAGAGGCCAAGGTACACATTTGAATCCATGCTGGATCAACCGTGTAAATTCCACACGCCTAACCCGGCCAAGCCAGCCAATCACACTACTCGCCAATGCGCTTGGATGAAAAGTGCAATGGGAAACCCGGCGGGCATACAAGCACCTCCACATCAAGTACACAAACAGCAACAACAGTTAACCGGGGGGAATGCGCAGTAGCTAATGTTACCACCACCCCTCCGAGGTATGATAACCCAGACCGGAGGGATGCAGTGCACCAAGTGGTAAATCAGAATCAAGACGGAAGGGGAAACCCCTAGAACAATGGACGCAATGATTACATGGAGCATCACCAATCATATTGTGTGTTCACAACAGAACAACAAGATAGATAGAGCGTACATCGCCGGCATATGGAAGTGAATGCAGTTATGCCGGTAGTACCGAGATACATGCCATGGTCCGATCAAGAGATAACCTGGAGCATAAAGGATCACCCGAAGATAATGCCGAATCCAGGGTCGTATGCCTTTGTATTGGATCCGACATTTGTCTGGCCTAGCATCAATGTGAAGTTCTCGAAATTACTCATAGATAATGGAAGTAGTATCAACATCATGTACAAAGACACAATGCACAAACTCGGAATAACACAGAATATGTTGCAACCAACAAGGACCATGTTCCATGGGATAGTTTTGGGGCTCTCGTGCGAGCCCATTGGGAAAGTCCGAGTAGATGTGTTATTCGGCACAAGGGAGAATTGTAGAGCCAAGAATCTGGAGTTTGAGGTGGTGGACCTAGAAAGTTTCTATCGTGCTTTACTCGGACGGCCATCATTGGCTAAATTTATGAGAAGTTGTCACATTACTTACTTGAAAATGAAGATGACATGGCCTCATGGAGTAATAACAGTAGCAGTGGATTACAAAATCAATGGAATGCGCTTCGGCCAAGTCAAACCTGGCCGAGTCATTGGTAATTGCAAGAGAGAAAAGAAGGATTCAGGAAGTGGCAGCTCTAGCTTAGTCGGCACAGCTTAATATACCGGCATTAGCCAATCCGCATGGAAGTGTATCTTTCTAGCTGACTAAAGAGACGAAAAAGATCCAGATTGATGATCAGTTCCCAGACCACACGATCATGATTGGTGCTGGCCTAGATGCCAAATAGGAAAGCGTGCTCACCAACTTCCTCCGTGAGAATCGGGATATCTTTGCGTGGTCAACACAGGACCTGCAAGGTGTACCGAGGGAGTTGGCTGAGCACTCTTTGCATGTAAGGCCAGGAGCAAGGCCGGTGAAGCAACCTCTCTGCCGCTTCGCCGAAGACAGGAGAAAGATAATAGGGGATGAGATAGCTCGGCTCCTTGCAGCCGGGTTTATCATGGAAGTGCTTCATCCGGATTGGCTATCAAATCCGGTGTTGGTAGAAAAGAAAAAGGATGACCCAAATGTAGTCGTCGTATGGCGAATGTGCATCGGTTACACGAACCTCAATAAGTCGTGTCACAAAGATCCTCTTTCTTTACCTAGGATAGACCAAGTCATTGATTCGACTGCAGGCTGTGAGCTGTTATCATTTGTAGACGCGTATTCTGGTTTCGACCAGATACCGTTAAACCCGACTGATCAAATAAAGACTGCGTTTATCACCCTGTATGGGCCTTAGTGCTATCGCACCATGCCATTCGGCCTGCGTAATGCAGGAGCAACATACCAAAGATGTATGCAAAAATGTCTGCGTGACCAAATAGGGAAAAATGTGCAAGTATATGTGGACGATGTGGTTATAAAAACCAAAGAGAGCAAAACGCTCCTAGAAGATATTTGGCAGACATTCGTGAACCTGAGAAGGTTTCGAATGAAACTTAACCCGGAAAAATTTACCTTTGGTGTGCCGGCTAGAACATTACTCGGTTTCCTCGTATCCAGCCGAGGTATAGAGGCAAATCCAACTAAGATCCGGGAAGTTGAAAGAATGGAATTGTCGAGGTGACTGAACGATGTACAAAAATTTACAGCGTGTCTTGCCTCTCTAAGTCGATTCGTATGTCGGCTAGGGGAAAGAGCATTACCTCTATATCAATTGATGAAAAAGTCCGACAAGTTCATCTGGACACCGCAGGCTGATAGTGCATTTCATGAGTTAAAAAAGATGCTGGTCACGGCATCGATTTTGGCTTCTCCATTGCCAAAAGAGCCTATGCTACTCTATGTGGCAGCTACTAATAGAGTGGTAAGTGCGGTAGTTATTTTGGAATGGAACGAAGAGGATAAGTCAGTACAAAGGCCGGTATATTACCTAAGTGAGTTATTATCGGCCTCAAAGCAAAACTACCCGCACTACCAGAAGATGGCTTACGGAGTATACATGTCGGCGAAAAAACACAAACACTATTTCGAAGAACACCCGATAAAAGTGATTTGTGAGGCACCCATAGCCGAGATATTAAGCAACAAAGATGTGAGTGGCCGAATAGAAAAGTGGGCAATCGAGTTATCACCTTATGCTCCGCAATTTGATAGGCGAGATGCAATTATGTCTCAGGCAGTTGCCGACTTCGTTGTGGATTGGGCCGAAGTATAGTATGAGCCCCCACTGCCAGATCCGAACTATTGGACGATGCATTTTGACGGGTCCAAGTTAAGAAATGGGCTAGGAGCAGGAATAGTACTGACTTCACCGAAAAAAGATCAGCTGAAATACTTGCTGCAGATACATTTCGCTGCATCAAACAATGTGGCCGAGTATGAAGCACTCGTCCATGGCCTAAAAATGGCGAAAGAGATTGGCATACATCGGATTCTGTGTTATGGGGATTCCGACTTCGTAGTACATCAAGTATCAGGGAATTGGGACGCACTAGATGCGAATATGGCCCTGTATAGATTTCATGTGCAGAAGATCAGTGGTTATTTTGATGGGTGTGAGTTCCATCACATACCTCGGGCGGAAAATGATGCTGCGGATACACTGTCAAAACTCGGATCAACTAGGAAGTCAATCCCCCCAGGCATAGCTCTGGAACACCTGAGAAAACCATTGATTACACCTTCACCAGAATCCGAGTCAATTCGTATCTCGGTAGAACAGATAGAAGGAAGTGTCCCAATGGAAATTGACAAAGAATATGACCCAAATTATTTAAGGGTTAATTCGGCCAACCCACGGCTGAACGAGGAAAAGCCCAAAGATGTTATGTCGGCGGAAATTATGGAAATTGACAACATAATTTTCCCGGAAAAAGTCACGCCAACATGGGCACAACCCATATTCTCATTCCTTAAAGAGTAAATCTTGCCAGATGATGAGGTCATGGCTAGGCAAATAGTGAGAAGAGCAAAAGCCTACACGATCATAAGCAATGAGCTTTATAAGAGAAGTGTCATGAACGTACTGTAACGATGCGTTGACTCGGCAGAAGGGCAGAAAATCCTTTTGGATATACATCAAGGAGAATGTGGGCATCACGCCTCGTCTAGAGACCTAGTGGCCAAAGCATTTATGCATGGATTTTATTGGTCGACTACGCTGAAGGAAGCAAAGGAATTGGTAGCAAGGTGTAATGGTTGCCAGAGATACGCCAGCAAAATACATCTGCCTTCGTCCGAGTTAAAAACAATACCAATCACTTGGCCCTTTTCCGTGTGGTGTTTCGATATGGTAGGTCCATTCAAGCCTGCTCGCGGAGGAATGACTCATATTCTGCTCATGGTGGACAAACTCACAAAGTGGATAGAAGTAAAACCAATAAGAAAATGTGATGGGCCCACAACGGTGAAATTTCTCAAAGATATTATCTTGAGATATGGATACCCACACAGTATCATCACGGATAATGGCACAAACTTCGCTGAAGGAGCTTTTGCTAGATTCTGCCAAGAGAAACACATAAGACTTGATGTTGCCTCGGTGGCTCACCCGACATCGAATGGGCAAGTAGAAACATCAAATGGACTAGTATTGTCACGGATAAAACCTTGGCTAATTGAACCGCTACAAAGGTCGGCAGGATGCTGGATTGAGGAACTTCTAGCAGTGCTGTGGATCCTCAGGACCACTCCAAATAGATCGACGGGGTATACCCCATTCTTTATCGTATACGGGGCAGAAGCTGTACTTCCAGCCGACATAATGCATGACTCGCCAAGAGTGGCCCAATACACAAGTGCCGAGGTAAACGAAATATCACGGCAAGACGATGTGGACTTGCTAGAGGAAGCAAGGGAATTGGCATTATCAAGATCAGCTATTTATCAGCAAGAGCTCAGATGATATCATAGCAAAAAGGCCAGTCCAAGAGTTTTTAAAGAAGGAGATCTAGTTCTTCGGCTAGTGCAACGCACAGCCGGCATGCATAAGCTCTCACCCCCATGGGAAGGACCATTTATCGTGAGGAAAGCATTACACAATGATGCATACTACCTGATCAACGCTCAGACACCAGAAAAGAACAAGGCAAGCAAGGCCGGAGATGAATCAAAAAGACCATGGAACGTAGCCTTACTTTTTCCGTTCTACACTTAGAATCCATGTATTGCATCTTGTGACGTGATGCACCAAATCAGTGTATGAAGCATGTATCAAAAGTTCGAGCAATGACTCGGAAACTGCCCCAATTGGTTGTCATCTTTTAACTATGCATGAAACTTCGGCGACCCGAGCAGTAACTCGAGGACTGCCTCATGTTGTTTGTTATTTTTTGAGCATGTGTGAAACTTCGGCAACCCGAGCAATAACTCGGGGACTGCCTCATATTGTCCATTGTTTTTTGGCATATATATAAAAGTTCGGTGACTCAAGCAGTAACTCGGGGACTACCCCGTACTGTTTGTTCATTTGGGTATAGATGGGACCTCAGGAGCCCAAGCAATAACTCGGGGACTGCCCCGACTAATCTGTCATCAATCACAAATATGATATAAACTTGCCTCAGAAGCCCAATATTTATCAGGATCCGAGTAGTAACACAGAGAAATAACACGGAGGAAACAACCAACAGTTTATACTATCATAGTAACACAGATGACAACATCAGCAGTTTGAGGTATAACGAGGAAAGTACCCTATCTATATCATTTTACCAACAAATACCTTAGAAAGGTAGTAAGGCCATCAGTTTTAAAAAATGTATGGGCTTAGGATTCATAGTCCTTCAAGGAGAAATTGCAAAACCAACAGTTCTACAACCAGGAACAGATAAGAAACACAAGGTGGATGCCAAACGAAAATCAGTCGTATGAAAAATATGATCCGGATTTACGAAGTTAAAGTTTGGCAGAGCAAAGATATGATTCGCATAAAATCAGTTAGATTGAGTAACAACAATTACCATGGCATCAGAGGCCAAAGGCAAAACATTTCACATTGTACCGAAAGACGGATAATTGTTTCAAAGATAGCATACACCTGGCATACCGGGGACTTAAATAAATAGGAGTTGTTGAGCCTAAACATCGGCAGAGGCTGAATCACCCGTGGGAGGGACAGTAGCAGCACTAGGAGTTTCGGACATGGGTGTCTCAGACGCACTCGGGATGACCTCAGTTTCCTTCAGAGGTGTATCCTTAGGAACTGGGCGATCCGAAGTTGTTTGGGCCTCTGCAGAGGTTACCTTGGCATCGACGGAGGCTGTAGTAACGCCTAGGGCAAGCTCTGGCTGCTGGGAGACATCACCTTGGGCTCGAGAAGCTTCAGTTCCTTTGGACGACGATCGAGCGTCGCCATCCCCATCTGAGCTGTCATTGGAATCATTGGCATTATCAGAGCCATCCTCCGATTCATCTTGATCAGCCGAATCACCACCAGATGCATCTTCAGCTTCGGCATCATCGGCCGGGTTGGGAAGAAAACTTGGCCCCTCGATCCAATGATGCACGTCAGCATACTCGATAAACTGGAAGGCACGGGCTTGACGGCGAGCAACGAACTCCAGGTTCTCAATCCAGGGAGAGCCAGTGCGCAAGTTCATCAGAATGTCGAGGGAGAGATCCTTGTACCATGACAAAACAGCTGTAGGCGCCATATCAGCACCAGCCCTTCCAACAAATTTCCTCTAGAGATTAAGTTGAGTCTGAGTCTCCATTAATCTCGCCACAAGCACTTCTACCTCATCAATATCCGGTTCATTCGGCCAGAGAACATGGTAGGGTCGAATAGCTGCTTGCACCAGGTCTTTTCCCATAATTTTGATTGGCCCAATAGCAGCGCCAACGGCGATCAGAAAATCTTTCATGGAATATTCTTGATTCGGAGCAACGGGAACACCTCGGCGCTCGCGAGCAGAAATCACATCCTTGGAGCTGACAGGTTTAGCTTTTGGTAAATGATCTACACGAAAGGACGTCATATAAGTTGAGATGAGCAAGAGGAAAGAATAACTCGATGAGAGACAGAAACTCACGATGGATGTAACTCATCATTTTCTGGAGATCCCGGGACCAGTCGGTCATACTCTTCTCAAAGCGAGTGATTTCCTCGCTCATCGCCTGGTTCTTTAATTCGACAGCATAAAGAAGTTCCTTGCCCTTCTGTAGCTGCAGACTTAGTCGGTTCTTTTCTTCAGAGAACTCTTGATCAACCTTCTCTAACTCAGACTTATGGCAAAGCTTAAGAGATTCAACCTCGGCGCGTAATCGGGTTATCTCGTCATCCTTTTCCTTGAGTTGCGCCGAATGAGCGGCAGCTTGTTCTAAAAAATGCAGCATCATATCAGGCATAGATATGCATTCTTGATGCGACGCTTCAAGTGTTCGTAACTCGGCTATAGCAAAGCCGGGAGGTCGTAAGATACCCAAGATTTACCTCGAACAAAGAGTCGACAAATTAAAGGACAAAAGGAGTGACTAACCTTCAAGAACACCGACCTTCTTGGTAAGACGGGTATTCAAATTGTTGACACTAGCTGCATAACAGCAAGATACAAGTTGGTACAACAACTAAATTTACAAGGGTAAGATAAACTAAACGAACTAGATAATTTACCAGTTTTTTTCACAATGGGGACAATTTGCTCAAACTTATCTTGAAGTTTCTTGTGTGCAAAGAGCAACCTTTGAAATTCGGCTATCCACCGATCATGGGCAACCTGAAGATGACAACGAGTTACACAAAGTAAGACAAATTCGAATCAAGTAAAACTTAACTCGGATATAGATGGCTGGATATTCAAAAGTAAGACAGATCCGAACCAAGTAAAACTTAACTCGGATCTAGATGGCTGGATATTCAAAAGTAAGACATATCCAAACCAAGTAAAACTTAACTCGGATATAGATGGCTGGATATTCAAAAGTAAGACAGATCTGAATCAAGTAAAACTTAACTCGGATCTAGATGGTTGGATATTCAAAAGTAAGACAGACCCGAAACAACTAAAATTTGACTCGGATCTAGATGGCTGGATATTCAAAATTAAGGCATAACCGAATCAAGTAAAACTTGACTCGGAGATAGATGGCTGGATATTCTAGACCACGTCTAATCTGAATGACGAAGAAAAGTGACTAGGCAAGTAATGTATTTGAAACAAGTTGAAGCTTCCAAACAAATAACAAATCATCCAGTTGCAAGCTTCGTGGACTAGTATGTGCATATTATATAGACAGAGTATCAACGAAGGCGTTTACCTCATTCATCTTATCACTTTGAAGGACAATTTTAGCAGCCATATGAAAGCGACTGCTGATGTCGGAAAGCTGAAATGGTTGGCTACTCGGATTTCATTCAAGTTGATCAGCGACATTCCAGTTATTGACATACTCCACCAGTGAGCCGAGGCAGCTCCCGCTCTCGGTACGGGTCAACACTTTACCTCGGGCCTGTTGTGTAACTGCCTCTACTACCGGACTCTTATGAAGAATAAGCTGAGTGTCGGCAGGAAGAGCAACACCAGGTTTATCAGTGGAAGCTCCCTTACGAAGTATATCAACAATGTTGGGCTAAGAAGATCTTGTTGTCCCCTTCTGAGAAGGCAAGGATTTAGTGACAACAACTTTCTTGCTCGTCATAGAGACTTCGGCAGGGGAAACGACTTCAGCACTGGGGGCCACATCCTTGGAGGCAGGAGGAACAACAGTCTCCGAAGGGGCTGAGGTAGTGGTATCTTCGGTGGGAATTGGAGCAGGAGCTGGAACTACGGTGATCAAAGGATCATTCGGGGAAACCTCGGGAGTCTTAAGGGGGACATCGAAGTCGGTCAGGTGATCCGACGTAGGGGTATCATCGGCAACAAAGGGGGGAGCAATTGGCTCATCTTGTCGAGGTGATACATTAGTTGGCCTGGGAGAAGAATCATCACGGGGAGGACTGGGAACGCGAACATCCTCCGGAGGAGAGGGTGAAGGCGGCCGAGTAGTATGAGATGTCATACTCGGACCGCTTGGCTTTGCAGAAAGTGGAGCTCTGCAAAGAAGGTAGTAATTAATTTAGAAATAGAAAGAGAGAAACAAGAAATACAAATGAAAACATAAAGGGAAACTTACCCAGCAACCCCAGGCATAGTCTTACGCCTCGGAATGTGCTGAGAAGATTTCTTGGTTCGCTTCTTGGGGGCAGCATCGGAAGGGTCCATCGAAGCGGTCCGCTTTTTCGAAGCAACAGGAGCTTCGGAAGCAAGAGGCTCGATGTCGTGCACCTGGCCAGCTTAATTAGCTGGGAAAGAAGGAGCCGAAAATGTGTAAGAGATAGGCACAGTGGCAACTACCTCAAGAATTTGGACGTCGTCCGAATAACCTTCATCCGCATGGGCCGAGGTCTTGCTCTGGGGACGAACAGGAGCAGCATCCGACTTAGGGACAAACTCCTCCGGGTTAGGCTCTCCATTATCCAGGGTATTGCGGTCAGCGGTCCAAGGAAGAGCCAAAACCTCGGCATCTTCTGTCTTCTGCTCCGCAAACCTCTACGAGAAAAGTGGATGAGGGTTAGCAAAAGAATAATGGAAGAACAACTCGGAAGGAAACACCTGTGTTTAATTTACCCGAGAAGGAGGATTCCCGCGAGAAAATGGCCTCAGTCTCCACGTCCATTCCTCGGGCATCTCAGTCTTAAAAATATCCCGGACGCGTTTATAAATTTGATAATTATCAAGCTCAACCGTAGAAACTCGGTTGGGATCCAAAGGACCACTCATATAGCAGAGCTTGTGGGAGAGGAGCTGGAAGGGGCAGATTCGGCTGCTAACAAACGCAGTCATCAAGTCTTCACCTCAGAGCCTAGCACGAGTCAGTTCCTTAAGCCGGAGCTCGAAGGCCTCGGCAAGAGCATGGGTCTTCCTCGGATTATAGATCCAGTTCTTCTTTGAGGGAGGACCGATGGAGAAAGAGGGGAGCCGAATCTTATCTTCTTTCCCAATGTTTTTGACATAGAAAATGATCTATGCCACTTCTTACAAGATTCGAGGCCTGCAACGCGGGGAAACACAGAGTTTTTCCGAGGTGTAATGGAGGCAGCCCCGCATTGGGTGAGAGATTTCTCAGAAGGATGAAGAGATTTATCCGACACCATGTTAGCTCGGATCTGAAAGAATTTGGAACAAACGTCTACAGAAGGCCAGAGGCGAAGTACCCCTCCGAAGCCGAGATAAAGGCCGACAGAGAAGCTACGGCGTTAGCCAGCAGGTGATGCCACTGAAGGCTGAAGTAATCTAAGAAGCTCCTAGCGAAGTCACTAAGAGGGAGGCCAAATCCGCAAGCAAAGTGGGACATAAACACTACGAACTCACCCTCGTTAAGTACTAGGGAGGATTCTTTGCCGGGTAAGCGACAACTTACCTCGATAGGGATACGGCGAGTCTTGATTAGCCATTCGACCTCCCGGCGAGTAACCGTGGAACCTTGCCAGGAACCACGTTCTGGACCCGCCGGAAAGTCCTCTTCCCCAGCGAGAGCGCCGTTGGCAGAGTTAGACATGGGCTCGTCGGAGGAATCAATCGAAGAGTAACTGGCAGTAGGGAGAGGTCTGGAGGTGCAGGGCCCTGTCGCAACGGTAGCGGAAGCGGCGGCGGAACAAAGAAAGAACCACCGCAGGAAATCGAGGAAAACTAGAAGAACACCTAACGCAGGAACCCAGCGGCGGCGCTGTAGAGAAACTCACCGGTGAGAACACAAAAGTGGAGGCGCTACGGCGAGGTCGCAGGGGCCAGAGAGCCGCAGCGTGTCTGTCGAGGGGAAACAGCGGTGGCGCGGCCACTGGAACACGAACGGTGGTGGCGGCGCGAGGAAGAAGACGAAGGGAGTAGGAAGGGGAAAAGTGAATCGGTTTACCCCAACTCCCCTCTTTATAACCGCATAGGGTAAGCCATAGTGGTATCGTGGCTGTGCCATGCTAACCGCATAATCACGTGTATCGCGTAACCATGCACAGAGAGTGGAGCCACAGTAAGGGTCACACGGCACGGGAGGAGATCGGGCCATCTGACCGTTGCGGTACTCGAGGCGTCACTGCACCGACGTGGCGGGCGCAGTAATCACTGTAGCATGTCAGTAAACACTGTAGAGGAACAAAAAACTAGGGAACAATGATGATTCGTACACGTAGGACGAGGCTTACTCAGGAAGCCAAGGAAATATCCCGAACAAGAGAAAATAACTCGGAACATAGTTCATAGCAGGAAACGTTAGAGATGAGGAAGAGGATAGTATAAAAAGAACGTCGGCTAAGAAATACCTCGGACAGAAAGTAAGAAAGAATAAATATCTGGAAACAGATGTGGTCCGGCCGAGGTTTCCGGCAGGACCGCACGAGCTTCGGGGACTACTGTTGGGGGAGTGACCCCAGGTAGGGTCAAGATAGGGGAAAGAAGGGAGGAGTCTGCCTTACGTTAAGCCGAATTATGATCTGAGTCGGCCGAATCATGCAAGATCCGGCCAAGGTAAGCTGAGGCTTCGCAAATATAGAGTGATTAAGACATTACCCGGCCGATGTGTGAGCTAAGTCGGCCGAATAAGGTTGATTGACTTGTATGCAGGTGAAGACTGACCCGAGTTATGCGAGATGAGGCCGAATAACGGGAAACTTGCAGGAGAAGGAGAAGGAGCCTATAGTCAAACCCTAGTTGTTGTCTAGGAGGAATCTACAAAGAGACAAGTGCTAAGGACAAAGAGTAGAGGAGCAGAGGGGCAGAAAAGCGTCACGGAGGTGACAGTGAGGAAGCCCGAGGCACACATGTGAGGGCCTCTGTGTCTTTGCCGCTGATAGAAGGGTGACACGGAAAGGAGTCCACCGAGTTACCACTTTGGGACAAGCATATTCCAATAATATGCTTGCCACATCAGCCCTAGGAGGAACCGAGGGACCCCTTTATAAGGAGGGCACGGGCTCCTAGAGAGGGGATCGATTCATTTCACACCGAAGGGCTCGTGTAGCAGTCTTCTTCTCTATGATACATCTCTAGGAGCACTTGTAACTCTTTAGAGGAGAAATAAAGATCTACTTATTAGTCAATTGAGTGTAGAAATCACTACATCTTCCCTCCCCGGATCCCTCTAGCATCCATTGGCCCCATACTTTAGCCTACCTATGGCATCTGCCATGCTACCACCACGACACCACCCTAGGCCGCGCCTATAGGGGGTGTGGCCACCCTGGACCACCTCTGGCTCCACCCTCTCGTCTATATCTTCTCCTAGAAACCCTAATACACGGGGGGCAACCACAGAAAGATTCCGCCACCTCTGCGGGGCGGAAAACACCGAGAGATAAAGAGCTCTCCGGCAGACAGATTTCTGCCGGGGAAATTCCTTCCTGGAGAGGCGAGATTGTCGCCATCAATACCATCATCAAGCTAGACTTCATCAGGATCATCATCATCATCATCCACACCATCATCTCAACTAGCACCATCAACTCCACTCCATCCCACTGTAATAATTGTGTTGAATCTTGCATAGTTTTTAGGGGAAACTTTCCCGGTGTTGATTACTATTGTAGTTGATGCTTGTGAGTGGAACCATTGCATTATTGTTTATGTTCATATTGTTATCCATCACCATATAATCTCTGATATTTATTCATATGATGTCTCGTGAGTAGTTCCTTTAGTTCTTGAGGACATGGGAGAAGTCATGTTGTTAGTAGTGGACTTGTGTTGAGGTATTATTCAATGGTTTAATATTTAAGTTGTGGTGCTATTCTTCTAGTGGTGTCATGTGAACGTCGACTACATGATACTTCACCATTTATGGGCCTAGGGGAATGCATTGTGTATTTGGCTACTAATTGTGGGGTTGCCGGAGTGACAGAAACCTGAACCCCCGTTAGGAAACCATTGCACAAGGGAGTGTAGGATCTTAGAGTTTAAGGCTATAGTTAGATTTTTATCTTAATTGCTTTCTTGTAGTTGCGGATGCTTGAAAGGGGTTTAATCAAAAGTATGTATTAGTCCAAGTAAGGTCGGTACATTAGCATAGGTTCACCCACACAACACTTATAAAACCAAAGAAGACTACTCAGCTATATGAAGCGAAAGCACTTGACAGTATTCCCATGTGTCCTCGAGAAAGTTTGGTCTACATTAGTATTTCCACCGGCTTGTCCTTTGCTAAGAAAGGATTGGGCCACTTGCTGCAATTGTTTGCTATTTTATTTACTTGCACTTTATTTCCTTGCTTTATCAGAAAACCCCTAAAAATCCGTTTGCTAAGTATTTACAAAGATTTCCTCCTCCATACCACTAGTCAACACCTTCCGCTCCTCGTTGGGATCGACACTCCTATTTATCGAAAGTACTACGATACACCCCCTATAATTGTGGGTCATCAGTCGCCAAAGCCATGCGACATGGCTTCTACTGACTCACCGCGCATGCCGATGCAGTCGACATCGTCCTACGCTGCGTCTGGTGCCAAAATTACACCAACCAGACACACGTACCCATCTCGACGCTCAAGACCATCCCCATCACTTGGCCATTCTCCGTGTGGGGCATGGACATGGTGGGCCCCTTCAAGAAGGCGCCCTCTGGCTACACCCACCTCCTGGTCACAGTCGACAAGTTTACCAAGTGGGTGGAGGCAAAGCCAGTCTGCAAGTGCGACGGGAAGACCGCCGTCAAATTCCTACTCGAGCTCATCTACCGCTACGGATTCCCCACAACATCATCATGGACAACGACACCAACTTCGCCAAGGGCGCCATGGCCGAGTACTGCGAAGAGCATAACATACAGCTCGACCTCACCTCAGTCGCCACCCGGAGTCCAACAGCCAGGCGGAACGCGCCAACCAGAGCATCCTCCACGGCCTCAAGCCGCGACTGCAAGTTCCCCTCGAGCGAACTCCGGGATGTTGGGTCGAGGAACTCCCCTCCGTCATCTGGGGCATCCGCACCTCCGTCAACCGATTGACCGGGTTCACGCACTTCTTCATGGTATACGGCACCGAAGCCGTCATGCCAACTGACCTCGAGCATGACTCGCTCCGGGTCGTCAACTACGTGGAGGCGGACAACGAGCTCGTACGCCAAGACAGGGTCGACCAACTCGATGAAGCACGCAACCTGGCTCGCTCCAGCACTTCCATCTACCATCAGGGGCTCTGCCGCTACCACAGCCGCCAAGTCCGCACTCGCACCTTCCAGGAAGGTGACCTGGTCCCGCGACTGATCCAGGACAAGAAGGGCATGCACACGCTCTCTCCCCCATGGGAGGGACCATTCACCATAGGGCGAGTCCTAGACAAAGATGCCTACTACCTCATTGACGTCCGAGGCGACGGACAACTCGACGTCAAGCGGCTGTGGAATGTAAACCTTCTAAGGAAGTTCTACACCTAGAACTCTGATCTGTACTCCCCCCGCCATACAATAAATATGTTTTATTTGCACAAATTTTGTCTACTCTCCAACCCTTGTGCTATTTTCACTCGTAAAAACAGCATTACGCTAATCACGGAAGTCAACCCTTGGTCGCGCGACCCGCACGACTAAGTAGTGCGATGCAAGGGCATCGACAAAGTTTGGGCCTTGCGTCGTCCATGAAACCGCTAACCTAGATCCCCCATTAGAGTCGCCTCGCTCGACTGGCCTGCAGGTCCAAGACAACTGCACTCGCTTCCTAGCGACCCAGTCCTCCGCATCCTCGGCGCAGCGACTCGAACAGTGAAGTACCACGCTCGGGGACTGACGCCAGTCCAAACCTACACAGCTAGGGAAAACACCAAGTATGAGAGTGTGCCATGGACTCGCCATGCGACTAGCTCCTCGAGTCAAGCGGAGAGATATGCCAATCACAACGCGCTCTGTCCTCACCTACCTTGGGCATGCGACTAGAACGTCTAAGTATCACGCTCGGGGACTCATCCAGCCGACCCTGTTCGCATCCGGGAAAACAGCTAAGTACAGAGCACCCCTTGGGTTCACCAAGCGACTAGCTCCCCGAGCCACGTCGAGTCGACCTAAATTAACTAACAATATACAAACAAACATACACGAAGAAACATGAGGTAAACCCCGTTAAAGAGCGGATGCGCTCGGGGACTCGCACAACAAAACAATCCAAACTCAAATTAAAGCTGACACAAGCATACTTGCATTCCTTACGGCAACAAAAAAAGTGTTCGCTTACAAGGGCAGACATACACTTATTTAAATTAACGCCAATCGGTAAAGCTGTCTACTCCGCAGGCTTTGAGGACGACGTGCCACCGCTACAACGAACACGGATGAAGGGGACCCACGGGTTTGACGGGTGCATGGTCAAGGTTCCCTCCATCACCGATCGGAACGGCTGCTCCGTCTTGAAGTCGCGATGCGTCGGCTCGAGGTCGTTCGGAGCGACGATCATCTCCTGGTACGGCAGAAGGTTGCCCATCGCTAGCACTCGCTCGGAGTACACAGCGGCCCAATCGGTCAACTTCAACACCTCGGCAATTTCAACAGAGCCAGTTCGCCGAGGGGTACCCGCTGGTGACATCGTCGAGGTCGAAGTCATCGGGGAAGTGAGTGAGCCCAAGGCTCAGCGCAGTCGCGGCCCCGCGGCGAAAAGCCGACTGCGACATGTACTCCACCACCTTTGGCGCCCTCTCCAGGCAGCACCACACCTTCGTGATCTCGCTGGGAATCACTCCCGTCGGCGAGATCTCCTGGATGTACGCGCGAATGCAGGTCGCCGAAAGGGTGGCAGAATCCACCAGCATGGTGACGCACTGCCTTGTGTCATACGACTGCGCCTCGGGCTGGTCATCAAGAATTTTCCTTGTAGAAGAACAAACAACTTAGCGTCAGAAGGACGCACGATTCGAGTCCACCCCCGAAGACCCAAAAAGTCATTCTGCAGCCCTATGACAAGAGCATCAGAAACCTTCTGCTCTTCAGCTGCGGCAGCAACAGCCGCCTTAGCCCTCTCCTCCGCCGAGCTCGCTTCCGCCTTAGCGGCCTTGAGCTCCTTCTCCAGGTCGGCAACCCAATTCTCTGCGGTGGTCAACAACGACTGGACGGCCATCAATTCGCCGACCGGGAAAAAGCCTTTGCAGGCCTTGGCAACCGCGGCCGAATGTCCCTCTGCACAAAACGGGGTGAGATCACAATCAAGCACAAGGAAGTAATGAAGCCCACAATTCAAAACACCTACCCGCGGTCGCCTGCAACTGCTGGTTCACCTCTCGCACAGATCAAAGGTCGCACTCCAGACGCTCTTTGGTGGCCAGTCGCTCCGTCTACTCACGCTGGAGGCCCAAGTAACGTAAGCAAACATCAAAGAAACTCCTAAGTGCCTAGTCGCTGAAATTCAGCGACTAGCCACTCGGGGACTGGACAACAAAAGAAATAAGAATCTGTCCGCTGAATAGCCACGCCCAGCATGCTGTGCAGCTCGACCGCGTCCATTGACGGCATCACAAGAGGCGTGCGCCCGTGATGCTACTCGACGTCCGAGCCCAAAATCTCGGGCACCTGGGCCGATTGCGCCGAGACACTCGCAGTAGAGGCCCTCGCCATGAAACGAGGGAAGGTCACCACCGCCGCTCCCAAAGCACTCATCCTAGGGTCCGACGCACCAACCAGCTCCGCAGGTTCAACCTGCTGCAACCCCGCGTCCATGACGGCCTTCGCGGCCGCATCCACTCCAGTCGGAGCTTCACTTCGCGCGTCGATCGGCTCGTCCAAGACGATGACGACATCGTCTCCCTTCATATTCTTCGCGCCCTCAGCGGGTGCCTCGGCGTCGTCGCCCTTCCTCTTCTTCGAGGGATCAGCCTCCTCTCCTGAGGCGTCTACTGGAACCTTGGCCACCGTAGGTGACCAATCTTCTTCGCGCCAGTCCTGCAAAGGAAATGATCAAAAATTCAGACAACATCTACAAACTAGTAATCCAAGTCGACATGGCAAAACATTCACCTGGCGACTGGGATGTAGCATAGACCGGTGCGGATCTGCGCCAGCTTCTCCAGTTCTGGGACCAGCTTACGGCTGATGCCCATCTCAAACAGGGTCGGAGCCCACATCACGGAGGACTTCTTCTTTGACGAGGCCGCGGCAGCAGGAAGATCCCCTCCGGTCGACGCGGGTGCCTCCCTTGATGGTGATGCCTCTGCGGCTGAAGCAGCCCCGAGGCCTGTGACTGCTAAGAATGGGGGTGGAAGCGATGCCAGCGGCACCTCATCCTCCACCATGGCTGTACCGGCCACCTCCAGCGCCTTCCTCGACGCTTCCGCCCCAGCATCATCGGTCATGCTAGTCGCCTCGGAGCTAGTCGCCGACCGAGGCTGCGACATCGCCCTGGGCGCCTCCTCCTTCTTCTTCTTCTTCTTCTTCTTCTTCTTCAGCAACTTATTATTTGACGGCGTGGCCATGCGCCGCGAACTATGTTCGTGGGCCTCGCCCTCGCCCCCATCGTGACCTTTGAGGCTCTTTCTGGCCTCGATCTCGCGTTGCCGCTGCCCATGAGTTATCCGAAACGCGGGTGCGGCGACCTCCATGGCCTCATCATCGTCGTCGTCTCCATCGTTGTTCTCGTCGGGGGAGGACTCGCTCTCGTCCCCTTCGGCCTCGTCTGAGCTTTTGTCGTTGGCGGGAGGGAGCTAGCCCTCCACGACTTGGAATAGCTGAACCAACAATACATGGTTAGTAAAACCGCGACTGCATTTATGCGACTGCGAAATATACAAGAAAAAACCAACTTATCGATGGCGCCTTGCGCTTCGCGGTGTATGGGGCGATCCTGGCCTTCGGATCGCGGTATTCCGCGTCAGTGATCTTCCTCAACACGGAGGCGTAATCGTCTGCCTTCCACTCGGCGGTGCAGGCCTTGGTCCCGTCCTCCTTGACGGTGTACTCATACATCTAGTGGGCACGGCTAGCTAGGGGCACCAATCGCCGCCCGAGCCAGCAATTATATAAATTGATGGTCTCGAGACCATCCTTCTTTAGCTGGCGAATCATCGTCAGCATTTCATCTACAATCATCTGCTGCCCGTGCGGGAGCTTGGTGACTTGGAGCCGGCGCGGCTCGGTCCACTCGATGGAGTACGCCGGGAGTGGCACCTCGCCGTTCGGCGTCGACTCGCTAACATAGAACCAGTGTTTCTTCCACTCTCTTGCCGCCTTCTTCAGTAGCATGAGGTCGAGGAAGGAGGCCTTCGACTTCAGCTGGAAAGTGAGGCCACCCGCTGCCAGCATGAGGCCGCCTGCCCCTTCGCGACCAATCCTCCCATGGAACAAGTCCTGCCACAGGGGGAAGTACGGGCGGCAGCCCAAATAACACTTGCAGAACGCCACGAAGATGGCGAGTTGCTCGATGCTGTGCGGCCCCAGATCTGATGGCTGGATGCCGTAGTACGCGCATAATTGGCGGAAGAAGAGCGAGGTGGGGAATCGGAGCCCCCTCTCGAGATGGCTAGTGAAGCAGATGAATTCGCCGGCGCGTGGATCTGGCTCCACCTCCCCGGCTGCGGGAATTCGCCATCTACCGGCGCAGAGAATCCCCGCGTCCTATAAGGACTTCAGCGTCGTCCTGGTACATTGGACTTCCCCCAAAATTCCTTCAGAGGCGCCATCGACTCGAGGGTCTAGGCTCGCTGGATCGCTCTGGAGACTCTAGAGGGAATGGGAGATTGAAGGGCGCGCGGGGTCGGAGGAAATGTGAGGAATGCTCGCAATTCACCCGTCACTCTCCTTATATAGCGGTTGGTTCCCGCCAATTTCGGGGAGCCGTTACCGTGCGGTGATTACGCCGATATTACCGTTGGATTACCCAACGGCTAGTTTGACCAGGCTGACGGTCCAAC
The DNA here is from genome assembly GCA_916181665.1 of Avena sativa. NCBI lineage: Eukaryota > Viridiplantae > Streptophyta > Magnoliopsida > Poales > Poaceae > Avena > Avena sativa. The sequence continues at coordinate 150,962,050 of OV702283.1, read as the reverse complement.
TTCGTCTAATCGACTCGCCGACCCATTCGCCAAAGCTGCGACTCGACCACTCGCCAAATTGGCGATTCGACTGGTCGCCGTTATCGCGACTGAAGATGCATGATAATGATTCTTTCTCTCATTAAAGGAGTCCATCGCCGATTCGACTGGGCGTCAAATTGGACCCGAATACTCTGACTGCCAAAGAACACCTATGACGAATCAACGACGGCCTCAGGGACTACTGATGGGGATATGCCGAGTGGGGTATACCCAGCAAGACGTTCCCTACTGGATCATACTCCCAGCGAGTGGGCCTGCAGGACGACGACTGGACTGCTACCCAAGAGGAAGCCCGGCGACTGGAAGCTGAAGGCCCAAAAGCATAGCTACGCTCAGTTGGATTAGGTCAAAACCCTCCTAGTCCTTATCTAACTCGGTTGTAGATCTGTAAACCCTAGCAAGGTAACTCTATATAAACCTCCCGACGGCACGCGCATAACACTTACGTTCGATCATACACCCTCTAGACTCGCCGCCTAGCTGCCGAGCTCGCCCTTTGTACTCTCTAATCAATACAATCTAGCAGGAGTAGGTCTTTACCCTTCGGGGGACCGAACCTGGGTAAATCTCTTTTTGCCCTCATCTCGCACCGGAGATGGTTGGCCGCCCTTGTCCCTCGTTCTACTACTCGCTGCAATCGCAGCATCTGCCGTGACCATTCCCACGACATCATATGATCTTCGAATGCTCTGTACACCATTTAGTTCCCTCCCTTAAACCCATCTGAATTAAATCTATGCAAAATCTCACCGATGTGATACGTGCCAGTCCTTCTATCGCCTTACATGGTCTGTCGATCGCACTGCATGAATGATAGGATAACGACAATAACCCTACAAAAAGCAGATCGCAGCTATCAACCGATGAGTAGTGGAAGATTGTGAAATCATGCGTACATGTTCCTAGCTAGTCATCCACATAGGGCACATGGTATATAACTGGATCAATCAGCTAGCTATACTCTGGCAAGATTTCATATGGGTCAGTATTTGTCCACATGTGCTGGTAACAATTAAACAATTTAAGGTGCATGCAAGGTGCAACCTTACTTACGTGACAATCGAACGATTGCAAATTCGCGATCGGCCTTGGGACTACTACTGTCATTATTGTCGCTGGACGACCTAGCATGTGCGGGTGTGCCTCTAGTCGTATCTTTCCCATTGTGTCTCCTAATCGACGCCCATGCCTACTCGCCAAGAGAGGAGGAAGGACATGCATAACAGTGAAAAGATCAAAGAGAATGTGTGATTGAGGAGAGTCGACGTACTGATGCAAATTCGACGCCAAGGATCAGAATACGGTGGCGGCAACGTGCATGAAGGCGGCAGCTGCAGATTAGGTTTTTCTTGTCTACTTTTTTGAGGAAAGATAAAATTTTAAGGGCATTGGTGGGTAATTATTGTGAACATTGTTGTCAATAGACTACTTTTAAAATCCACCGGTTGTAATTGCCTAATTAATAAAATTGATGGCCAGATGTTTGTGATTTTTGTGGGATTTCTAGTCTAATTCTCTAATTTCTGGTTAGCCCGTAATGCACTTTTAGTATTATATAATAGATAGATTTCACTTTCCTGCTTGATTTAGTACACGATAGCTAATGTGACCCCAACACCGGATTCTCCGCCCAGGACTCCGGATCCCTTCATGGAGCTCCCGGTACACCTCCCCGAAGGCAAGCCCGGAGAGCGACGACCACATCGGAGTCTTCATCCACCCCGGAGTCTCCGGTCCTCTACACCGGAGTCTCCGCCCCAGGACTCCCACAAGGACTCCACCCCACACTTCCAGGAGCTACATTGAGGACCCCGGAGTCAACCCCAGAGACTATCCCGGAGTCTCCGGCTACCCCGAAGTCTCCGGCCCTCGACCCCGGAGTCTCCGGCCTAAGTGATGGGCCTGCGTGCCAACAGCTGGGACCTTGCCCCATGTACCCCCTTATTCCGTTCAAAACCTTAGTTTTATCCCCAAACTATCCCTTGTTTAGTGGCCGGCCTATAAATAAAGCCCCCACCCTTCATGTATCCCTTAGACATAGATGGTAGACTAGAAACCGCGAAGATGGATCACTTCTAGTTATGTCTCCTTCCCTTCACGAGGGAACCCTATCATCACCCACCTTTATGGATTGTGCCTTTGAGCATCCTTAGTTGTACAAGGTCTTTAATTTGAGTTGGCTCTAGTAAAGTTATCAAGATCCTCTCCAAGGTGTTCTTCCCTCTCCGATGTGGATTTGATAGGAGCACGTTGACTGATCTTTCCTTGCGAGGATTCTATCGGACCGGTGACTGCCAGAGGGAGCAATCGACCTTGTATCGTGTGAGTTTTGCGTGTGTTCATCGTGTTCTTCATGAGGTGTGTGTTCTCTTCCGCTACCTTCTCCCTTTCCCCTCGCTTTCCCATCGATTTCCACGGAGATTCATGAAAGATCGAGAAACCCTAAAGGGTCACCCCTAACATATTGGTATCAAGAGCCTCATTGCTCATGAATTTCTCCACAAAATTTTCTTCTATCCACCATAATTTCGAAAATATCCAAAAAAGAGCCCAATTTCATGTTTTGGATCGATCTGAGATTTGAGTGAGTTTTGGTAGGATTTGATACATGGATTACTTGCTAAACTTGTTGATCTACCTTCCCCTGTGTTCCCATGGCCTAATTCCTTGATTTCCCCATCAATTTGAGGTTTTGGTTCAACTTTTTCCGCCCAAAATGCGCCCCGGACGAGTTCTTGACGTCCTGGAATCGACCAGACCGGAGTCTCCGGCCCAGGAGCGGAGTTTTCGGAGTTAGTGACTTCAGACCGGAGTCTCGGCCCCCTGAGACAGAAAAACTACTTCATGATTTTGAGCATAACTTTTGAATTCGAACTCGGATTTTGGTGTTCTTTAGATTGTTTAGAAGAGGACAAGGAGATATACATCATCATCCACGTTGTCCATGCTATATACTCCATCCAAATTCCGCGAGCAAGGTGGAATCCAACAATAAAGGGTGAAGATCATCGACGAAAGGTGTAAACATTCCGCAACTTTTCCCCACTTGCATTCCTTTGTGAACTCCACTATCTTTGCGACTAACAAACACCTATTAAGACTAGTTCCTCCTATGATTGCTTGGGCTATGCAAATTAGATACCTTGTAGATTTCCGAGCAAACGTTGTGAGCGCGTTATCTCATATTGTTATCTTATATAGTTGTTGGCACAAGGAAAAGGCAAGTGAAAAAGAAAAAAGAAAGAAAAAAAGATAAAAAGGATAAAAATGAAAAGAAAAATAAATATACAAGTGCCTCATAGAATAGGAAGCGCAAGATCTATGAACATCATATAGGAGGTACTTATTGTGCATATCTTGTATCCCACCAATTTATTGCAATCGAACTAGCGTATCTTCTTGTATTTGTTCGACCCGAGTTTATAGTCTTATCTAGGTAATCATTTGGTTCTTATCTCACTTCCTCCGTCGCACAGGTCCCATTTATCCCACTTTATGTGTTTCCTTGTACATATTTCATATCTTGTGGATTGACTTGTTTTGCTTTGTGATCATTGTGGTTCTTTACTTGCCATTACAACATCTTGATTGCGGATTGTTTCTTGACATGCCACTTTTCATACCTATCCACCATAAGCTTAGTGTGTGTATGTTTTTTAGTTGTTAGTTGGTTTTTATGTTCCGCGTGAACTTCACTTTGCTTGGTTTATTGCTCTCAATTGTGTCCACTTGCACAGTACTATCTTCCAAGGTAAAGTAAGGTTTGATGTTGCATCCCCAACACCCTCTACCACTTCCATATACAAAACTTGGTCATGTGAATCATGTATAGGGACCCCGGAACCAAGGATGATATCTATGAAGAATCCATGATGAGCCATCATGACTACGACTCCACAAGTACAGAGGACATGATGGAGCACTACACCGACAACGGCTCCACATGCTTGGAGGACCCAGGAACTTCATCGACTTTGATGGCTCTTCTATGAGCCATGAAGGATTCCTCCACCCCTTGGAGATGGAAGACTACTATTCTAAGCAAGAGGAGGCGCATCATCAAGAATCCATGACCTTCAAGGCCAAGCGTGCCACACCAAAGATCACCACCTACTTCGATGATCCACCTCCAAGGCGTCAAGTGCCACCACCTCCAAGGAATCAAGCGCCACTATCTACACAAGGCATCAAGTTAAACCACCTAAAAGGCGTCAAGCTCCACCATCTCCAAGGCGCCAAGCACCACCCCCTCCAAGGCACCAAGCACCACCTACCCCAAGAAGAGTGGCGTACAAACATCATATATAACAAGAGGTGCAAAGAAACAAGAACCTTCGACAAACATCAGAGGATACAAGACATTGTCAAAGGCATCTTTGCGATAAAGACGAAGAATTCACGATGAGCACCATCCATAATGCTCAATCAAGCTCAAGAAGGCACCACAAGCACAAGAAGAGTGCCAAGACAAATGACCATCGTCGTGATTGTCATGTGGATGACCAAGTGCTTCACCAACATAAACCCTCGGCAAGGCACGCCAATGATGTAGCACCCCGGGTAAAACCACTACTACAAAATCACTCGTTGTTTTGCTTGGTGCATAATCATGACCGTATGCTCATGTCATCATGCCACATTGCATTTAAGCATCTTCATGTTTGTATGCATATGTTGCCTAAAAACTATTTTATAAAAGCCTACCTTTGTTATCTAATAACCCTCTTTCTATTTCAAAGCAAAACCCTAGGTCCGTCAGGATCTTCTGTTTGTCTAAAAACTATTTACAAAATATTTTATTTTAAAAGAAATAAAAAATAAAAAAATGTTTTGTTGGGGGAGGCAATCCATCCGGTCAGGCCCAAATGGACCAACAAGATAGACCACCTACTACCCCCAAACCCTAACCCGAGATCTATCTAGACTAAACCCTAATCTTAGAAAACCTAACCCTAGACCCACCTCTGTCCCAGCCGAACCAACCCACGCACCCTGTGCACCCAAACGCACACACCTACCAACCCACCTCGGCGCATCGCCACACCCTACCTAACCGACCCGGTACACCACATACACACCACACACACCTGCACATAACGCAACACACTCGGCCGCCAAACCGCCCACGCAACCCGAACATCTCCCTGGCCCCACTCCCCCGCGAGACCCAACCATCGCGACGCAAACCCAGCGACTCGTCTTGACCGCGATCCACTCCTTCGCCTGGTCCCACCCCGTCTCCCTCGCGAGGCCACTCCCCGCACCCCTTCCTCTCTGATTCCGCCTCTGCGCTCCCTCTCACGTGCGACCGTCGCCGCCACGGGTTCCTTGTGTCCCTAGCCCCCACATGGTCCCAGCTCCGCCGTCCGCCTCGTCGCCGTTCTCCTCCCTCGTCTTCCGCGCCACCTCGAGATGTCCGTCCCTGCTCGCCGGAGGCCGCGCCTCCACTGCCTCACCTCCCACGTCTCCGCTCGTGACCCCGCCAGGGCCTTCGTGATCTGCCTCGCGCCGCCCCGTGGAGCTCCCCGGCCTCCCTCTCACGCTGGTCGTGGCCTCGCTGTAGGAGCCCCTCCGTCTAGCCGCCGCCCGCGCGATGCTCGTCATCCCTGCCTCTATGCCTTCTCGTCGAAGCCCCTGTTCGACCCAGTCACCGCCTCTGCTTCCCCGGCCGCCGGCCCCTCCTCTGTTGCACGCCGCGAGCGCATTTCCTCGCTGCTGGTTACCATCCTCCCTAACCGCTGTAGTCTAGCGCCGATGCTCGGCCACCTTCCAGACCCGACCTCCAGGAGTACCTTCTTCCGCGTGTATCCTTCCTGCAGTGCTCATGCATTGTTGGTTCTCTGTTTTACAGTGGTTTTGCGATATATGTTGACAAAGGGCATTGTTTGTGTACCTAAATGAGGTGGCAGTGTGGTGATCTTGGCTACATCGGCTATTACAACCTCATTTCGTAATCCCAAGAAATGATGATGTTGTCTGAAGACCACGCGACCATGTGTAGGTCCTTGTCGCCACTGGAGATGCAAGGCCGCCATGTGGTTTGGGAGCCCCAAGATCGCCAAACCGCCATGTGTGATCCCTATCCGAGACCCCTATATTTTTAATATATGATATTGTCACTTGTTGCATATAAATTGATCATATCGCATACATCTTCATGTGGTTTGGGAGCTTTTAGTCAAATCACCTCATAATTAAATATGAAGACCATATGCGGGATTTTCTAGTCTTATATTGGTCCCATTTAAATTTGTGTAGTGAACCGCCATGTTTTGCCTTGTTAAGCCAATATTTAAATTACGGGGTAACTAAAAAACATGAACCTATTAAATAATTGTCGGGAACCCGATTCCACTTAATATTGCCTAATTGCATCGCACCTTTGACATGTCATACATCATACATGCATTATTCCCAGTTTTCTACCGTAGTAATAAATAGTATATCCGGTATTTCTTCTAGTGCTTTGCTTCTTTACGGATTAGGCTGATGAGTTGCTGCGAGTGTTGACCCGATCTCCGGTGTATCTTCGAAATAGTTTTCGGGCGAGCATTCTCCCCTTTCTACCTATTTTACATTTATAGTCTTTACTTCCTCCTGTTGATCTATTGCTATCTATGTTGCGATGCTATAGAATCTGTACCTCTTTATATATCCCTGAATCCTTTATATTGCCTTGGACAACTCCTAATGTGTGTTGTTTGGGTAGATAGTTGGCCTCGCGAGTCGTAGTCGCTTGCTCAGGTGTCGCTTCGCGTCGTCGAGGTTCCAATGTTGTTGGGGGTTGGCATATTCATAAAGGTGGAGATGATTGTGGGTTTATTTACATTTGGTTAATCAAATACTAAAATGGAAATGATTAATGAAGAGGCACCAGTGGGTAATAATCGAGATTTGGTTGTTAACCGCCCACTTGTGTCCACCTAGGACCCAAGTTCTTGACACCTGGTCCGAGACTGAGCGTGCTAACCATATGTGGGGTGTCTGCGCACCCCTATCGTCTTAGTACCTAATGTCAAAGTACTGTACTGGGGACCACAAACTAGTTTGAAGTTTTCATGCCACGTTATGCCATGTATGCCATGTTATGCCATATTTTTTACCTGTTGCTCGATGAGAATTTATTACTATTGCGTAGGTGCGACACTCTGTTACGGGAATATTTTGTACATGACCCCTGCTCCCGTGCAAGTGTACGCAACCCTAGAGTCCGTACGAGGAGGATTAGCTATACCTCATATGGGTAGCTCTTTCGGGTGGCCCCAATGTACTTGCTTTGGGTTTGAGAGAGCGTCGTGTCCTAGGTCCCGCTGACATACCTACGAAAGTATGTTAATTGATCTGGCAACAAGGTTTGAAGTGCATGTAAAAAATTTGGTGCACCCCTGCAGGGTTAAATCTTTTCGAAAGGCCGTGTCCGCAGTTCTGGATGACTTGGAGCATAGTATCTCGATCATAGATAACTATAACTAAAGTTTACTGTTATAAATTTGACTGTATCTGATATGGATAGTAAGTTGGATAACCACCATGTAAAGGAATGAATAAAATTGCCAACCGTGTGAGTTTCCTCGGTAGGACTTCCTCGTTTGGTATCGAGGGAGAAATATCAGGAAGGGTATGATTGGTGGTAGTATCAGGTTGGTTCCGAATAGGTTCTTCTCATCTTTTTCTGATAGTCGACAGTTGTATTGGGTCTCTATAGGTTGTTTAGTTCATGTTGCGTTGCCGCTTCAGTCCACCATACCTATGTAGGCGAGGACCGCCGAATTCTAAGAATCGCCGTATACTGGCCTCAGTACTGACCGCTCCCTTTTTCCTTTGTCCTTTGTCGGTAGCCCTTTTTGTTTAACAAGTTTGAAATCGACGTCGTTAGCAGGGTTACCCTTCCGGCTTGTCCTGGGCAGGATTATGGACGCCATTGATTATTCTTTTGGGATCTTAGCTTAATTTGCATCTTGTCCGTAGTCGGATGCTGTATCGTTTTCAAGGTGATTTGGATCTTTGTACTGTATATCTGTATTCTTGACTCTTTGAGTCGTTGTTGTATATATCTATTATTTGAGTTCCATCGTAGACTATTGTATAACTAGTAATCACGTACATGCACATGCATGTTTATGCAATTCTCAAATTAATCCCAATTTTGCAAAAACTTCTAAAGCTGCAAAAATATATTCCCTTCAATTTAGACAAACATCCAGGCGCATTAGTGACAAGCATTAGTGACAGCAAAGTCAAATGTCCATGTGTTGTGAAGGAGTCGTATGGCAATTATTTGGTCACTAATTTTTTGTGCAATTATGTTTGTGTATATATGCCAACTCATGACTCAACAGTTACTCATCATATTGTGGCCGAGAAATAGATATGTTATAAACGATTGAATAACAGTAGGCTCATTTATTTTTATATGTTTATTTTTGAGGTATTATTTTTATATGTTTAAATATCAGTATGGATCAGTTAAGGTCTTATAAAAAAACGATGACTTGTTCCTTTTTTCAAAAAAAAAAAGTTCTGACCTTATTATGTTCACCCAGGCCAACATTCTCAAATTTGATTAAAATTCCCTGATAATTAAATAACTCAATACTCAGATTGTTGAAAATAATGATTCAGAAGTGAATGAATACCCAAAGAGTGTTATACTTTTACCGGTCTACGTTAATCGTTTATATCAATAAAAAGAGTGTTTCACTAATTTTTCGGAAACATATGCATCTAACTACTACCTCCATTCCGGTTTATTATTCAAATACGTACATCGAGTAAATAGTTTGACTATAAATTTAGTCAATGAAATACAAACTATATTTAACAAAAATTATACCATTAGATTCATATTTAAAATACGCTTTCGATGGTATAATTTTTACGACATATGATTCATATATTGTTGATCAAATTTACGGTCAAACTATTTTCTCGAAATAAGTATTTGCCTTATAATCCGGAATGGAGGGAGTACTTCCTTAACAAAAAGAGCATGTAAATCCAAAGTTAGAAGTAATAAACAACTCAGAGGTAGACATGGACCATTATTTACGTATCAATAAAATTGAAGTTTACACCACAGGCCAACCGAGAGATCTCAATTTTTTTTATTGTAGAAGCGAATCTGGCCTCTCTCATCTCCTCCTCACGTGCTCGTTCAGTTCATTCCTCTGAATTTACCAATGACATTTCTTTACATGTCAGTGATTTGTGCACGTCGGCCCGTGACTATGGCGTGGTCCTGTACTGTGGAGATTGGGCCGCCGCCGTTAGGACGCGGTCGTCCTGCATCAGGGTACTGGCCATCCAGCTCACCACCATGGTAATCTATTGTATTTCCATCGGTTGTTTCTTGTAGTGATGCGATAGCAGCACCAGCGTCAGCGCAGGCGTTGCTCGACCGCCATCCCAGGCTGCCATGCCCCCGCCTACCGCCGCCACGCTTGGGCGGGTCTCCCCCGCGAGGAGCTCCTCCGCAGCGCCTCCCATCTCTGATCCTCGCCCCCTGAAGGGATAATCCGCCTCCCTCAAATCTTTCCTCGCCTCCCTCCACCGCTCAACAACCACCCACCAGGGGGATCATAAGGAGGCCGTGCACCTTCTCCCCTTCTGCAGCCAGCAAGGAGGCCCGAGGCCGCGGACCTGCTCCTCTTCAGCGCCGCCGCCTCCACGGATTGACTCCCTCCCTCTCTCAACAACCACCCACGAGAGGGGAGGCCTTGGACCTTCTCGTATTTAGAGCCAATGCCCGCACAACCTCCGCGGATCGACCGAGGTGTCGGACCTCTGCTTCCCCGCGACCGCGAGCCGTTCCTCTATTTTACGGTGGAGAGAAGCCTTGTGGAAGGGGAAAAAACTAAGAACGAACGGGAAGGTATAGGATTTTACTGGACGGTGGCATTGTGGGTAATATCCAAGTCGACGGAAAACTCAGCATCGGGGCGGCATCAGACGATTAGATTTAGGCATGTGAATGGTGTAGATTGTTTGGATCAGACCCTCTGTGTCTTTTGATATTATTAGTGTAGATTATATTACTTCATTTTCCACCCGCATAAAAGTGTCTGGTGGACACCTTTCAATCGTTTCTATGCGGGTTTGGCGGGAATCGCTGAAACTTGCATAGGGTCGATCAGAGGATGTTACAGAGAGGTATCAGAGCTCAGCAGTTGTGATACCCCACTGGTCCAGCCTGTAGGATAACCTAGCTAACGGACGTTGTAGAATGTCAAAACTATTTAAAAAAATCGGTTGGATAGATCTTATTAGTTCTGCTTTTACTCCTTACCCATCTGCTATTCTCTTCTTACCTTCGCGTGTTTTGAATCTGCTCTCTTATCTTTTCTGCGAGTCCAGGATTTCTTGTGGTTGGGTTTTCGTCGTACCTTCAGGGTTTCTCTTCCTTCCTCTTGTAACGGTGATTCGACATCCGGTCTTCGTGCTATCCGATGAAGTTTTCATCTGTTGTACCTTCAGTGAACCAAAAATTCCCTAAATTTTTTCTTTGTATCTTCCGGTGTTTTTCAATGTGACGACCTCATCTCCATCAGATCCGATAAAGAATCTACATCACTCCTTTGCTTCCGTACCTTATTTGTCGAGATCTTCAGTATGAATTCCGAGGGTTGGTTGCAAAATCCATTTGTTCGTGTATAGAGTAACGCTTTGAGTGCGGGATGGAGTCGCGACCATACCACTACTCTTATCATTCTCTTTTGTGCATTGAATGGTGGATCTATGCAATTCTTACTCCTTCCACGGAAGTTAGAGGTGGCCTTACCTTTTGAGACCTCTTCCTTCGTCGGTGTTTCGTCTGAGTGTTCTCTCGACGAACGTGAGCAATAATCCTTGTTGGTGGTGTCGCCGATTTCAAGATGGAGCAAGAATCCTTGTTAGTGGTCTCGTGAAGATCTACATGAAGCAATAAGATTCAGACTGTCAGCCTTCTTCCCGTACTAGGAGGCGGATCTCGAGGGCGAGATCCATTGTTAGTGGTGTCGAATTGTAGCACCCCGGATAAAACGACTACTAGAAAATTGCTCGTTGTTTTGTTTGGTGCATCATCATGACTGTATGCTCATGTCATCATGCCATATTGCATTTAAGAATCTTCATGTTTGTATGCATATGTTGCCTAAGAACTATTTTCTAAAATCCTACCTTTGTTATCTAATAACCCCCTCTCTATTTCAAATAAAAACCCTAGGTCTGTCAGGATCTTCTGTTTGTCTAAAACCTATTTACAAAATAGTTTATTTCAAAAGAAATAAAAAAAAATTGTTGGGGAGGCAGTCCATTCGGTTAGGCCCAAATGGCCCAACTAGATAGACCATCTACTACCCCCAAACCCTTACCCTAGATCTATCTAGACTAAACCCTAATCTTAGAAACCCTAACCCTAGACCCACCTCTATGCCAGCCGAACAAACCCACGCACCCTGTGCACCCAAACGCACACACCTACCAACCCACCTCGACGCGTCGCCGCACCCTACCTAACCGACCCGGTACACCACATACACACCACACACGCCTGCATGTCATGCAACACACTCGGCCGCCAAACCACCCACGCACACCCGAACCTCTCCCTGGCCCTACTCCCCCGCGAGACCCAACCATCGCGACTCGCCTCGACCGCGACCCACTCCACCGGCCGGTCCCACTCGTCTCCCTCGCGAGGCCGCTCCCCGCACCCCTTCCTTCCCGATTCCGCCTCTACGCTCCCTCTCACGTGCGACCGCCGCAGCCACGGGCTCCTTATGTCGCTCGCCCCCGCATGGTCCCTGCTCCGCCGGCCGCCTTATCGCCGGTCTCCTCCCTCGTCTTCCGCGCCATATCGAGCCGTCTGTCCCCGCTCGCCGGAGGCCGCGCCTCCACCGCCTCACCTCCCGCGTCTCCGGCCGTGACCCCGCAAGGGCCGCTGTGATCCGCCGCGCGCCGCCCCGTGGAGCTCCCTGGCCTTCCTCTCGTGTTGGTCACGGCCTCGCCATCGGAGCCCCTCCGTCCAGACGCCGCCTGCGCGATGCTTGCCGTCCCTGCCTCTAGGCCTCCTTGTCAAAGCCCCTGTTCGACCCAGTCACCGCCTCTGCGCGCCCGGTCGCCGGCCCCTCCTCTGCTGCAAGCCGCGAGCGCATCTCCTCGCTGCCGGTCGCCATCCTTCCTAACCGCTGTAGTCCAGCGCCGACGCTCGCCCACCTTCCAGACCCGGCCTCCATGAGTACCTTCTACCGCGCGTATCCCTGCTGTAGTGCTCATGCATTGTTGGTTCTCTGTTTTCCTATGGTTTTGCGATATATGTTGACGAATGGCACTATTTGTGAACCTAAATGAGGTGGCAGTGTGATGATCTTGGTTACATCGGCTATTACAGCCTCGTTTTGTAATCCCAAGAATCGATGATGTTTTCTGAAGACCACGCAACCATGTGTAGGTCCTTGTTGCCACCGGAGATGCAAGGCCGAATCCTTGGCACACAGGTCTCCTTCCTAGAATGCCAAGAGCCCGCTTCCGGAAACCAAAGCCCTGACGCCATGATCCGAAGACTGATCCCGACGTCTAAACCCAAACCCCTCCGAGCCCCAAGATTGCCATACCGCCATGTGTGACCCCTATCCGAGACCCCTATATTTTTAATATATGACATTGTCACTTGTTGCATATAAATTGATCATATCGCATACATCTTCATGTGGTTTAGGAGCTTTTAGTCGAATCACCTCATAATTAAATATGGAGACTATATGCGGGATTTCCTAGTCTTATATTGGTCCCATTTAAATTTGTGTAGTGAACCGTCATGTTTTGCCTTGTTAAGCCAATATTTAAATTACGTGGTAACTAAACTACATGAACCTATTAAATAATTGTCGGGACCCCGGTTCCGCTTAATATTGCCTAATTGCATCGCACCTTTGACATGTCATACATCATCATGCATCACGTCCGGTTTTCTGCCGTAGTAATTAGTGCATCCGGTGTTTCTTCTAGTGCTTTGATTCTTCACGGATTAGGCCGATGAGTTGCTGCGAGTGTCGACCCGATCTTCGATGTATCTTCGAAAATGTTATCAGGCGATCATTCTCCCCCTTTCTCCCTATTTTACATTTATAGTCTTTACTTCCTCCTGTTGATCTATTGCTATCTTTGTTGCGATGCTATAGAATCTGTACCCCTTTATATATCCCTACAGCCTTTATATTGCCTTGGACACCTCCTAATGCCTGTTGTTTGGGTACACAGTTGGACTCGCGAGTCGTAGTCGCTTGCTCAGGTGTCGCTTCGCGTCGTCGATGTTCCAACGTTGTTGGTGGTTGTCATATTCATAAAGGTGGAGACGATCGTGGGTTTATTTACAGTTGGTTAATTAAATATTAAAATGGAAATAATTAATGAAGAGGCTCCGGTGGGTAATAGTTGACATTTGGTTGTTATTCGCCCACTTGTGTCGACCTAGGACCCGAGTTCTTGAGACCCGTTTCTATACTAAGCATGCTAACCACATGTGGGGTGTCTGGGCACCCATACCGGCTTAGTATCTGATTTCAAAGTATTGTACCAGGGGCCACAAACTAGTTTGAAGTTTTCATGCCATGTTATGCCATGTATGCCATGTTTATTACCTATTGCTCGATGAGCATTTATTACTGTTGCATAGGTGTGGCACTATGTCACGGGAATATTTTGTCCATGACCTCTGCTCTCGTGCAAGTGTACGCAAGCCTAGAGTCCGTACGAGGAGGATTAGCTATACCTCGTACAGGTAGCTCTTTCGGGTGGACCTCATGTACTTGCTTTGGGTTTGGGAAAGCGTCGTGTCCTAGGTCCCGCCGACATACATATGGAAGTATGTTAATTGATCTGGAAACAAGGGTCGAAGTGCATGTGGAAACTTTGTTGCACCCCTGCATGGTTAAATCTTTTTGAAAAGTCGTGTCCGCGGTTATGGACGACTTGGAGCATAGTATCTCGATCATAGATAACTATAACTAAAGTTTACTGTTATAAATTTGACTTGTATCTGATATGGCTAGTAAGTTGGATAACCACCATGTAAAGGAATGAATAAAATTGGCAACCGTGTGAGTTTCCTCGGCAGGACTTCCTCATTTGGTATCGAGGGGGAAATACCAGGAAGGGTATGATTGGTGGTAGTATCAGGTTGGTTCCGAATAGGTCCTTCTCATATTTCTCTGATAGCCGATAGTTGTATTGGGTCTCTATAGGTTGTTTAGTGCATTCTACGCTACTGCTTCGATCCACCATACCTATGTAGGTGAGGACCACCGAATTCTAAGACTCGCTGTGTACTGACGTCAGTACTGACCGCTCCCTTTTTCCTTTGCCCTTTGTCGATAACCCTTTTTGTTTAGCAGGTTTGAGATCGACGTTGTTAACAGGGTTACCCTTTCGGCTTGGCCTGTGCAGGGTTATGGACGCCATTGGTTATTCTTCAGGGCTCTTAGCTCAATTTGCATCTTGTCCGTAGTCGGATGTTGTATCGTTTTCAAGGTGATTTGGATCTTTGTACTGTATATTTGTATTCTTGACTCTTTGAGTCGTTGTTGTATATATCTGTTATGTGGGTTTCATCATGGACTATTGTGTAATGACATTACTTTGTTTCCACCCGCACGAAAGTGCCTGGTGGGCACCTTTGAATCGTTTCTATGCGGGTTTGGCGGGAATCGCTGAAACTTGCATAGGGCCGATCCGAGGGTGTTACAAATGAACTTCGTCGACACCATCCTAAGGCACCTTCAACTATTAGTGACACCACAAAAATGGCACCAAGAGAAATCCTTCCTCCATGCCATCAAGCTTCAATGACTATGATTGCATTCCAATACCTCATTAACGAGGAAAATGAAGACCTCTACTTCGCCAAGTTGGACAAGTAAACCAAGAGGATGTCTAAACAAGCCAAGATGGCCACTAGGACGTATGATAAAGCTCCAAGTAAAGAGCCTACATTACAATATGTTGATAAGAAGGTAAAGAATGGTGAGCATGGGATTTTCCCTTCACCAAAGGAGGCACATGAAGTTGAGAAAACCGAGCCTATCCCTATATGCTTGAGTGATGATGTGGTACCAATCCCATGTGAGTAAGAGAGCCACTTAGCCCGCTTGAGTGAGAACAATAGTGAGATGAGTGACTCCACCTTATGTGAGATTGAGTGCTTCCACTTTGAGGGCATGAGTGATACACATAGTGAGTTGAGAGTGGTAGTTGATAGGTCAAGTGAGACCATTTCGATTTCTAACAAACTACCCTCTACCTCTAGTGTGTTCTCTTATGTTGAACTAGGTTCCATGGATGAAGATGCGCCGAGCGATGAAGGAATGATGCCTCAATTGTAGAAGATGTACATGGTGCATGAACATGATGCTACACCATGGATACATCAAGAAGACGAAGTCGTCCACAAGGAGGCCGGTACTACCACAACACCCACTTTATATGAGAGGTATGAACAAGGTAAAAATAAGGGTGTTGATGATGCCATGATCCCACTAGTGGACATGATGACTTGTGATGATTGGCATGCTATGGATGCTACTTGTGACATTTCATATGATTCTTTCATGTTTCCATGTGATACTTTGCCTTTGCATAATGTTGATCATGTGAAATTATTTGATTGTGATGATGTTGCCATACACATTCCATGCTATAAATGTTTTGTGTATCCATCCATTGCTTGCAATATGATGAAAAATTGCTCTTTCAAATGTTTTGCTTGGAATAATGATAAAATTGCTTGTAGTATTGCGACAAACTTGATGAACAATTTCTCTTTCCCTATGTTTGTCAGCAACCATAATATTGCTTTGGACATGCTTTTCCATGGTAGTTATCCAATTTTTTCCGTTGCTTGCAATAAGTTGAATAATTTGTCTATCAATTGTTTTTATTGCAACATACTTATCACATGGGTTGTAATGAGATGCCTCCATAGATTTCTCAATTTTTGGAGATTTTGATGATTTCCATGATAAGCATGTTCCCCACTTTCATACTCATCATGCACTATTTTACACTTTATTGACATTAATGGTGATGTGCACAAGAAGAGATACGTCATGATGGATGATGTGTTTCTCTAACATGCACACACGTTCTTACTTTTGTGTATGATGTGTATAGGTACCCGCACTATATTGTCAACCTCGGTTGAGCATGAGTTGACAAAAAGAGCTCTCAAGAGCATCCCACCAGTGAGTTCAAGATCGAACCTAGCTCTGGTACCTTTTGCATGCTTTGCATCTTTCATGTTGAAAAATTGCTCTTTCCCATGGTTTGCTTGCAAGCATGTTGATAGTATTATCTCACCTTGTGACATTCATGTTTCTTTGATATTGGATATTGATGATTTGTGTGTTGCAACAAAAATGTTGAACAATTTATCTTTCCTTTGTTTTGTGTGCAACCATAATGCCTTTATGAGCATGTATTGTCATGAGAGCTTCCAAGTATCTTGTATCATTGTTGCAACAAACATACAAACCACTTGCTCTTTTATATGGTTTGTTTGCAAACATGTTGTTTTTGTTTCCGCTTGGGATACTCATATTACTATGGTATTTGCTTTCAATGATATGTATATGGCACCCAACATTTTCAACAATTTCTCTTTCCAATGGTTGGTTTGCACACATAATGATGTTATTTTGGATATTCTTCCTCATGTGTTTTTGCCAAATTCTCCTAGTCTTGCATAAAAAATGCTGATCAAAATTTTAGTCAATTGCTTTGAGTGCCACACTAGTACATTATATGGAGTTCTTGAGTTCCCACATTTGGATGATGTTCAAACAATTTCCATGTACATTGACCTTGCATATGCATTCCATTTGCTATCCTAGTATTGTGCTAATAGTGTTTTGAACAATAATGGACATGCCACAAATGACATGCTCCTATATCATGCATGGAAATATTTTGCTTGGTCTTTGTTGTGTTAAGGTACAAATGCATACACGTCAACCTCTACCAACCATGTGTTGACAAGAAGAACCAAAGAGAGTTACAGATGGCTACCCGCCATCGAGCTATCTCTATAAGCTAAGGTGACTTCCTTCTACTTGAGGACTCATGCTATAATCTAAATGAATTGTATACTCTTTGAGTGTTGCTTCACTTTTCTTGTGAGCTTCGTAGGCTTCATGGAAAGTGAAGTAACATTCAAGTGTTGTCAAGTCAATCTTCCCGAGGACGACTATATGGTGAACCCCAGAATCAAGAATGTATTTTGACCTCTTCTACTTTGTGATGAGCATGTAGAGTCGAGGACGACTCTTTTTGAAAGGGGAAGCTGATGTAGCCTGCCCTATGGTCGTTACAACATCAAGGTCTCCAACTTATACCAAGTCGTCATGGACTCCAAAGGTGAATCATATCCTCTATGCGATACCACTTCCTACCCTATTGAATGATATACTACTTCATACTTCGTCCTATGACCATGATAGGTTCACACCGAAAAGCACGGAGATAAGGGAGGAATCCGGGAGCATCAAGACTGACAAGACGGAGGCTTGGAAGACGAGATGAAAGAAGCAACAGCTGAAGCACCGGAGTCTCCATCCTTGACGCCTGGAGTCTCTGGCCTCTAACACCGGAGTCTTCACCTAGGACTCTGGACCGGAATCCAGACCTCTTCCCGAAGCTCCTAGTACACCTCCCCGAAGACAATCTCGAAGAGCGATGACCACACCGTAATCTCCATCCGCCCTCGAGTCTCCGGCCCTCTATATCGGAGTCTCCAGCCAAACGCATTGGAGTCTCCACCCCAGGACTCCCAGAAGGACTCCGCCCCCACTTCCAGAAGCTACAACGGGGACCCCGAAGTCAACCCCAAAGACTAACCCAGAATCTTCGTCCATCCCAGAGTCTCCGACCTAAGTGATGGGCCTGCATGCCAATAGATGGGCCCTTGGCCCATGTATCCCCTTATTCCGATCCAAACCTAGTTTTATCCTCAAATTACCCCTTGTTTAGTGGCTAGCCTATAATAGAACCCCCACCCGTTCATGTATCCCTTTGACATAGATGGTAGACTAGAAACCCCAAAGATGGATCACTTCTAGTTATGTCTCCTTCCCTTCATGACGAACCCTATAATCACCCACCTCTATGGATTGTGCCTTTGAGCATACTTAGTTGTACAAGGTCTTTACTTTGAGTTGGCTCTAGTAAAGTTATCAAGATCGTCTCCAAGGTGTTCTTCCCTCTTCGATGTGGATTTGATGGGCGCACGTTGACTGATCTTTCCTTGCGAGGTTTCTATCGGACTGGTGAGCACCATAGGGAGCAATCGGCCTTGTATCATGTGAGTTTTGCGTGTGTTTATCGTGTTATTCTTGAGGTGTGTGTTTTCTTCTGCTACCTTCTCCATTTCCCTTTCTTTCCCATGTAGTTCCATGGAGATTCGTGAAAGATCGGGCAACCCTAAGGGGTCACCCCTAACAATGATTCTATTGTTTTTGTCTGGATTTACAAATTGACGTTTGTTGTGATATTGCCGATGAGTGCACCATGTAAGGGTCCTCATAGAGCATGTTTAGAGAGGTGGAGGAAGGCAGCGAGTTGGTGGGTATGAGGTAACACATCTTACACAGGTTCAGATCCCACGACGGTGGCAGGCTCCTACTCCTGCTATAAATCATTGTAATGGCAATATGCCGAGTTAGAGGGATCGGTTCACTATGATAGGTGATATGAGATGTGCCCTAAAGGCTCTGAGAGGTCCGTCTTATAAAGCGCAAGAACCTAGGGTTACAAGGAAGAGTCCTAGACGGACATGTTACAAAGTCCTACACTAGCACTAACTAGTATTCAGGTCTTGCACTCCAAGGCTCCAGATTGGTGTTTGACTATAGCATAGCCTTCGTTTATCCGGCATGGGCCTCCTTTCTTGATCCATCTAACTGGGTCGCCCAGAAGGTGATGAGTGCATATTTGCATCATGTTTTAGATTATTATTTTGCATTGTAGTTGTAGGATCTTGGTATTTTAGAACGTTTGCATGCACCTTTTATGTTTATTTTCACCAGGATTAGGACAAATGATGGATCCGATGGACACAATTCTTGGACCAGTTATATTGGAGTGAAAAGGAGCCAAGAACTATGTAAATTTCTTATTTGGGGAATATCAATAATACCAGAAGAAACCCCGAAGCGATTAGAGGATACAGAAGAGTTAACGACCAAATATACGGCGGGAAAACTTTTCTAGCCATATAGTTCCCGCCATATAGTTGGCGCCGACACCGCCTTCTCAAATAGTTTCATCCCATGCAAATGGATTAGGGAGACGACATACAGAACACCTAGAAATTGCCGAAAACCTCACCTTCGGAAGGGATCTGGGGCGGGGGGGGGACTTTCCCTAGGGATCCATCATCGCCCTAAGCAAATCTGGGAGGCCAAGGCATCGATCTCCATCTTCAACAACCGCTGCATCTTCACCATCATCTCCATGCATCCCATCTATATCTTGTTGTAATTCTTGCACTAGTTATGGATTTATACAAGTACTATTCATCAATAATCGTTTCCATTACCATTTCCATGATGCTGTTTGCCTCCATGTCTGAGTAGATCATAAGTTCTTGGGGAGATGGAGAAACCCTAGTATATGATTGAGATGAAATAGAGATTATTATGTTATACATAATCATATGTATGTGTTAATTGTCTTCATCTTGATGTTGGGAATTGTGCACCTCCTTAATATTTGCCTCTTGTGGGGACTTGATGAAGGGGATTACTTGTTGGTAGACGGAGGGATGGTAGAACTTACTGTGACTATAAAGTCGTTGTCATCCTTTACGTACTAACTTGGGGAAGCAAGGAGAACTCATTAAGCCATGTCCATGCCGCGTGAGAAATCCCTTAATAGCGGGATAATATGATTGATGTCGTTTATCTGTCAGCTGTGGTTATGAAGGATGGTGTGAGCAGAGGTTGCTGCCTAATCGTCCATATATGGAGCTCCTCCCACATACATGCATATCATGAGAATATTCTTTATAATAATCTTGATTACTTAGTATAAATTGCTAGCGATGTATCCACCACTCCCCGAGAATGCCTTTTCTCTTATTGCAGTTTCAATCTTTCTTACACACGCGATTACTACTTTATGCATTAACGTTTACTTCACGTTACTTTACTGTTATACTCAAAACAAAACCCAAAAACAATTCTACTTTTCTTGCATCTTAGAATTATTCCTTAAGTTCTTCATTTAGTTTTAGTTAAAAGCATTTTAGTATTTCGCCTACTGCTCTTTGTGGGGTCGATATCTTTATTTCGAAACTAGCTACAAACGATCTGCGCACTTGTAGTCATCAAGCTATTTTCTGGCGCCTTTGCTGGGGAGCTTAGTGCTATAAGTCATTGTACTTTTAGTAATTTACTTTCGTTGTACTAATATTTTATTTGAGTTGCTGGACCATAACAATGGACAACACTCAACATTTAATGCAGCTTGAGGCAGTAAGGAATATGGTTTCACCCATGGACGCTTTTATAACTGTCAATAAAAGCATAAACCCCGATGGTATTGAGATCCATCCCCTATTATTTGAATTACTTAACTCTAAGAAGTTTGCAGGAACCAATGAAGAAAGTCCATATGGACACTTACAATTCTTTGAAGATGTTTTTGGTTCCTTTATATTTGATGATTGTGACCTTGATAAAGTCAAAATCAGTTGTTTAGACAAACTCTCTCTAATAATGTTTACAAATGGTATAGATCCTTTTGTGCAGAAGCACTAAGGACATGGACAAATTTGAAAATCAATTTCCTATCAAAATACTATTCAGAAAGCAAAGATCACAGGATGAGAGGTATTATTATTAGTTTCAAAAATAATCCCGACGAGAGTTTATATGAAGGTTATCTAAGGTATAAGAGCTATCTAGACAATTGCCCCCATCACCATTTCCCTGATTGGTTAATGACCAATACTTTCTATGGAGGGCTTAGTAACAGGAAGTCTTAAAAATGAGGAGAGAAATATGAATAGTTCTTCTAACTATGCTTGTGTTAACGACTTTCTTACAGATGAAAGGACTTGTGCGATGATTAAAACCCTTGGTATTGATTCTTATTCAGCAAAGAAAATTATTGAGAATTATGCAGGGCATCTACAAGTACCTACAGGATGGGAACCTTATAAACCCCTTGAAGAAAAGAAACAAGCAAGAGAGAACGCATCATTGGTAGAATTTTCCTCTGATACTATTCAAGAGAATATTAAGAAAAAGTACAGGGAGGAAGAGCATATAAGGATAAGATCAAAAACTAGAGAAGAACCCCGATGCTACCAATGCAAATATTGTTATATTTAAGGATCTTATGGAAGCACAAATCATGTAGAATGAAGTGGTTATGCTAGAATTTGAAACTTCAGACTTCATCACAGGTAGGATACGAGGTATAGAAACTTCTAAACCTAAGACCCCTATATATTGTGCAAAAACTTTCTTATACGGAGTTTGTGAGCCGATTTCCACTATAAATATTATTCCTTCATCACTTTATGAGGAACTTCGCTACAATTTAAATAATCCAGATGTGGAACCGGTAGACACTAACATTAATTTGTCTAATAGAACTAATATAATACTGGAAGGTGTTATTCACAATGTCTATGTCTTTATTGGATCACTCATGTACCCTCTTGATTTTCATATTGTTGATATGCCTCGAGATACTTTTTGTCCTGTTCTTTTAGGCAGGCCTTTTGTCTCTATAACCGAAGCTCGAATTGATAATAAGGAGGAGACTATTTCAATGATGTTTGGAGAAGAGGAAATGACACTCCACTACGCCAAACTAAAGAAGAGGCCATATGAGATAGAAGATATCAAGGAAGATATCAAGGAAGAGGCCATATGTGGTTTCTTCAGAGATCCAATGCAAGATCTAACGATGTCCGTCCCCTATCTTCATGCACGCCGGTTCGACCATAGTTAGAAATTCAGAAAATTCAAAACGGGCATAATAAATTCAAAAAAAATCCGAACAATGAAAATCCTTCGCGTGGTGTCATATTTTGTGACATAGTTGAAAGGAAAAATACCAGACTTGGTATATTGATCATGTCTCGAAAAAACCTTCACAAAATGACCTATCATGTTCGAGGTTTCATGGCTTTCGGTCCAAATGACCGATGTTATGTGCTGAATCACGGCATAGTTTGTGATACTGTGCCCATATCATGCATGCATGTGTACATTGGTATGGAGAACAATGTTGTAGGAGGAAGTTTTCCTTTTTGTCGCACGGAAAATCCCTTTTCCATTTTCCGAGCGCAAAAAACGGGTCGTTTTGTGAAGTAACCACCAAAATGCCGTTTCAGAATGCCACTGTCTCATTTTATTAAAATACTAGACCACCTTACATGGACTATCTCCCAACCGGGACATCTCAAACCTTTTCGTCCATCCTAGGTAAAAAGGACAAATATTTGCCGAATCGGGAGGAAGTGGTCCAGTTTGTACTACAGGTACATGATCTATCGCCCGTGATTTTTTGAAAAAATCATTTTTAGACTCGCAATATGTGGTTTCTTCAGAGATCCAATGCAAGATCTAACGATGCTCATCCCCTATCTTCATGCACGCCGGTTCGACCATAGTTAGAAATTCACAAAATTCAAAACGGGCATAATAAATTCAAAAAAAATCCGAACAATGAAAATCCTTCGCGTGGTGTCATATTATGTGACATAGTTGAAAGAAAAAAAATACCAGACTTGGTATATTGATCATGTCTCGAAAAAACTTTCACAAAATGACCTATCATGTTCGAGGTTTCATGGCTTTCGGTCCAAATGACCGATGTTATGTGCTGAATCATGGCATAGTTTGTGATGCTGTGCCCATAATATGCATTCATGTGGACATTGATATGGAGAACAATGTTGCAGGAGGAAGTTTTCCTTTTTGTCGCACGGAAAATCCCTTTTCCATTTTCCGAGCGCAAAAAACGGGTCGTTTTGTGAAGTAACCACCAAAATGCCATTTCAGAATGCTACCGTCCCATTTTCCTAAAATACTAGACCACCTTACATGGACTATCTCCCAACCGGGACATCTCAAACCTTTTCGTCTATTCCGGATAAAAAGGACAAATGTCTGCCGAATCGATAGGAAGTGGTTCCGGTTTGTACTACAGGTACATGATCTATCGCCCGTGATTTTTTGAAAAAATCATTTTTAGACTCGCAATATGTGGTTTCTTCAGAGATCTAATGCAAGATCTAAATGAGCCATTTTTCTTCCCGCCATTTTTTCCCGGAATTTCTCCCGCCATTTCTTTCCGCCAGTTTTTCCCGCCAGTTCTTCCCTTCAGTTATCTTCCTGCCATTTCTCACTATATATATATGTAGGGTTGGCCTCCATTGTCATTGCACATCTCTAGACTCATATCTGCAACCTCATCACTCGTTCCCATGACTTCCACCGTAGCACTAACTCCCAGGGAGGCGGAGGCGCTTTGCGCCTTGAACTACCCCTGCCTGCCGGGCTACTGTGTCCCCGTCGGCTAGATGCTGAGCGCCGGAGGCATGCCGGTTCCTCCTGTCCCTCTAGGTGTGGCGCGTCGGATGGCCATCACGAACCACTACTACTTCGAGCTCACGCCGGAGCAACGGAGGAATCCCAGATGGCATCCCGACTATTCCCGACTTGGGAAGCCTTCTTCGAACTTCAACGAGGCCGGCCGTCGGTTGTGGTGGCTCCAACCGGGACGTGACCCTTTAGTCCCGGTTGGAGCCACCAACCGGGACGTATTCTCCCTCCCCTTTATACACGACGCCCCTTCTCCTTCTCCTTCTTCCCCATTCCTCATCAACCGCAACAGATCATCGCCGCCACCGCGAGGACAAGCGTTCGGACGCCGTCATTCTGCCCAACCACCGCCCGCTGTCGGCCTCCACGCGCTGCCCCGCCGTCGGACTCCACGCGCTGCCCCGCTGTCGCGCCTCCACGTGCTCCTCGCCGGCGCTCCAAGCCTCGCCGACTCCGGCCATCGCCTCCACCGCTGATTCTGGCCACCCCGAACCCCTCCGTCAAGTTTTTCGAGCTCCTGGTGAGTTTATGAAGCTCAAGGAGAGCTCCGTTTGCCTGCTTGCTTTCTGTAGCCGTCGCGCGTCGTGTCCGAGCAAGCTCCGCCGCTCGCCGCCATCTTGACCACTGTTCCGATGACCACAAGCGGGCGGCGCTGCCACCACTAGGTCCGCCTCGACTCCTCTTTCCAACTAGCCTACCCACTAGCCCGCGCGTGCAGCGAATCGACGGATTCGAGGCCAACCCGAGGATCCCCATTGCTGATGTCATGCTGACATCAGCATGAGGCAATATATCCTCTTTTCTTTTTATTAAAATCATTCCTGTAATTCTTTTTTAAAAATAATTATAATAAACCATGGGGCCCAGACATCAGTGACTGTGAGTAGCCCTAGATCGAGTGAGAAATGTTTCCCAGCCTATGGTGACACTTCTTTACAGTAGGCTCATTTATTTTTATATGTTTATTTTTTCAGGTATTATTTTTATATGTTTAAATATCAGTATGGATCAGTTAAGGTCTTATAAAAAAACGATGACTTGTTCCTTTTTTCAAAAAAAATAAAAGTTCTGACCTTATTATGTTCACCCAAGCCAACATTCTCAAATTTGATTAAAATTCCCTGATAATTAAATAACTCAATACTCAGATTATTGAAAATAATGATTCAGAAGTGAATGAATATCCAAAGAGTGTTATACTTTTACCGGTCTACGTTAATCGTTCATATCAATAAAAACAGTGCTTCACTAATTGTTCAGAAACATATGCATCTAACTACTACCTCCATTCCAGTTTATTATTCAAATACGTACATCGAGAAAATAGTTTGACTATAAATTTAGTCAATAAAATACAAACTATATTTAACAAAAATTATACCATTAGATTCATATTTATAATACACTTTCGATGGTATAATTTTTACAACATATGATTCATATATTGTTGACCAAATTTACGGTCAAACTATTTTCTCGAAATACGTATTTGCCTTATAATCCGGAATGAAGGGAGTACTTCCTTAACAAGAAGAGCATGTAAATCCAAAGTTAGAAGTAATAAACAACTCAGAGGTAGACATGGACCATTATTTACGTATCAATAAAATTGAAGTTTACACCACAGGCCAACCGAGAGATCTCAATTTTTTTATTGTAGAAGCGAATCTGGCCTGTCTCGTCTCCTCCTCACGTGCTCGTTCAGTTCATGCCTCTGAATTTACCGCTGACACTTCTTTACATGTCAGTGATTTGTGCACGTCGGCCCGTGACTATGGCGTGGTCCTGTACTGCGGAGATTGGGCCGCCGCCGGTAGGACGCGATCGTCCTGCATCAGGGTACTGGCCATCCATCTCACCACCATGGTAATCTATTGTATTCCCATCAGTTGTTTCTTGTAGTGATGTGATAGCACCACCAGCGTCAGCGCAGGCATTGCTCGACTGCCATCCCAGGCTTGCATGCCCCCGCCTACCACCGCCACGCTTGGGCGGGTCTCCCCCGCGAGGAGCTCCTCCGCAGCGCCTCCCATCTCTGATCCTCGCCCCCTGAAGGGCTAATCCACCTCCCTCTAATCTTTCCTCGCCTCCCTCCACCGCTCAACAACCACCCACCAGGGGGATCATAAGGAGGCCGTGCACCTTCTCCTCTTCTACAGCCAGCAAGGAGGCCCGAGGCCGCGGACCTGCTCCTCTTCAGCGTCGCCGCCTCCACGGATTGACTCCCTCCCTCTCTCAACAACCACCCACGAGAGGGGAGACCTTGGACCTTCAAGTATTCAGAGCCGCTGCCCGCACAGCCTCCGCGGATCGACCGAGGTGTTGGACCTCTGCTTCCCTGCGACCACGAGCCGTTCCTCTATTTTACGATGGAGAGAAGCCTTGTGGAATGGGAAAAAACTAAGAACGAATGGGCATGTATAGGATTTTACTGGACGGTGGCATTGTGGGTAATATCCAAGTCGACGGAAAACTCATCATTGGGGCAGCATCAGACGATTAGATTTAGGCATGTGAACGGTGTAGATTGTTTGGATCAGACCCTCTGGGTCTTTTAATATTATTAGTGTAGATTATATTATCAAGCTTCATGCACTAGCCAACGCAACCAAAAGTTTGAACTCATGGTAAGATCTAGTGCAATCTACTTATACACTTCAACACCCCCTCTCACCTGTGACGGAGAGAAGTCAGCACGTGCAACCGGAAGAGAGCGACGGCGCGCGAAACTCACGTATGACTCAAGAGGCCTATACGTGGACACAGAGGGGTCTACACCAATTTTAGGATAAATTGCGAAAGCCAGGACTCGAACTCGAGTCCTTAGGCTCTAATACCATGTCAAGCTTCATGCACTAGCCAACGCAACCAAAAGTCCGAACTCATGGAAAGAGCTAGTGCAATCTACTTATACACTTCAACATATATTACTTCATTTTCCACCCGCACGAAAGTGTCTGATGGACACCTTTCAATCGTTTCTATGTGGGTTTTGCGGGAATCGCTGAAACTTGCATATGGCCGATCTAAGGGTGTTATAGAGAGGTATCAGAGCTCAGCAGTTGCGATACCCCACTGGTCCAGCCTGTAGGATAACCTAGCTAACGGACGTTGTAGAATGTCAAAACTATTTTAAAAAATCGGTTGGATAGATCTTATTAGGTCTGCTTTTACTCCTTACCCCTTTGCTATTCTCTTCTTACCTTCGCGTGTTTTGAATCTGCTCTCTTATCTTTTCTGCGAGTCCAGGATTTCTTGTGGTTGGGTTTTCGTCGTACCTTCAGGGTTTCTCTTCCTTCCTCTTGTAACGGTGCTTCGACATCCGGTCTTCATGCTATCCGATGAAGTTTTCATCTGTTGTACCTTCAGTGAACCAAAAATTCCCTAAATTTTTTCTTTGTATCTTCCAGTGTTTTTCAATTCGACGATCTCATCTCCATCAGATCCGATAAAGAATCTGCATCACTCCTTTGCTTCCGTACCTTATTTGTTGAGATCTTCAGTATGAATTCCGAGGGTTGGTTGCAAAATCCATTTGTTCGTGTATAGAGTAACGCTTTGAGTGCGGGATGGAGTCGCGACCATACCACTACTCTTATCATTCTCTTTTGTGCATTGAATGGTGGATCGATGCAATTCTTACTCCTTCCACGGAAGTTAGAGGTGGCCTTACCTTTTGAGACCTCTTCCTTCGTCTGTGTTTTGTCTGAGTGTTCTCTCGACGAACGTGAGCAATAATCCTTGTTGGTGGTGTCGCCGATTTCAAGATGGAGAAAGAATCCTTGGTAGTGGTCTCGTGAAGATCTACATGAAGCAATAAGATTCAGACCGTCGGCCTTCTTCCCGTACCAGGAGGCGGATCTCGAGGGCGAGATCCATTGTTAGTGGTGTCGAATTGTAGCACCCCGGATAAAACGACTACAAGAAAATTGCTCGTTGTTTTGTTTGGTGCATCATCATGACCGTATGCTCATGTCATCATGCCATATTGCATTTAAGCATCTTCATGTTTGTATGCATATGTTGCCTAAGAACTATTTTCTAAAATCCTACCTTTGTTATCTAATAACCCCCTCTCTATTTCAAATAAAAACCCTAGGTCCGTCAGGATCTTCTGTTTGTCTAAAACCTATTTACAAAATAGTTTATTTCAAAAGAAATAAAAAAAGTTTTGTTGGGGGAGGCAGTCCATTCGGTCAGGCCCAAATGGCCCAACTAGATAGACCACCTACTACCCCCAAACCCTTACCCTTGATCTATCTAGACTAAACCCTAATCTTAGAAACCCTAACCCTAGCCCCACCTCTATGCCAGCCGAACAAACCCACGCACCCTGTGCACCCAAACGCACACACCTACCAACCCACCCCGACGCGTCGCTGCACCCTACCTAACTGACCCGGTACACCACATACACACCACACACGCCTGCATGTCATGCAACACACTCGGCCGCCAAACCACCCACGCACACCCGAACCTCTCCCTGGCCCTACTCCCCCGCAAGACCCAACCATCGCGACGCAAACCCAGCAACTCGCCTCGACCGTGACCCACTCCTCCGCCCGGTCCCACTCGTCTCCCTCGCGAGGCCGCTCCCCGCACCGCTTCCTCCCCGATTCCGCCTCTATGCTCCCTCTCACGTGCGACCGCCGCAGCCACGGGCTCCCTATGTCGCTCGCCCCCGCATGGTCCCTGCTCCGCCGGCCGCCTTGTCGCCGGGCTCCTCCCTCGTCTACCGCGCCACCTCGAGTCGTCTGTCCCCGCTCGCCGAAGTCCGCGCCTCCACCGCCTCACCTCCCGCGTCTCCGGCCATGACCCCGCAAGGGCCGCTGTGATCCGCCTCGCGCCGCCCCGTGGAGCTCCCTGGCCTCCCTCTCGTGTTGGTCGCAGCCTCGCCGTCGGAGCCCCTCCATCCAGACGCCGCCCACGCGATGCTCGTTGTCCCTGCCTCTAGGCCTCCTTGTCAAAGCCCCTGTTCGACCCAGTCACCGCCTCTGCGCGCCCGGCCGCCAGCCCCTCCTCTGCTGCAAGCCGCGAGCGCATCTCCTCGCTGTCGATCGCCATCCTTCCTAACCGCTATAGTCCAGCGCCGACGCTCTCCCACCTTCTAGACCCAGCCTCCATGAGTACCTTCTGCCGCGCGTATCCCTGCTGTAGTGCTCATGCATTGTTGGTTCTCTGTTTTCCTGTGGTTTTGCGATATATGTTGATGAATGGCACTATTTGTGAACCTAAATGAGGTGGCAGTGTGATGATCTTGGCTACATCGGCTATTACAGTCTCGTTTTGTAATCCCAAGAATCGATGATGTTTTTTGAAGACCACGCAACCATGTGTAGGTCCTTGTTGCCACCGGAGATGCAAGGCCGAATCCTTGGCACACAGGTCTCCTTCCTGGAATGCCAAGAGCCCGCTTCCGGAAACCAAAGCCATGACGCCATGATCCGAAGACTGATCCCGACGTCTGAACCCAAACCCCTTCGAGCCCCAAGATTGCCAAACCACCATGTGTGACTCCTATCCGAGACCCCTATATTTTTAATATATGACATTGTCACTTGTTGCATATAAATTGATCATATTGCATACATCTTCATGTGGTTTATGAGATTTTAGTCAAATCACCTCATAATTAAATATGGAGACTATATGCGGGATTTCCTAGTCTTATATTGGTCCCATTTAAATTTGTGTAGTGAACCGCCATGTTTTTCCTTGTTAAGCCAATATTTAAATTACGTGGTAACTAAACAACATGAACCTATTAAATAATTGTTGGGACCCCGGCTCCGCTTAATATTGCCTAATTGCATCGCACCTTTGCCATGTCATACATCATCATGCATCACGCCCGGTTTTCTGCCGTAGTAATAAGTAGTGCATTCGGTGTTTCTTCTAGTGCTTTGATTCTTCACGGATTAGGCCGATGAGTTGCTGCGAGTGTCAACCCAATCTTCGGTGTATCTTCGACAATGTTATCAGGCGAGCATTCTCCCCCTTTCTCCCTATTTTACATTTATAGTCTTTACTTCCTCCTGTTGATCTATTGCTATCTGTGTTGCGATGCTATAGAATATGTACCCCTTTATATATCCCTACAGCCTTTATATTGCCTTGGACACCTCCTAATGCCTGTTGTTTGGGTAGACAGTTGGACTCGCGAGTCGTAGTCGCTTGCTCAGGTGTCGCTTCGCGCCGTCGATGTTCCAACGTTATTGGCGGTTGTCATATTCATAAAGGTGGAGATGATCGTGGGTTTATTTACAGTTGGTTAATTAAATATTAAAATGGAAATAATTAATGAAGAGGCTCCGGTGGGTAATAGTTGACATTTGGTTGTTAATCGCCCACTTGTGTTGACCTAGGACCCAAGTTCTTGACACCTGTTTCGAGAATAAGCATGCTAACCATATGTGGGGTGTCTGGGCACCCATACCGGCTTAGTATCTGATTTCAAAGTATTGTACTGGGGCCACAAACTAGTTTGAAGTTTTCATGCCATGTTATGCCATGTATGCCATGTTATGCCATGTTTATTACCTATTGCTCGATGAGCGTTTATTACTGTTGCGTAGGTGTGGCACTCTGTCACGGGAATATTTTGTCCATGACCTCTGCTCTCGTGCAAGTGTACACAAGCCTAGAGTCCGTACGAGGAGGATTAGCTATACCTCGTACAGGTAGCTCTTTCGGGTGGACCTCATGTACTAGCTTTGGGTTTGGGAAAGCATCGTGTCCTAGGTCCCGCCGACATACCTATGGAAGTATGTTATTGATCTGGAAACAAGGGTCGAAGTGCGTGTGGAAACTTTGGTGCACCCCTGCATGGTTAAATCTTTTTGAAAAGTCGTGTCCGCGGTTATGGACGACTTGGAGCATAGTATCTCGATCATAGAGAACTATAACTAAAGTTTACTGTTATAAATTTGACTTGTATCTGATATGGCTAGTAAGTTGGATAACCACCATGTAAAGGAATGAATAAAATTGGCAACCCTGTGGGTTTCCTCGGCAGGACTTCCTCATTTGGTATCGAGGGGGAAATACCAGGAAGGGTATGATTGGTGGTAGTATCAGGTTGGTTCCGAATAGGTCCTTCTCATATTTATCTGATAGCCGATAGTTGTATTGGGTCTCTATAGGTTGTTTAGTGCATTCTACGCTACCGCTTCGATCCACCATACCTATGTAGGCGAGGACCACCGAATTCTAAGACTCGTTGTGTACTGACCTCAGTACTGACCGCTCCCTTTTTCCTTTGCCCTTTGTTGATAACCCTTTTTGTTTAGCAGGTTTGAGATCGACGTCGTTAACAGGGTTACCCCTTCGGCTTGGCCTGGGCAGGGTTATGGACTCCATTGGTTATTCTTCAGGGCTCTTAGCTCAATTTGCATCTTGTCCGTAGTCGGATGTTGTATCGTTTTCAAGGTGATTTGGATCTTTGTACTGTATATTTGTATTCTTGACTCTGTGAGTCGTTGTTGTATATATCTGTTATCTAGGTTTCATCATGGACTATTGTGTAATGATATTATTTTGTTTCCACCCGCATGAAAGTGCCTGGTGGGCACCTTTGAATCGTTTCTATGCGGGTTTGGCGGGAATCGCTGAAACTTGCATAGGGCCGATCCGAGGGTGTTACAAATGAACTTCGTCGACACCATCCTAAGGCACCTTCAACTATTAGTGACACCACAAAAATGGCACCAAGAGAAATCCTTCCTCCATGCCATCAAGCTTGAATGACTATGATTGCATTCCAATACCTCATTAACGAGGAAAATGAAGACCTCTACTTCGCCAAGTTGGACAAGTAAACCAAGAGGATATCTAAACAAGCCAAGATGGCCACGAGGACGGATGATAAAGCTCCAAGTAAAGAGCCTACATTACAAGATGTTGATAAGAAGGTAAAGAATGGTGAGCATGGGATTTTCCCTTCACCAACGGAGGCACATGAAGTTGAGAAAACCGAGCCTATCCTTATATGCTTGAGTGATGATGTGGTACCAATCCCATGTGAGTAAGAGAGCCACTTAGCCCACTCGAGTGAGAACAATAGTGAGATGAGTGACTCCACCTTATGTGAGATTGAGTGCTTCCACTTTTAGGGCATGAGTGATACACATAGTGAGTTGAGAGTGGTAGTTGATAGGTCAAGTGAGACCATTTCGATTTCTAACAAACTGCCCTCTACCTCTAGTGTGTTCTCTTATGTTGTACTAGGTTCCATGGATGAAGATGCGCCGAGCGATGAAGCAATGATGCCTCAATTGTAGAAGATGTACATGGTGCATGAACATGATGCTACACCATGGATACATCAAGAATACGAAGTCGTCCACAAGGAGTCCGGTACTACCATAACACCCACTTTATATGAGAGGTATGAACAAGGTAAAAATAAGGGCGTTGATGATGCCATGATCCCACTAGTGGACATGATTACTTGTGATGATTGGCATGCTATGGATGCTACTTGTGACATTTCATATGATTCTTTCATGTTTCCATGTGATACTTTGCCTTTGCATAATGTTGATCATGTGAAATTGTTTGATTGTGATGATGTTTCCATAGACATTCCATGCTATAAATGTTTTGTGTATCCGTCCATTGCTTGCAATATGATGAAAAATTGCTCTTTCAAATGTTTTTCTTGGAATAATGATAAAATTGCTTGTAGTATTGCGACAAACTTGATGAACAATTTCTCTTTCCCTATGTTTGTCAGCAACCATAATATTGCTTTGGACATGCTTTTCCATGGTAGTTATCCAATTTTTTCCGTTGCTTGCAATAAGTTGAATAATTTATCTATCAATTGTTTTTATTGCAACATACTTATCACATGGGTTGTAATGAGATGCCTCCATAGATTTCTCAATTTTTGGAGATTTTGATGATTTCCATGATAAGCATGTTCCCCACTTTCATACTCATCATGCACTATTTTACACTTTATTGACATTAATGGTGATGTGCACAAGAAGAGATAAGTCATGATGGATGATGTGTTTCTCTAACATGCACACACGTTCTTACTTTTGTGTATGATGTGTATAGGTACCCGCACTATATTGTCAACCTCGGTTGAGCATGAGTTGACAAAAAGAGCTCTCAAGAGCATCCCACCAGTGAGTTCAAGATCGAACCTAGCTCTGGTACCTTTTGCATGCTTTGCATCTTTCATGTTGAAAAATTGCTCTTTCCTATGGTTTGCTTGCAAGCATGTTGATAGTATTATCTCACCTTGTGACATTCATGTTTATTTGATATTGGATATTGATGCTTTGTGTGTTGCAACAAAAATGTTGAACAATTTCTCTTTCCGTTGTTTTGTGTGCAACCATAATGCCTTTATGAGCATGTATTGTCAGGAGAGCTTCCAGGTATCTTGTATCGTTGTTGCAACAAACATACAGACCACTTGCTCTTTTATATGGTTTGTTTGCAAACATGTTGTTTTTGTTTCCGCTTGGGATACTCATATTCCCATGGTATTTGCTTTCAATGATATGTATATGGCATCCAACATTTTCAACAATTTCTCTTTCCAATGGTTGGTTTGCATACATAATGATGTTATTTTGGATATTCTTCCTCATGTGTTTTTGCCAAATTCTCCTAGTCTTGCATCAAAAATGCTGATCAAAATTTTAGTCAATTGCTTCGAGTGCCACACTAGTACATTATATGGAGTTCTTGAGTTCCCACATTTGGATGATGTTCAAACAATTTCCATGTACATTGATCTTGCATATGCATTCCATTTGCTATCCTTGTATTGTGTTAATAGTATTTTGAACAATAATGGACATGCCACAAATGACATGCTCCTATATCATGCACGGAAATATTTTGCTTGGTCTTTGTTGTGTTAAGGTACAAATGCATACACGTCAACCTCTACCAACCATGTGTTGACAAGAAGAACCAAAGAGAGTTACATATGGCTACCCTCCATCGAGCTATCTCTATAAGCTAAGGTGACTTCCTTCTACTTGAGGACTCATGCTATAATCTAAATGAATTGTATACTCTTTGAGTGTTGCTTCGCTTTTGTTGTGAGCTTTGTAGGCTTCATGGAAAGTGAAGGAACATTGAAGTGTTGTGAAGTCAATCTTCCCGAGGACGACTATATGGTGAACCCCAGAATCAAGAATGTATTTTGACCTCTTCTACTTTGTGATGAGCATGTAGAGTCGAGGACGACTCTTTTTGAAAGGGGAAGCTGATGTAGCCTGCCCTATGGTCGTTACAACATCAAGGTCTCCAACTTATACCAAGTCGTCATGGACTCCAAAGGTGAATCCTATCCTCTATGCGATACCACTTCCTACCCTATTGAATGATATACTACTTCATACTTCGTCCTATGACCATGATAGGTTCACACCGAAAAGCATGGAGATATGGGAGGAATCCGGGAGCATCAATATTGACAAGACAGAGGCTTGGAAGACGAGATGAAAGAAGCAACAGCTGAAGCACCGGAGTCTCCATCCTTGACGCCTGGAGTCTCAGGCCTCTAACACCGGAGTCTTCTCCTAGGACTCTAGACCGGACTCCAGACCTCGTCCCGAAGCTCCTAGTACACCTCCCCGAAGACAATCTCGAAGAGCGATGACCACACCGTAATCTCCATCCGCCCTCGAGTCTCCGGCCCTCTATATCGGAGTCTCCAGCCAAACGCACTAGAGTCTCCACCTCAGGACTCCCATAAGGACTTCGCCCCCACTTCTAGAAGCTACAACGGGGACCCCGAAGTCAAACCCAAAGACTAACCCAGAATATTCGTCCACCCTAGAGTCTCCGAACTAAGTGATGGGCCTGCGTGTCAACAGATGGGCCCTTGGCTCATGTATCCCCTTATTCCGATCCAAACCCTAGTTTTATCCTCAAAATACCCCTTGTTTACTGGCTGGCCTATAATAGAACCCCCACCCGTTCATGTATCCCTTTGACATAGATGATAAACTAGAAACCCCCAAGATGGATCACTTCTAGTTATGTCTCCTTCCCTTCATGAGGAACCCTATAATCACCCACCTCTATGGATTGTGCCTTTGAGCATACTTAGTTGTACAAGGTCTTTACTTTGAGTTGTCTCTAGTAAAGTTATCAAGATCCTCTCCAAGGTGTTCTTCCCTCTTCTATGTGGATTTGATGAGCACCAGAGGGAGCAATCGGCCTTGTATCATGTATGTTTTGCGTGTGTTTATCGTGTTATTCGTGAGGTGTGTGTTTGCTTCTGCTACCTTCTCCCTTTCCCTTTCTTTCCCATGTAGTTCCATGGAGATTCGTGAAAGATCAGGCTACCCTAAGGGGTCACCCCTAACAATGATTCTATTGTTTTTGTCTGGATTTACAAATTGTCATTTGTTGTGATATTGCCGATGAGTGCACCATGGAAGGGTCCTCATAGAGCATGTTTAGAGAGGTGGAGGAAGGCAGCGAGTTGGCGGGTATGCGGTAACACATCTTACACAGGTTCAGATCCCACGACGGTGGCAGACTCCTACTCCTGCTATAAATCATTGTAATGGCAATATGCCGAGTTAGAGGGATCGGTTCGCTATGAGAGGTGATATGAGATGTGCCCTAAAGGCTTTGAGAGGTCCGACTTATAAAGCGCAAGAACCTAGGGTTACAAGGAAGAGTCCTAGCCGGACAGGTTACAAAGTCCTACACTAGCACTAACTAGTCTTCAGGTCTTGCACTCCAAGGCTCCAGATTGGTGTTTGACTATAGCATAGCCTTCGTTTATCCGGCATGGTCCTCCTTTCTTGATCCGTCTAACTGGGTCGCCCAGAAGGTGATGAGTGCATATTTGCATCATGTTTTAGATTATTATTTTGCATTGTAGTTGTAGGATCTTGGTATTTTACAGCGCTCGCATGCACCTTTTATGTTTATTTTCACCAGGATTAGGACAAATGATGGATCCGATGAACACAATTCTTGGACCAGTTATATTGGAGTGAAAAGGAGCCAAGAACTATGTAAATTTCTTATTTGGGGAATATCAATAATACCAGAAGAAAGCCCGAAGCGATTGGAGGATACAAAAGAGTTAACGACCAACTATACGGCGGGAAAACTTTTCTAGCCATATAGTTCCCGCCGTATAGTTGGCGCCGACACCGCCTTCTCGAATAGTTTCATCCCATGCAACTGGATCAGGGAGACGACATACAGAACACCTAGAAATTACCGAAAACCTCACCTCCGGAAGGGATCTGGGGGGGGGGGGGACTTGCCCTAGGGATCCATCTTTGCCCTAAGCAAATCTGGGAGGCCAAGTCATCGATCTCCATCTTCAACAACCGCTGCATCTTCATCACCACCATCATCTCCATCTATCCCATCTATATCTTGTTGTAATTCTTGCACTAGTTGTGGATTTATACAAGTACTATTCATCAATAATCGTTTCCATTACCATTTCCATTATGCTGTTTGCCTCCATGTCTGAGTAGATCATAAGTTCTTGGGGAGATGGAGAAACCCTAGTATATGATTGAGATGAAATAGAGATTATTATGTTATACATAATCATATGTATGTGTTAATTGTCTTCATCTTGATGTTGGGAATTGTGCACCTCCTTAATATTTTCCTCTTGTGGGGACTTGATGAAGGGGATTACTTGTTGGTAGACGGGGGGATGGTAGAACTTACTGTGACTATAAATTCGTTGTCATCCTTTACGTACTAACTTGGGGAAGAAAGGAGAACTCATTAAGCCATGTCCATTCCGCGGGAAAAATCCCTTAATAGTGGGATAATATGATTGATGTTGCTTATCTGTCAGCTGTGGTTATGAAGGATGGTGTGAGCAGAGGTTGCTGCCTAATCGTCCATATATGGAGCTCCTCCCACATACATGCATATCATGAGAATATTCTTTATAAGAATCTTGATTACTTAGTATAAATTCTAGCGATGTATCCGCCACTCCCCAAGAACGCCTTTTCCCCTATTGCAGTTTCAATCTTTCTTACACACGCGATTACTACTTTATGCATTAACTTTTACTTCACTTTACTTTACTGTTTTACTCAACCAAAAACCCAAAAACAATTCTACTTTTCTTGCATCTTAGAATTATTCCTTAAGTTGTTCATTCAGTTTTAGTTAAAAGCATTTTAGTATTTCGCCTACTGCTCTTTTTGGGGTCAATATCTTTATTTCGAAACTAGCTACAAACGATCTACGCACTTGTAGTCATCAAGCTATTTTCTGGCGCCGTTGCCGGGGAGCTTAGCGCTATAAGTCACTTTACTTTTAGTAATTTACTTTCATTGTACTAATATTTTATTTGAGTTGCTGGACCATAACAATGGACAACACTCAGCATTTAATGCAGCTTGAGGCAGTAAGGAATATGGTTTCACCCATGGACGCTTTTATAACTGTCAATAAAAGCATAAACCCCAATGGTATTGAGATCCATCCCCTATTATTTGAATTACTTAACTCTAAGAAGTTTGCAGGAACCAATGAAGAAAGTCCATATGGACACTTACAATTCTTTGAAGATGCTTTTGGTTCCTTTATATTTGTTGATTGTGACCTTGATAAAGTCAAAATCAGTTGTTTAGACAAACTCTCTCTAATAATGTTTACAAATGGTATAGATCCTTTTGTGCAAAAGCACTAAGGACATGGAAAAATTTGAAAATCAATTTCCTATCAAAATACTATTCAGAAAGCAAAGCTCACAGGATGAGAGGTATTATTATTAGTTTCAAAAATAATCCCGATGATAGTTTATATGAAGGTTATCTAAGGTATAAGAGCTATCTAGACAATTGCCCCCATCACTGTTTGCCTGATTGGTTAATCACCAATACTTTCTATGGAGGGCTTAGTAACAGGAAGTCTTAAAAATGAGGAGATAAATATGAATAGTTCTTCTAAATATGCTTGTGTTAACGACTTTCTTACAGATGAAAGGACTTGTGCTAAAACCCTTAGTATTGATTCTTATTCACCAAAGAAAATTATTGAGAATTATGCAGGGCATCTACAAGTACCTACAGGATGGGAACCTTATAAACCCCTTGAAGAAAAGAAACAAGCAAGAGAGAACGCGTCATTGGTAGAATTTTCCTCTGATAATATTCAAGAGAATATTAAGAAAAAGTACAGGGAGGAAGAGCATATAAGGAGAAGATCAAAAAACTAGAGAAGAACCCCGATGCTACCAATGCAAATATTGTTATATTTAAGTATCTTATGGAAGCACGAATCATGGAGAATGAAGTGGTTATGCTAGAATTTGAAACTTCAGACTTCATCACAGGTAGGATACGAGGTAGAGAAACTTCTAAACCTATGACCCCTATATATTGTGCAAAAACTTTCTTATACGGAGTTTGTGAGCTGATTTCCACTATAAATATTGTTCCTTCATCACTTTATGAGGAACTTCACTACAATTTAAATAATCCAGATGTGGAACCGGTAGACACTAACATTAATTTGTCTAATAGAACTAATATAAAACCGGAAGGTGTTATTCACAATGTCTGTGTCTTTATTGGATCACTCATGTACCCTCTTGATTTTCATATTGTTGATATGCCTCGAGGTACTTTTTGTCCTGTTCTTTTAGGCAGGCATTTTGTATCTATAACCAAAGCTCGAATTGATAATAAGGAGGAGACTATTTCAATGATGTTTGGAGAAGAGGAAATGACATTCCACTTCGCCAAACTAAAGAAGAGGCCATATGAGATAGAAGATATCAAGGAAGAGAAAACAATTGCCGAGCTAGCCGCAATTCATTTTGTTGAAGATATGCTCAGGAGGCAATAATAAAGTGTTTATTATCATATCTTAATTCTTATGATAAATGTTTACATAACATGCTATAATTGTATTAACCAGAAATATTAATACTTGTGTGGTTTGTAAACATAAAAAAGTCCCTAGTAAAGCCTCTTGTTAAACTAGTTTGTTGGTTAATATATGTAACATCCTGATTTTTTTACTAGTCGATTTTTTACAAGGAATGTTACAACGCGGTCAATTTTAAAAAAAAACTTTTTGTTTGGTGCTGTTTAAATCAATTCCTAATATTTTGAAAATTCATTTGACATATAAAAGAAGGAGATTAATTTCTCAAAGTTCTATCAATCTTCTTTTCAATTGCAAATTTTATTCTTATTTGGTTCTTTACAAAATAACGTTGGATTTGGTTCTTTGTGTTAACACATGCACGTGCATGCATCCATGCATGGGTGCACCAGCATGTCGTATTCTATGTCACCTCATTATATCTTTCCTGAACTAGCTAGCATAGGCAGCCAAGTTGAGCTAGGCCTGCCGATCGACTCACATGCACGCGCGCACGGAAGAGTATCAACACCACACACTAGTAGAAAACATGACATCCGTTTGCGCCCCCTCAGAGCATTAGTCCCGGCTGCGCCACCAACCGAGACTAATGCCGGCACGCGTCCCGGTTCGAGCGGGCACGGGCCCGGAGGCATGCGTCCCGATTGGTAAGGGGCCATGTGTCCCGGTTTGTAACACAAACCGGGACAAAAGGTTGGGTATCGGCCACGTGGCGCGGCACACACCTTTAGTCCCGGTTTGTGTTACAAACCGGGACGTATGCTCACGTCCTCTATAAATGCAACGCCCCAGCCCTTTGTCTCCACTCTGTTTTTCTCTTGGTGGAAGGTGTGAAGGGTGTGCTAGTTTCTTCCCCTACGCATGCATTCAAGGTGTTTGATGAAATGTTTGAGTGAATAATCCCGTTCAATTTCTCATAGAACAAAAATATAGAAGGTGTCCGAGACGCACTTGAGCTTTCTCGTCTTTATTTCCCTCGATCGAGGTTAGCAATCTTATCTTTTCTCTATCATTGATACAATGCATGTGTCGATGTGAATTGGTCATTTCACTATTTATGATGTCCTGTTTTTTGATAAACTTACTTATATGATGCAGATGAACGGTCGGGAATGGATGTACGGTGACCGGCGCGTAGCCGGGTATAGGAAAGGCGTGGATAAATTTATCGATGTGGCTACGACAAACAAAGAGAATGGTTTTATACGTTGTCCATGTGTTCAATGTCGGAACAACAAGGAGTACTCTTCCTCGAAAATCATTCGCGGCCACCTGATTATGAAAGGTTTGATGCCCAACTATAATTGCTGGACCAAGCACGGGGAAAGAGGGGTTATGATGGAAGATGGTGAAGAAGAAGATGATGATAACAACTATCATCATATGTTTCCTGAATACAGTGATACTGCAATGGAATACAATGGAGAGGAAGGAGGTGAAGAATGGGCATCAGATGAGCCGGCTGATGAACTTGGTAGGGTCATTTCTGATGCAAAGCGAGACTGTGAAACAAAAAATGAGAAGTTGAAGTTAGAGGGCATGTTAGAAGATCACAAGAAACTGTTGTACCCAAATTGTGAAGATGGCAGCACAAAGCTCAGTACCACACTGGAATTGTTGCGATGGAAGGCAGAGTGTGGTCTAACTGACTCCTCATTTGAAAAGATGCTGAAAATAATGAAGCCGAAGTTTCCAAAACATAACGAACTTCCCGAGAGTACCTACGAAGCAAAGAAGACTCTTTGTCCACTAGGATTAGATGTGCAAAAGATACATGCATGCATTAATGACTGCATCCTCTACCGCGGTAAGGAGTATGAGAATTTAGATAAATGCCCGGTATGCAATGCATTGCGGTATAAAATCAGACGAGATAACCCTGGTGATGTTGAGGGAGATCCCCTCCGGAAGAGGGTTCCTGCTAAGGTTATGTGGTATGCTCCTATAATACCAAGGTTGAAACGCATGTTTAGAAACAAAGAGCATGCCAGGTTGTTGAGATGGAACAAAGAAGACCGTAAGAAAGACGGGAAGTTGAGACACCCTGCTGATGGGTCACAGTGGAGAAAAATCGAGAGAGACTTCCCAGACTTTGCAGGTGACGCAAGGAACTTATGGTTTGGTCTAAGTACGGATGGCATGAATCCTTTTGGGGAGCAGAGCTGCAGTCACAGCACCTGGCCCGTGACTCTATGTATCTACAACCTGCCTCCTTGGTTATGCATGAAGCGTAAGTTCATTATGATGCCAGTGCTTATCCAAGGCCCGAAGCAACCGGGCAACAAAATTGATGTGTACCTTAGGCCATTAGTTGAAGAACTCTTACAGTTGTGGGGCAAACTAGGTGTACGTGCGTGGGATGAGAACAAACAGGAGCCATTTGATCTACGAGGGTTGTTATTCGTAACCATAAATGATTGGCCTGCTCTTAGTAACCTTTCAGGACAGACAAACAAGGGATATAAGGCATGCACACACTGTTTAGATAAGACTGAAGGTACATATTTGCATAAATGCAAGAAGGTTGTGTACCTGGCGAATCGACGATTTCTTCTGACCAATCATCCCGTAAGAAAGAAAGGCAAGCATTTCAAAGGTGATGCAGATCACCGGAAGAAGCCTGAACTCCCTGTTGGTGATGATGTATTTGGTATGGTCAAGGACATAGAAGTAATCTTTGGAAAGGGTCCCGGCGGTCAATTAGTTCCGAACGACGTCGCTACAGGACACGCACCCATGTGGGAAGAAGAAATCTATATTTTGGGAGTTGCCATATTGGAAAGTCCTGCGTGTCCGCTCTTCAATCGACGTGATGCACATGACGAAGAATATTTGCGTGAACCTGCTAGGATTCCTAGGCATGTATGGGAAGACAAAAGATACACCAGAAGCACGGGAGGACCAACAAATTATGAAAGACCCAAAGAACATGCATACACAGAACAAGACGGATAAAGGGCGTCACTTAAGTCGTGCCAGCTATGCTCTTACCAAAGCAGAGAAGGAAATCTTTTTTGAAGTCCTTTACAGTATCAAGGTGCTGTTGGGCTTCTCATCTAATATAAAGGGGATAATAAATATGGCAGAGAAAAAGTTCCAAAACCTGAAGTCTCATGACTGTCACGTGATTATGACGCAGTTGCTTCCGATTGCATTGAGGGGGCTTCTACCGGAAAATGTTCGAGTACCCATTGTGAAGCTGTGTGCATTTCTCAATGCAATATCTTAGAAGGTAATCAATCCAGATATTCTGCCAAGGTTACAGAAGGATGTGGTACAATGTCTTGTTAGTTTTGAATTGGTGTTCCCACCATCCTTCTTCAATATTATGACGCATCTCCTGGTTCACCTAGTGGAAGAGATTGCCATTATCGGTCCGGTATTTCTGCACAATATGTTCCCCTTTGAGAGGTTCATGGGAGTCTTAAAGAAATATGTTCATAACCATGATAGACCAGAAGGAAGCATCTCCAAGGGATATGGAACAGAGGAGGTCATTGAGTTTTGTGTTGACTTTATTCCTGACCTTAAGCCGATTGGTGTTTCTAACTCGCGGCATGAGGGAAGACTAAGTGGAAAAGCCACACTGGGAAAGAAAGCAAGGATATGTAGGGACGGGGATTCTTTCACTAAAGCACACTACATAGTTCTACAGAATTCCACCTTGGCAGCTCCGTATATCGAGGAACACAAGAATATTCTACGCTCAAAAAACCCAGGGAAGCCTAAGTGGAACAGAACCATGATAGACCAGATAGACCAGAAGGAAGCATCTCCAAGGGATATGGAACAGAGGAGGTCATTGAGTTTTGTGTTGACTTTATTCCTGACCTTAAGACGATTGGTGTTTCTGACTCGCGGCATGAGGGAAGACTAAGTGGAAAATCCACACTGGGAAAGAAAGCAAGGATATGTAGGGACGGGGATTCTTTCACTAAAGCACACTACATAGTTCTACATAATTCCACCTTGGCAGCCCCGTATATCGAGGAACACAAGAATATTCTACGCTCAAAAAACCCGGGGAAGCCTGAATCACTGATTACAGATGAACACATGAAGTCTTTTGGTGGTTGGATGCGGACACATCTCTTGAATGACACCACTGTTGGAGATCAGCTATACTTGTTGGCCGCGTCACCATCTTCTACTGTATTGAATTTCCAAGGGTACGAAATAAATGGGAATACATTCTACACGATCGCCCAAGATAAAAAGAGCACCAACCAAAATAGTGGTGTCCGCTTTGATGCAATAGACGAGAATGGACAAAAGGACGCATACTATGGTTACATAGAGGAGATATGGGAACTAGACTATGGAGTCTCTTTTAAGGTCCCTTTGTTTCGCTGCAAATGGGTCAACCTGAATGGGGAAGGGGTAAAGATAGACCAGTTGTATGGAATGACAATAGTGGATCTCAACAATCTTGGTTATAGAGATGAACCATTCATCCTAGCCAATGATGTATCTCAGGTTTTCTATGTGAAGGACATGTCCTCCAGACCGAAAAAAAGAAAAAAATATGCAAACAAATACATCATATGATGAGCCAAAGAATCACATAGTTCTTTCAGGGAAAAGAAACATCATGGGAATCGAGGACAAGACAGACATGTCAGAAGATTATAATAAGTTAATTCCGCCCTTCACAGTGAAAACTGACCCAAGCATTCCGTTAAGTAAAGAAGATGCTCCATAGTTACGTCTGAAGCTATCATAAGGAAGGACATATGCCAAGAAGTTCATGCTCATATTATGTAACTCTAGTTCATGTCTTTCGCGGTTTGTGGCTTCACTGAAGGATATCTTTCACGGTTTGTGGCTTGACCCGGACTATATATAGGGGGTCCTTTAGTCCCGGTTTTGTAGTCTCAGTTTTTAATATTAATAAATGTCTTGAGTGTTAGTCCCATTTTGTGGCTGGACCAGGACTATGAAGAAGTTGTCCCGATTCATACTTACCATTAAGATCTGATCTCCAAACGCGCGCGGTCACATATTAGGGAGTGCCTCTATGACCAGTTTCTTGGAGATGCCAGAGGAATGGGATCCGGCGGCATCTCCCTAAAAATGGTTGTAGTGGTGTCCCTGCTCTCAAAAACCATCTTGCAGCTTGTAACTTCTCTAACTAGATCAATACACCTGGGAGCTAACTAATTTCACATATTAGGGAGTGCCTCTATGACCAGTTTCTCGGAGATGCTGGAGGACTGGGCTCCGTCGGCATCTCCTTGAAACTGGCCGTAGTGGTGTCCCTGCTCTCAAAAACCTTCTTGCAGCTTGTAACTTCTCTAACTAGATCAATACGCCTGGGAGCTAACTAATTTCACATATTAGGGAGTGCCTCTATGACCAGTTTCTCGGAGATGCCGGAGGACTGGGCTCCGTCGGCATCTCCCTGAAACTGGTCGTAGTGGTGTCCCTGCTCTCGAAAACCATCTTGGAGATGCCTCAAACTGGATGGAGGACTGGAGTCACAAGGATGCCTATTTATAGTACAAGCAGCTCAACATAGTGTCGACACTTACGAAATAATGTCGACACTCACCCCTATTATTAGTGTTGACTCGTATTTTGTCCCGGTTGGTGTCTCCAACCGGGACTAAAGGTTCATCTTTAGTCCCGGTTGGTGACACCATCCGGGACAAGGTACACGCCGCAGGACATAATGTCGACACTCACCCCTATCATTAGTGCTTCCAGGCCCAGCCTGCCGAAATCCCTCCAACCGGGACTAAATATGAACTTTTAGTATATTGAAAATCCGAACAATGAAAATCCTTCACGTGGTGTCATATTATGTGACATAGTTGAAAGGAAAAATACCAGACATGGTATATTGATCATGTCTCGAAAAAACCTTCACAAAATGACCTATCATGTTCGAGGTTTCATGGCTTTCGGTCCAAATGACCGATGTTATATGCTGAATCACGGCATAGTTTGTGATGATGTGCCCATATTATGCATGCATGTTGCAGGAGGAAGTTTTCCTTTTTGTCGCACGGAAAATCCCTTTTCCATGTTCCGAGCGCAAA
Source organism: Avena sativa (assembly GCA_916181665.1). Classification (NCBI taxonomy): domain Eukaryota; kingdom Viridiplantae; phylum Streptophyta; class Magnoliopsida; order Poales; family Poaceae; genus Avena; species Avena sativa. The sequence continues at coordinate 150,917,505 of OV702283.1, read as the reverse complement.
AAACGGGTCGTTTTGTGAAGTAACCACCAAAATGCCGTTTCAGAATGCTACCGTCCCATTTTCCTAAAATACTAGACCACCTTATATGGACAATCTCCCAACCGGGACATCTCAAACCTTTTCGTCCATCCCGGGTAAAAAGGACAAATGTCTGCCGAATCGGTAGGAAGTGGGTCCAGTTTGTACTACAGATACATGATATATCGCCCATGATTTTTTGAAAAAATCATTTTTAGACTCGCAATATGTGGTTTGTTCAGAGATCCAATGCAAGATCTAACGATGCTCGTCCCCTATCTTCATGCACGCCGGTTCGACCATAGTTAGAAATTCAGAAATTCAAAACAGGCATAATAAATTCAAAAAATATCCAAACAATGAAAATCCTTCGCACGGTGTCATATTATGTGACATTGTTGAAAGAAAAAATACCAGACTTGGTATATTAATCATGTCTCGAAAAAACCTTCACAAAATGACCTATCATGTTCGAGGTTTCATGGCTTTCGGTCCAAATGACCGATGTTATGTGCTGAATCACGGCACAGTTTGTGATGTTGTGCCCATATTATGCATGCATGTGAACATTGGTATGGAGAACAATGTTGCAGGAGGAAGTTTTCCTTTTTGTCGCACGGAAAATCTCTTTTCCATTTTCCGAGCGCAAAAAATGGGTCGTTTTGTGAATAACCACCAAAATGCCGTTTCAGAATGCTACCGTCCCATTTTTCTAAAATACTAGACCACCTTACATGGACTATCTCCCAACCTGGACATCTCAAACCTTTTCGTCCATCCCAGGTAAAAAGGACAAATGTCTGCCGAATCGGTAGGAAGTGGGTCCGGTTTGTACTACAGGTACATGATCTATCGCCCGTGATTTTTTGAAAAACTCATTTTTAGACTCGCAATATGTGGTTTCTTCAGAGATCCAATGAAAGATCTAACGATGCTCGTCCCCTATCTTCATGCACGCCGGTTCGACCATAGTTAGAAATTCAGAAAATTCAAAACGGGCATAATAAATTCAAAAAAAATCCGAACAATGAAAATCCTTCGCGTGGTGTCATGTTATGTGACATATTTGAAAGGAAAAATACCAGACTTGGTATATTGATCATGTCTCGAAAAAACCTTCACAAAATGACCTATCATGTTCGAGGTGGTCATGGCTTTCGGTCCAAATGACCGATGTTATGTGCTGAATTACGGCATAGTTTGTGATGATGTGCCCATATTATGCATGCATGTGTACATTGGTATGGAGAACAATGTTGCAGGAGGAAGTTTTCCTTTTTGTTGCACGGAAAAGCCCTTTTCCATTTTCCGAGCGCAAAAAACGGGTCGTTTTGTGAAGTAACCACCAAAATGCCGTGTCAGAAAGCTACTGTCCCATTTTCCTAAAATACTAGACCACCTTACATGGACTATCTCCCAACCGGGACATCTCAAACCTTTTCGTCATCCCGGGTAAAAAGGACAAATGTCTGCCGAATCGGCAGGAAGTGGGTCCGGTTTGTACTACAGGTACATGATCTATCGCCCGTGATTTTTCGAAAAAAATCATTTTTAGACTCGCAATATGTGGTTTCTTGAGAGATCCAATGCAAGATCTAACGATGCTCGTCCCCTATCTTCATGCACGCCGGTTCGACCATAGTTAGAACTTCAGAAAATTCAAAACGGGCATAATAAATTCAAAAAAAATCCGAACAATGAAAATCCTTCGCGTGGTGTCATATTATGTGACATAGTTGAAAGGAAAAATACCAGACTTGGTATATTGATCATGTCTCGAAAAAACCTTCACAAAATGACCTATCATGTTCGAGGTTTCATGGCTTTCGGTCCAAATGACCGATGTTATGTGCTGAATCACGACATAGTTTGTGATGTTGTGCCCATATTATGCATGCATGTGGACATTGGTATGGAGAACAATGTTGCAGGAGGAAGTTTTCCTTTTTGTCGCATGGAAAAGCCCTTTTCCATTTTCCGAGCGCAAAAAAGGGTCGTTTTGTGAAGTAACCACCAAAATGCCGTTTCAGAATGCTACCGTCCCATTTTTCTAAAATACTAGACCACCTTACATGGACTATCTCCCAACCGGGACATCTCAAACCTATTCGTCCATCCCGGGTAAAAAGGACAAATGTCTGCCGAATCGGTATGAAGTGGGTCCGGTTTGTACTACAGGTACATGATCTATCGCCCGTGATTTTTTGAAAAAATCATTTTTAGACTCGCAATATGTGGTTTCTTCAGAGATCCAATGCAAGATCTAAATGAGCCATTTTTCTTCCCGCCATTTTTTTCCGGCATTTCTCCCGCCATTTCTTCCCGCTAGTTTTTCCCGCCAGTTCTTCCCTTCAGTTATCTTCCTGCCATTTCTAACTATATATATGTAGGGTTGGCCTCCATTGTCATTGCACATCTGTAGACTAATATCTGCAACCTCATCACTCTTTCCCATGACTTCCACCGTAGCACTAACTCCCAGGGAGGCGGAGGCGCTTTGCGCCTCGAACTACCCCTGCCCGCCGGGCTACTGTGTCCCCGTCGGCTGGATGCTGAGCGCCGGAGGCGTGCCGGTTCCTCCTGTCCCTCTAGGTGTGGCGCGTCGGATGGCCATCACGAACCACTACTACTTCGAGCTCACGCCGGAGCAGCGGAGGAATCCCTGATGGCATCCCGACTATTTCCCGACTTGGGAAGCCTTCTTCGTGGATCAGCGTGAGAGGGCGCTCGCTAGGCACGACGAGGATGGCCCACCTCCTCCAAACTTCAACGAGGCCGGCCGTCGGTTGTGGTGGCGCGGTCGGACTCTCTAGAGCGTCATGGCCTTTGACACGGCCGCCGACTCTAGCCCCCGCCTGCGCTACCCTCAAGTCCAACCCACTCGTACTCAGCCTTCAAGGTTCAACTACGACGACCCCGACGACGACAGCGACGATGGCTGCGGTGAGTACGACGACTACAGTGGCGAGTATTACAGGTGTAGGCAGGAGCATGACTGAATCACTCCAACATTGCAAAAGAAGTTCGGCCGATTGTGGCTTAATCTGGCCATGTATCTTAATTTCCAGTTCTTCTATGTAACTTTGTGTTAGTTACGTTATGTACTTTAATTCCAGTTCTATCCTAATAAATTTTCTTTCCGCCCATTATTTCCCGTCCTTTTTTTCCCGCCCATTAATATATAAAAAATATAAGATAATTCAAATCCAAATTAAAACACAGAAAATGGGTTTGAATTATTTATTCAAATCCAGACACTTTTTATGTTTAAAGTTTTTCTAAATTCCTAATTAATATTCAAAAAATATAAGTTAATTCATTTTTAATTTTAAATGGTTCATAGTTTAAATGGTTACATTAATTATTTTTAAAAACAGAAAATGGTTTTGAATTAGTTATTCAAATTCAAACACTTTTTATGTTTAAAGTTTTTCTAAATTCCAAATAAATATTCAAAAAATAAGTTAATTAATTTTTAATTTTAAATGGTTCATAGTTTAAATGGTTACATTAATTATTTTTTAAAAATAGAAAATGGTTTTGAATTAGTTATTCAAATCCAGACACTTTTTATGTTTAAAGTTTTTCTAAATTCCAAATTAATATTCAAAAAATATAAGTTAATTCATTTCTAATTTTAAATGGTTACATTAATTATTTTTAAAAACAGAAAATTGTTTTGCATTAGTTATTCAAATTCAGACACTTTTTATGTTTAAAGTTTTTCTAAATTCCAAATTAATATTCAAAAAATATAAGCTAATTCATTTTTAATTTTAAATGGTTACATTAATTATTTTTTAAAAACAGAAAATGGTTTTGAATTAGTTATTCAAATTCAAACACTTTTTATGTTTAAAGTTTTTCTAAATTCCAAATTAATATTCAAAAAATATAAGTTAATTCATTTTTAATGTTAAATGGTTCATATTTTAAATGGTTACATTAATTATTTTTTAAAAATAGAAAATGGTTTTGAATTAGTTATTCAAATTCAAACACTTTTTATGTTTAAAGTTTTTCTAAATTCCAAATTAATATTCAAAAAATATAAGTTAATTCATTTTTAAATTTAAATGTTTCATAGTTTAAATGGTTACATTAATTATTTTTAAAAACAGTAAATGGTTTCGAATTAGTTATTCAAATGCAAACAATTCTTATAAAGTTTTTCTAAATTCCAATGTAATTATCATTTAAAAAACATTACAAATTTAAACCCCAAAATAAAAAATAAGTCAGAAACAGAGAGTAAATTCCTAAATTTTTTTGAAAACAGGGTTATATGTCCCGGTTGGAGCCACCAACCGGGACTAAAGACCCCCTGCGCGCCCCTTGGGCTGCTGAAAAAATTGGAGTATACCTCCCAGTTGGTGGCTCCAATCGGGACGTATGACCCTTTAGTCCCGGTTGGAGCCACCAACCGGGACGTATTCTCCCTCCCCTTTATACACGACGCCCCTTCTCCTTCTTCCCCGTTCCTCATCAACCGCAACAGATCATCGTCGCCGCCCCGAGGACAAGCGCTCGGACGCCGTCAGGCTGCCCAACCACCGCCCTGCTGTCGGCCTCCACGCGTTGCCCCGCCGTCGAACTCCACGCGCTGCCCCGCTGTCGCGCCACCACGTGCTCCTCGCTGGCGCTCCAAGCCTCGCCGACTCCGGCCACCGCCTCCACCGCTGATTCCGGCCACCCCGAACCCCTCCGTCAAGTTTTTCGAGCTCCTGGTGAGTTTCTGAAGCTCAAGGAGAGCTCTGTTTGCCTGCTTGCTTGCTGTAGCCGCCGCGCGTCGTGTCCGAGCAAGCTCCGCCGCTCGCCGCCATCGTGACCACAGTTCCGATGACCACAAGCGGGCGGTGCTGCCACCACTAGGTCCGCCTCGATCTCCTCTTTCCAACTAGCCTACCCACTAGCCCGCGCGTGCAGCGAATCGACGGATTCGAGCCTAACCCGAGGATCCCCATTGCTGATGTCATGCTGACATCAGCATGAGGCAATATATCCTCTTTTCTTTTTATTAAAATCATTCCTGTAATTCTTTTTTGGAAATAATTATAATAACCCATGGGGCCCAGACATCAGTGACTGTGAGTAGCCCCAGATCGAGTGAGAAATGTTTCCCAACCTATGGTGACACTTCTTTACAGTAGGCTCATTTATTTTTATATGTTTATTTTTTGAGGTATTATTTTTATATGTTTAAATATCACTATGGATCAGTTAAGGTCTTATAAAAAAAGATGACTTGTTCCTTTTTTCAAAAAAAAAAGTTCTGACCTTATTATGTTCACCCAGACCAACATTCTCAAATTTGATTAAAATTCCATGATAATTAAATAACTCAATAATCAGATTGTTGAAAATAATAATTCAGAAGTGAATAAATACCCAAAGAGTGTTATACTTTTACCGGTCTACGTTAATCGTTCATATCAATAAAAACAGTGCTTCACTAATTGTTCAGAAACATATGCATCTAACTACTACCTCCATTCTGGTTTATTATTCAAATATATACATCGAGAAAATAGTTTGACTATAAATTTAGCCAATAAAATACAAACTATATTTAATAAAAATTATACCATTAGATTCATATTTAAAATACGCTTTCGATGGTATAATTTCTATGACATATGATTCATATATTGTTGACCAAATTTACGGTCAAAATATTTTCTCGAAATACGTATTTACCTTATAATCCGGAATGGAGGGAGTAATTCTTTTAACAAGAAGAGCATGTAAATCCAAAGTTAGAAGTAATAAACAACTCAGAGGTAGACATGGACCATTATTTAATTATCAATAAAATTGAAGTTTACACCACAGGCCAATCGAGAGATCTCAATTTTTTGTATTGTAGAAGCGAATCTGGCCTCTCTCATCTCCTCCTCACGTGCTCGTTCAGTTCATGCCTCTGAATTTACCGCTGACACTTCTTTACATGTCAGTGATTTGTGCACGTCGGCCCATGACTATGGCGTGGTCCTGTACTGCGGAGATTGGGCCGTCGCCGGTAAGACGCAGTCGTCCTGCACCAGGGTACTGGCCATCCAGCTCACCACCATGGTAATCTATTGTATTCCCATCAGTTGTTTCTTGTAGTGATGTGATAGCACCACCAGCGTCAGCGCAGGTGTTGCTTGACCGCCATCCCAGGCTGCCATGCCCCCGCCTACCGCCTCCACGCTTGGGCGGGTCTCCCCCGCGAGGAGCTCCTCCGCAGCGCCTCCCATCTCTGATCCTCGCCCCCTGAAGGGCTAATCCACCTCCCTCAAATCTTTCCTCGCCTCCCTCCACCGCTCAACAACCACCCACCAGGGGGATCATAAGGAGGCCGTGCACCTTCTCCTCTTCTGCAGCCAGCAAGGAGGCCCGAGGCCGCGGACCTGCTCCTCTTCAGCGCCGCCGCCTCCACGGATTGACTCCCTCCCTCTCTCAACAACCACCCACGAGAGGGGAGGCCTTGGACCTTCTCGTATTCAGAGCCACTGCCCGCACAGCCTCCGCGGATTGACCGAGGTGTCTGACCTCTGCTTCCTCGCGACCGCGATCCGTTCCTCTATTTTATGGTGGAGAGAAGCCTTGTGGAAGGGGAAAAAACTAAGAACGAACGGGCATGTATAGGATTTTACTGGACGGTGGCATTGTGGGTAATATCCAAGTCGACGGAAAACTCATCATCGGGGCGGCATCAGACGATTAGATTTAGGCATGTGAACGGTGTAGGTTGTTTGGATCAGACCCTCTGGGTCTTTTAATATTATTAGTGTAGATTATATTACTTCATTTTCCAGCCGCACGAAAGTGTCTGGTGGACACCTTTCAATCGTTTCTATGCGGGTTTGGCGGGAATCCCTGAAACATGCATAGGGCCGATCTGAGGGTGTTACAGAGAGGTATCAGAGCTCAGCAATTGCGATACCCCACTGGTCTAGCCTGTAGGATAACCTAGCTAATGGACGTTGTGGAATGTCAAAACTATTTTAAAAAATCGGTTGGATAGATCTTATTAGGTCTGCTTTTACTCCTTACCCCACTGCTATTCTCTTCTTACCTTCGCGTGTTTTGAATCTGCTCTCTTATCTTTTCTGCGAGTCCAGGATTTCTTGTGGTTGGGTTTTCGTCGTTCCTTCAGGGTTTCTCTTCCTTCCTCTTGTAACGGTGCTTCGACATCCGGTCTTCATGATATCTGATGAAGTTTTCATCTGTTGTACCTTCAGTGAACCAAAAATTCCCTAAATTTTTTCTTTGTATCTTCCGGTGTTTTTCAATGTGACGACCTCATCTCCATCAGATCCGATAAAGAATCTGCATCACTCCTTTGCTTCCGTACCTTATTTGTCGAGATCTTCAGTATGAATTCCGAGGGTTGGTTGCAAAATCCATTTGTTCGTGTATAGAGTAACGCTTTGAGTGCGGGATGGAGTCGCGACCATACCACTACTCTTATCATTCGCTTTTGTGCATTGAATGGTGGATCGATGCAATTCTTACTCCTTCCATGGAAGTTAGAGGTGGCTTTACCTTTTGAGACCTTTTCCTTCGTCTGTGTTTCGTCTGAGTGTTCTCTCGACGAACGTGAGCAATAATCCTTGTTGGTGGTGTCGCCGATTTCAAGATGGAGCAAGAATCCTTGTTAGTGGTCTTGTGAAGATCTACATGAAGCAATAAGATTCAGACCGTCGGCCTTCTTCCCGTACCAGGAAGCGGATCTCGAGGGCGAGATCCATTGTTAGTGGTGTCGAATTGTAGCACCCCGGATAAAACGACTACTAGAAAATTGCTCGTTGTTTTGTTTGGTGCATCATCATGACCATATGCTCATGTAATCATGCCATATTGCATTTAAGCATATTCATGTTTGTATGCATATATTGCCTAAGAACTATTTTCTAAAATCCTACCTTTGTTATCTAATAACCCCCTCTCTATTTCAAATAAAAACCCTAGGTCCGTCAGGATCTTCTGTTTGTCTAAAACCTATTTACAAAATAGTTTATTTCAAAAGAAATAAAAAAATGTTTTGTTGGGGGACGCAGTCCATTCGGTTAGGCCCAAATGGCCCAACTAGATAGACCACCTACTACCCCCAAACCCTTACCCTAGATCTATCTAGACTAAACCCTAATCTTAGAAACCCTAACCCTAGACCCACCTCTGTGCCAGCCGAAAAAACCCACGCACCCTGTGCACCCAAACGCACACACCTACCAACCCACCCCGACGCGTCGCTGCACCCTACCTAACCGACCCGGTACACCACATACACACAGCACACGCCTTCATGTCATGCAACACACTCGGCCGCCAAACCACCCACGCACACCCGAACCTCTCCCTGGCCCTACTCCCCCGCGAGACCCAACCATCGCGACGCAAACCCAGCGACTCGCCTCGACCGCGACCCACTCCTCCGCTCGGTCCCACTCGTCTCCTCGTGAGGCCGCTCCCCGCACCCCTTCCTCCCCGATTTAGCCTCTACGCTCCCTCTCACGTGCGACCGCCGCAGCCACGGGCTCCCTATGTCGCTCACCCCGCATGGTCCTTGCTCCGCCGGCCGCCTTGTCGCCGGTCTCCTCCCTCGTCTTCCGCGCCACCTCGAGCCGTCTGTCCCCGCTCGCCGGAGGCCGCGCCTCCACCGCCTCACCTCCCGCGTCTCCGGCCGTGACCCCACAAGGGCCGCTGTGATCCGCTTCGCGCCGCCCCGTGGAGCTCTCTGGCCTCCCTCTCGTGTTGGTCGCGGCCTCGCCGTCGGAGCCCCTCCATCCAGACGCCGCCCGCGCGATGCTCGCCATCCCTGCCTCTAGGCCTCCTTGTCAAAGCCCTTGTTCGACCCAGTCACCGCCTCTGCGCGCCCGGCCGCCAGCCCCTCCTCTACTGCAAGCCGCGAGCGCATCTCCTCGTTGCCGGTCGCCATCCTTCCTAACCGCGTATCCCTGCTGTAGTGCTCATGCATTGTTGGTTCTCTGTTTTCCTATGGTTTTGCGATATATGTTGACGAATGGCACTATTTGTGAACCTAAATGAGGTGGCAGTGTGATGATCTTGGCTACATCGGCTATGACAGCCTCGTTTTGTAATCCCAAGAATCGATGATGTTTTCTGAAGACCACGCAACCATGTGTAGGTCCTTGTTGCCACCGAAGATGCAAGGCCGAATCCTTGGCACACAGGTCTCCTTCCTAGAATGCCAAGAGCCTGCTTCCGGAAACCAAAGCCCTGACGCCATGATCCGAAGACTGATCCCGACGTCTGAACCCAAACCCCTCTGAGCCCCAAGATTGCCAAACCGCCATGTGTGACCCCTATCCGAGACCCCTATATTTTTAATATATGACATTGTCACTTGTTGCATATAAATTGATCATATCGCATACATCTTCATGTGGTTTAGGAGCTTTTAGTCGAATCACCTCATAATTAAATATGGAGACTATATGCGGGATTTCCTTGTCTTATATTGGTCCCATTTAAATTTGTGTAGTGAACCGCCATGTTTTGCCTTGTTAAGCCAATATTTAAATTACGTGGAAACTGAACAACATGAACCTATTAAATAATTGTCGGGACCCCAGTTCCGCTTAATATTGCCAAATTGCATCGCACCTTTGCCATGTCATACATCATCATGCATCACGCCCGGTTTTCTACCGTAGTAATAAGTAGTGCATCCGGTGTTTCTTCTAGTGCTTTGATTCTTCACGGATTAGGCCGATGAGTTGCTGCGAGTGTCGACCCGATCTTCGGTGTATCTTTGACAATGTTATCAGGCGAGCATTCTCCCCCTTTCTCCCTATTTTACATTTATAGTCTTTACTTCCTCCTGTTGATCTATTGCTATCTGTGTTGCGATGCTATAGAATATGTACCCCTTTATATATCCCTACAGCCTTTATATTGCCTTGGACACCTCCTAATGCCTGTTGTTTGGGTAGACAGTTGGACTCGCGAGTCGTAGTTGGTTGCTCAGGTGTCGCTTTGCGTCGTCGATGTTCCAACGTTGTTGGCGGTTGTCATATTCATAAAGGTGGAGATGATCGTGGGTTTATTTACAGTTGGTTAATTAAATATTAAAATGGAAATAATTAATGAAGAGGCTCCGGTGGGTAATAGTTGACATTTGGTTGTTAATCGCCCACTTGTGTCGACCTAGGACCCGAGTTCTTGACACCTGTTTCGAGACTAAGCATGCTAACGACATGTGGGGTGGCTGGGCACCCATACCGGCTTAGTATCTGATTTCAAAGTATTGTACTAGGGGCCACAAACTAGTTTGAAGTTTTCATGCCATGTTATGCCATGTATGCCATGTTATGCCATGTTTATTACCTATTGCTCGATGAGCGTTTATTACTGTTGCGTAGGTGTGGCACTCTTTCACGGGAATATTTTGTCCATGACCTCTACTCTCGTGCAAGTGTACGCAAGCCTAGAGTCCGTACGAGGAGGATTAGCTATACCTCGTACAGGTAGCTCTTTTGGTGGACCTCATGTACTTGCTTTGGGTTTGGGAAAGCGTCGTGTCCTAGGTCCCGCCGACATACCTATGGAAGTATGTTAATTGATCTGGCAACAAGGGTCGAAGTGCGTGTGGAAACTTTGGTGCACCCCTGCATGGTTAAATCTTTTTGAAAAGTCGTGTCCGCGGTTATGGACGACTTGGAGCATTGTATCTCGATCATAGATAACTATAACTAAAGTTTACTGTTATAAATTTGACTTGTATATGATATGGCTAGTAAGTTGGATAACCACCATGTAAAGGAATGAATAAAATTGGCAACCGTGTGAGTTTCCTCGGCAGGACTTCCTCATTTGGTATCGAGGGGGAAATACCAGGAATGGTATGATTTGTGGTAGTATTAGGTTGGTTCCGAATAGGTCCTTCTCATATTTCTCTGATAGCCGATAGTTGTATTGGGTCTCTATAGGTTGTTTAGTGCATTCTACGTTACCGCTTCGATCCACCATACCTATGTAGGCGAGGACCACTGAATTCTAAGACTCGCTATGTACTGACCTCAGTGCTGACCGCTCCCTTTTTCCTTTGCCCTTTGTCGACAACCCTTTTTGTTTAGCAGGTTTGAGATCGACGTCGTTAACAGGGTTACCCTTTCGGCTTGGACTGGGCAGGGTTATGGACGCCATTGGTTATTCTTCAGGGCTCTTAGCTCAATTTGCATCTTGTCCTTAGTCGGATGTTGTATCGTTTTCAAGGTGATTTGGATCTTTGTACTGTATATTTGTATTCTTGACTCTTTGAGTCGTTGTTGTATATATCTGTTATGTGGGTTTCATCATGGACTATTGTGTAATGATATTACTTTGTTTCCACCCACACGAAAGTGCCTGGTGGGCACCTTTGAATTGTTTCTATGCGGGTTTGGCGGGAATCGCTGAAACTTGCATAAGGCCGATCCGAGGGTGTTACAAATGAACTTCGTCGACACCATCCTAAGGCACCTTCAACTATTAGTGACACCACAAAAATGGCACCAAGAGAAATCCTTCCTCCATGCCATCAAGCTTCAATGACTATGATTGCATTCCAATACCTCATTAACGAGGAAAATGAAGACCTCTACTTCGCCAAGTTGGACAAGTAAACCAAGAGGATGTCTAAAGAAGCCAAGATGGCCACGAGGACGGATGATAAAGCTCCAAGTAAAGAGCCTACATTACAAGATGTTGATAAGAAGGTAAAGAATGGTGAGCATGGGATTTCCCTTCACCAAAGGAGGCACATGAAGTTGAGAAAACCGAGCCTATACCTATATGCTTGAGTGATGATGTGGTATCAATCCCATGTGAGTAAGAGAGCCACTTAGCCCACTTGAGTGAGAACAATAGTGAGATGAGTGACTCCACCTTATGTGAGATTGAGTGCTTCCACTTTGAGGGCATGAGTGATACACATAGTGAGTTGAGAGTGGTAGTTGATAGGTCAAGTGAGACCATTTCGATTTCTAACAAACTGCCCTCTACCTCTAGTGTGTTCTCTTATGTTGTACTAGGTTCCATGGATGAAGATGCGCCGAGCGATGAAGCAATGATGCCTCAATTGTAGAAGATGTACATGGTGCATGAACATGATGCTACACCATGGATACATCAAGAATACGAAGTCGTCCACAAGGAGGCCGGTACTACCATAACACCCACTTTATATGAGAGGTATGAACAAGGTAAAAATAAGGGCGTTGATGATGCCATGATCCCACTAGTGGACATGATTACTTGTGATGATTGGCATGCTATGGATGCTACTTGTGACATTTCATATGATTCTTTCATGTTTCCATGTGATACTTTGCCTTTGCATAATGTTGATCATGTGAAATTATTTGATTGTGATGATGTTGCCATACACATTCCATGCTATAAATGTTTTGTGTATCCGTCCATTGCTTGCAATATGATGAAAAATTGCTCTTTCAAATGTTTTTCTTGGAATAATGATAAAATTTCTTGTAGTATTGCGACAAACTTGATGAACAATTTCTCTTTCCCTATGTTTGTCAGCAACCATAATATTGCTTTGGACATGCTTTTCCATGGTAGTTATCCAATTTTTTCCGTTGCTTGCAATAAGTTGAATAATTTATCTATCAATTGTTTTTATTGCAACATACTTATCACATGGGTTGTAATGAGATGCCTCCATAGATTTCTCAATTTTTGGAGATTTTGATGATTTCCATGATAAGCATGTTCCCCACTTTCATACTCATCATGCACTATTTTACACTTTATTGACATTAATGGTGATGTGCACAAGAAGAGATACGTCATGATGGATGATGTGTTTCTCTAACATGCACACGTTCTTACTTTTGTGTATGATGTGTATAGGTACCCTCACTATATTGTCAACCTCGGTTGAGAATGAGTTGACAAAAAAGAGCTCTCAAGAGCATCCCACCAGTGAGTTCAAGATCGAACCCAACTCTGGTACCTTTTGCATGCTTTGCATCTTTCACGTTGAAAAATTGCTCTTTCCTATGGTTTGCTTGCAAGCATGTTGATAGTATTATCTCACCCTGTGACATTCATGTTTCTTTGATATTGGATATTTATGCTTTGTGTGTTGCAACAAAAATGTTGAACAATTTCTCTTTCCGTTGTTTTATGTGCAACCATAATGCCTTTATGAGCATGTATTGTCATGAGAGCTTCCAAGTATCTTGTATCGTTGGTGCAACAAACATACAGACCACTTGCTCTTTTATATGGTTTGTTTGCAAACATGTTGTTTTTGTTTCTGCTTGGGATACTCATATTCCCATGGTATTTTCTTTCAATGATATGTATATGGCATCCAACATTTTCAACAATTTCTCTTTCCAATGGTTGGTTTGCACACATAATGATGTTATTTTGGATATTCTTCCTCATGTGTTTTTGCCAAATTCTCCTAGTCTTGCATCAAAAATGCTGATCAAAATTTTAGTCAATTGCTTTGAGTGCCACACTAGTACATTATATGGAGTTCTTGAGTTCCCACATTTGGATGATGTTCAAACAATTTCCATGTACATTGACCTTGCATATGCATTCCATTTGCTATCCTTGTATTGTGCTAATAGTGTTTTGAACAATAATGGACATGCCACAAATGACATGCTCCTATATCATGCACGGAAATATTTTGCTTGGTCTTTGTTGTGTTAAGGTACAAATGCATACACGTCAACCTCTACCAACCATGTGTTGACAAGAAGAACCAAAGAGAGTTACATATGGCTACCCGCCATCGAGCTATCTCTATAAGCTAAGGTGACTTCCTTCTACTTGAGGACTCATGCTATAATCTAAATGAATTGTATACTCTTTGAGTGTTGCTTCGCTTTTCTTGTGAGCTTTGTAGGATTCATGGAAAGTGAAGGGACATTGAAGTGTTGTCAAGTCAATCTTCCCGAGGACGACTATATGGTGAACCCCAGAATCAAGAATGTATTTTGACCTCTTCTACTTTGTGATGAGCATGTAGAGTCGAGGATGACTCTTTTTGAAAGGGTAAGCTGATGTAGCCTACCCTATGGTCGTTACAACATCAAGGTCTCCAACTTATACCAAGTCGTCATGGAATCCAAAGGTGAATCCTATCCTCTAAGCGATACCACTTCCTACCCTATTGAATGATATACTACTTCATACTCCGTCCTATGACCATGATAGGTTCACACCGAAAAGCACGGAGATAAGGGAGGAATCCGGGAGCATCAATACTGACAAGACGGAGGCTTGGAAGACGAGATGAAAGAAGCAACAGCTGAAGCACCGAAGTCTCCATCCTTGACGCCTGGAGTCTCTGGCCTCTAACACCGGAGTCTTCGCCTAGTACTCTGGAACGGACTCCAGACCTCTTCCCGAAGCTCCTAGTACACCTCCCCGAAGACAATCTCGAAGAGCGATGACCACACCGTAATCTCCATCCGCCCTCGAGTCTTCGGCCCTCTATATCGGAGTCTCCAGCCAAATGCACTAGAGTCTCCACCTCAGGACTCCCATAAGGAATCTGCCCCCACTTCCAGAAGCTACAACAGGGACCCCGAAGTCAACCCCAAAGACTAACCCAGAATCTTCGTCCACCCCAGAGTCTCCGACCTAAGTGATGGGCCTGCGTGCCAATAGATGGGCCCTTGGCCCATGTATCCCCTTATTCCGATCCAAACCCTAGTTTTATCCTCAAAATACCCCTTGTTTAGTGGCTGGCCTATAATAGAACCCCCACCCGTTCGTGTATCCCTTTGACATAGATGATAGACTAGAAACCCCCAAGATGGATCACTTGTAGTTATGTCTCCTTCCTTTCATGAGGAACCCTATAATCACCCACCTCTATGGATTGTGCCTTTGAGAATACTTAGTTGTACAAGGTCTTTACTTTGAGTTGGCTCTAGTAAAGTTATCAAGATCCTCTCCAAGGTGTTCTTCCCTCTATGATGTGGATTTGATGGGGGCACGTTGACTGATCTTTCCTTGCGAGGATTCTATCGGACTGGTGAGCACCAGAGGGAGCAATCGGCCTTGTATCATGTGAGTTTTGCGTGTGTTTATCGTGTTATTCATGAGGTGTGTGTTTGCTTATGCTACCTTCTCCCTTTCCCTTTCTTTCCCATGTAGTTCCGTGGAGATTCGTGAAAGATCGGCCAACCCTAAGGGGTCACCCCTAACAATGATTCTATTGTTTTTGTCTGGATTTACAAATTGAAATTTGTTGTGATATTGCCGATGAGTGCACCATGGAAGGGCCCTCATAGAGCATGTTTAGAGAGGTGGAGGAAGGCAGCGAGTTGGCGGGTATGAGGTAACACATCTTACACAGGTTCAGATACCACGACGGTGGCAGACTCCTACTCCTGCTATAAATCATTGTAATGGCAATATGGCGAGTTAGAGGGATCGGTTCGCTATGAGAGGTGATATGAGATGTGCCCTAAAGGCTCTGAGAGGTCCGACTTATAAAGCGCAAGAACCTAGGGTTACAAGGAAGAGTCCTAGCCGGACAGGTTACAAAGTCCTACACTAGCACTAACTAGTCTTCAGGTCTTGCACTCCAAGGCTCCAGATTGGTATTTGACTATAGCATAGCCTTCGTTTATCCGGCATGGGCCTCCTTTCTTGATCCGTATAACTGGGTCACCCAGAAGGTGATGAGTGCATATTTGCATCATGTTTTAGATTATTATTTTGCATTGTAGTTGTAGGATCTTGGTATTTTACAGCGTTCGCATGCACCTTTTATGTTTATTTTCACCAAGATTAGGACAAATGATGGATCCGATGGACACAATTCTTGGACCAGTCATATTGGAGTGAAAAGGAGCCAAGAACTATGTAAATTTCTTATTTGGGGAATATCAATAATACCAGAAGAAAGCCCGAAGCGATTGGAGGATACAGAAGAGTTAACGACCAACTATACGGCGGGAAAACTTTTCTAGCCATATAGTTCCCACCGTATAGTTGGCGCCGACACCGCCTTCTCAAATAGTTTCATCCCATGCAACTAGATCAGGGAGACGACATAGAGAACACCTAGAAATTGCCGAAAACCTCACCTCCGGAAGGGATCTGGGGGGAACTTGCCCTAGGGATCCATCTTAGCCCTAAGCAAATCTGGGAGGCCAAGGCATCGATATCCATCTTCAACAACCGCTGCATCTTCATCACCACCATCATCTCCATCCATCCCATCTATATCTTGTTGTAATTCTTGCACTAGTTGTGGATTTATACAAGTACTATTCATCAATAATCGTTTCCATTACCATTTCCATGATGCTGTTTGCCTCCATGTTTGAGTAGATCATAAGTTCTTGGGGAGATGGAGAAACCCTAGTATATGATTGAGATGAAATAGAGATTATTATGTTATACATAATCATATATATGTGTTAATTTTCTTCATCTTGATGTTGGGAATTGTGCACCTCCTTAATATTTGCCTCTTGTGGGGACTTGATGAAGGGGATTACTTGTTGGTAGACAGAGAGATGGTAGAATTTACTGTGACTATAAAGTTGTTGTCATCCTTTACGTACTAACTTGGGGAAGCAAGGAGAACTCATTAAGCCATGTCCATGCCGCGGGAGAAATCCCTTAATAGCGGGATAATATGATTGATGTCGTGTATCTGTCAGCTGTGGTTATGAAGGATGGTGTGAGCAGAGGTTGCTGCCTAATCGTCCATATATGGAGCTCCTCCCACATACATGCATATCATGAGAATATTCTTTATAATAGTCTTGATTACTTAGTATAAATTGCTAGTGATGTATCCGCCACTCCCCAAGAACGCCTTTTCCCCTATTGCATTTTCAATCTTTCTTACACACGCGATTACTACTTTATGCATTAACTTTTACTTCACTTTACTTTGCTGTTTTACTCAACCAAAAACCCAAAAACAATAACACGCCCTTACACTGCTCAAGGGGTTTATGTTTCGAGTCCATGACTAGTACACGTCCTTTGTCAAGTTGAATGATTAACAAAATATAGTGGAAGCTGCGAATGCATAACTAATCAATTATATACTTAACATCGAGTAAGTGAAATAGAAAGTGTATAGAAGACAATAACACTCACTCGAAGTTGTAAGGAAAAAATATTTCCCTTCTGGTTTCTTGAAACCTTAATGCGTGTACTATATTATCCTCCGTATCCCGGGGGCTTGTTTTGAGATTAGCTTCATGAACCCAATATGGGTCAATGAAGCCAATGTCATAGATTTTTCCTCTGCTGCATTCGAGAATCTTCATTCTGCATATTACAGTATGATTATATACATCCAATAAACAAGGTGAGATAGCTGGAGACTAAATTAATTACAGAATTAGTACTTACAGACAATAGGCACTGATGATCGATTTGTCCAAGGCGTCTTGATTGAATAATTGAAATAGTTCATCAAATTCAATGGATATCATGTGATCATTTTCTTTCGCATGATGATTTTTTGTAACCCTCAGCACTATCTAGTTAGCCCCGTCCTTTGTGGCATGCATGTACCAGTTATGCAATCTTCGCATTTTTGTTGGAAGATTGTTTACCTCCTCAGGTTTGACGAGAGGTTTTCTATACTAGTATTTGTATGCTACTTCACTCACGGGGAAGTACTCTAACTGGGATAAGTACTGGGCAATACTCATACCTTGAGCAGCGGCAGCTTCTCCGTATTGTGCAACTACCTCTGGATCATACTTCTCTTCGTCCCCATATTTGCTCGACCCCACATTGGTTTGGGAAATCACCTTGAGAGGGGCGCAAGACCGTTTTGCTTGTTCTTCGAGTTGGGCAACAGATTTCTCGCTTATATCAGTACTGATCTTCGAGGCTTTTTGTGCCGCATGTGACTTGAGAATAGAACGCTCATAGTCTGATGACAGCTTTGGCTCGGGTTGATGAAGAGTCTTTAGCATTTTCAACACTTTGGCGTTTTCTTCTTTGGTGCTGGGGAACTCTGGCTCTTTCGGCCGCCTCAGCTTAGCGAAAAACGCTATCGTTTCCGCATCAACGATCGCTGCAGTCTCCTCTTCAGTACAGTCATAAGCTCTCTTGGGAGGAACATTTGGCACTTTTGGAAGAGGCTCTTGTTTACGTTTCGGCGATCGCTTACCACGACGGAGAGTAGCGGTACGCTTACGCTTTTTATCCTGAGGCGCCGACGATGGCTCCCGCGGCGATGGCTGCACTGGAGATTGGTGAGGCGACGGAGCCGGGTGAGGCAACGAAGACGGCTGCCGCGGCGGCGACGACCTCGCTGGAGACGGGTGAGGCGGCGGCGAAGATGGCCTTGGCATGTGATTTCGAAGCACGATACATTCCTTCGGCCATAGAATGGTGACGTTTGTTGCGTCTCCTAGTACAGTCACATCCCTTCACCTACATGGTAGTGAAGATCCAAAACTTCAAAGGTGGGCATGATTTCATCCACCCCGACAACAGCGTAGCCCTCTGGAACCGGACGACAGTGGTAAGTTGGTGTGGATCCAATTGGTAAGGCATAGCCTACCGCCACCTTCATTGATATGTTCACAACTTTGACATGTAGCTCGCAGTGTGTCATCTCTGTGATATCATCCACTGGGTAGCCAACAGGAGCCATCGTCGGTGCACCATCGTCATCGCCATTGTCATCACTCGGGACCTCGGTGGAAGCCACACTGCTTTTTTGATTATTCGATAGGTCGGTACCATCGAATGCAGTGTGCTGCTGAGATGGGCCGGTAGTACTTTGCTCTTTAAGTGTGTTAATTTCATCTTGTTGTTGCTTTATTCGTTCTTCAATTATACGCATTCGCTCTTTCTGAATATCTGCTTCAACTTCCGCCATGTCCTTTCTCCTCTGACGGCTTCTATCAGGATATTTCTTCCTCTCTCCGGGAAACCCAGTCCTCCATGGTTGGGAGCCTCTTGTGCCTCGTGTTCGTCCATCATGTTCCTTATTTCCAAGGGCGAGTGTGAGCTCATCATTCTCTCTATCGGGAATGAAGTCCCCATCTTTAACAGCCTTTACTGCTTTTCTCATCCTCTCGATTGGCAAGCGGTCTTCTTTATGTCGTATGTTATATATACACATCCCTTCCGAGTCCAACATGCCCCCATGCCCGTAAAACCAATTCCTTGCACGTTCTACCCAATCGTCTATCTCTGGGGTGATCTTTTTAGCACACAGTTCATTCTCAAGTTTCTCCCACTTAGGAATGCCAGCCCTGGAGCCACCTTGCCCCATAGTATGGTGATACTTCTTGTTAGCAGTATTCAGCTTATTCGTTGTAGACATTTTCTTAGCTTTTTCTGATGTCTTGTAATTTACAAACTCAGCCCAGAATGGTTTTATCTTCTCAAACTGAGTCTTCTTGAAATCCGGAGTCTTCTCTTTCATGACATAGTTAAGGTGCAATATTTTCTTCCAGTTGGTGAAACACTGGGCCATCTTCTTCATAGCCCACTCCCTGACCTTAGCCTCCATGGCTCTTCCATGTTCTAAGGCGTCCTCAACTAGATCCTCCGCATTTGGATCCAGCTCTATCTTCGATAGTTTGAAATTAACCATGAGCCTCTTCCACAGTAAATCTTTGGCCTTGTTAGGGACAAACAAACATGTTCCCTCTTCTTTAGCATCAGCAGGCCTATTCCAATTTTGAATGGTGATCGGGATTAAGTCCCTAACGATTACTCCGCATTGTGCCACAAATTTGATTGCGACAACTTTGGGAGCCGTCGGTTTGCCAACTTCAGCGATATCTTCGATCCTGAACCTCTCATGGTCTTCCAACTTTTTGGTTGGGCCTCGTCCGCTCTTTTCAGTAGATTTGTTCGATCTGGAGGGCTAAAAGAAGAAAGATCGTCGTTACTATTTCTATATAGATAGCAGATGATTAATTAATGAATTAATTATATTACATGCACCTCGCCAGAGCGGTCGTATTCTCGATTACACAAGGCATCGCCTTCTCCCTCGCGGAAGGCAACACCAAACAAGTCGTCTATTCCGGCAAAAAGAGGATCACCCTCACCGGAGTTGTTCAGAAACGTCGATACATCTAAATTTTCTTCCCCGCGGATCACACCTTGGATCAACTCTTCCTTTTCTTTTTCTCTGACGTGTGGGTCCATATTTTCTGCATAGGTGGAAAAACGGATAAACCCTAATTCAGAGAAACCCTAATATATACATACACAATAATAAAAATATATGCATACACACTATATATACATACACAATATATACATACACACTAAAGGGAAGGGGCGGCTGGAGCGCGTGGCGATGGACGGAGACGGAGGC
Organism: Avena sativa; assembly: GCA_916181665.1. Lineage (NCBI taxonomy): Eukaryota > Viridiplantae > Streptophyta > Magnoliopsida > Poales > Poaceae > Avena > Avena sativa. The sequence continues at coordinate 150,897,182 of OV702283.1, read as the reverse complement.
ACTGTGGCAGTCGGCGAGGAGGGATAGGCCGAATTCTCAAACAAGGATGATGATATGAAAAGTTGAATTGCATTGAAATGAAACCCTAAAACTTGCTCGGCAATTTAAACGGGGTTCCGAGGGTTGACAACCCTAACTCGGGAAACTCCGGAAACACATGAGAGGGGTTGATTTAGTTCTCTAATTAAACTTGTCATTAAAGTTGATTAGCAATGCATGATTATAGCTTAAAAAGGTAGAACTCATTTTTCTGAACATTTTGATATATTATTTGTATTTTTCTGACTTATAAATAATAAGATATGAATTTTACAATATTTAATCATTTTCTGGAATTATAAAACAATTTATTACATCAGGCGCGTCGTGTATAAAGCGAAGAACCAATACCGGAAAGAAAGGAGGCAATCAATCAACCCTCGGGTTCGGGATGCCCTGGCGAGGACACACCGTCTAACCCTAGGTGCAACATCGATTCAACTGGGGTCTATGAAAACTAATATCATGGCTAAGCATCTACAATACGATGGCTATCAAGAAATCTTTGATCTTCGATGGTGTTGACCTCGGTCTTTGCTCTCGATCTCGTATTCTACCACAAAGAACCGAAAGCCAGAAAGAGAGGGGAACAATCAACACATGGCATCGATGCAATGATCAAGCAAGTATGATGATATGACAAGTTAAATTGTATTGAAAAGTAACCGTAAAGCATGCTCGACAAATTAAACGGGGTTCCGAGGGGCGCAAACCCTAACTCGGGGAAACTCCGGAATCACCTATGAGGGGTTACTATGTTCTTCTAATCAAACTTGTCATTTAAGTTGCTTAACAATGCATTATTATAGCTTAAAGAGGTAGGTTTCATTTTTCTAAACATTTTGGGATCGAATCCGTCGATTCGCTGCACGCGCGGGCTAGTGGGTAGGCTAGTTGGAAAGAGGAGATCGAGGCGGACCTAGTGGTGGCAGCGCCGCCCGCTTGTGGTCATTGGAACAGTGGTCACAATGGCGACGAGCGGCGAAGCTTGCTCGGACACGACGCGCGGTGGCTACAGCAAGCAAGCAGGCAAACGGAGCTCTCCTTGAGCTTCAGAAACTCACCAGGAGCTCGAAAAACTTGACGGAGGGGTTCGGGGTGGCCGGAATCAGCGGTGGAGGTGGTGGCCGGAGTCGGCGAGGCTTGGAGCTCCGGCGAGGAGCACGTGGAGGCGCGACAGCGGAGCAGCGCGTGGAGTCCGACGGCAGGGCAGCGCGTGGAGGCCGACAGCGGGGCGGTGGTTGGGCAGCCTAACGGCGTCCGAGCGCTTGTCCTCGCGGCGGCGGCGATGATCTGTTGCGGTTGATGAGGAACGGGGAAGAAGGAGAAGGAGAAGGGGCGTCGTGTATAAAGGGGAGGGAGAATACGTCCCGGTTGGTGGCTCCAACCGGGACTAAAGGGTCATACGTCCCGGTTGGAGCCACCAACCGGGACGTATACTCCAATTTTTTCAGCAGACCAAGGGGCGCGCGCAGGGGGTCTTTAGTCCCGGTTGGTGGCTCCAACCGGGACATATGACCCTGTTTTCAAATTTTTTCAGGAATTTTCTCTCTGTTCCCGCCTTATTTTTTATTTTGGGGTTTAAATTTGTAATGTTTTTTAAATGATAATTACATTGGAATTTAGAAAAACTATAAAAATAAGAAGTGTTTGAATTTGAATAACTAATTCGAAACCATTTACTGTTTTTAAAAATAATTAATGTAACCATTTAAACTATGAACCATTTAAATTTAAAAATGAATTAACTTATATTTTTTGAATATTAATTTGGAATTTAGAAAAACTTTAAACATAAAAAGTGTTTGAATTTGAATAACTAATTCAAAACCATTTCCTATTTTTAAAAAATAATTAATGTAACCATTTAAAATTAAAAATGAATTAAATTATATTTTTTGAATATTAATTTGGAATTTAGAAACACTTTAAACATAAAAAGTGTTTGAATTTGAATAACTAATTCAAAACAATTTTCTGTTTTAAAAAAATAATTAATGTAACCATTTAAAATATGAACCATTTAAAATAAAAAATGAATTAACTTATATTTTTTGAATATTAATTTGGAATTTAGAAAAACTTTAAACATAAAAAGTGTCTGAATTTGAATAACTAATTCTAAACCATTTTCTGTTTTTAAAAATAATTAATGTAACCATTTAAACTATGAACCATTTAAAATTAAAAATGAATTAACTTATATTTTTTGAATATTAATTTGGAATTTAGAAAAACTTTAAACATAAAAAGTGTCTGGATTTGAATAACTAATTCAAAACCATTTTCTATTTTTAAAAAATAATTAATGTAACCATTTAAACTATGAACCATTTAAAATTAAAAATTAATTAACTTATATTTTTTGAATATTTATTTGGAATTTAGAAAAACTTTAAACATAAAAAGTGTTTGAATTTGAATAACTAATTCAAAACCATTTTATTTTTTTAAAAATAATTAATGTAACCATTTAAACTATGAACCATTTAAAATTTAAAATGAATTAACTTATATTTTTGAATATTAATTTGGAATTTAGAAAAACTTTAAACATAAAAAGTGTCTGGATTTGAATAAATAATTCAAAACCATTTTCTGTGTTTTAATTTGGATTTGAATTAACTTATATTTTTTATATATTAATGGGCGGGAAAAAAGGACAGGAAATAATGGGCGGAAAGAAAATTTTATTAGGATAAAACTGGAATTAAAGTACATAACGCAACTAACACAAAGTTACATAGAAGAACTGAAAATTAAGATACATGGCCAGATTAAGCCACAATCGGCCGAACTTGTTTTGCAATGTTGGAGTGATTCAGTCATGCTCCTGCCTACACCTGTAATACTTGCCACTGTAGTCGTCATACTCGCCGCGGCCGTCGTCGCTGTCGTCGTCGGGGTCGCCGTAGTTGAACCTTGAAGGCTGAGTACGAGTGGGCTGGACTTGAGGGTAGCGCAGGCGGGGGCTAGAGTCGGCGGCCGTGTCATAGGTCATGATGCTCTGGAGAGTTCGACCGCGCCACCACAACCGACGGCCGGCCTCGTTGAAGTTCGGAGGAGGTGGGCCATCCTCCTCGTGCCTGGCGAGCGCCCTATCACGCTGATCCACGAAGAAGGCTTCCCAAGTCGGGAAATAGTCGGGATGCCATCTGGGATTCCTCCGTTGCTCCGGCGTGAGCTCGAAGTAGTAGTGGTTCAGTATGGCCATCCGACGCGCCACACCTAGAGGGACAGGAGGAACCGGCATGCCTCCGGCGCTCAGCATCTAGCCGACAGGGACACAGTAGCCCAGCGGGCAGGGGTAGTTCGAGGCGCAGAGTGCCTCCGCCTCCCTAGGATTTAGTGCTACGGTGGAAGTCATGGGAACGAGTGATGAGGTTGCAGATATGAGTCTAGAGATGTGCAATGACAATGGAGGCCAACCCTACATATATATAGTGAGAAATGGCAGGAAGATAACTGAAGGGAAGAACTGGCGGGAAAAACTCGCGGAAAGAAATGGCGGGAGAAATTCCGGGAAAAAATGGCGGGAAGAAAAATGGCTCATTTAGATCTTGCATTGGATCTCTGAAGAAACCACATATTGCGAGTCTAAAAATGATTTTTTCAAAAAATCACGGGCGATAGATCATGTACCTGTAGTACAAACCGGACCCACTTCCTACCGATTCGGCAGACATTTGTCCTTTTTACCCGGGATGGACGAAAAGGTTTGAGATGTCCCGGTTGGGAGATAGTCCATGTAAGGTGGTCTAGTATTTTAGGAAAATGGGACGGTAGCATTCTGAAACGGCATTTTGGTGGTTACTTCACAAAACGACCCGTTTTTTGCGCTCGGAAAATGGAAAAAGGCTTTTCCGTGCGACAAAAAAGAAAACTTCCTCCTGCAACATTGTTCTCCATACCAATGTCCACATGCATGCATAATATGGGCACAACATCACAAACTATGCCGTGATTCAGTACATAACATCGGTCATTTGGACTGAAAGCCATGAAACCTCGAACATGATAGGTCATTTTGTGAAGGTTTTTTCGAGACATGATCAATATACCAAGTCTGGTATTTTTTCTTTCAACTATGTCACATAATATGACACCACGAGAAGGATTTTCATTGTTCGGATTTTTTTTTGAATTTATTATGCCCGTTTTGAATTTTCTGAATTTCTAACTATGGTCGAACAGACGTGCATGAAGATAGGGGACGAGCATCGTTAGATCTTGCATTGGATCTCTGAAGGAACCACATATTGCGAGTCTAAAAATGATTTTTACAAAAAATCACGGGCGATACATCATGTACCTGTAGTACAAACCGGACCCACTTCCTACCGATTCGGCAGACATTTGTCCTTTTTACCCGGGATGGACGAAAAGGTTTGAGATGTCCCGGTTGGGAGATAGTCCAAGTAAGGTGGTCTAGTATTTTAGGAAAATGGGACGGTAGCATTCTGAAACGGCATTTTGGTGGTTACTTCACAAAACGACCCGTTTTTTGCGCTCAGAAAATAGAAGAGGGATTTTCTGTGCGACAAAAAGGAAAGCTTCCTCCTGCAACATTGTTCTCCATACCAATGTCCACATGCATGCATAATATGGGCACATCATCACAAACTATGACGTGATTCAGCACATAACATCGGTCATTTGGACCGAAAGCCATGAAACCTCGAACATGATAGGTCATTTTGTGAAGGTTTTTTCGAGACATGATCAATATACCAAGTCTGGTATTTTTCCTTTCAACTATGTCACATAATATGACATCACGAAGGATTTTCATTGTTCGGATTTTTTTTGAATTTATTATGCCCGTTTTGAATTTTCTGAATTTCTAACAATGGTCGAACCGGCGTGCATGAAGATAGGGGACGAGCATCGTTAGATCTTGCATTAGATCTCTGAAGAAACCACATATTGCGAGTCTAAAAATGATTTTTTCAAAAAATCACGGGCGATAGATCATGTACCTGTAGTACAAACCAGACCCACTTCCTACCGATTCGGCAAACATTTGTCCTTTTTACCCAGGATGGAAGAAAAGGTTTGAGATGTCCCGGTTGGGAGATAGTCCATGTAAGGTGGTCTAGTATTTTAGGAAAATGGGACGGTAGCATTCTGAAACGGCATTTTGGTGGTTACTTCACAAAACGACCCGTTTTTTACGCTCGGAAAATGGAAAAGGGCTTTTCCGTGCGACAAAAAAGAAAACTTCCTCCTGCAACATTGTTCTCCATACCAATGTCCACATGCATGCATAATATGGGCACAGCATCACAAACTATGCCGTGATTCAGCACATAACATCGGTCATTTGGACCGAAAGCCATGAAACCTCGGACATGATTGGTCATTTTGTGATGGTTTTTTCGAGACATGATCAATATACCAAGTCTGGTATTTTTACTTTCCACTGTGTCGCATAATATAACACCACGCGAAGGATTTTCATTGTTCGGATTTTTTTGAATTTATTATGCCCGTTTTGAATTTTCTGAATTTCTAACTATGGTCGAACCGGCGTGCATGAAGATAGGGGACGAGCATCGTTAGATCTTGCATTGGATATCTGAAGAAACCAGATATTGCGAGTCTAAAAATGATTTTTTTTCAAAAAATCACGGGCGATAAATCATGTACCTGTAGTACAAACCGGACCCACTTCCTGCCGATTCGGCAGACATTTGTCCTTTTTACCCGGGATGGACGAAAAGGTTTGAGATGTCCCGGTTGGGAGATAGTCCATGTAAGGTGGTCTAGTATTTTAGGAAAATGGGACGGTAGCATTCTAAAATGGCATTTTGGTGGTTACTTCACAAAACGACCCGTTTTTTGCGCTCGGAAAATGGAAACGGGATTTTCCGTGCGACAAAAAGGAAAACTTCCTCCTGCAACATTGTTCTCCATACCAATGTCCACATGCATGCATAATATAGGCACAGCATCACAAACTATGCCGTGATTCATCATATAACATCGGTCATTTGGACCGAAAGCCATGAAACCTCGAACATGATAGGTCATTTTGTGAAGGTTTTTTCGAGACATGATCAATATACCAAGTATGGTATTTTTCCTTTCAACTATGTCACATAATATGACACCACGCGAAGGATTTTCATTGTTCGGATTTTCAATATACTAAAGGTTCATCTTTAGTCCCGGTTGGAGGGATTTCGGCAGGCTGGGCCAGGCAGCACTAATGATAGGGGTGATGAAAGGATACGGATGTCGCCTAGAGGGGGGGTGAATAGGCGATTAAAACTTTTCCTAGAGCGGCTCAACAAGGGCGGAATAAAACTAGTGTTTACTTTGTAAAGCACAACCTAGAAACAACTAAGGTTTACCTATGTGCACCAACAACTTATGCTAAGCAATACAAGCAACAAAGTGATAGCAAGATATATATTACTTCAAGCACGAAGGCTATCACAATGTAAAGTGCATAAGTAAAGAGCTCGGGAATAGAGATAACCGAGGCACGCGGGGACACCGATATTTTACCGAGTTCCTCCCAACATGGAGTACGTCTCGTTTGGAGAGGGGGTGGTATCAAACCACCAACGCCACAAAAGGCCTCCCTTATTCTCCGGTGAATCTCACCCCAATGGGATCGATCCACGCTTCCACTATCGGTGCACTTGTCGGTGGCAACCGGAACCTCTCACAAGGTTGGGGCACAACTCCACAACTTAATTGGAGGCTCCCAACAAATGCCAAAAAAGGCCTCAACAAATTCCACCAAGGCCACAATGCCACCAAGGCCACAAAACCGTCTAGGGTTCCAAGAACCCAAGAGGGACAAGCTCCAATGAGTAACACGAACCAAATCCTCCGTGGAGAACTCACACCGATGCACCAAATGCAAATGGCAAGAAAACCACAAAGGTGTTCAAATCCTTCTCTCCCAAATTCCACCAAAGCTACAAAAGCTTATGGGGGAATAAGAGAGGAAGAACAATGGAGGAAATCCACAAAAGACTCCAAGATCTAGATCCCAATATGTTCCCCTCACTTAGAGGAGAGATAGATTGGTGGGATTGTAGATCTAGATCTCCTCTATCAAATCCCTCAAGAATATGCAAGAAGCATTGGAGGGATTGAGAGAAAGCAAGCTCAAGAAGGTCAACAATGGAGGGGAAAACTTGCAAGAATGGTTAGGGAACCATTGGGGAAGAAGGCCCCTTAAATAGGTTCCCCGAAAATCCAACCGTTGAAGCCAAAAAAGCGCAAATCCCGGTACTACCGGACATTCCCGGTACTACCGGACAATCCCGGTACTACCGGACAATCCCTGGGGATCCCAGGTCGCCAAACGCACCTTTTTCAGTACCGACCGGTACTACGAAGCGGTACTACCGGACCTCCGGTACTACCGGTCATCCCTGAACGAAAACGGCCATAACTTTTGCATCTGGACTCCGATTTTGATGATCTTGGGCTCGTTTCGAAGAGGACAACAAGCTCTAAAAGATAATGCAAAGAAACATTATAGTCCAGCAAGGGAGGATAGATCCAAATGACGAAAGGTTTAACCTCTATCAAAAAGATGAACCGATAAAACCTTCAACATCAAAAACGTAATAGAAAATGCATATGAAATCCGTTTTCGATGAACGAGAGCTTGTCATGGAGATTAACACAAGCTCTAAATCCTCACATGAGTAAGAACCAAATAATGGAAGGTTTTACCTATCTCTAAAATACAAACCGGTAAAACCTCCAAGATCAAAACGCAATAAGATATAAAAGGGAAATTCGTTTTTGATGGATTAGAGCTTGTTATGGAGATTACCACAAGCTCTATATCCTCACATCGATAAGACCAAATAACAACCAAATATGATGATGCAAGTATGCAAAGTTTTGATCTCTCTCCGAACGATGTGACCGAGTTACTCATTCGAGAGCCCTTCTTGATAGAACGGTTATCTATCCTAAACCCGGTCTCCCAACAAACATGAGACCGGCAAAAGGGAAAACCTATCAATATTATACCTTTGCCTTGAGCAATCCACTTGAGATCGATGTAGACGATCTTGTCCTTCTCAAGATGGACACCTTTCTTGATTCCTCATCATCGATCCATGATCACCGAGGATGGCAAGCATCAAACATGAGATCTTCTATAGATGGTGCATTTTGAGCTTGCACAACACATATTCTTCTCATTTCATCTATCTTGAAGTCAACACATGCTCCAAGCAATGCCAATGGACAATTCCTACAAGTACAACTTAATACACACATTAGTCCATAAAGATTGTCATCAATTACCAAAACCACACATGGGGGCCCAACATGTTCTTTCAATCTCCCCCATTTTGGTAATTGATGACAATCCCCTTAAGAGGGTTTATATAAGGAATTTTAATGAATAAAATGGTAATACCAATATCAAATACTACAAAAGTATGTGATATTGGTACCACCATCATATATAGAGCAAGCTCCCCCACAATCTATGCATGTGTGATGAACTTGAATTTCATTGCATATATTGCCAATCATTATCATTGGTGGAGTTTCCTCTATATACCACATGCTAAGCAACAACAAAGATGCAAGAGCATGAGAAGCAAATGCACAAGAACAAACTCAATGCATAAACCAACTTCCCTTAAACCCTCTAAAACTTCTCCCCCATTGGCATCAATTGCCGAAATGGGTGACAAGTTCTAGAAGGCAAATATAGTAATAATTCCTCCAAAGGTGTGTCTTCGCACATATCCAATGATGAATACTTGGGAGGGAGTAGAACTATATCGAGGACCCGAAGATTGCAAAAATAAAGTCAAATGATGCAAGCAACTACAAGGTCCGACAAACCAATTTGAAAACAACAAATGAGTCCAAATGGAAACAACAAGATATTATGATATGAGCAAAAGAGTGTTTTAAATAACAAATAGAGAAGCTCCCCAAGGTTTGTGCACAATTCAAAATAAATGTATTGGAATACATAATGCACAAATATGGAATCCTTGCTCCCCCATAAGCATTTAAAAACACAACAAATGTGAAAGAATGCAAATGAGTATTATTAAATGAATTAGATGAGCTCCCCAAAGAGAATGCACCAATTATGATAATTGCATTTGGGAACGAGGTGCATAGTCATGGACTCCTCACTCATCCAAATTCATTTAACAATACAAGACATGAAAGAACAAATATGAGTGTCCGAAGATGCAAACAAGAGGAACAAGCACTCATAGGAAAATAAATTTGGAAGCCACCGAAGAATCAAAAGGAATAGAAAGGTGGTCTCCAAGGATTAAAAATCAACTAAAATTATCTTCTCATATGTGTATATGTATCTAAGTGGAAAATATCACAAAGACATATTCCAAAGAAGAAAAATGCACACATCAAGAAGATTATACAAGAAAGCACATGAAAGGCAAAAATGAAGTCATAACATATATCAATAAGATTTTTGCTTCAAAGCATGGCCAAAGGCTCACATATATCTTATTGTACATAATGGACTTCAAACACAAACACACTACATATATTACAACTATCACCAAGGGAAAAGTTGAAAGTTGAAATATATGAAGAAAGGCAACAAGTATCATAAGAGAAAATAGACTAGCAAAATCTCACTATTGCATATGAGAGAAGTTGAGGAGATGATAGGCAATAAAATTGCTAGATTGATATATTTGGGATTGGAGGATCATATGCATGATTTTGTATAGTCCCAACTATATGTACTCATCTCAACTTATACACATTTACAATAGAGAGTTCTCTTAAAGCCATGGATAGAACTACAACAATTACAAATACATGAATTCATGCTAAAAGGCAACCGACAAATGGTTGGAAACAAGATATATGAGCATGAGAAAGAGATACTTGTTACCGAGATATAATTGGTAGGATGTAGAGTATATGAATTCGTTGATCATCCTATAGCTTGACTCAACTTTTCATGTACGCACCACTTCTTCAAAATTGAAAGACAAGCATCCAATATATCTCCAATGTACCTAAAACACAATTAAGTACAAAATGGTCCCCAAACTTATTGGGTCCAAAGTAGTTAGAGAAACTACAATACATAGGAGAGACTCCACATAATTATGTGCACATTGATATGAAATTGAATTTCATGCACAACTTAGCCGATGGGAATTGGTGGTGTTTCCCCTATATATTGGATCAAAGAAAGCAAGCATGCCATAATATAATCATATAGTAAATATGCATGCATGAAGCTTTCAAGAACCAAAAAGGAGATACAATTTGAACAAAATACCAAGTAAATCGAGATTGCACACACAAGAGTGTGACATGACAAACGATGTCCAAATTGTATCAACGAACCAATTCAACACATGAAAGATCACAATTTCAACAAATGAACTAGGCATAATCCAAGGAGCAAAAGATAGATAGAAATAAAAATGCTCAAGGATTTATCTCATTCTAAAATGGTCAAATCAAGAAACAAGGAATGAGACAAAACCAACTCCCAAAAAGAGCAAGGTTCCAACAAGAAACCAAACTCCCCAAACTTCACATGATGGCACAAGTACCAAAATGAAAAGATTGAGGTTCCAAGCACATATAACACGATATGGATCAAAACAAAGAAGCATAAATATGAGTGTTCTAAATAATATAGGATAGCTCCCCCATGGATAGTGCATTTTGTAGGATTTTCCTTTTAAATGCAAAATGCACACAAATGGGATCATCACTAGTACATATAATAAGTAAAACACAAGAGGATATCAATAAAATAAGAAGATCCACAAGAAGCAAGGAAGGCTTGGGAGACAACACAAAACATTTTCTTGGCCAAATATAGGATAAAATTAAGCAAGGGCCAAAGTGAATATGATCAATAAATTCTACCATAAGTTGGGTACTCATTGTCCAAGGACAAGAAATAGAATAATTTTCCCAAGGTAGCTTGCATGGATATCCAAGATCATAGTCACAACAAGAAGCATATAACTAAATATAAGAAATTGAGCATGATACTTCGAACAAGATTCTTGGTAGCTTCCCCAAGTCACACAATCACTAGTGAATAGAGTAACTTGAAGCAAATGGTTTCCATGAGGATATATATATCTAAATATGAGGAAACGCATACCAAGAAACATTCTCATATACAAGATCCAAAATAAGATCAATAAAGCCATTCATGCAAATAGGAACTTGTATGAGCCAATGTGTCACATAGGCGCTAGATAATTATCAATATCAATTCTAAGTGACATAACCTCGAATATTCACATTTTCTAGGATTGTAATATGCACTAAGCATAAGACTCCCCCATAATGTGATACTACCATAAAAACAACACGAGGCAAAAGGATACAAATAGAGATAATTAATGGACATTATAAAACTTAAATTTCTCATGAGAATTATACCACATAGAGACTAGACAAGAATCCAATATAAATACTAGGTGGTAATCCTCATGTACACACATTTTTAGGATTGTGGAATGCCTAAGCATAACACTCCCCCAAAATAGGATAATCCATTAATTTCTCACAAGAGCCAAATAGGATATCAAATATAACCAAGCAAGGCTCAAACACAAGAAACACACATACATGGTGTGCCACCTAATCATACACAAATAATCTTGATTTCAAGATAATTAAGTGGATAGCACAACATGTACAAAAACATGCAAGATACAAAACCAACACATGCACAAAGGGGCGAGTAACTTTCAATGTAAAGAGTTTAGCATATGTTACCGCAAGGAGGAACATTGTAAATATAATATAATCAAGATAATCAAAATGGCTTGGCTTGATAATAATAATTGATGAAGATCCCTCAATTCTTCATAATGTAGCCAAGACTCCAATGCCCTCCAAAACACACCTATTGATCAAGTTTTGGTTTGTTGTTCCCCAACCAAGTTGGGTCCTAAGAGGTTAGTCACAATAGGTTTGGCAACCCAAATGGTTCTTTTCTTGACACCACATTGAGCACCAACAAATTTGGCAAACACATTGCCAACCTCATCCTTACAAAGAGAATAAGAATCATCAATCACGATAGGATGGGATGAGGAGATACCAATAGTGCATGAGGAGGAAATGTGCCCCTTCTCGCGGCATATGTAGCAAGTTCTACTCTTGCCATCTTTCTTCTTGGATGAAGAAACAACTTGAGGAAGAGCTTGAGTCTTCTTGGGAGGAGGCCCATCTCTAACAATATGTAGAGCTTGAGGCCGCTTCCCTTGTTGCTTCTTGCCAAGGGACTTCTTATTTAATGGGCAACGTTTGACATGATGCCCTTCTTCCTTGCACTTGAAGCAAACAATGTTGGCCGGATTCTTGACTTGATCTTGGCCATTCTTCTTGTTATCCTTGTGCTTCAACTTGATAGTGGACTTGTTCTTGACATTTGAGTTGAATCCAAGCCCACTCTTGTCATTGGGGGATTTTTGCACACTCAAGATTTTGTTGAGTGCGGCCTTCCCTTGATGACCCTTTTTCAAGTCATTTCTCAAAGAAGTGACTTGATACTTGAGCTCTTTTATTTCCTCTACATGGTTAGTTTCAACAAAAGTACTAGAGGAAATAGATGCTACATTGTTAGAGCAACAAGGCATGGAATGTAATTCATCACAAGATACATCATGGTTGTGAGAGGATGAACTACACGGACTAGCACATGGCAATATAACATTTGGAGTAGATGTAGTGCTAATGTCCACATGAGGCCCACTAGATGTTACCTTTGACATGATGGCCTCATGAGCTAACTTTAACCTACCATGGGAGACTAGAAGATCCTCATGCGAGCTTGAGAGCTTAACATGACTTTCTTCTAATTTCCCATAGTTGCTAGTTAGCAACGCAAGTTGAGCCTTTAGCTCAACATTCTCCTCCAAAATAGATGCTTCACAAGAAATAGAGTTAGTAGCACAAGCATCATCATTATTAGTGAGAGGTGAGGGAAACTTGGCAAGCTCTTTTGAATATGAAGCTTTAAGTTGCTCATGTGACTCGGTGAGTTTGATGAGCTCCCTCTTAACGACCCGAGAGCCATTTTCGAGGTGCTTAAAATCCTCAACACGTTTAGCATAAGCAACTTCAAGTTCATCATTTTTAATCTTGAAGGAGTTAGCCACCGCAAGTTCTCTATCATGGTATTCCTTTACTCTAGATAATTCTAGAGTAAAAGTCTCCTCAAGAGATTCTTTGGTGGTTTGTTCTTCTTCAAGGGAGTCCTTTACTTGAGCAAGTTCATTAGCATATTCACGCTCAAGTGCAAACTTTTCATAAATTATGTTTTCTTGCTCCTCAATAATATCATTGCCTTCTATAGCATAATTCAAGATTTCAAGAAGGTTGGAGGAAGCAATTTTATTTTTGTAGAGAGCACTATAGACAACCTCTCCCATTTTCTTGATAGAGGTAATATCATACTTACCTCTATAATCATCATTATCATTCTCAACCTCATCATCATCATCATGTGATACAATGGGATTCAAAGAGGTTACCTTTGTTCCCTTAGCCATAAGGCACATGTGAGAACCGGAGGAAGGTGATGATGAGATTGCACTTGTAGCTCTCTTCAAGACCTTGTCTTGGCCCATAGAATCTTCATTTTCATCTACATGATTAGCAACACAAGCACTAGAGGAAATGGAAGTATTTTTATCATGGCAACAAGACAACACAAGCATATCATCATGAGATTTATTCAAGTCATTTCTACATGATATGCAAGGACTATTAACACAAGCATGTAAGGAGTTTGTAGTGCTAGAAGTGTTAAAGTCCAAAGATAGATCATTGCAACTTGATAGGGATGAGGGATTACAAATAGTAAGCACACTATCCAAATTGCAATTTCTATCACCACTCACCATATCATTACCTTGTGAAAAGTCACATGTTGGTGAAGTGGTAGAGGATGAGAACTCATCTCGACCGGAAGTGGAAGCAACACAATCATCCTCAATAATGTTGGACACAACATATTTATCTTGAAGTTTTGTCCATAACTCATGAGCGCTCCAAAAAGGAATGATTGACGAAGTAACTACATAGCTAAAAGCATTAACAAGCACATTAGAAGCTTGAGCATCGAGATATAAGTTTTTCTCATCCTCACTAGATAGATTTTTGAAATCCATTGGAGGAGAAAAACATATATCTACAATATGCTCCAAATTTGGGTCCATGTCCCGAAAATGAATGAGCATGCGATTTTTCCATATATCATAATTTGTGCCATCGAATGTGAACATGCCATTGTGCACTAATCCTCTAGCCGACATCTTTACTCTCAAGGTGGTGAAGCCTAAAATGAGAGACCGGGCTCTGATACCAATTGAAAGGATACGGATGTCGCCTAGAGGGGGGGGTGAATAGGCGATTAAAACTTTTCCTAGAGCGGCTCAACAAGGGCGGAATAAAACTAGTGTTTACTTTGTAAAGCACAACCTAGAAACAACTAAGGTTTACTTATGTGCACCAACAACTTATGCTAAGCAATACAAGCAACAAAGTGATAGCAAGATATATATTACTTCAAGCACGAAGGCTATCACAATGTAAAGTGCATAAGTAAAGAGCTCGGGTATAGAGATAACCGAGGCACGCGGGGACACCAATATTTTACCGAGTTCCTCCCAACATGGAGTACGTCTCGTTTGGAGAGGGGGTGGTATCAAACCACCAACGCCACAAAAGGCCTCCCTTATTCTTCGGTGAATCTCACCCCAATGGGATCGATCCACGCTTCCACTATCGGTCCACTTGTCGGTGGCAACCGGAACCTCTCACAAGGTTGGGGCACAACTCCACAACTTAATTGGAGGCTCCCAACAAATGCCACAAAAGGCCTCAACAAATTCCACCAAGGCCACAATGCCACCAAGGCCACAAAACCGTCTAGGGTTCCAAGAACCCAAGAGGGACAAGCTCCAATGAGTAACACGAACCAAATCCTCCGAGGAGAACTCACACCGATGCACCAAATGCAAATGGCAAGAAAACCACAAAGGTGTTCAAATCCTTCTCTCCCAAATTCCACCAAAGCTACAAAAGCTTATGGGGGAATAAGAGAGGAAGAACAATGGAGGAAATCCACAAAAGACTCCAAGATCTAGATCCCAATATGTTCCCCTCACTTAGAGGAGAGATAGATTGGTGGGATTGTAGATCTAGATCTCCTCTATCAAATCCCTCAAGAATATGCAAGAAGCATTGGAGGGATTGAGAGAAAGCAAGCTCAAGAAGGTCAACAATGGAGGGGAAAACTTGCAAGAATGGTTAGGGAACCATTGGGGAAGAAGGCCCCTTAAATAGGTTCCCCGAAAATCCAACCGTTGAAGCCAAAAAAGCGCGAATCCCGATACTACCGGACATTCCCGGTACTACCGGACAATCCCGGTACTACCGGACAATCCCTGGGGATCCCAGGTCGCCAAACGCACCTTTTTCAGTACCGACCGGTACTACGAAGCGGTACTACCGGTCATCCCTGAACGAAAACGGCCATAACTTTTGCATCTGGACTCCGATTTTGATGATCTTGGGCTCGTTTCGAAGAGGACAACAAGCTCTAAAAGATAATGCAAAGAAACATTATAGTCCAGCAAGGGAGGATAGATTCAAATGACGAAAGGTTTAACCTCTATCAAAAAGATGAACCGATAAAACCTTCAACATCAAAAACGTAATAGAAAATGCATATGAAATCCGTTTTCGATGAACGAGAGCTTGTCATGGAGATTAACACAAGCTCTAAATCCTCACATGAGTAAGAACCAAATAATGGAAGGTTTTACCTATCTCTAAAATACAAACCGGTAAAACCTCCAAGATCAAAACGCAATAAGATATAAAAGGGAAATCCGTTTTTGATGGACTAGAGCTTGTTATGGAGATTACCACAAGATCTATATCCTCACATGGATAAGACCAAATAACAACCAAATATGATGATGCAAGTATGCAAAGTTTTGATCTCTCTCCGAACGATGTGACCGAGTTACTCATTCGAGAGCCCTTCTTGATAGAACGGTTATCTATCCTAAACCCGGTCTCCCAACAAACATGAGACCGGCAAAAGGGAAAACCTATCAATATTATAACTTTGCCTTGAGCAATCCACTTGAGATCGATGTAGACGATCTTGTCCTTCTCAAGATGGACACCTTTCTTGATTCCTCATCATCGATCCATGATCACCGAGGATGGCAAGCATCAAACATGAGATCTTCTATAGATGGCGCATTTTGAGCTTGCACAACACATCTTCTTCTCATTTCATCTATCTTGAAGTCAACACATGCTCCAAGCAATGCCAATGGACAATTCCTACAAGTACAACTTAATACACACATTAGTCCATAAAGATTGTCATCAATTACCAAAACCACACATGGGGGCCCAACATGTTCTTTCAGGTGAGTGTCGACATTATGTCCTGCGGTGTGTACCTTGTCCCGGATGGTGTCACCAACCGGGACTAAAGATGAACCTTTAGTCCCGGTTGGAGACACCAACCGGGACAAAACACGAGTCAGCACTAATAATAGGGGTGAGTGTCGACATTATTTCGAAAGTGTCGACACTATGCCGAGCTGCTTATACTATAAATAGGCATCCTTGTGAGTCCAGTCCTCCAGCCAGTTTGAGGCATCTCCAAGATGGTTTTCGAGAGCAGGGACACCACTACTGCCAGTTTCAGGGAGATGCCGACGGAGCCCAGTCCTCCGGCATCTCCGAGAAACTGGTCATAGAGGCACTCCCTAATATGTGAAATTAGTTAGCTCCCAGGCGTATTGATCTAGTTAGAGAAGTTACAAGCTGCAAGATGGTTTTCGAGAGAAGGGACACCACTACGGCCAGTTTCAGGGAGATGCCGATGGAGCCCAGTTGACGAGGTTTAATCTCGTCAATGCCCATTGTTATGGACTTGGGTTTTGGAGAAGATGGGGATGCTGGAGATCGTGGCACGGTTAACAGACAAGCAACCAGGGGACACGAGATTTACCCAGGTTCAGGCCCCCGGAGGGAAAACCCTACTCCTGCTTGTCTGCTCTTTGATTACGGCGGAACCGAAGGTTACAGGGTGCGCAGATTCGATCTGGCGTGGATGCGTGTGCGAAAGTATGAGTCGAGTTATCTAGGTCTATTGCGTACGTGCGCTCCTCGTTGGACCCTCCTAGCCTTTATATATGGGGAGGCTAGGTCTCAGGTACCGATACGAGTAGGTTACAAGTTGTATTCAAACTCTAGTCTTGAGCTTTCCTTGTCTTGTGCGCTTGAGAGTCCGTGTCCATATGGGTTTCATAGCAGCCGAACCGTCATAGACGTCATGGACCCTGGTAGGTCGTCGAGTGGGCCTTCCGTCGGGCTGGACCAGGTATGCTAACATTGGGTACCCGTAGGGTATAACCATGTCAGTAGCCCCCGAGTGTTCAGTCGAATCGTAGATTCGGCTGAGGTCTCTTCAATCCTTCGGGTGCAACTATCTCTGTCTTTCAAGAGAATGTGTAGGGATTGTTGATGCGTGTGCCTGACTCTCCCGACGGATCAGGGTCAGTTAACTGTCTTAGGACAAAACAACATGATCTTCTTCAGATTCGATTCCCTCGACTCGAACCCGGAACATTTGCTGGCGTAATTTGACTCAGGCCACGGAGGACATACAGGAGTGGAATTCCAGTGAATTTAAATGATGTACCCAACGCGTCCGTCGGGATTTTTCATCGCGCCTGCTGGCACGGATTATTACTAGCAGAGCGCAGTCGTGTGCGTTACCAGGCCATCAGACGGTATCTATAGGTCTTATCTTTGCGTCGCAGACGCAGCATCCGAAATTTTATCACCACGGAGGTGTTTCGGGTGGCCAAGGAGGACGTTGCTCACTTAGCGTTAATTAGGGCAGAGTTGCCAAAAAGTTTTGCATGCTGATCCGAAGGATCACATGCGAAGGATTCATAGGATGCGCGACCAGCGCTCCCTATGGGAGTAACCCCCGAGTGTCTGTTCGAGTCGTAGACTCGAGCAGAGACTTTAATTCAGACGTTGTTCGGCTTCAGGTCCGTAGGACACAAATTTTTCGGATGCTTGAATCCATCCTCCCTATGGGAGTAGCCCCAGAGTCCGTAGTGAGGAATCGAAGCGTGCCACTCGAAGATCTTCTGTGTGCGCGATCAGCGCTATAGTTTGGAGTAGCCCTCGAGTGTCTGGCGGAGTCGTAGACTCGGGCAAAGACTCGAGTCTTGTATCATGCAGTTGTAGTCGTCAATGTCGTGGGCGTACCGCTGACCCGAAAGTACATCGGGTGCGCGACCAGCGCTCCTGATAGGAGTAGCCCCCGAGTGTCTAGTCGAGTCGCAGACTCGAGTGGAGACTCATGCGAGGAGAAACCACTGACCCGGAAGTGCATCGAGTCAGCGTCTCACGCATAAGGATCCGAGAGTCAACGTAGCGGAGTTGATGTAGCGGAGTCGTGCGGCGTTTAACCGGAAGGACTCGATGTTGCGGATGAAGTCGACGCCGTTTCTTCTGTCGGGTGCGCGGCCAGCGCCGCTTTTGTCGATGATTGATGTGGTCATCCGAGGAATGCTTCGATTTGGGTCTTGGCGTCTGTTGATGTGACTGTCGCTGGTCGACTCCGTTGGAGGACCCGATAGAATAGCTCGGCGCATTTGACATCCTTGTAAGCTGCAGAAAAACATGATGAATTGTGAAGTACTTGTATCTTGTAAAGAATATTTGCCTTTCGGCTTGTATAGCAAGATTTTGGTGCCGATCGAGTCGACACTTTTGCACTATATGCTAGGCCTTTTCGTTAGCCTGATTACCCTTAGTCTCAGTACCTTGCCGAGGTACTCGGAGTTCAAGGATTCGACGATCAGGCAGAATCAGCTACTCGGGCTGTCGCATTCGAGGTGCTCAAGTGCGTGGAGCCGATGGCACATTAGGTTACTCGAAGAGGGCGCAGCCCCCGAGTGTTTCGAGTGCGATTAAAGTAAGAAAAAAATTAACTCTGAGTAGAGAACTTAGCTTTGTAGGTTGTCATGGCGAAGTTGACATGGTAGCGGGTCACGCGGCGGACATAGTCGACGCGGCGAACCGCACTCGTAGCAGTGATGGGTCTCTAGGGTCGATGACGGTAGCGTGCGCCACATCCGAAGATTGCCGCAGTCGAAAATCGCATCAGGTCACCACATCCGAAGGATGCAGCGGGTCACCGCAGCCGAAGGCCACAGCGGGTCGCGCCGTGGAAAACGGCGGCAGGTCGCTGAAGCGGAGGGAGCCCCCCGAGTCGTGGTCGCTAAAGCCGATGCGGCTAGTTGCGGCAATCGAAGATCGCGTCGGGTCGCTGCATCCGAAAGATGCAGCAGGTCCCGCAGCCGAAGGCCATAGTGGGTCACCAGAGCGGAGGGAGCCACCAAGTCGCTGGAGCCGAGGATCGTATTGGGTCGCCGCAGTCGAAGACCGCAGCAGGTTGCACGGCGGAGCTGAAGGAGCCCCCAAGTGTAGCGTCAACGGCGAGTCGTGCGCCGGACAAAGTCGTCACGGGCGCGCAGCCTCCGAGCATAGTGCTGACAATGAAGGGATCACAAGACCTCGAACAGAACCTCGGAGTGGAATCGCCGGAATTTTTGTCATCCGCATAGCTTGAAAAGACGACAAAACTGTAGCTGGTCATACTTTATCTGTCGCTGATACGTTTCCCTCATAATATTCTTCTTACGGAGTAGTATTTTTTTAGCTAGCCATTCCTTCACACGCTAGGACGTGAAGTTCTTTTTTTTTCGGCTGATCTGATCGAAGATCGAAAGGACCCGTTAAAGACCAGGCCTGCCTGCTTTGACTGATCTCTACCTTTTCTTCTTTCACCTCTTTTTCTGGACCACTTGATTTTAATTTGCCTGAGTCCATGCTTGTGTCGGTTGATGCTTGGAGCTTGGCCGATTGTTCTAAGGTAGCAAAAATAAATGATGTTTGGTATTTGAGCTGCCGCACGTGAGCCGTCGAAACAGTTTGTCTTTGGTCTTTTTCTGAGAACGTGATGACTCTCCTTGGTGCTTGAGCCTAAGAGTCCTACGAACATTGCTTCTTGATTCTTTTGTGGTGAACGGACATACCACTCTTCATCGACAGTAGCACACGTTTGTTGGCAAATCATCTGTGTCGCTCACAGCGAAGGCGGCACGCGCGCCGTGTTGAATTTGTTGACGACGAAGCTGAGTGCGCGGATGCGGATGCAGACGTATTGACCGGATGGGATCCGATCTGGCTGATTTTAATGACAAGGGAACCAAATCAGATCCTCTTCTAATAGCCGACAAATCGTAGATTGCAGTGGATGGAACCGTCGCGATCGCACAATCAGCGTCCCCAGTCCCTACGGACGGCGCCAATTGACGATGTTTGATCTTGTCAATGCCCATTGTTATGGACTTGGGTTTTGGAGAAGATGGGGATGCTGGAGATCGTGGCACGGTTAACAGACAAGCAACCAGGGGACACGAGATTTACCCAGGTTCAGGCCCCCGGAGGGAAAACCCTACTCCTGCTTGTCTGCTCTTTGATTACGGCGGAACCGAAGGTTACAGGGTGCGCAGATTCGATCTGGCGTGGATGCGTGTGCGAAAGTATGAGTCGAGTTATCTAGGTCTATTGCGTACATGCGCTCCTCGTTGGACCCTCCTAGCCTTTATATATGGGGAGGCTAGGTCTCAGGTACCGATACGAGTAGGTTACAAGTTGTATTCAAACTCTAGTCTTGAGCTTTCCTTGTCTTGTGCGCTTGAGAGTCCGTGTCCATATGGGTTTTATAGCAGCCGAAGAGTCATAGACGTCATGGACCCTGGTAGGTCGTCGAGTGGGCCTTCCGTCGGGCTGGACCAGGTATGCTAACATTGGGTACCCGCAGGGTATAACCATGGGAGCCCAGTCCTCCGGCATCTCCGAAAAACTGGTCATAGAGGCACTCCCTAATATGTGAAATTTGTTAGCTCCCAGGTGTATTGATCTAGTTAGAGAAGTTACAAGCTGCAAGATGGTTTTCGAGAGCAGGGACACCACTACGACCAGTTTCAGGGAGATGCCGCCGGATCCCAGTCCTCCGGCATCTCCAAGAAACTGGTCATAGAGGCACTCCTAATATGTGACCGCGCGCGTTTGGAGATCAGATCTTAATGGTAAGTACGAATCGGGACAACTTCTTCATAGTCCCGGTCCAGCCACAAAACTGGACTAACACTCAAGACATTTATTAATATTAAAAACTGAGACTACAAAACCGGGACTAAAGGCCCTCCTATATATAGTCCTGGTCAAGCCACAAACCGCGAAAGATATCCTTCGGTGAAGCCATAAACCGCGAAAGACATGAACTAGAGTTACATAATATGACCATGAACTTCTTGGCATATGTCCTTCCTTATGATCGCTTCAGACATAACCATGGAGCATCTTCTTTACTTAACGGAATGCTTGGGTCAGTTTTCACTGTGAAGGGCGGAATTTCATCAAACTTATTATAATCTTCTGACATGTCTGTCTTGTCCTTGATTCCCACGATGTTTCTTTTCCCTGAAAGAACTATGTGACACTTTGGCTCATCATATGATGTATTCGTTTGCATATTTTTTCTTTTTTCGGTCTGGAGGACATGTCCTTCACATAGAAAACCTGAGATACATCATTGGCTAGGACGAATGGTTCATCTCTATAACCAAGATTGTTGAGATCCACTGTTGTCATTCTGTACAACTGGTCTATCTTTACCCCTTCCCCATTCATGTTGATCCATTTGCAGTGAAACAAAGGGACCTTAAAAGAGACTCCATAGTCTAGTTCCCATATCTCCTTTATGTAACCATAGTATGTGTCCTTTTGTCCATTCTCGTCTATTGCATCAAAGCGGACACCACTATTTTGGTTGGTGCTCTTTTTATCTTGGGCGATCGTGTAGAATGTATTCCCATTTATTTCGTACCCTTGGAAATTCAATACAGTAGAAGATGGTGACGCGGCCAACAATTATATCTGATCTCCAACAGTGGTGTCATTCAAGAGATGTGTCCGCATCCAACCACCGAAATACTTCATGTGTTCATCTGTAATAAGTGATTCAGGCTTCCCCGGGTTTTTGGAGCGTAGAATATTCTTGTGTTCCTCGATATACGGAGCTGCCAAGGTGGAATTATGTAGAACTGTGTAGTGTGCTTTAGTGAAAGAATCTCCGTCCCTACATATCATTTCTTTCTTTCCCAGCATGCCTTTTCCACTTAGTCTTCCCTCATGCCGCGAGTCAGAAACACCAATCGGCTTAAGGTCAGGAATAAAGTCAACACAAAACTCAATGACCTCCTCTATTCCATATCCCTTGGAGATGCTTCCTTCTGGTCTAGCACGGTTATGAACATATTTCTTTAAGACTCCCATGAACCTCTCAAAGAGGAACATATTATGCAGAAATACCGGACCGAGAATGGCAATCTCTTCCACTAGGTGAACCAGGAGATGCGTCATAATATTGAAGAAGGATGGTGGGAACACCAATTCAAAACTAACAAGACATTGTACCACATCCTTCTGTAACCTTGGCAGAATATCTGGATTGATTACCTTCTGAGATATTGCATTGAGGAATGCACACGGCTTCACAATGGGTACTCGAACATTTTTCGGTAGAAGCCCCCTCAATGCAATCGGAAGCAACTGCTTCATAATCATGTGACAGTCATGAGACTTCAGGTTTTGGAACTTTTTCTCTGCCATATTTATTATCCCCTTTATATTAGATGAGAAGCCCGATGGCACCTTGATACTGTAAAGGACTTCAAAAAATATTTCCTTCTCTGCTTTGGTAAGAGCATAGCTGGCACGACTTAAGTGACGCCCTTTATCCGTCTTGTTCTGTGTATGTATGTTCTTTGGGTCTTTCATAATTTGTTGGTCCTCCCGAGCTTCTGGTGTATCTTTTGTCTTCCCATACACGCCTAGGAATCCTAGCAGGTTCACGCAAAGATTTTTCGTCACGTGCATCACGTCGATTGAAGAGCGGACACGCGGGACTTTCCAATATGGCAACTCCCAAAGTATAGATTTCGTCTTCCACATGGGTGCGTGTCATGTAGCGACGTCGTTCGGAACTGATTGACCGCCGGGACCCTTTCCAAAGATTACTTCTATGTCCTTGACCATACCAAATACATCATCACCAGCAGGGAGTTCAGGCTTCTTCCGGTGATCTGCCTCACCTTTGAAATGCTTGCCTTTCTTTCTTACGGGATGATTGGTCAGAAGAAATCGTCGATTCGCCAGGTACACAACCTTCTTGCATTTATGCAAACATGTACCTTCAGTCTTATCTAAACAGTGTGTGCATGCCTTATATCCCTTGTTTGTCTGTCCTGAAAGGTTACTAAGAGCAGGCCAATCATTGATGGTTACGAATAACAACCCTCGTAGATCAAATGGCTCATGTTTGTTCTCATCCCACGCACGTACACCTGGTTTGCCCCACAACTGTAGGAGTTCTTCAACTAATGGAATAAGGTACACATCAATGTCCTTGCCCGGTTGCTTCGGGCCTTGGATGAGCACTGGCATCATAATGAACTTACGCTTCATGCACAACCAAGGAGGCAGGTTGTAGATACATAGAGTCACAGGCCAGGTGCTGTGACTGCAGCTCTGCTCCCCAAAAGGATTCATGCCATCCATACATAGACCAAACCATAAGTTCCTTGTGTCACCTGCAAAGTCTGGGAAGTCTCTCTCGATTTTTCTCCACTATGACCCATCAACAGGGTGTCTCAACTTCCCGTCTTTCTTACGGTATTCTTTGTGCCATCGCAACAACCTGGCATGCTCTTTGCTTTTGAACATGCGTTTCAACCTTGGTATTATAGGAGCATACCACATAACCTTAGTAGGAACCCTCTTCTGGAGGGGCTCTCCCTCAACATCACCAGGGTCATCTCGTCTGATTTTATACCGCAATGCATTGCATACCGGGTATTTATCTAAATTCTCATACTCCTTACCGCGGTAGAGGATGCAGTCATTAATCCATGCATGTATCTTTTGCACATCTAATCCTAGAGGACAAAGAGTCTTCTTTCCTTCATAGGTACTCTCGGGAAGTTCGTTATGTTTTGGAAACTTTGGCTTCATTATTTTCAGCATCTTTTCAAATGAGGAGTCAGTTAGATCACACTCTGCCTTCCATCGCAACAATTCCAGTGTGGTACCGAGTTTTGTGCTGCCATCTTCACAATTTGGGTACAACAATTTCTTGTGATCTTCTAACATGCCCTCTAACTTCAACTTCTCATTTTCTGTTTCACAGTCTCGCTTTGCATCAGAAATGACCCTACCAAGTTCATCAGTCGGCTCATCTGATGCCCGTTCTTCACCTCCTTCCTCTCCATTGTCTTCCATTGCAGTATCACTGTATTCAGGAAACATATGATGATAGTTGTTATCATCATCTTCTTCTTCACCATCTTCCATCATAACCCCTCTTTCCCCGTGCTTGGTCCAGCAATTATAGTTGGGCATGAAACCTTTCATAATCAGGTGGCCGCGAATGATTTTCGAGGAAGAGTACTCCTTGTTGTTCCGACATTGAACACATGGACAACGTATAAAACCATTCTCTTTGTTTGCCATAGCCACATCGATAAATTTATCCACGCCTTTCATATACCCGGCTACGCGACGGTCACCGTACATCTATTCCCGACCGTTCATCTACATCATATAAGTAAGTTTATCAAAAAACAGGACATCATAAATAGTGAAATGACCAATTCACATCGACACATGCATTGTATCAATGACAGAGAAAAGATAAGATTGCTAACCTCGATCGAGGGAAATAAAGAGGAGAAAGCTCAAGTGCGTCTCGGACACCTTCTATATTTTTATTCTATGAGAAATTGAACGGGATTATTCACTCAAACATTTCATCAAACACCTTGAATGCATGCATAGGGGAAAAAACTAGCACACCCCTTAAACCTTCCACCAAGAGAAAAAACAGTGTGGAGGCAGAGGGCTAGGGCGTTGCATTTATAGAGGGCGGGAGCATACGTCCCGGTTTGTAACACAAACCGGGACTAAAGGTGTGTGCCACGCCACGTGGCTGACGGCCAACCTTTAGTCCCAGTTTGTGTTATAAACCGGGACGCATGGCCCCTTACCAACCGGGACGCATGCCTCCGGGCCCCGTGCCCGCTCGAATCGGGACGCGTGCCAGCATTAGTCCCGATTGGTGGCGCAACCGGGACTAATGCTCTGAGGGAACGTGAACGGATGGCATGTTTTCTACTAGTGGTAGTTATAGATTGCCTAGTGTATTCCTGCGAGCTAGCTAGTTATATAATCTGATAGTTACTTTTACAAATAGACTACACATATTCAGTTACAAATTGATTTGGCCAGTTTAGATGATAATTTATCGGAATTATCTTGCACTGTTTACACATGCCTAGCTATAGCAGTATATGCCTAACTATTAATTTGATTACTACCGTATGATCTGTCATATTGTGTTAATTAGCTGGTTCGAGTATTAGCAGTATAGCATGTCAGCTTGTTTGTATCCTTAAACTATGTTATTGCTCATCATGATTGTAGACTAGTCGTGATAGGATTTAGTTTCATACATGTTGCTTCTCATGCTGGTTATTAATTTAACAAATAGTTTTTTGGTTAGTATAAACCTTCTAATTATTTTATAGTGCGTTGCTACTGCCGTTGAATTTTAGAAGTGATCATTATTGGTAACTATTAGCACATAAATTGTTTGTAACTAGTAGCACATAAAAATTTTTAGAAGTGATCAATATAGAATATTATGGCACTATAGTATTTATGTATGCATATCGGCATGTATGGAATATTATAGCACTATAGTATTTATGTATGCATATCGGTAACTAGTAGCACATAAATTGTTTGTGTATTTCGTATCAAGGCTATGTAATCTATATATTTTGGCTACAAATGTTTTTCTAAAATATTTTACTAGACAAAACGGAACGATCGCCATGTTATATATCTTAGTAACCAAAACCCCGTTCGTGTAACCCCGATCTCTTTTCTTTTATGCTATATTTGTCGAACTAACGTACACTTCTTATTTGGGTCTTTTTATTGGGTCTTTATATTTGGATATTATTTGTGGTTATTTTGAAATGTGTATTTATCGGTGGTTCATCCTTATGACGCGTAGGGAGTGACGGGTTTGAGCACGATCAAGATTTTGGAAAAGAACACTTTCACGACAATAAAGGCATGCCCCTTACCATGTCTTATCCTAGCTTTATAAAGTGCATTATATTTTATTGTTTTACAAATATATGATATTTTGGTTACACACATACCTTGATACACCTGTCGCCATACAATACCCTGAGTAGATACTATATAGTAGTGTTATTAGAGTAGAATTGCTTAGCCATGCTTAATAATAAATAGGATCCTTGATCTCCCCGCTTCGGAGGAATTGGATGACCCTCGGGTCATATATACCCTTTTGAAACTTGATGAGCTCACTGAGCTAGCCGTTGTTGCTTCCACTACTCTATTCTACTCTAGGTGAAACTTACCATCTAAACACTAGCGGGGGCGATAGCTGGATCAAAGGAAGGAGCGATTGGCCGCCCTTCACTATATGAAGGGGGCAATCCGTCGTCTGTGCCGTATGAGGTCCTAATAACTCTTGGATTTGAAGATTGTGACCAACCGTACAACCACATGCTATAATGGGCACTGGCTTGGTCAAGTAAGTTAGTCAGCCTTAGGTGTTGATGTCGCCGTACCGCTGCTAAGGTGTCTACCTGCGGGGGAACCTTCGGCACAGATGGGGGGACCGGTTTGGGGATGTACTCTCAGTTCCGCGCACCATACCCGGTGGGCATGTCACATCTTTGGGGGACCTAGCTAAAATACCCCGTCACAATCCATCTACCGGTACACCAATTGGTGTGTATTAAACCAGCGATGGCTGGTGGGCATCAAGACAGGATTGTGTCGTGTGGGAAAAGTGTACAACCTCCACGGAGTTTAAACTATTCGAATAGCCGTGTCCACGGTCATGGACGACACATGAATCTTTCTTGACATACGGGAACCTGTCTTGCTACTTCCCTCTTTGCCCCTATCCTTATCCCAGATTCTATGAACCGTGTGAGTTTTCATGGACAATCACACTATTGAGAATTACCACATTGATGATAAACATGTTTTTGTCAAAAACTGCTTTCATCAAAACTATTACCATATTGCAAATAAAATTGGTTTTATGCAAAAGAACCATATAACCTTCCTTGAAGCCACATGTAGATATTATAGATTTTGCATAAGGGGTATGTTGAGTACGTCATGTACTCATGGCAATACTTTTGTTAATACTTTATAGTACTATGGAGAAGGAGATGACTATGACTATTATGATGACGCCGATGAGTGAGGCCTTGTGGACTACATCGACTACCTGTGGCTGAGATAGAGTCGCTACGCATTTTATATTTCCGCTGTGTTTTCTGGATGTAATAAATGTCACTACACATTTCACTATGTTGTTATTCAGACTTTGTAATAAATTACTATTTTATACGTCTGCAATGATATACATTTCGCTGTGTCATCAACGTTGATCTTGGGATTGATGAATAAACACAGGGGGCTGGAAGTTAAGTTCCGGTCCTCACAATATATATGATTATGGTTCCTGATCATGAACATTGAGATGTTATTAACAACAAGGTCATATCATTAGGAGAATGATGTGATGGACATACTCCTATAGTTAAGCATAGCATAAGATCAAGTCATTCAAATAATTCACTTGCTATAAGCTTTGAAATACATAGTAACCTAAATCCTTCGACCATGAGATCATGTTAATCACCATCACCGGATGGATGCTTTGATGACATCAAACACCACTTCGTAACTGGGTGGCTATAAAGGTGGCATTGAGTGTTCGGAAAGTATGTGTTGAGGCACATGGATCAAGAGTGGGATTTATCCATCCATATGACGGATAGATATACTCTGGGCCCTCTCGGTGGAATGTCATCGAATTAGCTTGCAAGCATGTGACTGACTCACAAGGTATCACATATCACGGGAACGAGAAAAGAGTACTTATCAGTAACAAGGTTGAACTAGGTATGCAGAGATTCCGACGATAAAACCTCGGATAATTAAAGTATCGCGAGACAAAGGGAAATTGGTATTGTATATGAATGGTTCATTCGATTATGAAGTAATCGTAGAAATATGCGGGAGCCATATAAATTTCCAGATTCCTCTATTGGTTATTGATCGTAAAAGAGTCTCGATCATGTCTGCATAATTCACGAACCGTAGGGAGACACACATAAGGAAAGTGAGTAAAGAGACCGAATATAGTTCTGAGTCTTGGAAAGTCCAATTCCGGAGTTCGGGAATGGTTTCGATGTTTTCACCATAATGTTCTAGAAGGGTCTAGAAGGTCCACCGTACCGGAAGGGGAAGGTTACATGGATGTGTCATGACAAAGTGGAATGGTTGCATCATGTCCTAGGTCACTTGGCTGGACACTTGGAAGAGAGAAATCAAACCCTATTTTGAAAGTCAAAAAGGTTGTTTGAAAAAGTCAAATCCCAACATGGTTTCCGAGATAGGGAGGGTTTCCACCTGGTCTGGGAACACCCTTGGACGCCCCCACCTATATAAGGAGCGGTGGGGGTGCACCCCAAGGTATCCCCCTTGCCCTAGGAGGCCAAGACCCAATCCCTAGGCCGCCACTGCCCCCTAAGCCGCCGGTGCCCTAGATCCCCTCTAAACCGCCGCTATCGTCTAGCCTAAACCCTAGACGCCGGCTGCCCTCTTCCCTCGACATCTAAACCCTAGCCCCGAGGCTCCCTATACTCCACCATACCCGCTCTGGCTTAGCCGAAGCCCTGCGGGATTTCCCCTCTACTTCCGTCACCACGCCGTCGTGCTGCCAGGATCACGAGGAGAGTGCTACAACCTCCACTGCATGTTGGAACAAGGGAGAGGAAGTGTAACACCACGGTTCTGAAAAGACCGTAGCTTCTATGTGACATGCCAATCCCTGGATCGGTTCATTGGCCCACAATAGAATAAGATGAATAACATAGCAAAATATCCGTGTATCATAAATAACGAAGATCCAGAGTACCATTATTACAATAAAAGCTTAGCTCAAGGCTAGCTCAAATTATTCAGGTAGCAGCATAAATAAAGTAAATCTTCCATTCTTCAAATTGCCCACAAGTGAACAAGTGTCGAGTGGAGTACCGTGGCCTATATCGATTACTCAGAATCGGAATACCCTGCAACATGAAACGTAGCAGCCCCGAAGGGTCAATACATGGAATGTATGGCAAGTAGAGCTAGTAAAGGAGACAATAGTGCTAACATCTACATGCATATTTGGCAAGTGGAGCTGTGTCTAGCTTGCATTTGCAAATACCTTTGTCCTACTTTCATAAACAGTTTTTGATTTTCTTTGAACGGATCCCAATTAAGTTAACCCAACAATATTAAAGCAATTATGAAATTAGAATGAGCGAGAAACATGTCATGGAATCAATATCAAGCAACTCAGTTGTCCATAACCGGGGACACGGCTAATCGATTAGATTATACACCCTGCAGGGGTTAGTACACTTTACCCATGTGACTTGGCCAGCCCAGCTCGTACCATCACTCTCATTTTTGGGTGACCATAGGGAGAAGACCAAGAAGAGACCGTTCGGGAAGTAGCTCCCCAATCCCGACGCGCACCGGTCCAACCTACCAAAATTCTACATCTCTGGATACGCGGGTTCGAGTTACCACAACCTACTAAGTCCAACCAACCGCCCATTTCATTATTGGCACATGGTTGTACACGTAAGCTACAAAATAAAGAAGCCAATCATTTTCTCTCGATGCCTGGGTGCCTTTCCGCAATGAAACCACCAAAATTGATCAATCCCGTCACACCCAGGAGATTCATTGATTAAGTTGTTTTAGTTTTCACAAACCAATACTTTTAGAAACAAGTTTCAGTGATGTAACCCATCCCTCGTTCATCATAGCATGACTAAGCACATCTATCAACGGTGGTTCATCTACAAGGAAAGCCCTACCACATAATAGGACATAGCATAGCGATAGTATCATCCTACACATGCATCTACAAAATACACGACAATGCATTGAAAATAGTAGGACAATATCATGAACAAAATAGCATCTACTTGTCTTGGTTGTAGCAGTCGGAAGAACAATCCACACACGAGCAAGCGTTGCACTCGTCACAATCTACACGATACAATTGCAATCATAAACAAACAATTCACAAGCATATGCAACAGAGATGATGCATGAATGCATGCATGACAAGTGGATTGATGCTACAGCAGCACCACATAATCCTATTTAGTAAAGCTACTGATTGCATGCATGTAAAATAGTTTTAGCGCAAGGAAAACTATTATGCAAAATATAGTGCTCAAAACTAGAGCTAGAACACAAATAAATCACTACCGGTAGTATACTGTTTGTAAAATCTTGGGAAAAGTCTACTGCATAGGCATTGCTATTTAGGAACAGTAACAACTGAAATTACTCAAAAAGGAATTATAAAACTCCCTGAATAATTAAAACACTGCAGAAAGCAACTAGACAGTTTCTGCAGAAGTTTTTACTGTACGCCTATCCTTTTAATTCACTTTGAGATTCCCCTCGTTCTACTGAATCCAGGGACATATGACACGCAATTTTTGGATTTACAGATCTTTTTCTACGAATTAATTACTCCAAAAGGCCATTAACTCCTTTAATTAATCTGGGAAAAATCTTGCTGCAAAAGTGTAAAACAATGGTACAGGAAGATTCTACACGACTTACTGAATCTACACATATTTTATTTTCAATTTTTGCCCCAGCGGATTAATTTCTATGCAATTTACAAGTTTCTACGAAAATCTGCCAAGTTAATCGATTAAAGAAATTACCCAGTCAAATTTGACTGCTGACTGGGCGTTTGACTAGTCAGCGCCTGGGGCTGACCGGTCAACGGCCGATCTGGGCCGTTGGCCACAGATCTAGCGGCAGAGGGAGGGCGGCGGCGGCGGCTTACCGGCGGGCAACGGCGGCTCGGCGTCGGCGGTCCGGCGGCGGGGTGGCGCGAAGGGGCGGCGGCGCGGCGAGGTAGCGTCGGCGCGGAGCGGGTCGGGGCGGCGGGGTCGGCGGCTCGGTCCCGGCGGCGGCGTCGGCCTGCAGGGGGAGGAGGCCGCGGTCAGGCAACGGCTGTCGCGGGGAGGCGCGCGCGCGCGGGAGGAGAGAGGGGAGGCGCGACGGCGCTTACCGGCGACGGCGGAGTGCGGGCAGCGGAGCGCGTGCGGGCGAGTTGGAGGCGGGCGAGATAGGGCAGGGGAGCCCGCGCGGGCGAGTTGGAGGCGGACTCGGGCGGCGGTTGGAGGCGGACACGGCGGCGACGGCGAAGTCGGCGCCGACAGGTGGGGCCCACCTGTCGGTGGCCTGACGTAGGGCGGCGGCGGATATTATCCGCCGCGCGGGCGGTGGCTGCAGGCGCGTGCGCGGCGCTGCTGGACGCTAGCTGGGCCGGCGCGGCCCAGCAGGCTGGCGCGGCGGCGCCGATTTTTTTTTGATCTTTTCTTTTTACCTTTTTCCAATCTAGTAAAACCTCCGTAACTCCTTCATATGAACTCCGAATTGGGAGATTCTTGTTCCTAAATTTTTGTAGAATCAAGGGGATCAACCTAGGGTCAAGGGGTGAGTGAAATCACTAGTCTACAAGGGTGGAAAACACTAGTCCTAGTAAAACCTCCCGCAGGAGTACTTTAGTAAAATAAAATAGGATTTTGATAATAGCGTTTTGTCGAATACTTCGATCGAAGGTTTTGCATGAAAGAACATGATGCAATGATTTGAATGATATGCAGAACCAAATCTAAAATTTGGGATGTGACAAGACTAATCCCCTTAAGATGAATCTCGTCCCCGAGATTTGGCGCGGCTAGCAAATATGTGTGGGTAGTCCTCTCGGATGTCATCCTCACGCTCCCAAGTGGCTTCCTCTTCGGTGTGGTGGCTCCACTGCACCTTGCAAAACCTGATCGTCTTGGTATGGATAATCCTCTCCGCTGTCTCCAGAATCTTGACCGGCTTCTCCTCATAGGTTAAGTCATTCTCAAGCTGAACCTCCTCTAGTGGCACAGTGTCTCTCAATGGTGTATACACCATCTCCGGATGGCACTTCTTCAGCTGGGACACGTGGAACATATTGTGAACAGCGGACAAAGCCTCTGGCAACTCCAACTGATAAGCAACCTCTCCCTTGCGTACTAAGACTCGATATGGTCCAATAAACCGAGGTGCCAGCTTACCCTTAATTCAAATCTCTTGATTCCACGAAGTGGCGACACTCTGAGGTATGCTCTATCACCTATCTCATACACCACTTCCTTGTGCTTGGCGTCAGCGTAGCTCTTCTGCCTTGATTGTGCTACCTTTAGCCTGTCCCTAATCAAGGCGACCTTCTCCTCAGCATCCTTGATCAAATCAGGCCCGAACAACTGACGTTCTCCTACTCCATCCCATAGCAATGGCGTCCGGCACCGTTTCCCATACAGTACATCAAACGGTGACGTCTTGATGCTGGTTTGATAGCTGTTGTTGTAGGAAAACTCAGCATATGTCAAATTCGCATCCCAACTGGAACCATGAGCCAAAGCGCAAGCTCTCAGCATGTCCTCCAGAATCTGATTCACCCTCTCGGTCTGTCCGTCAGTATGTGGGTGAAACGCTGTGCTAAACTCAAATCTAGTACCAAGTGACTCGTGCAGCTGGCGCCAGAAGTGTGAGGTAAATTGGGTGCCTCTATCAGATACAATACTCTTGGGAACTCCATGTAGGCACACAATTCTGTCCATATAAATCTTGGCCAACTTTGCACTCGTATAGGTCGTCTTTACCGGTATAAAGTGGGCTACCTTGGTCAAATGGTCTACCACTACCCAAATGGAGTCATATCTTGACCTGGTCCTGGGTAATCCTGTGATAAAATCCATTCCCACTCTATCCCACTTCCAATCCGGCACGGGCAATGGCTGTAGCAGTCCTGCTGGCTTCTGGTGTTCTGCCTTCACCCGGCTACATACATCACATAGGGCAA
Organism: Avena sativa; assembly: GCA_916181665.1. Lineage (NCBI taxonomy): Eukaryota > Viridiplantae > Streptophyta > Magnoliopsida > Poales > Poaceae > Avena > Avena sativa. Next base: position 150,863,938 of record OV702283.1, on the reverse strand, counting down.
TATGCTCCGCAATGTCTCCCTTCATGTTGTTCCACCAGAATCTGTCCTTTAGGTCCATATACATCTTCGTATTGCCCGGATGTATGGAATACGGCGAGTCATGAGCTTCCTGCAGAATCAACTTCCTCATCTCCGGATTGTTGGAGACGCACAAACGATCTCCATACCACAAGGTTCCTTGCTCATCCTCGCAGAATTCCCTTGCTCGATCCTCCTTCATCTTTTCCTTTACTTCATCAATCTCTTTGTCTCCCACTTGAGCCTTCCTGATTATGTCCTGTAGTGTTGGTTGGACTTCCATTGTTGCCAAGTATCCTTCAGATACTACCTCCAGTCTAAGGTCCTTGAATTGCTTGCACAAATCCTCGGGCAATTCCCCAATTGTCAATCCATTGGCATAAACCTTCCGGCTCAGAGCATCTGCTACTACATTGGCCTTTCCTGGGTGGTATTGCAGATTCATATCATAGTCCTTGATAAGTTCCAACCATCTCCTTTGCCTCATGTTCAGTTCCTTCTGTGTAAATATGTACTTCAGGCTCTTGTGGTCGGTGTACACATCACAGTGTTTTCCCATTAAGTAATGCCTCCATACCTTGAGCGCATGAACCACTGACGCTAACTCCAAGTCGTGTGTGGGGTAATTCCGCTCATGGTGCTTGAGTTGCCGCGAGGCATATGACACTACTCTCCCATCTTGCATCAGCACACTCCCAAGTCCCTGTCGAGAAGCATCGCAGTACACTTGGAAATCCTTCTAAAGGTCTGGTAAACACAGAACGGGTGCGGTCACTAGTCGACGCTTCAGTTCCTGAAAGCTGGCTTCACACACATCCGTCCATTCGAACTTCCTCTCCTTCTTCAGAAGTTCAGTCATTGGCTTAGCAATCTTGGAGAAGTTTTCAATGAATCTCCTGTAATATCCAGCAAGTCCCAAAAAGCTTCGAATCTCCCCCGCATTCTTGGGCGCTTCCCACTCAGTTACTGCAGTCACTTTGCTTGGATCAACAGCGACTCCTTCTCCTGACACTACGTGTCCAAGAAATCCAACAGTGTTAAGCCAGAATTCACACTTGCTGAATTTGGCATACAGCTTGTGTTCCCTCAGCTTCTCCATAATCAGTCGCAGATGTTTCTCATGTTCAGCATCATCCTTGGAATATATCAGTATGTCGTCAATAAACACCACCGCGAAGTTGTCCAAGTACTCCATGAATACCTTGTTCATCATGGTCATGAAGTATGCCGGGGCGTTCGTTAGTCCAAAAGACATAATTGTATACTCGTATAAGCCATACCTAGTGGTGAAAGCAGTTTTTGGTATGTCCTCCTCCCGGATCTTCAATTGGAAGTAGCCTGATCGCAGATCAATCTTGCTGAACACCTTCGCTCCTTCCAGTTGATCAAACAAATCATTTATGTTCGGCAGGGGGTATTTGTTCTTGATGGTCACCTCATTCAGCGAGCGATAGTCCACCACTAATCTCTTGCTGCTGTCTTTTTTCTCCACAAACAGAACAGGTGCACCCCATGACGACGAACTAGGCTGAATGAATCCCTTGTCCAACTGCTCTTTCAGCTGCTTCTTCAATTCCTTCAGCTCATCCACATCCATCTTATATGGTCTCTTTGCTATAGGTCCTGTTCCCGGCATCAGATCGATGAGAAACTCCACTTCCCTGTCAGGTGGCATTCCTAGCAGCTCCTCCGGAAACACGTCGGGGTAATCCTTAATCACAGGCACAGTATCCATGCTAACCCCCTTAAGAGAATTCAGCTTACACCTTCCCGGTCGCACTGCCGACTTGAATCTAATTCTCTTACCATCCGAGGTTTTGAGTGAAACAGCTCGCTGTGCACAATCTATGTGTCCCCCATGCATAGACATCCAATCCATACCCAGAATAACATCTAACCCTTGTGATTCCAACACTACCAGATGTGCAATGAAGTTGTGCGTTCCAATCCTCACAGTTAAACCGCGGCATCCCGCGCTAGCTATCATATCTCCTCCAGGTGAACTCACTCTAATAGACTCTTTCATAGACTCAGTAGGTATCTTATACTTTTCCACAAATGCCCTTGATATGAATGAATGCGATGCACCAGTATCGAAAAGTATGAAAGCTGGGTGAGTGTTGATTGGGAACTTACCAATCACAAGGTCAGGCTCATCTGGGATCTCCTCCACATTCATGTGGTTCACTGTGGCCTTCTGGTTGTTGGTTGGCTTCAGTCCCTTCCTCTTCGGACAGTTGTCAGCATAGTGTCCCTTCTGGCCACACTTGAAGCATGTCACCTCACTCAGATCCTTCTTCACAAAGCTGCGATCACGGTTGCGGTCATGTCCACCGTGTCGTCCAGAATGGTGAGAGTGTCCTCCCTTGTGGTTGTGGTGGGTGCTCTTGTGGTTGTCATGGCGATGTCCATCGCCTCCATGGTGGTGGCGGTCATGGCTCCCATGGTCACTCCCTCCATGCTTGGAGTACCCATCATATGAAGTGCGGGACTTGTGATGTGAACCAGAGTGGTGATTATTACTCTTTATCTTGCGGTTCTCCACCTTCTTGTGCTTCCCTTCCAATATCCTGGCCTTGTCCATAAGCTCCTGGAAAGTGGGGCAATAAACCACCAGTAGCTACACTGAAAGCTCATCACTGAGGCCATCCAGGAATCTCTCCCTCCTTTTTGCATCAGTGTCAACATCCTCAGGTGCATAACGGGACAGGTCGTTGAACTCCTCAATGTACTCAGCCACGGTGCGGTTGGTTTGGCGCAAGTTGCGGAACTCCTTCCTCTTCAGGCTTAGAACTCCTGAAGACACGTGGTTGGTCCTGAAACCTTCCTCAAACATTGCCCAAGTCACAGTGTCCAGCGGGTGGGTGATCTGAAAAGTGTCCCACCAAGAAGCGGCTGGTCCCTCCAGTAGGTGAGCGGCAAACCTCACCTTCTCAGCATCAGTGCATCCAACAGTTACTAGATCCTTGTTGACTGAACGTAACCAGTCGAGAGCAACCATTGGTTCCGTTGCAGTAGAGAACTTAGCTGGCCTTAGCCTCAGAAATCTGGTGAGAGCATCTCCCCGAGGCTGGTTGCTCCCATTGTTGTTGTTGTTCTGAGCTTCCATGAACTGAGTCATAACTTGGGTCAGCTGTGCCTGAGCTGCCATGAGCTGCTCCAACTCCGTGAGTTGACGGCGGGGAGGCATCTGCGGTTCAGCATAGGTAAGCTTAGAAAGAATCAACTACGATAATAGGATTCTACCCATGCATAGGATCAAACAACAACAAACAATAGCAGACAATCTCAAGCAAGCAACACATCAACAAACAAGTGATCCAGCAACATCCCAGGGGTTATACTAGCAATATATACCTACTGAAATAGTTTTACAAGAGTTGTCAATGGTTAACTAAACAGTTGATCAACTAAGCAACAAAAACAGCAATCTGCCAGAACAGTCCAGCAGCGTTCACGAATTTTTTTACCTGACTTAGACTCGTCAAAAAAATATGCTGATTTTTGAACATACAGTACAGAGAGTTACGCACCAGCCCTATTTTTTTCCGATTTTTCCCAGTTACCAGAAAAATATGAAAAATCGTACAGTACTTCTATTTCAGCAGAAAACTGCAGCGACAATAACACAGATGGTAACCAAACTTGTCATAACTCTTTCATAAAATTCGCACAAATAATTCCTGGGATATTGGAGTACACAAATAAGCAACTAAACACTCTTGAACTAACAGTAATTAAGTTTCACATCGATCGAGACTAATCCTAACGATTTTACCTAACGAGGACTAATTGGTGGACTTCTATCTACTCCTTGAAGAGGTTGCGGTAGGTCCTTGCACTCATGCGTTGGCGCTTCGGTCTACGGTTCAACCATGGCGGCGGAGTGTACACCTCTCCTGAATCATAACTTGATATCTCAAACTCCACCTCTTCTGGATCCTCCTCTTCTTCTTCACTCTCAGCTGCAACTGCAACAGCTTCATCTCCTCCACCATCATCGTCTCCATCATCATCATCCTCGTCCTCATCATCATCATCGTTCCCGCTGTCATCATCATCCGCATTGTTGCCATCACCTCCATTGTCATCATCAGAGGGTGGATTCAGCTGTTCTTGGAGAGCGACAATCTGGGCTGTCATAGCTTCAATAGTTTGATCCCTTTCCTGGACGGTCCCTTGCAACTGTTGTATGTTCTGGGTGTTTTCCTGCACAGTACCATGAAGATGAGCTATGGTTGCATCTCTGGCTATCAGGGCATTCTCCAGGACTCCCACAACTTCATGCAAGGTGTCAATCTCCTGTCCTTGGGCCACCATACCATTGCTAGAAAAATCTGCAATCTCCATTATCATCATCACCTTCTCAGCTAGAGCTCCATTCTCCCTTTCCATGTCCTCTATGTGCCTCCGACGGGGCGGCATGTTGTTCCTGTCGCCCGGGGTAACCACAATGTGCCCATCTTCATCACGCCTCCCATAGTCACGGTAGGGTGAATCTGCTGGAAGTAGGTGTCGAACATGATGGCACTGGCGAGACAGGGCTTCATGTATGGCCAAGTTGATTCCAAGTCCCCAGTTGCAGTATGTCTTGGTGTAGATCAGATGCACAGGGTTTGGCAAGGAGGCATCCCTGAAGATGAAGGTGGTGATCTCCCATGCATCCTCACCATATCCATAGGTGTACAGCCTTCTTCCCTTGAACATGGGCAGTGGCAATCCCAATGACTGCGAGAGCTGTGCTAACTGTCTTGCAAAGGGCCTTGGTGACTCCATGGTTGCATACTCAGTCCTGACCTCTCCCATCTATCAATTAAAAGAGGAAAGTGTGAGAATAGCATATGATTAGGATTTACGAGAGTGAAAGGCATAAGATGAAAGACAGAGTTAACACAAGTTTTAATAATTCTATGGCTTCCTAATCCAATCCTAGGTCACGTTCCTACAGTCGACACACGGGCTCTGATACCATCTTGTAACACCACGGTTCTGAAAAGACCGTAGCTTCTATGTGACATGCCAATCCCTGGATCGGTTCATTGGCCCACAATAGAATAAGATGAATAACATAGCAAAATATCCGTGTATCATAAATAACGAAGATCCAGAGTACCATGATTACAATAAAAGCTTAGCTCAAGGCTAGCTCAAATTATTCAGGTAGCAGCATAATTAAAGTAAATCCTCCATTCTTCAAATTGCCCACAAGTGAACAAGTGCCGAGTGGAGTACCGTGGCCTATATCGATTACTCAGAATCGGAATACCCTGCAACATGAAACGTAGCAGCCCCGAAGGGTCAATACATGGAATGTATGGCAAGTAGAGCTAGTAAAGGAGACAATAGTGCTAACATCTACATGCATATTTGGCAAGTGGAGATGTGTCTAGCTTGCATTTGCAAATACCTTTGTCCTACTTTCATAAACAGTTTTTGATTTTCTTTGAAAGGATCCCAATTAAGTTAACCCAACAATATTAAAGCAATTATGAAATTAGAATGAGCGAGAAACATTTCATGGAATCAATATCAAGCAACTCAGTTGTCCATAACCGGGGACACGGCTAATCGATTATATTATACACCCTGCAGGGGTTAGTACACTTTACCCATGTGACTTGGCCAGCCCAGCTCGTACCATCACTCTCTTTTTTGGGTGACGATAGGGAGAAGACCAAGAAGAGACCGTTCGGGAAGTAGCTCCCCAATCCCGACGCGCACCGGTCCAACCTACCAAAATTCTACATCTCTGGATACGCGGGTTCGAGTTACCACAACCTACTAAGTCCAACCAACCGCCCATTTCATTATTGGCACATGGTTGTACACGTAAGCTACAAAATAAAGAAGACAATCATTTTCTCTCGATGCCTGGGTGCCTTTCTGCAATGAAACCACCAAAATTTATCAATCCCGTCACACCCAGGAGATTCATTGATTAAGTTGTTTTAGTTTTCACAAACCAATACTTTTAGAAACAAGTTTCAGTGATGTAACCCAGCCCTCGTTCATCATAGCATGGCTAAGCACATCTATCAACGGTGGTTCATCTACAAGGAAAGCCCTACCACATAATAGGACATAGCATAGCGATAGTATCATCCTACACATGCGTCTACAAAATACACGACAATGCATTGAAAATAGTAGGACAATATCATGAACAAAATAGCATCTACTTGCCTTGGTTGTAGCGGTCGGAAGAACAATCCACACACGAGCAAGCGTTGCACTCGTCACAATCTACACGATACAATTGCAATCATAAACAAACAATTCACAAGCATATGCAACAGAGATGATGCATGAATGCATGCATGACAAGTGGATTGATGCTACAGCAGCACCACATAATCCTATTTAGTAAAGCTACTGATTGCATGCATGGAAAATAGTTTTAGCGCAAGGAAAACTATTATGCAAAATATAGTGCTCAAAACTAGAGCTAGAACACAAATAAATTACTACCGGTAGTATGCTGTTTGTAAAATCTTGGGAAAAGTCTACTGCATAGGCATTGCTATTTAGGAACAGTACCAACTGGAATTACTCAAAAAGTAATTATAAAACTCCCTGAATAATTAAAACACTGCAGAAAGCCACTAGACAGTTTCTACAGAATTTTTTACTGTACGCCTATCCTTTTAATTCACTTTGAGATTCCCCTCATTCTACTGAATCCAGGGACATATTACACGCAATTTTTGGATTTACAGATCTTTTTCTACGAATTAATTACTCCAAAAAGGCCATTAACTCCTTTAATTAATCTGGGCAAAATCTTGCTGCAAAAGTGTAAAACAATGGTATAGCAATATTCTACACGACTTACTGAATCTACACATATTTTATTTGCAATTTTTGGCCCAGCGGATTAATTTCTACGCAATTTATAAGTTTCTATGAAAATCTGCCAAGTTAATCGATTAAAGAAATTACCCAGTCAACTTTGACTGCTGACTGGGCGCTGACTATGCGTTTGACTAGTCAGCGCCTGGGGCTGACCGGTCAACGGCCGATCTGGGCCGTTGGCCACAGATCGAGCGGCAGAGGGAGGGCGGCGGCGGCGGCTTACCGGCGGGCGACGGCGGCTCGGCGTCGGCGGTCCGGCGGCGGGGTGGCGATCCGGCGGCGGGGTGGCGCGAAGGGGCGGCGGCGCGGCGAGGTGGCGTTGGCGCGGAGCGGGTCGGGGCGGCGGGGTCGGCGGCTCGGTCCCGGCGGCGGCGGCGTCGGCCTACAGGGGGGGAGGCGGCGGTCAGGCGGCGGCGGTCGCGGGAAGGCGCGCGCGCGGGAGGAGAGAGGGGAGGCGCGGCAGCGCTTACCGGCGGCGGCGGAGTGCGGGCGACGGCGGCGGAGCGCGGGCGGAGGCGACGGCTTCGCGAGGCAGCGGCGGCGTCTCGCGGGGGGGTGCGGCGAGATAGGGCAGGGGTCGCGCGCGGGTGGCGGTTAAGAGGAGAGAGGGAAGCCCGCGCGGGGGAGTTGGAGGCGGACTCGGGCGGCGGTTGGAGGCGGACACGGCGGCGACGGCGAAGTCGGTGCCGACAGGTGGGGCCCACCTGTCGGTGGCCTGACGCGGGGCGGCGGCGGATATTATCCGCCGCGCGGGCGGTGGCTGCAGGCGCGCGCGCGGCGCGGCTGGATGCTACCTGGGCCGGCGCGGCCTGGCAGGCTGGCGCGGCGGCGCCGATTTTTTTTTTGATCTTTTCTTTTTCCCTTTTTCCAATCTAGTAAAACCTCCGTAACTCCTTCATACGAACTCCGAATTGGGCGATTCTTGTTCCTAAATTTTTGTAGAATCATGGGGATCAACCTAGGGTCAAGGGGTGAGTGAAACCACTAGTCTACAAGGGTGGAAAACACTAGTCCTAGTAAAACGTCCCGCAGGAGCACTTTAGTAAAGTAAAATAGGATTTTGATAATAGCGTTTTGTCGAATACTTCGATCGAAGGTTTTGCATGAAAGAACATGATGCAATGATTTGAATGATATGCAGAACCAAATCTAAAATTTGGGATGTGACAGGAAGGTCTTCATCGAGTACCGTACATGTGACTGACTGCGGGAGTGCTTCCGGAACACGGCGTCGGAAGGATCGTCTATGCGATCTTGAGATCGGCAAGTGACCGACTACATCACCGACGATAATACGATCTCTTTAACCGCTTTCGATCTTCGAGGGTTAGTACTCTATCGACTTGTTGCTACAATCTAGTAGATATATCTTGGCTAGTGTGCATTCATGCGATAGAATTTTTTTGTTTTCCATGCTACGAACCCCTACAGTGGTATCAGAGTTGTGTCTATATGTAGATATGTTGCACGAGTAGAACACAATGGTCATTGTGGGCGGTGGTGCTTTTATTATCAATTGCTTCTTATGTACTTTGCATCTTGCGGGATGGTGGGATGAAGCGGCCCGAGCTAATCTTACATGACATCGTTCATGATACTTGCTCCACGCTCGACATGCAACTTGTATTGCATAAGTGTCTTTGCGGGTGTCTGTCTCTCCCATCATAGTGAAGATTCAATTTACAATGGGCACTTGATAGTTTATGCATCAATGTTGTGGTTCTTGTTCGTAAGTTAGAACGGTACTTATTGAAAGCCCCAAACCACATAAAATATGCAAAGAAAATTAGAGGCGTCTAACTTCGGTTTGTAGGGGTGTGCTGTGATATGATATGGCCATGATTGTGATTATATATGATGTATGCAATGATCCTTATTGTAAGTTGGAAACCGGCAGGAGCCTTATGGTTGTCTTTTAAATTTTGTTAAGACCTGCGTGGCTATTATTCAAAGTAGTTGTAATAGTTGATGATGGTGGACGACAACCATGGTCGGTGCCATTGACCTTGACGCCACACTGGTGATGATGGAGATCATGTTCGTGCTTGAAGATGGAGATCTGAACCACAAGAATAAAGGCCATATCATATCACATATTTTAAATTGCATGTGATGTTAATACTTTTATGCATCTTGTATTGCTTAGATTGCAACGATAGAATTATTAGATGATCCCTCTCTCAAAATATCAAGTTATAGAGTGTTCGTCCTTAGTAGGCGCCGTTGCCAAAGCTCATTGTTTTGAAGCACCACGTGATGATCGGGTGTGTTAGATTCTGTGAGTGTATACAACGGGAGCAAGCCAAATTTGCTCATGCGGAAACTAAGGTTACATCTTGACGAGCCTAGCATGTACAGACATGGTCTCGAAACATGGATTACCGAAAGGTAAAGCATGAGTCATATAGATGATATGATGAACATGATGATTGTTCGCCTTTGAAACTACATCATGTCACGTGATGATCGGACTTGGTGTAGTGGATTTGGTTCATGTGATCACTAAAACAATGTGAGGGATATTGTTTTGAGTGGGAATTCAATAGTAATATGATTAAAAGTTGAACACTATTTATCATAAATTAAATCAAAGTGAATTTGCATATTTGTTGTAGTCATTGGCATCCGCTTGCCACCTTGCGCTTAGTTATAATTGAGATAATAGAACTATAGAATTCTTGTTAGTTACTTTACGAACTAGTATCGTATTGGTTTGAAGTGTTAATCTAAAGTTTAAAAGTCCTATTGCAAACTTTTAGTAAGTTCTGGTTACTCCATGAAGTTTAATAATTGGTATTAAATCAAAAGTAACAATTCCAATGTTAGTATATAAGTATCATGTTTGTCTCCATGATTCTTGATATTTCAAAGATTGTTTTAATATCAAGGTTATCGAGGAGCTGAAAGAATTGTTTCAGAAACCATCATGTGTGGAAGATAATGCGATATCTGAAACAAAGTTTTGGTTGCAACATGATGGAGTATAATATGAAAAAAGTATATGTTCTCATATTTGATGAGAGTTTACAAAAGTTTGGAGACACTAGTTATCCTAATACTCCAAAAGGTATTAGAGAGCAACATTATACTCGCGATTCACCCTTATAAGCTAAAGTAGCTTGATCATGAATAGTTCCATGACAAGGATGAATATTTGATGTAGGTAAAATGTTTACTACACTAAAAGATTACTAAAGAATAGAATTTGAAAGAACACCAAGCATTTGCTGATTGTGATATACTTCAAATTGCAAGTCCAAAGACATTGGTATTTAACTATACACGCTTTGGACTATGTGTCATGAGTATGGCGCCACTGTTGATGTTCCTAGATTCTTTTGAAAAGAAAAATAAATGCTAAAAGAGAAATCTTAGAAATATATGGCAGAAAATAAAAGACTAGAATTGTTCAGCTTAGGTATATAAAGGATATATGTGTTATGGTTGTATTCTTTGCTTGTTAAACAATGTAGTTCTTGAGTATTGGATACTGAATTTGTTGGTGTGAATCATCATACGAAACAACACAATTCATGAACTACAATGGCCTAAGTAACTAGACAAATAATATGTGATGATGTTCATCGAGAACAAATAAAGGGATATTATGTTGCTCATTAATATCAAAGCTTGCCTTCAAGATTTGTTTTATCAGGTATTATGAGAACAAAACGGTTGTTCAAATAATTTTAGTATACCATGAAAGATGGATGATATACAAGTCTAGTTGGAGAACTCACATCCATAAATATAATGCTAAAAATAATGAAAGAGAATTGATTGAAAGATCACTTAAAAAGTGACATCGCTGTTTAAATTATGGTGGAAAGAAAACATGAAGAAACCCCATACTTGATGGAATTTTGTAGTATTTTTGATTTTTGATCAAATGACGCTTGTGAAACTTCCCTAGAGATAATTAAAACTCCGTTCATAGGCCAAATGGGAACGAATGACTAGCTTATTGGAATTTGTACATATTTGATGTATGAAGTCCATTATGTGTAGTCGAGAGCGATGGATTTCAACTTCATATGCTTTCTCCAAAAATTTGAGTGAATATATGAATATTTACTTAATGAGGATGAAGTGTGAAACATTTGAAAAGTTCGAAGAATTTCAAGATGAAGTACAAAATCAATGTAATAAGAAAAAATAAAGAATTTATGATAGGATCATAAAGGACGATATTTGAGTTACAAGTTTATCATAACACCAAGATTTGAGGAATCGTTCTGTGGATTTGCGTTCCCCGAAACACCATATGAGTATGGAATAATCGAGATATGCAACGAAACCTTGATTGACATGGTAAGATCAAAGGTGTAATTCATAAAACTACCATATATTTTAAAGATTAAAAGCTTTAGAGAACCGATTTTTCACTGAAAAGAGCTCCATCATGATCCGTTGAAATGACACCATATAAATTTATGGTTTGGGATAAAACCCAAGTTGTCCTTTCTTAAACATTGGTATGCTATGCATAAGAGAGATGTTTGCAACCAAAGTCGGATGAACATGTCTTTGTATGTTATTTCAAATAAACGTTGAGTATTCCTCGATAACACTGAAGACAAAAGTGTTTATCGCTTAGGACGTCAAGTTTCTTTGAGAAGGAACCGTGAAAAGTTAAGTGGGAGGACAATAGAACTTTGATAAGGTTAAAAGATACTTAGCTATATGTGCAAAGTTGCGCAGCGCCGAAAAGTGTTTCGGAGACAGCAACAATGCTCATGGCTCACATGCCTCAAAGGTTGTGGTCACGGAGGTTTGAAGTTCCTATTGAACCAAGTAGGTCGGGTAAACAATCAAATACTAGGATTTGAAAGTAAATCATTGTTGTTTGACAATTATGAACCGAATGTATGCAAAGAAGCAATGGTGGGCCCTGACTCCGTCAAATGGTTTGAAACCATAGAATCCGTGATAGTTCCATACACGAAAAATCAAGATTTGACCTTGAGAGACCCTCTGGAAGGTGTAAAACCTTACAGTCATTTTTGGATCTATAAAGAAATAGACATGGATGTTTCACATCTATGAAATTGTCGACATGTCGGGAAAGAGTTCACGATAATGTTCAAAGAGTTGACTATGACAAGATCTGATCTTTCATTAAGCGATATTTAGTCTTGACGGATTAATGTGGCAACCACTACATATAATTTTGTTATGTGGTAGTTGAATAAACAAAACAAGTTCTTCTAATAGAATTGTTACCTAGGATGTGTACATAACACGGTCCAAAGGGTTTTGTTAATTCAAAGGATGTTAAAAGCATATGCAAACTTCAATGGTTGAAGTAAGCATCGAGGAGTTGGAATCTTCACCATGATGAAACTGTTAAAAAAGTTTAAATTCATCGGAGATGATGAAGATGCTTGCATTTGCAAGAAAATAAGTGGGAGAGCTAAGACATATTTCTAATACATTATGTGGAGGGCATCTTTTTGATTGGAAATGATGTATCTTTTATTAACACAAGTTAATAATTTCATCTCGATGAAAGACTTAGGCAAAACCCGAATAGTTGGCATCAATATCTATATGGATAGATTGAGACACCAATATGGTTGTGCCAAATGTACATAGATGAGATATTGAAAGAGTTCAATATGGAAATGACAAGAAAGGTTCTTGCCACACATAAAGGATTAAATCGAAATTCAAGTGTATCAACACTTGATAAGTGAAACAAAGATTCAAGTATTTTTGATACTTGAGGATTGAAATCGCAAAGAGAGTTTATCAATCAAACTGTGATATGTACACATCCAGATATGTCCTATACTCTAAATGTTATGAGCATATGCCAGAATGATTCATAAGATGATCATTGGACGATATTAAGGATATTCTTATGATATTTTGGAAGAACTAAGAATATATTAGTTTTGTAAGAGGTGACAAATAGATGGTTAGTTCATTGTAAAAGTACTACATTGATACTAGTTTTGTCACAAAGTACAAATTAAGTTTATCTCAATCTAAACTAAGGGTGGCACAATATAATGGAAAGTAAGTTCCATAATGGATTTGGATGAGTTCCAAAGTTAAGACATTGTGACAGATACTATAACAAAAGGCTAAGTATATGACTGCTATTATAGGAGCAAAAGAGGGCATTTGTGTCAAGTAGTTTGTTATCAAACTAGGTGTGGTTCACAGAGGGATAGTACTATGAAGATATATTGTACGAAAATATTATCAACATGTTTTAACCCCAAGGAACTAAAGGTCTCACCAAAGGACCAAATTTATACAAAGTCATCTCATTAGAGAATGAGTGATGCGTAGAGACGCAAAGACATGCAATTACACACGGACCTGAAAGTGTCGGATCCGAAGATCAGTTGACCACTAGCAATCGTGTAAATACAACACCAAAAATCCATAGGTGTTGATTACACAAAGGTTTGAAACTAGATTATTAACTCTAGTGCAAGTGGGAGACTGTTGGAGATATGCTCAAGAGGCAATAATAAAGTGGTTATTATCATATCTTCATGCTTATGATAAATGTTTACATAACATTCTATAATTGTATTAACTAGAAACATTAATACTCGTGTGGTTTGTAAACATAAAAGAGTCCCTAGTAAAGCCTCTTGTTAAACTAGCTTGTTGGTTAATATATATTATTATGGTTTCCTGATCATGAACATTGAGATGTTATTAACAACAAGGTCATATCATTAGGAGAATGATGTGATGGACATACTCCTATAGTTAAGCATAACATAAGATCAAGTCATTCAAATAGTTCACTTGCTATAAGCTTTCAAATACATACTAACCTAAATCCTTCGACCATGAGATCATGTTAATCACAATCACTGGATGGATTCTTTGATGACATCAAACACCACTTCGTAACTAGGTGTCTATAAAGGTGTCATTGAGTGTTCGAAAAGTATGTGTTGAGGCACATGGACCAGGAGTGGGATTTCTCCATCCATATGAAGGATAGATATACTCTGAGCCGTCTTGGTGGAATGTCATCCAATTAGCTTGCAAGCATGTGACTGACTCACAAGGGATCACATATCACGGGAACAAGAAAAGAGTACTTATCGGTAATGAGGTTGAACTAGGTATGCAGAGATACCGATGATCAAACCTCAGATAAGTAAAGTATCGCGAGACAAAGGGAAATTGGTACTCCCTCCGGTCCATATTACTTGTCATTGAAATAGATGTATCTAGCACTAAAACATGTCTAGATACATCTATTTTAGTGACAAGTAATATGGATCGGAGGGAGTATCGTATGTGAATGGTTCATTCGATCACGAAGTAATCATAGAAATATGTGGGAGCCATATGAATATACAGATTCCTCTATTGGTTATTGATCGTAGAAGAGTCTCGATCATGTCTGCATAATTCACGAACCGTAGGGAGACACACTTAGGGATTCGATGTTAGTAGTAGATATGGAAAGTGAGTAAAGAGACCAAATGTAGTTCGGAGTCTCAGATGGGATCGCGGATATCACGAAGAGATCCGGAATGGTCCGGAGAATAAGATTCATATAAGGAAAGTCCAATTCTGGAGTTCGGGAATGGTTTCGGTGTTTTCACTGGAATGTTCTAGAAGGGTCTAGAAGGTCCACCGAACCGGATGGGGAAGGGTACATGGATGTGTCATGACAAAGTGGAATGGTTGCATCATGTCCTAGGTCACTTGGCTAGACACTTGGAAGATAGAAATCAAACTCTAATTTGAAAGTCAAAAAGGTAGTTTGGAAAATTCAAATCCCAACATGGTTTCCGAGTTAGGGAGAGTTTCTAAGTTAGGAAGGGTTTCCACCTGGGCTAGGAACAACCTTGGACGCCCCCACCAATATAAGGTGGGGGTGGGGGTGCATCCCAAGGTATCCCCCTTGCCCTCGGCGCCCAAGACCCAATCCCTAGGCCGTCGCTGCCTCCCAAGTCGCCGGCGCCCTAGATCCCCTCTAAACAGCCGCTACCGTCCAGCCTAAACCCTAGCCGCCGGCTGCCCTCTTACCTCGACATATAAACCCTAGCCCTGAGGCTCTCTCTACTCCACCATATCCGCTCCGGCTTAGGCGAAGCCCCGCGGGATTTCCCCTCTACTTTCATCACCACACCGTCGTGCTGCTGAAATCGCGAGGAGAGAGCTACAACCTCCGCTGCCTGCTAACAAGGGATAGGAAGGTCTTCATAGAGTATCGTACGTGTGACTGACTGCGGGAGAGCTGCCGAAACGCGGCACCGGAAGGATCATCTATGCGATCTTGAGATCGGCAAGTGAACGACTACATCACCCACGAGAATCCAATCTCGTTAACCGCTTTGGATCTTCGACGGTTAGTACTCTATTGACTCGTTGCTACAATCTAGTAGATAGATCTTGGTTTGTGTGTGTTCATGTGATAGAATTTTTTTGCTTTCCATGCTATGAACCTCTACACATTTCAGCACTCCCCAAGATGAATTAGAAAGGACCTTAGTTAATTGGGAAGAGGCACTAGATGATGAGGAAAGAGAAGACATGGATGATTACCTTGACTATGTTCCAGAAGCACAAAACCCACATGACTATGAAGAACTGGTAAGAAAAGGAGATGAAGAACCTCTGCCAATTGTATTGAAACGAATTCTAGACAATATGAGGTATGAATTTTTAGATAATGAAAATAAATGTCCTTTTATTAGTAGTAAAAAATTATCAGAAAATGAAACAAATAAACTTACTTCATTTTTGATCAAACATCATGAAACATTTGAGTATACTCTAAGTGATATTAAAGGAATAGATCCATCCACTATCACTCATAAGATTACCATGCTTGAAGATGATGTACATGTAGTTGACACACACAGAAGGCTTAATCCGAAAATGAAAGAACTAGTGAGAAAAGAATGTATATGCTTATTAGATGCCAGCATAATATATCATATTTATGATAGTAAATGGGTTAGCCCAGCTCATTGCATACCAAGACATGGGGGTCTTGATGCTGCCATGAATGAGGATGGTGAGATAGTCCCTATAAGACCTATTATTTGGTATCGCATGTGCATAGATTTTAGAAAACTAAACTGTGAGATGCAGAAAAATCATAAACCTGTACCATTCATAGATAGAATTTTAGAAATACTAAGCAGTAATTCTTATTTTTGTTTTCTTGATGTTATTCTGGTTATTCTCAAATTGCTATATAGCCCGAAGATCAAGAGAAAATGTCGGGGGGATAACCCCCGGTAGGGTCACGAGAGGGGAAACATAGAGCAGCTGGGTTGGCTCCGAGTAAAGTAAGAACCAGGCCGGGTAAGAATGGCTGGGTAAGATAAGCATGAAAGCCGACATACAAACTATGTCGGCCCGCACAGGACAAAGTTGTAACCCTTGCAGGAACCGACGAGCCGAGTCGACCGAGGAAGGGCCGAGTCAAGAAGGCCGCGTGGCACCTTTCCGAGTAAGGTTCAGGAGGGACCATGGTAAAGCATGGTCAAAAGAGAAGGGCGACGCCGGGTGACACAAAAGGAGTCGGGTGACACCCAAAGCATACGCTGATGTACAAAGTAACAGCAAGACGCCAAAAGGAACAAGAAGCAGCGTACTAGAAGACCGTTAGCTGTCAAGCTTTATGGACCGAGCCTCTGGGCTTAGGGCAAGCCCATGACCCGGCCCACATTGTAGGGACCAAGATCCAAACAGTAAACCCTAGAACCCAAAGGGGTATTAGCTAGCTAGCACTGCCTATATAAGGGAGGGAATAGCAGTAGTAGAAGAAGGTTGGACAAAGTAGTGAACTAGTGCTGAGAACTCTAGCTTATACAGCTCAAGGAGAACTTGTAATCTTTGGGGTATCAATCGAATTGCTAAGTCCGGAGAGTTCTTCTTGTTCTTTGTGCATGGCTCGACCGTGCACTCCCTCCCCGGTGACCACAAGCACCCATTCGCCCCCCAACTTAAGCCTACCCATGGCATCTGCCGTGCCACCACCACGACAGTTGGCGCCCACCGTGGGGCAGAAGCAGGTGCTTGATGGAGTCTTCTTCCCGACGGGCAACATCATCGCCAAGACCGGCAAGCGCGTCTACTTCGGCATCATCCAGAGGTTTGAAGCGCTCAACTTCGTCAGCGACAACGCGGGCTGCTTTGGGAAGCCGTTCCCTATAGGTGGTCGCTTCATCAAGTTCGGTGAGCACCAGGTCTACGTCGTGGTGCGCGTGGAGCGCGCATATCCTAAGCGCGTCGTCCTGGCGCCGGATCCTCCAACGGCTCCTGTCGCTGGGAAACCACACCAACTCGTCTCCATGGAGGTAATGATGACAGCCCCAAACCCCGCAGCTCCCCCAGTAGTTCCAGTAGTGAATGAGAACGCAGAGGGAGGAAATCATGAGGAAACGCCAAGGGCTACAAGAACATCAAAGGTGCCGCTAGAAAAACCAAAGAACATAGCTAGGAGCAAGAGGGATAAGGAGCTGCAGGAAGCGATAGACAAGTTGGCAGAGCTAGTGGCACATGCAACTGACCCGGCACGTGTGCAAGCCGAGTTGGAGGAAGCCAGGATAAAAGTCCTAGAGAAATCCAAGGAGCTAGTACAGTTATAGCAGGACGTGGATATCACCATCCGAGAGCTTAACTCGGCAAATCGAGTCAAGGGCGCAAAGACCCGGCTTGATGCAACGAGATTGAGAGGAAGGAACCTCAACGAAGAGCTGGCAAATGCGACGTCCAAGATAACACCGGAGAACAGCAATGAGATAGCCATGCGTCCAACATATAACACAGCAGCAGCTAATCTGCGAGCAGCAGAAGCAGAAATTTCATAATTACCCCACTTGGAGGGGGAAGCAAAGAAAAGGCAACAAGAACGAGTCAATGAACTAGTAAAAGCAGCCAGCATGCTGAATGAGGCGTATTACAGAGCGAATCCGGGTATAGCAGGGAGGTCACAGCTGGTTCACTCGGCGACTCCTGTCTCGGTGAGATCGGTTCGGCACACAGCATCCTCACCCGGAGTGGCGCCTAGGCCGAGAAAAGAAAAAAGTGTGGATTCTGGAAGAAACAAGCAGATGGTCGCCTATGATCCGGCAGTGGTTCAAGGAAACCCGGTGCATGCGCAAGGGGAAAAAAGAAATAATCCCCAAGGCAATGAAAACCAGGAAAAACCAGGGCAAAGAAATGACATCGGAGGGAAAAAATTTGCGCCTCATCCTAGGCGCGGAACTCACTCGGCAGGAGGAGGAAATCCAGCTCCGAATAATGCACCAGCTCAGCCAGAAAGAAGACAGCAAAGCGAAGGAAAAGCAGTTTAATAGCCTGCTGACCCGAACGCGAATAAGTATAATGATGGTTACTCAGCTATGGTAAATGACGGTTATGAACTGCCAGATCATGCATATCAAGCAATGGGAGCAAGATTCGGAGGCAGGAACCTTCAGCCGGATGATGCAAGGCTAAGGCTTGACCGAATAAAAATGGCAGGGATAATTGAATCGCAAGGTCCGCAGGGTCCACCGTGCTTCGGCCCAAGGATCATGAAGGAGCCACCGGTGCCAAATTTTCAGCTGGCCAGAGGGACAAAAACGTATGATGGAAGCACAAATCCAGAGGACTGGCTGATAGATTATGGAACCGTTGTGAAGATCGCGCAGGGAAACTTGAGATGGGCAGTACGTTATGTGCCGCAGATGCTGGAAGGACCAGGTCGGTTATGGTTGAACAATTTGCCACCCGGAAGCATCAATAGTTGGATCGATTTTCACGATGCTTTCGTGAGAAATTTCACGAGAACTTACAAGAGGCCGAATCGCCCACAACAACTGGCAATGTGCAAGCAAAGACCGAATGAAATAGACAGGAAATTCCTCACAAGGTGGTGTATGATGCGTAACTCTTGTGAAGGGGTAATCGAGTCACAAGCAATCGCATGGTTTGCACAAGGATGTAGACATGGAAGTGTGATGTGGCAAAGGTTGCAAAGAGATATGCTAGCAAGGCTAGCAGAGACGATAAGAATCGCTGACTCGTATGCGTTAGGAGATCCGACTCAGCCGCTGCTCATGTCGGCAGACGGGATGACTGAGACTCAGATCTATGACGCTGTCGGGTCGCAAAGGCGCTAGGAAAGATCCGAATACAGAAGCAAGAGAAGAGACGAAAGACCAGATTACAGGTATGGTTCGACTCAGGTTGCGGCTGTGAGTCAGGATCATCCAAATGCTGGAAGCAGTCAGCGTTAAAGCACAAATGGACAACAGCAATGGGTGCAAAGAATGACGGGAAAAGGCCATACGATCAGAGGAAGCAGTATCAGGACCGACAAAAATATACCTATGAGATGATGCTGGATCAGCCGTGTAAGATTCACACGCCTAGTCCGAGTAAACCAGCCAATCACACGACGAGGCAATGCACTTGGTTTCAGAAAGGAGATAGAGTGGACTCGCCGAATAAGCAGCTTCCACCACCTCCCCCTCCACCACTTACAGGAGGAAATGCTCAGATAATGGGAGCAGACAACAGATGAAAACATGCAGCCGAGGTATCAGAATCAAGAAAGAAGAGAAGCTGTGCACCAGGTGCATAATCCAAGAGGTGATGACACTCATGTCGGTCATGGAACTAGAAATGAGTACAGAGAACATCACCAGAGTTATGTTGTTTTTGTCATAGAGCCAAATGACAAAAAGAGCCAGCAGCTACGAATGATGGAGGTGAATACCGCGATGCCTGCAATCCCCAAGTACATGCATTGGTCTGAGCAAGAGATAACTTGGAGTATAAAAGATCACCCCAAGATCATGCCAACCCCAGGAGGATATGCTCTAGTTTTGGATCCAACATTCATGGGCCCAGATATCAATGTCAAGTTTTCAAAAGTGCTAATTGACGGTGGCAGTAGCATCAACATCATGTATAAGGATACAATGCTCAAGTTAGGCATTACCATGAACATGCTGGAGCCGACTAAGACCACTTTCCACGGTATTGTGCCGGGATTGTCCTATGAGCCAATTGGCAAGATTTGGGTCGACGTATTATTCGGCAACAGAGAGAACTGTCGCACTGGGGCCATAGAGTTTGAGGTAGTGGATTTGGTCAGCTCATATCACACCTTACTCGGCAGGCTGGATATGGCAAGATTCATGGCTACTACCCATATGGCTTACTTAAAGATGAAGCTGCCAGGCCCATGTGGGGTGATCACAGTTGAAGGGGACTACAAAATATCTATTGCTTCTGCCTCAGCCGGATCTTCACTGGCCGAGTCACTCGTCATAACACAAGAGAAAAGTCAGATGTTGGAAGTGGCAGCATTGGCCAAAGCAGCACAAATGTCCATGCCGGCACTCACCAACCCGCATGGCAGTGTGTCATTTCAAGCTACAAAGGAAACCAAGAAGGTGCAAGTGGATGAAACTTTCCCAGAGCGCACAGTTACCATTGGGGATGGCCTTATAGACAAATAGGAAAGCGAGCTCACCAGCTTCCTCCGTGAGAATCGGGATATCTTTGCATGGTCCACTCAAGATCTGCAAGGAGTTCCGAGGGAGCTGGCTGAGCACTCTCTTCATGTAAGACCAGATGCCAAGCCGGTGAAGCAACCCCTCCGCCACTTCGTCGAAGATAGGAGGAAAGTAATAGCTGCCGAGATTGCAAGACTTTTAGCTGTTGGATTCATCATGGAAGTACTGCACCCGGACTGGTTGTCAAATCCAGTCTTGGTCGAGAAGAAAAAAGATGACCCGAACGTAGAAGTGGTATGGCGCATGTGTATTGATTACACAAACCTCAATAAGGCGTGTCCAAAAGATCCATTTCCCCTGCCTCGGATCGATCAAGTCATAGATTCTACTGTTGGGTGTGAGTTGTTGTCGTTTATGGATGCGTATTCAGGATTCCATCAGATACCACTGAATCCAAATGATCAAATAAAGACAGCCTTATCACCCGGTACATGGCTTATTGCTATCGCACCATGCCATTCAGATTGAGAAATGCAGGCGCAACATATCAAAGATGCATGCAAAAATGCTTGCAAGATCAATTGGACAAAAATGTTCAACTATACGTCGATGACGTGGTAATAAAAACCAAACAAAGTCATACTCTAATTGAGGACTTGCGTCAAACATTCACAAACTTGAGAAGATTCCGGATGAAGCTTAACTCGAAAAAATGTAGGGCGAGGTGAAAAAGCCCTACCACTATATCAGCTGATGAAGAAATCAGACAAATTCACATGGACACAGCAAGCTGATAGCGCTTTCCATGACTTAAATAAAATGTTGGCAACAACACCAATATTAGCATCACCATTATCCAAGGAGCCAATGTTGCTCTATGTCGCCGCAACCAACAGAGTTGTAAGTGCAGTAATAGTGGTTGAACGTGAAGAAGGGGGAAAATCAGTCCAAAGACCGGTGTATTACTTGAGCGAAGTGCTCTCTGTCTCGAAACAGAATTACCTGCATTATCAGAATATGACATATGGGGTATATATGGCAACAAAGAAGCTGAAACATTATTTTCAAGAACACCCAATCCGGGTAATATGCGAGGCACCTATCTCGGATATATTGGGCAGCAAAGATGCCAGCGGCCGAGTCGCCAAATGGGCCATCGAACTGGCACCATACACTCTACAATATGATCGGCGAGATGCAATAAAATCTCAAGCTGTTGCAGATTTGTTTGTAGAATGGATGGAAATGCAGTACGAACCACCACTGCCAGATCCGAATTACTGGAAAATGCATTTTGACAGGTCCAAGACGAAAATGGGTCTGGGCGCCGGGATAGTGCTCACATCTCCAAAGAGGGATCAACTGAGGTACGTGTTGCAGATTCATTTTGCTGGTTCTAACAACGTTGCCGAGTATGAAGCACTTGTCCATCGCATTAAAGTAGCCAAGGAAATTAGTATCAAAATGATCATGTGTTTTGGCGATTCGGATTTGGTGATTTAGCAAGTGTCTGGACATTGGGATGCGCTGGACGCAAACATGGCATTATATCGTTTCCACGTGCAACAAATTTCGGGATATTTTGACGGTTGTGAATTTTATCACATTCCTAGAGAAGAAAATGAGGCAGCAGACGTACTATCCAAACTAGGATCATCTAGGCAAGCAATACCACCAGGGGTAGCACCGGAGCATCTCAGGAAGCCATCGATCAAGCCGTCACCAGAGTCCGAATCAATCAGGGTCATCTCGGCGATTCAGGAATCAGATGCAGTGCCAATGGACATCGACTCAGGGGTAGGTTCGAGTCACTCGGGGACTGATCCGTTCAATTCAGAGATTGCTGAATCACACTCGGGGACTCCTTAGGTCATGTCGGCAGAGCATATGTCGGCGGAACCAATGGATATTGATGTTGAAGCAGACCCGAAACCACTAATACCAACGTGGGCACAACCAATATTCAGCTATTTGAAAGATGGGACCTTGCCGAGTGATGAAACACTGGCAAGGCAAATGGCACGAAGAGCAAAAGCGTACACCATAATCAACAAGGAACTATACAAGTGAAGTGTGACAAGTGTACTGCAGCGTTGTATCATCCCAGAGAAAGGCCAGGAGATCTTATTGGATATCCATCAAGGAGAGTGGGGGCACCATGCGTCATCAAGAGCATTGGTAGCCAAGGCATTCCGACATGGATTCTACTGGCCAAGCGCAATGGCACAAGCGCAAGAGTTAGTCGGAAGATGCAGTGGTTGTCAACTTTATTCATCCAAGTCGCATTTACCAGCGTCTGAATTGAAGACTATACCAATCACTTGGCCTTTTGCAGTATGGTGCCTAAATATGGTAGGACCATTCAAACCAGCAAGGGGAGGCATGAATCATATCTTGGTCATGATTGATAAGTTCACCAAGTGGATGGAAGTGAGACCAATCAAGAAATTGATGGTAAAACAGCTGTCACATTCTTAAGGGATATAATCCTTAGATACGGTTACCCACACAGTGTGATCACTGACAATGGCACGAACTTTGCCGAAGGAGCTTTTGCTTGCTTCTGTGAGAAACAACGAATAAAACTCGATGTAGCATCAGTCGCCCATCCAGAATCAAATGGACAAGTTGAACGGGCTAATGGCTTAGTTCTGTCAGGGATAAAACCCCGCTTAATGGAACCACTCCAGAGATCACCTGGTTGTTGGATAGAGGAACTACCCTCAGTACTTTGGAGCCTAAGAACAACTCCGAATCGGTCAACTGGTTATACGCCATTTTTCCTCATATATGGGGTTGAAGCAGTTTTGCCTGCCGACATAGAATATGACTCGCCAAGGATAAGGCAATACTCGGAAGCCAAGGTAAAAGAGGCTCGAGAAGATGGAGTAGACTTACTCGAAGAAGCAAGGGAACTGGCATTATCCAGATCTGCTATATATCAACAAAATCTCCGACACTACCATAGCTAGAAAGTGCAACCTCGTGTTTTTCGAGAAGGGGATTTGGTGCTCAGGATGGTGCAGCGCACATCAGGAATGCATAAGTTATCACCCCCATGGGAAGGTCCGTTCATTGTAAGCAAAGCGTTGCACAATGATTCTTGTTATCTCATAGACGCTCGTGAAGCACAAAAGAACAAGGCGGATAGGTCAGGAGATGAGACCAAAAGGCCATGGAATGTGGCACTACTTTGTCCCTTCTATACTTAGGAGAAGCAATGCATGTATCACTCAAACTCTCATATGTCGGACGTGTGTGCCGGCTATGTGCTGATAATAAAATGGTATGGTTTGAAAAACTTACTCGGGGACTACCCCTTAAATTTTCCATCTCAATTATTTTATGTCGGCTGGCGTGATACCCGAAATTTATCTCGTAACAAGTACTGTTTACTCGGAAGAAATCAACTCTTCGACTATGTTGTTGTCCGAAAACACGGCTTCATGGCAAGCAAGAGAAAAAGATGTAAGACAGGTAAACACGAACGACGGATAAGTACAAAGGAGAAACGTGAGTCGGCTTTCGTTTTTTTCCTAACTCTCTGCAGGTCGCGTTATACTACGTGTCGAGTAATCTCGGCCAAGTGATCCAAGTTTCATACCCGTTAACTATATCCTTAGTACTTTGAGACTCTAATGTCGAACACCGAAAAAGGTAGACAGGGGCCAAAGTCAAGGAAAGGTGACACGGAAAAATGAAACTCGAGGACTTGCCCTTGAATAATTCACACTTACAACATAACGCAAATATATAAAGCCCATTAACAGGCACAAAATCAAACTTAAAAGTGCAATGTATGTTACATATGTACCCGGCATACTGGGGATCTGATCAAAGTTCGAGTGTTTGTTAGCCTAAGGAGCAGAAGAACTCGGAGGAGCACTCTCGGAGCCAGGAGTAGTGCTTGGAGCATCGACCGGGTGAGGGGCATCTGTGGCCGGGTCGCCAAGATCAAGGAAGCTGGGCCCGTCGCACCAAGCGTGCACCATGGTGTACTTGATCATGGCATAAGCTCGCTCCTGGCGCTTCTTGATCATCTCCGGATCGTTCATCCATTTGCCATCCCCCTTATGCGAACGAGAACATCAAGGTTGATGTCCTCGTACCATTTGCCATCCCCCCTAATGCGAGCCCGAAGGAGAGAGCCTTGTCCGCTGCAGCTCGGCCGGCCGACTCGTGCCATTGATCCAGCCGGTCTTCAGTAAGGAGCAATCTATCGGCAAGGGGCTCAATGAGACTAGGTGCATCTTCATCTAGCCAGAGCATGCGAAAGGCGTGGATAGCCAACTTGATCAGATCAACACCGCAATACCTGAGGGTCTTGACCCGTTCAGACACTGCTTCGAGAATCTCCTCCATAGACACCTCGCCGTCAGCAGGAGCACCAGCTTCGGCTCTCACTTTCTTCATGGCTCGGATGGCAAACATATCGGCCTCAGGAAAATTCTCTGCAAGCAAAAAGAGAAAGTTAGTAAATAACAATGGCAGATGGAAGAAGTCCAAAAGGACTCATACAGTGCGCAAAGAGTAAGAACTCACTACCGAGAAAGAAGTTGATGGCGGCGAGTTTCCTATGCAAAGTCTTGGCCTTGGCTTGAAGGGAGTCAAAGTTCAGATTTGCTGACTCAACCGATGGTTCGGCCTCATCGAGCAGCCTCTTGGTCTTCTCGGCGCTGGCGGCCTGCTGCTCATTCTTCTCAGCAAGTTCCTCCCTCAACCCTTTCACCTCGGCCAAGTGCTTCTACTCCGACTCGGCAATCAGCTTCTTCAACCGAGTCACCTCGTCTCGCTCCTTCTGGAGCTCGGTTTGGTGCTTCTCTGCTTATTCGAAAAGATTACTTGTCAGCACCAGAAGAAAATTTCAGCTATCACATCAACAAAGCAAGAAACTTACTCTCGGCCTCGCTGATCTGCGAGTGAAGAGCATTTATTGTGGACTGAGCGAAGGCTGCGAAAAAAGAACAAGAAAGGATTGAGATAATGAACCAAAGAAAAGAACGCCGAAAAGAAAAAGGATGGGTAAGGATATTACCTTGGCCGTGGGTGTCAGTGTGCAGCTTCTCATACGCAAGTTCGAGCTTGCGATGCGCCAGGACGAGAGCTTGGTGCGCTCGTTATGCGTGAGCTGAACAAAGAGTATATACAATAAAGAAAGGTCAAGTCAAGCAGCCGGCTGAATCAAAGAGCTTAAGAGCTTACAGCCGAGTAAGTTCCTTACTCGACAGTAACCTCGAGGGCTAGGGATTGAAGCTCTAACATGAGTTTGGCATAAAGAAATCAAAGAGCTTAAGAGCTTACAACCGAGTAAGTTCCTTACTCGACAGTAACCTCGAGGGGCTAGGGATTGAAGCTCTAACATGAGTTTGGCATAAAGAAATCAAAGAGCTTAAGAGCTTGCAGCCGAGTAAGTTCCTTACTTGACAGTAACCTCGAGGGCTAGGGATTGAAGCTCTAACATGAGTTTGGCATAAAGGAATTAAAAGATCTTAAGAGCTTACAGCCGAGTAAATTCCTTACTCGACAGTAACCTCGAGGGCTAGGGATCTAAGCTCTAACATGCAAGCTTGGTATTCAAAGATTAAAGTGATTAGTGAGAGCTTACGGCCGAGTAAGTGCCTTGCTCAATCGTAACCTCGGGGACTAGGTGATATGCATAAAGTAAATACTCAATAGTACAAAAGAGAAGAAGTTATTTTACCTCGTTCACTTCGTCGGCACGGGCCATCAAAGAAATGGCATACTGGGTCATGTCAGAGATGGCCTTGGGGCCTAGCTTCAGTTTCTTGCCGGCACGGGTGCTGACCTCCTTCTCGCCAGCTGCATTCCATGCCACGGCGTAAGGCTCAGCCGAACCTAGGCCCTTGCCAATGAGCGTCCGAGTGAGAACCTGACCCGTTTTCAGGGTGGTTCCCACATTGGCACGAGTTACTGCGGCACTAGCATGGAGGGTAACAACCATAGAGCCATCACCTGACCCAGAAGCCATGGATTCACCCCCTTACCCGTTGAAGCGATCATGGTCGCCAACGTCGGAGCCCGGATCTGGGGAGCAGAACCCGGAGCGCAGACCAGCGTTGTCTGCTTAGAGGAGGTGGACTTTCCGGATGTAGGGCGAGCAGAGCCAGAAGCCTTGGGACGGGTCTGGCCCTTTGACAGAATTGAAGAGGGAGTAGGGGGGTTTGGATAAGATCGTGGAGCCGGCTGACTGGGCTCAGTGGTTTTGCTGGCTCCAAGATCAGGAAGTTGTTCATTCACACCAGCCTGAGGGACGATGCCAGAGGAACTGGTGGCGGAAGGTTTCTCGGCTCCAGAGTCACGAGCACCAAGATCAGGAAGTTTCTCCTGGCCAGCGCCAGGGGCGTTAGCCGTATGACCCACCAGGTCTGACTGACACTGAGAGGCTTGAGCCTCAACAGTGGGAGCTTTAACCCGGACGGGACTCGTCACTGCCAAGTCAGTTGGAGGAGGCGCAAGCCTTAGCGGCGAGGCAATGCTAGATGCAGCCTGGCTTGCCGACAAAGGTGCGGCGCTGAAAACAACGAGACATATATAAGAAAACGTCAGTGACGAAAAAGAAAAGAACAGAGAAGGCAGAGTGCAAAAACATACCCGGTGACAACCGGGTCACGGACGACTCGGCGTGTGACTCGGCGCCCGGCAGCTTGACGAGTCTCAACCAGGCTGGCAGCAGCAGAGGCAGCAGGAGCTGCCGGAGTGAGCTTGCTCTTCTTGGCTGGCTGGGTGCTGGAGGAAGCTCCGCGTCGCTTCGGGCTGGCGACGGAGACCTTTTCGGCTCCACCCATGGCGAGAGGAGGAGTCTCATGTACCTGGCCAGCTGCATAAGTAAATAACGGGCTTTCTCGGATAAGCTGGGAGATTAAGGTCACAAGGCATATACCTCCAAAAGCGTACAATCATCATCCTCCTCATCGTCAGACCAATCTTGTAAGGGATTGCGAGATTGACTCTTACCTGAAGCTGAAGCAGCCGCAGTGTGCAGGATAGGCATGAAACACTCTAGGTCATACTCGAACTCATCCGAGTCGGAGCGATCCCTGTTATAACCAGCAGGAGGGACAGTACTGTCATCAACCTGGTGAAGGAGATTCTGTGGAGGACAAACATAATGAGAAACTAAAAAAACTAAACTAAGAGTGGCAAAAGAGCTAAAGCCTACTCGGCGAGAAAGTGATTCGGAAAACTTACCCAGGGAGAGGCCTGACCCGGCTAAACGGTGGGCAACTCCAAGCCCAGTCATCCGCCAAGTTCAGTTTGAAGACTGAGCTTACTCGGCGGGCGATGGAGTCATGGGTGAGCTCCTTAGTGGAGTGCCGAGTGGGATCGTGAGAGCCACTCATGAAGCACATCTTGTGGCTCCTCGCTTGGATGGGGCTTACCCGGCGTGAGACGAAGGTGCACATGAGGTCAGAGTTGGCAAGATGAAAGTTTTCATCCGGCGACAACAACCTTTCCAAGATCGCGTTATCCTCGTTTACCACAACGTCTTGGTCATGCGGGTCAAGCTGCCAGTGCTTCTTGTTGGGAACCTCATCCGAGAAAGGGGGAAGCCGGATGTTATTGGTAGACCCGCTGTTTTTGACATAGAAGAAAGTCCTATGCCATTTTTTGCAGGAGTCAATACCAGTAACCCAAGGAAAGATGGAATCTCTCCTGGGCATGATACTAGCAGCACCACACCGAGTCGGCCTCTTCTCGGATCAAGGAGCGCCAGGCTGGGGAACAACCTGAACCTTAAAGCCAAAATATTTGGCCCATAAAGGAACTGTGGGCCAAATTCCAAGGTAGGCCTCACAAGCAGAGATGAAGCAAGAAAGAGAGCCAATCGCATTGGTAGGAAGATGGTGGGTCTGCAGATGGAAGGTGGAAAGGAACAAGGAGAAGAAGGTGCTCACAGGAAGAGCGAAACAACATTCAAAATGAGAAAGGAAAACCACCCGCTCGTTAGCTTGGGGTTTGGGAGAAATCTCACCGGTGGGAAGACGGCAATCCACTTGCAGTGGAATGCGTCTGGTGCAGCGGAGCCACTCCACTTGTTCGGTGGATACCTCCGAGCCTTCCCAGCCACCGCGCTCGCCGGCGGGAATCTCCTACTCCTCAGCACCATCGGCACCGTCGCGAGCATCCATGAGATCAGAAAATTCAGTCTCCTCTGCGGTTGGAAGAGGCTTGGAACAGCGTGGACCCGTAGTGGAATGGAAAGAAGAAAGGGGCGATTGCAACACAAGGATAGGAGGAAGAGGAAACCGCAAAGGGGGCAGTTTGATTTTGCGGGCGCAAGGAAGAAGAAAGGGCAAGGGAAAACTGAACGGGCGTGGGGGAAGTGGAAACTCCCAACCCCTACTTAAGGATAGTAAAACCCCGGTCGTGGGATCTATCTGTGCCGTGCGTCCAGCGTGTGCCCGTGTACCAGGTAGGAAAAGCCAATCAGCAAGCGCCACGTAGCCAAGGATACACGAAAAATCCCGTGCCACGTCATGACTAGAAGGACAAGAGGTGCAGGTCGATGGGACTACCACAGTGACGAGGAATAACTGTGCAGCCGTCACTGTGCCGCCAGAGCTTGGAACAAAAATTGAGGCAAGTAATCAGGATTACCAGCTATCAGTGACTGAAGCGCGCCTAAAAATGACTCGGAATTGGCCAAAATAACTCGGCTCAAGGCAAGAATGAGCCAAGAAGTCAAAGAGTCGACCCGGAAATTGTCAGACTGACCCGGCAAGGTGCGAAATTGTGACAGATAAAGACAAAAACTAAGTTCCACTCACACAAAAGGAACCTGGAGACGCCTAACAGCTTGAACTGCTAGACCTCACCAGCTTCGGGGACTAATGTCGGGGGGGATAACCCCCGGTAGGGTCACGAGAGGGGAAACATAGAGCAGCTGGGTTGGCTCCGAGTAAAGAAAGAACCAGGCCGCGTAAGAACGGTCGGTTAAGATAAGCATGAAAGCCGACATACAAACTATGTTGGCCCGCATAGGACAAAGTTGTAACCCTTGCAGGAACCGACGAGCCGAGTCGACCGAGGAAGGGCCGAGTCAAGAAGGACGCGTGGCACCTTTTCGTGTAAGGTTGAGGAGGGACCATGGTAAATCATGGTCAAAAGAGAAGGGCGACGCCGAGTGACACAAAAGGAGCCGGGTGACGCCCAAAGCATACGCTGACGTACAAAGTAACAGCATGACGCCAAAAGGAACAAGAAGCAGCATACCAGAAGACCATTAGTTGTCAAGCTTTATGGACCGGGCCTCTAGGCTTAGGGCAAGCCCATGACCCGGCCCACATTGTAGGGACCAAGATCCAACCAGTAAACCCTAGAACCCAAAGGGGTATTAGCTAGCTAGCACTGCCTATATAAGGGAGGGCATAGCAGTAGTAGAAGAAGGTTGGACAAAGTAGTGAACTAGTGCTGAGAACTCTAGCTTATACAGCTCAAGGAGCACTTGTAATCTTTGGGGTATCAATCAAACTGCAAAGTGTGGAGAGTTCTTCTTGTTCTTCGTGCATGGCTCGACCGTGCACTCCCTCCCCGGTGACCACAAGCACCCCTTTGGCACCCAACTTAAGCCTACCAATGGCATCTGTCGTGCCACCACCACGACAGAAAAAAACTTTCACATGTCCTTATGGTACTTATGCTTATAGATTAATCTCGTTTGGCTTATGTAATGAAGTTGCAACCTTTCAAGAATGCATTTTTAAAATATTTGATGATCTTGTTGAGAACACTATGAAATTCCTAAAGAATGATTTTGTTGTTTGTGGAACAACATTTGATAATTGTCTCTACAATTTAACCAAGGTTTTTGCAGAGATGTAGATAATCAAATTTAGTTTTGAATTGGGAGCAATGTCGATTCATGGAAAGAGAAGGTAAAGTTTTTGGACAGAAGGTTTCAAAAAAGGTATAGAAATAGATAAGACCAATATAAGTGCTATAGAAAATGTTCCCATACCTCAAGACATTAAAAACTTAAAAATGTTTCTGGGACATGCAGGTTTTTACAAGCGTTTTATACAGGATTTTGCTAAAATAGCTACGGTTCTTACTAACCTTCTTGAGGAAGAAACTCTGTTCTACTTAGACCATGATTGCATTGCATCCTTTGAAAATCTTAAAAACAAATTAGTTTGAGCACCTATCATGCAATCCCCAAAATGGGATGAACCTTCTGAAATCATGTGTGATGCTAGTGACTATGCTTTAGGAGTTATATTAGTATAGCGAGACGGGAAGAATTTAAATGTTATTCATTACGCTAGTAGAAGTCTTAATAAGATTCAGAAAAATTATGCTACTACGGAGAAAGAGT
This sequence comes from Avena sativa, assembly GCA_916181665.1. Classification (NCBI taxonomy): domain Eukaryota; kingdom Viridiplantae; phylum Streptophyta; class Magnoliopsida; order Poales; family Poaceae; genus Avena; species Avena sativa. The sequence continues at coordinate 150,833,281 of OV702283.1, read as the reverse complement.
TTCTGGATATAATTTTTGCTTGTGATAAATTTAGATCTTACATTATTAATTCTAATGTAATAATCCATACAGATCACCAAGCTTTGTGTCACCTTGTTGTTAAAAAGGATTCAAAGCCCAGGTTGATTAGGTGCGTGTTATTACTACAAGAATATAATTTGCAAATAGTAGATAGGAGGGGTAAGGATAATCCAGTAGCAGATCATCTCTCTAGGATGGAAGGAATAATTACCAACCCCGTACCTATAAATGAGTCATTTCCGGGAGAATACTTAGCAAATGTTGAAGTCGCTGATCCTTGGTTTGAAGATTATGCTAATTATCTTACAGTAAAATTTGTACCTCCTGGTATAACAAGAAATAAAAGAATGAAATTCTTTAATGATCTCAAATATTACTTTCGGGATGATCCGTTTATTTATCGTCATGGACCTGACGAAATGATTCAAAAGTGTGTTCCTAATCATGAAATGATGCAGTTTTGCAAGCTTGCCATGACAGCCCGTATGGAGGACATCATGCAGGCAAGCGAACTATATAAAATGTACTTCAATCCAGATTCTATTGGCCCACCTTGTTCAAGGATGCACACAGGTATGTGGAATATTGTGATGCTTGCCAGAAAAGAGGTAATATAGGCATAAGACAAGAGATGGCAATGAATTATAGTCTTATAATTGAACCATTTGATGTGTGGGGAATGGATTACATGGGACCCTTTATAGAATCAAATGGCTACACTCATATTATTGTTGCTGTTGATTATGTTACTGTAACATCCCTAAATTCATGTTTCAAAGCTCATTAATATCATCCTTGCATCCATCATCATTTAGGGTTTTCCCAAATCATTTTAGAAAACAGAAACATATGGTACCATGATTTTATGTGGTCAGTCTTATTTTAAATAGCCAACACCATTGGAAAGTTGGAAGTTTTAGTAACTTGGTTGCTTGACTCCATTGTTGGAAAGTGTGTGTGAAAAATTTAGACCAAAGTTGTACTTTAGAAATAATTACAAAACACCTATTTCAAACATTTGCAAAATAGAAGCAAAGTCTCTGTTTGTTTGAAATCCAAGTTTGACCAATCCTTTGCAAAGCAACCCCATGGTTTTATGACCATTTTTTAGACTACTGCTCACTGCAAAAATCCCAGGAAAATTTGAATTCAAATTGAACTTGATTTCATTTGAAAATCTACCCAGAAAATCAGAATAGAAAAGGAAAAGAAATAAACAAAGGAAAAAGGCCGCGCGCCAGATATCTAGCCCAGCAGAGAATTGAGCCCAACTAGTCCACCCGGGGGTTTCCTTTTCTTCTCTCACGCGCGAGCGCACGCAATATGTCGCTGACAGACAGACCCCACCTCCACCTCGCGCACTTCACTGGCAAGCGGGCCTCCTCCACGTCAGCATCGTCTTCCCCTCTGATTCCGCGCACGACTCCGCCGCTGGCCGTTGCAGCGCTGATCTCGCGAGCGGAATTAGCATTGATGCGACGAGCGTTTCCTGTCGAGGCTCCAGCTATAAGATCCCACCTCCTAGCGACCATTTCCCCCCAGTCAATTCTGCCTTCACGCCACCAGGCTGCCCAAGACTCACACAACACCGCCGCAGACAGAGCTCACTTCGGCGATCGATTGCGGTGAGCTCCGTGCGCCCCTTCCTCTCTGATTCGTTCGAGCCACTTCGCAATCTCCTTGCGCACCTCCTGACCCCACCAGTTCATCCTGTACTGCCCCAGGTTGCCGTTCCCGCTCGACGCCGCAAGCATCTGACGACCACCTCGACTCCGGCGACCAAAGTCCGTAAGTCCCGTGCGCCCCTTCACTTCTGACTCACACGAGATTGTTCGCCACGTTCTTGCGCATCTCCTAAACCCTCTGGCTTGTGTTAGGGCGATGCGGAACCTCGGCAACAACGCCGACAACAACCACCCGACGCCATGCACGACTCCGACGAGCTCTCTCAGCCACATCCGAGCGCCCCTCCGCAAACCAGTACCACGTCGAGCTTTAGCACACCTTTGCGGATCCGGTGAGTACCTTCTTGCATCCTGGAACGATCTGAAATGCTAGCACCGCCGCAGCGCGAGCGCTCCGCCGCTCGCTGACGCCGCGCGCCGCCAGGACATGGTCGCTTCCTCGCGCGCCGTTGGATCTTGATCCAAGCGTTAGGATAGATTCATTAATCGGCGAAGAGGTACGCGATCTGGAGCGTGCGATCTATTTAGATCCTGCGGCTACAGAGCTCGATCCGGTGCGAACCGGTACGCGCAAATCACAACACGACGCGTGGCAAGTGTTAGAACTAAAAACAGATTTAAAACCAGAATTTGATCCAAATTTCAAATGCTTATAACTTTTGATTGCCACGTTGGTTTTTTGCAAACTTTATACCGTTGGATTCAGTGAAACAAGACCATTCTGAATATCCAATGTGTTTAACAAATAGTAACAGTTAAAATGAATTTATTTGTGGAAACATGTTTAAGGCTATTTTAAGTATGGATTTAGTTTAGTAATTTGTTTTTAGGGATAAATAAGATTGGTTGACAAACTTGTGACTGGTTAAGTTTCTGTAAACATGCACATGCTTGGTAGAGTTTTCAAAATCACCACTTAGTAAATTCTTACATGCATGCATTCATATTATTTTTGATTGTATATAATTGTGTGTAATGGTGTGCTACAAATTTTTGTGTAGATTTTGCTAGTGATTGTGATTGTGAGGAGTGCTACTCTCCACCTTACCAAGGCAAGTGATATTTTCATGAATATTTCTATCCTATGTTTTGTACTAGCATTAGATACTTTGCTAAGTCTTGCATGCTACTTTTGCCTAATGCTAAGTTGGGAAATCCTAAGTAGTGTAGAATTGTAGAATTGCTAGGGAATTTTCCTAAGTTAAGTTATCATACCATGCTTAGCCTATCTATTTAGCAAACAAGGGTTGGTGAAAATCTATACTTATTATGATGAAAATATTTCTAAGTCATGAGACTTATGCTTTCTTAATAAAACAACTAAGTCAAATGAACCTCCTGGGTGGAATGGAAGGATTGGGTTATGTTGAGTGGTTACACAAGGCCATGGACTTGGGTTGTGTATCTCACTTGTGGTATGCCACCCAGGCACAAAGGGATTTGGAGGCCATGTGTTGAGAAAGCTTACAGTGCAACCACTTGGCAAAATGGGCTCTGCCTTGATCATATAGGTAGCTAGAACTTAGTATTTTGGACAGTTGGTGGTAGAAGGGATTGATAGGTTGGAACGCGTCCATTTGACTAAGGAAAGGCTTCTGAAAGGTCCTGTCTTGGGAAACCAAGTCTGGTGGGGAAAGTGCACAACCTCTGCAGATGGAAAAACCTAAGTACTTAGCCAGGTCCATGGCAATGGACAACTTGAGCATCAAGACATGGAAGCTACAAGAATCTCATCACTCCAACTTCTAAAATAAAACTTGTGGGTGAACAAGGGTGAAGGACCCCAATGTCTATTGGTGGTTTCTCGGGAAGTTTTTGACAAAGAAAAACTTAGTGATTTCAACTAATAGACAAAACCTATTTTCAAGCAAAGCAAGCCAAGCTACACTTAGCCAAAATGCATATAGTAATATATTCCACTAAAAATATACTAAGGTATCACTTGCCAATACTATTCCAAAGTATTGACCCTCTGTGGCTGTAACTTGTGATGTTGCAGGTTACTCCGATGATGAGTAGGAGTCATGAGTCTACACTCAACATGCTTGCATGTGGCACATGAAGATGAAGACTTATGTTTATTTACTTATTCCTTAAACTCTTGTATTAGGCCTTTGGCCCTGAGTTGTAAAAGACTATGTTTTATCTCTGGAATGAATGTAATAAACGACCTTTGTATCTGTGTACTTCATCTTAAACTGTGGATGCTAGCAATGATCCAGGGACTAGCATTGCAATCACAGGGATCCTTTTCCTTTACAAAGGAGGGGTCTAACAGTTACTAAATGGGTTGAAGGCTATTCCAACTAACCATGCAGATGCAGCTAGTTTCGTGAAAATGATCAAGGATGTCATATTTCCCAGGTTTGGAGTTCCTAGATTTTTAATTACTCACGGTGGTTCTCATTTTATGAAAGGAACTTTCAGGAAAATCCTTTGAAAGTATGGAGTAACTCACCGTGTTGCTTCACCATATCATCCTCAAACGAGTGGTCAAGTGGAACTCTCTAATAGGGAACTAAAGACCATACTCGAGAAGACGATGGATAAATCAAGAAAGATTATTCATACAAGCAAAATTACACTCTTTGGGCATACCAAACTACATTTAAAAATCTGATGGGTATGACACCATATAAGATGGTGTATGGTAAGGCGTGCCACCTACCTTTAGAATTGGAACATAGAGAATTTTGGGCAATCAAGAACTTAAACTATGATCTTAAGGCAGTAGGAGAAAAACGTTTATTAGAAATACATGCTTTAGATGAGTTTAGGAGTGAGGCTTATGAAAATGCTAGATTGTTTAAGGAAAAAGTAAAAAGATGGCATGATAGAAAAATATAGAATAAGGTCTTTAAAATTGGATATACGGTTTTGCTCTATAATTCTCATCTTAAGTTGTTTCCAGGAAAGCTCAAATCAATGTGGGAGGGCCCCTATATAGTTGACGAAGCTTATGCATCGGGAGCAGTGAAGCTCCAGTTATGATAAAAATCGCGTTCAACGAATGTTAATGTTGGTCGAAAATTTAAGATGTCATTTTTCTGTCAAATCTTGGTATTTCATTAAGTCTCGTATTAATTAATAATTCCCAAAGAAAAAGATAAAATTTGATGTGTACAGTAGCCTTAACGACCAACTATACAACGGTAATTAAATTTCTATAGCCGTATAGTTATTTCAGCGCATCTCCAATTTTTATGCCAACATACAGAAGGTTTAACGACCAATTATACAGCGGAAAGAAATTTCCTGACCATATAGTTGCGGACATATAGTTGGTACCACTATAGCTAAAAAAATCTATAGTCGGTTCATAACTATACGGCGGGATCTATACGGGTTGCTCCCATATAGTCGCTCGTGAAGAGGATGCAGCCTTTCCATGTCAACAAGATTTGGAGGAAGAAGGAAGAGAAGCCCGTGAAGAGGATTGAGGTAATAGAACCAAACGAAGCATCATTATCATCCAGCTAAATGATCAAGCCTCTCTCGAATTGGGAGGACATGTTCCTGCAAAGGATGGAGATGACGAGGCAATCATATCAGAGAAGGAGCAAGGATGAGTATCTCCCTAATCCTTACCGTCACAACATGAGATATTATTATAAACCTCTTCTTAGTCCGCCACCTCTTAAACCCAAGAATGTGTTGAAACTATTGGAGAAGGGATTGACTCCTACTGGATGATGAACAAATTCCTCGAGAAAAAGGTTAATGACATCTATGGTAGAGTTGGTTTCTTAATTAAAACTGTTTTTGAGTTGACAGATGATAATAAATTCCTCTAGATAAATTTTTTCAAGCTTCAATACGACATGGCCGAGCTCAGCATCCGCCTCGCAAGCATAGCTAAAGTTAGCAACCAAGGAGAAGAAGGTAATACTCTTCCAACCCAGGAGGAAGAATAGGTACCGACAAGGAGTTATTCATCCTTCCTAGCTTGATTCCAAGCTTGGGGAGATCTTTAAAACCTTGTAATCAATCTTACAAGTTTACTATTTTAGTTTCGCATTAGTTCGATCTCATAAATAAAGCTTGCATCATTAGAATTCCCTTCATGAATAGTCGGTCCCTCTTATGAAATTCTGAGTTTATTATAATATATGAAGAATTATTGAGTTTGAGTTTGTCTTATTGGATATATGAATGGATCGAGTATGATTTTACTTGCACTCTGAAAGGGCATGTATGCCCCCATGTGTGGTTTTGGTAATTAATGACAATCTCTATGGACTAATGTATAAATTGAGTATCACTTGTAGGTTTGTCCATTGACATCGCTTGGGCCATGTGTTGGTCTCAAGGTTGAAATATGAAGAAATGTCCAAGGGCTTTGTGCCATTGGAATCATGAAGAAATAAGGAGCTTGAAGGTTGATCAAGACAAGTGCAAAGAGTTGCATCAAGATGGATCAACCTCAAGAAGGGATGAAGAAGGGCAAGGTCAAGATGCACCATCTCTAGAAGACCTCATGCTTGAAGCTTTCCATCCTCGTGATCATGGAGTGATGAAGACAAGTTCAAAGAAGAATTTTCCCCATGGAGTATGGGGGAGCAATTTGCAAGTCCTCATCTTCATCAAGCAAGAGCAATCAAGAAAGGTGTTCCCACTTGAGAAGGACAAGATGGTCTACATCAAGTTCAAGTGGATTGATCAAGGCAAAGGAATGATCTTGATATGGCTTCCCTTTTGTCGGTATCGTGTTGTTGGGATACCGGGTTTAGGATAGATAGCCATACTATCAAGAGGGGCTCTCAAGCGGGTGTCTCGATCACATTGTTCGGAGAGAGCTCAAACCTTTGCATTCTTAGCATCATATTTCTCCATGAGAGGATCTAGAGACTGTGGTTATCATCATAACAATCTCTAGCTCATCAAATAAGGATTTTCCTTGCATATCTTATTGTATTCTTGATCGTGCGGGTTTTTCTGGCTTCACACCTTAGGAGACATCTCACATATATATACTTGATATTTTCTCCCTTGGTGGTATCCAATATTTAACATTTTGTTGGGTTCTACTTGGTTTTATCTTCCCATCAAAATTGGTTTCATCCCAATAGGAGTTTTCAAGCTCAACTTCTTATGTTTTGGGTATGGAGGTTTTACCGGTTCATCGGTTCTAGAGAGTTTATACCTTTATCAAGCTGGACTATGATGTTTATTTGCATAATCTTGTAGAGATTTTTGTTCTATTCAGAACGAGCCCAAGATCATCAAAAACGGAGTCCAAAATCAAAAGTTATTGAAGTTTTCCGGCAATGCTATCCTGCATTTTTGCTTGAGCGGAAGTTCTGGCCCAAGTTCCGGTCAGGTTCAGTAACTTGTGTTTCTATTTTCCGGAAGTTCTGGTGGGGGCGCCGGAAGTTCCGGTGGTGTGCGAATCTGGCCCAAACGGTCAGTTTTTCTTTGTCCTATTTAAGGGGGGCTTCTTCCCCAATGGTTCCCCATCTTTTGAGCTTGTTTTTGCCCACAATTGTTGACCTATTTGAGCTTTCTTACTCCCTCCCATGATTCTTACATCTTTTTGAGGGAAAAGTGAGAGGATATTTAGATCTACAATCCTCCCAAGTCAAATCCCTTCTTTGTGAAGGAATCATTGGGATCTAGATCTTGGAGAGTTTTGTGTTCTCCTCTTGTGTTCTAACTCCCTTATTTCCCCAATAGCTTTTATAGCTTTGTTGGAATTTGGGAGAGAAGGACTTGCCCTTGCATTTGGTGCATAGGTTTGATTTCTCCTCGGAGATTGTCAACACCCGGATTTTTAATCCCAGATGCCTGTTATGCCATACATCGCAATCCCAGGATTACCATTTTTGCGAGACATAACAGATTTGGATACCACAGTACATCATCCATTACAAACCATACATAAGGTCTTACATAAATAAGGATCTCATGATCCAGTTCTTAATACAACTCAAGCAGCGGAAATACGTAATAATAACGGTAGCGTAGGCGAAGCTCCATCTTCGGGGTCACATGCAATGCTGACGATGGGAGATGATCCTAGTTGTCGTAACCTTTTTGGGGTCCTTCGTCCTAGTACTCCTCTTCATAGTCTGGCCACGGGAATAGCCAGGGACAAAGCCATGAGTACTCTTTAAGTACTCGCAAACTAATACTAACAAGTGAAGGGGGTTTTTGTAATAGGACACTAAGCTCTAGGGTTGTTTTGCAAAAATCCAGATTTACCTCTACTAAGTTCAGAAGCAAGAAAAGCTAGTTGAGATTTTATAACACCTAAGCGTGAACTTGAATTTCATATCACAACTCTATTGTGGTCAAGTCAAATTCTCAATTCATTTCACAAATCATTTTGAAAACATCTGACGGGGGAACAGTATGGCCACTCCAACTGTCCATAACCGCGGACGCGGCGATTCAAATAGTTTGACACTCTGCAGAGATTGTACACTTTCACCACAACATTCGATACATCCGTCAAGAACAAATCCTGAATTCACCATACTCAGTATGCGGAGAATCAATCCTAACCTTTCAATTACACGCCCTAGTATAGGCACCTCTCCTGTGAGTTTGGCCTCCCAACCATGACCAACTGTCATCTTGGGTACTGCACAGGTGGACAATCTTCACAAGGTAGCCTCAGCTCAGACCTTGGTCGTGAGGGAACCCATACTAAAGTATATAAGTTTCCAGTCAAGCCCTACCCAATTTTCGGGTATTGTGGTTGTACAGTAAAATTGGAATGGTATCGCATCCAGACAACCATCAGTTTTATAAAGGGCTAAGGCTCATGCCTTAACATTTTCATCATCAAAATCATCTGGTGTTCGGAAACACATGTCAAAACATCTCAGTAGAATGACTCCTCATTCTAAGGTTTTCATAACCATTTTCCACCAAGTATTCCCATCTAAAGTTGATCAGGTTTCATGCTTAGCACTAGCATTTACAAGTGAGGGTGAGTACTAATGAGGGGTGGTAAACAAGTGGAGTTTTAACTAAGTACAATCTCATGCCTTAGGGTGACATCAAGATTATCTAGCTTAGGCCAAATTTAATGCTCTTTATGCAACCTTCAATTATCTTCCTAGAATCTACAAGTCACTTAAGTAAACTCTAAGAAATAGCTTTGATAATGAAATAAAGTAGAAAGCTTGCAAGTAAAACTAGGAGGGGGTATCATCAAATATGTCTAACCAAGCATGCTTAGTGCATTGCATAGGTTATCTAACTTTCATAATTGCAAGTGTTAGCTTGCTCAATCAACTAGTAGTATTAGGCTTGCAAGTATTGGCTTGCATAAGTATCAGTATAATATTTCCTTGAGAAGAGCAGTGATTGAAGTTCTCCTCGGCTTCTTCTTCATAGTATCCTCCCTCCTCCTCGTATCCTTGGTCGGTACTAGCATCTATGAATAAATACGAGGTGCACAATCACCAAACAATACTTAACTATTTTCAATCATCACACAAAGATATTCTATAGATGATCTAGTATCATCACTAACATTACAAGATTAAAGCATTTGTCTTATTTATTTTATTTTTAGAAAAGCAATTTCTACTCATTGAAATACTACTTAAGATTTAATATTCTCCCAACCAAACATCGGATCATGTTGACACATGTCATCACCACATATTTCAGTACATGAGAATGTGATTTAAAGTGGTTTCACAATTTAATAAGGTTTAACCTTTTTATTTTAAATAATTAAAGTGACTAGAAATGCCTATGTGGCATTATTTTATTACTTGAACATTGTTTCTGTAAGTAAACCCATATGTTTTTATATATTCTGAAAGGTATGGTCAAATGTGATTTTGGGAAGTTGGAATCAACTCAAAAGCTATTATGGTTGAAATTTGAAAAAAGTTTAAATGTAGAAAAGCTTCTGACTTGTTATTTTTTACCAAGGTTGATCTATAGATCCAAATTATTTGAATCCAACGGGCTTGGATTAAGCATTTCAGTACCTTTCTAACAAAATTGGTTTCATGCAATTTGGTTCACTGCATCGAGCTGGGTTGATTTTTGAAACTAGGTACAAAACTAAGTTTGAATTAAATAGAAAAATATAAATTCAAATGATTGGGCTGGGCGGGAAGGGTTATTGGGCCTGCCCAGTGTCACTCCGCAGCACGGGGCTTAGCTGACAGGGGGGTCTACTGGTCATGGCTCATAAAACGCGAAGCGGTAAGGGGCGATGCGGTGAGTTGGATTAGAAGTGAGATCAACGGCTGAGGGTCGTCGTCGACGATGAACATGTCACCGGCGAGCTCGAACCCTAGCGGTTCAGTGGGAGTGCATAGGGGGCATACCGGGGCTCCAGTGGCGATGGCGAGGCGGGCAAACGACGAAGTCGACGATGGTGAACTCAGGGGTGGTCGCGGCAGGTCCGGGGGTGGTCGAAATCAACGGCCCCCTTCTTCTCCAGAGGCAGCCTGCTCTGGCGCAATTCCGACGAACTGCTGCTCCTCGTGCTCCGGCTAAGGGGTGGAATGATCAGTGAGATGAGGGGAGTGAGATGGTGTGAAGAAATCGAGCGGGGGTCGTCTCCTTTTATAGGCTCGACGGCGAGACCGAGAGGGATGGGCAGGCGATGGTGGCGACACAACAACGGGCGGCTAGAAGCATGGCCGAGGTTGGCGATCGACGGGCGGTCTCCTGGCGATGCTAAAGGCTTAAATGCGCATGTAGGGGCGGTGGCAAATGGCCGGGAACGCGCGGTGCTCTGTGAGACAGAGGCGGCGAACTCCGCGGCGAGCGGTGGCTACGGGGTACGGGCGGTGAAATGAGCATGTCTGGTGGTCCCCTGGGACGGTGGGGTGCATGCTGGCGGGCGGCGAGGGCTCGAGGTGGTCGGGTTGCGTGGGAACGGCGCGTGCTCTGCGGTGCGCGTCGGCATGGTTGACAGTGGCGCGGGCGCGGCGTTCCTGGCTGTTCTGGTTGCTGTATTCGAGCTAGGGATGGCGAGAGGGGGTGGTGAGGCATGGGCTGCATGCTAGACAAGGTTGGCACAGCTAGTTCTTATCCTAGCTTGCTGTCCACACTGGGGTGACATGGATGCTCTCGGCCTGCTCACCATTGATGAAAATGGCCAGCTTACAGTGGTGCTAGAGGCTTTTTAAGGTTGCTAGATGATCTACTAAGGCTAGTTATAACCAGAGAGGGAACAAGGTTGGACCAAAACACTGCTCAACATAGTGTTTTTGATTTTGTTGATTTGAATGTGCAACCTGTTTGATGAAATGGCCGCATGAACTTAAGTTTTCAATTTTGACAAGATTTTTGGTGGGTGTGCTAGACATGTGTTGAGGGTTCTATGGATGCTTGGGTTTTGAAAATTGAGCTTGTTTGAGTGGTTTTTGAAATAGTGGGATCTTCCCATATGAAATAGATTCAATTTTAAACTGTCATTTAAACTAAGCATTTGAATGTTTTTAGATGATCACAAAGTGGGCCTTGGTACCTTATTATGGGTACTATCAAGGGGTGCAAAGATCCATACATGTTTCTGTTAAGTTTTGAAAATTAGAGATAGCCAAAGTAGGCATGGGAGTTAATTTGGCCAAAGTGACCATTCACTTCATTTGCTTAGTTTGAGTTTTTTGTCTTTGGGAAAAGTTTGGGGATTGTTTAGATGATGTTTATTTCTCCTAAGAATCATTTTTCAAGCAAAGAAACACAGAACCATGGAAATTCAAAAGAATCCAAATTTTAATACACACACATATGAATGCTTTCATACTTTTAATTGGAAAGGTTTTTGTTAACCCTAATTTTGATGATTAGAGTTTTATGATCCAAGTTTAGTATTTTTGGGATGTTACAAACCTTCCCCCCTTAAACAAAATCTCTTCCCGAGATTTGAAAAAGGACGAAAAAGATTACCTAGGATTTGAAGAGATCGGGAAACTCCGTCCTGATATGATCTTCGCGCTCCCAGGTAGCTTCTTCTTCTGTGTGGTTGTTCCATTGAATCTTTAGAAACTTGATGCTTCGGGTTCTGGTAGTTCTGAAAGCTTCTTCCAAAATATGGATGGGTACTTCGGGATAGGTCAGGTCATCGTTGATCTCTATGGTCCGGTGATCAATATTCTTGAACACTTCAGTCTTCTCCAGAACTTCGAGGAACTTGCGAAGTAATGAGATATGGAACATTGTGCATGGCTGACATCTCTTCGGGCAGTTCCAATTGATACGACACTTCTCCTCGACGGTTCAGGATCTTGAAGGGGCCTATATATCTGGGGCTAACTTTCCCATGAGTTGGAAACGCTGCATTCCCTTTAACGGCGACACTTTCAGATACACAAAATCTCCTATGTTAAAGGCGAGGTCTCGACGTCTCTTGTCGGCGTAACTCTTCTGTCTGGATTGGGCGGTCTTGAGGTGCTCACGAATCTTGTGAACTTACTCTTCTGCTTCTCCTAGGATATCGGGTCCGAAAATCTGACTCTCTCCTACTTCCGACCAGTTCAAAGGGGTGCGACACTTCCTTCCATACATGAATTAAAATGGGGCCATTTGCAAACTAGCTTGATAACTGTTGTTGTATGAAAATTCTGCGAATGGCAGACAGTCTTCCCATTTAGATCCATACTCTAACACACATGCTCTCAACATGTCTTCAAGTATATGATTTACTCGCTCCATTTGTCCGTCGGTCTGAGGGTGATAAGCGGTGCTGAAATCTAGTCGGGTTCCTAAACCTTCTTGGACTTTCTTTTAGAATCTCGAGGTAAACTGAGTTCCTCGATCTGATACGATGTTCTTGGGGACTCCGTGCAAACTGACGATTCTAGCGATGTATAAATCCGCTAGCTTCAAACTCTGATATGTGGTCTTGACTGGTAAGAAATGGGCGACTTTGGACAATCTGTCCACTATGACCCAGATAGAGTCATTTCCCCTACTAGAAGTAGGCAATCCAGTGATAAAGTCCATTCCATCGGAATCCCATTTCCATTCCGGAATATGCAGGGGTTGCAACAATCCAGCGGGTCTTTGATGTCCCGCCTTGACTCGCTGACATATATCACACTTGGCAATATAGCTTCCGATTTCTCTCTTCATCTTATGCCACCAAAATTGTTCTTTCAAATCTTGATACATCTTCGTTCCTCTGGGTGGATAGAATAAAGAGTATCATGAGCTTCCTTCAGAATCACTTCTTTCAACTCAGAATCTGCTGGTACACAAAGGCGTCCTTTGTACCACAGAACTCCTTCTTCGTCCTCGGTGAATCCGGGTACCTTGCCTGTACCGATACGACACTTTATTCCGTCGATACTAGCATTTCCTTTTTGCGCCTCTTTGATCTGGCTGATCAAAAGTGGGTTGAAGTTCTATGCTAGCCAAAAATCCTTCACTCACTAATTCCATTCGAAATTCTTCCATCTCTTTGTGCAAGCTTGGTTGCTCCTCCAAAATCATGGAGTTCAAGCGGCACGACAATCTGCTAAGGGCATCTGCTACCACGTTGGCTTTACCGGGGTGATAGTGAATGTCCAGATCGTAATCCTTGATTAGCTCAATCCATCTTGTCTGTCTCATATTTAGCTCCTTCTGAGTGAATATATACTTCAGGCTCTTGTGATCGAATAAATCTCACAACGGTTTCCCATCAGGTAGTGCCTCCATGTCTTCAGGGCTAGAACTACGGCGACGAGTTCGAGGTCAAGGGTTGGGTAATTTTGCTCATGTTGTTTCAGTTGTCGAGATAGATAAGATATAACTTTGCCTTCTTGCATTAGCACACATTTGAGACCGATCTTGGATGCGTCACAATACACGTCAAAGGGCTTCGTGATATCCGGCATGATTAAGATTGGGGCTAAAGTCAATCTTCTCTTGAGTTCTTGAAAACTTGCTTCACATTTGTTCGTCCATTCAAACTTCTTGTCCTTCTTCAGCAATTGGGTCATGGGTCTGGCGATACTCGAGAATCCTTCTACAAACTTGCGGTAGTATCCCGCCAATCCGAGAAATGCACGAACTTGGGTTTGAGTGGTTGGGGCTTGCCAATCTTCGACATCTTTCACCTTTGCAGGGTCAACGGCAATTCCTCCGGCTGATACAATGTGGCCAAGGAATCCTACCTCTTGTAACCAGAATTCACATTTGCTAAACTTGGCATACAACTGATGCTCTCTAAGGTTTCCAAGAATGGTCCTAAGATGTAGCTCATGTTTTTCTTCTGATTTGGAATAAATCAGTATGTCATCGATGAAAACAACGACAAACTTATCCAGGAAGTCCATAAAAATCTTATTCATGAGATTCATGAAATAAGCGGGGGCATTGGTTAATCCAGAAGACATGACAGTATACTCGTATAATCCAAATCTGGTGGTAAAGCCAGTCTTTGGAATATCCTCTTAGCGAATCATGAGTTGATGATAGCCTGTTCTAAGATCAATCTTACAAAACACTTTGGCACCAGTCAACTGATCAAACAAATATTCTATCTTGGGAAATGGGTACTTGTTATTGATAGTGACATCATTCAACTTCCGATAATCCGTACACAAACGGTTACCTCCATGTTTCTTGTCCACGAACAAAACAGGTGATCTCCATGGTGATGCACTTGGTTGAATTAGTCCAATTTCCAACATGGCATCTAGTTGCTTCTTCAGTTCCGCTAGTTCAGACGGGTTCATACTATAGGGTCTCTCGACTATGGGTCCTGTTCCGGGGATTAGTTCAATGATAAACTTGATATCCTGATCTGGGGGCATACCAGGCAGAACATCTGGAAATACATCGGGGTATTCATAGACTATCCGGACTTGGTCAATGGTAGGTTGGGCTATACTCTTGTTGCACTTGAATTGACGAGGTAAGGTTTTAAATACATGGTCGACTGATATTCCGGCTGTACTGGTCATGGTTATGGCTTTCTTGGCACAGTCAATTAATACTTTATGTTTGGACATCCAATCCATTCCTAGTACTACTTCCAAACCTTTAGTTCCAAGTACTATCAAATTAGCATAAAAATCTATGCCATGGATTCAGATGGGGACGGCTTTGCAAATTTGCCTAGCTTTGGTGGTTGAACCGGGGATTTGAACAATCATAACGTGCTTTAGTTTGGTGGGTTGAATCTTACTAGTGCATGCAAATTCTTCGGTGACAAATGAGTGCGATGCACCAGAATCAAACAACACTCTAGCGAGTATTGAATTAACAGAAAAGATACCCAGCACGACGTCTGGCGCTTCCCGGGCTTCTTCAGCATGCATGAGAAAAAGACGGCCGTTGCGGTTGAGCGAATTCCCTGGGGCAAACCTTCTTCTGGGCTGAACACGACACTGTTGTTGAGCTAGGGCATTTGCATTGGGGGCTGCGGCATTCTTCTTGGGGCACTCATCGGAGTAGTGACCCTTATTTCCACAGTCATAACAAGTCACTTGCGACTTGTCCTTTGCTGCAACATGCACATCATTGCTTCCAGTCCTCGGGGCAGTGTTGGTGTTGGCGGCGGCATTGTTGTTGTTGAACTTGGGTGGGGCACGGTTGAAATTGCCAGAGTTGTCGGGGTTGTTGTGATTTCCTCCGGGCCTTGGGTTTCCACGGTTGGGATAGGTCGGACGGTTCATCAGGGGTCTGTTGGTTCTCGGGGCAAATCCTGGAGATGGGTTGGGGCGATACTTTGGGGTTTGATGGGTTCCTGGCTGATGCATCATGCGACGCTTGAGGTTCTCGTTGGCTTGGTATATCTTTCCTTCCATATGGATGGCAGAGTCGACAAGGGCTTCAATATAAGCAAAGGGGGTATTGACCAACACCGTCTGCATCTCATCATACAGACCATTCAAGAATCTTTCTTTCTTCTTGGCTTGAGTGTCGATCTCATCCGGGGCATACCTAGCTAATCACAATAATTTGTCACGGTATTCCACTACGGTCATCCTTCCTTGCTTCAGTTCTCTGAATTCATCTCTCATTCTCTTGATCAAACTCGGTGGCACATGGGTTCTGCTGAACTTGACCTTGAATTCCTCCCAGGTCATCATCTGTCCTCCGGTCATTGCACGAACGCTGTTCCACCATGCTCTTGCATATCCGGCTAGATAGTGGGTGGCGAACAGAACTTTCTCGTTAGCTTCCACTCCAGCGACTTCTAGGTTGTTCTCCATGGTTTACAACCAATCATCCGTGTCTAAGGGCTCTTCTAACTTAGTGAAAACAGGTGGGTTGGTGTTCTGGAAATTTTTGAGCTTAGATCCATGGTTGTCCTGATTCCTTGGCCTTGATTGTTATTGGCCATCTGAGCTATGTGCTGAAGGGTGGCTAGGTTGGCTTGACGTTCTGCTCTTTCAGCTTCGCGGTTAGAAACCAACAATTGCAGGATCTGCAACATCGGGTCCGGGGATGAACCACTTCCTCCACGAGGCATCTGAAGATTGAGATAGATCATGACAAAAGAGGGAAATTTCTAAGGTTCAGGGACTTTGAAAAGTTTTTAAAGTTTGACTCAGATTTCCTAGCAACTTGATTTTCATTCATTCATTCATTCATAACACACGATACAACACACACCACAAAACAAGAAAAAAACAGATGGTTTTAAGAACCATTCTGGAAACTACGATACAGTGGGACCGAATACAACTCACTATGCTAGTGCTCAAGTGCTACTACTCCTTGGAGTTGGTGTAGTCGTCATCCTCATCATCATCATCGTCATTGATGAAGGCGAAATCATCCTCATCGGTGAAGAAGTCCATAGCCTGATCCTCCAGAAAATCATCACCATCGCTGATATAGGAGTAGGGGTCTCCACGAAGATCCTCTCCGGCATTCTATCTTTCCTCCAACTGCATGTCCCTCTCGTGGATGGTCTCCTCCAAATCCGAGATACGGTGGCGAAGACGGGCAATGATGCGCTCCTTCTTGTCGAGCTGACGACAGCGAGACTTGCGATCCTTCGCTCGCATGGCGATGGTCTGATCCTTTGTCTTAATGATGACGGACTTGTGGTTGGAGTAGTCACGGCAATTGTCTAATTCCTGCTGACGATCATACATCATGAAGCTAAGGTTGTCTAACTGAGTCTTCAGCTCGGGGTGGTATGGGGCTTCCAGTGGCTGTCCCATAGCATCACGCCTTGGGCAAAACTCAAAGCGGGTACCCTTGATCTGGTTGATACACTGCCCACACAGACGGGCAAGAGCTTCCTGCATGGCTCTGGCAAGTCCATCTAGCCAGTTGTTCTCTCTTAAGGTGAACTGAATTCCCTCAGCAGTGGGAGATTCAATCTTTCCTCGGAGACTTGCAACAATTAGCCACTGCAGATCTTCTCCTCCTTGATCATTGAGCCGAGCTCCGAAGAACTTGGGGTGTCGATGCTCCAGAAGTTCCGAAAGCTGGTCCAAATCCCGCTCAAAGATGAGGTCTCCTCCATTCCCCAACTGATAAAATTTGCTGTACTTCACGTCCATCTATAAGAATATAGGATGAGTAAGTTAGTACAGTGATCAGGTGCGTCAAATTTTATGTATTTTGCAAGAGTTTTTGAGGAACATGAATTTTCATGAAAGAATCAAGGTGATAAGAATGGGAATAAGTTTTTATAAATATTTGCTTCCTTTGGTTTTGAAAAGAAGTTTTTGATTCAATAAGAACGGTCAGTTTTTCTTTGTCCTATTTAAGGGGGGCTTCTTCCCCAATGGTTCCCCGTCTTTTGAGCTCGTTTTTGCCCACCATTGTTGACCTATTTGAGCTTTCTTACTCCCTCCCATGATTCTTACATCTTTTTGAGGGAAAAGTGAGAGGATATTTAGATCTACAATCCTCCCAAGTCAAATCCCTTCTTTGTGAAGGAATCATTGGGATCTAGATCTTGGAGAGTTTTGTGTTCTCCTCTTGTGTTCTTCCTCCCTTATTTCCCCAATAGCTTTTATAGCTTTGTTGGAATTTGGGAGAGAAGGACTTGCCCTTGCATTTGGTGCATAGGTTTGATTTCTCCTCGGAGATTGTCAACACCCGGATTTTTAATCCCAGATGTCTGTTATGCCATACATCACAATCCCAGGATTACCATTTTTGCGAGACATAACAGATTTGGATACCACAGTACATCATCCATTAAAAACCATACATAAGGTCTTACACAAATAAGGATCTCATGATCCAGTTCTTAATACAACTCAAGAAGCAGAAATACGTAATAATAATAGTAGCGTAGGCAAAGCTCCATCTTCGGGGTCACATGCAATGCTGACGATGGGAGATGATCCTAGTTGTCGTAACCTTTTTGGGGTCCTTCGTCCTGGTACTCCTCTTCATAGTCTGGCCACGGGAATAGCCAGGGACAAAGCCATGAGTACTCTTTAAGTACTCGCAAACTAATACTAACAAGTAAAGGGGGTTTTTGTAATAGGACACTAAGCTCTAGGGTTGTTTTGCAAAAATCCAGATTTACCTCTACTAAGTTCAGAAGCAAGAAAAGCTAGTTGAGATTTTATAACACCTAAGCGTGAACTTGAATTTCATATCACAACTCTATTGTGGTCAAGTCAAATTCTCAATTCATTTCACAAATCATTTTGAAAACATCTGACGGGGGAACATTATGGCCACTCCAACTGTCCATAACCGCTGACGCGGCTATTCGAATAGTTTGACACTCTGCAGAGATTGTACACTTTCAGCACAACATTCGATACATCCGTCAGGAACAAATCCTGAATTCACCATACTCAGTATGTGGATAATCAATCCTAACCTTTCAATTACACGCCCTAGTATAGGCACCTCTCCTATGAGTTTGGCCTCCCAACCATGACCAACTGTCATCTTGCGTACTGCACAGGTGGACAATCTTCACAAGGTAGCCTCAGCTCAGACCTTGGCCGTGAGGGAACCCATACTAAAGTATATAAGTTTCCAGTCAATCCCTACCCAATTTTCGGGTATTGTGGTTGTATAGTAAAATTGGAATGGTATCGCATCCAGACAACCATCAGTTTTATAAAGGTCTAAGGCTCATGCCTTAACATTTTCATCATCAAAATCATCTGGTGTTCGGAAACACATGTCAAAACATCTCAGTAGAATGACTCCTCATTCTAAGGTTTTCATAACCATTTTCCACCAAGTATTCCCATCTAAAATTGATCAGGTTTTATGCTTAGCACTAGCATCTACAAGTGAGGGTGAGTACTAATGAGGGGTGGTAAACAAGTGGAGTTTTAACTAAGTACAATCTCATGCCTTAGGGTGACATCAAGATTATCTAGCTTAGGCCAAATTTAATGCTCTTTATGCAACCTTCAATTATCTTCCTAGAATCTACAAGTCACTTAAGTAAACTCTAAGAAATAGCTTTGATAAAGAAATAAAGTAGAAAGCTTGCAAGTAAAACTAGGAGGGGGTATCATCAAATATGTCTAACCAAGCATGCTTAGTGCATTGCATAGGTTATCTAACTTTCATAATTGCAAGTGTTAGCTTGCTCAATCAACTAGTAGTATTAGGCTTGCAAGTATTGGCTTGCATAAGTATCAGTATAAGCTTGCCTTGAGCAGAGTAGTGGTTAAGGTTCTCCTCGGCTTCTTCTTCGTAGTATCCTCCCTCCTCCTCGTATCCTTGGTCGGTACTAGCGTCTATGAATAAATACGAGGTACACAATCACCAAACAATACTTAACTATTTTCAATCATCACACAAAGATGTTCTATAGATGATCTAGTATCATCACTAACATTACAAGATTAAAACATTTGTCTTATTTATTTTATTTTTAGAAAAGTAATTTCTACTCATTGAAAAACTACTTAAGATTTAATATTATCCCAACCAAACATGGGATCATGTTGACACATGTCATCACCACATATTTCAGTACATGAGAATGTGATTTAAAGTGGTGTCACAATTTAATAAGGTTTAACCTTTTTATTTTAAATAATTAAAGTGACTAGAAATGCCTATGTGGCATTCTTTTATTACTTGAACATTTTTTCTGTAAGTAAACCCATATGTTTTTATATATTCTGAAAGGTATGGTAAAATGTGATTTTTGGGAGTTGGAATCAACTCAAAAGCCATTATGGTTGAAATTTGAAAAATGTTTAAATGTAGAAAAGCTTCTGACTTGTTATATTTACCAAGGTTGATCTATAGATCCAAATGATTTGAATCCAACGGGCTTGGATTAAGCATTTCAGTACCTTTCTAACAAAATTGGTTTCATGCAATTTGGTTCACTGAATCGAGCTGGGTTGATTTTTGAAACTAGGTACAGAACTGAGTTTGAATTAAATAGAAAAATCTAAATTCAAATGATTGGGCTGCGCGGGAAGGGTTATTGGGCCAGCCCAGTGTCACTCCGCAGCGCGGGGCTTAGCTGACAGGGGGGTCTACTGGTCAGTGGCTCATAAAACGTGAAGCGGTACGGGGTGATCTGGTGCATTGGATTAGAAGTGAGATCAACGGCTGAGGGTCGTCGTCGACGATGAACATGTCACCGGGGAGCTCGAACCCTAGAGGCTCGGTGGGGGTGCGTAGGGGGCATATCGGGGTTCCAGTGGCGACGGCGAGGCGGGCAAACGATGAAGTCGACAATGGTGAACTCAGGGGTGTTCGCGGCAGCTCCGGGGGTGGTCAAAATCAACAGCCCCCTTCTTCTCCAGAGGCGGCCTGCTCCGGTGCAATACCGGCGAACTGCTGCTCCTCGTGCTCCGGCTAAGGGGTGGAATGATCAGTGAGATGAGGGGAGTGAGATGGTGTGAAGAAATCGAGCGGGGGTCGTCTCCTTTTATAGGCTCGACGGCGAGACCGAGAGGGATGGGCAGGCGACGGTGGCAACACGGCTACGGGCGGCTAGAGGCATGGCCGAGGTGGCAAATGGTCAGGAACGCGTGGTGCTCTGCGAGATAGAGGCGGCGAACTGCACGGCGAGCGGTGGCTACGGGGTACGGTCGGTGAAACGAGCATGTCTGGTGGTCTCCTGGGATGGCGAGGGCTCGAGGTGGTCGGGTTGCGTGGGAACGACACGTGCTCTGTGGTGCGCGTCGGCATGGTCGACAACGGCGCGGGCGTGGCGTTCCTGGCGGTTCTGGTCGCTGTCTTCGAGCTAGGTCTGGTCTAGAGGGGGCGGTGAGGCATGGGCTGCATGCTAGACAAGGTTGGCACGGCTAGTTCTTCTCCTAGCTTGTTGTCCACACTAGGGTGACATGGGTGCTCTCGTCCTGCTCACCATTGATGACAATGGGCATCTTAGAGTGGTGCTAGAGGTTAGTTAAGGTTGCTAGATGATCTACTAAGGCTAGTTATAACCAGAGAGGGAACAAGGTTGGCCCAAAACACTGCTCAACATAGTGTTTTTGATTTTGTTGATTTGAATGTGCAACCTGTTTGATGAAATGGCCGCATGAACTTAAGTTTTGAATTTTGAAAAGATTTTTGGTGGGTGTGCTAGGCATGTGTTGAGGGTTCTGTGGATGCTTGGGTTTTGAAAATTGAGCTTGTTTGAGTGGTTTTTGAAATAGTGGGATCTTCCCATATGAAATAGTTTCAATTTTAAACTGTCATTTAAACTAAGCATTTGAATGTTTTTGGATGATCACAAAGTGGGCCTTGGTACCTTATTATGGGTACTATCAAGGGGTGCAAAGATCCATACATGTTTCTGTTAAGTTTTGAAAATTAGAGATAGCCAAAGTAGGCATGGGAGTTAATTTGGCCAAAATGACCATTCACTTCATTTGCTTAGTTTGAGTTGTTTGTCTTTGGGAAAAGTTTGGGGATTATTTAGATGATGTTTATTTCACCTAAGAATCAATGTGCAAGCAAAGAAACACAGAACCATGGCAATTAAAAAGAATCCAAATTTTAATACACACACATATGAATGCTTTCATACTTTTAATTGGAAAAGTTTTTGTTAACCCTAATTTTGATGATTAGAGTTTTATGATCCAAGTTTAGTATTTTTGGGATGTTACAGAGATTCACCTTTTGTGGCTTTGTTGGCCTTTTTGTGGCGTTGTAGCCTTTTGTGGCTTTGTTGTTGGGAGCCTCCAATTGAGTTATGGAGATAGCCTCAATCTTGTACGGGTTCGATGACCACCCTCAAGAGTCCCATAGTGGAGCAAGTGGCCGCCTTTTTTGGTGCGCACTCGGGAGAATAGGGTGAGCCTTTTGTGGCGTCGGTGAGTTGGGTGCTTCCGCATCTAGGGTGAGGCCTTGTGTGGTGTTGGGTGAGCATCAAGCCACCACACCTCGAGGTGAGCCATTTGTGGCGTTCGGAGCGCATTGCGCCATCACACCTATCCAACAGAGACGTAGCTTCTTTGGAAGTGAACTTCGGGAAACAAATCTTCGTCTCCGCGTCCATCGGTTATCTCTCAACCGAGCCCTTTATTTATGCACTTTACTTTGTGATAGCCATCGTTCTTGAAGTATTTATCTTGCTATCACCTTGTTGATTATATTGCTTAGCATAGGTTGTTGGTGCACTTAGGTGAACCTGGTAGTTAGGTTTTGTGCTCAATAAATTAAACGTTAGTTTTATTTCGCATTTATTTGAGCCTAAACCGTAATATTTTTAAAAGCCTATTCACCCCCTCTAGGCGACGCCCTTTGCACTTTTATTTGGTATCAGAGCGAGGTCTCTTGATTGTAGGCTTCACCGCCTCGAGAGTAAAGATGTCTCCTAGGGGTTTAGTGCACTATCACACATTTACATTTGTTGGCACTCATTATGATGTTTGGCGTACTCGCATGGTTAGTCATTTCCGGGTTATTGACCCAAATATTGAGCAAATTCTAGATATGGGCTTGTCTCCTCCTAAGGATCCCCAAAATCTATCTTTGGAGGAGGAGACAAACACTTACATTGAAGCTCAAGCATCTAATGTGCTTGTTAATGTTGTGAGCTTTGTATTTCTTTCCTCAATCATGCCTTTCCGGAACACTCATGATATATGTACCAAGCTTCAAGCAAAATATGATGTGTCCAAGATTAATGAGGATGATTATGCTCCCTCCACCTCCGGCTGCGATGAGTTCTCATCTTCTTCCACGACACCAACATGTGAGTTGTCACAAGGTAATGATATGGTGAGTGGTGATATAACTTGCAATGTAGATAGTGAGATTTCCATTCATGATCCTTTGTCTCTATCTCATTGCAATGTTGTATCTTTCGGCATGAACACGTGTAGGACCATATGTGATTCACATCCTAGTGTTGATTACCCTTGCATATCATGTATAAATGCCTTGAATATGTCTCATGATGATATGCTTGCTTTGCCTGGTTGCCATGATAAATGTGCTTCTATTTCCTCTAGTACTTCTGTTGTTATCCATGTAAATGAAATTGAAGAATGTGTGGGCCAAGGCAAGGTTGAGATTGGATCTTCATGTGTTCCCCCATCATCAAATTCTCCCAATCTTCACTTCTGCCTCATGGCTAAGGGTTCAAAGGTAACCTATCCTTTGGATCCTAATATATATCATGATGATGTGAATGTTGATCATGTAGAAGTAGATGATCATGTTGCTTCTTTAAAATAGAAGGGGGCTAGTCTTTTGTGCTCTTCATCCAAATAAAAATGCTTGCTCTACTTTCATTGAAATCTTTACTTGTGTTATTGAAAGTAAGAAACTAATATATGAGCATGAGGACACAATAGATAAAATAAGTAGTCTTGAGCATGAGTAATCTAATGAAATTCCAAATCTAAATGAAGCTCTTGAAGAGGAACAAACCACTAAGGAATCTCTTGAGGAGACCTTTGCTCTAGAACTATCTAGAGTAAATAAATCTCATGATAGAGAGTTTGAGGTGGCAAGTGACCTTCAAATTAAAAATGATGAACTTGAAGTTGCTTATGCTAAACTCCTTGAGGATTTTGAGCACCTAAAAAATGGCTCTAGGATCATCAAGGGGGAGCTCATCAAACTCACCGAGTCACATGAGCAACTTAAAGCTTCATATTCTAAAGAGCTTTCCAAGTTGCCCTCACCTCTTGCATTAAATGATGATGCTTGTGCTACTAACTCTATTTCTTGTGAAGCATATATCTTGAAGGAGAATGTTGAGCTAAAGGCTCAACTTGCTTTGCTAACTAGCAACTATGGGAAATTAGAAGAAAGCCATGCCAAGCTCTCAAGCTTACATGAGGATCTTCTAGTCTCCCATGGTAGGCTAAGGTTAGCTCATGAGGCCATTGTGTCAAAGGTAACATATAGTGGGCCTCATGTGGACATTAGCACTATATCTACTCCAAATGTTATATTGCCATGTGCTAGTCCTTGTAATTCATCCTCTCACAACCATGCTATATCTTGTGATGAATTTCATTCCTTGCCTTGTTGCTCTAACAATGAAGCATCTACTTCCTCTAGTATTGTTGTTGATACTAACCATGTAGAGGAAATCAAAGAGCTCAAGGCTCAAGTCACTTCTTTGAAGAATGACTTGAAAAGGTGTCATGAAAGGAAGACCACACTCAAGAACATGTGGAGTGTGCGACGACCCCCAAGTGACAAGAGTGGGCTTGGATTCAACTCAAACATCAAGAACAAACCCACTAATGTGTTGAAGCACAAGGGAAACAAGAAGAAGGGCCAAGGACAAGTGAAGAATTTGGACAACATTGTGTGCTTCAAGTGCAAGGAAGAAGGGCATCATGTGAGGGATTGCCCATTGAAGAAGAAGCCTCTTAGTGAGAAGCAACGAGCTAAGCGGCCTCAAGCTCCTCCACAAGCTCAAGATGGTCCACTTCCCAAGAAGCCTCAAGCTCTTCTTCATGGTGCAGCTCTTCCCAAGAAGAAAGATGGCAAGACAAGAACTTGGTACATATGCCGTGATAAGGGGCACCTTTCTTCCCCATGCACCATGGGTAACTCCTCATCCCATCCTATCTTGATTGATGATGCTTATTCACTTCGTAAGGATGAGGGTGGCAATGTGTTTGCCAAAATTGTTGGTGCCCAAAGTGGTGTCAAGAAAAGAACCATTTGGGTGGCCAAGCCTATTGTGACTAACTTCTTAGGACCCAACTTGGTTGGGGACCAAAAAGCTTAAACTTGATCAATAGGTGTTTTTGGAGGGCATTGAAGACTTGGCTACCTTGTGAAGAATTGAGGGATCTTCATCATATTCTTGTTATCAAAGTCAAGTCATTGGTTATCATGCTTCCATTCCTTATCCAATGTTCCTCCTTCCGGTAACTTGTGATAAACTCCTTTACATTTATAGTTACTTGCACCCTTGTGCATGTGTTGGTTTTGTACCTTGCATGTGTTTGTAGATGTTGTGCTTCCCACTTGCTTATTGACCTATGATGTATATTTGTGTATGTTCGTTGGCACACCATGTATTTGTGTTTCTTGGTTTGGAGCCTTTATTGTTTCTAGTAGGTATCTTATTTGTCTCTTGTGAGGGATTAATGGGCTATTCCGTTTTGGGGGAGTGTCATTCTTGGGCATTCCACAATCCTAAAATGTGTGTACATGAGGAAAACCACTTAGTAGTTTTATTGCATGTTTATATAGTCTCTATGTGCACTAGTAGAGAAAACCTTATAGCATCAATCCTTATCACCGGCGAAGTGGGACCTTCCTCGTCGGCGGTAAGCGCTTCCAGGCCTGCATAACATTACCACCGGCGAAACGAAAACTACATGCCGGCGATAGAAGAAGTACCACCGGCGAAAGGGGCTCCCGCACGCCAGGGATAGGGTGGGCCGCGTGCCTTGGATGGGCTGCAACTTACCGCTGGCGAAAGAGCCCGTGCTCGCCGGGTCTAGAAAAATTAGCGTCGGCGAAAACATTGCGCGCACGCCGGGGATACGGTGAGCCTCGTGTCCCCAGATTGGGCCGCCACTTACCGCTGGCGGAAGGACACCTGCTCGCCGGGGATAGGTACTTATACCGTCGGCGAAACAGGCAGCGCTCGCCGGGGATGCATGGCGGGGGACGGGTGGGCCACTGGGCCGTGTTGTTACCGCCGGCGAGTTGTCTCTTTTTGCTGGTGGTAAAGGACTACCACCGGCGTTTAGGGCTTGCTTTGCCGGTAACCTGGCACTTATTACAAGGTCATGAACCAGCCACTAGAAACACCTCCTCACTCACCACTAGCTCTCCCTTTCTTTGAAACTCAAGCCTAAGCTTTGCTAGCTCATTCCCCCACTTCTCCCCACCTATTTTAGCTAATTCAATCAACAAAGTTTAATATATTTGTGGCGATGTCGCTCCCCTCGCATGCATTAGTAGATCTAGCTAACAAGATCTAGATCTAGATCTAGATCCATCTCCCCCACCACCTTTATTTCCCACTTCTCTCTACCTATTATCTCCCTCCACTTCTCTCTACTGGTGCTCTTGGACCTCTCGTCAACTAATAGGTATAATATATATGGTGGAATATGCATGAGTGTTGGCGTGGTTGCACGCATATGTGAACCTTTTTGTGTTGTTTTGCCGGTGGAATGTGTGCATGTACAATTAGTTGCCAATGTTTTGCCGGAATATCGATTAACTTCCGTTATGGTGAATTTCTGGCACTCCGACGAGACCATTTTTAGCAAAGTTCATGCCGATTTTTTCCGTGAAAGCAGCCAAGCAAGGCGACGGTCACGTTCTAATTTATTCTCTTATTGTGCAGGCAACGATGGTCATTGAGATGAAGGAAAGCATGGTGGATAGATACGTGGAACGCGTGACTACCAACATGTATCGAAATAACCTCTTGGAAATAAGATGTTTGTGTTGCAAATGCAAACTATCGTCATTGTTTGATCCCTTGTCATGCACGGTGAATGAGCACCTCCTCAGGTATAGTTTCATGGATGACTACACTACTCCGTGGATGGATGATGAAGATGATGTTGATGACTTTGACCATAATAAGGAAGAGGATGCCGTTCAACATGAAAATGAACATGATGAGGAGGGAGAAGAATGGGATGTAGCACACGACGATGACGGTCGTGATGAACAACGTCGAGAAGAAGAACAACATGCAGACGACAAGGACAGGAGTAGGAATACCCCGCTAACCGCTGCCGTGCATGACCCTCATGTTCAGGAAATTATTCTCGGTAACCCATCGACTGACCCTAGATTCGCTGGTAGACGGAAGTCTAAGCTGGATCAACTGGAGGTAGACTCGAGAACTCTGTTGTACGACCCAGGTCGCGGGCCGGAGGATACCCGCTTGAGAGTAACTCTCGATCTTCTAGAGATGAAGGCAAGATACGGATGGAATGATGCAAGCATAGACGAACTCTTCCGATACTTGAAGAAGCAATTACCTATAGATAACACGTGGGCAGGTAGCCTACAAGAGGCCAATAAAGTGGTGTTCCCTCTCGATTTACCGCATGAAAAATACCACGCCTGCATCAGTGACTGCATGATTTATCGGAACGAGCACAAGGACTTGACCACATGCCCAAGGTGCGGCGAGCCTCGATACAAGAGAGGGATGAGAAAAGCTCCTCGAAAAGTTGTGTGGTACTTCCCGCTCAGGCCCCGTCTCCAGCGGTACTTCGTGGACCCCAAGGAAGCAAAGCTCATGCGCTGGCATGCAGAAAGGAAGGAGGAGGTGATGAAGGATCCAATGAGGGTTGAAAACCTAGTGCTGACGCACCCTTCGGATGCAAGCCAGTGGAAAGCATTAGACAATGAGTACGAACATTTCGGGAAATAACCAAGGAACATCAGACTGGGTGCAAGCACCGACGGACTCAATCCGTTCGACAACCAGAGCAGCAAGCACAACACCTGGCCCGTGTTTGTATGGATGTACAACCTCCCCCCATGTCTATGCCTAAAGAAGAAGTACATACACATGAGCATGCTAATCCAAGGGCCGACGTAGCCAGGGAGCAATATCAACCTGTATCTTGAGCTATTGAAGGAGGAGCTAGCCATCTTGTGGGACGAAGGGGTAGAAACATGGGATGCTCACCTCCAACAAACATTCCATATGAAAGTAGCGCTGATCACGACAGTGCAAGACTATCTCGGATACGGATATATCGTGTGCCAGGTGTGCCACAGACACAAGGCTTGTGTGAGGTGCATGGAAAGGACGTCGTTTCTTCAGCTTTGTAAGGATCCTGGGTCTTCGAGAACCGTCTACATGAGGACTCGGATGTGGCTACCCGAGAATGACCCGTGGAGGAAGTGTGGAGATCTGTTCAACGGCAAGAATGAGCTCGAAGTACCTCCGCCTAAGCGCAGCAGCGAGGAGATCGATGCTTTGTTGAAAATATGGAAACACTGCCCTCTGCCAGGTAAGATAAAGAAGCATAAGAGGAAGCGATGAGATAAGAAGAAGGAAAAGGAACACGGTTCGCTCATGGGGGTATGGAAAAGGAGGTCCGTGTTTTGGGACTTGCCGTACTGGAAGATCCTCGGTACGCCTCATAGCCTTGATGTCATGCATATCACGAAGAACGTGTGCGAAAGCTTGCTTGGCACTCTGCTCAACATGCCGGATAGGACCAAAGATGGGCCGAAAGCAAGACACAACCTAAAGTCCCTGAATATCAGAGAAGAGCTTCACCCCCCGCCGTCTTCTTCTATGGTTGAGGAGGAGAAAAACTATCGCAAGCGCAAAAGGGCGGGGAAGCAGCCGATTGAGGAGGAGACGGAAGATCCTAAGGGAAAAAGGTCGAAGAAGAGTGAAACCCGCGCCCCTCCTGCTTCACTCTATATCCTAACGAGCTCGAACAGATGATCGGTTGCCTCCTCGGAACCAAGTATCCCTTAGGCTACGCGGGGCTGATACGTAGATGGTTGGACCCAACGAAAGGAATCTTCAGCGGGATGAAGTCTCATGACTATCACATCATGATGATGTAGATACTTATGGTTGCAATGCGAGGGATCATAGAACCGCACGTCCGTGCAACGCTGACTAGCCTCTGTAACTTCTTCGACATCATCACTCAGAAGTCGATAACCGTCAAGAAACTCGGGCGGCTGCAGGAAGAGATCGTCACCATCATATCCGAGATGGAGATGTACTTCCCGCCTGCATTCTTCAACATCATGGTCCACCTGCTGTTGCATATAGTGGACGATATCGAGGATCTCGGGCC
Source organism: Avena sativa (assembly GCA_916181665.1). Taxonomy (NCBI): domain Eukaryota; kingdom Viridiplantae; phylum Streptophyta; class Magnoliopsida; order Poales; family Poaceae; genus Avena; species Avena sativa. The sequence goes on along the minus strand of OV702283.1, from coordinate 150,804,516 downwards.
TCCGTTCCTTTACAACATGATGGCGTTAGAAAGAATGAACGGAATCATCAAAAGATACGTCCATAACAAGGCACATCCGGATGGAAGCATCGTCCATGGCTTTCTCACCGAGGAGTGCGTCTCTTTCTGTAAGAATTATCTTAACGAGGAAAACCCACGTCCGATTGGTTTGCCCACGAACAAGCACCTCATCAGGTTCGAGGGAGTAGGCCACCGCACTGGCAAGAAGGAAATGGACGTTGATCAGTGTGATAGGAGACCCGACTTTGATAGGGCCCACTTAGTAGCGCTACAGCACATGGACGATGCCATGCCTTGTGTGGAAAAGCACAAAACCACGATCGAGAACAATGCTAACATGCCGATGACGAAAGAAGAGGTATTTAGAGCGCACAACTCCTCTTTCGCGCGCTGGTTCAAAGACCAGATTGATGCCACTCCCCCGCCAATGAAAAGCAACGCGGCCAGAATCACAGTGGCTTTGTCTTACGGGCCCGCGCCAAACCTCATGACTTATCAAGCATACGACATCAGCGGTTACATATTCTACATGGAGGAGAGAGACAAAAGAAGCGACTATCAGAACTCGGGTGTGATGATGGAATCTTACACGGGTGAAGACAAGAAAATATACTACGTAAGGATCGAGGAAATTTGGGAGCTCGACTACGTCGGGGAGAAGCTACCGATGTTCCGTGTCAGATGGTCTACAGATGTCAGAAAAGAAGACGGGTATTTTACCACCATGCGTATGCCCAACAAATCCAAGACCAAGAAACCCACCGCACAAAATGAGCCATGGGTGCTGGTTAAGCACGTCGAGCAATGCTTCTTCATTACCGAACCGTCAAGGCCTAGCCGTGTCATCGTGAGGAGAGGCAAAGGGGCCCTCATCGGAATGGATGGAGTCGCCAACGTGAAAGACTTTGACGGACTTGTCGGAGACCCGATGATGGAAGAACCCGATGAAGACGATGCAACATACACAAAAATAAGAAGAAGGACCACATTGCTTATGTCGTCATCTACAACAACTCCGTACACAAGGAGTCACGATGATAAGACTGGCGGGGTCGTCAAGTCAAAAAATACCAAGCAGAAGTGCAAGAAGAAGAATCAGAGTGTAAAGAAGAAACAGTAGGATTTTGGTGTGGTGTATCACTTATTAATGATTTTATGTATAAGTGTGTACTATATATATAATATCAAACTCCTACGGAGGTGACGGATCATTTGCAACTAACTTAATTAACCGACAGAATTGCGTTTTATATCATTTTATGTGTGTTTATTGCCTCCGACGAAATTGCGTTATCATTTTATGTGTGTTATTTGTTGCCTGTTCTGACGGAATTGCGTTATCATTTTATCTGTGTGTTTGTTGCCTCCGAAGAAATTGCGCTATCATTTTATGTGTGTTATTTGTTGCTTCCGACAGAATTGCGCTATCATTTTATAGATGTGAGTGTTTGTTGCCTCCGAAGAAATTGCGCTATCATTTTATGTGTGTTTGTTGCCTCTGACCAAATTGCTCTATCATTTTATTTGTGTTTTTGACTCTCCGATGGAATTGCGCTATCATTTCATGCGTGTTATTAATTGTTCCCTCCGACGGAATTGCGCTATATATATATATATATCATTTTATGTGTGTTTGTTTTTGCCTCCGACGAAATTGCGCTATCATTTTATGTGTGTTATTTGTTGCCTCTGACGGAATTGCGCTATCATTTTATGTGTGTGTGTTTTTTGCCTCCAAAGAAATTGCGCTATCATTTTATGTGTGTTTGTTGCCTCCGAAGAAATTGCGCTATCATTTTATGTGTGTTTTTGCCTCTCCGATGGAATTGCGCTATCATTTCATGCGTGTTATGAATTGTTGCCTCCGATGGAATTGCGCTATATATATGTCATTTTATGTGTGTTTATTAACTCCGACGAAATTGCGCTATCATTTTATATCTGTTATTTGTTGCCTCCGACGGAATTGCACTATCATTTCATGCGTGTGTTTGTTGCCTCCGAAGAAATTGCACTATCATTTTATGTGTGTTTGTTGCCTCCGACGAAATTGCGCTATCATTTTATGTGTGTTTTTGCCTCTCCGATGGAATTTCACTATCATTTTATGTGTGTTATTAATTGTTGCCTCCGACAGAATTGCGCTATATATCATTTTATGTGTGTTTATTGCCTCCAAAGAAATTGCGCTATCATTTTATGTGTGTTATTTGTTGCCTCCGATGGAATTGTGCTATCATTTTATATATGTGTATGTTTGTTGCCTTCGAAGAAATTGCGCTATCATTTTATCTGTGTTTGTTGCCTCCGACGAAATAGCGCTATCATTTTATGTGTGTTTTTGCCACTCCGATGGAATTGTGCTATCATTTCATGTGTGTTATTAATTTTTGCCTCCGACGGAATTGCGCTATATATATATCATTTTATGTGTTTTTGTTGTTGCCTCCAACGAAATTGCGCTATAATTTTATGTGTGTTATTTGTTGCCTCTGACGGAATTGCACTATCATTTTATGTGTGTGTTTGTTGCCTCTGAAGAAATTGCGCTATCATTTTATGTGTGTTTGTTGCCTTCGACGAAATTGCTCTATCATTTTATGTGTGTTTTTGCCTCTTCGATGGAATTGCGCTATCATTTCATGCGTGTTATTAATTGTTTCCTCCGACGGAATTGTGCTATATATATCATTTTATGTGTGTTTATTGCCTTCGACGAAATTGCGCTATCATTTTATGTGTGTTATTTGTTGCCTCTGACGGAATTGCGCTATATATATCATTTTATGTGTTTTTGTTGCCTTCGATGAAATTGCGCTATCATTTTACATGTGTTTTTGCCTCTCCAATGGAATTGCGCTATCATTTTATGTGTGTTATTAATTGTTGCCTCCGACGGAATTGCGCTATATATATATATATATCATTTTATGTGTGTTTATTGCCTCCGACGAAATTGCGCTATCATTTTATGTGTGTTATTTGTTGCCTCCGACGGAATTGCGCTATCATTTCATGCGTGTGTTTGTTGCCTCCGAAGAAATTGCGCTATCATTTTATGTGTGTTTGTTGCCTCTGACGAAATTGTGTTATCATTTTATGTGTGTTATTTGTTGCCTCCAATGGAATTGCGCTATCATTTCATGCGTGTGTGTTTGTTGCCTCCGAAGAAATTCCATGCGCTAACATTTTATGTGTGTTAACGTTATTTGTTGCCTCATGGAATTCGCCCCAAACCGCCGGGGTAGCACGGCCTGGCAGTGATCAGTGACCCTGGCCCCACCTAAATATACTTGGCAGCAGTGATTATTGACTCTGGCCCCGCCTAAATATACCACTTAAATAAACCTAGCAGCAGTGATCAGTGACCCTGGCCCCACCTAAATATACCACCTAAATAAACCTGGAAGCAGTGATCAGTGACCCTGGCCCCACCTAAATATACCACCGGCGAATTCGTCCCAAACCGCCGGGGGTAGCACGGGATGGCCCGCCTGCCAGTGACCCTAGCTTTATCACCGGCATATTTGCGGAAACGCCGGGGTAATGTTGTGGGTACCACCCGTCAGATCGATCCCCACCCTATTCAGTGAGACCCGTCCCCGTCTCAGATCAGATCAACGATCACTATCGATCCGCCGCCGATCCCCGTATCAGATCAGATCGTCGTCGATCCCCGTGGATCCGCCGCCGTGCGCCCGTTGGCGTCCCCGTCGATCCGCCGCTGTCCACCATCAGCGAGGTGAGTCGCCTGCCGCCTCTCCCCTTCCTTCCTCTCTCCCCTCTCCCTCCACTACCTAACCCTCTCCACCTCGTAGGAGCCCGTGGACAGAGCCACGCCCCTCATCGACCGCCCGGAGGAGGAGGAGACCCCCGTGGAGAAGCCATCAGCATCCCGTCCGTCGGCCGCCCGCGGGTACCCCCTTCCTCTCCCCCTCTCCCATTCTCCCCCTCTGTCTGGCTCTCCTCCCTCTCCCTCTCTCCCATCCTTCTAAAACTTCCCAAGTTCCTAGCCCCGAAACCCTAGCGCCTCCATTCTTTTCCTACACTGCCGCCACTTCCTCCTCTTGTTCTCCACATAAATCAATCGAGAGCATCAGGTTCCCAAAGATCACCACCGAAGAAGATGAGTTCGCGCCATCGATCCTTGCCTCCACAAACAAAGCTGGGCATGGGAATGGATCCGCCATGACCACCAGCGCTTCCTTGTTGAAGCCAGGAGCTGGGTCCGTCCAAGAGTGAGCTCAACGCTGCGTTCTTGCAGTGACCGTCCACCTCTTGTCGTCACTGTCTACCTCACTCCAGGCTGTCTCCGTCAACCCTGGGGATTGATCTACCCGCCAGTACCCTCCTAGTGAGCTCCATCTCCCCCTCCTCGCCCTTGTACCAATGTCATAGCTGCCGCAACACCTGCGAGCCAGCAGCCGCCTCCCTCGCTGCCGCTTGCTAGCACCGCTTGCCGCTCTGCAGCAAGCGCGCATCTGCAGACAACCACAACAGTAGAGACGCCTTCCACATCCCATTTGTCCCCACATGTTTTCCGGCCACTTCGGGTCTTCTCTGGCACCGACCAGTAATCTACTTCATAGAGGGAACATCAAGTATCACCTATCTTCAAACGGCACGCCAATCCATCGCTTATACAACTCGGAATCTTCCGTGAAAGATCGACAGAAATCACCGCTGTGGTGATGTCTGTCAGATCGATTTTCCGACAGTTAACAACAGAGTTTCCTCTATGTTCCCACCCTGGCCCCATCTTCTGTGGTTGAAATCCGGCGCAACACTTCATGGTTTACTCTTCTAGGCAGATCCACCTTTCTGTATAATCAAACTTCGCCCAAAATGGAGCACTAAGCTGATCGCATACCTCCTCTAAAGATCGTCGTACTTCGCTGACTACCGCTGTCGATCCAGTTTTAGAAAAATTCAGTCTCAGCCGCGACGTCTACCTCAGCTATCTCCTTCCAAACGTCGACTCCGTGTTTGTTTTCTGCCAGATCAAATCACTATCCAGGCCCAAGTAAATATCTCGCGCCTTACTTCCACTAGTGGAAACGAGGTCTTTTGTTGATCCCGAAAAAGGGCTTTAACACCGGTTCTTCTACGAACCGGTGTTAAAGGGGGGGGCGTACCAGCGTGGCCCCTGCGGCAAAAAAGGAGCCCCCCTTTAACACCGGTTCGTGCCACGAACCGGTGTTAAAGGTCCCTGCAGCAGTGGCCCGCGCACCCCCCTTAACACCGGTTCGTGACATGAACCGGTGTTAAAGGGGGGGCTATATAAGACACCACCCCAGCCCACACACACCCCACTCTTCCATTCTTTCACATTAGCCTAGCAAGAGGGTGTGAAGAGTGCTAGTTTGTGTTTTTTCATATGCACTAGAGGTGTTCGGTGAAATGCCCGAGAGCTCAAAATAAGCTTTCTTTTTGCTCTTTCCGTCTCGGTCGAGGTCGGCAACTATAGTTTCATGTGTCATTGATGTACTATATATATAAATGGTCATCTCCCTATTATTTTTTGATATATACGACATATTAATGCAGATGAATCGGCAATGGATGTACGGTGACCGCCGCACTTCCGAGTACATTACGGGCCTCCAAAATTTCATCGTTGTGGCTAATGCAAACCGTGGTCACAATGGTTTTATGTGCTGTCCGTGTGTTCACTGTCGAACAAGAAAGACTACTCAAATACCAGAACCATTCACGCCCACCTGCTTCGATCCGGTTTCATGCCCAGCTATAATTGTTGGACCAAGCATGGAGAAAAAGGGGTTGTGATGGAAGACAACGAAGAAGAAGAGGATGATGACAACTATCATAATATGTATCCTGAATATGATGATAATGCAACGGAGGTAGATAATGAAGATCAAGAGGGAGCAGATGGGCCCGCTGATGACGATCTTGGTCGGGCCATTACTGATGCAAAGGAAGAATGTGAAACTGAAAAGGAGAAGGAGAAGCTGGAGCAGATGTTAAAGGATCACAAAACATTATTGTATCCAACTTGCGAAGATGGACACAAAAAGCTAGGTGCCACACTGGATTTGCTGCAATGGAAGGCAGAGAATGGTGTGACTGACAGCGCATTTTCAAAGTTGTTGGTAAAAATGAAGAATCTTCTTCCAAGAAATAATGAGTTGCCCGACAGTACATACCAAGCAAAGAAGGTTGTCTGCCCTCTAGGATTAAACGTGCAGAAGATACATGCCTGCATTAATGACTGCATCCTCTACCGCGGTGAGAAGTACGAGAATTTGGATGCATGCCCGGTATGCACTGCACTGCGGTATAAGATCAGACGAGACGATCCTGGCGATGTTGAGGGCAAGGCCCCTAGGAAGAAGGTTCCCGCCAAGGTTATGTGGTATGCTCCTATAATACCACGGTTAAAACGTCTCTTCAGAAATAAAGAGCATGCCAAGTTGTTGCGATGGCACATGGAAGACCGTAAGAAAGACGCGATGTTAAGACACCCCGCTGATGGGTCACAGTGGAGAAAAGTCGAGCGAGAGTACCCGGACTTCGCACGTGACGCAAGGAACTTAAGGTTTGGTCTAAGTACAGACGGCATGAATACTTTTGGTGAGCAGAGCTGCAGTCACAGCACCTGGCCTGTGACACGAAGTTCATTATGATGCCAGTGCTCATCCAAGGCCCGAGGCGACCCGGCAACGACATTGATGTGTACCTAAGCCCATTAGTTGATGAACTTTTACAGCTGTGGGCCAAAACAGGTGTACGTATGTGCGATGAGCACAAAGGGGAGCCATTTGACCTACGAGCATTGCTTTTCGTAACCATCAATGATTGGCCTGCTCTTAGTAACATTTCAGGGCAGACAAACAAGGGATACAATGCATGCACACACTGTTTAGATGATACTGAAAGTGTATATTTGGATAAATGTAAGAAGGTTGTGTACCTAGGGTATCACCGATTTCTTCCGAACCTGCATCCAGTAAGAAAGAAAGGCAAGCATTTCAAACGTCTGGCAGAACCCCGGAGGAAGCCTGTCCTCCGTACCGGTGAGGAGGTATTTGGTATGGTCAAGGACCTAAAAGTAATCTTTGGAAAAGGTCCTGGCAGTCTATCTGTTCCGAATGACGATGTCGGACACGCGCCCATGTGGAAGAAGCAATCTATATTTTGGGACCTACCCTATTGGAAAGTCTTAGAGGTCCGCTCTTCAATCGACGTGATGCACGTGACGAAGAATGTTTGCGTGAACCTGCTAGGCTTTCTAGGAGTGTATGGGAAGACAAAAGATACACCGGAAGCACGGCAGGACCAGCAAGGTCTGAAGGCCCCTGAAGAGCCTATGCATCCTGAGAACGAGAAGGGTAAATGATGCCACTTAACTCCTGCCAGCTACGCTCTTACCAAAGCAGAGAAGGAAATCTTTTTTGAATGTCTGAGCAGTATCAAGGTCCCGTTTGGCTTCTCGTCGAATATAAAGGGAATAATAAATATGGCAGAGAAAAAATTCCAAAACCTGAAGTCTCATGACTGCCACGTGATTATGACACAATTGCTTCCGATTGCATTGAGGGGGCTTCTACCTGAAAATGTTCGAGTACCCATTGTGAAGCTATGTGCATTCCTCAATGCAATATCTCAGAAGGTAATCGATCCAAAAAGCCTACCAGGGTTACAAACAGATGTGGCCCAATGTCTTGTCAGCTTTGAGTTGGTGTTCCCACCATCCTTCTTCAATATTATGATGCATCTCCTGGTTCACCTAGTAGAAGAGATTGCCATTCTTGGTCCTGTATTTCTACACAATATGTTCCCCTTTGAGAGGTACATGGGAGTCTTAAAGAAATATGTTCATAACCGTGCTAGGCCAGAAGGAAGCATCTCCAAGGGCTATGTAACAGAGGAGGTCATTGAGTTCTGTGTTGATTTTATTCCTGACCTTAAGGCGATTGGTGTTCCAGAATCACAACATGAGGGAAGACTGCGTGGAAAAGGCACCCTAGGATGTAAAGCAATGATATGTAGGGACGGGCATTCTCTCAATCAAGCACACTACACGGTTTTACAAAGATCTATCTTGGTTGCCCCGTATATCAATGAACACAAGAATTTAATACGCCTCAAACACCCGGGGCAGTCTGATGAATGGATTATAAGTGAACACATGGCGAGTTTTGGCGGCTGGCTGCAAAGACTTCTCACGAATAACACCACTGTTGGGGATCACCTGTACTTGTTGGCCAGGACACCTTCTTCGACTGTATGTACTTTCCAAGGGTACGAGATAAATGGGAATACATTTTACACGATAGGCCAAGATAAAAAGAGCACCAACCAAAACAGTGGTGTCGGCTTCGATGCAGCAGAAGACAATGGGCAAAAGACCACGTACTATGGGTTCCTAGAGGAGATATGGGAACTTGACTATGGACCTAATTTTAAGGTCCCCTTGTTTCGATGCAAATGGGTCAAGCTAACAGGAGGAGGGGTTGAGGTAGACAAGAAGTACAGAATGACAACGGTGGATCTCAACAATCTTATGAAGAACTTAGACGAACCATTCATCCTAGCCAATGATGTGGCTCAGGTTTTCTATGTGAAGGACCTGTCCTCCAAACCAAAAAAAAGAAAAAATATGCAAACGAATACATCATATGATGAGCCAAAGCGTCACATAGTTCTTTCAGGGAAAAGAAACATCGTGGGAATCGAGGACAAGACAGACATGTCAGAAGATTATAATAAGTTTGATGAAATTCCGCCCTTCACAGTGAAAACTGACCCAAGCATTCCGTTAAGTAAAGAAGATGCTCCATGGTTACGTCTGAAGCGATCATAAGGAAGGACATATGCCAAGAAGTTCATGCTCATATTATGTAACTCTAGTTCATGTTTTTAATATTAATGCATGTCTTGAGTGTTAGTCATGTTTTGTGGATGGACCGGGACTATGAGAAGAAGTTGTCCCGATTCGTACTTACCATTAAGATCTGATCTCCAAACGCGCGCGGTCACATATTAGGGAGTGCCTCTATGACCAGTTTCTCGGAGATGCCGGAGGACTAGGCTCCGTCAGCATCTCCCTGAAACTGGCCGTAGTGGTGTCCCTGCTCTCGAAAACCATCTTGTAGCTTGGTGAGATTCAAGTGTATACAAAAGATGCGACATTTAAATATCCAATCAATTCAAAAATGTTAATACAAAAGATGCGGCATTAAAATATGATTTGATCTAATAAAAATCATTTTTTAGATGCTTAATATTTCTTATGTTCAAAGTTTTAGGATTTAACAATTTATTTTTGTTTGAATTGAATAATCAAAATTTATATGTAAGTGTTTTAATTATTTTGAAAATTTTCATGTAAAGTAAATATAAAATGATTTACATGAATGGATAGATATTATTTTTCTGAAAATTATGATATATTATTCATATTTTTCTGAGTTGAAATGAAAAAGATATGAATTTTCTAAATTCATATCATATTTTTTGAATTAAAAATGCCCCTTTAATGCATGAAATAAATGCCCCCCCCTTTCACACCGGTTCCAGCCACGAACCGATGTTAAAGGGGGGGCATTTATTTCGTTTCCCGCGCGCACCCCCCCCCTTTAACACCGGTTCGTGGCTGGAACCGGTGTTAAAGGGGGGGGTAATAAATGCGCGCGGGAAACGGAATCCCCCCCTTTAACACCGGTTCCAGCCACGAACCGGTGTTAAAGGGGGGGTATTTAATTCACCTTCCCCTTCCTTTCTTCCCCCAGAGCCAGATCGATCGAAGAACACCGCCAGCCGCGCGCAGAGAGAAGCGCCGCCACCGCCGCCGCCCTCGGAGTCCGCCGCCCCCGACCCTCGCTCTCGGAGTCCGCCGCCGCCGCCCTCGGAGTCCGCCGCCGCCGCGAGAGAAGCTCGAGGTCCGCCGCCCCCGACCCTCTCTTCCCCGTCCGTATCGCCCCCGACCGCATCTCCCTGACCACCTCGCTCTCTTCCCCGTGCAGGAGCGTCTCGCCGTCGCCGCTTCGGAGCTCGCCGCTAGCACCGCGCGCCGCCTCAACGCCTCAATGCCGACGCCGCCCGACGCCGCCCAACAAACACCGCCGCCCGACGCCGCCCAACGAACACCGCCGCCCGACGAGAACCGCCACCCGACGAGCACCACCGCCGCCCGACGAGCACGACCGCCCGACGAACACCGCCGCCCCACCGGTGAGCGCCACGTGTCTGCCACGTCAGCCTGAAAAATAGAAGAAAAGATAAAAATTGCAGAAAATTGTATAATCTTGCAAAAATCATATAAAAAGATTCGTCGATCCAAAAATAGCAAATTATGTATCAATGAATTCAGAAAATTGAGTAGATTATTAATATCAAGTTGGATTTAACTTTTACAGTACGTGTTTACTGTAATAATTTAATTAGTTTTAATGGTCTTTTAGGTTAATAAATTCATAGTAAAATATCTCCTGGTCCAAAAATCACAAATAATATACCTATGGATTCACAATTGTGTGTAGATCATCAATATGCAAATGGTTAAGCCAAATAATATAAGTTTTTCAGCAATTAAATAAATGGTAGAATAGCTTATTTAGAGTAATAAATTCATAAGAAAATAAATAATATTCAGAAAATTACAAATAATATGTCCCTGGAATCACAACCCCGTGGGGATTATATATCTGATTTTAGTTTGATTTTTAGACAACAGAAATTATTTAAATGATTTAAAACCCATTAAACACTATTTAAATCATAAGAAAAAGATTTGTAACTCTGATTAGGGTGAATCCAATGCCTACTGGTTCGTATTAATGTCCTCTATACATTGTGACTTATTAAATTGCCATGCATGCATTTGTTTGATCTCTATGTGCTATTGTTTATGTTGTATGAAACTGTTTGCTCGATAGATTGCGAGGAGTGCAACGTGTGTGATTGCTGACTCATCCTGATTAAAACTTGTTTGCTCGATAAATTGTACTACATGCATAGATTAAAACTTGTATACAAATTGGACCTCTGACTCATTTGTGTATTTATTTGTGTATTTTTGTATGAATAATATGTATATTTGTGTATGAATCCAAGTCCACTTGAATGTTTACACTCTTACTCTAGATAATATTATTGTTTTAGTAACTATGGATCCACTTAGTAGAAACCTTGAAGAAGAAGAAATAATGGAGAACATTATTGATGAGGACACCTCACAATATCTGAACTTGGAGGGACATGATGACGACAGCTCAAGTACTAGTCATGGAGAAGATGAAGACTCCAGTGAACGCAATTTAATGGTTACAAAGTCTGGCGAGGTATATGCATTGATTAAGCCTCTGCTTACTTCCACCAACAATCTTTTCTATATGTATTAATTAACGCTTCTTTCTTCTTTTAGCCCTCTGGATCGACCAGCCAGCAACCATCTTCTTCTACGAAAAAGAGCAAGCGAGGCGCGAGCCAGCGGTTGAAAGATCGTGTCAAGTTCATGATCGAAGCAGTCCGTGTTGATGGCAGGCCGATGGAGCCCAAAAAGGCCGCAGACAAATTTGTACATCAAGCTGGAGTTCTTGTTAGGGACCAAATCCCAATCATAATTGAAAATTCGAATAAGCCAAAGAAGGGCGACGGTACCTTTGTCGATGACAGATCCAAAGAAATGCTTTGGAATTCGTTGTTGGTAAATTTCACCCTTCCGCCAGAGGAGGATGAAAACAACCCGGTTATAAAGGAAAAGGTCAAAGAGTGGACTCTAAAGAAGATGGGTGACGCTTTCCGCAACTGGAAGACAAAATTGAACAAATTTGTCAAATCTGGCAAGACTCCAAATTTCGAAGACGCATATTATGCAAAGATAAGACCTCACTGGCCCGAATTTGAGACATATAAAAAAAGTGCTATAGCTAAAAAGAGGTCAGAAACCAATACGCTTAATGCCCTGAAGAAGGAATATCACCAGAGGACGGGGTCAGGTGGCTACATATCTCAGAGGCCTAAGTGGGAGGAAGCTGAGAAGGCCTTGCGCGAGAGAGGGATCACACCCCAGACAGATGGGTGGGACCTACGTGCAAAGACTTGGTTCTACGGAACCGGGGCAAGGTTGGACCCAGAAACAGGATTGTGTATCTTCCCAACACTCCTTGCCAAACCCGTCACTGAACTCATCACGGCATACGAGGAAACAACCGCCAGGACCTTCCATCCCGACAGAGAGAATGACCAGCTCACACGCGCCATCGGTAAAAAAGAACACGCTGGACATGCACGAGGCACAGGGGGTATGACGTGGAAGGATGGGTTTGCCGACTGGAGCGACTCTTACAGATGGCGCGGCAGAAAAGAAAAAGAGCATATAGAGCGGATGACACAGATAGAACATGCACTTGCGGCGCTGCAGGCGCAAATGAATGCACAACAGAGCCATCAAGCTACCGGCCCATCTCAGCGGCACGAAGAGCCTGCATTGGAAGCTGCCGGCGGCCCAGACTCTGCGCGGAAAAGCAGCGTGGCTTCCACAGAGAATGTGCAGCCCACGCTTGAAATGGCGGGTCCTCGATACCCCGTGGATGAGATCACGGAGAGCGAACACGCTGAGCTGCATGTGAGATTAATGGGCTTATCCATTAAGGTGGCTGTCGGCTATGCCTTACCTCCTGTAGCTGGTGGAACTTACCACTGCCGACAGATTCCAGATGGCTATGCTATTGTCGGGGTGGATGAGGTTGTGAAGGAATATGAGAAAGCACAGCTTGACCATGCTACAGGTGAAGGGGAAACTCAACTCAAATTTGCAGTGAAAACAACCATTCATTGGAAGAAGGAACACATTGTGCTTCCAAATTGGAGGTCACTGGCACCCCCGCCGTCTCCGCAGCGTCAGCAGTCTGAGCCGCTTCAGCTATCTCCTGCGCGGCAGCCATCTCCGGCGCTTCAGCCATCTCCTGCGCGGCAGCCATCGCCGGCCCGTCAGCCATCTCCTCAGCGTAAGCGGAAGAGCACTGCCACGTAGAGCATCAGTAGCACTGCCACAAAGAAATCCGCAGGAAACCGTACGCCAAAGAGTTCAAAAAACTACGTCCCGCAGCCTTCCGCCAAGCCATTGCCGGTTTTACCGTGGAATCGCAGCGACGAGGAGACCAATAGGATCTCGGAAGAACAGGTCAAGAAATTCTTTGCACCTAGACGGGCCGAGCCAAAGGAGAAAATAGATCCGGCGGTGGTGGAGAAGTTTTACAAAAATCTTTTGAAACCTGAAACCCCACTTGTGCCGGACTACGAGCGCCAGATTTTGAAGGCGGATGCAAGGCGCCGTAGGGAGACTGAAAGTAGCAGTCGTGAGGCACCCCAGAAAACAGTTCCCATGCTCGGAGAGCAGGAAAACCAATCATGTGCCCCGCTCCAAATGTTCGACACACGGGACGCTCCTCCCGTAAATGATTACGAGGCAGAGCTACAAAGAAAGGCCAATGAGATGGGGATGACTTACATTGCATACTTGAACGTCATGGGAGACAACTTGCCCAAATGCGATGCCAACCCCATACAGCCATGGAAGTATGGGAAGAATCTCGTCAAGAAAGAGGAGATCAAGAATCTACCAACAAAGATGCGAAAATTGCACAAGTGGTACCTTCATTTCTGCAAGACGAGAAAGGTAGAATGGATCACGGCGCATATAAGAGATGATATTTTCTTCTGCGGAGATGACGCGATCGACTTCAACATTCAAGACTTGCATTTTCTATTCAATCAAAAGGAACTCGACAAAGCTTCCATCAGCCTTTATTGTGTGTAAGTACTATTTCTATAATTTATATCTCATCTCATTCACTTTATTAATTGCATGTATATATATATGCTCACCATATATGTATATACTATTATGCAGGAAAAAGGTTATGGAATGCAGGAAAGGAGGCCCTTTTGACATTGGGTTCGTTGACCCAAATAGAGTTCATGAAGGAGTGGTAGAAACCAAACCCGGGCAAACAGAAGATTACTTGCTAACGTCTTTACTGAGACAACAAACCAAAAGGGAAATACTATTGCCTTACAACTTCTCGTGAGTACTGTTACCCTCTCTCTTGTACACATTCTATTTCAGCTTACTTGATGTTAAGTGTAACTGATGATGAGTTATGCGTGCGTAGGTTCCACTTTATTCTGCTAGTCATTCAACCCGACTCAGGAAAAGTCCTTGTCATGGACTCGTTACGAAAAGAAAAAGAGATATGGGAAAACTTTAGAGAGATGCTCCAAAGGTAATTTCAATCATATTATGGCACTAGATCGGCAACTTTCGTGATAATAAGTAATTAATTACTCCTTTATCCATTTTTTTGCCGGACAGGGTTTGGAAAAGGTTCACGGGCAGGGCCGTGGGTGAATGGTCAGAAGAACTAAAATGTGTAGACCAAAATGTAAGTAATACTAGCTAGCTTCCAATTCCATTATATCATGCTTTATTGATTATTATTTTGATTGAACTCTCTATTCTCGTAAAGTGCGCGCATCAGGGACACGGCAATAACTTATGTGGGTACTATGTTTGCGAGTTCATTCGCAACACGATATGTGCGACGGGCCAAGCCGCACTAGAACAACTTAGAGTAAGTAAACAAAGTCCACAACATTATTTTATTACCATCAATTGTGTTGTGTTTTATTCTTATATATATATTGACGGCCCACTCTTCATATATATTCAGATCGAACGGATGCGGGACCAACTCCTACCATTTGAACGCATACGAGCCATTCAAGAGGAATTGGTGGGGTTCATACTTGATGAGGTCGTCACGCCTGGCGGAGAACTCTTTAGATATCCACCAAAATGAACGATGACGATGTATGTGCCGATGACGATGTATGTGCCAATGACGATGTTTCTGTACAATAATAGTTGCTTAATTATTCATGTACTCGTATGTACCGATGACGATTTATGTGTATACCGCTCCCGATCGATTCCCCCTCGGTCCCCCCTCTCCCGCAGAAAAACGCCCAGAACGGGGCAGAGGCAGAAGTCTGCCGCGGCAGAGATTTAGGCCGTTTTCCTGCCGCGGCAGGAAAACGGCCTAAATCTCTGCCACGGCAGAAGAACCTTTAACACCGGTTCCAGATACGAACCGGTGTTAAAGGGGGGGCTGAGGCCTATGGCAGCCCCACGTGCGCCACCCTTTAACACCGGTTCGTATAAGAACCGGTGTTAAAGGGCCCCCCCTCTAACACCGAACCCTCAAAAGTGGTTGGGGAACCGCTGTTAGAGGGCCCTCCCAACCGGAGTTAAAGGGGGGGCCCTGCACTAGTGTTCAATCATCCATTAGTTACACACCTGATCTGGTCCTGTCCCTCGTCCATCGTCTAGCAGTTCCTCGGGTTCTCTTTATAGAGGGAGTAGTATGTTCTCTTTAATCTGCATTAATTTATTATGATGTTGTCATGATGCTGTCTTGATGTTGCTGTTCTTTCCTCTTTCATCATACAACATTTTGCCTAAATCTTACAACATGCTGCTTGATGAGAATGATGGTCTGAAAATGGTGTACACATTATTTTTCTATTTTTGTTGACAATTTTATTGAAGTACAGTACATTATAAATTAACCATTCTTTATTAGTATCTTTGTTGAAGTACATTACATTGTACTAAGCAATGTAAATCAGCCCACAAATCTTTGGACACGGGAAGATTTGACCCTGCGCTTTACTTAATAAAATATATAATAAAAATACTCCCTTCCTAATCTGTTTTGGATATTGTCAATCATTCTCGGTCTGTTATGGCACATGGTTACTAGTAGTACTCTATAAACCAATATGGTTACCCCGTGGAGATGCTCCTGTTTTGTTCAAATCACATGCACATGCAATAATTAATGTTGCTGTCAAATGAGATGCTCCTGTTTTCATATGAGATGTTGTATGTAGTTAGTTAACTAATTTTCCTAATATGTTCTCTTTTTGCAGAAGAACGTGGAGGAGGAGGCCCATGCACCACCACATCCACTTCGTCCGCAACCGCGCGCTACGTCAAGCCTACGCTCTAGGTGCTCGGAACCCTCGGTGAGAACCTTTTTATTTGGTGATGTTGTGAGATGGATTCTGGTGGCTTAAGATATGGTTGCCCCTATTTCTGTGATATGGTCGTCGAATTCTGGTGGTTTAGCTACGGCTGCCCCTTGTTTTGGTGCCATGGTGGTTGAATTCTAGTGGTTTAGCTATGGTTGCCCTTGTTTTTGTGCCAAATATGGTGGCTTTAGCTGTGTTGCTGCAGCTGTGAATATTGTGCAGGTACATTGAGTGCCAATGTTTCACCGGAATGTCGATTAATTTCTATTCCAGCGAATTTCTGGCACTCAGGCATGACCATTTTTAGCAAAGGTCATGCCAGATTTTCGTCGTGAATTTGTGTATCTAAAATCCTTTCTTTTTGCTTGTGTAGTGCTCGGAATAGCCATGTCGTCTTGTGGAAACCGCAACAAAGACGATTGGGGCCAGCGAGACTTAGAGGAGCACTACAGGCTCATGTCCCAGGAGATAGAGATGGAGGAGGTAGGGGGCCGGGGCAAAGAAGACGACGAGACCACCGATGATGGCAGTGAGGAGATGGGCGTCGATGACCGCCTTGATGGCGGTCATGAGAGGGGCGACGAGACCACCGACAGTGGCGTCGTCGGGGGTGGCTCGCAGACAACAATGTCGGCCAACAGGGAACGGAAGAAGCGGCGAACGAACACGGTCGGCACCACGAAGGCGACATTCACAACGGTGGACCCCAAGACCGGTACCCCTACGAAGCCGAAGCATATCGCGAGGGGGTATGGCCTCCAGCTGGGAGCTATCATTCGGGACGTCGTCAATGTCAACGAGATGAAACTCCGAACGAAGAAGAAGAAGCATATCCAGGACCAACTCCTCTTGCGGCTGCTTGTGCGGTACCTGTTCCCCGAGGGCTTCACGAGCCTGGATCCCAAGGAGAACATCCTGAACAAGTTCGCCCTCGGCAGGTTGACTAGGAACCTCAGCGGATATAAAACCATGCTAAGGGGGATGATTGCTGGCGACGAGCCATGGGAAGAGATCAAGCGCCACTTCCCACGGCTTACGCCTGAGGACTACACGTGCTTCCTGGAAAATGAGGAGCTAGCCTACACCAAGTATCAGTCGGCCTGGGGAAAGGAGCTGGCGGAGAAGAATGTCGGTCACCACCGTCTCGGCTGCCGTGACTACGACGTCAAGGAGGACTAGTGGTAGAAGGAGGACCAGAGCTACGCAGAGAAGGGAATCAAGAACCCTTGGGCCAAGTACAAGAACCCGCTCTTCAGGGCATTTGTTAGGTCCCGGTACCATAAAGAGATGGATGGGAAACTTGTCACGAGCCCTACAGTGGTGGAGGGTTTTGTCTTGGTCACCGACCTGAAGGTGGTGCAAAGTGTTCCTTGCACCATGCTCATGTATGTGGACAACAAGCTCAAGGATGTTGCGAGGGGACGCATCATGAACCCAACACACCGGACGTTCCACTACAAGCCTATGGACGATAGCATGCACCGGGTTGAGGTGGATCTGTCATACCTGGGATGCGCACAATTGGTTCCTCCTCATCAACCCCTGGGTACCGAAGACGAGCTGAAGGTAGGGCAACTAAAGAATCATGTCCTTATATGGCTGAAAGCCCTACTTAGGCTGAAGACTGCCAAAGAAATTGTCACTCCAACATCAGTGCCTATGGCGGCAAGCCAAGAAAGGGTCACTCCAGCGTCTGTGCCTATGGCGGAAAGCCAAAGGGTCACTCCTCCACCTGCCAATGATCCTCCCGAGCCCGAGACACATGAGCACGACAACGCGGTGGACATCGATAAGGCTCCCATCAATTCGTTCATCGCTGATTTGGAGGCTCCCATCGATGTTGCTCCTTCCGAGGCACTTGCCTGTGGTACCATGACGAAGAAGAAGCTCTTCCCTTCTCAATAAACGCCCGAGAAGGAAGATGCTACCGCCTTCACCGCTCCGCCGCATGCTAAGGTTACCCCAAGGACACTCCGTGATATGACCATCGAGGTGATAAGACAAACTGGCACCCCTCTGTTCCATAAGAAGGGCAGGAAGCGGAAGCCGAAGCTTGGGAAAGACGCCGCAGCAAGCAAGAAAGTGGTTCTCGACAAGATGCCGGCCAAGTGGAGGACGATGCATTATCTTGGTGAACCGATCCTACCGGACCACATTGTCAAGACGCTCTCTCCGGACCTGAGTAGCCTGCATGATACTGTTAGGTATCTAGAGCAGCAGCTTCTCCAAGATAAAAATCCCTCCTACCTGTTCTTCACGGTCAGGGTCCCCACTAACTGTGGCTTTGTCACCACCACCCCGGCGAGTTGTTCTTCATCATGTATGAAGGCATCTTCAAGTTCTTCCACATCTTATGGCTCAATCGAAACGTGGTCCGACTGGTATCGCTAAAAATGGCGCACAATATCATCGTGGATAAGACCCCGCACCTCGCTATCATGGACCCCTTCTACATGACCATAGGCACCGTCGACAAGGAACAAGCGTTTGTCGTGAAGTATATCAAGGATTTTTTGGTGGCGAATAAGGACAAGTCTTGCTTTCTCCTTCCATACTTTCCTGAGTAAGTAGTCGGTCGCTAAACTTCCCGCTATTACATTCTTTCGTGAATTTCCTTAATAGTCGAGGATGATGGTTTATTCCAACTGTTTTGCACAGAGCGAATGGGTGTGTCCTCATCGCCTTTCAACCGTATTATTCCCATGTCATCTAGCTCGACTCCGGGAGAGACATGCAAAAAGACTACACCGACGTCAAGTCTACTCTTGATAAAGCCCTCAACGGTTCCAGAGCCGCGGTTGGCCCACTCAAGTATGAGAAAATATCCAAAGTCATCTATGTGAAATCCCATGTAACCAATTTCCCCTACCTTAGGCAATCGTCGACTAACAATGGGATGGATCCCTGGTTCGCCATCCTACAGATGAGGGAGTACGCAAAGGATGAGGAGAAACTCTTGATGCCATCCGGTCTTGAGAAAAGGTGCAGAGACAAGACGAAAACGACTGATGCAAACATCAGAGCCGAGTTCCGTGCTATCTAGCGGGAGATTGGCAAGATACTCAAGAGGGATGTCTTGACTAGGGGTGCCACATTTAACTACATCGGTATCCCGCTGACTAATGCAGAGATCGAGGACCGCTTAGCTGCGGTCGCCGATGGGAGGACATTCACCACGTTAGGTGGCATCCATCCCTTCCCCCCAAAGCCGAAGAAAACCTGATTGAGTCACAAACTTGTCTCCTACAAATGTTAGTCATAGAATTACGATTAGTTTATTTTATGCTTTTCTTTTTGCATACCTATCTTTCCATGCAAATGTTAGTTATAGAATTACTTAGCTATATCCGATGACTTTTCTGTTTTGCATACCTATATTTATATCTCTATTATGAATATGTGGTGAAAACACTAACATTTCTTTCTTGTGTGTGTGTGCGCGCAGATGCTGTGGTATGTCGTGTATGAGGGCAGGGTTCCCGGAGTCTACGACGACTAGGAGGATTGTAGGAGGCAGGTCCACCATTTCTGCGGGAATAGTTACAAGGGCTATGCCACTTTGGAAGAGGCGGAAACTCGCTACGCGAGGTTTCTAGAGGGGCGGAGGATGGAGATGTGGAGGAGCCGGTTGACCCCCTTCGTCGTGATGATGCTCGCGTATCAATATGCTATGCTCGTCGTGATGATGTCTCTAGCGGGGCGGGGACGCATATGTGGAGGAGTCTATTTGCTAGTTGGAGTCAAGTAGGTATCTATTGTATGAACTATGAACTGTTTGAATGTGTGAAACTGTTTGAATGTGTCATACAACTCTGGAGACTTATAATATTATGTCATATATGGTCACTTTCTACACTTGTGTGAATTGTTTGAATGTTATTGATGCATGGTTTGAACATATGTGTATTTCCTATATCTGCTGTGTATTCTGTCATTATCATATGTATTCTATCAAGATTACAGTGTATTCTATGTGTATATTGATTTTCTTTTTTTAACTCCTGGTAATATTACCCCTGCAAAACAGTTGGTCTATCCCTGGTGAAATAGATTTTGCCTGTACGAAACTACCACCAGCGATATAAGCAGGCGCCGACAAGCGTATTTACCCCCTGCGTTTATTGCTACTCGCTGGCGCTGGCGTAGATTACCACCAGCAATATAGCAAAGCACCGGCGATATAGGTGTACCCCCGGCGTTCGCTGCTGCTCGCCGGCGGTAGATGTATATTATCACCGGCGAAACTCAGAGGCGCCAGCGATGAGGACTTATCACCGGCGAGGAGGTCGCCAGCGAGCACGGAGACACCGGCGATGAGCCTTTTCTGTTCGCCGGCGGTAGGGTTTTCTCTACTAGTGGTGGTATGTCTCTCTCATGAGAAACTCAAGTTCCATAATGTCCATTAATACCTCTATTTTGATATTTTTTCCTCTTGTTGAGATTTCTTGGTTTATCACATTATGGGGGAGTTGTATACTTTGTGCATATTACAATCCTAGAAAATGTGGACATTTGAGGTAGTGCCACTTAGAATTGATATTGAGAATTCTATAGCTCCTATGTGGCACATTTGCTCATACAAGTTCCAATTTTCTTGGATGTTTTATTGCTCATCTCTTGGATCTTGTGTGTGAGAGTGATTCTTGGTATGTGTTTCCTCATATTTGGATCTATATATCCTCATGGGAACCACTTGCTTCTATTTAATCTAATCACTAGTGATTGTGTGACTATTTGAAGCAATCAAGAATCTCTCTCGAAGTATCAAGCTCATTTGTCATGCTTTGTTATATGCTTCTTGGTTTGAATATGATCGTGATATCCTTGCAAACCACCTCGGGAAAATTTCCCTTATATTTCTTGTCTTTGGAAAATTATTACTCCATATATGGTAGATTTTATTGATCATATTCACTTTGGCGTTTTCTTATTTTCCTATCCTTTGCCAAGAAAATGTTTTTTATTTTTGCTCCCAAGCTTTCTTTGCATCTTGTGGATCTTCTTTTTTTGGTATCCCCTTGTATTTTATTTAGTGTAGGTAGTAGTGATGATCTCATTTGTGGGCATCTTGCATTCAAAGTAAAAAAATTATAATGCTCTACTTATGGGGGAGATCTCCTATATTATCTAGGACATTGTTTTACGCTTCTTGTTTTGATCCATTTTTTGCTTCGAAGCTCGATCCTTTTTGTGTTGGTACTTTGTGTGTCATCATGTAAAGTGTGAAGAGTTTGTTTTGGTTGTTGGAACCTTGCTCTCTTTAGGTGTTTGTTTTATATCATTCTTTGTCACTTGTTTTGATATTTTAGGATGAGATAAATCCTTGAGCATTGGTATTTTTGTCTATCTTTTATCTCTTTTGCTCTTTAGAGTTCATTTGTTGAACTTGTGTTCTTTCATGTGTTGATTTGGTTCTTTGATATAATTTGGACACCTTTTGTCGAGTCACACCTTGTTGTATATCTTATTGGTTTACTTGGTGTTTTTGTTCAAATTGTATCTACTTTTGGTTCTTGAAAGTCTTATGCATGCATATTTACTTCTTGTATATATTATGGCATGCTTGCTTTCTTTGATCCAATATATAGGGGAAACTCCACCAAATCCTAAAGGGCTAAGATGTGCCTGAAATTCAATTTCATATCAATATGCACATATTTGTGTGGAGGCTCTCTTATGTATTGTAGTTGCACTAATTACTTTGGACCCAATTTGTTTGGGGACCATAGTGTACTTATTTGTGTTTTAGGTACATTGGGGCTATATATTGGGTGCTTGTATCTTGAACAAGGAAGAAGTGGCGTCTACATGTCAATTGGATGCAAGCTAGGATGATCAAGGAATTCATATCTTCTTCATCATACCAATTATATCTCGATAACAAGTATCTCTCTCATGCATACATATCTTGTTCCCAACCTTCTGTAGGTTGCTTGTTGGCATGAACTTGTGTACTTACATATGTTGGATTTCTTGCTTTGCCTTTGAAAAAGTTCTCTCTATTGCAAATGTACGTACACTAAGATGAGTGCATATAATGTGGACTATACTAAATCATTCTCATGATTCACCAATCCCAAATATGACAATCTATACATTTTATTGCATATCGTTTCCTCAATATCTCTCATGTGCAATAGTGAGTATTTTTACAAAGTTGATTTTTTATACTTGTTCCCTTTCTCCATATATTCCTTCTATCCCTTCTTCCCTTGGTTATAGTAGTAATGTATGGAGTTTGTTGGTGTTTGAAGCTCATCTATGTACAATAAGATATAGTTGAGCCCTTGGGAATGCTTTCAAGCAAAACATCTTATTGGTATATTCTATGACTTTTGTTTTGCCTTTCATATGCTTTCTTGTGTATCTATTTTGTTTATTCATATTTCTTTATGGACATTTGTCTTTGTGATATTTTCCACCTAAAAATTTACACACACAAGAGAAGATCATTCTTTGGTTGTTTTTGCATTTCTTGGAACCACCTCTTTTTCCTTTGTGATTCTTCGGTGGCTTCCAAATTTATTAAACTTTGAGTGCATTGTTAGATGAGTTTGGAGGATTGAGGAGTCCATGGTTGTGCACGTTGTTTCCAAATACAATTACTATAATTGGTGCACAATCTTTGGGGAGCTTCTCTAATTCATTTAATAGTGCACATTTTCCTTCTTTCTCATTTCTTGTGGTTTAAATGCTTATGGGGGAGTGAGGATTCCATATTTCTGCATATTGTATTCAAATACAAGTATTCTAATATTTTCACAAAGTTTGGGGAGCTTCTCTATTTTCATTTAAACACTCTTTTTGTTGGTGTTTCCATTTGATATCATTTGTTGGTTTCTCAATTGGTCCTTTTGGATCTTTTGGTTGCTCGCTTCATTTGTTGAAGTTTATTTACTTTTATTGTCTTTTTGCAATCTTTGGGTCCTCAATATAGTTTTACTTCCTCCCAAGTACTCATCATTTGACTTGTGCATACGCACACCTTTGGAGGAATTCTCACTATATTGGTCGTCTAGAACTTTTCACCCATTTTGGCAATCGATGCCAATGGGGGAGAAGTTTTGGAGGGTTTAAGGGAAGTTGTCCTTTGCTTTGATTGTGTTCTTAAGCATTTTCCTCTCATACACTTGCATCTTTGTGGCTGCTTTGCATGTTGAATATATAGAGGAAACTCAACCAACAGTGACGGTTGGCAATAGATGCAATGAAATTCAAGTTCATCACACATGCATAGATTGTGGGGGAGTTTGCTCTATATATTTTGGTTGTACCAACATCACATACTTGTGTAATATTTGATTTTGGGGAACCGCTTTGGTTGCCAATTGTCATATTTAAACCCTCGCTAAGGGATTGTCATCAATTACCAAACCGGGGGAGATTGAAAGGGCATGTATGCCCCCATGTGTGGTTTTCATAATTAATGACAATCTCTATGGACTAATGTGTAAATTGAGTTTCGGTTCTAGGTTTGTCCATTGGCATCGCTTCGGCCATGTGTTGGTCTCAAGGTTGAAATATGAAGAAATGTCCAAGGGCTTTGTGCCATTGGAATCATGAAGAAAGATGGAGCTTGAAGGTTGATCAAGACAAGTGCAAAGAGTTGCATCAAGATGGATTACCTCAAGAAGGGATGAAGAAGGGCAAGCTCAAGATGCTCCATCTCTAGAAGACCTCATGCTTTAAGATTGCCATCCTCGTGATCATGGAGTGATGAAGAGAAGTTCAAAGAAGAGGTTTCCATGGAGTATGGGGGAGCAATTCCTCATCTTCATCAAGCAAGAGCAATCAAGAAAGGTGTTCCCACTTGAGAAGAACAAGACGGTCTACATAAAGTTCAAGTGGATTGCTCAAGGCAAAGGTATGATCTTGATAGGGCCTCTCTCTTGTCGGTCTCGTGTTGTTGGAAGACCGGGTTTAGGATAGATAGCCGTACTATCAAGAGGGGCTCTCAAGCGGGTGTATCGATCGCATTGTTCAGAGAGAGCTCAAACATTTCCATTCATAGCATCATATTTCTTAGTTTTTATTTGGTTCTTCTCCATGATAGGATAAAGATATTGTGGTTATCATCATAATAATCTCTACTTCATCAAATAAGGATTTTCCTTGCATATCTTATTGTATTCTTGATTGTGCGGGTTTTTCCGGATTCACACCTTAGGAGATATCTCACATATATATACTTGATATTTTCTCCCTTGGTGGTATCCAATATTTAACATTTTGTTGGGTTCTACTTGGTTTTATCTTCCCAACAAAATTGGTTTCATCCCAATAGGAGTTTCCAAGCTCAACTTCTTGTGTTTTGGATTTTGGAGGTTTTACTGGTTCATCGCTTCTAGAGAGGTCATACCTTTCTCAATTTGGTTTTATCCTTCCATGCTGGACTATGATGTTTCTTTGAATAATATTGTAGAGCTTTTCGTTCTCTTCAAAATGAGCCCAAGATCATCAAAAACGAAGTCCGGAATTAAAAGTTTTTGAAGTTTTCGTGCAATGCTATCCTGCATTTTTGCTTGAGCGGATGTTCCGGCCCATGTTCCGACCCAAATTCCGGTCAGGTTCAATAACTTGTGTTTCTATTTGCCAGAAGTTTCGGTGGTACGCGAATCTGGCCCAAACGGTCAGTTTTTCCTTGTCCATTTAAGGGGGCTTCTTCCCCAATGGTTCCCCATCTTTTGATCTCGTTTTTGCCCACCATTGTTGACCTATTTGAGATTTCTTACTCCCTCTCCCTCCCATGATTCTTACATCTTTTTGAGGAAAAAATGAGAGGAGATCTAGATCTTTAACCCCCCAAGTCAAATCCCTTCTTTGTGAAGGAATCATTGGGATCTAGATCTTGGAGAGTTTTGTGTTCTCCTCTTGTGTTCTTCCTCCCTTATCCCCCAATAGCTTTTGTAGCTTTGTTGGAATTTGGGAGAGAAGGACTTGCCCTTGCATTGGGTGCATAGGTTTGAGTTCTCCTCGGAGATTCACCTTTTGTGGCTTTGTTGGCCTTTTGTGGTGTTATAGCCTTTTGTGGCTTTGTTGTTGGGAGCCTCCAATTGAGTTGTGGAGATAGCCTCAATCTTGTACGGGTTCGGTGACCGCCCTCAAGAGTCCCATAGTGGGGCGAGTGCCCGCCTTTTGTGGTGCGCACTCGGGAGAATAGGGTGAGACTTTTGTGGCGTCGGTGAGTTGCGTGCTTCCGCATCCGGGGTGAGGCCTTGTGTGGCGTTGGGTGAGCATCGAGCCACCACACCTCGAGGTGATCCATTTATGGCATTTGCAGCGCATTGCGCCATCGCACCTCTCCAACGAAGACGTAGCTTCTTTGTAAGTGAACTCGGGAAACAAATCTTTGTGATAGCTATCGTGCTTAAAGTATCTCCGCGTCCATCGGTTATCTCTCAACCGAGCCCTTTACTTATGCACTTTTCTTTGTGATAGCCATCATGCTTAAAGTATTTATCTTTCTATCACCTTGTTGCTTGTATTGCTTAGCATAGGTTGTTGGTGCACTTAGTTGAACCTAGTAGTTAGGTTTTGTGCTCAATAAATTAAACACTAGTTTTATTCCGCATTTATATGAGCCTAAACCGAAATATTTTTAAAAAGCCTATTCACCCCCTCTAGGCGACGTCCTTTGTACTTTCACACTCGATGATAGCAATAGGAGTCCTCCGCACAATTGGCATTAACGGAACATACAAAGTTAATTTGATCAATGTGTTGTAGGTCAATGGTCTGATTTACAAAAAGGAGAGATTATCTAACTAATTAAGATGAAAAATAAAAAACTTGAACAAAGGAGAAATTATAAGTGTTTTTAAAATAGAGTGAGAACAAGATGAGGTAGAATATTCAAGTCGTAAAGATGCTTCATATACATTTGGAATTTGATAATTGAGATCGTTGAACTTTGGAACCACTACATGAAGTGGAATGTATGTCTAGCTCCTTTGCACATCACTTAAACAAAAGTGTGAGCATGAATATATATAGAGAAAGAAGAAAGATAAAGATGAAGAAAAAGAGCGAATGTTCAAAGACCAAATAGGCATATACCACTATATTGTAGTAAGACAAAGAGACGTTTGAGATTTTGAACGCAAGTGAATATGTTAATTCTAAAAACACATGGGACTACCTCACTAACTCATTCGGTTGAACTACATCATGTTGATAATAATCTTTTGTGAACTGTTAATTGCTAAGGTGTGGAAGCCTTCTAATATTATTCGGATGGTTCGAAGTAAGTTACTATTCATGAACTTATTTATATTTATCCTTTATGATAAACACATACTACAGCTGCCTCATTTATTTTATTGACTCAGCTTCATGAATATGAGGATCACATCCATTAAGCTAAACTTGCTCGGAACGAGCAAGAGTCTAAGCTTGGGGAAGTTGATGAGTGCATATTTGTGTCATGTTTTAGATTATTATTTTACATTGTAGTTGTAGGATCTTGGTATTTTACATCATTCGCACACACCTTTTATGTTTATTTTCACCAGGATCAAGACAGATGATGGATCTGATGGACACAATTCTTGGACCAGTTATATTGGAGTGAAAAGGAGCCAAAAACTACGTAAATTGCTTATTTGGGGAATATCAATAATAGCAGAAGAAACCCCGAAGCTATTGGAGGATACAGAAGAGGTAACGACCAACTATATGGCAGGAAAACATTTCCGTCGTATAGTTCCCGTCGTATAGTTGGCGTCGACACCGCCTCCTCAAATAGTTTCACCCTATGCACTAGATCGGGGAGACGACATACAGAACACCCATAAATCGCTGAAAACCTCACCTTCAGAAGGGATCTGGAGGGGGAACTTGCCCTAGGGATCCATCTTCGCCCTAAGCAGATCTGGGAGGCCAAGGCATCGATCTCCATCTTCATCAACCGCTGCATCTTCATCACCACCATCATCTCCATCCATCCCATCTAGATCTTATTGTAATTCTTGCAATAGTTGTGGATTTATACAAGTACTATTCATCGATAATCGTTTCCATTACCATTGCCATGATGTTGTTTGGCTCCAGGTCTGAGTAGATCATTAGTTCTTGGGGATATGGAGAAATCCAAGTATATGATTGAGATGAAATAGAGATTATATGTTATACATAATTTATATGTATGTGTTAATTGTCTTCATATTGATGTTGGGAGTTGTGCACCTCCTTAATATTTGCCTCTTGCGGGGACTTGATGAAGGGGATTACTTGTTGGTAGACGGAGGGATGGTAGCACTTACTGTGACTATAAATTCGTTGTCATCCTTTACGTAATAACTTGGGGAAGTAAGGAGAACTCATTAAGCCATGTCCATGCCACGGGAGATATCCCTTAATAGCGGGATAATATGATTGATGCCGTTTATCTGTCAACTGTGGTTATGAAGGATGATGTGAGCAGTGGTTGTTGCCTAATCGTACATATATGGAGCTCCTCTCACATACATGCATATCTTGATAATATTTCGTTATAATAACCTTGATTACTTAGTCTAAATTGCTAGCGGTGTATCCACCACTCCCCGAGAACGCCTTTTTCCCTATTGCAGTTTCAATCTTTCTTACACACGCGATTACTACTTTCTGCATTAAGTTTTATTTCACTTTACTTTAGTGTTTTACTCAACCAAAAACCCAAAAACAATTCTACCTTTCTTGCATCTTAGAATTATTCCTTAAGTACTTCCTTTAGTTTTAGTTAAAAGCATTTTAGCCTTTCGCCTACTGCTCCCTATGGGATCGATATATTTATTTCGAAACTAGCTACAAACGATCTGTGCACTTGAAGTCATCAGCATGCCATAGGCCTTGCCAACTGTGGGCCACCCCGGTTATCCATATTATAGACGTGCTATGGTGATACCCATTTAGCATATCCTAAAAGTAGCCCCCATAGAACTTTGACATCCTTCGCCGTCTTGCCCTTTAGTCTTGAATGCTCCGTCTAGGTGATGTCGGAAATTCGTCAAGCAATATCTTGAAGTACTCCAAATAACCCTACAATCTTATGCGTGTTCAACATGTAAGTCATAGAATCATCGAGTCCTTCTTACTCTTCTAGTAGTCGTATAGGATCCGTCCATGCCGGAATCTTCAGATGGGAATTTTCTCTGCTGCTGTAAGTAGGATGATGTAGGATACAACCTATGCTACCTCGAAAATCACATATGGAAGTAGTTAATCATAAATATTTTACTGTGTAAAATACAAAACGTCAAGCGGCAACAGAGGGATGTCGCAAAATTTCCACGCACGCTCGCACACACGTTGTCGACACGTCGACCGTCAGATTGTTTGCGCACAAATCTTGACGCCAGGGTTATAAATATTTACTGCGGAGGAGAATTCCTTTTACTCAAATTTCCCTTATGCGTCTTTTTCATCCTCTCGCCAAGATACTCCTCGATCTCCACGCACGGAAAAGCCCTAGCGGCCGTTCCACCTTCCATCATCTTCCTAGTCCCAATGGCTAGTAGCATTAGCATCACGTACATGGTGGCGCCGTCTGAAGCCTCGAAGAAGCCGTCGTCAGACGTGCAAATACCGTCAGAGGTAGTAGTGGTGCCGGTGTCTATGGTGGTGGAATCCACCGGCGGTGACCAAAGAACAGCGGCATTTGAGCCATTGGAGGACGAATCCGACTCCCACAAGGGAGTCTGGAGAGGATCGTATGTCACCACCATGGACCTGAAGGAGCTGGTATCTGAAGGGTACCCTCCCTTAGTGGAGGGCCTGGTCTGGCAGCCGGTGCCGGCCGACGAGGTGGTCCCTTCTCCCCAAGCCGGAGAGAAGGTCTACCTCAAAGCACAGCTGGTGTGTGGCGTCTCTGTCCCAGTCTCCGACTTCTATCTCCAAGTCCTCCAGCATTTTCGGGTTCTCCCTCGTAACCTTTCTCCCAATAGCATTCTTGCACTTAACAACTTTGTAGTCTTGTGAGGGATACTTAGGATTAGACTTAGGTTAGACTTGTTCATATACTTTTTTACCGTCAAGAGATAATCTGGAGACTCGAAGGATGAGCTTAGGAATTGTGGAACCATAAGCTTCAAGATCCATCCTGGCCGGCGGTTCCTCGACATCATGGGGCATGAATCCTGCAAGAATTGGTAGAGGATCTACTTCTCAGACCTAGATATCCCTCTGACTGGACGAGAAGGCTATTACTACGACTTTGTCGATGGGGAAGCCGCTGAAGCCTCCACCTGGAGGTCCAAGACCTCCTTCTCTCTAACGACGAAGCCTCTCACACTGTAAGGCGAATAGAGTGTCTCATTGTCGAATGTATAATCGGCTTGGACTTAGCCATGTGCTACTTTGACAGGTGGATCCAACCCCTACAACATCGTGCCAAGCTGATGCATGAGTACACTAAGGAGAGGAAGGATCCCATTCAAATCTTCGATGAAAACTTATCCAGTGACTCCATCAAGATCCGTCTTAAGGACATTATCAATGTGAAGGACATGAAGAATGGCTTCGCCATCACATACGACATGTTCGAAAATAGCGAATACCCAAAGGTAGTTTGATTCCGGATAGTCCACTTAATCCGTCTTCGGCGCACCAATTTCTCTAACACTTTTTCCACTTAACAGCTGGGGGGACTCGGAGGACACCGACATGGCCGCCCATGTTTATGATCCAAAGATGAAGGATGTTACAGTTGTGTCCGACGATGATACCTCGAAGGATCATCAAGCTCCGGTAGTGTGAAAATGGAAGAGCTCAACCTATGACACTATTGGCGCGGGCAAGAAGAATAAAGTGGAGAGTGGAGTCTCCAAGAAATCCACTGCCTCCCTGGAGGCGGAGAAAATAAAAGCTACCAACATCCCCTTAACCAAGGCACCTGTCGTTGTGTAAGTATCTTTTTCTCTGACTTTGTAGTTTTGTTACTCCTTTCTGTACTTATACTTGCCAATCTTTTGTGTGTTTTAGATAGAGAACCAATTAGAGTCTAAAGAAGACCTCCAAAACTTCTGGAGGATCCAATAATATACGTGACATGCTGGACTAGTCCTCCCCCGCCATTTCTCCCCCTACCCCTGCCGCCAAGCCTTCTACAAGCATTGCCGGAGCGCCATCTACCACTGCACCCAAAGCCTTCGTCATGGAGGTAGACAATAATCCTTCTCGGGATGTCTCGGGCGCTGCCGTCTTGGACGTCGTTCCCGGTGGCTAGGCGACACAGGAAAGTAGATCCTCCCAAGTGGCTAAAGCTCCGGCTAAGGAGCCACCGAGAAAGGGAAGTAGCTGATGGTGGGAGCTAATGCAATAGTGACCACGAGCCAGGCAGAGCCCCCTAATCCTATGGACGCAAAAACCGTCTCAAGGCAGGCTAGAGCTACTTCTGCACCAGCAAGTGGTTCTCCTAGTGCACCCCTAACTCCTACGACATTGGGTCTTGAGGAATTGCTCAAGCAAGCGGAGATCATCCAACATAATACAACATTTTTCAGCAACTTGTATTTGGAATTCGCCAACAATCTCAAGATCATTGACTTTGTAAGACTTCGATACTTTGCATCTCACTTTATATATCCCACTGTAGACACCGAGTACTAAGACGAAAAACCATAGGTCTTTTGGTATGAGTGCTCTAAGAGTGACCAAGTGAAGAAACTTGATAGTGTAGCCCCCCGAGTATCTAGGTTGAATGAACAATTCCAACTAGATACTCTCAGAGTAGCATACACAGTGTTTATAAAATTTGATACTGTAGCCCCAAGCTTCAAGGTGAAACTGAACTAGTTCCGACTAGATGCTTTAAAAAGGACTAAGCATATTTTAGAGTAAAAACTCATACTGTAGCCCCCGAGCCTCTTGGTGAAACTGACAAAGTTCCGGCTAGATGCTCTAAGGAAACTAAGCATTTTATTTGTGCATAATGAGAATGTTCATAAAATCACCGCCAATGAAAAATTTGCCAAGATCCACAAGGAGTTGGAGGCTGAAAAGGGTAAAACCGCCTATCTAAAGGAGCAGATATCCAACAACAAGAGTCTATTTTTCAGTTCCTTACTAATCCATTTTTGGGCTTGTTTTCTCCGAGTACTCATAGTGTTGTTATTTCTCCGACTTGCAGAAGTTGTTGCCAAGGCAAAAAGCATCGTCGAGCAATCCAAGCATATCGGACTATTGGCAATAGGGGTGCCCCGTCCTGTCAAGATTCCGGTGCCACAAGTCATACCCTAGCAGGGCTTGAAGGAGCACAGCCCTCGCGAGGGCACACGAATAATGCGACGCCCCGAGGATCAACCACAGCGACAGCCGAGACCTCTGGACGGAGGCCTCGCGAGGGTGAGGCTCCGTGGTTTGTGAAGGGAATATGCCCGAGAGGCAATAATAAAGTGGTTATTATCGTATTCCTTATTTATGGTAAATGTTTATTTTGCATGCTATAATTATATTAATACAAAAACGTTAATACATGTGTGTTTAATAAACAAATAGAAAATTCCTAGTTATGCCTCCCTTATAAACTAGCTCGTTGATTAACAAGATGATCAAAGGTTTCCTGATCATGGACATTGGATGTTGTTAATAACGAGGTCACAACATTGTTGGAATGATGTGATGAACATTCATCCGAAGTATACCATTACGATCAAAGTCATTCTGTTTATACTGCTATAACATCATATGAAGTAATCTTAATCCTTAGACCATGAGATCATGTCAATCATTAATACCAAAAGAGTATATTGATAACATCAAACGTCATACCGTAACAGGGTGATTATAAAGATGGGTTCAGTGCTAGGAAGGTATTATGTTGAGGCTCATGGATTAAGAGTGGAATTTGTCCATCCCGATGATGGAGAGATATACTTTGGACCCTCTCGGTGATATCACCGTAGTTAGCTTGCAAGCAAGTGATTTTACCACTAGAATGTTATATCACGGGAAAGAGAAAAGAGTACATGTCGGTAACGAGATCAAACTAGGTATGGAGATACCGATGATCGAATCTCGGACATGTAATATATCGCGTGACAAAGGGATTGAGTTACATGCGTATAAGGTTCACATGATCACAGAAGTCATTGTTGAATATGTGGGAGTCAGTATGGATCTCTAGGGCCCGCTGCTGATTATTGATCAGAGAGGGTCTCGATCATGTCTACATTATTCGTGAACTGTAGGGTGACACACTTAAGGGATACCGACACCATTTGGAGCAAATAATATGCCAGAGAAAGAAAAAGGACAGCGCGGGAATTTATTTCACTAGACACCGAAATTGTTTCGGCTGAAATTGCTAAAACTGGTTCTGCATCTGAAATTAAAATGTTGTAAGGGGTTTTATGTGAATGTTTGTTAATTAGAGTAATTAAAAAAATTCTGAATAAATAAATAAAAGAGTTTTATTTAAATGAGAGCTTGCATTAAATTTGGTGGAAATTTAATGCATGTGAGTGGATTTTTGAGTGGAGGCATTTTTATGGGAGTGGAGGCTTTTCATTTTGAGTGGGAGCTCCACCCACATGAATGTGGAAGAGGTGGGGGCAGCCGCCATGTCTGGGCGCCATGTCCCTTGGGGTGCCCCCCTCTCCCTATAAAAGGCCTCCCTGTCCTCCTCTCATATCACACCTCCTCGCGAAGTATCTCTCTCCCCCTTTTAGAATATCCCCATGGTCTCGGATCAGTGAGATACATGTTCCGGTGGATTTTTATGGAAGGATTTGTTGCTTCCACTGCTTCGCTGGAGCGAGGGCACGAAGGGTGTCGGGGTACCCGGACATGTGTGTGATCACGGATGCACCACTGCTTTGCGGTGCTGGACTAGATGGTGCTGGACCGGCTGGACCAGATGGACTTCTTCTCGATCTGGAGATCAGCAAGCGTTCGACTACATCATCCACGAGTACAACCTCGTTAACACTATTCGGTCTTCGAGGGTATGTATTCTATGGATGTATATCCATCCGTTGCTTGTATCTAGTAGATAGATCTTGGTACTTAGTTGTTCCCATCATAGGAATTTTTTTTTCTATGCTGCGAACCCTACAGTTTGGACCCCAGTGTGCAAGACGACATGCCAACGGGCATTCCATGCGAGGACTAGAACACCTCGGAAAATCAAGATGCTCCACTCCCCCTTTGGTGCAAAGAAGGGGGATGATGCAAGGGCCTGGCAGGGTCTGGAAGGCAGCTTTGGCGCAAAGGGGCAGCAACACAGTACAACGACCGTCCAGAACACCGATACCACAACTGGCAGGCGGCCATAAGAGGACAAGACGAAGCCATGCCCCCTAGCACGGGAATGTGGTGACCCTTCCCTCCCAATGTTTGGGGGGAAGAGGCCTGGCGCCACCCTATATAAAGGCCCCTTCTCCTACTGTAGAGAGGATGGATCCCCTGCAATCTAAACCCTAGACACTGAACCTCCATTGTACCCTCGCGAAGCCAAGCGAGCAATACAACAAAGCAGGAGTAGGGGCTTTACCTCCTCATGAGGGTCCCAAACCTGGGTAAAAAACCCTATGTCATCTCTCTGTCGTGGCTCTTGATCCGCTGTCGCCATCGTCACCGAGGTTCCTTGGTAACATGTGTTTAGCCCCCTCTCGAACCAAGGATCATTGGACCCTAGTTCCTTCATGGGAAAAATCTCTGACATTTGGTGCGCCAAGTAGGGGGCTGAGGGGCGCCAAGGGACTTCAGCGGGAGGCATCAGCATGGTCGCTTGCAGCAAGCCTCGTGACAACCTCTCCCGATGGGAGCAGGAAGAAAGGCCCGGGGGCTCACGCCGTTCCACCACCCCTCGCGCCCTGTTTTGGGGCCTTGTTACTTTGTGGCCCGAAAGTTTGTAGGCAAAGGAATTGCAGGGTCCGAGTTGCGTGGAATCACCGCGATTCGAAAAGTTGGGGGGGGGCATAATTACCGAGAGGGGTATTTTGAGTGAACGGTGGCCAAACCAAATATTTTCAAATCTTAGTCGTTATGTCAGGATATTCTGTCACATTAGTACATGTCGTACCCTTGCCATAACACTTCTAAGTCACGCTGCACGTGTCGCACAGGAAAATCCATTTCTGTACTTTCCTAACCCCTGACACTGAATCTGGTGGCGGTGGTCCTTTTTCTCCCTCTCCCCACACCGAATCCGGTTTGGCGGTGACGGCTGTCGTTTTTCTCCCTACCCCTCCACCTCCCACACATTCCCACCCCTTCCCACCCAAACACACAGACTGAATCTGGCGGCGGCGGTCCCTTTTCTCCCTGTCCTGCCATATCCATGCCCAGCATGTCTAGCGAGGCCAAGGTGGTAGCTACGTCAACGACTGATTTGGCTCCGTCGGAGCTAGCGTCTCGGGCACAACACCAGACAAGCGAAGCAGCGGCGGGGTCTGCAACCCAGGTTAGCGAGGAGGTCAGCCAGAAGTCTGCTATCAGGGTACCTACAAGCAATGGGTTGAATAGAAAAGCTAGGCCGGCGGCAGAGTGTTCGGCTGTAGTGCATGGTTGTGCAACCCAGATCTCGAAGAAAACAACTGGAGAGAAGAGTGAGAGGTGAATTTTTCTTTTCTGTGCCTTGTCTTGCAAGTAGTTTAGTTACTGAAAAGTAGAGTCGAATCAACTGAAACGTCCCCTTTTTAATCGAATTAGGAACAACTTCAATGCAACGGACCTATATGATTTTACGGTTCATGTCCTCCAGTACACTACAAAACTACATTTTGGTTGCGACAGGGTTGTGTTCGGGCAGGATGTGCGTCTGCTTGTCAACTGCAAAGAGGTTGTCTCTGTTTTGCAGCTGATAGATATTCTTCATGCTAGGATTCCTTGGGGATCCAGACAGATGGAAAAATTGGTGTGGAGTAACATGAGTGATACCTATATGCAAATTGAGCACTCCCATGAGCTTCAGATGCTTTGGGAGTGTTGTGTAGCTGATTGTTAGGTGAAAGTTGAAGCGATAATTGATGATATGTATGCAGATACTGAAGATATTGCTGCCAAAGCTTCTGCTTCTCGAGTTTATGGACCATCAGATGTTGATCAAGCTAAGTTCAATATACACCTAGAGGTGGATTCATATACAGCAAAACTTGATGGCAGAGTTAATAAGCCAGTTTTGATGTACTGTGGAGATAGCCGTCGATTCCAAAACATAACTCTTATTGAACTAAGAGAGATGATTGGTAAGGAAATCATTATTTTCCCTAAGCAGATGGCACGACTCCGGTGGTGGCATCATAAGAAGCAGGAATTCATAGAGGTTTTGGATACCGATGATCTGATGTAGATTATGCGACGAAAGAAGCAAACCAGGAAGGTGTTCTTCCTGGCTGCCATTTCTGATGTTGTTGGACAGGTTGTAGTGGATGCAGAGGCCCCTGTTGTGGCTGAACAGAATGAGGCGATAGACATTGATCAGATCTGATGAGAGTTGCTACACAGGGTTTGTCATATAGACTGTAGGGTTCCCCTGTGATACGCCCAATTTGCATCACCTTTCTATATCATAATTTACCTCTATTCATTGATATTTGTCTTATTATGAGGTATTACTTATGGATTTTCATTTGTTTATGCATGTTGGATGATTCTTGGAGGATGGACTGCCGGAGTCTGGATTCTGATGGAAAAGAAGGAGTTTCGGTGCAATTTCGCAAAGATCAGAAAAATACCAGAAAAATATGGAAACATATTATTTCACCAGAAGACAAAGGAAGCTAGAAGGAGGTACGAAGAGGGGCCTCAGGGGGCCCACACCCCCTAGGCGCAGGCCCACCTGACCCGCGCCTAGGGCAGGTGTGGCCCATCTGCCCGGCCTTCGACTCTGCCCCTTCGCCTATATCTTCCCTACGAAACCCTAAGGCTTGGGGAGCAACCACAGATAGATTTCCGCCGCCTGTAGGGGGGGGGGGCGGAAAACACTGAGAGAAAGATATCTTCGGCAGACAGATTTCTACCGAGGGAATTCCTTACCAGAGAGGGGAGACCGTCGCCATCAACACCGTCATCAAGCTAGGCTTCATCGGGATCATAATCATCATCCACACTATCATCTCCACCAGCACCATCATCAGCACTCCGTCCTGCTGTAATAATTGTGTTGGATATTGCTTTAGTTCTTAGGGGAAACTTTCTCGGTGTTAATTACTATTATAGTTGATGCTTTTGAGTGGAACCATTGGATTATTGTTTATGTTTATATTTTTATCCATTGCCATATCATCTTTGATCTTGATCCATATGATGTCTTGTGAGTAGTTCGTTTAGTTCTTGAGGACATGGGAGAAGACATGTTGTTAGTAGTGAATCTGTGATGAGTTATTATTCAATGGTTTAGTATTTAAGTTATGGTGGTATTCTTCTAGTGGTTTCATGTGAACGTCGACTACATGATACTTCACCATTTATGAGCCTAGGGGAATGCATTGTGTATTTGGATACTAATTGTGGGGTTTCCGGAGTGACAAAAACCTGAACCCCCGTTAGGACACCTTTGCACAAGGGAGCATAGGATCTCAGAGTTTAAGGCTATGGTTAGATTTATATCTTAATTACTTTCCTGTAGTTACGGATGTTTGCAGGGGGTTTAATCACAAGTATGTATTAGTCCTAGGAAGGGCAGTATTTAGCACACGTTCACCCACACAACACTTACAAACACCAAAGAAGAGTACTCAGCTATTTGAAGCAAAAGCAGTTGACAGAATTCCCATGTGTCCTCGAGAACGTTTGGTCCTTATAAGTATTTCCACCGGTTTGTCCTTTGCTAAGAAAGGATTGTGCCACTTGCTCCGTTTGTTCGTTACTTCTGTTACTTGCTCTTTGTTTTGTTGCCTTGTCAGAAAACCACTAAAAATTCGTTTGCTAAGTATTCATGGGGATTTCCTGCTCCATACCACTGTTCAGCACCTTCTACTCCTCGTTGGGATCGACATTCCTATTTATCGAAAGTACTACGATACACCCCCTATACTTGTGGGTCATCAAGACTATTTTCTGGCGCCGTTGCCGGTGAGTGAAGCGCTATTGAAGAGTGGAACTGGTAAAGGAAAGTTTTACTGTGAGTATTGTTTTTGTTACTGCTTGTTAATTTGTTTCCAATATGGATAACCCACTTGGTTTTCTATTTGGGAAAACTACTACCACTTCTAGCGTAGTAGATGAACCACCTCCTGTTGAGATAGATACTTTTAAGATACCTACAAGTATTGTTAATCGTGTTATGGATAATTATTATTTTGGGGATGGAACTTTCCATCCCGGTGATCACTTGCTTTTTATCCATGAATTATGCGAGTTGTTTAAGTGTGCAGGTATCACAACTTAATAGGTGAAGAAGAAGTTACTCTCCATATACTTGAAAGGGAGAGCTGAAGAATGGTATAAGCTGTTGAAGAATGGACAATCCATGGAATGGGAGGAGATGTCATCTCTCTTTTACTCTAAATTTTATCCTCCCAGTGAGATTCATAAGGATAGAAATCTTATATATAACTTTTGCCCTCGTGATTGAGAGAGTACAGCTCAAGCTTGGGGGAGATTGAAGTTACTAATGCTTAAATGTCCTATTCATGAACTCCCTAACAATATTATTCTCAATAACTTTTATGCTAGGTTTTCTCTTCATGATAAAGACTTACTAGATGCTTCTTGTGTTGTATCATTCACACGTATGAAGGAAGAAGCTAAATGGGATCTTCTAGACCGTATTCAAGAGAACACTGAAGCTTGGGAGAATGACAAAGGAAGAAAGTCAGGTATAAACTATGATTATGATTGCATTAAATCTTTTATGGGAACTGATGACTTCCGTGATATTAGTAATGAGTTTGGTATTGATTCCCAAAGTATTGCCAACTGTTTTAAGGCCTTTGCCTCTTACATTGAAATTCCCAAAAAGAAGTGGAATAAGTACCATGCTCTGTATAAAGATGTTGTTAGTCATGTTCATGTTAGAAGTACTCAAGTTTGTACTACTAATCATGTTGTGCCTGAACCTCATGTTGAGAAAATGCCTTTCCCAGCTAAGGTAAAGGAGTATTCTATGATTATTAATGCAAATAACAAAGGTACAATGAAAACTGTGGAGCCTGGTAAGCATTTGAGTGATGAACCTGTGGTAGCTATTGTGAAAGACACTGTCACTAGAAATATAGAGGATGAGCACATTGTCTTCTGTGAAGACGCTTCTAATATTATCTCTCATCATAGTAAGGATATAAAAGCTAGTGTTCATGTGCTTTCTGTTAAAATTGGTGATCATTGCTAATATGGTTTATGTGATATTGGTGCTAATTCTAGTGCTATTCCTTATGAGCTTTAGAGGGAAATTATGCATGAGATTGGTCCTTGTGAGCTAGAGGACATTGATGTGGTTATCCACCTTGATAATAAGGAAACCATTTGCCCCATTGGCATTGTAAGAGATGTGGAGGTTCTCTATGGTAAGATCAAATATCCTGCTGATTTTCTAGTGCTTAATTCAACAGCTAGCAAAATTTGTCCTATCATTTTTGGTAGACCTTTCTTGAACACTTGTGGAGCCATTATTGATTGTAAGAAGGAAAAAGTTTTAACTAAGTTTGATGGAGATTCTTATGAGTTCAACTTTTCCAAATTAGCTAAATATCCTTGTGAAAATAGCTTGCCTAATAAAGATTTCAGGATGGAACAACTTGCTTCTATTGATCCAGTCTATGACCTTGGGCCTCTTTTTGATGACTGTAAGTATGCTTATTCTGATGATAAAGTTGTTGCCAGTGATAGTTATATTGTCAACTTTATTCAAAGTGCTACTGAAGTATATTATGAGAGAGGGAAACATGGTTTTATGCATCTCAATGATGTTAAGTTTTCCCGTTTTATGTTGAAAGCTTTGAAGTTGCATCTGTTTTGTCTTCCTGTGCTTGTGGCTTTTTGTTTCAACAATTCGTTTTCTCATGATACCCCCATGGACATGAAGTGGGTTAGACTCAAGTGTGTTGGTTATTTGCTTCTTGATGCTCTTTTTCACATCAAATATATATATATATATATATACTTTGTGAGCATCTTTAAAAGTTTCAAGCCTAACTTAAAGGCACTAAAGAAAAGTACTTGTTGGGAGATAACCCAAGAGTTTCGTCGAGTCTTGTAAGTTATTACTTCAGTAGTAACCACTCTTTATCCTTTTTGTTTTGGTTTTTGTGTCAAGTTCAACTACTTTTGTGAAGTAGAGGAGTTGTGAAAAGTGGTTGTCCTGGGACAGATTTTTGTGCTGCGTTGTAAAATTTGTGAGGAATATCAGTAATTTGGATGGAGCTGCATTTTTCTGAGCTTGTTCTCCAAGTTGTTAACCAACTTTCATCAGTTCTACACTTTTTTATTTGAGCAACAAAAGGTCTTTGAAAAAAATCAATCTTTACCTGCTAGTCTGTTTTAACAGATTTCTGCCATCATTTGCATTTGTCTCTTACGGAAGCTTTTGTTTTGATGTGTTTTCACTTGAAGTGTTTACCAAAGGTTTATTGTTTTTGCTTACACTAATGTTTTCATTGAGTTTGTGCAAAAGTTTTGTATGAAGGAAATTCTCAGGAGAAAGATCTGCAGAGTTCGTCTTTGAATAGGTAAAAGTGGTGAAAACATAAGGTTCGTGAAACCCCAACCTTTTTATATTTTTGATGTTTTTAATACATAAGGGAAGTTACGAGACGAAACTGAAGAGGAAACGGAGCCCGGGGTGGACAATCACACCCCAGGCGCGGGCCCAGCCTAGCCGCGCCTGAGGGGGGTGTTCCCCCTCGAACTCCGTCTCCACCTCGTTTCCGTGTCAAAACCTTCCTTATGCATTGAAACTTAGTAATATATAACCCCCAGATCCCCCGAGGTTCGTGCATCGTGTTCTCGTCATATTTTCGTTTCAATCTGTTTCTGTCAGGAAATGTTCTCAAGTTTAGAGCACCATCGCCAACGAAAAAGGCAAGGAGGCCGAGAAAGAAGAACCTCAAGTCCCCAAGGAGGAGGAGATTTCGATAGGGTATGAAGGTGACATGGAGGAGGACAAGCAACCGGACACTCACGCTACCGTCGCAAGCATTGGTTCGGTGGCACGACCTACCAAGCTTAAGAGGACAGCACGGATGTCTACAGGAGGAAGAACTCCGCGTCATATCCTTGCTCCACGCACACTTCCTCCTAGTACCCCTTGATCTAACCGTGCAGGGAAGAAACACTCTAATTTGGAAGAATGGAGAAAGAATAACAAGGACTGGGATCCTCGGTCCAAATTGATCATGGGATGCATTGAGCATAATTCAGAGTTAATTCGTACTCTGACATTCGATATGGAGGATTTGAAGAAACTTATTGAGGAGCTTATCAAGAGAACACCACCACCACCACCGAAGGAGTAATTCGTCATCAGGTTTGGCATCCCGTTGGCTTGTTCCAAGCTTGGGGGAGTGTCGCGGTATCACCACCATTATCTTTTATCTTTTACCTTTTTAGTGGATTCATATCTATGGTATAGAGGTTATCTTATAGTTTGGTTTGCATGTGGAAGTATCTCTCCTTTAGTTGATTATGTATGTATCCCTTAGTGTGAGTGCCTTTATTGAATATTAATGAGAAGTCTCATCTTCTACTTTTTGCACTTCTTATTTTAGTTTGCAATCTCTATTATATGATGGATCTTGTTGATCAGTATTAGCACCACCTTGGGATCATCAAGTGGATATAAATTGGTTTTGGAAAACCGAGTTCTAGTCAGTGGCATTAGTTTGAAAGAAAAAGAAAGAAAGAAAAAGCTTTAAGGTATTTTGTATCATTTGTTTTAATCATGGTGGAAACTTGCAGCATCACCATAGTGAGTCATCTATGAAGAATCCTCAACAAAAAGCTATGCACATAGTAAATAAAAAGATTGCTGAGCTGCTCATTGTCTGCTTGCCTTGTCATTTTGGTTATGGGAAAGCTCCTGTACCATGTGCAAGGGGTACCCCGTTGGCGGTTCTCAATGATATGCAAATACTTACAATGACAAGAACTTACCTGTGACCAAAGTTGAGTAGCATGAGGAGTGGCCCTCATATTCAAGGGACATGCGATTGCCAACTTACATTTCGTCAAGCATATACTCCATATTTGTTCACTTTAACCTTAATCATCTCAAGATGCTTATGATAGGGGCAATGAGAGCTGAACGCTAAAAAGTACCATAATTTTTGGAAGCTCTTTATGACCTGTAATCCCTGTTTCTCCCACTTAGAAAGTTGAGTTAGTAAACCTACTTCCTCTCTATCTCCAGCAAGCTTTTGAGTTGTTGTGTTTCAAGCATTCATATGGTGATTTATTCAATCATGTTCTTCATCCTCCTTGTTTGCATAAAAGTCCTATCTATTGAGTATTACTTTGAAAGCCTTCACTTGTGAAAAACCTTTTTGAGCCAGGAGTGCTCCTGTTTTGAAACTTCTACAAAAATCTTTTGTGAAACTGTTTGCCAGGTGTTCTCTGACCAAAAACAAGTTTGCCAATTCCAATTATGATTTATATTTATGCATCTCTATTGTGACTGCTGTACTTGGTTGCAAGATAAGTTATATAATGGTGAGTTGCTCTCTTCTATGAGTTGTGCAATGGTAAGTGTGATGCTTCTTGTTCGTATTCTTTTATAGACACTTCACTCCATAAACCTGTGTACATGTTTACTGAGCTCAGTTTTCGCTTGGGGACAAACGAAGTCTAAGCTTGGGGGAGTTGATACGCCCAATTCGCATCACCTTTCTATATCATAATTTACCTATATTCATTGATATTTGTCTTATTATGAGGTATTACTTATGGATTTTCATCTATTTATGCATGTTGGATGATTCTTAGAGGATGGACTGCCGGAGTCTGGATTCTGATGGAAAAGAAGGCGTTTCGGTGCAATTTCGCAAAGATCAGAAAAATACCAGAAAAATATGGAAACATATTATTTTACCAGAAGACGAAGGAAGCTAGAAGGAGGGACGAAGAGGGGCCTCAGGGGGCCCACACCCCTAGGCGCGGGCCCACTTGACCCCGCGCCTAGGGCAGGTGTGGCCCACCTGCTCGGCCTCCGACTCTGCCCCTTCGCCTATATCTTCCCTACGAAACCCTAAGGCTCGGGGAGAAACCACAGATAGATTTCCGCTGCCTCTAGGGGCGGAAAACATCGAGAGAGAAAGATCTCCCCGGGAGATAGATTTATGCTGTGGAATTCCTTCCCGGAGAGGGGAGATTGTCTCCATCAACACCGTCATCAAGATAGGCTTCATCGGGATCATCTTCATCATCCACACCATCATCTCCACCAGCACCATCATCACCACTCCGTCCTTCTGTAACAATTGTGTTGGATATTGCTTTAGTTCTTAAGGGAAACTTTCCTGGTGTTAATTACTATTGTAGTTGATGCTTGTGAGTGGAACCATTGGATTATTGTTTATGTTCAGATTGTTATCCATTACCATATGATCTTTGATCTTGATCCATATGATGTCTTGTGAGTAGTTCGTTTAGTTCTTGAGGAAATGGGAGAAGTCATGTTGTTAGTAGTGAATCTTTGATGAGTTATTATTCAATGGTTTAGTATTTAAGTTGCGGTGCTATTCTACTAGTGGTGTCATGTGAACGTCGACTACATGATACTTCACCATTTATGGTCCTAGGGGAATGCATTGTGTATTTGGCTACTAATTGTGGGGTTGCCGGAGTGACAAAAACCTGAACCCCCGTTAGGACACCTTTGCACAAGGGAGCATAGGATCTCAGAGTTTAAGACTGTGGTTAGATTTATATCTTAATGACTTTCATGTAGTTACGGATGTTTGCAGGGGGTTTAATCACACGTATGTATTAGTCCTAGGAAGGGCGGTATGTTAGCACAGGTTCACCCACACAACACTTACAAACACCAAAGAAGAGTACTCAACTATTTGAAGCGAAAGAACTTGATAGAATTCACATGTGTCCTCGAGAACGTTTGGTCCTTATAAGTATTTCCACCAGCTTGTCCTTTGCTAAGAAAGGATTGGGCCACTTGCTCCCTTTGTTCGTTACTTCTGTTACTTGCTCTTTGTTTTGTTGCCTTGTCAGAAAACCACTAAAAATCCGTTTGCTAAGTATTCACAGGGATTTCCTGCTCCATACCACTGTTCAGCACCTTCTGCTCCTCGTTGGGATCGACACTCCTATTTATCGAAAGTACTACGATACACCCCCTATACTTGTGGGTCATCACCCTGCATGTATTTGTAACGAAGATTGTCGTTTCTTTGAAACTGTGTTGTTGTGGTCGTGTTTGTTTAGAGATTGCAATCCGATGTTCTGTGAGCTGTTGAGATTTTCGTACATATCACTCGATGAAAGCATTGTTGTTGTAATAAGACATAATTACATTGTAGTTGAAATGATTATGTTTGCTGAGATGATGTGATATACTTGTTTTTGAGATTATGATTGTTGAGAGATTGTAATATAATCTTCTATGAACTTTTGGGATTTTTGGACATATCATTCATTGACAAAATCAATGGGAGTTTGGTGGTGGGAACTGCATGGAATCTTCAAAAGGTAGAAAAGGAGAGGGATCAGCTCATGGAAGAGAATAAGAAGCTAGAGTACTGCATTGCGGATCTGTTGAAGGATCTGAATAAGGAGAACGAGGTGAACAAGGACAAGCTACAGAGGATGAAGGAAATTTTAGATGAATAATTTGTGTTGTGACAGTATATGAAACTAGTTTACTGTAAGACTTGCAATTGTGATATCTTAACTAATCCAGACTCAATCCTTGAGCAAAATAACCTTTAAGAAGAAAGCATAGTTTGCATAGAGATAAGTCCACGTTTACAAAATCACTACTACATGGATAAAACACGATTTGGTCTGTCAGAACACATAGTTTGCAAACAAATTTCAAAAGAACTTATAGTTTGCACTAAGCCTGGAACGGAGATGCTCGTTTTCCATCTTGAGAACCTCCAGTTGGAGGGTTCCTTCGATCTATTTTTACATACTCCCTCTGTACTTGGACATGCGCCTCCTGCAGGTTCAAGCACTCCGTCTGGGATGCGATAAGCTTATTAGTAAGCTTAAGATTATCCCCCATGAGCTCCTTGACGATATCCTCCTTCATCCACGCCGAGGCGAGACCTTTCTTGTGAAGTTCCTTCCAGCTGGCGATGTCTACCTTCAGATTGTGGAACTTGTCATAAAGGATCTTGACTTCTTCTCTTAGGCGGTCATAAGCCAGTTTCTGAAAATTCCGCTTCTCCATTTGGATGGCCATCTTGTCCTTTATCTAGGTCGGCAGTTCTGCGTTGATATTTTGCCTCTTCTGCTGCAACAAAAATATTTGGTTAGTTTCCATAATTAAAAAAATTAAGTAGTGTCAAAGTCATAATTTGAAGGACAAAGCAATCTAGGATTGTTCAAAATTTAATAGAATCAACTAGTGGCATAGTCCTAATTCCAATGTCAGAGCAATATAGGCTTTTTCCCAATTAAATACGATAAACTAGTGGTACAGTCCTAATTTCAATGTTAGAGCAATATTGTCTTTGTCCTAATTCAATAGGATAAAGTAGTGGCACAGTCTTAATTTC
Source organism: Avena sativa (assembly GCA_916181665.1). Lineage (NCBI taxonomy): Eukaryota > Viridiplantae > Streptophyta > Magnoliopsida > Poales > Poaceae > Avena > Avena sativa. Next base: position 150,759,841 of record OV702283.1, on the reverse strand, counting down.
AATTTCAAAGCAACCTAGGGCTATCTCCAACTAAGGGTATTGTGGGTTTTTCCAATGTAACCAAATAGTAGTGGCATAGTCATAATCTAATTCCAAGCTCAGATACATAATGGAAAGAAAGGATGATGTCCATTCATGAGAACACAAACCCATAATTTAGTTGACATGCAAGTAAGATAAATAGATAAATAAGGAGTTGCTCCAAGATTCCTTAATTGCACGACATATATAAATTACAAAAGCAGTGGAGCATGAACTACGATTCATGTCCCCTCTACTCGGAATCTGACTTGGGCATTGCCTGATACGCCTCCATCTTGGCCGTTAGCTCCTAGTTCTCCTTGTTTAGACCATTGAGCATGGTGAGACCTTGGTCCATGTCCTCCTTCATCTGTCTCACTTCATCCATGCAATGGTCCCTGTCATTGTAGGCTTCGATGGAAGCCTTTGCTTCATTGATGCGTTCTCTGAGTGCCTTGGTGGCTTCCTCCTGCAGGAGGATGCATCTATTCTGGAGATTCTTCTTGTCACACATGAGCTTCGTAATTAACTTGATGGCCAGGTATTGTTTGGACAAGCTATGTGTAATCAAATTATGAAGCTCGTCAATCACCCTCTGCAACTCGTCGTGCTCTGCTTCGAGCCTCTTGATGTCAAGTGAAAAATCAAACGTGATCTTCTTCTGCAGAGACAAACGCCTTTGAATGCGTTCATTAGCCTAGGTTAAGGAGCATGCACCCTGCAGTTGGTTGTCAATCTTGGCATTGATTGCGGCCACCTTGTCATGACAATCGCCCTTCTCTTGTTGCATCGTTAATGTTATTTAAAATAGGTACTCTAGAATTGTATTGCATGTTCTAGGGAAGGACAATATTCAAACTACAAAAACCCCAATGTGTCTACGAAGAACAATATTGAATAAAAGGATTGAGCGTGGTCCCTACATGGAGGCTACTTGCGGGCAGACACGATCTAATATTTCCACATTTAGAATCTCAAAAATAAAACCAAAGGCATGTCAGCGGCATTATGAGTGGTAAAAAGTGTGGGCATTTCGTACCTCACTGCACCGAGGAACGGGGCCGAACAGGTTCTGTGACGCCACCGCCATCGTGCTGGTTTTAGGGTCCACGGCCGACCTGGAATATGTAGCAGAGTAACAAGAAGAAGAATAAGAAGTAGACATAGAAGAAGAAAACAGAGAAGAAGAAGCAGACTATACCGGGAGGAACCCTCGCCTGCTGGAACATTCAGCACCATTGCTAGGATAGATTAGGCCACTATGCGAGTGGGGATTGAGTAGCTGGTCGAGAAAGAAATCTATAGCGGCGAGCTCTATCGTTTCTCTCTGCATGCATGGTCGATCCACCTCTCTTCCGTGGAGCCATGGCTAATGCAGATGGAGGAAGGTGGGGGCAGGAAGAAGAAGAAAGTGATGGGTGGGGGTGAATGGTCAAAGAGTCTAGTCCATGGTACAGTCTTATACAAGACCACCATTTACTCCGGTGCTATCTCAACCTATATCCACCATTTGTTTGTTAATCAATGGCCTATGTTGCTTCCTTCTCAAAGAAGGGAGACTGGTAGAACCAGGGAATAAAACCCCACAGTACGCACGATGGGACTCGATTGGACTAGATTTAATAACATGGACGGTTCAGTGGGCTTTGACGCGTGGTTCCTAATATCCCATGGATAAAGGGGCCGGGGTGGGACTACGAGGAAGTAATTGCGGCCTGCACGTCCAGCGTGCGTGCTTACGAGCATCATTCACATGTTCAAGGGGTTGGCATTATGCGCGCAACTGCTGCACGGACACAACATGCTAAAATGTTGAACTCCACGTCGACAGGCACGCACTGGACATTTCCCAACGCTGCCAGAGGGCGCATTTTGTGATTTTTTATGTCTAGACTCCCAGTACATATATATTTTGCAATGTAGTACAATTTTTTTACGTGACTAGACTATGAGTATGCTCCTCGCACCCCTTATAGGATTGGCACCCAAATCTGCATACCTTCCATCGCGCATTCTGAACAACTTCCTCGTACATGATGGAATCGCGCCATGGCAGTGGCAGATCCTTGCCAGTGGCTGACTGTCATGCATCACCGGCTCGTCGCGTCATCGTTCGTGCCCGCCGACAGCATATCTGAGGGACCATGACATGTCCAACCATGCCTAGATCAATTGACATCGACGCTCGAGGACACATGTCCAACCATGTCGAAGCTTTTCATACCCGTCGCGCCCGAGAAGCGCAGTGCACCGGCAGAGATGGAGGATTTCCAAGCAGCATCCAATATGGAGGAGCGCCGGAGGAAGGCCCGCGAGACCACCACGAAGAAGGCCAGGAGGAATAGAGGAGCCAGCTATGAGGATGACTCTAACTTGGGCAACGAGGAGGTGTTCATGGATCAGTTGGAGGCAGAAGCGGATGAAAGTGACATCGACCCGTGGGACTATGAGGAGGAGGAGGACTCCAACGAGGAGATGGCACATATCTACGAGGAGGGAGTTGCCGACAAGTCATTAGAGGACACCGGCGATGATGATGAGTAATGTTCTGTTGTTAGTATTGTTATATATATAACTGCCATGTCTTGCATTGTGATTGTTGTAACTACCATCTCGTGCTATAATATTGGGTTATTGGTACTGTAACAATTTCATGTGGCCGTAGATCAAAGAGGATCAATGGTTGCCGGGCACGATCCGCGTGACAACTGCCTGAATAATCAGGATGTGATGGTTTTTGGGTGAGCTATAGTAAGGGCTTTTCTGAGTATTCGTGACTAGCATAGATGTCGTGGTATTGCCGACTAGTATGCCATGGAGGGGTCCTCACAATGCGTGTTTAGAGACATGGGGGAAGGTAGTCGGTTGACGGGTACGAGGTAACACAGCTTACCCAGGTTCAGATCCCACGGTGGTGGCGGAATCCTACTCCTGCTATAAATCACTATAAGGGCAATACGCTGAGTTACAGGGATTGGTTCGCTGTGCGAGGTGACTAGAAAGTCTAAGTTATCGTCTGAGATTGTGCCCTAAAGGCTCCCATAGGCCTGACTTATATAGTCGCCAGGTCCTACGGTTACAGGGAAAAGTCCTAGCCGGACAGATTACGCAGTCCTACACCGTCTATTACTAGTCTTGTGTGTCTTGTACTCCAAGTCTAAGGTACGTCGGTGACTCCAACTGTAGCCTTCCTTTATCCGGCATGGGCTTCCCTTCTGGATCCATCTAACTGGGCCGCCCAGTAGTCCATGGGCCATGCTACCAACTGTGGGCCACCCGGGTTATCCGGATAGGAGACATGCTATGAGGATACCCATATAGCATATCCCCAACACTAGCCCTCGGAGAACTCTGAGATCTTGCGCCGTCTTTCCTCTTCACGTGAAACGCTCCGTCTAGATGGATGTCGGAAAATCGTCAAGAAACATCTTGTAGTCCTCCCAAAGAACTCTGCAAGGTTTTCTCCGTCTTCAATATGTAAGTCAGAAAAATGCTGAATCTTCCATCGTACTTTTCCGTAGCCGGACTGGATCCGTCCATTGCAGAATATTCCGATGTGACGGCTCATCTGGCTATGTCAGCTAGGGATACGTAGGCGTAGGTTAGCAACGCCTCGTAAGTCACACATGCAGAGAACGCAATCATGTCCGATTTTCCCGCGCGAGCGATACGAACCGTTTGGCGGCAACGGTTGGGACGTGAGGAAATTTCCGCGCACGTTCATGCACACATCATCTATGCGGCAACCGTCCGATCAAGATGTACGAATCTTGATGCTGGAGATCATAAATAGTAACTGCGGTGGAACTTTTTACTTTTCACCTCATTCTCTCCTCACATCGTCTTCTTCCTCCAACAAGCGCCCCCTCGAGCTCTCCGCGCAATCTCGCAAAAAACCCTAGCTCCAATTCTTGCCAGTAACCTCCAAACTCACTCAATGGCCAGCAGCAGCTCTACTCCTTCCATGGCGGTGTCGGGCGAAGCCGCGGCGAAGCCGGCGAGCTCCGTCGTCGTGCCCCCAGAGGGTCTGGTCATCCCCGTCTCGACGGTGGTTGAGTCCACCGGCAGTGACCATAATCCAGCGACGCTGGAGCCGCTGGAGGAGGAGCTTAACTCCCACAAAGGCGATTGGCGCGGTTCGGACATCACGGACCGCGATATCAAGGAGCTGATCGCCGAGGGCTACCTCCCTGCGATGGAGGGGCTCGCCTGGCGGGCGGCGCCGGCCGGCGAGGTGACACCTTCTCCCCAAGCCGGAGAAAAGGTGTACCTGAAAGCCCAATTGGTACGCGGCATCTCCCTGCCCATCTCTAACTTCTTCCTTTCCGTCTTGAACCACTATCGAGTCCAGCCCCAAAACCTCTCTCCCAATAGCATCCTAGCGCTTAGCAATTACGCGGTGCTCTGCGAGGGTTACTTAGGGATTAAGCCTAGCCTAGATCTCTTCGTGTATTTCTTCACCGTTAAGCGTGAAGCCGGAGCCAGTAAGGACGAAGTTAGAAATTGCGGCACCATAAGCTTCAAGATTCATCCTGGCCGGCGGTTCCCCGACATTGTCGGCCACGAGTCCTGCAAGAACCGGCAGCGTACTTACTTCTACGGCCCAGATATCCCTCTGACCGGTCAAGAAGTAACGTACCCGGACTGTGTCGATGGAGCCCCCGCCGAAACTTCGACATGGAGATCCCAAGCCTCCCTTCCCTCCGACATCGACGCTTCCCGCGCCATCAGGCGGATAGAGTGGTTTGTAGAAACGGGTTTGACCAGCTTGGACCTATCTATGTGCTGGTTCATCAGGCGAATCCAACCTCTGCAGTACCACGCGAAGCTAATGCACGAGTATACCAGCGATAGAAGGGATAGCCTCCGCATCTCTATGGACAATTTCTCGAGCGACTCCGTCAAGCTCCGCCTCAAAGACATCGTCAAGGTGAAGGACAAGAAGCGTGGCTTCACCATCACCTACGACATGTTCGTAGATGGCAAGTGCCCAAAGATAATTGTTTATTTTCCGTGTATGACATATACTCCAGTTCTTCCGTCTAGCAAATGTCATCCCGTCTAACACGGTGGTTCTTCACCTTGCAGCTTAGCGACATAGATGAGGACAGCATGGCTCCTCAAATCTATGATCCAAAGATGAAGGAAGTCACCGTTGTGTCCGACGACGATGCTCCATTGGCGCGAAAGCGGAAGAGCTCCACCTCTGATGCCGCCGATGGAGGCAAGAAGAAGAAGAAGACGGAGGGTGGAGCCTCCAAGAATACTATTGCCGCTCTGGAGGCGGAGAAGAGAAAAGTTACCGGGATCCCCTTTGCCAAAGCACCCCCACTTGTGTAATCTTATTTTCCTCCGACATTGTCTATTTATCTGTCTTGATCCTATACTTATGCATTTTGCACGTTTCAGGAAGAAAGCCACGACCAGCTTGAAGAAGACCTCCAAAACATTGGGGGCTTCTAGAACCATTAAGGACATGCTGCATCACGACGCATCTCCCGCCATCGCCCCTGTCACTCCCTCCGTCAAGCCCTCGTCTGCCCCGACAATCTCACAAGCTAAGGAGGCATCTGGCCCTTCTGCCATGGAAGTGGACTCAGGTGCCTCTACCGAGGTCGCTGTTGTAGGCGAGCAGGCGACGCAGGAGAGTGCCTCCCACCAAATGGCTGAAGCTCCGGCTAAGGATGCCATCGGTGGCGGTAAGGCGGTGGTGGAAGCAGGTACTTCTACCGTAGGCGATGCCCCCGCACCCAAGAAAGCCATAGAGTATCCAAAGATAGTCTATCTGGTACTTACGCCGGATAGAACTGCTCTGGTTCTTGGTGCGGCGCCGACATATCCGACGTGCGGTCTAGAGGAGCTCCTCCGACAAGAAGAGATCTTGCAAGGAAACAGCGTATCCTTTGGCAAGCTACTGGGCGAGTGTGCTACTAACCTCAAGATCATTGCACTTCTAAGTTTTATTTTCCTTCTACATTTCATATGAGTATCCCACTATAGCCCACGAGGATGTAGACGGAAAACCATAGGTCTGCGTCTAGATGCTCTAAGAGTGACTAAGCTAGAAAACCTCTCACTGTAGCCCCCAAGCATATAGGTGGAATGAATTATTCCGACTATATGCTTTAAGAGAAGCATACGCAGTGTTTATAAATTTCAATACTGTAGCCCCCAAGCCTATAGTTGTAACTAAATTAGTTCCGACTAGATGCTTAAAGAAAAGCTAAGCATATATCTGATTTAAAAACTTTATGTGGCCCCCAAGCTTCTAATCGAAAACTAAATTAGTTCTGACTAGATGCTTAAAGAAAGACTAAGCATATTGCTAAGTTAAAAACTCGCGCTGTAGCCCCCGAGCGTCTAGGTGGAATTTTTCCGGATAGATGCTCCAAGCAGACCAAACATCGTTTAACCTTTTTTCTTTTTTCCATAGAACGAGAATGCTCAGAGGGGCATGGCCAATGACAAGTATCAGAAGATGCGCGCAGACTTGGAAGCTGAAAAGGGTAAAACTGCCTTCTTGAAGGAATAGATCACCAAGAGCAAGCGTCTGTTTTCTTTTTCGCATTCCGACTTGGTTTTGTGCCCACATTATCTGAGTACTCACTGTGTACTTTGCTTTCTCCGACTTGCAGAAACCATTGACAAGGCTAAGGACATTGTCGAGCAATCCAAGCACATTCAGGAGCTGGATAACGAGAACAAGATCCTTAAGCAGGAGAGGAAGGACATGCTGAAGATGCATGAAGAATCGATGAAAGCCCTGCAGGACTCCTCCACCGAGGAGATGAACCGCTTGAAGGAGGAGGTATCGATCTTAAGGGATCAGAAGAAAGCTGCCGACGAGCAGAATCAACGCCACCATGAGGCATACAAGCTCCTCCAACAAGAAAAGGACTCCTTGGCGGATACCCTCTGGCAAGCTAAGGCTAGCATCTTCAGTAAGTGATTCTCCGGCTTGGATTTCTTTAGTCTAGATACTCTTAAGTTTTGAACTCATGTGCACCTTTTCGGAATTTGCAGCTCCTATGGGTTTAACCCGTTCGCCTCCTCCGGCAAAGGAATGCATGGTTCTTGCCGGAAACTTCATCAACACCGCCATCGCACAAGCCAAAGAGATTTCCAAGCCCCTCCAAATCAACATCAAGGCATCGGACTCTGTGACGAAGTACTCGGAGATCCTGCGCCGAGCCCCCGAGCGTATCACAAGCTGGAAAGCTTCATGTGCACGGGCTGGCACAAGGATGGTGCTATCCATGGTGAAGTCACACTACGAATATGCCGACATCGACACAGTGACCTCTGGCATTCCCGACATAGATGACGATGGCAACGAGATTAATCACGAATCCATATTGTCATAACTCGCGGGCTATGATACCAGAGTTGCCGAGTTAGTCGACGTCAATGTCTTCGTGCCGATGAAAACCATCGATAGTGGCAACCAAAGCTCCTCTGAGTCCCTTCACACCGCAGACTTCGAGAGTGGTTCTCCTGCTGCTGATGACGCTGCTTCCAAGTCGCCTGCGCCAAAGGAATGAAAAACAACCTTGTAATATTTGTTTCACTTTCGATGCGTATGCGGAAAAAACTATGTATTTAACTTAAGGCGGAAAACAATGTTGTATGTCCTGCTACTTATGAACCAGTTTCCAGCATGCATATATTTTTTAAGCAAGTGCTGGCTTATCCATTACTTTGGTTCTTATGCTTGACCTTTCGTGAGTCGGAAGACTCGTTGTCGGAACCATGCGCTCAGGTGATGATGCCTAATGGCACCGTCAATAACATAATCACAAAATCGCCGACAATAAGTGCCAAAAGTTACTACTCCAGAATCCACATAAAAACGACAAAGAACGTGTAGACCAGAAAACTTAAGCTAACGCCCGTAGGCGGAATTTTCACAAGTGCAATCGCAAAACTTGTGCATAAAGGTTTTATATGGTCCAAAATGAACACTAAAGGAGGTAATAGACTCAGAAATATGAGTGAACCAGAGAGCTTTGTTTCATTGATCATATAAGAGGTACACAATTAGATAAAAAATGCTAAGTGTAAAAAGGACGTAGCTGTGCTATGTTCCATGGCCGATCAAGCTCCGGGTAGTCATCATCCGGGTCACGTCGCTTACGCTTATGATCCTCGTTGGGTCTATCCTTCAGTTCACGATTGTCAACGAGGTAGTAAGACCCATTGAGCAACGCCTTGCTTATGATGAACGGTCCTTCCCATGGCGGGGATAGTTTGTGTGACTTCTTCTGCTTAAGTTGGAGCACCAAATCCCCCTCTTTAAACGAGCATGCCGAACGCGGCGACTATGGTAGCTGCGTAGCTTCTGCTGGTAGATGGCGGATCTTTGGCATGCCAAAACGCGCTCCTCCTCGAGAAGTTCCACATCTAGGCGTCTGGATTCTTCAGCGTAATCTTCGTCGTAGGCGGCGACTCTTGGTGCGTCGTGAAGTATGTCGGAAGGTAGGATGGCTTCTGCTCCATATACCATGAAGTAAGAGGTGTAGCCGGTGGATCTGTTGGGTGTAGTTCGTAAACTCCACAGCACAGATGACAATTCTTCCGCCCAGGCTCCATCTGCTCTATGTAGCGGTGCTTCAAGACGTGGCTTGATTCCCTGCAGAATTAATCCATTGGCTCGCTCAACCTGACCATTGGATTGTGGGTGTGCCACAGATGCAAGGTCAAGTCGGATGCCCTTCTCCCAACAATAATCCTCCACCTCTCCGAGTGACAAGTTGCTACCATTGTTAGTGATAATGCTATGTGGGAAACCAAATCTCACCACTAGATCCCGGACAAACTTGAGGGCAGTTTCCCCATCAAGATTTCTAATGGGTTTAGCTTCTATCCATTTAGTGAATTTATCAACTGCTACAAGCAGATGTGTAAACCCACATGGTGCCGTCTGTAACGGTCCCACCATGTCTAGCCCCCAGACTGCAAACGGACAAGTTATTGGTATTGTTCGCAATTCTTCAGCAGGAACATGTGGTTGTCGGGCATAATACTGGCATCCCATGCATGTCTCAACCAGCTTGTCGGCGTCCGCCTTCGCGGCCAGCCAGTAGAATCCTTGCCGGAAGGCTTTCGCGACCAACGATCGAGGAGCGGCGTGATGCTCGCAATCTCCGATATGGATTTCGTGTAGGATTTCAATACCTTCTAGCTGGGAAACACACTTTAGGTATACACCAGTAGTGCTCCTTTTGTAGAGTTGTCCATTGATTATGGTATAACCCTTTGCTCGTCATACTATTTGCCGTCTTTCGACCTCGTCGTCGGGCATAGTTCCGTGTTCGAGATATTCCATGAACGGTTTTGTCCAAGCCGGAGGAACCTTTGTCACCATGTTGACGAAAGTGTGAGCTCTATCCGGGTTGTCGATGTCGGCTCCCTTCACGGATGGTGTATGTAGATGCTCTAGGAAGACTCCTAGCGGAATTCTTTTGCACCCTGATCCAAACTTAGATAGCAGATTAGCTGCCTCGTTTTGCTCCCTAGGTACATACTTGACTTCGTAGCCCAAGAAGCGCTTGGCTATCTCGTCCACTTCGTCTCGATATGCCTCCATCATATGGTTTCGTGCATTCCAGGTGCCAGCCACCTGCTGGGCAACCAAGTCGGAATCTCCATAGAAAACAATGTGATTGATGCCAATATTCTTGGCTACACGTAGTCCGTGAATGAGTGCTTCATACTCCGCCATGTTGTTTGTAGCCTCAAAGTGGATCTACAGAACACAGTGTAACTTGTCTCCTGTTGGTGACTGTAGCAATACACCAGCCCCCGCGCCGTTGAGTAAGTTGGATTTGTCAAAGTGCATCACCCAGTACTCTGGTTCCGGCAACTGAGTAGCATCTGGCATCTCCGTCCAATCTGCAACAAAATCCGCCAAGGCTTGTGACTTGATAGCGTCGCGTCTCTTGTAGGTGATCTCGAAGGCGGCAAGTTCAATGCCCCACTTCGTGACCCTTCCCGTAGCGTCGCTATTGTTGATAATGTCGGACAGTGGAGTCTTGCTCACCACTGTGATTGGGTGCTCCTGGAAGTAATGCCTCAGCTTCCGAGAAGCAAGGAATACTCCATAAGCGATCTTCTAGAAGTGCGGGTAACGCTGCTTGGACTCCGTCAAGACCTAGCTCACATATTAAACTGGTTGTTGAACTCCGTGCTCATAGCCTGGTTCCTTCCGCTCTACCACGACGACGATGCTGATTACCCGGTTGGTTGCCGCCATGTAGATTAACAAGGGTTCTCCGGGTTCGGGTGCTGCAAGGATGGGCGCTGAGGAAAGAATCTCCTTGAGCTGCTTCAATGCTGCATCTGCTTCGTCCGTCCATGTGAATTTGTCTGCCTTCTTCAGCAACTTGTACAGCGGCAGAGCCTTCTCTCCAAGTCGGCTGACGAACCGACTAACTGCTGCAATACAACCTATTAGTTGTTGAATGTACTTTAGGCATGTCGGACGGTTTATGTTTAAGATGTCCTTGATTTTCTCCGGGTTGACCTCGATTCCGCGCTGGGAAACGATGAAACCCATCAATTTGCCGGCTGGAACCCCGAAGACGCACTTCTTAGGGTTAAGCATCATGTTGTATTTCCGGAGATTATCAAAGGTTTCTTTTAAGTCCGAGATTAAGTCATTTGACTTTTTAGACATCACCGCGATATCGTCTACATAGGCGTGAACGTTCCGACCAATTTGGTCGTGAAGGCAACGTTGCATTGTCCGCTAGTACGTAGCACCTGCGTTTTTTAGCCCAAAGGGCATCATAACATAGCAAAACGTGTCGTATGGGGTAGTGAACGAAGTGGCCAATTGGTCCGACTTCCTCATCTTGATCTGGTGGTATCCTGAGTATGCATCGAGAAAACACAAAAGTTCCGAGCCAGCCGTCGAGTCAATGACTTGGTCAATGCGAGGAAAAGCAAACGGACCTTTGGGACATGCTTTGTTCAAGCCGGTGTAATCAACGCACATTCTTAATTCTTTGGTTCCCTTTTTGGGGACAAGTACAGGATTGGCCACCCATAGGGTGTGAAGGACTTCTCGGATAAATATAGCCTTAAGTAACCTAGCTATATCTTTGCCAATGGCGCGTCTCTTCTCGTCTCCGAAACGTCGTAGAGGTTGTTTCACTGGTTTGCATTTTCGATCAATGTTTAAGCTGTGCTCGTCAAGTTCCCTAGATACACCTTTCATGTTGGAAGGCTACCAGGCAAAGATGTCCCTATTCTCACGGAGGAACTCGACGAGCGCGCTTTCCTATTTGGGATCCAGGTTCGTCCCAATGGCGGTGACCTTGGAGGCATCGCCTACCACAAGTTCCACCGGCTTGGTCTCGATGGCGGCCTTGAATGCAGGAGCGGAGTCGGAGATCTGTTTCTTCGACGCGGGCATCTCTGAGTCATCGACCTTGCTCTCGATCTCTTTGAATTCTTAGCTGTAGAGGATAGCTTCCGCGAAGTCTGCTTCATTAATCTCGCAGTCCCTTGCCTTGGTAAAGCTTCCGGATATGGTGATGACACCGTTTGGTCCAGGTATCTTGAGTTTGTTGTATACGAAGCATGGCTTGGCCATGAACGTGTGGAATATGTCGCGGCCGAATATGACGTGGTACATGCTCTTGAAGGGGACCACCTCAAAGGTCATGCGCTCTTGGCGGTAATTATGAACATCGCCAAAGGCAACCTGAAATGTAATGCACCCAAGGGACCGAGCCTCCCGACCAGGAACTACGCCATGGAAGATGGTGTTGGTCCGCCTTAGGTTTGCCTCCGTCAAGTTCATCTTCTGCAGTGTATCCAGGTACATGATGTTGATGCTGCTTCCACTATCCACCATACACTTGGTGATCCACGCCGTCAATCAAGGGGTTGATGACCATGGCGTATTGGTTCTCCGTAGGAATAAGGTCTGGGTGGTCCGTCATGTCCCAAGTAATTGGAACCTCCGACCAGCGCATGTACTGGGTAACTGGGGGTAGAGTAGCCATCAGTATCCTCATAGAGGTCTTCTGTTGTCGAACGGTGGGGGTGCCAAGAAAAGTGTGGTAGACTGGCGCCTTCTTCACGAAGGGGTTCTTGCCCTTGGTGGCGTGCTTGGGGTCAACATCCTCGTCCATGTCGCTTGAATCCTTGGACTCCTCCTCCTTGTTCATCCCCTTGCCCTTGCCTCATGGTCTGTTCTTCCGACTCCGCTTGTAGCCGGACTCCGGGTCTTCCTTGAGGTCGTTGACGAACTTGCAGTGTCGATTGGTATGGGTGGCCTTATCGTTGACATCGAGGTGTACGAGGCACGGAATATTGCGGTACTCCTCGTAGGTTTGGGGAACACGGAGTGGCACCAAGGTAGTTTCACTTCCTCGTTGCTACCCACGACCAGCTCCCCGTCCTCGGCCACGCTGTCCGCCATCACCTCGTCCTGCAAAAGTCATAGCGACCATGTCGGTAGATTGCTTTTCTTATGGAGCGGTTTTCCGCTTTGTACTGTTGTTCCTTCGAGCTTGAGTTGGAACGGCCGTTGCCGGCAAGGAGCCGCGAGCATCGTCATCAGCAGCTGCGAACTCACTGGCCAACTGAATCATCTGGTCAAGTCAAGCTGGTGGTTGTCCTGCAAGCGCTTCAGCTTATGTCGGAGCAACGTGCCCCTTTCCAACCCATCGATGAAGACGGCCATGGCGGTCTGAGCGTGCACTCCTGTAGGAATTCTTCATGTCCAGCCAGCGGGAGAGGTAGGCGCGAGATGTCTCGTCTTTCTCTTGCACGCACCGCTGTAGATCGCCAACAGCGCAGGGACGCTTTTATGTACCCTCAAAGTTCTTGGTGAACGCTTCTTGCATGCCCAACCAATTGCAGATGGATTTCTCCGGCAAGTCGTCGATCCATTGACGGGCCATGCTCGCCAACATTAGCGGGAGGTACTTGACGGCGATGTTGGGGTTGCCTCCGGCAATCTCCATCGCATTGCCGTAGTCCTGTAACCATGTGGCTGGCTTGGCGGTGCCGTCATAGGGCTTGATGGTCTTGTCAATCCAGAAACCTTTGGGGTAAGTTGCGGACCGTATTGCAGGTCCAAAGCAACATGGTCCTAGGTATGGTCCTTCCCGGGCCTCGTGGATCTTATCGATCCACGAACGTGCATCATATGGCTCCGGGTTCTTCTTCTTCTTGTCAACAGGGGATGGGCTGCGTGAACGACACGGGCCTCCTCCGCCATGGTGACTGCTAGGTGGTGACGGAGGCGGAGGTGGCGGTGGGTTAGCCTTCTTGCTGTTACCCTCCTGCGACGCCTCATGCCTGTCACGGTTGCTTGTCGGACGCGGAGGGTCATGGCGCGACCTGCTCTTGTGTCCTTGGTTGCGCTCTCCGTCATGACGGGTCTGCTCCGCGTTGTCGCGGATGACAATGCCGCACTGCCTTGGCAGGGGCATATCCGTACGATGGTGAGCCTTGGGATCTTTGTGATGTCGGGGGATCGGAGCGGTGGTGATGGGCGACGAGGTCGGGCCTTTTCTACGTGGTCGGAGGATATGGGGATAGCATCCTTCCGTTTGCGCGCATCCCTCTGTATTTGCTCTGATGAACCCGTCTGGAACCCGACATCAAGAGGAGATCTGTCCCTTGGCGGCTTATACTAGCTAGACTGGCAAAGCGCTAGGTCGGACTCAAGCCCCTAAGAGGTGGCCTTTTCCTGCTGCTTCACCGCCTTGGCCACTAGGTCATAGACCTGTTCCACTGCCTCGGGCAATCTATCCTGCTCCAGAAGGGTCTTGGCGACGGCGAGGTTAAGGAGTGGGGTGGGAATCACCTGTTTGCCTTCACTGCCAATGTATGGCTTGGCCTGTGCCGGCCTAGAGGGAGCCCATCCTAGGTTTCGCCATACACCAGGATCATTGATGACGCGAGCCGGAGCTTTCTTGGCCTTCTGCTGCGGCAGCAGAGTCTTGTACTCGGCCTCCATTGCTCTAGCTTTCTCTATGGACTTCTACGCATTGACTAGATCTCGATCCAGCTTAGCGCCTTGCTCCTCGATGGCCTGCGCCTCCTCCAGCAGCTGCTGGCGCTTCTCATCGAGCTGAGTCACGTTTAGGATATGAGCTACGATCAGTGGCTCGACGAGGAGATTGTCGTACATTACTCTATCAGCTGGAGTAACTTGGGAAGCTGCAGACATAGATGCTGGAGGAGGCAAGTTTGCGGTGTTGTTGTTCGGGCTGGTGCCGAGTTCCTGCGGCTGCTGCGCTGGGTTAGGCGGAGGAGGCATGACCTTTGCACGATCATCGTCAACAGCAATAAGTGGCCCCTTCCCCTTTTCGAGTGATGTAGGCGGCGCTCGTCCGAGTTGATCTTCATCCATCGTCGTCCTGATGGTGAAGAACACCTCTCGAGACGTGACGGTGTTGTTGGCTTGTTCCTCTGGACTGAAATCTATCTCCTTCGAATCTGCACTGAAGTTGGCATAGAGCGCGTCAATCATAGAGTCGAAGGGTGCCAGGACATCCTCGATGATGGGAGGTGGAGGTGCAACAGCAGCGACGATGACTGGAGGTGGCGGCGCAGCTGCGACGATGGCGGCCTGAGGTGGTGGTGGCGGTGGCTGAATCAGAGGGGCTCCGTCAATGAGCGCAAGCGCTGTCTGAGCTGCTGCTTCAGCCTCCGCGTAGTTGTTGACGGTGTTCACCATGCCTTCGAAAGTAAGGCGTCCTGACGCCTGCTGCCATCTTGGAGAATGCCGGAGAAGCGTGCCATGGTCCAGTCCTTACACAAAGTGATACATAGAATCATCATTGGGGGTAGTGGGCCAGATCGGATCGTATGCGGAGCCACCTGGCCAGGTAATCGTGGGGGTTTTCGCCCTCTCTCTGAACGCAACGCGCCATATCGAAGATGGTAACCACGCCGACGAACTTGGATCTCTGCTGTCTAGACGCACGGGCGAAGCCGGCGGACTTGCAGCGATCTTCCACCGTTATATCCTGCACAGGGGCGGTTTGGGTGGGCCTTGAATTTTTCCGATCTTTGCCGGCAAACTCCAAAGAGAGATCCGACATTGATCCTTCCGCGAACGTATCCTGCCCGTAGGCGGTCCGTGCGGGCCTTGATACTCCTCCGACTGCCACGGAACTAGTGCCCAAGTCGGTTTCGCCAATGAAGAGGTGGATATCTCCGATAGGAACGATCGAACACCGTGTAGGGTTCGTCTTTGCTGGGATCCAGAACTCGTCGGGGGGAGGGGGCAATCAGAATGTTGCCAAAGAAGAGAACGCGACCGATGGCCACGGTTTCGCCGGTTCCCATGAAGATCTTGGTCCTCGCCCGTTGAAGAGCCTGAAGCGCCTCTTGCCCCATGGTGGGCGCCAACTGTCATGGTATTGCCGATGAGTACGCCATGGAGGGGTCCTCACAATGCATGTTTAGAGACATGGGGGAAGGTGGTCGGTTGACGGGTATGAGGTAACACAGCTTACCCAGGTTCAGATCCCATGACGGTGGCGGAATCCTACTCCTGCTATAAATCACTATAAGGGCAATACGCCGAGTTACGGGGATTGGTTCGCTGTGCGAGGTGACTAGAAAGTCTAAGTTATCGTCTGGGACCTAAAGGCTCCCATAGGCCCGACTTATATAGTCGCCAGGTCCTAGGGTTACAGGGAAAAAGTCCTAGCCGGACAGATTACAGAGTCCTACACCGTCTATTACTAGTCTTGTGTTTCTTGTACTCCAAGGCTCCGGGTACGTCGGTGACTCCAACCGTAGCCTTCCTTTATACGGCATGGGCCTCCTTTCTGGATCCATCTAACTGGGCCGCCCAGCAAGCCATGGGCCATGCTACCAACTGTGGGCGACCCGGGATTTCCGGATAGGAGACATGCTATGAGGATACCCATATAGCATATCCCCAATAATAGAGGGAAAAACTGAGATAACATGGATTTCACCCCTATATTCCCCCCTCATTGCCTAGAACATGGAACCACTCCATGGATTGAGCCCAAATCCGGCACATAGCTCCCTCTCGGCATCGCAAGTAACTTCTGCAACTAGAGATTTCCTGGACATTTGGAGAAATCTTGACTTTCCATTTTCTGAACTCGAAAAACCGGTGTTTTCCCAAAGAAGGTGCAAGATTAGGGCGCGGCCAGGGGTCTGAGGAAATTTTCACACATGCTACACCATGGTGCATGGCCATTCCAGGGAGGTGGGAATTTATCTCATGGTGCAAGCATATAATGTATTTTTTAGAGTTATGTCCATGTAAATGCGGTTTCTAACTGTAGGTACTCTATAAGACACTCAATTTTTAGGGAAAAATGGTTTGGGGTGCCCCATGGGGTACCTAGGATGGATGCATGCCTGGGTCCAATACAAGACACTCTCAATTCAAGAAACAACGTTACTGTGCCAACTTCTCTTTGCTCCTCTTATTACTATTCAACCCCGTGGTGCACGAAACAATAGTTGATGAGGACTGAAACAAAAATGATCAAAATTCCAAGTAAAACAAGTTTCAAAATTACCTTTTGTACAGAGAATTGTACAAAGACAAAATTGACAGGGTTTTATTGTTTCTCCTGCAGTTAGCCGAAAGATCCTCAAGAACATCCTCAATCACCCCAGCAACTTCTTCATATTCAAATTCAACTCCATTATTATCGTTTCCCTTCCCCTTCTGCTCCCGCTTACCCTTTTGTTTCTTTTTGCCCCTATCCCCGCCGACATGTCCATAACCTCAACCAATTGTTGCTTACCGGTGTTTCCCTCCACATGCGCATCACTGTTTTCCTTCACATGCAACACTTCCTCTACGTCATCTCATTGCGCTTCTTCTAGTTCTTCCTGAGAAGCCTCATCTTGTGCCTCCGTGATGTGAGCTGGGACATGGTCAGCATCTTCAAAATCATGTGGAACTAGGTTTTTGCATAGCCTCTTGATATGGCCCAACCTTTTTTCATGAAGGCTTCAGTCCTTTGATTTCAAGGCCTCCCTGGTGTCCTCCTAAGAACTGGTGGTTCGATTTTGAATCCTGGATCGACCATCTCCCAATTATTTTCATCAGCCATAGGTGGTATGTTTTCTGCATAAGTTGCAGCAAAATTGTCCACAGAGAAATAGTTATGAACATAGTTCTCTATTTTAGCACCTCTACCTCTTAGCTTTAAGATGAAGTGCAGTGCATGGTGGCATGGCAGACCAGTAACCTACCACTTCTTGCATGAACAAGTCTTGTTTCCAATGTCTATAGTATACTTCCGTTCAGTTCCATGCTTGTCTTGTGCATAAACCTCAGCCAATGTACTGGAACTTCTAACCATTCCCGTCTTTATCGTTCTCATTGAACTGGTTCTTGCATTCAGTAACAAAACCACCTTTGGAACTATTTTATGGCCTACAAATTTTCTCGCATAAATTCTTTGCCTAAAATCTATCTTCACCATTATACACCGTCTTATTGCATCTAACAAAATAACAGTTGCAAGTGACTTCATGCTCCTAATCTTAGCATTGAACCTTTCTGTCAGATTATTGCAAACATAATCCACTTTTCTTAACTCACCAAACTTGGTTCTGTCCCATAACTTGCTATGATGTTTTTCGAGGTATTATTTTAGCTTTGGCACGGTATACAAGTTTTGCATGTAAGTAGCATGCGTGCTTGGGGTGTACGTGTATGCTGATCTCCACAAGTGTGTTCAAAGGTATTTCCTTTGAACTTCTTCGTGAATCTAGTAGCGAGGTGACGCATGCATTCCCTATGCTCAATCCCAGGAAATACAGCATCAAAAGCATTCTGAAGCCCCTTGCATGCACTAGTGTGTATCACCAAGCCTTGAGGGTCACCAATTACTGCACATAGTCTTTGCATGAACCATGTCTAGCTTTTCGTCGATTCACCCTAAAGAACAGCATAGGCTACGGGAAAAAGCCAATTATACGTGTCCATAGCACAAGCGGTAGCAAGTTGTCCCCTGAACTTCCCTATTAAAGATGTTGCGTCTATGGCCATGTATGGCCTGCAGCTGTCTAGTAACCCCTTCCAGCATGCCTTTAGGCAGACAAAACATCTCCTGAAGAATTTCTTATTTTCCTTCTTATACTTGACCCCCCTTGAGACCTTTTCTCTTCGTTTCACAACCTCGTAATCAATGTCAACAATACTACCAGGTGATGTCTTCTCTACCTCAGCTTTGAAACTATACAACATGTAAAAACTATCAGTCCACTTGCCCAGAATGAAGTCTATAGCCATCTCCTTCCCATCAAAGAATATGTGGTAAGGAATCAGAATGTTAAACTTTTCGCTAAGCTTAGTTCTGAGTTCAGCAGGTCCAATGCTACGATCCTGCCTCACCCACTCAAGTACCATAGCAGCAATCCACTTGGTTGTCGCCGGTCTAATTTTATCACTTAAAGAAGTATTAGGTAAGTTGTGTTTCTTCATGTTTAACTTGATCTGCATTTGATGGGAATAAAAATAAATAAGAGGAATCATCAATAGAAAAAATATGAGAAAGACTGAAACTAAATGTAGCTATTGCAACCTGAAATGGGTGTGCACCACGCATTGGAGATGCATGCAATCTCCATTTACACACCTTACTTTCCCTATAATGCACCCTAAATCTCTTTTGGTTTCTCTTTTCAACGATAAATTTGAACCCAACTCTTATGGAATAGGTAGCAACAACATATCTGCATTCCTCCACAGTATCAAAGACAGTCCCATCATAAATTGTAGGGTTGTCCATATCAAAGTGTATCACTAGCATGTCCTCTTCTTCGTCATTTTATTTGCATCCCATTTCCGCATCCTCACATTCCTCTTCCTCATCAGTCCCATAGTTAGG
Source organism: Avena sativa (assembly GCA_916181665.1). Taxonomy (NCBI): domain Eukaryota; kingdom Viridiplantae; phylum Streptophyta; class Magnoliopsida; order Poales; family Poaceae; genus Avena; species Avena sativa. The sequence goes on along the minus strand of OV702283.1, from coordinate 150,740,957 downwards.
CTCATAGTTTGAATCAACCAAATATTCCCTACTCTCCATCCTATCAGGGTCAGCAACCACATCTGGATATGCTTTCTCATCATCATCATCTTTGACCACAAAATCATCCTGACTGCCACACATTTCGATGTCTTCATGCTTGCTTGAGAAGGCATCATGCTCAAAGATAGGCTGGGTGGTTGTTAATGGCGTGTTAACACCTTGTTGGGAGACCCCAAGAGCAAGGTGTGATGAGCACAGCAGCAAGTTTTCCCTCAGTAAGAAACCGAGGTTATCAAACCAGTAGGAGGGAGGAAACGACTCAAAGGTGTTGCAAGCAACTTGGAGACCTGCACCACACAAACTCAAGATTTTGCCCCAACGAACAGTGAGGTTGTCAATCTCATCGGTTTGCTGTCACAAAGGATTAACTGTATGGTATGGAAGGTAATAGTGGTTTGCAGAAAGTAATAGTAACAGTGGAAGATGTATCAATGGTAAAGATTGGATCGGGGTTCATAGTTCACTAGAGGTGTTCTCCTTAGATAAACAAACATGGCATTCTAGGTAAACAAATTACAGCAGGGCAATTGACAGGACTGAGCAAGGCATAACAATGCAATACTAGACATTCATGATCCTCTGAGATTCGATTGGGAAATACAACAAGATACATAGACCGCCATCCAACTGCATCTATGACTAGAAATCCACCTTCAGGTTATCATCTGAACCCCCTCTAGTATTAAGTTGCAAGCAATAGACAACTTTTTTAAGCAAAGTGTGTAAGGTAAACAATCCACTTGTTCCATGAACAAGAGACCGTTGTTTTCTCCCTAGTGTCAACATCACATCTACAACCTTGATTTTTGTCACTTCCCTTAGATTAAATAGAGGCATTAACCCACTATCGAGCATAAATACCCCCTCTTGGAGTCACTAGCAACTACTTGGCCAAGATAGATACTAACAATAGAGAGCATGCAAGATCACAAACAACACAGACATGATGAATCAATAAGACAAAACCATTAATCAATCTGACATAGTAATCTCTATATCCATCGGATCCCCACAAACACAACATGCATGATTACAAATAGATGAGATCTTGATCATGAACGTAGCTCACAAGATCTAAACATGATATCACAAAGGAGGAGATACAACCATCTAGCTACTACATGGACCCGTAGTCCAAGGTGGAACTACTCACGCTTCATACCGGAGGCTGGCATGATGAAGAAGAAGGCCTCTAGGATGATCTCCCCTTCGGAAGGTTGCCGGGAAGAGCTTCAGATCACCCCCCCCCCCCCTGATCTAGGGACGATGGTGGCGGCGGCTATAGACAGTTTCATGGAATATTGATCGGGTACTTAGGGTTTAGGCATCGGGGGGTCTTTATAGGCGAAGAGGCGAGGCAGGGGGTCGCCAGGGCGGCCGCACCCCCTAGGCGCATGCCCACCTTGGCCGCGTGGCCAGGGGGTGTGGCCCCCGGTGACTCTCCTCCGTCTCGTATTCAGGCTTCGTGTTCCCCACGGTAAAATATTGACTTTGGCTTTTTTCCCATCCAATTCCAAGAATATTGATTTTCTGCCTTTATGGAACCAACAACAGAAGAAAACAAGCAACTAGCACTGTGGCATCTTGTTAATAGGTTAGTACCAGAAAACATATAAAAACACCTCAAAGTGTAGACAAAGCAAATCAAAGTAGATACTAAACAAGCATGGAACATCAAAAATTATAGATATGTTTCGGACGTATCAAGCATCCCCAAGCTTAACTCCTGCTCGTCCTCGAGTAGGTAAGTGATAAAAAGAATAATTTTTTAGGTGACATGCACCATCAAAATCAAGATCAAACCATGTGAAAGCATTGAAAGCTGGGATCAAATAACTCTAAACATGAGCATGAAAGATGGAGTTCTAACAGTAAGACAAAGTAACTATGCATGCAACATGAAAGGTTACAAACAAAGATCTTGAATAACATGCATTAAAATATGTTTGTTTGTTTCACATATAGAAAACATGGCATAATGGCATTCAGCTTGTCCCTCATGGAGTAGCAAATAAATGCATAGGACACCTTCAAAGTTCATAAGAGTGACTAGATACAAATAGCACAAGAACAAGTAATATCAACAATATGCATCAATCAATAAGTTTTGGGACAATGCACATAGAACTAAGAATGGAAACTATGCTCTCTTAACTGGTGCCTAAGGATAGAAGGTGGCGACTCAATATAATGGTGGAAGAAAGGCCCTTCATAAGGGAAGCTGGGATTTCAAGTTTCAAAAAGAGCTTCCAAAAATTATGGTACTTGTTAGCTTTTAGCCCTCATTGCCCCTATTATAAGCATCTTGAAGTGATTAAGGTTAAAGTGATAAAACTACGGAGTATATGCTTGACAAAGTATAAGTTGGCAATCTCATGTCCCTTGAATACGAGAGCCGCTCCTCATGCTACTCAAGTTTAGTTACTTGCAAGTTCTTGTCATAGTAAGTACATGTGTACCATAGAGAACTGCCAACGGGGTACCCATTGCACATGGTACAGGAGCTATCCCATAACCAAAATGACAAGGCAAGCATACAATGAGCATCTCAGCATTCTTCTTATTTACCATGGTAATATGGTGTTTTTTCTCTCTTTACTCTTTTCTCATTTTTTTATTTTTCTCAATCTCATTTTTTTCTCTATCTCTTTTTTATAAGAAGAATGCTTCATAGATGTCACTATGGTGATGCTACAAATTTCCACCATGATTAGGCATCGCTTAGGCTAGCGGCCCATGCGTTTCTATAACACACATACATAACTCCATGGACTTACAAGATCCCCTTTCATTTCACACTGACGACATCCATAGACAAAAGAGCATGATATCAACTGTGTACAAAGTACAAGTGCAATGTTGAAAGCGTTCCCCGTGACATCACGGTTCTGCTAATTCCAATGTATAAGTGCAAGCATATACAACATAGATTACACAATGGTTCATTTTTATTAGGGGCAAGAAAAATAAAGTGTGCCATCAAGTTCGTGAGAGCTTTAATCACTAAGTTTTCACATAACAAAATACTTTTTAATTGGAAGATAGATGAAAACAAGAATATACTTGGAATGGTGTAACACACCATGCATAGGAATTTATAGTGGACACTTTGGAATAACTTGGTTTCTTGGGAGTTGGATGCATGAGTAGAGGTTACTCATACAAGTGGAGGCTAGCAAAATACAGGGAACGACCAACTAAGAGAGCAATAATGGCCATAATTGTCACATCCCAAAATTCTCCAAATTTTGAAATGTGAAAAATAAACAAACAAAATAAACAATTGTTGAAATTTAGGATGAAAAGAAACGTTTTGCTTCTAAATGGAAACATCAAACCTTACTTGAACAAAATTTGAATAACAAAGCAAGAAACAAATATTCAAAAGATCAAATGCAATCTTGCATGGAAAGAATCTTGAAATTAAAACACTTGGAAAAGTTAAACCAAAACCCTAAAACCCTAATGGAATAAATCAGCTCCAAGATCACCCTAAGACTATGGCTTTGATCCATATGAAAATTTAGCAACAAACATTTATAAATGATAAAAATTGATAAACAAAAATATTATAAAACCATAGAAATTGGTTTCATTCAATTTGGAGCCATGGATAAAAACTTATGAATTTAATAAGAGAAAAGAAAATAATTCCAAGGCTAATAAAAGCTCGTAACCAAAATCAATACCAAATTGTGAGAAAAGTAATCCTAAAAGGATTTAAAAGGATAAATAAATATTAAATAAAATTATTAAAATTGGAATCACCAATTTTGGAACTATAAATAAAAATATATGGATTTTATAAGATAAAGAAAGAAATAATTAAATAAGAAATAATTGCAAAGACAAATTAAATCTTGAATTTAATCCATAAGCAAATGGAATAAAAGTTTACTGAATAATATAAAAGAATAAAAGTTTATTTGAATAAAATTATATGGGTTTGAACCATATTTAATTTTATTTAAATAAAGACAAATGCCTAATTTAAATAAATAATAAATCATAAGAGAATATTTGAAAATATTCCAAAGTGAGTTAATTAATCAACACATAATTTGATTAAAACCTACTGAAGAATTTTGGAACTAATCTGAATTCAAATTAGTTTGAAATCAAATTGGTTTGAATGAAAACAAAAATTAAAAATGGAAAAAGAAAAGGAATTCAAAAAAAAATAGAAACAGACCTGCCTAACTAACCTAGGCCCAACCGAGCAAACCCCTGGCCCAACTACCAGACCAACGGCACCCCCTCTCCCCCCGCGAGCCCCCTTTCTCACTCGCACCCGCACCCCCACTGACGCATCGGACCCACCTCCGCCATGTCATCTTCGTCCTCACCGCGGTGACCACGCCCTCTCTCTCCTGACCGTTTTTGCCTGATTGTAATCCTCGTAAATTCGTGTAAATGCCGCAGGAATTTGCTCCCTGGACCACGCGTACTTACTCCCCTCCCTCTCCTCTCTCCCCTCACTCGCCACACTCAGTGAGCCACCAGGCTGCGCTAATTTCCGCTTGCAACACCGCGGCCTCCGACAGACTCTGGAGTCAATTTCGATGAGTACACGCCGCCCCTTGCTCTCTAATTGAAGCTTGTTTGTTTGTCACCACTGTGCGCATCCATTGACCCTAGCCGCATGCTTTCTCGTGACCCAATGCGTTGACACCGTCCTTTCCCGTGCGCCACCGACGACCCCTGCAACTCCGGTGAGCCATAGCCGTCGACCTCGTGCGCCCCTTGACCTCTAGTGAGTTTCCTCGCAACATCTGCAACCTTGCGCATCTTCCTGACACATTTCCTTTCTCGCTTGCATCCCAGATACTCGCCTCTGATGAAGCCCGTGTGTGCCCGATACTAGTGACATCTCCGACATGAAATACACGGCGATTCTGAGCGCCCCTTCGCCAGCTACGACCACCTTGAGCATCATAAAGTCTCTGCGATCTCAGTAAGCATCTCCCCCACCCCCCTTACCCCCTAGAGTTGTCGGAACATCACCGCCTGAACGCGCCTCCGCTACAGTCGCTAGCTAGCGACGCCCATCTTAGGTCATTACACCTGAGCCGTTAGATGCAGATCCAGTGGTAGAGATAGATGATTTAACGAAGCGGTATTGTTTGATCTGAGCCGCACAGATCTACTTAAATCCAACGCCCCACGTGGCTCAATCTAAATGAAATGGTACCGGAAATTAGATTATGAAACGTAGCCAGGCTGTTGATTTAGAAACAGAATTTGATCTATTAGATGATTGATTTTTCAAAATTCATAACTTTTAATCTGTATGTCCAAAAATTACAAATTTTATATCAATCGAATCAGGAAAATGTATACTTTGCAACTATGGCCTTAGTTTGGTATTTTGCTTCGGTAAAATTAGGTGTTTTGCAGAAACATTTGTAGGACTATTTTGAGTATAAAAAATATTCTAAAAATAATTTTTGAGTAAAACCTTTTGCAAATGGTTTGTTTTGAACCCTCTGACAATAAACATAAACTTTTGAATTTAAAAGTATATTTTGATAACACTAGAAAATATTCCTTTGATTAAAAGCATTTCTAGCAAAACAAAAATGAGTTAAAAAGGCTATTTTCACTAACTTGGTTTCAAATGATTTTCCACATTTTACAAATGACCAGTAGGTGTTTTGAAATGTTTAGAGCCTTGTTAGAAAACACTTTTAAAATAAAACAACCTGCTACATGCTTTCATGCATTTCCTTGGTTTTATCTTTTTATGTGGTGAATTGTTTGAATGCTAGTTTTGAATGTGTTCCTTGCTTAATTGAATTGTAGTGAACTTTGAAGATTATGACAATTGCAAGATCAAGGAGTGTACCTGGTTTATCTACCAAAAATGCAAGTGATACCTTGTTCATCAAAAGTCCTATCTTTTCAATAATGCATTAGTGATATTTATGTAGTATGCCTGATAGGACTATTTTACATATATTGCTATGCTACAGTAGATCCTATAGTGTATATCTTGGTAGGAATTTTCCTAAGTCAAGAGACAAGTTTTCCTAGTATGCTTAGCCTAGCTAAAAGATTTCAAGGGTGGAATATTCATGCTATGATATTATGCAAAGTCAATGACTATGTTTTTGATTAATAAAACAACTAAGTGAATGAAACACCTGGGTGGAATGGTAATTGCTTGGACGGATTTGTGTTGAGTAGTTACACAAGGCCCATTTCTATGGTTCACCTTGTGTATCACACTTGTGGATGGCCACCCAGGAACAAAGAGATTTGAGATGTTTTGTGCTGCGAAGCTTCTAGTGCAGCCACATGGCATATGGGCTCTACCTTGATCATATAGGTTGTAATAACTTAGCCAGATGGACAGAAGGTGGTAGTGATGATAGTATGGAACGCGTTTATTTGGTCAAAGGGAAGGCTACTGAAAGATCTCGTCTTGATGCATGTCGAGTCTTGTGGGGAAAGTGCACCACCTATCGAGGGAGTAAAACCTAAGTACTTAGCTGTGTCCCTGACAATGGATAATTTGAGCATCAAAGGCATTGAAGCAATCAAGGATATCCTCATCCCAATTTCTCTAAGTTAAAAATTGTTGGGTAAACAAGGGAAGCACCTAGAGGGTATCTAGTGTGCCATTGTGTGATGAAAGGTTTTTTCAAAGAGAAAAACTGTTTTCAAAGGATAGGGAAAACTTGTTTTATGCAAAGGCAAGCCAAAACTCCACTTATCCAAATATTCATGTAGATGATAGATTCTCCATGTCAATATAAAATCACTTGCCAATACAATTCAAATGTATTGACCCTTGTGGCTGTAACTTATTATGTTGCAGGTTTGTTTGGTGTTAGTGAAGTTGTTGAGTAGGGATTACAAGTCTACAACCAACATGATTTCCTGTGGCATATGAAGATGAAGGACTCCATGCAATATAGTTATATCTGCTGCATTCTAATGAGTTAGCCAAATGAGCTATGTAAGATGTAATGAATTATTTTATTCCTGGTTACAAGTTGTAATATGATCTTTGTTTCTTGATATTACATCTTAAACTGTGGATGCTAGCTATTCGATCCAAGGACTAGCATTGTAAACACAGGGATCTCTACCTTATCAGGTTGGGACCTCTACAGATGGTATCGGAGCACTGTGTTGCATGTAGGATTGTAACCCTAGGATTGGACAAAACCCCTTAGAAAATAGGAGTTGAATTTGTTCCAAACTTATTTACAAAAAATCTTGTAAACTCTTTCCTAAACCTTTTTGGTTTTGATTCTACATCTCTTCCTTTTCAACTTGATGGAAAAAAACTTCAACATGAGCAAATACTTCAACATCACCAATGACTTCAACTTCAGTTTCACCAAGGACCTCTACTGGGACATCACTAAGGAATACAAGTGAGACAAGAAATATTACTCAAAACTTGGAGACTAAGGAAACTCAACTCATGAGGAAACACTGAAGACATTACCTTAGAGCCTTGTGACCAAGATGCAAGAATTTCTTCCAAAGAAACCATAATCTTGTTCAAGAAGAAACAACTAAGAAGAATGGAATGATCTCAAGTGAACCCCATAGTTGGACCACCATACTAGTTTTTAGTTTAAATTGATTTATTGATCACACCAACTTATGTGGTGTAGAAAAAATATTTTGTTTCCTAAGATTGCTTGAATCTTGTTGTTTGAGTGGACTGCATGATTGTGATTGCTTGCACATTGCTTTGCGTGATTTGTTGTGTGTGAGTAGAATTCTTCCTCTAGAATTTTTTTGCCTAACCTAATCCCAATCCAACTCAAACAGATGACTTCTTCGAGAGACCACAACATCAAGGATGGTGACAACAACAACCAAGAGATACACATGAGAGAGCAACTACTAGCAACCCAAGCCTAGTTGAATCAAGTGACGAGCCAATTTTTAGCCAACAACATTGAGTTAGACCCAGCCATGCTAAAGTTCTTGGAAACCCAATCTCAATTGTTGCAAAGGATGACCAATCAGATGATCAACATGAGGAGCAACCTTTCACAAGGAGATTGTGACAACAATGATATCAAGGATGATATTATAGAAGGAACACAAGCTTGCAAAATTTGTGGAGACATGGGATACACTTAGAAAGAACATAAGGACCAATGCCCTAATTGTGAAGAGAAACATCCAACTAAACAATGCCCCACATCTCAAGTTACATGCTTCCTATGTGAAGGAAATGATCATGTTCCTATCCAATGCCCCATATATCCTATAGTTCAACTGATGAAACAAGATGGAATGCATCAAGTGTTTGGAAACCTCCATGAAAGAAAAACTTCCACCAAGAATGATGAAGACAAAGTCAAAACTCAGTTTACACCTCCATACATTGTGACCCACTATGGTGGACAAAAGAGGAAACATGGATGTTATCCTAGGAACCATTCAAAGAACCGAGGAAGTTTTCCCACCTTTGAGGTGAAGTATGAAGAAATGAACTAATAGAACTCCTAGCCTTGGAGAAACCCAAGAACAAGAAGAAGTGCCCCAACCCCAGTAAGCAAGACATTAGACAGGTGCAATGTTACAATTGAAAGGAGGTGGGACACTATGCCAATGAATGACATTCATCAGAAAAGAAGAAGGACAAAGAAAACAAACAAGAGGTAGTGATACCAAAGATAAAAGAAGACATTAGCCAAGTGATGTGCAACAAATGCAAAAAGCGAGGCCATTATGCATCACATTGTCCAGAAAAGAAGAAGAACAAGACAAGAAAGCCTGTGAAGGATCTCAACCTTGTCACATTCTTCAAGTGTGAAAATGAGGGACACTATGCAAACAACTGTCCAGCGAAATTACATAAAGATCACCAAGTAAGCCAAGATGTAATCTAGTTAAAAACCTTTTAAGGGTGGTAGTACCCTAGTTGCCTTGAAGCCAACTTGTAACTCTAGCCTTCCCGAATCCCGGGACGAGATTCCTTTTAAGCGTGGTAGTCTGTCACATCCCAAAATTCTCCAAATTTCGAAATGTGAAAAATAAACAAACAAAATAAACAATTGTTGAAATTTAGGGTGAAAAGAAACTTTTTGCTTCTAAGTGGGAACATCAAACCTTACTTGAACAAAATTTGAATAAGAAAGCAACAAACAAATATTAAAAAGATCAAATGCAATCTTGCATGGAAAGAATCTTGAAATTAAAACACTTGGAAAAGTGAAACGAAAACCCTAAAACCCTAATGGAATAAATCAGCTCCAAGATCACCCTAAGACTATGGCTTTGATCCATAAAAAATTTAGCAACAAATATTTCTAAATGATAAAAATTGATAAACAAAAATATTATAAAACCATAGAAATTGGTTTCATTCAATTTGGAGCCATGGATAAAAACTTATGAATTTAATATGATAAACAAAATAATTCCAAGGCTAATAAAAGCTCCTAACCAAAACCAATACCAAATTGTGAGCAAAGTAATCCTAAAATGATAAATAAATATTAATAAAATTATACAAATTGGAATCACCAATTTTGGAACTATAAATAAAAATATATGGATTTTATAATATAAAGAAAGAAATAATTAAATAAGAAATAATTGCAAAGACAAATTAAATCTTGAATTTAATCCATAAGCAAATGGAACAAAATTTTACTGAATAATATAAAGGAATAAAATTTTATTTGAATAAAATTACATGGGTTTAAACCATATTTAATTTTATTTAAATAAAGACAAATGCCTAATTTAAATAAATAATAAATCATAAGAGAATATTTGGAAATATTCCAAAGTGAGTTAATTAATCAAAACATAATTTGATTAAAACCTACTGAAGAGTTTTGGAATTAATCTGAATTCAAATTAGTTTGAGATCAAATTGGTTTGAATGAAAATAGAAATTAAAAATGGAAAAAGAAAAGGAATTCAAAAAAATAGAAACTGACCTGCCCAACTAACCTAAGCCCAACCCAGCAAACCCCTGGCCCAACTACCATCCCACCCGGCAGCCCCTCTCTCCCCGCGAGCCCCCTTTCTCACTTGCACCCACACCCGCACCCGCACCCCCACTGATGCATCGGACCCACCTCTGCCATGTCATCGTCGTCCTCACCGCGGTGACCACGCCCTATCTCCCCTGACCATTTCTACCTGATTTTAATCCTCGTAAATTCGTGTAAATGCCACAGCAATTCTCTCCCTCGACCATGCGTACTTACTCCCCTCGCTCTCCTCTCTCTTTCCCTCTCACACGCTGCACTCAGTGAGCCACCAGGCTACGCTAATTTCCGCTTGCAACACCGTGGCCTCTGACATACCCGGCGTCAATTCCGGTGAGTACACACCGCCCCTTGCTCTCTAGTTCAAGTCCGTTTGTTTTTCACCATTGTGTGCATCCATTGACCCCAGCCGCATGCTTTCTCGTGACCCAGAGCGTCGACACCGTCCTTGCCCGTGCGCCATCGATAAACCCTGCAACTCCGGTGAGCCATAGTCGTCGACCTCGTGCGCCCCTTGACCTCTGGTGAGTTTTCTCGCAACCTCTGCAACCTTGATCATCTTTCTTATGTGTTGCCTTTCTCGCTTGCATCCCAGATACTCGCCTCCGACGAATCCCGTGCGTTCCCGACGCCAGTGACATCTCCGACAAGAAATACACGGCGATTCCGAGCGCCCCTTCGCTAGTTGCGACCACCTTGAGGATCACAACGTCTCTGCGATCTCAGTAAGCATCTCCCCCACCCCCTTACCCCCTAGAGTCGCCGGAACATCACCGCCCGAACGCGTCGCCGCCGCAGTCGCCAGCTAGCGCCACCCATCTTAGGTCATTACGCCTGAGTTGTTAGATGCAGATCCAGTGGTAGAGATAGATGATTTAATGAAGCGGTATTATTTGATTTGAGCCACACAGATATACTTAAATCCAACGCCCCATGTGGCTCAATCCACAAGAAACGATATCGGCCAATTATATTATGACACGTAGCCAAGCTGTTCATTTAAACACAGAATTTGATCTACTAGATGATTGATTTTGTAAAATTCATAAATTTTAATATGTATGTCCAAAAATTAGAAATTTTATATCAATGGAATAAGGAAAATGTATACTTTGCAACTATGGCCTTAGTTTGGTATTTTTCTTCGGTAAAATTAGGTGTTTCTGCAGAAACATTTGTAGGACTATTTTGAGTATAAAAATTATTCTAAAAATGATTTTTGAGTAAAACCTTTTCCAAATGGTTTGATTTGAACCCTCTGACAATGAACACAAACTTTTGATTTTAAAAGTATATTTTGAGAACACTAGGAAATATTCCTTTGAATAAAAGCATTTCTAGGAAAACAAAAATGATTTAAAAAGGCTATTTTCACTAACTTGGTTTCAAATGATTTTCCACATTTTATAAATGTGGTGAATTGTTTGAATGCTAGTTTTGAATGCGTGCCTTGATTGATTGAATTGTAGTGAACTTTGAAGAGTGTGACAATTGCAAGATCAAGAAGTGTACCTAGTTTCTCTACCAAAAAGTCAAGTGATACTTTGTTCATCAAAAGTCCTATCTTGTCAATAATGCATTAGTGATATTTTTGTAGTATGCATGATAGGACTATTTTACATATATTGCTATGCTATAGTAGATCCTATAGTGTATATCTTGGTATGAATTTTCCTAAGTCAAGAGACAAGTTTTCCTAGTATGCTTAGCCTAGATAAAAGATTTCAAGGGTGGAATATTCATGCTATGATATTATGCAAAGTCAATGACTATGTTTTTGATTAATAAAACAACTAAGTGAATGAAACACCTGGGTGGAATGGTAATTGCTTGGATGGATTTGTGTTGAGTGGTTACACAAGACCCATTTCTATGGTTCACCTTGTGTATCACACTTGTGGATGGCCACCCAGGAACAAAGAGATTTTAGATGTTTTGTGTTGAGAAGCTTCCAGTGTAGCCACATGGCATATGGGCTGCCTTGATCATATAGGTTGCAATAACTTAGCCAGATGGACAGAAGGTGGTAGTGATGATAGGATGGAACGCATCCATTTGGTCTAAGAGAAGGCTTCTGAAAGATCTCGTCTCGATGCATGTCGAGTCTTGTGGGGAAAGTGCACCACCTCTCGAGAGAGTAAAACCTAAGTACTTAGTCGTGTCCCCGACAATGGACAATTTGAGCATCAAAGGCATTGAAGCAATCAAGGATCTCCTCATCCCAATTTATCTAAGTTAAAACTTGTTGGGTAAACAAGGGAAGTGCCTAGAGGGTATCTAGTGTGCCATTGTGTGATGAAAGGTTTTGTCAAAGAGAAAAACTATTTTCAAAGGATAGGGAAAACTTGTTTTATGCAAAGCCAAGACAAAACTCCACTTAGCCAAATATTCATGTAGATGATAGATTCTCCATGTCAATATAAAATCACTTGCCAATACAATTCAAATGTATTGACCCTTGTGGCTGTAACTTAATATGTTGAAGGTTTGTTTGATGTTAGTGAACTTTGTTGAGTAGGGATTACAAGTCTACAACCAACATGATTGCCTGTGGCATATGAAGATGAAGGACTCCATGCAATATAGTTATATCTGCTGCATTCTAATGAGTTAGCCAAATGAGCTATGTAAGATGTAATGAATTATTTTATTCCTGGTTATAACTTGTAATATGACCTTTGTTTTTTGATATTACATCTTAAACTATGGATGCTAGCTATTCGATCCAGGGACTAGCATTGTAAACACAGGGATCTCTACCTTATTAGGTTGGGACCTCTACAGGGACAAAACATTACTAATCAAAGCATAGAGTGGTACTACAAGTCAAGGAATAAATGATCATAGAGGCTATGGTGACTTGTTCGTAGTCATAACATGGTGTGATCATGTGCCAAGTCAACCCAAACAAAGCATCAAAGGAGAATAGCACAATATGATGCTTTTGTATGCTAAAACAACGCATGATTCCTTCAAGGCACACTAAGCAATCACAATTGATTGGAACAAGTAATGCTACATCAATAATCACTAAGTATAAGGTCAAAACAACACCTAACCTGATATGCTGAAGTCTATCTCACAGTCAAAGCAAGCTCCTCTTGTACTATTCAAGCAAGAACTTTCTACTCATTTCCAACACCAATCAACTTATTTGAAACAACACAGCAAGAACGGGGGTCCAAACTACTTTATTCAAGCAAACTAATCAAAGCAAACAAAAACTAAGACGCTCCAAGAACAACACAACTGTGCATGAAAAAATAAAAATGAAGTGTCTAGAAAGACCTGAGCTTTTTATTGATGAAGAAGGGGATTCCTTGGGTATCCCCAAGCTTTGACGCTTGTACCTCTTGAATATTTCTTGGGGTGACATGGGGTGGCATCCCCAAGCTTTAGCTTTTGTCCATTCTTCATCTCATTACATCATTCTCTCTCTACACCTGAAATTTTACCTTCACACAAAACTTCACACAATCTTCATTAGCAACATTAGTGTATTCAAAAGATAATAGACCCTTGGGTTTAGCTTTAGAACAGCAAAACTTTCACTAAAAAGAGGTTCAAAAAACTTTCACTAAAAACACAATCTATTGTAGCAATTCCCTCAAAAAGCTAAATTTCCCAAAAAGAACCCAAAAAGGAATCAATAAGAAGCAAATGCAAATAATGGCAGAAATCTGTCAAAACAGACCAGCAGGTAGAAATCGATTTTTCCGAAGACCTAATGTTTCTCAAATCAAAAAGTGTTGAACTAACGAAAGTTAGCCAACATACTGGGGGATTTATTTGCAAAATTTAAGCTCAATCCGACTTACAACGATTCCTCACGAATTTTTACAGTGGAGCACAAAAATGTGTTTCAGGACAGCAACTCCCCAAATCTTACTTCCCTCTCATTAGAGGTTATTCTTGGCACAAAAAGCAAACAAAAAGGATAAGTAGAGGTCATTACTGAAGTAATAACTTCCAAGACTCAAGAAAACTCTTGGATTATCTCCCAACAAGTACTTTTATTTAACACCTTTAAGTTAGGCACAAGAAGCAAGAATCAAGTATTTTCAAACGAAGAATTAAGATCAATACTTGCAATCTCTTCAAGTAGGAAAGGTATCTCATCCAAATGAGTTTTGGAGGATCCCTTCTCATCTCTCCTTGTTTCACTACTTTCATCAAAATGATTTTTAGGAACAATCCAATCAAAATTCTTTTCTAAGGCTTCATGCATTCCTACCAGTTTAAAAGGTATGGGTATCTTAATTTCCTCTCTAGGTTTGGTTTTATCTAAAGTAACCATAACATCTACACATGAGCCTAGCATATTAAAACGTTCAAAGACCTTTTTAGCTTCCTTAGCAACATCATTGAACTTTTTTAGTAAAGTTTCTAGGATAAAATATCTGTTTTCAGGATCCTTTTCTTCTTTTAGTTTAAGGAACAAAATTGTATCATGGGGTTAAGGTTAACAAACCTAGACTCCAACATATGAACTAAATAAGCTGCAGCAATTTCATAATTAGGAGCAAGTTCTGCTATAGATCTATCCTCAATATCCTCATGTTTGCTAACATGATTAAAGAATTCTTCAATATTTTCTTTCCCAATTATGGAGCCACTACCTAATGAAAGGTCTTTCAGGGTGAACTTGGGGATCAATATGGTGAGCTAGAGCAAGGTGACCACTAGAGTAGGAGCTAATTTTTTGTGTTTTTGATAAGAGAAAGCAAACCAAACTAAACTAATTTTTTTTTGGAGTTTTTGATAAAAAGAGGCAAACAAAACCAAGCAAAAGAAACTAAGAAAAACAAAAACAAAGTAAAGAGAAAGGTTGGGAAGGACTCTCCTTGTGAAGACGTCCTTAGCCTCCCCGGCAACGGCGCCAGAAAACCTTGTTGATGGTGTGTTAATGCCTCGTTGGGAGACCCCAAGAGCAAGGTGTGATGAGCACAACAACAAGTTTTCCCTCAGTAAGAAACCGATGTTATCGAACCTGTAGCAGGAAGGAAATGACTCAACGGTGTTGCAAGCAACTTGGAGACCTGCACAACACAAACTCAAGACTTTGCCCCAACAAACAGTGAGGTTGTTAATCTCACCGGTTTGTTGTAACAAAGGATTAACTGTATGGTGTGGAAGGTAATAGTGGTTTGCAGAAAGTAACAATAACAGTGGAAGATGTATCAATGGTAAAGATTGGACCGGGATCCATAGTTCACTAGAGGTGTTCTCCTTAGATAAACAAACATGGCATGATGGGTAAACAAATTACAGCGGGGCAATTGACAGGACTGAGTAAGGCATAACAATGCAATACTAGACATTCATGATCCTATGAGATTCGATTGGGCAATACAACAAGATACATAGACCACCATCCAACTGCATCTATGACTATAAATCCACCTTCAGGTTATCATCCGAACCCCCTCCAGTATTAAGTTGCAAGCAACAGACAACTGCTTTAAGCAAAGTGTGTAAGGTAAACAATCCACTTGTTCCATGAACAAGAGACCGTTGTTTCCTCCCTAGTGGCAACAACACATCTACAACCTTAGAGATTTCTGTCACTTCCCTTAGATTAAATAGAGGCATGAACCCACTATCGAGCATAAATACACCCTCTTGGAGTCACTAGAAACTACTTGGCCAAGATAGCTACTAACAATTGAGAGCTTGCAATATCACAAACAACACAGACACGATAGAATCAATGAGACAAAACCATTAATCATTCTGAAATATTAATCTCAATATCCATCGGATCCCCGCAAACACATGCATGATTACAAATAGATGAGATGTTGATCATGAACGGAGCTCACAAGATCTAAATATGATAGCACAAAGGAGGAGATACAACCATCTAGCTACTACATGGGCCCGTGGTCCAAGGTGGAACTACTCACGCTTCATACTGGAGGCTGGCATGATGAAGAAGAAGGCCTCCGGGATAATCTCCCCTCTGTTAGGGTGCTGGGAAGAGCTTCAGACCCCTCCAATCTAGGGACGATGGTGGCGGCGGCTATAGATGGTTTCGTGGAATATTGTTCATGTACTTAGGGTTTAGGCATCGGGGGGTCTTTATAGGCGAAGAGGCGAGGGAGGGGGGTCTCCAGGGCGGCCGCACCCCCCAGGCGCGGGCCCACCTTGGACGTGCGGCCATGCGGTGTGGCCCCCTGGTGACTCTCCTCCGTCTTGTATTCAGGCTTCGTGTTCCCCACGGTAAAATATTGACTTTGGATTTTGTCCCGTCCAATTCCGAGAATATTGATTTTCTGCCTTTCTGGAACCAAAAACAGAAGAAAACAGGCAACTGGCACTGTGGAATGTTGTTAATAGGTTAGTACCAGAAAACATATAAAAACACCTCAAAGTGTAGACAAAGCAAAGCAAAGTAGATACTAAACAAGCATGGAACATCAAAAATTATAGATACGTTTCCGACGTATCAGTGGTCGCGCTCGATATCGCAAACAGAAACTTCTCTGTTTGCATTCCACACAGGACGGTATCATTCAGGACAATCTCTTCCCCAGTATCTTTGTTAACGATGTGCACAAACATCATCACAGTCCTCGTGCTGAGGTGTTTACCCCACATCATGGATAGAGCCTCCTCAGTTCTAACGTCGCTGAAAGTCTACGAATTTGTGTCATAGTACCTGCTTACAAATTCATCATGCTGGCCAATTGGAAACTTGCAAAATTGCATGTGGAAGTCACTTAGAGTTATGTCCTCCACGTCTACTGTCTGCTGATAATCAAATCCATTGGTAACTGTGATTCTACCATCAGACAAGGTTTCAGTCTGACACTCATGCCGAATCTTCAAAATAAATATGGATGCAGCAGACGTCCTACGATCACCAACACAGATCCGATCCATCACCATTGGACTAGAAACGCTGATTGGGAGATGCAGAGATGAATTGCAGTTCTTACCCTTCAGGGAGGATGTACGACACGTTCAATGGGATCCAGAGCACCAAAGCTTTGCACCCCGCATGCTCTTCGCTTGTTTTGTGGTCCTCCATGTTCTCCAGCCTTGAAGGGTCCATCTCCTCGCTCTCCGACTGGGCAGGACCCATCTCCGTGTTCTCTGTCCACGCATGATCCATTTCCGTGCGGGATCCAGATTAAATCCACCATCATTGTGCGAGAACCTAGCGCCCACCTCATGATTTTCGTTACCAGACGCACCTGGGTTGGGACGGAGGCAGGGAGACAGGGAAAGGGGGAAAGGTAGGGCGGGTAGGGGATGATGGGAAGACGATAGTCTAGGGGGAGGACGAGAGTGTTAGTAAAACGCCACGTCCTCTTCCCCTATTTCTGATGGTGTTGCTACAATTCTATGATCATAGTGGCAGAGGCATAATTTGTGGACACAACTAAGGACACCGTCATAAATATACTTAAAATGGAACCCTGACCTGGTACATTTCCCGATCTGGTTGCTAGCCACGACCTTTATTTTTAATATCTTGGCACTCTTATGATGAGAAGGGAAATAAAGATTCAGCAGTTAGTCGAACTAGTTTCCAATAAATAAGATACACTCTTAGGAAGCTTAGATATGGCTCCGCCTTAGCAGAATCCACCACTGTGGCCGCCACTGAAGCTTGGATATTTGGCCCCTCTGAGATAGGCCATGTAGCAGTACTACAAGGCCGGACTCCCATTGCTATCCGGGATGGTTGATTTTGCAGAATGTGTTGCATCTACAGCGCCGCGGAAATGGCGATGGCGAAGGCTGCGACGACTTCGATCACGACCAAGCGAGCGTCATGGAGAAAGCGCATGGTGGCATTTTTGTGTGCTCTGCGCATGAGAAAGAAGGTATGTTCCAAAGCATTCCTGTGAGCTTGCCTATTGGGAATATACTTTCCGGGTATACCCACAGGACTCGCTGACTAGGGTGGCCCACCGACGGGTTAGAGCTTTGCTTCAAGGGAGGTCTAGTCAGAGAAAGAGGAGGAGTCACTTCTGGATACGACAAGGCCCAGAAGAGTTACCGACTTAGGCCTATAGTATTACTTGTAGTCCAAGTTGTATCTAGTTACCGACTCTATAACGTAGCTGGATAGGTCTCTCCTGTAACACTAGGCCCCGATGATTATATAAACCGGACCTATGGGAGTCTTTAGGGCACCAGATCATAGATCAACCACAACCTACTCGCACAGGTGAACTTCTCTTGTAATCCGTTGTTACATCCGGCTCTCGCTGATATATTACTGGGTTGCTAGAAGGAGTAGGATCCGATCACTGCACTTGGATATGAACCTGGGTAAACGTGTGCTCACCGCTTCTAGAATACCATATGCTCACACCCCATCTTCTAAACCCCTTCAGGACCCCGTATGGCGTACTTGTCGACAATTCAACGACAGTTGGTGCCCACCATGGGGCATGTGACCTTCAGAGCTTCATTCCAGGTGGAATCTGCGCAGGAGTCGGAAAAACAATCGCCATGGATCACGTGGTTTACGCTAGTGATGTCCCTCTCTTCCTTCTCGACGAGACCTAGATTCTGGCTAAGGGGCCCATGATGACCTACACATCATGCCTATCGGTGAGATCGACATCTATCTCGGTTTTGCTGATCCCGCCCAACCCACCCCGGAGGTGATGACCATGGCGAAAGAAAAGTCCAGATCTTCCCTGTCTGTAGAGGCGGAAGAGTTCAAGATCCTAGAAAAACCTGGACCCACCCAGCCCACTCTTGTAGTGGAAGAAGTGGTGGAAGAAAAATCCGAATCTGATCTCCCCATCAAGATCGGGTACACGAATGAGGAGTATATCCGCTTCGGATCCAGTTCTACTGAAGCTAGAGCAGAAAAAACACTCTTGAGGAACATGATAAACCAGATGATGAAGTGCCCCTACATCGATTACAAAGAAATCGCCGAGATCAAACAGAGTTTTGAGATGGCCTAGGCGGAAAACCAACTGCATTACTACCTCGAGTCTATGAAGAAAAATAAGCATTGCTTCGTGCGCTACGTGGGCTCTGAATCTGACTTTGTCGATGCTAGAGCCGCTAACGGCTCTATTCTTGATGCTATCAGAGAAAATACTGACTTGCCTACTTCCCTCAGGAATCACTGATGTCGTAGGAACTCCGAGACTTCGAGAAGGAGATGGCAGCGTACGGATAAAAATACACCTCCAAGCAAGCGCAGGGTGAGCCGGAGAACCCTCTGAGTCCGTCTGATAGCATGGATGAAGACTACACCTCGCAAGATGACGTGGACACCGGAGATTCGCCTGAGGTCCAAAAGCCAACCATTACGGAAAGTACCGATGGAAGTTTATCTCTCGCTACCGAACCAAAACCCGTCTTTTCCATTGGTACGCACGTTTGGGCTATCGGGAGGTCAAAGAAGAAGAAAAGGAACAAGAACCCGACACCGGCAGAGCCGGCTGAGGAATCCAAAATAGAAGAAGTTGATGAAGATATCGAGATGGAGAAGCAGGACGGAGATCCGGTTAATCCCATGCCGATTGACCCTCCCGTGGATGGACATGTGGTCACCAAGGGTGCACGTGAAATCTACGGATATGCACTTACGATACCAATCCCAACTACTTCGGATCTTACTCCGGGGGAGCTGGAGAAAAGGGATGAGGACCTAGAAAAGCATCGCTTGTTTTTGCTCAAGGAAGCTGCCCGCATCGTCGAGCTTAGAAATCAGATCGATGACAATCGTGCCCAGTACCAGTTAACATTCAAGCGTCTGCCAAACAAGACAAGGGGAGGTCCGGTTCTTGCTAATAGGAACCCGGATGTCCACAGAGATCTATTTGACGATAAACCGGAGAGAATATCCGAGTCTACATCATGCTAGTGGAGAATGTTGTAGCTGCTCGGGCCATCCTATCCAATAATCCATCTCCATAATAGGTCCGGCAGTGCGTACCATTTCTCGACAAAGGATTGAAACAACAAAAGACAGCCGCATCATTTATTGGAAAGCTGTCCTCAAGTTTGGATTTTTTCACACTGATGCAGGCCAAAACACTAATGAAGGACCTCACAGGGATACGTATCAACGTCATCATCCCTGGGATGAAGAAAAATCAAGGACCGGATCAAACGGTCATCCTCGCAGGGCCGCACGGGACTAGTCGGGAGTTATTCCGGCTGCATCTCAAGATGCCATCAGGGCATTTGTACCTCACCTGACCCATCGTCGGCAGAATAATAGCCATAGGGAACACCCAGAGGTGCGCCACCAGCGACAACAAGATCGGCTAAGGATGCCACCCCCAGACATCCGGCTGGCAACACCAGACGAAGAAACGACATGGATCACCCTGAGTGAAGCATGGATGGAGCCCGACAAAATCAACCTTGGAGTCAGCATAATGAGGCTCCGGGACTGTGATATGTCGTAAACCTATCTGTAATTTTTGATGCTCCATGCTTGTTTTGTATCGACTTTCTTATGTTCTGTCTACACTTTGAGGTATTTTTATACATTTTCCGGAACTAACCTATTGTCAAGATGCCGCAGTGCCAGTTACCTGTTTTATGTTGTTTTTAGTTTCAGAAAAGCTAGTAAGGAAATATTCTTAGAATTGGATAGGACAAAATCCAAAGTCAATATTTTACCAGAAGGAACACAGAGTCCAAAGGGCAGCCGATGTGGGGCCTCGAGGCGGTCAGACCTGGTGGCGGTGCGGCCTAGGGGGCGCTAGCCCTAAGTGTGGGCCCCTCGGGCACCCACCGACCTTGCCCTTTCGCCTATAAAAGCACCCCTATGCAGAAACCCTAAGTACCCGATCAAATCTCCACGAAATAATCTGTAGCCGCCACCACCATCGTCCCTAGATCGGGGGGATCTGAAGCTCTTCCCGGTACCCTGCCAGAGGGGAGAGATCATCCCAAAGGCCTTCTTCATCACCATGCCAGCCTCCGGTATGATGCGTGAGTAGTTCACCCTTGGACTATGGGTCCATATAGTAGCTAGATGGTTGTTTCTCGTCCTTTGTAAAATCATGTTACATCTTGTGAGCGTCGTTCATGATCAAGATCATCTATTTGTAATCTTACATGTTGTGTTTGCGGGGATCCGATGGATATTGAGATACTATGTCAGATTGATTATTGATTCTATCATGTCTATGTTATTTGTGATCTTGCATGCTATCCGTTGTTATTAACTATCTTGGCCAAGTAGATGCTTGCAACTCCAAGAGGGAGTATTTATGCTCAATAGTAGGTTCATGCCTCTAGTAATCTGGGGAAGTGACAGAAATCTCTAAGGTTATAGATGTGCTATTGCTACTAGGGAGAAAACAACAATCATTTGTCCATGGGGAAATTGTATTGTTTACTTTACACACATTGCTTAATGCAATTATCTATTGCTTGCAACTTAATACTGGAAGGGGTTTGGATGATAACCTGAAGGTGGATTATTAGTCATGCAGTTGGATTACGGTCTATGTATTATGTTGTAATGCCCAATCAAATATCGTAGAAGTCAAGATGTCTAGTATATGCATTGTTATGCTTTCTCAATCTGTCAATTGCCCCGCTGTAATTTGTTCACCCAACATGCTATCTATCTTAAGGAGAACACCTCTAGTGAATTGTGGACTCCGGTCCATTCCTTTATCATTGATACATCATCTACTGTTACCGTTTACTTTCTACAAGAAACTACTATCTTCCACACTATATGTTTAATCCTTTGTTTTCAGCAAACTGGTGAGATTGATAACCTCACTGTAAGTTGGGGCAAAGTTTTGAGTTTGTGTTGTGCAGGTTCCAAGTTGTTAGCAACACCTTCGAGTTGTTTCCTTACTCCTACTAGTTCAATAACCTTTGTTTCAGAACTGAGGGAGAACTTGCTGCTGTGCTCATCACACCTTGCTCTTGGGGTCTCCCAACAAGCTCTACGTCAACCGAGCCACATCAAGATTTTCTGGTGCCATTTCCGGGGAGTTAAGGACAGCTTCAATCTCTTCCTCCTCGTCAATCACCTTGCAAGGAGAAAGAAGATTATTGCAAGGGGAGTGTCTCACAACCACTCTCTTTACTTTGTTTTTGTTTTGCTTAGTTTCTTTTGATTTGTTTTGCTTGTTTCTTTTTATCAAAATTACAAAAAAATAGTTTTGTTTGGTTTGCTTTTTCCTATCAAAAACACAAAAAAATTAGTTCCTACTTCAAGTTTCTTCCATGTCTAGTGTTGCTCCAATCACTGTGTCACCTATGGAAATGATCTTTACTTTCAAACAGGTAAGTGAAGAGAGTTTCAAAGAAGCTTGGTCTAGAATTTCTGTTTCACATGAAAAGACTGAGTCTAAAATGACTTTAGGCTTGTTTCTTAGCAGTTTCTACTATGGTCTTTCTCTTTTTTATAGATATGCTTTGGATGTTGTAGTAGGAGGAGATTTTCTCCAGTGTAATGAGGATGAAGCTTTCAATGCCATAAATAAATTGATTCCAACATATAATTTTCCTAGCAAATCTCATTCTTCCTTTATAAACATTTATGCTACATTAAACACTCTTGATACCAATACAGCTAGTTTAAAAGAATGCTATAACATGCTTAGAGAGCATCATGATTATGTTCCAATAAATTCTGAACCTTCAAAATGGTTTCCTATAATAAAAGTTGTTATAAATAATGAAACTTTTGATGCTCTTTGTGATATCATGTCTGAATTTTGTCTTATGCCTAAAGATATCTATAAATCTTTGAATCTTTGGGGACTTCCTAAAGGAGGAGAAGAAATATCTCTTACCAAAAATGCCACTATATTACCCATTGGAATCGCTCAAGGAGTGTTTACAAAGATCTTAGGGAAAGTGGTGTCTATGATTATCTTGTTATTGAATGTGTAGGAAAATGACAAATTACACTTGGAAGATCCCTACTAAAACTCCTTGGTGCAATAATAAATGTGGGAAAAGGCATTATGAATTTTGCTTCTCCAACAAGAAATCATACGTTCCCTATAGATAAGAGTAAAGGTAAGAAAGGTAGGGGCAAGAAATTTGATGTTAATGCTTCTTCATTTGAAAATACTTGATTCTTGCTTCCTATGCCTAACTTAAAGGCGTTAAAGAAAAATACTAATTGGGAGATAACCCAAATTTTAGTAGGTTTTTCTTTGGTTGAGTCTTGGAAGTTATTTCTTCTGTAATAACCTCCACTTAACCTTTTTGTGTGGTTTTTGTGCCAAGAATAACCTCTAATGAGAGAGAAGTAAGATTTGGGGAAGTTCCTCTTCCCGAAACAGATTTTTGTGCTTCACTGTAAAAATTAGTGAAAAATCCATGTACATAAGATTGAGCCGTAATTTTCTGAGCATATGACCCTGGTTGTTATCTAACTTTCGTTAGTTCAACACTTTTCCATTTGAGCAATAGAAGGTCTTCTAAAAAAATCGGTTTTTACCTGCTGGTTTGTTTTGACAGATTTCTGCCATTATTTTCATTTGCCTCTTAATTGGTTTCTTTTTTAGTTCTTTTTGATCACTTGAGCTTTTAAAAGGAATTGCCGCTTAGATTGTATTCTAATGGAAGTTTTACTTGTGTTGAAACTAAACCCAAAGGCTTATTATCTTCAATACATAGTGTTGCTAATAAAGAATTGTGTGAAGTTTTGTATGAAGGAATTTTCAAGTGTAGGGAAAGAACGATGTGATGAGATGAAGAATGGACAAAAGCTCAAGCTTGGGAATGCCACCAGTGACACCCCAAGAAATATTCAAGATGTACAAGCGTCAAAGCTTGGGGATACCCAAGGCATCCCCTTCTTCATCAATAAAAGTCTCAGGTCTCTTTCTAGACACTTCATTTTTATTGTTTCATGCACTTTTGTGTTGTTCTGGAGCGTCTTACTTTTCGTTTTTAGTTTTCCTTTGTGTGGTTTTCTAAATAAATTAGTTGGACCCCCGAATTCACGTTTTGTTTCAAATAAGTTGGTTGGTGTTGGAAAAGAGTAGGAAGCTTCATGCTTATAGTGGTACAAAAGAGAGCTTGTTTTGACTGTCGCTTAGACTTTATCATGTCATGCTAGATGTTACTTTGACCTTATGCTTAGTGATTATTGTTGTATAATGACTTGTTGCAAACAATTGAGATTGCTTAATGTTCCTTGAAAGAATCATGCATTGTTTTAGCATACAAAAGCATAATATTGTGGTATTCTCTTTTGATGCTTTATTTGGGTTGACTTGGCGCATGCTTACACCATGTTAAGACCATGAACTAGTCACCTTAGCCTCTATGATCATTTAGTTTTTGACTTGTGATACCAATTTATGCTTTAGTTTATAATGTTTTGTCGCTCTGCATGATTATGGCCATTATTGCTCTCTTAGTTGGTCGCTCCCAGTCTTTTGCTAGCCTCCACTTGCACTGAGTAAGCTCTACTCGTGCATAAAACTC
This sequence comes from Avena sativa, assembly GCA_916181665.1. NCBI lineage: Eukaryota > Viridiplantae > Streptophyta > Magnoliopsida > Poales > Poaceae > Avena > Avena sativa. The sequence continues at coordinate 150,716,529 of OV702283.1, read as the reverse complement.
CCGAGAAACCAAGTTATTCCAAAGAGTCCACTATTGTAACATCCCTAAAATCATGTTTCAAACTCATGCATATCATCCATGTATCCATGATCATATAAGTTTTATTTCAAACAAATCATTTCAAACAGAAGCATATATGCTTATTATTTCATGTAAGTTTGCTCTAGCCTTAGTGCTATCTTCCAATGAGAAGAGTACTTGTTTTGGTTCAGTAAGGTTTGAAATTCAAACTTAGGCACCATCAAAAGTTTGAACAAAGTTTTCAAAACAAAATGAGTAAATATAACCAATATTATGCCTATTGAATATATATCATAAAGGCTTGGTTTTATTTTTATTTTCATTTGATCAAAGTGTTTTCAGTAAACAGTAGTGTTTGACACAAATTTGAGTGCAAGGCTTGCTAAATAAAAACCTAGAGAAGTTTTGAATTCAAACTCATTTGATTTGAAGTTGAAAATCATTTCAGAAAATCAAAACAGAAAAAGAAAAGGAGAAAATAAATAGAAAAGGGTCGGCGCCACCTATCTGGCCCAACTAGCCCAGCCAAGCCCAGCAAACCCCACCCCGCGAACCGTTTTCTTCACTCGCACCCGCACCCGCACCCGCCGAGTGACTGACAGACAGGACCCACCCCCCCTCTGTTTCTCTCGCTGACAGCCGCGGCCCACACGGCTTCGTCGTCTCCACACCCCCCCCCCCAAGACGTGTTCTTCCCCAAATCACGCCGTGCGTTTCCTTTTTGATTCGCTCGTCAATTCGCGTTGATTGCAGGAGTAAACCACGCCCCCGCCTGGCCTACTTAAACCCCCTCTGCCCCCTCTCCATTTCCCCCCAGACTCCAAGCACAGAGCGCCCCCAGGCTGCCCGCCATCATCCTCGCGCCGCCGCAGACAGAGCTCACTCCGGCGACCAATTCCGGTGAGCCTCGTGCGCCCCTTCTTCTCTGGTTCTTGCAAACAGCATCACCACTTCCTTGCGCACCTACTGACACTGTTGGTTCCTTCTGTACCGCCCCAAGTCATCGTCTTCGACAAGCACAGCAAGCTCCCGACGACATCCTCAACTCCGGTGATCAAATTCGGTGAGCCCCTTGTTCCCCTCTGCCTCTGATTCACACGATCATGTTCGCCGTAGTCTTGCGCATATCCTGATGCCGTTTGTGCATGCTAGGGTGACCAGGAGCGTCGCCAACATCGTCGTCCACCCAAGACCGACGCCGCCAGCAACTCCGACGAGCTCCCTCGGCCACTACAGAGCGCCCCTTGACCAGCCGTCGCCAGGTTGAGCATCAGTGCATCGCTATGAGCCCGGTAAGCACCTCCGACGACCCTAGAACCCCCTGTAGCTGACGCGCCGCCGTAGTCAGAGTCGCCGCCGCCAGTAGCCACCGCCAGCGCCGCTCATCTGTGGTCGTTTGATCCAGGACCGTTGGATCTGGATCCAGCGCGTGAAATTAGATCACTTATCGAAGCGGTAAGATTGGATCTAGGCCGCGCGATTAAGTTAGATCCAGTGGCTCAGAAACATGATCCAACGCGAAGCGGTACCGGCCAATCAGATTAAGACGCGTGGCAATAGTTTAGTTTTAAAAACAGGAATTGAATCTATTAGATGTTTGAATTTTTTTTAGCTATAACTTTTGATCCCCACGTTCAAATTTGACAAATTTTATATCAATGGAATCAGGAGAACAAGCCCTTTCTAAATATGCAATGTGTTTAATGTTTTGCTTCTATTAAAATGGTTTTATTTACAGAAACATGTGTAGGGCTATTTTGAGTATATGAATTGTTTGAAAAATGTTTTAAGGTTTAAATAAATGTTGTTTGGTAAGATTTGAAATTGTTTATGAACCAGTACTATACACTTGCTTTGTTGAGTTTTAAAAATCATCACATATCATATTGCATGCATGCATATATTTTTTTTTTGTATATGTTTTGTATGTGATTTGTTGTTATGATTTTATGTGTAGATTTTGGTGCCAATAGTGATTGTGATTGTGAGGAGTGTAGCTACTCTCCAAACTACCAAGGCAAGTGGTGCTTCATGATATTTTTATCCCTATGTTTTCTACTAAGCATTATAAATATTTTGTTAGACTTGCATGTTATATTTTGCTTATATGCCATGTTGGGAAATCCTAGTAGTTGTAGAATTGCTAGGAAATTTCTAAGTTAAGATGCTTATCTATGCCATGCTTAGCCTAGCTAGTAGCAACCAAGGGTGGTGAAATATACATGCTATGATGAAAATATTTCTAAGTCTTTGGACTTGTGTTTTGCCTAATAAAACAACTAAGTAAATAAAACACCTGGGTGGAATGGAAGGAATGGTTTATGTTGAGTGGATACACAAGGCCCATTTCTATGGTTTACCTTATGTACCTCACTTGTGGAAAGCCACCCAGGAACAAAGAGATTTTAGAGGCCAAATGTTAAGAAGCTTCTAGTGCAGCCACTTGGCAATATGGGCTCTGCCAGGATCACATAGGTTGCTAGAACTTAGCCATTTGGACAGTTGGTGGTAGTGGGATGATAGGTTGGAACGCGTCCATTTGGTCTAAGGGAAGGCTTCTGAAAGGTACTGTCTTGGTGAAAATCAAGGCTTGTGGGGAAAGTGCACCACCTCTGCAGATGGAAGAATCTAAGTACTTAGCCATGTCCCTGGAAAAGGACAACTTGAGCATCAAGACATGAAAGCTATCAAGAATCTCCTCATCCCAATTTCTAAGTAAAAACTTGCGGGTGAACAAGGGTGAAGGACCTCAATGTCTATTGGTGGTTCCTTGGGAAAAGTTTTGATAAAGAAAAACTTAGTGATTTCAACTAATAGGCAAAACCTATTTTGAGCAAAGCAAGCCAAGCTACACTTAGCCAAATTGCATATAGTATCTAGTCCACCTAAATTATACTAAGGTATCACTTGCTAATACTATTCCAATGTATTGACCCACTGTGGCTGTAACTTGTGATGTTGCAGGTTACTCTGATAAGGATTAGGAGTCATGAGTCTACACTCAACATGTTTGCCCGTGGCACATGAAGATGAAGACTTTTATCTATTTACTTATTTAAACTCTTGTAATAGGCCTGTGGCCATGGAGTTGTAAAGACTATGTTATCTCTGGAATGACTGTAATAATGACCTTTGTTTCTGTGTACTTCGTCTTAAACTGTGGATGCTAGCATTGATCCAGGGACTAGCATTGCAATCACAGGGATCCTTTTCCTTTATAAAGGAGGGATCTTATAGATGGTATCAGAGCACTGTGTTGCCTGTAGGATTATGACCCTAGGATTGGAAAGCACTAAGGAAAAATTTTCAACAACTTCTACACTTTTCTATTCTTCTCGTAAACTTTTCTAATCTCCTTTCTCATCTCTAATTGTAGATGAACTCCATCAACAAAGCCGTAAGGAAAGGACCACTCATGACAATGACTTTGGAGTGTGAGACAGAATTCCCCAAGGCTCTCAAGGACCTCATGGTTGCAATGGAAATACATGGTGCAGCTGTGTACAAAGGCTTTCCTATGATGGATGAAGGAGTTGAGTACTGGTGGGTGCAACTTCACTTGTATAAAAACAAGGAAGACAACCACAAGGAATCAGGATTCTGCATGTTCACCAATTCAGTGATGCACCCTACATTCTTTGACTCAGCAAGGGATGCAGCTTGGAAGACCATCAAAGAACTTGGTGAAAGAGTCAAGTGCAGAATGTTCAACATCCACAATAGCCTAAAAGAAGAGAAGAAACATACCCAAGAGTTGGAGACTACCAACCAAACCTTAAGAGGAGACATTATAGACTTAGTGATGGAGTCATGTGCTCAAGATAGAGTGATTGCTTCTAGAAATATTGTGTTATCCAACATATCTAGTGAGATATGATTGTAAGCGTACTTCATTAGTTGGACCACCACTTATCACCTTATTTTCCAAATGTTGCTTAAAATAAGTTGAACCTTGATTGTTGTTATGGATCCATGTATGCCATGACTTGTGTGTTTTGATTTCCAAGGATATGTATGTGATGCTTTGCCTTGTGTTTTATCTTAAATTGTGTTGTTCTAACTTTTTCTATCTTATAAATAGATGCCTAATATTACCATCAGCACTGTTGAGGAGTTCCAGGGAACTCGCTTTTGGTCCTCGTATTATTGAGCTCACAACTTTGCTCAATCTCCCTCTTCCTACCATCATGGTGCTTCCCCTCACCAAGTTTGAGAGGAAAGACCTTTGGGGCTTCAAGTTCAATCAGCCCGGACACCAGACTGAGCCTACCACGGAGGCTATCATCTTCAAGCTCATGCACGATGACAAGGAGAGAGGCCTTGAGGTAGTCATGCACGATCTGATAGGACGTCTACTAGGGAGACACTCTCGACAGGTTAGAGGTACTCACTTCCACGTCTTCTGTAGACGTGATGAGGATGGAGAGGCCATTGACTTCGAGGACACTTCGAGGGAGACAGCGGAGCCGATTCGTCTATACCTCCAGGACTTAGAGGCTCTCATTAGGCACGTGGACACTGATAGGACCAACGTCATGCTCAACAATGACAAACTCCAGGTGCAGCTTTGTGAGAAGGACAAGCTCTTCGCGGAGCAAGATGAGATAGTCAAGGAGATGGAGGCAAAGTTCGAGAGCCAGGACAGAAAGTTCAAGAGTTAAGAGAAGCGAGTCCAGGATAGGAACAAGAGTATTCGGGACATGACTGAAGAACTGCAGGCCAAGGACTTCGAGCTCAAGCATCAGCAGACGGTGATTGAGAGGCTTCGTTCTCAAAAGAGGGCTCTCAAAGACAAAGTAGAGACCTTGACCGCCAATGTCGAGGAATACAAGACCGCTATGGAGAATGCAGGTCTTACCTTTATTGAGGAGGAGGTTGATGCCGAGGAGTAGAGTTGATTACTCATTTATCATACTTTGTTTGTGTCACAATGACCATCCAACATGTGGATGGCTTGTTATTGGTGTGTTTACTTTGCAAACTTGTCGTTTTTGCTGTTAAACTACTATCATTATGGTGCATGTTTTGTGATTGTTTATGTGATGTATTGTGCATGAAAGCATCTATGGGTATCTTATTCTTATCTCTATTGAACAAACCACAGATGCCTCCTCGTTGTGCCAATCCCAACCCCAACAACAACAACATCACTCCTGAGATGCAGCAAATGATGACAACTCAGACTCAGCTGATGCAAATGATGACGACGTTCATCCAAAACCAAAACAACAACAACAACAACAACAATAACAACAATAACAACAACAACAACCCACCGGATTTGACATGCTTACCAGGTTCTTGATATTGATGAATGGAATATGCCCTGAGAGGCAATAATAAAGTGTTTATTATGTGTATTCCAAGTATATGATAGATGTTTATTTTGCATGCTATAATTGTATTAATACGGAAACGTTAATACATGTGTGTTTAATAAACAAACAGAAAGTTCCTAGTTATGCCTCTCTCATAAACTAGCTCGTTGATTAACAAGATGATCAAGGTTTCCTGATCATGGACATTGGATGTTGTTAATAACGGGATCACAACATTAGTGTAATGGTGTGATGAACATTCATCCGAAGTATAGCATTACGATCAAAGTCATTGAGTTTATATTGCTATAACAACTTACGAAGTGATCCTAATCCTTAGACCATGAGATCATGTCAATCACTAACACCAGAAGAGTTTCTTGATAACATCAAACGTCACACCGTAACAGGGTGATTATAAAGATGGATTCAGAACTAATAAAGTGTTATGTTGAGGCTCATGGATCGAGAGTGGAATTTGTTCATCCCGATGACGGATAGATATACTCTGGGCCCTCTCGGTGATATCACATTGATTAGCTTGCAAGAAAGTGATTTGATCACTAGAATGTTATATCACAGGAACGAGAAAAGAGTGCATGTCGGTAACGAGATCAAACTAGGTATGGAGATACCGATGATCGAATCTCGGACATGTAATATATCGTGAAACAAAGGGATTAAGATACTAGCGTAAAAGGTTCCGACGATCACAAGAAAGTCATCGTTGAATGTGTGGGAGTCAGTATGGGTCTCTAGATCCCGCTTCTGATTATTGATCCGAGAGGGTCTCGATCATGTCCGCATTATTAACGAACCGTAGGGTGACACACTTAAGAGACACCGACATCCAATTGGATCAAATGTTTCATGCCGAAAGAATGAACAAGCGCAGGAATTTATTTCACTAGATACCGAAACAGGTTTTCGGGTGAAATTGCATAGAGTGGTTATGCATGTGAAATAGAATTCTAGCAAGGGGTTATTTGTGAATGTTTTTCATTAAAGTAATTGAAAAAATTCTGAATAAAATAAAAGAGTTTTATTTAATGAGAGTTTGCATTAAATTTGGTGGAAATTTAATGGGAATTTGAGTGGACTTTTGAGTGGAGGGAATTTAAAGGAGATTTGTGAGTGGAGTGTCCACCCACATGAAGAGGGGAGGGCAAGGGGGCAGCCCCATGTGCCGGCCACCCCCTTGGGGTTCCCCCCCTCCTCCTATAAAAGGAGCCCCCCTCCTCACTTGTCTCTCACACCTCCTCGTGAAGGATCTCTCTCCCCCTCTAGAATTTATCCCCCATGGTCTCGGACTAGCGAGATACATGTTCCCGGTGGCTATTCGGCAAGAAAGAGTTGTGCTTCCGCTGCATCGCTAGAGCGAGGAGGCGGAGGTTGCTCGGTGCCTCGAACGTGTGTGCGAGCACGGATGCGCTGCTGATTTGCGGCGCTAGGACTTCCTCTCGATCTTGAGATCGGCAAGAGATCGTCTACATCAACCACGAGTTGAACTCGTTAAGCTTTGTCGGTCTTCAAGGGTATGTTCTCTACGGATATACATCCGCCCGTTGTTTGTATCTAGTAGATAGATCTTGGTATATAGTTCACATCATAGGAAAATTTTTGTTTTCTATGCTGCGAACCCTACAGTGGTATCGGAGCCGGATCTATGCGTAGATACTTTACACGGGTAGTACACATATGAGTATGTGGGCGATGATGATCATGTTGTTGCTACTTTGTTGTAATTTTGGATATTGGTGGCATAGTGGGATGAAGCGGCCCGGACAAACTTTACATGTCCTCGCACATGAGACCTGTTCCACGCTTGACATGCAACTAGTTTGCATAAGTGGCTAGCGGGTGTCTGTCTCTCCTACTATAGTCAATATCTATTTTGCAAGCGAGTTGTCAACAATTTGATTATCCTCGTTGTGGTTCATGTTCGTAGGTAAGAACGGTTCTATCTCGAAAGCCCTAAGCCACGTAAAACTTGCAATGGATGAATTAGAGGCGTCTAGTTTAGATTGTTGTTGGGCTAGTGTTATGATATGGTAGTGTTGTAAGTAGAAGTATGAGATGATACTCTTACAACACACATAGCGTGTAAAATCCATAGACCTTGGATTTACACATATAGGTATGATAGTGATCATACCACGATGCACATGATAGAGATCATCTGCGGGAACCATATAATTTCACTAATAAACATATGATGTTTGATTGCATCTTATATTGCTTGTTTAGCGCTTTGTTAGCATAATAAGATGATCCCTCATTTAAATATCATGATAAGAATGTGTTCTTCCTTTAGTACGCACCGATTATGTTTTCGTCGCTCCAAGACATCACGTGATGATCGGGTGTTCTTGGATCCACGACCATATTTCGGGTGTAAAACAGTTACACACGCGAATACTAAGGTTCTAACTTGGCAAGCCTAGCATGTACAGACATGGCCTCGGAACACGGACCGAAAGGTTAAGCATGAGTCATATAGTTGATATGATGCCCATTTGATGCTCGCCTTTGAAGCTATACCGACTCACGTGATGATCGGACTTGGTGTAGTGGATTTGGTTCATGTAATCACCAAAAAGGCACGAGGGATGTCGTTTTTGAGTGGGAGTTCATTCGTAATATAGATTAGTTGAACTCAATCTATCATACACTTAGTCTAAACTTTACAAATTCTGTTGTAGATGGCACCACCTGCTTTTAATTTCAATGTGTTCATGGAGAAAGAGAAACTAGCAACGAACGGTAGCAACTTTACCGAATGGGCCATGAATTTGAGGATTCTCCTCTCTGCTGCACAAAAGGAATATGTGCTAGAAGCGCCGTTAGGCCCCCCACCTTTTGATGATGCCCCTGACGAGGAGAAGAATGTCTATCAGACTCGTCAGGAGGACCACAACTTAGTTCATTGCGGCATATTGTATGGGCTAGAGCCAGAACTTCGAAAGCGTTTCGAAAACGGCAATGCATTTGATACAATGGGTGAGTTGAAAATGATTTTCGACACACATGCTGTTGTAGAGAGCTACAACGCTTCAGAAAAGTTCTTTAGCTGCATGATGGAAGAGCACAACTCCGTTAGTGAGCATGTACTCAAGATGTCGGGTTACGCCGATAAGCTTGTGTCCTTGGGAATATCGATTCCCATTGACTTAGGCATCCATCGTGTTCTGCAGTCTCTGCCACCTAGCTATAAGAGCTTCGTGATGAACTATAATATGCAAGGCATGAAGAAGTCTCTCCCCGAGCTTCTGGCAATGCTTAAAACTGCAGAAGTGGAGATCAAAAAGGAACATCAAGTGTTGATGATCAATAGGAACACTGGTTTCAAGAAAGACAAGAAGGGAAAACGGAAGGGAAGTAAGGGCTGCAAGCCTGTTGCCGCGCCTGAAAAGAAACCCCGAGTTGGACCTAAGTCTGATTCCGAGTGCTACTATTGTAAGGGGACTGGCCACTGGAAGCGCAACTGCCCCAAGTATCTGGCAGACAAAAAGGCCAGCAAGGCAAACAAAGGTATATATGATATACATGTTATTGATGTGTACTTGACTAGTGCTCGCAGTAGCACCTGGGTATTTGATACCGGTTCAGTTGCTAATATTTGTAACTCGAATCAGGGGTTGCGGAACAAGCGACCGCTAGCAAGGGGTGAGGTCAAGATGCGTGTCGGCAATGGATCAAGCGTTGATGTGATCGCCGTCGGAACGCTGCCTCTCCACTTACCGTCGGGATTAGTTATAAACTTGAATAAATGTTATCTGGTGCCTGCACTGAGCATGAACATTGTATCTGGATCGTGTTTGATGCGAAGTGGTTATTCATTTAAATCCGAGAACAATGGTTGTTCCATTTATATGAATGAAATCTTTTATGGTCATGCACCGATGATGAATGGTTTATTTCTATTAGATCTCGATGATAATGTTACACATATTCATAATGTTGATGCTAAAAGGATTAAACTTAATGATGATATATCCGCATATATGTGGCACTGCCGTCTAGGTCATATTGGCGTTAAACGCATGAAGAAGCTCCATTCGGATGGACTTTTGGAATCACTTGATTATGAATCATTTGATACATGTGAGCCATGCCTTATGGGCAAGATGACTAGAACGTCGTTTTCCGGTTCAATGGAACGGGCGACAGATTTATTGGAAATCATACATTCTGATGTATGTGGTCCAATGAGTGTGTCGGCGCGAGGTGGATATCGTTATTTTGTTACTTTCACGGATGATTTGAGTAGATACGGTTATATCTACTTGATGAAACACAAGTCTGAAACCTTTGAAAAGTTCAAGGAATTTCAGAATGAAGTGGAAAATCATCGTAATAGAAAGATCAAATTTCTACGGTCCGACCGTGGAGGTGAGTATCTAAGTTACGAGTTTAGCACTCACATGAAAGAGTGTGGAATTGTTTCACAACTCACACCTGCCGGAACACCACAGCGAAATGGTGTGTCGGAACGTCGTAATCGTACTTTATTAGATATGGTTCGATCTATGATGTCTCTGACGGACTTGCCGTTGTCATTTTGGGGTTATGCACTAGAAACTGCTGCATTCACTTTAAATCGGGCACCATCTAAATCCGTTGAAAAGACACCGTATGAATTGTGGTTTGGAAACAAACCTAAGCTGTCATTTCTTAAAGTTTGGGGATGCGATGTTTATGTGAAGAAACTTCAACCGGATAAACTCGAACCCAAAGCGGAAAAATGTGTCTTCATAGGATACCCTAAAAAAACTATTGGGTATTCCTTCTATCACAGATCCGAGGGCAAGGTTTTTGTTGCCAAGAATGGATCCTTTCTAGAGAAAGAGTTTCTCGCGAAAGGTGTGAGTAGTCGGAAGGTAGAACTCGAAGAGGTTGTGGAACCTTCTCTTCAAAGTATGGCGAGTAGCGCAGCGCCGGAAGTTGTTCCGGAGTTGGCTCCACCTGTTGAAGAGGGAACTAATGATAATGATCATGAAACTCCAAAAGAGAGTACTACCGAACCTCGCAGGTCAAACAGGACGCATGCAGCTCCCGAGCTGTACGGAAATCCTATCATGAATTTCATGGTTGATGAAAATGATGACCCTGCGACGTATGAAGAAGCGATGATGAGCCCGGATTCCAACAAATGGTTAGAAGCCATGAAATCCGAGATGGAATCCATGTATGAAAATCAAGTTTGGAACTTGGTGGAATTACCTCACGACCGAAAGGCCGTGGAGAACAAATGGATTTTCAAAAGGAAAACTGATGCTGATGGTAATGTGACCGTCTATAAAGCTCGACTTGTCGCAAAGGGGTTTCGACAAATTCAAGGAGTTGACTACGATGAGACTTTCTCTCCCGTAGCGATGCTAAAGTCAGTTAGGATTATGTTAGCAATTGCTGCATATTTCGATTATGAGATATGGCAGATGGATGTCAAAACCGCGTTTCTCAATGGTAATATTGAAGAAGAGTTGTATATGATACAACCAAAGGGTTTTGTCGATCCTAAGGATGCTAACAAGGTGTGCAAGCTTCAACGATCCATCTATGGATTGAAGCAAGCATCACGAAGTTGGAATCTCCGCTTTGATGAGGTGATCAAAGAGTTTGGATTTGTCCAAACTTATGGAGAAGCTTGTATTTACAAGAAAGTGAGTGGGAGCAATGTGGCATTTCTGATATTATATGTGGATGACATATTATTGATCAGAAATGATATAGATCTTTTAAACAGTGTTAAAAGTTATCTAAACAGCAAATTTTCAATGAAGGACCTAGGTGAAGCGTCATACATATTAGGCATAAAGATCTATAGAGATAGATCTAGGCGCCTAATAGGGCTATCACAAAGTACATACCTTGATAAGATTTTAAAGAAGTTTAAAATGGACGGAAGTAAGAAGGGGTTCTTACCTATGTTGCAAGGCAAGACATTGAGTAAGACTCAAAGTCCGGTTCGGCGGAAGAAAGAGAGATAATGGACAAAGTCCCCTATGCTTCAGCCATAGGATCTATAATGTACGCCATGCTATGTACAAGACCGGATGTGGCACATGCTATTAGTTTGACTAGTAGGTACCAATCGGATCCAGGTTCGGAACACTGGATAGCGGTCAAGAATATCCTTAAGTACTTACGAAGAACTAAGGATATGTTTCTTGTATACGGAGGTGAAGAAGAGCTCGTCGCTAAGTGTTATGTCGATGCTAGCTTGACACCGATCCGGATGACTCTAAGTCTCAATCCGGATACGTATTTCTCATGAATGGCGGAGCGGTTAGTTGGAGGAGCTCCAAACAACCTGTGGTAGTGGGATCAACAATGGAGGCCGAATATGTTGCTGCTTCAGAAGCGGCTCAGGAAGCAGTTTGGATGAAGGAGTTCATATCCGAACTAGGAGTGGTGGCAAACGCGTTGGACCCAATGGTGATCTATTGTGACAACAATGGTGCCATTGCCAATGCCAAAGAGCCAAGGTCTCACAAGCATTCCAAGCAAATTAAGCGCCGGTTTCACTCCATCCGCGAGCATGTCAAGGATGGAGATATAAAGATTTGTAAAGTACATACGGATCTCAATGTAGCAGATCCGTTGACTATAACTCTCCCTAGAGCAAAACATGATCAACACCAGAACTCAATGGGTGTTAGATTTATCACTATGTAACTAGATTATTGTCTCTAGTGCAAGTGGGAGACTGAAGGGAATATGCCCTGAGAGGCAATAATAAAGTGTTTATTATGTGTATTCCAAGTATATGATAGATGTTTATTTTGCATGCTATAATTGTATTAATACAGAAACGTTAATACATGTGTGTTTAATAAACAAACAGAAAGTTCCTAGTTATGCCTCTCTCATAAACTAGCTCGTTGATTAACAAGATGATCAAGGTTTCCTGATCATGGACATTGGATGTTGTTAATAACGAGATCACAACATTAGTGTAATGGTGTGATGAACATTCATCCGAAGTATAGCATTACGATCAAAGTCATTGAGTTTATATTGCTATAACAACTTACGAAGTGATCCTAATCCTTAGACCATGAGATCATGTCAATCACTAACACCAAAAGAGTTTCTTGATAACATCAAACGTCACACCGTAACAGGGTGATTATAAAGATGGATTCAGAACTAATAAAGTGTTATGTTGAGGCTCATGGATCGAGAGTGGAATTTGTTCATCCCGATGACGGATAGATATACTCTGGGCCCTCTCGGTGATATCACATTGATTAGCTTGCAAGCAAGTGATTTGATCACTAGAATGTTATATCACAGGAACGAGAAAAGAGTGCATGTCGGTAACGAGATCAAACTAGGTATGGAGATACCGATGATCGAATCTCGGACATGTAATATATCGTGAAACAAAGGGATTAAGATACTAGCGTAAAAGGTTCCGACGATCAGAAGAAAGTCATCGTTGAATGTGTGGGAGTCAGTATGGGTCTCCAGATCCCGCTTCTGATTATTGATCCGAGAGGGGTCTCGATCATGTCCGCATTATTCACGAACCGTAGGGTGACACACTTAAGAGACACCGACATCCAATTGGAGCAAATGTTTCATGCCGAAAGAATGAACAAGCGCAGGAATTTATTTCACTAGATACCGAAACAGGTTTTCGGGTGAAATTGCATAAAGTGGTTATGCATGTGAAATAGAATTCTAGCAAGGGGTTATTTGTGAATGTTTATCATTAAAGTAATTGACAAAATTCTGAATAAAATAAAAGAGTTTTATTTAATGAGAGTTTGCATTAAATTTGGTGGAAATTTAATGGGAATTTGAGTGGACTTTTGAGTGGAGGGAATTTAAAGGAGATTTGTGAGTGGAGTGTCCACCCACATGAAGAGGGGAGGGCAACGGGGCAGCCCCATGCGCCGGCCACCCCCTTGGGGTTCCCCCCTCCTCCTATAAAAGGAGCCCCCCTCCTCACTTGTCTCTCACACCTCCTCGTGAAGGATCTCTCTCCCCCTCTAGAATTTATCCCCCATGGTCTCGGACTAGCGAGATACATGTTCCTGGTGGCTATTCGGCAAGAAAGAGTTGTGCTTCCGCTGCATCGCTGGAGCGAGGAGGCGGAGGTTGCTCGGTGCCTCGAACGTGTGTGCGAGCATGGATGCGCTGCTGATTTGCGACGCTAGGACTTCCTCTCGATCTTGAGATCGGCAAGAGATCGTCTACATCAACCACGAGTTGAACTCGTTAAGCTTTGTCGGTCTTCAAGGGTATGTTCTCTATGGATATACATCCGCCCGTTGTTTGTATCTAGTAGATAGATCTTGGTATATAGTTCACATCATAGGAAAATTTTTGTTTTCTATGCTGCGAACCCTACAATTGAGGCCAGCAAAGTTCTCAGGAACAACTAATCCTATGGTGGCCAATGATTGGCTACGCTCTGTGAACAAGGACTTGGTAACTGTGGGCTGTACTGATGCAGAAAAAGTCAAATTTGCAGCACATTTGCTAGAAGGACCAGCCGCCACTTGGTGGGATAACTTCCAGATCACCACTCCCATAGAAGATGTGACATGGGCTATCTTTGAGGATGGATTTCGTACTGCTCATATCTCATCTGGAGTGATGAGTCTGAAAAAGAAAGAGTTCCATAATCTAAAGCAGCGCCACCGCAGCGTGGCTGAATATATTGAGGAGTTCAACAATCTGGCGCGTTATGCACCGGATGAAGTTGACACCGATGCTAAGAGGAAGGAAAAGTTCCTTGAAGGCCTGAATGATGAAATGAACTTGCAGCTATCAGTGGCCTATGTTCCCACTTATCAGTCTCTTTGTGATAAGGCTGCTATTTTGGAGAACAAAATGAAGCAAGTTGAAAGCAGGAAGAGAAAGCACTCAGACAAGCCCAGCTCGGGATCGTCTCACAAACGTTCCCATTATGATGATAGTGGAAACTCAGGATCCCACAAGCATGGGAAATTCAACAAACACCACAACCACAACCGTCATGACAACAAGCATCACCGTAGTCATGACAATGATAAGTACAAGAACCACAAGGGTGGATATAAGAGCCACCACAGTGGTAGTGGAAGTGGCAGTGGAAGCCAGCCTGTCAAGAGGGATATTAGTCAGGTTGAGTGCTTCAAGTGCAAGAAGATGGGGCATTATGCAAATCAATGCCCAGAAAAGAAAGTTGAAGGACCCAACAAGCCCAACCCTTTTCAGAAAGGGCAAGTTAACCACATCAATGTGGAGGAAATCTATGAGGAGCCTGATGCTGTTGCTGGTAAGTTCAAACTCAATTCTGTTCCAGCATTTGTTCTCTTTGATACTGGTGCATCTCATTCATTCATATCAAGAGCATTTTTTGAAAGAAATGAACTACCAGTAGAAACTATTGAGTGTCCTATAAAAGTAAGTTCTCCTGGCGGATAAATGATAGTGAATTCAGGATGTCATGATCTAGTCATAGAGTTTGGGAAGTATAAGTTTCCTGTTAACTTGATAATCCTAAACTCCCAAGGATTGGATGTCATTTTGGGTATGGACTGGATGACTAAGCACAAGGGAGTGATAGATTGTGCCAACCATACTGTCTCACTCACAACTACGGAAAATAAAAGGATCAGATTCAAGACCAACTTTGAAGCAAAAAGGAGTATGCTAAATTCTCTTAAGGGGGTTATCATAGACAGTGTGCCAATTGTGAGTGAATATCTGGATGTGTTTCCGGAAGAATTGCCGGGAATGCCACAAGATAGAGATGTGGAGTTACTTATTGATTTTCTACTAGGATCTGGACCAATAGCAAAGAGACCATACAAGATGTCAGTTGATGAACTGAAAGAACTCAAGAAACAACTTGGAGAACAGTTGCAGAAAGGATTTATTTAACCAAGTTCTTCATCTTGGGGAGCCCCAGTTTTGTTTGTGGAAAAGAAAGATAGAAGTCAAAGGTTATGCATAGATTACCGTTCACTCAATGAAGTGACTATCAAGAACAAATACCCTTTGCCTAGAATCAATGACTTGTTTGATTAGCTAGAAGGAGCTTGTGTGTTCTCAAAGATTGATCTTCGGTCAGGTTATTTCCAACTCAAGATAAGAGAGCAAGACATACCTAAAACAGCTTTCACCACAAGGTATGGATTGTATGAGTATACCGTGATGCCATTTGGTTTGACCAATGCTCCAGCATACTTTATGAATATGATGAACAATGTGTTCATGGAATTCCTTGATATGTTTGTTGTCGCTTTCATCGATGACATTTTAGTCGACTTCAAGAGAAAAGAAGAGCATGAAGGACATTTGCGTTTGATACTTGAGAAGCTTAGAGAGCATAAACTGTATGCCAAATTCAGCAAGTGTGAATTCTGGCTAAATGAAGTTGGATTTCTTGGACACGTTGTGTCAGGAGATGGTGTAGCAGTTGATCCTGCTAAAGTTTCAGCTGTAACTGAATGGGAATCTCCCAAGTCAGTGAAAGATGTTCGTAGTTTCCTTGGCTTAGCAGGTTACTACAGAAGGTTCATTGAGAATTTCTCCAAGGTAGCTAAGCCTATGACAGAATTGCTAAAGAAAGACAAGAAATTTGCTTGGTCTGAAGGTTGTGAACTCAGCTTTCACGAATTGAAGAAGAGACTTGTGACAGCACCAGTCTTGTGTTTGCCAGATTTGGAAAAAGATTTCCAAGTATATTGTGATGTATCTCATCATGGTTTGGGTGCAGTACTTATGCAAGACGGGAAAGTTGTGGCTTATGCCTCGAGACAACTCAAAACTCATGAAGTGAACTATCCTACTCATGATTTGGAGTTAGCCTCTGTTGTCCATGCACTCAAAACATGGAGACTATCTTTTGGGAAAGCGTTGTGAAGTGTTCACTGATCACAAGAGTTTGAAGTGTATCTTCACCCAGAAAGAAATTAACATGAGACAAAGAAGATGGCTAGAACTCATCAAAGACTATGACTTGAGTTTGCAATACCATCCCGGTAAAGCAAATGTAGTAGCGGATGCTCTAAGCCGTAAAGTTTTTGTGAATGGTCTCACCAAGGGATAATTGCCAGATGATCTGTGTGCCCAATTTAGAGATCTCAGATTGGAGATTGTGCCTGAAGGACATCTCATGTCTTTGGATGTTCAACCCACTTTGTTGGACAAGATCAAAGAATCCTAGAAGACTGATAAGGAAATTGAAGAAATTAAGGAAAATATTGGCAAAGGAAAAGCCAAAGGGTTCCATGAAGACGAATAGGGTACTTTTTGGCATGGGAAACGTATCTCTGTTCCACAAGATCCAGAGCTTCGGAAACTGATTTTGCAAGAAGCACACAACTCTCCGTATTCCATTCATCCGGGTAACACCAAAATGTACATGGATATGAAGGAAAGATTTTGGTGGAATAATCTCAAAAAGGACATCGCCGAACATATTGCTTTGTGTGATGTGTGTAGTAGAGTGAAAGCGGAACATCAGAAACCAGCAGGTTTCCTTCAACCACTACCTATTCCTGATTGGAAGTGGGACAAGATTGGTATGGATTTCATTATCGGATTACCAAGGACCCGGTCAGGATATGATTCTATTTGGGTAGTAGTGGATCGTCTAAAGTGGCTCATTTCATACCCGTGAAGACAACCTATACACGTGCTAAATTGGCCAAGATCTATATGAGTTGAATTGTGTGTCTACATGGAGTGCCCAAGAGTATTCTGTCTGATAGGGGAACTCAATTCACTTCCCATTTTTGGAGACAGCTACATGAGTCATTGGGAACGAGGTTGGAATTCAGCACTACTTTTCATCCTCAAACTGATGGACAAACAAAAAGGACTAATCAGATTCTTGAAGACATGTTGAGGGCATGTGCCCTAGACTATGGAGCCAGTTGTGATGAAAGTCTGCCTTACGCAGAATTTTCTTACAACAATAGCTATCAAGCCAGCATTGAGATGGCACCATTTGAGTTTCTCTACGGGAGAAAATGTACCACCCCATTGTTATGGAATGGTGTGGGAGAAAGAAGTTTGTTCGGACCAGAACTTATCAAAGAAGCCGAAGAGAAGGTCATGTTGGTTAAAGACAGATTGAAGATAGCACAGTCCCGACAGAAAAGCTACGCAGACCCTAAGCGTAGAGAAGTCACCTACGAAGTTGGTGATAGAGCTTATCTTAGAGTGTCACCACTTCGTGGAGTGAAGAGATTCAGAGTCAAAGGAAAGTTGGCCCCAAGATATGTTGGACCATTCAAGATTCTGAGCCGTAAAGAAGAATTTGCTTATGAAATTGAACTGCCAGAGTCTTTGTCAGCTGTCCATAATGTGTTTCATGTGAGTGAGCTTAAGAAATGTCATCCAGAAATGGAAGAAACTTCTTTGAAGGATACTATACCTTTGGAAGAGGTTCAGTTGGAGATTGATCTCACTTATGAGGAGAAGCCTATCAAGATTCTTGAGACTACAGAAAGAGTCACACGGACTAAGACTATCAAGTTTTGCAAAGTGCAGTGGAACCATCATTCCGAAGAGGAAGCAACATGGGAAAGAGAAGATGATCTTCGGAAAGACCACCCTCACCTATTTGCTAGCCAATCCGAATCTCAAGGGCGAGATTCACCTTAAGGGGGTTAGATTTGTAACATCCCTAAAATCATGTTTCAAACTCATGCATATCATCCATGCATCCATGATCATATAAGTTTTATTTCAAACAAATCATTTCAAACAGAAGCATATATGCTTATTATTTCATGTAAGTTTGCTCTAGCCTTAGTGCTATCTTCCAATGAGAAGAGTACTTGTTTTGGTTCAGTAAGGTTTGAAATTCAAACTTAGGCACCATCAAAAGTTTGAACAAATTTTTCAAAACAAAATGAGTAAATAAAACCAATATTATGCCTATTGAATATATATCATAAAGGCTTGGTTTTATTTTATTTTCATTTGATCAAAGTGTTTTCAGTAAACAGTAGTTCTTGACACACATTTGAGTGCAAGGTTTGCTAAATAAAAACCTAGAGAATTTTTGAATTTAAACTCATTTGATTTGAAGTTGAAAATCATTTCAGAAAATCAAAACAGAAAAAGAAAAGGAGAAAAGAAATAGAAAAGGACCGTCGCCACCTATCTGGCCCAACTAGCCCAGCTAAGCCCAGCAAACCCCACCCCGCGAACCGTTTTCTTCACTCGCACCCGCACCCGCCGAGTGACTGACAGACAGGACCCACTCCCCCTCTGTTTCTCTCGCTAACAGCCGCGGCCCACACGGCGTCGTCGTCTCCACCCCCCCCCCCCCCCCCCCCCGCGACGTGTTCTTCTCCAAATCGCGCCGTGCGTTTCCTGTTTGATTCGCTCGTCAATTCGCGTTGATTGCAGGAGTCAATCACGCCCCCGCCTGGCCTACTTAAACCCCCTCTGCCCCCTCTCCATTTCCCCCCAGACTACGAGCACAGAGCACCCCCAGGCTGCCCGCAATCATCCTCACGCCGCCGCAGACAGAGCTCACTCCGGCGACCAATCCCGGTGAGCCCCGTGCGCCCCTTCTTCTCTGGTTCTTGCAAACAGCATCACCACTTCCTTGCACACCTACTGACACCGTTGGTTCCTTCTGTACCGCCCCAGGTCGTCGTCTTTGACAAGCACAGCAAGCTCCCGACGACATCCTCAACTCCGGCGATCAAATTCGGTGAGCCCCTTGTTCCCCTCTGCCTCTGATTCACACGATCATGTTCGCCGTAGTCTTGCGCATCTCCTGATGTCGATTGTGCATGCTAGGGTGACCAGGAGCATCGTCAACATCTCGTCCACCCAAGCCCGACGCCGCCAGCAACTCCGACGAGCTCCCTCGGCCACTACAGAGCGCCCCTTGACCAGCCGTCGCTAGGTTGAGCATCAGTGCATCGCTACGATCCCGGTAAGCACCTCCGACGACCCTAGAACCCCCTGTAGCCGCCGCGCCGCCGTAGTCAGAGTCGCCGCCACCAGTAGACACCGCCACCGCCGCCCATCTGTGGTCGTTTGATCTAGGACCGTTGGATCTGGATCCAGCGCGTGAAATTAGATCACTTATCGAAGCGGTAAGATTGGATCTAGGCCGCGCGATTAAGTTAGATCCAGCGGCTCAGAAACGTGATCCAACGCGAAGCGGTACCGGCCAATCAGATTAAGACGCGTGGCAATAGTTTAGTTTTAAAAACAGGAATTGAATCTATTAGATGTTTGAATTTGTTTTAGCTATAACTTTTGATCCCCACGTTCAAATTTGACAAATTTTATATCAATGGAATCAGGAGAACAAGCCCTTTCTAAATATGCAATGTGTTTAATGTTTTGCTTCTGTTAAAATGGTTTTATTTACAGAAACATGTGTAGGGCTATTTTGAGTATATGAATTGTTTGAAAAATATTTTAAGGTTTAAATAAATGTTGTTTGGTAAGATTTGAAATTGTTTATGAACCAGTACTGTACACTTGCTTTGTTGAGTTTTAAAAATCATCACATATCATATTGCATGCATATATATATATTTTTTTGTTTGTACATGTTTTGTATGTGATTTGTTGTTATGATTTTACGTGTAGATTTTGGTGCCAATAGTGATTGTGATTGTGAGGAGTGTAGCTACTCTCCAAACTACCAAGGCAAGTGGTGCTTCATGATATTTTTATCCCTATGTTTTCTACTAAGCATTATAAATATTTTGTTAGACTTGCATGTTATATTTTGCTTATATGCCATGTTGGGAAATCCTAGTAGTTGTAGAATTGCTAGGAAATTTCTAAGTTAAGATGCTTATCTATGCCATGCTTAGCCTAGCTAGTAGCAACCAAGGGTGGTGAAATATACATGCTATGATGAAAATATTTCTAAGTCTTTGGACTTGTGTTTTGCCTAATAAAACAACTAAGTAAATGAAACACCTGGGTGGAATGGAAGGAATGGTTTATGTCGAGTGGTTACACAAGGCCCATTTCTATGGTTTACCTTGTGTATCTCACTTGTGGAAAGCCACCCAGGAACAAAGAGATTTTAGAGGCCATATGTTAAGAAGCTTCTAGTGCAGCCACTTGGCAATATGGGCTCTGCCAGGATCACATAGGTTGCTAGAACTTAGCCATTTGGACAGTTGGTGGTAGTGGGATGATAGGTTGGAACGCGTCCATTTGGTCTAAGGGAAGGCTTCTGAAAGGTACTGTCTTGGTGAAAATCAAGGCTTGTGGGGAAAGTGCACCACCTCTGCAGATGGAAGAATCTAAGTACTTAGCCATGTCCCTGGAAAAGGACAACTTGAGCATCAAGACATGGAAGCTATCAAGAATCTCCTCATCCCAAATTCTAAGTAAAAACTTGCGGGTGAACAAGGGTGAAGGACCTCAATGTCTATTGGTGGTTCCTTGGGAAAAGTTTTGATAAAGAAAAACTTAGTGATTTCAACTAATAGGCAAAACCTATTTTGAGCAAAGCAAGCCAAGCTACACTTAACCAAATTGCATATAGTATCTAGTCCACCTAAATTATACTAAGGTATCACTTTCCAATACTATTTCAATGTATTGACCCACTGTGGCTGTAACTTGTGATGTTGCAGGTTACTCTGATGAGGATTAGGAGTCATGAGTCTACACTCAACATGTTTGCCTGTGGCACATGAAGATGAAGACTTTTATCTATTTACTTATTTAAACTCTTATAATAGGCCTGTGGCCATGGAGTTGTAAAGACTATGTTGTCTCTGGAATGACTGTATTCATGACCTTTGTTTCTGTGTACTTCATCTTAAATTGTGGATGCTAGCATTGATCGAGGGACTAGCATTACAATCACAGGGATCCTTTTCCTTTATAAAGGAGGGATCTTAAAACTATAAATTCCTATGCATGGTGTGTTACACCATTCCAAGTATATTCATGTTTTATCTATCTTCCAAATTAAACTTGTTTTGTGAAAATTAGTGATTAAATCTCTCACAAACTTGATGGCACACTTTACTTTCTTGCACCTAATAACCTTGAACCATTGTGTCATCTATGTTGTCTATATGATTGCACTCATAAGTTGGGAATTAGCAGAACCATGATGTCATGGGGAATGCTTTCAACACTTGTACATATTACCCAGTTGATATCATGATCTTTTGTTTATGGATGTCGGTGGTGTGAAATATAAGGGGAGATTGTAAGTCTATGGAGTATTATATATGTGTTACAGAAGCGCCTAGGTGGCTATCCTAAGCCATGCCTAATCATGGTGGAAACTTTCATCATAACCATAGAGAACAATCTATGAAGCAACTTTAGAAAAAAAATATAGAAAAAAGCACCATACTCATGGTAAATAAAAAGATCGCTGGATGCTCATTGTATGTTGCCTTGTCATTTTGATATGGGATAGCTCTTGTTTCATGGGGCAAGGGGTACCCCGTTGGCGGTTCTCTATGATACACATATACTTACAATGACAAGAACTTGCTTGTGACTAAAGTTGAGTAGCATGAGGAACGGCCCTCGTACTCAAGGGACATGAGATTGCCAACTTATGATTTGTCAAGCATATACTTCATATTTGTTTCACTTTAACCTTAATCACTTCAAGATGCTTATGTTAGGGGCAATGAGAGCTGAAAGCTAATAAGTACCAAAATATTTGGAAGCTCTTTATGAAACTTGAAATCCCTGCTTCCCTCTATGAAGGGCCTTTCTTCTTACTTTTATGTTGAGTCTGCACCTTCTATCTTTATGCACCAATTAAGAGAGCATAGTTGTCATTCTTAGTTTTATGTGCATTTTCCCAAAACTTATTGATTGATTCATAATGTTGATATTGCTTGTTCTTGAACTATTTGTATCTAGTCACTCTTATGAACTTTGAAGGTGTCCTATGCATTTATGTTTTGCTACTCCATGAGGGACAAGCTGAATACCTCACATACTATGTTTTCTATATGTGAAACAAACAAACGTCTCTCAATGCATTGTTATTCATGATCTTTGTTTGTACCTTTTCATGTTACAACATAGTTACTATGTCTTATTGTTAGAACTACATCTTTCATGCTCATGTT
The DNA here is from genome assembly GCA_916181665.1 of Avena sativa. Taxonomy (NCBI): domain Eukaryota; kingdom Viridiplantae; phylum Streptophyta; class Magnoliopsida; order Poales; family Poaceae; genus Avena; species Avena sativa. The sequence goes on along the minus strand of OV702283.1, from coordinate 150,694,136 downwards.
TAGATTACTTTGATCCCAGCTATCAATGCTTTGAAAATGGTTTGATCAATATTGTGATGGTGCATGTCACCTCAAAAATTATTCTTTTTATCACTTACGTACTCGAGGATGAGCAGGAGTTAAGCTTGGGGATGCTTGATACGTCGTAAACGTATCTATAATTTTTGATGCTTCATGCTTGTTTAGTATCAACTTTGTTATGTTTTGTCTACACTTTCAGGTATTTTTATACATTTTCTGGGACTAACCTATTAACAAGATGCCGCAGTGCCAGTTGCCTATTTTCTGCTGTTTTTGGTTTCAAAAAAGCTAGTAAGGAAATATTCTCGGAATTGGACGGGACAAAAGCCGAAGTCAATATTTTACCGGAGAGAACGTAGAGTCCGAAGGGAAGCCGAAGGGTGACCACGAGGTGGCCACACCCTAGGGCCGCGCCGCCCAGGGGAGCCGCCACCAGGTGTGGTCCCCTCAGGCTCCCACCGACCTTGACCTTTCGCCTATAAAAGCATCCCGATGCAGAAACCGTAAGTACCTGATCAAATCTCCACGAAATAGTCTGTAGCCGCCGCCACCATCGTCCCTAGATCGGGGGGATCTGAAGCTCTTCCTGGCACCCTGCCAGAGGGGAGAGATCATCCCGGAGGCCTTCTTCATCACCATGCCAGCCTCCGGTATGATGCGTGAGTAGTTCACCCTTGGACTATGGTTCCATACAGTAGCTAGATGGTTGTTTCTCCTCCTTTGTGCTTTCATGTTTATATCTTGTGAGCTCCATTCATGATCAAGATCATCTATTTGTAATCATACATGTTGTGTTTGCGGGGATCCGATGGATATTGATATACTATGTCAGATTGATTATTGATTATATCATGTCTATGTTATTTGTGATCTTGCATGCTCTCCGTTGCTAGTAGCTATCTTGGCCAAAATAGATGCTTGCAACTCCAAGAGGGAGTATTTATGCTCAATAGTAGGTTCATGCCTCTAGTAATCTGGGGAAGTGACAGAAATCTCTAAGGTTGTAGATGCGTTGTTGCTACTAGCAAGAAAACAACAATCCTTTGTCCATGGGGAAATTGTATTGCTTACTTTACACACATTGCTTAATGCAATTATCTGTTGCTTGCAACTTAATACTAGACGGGGGTTCGGATGATAACCTGAAGGTGGATTATTAGTCATAGATGCAGTTGCATTACGGTCTATGTATTATGTTGTAATGCCCAATCAAATCTCATAGAAGTCAAGATGTCTAGTATATGCATTGTTATGCTTTCTCAATCTGTCAATTGCCCCACTGTAATTTGTTCACCCAACATGCTATCTATCTTAAGGAGAACACCTCTAGTGAACTGTGGACCCCGGTCCATTCCTTTATCATTGATACATCATCTACTTTTACCGTTTACTTTCTACACGCAACTACTATCTTCCACTATACATTTAATCCTTTGTTTTCAGCAAACCGTTGAGATTGACAACCTCACTGTACGTTGGGGCGAAGTTTTGAGTTTGTGTTGTGAACGTTCCAAGTTGTTAGCAACACCTTGGAGTTGTTTCCTTACTCCTACTGGTTCGATAACCTTGGTTTCATAACTGAGGGAAAACTTACTACTGTGCTCATCACACATTCCTCTTGGGGTATTCCAATGAAGCTCTATAGTAAACTGAGCCGCATCAATGAGCACTAAGCTCAAGCAAGGAGTTAGGGGGAAGATTATGAAGCTGCACACCGTAGTATTGTAGAACTTCAGTGAAGAAATCCGACGGTGGTAGGATGAGGCCGCGGTCGACTTGCGTACCGAAGAGGACTCGTTCGCCTTTGCGTGGTGTAGGGACGGCCTCTCCAGCGCCGCTCCGCCAAGCACCAGCGATGATGTAGTCATCGTCCTCCATAACTTGGAGCTCGGCATTATCCATAGCGCTGGAAACCCAAAGGCCCCACATTTTCCTCTCCTCCGCCATCACGCCCATCGCTGCTGCCGCTCCGGAACTGGATGGCGCCTCCATCTCGCCGGGGAAGGTTTAAAGATTGGCGGTGTTTGGGGTTTTTTCTCGATGTGTATATGTGAATGGCTGTGCAGGGCTCAAGGAGTACGAGGAGTCAATGAATGAAATGGCGAGGGATGAATCTGGGAGAGAAGGGTTTCCTCTCTCTTATTTATCTTTGCACCAAGATTCGCGTTCAAACCACGTGATTTGCGCCACGCGTATAGGAGAGAGGGAGGTGGATTCCTCGCTACTCCTCCGACCCCTTGATTCTCGTGCGGGCATTAAAACGGTGTTCTGTTCCGTAAAATACGGGCCCCAAACGGTCGTGCTGATGGGACTCTTGTCAGTGATAAGACCTGGTCTGAAAAATTGTCAGACAGCACGACCGATGTTTAAAATCCGGCTCATGTTTTGAATCGATCTAGGAGAATATTAAAGTTAAAGAAAACATATCTGAATCAGATGACTCAGAATCCTACACTATTGAAAGAATGTTTCAGGAACCCTTCAAGATTCTCAACACGAAGAAACCATCAAGCTAGGAGATTTATCCGACTTTGGATCTTGGAGACTTCCAGGGGCTACTATTGGGGATATACTTTCCGGATATACCCACAGGACTCACTGACCAGGGTGGCCCACCAACGGGTTAGAGATTTTCTTCACGGGTGGTCCAGTCAAAGAAAGAGGAGGAGCCACTTCCGGCTACGACAAGTCCTATAAGAGTTACCGACTTAGGCCTGTAGTATTACTTGTAGTCCAAGCTATATCTAGTTACCGACTCTGTAATGTAGCTCGATAGGTCTCTCATATAACCCTATGTATCGGTGACTATATAAACTGGCCCTATGGGAGCCTTTAGGGCAGCGATCATAGATCAACCACAACCTACTCGCACAAGCGAACCTCTCTTGTAATCCGCTTTAACATCCGGCTCTTGTCGATATATTACTGGGTTGCTAGCAGGAATAGGATCTGATCACCGTAATCGGATCTGAACCTAGGTAAACTTGTGCTCACCATTCCCGGAACGACGTCTCAAACCCCATCTTCTCAACACTGTTAGGACCCCCTATGGCGTACTTGTCGACAATCCGATGACAACAATTGAATCTAAAATTACAACAAGATTTAGAGGATGAAGAATGAGAATAGTGGAGGTGATGTAGATGCAGTGGTTGATGATGAAGGGGATGATGCATTGTCCTCCAATGATCCGTGTATCAGCAGGGATTTCTCCCCAGCCAAGTTCCTCCTTCAGATCCCTTTCATATGTGGTTTTTCGAGGTTTTTGCTGGCTCTAAATGTCGGATCCCCCTGTCGTCTTCGCCAGGAGAAAGTATTTGATGAGGCAGACCTAGTGACACATGGCACGGTCGGGCGGTACGGGCAGGCCCCGCCCATACCACTAGTCGTTTAGGGCACTGGTTGCCTCTCCTCTCTTGGTATTTTCCTAGGTGCAAAGGTAATTCCTCAAAATGAATTTGATCACTTAAAAATATCATATTATTGTATAATATGACAGATTTAATTGATAAGTTCATAATAGCCTGAGTGATTTGGGATCCTGTTGAAATAATGACAAAAGGTGCGTGCAAACGTAGTGAAATACAAAGACCCTACTCTATTTATGCAAAAAAAAAGTTAAAAATGCTTAAATTTTGGACTCATCAGGGACCCACGGCTCAACAAGCCCCATGATCCCACATGGTGCGGGGGCATTCGGAGCGTCCGAAGAAGAAGACTTCCAACAACACCATGAAAGGGAGGAGCACAGATCTAGATTGTCCCAAGGGTGGAGCCCCATTCCAATTCCTAGATGCCCCACGGATAGCTACCTTTGATCCCATAAGAAGAAGATCCGCTATGTGCATTAGGGGTTATTAATTCATTATCAAACTCGTTGCAAGACAGATTTGGGACACGACGGTTCTAACATACCGGAGAAGATGAGATCACCATGCAGATAATAGATAAGATTGTACACACATAAAAAGATAAAGTATGAAGACATATCTCTAGGTAGATCCATATCTGAACAAACGTCTACTCTCATACACAATGTCAGCAGTGCATAGTGTAAACTGTGCTCTAAAAGTGTGATAAAAAACCATGGAAAAGGGGCTTCTTAGAAAGATTCTAGATAATATCACTCCACCTTCACTAGTAAGTAATATGCACTTTGATATTTTCATGGTTTCCCAGGTAAATATATCACTACTACCCCACCGCTGGCACCTTCAAGCCCTAAACCGTGACGTGATCCTCATCAACCATCGTCCGATCATGGAGCCATTTGTGTTGCCTCGATAGACAACCTCTAAGTTGGGCAACCACCACTAGTAGAACACATGCCTCTGGTTTGGAGCTTTATAGGGCTCTAGTCCAGGCCGGGTCTGGAATCGGGACTAGTGTGAGCACTAGTACCGATTCGTCCTCGTTGCAACGGCTAGGAGGCAGCATTCACCTAGTCCCGATTCATTGGGGACCTCTAGTACAAACCGTGACTAAAGGAGTGACAACAATGACTAGAATCCAGGGGACCTATAGTCCCGACCTATATTACAAACCGGGACTAGTTCGTGGCCTCTAATCCTGGTTTGTAATATAGGTTAGGACTACATTTTTTCCTATATATTCACTGCTCTGTCCAGCTCATGGCCATTTGTTGAGTCCGAGCTATCTCAAGTTCATCCCCAGTTTTTGTCCAAGATTTGTCAAGATTTGGTGGCATCCATCAATCCAAGGTTCTAAAAGTTTAGCAACTTCATTCTTTCATCTCTCATTGTTAGTTTAGCTCAATTCTCTAGAAGTAGAGCGAGATTTCAGGCTTTAGAAGTAGAGGGAATTTTAGATGTGTAATTTTAGGCAAATTTTGATTATGCAAAAAGTTATTGAAAGTTGAGATGTGTAATTTTAGAGTTTCGGAGCTCAAAATTGAGCAAGGTTTTCACTGCTAGATAAATAATTAAGAAGTTAACATTTTTTATGTTAACAGTTTTGTCCAATTCAAAAACTGGTGCATTTAAAATTATATATATGTTGTTAGTACACACTAAATTTTTAGATTTCAACAAGTAAATGTAGTGAAAATGATCCAAACTTTTTATATGATCCAAAATTTTAATTATAATATAGATGAGCTGGCAATGGATGTACGATGCTCCCCGAATGTCTGAAGCGTTCATTAAAGGCATGCATTCTTTCCTCGAATTGGTTGAGCCAAACAAGCGAAATGGTTTTATGTGTTGTTTGTGTCGTGTCTGTCGAAATGAGAAGGATTACTCTTCCTCAAAAACCATTCACATCCACCTGATTTAGTCATGTTTCATGTCCGGATATAATTGTTGGACAAAGCACGAAGAAAGAGGTGTTATGATGGAGGACAACAAAGAAGAAGAGAACGATGACAACTATCCAATGTTCCCTAAATATAGTGGTACTGCAATGGAAGGCAATGAACAAGAAGAAGGTGAAGAACGGGCATCAGATGAGACCGCTGATGATCTTTGTCAGGCCATTCTTGATGCATAGAGAGAATGTGAAAATGAAAAATAGAAGAAGTTGGAGCGCATGTTAGATGATCACAAAAAATTGTTGTACCCAAATTGCAAAGATGGCAACACAAAGCTCGGTACCACAATGGAATTGCTGCAATGGAAGGTAGAGAATGGTTTATCTGACAAGGGATTTTAGAAGCTACTGAAAATAATAAACAAGAAGCTTCCAAAGGATAACGAATTGCCTATCAGTACATTCAAGGCAAAGAAGGTTGTCTGCCCTCTAGGACTAGAGGTAAAGAAGATACATGCATGCATTAATGACTGCATCATCTACCACGGTGAGGAGTGCGATAATTTGGATGCATGCCCGGTATGCGGTGCATTGCAGTATAAGATCAGACGAGATGACCCTGATGACATTGAGGGCGAGCAGCGCCCCAGGAAGAGGGTTCCTGCAAAGGTGATGTAGTATGCACCTATAATACCATGGTTGAAACATTTGTTCAGAAACAAAGAGGATACCAAGTTGTTCCGATGGCATAAAGAAGACCGCAAGAAAGAATCGATGTTGAGACACCATGTTGATGGGTCGCAGTAGAGAAAAATCGATAGAGAGTACCTGGGCTTTGCATATGAAGCAAGGAACTTAAGGTTTGGTCTCAATACAGATGGCATTAATCCTTTTGGGGAGCAGGTCTATAGTCATAGCACCTGGCATGTAACTCTATGTATCTATAACCTTCCTCCTTGGTTGTGCATGAAGAGGAAGTTCATTATGATGATAGTGCTCATCCAAGGCTTGAAGCAACCCGAAAACAACATTGATGTGTACCTAAGGCCATTAGTTGAAAAACTACTACAGTTGTGGCACGACGAAGGTGTACGTAAGTGCGATGAGCACAAACAGGAGACATTTTACCTACGAGCATTGTTGTTTGTAACCATCAATGATTGGCCTACTCTTAGTAACCTTTCAGGATAGTCAAACAAGGGATACAATGCATGCATGTATTGTTTAGATGATACTGAAAGTATATATTTGGATAAAGGTAGGAAGAATCTATACCAGGGGCGTCATCGATTTATTTCGGCCAGGCATCCCGCAAGAAAGAAAGGAAAGCAGTACAATGGTGAGGCAGATCACCAGAAGAAGCCTATCAAGCTAACAGGAGGCAGGGTAAATATAGACCAGAAGTACGGAATGACAACAATGCATCTTTGTAGGGGTTCGTAGCATGGAAAAATAATTCTATCGCATGAACACACACAAGCCAAGATCTAATCTACTAGATTGGTGCAATGAGTTGATAGAGTAATAAATTCTAAAGCAGTTAATGAGATCGGATTCCCGTGGGTGACGTAGTCGTTCACTTGCCTATCTCAAGATCGCAAAGACGATCCTTCCGGCGCCACGTTCCGGCCGCGCTTCCGCGATCGTTCACATGTTCGGTACTCGATGAAGACCTTCCTCTCCCTTGTTCCAGCAGGCAGTGGAGGTTGTAGATCTCTCCTCGCAATTCCAGCAACACGACAGCGTGGTGGTGGAAGTAGAGGGGAAATCCCACAGGGCTTCGCCTAAGCCGGAGCGGGTATGGTGAAGTAGAAGAGGGCCTCGGCGATCTAGGGTTTAGAGGGCCGAGGGTTTAGAGGTGGTGGCCGGCGGCTAGGGTTAGCTACGCGGCAGTTTAGAGGGGCTTCTAGGCGGTGGCGACTTAAGAGGGAAAGGGGCCGACGGCTATGGTTTCAACTGAGGAGCAAGGGGGCACCCCCTCCCCGATATTTATGAGAGGGAGAGGCGGTTTGGGTGGAGAGGAGTCCTCCCCCAACTCCTCCTTGTGGCTGGCGACAAGGGGAGGGAGGAATCCTTCCCTAGGTGGGATTCCTTTCCTCCCTCCACTAGGCAACCATGTTGGGATTTAACTTCTTCAAACTGGTGTTTGACTTTCAAACTAGAGTTTGATTTCTCTATTCCCATTGCCCATCCAAGTGACCTTGGACATGATGCAACCATTCCACTTTGGTATGACTCATCCATGTACCCTTCCCACTCCGGATCGGTGGACCTTCTAGACCCTTCTAGAACATTCCGGTGAAAACACCGAAACCATTCCTGAAACTCCAGAATTGGACTTTCCTTATATGAATCTTATTCTCCAAAACATTCTGTATCTCCTCGTGATATTCTGAATCCAATCCGAGACTCTGAACAACATTCAGTCTCTTACTCACATTCCATATCTACTAAACAACATTGAATCCTTAAGTGTGTCTCCCTACGGTTCGTGAATTATGCAGACATGATCGAGACTCTTCTCTGATCAATAACCAATAGAGGAATCTGGAAATTCATATGGATCCCACATATTTCTATGATTACTTCATGATTGAATGAACCATTTACATACGATACCAATTTCCCTTTGTCTCGCGATACTTTACTTATCTGAGGTTTGATCGTCGGTACCTCTACATACCTAGTTCAACCTTGTTACTGATAAGTACTCTTTACTCTTTCATGTGATATGTGATCCCTTGTGAACTAGTCACATGCTTGCAAGACAATTGGATGAAATTCCACCAAGAGAGCCTAGAGTATATCTATCCGTCATATGGATGGACAAATCCCACTCTTGATCCATGTGCCTCAACACATACTTTCCGAACACTCAATGCCACCTTAATAACCACCTAGTTACGAAGTGGTGTTTCATGTCATCAAAGAATCCATCTAGTGATGGTGATTAACATAATCTCATGGTCGAAGGATTTGGGTTACTATGTATCGGAAAGCTTATAGCAAACGAACTATTGAAATGACTTGATCTTATGCTACGCTTAACTATAGGAGTATGTTCATCATACCATTCTCCTAATGATATGATATTGTTATTAATAACATCCAATGTTCATGATTAGGAAACCATAATCATCTATTAATCACAAGGTAGTATTACAAATAGGATTTACTAGGTACTCTTACATGTTTACAAATCACACAAGTATTAATGTTTCTGGTTAATACAATAATAGCATGGTATGTAAACATTTATCATAAGCATGAAGATATGATAATAACCACTTTATTATTGCCTCTTGGGCATATCTCCAACAGCAACAACACATCTACAACCGAAGAGATTTCCGTCACTTCCCTTGGAAACTAGAGGCATGAACCCACTATCGAGCATAAATACCCCCTCTGGGAGTCACTAGCAACTACTTGGCCAAGATAGCTACTAACAACGGAGAGCATGCAAGATCACAAAAAACACAGACATGATAGAATCATAAAGACAAAACCATTAATCAAACCAACATAATAATCTCAATATCCATCGGATCCCCACAAACCAAATCTTGTAATGTGAAAAATAAATAAACAAAATAAAAGATTGTTGAATTTTAGGGTGAAAAGAAACTTTTGTTTCTAAATGGAAACTTAAAATCCCATATTGAACAAACTTTAGTTAATGTTTGAATCCAACTAAATTCAAATCAAGAGAAATGCATTTCTCATTAAATGCATCTGGAAATTTAAACACTTGGAAAATAAAACCAAACCTAAAACCCTAATGGTGGAAAATCATTTTCAAGTTATCTCCAAGCCTATGGATTTGATCCATATAAAAATTTGTCAACAAACATTTATAAATGATCAAGAATGACAAATAGAAATATTAAAACCATATAAATTGATTTCATTCAATTAGGAGCCATAAATAAAATCTTATGAATTTAGTAAGATAAGGAAAAGTAAATTCCAAAGCTAATAAAGAACCTATCTAAAAATCCATACCAAATGGAGAGCAAATAATCCTAAAGATATTTAAAAGGATAAACAAATATTAAATAAGATTTTACAAATTGGAATCACCAAGTTTGGATCTCTAAATAAAAAGATATGGATTTTATAACATGAAGAAAGAAATATTAAATAAAGAATATTTAAAGACCAAATTAAATATTGGCAAAGACCATAAGCAAATGGAATGAATATAATCCAAATACAAATAAAATAAAAAGATAAAGAGTTTCCAAAAATAAAATAAAATGACATTAACCATTCTACCCCTATTTTAATAAAGACAAATCTCTAATAAGAATAATTATATGCTTCATGAGAAAATAGTATTTTGGAATTTACCCAAGTGGAATAAAAGTTGTTTAATGAACTTAAATAAAATAAATCTTCCAAGTAAAATTTAGGGAATTAAAACTATATTTAATTCCATGGGAAATAAAACTATATTTAATTCCATGGGAATTAAAACAAACACCCAATTCAAATGATTTATGAATCATATCAAATACTTTCCAAATATTCAAGATGAATTATTTGACACCCAAATGATCAAATAAAAACCTATTGAAAATATTTAGAAGGTTTTATAAATTTAAATGGTGGTTGAAATTATTAATAAACCTTATTTGATTTAAAACAAGGGCCTAATTAAATAATTAAAAGACACAAAAAGGAATAAAATTTTATTCCAAAATTGACTTCAGATTATATTACTAATCAATATTTAAACCTACACAAATTTTGGTTGAGGTTTGAATTCAAATTGAGGTTTGAATTAATTAAACAAAACCAAAATAGAATATTAGAAAAAGAAAAAGAAAAAACAACCAGATCAAAAAAAAATGAAAAGGTGCAGCCCAGCCCAGCTAGCCCACCTGGCCCATCAGTAGCCCATCTCCCCCCTCCCGCAGTGAAACGTTTTCCACTCGCAAACTTACCCCCATCGCCGCTGACGACCAGACCCCACCTCCTCCCTCTCTCTCACGCTGCCATGCGACCCCACAGCCCCGTCAGCATCGTCTTCACCCGCCGCTGACCGCGCCCCCTCTTTTCTCCCCGGCCGTTCTGTCGCCGTTTCCTCGCGTTAATACACAGTAACTACGCCATTTAACAGCCCCAAGACCAAGCTGTCTTAAGCGCCTGCGTTTCCTCCCTATTTCCCCTCTCTCGCCCGGCCCTCTCTGCCCCAGGGCTGTTTCAATTCGGAGCCACACCGCCTCTGTCTCCAGCGAGCTCCGCGAGAAATTCCGGCAGCACTGCGTCGCCCCTCGCCTTATCAACCACCCGAACAAACTCCCCACCCCCTGGTGAACCTCCCCGTAACTCCAGCTCGCCCGCGCGTGCTCTGCAGCATCGGCAACGACGTCAACCAACAGCACCGCCGTCTACAAACAACTCCGGTGAGCCTCATCGCTTGAACCCGTGCGCGCCTCGACCAGAGTTTCATGCCAACTTGTTCGCTTGTGCCTTGTGAACATCCAGGTGCTCGCCATTCACTCGCGCAGGACCCGTAGGCTCGCCTTCGATGTTGACAGCAAGTGCCAGACGCAGACGACAACTCCGGCGAGGAATCGCCATCATCTCTGTGCGCCCCTTCGCCAACCACGAGCACGTTGAGCTCTAGCACGTCCCGGCGAACACGGTGAGCATACCCTCCCTTCCCCTAGCTTCCTGGAATAGCCAAAGCGCCACCGCCCGAGCGTTGCCGCCGCCAGCCATCGCTGAGCACCGCCAGAGTATGGTCAGATCGTCTCCAGCCGTTAGATGCAGATCGTAGGGATACGATAGATCACTTAACTGAACCGTTACGGATAGATCTGTGCCGCTCGATCTAACTTAGATCCAATGCCTCACAGTGCTCGATCCGCACGAAGCGGTACCGACAAATAAGAACACGACATGTGGCCTCTGTCTGTTTTAAAAACCAGAAACTTTCCTATTATATGTTTAATTTTGTAAAATTCATAACTTTCAAACCACACGTCCAAATTTTGCTAATTTTATATCAATGGAATCAGAAAGACAAGCACTTTCTAACCATGCACCTTTTTTAGTAAATTGCTTCTGTTAAAATGTTTGTTTTTACAGAAACTTGTGTATGCACGTTTAGAATATAAAAATTGTTCTAAAATGATTTTGGGGATAAAATCTTTGGCAAATGGTTTGTTTTGAACCTCTGACCATAGAAATCAATTTGTGGTTTCAAAAATATATTTGGTGAAGGAAAAGAATGAATCTTTGATTTAAACCATTTCTAGTCAAATAAAAATAATGCTTATTTATTAAAATGCTTTTGGGAGAAAATCTTTGGGAAATGTTTTGGAAAAAACTCTCTGACCCCAAACACCAAGTTTTATGATTTGAAAATGTATTTGGTGAACCCTATAAAAATTATTACTTTGCTAAAGACAATTTCAACCACATAAAATAATGACTTAGTTTAAAAATGGTTTATAGGAAGAATCTTTTGCAAATGGTTTTGCCACTTTATAAAATGACCAATAAGTGTTTTAGAATGATTATAACCTATTATATAACACTTTTGTAAATAAAACAAAGTTTGGCATGCTTGCATGCATTGTTTTGTTTCTATCATTTTATGTGATGTTTTGCTTGAATGGTAGATTGAAATATTGCTTGCTTGATTGAATTGTAGTGATTTGAAGAGTGTGAATATTGCAAAGATCAAGGAGTGAACTTATACTCTCTACCAAAAAGGCAAGTGATGCTTCATACTTTTGTCCCATTATTTTCACTATGCATTAGTGATATTTCTAAGTAGGACTTGCATGGAATTTGTTAGACCCCTCCTTTATAAAGGAAAAGATCCCTGTGATTGCAATGCTAGTCCCTGGATCAATGCTAGCATCCACAGTTTAAGATGAAGTACACAGATACAAAGGTCGTTTATTACATTCATTCCAGAGATAAACATAGTCCTTTACAACTCGGGGCCAAAGGCCTAATACAAGAGTTTATGGAATAAGTAAATAAACATAAGTCTTCATCTTCATGTGCCACAGGCAAGCATGTTGAGTGTAGAATCATGACTCCTACTCATCATCGGAGTAACCTGCAACATCACAAGTTACAGCCACAGAGGGTCAATACTTTGGAATAGTATTGGCAAGTGATACCTTAGTTTATTTTAAGTGGACTATATTACTATATGCATTTGGCTAAGTGTAGCTTGGCTTGCTTTGCTTGAAAATAGGTTTTACCTATTAGTTGAAATCACTAAGTTTTCTTTATCAAAAACTTCCCAAGAAACCACCAATAGACATTGGGGTCCTTCACCCTTGTTCACCCACAAGTTTTATTTTAGAAGTTGGAGTGATGAGATTCTTGTAGCTTCCATGTCTTGATGCTCAAGTTGTCCATTGCCTTGGACTAGGCTAAGTACTTAGGTTTTTCCATCTGCAGAGGTTGTGCACTTCCCCCACCAGACTTGGTTTCCCAAGACAGGACCCTTCAGAAGCCTTTCCTTAGTCAAATGGACGCGCTCCAACCTATCATTCCCACTACCACCAACTGTCCAAGTGACTAAGTTCTAGCAACCTATATGATCATGGCAGAGCCCATATTGCCAAGTGGTTGCACTGTAAGCTTTCTCAACACTTGGCCTCCAAATCCCTTTGTGCCTGGGTGGCATACCACAAGTGAGATACACAACCCAAGTCCATGGCCTTGTGTAACCACTCAACATAACCCAATCCTTCCATTCCACCCAGGAGGTTCATTTGACTTAGTTGTTTTATTAGGAAAGTATAAGTCTCATGACTTAGAAATATTTTCATCATAATAAGTATAGATTTTCACCAACCCTTTTTGCTAAATAGCTAGGCTAAGCATGGTATGATAACTTATCTTAGGAAAATTCCCTAGCAATTCTACAATTCTACACTACTTAGGATTTCCCCACTTAGCATTAGGCAAAAGTAGCATGCAAGACTTAGCAAAATATCTAATGCTAGTACAAAACATAGGATAGAAATATTCATGAAAATATCACTTGCCTTGGTAATGTGGAGAGTAGAACTCCTCACAATCACAATCACTAGCAAAATCTACACAAAAATTTGTAGCACACCATTACACACAATTATATACAATCAAAAAATAATATGAATGCATGCATGCAAGAATTTACTAAGTGGTGATTTTGAAAACTCTACCAAGCATGTGCATGTTTACAGAAACTTAACAAGTCACAAGTTTGCCAACTAAACTTATTTATCCCTAAAACAAATTACTAAACTAAATCCATACTTACAATAGCCTTAAACATGTTTCTACAAATAAAGTCATTTTAACTGTTACTATTTGTTAAACACATTGGATATTCAGAAAGGTCTTGTTTTAATGAATCCAACAGTATAAAGTTTGCAAAATTCCAACGTGGCAATCAAAAGTTATAAGCATTTGAAATTTGGATCAAATTCTGGTTTTAAATCTGTTTTTAGTTCTAACACTTGCCACGCGTCGTGTTGTGATTTGCGCATACCGGTTCGCACCGGATCGAGCTCTGTAGCCGCAGGATCTAAGTAGATCGCACGCTCCAGATCGCGTACCTCTTCGCCGATTAGTGAATCTATCCTAACACTTGGATCAAGATCCAACGGCGCGCGAGCAAGCGACCATGTCCTGGCGGCGCGCGGCGTCAGCGAGAGGCAGAGCGCTCGGTCTACGGCGGCGCTAGCGTTCCAGATCGTTCCAGGATGCAAGAAGGTACTCACCGGATCCGCAAAGGCGTGCTAAAGCTCGACGTGGTACTGGTTTGCGGAGGGGCGCTCGGATGTGGCTGAGGGAGCTCGTCGGAGTCGTGCACGGCGTCGGGTGGTTGTTGTCGGCGTCGTTGCCGAGGTTCCGCGTCACCCTAACACAAGCAAGAGGGTTTAGGAGATGCGCAAAAACATGGTGAACAATCTCGTGTGAGTCAGAAGTGAAGGGGCGCACGGAACTTACGGAATTTGGTCGCCGGAGTCGAGGTGGTCGTCAGATGCTTGCGGCGTCGAGCGGGAACGGCGACCTGGGGCAGTACAGGATGAACTGGTGGGGTCAGGAGGTGCGCAAGGAGATTGCGAAGTGGCTCGAACGAATCAGAGAGGAAGGGGCGCACGGAGCTCACCGGAATCGATCGCCGGAGTGAGCTCTGTCTGCGGCGGTGTTGTGTGAGTCGTGGGCAGCCTGGTGGCGTGAAGGCAGAATTGACTGGGGCGAAATGGTCGCTAGGAGGTGGGGATCTTATAGCTGGAGCCTCGACAGGAAACGCTCGTCGCATCAATGCTAATTACGCTCGCGAGATCAGCGCTGCAACGGCCAGCGGCGGAGTCGTGCGCGGAATCAGAGGGGAAGACGATGCTGACGTGGAGGAGGCCCGCTTGTCAGTGAAGTGCGCGAGGTGGAGGTGGGGTCTGTCTGTCAGCGACAGATTGCGTGCGCTCGCGCATGAGAGAAGAAAAGGAAACTCCCGGGTGGGCTTGTTGGGCTTGATTCGAGGATGGGCCAAAAACCTGGCGCGTGGCCTTTTCCTTTGTTTATTTCTTTTTCCTTTTCTATTTTGATTTTCTGGGTAGATTTTCAAATGAAATCGAGTTCAATTTGAATTCAAATTTTCTTGGAATTTTTGCAGTGAGCAGTAGTCTCAAAAATGGTCATATAACCATGGGGTTGCTTTGTAAGGGATTGGTCAAGCTTGGAGATCAAAATATCAGAGGCTAGGCACTTGGTTAAAATTTGAAAGATGGTTTTTGGAACCCATTTCCATTTGAAAAACTTGGTTTTAAATCTACACTTAAATACTATGCTCAAAGAAGGCAACCTTCCTTGTTCACAACAATCAAACTTACAAGTGGTGCTAGCTATTTAAATTAAGTCTGTCCACATAAAATCATGATACCATATGTTTCTGTTTTTCTGAAATGATTTGAGAAATCCCTAAATGATGATGGATGCAAGGATGATATGAATGAGTTTTGGAATATGAATTTAGGGATGTTACAAATCTAACCCCCTTAAGATGAATCTCGCCCTCGAGATTAGGATTGGCTAGCAAATAGGTGAGGGTGGTCTTTCCGAAGATCATCTTCTCTTTCCCATGTCGCTTCCTCTTCGGAATGATGATTCCATTGCACCTTGCAAAACTTGATAGTTTTTGTCCTTGTGACTCTTTCTGCAGTCTCAAGAATCTTGACAGGCTTTTCCTCATAGGTGAGATCACTTTCTAGCTGGACTTCTTCCAAGGGTATGGTATCCTTCAAAGATGATTCTTCCATCTCTGGGTGACATTTCTTAAGCTGACTCACATGAAACACATTATGGACAGCTGACAGAGACTCTGGCAATTCAACTTCATATGCAACTTCTCCTTTATGACTTAGAATCTTGAATGTCCCAACATATCTTGGTGCCAATTTTCCTTTGACTCCAAATCTTTTCACTCCACGAAGTGGTGATACTCTAAGATAAGCTCTATCCCCAACTTCGTAGGTGACTTCTCTACGCTTAGAATCCGCGTAGCTTTTCTGTCGGGACTGTGCTATTTTCAACCTGTCCTTAACCAATTTGACCTTCTCTTCGGCGTCTTTGATAAGATCAGGTCCAAATAAACTTCTTTCTCCCACACCATTCCATAGTAATGGGGTGGTACACTTCCTTCCGTAGAGAAACTCAAATGGTGCCATCCCAATGCTAGATTGGTAACTGTTATTGTAAGAGAACTCTGCGTAAGGCAAACTTTCATCCCAACTTGCTCCATAGTCTAGGGCACATGGCCTCAACATGTCTTCAAGAATCTGATTAGTCCTTTCTGTTTGTCCATCAGTTTGAGGATGAAAAGCAGTGCTGAATTCCAACCTCGTTCCTAAGGATTCATGAAGCTGTCTCCAAAAGTGAGAAGTGAACTGTGTTCCCCTATCTGACACAATACTCTTAGGCACACCGTGAAGGCATACAATTCTGCTCATGTAGATCTTTGCTAACTTGGCACTTGTATAAGTTGTCTTCAAGGGTATAAAATGAGCCACTTTATTTAGGCGATCCACTACTACCCATATGGAATCATACCCTGACCTGGTCCTTGGTAATCCGGTAATGAAATCCATACCGATATTTTCCCACTTCCATTCAGGAATAGGTAGCGGTTGAAGCAAACCTGCTGGTTTCTGATGCTCCGCTTTTACTCTGCTACACACATCACACAAAGCAATATGCTCGGCGATGTCCCTTTTTAGATTGTTCCACCAAAATCTTTCTTTCATATCCATGTACATCTTGGTGTTTCCTGGGTGAATAGAATACGGAGAGTTGTGGGCTTCCTGTAAAATCAGTTTCCGCAACTCCGGGTCCTGTGGAACACATATACGTTTCCCGTGCCATAAAGTACCTTGTTCGTCTATATGGAAACTCTTAGCTTTCCCTATACTAATATTTTCCTTAATCTTTTCAATTTCCTTATCAGTCTTCTGAGCTTCTCGGATCTTGTCCAATAAAGTGGGTTGAACATCTAAGGACATGAGATGTCCTTCAGGCACAATCTCCAATCTGAGTTCTTTGAATTGCTTACACAAGTCATCTGGCAATTCTCCTTTGGTAAGGCCATTTACAAACGTCTTACGACTTAGAGCATCTGCTACTACATTTGCTTTACCGGGGTGGTATTGCAAACTTAAGTCGTAATCCTTGATAAGCTCTAGCCATCTCCTTTGTCTCATATTGATTTCCTTCTGGGTGAAGATATACTTCAAACTCTTATGATCGGTGAATACTTCACAACGATTTCCTAAAAGGTAATGTCTCCATGTTTTGAGTGCATGGACGACAGAGGCTAACTCCAAATCATGAGTAGGATAGTTTACTTCATGAGTTTTGAGTTGTCTCGAAGCATAGGCCACAACTTTACCGTCTTGCATCAATACGGCACCCAAACCTTGATGAGACGCATCACAATATACTTGGAAATCCTTTTCTAAATCTGGTAGACATAGAACTGGTGCTGTTACAAGTCTCTTCTTCAATTCTTGGAAGCTGACTTCACAACCTTCAGACCAAGCAAATTTCTTGTCCTTCTTTAACAATTCTGTCATTGGCTTAGCAACCTTCGAGAAATTTTCAATGAACCTTCTGTAGTAACCTGCTAAGCCGAGGAAACTACGAACTTCTTTCACATTCTTGGGAGATTCCCATTCTGTCACAGCTGAAACTTTAGCAGGATCAACTGCCACACCATCCTTTGTCATAACATGACCAAGAAAACCAACTTCCTCTAACCAGAACTCACACTTGCTGAATTTGGCATAAAGTTTATGTTCCCTCAGTTTCTCAAGTATCAAGCGTAAGTGTCTTTCATGTTCTTCCTTGCTCTTGGAGTAGACCAAGATGTCATCGATGAAAACGACAACAAACTTGTCAAGGAATTCCATGAACACCTTGTTCATCATATTCATGAAGTATGCTGGAGCGTTGGTTAAACCAAAAGGCATCATAGTGTACTCATACAATCCATACCTTGTGGTGAATGTTGTCTTAGGTATGTCTTGCTCTCTTATTTTGAGTTGAAAATAGCCTGACCGAAGATCAATCTTCGAGAACACACATGCTCCTTCTAGCTGATCAAACAAGTCGTTGATTCTTGGCAAAGGATATTTGTTTTTGATAGTTACCTCGTTGAGAGAACGGTAATCTATGCATAGCCTTTGTGTTCTATCCTTCTTTTCCACAAATAATACTAGGGCTCCCCAAGATGAAGAACTTGGTTGAATAAACCCTTTCTGCAACTGTTCCCCTAGTTGCTTCTTGAGCTCTTTCAGTTCATCAACTGACATTTTGTACAGTCTTTTTGCTATTGGTCCAGAACCTGGTACCAAATCTATCAGGAACTCCACATCTCTATCTGGTGGCATTCCTGGTAATTCTTCCGGAAATACATCCGGATACTCACACACAATTGGTACACTATCCATGCTAACCCCCTTAAGAGAATTCAGCTTACTTCCTTTGGATTCAAAGTTTGACCTGAATTTTATTCTTTTTCCTTCTGGGGTTGTGAGTGCCACAGTATGATTAGCACAATCTAGTACTCCTTCATACTTAGCCATCCAATCCATTCCCAAAATTACGTCTAGTCCTTGGGAATCTAGGATTATCAGGCTCACTGGAAACTTATGCTTTCCAAACTCTATGACAAGATCCCGGCATCCAAGACTTACTATCATATCTCCACCCGGAGAACTAACTTTTATTGGACACCCAATGTTTTCAGATGCAAACCCATTTCTATCAACAAATGCTTTTGATATGAATGAATGAGATGCACCAGTGTCAAAGAGTACAAATGCTGGAATGGAATTGAGTCTGAACTTACCAGCAACGGCATCAGGCTCCTCATAGACCTCTTCCACATTGATGTGGTTAACCTGTCCTTTCTGAAAAGGATTGGGCTTGTTAGGTCCTTCAACTTTCTTCTCAGGGCACTCATTAGCATAATGCCCCAGCTTCTTGCATTTGAAGCACTCAACCTGACTGATGTCCTTTTTTGCAGGCTGACTTCCACTTCCACCCCCATTCCCACTGTGGTGGCTCTTATGTCCACTCTTGTGGTTCTTGTACTTATCATTGTCATGACTGCGATGATGCTTGTTGTCATGACGGTTGTGGTTGTGGTGTTTGTTGAATTTCCCATGCTTATGGGATCCTGAGCTGCCACTGTCATCATAGTGAGATCGCTTGTGAGACGGTCCCGAGTTGTGCTTGTCGGAGTGTTTCCTCTTCCTACTCTCGACTTGCTTCATTTTACTCTCCAAAATAGCAGCCTTGTCACACAGAGACTGGTAAGTTGGAACATATGCCACAGACAACTGTAGGTTCAGCTCATCATTCAAGCTTTCCAGAAACTTTTCCTTTCTTTTGGCATCTGTGTCAACCTCATCCGGTGCATAGCGCGCCAGATTGTTGAACTCTTCTATGTATTCTGCCACGCTGGGGTGGCGCTGCTTCAGGTTGTGAAACTCCTTATTTTTCAGACTCATCATTCCTGATGAGATATGAGCAGTGCGAAAGCCATCTTCAAAGATAGCCCAAGTCACCTCATCAATAGGAGTGGTGATTTGGAAGTTTTCCCACCATGTGGCGGCTGGTCCTTCCAAAAGATGTGCTGCGAACCTGACTTTTTCAGCATCTGTGCAGCCCACGGTCACTAAATCTTTGTTCACAGAACGTAGCCAGTCATTGGCCACCATGGGATCAGTTGTCCCCGAAAACTTTGCTGGCCTCAAACGCAGAAATCTGGTGAGCATATCAAAACCCGGAGGGTTGTTGTTGTTGTTGTTATTGTTGTTGTTGTTATTGGGGTTGTTGTTGTTGTTATTCTGGTTTTGGATGAATGTTG
This sequence comes from Avena sativa, assembly GCA_916181665.1. Classification (NCBI taxonomy): domain Eukaryota; kingdom Viridiplantae; phylum Streptophyta; class Magnoliopsida; order Poales; family Poaceae; genus Avena; species Avena sativa. The sequence goes on along the minus strand of OV702283.1, from coordinate 150,674,452 downwards.
TCATCATCTGCATAAGCTGTGTTTGCGCATTCATCATTTGTTGCATTTCCGGGGTGATGTTGTTGGGGTTGGGGTTTGCGCGACGGGGAGGCATCTGTGGTTTGTTCAAATAGATAAGAATGAGATACCCATAGATGTTTTATGCACAATACATCACAAGCAAACACATAGCATGCAACTCAAAGATAAAAGCTCAACAATAGAATAACAAAGTTCTCGAAATAAAACACACAAGTGGCAAGCCATCCACATGTCGGATGGTCCAATAACAAGTTCACAAAAAAAAACAAGTATGGTAATGAAAGATAAACGAGTAGTCAAGTCTACTCATCAGCATCAATCTCCTCCTCGACGAAGGTAAGACCTGCGTTCTCCATCGCGGTCTTGTTCTCCTCAATAGTAGTGGTCAAGGAATCGACCTTGGCCTTGAGAGCCCTCTTCTGGGAGCGAAGCCTCTCAATAACCATCTGCTGCTGCTCTAGCTCGAAATCCTTGGACTTCAGTTCCTCGGTCATGTCCCGGATCTTCTTGTTCCTATCCTGGACGCGTTTCTCCTGACTCTTGAACTTGCGGTCCTGGGCCTCGAACTTCGTCTCCATTTCCTTGATCATCTCATCCTGCTGTGCGAAAAGCTTGTCCTTCTCGTGAAGCTGCACCTGGAGCTCGTCATTGCTGAGCATGACATTCGTCCTGTCCGTGTCCACGTGCCTGATAAGAGACTCTAAGTCCTGGAGATAGAGACGTATCGGCTCTGCTACGTCCCTCGAGTCGTCCTCAAAGTCGATGGACTCTCCATCAACATCACGTCTTCCGAAGACGTGGAAGTGAGTGCCCCTAACCTGTCGGGAGTGACGGCCTAACAGACGTCCTATCAGGTCCTGCATGACTACCTCCATGCCTCTCTCCTTGTCATCGTGCATCAGCTTGAAGACGATGGCCTCTGTAGTGGGCTCTGTCTGGCGTCCGGGCTGGTTCACCTTGAAGCCCCAGAGGTCCTTCCTCTCGAACTTGGTGAGTGGGTACACCGTGATGGTGGGAAGAGGGAGATCGAGCAAAGTGGTAAGCTCAACGATACGGGGACCAAAACGGGTAACCTGGAGCTCCTCAACAGTGCTGATGGTAATAGGCATCTATTTTATAAGATTGAAAAAGTTAGAACAACACAATTTAAGATAAATCAAGACAAACATTCATACATATCCATGGAACACAAAATCAACCAAGTCATGCATACATAATTCCATTACATCAATCATGGTCCAATACTTATTTAAGATAACATTTTGAAAAATAAGGTGATGGGTGGTGGTCCAACTAACGAAGTGTGCTTACAATCCTATCTCACTGGATCTGGTGGCTATCACAATGTTCCTAGAGGCAACCCACCTATCTTGTTCACATGATTCTATCACTAATTCTATTATATCTCCCCTTAACTCTTGGTTGGTGGCTTCCAACTCTTGGGTAATTTCCTTCTCCTTCTCTAAGTCTTTTTGGAGGTTGAGCATCCTGCACTTGACTCTAGCACTTAGTTCTTTGATAGTCCTCCAAGCTGCATCTCTGGCTGACTCAAAGAATGTGGTGTGCATTACAGTGTTGGTGTACATGCAGAATCCCCTTTCTTTGTGGTTGTCTTCCTTGTTTTTGTACAAGTGAAGTTGCACCCACCAATACTCCACTCCTTCATCCATCACTGGAAAGCCTTTGTATAAAGCTGCACCATGTGCTTCCATTGCCACCATGAGGTCCTTGAGAATCTTGGGAAACTCAGTTTCACACTCCAAGGTCATGGTCATGAGTGGCCCTTTCTTCACGGCTTCGTTGATGGAGTTCATCTACAAATGGAGTTGAGAATGAAAAGATTAGAAAAGTTTTACGAGAAGAATAGACAAGTGTAGAAGTAGTTGAAAACTCTTCCTTAGTGATTTTCCAATCCTAGGGTCATAATCCTACAGGCAACACAGTGCTCTGATACCATCTGTTAGACCCCTCCTTTATAAAGGAAAAGATCCCTGTGATTGCAATGCTAGTCCCTGGATCAATGCTAGCATCCACAGTTTAAGATGAAGTACACAGATACAAAGGTCGTTTATTACATTCATTCCAGAGATAAACATAGTCCTTTACAACTCGGGGCCAAAGGCCTAATACAAGAGTTTATGGAATAAGTAAATAAACATAAGTCTTCATCTTCATGTGCCACAGGCAAGCATGTTGAGTGTAGACTCATGACTCCTACTCATCATCGGAGTAACCTGCAACATCACAAGTTACAGCCACAGAGGGTCAATACTTTGGAATAGTATTGGCAAGTGATACCTTAGTTTATTTTAAGTGGACTATATTACTATATGCATTTGGCTAAGTGTAGCTTGGCTTGCTTTGCTTGAAAATAGGTTTTACCTATTAGTTGAAATCACTAAGTTTTCTTTATCAAAAACTTCCCAAGAAACCACCAATAGACATTGGGGTCCTTCACCCTTGTTCACCCACAAGTTTTATTTTAGAAGTTGGAGTGATGAGATTCTTGTAGCTTCCATGTCTTGATGCTCAAGTTGTCCATTGCCTTGGACTAGGCTAAGTACTTAGGTTTTTCCATCTGCAGAGGTTGTGCACTTTCCCCACCAGACTTGGTTTCCCAAGACAGGACCCTTCAGAAGCCTTTCCTTAGTCAAATGGACGCGCTCCAACCTATCATTCCCACTACCACCAACTGTCCAAGTGACTAAGTTCTAGCAACCTATATGATCATGGCAGAGCCCATATTGCCAAGTGGTTGCACTGTAAGCTTTCTCAACACTTGGCCTCCAAATCCCTTTGTGCCTGGGTGGCATACCACAAGTGAGATACACAACCCAAGTCCATGGCCTTGTGTAACCACTCAACATAACCCAATCCTTCCATTCCACCCAGGAGGTTCATTTGACTTAGTTGTTTTATTAGGAAAGTATAAGTCTCATGACTTAGAAATATTTTCATCATAATAAGTATAGATTTTCACCAACCCTTTTTGCTAAATAGCTAGGCTAAGCATGGTATGATAACTTATCTTAGGAAAATTCCCTAGCAATTCTACAATTCTACACTACTTAGGATTTCCCCACTTAGCATTAGGCAAAAGTAGCATGCAAGACTTAGCAAAATCTCTAATGCTAGTACAAAACATAGGATAGAAATATTCATGAAAATATCACTTGCCTTGGTAATGTGGAGAGTAGCACTCCTCACAATCACAATCACTAGCAAAATCTACACAAAAATTTGTAGCACACAATTACACACAATTAAATACAATCAAAAAATAATATGAATGCATGCATGCAAGAATTTACTAAGTGGTGATTTTGAAAACTCTACCAAGCATGTGCATGTTTACAGAAACTTAACAAGTCACAAGTTTGCCAACTAAACTTATTTATCCCTAAAACAAATTACTAAACTAAATCCATACTTACAATAGCCTTAAACATGTTTCTATAAATAAAGTCATTTTAACTGTTACTATTTGTTAAATACATTGGATATTCAGAAAGGTCTTGTTTTACTGAATCCAACAGTATAAAGTTTGCAAAATTCCAACGTGGCAATCAAAAGTTATAAGCATTTGAAATTTGGATCAAATTCTGGTTTTAAATCTGTTTTTAGTGCTAACACTTGCCACGCGTCGTGTTGTGATTTGCGCGTACCGGTTCGCACCGGATCGAGCTCTGTAGCCGCAGGATCTAAGTAGATCGCACGCTCCAGATCGCGTACCTCTTCGCCGATTAGTGAATCTATCCTAACGCTTGGATCAAGATCCAACGGCGCGCGAGCAAGTGACCATGTCCTGGCGGCGCGCGGCGTCAGCGAGCGGCGGAGCGCTCGGTCTACGGCGGCGCTAGCGTTCCAGATCGTTCCAGGATGCAAGAAGGTACTCACCGGATCTGCAAAGGCGTGCTAAAGATCGACGTGGTACTGGTTTGCGGAGGGGCGCTCGGATGTGGCTGAGGGAGCTCGTCAGAGTCGTGCACGGCGTCGGGTGGTTGTTGTCGGCGTCGTTGCCGAGGTTCCGCGTCACCCTAACACAAGCCAGAGGGTTTAGGAGATGCGCAAAAAAGTGGTGAACAATCTCGTGTGAGTCAGAAGTGAAGGGGCGCACGGAACTTACGGAATTTGGTCGCCGGAGTCGAGGTGGTCGTCAGATGCTTGCGGCGTCGAGCGGGAACGGTGACCTAGGGCAGTACAGGATGAACTGGTGGGGTCAGGAGGTGCGCAAGGAGATTGCGAAGTGGCTCGAACGAATCAGAGAGGAAGGGGCGCACGGAGCTCACCGGAATCGATCGCCGGAGTGAGCTCTGTCTGCGGCGGTGTTGTGTGAGTCGTGGGCAGCCTGGTGGCGTGAAGGCAGAATTGACTGGGGCGAAATGGTCGCTAGGAGGTGGGGATCTTATAGCTGGAGCCTCGACAGGAAACGCTCGTCGCATCAATGTTAATTATGCTCGCGAGATCAGCGCTGCAACGGCCAGCGGCGGAGTCGTGCGCGGAATCAGAGGGGAAGACGATGCTGACGTGGAGGAGGCCCGCTTGTCAGTGAAGTGCGCGAGGTGGAGGTGGGGTCTGTCTGTCAGCGACAGATTGCGTGCGCTCGCGCGTGAGAGAAGAAAAGGAAACTCCCGGGTGGGCTTGTTGGGCTTGATTCGAGGCTGGGCCAAAAACCTGGCGCGTGGCCTTTTCCTTTGTTTATTTCTTTTTCCTTTTCTATTTTGATTTTCTGGGTAGATTTTCAAATGAAATCGAGTTCAATTTGAATTCAAATTTTCTTGGAATTTTTGCAGTGAGCAGTAGTCTCAAAAAATGGTCATATAACCATGGGGTTGCTTTGTAAGGGATTGGTCAAGCTTGGAGATCAAAATATCAGAGGCTAGGCACTTGGTTAAAATTTGAAAGATGGTTTTTGGAACCCATTTCCATTTGAAAAACTTGGTTTTAAATCTACACTTAAATCCTATGCTCAAAGAAGGCAACCTTCCTCGTTCACAACAATCAAACTTACAAGTGGTGCTAGCTATTTAAATTAAGTCTGTCCACATAAAATCATGATACCATATGTTTCTGTTTTTCTGAAATGATTTGAGAAAGCCCTAAATGATGATGGATGCAAGGATGATATGAATGAGTTTTGGAATATGAATTTAGGGATGTTACAGAATTTTGCCAAGTATAAACCATGCCATGGGAAATCCTAGTAGATGAAACCTTAGTAGAAATTTTCTAAGTTAAGATTCCTACTACTATCATGCTTAGCTTAGATAATAGGAAACAAGGGTGGAATATATATTCATACTATGGAAAATTTCTAAGTCTGTGGACTTGTGTTTTGTTTAATAAAACAACTAAGTAAATGAATCACCTGGGTGGAATGGAAGGAATGGTTTGTGTTGAGAGGTCATGCAAGTCCAGTATGCTGGGGAAAACTTGGGCATCACCAAGTCCAGTATGCTAGGGAAAACTTGGTGTCTCACTTGTGGATGGCCACCCAGGAACAAAGAGATTTGAGATGTCAAATGTTGAGAAGCTTCAAGTGCCGCCACTTGGCAATATGGGCTCTGCCTGGATCATATAGGTTGCAATAACTTAGCCAAATGGACAGTTGGTGGTAGGGGAATGATAGGTTGGAACGCGTCCATTCTGGTCTAAGGGAAGGCTTCTGAAAGATCTTGTCTTGGTGAAACCAGGTCTTGTGGGGAAAGTGCACCACCTTTGTAGAGTGTAAAATCTAAGTACTTAGCCAAGTCCCTGGCAAAGGACAATTTGAGCATCAAGACATGGAATCTATCAAGAATCTCCTCATCCCAATTTCTAAGTTAAAATCTTGTGGGTGAACAAGGGATTGAAGGATCACCAATTTCTATTGGGAGATGCCTTGGGAAAGATTTTGTCAAGCAAAAACTTAGAGTTTTCAAATGATAAGGAAAATCTATTTTGAGCAATGCAAGCCTAAGCTCCACTTAGCCAAATGCATATAGATGATAGACTCCACTATACTACCATAGTATCACTTGCCAATACAATTCAAATGTATTGACCCTTGTGGCTGTAACTTGTTATGTTGCAGGTTTGTTTGATGTTAGTAAAGTTTGTTGATTAGGATTACAAGTCTACAACCAACATGTCTGCCTGTGGCACTTTGAAGATGAAGGACCCCGTGCTATTGTTATATTCTGCTGCATTGTAATGAGATAGACAAATGAGCTTTGTAAGATGTAATAAATTATTTTATTCCTGGTTATAAAGTTGTATTATGACCTTTGTTTCTTGATATTACATCTTAACTGTGGATGCTAGCTATTGATCCAGGGACTAGCATTGTAAACACAGGGATCTCTACCTTATTAAAGGTTGGGAACCTTACAGATGGTATCAGAGCATTGTGTTGCCTGTAGGATTGTAACCCTAGGATTGGACAAAAAACCCTTAGAAAAATAGGAGTTGTATTTGTTCCAAAACTTATTTACAAACAATCTTGCAAACTCTTTCCTCAACCATTTTGGTTTTGATTCTACATCTCTTCTATTTCAAACTTGATGGACAAAGCCTACCCCATGGCCAAAGACTTCACCATGAGCAAAGGACTTCATCAACTCTAATGACTTCAACATCTTCAAATGATCTCAACCTTATTCTCAACAAGGACTTCAACCTTGGATATCACTAAGGAATACAAGTGAGACAAGAAAAGTTACTCAAGACTTGAAGACTAAGGAAACACAACTTAGAGGGAATCATCATCACCTTTGGAGTTTTGTGACCAAGATTCAAGAAATTCTCTAAGGATACAAACCTCTTGTTCAAGAAGAATCAACCAAGAAGGATGGAAAGATCACAAGTGAACCATATAGTTGGACCACCATGTTTAGTTTAAAATTAAACACACCAACTTATGTGGTATAACAAAATATTTGATTGCTTAAAAATGTGCTTGAACTTGTTGTTTGAGTGGAATGTTTGTTTGTGATTGCTTGCACATTACTTGAGTGAATTGTGATACGTGTGATTAGAATTGATTCCTTAGAACTATTTTACCTATTCTAATCCCAACCCAACCCAAACAAATGACTACTCCAGGAAATTCCAACATCAAGGTTAGTGACAACAACAACAACCAAGAGGACAACATGAGAGAACTCATAGTAACCCAAACCCAGTTGAACCAAGTGACAGCTCAATTTATAGCTAACACCAGTGAGGTAGATCCAACCATGCAAAGGTTTTTGGAAACCCAAACCCAATTGTCGCATAAGGTGACAGATCAAATGATCAACATGGGAAACAACTCTTCCAAAGGAGTTGGTGACAACAAGGATGACAAAGATTATATTTTAGAAGGAACCCAAGCTTGCAATATTTGTGGAGACAAGGATCACACTTCCAAAGAGCATGAAGATCAATGCCCCAATTGTGAAGAGAAACATCCAACCAATCAATGCCCCACATCCCAAGCTACTTGTTACTTATGTGAAGGAAATAATCATGTCCCTATCCAATGCCCCATCTATTCCATAGTTCAACAAAGGAAACAAGGTGGAGTGCAACAACTGATTGCAGACTACCATGAGAGAGCCAAGTCAACCAAGAAGGATGAAGACAAAGGAAAATCTCAGCTTGTATCTCCCAGCAAAATGACCCAATTTAAAGGACCAAAGAGGAGACATATGTATTATCCAAGGAATAAGAAAAGGTCAAGGAGACCAGGAAACATTCCTACCTTTGAGATAACATATGAAGAACATGAACTAGAAGCACTCCTAGCTTTGGAGAAACCCAAGAAGAATAAGTATAAGGAAATTAGCCAAGTGTGGTGCAACAACTGCAAAGAGTTAGGCCATTTTGTGTCAACTTGTCCACAGAAGATACGTGAAGAACTCAATCTTATCACATGTTACAATTGTGGTAACCAAGGACATTATGCAAGCAATTGTCCAGAAAAGATGAAGCACAAGATAAACAAGCCTATGAAGGATCTCAGCCTAGTCACGTGTTTCAAGTGTGGAAACAAAGGACACGGTGCAGATGTTTGTCCAGAGAGATTTCAACAAGATCCCAAGCAAACCAAGATGTAATCTAGTTGGAAAATTTTTAAGGGTGGTAGTACCCTAGATGCTTTGAGCCAACTTGTAACCCTAGCCTCCCTAAATCTCGGGACGAGATTTATTTTAAGGGTGGTAGCCTGTCACATCCCAAGATTTTCCAAATCTTGTAATGTGAAAAATAAATAAACAAAATAAAAGATTGTTGAATTTTAGGGTGAAAAGAAACTTTTGTTTCTAAATGGAAACTTAAAATCCCATCTTGAACAAACTTTAGTTAATGTTTGAATCCAACTAAATTCAAATCAAGAGAAATGCATTTCTCATTAAATGCATCTGGAAAGTTAAACACTTGGAAAATAAAACCAAACCTAAAACCCTAATGGTGGAAAATCATTTTCAAGTTATCTCCAAGCCTATGGATTTGATCCATATAAAAATTTGTCAACAAACATTTATAAATGATCAAGAATGACAAATAGAAATATTAAAACCATATAAATTGATTTCATTCAATTAGGAGCCATAAATAAAATCTTATGAATTTAGTAAGATAAGGAAAAGTAAATTCCAAAGCTAATAAAGAACCTATCTAAAAATCCATACCAAATGGAGAGCAAATAATCCTAAAGATATTTAAAAGGATAAACAAATATTAAATAAGATTTTACAAATTGGAATCACCAAGTTTGGATCTCTAAATAAAAAGATATGGATTTTATAAGATGAAGAAAGAAATATTAAATAAAGAATATTTAAAGACCAAATTAAATCTTGGCAAAGACCATAAGCAAATGGAATGAATATAATCCAAATCCAAATAAAATAAAAAGATAAAGAGTTTCCAAAAATAAAATAAAATGACATTAACCATTCTACCCCTATTTTAATAAAGACAAATCTCTAATAAGAATAACTATATACTTCATGAGAAAATAGTATTTTGGAATTTACCCAAGTGGAATAAAAGTTGTTTAATTAACTTAAATAAAATAAATCTTCCAAGTAAAATTTAGGGAATTAAAACTATATTTAATTCCATGGGAATTAAAACAAATACCCAATTCAAATGATTTATGAATCATATCAAATACTTTCCAAATATTCAAGATGAATTATTTGACACCCAAATGATCAAATAAAAACCTACTGAAAAGATTTAGAAGGTTTTATAAATTTAAATGGTGTTTGAAATTATTAATAAACCTTATTTGATTTAAAACAAGGGCCTAATTAAATAATTAAAAGACACAAAAAGGAATAAAATTTTATTCCAAAATTGACTTCGGATTATATTACTAATCAATATTTAAACCTACACAAATTTTGGTTGAGTTTTGAATTCAAATTGAGGTTTGAATTAATTAAACAAAACCAAAACAGAATATTAGAAAAAGAAAAAGAAAAAACAACCAGATCAAAAAAATGAAAAGGTGCAGCCCAGCCCAGCTAGCCCACCTGGCCCATTAGTAGCCCATCTCCCCCCTCCCGCAGTGAAACGTTTTCCACTCGCAAACTTACCCCCAGCGCCGCTGACGACCAGACCCCACCTCCTCCCTCTCTCTCACGCTGCCATGCGACCCCACAGCCCCGTCAGCATCGTCTTCACCCGCCGCTGACCGCGCCCCCTCTTTCCTCCCTGGCCGTTCTATCGTCGTTTCCTCGCGTTAATACACAATAACTATGCCATTTAACAGCCCCGCGACCAAGCTGTCTTAAGCGCCTGCGTTCCCTCCCCATTTCCACTCTCTTGCCCGGCCCTCTCTGCCCGAGGGCTCTTTCAATTCGGAGCCACACCGCCTCTGTCTCCGGCGAGCTCCGCGAGAAATTCCGGCAGCACTGTGTCGCCCCTCGCCTTCTCAACCACCTGAACAAACTCCCCACCCCCTCGCAAACCTCCCCGTAACTCCAGCTCGCCCACGCGTGCTCTGCAGCATCGGCAACGACGTCAACCAACAGCACCGCCGTCTGCAAACAACTCCGGTGAGCCTCATCGCTTGAACCCGTGCGCGCCTCGACCAGAGTTTCATGCCAACTTGTTCGCATGTGCCTTGTGAACATCCAGGTGCTCGCCATTCACTCGCGTAGGACCCGTAGGCTCGCCTTCGACGTCGACAGCAAGTTCCAGACGCAGACGACTGTAGGGTTCGCAACATAGAAAACAAAAAAATTCCTACGATGGGAACATCTATGTACCAAGATCTATCTACTAGATACAAGCAACGGGTGGATATACATCCATAGAATACATACCCTCGAAGACCGAATAGCGTTAACGAGGTTGTACTCGTGGATGATGTAGACGAACGCTTGCCGATCTCAAGATCGTGATGAAGTTCGTCTGGTCCAGCCGGTCTAGCACGATCAAGTCCTCCACCTCAAAGCAGTGGTGCATCCGTGATCGCACACACGTACGGGTACCCCGACAACCTCCGCGCCCTCGCTCCAGCGAAGCAGCGGAAGCAACAAATCCTTCCAGAAAAAGCCACCGGAAACATGTATCTCGCTGATCCGAGACCATGGGGGAATTCTAAAGGGGGAAGAGAGATCCTTCGCGAGGAGGTGTGCTTTGAGAGGGGGAGAGGGGGGCCTTTTATAGGGGAGAGGGGGGGAACCCAAGGGGCATGGCGCCCAGCCATGGGGGATGCCCCCACCTCTTCCACATTCATGTGGGTGGATCTCCCACTCAAAATGAAAAGCCTCCACTCCCATTAAAAAGCCTCCACTCAAAAATGTACTCACATGCATTAAATTTCCACCAAATTTAATGCAAGCTCTCATTTAAATAAAAATCTTTTATTTATTTATTCAGAATTTTGTTAATTACTTTAATTAACAAACGTTCACATAAAACCCCTTGCTAGTATTCCATTTCACATGCAGAACCAGTTTCAGCAATTTCAACCGAAACAGTTTTGGTGTCTAGTGAAATAAATTCCTGCGCTTTACTTTGTTTTTCTGGCATATCATTTGCTCCGAATGGTGTCGGTATCCCTTAAGTGTGTCACCCTACAGTTCGCGAATAATGCAGACATGATAGAGACCCTTCTCCGATCAATAATCAGTAGCGGGACCTGGAGATCCATACTGACTCCCACACATTCAACGATGACTTCTGTGATCGTGTGAACCTTTTACACTAGTATCTTAATCCCTTTGTTTCATGATATATTACATGTCCGAGATTCAATCATCGGTATCTCCATACCTAGTTTGATCTCGTTACCGACATGCACTCTTTTCTCGTTCCCGTGATATAACATTCTAGTGATCAAATCACTTGCTTGCAAGCTAATCAATGTGATATCACCGAGAGGGCCCAAAGCATATCTATCCGTCATCGGGATGAACAAATTCCACTCTCGATCCATGGGCCTCAACATAACACTTTATTAGTTCTGAATCCATCTTTATAATCACCCAGTTACGGTGTGACATTTGATGTTATCAAGAAACTCTTCCGGTGTTAGTCATTGACATGATCTCATGGTCTAAGGATTAGGATCACTTCGTAAGTTGTTATAGCAATATAAACTCAATGACTTTGATCGTAATGATATACTTTAGATGAATGTTCATCACACCATTACCCTAATGTTGTGACCTCGTTATTAACAACATCCAATGTCCATGATCAGGAAACCTATGATCATCTTGTTAATCAACGAGCTAGTTTATAAGAGAGGCATAACTAGGAACTACCTTTTGTTTATTAAACACACATGTATTAACATTTCCGTATTAATAAAATTATAGCATGCAAAATAAACATTTATCATAAATAAGGACTACGATAATAACCACTTTATTATTGCCTCTCGGGCATATTCCCTTCAGTCTCCCACTTGCACTAGAGACAATAATTTAGTTTGAAAACTTTGCATATTGAACACCTATGGCTTTCTGGTATTCCATATACGCAACTGCAAGTGGTTAACATAATCTACGGATCTGATGCTTTCAGGTCCGTGTGTATTTGCATGTCTTTGCGTCTCCATGCATCACTCATTCTCTAATGAGATGGCATTATATAAATTTGGTCTTTTGGTGAGACCTTTAGTTCCTTGGGGTTAAAACATGTCGATACTATTGTCACACAATATATCTTTAGTGTTATCCCGTTGCGAGCCACACCTTAGTTTGATAACAAACTACTTGACACAAATTCCCTCCTTTGCCGCTACTAGTCATATACTTAGCCTTTTGTTGTAGTATTCGTCACAATGTCTTAACTTTGGAACTCTTCCAAATCCATCATGGAATCTCCTTTCCATTACATTGTGCCACCCATAGTTTAAATTGAGATAAACTTAATTTGTATCTTGTGACAAAACTAGTATCAATGTAACTCTTTACAATGAACTATTTGTAATTGTTTGTCACCTCTACACAAATATATTCTTAGTTCTTCCAAAAGATCATAAGAATATCCTTACTATCGTCCAATGATCATTTTATGATTCATTCTGGTATATGCTCATAACACTTAGAGCATAGGACATATCTGGATGTGTACATATCATGGTATGATTGATCAAAACATTCTCGTGATTTCACTCATCAAGTGTCAAAGCACTTGAATCTTGTTTCACTTATCAAGTGTCGATACACTTGAATCTTGATTCAATTCTTTTCCATGCGACAAGAACTGTTTCTTGTTGTTTCTATATAGAACTCCTTCAATATCTCATATATGTACGTTTGGCACAACCATATTAGCGTCACAGTCTATCCACTATAGACATTCACGCTAAATATTCGGGTTTTGCCTAAGTATTTCATCGAAATGAAATTCTTAACCTTTGTCAATAAAATATACATCATTTCTAATCAACAAGATGTCCTCCACATAATGTATTAGAAATATGTCTTAGCGCTCCCACTTAATTTCTTGCAAATGCAAGTATCTTCATCGTCTCCTGATGAAAACTCTTTTTCATCACGGTGAAGATTCCAACTCCGTGATGCTTACTTCAACAATTGAAGTTTGCATGCCCCTTTTTAGCATCCTTTGAATTAACAAAACCCTTTGGATCGTGGCATGTACACGTCCTAGGTAACCATTCTATTAAAAGAACTTTTTTTTGTTTATTCATCTACCATATACCAAATTATATGTAGTGGTTGCTATTTTAATCCGTCCAGACTAAATATCTCTATGAAAGATCAAATCTTGTCATAGTCAACTCCTTGAACATTGTCATAAAATACTTTACGACATGTCGACTATTTCATAGATGTGAAACATCCATGTCTGTTTCTTTATAGATCCAAATACGACCGATAGGTTTTTACACCTTTCTGGAGGGTCTTCCAAGTTCAAAACTTGATTTATCGTGTATGGACTTATCACGGATTTTATGGCTTTCAAGCCATTTGACGGAGTCAGGGCCCATCATCGCTTCTTTGCATATAGTCGGTTCATCATTGTCAAACAATAATGATTTACTCTCAAATCTTAGTATTTGATTGTTTATCCGACCTACTTGGTTCAATAGGAACTTAGATCTCCATGACCACAACCTTTGAGGCACATAAACCATGAGCATTATGGCTGCCTCCAGAACGATTTCCGGCGCTGCGCAACTCATCACATTTAGCTAAGGTTCGTTAACCTTATCAAAGTTCTATTGTCCTCCCACTTAACATTTATGAAAAAATCCTTCTTCAAGAAACTTCACGTTTCAAGCGATAAACCCTTTTGTCCTTGGTGTTATGGAGGAATAACCAATTGTTATTCGAAATAACCTACAAAGACATGCTCATCCGACTTCGGTTGTAAACATCTTACTTATGTTTAGCATACCAAAATTTAAGAAATGACAATTTAGGTTTTACCCCAAACCATAACTTCCATGGTGTCATTTCAACGGATCTAGATGGAGCTCTTTTCAGTGTAAAAGCGAAAGTCTCTAAAGCTTTAATCTTTTAAAACATAATGGCAGTTTTATAAATAACACCTTTGATCCAACCATGTCAAACAAGGTTTCATTACAAATCTCAAACACTCCATACTCCTATGGTGTTTCGGGCGATGTAAATCTAGGTGTTTTGCTAAACTTGCAACTCAAATAAATCCCTTTATGATAAAATCATAATTCATTTATTTTCTTGTTACACTTGTAACTCAAATAAATCCCTTATGATAAAATCATAAACCATTTATTTTCTTGTTACAATGATTTTCACTTCATCTTGAAAGTCTTTGAACATTTTCAAATATTTCACACTTCTTTCTCATTAAGTGAATATTCACTCAAATTTCCGGAGAAAGTATATGAAGTTGAAACTCATCGCTTACGACTACACATAACGAACTACATACATCGATATGTATAAATTCCAATATTTTAGTCGTTCGTTCTTCTTTGGCCTTTGAACGAAGTTTTAATTATCCCGAGGAAAGTCTCACAAGCGTCACTTGATCAAATCAAAGACTCCAAAAATCCATGAATATGGAGATTCTTCATGTTTTCTTTCCAATATAATTTAAACGGCGATGTCACTTCGTAAGTGATCTTTCAATCATTTGTCTTGCGACATTTTAGCATTAGGTTTTATGGATGTGATTTCTCCAACTAGATTTGTAAATCATACATCTTATATGGAATACGGTAATTATTTGAACAACCTTTGTTCTCATAATACCTAATTCAAATAACAATTATTAATACAAATCTTGAAGTCAAGCTTTGATGTCAACGAGAAATACAAACAACGGTTTGTTTGTTTTCGATGAACATCATCACATATTCTCTTGTTAGTTACTTAGGCCATTGTGGTTCATGAATTGCGTTGTTCCGTATGAAATTTCATACCAACCAATTCGGTATCCAATACCCAAGAACCACATTGTTTAACAAGCAAAGAATACAACCATAACATGTATATCATCCATATACCTAAATTGGATATTTCCAGTCTTTTCTTTTCTGCCAAATATATTTTATAGATTCTCTTTCAGCATTTCCTTTTCCTTTTTAAAAGAATTTATCAACATCAACTGTGGCGCCATATACATGACACATAGTCCAAAGCGTGTATATTCAAATAATAATACCTTTGGACTTGCACTTTGAAGTAGATCACCATCATCAAAATGATAGGTATTCTTTCAAAATCCATTATTTAGTAATATTTTAGTGTATTAAACACTTTACATACATCTTCTATTCATCCTTATCATGACGACTTTCATGATCAAGCTACTGTAGCTTATAAAGGTGAATCGTGAGTATAACATTACTTTCCAAAACCCTTTTGGATGATTAGGATGTCTAGCATATCCAACCTTTGTAAATTCTCGTCCAATATGAGATCATATATTATACTCTATCATATTGCAACCAAAACATTGTTTCGGATATCGTTATATCTGTCACACATGATGGTTTCTGAAACAATTCTTTCAGCTCCTAGACAACATTGATATTTCAAAACAATCAAGAATCATGGAGGCAAACATGATACTTAAGATACTAACACTGGAATTGTTACTCTTGATTTAATACCAATTATTAAATTTCACGGAGTAAATAGAATTTTGCTGAAAGTTTGCAATAGGACTTCAAACTTTAGATTGACACTCAACACAATACGATACCAGTTCGTAAAGTATATATATCCAGAATTCTATAGTTCTATTATCTCAATTACAACTATGCATAAGGTGGTGAACGAATGCCAATGACTACAACAAATTATGCAAATTCACTTTGATTTAATTTATGATAAATTGAGTTCTACTAATCCAAATTAGAAATGAACTCCCACTCAAAAACGACATCCCTCGTGTCTTTTTGGTGATTACATGAACCAAATCCACTACACCAAGTCCGATCATCACGTGAGTCGGTGTAGCTTCAAAGGCGAGCATCAAATGGGCATCATATCTACTATATGACTCATGATTAACCTTTCGGTCCGTGTTCCGAGGCCATGTCTGTACATTCTACGCTCGCCAAGTAAGAACCTTAGTATTCGCGTGTGTAACTGTCTTACACCCGAGATATGCTCGTGGATTCAAGTACACCCGATCATCACGTGATGTCTTGAAGCGACGAAACATTGTCGGTGCATACTTAAGGAAGAACACATTTTTATCTTGATATCTAAATGAGGGATCATCTTATTATGCTAATAAAACGCCAAACAAGCAATATAAGATGCTATCAAACATCACATGTTTATTAGTGGAATGATATGGTTCTCGCATATGATCTCCATCACGTGCATCGTGGTATGATCAATATGATACCTCTATGTGTAAGGCCAAGGTCTATGGAACCTACACGTTATGCATGTTGTAAGAGTATCATCTCATAATTCTACTTACAACATCACCATATCATAACACTAGCCCAGCAACAATCTAAACTAGACGCCTCTAATTTATCCATTGCAAGTTTTACGTGGCTTAGGGCTTTCGAAGATAGAACCGTTCTTACCTACGAACATGAACCACAACGAGGATAACCAAATTGTTGACAACTCGTTGCAAATTAGATATTGACTATAGTAGGAGAGACAGACACCCGCTAGCCACTTATGCAAAACTAGTTGCATGTCAAGCGTGGAACAGGTCTCATGTGCGAGGACATGTAAAGTTTGTCCGGGCCGCTTCATCCCACTATGCCACCAATATCCAAAGTACAACTAAGAAGCAATAAAATGATCATCATCGCCCACATAATCATATGTGTACTACCCGTGCAAAGTATCTACGCATAGATCCGGCTCTGATACCACTGTAGGGTTCGCAGCATAGAAAACAAAAAATTTCCTACGATGGGAACATCTATGTACCAAGATCTATCTACTAGATACAAGCAACGGGTGGATATACATCCATAGAATACATACCCTCGAAGACCGAATAGCGTTAACAAGGTTGTACTCATGGATGATGTAGACGAACGCTTGCCGATCTCAAGATCGTGATGAAGTCCGTCTGGTCCAGCCGGTCTAGCACGATCAAGTCCAGCACCTCAAAGCAGTGGTGCATCCGTGATCGCACACACGTACGGGTACGCCGACAACCTCCGCGCCCTCGCTCCAGCGAAGCAGCGGAAGCAACAAATCCTTCTAGAAAAAGCCACCGGGAATATGTATCTCGCTGATCCGAGACCATGGGGGAATTCTAAAGGGGGAGAGAGATCCTTCGCGAGGAGGTGTGCTTTGAGAGGAGGAGAGGGGGGCCTTTTATAGGGGAGAGGGGGGAACCCAAGGGGCATGGCGCCCAGCCATGGGGGCTTCCCCCAACTCTTCCACATTCATGTGGGTGGAGCTCCCACTCAAAATGAAAAGCCTCCACTCCCATTCAAAAGCCTCCACTCAAAAATCCACTCACATGCATTAAAATTCCACCAAATTTAATGCAAGCTCTCATTTAAATAAAACTCTTTTATTTATTTATTCAGAATTTTGTTAATTACTTTAATTAACAAACATTCACATAAAACCCCTTGCTAGTATCCATTTCACATGCAGAACCAGTTTCAGCAATTTCAACCGAAACAGTTTCGGTGTCTAGTGAAATAAATTTCTGCGCTTTCCTTTTCTTTTTTTGGCATATCATTTGCTCCGAATGGTGTCGGTATCCCTTAAGTGTGTCACCCTACGGTTCGCGAGTCGGGACCTGGATATCCTTACTGACTCCCACACATTCAACGATGACTTCTGTGATCGTGTGAACCATTTACGCTAGTATCTTAATCCCTTTGTTTCATGATATATTACATGTCCGAGATTCGATCATCGGTATCTCCATACCTAGTTTGATCTCGTTACCGACATGCACTCTTTTCTCGTTCCCGTGATATAACATTCTAGTGATCAAATCACTTGCTTGCAAGCTAATCAATGTGATATCACCGAGAGGGCCCAGAGCATATCTATCTGTCATCGGGATGAACAAATTCCACTCTCGATCCATGGGCCTCAACATAACACTTTATTAGTTCTGAATCCATATTTATAATCACCCAGTTACGGTGTGACGTTTGATGTTATCAAGAAACTCTTCCGGTGTTAGTGATTGACATGATCTCATGGTCTAAGGATTAGGATCACTTCGTAAGTTGTTATAGCAATATAAACTCAATGACTTTGATCGTAATGCTATACTTCAAATGAATGTTCATCACACCATTACACTAATGTTGTGACCTCGTTATTAACAACATCCAATGTCCATGATCAGGAAACCTATGATCATCTTGTTAATCAACGAGCTAGTTTATAAGAGAGGCATAACTAGGAACTACCTTTTGTTTATTAAACACACATGTATTAACGTTTCCGTATTAATACAATTATAGCATGCAAAATAAACATTTATCATAAATAAGGAATACGATAATAACCACTTTATTATTGCCTCTTGGGCATATTCCCTTCAACGATAACTCCGGCAAGGAATCGCCATCATCTCTGTGCGCCCCTTCGCCAACCACGAGCACGTTGAGCTGCAGCACATCCCGGCGAACACGGTGAGCATACCCTCCCTTCCCCTAGCTTCTTGGAATAGCCAGAGCGCCGCCGCCCGAGCGTCGCCGCCGCCAGCCACCGCTGAGCGCCGCCAGAGTATGGTCAGATCGTCTCCAGCCGTTAGATGCAGATCGTAGGGATACGATAGATCACTTAACTGAACCGGTACGGATAGATATGTGCCGCTCAATCTAACTTATATCCAACGCCTCACAGTACTCGATCCGCACGAAGCGGTACCGGCGAATAAGAACACGACACGTGGCCTCTGTCTATTTTAAAAACCAGAAACTTTCCTATTAAATGTTTAATTTTGTAAAATTCACAACTTTCAAACCACACGTCCAAATTTTGCAAATTTTATATCAATGGAATCAGCAAGACAAGCACTTTCCAAACATGCACCTTGTTTAGTAAATTGCTTCTGTTAAAATGTTTGTTTTTACAGAAACTTGTGTATGCATGTTTAGAATATAAAAATTGTTCTAAAATGATTTTGGGGATAAAATCTTTGGAAAATGGTTTGTTTTGAACCTACTGACCATAGTAATAAATTTGTGGTTTCAAAAATATATTTGTTGAAGCAAAAGAATGAATCTTTGATTTAAACCATTTCTAGTCAAATAAAAATAATGCTTATTTATGAAAAATGCTTTCGGGAGAAAATCTTTGGGAAATATTTTGGAATAAACTCTCTGACCCCAAACACCAAGTTTTATGATTTGAAAATGTACTTGGTGAACCCTATAAAAATTATTACTTTGCTAAAGACAATTTCAACCACATAAAATAATGACTTAGTTTAAAAATGGTTTATAGGAAGAATCTTTTGCAAATGGTTTTGCCACTTTATAAAATGACCAATAAGTGTTTTAGAATGATTATAACCTATTATATAACAATTTTGTAAATAAAACAAAGTTTGGCATGCTTGCATGCATTGTTTTGTTTCTATCATTTTATGTGATGTTTTGCTTGAATGGTAGATTGAAATATTGCTTGCTTGATTGAATTGTAGTGATTTGAAGAGTGTGAATATTGCAAAGAATAAGGAGTGAAATTATACTCTCTACCAAAAAGGCAAGTGATGCTTCATAATTTTGTCCCATTATTTTCACTATGCATTAGTGATATTTCTAAGTAGGACTTGCATGGAATTTTTGCCAAGTATAAACCATGCCATGGGAAATCCTAGTAGATGAAACCTTAGTAGAAATTTCCTAAGTTAAGATTACTACTACTATCATGCTTAGCTTAGCTAATAGGAAACAAGGGTGGAATATATATTCATACTATGGAAAATTTCTAAGTCTGTGGACTTGTGTTTTGTTTAATAAAACAACTAAGTAAATGAATCACGTGGGTGGATTGGAAGGAATGGTTTGTGTTGAGTGGTCATGCAAGTCCAGTATCCTGGGGAAAACTTGGGCATCACCAAGTCCAGTATGTTGGGGAAAACTTGGTGTCTCACTTGTGGATGGCCACCCAGGAACAAAGAGATTTGAGATGTCAAATGTTGAGAAGCTTCAAGTGCAGCCACTTGGCAATATGGGCTCTGCCTAGATCATATAGGTTGCAATAACTTAGCCAAATGGACAGTTGGTGGTAGGGGAATGATAGGTTGGAACGCGTCCATTCTGGTCTAAGGGAAGGCTTCTGAAAGATCTTGTCTTGGTGAAACCAAGTCTTGTGGGGAAAGTGCACCACCTCTGTAGAGTGTAAAATCTAAGTACTTAGCCATGTCCCTGGCAAAGGACAATTTGAGCATCAAGACATGGAAGCTATCAAGAATCTTCTCATCCCAATTTCTAAGTTAAAATCTTGTGGGTGAACAAGGGATTGAAGGATCACCAATTTCTATTGGGAGATGCCTTGGGAAAGATTTTGTCAAGCAAAAACTTAGAGTTTTAAAATGATAAGGAAAATCTATTTTGAGCAATGCAAGCCTAAGCTCCACTTAGCCAAATGCATATAGATGATAGACTCCACTATACTACCATAGTATCACTTGCCAATACAATTCAAATGTATTGACCCTTGTGGTTGTAACTTGTTATGTTGCAGGTTTGTTTGATGTTAGTAAAGTTTGTTGATTAGGATTACAAGTCTACAACCAACATGTATGCCTGTGGCACTTTGAAGATGAAGGACCCCATGCTATTGTTATATTCTGCTTTATTGTAATAAGATAGCCAAATGAGCTATGTAAGATGTAATAAATTATTTTATTCCTGGTTATAAAGTTGTATTATGACCTTTGTTTCTTGATATTACATCTTAACTGTGGATGCTAGCTATTGATCCAGGGACTAGCATTGTAAACACAGGGATCTCTACCTTATTAAAGGTTGGGAACCTTACAGATGTAGGTAAAATGTTTACTACACCAAGAGATTACTAAAGAAAGGAATTTGAAAGAACACCAAACATTTGATGATGGTGATCTACTTCAAAGTGCAAGTCCAAAGACATTGGTATTTAACTATACACGCTTTGGACTATGTGTCATGTGTATGGCTCCACTATTGATGATAGATTATTTCAAACAGAAAAGGAAATACTGAAAGAGAATCTCATAAATATATGGCAAAAAAGAAAAGACTAGAATTTTTCAGCTTAGGTATATAGAGGATATACATGTTATGGTTGTATTCTTTGCTTGTTAAACAATGTAGTTCTTGAGTATTGGATACTGAATTTGTTGGTATGAATCGTCATACGAAACAACACAATTCATGAACTACAATGGCCTAGGTAACTAGCAAATTAATAAGTGATGATGTTCATCGAGAACAAATAAAGGGTTATTGTGTTGCTCGTTAAACATCAAAGCTTGCCTTCAAGATTTGTTTTACCGGGTATTATGAGAACAAAAGGGTTGTTCAAATAATTGTCGTAATCCATAAAAGATGGATGATTTACAAATCTCGTTGGATAAATCACATCCATAAAACTAGTGCTAAAAATGTCGAAAGACAAATTGATTGAAAGATCACTTAGGAAGTGACATCTCCATTTAAATTATATTGGAAATAAAACATGAAGAAACTCCATGTGGATGGAATTTTGGAGTCTTTTGATTTTTGATGAAATGACGCTTGTGAAACTTTCCTAGATATAATTAAAACTTCGTTCACAGGCCAAAAGGGAACAGATGACTAGCTTATTGGAACTTGTACATATAGTTGTATGAAGTCCATTATGTGTAGTCAAGAGCGATGAATTTCAACTTCATAAACTTTCTCCGAAAATTTGAGTGAATATATAATTATTTACTTAATAAGGATGAAGTATGAAACATTTGAAAAGTTCAAAGACTATTCAAGATAAAGTGCAAAATAATTGCAACAAGAATATAAATAGTTTATGATAAGATCATAAAGGAAGATATTTGAGTTACAAGTTTAGCATAATACCTAAGATTTAAGGAATTGTTCCGTGGATTTGCATGTCCCCAAACACCATAAGAGTATGGAGCGTTCGAGATATGTAATTAAACCTTGTTTGACATGGTAAGATCGAAGGTGTAATTCGTAAAACTGTCATTATACTTTAAAGATTAAAAGCTTTAGAGACTATCGTTTTTCCACTGAAAAGAGCTCCATCATAATCCGTTGAAATGACACCATATAAAGTTATGGTTTGGGATAAAACCCAAGTTGTCCTTTCTTAAACATTGGTATGCTATGCATAAGAAAGATGTTTGCAACCAAAGTCGGATGAACCTGTCTTTGTATGTTATTTCGAATAATTGTTAAGTATTCCTCCATAACATCGGAGACAAAAGTGTTTGTCACTTAGAACGTCAAGTTTCTTTGAGAAGGAATTTTTCGTGAAAAGATAAGTGGGAGGACAATAGAACTTTGATAAGGTTAAAAGAACCTTAGCTATAGGTGCAAAGTTGCGCAGCGCCGAAAAGTGTCCGGGAGGCGGCAACAATGCTCATGGATCATGTGCCTCAAAGGTTGTGGTTACGGAGGTCAAAGTTTCTATTGAACAAAGTAGGTCGAGTAAACAATCAAATACCAAGATTTGAGGGTTGAATCATTATTTGAGAATAATGAACGGACTACATGCAAAGAAGCGATGATGGGCCCTAACTCCATAAAATGGCTTGAAGCCATAAAATCCGTGATAGTTCCATACACGAGAAATCATGTTTTGAACTTGAAGGACCCTCGAGAAAGGTGTAAGACCTTACAGTTGTGTTTGGATCTATAAAGAAATAGACATGGATGTTTCACATCTATGAAATAGTAGACATGTTGGGAAAGAGTTCACAACAATGTTCAAAGTTTGACTATGACAAGATTTGATCTTTCATAGCAATATTTAGTTTAGACGGATTAATGTAGCAACCACTACATATAATTTTGTTATGTGGTAGTTTAATAAGCAAAACAAGTTCTTCTAATAGAATTGTTACCTAGGACATGTGCATAACACGGTCCATAGGTTTTTGTTAATTCAAAGTATGCTAAAAGCATATGCAAACTTCAATTGTTGAAGTAAGCATTGCGGAGTTGGAATCTTCACTATGATGAAACTGTTAAAGGAGTTTAAATTCGTCAGAGACGATGAAGATGCTTGCATTTACAAGAAATTAAGTGGGAGCGCTAAGACATGTTTCTAATACATTATGTGGAAGACATATTGTTGATTGGAAATTATGTATATTTTATTAACACATATTAAGAATTTCATCCCGATGAAAGACTTAGGCAAAACCCAAATATTTGGCATCAATAGACGCTAATATGGTTGTGCCGAAAGTACATAGATGATATATTGAAAGAGTTCAATATAGAAACTACAAGAAAGGTTGTTTTCGCATAGAAAGGATTGAATGAGTTCAATATTGATGATATATTCAAATGTATTGACACTTGGTAAGTGAAACAAAGATTCAAGTATAGATTGATACTTGATGCATGAAATCACAAAGAGTATTTATATCAATCATATTGTGGTATGTACAAATCCAGATATGTCCTATGCTCTAAATATTATGAGCATATACCAGAATGATTCATAAGATGATCATTGGACAATAGTAAGGATATTCTTATGATCTTTTGGAAGAACTAAGAGTATATTATTTTGTATAAGTGGCAAATAGATGGTTAGTTCATTGTAAAAGTACTACATTGATACTAGTTTTGTCACAAAGTACAAATTAAGTTTATCTCAATCTAAACTAAGGGTGGCACAATATAATGGAAAGTAAGTTCCATAATGGATTTGGATGAGTTTCAAAGTTAAGACATTGTGACGGATACTACAACAAAAGGCTAAGTATATGACTGCTATTATAGCAGCTAAAGAGGGCATTTGTGTCAAGTAGTCTGTTATCAAACTAGGTGTAGTTCACAGCGGGATAATACTATGAAGATATATTGTACGACAATATTATCAACATGCTTTAACTCCAAAGAACTAAAGGTCTCACCAAAGGACCAAATTTATACAAAGCCATCTCATTATAGAATGAGTGATGCGTAGAGACGCAGAGACATGCAATTACACACGGACCTGGAAGTGTCAGATCCGAAGATTAGTTGACCACTAGCAATCATGTACATGCAACATTGGAAAGCCATAGGTGTTGAATACACAAAGGTTTGAACCTAGATTATTGACTCTAGTGCAAGTGGGAGACTGTTGGAGATATGCCCAAGAGGCAATAATAAAGTGGTTATTATCATATCTTCATGCTTATGATAAATGTTTACATACCATGCTATAATTGTATTAACCGGAAACATTAATACTTGTGTGATTTGTAAACATAAAAGAGTCCCTAGTAAAGCCTCTCGTTAAACTAGCTTGTTGGTTAATATATGATCATGGTTTCCTGATCATGAACATAGAAGATGTTATTAACAATAGGGTCATATCATTAGGAGAATGATGTGATGGACATAATCCTATAGTTAAGCGTAGCATAAAGATCAAGTCATTTAATATAGTTCATTTTCTATATGCTTTCTGGTACATAGTAACATAATTCCTTTGACCATGAGATCATGCTAATCACCATCACCGGAAGGATGCTTTGATGACATCAAACACCACACCGTAACTGGGTGGCTATAAAGGTGGCATTGAGTGTTCGGAAAGTATGTGTTGAGGCACATGGATCAAGAGTGGGATTTGTCCATCCATATGACGAATAGATATACTCTGGGCCCTCTCGGTGGAATGTCATCCAATTAGCTTGCAAGCATGTGACTGGTTCGCAAGGGATCATATATCACGGGAACGAGAAAAGAGTACTTATCAGTAACGAGGTTGAACTAGGTATGCAGAGATACCGACGATCAAAACCTCGGATAAGTAAACTATCGTGAGACAAAGTAAATTGGTATCGTATGTAAGTGGTTCATTCGATCGCAAAGTAATCATAGAAATATGTGGGAGCCATATGAATTTCCAGATTCCTCTATTGGTTATTGATCGGAGAAGTGTCTCGGTCATGTCCGCATAATTCACGAACCGTAGGGAGGCACACTTAAGGATTCGATGTTGTTGTGTAGTTATGGAATGATGAGTAAGAGACCAAATGTTGTTCGGAGTGTCGGATGGGATCCGGGATATCACGAGGAGATCCGGAATGGTCCGGAGAATAAAATTCATGTAAGGAAAGTCCTGTTTCGGAGTTCGGAAATGATTCCGGTGATTTCACCAGGAATGTTCTAGAAGGGTCTGGAAGGTCCGGCACTCCGGAGGGGGAAGGGTACATGGATGTGTCATGACAATGTGGAATGGTTGAATCATGTACTAGGTCACTTGACTGGGCAATATGATGAGAGAAATCAAATCCATGTTTGAAAGTCAAACGCCAATTAGAAAAGTCAAATATGAAGTTTGCTTGGTGGAGGGAGAGTAGGAAACCTACTTAGGGAGGAAGTCCTATCCCTCCACCCGCCGGACAAGGAGGAGGAGTTGGAGGAGGACTCCCTCCTCCCAACCGCCTCCCTCCCACCTATATAAGGAGGGGTAGGGCGCCCCCCTCCCCTCACACCTAAACCCTAGCCCTTGGCGCCACCACCTCCAAGTGTTGCCGCCGCCTAGGTCTCCTCTTCTAGCCAACTTGGGGCAAACCCTAGCTTTCCCTAGCCGCTGGCCAAGCCCACCCCTTAGTTCCTCTAAACCCTAGATCGCCAAGGCCCTCTCTCATACTCCACCATACTCGCTCCGGCTTAAGGCGAAGCCCTGCGAGATCTCCCCTCTACTTCCGACACCACGCCGTCGTGCTGCCGGATTCACAAGGAGAGTGCTACAACCTCCGCTGCCTGCTGGAACAAGGGAGAGGAAGGTCTTCATCGAGTACCATACATGTGACCGACTGCGTAAGCGCTGCCGGAACGCAGCGCCGGAATGATCGTCTACGCGATCTTGAGATCTGAAGTGTACGACTATATCATCCACGAGAATCTGCTCTCGTTAACCGCTTTGGATCTTCGAGGGTTAGTACTCTATCGACTCGTTGCTGCAATCTAGTAGATAGATCATGGCTTATGTGTGTTGTAACACCCTCGCCTGATAAGGCTGAGTTCATGTGTATAGTGCCAATCCCTGGATCGGTTCACTGGCACACACAGTACAAAATGATACCAAATATAACTGTGCATCATAAATACAACGAATATGATCCAGAATTTACATTATTTATTCAAGTACACAGCGGAAAATGAATACAAGGTAGATCTCCATCCTTCAAATGTGCCACAGGCGAACAATTGTTGAGTGGAGTCTAGCGACCTATGAACGATCACTCAGATACGATATAACCTGCAACATGAAACGTTGCAGCCACGAATGGTCAATACATTAAATGTATGGCAAGTAGGCTAAAGTGGGTAACAACAGATCTATCAACTACATGCTTATTTGGCCAAGTGGAGTTCAGGCTTATTTGCATAAAGCAATACAACTTTTCCCTACTTTCAAAATACTATTATTTCTTCAAAAACAATCTTCTAAGGACATACCAGCATAAACCCATGTAGATACAAGACAGTTCAGCTTTCGTATGCTCCTAAACCCATGTTCATCCATCAAGTTTTAGTAATTAAGAAATTGGGATGAGTGAGAAATATCATAGCATCAGTATCAGGTCGCTCAAATTGTCCATAACCGGGGACACGGCTAATCGATTAGTTTATACACCCTGCAGAGGTTAGTACACTTTACCCATGTGACTTGGCGAGCCCAGCTCGTACCACCACTCTCATATTGGGTGATGATAGGGAGAAGTCCAAGAAGGAACCGTTCAAGAAGTAGCTCCCCAATCCCGACGCGCACCGGTCCAACCTACACTATCTACATCTCTGGATACGCGGGTTCGACTTACCACAACCTACTGAGTTCAACCAACCGCCCATTTCATTATTGGCACATGGTTGCACACGAAAGCTTCCAAAAAAATAAACCAATCATTTCTCAGTGTCCTGGGCGGCATTCCCCACCAAAATCCACACTCGATGACCCAATCAATGCCATTCCGCCCAGGTGATTCATTAAAACATGTTGGTTTGTCATTTAGCAAAACATAATCCTTTCAAAACATATAACTTTTCATGATGTGATTCCCTTCCTCGTCTAAATAGCATAGCTAAGCAATCTACCAATACGATGGCTCATAAACAAGGGATACTAGGGAATAATATGGGACATAGCATAGCATATAAACATCAATTCCTACATATGCAATTCTACAAAAACATCTACAATGCATAGGAAAACAGTAGGACATTTATGACCAAGATAGCACCACTTGCCTTTGTTGTAGATGTAGTCGATTAGATAATTCTCACAATTCTCATAGAT
Source organism: Avena sativa (assembly GCA_916181665.1). Lineage (NCBI taxonomy): Eukaryota > Viridiplantae > Streptophyta > Magnoliopsida > Poales > Poaceae > Avena > Avena sativa. The sequence goes on along the minus strand of OV702283.1, from coordinate 150,647,066 downwards.
ATAATGGTTGCACTCGTCATAACCACAATACTTGCAATCATAGTAGTTGCAATCACAGTAGTTTCACTCCTCGCAATCTAACGTTTGAAGCAAACACAACAAACACCATTCAAAACATTGCAAACATACAACAGTGCAACATTACAAGAAAACAATGATGAACAGATGCATGCATGACGATTTAATGAGTCACAATGGTTGCATTTAGTGTTCTGAACATAGTTAGATTACATGATGCATGTGGAAAGTCATTTATTGCACTAAAGATTTTATTACTAAAGTTGTATCGATTTAATATGGTGTATACCACTTTAATTGAACTAAATATGTTTATGTCGTATTAAATTGTGAACTAGATGCTACTGGATAGATAATGCAATTTAGAGACAGTGGCAATTTGAGTCACCTAAAAAGGAGTTATAGATATTTTCCTATGATTAAAACACTATTTCAATGGGTTTAAATATTTCTGTATAAATTTCTGTTTTAACAGTACCAAATAATTTGTCATACAATTTCTCTGTATATATATTGTCAATACAAAACCTTAGCACTTGGATTCACCCTAATCGGAGTTATAGATCTTTTTGTATGATTTAAATAGTGTTTAATGGTTTTAAATGATTCATATAGTTTCTGTTGTCTAAAAATAAAACTAAAATTATATCTGTAATCTCCACGGAATTGTGATTTCAGGGACATATTATTTGTAATTTTCTGAATAGTATTTATTTTCTTATGAATTTATTACTCTAGATAGGCCATTAAACTATTTAAATCTTCACGGCAAAACCTTACAGTAAAATGCTGAACTAATTTCATATTGATGATCTACATGGAACCAGCTTTCCAACGGTATATCATTTATATTTTTGTGACAAGCAATTAATTTACTATGAATTTAATGATTTATAAAGCCATTAAAACTAATTAAATTGCTACGGGTTAAATAATCTCCAAAGGCTAGATCCAACCAGATATTGTTAAAGTAAATTACAGTAGCTTCAATTTGATATATTATTTATATTTTTCGGAGTTACAAATAATTTCTTATGAATTTATTAACCTAAAAGACCATTAAAACTAATTAAATTACTGCAGTAACCACGTACAGTAAAAGTTGGATCTATTCTGATAAGATGATTCTACGTGAAATTATCTTCAATTTGATATATTATACGCAATTTTTGGATGTGGTATGAATTTCTAATGAATTTTACAAGTTAGATCTATAATATGCAATTTTAAATTCGAACGGAATATTCCAGGGAATATTCCGCTGACTGGACAGGTTGACTTTGCATGCTGACTGGGACTAGATGTTGACCTTACGTTGACGTGGCGTTGATGAGGAAGATGACCGGGATGACGACATGGCACGCACCGGTTTGATTGGATCTCGTCCGTCTGGATAGGATCCGGTGGCTAGAAGAAGAGATTGACCCGATTTTGGCTCAGAATAGACAAGAAATAGATCTGTGTTAGAGAGACAAATCCGTAGGTCAAATCGAAAAACTCAGAACATGAAAGTTGTGGGGAATCATTATTCCTACCTTCTCACCAAAGTAATTTGGATTTGAAGAAACGAGCGCGAGTACATCTTGGATTTACACCGTAAGATCTGAAATATTGCGATACGAAATTCTCCGCCTGTGGTGGATGAAAAGAGGTGAGGTTTATCGGGATTGAAAGATTTCGACGATCCCTACAACTTTCGTTTTTTGACCGAAGGCAAACGACAAAGTCTAGATGGGTTAAAAAGCGAAATAAGATTCGGGCATGTGTAGATTCGGGATTTCAAGGAAAGAAACACGTACAGCTGTGGCTCCATGAGTTTATATGGAGGTTTGGGATGGTGGGGAGATAGGTATTGGAGTAGAGAACAAGTAGAAACAAACGGAAGTCGATTCGGAGTTGTAGATAAAAAGTTATAGCAGTTTGAGTAGAGATAGGTCTAACAAACACCGAATTGCACGCTTTTTAAAGCAATCTGGGCAGTCAACGTACGTGGTGCTGCTGGCTCGGCTGTCTCGGTCCGGGTGGGCCGGCCCGTTAGGATTTTTTTTTCTTTTTCTTTTTCTATTTACTTGTTTTCCTTATATCTTTTGCATACGAACTCCAAATGACATGATTCTTGTTTCTAAATTTTTCTAAAATCGAATAGATTATTATAGGATCAAATTTGTAATCTTTTTACTAGTTTGGAAGTAGTGGGTTTATAAATCCTTGTATATCTCATTTTATTTATATCTTTATGTGTTTGTATTTGTTTCATAACTTTTTCATACTAGCTCCAAATGAGCTCAATTTTGTTTCTAAAATTTTGCAATATTAATTGGATCTTTTTACGCTATAATTTAGCAATAATCGTTGTCTTAGCAATAGTGGGTTTTATAAAGTTAATTTAATTCCTTTAGGAACATTTGGGCAAATCAACTATAGGATTTAGATACCAGGATTTGGATTTAGTTTGTGAGAACTTTGCATGGATGAAATGCTTATGAATGCTTCATGATTTTCATTTTGAAATCTTGCACACCAACTCTATAATCCAAAATCAATCCATGACCTATTGCCTATATGGCTACTTAGGTCATAACAAAAGAATATAGGATTTTGAATTCAAGGTTGAGAGGATTTTCTATTCAAAAAGTTTCTTCTCTTTGAGAATTTTCAACAAAGTCAAACAATCAATCAAACTTATTTATTTATTTCACATTCCAAAATTAGGAGAATTTTGGGATGTGACATGTGTTCATGCGATAGAAAATTTTTGTTTTCCATGCTACGAACCCCTACAGTTGCTACTAGGGAGAATACAATGGTCTTTTGTTCATGGAACATGTGGACTGTTTACCTTACACACTATTTTTAAATCAGTTGTTTGTTGCTTGCAACTTGATACTAGAGGGGGTCGGATGATAACCTGAAGGTGGACTTCTAGTCATAGATGCAGTTGGATGGCGGTCTATGTATCTTGTTGTATTGACCAATCGAATCTCATAGGATCTTTCTGACTAGTAATTGCATTGTTATTCCTTGCTCAGTTCCTGTCAATTGCCCTGCTGTAATTTGTTTACCCTTCATGCCATGTTGTTTATCTAAGGAGAGCCCCTCTAGTGAACTATGGACCCCGGTCCAATCTTAACCATTGATACATCTTCCACTGTTACTTGTTTACTTGCTGCAAACCATTACCCTCCACACAATACGTTTAATCCTTTGTTATAGCAAACCGGTGAGCTTGACAACCTCACTGATTCGTTGGGCCAAAGTCTTGAGTTTTTGTTGTGCAGGTCTCCGCGTTTCTTGTAACACCTGTGTGACGTTTCCTGCCTCCTACTGGTTCGATAACATCGGTTTCTTACTGAGGGAAGACTTGCTGATGTACTGCTTCACACCTTGATCTTGGGGTTCCCAACAAGCTCACATAAATTGTGCAATCCATCAAGCTTTTTGGCGTCGTTGCCGGGGAGGCTAAGGATGTCTTCCCAAGGGGAGTCCTTCACTTCCTTTCTCTTTACTTTTTTTAGTTTGCTTTGTTTTTTTTTGCTTGGTTTTGTTTGCCTCTTTTCAAAAAAAACCCAAAAAAATAGTCTAGTTTGGTTTGCTTGCTTTATTCAAAAACACAAAAAAAATTAGTTCCTTCTCTAGCTGCCACCTTGCTCTAGCTCACCATGTTTCTCCCCAAGTTCGCCCTGAAAGATCTTGCAATAGGTAGTGGCTCCATAATTGGGAAAGATAATATTGAAGAATTCTTTAATTATGTTAGAAAGCATGAGGATATTGAGGATAAATCTATAGCAGAGCTTGCTCCTAATTATGAGATTGCTGCAGCTTCTTTAGTTCATATGCTAGAGGCTAGGTTTGTTAGCCTTAACCCCTTCATAAAATTTTTGTTCCTAAAACTAAAAGAAGAGAAGAATGTTGAAAAGAGGGAATTCATCCTTGAAACTTTATCAAAAGAATTCCATGATGTTTCTAGGGAAGCCAAAAAGGTCTTTGAGCGTTTTAATATGCTAGGCTCAAGTGTAGATGTTGTGGGTATTTCTGATAAAACTAAGCCTAGATAAGAATTTAAGATACCCATACCCTTTAAGCTTGTTGGAATGCATGAAGCCTTTGAAAAAAAAATTGATTGGATTGCTCCTGAAAATCTTTTTGATGAAAGTAGTAGACCAAAGAGAGATGATAAGGGATCCTCCAAAACCCATTTGGATGAGATACCTTTCATAGTTGAATACTTTGCAAGTATGTATGTTAATGCATCTTCATTTGAAAATACTTGATTCTTCTTGCTTCTTGTGCCTAAATTAAAGGCATTAAACAAAAGTACTTATTGGGACATAACCCAAGAGTTTCCTTGAGTCTTGGAAGTTATTACTCTAGTAATGACCTCTCCTTATCCTTTTTGTTTGCTTTTTGTGCCAAGAATGACCTTCAATGAGAGGGAAGTAAGATTTGGAGAGTTGCTATCCCGAAACAGATTTTTCTGTCCTCCACCAAAAATAATCGTGAGGAGTCTCTGTAACTCCGATTGAGCTCACAATTTATGAATAAATCCCCCAATATGATATATAAATTTAGTTAGTTCAAAACTTTTTGATTTGATCAACATAAGATATTCGAAAAAATTGGTTTCTACCTGTTGGTCTGTTTTGACAGATTTCTACCATTATTTGCATTTGCTTCTTATTGATTCCTTTTTGAGTTCTCTTTAGGTGAATTGAGCTTTTTTAAGGAGTTACTACAGTAGCTTGTGTTTTTAGTGAAAAGCTTTGTTGTTCCAAAACTTTGCCAAAGGTCTAATATCTTTTGAATACACTAATGTTGCTAATGAAGATAGTGTGAAGTTTTGTATGAAGGAAAAAATTAAGGTGTAAAGAGAGAATGATGCAATGAGATGAACAATGGAGAAAATCTCAAGATTGGGGATGCCACCTTGGTCTCACCCCAAGAAATATCCAAGAGGTACAAGCGTCAAAGCTTGGGGATGCCTAAGGCATCCCCTTCTTCATCAATAAAAGCTTAGGTCTGTGTAGACACTTCGTTTTTATTGTTTCATGCACAGTTGTGTTGTTCTTGGAGCGTCTTAGTTTTTGTTTGCTTTGCTTAGGTTGTTTAGTTTGCTTGAATGAAGTAGTTTGTACCCCCGTTCTCGCTATGTTGTTTTGCAAATAAGTTGCTTGGTGTTGGAAAGGAGTAGTAACTTCTTTCTTATAAGTGCAAGAGGAGCTTGCATTGACTGTGACTTATACTTTAGCATGACATGCTATGTGTTGTTTTGACCTTATGCTTAGTGATTATTGGTGTAGCATGTCTTGTTCCAAACAATTGGGATTGCTTAGTGTGCCTTGAAGAAATTATGAGTTGTTTTAGCATGCAAAAGCATAGTATTGTGGTATTCTCCTTTGATGCTTTGCTTGGGTTGACTTGGCACATGCTCACACCATGTTATGACTATGACAAGTCACCATAGTCTCTATGATAATTTAGTCCTTGACTTGTAGTACCACTCTTTGCTTTGATTAGTATGCATTGTTGCTCTGCATGATTATGCTCTCTTAGTTGGTTGCTCCCAGTCTTTTGCTAGCCTCCACTTGTGTGAGTAAGTTCTACTCATGCTTCCAACTCCCAAAAAACCAAGTTATTCCAAAGTGTCCACTATAAACTCCTATGCATGATGTGTTACACCATTCCAAGTATATTCTTGTTTTCATATATCTTCCAATTAAAAACTATTTTGTTATGTGAAAACTTAGTGATTAAAGCCCTCACTAACTTTATGGCACACTTTATATTCTTTTCCCCTAATAAACTTGAACCATTGTGACAACTTTGTTGTATATGCTTGCACTTATATAAGTTGGAATTAGCAGAACCGTGCTGTCACGGGGAACGTTTTCAACATTGCACTTGTACTTTGTACTTAGTTGATATCATGTTATTTTGTCTATGGATGTCACCGGTGTGAAATAAAGAGGGAACTTGTAAGTCCATTGAGTTTGCATCCTGTGTTAGAGAAACACCTGGGCCGCTAGCCTAAGACATGCTTAATCATGGTGGAAACTTGTAGCATCACCATAATGAGCTATCTATGAAGCATCCTCAATAAAAAAACTATGCATATGGTAAATAAAAAGATTGCTGAGATGCTCATTGTCTGCTTGCCTTGTCATTTTGGTTATGGGAAATCTCCTGTACCATGTGCAAGGGGTACCCCGTTGGTGGTTCTCAATGATATGCAAATACTTACAATGACAAGAACTTACCTGGGCCCAAATTTGAGTATGCATGAGGTGTGGCCCTCGTATTCAAGGGACTTGAGATTGCCAACTTATACTTTGTCAATCATATACTCCATCTTTGCCACTTTAACCTCAACCACTTCAAGATGCTTATGATATGGGCAATGAGGGCTGAAAGCTAACAACTACCATAATTTTTGGAAGCTCTTTTTGAAACTTGTAATCCCTGCTTCCTTACAAAAAGGCCTTTCATCCACCATTATTTGAGTCTCCACCTTCTACCTTTAGGAACCATTAAGAGAGCATAGTTGTCATTTTGTGTGCAGTGTTCCAAAGCTTATTAGTTGATGCATATTGTGATATTACTTATTCTTGTGCTATTTGTTTCTAGTCACCCTTGTGAACTTTGAAGGTGTCCTATGCATTTATTTACTACTCTATGAGGGACAAGTTGATTGCCACTATGCTATGTTTTCTGTATGTGAAACAAACAAACGTTTGTCAATGCATATTATTCATGATCTTTGTTTGTAGCTTGTCATGTTGCATGCATAGATACTATGTCCTATTGTTAGAACTCCATCTTTCATGCACATGTTTAGAGTTCTTTGATCCCAGATTTCAATGCTTGCAAATGGTTGGATCTTTATTGAGAGGATGCATGTCACCTCAAAAATTATTCTTTTTATCACTTACCTACTCGAGGACGACCAGGAGTTAAGCTTGGGGATGTTGATAAGTTGGAAACGTATCTATAATTTTTTATGCTCCATGCTTGTTTAGTATCTACTTTGCTTTGCTTGTCTACACTTTGAGGTGTTTTTACATGTTTTCTGGTACTAACCTACTAACAAGTTGCAACAGTGCCAGATGCCTATTTTCTGCTATTTTTGGTTTCAGAAAAGTTATTAAAGGAATATTCTCGGAATTGGACGGGACAAACGTAAAAGTCAATTACTTTCCATGGGGAACAAGAAGTCTAGAGGGGAGACGAGGAGGCGTGCCAGGGCGGCTAAACCCCCCTAGGCGCGGGTGGGCCCTACCCCGCGCCTGGGTAGGGTTTGCCCCCTGGCCTCCGCCTCGGCCTCCCCCTTCGCCTATAAGAATCCCCCGATGCATAAACCCTAAGTACCTGATCAAATCTCCACGAAACCGTCTATAGCCGCCGCCACCATTGTCCCTAGATCGGGGGATCTAAAGTTCTTCCCGGCACCCTGCCAGAGGGGAGATCATCCGGAGGCCTTCTCTTCGGCATGATGCATGAGTAGTTCCACCTTGGACTATGGTTCCACGTAGTAGCTAGGTGGTTGTATCTCCTCCTTTGTGCTTTCATGTATAGATATTGTGATCTCCGTTCATGATCAAGATCTAATCTATTTGTAATCATGGATGTTGTGTTTGCGGGGATCCGATGGATATTGAGATTATTATGTTGGTTTGATTAATGGTTTTGTCTTTATGATTCTATCGTGTCTGTGTTGTTTGTGATCTTGCATGCTCTCCATTGTTAGTAGCTATCTTGGCCAAGTAGTTGCTAGTGACTCCAAGAGGGGGTATTTATGCTCGATAGTGGGTTCATGCCTCTAGTTTCCAAGGGAAGTGACAAACATATCTTTGGTTGTAGATGTGTTTTTGCCACTAGGGAGAAAACAACGGTCTCTTGTTCATGGAACATGTGGACTGTTTACCTTACACACTTTGCTTAAAGAAGTTGTCTGTTGCTTTCAACTTAATACTGGAGGGGGTTCAGATGATAACCTGAAGGTGGACTTATAGTCATAGATGCAGTTGGATGGCGGTATATGTATCTTGTTGTATTGCCCAATCGAATCTCATAGGATCTTTCTGACTAGTAATTGCATTGTTATGCCTTGCTCAATTCCTGTCCATTGCACTGCTATATTTTGTTTACCCTTCATGCCATGTTGTTTATCTAAGGAGAGCACCTCTACTGAACTATGGACCCCGGTCCAATCTTTACCATTGATACATCTTCCACTGTTACTTATTTACTTGTTGCAAACCATTACCTTCCACACCATATGTTTAATCCTTTGTTACAGCAAACCGGTGAGCTTGACAACCTCAGTGATTCGTTGGGGAAAAGTCTTGAGTTTGTGTTGTGCAGGTCTCCGCATTGCTTGCAACACCGGTGTGACGTTTCCTTCCTCCTACTAGTTCGATAACCTCGGTTTCTTACTGAGGGAAGACTTGTTGTTGTACTGCTTCACACCCTGCTCTTGGGGTTCCCAATAGGCTCACATAAGCTGTGCAAGCCATCAATGACTCATGCTTTACTGTTCAGTATTCCATGTTCTGAGACTGTGTCTGTACATGCTAGGCTCATCAAGGTTAACCTTTGTATCCACATGAGCAAATCTGGCTTGCTCCCGTTATATGCACACGTATAATCTACCACACCCGATCATCACGTGGTGCTTCGAAACAACGAGTCTTAGCAACGGTGCCTACTAAGGACGAACACTTCATTACTTGATATTTTGTGAGAGGGATCATCTTATAATGCTACCATCATGGTCTAAGAAATACAAGATGCATAAAAGGATTAACATCACATGCAATTCATTATATGTGATATGATATGGCCTTTCTTCCTGTGCCTTCAATCTCCATCACCAAGCACGAACATGATCTCCATCATCACCGGTGTGGCGTCAAGGTCAATGGCACTGCTCCATGGTTGTCGTCCACCACCATCAACTATTACAACTACTTTGAATAATAGACACGTAGGTCTTAATGAAATTAAAAACAACCATAAGGCTCCTACCGGTTGCCAACTTACAATAAGGATCATTTCATACATCATATATAATCACAATCATGGCCATATCACATCACAGCACACCCCTGCAAAACAAAGTTAGACGCCTCTAATTTTCTTTGCATGTTTGACGTGGTTTGGGGCTTTCAAATAAAAACCGTTCTAACCTACGAACAAGAACCACAACGTCGATAAAAGTATTGTCAAGTGCCCGTTGTAAATTGAATATTCACTATGGTGGGAGAGACAGACACCCGCAAAGCCAATTATACAATACAAGTTGAATGTCGAGCGTGGAGCAAGTCTCATGAACGATGCCATGTAAGGTTGGCCTGGGCCGCTTCATCCCACCATCCCGCAAGATGCAAAGTACACAAGAAGCAATCGACAACAAAAGCATCAACGCCCACAATAAACATTGTGTTCTACTCGTGCAACTGATCTATGCATAGACACGGCTCTGATACCACTTTAGGGGTTCGTAGCATGGAAAACAAAAACATTCTATCGCATGAACACACACAAGCCAATATCTAATCTACTAGATCGGTGCAACGATTTGATAGAGTACTAACCCTCGAAGATTCTAAAGCGGTTAACAAGATCGGATTCTCGTGCGTGACGTAGTCGTTCACTTGTCGATCTCAAGATCGCGAAGACGATCCTTCTGGCGCCACGTTTCGGCAGCCCTTCTGCAGTCGGTCACACTTTCGGTACTCAATGAAGAACTTCCTCTCCCTTGTTCTAGCACGGGGAGGAGGTTGTAGATCTCTCCTCGCGATTACAGCAGCACGACAGCGTGATGGTGGAAGTAGAGGGGAAATCCCGCAGGGCTTCGCCTAATCCGAAGTGGGTATGGTGGAGTGAAGAGGGCCTTGGAGATCTAGGGTTTAGAGGGCTGAGGGTTTAGAGGTGGTGGCCGGTGGCTAGGGTTAGCTAGGTGGTGGTTTATAGGTACTTCTAGGCAGTGGCGACTTGAGAGGGCAAGGGGCCGGTGGCTAGGGTTTCAAGTGGGGAGCAAGGGGGTGCTCCCTCCCCTCTAGTTATGAGAGGGAAAGGCGGTTTCGGGGAAGGGGAGTCCTCCCCGAACTCTCCTTGTGTCCGGCGGCAAGGGGAGGGAGGAATCCTTCCCAAGGTGGGATTCCTTTCCTCCCTCCACTAGGCAACCATGTTGGGATTTGACTTTTTCAAAATGGAGTTTGACTTTCAAACTAGAGTTTGATTTGTCTCTTACCATTGCCCAGCCAAGTGACATAGGACATGATGCAACCATTCCAATTTGGTATGACTCATCCATGTACCGTTCCCACTCCGGATCGGTGGACCTTCTAGAACATTTTGGTGAAAACACCGAAACCATTCCCGAACTCCGGAATTGGACTTTCCTTATATGAATCTTATTCTCCGAACCATTCTGGATCTCCTCGTGATGTCCTGGATCCAATCTGAGACTCCAAACAACATTCGGTGTCTCTTACTCACATTCCATATCTACTAAACAACATCGAATCCGTAAGTGTGTCTCCCTATGGTTCGTGAATTATACAGATATGATCGAGACTCTTCTCCGATCAATAACCAATAGAGGAATCTAGAAATTCATATGGCTCTTCTACGATTACTTCGTGATCGAATAAACCATTTACATACGACACCAATTTCCCTTTGTCTCACGATACTTTACTTATCTGAGGTTTGATCGTCTGTATCTATGCATACCTAGTTCAACCCCGTTACCAATAAGTACTCTTTACTCGTGCATGTGATATGTGATACCTTGTGAACTAGTCACATGCTCGCAAGACAATTTTATGGCATTCCCCTGAGAGGGCCCAAAGTATATCTATCCGTCATATGGATGGACAAATCCCACTCTTGATCCATGTGCCTCAACACATACTTTCTGAACACTCAATGTCACCTTTATACCCACCCAGTTACGAAGTGGTGTTTCATGTCATCAAAGCATCCATCTAGTGATGGTGATTAACATAATCTCATGGTCGAAGGATTTAGGTTACTATGTATCTAAAAGCTTATAGCAAACAAACTATTGAAATGACTTGATCTTATGCTACGCTTAACTATAGGAGTATGCCCATCATACCATTCTCCTAATGATATGATCTTGTTATTAATAACATCCAATGTTCATGATTAGGAAACCATAATCATCTATTAATCAACAAGCTAGTATTACAAAGAGGCTTTACTAGGTACTCTTACATGTTTACAAATCACATAAGTATTAATGTTTCCGGTTAATACAATTATAGCATGAATGTTAACATTTATCATAAACACAAAGATATAATAATAACTACTTTTATTATTTCCTCTTGGTCATATCTCCAACAATCTCAACAATCATGCGTACAGAGACAAACCATTCGTCCTTGCCAATGATGTGGCTCGGGTTTTCTATGTGAAGGACATGTCTACCAAACCGAGAAAAAGAAAAAATAAGCAAACAAATACATCATTAAACGATGAGCCAAAGCGCCACATAGTTCTTTCAGGGAAAAGAAACATCATCGGAATGGAGGACAAGACAGACATGTCAGAATATTATGATAAGTTTTATGAAATTCCGCCCTTTGCAGTGATGAAGATGCTCCATGGTTATGGACACACGATCATAAGCAAGCCATATGATGTATTCTAAATTTTGACTTTGGTGGTTTTTGATATGCAATCAATATATACATGTAGATCATGTACCTATAGTTCAAAATGGACCCACTTCTTGTCGGTTCGGCAGACATTTGTCTTTTTCATCAGGGGTGGACAGAAAGGTTTGAGATATCCCGGTTGGAACATTGTCCATGTAAGGTGGTCTAGTATTTTTGTAAAATATGGTGGTAGCATTTTGAATTAGCATTTTGGTGGTTGCTTCACAAAAACCCCGTTTTTTGGTGCTCGAAAAACAGAAAATGTTTTTTCTATGCGACAAAAAGGAAAACTTCCTCCTACAAAATTATTTTCCATCCCATGATGCACATGCGTGCACAATATGGGCATAGTATCACAAACTATGCCCTTCTTCTAGCCATAACATTGGTCATTTGACCCGAAAGCCAGGAAACCTCGAACATGATAGGTCATTTTGTGAAGGTTTTTTCGAGACATAATCAATTTACCAAGTTTGGTATTATTTACTTGCAACTTTTTCACATAATATAACACCACGCGAAGGATTTACATTGTTTAGATCTTTTTTGAATTTCTTATGCCCGTTTCAAACTATGGTAAAAACGGCGGGCATGAAGATAGGTGATGAGCCTCGCAAAAATTGCATTAGATATCTGAAGAAACATCATATTTTGAGTCTAAATATGATTTTTTTTAAGTCATGAGCATTAGACCATGTACCTGTTGTTTAAACCAGACCCACTTTCTGCCGGTTCGGCAGACATTTGTCTTTTTTACTAGGGGTGGACGAAAATGTTTGAGATCTCCTGGTTGGAATATTTTCCGTGTAAGGTGGTATAGTATTTTTGTAAAGGAAAATATTCCGCTGCCCAGGAGGATAGCTGCCCCCCCCCCCCCAGCAGATGTCGTCCAACATGCGTCTTCGAGATATGTGCTAAAACAACTTAAAAAGATAGTTGATTAACACATATGTAATAAAGCTGACACATGACAACACGCTGATGGTAAAGAGTATCGATACAGTAGCACGTGACAAGCCCTCTGTCTACTGCTAGTAGATAGTGTTACTGCAAATGCAACGTGGCCCCTTCTGTCCAAACCAAGTGAGTAGCTGGCGCGAGACAAGGAAAAGCAGAAACGTCTCATGCATGTGTTTGTTTCCATGCGCTGTGGCGATGAAAAAACTGGAGTGATTGTTGACCGGTTAGTCTTGTGTGCGCAGCAATGGCAGTACGGATCACGGGTAAGGTAGGATAGGCGGTGTGGCATATGTGCATGCATGCTGCTGCATGTGTTTTTCCCACTTTTCGATTTTTGTTGGGAATGTAATGCCATGATCACACGTTGAACGAGCATGTCACATGTATACTGTTTTCTACCGATTTGATCGACCTAGCAGGATTGGATTTCATATGCACTGACATGGTCCATGATGTGTCTATCCTTGGGATGTGTCTAGCACATGTAGTGTTGTAATTACATTGTCTTCACAATGTTAAGTGCTTCTTTCCTGATTTGTTGGAACTCGTACGTAGGTTTGGAGTAATAAACTATTTGGAGCTAGAAAAAATAAGGATACGGGGTGAAGTCAAGAAAGGGGAGATACTTAAAAGATGTAATAATCAAGAACTAATAAACGTAAAAAAAAGCTAGCTGGCTAGCTCGCATGTAAGAGAAGGACCAATGGGGATGGCTAGACAACTTAATATACAGCCAAACGTATTTCCAAGTAAGTACTAGCTGGCTAACTCACATGTGTTTTCAGACTTGTACTAGCTAGTGTTGTTTAGTACCGGGACACATGTAGTTGTTATGGGACGACACAAAAAACAACATACCGACGAAGCACGGGTTTCCATGCTCTGCACACACACACGAAACGCCAACCGAGGGGGTGCATGCAGACTACTGACAAGGCCCGACAGTCCAAACACACTCTAATCACTCATTGGTGTCACATCGTCGGGAACACGGCAAATGACAGCCAGATGCATGTACATATCTCAGCATGGATCGTACGGTGTTGGTTGGGGGAAGCTATCCCCCTTGGCAGAAAATCCACACTCTTTTTGAAAAATATGGTGGTATCATTTTGAATGAGCATTTTGGTGGTTGCTTCACAAAAAACCTTGTTTTTGGCGCTCGAAAAATAAAAAATTGCTTTTTCATGCGACGAAAAGGAAAACTTCCTTCTGCAACATTGTTTGCCATCCTGTGATATACTCCTGTGATGGTTACTTCTCTTTGGGTATTCACATCCAGCAGCTCAGGAACCGGGATTCGACGTTGAGTTTGAGTGAGATGTTATTCTAGATGTATTAGAGATATTTATATGATATTAGTACTCTGTTGTTATTCGAGATGTATTAGTACTTTGTTGTTATTCGAGATGTTATATGATATTAGTACTTTGTTGTTGTGATATGGTACATTATTAATTTTTTTACTCATATGCACATTATTTAATAGAAGTTATTCTATGGACTTCAACGGTAGATAAGGTGAAGAGCGTCTATTCCACATGATACGAGGTGATGAAGCGCTCCCCTATCAGGGTGAAGCACTCCCCGATCATGGTGGAGCGCTCGTCGATCAGGGTGGAGCAGAAGATGGCTCATAGTTTCTGAATGAGTTCGGTGATGGATTGGAGAAAGAACCTCTAGTCGAAGCGCAGACGAGTTTTAATTGTGATGACGGCTTGGAAAATGATGGACCGGACTTAACAAAGTCTAGCGAGGTATATTATTAAGCCTCTTGTGATCACTAGATAGATGCATTAATTGATTTGTGTGTGTGTGTATATATATATATATATATATATATATATTAACGAATGTTTCTTATTTTAGACCTCCATATCGACCAAGTCTGGTAAAAATAGTAAACGAGGCCCGGCCAAAGGGATGGCCGCCGATGCACATCACACAATTGATGTCGTCTCTCCAGAGCGCAAACCGTTGCTTTCCCTAAGTAACGCAAACACATTTGGGCATCAATGCGGATTTATTGTTAGGGACAACTAGCACAATGGCCCTCGCAAATGCGAGGGCATCATATTTTAGTTTGTTCAAAGTTAAAGATTTATTAAAATTTAGGTTATGTGATAAAAATAATATGTTTTATATAACCACCATAAGGGATATACATAAGAATATTAATTATCTTTAATACGTGACCAGCAACTATTAAGTTTTGTACAAAAGCACCATATAACTACCATTTGCATGGACAACACATTTTTATTTGTTTTGAATACTAATTCTATATTGCCATTATTATATGTATATTGTGTAATTTCATCAAAGGAAAATGTCAGATATGATATAAGAGTGATTGGAGAATATAAATTTGGAAGCACTGAGGTGGTTTTGAGGAGTATATAAGATACAACCTCACCCTCCTCATTAACTTTCAAAATCTTAGACATTTTGTTAATCACACTTCACTAAGATAAAAATTAATTCCTTGATACTACTAATATTAAATAAATGTGTGAACTAAATTGGGATGGTGTTAATCCAACAGTCGTATGTAGTGACTTTAAATCTATTGAACCTAACCAATGGGTGAACAAAATCCCATAGGTGTTTGTTAACATACGGTGGAAATATAGAATATGGAAGCAAATCTGGAACTTTTTCCTTATCGGAGTATGTGTTGCATGTTTTATATTACTGGAGTCTTCACATCATAAAGAAAAACCATTTGTTATATGTTAGATATTTCCTTGAAAAATAATTGAATTGTGTTAACGTCATGGTTTTTAGTGATTGTTTTGTTCTTTTTCTAGTACAATATATATTAGCAATTTAGTTTGATAGGGTATAATTTTTATGCTAAAAAGATCCAATAACCTATATTTTTTTTCACTTTTCCCATAGAATGCGTACGACCGAAGGATATTTGTTATGTTATCCCTCCACCAGATTACAAACTCATATCTTAAAAGTACACCTTGTTTCTATCTACTTACTATATACATATGAAAGTTTTATCGAAATCTGGCTGCCTACTGAGAAATGATCATATTCCTCCGGTCACATGGACTTGTGCTGATATTTAGTTGTGACAAAAGACACCTTAAAAAGCTATATAAGATAATATCAGTGTGAAAGTGTTTTTTATTTTGTAGTGTTTCAAATATACTCTTTTTTGCTAAGCAATACAAAGCCTTATATTCCATTTGAAGAAGAGAGTATTTAGATTTAAATATGAAATTATGACCCTTTTCTGTATTAGTAAATTTAGCCATTGAAGACAAAAGCGAAAAGATAAAATTGATCATATTCAGAATTTGATGCCTTTTCAGATAGATATTAATGCTACATTGTGATGCGCTAGGATAATTTAGGAAAACTAAAACCATGTTGGAATTGGGTATGGAAAATTTATTATCGTTCTGTTCCTAGAAATTTTATCAAATATCAGTTATGGCAAAAAATTCACTATGATATATGAAAGAGTTAAACACGGAAGGAGCACAGAGTCCATGCATACCTTAAACTGAAGAGACAATTTGCAAAGCTAAGATGTAGGGTGACTATATTTGCATTTCTATTTCGATCTCTATGTCCATGGAAGATTGTTTTTCCTTCTTTTTATTTTTAATCTCTTGACTACAAAAACAAAAACTAATATTAATTATATTCCTGCTCTCTTTAGGCTCCTTCTGTATATTGTATCACAACTAAGAAACTGTAAGAAAGTGGTCTGATATTGAGGTGCACTGAGAAATCCAGTAAGAACATTGATACAAGACCAAAGCTCTATTGTGGTAGCGTAGTTGCTCAGAATGGTGAGGCAGCTGGAGGCGACAACTTGGAGTTGTGGTGGAAAGCACACATGACTGGATCTATTAGTGAACATGAGGAAATCAACTTTTTAGCCTCATTATATTTGTAGTGAACATATAAGGAAATGATATAGCACAACTCTTAAGAAAGGAGTGAATATGAAAAGCTCAACGGGAACATGTTGTGTCGTGATAACATATCTAGATTGGTTGTATCAAAAATATTGAGGAAATAAAAGAGAGAACCATGGAATTAGATGATAGCCGTGATCAGATGGTAGTAAAACAAAAATAATATTTGCATTGAAATGGATGTACGCATGCCATTTTAGAATCAGGTGTTTGGTCATTTTAGCATGCAGAGGGTCATTTGCTTGACCTAATGATAGGTTGTGATTGTCAACGAACCAAATAATGTGTATAATTAGATGCTACTCACAATTGTTTTTATTTATAATGACAAGATAGTATGAGAGAAAACATACAATAGCCTTACCAATGCATGTCTTTTAATTCACGCTAAAACAATGACAAGGTAATATTTAGATGCTAGTCACCATAGTTTTTTAGTTATAATGACAAGATTAAATGAAACAAAACATACATTAGCCGTACCAATGTATTTCTTTTAAGTCAAGCTACTAAATGCATTACTTCTACCATTCTTCAATATTTTGGCACATGGCTCACAATATAGCCTCGTATTATATAAGAAGCAAATCTATGAGGGAGTAACCATAGAACTGCGGTGAGGAGAATAAAAGAAACTTTTAAGGATTCAAGATAGCTAGGAAACCTTTATTATAAAGCTCCTTTAGATCAGATCCCTGATGGTCCTTGAGCTCATCATGAAATCTGAGGACATGTCAGTGAGTTTCATTAGTAAATCAGGTCAGCAATATTGCACTGCACTATATCAAGGTGCACCTCCTAATATTTATGGATCTGTCAATGCTCTACTTTTCACTAACCTCTAAGAATAGAACAGAGACCTCTAGAACTACTCTGTATCCTCAAGGCGTCTTATTATATCTTTGCCATTTTCATAATATAGTAAGATTATAATGAGTAAATAACTGTCTGTTTAGTTCAAAATTAGCTGAGGTACAGAGGGAGCAAACACACTTTAAATTGTTAAAAGAAGTTGTGTACCAACTTTTGTGGAACTGATGTAACAAATAAGCATTCAGAAATTAAGTATTGCCATGTAAATAATCAAAGGTTAAATAGTATTTTGCCGCAGAACACACTGACCTAGAGGGGTTGGAACGACTAATCGATCTGGTCAGATAACAAATATAAACAGAGATAAAAGAAACACCGAGTGACATTATTCATCAGGATGTGTAATGGTGCCTAGAAATCGTACAAGGGTATTGCTGGATATCGTGCACACAAACATGAAGTGACAAAAAACTTTTTATAATTCACACCGCAGTGTCACTCCATATTGAATCATGTTCCGCCACCAAGGTGGAGATGGCAGATGGGAGCGTAAAGTGAACCTGGATTCACGTTCCTTGTTCAAATATCGATGGTGGATGACCTGGGCCGGCCTATCGATGGTGAACGCCCTGGATCCCAGCTGTAGACGCATATGACGGCGGATGGTTGTCGTCACGGACGGAGCTTCACTTTAGCAGGGGAAGCAGCAATCTGACTACAGAAAGATTCACAGAACTAATCTGATTCTCTGCCACGGTTCGGAAGCCGGTTCGGAAGGTTCTCTGCCACGGCAGAAAAACTGCATAAATCTCTGCCACGGCAGAGTTCTGGTTATCGAGTTCTGCCGCCGCCCCGTTCTGGACGGATTTCTGCGGCTCAGCGGGGACGGGGAGTGGGAGGATCAATCGGGAGAGAAATACACATACATCGTTGGTACATACGAGTATATGAATAATTAAGCAACTATTATTATACACAAACATCGTTATTGTGGTATGTTCCGTACACGTTGAAGCATCAAGTACAAGACAAACACGTTCAAGCATATATACAATATAACATCTCTATACACGTTCATTTTGGTGGATATCTAAAGAGTTCTCCGCCAGGCATAACGACCTCATCAAGTATGAACCTCGCCAATTCCTCTTGAATGGCTCGTATGCGGTCAAATGGTAGGAGTTGGTCCCGTATCCGTTCGATCTAAATATATATGAAGAATGAGGTCAATATATATATATAAGAATAAAACTCAACACAACTGATGCTAATAAAATAATGTTGTGTACTTTGTTTACTTACTCTAAGTTGCGGCTTGGCCCGTGGCAGATATCGTGTTGCGAATGAACTCGCAAACATAGTATCCACATATGTTATTATCGGGTCCCTGATGCGCGCACTTTACGAGAATAGAGAGTTTAATTAAAATAATAATCAATAAAGCATGATATAATGGAATTGGAAGCAGAATCAAAGAGATATGCAGACCCAGCTGGCTAGTATTACTTACATTTTGGTCTACAAATTTTAATTCTTCTAACCATTCACCCACGGCCCTGTCTGTGAACCTTTTCCAAACCCTGTCCGACAAAGAAAATGGATAAAGGAGTAATTAATTACTTGTTGTCATGAAAGTTGCCGATCTAGTGCGATAATATGATTGAAATTACCTCTAGAGCATCTCTTTAAAGTCTGCCCATAGCTCTTGGTCTTTTCGTAACGAGTCCATGACAAGGATTTTTCCTGAGTCAACTTGAATGACTAGCAGAATAAAGTGGAACCTACGCACGCATAACTCATCATCAGTTAAAATTAACATCGAGTAAGCCGAAACAGAATGTGTACAAGAGAGGGTAACACTCACGAGAAGTTGTAAGGCAATAGTATTTCCCTTTTGGTTTGTTGTCTTGGTAAAGACGTTAGCAAGAAATCTTCTCTTTGCCTAGGTTTGTATTTTACCACTTGTTCATGAAATCTATTTGGGTCAACGAACCCAATGTCAAAAGGGCCTCCTTTCATGCATTCCATAACATTTTTCCTGCATAATAATATATACATATATGGTGAGCATATGTATATATGAATTGAATGAGCTGAGATAGAAATTACAGAAATAGTACTTACACACAATAAAGGTTGATGGCAGCTTTGTCGAGTTCCTTCTGATTGAATAAAAATGCAAGTCTTGAATATTGAAGGTGATTGCGTCGTCTCCGCACAATAAAATCTGATCTCTTATATGCGTCGTGATCCATTCTTCCTTTCTCGTCTTACAGAAATCAAGGTACCACTTATGCAATCTTCGCATTTTTATTGATAGATTCTTGAGCTCCTCTTTCTTGACGAGATTCTTCCGATACTTCCATGGATGTATGGGGTTGACATCGCCTTTGGGCAAGTGGTCTCCCATGATGTTCAAGTATGCAATGTAGGTCATCCCCATCTCATTGGCCTTTCTTTGTAGCTCTTCCTCGTAATCATTTACAGGAGGAGCTATCCGTGTGTCGAACACTTGGAGCGGGGCGCACGATTTGTTTTCCTGCTCTCCGAGCATGGGAACTGTTTTCCGGAGTGCCGCATGACTGCTACTTTCAGACTCCCTCCGCCTTGCATCCCCCTTCATAATCTGGCACTCGTAGTCTGGCACAAGTGAGGTTTCAGGTTTCAAAAGATTATTGTAAAACTTCTCCACCACCGCCGGATCTAGTTTCTCCTTTGGCTCGGCCCGTCTAGGTGCAAAGAATTTCTTGACCTCTTCTTCCTAGATCCTCTTGTTCTCCTCGTCACTGCGATTCCACGGTAATACCAGCAATGGCTTGGAGGAAGGCTGCAGGACGTAGTTTCTTGAACTCTTTGGCGTACGGTTTCCTGTGGATTTCTTCGTGGCAGTGCTAGTAATGCTCTTCGTGGAAGTGCTCTTCCGATTACGCTGACGCGCAGGAGATGGCTGAAGCGCCGGAGATGGCTGATGCGCAGGAGATGGCTGGCGCGCCGAAGATGGCTGACGCGCAGGAGATGGCTGGCGCGCTAGAGATGGCTGTCGCGCAGGAGATGGCTGAAGCGCCGGAGACGGCTGACGCGGCGGGGACGATAGGGGAATATTCTGATGACTTGGAGACGGCTGAGGCGGCTCAGACTGCTGACGCTGTGGAGACGGCGGGGGTGCCAGTGGCCTCCAATTTGGAAGCACGATGTGTTCCTTCTTCCAAAGACTAGTTGTTTTCACTGCAAATTTGAGTTGAGTTTCCCCTTCACCTGTAGCATGGTCAAGTTGTGCTTCCTCATATTCCTTCACAACCTCATCCACCCCGACAATAGCATAGCCATCTGGAATCGGTCGGCAGTGGTAAGTTCCACCAGCTACAGGAGGTAAGGCATAGCCGACCGCCACCTTAATGGATAAGCCCATTAATCTCACATGCAGCTCAGCGTGTTCTCTCTCCGTGATCTCATCCACGGGGTATCGAGGACCCGCCATTTCAAGCGTGGGCTGCACGTTCTTCGTGGAAGCCACGCTGCTTTTTCGTGCAGAGTCTGGGCCGCCGGCAGCTTCCAATGCAGGCTCTTCGTGCCGCTGAGATGGGCTGGTAGCTTGCTGGCTCTTTTGTGCATTCACTTGCGCCTGCAGCTCCACAAGTGCATGTTCTATATGTGTCATCCGGTCTGTACGCTCTTTTTCTTTTCCGCCGCGCCATCTGTAAAAGTCGCCCCACTAGGCAAACCCATCCTTCCACGTCATACCCCCTGTGCCTCGTGCAAGTCCATGGTGTTCTTTTTTTACCGATGGCGCGTGTGAGCTGGTCATTCTCTCTGTCGGGATGGAAGGTCCTGGCGGCTATTTCCTCGTATGCCGTGATGAGTTCAGTGACAGGTTTGGCAAGAATTGTTGGGAAGATACAGAATCCCGTTTCTGGGCCCAACCTTGCCCCGATTTCGCAGAACCAAGTCTTTGCATGTAGGTCTCACCCCTGTGTCTGGGGTGTGATCCCTCTAGCGCGCAGGGCCTTCTCAGCTTCCTCCCACTTAGGCCTCTGAGATATGTAGCCACCTGACCCCGTCCTCTGGTGATATTCCTTCTTCTGGGCATTTAGCGTATTGGTTTCTGACCTCTTTGTAGCTATAGCACCTTCCTTGTACGCCACAAATTCGGGCCAGTGAGGTCTTATCTTCGCATAATATGCGTCTTCGAAATCTGGAGTCTTGCGAGCTTTCACAAATTTGTTCAATTTTGTCTTCCAGTTGTGGAAAGCGTCAGTCATCTTCTTTAGAGTCCACTCTTTGACCTTTTCCTTTATAACCGGTTTATTTTCATCCTCCTCTGGCGATAGGGTGAAATTTACCAATAGCAAAGTCCAAAGCGTTTCTTTGGATCTTTCATCGACAAAGGTACCGTCGCCCTTCTTTGGCTTATTCCAATATTCAATTATGATTGGGATTTTGTTCCTAACAAGAACTCCAGCCTGACGTATAAATTTGTATACGGCCTTCTTGGGCTCCATCGGCTTGTCATCAACACGGACTGCTTCGATCGTGAACTTTGCATGATCTTTCAACCGATGGCTCGCGCCTCGCTTGCTCTTTTTCGTAGAAGAAGATTGTTGCTAGCTGGTCGATCCGGAGGGCTAAAAGAAGAAAGAAGCATTAATTAATACATGTCCATATATATACAAATCAATCGGTGCAAGTCAGCACAGGCTTAATCCATGCATATACCTCGACGGACTTTGTAATCACTAAAGTGCGTTCACCGGAGTCGTAATCTTCTCCATGACTACTTGAGCTATCATCATGTCCCTCCAAGTTCAAATATTATGAGTTGACCTCGTGGATCATGTTCTCCATTATTTCTTCCTCTTCAAGGTTTCTACTGAGTGGATCCATAGTTTCTAAAACAATAATATTATCTAGAGTAAGAGAGTAAACATTCAAGTGGACTTGGATTCATACACAAATGTATATATTATTCATACAAAAATACACAAATAAATACACAAATGAAATTAAAACCCTAAACATGCTTGATCATTTTAAATGAGGTCCGAGGGGTCCAAACCATAATTCAAAGAAATCTCGGATGCATATGAGAGGGTTCATTATGTTCTTCTAATTAAACTTGTCATGTAAGTTGATTAACAATGCATGATTATAGCTTAAATAGATAGTTCTCATTTTTTGAACATTTTGATATATTATTTGTATTTTTCTGAAATATAAATAATTACTTGTTGAATTTACAATATTTAAACATTTTCTGGAATTATTAAACCACTTATTACCTTAGCCTGACGTCAGCACACCCTGACCCTAACCCTTTTCTCACCAAAACAGGGGCTAGCCACAGTGGCTGACGCGTGAGACCGGGGCCACGTCACAGCCACACAGGCGCCACGTGGGCTCGCCGGAGGGGCTGCAGACGGCGGTGGCTGGCGGCGCTGGAGAGCGACCTAGGGCGCGCGAGAAAGCGCGTTTGACTCAGCGCGATGCGGCCTACCTAAAACGGGTGGCGCCGCTACCAAGGGGTCACCGGAGCGATGGCAACGACGACGACCAGCGGCGGCGCTTGCAGAGCAGCGAGGCGACGACGGATCCGAGCTAGAGGGAGTGAGCGGAGGGGTGGGTGAGAACCGTGGGTTTACCGTGGGTCTACCAGAGGGGTCCACGAGGCCGGGCGGGGTCGGAAATGGCGATGATGGCGACGGTGGTGGTCGTCGGGCTCGGAGAAGAAGCGCTGATGGGGGGTCGATTGCGGACGCGGAAGAAGAGCACGATGAGGCGGCGGTAACAGCGTGGGTGGGCGTGACGGTGTGGGTGGGCATGGCGGCGACGGCTCCTCTCTCTGTGCTTCTCTGCTCCTCGATCTGGCTAGGGGAAGAGGAAGAGGAGGTGCGCGCGTTATAACCCCCCCCTTTAACACCGGTTCTAGCCACGAACAGGTGTTAAAGTGGGGGGTGGGGGATTTTCGTTTCGCGCGCACACCCCCCCCCCCCCCCGCCCCTAACACCGGTTCGTGGCTGGAACCGGTGTGAAAGGGGGGCATTTATTTCGTACATTAAAGGGGGGCATTTTTAATTCAAAAAACAGGATAAATTTTATAAAATTCATATCTTTTTCATTTCAACTCAGAAAAATATGAATAATATATCATAATTTTCAGAAAAATAAGATCTATCCATTCATATAAAAACATTTTATAGTTACTGTAGATGAAAATTTTCAAAATGATTAAAACACTTACATATAAATTTTGATTATTCAATTAAGACAACAATAAAATAGTCAAACCCTAAAACTTTGAACTTAAGAAATATTAAGCATCTGAAAAGGAAACTAATCCTATTTTATTAGAGAAAATCATATTTTATTTTGTATTAACATTTTTGAATTGTTTGGATATTTAAATTTAGCATCTTTTGTATACTTTGGAATCTGACAAAACTTTCAACATGAAAATTGTTTGCATTTGAATAATTAATCCTAAAACATTTTTTGTTTTTAAAAAATAAAATTCTAACTATTCAAACTAGTAACAAATGAGAAAGGGCGGGCAGAATGTGTGGGAGGAAAAGGGTGGGAAGAAAATTTTATTACGATAGAACTAGAATTAAAGTACATAACGCAACTAACAAAGCACGACTGAAAATTAAGATACATAGAAGAACTGAAAATTAAGATACATGGCCAGATTAAGTCACAATCGTCCGAACTTGTTTTGGAATATTGGAGTGATTCAGTCATGCTCCAGCCTACACCTGTAATACTCGCCACTGTAGTCGTCGTACTCGCCGCGGCCGTCGTCAGGGTCACCGTAGTTGAACCTTGAAGGCTGAGTACACGTGGGCTGGACTTGAGGGTAGCGCAAACGGGGTTAGAGTCGGCGGCCGTGTTGTAGGCCATGACGCTCTAGAGAGTCCGACCACGCCACCACAGCCGACGGCCGGCCTCGTTGAAGTTCGGAGGAGGTGGGCCGTCCTCCTCGTGCCTGGCGAGCGTCCTCTCACGCCGATCCCCGAAAAAGGCTTCCCAAGTCGGAAAATAGTCGGGATGCCAGTTGGGATTCCTCCGCTGCTCCGGCGTGAGCTCGAAGTAGTAGTGGTTCGTGATGGCCATCCGACGCGTCGGACCTAGAGGGACAGGAGGAACTGGCACGCCTCCGGTGCTCAGCATCCAGCCGACGGAGACGTAGTAGCCCGGCGGGCAGGGGTAGTTCGAGGCGCAAAGCGCCTCCGCCTCCCTGGGGGTTAGTGGTATGGTGGAAGCCATGGGTGCCTTTTGTGTTTATTGATATACGGGGCAACCAAGATAGATCTTTGTAAAACCGTGTAGTGTGCTTGATTGAGAGAATGCCCGTCCCTACATATAATTTCTTTATATCCTATAGTGCCTCAGTCTCCCTCATGTCGTGATTTTGGAACACCAATTGCCTTGAGGTCAGGAATAAAGTCAACACAGAACTCAATGACCTCCTCTGTTACATAGCCCTTGGAGATGCTTCCTTCTGACCTAGCACGGTTATTAACCATATTTCTCTAAGACTCCAACGAGAGAGACTGAAAAACTTAATTCGAGCTCTCGGACATTTCACCGAACACCTCTTGTGCATAGGAAAAAACACAAACTAGCACACCTCTCACCCTCTTGCTAAGCTCCAAAATAAGAGAGAGGGGTGTGGGCTGCGGTGTGTTATATAGGCGCACCCCGTTTAACACCGGTTCAAGCCACGAACCGGTGTTAAGGGGAGGGGCTGCACGGAGCGGTGGTGCTGGCCTTTAACACCGGTTCGTGGCTCGAACCGGTGTTAAAGCCTATTTCCGACCTTAACCAAAGGCCTCGTTTTCACTAGTGGACCCACGTCGCGCTCATATTAACTTCATTGATCTTCCTTCGGAGACGGGCGTTGTGCATGCAGGATTGGTATCCATCCACGCGCAACGGGCTGCGACTGAAGATAAGAGATGGTAATTTCTTCTCCGGCGCCGGTGTCAGCGCTGGAGCAATCATGCACACGCACAAGAGATACTTCTTTGGAAAATCCTTGTCAGGGTCGGTTTTCTCCTCGGGGCCGCCGCCGATATCACCTCGGATCTTGTCCTTGCTTCCTTGTGCGTCTACAGATTGATCTCTCCACACCGATCGTGTATCTCTCCGGATTGAAAAGGACTCCACGAACAAGCAATAGATGAGTGTATTCACCTTTTTTGGCGATGCATGCAATCGTAATTGCTTCACATGCATCCATGATTGCTTCGCCTCCATCATGGCATAGAGAAACACATCTTGAGTGGTTGAGGCTCTTAGGTTTTCTTGTAACGTCGGTGGCACCTTGGGATAAAAAGAAAACTAAAATAAGACGGTGAGGAGATACCAGATATGATAACAATAGTTATTCACGTTGTAATGGCAATGGTGGGCAATTTTTTACTTAAGTCTAATCTAATGGTTATAGATTTTTAGTTTATCAAATATAAATGGTCGGATCTTTCTGATTTTTATGGGATTTTCTAGACTAATTCTTTTTTTCTGATAGCTCATCATGTACTTTTAATATATAATAGTATCAACTGGAATATGCCAGCAAAGGAAGATGGAAACCCTAATAGTTTTGTCGAGGACAGATATAAGACATACTATGGTAGAATCTCATTTTACATTTCACCCTACCAGTCTTGGAGTCTGAGCAGTCCATAGATGCTATGAGGTCCAAAGTCAACCATTTCGCTCTTAAAAAGATGGCCGAATAGTTCAATAACTACACGAAAATATTATACAATGAATATCTCAAGGAAAAACAAGTTCCAGAATTCACTGGCACACTAGAGAAGCAGCGGACTCACCGGGAAAGCTTTCTGTACTACAAGAAATTAGAAGTAGCAAAAAAATGGTCTGAAAAGAATAAAGAAAATTCTACAAAAAAGAAATATTATCGTAAGATGGGGACAAGTGGCTACAGGACTTCCGTGCCTAAGTGGGAGGAAGCCAAGCGAGCCTTGCGTGGACAAGGGATCACTCCAGCTATAGAGGACTGGCCCATCAGAGTAAGGAATTGGTTACTTGTGCATGGGGCGAAGTATGACATGGAAATAGGGGAGTTAATATTGGATGGAAATACATAAATTGCTACACCCATGAAGCAAGTGTTAAAACAATCGAGGAGGTTCGAGAGAGTAAGTTCAAACCCGATAGAGAGAATGACGAGTTGACAAAGGTCATCGGGAATCCTGAAAAAATAGGACAAACACAAGGCTTTGGACCTTCTGTGTCGTGGAAGGTTGGGTTTCCAGTGGACAATGAATATTATAGAAGTCGAGCGAGAGCAAAGAAGTGGAAGGAGCAGGAGGAGGCAGACCGGTTGCATAGTGTAGAAAGAAAGAACGAGGAAATATATGCTATTCTAAAGGAGCAACAAAAGAAAATGGACGAAATGCGCCAGCAATGGCCAACTCATCAGCCACTACAAGAAAGTACTGGCGGACCATCTCAGTGGAGAAGCAGCATGGCTTCCACGGCCGCCGACCCGATAGATCGCTACCCCGTGGATAATATCACTGAGAAGACAAGTTGTGAGCTACATGTGCGAGTGATGAACTTATTGACATGGATATACCTTATGGGTGCACAACATTGGCATACCCGGTCCATCCCAAAGAAGACTCATGCAAGGACACACATCCCATGAAGATTTCGGGTGGCCCAAGCCCGTGGCGATTTCGACTGTTTGGAGGACAAGTTTAGACTAGATATAATTTTAAAGGGTATCAACCCTAATTTGTAACCGACTCAACCTATCCCCGAGACCTAACCTATCTATATAAAGGCCAGGAGGGTACGGCGAGAAGGATCCTCAACTCACCTCATACACACATCACGCCAGATTGCATCTGCGCACCCTTGTAACCTTTGGTTCCGCCGTAATCAAGAGCAGACAAGAAGGAGTAGGGTTTTCCCTCCGGGGTCCTAAACCTGGGTAAACCGCGTGTCCCCGTGTTGCTTGCCTGTTAACCATTCCACGCCTTCTAGCATCCCCATCTTCTCCAAACCCAAGTCCATAATAATGGGCATTGACGAGTCGAACCCTCGTCAATTGGCGCCTTCTGTGGGAAACAGGGAAGCTGATCGTGCGGTCGTGACGGTTCCATCCGAAGAGATCTACGATTCATCGGCAACGGAGAGCCACCTCCTCTTTGGCGCCTTCGACTTCACCGCCCACTCACTGGCCACCCTCCGCCTCCCAGAGCGGGTGCCACTTCCATCCATCGCTTCGTGGGTCCCACCCATCGATGCCCTGCGCACATCGACGATGATGGGCGTTTCGGATGATAGCAGCAGCTGCAACTCCGATCTGTGTGATCCTCCCTTGGATGAAGGAACCTACGGTTCCGGATCTGAGAGTTGCGGCAGCAGCGACCCACCCCATGAGCGCTACATGTGCGCCATCATCCACGACGACAACGTCAACAACGGAGCGGATCCGGCGCTGGGTTCGGGTGCCATACCTCCCAACCCGTAGGTTGAGAATGAGGGAAACAGAGGAAACCCAGCCAACAAAGCCACTGAGGGAAGCAATCGCGGCTATGACTAGATCAACCTCAACAAGGAAGGCTGGCGCCAAGCACGCGAAGCCGTGCAAGGCAACAAAATCCTACATGTGGATGCCTCCCGGGACCTACTGATTGTCGTGGTATTGCCGACGAGTACGCCATGGAGGGTTCCTCACAATGCGTGTTTAGAGACGTGGGGGAAGGCGGACGGTTGACGGGTACGAGGTTACACATCTTACCCAGGTTCAGATCCCACAACGGTGGCAGAATCCTACTCTTGCTATAAATCACTATAAGGGCAATACGTCGAGTTATAGGGATTGGTTCGCTATGCGAGGTGACTAGAGAGTCTAAGTTATCGTTGCCCTAAAGGCTCCCATAGGCCCGACTTATATAGTCGCCAGGTCCTAGGGTTACAGGGAAAAGTCCTAGCCGGACAGGTTACAGAGTCCTACACTACTTACAACTAGTCTAGCGTGTCTTGCACTCCAAGGCTCCGGGTACGTCGGTGACTCCTCCGTAGCCTTCCTTTATCCGGCATGGGCCTCCCTTCTGGATCCATCTAACTGGGCCTCCCAGCAGGCCATGGGCCATGCTACCAACTGTGGGCCACCCGGGTTATCCATATAAGAGACATGCTATGAGGATACCCATATAGCATATCCCCAACAGTAGCCCCCGGAGAACTCCGAGATCTTGAGCCGTCTTGCCTCTTCAGGGTGAATGCTCCATCTAGATGGATGTCGGCAAATCGTCAAGCAATATCTTGTAGTCCTCCCAAGAACCCTGCAAGGTTTTCTCCGTCTTCAACTTGTAAGTCGGAGAATTGCTGAATCTTCTATCGTACTCTTCCGTAGCCGGACTGGATCCGTCCATGCTGGAATATTCCGATGTGATGGTTCACTTGCAAATGATAGCTAGGGCATTGTAGACATAGGTCAGCAACGCCTCGTAACTCACACATGCAGAGAACACAATCATGTCCTTTTTTTCCCGCGCGAGCGATACGAACCGTTGGCGACGACGGTTGGAAACGTGGCGAAACTTCCGCGCACGCGCCCGCACACGTCGTCCACGCGTCAACCATTCGATCGTCTTGCACGAATATTGATGCCAGGGGTTATAAATTGTAACCGTAGTGGATTTTTACTTTTCACCTCATTCTCCTCCTGCGTCGTCTTTTTCCTTCAGCAAGCGCTTCCTCGAGCTCTCTGCGAGTTTCGTGAAAAACCCTAGCCCTTCAATCCTTCCAATCACCACCTCCCCCCTTCCAATGGCAAGCAGTAGCTCTGCTCCCTCCATGGCAGCATCAGGCGATGCTGCGGTGAAGCCGGCAAGCACTGTTCTCGTGCCTCCAGAGGTCCTGGTGATCCCCAAGTCCGCGGTGGTCGAATCCACCGGCAGCGACCACCATCCAGCGGCATTGGAGCTGCTAGAAGAGGAAAGTGATTCCCACAAAGGGGACTGGCGCGGATCGGACATCACGGACCGCGACATCAAGGAGCTGCTTGTCGAGGGCGACCTCCCTGCAACGGAGGGGCTCGTCTGGTGGGTGGTGCCGGTCGTCGAGGTCACCCCTTCTCCCCAAGCCAGAGAGAAGGTGTACCTCAAAGCCCAATTGGTACGCGGTGTTTCCTTGCCCATCTCCAATTTATTCCTAGCCGTCCGTAGCCATTACCGAGTACAGCCTCATAACCTCTCCCCCAATAGCATCCTCGCGCTAAGCAACTACGTGGCGCTCTGTGAGGGTTACTTAGGGATTAGGCCTAGGCTAGATCTCTTTATTTACTTATTCACCGTCAAGCAGGAAGCCGGAGACGGCAAGGACGAAATTAGGAATTGTGGGAGAATTAGCTTTAAGATCCGTCCTGGCCGGCGGTTCCTCGACATCGTCGGCCATGAATCTTGCAAGAACTGGCAACAGACGTACTTCTACGTCCCAGATATCCCTCTGGCTGGCCGAGAAGAAACGTATCCGGACTATGTCGACGGAGCCGCTGGTGAAGCCCCGACATGGAGGTCCCAAGCCACCCTTCCCTCCGACGATGAAGCCTCCCGCGCCATAAGGCAGATAGAGTGGTTCATAGACACTGGTTTGACCGGGTTGGACCTAGCCATGTGCTGGTTCATCAGACGGATCCAGCCTCTGCAGCACCGCTCGAAGTTGATGCATGAGTACACCAAGGATAGGAAGGATAGCCTCCGCATCTCCGAGGACAATTTCTCGAGTGACTCCATCAAGCTTCGACTCAAGGACATCGTCAAGGTGAAGGATAGGAAGCGAGGCTTCACCATCACCTATGACATGTTCGTTGACGGCACGTGCCCAAAGGTATGATGTTTATTTTCGTATACGACATATACTCCAGTTCTTCCGTGTAACCATTACCATCTTCATCTAACACTTGTGGGATTTCACTTAACAGCTCAGCAGTCTAGATGAGGATAGCATGGCTGTCCAAATCTATGACCCAAAGATGAAGGAAGTCACCGTCGTGTCCGACGATGATGTCCCACTGGCGCGAAAGCGGAAGAGCTCCATCTTTGACGCTGCCGACGGGGGCAAGAAGAAGAAGACGGAGAGTGGAGTCTCCAAGAAGTCCACTGCTGCCCTAGAGGCGGAGAAAAGAAAGACTACCGGAATCACCTTTGCCAAAGCACCCCCTGTTGTGTAAGCTTATTTCTCTCCGACATTTGTCCATTACTCGTCTTATTCATGTACTTATACTTTTTTGCACGTTTCAGGAAGAAGGCCACTACTAGTTTGAAGAAGACCTCCAAAACTTTGGGGGCTTATAGAAATATTAAAGATATGCTGCATCATGACGTGTCTCCCCACGCATCTCCCGCCATCGCCCCTATTACTCCCAGCGTCCAGCCTACGTCTGCTCCGACAAGCTCACAAGTCAAGGATGCATCTGGTCCTTCCGCCATGGAAGTGGACTCAGGTGCCTCCGCGGAGCTAGTCGTTGCCGGCGAACAGGCGACGCAAGAAAGTACCACTACTCAAATGGCTGAAGATCCGGCTAAGGATGCCATCGGTAGCGGTAAGGTGGTGGTAGTGAGTGGAACGTCTGCCGAAGGCGGCACCTCCGCACCCAGGACAAATGTAGGATTCCCGAAGATAGTCTACCCGGCACTTACTCCGAGTAGCTTTGCTTTGGTTCCTGGTGCAGCGCCGACATCTCCAACTTGTGGTGTTGAGGAGCTTCTCCGACAAGCAGATAGCTTGCGAGGAAATAGCCTTTCCTTCGGCAAGTTGCTTGCTGAGAGCGCTACCAACCTCAAGATCATTGCACTTGTAAGTTTCATTTGCCTTTTGCATTTTATATGAGTATCCCACTGTAGCCCCCGAGGATTTAGACGGAAAACCATAGGTCTTTGCATCTGAAAGCTCTAAGAGTGACTAAGCTAGAAAATCTCTCACTGTAGCCCCCAAGTATTTAGTTTGAATGAATTATTCTGACTAGATACTTTCAGAGTAGCATACGCAGTGTTTGTCAATTTCGATACTGTTGCCCCCAAGTCTCTAGTTGTAACTGAATTAGTTCCGACTAGATACTGAAAGAGATACTAAGCATATGACTGAGTTAAAAAACTTTATACTGTAGTCCCCAAACTTCTAGTTGAAAATTGAATCAGTTCCGACTAGATGCTTAAAGAAAGACTAAGCATATTGCCAAGTTAAAAACTCTCACTGTAGCCCCCAAGCCTCTAGGTGGATAGTTATCCGGCTAGATGCTCCAAGTAGACTAAACATCATTAAATTTTCTTTCCACAAAATGAGAATGCTCGGAGAGGCGTGGCCAACGAGAAGTTTCAGAAGATGCGTGCGGACTTGGAAGCCAAAAAGGGTAAAACTGCCTTCTTGAAGGAACAAATCATCAAGAGCAAGAGTCTGTTTTTCCTTTCGTTTTCGTATTCCGACTTGGTCTTGTGCCAACATTCTCCGAGTACTCATTGTGTACTGTTCTTTCTCCGACTTGCAGAAGCCATTGACAAAGACAAGGACATTGTGGAGAAATCCAAGCATATTCAGCAGCTGGATAGCTAAAACAAGATCCTTAAGCTGGAGAGGAAGGATATGCTGAAGATGCACGAGGACTCCATGAAAGTATTGAAAGAGTCCACCAACACGGAGATGAACCGCTTGAAGGAGGATATCGCGATGCTAAAAGAGCAGAAGAAAGCTGCCGATGAGCAAAATTAGCGCAATCTCGAAGCATACAAGATCCTCCGACAAGTACGGGACTCCATAGCAGAAACTCTCCAGCAGGCTGAGATTAGCATCTTCGGTAAGTGATTCTCCGCCTTGTACTTCTGTAAGCTAGATACTCTGAACTTTTTGTGTTACTAAAATCATGTGTTCCTTTGTCAGAATTTGTAGCTCCTATTGGGTTGACCCAGTCGCCTCCTCCATCAAAAGAATGCATGGTCCTTGCCGGCAACTTTATCAACACCGCCATCAAGCAGACCAAGGAGATAGCCAAGCCCCTACAGATTAACATCAAAGCGGTGGATTCCATGACGAAGTTCTCGAAGATCTTGCGCCGAGCCCCCGAGCGTATTGTAAGCTGGAAAGCTTCATGTACCCGGGCCGGCGCGAGGATGGCGCTATCAATGGACAAGGCGCACTATGAAAACGCCGACATCGACACGGTGACCTCCGGTATCCCGACGTGGACGACGATGGCCAGAAAATAGATCATAAAGCTATCTTGGCGTCGCTCGCGGGTTTTGATACCAGAGCCGCCGAGTTGGTCGACCCTAACGTATTCGTGCCCATGGAGACTATTGACGGTGACAACCAAAGCTCCTCCGGACCCCTCAACACCGCCGAGTTCGAGGAGGATGAGTCTCCTGCTGCTGACGATGCCACATCCAAGTCACGTGCGCCAGAGGAATGAAAAACAATATGTAATATTTGCTTCCTATGGAATTTGTATGCGGAAAAAACTACTTGTTAACTTAAGGCGGAAAACAATGGTTGTTATTTCCTGCTACTCAAGAACTTGTTCCAGCATGTATATATTTTTAAGCAAGTGCTGGCTTATCCGTTACTCTGGTTGTTATGCTTGACTTTTCGTGAGTCGGAAGACTCGTTGTCGGAACTATGCGCTTAGGCGATGATGCCCAATGGCACCGTCAATAACCTAAGCACAAAATCGCCGACAATAAGTGTCGAAAGTCACTACTCCAAAATCCACATAAAAACAACAAAGAACATGTAGACCAGAAAACTTCAGCTAACACCCATAGGCAGAATTTTCACAAGTGCAATCGCAAAACTTGTGCATAAAGGTTTTATATGATCCAAAAATGAACACTAAAGGAGGTAAAAGACTCAGAAATATGAGTGAACCAGAGAGATTTATTTCATTGATCGATCATATAAGAGGTACACAATAGATAAAAAATTCTAAGTGTAGAAAGGACGTAGCTGTGCTATGTTCCATGGCCGATCAAACTTCAGGTAGTCATCATCCGGGTCACGTCTCTTACGCTTATGATCCTTGTTGGGTCTATCCTTCAGTTCATGATTGTCAACTAGGTAGTAAGACCCATTGAGAAGCGCCTTGCTTATGATGAGCGGTCCTTCCCATGGCGGGGATAATTTGTGTGACTTCTTCTGCTTAAGTCGGAGCACCAGGTCCCCCTCTTTAAATGAGTGATGCCGAACACGGTGACTATGGTAGCTGCGTAGCTTCTGCTGGTAGATGGCATATCTTTGGCATGCCAATACGCGCTCCTCCTCGAGAAGGTCCACATCTAGGCATCTGGATTCTTCAGCGTCATCTTCATCGTAGGAGGCAACTCTTGGTGAATCGTGAAGGATGGCTTCTGCTCCATATACCATGAAGTAAGGGGTGTAGTCAGTGGATCTGTTGGGTGTAGTTCGTAAACTCCACGGCACAGATGGTAATTACTCCGCCCAAGCTCCAGCTGCTCTATGCAACGGTGCTTCTAGACATAGCTTGATTCCCTGCAGAATTAATCCATTGGCTCTCTCAACCTAACCATTGGACTGTGGATGTGCCACAGATGCAAGGTCAAGTCGGATGCCCTTATCCCAACAATAACCTTCCACTTCTCCAAGTGACAAGTTGCTTCCGTTGTCGGTGATAATGCTATGTGGGAGACCAAATATCACCACTAGATCCCAGACAAATCTAAGGGCAGATGCCCCATTGAGCTTTCTAATGGGTTTAGCTTCTATACATTTGGTGAATTTATCAACTGCTACTAGCAGATGCGTAAACCCACATGGTGCTGCTGCAACGGACCAACCATGTCCAGCCCCCAGACTGCAAAAGGCCAAGTTATTGGTATTGTTCGCAATTCTTCAGCAGGAACATGTGGTTGACGGGCATAATACTGGCATCTCATGCATGTCTCAACCAGCTTGTCGGCGTCCGCCTTCGCGGTCAGCTAGTAGAATCCTTGACGGAAGGCTTTAGCTACCAACAATCGAGGAGCGTCATGATGCCCGCAATCTCCGAGATGGATTTCGCTGAGGATTTGAATACGTTCTTGCTGGGAAACACACTTAAGGTATACACCATAAGTTCTTCTTTTGTAGAGCTGTCCATTAATTATGGTATAGCCCTTTGCTCGGCATACTATTTGTCGTCTTTTGACTTCGTCGTCGGGCAAATTTCCGTGTACGAGATATTCCATGAACGGTTTTGTCCAAGCCGGAGGGACCTTTGTCAACATGTGAACAAAAGAGTCAACTATGTCCGGGTTGTCCACATGCGCTCCCTTCACTAATGGTGTCCATAGATGTTCCAAGAAAACGCTAGGCGGAATTCGTTTGCGCTCTGATCCAAGCTTAGATAGTAGATCAGCCGCCTCGTTTTGCTCCCTAGGTAGATACTTGACCTCGTATCCCAATAAGCTCTTGGCTATCTTGTCCACTTCGTCTGGATATGCCGCCATCATAGGGTTCCGCGCGTTCCAGGTTCCAGCCACCTGCTGGGCAACCAAATCGGAATCTCCACAACAAACTATGCGCTTGATGCCAATATCCTTGGCTACGGGTAGTCCGTGAATGAGTGCTTCATACTGTGCCATGTTGTTCGTAGCCTCGAAGTGGATCTACTGAACGTAGTGTAGCTTTTCCCCAGTTGGTGACTGTAGTAGTACACCAGACCCCAGCCATTGAGTAGCTTTGATCCGTCAAAGTGCATCACCCAATATTCTGGCTCCGGCATTGGGGTAGAATCTGGCATCTCCGTCCAATCTGCGATAAAATCTGCCAAGGCTTGTGATTTGATAGCGTCGCGTCTCTTGTAGGTGATCTCGAAGGCGGCAAGTTCAATGCCCCACTTCGTGACCCTTCCTGTAGCGTCACTGTTGTTGATGATGTCGGACAGTGGAGTTTTGCTCACAACTGTGATAGGGTGCTCCTAGAAGTAGTGCCTCAGCTTCCTAGAAGCAAGGAAAACTCTGTAGGCTATCTTCTGGTAGTGCGGGTAACGCTGCTTGGACTCTGTCAAGACCTCGCTTATATAGTAAACTGGTCTTTGAACTCCGTGCTCATAGCCTGGTTCTTTCCGCTCTACCACGACGGTGATGCTGATTACCCGGTTGGTGGCTGCCATGTAAATTAACATGGGTTCTTCGGGCTCGGGTGCTGCAAGGATAGGTGCTGAGGAAAGTGTCTCCTTGAGCTGCTTCAATGATGCATCTTCCTCGTCCGTCGACGTGAATTTGTCTGCCTTCTTCAGCAACTTGTATAGCGGCAGAGCCTTCTCTCCAAGTCGCCTGACGAACCGACTAACTGCTGCAACGCAACCTATTAGCCGTTGTATGTCCTTTAGGCATGTCGGACGGTTTATGTTTAAGATGGCCTTGATTTTCTCCGGGTTGACCTCGATTCCGCGCTGGGAAACGATAAAGCCCAACAATTTTCTGGCTGGAACCCCGAAGACGCACTTCTTAGGGTTAAGCATCATGTTGTATTTTCGGAGATTATAAAAGGTTTCTTTTAAGTCGGAGATTAATTCGTTTTACTTTTGCGACATCATAGCTGTATCGTCCACATAGGCGTGAACGTTCCGACCAATTTGATCGTGCAGGCAACGCTGCATTATCCGCTGGTACGTAGCACCTGCGTTTTTTAACCCAAAGGGCATCGTGACATAGCAAAACGTGTCGTAAGGGGTAGTGAATGAAGTGGCCAATTGGTCTGACTTCCTCATCTTGATCTGGTGGTATCCTGAGTATGCATCGAGAAAACACAAAAGTTCCAAGCCAGCCGTTGAGTCAATGACTTGGTCAATGCGAGGCAAAGCAAACGGATCTTTGGGACATGCTTTGATCAAGCCGGTGTAATCAATGCACATTCTTAATTCTTTGGTTCCCTTTTTGGGGACAAGTACAGGATTGGTCACCCATCGGGTATGAAGGACTTCTCGGATAAAACTAGCCTTAAGTAACCTAGCTATCTCTTTGCCTATGGCACGTCTCTTCTCGTCTCCCAAGTGTCATAGTGGTTGTTTCACTGGTTTACAATTTGGATCAATATTCAAGTTGTGCTCGGCAAGTTCCCTAGGTACACCTTTCATGTCGGTAGGTTGCCAGGCAAAGATGTCTTTGTTCTCACGGAGGAACTCGACGAGCGCACTTTCCTATTTAGGGTCCAGGTTCGTCCCAATGGCGGTGGTCTTGGAGGCATCGCCTACCACAAGTTCCACCGACTTGGTCCCAATGGCGGCCTTGAATGCTGGGGCGGAGTCAGAAAGCTGTTTCTTCGACGCGGGCATCTCCGAGGCATCGACCTTGCTCTGGATCTCCTTGAATTCTTCGTTGTAGAGGATAGCTTCCGCAAAGGCTGCTTCTCCAATCTCGCAGTCCCTTGCCTTGGTAAAGCTTCCAGATACGGTGATGACACCATTTGGTCCGGGTATCTTGAGCTTGTTGTAGACGAAGCATGGCTTGGACATGAAGGTGTGGAAGATGTCGCGGCCGAATATGACGTGGTACACGCTCTTGAAGGGGACCACCTCAAAGGTCATGCATTCTTGGTGGTAATTATTGACATCGCCAAAAGCGATCTGAAGTGTGATGCACCCAAGGGACCGAGCCTCCCGACCAGGAACTACACCATGGAAGATGGTGCTGGTCCGCCTTAGGTTTGCCTCTGTCAAGTTCATATTGTACAGTGTATCCAGGTACATGAAGTTGATGCTGCTTCCACTATCCACCATACATTTGGTGAACTCATTGCCGTCAATTAGGGGGTTGATGATCATGACGTATTGGTTCTCCATAGGGATGAGGTCTGGGTGATCCTTCCTGTCCCAAGTAATTGGAATCTCTGACCAGCGAGGTATTAGGGAACTGGGGGTAGAGTTGCCATCAGTATCCTCATGGAGGTCTTGTGTTGTCGGACGGTGGGGGTGCCAAGGAAAGTGTGGAAAACTGTCGCCTTCTTCTTGAAGGGGTTTTTGCCCTTGCCGTCGCTCT
Source organism: Avena sativa (assembly GCA_916181665.1). Taxonomy (NCBI): domain Eukaryota; kingdom Viridiplantae; phylum Streptophyta; class Magnoliopsida; order Poales; family Poaceae; genus Avena; species Avena sativa. The sequence goes on along the minus strand of OV702283.1, from coordinate 150,609,638 downwards.
TGGCAGCGTGCTTGGGGTCAACGTCCTCGTCCATGTCACTTGAATCCTTGGACTCCTCCTCCTTCTTTTTCCCCTTCCCTTGCCTCATGGTCTGTTCTTCCGACTTCACTTGTATCCGGACTCCGGGTCCTCCTTAAGGTCGTTGAAGAACTTGCAGTGGCGGTTGGTGTGGGTGGCCTTGCCGCTGGCATCGAGGTGTACGAGGCATGGCATATTGCGGTACTCCTCGTAGGTTTGGGAACGCGGAGCGCTGCCGAGGTAGTTTCACTGCCTCACTGTTGCCCACGACCAGCTCCCCGTCCTCGGCCACGTTGCCCGCCATCACCTCGTCCTGCAAAGGTCATAGCGACCATGTCGGAGGTTTGCTTTTCTTCTGGCGGGGTCTTCCGCTTTGTGCTGCTGTTCCTTCGAGCCTTAGTTGAAACGTCCGTTGCCAGCAGGAAGCCGCGAGTGTCGTCGTCGGCAGCCACGAACTCACTGGTCAACTGAATCATCTGGTTCAAATCTAGCTGGTGATTGTCCTGGAGGCGCTTCAGCTTATGTCGGAGCAACGTGCCCCTTTCCAACCCACCGATGAAGGCGGCCATGGAGGTCTGAGCATGCACTCCTGCGCAGAAATTCTTCATATCTAGTCAGCGAGAGAGGTAGCCGCGAGATTTCTCGTCTTTCTCTTACACGCACCACTGTAGATCGCCAACAGTGCAGGGACGTTTGTACATACCCTCGAATTTCTTGGTGAATGCTTCTTGCATGTCCAACCAATTGTATATGGATCTTTGCGGCAAGTCATCAATCCATTGGCGGGCCGTGCCCGCCAACATCAATGGGAGGTACTTGACGGCGACGTTGGGGTTACCCCCGGCGATCTCCACCGTGTTGCCGTAGTCCTGAAACCATGTAGCTGTCTTGGCGGTGTCGTCATAGGTCTTGATGGTCTTGTCAATCCGGAAACCTTTGGGGTAAGTTGCGGACCGTATCACAGGTCCAAAGCAAGATGGTCCCAGGTATGGTCCTTCCCGGGCCTCGTGGATCTTGTCCAGACGTGAACGTGCATCGTATGGCTCCGGGCTTCTTTTTTCTTCTTCTTGCCATCAGGGGATGGGCTGCGGGAATGACGCGGGCCTCCTCCGCCATGGTGGCTACTTGGTGGCGATGGAGGCGGAGGTGGCGGTGGGTTAGCCTTCTTGCTGTTACCCTCATGCGATGCCTCACGCTTGTCGCGGTTGCTTGTCGGACGTGGAGGATCGTGGCGCGACCTACTCTTGTGTCCTTGGTTGCGCTCTCCGTCATGACGGGTCTGCTCCGCATTGTCGCGGATGACGATGCCGCTCTGCCTTGGTGGAGGCATATCCGTACGATGGTGAGCCTTGGTATCTTCGCAATGTTGGGGGGAGTGGGGCGATGGAGATGGGAGACGAGGCTGGGCCTTTCCTCCATGGTTAGAGGATATGGGGATAGCATCCTTCCTATTGCGCGCATCCCTCCGTTTTTGTTCTGACGAACCCGTCTGGGACCCGACATCAAGAGGAGATCTGTCCCTTGGTGGTTTATGCTGGCTAGGCTGGCAAAACGCTGGGTCAGACTCAAGCCTCTGAGAGGTGCCCTTTTCCTGCTGTTTCACCGCCTTGGCCACTAGGTCATAGACCTGGTTCACCGCTTCGGGTGATCTATCCTGCTCTAGAAGGGTCTTGGCGACGGCGAGGTTGAGGAGAGGAGTGGGCATCACCTGCCTGCCTTCACTGTCAATGTATGGCTTGGCCTGTGCCGGCTTCGAGGGATCCCATACTAGGTTTCGCCATACACCAGGATCGTTGATGACACGAGCCAGAGCTTTCTTAGCCTTCTGCTGCTACAGCAGAGTCTTGTACTCAGCCCCCATTTCTCTAGCTTTCTATATTGACTTCTGAGCGTTGGCCAGATCTCGATCTATCTTTGCGCCTTGCTCCGCGATGGCCTACGCTTCCTCCAGCAGTTGCTGGCGCTTCTCGTCAAGCTAGACTACATTGCGAATATGAGCCACGGTCATAGGCTCGACGAGGAGATTGCCGTACATCACTCTATCGGCTGGAGTAACTTGGGCAGCAGCAGACGTAGATGCCGGAGGCGGCGGGTTTGCGGTGTCGTTGTTGCTCGGACCGGTGCTGAGTTCCTGCGGCTGCTGTACTGGGTTAGGCGGAGGGGGCATGACCTTTGCACGATCATTGTCGACAGCAACAGGTGGTCCCTTCCCTTTGTCCAGCACTGTAGGCGGAGCTCGTCCGGGTTGATATTCATCCATCGCCATCCCAATGGAGATGAACACCTCTCAGGATGTGACGGTGTTGTTGGCCTTCTCGTCGCGTTTATAATCCTCCTCCATCTCCTGCATGGCGGAGTCTAGCTCCTCCGGGCTGAAGTCTATATCCTCCGAATCTGCGCTGATGTCCGTGTACAGCACGTCAAGTACGGAGTCGGAGGGTGTAGGGGCTTCCCCGATGATGGGTGGTGGAGGTGCAACAGCAGCGACGATGACTGGGGGTGGTGGCGCAGCTGCGGCGATGACGACCAGAGGCGGTGGTGGCGGTGGCTGAGGCGGAGGGGCTCCGTCAAGGAGCGCAAGGGCTGTCTGAGCTGCCTCCTCAGCCTCCACGTAGTTGTTGACGGTGTTCACCATGATTTCGAAGGTGAGGCGTCCTAAAGCCTGCCGCCGCCTTAGCGTATGCCGGAGAAGCGTACCTTGGTTCAGTCCTTCCACAAAGTGATACATAGAATCATCATTGGGGTAATGTGCCAGATCTGCACGTATACGGAGCCACCTAGTGATACGTTGGAAACGTATCTATAATTTTTGATGTTCCATGCTTGTTTAGTATCTACTTTGCTTCACTTGTCCACACTTTGAGGTGCTTTTTACATGTTTTCTGGTACTAACCTATTAACAAGTTGCCACAGTGCCAGTTGCCTGTTTTCTGCTATTTTTGGTTTCAGAAAATTTACTAAAGAAATATTCTCGGAATTGGACAGGACGAAGGACAAAGTCAATTACTTTCTGTGGGGAACAAGAAGTCCAGAGGAGAGCCGGAGGGGCCGGCCAGAGGGGCCACCCCCCCTCCCAGGCGCCGCCATAGGTGGGCCCGCGCCTGGCTAGGGTTTGGTGGCCCTGGCCGCCTCCCGGCCTTGCCCCTTCGCCTATAAGAAGACCCCGATGCAGAAACCCTGAGTACCCGATCAGAAAACCATAGAACCGTTTATAGCCGCCGCCACCATCGTCCTTGGATCGGGGGGATCTGAAGCTCTTCCCGGCACCCTGCCAGAGGGGAGATCATCCCGGAGGCCTTCTCTCCGGTATGATTTGTGAGTAGTTCCACCTTGGACTATGGGTCCATGTAGTAGCTAGATGGTTGTATCTCCTCCTTTGTGCTTTCATGTATAGATCATGTGAGCTCCGTTCATGATCAAAATCTAATCTATTTGTAATCATTCATGTTGTGTTTGCGGGGATTCCATGGATATTGAGATTATTATGTTGGTTTTATTAATGGTTTTATCTTTATGATTCTATCATGTCTGTGTTGTTTGTGATCTTGCATGCTCTCCGTTGCTAGTGATTATCTTGGCCAAGAAGTTGCTAGTGACTCCAAGAGGGGGTATTTATGCTCGATAGTGGTTCATTCCTCTAGTTTCCAAGGGAAGTGACAGAAATATCTTCGGTTGTAGATGTATTATGGCTACTAGGGAGAAAACAACGGTCTCTTGTTCATGGAACATGTGGACTGTTTACCTTACACACTTTGCTTAAAGCAGTTGTCTATTGCTTGCAACTTAATACTGGAGGGGGTTTGGATGATAACCTGAAGGTGGACTTCTAGTCATAGATGCAGTTGGATGACGGTCTATGTATATTGTTGTATTTCCCAATCAACTTCATAGGATCGTTCTAGCTAGTAATTGCATTGTTATGCCTTGCTCAGTTCCTATCAATTGCCCCGCTGTAATTTGTTTACCCTTCATGCCATGTTGTTTATCTAAGGAGAGCACCTCTAGTGAACTATGGACCCCGGTCCAATCTTTACCATTGATACATCTTCCACTGTTACCTGTTTACTTGCTGCAAACCATTACCTTCCACACCATACGTTTAATCCTTTGTTATAGCAAACCGGTGAGCTTGACAACCTCACTGATTCGTTGGGGCAAAGTCTTGAGTTTGTGTTGTGCAGGTCTCCGTGTTGCTTGCAACACCTGTGTGACGATTCCTTCCTCCTACTGGTTTGATAACCTCAGTCTCAACTGAGGGAAGACTTGCTGATGTAGTCTTCACACCTTGCTCTTGGGGTTCCCAACAAGACTCCACATCAAGCACCAAGTTCTCTAGCGCCATCAAGGAGTAATCAACAAGTTTTCTGGCGACGTTGCCGGGGAGGCTAAGGACGTCTTCACTAGGGGAGTCCTTCACTTCCTTTCTCTTTACTTTGTTTTTAGTTTGCTTTGTTTCTTTTGTTTGGTTTTGTTTGCCTCTTTTCAAAAAAACCCCAAAAAAATAGTCTAGTTTGGTTTGCTTGCTTTATTCAAAAACACAAAAAAATTAGTTCCTGCTCTAGTTGCTGCCATGTTGGGGTCTGCCTTTATTTCCCCTATGGTAGAAATCTCCACTTTTAAGCAAAAAAGTGAAGAAAGTTTTAAGGAAGCTTGGTCTAGATCTCTGCTTTCCAGAGGGAAACTGAGCCTAAGGTAAGCCTCAGCTTGGTTATTGATAGTTTCTACCACGGTATTGCTCTTAGTTATAGATATGCTTTCGATGTTGTGGCTGAGAAAGATTTTTTGCTTTGTACTGAGGATGAAGCTTATGATGCCATAAGGAAATTAATCATGATCTATGGTACACCTGGCAAGTCTGATTCCTCTTTCACAAGTATTTTTGCTAGGTTGAACCATCTCGAGACTAGTATTGCTGCCATGATTAGTTGATATCACACTCTTAAGGCTTACCATGATTATGTTTCCATAAATTCTGAGCCTTCAAAATGGTTTCCCACAATCAAAGTCTCAATAAACACTACACTTTTTGATGCTCGCTGTGATACCATGTCTGAATTTTGTCTCATGCCTAAAAATATTTTTGATTCCTTGAGTCTTTGGGGGCTTATTGAAGGAGGAGAGGAAATCTCTCTTACCAACAATACCACTATATCACCCATTGGAATAGCTGAAGGTGTGTTTACAAAAATATTAGGAAAAATGGTGACTACGGATTATCTTGTTATTGAGTGTGTAGGCCAGGGACAAATCACACTTGGAAGGTCTCTACTTAAACACCTTGGGGCAGTGATAGATGTTGGGAAAGGTATCATGCACTTTTCTCCTCCGGTAAGCAATCATATCTTCCCTAAAGAGAAAAAGAAAGGTAAGAAAGGAAGGAACAAGAAGGGAAATTCTTCATTTGAAAATACTTGATTCTTCTTGCTTCTTGTGCCTAACTTAAAGGTGTTAAAGAAAAGTACATGTTGGGAGATAACCCAAGAGTTTACTTGAGTCTTGGCAGTTATTGCTTCTGTAATAACCTCTCCTTATCCTTTTTGTTTGCTTTTTGTGCCAAGAGTGACCTCTGATGAGAGGGAAGTAAGATTTGGGGAGTTGCCGTCCCGAAACAGATTTCTGTCCTCCACCCAAAAAAATCGTGAGGAGGCTCTGTAACTCGGATTGAGCTCAAAGTTTACAAATAAATCCCTCAGTATGTTAGCTCACTTTCATTAGTTCAACACTTTTTGATTTGAGCAATATAAGATGTTCAAAAAAATTCGTTTCTACCTGCTGGTCTGTTTTGACAGATTTCTGCCATTATTTGCATTTGCTTCTTATTGATTCCTTTTTTAGCTCTCTTCAGGTAAATTGAGTTTCTTTGAAGGAGTTACTACAGTAGCTTGTATTTTTAGTGAAAAGCCTTGCTGTTCCAAAGCTTTGCCAGTGGTCTAATATCTTTTGAATAAGCTAATGTTGCTAATGAAGATTGTGTGAAGTTTTGTATGAAGGAAAAATTTCAGGTGTAGAGAGAGAATGATGCAATGAGATGAAGAATGGACAAAAGCTCAAGCTTGGAGATGCCACCATGGTGTCACCCCAAGAAATATCCAAGAGGTACAAGCGTCAAAGCTTTGGGATGCCCAAGGCATCCCCTTCTTCATTAATAAAAAGCTCAGGTTTGTCTAGACACTTCGTTTTTATTGTTTCATGCACAGTTGTGTTGTTCTTGGAGTGTCTTAGTTTTCGTTTGCTTTGATTAGTTTGTTTAGTTTGGACCCCCTTTCTCACTGTGTTTTCTTGGTGTTTCGAAAGGAGTAGTAAGTTCTTGCTTGAAGTGCAAGAGGAGCTTGCATTGACTGTGACTTAGACTTAGACTTTAGCATGACATGATAGGTGTTGTTTTGGCATTATGCTTAGTGATTATTGTTGTAGCATGTATTGTTCCAAACAATTGGGATTGCTTAGTGTGCCTTGAAGAAATTATACGTTGTTTTAGCATGCAAAAGCATAGTATTGTGGTATTCTCCTTTGATGTTTTGCTTGGGTTGACTTGGCACATGCTCACACCATGTTATGACTATGACAAGTCACCATTAGCCTATATGATTGTTTAGTCCTTGACTTGTAGTACCACTCTTTGCTTTGATTCATTTGCTTTGTTGCATTGCATGATTTTGGCCATTATTGCTCTCTTAGTTGGTTGCTCCCAGTCTTTTCCTAGCCTCCACTTGTATGAGTAAGTTGTACTCATGCCTCCAACTCCCAAGAAACCAAGTTATTCCAAAGTGTCCTAAATATATTCCTATGCATGGTGTGTTACACCATACCAAAGTATATTCTTGTTTTCATCTATCTTCCAATTAAAACTATTTTGTTATGTGAAAACTTAGTGATTAAAGCCCTCACAAACTTGATGGCACACTTTATTCTTTGCCCCTAATAAACTTGAACCATTGTGACAACTTTGTTGTATATTGCTTGCACTTATAAGTTGGAATTAGCAGAACCGTGCTGTCATAGGGAACGTTTTCAACATTGCACATGTACCTTGTTGTACTTAGTTGATATCATGTTATTTTGTATATGGATCTCACCGGTGTGAAATAAAGAGGTAACTTGTAAGTCCATGGAGTTTGTATCCTGTGTTAGAGAAACGTCTGGGCCGCTAGCCTAAGCCATGCCAAATCATGGTGGAAACTTGCAGCATCACCATAGTGACATCTATGAAGCATTCTTCTTATAAAAAAGAGACACATTGAGAAAAGAGGAAAGAGAGAAAAAGCATCATATTCCCATGGTACATAAGAAGAATTGCTGAGATGCTCATTGTCTGCTTGCCTTGTCATTTTGGCTATGGGAAAGCTCCTGTACCATGTGCAAAGGGTACCCCGTTGGCGGTTCTCAATGATATGCAAATACTTACAGTGACAAGAACTTACCTGGACCCAAAGTTGAGTATGCATGGGGTGTGGCCCTTGTATTTAAGGGGCATGAGATTGCCAACTTATACTTCGTCAAGCATATACTCCAACTTTGCCACTTTAACCTTAACCACTTCAAGATGCTTATGATAGGGGCAATGAGGGCTGAAAGCTAACAAGTAGCATAATTTTTGGAAGCTCTTTTTGAAACTCATAATCCCTACTTCCTTTAAAAAAGGCCTTTCTTCCACCACTATTGAGTCTCCACCTTCTACCTTTAGGCACCATTAAGAGAGCATAGTTGTCATTATGTGTGCAATGTTCCAAAGCTTATTAATTGATGCATATTGTGTTATTACTTGTTCTTGTTCTACTTGTTTCTAGTCACCCTTGTGCACTTTGCAGGTGTCCTATGCATTATATTGCTACTCTATGAGGGACAAGCTGATTGCCACTATGCTATGTTTTCTGCATATGAAACAAACAAACATTTTTCAATCCATGTTATTCATGATCTTTGTTTGTAGATTGTCATGTTTCATGCATAGTTAATATGTCCTATTGTTAGAACTCCATCTTTCATGCACATGTTTAGAGTTCTTTAATCCCAGCTTTCAATGCTTGCAAATGGTTGGATCTTTATTGTGAGGGTGCATGTCACCTCAAAAATTATTATGTTTATCACTTACCTACTCGAGGACGAACAGGAGTTAAGCTTGGGGATGCTGATACGTTGGAAACATATCTATAATTTTTAATGTTCCATGCTTGTTTAGTATCTACTTTGCTTCAGTTGTCCACACTTTGAGGTGCTTTTTACATGTTTTCTGGTACTAACCTATTAACAAGTTTCCATAGTGCCAGTTGCCTGCTTTCTGCTGTATTTGGTTTCAGAAAAGTTAGTAAAGAAATATTCTCGGAATTGGACGGGACGAAGGACAAAGTCAATTACTTTCCGTAGGGAACAAGAAGTCCAGAGGAAAGCCGGAGGGGCCGGCTAGAGGGGCCAAACGCCTCCCAGACGCGGCCATAGGTGGGCCCGCGCCTGGCTAGGGTTTGGTGGCCCTGGCCACCTCCCGGTCTCGTCCCTTCGCCTATAAGAAGCACCCGATGCAGAAACCCTGAGTACCCGATCAGAAATCCACGAAACCGTCTATAGCTGCTGCCACCATTGTCCCTAGATCGGGGGGATCTGAAGCTCTTCCCGGCACCCTGCCGGAGGGGAGATCATCCTGGAGGCCTTCTCTCCGGTATGATTCGTGAGTAGTTCCACCTTGGACTATGGGTCCATGTATTAGCTAGATGGTTGTATCTCCTTCTTTGTGCTTTCATGTATAGATCTTGTGAGCTCCGTTCATGATTAAGATCTAATCTATTTGTAATCATGCATGTTGTATTTGCGGGGATCCGATGGATATTGAGATTACTATGTTGGTTTGATTAATGGTTTTATCTTTATGATTCTATCATGTCTGTGTTGTTTGTGATCTTGCATGCTCTCCGTTGCTAGTGGTTATCTTGGCCAAGTACTTGCTAGTGACTCCAAGAGGGGGTATTTATGCTCGATAGTGGGTTCATGCCTCTAGTTTCCGAGGGAAGTGACAGAAATCTCTTCGGTTGTAGATGTGTTGTTGCTACTAGGGAGAAAACAACGGACTCTTGTTCATGGAACATGTGGACTGTTTACCTTACACACTTTGCTTAAAGCAGTTGTCTGTTGCTTGCAACTTAATACTTGAGGGGGTTCGGATGATAACCTGAAGGTGGACTTCTAGTCATAGATGCAGTTGGATGACGGTCTATGTATATTGTTGTATTGCCCAATCAACTTCATAGGATCTTTCTAGCTAGTAATTGCATTGTTATGCCTTGCTCAGTTCCTGTCAATTGCTCCGCTGTAATTTGTTTACCCTTCATGACATGTTGTTTATCTAAGGAGAGCACCTCTAGTGAACTATGGACCCCGTTCCAATCTTTACCATTGATACATCTTCCACTGTTACCTGTTTACTTGCTGCAAACCATTACCTTTCACACCATACGTTTAATCCTTCGTTACAGCAAACTGCTGAGCTTGACAACCTCACTGATTCGTTGGGGCAAAGTCTTGAGTTTGTGTTGTGCAGGTCTCCGCGTTGCTTGCAACACCTGTGTGACGATTCCTTCCTCCTACTGGTTCGATAACCTCGGTCTCAACTGAGGGAAGACTTTCTGCTGTAGTCTTCAAACCTTGCTCTTGGGGTTCCCAACAGGACTCCACATCAAGCACCAAGTTCTCTGGCGCCATCAAGGAGTCATCACCTGGCAGGGTAATCGCGGGTGTTTTCACCCTCTCTCTAAACGCAACACGCCATATCGAAGATGGTCACCACTCCGACGAACTTGGATCTCTGTTGTCCAGACGCACGGGCAAAGCCGGCGGACTTACAGCGATCTTCCACCGTTATATCCTGCACAGGGGCGGTTTGGGTGGGCCTTGAATTTTTTCTGATCTTTGCTGGCAAACTCCGAGGAGAGATCCGACATCGATCCTTCCGCGAACATATCCTGCCCGTAGGCGGTCCGTGCGGGTCTTGATGCTCCTCCGACTCCTAGGGAACTAGTGCCTGAGTTGGTTTCGCCGATGAAGAGGTGGATATCTCCGATGGGGACGATCGAGCATCACGTAGGGTTCGTCTTCGCCAGGATCCAGAACTCGTCGGGAGGGACGATTGGAATGTTGCCAGAGAATAGAACGCGACCGATGGCTACGGTTTTGCCGATTCCCGCGAAGATCTTGGTCCTTGCCTGCTGAAGAGCCTGAAGCGCCTCTGGCCCCATGGTGGGCGCCAACTTTCGTGGTATTGCTGAGGAGTACGCCATGGAGGGGTTCTCACAGTGCGTGTTTAGATATGTGGGGGAAGGCGGACGGTTGACGGGTACGAGGTTACACAGCTTACCCAGGTTTAGATCCCACAACGGTGGCGGAATCCTACTCCTGCTATAAATCACTATAAGGGCAATACGCCGAGTTACAGGGATTGGTTCGTTGTGCGAGGTGACTAGAGAGTCTAAGTTATCGTTTCCCTAAAGGCTTCCATAGGCCCGACTTATATAGTCGTCAGGTCCTAGGGTTACAGGGAAAAGTCCTAGCCGGGCAGGTTACAGAGTCCTACACTGCTTACAACAAGTCTAGCGTGTCGTGCACTCCAAGGCTCCGGGTACGTCGGTGACTCCTCCGTAGCCTTCCTTTATCCGACATGGGCCTCCCTTCTGGATCCATCTAATTGGGCCGCCCAACAGGCCATGGGACATGCTACCAACTATGGGCCACCCGGGTTATCCGGATAAGAGACATGCTATGAGGATATAGCATATCCCCAACACTGATGGCCTACCACTGGCTCCTGATCGATGAGCATAATCGGTAGGTGAAGCTGTAGGAGGATCTCGAAAAGCGTAAGCAGGCAGCCACAAAGTCAAGCGCACGGCGAGCTGCGCTCTCCACCGCTAGCAGCTCCACTTTGGATGGAAACAATGCCAACAAGTACTGCTCTCGCATGGAGCGCATGGACCCCATCGCGAGGCACGAGGTCACTAGGGCCCTTGACACGTCCTTCATGACGATGGACTCACACGGCAACGTCATGCCGAAAATGCCACGGGATGCGATCATGGCGGCAACTACCTATCTCGCGTCCAATTCGCCTCCGGTGGGTGACCCGGAGAACGCAATGCACAAGTCTGCACTAGTAGGCCTTGGACTCGTCGGAGTTGTGCTCCACGACGAAACTCCTGCGAAGCCGAAGAAAAAAGCTGCGATCAAGTTCACTCGAAGCCGCACACTTTCATCTGACGAGGAGGAGCATGACCCGCCCCGGCGCCATCGGAGCCTACGACGCCAACTACAATGCTCGTAGTGAGCTCACCCAACGCAAGATCGACAAATCACGTGCCAAACGAGCGTGTTCAACTGAGTCTGAAGAGGAAGACGACAGAGAGCTATGCGGAGCCAGATGCTTCAGCAGACCCGTTCGGCAATCGCGGATGCCGAAAAATTTCAAGCTCCCTTCGGACAACCCGAAATTCGACGGCACGCAGGAGCCAAAGGCTTGGCTCGAAGATCACCTGTCATCCGTTAATCTCCATGGTGGAAAGAAGAACACCGCCTTACAGTGTCTTCAACTGCAAATGACAGGTGCCGCCAGGGTCTGGCTCAGCATCCTATACTCCGGCTCCATCCGAAGCTGGGAAGAGCTGGCGTACAGCTTCATCCGCCACTTCAAGGGAACCAGCAAGAGGTCAGCCTCAATTGAAGAGCTGCGGGCCTGCACCCAGCGGACCAACGAGTCCATCCGCTCATACATACTACATTGGTCCCACATCAAGAACTCCGCCGCACACATCTCCGAAGAAAGATCAATCGATGCCTTCAAGGACGGTGCCAGGCGCCCAGATTTCAAGGAGGAGATTAGGCGCGTCAAGCCCAAAACCCTTGACCACCTCATGGACATTGCCAACCGCTAGGCAGATGTCGAGGATTCCGTCAACCGAACGCATTCGGATGATGAAGACGACTTCGGCCGCAGACGTGAGCGCCGCAACAAGAGAAGATCGCGCGTCTATGATGATCGCGATGGAGTCGACATGGTTGCGGCTGGATATTCCGATCGACGCGATGACGGCAACCGCAAAAGCGGATACCGCAGCAGCAATTACCGCGATGGCGGATGACCCACGCAAATGTGGCAACGTTGCAACCGCGACAACGAGACTTCGACATACGACAAGCTGTCTGGTCCCTGCACCATCCACTTCTACATCGACAAACAAGATGGTAAGAAGAAGGCCAGTCACATGCTCAAGGACTGCCGAGAATTTCAGAAGCTCGACGAGGGCCTCACCCAAATGTGGCGCCAGACGGTGAACCCTGGATTCGCACCTGCGCCAGGTGCCATCGCCCACGGAGCTCATCCTCCACCACCAGGCGGACCGTCGCAACCACCGGTAGCACCAGCACCAAACTACGGTGCAGATGGGTACCCCCAACCGAAAGGAGCCCTGATGATCCATAAGGGGCGTCCAACCAACATGGTGCAGAAGAAGAAGATAACGCACCAAGTCATCCTGGCCGTGATCTCTCCACTAGCCATACCTGAGTACCTCAGCGGCTCGGAGTCCTGCATCACATTCGACCATTCGGATCACCCATGCCAGATCCCTCGCCCAGGTCACTCTGCCCTGGTGCTCGAGGCCCAGATCGTAGCATTTGAGATGAGCCGCGTCTTCATGGACGGTGGCAGCAGCATCAACCTGATGTTCGCCAGCACACTTGCAGCAATGTGGATCCCGCTGTGCACCCTGGAGCAATCGGACATGACGTTCCATGGCATAGTACCAGGGAAGGGCATATACCCCCTGGGCAAGATATGGCTCGACGTCATCTTCGGTAATCCCGATAACTTCAGGCATGAGCGGCTAGAGTTCGAAGTGGTGGACTGGCTATCACAATACCACGCCATCCTCGGGCACGTGGCGTTCGCAAGATTCTTGGCAGTACCGCATTATGTGTACCTGCTACTGAAGATGCTAGGACCTAGGGGCATCATCACCGTCCCAGGAAGCTTCACAAGGTCCGAAAGCTACGACAGAGACTTCAACAGAATCTATCAGTCGTTCGGCATGCAGGAGGAGCTCACGAGACTCAGAGAGGTGGCAGACAACGGGGCACCCCCAGTCACCAGGCAAAACGCACCTGACATGTCGTTCGATTCCATAGTCAACACAAAGAAGGTGCAGGTCCACCCGACGAATGCCTCTAAGACGACATTAATCGCCAATGACCCGAGTCCCGCATAGGAAGGCGCGCTCATCGAATTCCTCCATGAGCGCTGCGAAATTTTGGCCTGGTGTCCTGCGGACATGCCAGGAGTTCCCAGGGAATTCGCCGAGCACGCACTTAATGTGTTTCCAGATGCGAAGCCAGTCAAGCAGTCGATGCGTCGACTATCCGAGCCAAGAGCCGAAGCCGTTGGAATCTAAGTCAATGGACTGCTCGATGCCAACTTCATCAGGGAAATCAAAGAAGGCGAGTGGCTGGCCAACACCGTGCTGGTCCCCAAAAAAGACACGGACATCCTGCGGATGTGCGTGGACTTCACATCGCTCAACAAGAACTATCCCAAGGACCAATTCCCTCTACCAAGGATCGACCAAATCATCGACTCCACTACAGAATGCGAGAAGATCTCCTTCCTCGATGCCTACTCAGGCTACAACCAAATTCGGCTGAAGGTCAAAGACCAGGAGAAAACGGTGTTCATCACGCCGTTCAGGGTATTCTGCTACAACACCATGCCCTTCGGGCTAAGGAACGCAGGTGCCACATACTAGAGGTGCATGCAAGCATGTCTGAAGGACCAGATCAGCCACAACATCCAGGTCTATGTCGGCGACATAGTAATCAAGACCAGGGAGGCTAGGACGCTAATCGACGATCTCCACGAGACGTTTGATAACCTTGATCGCTACAATATCAAGCTGACCCCAGACAAGTGTGCCTTCGGAGTCCCTTTTGGTCAGTTACTCGGGTACTTCATCTCCCAACGGGGCATCAAGGCGGACTCGAAGAAAATCAGGGCCATACTGGCCATGGAGAAGCCAAAGAACCTCAAGGGCGTCCAGCAGCTAGCTGGGCGAATCGCGGCGCTGAGCAGATTCACCAGCCGAATGGGTGAGAAGGCCCTTCCCTTTTATCAGCTTCTACGCAAGATGGACAAATTCGAGTGGACACCCAAAGCAGACGATGTGTTCGAAGACCTCAAGCAGCTGCTCTCCACATCACCTGTCCTGGTCACGCCGAAGGAACGGGAACCTTTGTTGCTATACATCGCAGCCACACATCAGGTGGTCAGCACCGTACTCGTGGTTGAGGGACATGAAGATGGCAAGACCCATGGGGTCCAACGCCCAATCTACTACCTCAGCGAGGTACTAACCCCGACAAAGCAGAGGTACCCTCACTACCAGAAGCTCGCCTACGGCGTATTCATGACGGTGCATCGGCTAAGCCACTACTTCCAGGAGCACCAAATCGTGGTCGTCAATGACGCCCCGCTATCGAACATCCTAAACAACCCCGAAGCCACGGGGCGCGTGGCCCTATGGGTCATCGAGTTGTCTCCACGGAACATCATCTACGAGCGGCGCACCGCCATCAAATCCTAGATCCTCCCTGACTTCATCGTCCACTGGATGGAGCTCCAGCTACCGGATACTCCGGACGTGTCGCAGTCCTGGACAATGCATTTCGACGGCTCCAAGCGTGAGGCTAGGGCAGGGGTCGATGTCATACTGACATCCCCTCAAGGCGACAAGATGAAGTATGTCCTTCAAATGAAATTTCGCACCTCCAACAACGAAGCCGAATACAAGACCCTCATCCACGGCATGAGTATGGCTAAGGTGTGCGGTGCAACACGCCTAGTCATCTATGATGATCCAAACCTCGTAGTTCAACAGACGATGAATGAGTGTGACGCTCACAGCGCCAACATGATCGCATACCGTGCGCTCTACAACTCACTAGAAGGACATTTCGACGGCTGTGAGCTCCGGCACGTCGGCAGGGAAAGCAACAAGGAGGCCGACAAACTCGCCAACATTGGCTCAACCTGTGCTCGAGTGCCACCAGGAGTGTTCCTCGAATAAATCTGCATACCCTCCATCAAGAGGAAATTCCCAAAAGGCTCCGCCAAGGAAGCAGAGCACTCAGGGGCTACGCTATCTGAAGGATAAAAAGGACTTGAAAAGCTCGACACAAAGTTCGAATTGGTCAGCCTGATGCAGGTCATGGCAGTTGAAGAAATGTGGAGGCAACCTTACCTTTGGTACCTACTAAATAATCAGCTGCCTGAGTAACCGATAGATGCCCGGTGCATATCTTGCCGGTCAAAGGATTTCACCAACATCAATGGCGAGCTGTACAAGCACAGCATTTCGGGTGTGCTCTAGCGATGCGTCACCATCGGTGACGGCAAAAACATCCTCAAAGACATCCATGAGGGTATCTGCGGCCATCACGCAGGCAGCCGCGCCCTAGTCGACAAAGCTCTACGAGCTGGTTTATACTAGCCAACCGCAATGAACGACGCCAAGGACATAGTCCAGAGGTGCAATGCCTATCAGAGGTACGCGGACAAGCCACACACGCCAGGATCCGATATGAGGCCTATACCAGTGGCCTGGCCATTCGCCCAATGGGGCCTCGACATGACCGACAAACTGCCAAAGTCCTCGCTAGGAGGCCACGTATTCCTCCTGGTCGCAGTCGACAAATTCTCCAAGTGGATCGAGGCCATACCTGTCACCAACCAAAGCGGCAAAACTGCCGTCAAATTTTTGGAGTCCATTGTCTATAGGTTCGGTGTGCCCCATAGCATCATAACGGACAACGACTCAAACTTCATCTCGAAGGAATTCCAAGACTTCTGCGGGAACCTCGGCATCAACATATCATACGCTTCCCTGGCGCACCCACAGACCAATGGACAGGTCGAAAAGGCCAACGGCCTCATAGGCAATGGCATCAAAAAGCGCCTGCTATGCCCACTTGAAAGACTTGCGGGAGCCTGGGCAGACGAGCTATCCTCCGTCCTCTGGAGCCTGCGCACAATGCCAAACAGCTCAACTGGTTATACGCCCTTCTTCATGGTGCACAGAGCCAAAGTCGTGCTACCCGCTGAGATACTCCCCAAGGCCCCATGGGTCGTTGCTTACAGCAAGGCCGAATCATCGGCCGCACTCGAAGACGTCGTCAACACATTCGATGAGGCACACGACATTGTCGTGGCCCGCTCAGCGGTGTACCAGCAGAGCCTCCGCAACTACCACAGCCGTCGGCTGCGCCCAAGGTCCTTCGTCGAAGGAGACCTCGTCCTGTGACTCAAGCAAGAAGGCTACAAGAAGCTCGAGTCACCCTGGGAAGGACCCTACATCATCATCGAAGTCATCCCAGGTGGCGCCTACCGCCTCAAGGACATCAAATCAGGAGTCGAATACTCCAACCCTTGGAACGTCGCACGATTGCGACGCTTCTACCCCTAGTTACCCTTTTACTTTCAATAAGGCTATTCAGCCAAGGCTACTCAGCCGAACAGTGTACCTCCCCATTTGCAATAAATAAAGCTAAGTTCCTTGGCCCGAAAATCTTTTCCTTTACATTACGGATCGCTAAAACATGCTCGGGGGCTACGCCTCACCTTACGACTTCGTCGACTGACAAACAAACGCATACAACGTGAGTAGATGACCATGTCAGGCTAAAAAAGGATATGCACATGCAATGCACTACGTGCCAATACATACAAAATTTACAAAGGGCATTACAAGCCCACTCGAATACAAACTTTACATTATCTCATTTTTTTACAGGACCTAATTGTTCTGGAGTATAACATTCGTTTGTTCCTCAAACAAATCTACAATCTCTTCGGCATACTGCGCCACGGCTACGTAATGAGGGCGCATATCCCATACATTGCCACCTGGAGGAGGAGGCGGTCCAACCGCTATCTCCGCAAGATTGACATCGCGACGATGCAGTTGAATGAGAGACAGGGTTGCCTTCACCCCCACAACCAGCTGATGGCGCACCAACTCCTTGACGTGGCCTACATCCCGAAACTTCCCTAGAAGACCCAAAAGGATAGATGTTGCAGCGTCTAGGGGAAACATGGTGGCCCAAATGGCTGCAAGTGACGACCTCGCCTGCTTCAGCACCCGAAGAACCTGATGTACGCGATCTTGCACTGTCGCAAGGACGAACGCTCGATCGTGGTCCATCCAGAAGAAGCCACCGGCCTAAAGCTCTTGGTGTGTCAGACAGTTCATACGAATTGCGACGCGCTCCTTCTCTTCCTTTGTAATCAGATTCACAACTGCACAAACATTGGGTGAGCCAACATAAAATATGGAGCACTCGAAAAAAGCGTCGGTTCACGAGGACTCACATTGGAGTTGCTCACCCATCTGCCGAAATTCACTAAGCAAGAACTCTTTCCTGGCAATGGCTCGCTCAGCCTTCGACTTCCACACATCCGCATGACCGCAGATGCTGAGTATGTCTTTCTCCAAACTTCGAACGCGATCACGCAGGAAGGGAAACTACGACGCCTCATCCAACGACGGGCGAGGATTAGGCACAGGAAGATTAATCACTGGAGCCTCACCCGGAGGACCCTAGGGGTAAAAAGGAAAATACGAACATCACAAACAGTTTCGACAACAGTTGAAAGGCAAATTCAAACATATACATAATCAAAAGGCCATTTCATGGCAAAGTTGAACTCGTTCATCCAAAATGAGTTACAGCAAAAGGAGGAAAGCTAGCCTAACTACAAGACAGACAGGCCTAAGCGCCAGCACCCGGAGCAGCTTCGGAGCCAGATTGCCTACTCTTGGCCGCTTGTTGCTGCTCTGTCGAATAATTGGCCAGGAGATCGATGAGCTTAGGCCCGAAATGCTTACATCGGGAGGCAAAGGTGGCAAAAGCTACCTCTGAGCCATTCGCCGCCATCGACATCCTGGATGTGACCTGGGTCAGATCCATCTCGGCTCTGGACGCCATCGCCATGGCCAACCCCATGGAGGCACCAATTCCCTTCTGCTTGCGTTTGTACTCTGTCGGAGCGTCGTCCGACAGAGCATCCTCCAGCGAGTCGATGTCCTCAAAGGCAACGCCCTTGGGGTTGACATCCTTGTAGAAGCGCGCAAGCACCTTCTTGGACTTGTCGAGGGAGCTCACGGAAGAAGAGCAGTGATCCTCGATTGCTAGGGCGGCATCTGCCAGGAGATCTCCATGCTCTAACATGCCACGGTCAAATGTGACGCCCGAAGTATCTGGTATAAATAGTATCAGGAAAAAAATCGAATGAGGAACAAGAGGAGACACCACAAGATATGTAAGACCCAAAAAGGAGACAAGGGCAGCTTACCAGAGATAGCCTTGGCAGCAGCTATGAGCTTGTCAGCCATGGCCTTCTCTCGAGCTGCTGCAGCGGCTGCGAGCGGCTTCTCACGATCTTTGGCCTCCTTCTGCTGCCGCTCAAGGGCCTCCGCAACATTAGCTGCCTTCTTCTCCACTTGGCCGAGGCTCTTTTCGAGAGCGTTCAGCCTACGGAGAGCATCATTGTTCTCATCTGCAGCATGAAAAAACATGGGTTAAATACAAAACCAAACTTGGCAAACTCAACAAATATTCAAGAAGAAACCTATGCACCTTGGAGATGCTTGAGTTCACCCTCCAGCGACAGATGCTGCTAGATGAGGAGGTTGGTGCCGCGGACAAAGGGCTGCAAAAAGGGCCAGCAGGTCTTATGAGTACAAGGACTCGGGGGCTCCCCCTGTGCAACGAAAGAAGTACACTTACATGGTCTGGAATGGACTCCGAAGGTTTGGATGTCGTCTTTCGAGTCACGAGTGCACGAGCCTCCCGCCTCGTGGAGCTCGAACCCTCGTCCTCGGAGTTGGCCACTATCTTGGGAAAGAAAGCCATCGGCTTCGATTCCGTGATCATTTCTTCGGTGTCCTCATCAGGGGACTCTTCTGAATGATTACTGCTAGCACTTGCAAGAAACCAAATCAACATCACGATAATACTCAGCTAATCAGCATAACTACAAAAGTTGGTGAATCGCAACTTACGACGGTATGTCTGACAAATCGAAGATAGGAGGTTCCTTCTCCTTCTTCTTCTTCTTGGCTGGCGGCTGTGGGGCCACCGCCCGAATAGGCACGACAGGAAAGGGTGCGGACGTTGCACCCTCATCCCCACCGTGTTGCTCGAGGAAGGACGGAACCTTCGGAGTTGGCGGTGTCGCCTCACCCAAAGTTTCACTTCGAGACCGCTTTCGGGTCTGCCCTTCGCTCGGCTCAGGGGCTTGCAGGGAAGGAGAATGTGCTGGGAGAAGCTCGGATTCGGACTCCGCCTCCTCGTTGTCTAGCGGATCCGTGTACTTCTTAGGTAGAGGGGGCATCATCCCCGCTACCTTGAGACTCTGCAAACAAAGGACCAAAGAAGACAATATAAGCAAGTTGGCAAGCAAAAGGCATTCGAAAAGCGCTACGCGCACATAACAGATTTCACCTAGGAGACTACTTTCTTGGCGCTAAAAGGGGTGGTCAAAGATTTCCCCGGGAGGTCCTTGTTGGCCTTGTACTTCATCAGAGGCCAAAGCGCTTTATCAAGGTCACATGAAGATAATTCCTCAGACGAAACCCTTGTGGGACCGCTGCGGCCAGCATAAAGAAACATCGAGTGCGCCCTCGCTTGGAGATGTTGCACCCGACGTTTGAGGAATGTGCGGATGATGTCGACACCATTGACCTCCTTGCCGGCCACTAGCTAAAGAGATTCCACCCGCTGGTAGATATTCTCCACCTCCGCAGATTCACCCTCTAAGATGTTGTTATTCCACGACCTCTTTCGGGTGATCTTCTGTGTAGAACTGGAAGGGGAGAGACTAAAATGTTGCCTATCCATCTTGGTGTCGTAGATGTAGAACCACTTCCGGCGCCAGTACTGGACGGACTCGCAAATGGAAAAAGAAAAGAATTGGATGGAGGAGCGGATAGAGATGATGCAGCCGCCGAGCGGATAAACACCGATGGTGCCAGATTGCCTCTTCACGAACTAGAGTCTTTGGAAAAGGCCAAAGTGCGGCTTGATACCGAGTCAGCACTCGCAGAGAGTGATGAAACAAGCAATGTGAAGGAGAGAATTGGGAGAAAGATGATGCAACTGAATCCCGTAAAAGAAAAGAAGCCCATGAAGATATTCATGGGCGGGCAGAGAAAGACCTCGAACGATAAAAGCATAAAACATCACCCAAATCCTTCGGGTAGGCGAGGAATTACCTCCTGATCGGGGAGGATGGCGGCGTCCTTGCCCTTGGATATCAGGCCAGATTCACGCCGTTTGCGCAAATCCGCATCACGCATCTCCGTGCGCTTCCACCCGTCGTCAGTGATATGGGCCAGGGTAGCGGCCTTCTTGTCAGTGCCGGCGGCGCTGGTCCCAGCTGCAGCAGATGACGCCTTCTTCAGCTTGCCCATCCTGGTGCAGCGAGTGCGGCAACACGAGCGGAGGAAAGAGGAAGGAAAAGTACGGAGAACATCCAGTGCGCGATGCAAAGCAGAGAACTCACGAAAATGGTGGCAATAGAGATGAGGCAGGAGCAAATGACGAAGGATAAAACCACTATTTTCCCCACCGTATAAAAGGAAGAAGACGATGAAATAGAGCCGTCGATCGGGAAGCCCTAGCGCGTGCCTCAGATCTCATAGTCCACATGTCATCATCAAACTGAACCGTCCCCAGCACGCCATCCACTACGCGCAGAAACCGAGGAGACGCTATAACTTCCACCACTCCTACGCGTGACTAGTCAATGTCAAGTCAGATAGTGGGACCCACGATCGTCCCATTGCATCGTCTCTGCTGCCGCAGACGGTTGAGATCATCAATCGTCAGCAATGACATCATCAAAGCAAAGGCTAGCAACGGCTCGCAGATTTTGACTGATCATAATAAGTACTTACTCGAGTCTATGACTCAATCAACTACTCAGGGGCTACTCCTCTCAGGAGCGCTGCCTGAACCCGCAAAATTACAAAATGAAACACTACCTCGAAAATATCTTCGAGTCCTACATCGAGTCTGTGACTCCATTATGGACTCGGGGGCTACTCCCATAGGGTGCGCTGGTCGCGCATTCGAAAAAATGTGTCCTTCGAACTAATAATGCAAACTGGTGAGAACGACTAAACTAATATCTCTTCTCGAGTCTACGACTCGAACGGACACTCGGGGGGGCTAGTCCCATAGGGAGCGCTGGTCGTGCACCGTATGAATTATATGACTGAGATCCTTCGAATTAAATATGACAAAATCTTTTGGCAACTTTTCCAAAATTAATGCTAAGTGAGAAACAGTCTCCTTGGCCACCTGAAACACCTCCGCGGTGATAAAATTTTGGATGTTGTGTCTGCGACGCAAAGATAATCCCTACAGATACCATCTGATGGCCTGGTAACGCACCCGACTGCGCTCTGCCAGTACAAACCCGTGTCAACAGGCACGATGAAAATCTTGATGGATGCGTTGGGTACACCATTCGAAAAGCACTGGGATTCGGCTCCTGTAAGACCACAATGGCCTGAGTCGAATCACACCAGCGACAGTTCTGGATTCGAGTCCAGGGACTCGAGTCTGATGAAGATCGTGTTGTTTTTTCCTATGGCATTTAATTGGCCTTGATCTGTCGGATGAGCCAGGCGCACGCATAAACAATCCCTATGAACTAAACATTTCTTCCTGAAAAATAGGTGCAACTACAAAGCACCCGAAAGATTGAAGAGTCTCCAGTCAAATCTTTGATTCGAATGAACACTCGGGGGCTACTGACATGGATATACCTTACGGGTGCACAACATTGGCATACCCGGTCCAGCCCAAGGAAGTCCCACGCAAGGACACGTGGCCCATGAAGATTTCGGGTGGCCCAAGCCCGTGGCGATTTCGACTCCTTGGAGTACAAGTTTATACTAGACAGAATTTCAAAGGGTATCAACCCTAATTTGTAACCGACTCGACCTATCCCTGAGACCTGGCCTATCTATATAAAGGCCTGGAGGGTACGACGAAAAGGATCCTCAACTCACCCCATACACACCTCACGCCAGATTGCATCTGCGCACCCCTATAACCTTTGGTTCCACCGTAATCAAGATCAAACAAGCAGGAGTAGGGTTTTCCCTCCGGGGGCCTGAACCTGGATAAACCTCATGTCCCCATGTTGCTTTCCTGTTAACCGTTCCACGACTTCCAGCATCCCCATCTTCTCCAAACCCAAGTCCATAACAATGGGCATTGACGAGTCGAACCCTCATCATGTATCCTTCAAGGCGTCTCTCAGCTATGCTTTATCCTGTGAACCTAGAGCACACTGGCATTG
Organism: Avena sativa; assembly: GCA_916181665.1. NCBI lineage: Eukaryota > Viridiplantae > Streptophyta > Magnoliopsida > Poales > Poaceae > Avena > Avena sativa. The sequence continues at coordinate 150,587,224 of OV702283.1, read as the reverse complement.
CAATGAGATTCTAGATGGCTATGCTCGTGTCGGGGTGGATGAAGTTCTACAACAATATGAATCACTGGAACTTGACATCCCTGGAGCTAAAGATGAGAGGACACTAGGAAAAGTCAGGGGTGGTATCATTCTATGGCGCAAGAAATACATCGTGTTTCCAGGCTCGGCGCCCAGGCCACCATCATATCCTTCGAGTCAGCCGCCTCTAGCAAGTCCACATGATGAGGAGTGGTACAACAACCATAGTGCGAGTCCGCCGCCATGTCAGCCGAAGGCGACCGCTCGGTCGACTAGCAGTACTACTACTCAGAAGAAAGTTAATAGGGCGAAGAAAACTCTGCCACCTCCTCCCAAGTTACCTTACAAGATGACTGATGAGGAAACCAAAGCGATCATCGATGCCCAAGTGAAAGCCTTTTTTGCACCCAAAGAGCCCAAGCCAAAGCAAATATTTGATCCGAAAGCCAAAAAGTAGGCTAAGCATTTTATTGAGCAACCATCGCAATATGAGATAAATAAGGCTGATGACTACAAACGTTGTCTAATGATAATTGGTAGTAGGAAGACAATAAGTAGTACTGCAAGCATCGAGAAAAGAGATGTTTCCCAACTCGGAGAGCAGGCAAAACAATCGATCTCCCCGCTCAAGGTGTTACCCAATTTTGATCATGATCAGGGTTTCCTCATCGATCAAGTGGCAGAGTTTTCTATAGGTTCTTGTATTAATGTTGATCAAGCGCTAGGTGTACATGTACCCATGCAGACGGAAATATCATGGAACTATAAATACGGCAAGCCTCTGGTAAGACCAATGAGGTCGAGCTTCTACCAATACAAATGCGAAGACTGCATGAGTGGTATAAACATGTCACCAAGTGCGAGGTAATAAGGGATTGATTAATAATGCTTCTTGTGAAAGTTACAAATGAGCATTTCATAGGTGAATAAGAGATCCAAATTTATTTTGAGGAATTTTATATGTTATTCAAACTCGACGCCCTCGACTTGAGTCTTGTCAGTTCCAGTTATCTGTAAGTGGTTCATTTATTTCTATGATAAAGTCTCTAACTCATCTTATTTATTGCCTATAATTATTCTCACTATGTTATTATGCAGAATGAAGAGCGAGGAATGTGACCGAAGGGGAATCTTTGACACTGTGTTCATCGACCCACGCAGAGTTAATGAACCATTACTACGGCAGTACCCCAAGGACACGAAGCGTAACTTTCTAAGGTTCATAAAGAGGCAACACTACAAAAAGAGAATACTATTTCCTTGAAAATTTAGGTGAGAGTGTTACTGTCTTACACACATTCACTTTTTCTTACTCTATGTTAAGTATAATTGATGAGTTACTAACGTATATAACATGCACAGCTTCTATTACATTCTGCTAATCATTAAAGTTGACACTAAAAGTGTTAAAATCAAGAACCCACTAAAGAAAGACGAAGCAAAGTATGCAAGCATTAAAGATATGGTCCAGAGGTAATTTCAGTCATTATTGGTCTCTTTCGTTCATTTCTTGAGATATCAAGTAAGTACTGACTCTTTTTCTTTGTCGGGTAGGGTTTGGAAAGAATTCACCAAGAGTACGATAGGTGAATTTAAAGATCAGCTTAGTTTTTATCCGGTCGAGGTAAGTAGTACGAGCTACGTCCGCGCATCTCTTCAATTCTAGTTTCAATACCATTATATCATGCTTGATTATTATTTGATTAAATTATATTCTCGTAAAATGTGACCAGCAGCCACGAGGGACTAATTGATGTGGATACTTCATATGTGAGTACATTCGCTCGGAGGTTAGTGAGCGCGACGGAGCGACAATTCTAGATGTACCTGAACAATATATTCACAATTATTACCTCCAATAATGTTGAGTGTCATTCATAATATTTGTTATGACTTTGATATTCATATTAATATCCTTCTTTCATATATAGTTGTTAAAATTGCGGGAGAATCTCCAACGGAAGGAGCGCCTGGTAACAATTCAAGAGGAATTGACGGGATTTTTGGTTAACCATGCCATAGACCCAAGGAGAAAATTCCATACCACGGGACTCCCGTGGTTTAATGATCTCCATGTAATCGAATAGACATGCTCTAGTCCTAGTTGTGATCTCCATGTAACCAAATTGTATATATATGTATCAACATGTAATATATTCGAACAAGCGCAAAGAAAGAGGTCACTGTAATCTTTATAATCAGGATGATGTTGTGTGTAATGGATTCCTTCGTTGCACGTCAGTTACGCCAACCTGCCGCGACAGAAATCCCCCCCCCCAAACTCTGTCGCGGTAGAACCTGCTGCCTCACCGCCACCGGCTATCACGGTAGCCAAATCGCTAAAGTGCTACCGCGATAGAGATCGCGTAGTCCCGGTTCATAGCACGAACTGGTACTAAAAATTCTCCACCCCCGCTCTCCATCGCCGCCACATGGTGCGAGTTTAGTCCCGGTTCGTGAGTGACCCGGGACTAAAGATTGGAACATCTAGTCCCGATTCCACAGTCCCGGCTGCACAACCGGGACTAGAGGCTGTCTGAAACCGGAACTAGAGCCCCGTTCTCCACTAGTGCACCGCTATGTCTCGCGTGCACGTCTATGTTAGTCGGCCACTTCTACATCCCGCGATTATCCCTACGTACAAAGGTGAGTCTTCATTGGCCCGGACCACTATTATTGCCTAAGAAAACTCATAAATGGGTCACTATTGTTTTCTCTAAATGTTGGATCACATCGGTTGCCTCTGATATATTGGATCACATCAGGCATCGGAATGTACAAGGATTCAGAACGAAACAAATGCAGAATCATGTGATGTTGCATCGAGTACATACTGATTCTGATACACCAGGACAAAACAGAACTTCTTGCAACCAAATGAACGCCGTAGTGGGTTCTGCGTAACTGAATGAAGAACGTTGGGCTTGGGCAGCTTGTGTGATCAGCCGTATCGTGATCGCTCTTGTGTGATCAGGACAACTTTTAGCACCCCTGTTTGGTTCAGTCCTCTCTTAATGTTCTCTTTTAAGTTCATCTTCTACGCTAAGAGCTAGTAGTATCTATTTTCATGCTCAGATGCTTAGATATGCAAAATGACTACATTTTAATAAACAAAAACCTTAACAAAAATGAGCTGACAATTCCAGTTTTTTGCATCCCTGAAAATGATACATCAAAATGTTCTCACTTTGACAGCTCCCTTTTGTCAATTTAATGGCTAAGATAAAATGCCATTACACGTGGAACAAATCACAAATCCCTTTGTTCCGAGTTTATATGCTAACAAAAGAACAAATTTATAGCATCCCTGGAGAATTTATATCCAATTCGATGTGAGTGACTAATCCATGGAGAAATCACATCTACGAGAAACAACACCAAAATGGTGACAAGTAAAATTTGGGTCCAATCACCGGAAAGGTTTGCATTCTGCAAAGATATACGCCAGTCTACTTGATGACCTCAAAAAACAGAACTTCAGGCTGGAGCTTGCTGTCCTTGAAACGTTCTAGCAAATGCTCCCAAGTATCTTCTTTCTGAATGGAGGATGTTCACATCAACAAATCGGTAAGTTCAGAATCAAATGGCTAAAGAGATTTAATACAGTGCATACCTCGACAGTCTCAGAGTCATATATGAGCCACTTGTCCTCATCGTCGCGAGCAAAGCAGACATAGCGCTCATCAGCATAGCAAATCTATAAGAGTTTGGATTGCAGGGTGGCATAAGATGAAAGCTAAGTTGTATAGTACTTGCAAGGAATGAATATCATCGAATATATAAGCAGACAAGTTTAGTAACTAGAGCATCACACCAACCTTGTAATAGGCCTGTAGTAAAACTCAAAGCAGCAGGAGAGTGACACTAGTAAAACATAGAGAGAAAAAACTGTGCAGATAAAAGGTCACTCCAGCTTATGGTCTGCAACCACTCCATGTTATATCTTGAGAGACCATTTCGTATTAGATATGAAGGGAAGGAAAATAATGCAAAATATACAAGGTCCAGACAGGTCACTTACATATGATAGTTCTCCAATGTATAGAACGTTTTAACAAAAAAAAAAAAGAACCTTAGCGACACAAGGATTGCATACATGTTGATTGTTGCCGAAATTCTTCTCTTGAATCTCTCATATATTTTGATATCAATGAAGTAGACGAGAGGATATTTGCCACAGAAAGGACCAATTGAAAAACTTGCAAATATCTCCTAAAGTACTACTCCGTATATGATATCACCAACTCAGATATGATGTATCATAGTCAAACTCGTTATCCACCTCTTTAGATATAGCACAAAAGCCTTCACAAGCTAACCTAGTCAGTTTGAAACTGGTGACAGTGCAATTTATTACCGTGCTCCATTTTAATCCACAAAAACAGGAACCTTGCTTCAGCCTTAGACTAATAACAACTTGGTCTCTCTCGTCTTCTGAGTATAATACTCCCTCCGATTCATAATAAGTGTCGCCGTTTTGAACTGAGGTTAGTTCAAAATGACGACACTTATTATGGATCGGAGGTAGTACACCATTTATGCTGATAATGAGAAGCAATCATGCATATCTCAAAATTGACACAGCATCCAACACCAATCAAGGAAGAAATAGCAAAATCAACATAACTTAGAAAGTCTCAGGTCAATGAATATATCAACCAGTACCAAATAGCTGATTACTTTCTTGTCTGGCTTGGATTACCTTAATTTGAGAATTACATGATAAAAGTATTTGTTCAGTTCTATCACAATCCAATTTAGGAGAAAGAATAGTTTTTCTTGTCTGGACATACCATGGAGGTGACAGTGTACATAGTTGAAGAATTGGCACTTTTGCAAAAGTATGCGATGTCAAGGGGAGACGTGATGCCAGACAGGAGTTCAGAGAGTGTGTCCTGGCTTTCACTGCCACCCAGCCAGTTCAAAACTGCAAAATAATTCAAAAGAAGTCAACGTGATGAATATTTTTTGTGTAAACTACTGCAAGCTATGACGATTTATAAATTAAGCAGCGGCCTCTTGAGCCAGCACAGCAGGAAATTTCCAGTTACCTTAAACACGAAGACACATATATCTTTCTCCCAGAACATTTTCATACTGAAGGAACATGGTTATGATTTTATGAAAATGAACTTTGAGGATAACAATCATATCACACTCATTATTGTTGAGGTGTCAAGTGGGATCCCACCAAAATCCCACTTACATATCTAATTATTGTACAGATGCAGTAATGTTGGACTTGGTTTGCAAGATATGTTGTATTGCAGAAATTGGTAAGAGTTATAAATCTTGAACATCTTTTCTGTCTTGGCAGAAAAAGGGCCACGGAAATACCAACTTAGTATTTGATACATTTCAGTTTACCTATTGTAAAGAAATGTGGTGTGTTTGAAAGAACCAGATCATTGTTCTGCAGAGTTCCACAATCCTCGCAGTTGTTGTCCTTATAGAACTGTTCATCCAATAAAACTGGAAGATCTGCAAAGGACTTGATCTGCACAAGAACAATGATAACCTCTGGTGAAAGTTTCCTACTTTATGGTGTCATATATCCACGTATACAAGCTTGGCTAGACAGAAAATATACTGCATACAGCATACCTTTGTTGTTTGAGGTGAACCAGCATCAAGTTTATGGAAAAGTGCAGTATATAGGTATTCACCAGAACACTTCCCACACTGGCAGCTCATTTGTGCATTGAAACTGATCCCAAAAAGATTATGTGTTGGGCAAATGCAATATCCACACGTGGTTGGGTTCACAACATGTTTCTGGATCTCCTTGTTTAATCTACAACGTGAAAAAGTTTCTGACATATGCAATCCAATGAGAATTGTGGCCACAATCTCAGAAGCAAAATTTGTACCAGCCTGCAACTGGAAGTTGATTAACAAGGTTACGTTGAGAAGACACAAAATGTGCATATCAAACAGGAGTGAAGCAGAATGCAGATGTTTTTAGTTCAATACTTCACACACACCACAACAAATAACATTGAGTGGCAGAGTTTACACACCAAGCATATAACAACATACATAAATTTGCCTCATTCTGGTGCATATATTTGGTGTCAATGTTCAGCATGGATACAGAACAAAAATATAACTAGGAGTATTTCCTTCTGTTAAGTGTAGAAGTACCCCATCTATGTTACGCCAAAAACAGTCAAAAAGATCCAAATCACCGCAGACTAAAAAATGAACGCATGCAAATAAAAGAAAATTGAAGGTAGCATCAGCATTACACCAGATTATAGCCTCTGCTTTCAAGTGGTAAACTAACTTCTAATCATTTTTGGTTTCAATAAAACGATCTTACAAATATATACGATGGAGATTAAGGTACAAACCTTTTCAAAGAAAGTAGTGCAATTTACGATTCCGCATAGAAGGGTCTTCATGTAAGTCAGCACAACATCTGTTAAGTTGTGGTCGTTTTTCTCCCAAGAAGAGAAGATTTCATAAAATTTCTGAGTAATGCAGGGATTGTCAACTGACGGAATCCATGCAAGTGGCTCCGTTAGAAGCATATCTCTGAAATGCCTCAGGTTGCACAATGACTGCACGCATACTTAGGAAATTATAAGTCGGCAGATGAAAAATCACATGACCACATGCGAGTTTTTCTTACCCGTATAGTTAGACTCAAGATAGACAGGTCTTTATCAGCATTGTTCTTGCTGAAAACATTAAGACTTTGTTGGTAGCTGGAGGTGCTTCCAATTTCCTTGACAGATTGGCCAGAAGTTCCTGTATTATGAAACCATAAGCTTTTGTGACATTACCAAACATATTTTATAATTGTAAAAGGGGGAGCATGTATTTGGAAAACAGGAACATAGTAGTATTAGATTATTCCAACAAGTATTTTCCAAGAGGTTTAGAATGAAATCCTACATATAAAATAACCTCTAATATAAATTTCCTAAGGATTGAAATAGAGGGCTAAGACAACTAGACTAAGGCAATATCCTTTCACGTTTCTTCCAAGATTTAGGTGGGTGAAATATAATCTTTTAGTTATGACACCAAACGTACGAAGCTCTTGAAAGATTCAATGTCATGTGAGTTCAAGAATTCATTATTCTAGCAGTAAACGGGAATAAATACAGCAAAGTGCTAGTACTAGAAAATCATGCAATTTCTTAACAGATATTGACACCATAGGGGCACAGCAGGAACTTTACCGGATATAGTGTCGATATTGGCATGGCCAATGATCCTACCAAGATTCTTTGCACTAAGAGAAATCGATTCTTTCATTTGTATCTGCAAAGATGGTATCAGTTAGCACACTATATGAGCAATTGAGCAAACAAATTGATAACACTAGAGAAACCAAGCATTCCAATGTTAACAAACCCATTGGAATGATCTCGCAAGGGGAAGGATGACTTCACGATAATCCAGAAGAGAAACTTTGAGGAACATAAGCCACAAGTTCTGTATTCCAAAACAAAACTCCTCAAACTGCAATTTACAACCAGTTCAAGCATTAGTCTGATAAACATTATCATCAGCAGAACACTGAAATAAGGAAGAATGCTAAACTGAAACCATGTCATGTAAAAGTGCTAGACCTCAATGCTAGGTGCATCATCAGGCAACATCTTCAGCTTCTCCTTAATGTCCTCAAGGATCTCAGACCCATCTCTGCATTTCCTTTGTCGCATTTCAGCAAGCGGCTCTGCTCTTATTCCAATAGATGGTGAAAGGAGCAAGGATTCAAACATGTCTTGCACCCTTGGTAATTGGAAGATGTCATGCTGGCCTGAATCTTGACAGAGAGTTATCCCATCCAACGAGTGATCATCCTTTGATGCATTTTCACTAAAATGTGGATCTAAAACTGACTGCAGCTTCTCCCAGAGTTCATCCCTGTGCTTGTTGCTCATGTGTTGCCAGAGAGATTCAGTGTTCACAAACTTCTTGCCATCGCAGCGGGAATTGGGGCAAATGAAGAAACTCCATGAACCCTGATTCTTCAGAAAGCGCAGTGCATCAGATATGGTCTTTGCTGCCGCCTGGTCGATTCCAGCATAGTGCCCCTGCAGCGTGTCAACCCTCACAGATATGACCCTGTCAACCCTCTCGCCGTGTTGCGTGCTTTTGATAGAGCTCCAGCATACGGCAGCCACAACTATGATCCGCTTGAGCAAGACACGGATCTGCTTCTTGACAGAAGATACTCTGGATTCATAATCTGCTCCAGGAACAGATATAGCAGGAGGTATGTCTTCGAAATTGGGGTCCATCGGCTCCTCCATGCGAAGTGCTCGGCGGCACTCACTCTCCGATTTATCAAACTGATCCAGGGCGAACAAGACCTTGGCGTGGAACAACGCAACCAGGAGCGAGGTTTCGAAGTTACCTGCCGCGTGAGAAGTCAGAGCGAGAATGCGGCGCAGAAGCCCCTTCCTGCGAACTGCCTGATCGACGGCACGGGCTTGTTCCAGGTCGATGTGTACGCGGAGCAACTGGGCGCGCACCGAGTAAGGATACATCTCGGAGAGAAGCTTTGCACGCGCTTGCACTTGATCAACAGCGGCAGTCCCGTCGAGCAACTTCACGGCCTCTAGGGGCACAATCTCGTTGTTGATCCTGGACGCTAAGTCCTCCATGAGGACGGTGGCATTGTGTACAGCGTCGGTCTTCCTCGCCTTCGCGTTGGTGGCGACGAGAAAGTCGTACGCCACGTGGTGCACCATCGGGTCGACTTGTTTGGTCTCGGGCGTCGATGTGACGCGGAATAGTTCCAGCATCGCGTCGGAGAACCGTTGGTCGGCGGCGAGCGCCTCGGCGTGCAAGAAGCCGCTCATGACGCAGTTGGGCGCGATCCGGGCAGCGGCGGCGAAGGAGTCGACGGCGGCGCGGCGGTGACGCGACACGAATGCGGACGCATCCTCTTCGTCTCCGGAGGGGCCTTCGGCCGCGGTGGAGGTGCGGACGTGGAAGTTGCCGGCGAGATTGTGAGCGAGCGCGGAGCCCGGGTTCGCGCGGGCGAGCGCCGTGGCGCGGGTGAGCGCCTCCGCGTACTTCCTCTCGCCCTGGAGTCGTACAGCCTCCAAGGCCTCGAGGCGGATGCGGCGATCGGCCATCGCAAGGGCGCGCGGAGAAGGGGAGAGGCGCGCAAGGTGCTCGTGGAAATGCCGCAAAGCAGGAGAGGGCGGCGGTGGGTGTGGGACGGGGACCTAGGGTTTGGGTGGAGGAGGAGGAGGAGGAGGAAGCGAGGTGCTGGTTCTGGTCGAAGCGGGAGATTTGGATTGAGGATGCGGCGGTTTTGGTTAGTGAGGCGTGCACGGGAGGAAGGAGTACTTATAGGAAGGAAGAAGGTGGAAATGGGGTGGGTGGTGGAACTTTTTTTTTCGATCAAACTTGAGGGCTTTCGTTCATATAAAAATGAGTAAAATTCACCATTAGTACTTAAACTTGACACCCTTTTTCGATACGGTCACCGACCTTAGGATTACGCGATTTACGGTCACTAAATACGACAGGTGTGTCATGACGGTCACTGGGGTCTGTACTAGTTTCTGTATATGATGTATTTGCTTACGTGGCACCGACTGGACCCAGTTTGACAGCCTCTATCACACATGCATGAAACTATTTTACAATATAAAAAATCAAAAGGGCTCAAGTGCAAAATGCTAAAGGGATAAGGTAGTCTTCTCCACTCCCGGCGCCGCCCTCCTCTCCCTGGTCCCGCTCCGGCGCATGGCCATGGGCATGTTCCCCTTCCAGTGGCCCATGGACCTTGCGGCCTCGGCGTCCACCGGCGTCGGCGGCAGCCTATTGCCCTCTCTTCTCCCGCCTCCTCCGGCGGGAATGCCCGACGACAGGTTTGCCTACTACGAGGCGCCGCAAATGCACTCTCTGCCCGAGCTCGCAGCGCCCTTCCCCTCACGCGATGTTGCGGCTGTTGAGCTCGCCATGCGACGCGCGGAGGAGGAGGTCGCCGGCATCCGCCTGGTCCACCTCCTCATGAGCTGCGCGAGCGCCATCGAGGCGATCGAGCCGCCCTCGAGCGACCTCCGCTGCTGGAGCTGTTGGCGAGCGAGCAGCCGACGCTAGTGGTGTTCCTCACCGCCACGCCACGGGTCACCTCCCTACCATCCCGTGGCTCCTATGCCGCCCGATTCGTCACCGCCAGCGGCGGCCCGTCGCCCAATTCGTCGCCACCGGTTGCTCGCCTGCCGCTCGATTCATCGCATCTGGCCACTCCCTCGCTCCCCTGTCGCCCTATTCGTCGCCTCCGACCGCTCCCCCACTGCTTGATTCATCACTGTCGGCGGTTGCCCGTCGCCCAATTCATCGCATCCGGCAGGGACCAGGTGGAGGCTCACCGGAGAGGAGCAAGAGCAACCCGCGGTGACGGGGTGGAAGCAGCGGCGGGCATTCTCCCTGCACCGGGCCGGCGGCGGCGGAGAGGTGGGATCCTACGACGGGTTGGAGGCGGCGGTGGGATGGCCCTTGTCGATTTGTCATTTTCTAATTTAGCCCTGTTGTTTTTATTAGTCCAAAATAGTCCCCATGCATGATTAGGGGGCTAAGTGGGCTGACCGTAAAATTCTCGTGGAGTCGAGTGGGGGAAAAGAGGAGGAACAATGGGCGTGACACTGACAGGTGGGCCCCACCTGTCAGTCTGGCCTAGAGGACCCTACGTGTTAGTCTAGGCTTGGGCTTGATTTAGATGAGGGCTTTTTTGCAAAAAAAATTACACTGTTTTTGTTTGGACTGGTCAACACGTGTCGAATACATTGCTATACACGGGCTCAGTGACCGTCATGACACACCTGTCGTATTTAGTGACCGTAAATCGCGTATTCTTAAGGTCGATGACCGTATCGAAAAAGGGTGTCAAGTTTAAGTACTAATGGTGAATTTTCTATAAAAATTTCCAGCGCTATCAGCTGAAACACCGCTAGACGAGGGAGTGAGTCCATCCAACAACTCGTCGTCTCCATCGTGGAAGCTAACTTGGCACAGATGTGAACCATAGTATTGACGGATCTTATTACATGCTTATTAACATCAAAAGATAAAAACAAAGAAGCTAACCCTTCAATTTCCACGGGAATAGGTGCAACTACTGATCGAGAAACCACGCCTGAGTCCTAGAGGTTCACTACGTCTAAACAGTCCACTTCCATCACTACTCGCGAAGATCCTTAGAGTTTAGCGAAGATCACCCCATCCTGAAGAGAAAGTGCATTGGCTATCAACGAATTAGTAGACAAGGGAGTGAGGACCGATGAGAGGTAGACGGCGGAAGACGCTGGCCCCAGGAGATTTGTCGCCGCCGCCGTTTTCCTCGACGCCGGGCACTGCCGCTGGGTCTCGGTTCCTCTGCCTTGGATCCGATTCGGAGGGGGACGCGGAGGAAAGGCTGGCCGCCCGGAAGGCGCTCGTAGCTCTTGACGACGACACCGGCGAGCTTGGCTGGACAACTGTGTCCCGGCGGCGGCGTACGGATGCAGAGATCCGCCAAGAATTTTGGGAAGACATGGGGTTCCCAACACCGGCTTCAAGGTTCTGGGAGAAGGAGTCGCCGGCGTCGCGTGGCGCGGACGGGATGCAAGATTCAGCGCTGCTGTTGGGAGGCCGGAGGTCGTCCGCTTCTCCACCGGGGTCGTCGGCTCGCAGGAGATCTTCTTCTTCGCCGATGGGTCTGGCTCTCTCCAGGGGCCCCAAGATCATGCCTTGGAGGGGTCCTCTGCCATCGAGGCGGTCCTCGGCGCCGCCGATTCTCGAGATGTTCCTGGATGCCACCGTCGATAGCGCTAGCCAGGGGCGTCGGGAGCAGTTTGCGTCACGTTCGGAGGAATCCGTTTCGGTTAGCGAGGAGGTGGGTCCGACAGGTGGTCCCACCAGGGCTGGATCGGACGTGGAGTTTTGCCCGTGATTTACCTGGAACGGTATCGCTAATAGACTCATAGGAGTCTGGCGACGGGAATCCTTCCCGTTTTCTACCGAGCCGCCAGAGCCTTCGCCCGTCTACTCTGCCTCAGATCACATTGCTTCACCGTCGCCGGCTCCTGGCCCTCTGTTTTCACCCGGAGTTTCGTTTGCCGCGGTCGTCTGCTCTGCTAGGATGACGGGGCAGGGTCAAGGTGTTAACCCTAGGGGTTCGGCCTCTGCTTCTGGGCCGCGGGGAGCTCCTGTGTCTTTCGCCGTGGCTGTTCCTCCTGCCGCGATGAGGCCTCCTGGTCCTTCGTCGGCCTCTCCGGCACAGGCCGCTGCGCCCGGGCATGGTTCAATGCAAGCTCTCGTCGTGGCGAACGTGTACCAGCCGGCATCGGGTCACCCGCTCTTTCCCACTACTAGGAAAACGGCTATAGGTAATCCACACTTGTGTTGCGCACTTGCTAGTGGTGCCCCACGGGTAAAATAGGAGTGGCGCACTGCCCACAGGTGCCCTACGGCTAACTGTCATAAGCGTGGCGCACATGGGGGTGGTGCGCCATGGCTATGTGTGGGCCAGGGCACATGTGGCCACAACACACATACCCGTAGCGCACTAGGTCAAGGTGCGCCACGGATGTGTCACTTATCCGTAGGACACCTTGACCAAGTGCGCTACGGGCATGTTTGCTGTAGCAGCTGGGTCAACTTAGCTGTAGGGCACTCTGCCCTAGTGCCCTACGGCTAAATGGCATGCACCAACTCCACCACCCCCTCCCCCCGTGGATCGCCTTTTTAGGTTTTGCAAAAAATAAAATAAAATAATAAACACTTCAAAAAATAAAATCCTTTTATCTTTAGGTAGGTAATGTGGTATAGTTTCTAGGAAAATTAACAAACATGAGTTTCCACTTTTTCTGGAAAAAAAAGTCATGCCACGGTAAAATGGCCGTAACTTTTGCATACGATGTCGAAAAAAATCATATAATATACCAAAATGACGAGAACGAGATTTCGCATCCGCTCGCAACCACCACCGGTCGTTTAGCGATTATTTAGATTTTCAAAATTCGAAAAGAGTAAAAAGTTACGGTCAAAAGACTGTTTTTTCCTGCAGAAAAAAAAAGATGGCAACTTACCCGTAGCGCACCACTACCTAGTGCGCTACGAGTAAGTTGGGCGGGATTCAAAATTTGAATCCCCACCCCGCCCACCTACCCCTTTTCTTTTCCCTCCCCTTCTCTCATTTTCCTTTTCCTCCCTTCTCCTTTCCTTCTTCTTCTCCTCCTTCTCTTTTTCCTTCTCCTTCTCTTTCTCCTTCTCATTTTCCTCCTCCTCCTCCTTCTCTTTCTCCTTCTCCTTCTCCTCCTCTTCCTCATCCTTGCAGTGAAGATGGTGACGGCGGCCTCCTCCTTGCAGTTCCGACGACGAGGCGGCGGGCTCCTTCTTATCCTCCTCTTCCTCCTCTTTGTAGTTCTGACGACGCTGAGGCCTCATCTTCTTCTTCTCCTCCTCCTCTTCTTCTCCTCCTCTTCCTCCTCCTCTTCTTCTCCTCCTCTTCTTCTCCTCCTCTTCCTCCTCTTCTTCTCCTCCTCCTCCTTGCAGTTTCGACGACGACGACGAGGTGACGACGAGGAGGCGACGAGGAGGCGACGACGATGACCTGCACCGACGCGCGACGGCACTGACGACGAGATCCAGATCTGTCGCTTTTTTTTTGAATTTTTAAATTTATATCTGTGGCGCACAACACGTAGTGCGCCACGGTTATCGTTTCATACGCGTGGCGCACCTGGACTACTTTCCGTGGCACACTGGCATGTGCGCCATGCCTATCTCGACACAACCGTGTGTTGGAGATATGCCCAAGAGGCAATAATAAAATAGGTTATTATCATATCTTCATACTTATGATAAATGTTTACATACCATGCTATAATTGTATTAACCGGAAACATTAATACTTGTGTGATTTGTAAACTAAAATAAGAGTCCCTAGTAAAGCCTCTTGTTAAACTAGCTTGTTGGTTAATATATGATCATTGTTTCCTGATCATGAACATAGAGATGTTATTAACAACAGGATCATATCATTAGGAGAATGATGTGATGGACATACTCCTATAGATAAGCGTAGCATAAAGATCAAGTCATTTCAATAGTTCAATTGCTATATGCTTTCTGATACATAGTAACCTAATTCCTTCGACCATGAGATCGTGCATATCACCTTTACTGGATGGATGCTTTGATGTCATCAAACACCACACCGTAACAGGGTGGCTATAAAGGTGGCATTGAGTGTTCGGAAAGTATTGGTTGAAACACATGGATCAAGAGTGGGATTTGTCCATCCATATGACGGATAGATATTCTCTGGGCCCTCTCGGTGAAATGTCATCCAATTAGCTTGCAAGCATGTGACTGGGTCACAAGGGATCACATATCACGGGAACGAGAAAAGAGTACTTATCAGTAACGAGGTTGAACTAGGTATGTAGAGATACCGACGATCATAACCTCGGATAAGTAACATATCGTGAGACAAAGGGAAATTGGTATCGTATGTAAGTGGTTCATTCGATCGCAATGTAATCGTAGAAATATGTGGGAGCCGTATGAATTTCCAGATTCCTCTATTGGTTATTGTTCGGAGAAGTGTCTCGATCATGTCCGCATAATTCACGAACCGTAGGGAGACACACTTAAGGATTCGACGTTGTTTGAGTAGTTATGGTATTATGAGAAAGAGACCGAATGTTGTTCGGAGTCTCGGATGGGATCCGGGATATCACGAGGTGATCCGGAATGGTCCGGAGAATAAGATTCATATAAGGAAAGTCCCGTTTCGGAGTTCGGGAATGATTCCGGTGTTTCCATCGGGAACATTCTAGAAGGTCCCGGATTGTCCGGCACTCCGGGGGGGAAGGGGTACATGAATGTGTCATTACATGTTGGAATGATTGCATCATGTACTAAGTGTTCTTGCTGTCCCAAATAAAGGATTAAATTGAATCCTAAATTGAAAAAGTCAAACGGCTAGTTTGAAAGTCAAACGGCAGTTTTTGGGAAGTGGGAGGAGAGGAGGAAACCGACTTGAGGGAGGAGTCCTCCTCCCCAAGCCGGCGCCCCACCTAGGCCGAGTTGGGGAGGGACTCCACTCCCTCCCCTTGGCCGGCCAGCCCCTCCCACCTATATATGGAGGGGCAGGGCTCCCTCCCAACACACACAAGTTTCCTATCCTCTAAACTAAACCCTAGATCTAGACCCCGGTTTAGAGCTATTCGGTTTAGAGCCTTCTAATTGGTTTAGAGCCCTCTAATTGGTGTGTCTAATTACTAGACCACTAATAGCCTCTCTCATAAGCTCCACCATACTCGCACCGGCTTAAGGCGAAGCCCTGCGGGATCTCCCCTCTACTTCCGGTACCACGCCGTTGTGCTGCCGGAATCGCGAGGAGAGTGCTACAACCTCCGCTGCCTGCTGGAACAAGGGAGAGGAAGGTCTTCGTCGAGTACCGAACGTGTGACCGACTGCGGGAGCGCTGCGGGAACGCGGCGCCGGAAGGATCGTCTACGCGATCTTGAGATCGGAAAGAGTACGACTACATCACCCACGAGAATCTGCTCTCGTTAACCGCTTTGGAATCTTCGAGGGTGAGTTCCTCTATCGACTCGTTGCTACAATCTAGTAGATAGATCTTGGCTTGTTTGTTTGTATGCGATAGAAAAATTTTGTTTTCCATGCTACGAACCCCTACAGTGGTATCAGAGCCGTGTCTATATGTAGATCTGTTGCACGAGTAGAACACAATGGTCATTGTGGGCGTTGATGCTTTTATTGTAGATTGCTTTGCGTGTACTTTGCATCTTGCGGTATGTTGGGATGAAGCGGCCCGGGCTAACCTTACATGACATCGTTCATGAGACTTGCTCCACGCTTGACATGCAACTTGTATTGCATAAGTGGCTTTGCGGGTGCCTGTTTCTCCTAGCATAGTAAAGATCCAATTTACAACGGGTAATCAACAATGCTAGTATCAATGTTGTGGTTCTTGTTCGTAGGTTAGAACGACACTTATGGAAAGCCCCAAACCACGTAAAATATGCAAAGAAAGTAGAAGCGTCTAACTTTGTTTTGCAGGGGTGTGCAGTGATGTGATATGGCCATGATTGTGATTATATTTGATGTATGCAATGTTCCTTATTGTAAGTTGGCAACCGGCAGGAGCCATATGGTTGTCTTTAATTTCTGTTAAGACCTGCGTGTCTATTCAAAATAGTTGTAATAGTTGAAGCTGGTGGACGACAACCATGAAGAAGCGTCATTGACCTTGATGCTACGCCGGTGATGATGGAGATCATGTTCGTGCTTGAAGATGGAGATCGGAAGCACAAAGAAGAAAGGCCATATCATATCACATATTATGAATTGCATGTGATGTTAATCCTTTATGCATCTTGTATTGCTTAGTAGACGACGGTAGCATTATAAGATGATCCCTCATGCACATAAATTTCAAGTTCTAAAGTGTTCGCCCTTAGTTAGCACCGTTGCTAAAACTTGTTGCTTCGAAGCACCACGTGATGATCGGGTGTCTTTGATTCCACGGGTAAATACAACGTAAGCAAGCCAGATTTGCTTATGCGGTAGCTAAGGTTTGATCTTGACGAGCCTAGCATGTACAGACATGGCCTCAGGAACACGGATTACCGAAAGGTAGAGCATGAGTCATATAGTAGATATGATGAACATGTTGATTGTTCGCCATTGAAGCTATATCAACTCTCGTGATGATCGGTTTTGATGTGGTGGATTTGGTTCGTGTGATCACTAAAACAATGTGAGGGATATTGTTTTGAGTGGGAGTTCACCTAGATTAATTTAATTATTAATTAGAACTCAATTTATCATAAACTAAATCAAAATGAATTTGCATAGTTGTTGTAGTCATTGGCATCCGTTTACCACCTTGCGCTTAGTTATAATTGAGATGATAGAACTATAGAATTCTGGTTAGATACTTTACGAACTGGTATCGTATTGTTTTAAGTGTTAATCTAAAGTTTAAAAATTCCTATTGCAAACTTTCAGTAAGTTCCGGTTACTCCATGAAGTTTAATAATTAGTATTAAATCAAGAGTAACAATTCCAAGTGTTAGTATATAAGTATCATGTTTGTATCCGTGATTCTTGATATTCAAAGGATTCCCTTAATATCAAGGTTATCTAGGATCTGAAAGAGTTGTTTCAGAAACCATGATGTGTGGAAGATATTGTGATATCTGAAACGAAGTTTTGGTTGCAACATGATAGAGTATAATATGGCAAAAGTCATGTTCTCATATTTGATGAGAATTTGCAAAAGGTTGGAGACACTAGTTGTCCTAATCGTCCAAAAGGATTTGGATAGCAACATTATACTCATAATTCATCGTTATAAGCTAAAAGTAGCTTGATCATGGAAGATTCCATGATAAGGGTGAATATTTGATGTAGGTAAAATGTTTACTACACCAAGAGATTACTAAAGAAAGGAATTTGAAAGAACACCAAACATTTGATGATGGTGATCTACTTCAAAGTGCAAGTCCAAAGACATTGGTATTTAACTATACACGCTTTGGATTATGTGTCATATGTATGACTCCACTATTGATGTTGATAGATTCTTTCAAACAGAAAAGGAGATACTGAAAGAGAATCTCATAAATATATGGCAGAAAAGAAAAGACTAGAATCGTTCAGTTTAAGTATATAGATGATATACATGTTATGGCTATATTCTTTGCTTGTTAAACAATGTGGTTCTTAAGTATTTGATACTGAATTTGTTGGTGTGAATCGTCATACGAAACAACACAATTCATGAACTACAATGGCCTAAGTAACTAGCAAAAGAATATGTGATGATGTTCATCAAGAACAAAATAAAGGGTTATTGTGTTGCTTGTTAAACATCAAAGCTTGCCTTCAAAGATTTGTTTTATCAGGTATTATGAGAACAAAAGGATTGTTCAAATAATTGCCGTAATCCATAAAAGATGGATGATTCGCAAATCTCGTTGGAGACATCACATCCATAAAACTAGTGCTAAAAATGTCGAAAGACAAATTGATTGAAAGATCACTTAGGAAGTGACATCGCCGTTTAAATTATATTTGAAAGAAAACATGAAGAAACTCCATGTTGATGGAATTTTGGAGTCTTCTGATTTTTGATCAAATGACGCTTGTGAAACTTTCTTAGAGATAATTAAAACTTCGTTCATAGGCCAAAAGGGAACGAACGACTAGCTTATTGGAACTTGTACATATTGTTGTACGAAGTCCGTTATGTGTAGTCAAGAGCGATGGATTTCAACTTCATATGCTTTCTCCGAAAATTTGAGTGAATATATGAATATTTACTTAATAAGGATGAAGTATGAAACATTTGAAAAGTTCAAAGACTTTCAAGATGAAGTGCAAAATCATTGTAACAAGAATATAAACAGTTTATGATAAAGATCATAAAGGAAGATATTTGAGTTACAAGTTTAGCATAATACCTAAGATTTAAGGAATCGTTCCGTAGATTTGCATTTCCCGAAACACCATAAGAGTATGGAGCGTTCGAGATATGTAATTAAACCTTGTTTGACATGGTAAGATCAAAGGTATAGTTCATAAAACTGCCATAGTATTTTAAAGATTAAAAGCTTTAGAGATTACCGTTTTTCCACTAAAAAGAGCTCCATCATAATCCGTTGAAATGACACCATATAAGGTTATGGTTTGGGATAAAACCCAAGTTGTCCTTTCTTAAACATTGGTATGCTATGCATAAGAAAGATGTGTGCAACCAAAGTCGGATGAACCTGTCTTTGTATAAACTGTTCCTCCATAAAACACCGGAGACAAAAGAGTTTGTTACTTAAAACGTCAAGTTTCTTTGAGAAGGAATTTTTCGTGAAAAGATTAAGTGGGAGGACAATAGAAACTTTGATAAGGTTAAAAGAACCTTAGCTATATGTGCAGAGTTGCGCAGCGCCGAAAAGTGTTTCGAAGGCAGCAACAATGCTCATGGTTCACGTACCTCAAAGGTTGTGGTCACGGAGATCTAAGTTCCTATTGAAACAAGTAGATCGGGTAAACAATCAAATACCAAGACTTGAGGGTTGAATCATTATTTGAGAATAATGAACCGACTACATGCAAAGAAGCGATGATGGGCCCTAACTCCGTCAAATGGTTTGAAGCCATAAAATCCGTGATAGTTCCATACACGAGAAATCAAGTTTTGAACTTGAAGGACCCTCGAGAAAGGTGTAAGACCTTATAGTTGTGTCTGGATCTATAAAGAAATAGACATGGATGTTTTACATCTATGAAATAGTCGACATGTTGGGAAAGAGTTCACAACAATGTTCAAAGGTTGATTATGACAAGATTTGATCTTTCATAGTGATATTTAGTCTAGACGGATTGATGTAGCAACCACTACATATAATTTTGTTATATGGTAGTTGAATAAACAAAACAAGTTCTTCTAATAGAATCGTTACCTAGGCCATGTGCATAACACGGTCCATAGGGTTTTGTTAATTCAAAGGATGCTAAAAACATATGCAAACTTCAATGGTTGAAGTAAGCATAGCGGAGTTGGAATCTTCACTATGATGAAACTGTTAAAAGAGTTTAATTTCATCGGAGACAATGAAGATGCTTGCATTTGCAAGAAATTAAGTGGGAGCGCTAAGACATATTTCTAATACATTATGTGGAGGACATATTGTTGATTAGAAAAGATGTATCTTTTATTAACACATATTAAGAATTTCATCCTGATGAAAGACTTAGGCAAAACCCAAATATTTGGCATCAATAGATGCTAATATGGTTGTGCCAGAAGTACATAAACGAGATATTGAATGAGTTCAATATAGAAACTACAAGAAAAGGTTCTTGTCGCACAGAAAGGATTGAAAGAGTTCAATGTTGATGATATATTCAAGTGTATTGACATTTGGTAAGTGAAACAAAGATTCAAGTATAGATTGATACTTGATATATGAAATCGCAAAGAGTGTTTATATCAATCATACTGTGGTATGTACAAATCCAGATATGTCCTATGCTCTAAAAGTTATGAGCATATACCAGAATGATTCATAAGATGATCATTGGACGATAGTAAGGATATTCTTATGATCTTTTGGAAGAACTAAGAGTATATTATTTGTAGAAGTGACAAATAGATGATTAGTTCATTGTAAAAGTACTACATTGATACTAGTTTTGTCACAGAGTACAAATTAAGTTTATCTCAATTTAAACTAAGGGTGGCACAATATAATGGAAAGTGAGTTCCATAATGGATTTGGATGATTTCCAAAGTTAAGACATTGTGACAGATACTACAACAAAAGGCTAAGTATATGACTGCTATTATAGCAGCAAAAGAGGGCATTTGTGTCAAGAAGTTTGTTATCAAACTAGGTGTAGTTCACAGCGGGATAATACTATGAAGATATATTGTACGACAATATTGTCAACATGTTTTAACCCCAAAGAACTAAAGGTCACACCGAAAGACCAAATTTATACAAAGCCATCTCATTAGAGAATGAGTGATGCGTAGAGACACAAAGACATGCAAATTACACACGGACCTGGAAGTGTCAGATCCGGAGATCAGTTGACCACTAGCAATCGTGTACATACAACACCGTAAAGC
This sequence comes from Avena sativa, assembly GCA_916181665.1. Lineage (NCBI taxonomy): Eukaryota > Viridiplantae > Streptophyta > Magnoliopsida > Poales > Poaceae > Avena > Avena sativa. The sequence goes on along the minus strand of OV702283.1, from coordinate 150,566,580 downwards.
CATAGGTGTTGAATACACAAAGGTTCGAAACTAGATTATTGACTCTAGTGCAAGTGGGAGACTGTTGGAGATATGCCCAAGAGGCAATAATAAAATAGGTTATTATCATATCTTCATACTTATGATAAATGTTTACATACCATGCTATAATTGTATTAACCGGAAACATTAATACTTGTGTGATTTGTAAACTAAAATAAGAGTCCCTAGTAAAGCCTCTTGTTAAACTAGCTTGTTGGTTAATATATGATCATTGTTTCCTGATCATGAACATAGAGATGTTATTAACAACAGGATCATATCATTAGGAGAATGATGTGATGGACATACTCCTATAGATAAGCGTAGCATAAAGATCAAGTCATTTCAATAGTTCAATTGCTATATGCTTTCTGATACATAGTAACCTAATTCCTTCGACCATGAGATCGTGCATATCACCTTTACTGGATGGATGCTTTGATGTCATCAAACACCACACCGTAACAGGGTGGCTATAAAGGTGGCATTGAGTGTTCGGAAAGTATTGGTTGAAACACATGGATCAAGAGTGGGATTTGTCCATCCATATGACGGATAGATATTCTCTGGGCCCTCTCGGTGAAATGTCATCCAATTAGCTTGCAAGCATGTGACTGGGTCACAAGGGATCACATATCACGGGAACGAGAAAAGAGTACTTATCAGTAACGAGGTTGAACTAGGTATGTAGAGATACCGACGATCATAACCTCGGATAAGTAACATATCGTGAGACAAAGGGAAATTGGTATCGTATGTAAGTGGTTCATTCGATCGCAATGTAATCGTAGAAATATGTGGGAGCCGTATGAATTTCCAGATTCCTCTATTGGTTATTGTTCGGAGAAGTGTCTCGATCATGTCCGCATAATTCACGAACCGTAGGGAGACACACTTAAGGATTCGACGTTGTTTGAGTAGTTATGGTATTATGAGAAAGAGACCGAATGTTGTTCGGAGTCTCGGATGGGATCCGGGATATCACGAGGTGATCCGGAATGGTCCGGAGAATAAGATTCATATAAGGAAAGTCCCGTTTCGGAGTTCGGGAATGATTCCGGTGTTTCCATCGGGAACATTCTAGAAGGTCCCGGATTGTCCGGCACTCCGGGGGGGAAGGGGTACATGAATGTGTCATTACATGTTGGAATGATTGCATCATGTACTAAGTGTTCTTGCTGTCCCAAATAAAGGATTAAATTGAATCCTAAATTGAAAAAGTCAAACGGCTAGTTTGAAAGTCAAACGGCAGTTTTTGGGAAGTGGGAGGAGAGGAGGAAACCGACTTGAGGGAGGAGTCCTCCTCCCCAAGCCGGCGCCCCACCTAGGCCGAGTTGGGGAGGGACTCCACTCCCTCCCCTTGGCCGGCCAGCCCCTCCCACCTATATATGGAGGGGCAGGGCTCCCTCCCAACACACACAAGTTTCCTATCCTCTAAACTAAACCCTAGATCTAGACCCCGGTTTAGAGCTATTCGGTTTAGAGCCTTCTAATTGGTTTAGAGCCCTCTAATTGGTGTGTCTAATTACTAGACCACTAATAGCCTCTCTCATAAGCTCCACCATACTCGCACCGGCTTAAGGCGAAGCCCTGCGGGATCTCCCCTCTACTTCCGGTACCACGCCGTTGTGCTGCCGGAATCGCGAGGAGAGTGCTACAACCTCCGCTGCCTGCTGGAACAAGGGAGAGGAAGGTCTTCGTCGAGTACCGAACGTGTGACCGACTGCGGGAGCGCTGCGGGAACGCGGCGCCGGAAGGATCGTCTACGCGATCTTGAGATCGGAAAGAGTACGACTACATCACCCACGAGAATCTGCTCTCGTTAACCGCTTTGGAATCTTCGAGGGTGAGTTCCTCTATCGACTCGTTGCTACAATCTAGTAGATAGATCTTGGCTTGTTTGTTTGTATGCGATAGAAAAATTTTGTTTTCCATGCTACGAACCCCTACACCGTGGTGCACCAGGAAGTGCGCCACGACTAGGAGATAGCCGTAGCGCGAGGCCCGTGGTGCACTGCTAGTGCGCCACGGATGGCCTTTTCAGGTGCGCCACGAACAGGCGTTTTCCTAGTAGTGTCCGCCGGGGGTCCAGTTCAGACCACCCGCGGCCTACTTCAATGCGCTCCAGGCTGTTCCGACTCAGCCCCTGCAACGGCCATACCGCGGGGAGTTGCCTTCGTTCGCCGGTCAGCCGGCCGCGTCTTACTTGCCAGGGACGGTACTTGGCCCTATGTTCCATGGAGGTTACACCAGAGATCAGTTGGGTGTGGTCCCGTCGTAGCCAGCGCAGTCGTTTTCTGTCGGAGTGGGGGCTGCGACGCCTGCTGTTCAGAAGAGGAAAAATAATAAGAAGCAGCCTCCGAATCGAGGGGTTCAGCCACAGGTAATTCAAGCCCAGTCGGATCAGCAGCTCCATCCTCAGCATCAGAGTTTCCAGCAGCATGGTGTTCCACAGATGCAGGTGCCAGGGTCTTATGTACCTCCTGTCTCGCAGCAGTACACCCCGCAGGAGCAGCAGCTCTACCAGCCGACGGTTGTCACTTCACAGGTTTCAGAGGGACCGTCTGTGGCCGATGTCGGTAAGAAGAATAAGAAGTTTGTTCGGTGCTGGAAGTGTGCGGTCAATACTCATGCGACCAAGTATAGTAAGGCGGTCCACTATTGTTACATCTGTGATTGCACTGCACATCCCACTTTGAGGTGCCCGGTGCTGAAGCAGCCGCGCTTGACTCCGTATATGGCTGGTATTGGCAACGACCAGACTCTGTTCACCTAGATTCTGGATGTTGTGACTCGGGATCATCTTGCGCATAGTAAGACCCCTATTGCTCTGGTACGAGTGTCTGCCCGATGGTTTCAGCGGAGGTTGTTCAGAGGCAGATTGCCAGGCGGTGCCAGGTGCAGGTTCAGTGGAAGTGGGAGGCGGTGCCACATGGAGATTCAGCCTTCTTAGTGAGCTTCCCGACGTTTGAGGATTTGGACAGGGTGGATGGAATCCTGATGACTGTTCTGCTCAGTACTGCTCAGCTGACCTTCTTGGTTTACAGGATGGAGGAGGTGCCGCATAAGCTTGAGATGCAGCAGGTTTAGCTACATGTGGAGGGAGTACCCCATATTTTGCGATCCTTTCAGGGCTTGTGGGCTGTTGGAGGACTCATGGGGAACACTCTTGATGTGGATCTGTTCAGCCTGCGGAAGCGGGGGTCGTCCGTATTCTCGTGGAGATGTTTGATACGAAGGTTTTTCTTAAGGCGAAGGATTCACTTGGTCACTTTATTGTGTCAGATGCCGTGGTCAAGCATAAGGTATTTGAGTTTCATTTCCGGATTGAACCTGAGGGTTATATTCCGGAACCAGAGTTTGTTCCTTTCTTGTGGAGAAAAGGAGATGATGATGCGGATGATGATGCCAATGGGAAGCATTTAGAGGATGCTATGGATACTTCTGAGGCTACTACTGCCACTCAGGGGGTGGGTTCTGGATCTTCCTCGGCTGTGCAGGGTACTTTCGCGACTACATCTTCCAGTCAGGGAGTGCAGAGGGTGTTTGCTGTCACCCCCTTTAATGCCAATCCGGTTACTCCACGAGGTCGACAACTTCTGGATGCTCTTCCTTTGGATTCCCCTCTTCGTGGGAAGGGTTCTACTTCGGTGCCTCGCGTTTCTCTGGCTCAGTTACAGGAGGCTCTTCATTCGGTTTCCATTCCTGTACTGTGGTCTTGCTCAGCTTCGCCAGCGAGGTCCAGAACGCATATTTTGGGCAGATCTATTCCTGTTTCCACTCCTGTACTTGAGGAGGTTGTTCCTTTGGTGTGTTCGCGGAAGCTGACCCAGGAGGGGTCGGCTGACCGCGACGTTCGTCACCAGCTTCAGGATGATGTTGTGCTTGGTCCGACCCAGGTGGGGTTGGCCAACCATGACGAGGTGGATGATCGCGTCTCCCTGGTCAGGGAGGACCCGGGGACGCTTAGGGACGTCTCACCTCCACTGGTGGGTCAGGAGACTTCGGTGGTCGATGGGGGCGACCGGACCCAGGAGGGGTCCGGGTTGTCTCGGTCTCCAGCACGGGTTTCTTCTCCAGGTGATGCTTCGCCAGTCGTTGTGCAGGAGAGTGGTACTACCTTCAGGCGGAGTGCGCGCCATGGAGTTGATGCCTTTGGGGCGTCCGCGACTGATGAGGACTCTATGCTCAAGGCCATGCGGCGTAAGGCGGAGAGGAACTTAGATTCGCCAGGTATAATGAGTTCTTCGAAGTCCTTTTTGTATTTTTCTACTCCTGTTATTTCTTCTAAACTAGCCAATGTTGGCATTAGTTTGGGTAGCTCTATACAGGAAGTATCTTTTTCTTATAATGTTTTGCGACACATGGAGGTTGACCGTCTAACGGTTACTCCTAAGGTCGGTGTTTTTCCTGATGCTTCACTAGCTGAGGAGAAGGAGTTGCATGCCACAGTAGATGGTCAACTCCTTTCTCACTTAGTCGGTGAAGTGTCAGAGGTGGACTTTGATGAGACCGGTCTTGCCTCTGTGTATGAGCTGAAAGCTTCTGGTCGAAAATCAAAGATCCAGCAGTCACGAAAGAGATCCCGTGTATCCAAATCTCCTATAGTTTCTCAATGAACGGAATGTTTTCAAATAGCAGAGGTCTTCGGGACTTGGCTAAACATTTATTATTTGCTGATTGTGTGAGAGACCATAATTTGGATTTTCTGGGTATTTCTGAGACTGGTAGACGGGATTTTTCACAAGCTCTACTCAATCGCCTTTCTGGTGGAGTGGACTTTACGTGGATATCACGTCCGCCGCGTGGTCGATCTGGGGGGATCCTGTTAGGCGTTAGAGATGAGACTATGGAAATTTTAGCTAGTTCGGTGGGAGATTTTTTTATAAAACTCCATATCCGTAACAAGGCTGACAATTTCACATGGTCTTTAGTCGCCGTATATGGGGCCTCTCAGGATGTTTATAAGGCTGACTTTTTACGTGAGCTTGTGAATTTGGCAAAGGACAATCCGTATCCTATTCTTATAGGAGGGGACTTTAATTTGCTCAGATTTCCTCACGAGAAAAGTCGGGGCCGGTTCGATGAACATTGGCCTTTTTTGTTCAATGCTGTTATAAACAGTCTAGACTTGAGAGAGGTTACAATGTTAGGAAGGCAATTTACATGGGATAATAGTCTTCCAGATCCAACATATGAAAAACTAGATAGAGTGCTTATGGATACTGACTGGGAACAAAAGTTCCCTTTGGTAACTGTTCGCGCTCTAGAACGTATTGAGGCTTTGTCGGATCATGCTCCTTTACTTTTATCTTTTGGATCACCGCCACGGAAGTCTACGAATGAGTTTAAATTTGAACTCGGTTGGATGATCCGTGATGGTTTTTACGAGATGGTTAAGACTATTTGGGAGAAACCGGTCGGTGGCCAAACGCCTATCCTACGATGGAATAACAAAATGCGTACTTTACGCAAGTTCTTTAGGGGCTGGGCCAGGCACACAGCTGGTATCCTTAAAAACGAAAAATTATGCCTAACATCTATAATTGATGATTAGAGGCTTCCACGGAAGGCAGGCCATTAACTGCACAAGAAATTGAGCTTAAGAGCCAATCGAATACGGAGATAGCCCGACTTCTGCGCGAGGAGGAACTCAAATGGTACCAACACTCTAAAGCAAAATTCATTCAGGAAGGAGATGCGAATACTAGGTACTTCCATGTTGTTGCCAATGGCAAGCATAAGAAGAAACTTATTCACTCTCTGATTCAGGATGAAAGTATGATTGAGGGACAGGAGCATCTGAAGTCATATATCACTAAATATTATAAATCCTTGTTTGGGGCCCCAGAGGAAAATTCTTTCTCTATGGATGAGTCCCAAAATTCCGATATACCCTAGGTTTCTGATGAAGAAAATAGCTTTCTAACTGCCTCATATACCGAGGAAGAGGTCAAGAAAGCAGTTTTTCAAATGGAACATAACAAAGCACTAGGACCCGATGGCTTCCCAGCGGAATTTTACCAAAAATTCTAGGACGTTATCAAGGAGGACCTGATGAATTTGTTTGGGTTTTTACAAGTCGGACAATTGGATCTCTTTAGACTTAACTTTTACAATATAATTTTACTGCCTAAGGTTAAAATATCCTAGATGCAGAACGTATACAACAGTATCATCCAATCTGCTTGCTTAACGTTAGCTTTAAGATTTTTACTAAAGTTGCCACAATTAGACTAAACTAGGTCGCTGACAATGTTGTTAGCCCGTCTCAAACTGCGTTCATGCAAGGAAGAAATATCCTAGATGGTGTTGTAATTCTGCATGAAACAATCCATGAACTACACTAAAAAATTAAATGGTGTATTGTTCAAGATTGACTTTGAGAAAGCATACGACAAAGTTAATTGGGCTTTCCTCCAGCAAACCACTACTAGAGAAAAGGCTATAGGAGACATGTTTATAGGAGGCACATTTAGACCATATGTGCCTCCTATAAAATAGGCAAGGCACACTCCTTCTCCATGCACCTCTAGTATAAAAATAGGCGAGACGCATATGTTAAAAATGCGCCTCCTATAATCCCTGTACGGGCGAAATCAAGCAGCCCCAGATTATGCGAGGCGCATTCTAGCATACGCGCCTCCTATATATCAGATAGGCGAGGCCCATATGGGCAGAATGCGCCTCGCATAATCTTTGTGGGCCCGCGTGTTGGTAGGTGCTCGAATATGCGAGGCACATATAGTCATATGCGCCTCCTATATTTAATAATATGCGAGGCGCATATGGTCATATGTGCCTCAAGTAACTCCTGCGGGCTCGGGTGGAGGTAGGTGGCCGCATGGGCGAGGCGCATATTGCAATATGCGCCTCCTATAGTTTGAATTATAGGAGGCACATATTGTGCAATATGCGCCTCCTATAACCTGGCACCACTTTTTTCTAGATTTTTGCACATGGAGCCAACTACCACCCCACTCACTTGTCTCACTTCTTCCTCCTCCACCAAGACAAATATGGTCGCCCCCTCCTCCTCCCCACCTCATTTTCCCCATTGATTCACCATAGAAGCTCGCTCAACCTCCATTGGTTGACACTCATATGTAAGTGAAGTCTCTTGCTCCTCTAGAGTGCGCCTCAAGTAACTCATGCAAGCCCGGGTGGAGGTAGGTGGCCGCATATGTTGGGGTTCGTAGCATGGAAAACAAAAAATTTCTACCGCATACAAACAAACAAGCCAAGATCTATCTACTAGATTGTAGCAACGAGTCGATGAAATAACTCACCCTCGAAGATTCCAAAGTGTTTAACGAGAGCGGATTCTTGTGGGTGATGTAGTCGTACTCTTCCCGATCTCAAGATCGCGTAGACGATCCTTCCGGCGCTGCGTTCCGGCAGCGCTTCCGCAGTCGGTCACACGTTCGGTACTCGACGAAGACCTTCCTCTCCCTTGTTCCAGCAGGCAGCGGAGGTTGTAGCACTCTCCTCGCGATTCCGACAGCATGACGGCGTGGTACCGGAAGTAGAGGGGAGATCTCGCAGGGCTTCGCCTTAATCCGGAGCGAGTATGGTGGACTATGAGAGAGCCTCGGTGATCTAGGGTTTAGACACACCAAGGAGAGAGGGCTAGGCCAACAATTAGGGCTTGGGGAAGCCCAAGTCGGCGGCTAGGGTTTGCCCTAGGCGGCGGTGGCAGCAGGAGGTGGCGGCGCTGACGGCTTGGAGCTAGGGTTTGCGGGGGGCAACTTGTGTGCTTGGAGGGGCAGCCCTACCCCTCCTTATATAGGTGGGAGGCGCCGGCCAAGGGGAGGGGAGTCCCTCCCCAACTCGGCTTCCAAGGCCGGCGGGTGGAGGGAGAGGAACTCCTCCCCATGTAGGTTTCCTACTCTCCCTCCACCAAGCAAAATAGCCGTTTGACTTTTTCAAATTGGTGTTTGACTTTTCAAACTAGGATTTGATTTATCCCTTTATTTCGCTCAGCGATGACACCTAGTACATGATGCAACCATTCCAACTTGTTATGACACATTCATGTACCCTTCCCCTCTGGAGTGTCGGACCTTCCGGAACCTTCTAGAACATTCCCGATGAAAACACCGGAACCATTCTCCAACCCCGAAACAGGACTTTCCTTATATGAATCTTATTCTCCGGACCATTCCGGATCTCCTCGTGATATCCCGGATCCCATCCGAGACTCCAAACAACATTCGGTCTCTTACTCATCATTCCAATAACTACTCAAACAACGTCGAATCCTTAAGTGTGTCTCCCTACGGTTCGTGAATTATGCGGACATGATCGAAACACTTCTCCGAATAATAACCAATAGAGGAATATGGAAATTCATATGGCTCCCACATATTTCTAAGATTACTTTGCGATCAAATGAACCACTTACATACGATACCAATTTCCCTTTGTCTCACGATAGTTTACTTATCCGAGGTTTTGATCGTCGATATATCTGCATACCTAGTTCAACCTCGTTACTGATAAGTACTCTTTTCTCGTTCCCGTGATATGTGATCCCTTGTGAGCCAGTCACATGCTTGCAAGCTAATTGAATGACATTCCACCGAGAGGGCCCAGAGTATATCTATTCGTCATATGGATGGACAAATCCCACTCTTGATCCATGTGTTTCAACCAATACTTTCTGAACACTCAATGCCACCTTTATAGCCACCCAGTTACGGTGTGGTGTTTGATGTCATCAAAGCATCCTTCCGGTGAAGGTGATATGCATGATCTCATGGTCGAAGGAATCAGGTTACTATGTATCAGAAAGCATATAGCAATTGAACTATTAAAATGACTTGATCTTTATGCTACGCTTATCTATAGGAGTATGTCCATCATACCATTCTCCTAACGATATGATCTTGTTGTTAATAACATCTCAATGTTCATGATAGGGAAACCACAATCATTTATTAACCAACAAGCTAGTATTATGAAGAGGCTTTACTAGGGACTTCAATTTAAGTTTACAAATCACACAAGTATTAATGTTTCCTTGTTAATACTATTATAGCATGAATGTAAACATTTATCATAAACACAAAGATATAATAATAACTACATTTATTATTGCCTCTAGGGCATATCTCCAACAGTCTCCCACTTGCACTAGAGTCAACTAATCTAGATTACATGGTAATATACCGAACACCCATGGCAGTTTGGTGTTGGTCATGTTTTGCCCTCGGGAGAGGTTTAGTCAACGGATCCGCCACATTCAGATCTGTGTGTACTTTGCAAATCTTTATGTCACCATCTTGGACATGTTCTCGAATAGCGTGAAAACGTAGCTTGATATGCTTCAGCTTCTTGTGTGACCTTGGTTCTTGCACATTGGCTATGGCGCCCATGTTATCATAGTAGATAGACATTGGGTCCAACGCACTTGGAACCACACCCAGCTCTGTAATGAACTCTTTCATCCATATCGCTTCTTGTGAAGCCTCCGAAGCAGCCATGTATTCCGATTCAGTTGAAGATCTCACCACAACGCTTTGCTTTGCACTCCTCCAGCTAACTGCTGCACCATTCAAAGTAAATACGTATCCAGATTGTGATTTAGAATCATCCGGATCGGTGTTCCAACTAGCATCGGTGTAACCATTAACAACGAGCTGTTCATCACCTCCATAAGAAAGAACCATATCCTTAGTTCTTCTCAAGTACTTAAGGATGTTTTTGACCGCTGTCCAATGATCCACTCCTGGATCACTTTGATATCTGCTAGTCAAACTAACAGCATATGCAATGTCGGGTCTAGTACATAGCATGACATACATTAGAGATCCTATGGCTGAGGCATAGGGAGTTTTACTCATCCTTTCTCTATCTTCTGCCGTTGTCGGACTTTGATTTTTACTCAACGTCGTATTGGGCAACATGGGCAAGAACCCTTTCTTGCTATCTTCCATTCCAAACCTCTTTAGAACTTTGTCCAAATATGTACTTTGTGACAATGATATTAGGCGTCTCGATCTATCTCTATAAATCTTTATGCCTAATATGTAAGCCGCTTCGCCAAAATCTTTCATTGAAAAACTATTATTCAAATATTCATTGACACTATTAAGAAGGTCTACATCATTCCCAATCAACAATATGTCATCTACATATAGTATTAAGAATGCTACAAAGCTCCCACTCACTTTCTTGTAAATACAAGCTTTTCCATAAGTTTGTATAAAACCAAAACTTTTGATAACCTTATCAAAACGTTGATTCCAACTTCGGGATGCTTGATTCAATCCATATATGGACCGTTGAAGTTTGCACACCTTGTTAGCATCTTTAGGATCGACAAAACCTTTGGGTTGCATCATATACAACTCTTCATCAATGTCTCCATTGAGGAATGCTGTTTTGACATCCATCTGCCATATCTCATAATCATAATATGCAGATTGCTAACATAATCCTCACCGACTTTAGCTTTGCTACTAGTGAGAAAGTCTCATCGTAGTCAACTCCTTGAATTTGTCGAAACCCTTTTGCGACAAGTCGAGCTTTATAGACAGTAACATTACCATCAGCATCTGTTTTCTTCTTGAAAATCCATTTGTTCTCGACAGCCTTCCGGCCATCCGATAAGTCCACCAAAGTCCATACTTGGTTTTCGTACATGGATCCAATCTCGGATTTCATGGCTTCTTGCCATTTATTGGAATCTAGCCTCATCATCGCTTCCTCATATGTCGCAGGGTCATCGATGTTGTCCACCAACATGACACTCATAACGGGATCATACCAATCAGGAGTGGTACGAGTTCTCGTTGACATGCGAGGCTCTGTAGCAACTACAACCGAAGTTTCATGATCATCATCATTAGCTTCCTCTCTTATTGGTGCAGGCACCACAGGAACTTCTTCTGGTGCTGCGCTACTCGCAAGTTCGAGAGAAGGTTCGACAACCTCGTCGAGTTCTACTTTCCTTCCAGTCACTTCTTTCGAGAGAAATTCCTTCTCTAGAAAGGATCCATTCTTGGCAACGAAGATTTTGCCTTCGGATCTATGATAGAAAGTATACCCAATAGTTTCCTTTGGGTATCCTATGAAGACACATTTTTCCGCTTTGGGTTCAAGCTTGTCCAGCTGTAACTTCTTTACATAGGCTTCGCAACCCCAAACTTTAAGGAACGACAATTTAGGTTTCTTCCCAAACCATAATTCATACGGTGTCGTTTCAACGGATTTAGATGGTGCCCTATTTAAAGTGAATGCGGCTGTTTCTAATGCATAACCCCAAAATGATAGCGGTAAATCTGTAAGTGACATCATAGAACGAACCATATCTAAGAGAGTTCGATTACGACGTTCGGACACACCATTACGCTGTGGTGTTCTCGGCGGTGTCAATTGTGAAAGTATTCCGCATTTCTTCAAATTCTCGCCAAACTCGTAACTTAGATATTCACCTCCACGATCAGAACGTAGAAATTTAATATTCTTGTTACGTTGATTCTCAACCTTACTTTGAAATTCCTTAAACTTCTCGAAAGTTTCGGACTTATGTTTCATGAAATAGATATACCCATATCTACTCAAGTCATCCGTGAAGGTAAGAACATAACGATAACCACCGCGCGATGCTACACTCATTGGACCACACACATCGGTATGTATGATTTCCAATAAGTCCGTGGCTCGCTCCATCATACCAGAAAATGGAGTCTTAGTCATTTTACCCGTCAGACATGCTTCGCATCTTTCAAGTTATTCGAAATCAAGTGATTCAAGAAGTCCATCGGAATGGAGTTTCTTCATACGCTTCACTCCAATGTGACCAAGACGACAGTGCCACATATAGGTCGAGTTATCGCTCGATTTCAAACGTTTAGCTTCAATGTTATTAATATGTGTATTTCCACTATCGAGATTCAATAAGAATAGACCATCTATCAAAGGTGCATGTGCATAAAACATATTACTCATATAAATCGAACAACCATTATTCTCGGACTTAAACAAGTAACCGTCTCGCAATAAACAAGATCCCGATATAATGTTCATTCTTAACGCAGGCACCAAATAACAATTATTTAAGTATAAAACTAATCCCGATGGTAGATGAAGAGGTAGCGTGCTGACCGCGATCACATCAACCTTTGATCCGTTTCCCATGCGCATCGTCACCTCGTTCTTCGCTAGCTTCCGTTTATTCTGCAGCACCTGTTTCGAGTTACAAATATGAACAACGAACCAGTATCAAATACCCAGGCACTACTACGAGTACTAGTGAGATACACATCAATAACATGTATATCGGATATACCTTTCTTCTTGATGTTGCCGTTCTTCAAATCCGCCAAGTACTTTGGGCAATTCCGCTTCCAGTGACCTTCTCCCTTGTAGTAAAAGCACTCTGTATCAGGCTTGGGTCCATCCTTGGTCTTCTTCGTCGGTGCGGTAACTTTCTTACCACCCTTCTTGAAGTGTCCCTTTTTCTTAGACTTGCCTTTCTTGAATTTGGTGGTCTTATTGACCATCAACACTTGGTGCTCTTTCTTGATCTCCACTTCTGCAGATTTTAACATGGAGAAGAGTTCTGGCAACTGCTTGTTCATGCTTTGCATATTGTAGTTCATCACAAAGTTCTTGTAACTAGGTGGTAGTGATTGGAGGACACGGTGAATCCCCAAAGCATTAGGAATCACTATACCCAAGCTTTGAAGTTTGTTTGCGTGCCCAGACATCTTAAGCACATGCTCACTAACGGAGCTGCCCTCTTCCATCTTGCAGTTAAAGAACTTTTCAGAAGCCTCATAGCTCTCAACTTCCGCGTGAGTCTCAAAGATCAATTTGAGTTCACGGACAATATCATGTGGGTCTGAATTCTCAAACCTTTTCTGAAGCTCCGATTCCAAACCATACAAGATAGCACACTGAACTTTGGAGTACTGATTCTTCCGAGCAAGGTAAACGTTCTTTACTTCATCGGTAGCATCAGCTGCAGGCGGGTCACCCAGCGGTGCATCCAGCGGTGCATCCAGCACATAGGTCAAATTACCAGCATTGAGGACAATCCTCAAATTGCAGAACCAATCCGCGAAGTTGCTTCCATTATTTTTCAACTTTTCTTTCTCTAGGAACGCATTAAAATTGATGGTAGGGGCCGCCATTGATCTACAACATATTTGCAATAGTTTAGACTAAGTTTATGACAAATTGAGTTTTAATTAATAGTTAAATTAATCTAGGTGAACTCCCACTCAAAACAATATCCCTCACATTGTTTTAGTGATCACACGAACCAAATCCACCACATCAACACCGATCATCACGAGAGTTGATGTTGCTTCAATGGCGAACAATCTACATGTTCATCATATCTACTATATGATTCATGCTTTACCTTTCGGTGATCCGTGTTCCGAGACCATGTATGTACATGCTAGGCTCGTCAAGATCAAACCTTAGCTTCCGCATGAGCAAATCTGGCTTGCTCACGTTGTATACACTTGCAGAACCTAACACACCCGATCATCACGTGGTGCTTCGAAACAACAAGCTTTAGCAACGGTGCTTACTAAGGGTGAACACTTTAGAACTTGAAATTCATGTGCATGAGGGATCATCTTATAATGCTACCGTCGTTAACTAAGCAATACAAGATGTATAAAGGATTAACATCACATGCAATTCATAATATGTGATATGATATGGCCTTTCTTCTTTGTGCTTCCGATCTCCATCTTCAAGCACGAACATGATCTCCATCATCACCGGCATTGCATCAAGGTCAATGACGCTTCTCCATGGTTGTCGCCCACCAGCTTCAACTATTACAACTACTTTGAATAGACACGCGGGTCTTACAGAAATTAAAGACAACCATATGGCTCCTGCCGGTTGCCAACTTACAATAAGGAACATTGCATACATCAAATTATAATCACAATCATGGCCATATCACATCACATCACACCCCTGCAAAACAAAGTTAGACGCCTCTAATTTCTTTGCATGTTTTACGTGGTTTGGGGCTTTCAATAAGTGTCGATCTAACTTACGAACAAGAACCACAACGTTGATGTTTGAACTATCAAGTGCCCGTTGTAAATTGGATCTATACTATAATGGGAGAGACAGACACCCGCAAAGCCACTTATGCAATACAAGTTGCATGTTGAGCATGGAGCAAGTCTCATGAACGATGTCATGTAAGGTTAGCCCGGGCCGCTTCATCCATCATACCGCAAGATGCAAAGTACACAAGAAGCAATTGATAATAAAAGCACCACCGCCCACAATGACCATTGTGTTCTACTCGTGCAACAGATCTACATATAGACATGGCTCTGATACCACTGTTGGGGTTCGTAGCATGGTAAACACAAAATTTCTACCGCATACAAACAAACAAGCCAAGATCTATCTACTAGATTGTAGCAACGAGTCAATGGAATAACTCACCCTCGAAGATTCCAAAGTGTTTAACGAGAGCGGATTCTCGTGGGTGATGTAGTCATACTCTTCCCGATCTCAAGATCGCGTAGACGATCCTTCCGGCGCTGCGTTCCGGCAGCGCTTCTGCAGTCGGTCACACGTTCGGTACTCGATGAAGACCTTCCTCTCCCTTGTTCCAGCAGGCAGCGGAGGTTGTAGCACTCTCCTCGCGATTCCGGCAGCATGACGGCGTGGTACCGGAAGTAGAGGGGAGATCTCGCAGGGCTTCGCCTTAAGCCGGAGCGAGTATGGTGGACTATGAGAGAGCCTCGGTGATCTAGGGTTTAGACACACCAAGGAGAGAGGGCTAGGCTAACAATTAGGGCTTGGGGAAGCCCAAGTCGGCGGCTAGGGTTTTCCCTAGGCGGCGGTGGCAGCAGGAGGTGGCGGCGCCGACGGCTTGGAGCTAGGGTTTGCGGGGGGCAACTTGTGTGCTTGGAGGGGCAGCCCTACCCCTCCTTATATAGGTGGGAGGCGCCAGCCAAGGGGAGGGGAGTCCCTCCCCAACTCGGCTTCCAAGGCCGGCGGGTGGAGGGAGAGGAACTCCTCCCCAAGTAGGTTTCCTACTCTCCCTCCACCAAGCAAAATAGCCGTTTGACTTTTTCAAATTGGTGTTTGACTTTTCAAACTAGGATTTGATTTATCCCTTTATTTCACTCAGCGATGACACCTAGTACATGATGCAACCATTCCAACTTGTTATGACACATTCATGTACCCTTCCCCTCCGGAGTGCCGGACCTTCCGGAACCTTCTAGAACATTCCCGATGAAAACACTGGAACCATTCTCCAACCCCAAAACAGGACTTTCCTTATATGAATCTTATTCTCCGGACCATTACGGATCTCCTCGTGATATCCCGGATCCCATCCGAGACTCCGAACAACATTCGGTCTCTTACTCATCATTCCAATAACTACTCAAACAACGTCGAATCCTTAAGTGTGTCTCCCTACGGTTCGTGAATTATGCGGACATGATCGAGACACTTCTCCGAACAATAACCAATAGAGGAATCTGGAAATTCATATGGCTCCCACATATTTCTACGATTACTTTGCGATCGAATGAACCACTTACATACGATACCAATTTCCCTTTGTCTCACGATAGTTTACTTATCCGAGGTTTTGATCGTCGATATCTCTGCATACCTAGTTCAACCTCGTTACTGATAAGTACTCTTTTCTCGTTCCCGTGATATGTGATCCCTTGTGAGCCAGTCACATGCTTGCAAGCTAATTGAATGACATTCCACCGAGAGGGCCCAGAGTATATCTATCCGTCATATGGATGGACAAATCCCACTCTTGATCCATGTGTCTCAACCAATACTTTCCAAACACTCAATGCCACCTTTATAGCCACCCAGTTACGGTGTGGTGTTTGATGTCATCAAAGCATCCTTCCGATGAAGGTGATATGCATGATCTCATGGTCGAAGGAATCAGGTTACTATGTATCAGAAAGCATATAGCAATTGAACTATTAAAATGACTTGATCTTTATGCTACGCTTATCTATAGGAGTATGTCCATCATACCATTCTCCTAACGATATGATCTTGTTGTTAATAACATCTCAATGTTCATGATAGGGAAACCACAATCATTTATTAACTAACAAGCTAGTATTATGAAGAGGCTTTACTAGGGACTTCAATTTAAGTTTACAAATCACATAAGTATTAATGTTTCCTTGTTAATACTATTATAGCATGAATGTAAACATTTATCATAAACACAAAGATATAATAATAACTCCATTTATTATTGCCTCTAGGGCATATCTCCAACAGCATAGGCGAGGCGCATATGGTCATATGTGCCTCCTTTAGTTCGAAGTATAGGAGGCACATATGGAGCAATATGTGCCTCCTATAGTTTGAAGTATAGGAGGCACATATGGAGCAATATGCGCCTCCTATAACCTGGATGGATTCAAATTCGAAACAGCCACCTACCACACCTTTATAACACCTACCACCTCTCCCTCTTCTACTTCTCCTTCTCCTCCACTTGTCCTCCTTATCCTCCTCCATCTCTCCTTCTCCTCCACCTCTCCTCCTTCTCCTCCACCTCTCCTCCTTCTCCTCCTCCATCTCTCCTTCTTCTCCCCTTCTCCTCCTCCTCCACTCTCCTCCTCCTCCTATTCCTCCGGCGACCTTCTCCTCCTCCGGCGACCTCCTCCTCCTCCGGCGACCACTTCGGCCATGGCCTCCACAACCACACCGACCATCTCCTCCTCCACCTCCGGCGACGACCTTCGGTGGCCTCATCCTCCTCCACCATCTTCGGTGATCCACATGGACATGGCCTCTCACACATGCATGTGATAGTAGGTTGTGGCCACGAGCAAGGTCTCCCACAAGCTCCGACAATTTTTTTGCCAGATCTAGATCTAGATCTAGATCTGGCCGCCTTTTTTTGAAAATAATATACCAGCTAACTTAACACTCCGGATGAAAGGCTTTTTTAAGGAGTGGCGCTCTCTTATTCAGTCTTTTGTGTCTGGGGGAAGTGTTGCCATTAAAGTAAATGAAGATACTGGCAAATACTTCCAAACCAAGAAAGGACTAAGACAAGGGGATCCATTATCGCCTTTACTATTTAATATAGTGGCTGATATGTTGGCTATCCTTATTGAGAGAGCAAAGGCTGATGGTCAAATTGAAGGAGTGGTTCCACATATTTTCGATGGTGGACTTTCTATTCTTCAACATGACGATGATACAATTCTTTTTATGGAACATGATCTGGAGAAGGCTAAGAATCTGAAATTAATATTATCAGCATTTGAGCAGCTATCTGAACTTAAAATAAACTTCCATAAGATTGATTTGTATTGTTTTGGCGAGGCCCAAAACGAGGCCCACCTATATGCTGAACTTTTCGGTTGTGGTCAGGGTCAATTTCCAATCAATTATTTGGGAATACCGATTCGTTATCAGCGTCTCACAATTGCTGAATGGAAACTTGTTGAGGAAAGGCTACAAAAACGTCTTAATAGTTGGAAAGGTAAATTGTTATCCCTTGGTGGAAGACTAGTACTCATAAATTCAGTACTTACTAATATGGTACTGTATATGATCTCTTTTTCCAATTACCAAAAGGGGTCTTGAACAAAGTGGATTATTTTCGTTCAAGATTCTTTTGGCAAGGAGATAGTGAAAAAAAGAAATATCGACTGGCCAGATGGAATGTGGTTTGCCGCCCAAAGGAGTTTGGTGGACTGGGCATACACGATTTGCAAGTCAAAAACACCGCACTTTGGGGCAAATGGCTTTTTAAACTACTTACGAAAGATGGTGTTTGGCAAACCATGTTATGGAGGAAATATGTGGGGTCCAAGGCTGTGTCTCAAGTGGTTTGGTAACCCGAGGATTCACATTATTGGGCGGGTCTTATGGCCACCAAGAAACATTTCTTTCATTTTGGTGCTTTCGAGATTAAGGATGGATCACAGATTAGGTTTTGGAAAGATAAGTGGTTTGGTCAAACTACTCTTCGCGAACAATATCCAGCTTTATATTCGATTGTTAGACACAAAGGAGATACAATTTCCACGATGATGGAAGACTATCCTCCTAATGTGTCTTTCAGAAGAAGTCTCATCGGTCCTAGATTAGTATCTTGGAACAATCTATTATTACGATTATCCATGATACAATTGTCGGACGGTGTTGACGTGTTCAAATGGAAATTACTAGAAAGTGGTAAATTTTCTGTTGGCTCACTATATGAAGCCTTGGTCCAACCTGATATCCCGGTCGATGATAATAGTAAAATTTGGAAAATTAAAATACCCCTTAAGACGAAGATATTTGCTTGGTATCTACGGAAAGGGGTAATTCTAACAAAAGATAATCTTGCAAAGAGGAATTGGCATGGAAGTACACAATGTGTTTTTTGTCATCAAGATGAGACAATTCGCCATTTATTCTTCCATTGCAAATTTGCTCGCTCTATATGGTCATTCATCCAAATAGATTCTAGTTTATCTCCGCCACGTTCTGTAACCAATGTTTTTGGTAATTGGTTGCACGGAATTGTTGATAAGTACAGAACTTTGTTTAGGGTGGGAGAGCTTGCCATTATATGGTCGCTATGGCTTTGTAGAAATGACAAGATTTTTAATACATTATGTCTTCTCCTCTGCAGGTTATCTATCGAGCCACGGCTATCCTCCGATCATGGAATATTCTCCAACGTATGGAGTTTCGCGACTTATTTATGGAGGGATGTACACGATTGGAGGACACGGCGAGGGATATTTTCTCCCGACATGGATGGCCGCGTGATCTGAGGATTGATCTATCTTAGATTCTAGACATTTATTTACATAGTACATTTATGTAATGCTTGTCTACTTTTTACCTTACTTCTGTCGTTTGTGTGACTATGTGCATCTTAGTTATGCAGAGGCCAGGTGTAAACATTAAACAATTAATAAATGTGCTCATTTCCAAAAAAAATCAACGAATTAGTATTGCTGATTGGTGCGTATATATATCACACCCGTCCAGCTCATTGACTGTGCCGCCGAAACCGAACTGTCTCTTCAAGACATAAAGCTTCTTAAAGAGGCCAAAGTGTGGCTCGATTCTGAGCTAGCACTCGCAGATCGTGATAAAACAGGCGATGTGGAGAATGGAATTGAGCGATAACTGATGCAGTTGAAGCCTATAGAGAAAGAGAAGCCCACGAACAAAATCGTGGATGGGAAGAGAAAGGCACTGAAGGACAAAGGCACGGAACATCACCCGAAAACCGACAGGTGGGTTAGGGGTTACCTCCGCACCAGGAATCTTGGCGTCGCCCTTCTCCTGCGAGATCAGGTGGGCTTCGCGCAGGTGGCGCAAGTCCACCTCCCTCATCGTCGATCGCTGCCAACTGCCGTTGGTGACGCGACCTGCGGTGGTCTTCTTGGCGGTGCCGGCGGCTCTCGTTCCCGCTCCAGCGACTTTCTTCGACTTGCCCATCCTCTTGATGCGATGCGCTTCGCCTGTGCTCGGATGATGGAAGAAGGAAACACGCAGAGGTTTTCCAGCGCAAGGAGGAACGATGGATTCAAGAAATAGCGAAAGCAAAAAAAACAAGGAAACGAAGTGAGACAGTGAAGACGAAGGGGAAATTTTACCAGGGCCCCTGGCGGTATAAAACGAGGAATAAGACGACGCACGGCCATTGATATGCTAAAACCTAACACGTATCACGCATCCCAGTGCACACGTGGAGGCTACCGCCTAAACCGTCACGAGCACGTCCTCCACTACGCGTGGAAATTGAGGAGACACGGTTAAATTTGGGTAAACTACGCGTGACTAGTCAAATCCTAGTAAGAATATGAGACCCATGACGTCTCGTCCCATCAATGCTACCGCCGCAGACGGTTGAGCTCACCAAGCATCAGGAATGGCGTCATCAATCGCAAAAGCAAAGGCCTTGCAACGGCTCCAAACGTTCGAGCCAGGGGCAAAGTACTTACTCGATTCTACGACTCGACTAAATCTCGGAGCTACTCCTATCAGGAGCACTGGTCGCACACCTGAAGAATTTGTCAAGTCCTTGTTGCATTTGATGATAACTTGAAAAGGCTTTCTTAGCTCCACTTTTCGCCTTGATTCATTCTTCGAGTCCATGGCTCGACCACGGACTTGGGGCTACTTCCATAGGAGGCGTCAGATCATTTCATTCAAGACATTCGCAAGATTAAAGTCTCCGCTCGAGCCTACGATTCGAAGAGACGCTCGGGAGCTACTTACATAGGGAATGCTGATCGCGTATCCTATGATTCAATTAATTATGATCCTTCGGATCTGCCTAACATTGATGCTAAGAGAGACAACGTCTTCTTAATCACCCGAAACGTTTCTGCGCCGATAAACTTTTGGATGATGCGTCTGCGACACAAAGATAAGACCTATATTTACAATCTAATGGCATGATACCGCACCCAAATACGCTCTGTCAGTAATATTCTGTGTCAGCAGGCACGATGAAAAATCCTAATGGACGTGTTAGGTATAACAATAACTAGCATGTAATATACTCTTTATGTTTTTGACAGATCCATACATATGTTGTGAGCTAAAAAAAATTCACCATCAGAATCGAGAGTCTAAACACAAGAGAAGTGCATCTAATCATAGCTATGTGTACACCAGGTCACATGCTATTTTACGATTAAAATTTGCTGATGCACTCTTCATAGAAAATTACTTTACGATTAATAGAGCAACTGACTACAACATGCGTGTCATCTATTCATGTCGCAGATGTGCGCTTGCTGCAAGCCTGCGCCGGTCATCGCGGCCTGAAGAAATGCAAGGAATTGAGATTGTGTAAACAGTGCGGTGGCCGCCGCGTGGAACAGCAGCGTTTTCGGCCTTACTGGATCTGTCTGAATATATATACTCGCCTTGTTTCTGTACTACTTATTAAAGGCAAGTACGACAATATGGTGGTACGTCGTTTGAAAATTACCCCTCAACTTAAAACTATTTACGGGGCTATGCCACCGCTGAGAAACCCTCCACGCTTCTCTCCCAGACCCCGGTTTAGTCCCGTCCCTTGTGTATTCCCCTCGCCTAGAAATCTCCTTGACGCCGACACCGACGATTCTCCTCGAGCCTCGCCACCAAGGTCTGCCGGCTAGCGCCTGCGGCACCGGCGAGGGCGCCGTCCATGGAATCGATGGAATAGTCCCATCGCATCGGGCCGGCGTGGGTCGACTTCCTAGGGCTCCTCGTCGTGTCGGATCAGATCAAGCCTAAGTAACCGCTTTGAGGTCGTGCAAGGGCGGGTGGCCATCGGCGAGGCGTTCGTGGACACCTTACACGATGGAAGAGGCTTTTGGAGATCGTCATAGGCTGAAGGACGTACACCAGCGACCAGGGGATGTGCGAGGTACGTTGTTTCTGTTCTGTCTGTAACCAGCAGCCCCAGATGTCCCCTGCCTGGGGCAGCTGCCATAGACTTCTAGCCGATGTCGTCGCGTCCGTCCCTGCTAGCCTGCCGCTGCCGTCTACTTTGAGCCGTATTTTTTATCTCTATCCGAACTCGATCATCGCCATAGCCGTGACGGCCTCGCTCCATATCAAGCAGTTGCTGACACGTCTCGGTCAGTCAACCATCCGCCGCTCATGACATCAGTTTACTTGCGTGATGGCAATCTGTAGGCTCCTCATGTACTCGTGAATCTGATTCTCTAGGATGCAAATCATGGAAATTTTCCATCAAGGTTCAGTTCATGGTGCTAGATGAAAAAAATTCCACTTGTGGCCGTAAAAGCCCACTAATTCTGATTTTCTATCCAATATTAGCATATTCAGATTGTTTTGGGATGCCTATTCAGATTGGTATCTAACTATTTTTTTGTATACGGTATTGCTCTTGACATGAAACTAGATAGTGTGCAACGAATTTGGTGCAGGAAAAAGACTAGAGTTGCATTGCAAAATGTCTTCTCAAGTCTGAAGTTGAACTATAGAAGTTTGTATTTCGAGCATTTGGCGAAGATAAACCTTTTTTTTTATGTAGTAGATAATTTAATCCATAATAATGTATAATAATGTAGTCTGTTCTCCCTCACGTGCGCCGCTTGTGCCCTTCTCCAATCTAGGCAGTGCTAACCAATCTAGACAACGTGCACGGGCAGATAGACGCGGTGATGGCGACAATGCCAAAGGAGAGAAAGCCGTTGTGCCTCGGCATCAGCTGTAACCTCCTCGCCTATTTTAGTCAATGTTTACCAGTGAACCAGTCCCCTTCTTCCTCGCCCCAAGGTAATTAGTACGGGCCTTTTCTTCATATTGAATTATGGAATAGTTTGCATGTACTAATTGCTCGGAGCTTAGAAATTTTTCACCAATTGCGCCTACTAGAATAATTAGCCTTCAAAATTTAAGATGGGGAATATTATGCTATTTGAGTTGACCTCATGAATTGAATTGGCTCTGTTACAATATCGCATTGCAATATGATTATATTTGAAGGCATCTAATGGATATAACCGTTATGTGAAATTGCATGATGAGTAACAAGATTGGGCTCAAAGGCTAGAGTAGAAGCAACCATCCAATTCCTCATTGCGTTGCGAAAGCACTCCTTGTAGATACAAGTGGCTATGCCCATGCAATGATGCAATTCCTGATACGGTGATATTTTCTAACTAATGACTAAAATCTCCAGTAGTGTATTATGGGAACATGAAGTTGACTAAGGATTTCGTCCTGCTGGAATATTAGATTAGAGGTTGTCTTGTTTATTGACAAAAGCACATGAAAAACTTGTTCAAACTTTTGCAACACTTATACTGAGATATAACTTATTTTCCCATTTAAGCTATGTTAGTACTAACCTCTGTGCGAGAAGATGATGGAAGACTGAGCCGGAGTTGCAGCGAACTCTTTGTGCGGTGCCGCTGAGCCTGCCCTGCGAGTCTATGACCCGCTGCCATGCTCTTAAGGCGCGGTCTATTTTCTTTCTGGCATAAGATTGCTTATCTTCTCCTCCTTTGGATAATTCTTAGTGTTTTGTACAGTTTTGCACATACAACTCTTCAAGTTATTTGTGCCAATTTGTAGGTGCACATGGGTTGTTTGTTGATTCCTTATGGGCAATCCAATATCTGTACTTGCGAATTGAGAGATCAACTTTGAGTGATACATACAAATTGGCAAATTTGTGTTTCTATGCCAAGATCAAATGGATGTAAAGAAAGGTATTGGTGTCGGGTGCTGGGGATGATTGTCATGAAGAGCGCCATTGGTGACGGGTGCTGGGATTGCACGTGGCGTCGCCTCACGAGGGTGGTGGTCATCACAATGGGCACTGTGAACTAACTCAGTATAAACTTCACCAGTGGCGAACTCCCCTTCCACTTGGCGGTGTGAAGGGGAGTGGTCAAGGGGCGCTGCTTCCTACACATCGACAAGAAGCTTGAGTTGGTCCCCTATGGAGGGGACAGTCAGTATGGAGCGCGGGAGCTGGACTAGGAGGGGGACGCTATCTTGTTCATGCTGTAGCGACGACGGTGAGGCAAACAGCGACGCGTTTCCTTGGTCCTCTACTCCTGGTGCTCCTCAGGAAGATGGAGGGCGTGGGTGTTTGCGCCCTCTCGAAGCTGTGCTTTCTGGAGAATCCAAGCTCCGGCGAGGTCGTCGGCGCTACCCGAAGGCCATAGAGGCCGCTCCTGACTCGGCGGTGGCCAAGTTTCCTCTTCCTAATGGTGATTGCGTATCTGGGAGGCAGTGCAACCATAGCCCCAAGTGGCATGTGCCCGACGATGGTGATACCCGGTGCTGGCAGACTCACAACGGCGGTGGAGGGGACCGGGGGATCGATTGCTTTTTAAGATTTTGTTCTAGGACCCTTCCTCTAATTTGTGCGGCCTTATCTTCAAAATGTAGGTTTCTTAGGGAAAGAGTTGTTAGGAGCCTCACTAAAAATTAAATTTTATACCCACCGCTTTCATTATACAGCTTCTAGGCCTCTCAAGGCCTTTCCCGTGCCAAAAAATACTACTTCTGAACAGGGTGTCTCATGCTTTAGAAGAGCTCCATAATTTCAGCATTTTATTGATCTATACATATCATGCATTTCGACTTTAGAGTATTATTATTGTCTGGCGATTATGTTTTTAATTTGATTATTGTAAAAATGTAGAGTTCCAGTCCAGAATATTAGTTTTTACATGCCCTGTGTTTATCAAGACGAGGGCCATGACAGGCCCTTCGCAATCAAATTGTTGTCGCCGACGGATACATCAGGCAATGCGGGCATGCACTGGCTTCCCTGATCTCGAGTGCCGCCACGAATCGCCCCTACCCGTCTCTATTTTACAGTTGAACTACATGTGCTCTTTTCTCCCACTTTCTCACAGCTAAACTGACTCAATCCGCTCGATCTAAAACAATTTTTAATTGGTTTATTCTGTAACCGCTCTAAAAGTCCTAATACAACGTAATCGAGACGGTGCTTATGATTAAACTATCCAATTCTATTCTGCCATTGTGTATTTTAATCTTGTTCTTTCTTTATAAAACTATCCATTCTTGTCATTCTGTATTAATATAGGAAGTGGTTGTAATGCTCACTTATTGTGATTATGCGAACTTTAGGTATTGTCACTGCAAAATTTAAGCCTTTAACGACATGCTATTCAATTTGGGATGGAACCATGCTAGGTGTGCTTTGTCTTAGCCCTTCGGGGTTTTTTTACTGTAATTTTCCTCACACGTGCGAATTTCCGGTAGCACCATCGTACCAAGATAATTGAAATTCAAAGAAGCATTTTAAAAGGTACAACTCAAACTCCAAGAGTGAAGCAACTAAAAAAATATTGGACTCTTCTGAAACTTCAGAATTAGTGCAATAGCTGACGAGAATAGTGTAGACCAGACGTTCTTTAGAAAAACCACACCTAATTTCTTTGCCATATTGTGACAGAAAAGGGATGACTTTCCACTTGCATGAAATTACAAAAATCACGTGCTTTGTTTCCTTCATGATTTGGAGATTTTTTTGTTAACAATTAATTTGCCGAGCGTTGGATCTGAAAGTGAAAGATAAATGTCTGAACAAAAAAGAGTCTGCTAGAAAAGTTAGGTTGATTGAGTTTGCAAGTCTTATTGGTTGATAGTCCAGCTTGCAGTCTATTACAAGCCAATTGTCATTCTGTTCATATATGTAAAAAGTTCAGTCTTTCTCTACAAAAAATTTCTTGTATTGGCTATATGGACATAGAGAATTATACTGTAAAGCATAATATGATGTACATGTGGGGTAGTTGTTGGTTATTGTATGATATCACAGGTTATGAAACTGTGTGATTTTACTATAAATCTTTTAGAAAATTGAATTGATCTTATCGTGAATCGGTATTTGTTCTTGTCTATACTTGGTTTTGTGTGTATGCTGCAACCAGCAACCAGTTGTAAGAACATGTCACTGGCCTACTCGTTAGTTACTGTGAACGTGATTACATGACCTGCAACGGGAGGCTCTCAAAGCATGCGCCAACAATCCCACACCGAATTTTTGTTACACGTTCATGCAAGATGTCTAAAAAGTGCCCGCATGGTTAAAATCTTGTTCTTTTGTAGAACTTCTTTCTGTAGGATTGAAATCTTTTACTCTTGTGGGACCTTAAAGGTCGTGTTTAGAAGTTTCTGATTCAATCGGATTGCACATTGTGTAGTCTCTACATCATAAAGTCCATGACAAAAATGATGATACATTCATATATGTAGTATCGTTCTTTTATTGCGCACAACACATTTCGTCGTAACATGATCTTTATTTCACCTTGCAACATTGATACATTTCATGTTTAACATTTTTATTTCCTTCAGTTGGAGTTTGAATTGTATTTTTTGCAGATAAAAATGCTTCTTTGAATTTCAATTATCAGCGGTTTATACTCGTGAATTTACATGTACGAGTTATTTACACCTAGGGCGAAAGAAAAGAAACTTAATATGCCGTAGCAATGCACGGACGTTCAACTAGTAGAATTTAATATCACAGATTTATCTAAATTTATATATATCTAAACATATTTAGTTTTTATATATATATATAAATATATATATATATATGAATTTAAATAAATTTATGACATATAATTCAAGAACGAAGGGAGTATGAATTTACAGCTCAGGTACGTTCTTCCCACTTGGATATATATATACGACCTGATCTCCTATTTTATCATGTGTTAACTTACACATCGTATTCATACATCGGTTATCTGAAGAGAAAGTTGCAAGCGTGATGCAGAACGAAATGAGAACTCGTCATGTATATGAAATATATTCATCGTAGGAACTCATAAATACTCCCTCCTTCCTATTTTAGGACGCCTATAGATCAACATCAGCAACATGAAATGCATATAATAAGAAAATATATTTCATAATGATTCTAATAGCATTGAGATGACATTGTAGAGATTGATATTTTATTCAATAAACTTGGTCAAAGGTTATGAAGTTTAACTTTGATCAAAACTAATAGGCATTCTAATTTAGGAAGGAGGGAGTATTGTAACAATTGTTCAGTGGGACATGTGAAAGCACGGAGAAAATTGTCTAAATAAATTTGGATTAGATGCATGTTTAATTAATTCACGGTAAGTAACTTCTGCATGCACGAGGCATGTATTGAGAACATGTACAAAAGTGTGTAGTACTAGGCACCATACAAATTCTAGCAAGACTAAAATTCGTTGAAAATTTATAGATAACATGTCTTGGACACAAATTGACCACATGTGTCACCTTTGCGATGATGTAAAAAATATTGCCACTTCCGCTGAAAAAAATACATTTCTAAGAAAATAATTTCTCATATAGCACTTATAACATGAAATTGTTGTGTATGAGCTATGACGGCTAGAGATAGGGGTAATCGAACCCTATACTCTTCGATATACATTGCAAGTTAAATCTTATGCTTCTGGAAAAATAGGAGAAATTGTTTAATGCTCAAAAACCCGCAAAAAAAATCTTATGCCCCTCACAAAAAAACTTTAATGCTCACATGACTTATATTTTATAGGTTATTATGCATAGGTGGTAGATTTGTTCTCCACTCCACGTCTTCACCAATTTATTAATTTCTTACTCTACCGTACAACAATTTAATTATATTTCATGAAATACATGATAAAGCATTCTTTAGTTGAATATGGTTGTGCTAAGCAAATCTGGTGCCTCTCTGGTGCTAATGGGTTACATAAGGGACAATTTTTTTGAATCTCCAACTATTTTTTCCCACAGCTCGCAAATAGATACAAATTGAAAACTATTTATTAATTTAATTTGTCTCACCGAACCATTTAGAGATCTACTAAAAAGGTATAATATTATATTTGATTGTGTTAGCTCTTGCCATAATTCATATGAACTTACTTTTCAAATCTATGACTTTTAATAAGGGGAAATGGCTAGCTACAAAATACCACCATTCAAATGAACAACTAAAATTACAAGAATGAAATGATTTAAAGTTTTGCTCAGTCCATCTCCAACATATTTTTATAAAAAAATTATGAACATGAGTTTTGTTTTTCTCCATTCCATGACTTCCCATTTATCTAATATGGTTATTCCATTCTATTGATTGAGTTTTTAGCAAAAGTTACTCTTTAGTTGTTAGATCTGTTGTGTAGACATTTAAAAATGAGCTGGTCACTCCACAACAAAGCATTATATTTCTTTACATGTAGGTGAGCTTGATTTCTTCTTTAACATGACACAAATACCAACCTATGAGGTTGATATTTTACTTAGAATTTCCATAGTTAATTTTTATTATACATTTACACATACCATATAGTCTTCTAGACAACATGATTAATAAAAAAAATATAATATTTACTAACCAATGAAAATCCAGTTCCTTTCATACATATAGTTAAAACTTAATTTTTTACAATATAGTCACAACACATTATTTCCAAAATGAGCAACGAGTTATTAGGCACAAATATGAGCATGGATGGAAAAGTTGGCAAATGAGCGCTTATCAATAGAAGGCTTAAGAGTTTTTGATGGTCATTGACAGTATGATCTTAGAAATGATGGATATAATTGTATATTCAAGCAAGCTCTAACCTCCTTCCCATCCGGAGAATAAGGATATGAAAACCGAGGTACTCTATAACCATGCAAGTAATGACATATTGGTGTAGAGATGTAGAACTAAGGTAGTGAGCACTAAATAATCTTTAGGTGCACGGATTACCTGTTAATTTGATTATTTCCACTCACAGCTCCATTCTTGACTATATAAACAAATAAGTTGGAAACAAAATCAAAATTTAGATTATTCGTAAAACAATGTTACACGATTCATTCTTATTTATTAACAACATAATCAAACATCCATGATCCATATATGAAATAATTACTAATTTTAGTTATGTACTACTATATAAAATGTTGTCTATTACTTGAGGAGGGGATACATATTAGGAAAATAGTGTCTACACAAGGTGATGTCCTCGTATTTGCGAGGGCCACCATGCTAGTTCATCTTAAAAGTACAATACAAACGCCAAACATCCACACTTGTGTCAACAGATTCACCAAAGGGCCATGATTCTTCAAATGCTAGTTACATCGACATCTTCTTCTTCTTCTTCTTCTTCTTCTTCTTCTTCTTCTCCATTGTCCATTTAATTGTTGTTGCTCGCCTCACCATTTCGTGTACCTGGGTGTTAAAGAGCATGTGGGCCCCCATGTGTGGTTTTGGTAATTAATAACAATCTCTATGGACTAATGCTTGTATCAAGTTGTACTTACAGGAATTGTCCATAGGCAATGCTTGAACCATATGTTGTCTTCAAGGTTGGGAGAAGAAGAAAGTGAAGAAGATCAAGTGTTGACCAAGGGTGTTCAAGGAGTGATCCAAAGATTGGTCATGTGAGAGTTGAGCCTACAGCAAGTGTGTCTTGAAGAATATATGGAGTGATACCTCTTGTGTACCTTCAAGACACAAACATAATAAAGAAAGAAGAAATGAAGGAGAAGAATAAAGAAAAGAAGATTAAGGGTGTCTTGAAGAAGAAGAAGAAGATAGAGTTCCTCATGTGTATCTTCAAGACATCATCCAAATGGAGTTATAGAAATGTTGTGCAAGCTAAAGATGTGCCATATCTAGAAGATCTCATGCTTGAAGCTTTCCATCCTCGGTGATCATGGATCGATGAAGACAAGGTCAAAGTAAAGGTTCCCCATGTTGTATGGGGGAGCAACTTGCAAGTCTTCATCAAGCGAGTGCGTGCAAGAGAAATCAAGAAAGGTGTTCCATCTTGAGAAGGACAAGATCGTCTACATCAAGATCAAGTGGAATAAGCACAAGGCAAAGGTATGATCTTGATAGGGTTTCTTTCTTACCGGTCTCGTGATGTTAGTTGGGGAGACCGGTTTATAGGATAGATAACCGTACTATAAAGAGGGGCTCTCAAGTGAGTAACTTGATCATATCTTTCAAAGAGAGATCAAACCTTTGCATACTTAGCATCATCCTTTCTTGGTTGTTATTTGGATCTGATCCATGTGAGGTTCTAGAACTTGTGGTAATATTCATAACAAGCTCTAGTGCATCAAAAACGGATTTCTCTTTTATATCTTATTGCGTTTTTGATCTTGGAGGTTTTACCGGTTTGTCTTTTAGAGATAGGTAAAACCTTCCATTATTTGGTTCTTACTCATGTGAGGATTTATAGCTTGTTTTAATATCCATGACAAGCTCTAGTTCATCGAAAACGGATTTCATATGCATTATCTACTATGTTTTCGATGTTAGAGGTTTTACCGGTTTGTCTTTTTGAGAGAGGTTAAACCTTTCATCATTTGGTTCTATCCTCCCTTGCTTTACTATTATGTTTTTCTGTATGATCTTTTAGAGCTTATTGTCCTCTTTAAAATGAGCCCAAGATCATCAAAATCGGAGTCCGAATGCAAAAGTTATGGCTGTTTTCGTATTGGTCTTTCTGCCAGTTTTTGTAAGGCCGGAGACTCCGGACTAAATCTCCGGTCTATCTTTGGACCGCGTCCAGTGCGTCCTCCAGATTGTTCCCATTTGGCCTGGATACACCGGAGACTCTGGTCCTAGTCCAGAGACTCCGGACCGGGCGATTCCTGGGCATAACGGTTGGATTTTTAGGGACCTATTTAACGGCCCCTTCTTCCCCAATGGTTACCTAACCATTCTTGCAAGTTTTTCCCTCCATTGTTGACCTTCTTGAGCTTGCTTCCCCTTAATCCCTCCTATGATTCTTGCATATTTTGAGGGATTTGAAATAAGAGATCCAGATCTACAACCCCACCAATCAATCTCTCCTCTAAGTGAGGGGAACATCTTGGGATCTAGATCTTGAAGTCTTGTGGATTTCCTCCAGTGTTATTTCTCTCTTATTCTCCACAAGCTTTTGTAGCTTTGGTGAAATTTGGGAGAGAAGGATTTGAGCACTTCTTGTGTTCTTGCCATTTGCATTTGGTGCATCGGTTTGAGTTCTCGGTGAGGATTTGATTGAGTGAAAGGTGAGAAGCTTTTTACTCTTGTGTTCTTGGAACCCTAGACAGTTTGGTGGTTTTGCAGGTTCTTGGATTACTTGGGGCCTCCAATTAAGTTGTGGAGCTTTCCCCAAGCTTGTTTGTTGGGAGCCTCCAATTAAGTTCTAGAGAAGTGCCCCAACCTTGTGAGAGGTTCCGGATTGCCACCGACAAGTGCACCGATAGTGGAAGTGTGGATCGATCCCATTGGGGTGAGATTCACAGGAGAAAAAGGGAGGCCACTTGTGGCGTTTGTGGTTTGATATCACCCCCTCTTCAAACGAGATGTACTCCATGTTG
Organism: Avena sativa; assembly: GCA_916181665.1. Lineage (NCBI taxonomy): Eukaryota > Viridiplantae > Streptophyta > Magnoliopsida > Poales > Poaceae > Avena > Avena sativa. The sequence continues at coordinate 150,535,722 of OV702283.1, read as the reverse complement.
GGAGGAACTTGGTAAAATATCATCATCTCCGCGTGCCTCGGTTATCTCTATATCCGAGCTCTTACTTATGCACCTTACTTTGTGATAGCCTTCGTGCTTAAAGTATATATCTTGCTATCACATAGTTGCTTGTCTTGCTTAGCATAAGTTGTTGGTGCACATAGATGAACCCTAGTTGTTCTAGGTTTTGTTCTTGACAAAGTAAGCAATAGTTTTATTCCGGCTTTGTTGAGCCAAGCTCGGAAAAGTTTTAAACTGCGTATTCACCTTCCCTCTAGGCGGCATTTATATCCTTTCAGGGTGGATATCCGCTGAAGCCTATATTAAGTTATGTCTTTCTAGCCACGTGAATAATTATACAGTTGGATGATTATAGCAGTTTAAAATACAAGAGAAAACGTCTTTTTTTCCACAACATGATATTGCGGTTGCGGTCCTGAACTCCGGCACCAATGTGGAGCTGCCCTGACTTGCTTTGACGTCATGTCCTGATAACCTGATTTGGTTTTGCAAAAACCGATGAAGCTCGGGGCTACATTCAGACCGCACCATTAGATCTCATGGCGAATTATAGTTCCTAAACAATCTTTGTGTTATTGCAAAAAAAATGTTTGCTTGGTGAATCACTAGTCATAAAATGGAAATATTTCTATTCTACTCTCTCCGTCTAGAAATAACTGACTTAAGTTTGTTTAGATACGAATACATCTATACATAAAACATGTCTAGATATATTCGAATCTAGAAAACCTAAGTCAGTTATTTCTGGACGGGGGTAGTATTAGAATTAAGAGTGACAAAATCTTCACAATCCCAATTTTCTAGTGCATGTGTTCATGCAAACTGTTAAAACAGGGATATTAGAATATTTCTTTTGTGACACACGATGTGTCTGAAAACTATAGAAGTGAACAAAATATTCTGATCTACTCCCACCATTTTAAAATATAAGATGTTTTAAGTTTGTAAAGAAAATGAATTTAGACTTCTTCTAATATGTATATTTACTTTAAACCCGAGTGAACCTTCATACTAAAATAAGTCTAGATATATTTTCTCCATAAAGCTAACACATCTTATATTTTAAAACGGATGGACTATATTAAGTGTCACTAGTTTAGTATTCCAATGGAACCAAGTCAATAAGGTGAGGTATGAACATATAGAACTAAAAAAAGAAATCAATGTGATGCTGCCTAGGCTCGAACTGAGGACCTTTTGCGTGTAAAGCAAACGTAATAACCGACTACACCATAGGACCATAGAACTTCTGATTAACTATAGGGACTAAACAATATTTAGGCTGAGCACTCCACCATCGGCAATACTTAGGATCGACAAAACCCTTTGGTTGTATCATATACAACTATTATTCAATGTTGTCATTGAGGAACGCAGATTTAACATTCATCTTCCATATCTCATAATAGAAATATGTAGCAATTTCTAACATAATCCTAACCGACTTTAGCATTGCTACAGGAGAGAATGTCTCATCGTAGTCAACTCCGTAAATTTGTCGAAACCCCTTTGCGACAAGTCGAGCTTTATAGATGATTACATTACCATCAACATCAGTTTTTATTTTGAAAATCCATTTGTTCTGAATGGCCTTTCGGTCGTGAGGTAAGTCCACCAAGGTCCAAACCTGGTTTTTGTACATGGCTTCCATCTCGGATTTCATGACTTCTAGCCACCCGTTGGAATCTGGGCTCATCATCGCTTCTTTATACGTCACAGGGTCATCTATTTCATCAACCATGAAATTCATAACAGGATTTCCATACAGTTCAGGAGGTGCACATGTTCTGCTTGACCTGCGAGGTTCGATAGTATTATCTTTCAGAGTTTCATGATCATTATCATTAGTTCTGTAGAGGGAGTGTCCCAACCTTTACACAATATAAGGTGGTATCCCCTGTGTTTACAATGCTAGTCCCTGGATCAATAGCTAGCATCCACAGTTAAGATGTAATATCGAGAAACAAAGGTCATAACATAACTTTATAACCAGGAATAACATAATTTTATTACATCATACATAGCTCATTTGGCTATTACATTACATTGCAGCGGAATAACTATAGTCATGGGGTCCTTCATCTTCAAAGTGCCACAGGCAGATGTTGGATGTAGACTTTGTAATCCTAATCAAACAATCTTCACTAAAATCAATCAAACCTGCAACATTACAAGTTACAGCCACAAGGGTCAATACATTTGAATTGTATTGGCAAGCTTCACTACTATGTATAATATGAGTGGATCCTATCAATACATGCAAATTTGGCTAAGTAGAGTTTTAGGCTCATTTGCATAAAGCAATATTTTATCCTATCTTTTCAAAATGGTTTTGGTCCTTTGTCAAATCTCTTTTCAAAAATCCCTTGAACTCCTTGGTAGAAACTCAAGTGTTCAAGTTCTTGTCAAAATTCCCTTGAGCTACTTGGTATCCCCAAGTGCAACAAGTTTTATCAAAATCACATGAGTTCCTTGGTAACCCCAAGTGTTCATGTTTTCAACAAAATCTCTTGAGTTCCTTGGTAACCCCAAGTACATCAAGTTTTGTCAAAGTCTCTTGAGCTCCTTGGTAACCCCAAGTGCATCAAGTCTTAAAAAGTTTTCTTTTAGAAATTAGAATGTGGAGATCTCCCATAGCTTCAAACTTTAGTTGCTCAGTATTGTCCATAAACGGGGACACGGCTAAGTACTTAGATTTTATTATCTTCTGCAGAAGGAGTACACTTTACCCACATGTCACAGTCCCATCTTGTTGCCACCAGTGGCCACTGGATTAGTGCTCACCAAGATGGAGTACTGGCAGATTGAGAATGTGACGAAGTCTTTCCAATGGGTCCTCCCATACACCATTGCTATCTTGCCTTCAGCACCCATGTAGGATTCCAGGTCCCCATGTCCAGTTAACTGAAGCCAGTGCATGGGTCTTCCCAATGTAGTTGACTAAGCCAGAGCCATAATAGCATGTGGTTGCACACGAAAGCCACAATTGGAGAAACATGTTCAATCTCTAAGTTTCCTGGGTGGTTTCCTTTGGAGCACAACACAAAGAGATTTCCATAGACATGGTTCCTTTTGTTGCCACCTTCTCCAAAACTCAAAGTATCCTTGGCCACCCAGGTGGTTCATTGAGTCCTTGTTTTATTATATAAAATCACAAGTCCTTTTCTCAACTTCATAAAAATCTCAACATGTATCTCTTTTCAAAATATAGCATGGCTAAGCATGTATCAACTACAATATTCTCACTAAGGAGTGTTTAGGGAATCCTATTAGGATTTAGCATAGCATAAGTATAAAATTCTTTTCATGCATGTTTCAAAAATCCACTAAGTATAATGAAAATAGTAGGACTTTAGATGATAGTGACACTTGCCTTTTTGGTAGGGAATGTGGGTTTACTCCTTGATCTTGCTAGTCTCACACTTTTCTAACTTCACTACAATCCATCAAGCAAACACAATATCAACTAGCATTCCAAACCAATAATCAATCAAACATTTTCACACACATAAAACAATGGGATCTAAGTTATGCATGTAAGCATGCAAGAGATGGTCCTAATTGCAAAGATGGTCTCCACTAGGCTTCCAAACTTTGTAAGGTCCAAAGTGGTCATTTACCAAAATGGCAAAGTCATTTGCAAAAAGGGTTTTGTCTATAAACCATTTTTAAATCCAATCATCATTTTATGTGGTGGAAAATATTTTTATCAAAGCAACAACTTTAAGTTGTTCACAAAATAAGTTGTTGTTTCTCAAAACTTGGTGTTTAGGGTCAGTAGGTTTGATCCAAACATTTTCCCAAAGTTTTCTTTACAAAAACATTTTCATAACCAAAATCTTTATTTTCCTTTGGCTAGAAATGAGCTAAGTCAAATAATCCATCCTACACTTCACCAAATTCATTTTCAAAACCATGGGTTGGTTCCTAGGGTCAGTAAGTTCAACACAAACCAATTTGCCAAGGTTTCAACCTCAAAAACATTTTTGAATCATTTTTCTAAACTAAACAAGCATTCAAATGTTTCTGCAAAAACAACCAATCTAATAGATACTATTTGCTAAAAAAATTCCATGGTTGGCTAGGGCTTTCTCCACTGATTCCAACGGTATCAAATTTGCTAATTTTGGACGTGTGGATCAAAAGTTACAACGGTTTGAAAATTGAATCTATAACAGATTCAAATCTGTTTTTAAAACGAAACCTGGCCACGCGGCGTGTTCTGGTTGGATGATACCGGTTCGGCCGGATCGGCAACGTGGACCGCAGGATCTAAAGCGTATCGTGCGGCACAGGATCGATCTTACCCTTTCGATAAGTCATTCAATCGCGTGCTTCGGATCTGGATCGGACGGCTGCTAATGCCTGGCCAAGAACTGGCGGCGCGACGACGGTGGCGCGCGGCGGCGGTGCTCTGGCTACGGCGTAACAGCGATAACAGGAAGTGAGAGGAGTGGGGAAAATGCTCACCAGATTCGCTATGGAATGCTGGTGCTCAACGTGGTCGTATCCGTCGAAGGGGCGCTCAGGGTAGTCTTGAATCGCTCGCCGGAGTTGCTCCTGGCGTCAGATGGTCCTGCTCGTGGTCGGGGTGGGTGCTACAGATCGCAAGGAAGCAAACCGAGGGTACGGTTAGACGCGCTAGGACATGGTGTAGGTGTGTGCGTGAACGAGAGGAAGAGGGGCGGCCGGAAACTACCTGTGGGACTCGTCGGAGTTGGAGCGGACGGCGGCGTCGTTCAGAGCTTGTTGCAGACGTTGCTCTGGGGCGCCCGCGGTCGTATGGGTGGTACGGGAAGAAGCGTCTGGGAGTGGGGAGTCTCCTAGTGTGCTCAGGGAGGCACGGGGCGGTGTTGAGTCGCCGGAATCGGCACCGGACCTCGTCGGAGCAGAGGTTGGTGTTGAGCGCAATTCAGCAGCCTGGGGGCGTGCAAATGCGGGGTGACAGAGGGGAAATGTATAGGAGGCATGAGCGTTTAAGTCTGCGTGATCACAGCGAGTAACGGTGGCCGCGTTAAGTCGAATTAAGGCCGCGGAATCACTGCAGGAAACGGCGTCGAGGGGAGGAAGAACAGGTCGCTGCGGTGAGGACGATGAATAGGAGGAGTGGGGTCGGCTGGTCAGCGAGAAAGAGAGTGAGGAAAGGGTCCACCAGTCAGTCACACTGCGGGTCAGTTGCCAGGTGCGAAGCGTTTTCTTCGGGGAGGGGAAGCTGGGATGTTTCTGGGCTTCTTGGGCTTGGCAACTGGGCTGGTCCAGATCCTATTTTTTTTCCTTTCCTGAAACCTTTTTCTTTTCTAATTCTAATTTCTGTTTTGAAATTCAAACAACACTCAAGCATTCAAATTGTTTCAAACAATCACCAAACTTTGAAACTTTGAATTTGGTTCTGTTCAGTAACATAAACCAAAATTCCAACCCAAAAATAATAATTTTATTTTAGGTCCACTATTAATTAAATAAACAGACCATTGTTATTAAATCAAATGGGTTTTGTTTTATTTAAAAACCTCTTTTGAAATCTAAATATTTTTAAAACCAAATCAGTAGGTTTTATTTGAGAATATAAAATATTTGGAAAACTTATTTTAAATAAATAAATAAGTTTTGATGTTTTGGAAATAGTAAAAACCTTAATTAATAAAACTTGGATATTAAATCCTTATTAATTTATTTTTAAATAACCCACTACTAGGAAAACGGCCTTTAGTGGCGCACCTGAAACCATCATCTGTGGCGCACCTGTAGTGCGCCACGGGCCTTGCGCTACGGCTATCTCTCAGCCGTGGCGCACTGCCTAGTGCGCCACGGTTGTGTAGAGATAGGCGTAGCGCACCTCCTAGTGCGCCACAGAAGTTTGGCCTGGTGCGCTACCCCTTGGATCTTCTGTGGCGCACTACCTAGTGCGCCACTAAACATCCATGGTGCGCTTTAGGTGTAGTGCGCCACAGAAGGTAGACCATGTGCGCCACAGATGTATTTTTTGTTTTTTTTAAATTTCCAAGCCAGATTATATGCAATACAGATTATATACAATATTACAGCAGATATACACACACAGATAAAAGATATACAATTATATATATAAATACTCAATATGAAAAACAAGATTGAAACAAATACATATAGATAAGTCTCATACATGAATACATAGTCCAAGTTACATTGTTTTGATCATGGTACAAAGTAGTAGTTGGTGACATGCGAATACATGTGTCGATCGAACAAGTTAGAGCTCGGAAGCTCGCCTAGACATCTAAACTAGCTAGCTAGACACAAACGCGGGATAAATAACCAAAGAAGATAAGCATGATCACCGCCGCGACGAAGGTGTAGGTCTTCATCCGGTTCCTTGTCCTAACTACCGCTAGATAGCGCGTGTATCTAGCTTCCGCCTCCGCCATAGTGTTGTACCCTTTGTAGCTATTGCCGCTGAAACGGTGCACCTGTCTCCGGCAGTCTTCCCAATCATCATAGACTCCGGGAACCCGTCCCTTGTACACGACGTACCACGTCATCTACAAGTTGACAATAATAACTAACCGGTGATTGAAAAAACATGTATAATTAAAGTCACATATGAAGATACACTTATAGAAAGTACTCTTAAATCAAAAAGAGCAAACTCAACAAGCATGCCTCATATATAACTAGGTTGTTGGACACAGGAATATGCTTATGATGGGACTGTTAGCCAAGTAGGATGCACAATTCCTGGACTTGTGCATATCACAAGGCTAACAATCCCGTCATAGCACATTCACATATATATTGTGCCACGACATTTCAATCATCGGCATATTCTCGAAAAAGACAAAAATAACTCGAAAAGCATGCCTCATATATAACTAGGTTGTTGGACACAGGAATATGCTTATGATGGGACTGTTAGCCAAGTAGGATGCACAATTCCTGGACTTGTGCATATCACAAGGCTAACAATCCCGTCATAGCACATTCACATATATATTGTGCCACGACATTTCAATCATCGGCATATTCTCGAAAAAGACAAAAATAACTCGAAAAGCATGCCTCATATATAACTAGGTTGTTGGACACAGGAATATGCTTATGACGGGACTGTTAGCCAAGTAGGATGCACAATTCCTGGACTTGTGCATATCACAAGGCTAACAATCCCGTCATAGCACATTCACATATATATTGTGCCACGACATTTCAATCATCGGCATATTCTCGAAAAAGACAAAAATAACTCGAAAAGCATGCCTCATATATAACTAGGTTGTTGGACACAGGAATATGCTTATGACGGGACTGTTAGCCAAGTAGGATGCACAATTCCTGGACTTGTGCATATCACAAGGCTAACAATCCCGTCATAGCACATTCACATATATATTGTGCCACGACATTTCAATCATCGGCATATTCTCGAAAAAGACAAAAATAACTCACACTTGTCGTCCGAGAACCAAAGAGTAAGCAAAAAAACCAAAGAGTAAGCAAAAAAACCAAGCATTGATTGATATATAATAATAATAAGCAAAATAAGTAAGCGGTGATTCATAAACCTAATAAGATAAGTACACTTGTCGTCCACACACACACACAAAGGTCATCTATAGTTTGCAACTACAACTAGGCCAACATCAAGCCTTCTGGCTCGGCTTAGGGAACGGGAGGACGCCCTGTCTCGTCATGAACTTCCTATAGTCACCCTGCATCTCTAGGCGATCTTCTATGTCACGGTTATTCGGGATATTTCCTCCATAGAAGATCCCCCCCGAAGTCATGACATCACGAAAGATGATTGCCCCAAACTGCTGCTGGATGCGATACATCTCTTGTCTAATATCCGAATCATTGATCTTGGCCTTTGCTTCGGCCCACTGTTTGAGATGATCTGGCAGCGTAGAATTCTGCTGGTCAAGTAGGAACGCCCTCATGTGATGCAGTGCGTAGTAGGCTTCCTTCTTACTGTTTTCCGGCTGCTTCACGCAGGGGAACTCTGTTACGTGGTTGAAGACGTGCCTGCCGAACTTGACCTTCTTACGCACGAAGCTGGTGCCTTCCGTCGAGGCAAAGCCAGTGAGAGCATCATCCAGAACTTCCTTGATCTTGTCGTAGTTTTTCTTCTTTTCTAGACTCCCCGAGTCGAAATGCGTGGCGTGGGAATGCTTCGGCGATAAGGAGATGAGCGTGCAGTGTTCATCTCTGCGCACAAAATTCAAATGGAATGTGTTGAAAAAAGAATGATGATGATCTAATAAAGCCAATCGACGGTGGAGACTGAATAACGACTTACTCGGGAAAGTAAGGCACGAGAATGTATTCTTTTGTCTTGTTCGCCACGAGGATTCTTTTTAGGTACGAGGCCATGATACGTCGTTCGGCGGGGGAACCCAAGCAGCCGTCACGCATGTAGTAGGGGTCCACTATAGCGATGCCCGGTGTGTTCTCTCTAATGATCTGCGTGGCCAGGCTGAGAGAAAAGAGACGGACCATGGTATAGTGCAGCGGGTATAGGTGGAACATATTGAAGATGTCGTCGAACCGCAGGAAGAACAGATCCGGGGGCAGTGTCAACGAAGCCCAAGCCTGGTGGCACCTTAACCACGAATACCGGGTGCGAGGGATCTTTCTCCGATAGAAGGCGTCTCTCTATCGTCAGCACGCCGTCATGCACACTCTGCAGTTCCGAACTGGCGAGCTTCCGCAAATTCTTAGGTAGCATGGGCTCACCCGCCACATGAATCCTCCACATAATACCCTCGGGTCTTGGTGGCCCGTCCCGAAACCTGATCGGATTCGCAGTTGTTGACGCCACCGGCTGGCTCGAGCTGCTAGATTTTCTTTTCCTGCCCTTTTTTCCTTTTGGAGAGCGGGCAGGCACCGCAATCTGAGCACCGGCCGCCCTATGTAGTGTGTCAGGGCTTAGAATAAAGGGCCGGTTGGTTGTATCAGCTGGCTCTGTAAAGGCGCAAGCTGGAGGCGTCTCCTGAGAACCAAACAGACGCTTGGTGATAGTGGCTTTCTCTGTGGGGCCACCAGCTAGGTCTTCTTCGTTGCCAAACTGAGTGCTGAAGAAGTGATCATTCCAGTCTTCGTCGTCCTCGGCCGGATCCTGTGCCATGTGCATATCATCAACATGATCATCCGACCCACCGCGTGGAGGTGACGGCGAGGGCGGTAAGGGGGCCTTGCCACCGCTTGTCGCTGGCACGACAGGCGGTGCTGTTGTCTGTGGCGTGATGGCCCCCGCCGTCCCCAAACGGATCATGCTCTTTGGCCATAGCAAGAACAAGCCGAAGCAACTTCTGAGGACAGACGACTCTTCTTCATCCGCTCCTGGGGGTTGAATGGGAGGTTCCAGGTCGTCGCAGCCCCTTAGCACCCGACTAATTTTAACCCTGTGCACGCTATCTGGCATCGGTTTTGAGTGGAACGTGCGCTGCAAGGGTTGAACGATGGTACCCTTGGCAACATCCCTCAGCTCGTTGTTCACGTAGCATAAGAGAGTGCAAGGAACATCCGTCTGCAGAAAACATGTACGGCGTCGTCAGAGCGAGATGCCACAAGAGTAATATATATATGGCATGAAAGGCGGTAATTAAAGCAATTTGTTTACCGTGATGGCGTCGAGATCGACTAATGTCGACGCACCGCATACGGCGACGGGCGTGCAAGATATGGAAGGGCTGCTTGATGGCGCGGTGCTGGCCGCCGGTGTATTCTCCCTACCGACGGGTGCTTGGAGCTCCGGTGCCGCCGCGACAATGGCAGGGGGGGGCACCAACATGTACTCCGGCGCCGCGGTGATGGCAGGGGGAGTCACCAATACTTGCGGCGCCGCGGTGCTAGCGGGCGGAGTCACGAACACGTAGTTCGCCTGATTCGTCGGCGCCGCGTTGTTCGAGTGGCTGCTGACCATGCTTGGAATCGGGCACGGCCCTACTCGACCACCCGCACTCCAGTTCGCTATTGACTCCACCAAGGTAGGCAGGAAGGACGTAAGGGTGATTGCCAGGTTGTCTTGGACGATCTGCGGGATCCGCGCCACTTGTGCCTTAAGTTCTTGAACCTCTCTGTTTTCCTCCTCGCTCCTTCCCGACGGCGCCACATGCGTCCTCGGCGTTGGACCAAAATGATCCACCCAATTCTTACCCCCGAGGCCGGCCAGACGGCCAGCCGACGTCGGCTTCTTCGTAACCGGCTCTATTTTCTTGGCCCGGTTCATCGCCCTGTTAAAAGGGTTATCCCACCGGGTGGCCGCCGTCGACCCCTGGGATGAGGAACCCTGGGATCCATGACTAGCAACAATTTCCTCCTCCTGCAGAAGAAGTAACAGTGAATCATTTAGATCATCGATTAGATTGCAATCGTGTTGATCCGCGGTAATTAGATTATACTTACCACAATTTCCTCGAATTCCTTCACCGCAGGATCCGCGGTGAGTTGTTTGGTTTTTGGGTCCACATGGTAACGGGCCCTGATGAAGTTTCGAACCTGCCCGGGTTCGAATTTAGCAAAGGGGTTTTCTATCCCCTTGGATCTATACTCTTTGTCCTCCTTATTCCATTTGGCCTCCGTGGTTCTGTATCCACCAGATCCGAGATGGTGATGACCTATATTCATCGCCTGCAGCACCTTTCCCCGATTACTATTGGCCAGGGCTCTTTCGGATTCACACCTCTCCTTGAACTCCCGGAACTGATCTTCGGTGATCTGCGGGTCAATCTTCTGGATCTCCTCGAGACTTTTGCCTTCTTTATAGATCTTCTTCTTTATCCGGGTTCTCCATCTGGCCAGGGTGGTGCTCATCTTTGTGAGGGCGGATTTGTTTACTTTGTTCCCATGATAATTTGTGTTCTGATACTTAGCGGGGAACTTGTATCTTGCGTGCAGCTTCTCGAAGAGGAGTGTGCGCAAGTGGCCATTATCTTTATGCCGGAGATTCTCGGTGTTGATCGAGATGGTTGTCCGGGTGATCGCCGCCACTTGCCCACCGTACCCTTTGACGACAAGGGCGGGCTCCAAAGGAACCCCTGATGGGCTCACTTCGGTAATTTCCTCCCTGACCGTGCCGACCGTGTTCGGGCGCCGGTCCTTCGGCTTCTTCTTCTTCTTAGGAGGGTTGCTACCACTCCCTGTGCCCTCGCCGCCATCAGTGGTTTCATCGTCCGCCGTTCCTTCGGCTTCTTCCTCCGCGTCTTCCATCTCATCATCCTCGCTCTCCGAAGGATGGTATTCTTCATCGTCTTCTAGACGCTGGGCCGCCTCCCAGAATGTCAATTGTTTATTCGGAGGTCTGAGTTCTCCTTCAGCGCTGATGCGCATAGAACATCCTGCCTCGTCGTTGTCACACATCTTTGCACTAATAAAAAACAAATAATTGGTTAAATGCACGGAAAAATCCGGCATGACCTTTGCTAATTTTCTTAAACTAGGAGTGCCCGATTTCTGCCAAAACGGAAGTTAATCAACATTCCGGCAAAAATCGGGACTCATTTCATACAAGAACCTGCATACACACATAATAAAGTGCTTCATATACAAGCACAAGCACAATTTCAAGGTGCTGTTGTCCCAGCACAGATAGTAGTAGAAGCACATGAGTAGCACCACAGATAGTAGTAGCCAGAGCAACACTAGGATGGATATAAGGCCAGCACAACCACAGATAGTAGTAGCCAGAGCAACCTATAGCCAGCACAACTGCACAACCAGCACACAATAAATCTGTTTCATGCAAAAATGGAGCACAACTAGAATAAATGGCCAACACACAAACAGTACATCAAGCATAAATGGTAACCACAAGAATGATCACTGAACAATCTATAAACAATCCAGATTTGTGAAGCCGAGAGCAGCACCTTAAACAAGCAAGTAATACTTGCAAGTACAGATTAAATTAGTGATCACTGAACAACCCGCTGCTATCCATGATACCTCTATTATGATTCCAGATTCATGAAGGTGAGAGTAGGGGCCCAAAACAAACAATACTTCCAAGTACAGATAATATTAGCCGCAAAATATTTTACATCTGTCACTTACTCAACAACTATCTCAAGTTATGAGATAGGGTCAATACTAAACCTAGATATTCCAAGCTAGGCTAAGGAAAAATGGGACTGTTACAGTATCTCAGGGCTTCTAAACCATATGCTTTTAGTCTTGAGCACTAAGAGGCTTCTAAACCATATGCTTCTAAACCGATGATCATGAACTCTTGAGCACTAAGAGGCCCAAGACCATCACATGCTTTTAGTCCTTCCATATGCAAATAAGTAAAATAATGTGAATATTTTTTACTGATGAACTATCATAGTAACAAACCTAACAAAAGGATCAAATCATTCTATAGATTCTGAACCCTATAGATCAACATACTATATGTGGCATTAATCAGTATGTGACATATATACTGAATCAACCCTATAGATTCTGAATGCTGAATTGATGCCACCCTATGAGTGATTGATCTATAGTATGCTGAACAGTATGTGGATTTATAGGGTGGACATATAGTATATATGCAAACTGCAAGCACAACAGTACTAAATCCACATACTATATGTTCAGAAGAGCAAGCAGTGCAACAGAGATTAAAAGAGGTGGCATCAATTCAGCATTGCATTGTGTTTTGCTAAGCATTTGCATTGTGCATGGACTAAATGACCAAATTACTCGCAAAAAAATGACCAAATTGGCACATCAACGGTCCATTTGGTTTCTCTGTCTTACACATACAAAGATATACATGCCATCTTCACTTAACTAGCATCGCTCATCAGGTCACTTGCAGTATGTATATAGAAAGATATACATGCCATCTTTGTCAATAATTACAGATGCTTTCTCGAGGCAGCCTGCAAGCACCAAACTACATTTTTGTCTAACATTCTGCAAGCACTAGCACATTTTTGTCTAACATTCTGCAAACACCAAAGTACAATAGCCTAACCCTAACCAGATGCAATGGATTCAGGAAGAAAATGAATTGCAGCAGAACATTTCTGAAAAGGTGACTATGATTCAGTCATTAAATATAGCAAGCACTGCTCCCAGCTCTTGTGAAAATCAGGTGCAACTTGCTAGTAGTCAACAAGTGGATAATCTACTGAGCTCACCTCTGAGGAGAGAGAGGGGGAGAAGGATAGAGGGGAGGGGCAGAGCTCACCTCTGAGATTGCTCGAGGAGAGAGGGGGAGATGACGACGACGAGGGCTGGCGGACGAGGTAACGAGGGGGAGGGAGCGGCAGAGCGCCTTGCCGTCGGAGGAGCGGAGCCGACTCTGCAGGAACCTCGCCGCCACCGACCTCCTCCTCCACGGAACGAGCGCGCGGGCAAGGCGGCCTCCTCCTCCTCCTAGCGTGGAGGCCTCCTCCTCCTGGCGTGGCGGCCTCCTCCTCTTGGGATGCGGCGGCGGCGGCGCCTCGATGCGGGGATGGGGATGGGCCGGGATGGGGACGATGTGTCTGAGGACGACGATGGGAGGGCTGGCTCACGCGCGCAGTTGACTAGTCCAACCCACACACGCGTAGCGCACCCTGACCAAGTGCGCTACGGTTATCCGTAGCGCACTTGGCCAGGGTGCGCTACGCGTGTGTGGGTTGGACTATCAGATAAGAGGGCGGCCGTCCCACTAGTTAACACTAGTACTGTCTTACCCCACTGGTTCTGCCCTTAGCTCTATTCTAAACGATGAGCACCCAGGTTCGAATACTGGTGCTCCACTTTTTTATTTTTACTTTAAAAATACTTTAAAATGTTCCAAAAAATACTTTAAAATGTTCCGAAAGTGGTGATACATGCCATACAAATTTTGTTTTGTTTTTAAAATACTTTTAAATATTCCAAAAATGCCCAAAAGTGATAATATATGTCATAAAAGTGTTACAAATATGATTCAAAGTATAACTAAATTTCATAATACTTTGTCCATGAATATTACAATCTTTTTCGACCACGCGTTTTACAATATTTTTTGAGCTAGCGTTTTACAATCTTTTTTCCCTTCTTTGTCGCGGTTGAATAATTTAGCCCCGGCATTTTAATGTTTCTTCTTTCGAACGGGCTACCTTTTTTGGGTAGGGTTGTCCTTTTTCTTCTTGTGATGTATGTTGCTGCATCGTAGTCGTCGTCATCTTCAATCTTTGGATCGCCGTACTGGTCGAAGTCTTGCTCGTTGGCGACTCCATCCATTCCGATGATGTTTCTTTTTCCTCTCCTCACGACAACACGGCTAGGCTTTGTCGGGTCGGTAATGAAAAAACATTGGTCCACTTTGGTAGCCAGTACCCACGGTTCATTTTTCGCGGCCACGTTTGCACCGACGGCCTTGGATTTGGCTGCTTCGGGTATAACCATGGTCGTGAAATACCGGTCTTCTCTTTCGACGCTCTTTGCCCATCTGACACGGAACATCGGCACCTTTTCTCCACAGTAGTCGAGCTCCCAGATCTCCTCGATTCTTCTGTAGAATCTTTCCTTCACGTTGTCATCGGTGTAGAATTCCGACGTTACGCCTGAGTTCTGATAATCACACTTGTTGTCCATTTCCTCCGTGTAGAATGTGTAGCCGTTGATATCATACGCCTGATAGGTCACCAGGTTTTGCATCGGTCCTTGCGACAAGGTGAATATGATCTTTTCCGTGTCAGAAGAATGCGAGCGCGGGGGATTATCAAGGAGCGTCTGCCTAAACCAACGCGTGAAATCTGAGTTGTGCTCTTTGATTATTTCTCCCTGCGTCCTCTGTATGCCCCGGTCACTGTACTTCTTCTCGATTAACCTTTTGTGCTTCTGTACCCAAGGATCGACCAGTTCTAAATGCTGTAGCGCGACGAGGTTTGCTCGATCAAAGTCTGCGCGTCGAAAATCGAAGTCTGCATGCAGTATGCGAAGACCCTCTCGGTGACCAGATCCGTCGAGCTTGCCAAGGTGTCTGTTGACGGGAAGACCGACAGGGTTCTCGATGTCTAGATAATTCGTGCAGAAAGAGATGCACTCTTCGGCCAGAAAGCCCTTGGCTATGCTTCCATCTGGACGGGACCTGTTGTGAACGTATCCTTTGATGTGTCCGTTCATCCTTTCGAACGCCATCATGCTGCGGAGGAACATCGGCCCGAGTTGTACGATGTCCTCCACGACATGGACCAGCAGATGCACCATAATGTCGAAGAATGCGGGTGGGAAGTAGACCTCAAGCTCACATAGTATCACCACGATCTCCTCCTGTAGCCTTCCGAGCTGATTCAAGCCAATCGACTTCCTAGAGATGACGTCGAAAAACTTGCATAGGACAAATAACGTTTCACGGACGTGCTCGTCCATTATCCCTCTTAGTGCGACCGGAAGTACCTGCGTCATTAGCACGGCACAGTCGTGAGACTTCATGCCACTGAACCTCTGCTTCGCCTCGTCTAGGTATCTGCTTATCTTGCCCGCGTAGCCGTAAGGAAATTTGACTCCTAGAAGGCACTTGAAAAACTGTTTGATCTCATCCTGGCTTAGAGTGAAGCAAGAAGGAGGGCAGTAATATTCGTTCTTCTTGAACTTTTTACCCTTCCGACGACCTTGTGTCGTCTCCGACTCATGATCATCGTCATCTTCCTAATCATCAGGAGTAGTGCGTCCTCCGTGAAGCTCCTTCCGGATACCCAAGCATATCAGGTCGTGCCTTGCTTTCGGACCATCTTTCGTCCTATCTGGCATGTTGATTATGGTGGCGACCAGACTCTCGCACACGTTTTTCGTGATATGCATGATGTCGAGGCTATGAGGCGTGCGGAGAAACTTCCAGTATGGCAACTCCCAGAAAACAGACCTTGTTTTCCATACCTTCATCAGCGGCTTGTCTTGTTGCTGCCTCTTTCGCTTCTTTCCAGGCTTAGGACAATCTTTCCAGTTTTTCAGCAACTCTTCCACTTCTTCGCTGCTCCTACGCTCTGGGATTCCTCGGGTCTCTGATTTGCCATCGAATAGGTCTCCACGTTTTCTCCATGGATCATTCTTGCCGAGCCACCTCCGGTGCGCCATGAACACGGTTTTCGATGACCCTGGATCTTTCTCTAGTTGGAGATAGCTTGTGTTATCCATGCACCTAACGCATGCGCAGAATCCTTGGATAACCTGCCCCGAGATATACCCGCAACCTGGATAGTCTTGCACCGTAGTGACCAACGCGGCTCTCATAGTGAAATAATCTTGTGCGACGGCGTCGTAAGTATTGGCTCCAGATTCCCATAACGTGGATAGCTCCTCTTTCAACAACCCGAGATACAGATTGATGTCGGTACCAGGTTGTTTCGGCCCTTGAATTAGCATACTCATTTGTATGTACTTCTTCTTCATGCACAACCATGGAGGGAGGTTGTACATCCATACAAACACGGGCCAAGTGCTGTGCGTGCTGCTCTGGCTACCGAACGGATTGAGTCCATCGGTGCTCGCACCAAGCCTGATGTTCCTCGAATCTCCACCGAATTCTGGGAATTCGAGGTCCAATGCTTTCCACTGGCTAGCATCTGAAGGGTGCGTCAGCAGCTCATCCTTTTCGGGGTCATCATCATCTCCTGGCTTCTTCCTTTCCGCATGCCATCGCATGAGCTTCGCTTCCTTAGGGTCCGCGAAATAGCGCTGCAGACGAGGGGTGATAGGAAAGTACCATACCACTTTTCGAGGTGCTTTCTTCCCTTTCTTGTATCGACTCACGCCGCACACCGGACATGTGGTTTTCTCCGCGTCCTCGCCCCGATAAATGATGCAATCGTTGATGCATACGTGATATCTAACGTGCGGTAGATCGAGAGGACAGACGATTTTCTTGGCATCCTCGATACTAGTTGGACATGTGTTCCCCTCCGGGAGACGATCGTGCCAGAATGCCATCATATCGTCGAAGCTTGCGTCGCTCAATTTGTGCTTTGCCTTCATCTCCATAGCCTTGAGCGTTACATTCAACCGGGTATCATCGGGCCTGCATCCTTCATACAATGGAGTAACCGCGTCTTTCTCAAGTTGCGCAAGCTTGGCTTTCTCTCTAGCGGCAGCCTTGGCGTTACTCGTCTGCTTGAGAAGCAGCTCTTGCACATAAGGGTCCCGCACCCAGCCTGACGTTGTTCCATTGTCGTCTGCTCCTCCGGCATCCAGATCATCATCATCCCGGTCTGCTTCCGCACCTTCACCATCTCCAGGAGCCTCTTCATCATCTCGCTCGTTCTCGCCGTGATGATGATCATCGTCATGTTGGCCACCTTCTTCACCGTCTCCATCATCTACGCCATCGCTTATCCAACGAGTGTATCCATCCATGAAACCATGGCGGAGCAGGTGCGCCTGTAGATTCCCGGAATCTGGGTCGATCACCCAGTTGAGTTTGCATCTTCTGCACGGACATCTTATATCTGTCTTGTTATTTCGTATCATGTCGGCCGTCGCACATTTCAAAAATCTAGCCACAATGCCTTCGCTCATTATGCGGACCATTTTTGCCTGCACGATGTACACGGTACAATTTTGAAGTCTATTAGAACCACATAATGAATGCATGCATGCAATGGTCGATAGAAAATTTCGGCATGACCTATCCTAAAATTAGGACCTTTGCGAAATGCCAAAGTCTTGCCAAAATGGAAATGAATCAACATTTTGGCAAAACAAATGGCAACTTGTTCACATACAAACACAAGAGAGAGAGAGACCGATCCATACACACATGAACATATCATTATCCTCTCCATACACACATGCATGAGCATCATCGATACTCTCCATATACACACACATATGACCATCGATCCTCTCCACACATACACACATCATGAGCATCGATCATCTACATACATATGAGCACATGCATCATCCATATACACATGAACACATCCTTACATGGACAACTTACCGAGATGAGAGACCGATCGCGAGAAAGATGGAAAGGAGAGGTGCGCGCGTCGACCGGAGACGGATAGATGAGAGACCGGAGACCTCCTCTATTACTTATGTAACATCCAAAGCAAGTTTTACATGCTAAAAATGGTGAATGTATGGAGAAATTGAGGTGGGAAGGAGAAGATCCCGACTAGATCTAAGGAGGAAGAAGAAGGGGAAAGTGAAGTGTGGGTGGTGGATGTGTGGGCACACATGTGCACATAAAGTGCCGTCCTAAAAGAATCGACACATCCGTGGCGCACACGGCCCTAGTGCGCCACAGGGAGTACAAACTTATGTGGCGCACTAGGCCGAGTGCGCCACAGATGCTCCTAGTCCCTGTGGCGCACTAGGCGGAGTGCGCCACAGAAGTTTGTGGCCGTTTCAGAGCAGAGGGGGGCATGCGCTTAAGCGTAGCGCACCAGGCACAAGTGCGCCACAGATGACCCTAACAACCGTGGCGCACATGACTATAGTGCGCTACAGATGTTTGGCGTGTGGCCAACAGGGCCCTGGCCCACACACATTTGTGGCGCACTATAGTCATGTGCGCCACGGTTGTTCTAGTTATTAGTAGGGCACTGCCCACAGGTGAGCCACGCCTGTTTTAGCCATGGGGCACTTCAACCATGTGAGCCACGGATGTGCTGATTACCTATAGCCGTTTTCCTAGTAGTGACCCTTTACTATTTTTATCAAAACAAAGCATTTTATTTCATAAGCTTTGGCCAAGGTTGAATTTGGCTTTATAAAATAATCCTTATTTATACAACTTCTATTTCATTTGAAAACCAAATGCTTTTATAGTAATTCCAAAATATTTTAATTTCCTTTATTAAATGTTTATCTTTTTTTAAATCTCTTTAGGATTTTATTTGATCCAAATTGGTTTGAAGTTCCAATTGAATTCAAAAAGTTTCTTCTGGCCCTGAAAATCAAACAAAGTTTTATTTTATTCATTTATTTTCACATTACAAGATTTGGAAAATCTTGGGATGTGACAGGCTACCACCCTTAAAATAAATCTCGTCCCGAGATTTGGGAAGGCTAGGGTACTACCACCCTTAAAAATTAAAATAAGAGAAACTTAAAAAATTTGCATTGTGTCCTTTGCTTCCACACTTAAAAACAAACATTTGCATTGTGTCCTTTGCTTCCACACTTGACTCATGGGCCAAGGTTGAGTTTCTCCATAGGCTTGTTCAACTTGTTCTTCATATTTTCTGGACAGTTGCTTGCATAATGTCCTGGGTTCTTGCAATTGAAACAGTGGATGTCCTTGAGTTCTTTACGTGGTTCTTGTGGACAAGTTGCTACATAGTGGCCTAGCTCTTTGCAGTTGTTGCACACCACTTGGCCAATCTCTTTATTCTTCGGGTTCTCTGGGCATTCACTGAAATAGTGTCCCATTTCCTTACATTTATAACATTGCACATGGCTTTTGTCTATCTTTTGCTTCTTGGGTTTCTTTGATCCTTTGAATTGGGTTGTTTTGTTTGGAGGTAAGGTAGACTTGTATCCTTGCACTCCACCTTGTTTCCTTTGTTCCACCATGGAATAGATGGGGCATTGGATAGGAACATGGTTGTTTCCTTCACATAGGTAGCAAGTAGCTTGAGAGGTGGGACATTGTCCAACAGGATGTTTCTCTTCACAGTTGGGGCATTGATCTCCATGCTCCTTGGAAGTATGATCCTTGTCTCCACAAATAATGCAAGCTGGGGCTCCATCTAGGATAATGTTTCTGTCATCCTTGTTGTCACAAACTCTTTTGGGATAGCTTTCTTCCATTTTGATCATTTGATCCGTCACCTTAAGCATCAATTGGCCTTGAGTTACCAAAAATCCTTGAAGTGTTGGATCTTCTCCACTAGAGTTGGCTATGAACTGAGCTGTCACTTGGTTCAACTGGTTCTGGGTTGCTATGAGATCTTTCATGTTGTCCTCTTGGTTGGTGTTGGTGTCATCAACCTTGATGTTAGGGTTCCCTGGAGTAGTCATCTGTTTGGGTTGAAGGGAGATTAGAATAGGCAAGATATTTCTAAGGAAATATTTCTAATCACACACATCACAATTCACACAAACAATGTGCATGCAATCATAAGTCAAACATTTCACTCAAACAAGGTTCAAGCACATACTTTAGGCAACAAAAATATTTTTGTTACACCACATAAGTTGGTGTGTTTTGACTTATCTAAAATATGGTGGTCCATCTATATGGTTCACTTGTGATCTTTCCATATTTCTTGGTTGCTTCCTCTTACTTGAGATTATGGTTTCCTTGAGAAAAACTCTTGGTTGCAATACTTCAAATGATGTAAGCTCCTTCTAACTTTTGCATTCCCTCAGTCTCTAAATCTTGAGCAAGATTTCCTTGTTTCACTTGTAGTCCTTAGTTATATCCAAGTTGGAAGTCCTTGGTGAATATGCTGAAGATGTTGAAGTCATTAGAGTTGAAGAAGTTGAAGTCATTAGAGTTGAAAGTGTTGAAGAAGTCCTTTGCACATGGTGTAGTCTTTGGTCATGGGGTAGGTTTTTCCATCAAGTTGAAATAGAAGAGATGTAGAGTTGAAACCAAAATGGTTGAGGAGAGAGTTTACAAGTGTTTTTGCAAATAAGTTTTTGGAACAAGTATAACTCTTATTTTTCTAAGGGTTTTTGTCCAATCCTAGGTTTACAAATCCTACAGGCAACACAATGCTCTGATACCATCTGTAGAGGGAGTGTCCCAACCTTTACACAATATAAGGTGGTATCCCCTGTGTTTACAATGCTAGTCCCTGGATCAATAGCTAGCATCCACAGTTAAGATGTAATATCGAGAAACAAAGGTCATAACATAACTTTATAACCAGGAATAACATAATTTTATTACATCATACATAGCTCATTTGGCTATTACATTACATTGCAGCGGAATAACTATAGTCATGGGGTCCTTCATCTTCAAAGTGCCACAGGCAGATGTTGGATGTAGACTTTGTAATCCTAATCAAACAATCTTCACTAAAATCAATCAAACCTGCAACATTACAAGTTACAGCCACAAGGGTCAATACATTTGAATTGTATTGGCAAGCTTCACTACTATGTATAATATGAGTGGATCCTATCAATACATGCAAATTTGGCTAAGTAGAGTTTTAGGCTCATTTGCATAAAGCAATATTTTATCCTATCTTTTCAAAATGGTTTTGGTCCTTTGTCAAATCTCTTTTCAAAAATCCCTTGAACTCCTTGGTAGAAACTCAAGTGTTCAAGTTCTTGTCAAAATTCCCTTGAGCTACTTGGTATCCCCAAGTGCAACAAGTTTTATCAAAATCACATGAGTTCCTTGGTAACCCCAAGTGTTCATGTTTTCAACAAAATCTCTTGAGTTCCTTGGTAACCCCAAGTACATCAAGTTTTGTCAAAGTCTCTTGAGCTCCTTGGTAACCCCAAGTGCATCAAGTCTTTAAAAGTTTTCTTTTAGAAATGAGAATGTCGAGATCTCCCATAGCTTCAAACTTTAGTTGCTCAGTATTGTCCATAACCGGGGACACGGCTAAGTACTTAGATTTTATTATCTTCTGCAGAAGGAGTACACTTTACCCACATGTCACAGTCCCATCTTGTTGCCACCAGTGGCCACTGGATTAGTGCTCACCAAGATGGAGTACTGGCAGATTGAGAATGTGACGAAGTCTTTCCAATGGGTCCTCCCATACACCATTGCTAGCTTGCCTTCAGCACCCATGTAGGATTCCAGGTCCCCATGTCCAGTTAACTGAAGCCAGTGCATGGGTCTTCCCAATGTAGTTGGCTAATCCAGAGCCATAATAGCATGTGGTTGCACACGAAAGCCACAATTGGAGAAACATGTTCAATCTCTAAGTTTCCTGGGTGGTTTCCTTTGGAGCACAACACAAAGAGATTTCCATAGACATGGTTCCTTTTGTTGCCACCTTCTCCAAAACTCAAAGTATCCTTGGCCACCCAGGTGGTTCATTGAGTCCTTGTTTTATTATATAAAATCACAAGTCCTTTTCTCAACTTCATAAAAATCTCAACATGTATCTCTTTTCAAAATATAGCATGGCTAAGCATGTATCAACTACAATATTCTCACTAAGGAGTGTTTAGGGAATCCTATTAGGATATAGCATAGCATAAGTATAAATTTTTTTTCATGCATGTTTCAAAAATCCACTAAGTATAATGAAAATAGTAGGACTTTAGATGATAGTGACACTTGCCTTTTTGGTAGGGAATGTGGGTTTACTCCTTGATCTTGCTAGTCTCACACTTTTCTAACTTCACTACAATCCATCAAGCAAACACAATATCAACTAGCATTCCAAACCAATAATCAATCAAACATTTTCACACACATAAAACAATGGGATCTAAGTTATGCATGTAAGCATGCAAGAGATGGTCCTAATTGCAAAGATGGTCTCCACTAGGCTTCCAAACTTTGTAAGGTCCAAAGTGGTCATTTACCAAAATGGCAAAGTCATTTGCAAAAAGGGTTTTGTCCATAAACCATTTTTAAATCCAATCATCATTTTATGTGGTGGAAAATATTTTTATCAAAGCAACAACTTTAAGTTGTTCACAAAATAAGTTGTTGTTTCTCAAAACTTGGTGTTTAGGGTCAGTAGGTTTGATCCAAACATTTTCCCAAAGTTTTCTTTATAAAAACATTTTCATAACCAAAATCTTTATTTTCCTTTGGCTAGAAATGAGCTAAGTCAAATAATCCATCCTACACTTCACCAAATTCATTTTCAAAACCATGGGTTGGTTCCTAGGGCCAGTAAGTTCAACACAAACCAATTTGCCAAGGTTTCAACCTCAAAAACATTTTTGAATCATTTTTCTAAACTAAACAAGCATTCAAATGTTTCTGCAAAAACAACCAATCTAATAGATACTATTTGCTAAACAAATTCCATGGTTGGCTAGGGCTTGCTCCACTGATTCCAACGGTATCAAATTTGCTAATTTTGGACGTGTGGATCAAAAGTTACAACGGTTTGAAAATTGAATCTATAACAGATTCAAATCTGTTTTTAAAACGAAACCTGGCCACGCGGCGCGTTATGGTTGGATGATACCGGTTCGGCCGGATCGGCAACGTGGACCGCAGGATCTGAAGCGTATCGTGCGGCACATGATCGATCTTACCCTTTCGATAGGTCATTCAATCGCGTGCTTCGGATCTGGATCGGACGGCTGCTAATGCCTGGCCAAGAACTGGCGGCGCGACGATGGTGGCGCGCGGCGGCGGTGCTCTGGCTACGGCGTAACGGCGAGAACAGGAAGCGAGAGGAGTGGGGAAATGCTCACCAGATTCGTTGTGGAATGCTGGTGCTCAACGTGGTCGTCTCCGTCGAAGGGGCGCTCAGGGTAGTCTTGAATCGCTCGCCGGAGTTGCTCCTGGCGTCAGATGGTCCTGCTCGTGGTCGGGGTGGGTGCTACAGATCGCAAGGAAGCAAACCGAGGGTACGGTTAGACGCTCTAGGACATGGTGTAGGTGTGTGCGTGAACGAGAGGAAGAGGGGCGGCCGGAAACTACCTGTGGGACTCGTCGGAGTTGGAGCGGACGGCGGCGTCATTCAGAGCTTGTTGCAGACGTTGCTCTGGGGCGCCCGCGGTCGTATGGGTGGTACGGGAAGAAGCGTCTGGGAGTGGGGAGTCTCCTAGTGTGCTCAGGGAGGCACAGGGCGGTGTTGAGTCGCCGGAATCGGCACCGGACCTCGTCGGAGCAAAGGTTGGTGTTGAGCGCAATTCAGCAGCCTGGGGGCATGCAAATGCGGGGTGACAGAGGGGAAATGTAGAGGAGGCATGAGTGTTTAAGTCTGCGTGATCACAGCGAGTAACGGTGGCCGCGTTAAGTCGAATTAAGGCCGCGGAATCACTGCAGGAAACGGCGTCGAGGGGAGGAAGAACAGGTCGCTGCGGTGAGGACGATGAATAGGAGGAGTGGGGTCGGCTGGTCAGCGAGAAAGAGAGTGAGGAAAGGGTCCACCAGTCAGTCACACTGCGGGTCAGTTGCCAGGTGCGAAGCGTTTTCTTCGGGGAGGGGAAGCTGGGCTGTTTCTGGGCTTCTTGGGCTTGGCAACTGGGCTGGTCCAGATCCTATTTTTTTTCCTTTCCTGAAACCTTTTTCTTTTCTAATTCTAATTTCTGTTTTGAAATTCAAACAACACTCAAGCATTCAAATTGTTTCAAACAATCACCAAACTTTGAAACTTTGAATTTGGTTCTGTTCAGTAACATAAACCAAAATTCCAACCCAAAAATAATAATTTTATTTTAGGTCCACTATTAATTAAATAAACAGACCATTGTTATTAAATCAAATGGGTTTTGTTTTATTTAAAAACCTCAATTGAAATCTAAATATTTTTAAAACCAAATCAGTAGGTTTTATTTGAGAATATAAAATATTTGGAAAACTTATTTTAAATAAATAAATAAGTTTTGATGTTTTGGAAATAGTAAAAATCTTTATTAATAAAACTTGGATATTAAATCCTTATTAATTTATTTTTAAATAACCCTTTACTATTTTTATCAAAACAAAGCATTTTATTTCATAAGCTTTGGCCAAGGTTGAATTTGGCTTTATAAAATAATCCTTATTTATAAAACTTCTATTTCATTTGAAAACCAAATGCTTTTATAGTAATTCCAAAATATTTTAATTTCCTTTATTAAATGTTTATTTTTTTAAAATCTCTTTAGGATTTTATTTGATCCAAATTGGTTTGAAGTTCCAATTGAATTCAAAAAGTTTCTTCTGGCCCTGAAAATCAAACAAAGTTTTATTTTATTCATTTATTTTCACATTACAAGATTTGGAAAATCTTGGGATGTGACAAGTTCCCTCTTCATTCAGTGAAGTCAACTCCAGAACAATTTCCAGAGCTGCGCCACTTGCCGTTTCATCAAGAGAAGGTTCAGTAACCTCTTCGAGTTCTACCTTCCGACTACACACACCTTTCGCGAGAAACTCTTTCTCTAGAAAGGATCCATTCTTGGCAACGAAAACCTTGCCCTCGGATCTGTGATAGAAGGAATACCCAATAGTTTCCTTAGGGTATCCTATGAAGACGCATTTTTCCGCTTTGGGTTCGAGTTTATCAGGCTGAAGTTTCTTCACATAAACATCACATCCCCAAACTTTAAGAAATGACAGCTTAGGTTTGTTTCCAAACCACAATTCATATGGTGTCTTTTCAACAGATTTAGGTGGTGCCCGATTTAAAATAAATACAGCGGTTTCTAGTGCATAACCCCAAAATGACAGTGGAAAGTTAGATAGAGACATCATAGATCGAGCCATATATAATAAAGTACGATTACGATGTTCCGACACACCATTACGCTATGGTTTTCCGGCAGGTGTGAGTTGTGAAACTATTCCACACTCTCTTATATGTGCGCTAAACTCGTAACTTAGATACTCACCTCTACGGTCGGACCGCAGAAATTTGATCTTTCTATTACGATGATTTTCTATTTCACTCTGAAATTCCTTGAACTTTTCAAAAGTTTTAGACTTGTGTTTCATCAATTAGATATACCTGTCTGTATCTACTCAAATTATCCGTGAAAGTAACAAAATAAGGATATCCACCTCTCACCGACATACTCATTGGACCACATACATCAGTATGTATGATTTCCAATAAATCTGTCTTCTGTTCCATTGAACCGGAAAAAGTCGTTCTAGTCATCTTTCCCATAAGGCATGGCTCACATGTATCAAATGATTCAAAATCAAGTGATTAAAAAAGTCCATCTGAATGGAGTTTCTTCATGTGTTTAATGCCAATATAACCTAGACAGCAGTGCCACATATATGCAGATATATTATCATCAAGTTTAATCCTTTTAGCATCAACATTATGAATATGTGTAACACTATTATCGAGATCCAACCGAAATAAACCATTCATTACGGGTTCATGACCATAAAAGATATCATTCATATAAATCGAATAACCATTGTTTTTAGATTTAAATGAATAACCACTTTGCATCAAACACGATCCGGATACAATGTTCATGCTCAGTGAAAGCACCAAATAACAATTATTTAGAGTTATCACTAATCCCGACGGTAAGTGCAGAGGCAGCGTTCTGTAGCATCCCAATTGTCTAACAATTGCAATGCTACTTGCATAGTCTATATATTTCTACTTCATACATATCATAATTGCATTGCATAATATCATGCTCATGTCACCATGCCACCATGCATTTGAGCATCACATTAAAACTCCCTTTTATTTGGTTCTTCCCTCATATGCATTTTATATTGTATTAGTTGTATTTGCCTCTTGATATATTATAGTTGGTTCTTGATATAATGCTTGATGCCCAAGTTGAGTTGGGGGCATCTCTATTATAATTCTACCACCTTTCTTTTGTCTCCATCTAGACTCTCCACCATCCCAAATAATATGAGCAATTGCATTTTACAATATTGTTTATGGGGTTCTACATGGTTCTTTATTGGATGTTGTGTAGAAGTAGAAACTCCAATTCAAACCATGGTTTATTCCAATAGGGAGTCTAATTGAATTCATATGGTCACAGTAAATCCTAGTTGGCCAATACACACTAGATTGACTATTGAATTCAATTAGTCTATTTTATTTAAGAAGTCATGATTTTGTTTGTCTCGGTTCCACATGAAGCATGGTAATATGCCTTCTTGATCTAGCTTGTTTTCACCAACTAGATCAAAGCATCTACCTTGCCTCGAACATGCAATATAAAGCCACCAATTTATTCCTAAGTTGAATAATAAACCATTTGGTTTTGCTTCTTTTAATTACTTTTCATAATTTTGCTATTTGAATTTGACTCAACCTTGTCCAAGCTAAATACCTAGCCAACATCTCTAACTCCCCGTAATCAACCTTCTCTCCTAGCTAAAACCCAATCTCTCTCTCTCTCTCTCTCTCTCTCTCTCTTGTTTTCTAAGCTAGCTAAATGAACCTAGCTAGCTGAATCTCTAACACCCTACCTAATCTATATACACCACACATACACCTAGACTACAATCTTGCACGTACATGTGCCTTTCCACTCCTCTCTTTTGATCAAACCACCACCCCAGCTATACCTGATCAACCCCAGCTGGATCTGAACTTTTTCCCTAAAACTATCCTTGGTCCATCTAAACCCTAGCCCACAATGTTTCCTTCCTCCCCTTCTCTTCCTTGGCCCAAGTAGAGCTCGCATTTTCCTGTTTATCTTCATCGAGAGATAGAGAGCACGAGCTCTCCGTGCTCCCTTTCCAACATGCCCCTTTCCTCCTGTCCACAAAAAGCAGCACCAGATCAAGACCCCCTCAACCCTAGATGTTCTCCTTCCCATCCGCCGCCACCTAGCTTCCCCTGCTTCCCCTCTGTTTTTCCTTCACCGCAGCTTTGACCGCCAAATCCCATGGTTGGAGCTCGAAGGTTGTCCAAGTCGTCGCCTTAGACCACGCCAAGACTATCTGAGCACGGGAGAAGAATCATACCATCGTCCGGTACCTCTACTCGAGTTTCAGGAGCTGGAGCCGTCCCAGGTCGCCGACAAGAACCGCATCCGTCGTGTCCGAGTTCCTGGCGACATCTACACTGTCTACATCGCGCATGACCGACTCCGGTGCCCTCACAGTGAGCTGCCGTATCCGTCCGCCATCTTTGCATCTGTCCTTGTCTCATGCGTATGCTGCACCATCGTGTGACCGTGGCCTCCCTGTTGTGAGCGTCTTCAGCACGCACACATACATCTTGGCAAGTTCCTTTGTTTACCATCAGCTCCAGATCGTAAATACCGGCACTGAGTAGAGCACGCGCTAGTTCGTATTTAGCTGGCTCTTTTTGCATAGTTCCTTTCATTCAGCTAGGTGCTTGTGTGCTTATCTATGTACGCATGCGACCATGTCCTGATGTCCGTTTTGCTATTGATCTATGCACTCGCATGTCTGCTTCCTCTCCTCCGTCCAGCAACCTCCCTCGCCGCTGTCAACAAACGTCTCTGTAGTCGCCTCGCCGCTCGACGACCTGCTTCCCTGCCGCGCGCCACGCCACTCGCGCCCCGCAGCCACGCACGCCCGCGACAGCACCCGCCAATGACCCCCGTCTCTCTCTGTTTTCCGGCTGCCTCGTTTTCGTCTCCGGAGTCAACCTGCTCATGTACGCATAGAGGAACCTCCCAGATCTACGGAACATCTCTCGGCGCTCAAAACGGCAGAGTATCTCGCTCGGAATCGTCGAGCAAAGTTGGGCTCGAGCAACCTCCCGTTCTGACAGTTTCTTCAGTTTTGTGCACTTTGTGTTCTTCCTATGTTTGCCTCGATTTCTCCGTTTCCACAGTATACACCTGGCTTTAATTCTTGCACTGTGTTAACCTTTGTTGTTCCATCTATCTGAAGCATCAAACCAATCTCCAAACGGAGCTCTAACCCATCCGGAATCATCCTGCCAAGATTGGGCCGAGCTAGCTGTTTTGACTCTCCTCACCTGTTCTGCGCATTTGCAAACAGCCCCCTTGCATTTCTTTCTTCTCCACTCCCAGCCATCAAGCCAAGTTAACAGCCCAGGTCCACCGAGCAGTGTCAGTGGTTAAGGTTACAGAAGTATCAAAAGTTTTCCAGGATTTTTCTCTTTTAAACAGAAAACTTAAATAATGATTTTAAATAGATAAAATCATATATCTTTATTGACAAATGCAAATATAACGTTTTAATATATGTTTCTTGATCATAAAAATTCAAGGATCATGAATATGCTATCCAAAATAATTTTTGCATAAATAAAAATTTCAAAATAATTTAAATACTATTAAATAACTATTTCATAATAAATTCATAACTTTTATTTCGTAATTCTGAATTCGATAAATGATGTTTCTAAAATGATCAGCACGATGAGCCCGTTCTAAATATGCGTTCCATGATATGAATTGAAGCATGCATCATATTGATACGTCATAAACATATCTATAATTTTTTATGTTCCATTCTTGTTTAGTATCTACTTTGCTATGCTTTGTCTACACTTTGAGGTTTTTTTATACATTTTCAGGGACTAACCTATTAACAAGATGCCGCAGTGCCAGTTGCCTATTTTCTGCTGTTTTTGGTTTTAGAAAATCTAGTAAATAATTATTCTCGGAATTGGACGGGACAAAAGTCAAAGTCAATATTTCACCGAGGAGAACACGGATTCCAGAGGAGAGACGGAGGGGCGCCACAGGGCGGCCGCACCCCCAGGCGTGCCACTCTAGGCCACGCCAAGGAAGGGTGTGGCCCCCCTAACTTCCCTCCTGCCTTGCATCTTCGCCTATAAAAGTCCTCCGATGCCTAAATCCTAAGTACCCGATCAATATTCCACGAAACCGTCTGTAGCCGCCGCCACCATCGTCCCTAGATCGTGGGGATCTGAAGCTCTTCACGGCACCCTGCCAGAGGGGAGAGATCATCCCGAAGGCCTTCTTCATCACCAGGACAGCCTCCAGTATGATGCGTGAGTAGTTCACCCTTGGACTATGGGTCCATACAGTAGCTAGATGGTTGTTTCTCCTTATTTGTGCTATCATGTTTAGATCTTGTGAGCTCCGTTCATGATCAAGATCATCTATTTGTAATCATACATGTTGTGTTTGTGGGGATCCGATGGATATTGAGATACTATGTCTTATTGATTATTGATTCTATCATGTCTTATTGAGTATTGATTCTATCATGTCTGTGTTGTTTGAGATCTTGCATGCTCTCCGTTGCTAGTAGCTATCTTGGCCAAGTAGATGCTAGTGACTCCAAGAGGGAGTATTTATGCTCGATAGTGGGTTCATGCCTCTATTGAATCTGTAGAAGTGACTGGAATCTCTAAGGTTATAGATGTGCTGTTGCTACTAGTGAGAAAACAATAATCTTTTGTTCATGGAACAATTGTATTGTTTATTTTACACACATTGCTTAATGCAATTATTCGTGGCTTGCAACTTAATACTGGAGGGGGTTCGGATGATAACCTGAAGGTGGATTATTAGTCATAGATGCAGTTGGATGGTGGTCTATGTATATTGTTGTAATGCCCAATCAAATCTCATAGGAATCATGAATGTCTAGTATTTGCATTGTTATGCCTTGCTCAGTTTCTGTCAATTGCCCCGCTGTAATTTGTTCACCCAACATGTTATTTATCTTAAGGAGAACACCTCTAGTGAAATGTGGACCCCGGTCCAATCTTTACCATTGTTACATCATCTACCGTTATCGTTTACTTTCTGCAAACAACCATTACCTTCCACACTATATGTTTAATATTTTATTTTCAGCAAACCAGTGAGATTGACAACCTCATTGTAAGTTGGGGCAAAGTCTTAAGTTTGTGTTGTGCAGGATTCCAAGTTGCTAGCAACACCTTGGATTTGTTTCCTTGCTCCTATTGGTTCGATAACCTTGGTTTCATAACTGAGGGAAGACTTGCTGCTGTGCTCATCACACCTTCCTCTTGGGGTCTCCCAACGAAGCTCTGCAATTGACTGAGCCACGTCAAGATTTTTCTGGCGCCGTTGCTAGGGAGTTAAGGTGTAACACCCCGGTTCTGAAAAGACCGTGGCCTCTATGTGACATGCCAATCCCTGGATCGGTTCATTGGCCCACAATAGAGTAAGATAGATAACATAGCAAAATAACTGTGTATCATGTACTACAAAGATCCAGAGTACCATTATTACAATAAAAGCTTAGCATAAAGCTAGCTCAAATTATTCAGGTAGCAACATAAACATGTAAATCCTCCAATCTTCAAATTGCCCACAAGTGAACAAGTGCCGAGTGGAGTACCGTGACCTATAACGATCAATCAGAATCGAAATAACCTGCAACATGAAACGTAGCAGCCCCGAAGGGTCAATACTTGGAATGTATGGCAAGTAGAGCTAGTAATGGAGACAATAGTACTAACATCTACATGCATATTTGGCAATTGGAGCTGTGTCTAGCTTGCATTTGCAAATACATTTGTCCTACTTTCATAAACAGTTTTTGATTTTCTTTGAAAAGATCCCAATTAAGTTAACCCAACAACATTAAAACAATTATGAAATTAGAATGAGCGAGAAACATATCATGGAATCAATATCTAGCAACTCAGATGTCCATAACCGGGGACACGGCTAATCGATTAGTTTATACACTCTGCAGAGGTTAGTACACTTTATCCATGTGAATTGGCCAGCCCAGCTCGTACCATCACTCTCATTCTGGGTGATGATAGGGAGAAGTCCAAGAAGAGACTGTTCGGGAAGTAGCTCCTCAATCCTGACGCGCACCGGTCCAACCTACCAAAATTCTACATCTCTGGATACGCGGGTTCGAGTTACCACAACCTACTAAGCCCAACCAACCGCCCATTTCATTATTGGCACATGGTTGTACACGTAAGCTACACAATAAAGAAGCCAATCATTCTCTCTTGATACATGGGTGCCTTTCCGCAATGAAACCACCAAAAATTATCAATACCATCACACCTAGGGGGTTCATTGATTAAGTTGTTTTTAGTTTTCACAAACCAATACTTTGAGAAAACAAGTATCATTGATGTAACCCAACCCTCGTTCAACAAAGCATGGCTAAGCACATCTACCAACGGTGGTTCATCTACGAAGAGGGTCCTACCACATAATAGGACATAGCATAGCGATAGTATCATCCTACACATGCATCTACAAAATACACGACAATGCATAGAAAATAGTAGGACGATATCATGAACAAAGTAGCATCTACTTGCCTTGGTTGTAGCGGTCTGGAGCACAATCCTCACACGAGCAAGCGTTGCACTCAACACAATCTACACGATACAATTGCAATCATAAACAAACAATCCACAACATATGCAACAAATATGATGCATGAATGCATGAACGACAAGTGAATTGGTGCTACAGCTGCACCACAACATCCTATACCATAATACTACCGATTGCATGCATGGAAAATAGTTTTAGCGCTAGGAAAACTATTAAGTAAAAGTAAAGCTCACAACTAGAGCTAGAACTTAAATAATTCACTACCGGTAGTATACTGTTTGTAAAATCTTGGGAAAATTCTACCGCATAGGCATCACTGAAAAGAAACAGTACCAACTGGAATTACTCAAAAAGGAATTATAAAACTCCCGGAGTAATTAAAACACTGCAGAAAGCCAATAGACAGTTTCTGCAGAAGTTTTTACTGTAAGCCTACCTTTTTAAATCACGATGAGATTCCCCTCGTTCCACTGAATCCAGGGACATATCATACGCGATTTTTGGAGCTACGGATCTTTTTCTACGAATTTATTACTCCGAAAAGGCCATTAAATCGTTTGATTAAACTGTACTAAACCTTGCAGAAAAAGCCTGAACCAAATGTACAGCGAGATTCTACACGACTCACTGAATCTGCACATATTTTATTTGCAATTTTTGGCCAAGCGGTTTAATTTCTACGCAATTTACAAGATTCTACCGAAATCTGCCAACTAAAAGGATTAATGAAATTGACCCAGTCAACTGTGTCTGTTGACTGGTCAACTAGTCCGCTGACTGGGCGCTGACTGGGCGTCTGACTAGTCAACGCCTGAGTCTGACCGGTCAACTAACAATCTAGACCGCTGATCTGAGATCTGACGGTGGCTGCTGTCTTACCGGAAACGACGACGAAACGGACTCTGAACGGGTTCCGGACAGCGGCGACGATCACTTCCGGCGACGAGGCTTTCCTGCACGGGTACACACGGTCAACTAATCGGGTCGACAAAATAAATACGCGCGCGAGGCGGAGCGCGTGCGTGCGTGTATGTGTGCGTGCATGCGCGCACGCGATAACGCGTGCGGGCGAGCGCACGCGACAGCGCAGCGAGGCGGCGCGCGCAACAGCGAGGCGCGGCAGCGGCAGATGGCGCGCGCGCGCGCAGATGGCGATGCGACGCGGCGTCAGGGTCGGCCGGGGCGGCGGCTTGGCGGCGTGGCCGCGGTGGCGGGTGGAGGCGGCGTCGCGGGTGGCGGAGGGTGCGGCGTCGGCGGCGGAGGCGGGTGCTGCCGGCGGCGGCGGTGGCGTGTTGCGGCGGCGGCGGGCGCAGATGGCGGCGGCGACAGCGGCGGCGGTGACGCACGGGAACGGAGAGAGGAGAGGGAGACGAACCCGGCGGCGATGGCGGCGATGGCCGGCGGCGGCGGGTGGTGGCCGGCGGCCGGGAGGCGGCGCAGATGGCGGCGGCAGGCGCGGCTCCTCGGGAGTCGCGCGACAGGAGGAAGGCGGCGGGGTCGGGGCTGGGGTCGTGCACGCGGCCCGAGGCCAGGTGGGGCCCTGCTTAAGTAGTCCTGCGCGCGGAAATCCTAAACAGAATCGGTCTAGAGTTTGACTACAACTCGGAAATCGGTCCGGATTTTCGGACCGTTTTCCGGCGGATTACTAAAACGTCCGAGGCTTTTGCATACGAACTCCGATTGGAGCGATTCTCGCGCCTACGGGTTCGTATCGTCGAGGGGAACAACCTAGCGTCAAGGTTTGATCGAAACCTCGAACCTACAGGGGTGGTTGTCGCAAGTCTTACTAAAGCTTCCCGCAGGAACCTCGTGGCGAAACAAAATAGAGTTTTGCAAATAGCGTTTCGCCGAGCCTTTCTACTCGGCGGTTTTGCATGGAAAGATATGATGCAATGATATGAATGATATGCAAGACCAAATCTAAAATTTGGGATGTGACAAGACTAACCCCCTTAAGATGAATCTCGTCCTCGAGATTCGGCGCGACTAGCAAATAGGTGTGGGTAGTCCTCTCGGATGTCATCCTCACGCTCCCAAGTGGCTTCCTCTTCGGTGTGGTGACTCCACTGCACCTTGCAAAACTTGATTGTCTTGGTACGGGTAATCCTTTCTGCTGTCTCCAGAATCTTGACCGGTTTCTCCTCATAGGTCAAGTCACTCTCAAGCTGAACCTCCTCTAGTGGCACAGTGTCTCTCAATGGTGTATCTACCATCTCCGGATGGCACTTCTTTAGCTGGGACACGTGGAACACGTTGTGAACAGCAGACAGAGCCTCTGGAAGCTCCAACTGATAAGCGACTTCTCCTTTGCGTGCTAAGACTCGATATGGTCCAATAAATCGAGGTGCCAGCTTACCCTTAATACCAAATCTCTTGATTCCACGAAGTGGCGATACTCTGAGGTATGCTCTATCACCTATCTCATACACCACTTCCTTGCGCTTGGCGTCAGCGTAGCTCTTCTGCCTTGATTGTGCTACCTTCAGCCTGTCCCTAATCAAGGCGACCTTCTCTTCAGCGTCCTTGATCAAATCAGGCCCAAACAACTGACGTTCTCCTACTCCATCCCATAGCAATGGTGTTCGGCACCGTTTCCCATATAGCACATCGAACGGTGATGTCTTGATACTAGTTTGATAGCTGTTGTTGTAGGAAAACTCCGCATACGGCAAATTCTCATCCCAACTAGAACCATGAGCCAAAGCGCAAGATCTCAGCATGTCTTCCAAAATCTGATTCACCCTCTCGGTCTGTCCATCAGTCTGTGGGTGAAACGCTGTGCTAAACTCCAATCTAGTACCAAGTGACTCGTGCAGCTGGCGCCAGAAGTGGGAGGTAAATTGGGTGCCTCTATCAGATACTATACTCTTGGGAACTCCATGTAGGCACACAATCTTGTCCATGTACATCTTGGCCAACTTTGCACTCGTATAGGTCGTCTTTACCGGTATGAAGTGGGCTACCTTGGTCAAATGGTCGACCACTACCCAAATGGAATCATATCCTGAACTGGTCCTGGGCAATCCTGTGATAAAGTCCATTCCCACTCTATCCCACT
The DNA here is from genome assembly GCA_916181665.1 of Avena sativa. NCBI lineage: Eukaryota > Viridiplantae > Streptophyta > Magnoliopsida > Poales > Poaceae > Avena > Avena sativa. The sequence goes on along the minus strand of OV702283.1, from coordinate 150,500,921 downwards.
TCCAATCCGGCACGGGCAATGGCTGTAGCAATCCTGCTGGCTTCTGGTGTTCCGCCTTTACTCGGCTACATACATCACATAGGGCAATATGCTCTGCGATGTCTCCCTTCATGTTGTTCCACCAGAATCTGTCCTTTAGGTCCATATACATCTTTGTATTGCCCGGATGTATGGAATATGGCGAGTCATGAGCTTCCTGCAGAATCAACTTCCTTATCTCGGGATCATTGGGAACGCACAAACGATCTCCGTACCACAGGGTTCCTTGCTCATCCTCGCGGAATTCCCTTGCTCGACCTTCCTTCATCTTTTCCTTAACTTCATCTATCTCTTTGTCTCCTATTTGAGCTTTCCTGATTCTATCATGTAGCGTTGGTTGGACTTCCATTGTTGCTAGGTATCCTTCAGACACTACCTCCAGTCTAAGGTCCTTGAATTGCTTGCACAAGTCCTCAGGCAATTCACCAATTGTCAATCCATTGGCATAAACCTTCCGGCTCAGAGCATCTGCTACTACATTGTCCTTTCCTGGGTGGTATTGTAGATTCATATCATAATCCTTGATAAGCTCCAACCATCTCCTTTGTCTCATGTTCAATTCCTTCTGTGTAAATATGTACTTCAGGCTCTTGTGGTCGGTGTACACATCACAGTGCTTTCCCATTAAGTAATGCCTCCATACCTTGAGCGCATGAACCACTGACGCTAACTCCAAGTCGTGTGTGGGGTAATTCCGCTCATGGTGCTTGAGTTGTCGCGAGGCATATGCCACTACTCTCCCATCTTGCATCAGCACACCCCCAAGTCCTTGTCGTGAAGCATCACAGTACACTTGGAAATCCTTCTGAAGATCTGGTAAACATAGAACAAGCGCGGTCACTAGTCGACGCTTCAGTTCCTGGAAGCTGGCTTCACATACGTCTGACCATTCAAACTTCCTCTCCTTCTTAAGAAGCTCAGTCATCGGCTTAGCAATCTTGGAAAAGTTTTCAATGAACCTCCTGTAATATCCAGCAAGTCCCAAAAAGCTTCGAATCTCTCCTGCATTCTTGGGCGCTTCCCACTCTGTTACTGCAGTCACTTTGTTTGGATCAACAGCAATTCCTTCTCCTGACACTACGTGTCCAAGAAACCCAACAGTGTTAAGCCAGAATCCACACTTGCTGAATTTGGCATACAGCTTGTGTTCCCTCAGCTTCTCCATAATCAGTCTCAGGTGTTTCTCATGCTCAGCATCATCCTTGGAATATATCAGTATGTCATCAATAAACACCACCACGAACTTGTCCAAATACTCCATAAATACCTTATTCATCATGGTCATGAAGTATGCCGGGGCATTCGTTAGTCCAAAAGACATAACTGTATACTCATATAAACCATACCTAGTGGTGAAGGCGGTTTTTGGTACATCCTCCTCTCGGATCTTCAATTGGAAGTAGCCTGATCGCAGATCAATTTTGCTGAACACCTTTGCTCCTTCCAGTTGGTCAAACAAATCATTTATGTTTGGCAGAGGGTACTTGTTCTTGATGGTTACTTCATTCAGCGAGCGATAGTCTACCACTAATCTCTTGGTGCTGTCTTTCTTCTCCACAAACAGAACAGGTGCACCCCATGACGACGCACTAGGCTGAATGAATCCCTTTTCCAGCTGCTCCTTCAACTGCTTCTTCAATTCCTTCAGCTCATCCACATCCATCTTATATGGTTTCTTTGCTATAGGTCCTGTTCCCGGCATCAGGTCGATAAGAAACTCTACATCCCTGTCAGGTGGCATCCCTGGCAGTTCTTCCGAAAACACGTTGGGGTAATCCCTAATCACTGGCACAGTATCCATGCTAACCCCCTTAAGAGAATTCAAATTACACCTTCTCGGTCGTGCAGCCGACTTGAATCTAATCCTCTTACCATCCGGGGTTTTGAGTGAAACAGCTCGCTGTGCACAATCTATGTGTCCCCCATGCATAGACATCCAATCCATACCCAGAATGACATCTAATCCCTGTGAATCCAACACTACCAAATGTGCAATGAAGTTGTGTGTTCCAATCCTCACAGTTAAGTCACGGCATCCCGCACTAGCTATCATATCTCCTCCAGGTGAACTCACTCTAATATACCTTTTCATAGACTCAGTAGGTAACTTATACTTATCCACAAATGCCCTTGATATGAATGAATGCGATGCACTAGTATCGAAAAGTATAATTGCAGGGTAAGTGTTGATTGGGAACTTACCAATCACAAGGTCTGGCTCATCTGGAATCTCCTCCACATTCATGTGGTTCACTGTGGCCTTCTCGCCGTTGGTTGGCTTTAGTCCTTTCCTCTCCGGACAGTTGTCAGCATAGTGTCCCTTCTGCTTACACTTGAAGCACGTCACCTCACTCAGATCCTTCTTCACAAAGCTGCGATCACGGTTGCGGTCATGTCCACCGTGTCCTCCAGTGTGGTGAGAGTGTCCTCCCTTGTGGCTGTGGTGGCTGCCCCTGTGGTTGTCATGGCGATGTCCATCGCGGCGGTCATGGCTCCCATGGTCACTTCCTCCATGCTTGGAGTATCCATCATATGAAGTGCGAGACTTGTGGTGTGAACCAGAGTGATGAGTATTGCTCTTTCTCTTGCGGTTCTCCACCTGCTTGTGCTTCCCCTCCAAGATCCTGGCCTTGTCCATAAGCTCCTGGAAAGTGGGGCAGTAAACCACCAGTAGCTGTACTGAAAGCTCATCACTAAGGCCATCCAGGAATCTCTCCCTCCTTTTGGCATCAGTGTCAACATCCTCAGGTGCATAACGGGACAGGTTGTTGAACTCCTCAATGTACTCGGCCACGGTGCGATTGGTTTGGCGCAAGTTGCGGAACTCCTTCCTCTTCAGGCTCAGAACTCCTGAAGACACGTGGTTGGTCCTGAAACCTTCCTCAAACATTGCCCAAGTCACGGTATCCAGCGGGTGGGTGATCTGAAATGTGTCCCACCAAGAAGCGGCTGGTCCCTCCAGTAGGTGAGCGGCAAACCTCACCTTCTCAGCATCAGTGCATCCGACAGTTACTAGATCCTTGTTGACTGAACGCAACCAGTCGAGAGCAACCATTGGTTCCGTTGCAGTAGAGAACTTAGCTGGCCTTAACCTCAGAAATCTGGTGAGAGCATCTCCCTGAGGCTGATTGTTTCCATTGTTGTTGTTCTGGTTTGCCATGAACTGGGTCATCACTTGGGTCAGCTGTGCCTGAGCTGCCATGAGCTGCTCCATCTCAGTGGGTTGGCGGCGGGGAGGCATCTGCGGTTCAGCATAGGTAAGTTTAGAAAGAATCAACTACGACAATAGGATTCTACCCATGCATATGATCAAACAACAACAAACAATAGCAGACAATCACAAGCAAGCAACACATCAACAAACAAGCGATCCAGCAACATCCGAGGTGTTATCCTAGCAGTATATAACTACTGAAATAGTTTTGCAAGAGTTGGCAATGGTTAGCTAAACAATAGATCAACTAATCAGCAAAAACAGCAATCTGCCAGAACAGTCCAGCAGTGTTCACGAATTTTTCCGCCTGACTTAAACTCGTCAGAAAATTTAGCTGATTTTTGTGCATATAGCACAGAGAGTTTCGCATCAGCCCAATATTTTTCATATTTTTCAGAGTTACCAGAAAAATATGAAAAATCGCGCAGTACTGCTGTATCAGCAGAAAAACTGCAGCGAAAATAACACAGATGATAACCAAATTGCCATAACTCTTTCATTAAAAACTCGCACAAATAATTTCTGGGATATTAGAGTACACAAATAAGCAACTAAACACTTTTAAACTAACACGAACTAAACTTCACATCGATCGAGACTAATCCTAACGAGTTTGCCTAACGTGGACTAATTGGTGAACTTCTATCTACTTCTTGAAGAGATTGAGGTAGGTCCTTGCGGTCATGCGTTGGCGCTTCGGCTCGCGGTACAACCATGGCGGCGGAGTGTACACCTCTCCGGAACCATTACTTGAGACTTCAAACTCCACCTCTTCTGGATCCTCCTCTTCTTCTTCATCCTCAGCTGCAACAGCAACAACTTCATCTCCTCCACCATCATCGTCTCCATCATCATCATCCTCGTCCTCATCGTCATCATCGTCTCCACTGTCATCATCATCCCCATTGTTGCCATCATCTCCATTGTCATCATCAGAGGGTGGATTCAGCTGTGCTTGGAGAGCGGCAATCTGGGCTGTCATAGCTTCAATGGTTTGGTCCCTTTCCTGGACGGTCCCTTGCAATTGCTGTATGTTCTGGGTGTTCTCCTGCACAGTACCATGAAGATGAGCTATGGTTTCATCTCTGGCTATCAGGGCATTCTCCAGAACTCCCACAGCTTCATGCAAAGTGTCAATCTCCTGTCCTTGGACCACCATACCATTGCTAGTAAAATCTGCAATCTCCTTTATCATCCTCACCTTCTCTGCTAGAGCTCCATTCTCCCTTTCCATGTCCTCTATGTGCCTCCGACGGGGCGGCATGTTGTTCCTGTCGCCCGGGGTAATCACAATGTTCCCTTCTTCATCACGCCTTCCATAGTCACGGTAGGGTGAATCTGCTGGTAGTAGGTGTCGGACATAGTGGCACTGGCGAGACAGGGCTTCATGTATGGCCAAGTTGATTCCAAGTCCCCAGTTACAGTATGTCTTGGTGTAGACCAAGTGCGCGGGGTTTGGCAAGGAGGCATCTCTGAATATGAAGGTAGTGATCTCCCATGCATCCTCTCCATATCCATAGGTGTACAGCCTTCTTCCCTTGAACATAGGCAGTGGCAATCCCAATGACTGAGAGAGTTGAGCTAACTGCCTTGTAAAGGGCCTTGGTGACTCCATGGTGACATACTCAGTCCTGACGTCTCCCATCTATCAAGTAAAAGAGGAAAGTGTGAGAATAGCATATGGTAAGAATTTACGAGGATGAAAGGCATAAGAGGAAAGACAGAGTTAATACAGGCTTAATAATTCTATGGCTTCCTAATCCAATCCTAGGTCACGATCCTACAGTCGACACACGGGCTCTGATACCATCCTGTAACACCCCGGTTCTAAAAAGACCGTGGCCTCTATGTGACATGCCAATCCCTGGATCGGTTCATTGGCCCACAATAGAGTAAGATAGATAACATAGCAAAATAACCGTGTATCATGTACTACAAAGATCCAGAGTACCATTATTACAATAAAAGCTTAGCATAAAGCTAGCTCAAATTATTCAGGTAGTAACATAAACATGTAAATCCTCCAATCTTCAAATTGCCCACAAGTGAACAAGTGCCGAGTGGAGTACCGTGGCCTATAACGATCATTCAGAATCGAAATAACCTGCAACATGAAACGTAGCAGCCCCGAAGGGTCAATACTTGGAATGTATGGCAAGTAGAGCTAGTAATGGAGACAATAGTACTAACATCTACATGCATATTTGGCAATTGGAGCTGTGTCTAGCTTGCATTTGCAAATACATTTGTCCTACTTTCATAAACAATTTTTGATTTTCTTTGAAAAGATCCCAATTAAGTTAACCCAACAACATTAAAACAATTATGAAATTAGAATGAGCGAGAAACATGTCATGGAATCAATATCTAGCAACTCAGATGTCCATAACCGGGGACACGGCTAATCGATTAGTTTATACACTCTGCAGAGGTTAGTACACTTTACCCATGTGACTTGGCCAGCCCAGCTCGTACCATCACTCTCATTCTGGGTGATGATAGGGAGAAGTCCAAGAAGAGACTATTCGGGAAGTAGCTCCTCAATCCCGACGCGCACCGCTCCAACCTACCAAAATTCTACATCTCTGGATACGCGGGTTCGAGTTACCACAACCTACTAAGCCCAACCAACCGCCCATTTCATTATTGGCACATGGTTGTACACGTAAGCTACACAATAAAGAAGCCAATCATTCTCTCTTGATACATGGGTGCCTTTCCGCAATGAAACCACCAAAAATTATCAATACCATCACACCCAGGGGGTTCATTGATTAAGTTGTTTTTAGTTTTCACAAACCAATACTTTGAGAAAACAAGTATCATTGATGTAACCCAGCCCTCGTTCAACAAAGCATGGCTAAGCACATCTACCAACGGCGGTTCATCTACGAAGAGGGTCCTACCACATAATAGGACATAGCATAGCGATAGTATCATCCTACACATGCATCTACAAAATACACGACAATGCATAGAAAATAGTAGGACGATATCATGAACAAAGTAGCATCTACTTGCCTTGGTTGTAGCGGTCTGGAGCACAATCCTCACACGAGCAAGCGTTGCACTCAACACAATCTACACGATACAATTGCAATCATAAACAAACAATCCACAACATATGCAACAAATATGATGCATGAATGCATGAACGACAAGTGAATTGGTGCTACAGCTGCACCACAACATCCTATACCATAATACTACCGATTGCATGCATGGAAAATAGTTTTAGCGCTAGGAAAACTATTAAGTAAAAGTAAAGCTCACAACTAGAGCTAGAACTTAAATAATGCACTACCGGTAGTATACTATTTGTAAAATCTTGGGAAAATTCTACCGCATAGGCATCGCTGAAAACAAACAGTACCAACTGGAATTACTCAGAAAGGAATTATAAAACTCCCGGAGTAATTAAAACACTGCAGAAATCCAATAGACAGTTTCTGCAGAAGTTTTTACTGTAAGCCTACCTTTTTAATTCACGATGAGATTCCCCTCGTTCCACTGAATCCAGGGACATATCATATGCGATTTTTGGAGCTACGGATCTTTTTCTACGAATTTATTACTCCGAAAAGGCCATTAAATCGTTTGATTAAACTGTACTAAACCTTGCAGCAAAAGCCTGAACCAAAGGTACAGCGAGATTCTACACGACTCACTGAATTTGCACATATTTTATTTGCAATTTTTGGCCAAGCGGTTTAATTTCTACGCAATTTACAAGATTCTACCGAAATCTGCCAACTAAAAGGATTAACGAAATTGACCCAGTCAACTGTGTCTGTTGACTGGTCAACTATTCCGCTGACTGGGCGCTGACTGGGCGTCTGACTAGTCAACGCCTGAGTCTGACCGGTCAACTAACGATCTAGGCCGCTGATCTGAGATCTGACGGTGGCTGCTGTCTTACCGGAAACGACGACGAAACGGACTCCGAACGGGTTCCGGACAGCGGCGACGATCACTTCCGGCGACAAGGCTTTCCTGCACGGGTACACACGGTCAACTAATCGGGTCGAAAAAATAAATACGCGCGCGAGGCGGAGCGCGTGCGTGCGTGTATGTGTGCGTGCATGCGCGCACGCGATAACGCGCGCGGGCGAGCGCACGCGGCAGCGCAGCGAGGCGGCGCGCGCAGCAGCGAGGCGCGGCAGCGGCAGATGGCGCGCGCGCGCAGATGGCGATGCGACGCGGCGGCGGGGTCGGCCGGGGCGGCGGCTTGGCGGCGTGGCCGCGGTGGCGGGTGGAGGCGGCTTCGCGGGTGGCGGAAGGCGCGACGTCGACGGCGGAGGCGGGTGCTGCCGGCGGCGGCGGTGGCGTGTTGCGGCGGCGGCGGGCGCAGATGGCGGCGGCGACGGCGGCGGCGGTGACGCACGGGAACGGAGAGAGGAGAGGGAGACGAACCCGGCGGCGATGGCGGCGATGGCCGGCGGCGGCGGGTGGTGGCCGGCGGCCGGGAGGCGGCGCAGATGGCGGCGGCAGGCGCGGCTCCTCGGGAGTCGCGCGACAGGAGGAAGGCGGCGGGGTCGGGGCTAGGGTCGTGCACGCGGCCCGAGGCCAGGTGGGGCCCTGCTTAAGTAGTCCTGCGCGCGGAAATCCTAAACAGAATCGGTCTAGAGTTTGACTACAACTCGGAAATCGGTCCGGATTTTCGGACCGTTTTCCGGCGGATTACTAAAACGTCCGAGGCTTTTGCATACGAACTCCGATTGGAGCGATTCTCGCGCCTACGGGTTCGTATCGTCGAGGGGAACAACCTAGCGTCAAGGTTTGATCGAAACCTCGAACCTACAGGGGTGGTTGTCGCAAGTCTTACTAAAGCTTCCCGCAGGAACCTCGTGGCGAAACAAAATAGAGTTTTGCAAATAGCGTTTCGCCGAGCCTTTCTACTCGGCGGTTTTGCATGGAAATATATGATGCAATGATATGAATGATATGCAAGACCAAATCTAAAATTTGGGATGTGACATAAGGACAACTTCACAAGGGGAGTCCTTGACAACCATTCTTTTACTTTGTTTTGTTTGCTTCTTTTACCAAAAATTACAAAAAATATAGTTTTGTTTGGTTTGCTTTTTCTTATAAAAAACACAAAAAATTAGTTCCTACTATAGTTGTTGGTTTGTTATTGCCTTGCTCTGTCATGCTTTCTATCAATGGTTGGAATCTTTGAAACTAGATCTTATTGGCAAGGTGGGTTCACGGAAGAACAAAAATATTATTATGAGTAACACCGTTTGTCACAAAAAGGGAAACACTTATGGGAACAAATTGATAAATTTAATACCATTTCTAGAAACGTGTGCTCTACTTATAATGTTACTTATTGCTTTGATAAATCGTGTTGTTGTAGGAGGTATAAACACCTCCCCTTTCAATGTGAGTATAATGATAATGTTACTATATCTTCTTATGTTAAAGGAAATTATGAATTTTATGATGTGGAAAAAATTGAAGAATTTATTGCTTGTAAGGGTGCATTTGAACTTGCTAGTTTGCTTGAAAATACTGATGATTCACCTTATGAATATGAGGTTTATGATATACTTAAATTTTGTTTTGATAATTACAAGGAATAAAATGGCTATATTCTTGAATATATTAATAGATGCTTTCCACAAATGGAAAAGACTAATGCCTTGCAGGAGCTTATGGAAGAAGAAATTGCTGAAACGGGAAGCTCATTAGATGAAAAATAGGAGGAGAGTGATGAACAAAAGGAGGAAGAATGGATTAGCTACCCATGTCTACCTTCTAATGAGAGTAACTCTTTATCCCTTACATTATTTGATTGTCCCCCATGCTTACCAAAGGAGGACGAATGTTATGTTCTTGTGGATTCTTTTGAAATATCTACTATGGGTAAAACTTGTGATAGTAATTATGCTCCTGTTATCTATGCTAATCCATGCTATTTTGATAAATCTTATGATAATCCTTTATTTGTGCCTAACTTCTTAATGCATGGTACTAAAGAGTTTTACTTAGAAAATGTTTATGATAAAGCTCTAGATGATGGTCCTATATTGGTTGATAAAATTACTAGTACTACTATTGAAAATGAGATTGGAGGGGTCTTGTCTTGGAACCCCATACCTCTTGAGAATGATCAGTCTTCTTGTTATAAAATTATTAAAAGTGGGTTTGAAGGTTTTAATCCCACTATTTTTAAGCTTGATAAAAATTATGTGTTTGTAGATCATGAAAAGCATGCGTTATGTGATAGTTATATTGTTGATTTTATTCATGAGGCTACTGAAAATTATTATGAGAGAGGAAAGTATGGTTGTAGAAGTTTTCATGGTACTGAAACACCTCTCTATGTGCTGAAAGTTTTGAAGTTACTCTTGTTTTATCTTCCTATGCCTGTCACTTTGTTCTTTGTGAATTTATTTGTGTATAATATTCCTATGCATAGGAAGTGGGTTAGACTTAAATGTGTTTTGAATTTGCTTCTTGATGCTCTCTTTTACTTCAATTCATATTTCTTATGTGAGCATCTTCTCAAACTATCATGCCTAACTTAAAGGTTAAATAAAAGTACTCATTGGGGGATAAACCCAAAAGTTTTATTGAGTCTTGGAAGTTATTACCTCTGTAATAACCTCTCCTTATCCTTTTTGTTTGATTTTTTTTTCCAAGAATAACCTCTAATGAGAGAGAAGTAAGATTTGGGGAAGTTGCTGTCCTGAAACAGATTGTTGTGCTTCACTGTAAAAATTCGTAAAAAATATCTGTATGTAGGATTAAGCTTTAATTTTCCGAGTAAATGGCCCAGGTTGTTATATAACTTTCCTTAGTTCAACAATTTTGTATTTGAGCAACATAAGGTCTTCGAAAAAATCAGTTTTTACCTGCTATACTGTTTTGACAGATTTCTTTCATTATTTGCATTTGCCTCTTTATCGGTTTCTTTTTGAGTTCTTCTTGATCGCTTGAGATTTTTAAAGGAATTACTACAGTATCTTGTGTTTTTAATGAAAGTTTTTCTGTGTTGAAACTAAACCCAAGGGCTTATTATCTTGAATACAATAATGTTGCTAATGAAGATTATGTGAAGTTTTGTATGAAGGAAATTTTCAGGTGTAGCGGAAGAATGATTTGATGAGATGAAGAATGGACAAAATCTCAAGCTTGGGGATGCCACCCAGTGTCACCCCAATAAATATTTAAGAGGTACAAGCGTCAAATCTTGGGGATACCCAAGGCATCCCCTTCTTCATCAATAAAAATCTCAGGTCTCTTTCTAGACACTTCGTTTTTATTGTCTCATGCACCGTTGTGTTGTTCTTGGAGCGTCATAGTTTTTGTTTTTGGTTTTCATTTATTTAGTTTGCTTGAATAAAGTAGTTGGACCCCCGCTTTCTCTGTGTTGTTGCAAATAAGTTGATTGGTGTTGGAAAAGAGTAGAAAGTTTCATGCTTATAGTGGTACAAAACGGAGCTTGTTTTGACTATGGCTTAAACTTTATCATGTCATGCTAGATGTTGTTTTGAACTTACGCTTAGTGATTATTTATATAGCATGACTTGTTCCAAACAATTGAGATTGCTTAATGTGCCTTGAAAGAATCATGCGTTGTTTTCGCATACAAAAGCATAATATTGTGGTATTCTCCTTTGATGCTTTGTTTGGGTAGACTTGGTGCATGCTCACACCATGTTATGACTATGAACCAGTCACCTTAGCCTCTATGGTCATTTATTTTTTTGACTTGTGATACCACTTTATGCTTTGATTGATAATGTTTTGTCGCTTTGCATGATTATGGACATTATTGCTCTCTTAGTTGGTCGCTCCCAGTCTTTTGCTAACCTCCACTTGTATTGAGTAAGCTCTACTCATGCATTCGAACTCCCAAGAAACCAAGTTATTCCAAAGAGTCCACTATAAATTCCTATGCATGGTGTTTTACACCATTCCAAGTATATTCTTGTTTTATCTATCTTCCAAATTAAACTTGTTATGTGAAAATTAGTGATTAAAGCTCTCACAAACTTGATGTAACACTTTATTTTTCTTGCCCCTAATAAACTTGAACCATTGTGTCATATATGTTGTATATGCTTGCACTTATAAGTTGGGAATTAGTAGAACCGTGCTATCACGGGGAACACTTTCAACACCTATAATATATATCCAGTTGAAATCATGCTCTTTTGTTTATGGATGTCAGCGGTGTGAAATAAAAGGGAAACTTGTAAGTCCATGGATTTATGTATATGTGTTAGAGAAATGCCTGGGCCGCTAGCCTAAGCCATGCCTAATCATGGTGGAAACTTGCAGCATCACCATAGTGAGCAATCCATGAAGCATCCTCAGAAAAAAATATATAGAAAAAGAGAGAGAAAACTATATGCACCATTCCCATGGATATTGAGATACTATGTCTTATTGATTATTTATTCTATCATATCTTATTGATTATTGATTCTATCATGTCTGTGTTGTTTGAGATCTTGCATGCTCTCCGTTGCTAGTAGCTATCTTGGCCAAGTAGATGCCAGTGACTCCAAGAGGGAGTATTTATGCTCGATAGTGGGTTCATGCCTCTATTGAATCTGGGGAAGTTACAGGAATCTCTGAGGTTATAAGTGTGTTGTTGCTACTAGGGAGAAAACAACAATCTTTTGTTCATGGAACAATTGTATTGTTTACTTTACACACATTTCTTAATGCAATTATCCGTTGCTTACAATTTAATAGTAGAGGGGGTTCGGATGATAACCTAAAGGTGGATTATTGGTCATAGATGCAGTTGGATGGCGGTGTATGTATATTGTTGCAATGCCCAATCAAATCTCATAGGAATCATGAATGTCTAGTATTTGCATTATTATGCCTTGCTCAGTTCCTGTCAATTGCCCCGCTGTAATTTGTTCACCAAGCATGTTATTTATCTTAAGGAGAATACCTCTAGTGAACTATGGACACCGGTCCAATCTTTACCCATTTTACATCATCTACTGTTACCATTTACTTTCTGCAAGCAACCATTACCTTCCACACTATATGTTTAATCCTTTGTTTTTAGCAAACCAGTGAGATTGACGACCTCACTGTAAATTGGGGCAAAGTCTTGAGTTTGTGTTGTGCAGGATTCCAAGTTGCTAGCAACACCTTGGAGTTGTTTACTTGCTCCTACTGGTTAGATAACTGATGACCCACAAGTATAGGGTTTGTATTGTAGTACTTTTGATAAATAGGAGTGTCGATCCCAACAAGGAGCAGAAGGTGTTGACTAGTGATTTGGATCAGGAATTCTCTGTAAATACTTAGCAAACGGATTTTTAGGGGTTTTTGATAATGCAAAGAAATAAAGTGTAAGTAAATAAATACAACAAATAATTTCAGCAAGTGGCCCAATCGTTTCTTAGCAAAGGACAAGCCGGTTGTATTACTTATGAGGAACAAACGTTCTCGAGGACACATGGGAATACTGTCAAGTGTTTTTGCTTCATATAGTTGATTAATATTCTTTGGTTGGATAAGTGTTGTGTGGGTGAACCTATGCTAATGTACCGACCATACTTGGACTAATACATACTTGTGATTAAACCCCTTGCAAGCATCCGCAACTACAAGAAAGTAATTAAGATAAAAACCTAACCACAACATTAAACTCTGAGATCCTACACTCCCTTGTGCAAAGGTTTCCTAACGGGGGTTCAGGTTTTTGTCACTCTAGCAGCCCCACAATTAGTAGCCAAATAAACAATGCATTCCCCTAGGCCCATAAATGGTGAAGTATCATGTAGTCGATGTTCACATGACACCACTAGAAGAATAGCACCAAAACTTAAATATCAAACCATTGAATATTACCCAACACAATTCCACTACTAACAACATGACTTCTCCCATGTCCTCAAGAACTAAACGAACTACTCACGAGACATCATATGGATCAAGATCAGAATGATATAATGATGAATAACAATCTGAACATAAACAAAGATTCAAAGGTTCCACTCAAAAGCATCAACTACAAAAGTAATCAACACCGGGAAAGTTTCCACTAAGAACTATGCAAGATTCAACACAATTGTTACTGCGGTATGGAGTGGTGATGATGGTGCTGATGGAGATGGTGGTGTGGATGATGATGATCCCGATGAAGTCTAGCTTGATGAAAGTGTTGATGGTGACGATCTCCCCACTCAAGGAAGGAATTTCCCTGGCAGAAATATGTCTGCGGGAGAGCTCTTTATCTCTCTGTAGTTTCCGTCCCATAGAGGCGGCGGAATCTTTCTGTGGTCGCTCACCGAACTTTAGGGTTTTGGGAGGAAGATATAGGCGAGAGGGCGGAGCCGGAGGTGGGCAAGGGTGGCCACACCCCCTGGTGGGGCGGCCCAGGGTGGCCCGCGCCTGGGATGGGGAGGCCCAGGGCGGCCCTGTGGCTCAAATCCTCATCCCCTTCTAGCATCCTTCGTCTTCTGGAAAAATATAATTTTCCTTATATTTTCTGGTATTTTTTTGATCTTCGCGAAAATTGCATCTAGACGCCGCTTTTCCATCAGAATCTGACTCCGGCAGTTCATCCTCCAAGAATCATCCAACATGCAAAAATAGATGAAATGACATAGGAATCACATCTTAATTTGAAATATATCAATGAATAACAGCAAATTATGAAATAGAATAGTGATGCAAAATGGGCGTATCAACTCCCCCAAGCTTGGACCTCGCTTGTCCCCAAGCGAAAACTGAGCTTAGTAAACATGTCCACAGGTTTATGGAGTGAAGTGTCGATAAAAAGAATACGGACAAGAAGCATCACACTTACTAATACATAACTCATAAAAGAAAGCAACTCACCATTATATAACTTAACTTGTAATGAGTATGGGAGTCACAATAAATATGCATAAAGATAAATCATAATTGGGAATGGCAAACTTTGTTCTTGGTTAGAGAACATTTGACAAACAATTTTCAAGAAAAGCTTTTGTAAAGAAGTTTATAACAGGAGTCCCTTTTCTCAAACATAAAGGCTTTTCACAATGATGGCTTTCAAAGTAATACTCGTTCATATAAGAGTCTTGTGCAAAACAAGGAAGATAAGGAACATGATTGAATAAATCATCATATGAATGATTGAAACACAAAAACTCAAATGCTTGCTGGAGATAGAGAGGAATAGGTTTACTTGACTCAACTAAGAAGTAAAAGAAAGGCCCTTCGCAGAGGGAAGCAGGGATTTCAAGTTCATAAAGAGCTTTCAAAAGATTATGGTACTTACTAGCTTTGAGCTCTCATTGCCCCTATCATAAGCATCTTGAGGTGATTAAGGTGAAAGTGAACAAAGATGGAGTATATTATTGACAAAATATAAGTTGGCAATCTCATGTCCCTTGAGTACGAGGGCCGCTCCTCATGCTACTCAACTTTAGTTACCGGTAAGTTCTTGTCATAGTAAATACATGTGTATCATAGAGAACCTCCAACGAGGTACCCCTTGCCACATGATACAGGAGCTATCCCATATCAAAATGACAAGGCAAGCAGACAATGAGCATCTCAGCAAACTTCTTATTTACCATGGGAAAATGGTGCTTTTTTCTCTCTTTCCCCTTTTTCTGTCTCTCCTTTTTTATATAAGATGAATGCTTCATGGATTGCTCACTATGGTGATGCTGCAAGTTTCCACCATGATTAGGCATGGCTTAGGCTAGCGGCCCAGGTGTTTTTCTAACACATATACATACCTGCATGGACTTACAAGCTCCCCTTTTATTTCACACCGACAACATCCGCAAACAAAAGAGCACGATATCAACTGGGTAGGTATTTACAGGTGTTGAAGGCGTTCCTCTTGATAGCACGGTTCTGCTAATCCCAACTTAGGGTGTGTTCGTTTTTATGATGAAGTAGAACAGAACGGAATGGTTCCATTCCACTCCATTCTAGTGGAATAGGATGGTTCTGTCCTCATGTTCGGTTGGCATCAAAGTACTAGAATAGAATGGTTCGATTAATTTTTACTTAAACATTCTATGAATCTAATCACAAACTTAACATGGGCAAAACAAAGAAAGGGCAATAGATGTTCTTCTAGTTTTTCAAAATTGCAGTGGACAGAGAGCAAAATCGAAAGGGAAAGAGGCAAAATTTGGTCACCGCGCATGGCAACCGCCAACGCCGCCATGGGATCGTATAGCCGCTCCCGGTACGCCGCTGCGCCTGGCCCCTATCACCATGCATGGCTCCCGCTGACGCCATGCCTGGATCCCGTCGCCGCGCCTGGTCTGGCTCTCGTTGACGCCATGCCCGACTCTCGTAGCGTCCAGTTCAGGCTGCCACCGCCCCTGCACCTGCTCGCCGTCGCTGACCTGCTAAATGCTCGCCGCTTTTCAAGAGAGACGAGGAAAAGAAAGGTTTGCTCGTGATTAGATGCGGTGTCTTTTCTTTGACAGCTATGTTAGCGAGCCGTTCCTCGTGGTCCGGCCGATTTGGCCGCACGGGTTGGTTCTATATCTACAAGGAATACTCCACTTCGAGGAATCGGTTCATTCTGTTCCACCTCTCAACCGAACACAAGAATCGCCTAAAATCATGGAACCGTCCCATTACGTTCCTCTCCATCCCGAAACCGAACACACCCTTATAGGTGCAAGCATATACAACATAGATGACACAATGGTTCAAGTTTATTAAGGGCAAGGAAATAAGGTGTGCCATCAAGTTCGTGAGAGCTTTACTAACTAGTTTTTACAAAACAAAAGAATTTTTAATTTTAAAGATAGATGAAGCCTGAGAATTACTTGGAATAGCAATAATGCTAATAGGTAGATATGGTGGACACAGATGGCATAGGTTTTGGTTTAAGGGATTGGATGCACGAGAAGTATTCCCTCTTTGTACAGGTTTTTAGCTAGCAAGGCTGGATAGCAAGAAAAAAGTTGAAGGAAACAAGCAAACACATACAAGTGATAAAGTCAAACATGCAATCTTCCTTGAAAACACAAAATATCTTAAATAAAGAACATTAAGCTTATGAGCCAATCAAGAAAGAAATAAAATGATATAAAATACCTGTAAGTGTTTTTTCTTTTCCTTTCAAACCTCAAAAAGTGTTGCTACTAACTAGAGCTCGGTTTGCCAAAACTAATTTAGATTTACTTGATGCTCTCAAAGTGATACCAATACTAATCAACAAGATCAATCATATAATAGAGATTTCAAACTAAAATAAGAAGTGCAAAAAGTAAAAGATGAAGCTTCTCATTAATATTCCATAAAGGCACTCACACCAAGGGATACATAGATAACCAACTAAATGAGAGATACTTCCACAATGCAAACCATCCTATATGATAACTTCTCTATTCAAGATATGAATCTACTAAAAAGGTAAAAAGATGAAAGATAATGATGTGATATCGCGGCACTCCCCCAAGCTTGGAACAAACCAAGGGGATGCCAAAACCTGATGACGAATTACTCCTTCGGTGGTGGTGGTCTTCCCTTGTTCAGGGTGAGGAAACCCTCTAGCAAGTTATGAAGCCTATTGTTCTCCTCTTGAAGCATATCCACCTTCCTCCTTAGCGCTTTGTACTTATCACAAAACTCATCAGTGGTTCGAAGGGCTTCCACTGCCTCAGGTGCGGTGACCCAGCATACCACTGCATGATGTAGTACACTATAGTCGTTGACATAACACCAATGGAACACTGTTCCATCTGCATTATATCCCTCAGAGTGGTAAAAGAGAAACATCACTGGTCCAATACAACGCTTTAGATTACATATAACATATTACAAAAGATCCAGAGAACTTCCTCGAACAGTGAAGAATATTATACAAAAAGAACCAGAAAGATCCATTTGGAGTTTACTTTAGAAGTACTACTATTAGTATATGGATAAGGCTTGAAAGTACTACTATAGTATTGTTCTATAGAAGTAGGTTTTAGATTCTAGGAGTTTTATTTAAGTTCTACGCTCCAGGTTGTCTTTGATAGCTTCCGATAAGGTCTTCGACTCCGTTGATCTCCATCAGGTATCTTCAACTCTTCAAGTAACTTATTTCCTGAGAATGCCATTGGTTTCTCCGAGATCTAGCAAGGGTTAAGAAGATACGTTGAGTACGAGCGTACTCAGCAAGTTCACTAAAGAGAAGTGTTTTATGCACTATTTACAGCCACAGACCATAGGTCGTAGGCAATGCAAGTTTTCGTAAATATTTCTTCAAAGGTTGCTTTTATTCTGAAAAGCTATGTCCATCAGCCTTAACAGGTTTACCAGAACTTTCATTTTTCCTTTCCCGCAGCATTCGCAGCTCCTTCCCAGAACAGGGAGTAACAAGTTACAGTTCTTACACTCTGCAGAGGTGCGTCACTTTACCCATGAGAGATCTTAGCTTTGTTTCACATCCGAGTTATAGGCTCGTTCACACTTCCTTTGTGTGAGGACTAGACTAAGATCCAAGCCAATCATTGTCCTTCTCCGTGACCCCGCATACCCTACAGATTGCACATCAGGCATAGGATAAAACTTGTTTCCATTATTAGCCTAAGGTGTACAACCCTCATAGATACTAGAAGCCGTGGGGCCTTGAGGGATCCCACCCATAACCTGCTAACCCTCTACAAGAGGAGTTGCAACAACAACCCAGTCATCCTTTGGCATGTGAGAGAGAGCCGCTCCAGCTGACTTCTCCTTCCCATTCCAAATCTCATGGTTAACGCGTAATATACGGCGCAAGAATCACTGGCGACATTGGTTGTTAAGTCCTAGATAATATGTTCCTTTAATTGAACTTTCATATTAGGTTATTACCTCATGGTACATAATCTATAATCATATTATTATGAAAATAGTGTTTTCAGACCTTTTTCAAATGCATGTGGTGACAACACTGGATTTGCAAAATACTTTACAGAAAATAATCAAAGGACATGAGCAAGTGTGAACTTGCCTTTTGTGATTGCAAGATTATGCACTCACGGTCTTCGAGATAATAGAAGATCCAATATCTGAAATCAGCATCATTGGTCCGGTAAGGACTAATGTTTAAAGAAGCAAGATGCCATTATGCATATATAATGCTATGCAATTTTAGAATTCCCATAGTGAAACCCTTAGCATTATAAATAAGTTGATCTTTGATATCTTCTTTAAAATTGGGTTTATCTTTAAGTTTATTTCATAAGCAATGGCATTAATAAGGAACTTAAGTGTTAAAAATCCAAAATATACAAGTACGGATAGAGTAATGTGATTATGATTAATTGTTATCTGGTGACTAGGATAAAAATCCTTGGATTGAGTTGTTAAGAGATGAAGGAACTATTATAGACTTGTTTGTGTGAAGTGGCAAAAAGAATAACATTTGAAGAAACTAGTGTTTAGTTAAGGTTAATTAGTCTTGAGGTTTATTAGGTTTTACATTAGGGTTTGACATGGTTACGAATGATGTTGAGTTATCATATTTTAGTTGATGGTACAAGTGACCAAAGTTAACTTTAAAAACATGAATAAACTTCAAATGAGATGTTTATGATTGTTTAGACCAAAGTTAACTATAAAAATAGAAATGGATTTTAAGATATAATGAGTTTTAGAATATCATCTAGTTTTAGGGTTTTGACAAATATGATTATGGATGATCCTTTTTAATGTAAGTGAAAGATGAATTTAATAACATGCAGCTTATTAATGGGAGCATAATTAGATGATCTTATGAATTTATTAGAGTTTAGAGTCATTCTAAGAGTGGTTAAAAGATGAAGATTATTCACCATCTTATACCTGAGTGATATATAATATTTATTTAAAAGGAGTTTTATTTGAATTTAAGATTTAATAAGAGTATTTAAAAGTTAATAGTTATACTTAAGTTTTATTATGAATTATGATTATGGAATTAGACTTAATAATTAAATTTAAAGTATTTAGTGTTTTTACTAAGAAATGTGATTATTTCTTTCTTAGTAAATAATTTTGGAGAATTAACAAAGTGGTTATTTTATTTTAGTAAAATAAGTAAATGAGTTTTATTATCTAAGGTTATTTAAATGTTTTTGAATAATATATATAGTATTTTTCTAGTAAAATATATTTATTCAAGTTCTTAAAAATGAATTTTATTTATTTTAGGTATTACCTTTATTTTTATAAAATTCTTCAAAGTATTAAGTGTCTTTAAATATTTGCTTTATATTTTATTTGTAAAATTCTAAGTTAGTATTTTTATAAAATAGTAGAGTTATTTTTATACAGAAAAATGATTTTTATTTATTTTTAGGAGTTTTTATTTTTTTATGAAATTTTACTCAGGTTTTAATGATGTTAAAATTTATGTGCTTTATATTTATTTTAAATAAATAAAGATATTTTTTTATTAGATAGATCTTATTTTTATGATAATTTTAACATATTAAATGTATTTTTATGATTTTTCTATAATTTTCTATAGCTAAAAATATTTAGAGGTTATTTTGGTAATTCATTTATTTTATTTTTATTTTATTTCTTATCCTAATCAACTTGGGCTGTTTGGTTGGGCACATGGGCCAGCCTGGCCCATTTAGAGCTGGCCTGGGTCATCTAGACCATGACCCACCCCCTCTCTTCCTCTCCTCTCACTCGCACACACGCGACATAATCCCCACTCTCCCTCTCTCGTTTCTCTGCCTCACCCTCACACGGTGCCGCCGCCGCCCTCGTCGGCTAACGCTGGCCAAATCTGACGCCGCCGGCTACTGACATATGCTGGCGCGGGCTAGCCCCTGCCTCCTCTTCCTTTCTCCTAGTCGATTTGGTTCA
Source organism: Avena sativa (assembly GCA_916181665.1). Taxonomy (NCBI): domain Eukaryota; kingdom Viridiplantae; phylum Streptophyta; class Magnoliopsida; order Poales; family Poaceae; genus Avena; species Avena sativa. Next base: position 150,480,889 of record OV702283.1, on the reverse strand, counting down.
ATCGTGGCCTCGCACGCATCTGGCCGAAACCCTAGCTTTGCCTAGGCCGAACCGCTGTCGATCCAGGTGCCGCCGCTCGCTATAGTCAACATCCTAGGCAGGTGTAGGATGTTGTGCCCCTCATGGGTGCTCCCTGTGCCGCCTTGGTGGTGAGGTTGATGCTGGGCTAGGTGGTGGTGGTCTCTGTACTGCTATGTCGCAAATGGTCTTGGTGATGGTGTATGGTGAAGCCTTCCCCGGGGTGTGCCACTGTAGGGTTCGCAGCATAGAAAACAAAAAATTTCCTACGATGGGAACTATGTACCAAGATCTATCTACTAGATACCAACAACGGGTGGATGTATATCCGTAGAGAACATACCCTTGAAGACCGACAAAGCTTAACGAGTTCAACTCGTGGTTGATGTAGACGATCTCTTGCCGATCTCAAGATCAAGAGGAAGTCCTAGCGCCGCAAAGCAGAAGCGCATCCATGGTCGCACACACGTACAAGACACCGAGCAACCTCTACCTACTCGCTCCAGCGATGCAGCGGAAGCACAACCCTTTCTTGCCGAATAGACACCGGGAACATGTATCTCGCTAGTCCGAGACCATGGGGGATAAATTCTAGAGGGGGAGAGAGATCCTTCACGAGGAGGTGTGAGTGAGAAGTGAGAGGAGGGGCTCCTTATATAGGGGAGGGGGGAAGCCCAAGGGGGCATGTCCGCCAACCATGGAGGGTGCCCCCACCTCTCCCTCATTCATGTGGGTGGACACTCCACTCACAAAATGGCCCTTCAATTTTCTCCACTAAAAAATCCACTCAAATTCCCATTAAATTTCCACCAAATTTAATGCAAACTCTCATTAAATAAAACTCCTTTTATTTATTCAGAATTTTGTCAATTACTTTAATTACAAACATTCACAAATAACCCCTTGCTAGAATTAAATTTCACATGCATAACATCTTTATGAAATTTCACCCGAAAAACCTGTTTCGGTATCTAGTGAAATAAATTCCTACGCTTGTTTATTATTTTGGCATGAAACATTTGCTCCAACTGGATGTCAGTGTCCCTTAAGTGTGTCACCCTACGGTTCACGAATAATGCTGACATGATCGAGACCCTTCTCCTATCAATAATCTGTAGCGGGACCTGGAGATCCATACTGACTCCCACACATTCAACGATGACTTTCCTATGATCGTCGGAACCTTTTATGATTGTATCTTAATCCCTTTGTTTCACGATATATTACATGTACGAGATTCGATCATCGGTATCTCCATACCTAGTTTGATCTTGTTACTGACATGCACTCTTTTCTCGTTCCCGTGATATAACATTCTAGTGATCAAATCACTTGCTTGCAAGCCAACCAATGTGATATCACCGAGAGGGCATAGAGTATATCTATCCGTCATCGGGATGAACAAATTCCACTCTTGATCCATGATTCTCACATAACACTTTAGTAGCTTTGAAGCCATCTTTATAATCACCCAGTTACAGTGTGACGTTTGATGTCAACAAGAAACTCTTTCGGTGTTAGTGATTGGCATGATCTCATGGTCTAAGGATTAGGATCACTTCGTAAGTTGTTTATAGCAATATAAACTCAATGACTTTGATCGTAATGCTATACTTCGGATGAATGTTCATCACACCATTACACTAATGTTGTGATCTCGTTATTAACAACATCCAATGTCTATGATCAGGAAACTATGATCATCTTGTTAATCAACGAACTAGTTTATGAGAGAGGCATAACTAGGAACTTTCTGTTTGTTTATTAAACACACATGTATTAAATTTTCTGTATTAATACAATTATAGCATGCAAAATAAACATCTATCATATACTTGGAATACACATAATAAACACTTTATTATTGCCTCTCAGGGCATATTCCCTTCAGTCTCCCACTTTCACTAGAGACAATAATCTAGTTACACAGTGATGTATCTAACACCCATGGAGTTCTGGTGTAGATCATGTTTTTCTCTAGGGAGAGTTTTAGTCAACGGATCTGCTATATTGAGATCCGTATGTACTTTACAAATCTTTATATCTCCATCCTTGACATGCTCGTGGATGGAGTGAAACCGTCGCTTAATATGCTTGGAATGCTTGTGAGACCTTGGCTCTTTGGCATTGGCAATGGCACCATTGTTGTCACAATAGATCACCATTGGGTCCAACACGTTTGCAACCACACCTAGTTCGGATATGAACTCCTTCATCCAAACTGCTTCCTGAGCCGCTTCTGAAGCAGCAACATATTCAGCCTCCGTCGTTGATCCCGCCACCACAGGTTGTTTGGAGCTCCTCCAACTAACCGCTCCGCCATTCATGAGAAATACGTATCCGGATTGAGACTTAGAGTCATCCGGATCGGTGTCAAATCTAGCATCGACATAACACTTAGCGACGAGCTCTTCTTCACCTCCGTATACAAGAAACATATCCTTAGTTCTTCGCAAGTACTTAAGGATATTCTTGACCGCTTTCCAGTGTTCCGAACCTGGATCCGATTGGTACCTACTAGTCAAACTAATAACATGTGCCACATACGGTCCTGTACATAGCATGGCGTACATTATAGAGCCTATGGCTGAAGCATAGGGGACTTTGTCCATTTTCTCTATTTCTTCCGCTGTAGCCAGACTTTGAGTCTTACTCAATGTCGTGCCTTGTGTCATAGGTAAGAACCCCTTCTTACTATCTTCCATTTTAAACTTCTTTAAAATCTTATCAAGGTATGTACTTTGCGATAGCCCTATTACGCGCCTAGATCTATCTCTATAGATCTTTATGCCTAATATGTATGACGCTTCACCTAGGTCCTTCATTGAAAATTTGCTGTTTAGATAACTTTTAACAATGTTTAAAAGATCTATATCATTTACGATCAATAATATGTCATCCACATATAATATCAGAAATGCCACATTTCTCCCACTCACTTTCTTGTAAATACAAGCTTCTCCATAAGTTTGGACAAATCCAAACTCTTTGATCACCTCATCAAAGCGGAGATTCCAACTTCATGATGCTTGCTTCAATCCATAGATGGATCGCTGAAGCTTGCACACCTTGTTAGCATCCTTAGGATCGACAAAACCTTTTGGTTGTATCATATACAACTCTTCTTCAATATTACCATTGAGAAACGCGGTTTTGACATCCATCTGCCATATCTCATAATCGAAATATGCAGCAATTGCTAACATAATCCTAACTGACTTTAGCATCGCTACGGGAGAGAATGTCTCATCGTAGTCAACTCCTTGAATTTGTCAAAACCCCTTTGCGACAATTCGAGCTTTATAGACGGTTACATTACCATCAGCATCAGTTTTCCTTTTGAAAATCCATTTGTTCTCCACGGCCTTTCGGTCATGAGGTAAGTTCACCAAGTTCCAAACTTGATTTTCATACATGGATTCCATCTCGGATTTCATGGCTTCTAACCATTTGTTGGAATCCGGGCTCATCATCGCTTCTTCATACGTCACAGGGTCATCATTTTCATCAACCATGAAATTCATGACAGGATTTCCGTACAGCTCAAGAGCTGCATGTGTCCTGCTAGACCTGCGAGGTTAGGTAGTACTCTCTTTCAGAGTTTCATGATCATTATCATTAGTTCCTTCTTCAACAGGTGAAGCCAACTCCAGAACAACTTCCGGCGCTGCGCTACTCGCCATACTTTGAAGAGAAGGTTCAATAACCTCTTCGAGTTCTACTTTTCGACTACTCACACCTTTCGCGAGAAACTCTTTCTCTAGAAAGGATCCATTCTTGGCAACAAAAACCTTGCCTTCAGATCTGTGATAGAAGGAATACCCAATTGTTTCCTTAGGGAATCCTATGAAGACACATTTTTCCGCTTTGGGTTCGAGTTTATCCGGTTGAAGTTTTGTAACACCCTCAGAATCGGACCTATGCAAGTTTTAGCTAAACCCGCCAAACCCACATAGAAACGATTCAAAGGTGCCCACCAGACACTTTCGTGCAGGTGGAAAACGAAGTAATAACATTACACAACAGTCCTCGATGGGACCCACAGAACAGATATATACAACAGCGACTCAAAGAGTCAAGAATACAGATATAATATACAAGATCCAAATCACCTTGAAAACGATAGAGCATCCAGCTACGGACAAGATGCAAATGGGGCTAAGAGCCCTGAAGAATAACCAATGGCGTCCATAACCCTGCCCAGGCCAAGCCGGAAGGGTAACCCTGCTAACGACGTCGATCTCAAAACCTGCTAAAACAAAAGGGGTGCCGACAAAGGGCAAAGGAAAAAGAGGAGCGTCAGTACTGAGGCCAGTACACGGCGAGACTAGAATTCGGCGGTCCTCGCCTACAAAGGTATGGTGGACTGAAGCGGCAGCGGCAGCATGCCCTAAACAACCTATAGAGACTCGATACAACTGACGGTTATCAGAGAGGGATGAGAATGACCTATCCGGATCCCACCTGAAGCTAACACCAAACAAACCCATCCTGGTGTTTCCCCCTCGATACCAAACGAGGAAGTCAACCGAGGAACTCACACAGTTGGCAGTTTTATTTATTCAGTTATCGTTGCAGCAATTACTAGTCAGGTATAGATAATCATCCTGATAAAATAAGCAGTGGGCACTTTTAGTTAACCATTCCATTGTAGTTGAGGCGCTTACTAGTCAGATACAAATAGCATGAGATAACCCAAACCCAGCTGTTGTTGGTACTTTTATTAAGCCATTCCGTTGTAGTTGCAATACTTACTAGTCAGGTACAAGGGTCGCAAGCGACAACACAACAAGCAATTGTTGGCAGGATTATTTAGCCATTCCATTATAGTGAAGCTGATTACTAGTCATTATAAAGTCAAATTTATAGCAATAAACTTTAGTTATGCTTGTCTATGGTCGAGATACTGTGCTCCAAGTCGTCCATAACCGCGGACACGGCTTTCAGAAAGTTTTACCCGGCCGGGGTGCACCAATAGCAACACACACTCGATCAACCTCGGAAAAACCAAATCAAAACCCAACGAGGCCTTCACGACAAAGCAATCACAGGATTCAGAAATATTTCAGGGGGCCACCCCTTAAGTAGAACCCGCAACGAAGTAAGCTAGCTCCGAGACGGACTCAAGGTTTGGGTGGACGGCTGTGAGCGACTGGGAACCCGAAAGTGTGGCTGGGCTTGTCGACACCGCGTAAACGTGTCCCGATCCTAAACAGTACAGTGTGCTCCTCGCACAATCGTAAATAAAGCAGTAGCATGGCATAAGTACATGATCGTAAATAAAACCTCAAACTAGTTTGTGGCCCCAAGAAATAAGACTGAATCAAGCTCTGGCTCAGGGGGGTCCCATATACCTCCCGGATGTGGATAGCGCGATAAATCAAGGAACAGGTATCAAGTACTCGGGGTCCTACGGGACACAAGTGGGCGTTCGGAAACCAAATATTATCTATCACCCACCGATGCCTCTGCTTACTTCAATTTTAGTTGTTAAACAAGAATTAAAGTGAACGATAAGTAAAACTATGATCATATCCAACATCAACATGCGGCAATACATCAACAACTGTGGCACTTGACGACACGCAGCGGCACTTGAGCAAGCGACTACGACGCGCAAGTCCAACTATCTACCAAACAACATGGAATAGGATGTGTCCAAGGCAATATAGGGCTGCAAGGGATATCACGGGTACGAAAACTAGAGCAACGCAACACAGATAGCAATAGATCAACATGAGGGAATAAATACTATAAAAGTAAGATAGGTAGAAAGGGGGAGATGCTCGCCTGAAAACATTGCCGAAGGTTCAACCGAAGATCGGGTCGACACTCGCATCAACTCAACGGCCTTATCCGCGAAGAAGCAAAACACTAGAAGAACACCGGATGCAATATTTAATACAACGGCAGAAGATCGGCATGATGCATGTATGATGCATGACATGGCAAAGGATGCGATGCAATTTGGTCATATTAAGCGGTACCGGGGTCCCGACAATTAATTATACGGTTCAAGTTATTTTTCTACCCCGCAATTTAAATGTTGTTTAACAAGGCAGAATATATCACCGGTTCGCTACACAAATTTAAATGAGGCCAATATACGACTGGATTCGCCCGCATATGTGCCCCATATTTAATTATAAGGTGAATCGGCATAAGGCCCCCAAACCACACAAATATGCATGCGAGATGAACATTTAATATGCGACAAGTTGTATTATGTGCCATTTATAAAATAGGGTTCTCGGATAAGGGGTTCACACATTGGGGGGCTCGATGATCTTGGTCCGGGGGTTCGGGGTCCGGTCTCAGGGTCCAGGGTTCGACGGAAACGGTCTCGGCGGAAGCGTTCTCGGATTACAGGGGTAGATCTTGTCGCATCCGTGAAGGAGGACTTGGTTCGGCGTCGGGGCGTAGCGGGTCCGCCCTGGTCGTGCCGATCTTGTTGTTGCGCAGATCTTGTCGGGTCCTCAAGTCGGGTCGGTCTTGGCTTCGGGGTGAAGTGCTTGTCGTTCTCGTGGCGATCTTTGCGTCTTCCCGGTTCGGGTCTTGGCGTCCGAGGGTAGATCCTGGCGTGTCGAGGGTCCGGTCTCCGGTACATCGGGATCGGTCTTCGGGGAACTTTTCGATCCAAGCCGGAGATCTTGGAAGCAGGCATCGTCGCGTCGAGGGCCTCAGGGTTCGCCGTCGGTGGCCTTCGGGTTCGTTCTCAGGTCCATGTAGGAGACCACCGGGTTGCGATGAAGATCTTGGCGAGGGGTGAACTTGGTGTTTTCGGGGTTTGTTTGCCGGTGTCGATCTTGTTGTTTCCACTCCCACCAACTTGGCTCCAACTTGGTACTACACAGGGAACCTGCACGGTGGAGGCGGATGGCATCGGCGACGACGGGTGGTCCCGCGGGCAGGTGGGTCCAGGCGGGGCCAGCTGCTGCGCACGGACAGGGAAGGCGAAGGGGGCGGACGAGGAAGGCGCCGGCGAGGCGGGCCCGACGCGGCGGCGCGGCTCCGGCAGACGCGGAGGAGGCGGACGGGCTCGGGAGGCGCGGACGGGGCAGACGGCGACACGGCCGGCCGGAGGGGGCGCGGGGCCGGGCCAGAGCAGGGGCGGCTCGGGCCGGAGGCAGCGAGGCGGGGGCTCCTGCGGCGGCGACGCGGAGGCAGGCCGCGGGCTGCAGACTCGCCGCGCGACGGTGGCTGGCCGGAGGCGGCGAGGGCGACGCGGGAGAAGGCGCAGCGGCGGCCAGGGGAGGACGCGGGCGGAGGCGGCCAGGCGAGGCGGTGGGGTGCGGTGGAGCGAGCTTGGCGGAGAGAGGGAGACCGGCGGCGAGGGGGGGGGGGGGCGCGGCGTCACGGTCGGGGCGAGGTGGGGCAGACGCCGGAGGGGGAGAGGCCGGACGCGGGCTGCGTCGGGGAAGAGGATGGGGAGGAATAGAGGACGGGCGAGGTGGGTGGTGGGACCGGGGCGGGTCCAGGGGGTTGCTTGGGATCCGGGGGTGGGAACTGTGTGCGTGTGAGTGCGTGCGTTGTGTGGTGTGTGTTTGCTGGAGGTGGGGTGTGTGGGGCTGGGTTGAGAGGAGAGAGAGGGAAGAGGGGGAGTGGGGTGGTGATGTGGCGGTTTAGGATTGGGTAGAGGGGGAGAGAGGGTGAGGTGGCGAGAGGCCATTGGTTGGGGTGAGGTGGAGGGGGGGTGTGGGTAGGTTACCTGGTAGGTTTAGGAATTAGGGGTGGACCGTTTGTAAATTCCTGGGGGTGGTCGTTCGGGTCGAAACGGCCCGTTCGACTGCCCCCGCTAAAATAATAAATATTTTTATTTGTTTTACAAACACCGTTTGCAAACCGATATCAGACAAAACAAAATATTCCGGCGACCCGGATTTTGGTGTTTGAATAAGAGACGGGGCGTTTAGAAAATAAAGACAGGTTTTCTGCAAATAGTTCTATGCAAGCAACGGCAAGATGATGACGATGCTCAAATGCAATGTGGCATGATGACATGAGCATGCGGTCATGATGATGCAATGCACAAAATCAACGCGATTTTCTAGTAGTGGTTTTGCGGGATGCCACAAGTTTCTTCACATAAAAATCGCATCCCCAAACTTTAAGAAATGACAGCTTAGGTTTGTTTCCAAACCATAATTCATACGGTGTCTTTTCAACGGATTTAGATGGTGCCCTATTTAAAGTGAATGCAGCAGTTTCTAGTGCATAACCCCAAAATGACAACGGCAAGTCCGTCAGAGACATCATAGATCGAACCATATCTAATAAAGTACGATTAGACGTTCCGACACACCATTTCGCTATGGTGTTCCGGCAGGTGTGAGTTGTGAAACAATTCCACACTCTTTCATGTGAGTGCTAAACTCGTAACTTAGATACTCACCTCCACGGTTGGACCGTAGAAATTTGATCTTTCTATTACGATGATTTTCCACTTCATTCTGAAATTCCTTGAACTTTTCAAATGTTTCAGACTTGTGTTTCATCAAGTAGATATAACCGTATCTACTCAAATCATCCGTGAAAGTAACAAAATAACGATATCCACCTTGTGCCGACACACTCATTGGACCACAAACATCAGAATGTATGATTTCCAATAAATCTGTCGCCCGTTCCATTGAACCGGAAAACGGCGTTCTAGTCATCTTGCCCATAAGGCATGGCTCACATGTATCAAATGATTCAAAATAAAGTGATTCCAAAAGTCCATCTGAATGGAGTTTCTTCATGCGTTTAACACCAATATGACCTAGACGGTAGTGCACATATATGTGGATATATCATCATTAAGTTTAATCCTTTTAGCATCAACATTGTGAATATGTGTAACATTATTATCGAGATCCAAAAGAAATAAACCATTCATCATCGGTGCATGACCATAAAAGATTTCATTCATATAAATAGAACAGCCATTGTTCTCAGATTTAAATGAATAACCACTTTGCATTAAACACGATCCAGATACAATATTCATGCTAAGTGGTGGCACCAGATAACAATTATTCAAGTTTATTACTAATACCGACGGCAAATGGAGAGGTAGCGTTCCGACGGCGATCACATCAATGCTTGATCCATTGCCGACACACATCTTGACCTCACCCCTTGCTAGCGGTCGCTTGTTCCGCAGCCCCTGATTCGAGTTACAAATATTAGCAACTGAACCGTTATCAAATACCCAGGTGCTACTGCGAGCACTAGTCAAGTACACATCAATAACATGTATATCATATATACCTTTGTTTGGCTTGCCGCCTTCTTGTCTGCCAATACTTGGGGCAGTTGCGCTTTCAGTGGTCAGTACCCTTACAATAGTAGCACTCGGTATCAGACTTAGGTCCAACTCGGGGTTTCTTTTCAGGCACGGAAACCGGCTTTCCGCCCTTACTTCCCTTCCATTTTCCCTTCTTGTCTTTCTTGAAACCAGTGTTCCTATTGATCATCAACACTTGATGTTCCTTTTTGATTTCCACTTCTGCAGTTTTAAGCATTGACAGAAGCTCAGGGAGAGACTTCTTCATGCCTTGCATATTATAGTTCATCACAAAGATCTTATAGCTAGGTGGCAGAGACTGCAGAACACGATGGATGCCTAAGTCAATGGGAATCGTTATTCCCAAGGACACAAGCTTATCGGCGTAACCCGACATCTTGAGTACATGCTCACTAACGGAGTTGTGCTCTTCCATCATGCAGCTAAAGAACCTTTCTGAAGCGTTGTAGCTCTCTACAACAGCATGTGTGTCGAAAATCATTTTCAACTCACCCATGTATCAAATGCATTGCCGTTTTCGAAACGCTTTCGAAGTTCCGGCTCTAGCCCATACAATATGCCGCAATGAACTAAGTTGTGGTCCTCCTGACGAGTCTGATAGACATTCTTCTCCTTGTCAGGGGCATCCTCAAAAGGTGGGGGGCCTAGGGGTGCTTCTAGCACATATTGCTTTTGTGCAGCAGAGAGGAGAATCCTCAAATTCATGGCCCATTCGGTAAAGTTGCTACCGTTTGTTGCAAGTTTCTCTTTCTCCATGAACACATTGAAATTAAAAGCAGGTGGTGTCATCTACAACAGAATTTGTAAAGTTTAGACTAAGTTTATGATAGATTGGGTTCAACTAATCCACATTACAAATGAACTCCCACTCAAAAACGACATCCCTCGTGCCTTTTTCGTGATTACATGAACCAAATCCACTACACCAAGTCCGATCATCACGTGAGTCGGTTTTGCTTCCAAGGCGACCATCAAATGGGCATCATATCTACTATATGACTCATGCTTAACCTTTCGGTCTGTGTTCCGAGCCCATGTCTGTACATGCTAGGCTCGCCAAGTTAGAACCTTAGTATTCGCGTGTGTAACTGTTTTACACCCGATATATGGTCGTGGATCCAAGAACACCCAATCATCACGTGATGTCTTGGAGAGACGAAAACATAATCGATGCATACTAAAGGAAGAACACATTTTTATCTTGATATTTAAATGAGGGATCATCTTATTATGCTAATAAAGTGCTAAACAAGCAATATAAGATGCTATCAAACATCACATGTTTATTAGTGAAATGATATGGTTCCCGCATATGATCTCTATCATGTGCATCGTGGTATGATCACTATCATACCTTTATGTGTAAGTCCAAGGTCTATAGAGTTTACACGCTATGTGTGTTGTAAGAGTATCATCTCATACTTCTACTTACAACATCACCATATCATGACACTAGCCCAGCGACAATCTAAACTAGACGCCTCTAATTTATCCATTGCAAATTTTACGTGGCTTAGGGCTTTCGAAGATAGAACCGTTCATACCTACGAACATGAACCACAACGAGGATAACCAAGTTGTTGACAACTCGTTGCAAAACAGATATTGACTATAGTAGGGGAGACAGACACCCGCTAGCCACTTATGCAAACTAGTTGCATGTCAAGCGTGGAACAGGTCTCATGTGTGAGGACATGTAAAGTTTATCCGGGCCGCTTCATCCCACTATTCCACCAATATCCAAAATTACAACCAAGGAGCAACAACATGATCATCATCGCCCACATACTCATATGTGTACTACCCGTGTAAAGCATCTACGCATAGAACCTGGCTCTGATACCACTATAGGGTTCGCAGCATAGAAAACAAATTTTTTCCTACAATGGGAGCTATGTACCAAGATCTATCTACTAGATACAAACAACAGGCGGATGTATATCCATAGACAACATACCCTTGAAGACCGACAAAGCTTAACGAGTTCAAGTCGTGGTTGATGTAGACGATCTCTTGCCGATCTCAAGATCGAGAGGAAGTCCTAGTGCCGCAAAGCAGCAGCGCATCCGTGCTCGCACACACGTACAAGACACCGAGCAACCTCCGCCTCCTCACTCCAGCGATGCAGTGGAAGCACAACCCTTTCTTGCCGAATAGCCACCGGAAACATGTTTCTCGCTAGTCCGAGACCATGGGGGATAAATTCTAGAGGGGGAGAGAGATCCTTCACGAGGAGGTGTGAGTGAGAAGTGAGAGGAGGGGCTCCTTATATAGGGGAGGGGGAAGCCCAAGGGGGCATGGCCGCCAGCCATAGAGGGTGCCCCCACCTCTCCCTCATTCATGTGGGTGGACACTCCACTCACAAAATGGCCCTTCAATTTTCTCCACTCAAAAATCCACTCAAATTCCCATTAAATTTCCACCAAATTTAATGCAAACTCTCATTAAATAAAAATAATTTTATTTATTCAGAATTTTGTCAATTACTTTAATGACAAACATTCACAAATAACCCCTTGCTAGAATTAAATTTCACATGCATAACCTCTTTATGCAATTTCACCCGAAAAACCTGTTTCGGTATCTAGTGAAATAAATTCCTGCGCTTGTTTATTCTTTCGGCATGAAACATTTGCTCCAACTGGATGTCAGTGTCCCTTAAGTGTGTCACCCTACGGTTCGCGAATAATGCGGACATGATCGAGACCCTTCTCCGATCAATAATCCGTAGCGGGACCTAGAGATCCATACTGACTCCCACACATTCAATGATGACTTTCCTATGATCGTCGGAACCTTTTATGCTTGTATCTTAATCTCTTCGTTTCACGATATATTACATGTCCGAGATTCGATCATCGGTATCTCCATACCTAGTTTGATCTCGTTACTGACATGCACTCTTTTCTCGTTCCCGTGATATAACATTCTAGTGATCAAATCACTTGCTTGCAAGCTAACCAATGTGATATCACCAAGAGGGCCCAGAGTATATCTATTCGTCATCGGGATGAACAAATTCCACTCTTGATCCATGATTCTCAACATAACACTTTAGTAGATTTGAAGCCATCTTTATAATCACCCAGTTACGGTGTGACATTTGATGTCAACAAGAAACTCTTCCGGTGTTAGTGATTGGCATGATCTCATGGTCTAAGGATTAGGATCACTTCGTAAGTTGTTTATAGCAATATAAACTCAATGACTTTGATCGTAATGCTATACTTCGGATGAATGTTCATCACACCATTACACTAATGTTGTGATCTTGTTATTAACAACATCCAATGTCTATGATCAGGAAACTGTGATCATCTTGTTAATCAACGAACTAGTTTATGAGAGAGGCATAACTAGGAACTTTCTGTTTGTTTATTAAACACACATGTATTAACGTTTCCGTATTAATACAACTATAGCATGCAAAATAAACATCTATCATATACTTGGAATACACATAATAAACACTTTATTATTGCCTCTCAGGGCATATTCCCTTCAGCCACCTCGGTCGTGCGGGATCTGCCTCGCCACACCGTTGTGGTTGTGCCATGGGCGTCAGGTACATGTGACAATCCTTCTTTCCCCTCCCTTCTCTGAGACCAGCCTTTGTGTTGATGGTTTTGGTTGATGTTGAGTTGATTGCTAACTAGTTTTACTCAATTTGTTTTACTGGTCAAGGTTGAATTCATGGAACCCCTGGTTAATTTGTACAAACTAAGTAGATTTTTTATGTTGTTGGGGTATTTGTCAGATGCCAGTATAGGTTGTTTGCATGATCAGGTTAGAATTAGTCTAACTAATCTCCAATTAATTCTATGCTGAAATAGGAATGTCAATGTGGATGATGGTACTATCTGAATCTAGCTAAATGGTGAAACTTTTATAGGGATAACAGTCCATTGACCATTTGATTTCTGGCAATACTAAAGATAAGATATGTTGCTATTCTTTGTGCTAATTGGACAGGTTTTGGTTAATTTCCCATGGATTTCTTATATGATTTTGCATAGCTATAGTGCTAACTATAGATAAAATTTGTATGGACAAAATAATTAGAACATGAACATAATATTTTATAATAGGGTTATGTGTATGTGAGTTCTGGAGTAATTTGGCACATAGATTAATTGGTTTCTATGTTCCTAGGATTGGGCATGAACAATTTTTCATGTTTTATTTGTAAGTGGTCACACAATATAACATATTATCTTTTATTTAATAATCTGTCTAAAACACTTCCAAGATGCTATTGTAGATGGTATGCATTTGATAGGACTGTTGGTTCATCAAATTAATGTGTATGTGAGGCACAACTGTGAGTACAATTCATCTTAGCAAGTTGAACATATAAGCAATACTTATAAATGATTTCTTGATGGATAATGAAATAAACTGCAGTAAAGATTATATTTACCTTGTTTTTGTTTATCAGTCAGGCATTCTTAGAAAGAATAGTTATGCTCTTTTTCATTCTTTTAATTTAAAGAATTCATACTGTTTTCTTTATGTACAAATGAATAGAAGCATGTATATGGTTTTATTGTCTCTTGATCCTTGTTTGTGGATTGACAGTGGTTGAAATGTTGTCCCGTTAATAATTACCAGGATGTGGTATTGTTGTTGCAGATGGAACAGTTTGACAAATGTGTACTGGACACATGGCAGTGTGTTTGGCTTGGAATGATTTCTATTGGTTTACTCTAGAAAAATGATTTTATTAGTATATTGTGAGATTTCTTCTCTGATCTGTTGTTTATGTGTGGTATTTATAGATGATCTTGATGCTGTGGTACCTCCTTGGAGGATGCACAGTACCAAAGATCATCTACATGATATTTGTTTGAATCAATCATATACCTCAGCTAAACAAAAAGTGGTCCCTTGCCTATGGTTTGCTGATCTCTAGTTTATTCAGTCTCTATGGCTGCTGCTAACATAGATGTCACTGTGATGCCTCCCTCTAGAGTGTACACAGTGATAGCTATATTTTTGGTAGTTGTCTATTGAGATTTACTTTCTGGAGAACTCTTAATTGGCTGCCAAGGATGCTAAGACTGAGGCCAATTTCTATATAAGAACAGATACTAAAATGTGGCTACCAGATTCTCTATGATGACTCAACATAGCATTCTATGTGGATCTGAGAGAAATACTTTTACCAATCTCCTGTTTTACTTTGGAGTTTCATATGCAGATATAAACAGATACTATATGATGATCTTGGTGTTGAGTAGTAACCTAATGCTGGACTTGAGGTTTCTATGCTGGTACTAGCACTTGATTAGTTAGCCTACTTTGTCCTTGTGATGTAGTTGCTGCCTGCTCCTCCTGATGTGGATCTTGATATTCTTGCTTGTGCTCCTGGATCTGTCTTCCCCTAATTATAGCTCTTGGATGGCTCTTGGGAGTAACCAGTTGCTGGTTGATGGTGCTGGTCTAGAATGGTGATCTTGTGGTTGTTTATGTGTGGGCTTGGGAGCTCTTGTGCTAAGAAATGAGCTGGGGTGGAAGGAGTAGTTAGTAGTAGTGACTGCCATGGCTGGTTCCCTGGTGTGTTCCTGTGTTGATAGCAGATACCTGCATGTTGATGTGCAAGCTGCTTGCAAGTGGGACCTGTTGGTGTGGATGAGATCAAGTGAAAACTTGATATTTGTGGAATCTTTATCTTATTATTTTTTACTACCATAGTGAAACTTGCCCCTCTCCAAGCCTATGATGTTGTACTGAGGCCCTCACTAGATAAGAACAGATGCTCCATTTGGTGAAACTTGCCCCTTACAGATTAGCTCAATGATGAATTTTTAACAGTGCATTTCATTGTTCACTTATGAGAGCAAAACTAACCAACTAATCCTTCTTTTATTTTATCTTTGTTTTGTTTTCTTTTTCTTTTTGTTGTGTTTGCAGGAAATGAAGAGAAGAAAGAAAATATCAACTGTTGAAGGACATAAGAGAACAATAGCTTAGGAATTTCTCTATAATAAATATTGTAATTTATTTTTCTGTTTGAATATTGTAAAAAAACATTGTATTGTTGTATTTATTCAATAAAGTTTACTTATTTAATTTTTCTTTTACAATTATTTTTGTAAAACAATGTCATATATATTTTGTTGTAATAAAGAATTCTTTTAGTTATTTCAGTAATGTAATTCTCTTTTTCTACTTATTTGTTTCCTAACACTTTACTTTTATTTATCTATTGTAAAAGATCAATGTAATAAAGAATCCTTTTTATATCATTTCTGTAATCATTTTATTTCAAGTTATTAAATATTTCCAATTCCTATTTGTGAATTTAATAAATTCATGTGAATTTCATATTTGAAATTCAAATACATGTTTCAACAAATTTTCCCCGAAACAAAGAATTCTACAAAGGTCATGTCGAAATCTATCACACTTGCTCCGAAGTTTCCTTCAGTACAAGAGAGATCCCGATCCCTCTATAGCTCTTTTAGTTTTGCGCAAAAATTTCCCGGATTTTCGTATGCATGAATGCAATGCACACACATGTGTCCTCTCTATTTCTACGTGCTAATCCTAGGATGTTACATCAGGGCAGGAACTGAGGTCTGGAACAGAGGTCATCATCCCCTGCATATTATGAGAAAACGCTCGTCCAGTGTTAATTGCCCCTACAAAAGTAGGTTTTCTTGCCCTTAATCCCGCGGCAGATTATCCCTTCACGCATGCTGACAAGTTCTTCACTTCCTCCTTGACGCTCCAATCCATCTCTTCGTGCCTAGCTGCGATCCTTTCTTCTTCCACGGGCTTCTTGCCCTTGTCGTTGGAGGATACCATGGTGCCTCCAAACTTGAGAAAAATTCCTGACAGAAACAGATCGAAATGCACACAATATACGATCCTCGCACTACTAGGAAACTAGCTATAGATAAACAGACACTCTGTGGCGCATGGGTCTGACCATGCGCCACAAAAGATTTCCAGTGGCGCATCTGGCACAATGCGCCACAGAACCCTAAATCTTCTGTGGCGCATGCCAATTGGCAATGCGCCACAGAAGAAAGGTGGGACCCACACCAGGCCTTGGTCTATGAAACATCCATGGCGCATATGGCGATATGCGCCACATAAGTTTTCACTTCTGTGGCGCATATAACCAGATGCGCCACAGAATAATCTGGTGGGACCGACAGCAGGCGGGGTTTGACCGTGCTCTGACCAAGCTTCTGTGGAGCACATCAACATATGCACCACAAAAGTTTATATCTTCTATGGTGCATATGTCCATATGCGCCACAAAGCAGTAATATGGGCCCCACAGTCTGGCCACCCAGGACGAAACTTCTGTGGCGCATAAGTGGATATGCTCCATAGAAGATAAAACTTCTGTGGCGCATATCTACAATATGCGCCATAGAATGGTGCGTGATGCTACTCAGAATATGTATTTCTAGTAGACAATCTACGCAAAAGGATTGAGTCCATCGGTGCTCATACTTAGAATATGTTGAGTGTTTCTAGTAGTGACACATTTTTCTCTTGTTTTTCCCAAATAAACAAGTACCAGCGGCATACATCATTGCAAATGCATATGCGCATATCCCTTGAACAGCAAAACAACAATGGCATACATCATTGCAAATGCACAAACTACAAACATTGCAAATTCCTTCACAAAGCTGGTGGGGGCGATGGCGGTGGAAGATGCCAAACCTCCCTGTTCACGCGCGCCTGCAGCCTGCAGATGTTAGGGTCGAGCACCGGCCACCACCGATGGACTCAACCTATTTGGCAACCAGAGTAGCACGCATAGCACCTGACCCGTGTTTGTATGGCCATACAACATCCCCCTGTGGCTCTACACAAAGAAAAGGTACGTACACATGAGCATTCTTATTCAGGGGCCGAAACAGCCAGGTGTCGATATGCATCTTTATCTCGGGCTGTTGAAAGAGGAGTTACCCACATTGTGGGAGACGCCAGCCCGTACGTGGGACGCCTACACTAAAGAATATTTCCCTCTAAGAGCCGTGTTTCTCACGACGGTTCAGGACTATCCTGGTTACGCATATGTATCGGCCCAGGTGAACCACAGACATAATGCATGTGTCAAGTGCATGGATAAGACCCCGCATCTCCAGCTAACCAAGGATCCCGGGTCTTCGAAAACCGTGTTCCAAGGGACTCGAAAGTGGCTTCGCATGGATCACCCATGGAGAAAACGCGGTGACCTGTTCAATGGTAAGGACGAGCTCGAAAGAGCCCCGCGTACGAGGAGCGGCAAAGAAATCGAGGAGCTTCTGAATAATTGGGATGAGTGCCCTGCGCCAGGAAAGAAGCGACCAAGGACAAAGCCGCTTCTGAGTGTATGGAAAGCGAGGTCTATTTTCTGGGACCTGCCGTACTGGAAGGTCCTCCACACGCCCCATAGCCTCGATGTAATGCACATCACGAAGAACGTTACCAAGAGTCTGCTTGGCACTCTCCTCAACATGCCGGAGAGGACCAAGGATGGGACGAAAGCAAGAAACGACCTGAAATTGCTTGGCATCAAGAAAGAGCTTCAGTACCCTGATAGTGATGATGATGACGATCAAACGGAAGGGACTGAGGGTCATCACAAAAGGGTTAAGAAGAATGAGGTGCTTGTGCTTCGCGCTGCCTGCTTCACTCTGGGTCAGGAGGAGATCGAGCAGTTTTTTAAGTGTATCCTAGGAGTCAAAGTTCCTCACGGTTACTCGGGCAAGATAAGCAGATATATCGACGTAGCGAAGAAGAGGTTCAGCGGTATGAAGTCCCACGACTGTCACGTGATGATGACATAGATACTTCCAGTTGCCATACAAGGGATAATGGACGAGCACGTCCATGAGACGCTGTTTGGCCTGTGCAACTTTTTTGACGTCATCTCTAGGAAGTCGATCGGCATGAAGCAGCTCGACAGGCTATAGGAAGAGATGGTGGTGATACTATGCGAGCTTGAGATTTACTTTCCGCCCGCATTCTTCGACATCATGGTGCATCTACTTGTCCATGTTGTGGATGACATCATCCAGCTCGGGCCGACATTCCTACACAACATGATGCCATTTGAAAGGCTGAACGATGTCATCAAAGGGTTCGTTCGCAATAGGTCCCGTCCAGATGGAAGCATAGACAAGGGTTTTCTGATCTACGAGTGCATCTCTTTCTGCCAGAACTATCTAACCATCGAGAACAAGGATGTTGGAATACCCACCAAGAAGCACCTGGCAAGCTCGCTGGGTATGATCACCGCGAGGGCCACCGCTCACTGCATGTCGGCATTGCTAATCGACATGCCGACTTTGGCAGGTCACACCGAGTCGCACTACAACACATTGAATTGGTCAGCCCTTGGGTGGAAGAGCACAAAAGCTTGATCGAGCAGGAGTACGTGAACCGGGCCTACCCGAGGAAGAAAGGAGACGTGACAAGAGAACACAACTCCAGCTTCACGGGTTGGTTCAAGAAAAGGCTACTGGACAATCCCACGTAGATGCCTTCTACGGAAGATCAACAACTCATATTCTCCTTGTCACAGGGCCCAGCGCATAACGTAAAGACCTATCCGTCGTACGACATCAACGGTTATAGATTCTACACCGAGGAAAAGGACATGAATAGCGAATATCAAAACTTAGGAGTAACTATGATGTCCTTCGCCGATGATGAGACTACTGTCATGGAAATATTCTACGGAAGGATCGAGGAGATATGGGAGCTCGACTACTGTGGAGAGACAGTACCGATGTTCTGTGTTAGATATGCAAAGAACGTCGAAAAAGAAGGCCAATATTTCACCACCTGCGTTATACCCGATGCCAAGTCGGCAAAGAAGCCTCCACGAAAAATGAGCCATGGATACTCGCTAGCCAAGTTGATCAATGTTTCTTTATTACCGACCCGTCAAAGCCCAGTCGTGTTGTAGTGAGGAGGGGCAAGAGGAGCATCATCGGAATGGAAGGATCCACCAACGAGCAAGACTCCGACAAGAACGGCGATCCGAAGATCGAAGAGGAATTTGACAAGTACTTCAACATGCCTACTACTACTACAGTAAGAAGAAAGCCACACTACCTACTAAAGGTTGTCCGTTCACGAGAAGAAATCTCATAGTGCCCGGGCTAAAGTATTCAACCGCGAAGAAAAAGTGCAAGAAGATTGTGAAGAGAGGCTAGCTAGCTCGAAACATCACACGGCGACGTGTGACCTTTTTTGTGTATTAGTTAGAGACTAATTAAACATATATCTTGATATTCGTGTGGGTATACAAATTCACATGTGTTTGTGAGAAGCACAATATATACATATAATTCGGCGAGGTTTTTTGAATAAATATACATATGTGTATGTGCTTAGTTTAAATATATTTGTAACATATAATTTTTAAATAAAGATTTTTTTTGATGCAGCCAGGAATTGAACCTGGCTGCCACAGGTTCATGTCCAACTACATGCCTCACAACCATTAAGCTAGTGTCTGTTTCGTGTCAAACTACAGCCGCGCGCCGTTTTTGACCAAATGCCGAAGCTTCTATGGCGCATATCACTGGAATGCAACTTCTGTGGCAACTTTTGTGGCAACTTCTGTGGCGCATTCCAGTGATATGCGCCACAGAAGCTTGGCACTTAGCCAAATAACGGCGTGCGACTGCATGACCCTTTCCCCTAGCTTTTCCTTTTCCCCCTACGCGCCCGAAGTGAACCCTAGCCTAGCCGAACCGCCGCTTCCACTCGCCCGCGCCTCCATCGCTCGCCTGCCGCTCGCCCGCATGTCTCCGCCACCGCACTCCTCCGTCGCTCACCTGTCGCTCGCCCGCACGCCTCCGCCGCCGCACGCCTCTGCCGCTCGCCCTAGCGCCTGCACACCGGAGGTGGAGGAGGAGCCCGTGGAGGAGGAGGAGAGCCATCGCCGCCGGAGCCCGTGGAGGAGGAAGCCGTGCAGGAGAGCCGCCCTCGCCGCGCCGGAGCCCATGGAGGAGGATCCCGTCAACAGCGTGCAGGAGGAGAAGGGTAGTGCACCGGCATCCCCGGCGACCTCATCGTGCACCGGCGTCCCCGGCGACCTGCTACCCACCTAGGTAATGCTCTGATTAGGATTAGGGTGTTGAATAAAGCTTGTGCTAGTTCTAGCTATTAGGGTTTTAGTGTACTGTTGCTCGTCATGTTGTCGACAATAGATAGTTTCAATTTGTTTTTCAGTTAGTTTAGCGCTGTTAGTTTGACTAGGCTTTAGGATGGCATTGCTGATTTGGTCAGATGGTTAGCGAGATAGGGTTAGCCACTCGTTTCACGTTCTGATTGTGGGATTGCGCGGTCGATAGGGATCGTGAGCGAGATTTTCTCGGGCCGTTGGTGGCTCTGCTTGTAAGGCTAAATAAAATGAGAAATCAAAAAAGTTGCAGTGTTAGAACGTAATGTAAAAAAACTCTGTGTCTCCATGTCTCTATGTGATCTTGTGACTCTGTGATATCATAGGGTTAGGGTTCTTTGGTGGGTTTAATTAGTCTGATTAGGATTAGTTTGATTAGTCTGATTAGGATTAGTGTTAGGTTTCTGTGTTAGGATTAGTTTGAAAGCATGAGGTGCCTGCTCTTTTTTGTGCAGCTTCTGATGGTGGTTGTTGGTGCCTTCATCGAGTTGCATCCAATTAAAATTCTTTCCTGCTACTATCTATGGGCCTAATCAGTATGTTAGCTGTCTCCTATAGTAGTGCCTGTTCTTTTTTTTTGGTTGACATGAGGTGCTACTCTTTTATGTTTTGACTGCCATTTACCTTCTTTATGTACCATAAAATACTACCTGTTTCAGATGTCCATATATTTTGTCAGGTGGCAGTAGATTCAGTGCGGACTATAGAATTCCAACAAGCATTCAAAAGCATAAAAAGGAAGCAGCAGATTACCTTTAGTTTAGAAGCCTTATCAAATTCAAAGTAGACAAAAAACCTAAATAATGCTCATTCTTTACAGCTGGAGTTTTTCTTGCATCCCAGCACACCCCTTTCTCACTCCATCTGCTTTTACCGCATATTTCAGAAACACTTTGATTTGATTCATAGTTTAAATAATGATCAATCTGTTATTTATTTGTTGGGAAAAAGTGTTAGGTTTCTGTGTTGGGAAAAAGTGGCAGGTTCACACTCCTTCAGTATGGCTATATTTTTCTGTTGTTTCTTGCTACAGAGAATGAGCTGTCTATTGAGATGGTATACATAGCATTTGTGTCTCCGTACTTTTAACCATCAGACAAAAATGCTAATAAACTGATTTGTAAATAAATCTGATTGTATACATAAATGCTTATTTATAAATAATGTAGCATGTGGTGACCTGTGACCAGTGCATAAATCTGATTGTATACATAAATACTTATTTGTAAATAAATCTGATTTTTACATAATGCTGAAATAAACTTACTCCTGTCATTCCTTCATTCCTATAAGAGTTTTGTATTGTATACATTTCTGTGATCTGTGACTAGTGCATGGGCAGGTGATCTATAAGAGTTTTTTTATATAACCTGTGACCTATGACCTACATTTCTATAAGAGTTTTTCTGTGTGGTCATGCCTAACTGAGAAAAAGAGCACCTGGGTAGGTGATCTTCACCACTAAAGCATGTATTGGTTCCTATTCTATTGCTTTATATGTACTGCTATTGCTTTATATGTTATTAAATGGTGCTGCAGAGTTTGTTTATTTTGTGAATGAGATGGTGTTGGATGATGATGGATGGTGTCAATGGGGTTATCAATGGGGCTGGGGTGTTTTTTCTTGCAGGGATTTCAATTGAGTTGCCCATTTCTCCCTAAGTGTCGATTCACTTCCGTTTCGATTGAGAAATGGGCACTCGTAGGTCCAAAAATTAGCAAAGGTCATGCCGAATTTTTTGGTCGATATTTGTGCTAACTTTTTGCCTTTTTTAGTAATAAAGCGCAAACATGTCGACCAACGATGAGGCCTGTCCTTCTAAACACATGAGCGTCGAGGATCTAGCCCGAGAGGCCAACAAGTCGTTCTGGGGGCCGTCCCAAGAGCATGAGGAGGCGGAGGAGATGAGAATGACACCACCACCGGCGACCGTTGTCGGAGGTGCTGGGGGCAACAAGGAAGATCCAGATTATGAGGGGGACGACGACTACGACAGAACTAGTGAAGGCGGGGAGGAGGGTAACACCACCACGGATGTCAGCGAGCGCATAGATGGCGGTAGCGGCAACCCGGCCGCTATACAGAAGAAGAAGAAGAAGAAGAAGAAGAAGAAGAAGAAGAAGAAGAAGAAGAAGGAGATTAAGGATCGGAAGCCGCAAGTGATTGCCAACGTCTGTGATGAGTTCACCGAGGTCACAGAAGGTGGCCAAACCATTGCGCCTGCATTGATTGCCTGTGGGTACGACATGCAACTCAGGTGTATCATCCGGGAAAGCATGTCGATCAACACGAAGTACATCCGAAGTAATCAGGTTTTGGTCGAGAACCTCCTTAAGAAGCTTCACAAGCGATACACATTCCTAGATAAGTTCAGAAACCTGGAGAAAAATAACCCGGTGAACAAACTAGCACTGACAAAGATGAGCAACGCCTTGAGCAGCTGGAAAACCCGGGTAAAGAATATCATTGACAAAGGTGAAAGCTGGGAGATTATAAGTAGGAAAAATCCGATGCTCGACGAATAAGAGTTCAAGATATTCAAGGCGGACTTAGATACCGCTTACTCTAAAGCATGGACTGAGTGGGGAAGACTATGCGAGAGTAGAACATAGGTAACCACTAGCTTGGAAGCGACATATACAGAGGGAAACAACCCATTTGGGACAAGGAGGACGTCGAGCTTGAACGCCTGGGTAATGAGAACCCATGGCATAAAATCATAGACCTGCAAATCCGAAACTTTGTCCGGGCCCGCTACTACCTGGACCCTGTTACAGGGGAGTTCGTCACAGACGACCCAGATGCGAATGACTTTGAGGAGGAGCTAGTAAGGAATTTACCCATGATCTCTCAAGAGTTTCTAATTAAAATAATTAAGCCAAGAATCTAAATGCATGGGTTCACCTCTCCTTGTCACTTTGCAGGAGAAGGAATTGAACGCTACCGGTGACTTGTCGTCCCAGGATTCGGCGGCGGAGCCATGGGACACTATTTTCAACAGGGCGACAAACACTTACAACAAGAGGGACATGAATTTGCCGCCAAAATCAGCTGACCATGTGTCCGTCTTCGGTACGAGCATGAGGTTTACCGAGTACTACAAAGAGGAAGCAAAGAAGAGGAGGGAGAGGAAGAACCAGTCGGCGGCTAAAGATAAAGCCGAGGTTGAAGAGCTGAAGTTGAAGGTGAAGACATTAGAGGAAAAAGTGGACGAGAAAGCAATGGACAAGTTAGTGGACGAGATGCTTCGCGTGATCATCCCCGTCGGTTGATGGAGGGACTAGCTGTTTGGAATGCGGCAGGTCGATAGAGGCCGATACACGTGCCCAGCTTTAGCGGCAGCAACTCGAGCATCAATGTTAACGCGTCGCCGGACTTGGTGACCCCGCCGAACACCATCGCTGCGGCGTAGCCGCAAGAGATGGTTGTCGCACAACTAGCCTTGCTGCTCTCGCTAAAAATACCAAGCCGCAGCCGGCAGCGGCACCAGTACCGCGGGAGAATGCTGATGATAGGCCTGTCGCCGGGACCGGCCATGTGTCGACATTAGCCGAGCTCAACGCCCTCACCAAGGTAACTAATTAGTTACTCCGCTTCATCTTCTTTATGCGCCTTTGGTGACTGCCACCTCGATCATGATGCCCAACATATGTGTTTTTACTCAGGACGCTGCTTGCGTAGTACTCCACAAAGTTGCCGGCGGCGAGTTGATGGATGTTGCCAAGGGCATTATCATACAACCGACGAACCGCATGATGCACAACAATGTAATGGACGATGCCGTGATGAGGGTCTGGATTGCTCGGGTGTTGCCAGGGTGCGACGACATGGACCCCCCTTTCAACTTTAGGGAGCCGACGAACACAATACCCTTGTAGAATGCCATGACTGGCCCTTGACATGGCCGAAGACTCAGATTCGTCTTACGGGGCACACCGGCGCCACCTCGATCGTCCGGCCACCACCTCGGAAGCGAGCTGTCACCGGCACCACCTCGATTGTCCGACCACCACCTCGGAACCCACCTGTCGTCATCGCCACCCCAGTCGCCACAACGACTATTGGGAGTGTGTGGGCCACCCTAAGGCAAAGACTTTGCAACGCAACCGTCGTCGCCCCTGCCACCACCATCACCACATGGTGGTAACAACGATGATGATGAAGAATTTGTCAACGTCGACGAATTCATCAACACCGGCGCCAACAAAGGATTGTACATGCCTGCTGTGGATGAAGAACCCTTTGTCGCTTGCGACAGTCAAGGTGGTCGTCCCACTACATGCACGCAACGCCTGGTCTTCCATGGTTTATCTCAAGAGACGCCTCTGGCCGCCGATCAACAGGAGAAACCTGTTGGATTCGTCTTTAGCCCTGGCACACTCTAAAAGGCGGCTGTTGAGAACTTAGCATCCCTAGTGGAGGAGCTTGCTCAGAAGACGAAGAAGCATATGAAGAGAGGTAGGAAAGCCGAGAGCCAACCTCCTCCGAAGAGGATCCATGCTAAGGATGACGTCGTACCAGCCCGCGAGGATAGCTTTCCCAGGATACATATAGCCGGTGAAGCGATACTGACTCCGGAGCTGCTTCGCCTTGCTCGTGGACATATGCTCACTTTGAGTGATAGTATCAAGACACTAGAGGGCATACTTCTTAAAGACAAAGATCTAAATTACCCGGTTTACACTGTCAAGGTGCCATCGGACGTGGACTTCGTCCATGAAGCCCCCACGGACGTTTTCTTCATAGCGTACAAGGACGTCTTCAAGCTGTTTCTCTCGAAACGGCTTGACTATAACATGGTCCACCTATTCGCGCTCAATATGGCGATGAAGACCAAGAGAGAGCAAACTCCCTACATCACGATAGTGGATCCCTACTACATGCGTGATAGCCAATTGAGGGAAGGATCAGAGACGCGTGCCAAGGAGACAGCGTACCTCAAGAAGTTCATGGTGGACGACAAGAGGACAGACACACTTCTTTTGCCTTCCTTTCTCGAGTAAGTACACACACCCGCTAGAATTGGTAACTAGGCTTTCTTATAGCTTTCTTCCTTTGCCTTTTCCAACATCCCATTTCAATCGTGTTGTGCAGAGACAAATACTGCACACTCATTGTCATTCGCATAAAGTACTCGATAACAACGTATTTCGACTTGGGGAGTAAGAAGAAGAAGAAAGACTACACCGGAATAAGGGGTGTTCTGAATGAGGCTCTCGAGGGCTACGCTAGAAAGGGATGCCCGTTCGTCAGCAAGGGTGAATGTTTCAAGGATGATAAACACGTTTTCAAGCACGTGCTCGAGTTCCCCTACGTCAAGGAGCCGGCTACTGGCAGCGCCAAGGAGGCCTTCTACGTCATGCATCACCTTAAAGGGTTTGTCCGGGATTGACAGAACCTAACTCTGCCATCTAGTCTCCGAGCATGGGCCGAAAATTTGGCGCAAAGTGAAAATGATGATCTTAGAGAAGACTTCCATCACATCTAGGTTAAGTTGTCGAAAATCATCATGGAAGATGTCAACACAAGGGGAGGGGTCCTAATACAAACCAGATGGTTGACTAAGAGGGAGATTGAAAATATTC
This sequence comes from Avena sativa, assembly GCA_916181665.1. Lineage (NCBI taxonomy): Eukaryota > Viridiplantae > Streptophyta > Magnoliopsida > Poales > Poaceae > Avena > Avena sativa. The sequence continues at coordinate 150,454,850 of OV702283.1, read as the reverse complement.
TTCGTAAGCAGGGTGACAATAGGACGTGGATGATGAAGGATGGCTATCTACCGTTCCCAAAGCCGAGCGTTAGCAGTTCTCAACAATGATCGATGTGTGCGCCTAGAATTATCATAGATGTCTGTGTGTAGTGTTGTGTCACAAACTATACTGCTGTGGTCGTATGTTGTAAACTTCACTATTGTGGTCGTTGTCGTCAAAGTTCTATGATTGTGATCGATGTGCTATCTTTTATGTTTACTGATCTTTTGCTTTAGTTTATGTGAACATATATGCATGTGAACCAATTTCGTTCTTTATGTTGCATGATTTACTAATATGCCTTATCTATAGAGATGACGAAGTGTTACGTGGTGTACAAGGGTTGGGTTCCAGGAGTCTACGATGAATGGGAGGACTGTTAGAAACAGGTGAATAAGTTTAGCGGCAACAGCTACAAAGGATACACGACTTGAGAGGAGGCGGTAGCCAAGTGGAGGAACCACCTGTGGAAGGAGAACCGGATGAAGATATTGCTAGTGCTCTTGCTCTTGCTCACCATCATCACAGTTGTATTCTATTTGATTCTAGTGTAGGCGGTGACCACTTTATTTGTAATGTGATGAGATGGTGAACTTTGTACCAAACACTTGTATAAATATTCGCCACCTTTGACTTTTATTGTAATGTGATGACCACTTGTCTACCTCGATCGGGCTCTAAGTAGTGTGATGGCATTATATTTGTGTTTGTATTATGCTTGTTTTCATATACTAAGTGAAATTTATTGTTTCTACTGCTATGTGTATAATACCTGTATAATACTGTATAACACCTGTACAACCACACTGATTATGGACCAGCACTACTTTTTGTTAATACCTGATATACACACCAGTGGCGCATCTGTTTTGATGTTCTATGGCGCATAGCACTTCAGTGGCGCATTTTCCAGAATGTGCCACTGAACACTGTCCTGTGGCACATCTGGCACAATGCGCCACAGAAGTATCATGACTTCTGTGGCGCATTTTGAAATGCGCGATAGAAGTATTCATCATTGGCGACGTAACAGTGGCGTATCTGATATGCGCCACAAAAGGCCAAAATAGATGCGCCACTGATGAAGGTTTTCCTAGTAGTGTCGAGGGATCCGGGGGTTATATATTACAAAGTTTTACAACATAAGGAAGGTACTGTGCAAAAACGGGGCGAAGAAGGACTCCAGGGGGCTCACACCCCCTGGTGGCGCTGCCAGGCTGGGCCCGCGCCACTGGTGGGTGTGGCCCACCCGGGCTCCGTTTCCTCCTCTTTTTCGTCTCGTAACCTTCCATATGGAATAAAAACAGCAAAAATATAAAAAGATAAGTTTTTCGAGAACCTTCTGTTTTCAGCACTTTTACCTATTCGAAGACGGCTTCTGCAGATTCCATCTCTCCAACACTTGAAAGTTCCTTTCATACAAAGCCTCACACAAACCTCATTAGCAACATTAGTATAAGCAAGAACAATAAACCATGGGTTCACATTCCAACCGAAATCCAACAAAATATAAGCTACTGTAGCAACTCCCAACAAAGGCCCAAAATAATATGAAAGGAAATCGATTAGAGAGGCAAATGCAAATGATGGCAAAAATCTATCAAAACAGACCAGCAGTTAAAGATTAATTTTTTTCAAAAATCTTCTGTTGCTCAAATCAAAAAGTGCAAAACTAAAGAAAGTTGGATAAAAACTTGGGTCACAAGCACAGAAAATTACAACTCCATCCGACGTACTGAGATCTTTCATGAATTTTTACAATGCAGCATAAAAATCTGTCCCAGGACAACAACTTTTCACAACTCACCTACTTCTCAAAAGAGATTGATCTTGACACAAAAACTCAAACAAAAAGGATAAGGAGCGGTTATTATGGGGTAATAACTTCCAATACTCAAAGAAACAAAAACCAAAAGCAAACTAAAAAGGATTGTCTCCCAAAAGCTCTTTCTTTATAGCCATTAAGATGGGCATGATAATTTCAACGATGCTCCCATAGGAGATATGGATTTGAAGTGAAAGAGAGCATCAAGAATCAAATACCCAACACATTTGAGTCTAACCCACTTCCTATGCAAGAGAGTTTCATGAGAAAACAAATTATAGAAATAAAAGGCTACTAGCATAGGAAGATAAAACAAGTGCAACTTCAAAGCTTCAACATAAAACGGGGAAACTTAATATTATTGAGATGCATAAAACTATGTTTCCCTCTCTCATAATAACTTTCAGTAGAACTTTGAATAAAGTTGACTATAACTGTCACAAGAAACAAATTTATCATCAGAATGAGCATACTTACAATCATCAAAAAGAGGTTTAAGGTCATAAACTGGATCAATTGAAGCAAGTTGTTCAACCCTAAAATCCTCATTAGGCAAGCCATTTTCATAAGGAACTTTAGCAAATTTGGAAAATTTAAACTCATAAGATTCTCCATCAAACTTAGTTAAAACTTTCTCCTTCCTACAATGTATAATAGCTCCACAAGTGTTCAAGAAAGGTCTACCAAAAATGATAGGACAAGTTTTACTAGCTTCTAAACCAAGCACTAGAAAATCAGCATGATATTTAATATTACCACAAAGAACTTACACATCTCTTATAATGCCAATTGGACAGACTGTCTCTCTATTAGCAAGGTGAATATCCACATCAATGTCCTCAAGTTTCGCAAGGACCAATTTTATGCATAATGTCCTTGTAAAGCTCATAAGGAATAACATTATAACTAGCACCAATATCACATAAACCATAATAGCAATGATCACCAATTCTAACAGAAAGCACAATGACACTAGCTTTCCTAGCTTTACTAGGATGAGAGACAATATTAGAAGCATCTTCAAAAAAGATAATGTGCCCATCTTGTACATTTTTAGTGACAAGGTCTTTCACGATGGCTACTACAGGTTCAATATTTATTTGTTCATCAGGTTCAATAGCTTTCTTTATACTCTTGATAACCACATTAGCCATAATAGAATGTTCCTTTACCTTGGCAGGAAAAGGTATTTTCTCAATATAGGGTTCAGGCAAAATAAGATCAACGGTACAAACTCCAGTGTTTCTAACATGATTAAAAATATATTTATAAGGAGCGTGATACTTGTCCCACTTCTTTTTAGGAATTTCAATATAGGAGGCAAAGGCCTTAAAACAATTGGCAATGCTTTGAGAATCAAGACCATACTCAGTACTAATATCATGAAAGTCATCAGTTCCCATAAAAGATTTAATGCATTCATAATCATAATTTATACCTGACTTTCTTCCTTTGTCATTCTCACATGCTTCAGTGTTTTCTTGAATATAGTCCAGGAGATCCCATTTAGCTTCTTCTTTCATACGTGTGAATGATCCAGCACAAGAAGCATCTAGTAAATCTTTATCATGAAGAGAAAGCCTTGCATAAAAGTTATTGATAATAATATTATTAGGGAGTTCATGAATAAGATATTTAAGCATTAGTAACTTCAATCTCCCCCAAGCTTGGGTTGTACTCTCTCCATCACAAGGCCAAAATTTATATATTTGGTTCCTATCCTTATGAATCTCACTGGGAGGATAGAATTTAGAATAAAAGAGAGGTACTATTTCCTCCCATTCCATAGATTGTCCATTCTTCAGCAGCTTATACCATTCTTCAACTCTTCCTTTCAATGATATAGAGAGTAACTTCTCCTTAAGATGTTCCGTTGTGATACCTGCACACTTAAACAACCCGCATAATTCATGGATAAAAAGCAAGTGATCACCAGGATGGACAGGTCCATCCCCAAAATAATAATTATCCATGACATGATCAACAATTCTTGTAGGTATCTTAAAAGGATCTATCTCAACAGGTGGTGGTTCATCTACTACCCTAGTAGTGGTAGTAGCTTTCCCAAATAGGAAACCAAGTGGGTTATCCATATTGGAAACAAAGTAGCAACCAGAAATAAACAGTAATACTCACATTAAAAGTTTCCTTTACCAGTTCCACTCTACAATAGTGCTTCACTCCCCAACAACGACACCAGAAAATAGTCTTGATGACCCACAAGTATAGGGGGTGTATCGTAGTACTTTCGGTAAATAGGAGTGTCGATCCCAACGAGGAGCAGAAGGTGTTGACTAGTGATTTGGAGCAGGAACTCTTTGTAAATACTTAGCAAACGGATTTTTAGGGTTTTTTGATAAAGCAAGGAAATAGAGTGCAAGTAAATAAAGACAACAAATAATTGCAGCAAGTGGCCCATACTTTCTTAGTAAAGGACAAGCTGGTGGTAATACTTATGAGGACCAAACGTTCTCGAGGACACATGGGAATACTATCAAGTGCTTTCGTTTTATATAGTTGATTAATCTTATTTGGTTTGATAAGTGTTGTGTGGGTGAACCTTTGCTAATGTTCTGACCGTACTTGGACTAATACATACTTGTGATTAATCCCCTTACAAGCATACGCAACTACAAGAAAGTATTTAAGATAAAAACCTAACCACAGCCTTAAACTCTGTGATCCTACACTCCCTTGTGCAAAGGTTTCCTAACTGGGGTTCATGTTTTTGTCACTCTGGCAACCCCACAATTAGTAGCCAAATACACAATGCATTACCCTAGGCCCATAAGTTGTAAAGTATCATGTAGTCGATGTTCACATGAAACCACTAGAAGAATAGCACCACAACTTAAATATTAAACCATTGAATAATACCTCAACAATGGATCCCACCCACCCCTCTCTGGCGACTCCCCTGGCGATCCATGGCGGCTCCCTCTAGGCGATCAAGCCATGGCGGCACAAGATCTGGCTTCCCTCCTGGATTTCTCTCCGGGGAAGCCCTTGCATCCAAGGTCCGTTCATCATTCTCTACTCCAGTTCACTACCCTACGGTGGACCATGCTTTCCATCTCGTGGTCTCCTTTAGCCGCTCCCGTTTTCGCCTTGAGGTAGATCATGTTAACATCGTTCTCAAATCCTGCCTTGGGGGCAATGGATCTACATTTCATGTCACTTATCTGAGAGATCGGGTCTTCAAATTCTCAGGATACTCCAAAACTATTGGTTTCATGGTTTATAACCTCAGATCGTTCTCATGCCCCATGTTTGAATGATTTTTCATCTTTGGAGTTCGGGTGGTCCGAATTGGTCACGGGAATATGATCTTTGGATCACTGAATCAGAGGCAGAATGGACACTCATCTCTCGTCGTAAGACACCACTCACCGGCGCCAATTCCACCCCGATCGCTGGCGGCCGGAGCTATGCTATCGTTGTATGATCTACGGCCTCAGATCCGCCTGCCTCGGATCACGCGCGGATTTCCCGCCCATCTGGATTTGTTCAAACCCCTTCGGTCATCCCGGATCCGCTTCTTCTCCTAGGCCCTGTTCCCCCAACTAGCCCATCCAGCCAGCCTGCCAGCCATTCACCACACCGCCCTCTCAGCCATCCACCCGGCCCAACTTCTATTCCACCTCCCATCCGCTCGCCTTGTCCCCCACCAAACACCGCTTCCGACCTCCCACACAACCCACCACAGCCCAACCCATCAAACCAGACCGGCCCATATTGCACCAAATGTCTCGGCCACGGCCACCTTTGCCCTGACCGCCCCTTCCGATTTTCGCTGTCGCGGTTGTTTCAGATATGGACACATCCACAAACATTGCCTCGATAAACGGAACAAGACAATGATATATCGCATTAAACGCATTATACCTGGTCATAACGCCCCTATCCCACCCTTAGCCGTTCCATCTCCCTCCTCTACATCACCTCCCTTGGCTGACACGCCCGAGGTGAGTTCTACCACCCCAGCCGCCACCCCTCCTCCATCCCCACTGCCATGGCTAACTACCCGTGCGATCCTGCTCCCCACCTGCCACCTGGATGTGAGATCATCCCTCCATCACCCCATCGACGTCGTAGGTGCTTCCACTGCTTCAACGGTCCTGCTCTGCTCAATGCCGATGACTAGGCCATCGTGCAACTTCAACCTCCTACTAATGCTGACCAGTTCATCGCTGACGCAGCACTGATCAGGGGATTCCTTGATGGACAAGGCCATCACGTGCATCAAATCACACGAGCTGGTATGGGTGCAGCTCTAGTTCAGTTTTCTAACACTGTTCATCGTGACACTACTGTAGATCGTAGCCCTTTCCTAGTTGGTGATAGTATTCTCAGGGTTGTGCCCCAAAACAGAGGAATCAATCATAGGAACTATACCTTTACCCATGATGTTTGGCTTATGATGATGAATTTTCCCCAAGAGGCATGGCATGTTGAAAAAATTAGGGAATCTGTTAGTGAATTTGGCAGATTTCTTATGTGGAATAGAGATAGGTCAAACAGAGCTAGAATTCTTATGAAAGTCAGATTTCTTGATCCTTTGGAAATTCCTATCAGTCTAGTTTTGTGTGAGAATACAAGTGATGAGGGCAATGGACATTCATGGAATGTTGTCAATTATATGCTCCAATGCAAGATGATTGGTGGTCTGGGAGGTGATGAGGACCACTGCCACCTTATGGAGGCAATCCACACCCTCTACCAAACCTCCCCTTTGGTGGTATCTGGGTAGATGATATGGGAAACAATAATTTCCCTCCTGATGTTGCAGCTGAGATTAATGTTGCACCAAACAATGCTGCTGTTGGACATGATGCACCTATTGCGGCTGATGATGTCCCTATGATACTGACACCTCCACAAAGCCCAGATCATGCCCAACCCAACTATGATAACATGCAACCTGCCATTCATGCTATGGAGGTATTTGATGCCATTCACAAGGTGCTACAAGATGCTATCAAGGATATGCCACAGATTATCAATCACATTGATACTGAACATGTCTCTGGTATTAGATTACAGCTATTTGAAGTTGTTGATGAGGAAGCTGCTGAGAAGAAGGGCTTCTTCACTATCTACTCTGTCACTGAACCTGTCAAGCCAAATCACTGAACTTACTGATGATACAAATGATGATGCAAATGATTATGATTCCACGTGACAGCATTGAAGGATCCATCATTGCCTCTGCCTCTGATGGTATGTATGAGCATGACAGCAACCTGGAGAACATGGAGAAAATAATCTCACTTGCTATTAAGAGAAAAAATACTTTTATCAGAGATGTCAATGATGTGAGGAACAACAAGCGTATTGATGATATTACTGTAGGTTTCAAAGACAAGGAAGCTGCTGACAGGGCTGCTTCTAAGGAGACTGAGGTGATCCTGGATTCAGCTAAGGGAAAAGGCAAAAAGGGAGTAAAGGGCACAGCTAAATCATCCAAGAAAAATCTCAACCCATCATTTGTTTCTGAAGTCAGAGACAGAAGTGCTCCTCCTCCACCAGAGCTTCCATTGGCCACTATCCAAGCTCTTGGAAACAAGCAGTGCCAGATTCCTCTTAAGGAGTTGTCTAAAGACAAGCTCAAGGGAAACAATGGTTAATGTTAGCCTTTAATCCTTCTTTCTATCATGGTTGGGAATGGATTTTCCCACCATTAAGTCTCTTTTATTTTCTGGATTATATCCAAACTACTAGGTATGTAATAATCTGCAAACTCACTCTCTGTTGTGAGCCCATGACTCTGTTATGCTGCACTGTCCCTGTTTTTATCAACTGCAATCGATCCCTCTATGTCTTTGATTTGCTTGGCTCGGTTACATAAAGCAAATCCCATTTTATGATCTTCCTTGTGAATCACAAAGTCAACATCCACTCAATAATTGCACTATATGAGTTGCAACACACCTCTCATTCTGGTTTTATCAATGAGTAGAAACTGGGATATTTTAGATTGGAATATTCGTGGGATTAACTCCCAAGAGAGATAGGATGACATTAGAACAAGATCAAATGAATGCAACTGCAGTATTATATGCCTTCAGGAAACTAAACGTGAATATTTCGACCATGCTTATATCAGAAATTTTTCTCCAAGGAAATTCTCACATTTTGCATACACACCCTCTGTTGGTAATTCTGGTGGAATTATAACTCTATGGAATGGCAGCCTATTTGATGGCACTATCATTAGTCAAAATAATTTCCAACTTACTATGGAATTTACTTGCAAAATAACAGGGAAGAAATGGTTTCTTTCAAACATCTATGGACCAGCTCATAGTGAAAACAGAGAGGATTTCTTGAATTGGTTTGTTGAGCTAGACTCATCAAATATGCAGCTCTGGTTACTTGCTGGTGATTTTAACCTTATTAGAGAACTAGATGATAGAAGCAGACTACGTGGCAATACAAACAATACGATGCTGTTCAATTCTATAATTCAGATGCATGATCTTGAAGAAATACCTCTCAAAGGCAGGTCTTATACTTGGAGCAATATGCAATCCTCTCCACTCTTGGAAAAACTTGATTGGGTATTCACCTCTGCTGATTGGAATACTGAATTTCCCAATACACTATCATTTCCACTGGCTAGAATTAGTTCTGATCATATCCCAATTCATGTTCAAGTGGATATTCATGTCCCTAGATCAACCATCTTCAGGTTTGAAAATTACTGGTTTGACTTTGAAGGGTTTATGGATACTGTCAAAAATTCTTGGTCTACTGCTACACATTATTCTGATGTAGCTAAAGGAATCAATGCTAAATTTAAAAATCTGAGATATGGGCTCAAGAAATGGAGAAAATCATTATCAAACCTCAACAACTTGATATCTAACTGCAACTTTACTCTTGCACTACTTGATGGTATTGAGGATTACAGAGAACTATTTGTCATGGAGAAAAATTTCAGAAAGATTCTGGAGAACCACACTAGGAAATTGATGGAAGCCAAGAGGATTTATTGGAAAATAGGGCTAAAATTAGATGGGCACAACTTGGAGATGAAAATTCAAAAAGTTTCCACACTATTGCCACCAAGAGCTACAGAAGAAACCTGATTACTTCTATTACAATAGTAGATGACAGAGTTATCTATAATCATGAACAAAAAGCTGCCATTATTTGGGAACCATATAAAGAGAGGATTGGACTATCTGATAATCCTATGATGTTATTTGATCTGCAACAAATTATTACTCCAGTTGATTTACACCATCTGGATGAGCCATTCTCTGATAAAGAAATTGAGGAAGTCATCAAGGAAATACCTACTGATAGAGCTCCAGGGCCTGATGGATAATGGTGCATTTCTCAAGAAATGCTGGCCAATGTTAAAAAATGATTTCACCAAGCTTGTTCATGACTTCTACAATGGTGACTTTTCATTGGAATGCATCAATACTGCATTTATTACCCTGATCTCTAAAAAGAATGATCCCGAGAATATGAATGACTATAGGCCTATTTCTTTGGTCAACCTACCACTGAAATTCATCACTAAGCTTATGGCTAATAGACTTTAGAAAGAGATCATCCCTATTGTGCACAGAAATCAGTATGGTTTTATAAAAGGGAGGAATATTCAAGATTTTATCAGTTGGACATTTGAATATCTTCACCTCTGTCACCAATCAAAGAGGCCAATTATTCTGCTAAAAATTGATTTTGGAAAAGCATTTGACAAGGTTGAATATAATGCTATCTTGGCAATGTTACAAGCTAAAGGGTTTGGCCCTAAATGGATAGCTCTGGTCAAATCTATACTATACTCTGTATCAACTTCTGTGCTCTTGAATGGAGTGGCTGGGAAGAAAATTATATGTAAAAGAGGTGTTAGGCAAGGAGATCCACTTTCACCACCGTTATTTGTGAACACAGCTAAATTACTTCAATATATTATTAATGATGACTGGCAACATTGTCTATTGAGTCTGCCTATCCCTGAATTATATGGACAGAAATTCCCCATTGTTCAATATGATGATGATACTATCATGATTATGCAAGCTGATCTTGCTCAGTTACATCACTTAAAAAGAATTCTCCAATTATTTAGTGCTTCTACTGGTCTCCAAGTAATTTTTCACAAGACCACCTTGGTACCTATCCATATTGATAATACACAAGCTATCAGTCTAGCTATTGCATTTGGATGTAAAGTTGAATCTCTGCCCTTCACCTATCTTGGACTTCCATTAGGCACCACCAAACCTTCTGTTGCTGATCTCATGCCTACTATCTCTAGGATGGACAAAAAAACTGTCTGGTATCTCATCACTCATGTCCTACACTGGCAGACTGACTCTTTTAAACTCTGTGATTAACTCAATGCCAATGCACATTATGTGCTCCATCAAGGTTCATGTGACTATTTTTGTTCACTTTGAAAAGAGTGGGAGGCAATTCCTTTGGGCAGATAGAGATAATACAAAGCATGGAAAATGTCTTGCTAGTTGGGAGATGATATGTAGACCCAAATCTGAAGGAGGTCTTGGTGTACTGAATCTGAGATTACAAAACAAGGCACTGCTGATGAAAAATTTGCATAAATTTTATAATTGTATGGATATACCATGGGTGCAATTAATTTGGCAAGCCTATTACAGCAATGGTCAGACACCACACACTTCTAACCCCAAAGGATCTTTCTGGTGGAAGGATTGTTTGTCTCTTTTTGAGGAATACAGTGGTATGGTGCAGATGGAAATTAACAAAGGCAACACTACTTTACTTTCTAAAGATGAATGGAATGAAGCTATCAGAGAGGATAAATTACCCCATTTATACTCTTTTTCTATCAATAAAAACCTATCTATCAGCCAAGCAAAAGCAATTGGAGATGATAATATCTATGATCTGTTCCACCTGTCACTTTCCACTCTGGCAATACAGCAGCTTCATGAACTCCAAGATGATTTGCAAGGAATACAACTCAATGATGACAATGATCAATGGGGATGCAACTGGGGCCCTTAATACTCTACTAAAAAAGCATACAGATCTCTTCTTGGTGAATTTGTTACTCATCAACCTATTCTGGATATTTGGAAGACATGCAACATACCTAGATAGAATTTTTTTGCATGGCTTCTTCTCAATAAGAGTCTCAACACGAAAGATCTGATGAAGAAAAAGAATTTCTATGTTGAATATTCAGATTGTATACTTTGTGAGACCTGCCTTGAGGAAACCCTTCAACATCTGTTTTTCGAGTGCAGCTTCAGTCAGAGTTTTTGGTGGACACTAGGCTTGGAATGGAGTTCTAATTATGACATCAATGATATAATTATGGAAGCAAAAAACAGACACTCAATATCCTTCATCATGGACATCGTCATCACAGGGTGCTGGAGCATATGGGACCAGAGAAATGATGCTATATTCAACCACAATTTACCAAATATTCAGAGATGTATTCAAAAATTTAGAGCTTTTATTGCTTTAAACCTTCATAGGGCTAAGCCTAGCTTGAAGGAAGGTTTACAATCTTGGTTAGACACTCTATGATTATGTAATAAGGACAACTGCTCCATCTATAAATATTCCATTTATTAATAGAAAATGACAAAGTAGGGAGTCTTTCCCTACTGTATTTGTGTCAAAAAAATACATCAACATAATTCCACTACTAACAACATGACTTCTCCCATGTCCTCAAGAACTAAACGAACTACTCATGAGACATCATATGGATCAAGATCAGAGATGATATAATGATGAATAACAATCTAAACATAAACAATAATTCAATGGTTCCACTCACAAGCATCAACTACAAAAGTAATCAACACCGGGGAAAGTTTCCCCTAAGAACTATGCAAGATTCAAAACAATTGTTACAGCGGGATGGAGTGGTGATGATGGTGCTGGAGGAGATGGTGGTGTGGATGATGATGATGATGATGATCCCTATGAAGTCTAGCTTGATGATGGTGTTGATGGCGACGATATCCCCTCTCCGGGAAGGAATTTCCCCGACAGAAATCTGTCTGCCAGAGAGCTCTTTCTCTCTCTATAGTGAGAGATCTTTCTCTCTGTGTAGTTTCCGTCCCGTAGAGGCGGCGAAATCTTTCTATGGTCGCTCCTTGAAATTTAGGGTTTCAGGAGGAAGATATAGGCGAGAGGGCAGAGCAGGAGGTGGGCCAGGGTGGCCACACCCCCTGGTGGCGCGACCTAGGGTGGCCCGCGCCTGGGGGGTGTGGGCCCCCTATGGCCTAACTCCGCCTGCCCTTATGGCATCCTTCGTCTTCTAAAAAAATATAATTTTCCATATATTTTCTGGTATTTTTCTGATCTTCATGAAAATTGCATCTAGACACCTCTTTTTCCATCAGAATCCTGACTCCGGCAGTTCATTCTCCAAGAATCATCCAACATGCAAAAATAGATGAAATGACATAAGAATCACCTCTTAATATGAAATATATCAATAAATAATAGCAAATTATGAAATATAATAGTGATACAAAATGGACGTGTCAAATGTATTTATGTCGGCCCCTTGTGTGTTTGGTTTTTATCCAGATAGACGCTGAGCAAGGAGAATATCAGGAGCCACAGGAGTATTACCCGGATCCATCTTATTCTACAACTGAACTTCCAGGCAAGAATTTCCCCATACTTGCACTACATATAGTACCTACTGCATCTATCTTATTCTTGCATCATTGAGTCGCAACCCAAATAAAAATTGAATCCCAAGTACTACATAGCCTTTACTTTTAAACCCCACCAAAGCTTATTTCCTCCATCCTATGAGCCATTATTACATGAGTTGCTTGAGCCATGCGAGTCGTAGAATTGCATGTGTAGGGTTTTGATGACCCAAAAGTATAGGGGGTGTATCGTAGTAATTTCGATAAATAGGAGTGTCGATCCCAACAAGGAGCAGAAGGTGCTGAACAGTGGTATGGAGCAGGAACTCTCTACAAATACTTAGCAAACAGATTTTTAGGGGTTTTCTGATAAGGCAACAAAACAAAGTGCAAGTAATAAAGAACAAATGCAACAATTGGCCCAATCCTTTCTTATCAAAGGACAAGCCGGTGGAAATACTTATAAGGACCAAACGTTCTCGAGGATACATGGGAATTCTGTCAAGTGCTTTCTCTTCATATAGCTAAGTACTCTTATTTGGTGTTGTAAGTGTTGTGTGGGTGAACCTGTGCCAATGTACCGACCTTACTTGGACTAATACATACTTGTGATTAAACCCCTTGGAAACATCCGTAACTACAGGAAAGTAATTAAGATATAAATCTAACCACAGCCTTAAACTCTGAGATCCTACACTCCCTTGTGCAAAGGCGTCCTAACGGGGGTTCAGGTTTCTGTCACTCCGGCAACCCCACAATTAGTAGCCAAATACACAATGCATTCCCCTAGGACCATAAATGGTGAAGTATCATGTAGTCGACGTTCACATGACACCACTAGAAGAATAGCACCACAACTTAAATACTAAACCATTGAATAATAACTCAACACAAATCCACTAATAACAACATGACTTCTCCCATGTCCTCAAGAACTAAACGAACTACTCACAAGACATCATATGGATCAAGATCAAAGATGATATGATAATGGATAACAATCTAAAAAAACAATAATCCAATGGTTCCACTCATAAGCATCAACTACAATAGTAATTAACACCGGGAAGTTTCCCCTAAGAACTAAAGCAATATCCAACACAATTGTTACAGCGGGACAGAGTCGTGATGATGGTGCTGGTGGAGATGATGGTGTGGATGATGATGATCCCGATGAAGCCTAGCTTGACGATGGTGTTGATGGCGACGTTCTCCCCTCTCCAGGAAGGAATTCCCCTAGCAGAAATCTGTCTACCAGAGAGATGTTTCTCTCTCGGTGTTTTCGCCCCCCAGAGGCGGCGAAAATATATCTGTGGTCGCCCCCCTAGCCTTAGGGTTCTGTAGGGAAGATATAGGCGAAGGGGCGGAGTCGGGAGCCGGGCAGGTGGGCCACACCTGCCCTAGGCGCCGGCCTAGGGTGGGCCCGCGCCTAGGGGGTGGGGCCCCCTGCGGCCCTTCTTCGCTCCTCCTCCTGGCTTCCTCAATCTTGTGGAAAAATATAATTTTCCCATATTTTTCTGGTATTTTTATGATCTTCGCGAAATTGCATCAAAACGCCTTCTTTTCCATCAGAATCCAGACTCCGGCAGTCCATCCTCCAAGAATCATCCAACATGCATAAACAGTGGAAAAGACATAAGTAATACCTCATAATAAGACAAATATCAATTAATAGAGGTAGATTATGATATAGAATGGTGATGCAAATTGGGCAAATCAACTCCCCCAAGCTTAGACCTTCACTTGTCCCCAAGCGAAAACTGAGCTCAGTAAACATGTCCAGAGGTTTATGGAGTGAAGTGTCGTTAAAAGAATACGAACAAGAAGCATCACACTTACCATTACACAACTCATAGAAGAAAGCAACTCACCATTATATAACTTAGCTTGCAACCAAGTTCAGCAGTCACATTAGAGATGCATAAAGATAAATCATAATTGGAATTGGCGAACTTGTTCTTGGTCAAAGAACACCTAGCAAAAAGTTTCACAAAAAGCTTTTTGTAGTTATCTGCAACAAAGTTTTCACAACAGGAGCACTCTTTGCTCAAAATGGTTTTTTCAATGAAGGATTTCAAAGTAATAATCAATAGATAAGAGTTTGTGCAAACAAGGAAGATAAATACCATGATTGAATAAATCACCATATGAATGCTTGAAACACAACAACTCAAATGCTTGCTAGAGATAGAGAGGAAATAGGTTTACTGACTCAACTTGGAAAATAGGAGAAGGGTCCCTTCATAGAGGGTAGAAGGGATTACAAGTCATAAAGAGCTTCCAAAAGATTATGGTACTTACTAGCTTTGAGCCCTCATTGCCCCTATCATAGATATCTTGAGATGATTAAGGTTAAAGTGCACAAAGATGGAGTATATGCTTGACGAAATATAAGTTGGCAATATCATGTCCCTTGAATATGAGGGCCACTCCTCATGCTACTCAACTTTGGTCACTGGTAAGTTCTTGTCATTGTAAGTACATGCGTATCATAGAGAACCGCCAATGGGGTACCCCTTGCACATGGTACAGGAGCTATCCCATAACCAAAATGACAAGGCAAGCAGACAATGAGCATCTCAACGATCTTTTTATTTACTATGTGCATAGTTTTTTATTGATGATGCTTCATAGATAGCTCACTATGGTGATGCTGCAAGTTTCCACCATGATTAGGCATGGCTTAGGCTAGCGGCCCAGGAGTTTCTCTAACACAAAATACAAACTCCATGGACTTACAAGTTCCCTCTTTATTTCACACTGTTGACATCCATAGACAAAAGATCACGATATCAACTTAGTACAAAGTACAAGTGCAATGTTGAAAACGTTCCCCGTGACAGCACGATTCTGCTAATTCCAACATATAGATGCAAGCATATACAACTTCGATGGCACAATGGTTCAAGTCTATTAGGGGCAAAGAAATAAGGTATGCCATCAGGTTCGTGAGGGCTTTACTAACTAGGTTTCACATAACAAAATACTTTTTAATTTGAAAGGTAGATGAAGCTTGAGAATTTGCTTGGAATAGCAAAAGCTACTAGGTAGATATGGTGGACACAAGTGGCAAAGGTTTTGGTTCAAAGGGATTGGAAAGATGAGAAGTATGCCTTCTCAAAACAGGTTTTTGGCTAGCAAGGCTGGGTAGCAAGCAAGAGAGTTGAAAGAAACAAGCAAACCTACAAGTGATAAAGTCAAACATGCAATCTTCCTTGAAGACACAAAAGATCTTAAATAAAGAATACTAAGCTCATGAGCCAACAAGAAAGAAAATAAATGATACAAAATACCTGTAAGCTTTTTTCTTTCTCTTTTTCTTTCAAACTTCAAAAAGTATTGCTACTGACCAGAACTCGGTTTGCCAAAACCAATTTAGATCCACTTGATGATCCCAAAGGGTTGCCAATAATGATCAACAAGATCCATCATATAATAGAGATTGCAAACTAAAATAAGAAGTGCAAAAAGTAAAAGATGAGACTTCTCATTAATATTCCAATAAAGGCACTCACACCAAGGGATACATGGATATCAACTAAAGGAGAGATACTTCCACATGCAAACCAAACTATAAGATAACCTCTCTACCAAAGATACGAATCCACTAAATAGGTAAAAGATAGAAGATAATGGTGGTGATACCACAGCACTCCCCAAGCTTGGAACAAGCCAAGGGGATGCCAAACCTGATGACGAATTACTCCTTCGGCGGTGGTGGTGTTATCTTGATAAGATCCTCAATAAGTTTCTTCAAATCTTCCAAATCGAAGGTTAGAGTACGAATCAATTCCGAATTATGGTCAATGCAGCTCATGATCAATTCGGACCGAGGATCCCAGTCCTTATTATTCTTTCTCCACTCTTTCTTCTTAGAGTGTTCCTTCCCTACATGGTTAGAGTGATTGGTACGAGGAGGAGGTGACCGTGGAGAGAGGATATGACGTGGAGTCTTCCCTCCTATAGACATCCGTGATGTCCTCTTAAGCTTGATAGGTTTTGCCACCACTCCAATGCTTGCGACGGTAGCGCGGGTGTCCGGTTGCTTGTCCTCCTCCATGTCTCCTTCATAACCTACCAAAATCTCCTCCTCCTTGGGTTTGTGAGGATCGTCTTCCTCGGGCTTCTTGCCTTTGTCGTTAGCGGAGACCATGGTGCTCTAAACTTGAGAAGTTTTCCTGACAGAAACAGATGAAAACGAAAACACGACGAGAACACAATGCACGAACCTCGGGGGATCCGGGGGGTTATATATTACGAAGTTTCAATGCATAAGGAAGGTTCTGATACGGAAACGAGGCGGAGACGGAGTTCGAGGGGGGAACACCCCCCTTAGGCGGGGCCAGGCTGGGCCCGCGCCTAGGGTGGGTTTGTCCACCCCAGAGTCCGTTTCCTCTTCAGTTCCGTCTCGTATCTTCCCTTATGTATTAAAAACATAAAAAATATAAAATATTGGGGTTTCACGAACCTTCTGTTTTCACCACTTTTTCCTATTCAAAGACGAACTCTACAAACTCCTTTTCTCGTTCTCTTAGAATTTTCCTATCCACGCAAGGCAATACACAAACTTCAATGGAAACATTAGTATAAGAGAAAACAATAACCTTTAGGTTCACAATTCAACTAAAATTTAAAAAAACAAAGGCTTCTATAAGAAGCAAATGCAAATGATAACAAAAATCTGTCAAAACAGACCAGCAGGTAAATATTGATTCTTTTAAACCCTTCTGTTGTTCAAATGAAAAATTGCTGAACTAATGAAAGTTGGTTAACAACTTGGAGAACAAGCTCAGAAAAATACAGCTCCATCCGACATACTGAGCTCCCTCACTAATTTTTACAGTGCAGCACAAAAATCTGTCCCAGGACAGCCACTTTTCACAACTCTTCTTCACAAAAGTAGTTGAACTTGACACAAAAACCAAAACAAAAAGGATAAGGAGCGATTATTACTAAGGTAATAACTTCCAAGAGTCGACAAAACTCTTGGTTTATCTCCCAAAAAGTACTTTTCTTTAATGCCTTTAAGTTAGGCTTGAAACTTTCAAACATGCTCACATAGGATATATATATTTGAAGTGAAAGAGAGCATCAAGAAGCAAATAACCAACACATTTGAGTCTAACCCACTTCCTATGCATGGGGTTATCATGAGAAAACGAATTGTTGAAACAAAAAGCCACCAGCATGGGAAGACAAAACAAATGCAACTTCAAAGCTTTCAACATAAACGGGGAAACTTAACATCATTGAGATGCACCAAACCATGTTTCCCTCTTTCAAAATAACTTTCAGTAGCACTTTGAGTAAAGTTGACAATATAAATGTCACTGGTAACAACTTTATCATTAGAATGAGCATACTTATAATCACCAAAGAGAGGTCCAAGGTCATAAACTGGATCAATAGAAGCAAGTTGTTCCATCCTGAAATCTTTATTAGGCAAGCTGTTTTCACAAGGAGCTTTAGAAAATTTGGAAAAGTTAAACTCATAAGAATCTCCATCAAACTTAGTTAAAACTTTATCCTTACAATCTATAATAGCTCCACAAGTTTTTAAGAAAGGTCTACCAAAAATGATAGGACAAATTTTGCTAGCTGCAGAATTAAGCACTAGAAAATCAGCAGGATACTTAGTCTTACCACAGAGAATCTCCACATCTCTTACAATACCAATAGGGAAATGGTCTCCTTGTTAGCAAGGTGAATAACCACATCAATGTCCTCAAGCTCACAAGGACCAATCTCATGCATAATTTCCCTATAAATCTCATAAAGAATAACACTAGAACTAGCACCAATATCACATAAACCATAGTAGCAATGATCACCAATTTTAACAGAAAGCACAAGAACACTAGATTTTCTAGCCTTACTAGTATGAGAGACAATATTAGTAGCGTCTTCACAGAGGACAATATGCTCATCCTCTATATTTCTGGCGTCAAGATCTTTCACAATAGTTACCACAGGTTCAACATTCAATTGCCCACCAGGCTCCATAGTTTTCTTTGTACCTTTGTTATTTGCACTAATAATCATAGAATACTCCTTTACCTTAGCTGGGAAAGGAACTTTATCAACATAAGGTTCAGGCACAATATGATTATTAGAAAACTTTAGCACTTCTAACAGGAACATGTCTAACAACATATTTATAAGGCGCATGTTACTTGTTCCACTTCTTCTTGGGAATTTCTATGTAAGAGGCAAAGGCCTTAAAACAATTGGCAATACTTTGGGAATCAAGACCAAACTCATTACTAATATCACGGAAGTCATCAGTTCCCATAAAAGATTTAATCCATTCATAATCATAGTTTATACCTGACTTTCTTCCTTTGTCATTCTACCAAGCTTCAGTCTTCTCTTGAATACGGTCTAGTAGATCCCATTTAGCTTCTTCCTTCATACGTGTAAATGATCCAGCACAAGAAGCATCCAGTAAATCTTTAACATGAAGAGAAAGCCTAGCATAAAAGTTATTGATAATAATATTGTTAGGGAGTTCATGAATAGGACATTTAAGCATTATTAACTTCAATCTCCCCCAAGCTTGAGCTGTACTCTCTCCATCACGAGGCCAAAAGTTATATATCCGATTTCTATCCTTATGAATCTCATTGGGAGGATAAAATTTTGAATAAAAGAGAGACACCATTTCTTCCCATTCCATGGATTGTCCATTCTTCAGCAGCTTATACCATTCTTCATTTCTCCCTTTCAAGGATATGGAGAGTAACTTCTTCTTCACCTGTTCAGTTGTGATACATGCACACTTAAACAACCCGCATAATTCATGGATAAAAAGAAAGTGATCACCAGGATGGACAGTTCCATTCCCTAAAAAATAATTATCCATAACACGATCAACAATACTTGTAGGTATCTTAAAAGGATCTATCTCAATAGGTGGTGGTTCATCTACTACCCTAGCAGTAGTAGTAGTTTTCCCAAACAGAAAACCAAGTGGGTTATCCATATTGGAAATAAAGTAACAAGTAGTAACAAAAGAAATGCTCACAGTAGAAGTTTCCTTTACCAGTTCCACTCATCAATAACGCTTCACTCCCCGGCAACGGTGCCAAAAAATAGTCTTGATGACCCACAAGTATAGGGGGTGTATCGTAGTACTTTGGATAAATAGGAGTGTCGATCCCAACGAGCAACAGAAGGTGCTGAACAGTGGTATGGAGCAGGAACTCTCTACAAATACTTAGAAAACAGATTTTTAGGGGTTTTCTGATAAGGCAACAAAACAAAGTGCAAGTAATAAAGAACAAACGCAGCAAGTGGCCCAATCCTTTCTTAGCAAAGGACAAGCCGGTGGAAATACTTATAAGTACCAAACGTTCTCAAGGACACATGGGAATTCTGTCAAGTGCTTTCGCTTCATATAGCTAAGTACTCTTCTTTGGTGTTGTAAGTGTTGTGTGGGTGAACCTGTGCCAATGTACCGACCTTACTTGGACTAATACATACTTGTGATTAAACCCCCTGCAAAAATCCGTAACTATAGGAAAGTAAATAAGATATAAATCTAACCACAGCCTTAAACTCTAAGATCCTACACTCCCATGTACAAAGGTGTCCTAACGGGGGTTCAGGTTTCTGTCACTCCGGCAACCCCACAATTAGTAGCCAAATACACAATGCGTTCCCCTAGGCCCATAAATGGTGAAGTATCATGTAGTCAACGCTCACATGACACCACTAGAAGAATAGCACCACAACTTAAATACTAAACCGTTGAATAATAACTCAACACAAATCCACTAATAACAAAATGACTTCTCCCATGTCCTCAAGAACTAAATGAACCACTCACAAGACATCATATGGATCAAGATCAAAAATGATATGATAATGGATAACAATCTGAACATCAACAATAATCCAATGGCTCCACTCACAAGCATCCACTACTATAGTAATTAACACCGGGAAAGTTTCCCCTAAGAACTAAAGCAATATCCAACACAATTGTTACAGCGGGACAGAGTGGTGATGATGGTGCTGGTGGAGATGATGGTGTGGATGATAATGATGATGATCCCGATGAAGCCTAGCTTGATGATGGTGTTGATGGCGAAGGTCTTCCCTCTCTGGAAAGGAATTCCCCCGGCAGAAATCGGTCTGCCGGAGATATCTTTCTCTCTCGGTGTTTTCCGCCCCCAGAGGCGGCGGAAATCTACCTGTGGTCGCCCCTATCCTTAGGGTTCCGTAGGGAATATATAGGCGAAGGGGCGGAGTCGGGAGCCAGGAAGGTGGGCCACACCTTCCCTAGGCGTGGCCCAGGGTAGGCCCTCGCCTAGTGGGTGTGGGCCCCCTGTGGCCCTTCTTCGCTCCTCCTTCTGGCTTCCTCAATCTTCTGGAAAAATATAATTTTCCTATATTTTTCTGGTATTTTTCCGATCTTCACGAAATTACATCAAAATGCCTTCTTTTCCATCAGAATCCAGACTCCGGCAGTCCATGCTCCAAGAATCATCCAACATGCATAAATAGTGGAAAAGACATAAGTAATACCTCATAATAAGACAAATATCAATGAGTAGAGGTAGATTATGATATAGAATGATGATGCAAATTGGGCATGTGGGACTATGAATCCCCTTAGTCCAAGCTTGAGTCATATTAAATTTCTTGGGGACACAAACTAGTTTGGGGCGTTATTACTATCCTGTACTTATGTCATGTTTTACTGCTTATTTACTACTGTTACTCGAGGTGCGTTTAATACTGTACTATTTAGGAATTGTGAAACGTTTATGCGGTATCAACAAGAAAGTCACACTTTTGGGGTCCCAGTCGTTTACAGGTATCAACACAAACCTCTGGGTCCGTTTCGGAGCCGGCCAACTTCGTCGCGGGTTGCGTAGTAGGGTGGCCCCCTGAAATCAACTATGAATCTTGTGAATGCTTTGTCGTGATGCCTCGTTGGGTTTTCATTTGGTTTTTCCAAGGTTGATCATGCGTGTGTTACTATTTGTGCACCCCTGCAGGGTAAATCTTTCTGAAAGCCGTGTCCGCGGTTATGGACGACTTGGAGCACAATTTCTCGATCATAGACAAGCATAACTAAAGTACTGCTTTTAAAGTGACTAAAACATGACTAGTAATAGCGCAATATTCATGGAATGATTAATAAAACTACGAAATGATGGGATGTTCTTCCGCCTTCTCATTTGGGAATGGGGAGGTGGGCGAGCGATGTTTATTTATGTTGATATATATTTGTTGGATAATTCACTGTTGTTTATTTAACGAGCGTCAGTCTATCATTGGTTAGACGGATGTTGTAGCGTGTCTCTATAGAACTGTTAGGCTTTATTTTAGCTGCAATTGCATCACCCTCAGGTTGTTCCCTTTATATGCATAAAGACTTGCTGAGTCCTTTAGGTTCTCACACAATAAAATATTGGTTTAGATGGACGGGTATATCCACAGGAAGGCTACTGGGTCGAGGAGACCGATGATGGTGGCAATGACCGTCTGGTGTAGAGATTCCGGGGATGGCGATCCGTGAGATCTGTGGGCGGTATGTGCTTATTTTTAGGGCGTGTTACGCCAATTTGCTTCATGTCCGTACTCGGATCCTGTCTTTGGCTTCCGCTTGATACTCTGATGTGTGCTGTATGAGGATATATCCTAAACTATTAGAACTATCTACTATTTTGGATCTTGCCATATGGCGTTGAATATTTATATCTCTTTTAGATGGTTTGGCTTTGATATACTCTTATATGTCGCTGACATACACATTTTTATATGTTTTGTTCGCATGCCTTTCGACTACGCCGCTCGTACTTGTCCCAATGTTCTTGCAAAGTGGATAGGGTGTTGGCCGGTACCGTGCCTTGTTCCGCTCAGACGAGACCTACACGTGGGTGGCCCTTGGGCCTCCTCGGTAGGACACATTATGCACTTTGGGTTCATTCCAGGCTTGTTACTTAGAGTGTAGTGTCCGAGGGTCGTTGTCAGTCTAGCAAATATTTTTGGTAGTTATGTATATTAGGAAAAAACTAAACGTGAGAGTAGGACTGCTTCCATTTTTCTTCTTACCCTCCCACCAACCCTTTTCTAGTAAGTACGTGTGACGTTTATCAATCCTCCTAAAATTTCAAACTAGGATTCACGCATTCTGGGTTTCCGTGGTACCATAAGATGTGTTAAATCCTTTGTCTATTTGTTGGATCCAACTTTGCTTCACAATATTCCTTTCATTATAAACTATTGGTACATTCCATACTGACAGGATTTTGTCAAACCGACACGATCTATCCAATTCCTTGTAAACCGATGCAATCTTGTTAAGGGTGTTCGTCCTTCCGGCATGTTTTCACGTAATGTGGAGTTGCTAATCACTATACGTTAAGTTAAATCGACCCTATGCAAGTTTTAGCGGTCCCCGCCAAACCCGCATAGAAATGATTCAAAGGTGCCCACCAGGCACTTTCGTGTGGGTGGAAAACAAAGTAATACCATTAGAAAATAGTCCATGATGGAACCCACAGAACAGATATATACAACATGACACCATGAGTCAAGAATATATATACACAGTACAAAGAGCCAAATCACCTTGAAAACGATGCACATCCAAGTACGAATAAGATGAAAATTGGGCTAAGAGCCCTGAAGAATAACCAATGGCGTCCATAACCCTGCCCAGGCCAAGCCGGAAGGGTAACACTACTAACGACGTCGATCTCAAAACAAGCTCAAACAAACGGGGTGCCGACAAAGGGCAAATGAAAAAGAAAGCGGTCAGTACTGAGGCCAGTACACGACGAGTCTTATAATTCGGCGGTCCTCGCCTACATAGGTATGGTGGACTGAAGCGGCAGCGCAACATGCACTAAACAACCATAGAGACTCAATACAACTGACGACTATTAGAAAAGGATAAGAAAGACCTATTCGGATCCAACCTGATACTAACACCAAACATACCCATCTTGGTATTTCCCCCTCGAGACCAAATGAGGAAGTCAAACCGAGGAACTCACACCGTTGGGAGTTCTATTCATTCCATTGTAGTTGCAATACTTACTAGTCAGGTATAGATAGCACGAGTCATCCTGATATCATAAGCTGTGGGCACTTCTAGTTAACCATTCCGTTATAGTTGCAACACTTACTAGTCAGATATAAATAGCATGAGACATTCCAAACCAAGCTGTAGTTGGTACTTTTATTTAGCCAGTTTGTTGTAGTGAAGCTGATTACTAGTCATTTCAAAGTTAAATTTATAGCACTACTTTAGTTATAGTTGTCTATAATCGAGATAGTTTGCTCCAAGTTGTCCATAACGGGAGACACGGCTTTCAGAAAGTTTTACCCTACAGGGGGCACAAATAGCAACACACATACGATCAACCTCAGAAAACCCAAATGAAAACCCAACGAGGCATCATGACAAAGCAATCACAAGATTCACATAATATTTCAGGGGGGCACCCCACTAAGCTACCTGCTACAAAGTTAGCCGGCTCCGAGACGGACCCGGAGGTTTGTGACGACGGTTGTAAACGACTAGGAACCCGAAAGTGTGACTAGGCTTATCAATACCGCGAAAACGTCGCACAGGGTTCCAAAATAGTACAGGAACTCCACACGCAATAGTAAATAAAGCAGTAAAGCATGGCATAACTACAAGATACTAATAAAGCCCCAAACTACTTTGCGGCCCCAAGAAATAAGATATGACTCAAGCTCTCGCTAAGGGGATTCATGGTCCCACATGCGGATAGTGTGAATAGTCAAGGAACAAGTATCAAGTACTCGGGTTCCTATGGTACACTAGTGGGCGGTTAAAAACAAAACCACATCTATTGCCCACCGGTGCCTCTGTATTAGTTATTACTATTCCCAGCAATTTAATATCAAGTTGTAATTTGAGTCATGATCATCTCCAACATTAAGCATATGGAAACCTTCCAACAACTATGGCACTTGACGACACAAAACAGGACCTGAGCAAGTGACTATGACACTCAAGGCCAACTATCTACCAAATAACAGGTAATAGGAGGTGTCCAAGGCAATATAGTGGCTCCAAGTGATATCACAAGTACAAAAACTAGAGCATCGCAACACAGATAGCAATAGATCAATAGGTGGAAATAAAGACTATAAAAGTAAGATAGGTAGAAAGGGGGAGAATGCTCGCCTGAAAACATTGCCGAAGGTTCATATCCAAAGAACCTATTGAATCTCACACATCTCATCGTGCTATCCGGGAAGAAGCAAAACACTAAAAGAACAAGTGATGCATAATTATAACTAATGCGAAAGAATCGGCATGATCATGATATGATGCATGACATGATAAGTTAATGATGCAAACTATGTTGAGAAGATATCATGATCATAGCACATTGATGATGCATCATTAGTGAGGCATTACCAACGAGAATAATAATTTCTCAATTTTAATCATCATGTTTTCCTTACATAAATAGTTCTGATTTTTTCAAGTTCTCTATGATGCATGATGCAACTACAAGTATGGAATACACAGTTGGAAAAGGCTTGTCGCGCTGATCAATTTAGACATATAATTTGTCGAATTCGGAAATACGGATTTAAAATTATGCAATATTTAAGAAATGGGAATTTATTAACATTTATTAATTTCGTAAATTTTAAATTACTCGAATGATCTTATAAATAGCATAGTCATATTCCTCACATTTTTTTGATTCAAAAGCATATGTTATTCATATTATGTGAATTAATAAATTTAAAACAATTTTAAAGTCAAATTATATTAAAAGGGGTCAAAGTCAAAGGTTTGACTAGTTTGAATGAGTTTTGAAAATGTTTGAACTTACATATGAATTCATATACCAATTTAGAGCACATTTCATACTAGGAAAATATTTGAATTCTAAAACATTTTGAATTTACAAGTGAATTCATATAAAATCAAATTCTGGTTTTTATTTCGAATTTAGAAAATATTAGAGACTTTTGTTACTCAGGTTAGTTCTACCCACAATCTATGACCAGTGGGGTCACGAGCTATGCGGGGCCACTGAGCGCACGGCCGGTGTTGGTCGACACGTGGCCAGGCTGAGGGTGGCGGGTTGAGGATCTGGGAACCACAAGGAGCTAGATGTAAAAGTGACATGAGGTATGTGTCGAAACTGAAGATTGAATCGAACGAATCTGCTAGCTGACTCGAATCTACTGGTATTTTAATGCCAAAAACTGCGGAATTTTCTTTGATACATCTGTGTTTCCACACTCCTTTTCAGTCGTGTGTGTTACACTATTCACCTTCTTTTGTCGGCATGTCCATGCTAATTCTATCTTTGGCTATCGACGCTTCAATCAGGATTTTTTTACTTCATCTTCAAATTCTTTAGGGATAAATACATAACGGTGTCGATCCGATGCTCATGATGGTAATTTGGTCCTCGGTATAGCTATATGATGCTTATCATGAGTGGAATATGGTCAATGCTATTAATATTATCCTCCAAATGACGGAGGTTATTCTCTTGTTATTTTGAGTTATATCGTGATCATGTCTTTATCATATTCAAGTATCTTTGGCAATCTGGAGGTTTCTTCAGGCACTATGGTTTATTATCATTCGTTTATCATGCTTCACATCTTTTCGTACTCCATATCTGCAAGGTTCCCTTTGATAGGAAGAATCTCATCCTTTCATCGCTGATAGCTTTGCGTAATGTATGAGTTATTATCGATTGTTATCCAAATCTTTCCTCTTTTCAACCGGTGATCCGATCAACCAGGTGAACAAGTCAGTATCTCTTTTCTTATCCGAAGGGCCAGATCATTTATTCTTTCAATGCATCCTTCTAAACACCAATCCTTGCTCGTTATTTTGATCTTTCATGGTGGTATATCTTGAAGATATCCTTGCATATTCTATATCAATAGAAGAACATGAAGAATAACTTATTCTTCCCTCTCAATCTTCGAGAACACTGCATCTGTGTAAAGTTCTCAAAGTGTAAATCCCGACTTTTTAAGTCACATATCTCGACCATGTCCTCCTGCTAATGATATCGCTACAATTCTAGAATCATCAAAATCAATTATTAATCTTAACCCATCATCAATTTCAACCAATTATGGATTTCTTCCTTGTTTGGCAAGTTATCATCATCGTTCTGCTAAAGATTTCCTCAAGACGGCTAAATCTTGCTCAATTCTTTTGGTCTTCCGCTCATCAAGAAACCTTTTGGAAACTCTCTTGCCTTATCCTCTATCCTCAATCCGCCGGATGGCACGAAGATTTTCCAGATCCTCCACAATTCCTCTATTCAAGTTTTGGGTGTTATCATTAATCTATCTATGGAACCTCTTATGTGTCTCCATGGTTTTTGTTCATATCTCTTCCGATGGCTTGCGACTTCCGACACGATGACAATATCATCATCTTCATCTATTTTGGATCCGGCGAAGTGTTTACATCAATCTTTGTTTTCTTACGGAGCTTCATGAGTTCTTATCAAGATCTTCAGTCTGAAATTCGAGAGTTAGATTGCATGATTTTCTTATACATGTGCGGATTAATGCAATGTGTGCGGGATGGAGTAGCTATCATACAACTACTCTTATCATTCGCCCTTGTACATTGAATGGGTGGCTTATTGTGATCTCTACTTATTCCATGGAAGTTACAAGTGGCCTTTATCCCTCGAGACTTTTACTTTTGTCCTTGTTTTCCAGAGTGTACTCTCAAGAACGTATTCAATAATCTCTTGTTGGTTGTCTCATCTATTTCAACAGGGAGCAAAATCTTCAATGATCTGGTGGAAACAAATGCAAAATCTTCTCCATCGTCTTCGGTCTACCGGCGTTCAACATCATCATACACGATGGAGGAAAGATATTTGTTACTTCAAGTTGCCAAATCCCTTTATCTTGGTAAGGCAAGTTATGGTCAATGTCATCAATCGCAAAATCTGTTACAATCACCTCCAGAACCGCAATATTCAACTTCTTCCTAAAGATTCCACCATAAACTTGGGTCACCTCGTTCCCTTGAAGATAAATTGGCGTACTTCAATTGTGTGATCCTTTGGTTCTTACTGATGCAAGAATAATCTAATTCGAGAATTTCTTAACCCAAATCTTATTCCGTCGATATCAAGGAACTCTGTTGTTTGAGGGAAATATTGTTTCCAAATTTCATACCTTAAATATATGGGAATATATAATGCTATTTTCATAGTGGTTGATAACTTCTCCAAAGTCATTTGTTTCTTTCTGCGAAACAAAGAATCATCCTCACTTCGAGCTTTTGATCTCGAATCCTATTGGTGTGTCTCATCCTTTAGATTAAGTTAGGAAACTCCCTTCTTTGAATCCCTTCAAGTCCTTTGTTTCCTATAAGAAAAACGTAGACTCGCAAAAATTCTAGCAAGTTTTGTAAGTTGTAATGGTTGCACCATTCCGTTGTTCATCATCTTTGGAACATGAGGGTCACCTTTGTTCCGAACACCCGCTTTTCCTTGTTCTTTTTCTTTTCCTAGGAATCTCGGGGCAAGATTCATATTTAGTGGGGGAGAGTGGTAGCATCCTAATTGTCTAACAATTGCAATGCTACTTGCCTAGTCTATATATTGCTACTTCCTACATATCCTAATTGCATTGCATAATATCATGCTCATGTCACCATGCCACCTTGCATTTGAACATCACATTAAAACACCCTTTTATTTGGTTCTTCCCTCATATGCATTTTATATTGTATTAGTTGTATTTGCCTCTTGATATATTATAGTTGGTTCTTGATATAATGCTTGATACCCAAGTTGAGTTGGGGGTATGTCTATTATAATTCCACTGATGGCTCAGTTGATGTGGAGCCTGTTGGGAACCCCAAGAGCAAGGTGTGAAGCAGCATAGCAGCAAGTCTTCCCTCAGTAAGAAACCGAGGTTATCAAACCAGTAGGAGGAAGGAAACATCACACAGGTGTTGCAAGCAACGCGGAAACCTGCACAACACAAACTCGAGACTTTGCCCCAACTAACAGTGAGGTTGTCAATCTCACCGGTTGTTGTAACAAAGGATTAACTGTATGGTGTGGTAGGTGATGATTGTTTGCAGCAAGTAAACAAGTAACAGTGAATATGTATCAATGATAAAATTTGGACTGGGGTCCATAGTTCACTAGAGGTGCTCTCCTTAGAGAAAAAACATGGCATGAAGGGTAAACAAATTATAGCAGGGCAATTGACAGGAAATGAGCAAGGCATAAAAATGCAATACCAGACAAAAAGATCCTATGAGATTCGATTGGGCAATACAACAATATACATAAACCGCCATCCAACTGCATCTATGACTAGAAGTCCACCTTCAAGTTGTCATCCGAACTCCCTCCAGTATTAAATTGCAAGCAACAGTCAACTACTTTAAGCAAAGTGTGTAAGGTAAACAATCCACTTGTTCCATGAACAAGAGACCATTGTTTTCTCCCTAGTGGCAACAACACATCTACAACCGAAGAGATTTTTGTCACTTCCCTTGGAAACTAGAGGCAAGAACCCACTATCGAGCATAAATCCCCCCTCTTGGAGTCACTAGCAACTACTTGGCCAAGATAGCTACTAACAACGGAGAGCATGCAAGATCACAAAAACACAGACATGATAGTATCAAATAGACAAAACCATTAATCAATATGACATAGTAATCTCAATATCCATCGGATCCCCGCAAACACAACATGCATGATTACATATAGATTAGATCTTGATCATGAACGGAGCTCACAAGATCTATACATGAAAGCACAAAGGAGGAGATACAACCATCTATCTACTACATGGACCCGTACTCCAAGGTGGAACTACTCACGCTTCGTACCGAAGAAGAAGTCCTCCGGGATGATCTTCCCTCCGGTAGGGTGCCGGGAAGAACTTCAGATCCCCCCGATCTAGGGACGATGGTGGCGGCTACAGAAGGTTTCGTGGATTTTTGATCGGGGTGCCTAGGATTTCTGTATCGGGGGCTTCTTATAGGCGAAGAGGCGATGCTGGGAGGCGACCAGGGGGGCCACACCCTACCGAGGCGCGGGGTGGGCTCACCCACGCCTAGGGGGTCTGGCCGCCCTGTGGCGCCTCTCCGTCTCTCCTATGGACTTCGTGTCGCCCACGGTAAAATATTGACTTTGGATTTTGTCCCGTCCAATTCCGAGAATATTGATTTTCATCCTTTCTGGAACGAAAAACAGAAGAAAACAGGCAACTGGCACTATGGCAACTTGTTAATAGGTTAGTTCCAGAAAAGATATAAAAACACCTCAAAGTGTAGACAAAGCAAAGCAAAGTAGATACTAAACAAGCATGAAACATCAAAAATTATAGATACGCTTCTGACGTATCATCCACCACATTTGTTTTGTCTCCATCTAGACTCTCCACCATCCCAAATAATATGAGCAATTGCATTTCTCTTTTGGTATTTAATTCCAGCTCATATGAGTTGGGGAGGATCCAATCCTTGTCTACATGCTCCCATATATGGTTCTATATTGTTTTCACAATATTGTTTATGGGGTTCTACATGGTTCGTTATTGGATGCTGTGTAGAAGTAGAAACTCCAATTCAAACCATGGTTTATTCCAATAGGGAGTCTAATTGAATTCATATGGTCACATTAAATCCTAGTTGGCCAATACACACTAGATTGACTCTTGAATTCAATTAGTCTCTTTTATTTAAGAAGTCATGATTTTGTTTTTCTCAGTTCCACATGAAGCATGGTAATATGCCTTCTTGATCTAGCTTGTTTTCACCAACAAGATCAAAGCATCTACCTTACCTCCAACATGCAATATAAAGCTAACAATGTATTCCGAACTTGAATAATAAACCATTTGGTTTTGCATCTTTTAAGTACCTTTCATAATTTTTCTATTTGAATTTGACTTAACCTTATCCAAGCTAAATACCTAGCCAATATCTCTAACTCCCTGTAGTTAACCTTCTATCCTAGCTAAAACCCAATCTCTCTCTCTTGTTTGAACCTAGCTAGCTGAAATCTTTAACCCTCTACCTAATCTATATACACCACACATACACCTAGACTATCATCTTGAACGTATATGTGCCTTTCCACTCCTATCTTTTGATCAAACCACCACCCCATCTATACCTGATCAACCCCAGCTGGATCTGAACTTTTTCCCTAAAACTATCCTTGGTCCATCTAAACCACAGCCCACAAGGTTTCCTTCCTCCCCTTCTCTTCCTTGGCCAAGTAGAGTTCCCATTTTCCTGTTTATCTTCATCGTGAGATAGAGATCACGAGCTCTCCGTGCTCCCTTTCCAACATACCCTTTCCTCCTATCCACAAAAAGAAGCACCAGATCAAGATCCCCTCAACCCTAGATGTTCTCCTTCCCATCCACTGCCACCTAGCTTCCCCTGCTTCCCCTCTGTTTTTCCTACACCACAGCTTTGACCGCAAAATCCCATGGTTGGAGCTCGAAGGTTGTCCAAGTCATCGCCTTAGACCACGCAAAGACTATCTGAGCACGGCTGCACGGGAGACGAATCAGACCATCGTCCGGTACCTAGGTCGCCGACAAGAACTGCATCCGTCGTGTCCGAGTTGCTGCGCACACCTTCCTGCCGACATCTACACTATCTACATGACGCACGATCGACTCCGGTGCCCTCATGGTGAGCTGCCGTATCCGTCCACCATGTTTGCATCTGTCCTTGTCTCACGCGTATGCTGCACCGTCGTGTGATCGTGGCCCCCCGTGTTGCGAGCGTCTTCAGCATGCACACATACATCTTGGCGAGTTCCTTTGTTACCATCAGCTCCAGATCGTAGATATCGACACTGAGTAGAGCACGCGCCAATTCATATTCAGCTGGATCTTGTTGCATAGTTCCTTTGATTCATCTAGGTGCTTATGTATGTATGCATGCGACCATGTCCTTATGTCCGTTTTGTTGTTGATCTCTGCACTCGCACATCTGCTTCCTCTCCTCCGTCCAGCAACCTCTCTGGCCGCTCTCAACGAATGTATCTGCAGTCGCCTCTGCCGCGCGCCGTGCCGCTCACGCACGTAGCCGCGTGTAACATCCCAAAAATATAACAAAAGAATCATATGAATGCATGTGTGAATGAAATGATTTGACCAATGCATGAATGGACTTGTGTGATTAACCTAAATAGCAAGAAATAGTTTAAAGATGAAAATAACATCATATAAAACATTTCCATGCAGAAACAAATCAAAAAAAAAATCAAAAACAAAGCAAATGGTCATTTTTGCCAATCTTGCTCACTAGGTCACTTTGAGTGCTTCTAGTCCAAGATTTCAAACATAAACTTTCCCAATTTTTTTCACCCCTTGATAGAACTAGTAAAACTGAATCAAGGCCCACCTTTCAAACTTGTAGAAACATTTGGCAACCCCAATTAAATCACAATTCAAAATTGAATGTTATTCATATGTGAAGATCATCCATTTTCAAAACCCAACCAAACCAATGCCCCTTGACTAATCCAACTAACCAGACACTCCCTAGTATGTTCCTAGCAAACCCACAATTTGAATCCAAAATTCAAATTTAAACTTCTTGCGGCCATTTCATCAAACACCTTGCAGATTCAAATCAAACAAACATCAAACACTATAGTGTGTAGTAAAATTGGCCTAACTTGTTCCCTCTCTGGTTGCAACTAGCCCTTAGTAGATCATCTACCCTCTTTAACAATCTTTAACACCACTGTGAGCAAGCCTAGCCATTAATGACAAGCATGCCGAGAGCACCATTGCCACCCCAGTGTCGACAGCAAGCCAGAGGCCGCACTAAGCCTAGACAGAATGTCTAGCAAGCACCCCACCATCCACCGCCACTCTCTGTCCCAGCCCCGAGCACTGCCAGCCCCTGGACCACACGTCACGCCCATGCCAAACCTCTCTGCGCGAGCCGAGAGTGCGCCAGTCCGCCATGCTCGACCAACACCCACAGACCGCGCGTCGCCCTCGCCGCTTGCATGGATGATCACCAGCACCCCGCCAGACATGCCCGTTCGCTGCCGCGCGGACCATGCGCTCTGTGCAACATTAAAACCGCCGTCGGACCCGCCCAGAGCATCAGCGTGTTCCGACCAATCAGCACTGCCTCACGCCGCAAGACCACACCTTTGAGCTTCGCCAGGGAGCACAACACCGTCCCCTACCGTCGCCCATGCCGGTAGCTGCCTGTGCCGTCGACCACGGCGAGCTCAGCCCGCGCCCGTCAGTCCCCTTCCGCCACTATAAATAGAGGCCTCCACCTCTCGTTTTCGCCACACCAGTTCACTCCCCTCTCACCATAATCACCCCACCTCACTCCCGGAGCAAGGCGAGCAGCGCATCGCCGGAATTTGGCCGGAGCCCGCCGCTGCTGGAGAAGAAGGGAGCCGTCGATTGGAGCCGCCCTAGGAGAAGTTGCCGGTACCAGGAGAACCGCCGTCGTCGACTTCATCGTTCGCCCCCGTCGCCGACCCTCGCTCGAGCCCCAGTGAGCTTCCCACGACCCCCACCTGCTGCGTTAGGGTTCTGTCTCGCCGGCGCTGCCCGACGTGGACGATGAACCGTAGCCGTTCGATTAGAGTTAGATCGTGCGGTTCACACTGCCCCATACCGCTTCGCCCCTCCCCGTCTCACTAATGCGTGGGGACAACCACTTAACCAGCCCGCGTACGCGCTGTGTGTAGTGGGCCGACCCAGTAAAACATCCCGCATGACCCAACAATTCAAATTAAGCTTTATTCATTTAATTTCAAACAAAGTTCTGTACCTAGATTCAAAAATCAACCCAGCTCGATTCACTGAACCAAAATGCATGAAACCAATTTTGTTAGAAAGGTACTGAAATTCTTAATCCAAGCCCATTGGATTCAAACCATTTAGATTTGTAGAGCAACCACGGTAAAAATAACAAGGCAGAAGCTTTACTGAATTCAAATATTTTTCAAAATTCAACCAGAAAAGCTTTTGAGTTGATTCCAACTCTCAAAAATCACATTTGATCATACCTTTCAGAATATATATAAAACATATGGGTTTACTTACAGAAATAATGTTCAAGTAATAAAAGAATGCCCCATAGGCATTTCTAGTCACTTTATTTAATTAAAATAAAAAGGTTAAACCTTATTAAATTGTGACACCACTTTAAATCACATTCCCATGTACTGAAATATGTGGTGATGACATGTGTCAACATGATCCCATGTTTGAGTTGGAGAAATCTTAAGTAGTTTTTCAATGAGTAGAAATTACTTTTCTAAAAGTAAAACAAATAAGGAAATTGCTTAAATCTTGTAATATTAGTGTTGATGCTAGATCATCTAGTGCGAAACATTATGTGATGATTGGAAATAGTTAAGTATTGTTTGGTGATTGTGTACCTCGTATTTATTTATAGACGCTAGTACCAACCAAGGATACCAGAAGGAAGGAGGATACTACGAGGAAGAAGCCGACGAGAACTTGAACCACTTCTCTGCACAAGGCAAACTAACACTTGCAAGATACCCTACCTATGCAAGCATTACTACACAAGTTGACCTATGTAAGCTAATACTTGCTTGTTGCCATGACAACTATATACCCTAAGCATATGTGATCATACCCACTTGATAACCCAATCCTAGTTTTACTTGCAATCTTTATACTTTATTTCTTTGTCAAAGCTTTTTCTTAGAGTTTACATAGTGAATTTTAGATACTAGAAGAATATTGGAAGGTAGCATAAAGAGCATAAATTTGGCCTAAGTTATATAATCTTGATGTCATCCTAAGGCATGAGATTGAACTTAGTTAATCCTCACTTGTCTATTACCCCTCATTAGTATTTACCACCACTTGTAGATGCTAGTGCTAAGTATAAAACTTGATCAACTTTAGATGGGAATACTTGGTGAAAATGTTGAGGCATGAGCCTTAGCCCTTTTTAAAACTGATGGTTGTCTGGATGCGATACCATTCCAAATTTTATCGTACAACCACAATACCCGAAATTTGGGTAGGGCTTGACTGGAAATTTATATACCTTAGTATGGGTTCCCTCGCGGCCAAGGTCTCAGCTGAGGCTACCTTGTGAAGTTTTTCCACCTATGCAGTACCCAAGATGACAGTTGGTCATGGTTGGGAGGCCAAACTCACAGGATAGGTGACTATACTAGGGCATGTAAGTTTAGGATTGATTATCCGCATACTGAGTATGGTGAATTAAGGATTTGTTCCTAACGGATGTATCGAATGTTGTGGTGAAAGTGTACAATCTCTACAGAGGGTCAAACTATTCGAATAGTCGCGTCCGCCGTTATGGACAGTTGGAGTGGCCATAGTGTTCCCCCGTCAGATGTTTTCAGAATGACTTGTGAAATGAATTGTGACTTTGAATTGACCACAACAGAGTTGTGATATGAAATTCAAGTTTAAATTTATTGCTTGTGAACTTAGTAGAGGTAAATCTGGCTTTTCGAAAAACAACCCTAGAGCTTAGTATATCGTTTTCAAAACCCCCCTTAACCTGTTAGTATTAGTTTGTGAGTACTTAAAGAGTACTCATGGATTTGTCCTTGGCTATTCCCGTGGACAGACTATGAAGATGAGTACCAGGATGATGGACCGTAGGAAGGTTACGACAACTAGGATTATCTCCCATCGCCAGCATTGCCTGTGACCCTAAAGATGGAGTTTCGCCTATGCTATCGTTACTATTACGTTATTCCGCTGCTTGTATTGTATTAAGAACTGGATCATGAGATCCTTATTTGTGTAAGACCTTATGTATGGTTTGTAATGGATGATGTACTGTGATATACAAATTTGTTATATCTCACAAAAATGGTAATCCTGGGATTGCGATGTATGGAATAATAGGCATCTGGGATTAAAAATCCGGGTGTTGACAAGTTGGTATCAGAGCCATTCTGACCATAGGATACCCTAGTTAGAATGGACGTTTGAATCAAAAAACTAGTTTTAAAACCAAAGGAAGTGAGTATTTACAAAAACTTATTCTCATTCTTATCACTTGGATTCTTTCATGAAAATTCATGTTCCTCAAAAATTCTTGCAAACTTACATAATATTTGACACACTTGATCACTCTACTAACTTACTCATCCTATATTCTTATAGATGGACGTGAAGTACAGCAAGTTTTATCAGTTGGGGAATGAAGGAGACCTCATCTTTGAGCATGACTTGGACTAGCTGTCGGAGTTGCTGGAGCGTCCACACCTCGAGTTCTTTGGAGCTCAGCTCAATGATCACGAAGGAGAAGACCTGCAGTGGCTAGTTGTTGCAAGTCTCCGAGGAAAGATTGAACCTCCCACTGCAGAGGGAATTCAGTTCACCTTAAGAGAGAACAACTGGCTCGATGGACTGGCCAGGGAAATGCAGGAAGCTCTTGCCCGTCTGTGTGGGAAGAGTATCAATCAGATCAACGGTACCCTCTTTGAGTTCTACCCAAGGCGTGATGTTATGGGACAGCCACTGGAGGCCCCACATCATCCCGAGTTGAAGACTCAGTTGGACCACCTCACCTTCATGATGTACGACCGTCAGAAGGAGTTGGACAATGCCCGTGGCTACGCCAACCACAAGTACGCCATCGCCAAGAAGAAGGATCAGACCCTCGCCATGCTAGTGCAGGATCGCAAGTCTCGTTGCCGTCAGCTCGACAAGAAGAAGCGCATCATTGCCCGTCTTCGCCACCGGATCACGTATTTGGAGGAGACCATCCACGAGAGAGACATGCAGTTGGAGGAAAGGGAGAATGCCGGAGAAGACCTTCGTGGAGACCCCTACTCCTATCTCAACGACGATGATGACTTTCTGGAAGATCAGGCCATGGACTTCTTCACCGATGAGGATGATTTTGCCTTCATCGATGACGATGAGGATGATGAGTACACTGACTCCGAGGAGTAGTAGCACTTGAGAACTAGCGTTAGTGAGTTGTAGTCGGCCCCACTGTATCGTAGCTTCATAGAATGGTTCTTAAAACCATCTGTTTTTGTTTGTTGTGATGTGTGTTGTATCGTGTGCTATGAATGAAAAACAAGTTGCTAGAAAAATCTGAATCAACACTTGAGAACTTTAAAAACTTTTCAAAATTCCCGAACCTTAGAAATTTCCCTCTTTTCTCATGATCTATCTCAATCTTCAGATGCCTCGCGGAGGAAGTGGCTCAGCCCCGTACCCGATTTTGCAACTCTTGAAAATGATGGTTTCAGACCGTGAAGCCGAAAGAGTCGAATGTCAAGCCAACCTAGCCACCCTTCAACAGATAGCTCAAATGGCCAACAACAATCAAGGCCATGGAAATCAGGACAACCATGGATCTAAGCTCAAGAATTTCCAGAACAACAATCCACCTATTTTCACTAAGTCGGAAGAGCCCCGAGATGCAGATGATTGGCTGCAAACCATGGAGAACAACCTGGAAGTCGCATGAGTGGAAGCTAACGAGAAAGTTTTATTCGCCACCCACTATTTGGCCAGATATGCAAGAGCATGGTGGAATAGCGTTCGTGCAATGACCGGAGGTCAGATGATGACTTGGGAGGAATTCAAGATCAAGTTTAGCAGAACCCATGTGCCACCGGGTTTAATCAAGAGGATGAGGGATGAATTCAGAGAACTGAAGCAAGGAAGGATGACCGTAGTGGAATACCGTGACAAGTTCTTGTCATTAGCTAGGTATGCCCCGGATGAGATCGACACTAAATCCAAGAAGAAAGAGAGATTCCTGAATGGTCTGCACGATGAGATGCATACGGTGTTGGTCAATATCCCCTTTGTTGATATTAATGCCCTAGTCGACTCTGCCATTCAGATGGAAGGAAAGATCAACCAAGCCAATGAGAACCGCAAGCGCCGCATGATGCATCAACCAGGAACCCACCAGACACCAAAGTATCTCCCAACCCATCTCCAGGATTTGCCCCAAGAAACAACAGACCCCCTATGAACCATCCGACCTATCCCAACCGTGGAAACCCAAGGCCCGGAGGAAACCACAACAACCCCGGCAACTCTAGCAATTTCAACCGTGCCCCACCCAAGTTCAATAACAACAATGCCGCCACCAACACCAACACTGCCCCAAGGACCGGAAGCAATGTTGTGCCTGTTGCAGCAAAGGACAAGTCGCAAGTGACTTGTTATGAATGTGGAACCAAGGGTCACTACTCCAATGAGTGCACCAAGAAGAATGCCGCAGCCCCCAATGCAAATGCCCCAGCTCAGCAGCAGTGTCGTGTTCAGCCCGGAAGAAGGTTTTCCCCAGGTAATTCGCTCAACCGCAACGGCCGCCTCTTTCTCATGCATGCTGAAGAAGCCAAGGAAGTGCCAGATGTTGTGCTGGGTATGTTTTCCGTTAACTCAATACTTGCAAGAGTGTTGTTTGATTCTGGAGCATCACACTCATTTGTTACTGAAGAATTTGCATGCACTAGTAAGATTCAACCAACCAAATTGAAGCATGTTATGATTGTGCAAATACCCGGTTCAACCACCAAAGCTAGGCAAATTTGCAAAGCCGTCCCAATCCGAATCCATGGCATATATTTTTATGCTAATCTAATAGTACTCGGAACTAAAGGTTTGGAAGTAATACTAGGAATGGATTGGATGTCCAAACACAAAGGATTAATTGACTATGCCAAGAAAGCCATAACCATGACTAGTACAGTCGGAGTATCAGTCGATCATATATCTTAAACCTTGCCTAGTCAATTCAAGTGCAACAAGAGTATAGCCCAGCCCACCATTGACCAAGTCCGGATAGTCTGTGAATACCCCAATGTATTTCCAGATGTTTTGCCCGGTATGCCCCCAGATCAGGATATCGAGTTTATCAATGAACTAATACCTGGAACCGGACCCATCGCCCAGAGAACATATAGTATGAACCCGTCTGAACTAGCAGAACTAAAAAAGCAAATGGATGCCATGCTGGAAATTGGATTGATTCAACCAAGTGCGTCACCATGGAGATCAACTGTTTTATTCGTGGACAAGAAGGATGGAGGTAACCGTCTGTGTACGGATTATCGAAAGTTAAACGATGTCACTATCAAAAACAAGTACCCGTTGCCGAAGATCGAAGATTTGTTTGACCAGTTGACTGGTGCCAAAGTGTTTTCTAAGATTGATCTTAGAACTGGCTATCGTCAACTCAAGATTCGCGTAGAGGATATTCCAAAGACTGCCTTTACTACCAGATATGGATTACACGAGTATACTGTCATGTCTTTTGGATTAACCAATGCCCCCGCTTATTTCATGAACCTCATGAATAAGATTTTTATGGACTTCCTGGATAAATTTGTCGTTGTTTTCATTGATGACATTTTGATTTATTCCAAATCAGAAGAAGAACATGAGCTACACCTAAGGACCATTCTTGGAACCCTTAGAGAGCATCAGTTGTATCCCAAGTTTAGCAAATGTGAATTCTGGTTATAGGAGTTAGGATTCCTCGGACATATTGTATTAGCCGGAGGAATTGCCGTTGACCCTGCAAAGGTGAAAGATGTCGAAGATTGGCAAGCCCCAACCACTCAAACCCAAGTTCGTGCATTTCTCGGATTAGCGGGATACTACCGCAAGTTCGTAGAAGGATTCTCGAGTATCGCCAGACCCATGACCCAATTTCTAAAGAAGGACAAGAAGTTTGAATGGACAGACAAATGTGAAGCGAGTTTTCAAGAACTCAAGAGAAGATTGATTTCAGCCCCCATCTTGATCATGCCGGATATCACCAAGCCCTTTGATGTGTATTGTGAAGCATCCAATATCGGCCTAGGATGTGTGCTAATGCAAGAAGGAAAAGTTATATCTTATCTATCCCAACAACTGAGGCAGCATGAACAGAATTACCCAACCCATGACCTCAAACTCGCAGCCGTAGTTCTAGCCCTGAAGACATGGAGGCTTTACCTGATGGGAAGCCGTTGTGAGATTTATTCGGATCACAAGAGCCTGAAGTATATATTCACTCAGAAGGAGCAGAATATGAGGCAGAGAAGATGGATTGAGCTAATCAAGGACTATGATCTGGACATTCACTATCACCCCAATAAAGCCAATGTGGTAGCAGATGCCCTTAGCAGATTGCCGTGCCGCTTGAACTCCATGATTCTAAAGGAGCAACCAAGTTTGCACAAAGAGATGGAAGATTTCCGAATGGAATTAGTGAGTGAAGGATTTTTGGCTAGCATACAACTTCAACCCACTTTGATCAGCCAGATCAAAGAGGCGCAGAAAGGAAATGCAAATATCGACGGAATCAAGCGTCGTATCGGTACATGCAAACTACCCGAATTCACCAAAGACGAAGAAGGAGTTATGTGGTACAAAGGACGCCTTTGTGTACCAGCAGATTCGGAATTGAAAGAAGTGATTTTGAAAGAGGCCCATGATACTCTTTATTCTATCCACCCCGGAGGAACGAAGATGTATCAGGATTTGAAGGAACTATTCTGGTGGCATAAGATGAAGAGAGCAATCGGAAGCTATATCGCCAAGTGTGATATATGTTAGAGAGTCAAGGCGGGACATAAAAGACCCGCAGGGCTGTTGCAATCTCTACAGATTACAGAATGGAAATGGGATTCCGTTGGAATGGACTTTATCACCGGATTGCCTACTTCTAGTAGGGGAAATGATTCTATCTGGGTCATAGTTGACAGATTGTCCAAAGTAGCCCATTTCTTACCCGTCAAGACCACATACCAGAGTTCGAAGCTAGCGGAGTTATACATCGCTAGAATCGTCAGTTTGCACGGAGTCCCCAAGAACATCGTATCGGATCGAGGAACCTAGTTTACCTCGAGATTCTGGAAGAAAGTCCAAGAAGGTTTAGGAACCCGACTAGATTTCAGCACAGCTTATCACCCCCAGACCGATGAACAAACGAAGCGAGTAAATCAAATACTCGAAGATATGTTGAGAGCATGTGTGCTAGAGTATGGATCTAAATGGGAAGACTGCCTGCCTTTCGCAGAATTTTCTTGCAATAACAGTTATCAAGCTAGTCTGCAAATGGCCCCATTTGAGTTTATGTATGGAAGGAAGTGTCCCACCCCTTTGAATTGGTCGGAAGTAGGAGAGTCTCTGATTTTCGAACCCGACATCCTACGAGAAGCAGAAGAGAAAGTCCACAAGATTCGTGAGCACCTTAAGACCGCCCAGTCAAGACAGAAGAGTTACGCCGACAAGAGACATCGATACCTTGCTTTAAATATCGGAGATTTCGTGTATCTTAAAGTGTCGCCGTTGAAAGGGATGCAACGTTTCCAGCTGAAAGGAAAGTTAGACCCCAGATATATCAGACCCTTCAAGATTTTGAATCATCGAGGAGAAGTATCATATCAATTGGAACTGCCAGAGGAAATGTCCGTAGTGCACAATGTGTTCCATATATCGTTACTTCGCAAGTGCCTTGAAGTTCCAGAGAAGACTGAAGTGTTTAAGAACATTGATCACCAAACCATAGAGATCAATGATGACCTGACATACCCAGAAGTACCCATCCATATTTTGGAAGAAGCTTTCAGAACCACCAGGACCCGAGCATCAAGTTTCTCAAGATTCAGTGGAGCAACCACACTGAAGCTACCTGGGAGCGCGAAGATCACATCCGGACGGAGTTTCCCGATCTCTTTAAATCATAGGTAATCTTTTTTTGTCCTTTTTCAAATCTCGGGACGAGATTTTTTTAAGGGGGGAAGGTTTTAACATCCCAAAAATATAACAAAAGGATCATCACACTCTAATCACTAAAATTAGGGTTAACAAAAACTTTGATTAATTAAAATCATATGAATGCATGTGTGAATGAAATGATTTGACCAATGCATGAATGGACTTGTGTGATTAACCTAAATAGCAAGAAATAGTTTAAATATGAAAATAACATCATATAAAACATTTCCATGCAGAAACAAATCAAAAGAAAATTAAAAACAAAGCAAATAAAGCAAATGGTCATTTTTGCCAATCTTGCTCACTAGGTCACTTTGAGTGCTTCTAGTACAAGATTTCAAATAGAAACTTTCCCAATTCTTTTCACCCCTTGATAGAACTAGTAAAAGTGAATCAAGTCCCACCTTTCAAACTTGCAGAAACATTTGGCAACCCCATTCAAATCACAATTCAAAACTGAATGTTATTCATATGTGAAGATCATCCATTTTCAAAACCCAACCAAACCAAGGCCCCTTGACTAATCCAACTAACCAGACACTCCCTAGTATGTGCCTAGAAAACCCACAAATTTTGAATCCAAAATTCAAATTTAAACTTCTTGCGGCCATTTCATCAAACACCTTGCAGATTCAAATCAAACAAACGTCAAACACTATAGTGTGCAGTAAAATTGGCCTAACTTGTTCTCTCTCTGGTTGCAACTAGCCCTTAGTAGATCATCTAGCCTCTTTAACAATCTTTAGCACCACTGTGAGCAAGCCTAGCCATTAATGGCAAGCATGCCGAGAGCACCATTGCCACCCCAGTGTCGACAGTAAGCACCCCACCATCCACCGCCACTCTCTGTCCCAGCCCCGAGCACTGCCAGCCCCTGGACCACACGACACGCCCATGCCAAACTTCTCTGCGCATGAGCCAAGAGCGCACCAGTGCGACATGCTCGACCAGCACCCACAGACCGCGCGCCGCCCTCGCCGCTTGCAGGGAAGATCACCAGTACCCCAGCACCCCGCCAGACATGCCCGTTCGCTGCCGCAGAGACCACGCGCGTTGTGCGACATTAAAACCGCCGTTGGACCCGCCCAGAGCATTAGCGTGTTCCGACCGATCAGCACCGCCCCACGCCGCAAGACCATGCTGTTGAGCTTCGCCAGGGAGCACAGCACCGTCCCCTACCGTCGCCCATGCCGGTAGCTGCCTGTGCCGTCGACCAAGACGAGCTCAGCCCGCGCACGTCGGTCCCCTTCCTCCACTATAAATAGAGGCCTCCACCGCTCGTTTTTGCCACACCAGTTCACTCCCCTCTCACCCAGAATCACCCCACCTCACTCCCAGAGCAAGGCGAGCAGCGCATCGTCGGAATTTGGCCGGATCCCGCCGCTGCTGGAGAAGAAGGGAGTTGTCGATTGGAGCCGCCCCAGGAGAAGCTGCCGGTACCAGGAGAACTGCCGTCATCGACTTCGTCGTTCGCCCCCGTAGCCGACCCTCGCCTGAGCCCCGGTGAGCCTCCCACGACCCCCACCTACTGCGTTAGGGTTCTGTCTCACTGGAGCTGCCTGACGTGGACGATGAACCGTAGCCATTCGATTAGAGTTAGATCGTGCGGTTCACACTGCCCCATACCGCTTCGCCCCTCCCCGTCTCACTAACGCGTGGGGACAACCACTTAACCAGCCCGCGTACGCGCTGTGTGTAGTGGGCCGGCCCAATAAAACATCCCGCATGACCCAACAATTCAAATTAAGCTTTATTCATTTAATTTCAAACAAAATTCTGTACCTAGATTCAAAAATCAACCCAGCTCGATTCACTAAACCAAAATGCATGAAACCAATTTTGTTAGAAAGGTACTGAAATTCTTAATCCATGCCCGTTGGATTCAAACCATTTAGATTTGTAGAGCAACCACGGTAAAAATAACAAGGCAGAAGCTTTACTGAATTCAAACATTTTTCAAAATTCAACCATAAAAGCTTTTGAGTTGATTCCAACTCTCAAAAATCACATTTGATCATACCTTTCAGAATATATATAAAACATATGGGTTTACTTACAGAAATAATGTTCAAGTAATAAAAGAATGCCCCATAGGAATTTGTAGTCACTTTATTTAATTAAAATAAAAAGGTTAAACCTTATTAAATTGTGAGACCACTTTAAATCACATTCCCATGTACTGAAATATGTGGTGATGACATGTGTCAACATGATCCCATGTTTGAGTTGGAGAAATCTTAAGTAGTTTTTCAATGAGTAGAAATTACTTTTCTAAAAGTAAAACAAATAAGGCAATTGCTTAAATCTTGTAATATTAGTGATGATTCTAGATCATCTAGTGTGAACCATTGTGTGATGATTGGAAATAGTTAAGTATTGTTTGGTGATTGTGTACCTCGTATTTATTTATAGACGCTAGTACCAACCAAGGATACCAGAAGGAAGGAGGATACTACGAGGAAGAAGCCGACGAGAACTTGAACCACTTCTCTGCACAAGGCAAGCTAACACTTGCAAGATACCCTACCTATGCAAGCATTACTACACAAGTTGACCTATGTAAGCTAATACTTGCTTGTTGCCATGACAACTATATACCCTAAGCATATGTGATCATACCCACTTGATAACCCAATCCTAGTTTTACTTGCAATCTTTATACTTTATTTCTTTGTCAAAGCTTTTTCTTAGAGTTTACATAGTGAATTTTAGATACTAGAAGAATATTGGAAGGTAGCATAAAGAGCATAAATTTGGCCTAAGTTATATAATCTTGATGTCATCCTAAGGCATGAGATTGAACTTAGTTAATCCTCACTTGTCTATTACCCCTCATTAGTATTTACCACCACTTGTAGATGCTAGTGCTAAGTATAAAACTTGATCAACTTTAGATGGGAATACTTGGTGAAAATGGTTATGAAAACCTTAGAATGATGAGTCATTCTACTGAAATGTTTTGACATGTGTTTCCGAACACTAGATGATTTTGATGAAGAAAATGTTGAGGCATGAGCCTTAGCCCTTTTTAAAACTGATGGTTGTCTGGATGCGATACCATTCCAAATTTTATCGTATAACCACAAAACCCAAAATTTGGGTAGCGCTTGATTGGAAATTTATATACCTTAGTATGGGTTCCCTCGTGGCCAAGGTCTGAGCTGAGGCTACATTGTGAATATTGTCCACCTGTGATGATAGTTGGTCATGGTTGGGAGGCCAAACTCACAGGAGAGGTGCCTATACTAGGGCGTGTAACTGAAAGGTTAGGATTGATTGTCTGCATACTAAGTATGGTGAATTCAGGATTTCTTCCTGACGGATGTATCG
Organism: Avena sativa; assembly: GCA_916181665.1. Lineage (NCBI taxonomy): Eukaryota > Viridiplantae > Streptophyta > Magnoliopsida > Poales > Poaceae > Avena > Avena sativa. The sequence goes on along the minus strand of OV702283.1, from coordinate 150,410,315 downwards.
AATGTTGTGGTGAAAGTGTACAATCTCTGCAGAGGGTCAAACTATTCGAATAGCCGCGTCCGCGGTTATGGACAGTTGGAGTGGCCATATTGTTCCCCCGTCAGATGTTTTCAAAATGACTTGTGAAATGAATTGTGACTTTAACTTGACCACAACAGAGTTGTGATATAAAATTCAAGTTCCCACTTAGGTGTTATAAAACTTTCAACTAAATTTCTTGCTTCTGAACTTAGTAGAGGTAAATCTGGCTTTTTGCAAAACAACCCTAGAGCTTAGTATATCCTTTTCAAAACCCCATTAACCTGTTAGTATTAGTTTGCGAGTACTTAAAGAGTACTCATGGCTTTGTCCCTGGCTATTCCCGTGGCCAGACTATGAAGAGGAGTCCCAGGATGATGGGCCGCAAGAAGGTTACGACAACTAGGATCATCTCCCATCGTCAGCATTGCCTGTGACCCTGAAGATGGAGTTTCGCCTACGCTATCGTTACTATTCCGTTATTCCGTTGCTTGTATTGTATTAAGAACTGGATCATGAGATCCTTATTTGTGTAAGACCTTATGTATGGTTTGTAATGGATGATGTACCGTGATATCCAAATCTGTTATGTCTCGCAAAAATAGTAATCCTGGGATTGCGATGTATGGCATAACAGGCATCTGGGATTAAAAATCCGGGTGTTGGCACTGCGCTCGCCCGCGACAACACCCGCCAATGACCCCCGTCTCTATATGTTTTCCGTCCGCCTCGTTTTCGTCTCCAGAGTCAACCTTCTCATGTATGCATAGAGGGACCTCCCATCTCTCCAGGACATCTCTCGACACTCAAAATGGCAGAGTATCTCGCTCAAAATCGTCGAGCAAAGTTTGGCTCGAGCAACCTCCTGTTCTGACCGTTTCTTCAGTTTTGTGCACTTGTGTTCTTCCTATGTTTGCCTCAATTTCTCCGTTTACATAGTATACACCTGGCCTTAATTCTTGCACTGTGTTAACCTTTGTTGTTCCATCTATCTGAAGCATCAAACCAATCTCCAAATGGAGCTCTAACCCATCCGGAATCATCCTGCCAAGATTGGGCCGAGCTAGCTGTTTTGACTCTGAAACTTTCAGTTCGTCAGACCACTCCCCACCTGTTCTGTGCATTTGCAAACAGCCCCTTGCATTTCTTTCTTCTCCACTCCAGCCATCAAGCCAAGTTAATAGCCCAGGTCCACCGAGCAGTGTCAGTGGTTAAGGCTACAACAGTTTTCCAGGTCCACATAACTTAAAAAAAATCAGTTTTCCAGGATTTGTCTCTTTTAAACAGAAAATGTAACTAATGATGTTAAATGGATAAAATCATATATCTTTATTGAAAAATGGAAATATAACATTTTATATATGTTTCTTGATCATAAAAATTCAAGGATCATGAATATGCTATCCAAAATAATTTTTGCATAATTAAAATTTTCAAAATAATTTAAATACTATTAAATTACTATTTCTTAATAAATTCATAACTTTTAGTTCGTAATTCCGAATTTGACAAATGATATTTCTAAAATGGTCAGCACGATGAGCCCATTCTAAATATGCATTCCATGATATGAATTGGAGCATGCATCATAGAAATATTAATGGGGCAGCAATGTTTATGGGAGCAAAACATGACTAAAAACTTAATAAAATGATTTCATCTTGTACCCCACACCTCACCCATGCCATGCTATGTTATACTAGGTAAATTGTGCATCATATCATCATGAATAACTTGTTTGCTTGTTGCATATGATCTATATGATTGTGCAATGTATTTATGTCGGGCCCTTGTGTGTTTGGTTTTTATCTAGATAGACGCTGAGCAAGGAGAATATCAGGAGCCTCAGGAGTATTACCCAAATCCATCTTATTCTGCAACTGAAATTTCAGGCAAGCATTTCCCCATGCTTGCACTACATATAGTACCTACCGCATCTATCTTATTCTTGCATCATTGAGTCGCGATCTGAATAAAAATTGAATCCCAAGTACTGCATAGCCTTTACTTTTAAACCCCGTCAAAGCTTGTTTCCTCCATTCTATGAGCCATTACTACGGGAGTTGCTCGAGCCATGCGAGTCGTAGAATTGCATGTGTAGGGTATGTGAGTGTCTTGGAATAATGATGTACCTAAACAACTGAATTGAGTAGTAATGGGACAACTAATGAAAGAGGCACCGATGAGAAATATCTGCTATTTGGTTATTTATGCTCACTTGTGTCCCATATTACCCCGAGTACTTGATACTTATTCCTTGACTATTGCACTATCCGCATGTGGGACCATGAATCCCCTTAGTCCTAGCTTGAGTCATATTTAATTTCTTTGGGCCACAAACTAGTTTGGGGCGTTATTACTATCTTGTACTTATGTCATGTTTTATTGCTTATTTACTACCATTGCTTGAGGAGTGTCTACTACTGTACTGTTTAGGAATTGTGATACGTTTATGCGGTATCGACAAGCCCAGTGACACTTTCGGGTTCCCAGTCATTTACAGTCATCGACACAAACCTATGGGTCTGTCTCGGAGCCGGCCAACTTCGTCGCGGGTTGCTTAGTGGGGTGGCCCCGTGAAGTCAACTATGAATCTTGCAAATGCTTTGTCGTGATGCCTCGTTGGGTTTTCATTTGGTTTTTCCGAGTTTGATCGTGCGTGTGTTCTATTTGTGCACCCCTGCAGGGTAAATCTTTCTGAAAGCCATGTCCACGGTTATGGACGACTTGGAGCATAGTTTCTCGATCATAGACAAGCATAACTAAAGTACCGCTTTTAAATTGACTAAAACATGACTAGTAATAGCACAATATTCATGGAATGATTAATAAAACTGCCAACGGATGTTATGTTCTTCCGTCTTCTCGTTTGGGAACACGAAGGTGGGCGAGCGATGTTTATTTATATTGATATATATATATATATCTGTTGGGTAATTCACTATTGTTTATTTAACGAGCGTTCGTCTATCATTGGTTAGGAGGATGTTGTAGCGTGTCTATAGAACTGCTAGGCTTTATTTTCGCTCAATTGCGTCACCCTCGGGTTGTTCCCTTTAAATGCATAAATACTTGCTTAGTCCTTTAGGGTCTCACACGATGAAATATTGGTTTAGATGGACAGGTATATCCACGGGAAGGCTACTGGGTCAAGGAGACCGATGATGGTGGCAATGACCGTCTGGTGTAGAGATTCTGGGGATGGAGATCTGTGAGATCTGTGGGTGGGATGTTCTTATTTTTAGGGCGTCTTATGCCAATTTGCTTCTTGTCCATACTCGAATCTTGTCTTCTGATTCCGCTTGATACTCCGATGTGTGTTGTATGAGGATATATCCTAAACTATTAGAACTATCTAGTATTTTGAATCTTGTCGTATGGCGTTGAATATTTATATTTCTTTTATATGGTTTGGCTCTGATGTATTATATGTCGCTGACATACATATTTGTGTATGTTTTGTTTGCATGCCTGTCGAATACGTCGCTCGTACCTGTCTTGATGTTTGTGTAAAGGTGATAGGGTGCTGGTCGATACCGTGCCATGTTCTGCTCAGACAGGACCTACACGTGGGTGACACTTGGGCCTCCTCGGTAGGACCCCTTATGAACTTTGGGTTTATTTCAGGCTTCTTACTTAGAGTGTAGTGTCCAATGTATTACACGTTCCGACGGCGATCACATCAACTCTTGATCCACTGCCGACACGCATCATGACCTCACCCCTTGCTAGTGGTCGCTTGTTCCGCAACCCCTGATTCGAGTTACATATATTAGCAACCGATCCAGTATCTAATACTCAGGTGCTACTGCGAGTACTAGTCAAGTACACATCAATAACATGTATATCATATATACCTTTGTTTGCCTTGGTGGCCTTCTTGTCTGCCAAATACTTTGGGCGATTGCGCTTCCAATGGCCAGTCCCCTTACAATAATAGCACGCAGTATCAGACTTAGGGCCATCTCGGGATTTATTTTTAGGCGCGGCAATATATTTGCCGCCCTTATTTCCCTTATGTTTACTCTTCTTGTATTTCTTGAAACCAGTGGTCTTATTGATCATCAACACTTGATGTTCTTTTTTGATCTCCACCTCTGCAGTTTTAAGCATTGACAGAAGCTCGGTGAGAGACTTCTTCATGCCCTGTATGTTATAGTTCATCACGAAGCTCTTGTAGCTAGGTGACAGAGATTGGAGAACATGGTGTATGCCTAAGTAAATGGAAACATTATTACCATGGACACAAGCTTAGCCGCGTACTCAGACATTTTGAGTACGTGCACACTAACAGAGCTATTCTCTTCCATCATGCAGCTAAAGAAATTTTCATAAGCATTATAACTCTACGGCAGCATGGGTATCGAAATCATTTTCTATTCACCCATTGTATCAAATGCATTGCCATTTTCAAACGCTTTCGAAATTCTGGCTATAGCCCACACAGTAAGCCGCAATGAACTAAGTTGTGGTCCTCCTGACGAGTCAAATAGACGTTCTTTTCCTCGTCAGGGGCATCAGGTGGGGGGCCTAGCGGCGCTTCTAGCACATATTGCTTTTGTGCAGCATTGAGGAGAATCCTCAAATTCATGGCCCATTGAAATTAAAAGCAGGTGGTGCCATCTACAATAGAATTTGTAAAGTTTAGGCTAAGTTTATGATAGATCGAGTTCAACTAATCCAAATTATGAATGAACTCCCACTCAAAAACAACATCCCTCGTGTATTTTTGGTGATTACATGAACCAAATCCACTACACCAAGTCCGATCATCACGTGAGTCGGTGTAGTTTCAAAGGCGAGCATCTATATGTGCATCATATCAAATATATGACTGATGCTTAACCTTTCAGTCCGTGTTCTAAGGCCATGATTGTACATGCTAGGCTCGCCAAGTAAGAACCTTAGTACTTGTGTGTGTAAAATTGTCTTACACCCGAAATATGATCGTGGATTCAAGTACACCCAATCATAACATGATGTCTTGAAGCGGCGAAACAGAATCGGTGCTTACTTAAGGGAGAACACATTTTTATCTTGATATCTAAATGAGGGATCATCTTATAATGCTACTAAAATTCCAAACAAGCAATATAAGATGCAAAACATCATATGTGAAAAGTGAAATGATATGGTTCTTGCACTTGATCACTATCATGTTCATCATGGTATGATCTTTATCATTCCTTTGTGTGTAAGGCCAAGGTATATGGAACTTACACGTTAGGTGTGTTGTAAGAGTATCAACTATACATCAACTTACAACATTACCATATCATGACACTAGCCCAGCAACAATCTAAACTAGACGCTTCTAATTTATCCATTGCAAGTTTTACATGGCTTAGAGATTTCGAAGATAGAACAGTTCTTACCTACGAACATGGAACCACAACAATGATAACTAAGTTATTAGCAACTCGTTGTAATCATATATTGACTATAGTAGGAGAGACATACACTCGCTAGCCACTTATGCAAAACTAGTTGCATGTCAAGCGTGGAACTGGTCTCATGTGCGAGGACATGTAAAGTTAGTCCGGGACGCTTCATTCCACTATGCCACCAATATCCAAAATACAAATAAGAAGAAATAACATGATCATCATCACCCATATACTAATATGTGTACTACCCGTGCAAAGCATCTACGCATCAATCAGGCTCTAAGATCTATGGGAGCTACTAAGCACCATAGAAAACAATGGGATCTACTAAGCACCAAGATCTATCTACTAGATACAAGCTACGGGTGGATATACATCCATAGAGAACATACCCTTGTAGACCGACAAAGTTTAACAAGGTCGAACTCGTGGATGATGTAGTCAAACGCTTGTCGATCTCAAGATCGATAAGAAGTCCAACGCTGCAAATCAACAGTGCATCCGTGATCGCACACACATTCAGGCCACCGAACAACCTCCGCCTCCTCGCTCTAGTGATGTAGCGGAAGCAGCAACTCCTTCCATAAGAAAAGCCACCGGGAACATGTATCTCGCTAGTCCGAGGCCATGGAGGAATAGTTCAAGAGGGGGGAGAGATCCTTCACGAGGAGGTGTGAGTGAGAGAGAGGGAGAGGGGCCCTTTTATAGGAGGAGGGGCACCCTAAGGGGAATGGTCGGCGGCCATGGTGGCTGCCGCCACCCTTTCCTCCATTCATGTGAGTGGATCTCCCACTCAAATTTGACTCTCCATTTCCTCCACTCAAATCCCATTAAATTTCCACCAAATTTAATGTAATCTCTCATTAAATAGAACTCCTTTTATTTATTCAGAATTTTGTCAATTACATCAATGTGACACCCCCGAGATCGGGGCTAAACAAATCCCAGACCTCCGTCTGAAATAATCTTAACCTTGAGCTCGAGAATATCCAGTAAAGAATCGTTAACACGACAGTGACCCTACGACACAAAAATTTATTACAACAAGCTCATAACTGAGCAGAGAACCAAATTATTACAAGAAGAGGTCACTGACCACAAACATCAAACAATGGAAATCAATTTATGCTATTAAGTATAGCAAACTTAACAAATGTCCTAAGAGGCCTAAAGCATAACTATGACGTCCCAGCCCATAGATTCCAGGCTGCCGGCCGGGAACCCCAAGCTACTCGTCGATGTTGATGTAGTACCAAACTCGTATTCAGGGAACACTTACTCTGCCAAAAGCATCAACAAAGCAAGGGTGAGTACAGGGTGTACTCCGCAAGACTTCTGGCTGGTGGAGTTGTTTTGCGTAAAGCCGTCTTTCTTTATAAAACAAGAGAGGGAGAAGAAGCTCGTCTATTTAGAGTATTTTAAAAGGGGACAAGAGAGCGACATCTCCAAAGTATTGATCATCATCTTTTGATATCCACAAATCATCATCATCTGAACTAGGATCACCCCTCGTACCCACGAGGAAGCATCCTTAACAAACATTAGTTGCCAAGTTTTATGATTAGGTTCATGTTCTCTATGATCTTAGAATATAGTCACCAAGCGTTCATAACCGTGAACATAGCTTTTCGAAAAGATTTAACCCTGCAAGGTGTACAACTTTACCCACACATACCAACCGACTCTTAATGCCAACGTTATTAGCCCTCTTCCTTGGAAGGCCGGCAGAGGGTGGTTAGCCACGACCTTTACCTTGCTTTCGCCGAGACCATGAGTCACGCAATAAGTATGGTTCCGCCGTAACGGTTCAAATTCTGAAGCCGGTACTTAAAGATGTGAGGCAAGGTTGGTTAACAAGGGCTCTATCGACCCCAAGAAACCCCGACCATGCTTAGCTACCTGTTATGAATGCACCAACTTCACCCGGCAAATCTTTCAAAAGATTTTCCATGCATATGTCGAATGGAACGCCCGAACTATGTGACTCATGGAATATACTAGGCAAGTTAATCAGGCGAGGGGTTCCCAAGCCCCGTGTGGCTGTACGCTCATCTCAGTTCCAAAGGCAAGAACTCAGGTCTTAGTGGTGGCGAGCATGGGACAAGAAAAACCACATCCCACCGTGTCCTCCCATACAAGCCTTAGCATGTTTAACTCATATCACTGATCTCATCTCATCACGTTCTCCTGTCATACTAGATTCTCTGCATATGATACATCATCTGGATGGACTAGAACTGACAGCTATGCAAGGCTAAGCTGACACATATAATAGCTCTAGCAGTGCACACGAGCCAAACCTAGTTATGCTAGGAGCAGTGGATCAGGTAATATAGGCTCAAAGGAAGTATGCAATAGATAGGATAATCTATCTATCGATAAAAGACCACAGTAGAATCGTATGCATCATAGCAGAATTGAAATGCTTTCGAAATCATAGGATTATATCATGGTGGGGCTATGCTTGCCTTTTCCAGTTGATATCATATAAGAAGATCTTCGGGAGCCTTGTACTTGACTTGATTACAGTTGGTCAAGTATTGTTCGTCGACCTTCGATCTTCGATGGTCTTGATCTCGTTCTTCAATCTTGATCTCGTATTCTACCGGGAAGAACCAAATACTGGAAAGAGATGTGTAACACCCTCAGAATCGGCCCTATGCAAGTTTTAGCGAAACCCGCCAAACCCGCATAGAAACGATTCGAAGGTGCCCACCAGGCACTTTCGTGCGGGTGGAAAACGAAGTAATAACATTACACAACAGTCCTCGATGGGACCCACAGAACAGATATATGCAACAGCGACTCAAAGAGTCAAGAATACAGATATAATATACAAAGATCCAAATCACCTTAAAAATGATACAGCGTCCGACTACGGACAAGATGCAAATGGGGCTAAGAGCCCTGAAGAATAACCAATGGCGTCCATAACCCTGCCCAGGCCAAGCCGGAAGGGTAACCCTGCTAACGGCGTCGATCTCAAAACCTGCTCAAAACAAAAGGGGTGCCGACAAAGGGCAAAGGAAAAAGAGGAGCGTCAGTACTGAGGCCAGTACACGGCGAGACTAGAATTCGGCGGTCCTCGCCTACATAGGTATGGTGGACTGAGCGGCAGCGGCAGCATGCACTAAACAACCTATAGAGACTCGATACAACTGGCGGCTATCAGAGAGGGGTAAGAAAGACCTATTCGGAACCAACCTGATGCTGCTATCAAACAAACCCGTCCTGGTGTTTCCCCCTCGAGACCAAACGAGGAAGGCAACCGAGGAACTCACACAGTTGGCAGTTTTACTTGTTCGTTGCAGCAATTACTAGTCAGGTTTAGATAATCATCCTGATAAAGTAAGCAGTGGGCACTTTTAGTTAACCATTCCATTATAGTGGCGACACTTACTAGTCAGATACATTTAGCATGCGATAACCCCAAAACCCAGCAGTTGTTGTTACTTTTATTTAGCCATTCCGTTGTAGTGAAGCTGATTACTAGTCAAATCGGATACAAGTCAATTTAAAACAGTAAACTTTAGTTATAGTTGTCTATGATCAAGCACTGTGCTCCAAGTCGTCCATAACCGCGGACACGGCTTCTCGAAAAGATTTAACCCTGCAGGGGTGCACCAAAGTATCCACAAGCACTTCGACCCTTTTTGCCAGATCAGTTAACATACACCCATCGGTATGTCGGCGGGGCCTAAGTCACGACGTTCCCAGACCCAAAGCAAGTACATGGGGGCCACCCCACCAAGTCGACACCCGCAACGAAGTCGGCCGGTCTCCGAGACGGACTTAGGGTTTGCGACAGTGGCGGTATACGACAGCAAATCCCCAAACGGGGACTGTCGATACCGCGAAAACACTCCGCTTCCAAAACAGTACAGCGTGCTCCTCACACGAACGTAAATAAAGCAGTAAAGCATGGCATAAGTACAGGATCATAAATAAAACCTCAAACTAGTTTGTGGCCCCCAGTACAATACTTTGAAATCAGGTAATAATCAATGGGGGGCCCATATCTCCCCACCTGTGGTTAGCGCGCTCGATCTCGGAACAGGTGTCAAGAACTCGGGGTCCTACGGGACACAAGTGGGCGGTCGGAAACCAAATATTATCTATCACCCACCGATGCCTCTGCTTATTTCAATTTTAGTTGTTAAGCAGTAATTAAAGTGAACAATAAATAAAGCCATGATCATCTCCAACATCAACATGCGGCAATTCTCCAACAACTGTGGCAATTGTCAACACGCAACAGCACTTGAGCAAGCGACTACGACACGCAAGTCCAACTATCTACCAAACAACAGGTAATAGGATATGTCCAAGGCAATATAGGGCTGCAAGGGATATTACGGGTACGAAAACTAGAGCAACGCAACACAGATAGCAATAGATCAACAGGAGGGAATAAATACTATAAAAGTAAGATAGGTAGAAAGGGGGAAATGCTCGCCTGAAAAACATTGCCGAAGATTCAACCGAAGATCGGGGCGAAGCTCACATCAACTCAACGGCCTTATCCGCGAAGAAGCAAAACACTAGAATAAACACCGGATGCACTATTTAATACAGCGGCAGAAGATCGGCATGATGCATGTATGATGTATGACATGGCAAAGGTGCAATGCAATTAGGTCATATTAAGTGGAACCGGGGTCCCGATATTTAATTAGGTGGTTCATGTTATTTAACTACCCCGCAAATTAAATGTTGTATTAACAAGGCAAGATATGACAACGGTTCGATGCACAAATTTAAATGAGGCCAATATAAGACTAGATTTGTCCGCATATGGGCCCCATATTTTAATTAGAGGTGAATCGGCATAAGGCTCCCAAACCACAGACAAGGATGCATGCATGAACAATTAATATGCGACAAGTTGTATTATATTATAAAGTAGGGTTTCGGGAAGGGGTTCACACATTGAGGGGTCTCGACGGTCTTGGGGTTCCGGGGTTCGGGGTCGGTCTCAGGGTCCAGGATTCGACGGAAACGTTCTCGGACAACTGAGGTCGATCTTGGCGTTCCGTGAAGAAGGACTTGGTTCGGCGTCGGGGGCGCATCGGCCTCGCCCTGGTCGGTGCCGATCTTGTCGTCGATGGCGAACTTGAGTGGATCGGGTACCGGGGTCTTCGGATCCGTGAAGAAGATCTTGTCGCACGAGCGTCAATGCTTCCGGGAAGGAGAACTTGTCGGTCCACGGGGTCAGGCTTCGAAGCCAGGCATGAGCTCTCGCCGTTCCAAGGAGAAGACCTTGTCGTCATATGTTGAGGTTGTCGGGTGTTGGCGCCGGACTCGGGTGTGGCGTCGATGGTTTACGTGGCCCGATGGTTTCAAGCTGGAGATTCCCGGGTGCCGCGGCGGAATTCTCGGGGTTCCGATGGAGATCTTGGCGACAGCTATCCTTGATGATCCTTGTCTGGTTTGTCGTTGCCACCGAGGAGGATCATGTCGGCCTAGCAGCTCGGAAGGTTCAGGGTTAAGACGCCGGGATCGGTCCTCGGATCGGGGCGTCGGGCTTCAATGTCGATGACGGACTTGACATGGCGTCGACCGTGGTCAAACATCTTGGCCAGACAGATGGCGGCTTCGCGACGACCTTGCCGATGAGGGAGTCCTTGTGGTGTCGTTTTGGGCTTCGGAGCTGGACGATACACGAGGAGCTTGCGTCGGTGTGGTCTTGGCGATTCCGTGTCGAAGGCCCGTGGAAGATCATGGTCACCGGATTCAAGCAGCAGTAGCAACGATGTTTGGTGCAGGGCGGGACGGCCACGCTCGCGAGCCAGAGAGGCCTGCCAGGCTCGACGCGGCACAAAGGTGAGGTAGATGTGCTGCGAGGCGGCGGCTCAGACAGAGGATGAAAGGGCGCGGGCCGAGGAGGTTGCGTCGGCGGCGGGGCACGCGGCCGAGGTCGTCGGCGACCGGGGGAGCAGAGGGAGGAGGCGGGGCGACGGAGGAAAGGCCCGGGCGACGGCGGCGAAGCCACGACCTCGAGCGCTGGCGGCGCGGGCGGGACAGAGGCGGCCGCGGGGAGGCTCGAGCGGACGGACGCAGAGAGGAGGGAGGACTGCGGGCGAGCTGGAGGGAGGGGACGGCTAGCGCGGGCGGTGGCGCCTGGGGAAGGAGCGGGTGGCGAAGAGAGGGCGGCGGCGCCGGAGAGGAGAGGGAGGAGGGCCGGCGAGGGGCGGCTCGGGGCGGAGCCGGAGGGCGGGCGAGCGCGGAGGTTGCGGGGCCGACGCTGGGGAGAGGGAGCCGTGGCCGGAGGCGGGAGGAGGGCCGCGTCGGGCGCAGGGTCGGGGCGTGGCGGCCAGGGGAGCGTGGGGTGGGAGAAGAAGCCAGGGAGGGAGGAGGAGAGAGGGTAGGGGACAAGCGACGGGTGGTGGGCCAGAGGTGGGCCAGGGTGGAGGGTTGACTGCGTGCGTCTGTGTGCGTGTGTGCGTCGTGTGCTGTGTGTGGCCCTGGGTGAGTGCTGTGTGGGTGGGGAGGGTGAGGGAGAGAGGGTCTAGGTGGAGGGCTAGGATTGGTTAGAGGAGAGAGGGTAGCTGAGGTGGCGAGAGGCTATTGGAGGGAGTGAGGTGGAGGGTTGGGCTGGGTAGGTAGTTTGGTAGGTTTAGGAATTAAGTGGACCGATTATTTGTACTGGGGGTGGTCGTTCGGGTCGGTTCGGCCCGTTCGACTGCCCCACTAAAAATAATTTAATATTTTTATTTAATTTTGAATGCGCCGTTTGCAAGCCGATATCGGACAAACAAAATATCCCGGCGACCCGGGGTTTTGCGTTTGAATTAAGACGGGGCGTTTAGAAAACAAAACTGGGTTTTTCTGCAAATAGTTTTATACAAGCAAATGCAAGATGATGACGATGCTCAAATGCAATGTGGCATGATGACATGAGCATGCGGTCATGATGATGCAATGCACAAAACAACGCGATTTTCTAGTACTGGTTTTGCGGGATGCCACAAGATGGAAACAATCAACACATGGCATCGATGCAATGCTCAAACAAGGATGATGATATGACAGGTTAATTTGCATTGAATTGAAACCCTATAGCATGCTTGACAATTTAATCGGGGTTCCGAGGGGTAGAAACCCTAACTCGACGAAACTCCGGATATATATGAGAGGGGTTGCTAAGTTCTTCTAATAAAACTTGTCATTTAAGTTGTTGAACAATGCATGATTATAGCTTAGATAGCTAGGTTTCATTTTTCTGAACATTTTGATATATTATTTGTATTTTTCTGACTTATAAATAATTAGATATGAATTTTACAAGTTTTAAACAATTTCTAGAATTAATAAAAGGGTTTATTGCATCATTATGACGTCAGCAAAGGGGTAGGTTCGTTGCATCGCCGGAGACACGCCAGATGCGGCGGGGGACGGCGGCAGAGGGCGAGCGGGGCTGCATAGCTTTGCTCGTTCGGATCAGCGCGTCAAGGCGGACCTAAAAGGGGCGGCTCCGCTGTGGGATGGTCACCGGAGCGGCCTAGGCGACAAGCAAACGCGGCGGCCAACAGCGGCGCTTGGCAACAGAGCAAGCTAGAGGAAGAGGAGAGACGAGAGGGGGTGCTGGAGCACGTGAGGATGGTTGGAGAGGCCGCGTGAGGTCGAGATGGCGCGGATCAACGCCAGCGAGCTTCATCGGGGACGAGGAAGATGACACCAGCGACGGGGATTAGGAGCGCGAGGCCTCGATTCCTTTGTCCAGGTGACCAAGGCCACCATGGCGGAGCTAATAGACACCTCTATGAGGCACGGGGAGGCCGGGAAAGGCGGGGCGACGGCGAGCTTCATTGGCTAGGGTTCGGGTTTGAAGAACCAGAGAGAGGGAGATCACTGGGAGGGGAAAGTGAGGGGCTAGGGTTAACCGCGACGGTGCAAGGGTTCTTGTGTAGGCGTCGGGGGCGGCGGCGTGCATCTTGGTGTCGGGCGGGCATCGCGACGCCGGCGAGTGGCGGTTGCAGCGCCAGGCAGCTGCTTGGCTGCGCGAGGAAGACGACTGGCGAACCGGTATGCGGGCTGGGCCGATGCTAGGCTCTGGCTGGGCCGGCAGCGGCTGCTGCGAGCGGCAGGAAGAGAAGAGGGGAGGGAGAGAGTGGCTGCTGGGCTGGGCCTGGCTGCTCTCTGGTTATTTTTTCTTTCCAAAAGCTTTTTCTTTTCTGTTTTGTTTTCTCTTTGTATTTGCATTTTCAAATTTGCTTTGAATCCATTTCAAAAATACCAAAAACTTTGTAAATATATATAAAATATCTCAGAGGCCCTTTTAGTCCATTTGGGCTTCACTATTTTGGTAACTTTTCAAAATTCAAAAACCATTTGAATGCTTCAAAGAGAGGGGAAAGATTAGGGTTTTACTTGAATTTTATTTAATGCACAATGTAAGACATGATGCTCATGATGCACAAACAAACCCTAAATAAAGATTAGCTAAAACTAGGGTGTTACAGCTCTATCCCCCTTACGATAATCTCGACCCGAGATTCCAAAGGTAAGAAAAGAGACAGAGAGAGGAAGAAACAGGGCCACTCTAAAGGCAAGAGGGAAACACACTAAACAACACACAGAGTATCTCATGGTCAACTCATGGATGGATTGTTCAGAAACAACTCTGAGATGACAACATGAAACACATCAAGGTAACGGAGGAAACAAGAGGATATGGTTTCAATTTGTTAGATAACTAGTCTTCATAAGAATTGAGACCATTGAACTTAGAGGAGGTTTTGAAGCTTCTGAAAAAGAAATCTTCCAACAGAAAGATCACAACACAGACTTCGATAGGGAACCTCTACTACACAACTTAAATAGAGACTTCAAGTTGCAGAGATATGGATCAACAAAACCAAGCTGTTGAACTACTTTTGACACAGAAGGTTCACTCTTTCATCCAACAGAAGGTCAAGACAGAAATGTGTTTAGTGGAGAGGACTCATAAGAGCCACAGGGAGTATGTAAAGAGAGAAACTTTTGATTATCAAAACCATAGTCACTCTCAAAACATGGTTAGGATAACGAAGGAAACTCTTTATTCATATAGATTTATCAAAATCTTTGCCAAGATCATGATATTACTTTACACCACCAAATGAATAGTTAAGAAGATTCCTGATGACACGAGAAGAAAGAAACTTCATTCTCAGACTTCAATTACTTGGCACAACAAGATGATTGCCAATATAAAATGGTCTGGAGGATCGATCGAGAGAAATTTAGCAACACTACTTTAAATGTTCTCCTTGATGTTCAAGAAATCAAACATCAAGTAAAGGTCGGACTTCGTATACAAAGGAAACCATAAGCACAACTCCTATAATGAATCATAGAAGAAGCCTCATGAAGAGTGGGTGTTATTGATGATTCAAGATAATATGACAAGAGGTCTTTCTGGCTAAGTGTGTCAACCATTACATCAATCTTGCCAGATTTACAAAGAGACCTATGTCAAAACCTTGAGGAACACCAACCATCGTATCTGCTTGATATTCAGATTTGGTTAGGTGAGATGATACTTCAGACTCAGCATGTCTGAATAGAAAGTTTGCAATATTTACCGCAAAGGTAAAGTTACTAGATTCTCAAGACAGGGACTATAGTGTAGAGCTCCAAAAGACTGAGCTAAATTGCTATACCCATGTATTGGCAACTTGTCTAAAGACAACTGCACACACATGAATTACAAACAATAAAATGCACATGCGTCCTTAAAGAAAAGGAGATAACTCTTCTCGAACCCACGGCGACATCTTCCAACGTTTGCATGTGAACTAGAGAAGGTCACTTCTAACATCCAGAACACATACTTCGAGATGAATCAAAGACGGTTCTCAAAAGTTTCCAACATTAATGCCCCATGTTCCATATGTATTCAATCTAGCATGGAGAAGATAAGGATGTCATTGATGGGCTCAACAACAAACTTATCGAAACGCTCCAAGAAGATGGACTCATATGTTGCCTGAAAAAGGCAAAAATATTGGTCAGATCAAAAGACATGAAGATGTATCCCAGTGAAACATCACAAGAAGAAACGTTATCAAGATAGTCCTTGGAACTGAGTTTTATTTGATAATAACCCGAACCAAATCAAAGGTGGGGGAAATAATATATCCATAAGGAGATATTATCTTTCTTCAACACGGACAAAACTAGACATCCCATTACAAAGGAACTAGGTCGGCTAGAACTTTTATCTTACAACTCTCCAAGTTGTTGTTTAAGCTTAAACAACTAGTTCAGGGGTATCCAGTACAGATCCTTGGAGAAAAGAGCAATTCGGAGAACTTGCTTGCTCAAGAACTTGACAACACGGTCATGTGGCAACATGGAGATACTTCTAGGAAGACAACTAGAATATCACGAACCACCGATATGTCACTTAGTTCGAGAGGAAACTTGCTTAGTAAGGCAAGCAGATGTAGTCTTAGAGCTTCGGCATAAACCTAACTCTTTGACCGGAGAGAGTGCACCATAATAAAAAACTTGGTAGCACAGTCAAACTTCGCTTGGTGATAGGGTTAACCAATCACGCTAAGAATGACACAATTTTCCTTGGAGTTCAAAACAATAATAATTGCTAAGAATCTCAAATGACCACATCATTACGCACCCACATCACTCACGAGCGTGAAAGCTCAAGGAAGGGTTGTTAACATTGTGTAAAGTATCACTTCATTAAGGGGTCATGGGACTTAACACGACCTCTTAGTATAGAAGAGTGTGATACTTCAAGATAGAACAGACAGAAACTAATTAATGCCTCTTGATCTGCGGATTACAACACTTTGACCTGGTCCTAGATATGACGAGGTACTGGAGTTTGTTTCTCCTGACATTCCGAAATGGTTTGTCATGATAGACCACAAGAGTATCTTGCTTCGGAAGACACCGATACACATTTACTACTTGGCTACCAACTGGTAAACAAAGGTCGGAAAACAACAAGGGAAAGGAACATGCTCAGGATGGAATCCCGAGATGTGGATGCATAAGTCAACAATCTTCCTAAAACCAATGCAGAGAAGGGGTAAGTTGTGGCAGAGTCACGAATATGGATGCGAGACTCTCGAGGAGTACTCTTGTCGTGATCTATTTGGTTCCATTATAGAACATCTGCCATAGCTAGTGGTAGGGGAAGTCCTTAGTGGTCACGATTCAATCGCAACAAACACCACAAGCTTGAAGACTAGAACTGTAGTACCAGCCATCCTGACGTAATGTATAAACAGTAACAACAGGGGTCAAAGGAACGAATCTTGGGTTAAAGGTCAGCTTCATGTACAAGATTCACAACACTAGAATCCAGCACAATCAGGGATCTTAAGTTCAAGTCCAAGGGTTAAAACCCAAAGAAATAAGTAACTACTACTTGAGTGACACAACATACACTGCAAGATAGTAACCACGAGGTAGCTTCCAAGAGAAGAAACGACTTCTGAAGTACCCGACAAACGAAAAGGAGGCACTCGAGGCAAAAGGAAACCTCGAAGCCTAGAATAGAACACTACAGATCCAACAATATAATATTGTGGATCCCAAAAGATAGAGAGATCATGATAGAAAGGAATCTCTCATGTGAACAGGAGCAAAGGGAACAAGGAATTCACAACACACACAACTCTAGAGAACTCAACACTAGGTCAACTGGTTAAGAGACGACATGCCCAAAAGGCACCTAAGTTTTGAAAGACAAGAAGAGATATCAAAACTTTTCCAAAATCAACACCAGATAAGATGACCTAGAGTAAGAGCGGAACTGGATAAGGAGTGAAAGAAGCATACTAGAGTTTTCGCAAATACTTTTCAGCTTTTAAAATAGTTTTCACAAACACTAGACTCAACATCGACCAATAGCAAGGTTTTCCTACGGTCGGTACTACTCTAATACCAAGAACTGTGACACCCCCGAGATCGGGGCTAAAAAAATCATAGACCTCCGTCTGAAATAATCTTAACCTTGAGCTCGAGAATATCCAGTGAAGAATCGGTAACACGGCAGTGACCCTACGACACAAAAATTTATTACAGCAAGCTCATAACTGAGCAGAGAACCAAAGTATTACAAGCAGAGGTCACTGACCACAAACATCAAACAACGGAAATCAATTTATGCTATTAAGTATAGCAAACTTAACAAATGACCTAAGAGGCCTGAAGCATAACGATGACGTCTCAGCCCATAGATTCCAGGCTGCCGGCCGGGAACCCCAAGCTACTCGTCGATGTCGATGTAGTACCAAACTTGTCTTCAGGGAACACTTACTCTGCCAAAAGCATCAACAAAGAAAGGGTGAGTACAGGGTGTACTCCGCAAGACTTTTGGCTGGTGGAGTTGTTTTGCATAAAGCCATCTTTCTTTATAAAACAAGAGAGGGAGAATAAGCTCGTCTATTCAGAGTATTTTAAAAGGGGGCAAGAGAGCGAAATCTCCAAAGCATTGATCATCATCTTTTGATATCCACCAATCATCATCATCTGAACTAGGATCACCCCCTCGTACCCATGAGGAAGCATCCTTAACAAACATTAGTTGCCAAGTTTTACGATTAGGTTCATGTTCTCTATGATCTTAGAATCTGGTCACCAAGCGTTCATAACCGTGAACACGGCTTTTCGAAAAGATTTAACCCTGCAGGGGTGTACAACTTTACCCACACGTACCAACCGACTCTTAATGCCAACGTTATTAGCCCTCTTCCTTGGAAGGCCGACAGAGGGTGACCAGGACCTTTACCTTGCTTTCGTCGAGACCATGAGTCACGCAATAAGTATGGTTCCGCCATAACGGGTCAAATCCCGAAGCCGGTACTTAAAGATGTGAGGCAAGGTTGGTTAACAAGGGCTCCATCGACCCCAAGCAACCCCGACCACACTTACCTACCTGTTATGAATGCACCAACTTCACCCGAGAAATCTTTCAAAAGATTTTCTATGCATATGTCAAATGGAATGCCCGAACTATGTGACTCATGGAATATACTAGGCAAGTTAATCAGGCGAGGGGTTCCCAAGCCCCGTGTGGCTATACGCTCATCTCGGTTCCAAAGGCAAGAACTCAGGTCCTAGTGGTGGCGAGCATGGGACTAGAAAAACCACATCCCACCATGGCCTCCCATACAAGCCTTAGCATGTTTAAATCATATCACTGGTCTCATCTCATCACGTTCTCCTATCATACTAGATTCTCTGCATGTGATACATCATCTGGATGGACCAGAACTGACAGCTATGCATGGCTAAGCTGACACATATAATAGCTCTAGCAGTGCACACGAGCCAAAACTAGTTATGCTAGGAGCAGTGGATCAGGTAATATAAGCTCAAAGGAAGTATGCAATAGATAGGATACTCTATCTATCGATAAAAGACCACACTAGAATCATATGCATCATGGAAGAATTGAAATGCTTTCGAAATCATAGGATTATATCATGGTGGGACTATGCTTGCCTTTGCCAGTTGATAGCAGATAAGCAGATCTTTGGGAACCTTGTACTTGACTTGATTACAGTTGGTCAAGTATTGTTCGTCGACCTTCAATCTTTGATGGTCTTGATCTCGGTCTTCGATCTCGATCTCGTATTCTACCGGGAAGAACCAAATATCGGAAAGAGATGGAAATAATCAACACATGGCATCGATGCAATGCTCAAACAAGGATGATGATATGACAGGTTAATTTGCATTGAATTGATACCCTATAGCATGCTTGAAAATATAATCGGGGTTCCGAGGGGTAGAAACCCTAACTCGGTGAAACTCCGGATATATATGAGAGGGGTTGCTAAGTTCTTCTAATTAAACTTGTCATTTAAGTTGTTGAACAATGCATGGTTATAGCTTAGATAGCTAGGTTTCATTTTTTTTGAACATTTTGATATATTATTTGTTATTTTCTGACTTATAAATAATTAGATATGAATTTTACAAGTTTTAAACAATTTCTAGAATTAATAAAAGGGTTTATTGCATCATTATGACGTCAGCAAAGGGGTAGGGTCGTTTCTTACTGGGGCTGGGTCTAGCCCCAGTCACAGACAGGTGGGGTCAGGACCACGTCACGGCCACGCGAGCACGACTTGGTCAGCGCCCACGTCAGGCACGCGCAGGCGCCACGTCGACGCCACGGTGGCGCCACGTGGGACTCGCCGGAGACACGCCAGATGCGGCGGGGGACGGCGGCAGAGGGCGAGCGGGGCTGCACAGCTTTGCTCGTTCGAATCAGCGCATCAAGGCAGACCTAAAAGGAGCGGCGCCGCTGTGGGATGGTCACCGGAGCGGCCTAGGCGACAAGCAAACGCGGCGGCCAACGGCGGCGCTCGGCAACAGAGCAAGCTAGAGGAAGAGGAGAGACGAGAGGGGGTGCTGGAGCACCGCGTGCTCACCCTGAGCACGTGAGGATGGTCGGAGAGGCCGCGTGAGGTCGAGATGGCGCGGATCGACGCCAGCGAGCTTCATCGGGGACGAGGAAGATGACACCAGCGGCGGTGATTAGGAGTGCGAGGCCTCGATTCCTTCGGCCAGGTGACCAAGTCCACCATGGCGGAGCTAATAGACACCTCTACGAGGCACGGGGAGGCTGGGAATGGCGGGGCGACGGCGAGCTTCATCGGCTAGGGTTCGGGTTTGAAGAACCAGAGAGAGGGAGATCACTGGGAGGGGAAAGTGAGGGGATAGGGTTAACCGCGACGGCGCAAGGGTTCTTGTAGGCCTCAGGGGAGGCGACGGGCATCTTGGTGCCGGGCGGGCATCGCGACGCCGGTGAGCGGCGGTTGCTGCGCCAGGCAGCTGCTTTGCTGCGCGAGGAAGACGACAGGCGAATCGGTATGCGGGCTGGGCCGATGCTGGGCTCTGGCTGGGCCGGCGGCGGCTGCTGTGAGCGGCAGGAAGAGAAGAGGGGAGGGAGAGAGTGGCTGCTGGGCTGGGCCTGGCTGCTCTCTGGTTATTTTTTTCTTTCCAAAAGCTTTTTCTTTTCTGTTTTGTTTTCTCTTTGTATTTGCATTTTCAAATTTGTTTTGAATCCATTTCAAAAATACCAGAAACTTTGTAAATATATATAAAATATCTCAGAGGCCCTTTTAGTCCATTTGGGCTTCACTATTTTGGTAACTTTTCAAAATTCAAAAACCATTTGAATGCTTCAAAGAGAGGGGAAAGATTAGGGTTTTTAGGGTTTTACTTGAATTTTCTTTAATGCACAATGTAAGACATGATGCTCATGATGCACAAACAAAACCTAAATAAAGACTAGCTAAAACTAGGGTGTTACAATCAATTAACAAACATTCACATAAAACCACTTGCTACTTTTCAATTTCACATGCAGAACCAATTTCAGCAATTTCACCCGAAACAATTCTGGTGTCCATTGAAATAATTCCAGCGCTTTGCAATTCTTTTGTCTAGAACATATTTGCTCCAAACGGTGTTGGTATCCCTTAAGTATCTCACCCTACATTTCGCAAATAATGCAGACATGATCGATTCTCCTCTCGGATCAATAATCAGAAGCGGAACCTGGATATCCATACTGACTCCCACACATTCAACGATGACTTCTGTGATCATGAGAACCTTTTACGCTAGTAACTTAATCCCTTTGTCTCACGATATATTACATGTCTGAGATTGGATCATCGGTATCTCCATACCTAGTTTGATCTCATTAACGGCATACACTCTTTTTTCGTTCACATGATATAACATTCTAGTGATCACATCACTTTCTTGGAAGCTAACTAATGTGATATCACCGAGAGGGCCTAGAGTATATCTATCCATCATCGGTATGGAAAAATTCCACTCTTGATCCATGAGCCTCTACATAACACCTTTGTAGCACTGAACCAACCTTTATAGTCACTCTGTCATGGTGTGACGTTTGATGTTACCAAGATACTCTTCCAGTGTTATTGATTGACATGATCTCATGGTATAAGGACTAGGATTACTTCATATGATGTTATAGCAATGTAAACACAATGACTTTGAGCATAATTCTATACTTCGGATGAATGTTCATCACATCATTCCAACAATGTTGTGACGTCGTTATTAACAACATCCAATGTCCATGATCAAGAAACCTTGATCATCTTGTTAATCAATGAGGTAGTTTATAAGAGAGGGATAACTAGGAAGTTTCTATTTGTTTATTAAACACACATGTATTAACGTTTACATATTATTACAATTATAGGATGCAAAATAAACATATATCATATACTTGGAATACATATAATAACAACTTTATTATTGCCTCTCAGGGCATATTCCCTTCACCACCATCCCGGGAGGGGGTCACTTGGACAGTGGCATTCCCTAGGGCAAGCCGCATCAAACTCTAAAGGGATAATTCGTCCAAGACTATTAAAATGGTCAAACCCTAGGTTGAATAATAAAATCCTAGTTTGAAAAGTCAAACTCTAGTTTTTGGTAAGAAGGAAGACTTGGTGGAAAAGGTTTCAAGCTCTTCCCTCGGTGGCCGAGTTGGGGGGGGGACACGGCCTGGGCTGGGAACCCTTGGCCGACCTCCCCCCACCTATATAATGAGGGGTGGGGGCGTACCCCCTCCCCCCACACACACCCTTATCCAAGGCGCCCCAAGTCCCTTGCCCCTCTAAACCCTAGGCGCCTCCCTCCTCCCTCCTCCATTGCCCTGCTCCGGCTTAGGCGAAGCCCTGCAGGGATTTCTCCTCCACCACCACCACCACACCGTCGTGCTATTGGGATTCCGAGGGGATCTACTACCTCCGCTGCCTACTGGAACAAGGGAGAGGAAGGTATTCATCGACTTCGTATGTGTGACAGACTATGGAAGCGATGGCTGTGAAATACCACCTCTTTTAGCCATATAAAATGTGCCATTTATCTCACATATCATGATTCTTCTAAGCTATAGATATGCCTTATATGCATGACTTCTAGTTCTCATTTAATTTCATTTGAGATTTTCATATTTTGTAGTTTAGGTATAATTTTATCACTTTCCTTGTTTATCACATGTGTGTAGGTGTTGGTGAAGATTATGTATAAAAAGGAACAAAGAGAGCATAGTATGGAGGAGCTGTAGGGACCATACTTAGCCATTTGAGAGGTTGGAAAAGTAATTTTTTGAAACTTCTCAAAATAAATATCCAATATAATGCGGTTTTAGCCCTCGACAAGATGAATCCAACGAGCACAAGAACACCCAAAACGGAGTTCGTATGAATAAATGGCGGCCAAAACACTGCAGAGTACCGAAGGTTTGACGACCAACTATATGGCGGGAGCAATAATTCCGGCCGTATAGCTCCTGCCGTATAGTTGCCAAAAAGGTCGGAAACGATGGGACCCATAAAAGCTCCAGAACCTTCCCTAAGTCATATGACGGTATTGTGGGTACCCTAGGGCACCCCCAAGGCCTATATAAAGAGGGGAGGAGCCAAGAGAGAGCCACCAAGCCATATCCTCCACCACGGCGGAGCCCTGCCGTCGTGCTACCGCCATAGCCTCCTCCAATCAGATCTACACCATCACCACCACATAAGATGATAAGGTACTAGTATCTTGAAGGCCTCCACATCGATCTACATCATCTTCTTCATCAACAACGTCTCCATCGCTAATCCCCTTTGGCAACTTGTTGTAATTCTAGAATGAATCTTGGATTTGCACTTGTTCCCAATCGTATCATCATACTTCATCCATTTTTAATCCATAATGTTGATTTCCCTCATGTGTCAGTAGTTTCCTTTGTTCTTGGGGAGATGGAGAAACCCTAGTATGTGATTGAATTGAGATAAAGATTATTATGTGATATTGTTCATTGTGTCTGTGTTAATTTGTCTTCATCTTGATGTTGGGAGTTCTGCACATCCTTAATATTTGCCTCTTGCGGGGACTTGATGAAGGGGATTACTTGTTGGTATACGGAAGGATGATAGCACTTATTGTGACTATAAAGTAGTTTCATTCTTTATGTACTAACTTGGGGAATCAAGGAGAACTCATCAAGCCATGTCCATGCCACGAGAGAAATCCCTTAATAGCGCAGTAACACGATGGTTGTCGGTTATTGTCTGCTGTGGTTATGACAGATGATGTGAGCAGTGGTTGCTGCCTATTCATCCATATATGGAGATCCTCCCACACATATCATAAATGGTCTTATTCATCATAATAATTTTGATGACTCTTTCTAATTACTAGCGGTGGATCCATTACTCCCTGAGAACTCTTTCCATCATCTTGCAAACCTTCGTAATCATAATCGCATACTCTTGTTTACTTAAAGCTTTAATTTACTTATTGTTCTCTTATTTGAAAACCCAAAAATATCTTTTACACAAAACTCGCATTTTATCTTGTTACTTAGAACGTTATTTAGCATTGCTATTTCAGTATTTAGTTTAAGAGTTATTTAGACTTCAGACTCCTGCTCCCTGTGGGATCGATATCTTTATTTCGAAACTAGTTACAAATGATCTGTGTACTTGCAGTCATCAAGCTATTTTCCAGCGTCGTTGCCAGGGAGCTAAGCGATGTAGGTCTTTTAGATTTTGTTTATTTATTTTTGTTTTGCTAGATTTTGTTTTAAGCTTTCTTTATATGCTGCATCTATCTTTTTTTCTTTTTTTACAAACCAAATACCCATAAAAATATTTGTTACTACTCATGTCATCCGAGATGACTACCTTTGAGAAGGAAAATCTCACAAGGGAGGAGGGTAATCTATTAAGGAAGCAAGAAATACTGAATCAATGGCTGATAAGGGTGAATGATTATCCGTCCATACTATGTGCCTCATACAAGTTTGTCTGTAGATTTTGCGGATCCAAAGTTCATATCGCTTACCAATGTAAGTATAACATTGATATCGCATTAGAATCTTACAATATACATAAGTTTAAAAGCTTAGTTGATATGAATGTTCTAGAATTTGTGGTTTTTACTGGTTCTTTAAAGTTGCTTTCTTCTATGAAAAATATTCGAGAAAGATGCCAGGAGCTTGATGACATCTATGAAGACGTTCATCTCATGTATTCACTTTTCTGTGAGAAATTTATGGATAATGATTTATTGATCACTGTTCATGATAGGATTTTAGCCCGCATGGAAAAGCCTAGCCTTTTGCAGGATCAAAAAGCTAAAGAGAAGGCAACATGATATGAAGAACCTCCACCGAAACCACTTGAACATATGTCTAATAAAGAGGTGGCACTTGATGGTGCACCATCTCAACTAGTGGAAGGTAAGCCTGAAGGTAAGACTATCACTGAGCTACTCACAAATTAGCTTAGTAAGAATGAAGAGGAGCAACTTGATCAACCACTTGAATCTCCTAGTTCTAAAAATAACTTTCCACACACAAATAGTATGCATGCAAACGATATCTCATTATCTAGTAATGATTTCTATAAGTCCCAAACTTATAATGATTGTTTTGAGGAGGATTCGTGCCTAGATAGTGATTTTGGGGACTTTGGTGAGGAACTAGAAAATGAATCTTTCTATGAATATTGTGATGCTATTAACATGGGACAGGAATCCTCATTAGAAGAGGAGGATGAGTATTTTGAAGAACAAGTGAGCAATATGACGGTAAGAGAAATGTATTCCCAAATAGTGGAATAAGCTAATGCTCTATTTGGACGCACAGAATCGAGTGGAATTGAATTGAATGGGAATTCCAAATCCAAGCTAGAAAGGAAATGAATTTCAATTCAAATTATGTTGTTTGGGTGTCTTGAAACTTCTTGTTGGAATTGGACAGTAGTACCCAATTTCAATTCCTGTTTGTATGCAAAAACCATGAAATTAGATGTTTTGGGAATTAAGACACATTCCACATCTAGCTCTCATAATTTACAAAATATAGCAAGATAGAAACAAAGAACCACTAACTATTTAAATTAGCAAAGGAAGAAAATCATAAGAACACACAAGAAATAATTCATACGAATGTCATACAGTAGTGCTAGAGCTATATACATACACATCAGCTAGCTTCTCCAGAGTCCATACATGCATTGCATATCTTGATCAGATCGTGGGTGTCAGTACTCGGTGTCCAGTACGCATCACTAGCGGTATACACACATCATCTAGCTTCTACAGACATTAATTGGATCATAGTCCAGCGGGAAGTAGCACTCAGCGTGATGGTTGGGGATGACCGGGTGGTTCAGCTACACTGGAGAAAACTATGGAGAAGAAGGGATATGCCTGGAACGTCGTCGCCCAATCGTCTGCCATCACCATTCACCATCCAGCCGTCGCTGTTCACCCTCTCGCCAATGTTCTGGTCCTGCCCATGAACTAGGGTTCGGACCAGGCAGGGAGGGGGTGACCAGGGGGAAGAGCGCAACGGATGGGCGGGGAGGAAGGCAGTCGTGGAAGAGGCTGGCCAGGGAAGGGAAGGGACGGGCGGGAAGGGGCTTACCTACGCCGCCATCACTGGAGTCCTCTGCAGGCGCAAGGTCGCGTGGTCAGGAGTTTTGTTCAAGCCTGGTACCGCTTTGCGTTTCCAGGACGTGTCCGAGGTAGCGACCTCCGAATAGAGCATGCCAGTTTCCTCACGTGAGTTAGCGTGGCCTGGAATTGGTCCTAGTTTCCAAGGCCCAATTCACAACGCACCCAAACTACTGAATTAAAAGCCCGAATTCCAATTCCCCGATTCTGTGACTAATTTTGTGCACCCAAACACAGTGTAAAAAGTTAATTTCTTCGGATATGATAGACGATCCAATAATATGTCCTCAACGTATGAAACTTGGGCACTACTTTCGTTTTCAATGCTCTGATACCTTTAATCAATCTTTAGTGTCTTATAATAATGGTGATGTTACTAGTGAAGTATTAGAGTATATTATCTTTGAAGGTGCCCATGGGTTGATAATACCTGTCATATCACGTATTGATAGTGAAGATAGTGTTCTCATAAAAATAGCTTATGAAATCCTGCAACGTATTTCTTGGTATTCTCATGAACATTTTATTGAGAATACACTTATTATGAGGAGTAAGGCATAGAGAAAACCCGTAGTGCACAAAGTTACTTGTTTGCCGAAAATCTCATTGGAGAAGGACGAAGTTACTTCCCAAGAAGAGGATGAACACGAAGAAGAACTGCAAATCCCCTTGGAGGAGGATAAAGTTCCTTCCCAAGAAGAGGATGAACACGAAGAAGAACCACTAATCCTCGAGGATATGCAACTACTAGAAATGTGGGAGCAGGTGGATTACTGTTCTGGTAATTTGTTAAGTTTATTCAGAAACAAGCTTTATGATTATGAATACATTCCTCTCTTTAAAGAATTTTTATCAACCAATAATCACATAAACGGTAATAATGTAGAACTCTTGGAATACATAGTTTATGAAGGGTCTCGTGAGCTGCTTACAAAAATTGGTATTATTATGAAAAGTAGATATAATGAGGATTTAGCATGGTATCATAATATTATGGATTATATTGTCAATTATTGTCAAGAACATTTTAGTGGGAATGCACCTGTGATAAAGAGTAAGGAGCTATGTAAAACAATAGTTCTCGAAACTAACATTTTGTAGTAACCACTGGATAACGAGAAGGAACACCAAAACGGTGGGGTTGAAGATAAAAATCATTCTAATAATAAGTTTGTTTACTATGCCTCGGTATCTAGTAATGATTCTTATTGTGTTGAAACTGAAGATAATTTATCTGCGGAGGCTTTATGCCTTGGTAGTCATTTGGAGAACACTAATAATGATGAACTGGAGATAAATCGTTGTAGTATTAATGAGCAGGTTTTGGGAGAGGACATCTTTGATGAAATATTTGTTGATGATGCTTCTTTTTGTGAGTGGCTTGATAACTCTAGAACTGATGAACTTGTTAGTAAGGGTGATAAACTAGAGAATAGAGACACTTTTGAATTTTCCCTGCTGTTAATGATGAGTATTATGAACTGTTCCCTTGTGATAGTGTAGCCCAAGAAGAGTACTAAGAATTGTATCCCGATGATGCTATTAAAGGAAAAAGTTTTGAATTTACATGTAAATATCTAATCCTTTTGTTAAAGCTATCTAGGGAGGTATGCTCACCGCACATGGCGCATCAATCATCACTTGTGAGCAATAACACATTTATCTACATGACTCTGATACACCGCAAGCGGTTGAGAGTTCGACTAGGATATAATAGTAAGTGCTCCAAACCTCTTTTGGATGTAAGAATAAATATTCTCTCGCTCCTATTTATTGAAATAATAATGGATAAAAGTCTGGCTACTTGGTTATAAGAAAGCGTTTCCAAGGAGGCAACCTAGAAGTCATTAGGTGTCCTTCTTAGTTTTGTGTCTTGAGTCTAGATGCATTCATGTTGCATTGGCATTTTTATTCTTTGCATGATTTTCTATTAGAGTTATCTTGTTGTAGTTTTCAAAAGGTAGAATTTATTGTTACTATGTGTTGCATAACTTGGTTGTATTTAAATCCCATCCTATACATGTTAATGTTGGTAGAAAATTTAAGCTGTCATTTTTCTATCAAAACATGGTGTTTCATTAATTTTAAGGTTAAGAAAGAATTATCAAAGAAACAGACTTTTTTGGCTAGTATAGAAGGTTTAACGACCAAGTATACGGCGGAAATAAAAATTCCAGTCATATAGTTGCGGCCATATAATTATCGATGTCATCGTCAAAATTTCTTTCCAAGATATAGAAGGTTCAACGACCAACTATACGGTGTGACCATTTTGATCCGGCCGTATAGATATCGACACCTGCTTTGAATTTTTTATTGCAGTTTACTGCATGTTTGACGACCAACTATACGGCGGGAAATATTTTTTCGGCCGTATAGTTGCTACGAACACGATTCCAAGGTCTGCGTAAGGTAACTAATGGTCATAAATCCTTCTATTTTTATTTCCTCTTCCTCTAAAACCTCGGAACACCAAACCGATGTCTGGGTGAACAAACTTCGTTCGTACACCAAACTGATGTCTTTTATTTTGTGTGTTATTTTTGCAGGGACTTGAACCTTGTGTGATGAAATGTACTGTAGTGTCAACCGTGCAAACACTCACATGAGCCACTGGTTTTTTCAATTCAACATGCCTACATATTAATGTATGGTAAAACTTTCAAACTCGAACCTCTTTTAATAAGAACATAGGGTTTGCACACTCGTGCTTCATATTTTGTCTCACTTGCACTTCAACAAAATCTCGGAGTATGTACAACTCTTGGAGCTAGTTTGTTGACTTAAGCGTGGTGTTTAGGTTGATGAACCGACTCAGTGGGACTTGTATTTTTATCACTTGTGAGCTAATCCCCGTGCCTTCAAAAATACAAAATGTTTTATTTTCTTCTTAGTTTCCAAGCAGGTTCTCAAGGAAGGCAGCCACCAGGCTATATCAAGAAATAAACGTTAAAGAAAAGGTTCTTTGTCCATCAAAAGAGAGGTTACTTGTACTTCAACGATAAAGTGTGTCACCTTTGTTTTCAACTAAGCTTGGGGAGGTAACCACTTATCACACTCTCTTTTGGAAACTATATTTTATCTTTTCTTTTCGTGATATACTCAAGTTTTTCTTGCAAAGTTCTAAGCTTGGGGATGTTACTTCTTCATGTGTAGAGTCTTGTGCAATGTTCATATTCGATGAAAGTTTAATGCAATCATATATCCCGCTATTTTTGAATGCTTGCTTAAGTGAGTCTAGTTTTGTATTCATATGGGGATACACTTGCTCATGATAGGCACCATAGGAGTTGACTGAGAGGTTGTATGCATCTTGCCAAATTGTTTATCAATCATGTGACACTATTTGTGATCCTCTAGAAAACATTGCCACAATCTCTACACTTGGAAAGAATGAATACTTGATCAAGATCTTTTGAAATTTGTTGGTTGTTACCAAATAGCTTTGTCTTAAATGAATAGGTTATGCTCGACCCCATAATGTCAAAACAATAGACTTGATAGTTTGCTTATGGAAGGACTTGTCAATTGGAAATGATATTTCTAAGTTTTGAGTTCTATGCTAAATAAAGTGTTGTTTAATTATCTTAAGAGTTTAGCCTTAAAGATACTCAACACCATAGATGTTATGATCGACTTGATAGTACTCTTTGAAAGGATTTGTTTGAAGAAACTAATGTTTAGAGGTAATTGAGATGCATGCCAAATCTGGACCTATAGATTAAAATATGATATTGCTTTATGCGTGTCTGCAACTATCGCACAACATGGGATGCTAACAACTCCGCTGGCCTTTGAACAATCCAAAAAGAGGAAACTATTGGAGTTTGGCGATGAGTTGCCCAACATATGTAGCAGAAATGCTATATTTGTGTATGCATTGGTATTCTCATGGGCCTGTGTTCAAATCAAAAGAGGGAATACTCATCCGACCGTTATGAGAAATCATTATACCAAAAAGGGAAACCTTGGTAATGGTCACGAGTATCCATTCTTAGCCTGTATAGTCTGATTAAACACACTAAGTTTTGGCATGATCTCATTACTGATGAACTGAAGTTTTAGAAAGATAAAGAATAGAAAATGAGTGTTTGATAGCCATGATTCATAGATGTGGGTGACCAAATGAGACACTCTAATGCTATGCTTCTTTTGACATGTTCTCGCATTTCCTTTTGGCATAAATCTCTTTACTAAGAGATAACTTTCTGAAAGTTCAGTAACTGATGTTTGCACTTGAGATCCTTAACTGAATGACATGATTGGGTAGAATCCATAAACTTTTTTCCTATTTATGCTTGACATCTATTTGTGACTAAGTTTTGTCTCATAAAAATAATGATATGAAAAGTTATACAAAAGGTGCAATAAGAGGATCACAAGTTTGTTTGCAAGTTAGATTCACTATTGACATGGAGCATATAAGTTTTGATGCATCTTTAATGGTCTTTATAACTGAGCTTGTGTTGCCTTGTATGAAGACATGTTTTCTCTCTTCGAGCTTGTAGAAGAAATAAGGATGCAAGACATTAATTTCTAATGATAAGCTATTTCACAACCATTAATTTATTATCGACCCTTCCTGCTCGAGGACGAGCAAGGTCTAGATTGGGGAAGTTGATGGCTACGAAATACCACCTCTTTTATCCATATAAAATGTGCCATTTATCTCTCATATCATGATTCTTCTAAGCTATAGCTATGCCTTATATGCATGAATTCTAGTTCTCATTTACTTTCATATGATCTTTGCACATTTAGTAGTTTAGGTAGAAATTTATCACTTTCCTTCTCTATGACATGTGTGTAGGTGTTGGTGAAGATATGGATAAAAAGGAACAAAGAGAGCATAGTATGTAGGAGCTGTAGGGACCAGACTTAGCCATTTGAGAGGTTGGAAAAGTGAATTTTTCAAACTTCTCAAAATAAATATCCAAGAACATGAGTTTGTAGCCCTCGACGATACGAACCCAACGAGCCCAAGAACACCCAAAACGGAGTTCGTATGAAGAAATCTCGTCCAAAACACTACATAGTACCGAAGGTTTGATGACCAACTATACAGCGGGAGCAATAATTCCGGTCGTATAGCTCCCACCGTATCGTTGCCAAAAAGGTCGAAAACAATGGGATTTCACCCCAGAACAGTTTCAGAACCTTCCCTAAGTCATATGACGGTATTTTGGGTACCCTAGGGCACCCCCAAGGCCTATATAAAGAGGGGAGGAGCCAAGAGAGAGCCACCAAGCCATATCCTCCACCACGGAGGAGCCTTGCAACCATGCTACCGCCATGGCCTCCTCCAATCAGATCTACACCATCACCACCACATACGAGAAGGTACTAGTATCTTGAAAGCCTCCACATCGATCTACATCATCTTCTTCATCAACAACGTCTCCATCGCCGATCCCCTTTGGTTACTTGTTGTAATTCTAGATTGAACATTGTATTTGCACTTGTTCCCAATTGTATCATCATAATTCATCCATATTTAATCCATGATGTTGATTCCCTTCATGTGTGAGTAGTTTCCTTTGTTCTTGGGGAGATGGAGAAACCCTAGTATGTGATTCAATTCAGATAAGATTATTATGTGATATTGTTCATTATGTGTGTGTGTTAATTGTCTTCATCTTGATGTTGGGAGTTGTGCACTTCCTTAATATTTGCCTCTTGCGGGAACTTGATGAAGGGGATTACTTGTTGGTTGTCACATCCCAAAATTTTCCAAATTTTGGAACGTGAAAAATAAATAAACAAAATAAATAATTGTTGAAATTTAGGGTGAAAAGAAACTTTTAATTTCTAAATGGAAACGTAAAATCCCATCTTGAACAAACTTGAGTAATGTTTTAATCCAACTAAATTCAAATCAAGTGGAATACATTCCTCATAAATGCATCTGGAAATTTAAACATTTGGAAATAAACCAAAACCCTCAAACCCTAATGGAAGAAAACATTTCCAAGTTATCCCAAAGCCTATGGATTTGATCCATATAAAAATTTGTCAACAAACATTTATAAATGATCAAGAATGACAAATAGAAAAATTATAAAACCATATGAATTGGTTTCACTTAATTTGGAGCCATAGATAAAATCTTATGAATTTAATAAGATAAGGAAATTGAATTTCCAAAGCTAATAAAGCACCTATCAAAATTCCATACCAAATGGTGAGTAAATAATCCTAAAGAGAATTAAAAGGATAAACAAATACTATATAAAAATATA
The DNA here is from genome assembly GCA_916181665.1 of Avena sativa. Lineage (NCBI taxonomy): Eukaryota > Viridiplantae > Streptophyta > Magnoliopsida > Poales > Poaceae > Avena > Avena sativa. The sequence goes on along the minus strand of OV702283.1, from coordinate 150,378,205 downwards.
CAAATTGGAATCGCCAAGTTTGGATCTATAAATAAAAAGATATGGATTTTATAAGATAAAGATAGGAATATTAAATGAGGAATATTTAAAAGGCCAAATTAAATCTTGACCTAATCCATAAGAAAATTGAATGAATGTAATCCAAATCCAAATAAAATAGATAGATAAATAATATTCAAATAAAATAATATGGCCTTAACCAAATTCTATTCCATTTGATGAAGACAAAATCCCTAATAAGAATGATTAATTAAATCATGTAAAAAATAATATTTGGAATATACCCAAGTGGTATAAAAGTTATTTAATTAACTTAAATGGAATCAAGGAAATCAACTAAATAAATTTATGGAATTAAACCCATATTTAATTTCATTGGAATAAAGACAAATACCCAATTTATATGATCAATAAATCATATTAAAAATATCCCAAATAATTCAAAGTGAGTGAATTATTTGGCACCCTAATAAATAAATAAAACCTACTGAAAGGATTTGGAAAGATTTAGATTTCAAATGGAATTTGAAAACATTATTAAATCTTATTTGAATTAATACAAGGGCCAAATTTTAAATAATTAATATACCCTAAAAAGAATAAAAAAATTATTCTAAATTTGACTCTAAAATGAACTAATAATCAGTATTTGAAAATACTCAAAGTTTGGTTGAAGTTTGAATTCAAATAGTTGTTTGAATTAATTAAACAAAATCAAAACAGAATAATAAATACAGAAAAAGAAAATATTCAGAACAAAAAAAAGGAGGAAACCAGCCCAACTAACCCCAGGCCCATCTAGCCCAACTAACCCCCTCCCCCGAAGCGTTTTCTTTTACTCAGCAACGAACCCGTGCAGTCACTGACCGCTGGCCCCCACCTCCTCTCTCTTTCTCTCGCTGACAACAACGGCCCACCCATCAGTCTTCTCTCCTACCCCGCGACGACCTCGCCCCTCACCTCGCCGGCCGTTTCTGCTCGTGTTAACTCGCTTCAATTCGCGTTAATCGCTCCGTTAATCCTCCCCGCAACCACGCGTACTAAATCGCCTGCTCCTACTCCACTTTTCCCCCTGGACGTTGCACCCCCTCTGCCCCCAGGCCGAGCTAATTTCGACCTTGAACGCTCTTTGCTCCGACGAGCTGTCCGGCCAATTTCGACACCGTCTGACCACCTCTCGCCTCCTAGCGCACGCGAGCCTGCTCCCCATCCCCTGGCGCTTCTCTCTGCACCCTCAGCGCACTCGCGCGTGCCTCAGACACTCGGCAACAACTTCAACTGAACTCCGCCACCGTCTGCCTCGTCTCCGGCGACCTCTCCCCGGTAAACCCGACCGTCCCTCTCCCCCTCGTTGACACTCTCATACTCGCCTTCCTCTTGTGAACCTAAATGTACATTCTACTTGTCCTAGCGCGACCTCTAGCTTCGCCTTCGACAACATCTGAGCGTACCCGACGCCGACGTCGTCTCCGGCGAGCAATCGCCAACGCCTCCGTGCTCCCCTTGGCCAACCGAAGCAACGACAAGAATCAGTGCTTCACGGCGGTTCTGGTAAGCATCCTCACTCTTTCCCGTGCATCCTAGTTCACCGGCAACCTCGCTTGCCGAGCGTGCCGCCGCCAGTCGCCACCGCCAGCGCCGCCTACTGGTGGTCAATCGCTGTGAGCCGTAGGATTTAGATCCAATGCACACGATAGAAACTTAAACGAAGAGGTATCCTGCGATCTGTGTCGTGTTTTTTGCATTAGATCCAGCGGCCCACGTTAGTCGATCCACGCAAAACGGTACTGGCGAATAGGAAACATCCGCGTGGCCCAGTCTGTTTTAATAAAAACCAGAAAATGTTCTATTAGTTATTCAAAGTTGCAAAATTCATAACTTTTGATCCACACGTCCAAATTTGGCAAATTTTATATCAATGGAATCAGCAAGACAAACCCTATCCAACCATGCACTTTGTTTAGTAAATTTCTTCTGTTAAATTGGTTGTTTTTTCAGAAACTTTTGTAGTCATATTTAGAATATAAAATTCATTCTAAAATTATTTTTGTGATAAAATCTTTGGCAAATGGATTGTTTTGAACCTACTGACCATATAAACCAACTTGTGGATTCAAAACATATTTTGTGAAGCAAAAGAATAAATATTTGATTTAGAACATTTCTAGTCAAATAAAATGTTGTTTATATGTTAAAATTACTTTTTGGATAAAAACCTTTGGGAAATGTTTTGATTTAAACTCTCTGACCCTAAACACAAAGATTCTTGTTTTGAAAACATATTTGGTGAACCCTATAGATTATTACTTTGCTAAAAAGCATTTTCAACCACATAAAATATTGATTTGGTTTAAACATGATTTATAAGTAAAATCTTTTGCAAATGATTTTACCACTTATATAAAATGACCAATAGGTGTTTTAGAATGTTTATAACCTATTAGAAACCACTTTTACAAATAAAACAATCTTTGTCATGCTTTCATGCATTGCTTTGTTTCTATTATTTTATGTGATGTTTGCTTGAATGGTAGATTGAATTATTGCTTGCTTGATTGAATTGTAGTGGAATTTGAAGAGTGTGAATATTGCAAGATCAAGGAGTGAACTTATACTCTCTACCAAAAAGTCAAGTGATGCTTCATACTTTTGTCCCATTATTTTCACTATGCACTAGTGATATTTCTAAGTAGGACTTGCATGGAATTTTTGCTAAGTGTAAACTATGCCATGGGAAATCCTAGTAGATGAAACCTTAGTAGAATTTCCTAAGTTAAGATTCCTACTACTATCATGCTTAGCTTAGCTGGTAGAAAACAAGGGTAGATTATATTCGTGCTATGGAATATTTCTAAGTCAAGGACTTGTGTTTTGTTTAATAAAACAACTAAGTGAATGAATCACCTGGGTGGAATGGAAGGAATGGTTTGTGTTGAGTGGTTACACAAGGACCATTTCTATGGTTTACCTTGTGTATCTCACTTGTGGATGGCCACCCAGGAACAAAGAGATTTGAGATGTCAAATGTTGAGAAGCTTCAAGTGCAGCCACTTGGCATTATGGGCTCTGCCTGGATCATATAGGTTGCAATAACTTAGCCAAATGGACAGTTGGTGGTAGGGGATGATAGATTGGAACGCATCCATTCTGGTCTAAGGGAAGGCTTCTGAAAGATCTTTTCTTGGTGAAACCAAGTCTTGTGGGGAAAGTGCACCATCTCTGCAGAGTGTAAAATCTAAGTACTTAGCCATGTCCCTGGTAAAGGACAATTTGAGCATCAAGACATGGAAGCTATCAAGAATCTCCTCATCCCAATTTCTAAGTTAAAATTTTGTGGTTGAACAAGGGTTGAAGGATCACCAATTTCTATTGGGAGATGCCTTGGGTGATTTTGACAAGCAAAATCTTAGTGTTTTCAAACGATAAGGAAAATTTTATTTTGAGCAAAGCAAGCCTAATCTCCACTTAGCCAAATGCATATAGATGATAGACTCCACTATACTACCATAGTATCACTTGCCAATACAATTCAAATGTATTGACCCTTGTGACTGTAACTTGTTATGTTACAGGTTTGTTTGATATTAGTGAAGTGTGTTGATTAGGAGTACAAGTCTACAACCAACATGTTTGCCTGTGGCATTTTGAAGATGAAGGACTCCATGCTATAGTTATTTCTGCTGCATTGTAATGAGATAGCCAAATGAGCTATGTAAGATGTAATGAATTATTTTATTCCTGGTTATAAAGTTGTATTATGACCTTTGTTTCTTGATATTACATCTTATCTGTGGATGCTAGCTATTGATCCAGGGACTAGCATTGTAAACACAGGGATCTCTACCTTATTAAAGGTTGCAAGCTCTACATTGGTAGACGGAAGTATGATATCACTTATTGTGACTATAAAGTATTTGTCATTCTTTACGTACTAACTTGGGGAATTTCAACACCCGTATTTTTAATCCCAGATGTCTGTTATGCCATACATCGCAATCCCAGGATTACCATTTTTGCGAGACATAACAGATTTGGATATCACAGTACATCATCCATTACAAACCATACCTAAGGTCTTACACAAATAAGGATCTCATGATCCAGTTCTTAATACAACTCAAGCAGCGGAATAACGTAATGATAAAGGTAGCATAGGAGAAGCTCCATCTTCGGGGTCATAGGCAATGCTAACGATGGGAGATGCTCCTAGTTGTCGTAACTTTCCTACGGTCCATCCTCCTGGTACTCTTCTTCATTGTCTGGCCACGGGAATAGCCAGGGACAAAGCCATGAGTACTCTTTAAGTACTCGCAAAATAATACTAACAAGTTAAGGGGTTTTTGTAGTAGGACGCTAAGCTCAAGGGTTGTTTTGCAAAAAGCCAGATTTACCTCTACTAAGTACAGAAGCAACAAAACTAGTTGAAGTTTTATAACACCTAAGTGGGAACTTGAATTTCATATCACAACTCTGTTGTAGTCAAGTCAAAGTCTCAATTCATTTCACAAGTTATTCTGCATCTGACGGGGGAACAGTATGGCCACTCCAACTGTCCATAACCGCGGACGCGGCTATTCGAATAGTTTGACACTCTACAGAGATTGTACACTTTCACCACAACAATCGATACATCCTTCAGGAACAAATCCTGAATTCACCATACTCAGTATGCGGATAATCAATCCTAACCTTTCAATTACACGCCCTAGTATAGGCACCTCTCCTGTGAGTTTGGCCTCCCAACCATGATCAACTGTCATCTTGGGTACTACACAGGTGGACAATCTTCACAAGGTAGCCTCAGCTTAGACCATGTCCGTGAGGGTATCCATACTAAGGTATATAAGTTTCCAGTCAAGCCCTACCCAATATTCGGGTATTGTGGTTGTACGGTAAAATTGGAATGGTATCACATCCAGACAACCATCAGTTTTATAAAGGGCTAAGGCTCATGCCTCAACATTTTCATCATCAAAATCATCTGGTGTTCGGAAACACATGTCAAAACATTTCAGTAGAATGATTCATCATTCCAAGGTTTTCATAACCATTTTCACCCAGTATTCCCATCTAAAGTTGATCAAGTTTTATTCTTAGCACTAGCATCTACAACAGGGGTTAAGTACTTAAGGAGGGGTGGTAAACAAGTGGAGATTAATGAAGTTAAATCTCATGCCTTAGGATGACATCAAGATTATCTAGCTTAGGCCAAATTTAATGCTCTTTATGCAGCCGTCAATTATCTTCCTAGAATCTACAAGTCAGTTAAGTAAACTCTAAGAAATAGTTTTGATAAAGAAATAAAGTAGAAAGCTTGCAAGTAAAACTAGGACTGGGTATCATCAATTGTGTCTAACCAAGCATGCTTAGTACATTGCATAGGTTATCTAACTTTCATAACTGCAAGTATTAACTTGCATAGGTCAACTTGGTTAGTAAGGCTTGCCTTGTGCAGAGCAGTGGTTGAAGTTCTCCTCGGCTTCTTCTTCTTAGTATCCTCCTTCCTCCTCGTATCCTTGGTCGGTACTAGCGTCTATAAATAAATACGGGGTACACAATCACCAAACAATACTTAACTATTTTCAATCATCACACAAAGATGTTCTATAGATGATCTTGCATCATCACCTATCATTACAAGATTAAAGCATTTGTCTTACTTATTTTAATTTGAGAAAAGTAATTTCTACTCATTGAAAAACTACTTAAGATTTAATATTCTCCAACTCAAACATGGGATCATGTTGACACATGTCATCACCACATATTTCAGTACATGGGAATGTCTTTTAAAGTGGTGTCACAATTTAATAAGGTCTAACCTTTTTATTTTAAATAATTAAAGTGACTAGAAATGCCTATGTGGCATTCTTTTATTCCTTGAACATTATTTCTGTAAGTAAACCCAAATGTTTTTCTATATTCTGAAAGGTATGATCAAATGTGATTTTTGAGAGTTGGAATCAACTCAAAAGCTATTATGGTTGAATTTTGAAAAATGTTTAAGTGTTGAAAAGCTTCTGACTTGATATTTTTACCAAGGTTGTTCTATAGATCCAAATGATTTGAATCCAACGGGCTTGGATTAAGCATTTCAGTACCTTTCTAACAAAATTGGTTTCATGCAATATGGTTTACTGAATCGAGGTGGGTTGATTTTTGAATCTAGGTACAGAACTGAGTTTGAATTAAATTAGAAAAATCTAAATTCAAATGGTTGGGCTGCGCGGGAAAGGTTAATGGGCCGGCCTAGTGTCACTCCGCAGCGCAGGGCTCAACTGACAGGGGGGTTCCACCAGTCAGTGGCTCATAACACGCGAAGCGGTACGGGGCGATTTCGGCCGCACGATCTAAATCTAATCGGACGGCTACGGCTCATCGTCCACGTCGGACAGCGCCGGCGAGACAGAACCCTAACGCGGCAGGTGGGGGTCGTGGGAGGCTCACCGGGGCTCAGGCGAGGGTCGGCGACGGGGGCGAATGATGAAGTCGACGACGGCGATTCTCCTGGTACCGGCAGCTCCTCCTGGGGCGGCTCCAATCGACGACGCCTCTTCTCCTCTGCAGCGGCGAACTCCGGTGCAATTGCGGCCACCTGGTGCTCGCCTTTCTCCGGGGGTGAGTGAGGGTGATCAGTGAGAGGTGGGGAGCGAACTGGTGTGAATAAATCGAGCGGGGGAGGATCTATTTATAGTGGCGAGAGGGGACCGACGAGCGCGAGCTGAGCTCGTCGTGGTCGACGGCACAGGCAGCTATCGGCGTGGGCGACGGTAGGGGCGGTTCTATGTTCCCTGGCGAAGCTCAACGGCGTGGTGGCGAGGCATGGGGCGGCGCTGATCGATCGGAACGCTTCGACGCTCTGGGCGGGTCCGACGGGGGTTTTGATGGCGCACAGCGAGTGTGGTCCGCGCGACGGCGAACGGGCATGTGTGGCAGGGTGCTAGGGTGCTGGCGATCACTTACGCACACGGTGAGGGTGGCGCGCGGTTTGGGGGTGTTGGTCGAGCGTGGTGCACAGGGCGCGCTATCAGCATGGTTGCAGAGAGGGTTGGCATGGCCTGGGCGTGTGGTCCATTGGCTGGCATTGCTTGAGGTTGGGACAGGGAGTGGCGGTGGGGTGCTAGCTAGCTCCTAGGCAAGGTTGGCGAGGCTAGCGTGGCCTCTAGATCGTCGGCGACAACAGGGTGGCAAGTTTGCTCTCGGACTGCTCACCATTGATGGCAATGGCAAGCTCACAGTGATGCTAGAGGTTAAAAACTAAGCTAGATGATCTACTAGAGGTTTGCTGTGAGCTAGAGAGGGGACAAGGTTGGCTAATTCACTACTCAAAATAGTGTTTGTGATTTGGTTGATTTGAATCTGCAAGCTGTTTGATGAAATGGCCGCAAGAACTTGAGTTTTGAATTTTGAAAAGATTTTTGGTGGGTATGCTAGGAATGTGTTGAGGATACTGTGGATGCTTGGTTTTTGAAAATTGAACTTGTTTGAGTGGTTTTTGAAATAGTGGGATCTTCTCATATGAGATAGATTCAATTTTAAACTCTCATTTAAACTTAGTATTTGAATGTTTTTGGATGATCACAAAGTGGTCCTTGGTACCTTATTATGAGTACTAACAAGGGGTGCAAAGGTCCACAAATGTTTCTGTTGAGTTTTGAAAACTAGAGATTGCCAAAGTAGGCATGAGATTTAATTTGGCCAAAGTGACCATTCACTTTATTTGCTTATTTTGAGTTGTTTGTTTTTGGGAAAAGTTTGGAGATTGTTTAGATGATGTTTATTTCACCTAAGAATCATTTTACAAGCAAAGAAACACAGAACCATGGCAATTCAAAAGAATCCAAATTGTAATACACACACATATGAATGCTTTCAAATTTTTAGTTGGAAAAGTTTTTGTTAACCCTAATTTTGATGAGTAGAGTTTGATAATCCATGTTTAGTATGTTTGGGATGTTACAAACCTTCCCCCTTAAACAAAATCTCCTCCCGAGATTTAAAAAGGACGAAAAAGATTACCTAGGATTTGAAGAGATCGGGAAACTCTGTCCTGATGTGATTTTCGCGCTCCCAGGTATCTTCTTCTTCTGTGTGGTTGCTCCACTGAATCTTGAGAAACTTGATGCTTTGGGTTCTGGTAGTTCTGAAAGATTCTTCCAAAATACGGATGGGTACTTCGGGATAGGTCAGGTTATCATTGATTTCTATGGTCCGGTGATCAATGTTCTTGAACACTTCCGTCTTCTCCAGAACTTCGAGGCATTTGCGAAGTAATGAGATATGGAACACATTGTGCACGGCTGACATTTCTTTGGCAGTTCCAATTGATACGACACTTCTCCTCGACGGTTCAGAATCTTGAAGGGGCCGATATATCTGGGGGCTAACTTTCCTTTCAGTTGGAAATGCTGCATTCCCTTTAATGGCGACACTTTCAGATACACGAAATCTCCAATGTTGAAGCCGAGGTCTCGACGTCTCTTGTCGGCGTAACTCTTCTGTCCTGACTAGGCTGTCTTGAGGTGCTCATGAATCTTGTGAACCTTCTCTTCTGTTTTTCGTAGGATGTCGGGTCCGAAAATCTGACTCTCTCCTACTTCCGACCAGTTCAAAGGGGTGCGAAACTTCCTTCCATACATGAATTCAAATGGGGCCATTTGCAAACTATCTTGATAACTGTTGTTGTATGAAAATTCTGAGAACGGCAGACAGTCTTCCCATTTAGATCCATACTCTAACACACATGCTTTCAACATATCTTCGAGTATTTGATTTACTCACTCCGTTTGTCCGTCGGTCTGAGGGTGATAAGCTATGCTGAAGTCTAGTCGGGTTCCTAACCCTTCTTGGACTTTCTTCCAGAATCTCGAGGTAAACTGAGTTCCTCGATCCGATACGATGTTCTTGGGGACTCCATGCAAACTGACGATTCTAGCGATATATAACTCCGCTAGCTTCGAACTCTGATATGTGGTCTTGACTGGTAATAAATGGGCGACTTTGGACAATCTGTCCACTATGACCCAGATAGAGTCATTTCCCCTACTAGAAGTAGGCAATCCGGTGATAAAGTCCATTCCAACGGAATCCCATTTCCATTCTGGAATCTGCAGGGGTTGCAACAATTCTGCGGGTCTTTGATGTCCCGCCTTGACTCCCTGGCATATATCACACTTGGCGATATAGCTTCCGATTTCTCTCTTCATCTTATGCCACCAAAATTGCTCTTTCAAATCTTAATACATCTTCGTTCCTCCGGGGTGGATAGAATAAAGAGTATCATCAGCTTCCTTCAGAATAACTTCTTTCAATTTAGAATCTGCTAGTACACAAAGACGTCCTTTGTACCACAGAACTCCCTCTTCGTCTTCGGTGAATCCGGGTACTTTGCTTGTACCGATACGACGCTTGATTCCATCGATGCTAGCATTTCCTTTCTGCGCCTCCTTGATCTGGCTGATCAAAGTGGGTTGAAGTTCTATGCTAGCCAAACATCCTTCACTCACTAATTCCATTCGGAAATCTTCCATCTCCTTGTGCAAGCTTGGTTGCTCCTTTAGAATCATAGAGTTCAAGCAGCACGGCAATCTGCTAAGGGCATCTACTACCACATTGGCTTTACCGGGGTGATAGTGAATGTCCAGGTCGTAATCCTTGATTAGCTCAATCCATCTTCGCTGTTTCATATTCAGCTCCTTCTGAGTGAATATATACTTTAGGCTCTTGTGATCCGAATAAATCTCACAACGGTTTCCCATCAGGTAGTGCCTCCATGTCTTCAGGGCTAGAACTACGGCTACGAGCTCGAGGTCATCGGTTGGATAGTTCTGCTCATGTTGTTTCAGTTGTCGAGATAGATAAGATATAACTTTGTCTTCTTGCATTAGCACACATCCGAGACCGATCTTGGATGCATCACAATACACGTCAAAGGGCTTCGTGATATCCGCCATGATTAAGATTGGGGCTGAAATCAATCTTCTCTTGAGTTCTTGAAAACTCGCTTCACATTTGTCCGTCCATTCAAACTTCTTGTCCTTCTTCAGCAATTGAGTCATGGGTCTGGCGATACTCAAGAATCCTTCTACGAACTTGCGGTAGTATCCCGTCAATCCGAGAAATGCACGAACTTGGGTTTGAGTGGTTGGGGCTTGCCAGTCTTCGACATCTTTCACCTTTGCGGGGTCAACGGCAATTCCTCCAGCTGATACAATGTGACCGAGGAATCCTACATCATGTAACCAGAATTCACATTTGCTAAACTTGGCATACAACTGATGCTCCCTAAGGGTTCCAAGAATGGTCCTTAGGTGTAGCTCATGTTCTTCTTCTGATTTGGAATAAATCAGAATGTCATCGATGAAAACAACGAAAAACTTATCCAGGAAGTCCATAAAGATCTTATTGATGAGAATCATGAAATAAGCGGGGGCATTGGTTAATCCAAAAGACATGACAGTATACTCGTATAATCCATATCTGGTGGTAAAGGCAGTCTTTGGAATATCCTCTGCGCGAATCTTGAGTTGATGATAGCCAGTTCTAAGATCAATCTTAGAAAACACTTTGGCACCGGTCAACTGATCAAACAAATCCTCTATCTTGGGCAATGGGTACTTGTTCTTGATGGTGACATCATTTAACTTCCGATAATCCGTACACAAACGGTTACCTCCATCTTTCTTGTCCACAAACAAGATAGGTGATCTCCATGGTGACGCACTTGGTTGAATAAATCCAATTTCCACCATGGCATCCAGTTGCTTCTTCAGTTCTGATAGTTCAGACTGGTTCATACTATATGTTCTCTGGGCCATGGGTCCTGTTCCGGGGATTAATTCAATGATAAACTCGATATCCTGTTCCGGGCAAAACATCTTGAAATACATCGGGTATTCACAGACTATCCGGACTTGGTCAATGGTAGGCTGGGCTATACTCTTGTTGCACTTGAATTGACGAGGTAAGATTTCAGATACATGCTCGACTGATATTCCGGCTGTACTGGTCATGGTTATGGATTTCTTAGCACAGTCAATTAATCATTTATGTTTGGACATCCAATCCATTCCTAGTACTACATCCAAACCTTTAGTTCCAAGTACTATCGGATTAGCATAAAAATCTATGCCAAGGATTCGGATAGGGACGGCTTTGCAAATTTGCCTAGCTTTGGTGGTTGAACCGAGAATTTGAACAATCATAACATGCTTTAGTTTGGTTGGTTGAATCTTACTAGTGCATGCAAATTCTTCGATGACAAATGAGTGCGATGCACCAGAATCAAACAACACTCTAGCAAGTACTGAATTAACAAAAAACATACCCAGCACGACATCTGGCGCTTCCTGGGCTTCTTCAGCATGCATGAGAAAAAGACGGCCGTTGCAGTTGAGCGAATTCCCTGGGGCAAACCTTCTTCCAAGCTGAACACGACGCTGTTGCTGAGCTGGGGCATTTGCATTGGGGGCTGCGGCATTCTTCTTGGGGCAATCATTGGAGTAGTGACCCTTATTTCCAGAGTCATAACAAGTCACATGCGACTTGTCCTTTGCTGCAATAGGCACATCATTGCTTCCAGTCCTTGGGGCAGTGTTGGTGTTTGCGGCAGCATTATTGTTGTTGAACTTGGGTGGTGCACGGTTGAAATTGTTAGGGTTGCCGGGGTTGTTGTGATTTCCTCCGGGCCTTGGGTTTCCACGGTTGGGATAGGTCGGACGGTTCATCGGGGGTCTGTTGGTTCTCGGGGCAAATCCTGGAGATGGGTTGGGGCGATACTTTGGGGTATGATGGGTTCCTGGCTGATGCATCATGCGGCGCTTGCGGTTCTCATTGGCTTGGTTGATCTTTCCTTCCATCTGGATGGCAGAGTCGAAAAGGGCTTCAATATCTGCAAAGGGGATATTGACCAACACCGTCTGCATCTCATCATGCAGACCATTCAGGAATCTTTCTTTCTTCTTGTCTTCAGTGTCGATATCATCCGGGGCATACCTAGCTAATGACAAGAATTTGTCACGGTATTCCACTATGGTCATCCTTCCTTGCTTCAGTTCTCTGAAATCATCTCTCATTCTCTTGATCAAACCCGGTGGCACGTGGGTTCTGCTGAACTTGACCTTGAATTCCTCCCAGGTCATCATCTGCCCTCTGGTCATTGCACGAACGTTGTTCCACCATGCTCTTGCATCTCCGGCTAGATAGTGCATGGCGAACAGAACTTTCTTGTTAGCTTCCACTCCGGCAACTTCCAGGTTGTTCTCCATGGTTTGCAGCCAATCATCTGCATCTAGGGGTTCTTCCGACTTAGTGAAAACAGGTTGGTTGGTGTTCTGGAAATTCTTGAGCTTAGATCCATGGTTGTCCTGGTTTCCTTGGCCTTGATTGTTGTTGGCCATCTGAGCTATGTGCTGAAGGGTGGCTAGGTTGGCTTGACGTTCGGCTCTTTCGGCTTCACGGTCAGAAACCAACATTTGTAGGATCTGCAACATCGGGTCCGGGGATGAACCACTTCCTCCGCGAGGCATGTGAAGATTGAGATCGATCATGAGAAAAGAGGGAAATTTCTAAGGTTCAGGGACTTTGAAAAGTTTTTTTTCAAGTTTGACTCAGATTTTTTTGCAACTTGCTTTTCATTCATTCATTCATTCATTCATAGCACATGATACAAACACACACCACAACAAAGGAAAACAGATGGTTTTAAGAACCATTCTGGAAACTACGATATAGTGGAACCGGATACAACTCACTACGCTAGAGCTCAAGTGCTACTACTCCTCGGAGTCGGTGCAATCATCATCCTCATCGTCATCAATGAAAGAGAAATCCTCCTCACCGGTGAAGAAGTCCATGGCCTGATCCTCCAGAAAATCATCATCATAGCTGAGATAGGAGTAGGGGTCTCCACAAAAGGTCTTCTCCGGCATTCTCCCTTTCCTCCAACTGCATGTCTCTCTCGTGGATGGTCTCCTCCAAATCCGAGATACGGTGGAAAAGACGAGCAATGATGCGCTCCTTCTTATCGAGATGACGGCGGCGAGACTTGCGATCCTTTGCTAGCATGGCGATGGTCTGATCCTTCGTCCGGATGATGGCAGACTTGTGGTTGGAGTAGTCACGGGCATTGTCCAGTTCTTGTTGACGATCATACATCATGAAGCTAAGGTGGTCTAACTGAGTCTTCAGCTCGTGGTGGTATGGGGCTTCCAGTGGCTGTCCCATAGCATCACGCCTTGGACAAAACTCAAAGCGGGTACCCTTGATCTGGTTGATATTCTACCCACATAGACGGGCAAGAGCTTCCTACATGGCCCTGGCAAGTCCATCGAGCCAGTTGTTCTCTCTTAAGGTGAACTGAATTCCCTCGGCAGTGGGAGGTTTAATCTTTCCTCGGAGACTTGCAACAACTAGACATTGCCGATCTTCTCCTTCCTGATCATTGAGCTGAGCTCCGAAGAACTCGGGGTGTGGACGCTCCAGAAGTTCCGAAAGCTGGTCCAAATCCTTCTCAAAGATGAGGTCTCCTCCATTCCCCAGCTGATCAAACTTGATGTACTTCACGTCCATCTATAAGAGTATAGGATGAGTAAGCTATTAGAGTGATCAAGTGTGTCAAATTTTATGTATTTTGCAAGAGTTTTTGAGGAAGATGAATTTTTATGAAAGAATTCCAAGTGATAAGAATGGGAATGAGTTTTTGTAAATATTTGCTTCCTTTGGTTTTGAAACTAATTTTTTGATTTAAACGTCCAGTCTAACTAGGGTCTCCTATGGTCAGGATAGCTCTGATACAAACTTGTCAACACCCGGATTTTTAATCCTAGATGCCTGTTATGCCATACATCGCAATCCCAGGATTACCATTTTTGCGAGACATAACAGATTTGGATATCACAGTACATCATCCATTACAAACCATACCTAAGGTCTTACACAAATAAGGATCTCATGATCCAGTTCTTAATACAACTCAAGCAGCGGAATAACGTAATGATAAAGGTAGCGTAGGCGAAGCTCCATCTTCGGGGTCACAGGCAATGCTGACGATGGGAGATGATCCTAGTTGTCGTAACTTTCCTGCGGTCCATCCTCCTGGTACTCTTCTTCATACTCTGGCCACGGGAATAGCTAGGGATAAAGCCATGAGTACTCTTCAAGTACTCGCAAACTAATACTAACAACTTAAGGGGTTTTTGTAGTAGGACGCTAAGCTCTAGGGTTGTTTTGCAAAAAGCCAGATTTACCTCTACTAAGTTCAGAAGCAAGAAAACTAGTTGAAGTTTTATAACACCTAAGTGGGAACTTGAATTTCATATCACAACTTTGTTGTGGTCAAGTCAAAGTCTCAATTCATTTCACAAGTTATTTTGAAAACATCTGAAAGGGGAACAGTATGGCCACTCCAACTATCCATAACCGCGGACGCGGCTATTCGAACAGTTTGACAATCTGCAGAGATTGTACACTTTCACCACAACAGTCGATACATCCGTTAGGAACAAATCATGAATTCACCATACTCAGTATGCGGATAATCAATCCTAACCTTTCAATTACACGCCCTAGTATAGGCACCTCTCCTGTGAGTTTGGCCTCCCAACCATGACCAACTGTCATCGTGGGTACTACACAGGTGGACAATCTTCACAAGGTAGCCTCAGCTTAGACCATGTTCGTGAGGGTATCCATACTAAGGTATATAAGTTTCCAGTCAAGCCCTACCCAATCTTCGGGTATTGTGGTTGTACGGTAAAATTGGAATGGTATCGCATCCAGACAACCATCAGTTTTATAAAGGGCTAAGGCTCATGCCTCAACATTTTCATCATCAAAATCATCTGGTGTTCGGAAACACATGTCAAAACATTTCAGTAGAATGATTCATCATTCCAAGGTTTTCATAACCATTTTCACCCAGTATTCCCATCTATAGTTAATCAAGTTTTATGCTTAGCACAAGCATCTACAAGTGGGTTTAAGTACTTAAGGAGGGGTGGTAAACAAGTGGAGATTAATGAAGTTCAATCTCATGCCTTAGGATGACATCAAGATTATCTAGCTTAGGCCAAATTTAATGCTCTTTATGCAGCCGTCAATTATCTTCCTAGAATCTACAAGTCAGTTAAGTAAACTCTAAGAAATAGTTTTGATAAAGAAATAAAGTAGAAAGCTTGCAAGTAAAACTAGGACTGGGTATCATCAATTGTGTCTAACCAAGCATGCTTAGTACATTGCATAGGTTATCTAACTTTCATAACTGCAAGTATTAACTTGCATAGGTCAACTTGGTTAGTAAGGCTTGCCTTGTGCAGAGCAGTGGTTGAAGTTCTCCTCGGCTTCTTCTTCGTAGTATCCTCCTTCCTCCTCGTATCCTTGGTCGGTACTAGCGTCTATAAATAAATACGGGGTACACAATCACCAAACAATACTTAACTATTTTCAATCATCACACAAAGATGTTCTATAGATGATCTAGCATCATCACCTATCATTACAAGATTAAAGCATTTGTCTTATTTATTTAATTTGAGAAAAGTAATTTCTACTCGTTGAAAAACTACTTAAGATTTAATATTCTCCAACTCAAACATGGAATCATGTTGACACATGTCATCACCACATATTTCAGTACATGGGAATGTGATTTAATGTGGTGTCACAATTTAATAAGGTCTAACTTTTTTATTTTAAATAATTAAAGTGACTAGAAATGCCTATGTGGCATTCTTTTATTCCTTGAACATTATTTCTGTAAGTAAACCCAAATGTGTTTATATATTCTGAAAGGTATGATCAAATGTGATTTTTGAGAGTTGGAATCAACTCAAAAGCTATTATGGTTGAATTTTGAAAAATGTTTAAGTGTTGAAAAGCTTCTGACTTGATATTTTTACCAAGGTTGTTCTATAGATCCAAATGATTTGAATCCAACGGGCTTGGATTAAGCATTTCAGTACCTTTCTAACAAAATTGGTTTCATGCAATATGGTTTACTGAATCGAGGTGGGTTGATTTTTGAATCTAGGTACAGAACTGAGTTTGAATTAAATTAGAAAAATCTAAATTCAAATGGTTGGGCTGCGCGGGAAAGGTTAATGGGCCGGCCTAGTGTCACTCCGCAGCGCAGGGCTCAACTAACAGGGGGTTCCACCAGTCAGTGGCTCATAACACGCGAAGCGGTACGGGGCGATTTCGGCCGCACGATCTAAATCTAATCGGACGGCTACGGCTCATCGTCCACGTCGGACAGCGCCGGCGAGACAGAACCCTAACGCGGCAGGTGGGGGTCGTGGGAGGCTCACCGGGGCTCAGGCGAGGGTCGGCGACGGGGGCGAATGATGAAGTCGACGACGGCGATTCTCCTGGTACCGGCAGCTCCTCCTGGGGCGGCTCCAATCGACGACGCCTCTTCTCCTCTGCAGCGGCGAACTCCGGTGCAATTGCGGCCACCTGGTGCGCGCCTTTCTCCGGGGGTGAGTGAGGGTGATTAGTGAGAGGTGGGGATTGAACTGGTGTGAAGAAATCGAGCGGGGGAGGATCTATTTATAGTGGCGAGAGGGGACCGACGAGCGCGAGCTGAGCTCGTCGTGGTCGACGGCACAGGCAGCTATCGGCGTGGGCGACGGTAGGGGCGGTTCTATGTTCCCTGGCGAAGCTCAACGGCGTGGTCGCGAGGCATGGGGCGGTGCTGATCGGTCGGAACGCTTCGACGCTCTGGGCGGGTCCGACGGGGGTTTTGATGGCGCACAGCGAGTGTGGTCCGCGCGGAGGAAAACGGGCATGTCTGGCATGGTGCTGGGGTGCTGGCGATCACTTACGCACGCGGTGAGGGCGGCGCGCGGTCTGGGGGTGCTGGTCGAGCGTGGCGCACAGGGCGCGCTATCAGCATGGTTGTAGAGAGGGTTGGCATGGCCTGGGCGTGTGGTCCAGTGGCTGGCATTGCTCGAGCTGGGACAGGGAGTGGCGGTGGGGTGCTAGCTAGCTCCCAGACAAGGATGGCGAGGCTAGTGTGGCCTCTAGCTCGCCGGCGACAACGGGGTGGCAAGTTTGCTCTCGGCCTGCTCACCATTGATGGCAATGGAAAGCTCACAGTGATGCTAGAGGTTAAAAACTAAGCTAGATGATCTACTAGAGGTTTGCTGTAAGCTAGAGAGGGGAAAAGGTTGGCCAATTCACTGCTCAAATAGTGTTTGTGATTTGGTTGATTTGAATCTGCAAGTTGTTTGATGAAATGGCCGCAAGAACTTGAGTTTTGAATTTTGAAAAGATTTTTGGTGGGTGTGCTAGGCATGTGTTGAGGATACTGTGGATGCTTGGGTTTTGAAAATTGAACTTGTTTGAGTGGTTTTTGAAATAGTGGGATCTTCTCATATGAGATAGATTCAATTTTAAACTATCATTTAAACTTAGTATTTGAATGTTTTTGGATGATCACAAAGTGGGCCTTGGTACCTTATTATGAGTACTAACAAGGGGTGCAAAGATCCACAAATGTTTCTGTTGAGTTTTGAAAACTAGAGATTGCCAAAGTAGGCATGAGATTTAATTTGGCCAAAGTGACCATTCACTTTATTTGCTTATTTTGAGTTGTTTGTTTTTGGGAAAAGTTTGGAGATTGTTTAGATGATGTTTATTTCACCTAAGAATCATTCTACAAGCAAAAAAACACAGAACCATGGCAATTCAAAAGAATCCAAATTTTAATACACACACATATGAATGCTTTCATATTTTTAGTTGGAAAAGTTTTTGTTAACCCTAATTTTGATGATTAGAGTTTGATAATCCATGTTTAGTATTTTTGGGATGTTACAGGAATCAAGGAGAACTCATCAAGCCATGTCCATGCCACAGACGAAATCCCTTAATAGTGCAGTAACACGATGGTTGTCGGTTATTGTTTGCTGTGGTTATGACGGATGATGTGAGCAGTGGTTTCTGCCTATTCATCCATATATGGAGCTCCTCCCACACATATCATAAATGGTCTTATTCATTATAATAATTTTGATCACTCTTTCTAATTACTAGCGGTGGATCCACTATTCCCTGAGAACTCTTTCAATCATCTTGCAAACCTTCATAATCATAATCACATGCTCTTGTTTACTTACAGATTTAATTTACTTATTGTTCTCTTATTTGTAAACCCAAAAATATCTTTTACACAAAACTCACATTTTATCTTGTTACTTAGAACGTTATTTAGCATTACTATTTCAGTATTTAGTTCAAGAGTTATTTAGACTTTAGACTCCTATTCCCTGTGGGATCGATATCTTTATTTCGAAACTAGATACAAACGATCTATGCATTTGAAGTCATCAGAAAGCGCTACCGGAACGCGGTGCCAGAAGGATCGTCTACATGATCTTGAGATCAGCAAGTGATCGACTACATCAACCATGAGAATCCGATCTTGTTAAATGCTTTGGATCTACGAGGGTTAGTTCTCTACAATCTCGTTGCACCGATCTTGTAGATTAGATATTGGCTTTACCATAGATTAGTTCTTGGTTTTGTGTGTTCACGCGATAGAATTTTTTTACATGCAACGAACCCTACAGTGGTATCAGAGCTGACTCTATGCGTATATATGTTGCATGAGTAGAACACAATGGTTGTGTGGGCATTGATGCTCTTGTTGTCATTTTCTTTTCATGTACTTTGTATCTTGCGTGATGGTGGGATGAAGCGGCCTAGGCTAACCTTACATGTCGTCGCACATGAGACTTGCTCCACACTCAACGTGCAACTTGCATTTCACAAGTGGCTTTGCGGGTGTCTATCTCTCCCACCATACTTAAGATTCAATTTACAATGGGCACTTGAAAGTACTTGTATTGGCGTTGTGTTTCATGTTCGTAGGTAAGATCGGTTCTTATTCGAAAGCCCCAAGACACGTAAAACATGCAAAAATATTAGAGGCGTCTAACTTGTTTTTGCAGGGGCATGTGATGTGATATGGCCATGATGTGATTGTGGTTATATTTGATGTATGCAATGATCCTTATTGTAAGTTGGCAACCAGTAGGAGCCTTATGGTTGTCTTTAAATTCATTTAGACCTGCGTGTCTATTAATCATGTAATTGCGTTATTCCAATTAGTTGTAATAGTTGTTGTTGGTGATTGACCTTGATGCCACGCCGCTGATGATGGAGATCATGTTCGTGCTTTGGATATGGAGATCAAAGGCACAAGAATAAATTCCATATCATATCACATATTATGTTATGTTAATCCTTTTTATGCATCTTGTATTTCTTAGATCGCGATGGTAGCACTATAAGATGATCCCTCTCACTAAATATGAAGTAATAAAGTGTTTATCCTTAGTAGGCATCGTTGCTAAGACTCGTTGTTTCTAAGCATCACGTGATGATCAGGTGTGATAGATTCTGTGTGTGCATACAACGGGTGCAAGCCAGATTTGCACATGCGGATACTAAGGTTAATATTGATGAACCTAGCATATCTAGACATGGCCTCGGAACACGGAATACAGAAAGGTAAAGCATGAGTCATATGGATGATATGATGAACATATTGATTGTTCGCCTTTGAAGCTACATCATCTCTTGTGATGATCTGACTTGGTGTAGTGGATTTCGTTCGTGTAATCACTAAGGCAACATGAGGGTTGTTGTTTTGAGTGGGAGTTTAAATATTAATACGATTAAAGTTGAACACAATTTAGCATAAATTAAATCAAAGTGAATTTGCATAATTGTTGTAGTCATTGGCATCCGTTCACCACCTTACGCTTAGTTTCAATTGAGATAATAGAACTATAAAATTCTAGATAGTTACTTTACGAACCGGTATCGTATTGTTTTGAGTGTCAATCTAAAGTTTTAAAAGTCCTACTACAAACTTTCAACAAACTCCGTTTACTCCATAAAGTTTAATAATTAGTATTAAATCAAGAGTAACAATTCCAGTGTTATTATCTAAAGTATCATTTTTGCCTCCATGATTCTTGATATTCAAAAGATTGTTTTAATATCATGGTTATCTAGGAGCTGAAAGAATTGTTTCACCATCATGTGTGGAAGATATTTCGATATCTAAAACAATGTTTTGGTTGCAACATGATAGAGTATAATTTGGCAAAATATATGTTCTCATGTTTGATGAGAATTTGCAAAGGTTGAAGACGCTAGTCGTCCTAATCCTCCAAAAGGTTTTGGAGAGCAACATTATACTCGCGAATCGCCTTTATAAACTATAGTAGCTTGATCATGAAAGTTGTCATGATAAGGATGAATAGAAGTAGGTAAAATATTTACTACACTACAAGATTACTAAAGAATGGTTTTTGAAAGAACGCCAAACATTTAATAATGGTGATCTACTTTAAAGTGCAAGTCCAAAGGTATTAGTATTTTACTATACACGCTTTGGACTATGTGTCATGCATATGGCGCCACTATTGATGTTTAGATTCTTTTAAAAGGGAAAGGAAATGCTGGAAAGAAATCTCAGGAATATTTGGCAGAAAAGAAAGACTGGAATTCTCTAGCTTAGGTATATAGATGATATACATGTTATGGTTGTATTCTTTGCTTGTTAAACAATATGGCTCATTGGTATTGGATAACGAATTGGTTGGTATGAAATGTCATGCAAGACAACACAATTCATGAACATCAAATGTCCTAAGTAACCAGCAAGAGAATATGTGATGATGTTCATCGAAAACAAAACAAGGTGTTGTTGTGTTTCTCGTTGACATCAAAGATTTTCTTCATGATTTGTTTCGATAATTGTTATTTTGATCAAGTATTATGAGAAAAAAATATTGTTCAGATAATTACGTATTCATATAAGATGGATGATTTACAAATATAGTTGGACAAATCACATCCATAAAAGTAAATGCTAAAATGTCAAAAGACAAATGATTGAAAGATCACTTCAGAAGTGACATTGCTGTTTAAATTATATTGGAAAGAAAACATGTAGAAACTCCATGTTGATGGAATTTTGGAGTCTTTTGATTGTGATCAAATGACGCTTGTGAGACTTTCCTGGAGATAATTGAAGCTTCATTCAAAGGACAAAGAAGAACGAACGACTAACTTATTGAAATTTGTACATATTGATGTATGTAGTCCACTATGGGTAGTCGTGAGCGATGGATTTAAATTGCATATGCTTTCTCTAGAAATTTGAGTGAATATATGTGCATATTTACTTGATGAGGAAGAAGTGTGAAATATTTTAAAATGTTCAAAGACTTTCAAGATGAAGTGGAAAATCATTGTAACAAGAAAATAAAGAGTTTATGATCGGATCATAAAGGAAGATATTTGAGTTAAAAGTTTAGCATAACACCTAAGATTTGAGGAATCGTTCCATGGATTTGGATTTCCCGAAACACAATAAGTGTATGGAATGTTCGAGATATGTAATGAAACATTGTTTGACATGGTAAAATAAAAGGTGTCAGTTATAAAACTGCTATTGTATTTTAAAGATTAAAACTTTAGTGACTATTGCTTTTACACTAAAAAAGAGCTCCATCGTGATCCATTGAAATGACACCATATAAAGTTATGTTTTGGGATAAAACTCAAGTTGTCCTTTCTTAAAATTTGGTATGCTAGGCATAAGTAAAATGTTTACAACCAAAGTCGGATGAGCATGTCTTTGTAGGTTATTTTGAATAACAGTTTGGTATTCCTCCATAATACCGAAGACAAAAGTGTTTGTCGCTTAGAACGTCAAGTTTCTTAAGAAGGAATTTTTTGTGAAAAGTTAAGTGGGAGGACAATAGAACTTTCATAAAGTTATAGAATTTTAGCTAATATGTGTTGAGTTGCACAACGCTAGAAAGTGTCCTATAGGAAGCAACAATGCTCATGGCTCAAGTGCCTTAAAGTTTGTGATCATGAAGGTATAAGTTCCTATTGAACCAAGTAGGTCGGCTAAAACAATCAAATACTAGGATTTGAGAGTAAATCATTATTGTTTGACAATGATGAACCGACTACATGCAAAGAAGCGATGATGGGCCCTAAACTCCGTTAAATGGCTTGAAGCCATGAAATCCGTGATATTTCCATACATAAAAAATCAAGTTTTTGAACTTGGAAGACCCTCTAGAAAGGTGTAAAACCTTTCAGTCGTATTTCGATCTATAAAGAAATAGACATGGGTGTTTCACATCTATGAAATATTCGACATGTCGGGAAATAGTTTAGGAGAATGTTCAACGAGTTGACTATGACAAGATTTGATCTTTCATAGTGATATTTAGACTGGACGGATTGATGTAGAAACTAATACATATAATTTTTATATATGGTAGTTGAACGAACAAAACAAATTTCTTCTAATAGAATGGTTACCTAGGACGTGTACATGACACGATCCAAAGGGTTTTGTTAATTCAATGGATGCTAAAAGCACAAACTTCAATGGTTGAAGTAAGCATCACGAAGTTGGAATCTTCACCGTGATGAAATTGTTAAAAGAGTTTAATTTTATCGGAGACGATAAAGATGCTTGCATTTGCAAAAATTAAGTGGGAGCGCTAAGACATATTTATAATACATTATGTGAAAGATATATTGTTGATTGGAAATGATATATTTTTCATTGACACACGTTAAGAATTTTATTTTGATAAAATATTTAGGCAAAACCCGAATATTAGATATCAACTAGTTGAATGCCCGTGTGTTGCTACGGTCGATTTTATTAATATTGTAACAAAGCTCGGATAACATGATAATTAATTACTGACAAACGAACAATTCAAATGCACAACCGACGCATAAATTAGTGTGTGAAATGCATCAAGAACCTAATCTTAAAAAAATTGAATGTAAGTGCAAATAGAAAGTAGCCATTGAACGTTCATGATAACTCAAATCTTCTACAAATAAATAGTCAAAAGGGGACCATGCATGCATGTCATGTTTTCTTACATGTTCTAGGCTCACAGACAAGTTAATTCCTATATCAGATGCTCGTATAGACAAGTTAATTCCTAGCTTGGATGCTCACTCCCCCTATTTTAAAATCGGATGCATATAGTTTTTGGTCAAAGTAAAAAAATTCAAACATTGAACAACTATATAGAAAAATGTGTTGATATTTATAACCTCAATCAATACTATTAGAACAATTATGAAATATATCTTTATATGGTGTGCATTTGATATCATAGATGTTGATAATTTTCTCTATATAGTTGGTCAAAATTAAAATTAATTGACTTTAACCAAAACTATACACGTCCTAATTTGAGACAGTGGGATAAATTAATTGAATTAGCATTTGGCACTCGCCATTGTTATCTGTGACTCTGAGCATTTAGTAGAAAGTCGGAGCATGCAATTTCTTCGCCCTTAATTGGCACAACTCTAGGTCAAGTTCAGGCCTCTCATATGTAGTCTCCAATCAGTCCAGGCGCACATGACATTGAACTCCAGTAGAAAAGAAAACTGATATCGCACAAATTGATTATAAAATAGTAAACATATACCTAAATCACACATCAGTAGGGATGATCTTCCGTCCACTTCAGTCAAGGAATGCGAGAGAAGAGGGCTCCTTCATGTCGAGGCGGCGGGCATGCCTCTACGGGGCTCCTGCGCCTTGGTGCCTTGGTAGTGACTGCGCGGAAGGCCACCATGGAGGTTTGTGATGCCGCTCTCGCCAGGCTCCCGTCTGTCTTTCGCACCATGTGTGGGGATTGGAAAAGAAACACAAATTTTTGCTAAAGATGTCACTTCAATGTTTGCTTAGTATTTTCGTGAACTGACTGAATACTGATCTAAATGTTCACATGGTGCATCCAACAGAAATGTGTAGTGAGACCGAAGAACACCTTCACCAGAACTCCATGCGGCTTCTCACCAGCATTATTTTCTTGAGTCTTGAAGCAGCAATACCACTTCATTGAGGAGAAAAAAGCAATAATGTAAGGGGAATGCGCAAATTGAGAGAGGAACGCATGAATAAAAGTAGAAATTCAAGAAACCAGGATCAATTGAGCAACCTCCGCTGCATTCAAGATTCCATTCGCTAGAACCGACTGGCATCCAGGCCGACACAACTTGGACCAGCTAGTTCTCACCGGCATCCTGTCATCTTGTCATTGCGGTGATGCAGGCTCTAATCTCAGGACGAGCAAAGTGCCGATAAGAAACTTGAAGAAAACAAAGGACATGGATGACATTTAGGCAACGACCTCGAGTTCAGATACACGACAATCTGTGCTTCGCCCTCCTTGTGCATTTTTTCTTAATTACATGGAAAGATCAATTAACAGAATAACATTTTAAAATCATAATAAGAATTAGGCTGACATGAAATTTTCCTAAGTTCCATGTCAATACATCAAACTGGAAGGAGGGTTTATAGTGTAGTATTATTACAATTTATCTTTTAGCGACATCACTATAAATTCATTCATCTACTGAAACTTGGACTTAGACAATGGATCATACAACTTTTCTAGTCTCGTAGATCATTTAGGCATTATTAACAAAACCTAAGCAATATTTTATTCTAGCAATGAGGGAAACCAACCTCGAACGAGCCATTCAACACTTGACTAAAAGTGAACAATACAAGGGACAAAACAAGAACTGTGATGGTTTAGTGGCAACACTCTTGCGAAACGGATGTAATCTTCAACTGTGTCTGGTACTAAAAATTCTGATAATAAAACTTGAGAAGTAGTAGAATCCTGAAAAGAACAAATATGCTAAAACAAAAAGACTGTAACGTAGATCTATATATATCCAAATGGTTGAAAATTTACTACGAGCTGTCAGCCTATCACAAGTATACTGCATTGTAAGGCTTTCGAAAATTTATCACAAGAGTTTGGCTAATTAAGTACTGCCAGAGATCTAGGCTATATAGTAGAATCATCCATATAGCAAAGCATGTGTCAACTTGAAGACAGACCCATTTGTGGAACACAGCAGGCATCGTTAATTGATGGCATCAAATCACCATAGAAATAAACAATATAAATAAGAGAGGCCGGTAAATTTAGGAGTATAAACATATCAAATCAAGCTAAACCGTACGGAAGATTATCTCTTGTGATGTGCTGAGAACTGCAGGAGTCTAGGCTGGCTACCACCATTCGGCGGCCGCTAAGCTGAGACCTTATCGATGGCTGCTTTGTGACGCTATGTTCGGAACACAGAGTTAACCGGAGCCCAAAACGTAGCCATTTTCATGAAGAATCCAACTGAAGTCTAAATCCTCTTTTGTCTTAGAAAATTCCGCCTTTTCAATCTGCACGACAATGATAATGGAACTATTGAGTGCATGAATAGATTAGATCCATTAACAATATACAGAAACAACTTTATGAAATTGATTAGAGGTTATCTGATTTTTATTCTCGCCGAGTGCTCTTTTATTTATTGGGTCGATAATTACTATCCAAGATCCATGACAAAATTTTCAATCCAAAAACTTAAGTAATCATTGTATCCAATTTCAGAAATAAGAAAGAGAACCAAGCGTCCACCCCTGTCTTGCATCTCCGGCCCGTTCATATGGGCATGTAACCAATCTACCTATCTGAATTTTATTTTCTTAACTTTACCTATTCTATAAAAATGATCATTGGGTGTCATACGAGATGATTGTGTATTGTATTATTTGCAAATGAAACGGTTCTCTCCAACCATGACAGATGATCACATATCTAGTGTTTATTTACAAATAGTGAAGGATACACATAGTGAAATGACATTGTTTGTCTCTCCTTATTCTTCGACGCCATTCATAAAACAAATGCAGTGTATGGGTAATAAAATCAGAATGGAATGAAGACCTAATTTACTTTTCCCTTCCTTAAACTTCTCTCATTTATTTTGTGCTATGCACGTTGCCCCATGGTGATTTGTGTTGTACAAATTTAAATATAGTACAACATTGGCACAAACTCGAAGTCATGGTCACTTTCCTGAACCATGTCCCTTCACTTTCGATAGACCATGACCAATAAACTCCACTTCAATTGTGGCTCATTTGACCGAAACTCCATGGTGTCTCTCCCGCACGCATCTTTCACTGACAAGGTCTTTAATGTCTACAAACATGAGGGTGAAGCTGGGCATGCACCTCCATTGCTGACACCTCTATCCCCTTCGTTTGTCGCCCCTCGAGCCAGCCATCAACCTAGATGTAGGTGATGGTAAGTTGTTCCTTGTCGCCCTCGTCCTCCTACCGGTCATGAGTTCTCTCTGTGTTCCTCCCCCAACCACATACATGTGTTTGCTGCAACCTCCTAGCTGGCTATGGACTACCAGAATGATGAAGCCAATTTTTACCTTTTTATCGCTTTAAATATTTAAATTTTAAACATAAATAGTTACCAATAGTAGTCTGGTTTATGCATAAGCTAATTTGATCACATGACATGAGGTTTCAGATTTCCATCCCTAAGCAAAGTAAAATTTTATATGCTAGTGCCACTTGTGTTTCTACTGACGCTTATTGGGAAGAGGCAAACTCAACTGACTTGAACTGTAGGAAGCGAAATGCACCAACATGTTGAATGGAATTTGCTTGCTCTTGTTTTGAGAACCAATGCAGATATAGAGAAAAAATAAATTACGCAGAGTATGAATGAAATGAACCAAATACATCACCTTTTCGAACAATTTACCATGCAAGTTAGTATTTGCGCTCAAGCAAAATCAACTATTTTTTGGTAAATACAGAGGACACACTTCATTTCATCCTTCTCCATCATATATGTTTATCTTTCTTTTTGTTGGATGATGATCATAATCAAACATGCTGCCTGACCTGCAATTCTTCAATGATGGAAATAGCCGAACTACCATTTCTTGTAATTATCGCCCTAAGTGGGTTACCAAGATAGTTGTATCTACCAATTAACAACCTACATGGATAACAAGTACGGGTGATATTTGGTAAGTAAAAATATAATAATAGATTTTGTGCATGTACACCTATAGGCAAAACACAATCAACTTTAGGGTCGCACCCAAAGATTTGAAATACCCGTGAACTTCATGACATGGTAATTTAAAACAACATATGTGATTGTGCTTATATATACGACAATTTGTGCAGTTGCTATACACATAAAGAACAAACCTACAGGGGAGGGAAATATATCCAGCGTGTATCATGATAGGGAAGAGGAAATATACACTAGTGCAGAGCCCCCCCTCTAACACCGGTTGGGAGGGCCCTCTAACAACGGTTCTACAACCGCTGTTGAGGGTTCGGTGTTAGAGGGGGGCCCCTTTAACACCGGTTCTTATACAAACCGGTGTTAAAGGGTGGTGCATGTGGGGCTGCCACAGGGCTCAGCCCCCCCCCCCTTTAACACCGGTTTGTAACACGAACCGGTGTTCTAGGCGTATTTCTGCGGGAGCGGGGGAGGGGGAATCGATTGGAAGCGGTATACACATACATCGTCATCGGTACATACGAGTACATGAATAATTAAGCAACTATTATTATACACAAACATCATCATCGGCACATACATCGTCATCGTTCATTTTGGTGGATATCTAAAGAGTTCTCCGCCAGGCGTGACGACCTCATCAAGTATGAACCCCGCCAGTTCCTCTTGAATGGCTCGTATGCGGTCAAATGGTATGAGTTGGTCCAGCATCCATTCGATCTGAATATATATGAAGAATGGGGTCAATATATATATAAGAATAAAACTCAACACAATTGATGGTAATAAAATAATGTTGTGTACTTTGTTTACTTACTCTAAGTTGTTCTAGTGCGGCTTGCCCGTCGCACATATCGTGTTGCGAATGAACTCGCAAACATAGTACCCACATAAGTTATTGCCGGTCCCTGATACGTGCACTTTACGAGAATAGAGAGTTCAATCAAAATAATAATCAATAAAGCATGATATAATGGAATTGGAAGCAGAATCAAAGAGATACGCAGACCTAGCTAGCTAGTATTACTTACATTTTGGTCTACAAATTTTAGTTCTTCTGACCATTCACCCACGGCCCTGCCCGTGAACCTTTTCCAAACCCTGTCCGGCAAAGAAAATGGATAAAGGAGTAATTAATTACTTGTTGTCACGAAAGTTGCCGATCTAGTGCGATAATATGATTGAAATTACCTCTGGAGCATCTCTCTAAAGTCTGTCCATATCTCTTTTTCTTTTCGTAACGAGTCTATGACAAGGACTTTTCCTGAGTCGGGTTGAATGACTAGCAGAATAAAATGGAACCTATGCACGCATAACTCATCATCAGTTACACTTAACATCGAGTAAGCCGAAACAGAATGTGTACAAGAGAGAGGGTAACAGTACTCATGAGAAGTTGTAAGGCAATAGTATTTCCCTTTTGGTTTGTTGTCTCAGTAAAGACCTTAGCAAGTAATCTTCTGTTTGCCCGGGTTTGGTTCTTACCACTTCTTCATGAACTCTATTTGGTTCAACGAACCCAATGTCAAAAGGGCCTCCTTTCCTGCATTCCATAACCTTTTTCCTGCATAATAGTATATACATATATGGTGAGCATATATATATACATGCAATTAATAAAGTGAATGAGATGAGATATAAATTATAGAAATAGTACTTACACACAATAAAGGCTGATGGCAGCTTTGTCGAGTTCCTTCTGATTGAATAGAAAATACAAGTCTTGAATGTTGAAGTCGATCCCGTCGTCTCCGCACAAGAAAATCTCATCTCTTATATGCGCCGGGATCCATTCTTCTTTTCTCGTCTTGCAGAAATCAAGGTACCACTTGTGCAATTTTCACATCTTTGTTGGTAGATTCTTGAGCTCCTCTTTCTGGACGAGATTCTTCCCATACTTCCATGGCTGTATGGTAATTCGAGGCGCAAAGCGCCTCCGCCTCCCTAGGGGTTAGTGCTACGGTGGAAGCCATGGGAAAGAGTGATGAGGTTGCAGATATGAGTCTAGAGATGTGCAATGACAATGGAGGCCAACCCTACATATATATATAGTGAACTGGCGGGAAGAACTGGAGGGAAGAACTGGCGGGAAGAAAAATGGCGGGAAGAAAAATGGCGGGAAAAAATGGCGGAAGAAAAATGGCGGGAAAAAATGGCGGGAAAAAATGGCGAGACATTGTTCTAAAAATGGGACGGTTGGAGGGATTTCAGGCTGGGCCAGGCAGCACTAATGATAGGGGTGAGTGTCGACATTATGTCATGCGGCGTGTACCTTGTCCCGGATGGTGTCACCAACCGGGACTAAAGATGAACCTTTAGTCCCGGTTGGAGACACCAATCGGGACAAAACACGAGTCAACAATAATAATAGGGGTGAGTGTCGACATTATTTCGTAAGTGTCGACACTATGTCGAGATGCTTGTACTATAAATAGGCATCCTTGTGAGTCCAGTCCTCCAGCCAGTTTGAGGCATCTCCAAGATGATTTTCGAGAGAAGGGACACCACTACGGCCAGTTTCAGGGAGATGCCGACGGAGCCCAGTCCTCCGGCATCTCCAAGAAACTGGTCATAGAGGCACTCCCTAATATGTGACCGCGCGCGTTTGGAGATCAGATCTTAATGGTAAGTACGAATCGGGACAACTTCTTCTCATAGTCCCGGTCCATCCACAAAACAAGACTAACACTCAAGACATGTATTAATATTAAAAACATGAACTAGAGTTACATAATATGAGCATGAACTTCTTGTCATATGTCCTTCCTTATGATCGCTTCAGACGTAACCATGGAGCATCTTCTTTACTTAACGGAATGCTTGGGGTCAGTTTTCACTGTGAAGGGCGGAATTTCATCAAACTTATTATAATCTTCTGACATGTCTGTCTTGTCCTCGATTCCCACGATGTTTCTTTTCCCTGAAAGAACTATGTGACGCTTTGGCTCATCATATGATGTATTCGTTTGCATATTTTTTCTTTTTTTTGGTATGGAGGACATGTCCTTCACATAGAAAACCTGAGCCACATCATTGGCTAGGACGAATGGTTCGTCTAAGTTCTTGTCTACCTTCATAAGATTGTTGAGATCCACCGTTGTCATTCCGTACTTCTTGTCTACCTCAACCCCTCCTCCTGTTAGCTTGACCCATTTGCATCGAAACAAGGGGACCTTAAAATTAGGTCCATAGTCAAGTTCCCATATCTCCTCTATGAACCCATAATACGTGGTCTTCTGCCCATTGTCTTCTACTGCATCGAAGCGGACACCACTATTTTGGTTGGTGCTCTTTTTATCTTGGCCTATCATGTAAAATGTATTCCCATTTATCTCGTACCCTTGGAAAGTACATACAGTCGAAGATGGTGTCCTGGCCAACAAGTACAGCTGATCCCCAACAGTGGTGTTATTCGTGAGAAGTCTTTGCAGCCAGCTGCCAAAACTCGCCATGTGTTCACTTATAATCCATTCATCAGACTGCCCCGGGTGTTTGAGGCGTATTAAATTCTTGTGTTCATTGGTATACGGGGCAACCAAAATAGATCTTTGTAAAACCGTGTAGTGTGCTTGATTGAGAGAATGCCCGTCCCTACATATCATTGCTTTACATCCTAGGGTGCCTTTTCCACGCAGTCTCCCCTCATGTCGTGATTCTGGAACACCAATCGCCTTAAGGTCAGGAATAAAATCAACACAAAACTCAATGACCTCCCTGTTACATAGCCCTTGGAGATGCTTCCTTCTGGCCTAGCACGATTATGAACATATTTCTTTAAGACTCCCATGTACCTCTCAAAGGGGAACATATTGTGTAGAAATACAGGACCGAGAATGGCAATCTCTTATACTAGGTGAACCAGGAGATGCGTCATAATATTGAAGAAGGATGGTGGGAACACCAACTCAAAGCTGACAAGACATTGGGCCACATCTGTTTGTAACCCTGGTAGGCTTCCTGGATCGATTACCTTCTGAGATATTGCATTGAGGAATGCACATAGCTTCACAATGGGTACTCGAACATTTTCAGGTAGAAGCCCCCTCAATGCAATCGGAAGCAATTGTGTCATAATCACGTGGCAGTCATGAGACTTCAGGTTTTGGAATTTTTTCTCTGCCATATTTATTATTCCCTTTATATTCGACGAGAAGCCAGACGGGACCTTGATACTGCTCAGACATTCAAAAAAGATTCCCTTCTCTGCTTTGGTAAGAGCGTAGCTGGCAGGAGTTAAGTGGCATCGTTTACCCTTCTCGTTCTCAGGATGCATAGGCTCTTCAGGGGCTTTCAGACGTTGCTGGTCCTGCCGTGCTTCCGGTGTATCTTTTGTCTTCCCATACACTCCTAGAAAGCCTAGCAGGTTCAAGCAAACATTCTTCGTCCCGTGCATCACATCGATTGAAGAGCGGACCTCTAAGACTTTCCAATAGGGTAGGTCCCAAAATATAGATTGCTTCTTCCACATGGGCGCGTGTCCGGCATCGTCATTCGGAACAGATAGACTGCCAGGACCTTTTCCAAAGATTACTTCTAGGTCCTTGACCATACCAAATACCTCCTCACCGGTACGGAGGACAGGCTTCCTCCGGGGTTCTGCCAGACGTTTGAAATGCTTGCCTTTCTTTCTTACTGGATGCAGGTTCGGAAGAAATCGGCGATACCCTAGGTACACAACGTTCTTACATTTATCCAAATATACACTTTCAGTCTCATCTAAACAGTGTGTGCATGCATTGTATCCCTTTTTTGTCTGCCCTGAAATGTTATTAAGAGCAGGCCAATCATTGATGGTTACGAAAAGCAATGCTCGTAGGTCAAATGGCTCCCCTTTGTGCTCATCCCACATACGTACACCTGGTTTGGCCCACAGCTGTAAAAGTTCTTCAACTAATGGCCTTAGGTACACATCAATGTCGTTGCCGGGTTGCCACGGGCCTTGGATGAGCATTGGCATCATAATGAACTTCCTCTTCATACACAACCAAGGAGCAAGGTTATAGATACATAGAGTCACAGGCCAGGTGCTGTGACTGCAGCTCTGCTCACCAAAAGGATTCATGCCGTCTGTACTTAGACCAAACCTTAAGTTCCTTGCGTCACGTGCGAAGTCCGGGTACTCTCGCTCGACTTTTCTCCACTATGACCCATCAGCGGGGTGTCTCAACATCGCGTCTTTCTTATGGTCTTCCATGTGCCATCGCAACAACTTGGCATGCTCTTTATTTCTGAAGAGACATTTTAACCGTGGTATTATAGGAGCATTCCACATAACCTTGGCGGGAACCTTCTTCCTAGGGGCCTCGCCCTCAACATCGCCAGGATCGTCTCGTCTGATCTTATACCGCAGTGTAGTGCATACCGGGCATGCATCCAAATTCTCGTACTTCTCACCGCGGTAGAGGATGCAGTCATTAATGTAGGCATGTATCTTCTGCACGTCTAATCCTAGAGGGCAGACAACCTTCTTTGCTTCGTATGTACTGTCGGGCAACTCATTATTTCTTGGAAGAAGGTTCTTCATTTTTACCAACAACTTTGAAAATGCGTTGTCAGTCACACCGTTCTCTGCCTTCCATTGCAGCAAATCCAGTGTGGTACCTAGATTTTTGTGGCCATCTTCGCAAGTTGGATACAACAATGTGTTGTGATCCTTTAACATCTGCTCCAGCTTCTCCTTCTCCTTTTCAGTTTCACATTCTTCCTTTGCATCAGTACTGGCCCGACCAAGATCGTCATCAGCGGGCCCATCTACTCCCTCTTGATCTTCATTATCTACCCCCGTTGCAGTATCATCATATTCAGGATACATATTATGATAGTTGTCATCATCCTCTTCTTCTTCGTTGTCTTCCATCACAACCCCTTTTTCTCAGTGCTTGGTCCAACAATTATAGCTGGGCATGAAACCGGATCGAAGCAGGTGGGCGTGAATGGTTCTGGTATTTGAGTAGTCTTTCTTGTTCTGACAGTGAACACACGGACAGCACATAAAACCATTGTGACCATGGTTTGCATTAGCCACAACGATGAAATTTTGGAGGCCCGTAATGTACTCGGAAGTGCGGCGGTCACCATACATCCATTGCCGGTTCATCTGCATTAATATGTAGTATGTATCAAAAATTAATAGGGAGATGACCATTTATATAGATAGTACATCAATGACACATGAAAGTATAGTTGCCGACCTCGACCGAGAAGGAAAGAGCAACGAGAAAACTTATTTTGAGCTCTCGGGCATTTCACCGAACACCTCTTGTGCATATGAAAAAAACACAAACTAGCACTCTTCACACCCTCTTGCTAGGCTCCAAAATGAGATAGTGAAAAAATGGAAGAGTGGGGTGTGTGGGCTGCGGTGGTGTCTTATATAGCCCCCCCCCCCCTTTAACACCGGTTCATGCCACGAACCGTTGTTAAAGGGGGGGCTGCGCGGGCCACTGTTGCAGGGTCCTTTAACACCGGTTCATGGCACGAAACGGTGTTAAAGGGGGGCTCCTTTTTTGCCGCAGGGGCCACGCTGGTACGGCCCCCCCTTTAACACCGGTTCGTAGAAGAACCGGTGTTAAAGCCCTTTTCCAAGATCAACAAAAAGCCTCGTTTCCACTAGTGATACCTTTGATGCTGGATATCAAGACATTGAGAAATAGGCCCGACTACATGATAGTATCCACTCAACATTTTAATATGACACCAGCAAGACATGACACTCCTGATGATAAAAGGATCAATAAGAAAATGCATAAAATGAATATTAGTAGTCAGATTAGACAAAGTAATATGTTATACACAAATAAAAAGAAAACAATTAATAATATGATACATCATCCTCATAGCAAAATAAACTAATGGGGTGGCTTGTGGTGCAACCTATGGCAACGAATGCAGTATGAAACTATACTATCAAGAATTTTACCAAACGAATTGCATGCACTTAACTATAGAAACAAAACTCAACACTCTCTGGTTCTCATGAAACCCACCGCTCCGTCTGACCGAGTCTGTGCAAGAGAGCCTCGACATGCTGGATCAGAGGTTTCTTCAGTATGTGTCGTTGTATGCATAGTCAACCGGTGCCGATGACATATCCTTCTTCTCTGGTCATCAGTATTACCACACCTTATTTTTTCCTATGGATTTTCATAACAATCTGAACAAAAATCAACCAAACTTTCAGAGCAAACAACATAGAAGAAAAGTTGAGTAGATATATAACACCTTAGGTATGATGTTTCTGTGTCTTTCCTAATGCATACGAGATTTTGGAACAAAATACCCATAAAAGAAAGAGATTCACTCGGCTAGTCTAGTAGAGTGCCAGAGACACATCTTCATCTCCCTCGCACACTTGTACTGAAGCAAAAAAAAAAGCAAAAGCTATAGAATTATCACAAGTATCCCTGATGACTTGCTATTTACCCGCGTACTTGCAAAGATCGCAAAAAAAGATGTTTAAACTAACACCAGCGTACTCCCACGGGAAATATACCTTCAGAGTTCAAGTGTGCGAGGGAGATGAAGAGTACCAAGTACCATAGTTTTGGTGTGTTTAAGGCTGGATATTTTCTTACCAGCCTAGGTTCTCTTTAATAATGCTTTGGTGAACAGTACCGTACCAAGTACCATAGTGCCATGTAAAGCAGTCTTGTCATTGTTACAATTAGAAACTGAAACAAGTACATAAGAAGATTCATGTTTTGTTCCATAAATAAAATTGCATAGTACATTCGAAAAAAATGAAACTGTCATATTGTTTGCTAATATTATATGTATTTACAGAAAAGCACAAAATCTCGTGTGTATTTTTTAAAAGGTCTTGTATAACCAATTCTGTCTGCAGCATGATGAACAAAATTCAGAAGCCACAACAATACACTCATTTGGTCATTTAACCCAAATCGATAACTCTATACAGCTGAGAAAAATCAACAACAAACATACATTGCTGGCAACAAAGGCCTCTTACACTTTAACAATTGGATTTTTTGTAAATCAACTCTCTGTAACAGGCTGATAAAATCAAGCACTAAGAGGTGTTCTAAATTAAGATTTACTTAAAATGATAGCATACAAAAATATAACACAAGTCTCCCTCACTTGGTGTTCGTGTTTTCTTCTTATTCATCTATCTTTTGTGCGGCAATCTAAATCTGCCAAGCATCAAAATACATGACAAAGAAGAGGATCTGACAGATTGAAAGAAAAATTAAATCTCTGAACATTCTGGTAGCTATTTGTTACATCCTCCTTCTACTGAACCATATATACTCCTTAAATTTCTATATCCTAAATCTGTCTTTGTAGCCAATAGATAGAAGCACAGTTAGGCACCTCACCACCATTGGATTTGTGGTACGTGCAGCTAGGTTTCCATTGGCGCCAGCTGACCACACCGCCCGATTCCACTATGACAACACATGCCTCGTCTCCCTCTTATCTCGCTCGCTGGCATGTGCCCGCTGCAGCCCCACCAAGCTCCACCGCCCGACATTTGCTCGATCGCTTGCCTAGACTCCACCTGGCTCCTGCTTGCTTAGCTCCGCCCGCCGGCAAAGACGCCGCACCGGCAGATCGTTCGCTTGGCTCTTCCCGCCGGCGAAATACGCCGCGCCGGCAGATCGGCCGCCCGGTGCTCCGGCCTCATCCCTCCTCTGCGCATTGACTGCTACTGCCTCCTTGCCCTGCGCGCGGCCCCGACGAGGCGCTCCGGGAAGAGGGCGTCCGCCTTGGAGGTGCTTTTTCTGTTAGTGGCGGCGGGAGGGGGCGAGATGGGAGGGGCGACGATGCGGGTTCCTGTGCTAGGGTCCAATGGGAGATGGTCGGGGATGATGGGTCACGGCCATTGCTTCCTCTTAATTTTCAGTTATCGGTGGCAGTGAACTGTAAATGACTAAGCCAAAGTATTAGGAACACTCGCATTATCATCATATGTAAATCATACGGCTTGGGTGCTCCCAATATTTGACCTCAGAGTGAGCCATCAACTCCCATTTAATAGTAAAGATGTATATATCGATAGATTGAGATGCTAATATGGTTGTATCAAATGTACATAGATAGATAAGATATTGAATGAGTTCAATATGGAAACGACAAGAAATGTATTTGTTGCAAAGTAAGGGTTGATTCAAGATTCAAGTGTTTTGACACTTGGTGAGTGAAATCACATGAATATTTTAATCAATCATACCGTGATATGTACACATCCAGATATGCCCTATGTTCTAAATGTTATGAGCATATACCAGAATGACTCATAAGATGATCATTGGACGATAGTAAGGATATTCTTATGATCTTTGGAAGAACTAAGAATATGTTATTTATGTAGAGGTGAAAAATAGATAGATATTCATTGTATAGTGTTATATTGATACTTGTTTTGTCACAAGATATAGATTAAGTTTATCTCAATTTAAACTATGGATGACACAATATAATAGAAAGGAAGTTCCATAACGGGTTTGGATGAGTTCCAAAGTTAAGACATTGTGACGGATACTACAACAAAAGGCTAAGTGTATGACTTCTATTATAGCAACAAAAGAGGGCATTTGTGTCAAGTAGTTTGTTATCAAACTAGGTGTGGTTCACAGCGGGCTAGTACTATGAAGATATATTGTACGACAATTGTATCGACATGTTTTAACCCCAAGGAACTAAAGGTCTCACCAAAAGACCAAATTTATACAATGCCATCTCATTAGAGAATGAGGGATTCGTTGAGATGCAAATATATGCAAATACACACAGACCTGAAAGTGTCGGATCTAAAGATTAGTTAACCACTAGCAATCGTGTATATACAACACCAAAAAGCCATAGGTGTTGAATGCACAAAAGTTTTTCAAAATAGATTATTGACTCTAGTGCAAGTGGGAGACTTTTGGAGATATGCCCAAGAGGCAATAATAAAGTGGTTATTATCATATATTTATGTTTATGATAAATGTTTACATCCCGTGCTATAATTGTATTAACCGGAAACATTAATACTTCTATGTTCTGTAACATAAAAGAGTCCCTAGTAAGCCTCTTGTTAAACTAGCTTGTTGATTAATAGATGATCATGATTTCCTGATCGTGGACATTGGATGTTATTAATAACAAGGTCATATCATTAGGAGAATGATATGATGGACACACACCCATAGTAAGCATAACATAAGATCAAGTCATTAAAGTTTGTTTGCTACAAAGCTTTTAAATACATATTAACCTAATCCTTCGACCAAGAGATCATGTTAATCACCATCACCAAATGAGTGCTTTGATGACATCAAACGACACTTCCATAACTGGGTGGTTATAAAGGTGGCATTAGGTATTCTCAAAGTATGCGTTGAAGCACATGGATCAAGAGTGGATTTGTCCATCCATATGACGGATATATATACTCTGGGCCCTCTCGGTGGAGTGTCATCCAATTGGCTTGCAAGCATGTGACTAGGTCACAAGGGATGTCACATCACAATACGAGTAAAGAGTACTTATCGGTAACGAGGTTGAACTAGGTATAAGAGATACCGACGATCGAATCTTGGATAAGTAAAGTATCGCGCGACAAAGGGAATCGGTATCGTATGTAAATGGTTCATTCGATCACGAAGTCATCGTAGAAATATGTGGGAGACATATGGATTTCCAGATCCCTCTATTGGTTATTGATCGGAGAGGTGTCTCGATCATGTCTGCATAGTTCAGAAACCGTAGGGAGACACACTTAAGGATTCGATGTTGTTTAAGTAGATATGGAATATGAGTTGGAGACCGAATGTTGTTCGGAGTCTCGGATTGGATCCAGGACATCATGAGGAGATCCAAAATGGTCCGGATAATAAGATTCATATAAGGAAAGTGGTTTTCCGAGGTTTAGGAAAAGTTTCGGTGTTTTGACCAGATACTTCTAGAATGTTCTAGAGAGACCACCAATGGTTCCACCACCCCGGGAGGGGGTCACTTGGAGAGTGACATGCCCTAGGGGCCAGCCGCACCACACCCTAAAGGGCAAATTAGGCCAAGACTACTAAAAGGGTCAAACTCTAGTTTGAATAGTCAAATCCTAGTTTGAAAAGTCAAACTCTAGTTTTTGGTAAGAATGAAGACTTGGTGGAAAATGTTTCAAGCTCTTCCCTTGGTGGCCGAGTTGGGGGGTGAAATGTCCAATTTGCATCACTATTATATATCATAATTTACTGCTATTCATTGATATATTTCATATTAAGAGGTGATACTTATGTTGTTTCCTCTATTTTTGCATGTTGGATGACTTTTGGAGGATGAACTGCCGGAGTCAGGATTCTGATGGAAAAAGTGGTGTTTAGATGCAATTTTTGCGAAGATCGGAAAATACCATAAAATACACGGAAAATTCTATTTTTCTAGAAGACAAAGGATGCCTAAGAAGGGGAGGCAGAGATGGGCCACAGGGAGCCCACCCGCCTGCGCGGGCCACCCTGGGTTGTGCCACCAGGGGGTGTGGCCGCCCTGGACCACCTCCTGCTTCGCCCTTTTGCCTATATCTTCTCCTGGAAACCCTAATACATGGGAGGCGACCACAGAAAGATTATGCCACCTCTGCGGGGCGGAAACTACAGAGAGAGAAAGAGCTCTCTGGTAGACAGATTTCTGCCAGGGAAATTCCTTCCCGGAGAGGGGAGATCGTCGCCATCAACACCGTCATCAAGCTAGACTTCATTGGGATCATCATCATCATCCTCACCACCATCTCCACCAGCACCATCATCACCACTCCATCCCGCTGTAACAATTGTGTTGAGTCTTGCATAGTTCTTAGGAGAAACTTTCCTGGTGTTGATTACTTTTGTAGTTGATGCTTGTGAGTGGAACCATTGAATTATTGTTTATGTTAAGATTGTTATTCATCATCATATCATCTCTGATCTTGATCCTTATGATGTCTCGTGAGTAGTTCATTTAGTTCTTGAGGACATGGGAGAAGTCATGTTGTTAGTAGTGGAATTGTGTTGAAGTAATATTCAATGGTTGATATTTAAGTTGTGGTGCTATTCTTCTAGTGGTGTCATGTGAACGTCGACTATATGATACTTCACCATTTATGGGCCTAGGGGAATGCATTGTGTATTTGGCTACTAATTGTGGGGTTGCCGGAGTGACAAAAACCTGAACCCTCGTTAAGAAATCTTTGCAGAAGGGAGTGTAGGATCTCAGAGTTTAATGATGTGGTTAGGTTTTTATCTTAATTACTTTCTTGTAGTTGCAGATTCTTGCAAGGGGTTTAATCACAAGTATGTATTAGTACAAGTAAGGTTGGTACATTAGCATAGGTTCACCCACACAACACTTATCCAACCAAAGAAGTTTAATCAACTATATGAAGCGAAAGCACTTGACAGTATTGCCATGTGTCCTCGAGAACGTTTGGTCCTCATAAGTAATACAACCGGCTTGTCCTTTGCTAAGAAAGGATTGGGCCACTCGCTGCATTTATTTGTTGTCTTTGTTTACTTGCACTTTATTTCTTTTCATTATCAAAAAACCCTAAAAATCCGTTTGCTAAGTATTTACAGAGAATTCCTGCTCCAAACCACTAGTCAACACCTTCTGCTCCTCGTTGGGATCGACACTCCTATTTATCAAAAGTAATACGATAAACCCCTATACTTGTGGGTCATCAAGACTATTTTCCGGCGTTGTTCCCGGGGAGTGAAGCGCTATTGAAGGGTGGAACTGGTAAAGGAAATTTCTACTGTGAGTATTGCTTTTTATTTCTGTTTGTTACTTTGTTCCAATATGGATAACCCACTTGGTTTCCTATTTGGGAAAGCTACTACCACTGCTAGGGTAGTAGATGTACCACCACCTGCTGAAATAGATCCTTTTAAGATACCTACAAGAATTGTTGATGGTGTTCTGGATAATTATTATTTTGGGGATGGAACTGTCCATCCTGGTGATCACTTGCTTTTTATCCATGAATTATGCGGGTTGTTTAAGTGTGCAGGTATCACAACAAAACATCTTAAGAAGAAGTCACTCTCTATATCATTGAAAGGAAGAGTTGAAGAATGGTATAAGCTGCTGAAGAATTTATAACCTATGGAATGAGAGGAAATAGTACCTCTCTTTTATTCTCAATTCTATCCTCCCAGTGAGATTCATAAGGATAGGAACCAAATATATAACTTTTGTCCTTGTGATGGAGAGAGTACAGACCAAGCTTGGGGGAGATTGAAGTTACTAATGCTTAAATGTCCTATTCATGAACTCCCTAATAATATTATTATGAATAAATTTTATGCAAGGCTTACTTAGTGAAAATGGGTGGATTGGTGTTCTAGAAGTTTTTGAGCTTGGATCCATGGTTGTCCTGATTTCCATGGCCTTGGTTGTTGTTGGCCATCTGAGATATATGTTGAAGGGTGGCTAAGTTGTCTTGACGTTCGGCTCTTTCAGCTTCGCGGTCAAAAACCAACATTTGCAAGATTTGCAACATAGGGTCCGGGGATGAACTGCTTCCTCCACGAGGCATCTGAAGATTGAGATAGATCATAAGAAAAGAGGGAAATTTCTAAGGTTTACGGTTTTGGTGTTTGAAAAGTTTTCAAAGTTTGACTCAGATTTTTCTAGCAACTTGCTTTTCATTCATTCATTCATTCATTCATTCATTCATTCATTCATTCATTCATTCATAGCACACGATACAAACACACACCACAACAAAGGAAAACAGATGGTTTTAAGAACCATTCTAGGAAAATATGATAAAATGGGACCGAATACAACTCCCTAACGCTAGTGCTCAAGTGCTACTACTCCTCGGAGTTAGTGTCCTCATCTTCATCATCAATGAAGGCGAAGTCATCCTCATCGGTGAAGAAGTCCATGGCCTGATCCTCCAGAAAGTCATCATCATCACTGAGATAAGAGTAGGGGTCTCCACGAAGGTCTTCCCCTGCATTCTCCCTCTCCTCCAGCTGCATGTCTCTCTCGTGGACAGTCTCCTCTAACTCTGTGATCCTATGGAGGATACGGACAATGATGCGCTCCTTCTTGTCGAGCTGACGGCGACGAGACTGTCGATCCTTCACCAGCATGGCAATGGCCTGATCCTTCTTGCCAGCGATGGCGTACTTGTGGTTGGCGTAGGAGCGGGCATTGTCTAACTCCTTCTGTCGGTCATACATCATGAAGCTGAGGTGATCCAATTGAGTCTTTAGCTCATGGTGATATGGGGCCTCCAGTGGTTGTCCCATAACATCATGCCTTGGATAGAACTCAAAGTGGGTACCCTTGATCTGATTGATACTCTATCCACATAGATGGGCAAGAGCTTCCTGCATGGCTCTGGCAAGGCCATCGAGCCAGTTGTTCTCCCTCAAGGTGAACTGAATTACCTCGGAGGTGGGGGCTTCAATCTTTCCTCGGAGACTTGCAACAACTAGCCATTGCAACTCCTCTCCTTCCTGATTGTTGAGCTGAGCTCCGAAGAACTCGGGGTGCGGACGCTCCAGCATCTCCGACAGCTGGTCCAAGTCACGCTCAAAGATGAGGTCTCCTACATTCCCCAACTGATAAAACTTGCTATACTTCACGTCCATCTATAAGAATATAGGATAAGTTAGTAGAGTGATCAAGTGTGTCAACTTTTATGTAAGTTTGCAAGACTTCTTGAGGAACATGAATTTTTCATGAAAGAATCCAAGTGGTAAGAATGATAATAAGTTTTCATAAATACTCACTTCCTTGGTTTTGAAACTAAGTTTTTGATTCAAACGTCCATTCTAAACTAGGGT
The DNA here is from genome assembly GCA_916181665.1 of Avena sativa. Classification (NCBI taxonomy): domain Eukaryota; kingdom Viridiplantae; phylum Streptophyta; class Magnoliopsida; order Poales; family Poaceae; genus Avena; species Avena sativa. The sequence continues at coordinate 150,336,495 of OV702283.1, read as the reverse complement.
CTCCTATGGTCAGGATGGGTCTGATACCAACTTGTCAACACCCGGATTTTTAATCCCAGATGCCTGTTATGCCATACATCGCAATCCCAGGATTACCATTTTTGCGAGACATAACAGATTGGATCTCACAGTACATCATCCATTACAAACCATACATAAGGTTTTACAACAAATAAAGGATCACATGATCCAGTCTTAATACAATTCAAGCAGCGAAATAACGTAATAATAACGATAACATAGGCGAGGCTCCATCTTCATGGTCACAGGCAATGCTGACGATGGGAGATGATCCTAGTTGTCGTAACCTTCCTCCTGTCCATCCTCCTGATAGTCCTCTTCATAGTCTGGCCACGGGAATAGCCAGGGACAAAGCCATGAGTACTCCTTAAGTACTCGCAAACTAATACTAACAAGTGAAGTGGTTTTGAGTAGGAGATACTAAGCTCTAGGTTGTTTTCCAAAAAGACATATTTACCTTAACTGAGTTAAGAAGCAAAGAAAGCAAGTTGAAAGTTCTATAACTCCTAAGTGGGAACTTGAATTTCATATCATAACCCTGTTGTGGTCAAGTCAAGTCATGAATCAGTTCACAAGTCATTTTGGAAACAACTGATAACGGAACAGTATGGCCACTCCAACTGTCAGTAACCGCAGACGCGGCTTTTCAAATAGTTTGACACTCTACAGAGGTGGTACACTTTCACCACAACATTCGATACATTCGTCAGGAACAATCCTAAATTCACCATACTCAGTATGCGGATAATCAATCCTAACCTTTCAATTACACGCCCTAGTATAGGCACCTCTCCTGTGAGTTTGGCCTCCCAACCATGACCAACTGTCATCTTGGGAACTGCACAGGTGGACAATCTTCACAAGGTAGCCTCAGCTCAAACCTTGGCCGTAAGGGAACCCATACTAAGGTATATAAATATCCAGTCAAGCCCTACCCAAATTTCGGGTATTATGGTTATACGGAAAAATTGGAATGGTATCGCATCCAGACAACCATCAGTTTTATAAAGGGCTAAGGCTCATTCCTCAACATTTTCATCATCAAAATCATCTGATGTTCAAGAACACATGTCAAAACATTTTAGTAGAATGACTCATCATTCTAAGGTTTTCATAACCATTTTCACCAAGTATTCCCATCTAAAGTTGATCAGGTTTTATGCTTAGCACTAGCATCTATAAGTGGTGGTAAACACTAATGAGGGGTGGTAAAAAAGTGTATCTTATCTAAGTTCAATCTCATGCCTCAGGATGACATCGAGATTTATCTAACTTAGGCCAAGTTTTATGCTCTTTATGCTACCTTTAAATATCTTTCTAAAATCTACAAGTCAGTAAGTGAACTCTAAAAGAAAGCTTTGATAAAGAAATAAAAGAATTAAGCTTGCAAGTAAAACTGGGATTTTGTATCATCAAGTGGGTATAATCACATATACTTAAGGCATCTAGTTTGCATAGTTGTAATGCAAGGGTTAACTTGCAAAGTCAATAGCTTGCCTTGTGCAGAGCAGTGGTTGAAGTTCTCCTCGGCTTCTTCCTCGTAGTATTTTCCTTCCTCCTCGTATCCTTGGTCGGTACTAGCATCTATAAATAAATACGAGGTACACAATCACCAAACAATACTTAACTACTTCTATTTCTCACACCAAGGTTTTCACTAGATGATCTAGGATCATCACAAGCATCACAAAGATTAAGGCAATGGTTTTATTTCCTTTATTTTAGAAAAGTAATTTCTACTCATTGAAAAACTACTTAAGATTTAATATTCTCCAACTAAAACATGGGATCATGTTGACACATGTCATCACCACATATTTCAGTACTTGGGAATGTCTTTTAAAGTGGTGTCACAATTTAATAAGGTTTAACCTTTTTATTTTAATTAAATAAAGTGACTAGAATGGCCTATGAGGCATTCTTTTATTACTTGTTCATTATTACTGTAAGTAAACCTAGATATTTTTATATATTCATAAAGGTCTTGTTAAATGTGATTTTTTGGGAATTGGAATCAACTCAAAATCTTTTGTGGTTGAATTTTGAAAAATCTTTGAATGCATAAAAGCTTCTGCCTTGTTATTTTTACTATAGGTGATCTACAAATCCAATTGGTTTAAATCCAATGGGCTTGGATTAAGAACTCTAGTACCTTTCTAGAAAAATTGGTTTCATGCATTTTGGTTCAGTTAATCGAGCTGGGTTGATTTTTGAATCTAGGTATAGAACTGAGTTTGAAACTAAAAGAATAAACCTAAATTCAAACTACTGGGTCACGCGGGAATGTAAATGGGCCGGCCCACGGTGCACAGCACACACGCGGGTGGGTTTAAGTGAATGACCCCACCAGTCAGCGAGACAGGGGGTGCGAAGCGGTATGGGGTGATCTAGACCGCACGATCAAACTCTAATCGAACGGCCATGACCTATCGTCTCCGTCGGGCAACGCCGGCGAGACAGAACCCTAGCATGGCCAGTGGGGGTCTAGGGGGGCTCACCGGGGCTCAGGCGAGGGTCGGCGATGGGGGCGAATGACGAAGTCGAAGACAGTGAACCTCCTGGTACCGGCAGCTTCTCCTGGGGCGGCTCTAATCGATGGCTCCTTTCTTCCTCCTCCATGGCAGACTCTGGCCAAATTACGGCGATGTGCTACTCGCCTTGCTCCGGGAATGAGTGGGGGTGGTTCTGAGAGAGAGAGGGGAGTGTGATGGTGTGAAGAAATCAGGCGGGGGTGGCCTCTATTTATAGTGCTAGAAGGAGACCGAAGGGCGCGGGCTGAGCTCATCGGTGTCGTCGGCACAGCGAGCTAAAGGCATGGGCAACAGTAGGGGGCGGTGATGTGCTTCCTGGCAAAGCTCAACGGCATGGTTACGCGGCGTGGGACAGTGCGAGACGGTCGGAATGTTGCGGTGCTCTGGGCGGGTCCGACAGAAAGTTTTATGGCGCACGGGCTCTCCTGGTCGCGCCGTGACGAACGGGCATGTCTGCGGGGTTGTTGGGGTGGTGGTAATCACGCTTGCATGCGGTGAGGGCGGCGCGCGGTCTGTGGGTGAGTGTCTAGGGTGGTGCTCTAGCACGCTCTCGGCATGGTGCAGAGGCATAGGGCACGACAGTTCTAGGGTGGTCTAGTGGCTTGCTGGTGGTTCGCTTTGGACAAGGGGTGGCGATGGACGGTGGTCAGTGTCCCAGACAAGGTGGCTAGGCTTGGTGCTGCTCCTAGCTTGCTGTCGATAGTGGGGTGGCAAGGTGAGGCTCGGCCTGCTCACCATTGATGGCAATGGCAAGCTCACAGTGGTGCTAGAGCTTGTTAACTAAGCTAGATCATCTACTGAGAGTGTAGTGTGAGATAGGGAGGGAACAAGTTAGGCCAATTCACTGCTCACAATAGTGTTTGATCTTTGTTTGCTTTGTGTCTACAAGGTGTTTGATGAAATGGCCGAAAGAGATTTAAATTTGAATTTTTGATTCAAACTTTGTGGGTGTATTTGTTACATACTAGGTAGAGTATTTGTTACATACTAGGTAGTCTCTGGTTAGTTGGAAAGGTCAAGGTTAATTGTTTTGGTTGGTTTTTGAGAATTGGGTGATCTTCCCATATGTTAAAGATTCAATTTTGAATTGTCATTTGAATCAAGTTGCCAAATGTTTCTGTAAGTTTGAAAGGTGGGCTTTGGTTCACTTTTACTTGGTCTGGGGTGAAAAGAAATGGAAATGTTTCTGTTTGAAATCTTGGACTAGGAGCACTCAAAGTGACCTAGTTAGCAAGATTGGCAAAAATGACCATTTGCTTGTTTTGTTTGTTTTTGATTTTATCTTGATTTTTTCTTCTTGGAAATGATTTAGATGATGTTGTTTTCATATTTAAACCATTCCTTGCTATTTAGATCAACACACAAGTCCAATCATGCATTCATACAATCATCACGTACACACATGCATTCATATGATTTTGATTAACAAAAGTTTTTGTTAACCCTAAATTTGGTGATTGGTAACCTTGTTCAATATTTTTGGGATGTTACAGCAAAGCATATTGCTCACTCTCATCCTGCATATAATCAGTTTGACCAACCCTCCGAACAAGAGTTAAGAAATCATCGAGAATCCCTACAGCTTGCAAAAAGGTAAAACAAGGGAAGGTAGAAGGGTGTGCATCCCCCTCATCTCCCTTGTTGCCAAAGCGAGGCGTAATAAGATCCTCATTGTATGATGGCCTAGCTCGAGAGGCTGATGTCAAAGGCCTTGTCCTCCTAGGTGCATCACTTTCAAACACTTCTCCAAAGGTATGGTTGTCCATGGCCCTTTTCTAAAAAAATAGACAAACATCAAACCAAGTGATTTCCAAGTTGATAGATGAAGGGGAACTACTATAGGAACTTGCTAGAGGGCTAAACATGCATCAAAATAAAATCTCTAAGCATAGAACAAGCATGCAAGCTCACACAACTTGTCACCTACAGTACAAAAATACTCAAGATATAATCCACCAATCAAAAATCTAATTGGACAAGCGAAGGGGGCACATACCAGAGATAAATCCCTCCAAAAATCAGCAGCAAAGATGGTATGAGCAAGGAGATCAAAAATTGGGAGCAAGAATAGCAGGAAATCGAGCTTTGAGAAGTTTTCCGCTATTTTCGGGAGAGAGAAAGAAGTGGTTGGAAGGACGCAAGTTGGCGGGCCAGGGGTGGACCACACCTGGGCCAGGCGCGCCCTGGGGCTGGCCACGCCACCAGGGGGTGTGCTGGCCTGGTGGGTCCCCCTGGGTCACTCTAGGTGCCCCTCTACCCCTTTTTCATGAAAACATTTAATATGAATTTTCTGGAATTTTTCGGGAAACTTTATTTTTAGGCAATTTTCAAGTTATGAAAATTGATTTTCTCGCAGAAAAATATTTTTGAAAGACACAAAAGCAAACCAAAACCAAAATTACAGAAGTTCTAAGACACTCTAAAAATAAAACAGCTAGCAAAACTAAGACTAAAAAGATGAAAAGCAAAGATTGGAATGGAGAAAGATAAAGGTGAGCAAGTATAACCATGGAGAAAGCATTGTTTTGTTCATTAAAATCCCTTTGTTAACCAGGTTGATCAAGTCTTGTTACCAAAACAATTTTATATGAAACAAAACTTTGCATTTCACAAAATGATTATATTACCTCAATCTTGATAGCAATAGTCCCAATCATAACATTTTCTAAACTTTCTTGTGGAATGAGACAATATATTTCTCCAACTTTGATGCTGTCAATATTTTCAATTGAATTCAGGCCATAGCTCTTATCAATCTTCTTGGGGGAAATGAACACTATGCTCTTTGTCATTAATATCAAAAGTTACTTTTCCTTGATTACAATTGATGACAGGACCTGTAGTATTAAGAAAAGGTCTCCCAAGAATAATAGACATATTTTCATCTTCAGGCATCTCAAGCACAACAAAATCAGTTAGAACCAAGCAATTATGAGCCACTTGAACAGGGATAGTAGTAGACTTATCATCCATTTGCAAAGATATATCAGTTGGTATCAATTTTTCTAGTTGAATTCTCTTGTAGAGAGAAAAAGGCGTAAAACTAACTCCAGCTCCCAAATCACACAAAGCATTTCTAACATAATTATTTTTAATAGAGCAAGGAATAGTTGGAATACCTAGATCACCAAGTTTCTTTGGAACCTTACCATTGAAGGAATAATTAGCAAGCAAAGTAGAAATTTTCTCATTAGGAATCTTCCTTTTATTAGAGACAATATACTTCATATACTTTGAATAAGGAGGAAACTTAATAGCATCAGTCAAAGGAATTTTCAAAAATAAAGGTTTCATCCACTCACAAAACTTGTTATGGTGTTCTTCTTCCTTTGACTTGTGTTTCTTATTAGGAAAAAGAATTGGTTTCTACACCCAAGGTTCTCTTTCACTACCATGTTTATTAGCAACAAAATTTTCCTTAGTGTTCTTAGTGTGCCTCTCAGGTTCTTCTTCAATTTATTTCTTATCAGGATCATCATTATTATCATTACCACTTTCAGTTTCAGCATCAGAGATAGATATACTATTAGGATCTACAGCAGGTTCAGAAGGTTCCTCAATTGTTTTATATTTCTTTTTCTTTCTTATAGAAGAAGTACCTCTATTTTTAGCTTGTTGAGAATCCTGCTCAATTCTTTTACGATGTCCCTCTGGATATAAGGGATCCTGAGTGGTAGCATGACTCCTAGTTCTAAGTTCATAAGCATGTTTATCTCCAAAAGCATTAACTAGCATATCTTTTTGTACGTTAGCAAGTTAATCAATTTGGGTTTGAACCATTTGGAAGTGTTTAACAAGCATTTTAACATCATTAGCAATTATTTCCACAATATCTTTCAACTCATTAATAGCTCTAGTGTTTTCCAATAAGTGATTATGAACTTGTTTATTAAAGTTACCTTGTTTAACAATAAAAGTATCAAGTTCCTCTAAGCATTGATAATGAGGTTTACCATAAGGAATATCACCTTCATCAAAATGTTGGAGAGAGTGTACCTCAATAGTGGATGATTAAGAAATTGGCTTACATAGTTCTTCTATAGGAGGTGAATTCTTCACATCTTCAGATCTAATACCCTTCTCCTTAAGACATTTCTTAGCTTCTTTCATCACTTCATCATTTAATTCAATCACTCCCCTCTTTTTTGGTGTTGGTGTTGGAGTTGGTTCATGCATAATTGGTTCAGGTGTAGTAGGCTCAGGTGTAATTGGCTCAATTGTAGTCCAATCATCATAATTCTTGCTTATTTTAGCCATTAATTCTTCATCTTCTGCAGGAGTTCTTTTCCTGAAAACACAATCAGCAAAACTATCTAGGTATGTCCTAGATTCATTAGTTAGTACATTATAGTATATATCAAGAAGCTCATTTTTAGGTAATGGACATCCAGGATGTGCATGAATCAAGGCACAAAACCTTGTCGATGACTCAGGCAATTTCTCCTCTTCTCCCTTGTCACATCCCAAATTTTAGATTTGGTCTTGCATATCATTCATAGAATTGCATCATATCTTTCCATGCAAAACCGTCGAGTAGAAAGGTTCGGCGGAACGCCACCTTCAAAACCCTATTTTGTTTCGCTACGAGTTTCCTGCGGGGAGCTTTAGAGAGACTTGCAACAACCACCCCTGTAGGTTCGAGTTTTCGTGCAAACTTCGACTGAAGGTTGTTCCCCTCGGCGATACGAACCCGTAGGCGCGAGAATCGCTCGAATCGGAGTTCGTATGCAAAAGACTCGGACGTTTTAGTAAACCGCCGGAAAACCGTCCGAAAATCTGGACCGATTTCAGAATCGGAGTCGTTCTCTGGACCGAATCTGAGTAGAACTCGCGCAAGAGGGACACAAAAGGACCCCACCAGGGCCTCGTAACCCGTGCCCGACACCTGCCCTCGACCCCGCCTCCCTGCAGCGATCGCCCGCGCCGCCACCTCGTCCCGCGCGCCTGCACGCCTCCCGAGGTGCCGCCGCCGCCTCCTGGCTGCCGCCGCCGGCCGCCTTTCCTCCTCGCCGCCGGCCACCGCCGCCGCCTCTCTCCTCTCTCTCTCTTCTCTCCGCGCCGCCGCCGCCGGCCAGCGCGCCGCCGCCGCCCGCTCGCCCCGCCTCGGCCACCGCCGCCGCTGCCGCAACCGCCACCGCCGCCGCTGCATGCCGCCGCCGCCTTGCTGCGTCGCTGACCGCCGCCTGCACCGCGCCGCCTCGCCGCCTCCTAGCAGCCGCCGTCGCGCGCCGCCTGCGCCGCGCACCGCCCCGCCGCTGCCGCGTGCCGCTGCCTTGTTTCGATTGCTCGCATGCATGCATACACGCGCACGCATACATGCACGTACGCGCCGTTTTGCCCGCGCGATTGATTTTCTCGACCCGTCCTTTGACCTTGTACGTCCGTGCAGGAAGAACCCCGACACCGGAACCGATCGTCGCCGCCGTCCGGAGCTCGCCGGAGTCCGTTTCGCCATCCGTTTCCGGTAAGACAGCAGCCACCGTCAGATCTCAGATCAGCGGCTTAGATCGTTCGTTGACTGGTCAGCATCCCAGGCGTTGACTAGTCAGACGCCCAGTCAGCGCCCAGTCAGCAGACGAGTTGACCAGTCAAACAGACACAATTGACTGGTCAATTTCGTTAATCCCTTTATTTGACAGATTTCGGTAGAATCTTGTAAATTGCGTAGAAATTCAACCGCTTGGCCAAAAATTGCAAATAAAATATGTACGGGTTCAGTTAGTCGTGTAGAATCTCTCTGTACCTTTGGTTCAGACTTTTACTGTCAGGTTTAGTACAGGTTAATCAAACTAATTAGTGGCCTTTTCGGAGTAATAAATTTGTAGAAAAAGATCCGTAGCTCCAAAAATCGCGTGTGATATGTCCCTGAACTCGTGTGAACAAGGGGAATCTCATCGTGAATTAAAAGATAGGCTTACAGTAAAAACTTCTGCAGTATTTGTCTTATGGCTTTCTGCAGTGTTTTAGTTACTCGGGAAGTTCTACAACTCCTTTTTGAGTAATTCCAATTGGTACTGTTTCTTTACAGCGATGCCTTTGCGGTAGAATATTTCCAAGATTTTAGAAACAGTATACTACCGGTAGTGAATTATTTAAGTTCTAGCTCTAGTTGTGAGCATTACTTTTGTCTATTAGTTTCCCTAGCGCTAAAACTATTTTTCATGAATGAAATCGGTAGTGTTTGTTATAGGATGTTGTGGTGCAGCTGTAGCACCAATTCACTTGTCGTTCATGCATTCATGCATCATATTTGTTGCATATGCTTGTGCATTGTTTGTTTATGATTGCAATTGTATCGTGTAGATTGTGTTGAGTGCAACGCTTGCTCGTGTGAGGATTGTGCTCCAGACCGCTACAACCAAGGCAAGTAGATGCTACTTTGTTCATGATATCGTCCTACTATTTTCATTGCATTGTCGTGTATTTTGTAGAAGCACATGTAGGATGATACTATCGCTATGCTATGTCCTATTATGTGGTAGGGCTTTCCTTGTAGATGAACCACCGTTGGTAGATGTGCTTAGCCATGCTATGTTGAACGAGGGCTGGGTTACATCATTGATACTTGTTTTCTCAAAGTATTGGTTTGTGAAAACTAAAACAACTTAATCAATGAATCCCCTGGGTGTGATGGTATTGATAAATTTTGGTGGTTTCATTGCGGAAAGGCACCCAGGTATCAAGAGAGAATGATTGGATTCTTTATTGTGTAGCTTACGTGTACAACCATGTGCCAATAATGAAATGGGCGGTTGGTTGGACTTAGTAGGTTGTGGTAACCCGAACCCGCGTATCCAGAGATGTAGAATTTTGGTAGGATGGACCGGTGCGCGTCGGGATTGAGGAGCTACTTCCCGAACAGTCTCTTCTTGGTCTTCTCCCTATCGTCACCCAAAATGAGAGTGACGGTACGAGCTGGGCTGGCCAAGTCACATGGGTAAAGTGTACTAACCTCTGCAGAGTGTATAATCTAATCGATTAGCCGTGTCCCCGGTTATGGACATCTGAGTTGCTAGATATTGATTCCATGACATGTTTCTCGCTCATTCTAATTTCATAATTGCTTTAATATTGTTGGGTTAATTTAATTGGGATCTTTTCAAATAAAACCAAACTGTTTATGAAAGTAGGACAAATGTATTTGCAAATGCAAGCCAGACACAGCTCCACTTGCCAAATATGCATGTAGATGTTAGTACTATTGTCTCCTTTACTAGCTCTACTTGCCATACATTCCATGTATTGACCCTTCGGGGCTGCTACGTTTCATGTTGCAGGTTATTCCGATTCTGATTGATCGTTATAGGCCACGGTACTCCACTCGGCACTTGTTCACTTGTGGGCAATTTGAAGATTGGAGGTTTTACATGTTTATGTTGCTACCTGAATAATTTGAGCTAAGCTTTATGCTAAGCTTTCATTGTAATAATGGTACTCTGGATCTTGTAGATCATGATACACGGTTATTTTGCTATGATTATCTATCTTACTCTATTGTGGCCAATGAACCGATCCAGGGATTGGCATGTCACATAGAGGCCACGGTCTTTTCAGAACCGGGGTGTCACAGGATGGTATCAGAGCCCGTGTGTCGACTGTAGGATCGTGACCTAGGATTGGATTAGGAAGCCATAGAATTACTAAGCCTATATTAACTCTGTCTTTCCTCTTATGCCTTTCACCCTCGTAAATTCTTACCATATGCTATTCTCACACTTTCCTCTTTTACTTGATAGATGGGAGACGTCAGGACTGAGTATGTCACCATGGAGTCACCAAGGCCCTTTGCAAGGCAGTTAGCTCAGCTCTCTCAGTCATTGGGATTGCCACTGCCTATGTTCAAGGGAAGAAGGCTGTACACCTATGGATATGGAGAGGATGCATGGGAGATCACTACCTTCATATTCAGAGATGCCACCTCGCCAAACCCCGCGCATTTGGTCTACACCAAGACATACTGCAATTGGGGACTTGGAATCAACTTGGCCATACATGAAGCCCTGTCTCGCCAGTGCCACTATGTCCGACACCTACTGCCTGCGGATTCACCCTACCGTGACTATGGAAGGCGTGATGAAGAAGGGAACATTGTGATTACCCCGGGCGACAGGAACAACATGCCGCCCCGTCGAAGGCACATAGAGGACATGGAAAGATAGAATGGAGCTCTAGCAGAGAAGGTGAGGATGTTGAAGGAGATTGCTGACTTTACTAGCAATGGAATGGTGGTCCAAGGACAGGAAATAGACACTTTGCATGAAGCTGTGGGAGTTCTGGAGACTGTCCTGATAGCCAGAGATGAGACCATAGCCCATCTTCATGGTACTGTGCAAGAGAACACCCAGAACATACAACAGTTGCAAGGGACCGTCCAGGAAAGGGACCAAACCATTGAAGCTATTACAACCCAGATTGCCGCTCTCCAAGCACAGCTGAATCCACCCTCTGATGATGACAATGGAGATGATGGCAACAATGGGGATGATGATGACAGTGGAGATGAAGATGATGATGAGGACGAGGATGATGATGATGGAGACGATGATGGTGGAGGAGATGAAGATGTTGCTGTAGCAGCTGAGGATGAAGAAGAAGAGGAGGATCCAGAAGAGGTGGAGTTTGAAGTCTCAAGTGATGGTTCAGGAGAGGTTTACACTCCGTCGCCATGGTTGTACCGCGAGCCGAAGCGCCAACGCATGACCGCAAGGACCTACCTCAATCTCTTCAAGAAGTAGATAGAAGTCCACCAATTAGTCCTCGTTAGGCGAATTCGTTAGGATTAGTCTCGATCGTTGTGAATCTTAGTTCGTGTTAGTTTAAAAGTGTTTAGTTGCTTATTTGTGTACTCCAATATCCCAGGATTTATTTGAACAATTAATGAAAGAGTTATGGCAATTTGGTTATCATCTGTGTTATTTTCGCTGCAGTTTTTCTGCTGATACAGCAGTACTGCGCGATTTTTCATATTTTTCTGGTAACTCGGAAAAATCTGAAAACAATTGGGCTGATGCGAAACTCTCTGTTCCATATGCACAAAAATTGGCTAATTTTTCTGACGTGTTTAAGTCAGGCGGAAAAATTCGTGAATGCTGCTGGACTGTTCTGGCAGATTGCTGTTTTTGCTGATTAGTTGATCTATTGTTTAGTTAACCATTGCCAACTCTTGCAAAACTATTTCAGTAGGTATATACTGCTAGGAGAACACCTGGGATGTTGCTGGACCGCTTGTTTGTTGATGTGTTGCTTGCTTGTGATTGTCTGCTATTGTTTGTTGTTGATTGATCATATGCATGGGTAGAATCCTATTATCGTAGTTGATTCTTTCTAAACTTACCTATGCTGAACCGCAGATGCCTCCTCGCCGCCAACCCACTGAGATGGATCAGCTGATGGCAGCTCAGGCACAGCTGACTCAAGTGATGACCCAGTTCATGGCGAACCAGAACAACAACAATGGAAACAATCAGCCTCAGGGAGATGCTCTCACCAGATTTCTGAGGTTAAGGCCAGCTAAGTTCTCTACTGCAATGGAACCAATGGTTGCTCTCGACTGGTTGCGTTCCGTCAAGAAGGATCTAGTAACTGTCGGTTGCACTGATGCTGAGAAGGTGAGGTTTGCCGCTCACCTACTGGAGGGACCAGCCGCTTCTCGGTGGGACACATTCCAGATCACCCACCCGCTGGATACCGTGACTTGGGCTATGTTCGAGGAAGGTTTCAGAACCAACCACGTGTCTTCAGGAGTTCTGAGCCTGAAGAGGAAGGAGTTCTGCAACTTGCGCCAAACCAATCGTTCCGTGGCCGAGTACATTGAGGAGTTCAACAACCTGTCCCGTTATGCACCTGAGGATGTTGACACTGATGCCAAAAGGAGAGAGAGATTCCTGGATGGCCTCAGTGATGAGCTTTCAGTACAGCTACTCGTGGTTTACTGCCCCACTTTCCAGGAGCTTATGGACAAGGCCAGGATCTTGGAGGGGAAGCACAAGCAAGTGGAGAACCGCAAAAGAAAGAACAACAATCACCACTCTGGTTCACACCACAAGACTCGCACTTCATATGATGGATACTCCAAGCATGGAGGAAGTGACCATGGGAGCCATGACCGCCGCGATGGACATCGTCATGACAACCATAGGAGCAGCCACCACAACCACAAGGGAGGACACTCTCACCACTCTGGAGGACACGGTGGACATGACCGCAACCATGATCGCAGCTTTGTGAAGAAGGATCTGAGCGAGGTGACGTGCTTCAAGTGCAAGCAAAAGGGACACTATGCTGACAACTGTCCGGAGAGGAAAGGACTGAAGCCAACCAACGGCGAGAAGGCCACAGTGAACCACATGAATGTGGAGGAGATTCCAGATGAGCCTGACCTTGTGATTGGTAAGTTCCCAATCAACACTTACCCTGCACTTATACTTTTCGATACTGGTGCATCGCATTCATTCATATCAAGGGCATTTGTGGATAAGTATAAGTTACCTACCAAGTCTATGAAAAGGTCTATTAGAGTGAGTTCACCTGGAGGAGATATGATAGCTAGTGCGGGATGCCGCAACTTGACTGTGAGGATTGGAACACACAACTTCATTGCACATTTGGTAGTGTTGGATTCACAGGGATTAGATGTCATTCTGGGTATGGATTGGATGTCTATGCATGGGGGACACATAGATTGTGCACAGCGAGCTGTTTCACTCAAAACCCCGGATGGTAAGAGGATTAGATTCAAGTCGGCTGCACGACCAGGAAGGAGTAAGTTGAATTCTCTTAAGGGGGTTAGCATGGATACTGTGCCAGTGATTAGGGATTACCCCGACGTGTTTCCGGAAGAGCTGCCAGGTATGCCACCTGACAGAGATGTAGAGTTTCTTATCGACCTGCTGCCGGGAATAGGACCAATAGCAAAGAAACCATATAAGATGGATGTCGATGAGCTGAAGGAATTGAAGAAACAGTTGAAGGAGCAGCTGGAAAAGGGATTCATTCAGCCTAGTGCGTCGTCATGGGGAGCACCTGTTCTGTTTGTGGAGAAGAAAGACAGCACCAAGAGATTAGTGGTGGACTATCGTTCGCTGAATGAAGTAACCATCAAGAACAAGTACCCTCTGCCAAACATAAATGATTTGTTTGATTAACTGGAAGGAGCAAAGGTGTTCAGCAAGATTGATCTGCGATCTGGCTACTTTCTATTGAAGATCCGGGAGGAGGATGTACCGAAAACCGCCTTCACCACTAGGTATGGTTTATATGAGTATACAGTTATGTCTTTTGGACTAACGAATGCCCCGACATACTTCATGACCATGATGAACAAGGTATTTATGGAGTATTTGGACAAGTTCGTGGTGGTGTTTATTGATGACATACTGATATATTCCAAGGATGATGCTGAGCATGAGAAACATCTGAGACTGATTATGGAGAAGCTGAGGGAACACAAGCTGTATGCCAAATTCAGCAAGTGTGAATTCTGGCTTAACACTGTTGGGTTTCTTGGACACGTAGTGTCAGGAGAAGGAATTGCTGTTGATCCAAACAAAGTGACTGCAGTAACAGAGTGGGAAGCGCCCAAGAATGCAGGAGAGATTCGAAGCTTTTTGGGACTTGCTGGATATTACAGGAGATTCATTGAAAACTTCTCCAAGATTGCTAAGCCGATGACTGAACTTCTGAAGAAGGAGAGGAAGTTCGAATGGTCAGACGTATGTGAAGCCAGCTTTCAGGAACTGAAGCGTCGACTAGTGACCGCGCCTGTTCTATGTTTACCAGATCTTCAGAAGGATTTCCAAGTGTACTGTGATGCTTCACGACAGGGACTTGGGAGTGTGCTGATGCAAGATGGGAGAGTAGTGTCATATGCCTCGCGACAACTCAAGCACCATGAGCGGAATTACCCCACACACGACTTGGAGTTAGCGTCAGTGGTTCATGCGCTCAAGGTATGGAGGCATTACTTAATGGGAAAACACTGTGATGTGTACACCGACCACAAGAGCCTGAAGTACATATTTACACAGAAGGAACTTAACATGAGACAAAGGAGATGGTTGGAACTTATCAAGGACTATGATATGAATCTACAGTACCACCCAGGAAAGGCCAATGTAGTAGCTGATGCTCTGAGCCGGAAGGTTTATGCCAATGGATTGACAATTGGTGAATTGCCTGAGGACTTGTGCAAGCAATTCAAGGACCTTAGACTGGAGGTAGTATCTGAAGGATACTTAGAAACAATGGAAGTCCAACCAACGCTACAGGACAGGATCATAAAGGCTCAGATAGGAGACAAAGAGATAGATGAAGTTAAGGAAAAGATGAAGGAAGGTCGAGCAAGGGAATTCCGCGAGGATGAGCAAGGAACCTTGTGGTACGGAGATCGTTTATGCGTTCCCAACGATCCCGAGATGAGGAAGTTGATTCTGCAGGAAGCTCATGACTCGCCATATTCCATACATCCAGGCAATACGAAGATGTATATGGACCTAAAGGACGGATTCTGGTGGAACAACATGAAGGGAGACATCGCGGAGCATATTGCCCTATGTGATGTATGCAGCCGAGTGAAGGCAGAACATCAGAAGCCAGCAGGACTGCTGCAACCATTGCCTGTGTCGGATTGGAAGTGGGATAGAGTGGGAATGGATTTTATCACAGGACTGCCCAGGACCAGGTCAGGATATGACTCTATTTTGGTAGTGGTCGACCATTTGACCAAGGTAGCCCACTTTATACAAGTGAAGACGACTTATACGAGTGCAAAGTTGGCCAAGATTTACATGGACAGGATTGTGTGCCTACATGGAGTTCCCAAGAGTATCGTATCTGACAGAGGCACCCAATTTACCTCACACTTCTGGCGCCAGCTGCACGAGTCACTTGGTACTAGACTGGAGTTTAGCACAGCGTTTCACCCACAGACTGATGGACAGACCGAGAGGGTGAATCAGATTTTGGAAGACATGCTGAGAGCTTGCGCCTTGGCTCATGGATCCAGTTGGGATGAGAATTTGCCGTATGCGGAGTTTTCCTACAACAACAGCTACCAAACCAGCATCAAGACGTCACCGTTCGATGTGCCGTATGGAAAACGATGTCGTACACCATTGCTGTGGGATGGAGTAGGAGAACATCAGCTGTTTGGACCTGATTTGATCAAGGACGCTGAGGAGAAGGTCGCCTTGATTAGAGATAGGCTGAAAGTAGCACAGTCAAGGCAGAAGATCTACGCTGACGCCAAGCGCAAGGAAGTAGTGTATGAGATAGGTGATAGAGCATACCTCAGAGTATCGCCGCTTCATGGAATTAAGAGATTTGGAATTAAGGGTAAGCTGGCACCTAGATTTATTGGACCGTATCGGGTCTTAGCACGCAAAGGAGAAGTTGCTTATCAGTTGGAGTTGCCAGAGGCTCTGTCTGCTGTTCACAACGTGTTCCACGTGTCCCAGCTGAAGAAGTGCCATCCGGAGATGGTGGATACACCATTGAGAGACACCGTACCGCTAGAGGAGGTTCAGATGGAGAATGATTTGACCTATGAGGAGAAACCGATCAAGATTCTGGAGACAGCAGAAAGGACTACCCGTACCAAGACAATCAAGTTTTGCAAGGTGCAGTGGAGTCACCACACAGAAGAGGAAGCCACTTGGGAGCGAGAAGATGACATCCGAGAGGACTACCCACACCTATTTGCTAGCCGCGCCGAATCTCGAGACGAGATTCATATCCCAAATTTTAGATCTGGTCTTGCATATCATTCATAGCATTGCATCATATCTTTCCATGCAAAACCGTCGAGTAGAAAGGTTCGGCGGAACGCCACCTTCAAAACCCTATTTGTTTCGCTACGAGTTTCCTGCAGGGAGCTTTAGAGAGACTTGCAACAACCACCCCTGTAGGTTCGAGTTTTCGCGCAAACTTCGACTGAAGGTTGTTCCCCTCGACGATACGAACCCGTAGGCGCGAGAATTGCTCGAATCAGAGTTCGTATGCAAAAGACTCGGACGTTTTAGTAAACCGCCGGAAAACGGTCCAAAAATCTGGACCGATTTCCGAATCGGAGTCGTTCTCTGGACCGAATCTGAGTAGAACTCGCGCGAGAGGGCCACAAAAGGACCCCACCAGGGCCTCGTAACCCGTGCCCGACACCTTCCCTCGACACCGCCTCCCTGCAGCGATCGCCCGCGCCGCCACCTCGTCCCGCGCGCCTGCACGCCTCCCGAGGTGCCGCCGCCACCGGCCGCCTTCCCGCCTCGCCGCCGGCCACCGCCGCCGCCAGGTGCGCCTCGCCGCCGCCGCCGCCGCCGCCTCTCTCCTCTCTCTCTCTCTCTCTTCTCTCCGCGCCGCCACCGCCCGCTCGCCCCGCCTCGGCCACCGCCGCCGCTGCCGCAACCACCGCCGCCGCCGCCTAGCAGCCGCCGCCGCGCGCCGCCAGCGCTGTCGCCTGCGCCGCGCACCGCCCCGCCGCTGCCGCGTGCCGCTGCCTCGTTTCGCGTGCTCGCATGCATGCATACACGCGCACGCATACATGCACGTACGCGCCGTTTTGCCCGCGCGATTGATTTTCTCGACCCGTCCTTTGACCGTGTACGTCCGTGCAGGAAGAACCCCGACACCGGAACCGATCGTCGCCGCCGTCCGGAGCTCGCTAGAGTCCGTTTCGTCATCCGTTTCCGGTAAGGCAGCAGCCACCGTCAGATCTCAGATCAGCGGCTTAGATCGTTCGTTGACTGGTCAGCATCCCAGACGTTGACTAGTCAGACGCCCAGTCAGCGCCCAGTCAGCAGACGAGTTGACCAGTCAAACAGACACAATTGACTGGTCAATTTCGTTAATCCCTTTATTTGACAGATTTCGGTAGAATCTTGTAAATTGCGTAGAAATTCAACCGCTTGGCCAAAAATTGCAAATAAAATATGTACGGGTTCAGTGAGTCGTGTAGAATCTCTCTGTACCTTTGGTTCAGAATTTTACTGTCAGGTTTAGTACAGGTTAATCAAACTAGTTAGTGGCCTTTTCGGAGTAATAAATTCGTAGAAAAAGATCCGTAGCTCCAAAAATCGCGTGTGATATGTCCCTGAACTCGCGTGAATAAGGGGAATCTCATCGTGAATTAAAAGATAGGCTTACAGTAAAAACTTCTGCAGTATTTGTCTTATGGCTTTCTGCAGTGTTTTAATTACTCGGGAAGTTCTACAACTCCTTTTTGAGTAATTCCAATTGGTACTGTTTCTTTACAGCGATGACTTTGCGTTAGAATATTTCCAAGATTTTACAAACAGTATACTACCGGTAGTGAATTATTTAAGTTCTAGCTCTAGTTGTGAGCATTACTTTTGTCTATTAGTTTCCCTAGCGCTAAAACTATTTTTCATGCATGAAATCGGTAGTGTTTGTTATAGGATGTTGTGGTGCAGCTGTAGCACCAATTCACTTGTCGTTCATGCATGCATGCATCATATTTGTTGCATATGCTTGTGCATTGTTTGTTTATGATTGCAATTGTATCGTGTAGATTGTGTTGAGTGCAACGCTTGCTCGTGTGAGGATTGTGCTCCAGACCGCTACAACCAAGGCAAGTAGATGCTACTTTGTTCATGATATCGTCCTACTATTTTCATTGCATTGTCGTGTATTTTGTAGAAGCACATGTAGGATGATACTATCGCTATGCTATGTCCTATTATGTGGTAGGGCTTTCCTTGTAGATGAACCACCGTTGGTAGATGTGCTTAGCCATGCTATGTTGAACGAGGGCTGGGTTACATCATTGATACTTGTTTTCTCAAAGTATTGGTTTGTGAAAACTAAAACAACTTAATCAATGAATCCCCTGGGTGTGATGGTATTGATAAATTTTGGTGGTTTCATTGCGGAAAGGCACCCAGGTATCAAGAGAGAATGATTGGCTTCTTTATTGTGTAGCTTACGTGTACAACCATGTGCCAATAATGAAATGGGCGGTTGGTTGGACTTAGTAGGTTGTGGTAACCTGAACCCGCGTATCCAGAGATGTAGAATTTTGGTAGGATGGACCGGTGCGCGTCGGGATTGAGGAGCTACTTCCCGAACAGTCTCTTCTTGGTCTTCTCCCTATCGTCACCCAAAATGAGAGTGACGGTACGAGCTGGGCTGGCCAAGTCACATGGGTAAAGTGTACTAACCTCTGCAGAGTGTATAATCTAATCGATTAGCCGTGTCCCCGGTTATGGACATCTGAGTTGCTAGATATTGATTCCATGACATGTTTCTCGCTCATTCTAATTTCATAATTGCTTTAATATTGTTGGGTTAATTTAATTGGGATCTTTTCAAATAAAACCAAACTGTTTATGAAAGTAGGACAAATGTATTTGCAAATGCAAGCCAGACACAGCTCCACTTGCCAAATATGCATGTAGATGTTAGTACTATTGTCTCCTTTACTAGCTCTACTTGCCATACATTCCATGTATTGACCCTTCGGGGCTGTTACGTTTCATGTTGCAGGTTATTCCGATTCTGATTGATCGTTATAGGCCACGGTACTCCACTCGGCACTTGTTCACTTGTGGGCAATTTGAAGATTGGAGGTTTTACATGTTTATGTTGCTACCTGAATAATTTGAGCTAAGCTTTATGCTAAGCTTTCATTGTAATAATGGTACTCTGGATCTTGTAGATCATGATACACGGTTATTTTGCTATGATTATCTATCTTACTCTATTGTGGGCCAATGAACCGATCCAGGGATTGGCATGTCACATAGAGGCCACGGTCTTTTCAGAACCGGGGTGTCACATCCCTGTTTAAAATCAAAAAGTTTCTACAAAAAAGCATGTCGAGCACTAGGAAGAAAATATTTCTGAAAGAAAGTAGCAATCAAGCAATCAGGACTATCAATGGATCCAGGAGATAAACTATGAAACCAAGCTTTAGCTTCTCCTTTTAGTGAAAAAGGGAAAATTTTAGCAACAAAGTACTTGCACATCTTAAAATCATCAGAAAATAATCCACTCATAGTAGAAAGCTCGGTCATATGATCCACATCACTTTCATTCTAAGTCCCACAAAAAGGTTCTTTCTTGACAATGGTTATGTAGGATAAATCAAGAGAGAAATCATAATCTTTATCTTTAATGTTTATGGGAGAAGTGGCAAACTTAGCATCAGGAAATAGTTTAGGTATAATAGTATGTTTCTCAAGAAGACTCTTAATAGCACTAGCACCACGTGTGTTTCGATACTCTTTAATAAATTCATCAGTCATCTCAATATAACCATCATTCATATCATAACTTTCTCTAGACTTAGGTGAGATAAGAGGTGTAATAGTGTCTTCACTAGGAGTTTCAGTGTTTCTCAATATAGTTCTAGCAATTGTAGCATCTAGGAAAGGACCTAATGAACCACTCTCATCAAGCACATTAGAAGTAACATCACAAGTATCAGAAGCAATTTCAGATTCAGTAGTAGTAGCAGTGTGTGTAGCATGTGTATGTGGTGGTGGTGTAACAAGCTTACTTATAACAGACGGTGAATCAAGAGCAGCAGAGGTGTTTAGAACTATACCTCTTATTGTAGTGGATGGTAAAATAGGAAACTTTCCATCAGAGACTTTCCCATGATGAAAAAGGATAGCAACGAACAATAATAGATCCAAGTGAACTCACAAGTAAAGCTATGCTCCCCGGCAATGGCGCCAGAAAATAGTCTTGATGACCCACAAATATAGGGGATTGCAACAGTCTTCGAGGGTAGTATAACCCAATTTATTGATTCGATACAAGGGGAACCAAAGAATACTTATAAGCCTTAACAACTGAGTTGTCAATTTAGCTGCACCTGAAAATAGTCTTGCTCATAGTAGTTTATCAGTAGCAACAGTTTTGTAGTAGCAATAGCAAAGTAACAGTAGCAGTAAAACAAAGGCAGCAGTAACAATAGTAGCAAATACTAGGATTTGAGTGTGGTAGGCATAGGGATGGATGGACGGGCGTTGCATGGACGAGACTATTCATGTAACTTCAAGATATAGGGAATTTGTAGATAAATAAGATAAAGCATCCAAGTACTAAACAATCATAGGCATGTGTTCCATATATAGTCATACGTGCTTGCAATGAGAACTTGCACAACATCTTTTGTCCTGCCAACCCATTGCTCTGGGGCCTCAAGGGAATCTACTGGCAATTAAGGTATTCCTTTTAACAGAGTACCAGAGTAAAGCATTAACACTCAAACACAGTTGATCCTCATATCACAGCCATCCCCTCCGGCTGTCCCAATTTCTGTCACTTCGGGGCCTTTGGTTCCGAACAATGATATGTGTAAACAACTTGTAGATAAGATCACAAACAATACTATCATCATGAATAAATAACATGTTTAGATCTGAGATCATGGCACTCAGGCCCTAGTGACAAGCATTAAGCATAACAAGTTGCAACAAAGTCAAATATCACTAATAAAGATACTAGGCACCATGCCCTAACAATCTTATTCGATTACATGATAGATCTCATCCAATCCCTACCATCCCCATAGCCTACAAAGGGGGATTACTCACTCATGGATGGGGAAAACATGGATGGTTGATGGAGAGGCGTCGGTGATGATGATGGCGATCATCTCCTCCAATTCCCCGTCCCAGCAGGGTGCCAGAACGGAGTTTCTGGTTCTGAATCGCGGTTTCTGGTGGTGGCAGCGCAGTGGAACTCTATCTGGAAAAACTTCGAACCCCCCTTTGTTTTTAGGTCAGACGGCTTTACGTAGGCAAAGAAGGAGACCGAGGGGGCGCCCAAGGTGGCCACACCTCCCCCAGGCGCGGCCTGGCCTGGCCGCGCGGCCAGGGGTGTGGGCCCCTCGTGGCCCTCCTCCGTCTCATCTTCTGGCTCCGTGAATCTTCTGGTAAAATAGGAGTTTTGCCATATTTTCCAGGATTTTTCCTGAAATTTGATTTTCTGCACAAAAACTAGACACCAAAGAAATTCTACTGAAAACAACGTCAGTCCGTGTTAGTTGTATCCAAATCACACAAAGTTAGAGAAGAAACAATAGAAAAAAGTGTTTGGGAAAGTAGATACATTTTGGACATATCACCCGCCGCCCGTCCTCTATCGGTGGTTGTCGTCTGCACGTCGACCCTGCAACGGTCATGTCTCCCTGCTAGAACGCCCATGCGCCTCTCCTGAGCGCCGCCGGCATCTCCTCTCCACCTCACCGTCGAGCCGAGCTCCTCTTTGGCTGCTGATGCCAGGCACTTCGTCCCCCGTCGCCTTTATCCTCTGCTTGGGATGCCACCAAGAGCACCACCCCCTCTGCCTCGACCCTTTAGCGTGTCCTTCCTCACATGTCTATGACCTCCGGCTCGGGCAGCTACGCTACCAAGTACGTCTCATGCAGCGATGCCCTATTGGTGATATGTGATACGTCGGAAACGTATCTATAATTTTTGATGCTCCATGCTTGTTTAGTATCTACTTTGCTTTGCTTTGTCTACACTTTGAGGTGTTTTTATATGTTTTCTAGAACTAACCTATTAACAAGTTGCCACAGTGCCAGTTGCCTGTTTTCTTCTGTTTTTGGTTCCAAAAAGGAAGAAAATCAATATTCTCGGAATTGGACGGGACAAAAGCCAAAGTCAATATTTTACTGTGGGCAACATGAAGCCAGAAGATGAGACGGAGAAGGCTCACCAGGGGGGCACACCCCTGTCCGCGCGGGTGGACCCACCCTGCGCCTGGGGGACATGCAGCCTCCCTGGTGGCCCCCTAGCTTGCCCCTTCGCCTATAAGAAGCCCCCAACGTAGAAACCCTAGGCACCCAATCAAAACTCCAAGAAACCGTCTGTAGACGGTGCCACCATCGTCCCTAGATCGGGGGGGATCTGAAGTTCTTCCCGGCACCCTACCGGAGGGGAGATCATCCTGGAGGCCTTATTCATCATGCCAACCTTCGGTTTGAAGCGTGAGTAGTTCCACCTTGGACTAAGGGTCCATGTAGTACCTAGATGGTTGTATCTCCTCCTTGTGCTTTCATGTATAGATCTTGTCAGCTCTGTTCATGTTGTGTTTAAGGGGGTTCGATGGATATTGATATTACTATGTCAGATTGGTTAATGGTTTTGTCTATTTGATGCTATCATATCTGTGTTGTTTGTGATCTTGCATGCTCTTCGTTGTTAGTAGCTATCTTGGCCAAGTAGTTGCTAGTGACTCCAAGAGGGGATATTTATGCTCGATAGTGGGTTCATGCCTCTAGTTTCCAAGGGAAGTGACAGAAATATCTTCGGTTGTAGATGTGTTGTTGCCACTAGGGAGAAACCAATGGTCTCTTGTTCATGGAACAAGTGGATTGTTTACCTTACACACTTTGCTTAAAGCAGTTGTATGTTGCTTACAACTTAATACTGGAGGGGGTTTGGATGATAACCCAAAGGTGGAATTCTAGTCATAGATGTAGTTGGATGGCGGTCTATGTATATTGTTGTATTGCCCAATCGAATCTCATAGGGTATTTTTGCCTAGTATTGCATTGTTATGCCTTGCTCAGTTCCTGTCAATTGCCATGTTGTAATTTGTTTACCCTTCATGCCATGTTGTTTATATAAGGAGAGCATTGTTATGTCCTTTCCGCAGATTGCTCCACGGATTGGGCACTCGCGTGTGTGTCTTGGGTAAGAAGAAGAACGAGGGGATGAGCGAGAGAGATTAGGAGGCTTGTAAGTTTCTATTCATTTCGATGATCCATTACAGTTCGGTCCCTTAGCCTATAACATGCTCCACATGCACGCCAACCCACATCTGGCCCATGGCCCACTCACATGCCAACTAGTCATGGCCCATTAACCGCACTTGCTTCTTTTAATTCAGAAGGCGTCTTCTGCCTAATGCGCTTCCCTTTCACAACCACGCCTAGCTCCATCAGGCTGGTTGTGACAGTACCTGCCCCTGAAGATCCAGCATGTCCCCATGCTGGTGCCGCTGGAAACCGCTGCTTCACTGCTTCATAATCTTCCCATGTCGCAAAATCAGGAGAAATATCTGTCCAACGAATCAGCACTTGAAGGAGGGCCGCATTACCTTTCTTCACCAACCTGCGATCCAAGATTTCTTCAGGAAGTACCTCTGAGAGATCCAATTGTAGTGGGTCTGGTAGAGAAGCATAAAATGGTGTGTGATCAGGAATGTGCTCTTTCAATTGAGACACATGGAAGACAGGGTGAATCAGGCTACTGCTAGGATGCTTCAATTTGTAAGCAGCCAAACCAATTCTTTCCTCCACTTCAAAAGGACCAAAGAACTTCATGGATAGTTTAGGACATGGTCGATTGATTACTGATGACTGGGCATAGGGCTGCAGCTTAAGAAACACCTTATCTCCCACTTGAAATTGCCTCAGGGATCGGTTCTTATCTGCATTGTGCTTCATCTTCACTTGTTCTTTGGTCAGATATTGTTTCAGCAAAACAGTGAAGTTGCTTCTTTCCTGTAGACATGTTTGAAAGTCTGTACCACTTGCTTGTGCTGGTTGAAAGAACTGTCCCATATTTGGTTCCTTCCCATAGAGAGCCTTGAAAGGAGAGCAACCCAAAGCAGTATGATAAGAAGTGTTATACCAGAATTCAGCTAGAGGAAGCCATTTTGCCCATTCTTTAGGTGAGTCATGAACAACACATCTAATATACATTTCCAAACATTGATTCACTCTTTTATTCTAGCCATCAGTTTGAAGGTGGTAGGCTGTAGACATTTGCAACTTAGAACCCCACAGCTTGAATAGTTCTTTCCAAAAATTGCTGGTAAAAATCTTGTCTCTATCAGAAGTGATGGTGAGTGGCATACTATGTAGCTTGACCACATTTGTTAAATACACTCTTGCCACAGTAGCTGCTGTAAAGGGATGCTTGAGAGGAATAAAATGACTATATTTGGTGAACCTGTCCACAACAACCAGAATAACAGAATATCCATTATATTTTGTAAGACCCTCAATGAAATCATAGATACATCATCCCAAGCTCCATCTGGTGTTGGTAATGGACTAAGCAGACCAGGATATTTGAAATTTTCATGCTTGACCTGTTGGCAAATCTGACACTGCTATACAAAATTCACCACTGCTTGTTTAATGCCTGTCCAATGAAACAGTTTCTTGAGCCTCTGATAGGTAGCTTGAAAACCTGAATGCCCCCCAATTGGAGTAGAATGAAAAGCCTCAATCGATTTAGTTTGGAGTCCAGAATTTGCTCCCACCTAGATTTTGTCCTGATATTTGATCAACCCATTCACCAAAGAGTACCCAGGCTCTGCTTCAGGACTCACAGCTAGCTTCTATAACCTGGCCAAGGCTTCAGAGTCCACCGCATAAGAATTCAGAATTTCTTGTAACCAAAATGGCTGAGCCACAGAAACCCCTTGCAAAGCAAACATGTGACCCACTTGAGACAATGCATCTGCAGCTTGGTTCTCCACCCCTCTTTTGTACTGGAACCTGAACTGCAAACCCACCATTTTATTCATAGCTTTCCTTTGCAAATATGAAGTGAGTACCTGATCTTGTAAGTGGCACAAGCTCTTATGATCAGTTTTAATAACAAATGGACCTCTTGCTACATATGGCCTCCACCTGTCAACAACCATCATAATTGCCAGAAACTCTTTCTCATAAATGGAAAGTTCCTGATTAGCTGGTCCCAATGCTTTGCTCTAGAAGGCCACGGGGTGGTTTTGCTGATTGAGCATAGCCCCAATTCCAGATGCACATGCATTTGTCTCTATGCAGAATGGCTGACTAAAATTTGGCAGCCTGAGTACTGGAGTGGTGATCATGGCTTGCTTCATTTGATCAAAAGCTAATTGTGCTTCTGCAGTCCACACAAAAGCCTTTTTCTTCAACAGAGCAGTGAGTGGCTTTGCTAGAATCCCATAATGTTGAAAAAAATTATATAATAGCCAGTCAACCCTAGGAAACCTCTGAGCTCAGTAACATTAGTTGGAATGGGCCACTCTGACATAGCTCTGGTCTTCTCATTATTAGTGGCAACATCCTTGTCAGAGATTATATGGCCCAAATATTCTAATTGTTGTTGTGCAAAGGAACACTTGCTAAGCTTGGCATAATGTTTGTGTTCCCTTAAGATGCTCAACACTTCCGAGAGGTGTCTCTTGTGAGCTTCCAGATCCTTGCTATAAACTAGAATATCATCCATAAACACTAACACAAATTTTCTGATGTGTTTAGCAAAGACTGAGTTCATCAAACATTGAAAATTTGCTGGAGCATTAGTTAGGCCAAAAGGCATGACCCTAAAATGAAACTGGCCATGGTGGGTCTTGAAAGCAGTTTTAGCTTCATCTCCTTCCTGCATCCTAATCTGATGATATCCAGACCTCAGATGAAGTTTAGAAAACCACTGAGTGCCAGCTAATTCATCCAGTAACTCATCTACCACTGGCATGGGAAATTTACTCTTGATTGTAATGTTGTTCAGTCTTCTGTAATCTACACAGAATCTCCAAGTCCCATCCTTCTTTTTGACCAACAACACAGGTGAGGAAAAGGGAGACATGCTTGGTTTGACTAAGCCAGCAGCAATCATCTCCTGCACTTTCCTTTCAATCTCATCCTTCTGTTGAGGAGAATATCTATATGGTCTAGAATTCACTGGTGTGCTGTCAGGCAATAAGGAAATGGCATGGTCAAAGACCCTGTGGGGAGGTAGTTCCTTTGGGTCTTGGAACACATCCTAGAATTCTTGCAATATGTTCTGAATACAATCTGGAACTGTGATCTGTGTTTGCGGAGGTGTCATAGAGACCACTGCTGTTGCCCAAATGTCATTCCTGTTGTGATCTAGCTCAACTTGTTCCAATGTTATCTCCTTAAGCTGATCCACTAGTTTATCTGGCATGCCCTGTAATTTGACAGTAGTGCCCTGTTTGGAAAACTGAATCCACTGTTCTTTCCAATTA
The DNA here is from genome assembly GCA_916181665.1 of Avena sativa. Taxonomy (NCBI): domain Eukaryota; kingdom Viridiplantae; phylum Streptophyta; class Magnoliopsida; order Poales; family Poaceae; genus Avena; species Avena sativa. Next base: position 150,309,982 of record OV702283.1, on the reverse strand, counting down.
CACAGCATTGCTCCCCATTCAGACAACCAATCCATCCCCAGAATAGCATCATATCCTCCAAGTGCCACCACCTTCATGGTAGTTTGAAAAGTGGTGCCCTGAATCCACCACTCCAATTTCTGAACCTCCTCTGTACAAGATAAATATTGGGCATTAGCTACCTTGACCCTCATTGCAGATGGAAGAGATGTTGTCTCACATTTCAACTTATCTACTAGCTGCTTATCAATGAAAGTGTGAGAACTCCCGGAGTCAATCAACAACAACATGACTTGATTGCCCACTAAAGCCCTCAACTTAATTGATTTGGGGTGAGCAGTGCCAGCAATGGCATTAGCAGTCAAAAATGCTGCTGCTTCTTCCATAGCCTCTTCGTCTGCAATAGCATCCAGCAGGGCATCCTCCAGAACAATGCCATCCACTTCAGTTTCGAGTGCTTTCATTTGCGCTCCAGGTTTATTCACACAGAGATGGCCAGGAGTAAAATTTTCACCACAACTATAGCACAAGACATTAACTCTGCGATATTCTTTCAGTTGTCTAGCTTTCCACACTTCTCCTGGTGCAAACAACTACTTCTGGAGTCCATCATTCCTTGGGGAAAGGATTTTTGCTTGGTGCAGTCGAGGATACTTCCCTGCCTGAGCCTTAGTCCTCTCTAGCATGGCCTCCTGAACCAGAGCATATTCTGTGGTTGCCTGAACTGATACGGGAAGCTGAATCTCAACAGCTTGTCTGATTTCCTCCTTCATACCCAACACAAAGCGCGTGACCAACATTGTTTCGCCGATGTGACCCTCATATAGGCGGACTCGATACACCAGCTGATTAAACAAGGACCTGTACTCCTGAACCGACCCTGTTTGTTTCAGCACCAACACCTCACGCATGAAATCGCGATGAACATTAACATCAAATTCTCTCAGCACTGCAACACAGAACGATGCCCAAGTCACACACACACATCCTTGAGTTTCACCGATTGGTACCAATGCGCTGCGTTTCCTTGAAGATGGATGTAGATGTTAGTACTATTGTCAAATATGCATGTAGATGTTAGTACTATTGTCTCCTTTACTAGCTCTACTTGCCATACATTCCATGTATTGACCCTTCGGGGCTGTTACGTTTCATGTTGCAGGTTATTCCGATTCTGATTGATCGTTATAGGCCACGGTACTCCACTCGGCACTTGTTCACTTGTGGGCAATTTGAAGATTGGAGGTTTTACATGTTTATGTTGCTACCTGAATAATTTGAGCTAAGCTTTATGCTAAGCTTTCATTGTAATAATGGTACTCTGGATCTTGTAGATCATGATACACGGTTATTTTGCTATGATTATCTATCTTACTCTATTGTGGGCCAATGAACCGATCCAGGGATTGGCATGTCACATAGAGGCCACGGTCTTTTCAGAACCGGGGTGTCACATCCCTGTTTAAAATCAAAAAGTTTCTACAAAAAAGCATGTCGAGCACTAGGAAGAAAATATTTCTGAAAGAAAGTAGCAATCAAGCAATCAGGACTATCAATGGATCCAGGAGATAAACTATGAAACCAAGCTTTAGCTTCTCCTTTTAGTGAAAAAGGGAAAATTTTAGCAACAAAGTACTTGCACATCTTAAAATCATCAGAAAATAATCCACTCATAGTAGAAAGCTCGGTCATATGATCCACATCACTTTCATTCTAAGTCCCACAAAAAGGTTCTTTCTTGACAATGGTTATGTAGGATAAATCAAGAGAGAAATCATAATCTTTATCTTTAATGTTTATGGGAGAAGTGGCAAACTTAGCATCAGGAAATAGTTTAGGTATAATAGTATGTTTCTCAAGAAGACTCTTAATAGCACTAGCACCACGTGTGTTTCGATACTCTTTAATAAATTCATCAGTCATCTCAATATAACCATCATTCATATCATAACTTTCTCTAGACTTAGGTGAGATAAGAGGTGTAATAGTGTCTTCACTAGGAGTTTCAGTGTTTCTCAATATAGTTCTAGCAATTGTAGCATCTAGGAAAGGACCTAATGAACCACTCTCATCAAGCACATTAGAAGTAACATCACAAGTATCAGAAGCAATTTCAGATTCAGTAGTAGTAGCAGTGTGTGTAGCATGTGTATGTGGTGGTGGTGTAACAAGCTTACTTATAACAGACGGTGAATCAAGAGCAGCAGAGGTGTTTAGAACTATACCTCTTATTGTAGTGGATGGTAAAATAGGAAACTTTCCATCAGAGACTTTCCCATGATGAAAAAGGATAGCAACGAACAATAATAGATCCAAGTGAACTCACAAGTAAAGCTATGCTCCCCGGCAATGGCGCCAGAAAATAGTCTTGATGACCCACAAATATAGGGGATTGCAACAGTCTTCGAGGGTAGTATAACCCAATTTATTGATTCGATACAAGGGGAACCAAAGAATACTTATAAGCCTTAACAACTGAGTTGTCAATTTAGCTGCACCTGAAAATAGTCTTGCTCATAGTAGTTTATCAGTAGCAACAGTTTTGTAGTAGCAATAGCAAAGTAACAGTAGCAGTAAAACAAAGGCAGCAGTAACAATAGTAGCAAATACTAGGATTTGAGTGTGGTAGGCATAGGGATGGATGGACGGGCGTTGCATGGACGAGACTATTCATGTAACTTCAAGATATAGGGAATTTGTAGATAAATAAGATAAAGCATCCAAGTACTAAACAATCATAGGCATGTGTTCCATATATAGTCATACGTGCTTGCAATGAGAACTTGCACAACATCTTTTGTCCTGCCAACCCATTGCTCTGGGGCCTCAAGGGAATCTACTGGCAATTAAGGTATTCCTTTTAACAGAGTACCAGAGTAAAGCATTAACACTCAAACACAGTTGATCCTCATATCACAGCCATCCCCTCCGGCTGTCCCAATTTCTGTCACTTCGGGGCCTTTGGTTCCGAACAATGATATGTGTAAACAACTTGTAGATAAGATCACAAACAATACTATCATCATGAATAAATAACATGTTTAGATCTGAGATCATGGCACTCAGGCCCTAGTGACAAGCATTAAGCATAACAAGTTGCAACAAAGTCAAATATCACTAATAAAGATACTAGGCACCATGCCCTAACAATCTTATTCGATTACATGATAGATCTCATCCAATCCCTACCATCCCCATAGCCTACAAAGGGGGATTACTCACTCATGGATGGGGAAAACATGGATGGTTGATGGAGAGGCGTCGGTGATGATGATGGCGATCATCTCCTCCAATTCCCCGTCCCAGCAGGGTGCCAGAACGGAGTTTCTGGTTCTGAATCGCGGTTTCTGGTGGTGGCAGCGCAGTGGAACTCTATCTGGAAAAACTTCGAACCCCCCTTTGTTTTTAGGTCAGACGGCTTTACGTAGGCAAAGAAGGAGACCGAGGGGGCGCCCAAGGTGGCCACACCTCCCCCAGGCGCGGCCTGGCCTGGCCGCGCGGCCAGGGGTGTGGGCCCCTCGTGGCCCTCCTCCGTCTCATCTTCTGGCTCCGTGAATCTTCTGGTAAAATAGGAGTTTTGCCATATTTTCCAGGATTTTTCCTGAAATTTGATTTTCTGCACAAAAACTAGACACCAAAGAAATTCTACTGAAAACAACGTCAGTCCGTGTTAGTTGTATCCAAATCACACAAAGTTAGAGAAGAAACAATAGAAAAAAGTGTTTGGGAAAGTAGATACATTTTGGACATATCACCCGCCGCCCGTCCTCTATCGGTGGTTGTCGTCTGCACGTCGACCCTGCAACGGTCATGTCTCCCTGCTAGAACGCCCATGCGCCTCTCCTGAGCGCCGCCGGCATCTCCTCTCCACCTCACCGTCGAGCCGAGCTCCTCTTTGGCTGCTGATGCCAGGCACTTCGTCCCCCGTCGCCTTTATCCTCTGCTTGGGATGCCACCAAGAGCACCACCCCCTCTGCCTCGACCCTTTAGCGTGTCCTTCCTCACATGTCTATGACCTCCGGCTCGGGCAGCTACGCTACCAAGTACGTCTCATGCAGCGATGCCCTATTGGTGATATGTGATACGTCGGAAACGTATCTATAATTTTTGATGCTCCATGCTTGTTTAGTATCTACTTTGCTTTGCTTTGTCTACACTTTGAGGTGTTTTTATATGTTTTCTAGAACTAACCTATTAACAAGTTGCCACAGTGCCAGTTGCCTGTTTTCTTCTGTTTTTGGTTCCAAAAAGGAAGAAAATCAATATTCTCGGAATTGGACGGGACAAAAGCCAAAGTCAATATTTTACTGTGGGCAACATGAAGCCAGAAGATGAGACGGAGAAGGCTCACCAGGGGGGCACACCCCTGTCCGCGCGGGTGGACCCACCCTGCGCCTGGGGGACATGCAGCCTCCCTGGTGGCCCCCTAGCTTGCCCCTTCGCCTATAAGAAGCCCCCAACGTAGAAACCCTAGGCACCCAATCAAAACTCCAAGAAACCGTCTGTAGACGGTGCCACCATCGTCCCTAGATCGGGGGGGATCTGAAGTTCTTCCCGGCACCCTACCGGAGGGGAGATCATCCTGGAGGCCTTATTCATCATGCCAACCTTCGGTTTGAAGCGTGAGTAGTTCCACCTTGGACTAAGGGTCCATGTAGTACCTAGATGGTTGTATCTCCTCCTTGTGCTTTCATGTATAGATCTTGTCAGCTCTGTTCATGTTGTGTTTAAGGGGGTTCGATGGATATTGATATTACTATGTCAGATTGGTTAATGGTTTTGTCTATTTGATGCTATCATATTTGTGTTGTTTGTGATCTTGCATGCTCTTCGTTGTTAGTAGCTATCTTGGCCAAGTAGTTGCTAGTGACTCCAAGAGGGGATACTTATGCTCGATAGTGGGTTCATGCCTCTAGTTTCCAAGGGAAGTGACAGAAATATCTTCGGTTGTAGATGTGTTGTTGCCACTAGGGAGAAACCAATGGTCTCTTGTTCATGGAACAAGTGGATTGTTTACCTTACACACTTTGCTTAAAGCAGTTGTATGTTGCTTACAACTTAATACTGGAGGGGGTTTGGATGATAACCCAAAGGTGGAATTCTAGTCATAGATGTAGTTGGATGGCGGTCTATGTATATTGTTGTATTGCCCAATCGAATCTCATAGGGTATTTTTGCCTAGTATTGCATTGTTATGCCTTGCTCAGTTCCTGTCAATTGCCATGTTGTAATTTGTTTACCCTTCATGCCATGTTGTTTATATAAGGAGAGCATTGTTATGTCCTTTCCGCAGATTGCTCCACGGATTGGGCACTCGCGTGTGTGTCTTGGGTAAGAAGAAGAACGAGGGGATGAGCGAGAGAGATTAGGAGGCTTGTAAGTTTCTATTCATTTCGATGATCCATTACAGTTCGGTCCCTTAGCCTATAACATGCTCCACATGCACGCCAACCCACATCTGGCCCATGGCCCACTCACATGCCAACTAGTCATGGCCCATTAACCGCACTTGCTTCTTTTAATTCAGAAGGCGTCTTCTGCCTAATGCGCTTCCCTTTCACAACCACGCCTAGCTCCATCAGGCTGGTTGTGACAGTACCTGCCCCTGAAGATCCAGCATGTCCCCATGCTGGTGCCGCTGGAAACCGCTGCTTCACTGCTTCATAATCTTCCCATGTCGCAAAATCAGGAGAAATATCTGTCCAACGAATCAGCACTTGAAGGAGGGCCGCATTACCTTTCTTCACCAACCTGCGATCCAAGATTTCTTCAGGAAGTACCTCTGAGAGATCCAATTGTAGTGGGTCTGGTAGAGAAGCATAAAATGGTGTGTGATCAGGAATGTGCTCTTTCAATTGAGACACATGGAAGACAGGGTGAATCAGGCTACTGCTAGGATGCTTCAATTTGTAAGCAGCCAAACCAATTCTTTCCTCCACTTCAAAAGGACCAAAGAACTTCATGGATAGTTTAGGACATGGTCGATTGATTACTGATGACTGGGCATAGGGCTGCAGCTTAAGAAACACCTTATCTCCCACTTGAAATTGCCTCAGGGATCGGTTCTTATCTGCATTGTGCTTCATCTTCACTTGTTCTTTGGTCAGATATTGTTTCAGCAAAACAGTGAAGTTGCTTCTTTCCTGTAGACATGTTTGAAAGTCTGTACCACTTGCTTGTGCTGGTTGAAAGAACTGTCCCATATTTGGTTCCTTCCCATAGAGAGCCTTGAAAGGAGAGCAACCCAAAGCAGTATGATAAGAAGTGTTATACCAGAATTCAGCTAGAGGAAGCCATTTTGCCCATTCTTTAGGTGAGTCATGAACAACACATCTAATATACATTTCCAAACATTGATTCACTCTTTTATTCTAGCCATCAGTTTGAAGGTGGTAGGCTGTAGACATTTGCAACTTAGAACCCCACAGCTTGAATAGTTCTTTCCAAAAATTGCTGGTAAAAATCTTGTCTCTATCAGAAGTGATGGTGAGTGGCATACTATGTAGCTTGACCACATTTGTTAAATACACTCTTGCCACAGTAGCTGCTGTAAAGGGATGCTTGAGAGGAATAAAATGACTATATTTGGTGAACCTGTCCACAACAACCAGAATAACAGAATATCCATTATATTTTGTAAGACCCTCAATGAAATCATAGATACATCATCCCAAGCTCCATCTGGTGTTGGTAATGGACTAAGCAGACCAGGATATTTGAAATTTTCATGCTTGACCTGTTGGCAAATCTGACACTGCTATACAAAATTCACCACTGCTTGTTTAATGCCTGTCCAATGAAACAGTTTCTTGAGCCTCTGATAGGTAGCTTGAAAACCTGAATGCCCCCCAATTGGAGTAGAATGAAAAGCCTCAATCGATTTAGTTTGGAGTCCAGAATTTGCTCCCACCTAGATTTTGTCCTGATATTTGATCAACCCATTCACCAAAGAGTACCCAGGCTCTGCTTCAGGACTCACAGCTAGCTTCTATAACCTGGCCAAGGCTTCAGAGTCCACCGCATAAGAATTCAGAATTTCTTGTAACCAAACTGGCTGAGCCACAGAAACCCCTTGCAAAGCAAACATGTGACCCACTTGAGACAATGCATCTGCAGCTTGGTTCTCCACCCCTCTTTTGTACTGGAACCTGAACTGCAAACCCACCATTTTATTCATAGCTTTCCTTTGCAAATATGAAGTGAGTACCTGATCTTGTAAGTGGCACAAGCTCTTATGATCAGTTTTAATAACAAATGGACCTCTTGCTACATATGGCCTCCACCTGTCAACAACCATCATAATTGCCAGAAACTCTTTCTCATAAATGGAAAGTTCCTGATTAGCTGGTCCCAATGCTTTGCTCTAGAAGGCCACGGGGTGGTTTTGCTGATTGAGCATAGCCCCAATTCCAGATGCACATGCATTTGTCTCTATGCAGAATGGCTGACTAAAATTTGGCAGCCTGAGTACTGGAGTGGTGATCATGGCTTGCTTCATTTGATCAAAAGCTAATTGTGCTTCTGCAGTCCACACAAAAGCCTTTTTCTTCAACAGAGCAGTGAGTGGCTTTGCTAGAATCCCATAATGTTGAAAAAAATTATATAATAGCCAGTCAACCCTAGGAAACCTCTGAGCTCAGTAACATTAGTTGGAATGGGCCACTCTGACATAGCTCTGGTCTTCTCATTATTAGTGGCAACATCCTTGTCAGAGATTATATGGCCCAAATATTCTAATTGTTGTTGTGCAAAGGAACACTTGCTAAGCTTGGCATAATGTTTGTGTTCCCTTAAGATGCTCAACACTTCCGAGAGGTGTCTCTTGTGAGCTTCCAGATCCTTGCTATAAACTAGAATATCATCCATAAACACTAACACAAATTTTCTGATGTGTTTAGCAAAGACTGAGTTCATCAAACATTGAAAATTTGCTGGAGCATTAGTTAGGCCAAAAGGCATGACCCTAAAATGAAACTGGCCATGGTGGGTCTTGAAAGCAGTTTTAGCTTCATCTCCTTCCTGCATCCTAATCTGATGATATCCAGACCTCAGATGAAGTTTAGAAAACCACTGAGTGCCAGCTAATTCATCCAGTAACTCATCTACCACTGGCATGGGAAATTTACTCTTGATTGTAATGTTGTTCAGTCTTCTGTAATCTACACAGAATCTCCAAGTCCCATCCTTCTTTTTGACCAACAACACAGGTGAGGAAAAGGGAGACATGCTTGGTTTGACTAAGCCAGCAGCAATCATCTCCTGCACTTTCCTTTCAATCTCATCCTTCTGTTGAGGAGAATATCTATATGGTCTAGAATTCACTGGTGTGCTGTCAGGCAATAAGGAAATGGCATGGTCAAAGACCCTGTGGGGAGGTAGTTCCTTTGGGTCTTGGAACACATCCTAGAATTCTTGCAATATGTTCTGAATACAATCTGGAACTGTGATCTGTGTTTGCGGAGGTGTCATAGAGACCACTGCTGTTGCCCAAATGTCATTCCTGTTGTGATCTAGCTCAACTTGTTCCAATGTTATCTCCTTAAGCTGATCCACTAGTTTATCTGGCATGCCCTGTAATTTGACAGTAGTGCCCTGTTTGGAAAACTGAATCCACTGTTCTTTCCAATTACACAGCATTGCTCCCCATTCAGACAACCAATCCATCCCCAGAATAGCATCATATCCTCCAAGTGCCACCACCTTCATGGTAGTTTGAAAAGTGGTGCCCTGAATCCACCACTCCAATTTCTGAACCTCCTCTGTACAAGATAAATATTGGGCATTAGCTACCTTGACCCTCATTGCAGATGGAAGAGATGTTGTCTCACATTTCAACTTATCTACTAGCTGCTTATCAATGAAAGTGTGAGAACTCCCGGAGTCAATCAACAACAACATGACTTGATTGCCCACTAAAGCCCTCAACTTAATTGATTTGGGGTGAGCAGTGCCAGCAATGGCATTAGCAGTCAAAAATGCTGCTGCTTCTTCCATAGCCTCTTCGTCTGCAATAGCATCCAGCAGGGCATCCTCCAGAACAATGCCATCCACTTCAGTTTCGAGTGCTTTCATTTGCGCTCCAGGTTTATTCACACAGAGATGGCCAGGAGTAAAATTTTCACCACAACTATAGCACAAGACATTAACTCTGCGATATTCTTTCAGTTGTCTAGCTTTCCACACTTCTCCTGGTGCAAACAACTACTTCTGGAGTCCATCATTCCTTGGGGAAAGGATTTTTGCTTGGTGCAGTCGAGGATACTTCCCTGCCTGAGCCTTAGTCCTCTCTAGCATGGCCTCCTGAACCAGAGCATATTCTGTGGTTGCCTGAACTGATACGGGAAGCTGAATCTCAACAGCTTGTCTGATTTCCTCCTTCATACCCAACACAAAGCGCGTGACCAACATTGTTTCGCCGATGTGACCCTCATATAGGCGGACTCGATACACCAGCTGATTAAACAAGGACCTGTACTCCTGAACCGACCCTGTTTGTTTCAGCACCAACAGCTCACGCATGAAATCGCGATGAACATTAACATCAAATTCTCTCAGCACTGCAACACAGAACGATGCCCAAGTCACACACACACATCCTTGAGTTTCACCGATTGGTACCAATGCGCTGCGTTTCCTTGAAGATGGATCGAAGCAGACATCAGTTTGAAACTCTCTGGAATATTGTATAGCTGAAAATATGCTTCACGGTTATCCAGCCAAATGCGAACCCCATCTCCATCGAATCACATAAATTCCATCTTCGGCATCCAAACCCTTTTGCTATTTCCCCCGCCCTCATCCTGATGGTTGTTCGAGTCTGGTACCTGAGTGGTGTTGTGCTGACGAGGTTGACGAGGAACCGGTTGCAACAACGGTGGTGGAGGAGGAGGTGGCCGCCCGTAGTTCGCGGCTGTCGATGGTGAATCCCCGCGTGCTGCCGCTGCAGTAGGAGACACCACGAAACACCCTACCGCCGCCATGCGCTCCAGATTGACATCCCGCGTGCTTGATGACTCCTTCAGCACCCGCGCGACGTTCACTTGCTCTTGATGAATCAATCCCACCGAATTCACGGTCAGATCCACCTTGCTCTGTACTTGATCAAGACGCGCCACCTGCTCGACAAACTTGGCGTCGAGGTCGTCCAGTCGAGCCTGAATCATCTCAATCCCGTGCATCTTCTCTTGAATCGAGCGCAGGGCCTCGAACTCCTTCGTCACCCGCTCCTCAAAAGTCCCCATCACCTCGACGATGTGCCGAGACTGAGCACTGGCCATGAACGGAGCCGTCGCTGCCTCCCCCTGAATTTTTCGAACGCTGATCTCGGATTTACAGTAGATTACTTGAGAAGCAAGTGACAACCAACCAGTCGATGTTACCGGAAAACCTCGGGCCTGCGGAGCGCGAACTGATCGACTTGCTCTGATACCAGAATGTTATTTCCTTGCCGCAGATTGCTCCACGGATTGGGGACTCGCGTTCGTGTCTTGGGTAAGAAGAAGAAGAAGAAGAACAAGGGGATGAGCGAGAGAGATTAGGAGGCTTGTAAGTTTCTATTCATTTCGATGATCCATTACAGTTCAGTCCCTGATCTTATAACATGCTCCACACGCACGCCAACCCACATCTGGCCCACGGCCCACTCACATGCCATCTAGTCATGTCCCATTAACCGCACTTGCTTCTTTTAATTCAGAAGGCGTTTTCTGCCCAATGCGCTTCCCTTGCACAACCACGCCTAGCTCCATCAAGCTGGTTGTGACAAACACCTCAAGTGAACTATGGACCCCGGTCCAATCTTTACCATTGATACATCTTCCACTGTTTACTTGATGCAAACCATCATCACCTTCCACACCATGAAGTTAATCCTTTGTTACAGCAACCGGTGAGATTAACAACCTCACTGTTCGTTGGGGCAAAGTCTTGAGTTTGTGTTGTGCAGGTTTCCACGTTGCTTGCAACACTTGTGTGACGTTTCCTTCCTCCTACTGGTTCGATAACCTCGGTTTCTTACTGAGGGAAGACTTTTTGTTGTGCTGCATCACACCTTGCTCTTGGGGTTTCCCAACGAAGCGCACCTACATCAACTAGGCGCATCAACAAGTTTTCTGGCGCCGTTGCCGAGGAGGCTAAGGACGTATTCACAAGGGGAGTCCTCCTCAACCTTTCTCTTTACTTTGTTTTTAGTTTGCTTAGTTTCTTTTGCTTGGTTTTGTTTGCCTCTTTTTATCAAAAACTCCAAAAAAATTAGTCTAGTTTGGTTTGCTTTCTATTATCAAAACACACAAAAAAAATAGTTCATGCTCTAGTTGCTGGTCCGTTATTGCCTTGCTTGGTCATGCTTTCTATCAATGGATGGTTTCTTTGAAACTAGTTCTTATTGGCAAGGTGGGTTCATGGAAGAACAAAAGTATTGTTATAAGGAACACCGTTTTTCACAAAAAGGGAAACACTTATGGGAACAAATTGATAAGTTGAATACTATTGCTAGAGACGTGTCTCTACTTATAATGTAACTTATTGCTTTGATAAAGCTTGTGGCTGTAGGAGGTATAAACACCTCCCTTTTCACTGTGAGTATAATGATAATGTTACCATATCCTCTTATGTTAAAGGAAATTATGACTTTTATAATGTGGAATAAATTGAAGAATTTATTGCCTTCAAGGGTGCATTTGAACTTGCTAGTTTGCTTAAAAATACTGATGATGCACCTTATGAATATGAGGTTTATGAGATACTTAAATTTTGATTTGATTATTACAAGGAAGAAAATGGCTATATTCTTGAATATTCTAATAGATGCTTTCCACAAATGGAAGAGACTAATGCCTTGCAGGAGCCTATGGAAGAAGAAATTGTTGAAACTGGAAGCTCATTAGATGAAAAAGAGGAGAGTGATGAACAAAAGGAGGAAGAATGGATTATCTACCCATGCCTACCTTCTAATGAGAGTAACTCTTTATCCCTTACATTATTTGATTGTCCCCTTTGCTTACAAAAGGAGGATGAATGTTATGTTCATGTGGATCCTTTTGAAATATCTACTTTGGGTAAAACCTGTGAAGGTTTTAATCCCACTATTTTTGAGCTTGATAGAAATTATGTGGTTGTAGATCATGAAAAGAATGCTTTATGTGATAGCTATATTGTTGAGTTTATTCATGAGGATACTGAAAATTACTATGAGAGAGGAAAATATGGGTGTAGAAGTTTTCATGGTACTGAAACACCTCTCTATGTGCTGAAAGTTTTGAAGTTACTCTTGTTTCATCTTCCTATGCTTGTCACTTTGTTCTTTGTGAATTTATTTTCATACAAGATTCCTATGCATAGGAAGTGGGTTAGACTTAAATGTGTTCTCAATTTTCTTCTTGATGCTCTGTTTTACTTCAATTCATATTTCTTATGTGAGCATCTTCTCAAGCTATCAAGCCTAACTTAAAGGAGTTAAAGAAAAGTACTTGTTGGGAGATAACCCAAGAGTTTCCTTGAGTCTTGAAAGTTATTACTTCAGTAATGACCTCTCCTTATCCTTTTTGTTTGCTTTTTGTGCCAAGAATGAGCTCTAATGAGAGGAAAGTAAGATTTGGGGAGTTGCTGTCTCGAAACAGATTTCTGTCCACCACCATAAAGAATCATGAGGAGTATCTATAAGTCAGACTGAGCTGAAAATGTACGAATAAATCCCCCAGTATGTTAGATAACTTTAGTTAGTTCAACAATTTTTTATTTGAGCAACAGAAGATTTTCGAAAAAATCGGTTTCTACCTGCTGGTCTGTTTTGACAGATTTCTGTCATTATTTGCATTTGCTTCTTATTGATTCCTTTTTGAGTTCTCTTTTGGGGAATTGAGGTTTTAGAAGGAGGTGCTATAGTATCTTGTGTTTTTAGTGAAAAGTTTTGCTGTTCTATAGCTAAACCCAAGGGTCTATTATCTTTTGAATACACTAATGTTGCTAATGAAGATTGTGTGAAGTTTTGTATGAAGGAAAAAATTTCAGGTGTAGAGAGAGAATGACGTAATTAGATGAAGAATGGACAAAATCTCAAGCTTGGGTATGCCACCCCGGTGTCGCCCCAAGAAATATCCAAGAGGTATAAGCGTCAAAGCTTGGGGATGCCCAAGGCATCCCCTTCTTCATCAATAAAAAGCTCAGGTCTTTCTAGACACTTCGTTTTTTATTGTTTCATGCACTATTGTGTTGTTCTTTGAGCGTCTTAGTTTTTGTTTGCTCTTCTTAGTTTGTTTAGTGTGATTGAATAAAGTAGTTTGTACCCCCGTTCTCGTTGTGTTGTTTCAAATAATTTGAATTGTGTTGGAAAGGAGTAGTAAGTTCCTGCTTGAAAGTGCAAGAGGAGCTTGCATTGACTGTGACTTAGACTTTAGCATGACATGCTAGGTGTTTTTTTGACCTTATGCTTAGTGATTATTGCTGTAGCATGTCTTGTTCCAAACAATTGGGATTGCTTAGTGTGCCTTGAAAAAATCATGCGTTGTTTTAGCATGCAAAAGCATAGTATTATGGTATTCTCCTTTGATGCTTTGTTTGGGTTGACTTGGCACATGCTCACACCATGTTATGACTATGAACAAGTCACCATAGCCTCTATGATCATTTAGTCCTTGACTTGTAGTACCACTCTATGCTGTGATTAGTAATGTTTTGTCGCTCTGCATGATTATGGCCATTATTGCTCTCTTGGTTGGTTGCTCCCAGTCTTTTGCTAGCCTCCACTTGTATGAGTAAGTTCTACTTGTGCTTCCAACTCCCAAGAAACCAAGTTATTCCAAAGTGTCCACTATAAATTCCTATGCATGGTGTGTTACACCATTCCAAGTATATTCTTGTTTTCAGCTATCTTCAAATTAAAAAGTATTTTGTTATGTGAAAACTTAGTGATTAAAGCCCTCACGAACTTGATGGCACACTTTATATTCTTTGACCCTAATAACCTTGAACCATTGTGTCATCTCTGTTGTAAATGCTTGCACTTATACGTTGGAATTAGCAGAACCATGTTGTCATGGGGAATGGATTCAACATTGCACTTGTACTTTTGCACAGTTGATATCATGCTCTTTTGTCTATGGATGTTACCGGTGTGAAATAAAGAGGGAGCTTGTAAGTCCAAGGAGTTATGTATTTTGTGTTAGAGAAATGCCTGGGCCACTATCCTAAGCCATGCCTAATCATGTTGGAAACTTGCAGCATCACCATAATGAGCAATATGTGAAGCATCCTCAATAAAAAGCTATGCACATAGTAAATAAAAAGATCGCTGAGATGCTCATTGTCTTCTTGCCTTGTCATTTTGGTTATGGGATAGCTCCTGTACCATGTGCAAGGGGTACACGTTTGGCGGTTCTCTATGACACACATGTACTTACTATGACAAGAACTTACAAGTGACTGAAGTTGAGTAGCATGAGGTGTGGCCCTCGTATTAAAGGTACATGAGATTGCCAACTTATACTTTGTCAAGCATATACTCCATAGTTTGTTCACTTTAACCTTAATCACTTCAAGATGCTTATGACAGGGGCAATGAGGGATGAAAGCTAACAAGTACCATAATTTTTGGAAGATCTTTTTTAAACTTGAAATCCCTGCTTCCATTTATGAAGGGCCTTTCTTCCACTATTATATTGAGTCTCCACCTTCTACCTTTAGGCACCATTAAGAGAGCATAGTAGCCATTCTATGTGTAGTGTCCCAAAAATTATTGATTGATGCATATTGTGATATTGCTTGTTCTTGTGCTATCTGTATCTAGTCACTCTTATGAACTTTGAAGGTGTCCTATGCATCTATTTGCTACTCTATGAGGGACAAGCTGAATGCCACTATGACATGTTTTCTATATGTGAAACAAACAAACATTTTTCAATGGATGTTATTCATGATCTTTGTTTGTAGCCTTTCATGCTGCATGCATAGTTACTTTGTCTAATTGTTAGAACTCCATCTTTCATGCACATGTTTAGAGTTCTTTGATCCTAGCTTTCAATGCTTGCAAATGGTTTCATCTTGGTTTTGATGGTGCATGTCACCTCAAAAATTATTCTTTTATCACTTAACTACTTGAGGACGAGCAGGAGTTAAGTTTGGGGATGCTTGATACGTCGGGAACGTACCTATAATTTTTTATGCTCCATGCTTGTTTAGTATCTACTTTGATTTGCTTTGTCTACACTTTGAGGTGTTTTTATATGTTTTCTGGAACTAACCTATTAACAAGTTGCCACAATGCCAGTTGCCTGTTTTCTTCTGTTTTTGGTTCTAGAAAGGCAGAAAATCAATATTCTCGGAATTGGACGGGACAAAAGCGAAAGTCAATATTTTACCGTGGGCAACACGAACCCAGAAGACGAGACGGAGAAGGCTTATCAGGGGGCCACACCCCCTGGCGGCGCGGGTGGGCCCACCCCGCGCTTGGCGGGTGCAGCGGCCCTGGTGGCCCCCTGGCTCGCCCCTTCGCCTATAAGAAGCCCCCGATGCAGAAACCCTAGGCACCCGATCAAAACTCCACGAAACCGTCTGTAGCTGCCGTCACCATCGTCCCTAGATCGGGTGATCTGAAGTTCTTCCCGGCATGCTGCCGGAGGGGAGATCATCCCGGAGGCCTTATTCTTCATAATGCCAGCCTCCGGTATGAAGCGTGAGTAGTTCCACCTTGAACTACGGGTCCATGTAGTAGCTAGATGGTTGTATATCCTCCTTGTGCTTTCATGTATAGATCTTGTGAGCTCCGTTCATGATCAAGATCTAATCTATTTGTAATCATGCATGTTGTGTTTGCGGGGATCTGATGGATATTGAGATTATTATGTTGGTTTGATTAATGGTTTTGTCTTTATGATTCTATCATGTCTGTGTTGTTTGTGATCTTGCATGCTCTTCGTTGTTAGTAGCTATCTTGGCCAAGTAGTTGCTAGTGACTCCAAGAGGGGGTATTTATGCTCGATAGTGGGTTCATGCCTCTACTTTCCAAGGGAAGTGATAGAAATCTCTTCGGTTGTAGATGTGTTGTTGCCACTAGGGAGAAAACAATGGTCTCTTGTTCATGGAACAAGTGGATTGTTTACCTTACACACTTTGCTTAAAGTAGTTGTCTGTTGCTTGCAACTTAATACTGGAGGGGGTTCGGATGATAACCCAAAGGTGGACTTCTAGTCATAGATGCAGTTAGATGGCGGTCTATGTATATTGTTGTATTGCCAATCGAATATTATAAGATCTTTTTGTCTAGTATTGCATTGTTATGCCTTGCTCAGTTCCTGTTAATTGCCCTGCTGTAATTTGTTTACCCTTCATGCCATGTTGTTTATCTAAGGAGAACACCTCTAATGGACTATGGACCCCAGTCCAATCTTTACCATTGATACATCTTCCATTGTTTACTTGCTGCAAACCATCATCACCTTCCACACCATACAATTAATCCTTTGTTACAGCAACCGGTGAGATTGACAACCTCACTGTTCGGTGGGGCAAAGTCTTGACTTTGTGTTGTGCAGGTTTCCACGTTGCTTGCAAGACTTGTGTGACATTTCCTTCCTCCTATTGGTTCGATAACCTTGGTTTCTTACTGAGGGAAGACTTGCTGCTGTGCTGCATCACACCTTGCTCTTGGGGTTTCCCGACGAAGCGCACCTACATCAACTAGGTGCATCAATATGCATGGTGACGGTACAGTGGATGCGTGACCAAGAGGCTCCGCAATCTATTCCCCAAAAATATATGGAGATCAAGCATGTCAAAACCAAGTCCGGTACTGACAATCAAGCCAAAACCACAACTACAAACTCGGAGGATGCTGAATGCTAAGATCTTCTTCCGGAGTCGACATCCTAAAGCTTGTCTACATGGAATGCGAAGATCTCTGTCATGGCACATTGAGATGTTCTCCCTCATGGATCCGACAAATGCAGAACGCCAAGATCTTCTTCATGGATCCTGAAGACCGAACTCAAACCCTGGGAACCCAAGATCGCCGATACCCAATGTGTGAACCTTTTCCGAGACCATATTTTTATAATATATAATATCTGCCTATTGCAAATATTTGTTCATACTTGCATACATATTTGTGTAGTTTGGGGGCATTATGCCGATTCACCTCATAATTTAATATGGAGACCATATGCGGTAAATATAGTCTTATATTGGCTCAATTTAAATTTGTGTAGCGAACCGATGCCATGTTTTTCCTTGTTAAGACAACATTTAAATTGTGGGGTATCTAAACAACATGAACCATCTAATAAATTGTCAGGACGGGTTCTGCTTAATATTGTCTAATTGCGTCGTACCTTTGCCATGACATGCATCATACATGCATCATGCCCAATCTTCTGACATAGTATTAAATAGTGCATCCGGTGTTTCTTCTAATGCTTTGTTTCTTCATGGAGTAGGCCGATGAGTTGATATGAGTGTCGACCCGATTCGGATGAACCTTCATCAATGTTTCTCAGGAGAGCAATCTCTCCCTTTCTACCTATTTTACATTTATAGTCTTTACTTCCTCCTACTGATCTATTGCTACCAGTGTTGCAATGCTTTAGTCTTTTGGTAGCCGTTATATCCCTTGCAGCCTATATTGCCTTGGTCACCTCCCATTACCTATTGTTTGGTAGATAGCCGGCCTTGGGAGTCGTAGTTTATTGCTCCGTGCTGCTTCGCATCGTCGATGTTTGATACGTTGGAAACGTATCTATAATTTTTGATGCTCCATGCTTGTTTTGTATCTACTTTGCTTTACTTGTCCACACTTTGAGGTGCTTTTTACATGTTTTCTGGTACTAACCTACTAACAAGTTGCAACAGTGCCAGATGCCTATTTTCTGCTGTTTTTGGTTTCAGAAAATTTAGTAAAGAAATATTATCGTAATTGGACGGGAAAAACGTCAAAGTCAATTACTTTCCGTGGGGAACAAAAAGTCTAGAGGGGAGTCGGAGGGGCTAGACAGGGGGGCCAGAACTACCCCAGGCGCGGGTGGGCCCTGCCCCGCGCCTGGCTAGGGTTTGCCACCCTGTCCACCTATTCGGTCTCCCCCTTCGCATATAAGATGTCTCCGATGCAAAAACCCTAAGCAACCCGATCAAATATCCACGAAACCGTCTGTAGCCGGCGCCACCATCGTCCCTAGATCGAGGGGGATCTGAAGTTCTTCCCGACACCCTGCCGGAGGGGAGATCATCCCGGAGGCCTTCTCTCCGGTAAGATGTGTGAGTAGTTCCACCTTGCACTATGGGTCCATGTAGTAGCTAGATGGTTGTATCTCCTCCTTTGTGCTTTCATGTATAGATCTTGTGAGATTCGTTCATGATCAAGATCTAATCTATTTGTAATCATGCATGTTGTGTTTGCGGGGATCCGATGGATATTGAGATTATTATGTTGGTTTGATTAATGGTTTTGTCTTTATGATTCTATCATGTATGTGTTGTTTGTGATCTTGCATGCTCTCCGTTGTTAGTAGCTATCTTGGCCAAGTAGTTGCTAGTGACTCCAAGAGGGGGTATTTATGCTCGATAGTGGGTTCATGCCTCTACTTTCCAAGGGAAGTGACAATAATCTCTTCGGTTGTAGATGTGCTATTGCTACTAGGGAGAAAACAACGGTCTCTTGCTCATGGAACATGTGGACTGTTTACCTTACACACTTTGCTTAAAGCAGTTGTCTGTTGCTTGCAACTTAATACTGGAGGGAGTTCGGATGATAACCTGAAGGTAGACTTTACTCATAGATGCAGTTGGATGGCGGTCTATGTATCTTGTTGTATTTCCCAATTGAATCTCATAGGATCTTTATGGCTAGTAATTGCATTGTTATACCTTGCTCAGTTAATGTCAATTGCCCCACTGTAATTTGTTTACCCTTCATGACATGTTGTTTATCTAAGGAGAGCACCTCTAATGAACTATGGACCTCGGTCCAATCTTTACCATTGATACATCTTCCACTGTTACTTATTTACTTGCTGCAAACCATTACCTTCCACACCATACATTTAATCCTTTGTTACAGCAAACCGGTGAGCTTGACAACCTCACTGTTTGTTGGGGCAAAGTCTTGAGTTTGTGTTGTGCAGGTCTCCGCGTTGCTTGTAAAACCTGTGAGACGTTTCCTTCCTCCTTCTGGTTCGATAACCTCGGTCTCAACTAAGGGAAAACTTCATGCTTGCTGCTTCACACCTTGCTCTTGGGGTTCCCAACAGGCTGTGCGTAGAGAGTCGTCAAGCTTTTCTGGCGCCGTTGCCGGGGACGCCAAGGACATCTTTACAAGGGGAGTCCTTTACTTCCTTTCTCTTTACTTTGTTTTTAGTTTGCTTTGTTTTTTTTCTTGGTTTTGTTTGCCTCTTTTCAAAAAACCCAAAAAATTAGTCTAGTTTAGTTTGCTTGCTTTATTCAAAAACACAAAAAAATTAGTTCATGCACTAGCTCCTGCTGCTCTTTTTGGCTTTCCCACCTTTGCCAAAATGAACTCTGCTGAGAACACCAAGTTGTGTGACTTTACTAGCACCAACAACAATGATTTCCTAAGCACTCCTATTGCTCCACCTGCTCCTAATGCTACCTTTTATGAAATTAAGCCTGCTTTGTTGAATCTTGTGATGAGAGAGCAATTTTCTAGTGCTAGTTCTGATGATCCTGCTGCCCATCTCAATAGCTTTTTTGAACTTTGTGAGATGCAAAAGTATAAGGATGTATATGGAGATATTATTAATCTCAAGCTTTTTCCTTTCTCCTTGAGGGGAAAAGCTAAAGAATGGTTGTTTTCTTTGCCTAAAAATAGTATTGATTCTTGGACTAAGTGCAAAGATGCTTTTATTGGAAAGTACTATCCTCCTGCTAAGATTATATCTATGAGAAGTGACATTATGAAATTTAAACAACTTGATAGTGAACATGTTGCTCCATCTTGGGAAAGAATGAAATCTTTGGATAAAAATTGCCCTACTCATGAAGTCACTGCTTGGATGATTATCCAGACTTTTTATGCAGGTTTGAACTTCTCCTCAAGAAATCTGCTGGATTCAGCTGCTGGAGGTACCTTTATGGGCCTCACTTTGGGTGCTACAACAAGGCTCCTGGATAATATGATGGTTAACTACTCTGAATGGCATGTTGAGAGAGCTCCACATGGTAAGAAGGTAAATTCTGTTGAGGAAACTTCTTCTTTGAGTGAAAAGATTGATGTTATTATGGCTATGCTTGTTAATGGGAAATCTCCTCTAGATCCTAATAGTGTTCCCTTAGCCTCTTTGGTTGCTCAAGAAGAGCAAGTTGATGTGAACTTCATTAGAAACAACAATTTCAACAACAATGCCTATAGGAACAATTTTAGTAGCAACAACAATTATAGGCCTTATCCTCCTAATAATGGCAATTCCTATGGAAGCTCCTACAATAATGCTAGAAGTGCCCCCTCTGAACTTGAAGTCATGCTCAAAGACTTTATTAGTAAACAAACCACTTTCACTAAGACTATAGAGGAAAAGCTTTTAACTGTTGAGAAAAATATATCCTCTTTGTCTGAAGCTCAGTCCTCTTTGATTAATAAAATGGCTGCTAAACCTGAAACTATGGAAAACACCTTTGCTACTGCTCATGCTATACAAGTTAATATTGATGAAAATTTTAGGCTGTTAGCTCAACTTCATGCTAAGTGGGAAAGGGAAGCTGAAATTGATAGAAACAATAGTGTGTGCACTATCACCACTAAACCACAAGTAGTCCCTATTCCTACTCCTACTATGCATAAGCCTATTGAGCCTACTACTAGTGATGCCAAGTTTGACTTTGATATTGACGGTTGCAATGTTTCAGAAGTAATTATGTTCTTGCAAAAGCTTGCTAGAAGTCCTGATGCTAGTGATATGCATGTTGCCTTTACCAAACACATTACAGATGCTCTTGTTAAGATTAAGAAAGAGAAGCTAAAACACAAAGATTCTATTGCTAGGAAAGTAGAAGATAGTTGGGAACCCATTATTAATATGCAAGTGAATGACTTTGATCTCAAAGCTTCATGTGATCTTGATTCTAGTGTCTCTATTATGTCTGGGAAGATTTATGAAATGCTTGATTTGCCACCTTTGGAAGATTGTTATTTGGATGTCCCACTCAATGATAATGCTAAGAAGAAACTCATGGGGAATATTAATGATGTTTTCGTCATGGTTAAAAATGCTTATGTCCCTGTGGATTTCTATGTTTTGGATGTTGAATACAATGCTTCTTGTCCTATCACTTTAGGAAGACATTTTCTTAGAACAGTTGTTGCCATCATTGATATGAAAGAAGTCATCATTAAATATCATTTTCCATTAAAGAAAGGTATTGAACACTTCCCTATGAGGAGAGAGAAGTTGCTTTTTGCTCCTCCTTTGAAAGCAAGATTTGATGTTAATGCTTCTTCATTTGAAAATACTTGATTCTTCTTGCTTCTTGTGCCTAACTTAAAGGCGTTAAAGAAAAGTACTTGTTGGGAGATAACCCAAGAGTTTCCTCGAGTCTTGGAAGTTATTACTTCTTTAATGACCTCTCCTTATCCTTTTGTTTGATTTTTGTGCCAAGAATGACCTCTAATGAAAGAGAAGTAAGATTTGGGGAGTTGCTGTCCCGAAACAGATTTATGTCCTCCACCAAAACAATTCATGAGGAGGCTCTGTAACTCGGATTGAGCTCAAAATTTACGAATAAATCCCCTAGTATGTTAGATAACTTTCGTTAGTTCAACCCTTTTTTATTTGAGCAACATAAGATGGTCGCAAAAATCGGTTTCTACCTGCTGGTATGTTTTGACAAATTTCTGCCATTATTTGTATTTGCTTCTTATTGATTACTTTTTGAGTTCTCTTTAGGTGAATTGAGATTTTTGAAGGAGTTACTACAGTATATTGTGTTTTTAGTGAAAATCCTTGCTGTTTAAATGCTTTGCCAGAGGTCTAATATCTTTTGAATACACTAATGTTGCTAATGAAGATTGTGTGAAGTTTTGTATGAAGGAAAAATTTTAGGTGTAGAGAGAGAACGATGCAATGAGATGAAGAATGGACAAAAGCTCAAGCTTGGGGATGCCACCATGGTGTCACCCCAAGAAATATCGAAGAGGTACAAGCGTCAAAGCTTGGGGATGCCCAGGGCATCCCCTTCTTCATCAATAAAAAGCTCAGGTCTGTCTAGACACCTAGTTTTTATTGTTTTATGCACAATTGTGTTTTTCTTGGAGCATCTTAGTTTTCGTTTGTTTTTCTTAGTTTGTTTAGTTTTCTTAAGTAGTTTGGACCCCCATTCTCGCTGTGTTGTTTTACAAATAAGTTTGCTTGGTGATTGGAAAGGAGTAGTAAGTTCTTGCTTGAAGTACAAGAGGTGCTTGCATTGACTGTGACTTAGACTTTAGCATAACATGCTAGGGGTTGTTTTAGCATTATGCTTAGTGATTATTGCTGTAGCATGCCTTGTTCCAAACAATTGGGATTGCTTAGTGTGACTTGAATAAATTATGCGTTGTTTTAGCATGCAAAAGCATAGTATTGTGGTATTCTCCTTTGATGTTTTGCTTGGGTTGACTTGGCACATGCTCACACCATGTTATGACTATGACAAGTCACCATTAGCCTCTATGATCATTTAGTCCTTGACTTGTAGTACCACTCTTTGCTTTGATTAGTATGCTTTGTTGCACTACATGATTATGGCCATTATTGCTCTCTTAGTTGGTTGCTCCCAGTCTTTTGCTAGCCTCCACTTATATGAGTAAGTTCTACTCATGCATCCAACTCCCAAGAAACCAAGTTTTTCCAAAGTGTCCACTATAAACTCCTATGCATGGTGTGTTACACCATTCCAAGTATATTCTTGTTTTCAACTATCTTCCAATTAAAAAGTATTTTGTTATGTGAAAACTTAGCGATTAAAGCCCTCACGAACTTGATGGCACACTTTATTCTTTGCCCCTAATAAACTTGAACCATTGTGACAACTTTGTTGTATATGCTTGCACTTATAAGATGGAATTAGCAGAACCGTGCTGTCATGGGGAACGTTTTCAACATTGCACTTGTACCTTGTTGTACTCAGTTGATATCATGTTCTTTTGCTATGGATGTCACTGGTGTGAAATAAATAGGAAACTTGTAAGTCCATGGAGTTTGTATTCTATGTTAGAGAAATGCCTAGGCCGCTAGCCTAAGCCATGCCTAATCATGGTGGAAACTTGCAGCATCACCATAATGAGATATCTATGAAGCATCCTCAATAAAAATCTATGCATATGGTAAATAAAAAGATTGCTGAGATGCTCATTGTCTGCTTGCCTTGTCATTTTGGTTATAGGAAAGCTCACGTACCATGTGCAAGGGGTACCCCGTTGGCGGTTCTCAATGATATGCAAATACTTACAGTGACAAGAACTTACCTGGACCCAAAGTTGAGTATGCATGAGGTGTGGCCCTCGTATTCAAGGGGCATGAGATTGCCAACTTATGCTTCGTCAAGCATATACTCCAGCTTTGCCAGTTTAACCTTAACCACTTCAAGATGCTTATGACAGGGGCAATGAGGGCTGGAAGCTAACAAGTACCATAATTTTTGGAAGCTCTTTTTGAAAATTGTAATCCCTACTTCCTTTACAAAAAGAAGGCCTTTCTTACACCATTATTGAGTCTCCACCTTCTACCTTTAGGCACCATTAAGAGAGCATAGTTGTCATTCTGTGAGCAGTGTTCCAAAGCTTATTAATTGGTGCATATTGTGATATTACTTGTTCTTGTGCTATTTGTTTCTAGTCACCCTTGTGAAATTTGTAGGTGTCCTATGCATCTATATTGCTACTCTATGAGGGACAAGATGATTGTCACTATGCTATATTTTCCGCATGTGAAACAAACAAACGTTTTTAATGCATGTTATTCATGATCTTTTTTTGTAGCTTGCCATGTTGCATGCATAGTTACTATGTCCTATTGTTATAACTCCATCTTTCATGCACATGTTTAGAGTTCTTTGATCCCAGCTTTCAATGCTTGCAAATGGTTGGATATTTATTGTGAGGGTGCATGTCACCTCAAAAATTATTCTTTTTATCACTTCCCTACTCGAGGACAAGCAGGGGTTAAGCTTGGGGATGTTGATACGTTGGAAATGTATCTATAATTTTTTTATGCTCCATGCTTGTTTTGTATCTACTTTGCTTTACTTGTCCACACTTTGAGGTGATTTTTACATGTTTTCCGGTACTAACCTACTAACAAGTTGCAACAGTGCCAGATGCCCGATTTCTGTTGTTTTTGGTTTCAGAAAAATTAGTAAAGAAATATTCTCGGAATTGGACGGGACAAACGTCAAAGTCAATTACTTTCCGTGGGGAACAAGAAGTCCAGACGGGAGCCGGAGGGGCCAGCCAGGGGGGCCAGACCCACCCCAGGCACGGGTGGGCCCAGCCCCGCGCCTGGCTAGGGTTTGCCACCCCTGTCCGCCTCCTCGGTCTCCCCCTTCTCCTATAAGAAGCCCCCGATGCAGTAACCCAAAGAAACCCGATCAAATATCCACGAAACCGTCTGTAGTCGTCGCCACCATCGTCCCTAGATCGAGGGGGATCTGAAGTTCTTCCCGGCACCCTGCCGGAGGGGATATCATCCCGGAGGCCTTCTCTCCAGTATGATGCGTGAGTAGTTCCACCTTGGACTATGGGTCCATGTAGTAGCGAGATGGTTGTATCTCCTCCTTTATGCTTTCATGTATAGATCTAATCTAGGTTTAATCTATTTGTAATCATGATATAGGTCTAATCTATTTGTAATCATGCATGTTGTTTTTGCGGGGATCCGATGGATATTGAGATTATTATGTTGGTTTGATTAATGGATTTGTCTTTATGATTCTATCATGTCTGTGTTGTTTGTGATCTTGCATGCTCTTTGTTGTTAGTAGCTATCTTGGCCAAGTAGTTGCTAGTGACTCCAAGAGGGGGTATTTATGCTCGATAGTGGGTTCATGCCTCTAGTTTCCAAGGGAAGTGACAATAATCTCTTCGGTTGTAGATGTGTTGTTGCTACTAGGGAGAAAACAACGGTCTCTTGTTCATGGAACATGTGGACTGTTTACCTTACACACTTTGCTTAAAGCAGTTGTCTGTTGCTTACAACTTAATACTGGAGGGGGCTCGGATGATAACCTGAAGGTGGACTTCTAGTCATAGATGCAGTTGGATGACGGTCTATGTATCTTGTTGTATTGCCCAATCGAATCTCATAGAATCTTTCTGACTAGTAATTGCATTGTTATGCCTTGCTCAGTTCCTGTCAATTGCCCCGCTGTAATTTGTTTACCCTTCATGCCATGTTGTTTATCTAAGGAGAGCATCTCTAGTTAACTATGGACCCCGGTGCAATCTTTACCATTGATACATATTACATTGTTACTTGTTTACTTACTATAAACCATTACCTTCCACATCATACGTTTAATCATTTGTTACAGCAAACCTGTGAGCTTGACAACCTCACTATTCTTTGGGGCAAAGTCTTGAGTTAGTGTTGTGCAGGTCTCCGTGTTGCTTGCAACACCTGTGTGACATTTCTTTCCTCCTTCTGGTTCGATAACCTTGATCTCAACTGAGGAAAAATTTGTTTCTTGCTACTTCACACCTTACTCTTTGGGTTCCCCACAGGTTGTGCGTAGACAGTCGCCAATGTTCCATTGATGTTGGGGGGTTGGCATATTCTTAATGATGGAGATGAACATGACTTTAATTACAGTTTAATAACTAATATTGAAAGTAGGTCTAACTAATGCAGAGGCACATAGGGGTAATAGTTGAGATCTGGTTATTATCTCGCCCCCTATGTCCACCTAGGACCCGAGTTCTTGACACCTGTTCTGAGACTAAGCATGCTAACTACATGTGGGGTGTATGGGCACCCCTATCGGCTTAGTACCTGATTCCAACATACTATTCTGGGGGCCACAAACTAGTTCGGGGTTTATACGTTACTACTGTACTTATGCCATGTATGATATGTTTATTACCTGTTGCTCGATGAGTGCTTATTACTGTTGCATAGGTGCGGCACTCTGTCACGCGAATATATTGTCTATGGCCTCTGACCACGTGACAAGTCCATGCAACCTCAGGGTCCGTTTGAGGAGGATTAGCTATACCTCATACGGGTATCTCTTTCGGGTGGCCCCCATGTACTTGCTTTGGGTCTGGGAAAGTGTCATGTCCTAGGCCTCGCTGACATACCGATGGGTGTATGTTAACTGATCTGGCAAAAAGGGTCGAAGTGCGTGTGGAAACTTTGGTGCACCCCTGTAGGGTTAAATCTTTTTGAAAAGTCATGTTCACAGTTATGGACAACTTGGAGCAAAGTTTAGTTTCTCGATCGTAGACAACTATAACTAAAGTTTATTGTTATAATTTGACGTGTATCTGATATAACTAGTAAGTTGGATAACCACCATGGATATAATGAATAAAACTGCCAATCGTTTGGTCTCGAGGGGGAAATATCAGGATGGGTATGTTTGGTGTTAGTATCAGGTTGGTTTTGAATAGGTCTTTCTTATCTCTCTCTTATAGCCGACAGTTGCATCGAGTCTCTATAGGTTGTTTAGTGCATGCTTCGCATCCGCTTTAGCCCACCATACCTATGTAGGCGAGAGCCGCCAAATTCTAATACTCGCCATGTACTGGTCTTAATACTGACTGCTCTCTTTTTCCTTTGCCCTTTGTCGGCGCCCCTTTTGTTTAGGAAGTTTGAGATCAACATTGTTAGCAGGGTTACCCTTCTGACTTGGCCTGGGCAGGGTTATGGACGCCATTGGTTATTCTTCACGGCTCTTATCCCAATTTGGATCTTGTCTGTACTCGGATATTGTATCGTTTTCAAGGTGATTTGGATACTTATACTGTAAATTTGTATTCTTGACTCATGGAGTCGTGTTGTACATATGTTCTATGGGTTCCATCATGGACTATTTTGTAATGATATTAATTCGTTTTCCACCCACACACAAGTGCCTGGTGGGCACTTTTGAATCATTTCTATGCGGGTTTGGCGGAAATCGCTAAAACTTGCATAGGGCCGATCCGAGGGTGTTACAAAGTGGTATCAGATCTCAGCAGTTACGATACCCCACTAGTCTAGCCTGTAGGATAACCTAGCTAACAGACGTTGTAGAGTGTCAAAACTATTTTACAAAATTGGTTAGATAGATCTGATTAGGACTGCTTTTACTCCTTACCCCTTTGCTATCACTATAAGAAAAATGTCCTTTTACAAAGGACGATTTTCATGGTTGAAAAACCTTCTACGATGGATGTCCTTCATGGTAGAAGCCCCATCAAAAATGAATCTATCAAGGGTTTTTTCTCGACCGTGGTGGATCGCACCCTTCAGCCATGAAAAGTCGTTCTATCGTAGATCTATTCGCCAGCCGTGTTGACTGCTGACGTCATGTAAACTGCCACATTGTGAACACCGTTAACAACCTGTTAGCGCCATTAACTGTCAATGAAAATGTAGTAGAATCTAGGCCTATCCATGGCCTGACAATTATTAAGTGGGCCGGCCCATTAAAAGAGCCCAACAGTATCATGGCCAGTTACTATTTTGTCTTGCACTGTTACAAATGGGCCCACTAGTGTTGTCAGCGACGACCCGTAAACTTTCCGACCCATTACTGTTTCTACCTACACTGTTTTGTAATGGTCCCATTTGTAGGGCCCGTAAACTTTTGGGCATGTTACTGTTCCAACCTGCATTGTTCGAAATGGGCCTGTTTCGCCATCTCGCTTTGGCCCATAACTTTCTGGCCCATTACTGTATAGCTTTGTAGTGTTCGAAACAGGCCCATAAACTTTCGGGTCCATTACTGTTTAGGATCATAAATGGACTGCTCATGTTCCGGCCGGTTATTGTTCTGGCCCGGTAATTTTCCCAGCCTGTTACTATTCTGGCCTGGTAATTTTCCCTGCCTGTTACTGTTCTGGCCTGGTCCAAATTTGGCTTATTACTGTTCTGGCCTGCTATGATCCTGGCCTTTTCTAGCCTGACCTGCTACTGTTCTGGCCCGTTACTGTTATACCCATTTAATGTTCTGGTCCTTTACTGTTCTCATCCGTTACAGTTTTCTAATTATTACTGTTTTGGCATGTTACTGTTTCGGCATGTTACTTTTTTGGTCGGTTACTGCTTTGTCTTGTTAATATTTGATCGGTTCCTGTTTCAACCTGTCACTTTTATGGCCTGTTACTGTTACTAAGGACGCCTATGGGTCGGCCCTGTTACTTTTACTGTCTTTTACAGTTTCTGCATTTCTGGAGCCCATTCTGAAAAGGTGTACAACTTGTGAGCATTTTTACTATTCATCATCGGCCTAATACAAGACGGGCAAATAACCTTGAGACATGATCTTGCAACCCTCTCTTTGGTGGCGATAGCAATAATTGCAGTCTGAAACTAAGTAATAACAAGTTAATACATCAAACAAGGCAAACAACTCATTAAACTAATATGACAGGAGGTATGAAGTGGAGTTTACTACTGGTTAATGATTCAAATATGTTGACCATCACGTCAAACAAACAGGACAAGAAGGCATTAAACAAGTATGCCTACCATGAAACGAGAAATATAACAATGTGTGTGGTTTAGAATTTTAGCAAATATAAACTAGCCAGGTCATATCAACAAATATATAGAAGAATAAGCCAGAAGAATAAACTAGACAATGGCATGCAGTTACTATCATAGCTAAGAATGAACAAGACAGAAATTATTATGGCATCATGCGAGAACTTGTAGAGCAGGAATGCAAACCTCAAATGAACTATACAATAGAGCATAGTTATATCTTTGCTTAGGATGAATCAGAATCAGATACGAAATATAATGGAGTCGCTTTTGAATATGTAGAATGGGACAGACAAGCATTAGACAAGTGTGCTTACAATAAAATGAGCAATCAAACAAAGTGTTTCTTAGAATTTTAGCAAATATAAACTAGCTAGGTTATTTCAACAAATATATATGGAAGCAGTTGTATATCATGGAAAGCAAGAGACGTTGGTTGACTCAGAATTTGCGGTAAGCTACACAATGGCATGTAGTTAGTGTCATACCTAAGAATAGACCAGATAGAAGTTATAATGGCATCATACCAGGACTTGCAGAGAAGGAATGGAAACCATGAATGAACTACACAGTAGAGGATAGTTATGTTGTTGTTGCTTAGGATGAACTAGCACCGGATTAGAAATATAATGGCGTCTCTTGTGAACATATATAATAGGACAAGTAAGCATTAGACAAGTGTGCCTATAATAAATGAGCAATCAATCAAAGTGTTTCTTAGAATCTCAGCAAATATAAACTAGCGAGGTCATTTCAACAGATATATATGGAAGCAGTTGTTTATCCTGGAATGCAAGAGATGTTGGGTGACCCAGAATTTGCGGTGAGCTACATAATGGGCATGTAGTTACTATTGTAGTTAGGAACTGTAACATCCCTAAATTCATATTCCAAAACTCATTCATATCATCCTTGCATCCATCATCATTTAGGGCTTTCTCAAATCATTTCAGAAAAACAGAAACATATGGTATCATGATTTTATGTGGACAGACTTAATTTAAATAGCTAGCACCACTTGTAAGTTTGATTGTTGTGAACCAGGAAGGTTTCCTTCTTTGAGCATAGGATTTAAGTGTAGATTTAAAACCAAGTTTTTCAAATGGAAATGGGTTCCAAAAACCATCTTTCAAATTTTAACCAAGTGCCTAGCCTCTGATATTTTGATCTCCAAGCTTGACCAATCCCTTACAAAGCAACCCCATGGTTATATGAACATTTTTGAGACTACTGCTCACTGCAAAAATTCCAAGAAAATTTGAATTCAAATTGAACTCGATTTCATTTGAAAATCTACCCAAAAAATCAAAATAGAAAAGGAAAAAGAAATAAACAAAGGAAAAGGCCACGCGCCAGGTTTTTGACCCAGCCTCGAATCAAGCCCAACAAGCCCACCCAGGAGTTTCCTTTTCTTCTCTCACGCGCGAGCGCACTCAATCTGTCGCTGACAGACAGACCCCACCTCCACCTCGCGCACTTCACTGACAAGCGGGCCTCCTCCACGTCAGCATCGTCTTCCCCTCTGATTCCACGCACGACTCCGCCGCTGGCCGTTGCAGCGCTGATCTCGCGAGCGTAATTAGCATTGATGCGACGAGCGTTTCCTGTCGAGGCTCCAGCTATAAGATCCCCACCTCCTAGCGACCATTTCCCCCCAGTCAATTCTGGCTTCACGCCACCATGCTGCCCACGACTCACACAACACCGCCGCAGACAGAGCTCACTCCGGCGATCGATTCCGGTGAGCTCCGTGCGCCCCTTCCTCTCTGATTCGTTCGAGCCACTTCGCAATCTTCTTGCGCACCTCCTGACCCCACCAGTTCATCATGTACTGCCCCAGGTCGCCGTTCGCGCTCGACGCCGCAAGCATCTGACGACCACCTCGACTCCGGCGACCAAATTCCGGTGACGCGGAACCTCGGCAACGACGCCGACAACAACCACCCGACGCCGAGCACGACTCCGACGAGCTCCCTCAGCCACATCCGAGCGCCCCTCCGCAAACCAGTACCACGTCGAGCTTTAGCACGCCTTTGCGGATCCGGTGAGTACCTTCTTGCATCCTGGAACGATCTGGAACGCTAGCGCCGCCGTAGACCGAGCGCTCCGCCGCTCGCTGACGCCGCGCGCCGCCAGGACATGGTCGCTTGCTCGCGCGCCGTTGGATCTTGATCCAAGCGTTAGGATAGATTCACTAATCGGCGAAGAGGTACGCGATCTGGAGCGTGCGATCTACTTAGATCCTGCGGCTACAGAGCTCGATCCGGTGCGAACCGGTACGCGCAAATCACAACACGACGCATGGCAAGTGTTAGAACTAAAAACAGATTTAAAACCAGAATTTGATCCAAATTTCAAATGCTTATAACTTTTGATTGCCACGTTGGAATTTTGCAAACTTTATACTGTTGGATTCAGTAAAACAAGACCTTTCTGAATATCCAATGTGTTTAACAAATAGTAACAGTTAAAATGACTTTATTTGTAGAAACATGTTTAAGGCTATTGTAAGTATGTATTTAGTTTAGTAATTTGTTTTAGGGATAAATAAGTTTAGTTGGCAAACTTGTGACTTGTTAAGTTTCTGTAAACATGCACATGCTTGGTAGAGTTTTCAAAATCACCACTTAGTAAATTCTTGCATGCATGCATTCATATTATTTTTTGATTGTATATAATTGTGTGTAATGGTGTGCTACAAATTTTTGTGTAGATTTTGCTAGTGATTGTGATTGTGAGGAGTGCTACTCTCCACATTACCAAGGCAAGTGATATTTTCATGAATATTTCTATCCTATGTTTTGTACTAGCATTAGATATTTTGCTAAGTCTTGCATGCTACTTTTGCCTAATGCTAAGTGGGGAAATCCTAAGTAGTGTAGAATTGTAGAATTGCTAGGGAATTTTCCTAAGATAAGTTATCATACCATGCTTAGCCTAGCTATTTAGCAAACAAGGGTTGGTGAAAATCTATACTTATTATGATGAAAATATTTCTAAGTCATGAGACTTATACTTTCCTAATAAAACAATTAAGTCAAATGAACCTCCTGGGTGGAATGGAAGGATTGGGTTATGTTGAGTGGTTACACAAGGCCATGGACTTGGGTTGTTTATCTCACTTGTGGTATGCCACCCAGGCACAAAGGGATTTGGAGGCCAAGTGTTGAGAAAGCTTACAGGGCAACCACTTGGCAATATGGGCTCTGCCATGATCATATAGGTTGCTAGAACTTAGTCACTTGGACAGTTGGTGGTAGTGGGAATGATAGGTTGGAGCGCGTCCATTTGACTAAGGAAAGGCTTCTGAAGGGTCCTGTCTTGGGAAACCAAGTCTGGTGGGGAAAGTGCACAACCTCTGCAGATGGAAAAACCTAAGTACTTAGCCTAGTCCAAGGCAATGGACAACTTGAGCATCAAGACATCGAAGCTACAAGAATCTCATCACTCCAACTTCTAAAATAAAACTTGTGGGTGAACAAGGGTGAAGGACCCCAATGTCTATTGGTGGTTTCTTGGGAAGTTTTTGATAAAGAAAACTTAGTGATTTCAACTAATAGGTAAAACCTATTTTCAAGCAAAGCAAGCCAAGCTACACTTAGCCAAATGCATATAGTAATATAGTCCACTTAAAATAAACTAAGGTATCACTTGCCAATACTATTCCAAAGTATTGACCCTCTGTGGCTGTAACTTGTGATGTTGTAGGTTACTCCGATGATGAGTAGGAGTCATGAGTCTACACTCAACATGCTTGCCTGTGGCACATGAAGATGAAGAATTATGTTTATTTACTTATTCCATAAACTCTTGTATTAGGCCTTTGGCCCCGAGTTGTAAAAGACTATGTTTATCTCTGGAATGAATGTAATAAACGACCTTTGTATCTGTGTACTTCATCTTAAACTGTGGATGCTAGCATTGATCCAGGGACTAGCATTGCAATCACAGGGATATTTTCCTTTATAAAGAAGGGGTCTAACAGATGGTATCAGAGCACTTTGTTGCCTGTAGGATTATGACCCTAGGATTGGAAAATCACTAAGGAAGAGTTTTCAACTACTTCTACACTTGTCTATTCTTCTCGTAAAACTTTTCTAATCTTTTCATTCTCAACTCCATTTGTAGATGAAATCCATCAACGAAGCCGTGAAGAAAGGGCCACTCATGACCATGACCTTGGAGTGTGAAACTGAGTTTCCCAAGATTCTGAAGGACCTCATGGTGGCAATGGAAGCACATGGTGCAGATTTATACAAAGGCTTTCTAGTGATGGATGAAGGAGTGGAGTATTGGTGGGTGCAACTTCACTTGTACAAAAACAAGGAAGACAACCACAAAGAAAGGGGATTCTGCATGTACACCAACACTGTAATGCACACCACATTCTTTGAGTCAGCCAGAGATGCAGCTTGGAGGACTATCAAAGAACTAAGTGCTAGAGTCAAGTGCAGGATGCTCAACCTCCAAAAAGACTTAGAGAAGGAGAAGGAACTTACCCAAGAGTTGGAAGCCACCAACCAAGAGTTAAGGGGAGATATAATAGACTTAGTGATGGAATCATGTGAACAAGATAGGTGGGTTGCCTCTAGGAACATTGTGATAGCCACCAGATCCAGTGAGATAGGATTGTAAGCACACTTCGTTAGTTGGACCACCACCTATCACCTTATTTTTCAAAATGTTATCTTAAATAAGTATTGGACCATGATTCATGTAATGGAATTATGTATGCATGACTTGGTTGATTTTGTGTTCCACGGATATGTATGAATGTTTGTCTTGATTTATCTTAAATTGTGTTGTTCTAACTTTTTCAATCTTATAAAATAGATGCCTATTACCATCAGCACTGTTGAGGAGCTCCAGGTTACCCGTTTTGGTCCCCGTATCGTTGAGCTTACCACTTTGCTCGATCTCCCTCTTCCCACCATCACGGTGTACCCACTCACCAAGTTCGAGAGGAAGGACCTCTGGGGCTTCAAGGTGAACCAGCCCGGACGCCAGACAGAGCCCACTACAGAGGCCATCGTCTTCAAGCTGATGCACGATGACAAGGAGAGAGGCATGGAGGTAGTCATGTAGGACCTGATAGGACGTCTATTAGGCCGTCACTCCCGACAGGTTAGGGGCACTCACTTCCACGTCTTCGGAAGACATGATGTTGATGGAGAGTCCATCGACTTTGAGGACGACTCGAGGGACGTAGCAGAGCCGATACATCTCTATCTCCAGGACTTAGAGTCTCTTATCAGGCACGTGGACACGGACAGGACGAACGTCATGCTCAGCAATGACGAGCTCCAGGTGCAGCTTCGCGAGAAGGACAAGCTTTTCGCACAGCAGGATGAGATGATCAAGGAAATGGAGACGAAGTTCGAGGCCCAGGACCGCAAGTTCAAGAGTCAGGAGAAACGCGTCCAGGATAGGAACAAGAAGATCCGGGACATGACCGAGGAACTGAAGTCCAAGGATTTCGAGCTAGAGCAGCAGCAGATGGTTATTGAAAGGCTTCGGTCCCAGAAGAAGGCTCTCAAGGCCAAGGTCGATTCCTTGACCACTACTATTGAGGAGAACAAGACCGCGATGGAGAACGCAGGTCTTACCTTCGTCGAGGAGGAGATTGATGCTGATGAGTAGACTTGACTACTCGTTTATCTTTCATTACCATACTTGTTTTTTTTGTGAACTTGTTATTGGACCATCCGACATGTGGATGGCTTGCCACTTGTGTGTTTTATTTCGAGAACTTTGTTTTTCTGTTGTTGAGATTTTATCTTTGAGTTGCATGCTATGTGTTTGCTTGTGATGTATTGTGCATAAAACATCTATGGGTATCTCGTTCTTATCTATTTGAACAAACCACAGATGCCTCCCCGTCGCGCAAACCCCAACCCCAACAACATCACCCCAGAAATGCAACAAATGATGAATGTGCAAACACAGCTTATGCAGATGATGACAACATTCATCCAAAACCAGAATAACAACAACAACAACAACAACAACAACAACAACAACAACAACAACAACAACCCCAATAACAACAACAACAATAACAACAACAACAACAACCCTCCGGGTTTTGATATGCTCACCAGATTTCTGCGTTTGAGGCCAGCAAAGTTTTCGGGGACGACTGATCCCATGGTGGCCAATGACTGGCTACGTTCTGTGAACAAAGATTTAGTGACCGTGGGCTGCACGGATGCTGAAAAAGTCAGGTTCGCAGCACATCTGTTGGAAGGACCAGCCGCCACATGGTGGGACAACTTCCAAATCACCACTCCTATTGATGAGGTGACTTGGGCTATCTTTGAAGATGGCTTTCGCACTGCTCATATCTCATCAGGAATGATGAGTCTGAAAAAGAAGGAGTTTCACAACCTGAAGCAGCGCCACCGCAGCGTGGCAGAATACATAGAAGAGTTCAACAATCTGGCGCGCTATGCACCGGATGAGGTTGACACAGATGCCAAAAGAAAGGAAAAGTTTCTGGAAGGCTTAAATGATGAGCTGAACCTACAGTTGTCTGTGGCATATGTTCCAACTTACCAGTCTCTGTGTGACAAGGCTGCTATTTTGGAGAGTAAAATGAAGCAAGTCGAGAGTAGGAAGAGGAAACACTCCGACAAGCACAACTCGGGACCGTCTCACAAGCGATCTCACTATGATGACAGTGGCAGCTCAGGATCCCATAAGCATGGGAAATTCAACAAACACCACAACCACAACCGTCATGACAACAAGCATCATCGCAGTCATGACAATGATAAGTACAAGAACCACAAGAGTGGACATAAGAGCCACCACAGTGGGAATGGGGGTGGAAGTGGAAGTCAGCCTGCAAAAAAGGACATCAGTCAGGTTGAGTGCTTCAAATGCAAGAAGCTGGGGCATTATGCTAATGAGTGCCCTGAGAAGAAAGTTGAAGGACCTAACAAGCCCAATCCTTTTCAGAAAGGACAGGTTAACCACATCAATGTGGAAGAGGTCTATGAGGAGCCTGATGCCGTTGCTGGTAAGTTCAGACTCAATTCCATTCCAGCATTTGTACTCTTTGACACTGGTGCATCTCATTCATTCATATCAAAAGCATTTGTTGATAGAAATGGGTTTGCATCTGAAAACATTGGGTGTCCAATAAAAGTTAGTTCTCCGGGTGGAGATATGATAGTAAGTCTTGGATGCCGGGATCTTGTCATAGAGTTTGGAAAGCATAAGTTTCCAATGAGCCTGATAATCCTAGATTCCCAAGGACTATACGTAATTTTGGGAATGGATTGGATGGCTAAGTATGAAGGAGTACTAGATTGTGCTAATCGTACTGTGGCACTCACAACCCCAGAAGGAAAAAGAATAAAATTCAGGTCAAACTTTGAATCCAAAGGAAGTAAGCTGAATTCTCTTAAGGGGGTTAGCATGGATAGTGTACCAATTGTGTGTGAGTATCCGGATGTATTTCCGGAAGAATTACCAGGAATGCTACCAGATAGAGATGTGGAGTTCCTGATAGATTTGGTACCAGGTTCTGGACCAATAGCAAAAAGACCGTACAAAATGTCAGTTGATGAACTGAAAGAGCTCAAGAAGCAACTAGGGGAACAGTTGCAGAAAGGGTTTATTCAACCAAGTTCTTCATCTTGGGGAGCCCCAGTATTATTTGTGGAAAAGAAGGATAGAACACAAAGGCTATGCATAGATTACCGTTCTCTCAACGAGGTAACTATCAAAAACAAATATCCTTTGCCAAGAATCAACGACTTGTTTGATCAGCTAGAAGGAGCATGTGTGTTCTCGAAGATTGATCTTCGGTCAGGCTATTTTCAACTCAAAATAAGAGAGCAAGACATACCTAAGACAGCATTCACCACAAGGTATGGATTGTATGAGTACACTGTGATGCCTTTTGGTTTAACCAACGCTCCAGCATACTTCATGAATATGATGAACAAGGTGTTCATGGAATTCCTTGACAAGTTTGATGTCGTTTTCATCGATGACATCTTGGTCTACTCCAAGAGCAAGGAAGAACATGAAAGACACTTACGCTTGATACTTGAGAAACTGAGGGAACATAAACTTTATGCCAAATTCAGCAAGTGTGAGTTCTGGTTAGAGGAAGTTGGTTTTCTTGGTCATGTTATGACAAAGGATGGTGTGGCAGTTGATCCTGCTAAAGTTTCAGCTGTGACAGAATGGGAATCTCCCAAGAATGTGAAAGAAGTTCGTAGTTTCCTCGGCTTAGCAGGTTACTACAGAAGGTTCATTGAAAATTTATCGAAGGTTGCTAAGCCAATGACAGAATTGTTAAAGAAGGACAAGAAATTTGCTTGGTCTGAAGGTTGTGAAGTCAGCTTCCAAGAATTGAAGAAGAGACTTGTAACAGCACCAGTTCTATGTCTACCAGATTTAGACAAGGATTTCCAAGTATATTGTGATGCGTCTCATCAAGGTTTGGGTGCCGTATTGATGCAAGACGGTAAAGTTGTGGCCTATGCTTCGAGACAACTCAAAACTCATGAAGTAAACTATCCTACTCATGATTTGGAGTTAGCCTCTGTCGTCCATGCACTCAAAACATGGAGACATTACCTTTTAGGAAAGCGTTGTGAGGTATTCACCGATCATAAGAGTTTGAAGTATATCTTCACCCAGAAGGAAATCAATATGAGACAAAGGAGATGGCTAGAGCTTATCAAGGATTACGACTTAAGTTTGCAATACCACCCCGGTAAAGCAAATGTAGTAGCAGATGCTCTAAGTCGTAAGACGTTTGTAAATGGCCTTACCAAAGGAGAATTGCCAGATGACTTGTGTAAGCAATTCAAAGAACTCAGATTGGAGATTGTGCCTGAAGGACATCTCATGTCCTTAGATGTTCAACCCACTTTATTGGACAAGATCCGAGAAGCTCAGAAGACTGATAAGGAAATTGAAAAGATTAAGGAAAATATTAGTATAGGGAAAGCTAAGAGTTTCCATATAGACGAACAAGGTACTTTATGGCACGGGAAACGTATATGTGTTCCACAGGACCCGGAGTTGCGGAAACTGATTTTACAGGAAGCCCACAACTCTCCGTATTCTATTCACCCAGGAAACACCAAGATGTACATGGATATGAAAGAAAGATTTTGGTGGAACAATCTAAAAAGGGACATTTCTGAGCATATTGCTTTGTGTGATGTGTGTAGCAGAGTAAAAGCGGAGCATCAGAAACCAGCGGGTTTGCTTCAACCGCTACCTATTCCTGAATGGAAGTGGGAAAATATCGGTATGGATTTCATTACCGGATTACCAAGGACCAGGTCAGGGTATGATTCCATATGGGTAGTAGTGGATCGTCTAACTAAAGTGGCTCATTTTATACCCGTGAAGACAACTTATACAAGTGCCAAGTTAGCAAAGATCTACATGAGCAGAATTGTATGCCTTCACGGTGTGCCTAAGAGTATTGTGTCAGATAGGGGAACACAGTTCACTTCTCACTTTTGGAGACAGCTTCATGAATCCTTAGGAACGAGGTTGGAATTCAGCACTGCTTTTCATCCTCAAACTGATGGACAAACAGAAAGGACTAATCAGATTCTTGAAGACATGTTGAGGGCATGTGCCCTAGACTATGGAGCAAGTTGGGATGAAAGTTTGCCTTACGCAGAGTTCTCTTACAATAACAGTTACCAATCTAGCATTGGGATGGCACCATTTGAGTTTCTCTACGGAAGGAAGTGTACCACCCCATTACTATGGAATGGTGTGGGAGAAAGAAGTTTATTTGGACCTGATCTTATCAAAGACGCCGAAGAGAAGGTCAAATTGGTTAAGGATAGGTTGAAAATAGCACAGTCCCGACAGAAAAGCTACGCGGATTCTAAGCGTAGAGAAGTCACCTACGAAGTTGGGGATAGAGCTTATCTTAGAGTATCACCACTTCGTGGAGTGAAAAGATTTGGAGTCAAAGGAAAATTGGCACCAAGATATGTTGGGCCATTCAAGATTCTAAGTCGCAAGGGAGAAGTTGCATATGAAGTTGAATTGCCAGAGTCTCTGTCAGCTGTCCATAATGTGTTTCATGTGAGTCAGCTTAAGAAATGTCACCCAGAGATGGAAGAATCATCTTTGAAGGATACCATACCCTTGGAAGAAGTCCAGCTAGAAAGTGATCTCACCTATGAGGAAAAGCCTGTCAAGATTCTTGAGACTGCAGAAAGAGTCACAAGGACAAAAACTATCAAGTTTTGCAAGGTGCAATGGAATCATCATTCCGAAGAGGAAGCGACATGGGAAAGAGAAGATCTTCGGAAAGACCACCCTCACCTATTTGCTAGCCAATCCGAATCTCGAGGGCGAGATTCATCTTAAGGGGGTTAGATTTGTAACATCCCTAAATTCATATTCCAAAACTCATTCATATCATCCTTGCATCCATCATCATTTAGGGCTTTCTCAAATCATTTCAGAAAAACAGAAACATATGGTATCATGATTTTATGTGGACAGACTTAATTTAAATAGCTAGCACCACTTGTAAGTTTGATTGTTGTGAACCAGGAAGGTTGCCTTCTTTGAGCATAGGATTTAAGTGTAGATTTAAAACCAAGTTTTTCAAATGGAAATGGGTTCCAAAAACCATCTTTCAAATTTTAACCAAGTGCCTAGCCTCTGATATCTTGATCTCCAAGCTTGACCAATCCCTTACAAAGCAACCCCATGGTTATATGACCATTTTTGAGACTACTGCCCACTGCAAAAATTCCAAGAAAATTTGAATTCAAATTGAACTCGATTTCATTTGAAAATCTACCCAGAAAATCAAAATAGAAAAGGAAAAAGAAATAAACAAAGGAAAAGGCCACGCGCCAGGTTTTTGGCCCAGCCTCGAATCAAGCCCAACAAGCCCACCCGGGAGTTTCCTTTTCTTCTCTCACGCGCGAGCGCACGCAATCTGTCGCTGACAGACAGACCCCACCTCCACCTCGCGCACTTCACTGACAAGCGGGCCTCCTCCACGTCAGCATCGTCTTCCCCTCTGATTCTGCGCACGACTCCGCCGCTGGCCGTTGCAGCGCTGATCTCGCGAGCGTAATTAGCATTGATGCGACGAGCGTTTCCTGTCGAGGCTCCAGCTATAAGATCCCCACCTCCTAGCGACCATTTCCCCCATTCAATTCTGCCTTCACGCCACCAGGCTGCCCACGACTCACACAACACCGCCGCAGACAGAGCTCACTCCGGCGATCGATTCCGGTGAGCTCCGTGCGCCCCTTCCTCTCTGATTCGTTCGAGCCACTTCGCAATCTCCTTGCGCACCTCCTGAACCCACCAGTTCATCCTGTACTACCCCAGGTCGCCGTTCCCGCTCGACGCCGCAAGCATCTGACGACCACCTCGACTC
This sequence comes from Avena sativa, assembly GCA_916181665.1. Taxonomy (NCBI): domain Eukaryota; kingdom Viridiplantae; phylum Streptophyta; class Magnoliopsida; order Poales; family Poaceae; genus Avena; species Avena sativa. Next base: position 150,269,947 of record OV702283.1, on the reverse strand, counting down.
CGGCGACCAAATTCCGGTGACGCTGAACCTCGGCAACGACGCCGACAACAACCACCCGACGCCGTGCACGACTCCGACGAGCTCCCTCAGCCACATCCGAGCGCCCCTCCGCAAACCAGTACCATGTCGAGCTTTAGCACGCCTTTGCAGATCCGGTGAGTACCTTCTTGCATCCTGGAACGATCTGGAACGCTAGCGCCGCCGTAGACCGAGCGCTCCGCCGCTCGCTGACGCCGCGCGCCGCCAGGACATGGTCGCTTGCTCGCGCGCTGTTGGATCTTGATCCAAGCGTTAAGATAGATTCACTAATCGGCGAAGAGGTACGCGATCTGGAGCGTGCGATCTACTTAGATCCTGCGGCTACAGAGCTCGATCCGGTGCGAACCGGTACACGCAAATCACAACACGACGCGTGGCAAATGTTAGAACTAAAAACAGATTTAAAACCAGAATTTGATCCAAATTTCAAATGCTTATAACTTTTGATTGCCACGTTGGAATTTTGCAAACTTTATACTGTTGGATTCAGTAAAACAAGACCTTTCTGAATATCCAATGTGTTTAACAAATAGTAACAGTTAAAATGACTTTATTTGTAGAAACATGTTTAAGGCTATTGTAAGTATGGATTTAGTTTAGTAATTTGTTTTAGGGATAAATAAGTTTAGTTGGCAAACTTGTGACTTGTTAAGTTTCTGTAAACATGCACATGCTTGGTAGAGTTTTCAAAATCACCACTTAGTAAATTCTTGCATGCATGCATTCATATTATTTTTTGATTGTATATAATTGTGTGTAATGGTGTGCTACAAATTTTTGTGTAGATTTTGCTAGTGATTGTGATTGTGAGGAGTGCTACTCTCCACATTACCAAGGCAAGTGATATTTTCATGAATATTTCTATCCTATGTTTTGTACTAGCATTAGATATTTTGCTAAGTCTTGCATGCTACTTTTGCCTAATGCTAAGTGGGGAAATCCTAAGTAGTGTAGAATTGTAGAATTGCTAGGGAATTTTCCTAAGATAAGTTATCATACCATGCTTAGCCTAGCTATTTAGCAAACAAGGGTTGGTGAAAATCTATACTTATTATGATGAAAATATTTCTAAGTCATGAGACTTATACTTTCCTAATAAAACAACTAAGTCAAATGAACCTCCTGGGTGGAATGGAAGGATTGGGTTATGTTGAGTGGTTACACAAGGCCATGGACTTGGGTTGTGTATCTCACTTGTGGTATGCCACCCAGGCACAAAGGGATTTGGATGCCAAGTGTTGAGAAAGCTTACAGTGCAACCACTTGGCAATATGGGCTCTGCCATGATCATATAGGTTGCTAGAACTTAGTCACTTGGACAGTTGGTGGTAGTGGGAATGATAGGTTGGAGCGCGTCCATTTGACTAAGGAAAGGCTTCTGAAGGGTCCTGTCTTGGGAAACCAAGTCTGGTGGGGAAAGTGCACAACCTCTGTAGATGGAAAAACCTAAGTACTTAGCCTAGTCCAAGGCAATGGACAACTTGAGCATCAAGACATGGAAGCTACAAGAATCTCATCACTCCAACTTCTAAAATAAAACTTGTGGGTGAACAAGGGTGAAGGACCCCAATGTCTATTGGTGGTTCCTTGGGAAGTTTTTGATAAAGAAAACTTAGTGATTTCAACTAATAGGTAAAACCTATTTTCAAGCAAAGCAAGCCAAGCTACACTTAGCCAAATGCATATAGTAATATAGTCCACTTAAAATAAACTAAGGTATCACTTGCCAATACTATTCCAAAGTATTGACCCTCTGTGGCTGTAACTTGTGATGTTGCAGGTTACTCCGATGATGAGTAGGAGTCATGAGTCTACACTCAACATGCTTGCCTGTGCCACATGAAGATGAAGACTTATGTTTATTTACTTATTCCATAAACTCTTGTATTAGGCCTTTGGCCCCGAGTTGTAAAAGACTATGTTTATATCTGGAATGAATGTAATAAACGACCTTTGTATCTGTGTACTTCATCTTAAACTGTGGATGCTAGCATTGATCTAGGGACTAGCAATGCAATCACAGGGATCTTTTCCTTTATGAAGGAGGGGTCTAACAGGAACCAAATAGAAATTATAATGGCATCATAAGAGAACTCGTAGAGAAAGAATGCAAACCATGAATGAACTATATATAGAGAATAGCTATGTCACTGCTTAGGAAGAACCATTAGATATGAAATGTAATGACATTGCTTGTGAACCTGTAGAACATGAAAAGCAAGCATTAAAAAACTGTGCCTACAAATGAATTGAGCAATCGAACAAAGTATTTCTTATAATTTCAGCAAATATAAACTAGCCAGGTCATTTCAACAAATATTTATGGAAGCAATAGTATATCCAAGAATGCAAGAGACGTTGGTTGACTCAGAATTTGCGGTGAGCTACACAATGGGCATGCAGCTTTTGTAGCTAATAATGAACGAGACATAAATTATAATGGCATCATGCAAGAACTTGTAGCACAGGAACACAAACCACGAATGAAGTACACAGTAAAGGATAGTTATGTCGTTGCTTAGGATGAACCAGCACCGGATTAGAAATATAATGGTGTCTCTTGCAAACCTATAGAACAGGACAAGCAAGCATTAGGCAATTGTGCCTACAATGAAATGAGCAATCAATCAAAGTGTTTCTTAGAATTTCAACAAATATAAACTAGCCAGGTCATTTCAACAAATATATATATATATATAGAAGCAGTCATTTATCCTAGAATGCAAGAGATGTTGGGTGACCCAAAATTTGCGGTGAGCTACACAATAGGCATGTAGTTACTATTGTAGCTAGGAACCGAATAGAAATTATAAAGGCACCATAAGAGAACTTGTAGAGAAAGAATGCAAACTAGGAATGAACTATATATGCAGTAGAGGATAACTATGTCACTGCTTAGGAGGAACCATTAGATATGAAATATAATGGCATTTCTTATGAACCTATAGAACATGACAAGCAAGCATTACACAAGTGTGCATACAAATGAATTGAGTAATCGAACAGAGTGTTTTCTAGAATTTCAGCAAATGTAAACTAGCTAGGTCATTTCAACAAATATATATGGAAGCAGTATATCCTGAAATGCAAGAGATGTTGGGTGACTCAGAATTTGCGGTGAGCTACACAATGGGCATGCAGTTACTTTTGTAGCTAAGAATGAATGACACAGAAATTATATGGCATCATGCGAGAACTTGCACAGCAAGAATGCAAACCATGAATGAACTACACAGTAGAGGATAGTTATGTCATTTCTTAGGATGAACCAACACTAGATAAGAGAATAATGACATCGCACTTGTGAACCTGTAGAAGAGGTTGTGAAAACCAACATGCTCAGTGTTCCTTTTTGAGATCTATGCAAAGAAAAAACAAATAGTCAGCATTGCATCTTTTAAAGGTCCAAATAACAACAATAAAATTATAATCAAACTAGTATGATGAGTTTAAACGGGTACTATAGGATATCAGAACGATGCCAGGGAGGAAATAATAGTAGGAACTTAGCTTGGGATGAACCAGATAGATTCAGTAAATGTGGAGCAGGAATCCACACTAATATTTTTCACTGACTTTACATTTTGCAAGAACTATATAATAGCAGGAAATTACTATTGTTGGGAGTAGCTAAGAACATGTGCATGACAAAATAAAAAACATTTGCATGAATTGAAATTTCTAGAGCAGCGAAGCAAACCAACTTGTCATGTGACCTTGTATGTAGCACAAAGAACAGGCATGCCCAGTTACTTGTGTGTAGTAGCAAAATTACAAAAATGCAGTTCACTGTGGCAGGCTTTAACCTGCTATAGTGGTGAGAAAACAAAAAGGGGTTGGAGATTTGGTTAGCTTGGTCGAAGAGGCGTCTAAGAATCATCGGTACCGTGTAGGTGCCGTACAGGTAACTGAGGGTGTTGCGGTTGCGAGGAAGCAGATCTTGGGCAGTCGTGGAAGCAGATCTTGGGCGGTCGATGCCGGCTTGAGCGCGGTGGTCGAGAGCATCGCTGAGGAAGATGCGGTGCAGCAAACAATGACGCATGTGCAGCTGGTTTAGAGTAGTGGACATGGAACTCGTTGAACTAGATCCCGTCTGGTGGAGACTAGTGAAGTGGCTCCGATACGGTTGGTTAGCTTTCGGCGGCGGGGCAGTAGAGCTTTAGCGGTCGCCGACACCATTGGCACGGTCAGCGAGACCGCAACTCTGATGCAGTGGAAGAGAGACCTGATGAACTAGATCCGGTGTGGTGGGCGGCGGTGCACGAGACCTCAGCTCAAGCGGCTCAGGCATGTTGTGGAATTGCCGCCGGCCGGTGCGCGTGGTGGTCATGGAGCTGAGGGCGTGAGAGAGGAGCCTAGGATTTTTGGGAGGGCCAGCGAGAAAAAATGCACGAATCGGGACAATGGAGGTGAAAAGAAAAATAATTATGATCGTTCCCCCATGATACCGACTATAGCTTGCCCATAGGGTGTCTGAACCATGGGTAGAATGGTAATTTTGAAGCCATTTTTTTTGAAATGGAGTGGCGTTAAATGCTTCAAGGTTGGTGTGTGATTTTGCTGCTCGATTAAGATTTTGAATTTGGCTAGCGTCCATCTACTAATAAAAAAGGTAGTAGACCGTATGCTATCTGTCTAGGAATTTAAGGCCGAGAGTCACATCAACTGATCATCAATTTCCATATTTTTGCACAGAAACTTGGATACCTTCGATTCGCACAGCGTAGACTGTAAATTTTTTCGCCTAACTGAGATTTTTAATTTTGCTAGCATCCAAGTATTGATAAAAAATGGTACTGCATGGGTGGGATATTTTCCTCTAAATGTTTGAAATCGATTGGCCAAAATGTTTCGGGGTCGGTGGGTTATTTTGCCGCTCGATTACGATTTTGAATTTGGCTGCCGTGCAAGTTTTAATAGACAAAAGGCTGTGTAGACCATACGCCATCTGGACAGGAATTTAAGGCGCGAGTCACATCCACTAATGCCTCCGATTCAAACGGGATAGACGGTAGGTTTTGGCAACTGACTATGATTTTGAATTTGCAAATTGTTCAAAGAATAATTTAAAAAATAGGTCATACTCTCTCTATTTCAGGAATCCATGTTGGTGCAACGAATAAATGTCTAAAGTAGCTTTGATTTAAGAATAGTACTAGTTTTGTTTATCATAAGAGCATGTGAAAATGGTGTGCAACCAAGGTCTACTAATTATTTAGGTGTTGGCACAGACTCTTTTATAGGAAGCACTAACTAAATGGTAGTACTAATTCAGATCAAATAGAAAGCCTGCTACAAAACAAATACTACTGCATACAATCAAAACACGAACACCAGCTACACGAGTATATGTGGATCACATAAAATAAGGTTTCATCACGCATACAATACTATATAGAGAGAAACAATGTTTCATCAGGCACACATAGGCCCCAAAATGAACAGACAACTCTACCATTCCAGCCCCTGTAGCTTCATAACTGCAGCACAAACAAAGGTGTCGTCACAGTTCCATCATCTACCAAAACTGTAACACCCTCGGATCGACCCTATACAATTTTAGCGATTTCCGTCAAACCCGCATAGAAACGATTATAAGGTGCCCACCAGGCACTTGTGTGCGGGTGGAAAACGAAGTAATATCATTACACAATAGTCTACGATGGAACCAACGACTCCAAGTCAAGAATACAGATATAAAGTACAAAGATCCAAATCACCTTGAAAACGATACAACATCCGACTACGAACAAGATGCAAATGGGGCTAAGATCCCTGAAGAATAACCAATGGCATCCATAACCCTTCCGAGGCCAAGCCGTAAGGGTAACCCTGCTAACGACGTCGATCTCAAACCTGCTAAACAAAAGGGGTGCTGGCAAAAGGGCAAAGAAAAAAGAGAGCGGTCATTACTGAGGCTAGTACACGAAGAGTCTTAGAATTCGGCGGTCCTCGCCTACATAGGTATGGTGGACTGAAGCGGCATCGCAGCATGCACTAGACAACCTATAGAGACTCGATACAACTGCCGGATATCAGAGAGGGATAAGAAAGACCTATTTGAATTCATCCTGATACTAACACCAATCATACCCATCCTGGTGTTTTGTAACACCCTCAGAATCGTCCCTATGCAAGTTTCAGCGCTTCCCGCCAAACCCGCATAGAAACGATTCAAAGGTGCCCACCAGGCACTTGCGTGCGGGTGGAAAACGAAGTAATATCATTACACAATAGTCCTCGATGGAACCCACAAAACATATATATACAACAGCGACTCAATGAGTCAAGAATACAGGTATACAATACAAAGATCCAAATCACCTTTAAAACGATATAGCGTCCGAGTACGGACAAGATGCAAATTGAGCTAAGAGCCCTGAAGAATAACCAATGGCGTCCATAACCCTGCCCAGGCCAAGCCGGAAGAGTAACCCTGCTAACGACCTCGATCTCAAAACCTGCTTAAACAAAAGGGGTGCCAACAAAGGGCAAAGGAAAAACAGAGAGCAGTCAGTACTGAGGCCAGTACACGGCGAGACTAGAATTCGGCTGTCCTCGCCTACATAGGTATGGTGGACTGAAGCGGCAGCGCAGCATGCACTGAACAACCTATAGAGACTCGAGATAACTGTCGGTTATCAGAGAGGGATAAGAAAGACCTATTCGGAACCATCCTGATACTACCACCAAACATACCCATCCTGGTATTTCCCCCTCGAGACCAAACGAGGAAGTCAACCGAGGAACTCACACAGTTGGCAGTTTTATTCGTTCCGTTATAGTTGCGGCAATTACTAGTCAGGTATAGATAGTCATCCTGATATAATAAGCAGTGTGCACTTTTATTTAACCATTCCATTGTAGTTGCAACACTTACTAGTCAGATTCAATTAGCATGAGATATCCCAAACCCAGCAGTTGTTGGTACTTTTATTTAGCCATTCCGTTGTAGTGAAGCTGATTACTAGTCATATCGGATACAAGTCAAATTATAACAGTAAACTTTAGTTATAGTTGTCTATGATCGAGAACTGTGCTCCAAGTCGTCCATAACCGCGGACACGGCTTTTCGAAAAGATTTAACCCTGCAGGGGTGCACCAAAGTATCCACACGCACTTCGACCCTTTTTGCCAGATAAGTTAACATACACCCATCGGTATGTCGGCGGGGCCTAAGTCATGACGTTTCCCAGACCCAAAGCAAGTACATGGGGCCACCCCACTAAGCTACCCGCAACGAAGTCGGCCGGTCTCCGAGACGGACTCAGGGTTTGCGTCAATGGCTGTAAACGACTGGGAACCCGAAAATGAGACTGGGCTTGTCGATACCGCGAAAACACTCCGCTTACCTAAACAGTACAAGTGTAGTACCTCGCACAATTTAAATTAAGCAGTAAAGCATGGCATAAGTACAGAATAGTAATAAAGCCCCAAACTACTTGTGGCCCCCGGTACAATACTTTGAAATCAGGTACTAATCGATGGGGGTGCCCATACACCCCACATGTGGTTAGCGCGCTCGATCTCGGAACAGGTGTCAACAACTCGGGGTCCTACGAGACACGAGTGAGCGGTTAAAATCCAAATATTGTCTATTACCCACCGGTGCCTCTGCATTTACCTACTTCAATTTTAGTTATTAAACAGTATTTAAAGCCATGATCATCTCCAACATTAAACATGCGGCAATACTCCAACAACTGTGGTACTGGACGACATGCAACAACACTTGAGCAAGCGACTACGACGTGCAAGTCCAACTATCTACCAAACAACAGGTAATAGGATGTGTCCAAGGCAATATAAGGCTGCAAGGGATATCACGGGTACGAAAACTAGAGCTTCGCAACACAGATAGCAATAGATCAACAGGGGGGAATAAATACTATAAAAGTAAGATAGGTAGAAAGGGGGAGATGCTCGCCTGAAAACATTATCGAAGGTTCATCCGAAGATCAGGTCGACACTCGCATCATCTCAACGGCCTTATCCGCGAAGAACCAAAACTCTAGAAGAAACACCGGATGCACTATTTAATACTACGACAAAAGATCGGGCATGATGCATGTATGGTGTATGACATGGCAAGATGCGATGCAATTAGGCAATATTAAGCGGAACCGGGGGTCCCGACAATTAAATATATGGTTCTAGTTGTTTATCTACCCCGCAAATTAAATGTTGGATTAGCAAGACCAAACATGGCTCCGGTTCGCTATGCCAATTTAAATGAAGTCCGGAATAAGACAAAGATATCCCGCATATAGACTCCATATTTAATTATGAGATGAATTGGCATAATGCCCCCAAACCACAGACAAGTATGCATGCATGAACAATTTAATATGCGTCAGTTGATAATGTCATATTATAAAAATAATGGGGTCTCGGATAGGGAATCACATTGGGGTTCGACGAACTTGGGGGTCTCGGGGTTCGACAAGGATCGGTCTTCGGGTTCCATGACGATGATCTTGTCGTTCCGATGTCGGGGCCTTAGAGGAGCGCCTTGTACATTCTTCGGCATCACGCCGATATTGTCGGTCTTGGACTTCGGCGCCGATGATACACAAAACATCCCACGGGAGCCAAGAGTATCTATAACACAGGATATTCACGGCAACATGGAATGCACCACAACACAAATGCCTCATCGGCACATCACCAGGAACATGCCAGCAAGGGCTCGGGGACGACTCGACGAGCAAGGTCCTGCTCGCAAGGAAGCAGGGACACGTGCGCTCGATGCGGTGGCGGGGCGCTGCACGGTCCAGGGACTAATAGGGCGAGGAAGAGGGTGGCACGATAGCTGCGGCCGATGCGAGGAGCACTGGAGCCGGTGAGGTTGAAGTGAGGCGACCAGTGGAGGGGTGAGGAAGGCGTCAGGGCCTCGCGGGCAGCGTCGTCGGCGGAGGAGGTCGAGCAGGTAGGGGACGAAGGACGACGGCGGCCTCCACCAGCAGGCGGTGGCGTACAGGGGGTAGGGAAATGCGCGACGGCGGCTCGCGGGGCCTAGCAGCGAGGCCAAGTGGCGGCGGCCGCCCAGAGAGGAGGAAGGCACGGATGCAGGGCGAGGGCGCCGGTGGTCGCGGTCCAAGGCGGCGCCGGGGAGGAAGGAGGCCGGTGGGGTCACAGGCAACGGGGACGGCCGGAGCTTGCAAGCAGGGAGGCGCTGGCGACAGGAGAAGGCAAGGCCGACGCGGGGCGGCGCCGAGAGCGAACGGGGGAGGAGCTTGGGGAGCTTGTCCGGGAGTGGCGGCAGGGTGAAGTCATGGCCGGCAGAAGGGAAGGCGGAGGGGCCTGGCGGCAGGGCGACGATGGAGCTGGAGGCGCTCGGGGGCATCGGGGAAGAGGGGGTCGGCTCGTGCGGGAGGAATCGAGGGAGAGGACGGGGTCGCGTGGGGCCTCGCGTGGCGGCGGTTGGTGGCCGATGGGAACGAGGAGGGACGCGGTCGCGCGGGCGCAGAGCTGCGGCAGGTGGGCCAGGCGCGCTAGGCGGCGGCGGTGGCGGTTCTCTGCGAGAGGAGGAGGCGAGCGGGGGACGCGGGTGGGGAAGAGGAATTTCCGGGGGAGAGAGAGGAGCGGGACCCGCAGGGTGGCCAGGGAGTTGGTGGGCGCGGCCTCAACGTGGGTGGGGCCACGCTGGCAGTTGACCAAGGTGGGGAGGTGGCGATGGTGTGGTCTGGTGGTGGGCGGCTGGCTGGGTGGGTGCGTGTGTGGCATGTGGTGATAGGGTTAGGGGTGTGGGTTGGTGAGGTGGCGAGACGGGGTTGGCCGGGGTGATGTGGAGGGGGCTGGGTAGGATAGAGCTAGGTAGGAAAAGGGTTTAGGTAGTCTGGTTTTTGTACTGGGGCTGGCCGACTGGGTCGGATCGGCCCGGTACGGCTGCCCCTAAAAAATAATTAAACATTTTATTTATTTAAAACGGGGCTTTTGCAAACCGTTGGCAGACAAAACAAAATATTCCGGAGACCCGGGTTTTGGATTTGAAATTAAGGCGGGGTATTTAGAAAACAAAATATGCTTTTCGAAAATAGTTTCACACAAACAAATGCATGATGATGACGATGCTCAAATGCAATGTGGCATGATGACATGAGCATGCGGTCATGATGATGCAATGCACAAAAACAACGCGATTTTCTAGTAGTGGTTTTTGCGGGATGCCACAATTCGACACCACTAACAATGGATCTCGCCCTCGAGATCCGCCTCATGGTACCGGAAAGAAGGTTGGTGATCTGCATCTTCTCGCTTCGTGTAGATCTTTGCGACACCACTAACAAGAGGTCGTTGTCCGTGATCGTCGAGAGAACACTCCGGGAACAAAAGGTCGAAGGTAGAGGTATCAACAAATAAAGCCACCTCTAGCTTCGATGGAAAGAGGGAACCAATGCATTCTCATCCACTTCAATGTACACAAGCGAATAGAGTGAGTAGTCGGCATGGGGGCCAATCCATCACGCACCCAAACTATTACTCTGCACAATCAGTAGAAAAGCGTGCAACCATTCTCAGAATCAGACTGAAGATCTTGACAATCGAGGTTCGAAAACAAAGGAGTGATGCAGACTCTGCATCGGATCTAGCGTAGATGGTGTCATCGCGTCGGAAAACACCGGAAGGCACGAGAAGGAACAAAGAGAAGTCCACCAGACGAAGGATTCCTCGGATAGCACGAAGACCGGATGTAGACACACCGTTACCAAAAGAGGAAGCGAAACCTTGAAGGTACGATGGAACCCAACCACGAGAAATCCTGGACTTGAGGAAAGGTAAGAGAGTGGATTCAAAACACGCAGAGGTAAGAGGAGAATAGCAGAGGGGTAAGGAGTAAAAGCAGATCTAATCAGAACTATCCAACCGATTTTGCAAAAATAGTTTTGACACTCTACTTCGGCCGTTAGCTAGGTTATCCTACAGGCTGGACTTGTGGGGTATCGCAACTGCCGAGCTCTGATACCACTCTGTAACACCCTCAGAATTGGCCCTATGCAAGTTTCAGCGCTTCCCGCCAAACCCGCATAGAAACGATTCAAAGGTGCCCACCAGGCACTTGCGTGCGGGTGGAAAACGAAGTAATATCATTACACAATATTCCTCGATGGAACCCACAAAACATATATATACAACAGCGACTCAATGAGTCAAGAATACAGGTATACAATACAAAGATCCAAATCACCTTTAAAACGATATAGCGTCCGAGTACGGACAAGATGCAAATTGAGCTAAGAGCCCTGAAGAATAACCAATGGCGTCCATAACCCTGCCCAGGCCAAGCCGGAAGGGTAACCCTGCTAACGACGTCGATCTCAAAACCTGCTTAAACAAAAGGGGTGCCGACAAAGGGCAAAGGAAAAAGAGAGAGCAGTCAGTACTGAGGCCAGTACACGGCGAGACTAGAATTCGGCGGTCCTCGCCTACATAGGTATGGTGGACTAAAGCGGCAGCGCAGCATGCACTAAACAACCTATAGAGACTCGAGATAACTGTCGGCTATCAGAGAGGGATAAGAAAGACCTATTCGGAACCATCCTGATACTACCACCAAACATACCCATCCTGGTATTTCCCCCTCGAGACCAAACGAGGAAGTCAACCGAGGAACTCACACAGTTGGCAGTTTTATTCGTTCCGTTATAGTTGCGGCAATTACTAGTCAGGTATAGATAGTCATCCTGATATAATAAGCAGTGTGCACTTTTATTTAACCATTCCATTGTAGTTGCAACACTTACTAGTCAGATTGAATTAGCATGAGATATCCCAAACCCAGCAGTTGTTGGTACTTTTATTTAGCCATTCCGTTGTAGTGAAGCTGATTACTAGTCATATCGGATACAAGTCAAATTATAACAGTAAACTTTAGTTATAGTTGTCTATGATCGAGAACTGTGCTCCAAGTCGTCCATAACCGCGGACACGGCTTTTCGAAAAGATTTAACCCTGCAGGGGTGCACCAAAGTGTCCACACGCACTTTGACCCTTTTTGCCAGATAAGTTAACATACACCCATCGGTATGTCGGCGGGGCCTAAGTCATGACGTTTCCCAGACCCAAAGCAAGTACATGGGGGCCACCCCACTAAGCTACCCGCAACGAAGTCGGCCGGTCTCCGAGACGGACTCAGGGTTTGCGTCAATGGCTGTAAACGACTGGGAACCCGAAAATGAGACTGGGCTTGTCGATACCGCGAAAACACTCCGCTTACCTAAACAGTACAAGTGCAGTACCTCGCACAATTTAAATTAAGCAGTAAAGCATGGCATAAGTACAGAATAGTAATAAAGCCCCAAACTACTTGTGGCCCCCGGTACAATACTTTGAAATCAGGTACTAATCGATGGGGGTGCCCATACACCCCACCTGTGGTTAGCGCGCTCGATCTCGGAACAAGTGTCAAGAACTCGGGGTCCTACGGGACACCAGTGAGCGGTTAAAATCCAAATATTGTCTATTACCCACCGGTGCCTCTGCATTTACCTACTTCAATTTTAGTTATTAAACAGTATTTAAAGCCATGATCATCTCCAACATTAAACATGCGGCAATACTCCAACAACTGTGGTACTGGACGACACGCAACAGCACTTGAGCAAGCGACTACGACGCGCAAGTCCAACTATCTACCAAACAACAGGTAATAGGATGTGTCCAAGGCAATATAAGGCTGCAAGGGATATCACGTGTACGAAAACTAGAGCTTCGCAACACATATAGCAATAGATCAACAGGGGGAATAAATACTATAAAAGTAAGATAGGTAGAAAGGGGGAGATGCTCGCCTGAAAACATTATCGAAGGTTCATCCGAAGATCGGGTCGACACTCGCATCATCTCAACGGCCTTATCCGCGAAGAACCAAAACTCTAGAAGAAACACCGGATGCACTATTTAATACTACGACAAAAGATCGGGCATGATGCATGTATGGTGTATGACATGGCAAGATGCGATGCAATTAGGCAATATTAAGCGGAACCGGGGGTCCCGACAATTAAATATATGGTTCTAGTTGTTTATCTACCCCGCAAATTAAATGTTGGATTAGCAAGACCAAACATGGCTCCGGTTCGCTATGCCAATTTAAATGAAGTCCGGAATAAGACAAAGATATCCCGCATATAGACTCCATATTTAATTATGAGATGAATTGGCATAATGCCCCCAAACCACAGACAAGTATGCATGCATGAACAATTTAATATGCGTCAGTTGATAATGTCATATTATAAAAATAATGGGGTCTCGGATAGGGAATCACATTGGGGTTCGACGAACTTGGGGGTCTCGGGGTTCGACAAGGATCGGTCTTCGGGTTCCATGACGATGATCTTGTCGTTCCGATGTCGGGGCCTTAGAGGAGCGCCTTGTACATTCTTCGGCATCACGCCGGTATTGTCGGTCTTGGACTTCGGCGCCGATGATACACAAAACATCCCACGGGATCCAAGAGTATCTATAACACAGGATATTCACGGCAACGTGGAATGCACCACAACACAAATGCCTCATCGGCACATCACCAGGAACAGGCCAGCAAGGGCTCGGGGACGACTCGACGAGCAAGGTCCTGCTCGCAAGGAAGCAGGGACACGTGCGCTCGATGCGATGGCGGGGCGCTGCACGGTCCAGGGACTAATAGGGCGAGGAAGTGGGTGGCACGATAGCTGCGGCCGATGCGAGGAGCACTGGAGCCGGCGAGGTTGAAGTGAGGCGAACAGTGGAGGGGTGAGGAAGGCGTCAGGGCCTCGCGGGCAGCGTCGTCGGCGGAGGAGGTCGAGAAGGTAGGGGACGAAGGACGACGGCGGCCTCCACCAGCAGGCGGTGACGTACAGGGGGTAGGGAAATGCGCGACGGCGGCTCGCGGGGCCTAGCAGCGAGGCCAAGTGGCAGCGGCCGGCCAGAGAGGAGGAAGGCACGGATGCAGGGCGAGGGCGCCGGTGGTCGCGGTCCAAGGCGGCGCCGGGGAGGAAGGAGGCCGGTGGGGTCACAGGCGACGGGGACGGCCGGAGCTTGCAAGCAGGGAGGCGCTGGCGACAGGAGAAGGCAAGGCCGACACGGGGCGGCGCCGAGAGCGGACGGGGGAGGAGCTTGGGGAGCTTGTCCGGGAGTGGCGGCAGGGTGAAGTCGTGGCCGGCGGAAGGGAAGGCGGAGGGGCCTGGCGGCAGGGCGACGATGGAGCTGGAGGCGCTCGGGGGCATCGGGGAAGAGGGGGTCGGCTCGTGCGGGAGGAATCGAGGGAGATGACGGGGTCGCGTGGGGCCTCGCGTGGCGGCGGTTGGTGGCCGATGGGAACGAGGAGGGACGCGGTCGCGCGGGCGCAGAGCAGCGGCAGGTGGGCCAGGCGCGCCAGGCGGCGGCGGTGGCGGTTCTCTGCGAGAGGAGGAGGCAAGCGGGGGACGCGGGTGGGGAAGAGGAATTTCCGGGGGAGAGAGAGGAGCGGGACCCGCAGGGTGGCCAGGGAGTTGGTGGGCGCGGCCTCAACGTGGGTGGGGCCATGCTGGCAGTTGACCAAGGTGGGGAGGTGGCGATGGTGTGGTCTGGTGGTGGGCGGCTGGCTGGGTGGGTGCGTGTGTGGCATGTGGTGATAGGGTTAGGGGTGTGGGTTGGTGAGGTGGCGAGACAGGGTTGGCCGGGGTGATGTGGAGGGGGCTGGGTAGGATAGAGCTAGGTAGGAAAAGGGTTTAGGTAGTCTGGTTTTTGTACTGGGGGTGGCCGACTGGGTCGGATCGGCCCGGTACGGCTGCCCCTAAAAAATAATTAAACATTTTATTTATTTAAAACGGGGCTTTTGCAAACCGTTGGCAGACAAAACAAAATATTCCGGAGACTCGGGTTTTGGATTTGAAATAAAGGCGGGGTATTTAGAAAACAAAATATGCTTTTCGAAAATAGTTTCAGACAAACAAATGCATGATGATCACGATGCTCAAATGCAATGTGGCATGATGACATGAGCATGCGGTCATGATGATGCAATGCACAAAAACAACGTGATTTTCTAGTAGTGGTTTTTGCGGGATGCCACATGTTTCCCCCTCGAGACCAAATGAGGAAGTCGTACCAAGGAAACTCACACAGTTGGCACTTTATTCATTATGTTATAGTTGCAGCAATTACTAGTCATATATAGATAGCATGAATTATACTAATATAATAAGCAATGGGCACTTTTAGTTAACCATTCCGTTGTAGTTGCGATACTTACTAGTCAGATACCTATAGCATGAGGCATTCAAAAACCTAGCAGTTGTTGGTACTATCATTTAGCCATTTCTTTGTAATGAAGCATATTACTAATCATTTCAATATCAAATTTATAGCACTACTTTAGTTATAGTTTCCTATGATGGAGATATTGTGCTCCAATTCGTCCATAACCACGAACACGGCTTTCAAAAAGTTTTACCCTATAGGGGGCGCAAATAGCAACACACACATGATCAACCTCGGAAAAACCAAATAAAACCCAACGAGGCATCACGACAAAGAAATCACGAGATTCATATAATATTTCAGGGGGCCACCCCACCAAGCTACACGCGACGAAGTTGGCCGGCTCCGAAATGGACCCAGAGGTTTGTGACAATGGTTGTAAATGACTGGGAACCCGAAAGTGTGACTGGGCTTGTCGATACCGCGAAAACATTCCACTTACCTAAACAGTACAGTAGTAAACGCTCTCCACGAGCAACAATTGTAAATAAAGAAGTAAACATGGCATAAGCATGGTATAAGTACAGGATAGTAATAAAATCCCAAACTAGTTTGTGCCCCCAAGAAATAAGATATGATTTAAGCTCTCGCTAAGGGGATTCATGGTCCCACATGTGGATAGTGCGAATAGTCAAGGAACAGGTATCAAGTACTCGGGGTCCTACGGGACACAACTGGGCGGTTAAAAACCAAATAACATCTATTGCTCACCGGTGCCTCTTCATTATTTACCCACTTTCAATATTAGTTGTTAAACTGTAATTAAAGCCATGATCATATCCAACATAAAGCATGAGGCATTTCTCCCGCAACGGTGGTACTTGACAACATCGAAACATCACATGAGCAAGCAACTACGACTCGCAAGGCCGAGTATCTACCAAACAACAGGTAATAGGAGGTGTCCAAGGCAATTTAATAGCTGCAAGGGATATCATGGGTACGAAACTAGAGCATTACAGCACATATAGAAATAGATCAATAGGAGGAAATAAAGACTATAAAAGTAAGATAGGTAGAAAGGGGGAGAATGCTTGCCTAGAAACACTATCAAAGATACACCAAAGATCGGGTCGACACTCACATCAATTCATCGGCCTAATCCGTTAAGAAGCAAAGCATTAGAAGAAACACCAGATGCACTATTTAATACTACGACAGAAGATCAGGCATGATGCATAGATGATGTATGACATGGCAGCGATGCGATGCAATTAGGCAATATTAAGAAGAATCGGGGTCCCGGCAATTAATTAGATAGTTCATGTTGTTTAGATGCCCTGCAATTTAAATGTTGACTTAACAAGGAAAATATGTCATCGGTTCGCTACACAAATTTAAATGGAGCCAATATAAGACTAGAAAAGCCCGAATATGGACTCCTTATTTAATTTATGTGAATCGCCTAAATATCCCCAAACCACATGATGAGATGCAAGCATGAATAATTGATTATGCAACAAGTTGTATTATATAGTCAAAAATAGGGTATCGACAAGAGGTCACACATCAAGGTCCGAAGATCTTGGGGGCTCGGAGGAGGTTCGGGGGATCAGTCTTCGGACCTTCGAATCCGGGGTCTTGGCGGGAAAGGGGACTTCGTTCCATGAAGGATAACTTGGTGTTCCATCTTGACCGGTTCCATGAGGGAGAGCTTGGATTTCGGTGTCGATGGCCTTTGGGTTCGTGTCGAAGATCATGTCGTTCCGTGATGGAGAGCTTTGCGTCCGGCGGCATTGGGCGGAGTCGTGCTGTCAACACACGGATTTTTAATTCCAGATGCCTGTTATGTCGTATATCGCAATCCCAAGATTACCATTTTTGCGAGACATAACAGATTGGTACCATAGTTCATCATCCATTACAAACCATAATAGTCTTACAAATAGTTGATCTCATGATCAAGTCTAAATACAATCAAAGCAGCGGAATAATAATAGTAGGGGTAGCGTGGTCGAGGCTCCATCTTAAGGGTCACAGGCAATGCTGACGATGGGAGATGATCCTAGTTATCGTAAGTGTCTTGTTGTCCATACTCCTCGTAGTCTCTTTCATAGTCTGGCCATGGTAATAGCCAGGGACAAAGTCATGAGTACTTTGAGGTACTCGCAAACTTTCACTAAAGCAGTAAGGCCATTGTAATAGGACTCTTAATCTCTAGGTTTGTTTGCCACAAGCCAATTTTATTTCAACTAGTATATAGTATTAAAACCTAACTTTATTGTCTAAGTTACCTAGGTGGGAACCTAGCTTCATATCCACAACTTGTGGGGTCAAGTCAAGTCATCATTCAAGTCACGGGTCATTTTGGAAAACATCTGACAACGAAACAGTATGGCCATCCAACTGTCCATAACCGCGAACGCGGCTATTCGAATAGTTTGACACTCTGCAGAGGTGGTACACTTTCACCACAACATTCGATACATCTGTTAGGAACAATCCTGAATTATCATACTTGGTCTACGGATAATCAATCCTAACCTTTCAATTACACAACCTAGTATAGGCACCTCCCCTATGAGTTTGGCCTCCTAACCATGACCATCTGTCAACTTGGGCACTAGATAGGTGGACAGTCACATTCACAAGGTAGCCTCAGCTCACCTCATTTCGCGAGGGAACCCATACTAAGAAATATAAACTTCTAGTCAAGCCCTACCCAAATTCGGGTATTGTGGTTGTACGGTAAATGTTGGAATGGTATCGCATCCGAACTCAACCATCATTTTTTATCAAAGTCAAGTCACATACTTCCTTCACCATCATCTTCAAGTCATTGTGTCCATAACACATGTTAAAACATTTCAATAGAATGACTCATCATTCCAAGGTTTTCATAATCATTTGTTCCCATCTAGTGATCAAGTTTAATTTAGCACTAGCATCTATCAAATGGGGTGTGTCACTACTTGTAGGGTACTAAGCTAGTGTATCTACCTTCATCAAGTTCCAATCTCTTGAGGACGCTTTCCTAATCTTCCACTAATCATCCAATTAATTAACTACGGGAATAACTTTGTAAAAGTAAAGCTTGCAACTAAAACTGGAATTTAGTATAAAAAGGGGTATCACAAAGGCTTGCAAGTGGGACTTGCATGGTTTAGCTTAGCTTGCTTGCTTAGATATAATAGCTTTCCTTGGTTGGTAAGGTGGTCGAAGTTCTCTTCCTCGTCTATGTAGAATTCTTCCTCGTTGTAGCCCGGATTAATACTAGCGTCTATAAATAAATACGAGGTACACAATCACCAAACAATACTTAGCTACTTCTATTTATCACACAAGGGTCACACTAGATGATCTACCATCATCTCTATCATTACAAGAAAGGGTGATAAGATTTTATTTATCTTATTTTTAGAAAAGTAATTTCTACTCATTGAAAAGTTACTTAAGATTTAATATCTCCACTTCAAATATGGGATCATATTGACACATATCATTACCACATATTATACTACTTGAGAATGTGATTTAAAGTGTTGGCCTAATTTATAAAGTTTAACACTAATATTTAACAATATTTAAGTGGCTAAAAATGACTAGAAAGCCATTCTTTTATTTTGGTTCAGGACTACTGTATGTAAGTATGTAGATTTTTACATATTCAAAAAAGGTCTTGTCAAATGTGATTTTTGAGAGTTGGAATCACTCAAAATCACTACGGTTGAATTTAGAAAAATGTTTGAAGTTGCAAAATCTACTGTCTTGTTATTTTTACCTAGGGTGATCCATAGTTTCAAACTGTTTAAATCCAACGGGAGTGATTAGAGATTTTCATCTACTTTCAAAAAAAATTGGATTCATTCTATTTGGTATAGTGAATCTCTCTGAATTGATTTTTAAAGTTCACTATAGAATGGGATTTTCAAATAAAAGATAAAACTAGGTTTGAACTGGCGGGGTGTGCACAGGAACGCTAATGGGCTAGCCCAACTACGCACTGCACGCAGCGGGCTGCTCTAGAATTGGTCCTACCTGTCAGTGGCTCATCTAACGCGAAGCGGTATCGGCGAATCTAAGCCTTACGATTAGAGCATGATCAACGGCTAAGTGTCGTCGTCTCCGTCGTAGGGCACGCGTGGGTCAGAACCCTAGCGCTACGGCGGGGGTCTTCGGGGGCTTACTAGGGCTCCAGCTAGGTGTGATGATGGGGGCGAACGAACGAGTCAACGACGGCAGTTCGAACGGTGGTCGCTGCAGCTCCTAGGGTGACTTCTAGATTCGGCTCCTTCCTTCCTCTGTAGCGGCGAACTCCGGTGAAATTTCGGCGTGATGGTGCTCGCCTTGCTCCAGGGTTGGGTCAAAGAGGTTCCTGGGTGAGAGAAGAGTGGAGTGGTGTGTGTTTTAGGGTCGAGGTGGTCTCTATTTATACTACGGCGAAGGGGGCATGGCAGCATAGCTCGGGCTTGCCGGCGACACAGTTACAGTGAGCTAGGGGAATGGCCAAGGGCATAGGTCGACGCGGTGCTTCAGGACGAACGTCATATGCACAGTGGCTCGGCGAGGCGCGGTGTAAATTGTTCTAAATCATCCATGCCATGCGGCTGTACCGGCGGCATTCATCACGGCGTACGGTGGTGACGGTTCTCGCAGTCAAACGATCATATCTAGGAGCTTGCTGGAGTCATGGAGGACATAGTGGCGCATGGTGAGGGCGAGGTGCGGCATGTACGCGCAGGATTGCTCGGCGCTCTGGCTCGACGACCGGCATTGTTTGGTGTTAAATGGGCGAGGCGGTGCTGGTGTTTCCTCGAGCTGTCTTTGGTCAGGGCGTGCACAGGCAGAGGCGGTGAGGTCAGGGCTACCTCCTATATATCATGGGAGAGGGCGGCACAGTCTGTGGCATCGTGTCCATGTAGGGGTGGCAAGGTGAGCCGGGTACGATTTTGCACTACTCAATTGATCGAGTGAGAGAGCTCCTTTGCACGGGCTGGTACTAAGGGAGTTGGTAGAGATGTACTGGAGATAGTTGGTAGAGTTGTGTGACGTGTGAGGTCACAATGGTGATCAAGGTATTGATCAAAATAGTAGATAGTTGGTAGAGTTGTACTGTGATCACCAAGTATTCGATCAAATGGCCGCAAGAACTAAACCATCACCAAAATCAGTGATTTTTGGTGGGTGTTCTGATACTAATCTTGGTAGTCTCTGGGTGCAATGGTTGCCAAGTGGTGAAGGTTTGATTGGTTTTCTAAAAATGGCTATCTTGATACATAAGATAGATTCAAATTTGAATTGCCTCTCAAAAGAGTTTGAAAATATTTCTGCCAAGTTGGAAAGCTCCCTTGGGTTCAGTGTCACTAGGTCTAGCAAGGGAGAAAATAAATGGGAAAGTTTCTATTTGAGATTAGTTGCTAGAGATGCTCAAAGTGAGCTAATGGTTAACTTTGGCACAAATCACCATTAGGTCTTAGGCTTCATATTTTAATTTTATTTTGGTTTTATAGTGACCTAGATGATATGGTTTTGATCTTTAAACCATTTCTCATCATTTACAACAATCCAACATGGCATTGCAAGCATTCATACACACAATCAATAAGATTTGAATTTAATAAATAATTTTTTTTGTTAATCCTAATCTTGATTAATTAGGAAAAGATCCTAATTAATATTTTTGGGGTGTTACAGACCTTCCCCCTTAAATAGAATCTCGTCCCGAGATTCAGGAAAAACTAGGACCTAAAGAGATTGGGAAACTCGGTCCTCATGTAATCTTCTCGTTCCCAAGTGGCTTCCACTTCAATATGGTTGCTCCATTGGATCTTGAGAAACTTGATACTTCTGGTCCGAGTGGT
Organism: Avena sativa; assembly: GCA_916181665.1. NCBI lineage: Eukaryota > Viridiplantae > Streptophyta > Magnoliopsida > Poales > Poaceae > Avena > Avena sativa. The sequence continues at coordinate 150,248,882 of OV702283.1, read as the reverse complement.
CCAGAAAGCTTCTTACAAAATACGAATGGGTACTTCTCGATAGGTCAAGTACGGGTTGATCTCCACATCTCTTTGATCGATGTTCTTGAAAACTTCCATCATTTATGGAACTTCTAAACATTTCCGAAGTAACAAGACATGAAACACATCATGCACGGCTAACATCTCTTCAGGCAGTTCTATCTGATAAGATACCTCTCCTCGGCAACTTAAAATCTTGAAGGGTCCAATGTATCTGGATGCATGCTTTCCTTTGAGTTGGAAATGCTCCATTCCTTTCAAGGGTGATACTTTGAGATAAAAAAATCTCTGACATTGAAGGCTAGATCTCGACGTCTCTTGTCGGCATAACTCTTCTGTCTGGACTGAGCGATCTTGAGGTACTCACGAATCTTGTGAACCTTATCTTCGGATTCTTGTAGGATGTCTGGTCCAAAGATCTGACTCTCTCCTACTTGCGACCAATTCAGTGGGAGTATGACACTTCCTTCCATACATAAACTCAAATGGAGCTATTTGCAAACTGGCTTGATAACTGTTGTTGTATGAGAATTCTACGAAAGGCAAACAGCCCTCCCATTTAGATCCATATTCCAACACACAAGCTCTCAACATATCTTCGAGTATTTGGTTTACTCTCTCTGCTTGTCCATCGGTCTGTGGGTGATAGGTTGTGCTGAAATTCAGTTTGGTTCGTAATCCTTCTTGGACGTTCTTCCAAAATCTTGAGGTAAACTGGGTTCCTCGATCCGACACAATGTTCTTGGGGATTCCATGAAAACTGACTATCCTAGAAATGTACAACTCTGTTAGCTTCGAGTTCTGATAAGTGGTCTTGACAGGTAAGAAATGAGCTACTTTGGAAAGTCTATCCACTATGACCCAAATAGAATCATTTTCCCTACTAGATATAGGCAAACCGGTGATGAAATCCATTCCAACTGAATCCCATTTCCATTCTGGGATTTGCAAAGGTTGCAAAAGTCCTGCGGGTCTTTGATGTTCCGCTTTGACTCTCTAACAGATATCACATTTGGCTATGTAGCTTCTGACTTCTCGCTTAGTCTTATGCCACCAAAATTGCTCCTTCAAATCCTGATACATCTTGGTTCCTCACGGGTGGATGGAGTAAAGAGTATCAAATCCTGATACATCTTGGTTCCTCACGGGTGGATGGAGTAAAGAGTATCATGGGATTCTTGCAAAATAGCTTGTTTCAACTCTGAATCTACAGGCACAAAGATTCGTCCTTTATACCATAGAACTCCTTCATCTTTCGTGAATCCGGGTACCTTCCCTGTACCGATATGGCGCTTAATTCCGTCAATACTGGCATTTCCTTTCTGAGCTTCCTTTATCTGATCTATCAAAGTAGGTTAAGTTTGATACTAGCTAGGAATCCTTCGCTAACTAGCTCCATTCTGAAATCTTCCAACTCCTTATGCAAACTTGGTTGCTCTTTCAGAATCATGGTGTTTAATCTACACAGCAGTCTACTAAGAGCATCTGCTACCACATTGGCCTTGCCGGGGTGGTAGTGAATGTCAAGGTCATAACCGTTGATTAACTCTATCCATCTCCTTTGCCTCATATTCAAATCCTTCTAAGTAAAAGTATACTTCAAGCTCTTCTGATCTAAGTAAATCTCACAACGATTACCCATAAGATAATGACGCCATGTCTTCAAGGCTAAAACAATGGCGGCTAACTCTAAATCATGGGTGGGGTAATTCTGCTCATGCTGCTTCAGTTGTCAGGACAGATATGATATCACTTTGCCTTCTTGCATCAACACACATCCGAGACCAATCTTGGATGCATGAAAATACACATCAAAGGGCTTGATGATATCCAGCATGATCAAAATAGGGGCTGAAATCAACCTCTTCTTGAGTTCTTGGAAACTCACTTCACATTTGTCCATCCATTCAAACCTCTGATCTTTCTTGAGTAACTGAGTCATCGGCCTAGCGATGCTTGAAAATCCTTCAACAAACTTGCGGTAATATCCCACTAATCCAAGAAATGCACGAACTTCAGTTTGAGTGGTTGGGGCTCTCCATTCTTCAACATCCTTAATCTTGGCAGGGTCAACGGCAACTCGTCCGGCTGACAAGATATGTCCTAGGAATCCTACTTCCTTTAACCAAAACTCGCATTTGCTGAACTTGGCATACGACTGATGCTCTCTAAGGGTTCCAACGATGGTTCTTAGGTGATGTTCATGTTCTTCCTCCGATTTGGAGTAGATTAGAATGCCATCCATGAAAACAACGAAAAACTTATCCAAGAAGTTCATAAAAATCTTATTCATGAGATTAATGAAATAACCGGGGTCATTGGTTAATCCAAAATACATGACCTTGTACTCATACAATCCATATCGGATAGTGAAGGCAGTCTTTGGAATATCCGTTGCACGAATTTTTAGTTGATGATAACCAGTTCTAAGATCAATCTTAGAGAATACTCTGGCACCGGCCAACTGGTCAAACAAGTCTTCTACCTTTGGCAGTGGGTACTTGCTCTTGATGGTGACATCATTCAAATTCCTGTAATCCGTACACAAACGGGTGGCACCATCTTTCTTATCCACAAACAGAACAGGTGATCTCCATGGTGATGCACTTGGTTGAATCAGATCTTTCCTAATCATGTCATCCAGTTGCTTCTTGAGTTCCACTAACTCTTATGGGTTCATACTATAGGGTCTCTGAGCTATGGGTCCAGTTCCAGGGATTAGTTCAATGATAAACTCGATATCCTGATCTGGGGTCATTTCGGGTAATTCATCTGGGAACACATCGGGGTATTCACAGACTACTCTGACTTGGTCTAGGGTTTGTTGGGCTAAACTCTTGTTGCACTTGAATTGATGGGGCAAGGTCTCAGACACATGGTCAACTGATACTCCGGTGCTACTGGTCATGGTTATGGCTTTCTTAGCACAATCTATAAGTCCTTGATGTTTTGACATCCAATCCATTCCTAGTACTACTTCCAAACCTTTTGTTCCGAGTACTATTAGATTGGCATAGAAATCTATTCCATGAATTCTGATAGGTACGACCTTGCAAAATTTTCTAGCTTTGGTGGTTGACCCAGGTATTTGAACTATCATAACATGCTTCAAATTTGTTGGTTGAATCTTACTAGTGCATGCAAATTCTTCCGTAACAAATGAGTGCGATGCTCCAGAATCAAACAACACTCTTGCAAGTACGGAATTAACAGAAAACATACCCAGCACAACATCTGGCGCTTCCTGGGCTTCCTCAGCATTCATGTGGAACAGACGGCTAGCACGGTTGTTCGGATTGCTAGGGGGAATCTCTTTCCAGGTTGAACACGACGCTGCTGCTAGGCAGGTGCAGTAACATTGGGTGATGCAGAAATCTTCTTGGGGCACTCATTGGAGTAGTGACCCATCACTCCACACTCAAAGCAGGTGATTGTTGACTTGTCCTTTCCGGCAATAGGTATGGCATTACTTCTAGTCCTTGGGGCAGTATTGGGATTGGGGTTGGTGGGCCTTGGCGGTGCACGGTTGAAGTTATTGGGGTTTCCATGGTCATAGTGGTTGTTGCCTCCAGGTCTTGCGTTTCCTCCGCTAAGGTTGGGAAAGTTCGGGTGTGACATGGGTGGCCTAGTGTTCCTTGGTGCAAATCTAACAGACGAACTGGGGTGATACTTTGGGGTATGGTGGGGTCTAGGTTGGTGCATCATACGACTCTTATGGTTTTCAGTAGCTTGGTTGATATTTCCTTCCATCTGGATTGATGAATCAACTAAAGCTTCTAGATCAGCAAACGGGATATTGACTAACATTGTTTGCATCTCATCATGCAAACTATTCAGAAATCTCTCTTTTTTCTTGGCTTCCGTACCAATCTCATCAGGGGCATACCTAGACAGAGACAAAAATCCATCACGGTACTCTACCATAGTCATCATTCCCTTCTTCAACTCCTTGAATTCATCCCTCATCCGTAGAATCAAACCTGGTGGCACATCGGTTCGGCTGAACTTGAGTTTTAATTCATCCCAAGTCATCATCTGACCTCCATTCATGGTACGGGTGCTATTCCACCATGCTCTTGCAGAACTAGCCAGATAGTGGGTGGAAAATAGTACTTTCTCTGCCTCCTCTACTCCGGCAACTTCCAAGTTGTTCTCCATAGTCTGCAGCCAGTCATCGGCATCTAAGGGCTCTTCTGATTTGCTAAAGATAGAGGGATTGGTGTTCTGGAAGTTCTTAAGTTTGGATCCATGATGATCCTGATTTCCAGGTCCTTGGTTGTCATGCGCTAGTTGGGCGATCTGTTGAAGAGTGGCTAGATTGGCTTGACGCTCGGTCCTACCGGCTTCTCAGTCGGCTACTAACATTTGCAAGATTTGGACCATCGGGTCTTGAGATGAGCTGCTCCCTCTGCGAGGCATCTGAAGATTGAGATAGATCATGAGACAAGAGGGAATTTTTTCTAAGGTTTATGGCTTTGGTTTTAAAATCTTTTAAACTTTTGAGTATGGCTAAGGTTTGAAAGCCAACAACTAATTCTCATTCGATCCAAGCACACAATACAAACAACACATTCCAACACAACACAACAACAAACAGATGGTTTTAAGAACCATTCTGGCAAGCTACGATACAGTGGGACCGGATACAACTCACACCTATGACAGTGCTCAAGTGCTACTACTCATCAAAACCGGTGGCTTCTTCATCATCAATGAAGTCGCGGTCCTCATCATCAGTGTGTAACTCCTGGTCGTCCTCAAACTAGTCATCATCATCACTGAGATACGAGTAGGGATCTCCACGGATATCTTCCCCTTTGTTCTCCCTCTCCCCAAGCTGCATGTCCCGCTCATGGATGGTCTCCTCCAAAGATGACACCTTGTGACGAAGGCGGGAACTGATGCGATCCTTCTTGTCATGCAGATGGCGAAGTGACTTGCGCTCCTTCACGAGGATGGCGAAGGTCTTGTCCTTCTTGGCGATAGCAAGTTGCTTCTCGTTGGCATCAGCACGAGTGTTGTCTAGCTCCTTCTGAGTCTCATGGAGCATGAAGGCAAGATGGTCCACATATAGCTTCATCTCAGGGTGGTTTGGCAGATCCAGGGGTTGTCCATTGGAGTCACCTTTAGCATAGTGAGCAAAGCGGGTGCCGGTGATCTTGTTGATATTCTGCCCACATAATCGGGCAAGTGCTTCCTACATTGCTCTGGCCAGTCCATCAATCCAGTTGTTCTGTCTGATGGTGAAATGGATCTTCTCCGAGGTAGGTGGCTCCATCTTTCCGCGAAGATCGACAACTATCAGCCATAGAAGCTCCCCTCTGGGGTGATCATGGAGTTAAGCACCATAGAACTCCGGATGCAGGCGCTCCAGAAATTCCGCAAGCTGACTTAGGTCGTTCTCAAAGATGATATTCCCTCCATTTCCCAACTGGTAAAACTTTTTGTAGGCGTAGTCCATCTATAAGCAAATTGGAGAGGAGTAAGTTAGATAAGTGATCAAGTGTGCCAAATTTTAGGTAAGGTTGCAAAAATTTTAAGGAACATATGACTCTCTTTTGGAAAGAATTTCAAGGGTAAGAGTGAGAATAGGTTTTCAAAGATACTCACTTTATTGGTTTTCGAAACTAAGTTTTCCTGACGTCCATGCTAACTAGGGTCTCCTATGGTTGGGATGGCTTTGATAGCAACTTGTCAACACCCGGATTTTTAATTCCAGATGCCTGTTATGCCATACATCGCAATCCGAGGATTACCATTTTTGCGAGACATAACAGATTGGTACCATAATTCATCATCCATTACAAACCATAATAGTCTTACAAATAGTTGATTTCATGATCAAGTCTGAATACAATCAAAGCAGCGGAACAATAATAGTAGGGGTAGCATGGTCGAGGCTCCATCTTCAGGGTCAGAGGCAATGCTGACGATTGGAGATGATCCTAGTTATCGTAAGTGTCCTACTATCCATCCTCCTCGTAGTCTCCTTCATAGTCTGGCCATGGGAATAGCCAGGGACAAAGCCATGAGTACTTTGAGGTACTCGCAAACTTTCACTAAAGCAGTAAGGCCATTCTAATAGGAATCTTAAGGTCTAGGTTTGTTTGCCACAATCCAATTTTATTTCAACCAGTATCTAGTACTAAAACCTAACTTTAGTTGTCTAAGTTACCTAGGTTGGAACCTAGCTTCATCTCCAAACTTGTGGGGTCAATTCAAGTCATCATTCAAGTCACAGGTCATTTCGCAAAATGTCTGACAACGGAACAATATGTCCATCCAACTGTCCATAACCACGGACGCGGCTATTCTAATAGTTTGACACTCTACAGAGGTGGTACACTTTCACCACAACATTCGATACATCCGTCAGGAACAATCCTGAATCATCATACTTGGTATGCGGATAATCAATCCTAACCTTTCAATTACACAACCTAGTATAGGCACCTCCCCTATGAGTTTGGCCTCCCAACCATGAACATCTGTCATCTTGGGCACTGCATAGGTGGACAGTCACATTCACAAGGTATCCTTAGCTCACCTCATTCCGCGAGGGAACCCATACTAAGACATATAAACTTCCAGTCAAGCCCTACCCAAATTCGGGTATTGTGGTTGTATGGTAAACATTGGAATGGTATTGCATCCGAACTCAACCATCAGTTTTTATCAAAGTCAAGTCACATACTTCCTTCACCATCATCTTCAATTCATTGTGTCCATAACACATGTCAAAACATTTCAATACAATGACTCATCATTCCAAGGTTTTCATAATCATTTGTTCTCATCTAGTGATCAAGTTTAATTTAGCACTAGCATCTATCAAATGTGGGTGTGTATCACTACTTGTAGGGTACTAAGTTGGTGTATCTACCTTCATCAAGTTCCAAGCTCTTGAGGACACTTTCCTAATATTCCACTAATCATCCAATTAATTAACTACAGGAATAACTTTGTAAAAGTAAAGCTTCCAAGTAAAACTGGGATTTAGTATAAAAAGGGGTATCACAAAGGTTTGCAAGTGGGACTTGCATGGTTTAGCTTAGCTTGCTTGCTTAGATATAATATCTTGCCTTGGTTGGTAAGGTGGTGGAAGTTCTCTTCCTCGTCTTCATAGAATTCTTCCTCTTTGTAGCCTGGATTGACACTAGCGTCTATAAACAAATATGAGGTCCACAATCACCAAACAATACTTAACTACTTCTATTTATCACACAAGGGTCACACTAGATGATCTAGAATCATCTCTATCATTACAAGGAAGGGTGATAAGATTTTATTTATCTTATTTTTAGAAAAGTAATTTCTACTCATTGAAAAGTTACTTAAGATTTAATATCTCCACTTCAAATATGGGATCATATTGACACATGTCATCACCACATATTCTTTTTCTTGAGAATGTGATTTAAAGTGGTTGGCCTAGTTTATAAAGTTTAACACTATTATTTAATAATATTTAGGTGGCTAAAAATGACTAGAAAGCCATTCTTTTACTTTGGTTGAGGACTACTATATGCAAGTATGTATATTTTTACATATTCAGAAAGGTCTTGTCAAATGTGATTTTTGAGAGTTGGAATCAACTCAAAATCACTTATGGTTGATTTTAGAAAAATGTTTGAAGTTGCAAAAGCTATTGTCTTGTTATTTTTACCAAGGGTGATCCATAGTTTCAAACTATTTGAATCCAATGGGAGTGATTAGATATTTTCATCTACTTTCAAACAAAATTGGATTAAATCAATATGGTGCAGTGAATCTCTCTAAATTGATTTTTAAAGTTAACTACATAATGGGATTTTAAAATAAAGATAAAACTAGGTTTGAACTGGCGGGCTGTGCGCGGGAACGCTAATGGGCTGGCCCAACTATGCAACGCGTGCGCAGCGGGATGCTCCGGGGTTGGTCCTACCTGTCAGTGGCTCATCTAACGCGAAGCGGTATCGGTGAATCTAGGCCTTATGATTAGATCACGATCAACGGCTGAGCGTCATCGTCTCCGTCACAGGGCACACGTGGGTCAGAACCCTAGTGCTATGGCGGGGGTCGACGGGGGATTACCAGGGCTCCATCTAGGTGCGGCAATGGGGGTGAACGAACAAGTCAACGACAGCGGTTCGAACGGTGGTCGCGGCAGCTCCTGGGGTGGCTTCTAGCTTCGGCTCCTTCCTTCCTGTGCAGCGGCAAACTCCAGTGAAATTCTGGCACGGTGGTGCTCGCCTTGCTCCACGGTTGGGTCAGAGAGGTTCCTGGGTGAGAGAAGAGTGGAATGGTCTGCGTTTTGGGGTCGCGGTGGTCTCTATTTATACTACGGCAAATGGGGCACGACGGCATGGCTTGGGCTCGCCGGCGACATAGTTATAGTGAGCTAGGGGCATGGCCAAGGGCATAGGTCGACGCGGTGCTTCAGGGCGAACGTCATACGCACAGTGGATCGGCGAGGCGCGGTCTAAATCATTCTATATCATCCATGCCCCGCGGCTGTACCGGCGGCATTCATCACGTCGTACGGTGGTCAGGGTGCTCGTGCAGTCAAACGATCATGTACGGGAGCTTGTTGGAGTCATGGCGTACGTAGTGGCGCAAGGTGAGGGCGAGGCGCGGCGTGTACGCACAGGATTGCTCGGTGCTCTGGCTCGGCGATCGGCATAGTTCAGTGTTAAATGGGCGAGGCTATGCTGGCGTTTTCTCGAGCTGTCTTTGGTCGGGGCATGCATAGGCAGAGGCGGTGAGGTCAGGGCTACCTCCTAGACATCATGGCAGAGGGAAGCGCAGTCTGTCGCATCGTGTCCATGTCAGTGTGGCAAGGTGAGCTCGGGTACGATTTTGCACTGCTCAATTGATCAAGTGAGAGAGCTCCTTTGCACGAGCTACTACTAAGGGAGTTAGGGCACGACGTGTGAGCTCGGTAAGGTCACAATGGTGAGCAAGGGATTGATCAAAATAGTAGATAGTTGGTAGAGTTGTACTGTGATCACCAAGTATTCGATCAAATGGCCGCAAGAACTAAACCATCACAAAAATAAGTGATTTTTGGTGGGTGTTCTGATACTAATCTTGGTAGTCTCTGGATGCAATGGTTTGACAAGTGGTGAAGGTTTGAGTGGTTTTCTAAAAATGGCTATCTTGACATATAAGATAGATTCAAATTTGAATTGCCTCTCAAAAGAGTTTGAAAATGTTTCTGCCAAGTTGGAAAGCTCCCTTGGGTTCAGTATCACTAGGTCTAGCAAGGGGAGAAAAGAAATGGGAAAGTTTCTATTTGAGATTAGTTGCTAGAGATTCTCAAAGTGAGCTAATGGTTAACTTTGGAAGAAATGACCATTAGGTCTTAGGCTTCACATTTTAATTTTATTTTGTTTTGATTTGGTTTGATAGTGACCTAGATGATATGGTTTTGATCTTTAAACCATTTCTCATCATTTACAACAATTAAACATGGAGTTCCAAGCATTCATACACACAAGCAATAAGATCTGAATTTAATTAATAAAAACTTTTGTTAACCCTAATCTTGATTAATTAGTTAAAGTTCCTCATTAATATTTTTGGGATGTTACACGCGCATCTTCGGGTCACATCATATTTGTCATGAAGATCTTGTCGAGGTTCTCTAGTTTTTTGACAAGGCAACATCGGAGGCTTCGATCTTGTTTGTGGCTTCACGCCATATTGTCTACAGGCCACCACACAACAGAAACGGTGGCCTCGGGCTCAAAAACCCAGGGACCTAACAACAAACGCGGGGAACTGCATAAAAACAAAGGAGGCAGCGGCTCAGAGCAGCGATAGCAGATGGAGGAGCCCGGGGAGCGACGGCGAGGTCGGCCATGAGCGGCAGCGGACAGGCTCGGGGGAAGCCAACGTGGAGTTACCCCGTGGTGGGGATGGCGTCCAGGCACAGGCCAGCAAGGAGGAGGCCGAGGCAGAGGGTGCCCTAGCGTCACGAAGTAGAGGAAGGCGGTGCTACAGGCGGGGACAGGAGGAGGGGAGACTACAGCCGGAGGCGAGGCAGACGATGGGCGGCGGCTGGGATCCAGTTGGCGCTGAAGGAGGAGGGGGCCGTGTCTCTAGCGGTAGGGCAAAGAGGAAGGCTGACAACGGGGTACGGGCCTGGCGGCAGCACTTTCTCCCGTCGAAGGCACGCAAGGAGAGCAGAGGACGACGGCAGAAGGGCGACCGCGCATTAGTGCGGCGGGGCCTGCAGGAGAAACGAGCGGGGGGTGGATGAGGTCGGCCTTGGAGGAGACGCTAGCAAGGATGGGCGAGGAGAGGCGCGCGACGAGGCAGAGAGGAGGAAGGTGGTGAGAGGAGGTCAGAGATGAGGAAGAAGTCAACGCGGGTTCGGGGTGGGGAATCGCGGGGCGTTGGCGGGTCGTGCGCTGACATGGAGAGGTGGGGTCGGGGGTTTGACCGCGGGGTTAGCGTACGGGCAACGCGAACAGGAGATCGGGATAGGGCCTGCCGGGAACAGGCAGGGGTGGGGGTCGAGTATCGCGGGTGTGGTGGCGTGTTTAGTGTGTGTCGGTGGTGTCGTGTTGGATCAGGGTTGGTTGGGATAGCACAGTGGGTGTAGGTGTGAGTCTAGGTAGATGCAATGGGTGTGTGAGTGAGGGATTTGTGTAGCCAGTGGTGGAGGGTGGGAATAGCTCAGGCTAGGGTTAGGTTTTGCTATGAGGGTGAGGCCACGGTTTATTTTGCTGGGTTGTAGGTGGACTCCGGTCGGTCCATTGGGCCTGGCCGGTTGTCTGCCTCCCCAGTTTTTAAAAGAATATGTTTTTATTTATTTAGTTTGTTTTAAATAGTATGTTGATAAATAGTTTAGAAACAATAAAAGATCCAGGCGGACCGACGGTTTTAGTTTGAACAAAGGGGGAATATATAGAAAACAAAATACGCTTTTATCAAGATAGTTTTTAAACAAAAAATATGCATGCAGATATCATGATGATGCATAGAGACAAGACATACGATTTTCTAGTAGTGGTTTTACCCGGGGTGCTACAAAAACAAACAAGCATCAGACTGCAGATCCAAATAACACAACCTGGGCTAACACATGATTTCCCAAACAAGCCTTGCTTGTTCATCCGAGTGTTATTTTCCTCTCCTTGATGTTGCAGTCTGAATCAGGTGGGTTGCTAACCGGAGTTCCTTTTCGTTTCTTTGATTTAGCACTCCGAATCAACATCGGTTGCTGAAGGAAATGAATGAAATGATCAGCAAAATCATAGGTGTATAAATATTCAAGGGTTGCACGTGAATGAATGCACTAACCAGGTGTCATTAAGTATGGATGTAAAGTACACCAACGTTTAGGAGATCTTAACATCTTGCATTTCATGCTGCTGAGATCTAATTCGAATACTCCCTCTTTCACCCATATAACCACCATTTCTATATCCTCAAATGCACAGAGTAACCTTACTATATATTTCCCACCATATGCCCATGATTTTTCAAGGCCAAGGAGAGTATCCAACTCAACCTTTATATGAGGCACCCAAGCTTCCCTTTTTCCTTTTGATGATCTCGCACTAGACCACGTCCATAGAGTGAAGTCTATTATAACCGCAAGGGCAAAATCTCCATTATGCCCCTTAGCGATGACAAAATTGTGTCTGGAAATATTATGTGCCTCATGCGGGCACTCAATATAACACAGTTTTGTTGTCACGTTGTCGAAGGCAATTATATATCTAGACTTCATTGTTGTCCAGTACAAAATTCCCCCTATGAAAGTTGATGGCATGTGATTAATCTTATCCAGCATCTCAGCATGTTCAATCTAGTCCTCCCATTTTCCAAACTCTGATGAGTACCTCTAAACCAGTGCTTGGTTACCATTGGTTACAATCCAAACAACCCAGAAAATGCAGCAACAGTGTGAAGAAAATTTCCCATGGTTTCTCGAACAGAGAATTGTCCCGCTGTCATACCCATGTCTCTGCCAAATTGGTGGTTCTGGTATTACTATTTCACTTCCACTGATTCGATCCCAGGCCATTATCATGTTAGACCCTTGCGGACAATGAAGTAGCACCCTACCATTGTGACATCCGAGTACATATGGTTTGTAGGCTTTATTTACTTCCACTAGGCTGTTCAGCTTCTTGAAGATGGATTGGTCAAGATTATGATCTGTTATGAATCGGGCGTCCTCGGAGCTATTGGTGAAAAATCCAAGTAACGGCATTCCTATGTTGTGACAGGGTTAGCTTTTTGAAATCTTTGCTTCCCATGAAGTCCATCCAATGTTTTTGGGAGATTGATGCCCTCAATATGCAGGATGGGTGCGGAGGTAGCCTGACAAGAATATCACCGACTACATCGCTTGGCAAGTCATTTATTGTTGCATATGTTCTTCCACTGAAGCTGGTAGGATGATGCAAATAGCACAAGTGCATCACCAGAGTCAAGTACACTGCACAAGGCACAATGCACAACCCTAAGAAATAATTAAATAAAAACCACAATGCATCATATAATTTGACAGAAAAAATTATCATCAAAATTTCATAAATTGCACGCATCCAAAAAACTACCTAAAAAGCAGAGTGTGTCAACAAAATACCTAAACACCACAAGGAATAAACTAGAGTAGTACAAAAGCACCAACATGCTTCACCATGTAGGAACAGGGTAAAAGTAATGAAGAATTTTTTTTCAGAGGTCACCGGGGAGGACAGAAAGGCCCCCACCTGAATTTTATCATTTTATCATAAAGAAGGTGAGAAAAAAGGACGCAACTTTAGTGACTTGGTGAACCAAGGTCTCATGATGACTGGCCCCAAGATCCACCTTCCATTTTAGATTCAAGAAATGTTAGTAGCTCATATTTTGAACTACAAAGTAAAACTATTCAAAAAAATTGACTAAAAATCATTAAATCATAGGATGCCTATGTTTGAATCCTGTGAAAGTTTCATCCCATTTGGATCACTAGTTTGTGATTAAATAGCTTTTTATGTTCCCAGTACTAGTAGTTTAAACTAATATCCACTGTGTCCAGAAAAACTCCAGAGCGGAATACATAAAAGAGGGAGGGAGTCAAGGAGACAACATCCAATGCAGAACTTACAAAAGGGTCGATGAGTTCTGAGTAGAAGGAGCAGGCGCCACCGACAAATGACGATCCATAGCCGTTGACGTTGAAGAAGCACGACCACGACCTAACGCATTCCTAGCATCCCACGCAGCCGTCGCTTTAGCAGCAGTAGCCAACATAGCCGTATTTGATCCAACAACAGCAGACGAGGATCTTGACTGCTCCTCCACCGCTTTCCAAGTATCACTCAACACTGCCCAAGATTTCGATGTAGTACAAGCATCGACCTCCGCATCCGCTTCACATGTATCCGCTGGTGCTGCTTCAACATCCACCTCCGCTTTACAAGCATCAGCCGACGCAGCAAAAGCATCCACCAACACCGATTCCATTTCCTGCAAAATCCACCAGCTTATTTACTTTGCAATGCCCAAAATAAATGTATTCTATCCATCAGAAAGCACATAATTACTGGAGGTTGGGGATGTATGTACCAGTGAACGGTGGTGCGGTGGTGCTCAACGGTGGAGCGGCGGAGACGGTCCGGTCGAGGGAGAGCGGTCAGGCGGAGAAGATGTCAATGCAGTTGAGGGAGGGCTTTCTCGAAACTAACTTTCGTTCCGCTATATATATATATATATATTTAGCTCTGCTATTCAAGAACCACTTCCTGAATAACTATTTAGGAACTCATTGTTACTGTTCACGTGAACACCAGGAACCCTCTGTTAACTTCTAGGCGAGCACGAGTTAACTTCTTTTTCTTTCTAAATTAACTTCCAGTATGTAACAGTAATAGTGAATGTTAACTTTCACTGTGTAAGTTAACTTCCGCGACCATTCTTAACTTCCTCATGTGCACAAGTTAACTACCTTTTCTATGCTAGTTAACTGCCTGACGGGGCATCGAATTTCCGTGTTTTCGCGGACTGTATATTGATTTAACTTTCAGGCAAGTACGAGTTAACTTATTTTTCTTTCTAAGTTAACTTCCAGTATGTAACAGTAATAGTGAATGTTAACTTTCACTATGTAAGTTAACTTCCGCGACCATTCTTAACTTCCTCATGTGCGCAAGTTAACTACTTCTTCTATGCTAGTTAACTGCCTGATGGAGCATGATTTTCCGTGTTTTCGCGAACTGTATATTGATTTAACTTCCAGTCGAGCACGAGTTAACTTCTTTTTCTTTCTAAGTTAACTTCCAGTATGTAACAGTAATAGTGAATGTTAACTTTCACTTTGTAAGTTAACTTTCGCGACCATTCTTAACTTCCTCATGTGTGCAAGTTAACTACCTCTTCTATGCTAGTTAACTGCCTGACGGGGCATCGATTTTCCGTGTCTTAGCTCACCATAATATTCTAGTAGGTAACTAGTAGAATCTACGGCAGTTAACTAGCAGGATTTTAGGCAGTTAACTAGCAGGATTTTAGGCACACACCTCAGATTTTTGCAGGGACACCCCTTTCCGCCTGATAGGTGCCATGAATACCAACGGTATCTCGCCTGCACCGATGCGGCGGATGGTTGGTGCCCTCGCCGGGGAATCCGGAACCTCCTCCTCGCGTCTGCCGCTACTGCAGCTCGCTCGCCTGCTCCGCCGCATCCTGGAAGAAGGTCGTTATGTCGGAAACAAGATGGAAACTCCAGCGCCGCTCGCTCGTCGGCGTCGGCGCAGCCCAGAAGAAGGTCTTTAGCTCAGGAAAAAGCGGGGAACTCCGGTGCCTCCTCCCTCGCGTCGGCCTCCGCCATTGCTCGCAACTCCGGCGCCTCCTCCCTCGCGTCGGCCTCCGCCGCCGCTCGCTCATCGGTGCCGGCGCAGGTCTCCGATCGTGGGGCGGGGCTTTGAAGGAAGGGGCGTGGTCGGGGCGTCCGGGTCGGAGACGTCCGGGATGTACAGGTCCGGGTCGTGGTCGGGATGTCCGGGTCGTGCTAGTTTTGGGTTAACAAACACTTTCCAAAAAGTAGGTGGTTCCTAGATAACTATCTAGGAACATCTTAAGGAGGTGTTTCTGAATAGTCCTGTCGTATATATATATATATATTGTGAACCCCGTCATGTCTAGGCACGCTTCTGTTCTTGTAGGCAGTGTTAGGCCTCCAAGTATAGAGGTTTGTAAAACAACAGCAAGTTTCCCTTAAGTGGATCACCCAAGGTTTATTAAACTCAGGGAGGAAGAGGTCAAAGGTATCCCTCTCAAGCAACCCTGCAATTACGATACAAGAAGTCTCTTGTATCCCCAACACACCAAATACACTTGTCAGGTGTATAGGTGCACTAGTTTGGCGAAGAGATAGTGAAATACAGGTAATATGGATGATTATAAGTGGTAATTGCAATCTGAAATAAAAATGCCAGCAAGCAAACATGTAACAGGACTGATTGTAAATGGTGTTTCAATGCTTAAAAACAAGGCCTAGGGATCATACTTTCACTAGTGGACACTCTCATATAAATATCTTCTCTTCATTATGCTACTCTGAACTACTCTCCGGTTGGATGATGTAGGGCTATAACAACACACCTCAAAGTTCGCATTCCCCATATAGATAAACCCATTGTCACCTCGAGCGCTAAATGGTTCCAACAAACACCACAAACTCATAGAGACATCCAACTCAAATTATAACTCATGATAAGTATTTCTGTAATCTTTAGCCTAAGTGCCACACGGTGTGCACACTATCAACTTCAGACACGTGGGGATAATCTGAGAGTAATTAAAGCACTTGAGTAGCATAGTAGATCTACTTATTCAACTAGATTACAAAGCTCAAGATCACAATAAGATCACACATAGAGAGAGATGAACACATAGCTACCGATAGATCCCTTATCCTCGAGGGAGAACTACTCCCTCCTCATCATGGGAGTCAGCAACGGCAGTGGAGATGGTGGTGGAGTCGATGGAGATGGCTTCGGGGGCAATTCCCCATCCCAGCAGTGTGCCGAAACAGAGACTTCTGTCCCCCGAATCTCCTCTTTGGTGGCGGCGGCGCTGTAGAACCTTTCGTGGATTTCTGATCTTGCTAGGGTTTTCGTCTCGGGGAGACGTATATATAGGCGAAAGGGAAAGTTCGGTGGAGCCTCGAGGGGCCCACACCATAGGGCGGCGCGACCTAGGGTGGACCCGCGCCAGCCCTAGGTGTGGCCACCTCATGGCTCCACTTCATCTCTCCTTCGGGCTTCGTGTTGCATCTGGAAAAATAGGAACTTTGTCTTTTGTTTCGTCCAATTTCGAGAATATTTCCTTACTAACTTTTCTGAAACCAAAAATAGCAGAAAACAGGCAACTGGTACTGCGTAATCTTGTTAATAGGTTAGTTCCAGAAAATGTATAAAAATGCCTCAAAGTGTAGAAAAACATAAGATAGTTGGTACAAAACAAGCATGGAACATCAAAAATTATAGATACGTTTACGACATATCAAGCATCTCCATGCTTAACTACTGCTCGTTCACGAGTAGGTAAGTGATAAAAAAGAATAATTTTTTAGGTGACATGCACCATCACAATCTTGATCAAGTTATTGTAAAGCATTGATAGCTGGGATCATAGTACTCTAAATATGAGCACGGAAGATATATTTCTAACAATAAGACATAGCAACTATGTTGCATCATGAAAGGCAACACAGACAATAGATCATGAATAATGCTTTGAAACACGTTTGTTTTTTTCACATATAAAAACATAGCAAGAGTGGTATTCAGCTTGTCCTTCATGGAATAGCAAAACATAAATGCATAGGACACCTTCAAAGTTCATAAGGGTGACTAGATACAAATAATTTAAGAACAAGCAGTATCATAGTTATGAATCAATCAACAAGTTTTGGGACAATGCACATTTAACTAAGAATGACAACTATGCTCTCTTAATTGGTGCATAAAGATGGAAGATGGAGACTCAACATAAAAATAAAAAATAAAGGCTCTTCACAAAGGGAAGTAGGGATTTCAAGTTCCATAAAGAGCTTCCAAAAATTATGGTACTTATTAGCTTTGAGATCTCATTGCCCCTATCATAAGCATCTTGAGGTGATTAAGGTTAAAGTGAGACAAATATGAGGTATATGCTTGATAGATCATAAGTTGAAAATCTCATGTCCCTTGAGTACGAGGGACGTTCCTCATGCTACTCAAATTTAGTCACAAGAAAGTTCTTGTCATTGTAAGTATATGTGTATCATAGAGAACCGCCAACGGGTACCCCTTGCCCCATGAAACAGGAGCTATCCATATCAAAATGACAAGGCAACAGATAATGAGAATCTCAACGATCTTTTTATTTACCATGAGCATGGTGCTTTTTTTCTCTTTTTCTATTTTTTTTTCTGAAGATGCTTCATAGTACTATGGTTATGCTGCAAGTTTCCACCATGATTAGGCATGTCTTAGGCTAGCCGCCCAGACATTTCTCTAACACATATACAATAATCCATGGACTTACAAGCTCCCCTTTTATTTCACACCGCCGACATCCATAAACAAAAGATCATGATATCAACTGGATAGATATGTACAAGTGTTGAAAGCGTTCCCCATGACAGCATGGTTCTGCTAACTCCCAACTTATAATTTGCAAGCATATAAGCAACATATATGTGAACAATGGTTCAAGTTTATTAAGTACAAGAAAATAAAGTGTGCCATCAAGTTCGTGAGAGCCTTAATCACTAATTTTCACATAACAAAAGTTTAATTTGGAAGATAATAAACACATGAATATACTTGGAATGGTGTAACACACCATGCATAGGAATTTATAGTGGACTCTTTGGAATAACTTGGTTTCTTGGGAGTTGGATGCACGATTAGAGCTCATACACAGTACAAGTGGAGGCTAGCAAAAGACTAGGAGCGACCAACTAAGAAAGTAATAATGGCCATAATCATGCAGAGCAACACAACATTATTAATTAAAGCATAAAGTGATATTACAAGTCAAAAACTAAATGATCATAGAGGCTAAGGTGACTAGTTCATAGTCTTAACATTGTGTAAGCATGCGCCAAGTCAACCCAAATAAAGCATCAAATGAGAATACCACAATATTATGCTTTTGTATGCTAAAACAACGCATGATTCTTTCATGGAACATTAAAAATCTCTATTCTTTGAAACAATTCATTCTACAACAATAAGTACTAAGCATATAATCAAAGCAACATCTAGCATGGCATGATAAAGTCTAAGTCACAGTCAAAACAAGCTTCCTTTTGTACCAACATAAGCATGACTTTCTACTCTTTTCCAACACCAATCAAATTATTTGAACCAACTCACAAAGATAATAATCAATAAATACCAGTGATATTGTCTCACAAATCTACAAAGAAGAACTAAAAAGGTCTAAGAACAAAGCAGAAGAAAACTAAAGCTAAACGCAGTGCTACCAAAAGAGAACACTCACAGAACAATAAGAGTGAAAACTAGAGTGTTCTAGACAATGAAGATCTAGGTGTGACTTATCCAAAATAGGTGTGTTGGTGTCCGACCAACTTGTTGCAGCAAGCAAAAAAAAAAACTATAAACAAAAGCAAAGATGCTCCAAAAACAACACATAGTGCATGAAGAAATTAACATATAGTGTATTGAAAGAAGACCTGAGATTTTTGTTAATGAAGATGGGGATGTCTTGGGCATCCCAAAGATTTGATGCTTGTACCTCTTAAATATTTATTGGGGTGACATGGGTGGAATCTCCAAGCTTGATCTTTTGTCCATACTTCATCTCATCACATCATCTCTCCCTACGCTTGAAAATTTCCTTCATACAAAACTTCACACAATCTTCATTAGCAACATTAGTGTATGCAAAATAATAGGCCTTTGGGTTCAGACTCAACTCAAGTAAAACATACATTAAAACATAAGATACTGTGCAACTCCTTTTAAAAGCTCAAGTGATCAAAGAGAACTCAAAAAGAAATTGATAAGAGGCAAATGCAAATAATGGCAGAAATCTATCAAAACAGACCAGCAGGTAAAGACATATTTTTTAAAACATCTTCTGTTGCTCAAATAGAAAAGTGAAAAACTAACAAAAGTTGGGTCAATACTAGGGGCATGCACAAAAAACATTTCATCTCAATCCGACGTACTAGGATTTTCAAGATTTTTTTAGAGTGAAGCACATAAATATGTTTCGAGACAGCAACTTCCCCAAATCTTACTTCCCTCTCATTAGAGGCTATTCTTGGTACAAAAACCACACAAAAAGGATAAGGAGAGGTTATTATAGAGGCAATAACTTACAAGACTCATATAAACAAAATAAACTGAAAGAAAAAAATATAATGGGTTGTCTCCCAAAAACTCTTTCTTTATAGCCATTAAGATAGGCATGATAATTTCAATGATGCTCACATAAGAAATATGAATTGAAATAAAAGAGAGCATCAAGAAGAAAATATAAAACAAATTTAAGTCTAACCCACTTCCTATGAAAAATAATCTTGTAAAGAAACAAGTCATGAAAGCACAAAGCAACAAGCATAGGAAAGCAAAACAAGTGCAACTTCAAAAATTTCAACATAAAGAGGGGAAACTTAATATTATTGAGATGTATAAAAGCATGTTTCCATTTCTCATAATAATTTCAGTAGCATCATGAATAAAATTAACAATATAACTATCACATAAAACACTCTTATCATGAGCCACATGCATATAATAATTATTACTCTCCACATAAGCATAGTCATTCTTATTAATTGTAGTGGGAGCAAATTCAACAAAATAGCTATCATTATTATTCTCATCACATAATCATCAAATATAGGAGGCATATTGTAATCATAATTAATTTTCTCCTCAATAGTAGGTGGACTAAAAATATCATATTCATCATTGTAATCATCATATATTGGAGGTATAGTATCATTATAATCAATAGAATAGTTATCTTCCAAAGTGTGTTCATTTGTAAAGAAATCATCATAGCAAATTTTCTCCTCTAAATCTGGGGAACTAAAAAGATCATAAAAACTAGCTTCCCCAAGCTTAGACTTTTCCATAGAATTAGCAATAATGGTGTTCAAAGAATTCATACTAATAACATTGCTATTAGGGTGCAAATAAAGTTCCATAGGTTTTTTAATTTTCTCTTCAAACACTTCATGTCCTAACTCAAGATAAATACTATAAAGATCTCTAATTTTGTTGTTGTTTTGCATTAAGCCTAACTAGTGAAAAGAAAAATAAGAAACAAAAAGATATAATTGTAGAATCTAAAGGAAATAACTTCGAACACTCACACACCAGCAACAGTACTAGCAGATAGATTAGTAGCCAGAGGATGTGAGTACCTTTTACCTTACCTCCTCAGCAACGGCGCTAGGAAAGAGCTTGATGTCTACGCACACTTCTATTCTTGTAGACAGTGCTGGGCATCCAGGTGCAGAGGTTTGTAGGACAGCAGCAATTTCCCTTCAGTTGATCACCCAAGGTTTATCGAACTCAGGAAGGAAGAGGTCAAAGGTATCCCTCTCAAGCAACCCTGAAATTATGATACAAGAAGTCTCTTGTGTCCCCAACACACCAAATACACTTGTCAGGTGTATAGGTGCACTAGTTCAGCGAAGAGATAGTGAAATACATGTAATATGGATGGTTATAAGTGGTAATTGCAAACTGAAATAAAAATGGTATCAAGCAAACATGTAATAGGACTGATTGTAAACGGTGTTTCAATGCTTAGAAACAAGGCCTAGGGATCATACTTTCACTAGTGGACACTCTCATGTAAATATCTTCTCTTCATTATGCTAATCTGAACTACTCTCCGGTTGGACGATGTAGGGCTATAACAGTGTAACATCCCAGCATTAGAGCTTAGAAATAAGTTGAACCCAGATGTGTGCATTGCATTCATGCATAGAAAATCTGAATAATTTTCGCGCTTTTAAATAAAATTTGTTAAAGTGATTGAAACCTCTCTCAACTTGATGTAATTATATTAGATCATCAAGTTGATTGTGACAAGTTTCAGAATGACCTTTGTTAAAACCTTGTTTTGGGTAAATGATATTTGATCTAAGGGTAGATCAAATTTAATGAAAGTCAAACTCTAATACATTATTTAATGATTCATATTTTATCCTTAAGCAGTCATATCCCAGTATTCATTACACAACTCATGAATAAAAAGTTATAAATATAACTTAAGTAATAGGAATGTGACAATTAAAGCTTGACATAACTTAATCTCATGTATCTCTACCATGAGTATCATGGTAATACCTAACCTTAACTCTTTAGTGAGTTTGGGTAGTAAGGAAATTAAGTTAAGATCAGTTACCACACATCTTTCTTTCCATAAGCATCTTGATCATCTCTATTGAACCTTATTCTAATCTTATGGTTCATCAATGTGGAGTAATCAACTATTGATTCACCAATCCTTAACCTATCACTTCTTGATCTATTAACCCTTGTCCTTATCATAGCATCCATTTAAAATCCTTTAGAGAAAGAGGTAAGGAAAGGTATATGGTAATGCTAGATTCAAATATCATCTATAGGATGGGAGTGTTGGAAGTAAATAAGATCAATAAGATTATTGGTGGAGTTAAATCACTCCTGAATGAATAGAAGAGTTGTAAGGTTCCCGACCTTTAATAAGGTAGAGATCCCTGTGTTTACAATGCTAATCCCTGGATCAATAGCCAGCATCCACAGTTAAGATGTAATATCAAGAAACAAAGGTCATAATACAACTTTATAACCAGGAATAAAATAATTCATTACATCTTACATAGCTCATTTGGCTATCACATTACATTGCAGCAGAACATTTACAAGCATGGGGTCCTTCATCTTCAAAGTGCCACAGGCAGTCATGTTGGTTGTAGACTTGTAATCCTAATTCAACACACTTCACTAACATCAAACAAACCCGCAACATAATAAGTTGCAACCACAAGGTCAATACATTTGAATTGTATTGGCAAGTTTCACTACTAAGTAGAAATATGTGGATCCTATCATTACATGCATATTTGGTTAAGTGGGGTTCAGGCTCATTTGTAGAAAGCAATATAGTTTTATCCTATCTTTTCAAAATAGTTTTTGTTCTTTGTCAAATATTTTTGAACTTCTTGGAAAACTCCAAGTGCTTCAAATCCCTTGTTGTCACCCCCAAGTTTTAACTTTGAGAAATTGGAATGTCAAGATCTTCCATAGCTTCAGGACTTAGTTGCTCAGTATTGTCCATAATCGGGGACACGGCTAAGTACTTAGAATTTTGATCTTCTGCAGAAGTT
Organism: Avena sativa; assembly: GCA_916181665.1. Taxonomy (NCBI): domain Eukaryota; kingdom Viridiplantae; phylum Streptophyta; class Magnoliopsida; order Poales; family Poaceae; genus Avena; species Avena sativa. The sequence goes on along the minus strand of OV702283.1, from coordinate 150,226,528 downwards.
GTACACTTTACCCACATGACACAATCTCATCTTGATGTCACCAGTGGCCGCTGGATAAGTACTCACCAAGATGGAGTACTGGCAGATTGAGAATGTGACAAAGTCTTTCCATAGGAGTCCTCCCAATACACAATGCTAGCTTGTCATCTAGGCACCAATGTAGGGTTTCAAGTTCCCTAGCACAAATCTATTTAACCTGAAGATGCCAATGCATGGGACTTCCACTATGTAATTGACTAAGCCAGAGCCCATTTAGCATGTGGCTGTACACGGAAGCCACTGTACGAGAAACATGTTCAATCTCTAAGTCCCTGGGTGGTTTTCTTCTAGTGCACAACAAAAGAGATTGCCATGTAAACATGGTTCCTTTTGTTGCCACCTTGTCCAAAACTTGAGTATCCTTGTCCACCCAGGTGGTTCATTGAGTACTTGTTTTATTATATAAAACATATATCTTTTCAACTCTTCATATATTCATAACATGTATCCCATCCCAATATATAGCAGGTCTAAGCATACTACAACTACATTGTTTCCACTAAGGAGTATATAAGGGTATCCTATTAGGATTTAGCATGGCATAAAATATAGAAATCCTTCTCATGCATGTTATAAAAATCCACTAAGTGTAATCAAAATAATAGGACTTGGATAATAGTGTCACTTGCCTTTTTAGTAGAGAATGTTGGTTCACTTCTTGATCTTGCAAATATCACACTCTTCTAATTCCACTACAATACAATCAAGCAAACACATATTCAACACATCATTCAAACAACTTAACACACATAAAATAACAAAAACAAGGTCATGCATGCAAGCATGCAAAAGATAGTTTTATTTGCAAAAAAATGGTTTCTACTAGGCTCTAAACATTGTAAGGTTCAAAAAGTGGTCATTTACTAAAGTGGTAAAACCATTTGCAAAAGGTTTTATCTATAAACCATTTTTAAATAAAATCATTATTTTATGTGGTTGAAAATGCTTTTAGCAAAGCAATATTCTTTAAAGAGTTCTCCAAATATATTTTAATTCTCAAAACTTGGTGTTTAGGGTCAGAAAGTTTGAATCAATTCATTTCCCAAAGATTTTACTCAAAAATCATTTCTAAAATAAAATCAATATTTTTATTTGACTAGAAATGAGCTAATTCAATTATTTATTCTCTAACTTCACAAAATACATTTTTAAATCCATAAGTTGGTTCCTAGGTCAGTAGGTTCACAACAAACCATTTTGCAAAGATTTTCACATTAAACTTATATCTAGAACAATTTTTATATTCAAATTAAGCCTAGACATGTTTCTGCAAATTCAACCAATTTTCCAGAAGCAAAACATTAAACAAAGTGCATGGTTGCAAAGTACTTGTTCTACTGATTACATTGATATAAATTTGCAAAATTTGGACGTGTAGAACTAAAGTTATGGCTTCTTCAAATTTGCAAACAAATCAGATTCTAATTTTGTTTTTAAACAAAACCCTGTCCACATGGCGCAACCTAATTGGCCGGTACCGCTTCGGGTGGATCGACTGTTATAGACCGTAGGATCTCATTTAGATCACACGGTGCAGATTGACTGATACCTCTTCGCTAAGCTGTTATATCGTAGCCACTAGATGATGATCCAACGGCTGCTGTGAGGTTGACCAGGAATGGGCGGCGCTGGCGGCGGCGTCTGGCGGAGCACGCTCTGCTCGCGGTGGTGCCGGCGATACAGGACGTAAGGGAGGTAACGGGGGTGCTCACCGTGCTCGCGGGGTCGAGGTGAAGCTCAAGGTGGCGCTGGCTTGGCAAGGGGCGCTCAGGGACGGCGACGATTGCTCGCCGGAGTAGCTCCTGACGACGGCCGGTTCTGTTTGTTGACGGAGGTGAGGCTGCAGGTCGCGCCGAGGCAAAACAAGGACGTGGTCAGATGCGTACTGATCTGGGGAAGATGGGAGCATCAACAGGAGGCGCGGGGGTGGTCGAGGCTTACCAGAGGGAGTCGCCGGAGAAGGGACAGACGCGGCGGCGAGTTGAGGTCGACGAAGCCGAGCTTCCAGAGCGCGCGGGAGCGAACTGGTGCTATGTGCAGGTTCGCCTGGCGATGGGGAATGTGCTAGCATGCAGAGGGAGGCGAGGGGTGGCCGTGGTTCGCCGGATTTTGCTGGAGAAGGTCGCCGGAGCAGCAGCGGTGCAAAGGCGATTCGAGGCAGCCTGGTGGCAGAGAGGAGGCGGTGTTTGAGGGGAAAGATAGAGCGGAGAGGGGCGAGTAAGTACGCGTGGTCACCGGAGGATTTAACACATGCATTAACTGGTATTCATCGCCGGAATTACTGCCAGAAACGGCGAGGCGACGAGGTCGCGAGGTTGATGACGCCTAGCTGGCGGTGGGGTCTGTCTGGCAGTGAGGGAGAGAGAGAGGGAGATGGGTCCACATGTCTGTGTCTCTGCGGGTTGTTATCTGTGTAGAAAACGTTTCGCCGTGGGGGAGAGCTGGTGGGCTGGACTGGGCCTTGATGGGCTTGCTTAGTTGGGCTGTGTTGTTTCACTATTTTTTTTATTCTGTAAGCTTTTTCTTTTTCTATTTGATTTTCTGTTTTGATTTCAAACAAACAATTCAAACTCCAAATGATTTCAAACTTCCACCAAACTTTGTATTGATTTTAGTTCTGTTTAACAACATAATCCAAAGTCCAAAACTAAATAATTTTTTATTCTTTTTAAGATCCATTAATAATTAAATAAATAGACCTTAGTCATTAATTCAAATAGGGTTTAATTTATTTTAAATCTCTATTTGAAATCTAAAACAATACCAAAATCATTTCAGTAGGTTTTATTTGAATAAATAAACACTTGGAAAACTTATTTAAAATAAAATAACAAGTTTTAGTGTTTATTTAAAATGGAAAAGCCTTTACTTAAATAAAATTTGGATATTAATAAATCCTCATTATTTTATTTAATTAAACCTTTTACTCTTTTTATCAAATAGAAATATTTCATTTCAAAAGCTTGGCCAAGATTTAATTTGGCTCTATAAAATAATCCTTATTTATAATTCTACCTTTTCTTTTGAAAACCAAATCTTTTTATTAAAAGATCCAAAAATAGTGATTCCAAATATTTTAACTTTATTGTTTATTTATCTTTTTAAATCCCTTTAGGCTTTTATTTGATCAAAATAGGTTTTGATATTTCCAATTGGAATCAAAAAGTTTCTTCTCACCCTGAATTTCAACAAAGTTTTATTTTGTTTATTTAATTTTTTTCACATTTCAAAATTTGGAAAATTTTGGGATGTGATAGGCTACCATCCTTAAAATAAATCTCGTCCCAAGATTTGGGAAGGCTAAAGGTTACAAGTTGGCTTCAAGGCAACTAGGGTACTACCACCCTTAAAATAAAGTCTCATAGGGTTACATTGATGGTTCACTTGACTATGGGTTCAACACTTATTATCCAGACAAGGAATCCTTATTTGACTCTTCTAGGTTAACTAGTTTCTAACATCCACTTCTTCTATCTCTTCAAAGTTTCCATCCATGTCAATGTCGTTCACATGTCCTTTCTGGGTCACATTGGAGTCATTTCCATTGGACCCTTTAGCATCCTTTTTCTTTTTCTTCTCAGGACAGTCTGATGCATAATGTCCAAGTTCTTTACAGTTATAGCATTGCAACTAGCTAATATCTTTCTTGAAAGTGTCATGTTGGTTCTGACCAAGGTCATCTCCATTGTCAGTATTATTTCCATTATTCTCACTTTCATTGTTGTTGTGGGAATACTGATGTGGTTCATAATCTTCATTGCTCTTTTTGAATGAATGCTTATTTTTTGATGATCCTGAGTGATTCTTGAGTTTATGCTTCCTCTTTCTGTTCTCAACTTGATTCATCTTGTTTTCCAATATAGTGGCTTTGTCACAGAGTGATTGATAAGTTGGGACATAGGCAACAGCTAGCTACAGGTTCAACTCATCATTAAGTCCTTCAAGAAATTTTTCTTTTCTCTTAGCATCTGTGTCAACTTCATCCGGTGCATAGCGTGCCAGATTGTTGAATTCTTCAATATACTCAGCCACACTGAGGTGACGCTATTTCAGATTATGAAACTCCTTTTTCTTCAAGTACATTACTCCAAGTGAGATGTGAGTTGTTCTGAATCCATCCTCAAAAATAGCCCTAGTCACATCCTCAAGGGGAGTGGTGATCTGAAAGTTGTCCCACCATGTTGCTGCTGGTCCTTCAAGCAGAAATGCTGCAAACCTAACTTTTTCTTCGTCAGTGTAGCCAACAGTCACTAGGTCTTTGTTCACTGAACGTAACCAATCATCAGCTTCCACTGGATCAGTTGTTCCAGAGAATCTTGCAGGCCTAAGTTTCAGAAACTTGGTGAGCATGTCAAGTTCTGGAGGATTATTCTGATTGTTGTTGTTGTTGTTCTGATTCTATATGAGTGTGGTCATCTCCTGCATCAACTGTGTCTAAAATGCCAACATCTGATGTATCTCAGGGGGAATGTTGTTGTTGTTTTGGTTGGGGTTGGCACGACGAGGAGGCATCTGTTGGTTTGATAGGGATAAGTATTGGTGGATAGGTTTTTAAGAAGTTTTAACACACAACTCAAAACCAACCAAGTTCAATCAAACAATCAAGCAACTATTCACTTAACAACTTATGAGTTTAACTCATGAGTTGAAGGAATCAACATGTTTTCTTGAAAATAATAACTTAGTATAATCATACTTCATAGGTCAATATGATCCATACACTAACTTGGTATCAATGTCTTTGGTAGGCAATCTAATGTCTCTTGGTTTTTCACTTGTAGTCCTTAGTGATGTCTAAGTTGAAGTCCTTGGTGAAAATAAGGTTGAAATTTCTTGAAGATGTTGAAGTCATTAGAGTTGATGAAGTCCTTGGTGAAACTAAAGTTAAAGTCATTGGTCATGGTGAAGGCTTTATCCATCAAGTTGAAAGGAAGAGGTGTAGAATCAAAACCAAAAAGGTTGAGGAAAGAGTTTACAAGATTGTTTGTAAATAAGTTTTGTAACAAATACAACTCCTATTTTTCTAAGGGGTTTTGTCCAATCCTAAGGTTACAATCCTACAGGCAACACAGTGCTCTGATACCATCTGTAAGGTCCCCAACCTTTAATAAGGTAGAGATCCCTGTGTTTACAATGCTAGTCCCTGGATCAATAGCTAGCATCCACAGTTAAGATGTAATATCAAGAAACAAAGGTCATAATACAACTTTATAACCAGGAATAAAATAATTCATTACATCTTACATAGCTCATTTGGCTATCACATTACATTGCAGCAGAATATCTATAAGCATGGGGTCCTTCATCTTCAAAGTGCCACAGGCAGTCATGTTGGTTGTAGACTTGTAATCCTAATTCAACACACTTCACTAACATCAAACAAACCTGCAACATAATAAGTTGCAGCCACAAGGGTCAATACATTTGAACTGTATTGGCAAGTTTCACTACTAAGTAGAAATATGTGGATCCTATCATTACATGCATATTTGGCTAAGTGGGGTTCAGGCTCATTTGCAGAAAGCAATATAGTTTTATCCTATCTTTTCAAAATAGTTTTTGTTCTTTGTCAAATATTTTTGAACTTCTTGGAAAACTCCAAGTGCTTCAAATCCCTTGTTGTCACCCCCAAGTTTTAACTTTGAGAAATTGGAATGTCGAGATCTTCCATAGCTTCAGGCCTTAATTGCTTAGTATTGTCCATAACCGGGGACACGACTAAGTACTTAGAATTTTGATCTTCCGCAGAAGTTGTACACTTTACCCACATGACACAATCTCATCTTGATGCCACCAGTGGCCGCTGGATAAGTACTCACCAAGATGGAGTACTGGCAGATTGAGAATGTGACAAAGTCTTTCCATAGGATTCCTCCCAATACACAATGCTAGCTTGTCATCTAGGCACCAATGTAGGGTTTCAATTTCCCTAGCACAAATCTAGTTAACCTGAAGATGCCAATGCATGGGACTTCCACTATGTAATTGACTAAGCCAGATCCCATTTAGCATGTGGCTGTACACGGAAGCCACTGTACGAGAAACATGTTCAATCTCTAAGTCCCTGGGTGGTTTTCTTCTAGTGCACAACAAAAGAGATTGCCATGTAAACATGGTTCCTTTTGTTGCCACCTTGTCCAAAACTTGAGTATCCTTGTCCACCTAGGTGGTTCATTGAGTACTTGTTTTATTATATAAAACATATATCTTTTCAACTCTTCATATATTCATAACATGTATCCCATCCCAATATATAGCAGGGCTAAGCATACTACAACTACATTGTTTCCACTAAGGAGTATATAAGGGTATCCTATTAGGATTTAGCATAGCATAAAATATAGAAATCCTTTTCATGCATGTTACAAAAATCCACTAAGTGTAATGAAAATAATAGGACTTGGATAATAGTGTCACTTGCCTTTTTAGTAGAGAATGTTGGTTCACTTCTTGATCTTGCAAATATCACACTCTTCTAATTCCACTACAATACAATCAAGCAAACACATATTCAACACATCATTCAAACAACTTAACACACATAAAATAACAAAAATAAGGTCATGCATGCAAGCATGCAAAAGATAGTTTTATTTGCAAAAAAAATGGTTTCTACTACGCTCTAAACATTGTAAGGTTCAAAAGGTGGTCATTTACTAAAGTGGTAAAACCATTTGCAAAAGGTTTTATCTATAAACCATTTTTAAATCAAATCATTATTTTATGTGGTTGAAAATGCTTTTAGCAAAGCAATATTCTTTAAATAGTTCTCCAAATATATTTTAATTCTCAAAACTTGGTGTTTAGGGTCAGAAAGTTTGAATCAATTCATTTCCCAAAGATTTTACTCAAAAATCATTTCTAAAATAAAATCAATATTTTTATTTGACTAGAAATGAGCTAATTCAATTATTTATTCTCTAACTTCACAAAATACATTTTTAATCCATAAGTTGGTTCCTAGGTCAGTAGGTTCACAACAAACCATTTTGCAAAGATTTTCACATTAAACTTATATCTAGAACAATTTTTATTCAAATTAAGCCTACACATGTTTCTGCAAATTCAACGAATTTTCCAGAAGCAAAACATTAAACAAAGTGCATGGTTGCAAAGTACTTGTTCTACTGATTCTATTGATATAAAATTTTCAAAATTTGGACGTGTAGAACTAAAGTTATGGATTTTTCAAATTTGCAAACAAATCAGATTATAATTCTGTTTTTAAACAAAACCCTGTCCACATGGCGCAACCTAATTGGCCAGTACCGCTTCGGGTGGATCGACTGTTACAGACCGTAGGATCTCATTTAGATCACACGGTGCAGATTGACTGATACCTCTTCGCTAAGCTGTTATATCGTAGCCACTAGATGATGATCCAATGGCTGCTGTGAGGTTGACCAGGAATGGGCGGCGCTGGCGGCGGCGTCTGGAGGAGCACGCTCTGCTCGCGGTGGTGCCGGCGATACAGGACGCAAGGGAGGTAATGGGGGTGCTCACCGTGCTCGCGGGGTCGAGGTGAAGCTCAAGGTGGCGCTGGCTTGGCGAGGGGCGCTCAGGGACGGCGACGATTGCTCGCCGGAGTAGCTCCTGACGATGGTCGGTTCTGTTTGTTGACGGAGGTGAGGCTGCAGGTCGCGCCGAGGCAAAACAAGGACGTGGTCAGATGTGTACTGATCTGGGGAAGATGGGAGCATCAATAGGAGGCGCGGGGGTGGTCGAGGCTTACCAAAGGGAGTCGCCGGAGAAGGGACAGACGCGGCGACGAGTTGAGGTCGATGAAGCCGAGCTTCCAGAGCGCGCGGGAGCGAACTGGTGCTATGGACAAGTGCGCCTGGCGATGGGGAATGTGCTAGCATGCAGAGGGAGGCGAGGGGTGGCCTATGGTTCGCCGGATTTTGCTGGAGAAGGTCGCCGGAGCAGCGGCGGTGCAAAGGCGATTCGAGGCAGCCTGGTGGCAGAGAGGAGGCGGTGTTTGAGGGGAAAGAGAGAGCAGAGAGGGGCGAGTAAGTACGCGTGGTCACCGGAGGATTTAACGCAGGCATTAACTAGTATTCATCGCAGGAATTACTGCCAGAAACGGCGAGGCGACGAGGTCGCGAGGTTGATGACGCCTAGCTGGCGGTGGGGTCTGTCTGGCAGTGAGGGAGAGAGAGAGGGAGATGGGTCCACCTGTCTGTGTCTCTGCGGGTTGTTATCTGCGTAGAAAACATTTCGCCGTGGGGGAGAGCTGGTGGGCTGGACTGGGCCTTGATGGGCTTGCTTAGTTGGGCTGTGTTGTTTCACTTTTTTTTATTCTGTAAGCTTTTTCTTTTTCTATTTGATTTTCTGTTTTGATTTTCAAACAAACAATTCAAACTCCAAATGAATTCAAACTTCCACCAAACTTTGTATTGATTTTAGTTCTGTTTAACAACATAATCCAAAGTCCAAAACTAAATATTTTTTATTTTTTTAAGATCCATTAATAATTAAATAAATAGACCTTAGTCATTAATTCAAATAGGGTTTAATTTATTTGAAATCTAAAACAATACCAAAATCATTTCAGTAGATTTTATTTGAATAAATAAAAAACTTGGAAAACTTATTTAAAATAAAATAACAAGTTTTAGTGTTTATTTAAAATGGAAAAGCCTTTACTTAAATAAAATTTGGATATTAATAAATCCTCATTATTTTATTTAATTAAACCTTTTACTCTTTTTATCAAATAGAAATATTTCATTTCAAAAGCTTGGCCAAGATTTTATTTGGCTCTATAAAATAATCCTTATTTATAATTCTACCTTTTCTTTTGAAAACCAAATCTTTTTATTAAAAGATCCAAAAATAGTGATTCCAAATATTTTAACTTTATTGTTTATTTATCTTTTTAAATCCCTTTAGGATTTTATTTGATCAAAATAGGTTTTGATATTTCCAATTGGAATCAAAAAGTTTCATCTCACCCTGAATTTCAACAAAGTTTTATTTTGTTTATTTAATTTTTTTTACATTTCAAAATTTGGAAAATTTTGGGATGTGACAAGAGTTATTTAGATTATATAATTATATGGTGATAAAGTAGATTATAGGGATAAACATTGAAGATAGTTATCAAGGAGTAATCCTCTTAGAACAAGTAGGTATAGTCAATGAATAATATCTCTTTGTTCCATAGAGATAAACAGAAGATAATTCTAATATAACTATAATATTGCTTTGATGAAGCCTTGTTTAGCCAATTGGAAACCTAAACCATAAAGGATCAAAGCATTATAATGATCATGCTTTAGTCACTGAGATTGAATGCTTATATCCTGTATAAGTAACATTGGTGGGTAAAACTTGACTGAACTTGATTAAGATGATGTAGAGCAGCATTGAATTATAGAGTTAGTATTTTCCTTTGGAAAAAGAGTAAACCCTTGAGGTGAAGTAGGATTTTATGTATATCTAATTATAAATACATTTGCTGAAGTAATATTAGTATTGGATAATTATGGAAGAATAGGAACGGAGTTAGAAGTAGCGCCGTGTTAGATTGGGGGTTATCAGCAGAAGAATAGTTGATATAACCAAGTATGGATATGAGAAAATTATATAAAGCTTAAGTGTCAAGCTCATTGTATTTATAAGTGGGTTTAGAAGAATAAAAGGTGGATAAAAATATTTTTATGAAGTAAGGATCATCATGATAACACATGATGATGGATATGAAGGAGTAGAATATCTAAGAAAGGAATTCCTTAATTAGAAGTCCAGAATTATGAATTATGGAGGATAGGAATTCTTGGTAAACACTAAACCTTAAATCTGTGATCAAACTTAATATCCATCTCATCTATTGGGAAAATCATATTATCTTCATAAGGTTTTGTAGGAATAGTTTATATAGCAAATCACTTAAGCACATCTCTGTCAATTCCAATTATCATAATTATATGTGCTTAGGAATATCTTTATCAATCCTCCTCATAAGACATTTCAGTTAATAACTTTCTATTTTCAAAAGGTGATATCATTAAAGATCATAAACATGAGGCAATAGGTTTAGTTATTAAATCCTTACTCACATCAATAAAAGAAAATAAGTATTATAAGAACCTAAACTCTAGGTGAAAGGATACGGATGTCGCCTAGAGGGGGGGTGAATAGGCGATTAAAACTTTTCCTAGAGTGGCTCAACAAAGGCAGAATAAAACTAGTGTTTACTTTGTTAAGCACAACCTAGAACAACTAAGGTTCACTTATGTGCACCAACAACTTATGCTAAGCAATACAAGCAACAAAGTGATAGCAAGATATATAGTACTTCAAGCACGAAGGCTATCACAATGTAGAGTGCATAAGTAAAGAGCTCGGGTATAGAGATAACCGAGGCACGCGGGGACACCGATATTTTACCGAGTTCCTCCCAACATGGAGTACGTCTCATTTGGAGAGGGTGTGGTATCAAACCACCAACGCCACAAAAGGCCTCCCTTATTCTCCGGTGAATCTCACCCCAATGGGATCTCTTTACTTATGCACTCTACATTGTGATAGCCTTCGTGCTTGAAGTACTATATATCTTGCTATCACTTTGTTGCTTGTATTGCTTAGCATAAGTTGTTGGTGCACATAAGTGAACCTTAGTTGTTCTAGGTTGTGCTTAACAAAGTAAACACTAGTTTTATTCCGCCTTTGTCAACCGGAACCTCTCACAAGGTTGGGGCACAACTCCACAACTTAATTGGAGGCTCCCAACAAATGCCACCAAGGCCACAATGCCACCAAGGCCACAAACCGTCTAGGGTTCCAAGAACCCAAGAGGGACAAGCTCCAATGAGTAACTCAAATCAAATCCTCCAAAGAGAACTCAAACCGATGCACCAAATGCAAATGGCAAGAACACCACAAAGGTGCTCAAATCCCTCTCTCCCAAATTCCACCAAAGCTACAAAAGCTTATGGGGGAATAAGAGAGGAAGAACAATGGAGTAAATCCACAAAAGACTCCAAGATCTAGATCCCAATATGTTCCCCTCACTTAGAGGAGAGATTGATTGGTGGGATTGTAGATCTAGATCTCCTCTTTCAAATCCCTCAAGAATATGCAAGAATCATTGGAGGGATTGAGAGAAAGAAAGCTCAAGAAGGTCAACAAAGGAGGGGAAAACTTGCAAGAATGGTTAGGGAACCATTGGGGAAGAAGGCCCCTTAAATAGGTTCCCCGAAAATCCAACCGTTGAAGCCAAAAAAACGCGAATCCCGGTACTACCGGACATTCCCGGTACTACCGGACATTCCCAGTACTACCGGACAATCCCTGGGGATCCCAGGTCGCCAAACGCACCTTTTTCAGTACCGACCGGTACTACGGGGCGGTACTACCGGACCTCCGGTACTACCGGACCCTTGTCCGGTACTACCGGTCATCCCTGAACGAAAACGGCCATAACTTTTGCATCCGGACTCCGATTTTGATGATCTTGGGCTCGTTTTGAAGAGGACAACAAGCTCTAAAATATAATGCAAAGAAAAATTATAGTCCAGCAAGGGAGGATAGATCCAAATAACGAAAGTTTTAACCTCTATCAAAAAGATGAACCGATAAAACCTCCAACATCAAAAACGTAATAGAAAATGCATATGAAATCCGTTTTCGATGAACGAGAGCTTGTCATGGAGATTAACACAAGCTCTAAATCCTCACATGAGTAAGAACCAAATAATGGAAGGTTTTACCTATCTCTAAAATACAAACCGGTAAAAACTCCAAGATCAAAACACAATAAGATATAAAAGGGAAATCTGTTTTTGATGGACTAGAGCTTGTTATGGAGATTACCACAAGCTCTATATCCTCACATGGATAAGACCAAATAACAACCAAATATGATGATGCAAGTATGCAAAGGTTTGATCTCTCTCCAAACGATGTGACCGAGTTACTCATTCGAGAGCCCCTCTTGATAGTACGGTTATCTATCCTAAACCCGGTCTCCCAACAAACATGAGACCAGCAAAAGGGAAAACCTATCAATATTATACCTTTTACTTGAGCAATCCACTTGAGCTCTATGTAGACGATCTTGTCCTTCTCAAGATGGAACACCTTCCTTAAATCCTCATCATTGATCCATGATCACCGAGGATGGCAAGCATCAAACATGAGATCTTCTATAGATGGCGCATTTTGAGCTTGCACAACACATCTTCTTCTCATTTCATCTATCTTGAAGTCAACACATGCTCCAAGCAATGCCAATGGAAAATTCCTACAAGTACAACTTAATACACACATTAGTCCATAAAGATTGTCATTAATTACCAAAACCACACATGGGGGCCCAACATGTTCTTTCAATCTCCCCCATTTTGGTAATTGATGACAATCCCTTTAAGAGGGTTTATATAAGGAATATTAATGAATAAAATGGTAATACCAATATCAAATACTACAAAAGTATGTGATATTGGTACCACCATCATATATAGAGCAAACTCCCCCACAATCTATGCATGTGTGATGAACTTGAATTTCATTGCATATATTGCCAATCATTATCATTGGTGGAGTTTCCTCTATATATACCACATGCTAAGCAACAACAAAGATGCAAGAGCATGAGAAGTAAATGCACAAGAACAAACTCAATGCATAAACCAACTTCCCTTAAACCCTCTAGAACTTCTCCCCCATTGGCATTGATTGCCGAAATGGGTGACAAGTTCTAGAAGGCAAATATAGTAATAATTCCTCCAAATGTGTGCCTTCGCACATATCCAATGATGAATACTTGGGAGGGAGTAGAACTATATCGAGGACCCAAAGATTGCTAAAATAAAGTCAAATGATGCAAGCAACTTCAAGTCCGACAAACCAATTTGAAAACAACAAATGAGTCCAAATGGAAACAACAAGATATTATGATATGAGCAAGAGAGTGCTTTAAATAACAAAATAGAGAAGCTCCCTAAGATTTGTGCACTATTCAACATAAATGCATTAGAATACATATTGCACAAATATGGAATCCTCGCTCCCCCATAAGTATTTAAAACACAACAAATGAGAAAGAAGACAAATGTGCATTATTAGATGAATTAGATGAGCTCCCCAAAGATAATGCACCAATTATGATAATTGTATTTGGGATCAAGGTGCATAATCATGGAATCCTCACTCATCCAAGTTAATTTAACAATACAAGGCATGAGAGAATAAATATGAGTGCCCAAAGATGCAAACAAGAGGAACAAGCACTCATAGGCAATTAAATTTGGAAGCCACCGAAGAATCATAAGGAATAGAAAGGTGGTCTCCAAGGATTAAAAATCAACTAGAATTATCTTCTCATATGTGCATATGTCTCTAAGTGGAAAATATCACAAAGACATATTCCAAAGAAAAAAAATGCACACATAAAGAAGATTATACAAGAAAGCACATGAAAGGCAAAAATGAAGTCATAACATATATCAATAAGATTTTTGCTTCAATGCATGGCCAAAGGCTCACATAGATCTTATAGTACATAATGGACTTCAAACACAAACACACTACATATATTACAACTATCACCAAGGGAAAAGGAGAAAATTGAAATATATGAAGAAAGGCAACAAGTATCATAATAGAAAATAGACTAGCAAAATCTCACTATTGCATATGAGAGAAGTTGAGGAAATGATAGGCAATAAAATTGCTAGATTGACATATTTGGGATTGGAGGATCATGTGCATGATTTTGTATAGTCCCAACTACATGTAGTCATCTCAACTTAAACACATATACGCTAGAGAGTCCTCTTAAAACCATGGCTAGAACTACAACAATTTCAAATACATTAATTCATGCTAGAAGGCAACCGACAGATGGTTGGAATCAAGATATGTGAGCATGAGAACGAGATACTTGTTACCGAGATATGATTGGTAGGATGTAGAGGATATGAATTTGTTGATCATCCTATAGCTTGCCTCAAATTTTCTTATAAGTATCATTTCTTCAAAAATGCAAGACAAGCATCCAATATATCTCCAATGTACCTAAAACACAATTAAGTACAAAATAGTCCCCAAACTTATTGGGTCCAAAGTGGTTAGAGAAACTAATACATAGGAGAGACTCCACATAATTATGTGCACATTGATATGAAATTGAATTTCATGCACAACTTAGCCGATGGGAATTGGTGGAGTTTCCCTTATATATTGGATCAAAGAAAGCAAGCATGCCATAATATAATCATATATTAAATATGCATGCATAAAGCTTTCAAGAACCAAAAAGGAGATATAATTTGAACAAAACACCAAGTAAACCGAGATGGCACACACAAGAGTGTGACAAGACAAGCGGTGTCCAAATTGTATCAAAGAACCAATTCAACACATGAAAGATCACAAGTTCAACAAATGAACTAGGCTAAGGCCAAAAGAGCAAAAATAGATAGAAATAAAAATGCTCAAGGATTTATCTCATTCTAAAATGGTCAAATCAAGAAACAAGGAATGAGACAAAACCAACTCCCAAAAAGAGCAAGGTTCCAACAAGAAACCAAACTCCCCAAACTTAACATGATGGCACAAAATACCAAAACAAAAAGATTGAGGTTCCAAGCACATAAGACCCGATATGGATCAAACAAAGAAGCGTAAATAGGATTGTTCTAGATAATATAGGAGATCTCACCCATAAGTAGTACATTATGTAGAATTTTGCTTTTGAATGCAAAATGCACACAAATGAGATCATCGCCACTACCTACATTAAATAAAACACACGAGAATACCAATAAAATAAGAAGATTCATAAGAGGCAAGGAAGGAATGGGAGCACACAAAACATTTGCTTGGCCAAAGATTGGATACGTTTAAGCAAAGGCCAAAGTGACTATGATCAATAAATTCTACCATAACTTTAGTACTCATTGTCAAAGGACAAGAAATATTGGGAATAATTTTCCCAAGGTAGCTTGCATGGATATCCAAGATCATAGTCACAACAAGAAGCATATAACTAAATATAAGAATTGAGAATGATACTTCAAACAAGATTCTTGGTAGCTTCCAATAGTCACACAATCACTAGTGATTAGAGTAACTTGAAGCAAATGGTTTCCATGCGAATATAAATATCTAAATATGAGGAAACACATACCAAGAACCATTCTCATATACAAGATCCAACATAAGATCAATAAATCCATTCAATCAAATTGGAACTTGTATGAGCAAATGTGTCACATAGGTGCTAGATAATTATCAATATCAATTCTAAGTGACACAACCTCGAATATTCACAATTTCTAGGATTGTAATATGCACTAAGCATATGACTCCCCCATAATGTGATACTACCATAAAACCAACATGAGGGAAAATGATACAAATAGAGATAATTAGTGGACATTATAAAATTAAATTTCTCATGAGAATTATACCACATAGAGACTAGACAATAATCCAATATAAATACTAGGTGGTAATCCTCATGTACACACATTTTTAGGATTGTGGAATGCCTAAGCATAACACTCCCCCAAAATGGTATAGTCCATTAATCTCTCACAAGAGCCAAATAAGATACCAAATATAAACAAGTAAGGCTACAATACAAGAAACACACATACATGGTGTGCCACCTAATCATACACAAATATGTTTGATACCTCAAGATAATTAGGTGGAAAACACAACATGTACAAAAGCATGGAAGATACAAAACCAACACATGCACAAGGGGGCGAGTAACTTTCAATGAAATGAGTTAAGCATATGTTACCGCAAGGAGGAACATTGGAAATATAATAGGAGCAATATAATCCACATGACTTGGCTTGAAAAAAATAATAATGAAGATCCCTTAATTCTTCATGATGTAGCCAAGACTCCAATGCCCTCCAAAAAACACCTATTGATCAAGTTTTGGCTTGTTGGTCCCCAACCAAGTTGGGTCCTAAGAGGTTAGTCACAATTGGCTTGGCAACCCAAATGGTTCTTTTCTTGACACCACATTGAGCACCAACAAATTTGGCAAACACATTGCCAACCTCATCCTTACGAAGTGAATAAGCATCATCAATCAAGATAGGACGGGATGAGGAGATACCAATAGTGCATGAGGAAGAAATGTGCCCCTTTTCGCGGCATATGTAGCAAGTTCTACTCTTGCCATCTTTCTTCTTGGATGAAGAAACAACTTGAGGAAGAGCTTGAGTCTTCTTGGGAGTAGGCCCATCTCTAACAATATGTAGAGCTTGAGGCCGCTTCCCTAGTTGCTTCTTGCCAAGGGACTTCTTCTTTAATGGGCAATGTTTGACATGATGCCCTTCTTCCTTGCACTTGAATCAAACAATGTTGGCCGGATTCTTGACTTGATCTTGGCCATTCTTCTTGTTATCCTTGTGCTTCAACTTGATAGTGGACTTGTTCTTGACATTTGAGTTGAATCCAAGCCCACTCTTGTCATTGGGGGATTTTTGCACACTCAAGATTTTGTTGAGTGCGGCCTTCCCTTGATGACCCCTTTTCAAGTCATTCTTCAAAGAAGTGACTTGAGCCTTGAGCTCTTTGATTTCCTCTACATGGTTAGTTTCAATACAAGTACTAGAGGAAGTAGATGCTACATTGTTAGAGCAACAAGGCAAGGTATGTAATTCATCACGAGATATAGCATGGTTGTGAGAGGATGAATTACAAGGACTAGCACATGTCTATATAACATTTGGAGTAGATATAGTGCTAATGTCCACATGAGGCCCACAAGATGTTACCTTTGACATGATGGCCTCATGAGCCAACTTTAGCCTACCATGGGAGACTAGAAGATCCTCATGCGAGCTTGAGAGCTTAACATGACTTTCTTCTAATTTCCCGTAGTTGCTAGTTAGCAACGCAAGTTGAGCCTTTAGCTCAACATTCTCCTCCAAAATAGATGCTTCACAAGAAATAGAGTTAGTAGCACAAGCATCATCATTATTAGTGAGAGGTGAGGGCAACTTGTCAAGCTCTTTTAAATATGAAGCTTTAAGTTGCTCATGTGACTCGGTGAGTTTGATGAGCTCCCTCTTAACAACCCGAGAGCCATTTTCGAGGTGCTTAAAATCCTCAACAAGTTTAGCATAAGCAACTTCAAGTTCATCATTTTTAATCTTGAAGGATTTAGCCACCGTAAGTTCTCTATCATGGTATTCCTTTACTCTAGATAATTCTAGAGTAAAAGTCTCCTCAAGTGATTCTTTGGTGCTTTGTTCTTCTTCAAGGGAGTCCTTTACTTGAGCAAGTTCATTAGCATATTCACGCTCAAGTGCAAACTTTTCATCAATTATGTTTTCTTGCTCCTCAATAAGATCATTGCCTTCTATAGCATAATTCAAGATTTCAAGAAGGTTGGAGGAAGCAATTTTATTTTTGTGGAGAGCACTATAGACAACCTCTCCCATTTTCTTAATAGAGGTAATATCATACTTACCTCTATAATCATCATTATCATTCTCAACTTCATCATCATCATCATGAGATACAATGGGATTCAAAGAGGTTACCTTTGTTCCCTTAGCCATAAGGCACATGTGAGAACCGGAGGAAGGTGATGATGAGATTGCACTTGAAGCTCTCTTCAAGACCTTGTCTTGGCCCATAGAATCTTCATTTTCCTCTACATGGTTAGCAACACAAGCACTAGAGGAAATAGAAGCATTTTTGTCATGGCAACAAGACAACATGAGCATATCATCATGAGATTTGTTCAAGTCATTTCTACATGATATGCAAGGACTATTAACACAAGCATGTGAGGAATTTTGAGTGCTAGAAGTGTTAAGGTCCAAAGATAGATCATTGCAACTAGATAGATATGAGGGATTACAGATAGTGAACACACTATCCATATTGCAATTTCTATCACCACTCACCATATCATTACCTTGTGAAACATCACATGTTGGTGAAGTGGTAGACGATGAGAACTCATCTCGACCGGAAGTGGAAGCAACACAATCATCCTCAATAATGTTGGACTTGCTATATTTATCTTGAATCTTGGTCCATATCTCACGAGCGCTTGAATAAGGCATGATAGACGAAAGAACTACATTGCTCACAACATGCAAAAGAATTTTAGTAGCTAGAGCATCTATATGAGAGTTCAACTTCTCCTCTAAATATTCGTTTTGGGTATCCATAGGAGAAGAGAAACCCACATATAGATAGCCCTCGATAATTGGGTGAATTTCCCGAAATAAATTAAGCATGCGAATTTTCCAAACATCATAATTTGTGCCATCGAATGTGAGTGTGTCCTTGTGCACTAATCCCCTAGACGACATCTTTACTCTCAAGGCGGTGAAGCCTAAAATGAGAGACCGGGCTCTGATACCAATTGAAAGGATACGGATGTCGCCTAGAGGGGGGGTGAATAGGCGATTAAAACTTTTCCTAGAGTGGCTCAACAAAGGCGGAATAAAACTAGTGTTTACTTTGTTAAGAACAACCTAGAACAACTAAGGTTCACTTATGTGCACCAACAACTTATGCTAAGCAATACAAGCAACAAAGTGATAGCAAGATATATAGTACTTCAAGCACGAAGGCTATCACAATGTAGAGTGCATAAGTAAAGAGCTCGGGTATAGAGATAACCGAGGCACGCGGGGACACCGATATTTTACCGAGTTCCTCCCAACATGGAGTACGTCTCGTTTGGAGAGGGGTTGGTATCAAACCACCAACGCCACAAAAGGCCTCCCTTATTCTCCGGTGAATCTCACCCCAACGGGATCGATCCACGCTTCCACTATCGGTGCACTTGTCGGTGGCAACCGGAACCTCTCACAAGGTTGGGGCACAACTCCACAACTTAATTGGAGGCTCCCAACAAATGCCACCAAGGCCACAATGCCACCAAGGCCACAAACCGTCTAGGGTTCCAAGAACCCAAGAGGGACAAGCTCCAATGAGTAACTCAAATCAAATCCTCCAAAGAGAACTCAAACCGATGCACCAAATGCAAATGGCAAGAACACCACAAAGGTGCTCAAATCCCTCTCTCCCAAATTCCACCAAAGCTACAAAAGCTTATGGGGTAATAAGAGAGGAAGAACAATGGAGGAAATCCACAAAAGACTCCAAGATCTAGATCCCAATATGTTCCCCTCACTTAGAGGAGAGATTGATTGGTGGGATTGTAGATCTAGATCTCCTCTTTCAAATCCCTCAAGAATATGCAAGAATCATTGGAGGGATTGAGAGAAAGCAAGCTCAAGAAGGTCAACAAAGGAGGGGAAAACTTGCAAGAATGGTTAGGGAACCATTGGGGAAGAAGGCCCCTTAAATAGGTTCCCCGAAAATCCAACCGTTGAAGCCAAAAAAACGCGAATCCCGGTACTACCGGACATTCCCGGTACTACCGGACAATCCCTGGGGATCCCAGGTCGCCAAACGCACCTTTTTCAGTACCGACCGGTACTACGGGGCGGTACTACCGGACCTCCGGTACTACCGGACCCTGGTCGGTACTACCGGTCATCCCTGAACGAAAACGGCCATAACTTTTGCATCCGGACTCCGATTTTGATGATCTTGGGCTCGTTTTGAAGAGGACAACAAGCTCTAAAATATAATGCAAAGAAACATTATAGTCTAGCAAGGGAGGATAGATCCAAATGACGAAAGTTTTAACCTCTATCAAAAAGATGAACCGATAAAACCTCCAACATCAAAAACGTAATAGAAAATGCATATGAAATCCGTTTTCGATGAACGAGAGCTTGTCATGGAGATTAACACAAGCTCTAAATCCTCACATGAGTAAGAACAAAATAATGGAAGGTTTTACCTATCTCTAAAATACAAACTGGTAAAACCTCCAAGATCAAAACACAATAAGATATAAAAGGGAAATCCGTTTTTTGATGGACTAGAGCTTGTTATGGAGATTACCACAAGCTCTATATCCTCACATGGATAAGACCAAATAACAACCAAATATGATGATGCAAGTATGCAAAGGTTTGATCTCTCTCCGAACAATGTGACCGAGTTACTCATTCGAGAGCCCCTCTTGATAGTACGGTTATCTATCCTAAACCCGGTCTCCCAACAAACATGAGACCGGCAAAAGGGAAAACCTATCAATATTATACCTTTGACTTGAGCAATCCACTTGAGCTCGATGTAGACGATCTTGTCCTTCTCAAGATGAAACACCTTCCTTAAATCCTCATCATTGATCCATGATCACCGAGGATGGCAAGCATCAAACATGAGATCTTCTATAGATGGCGCATTTTGAGCTTGCACAACACATCTTCTTCTCATTTCATCTATCTTGAAGTCAACACATGCTCCAAGCAATGCCAATGGAAAATTCCTACAAGTACAACTTAATACACACATTAGTCCATAAAGATTGTCATTAATTACCAAAACCACACATGGGGGCCCAACATGTTCTTTCACTAGGGTAAGCATTTACAAATTCAAACCCTAAATTCTATGTTAATTATCATAGAATATACACATTGCTATTTCCTAAATTTATGAAGAGTAATATTAACAATAACAATTCTTTTGTATCTTATACATCAAATAATGACATAGGATCATTATGTAAAAAAAATTCCATCCAAACTATGAACTCACTATAAATAAGTTTTATATACAAATAAGGAAATATCAATTAATAAAACCATGGTTTATTCTTAGGAAGATGATTAATAAAAAAGTCTTCTACAAAATATTAAAAAAGGAATTTATATAAAGAAAATAAAGAATGATATAAAAGGAAAATATTTATCATAAAGGTTTACAAAGTAAATCTCAATCAATATTAATTGTTGCTGCAAGTATTCAGCAAATAAAAAACATTTCCTGGCCATGGCCCAACTTCCCTTCTTCCTATCTGTCACCCACGTGCAGCCCACAAAGGCCCAGCAGCCAGCCCAGTTAGTTCTTTTCTCTGGCTGACGGGTGGGGCCAAAGAAGGATCGCGGGTTGAGAGGAAAGAATTGCCAGGGGGTTTTCTACAAAACTATCGTCGTCGTCATCCTCACGCACACAGGCAGCTCGCTGGAGGAGTCCGCCGCCGCCCGATGTCGTCGTCGTCATCCATGCGTCGAGATACCCACCGCCGTTCCAGAGGGGGATAAGAAGGCCACCGCGACACCCTGCCTCAATCCCTATCCACATTCCCTCCTTATCCTCTTTGTTTCGAATGGGGCTGAAACCCTAGATAACCGGATCCACGAATCGCCGTCGATAGAAACCACCTCAGAACCTATGAAATGGACGAAGAGAACCACCACGTTCCCCTCTTTACCCTAGTAGCATCAATAGATCAAGGGGAGCTCGGGTGGGTGCGAATTTGATCATTCCTTTCTGTCGGGGTTCGCCGGAGAAGTTGACCGTGTGCTCATTTCCGACCGCGCCTGTCCTCGTCGACCTCTCTATCATCATCAGGGTGAGTTCCTGAACCTTCCAGTATCCCTAAATTGCCTTATCTCGTTGTCAATCGCCATCACACCTTATGCCACTGTCAGAGCTCGTCGGAGCCCAGGCTCCGATGACTATTTCCGAGCGGCGCCGCCACTTTAGGGTCCAATATGTCAAGCTGATTCGAACTAGGATAGTTTCGTTTGCTAGGGCGCCGTAGATCGTCGCCGACGACCACCCACTAACGGCGGTGGTTGTGCTGACGCCGTAGCAACATCATGCCGACGCCACCCTTGACCCAGTCCACCGTTTGACCTAGTCTTCGCTTGCGTGGCTGATGATGTGGCCATAGGCCCACTGGCTAGTGACCATGGGTAGGTTTAGCCTCGGTAATAAAAGTATTTACTGTTTAAATAAAATGAGAAAACAATACAAATTGTATATCAATATTCCAGAAATGAAATAAATGATTAAATATTGTTTAATTAAAAACGTTTATTCTGTAATTTAGAAAAATATGTATTATATATGAATTTTTTTAGAAAAATAAAATATATCAATTAAAACTGTTATCAAGCATTATTGTAATAGTTATTTAAATAATAATTATTGAATAAAGATCTTAAAAGTAATAAAACTTTGATAATTCATATTTTAATAATGGTAAATGTTAAAAATATAAATAAAATACCAAAAATCTTGGAAAAATAAAAACAATACTTTAAAACTATAATCATACATTATTGTTTCACTTAAATAATTATTTATTAAGTATTTATAAAGTAATAAACCTTATAAAAATCGTATCTTATTATTTATAAATCACAAAAATAAATGTAATATATCTAAATTATCACAAAAATAATACCTACATGATAAAAATATGATATTCCACTTTTGAAGTAAATAAACATTTAAACAACTTAATAACTTGAAATTAAACTTATTTCCTTAATTTATAATTCATATAAGGGTAAATAAAAATTGCTAATAATTCTAAAAATTAGCCAATTGAATCTAATAAATGGTATTAATCTTAAATGTTGATAATATGAAGCCAAAATGGTTCCACACATTTTAAATAAAATTCTATTGAATTATCATTCAACCATATGTGTAGTTTATTTCCTAGAAATATCTTTATCAAGTATAAAATCTTCAAGAATAAATTTGGGATTAAATAAAACCTCTTTACTTACTTCAACCACAAGTTTATAAACATACCAAAACACCATAGTGAATCCATTAGTAGTTCAAGTGATATTATTTCCTTGTTTACAAACTATAACCATTCGTTCATAAGAAGGTAAATAATTCCATTCCATTATAAAATCAAGAAACCACTAACCAAGTAAAAGTATAACCATTCTTAAGTAACCTTAAGGAAACATTATAAAGTATACAAGGTACAAAAATCATAAGCATTACACCTTAAACCCATCTATATTTTAAAGTTAACTTTAGCCTACCAGACTTTCACTATAAGACTAAAGTCTTGATTATGTGTTTTATAGTTAACTTTGGTCTGTTATAATTAAATTATAAAGCATCTCAAGTCTAAGCTACTCAAGCAAGCACAAACAATCTTGGTCATATTTGATTAACCACAAAGATTGTTTAGACCTTAGTAAAAGAATCTTTTCTTCAAAAGTTATTCGTTTTGTCACTTCAATCAACAAAACTTATAATAATGCTTCTAGCTCTTAATAAAATAAACTTCAAGGAATTTCATCATAATCAACAAATGACAAGTAACCACAATCACATAGTTTCAAACTTCACCTATATACTTAGGATTAGAAACATTTAAAACCCTTTAACAAGACCATTACTTGTAAAGTAGAACTTAAAGATAAACAATTATAGTGTAAACAATCTTGAGTCACATTTCACGTTGGTATGTATCTCATTGTTTTATGTTATTATAATTACATGTTGTTTCACACACTCACAAACCTAAACAAGAAGCACAACTGTGAAACTTAACTTAAAGTACAACATATTCCAAGGAAACCTTTCCAGTATCCAAACCCTAGAACAACATTAAACCCCGGGATTCGCGTTTATAAAGAGCATCACATTACTTATGCATAAAAGCATATTGCTTCTTTAAACATTAGTCCTTGCCGGACAAATGATGCTGATTTTAGATATTGTCTCTTATATTGTCTTGAAGATCGTGAGTGCATAATCTTGCAATCACAAAAGGCAAGTTTACACTTGCTCATGTCCTTTGGTTATTTTCTGTAAAGTATTTTACAAATCCAGTGTTGTCATCACCTGCATTGGAAAAAGTCCAAAAACACTATTTTCGTAATAATGAGATTATGGGTTATTTACCATGAGGTAATAACCTACTATGAAAGTTCCGGTGGTAAAGGAACATATTATCTAGGACTTAACAACCAATGTCACCAGTGATTCTTGCGCCGTATATTATGCGTTAACCATGAGATTTGGAATGGGAGGGAGAAGTCAGCTGTATCTTCTTCCTCTCGCATGTGGTCGGATGTGCAGGCCGTTGCTGTTATCCTCGTAGCGTGCCTATTAATTGGTAATTCGTAGAGGATATACAGCATATGGGTGGGAACCCTCAACATCCCACAATAGTTCTAGCATCTAACGGTTTGTACAAACCATTGCTATATTTCAATATGTGGGCATGGTGTACACCAAGGAGGCATGCGAGGTCGCGAAGGGGGCAGTGATTGGATTGGATCATCTTCTAGGCCCCACATCATGGAATTGTGGACGAGAATAAGATGCCCGGTTGTGCAACAAAGAGTTGATCTCTCATGGGTAAAGTAACGCACCTCTGCAGAGTGTAAGAAATGTAACTTGTTACTCCATGTTCCGGAAAGGAGCTGCGAACGCGGCGGGAAAGGAAATCCATGAAAGTTCTGGTAAACCCGTGAAGGCTGACGAACATAGATTTTCAGAATAAAAGCAACCTTTGACGAAATGTTTATGAAAACTTGCATTGCCTACGACCTACGGTCTGTGGCTGTAGATATAGTACATCAAACACTCCTTTTCTAGTGAACTTGCTGAGTACGCTCGTACTCAACGTATCTTCTTAACCCTTGCTAGACTTTGAAGCCATTAAGACGACGTCTACATCAAGTTATGCTCCAGGAAGCATCATCCAAAGCTGAAGCTTTTCAATAAAGACAAGAAAGTCAACATATGCATCAACTCAATTGAAGACGAAGCTACTGATTAGATAGGAATATACTCTCTAACCAAGGAACCTTTTCTGTAGTGCATTGCAATAGCAGCAATGTCACCCTTAGTTAAAGTACTAGTCTTATTAGTATAATAGTTTTTGCAATGTTTATCTTTAATTCTTCCTTGTAAAGAAGTTCTTTCTCTCTATTGAACCTAGAGTGTTCTCTGGATCTTATGTATAGAGTAAATTGTAACCTTTAGCCATGTATTGGACCCGCTGTGTTTCTGTTGTACCACTCTGAGGGATGTAATACTAGTGAACAGGTGTTTCATTCGTGTTATGTCAACGACTATAGTGCACTACATCATGCAGTGGTATGCTGGGTCACCGCAAACAACATAGCTCAAAGTTCGCATTCCACGTATAGATAACCCCATTGTCATCTCAAGCGCTAGATGGTTCCAACAAACACCACAAACTCATAGAGACATCCAACTCAAATTATAACTCATGATAAGTATTTATGTAATCTTTAGCCTAAGTGCCACACGGTGTGCACACTATCAACTTCACACATGTGGGGATAAGCTGAGATTAATTAAAGCACTTGAGTAGCAGAGTAGATCTACTTATTCAACTGGATTACAAAGCTTATGATCACAATAAGATCACGCATAGAGAGAGAAATGAACATATAGATACCGGTAGAGCCCTTAGCCTCGAGGGAGAACTACTCCCTCCTTATCATGGGAGTCAGCAACGGCGATGGAGATGGTGGTGGAGTCGATGGAGATGGCTCCGGGGGCAATTCCCTGTCATGGCATGGTACCGGAACAGAGACTTCTGTCCCCCGAATCTCCTCTTCGGTGGAGGCGGTGATGCAGAACCTTTCGTGGATTTCTGATCTTGCTAGGGATTTCGTCTTGGGGAGATGTATATATAGGTGAAAGGGCAAGGTCGGTGGAGCCTCGAGGGGCCCACACCATAGGGAAGCGTGGCCTAGGGTGGACCCGCGCCAGCCCTAGGTGTGGCCACCTCGTGGCTCCACTTCGTCTCTCCTTCGGGCTCCGTGTTGCGTCTAGAAAAATAGGAGCTTCAGCTTTTGTTTCGTCCAATTCCTTGAATATTTCCTTACTAACTTTTCTGAAACCAAAAAAGCATAAAACAGGCAACTGGCACTATGGCATCTTGTTAATAGGTTAGTTCCAAAAAATGTATAAAAATGCCTCAAAGTATAGACAAAATATAAAATAGTTGGTACAAAATAAGCATGGAACATCAAAAATTATAGATACGTTTATGACGTATCACCCCGCTTTTTTAGTGGAAAAACCCTGCTGTACCACACGACTGAGGATCCCGCCTTGGTGTTGCTTAGTTTCCCGCCTACAGGCATCAAGTTTTGTATTCGTCTGATACAATGAATTGCTTGGTATAAAATGTTCCAGCCGGTAGAAGCCTGTCGTTTAATGACATCAAGTTCTAGAGTTCAAACATTGACCTGAAATTCCACAATCTACAACTAAAAGTTTTGGCTTACTACCAGATACATGCTTACAAAGCAACCGCAACTAGCATTGACATCATCATTAAAACATCTCAGAAGCAAAAAACTGAAAGATAAAAAATCACCGGAAGTTAGAATAAGATGACTCCTGTTGCCAAATATCATCACATAAAACCGGGTACATTCCAATATATATTATGTCATAATAGTACAACAAATATATAGATTCGTTAGTACCACCCACCAGCAGAGCAAAAAATACTAGTTTTAGTACCTAACTTAACAAACGTCATCCTCATAGGAGATCCCAAACTCTTCCAAAATGAAAATAGAGCAGTCAATATGGTTTATAGATTTCCTCATATTTTGCAGGATTGGGACTGTATGGGTGTGAAGAATCTTGAATTTCTGTTAGGGTCTCATCTGCTTCTAGAGCTGAATTAGAAAGATTGTCAGCTCGTATTTGCACCTGTTCCAAGATTCGGTGGTACGCCTGGCCAATCAGGTCATTGCCATCCACATCAGGCGACTCAAGAACTAAGTTGTCAATGACGAACTTTTTAAATTCAAGAGCAGCATCATGTGCAACAGAAATTGATGTATTCCATCCTATAGTCAAATCAGCTATCCGATTAGTGGATGTTGCCACTTCTTCTTTTAGGCGCCTAATTTGTTCCTCCTAGTGTTTCTCTTTCTCTTGAAGGCACGAAATCATGTGTCTATGAGCTTTTTATTTTTCTTGGAGACAGACAATTTTCCAATCCTTGTAGTGAGAAGCACCATTACGCCATGAGTGATATGAATAAGGTGGAAATTGCAGATAACAAATACAAAATTAAAACAAAATCACGTTTCAAAAAATAATCCAAATCCAGCTGCGCACATCGTGCAAGCTCCATAGTGGTGCAACAAAATGGCAAAGAACCAATGAGGCATATTACCTAAACATGGGAAACAAAACCGACATGAGAAGAGCCGTACTTTAGGGTTTGTCTTCTTAGCTGACACATCAGCAGTCCTGGCCTTAGTAAGTGGCAAGAGATCAGAATGACTTTGTTTCTGCAAATCATGATGCAACAAAAATGATCAATATATTTTAGGGGACATTTTAAGGAATAAAGCTCCCTTTATAAAAAAAAATCAGGGACAAAGCATAGGTTACTGAAATTATAGCAAAACAGCTGCATACATCAAAACACTTGTCACTCGATAAACACGATTAAGGCATGTCTTCATGCAATGCCTCCTCTACGGGTGGGACATGAGCATGATGCTCAATGAAATATAGCAAAACCAGTAAATTTTAGGAATGAACACATCTATTTCACAATGCAAAGAAGGATATGTGCATTGATCTAATGCCAAGTATTGGGAGTGTTCCCCTTAACCCAAAAATATAATTTGAAAACTCAGCAATGTAGGACACCAGCAAAGAATAATTTGTTTATGAATGATATGTAGCAAATTACCTCTGCATTTTTCAGAAGAGGACTGCTCTATGAAATAAAGCCAGGGACAAGCTCTCGTCCTCATAAGACTCTTCTTGGTAGAATATACTTCCCTATTTCCATTGTACATTATAACTAATTCCATGGTTACATCCATGGTGATCCTATCTTCCTAATGTGGCATATAGATCAACCATTTCAAATAGCAATCACCTAAACAACTATCGGGATGGTTGCGGAATCACCAAAGATTGCGCAAGTGCGATGGAGAGGTGGACGCTGCTGGGTAAAGAAGGTGCATGGAGGGGGGTGCAAAAATGTGCAAAAATGTAGCGAAATTCATATATAGATAGATATAGCAGTAACCATAAACTCTAGAAAGGCTATAAGAAGACTATCAACTACTTCCATATTAGTTAACCTAGTGTAATTTAAAGTGGCAGTACTATGAGATGGTGAGTACTAGTAAACAAAAGGGGATTACTTAATTGTTAGTGAATCTACAGCCAGCCACCAAAAGCATCATGAGCATGCTCAATATTTAGATTGCAGACCGTGCTTGGTTAAGAACCTAATGTCCAACTCTAATTATCCAAATATAAGAGCATATATCCTATTCACAACCGAGCGTAGTGAGTTGGAGACATCTGCTAACTCTGTAGCCATATCCTCGGCATGCATCTGTTGGTGCTCCTGCTCCTCCTATTCAAGCTCATCCCGGATCTCGAGTTGTGACCACAACACCATCATCGCGTGCTGCAAAAAAGTGAGTGCGGTAAATCGACCCAGTCCACGAACGTGCAACGCTCGTATTCGTAGTTGTAACCCAAGAACATGTGGCCGAAGTTCATTCCCTCAAACACCGTTAGGCGACGGGTCACTAGGGCGTAGTCGCACCGGAGCGGGAGATCCGTATTGGTAATGATGCCATACCACTCCGTTTCTACCATCCATGCCGGCATCTGAACCCAGGAAACATTGTCAATCGAGACAGGCAGAATAGAGAAAAATCCCAAAAGCAAGAGAGACCCCATAAGCTAAATTCGAGAAAATAAACTGATACCATGAACTTTGGCGAACTTACCCTAACCCGGCCACCTTGCACATCAAGATCCCCCGTCGTTCACCGGACTGGCATGACTAAATCCGCCTACTTTGCTCAGAAAACGTGCGCGTCTTCAAAGCCTATCATAGAGGCTTCATGGAGAAGGAAGAGGTAGGGGAGCCGGTGCTCACATTCGCTCGCGAAATATTAGTGACCTAGTTTGATTTGCATTATTTTGGAAAACAAAGTAAAACTCAATAAATTAACCAAAGGCCCCTATCTCTCTTTTAGCGAAACCCCGCTGCAAAATGGAAACGCTCACAATAGACAAACTCACCCTATGAACGCATGCACACACACCCTACCGATGATCACCTTGGAAATATTGTGTCTTGAGACTGGTCGGGGGATTTAGCTTGACGAAGTAACCATAGGCACCTCACTATAAATTGACGGGAACATCACCTCCCACCACATCATAACCATCCTTCGAAGGCAAGCGTCGAGGCTTCATGGAGAAGGAAGGTCTAGGGGAGTCGAAGCTCACATTAGCTGGATGCTATAGGATATAATTAGACCACTAAGGGAAGCTACAATGTGCTATGGCCAAATCTGACACAGTACCATCATATGGTTGCGTTGCGAAATTGCTAATTTCTCTACAACGTGCCTGCTTGCCAAATTCTAGATATGGGACCCACTGCATGTAAGAATTAAAGTAAAATATCTCGATTCTCTCTCTTCTCTAGTGCCTTTCACCCTTCCACAACATGTAAAGAACTACTTGTTTATTCATTTTTCTGAATTTAGCATCGGAGCAAGTTCATGCTCCGGTTCCCTCGCCTTGTTGATTTAGAACTACCCTTAAAATGGTAGGAACTATTTCTAAAATCCAAAAGAGAAATTTGGAACTAGATTTTGCTACACATTATGGGTGCCCTAATAATATGGCCCCATGGTAGTGAGCCGATAGGACAGATATCAATGACCAAGTTTGACTTGCATTATAGGTACTTTTGGAAAACTGAGCAAAACTTAATAGAAAGCAAAGTCCCCTCTCTCTATCTCTCTTTGTGAAAACCCACTACAAAACACAGACGCTCACAAATGCATACACACAATCACCCCTATAAACACAAGAACGCACACCATACCCTATGAGCACCACCAAAAGATTGTGTCTTGATACTGATCTAGTGGGGCTTGAGCTTGACAAAGTCACCATATATAGGCACCTCACTATCGACGAGAACGTTGTCTCGTACTGCCCTTATAATCATCCTTCAAATCCAAGCGTCTAGGCTTCGTGGATAAGGAAGAGTTAGGGGAGTCAGATCTCACATTCGTTGGCTGCCATAGGATATAACTAGACCACTAATAACGGCCCCCATGGTAGTTATCCCATAGGCGCGATACATTAGAGCAAGCACAGCGTGAGCCGTTACTAGACGTGGCTAGAAATTTACTAGACTCGCTTCTAAGAGAATAAAATCGCCTCCACCGTTTAGACCAGCAGGGTATCCACTCATCTGGGTAGAAATGCCCAATAAATAAAACCATCCATTTGATTCCCTTAGACATGGGTCTTGTACTAGACCTAGGGTCGAGAAAAACTTAGCTAGACTCATCCTCTCAAGGCATCCACTATGTTGTCCACAAGCTTGTCCATAAGGAAAAAAGTAGTGGCGTCTATCAACGAGCTAAATCCTTAAGGGTCACCATCCTTAGCTTATGGGTACTCCATAAGGTTTAAAATATTGGTACCTAGTACACATTGCAATGGAAAACAAATTTTAATCACAAGACTATTAGAGGATAGCTCTTACATGTTGGGTCCTATCTTATGGACAGGTTTAACTATATACATTGTGGTGCAATCAACAAGCTTATGGTATAGCAAGTGGGTCCCATATTAAAGATAGATTTGTCCATATACATAGATGATGCCCTCAAGTTTTAGACCTTTGTCTAGGAAGAAAAATATTCTCTTTTAGAAACCCCAAAATTCCAATGTTTCATATAAATTGTGACCTGGTTTGACTTGCATTATAGGTACTTATGGATAAGAGAGCAAAACTCAATAGAAACTAGAGGACGAATGCACGCACGCACACCCTACAACCTCTATATGACCACCTCTGAAATACTGTGTCTTGAGACTGATCCAACGGGGCTTGAGGTTGACGAAGTAAGCATACACGCCTCTCTATAGATGGAAACATCTCTTCCCACTAAAAAATATTACGCCTTGTTTGAGACACCAAAGTGTCAAACACATGGTTTGAACTCTAGTGAGCTAGGGGTATCACTTCTCTCGTACGTAATAACCATCCAACCATGGGTGAGATCTCTTGCTCCCTCTCTCTTGTACACTACATGGTACACAATAAATAACTGGCGTACATGAAATTAGGTGAACACACTTTCTATATTCGTTATTTTGACTGATCTTAACGAGTAGCTCAAGAAACTATTTAACAATATTGTTTAGTTTGTTAACATTAATGAGCAAAAAATGTTGCGTTCCTAAGTTTGTTAAGAAAAAAAACCAAACTCAAGAGAGTCGAATAGACGAGCGCTCATTAGACTCGGCACTCAAGCTTGGCACTGCCCCATTTTTAGACAAACATGGACAATGTTTAAGAATAATTCTCAAGATTTATGCAAGCTTTCTAGCTAGTTTTGACCATCTAAATGACTTTAGTTTGATTAGCGGAAAAACTAGTGAGGATTTGGAAAGATTCAATTTCTCGCTAAGAATTTGCACGTCGACCCTGTTTTGAAAATATTAAAATAAAATAACGAAAAAACAAAAAATGAAGACCTTTCGCATTCGATGCAATACATCAACAAGCTCTACCAAAAGTAAGCAATGCGATGATTTCTTTTGTTAACCAAATGGTACTAGCCGAAGGGTATGGCTCAGCTTCTTGGTGGAGAAATAGCTAGACCCAACTGATTTATCTTGCTTCATTAATTTTAGGGTCCTTTATGCTAAATGTATGGACGATATCATTTTCATTTTGTAAGGTCCTAGATGCAACTTGTACTTCCTCCGACCGTACGCACACTACTCCTACGGGACCCACATCAGTTATAAGAAAATGTCACCACCCCAATTTTCATACAAAGTGGACCATGCTTTCTTACAATTCCCAAGTTTTTAGTTGGATTTATCAAGATTACTAGCTAATTTGGTACACTTAAATGAATTTATGTCGATTTAACGAAATTAGGTAAAATTGTTCTTTTCTGTAAAGAAAATAGCTCAAAATAGAGGGGGAGATCGAAGAACAAGAAGAGATTATGCATGCACATTGTGGAGTAACGTAATAGGGTGTCAAAGAGCAACTTACTTTTGGGCCTATTTATATGGTTGTTGATCATTATTAATTGATTCCTATTTACACTTTTGGGCAATAGATTTCTCTTGAATTAATTGTCTTTTTGAAGGTAGATGGGTGCATATTATTTTAATAAACATTGCCATAGATCGGTGTGAGTTTCCAAGTATTAGAATGGACATTCTCAATTTTCCGAGTGATGACAAGATTGTTCCTTTCTATAAAGTAGGTCTGAAGAATATAATATGGATGTGAATGCCATAAGCCAAGATTTTCAGTCATATATATATATATAGTGGACCGACATGTTGTGTACTACTAATATGATTCCCATGTTTCAAAAGTTTTCAAACTTCGACCTAGCTAACTCTTCCCACTTGAATGGGGCTATGTCAATTTATCGAAATTAGGTCAAATTTGAACTATGAGTAAATTGTAGGTTGTGTTGACAGTTTTGCGATTTTTTAGGTAACCATCGGGGGGTCATTTAATATATCACAAACCACCATCGAAAGTTTTAAAAATAGGTTCAACTTCTTGCTATCATTTTGCATCTTGACAAATTAACGAAATTAGGTCAAACTTGAGCTACAGTTAAGCGCAATAGATTCCTCTCGAATTAATTGTCTTTTCTTAGAAGGTAGATGGGTGCATCATCTTTTAGTAAACGATGTCATCGATGTGAGTTTCCAACTATCTGGAAAGAACATTCTCAATTTTCCCATGTCTTGTGAATTTTAAAACTTCATAGCTAACTTTGCCGACTTGAATGAGACTTTGTGACCATTTATCAAAATCAAGTCAAATTTGAACTACAAGTATGTTGTAGTTTGCTTTGAAAGTTTTATGAAAAAGGTTTTCTATAGTTTTCGGTATACTAAATTCCTGGTTGGCTTCAAAATATTTTTTGAAAATTTTAAGAGCATACATGTAGTAAAAATTCGACATGGTCGGTGGGAGTACGGTATACATCGAAGACCTCAAAAAAGACAAAATTACATAGAGGTCCCTAAATTTATCACAAAGGGCCCTAAAGTTAAGCAAGGAAAATGGGTCAGGTCCTTCTCGAGTGAGAAGCTAAGCCATACCCTTCGTACTACTTTACTTGCTTCACATACACAATAAAGAACATTCTCAATTTTCCGAATGATGATGAGATTCTTCCTTTCCGTAAAGAAAGTATGAAGACTATGAATTTAAATGCCACAAGGAGAGATTTCTTATAGTAGACCGACATGTTGTACTTACGATTCCCATGTATTATGATTTTTTAAGCTTCTGTCTAGCTAACTCTGCCCACTTAAATGAATTTATATCGATTTATCGAAATTAGGTCAAATATGAACTATAACAAAAATGTAGGCTGCTTTGAAAGTTTCGTGATTTTTTTGCAGGTAACCATCGGGGGTCATTTAATATAGGACAATCTGCTTTGGACAACAGGTTCAACATCTTGCTAATATTTTGCATCTTGACAATTTAACGAAATTAGGTCAAATCTGAGCTACCACGGTAAGTGCGATTTATCAAAATTAGGTCAAATTTGAACTACAAGTTGTAGGTTGCTTTAGAAGTTCTACGAAAAAGCTTTTCGATGGTTTTCGATATACTGAATTTCTGGTTGGCTTCAAAATATTTTTGGAAAATTTTAAGAGCATATATGTAGTAAAAATTTGACATGTTCGGTGGGGGTACGGTCTACATCACAGACCTCAAAAAAGACAAAATTACATGTAGGTCCCTAAATTTAGCACAAAGGTCCCTAAAGTTAAGCAAGAAAAAGTGGTCGGGTCCTTCTCGAGTGAGCAGTCGAGCCATACCACTCGTACTACTGTACTTGCTTCACACACACAATAAAGAACATTCTTAATTTTCGGAGTGATGATGAGATTGCTCCTTTCCGTAAAGAAAGTATGAAGACCATAAATCTAAATGCCACAAGGAGAGCTTTCAAATATTTATAATGGACTGACATGTTGTACTTACGATTCACATGTTTTATGATTTTTTCAGCTTTGACCTAGTTAACTCTGCCCAGTTGAATGACTTTATGCCGATTTATAAAAATTAGGTCAAATATGAACTATAAGAAAAATGTAGGTTGCTTTGAAATTTTTGTGATTTTTTTGGAGGTAACCATCGAGGGTTATTTAAATAGCACAAACTACCACGAGTTTGGACAATATGTTCGACATCTTGCTAAGATTTTGCATCTTGACAATTTAATGAAATTAGGTCAAACCTGAGCTACCACGGTAAGCCCGATTGATTGCTCTCGAATTAAATATCATTTCAGAGGTAGATGAGTTCATATTCTTTCAGTAAACAGTACCGTCGGTGTCAGTTCCAAACTATCGGGAAAGAACATTCTCAATTTTCCAAGTGATGGACTAGAGGATGTCTTTTTTATTTTCTAAGGTCCTTGATGCAACTTGTACTTCCACCGACCGTGTTAATTGAAGCTCATTGCTCCTACGAGATCGGACCACCCTTGTTAAAAGAAAATGCCAACGCCCCAATTTTCATACAAATTGGACTTTGCTTTCTTTTCATACAAATGCCTATTTATCGAAATCAGGTTAAATTTGAACTACAAGTAAACTGTAGGTTGCTTTGAAAGTTCTATGAAAAAGCTTTTCGATGGTTTTCGATATACTGAATTCCTGGTTGGCTTCAAAAGTTTTTTGAAAAATTTAAGAGAATACTTGTAGTTAAAATTCGACATGGTCGGTGGGAGTACAGTTTACATTGAAGACCTCAAAAAGATAAAATAACGTAGAGGTCCCTAAATTTTGCAAAAAGGGCCCTAAAGTTAGGCAATGAAAAGCGGTCGGATCCTTCTCGAGTGAGCAGCTGAGCCATACCCTTCGTACTGGTGTATTTTCTTCATAGACACACACACGAAAAAAAGCTCCTTACTTTTGAACCAGCATGATGTTGGTCGCAGGGTGTGAAATGAAACGACAAGGCAATTCGACGCATGTGCGCCACCGAGAGTTTGGAGAAAGGGTTTAAATTCTCGCTATAGTAAGCTTTTGCATCTTGAAAATTTTAAAAAAATTGGTCAAACTTGAGCTACACAAGAGAACAAAATGGAGGCAGTGAGCCTTAAAAAAGAGGTAGCACGAGAGCAGCGAAGAGGAGGATGGTCAGACAAAAGTTATGATGGATTCCTAACACGAGGTAGTCCTCTACTAGTAGAAAATTTCAAAACCTATGTACAAAAAATTGTGTGTTTTGTCTCTTCTTTGCTGCCTCTCAACTCTCCCCACCCCCTCTCCCCTCGCGCACCGGCCTGGCTGATCTCTCCCTCGTCCACAATGTGGCATTGCGCACGTGTTCCTTGGTACAGCGACTCTTTTTTTAGAGGGCGTCTCTATTTCTCTGGTGTGTTCGGCAGCCGCCTTGGTGTGGAGTAGGAGGAGTACATAGGAAGGAAACCACTTTGGTCCTTGGCGGCAAAAAATCAAACTTTTCCGGTTTCGAAATTTTCACTTGCTTCCCAATCATCAGGAGGGAAAGGTTATTCAAAAGACCGGCCATTCGCAGTAGTACTTCTTATCTAATCTTTATCTTGTCTTATCCCTTAAAATACCATACCACTATAGTATAGTATACGGATAACTTTAAACATTGACCGTTGGATCAAGACTGGCAAATTCAAACATTGGTAGCCATTGGATCTTTTTCCATTCATAGCATCTAGAAGATTCTATTGTTAGTCTTTAGCATGTACAATTAACCCTAGTATGCGCAAACCTTAAAACACACTTCACTTCTTAGTTTTAGGGACCTTGTGCAAAATGCATGGACTTGAATGTAATTTTCATTTTTATGAGGTCTTTGATGTAACTTGTACTTCCACCAACCGTGTTAACTGAAGCACATCGCTCCTATAGGACCTTCCACAATTAGAAGAAAATGCCACTACCCCAATTATCACACAAAGTGGACCACAGTTTCTTATAATTCCATTTTTCAAGCTTCGTATATAACTTCGCATACTTCGCTCATTTCTTGCCGATTTAACGGAATTAGGTCAAACTTGAGCTACAAGTAAGCGTGGTAGATTGCCATTAAATTAAATATATTTTCAGAGGTATATGGGTGCATATTCTTGTAGTAAACAATGCCTTCGGGTGTGAGTTTCCAACTATATGAAAATAATATTCTCAATTCTCGAGTGAACTTCTTGCTAATAAGATTTTGCATCTTGACAATTTAACGAAATTAGGTCAAACTTGATCTACAGGTAAGCGCGATAGATTGCTCTCAAATTAAATATCATTTCATAGCTAGATGAGTGCGTCTTCTTGTAGCAAACAACACAGTCGTTGTAAGTTTCCAACTATCGGGAAATAACATTCTAAATTTTCTAAGTGATGACAAGATTGTTTCTTTTCGAAACTATAGTCTGATGAATATGGATCTGAATGCCACAAGCCAAGATTTTAGACATATATAGTCTACCGGTATGTTGTACTTAAGATTTTCATGTTTTATGAGTTTTCAAACTTCATCCTAGCTAACTCTATCCACTTGAATGACTTTATGTCGATTTATCACAATTAGGTCAAATTTTAACTACAAGTAAATTATAGATTGCGTTGAAAGTTTTGCGAATTCTTTTGGAGGTTACCGTATGGAGGGGGTCATTTAATATATCACAGCCCACCACCAAAAATTTTGACAATAGGTTCAATTTCTTGCTAAGATTTTGCATCTTGACAACTTAACGAAATTAGGTCAAACTGAGGTACCAATAAGCACGATAGATTGCTCTTGAATTAATTATATTTTTGAAGGTAGATGGGTGCATCTTATTTTAGTAAACAATGTCGTCGGTGTGAGTTTCCAAATATCAGGAAAGAACATTCTGATTTTCCGAGTAATGACGAGATTGTTCATTTCCGTGAAGTAGGTTTGAAGAATATAATATTGATCTTAATGCCACAAGCCAAGCATTTTAGTCATATATATAGTGTACCGACATGTTGTGTACTACTTATATGATTCCCATATTTCAAAAAAATTGAAACTTCGTCCTAGCTAACTCTGCCCACTTGAATGGTGCTATGTCGATTTATCGAAATTAGGTCAAATTTAAACTACGAGTAAATTGTAGGTTGCGTTGACAGTTTTGTGATTTGTTTTTTAGGTAACCATCGGGGGGTCATTTAATATATCACAAACCACCATTGAGAGTTTTGACAATAGGTTCAACTTATTGCTAAGATTTTGCATCTTGACAACTTAACGAAATTAGGTCAAACTTGAGCTACAAGTAAGCGCAATAGATTCCTCTCGAATTAATTGTCTTTTCTTTGAAGGCAGATGGGTGCATCATCTTTTAGTAAACGATGTCGTCGGTATGAGTTTCCAACTATCAGTAAAGAACATTCTCAATTTACCCATGTTTTGCAAATTTTAAAACTTCCTAGCTAACTTTGCCGACTTGAATGAGACTTTCTGCCAATTTATCGAAATTAGGTCAAATTTGAACTACAAGTAAATTGTAGGTTGCTTTGAAAGTTTTGTGATTTTTTTGGAGGTAACCATCGAGGGATCATTTAATATATCACTAACCACCAGCGAGGGTTTTGAGAACAGGTTCAAATTCTTGCTAATACTTTGTATCTTGACCATTTAACGAAATTAGGTCAAACTTGTGCTACCAGTAAGAATGATAGATTTCTCTTGAATTAAATATCATTTCAGAGGTGGATGGGTTCACCTTGTTTTAGTAAACAGTGTCGTCGGTGTGAGTTTCCAACTATGAGGAGAGAACATTCTCAATTTTCCAAGTGATGGACTTGAATGTCATTTTCATTTTCTTAGGTCCTTGATGCAACTTGTACTTCCACTGACCGTGTTAACTGAAGCTCATTGCTCCTACAAGACCCACTTGCTATACTGTAGCATCCCAATTGTCTAACAATTGTAATGATACTTGCCTAGTATATATTGCTACTTACTACATATCATTCAGTGCATCATCACTATATCATGCTCATGTCACCATGCCACATTGCATTTGAGCATCATATTAAAACCTATTCCATTTGGATCTTCTCCACCTATTGCATTTGTCTTATTATTATTTTGCTTCTTGATATATTGTATTTGCTTGATGCCCAAGTTGAGTTGGGGGCATATCTATTACAATTCCACCATCCATCTTTGCAACCTTCATTTGACTTCATCTGTAATGCTACCACCCAATTGTATATGAGGCTTCTAGTTGGTTTATTTGTATTTAATTCGTGCTCATATACTAGGTGTGGAATTCTTGCCACCTTTTCTCTATTTATACATTGTCCCCATGATCTTGTGGGCATTCCATCATCTATGTTATATGTGTAATCCTTTTGTTGGTTTTGTGATGTCATTCCTAACCACAGGATACGGATGGCTCCATAATAACATTCCTCTCAATTGTTGTATAAATGCCATTTTTTGCGATTTGGGATCACACACATGCTCTCATGCATAAGACTATTTTGTCTTCACAAAATAGAGCATGAAGCATGCATTAAATGGTCTTGCATGGCCCATGCAACATATCACTCCACATAACCAATTCTTATTTTATTTGGATTTGTGAGAGTTTTATTTGCATTTGAGTTCCTTCTAAATCATGTGTCTATATATTTTATAGGGACGCCTACGTCTCAGGCGACTGAGAAATAACTATTTCTCAGTCGGCTGACGTGGCTGGCTCAATCGAATGAAAACATGCATGGTTTATAAACAAAAAACTGCAACCAGATGGCTCAATCGAATCTTGGAACCAAAATCCAACGGTGAACAAGATGACTGAGAAATAACTATTTCTTAGGCGCCTGAGAAATAGCAAAACCGTATCACCACACATTACACCTTTTTCCTTCACATTCTCTACCTCTCTTTTGTCTCATCTAGTCATGTGTATTTGGAACACACGTAAACCTAGCTAAACCACACTACACCTAAGACCGTATTCAACTTTCCATTTAATCCTAGATATACCTAAGCTTCTACCCCAAAACCCTCCTTCACCCGAACCATCCCTGTACCTAGCGCCTCCCCAGCTCACCCTCTCTCTTTGTTTGATTTCAGGCCATACCAAACCTGGCGCCTCTTCCCGTTTTCCTTACCTGGTGACCAGCCCTGGGCCTGTGTCCCGCCTCCTGGTCCGGTTCAACCTCCTCTGTCTCTCCTCCAGCTCATGTGCGCCAGCTCACGACACCCCGCACCCGGGCATCAGGGTGCATGTAGGACTGTCCGCGGAAGGCCCGCATACGCCCGCATAATTTAAGTGAGTGTCTCACGGGAGCCTGTAAAATTTATGCGGGTGTTTACTATCCCACGTATGTCCACATATATCCGCAAATATATTAGTGTAATTGTTGTTTGTATAATGTTTATAAAAATATTTTAGTACATAACACGATCAACATTTAGCACTTCAATATATTAATTATTATTTTTACTTTTTGAATGACTCTATTTTTTCTACTAGACATAATATTTGCTCGATTGAGAAATTCCTACTCCTTCCGATCCAAATTAATGTTCTCATATTTGTCTAGATTCGGATGTATCTAGTACTAAATATAACTAAATATATTCGAATCTAGACAAATGTAAAATTATTAATTTGGATCGAAGTAGCGTTTTTAATGTTTGCGCTCGATCGTGGGCTTCCCACGGAACCCACTATTTTTTTCTTATTTACCCGCGGGTGTCCCGCATAGATTTTTATGTGGGCTTGGATAGTGGGCTCCGCGGGCAGCCCGCTCCCACCTGCACACAAATCTGGCCAACGGGCCGGCCAGGCACGGCCCAGGCCCGGCACGCGGCAAACGGGCCGGCACGCGGCATGGCCCGCCGTGGCCCGCCAGGCCACGTGCCGTGCCGGGCCGGCACGCGTGCCCAGCCTGGCGGCCCGGGCCCGGACCCAGTGCTACACGGGCCGGCCCGCGGCACGTTTGGCCCGCGGGGCCTTTTTGGCCCGTTTAGTCTGTTTTTGTCTGTTTTTTTCGATTTGAGTCCGAAAAAATGCTAAAAAATTGTTAAAAAAATGCAAAAAATAGTAAAATGACACAAATTTTTATATGGGATAAAAACTAAGCTTTATTGATGTTGCCTCATTAAAAAACCTTACATCCCTAGCAAGGAAAAAGAGTACAACCGCTCGAAAAGAAAAGAAAAATTACATCAACTAATTAGTTCCCTCGAACTGATCTCAGATGAAACTCGACATGCCTGCGCAAGTAACCACATCCGGCTCCCCTTTGCAAGATGAAGAGACAGTCGCATCTTTTGCACCTAACTTGGTGCACTTCGACACCATCTATCATAACAAATTCTTCATCGTAGTCCTGCTCCCAAAGATGGCGTCTTCTTCTTGGTTGATTGGGGTTGGGGGTATCGGTTGGTTGGGATTTGGTTCAACAGCCATAAGAGTGGTGGTGTGGAGAATGAGAGTGGTGTGGAGAATGAGAGTGGTGGGTTGGTCTATTTAAAGGGAAATATGGAGGAAAAAGTAAGGGAGGGGCAATATGGGGATATAAGATTTACAAATTCCTACCCTTGCCCTTGCCCTTGGCCTGCTCCTTCTCCCAGACAACTCTCGGCTTTTTACCGAAAGGCGGCATGAAGTCATCATCGTCATCCTCCACTGATGCCTCGCCCTTACCCTTCGACGATGCCTCGTCCTTGCCCTTTGATGATGCCTTTTTCTTGGCCTTCTTGGCCTGCTCCTTCTCCCAGGCAGCTCTCGCCTTCTTCTCGAAAGGCGGCATGAAGATATCATCTTCGTCCTCGCTCTCTTCTATCCACAACGAAGGTTGATCAATAAACCTCTCTCTAGAAGCTTCACAACCAAATTTCAGCTTGGTCCACCTTGCATTGATCCTGAGAAGTTCTTGTCGTATTTCCTCAGATTTCCTTGATGGCCACCCTTTTGTACATAATGCCTCACCCAGCTCATTGAGAAAAACATCACTACCGATGAGTTCCTCAAATGGAACTTGGATCTTGTCGATTCTAAAATTTCTAGCAAAACGCAAAAGGTGTTCAGACATCAGGGGTAAAAAACTACGATCGGATGGAAAACTCGACATGTTGGCATGCTTACTCACCTTAATGGATAGGTGGGTTTTATAGACTCGGAAGGAAAGGGCGGGAAGAAAAGGGCGGGAAGGAAAGAGCAGGAGGGAAAGGGCGACAAGTTTGTATGGGGATAAAAATTGGCCTTCATTATTAGCTGCCTCATTAAAACCTTCCATCCCTGGGAAGGGAAAAGAGTACAGCTGGCTCTAAAAAGAAGAGAAAATTACACAAGAGAATAAAAATTACAAAGAGATTAAAAAATCCTACAAATAAGTTTCATCTTGGTCTTCAGTCCACCGCATAGCTTCGAACGCGGCTATCAGTTCTGGGTTCTCGGTGGTGTGCTGGGCTCTTCTTCTGGCTAGTTCTCCATCTTTGACAGACATC
Source organism: Avena sativa (assembly GCA_916181665.1). Classification (NCBI taxonomy): domain Eukaryota; kingdom Viridiplantae; phylum Streptophyta; class Magnoliopsida; order Poales; family Poaceae; genus Avena; species Avena sativa. The sequence goes on along the minus strand of OV702283.1, from coordinate 150,185,085 downwards.
AGTGTTTTCACCATATCGGGAGTGAGACTAGTTCTTCTATCATCAACTATTCTTCCAGCAAGACTGAAAGCAGACTCCGATGAGACAGTTGAGACAGGCACCGATAGCACATCCCGTGCTAATATGGAAAGCACCGGATATGTTGACCTTTTCTCCTGCCACCACTGAAGTATGTCGAAGTCGTCGTCGTCATCATCATTAGTAGCAAGTACTGCACTGTTCAGATACTTTGCTAACTCCCCTCCACCTTGAAGCACGGGAGTTTGTGTGGATGAGATCGGCGTGGCCGTGGAAGTACCAAATATTTTGCCCCACATTTTTTTCTTACCCCTACCGGATGCCGGTACCGCCGGAGGTCTCTGTGCCACAGCTGGGCCATACTTAAGCTCGTACTTAGAATAAACATCCTGCAGCTGTCCTTGACATCAAGTGAATATTGATCATAGCTAACATTTACGGTAAAACTTAAGAGCGAAAGAACCCCACTAAACCCTTCCATTTTAGCCCTAGGATCCAAAATAAATGCGATAGCATAGAGCAAAGGGATAGTTTGCCAATATTTGAGATATTTTTGTTTCATGTTATAGACGGCTACTAGTAAGGTGGCATCATTTTCATACTCTTTCAGTTGTTGGGAAATTTCTAAAATATGATGCACAATCAAATGAGATGTGGGATAATAAACCCTAGATAAAGTGACAGTTGATTCATAAAATGTTTCTAGAAACTTAAAGATTGATTCAGCAACGTGCCAAGTAGCTTCAACAAGTAAAGGTTCCCCGTCATTTTGATGAAAATTTGCATTAACAAATGCGGAAAATTGAACTTGGTCACGTAGAACTAACTGAAGCATCAGATATGTAGAGTTCCATCTAACCGGCATGTCTAGATGAAGACCATGGCATGGTACATTAATAACAGCATAATAATTTCTATAGTCTCGAAGTCTAGTATTAGAAGCATTCAACCATGATATTGCAGTAGTATTTGAAGAAGCATTATCCAAAGTAACTGCAAATATTTTGTCGGTAAGACCAAATTCACTAACAACTTTAAGTATAGCATTAGCAATATTCACACCATTGTGTGATACATCGATTAACTCAAATCCTATTATCTTTTTATTTAATTCCCATGATGAGCTAACATAATGAGCAACAACGGTAATATAATCTTGCTTAGCATGACCACTCCAAATATCAGAAGTTATGGAGACTGGAAAAGTTGACGATACTAATTGTTCTTTCATAGCGACACGACCTGCTTTGGCTAGCCTTTTCATATCCCTAGTTATAGTTTGTCTAGAGACTGGTGTAAAACTAGGGGTGTGAGCAGTTCTAATATATTCAACAAAACCAGGAGACTCGCCAAACCCTAATGGTAAATCATTAACGGCAATCAATGTTGCAAGAGCCTCTCTTTGACGAGCTGAATCATAGACAAATATACCTCGGGAGGTGCCGTCGGGGTTGAAGTTGATCCTTCTCTGGATCGCCGCAGCCTCTCCATCTGCCCTGGCGTGGGTCTTCGCGTGCCTCGTCATGTGGCCGTTCCCTCCTCCCACCTGCAGAGCAAACTTGCTCAAGCAACCCGGATGCAAGCACCGAGCTCTCATCTTCGTCACACCTTCTGCGTCAATATATTCTTCTTCCTCAAAGTGCTGCCAGATGCTAGAGGTTTTTTTCCGCCACTTGCTACAGGTAGAGGTGGAAATTTGGCTAGCAGAAGTGGTGGATGTATTAGGAGAACTTGTGTTTGATGGTGTTGGTTGCTCGAAGGGGGTATATGGATATTGCATGGTGTCGATGTTGTCATTGCCGTGGAAGGGAGAAGTATTGAAGTCGGGAGGAATATTGATATCGACCCCCAAATCTTCGGGATTGAAAAGAAACTGGTTGGGATTAGCCATGTGTTGGTGTAGGATATGAGAGAGCGGTTGGATGGTGTGGAGATTGAGAGGGGTGTGCTGCCCTTTTTATAGCAAAAATTTGATCAAATTCGGACCAAAAAAACCTTCCCAATGACCTAAAACCCTAAAAATACAAAAAAAGGACCAAACTACCCTCAAACCCTAACCAAACAGTCAAAAAGACAAAAAAAAGGCCCTCCCCCCGCTCCCCCTGCCCCCCCCGGTCGAACCAAAATTTCAAACTGCCCTGCCAGGCCCCACCCCCCGCTCCCCCGAATTTTCAAACTGCCCGCTCCCTCCCGCTCCCCCCTGGCTCGGCGCGTGGCAGGCCATCGCGTGCCTGGCGGGCCGGCCCGCGTGCCACTCGCGTGTCTGGCCAAACGGGCCGTGCTGTGCCTGGCCCGCGTGCCTGGCCTGCCGGCACGGGCACGGCACCCGTGTGCCACGGGCCGGCACGGACCCGCCAGCCGCGTGCCGTGCCGGGCTGGGGCCAGGCCAAAATTGGCGTGCCGCGGGCCGGCCCGCCCAGGCACGGCCCGATGGCCAGATTTGCCTGCACACCGTTGGTACGCATGATAGCCTCGTGACCACGCTCCTCTCGTGACCTCTCTTGGATTCTTCTTCCCTTGTTAAAGTGGGCAGAGACTCCCCTCTCCCTGCCATCCATGCCAGCCTCCCTCTTTTCCCCTCTACTTTTTCTCCAAGACAAATCTACCCGATCCACTGCCAAGACGAAGCCATGGCCTTGGCCGCCACCTCCGGTTCCTCGAAGCCCGCTTGATCTCCACCATCAGTGGCCACTTCATCACGCCAGGAGCACCACACGGAACCCTGCCGTCATTGGGAAGGCTAGAGAAGGAGTCGCTCGCCTCCTCCCGTAAACGCTGCCGCCAGCGCCGCCTCTTCCCCTGCATCCCTGCCGCCGGTCCGCGTCGCCCATGCCTGCGCCCGGCATAACGACTCCGTCGACTCCCTCCCGCGCCCTCCTCCGCTTTCTGTCGCCCCTACCTGCCTCCCCGTCGGATTCGCCTTCCGCCGCGTCGCCGTCGGCTTCACCTCGTCGCCCCGCTAGTGGCCGCCACCTGCAGGAGCTCCTCCCGGGCTTCCTCTCCTACCTCCCCGCCTCCCCGCCGCCCGTCCTCCGTTTGTGGCTGTTGTCTGCATGTCGGCCCCGCAGCGGCCACGTCTCCCCTGCTACCAAGATCGCCCCTACGCCTCTCCCGAGCACAGCTGGCATCTCCTCTTCACCTCGCCATCGAGCCGAGATCCTCTTTGGTCGCCGATGCCAGGAACTCCATACCCGTCGCATTTCTCCTCCGCTCGGGACGCCACTAGGAGCGCCACCCCCCCCCCCCCCCCCCCCTCTGCTTTGACCCTGTAGCGTGTCCTTTCTCGTGCGTCCGTGACCTCCGGCTCGGGCAGCTACGCCGCCAAGTACGTGTCATGCAACGACACCCTATTGGTGATATGCACGGTAATGGTATAGTGACTACGTGACCGAGAGGCTCCGCAATCTGTTCCCCGAAAACATCTGGAGATCAAGCATGTCAAAACCAAGTCTGGTACTGACAATCAAGACGAAACCACAACCACAAGTACAAACCCGGAGGACGCTGAATGCTAGCATCTTCTTCCGAAGTCGACGTCCCGAAGCTCGTCTACATGGAACGCGAAGATCTCCGTCACGGCGTATTGAGTTGTTAGAGCATCCCCACTCGTTGGACGAACCCAGTCCAAAATCCGGACCAAATTTTAGCCAGACAAAACTTGATTTCGGCTTAGAAACGCCGAGTTTTTCACTCGCGTTTCCAGACCGAGTTCCCGCGTTCGGCTAAATTTTAGACGAGTTTGGCAAATTAAGGCGAATTTCATTAAAGATGGCGGAATATAGGCGGATTACATCGAATTTAAAGTAGATAATAAACTATAACATTAAAAAAGGCCGCCGCCGTTGCCTTCGCAGATGCCGACGCCGCTTCTGCACGCCGAAGTTGCCGTAGAATGACGTATAGCCCGGATCAGCCCGACCATCCTCCTTGCCGTCGTAGTCGTTGCTTGGCGGCTGTGGCGGGCAGGAGCTCCCCTGACGGCGTTGCCGCACCTCCATGGCTGGTAGGAGGGGCTGGCTTCGTCGTCGTCGAGGATGATGAGCGGCGCGCCCTGACAGGCGAGAACGCAGCCAGACCAGGCCTGCCGTTCGGCATGCTGCTGCAGGCGGTGGACGCGCTGCCGCTCCGTCTCCTTCCAGTCCGCCCTGGACCATTCCAGGATGTCCGGCGAGGACGGCTCCACCAGCAGCGGCGGCGCCGAGTCGCGGAGCGACTGCTCCATCGCCGTCCTTATGGCGCTATCCTCTGCAGGTGGCGCCGACTAGTCGGCCGGCTCACACTTCGGGCGGTGAAGGCGAAGGCGAAGGCGGCCAGTGGGCGGCGACTGTGCCGGCACGCGGGCCTCGTTGATCACGATGCCCCACGAACGTGTCTGCGGCAGCGGGCGGACCGGCGAAGGGCCCGTCAGCGTACGGAGCGGCGTGGATCCCGACGAGTTGGAGGCCGAGGCGGGGGAGGAGGACCTGAGGCTCGCCATCCTCCTCGGCAACCAGTTCGCCAGAGGACGCCGTCCCGACCTGGCCGCCAGTGTGGATGTGCGCGGGGAGCCGAGACGTGGCGTATTCCTGGCGTGGATGTGCTGTAGCACCGCCACGAGTATCCGGCCTGGCGCGATCCAAAAACGCCGGCGACCCGCCGCGTTGTTGCGCTTCGGCACGTCTTCTGGCGGCCCCTCGTGGCGGGCGAGCTCCTGGGCGCGGCAGTCGGCGAAGAACGTCTCCCTGTAGAGGAGGTTGTCGGGGCTCTCGGCGTCGGAGGGATCGTCCATGGCCGCGATGAAGGCCTGGATCTTGTCGGTCAGTTCGTCCGACGTCGGCGCCGACGGGATAGGGATGCCGCCGGCGCTAAGCTTCCACCCCGGAGGGTTCCGCTTGTCCGGCGGCGCCATGTAGCCAGCTTGGTAGAGCATGCGCGCCTCCCAAGGCTGGAGCGTGCGCCGGCCGAAGCCGTTCGCCACGGCACCGTCACCGGGAAAGCTCTCGGCCATGGCTAAGTGGGGAAGGAGACCTGTGTGTTCGCCGGAGTTGTGGGATGGGGAGCTATGAGAGAGTGTGAGGAACTCCGGTGAGGGGTACGGATTTTATAGGCCGAGATGGGCGGCGAGGGCGGGAGGGGTGTAGCTGCGAGGGAGGGAAAAGGGGAAACAGCGGGAAGTTAGTGCCCGCCGGACTGTCACGGGAGCCGAGGCGGCGGCAGTGGCGCGGCAATTTGGCGACGCGTGGCCGAAGCGACGGGCAGTTATTGTCCAGCGGTTGCCGCATGGTTTCGAGGATGACGACGACTCGGCTTCCGTCGCTGACCCGGCGGGTCCACACACCGTTTCGTTTTTTTCACCAAGTTCACTTTGTCCGGCGTTTCCAGGGCATACCCGGGATCCTGGGAATGTCCTGGGGAGTCCGGACCAAAGTTGGCCTAAATCCGGACGAAATCAGGTTCCTAGGTAGCGACTAAGCCGATTTTCATCGTCCGGACCTAAATTCGGCGTCCGGGTCAACGTCCTGAGTAGCCGAGTGGAGATGCTCTTATCCCTCACGGATCTGAAGAACGTGGAACGCCAAGATCTTCATGGATCCAAAGGATCGAACTCGAATCCTCGGAACCCAAGATCGCCGATACCAAATGTGTGACCCTTTTTCGAGATCATATTTTTTATAATATATAATATCTGTGTGTTGCAAATAATTGTTCATGTTTGCATTCATATTTGTATGGTTTGGGGGTATGCTGATTCACCTCATAATTAAATATGGAGACCACACGCGGGAAAATGTAGTCTTATATTGACTCTATTTAAATTTGTGTACCGAACTGATGCCTTCTTTTGTCTTGTTAAGAGAACATTTAAATTGCAGGGTATCTAAACAACATGAACCATCTAATAAATTGTTGGGACCCCAGTTCCGCTTAATATTGCCTAATTGTATCGCACCTTTGTCATGACATGTATTATACATGCATCATGGCCGATCTTCCGCTATAGTATTAAATAGTGCATCTGGGGTTTCTTCTAGTGCTTTGGTTCTTCACGGATTAGGCCGATGAGGTGATGCGAGTGTCGATCCGATGTTCGGATGAACTTTCGGTAATGTTTCTCAGAAGAGCAATCTTCCTATTTCTACCTATTTTATATTTATAGTCTTTACTTCTTTCTGCTGATCTATTGCTACTCTGTTATGATGTTTTAGCCTTGAGCTAATTACACCGAAGGTACAACAACTTGCGTCCTAGGTGCATTTTGGTACAATAAGTTGCGAAATATGGTCAGGTGGTCTACTAACTTGCGTCTCGCGTGCAGGACAGGTCCAAATCATCTGGCGAATACACATAGAGTTATTCTTTTTATGAAAACCCCCTTGCGTATTTACGTCAGGTGGTGTGGCCATCGCAGCTAGTACTGTGTTCTCGCCCCTCCACGGGCCTTCGCCGGACGCAACTGACCAGCGAGCGCTCCAACGGATTGATGCACAGGGGATACGTCTCAGAGCACCTTAGAGGCAATGCGCAACCTTGTTAGGGCATCTCCACCGGGCCGACTCAAACGGTTATCCTAAACAGTTTGTTTGTGTCCGTTGAGGTCGGGCCATGGTTAGTATGAGTAGGGGTCCAGCCTGTCCGGCCAGCCGCGCATAGCGGCGTGACCTATTTGTTCGCGCTGGGCCATCGGTAACGCCGGCGTATTTTCAGTGTCTTCCCGCCACCACGCCGTTTCTCACCGCTTCCCGCGAATTCTCGACGTTTCCTGCCGCGTCCAGGCGCGGCCATAGAAGGGGAGGTCGCCGGCCATGGCTAGCTTCAAGCAGTGGAGAAGGAAAATGGAAGGAGGAGAGGGACGGTGTTCTGTGTGGGAGAAGATGGCCGCGGGTGGCTGGTTAAAAAGGGCCGCATCGGATGCCGGCACGGAGGCCGAAAAGTGTCCAGTCAGTAGGGTAGGCGTCGGGCGGCGCATGCAGCGGCGGTGGAGAGCGTGTCGTCCTGTCAGTCAGTGTGCCGTCGCGTCGCCATTGACCGGCGGCAGCCTGCGCACATCAATGGCGACGAGACGGCACGCTGACGCAGCCTGTATTCCCGCGCCGACATTGATGGCGAAGGTGCGGGAAGCTGCACGCGTTCACGGGCGGCCGAGCAATCTAACCCTGCACCCGTCGGTGCTGTCATCCTCACCTCTCGCCATTGCAAAACCTAGCCCGCCGCCACCACCACAATGAAGACCCCGTCGTGGCTGAAGAGGAGCAAGAACGACCACGAAGCATCTGGCAGTCGTGCCTCGCGGCTGTCGGCCTTCCTCCGTGGCACGTCCTTGCCGCCTCTGCCGCGGCCGGAGGAGTTCCGGAGCGACCCCGTGGGGTACTACCCGCCACCGCGGGAACGCCGCACTCGACGGTACTATCACGTCGGGGAGTGCGAGAGCCTTTGGAGGGAGGGTCACGACATCTAGCGCAGGGATGTCTTCCTCCCCACCGGCTGACACCTCAACCGGGACCGTGTCCTGGTACTGCCACCGCCCAAGGCGGGCAGAGGCCTGGCGGAGGAGATCCGCCGGCGGATCAACAACCTCTCCCGGGACCAACGGTGGGAGAGGGGCTACCACTCCGAGGCCTACTAGGTCAAGTTCCTCGAGTGGGAGCAGCTGGCGGGACAGACCGAACCCCTTACCCATACTGACCGTGGTCCGACCCAAACAAACACAAACAGACAGTTTGAGGTGACCGTTTGGGTCGACCCGGTGGAAAAGCCCTAGGCTTTGGACCAGCACCCTAGTACAGAGCCACTCTCCATCCCAATACATGGAGCGTGCGGCGGTCTGGCGTGGCACGAGGATGTCGATGGCAGGAGGACTCCCCCTCAGGAAGACGACAGCGCATACGAGATCTCGGCTAATGTCGCTCGTGCGGGTGGTCTGGAAGGTGTTAGCCAGGTCAACCATGGTTACAGTGGGCAATGGCATGAGTCGTCTGACCAGCCACACGAAACGTCGTGGCTTGCCCCAACGAGGCAGGTCATGACGAAGGCGTGCAGGAGCGTGTCGCTCTGACGTGCGTGCATCCCGAAGAATCCCGAAGCTTGATATGTTGGCAACGTCTTCGAAGCCGGACAAGCGGGACGAGGCCAACGTCGAGGACGAGAAGGTGTTGTCGTCACCAGCGTGTGACTTGGCGCAGCTGGGTATGTAGTCTTGGAGCATGTCTGGCAGCCGCATGGTGGCGCCGCGTCAACCGCCGCGTGTGTCTTATCGTTCTCGTCATCAACGGTGTACGCTCAATAATTGATAGCTAGGAGGAGTATGTGGGGTCAAATTAAAGATGAGCGAGCTTTCTTATTCATGTCGTCTCTTGCCAATTCTGAATCGGGGCTCCATTGCTTGTCGATGGCGCACGGAGGGGCCAGCTGCGACGACCGCATATGCCATGAATTTGGGGAAAAGAGGGAAAGGTTATGTTTGCGAGATAGAAATATGCAAGGGCTTTTCCTAAAAAATAACAATGCTACATGTCCCCGCAAGGATGAATTGGATCAGTTTTGCACGCCAGACGCAAGTTGATGGACCAACTAACCACAGTTTGCAACTTATTGTACCAAAATGCAAGTAGGACGCAAGTTGTTGTACCTCCAGAGTAATTAGCTCTTTAGTCTTTTCGTGCCCACTCTTATACACGATATTAGTGGTGCATAGTGTAAAAGGTGCCCTAAAAGTGTGATCTTAAAGCCTCAGAAAAGGGGCTTCTTAGAAAGATTCTAGATACTATCGCTCCACCCTCACTAGGATGTAATATTCACTTCGATATTTTTATGGTGTCCCATGTAAATATCTCACTACTACCCCACCGCTGACACCTTTGGGCTCTAAAACATGATACGCTCCTCACCGATCATCCTTCGATCGCGGCACCATTTGTGTTGGCTCGGCAGACAACCTCTAAGTCGGCCAGCCACCGCTATGTCTTGTGTGCACCTCTACGTTGGTCGGCCACTTCTACATCCCGCGACTATCCCTACATACAAAGGTGAGTGACCATTATTGTTGCCTAAGAAAACTCATAAATAGATCACTATTGTTGCCTCTAAATGTTGGATCACATTGGTTGCCTTGTTGCCTCTGATATATTGGATCGTATTATGCTATCTTGTCACTTTTGTTGCCTATATTAGTGTTTTCTTTAAGATTCATTGATTCATTTAACCCAAGATTGTCCAAGACACTTTTTGACACAAGCACAAAATCGAACCAATTTTACACCATGTATGCCTAATCCATGCTGCTGAGCGCCACATGGTCAGTGGTGATTGACCTCATCTGCGGGTGCATCACCTGGCAACCAACTTGTGCAAGCCAACACGAAACAACCAAATTGGATCGAACAATTGGCATGAGTATTAGTACACTTGGTAGTTCTGCGCAGCCATGGCAAGCGTCTGATGTTTGAGCGCGGTTGTGGAGCCGGGGAGAAGCTCCCAAAAGAAATGAGAGTCATCCACTGAGATCTTATCCAACGGTCCAGAAATTTGGCCGTAGACTGGCTCAAACAAAGGTTGACTCTAATTGAAAAACCTAATCCTTCTTGCGTCCACCACGTATTGTCAGAGAAAATTGAAGAGCAGATGTAGACCCACCACGTATTGTCAGAGAAAATTGAAGAGCAGATGTAGGCATCACACTCAGATCATTTCGGCCTTAGAGCATCTCTATCCGGACCCTTAAAAGGGGCAAATGCTTAAAATAACTGCTATTATACGGGTTTATAGGATGAAGTGGCGCTGAACGGACCCGTAAAAAATTTTGAGAGCCGGAGCGAAATCCGCTCGCCGACCTCTACATTCGAGGGCTGGGAGCCTGACCTGTAGCCACCCCGCACTCGTAGAATCCCTAGTGCACGCTGAAGTTTCATCCCCATCACACCCACTTCCTCTCCCTCCCTTCTGCATGCCACCACCTACTTCTGTCGCTTCCACCAACGCCAACCACCAGATTCGGCCGCCGCCGCCCACGCATAGCCGCTCCGCACCCTACCCATCCAACGTCTCTCCCTTCTGTGCCTTGCCGCCGCGCGCATGGCCGCCACCGCTCAGCCTGATTTGGGGATAAACTCGGGCCACGAGATCGATCTGTCCGATTGGTCATCATCGGATGATTACGACATCGAGGATCTGCTCCACAACGATGAAAACGAGACTATGATCCTCCTCACCGTCAAGGAGAACGAGGACCGCCCAAAGCTGCTAAATCAGAGACGTGATGATGGGCGTGTTAATGACGCCTTGTTGGGAAACCCCAAGAGCAAGGTGTGATGAGCACAGCAGCAAGTTTTCCCTCAGTAAGAAACCAAGGTTATCAAACCAGTAGGAGGAAGGAAACGACTCAAAGGTGTTGCTAGCAACTCGGAGACCTGCGCAACACAAACTCAAGACTTTGCCCCAACGAACAGTGAGGTTGTCAATCTCACTGGTTTGCTGTATCAAAGGATTAACTGTATGGTGTGGAAGGTAATAGTGGTTTACAACAAGTAAACAGTAAGAGTGAAAGATTTATCAATGGTAAAGATTGGACTGGGGTTCATAGATCACTAGAGGTGTTCTTCTTAGATAAACAAACATGGCATGCTGGATAAACAAATTACAGCAGGGTAATTGACATGACTGATGCGGTGACCCAGCATACCACTGCATGTTGTAGTATACTATAGTCGTGGACATAACATTCACGGAGTACCATTCCGCAAATATTAAATCCTTAGAGTGGTACAACAGAAACAAAGCGGGTCCACAACATACATTATCATTATTACAACCGGAAATTACATGACGACTTTGAGATCCTCTTAGGTCCATAGAGGTATCCCGATGACTCAGGGTTAAACTATAATAACTCTGAGAACAAGATAAAGAGGCAAACTAAATTTTAAGGTTTATACGAGGTTTAATGTAGATAGAGTATAGAGATCTATGATATTGGACTAAATCACTATATATGATACATCTACACTTCAGATATGTCGGTCTCCATTCCATGGATGTTTTCGTAATTGTTCCCTTCGACGCTTCCGAATACTTCTGGTTGTTCATAGCGGAATTCTTCTTGGTCTTCATTTGGATATAGTATTTCCTCTTCCTGACAGTTAATGTCTTCAGAATCTAGCAAAGGGTTAAGAAGATACGTTGAGTACGATCGTACTCAGCAAGTTCACTAAAAATGAGTGTTTGATGCACTATATCTACAGCCACAGACCATAGGTTGTAGGAAATACAGATTTTCGTAAACATTTCTTCAAAGGTTGCTTTTATTCTAAAAAGCTATGTCCGTCAGCCTTCACAGGTTTACCAGAACTTCAATAGAGTTCCTTTCCTGTAGCGTTCGCAGCTCCTTCCCGAAACAAGGAGTATCATGTTACAGTTCTGACACTCTACAGAGGTGCGTTACTTTACCCATGAGAGATCAAATCCTTGTTGCACAACCGGGCGATCTTTCCCGTCCACACTTCCTATGGTGTGGAGCCTAGTAGATGATCCAAGCCAATCAGTGTCCTTATCCGTGATCCCGCATACACCGCAATTGTTGTATGCCCAAACTCAAGGTAGACCTTTCCCCGTATAAAACGGCTATACCTTAGTTGGATACACACAACAACCATTAACACTAGAAATCTGTCTTTTGTAAGCCCAGATCCACGGTAGACCTTTCCCCGTATAAAACGGCTATACCCATGATCTGCAACTTACAAATTCCTAGAACAGTGTCCAATGCATGTGAAAGGGAGCCGATCCAGCTGACTTCTCCGTCCCATTCCAATTCTCATGGTTAACGCGTAATATACGTCGCGAGAATCACTGGCGACATTGGTTGTTAAGTCCTAGATGATATATTCCTGTGCAGTGGTATTCCAACTGCCAGACTTAATAGATTAGCTGATCACCCTGGATTAGTAACTGATACTTCAAGTTAATTATGAAAATAGTATTTTCGACCTTTTTGAAATGCAGGTGATGACACAACGGTTTGCAAATACTTTATAGAAAATAATCAAAGGACATGAGCAATTATGAACTTGCCTTGGTATAGCGAAGTATTGCAGTCGAATATCTCGACTTGACCCTGGACCTCGGGTTCTACAAAAATAGCATCATTGCCCGGTAAGGACAATGTTTAAAGAAGCAATATGTTGTTATGCATAAGTAATGAGATGCATAATGCAAAGTCCCAAGTAATTCCCCAATCATTACAAGTGGGATATATTTAGATGATTTGTTTAAGATTTGCTTCATTTTAAGTTTACTTCATAAAAAGGTATAGTTGCTAGGACTCTACGATAAACATATAACATATGAAAAGTAAAGTACATCAATACAATTCTAGGGTTTAATGGTATTATGTAATTATTATAAAGTTCATGTTTTAAGTTGTTGCAGTTTAAAATAAATGATGGAGTTTATTTTGAAGTGGCAAAAAAATAACATTTGAATAAATTATTATTTATGTTAAGTTAATCAACTCTAAAGATTAATAGGATTGAAGCTATGGTTTTGTAATAAGGTTTAAATGATCTTGAGTCATTATATATCTAGCTTAAGGTATATCAGACCAAACTAAACTATAAAAATGTAATTGGACTTGAGATATAACATTTGTAGCATTATCAATTATTAGGATTTTTATGAAGCATAATCAAAAATGAAATCTTATAATTATTGAACTTTGTTTTAAAGATTTAAAATTAGCATGTGTAATATTTATGGATTATACTATAAGATTTTTCTAGATAAAGAAAACTAATGAATTTGTTTTATAATTATTTAGTGAATACCAAGTTTGCTAAATATGATTATATATAAATTGAGACCACTTACTTCTAATATAAGTTAATGATTTGCAAAAGAATAACTTTGTGAATCTTTGACTTATAGTTAGTTAAAGATTTTAAAAGAATATTATAAAGCTAATTGTTTACACTTGGATTGTATCACCAAATTATAATTATAGGTTTAGACTACTTAGATTCAAAAGATTATGTTTGAATAAGATCATTTCTTACTTAGGAAAGAATTTTAAATAATTAACAAAATAGCTATTTTATTTTAATAATTTAGATAATTGAAGTTATATGATCTAGGAACTTTAAAATGTTTTTATAATAATATACTTAGTATTTTTCTAGTAAATATACTTTCTTAAAATCTTAGAAATGAATTTTATTTATTTTTAGGTATTATCTTTATTTTTTTTATAAAATTTCTTAATTATTTAATGTCTTTAAATATTTTTTTAAAATTTGTTTTGTAAAATTTTAAGTTAGTATTTTTATGAGATAAGAGATTTCTTTTTATTCATAAAATTGATTTTTATTTAATTTTAGGAATGTTTCTAAATTTATTAAATTTCTTTTATATATTTAAGGGTGTTAATATTTATTTGCATTTTATTAAACTTAAATAAATATGATTATATTTTTCTTAGGTGGATATTATTTTAATAAACATTTTGATGTATTACATATATTTTTAGGATTTTCCACATTTTTCTAGAGCTTAAAATGTTTAGAGGGTATTTTAGTAATTTCCATTTTACTTCCCCCATTTATTTATTTGTTAATTTCCTGATTACCTAGACCCGGGCCCATTGGTCAGTCTAACCCATTGGGTTGGGCTAGACCACCTGGTCCGGTCCATTGGGTCAATTGACCCCGACCCAAATCTCTGTGTCCCCTCTCGAGGCTCTCTCCTCTCTCTCTCCCTTTGGCGATCCTGACATCGCCGCCACCGCCGTTGCTTGCCCCGGCTAGGTCCGGCTACTCTATCCGCCGCCATCGGTCGTCCTCGCCATGAAACACTCTGCTGATTCTTCCTATCTAACTCGATTTGCCCTTCGAGCTCCCTCTCGTTCATCCCCATTGCCTTTCTGGTGTTAGGGTTTTTGCCTTCGACGCCGTAGGGCATCGGTGACCATCGGGTGGTGATAGTGGTGGGGTGATGATGCTACTAGTGGTTGTCAGCCTCCACTGCTGTGACGACGAGCTAGTGCTACCAGAGCGGCCTAGCGCAGGTTGAGCGCTGCAATGCTCCTTGTGCTGCCGTTCTTGGCTTTCTGCAACAGCTCGGCTACTAATCTGGTGACCTATGTTTCTCCTCTAGGTAAATGTTCCTTATCTCTCTGAATCTCTCTCTGGTACCACTCTTGGTTAAAATTTCCCCCTTTCGGTTTATGTGTAGTTTATAGTAGCCTTGCTACTGATCTTTCCGAGTGAATTAAATTTGGACTGTGATCACATGACGATGATGACAATTGGCTAATGATGTAGATAAAAGCACAAGTGGCTTGTGTTTCAACCTAGTGCTTCTAAGTTGAATTGCTACCTATTTTAGTAGAGGAACTATTGGAGCTATTATTGTCACTCTTGATAGGAGATTTATAAGATATGTTGCTTCAACATAAAGTGTTGTTTCTATTTGAATGAATTTCTCATCCCAGGAATGTGTGGTTTACTATGGTTCTATCCCTAAACCAATTATCTTTATTTAGTGGCTAACTGAACCTCACCTTCCAATACTTAGGGTGGAGTTTGCTATTGGATATAAAATTATCTAGCCTATGAATGAGTTTCATGTACTACTGGATTATGAAATGATGGTTGTGACTTTGCTATTGATTTGCAATTTGGGAAAAAGATCTGACTTCATGCCCTTGTTGATAGTAAAATAGTGTATACATTTGATTCCTATGTTCCTGTACTAGGAATATGATAAATTTGTGTTGGCTGGAATTACTGAGTGGTTATTTAATGTAATGACACCCTCTAATGACTTACGCGCATAAGATTGCCACTGTGGTGCCTCCATTTTGGAATGTGCACAGTGGCAGATTTTTGTGTGTATGATCTGTTGTTAGTTTGGTTGACAAAACAAAATTGTGGTTGGTAATGATAGGTATTATTTAATGATGTACATACTATCCTCTACTTACTAGTAGATGAATTTAGAAAGATGTGGGGTGGTGGTCCTTGGTTACTAGAATATTGTGAATGGACAATTCTCTGAATATATCCCTGTGGTAGTAAGTTATGTGGAAAACACATAATGGTCTGGTACTATTCTTGTTTACTGTCATTCCTATATGTAAATGCATATATGCTTGATTCCTAAACTGGTTGTTAGGAAGATGATAGATTTATTTGGAGGGTTTTTACTAAATGGTTATCTAGTTATCAAAGCATCTAGTGGTTGTTTCTATGTTGTGTGCCACTGTGGTGCCTTCTTCTAGATTGAGCATAGTGGTAAACAATATAGCAACCATTTAGGGGGCTTGACTGCTTTGCAAAGAATCTAAATTTAGCTACCAAAGATATATGCATAGATTGAGGCTCAAATGGTAAAAAGAGCAATTTTCATGGTTTGTTTCCTTAGCTTAGTGATGATTTTTGGAGCTATGTATTGGCTGTCAATCAAAGCATCATTAAAAATATGATTCTAGTGCATACTAGGGAAATGATTAATCTGTTCCTCATGGAGTTTTCCAGAGTAACCTATGGTAGTTTATATACCACTATGGTACCTCTAATTAGAGTGGGAATAGTGAGTATATACCTAACATGATTTGCTACACTCAATCTTTGAATGGATAAAATTGGAATCCTTTACTAGATATAGTTTGCATGTAAGATAATGATTTGGAAGTCCCTGGCCAATGATGCAAAAGACTGAGGCCAAACTCTTAGAGAGATAATTTCAGATTTCCACATGTGTTGCCAAATCCTGGGATGATCTTGTACTCCATTTGAGTACAGATATTAGGATACAACCCCTATTCCAACAATTATGCCTATAATTGTTAAAAATGGATATGCATGATTTCTGGATGCTAACCTGCTGTGTAGAGTAAACAGATGGATGAATCTGGAGATGTTTGTGGTGATCTTGATGATCTGTTACTCCTGACTTGGTTGTGGATGTTGTGGTGATTCTGTTCTATTGCTAAATCTAGTTATTTTCTTTCTCCTCCTTGCACTCCTGGCCTGCTCCTCCTTGTTGCTCACTTGGCCTACTCCTTATGCTCCTGACCTCCTCCTGGTGTCCTTGGATGGCTTCCTCGAGCAACTAGGGTGCTAGTGATGTGGTTTGATCTGTGTGTTATTGGGAAAATCTAATAATAACATGTGATGTTCTTTGTGGTGCTCTAGAGCTAGTGGAGGAAATATGGTCTGGTGGTGTGTGTGAGAAGGATATGCTAGCAGCCCTGCTACGGCTGGTGCTGTCTCTCCATTTGCTGCTCTCTTGCGGTGTTGACAACACACATAGTTGCATGTGTTGTGTGAGCTGTTTGTATGCTTGCCTCATGTGTGTAGATCAGATCAAGTAAAAGGCTTGATATTTCCTTTGATCTTATCTCTTTGACTTTTACCTTCCCTTGGTGAAACTTGCCCCAATCTTCCTATGATGTGGTTCTGAGGCTAAGTTTGCAATAAGAACAGATACTATTTCATTTGGTGAAACTTGCCGCTTTTTCTAAATAAGCTCAAGGATGAACAGTGGCAGTGCATTTCACTTCAAACACTGAAAGCACACTATTTAAAACTAACCCCTTTCTTTTTGTCTTATTAGTATTTGTTTGCAGGTACCAAGAAAAGTACAGGAATATCAATGCTAGATAGGAATTTAGTTTTAGGTGTTTTCCTTTTTTCTCCATTTTTGTAATTTCCTTTTCTATCAAGAAATTATGTAAAGACATTGTAATACATTAATTTATCTTATTATTATTGTAACCATTTCTTGTTATTCCTTTGTTATAAAAGAATAATGTAATATACGTATATTCTTTTAATAAAGAATTCTTCTATTTGTTTCATTATTGTAATTCATTTTCCATTTTCCTTATTCATTTAATTATTTTATTAATCTTTTCTTTATTCTTTTATTGTGAAATAACAATGTCATGTTAGTCTTAAAGAATCTTTATACTTTTGTTGATAGCACTTGTATTTGTCTTATTGTGAATAATTATTTATAATTAAAATTCCTTCCTTCATAATTCAACATAACAATAGAGGTCCTGTCAAAATTCATCACACTCCCCCTTGGATGATACTAAGCCTAATTCATCGAAGTCAGAATTCTGATCACTCTAGTCTTTTAATTTGGCAAAAAATTTACCCGGATTTTTAGATGCATGCATGCAGATGCACAAAATCCTAAATCCACCCTTTCGTTTAGTCATAAATGCTGGGATGTTACAACTGAGCAAGGCATAACAGTGCAATACTAGACATTCATGATCCTATGAGATTCGATTGGGCAATACAACAAGATACATAGACCTCCATCCAACTGCATCTATGACTAGAAATTTGTAACACCCTCGGTCTCTTTGGACCGACGGCTGTCACTTCTGGCAGCTCAATAGGATCTCTAGACTAACCCCACAGACCAATACTAGTCTTTTCTGCGCACTTTGTCCTCACTCGTGCGCACCCGGTACCCACTTCCCGGTCGGTTACCCATCCTAGAATTGCTCTAGGTCAAGCACGCTTAATCTTAGAGTTCTTTTTAAATGAGCTTCCGAAAAATAAGTTGCAACTTGTTGGTATGGGTTTCCTATCAATCCTATTGAGCCATGCGCCAGGGTCTCACATACACCCACCCTTAGAATATCGACGTCCTCGTCGATCAACCACAAGCCAGGAACGTCCCCTCTTGGCACATGTCTGTGCGTCCAGTGCTGGCACATTGCCATGCCGTGTCCACTCCGGGCCACATGCGCCATGCTACACATGTCCGCCACTGACCCGCACACGCCCATGTAACCGCGAGGGTCGGCTCTGATACCACTTGTAACACCCCCAGTCTCTCTGGACCGACAGCTGTCACTTCTGGCAGCTCAATAGGATCTCTAGACTAACCCCACATACCAACACTAGTCTTTTCTGCGCACTTTGTCCTTACTCGTGTGCACCCGGTACCCACTTCCCGGTCAGTCACCCATCCTAGAATTGCTCTAGGTCAAGCACGCTTAACCTTAGAGTTCTTTTAGAATGAGCTTCCAAAAATAGGTTGCAACTTGTTGGTGTGGGTTTTTTATCAATCCTATTGAACCATGCGCTAGGGTCTCACAAAATCCACCTTCGGGTCATCATCCGAACCCCCTCCAGTATTAAGTTGCAAGCAACAGATAACTGCTTTAAGCAAAGTGTGTAAGGTAAACAATCCACTTGTTCCATGAACAAGAGACGTTGTTTTCTCCCTAGTGGCAACAACACATCTACAACCTTAAATATTTCTGTCACTTCCCTTAGATTAATTAGAGGCATGAACCCAGTATCGATCATAAATACACCCTCTTGGATTCACTAGCATCTACTTGGCCAAGATAGCTACCAGAAACGGAGAGCATGCAAGATCTCAAACAACACAGACATGATAGAATCAATAAAACAAAACAATTAATCAATCTGACATATCGGATCCCCGCAAACACAACATGCATGATTACAAATAGATGAGATCTTGATCATGAACGGAGCTCACAAGATCTAAACATGATAGCACAAAGGAGGAGATACAACCATCTAGCTACTACATGGACCCGTAGTCCAAGGTGGAACTACTCATGCTTCATATCGGAGGCTGGCATGATGAAGAAGAAGGCCTCCGGGATGTTCTCCCCTCTGGCAGGGTGCCAGGAAGAGCTTCAGACCCCCCCACCCCGATCTAGGGACGATGGTGGCAGCGGCTATAGTCAGTTTCGTGGAATATTGATTGGGTACTTAGGGTTTAGGCATCGGGGGGTCTTTATAGGCGAAGAGGCGAGGCAGGGGGTCACCAGGGCGGCTGCACCCCCCAGGCGCGGGCCCACCTTGTCCGCGTGGCCAGGGGGTGTGGCCCCCTGGTGGCCATCCTCCGTCTCGTATTCAGACTTCGTGTTCCCCATGGTAAAATATTGACTTTTTCTTTTGTCCCGCTCAATTCCGAGAATATTGATTTTCTGCCTTTCTGGAACCAAAAACAGAAGAAAACATGCAACTGGCCCTATAGCATATTGTTAATAGGTTAGTACCAGAAAACATATAAAAACACCTCAAACTGTAGACAAAGCAAAGCAAAGTAGATACTAAACAAGCATGGAACATCAAAAATTATAGATACGTTTCCGATGTATCAAGCATCCCCAAGCTTAACTCCTGCTCGTCCTTGAGTAGGTAAATGATAAAAAGGAATAATTTTTGAGGTGACAAGCACCATCAAAATCAAGATCAAACCATTTGCAAGCATTGAAAGCTGGGATCAAATAACTCTAAACATGAGCATGAAAGATGGTGTTCTAACAGTAAGCCAAAGTAACTATGCATGCAACATGAAAGGTTACAAACAAAGATCATGAATAACATGCATTGAAAAATGTTTGTTTGTTTCACATACAGAAAACATGGCATAGTGGCATTCATCTTGTCCCTCATGGAGTAGCAAATAGATGCATAGGACACCTTCAAAGTTCATAAGAGTGACTAGATACAAATAGTACAAGAACAAGTAATATCAACAATATGCATCAATCAATAAGTTTTGGGACAATGCACATAGAACTAAGAATGGCAACTATGCTCTCTTAATTGGTGCCTAAAGGTAGAAGGTGGAGACTCAATATAATGGTGGAAGAAAGGCCCTTCATGAAGGGAAGCAGGGATTTCAAGTCTCAAAAAGAGTGTCAACACCCGGATTTTTCAATCCTAGATGCCTGTTATGCCATACATCGCAATCCCAGGAGTACCATTTTTGCGAGACATAACAGAATTGGATACCCTAGTACATCATCCATTACAAAAGATACATAAGTTCTTACACTAATAGGGATCTCATGATCCAGTTCTTAATACAACATCACGCAGCGGAATACAAAATAACAACGGTAGCGTAGGCGAAGCTCCATCTTCGGGGTCACATGCAATGCTGACGATGGGAGATGATCCTAGTTGTCGTAACCTTCCTGGGGTCCATCTTCTAGGTATTCCTCTTCATAGTCTGGCCATGGGAATAGCCAGGGACAAAGCCATGAGTACTCTTTAAGTACCCGCAAACCAATACTAACAGGTAAAGGGGGTTTTTGGATAATAGGACACTAGGCTCTAGGGTTGTTTTGCAAAAGCCAGATTTATCTCTACTAATTTCTAAAGCTAGTCACAATTAATAACTCCTAACTGGGATCTTGTAACTCATGTCACAACTCTGTTGTGGTTAAGTCAAAATCTTAATCCATTTCACAAGTCATTCTGAAAAGTCTGACGGGGGAACAGTATGGCCACTCCAACTGTCCATAACCGCGGACGCGGCTATTCGAATAGTTTGACACTCTGCAGAGATTGTACACTTTCACCACAGCATTCGATACATCCGTCAGGAACAAATCCTGAATTCACCATACTCAGTATGCGGATAATCAATCCTAACCTTTCAATTACACGCCCTAGTATAAGCACCTCTCCTGTGAGTTTGGCCTCCCAACCATGACCAACTGTCATCTTAGGTACTGCACAGGTGGACAATCTTCACAAGGTAGCCTCAGCTCAGACCTTGGCCGTGAGGGAACTAATATTAAGGAATATAAGTTTCCAGTCAAGCACTACCCAATATTCGGGTACTGTGGTTGTACGATAAAATTGGAATGGTATCGCATCCAGACAACCATCAGTTTTATAAAGGGCTAAGGCTCATGCCTCCACGTTTTCATCACCAAAGTTATCAAGTGTTCGGAAACACATGTCCAAAACATTTCAATAGAATGATCCATCATTCCAAGGTTTTCATAACTATTTTTCCACCAAGCATTCCCATCTAAAGTTCATCAAGTTTTATGCTTAGCACTAGCATCTACAGGTGGGGGTAGTACTAATGATGGGGTAGTATCTAGTGGAGTTTTAACTAAGTACAACCTTATATCTTAGGATGATATCAAGGTTCCTGGCTTAGGTCAAATTTAATGCTCTTTATGCAACCTTCAGAATCTTTCCAGTATCTACCAGTCACTTAAGTAAACTCTAAGTAAGCTTTGATAAAGAAATAAAGTAAGAAGCTTGCAAATAAAACTAGGATTGGTTTATCAAGCTGGTATGATCACATATGCTTAAGGCATATAGTAGGCATAGTAACAAGCAAGTATTTGCTTGCACAAAATCAGTATAAGCTTGCTAAATTGCAAGTGTTAGCTTGCATATGTCAACTTGATTAGTAAGGCTTGCTAAAGTAGAGTGTCTTGCAAGTTTTAGCTTGCATTAGTATAGTATCAGCTTGCATAGGTAAAGTATCTTCCAAGTGTTAGCTTGCACATTCACTAGTAGTATTAGGCTTGCCTTGTGCAGAGCAGTGGTTGAAGTTCTCCTCGGCTTCTTCTTCGTAGTATCCTCCTTACTCCTCGTATCCTTGGTCGGTACTAGCGTCTATGAATAAATACGAGGTACACAATCACCAAACAATACTTAACTACTTGAAATCATCACACACAAGGGTCCTATAGATGATGTAGCATCATCCCTATCATTACAAGGTTAAGGCTTGATTTAATTCCTTTTATTTTTAGAAAATTAATTTCTACTCATTGAAAAACTACTTAAGATTTAATATTCTCCAAACCAAACATGGGATCATGTTGACACATGTCATCACCACATATTTTAGTCCATGGGAATATGATTTAAAGTGGTGTCACAATTTAATAAGGTTTTACCCTTTTATTTTAATTAAATAAAGTGACTAGAAATGCCTATGTAGCATTCTTTTATTACTTGAACATTATTTCTGCAAGTAAACCTATATATTTTTACATATTCTGAAAGGTATGGTCAAATGTGATTTTCGAGAGTTGGAATCAACTCAAAAGCTATTATTGTTTGAATTTGAAAAATGTTTGAATGCAGAAAATCTTCTGCCTTGTTATTTTTACCATGGGTGATCTATAGATCCAAATGACTTGAATCCAACGGGCTTGGATTCAGCATTCACAGACCTTTCCAAAAAAATTGGTTTCATTCAATTTGGTGCACTGAATCGATCTGGGTTGATTTTTGAAGTTGGGTACAGAAGTGTGTTTAAATTAAAAAGAAAAAGATATAATTCAAATCACTGGGCTGCGCGGGAAACGTTAACGGGCCGGCCTGCTAAGCGCAGTGCTCCCGCGGGCTGCTTAAGTGGGTGTCCCCACTCGTCAGTGACACGGGGCTGGGCGAAGCGGTGTGGGGCAACGTGGATCGTTCGATCTAGTTCTAATCCAACGGCTGGGAGTCATCGTCGACGCGAGAGAACGCCGGCGAGAACGAAACCTAGCGCGGCCAGTGAGGGTTACTGGGGGCTCACCGGGGTACTGGCGAGGGTCGGCGAGGCAGGCGAACGACGAAGTCGACAACAGCGAATCTCCTAGTACCGGTGGCCTCTCTTCGGGTGGCTCCAATCGCTGGCTCCCTTCTTCTCCAGAGGCGGCGGGCTCCGGTGAAATTCCGGCGGGGTGGTGCTCGCCTTGCTCTGAGAACGGTGTGGCACGATCAGTGAGGAGAGGGGAGTGAGATGGTGTGAAGAAATCATGCGGGGGTGTCCTCTATTTATAGTCGAGCGAGGGGACCGTCGGGGCGCACGGTGAGCTCGTCGGGGGTGAGGTTACAGGCGGCTAATGGCATGGGCAAGGGTAGGGGACGGTGCGGTGTCTCCTGGCGATGCTCAACGACATGGTCTCGAGGCATGGGGCGGTGGGGTTTGGTCTGGAACAGGCGGTGCTCTGCGCGGCAGAAGCGGCGTCTTCGACGGCGGGCGGTGGCTGTGCGGCACGGGGCGGCAAACGGGGATGTCTGGTGGTCTCCTGGGTTGATGGTGATCGTGTGTACACGCGGTGAGGGCGGCACACGGTCTGTGGGCGCTGGTCGAGGGTCGTGCTCTGGCGCATGCTCGGCATGGTCTCTGGCGGTCTGGGCGTGTCTTGTGCGCGTGGTCCAGGGCTTGGCAACGCTCGCGGCTGGGACAGGGAGTGGCGGTGGACGGTGGGCTACCTCCCAGACAAGGTTGGCACGGCTAGTTCTTCCTCTAGCCTGCTGTCCACAATGGGGTGACAAGGGGGTGCTCGGCTGTTCACCATTGATGGCAATGGCAAGCTCATAGTGGTGCTAGTGCTTAGTTAAACTTCCTAGATGATCTACTGAGCTGGGTGTGAGCTAACTAGGGAACAAGTTAGGCCAATTTTACTGCACACTATAGTGTTTGATGTTTGTTTGATTTGTGTCTGCAACCTGTTTGATGAAATGGCCGCATGAATTCAAGTTTTGAATTTTGAAAAGATTTTTGGTGGGTTTGCTAGATTGGTGCTGGTGAATCTGCAGATGCTTGGGTTTTGAAAGTTGATCTTGTTTGAGTGGTTTTTGAAAAAGTGGTATCTTCCCAGATGATAAATATTCAATTTTGAATTGTCATTTAAACTATGCATTTGAAAGTTTCTGGATGATCACAAAGTGGGCCTTGATACTTTGTTATGAGTACATTCATGGGGTGAAAAGATCCAGAAAAGTTTCTGTTAGGTTCTAAAAGTTTGAGACAGGCAAAGTAGGCATGAGAGTTAAATGGGTCAAAGTGACCATTCATTTAATATATGTGTTTTGATTTACTTGTCCTTAGGAAAAGTGTGGGAAATGTTTTAGATGATGCTTATTTCACCTAAGAAACATTTTACAAGCAATGAAACAAACAAACAAGGTGGTTTTTAAATGAATTCAAAATCAATGCATACACATATGCATGCATTCATAATGTTGTTTAGAAAAGTTTTTGTTAACCCTAATTTTGATGATTAGAATTTGATGATCCAAGATTAGTATTTTTGGGATGTTACAAACCTTCCCCCCTTAAACAAAATCTTGTCCCGAGATTTGAAAAAGGACGAAAAGATTACCTAGGATTTGAAGAGATCTGGAAACTCTGTCCTGATGTGATCTTCGCGCTCCCAGGTAGCTTCCTCTTCTGTGTGGTTGCTCCACTGAATCTTGAGAAACTTTATGCTTCGGGTTCGGGTAGTTCGGAAAGCTTCTTCCAAAATGCGGATGGGTACTTCGGGATAGGTCAGGTCATTGTTGATCTCTATGGTTCGATGATCGATATTCTTGAACACTTCGGTCTTCTCAGGGACTTCGAGACACTTGCGAAGTAATGAGATATGGAAAACCTTGTGCACAGCGGACATCTCTTCAGGTAGTTCCAATTGGTACGATACTTCTCCTCGATGGTTCAGAATTTTGAAAGGTCCGATATATCTGGGGCTAACTTTCTTTTGAGTTGGAAACGCTGCATTCCCTTCAACGGCGACACTTTCAGATAAACAAAATCTCCTATATTGAAGGCGAGGTCTCGACGTCTCTTGTCGGCATAACTCTTCTGTCGGGATTGGGCGGTCTTGAGGTGTTCACGAATCTTGTGAACCTTCTCTTCTGCTTCTCGTAGGATGTCGGGTCCGAAAATCTGACTCTCTCCTACTTCCGACCAGTTCAAAGGGGTACGACACTTCCTTCCATACATGAATTGAAAGGGGGCCATTTGCAAACTGGCTTGATAACTATTGTTGTATGAAAATTCTGCAAACGGCAGACAGTCTTCCCACTTGGATCCATATTCTAGCACACATGCTCTAAGCATATCTTCGAGTATTTGATTTACTTGCTCCGTTTGTCCATCGGTCTGAGGGTGATACGCGGTACTGAAATCTAGGCGGGTTCCTAAACCTTCTTGGACTTTCTTCCAGAATCTCGAGGTAAACTGAGTTCCTCGATCCGATACTATGTTCTTGGGGACTCCGTGCAAACTAACGATTCTAGCGATGTACAACTTCGCTAGCTTCGAACTCTGATATGTGGTTTTGACGGGCAACAAATGGGCGACTTTGGACAATCTGTCCACTATGACCCAGATAGAGTCATTTCCCCTACTAGAAGTAGGTAGTCAAGTGATAAAGTCCATTCCTACAGAATCCCATTTCCATTCCGGAATTTGCAATGGTTGCAACAATCCAGCGGGTCTTTGATGTCCTGCCTTGACTCGCTGACATATATCACACTTGGCGATATAGCTTCTGATTTCTCTCTTCATCTTATGCCACCAAAATTTCTCTTTTAAATCTTGATACATCTTAGTTCCTCTGGGATGGATAGAATAAGGAGTATCATGAGCCTCCTTCAAGATAACTTCTTTCAACTCAGAATCTGCTGGTACACAAAGGCGTCCTTTGTACCACAGAACTCCTTCTTCGTCCTCGGTGAATCTGGGTACTTTGCCTGTACCGATACGACGCTTGATTTCGTCGATACTGGAATTTCCCTTCTGCGCCTCTTTAATCTGACTGATCAAAGTGGGCTGAAGTTCTATGCTAGCCAAAAATCCTTCACTTACTAATTCCATTCGAAAATCTTCCATCTATTTGTGCAAACTTGGTTGCTCCTTCAAAATCATGGAGTTCAAGCGGCACGGCAATCTGCTAAGGGCATCGGCTACCATGTTGGCTTTACCAGGGTGATAGTGAATGTCCAGGTCATAATCTTTGATTAGCTCAATCCATCTTCTCTGCCTCATATTCAACTCCTTCTGAGTGAATATATACTTTAGGCTCTTATGATCCGAGTAAATCTCACAACGGTTTCCCATCAGGTAATGTCTCCATGTCTTCATGGCTAGAACTACGGCTGCGAGTTCGAGGTCATGGGTTGGGTAGTTTTGCTCATGTTGCTTCAATTGTCGGGATAGATAAGATATAACTTTGCCTTCTTGCATTAGCACACATCCGAGACCGATCTTGGATGCGTCACAATACACATCGAAGGGCTTCGTGATATCCGGCATGATCAAGATTGGGGCTGAAATCAATCTCCTCTTGAGTTCTTGAAAACTCGCTTCACATTTGTCGGTCCATTCAAACTTCTTGTCCTTCTTCAGCAATTGGGTCATGGGTCTGGCGATACTCGAGAATCCTTCTACGAATTTGCGGTAATATCCTGCCAATCCGAGAAAGGCACGAACTTGGGTTTGAGTGGTTGGGGCTTGCCAATCTTCTACATCTTTCACTTTGGCAGGGTCAACGGCAATTCCTCCGGCTGATACAATGTAACCGAGGAATCCTACCTCCTGTAACCAGAATTTACATTTGCTAACTTTGCATACAGCTGATGCTCTCTAAGGGTTCCAAGAATGGTCCTTAGGTGTAGCTCATGTTCTTCTTCTGATTTGGAATAAATCAGAATGTCATCGATGAAAACAACGACAACTTTATCCAGAAAGTCCATAAAAATCTTATTCATGAGGTTCATGAAATAAGCGGGGGCACTGGTTAATCCAAAAGACATGACTGTATACTCGTATAATCCGTATCTGGTGGTAAAGGCAGTCTTTGGAATATCCTCTGCACGAATTTTGAGTTGATGATAGCCAGTTCTAAGATCAATCTTAGAAAACACCTGGGCACTGGTCAACTGATCAAACAAATCTTCTATCTTGGGAAAGGGGTACTTGTTCTTGATGGTGACATCATTTAACTTCCGATAATCCGTACACAAACGGTTACCTCCATCCTTCTTGTCCACAAATAAGACAGGTGATCTCCATGGTGACGCACTTGATTGAATCAATCCAATTTCTAGCATGGAATCCAGTTGCTTCTTCAGTTCTTCTAGTTCTGACGGGTTCATACTATAGGGTCTCTAGGCTATGGGTCCAGTTCCGGGGATTAGTTCGATGATAAACTCGATATCCCGATCTGGGGGCATACCGGGCAAAACATCTGGAAATACATCGGGGTATTCACAGACTATCCGGACTTGGTCAATGGTAGGTTGGGCTATACTCTCGTTGCATTTGAATTGGCGAGGTAAGGTTTCAGATATATGCTCAACTGATATTCCGGCGGTACTGGTCATGGTGATGGCTTTCTTGGCACAGTCAATCAATCCCTTATGTTTGGACATCCAATCCATTCCTAGTACTACTTCCAAACCTTTAGTTCCGAGTACTATTAGATTAGCATAAAAATCTATGCCATGGATTCGGATAGGGACGGCTTTGCAAATTTGCCTAGCCTTGGTGGTTGATCCGGGAATTTGCACAATCATAACATGCTTCAGTTTGGTTGGTTGAATTTTACTAGTGCAGGCAAATTCTTCGGTGACAAATGAATGCGATGCACCAGAGTCAAACAACACTCTTGCAAGTACTGAATTAACAGAAAAATACCCAGCACGACGTCTGGCGCTTCCTGAGCTTCTTCAGCATACATGAGAAAAAAACGGCCTTTGCGGTTGAGTGAATTCCCTGGGGCAAATCTTCTTCCTGACTGGACACGACGCTGCTGCTGAGCTGGGGCATTCGCATTAGGGGTTGTAGCATTCTTCTTGTTGGGGCACTCATTGGAATAGTGGCCTTTATTTCCACAGTCATAACAGGTCACTTGTGACTTGTCCTTGGCTGCGACAGGCACAACATTGCTTCCAGTCCTCGGGGCAGTGTTGGTGTTGGCGGTAGCATTATTGGTGTTGAACTTGGGTGGGGCACGGGTGAAATTGCTAGAGTTACCGGGGTTGTTGTGATTTCCTCCGGGTCTAGGGTTTCCACGGTTGGTGTAGGTCGGACGGGTCATAGGGGGTCTGTTGGTTCTTGGGGCAAATCCTGGAGATGGGTTGGGGCGATACTTTGGGGTCTTATGGGTTCCTGGTTGATGCATCATGCGACGCTTGCGGTTCGCATTGGCTTGGTCGATCTTTCCTTCCATCTGGATAGCAGAGTCGACAAGGGCTTCAATATCAGCAAAGGGGATATTGACTAACACTGTCTGCATCTCGTCATGCAGACCATTCAGGAATCTTTCTTTCTTCTTGGCTTCGGTGTCTATCTCGTCCGGGGCATACCTAGCTAATGACAAAAAATTGTCACGGTATTCCACTACAGTCATCCTTCCTTGCTTCAGCTCTCTGAACTCGTCTCTCATTCTCTTGATCAAACCTGGTGGCACATGGGTTCTGCTAAACTTGACCTTGAATTCCTCCCAGGTCGTCATCTGGCCTCCGGTCATTGCACGAACACTGTTCCACCATGCCTTGGCATCTCCGGCTAGATAATGGGTGGCGAACAGGACTTTCTCGTTGGCTTCCACTCCTGCTACTTCTAAGTTATTTTCCATGGTTTGCAGCCAATCATCAGCATCTAGGGGTTCTTCTAACTTGCTGAAAACGGGTGGGTTGGTATTCTGGAAATTTTTGAGCTTAGATCCATGGTTGTCCTGATTTCCGTGGCCTTGGTTGTTGTGGGATAGCTGGGCTATCTGTTGCAGACTGGCTAGGTTGGCTTGACGTTCCGCTCTTTCAGCTTCGCGGTCAGAAGTCAACATTTGCAGGATCTGCAACATCGGGTCCGGGGCTGAACCACTTCCTCCACGTGGCATCTGAAGATTGAGATAGATCATGAGAAAAGAGGGAAATTTC
The DNA here is from genome assembly GCA_916181665.1 of Avena sativa. NCBI lineage: Eukaryota > Viridiplantae > Streptophyta > Magnoliopsida > Poales > Poaceae > Avena > Avena sativa. Next base: position 150,156,613 of record OV702283.1, on the reverse strand, counting down.
TAAGGTTTTGGGTCTTTGAAAAGTTTTAAAGGTTTGACTCAGATTTTTGGTCTAGCAACTTGCTTTTTCATTCATTCATTCACACGATACAACGCACACCACAGCAAGGAAAAACAGATGGTTTTAAGAACCATTCTGGAGTCTACGATACAGTGGGACCGAATACTACTCACTACGCTAGTGCTCAGTGCTACTACTCCTTGGAGTCTGTGGCTTCATCATCTTCGTCATCATCGATGAAGGCGAAATCATCCTCATCGGTGAAGAAGTCCATGGCCTGATCCTCCAGAAAATCATCGTCATCGCTGAGATAGAAGTAAGGGTCTCCACGAAGATCCTCTCCGACATTCTCCCTTTCCTCCAACTGCATGTCTCTCTCATGGATGGTCTCCTCCAAAGATGAGATGCGGTGGCGAAGACGGGCAATAATGCGCTCTTTATTGTCAAGCTGATGGCGGCAAGACTTGCGATCCTTTGCTAGCATGGCTATGGTCTGATCCTTCGTCTTGATGATGGCAGGCTTGTGGTTGCAATAGTCACGGCAGTTGTCTAACTCCTGCTGACGGTCATACATCATGAAGCTAAGGTGGTCCAATTGAGTCTTCAGCTCGGGGTGGTATGGGGCTTCCAGTGGTTGTCCATTTGCATCACGCCTTGGGCAAAACTCAAAGCGAGTACCCTTGATCTGATTGATGCTCTGCCCACATAGACGGGAAAGAGCTTCCTGCATTGCTCTGGCAAGTCCATCGAGCCAGTTGTTTTCCCTCAAGGTAAACTGAATTCCCTCCGCAGTGGGAGGTTCAATCTTTCCTCGGAGACTTGCAACAATTAGCCACTGCAGATCTTCTCCTCCTTGATCATTGAGCTGAGCTCCGAAGAACTCAGGGTGCGGACGCTCCAGAAGTTCCGAAAGATGATCCAGATCCCTCTCAAAGATAAGGTCTCCTCCATTCCCAAGTTGGTAAAACTTGTTGTACTTCACGTCCATCTATAAAAATAGAGGATGAGTAGATTAGCAGAGTGATCAAGTGTGTCAAAATTTTATGTATTTTGCAAGAGTTTTTGAGGAACATGAATTTTTATGAAAGAATCAAAGAGATAAGAATGGGAATAAGTTTTTGTAAATAGTGGTTTTCTTTGGTTTTGAAACTAAGTTTTTGGTTCAAACGTCCAGTCTAACTAGGGTCTCCTATGGTCAGGATGGCTCTAATACCAACTTGTCAACACCCGGATTTTTCAATCCTAGATGCCTGTTATGCCATACATCGCAATCCCAGGATTACCATTTTTGCGAGACATAACAGAATTGGATACCCTAGTACATCATCCATTACAAACGATACATAAGTTCTTACACAAATAGGGATCTCATGATCCAGTTATTAATACAACATCAAGCAGCGGAATACGAAATAACAACGGTAGCGTAGGCGAAGCTCCATCTTCGGGGTCATAGGCAATGCTGACGATGGGAGATGATCCTAGTTGTCATAACCTTCCTGGGGTCCATCTTCCAGGTATTCCTCTTCATAGTCTGGCCATGGGAATAGCCAGGGACAAAGCCATGAGTACTCTTTAAGTACCCGCAAACCAATACTAACAGGTAATGGGGGTTTTTGGATAATAGGACACTAGGCTCTAGGGTTGTTTTGCAAAAGCCAGATTTATCTCTACTAAGTTCTAAAGCTAGTCACAATTTTATAACTCCTAACTGGGATCTTGTAACTCATGTCACAACTCTGTTGTGGTTAAGTCAAAATCTTAATCCATTTCACAAGTCATTTTGAAAATTCTGACGGGGGAACAGTATGGCCACTCCAACTGTCCATAACCGCGGACGCGGCTATTCGAATAGTTTGACACTCTGCAGAGATTGTACACTTTCACCAGAACATTCGATACATCCGTCAGGAACAAATCCTGAATTCACCATACTCATTATGCGGATAATCAATCCTAACCTTTCAATTACACGCCCTAGTATAAGCACCTCTCCCGTGAGTTTGGCCTCCCAACCATGACCAACTGTCATCTTGGGTACTGCACAGGTGGACAATCTTCACAAGGTAGCCTCAGCTCAGACCTTGGCCGTGAGGGAACTAATACTAAGGAATATAAGTTTCCAGTCAAGCCCTACCCAATATTCGGGTATTGTGATTGTACGATAAAATTGGAATGGTATCGCATCCAGACAACCATCAGTTTTATAAAGGGCTAAGGCTCATGCCTCCACGTTTTCATCACCAAAGTCATCAAGTGTTCGGAAACACATGTCCAAAACATTTCAATAGAATGATCCATCATTCCAAGGTTTTCATAACTATTTTTCCACCAAGTATTCCCATCTAAATTTGATCAAGTTTTATGCTTAGCACTAGCATCTACAGGTGGGGGTAGTACTAATGATGGGGTAGTATCTAGTGGAGTTTTAACTAAGTACAACCTTATATCTTAGGATGATATCAAGGTTCCTAGCTTAGGTCAAATTTAATGCTCTTTATGCAACCTTCAGAATCTTTCCAGTATCTACCAGTCACTTAAGTAAACTCTAAGTAAGCTTTGATAAAGAAATAAAGTAAGAAGCTTGCAAATAAAACTAGGATTGGTTTATCAAGTGGGTATGATCACATATGCTTAAGGCATATAGTAGGCATAGTAACAAGCAAGTATTTGCTTGCACAAAATCAGTATAAGCTTGCTAAATTGCAAGTGTTATCTTGCATATGTCAACTTGATTAGTAAGGCTTGCTAAAGTAGAGTGTCTTGCAAGTTTTAGCTTGCATTAGTATAGTATCAGCTTGCATAGGTAAAGTATCTTCCAAGTGTTAGCTTGCACATTCACTAGTAGTATTAGGCTTGCCTTGTGCAGAGCAGTGGTTGAAGTTCTCCTCGGCTTCTTCTTCGTAGTATCCTCCTTCCTCCTCGTATCCTTGGTCGGCACTAGCGTCTATGAATAAATACGAGGTACACAATCACCAAACAATACTTAACTACTTGCAATCATCACACACAAGGGTCCTATAGATGATCTAGCATCATCCCTATCATTACAAGGTTAAGGCTTGATTTAATTCCTTTTATTTTTAGAAAAGTAATTTCTACTCATTGAAAAACTACTTAAGATTTAATATTCTCCAAACCAAACATGGGATCATGTTGACACATGTCATCACCACATATTTTAGTCCATGGGAATATGATTTAAAGTGATGTCACAATTTAATAAGGTTTTACCCTTTTATTTTAATTAAATAAAGTGACTAGAAATGCCTATGTAGCATTCTTTTATTACTTGAACATTATTTCTGCAAGTAAACCTATATATTTTTACATATTCTGAAAGGTATGGTTAAATGTGATTTTTGAGAGTTGGAATCAACTCAAAAGCTATTATTGTTTGAATTTGAAAAAAGTTTGAATGCAGAAAAGCTTCTGCCTTGTTATTTTTACCATGGGTGATCTATAGATCCAAATGAGTTGAATCCAACGGGCTTGAATTCAGCATTCACAGACCTTTCCAAAAAAATTGGTTTCATTCAATTTGGTGCACTGAATCGATCTGGGTTGATTTTTGAAGTTGGGTACAGAAGTGTGTTTACATTAAAAAGAAAAATATCTAATTCAAATCACTGGGCTGCGCGGGAAACGTTAATGGGCTGGCATGCTAAGCGCAGTGCTCCCGCGGGCTGCTTAAGTGGGTGTCCCCACTCGTCAGTGACACGGGGCTGGGCGAAGCGGTATGGGGCAACGTGGATCGTTCGATCTAGTTCTAATCCAACGGCTGGGAGTCATCGTCGACGCGAGAGAACGCCGGCGAGAACGAAACCTAGCGCGGCCAGTGAGGGTTGCTGGGGGCTCACCGGGGTACTGGCGAGGGTCGGCGAGGCGGGCGAACGATGAAGTCGACGACGGCGAATCTCCTGGTACCGGTGGCCTCTCTTCGGGCGGCTCTAATCACTGGCTCCCTTCTTCTCTAGAGGCGGCGGGCTCCGGTGAAATTCCGGCGGGGTGGTGCTCGCCTTGCTCTGAGAACGGTGTGGCACGATCAGTGAGGAGAGGGGAGTGAGATGGTGTGAAGAAACCGTGCGGGGGTGTCCTCTATTTATAGTCGAGCAAGGGGACCGTCGGGGCGCACGGTGAGCTCGTCGGGGGCGAGGTTACAGGCGGCTAATGGCATGGGCAAGGGTAGGGGACGGTGCGGTGTCTCCTGGAGATGCTCAACGACATGGTCTCGAGGCATGGGGTGGTGGGGTTTGGTCTGGAACGGGCGGTGCTCTGCGTGGCAGAAGCGGCGTCTTCGACGGCGGGCGGTGGCTGTGCGGCACGGGGCGGCAAACGGGGATGTCTGGTGGTCTCCTGGGTTGATGGTGATCGTGTGTGCACGCGGTCTGTGGGCGCTGGTCGAGGGTCGTGCTCTGGCGCATGCTCGACATGGTCTCTGGCGGTCTGGGCGCGGCTTGTGCGCGTGGTCCAGGGCTTGGCAACGCTCGCGGCTGGGACAGGGAGTGGCGGTGGACGGTGGGCTGCCTCCCAGACAAGGTTAACACGGCTAGTTCTTCCTCTAGCCTGTTGTCCACAATGGGGTGACAAAGGGGTGCTCGGCTGTTCACCATTGATGGCAATGGCAAGCTCATAGTGGTGCTAGTGCTTAGTTAAACTTCCTAGATGATCTACTAAGCTGGGTGTGAGCTAACTAGGGAACAAGTTAGGCCAATTTTACTGCACACTATAGTGTTTGATGTTTGTTTGATTTGTGTCTGCAACATGTTTGATGAAATGGCCGCATGAATTCAAGTTTTGAATTTTGAAAAGATTTTTGGTGGGTTTGCTAGATTGGTGCTGGTGAATCTGCAGATGCTTGGGTTTTGAAAGTTGAGCTTGTTTGAGTGGTTTTTGAAAAAGTGGGATCTTCCCATATGATAAAGATTCAATTTTGAATTGTCATTTAAACTATGCATTTGAAAGTTTCTGGATGATCACAAAGTGGGCCTTGATACTTTGTTATGAGTACATTCAAGGGGTGCAAAGATCCACAAAAGTTTCTGTTAGGTTCTGAAAGTTTGAGACAGCCAAAGTAGGCATGAGAGTTAAATGGGTCAAAGTGACCATTCATTTAATATATGTGTTTTGATTTACTTGTCCTTAGGAAAAGTGTGGGAAATGTTTTAGATGATTCTTATTTCACCTAAGAAACATTTTACAAGCAATGAAACAAACAAGCAAGGTGGTTTTTCAAAGAATTCAAAATCAATGCATACACATATGCATGCATTCATAATGTTGTTTAGAAAAGTTTTTGTTAACCCTAATTTTGATGATTAGAATTTGATGATCCAACCTTAGTATTTTTGGTATGTTACAAAGAGCTTCCAAAAATTATGGTACTTGTTAGCTTTCAGCTCTCATTGCCCCTATCATAATCATCCTAAAGTGATTAAGGTTAAAGTGAACAAACTATGGAGTATATGCTTGACAAAGTATAAGTTGGCAATCTCATCTCCCTTGAATACGAGAGCCGCTCCTCATGCTACTCAACTTTAGTCACATATAAGTTCTTGTCATAGTAAGTACATGTGTATCATAGAGAACCGCTAGGTACCCCTTGCACATGATACAGGAGCTATCCCATAATCAAAATGACAAGGCAGGCAGACAATGAGCATCTTAGCAATCTTCTTATTTACCATGGGAATATGGTGCTTTTTTCTCTCTTTCCTCTTTTCAATATGTCTCTTTTTTATATAAGAAGAAAGGTTCATAGATGTCATTATGGTGATGCTGCAAGTTTCCACCATGATTAGGCATGGCTTAGGCTAGTGGCACGGGCGCTTCTCTAACACACATACATAACTCTATGGACTTATAAGCTCCCGTTTTATTTCACACCGATGACATCGATATACAAAAGAGCATGATATTAACTGTGTACAAAGTACAAGTGCAATGTTAAAAGCGTTCCCCGTGACATCACTGTTCTGCCAATTCCAACGTATAAGTGCAAGCATATACAACATAGATGACACAATGGTTCAAGTTTATTATGGGCAAGAAAAATAAAGTGTGCCATCAAGTTTGTAAGAGCTTTAATCACTAAGTTTTCACATAACAAAATACTTTTTAATTGGAAGATATATGAAAACAAGAATATACTTGAAATGGTGTAACACACCATGCATAGGAATTTATAGTTGACACTTTGGAATAACTTGGTTTCTTGGGAGTTGGATGCATGAGTAGAGCTTACTCATACAAGTGGAGGCTAGCAAAAGAATGGGAGCGACCAACTAAGAGAGCAATAATGGCCATAATCATGCAGAGCGACAAAACATTACTAATCAAAGCATAAAGTGGTACTGCAAGTCAAGGAATAAATGATCATAGAGGCTATGGTGACTTGTTCATAGTCATAACATGGTGTGATCATGTGCCAAGTCAACCCAAACAAAGCATCAAAGGAGAATACCACAATACTATGCTTTTGTATGCTAAAACAACGCATGATTCCTTCAAGGCACACTAAGCAATCCCAATTGTTTGGAACAAGTCATGCTACATCAATAATCACTAAGCATAAGGTCAAAACAACACCTAGCATGACATGATAAAGTCTAAGTCACAGTCAAAGCAAGCTCCTCTTATACTACTCAAGCAAGAACTTTCTACTCCTCTCCAACACCAATCAACTTATTTGAAACAACACAGCGAGAACGGGGGTCCAAACTACTTTATTCAAGCAAACTAAGCAAACTAATCAAACCAAATGAAAACTAAGATGCTCCAAGAACAACACAACAGTTCATGAAACAATAAAAACGAAGTGTCTAGAAAGACCTGAGCTTTTTATTGATGAAGAAGGGGATTCCTTGGGCATCCCCAAGCCTTGACGCTTGTACTTCTTGAATATTTCTTGAGGTGACATGGGGTGGAATCCCCAAGCTTGAGCTTTTGTCCATTCTTCATCTCATTACATCATTCTCTCTCTACACCTGAAAATTTTCCTTCATACAAAACTTCACACAATCTTCATTAGCAACATTAGTGTATTCAAAAGATAATATACCTTTAGGATTAGCTTTGGAACAGCAAAAAATCTCACTAAAAAACACAAGGTACTGTAGAAATTCCCTCAAAAATCTCAATTTCCCAAAAAAACCCCAAAAGGAATCAATAAGAAGAAAATGCAAATAATGGCAGAAATCTGTCAAAACAGACCAGTAGGTAGAAAACGATTTTTTTGAATACCTTATGTTGCTCAAATAAAAAAGTGTTGAACTAACTAATGTTAGCGCACATACTGGGGGATTTATTCAAAAAATATCAGCTCAATAAAACTTACAGATATTTCTCACGAATTTTTACGGTGGAGCACAAAAATCTGTTTTAGGACAGCAACTCCCCAAATCTTAATTCCATCTCATTAGAGGTTATTCTTGGCACAAAAAGCAAAAAAAAAGGATAAGGAGAGGTCATTACTGAAGTAATAACTTCCACGGCTCAAGAAAACTCTTGGGTTATCTCCCAAAAAGTATTTTCTTTAACACCTTTAAGTTAGGCACAAGAAGCAAGAATCAAGTGTTTTCAAATGAAGAAGCATTAACATCAAACCTTGCTTTCAAAGGAGGAGCAGAAAGCAACTTCTCTCTCCTCATAGGGAAGTGTTCAATACATTTCTTGAATGGACACTGATATTTAATGGTGCCTTCTTTCATATCAATGATGGCACCAAAAGTTCTAAGAAAAGGTCTTCCCAAAGTAACAGGACAAGAAGCATTGTATTCAACATCCAAAACATAGAAATAAATAGGGACATAAGCATTGTTAACCATAATAAGAACATCATTAACACTCCCCATGAGTTTATTTTTAGCATTATCATTAAGTGGGACATCCAGATAACAATCTACCAAAGGTGGCAAATCAAGCATTTCATAAATCTTTCTAGGCATAATAGAGAAACTAGAACCAAGGTCACATGAAGCTTTGAGATCAAAGTCATTCACTTGCATATTAATAATGGGTTCCCAACTATCTTCTACTTTCCTAGGAATAGAGGCTTTGTATTTCAGCTTCTCTTCCTTAATTTTAATAAGAGCATCTGTAATGTGTTTGGTGAAAGCTACATGCATATCACTAGCATCAGGACTTCTAGCAAGCTTTTGTAGGAACATAATCACTTCAGAAATATTACAACCATCAAGATCAAAATCAAACTTAGCATCACTAGTAGTAGACTCATTGGCCTTAGGCATTGTGGTAGGAGGAATAGGGACTTCTTGTGGTTTAGTGGTTTCCATATTGGTGGTGGTGATAGTGCACACACTATTGTTTCTAGCAATTTCAGCTTCTCTTTCCCATTTAGCATGAAGTTGGGCTAACAGTCTAACATTTTCATCAATAGTAACTTGTATGGCATGAGTAGCAGCAAATGTATTTTCCAAGGTTTCAGGTTTAGCAGCCATTTTATTAATCAAGGAGGACTGTGCTTCAGACAAAGAGGAAATATTTTTCTCAGCACTCAAAATTTTTGACTGTAAACTAGGAATTTCTCTATTCAAATTCTCAAGCTGATGACTAATATTTTTCAAGATAGCAGATTGTTCTTCCATAGTTATAGTGAAAATCTTGTTTTTCTCATATTGAGTTTGCATAAAGTTTTTAGTGGATCTTTCAACTTCTAGAATCCTATCTTCACTAGGCATTCCAGATCTACCATGATAAGTATTGCCATTATTAGTAGGATAAGGCCTATAACTATTACCATAAGTATTGTTGCCAAAATTATTATTCCTAATGAAGTTCACATCAAATTGCTCTTGTTGAGCAACCAAAGAGGTTAAGGGAACATTATTTGGATCTAAAGGAGCTTTCCCATTAACAAGCATAGCCATGATAACATCAATCTTATCACTTAAAGAGGAGGATTCTTCAATAGAATTTACCTTCTTACCATGTGCAGCTCTCTCAGTGTGCCATTCAGAATAATTATTCATCATATATCAAGGAGTTTTGTTGTAGCACCCAAGGTGATGGTCATAAAGGTACCTCCAGCACCTAAATCCAATAGGTTTCTTGAAGAGAAGTGATACGCCCAATTTGCATCACCATTACATATAATAATTTACCTCTATTCATTGATATTTGTCTTATTATGAGGTATTACTTATGTCTTTTCATCTGTTTATGCATGTTGGATGATTCCTAGAGGATGGACTGCCGGAGTCTGGATTCTGATGGAAAAGATGGTGTTTCGGTGCAATTTCGCGAAGATCAGAAAAATACCAGAAAAATATGGAAACATATTATTTTATCGGAAGACGAAGGAATCCAGAAGGAGGAGCGAAGGGGGGCCTTAGGGGGCCCACACCCCTAGGCGCGGGCCCACCTGACCCCGCGCCTAGGGTGGGTTTGGCCCACCTGTTCGGCCTCCGACTCCGCCCCTTCGCCTATATCTTCCCTACGGAACCCTAACACCAGGGGCGCGACCACAAATAGACTTTCACCGCCTCTGGGAGGCAGAAAAAACCGAGAGAGAAAGATCTCTCCGGCAGACAGATTTCTCTCGGGGGAATTCCTTCCCGAAGAGGGGAGACCGTCGCCATCAACACCATCATCAAGCCAGGATTCATTGGGATCATCATCATCATCCACACCATCATCTCCACCAGCACCATCATCACCACTCCATCCCGCTGTAACAATTGTGTTGGATATTGCTTTAGTTCGTTAGGGGAAACTTTCCCGGTGTTGATTAATATTGTAGTTGATGCTTGTGAGTGGAACCATTGGATTATTGTTTATGTTCAGATTGTTATCCATTATCATATCATCTTTGAACTTGATCCATATGATGTCTTGTGAGTAGTTCGTTTAGTTCTTGAGGACATGGGAGAAGTCATGTTGTTAGTAGTGAAACTGTGATGAGTTATTATTCAATGGTTTAGTATTTAAGTTGTGGTGCTATTCTTCTAGTGGTGTCATGTGAACGTCGACTACATGATACTTCACCATTTATGGGCCTAGGGGAATGCATTGTGTATTTGGCTACTAATCGTGGGGTTGCCAGAGTGACAGAAACCTGAACCCCCGTTAGGACACCTCTACACAAGGGAGTGTAGGATCTCAGAGTTTAAGGCTGTGGTTAGATTTATATCTTAATTACTTTCCTGTAGTTACGGATGTTTGTAGGGGGTTTAATCACAAGTATGTATTAGTCCTAGGAAGGGCGGTATGTTATCACAGGTTCACCCACACAACACTTACAAACACCAAAGAAGAGTACTCAGCTATTTGCAGCGAAAGCACTTGACAGAATTCTCATGTGTCCTCGAGAACGTTTGGTCCTTATAAGTATTTCCACCGGCTTGTCCTTTTCTAAGAAAGGATTGTGCCACTTGCTCCGTTTGTTCATTACTTCTGTTACTTGCTCTTTGTTTTGTTGCCTTGTCAGGAAACCATTGAAAATCCGTTTGCTAAGTATTCACAAGGATTTCCTTCTCCATACCACTGTTCAGCACCTTCTGCTCCTCGTTGGGATCGACACTCCTATTTATCAAAAGTACTATGATACACCCCCTATACTTGCGAGTCATCAAGACTATTTTCTGGCGCCGTTGCCGGGGAGTGAAGCGATATTGAAGGGTGGAATTGGTAAGGGAAACTTTCATTGTGAGTATTGCTTTTGTTACTGCTTGTTACTTTGTTTCCAATATGAATAACCCACTTGGTTTTCTGTTTGGGAAAACTACTACCACTTCTATGGTAGTAGATGAGCCACCACCTGTTGAGATAGATCCTTTTAAGATACATGCAAGTATTGTTAATCGTGTCATGGATAATTATTATTTTGGGGATGGAACTGTCCATCATGTTTATCACTTGCTTTATATCCATGAATTATGCGGGTTGTTTAAGTGTGTAGGTATCACAACTGAACAGGTGAAGAAGAAGTTACTTTCCATATCCTTGAAAGGGAGAGCTGAGGCATGGTATAAGCTTCTAAAGAATGGGCAATCCATGGAATGGGAGGATATGGCATCTCTATTTTACTCTAAATTTTATCCTCCCAGTGAAATCCAAAAGGATAGAAGTCTTATATATAACTTTTCGCCTCTTGATGGAGAAAGTACAGCTCAAGCTTGGGGGAGATTGAAGCTGCTAATGCTTAAATGTCCTATTCATGAACTCCCTAACAATATTATTCTCAATAACTTTTATGCTAGGCTTTCTCTTCAGGATAAAGGTTTACTAGATGCCTCATGTGCTGGATCATTCACAAGTATGAAGGAATAAGCTAAATGGGATCTCCTAGACCGTATTCAAGATAATACCGAGGCTTGGGAGAATGACAAAGGAAGAAAGTCATGTATAAACTATGATTATGAGTGCATTAAATCTTTTATGGGAACTAATAACTTCCGTGATATTAGCAATAAGTTTGGCCTTGATCCTCAAGTTCTTGCGGAATGTTTTAATGCTTTTGCCTCTTATATTGAGGTTCCCAAGAAAGAGTGTGACGAGGTTTAATCTCGTCAATGCCCATTTTTATGAGCTTGGGTTTTGGAGAAGATGGGGGTGCTGGAGATTGCGGAATGGTTAACAGACAAGCAAACAGGGGACACGAGATTTACCCAGGTTCAGGCCCCCGGAGGGAAAACCCTACTCCTGATTGTCTGCTCTTGATTACGGCAAAACCGAAAGTTACAAGGGTGCGCAGATGCAATATGGCGTGGAGGTGTGTATGCGGTGGTATGAGAGAGAGCCTCCTCGTCGTGCCCTCCTAGCCTTTATATAGAGGTAGGAAGGTCCCGGGCATAGATCGAGTCGGTTAAATATTTAGGGTTTGCCTCTTTGAATATTCTATCTGTTCTAGTCTTGCTCTCCAAGGATCCGAAGACGTCATGGGCTTGGTCCACCCGAAAATCTTCATGGGCCGCGTATATTCTCGTGGGCCTTCCTTGGGCTGGACCAGGTATGCTGATGTCGTGTACCCATAGGGTATGACCATGTCAGTAGCCCCCGAGTGTTTAGTCGAATCGTAGATTCTGCTGAGGACTGTTCAATCTTTCGGGTGTAGTTGTTTCCGTTCATCAGGGAATGATTTTGGTGTGTAGGGATTGTTGATGCGTGTGCCTGACTCTCCCGACGGATCAGGGTCAGTTAACTATCTTAGGACAAAACAACACGATCTTCTTCAAATTCGAGTCCCTCGACTCGAACCCGGAATAGATGCTGGCGTAATTCAAGTCAGGCCGTTGAGGGCTTACAGGAGCAGAATCCAAGTATTTTTCGAATGATGTACCCAACGCGTCTGTCGGAATTTTCATCGCGCCTATTGGCACGGATTTTCACTAGCAGAGCGCAGTCGTGTGCGTTACCAGGCCATCAGATGGTATCTGTAGGCCTTATCTTTGTGTCTCCGACACAACATCCGAAATTTTATCACTGCGGAGGTGTTTCGGGTGGCCAAGGAGGATGTTATTCACTTGGCGTTAATTGGGGCAAAGTTGCCGATTTTTTTGCATTCTGATCCGAAGGATCACAGTCGAAAAATTCATAGGGTGCGCAACCAGTGCTCCCTATGGGAGTAGCCCCCGAGTGTCTGTTCGAGTCATAGACTCGAGCAGAGACTTTAATTTAGCCATTGTTTGCTTCAGGTCCGTAGGACATGATTTTTTTGGATGCTTGAATCAATCCTCCCTATGGGAGTAGCCCCCGTGTCCGTAGTGGAGTCGTAGACTCGATGAAGGACTCAAAGAATAGATTATTAGCATAGTACCTTATTCATGCTTCGGGTGCGCGGTCAGCGCTCCTGATAGGAGTAGCCCCCGAGTAGTTGCTCGAATCGTAGATTCGAGTGAGTACTTTAGCTGTTAGCCGAAGAATTGTAACCGTTGCTAGTGTGGTTTTTATGACATCAGTGCTGACGATCGGTGACCTCAATCGTCTACGGTGCCAGAGGTGATGTGACTGGACGAACGTGGGTCCCACCTTCTGACTTGGAGTTGACTGGTCATGTGCGACGTGGCAAGAATTACGGCGTCTCCTTGATTTCCGTGCGTAGTGGACGGCGTGCGAGCGACGGTTCGCTGCTTTGCTGACACGTGGATGGTTGGATTTGATGCTGGCGCTAGGGCTTCCAGATGATCGGTCCCTATTCATCGTCTTCCTCCTTATAACCGTGGGGAAAAATTGTGGTTTGTTTTCACCATAGCCACTTTCTTTCTACTGTTTCCACTTTCTTGAGCTTTTCTCGTCGCGCGCTGGACATTCTCCAGTCATTTCCTTCCTCTTTCCTGTGGTCGCACCGCCATCGTCGCCGCGCTGCAATGGGGAAATCGAAGAAGGCCTCCACCGGAGCGGGCATCAGCGCTGCTGCCGGCGGCAATAAAGGCACCGCCGCCACTCGTGTCACCGATGGTGGATGGCGGCGCTCGGAGACGTGCGGGGGCGACCTGCGCAAGTTGCGTGAGGCGGGTTTGATCCCGCAGGACAGGGACACCGTCAGGGTCCCCGGTGATGAGGTAATTCCCCGTCCACCCGCTGGGTTTCGGGTGATGTTCATTGATTTTGTTCATCGCGGCCTGTCGCTCCCAGTCCATGATTTTCTCCATGGAATATTGTTTTTCTATGGCATCCAACTCCACCATCTCTCGCCCAATTCTCTTCTCCACATCGCCTGTTTCATCACTTTTTGCGAATGCTGGCTCGGTATCAAGCCGCACTTTGGCCTCTTCCGGAAGCTCTATTCCTTGAAGAGGCAGTCCGGCTCCGACGGAGTTTATCCATTTGGTGGCTGCATCATCTCCCTTTGATCCAATTTTCTTTTCTTCTCTTTTTCTATGTCCGAGTCCGTTCAATACTGGTAGAAGCGGTGATTTTATATCCGCGATTCCACAGTGGACGGGCAGGACTTCGGCCTTGCCCCTTTCGACTCCACCCAGAAAATCCCGCCGAAGAGGTCCTGGAAGTACCATATCCTGGAGGGCGGGGTGGAGGAGATAGAGGAGCTCTACCGTTGGGTGGAAGGCCTCCAGGTGATTTCGGAGGAGGTGAATAGTGTGGATATTATCCGCACCTTCCTCAAACATCGGGTACAGCCACTCCAGGCTAGGGAGCACCTGATGTTCCTTTATTCTGGCCGTCACGACCCAACCAGAGTTGTAGATGAGGAGCTCTCCAAGGGGGACCTTGACAGAGTCCTTCGACCACTGCTGAAGTACAAAGCTGACGAGGACCTTCCGGGGAAGTCGCTCACGCCCCCATTCAGTGCTTCTCGACCGGTTTCGCAGGTGTAGATCTGCGACGTGCGTGTAGCTCTTTTTCGAGTGCGTTTCCTTGTAATTTTCTGTTCTGAAAGTTTGTTTGCATTGTGCAGGAGTTCAAGGTGTCTGGCATGGTGCCTCCGTTGCCCGAACGGTTTCTGGATGCGCTGGACAATGAAATCGTGGAATCCGAGTCCGAGCTTCCGCCGGCGCAATAGCCCACTAAGGAGGCTCCCGAGGCAAGCGAGGGGCAGACCCAAAAGCAGGCACGGAGCTCGAGCGAATCGTCGGATGCCTTGACTCCGCCAACGCCTAGGAACCCGACGTGCCTTGTTCATCACAGTGGAGGTGATGGTGCCTCTTCCTCTCCCATCCCGGTTGTTCTGGTGCGGGCTATAGCGCCCTAGCCGCCGGCAAAGAGGAAGATGGAAGAGAAGAAAGGCAAGAGGCCCTGCCTGTTTTTTATTTGAGCGACATGGACTCGTAAGTGCCTTCGGATGCCTTTTGCTACTTTTTCTTTTCCTTATGTCTTCATGCTTATGATTTGTGCTTTCCTTGCAGCCACTCCTCTGATGGCCCTTTTAGTGAGGCCACTCAGGAAGCCGTGGGGGAGTCAAAGGTGACACCTCCTCCCTCTCAGACGGTGGCCACCTCTGGGGGCGTAGGTCCGAACCCCTCTCCGCAGGAGGCTCGAGTGATCGTCTCCCAGAAGACTGCAGCCGGACCTTCGGAGTCTCCGTCTGATCATGTAAGTGTTTTCTCTCTTGCTGTGGGGGGAGCCCCCGAGCAATATTTTCGTATGATCTGCTGATCTTTGCTTCCTTTGCTCACGTCTCGAGGGGAGCCCCCGAGCATTTTTCGTGTGTTTGATTTCTTTTGCTCGTTTCTTGGACGCAGCCCCCGAGCCCTTTTCCTGACAAGTTGCTTCTTCTTGCAGCCCTTTGTGCAAGGTGCGAACCAGCTGGTGAAGCAGCACCTGGCGTTGGAGGCCAGCCTACGGCAGCTTCAAGGTGCATGCTTAACTAATCCTCTATTTTTCTCGTCTGCTTGCTAGCTTGTGAAGCTCATGCATGTTCTTATTGCTTTTTGCAGATGAAAATACCACTGCCCTCCGCGATCTTGATGCTCTCAAAAAGATCCTTGGGCGAGCGGAGAGGAAAGTCGAAGATGTCATTGGGGTGAAGGAGCGCCTCGAGAAGGAGCTGGTTGACACAGCCGTGGCTAAGGAGCTCCTGCAGCGGGAAGCTACGGATCGCGAGGAGAAACTTGCCACTGTTGCGGCTTCGCACGAGAAGGAGGTAGCCGAAAAGCTGATGGCTGCTGCCAAGGCTATTTCGGGTGAGTGTTGTTGCTTGTTTTGTCTATTTCGGCTGCCTTGTCTCCCTTCCCTTATTCGATTCCTTTGATGCCTTTTGCTCCAGATGCCTCGGGCATCGATTTTAATCGCGGTGCCTATGAGCACGCGAGTGCTCTGGACAATGCCGCCGCGGCGGTCGAAGACCGCTGCAGTACTGCTACTGGCTCTCTTGCCAAGGCCAAGGAGATCCTCGGGCGCTTCTACAAGGAGCTTGTTCCCAAGGGCGTTGCCCTTGAGGATGTCGACTCTTTGGCGGATGCGCTGTCCGCGGATGCGCCTGCGACCTACAAGCGCAAGCAGTTGGGCATCAGTGCCTCCATGGGCCTAGCCATGGCCATGGCGTCCGGGGCGGAGCTGGATCTTCACCAGGTCACCTCCCAGATGCCAACGGCTCCCGACGGTTCCGTGGTAGCCTTCGCTCTCTACGCTGCTCGCTGTAAGCGCTATGGCCGAAGCTTATTGACCTACTGGCGGAGTACGCGGCGAAGCAGAAGGAGGAGGTCAAGAGCAGGCAATCTGGCTCCGAGGCCACTCAGGATGCAGCTGCTTAGGCTTTGTCTTTGTAGGATAGTTGTCTTCTACTTTCATTGTAATGTTTTGATGAACAATTTCATGTGCCACGCAGTGGCTTCTTGGTGTATATAAGGAGCCTTCGAGCTGTTCTTCAATCGTGTGTTGTTCATATCCTTGTCTGTTTTTCTTTAGGGACCTTCAGGTGATGACCCCGTTGATACTTCGTCTGCTCCGCAGCGTCGACCATCCTTGGATGATGCGTCGCAGCTTGTTTTTCCTCGTGACCGCGCCCGCAGTCTTGAGAAGGAGCTGCTTTGCATCCGAGGTCATGCGGACGTTTGGAAGTCGAAGGCGGAGCGGGGTACCGCCAAAGAGGAATATCTGATGGGGGAGCTGCGGCAGTTGGCCGAGCAGCTGCAGTGTAAGTTACTTCGAGTTGTTGCTCATTTTTGGATGCGCCTGTTTTGCGGGTCATCTTACTTTGTAGTTGTTGCAGGTGCCAACCTTGTTCCGAAGGAGGAGAAGGAGCGTGTTGCGGTTCGGATCAACTCCTTGACCCAGCAGGATATGGAGGCCGGTGGCTTTTTCTGGATGGATCAAGACCGTGCGATGGTTCTTGCGACTGTGCAGGATCATGCGCACCAGGTGTCACGGGTACTGCAGTAGGTGAAGACTTCCCTGGCCTTGATTCTGCATGTCATGTTTCCCCTTGATGAAGCGTCGTCGACTCTCTAGGGCCTGCTGGCGAAGTTTTGGGACGTGCGTCACGTCAGGGAGCTGGTGCGGCACCAGTTGGTTGCGGGGGTAAAGGCCACTCTTTCCCTCGTGCGGCTGCATCGCCCTGATGTGAATCTTGCAGCTGTGGCGGCTGAGCCGCCCCCTCGGCCAGATGGTGGCCTATGGGACATGCGCCCGCACTATGCAGCTGTTAGGCAGTTTGCTAAAGAAGTTGTAGATCTCTTTGAGCATCGCGCGCAGGTGATCCTTCAGGATAGGTAGCTCCTGTAAAAAGATAGATGTAAAACTTGTATGTGTTTCGACTGGGCGTGTTGTGCCCTTTGTTGTAAAGGTTCATTGTATTAGCACGTGGTGCTTGGTTGTATGCATGCCCTTTTTGTTAGCCTGACGTGATCAGCTACTCAGGTGTACATTCGTTATCCTCAGTCGACGGAGTCGTGAGGTGAGGGGGATCCCACAAGTGTGTTGTAGCATAAAGAAAATGCGAGAAAAAGATAATTTTTTGGGCGAGACACTTAGCTTTATTCATATCGTAATGAGGAGGTACATTGTTCGGCTGAGTATCCTTGGCTGAATAGCCTTATTGAAAGTAAAGGGGGGATAGCTTGGGGTAGAACCGTCGCAGCTGTGCGATGTTCCATGGGTTGGAGTATGCGACTCCAAACTCCACGTGCTTGAGGCGGTAGGCACCACCTGGGATGAATTCGGTGATGACGTATGGTCCTTCCCAGGGTGACTCGAGCTTTTTCGGCCGCTCTTGCTTGAGTCTTAAGACGAGGTATTCTTTGACGAAGGACCTTGGGCGCAGCCGACGACTGTGATAGTTACGGAGTCTCTGCTGATAGACCACCGATCGAGTTGCGGCGATGTCGCGTGCCTCGTCGAGTGTGTCGACGGTGTCTTCGAGTGTGGCCGTCGAATCGGCTTTGCTGTAAGCGACGACCCGTGGGGACTTATGGCGTACTTCTGCAGGTAACATGGCTTCGGCTCCATGCACCATGAAGAAGGGCGTGTAGCCAGTTGAGCTGTTTGGCGTTGTGCGCAAGCTCCAGAGGATGGAGGGTAGCTCTTCTGCCCATGCTCCCGCAAGCCATTCGAGTGGGCTTAGTAGGCGTTTCTTGATGCCGCCGCCGACGAGGCCGTTGGCCTTTTCGACCTGCCTGTTGGTTTGCGGGTGCGCCACGAAGGCATATGATATGTTGATTCCAAGGCCTTCGCAGAAGTCCTGGAATTCTTTGGAGATGAAGTTCGACCCGTTGTCCGTGATGATGCTGTGCGACACGCCGAACCTGTAGACTATGGATTCGAAAAATTTCACGGCCGTTTTACCCTTTTGGTTGGTAACGGGCATGGCTTCGATCCACTTGGTGAACTTGTCGACTGCGACCAAGAGGTAGACGTGGCCTCCTTCGAGGACCTTGGCAGTTTGCCGATCATGTCAAGGCCCCATTGGGAGAAGGGCCAGGCCAGGGGTATGGGCCTAAGCTCCGATCTTGGTGCGTGTGGTTTTTCTGCGAACCTCTGGCACCCGTTGCACCTTCGGACGATGTCCTTGGTGTCGTTCATGGCTGTTGGCTAGTAGAAACCAGCTCGTAGAGCTTTGGCGACAAGGGCGCGACTGCCCGCGTGATGGCCGCAGATGCCCTCATGGATGTCTTGGAGGATGGTTTTGCCTTCCCCGATGGTGACGCACCTTTGGAGCACACCCGAAATGATGCGCTTGTACAGCTCGCCATTGATGATGGTGAAGGCCTTGGACCGGCGAGATATGCGTCGGGCGTCTGTCGGGTCAACAGGCAGTTCCCTGTTTATCCGGTATGGCTGCGTCCATGTTTATTTGATTGCCATGACCTGCATCAGGTTGACCACTGCGACCTCTGTGTCGAGCTTTTCGGTCCCTCCCGTCCTTCGGGTAGCGCAGCCCCGGAGTGCTCTGCCTCTTCGGGTGATCCCTTGGGGAATTTCCTTTTGATGTATGGCACGCAGATTTGTTCGAGGAACACACCTGGTGGCACCCACGCGCAGGTGGAGCCGATATTGGCTAGTCTGTCAGCTTCTTTGTTGCTTTATCTTCCAACATGCCAAAGCTCGCAGCCGTCAAAGTCTCCTTCGAGTGAGTTGTAGAGCGCGCGGTACGCGATCATGTTGGCGGCGTGTGCGTCGCACTCATTCATCGTCTGCTGGACGACGAGGTTCGAGTCACCGTAGATGACAAGGCGCGTTGCACCGCTGATATTGTCCATCCTCATGCCATGGATGAGGGCCTCGTATTTGGCTCGTTGTTGGAAGCTCGAAATTTCATCCGGAGGACGTACTTCATCTTGTCGCCCTGCGGGGATGTCAGTATGACCCCGGCTCCTGCTCCAGCCTCGCGCTTGGAGCCATCGAAGTGCATCTTCCATGAATGTGTCATATCCGGGGTGTCCGGCAGATGCAGATCCATCCAGTGGACGAGGAAGTCCGGTAGGACCTGAGACTTGATCGCATGGCGCTTCTCGTAGACTATGTCGAGAGGGGACAGCTCGATGCCCCACAGGGCCACGTGTCATGTGGCTTCCGGGTTGTTCAGGATGCTGTTCAGAGGTGCCTCATTGACGACCATCACCTGGTGCTCCTGGAAGTAATGGCTCAGCCGACGAGCCATCATGAACACGCCGTAAGAGAGTTTCTGGTAGTGAGGGTACCTCTGTTTTGTTGGCGTCAATACCATGCTGAGGTAGTAGATTGGGCGTTGGACCCCATGGGTCTTGCCATCTTTGGATCGTTCAACCACGAGCACGGTGCTTACCACCTGATGCGTGGCTGCTATGTATAGCAGGAGAGGCTCGCGCTCCTTTGGTGTGACCATGACGGGCGAGGTGGAGAGAAGCCGCTTCAGATCTTCGAATGCGTCGTCCGCTTCAGGTGTCCACTCGAATTTTTCTGCTTTGCGTAGCAGCTAATAGAAAGGCAGGGCTTTTTCACCCATGCAGCTGATGAATATGCTCAGCGCCGCGATGCGCCCAGCTAGCTGCTGGACACTTTGAGGTTCTTCGGTTTCTCCATGGCCAGTATGGCCCAGATTTTCTTCGAGTTTGCCTCAATTCCTCGCTGGGAGATGAAGTAGCCAAGCCGTTGGCCAGATGGGACGCCGAAGGCGCACTTTTCTGGGTTTAGCTTGATCTTGTAGCGATCAAGGTTGTCGAACGTCTCGCGGAGATCGTCGATCAGTGTTGGTTGGGCGGCCCTTCTAGATCATCAGGGCCCCTTTCAGCGGCGGGTACCCTCTTGTGCCGTTGTTCTGTATGGGTGCGACTGGGTCATCCGAAGGTCCCACAAGTTGTGGCAGAGGAGCTCTGTGGGCGATATCGCCTGGTGCAGGCACGTGTCCGAACCCATTGTTTGGGACTTGCTGTCTCATCTGGGATAAGCTCTCGCTGAGTTTCTGGAACTCGCGGCAGTCCTTGAGCATATGGATGGCCTTGTTTTTGCCATCCTGCTTGTCGATGTAAAAGTGGATGGTGCACGGGCCTGACATCTTGTCGTATGCCGAGAGCTCGTCGTCACGACCACGGCGTTTCCACGATTGCGTTGGACGTCCTCCATCGTGGAAGTTGTTTCCACGGTATCCGCCGCTGCTGCAGTTGCTTTCGTTGCAGCGGTCGGCGTAGCCAGCGGTGACCATGTCGGGTATGTCGCGATCGTCATAGACGTGCGATCTTTGCTTGCTATGGCTCTCACGTCGGCGATAGTAGTCATCCTCCTCATTCGAGTGTCCTCGATGGACGGAGTCCTCGCCATCTGCCCACCTGTTGGCGATGTCCATGAGGTGTTCGAGTGTCTTGGGCTTGACGTGCCCAAGTTCTTCCTTGAAGTCCTGGCGTTTGACGCCTTCTTTGAAGGCGTCGATTGTTCTCTCCTCGGAGATATGTGCCGTGGAGTTCTTGATGTTGGACCAGCGTAGTATGTACGAGCAAATGGATTCGCCCGTTCGTTGGGTGCAGGCCCGCAACTCTTCGATCGAGGCTTGTCTCTTGCTGGTACCCTTGAAGTTTCGGATGAAACTGTACGCTAGTTCCTCCCAGCTTCGAATGGATCCTGAGGATAGGCTGCTGAGCTAGATCCGGGCTACGCATGTCAGCTGCAGCTGAAGGCATTGTAGGGCGGTGTTTTTGTTTCCGCCGTGCAGCTTAACGGACGACAGGTGGTCGCTGAGCCACGCCTTAGGGTCCTGCGTGCCGTCAAACTTCGGAGTGTCCGAAGGAAGCTTGAAGTTTCTCGGCATCCGTGTCCGCCGAACAGATCTGTTGAAGCATCGAGCTCCGCAGAGTTCTCCTTCATCGTCATCCTCTTCGGATTTGGATGAGCACAAGCGCTTGGCGCGTGCCTTGTCGATCTTGCGCGGAGCGAGTTCGCTTAGAGCGTCGTAGTTGCGGCTGCGACGTCGTGAGCTCTTGTGTCGTTGAGGTAGGTCGTGCTCGTCTTTCTCGGATGAGGGTGTGGGACTACGGTTGAATCTGACCGTAGCCTTCTTTTTTGGCTCCACAGGAGCTTCCTCGTGGAGCGCAGCTCCAACAAGTCCGAGCCCGGTTAGTGCGGAATTGTGCATGGCCCTCTTCGGGTCCCCCACCGGAGGTGGATGGGACGAGAGGTATGTGGTGGCTGCCATGATCGCAGCTTGCGGCGTCTTCAGGATGACGTTGCCGTTGGCATCCATCTCCATGAAGGACATGTTGAGGGTTCGGGTCACCTCGCGGCGTGCAGCGGGGTCCATGTTCTCTACGCGAGAACGATGCTTGTTGGCATAGTTGCCGTGCAAGCTGGAGCCACCAACGGCGGAGAGCGCAGCTCGCCGCGCGCTGGACTCTGAGGCCGCTTGCTTGCGTTTGTCGAGTACTTCTTGCATCTTCACCTCCTTTGTGTGCTCTTCGATGAGGAGCAGGTAGTATGCCATCAGTATGTCCCGTGAGGCACCCACGGGCAGGATCTTGTTGCCCGCCAGGGCTTCGCGTGCTTGGTTCTATCCTTCCTCGCTAAGGTGGATTACGTGTTTTTGCCGTTTCTACCCTGTGGGTTGGGTGGCGGTATGTGAGCACCCGAACCTGGTGGTTGTTGCTCCACATCGCTTTGGATGACCATGGCGCATTGATAGCATCCACGGACTGGATCGCTGCTGCAGCAGCTTTCGGATCCGGAACCGTAGGTTCCTTCATTAGACGGTGGGTCGCACAGATCTGAGTTGCAGCAGCTGCTATCGTATGACCCATCTGTCGATGGTGACATGCGTAGCACGCTAGGATGCGGGGCCCACGAGGCAGGACTGATCGATGGCAGTGGCACCCGCTCTGGGAGGCGGAGAGTGCCTGTCTGTCCCACCTGGAAGCAGAAGCTCCCGAACAGGATCTCGAGCCCATCGCCTACGGGCTTGAAGTCCTTCAGGGTGGCTGGCATGTGGGTGGTGAAGTTGAAAGCATCGAAGAGGAGATGACTCTCTGTCGCCGAGGAGTTGTAGATTGCTTTGGTCGGGACCGCCACGATCGCACAATCAGCGCCCTCGATTTCCCACAGACGGCGCTAATTGATGAGGTTTAATCTCGTCAATGCCCATTGTTATGATCTTGGGTTTTGGAGAAGCTGGGGGTGCTGGAGATCGCGTAACGGTTAACAGACAAGCAACCAGGGGACACGAGATTTACCTAGGTTCAGGCCCCCGGAGGGAAAACCCTACTCCTGCTTGTCTGCTCTTGATTACAGCGAAACCGAAAGTTACAAGGGTGTGCAGATGCAATCTGGCGTGGAGGTGTGTATGCGGTGGTATGAGAGAGAGCCTCGTCATCGTGCCCTCCTAGCCTTTATATAGAGGTAGGCAGGTCCCGGGCACAGATCGAGTCGGTTACATATTTAGGGTTTGCCTCTTTAAATATTCTATATGTTCTAGTCTTGCTCTCCAAGGATCCGAAGACGTCATGGGCTTGGGCCACCCGAAAATCTTCATGGGCCGCATATATTCTCGTGGGCCTTCCTTGGGCTGGACCAGGTATGCTGATGTCGTGTACCCGTAGGGTATAACCATGTCAGAGTGGGACAAGTACCATGCTCCTTATAAAGACATTGTTACCCACGTTCCTGCTAGTGTAGAGGATTGTACTGTTGATCCTATTTTGCCTAAACCTTATGTTGAGAAGATCCCTTTCCCTCCAAGGTAAGGGAGCACTCTATTTTGGATAATGTGGTTAGCAAAAGCGCAAAGAAAACTGTAGGTTCCGGTGAGCTGATTGATATCGAGCCTTTAGTATCTATTGTGAAAGATCTTGTTACTAGAAATATAGAGGATGAGTATATTGTATTCTGTGAAGACGCTTCTAATATTATCTCTCATCCTAGTAAAGCTAGAAAAGCTAGTGCTCTCTATTAAAATTGGTGATCATTGCTACTATGGTTTATGTGATATTGGTGCTAGTTCTAGTGCTATTCCTTATGAGCTTTACAGGGAAATTATGCATGAGATTGGTCCTTGTGAGCTTGAATACATTGATGTGGTTATTCACCTTGCCAATAGAGAGCAAGTTTGCCTCATTGGTATTGTAAGGGATGTGGAGGTCCTTTGTGGTAAGGTTAAATATCCTGTTGATTTTCTAGTACTTGGTAAAGAAGCTAGTAAAACCTATCCTATCATCTTTCGTAGACCCTTCCTTAATACTTGTGGGGATATCATAGATTGTAGGAAGGAAAAGGTTTTGACTAAGTTTGATGGAGAATCTTATGAGTTTAATTTTTCTAAATTTTCCAAAACCCCTTATGAAAATGAATTACCTGATGAGGATTTCAAGGTTGAACAACTGTCTTCTATTTCTCTTGCTCCTAACAATGCTTTGCAGCAGTTCATGGAAGATCATGAAAGTGATGCCTTTATGAAGGAAAGAGATGAGATTGATGAGGTTTTCCTTCGTCATCCTGAGTTGCTTAAGCATAATTTACCTATGGAAGATTTGGGTACCACACTACCACCCAAAGGGGATCCTATTTTAGAATTAAAACCTTTACCTGATGATCTTAAATATGTTTATCTTGATGATAAGAAGATATATCATGTTATTATTAGTTCTAAACTTTCAGGGAAGGAAGAAGAAAGGCTATTGGAGGTATTGAAGAAGCACCGAGGAGCTATGGGTTATACTCTTGATGATTTAAAAGGAATTTCTCCCACTATATGTCAGCATGCTATTAATATTGAGCCTGATGCAAAACCAGTTGTTGAGCACCAGCGCGTCTAAATCCTAAAATGAAGGAAGTGGTAAGAAATGAGGTATTAAAACTCCTTGATGGTGGTATTATTTATCCTATTGCTGATAGTCAATGGGTTAGCCCTGTTCATTGTGTTCCCAAGAAAGGAGGAATTACTGTTGTGCCTAATGAGGATAATGAGCTTATACCCCAGAGAGTAGTAGTTGGGTATAGAATGTGCATTGATTTTAGAAAGATTAATAAAGTTACTAAGAAATATCATTATCCTTTGCCCTTTATTGATAAAATGCTTGAGAGGCTGTCCAAAAAGACTCACTTTTGCTTTCTTGATGGTTATTCTAGGTTTTCTCAAATCGCTGTGAAAGCACAGGACCAGGAGAAAACCACTTTCACTTGTCCTTATGGTACTTATGCTTATAGGCGTATGCCTTTTGGTTTATGTAATGCTCCTTCTACATTTCAGAGATGTATGTCTGCTATCTTTCATGGTTTTTGTGAAGAAATTGTGGAGGTTTTCATGGACAATTTTTCCGTATATGGAACTTCTTTTGATAACTGTTTGCACAATCTTGATAAAGTTTTGCAGATATGTGAAGAAACAAACCTTGTTCTTAACTGGGAGAAATGTCATTTCATGGTTAATGAAGGAATTGTTCTTGGACATAAGATCTCTGAAAGAGGTATTGAAGTTGACAGAGCCAAATTGAAGAAATTGAGAAGATGCCTTGTCCTAGGGATATCAAAGGTATTCGTAGTATCCTTGTTCATGCTGGTTTCTACAGGAGATTTATTAAAGATTTCTCCAAAATTTCAAAACCCCTTACTAATCTTCTTCAAAAAGATGTACCTTTTGTTTTTGATGATGATTGTAAGGAAGATTTTGAAACTTTGAAGAAAGCTGTAACAACTGCTCCTATAGTCTAACCACCTGACTGGAGTTTACCTTTTGAAATCATGTGTGATGCTAGTGACTTTGCTGCGGGTGCTGTCCTTGGACAACGTGTTGACAAGAAGCTAAATGTTATTCATTATGCTAGCAAGAATCTAGATGTTGCTCACAATAATTATGCTACTACTGAAAAAGAGTTCTTGGCTGTAATCTTTGCTTGTGATGAGTTTAGACCTTATATCATTGATTCTAAGGTTACTATTCATACTGACCATGCAGCTATTAAGTACCTTATGACAAGGAAGGACGCTAAGCCTAGGCTTATAAGGTGGGTGTTGCTTTTGCAAGAGTTTGATCTGCATATTGTGGATATGAAAGGTGCTGATACTCCTGTTAATGATAATTTATCTCGTTTGGAAAACATTTCTTTTGACCCTTTGCCTGTTAATGATAATTTTCCAAATGAGCAGTTAGCTGCAATAAGGATAAATCCACATGAGAATCCTTGGTATGCTGATTATGTTATCTTTATTGTTTCCAAGTATTTGCCTCCAACCTTTACAACCCAACAAACAAGGAAATTCTTCTATGATCTAAGGCATTACTTTTGGGATGACCCACACCTATATAAGGAAGGAGTAGATAGCATTATGAGAAGATGTGTTCCAGAATTTGAACAACAAGAGATATTGAGAAAATGTCATGGCAGTGCTTATGGAGGACATCATGCTGGAGATAGGACTGCACAGAAGGTTTTACAATCTGGATTTTATTGGCCTACTCTTTTTAAAGATGCAAGGAAGTTTATCTTATCCTATGATGAATGCCAACGAGTAGGTAACATCTCTAGACGTAATGAAATGCCTATGAATTATTCTCTTGTTATTGAACCTTCTGATTGCTGGGGATTCGACTTTATGGGGCCTTTTCCTCCTTCAAAAGGGTATACTCATATTCTTGTTGCTGTTGATTATGTTACAAAGTGGGTAGAAGCCATACCTACGAGCAGTACTGATGGTAAGACCTCTCTGAAAATGCTCAAAGATGTCATTTTTCCTAGGTTCGGTGTACCTTGATATCTCATGACTAATGGAGGCTCCCATTTTATTCATGGGGGTTTTAGAAAAACTCTC
Source organism: Avena sativa (assembly GCA_916181665.1). NCBI lineage: Eukaryota > Viridiplantae > Streptophyta > Magnoliopsida > Poales > Poaceae > Avena > Avena sativa. The sequence goes on along the minus strand of OV702283.1, from coordinate 150,130,498 downwards.
GCTAAGTATGATGTAAAGCATAGAATAGCTTCAGCTTATCACCCCCAAACTAGTGGGCAAGTAGAACTCTCCAATAGGGAAATTAAATCTATCTTGCAGAAGACTGTCAATAGGTCTAGAAAAAATTGGGCTAAAAAGTTGAATGACGCTTTGTGGGCTTATAGAACTGCTTATAAAAATCCTATGGGGATGTCTCCTTACAAAATGGTCTATGGGAAAGCTTGTCACTTGCCTTTAGAATTAGAACACAAAGCTTATTGGGCAGTGAAAGAGTTGAATAGAGATTTTAGACTTGCTGGTGAGAAAAGAGTGCTCGATTTAAGTAATCTAGATGAGTGGAGAGGGGAAGCTTACGAAAATGCTAGGCTTTTTAAGGAAAAAGTAAAAAGATGGCATGATAGGAGAATTCTCAAAAGGGAGTTCCATGTTGGTGAGAAAGTTCTTTTGTATAGGTCTCGTCTCAGATTTTTTGTAGGGAAACTACTCTCCAAATGGGAAGGACCTTTTGTTATCAAGGAGGTGTACCGTTCAAGTGCCATCAAAATCTCTTCTCTGAAGGATGACACAACACAAGTGGTTAATGGTCAAAGACTAAAACATTATATTTCTGGAGAGTCTTAAATGAAGAAGTGGATGTCATTCAAATGGTGACTCCAGAAGAATTTATCAAGAACCAAACACCAGAAACTGCAGAGTTCGTCTTCAAATAGGTAAAGAGTGGTGAAAACAGAAGGTTTGTGAATCTCCAATCTTTTTATATTTTTGATGTTTTAATACATAAGGTAAGTTACGAGACAAAACTTAAGAGGAAACGCAGCCCAGGGTGGACAAACCCACCCCAGGCGCGGGCCTAGCCTGGCTGCGCCTGAGGGGGGTGTTCCACCCCCAGACTCCGTCTCCGCTTCATTTCTGTGTCAAAACTTTCCTTATGCATTGAATCTTCGTAATATATAACCCCCCGGGTTCCCCAAGGTTCTTGCATCGTGTTTTCGTTTCGATCTATTTCTGTCCGGAAATCTTCTCAAGTTCGGAGCACCATGGCCTCCGCCAACAACAAAGGAAAGAATCCCTTGGAAATAGAATTGGAAGAACACCACCACCGAAGGAGTGATTCGTCATCAGGTTTGGCATCCCCTTGGCTTGTTCCAAGCTTGGGGGAGTGCCGCGGTATCACCACCATTATCTTTCACATTTTACCTTTTTAGTGGACCCGTATCTGTGGTAGAGAAGTTATCTTATAGTTTGGTTTGCATATGGAAGTATCTCTCTTTTAGTTGGTTATCTATGTATCCCTTGGTGCGAGTGCCTTTATTTGATTATTAATGAGAAGTCTCATCTTTTGCTTTTTGCACTTCTTATTTTTAGTTTGCAATCTCTATTATATGATGGATCTTGTTGTTCAGTATTGGCACCACTTTGGGATCATCAAGTGGATCTAAATTGGTTTTGGCAACCAAGCTCTGGTCAGTGGCATTAATTTGAAAGAAAAAATAAAGAAAGAAAAAGCTTACAGGTATTTTGTATCATTTGTTTTCTTGTTGGCTCATAAGCTTAGTATTCTTTATTTAAGATTCTTTTGTGTCTTCAAGGAAGATTTCATGTTTGGCTTTATTACTTGTATGTTTGCTTGTTTCTTTCAACTCTCTTGCTTGCTACCCAGCCTTGCTAGCCAAAAACCTGTTTTAAGAAGGCATACTTCTCATGTTTCCAAAATCCTTTAAACCCAAACCTTTTGCCACTTGCGTCCACCATATCCACCTAATAGCTATTGCTATTCCTAGCAAATTCTCAAGCTTCATCTACCTTTCGAGCTAAAAAGTAATTTGTTATGTGAAAACTAGTTAGTAAAGCTCTCACGAACTTGATGGCACACCTTATTTACTTGCCCCTAATAGACCTGAACCATTGTGGACATCGAAGTTGTATATGCTTGCATCTATATGTTGGGATTAGCAGAACCGTGTTGTCACGGGGAACGTTTTCAACATTGCACTTGTACCTTGTCGTACATAGTTGATATCGTGCTCTTTTGTCTATGGATGTCAACGGTGTGAAATAAAGAGGGGACTTGTAAGTCCATGGATTTTGTATTATGTGTTAAAGAAACGCCTGGGCCGCTAGCCTAAGCCATGCTTAATCATGGTGGAAACTTGCAGCATCACCATAGTGAGTCATCTATGAAGCATCCTCAATAAAAAGCTATATGCATAGTAAATAAAAAGATTGCTGAGATGCTCATTGTCTTCTTGCCTTGTCATTTTGGTTATAGGAAATCTCATGTACCATGTGCAAGGGGTACCCTGTTGGAGGTTCTCAATGATATGCAAATACTTACAATGACAAGAACTTACCTGGACCCAAAGTTGAGTATGCATGAGGAGTGACCCTCATATTCAAGGGACATGAGATTGCCAACTTATATTTCGTCAAGCATATACTCCATCTTTATTCACTTTAACCTTAATCATCTAAAGATGCTTATGATAGGGGCAATGAGGGCTCAAAGCTAGTAAGTACCATAATCTTTTGGAAGCTCTTTATGACTTTTAATCTCTGCTACCCTCTAAGAAGGGACCTATCTACCAGTTACCAGTTGAGTCAGTAAACCTACTTCCTCTCTATATTTAGGAAGCTTTTGAGTTGTTGTGTTTCAAGCATTCATATGGTGATTTATTCAATCATGTTCTTCATCTTCCTTGTTTGCACAAAAACTCTTATCTATTGAGTATTACTTTGAAAGCCTCCACTTGTGAAAAAACCTTTTTGAGCAAAGAGTGATCCTATTTTGAAACCTCTACAAAAATCCTTTGTGAAACTATTTACCAGGTGTTCTCTGACCAAGAACAAGTTTGCCAATTCCAATTATGATTTATCTTTATGCATCTCTACTATGACTGATGTACTTGGCTGCAAGCTAAGTTATATAATAGTGAGAGATTTCTTCTATGAGTTGTACAATGGTAAGTGTGATGCTTCTTGTTCGTATTCTTTTATCAACACTTCTCTCCATAAACCCGTGGACATGTTTACTGAGCTCAGTATTCGCTTGGGGACAAGCGAAGTCTAAGCTTGGGGGAGTTGATATGCCCAATTTGCATCACCATTCTATATCATAATTTACCTCTATTCATTGATATTTGTCTTATTAAGAGGTATTACTTATGGCTTTTCATCTGTTTATGCATGTTGGATGATTCCTGGAGGATGTACTTCCAGAGTCTGGATTCTGATGGAAAAGACGGCGTTTCGGTGCAATTTCGCGAAGATCAGAAAAATACCATAAAAATATGGAAACATATTATTTTACCGGAAGACGAAGGAAGCCAGAAGGATGAGTGAAGGGAGGCCTCAGGGGGCCCACCCCCTAGGAGCAGGCCCACCTGACCCCACGCCTAGGGTGGGTTTGGCCCACCTGTTCGGCCTCCGACTCCGTCCCTTCCCCTATATCTTGTGAGTAGTTCGTTTAGTTCTTGAGGAAATGGGTGAAGTCATGTTGTTAGTAGTGAATCTGTGATGAGTTATTATTCAATGGTTTAGTATTTAAGTTGTGGTGCTATTCTTCTAGTGGTGTAATGTGAACGTATACTATATGATACTTCACCATTTATGGGCCTAGGGGAATGCATTGTGTATTTGGCTACTAATCGTGGGGTTGCCGGAGTGACATAAACCTGAACCCCCGTTGGGACACCTCTGCACAAGGGAGTGTAGGATCTCAGAGTTTAAGGCTGTGGTTAAATTTATATCTTAATTACTTTCCTGTAGTTATGGATGTTTGCATGGGGTTTAATCACAAGTATGTATTAGTCCTAGGAAGGGCGGTATGTTAGCACAGGTTCACCCACACAACACTTACAAACACCAAAGAAGAGTACTCAGCTATTTGCAGCGAAAGCACTTGACAGAATTCCCATGTGTCCTCGAGAACGTTTGGTCCTTATAAGTATTTCCACCGGCTTGTCCTTTGCTAAGAAAGGATTGGGCCACTTGCTCCGTTTGTTCGTTACTTCTGTTACTTGCTCTTTGTTTTGTTGCCTTGTCAGGAAACCACTGAAAATCCGTTTGCTAAGTATTCACAAGGATTTCCTGCTCCATACCACTGTTCAGCACCTTCTGCTCCTCGTTTGGATTGACACTCCTATTTATCAAAAGTACTACAATACACCCCCTATACTTGTGGGTCATCAAGAAGTTCAAACCTGCATAAAAAGTCTGGATAATCATCCAAGCAGTAAGTCCATGAGTGGGACAATTCGTAACCAAAGATTTCATTCTTTCTCAAGCTTGAGCAACATGTTCATTATCAAGTTGTTTAAATTTCATAATATCACTTCTCATATATATAATCTTAGCAGGAGGGTAGTACTTTCCAATAAAAGCATCTTTGCACTTAATCCAAGAATCAATACTATTTCTAGGCAAGGATAGCAACCATTCTTTAGCTTTTCCTCTCAAGGAGAAAGGAAACAACTTGAGCTTAATAATATCTCCATCTACATCCTTATATTTTTTCATCTCACAAAGTTCAACAAAGTTATTGAGGTGGGCAGCATCAGAACTATCACCAGAAAATTGCTCTCTCATCATAAGATTCAACAAAGCAGGCTTAATTTCATAAAAGGTAGCATCAGGAGAAGGTGGAGAAATAGGAGTACTTAGGAAATCATTGTTGTTTGTGCTAGTAAAGTCACACAACTTGGTGTTCTCAGCAAAGTTCATTTTGGCAAAAGTGGAGCAAGCCAACAGCAGCAACTAGAGCAGGAACTATTTTTTGTGTGTTTTTGATAAGAGAAAGCAAACCAAACTAAACTGATTTTTTTTGGATTTTTTTATAAAAAAGATGCAAACAAAACCAAGCAAAAGAAACTAAGAAAAATAAAAACAAAGTAAAGAGAAAGGTTGAGAAGGACTCCCCTTGCGAAGACGTCCTTAGCCTCCTCGGCAACGGCGCCAGAAAAGCTTGATGATGGGCATGTTGATGACACCTTGTTGGGAAACCCCAAGAGCAAGGTGTGATGAGCACAGCAGCAAGTTTTCCCTCAGTAAGAAACCAAGGGTATCGAACCAGTAGGAGGAAGGAAACGACTCAAAGGTGTTGCTAGCAACTAGGAGACCTGCACAACACAAACTCAAGACTTTGCCCCAACGAACAGTGAGGTTGTCAATCTCACCGGTTTGCTGTAACAAAGGATTAACTATATGGTGTGGAAGGTAATAGTGGTTTGCAACAAGTAAACAGTAACAGTGGAAGATGTATCAATGGTAAAGATTGGACCGGGGTCCATAGTTCACTAGAGGTGTTCTCCTTAGATAAAAAAAACATGGCATGCTGGGTAAACAAATTACAGCAGGACAATTGACAGGACTGAGCAAGGCATAACAATGCAATACTATACATTCATGATCCTATGAGATTCGCAATACAACAAGATACATAGACCGCCATCCAACTGCATCTATGACTAGAAATCCACCTTCGGGTTATCATCTGAACTCCCTCCAGTATTAAGTTGCAAGCAACAGATAACTGCTTTAAGAAAAGTGTGTATGGTAAACAATCCACTTATTCCATGAACAAGAGACCGTTGTTTTCTCCCTAGTGGAAATGACAGATCTACAACCTTAGATATTTCTGTGACTTCCCTTAGATTAAATAGAGGCATGAACCCACTATCGAGCATAAATACCCCCTCTTGGAGTCAGTAGCATCTACTTGGCCAATATAGCTACTAGAAACGGAGAACATGCAAGATCGCAAACAACACAGACATGATAGAATCAATAAGACAAAACCATTAATCAATATGACATAGTAATATCAGTATCCATCGGATCCCCGCAAACACAACATGCATGATTACAAATAGATGAGATCTTGATCATGAACAGAGCTCACAAGATCTAAACATGATAGCACAAAGGAGGAGATACAACCATCTAGCTACTACATGGACCTGTAGTCCAAGGTGGTACTACTCACGCTTCATACCGGAGGATGGCATGATGAAGAAGAAGGCCTTCGGGATGATCTCCCCTCCGGCAGGGTGCCGGGAAGAGCTTCATATCCCCCCGATCTAGGGACGATGGTGGCGGCGGTTACAGACGGTTTCGTGGAATATTGATCGGGTACTTAGGGTTTAGGCATCGGGGTTCCATATAGGCTAAGAGGCAAGGCAGGGGGGTCACCGGGGCGGCTGCACCCCCCCCCCCAGAGCGGGCCCACCTTGGTCGCGCGGCCAGGGGGTGTGGCCCCTTGGTGGCCCTCCTCTGTCTTGTATTCAGGCTTTGTGTTCCCCATAGTAAAATATTGACTTTGGCTTTTGTCCCGTCCAATTCCGAGAATATTGATTTTCTGCCTTTTTGGAACCAAAAACAAAAGAAAACAGGCAACTAGCACTGTGACATCTTATTAATAGGTTAGTACTAGAAAACATATAAAAACATCTCAAACTGTAGACAAAGCAAAGCAAAGTAGATACTAAACAAGCATGGAACATCAAAAATTATAGATACATTTCCGACGTATCAAGACACGGGTCGGTGATGGGTCGCACCTACATCCAGCGGAACTGCTACCTCAGCCTTGCCACCCTAATGGAGGATTACTTCACAGAGGTACCTACATATCCAGCTCATATCTTTCGTAGGAGGTATCGAATGCACCGTAGCTTATTCGTGAAAATCTTTGAAGCTTGCGAGGCAAACTCAAAATACTTCAAGCAACATAGAGGCGCTAATTGCCAGCTAGGATTTAGCGCCTATCAAAAAATATCGACTGCCATGAGAGTGCTTGCGTATGGCGTCCCCGCGGACTACACCGATGAGTACCTTCGCATTGCTGAAGATACAACCATCGAGTCCGTGCATAGGTTTGCCAAGATGATTATCAAATTGTTCGTTCCAACCTATCGTCGAGCTCCCAATGAGGAAGATAAAAAAAGTTTAATGGAGATAAAAAAAGGGATGGCCGGGAATACTTAGGAGTGTTGATTGTATGCATTGGACATAGAAAATTGTCCAAAGGCATGGCATGGAATATACTGCGGTAAAAGCCATGATCCTACCATTGTGCTTGAGGCAATAGCATCGCAGGATTTGTGAATTTGGCATTATTTTTTTCGTTTTCCCGAAACACTCAAAGACATCAACGTTTTACAAAGATCCCATCTATTTGCAAAACTAGCAGCCGGAGATGCACCAACTTGCAATTTCAAAGTCATGAATCATGACTATACAATGGAATACTACCTTTCCGATGGCATATATCCGGAATGGACAACTTTTGTGAAGTCCGTTAAAGATTCTCAGACAAAAATAGAAGTTGTATTTGCCAGGGCATAAGAGGAAGCCCGCAAGGATATTGAGATGGCTTTTGGTTTTTCGCAAGCAAGGTTTGCGATTGTTCGAGGACCATCTCGGTTTTAGGATAAAAAAACCTTGTCAACATCATGACTTGTTGTGTCATTCTTCATAACATGATCATTGAGGATGAGAGAGGCTTAAACTTGACGTGTTTCTATGACAACGTTGGCACCCGAGTGAGACCCGAAAGGAATCCCAATCGCATGCAAGCTTTCCTTAAAACACACCGGCATATTGAAAATGGAGCAACTCATAAACACCTCGTCAATGATCTAATCCAACACGAGTGGCAGCTGCATGGCAGTCGCTCATGATCTTCAAGTTGTATCCTTCTCCATTTTTATTCATGTGTGTATGCGATGAACCATTCGGTAACATTTGTTTATTTGTGTAATTTGGTTCAAACATTGTTATAATAACTTGGATGATTATTGTGTGCTCTAAACAATTATTCGTGCTTAATGCTCGATTGTTGTTTTATGTTTTATGGTTATATTTTCATTTGCATGTGAAAAACTGACTAAAACCCTGGTTTACCGGTCGGGAGGCTGCCGACGCAGAATCAAACGCGACATTCTGTTTTACAGGTCGCGTTTATGGGCTCCGTTCCGCGCCAACACTTTTCTGAATCTTTTTTCGCAAAAGGAGCATAATCCCCGACCTATGCATCAATTGATGCACACAGCCTTTTATTTCAACATTCAGTGTGTTACAAAGTCATGCTCACGTATCACATAAGGTCGGTACATAAATCAACCATCTAAAATGATAAGCCAAAATAAACTAGACATCTCCTAGTCTATTAGTATGCCGCCAAGTGGCCTGGCAGTAGAAATCATGTGTGACCGTCAGGAGAGTATTGGACCCAGTAACCATAGGTTATCGCTCGTCCATAGGTAGAATATGCGCCCATAGCTAAATCCAGTGTGTAGCCATTCAGATAACCTGCAAAATTTTTGAGCCAGATGCTCTATTAAAAATAATGTTGTTTCGGCAGTTCCATATAGACCAACATATGGCAGAGATCCCAATCCTAATTCTAGCCTTATCTTTTTTTATCTACCCCATTTAGCCAGTTCCCAAACATATTAGTCATATTAGCTGGTGGAGGAATATTATATGCGAAAAAGATCATAGGCCAAATGATTCGTGTAAAAAGGCATGATATGAACAAATGTTCTATAGATTCCATCGAATCACAGAAACAACATTTCATACAACGAGTCCACTTATGTTTTGTCAGATTTTCTTTTGTTAACAAACTTATTGTTAAGGAACCACATAAAGATTTTGATTTTTAAAGGGATCTTAATTTTCTATAGATATTTTCGGAAAAACCGAGTATGACCATTCATCATATCCAAATACATCGATTTTACAGAAAACAATCCGTTGTCATTTAACTTCCAAACAAAAGCATCAGTATTCTCATTCAGCTGCACCAACATCAATCGGGTACACAGATGAATCCATCGTGCCCATGTATGACCATGCAAGTTTCTACGAAAAGCCATGTTCAATGGAGTATGCTTGAGTACCTCAGCCACTAAGACGTTTTTCTGCTGAGCAATATTATAAAGCTACTAAGGGGTATGGCAAGAATTACAAAGCCACACATCCTCCCAAAAGCATGTGGATAGGCCATCACCAACTTTAAAATAACCTCTGGTAAATAACTCATCTTTAACCATCATGAGGCCTTTCCAAAAATTGGAATCTGTTGGTTTTGCCTGAATTTGCGAGAGAGTTTTAGAGTTTAAATATTTGTTTCTCAATAATTTCTGCCATACCCCTTCCTCATTAAGAAGTTTAAAAAGCCATTTGCTAAGTAGGCATTTATTTTTGTGTTCTAACACCTCAATACCGAGACCCCCTTGATCTTTTGGTCTACATATAATATTCCATCTTGTTAACCTATATTTCTTTTTTGTCTCATCACTTTGCCAAAAAAAAAGGGGATCTATAAAAATCCAGATGTTTCTTTACTCCTTTGGGAATTTCTAAAAATGATATCATAAACATTGGAAGACTAGTCAGGACTGCATTTATCAAGACTAATCTATCTATAACATTCCAGATTTTACATTAAGATGTTACTAGAAGCATGCATCATCCTTGCACCATTGCATCATACAAATTAAAGTTGCATCAAAACCCTACCACCAAACCCTAAAAAAAACCTATTAAATATTCCTCTATATGAGCAAGAAGGGGTTACCTTACTTGGCCTTTCTAAAACTATGTAAAAATAATATTCTCTGGCTCTATCATGCCCACCTCCTTTTTACAAAAAAATAGAAAATGGTTTCATTGCTTTTGGACTTGTTATGCAAAAGTTGTTAAAGATTTAGTAAAACAAAATAATAGAAAAGGATAAAAAAGAATGGCCTAACCTAGCTGGACCGGCTGCGCTAGCCCACCAGCGTGCGCGCATCGCCTAACCTACCAAAGCCCTCGCCGCCAGCCCATGCCGCCAGCCCGCAGCGCCAGCTCGCCCGCACCCGCTGACAGCCTGGGCCTACATGGCATCGCCTTCGTCGGTCACCAAGACGAACACGACGACCACCGCGCGCAACCGACCGAGAATCTTGGTCGATTTCGGAACGAATCCATGCCCCCTTTGCCAAGACTCCTCGGCCATATAAACCCCGCGCCCCCGCCGCCAAAACCCCTAAACTAACTTCAACTCTCGCCACCAGGCCGCCGATTTTGAGCTCGCTTCCGATCTCGCTAGAGTAAGGATATGCCGAGCTCGGGGGTAGCGGATTCCGAGCCCCTTCTCCGTTGATTCCCCTTCTTGCGTGACCCCCTCATTCGACTTTCTCTTCTCACAATCTTTCCCCTTGTCTCTCGCAATACCGCGCCCGCAATTGCTCGCCGGAGCATCGCCGGGGACGGAGAGGGTCGGCGGAGCTCTGTCGACGAACGAGGAAGCGAGGAGCATCGCCGAGGGCGTGAGCGTGACCATGAGGACCTGCTGGACGCCGTCGACCGCCTCGCCACCTCGGGAACCCGCTGGTACGTTGTCGAGCATCACCACCGACCGCACCGCCGCCACTCGCCGCCGTCGTCGCGTCAACACCGCCGCCTGGTAAGCAGCATCAACCGCACCCGTTAGATCTGCCGTCAGCGGTACAGATTAGAACCTTTAAACCGAAGGGGTACCGACCACTTAGGTCTCGCCACGTGGCATGCTTCCGTCAGCGCGTCGCATCAGCTTCGTGTCGCCTAGCTGGGCCAATCAGAGGCCGCCACTTGTCGTGGATATGTTAGGGTTAGTTTTAAATAGGCAGAATTGATTAAAATTTTGCGAAATTCATAGTAATTCATTCGCTTGGCCAAAATTCACGTGTGATATACCGTTGGATTCACAAAATTGTGTAGAACACAGATATGAAATAATTTGGCGAGTTTGTAGTAGTATTTCCTGTGTAGAATTTAATCTCTAGATTGGAGAATTTAATTCATAGAAAATTAATTAGAACTCCGTTGTAGTTGTTTCTTGTTGCGTTGGCTTTGTCCTTACAATGCCTACTGACTAAAATTATAAAACCGTGCTTAAGATCCTTAGATTTGATTCAGGGATGATTAGATGGTTGGATCTCCTTATGAGCCTATAAGTAGAAGTAATGATCCAAATTAATTAAAATATGTGGGAAATTAATACTAATAACCTCCCCAACACATTAGCAATCCAATGAGATTGGTGAAGTTAGAACACAATCTTGCATACTTACTATGTTGCATGCATGCATATCATCTCTATGGCATTATTTTGTGCAAGTTGTGATTAGATCTATGTTGTGTTTTCGTTAGATTGTTCCGAGTGCGCTGAGGAGTACTATTGTGTAGAGTGCTGCTCGGATCAAGGCAAGTTACACCACTTGTTCATAATTTTTGTCCCAGTTTTCATACTATGCATGTGATCTTCAAATTCTGTAGTATGCATGTGTAAGATGTTCTGGTAGATTCTTCCTTAGTATTATTTTGCAAGTGCGATGATTTTGTAGTATGCCATGAGTAGCTCTATACTTAGGATTTTCCCCCTCCTAATAGGTTACCCCTATTTTGCTAAGTATTGCATGCTATGCTATGTATATAAAGTACCATTGGGGGGTTCGAAAGAAAATGAATTTTTCTAAGTATAAAGGCTCTCAAACCCCACAGATGCCGCCAAGATGCGCGAACACCAAAATCCCCTCAGAGATTGTGCAACTTTTGGCCACTCAGAACCAGCTGATCCAACTGCTCACTCAGAACATGCAAAACAACAACAACGCGCCACCTCCGCCACCCCCACCTCCACCGCCACCTCAACAGGATCGCTTGACACGGTTTTTAAGGTTGAACTACCAACCTTCACTAGCAGCGCTAAACCAATCATTGCGGATGATTGGCTCCGCACAATTAGTAAGAAGTTAGACACCGTGCAAGCTGTCGGAGCCGACAGGGTGCGTTATGCCGCGCACCAGCTTGAAGGACCTGCAACAGAATGGTGGGATAACTACCAAGTCACCCATCCGGATATTGATGCTATCACTTGGAATCAGTTTAAGATAGCTTTCCAACTCATCACGTGGCTGCTGGTGTCATGACCCTGAAAAGGCGCGAGTTTCGTGACTTACACCAACTGCACTGTTCTGTCACCAAGTATGGTGAGCTTTTCAACAAGCTAGCCCGCTATGCGCCCGATGATGTTTCCACTGATGCCAAGAGGCAGGAGGAATTCTTAAGAGGACTCAATGATGAGATATCAATTCAGCTTGTGGCTTAGAAGTTTGACAACTTTTAGGAGATCTTGGACAGGGCCATTGTGGTTGAATCCAAAAGAAAGAGCATAGAGAACCAGAAGAGGAAGTATAACCCTCACAAGCACTCTGTTCCGTACCAGAAGCAGCGCACTTCATCACCACCACCTTATAACAATAATAGCCACAACCATAATGATCATCACCATGGCGGTCACAAACACAATGGGCATAAACACCGCAATAGAAATGGCAGCAATGGAAAGGATCTCAGTGAGGCGACATGCTTTAAGTGCAACAATACAGGGCACTATGCAACCACTTTCCCTGATAAGAAGAATGGCAATGGAAATGGGAATGGCAATGGACACAACCATGGCAATGGAAACGGGAAGAAGCCAAATCCGTTTGTCAAAGCCACGGTGAATCATGTCTCTATGGAGGATGCTTGTGACGCACCGGACTCCGTGATTGGTAAGTTCAAGCTCAATTCCATTCCCGCAGTTGTTCTTTTTGATACTGGTGCATCACATTCATTCATATCAAGGGTATTTATGGATAGAGGCAAGATATCCATGGAGACTATAAATTCTCCTCTGAGGGTAAGTTCTCCTGGAGGAGAAATAGTGGCAAACTCCGGTTGCCGGGGGTTAGAACTAAGGATTGGGACACACATCTTCCCCACAAGTATAGTAGTTCTGGAGTCACAAGGTTTAGACATAATCTTGGGCATGAATTGGATGACCGAATATGAAGGAGTCATAGATTGTGCCAAAAGGACTGTCACGCTCACAACACCGGAAGGGAAGAGGATTCGTATCAAGTCAAATTTCGCACTTAAGGAAGTTATGGTGAACTCTCTTAAGGGGGTTAGCTTGGAGGATGTACCCGTTGTGAAGGAATACCCAGATGTCTTTCCGGAAGAGTTACCCGGGATGCCTCCCGACCGTGATATTGAGTTTCTCATCGACTTGATGCCAGGCACAGGGCCGATAGCCAAGAGACCATACAAGATGGATGTGGAAAAGTTGAAGGAACTCAAGAAACGGCTTAGGGAACAATTGGACAAGGGATTCATCCAACCCAGCGCGTCATCTTGGGGAGCGCCTGTCCTATTCATGGAAAAGAAGGATAAAACCAAGAGGCTAGTTGTGGACTACCGCTCGTTGAATGAAGTGACGATCAAGAACAAGTACCCTCTGCCTAACATCAATGACCTGTTTGATCAGCTAAAGGGAGCCAGTGTGTTCTCAAAGATCGATCTACGATCTGGTTACTTTTAGCTAAAGATTCGAGAACAGTATGTGCCCAAAACAGCCTTCACCACAAGATATGGATTGTATGAGTACACCGTAATGTCGTTTGGACTAACTAATGCCCCGACATACTTCATGACCATGATGAACAAGGTGTTCATGGAGTATTTGGACAAGTTTATCGTGGTATTCATAGATGATATGCTTATATACTCCAAGGATGAGAAGGAACATGAGAAGCATCTGCGCCTAATTATGGAAAATCTAAGGGAACACAAGTTGTATGCCAAATTCAGCAAATGTGAGTTCTGGTTAAAGGAAGTGGGTTTCCTTGGTCATGTTGTGTCGGAAAAAGGAGTTGCCGTAGACCCTAGTAAGGTAGCTTCCGTAACTGAATGGGAGTCACCCAAGAATGTGGGAGATATTAGGAGTTTCTTGGGCCTCGCAGGATATTACCGGTGGTTCATCAAAAACTTTTCCAAAATAGCAAAACCCATGACAGAACTGTTGAATAAGGAAAAGAAATTCCTATGGACCAAGGCATGTGAAGCAAGCTTTCAAGAGTTGAAGAAACGCCTCGTAACAGCACCAGTTCTGTGTCTGCCTGATATCCAAAAGGATTTTCAAGTCTATTGTGACGCTTCTTGGCAAGGACTTGGAAGTGTATTGATGCAAGATGGGAAGGTGGTATCCTATGCCTCTCTACAACTTAAGAACCACGAACACAACTACCCCACGCATGATTTGGAACTTGCGTCTGTGGTACATGCACTCAAGGTATGGAGACACTACCTCATGGGCAAACATTGTGATGTGTTCACGGATCATAAGAGTTTGAAGTACATCTTCACCCAAAAGGAGTTGAATATGAGGCAAAGGAGATGGCTTGAACTGATTAAGGATTATGACTTGAATTTACGGTACCATCCCGGAAAGGCTAATGTAGTAGCTGATGCCTTAAGCCGTAAAGTTTATGTGAATGGACTTACCGCGGGGGAACTCCTAGAGGATTTATGCAAGAAGTTTAGAGATTTCAGGCTAGAAATAGTCCCGAAAGGACACATAGCTACTATGGAAATAGTTCCTACTCTTCAAGAGAGAATCAAGGAGGCACAAAAGGGAGACAAAGAGTTGGAAGAAATAAGAGTCAAAATAAGTGAAGGGAAGGCAAAATATTTTCGCCTAGACGAACAAGGAACCCTTTGGTATGGAAAGCGATTCTACGTTCCCAATGACTCCGATATCAGAAAGTTGATTTTACAAGAGGCTCACGATTCACCATACTCGATTCATCCGGGTAACACAAAGATGTACATGGATGTGAAGGATAGATTTTGGTGGAATAATTTGAAAAGAGAAATTGCCAAGTACATTTCCCTGTGTGACGTATGCAATAGAGTTAAGGCCGAGCATCAGAAACCGGCCGGATTGCTGCAACCACTACCCATACCTGACTGGAAGTGGGATAAGGTAGGCATGGATTTTATCACGGGATTGCCCCGGACTCGTTCAGGATTTGATTCTATCTGGGTAGTGGTGGACCACTTTACCAAGGTGGCTCACTTTATCCCCATAAAGACCACATATACAAGTGCTAAGCTTGCCAAGATATACATGTCATGGATTGTAAGTCTGCATGGTGTTTCCAAGGGAATTGTGTCAGATAGAGGCACCCAGTTCACTTCAAAGTTTTGGCGACAACTACATGAGTCTCTTGGAACCCGACTAGAATTTAGTACTGCTTTCCACCCTCAGACAGATGGCCAAACGGAAAGGGTGAACCAGATTCTTGAAGATATGTTGAGATCTTGCGCACTAGACTACGGGTCTAGTTGGGATGATAACTTGGCGTATGCCGAGTTCTCATACAACAATAGCTACCAGACAAGTATCAAGATGGCTTCGATTGAAGTTCTATATGGCAGGAAGTGTAGGACTCCTCTATTATGGAGTGGAGTTGGAGAACGTAGTCTGTTTGGACCTGAATTGATCAAGGATGCCGAGGAAAAAGTACGGCAGATTCAAGATAGGCTAAAGGTAGCCCAATCCCGACAAAAGAGCTATGCTGACTCCAAGCATAGAGATGTGGCTTATAAAATAGGGGACCGTGCGTACCTCCGAGTTTCACCACTATGAGGAGTTAAGAGGTTTGGAATCAAGGGTAAGTTAGCCCCACGATTCATAGGACCATATAAAGTTCTAGCCCATAGAGGTGAAGTAGCTTATCAGCTGGAGTTACTAGAAGGACTGACTGTTCATGATGTGTTTCATGTGTCCCAACTAAAGAAGTGCCACCCAGAAATGGCTGAAACACCGCTAAGAGATACAGTTCCCCTAGATGAGGTTCAATTGGAGAATGACCTTACCTATGAGGAGAAACCCATCAAAATATCGGAAATAGCCGAAAGGATTACCCGTACCAAGACTATCAGATTCTGCGAAGTCCAATGGAACCACCATTTCGAAGAAGAAGCCACGTGGGAATGTGAAGAAGATTTGAAGGAGGAACACCCACACCTATTTGCTAGCCAACCCGAATCTCGGGGACGAGATTCTTCTTAAGGGGGGTAGGTTTGTAACATCCCAGATTTATATTAAGATGTTACTAGAAGCATGCATCATCCTTGCACCATTGCATCATACAAATTAAAGTTGCATCAAAACCCTACCACCAAACCCTAACAAAATCCTATTAAAGATTCCTCTATATGAGCAAGAAGGAGGTTACCTTACTTGGACTTTCTAAAACTATGTAAAAATTATATTCTCTGGCTCTATCTTGACCACCTCCTTTTTACAAAAAATTATAAACTGGATTCATTGCTTTTGGACTTGTTATGCAAAATTTATTAAAGATTTAGTAAAACAGAATAATAGAAAAGGATAAAAAAAGAACGGCCTAACCTATCTGGGTCGGCTGCGCTAGCCCACCAATGCACAGGCATTGCCTAACCTACCAACGCCCGCGCCGCCAGCCCGCAGCGCCAGCTCGCCCGCACCCGCTGACAGCCCGGGCCTACATGTCATCGCCTTCGTTAGTCACCAGGACGAACACGACGACCACCGCGCGCAACCGACCGATAATATCGACCGATTTTGGAATGAATCCATGCCCCCTTCGCCAAGACTCCTCGGCCATATAAACCCCGCTCCCTCGCCGCCAAAACCCCTAACCTAACTTCAACTCTCGCCACCAGGCCACCGATTTCGAGCTCGCTTCCGATCTCGCTGGAGTAAGGATACGCCGAGCTCGGGGGCAGCGGATTTCGAGCCCCTTCTCCGTTGATTCCCCTTCTCGCATGACCCCCTCATTCGACTTTCTCTTCTCACAATCTTTCCCCTTGTCTCTCGCAGTACCGCTCCCGCAATTGCTCGCCGGAGCATCGCCGGGGACGGAGAGGGTCGGCGGAGCTCTGCTGATGGAAGAGGAAGCGAGGAGCGTCGCCGAGGTCACGAGCGTGATCGTGAGGACCTGCTGGACGCTGTCGACCGCCTCGGTAACCCGCTTGTACGTTGCCGAGCATCACCACCGACCGCACCGCCGCCACTCGCCGCCGTCGTCGCGTCAACACCGCGGCCTGGTAAGCAGCATCAACCGCACCCGTTAGATCTGCCGTCAGTGGTGCAGATTAGAAGGGGTACCGACCACTTAGGTCTCGCCGCATGGCACGCTTGCGTCAGCTCCGCGTCGCCTAGCTGGGCCAATCAGAGGCCGCCACTTGTCGTGTATATATTAGGGTTAGTTTTAAATAGGCAGAATTGATTAAAATTTTGCGAAATTCATAGTAATTCAACCGCTTGGCCAAAATTCGTGTGTGATATACCGTTGGATTCACAAAATTGTGTAGAAAACAGATCTGAAATAATTTGGTGAGTTTGTAGTAGTATTTTCTGTGTAGAATTTAATCTCTAGATTGGAGAATTTAATTCATAGAAAATTAATTAGAACTCCGTTGTAGTTGTTTCTTGTTGCGATGGCTTTGTCCTTACAATGCCTACTGACTAAAATTATAAAATCTTACTTAATATCCTTAGATTTGATTCGGGGCTGATTAGATGGTTGGATCTCCTTATGAGCCTATAAGTAAAAGTAATGATCCAAATTAATTAAAATCTGTGGAAAATTAATACTAATAACCTCCCCAACACATTAGCAATCCAATGAGATTGGTCAATTTAGAACACAATATTGCATACTTACTATGTTGCATGCATGCATATCATCTCTATGGCATTATTTTGTGCAAGTTGTGATTAGATCTAAGTTGTGTTTTCGTTAGATTGTTCGGAGTGCACTAAGGAGTACTATTGTGTAGAGTGCTGCTCGGATCAAGGAAAGTTACACCACTTGTTCATAATTTTTGTCCCAGTTTTGATACTATGCATGTGATTTTCAAATTCTGTAGTACGCATGTGTAAGATGTTCTGGTAGATTCTTCCTTAGTATTATTTTGCAAGTGCGATGATTTTGTAGTATGCCAGGATTTTTCCCCTCCTAATAGGTTACCCCTGTTTTGCTAAGTATTGCATGATATGCTATGTATATAAAGTACCGTTGGGGGGTTCGAAAGACAATAAATTTTTCTAAGTATAAAGGCTCTCTTGAGCAAACTTTTCTTCTCAAATCCACTTCAAAATAAAACTAAGATTTTTTTCTGGGCGGAATGGTTGTCGGGACAATGAGTGAGATTTTGGTGGAGAACGACCGCATAGGAATCAAAGAAGTCTACCATGTTTTAGAATTAAGAAGCTTTCAGTGCAACCACAATACATATGGGCTCTGTCTTAGCCTAGTACTTAGTGGGAAACCTCACCTGGGTACCAACATTTGGAGGTTCTTGGCACGGTTGGATCCAGAAGGTAGAGGGGCTACTAAGGGAAAGCCTCGCCATGGTCTTGTCTGTAAAAGGACTTGATTGTGGATTGTGGGTAAAGTGCACAAACTCTCGAGAGTATTGCAATCTGATCGATCAGCCGAGTTCACGGAAAAGAACACTTGAGCATCTGAAGGATGGAGCCTATGAAGGATCCTCCTCTCTCTTTCAAAACTAAAAGTTTTCTAAAAACCCAAGGCATGAGTCATATCGCTATTGGGAGGGTTTTGGGAACTTGGTGAGTAATATCCAAGTGTTAGGTTGTTTGGACACTTGGTGAGTAATCCTCGTGTGCCATTCGACCGTATATTACTTAATCAAATGTTTACAAAGTAGGGGAAATTCTCTCTTCTTTTCCATACTTAAGAAATCTATCTTTGAGCAAATGAACTCCACAGCCTAAACTAGCCTTGCATGTAGAGTTAGTCTTTTTCTTTCCTTGGTGTAATTTGCCAATACATTCAAAGTATTGATCCAACTTGTTGGTTGTACGTCTTATGTGGAGAATCCGAAGATTGAAAGGTGCGTAGGGATCGCGAGTCTACACTCAACAAGCCTGGGGCGTTGATGGACTCAAGCTTCTTTATGTTTCCGCGGTTATTTGAGCTAGCTTAATGCTAAGAAAATTTGTAATAAATTTATACTCTTTATTCTCCGTGTAATAATGACTTTGTGTTTTACATGATATTCATCGACTATGAGTGCTAGCTATTGATCCAGGGACTAGCATGTAAATCATAGGGACTTAGAATCTTTATTGATCCAAGGTCACAACACTATCACCAGAAGAGAGTAGTTTTCCTTGCCAACATCCAAGTTTGCTGGCAAACCTAGTCTCGATGGGATGCCATTCGAAATTTAAAAGCTTTCTGTGGTGGATAGGTATACCAAGGTACCTAAAAGGAAGTGAGCCAGTTTCACAACCCAAGATGGTCTTATACTGTTCTTCACAATCCTTCGCTTTTCCAAAACATAAGACTTCACTCTTGTGGAAGTTGATTTTTACTCCGGATAGTTGTTCAAAAATATTCAAGACCAATTTCATGTTAACTGCCTTAGCTAAGTCATGCTCCATGAAGATAATTGTGTCATCCGCATATTGCAGGATAGAGACTCCCCCCTCAACAAGATGAGGGATTAGAGATCCAACCTGACCATCCTCTTTCACTCTTTGTATCAAAATGGCTAACATATCAGACACTATATTGAAAAGTATTGGAGAGAGAGAATCTCCTTGTGTAAGGCCTTTTCTGGTTTGAAAATAGTGTCCAATATCATCATTCACCCTTATTCCTACACTCCCTCCTTGGATAATTTTTTTAACCCAATCACACCAAATCGGATCGAAACCTTTCATCCTTAGAGCTTGTTGTAGAAACGGCCACTTGACCTTATCATATGCCTTCTCAAAATCTATCTTAAAGAGTACCCCGTCCATCTTCTTTCTATGTAGCGCATGGATCGTCTCATGTAGGATTACTACTCCCTCTAAAATATTCCGCCCTGGCATGAAAGCCGTTTGCGTCGGTCTAATAACTTTTGAAGCCACATCTGAAACACGGTTAGTGGCTACCTTTGTAAAGACCTTGAAACTCACATTGAACAAACAAATTGGTCTATATTGTTGAATCTGAACATCATTTTATTTTTTGTTAGCAAAGTAATGACCCCAAAGTTGAGCTTAAAGAGGGGTAATTCACCTGTCTGTAACATTACAAACAACGCCATCAAGTCCTCGTTAATGACATCACAAAATATTTGATAGAATTCTGCAGGGAACCCATTCGGTCCGGTGCTTTATTATGCTCCATTTGGTTAATTGCTTCACGCACTTCCTCCATTGAGAAATTAGCGGTCAACACGCAATTTTCCTCTTGAGAAATTTGGGGTATATCCTCTATACGATTTTCCGTCATGGAAAAGTTATTCGTTGCAGGTTTTCCAAATAGTTTTTTATAGTATTCAGTTATGTAAATTTTCAAACTTTCTTCACCTATAATTGTTCCTTCCTCTTGTTCCAACTAGAAGATCTTTTTATTTCGCCTCTTCCCATTAGCTATTAAGTGAAAATACTTTGTGTTATTCCCTCCTTCTTGCACATGTTTCACCTTAGCACGTTGAACCCATTTGGTCTCTTCATCTCAGTCTAAGTTGAGTCATTTGATCATTTGCATTTCGCAAAGCCTCCCTCTCCACATTTGAAAGGGCATATGACTCTGCTTTTATATCAAGTTCATCAATAATTTTTAACAATCTCTCCTTATGTATTTTCCACTAATAGATTTGGCCTATCCTTTCATGAATCGTCTAGTGTGCCTTATTTTGTTTTGCCATGTCTCAATAGGTGTGGCACCATTAGGTGTCGCAGCCCATTCGGCCGCCACCATATTATAAAAACCTTCCTAGCGCAACCATGATAATTCAAAGGAGAAATGGGGCTTATTGCCATGGTGTGCTTGATTACCCGTATCAATCAAAAGGGGCGTGTGATCCGAACCTGATCTGTCAAAGCTCGGACAAAAACTAATGGAAATTTTTGTTCCTAGCTGGTAGTGGCTAACACCCAATCAAGTTTTTCATATGTCGGTTGTTCCCGCCTATTAGCCCAAGTAAATTGCCTCCCAGAGAGGTAGATTTCTCTCAAATTTAAAGTATCAATGATGGCATTGAAAATAAACGGCCAACGAGGATTAAAATTGTCATTGTTTTTGTCCTCTCGCCTACGAATGATATTAAAATCACCTCCTAACATCATAGGTTGTGACTCAGCATCGCACATTCTTACTAATTCAGCTAGGAAGTCTGGCTTGTGAGTATCTTGAGCAGCCCCATAAATTGGCATCAACACCCATTTGAAACCATCAGATTTTCTGACTCGTAAACACATTTACCGTTGCCTGTAAACAGGTTTTATGGGTTTTCCTTTTAAGGATCCGGTTAGAGATGTTCTTAGCACATAAGCATGATCACGTATGCCTCATCTTAATTAGCACACCAGCTCATCACACATTCACTTTAGACGGGCATCGGAATGTACCAGGATTCTTTAGGAAACAAATGCAGAATCGCGTGGTGCTGCATCGAGTACATACTGATTCTAATACACCAGGACAAAACAGAACTTCTTGCAACCAAATGAAAGCTGCAGCGGGTTCTGCGCAACTGAATGAAGAATGTTGGGCTTGGGCAGCTTGATAGTACATTTAGCAGCCGTATCATGATCGCTCTTGTGTGATTAGGACAATTTTTAGCACCCCTGTTTGGTTTAGTCCTCCTATCTTAAAGTTCTCTTTTAAGTTCATCTTCTACGCTAAGAGGATTATAGTACTAGTATCTATTTTCATGCTCGGATGCTTAGATCTGCAAAAGGACTACATTTTTATTAATAGACAAAAACCGTAACAAAAATGAGCTGACCCTCCTCTGGTTTTGCTCCCAATTCCAGTTTTTTGAATCCCTGAAAATGATACATCAAAATGTTCTCACTTTGAGAGGTCCATTTTGTCGATTTGATGGCTAAGATAAAATGCCATTACAGGTGGAACTAAGTTCGGGAATAATCCATCAGTTCCAAAAAGAAACAAATCCCTTTGTTCCGAGTTTATACTAACAAAAGAACAAATTTATACCATCCCTGAAGAATTTATATCCAATTAGATGTAAGTGACTAATCCAAGGAGAAATCACATCTACGAGAACCAACACTAAAATGGCGACAAGTAAATTTTTTGTCCCATCATCAGAGAGGTTCGCATTCTGCAAAGATATACATCAGTCTACTTGATGACCTCAAAAAACATTACTTCGGGCTGGAGCTTGCTGTCCTTGAAACGTTCTAGCAAATGCTCCCAAGTATCTTCTGTCTGCATGGAGAATGTTCACATCAACAAATCGGGAAGTTCAGAATCAAATGGCTAAAGAGATTTAATACAGTGCATAGTTCAAGACCTGCGAGTCACTTACCTCGACAGTCTCAGAGTCATATATGAGCCACTTGTCCTCATCGTCGCGAGCCAAGCAGACATAGCGCTCATCAGCATAGCAGATCTGTAAGAGTTTGGATTCCAGGGTGGCATAAGATGAATGCTAAGTTTCATTGTACTTGCAAGGAATGAATATCGTCGAATATATAAGCAGGCAAGTTAAGTAACCAGAGCATCAAACCAACCTTGTAATAGGCCTGTAGTAAAACTCAAAGCAGCGGGAGAGTGACACTAGTAAAACATAGAGAGAAAAACGTGTGCAGATAAAAGGTCACTCCAGCTTATGTTCTGCAACCACTCCATGTTATTTCATGAGAGACCATTTCGTATTAGATATGAAGGGAAGGAAAATAATGCAAGATACACTTGTCGGAGCAGCAGAGATTACAAGGTCCAGCCAGGTTACCTACATATGCTAGTCCCCCAATGTCCGATCAATAGAACGTTTTAACAAAAAAGAACCTTAGCGACATAGGGGTTGCACACACTGTTGATTGTTGCCGAAATTCTTCTGTTGAATCTCTCAAATATTTTGATATCAATGAAGTAGGCTTGAAAATATATGCCACAGAAAGAAGCGATTTAAAACTTGCAAATATCTCCTTAAGTACTTCTGTGTATATGATATCACCAACTCAGGTATGATGTATCATAGTCAAACCCGTTACCCACTTCTTTAGATACAGCAGAAATGCCTTCACAAGATAACTTAGTCAGTTTGAACCTGGTGACAGCGCCATTTATTACCGTGTTCCACTTTAATCAACAAAAACGTGAACCTTGCTTCAGTCTTTAGACTAATAACAACTTGGTCTCTCAGGAAGAAATAACAAAAGCAACGTAACTTATAAACTCTCAGGTCAATGAATATATCAACCAGCACCAAATAGATGATTACTTGGATTACCTTAATATGACAATTACATGATAAAAGTATTTGTTAAGTTCTATCACAATCCAATTTAGGAGAAAGAATAGTTTGATGTGGACAATACCATGGAGGTGACAGTATACATAGTTGAAGAAGTGGCACTTTTGCAAAAGTATGCAGTGTTAAGGGGAGACGTGATGCCAGACAGGACTTCAGAGAGTGTGTCCTGGCTTTCACAGCCACCCAGCCAGTTCAAAACTGCAAAATAATTCAAAAGAAGGCAAAGTGATGAATATTTTTGG
Source organism: Avena sativa (assembly GCA_916181665.1). Lineage (NCBI taxonomy): Eukaryota > Viridiplantae > Streptophyta > Magnoliopsida > Poales > Poaceae > Avena > Avena sativa. The sequence goes on along the minus strand of OV702283.1, from coordinate 150,107,102 downwards.
TGTAAACTACTGCAAGCTATGACGATTTATAAATCCAGCAGCAGCCTCTTGAAACAGCACAACAGGAAATTTCCAGTTACCTTAAACACGAAGAAACATATATCTTTCTCCAGGAACATTTTCATTCTGAAGGAACATGGTTATGTTTTTATGAAAATGAAATTTGAGGATAACAATCATATCACACTCATTATTGTTGAGGTGTCAAGTGGGATCCCACCAAAATCCCACTTCTAGTTCATTCGGAGATTTCTAGTTCAAAATAGGATCCCACTTGCATCTCTAATTATTGCACACATGCAGTAATGTTGGACTTGGTTTGCAAAATATATGTTGTATTGCAGAAATTGGTAAGAGTTATAAATCTTGAACGTCAGGCCATGGAAAGATCAACTTAGTAATTTGATACATGTCACTTTACCTATTGTAAAGAAATGTGGTGTGTTTGAAAGAACCAGATCATTATTCTGCAGAGTTCCACAATCCTCGCAGTTGTTGTCCTTATAGAACTGTTCATCCAGTAGAACTGGAAGCTCTGCAAAGGACTTGATCTGCACAAGAACAATGATAACCTCTGGTGAATGTTTCCTACTTTATAGGGTCAGATATCCACGTATACAAGCTTGGCTAGACAGAAAATGTACTGCATACGGCATACCTTTGCTGTTTGAGGTGAACCAGCATCAAGTTTATGGAAAAGTGCAGTATATAGGTATTCACCAGAACACTTCCCACACTGGCAGCTCATTTGTGCATTCAAATTGATCCCAAAAAGATTATGTGTTGGGCAAATGCAATCTCCACACGTGGTTGGGTTCACCACATGTTTCTGGATCTCCTTGTTTAATCTACAATGTGAAAAAGTTTCTGACATATGCAATCCAATGAGAATTGTGGCCACAATCTCAGAAGAAAAATTTGTACCAGCCTGCAACTGGAAGTTGATTAACAAGGTTACGTTGCGAAGACACAAAATGTGCATGCATAATCAAACAGGACTGAAGCAGAATATGCAGATGTTTTTAGTTCAATACTTCACACATGCGACAACAAATAGCATTGATTGGCAGAGTTTACACACCAAGCATATAACAACATAAATATTTTTTCTTCATTCTAGCGGATATATTTGGTGTCAATGTTCAGCATGGATACAGAACAAAAAAACAGATATAACTAGATGTTGAACTAGGAGTATTTCGTTCTGTTAAGTGTAGAAGTAACCCATCTATGTTATGCTGAAAACAGTCAAAAAGCTCCAAATCAATACAGAATGAAAAATGAACGCATGCAAATAAAACAAAATTGAAGGTAGCATCACCATGAGACCAGATTATAGCCTCTGCTTTCAAGTGGTAAAATAACTTCTAATCATTTTTTTTTCAACAAAACGATCATACAAATAATATACAACCGAGATTAAGGTACAAACCTTTTCAAAGAAAGTGGTGCAGTTTACGATTCCACAGAGAAGGTTCTTCATGTAAGTCAGCACAACATCTGTTAAGTTGTGGTTGTTTTCCTCCCAAGAAGAGAAGATTTCATAAAATTTCTGAGCAATGCAGGGATTGTCAACTGACGGAATCCATGCAAGTGGCTCCGTTAGAAGCATATCTCTGAAATACCTCAGGTTGCACAATGACTGCACACATACTTAAGAAATTATAAGTTTGTAGATGAAAATCACATGACCATATGCGAGTTTTTCTTACCCGTATAGTTAGACTCAAGATAGACAAGTCTTTATCAGCATTGTTCTTGTTGAAAACATTAAGACTTTGTTGGCAGCTGGAGGTGCTTCCAATTTCCTTGACAGATTGGCCAGAAGTTCCTGTATTATGAAACCATAAGTATTTGTGACATTACAGAACATATATTATAATTGTAAAAGGGGGAGCATGTATTTGGAAAACAGGAACATAGTATTTGGTTATTCCAACAAGTATTTTCCATGAGGTTTATACCGAAATCCTATATATAAAACAACCTCTAATATAAACTTCCTAAGGATTGAAATCCTACATAGTTCCTTAAAAGTTCTTCTGAATCAAAGAGGGATAAGACAACTAGATTAAGGCAATAGCCTTTTGCGAAACTTCCAAGATTTAGGTAGGTGAAATATAATCTTTTAAGTTATGACACCAAAAGAACGATGCTCTTGAAAGAGTCAATGACACATGAGGTCAAGAATTCATCATTCTATCAGCAAATTGGAATAAATACAGCAAAGTGCTAATACAGCATAGGGGCAGCAGGAATTTTACCGAATATAGTGTCGATATTGGCATGGCCAATGATCCCACCAAGATCCTTTGCACTAAGAACAATCAATTCTTTCATTTGTATCTGGAAAGATGGTTATCAGTTAGCACACGATATGAGCAACTGAGCAAACGAATTGACAACACTAGAGAAACCAAGCATTCCAATGTTAACAAACCCATTGGAATGATCTCGCAAGGGGAAGGATGACTTCACGATAATCTAGAAGGGAAATTTTGAGGTACTTATGCCACAAGTTCTGTATTCCAAAACAAAACTCCTCGAACTGCAATTTACAACCAATTCAAGCATTAGTCTGATAAACATAATTATCAGCAGAAAAGTGAAATAAGGAAGAATGCTAAACTGTAACCATGTCATGTAAAAGTGCTAGACCTCAGTGCTAAGTGTATCTTCAGGCAACATCTTCAGCTTCTCCTTAATGTGCTCAAGGACCTCAGATCCTTCTCTGCATTTCCTTTGTCGCATTTCAGCAAGGGGCTCTGCTCTTATTCCAATAGATGGTGAAACGAGCAAGGATTCAAACATGTCTTGCACCCCTGGTAATTGGAAGATGTCATGCTGGCCTGAATCTTGACAGAGAGTTATCCCATCCAGCGAGTGATCATCCTTTGATGCATTTTCATTAATATCTGGACCTAAAACTGACTCCAGCTTCTTCCAGAGCTCATCCCAGTGCTTGCTGCGCATGTGTTGCCAGAGTGATTCAGTGTCGACAAACTTCTTGCCATTGCAGCGGGAATTGGGGCAAATCAAGAAACTCCATGAACCCTGATTCTTGAGAAAGCGCAGTGCATCAGATAAGGTCTTTGCATCCGACTGATAGCACTTCTGTAGCGTGTCAACCCTCAGTGATATGACCCTGTCAACCCTCTGGCCGCGTTGCGTGCTCTTGATAGAGCTCCAGCATTCGGCAGCCACAACTATGATCCGCTTGATCAAGACACGAAGCTGCTTCTTGACAGAATATACTCTGGATTCATAATCTGCGCCAGGAACAGATACAGCAGGTGGTACAGCGTCCAATTTGGGGTCAGTCGGCGTCTCGATGCGTAGTGCTCGGCGGCACTCTTTCTCCGATTCATCAAACTGATCCAGGGCGAACAAAAGCTTGGCGTGGAACAAGGCAATCAGGAGCGAGGAGTCGAAGTTACCTACCGCATCAGAAATCAGAGCGAGACAGCGGTGCAGAAGAAGCCGCCTCCTGTCAACTGGCAGATCGATGGTACGGACGGGTTCCAGTTCGATGTATACGGGGAGCAACTGGGCGCCTGCCGAGTAACGATAGGTCTCCGAGAGAAGCTTCGCACGCTCTCGCACTTGATCGACAGAGGCATCCTGACCGAGCAACTTCCCGGCCTCTATGGGCACGATCTCATTGTTGATTACGGCCGTTACTTCCTCCAAGAAGATGCGGGCCTTGTGCATAGCCTCGTCCTTCCTCTCATTCTTGGTGGAGCCTCCAACCGCGTCGTACCCCACGTGGTTCACCGCCGGGTCGGTGTGGCTGGTGGTGGCCGTCGAGAGGACGCGGAGTAGTTCCCGCTGCGCGTCGGCGTACCGATCGTTGGCGGCGAGCGTCTCGGCGTGGAAGAAGGCGGTCAGGACACAGTTGGGCGCGGCCCGGGCAGCGGCGGAGAAGGCGTCGAGGGCGGCGCCGAAGTGATACGACTCCAACGTGGACGCAGCATCGTCGCCGGGGGCCCTTTCGTTCCACGCCACGCCTCCTGCGTGGACGTGGAGGTAGCCGACGAGGTTGAGAGCGAGCGCGGAGCCCGGGTTCGTGGCGGCGAGCGCGATGGCGCAGGCCAGCGCCTCCTCGTGCTGGTCCTTGTTGTGGAGCTCTAGAGCCTCCCGGGCCAGGTTGCGGATGCCGCGAGCCATCGCTTGGGCGCGTGGAGAAGGGGAGAGGCGCGCGAGGTGCTCGTGGAAATGCCGCAGAGAGGGCGTCGGTGGGTATGGGAGGGGGGCCTAGGGTTTGGGCGGAGGAGGAGAGGCAAGGTGCTGGTTGAAGCGGGAGATTGGGATTGAGGCTGCAGCAGTTTTTGGTCGGTGAGGCAGGCGTGCGGGGGAAGGAGGAGGCCGAGCGCCGAGGAGGTATTTGTAGGAGGGAGAAGGTAGAAAGACCAAGAAGAGACAGGCGGGGAAACGAAGCAAGTGAATAAGTTTTTCTTTTCTTTTTGACAACTCGCACGGCAGAATAAGTTTGTTACGGCAGTTTTCGGGTACTCCTTTGAAATATAAGATATTTTAATTTATGAATCGAATCTATTTAAACGTCTTTTAGTATTTCCTTCGATTTATATTAATTGACTTAGCTTTGTTAAAATTTGGATGAATCTATATATTAATACTATCTAGATTCATTTAAATCTAATCAAATTTGAGTCAACTAATATGGGTCGGAGGAAGTATATAAGTTCATAAAGGTTTAAAGTGAATTTATATATTAAAAAATGTCTAAATATATTTATTTTACAAAGTTTAAATGTATTATATTTCTAAACGAGAGAGGAGATTATTATCTCGGACCGTGAATCCCTTTTGCCCACTCGAATGAACAAATTGTTCCCCTCTAATCGAGATACCAATAATTCTTTCAAATGCTCCACAACCGAGCGTAGGACATTCGTCAAATGAACTGGAGCATATACAAACTGTCAGATCATGGCAGAAGAGACATCCTGCTAGTCTAACTAGATGTTAGCAGAAGATCACGTACGGTTTGTCGAGAGCGAAAAAGACCTTTCATTATTTTATTGGAGGGCAGTCTACCAAGCATCCCATTAAAATAAACCTCTTTCAGCCAAATGACAAAAATGTTAGGACACTGTTCTTGTTCCTTTGACCCGCACCCCTGTTCATGGTGGAGACACCTTGGTTCTCCCCCATGCGCGTCACAGTCTCCTCTGCAAACCACGCCTCCCCATCCTCTACCTCAATCCACTCTTCCTTCGCCCCAACAGTGTTGCGCGTTAGTTCGACACTCCGTCGTTGGTTCATCATCTCGATTTCAGATCTAAAACTTCATGGAGGCTAACGTTGGCGATCTTCAGAGATGGAGGTGAAGATGAGTTGTGCAGCGGCTCGTATCAGGGAGAGAGAGTGAGCGGAGGTGGACGGGGAGGTGACACGACCGTTGATGTGAGCACGGTTCAACGTCTCACTGAATTGGGGAAATCGTTGATCTCGCTCGGTGGGGAGGAGGAGCGTGGGGCAAGGGGCTTCAGAGAACAAGGGCTACAATCTCTGTATCGGTATGTTCGGGCCCATCGATGTCGTCTGCGACAAATCTGTGCGGAAGGTGAATGGAGTAGGAAGCAATTATCCCACTGCATCATCTACCTCAAGCCGAAGTTCGTCCCTAGAGGAAGAAGTTTGCCTCAGTCCAGCATGTATTGCGGAAATTAGCCCCTAGATTCCCACTGAATGCTGCTTAGTTGCAACTAAGCTCGAAGTTGGTAGCACCTAGGAAGAGGGGAAGGCCACGGAAGGCGAAATCTCCCATTGCTATAGCAGAGGAGAAGGCGAGACTAAAACTGAATCATACTGCATAGTGGATTCAGAGAGATCCATCATTCGGGAAGAAGGAATTAATGGCAGCAGAAGCCCTGATGCAACTCCAACACACGTTCTTCCTACAGGAAGTGATTTTGGATCTGTACAACCGAATGGAGGCTTGATGTCTCAACCCAGCAGATGCTCTATGCTAGCGCGAGAAGACAAAATTCAGAAGATGCATAGGAGAGCAGGTAGTTTTTCTCTGTGGAGGGGGGGCCAGAATAGTGAGGTGGGTGCTATGGAGACCGAGAGGAGGGGAACTTTTCTCCCAACTTTGGCATATTCCTGGCGATTCCGACTGTCCATAACCACCACCAGGACCACATCCGCTAGGGCCACATGTACCCCCATATATAAAACCAAGTGCTCACAAGGCTAGGGTTTGTATCTCCCCTTTTTTGGCGGCGGCGGTGGAGGAACAAACCTCAGGCCTCCGGTGTGTGGGTCTTGAAGAAGATAGCAGTGTATTTGCGAGAGCTGGTAGGGATAACACTATGGGTGATCATGGGAGAGGAGGGAAAGGGAGAGGCAAGGGTGGCAACAGTACCTAAGACGGTGAATCAATTTTCCCACTCGAATGAGAAATTCTTTCCCCTCTAAATCAAAATGCCAACAACTATCCCCAAATATTCTACAACCGACATATGGGACATCCGTCAACTGAAGTGGCGACACATACAAACTGCCAGGCAGAAGGGACATTTAGCTAGCCTACATAGCGACTGAGGTATGGCTAGGTTGTATGTTACTCCTCCGTTTCAAAATATAAGATGTTTTATGTTTGTGAAGAAAATGTATCTAGACTTATTTTAGTGTGTAGATTCACTCTAAACCCGAGTGAACATACATACTAAAGTCTAGATACGTTTGCTTCACAAGCTAAAACATCTTATATTTTAAAACGGAGGGAGTAGAAGAAAACCATGTGTTCGATCCGCCAAGGACAAAACAGACCTTTCATTGTTCCATCGGCAGCTGGATTTTGAATGGGACACGAGAAGACAGGTGTTTTGAGGCTTATGGCGACACAACAATTTGCGCCTGCCTAGGTAGCAGAAATTACCTGCCATTTTTCCCACTTGCTTTTCTCCCACTAATTTCTCCCATCTACGTTCGTGGCTTAGAAAATCCCTCGTGTTGTAGTATTAGAGAAGAATTCTCATCTGCTACATGTATTGAGTAAGAGTGGAATGGGCGATAATATTCTGTTGAATTGGTGTTTATTGTTTACCGAGAAGAATTTTCTGAACATATTGGTTGCAGTTAATTTTCTTGCAAATAAAAATATTGATTTGTGTATGTTTTCAGTGTTACGCATGGCTTCATTCTATCCCGACTACATGCCAAAAAATAATATACTATTTAGATATACCCAAAGGTGTGAAGTGTCTAGGTGTTGGTGCATGGACATTTGCAAGATGAAGCCGACCATGGACTTCTCGTACACTAAACATGGTAGATTCTTCATGTGTGCAAACTATGCTCATGTCATGCTCCACCCCTTTTGTGTGACAACTAAATCTGTATGCTGGTATGATTTAACACTATGGAAGCAAAATTTTGCATTCTATTATGTACAAGTCATAATTTAAGTTGTAGTCACCCTGGCCTCTTTTTCCATATTATTTGCGGATAGATACAGAGCAACCTAATCAAGCAAAACATGACAATGCACATACTTTGGCATGTCGGAGGAAAGGTCCGAATTGTGGAAAAGAGACAACATAGAAGATTAGGGTTGGGAAGAGGTGTAACACAAGAAGAAAGATGAAACATATTTGCAAGGAAAAGAGGGAGCTGAAGTAAGATCATTCGCTGCAAAAATACCTCCCCAAACCTGGCATTTTTGTGCGTCATAAGAGAGAAGCATCTACAAATGTTTTTTACCCAACGTATGGGCATTCTCGCCGCCTAGCAGGGTGCTAATAATTATGTGCCGTGATTGAGTCCACGCCAACACATATTGATGCCGTGGTTGGTGACATGTAAGGGCGGTGCTTCTTAATGCCTCGCTCGGAAAATGAAGGCATAAATAATTGTGTCGTGCATTTTAAACCACGTTAAAGTGGGTCATATGTTGTAGAATAGTTAAGGACTGTATCTAGCCAAGAACGCCTCGCTGACATGTGTGTTCCACCATTGTTGACTGAGACTCTTCATGCACCACTATATAGACCACACAATACATACCTCATTACGTAACGAAAACCCTAATAGTCTAGCTACGTGATTCGCCAAACCCCATGGCTCCAGTAGCCCGTCACGTAGCTGTTGGACTCCACTCTGACCGAGCTAGGCGGGTGGCTCTCCGCCTCAAGTGCGACAAGCCGCCTAGGCTTTGGTCCTCGTCTAAGGCGCTGCCATCTAGCAAAAGAGGTCAGTGGACTGTCTTGCATTGGTACACAGACCACCGGACATGTGTAATTGATCAGCTATCGGTCAGGGAGAAGCTAGTCAGTACAGTCTAGAAATGCGCCTTGGACCATTTTATTAGAAGCATGCAGGAGGCAGCTACTGCAGAGGAAGTGGCAATAACCGAGCAGAGAGTTTCCATGTAGGGGAACCACCTCGAGGCAGCGATCGTGGCGCCGAGTATTGCCCAGGATGCCGCCACGCCCAACGACGGCCCGACGACAATTAGACTACGCTAGCGCATTAGAGTTCAATCGGCTTTTATCTTATGAAATATTTTCTTTTGTTGTGATTAAGATAATACATGGAACGCTTACCCTCTAACCATGCGTCCGCACTTATATCTCTCCACTGCGAACCTAGATCTCACAGCATTTCCCTTTCTCCACTACTAACTCAAGATCCCATCCACATCTCGGACCACTAGTGTCCAGTACTAACACAAGATCCCACCCTCATCTCTCATACCTAACCCCCCAAGACCCCATCCCCATATCTCACCAGTAGTGTCCAAGCAGAAATGTTGTAGGTTGTCCTGTCTGATATGTTTAAGACGCATCAGAGGCTTCCACCGTCATGCCCATTCCGCAGGTTTGTTCTTCATCCCTTATTCATTTGATTTTACATGTCTTCTTGAATTGATCTTGTTGCTCTTTCAGATCTACTATGAGGATCATAGCTTATAAATCCTCTATGTAGAGGAAGACTGGTAGATCCTCCACTCGGAAGAAGGCGTGAATATCCACGATGAGGTCGCCAACTTGTCCCACTCGAATGATGCCTTGAAGATTGGTAGCAAAGTTGTCCGCATCATAAAGATCTTTAACCCCAATGCGATGTAGAATCTATGTAGCAGAAGTGAAAGATGCTCAAGGACTACAAAAAAAATTAGGAGATTTTTTCTGAATAATCTTCTTTTCGTAGTTAGTTGTTTAGTAGTAGGTTTAGATAGAAAGATAGGAATTCAAGAGCCTATCTTTTAGAGATTTCTTGTATAATGGAATTTTATATCTTAAATATAATTAATAAAAATGTAATTCTATATCTCAAATATAATGGAAATTATTTTTATGTAACTAACAAAACAAATTTGTTAGGTTGATTGTCATTAACTATTGTGGCGCTAAAAACATTACAAAATAGCACCCCCTTTCATGCATGGAATTTTTTTGACGGCTCAAACATAAATTACCTGCAAAAGTTTTTACCTGGTGAATGAGCATTGGTGGCACCAACTTCCAAAGGTACTCCATTTATCACTGCTATTGTGTCCTTTGCAGCGCCTATATATGCCACAGTGCAATTTTGTTGGGTCCCACCACCGATTTCATTGTTTCCACCCTGTTGTTCGCTGTTCACACCACTCTTTTTGCTGGTGTTGCTTATATTTTGAATAGACCCACCCAAAATTAGAGCGTCATGCACCCACTGATTTTTCCATCGACGTCGGCTAACGACGGCCAAAAGTGACTCCCTTCTACCGCCCTTGCCGCCCGCATCTGCTTCCTCCTTCATCCTGCATCACCAACATCTCCTAGGCCATTGGTAAGTTTTTTGAGCATACTCTGCTCTATTTCCATCGTTCCCCTTATGCTTACTACCTCCATATGTGCCTTGGACATGTCTCTGTTCCCATCATTTTCCCATGTGTTAGATGACACGAGGAGGGAAGAGAATGAATTCTTCGCAGCAGCGAGAAACCCCATCTATAATAACAGATTATGATCAGTAAAGACTGGAAACCCTAAAAGTGGATAATGCAAAAATCAGGGGGAAATTTGCACACATGTTTATTATACGACCATCCTCTAACGAAAAACCAGTTCTTCCCGGAGAGAACAATGTTAGTGATGAGGTGTGTATACTTTCCTGATTGTAGTTTTGCCGTTACTGATTTACCTTCAAATTCTAGGTATACCATTACTGACCCTTAAATTTCACTTGCATCCTGCCACACCAGATGAGACCAAGAATGAAAGAGAAGGTACTTTGCTTGAAGAAGGATAAGGAGTTGAAGAAGAGGAGGAAGAGGAAGATGAAGAAGATGATAGGACTGATGACTCCTTGGTGGCGCCAGAGAACTTGGTGCTTGATGTGGAGTCTTGTTGGGAACCCCAAGAACAAGGTGTGAAGCAGCACAACATCAAGTTTTACCTCAGTAGAGACCGACGTTATCGAACCAGTAGGAGGAAGGAAATGTCATACAGGTGTTGCAAGCAACGCGGAGACCTGCACAACACAAACTCAAGACTTTGCCCCAATGAATCAGTGAGGTTTTCAAGCTCACCGGTTTATTGTAACAAAGGATTAAACGTATGGTGTGGAAGATAATGGTTTGCATCAAGTAAACAAGTAACAGTGGAAGATGTATCAATGGTAAAGATTGGACCGGGGTCCATAGTTCACTAGAGGTGCTCTCAGATAAACAACATGGCATGAAGAGTAAACAAATTACAGCAAGGCAATTCACATGAACTGAGCAAGGCATAACAATGAAATTACTAGTCAGAAAGATCCTATGAGATTCGATTGGGCAATAGAACAAGATACATAGACAACCATCCAACTACATCTATGACTAGAAGTCCACATTCAGGTTATCATCCGAACCCCCTCCAGTATTAAGTTGCAAGCAACAAACAACTACTTTAAGCAAAGTGTGTAAGGTAAACAATCCAAATGTTCCATGAACAAGAGACCATTGGTTTCTCCCTAGTAGCAACAACACATCTACAACCGAAGAGATTATTGTCAATTCCCTTGGAAACTAGAGGCATGAAACCACTATCGAGCATAAATACCCCCTCTTGGAGTCACTAGCAACTACTTGGCCAAGGTAGCTACTAACAACGGAGAGCATGCAAGATCACAAACAACACATACATGATAGAATCATAAAGACAAAACCATTAATCAAACCAACATAATAATCTCAATATCCATCGGATCCCCGCAAACACAACATGCATGGTTACAAATAGATTAGATCTTGATCATGAACGGAGCTCACAAGATCTATACATGAAAGCACAAGGAGGAGATACAACCATCTAGCTATTACATGGACCCACAGTCCAAGGTGGAACTACTCATGCATCATACCAGAGAGAAGGCCTCCGGGATGATCTCCCCTCCGACAGGGTGTCGGGAAGAACTTTAGACCCCCTCCCCCAATCTAGGGACGACGGTGAAGGCGGCTACAGAAGGTTTCGTGGAATATTGATCGGGTACTTAGGGTTTCTGCATCGGGGGCTTCTTATAGGCGAAGGGGGAGGTCGGGGCGGTGGCCAGGGGCCCCACACCCTGCCTAGGCGCGGGGCAGGGCCCACCCGCGCCTAGGAGGGTCTGGGCGCCTTGGCCCGCCTCTTCGGCTCCCCTCCGAACTTCTTGTTCCCCACGGAAAGTTATTGACTTTGGCTTTTGTCCCGTACAATTCCGAGAATATTTCCTTACTAGCTTTTCTGGAACCAAAAACAACAGAAAACAGGCAACTGGCACTATGACAACTTGTTAATAGGTTAGTACCAGAAAAGATGTAAAAATCACCTCAAAGTGTAGACAAAGCAAAGCAAAGTAGATACTAAACAAGCATGGAGCATAAAAAATTATAGATACGTTTCTGACGTATCAAGCATCCCCAAGCTTAACTCCTGCTCGTCCTCGAGTAGGTAAGTGATAAAAAGAATAATTTTTGAGGTGACATGCACCCTCACAATAAAGATCCAACCATTTGCAAGCATTGAAAGATGGGATCAAAGAACTCTAAACATGTGCATGAAAGATGGAGTTCTAACAATAGGACATAGTAACTATGCATGCAACATGAAAGGCTACAAACAAAGATCATGAATAACATGCATTGAAAAATGTTTGTTTGTTTCACATACAGAAAACATAGCATAGTGGCAATCAGCTTGTCCCTCATAGAGTAGCAAATAGATGCATAGGACACCTTCAAAGTTCACAAGGGTGACTAGGAACAAATAACACAAGAACAAGTAATATCACAATATGCATCAATCAATAAGCTTTGGAACACTGCACACAGAATGACAACTATGCTCTCTTAATGGTGCCTAAAATTAGAAGGTGGAGACTCAATAGTGGTTGAAGAAAGGCCTTTTATAAAGGAAGCAGGGATTTTAAGTTTCAAAAAGAGCTTCCAAAAATTATGGTACTTGTTAGCTTTCAGCCCTCATTGCCCCTATCATAAGCATCTTGAAGTGATTAAGGTTAAAGTGAAAAAAGATGGAGTATATGCTTGATGAAGTATAAGTTGACAATCTCAAGTCCCTTGAATACGAGGGCCACACCTCATGCTACTCAAGTTCAGTCACATGTAAGTTCTTTTCATTTTAAGTATTTGCATATCATTGAGAACCGCCAACGGTGTACCCCTTGCACATGGTACAGGAGCTTTCCCATAACCAAAATAACAAGGCAAGCAGACAGTGAGCATCTCAGCAATCTTTTTATTTACCATATGCATAGCTTTTTATTGAGGATGCTTCATAGATAGCTCACTATGGTGATGCTGCAAGTTTCCAACATGATTAGGCATGGCTTAGGCTAGCGGCACAGGCGTTTCTCTAACACAGGATACAAACTCCATGGACTTACAAGCTCCCTTTTTATTTCACATCGGTGACATCCATAGACAAAGGAGCATGATATCAACTGAGTACAAAGTACAAGTGCAATGTTGAAAATGTTCCCCGTGACAGCATGGTTCTGCTAATTCCAACATATAAGTGCAAGCATATACAACATAGATGACACAATGGTTCAAGTTTATTAGGGGCAAAGAATATAAAGTGTGCCATCAAGTTTGTGAGGGCTTTAATCACTAAGTTTTCACATAACAAAATAGTTTTTAATTGGAAGATAGCTGAAAACAATAATATACTTGGAATGGTGTAACACACCATGCATAGGATTTTATAGTGGACACTTTGGAATAACTTGGTTTCTTGGGAGTTGGAAGCATGAGTAGAGCTTACTAATACAAGTGGAGGCTAGCAAAAGACTGGGAGCAACCAACTAAGAGAGCAATAATGGCCATAATCATGCAGAGCAACAAATCATTACTAATCAAAGCATAGAGTGGTACTACAAGTGAAGGACTAAATGATCATAGGGGCTAATGGTGACCTGTCATAGTCATAACATGGTGTGATCATGTGCCAAGTCAACCCAAGCAAAACATTAAAAGACAAAACCATAATACTATGCTTTTGCATGCTAAAACAACGCATAATTTTTTCAAGGCACACTAAGAAATCCCAATTGTTTGGAACAAGACATGCTACAACAATAATCACTAAGCATAAGGTCAAAACAACACCTAGCATGTCATGCTAAAGTATAAGTCACAATCAATGCAAGCTCCTCTTGCACTTACAAGCAAGAACTTACTACTCCTTTCCAACACCAAGCAACTTATTTGCAAAACAACACAATGAGAACGGGGGTCCAAACTACTTTATTCAAGAAAACTAAACAACCTAAGCAAAGAAAACGAAAAATAAGACGCTCCAAAAACAACACAACCTGTGCATGAAATAATAAAAACGAAGTGTCTAGACAAACCTGAGCTTTGTATTGATGAAGAAGGGGATGCCTTGGGCATCCCCAAGCTTTGACGCTTGTACATCTTGGATATTTCTTGGGGTGACACCATGGTGGCATCCCCATTCTTGAGATTTTGCCCATTCCTCATCTCATTGCATCATTCTCTCTCCACACCTGAAATTTTTCCTTCATACAAAACTTCACACAATCTTCATTAGCAACATTAGTTTATTCAAAAGATATTAGACCTCTGGCAAAGCTTTGGAACAGCAAGGCTTTTCACTAAAAACACAAGATACTGTAGAAACTCCTTCAAAAAGCTCAAATCCCCAAAAGAGAACTCAAAAAGGAATCAATAAGAAGCAAATGCAAATAATGGCAGAAATCTGTCAAAACAGACCAGCAGGTAAAAACCGATTTTTTCGAAAATCTTATGTTGCTCAAATAAAAAAGTGCTGAACTAACTAAAGTTATCTAACATACTGGAGGATTTATTCGTAAATTTTGAGCTCAATCCGAGTTACAGAGACTCCTCACGAATTTTTTTGGTGGAGGATAGAAATCTGTTTTAGGACAGCAACTCCCCAAATCTTACTTCCCTCTCATTAGAGGTCATTTTTGGCACAAAAGACAAACAAAAAGGATAAGGAGAGATAATTACAGAAGTAATAACTTCCAAGACTCAAGGAAACTCTTAGGTTATCTCCGAACAAGTACTTTTCTTTAACGCCTTTAAGTTAGGCACAAGAAGCAAGAAGAATCAAGTATTTTCAAATGAAGCATTGAGATCAATACTTACAAAGTCATCAACTATGAGAGGTATCTCATCCAAATGAGTTTTGGAGGATCCCTTCTCATTTCTCTTTGGTTTACTACTTTCATCAAAAGGATTTTCAGGAAAAATCCAATCAAAATTCTTTTCAAAGGCCTCATGCATCCCAATAAGCTTAAAGGGTATGGGTATCTCAAACTCGTCTCTAGGATTTGTTTTATATGAAGTACCCACAACATCTACACATGAACCTAGCATATTGAAACACTCAAAGACCTTTTTGGCTTCCCTAGCAACATCATGGAACTCTTTGAGTAAAGTTTCAAGAATACAATCTCTCTTTTCAGCATTCTTTTCTTCTTTTAGTTTTAGGAACAAAATTTGCATCATTGGGTTAAGGCTAACAAAGCTAGCCTCCAACATATGAACTAAAGAAGCTGAAGCAATCTCATAATTAGGAGAAAGTTCTGCTATAGATTTATCCTCAATATCCTCATGCTTGCTAACATAATTAAAGAATTCTTCAATATTATCTTTCCCAATTATGGAGCCACTACCTATAGAAAGGTCTTTTAGGGTGAACTTGGGGAGCAACATGGTGAGCTAGAACGAGGTGGCAACTAGAGTAGGAACTAATTTTTTTGTGTTTTTGAATAAAGGAAGCAAACCAAACCAGACTATTTTTTTTGGGGGTTTTGAAAAGAGGCAAACAAAACCAAGCAAAAGAAACTAAGCAAACTAAAAACAAAGTAAAGAGAAAGGAAGTGGAGGACTCCCTAGTGAAAACGTCCTTAGCCTCCCCGGCAACGACGCCAGAAAACTTGATGGCATGTTGTCGTAGGATCTTCTTCTTCTTTAAGTTCCCCGGCAACGGCGCATAAAACTTGTTGATGAGTCCTTGGTGGCGCCAGAGAACTTGGTGCTTGATGTGGAGTCTTGTTGGGAACCCCAAGAGAAAGGTGTGAAGCAGCACAACAGCAAGATTTCCCTTAGTAGAGAACGAGGTTATCGAACCAGTAGGAGGAAGGAAACGTCACACAGGTGTTGCAAGCAACGCGGAGATCTGCACAACACAAACTCAAGACTTTGCCCCAACGAATCAGTGAGGTTGTCAAGCTCACCGGTTTGCTGTAACAAAGGATTAAACGTATGGTGTGGAAGGTAATGGTTTGCAGCAAGTAAACAAGTAACAATGGAAGATGTCTCAATGGTAAAGATTGGACCGGGGTCCATAGTTCACTAGAGGTGCTCTCCTTAGATAAACAACATGGCATGAAGGATAAACAAATTACAGCAGGGCAATTCACAGGAATTGAGCAAGGCATACCAATGCTATTACTAGTCAGAAACATCCTATGAGATTCGATTGGGCAATACAACAAGATACGTAGACCTCCATCCAACTGCATATATGACTAGAAGTCCAGCTTCAGGTTATCATCTGAACCCCCTCCAGTATTAAGTTGCAAGCAACAGACAACTGCTTTAAGCAAATTATGTAAGGTAAACAGTCCACATGTTCCATGAACAAGAGACCGTTGTTTTCTCCCTAGTAGCAATAACACATCTACAATCTAAGATATTATTGTCACTTCCCTTGGAAACCAGAGGCATGAACCCACTATCGAGCATAAATACCCCCTCTTGGAGTCACTAGCAACTACTTGGCCAAGATAGCTACTAACAATAGAGAGCATGCAAGATCACAAACAACACAGACATGATATAATCGTAAAGACAAAACCATTAATCAAACCAACATAATAATCTCAATATCCATCGGATCCCCGCAAACACAACATGCATGATTACAAATAGATTAGATCCTGATCATGAACAGAGCTAACAAGATCTATACATGAAAGAAAAAGGAGGAGATAAAACCATCTAGCTACTACATGGACCCATAGTCCAAGGTGGAACTACTCACGCATGATACCGGAGAGAAGGCCTCCGGGATGATCTCCCCTCCGGCAGGGTGCCGGGAAGAACTTTAGATCCCCCTGATCTAGGGACGACGGTGGCGGCGGCAACATAAGGTTTCGTGGAATATTGATCGGGTACTTAGGGTTTCTGCATTCGGGGCTTCTTATAGGCGAAGGGGGAGGACGAGGCGGTGGCCAGGGGCCCACACCCTGCCTAGGCACGAGGCAGGGCCCACCCACGCCTAGGGGGGTTCTGGGCGCCCTAGCCCGCCTCTCCGGCTCCCCTCTGGACTTCTTGTTCCCCACGGAAAGTTATTGACTTTAGCTTTTGTCCCATCCAATTCCGAGAATATTTCCTTACTAGATTTTCTAGAACCAAAAACAGCAGAAAACATGCAATTGCCACTGTGGCAACTTGTTAATAGGTTAGTATCAGAAAACATGTAAAAAGCACCTCAAAGTGTAGACAAAGCAAAGCAAAGTAGATACTAAACAAGCATGGAGCATAAAAAATTATAGATACGTTTCCGACGTATCAAGGACTTAGGATGACAACAACGGATATGAAAGTGATACTAATAATGATGATGGAAAAGAGGAAGGGGAGACATAGACGAAGAGCAAAACGAAGGTACATAGTGCTATCTGAATTTTAGTGCATATTTCTATCTGAATTTTACTACATAGTGAAAAATGTATTTTAGTGCATAGTGTTAACTGGATTTTAGTGCATAGTGCTATCTCTATTTTACTACATAGTGCTAACAAAATTTAGTGCACATTGCTAGAATTTTAGTGGAAACTGCTAACTGAATTTTAGTGTATATTGCTAACTAAATTTTACTGAGAACTCGGGGTACATATGTTGGGGTTTCGTGGCAGAAAACAAAAAAAATTCCTATGTTGGAACTCCCTGATGTTAAGATCTATCTATTAGTAATGTAGTAACGGTCAAGGTTTCGGATGCATAATCTTGTAGTCCAAAAGCGGTTAACGTTCCGAGGGAAACATGGTTGAAATATTCGTGCTCATAGCTGACCTCAAGTTCACGAAACTCCTCACAATTCACCTCCTGCTCCATAGCGCAGCAATCCGGCTCACAACATCCAAGGTGCCCCAAGTGTGCCCCCGCATGGTTTCGTACGCATACGGTGTACGATGACAATCTCCGGCTCCCCTATCCCTACCGGGAGTGCAGAAGTATATCTCCAGCTTGGAATCTCCACAGCGCAACAGCGCTCTGCGATGAAGAACTCCTTGTTCACATAGCCCATACAAGGGAGCCACGGTCACAAGGGAGAGAGAGGAGAGAAAGGCAACCAAAGGATATTTCTTGGTGTTTTTAATCCCACCCATGGGCACCCCTTTATACAGGTGGAGGGAGGTGTACCCTCCCCTATTGGCCCAGCCGGGTGGGCCACCCCACCGGCGGCCCAACGGCCAACTTGCAGCAGCAGGTGCAGCAACAGGTGGCGACCGGGTGGGAAGGCGCACCCACCCTGTGGCCCAGCTCGCCAAGGGTGGCAGTAGCCAGCGCTGGCAGCCCGGGTAGGCCAGCCCTGGTGCGCGCTGAGTGGAAGCGGCCCGGGTGGGCCGGTGCGCTCCCGGCGGCCCGGCAGCGGCCCAGCCGCCTGATCCCAGCTCACAGCTGTGTGGGTTGCCCGACTGCGGCCCGTCAGCGGCAGCGGTCTATGTGCCGCCCCACGCGGTGCCCAATCAGCTCGACTGCCTGCCTCTATGGGCCGCATGGCCCACACACAGTGGCATCTGCTATTTCCTTTTTCCTTTTGCCAGGGCATCTTTCTCTCGGGCCAATTCCCTTGGGGTTTTGGCAGAATGAGAAAGTTTTTCTAGAAATTGCAATTTAAATATTTATTTACTACATATTAATTCACAATTAATATATATTATAAATTTACATGTAACCTAAACACCTTTCGGTCCTTTCCTTTCTTTCTTTCTCCGAACAACTTCAGATCTCTCCCTGGAACAATTTCGGCTTTCTCTTTCTCTAATGTGATTCCAACTTATAGATGATCTCTATCTCATCGTACCCTTAAGTATATCTCCCCATGGCTCAGAAATGGCACAGACATGATCTCCATCAATGATCAATAGTGGGACCAGAACATATTGACCCCTGCATATTCCATGATGACGATGTCATTTGAACTGTAAACGTCGAGTCCAATTCCCTTTGTTTCTTCGATACGACTTGTCCGAGATCTGATCATTTGGTATCATATATCTTGTTCAATTTCATTACCGACAAGTACTATTTCACTTGTTACCATGATATTACATCCCTGTGACCTAGTCACATGTTGCAGCATTATAGATGTAATCTCACCAAGTTAGCCTTATGTATCTTTCCCATCACGCAGGTGAACAAATCCTGGTCTTGATTCATAGGCCTCAACCTGTTTTTCCAGAATACCCAGTATATGCCTTTATAATTACCATTCCACCGAGTGATGTTTGATGTAGTCGAAGCAGTCTTAGGAGATAGTGATTAATATGATCTCACGGTCTAAGGAGAAGGAGACTACGTTTCTGACTATTGTAATGATGAACCTCGTGGATTAATCGTGTCGTAATCTTTGGGTAATGTCCATCACATCATTCACCAATAATATGACCTCATTGTCAACTAGTACTCTCACCCATGATAAAGAAACCTTGATCATCGATTTCCCAATGAACTAGTACGCATAGAGGCTATTAGGGACTTATGTTTCATATCACACATATAGCAACGTTTCCACTCAATACATTATAGCACAATATGAAACTATTATAAACTTATTGAAATATGACTATAATAACCATTTATTATTTGCCTCTAGGGCAAATTTCCTTCAGTCTCCCACTTGCACTAGAGTACAAATAATCTAGCTCGCATTTACTAATAATAAACCATATCATATATGTGTTTATTGATCATGCACGCTCATGAGAAACATCATGTCCCTGTTATGTTTTCTTTGGAATTTTCTACTGTAGGGGAGTCCCCCACAACCCTTTATTAAAACACAAACAAAATAGAGATAGTCATACAGATAATTACAGAGATGTAAAGAAAGGAAAAAATATGTACATGGCCCTAGGTCAGAACACCTAAGGTAAGTTGTCAAGCCATGATGACAGCAAAACCTTAACCTTCTTGTTTAACCTGTGCTTAAGCAGGGTTAAATTATATATGAAACCATCCTTCCAACCCCTGAATGTGGGTATTTTATTTTTTGAAAACCAGTCCATTTCTCTGCTTCCAAATGTTCCAGCAGGCTAGAGTCATTATTTCTGTAAAACATGGGCTAGCAAACCTATTGTTAGCATGTTTAAATGCCTCTAGAATACTAACATCACTCCATTCCACTCATAAATAGTTCCATATCTTGATGCTGAACAAGCATTTGAAAAAAAGATGTTTCTAGTCCTCTCTTTCTTGTGCACAACAAAGTATGCAATCATGATCATCTATTACTTTCCAATTTCTACGTAAAAGCATATCTTTTGTGTTTGGCCTGTCATGCAGCAATAACCAAGCAAAAAATAGGTGTTTGGACATGCATTTTCTTCTCCAAATTTGATCAGAAACCATGTCATTTGGTATGACCTCAAAGTTTCCTTCGTAGAATAGCTTTGCCCTGTAAGGATCTGCACTTAACTGGCAAATCCATTTATCATCCCCTGCTGATATATTGACATCCTCTAGCATATTCTATAGTTGTGGGTACTCCTGGTATGCCTTAATTGAAATAGGTAAAATGAAAGCTTCATGTAAGTGTCTTAGAGTGTAGATATCATTTATTGAAGCCATTTTGTCCCTAGCAAAAGAGTAGAGTCTAGGAAATTTTGCAGACATAAAAGAGTCAAACCATAGGTCATTCCAAAACAGAGAAGTGAATCCCATGCCAACGTTACACTTAGATATATCTCTCAACTCATCTACAAGATTAATAATATTTTTTCACCAAAAAGACCCACAAAGAGTAACATCATGCGACACAGATTCATGCTAATAAGTATCCCTGATAAGCTTTACCCATGGCAGATCTACATTGTTATAGAACTTGTCCAAGTGTTTTATCATAAGAGCTCTATTCTGTATCCTTAGATTAATCACACCAAGACCTCCTTTTTTCTTTGGTTTACAGACCATGTCCCAGGAAGCAAGTGAGTTAGGCCTCTCTTCATGCTTATATTTCCTCAATAGGCACCTTCTTCTACCTTTGTCAACTATTTCCAATACCCCCAGGGGAATTGAAAGTGTGCACATGTGATAAGTTGGCAGAGAACAAAGTATAGAATTAACCAAAACCAGCATGTCCCCATATGAAAGGAAAGATGTAGTAGTTGTTAACCTCCTCTCAATTCTATCAGTCAAGGGTGAGAAATCCTTAATTTGTGTCCTTGTGGTGCCCATGGGTAAACCAAGGTATGTAAAAGGCATATGTCCAAGCTAACATTAAAAGATAAAGGATAGATGATTTGCCTCCTCACTAGTGAGATTAATTGGAATTAAAGATGACTTATGATAATTCACTTTCAAACCAGTGAAATTAGCAAACTGACCCAGAAGTTCCTTAAAAGTTAGGAGCTGATCATCTTCTACTGGTAATATAATCAATGTATCATCTGCATATTGTACAATTGGGTATTTCCCCTCTCTTTCAATTGGCAACTTCAATCTCTTCTGCTGCAACGCCATATTCACAATGTTCTGTAATAAATCTCCTCCTAGTACATAGAGAAAAGGAAAAAGAGGATCACCCTATCTAACCCCCCTTTTGCAAGAAAATTTGTTTCCAGGCACTCCATTTAGAAAGACAGAGGAAGTCCCAGAGGTCAAAATCTCCTTTACCAGATTAATAAACTGCATGGGGAATCCCTTTTGCTCCAGAATTTGTAGGATGGAATGATGTTCAATTGTGTCAAAAGATTTCTCAAAATCTATTTTGATGACCACTACTTTCCTCCCTGACCGCTGACACTGATAAAAATATTCAAAAGACCAAGCTAAACAATCCTAAATTGTTCTAGCCTTAATAAAACCATACTGGTTATCATGAATGCACCTTGTTATTTCTGTCTACAATCTGTTTGTATACAATTTTGTGAGGAACTTTAGGCATGTATTTGTTAGGGAGATTGGCCTAAAATCATTCATAGCTTATGGATTATGTTTCTTTGGCACTAAAGTGATAAATGATCTGTTTATGCTCTCCAAAGAAGCATTCCCTCTATGAAACTCCATAGCCATCTTAATGAAGGCATCATTTATAATATGCCAGCATTTTTTCGACAAAATTACCATTAAACCCATCAGGTCCAGGTGCTTTATCAGTTTTTACATCCGTAACAATATTATCTATCTCCTCCATACCAAATGGGTCAATCAAACCAGATAGTGAATTCACTTCTCGTAAAAGGCCACTGATGTCCAGATCATTTGCAGTAGGGATAGTAATTCCCATTCTGGTTTTATAGCATATCTAGAATGCTGATGCTTTTTGATTATGATCTGTCAGGCTATGTCCATCCTCATCCTGAATTTTAGTAATAATGTTATGCCTATACCTCTCAGTAGCCTTATCATGGAAAAACTTGGTATTCTCCCCAATTAAAGTTACCCATATTATAGTACATCTATGTCTCAAGTAGTCAGGTTGCCTTCCCATTAAATTCTTTAGGTGACATTTAACAATGTTTTTGAAGTTAAATTCTGGCACAGATAGTGACCTATGATCCTATATTCGATCCAACAAGAACACACATAATTGGACTTCTCAATCAAACTTCTAATGTGAGAAAGATTCGTCCCCCATTTTTTCAACTCATATCTCAGATTTTTGAATTTGGCAGCCAATTTGGAGGTAATAGAATTTCCCTTCACTGGTTGCTTCCAAGCCTTTTCCACCAACTCATAAAATCCATGTTGATGCACCCAGAAGTTTTCAAAATGAAACAAATGAGCTTTAGGTATGTTTGTAGAAATTTGCACCACACAAGGAACATGATCAGATGTTGTCTTTGCAAGTGGCAGAACCAAGGTATTTGGGTATGTTAAAGTTCACTGAAAGGAAGTGAAGAACCAGTCTAACTGGACCAACAAAGGTTGATTTTTCATATTGGACCAAGTATAATTTCTCCCCTTAAGAGGTAGTTCAATTAAACCCAGATGACTAATCACATCATTAAAGAGAAAAATATGATTCGTTTCAGCACCAACTCTGTTTCTATTATCCCGTGATCTTATGAAATTGTGATCCCCCACTAGAAGCCAAAGTTCATGTGCTAGGATTTGCAAGTTGTATAACCATGAAACAAAATTATCTCTTTCAATCCCTTGACAAGGACCATAGACATTAACCAGGTTCCAAATCTCACCATTATGCATTGATGTGAAGTTAACTATAATCCCTGACCTATGTATTTCAATCACATTTCCAGATAAAATAGAACTATTCCGAAGAACTATAATTCCCCCTGATGCACAATTGATGGGTAAAAGGGAAATTTATCAAATCTCCTTGGGCAAAATCCTCTTATAAAGGAGTGATCAAAATCCTCACATTTTGTTTCTTGTAGAAAAACTACTGCAGCTTTGCTCTCTTAAATTTTATTGTAAACCACAATTTGTTTGTTTTTATCATTAAGACCCCTAACATTCCAATCAAGCACCAACCAGTCCTAGGTATTATTGTTTGAATAATCCATTAAGAAAACAAACATCCATAGACAACTGACTACTCATTGCAAATAAGTAGCATAAGAATGGACCATAAAACATATTAGTTCCACAACCAAACCAAAGTGTAAACACCAAAGTTCACACACTGCATAATGGGTTTCAACCATAATAATATAAAAGGGATAAAATATAGTAGGTCCAGAACAAGACCACAAGATCTATGGATTGCACTAATCATCAGAAGGCTCATCCACATTCTTGTGCTCAGGAGGTGCCATAAGAACCTCCTTAGTCATATTTTCTTCAGGAATTTCTAGGATCCTGCCTGCCACAGAACTGCAACTATGGTTTCCATATGCAATTTCTCATCATTTGCTTCTAGTTGGATTGGTTTAGCAGACTTTGCCTTCTTCCTAGGTTGAGGCTGATCATAGCAAGGAACTAGCAAACAACCATTGTTCCTTGTTGAGCTTCTAGTGACATGTCTATCATCAGTGTTGACCAGCACATGCTCCTTTTGTTTTCTTCCCCTCTTCTTTGCAATGTTAGTCAGAAAATGGACTGATGCAGTCCTAGCCTGAAGTTGAGATCCCTCTGACAGATTGCAGACATCAAAGTTCTCTATGTGTGTGTTAGTCTCTCCACTTGTCAGAAGCATAGGTAAAGGGGGAAGCCATAAAGACCTCATTGCATCATCATATTGTAGGTCATGGGATAACTTTTTTACAAAGGATAAATCCAGGGCCAGAGATTTTTCATTGCTACCACCATTCCAGCCCATGACAAACTCAGGCAACAGAACAGAGAGAATCTGAATATCATTATTCTGCACCTGTTGTTCAATAGGAACAATAGCCATCTCATCATTCAGGGGAGCCTGTTGGACAGGAGCATCAACTATCTGAACATCACCCTCCCCTTGCACTAAATGAACAGAAGACCCAGAAGCCCCTGACATGGATCACCTTAGTTCGAGTGGGAGAGGGATCCTCCCTGAACCAACCTCTAAGCTTTCCAAACTTAGCCACAGTTTCTCTTAAACTCCTCATTACGATAATCCATTGGCAGGTTAAGCAACATTATCCACCCAATGGTAGTGTAAACATTGGCTCTAAAGTTTGGTCCAACATCATGACGAGTAAAAGTGAGGGTACGACCATTACCTATCTGAAACTCAGGCTGAGCAACTAGAAGATCACGCCTGATAGAGTCTACCATTCAAAACAGCCCAAGGCCAATAAGACTTTCAACAAAATATAGCACCTCAAGTTGGAGATCATCCTGGATGTGATGGGAAATCTGCTCAAGAATCTCATAAATCTCCCACCCTCTAGGCTTGGAAGCACCACTGCCATTGCCCAGTTTTCATGGCGCTTCGGAGGTGAAGTCGAAGTAGTGACATACATCCTCGGAGGCCTCTCATATTCACCCTAAGGTTGAAGAACATGCATCCCCTCAGGAGTGAAATGGGTGGGATCAACTTCAAAGTTCACCATTGCTAGGTCTTGGAGGGTCGGCGGATTGCTCTAGGAAGGGTGGGATGTTTTGTGGCAGTTGTAGTTGAAGCGACCCTAGATAAATCAACCTTAATAACCGGAACAGAGTCTGTTTCTGGTTCAGAGTCCTGGGCGACATGATTAGAATGTTTGGCGACCCAGCGAAAAGTTGAATTTGCCCCTAAATTACCAGGGCAATTCTTTTTGACGTGTCCGCTTCAGTAACATGCCACACAACGAAATTCACCATTGCAATTTACAGTTAAATGACCAAAACTCAAACATTTAGAACAGGACCAAACCTTCAAGGTCATATCATCAATCATTTTCTCAAAATCCTTATCAGAAGCAACTTCATTGGTAGGTCCAGGAATAACAGTATCAGGAGAAAGGGATGACTTCTATGATTGATCATTCGGTTGATCAGAAGAATTTCCACCTTTATTAATAATAAAAGACCCCACTGCAAGGATAGGATCATCCTTTGAACCTTTATCAATTAAAAAACCAGAGGAAGGTGACCCTAAAGGTTCAGACATAAGAGGAACATGCTTAGTAAAACTTTGAGATCTGTCCTTTCCATTCTTTTTGTCAATAGGAGTCCACTTAGCCTTAGATTGCTCATTCCAAAGATGAAATTGTCTGTGCCAATTTGGGCCCCCCACGACCCCACAGGTGAAAGTAACACTTGAATTGAAAACAATCAAACGATCTCAAATTCAAAATGTAAAACCCCACTTTTTTGGATGAGACTGTGAAGGAAAAGACCATGTCCTTGATAAGAGAGACATTTAATTCACCACGGTATCCCCCAATGGCCACTTCCAGAGCTAAACCCACTGCATCTTCATCAAATTGAAAAGAGGCACGACCAAAAGAGACTACCAATGTGAAATGATATGAACCGACGAAAGGATGGACAAATGACTAAAAAAGAGTTCTAACTCTCTTAGCAACATTTAACCCAGGAGAGAAATCCAGATCTAAAGTGTGTGAAGCATGCATGGCCATTTTGGATGGATCAATGGGGTTTGAGTCCAAAACCCTTGATGATGTTCTCTCCAGATTGAAAGGAATGGGTACACCCTTATACAATAATTTTCCCTTACGTAGGACCAAGCGAGACTGTGCCTTGGCGCGATGGCATTTGAAAGATAATTCATAACCAGAAGAGATAAATTCTCATACCTTTAGGACACGATCATCAATTACCACCCCATTATCAGCCACTAGTTGAATCAGCCTACGCCTCGAGATTACCACAATGAAACCTGAATAAATGTGATCCATTACCGACGATCGAACCTCGGATAAGTAAAGTATCGCGCGACAAAGGGAATCAGTATCGTATGTTAATGGTTCATTGGATCACAAATTCATCGTTGAATATGTGGGAGGCACTAGATCTCCAGGTCCCGCTATTGGTTATCGATCGGAGAGGTGTCTTGATCATGTGTACATAGTTCACGAACCGTAGGGTGACACACTTAAGGTTTGATGTTGTTTAAATAGATATGGAATATGAGTTGGAGACCGAATGTTGTTCAGAGTCTTGGATTGGATCTAGGACATCACGAGGAGATTCAAAATGGTCCGGAGAATAAGATTCATATAAAGTAAGTCATCTTCTGGGGTTCGGAAAAGTTTTTGATATTTTGACCGAAGCTTCTAAAATGTTCTAGAGGGGCCATCAGTGGTCCCACCACCCCGGGAGGGGCCACATGGGTTGAGGCAATGCTTCAAGGGCTCATGGGACAGCCACACCAAGCCCAAGGGGCCAAGCCGGCCAACCCTAGGGTTTTGGGAAGGGGGGAGACTTAGGGGGCAAGTTTCCCTCCCCCTCCCTCTTGTGTTGGCCCTAGGAGGAGGAGGCCAAGGAGGGAACCTTATCTACAAACCCCTCTATATAAAGAGGGGAGGGGAGGGCACACCCCTGCCCCTTCCTCTAACCCTAGCCACCACCTCTACCTCCTCCATCTTCATGGTCTGGCTTAGGCGAAGCCCTGCATGATTCTCTCCTCCACCACCACCACCACACCGTCGTGCTGCTGGGATTCTAAGGGGATCTACTACCTGTGCTGCCCGCTGGAACGGGGATACGAAGGTCTTCATCCACTCCGTACGTGTGACCGAGTGCGGAAGCGCTGCCGGAACGCGGCGCTGGTAGGATCGTCATCGCGATCTTGAGATTGGCAAGTTATCGACTACATCAACCACGAGATTAGATCTCGTTAACGCTTTGGATCTACGAGGGTTAGTTCTCTTCTATCTCATTACACCTATCTTGTAGATTAGATCTTGGCTTTTCCATAGATTGGATCTTGGTTTTGTTTGTTCTTGTAGTAGATTTTTTTGTTTTCCATGCAATGAACCCTAGAGTTGCTGCCAAAGAAAACTCATAAATGCATCACTATTGTAACATCCCAGCATTAGAGCTTAGAAATAAGCTAAACACAATTGTGTGCATTGCATTCATGCATAGAAAATCAGAATAATTTTTGCGCTTTTGAACAAAACTTGTCAAAGTGATTGAAGCTTCTCTCAACTTGATGAAATTGAAGTAGATCATCAAGTTGACTACGATAAGTTTCAATATGACCTTTGCTAAAAACATTATTTTGGGCAATGGTAATTTGATCTAGGGGTGGATCAAATATAATGAAACTAAACCAATACACATTGATTAATGATTATAATTTGATCCTTAAGTGATCATATGTAGTATTCATTACAATAACTCATGAATACCAAGTTTAGAATAAAACTCAAGTAACAAGAATTTAATAACTAAATCTTGACCTATCTTAATCTTATATATCTCTACCATAAGTACCATGGTAATACCTAACCTAAACTCTTCACTGAGATTGAGTAGGAAAGAAACCAAGTCAAGATCATTCACCATATATCTTTCTTCCTATATAAATCATTATCATCTCTATTGAATCTTATTCTAATATCTGTGGTTCATCAATGTTGAGTAATCAACTATTGATTCCCCAATTCTTAACCTATCAATTATTGATATATCAACTCTTGTCCATATCATAGCATTCACTTAAGGCCTATAAAGAAAGAAGTAAGAAGAGGTAAATAGTAATGCTAGTTTTAGATATCATCTATAGGTTGGGAGTGATTGAAGAGAATCAAATCAATATGATAATTGATGGGTTAACTTACTCTTGAATTGATAGAAGAGTTATTAGGAATATATATTTGTATGGTAACAAAGAAGTTTACAAGGATGAATATTGAAGATAGTTACCAAGGAATAATCCTATTGGATTAAGTAGGTTTAGTCAGTGAGTAATATCTTCTATTTAGTTAGGGGTACTGAGTAGATAATTACAATACAACTATAATGTTGCATTGATGAAGCTTTGGTTAGCCAACTGGAAACCTAAACCATAAAGGATCAAAGGATTATAATGATCATGGTTTAGTCACCAAGATTAAATGCTTATATCATGTATAAGTGACATTGGTGGATAGAACATGATTGAACCCTAGTATAGATATGTTATTCTAGGTTAGCCATGACAATTCACCATGTTATAATGTGAAGTTGAGTACAAGATATTGGAGTCAAGTAGAGATAAGATAGTATGATTAAGATGATGCTAGATCAACATTGGATTATAGAAGTAGTATTTTACTCTTGGGAAATATTAAAAACTCGAGGTGAAGTAGGATTTGTTATATATATACACATCTATGGGAGTAAGGTTGGTAATGGATGATAAAGGAAGAGTATGAATGAAGGCAATTGTAACTATTTGTTGGATTGAAGATTATTAGTAGTAGAATAGTTTGATAACCAAGTATAGAAATGAGAATATAATGAAAAGCTTTAGAGTCAAGATCATTGATTTACAAATGGATTTAGGAGGAGGAATTAGTGATAGGAATATTTTTGTGAAGCAAAGCTCATCATGTTAGCACATGATGATAGATAGGAAGAAGTAGTATATCTAGGAAAGGAATTCCTTAACTAGAAGTCTAGGATTGTGAATTATGGAAGATAGGAATTCTTGGTAAACACTAAATCCTAAATCTTTAACCAAACATAATATCCATTTCATCTGATTGAACTGTCATCTTGTTTCTACAATGGTTTATAGGAATATTTCCTATAGCAAATCACTTAAGCACATCTTTGTCATTCCTAACTATCATAATTAAATGTGCTTAGGAGTTATCTTTATCAATTACTTTCCACAAGACATTCCAGAAAATAACTATATATTTTAAAAGGTGATATCATTAAAGATCATAAACATGAGGAATATATGACTTAACCATTAATCTTTACCCATGCTTATAAAAGAAATGTGAGAATATTAAATCCCCTAAGAACTTATGGTAAGCATTTTCAATTCAAACCTTAACTCATATGTTAGTTGTAATAAAATATATACATTGTTATTTCCTAGACTTATGGGAATAATTTTAACCATACTAATTCCTTAGAATATCATGCATCAAATAATGATATAGGATCATTATATTAAATTTTCTCCAAACTATAAGTTAATTAAAACCAAATTTTATAAATAAATAAGGAAATATACTATAATAAATCCATGGTTTATTATGGAAAGAAAATTAATAACAAAGGCTCTTACTAAATATAAGAAGAATATATAAAATAAATAAATAAAGAAGTATAAATTTATATAATAAAAGTTCACAAAATGATTTTAAATCACTTTATTATTACTGCTAGTATTCAACAAAGGACTTACATAAAGAAAATTTAAAACAAGTGTTTAAATACAAAAGCTAGAAAGAAAAGAAAACATTATTAGAAAAAGAAAGAAATAAAAGAATTGCCCAGCCCAGTTCCTGGTCGTGGCCATTTTCTCTCTTCTCTATCTGCTACTCACGAGAAACTCTTAGCAGCCCAGTAGCAGCCCAACAACCGACCCGATCTATCTTTCTCTCTGGCTGACTAGTGGGACCAATGAGGGACTGCAGTGTGAATCGCCGGGGGTTTTCCACAAAATGATATCGTCGTCTTCCTCGTCGACTGGAAGCAGCTCGCTGGCGAGTGCTCCGCCATACGCCGCCGATGCTCTACAATTCGTGCAGCCGCCGACGTCACCCTGGAGGATAAGAATGCCACCGCGACGCTCCTTCTCATCCTCATCCTATCCCACTCGCCCATTCTCTTCCTATCTTTTATGTCGGCAACCGAAACCCTAGCCTAAACCGTCGATGCATGCCGCCGTCTAGAGACCACCCCGGAGCCGTCGAAGGATGCTATGAGCTCCGTGTCATCGCCCTCATCATCCTAGAGGAAGGAATCAAGTAGGGATGCACAGGGTCGACCGAATCGGGACCATCTTCTCCGACTCCGATGAAGATCATCGTCAACGATTAGACCACTCCCGACCACCTCCGGCCTCGCCGAGCCCTTCATCGTGTTCCTGGTGAGCTCACGAACCTCCAGCGCTTCGTAGCTCATTCCCTCATGATCTCTAGATTGTATGCCTCGTTTGGTTTTGTGCGCCGCCGTCAGTCGTCGCTGTAGTCCATGTTCCGGCAACCAATCTGGAGCGGCGCTACCCCATACGGGTTCCACATACTTCCTTGCATCGAAACCCTCCAGCCGCATCTCCCCAAACCCTCTCTTCCGCCATTCTTGTAGCAATTCCGGTGAAGCTCCGGCGAGCACATGTGGCGGATTATGTGGCCACGGGCCCACCTGTTCGTGTCTCTGGCTAGAGTAGCTAGGAGTGTAAAAAGAATTGCTGGTCCGTGCTAATGTCATTGCGGCGTCACGCCTGCGTCACCCTTGACTAGTCCACTGCCCATGTGGCATCCAATGTGGCTACTGGCCCACTAGTCAGTGACTAGGGTAGGTTCAGTTTGGGTATCAAATGTAATTTCCTGTTTGTAATATTATTTATAAAATGATTTAGGAAATGATTAAATCTTGTTAAATTAATAACTTTTGTTTTATAATTCAGAAAATATATGTAATATATGAAAATGTTTAGAAAAATAAAACCTAACACTTAAAACTATTATTAAACATTATTATGTCAACAATTTAAATAAATATTATTTAATAATGATTTTATAAGTAATAATACATTGATATTTCATATTTTAATATTGGTAAATATTAAAAATATAAATAAAATACCAAAAATCTTAGAAAAATAAGAACTATAATTTAAAACTATAATCATACATTATTATTTCACTTAATTAAATATTTATTATGTACTAAGTATTTATAAAGTAATAAATTTTATAAACATCATATCTTATTATTTATAAATCACAAAAATAAATGTAATATACCAAAAGGATCACAAAAATAATACCTACATGTTAAAAATATAATATTCCACTTTTGAGGTAAATAAAAAATTAAACAATTTAATAACTTGAATTTAAACCTAATCCTTAGTTGATAATTCATATCAGGGTAAATAAAATTGCTAATATTCTAAAATTAACCAATCAAAGTCTAATAAATAGTATTAGTCTTAAATAATAAAAATATGAAGTCAAAATGGTTCAACATGTTTTAAAAACAATTTTATGAAGTTATCATTCAACCATAAGTATAGAATATCTTAAAAAAAAAGATTCTTAGCCAATATAAAATCCTCAAGAATAATTTGTGACTAAATAAAATCTTTTCTATTACTTTAACTACAAGTTTATAAACATACCACCACACTATAGTAAATCCATTAATAGTAAGAATGTTATTTCCTTGATTACAAATCATAACCACACCTTTATAAAGAGATAAAAATTTCTAATCCATTATAAAATTAAGAAATCACTACTCAAATATAAGTAATACTTATTTTAAGTAACGTTAAGGAATTATTATGAAGTGAACAAAGTACAAATACCATAAGTTTTGTATCTTAAAGTCCATATATGTCTTTAAAGTTAAATTTAGTCTACAAGACTTTAAATATAAAGCTAAAAACATTATTATGTGTTTTATAGTTTACTTTGGTCTGTTTCAATTAAGACTTAGTGCGTCTCAAATACCAAACTAACCAAGTTAAAAACCAAAATAGATAAGTATCAAATACTAATGATATCATTATTCAAATGGAGTAATTATTTCATACTTAAAGATTATAACTAGTAAAAACACCTAATAAGGTTAACTTAAAGTTTAAATACTTCTACTTAGCTAAGTAAGATTTTCTTCAAAAAGTTATTCTTTTAAGATACATTATAAAGCAAGACATAAGCATTCCTCTAAAGGCTCTAAATGATGATCAAACCTGGTATACACAGTCTTTAGGTACCTTCTGATGGGGATATGCCTACCGGGGTATACCCAGCATGACGTTTCCTACTGGCCCAAGCGCCAGCGAGTGGGCCTACAGGACGGCGACTGGATCAAGATGAGGCGTGGACTCAAGTGAATGGAAGCTGAAGGCCCAGAAGCGTAGATAGGCCCAGTCGGACTAGGTCGTAGAATC
The DNA here is from genome assembly GCA_916181665.1 of Avena sativa. Lineage (NCBI taxonomy): Eukaryota > Viridiplantae > Streptophyta > Magnoliopsida > Poales > Poaceae > Avena > Avena sativa. The sequence goes on along the minus strand of OV702283.1, from coordinate 150,074,922 downwards.
ACCGAATCCTTAACTAATTCGGTTGAGATCTGTAAACCCTAGGGAGGTGAGTCTATATAAACCTCCCTAGAGGACGCATAGAGGATACGTTCCATCAGATACCCTAGCGACTCGCCGCCTAGCCGCCGAGCTCGCCCCATTGTACTCTCACCATAATACAATCTAGCAGGAGTAGGTCTTTACCCTCCGGGGGGCCAAACCTGGGTAAACCCTTGTGTCTCAGCCCTCATCTCGCACCGCAGATGGCTGGCCACCCTTGCCCCATGTTCTACTACTCGCTGCCGATTGCAGCATCTGCCGTGGTCATTCCCACGATAGTGGCGCCCACCGTGGGGCCTGGCCGGTCAGGACGGTGTTCTGCGGTGAGATCCAATCTTCCAATCAACGAGTCGATCGCTACCGGCCGCATGATCGCGATCGGCGAGATGCTCCAGATCTTGCCGAGCAGCTACGTCCCGGCGGCGTGACCCGTCACGCATAGCATGATCCTGCCGGTCGGCACGATCAGCCTCTTCGTCGGCCTCACCGATGTCATCATCTCGGAGGACCCAGCTCGCATTCGCGAGTCGCCGCCACACGACTAGCTCTCTGAGAGCCAGGTCCGCACGATTCACCACCTCACCTCCGAGTACGACTCGGCCCACAGCAACGTGGCCGAAACCACCGCAGTCGCGGAAGACGCGGCCCTCAACGACGATGCTGATTCGGCGACCCGGCGTCACTCGCCGGATCCATTATCGCCGCGTCACCCGCGGGCTCCATCACCCAGGTCTCCAACGTCGGAGACTTCGAGGATCCCTCTATCCTCGGGATCTTCGACTTCGACTCCGGGTCGGAGAACTCCGTCGACCTCCGTGACGGAACCGGCTGCCACGCCGTGACCTACATGGCGACTGGCGCCGACCCGCCGGAAGATCCATTCTCCATGCCGATCCCACCAAACGCGACGACAATGGAAGTCGAGGAACTCCGCCTGAAGCTGGCGGAAGCAGTCCGCAAGGAACAAGCCGAGCGCGAAAAATTTCGCCTCGAGCAGGTGACAGCGCAGGAGCTATCGCGCTACCACCAGCTCCGAATCAGGTCGCGCCTGAACCCCACCGTCCAGGGGTGCGCCCTGAATTTCGACGATGAGAACGACCCGGCCCGCGCTGCCGAGCGCGTGATCTGCGAGAACACGCCACCAGGAGGAAGCGCTCGGCCGCACCAGGGGCAACGGCCAATGGCGCCTCGCCACCACCCAACCGCGCACCCCCAGGGACCAGCCAAGGATCGTGGTCTCCTCACGAGAGCGAGACGCGAACGGCCTCCCGCTGTTCTCCACCCCAATGGACAACCTCGTCGCGGGCGGAGCAGCAGTCAACAACATCGCAGCCACTGGTGAAGGCGCCCTGCAGATCCAATACGCCAAGGCTCTGCTCGCCAAAGTGGTCGAGCAACAAAACGCAGGCGTCGATTCGCAGGGTCGGATGTACTCGCGTTCATCGGGCAGCAGAGCGGCCTCAAGCGGCCGCCCCATGGAGGCGAACACCCTCAACTGCCCGCCACCCGAACCACTATAGCTCCAACACCGACCCGCGAACGCGGCACTCTCCACCAACGACCCCCGTCCGGCGACCAACTTCGTCGCCGCCAACGGGCAACCCGTCGACGCCCGCACCCACATCATCAACAACCAGAGCTGGCGCGCACGCCAGCCCGACGACCTACGACATACCCTCACCAACCGTCGCGACGGTGAGCCGAGGGGATCGCTGAGCCGGCTCGGGCCCCGGTGCTTCGGACCGATGATCCGAGGCGAAAGATACCCGGCGAACTTCAAAGCGCTGAAGGAAATAGAGAAGTATGACCCTTCGTACGATCCCTCTGTGTGGCTGGACACCTACCTCATGGCAATGGCGATCGCCGACCACACCGATCTACTAGCCGCCCGCTACCTTCCCCTGATAATGGAGGGGGCGTGCAGGCAGTGGATTAACACTCTTCCCGCGGATAGCATCGACTCCTGGGAAGAGATGCGCGATGCCTTCGTCAGGCATTTCAAGGGTTCATACACCCGCGCCATCACCATCGAGGACCTGGAACGGTGCGTCCAGGGACCCCGCGACTCGACCCGCAGCTAGGTCCAATGGTGGCAAGATCTGTGGTACAACGCGGTCGGCATCCACCCAGACATCGCGATCCACTGCTTCAAGACCTCGTGCCGCTACGAGCCCCTGGTCACCAAGCTCAAACGAGCGTACCGCACACTCGACAACATACCGGATCTCCTGGAGATCGCAAAAAGGTACGCGGAGGAGGACCCAAACCAGGAAACCGACGACGATTCGGGAGGACACCGCCGCACGAGCGGCCACGACAACGGGAGACGACCTGATCTACGCTACAACAACACTCGCCTCACCGGCAAGCGCCGCAGTGACGGGCGAGTCGACTTCGTCGCCAACACCGGATATGCGCAGCGCGAGCCCAAGAGCTTCCGCCGTGACGGGGAACAACGCCGCAACCGTGGCAACTACAAGGCGAAGACGAGGTTCGACCCTGCGGCCCTTCTTAACCAACCTTGTGTATTTCACAGCAGGGAAGGAAAGCCCGCCACGCACACGACCGCCGACTGCCACTCTCTCAAGGAGATCGAGAAGGCACGGCGCGCGCGGGAAGACCCCGACAACAACCCGCCAAACGGCGGAAAATTCGACAGCGTCGCTGGCTCACTCCACACCTTCACAGGCTTCCACACGAAGCGCGAGAAGAAGGTGATCGCCCGTGCCGTCACCGTCAATGAGGTGGCCCAGATAGATATCCCCCAGTTCCTCAACTGGTCTGAGCAACCAATCACTTGGAGCCGCGCGGACCACTCGCCACGGATCGAGTATCCGGGCCGAGTCGCCCTGGTGGTCAAGCCCAAGGTGGGAGACTACTGGCTCCCCAAAACATTCATGGACGGCGGCAGCTCCATCAATATCCTGTACCTGGACACCTTCAGGCGACTGCGGCTCCCGCAGTCGATGCTCGAGACGACCTACACCATGTTCCACGGCATCGTCCCCGGTCGGAAGGCATACCCGATCGGCAAGGTGACGCTGCCAGTCACCTTCGGCACACCGGCAAACTTCCGCACCAAGCGGATCGTCTTCGAGATGGTGCCCTTCGACAACCCCTACCACTACGTCCTGGGGCGCCAGGCGTTCGCCAAGTTCATGGTAGCACCCCACTACGCGTACAACGCGATGAAGATACCCGGGCCGTGCGGCGTCATCACCACCCACGGCGACCCTGACATGGCCGCCGAGTGCAAGGCCAAAGGAGCTGAACTCGCCGACACCGTCATCGCGGTAGAGGCCAACCACGCAGACGAGCTCGCCAAGTACGCGAGCGGGGTCAACAACGATGACCCCACCATACTCAAGAAGCCCAACTCGGAGGGCGGCAACCCCACCACCTTCAAGGCAACAACGCATACCCGCACCGTCGAGCTGGACCCAGGCGACTCTAGCCAGACGGTGACGATCGGGACGGGCATGAGCCCAGCATAGGAAGGCGCGCTCATCGAGTTCCTCCATGAGAACAGGGACATATTCGCATGGAAGCCCTCTGACATGCCTGGTGTCCCGAGGGAACTCGCTGAGCACAAACTCAACGTCGACCCCAAAGTGCGACCTGGCAAGCAGTCGCTTTGGCCCTTCAATGAAGAGCGCCGCCGAGCCATCGCCGAGGAGGTGCAGCGTCTACTCGCTGTAGGCTTCATCCGGCCAATCAAGTACTCCAAGTGGATGGCAAAATCAGTCCTGGTCGAGAAGAAAAACGGGACCTGGAGGATGTGTATCGATTACACAAATTTAAACAGCGCCTACCCGAAGGAGCAGTTCGTCGTCCCGCGAATCGACCAAATCATCGATTCCACCATGGGCTCGGAGTCGTTGTGCTTCCTCGACGCCTATTATGGGTACAACCAGATCAAAATGGCCGTCGAGGACGAAGAGAAGACGACGTTCATCACGCCATTCGGAGCCTTCTGCTACACTGCCATGACCTTCGGCCTCAAGAACGCCGGGGCGACCTACCAGCGGTGCATGCAGGAGTCCCTTGCGAGCCAAATTGGCTGCAATATCCACGTCTACATCGACGACGTGGTGGTGAAGTCCGCTCGCCAGAATGACCTACTCGCTGACCTGGCAGAAACATTCGCCAACCTGCGGAAGTACAAGATAAAGCTAAACCCAGGCAAATGCACCTTCGGTGTACCAGCTGGACAGCTACTGGGATACGTTGTCTCCAAGCGCGGGATCAAAGCGAACCCCACGAATATCGACACGATCGCTCGACTCGGCAAACCCAAGTGTCTGCGCGACGTCCAGAAGCTGGCCGGGCGAGTCGCGGCTCTTAGTCGCTTCATCCCCGATTGGGCGAAAAGGCGATGCCCCTCTACCGCCTAATGCGCAAGAACCCCACCTTCCAGTGGGACAAGGAGGCAGACGACGCGCTCCGCGACCTCAAGAAGGTGCTACTCGCAGCACCGCTACTCGCCGCCCCCGTCGACAAGGAACCCATGCTGGTCTACGTCTTGGCTTCCGAACGCGTTGTCAGCGCCGTCATGGTCGTCGAACGACCAGAGGAAGGAAAGGAGCGCCCGGTGCAGCGACCCGTGTACTACATCAGCGAAGTCCTCACCGAGTCGCGCCAGCGCTACCCGCAATACAAGAAATTGGTATACGCGGTCTTCAGAGCACAGCGGCGACTGCCGCACTACTTCCAGGAGCACCCGATAACGGTCGTCTCCTCAGCACCGTTGCAGGACATCATCCGCAACCGTGAGGCGACTGGGCGATTCGCCAAGTGGGCCGTCGAGATTGGCGTCCACAACATCAAGTACGAGCCGCGCAAGGCGATCAAGTAACAGGCTCTCGCAGACTTCATCGCCGACTGGGAGGAGGCCCAGCAGCCAGAGAAGCTGCCATACCTCCATTACTGGAGCTTACATTTCGACGGCTCCAAGAACATGGACGGTGTAGGAGCAGGGATCGTGCTAACCTCTCCGAAGGGCGACAATCTCCGCTACGTCCTCTGCCTTGACTTTACCCCCTGCACCAACAACATGGCCAAGTACGAGGTGCTACTCCACGGCATGCGAGCTGCCAAGGAGATGAACGTCAACCGCCTGCGCTGCTACGGAGACTCCGACCTCGTCGCCGGGCAAGTCGCTGGCACCTGCGACGCCGTCTCCCCCACCATGGTGGCATACCGCCAAGCAGTGGACAAGCTGGGTGGATACTTCGCAGGCTACTCCGTCGAGTGGATTGTCAGGCGGAAGAACGAGGAGGCTGACGCGCTCTCTCGCATCGGCTCGGCTCGACTCGCACCACCCGCTGGCGTCTTCCTCGACACCATCACCAAACCTTCCATCTCTCTCCCTAGGGTCGATATCGGAATCCTGCTGCAACCAAAAGCAGCACTGGTCGCTCTAATCGCCGAGCCAGACGACTAGACCGCGCCATACGTCGCCTACTTGGAGGGAGGCACCATGCCAGCGGATGAAACAGACGCCCGGATGATAGCACGCCGCTGCAAATCCTTCGTCATCATCAACGGCGAGCTCCACAAGCGCAGCGTGACCGGCGTGTTCCAACGCTGCGTTCAGCCTGCTGAAGGGCGAAAAATCCTCCAAGACATTCACTCCGGCGACTGCGGCCACCACGCCGGCGCCCGTTCTCTGGTCCCAAAGGCTATGAGGCACGGCTTCTACTGGCTCACCGCACACGCAGACGCTGTCGACATTGTCCAGAGGTGCGTCGGATGCCAGAAATACGCCAATCAAACACACGTGCCAAGCTCGGCGCTCAAGACAATCCCCATCACCTGGCCATTCGCCGTATGGGGCATGGACATGGTAGGCCCCTTCAAGAAGGCCCCCTCCGGCTTCATGCACCTCCTAGTCGCAGTCGATAAGTTCACAAAATGGGTGGAGGCCAAGCCAGTCTGCAAATGCGATGGGAAGACCGCCACCAAGTTCCTACGCGAGCTCATCTATCGCTACAGGTTCCCAAACAGCATCATCACGGACAACGGCACCAACTTCGCCAAAGGAGCCATGGCCGAGTTCTGCGAGGAACACCACATTCGACTCGACCTCACCTCAGTTGCCCACCCGGAGTCCAACGGCCAGGCGGAACGTGCCAATCAGAGCATCCTCCATGGCCTGAAGCCACGGCTCCAAGTACCACTCGAGCGCACCGCCGGGTGCTGGGTAGAGGAGCTACCCTCCGTCATCTGGGGCATCCGCACCTCCGTTAACAGGTCGACAGGGTTTACACCCTTCTTCATGGTGTACGGCGTCGAGGCAGTCATGCCCACCGACCTCGAGCATGACTCGCCAAGGGTGTTCAACTACACGGAGGCCGCAAACAAACTTGCACGACAAGACGGAGTCGATCAGCTCGACGAGGAACGCGACCTAGCTCGCTCCCGTACCGCCATCTACCAGTAAGGGCTCCGCCGCTACCATAGCCGGTGAGTAAGGACTCGCACTTTCCAGGAAGGCGACATGGTAGTACGCCTCATCCAGGACAAGAAGGGCATGCACAAGCTCTCCCCCCCTTGGGAGGGACCATTCGCCATCGGGTGAGTCCTAGGCAACGACGCCTACTACCTCACCGACGTCCGAGGAGACGGGAAACTCGACGTCAAGCGACCGTGGAATGTAAACCTCCTACGGAAGTTCTATTCCTAGAACTCCATACATGTACTCCCCACCCGCTATGAAATAAAGCAGATCGGTCACCGAAAATTGTGTTTACTCTCCGTGTCTTGTGCCACTCTCACTCGTAATAACAGCGTTATGCTATTCGCAGAAGTCAACCTCTGGTAAAGCGACCAGCACGGCCAAGTAGTGCGGTACGAGGGCATTGGGACACCCCAGGCCTCGTAACGTCCACGAAAAACGCCAACCCGGAGCCCCATTGGAGTCGCCTAGCTCGCCTGGCTTACCGAGCCAAGACAACTGTCCTCGCTCCTCACAGTGACCAAGGTCCTCCGCATCCTCGGCACAACGACTTGAACGGCCAAATACCACGCTCGGGGACTGACGTCCACTCATATTTGAGCGACTAGGAAAAAATGCCAAGTATGAGAGCGTGCCCAGGACTCGCCATGCGACTGATCCTTCGGGTCAGGTAGGAGTGACGCGCTTAATTTAACGCGCTTAGTCCTCACCTACCTTGGAGCTGCGACTAGAACCACCAAGTACCACGCTCGGGGACTCGGCTACCCGACCTCGTTCGCGCACGGGAAAACATTCAAGTATAGAGCACCCATGGGAGTCGCCCTGCGACTGGCTCTCCGAGCCCTGGTGAGTCGACCTTAATCCATTAAGAATTCACAAACACATAACAAACGAGGTAAACCCCATAAACATGGCAGACGCGCTCGGGGACTCGTTCAATCAAAATCCGAAATCGCAAAGCAAATGACAAAACAACACGAATTTCCTTTAAAGCAGCACGAAGTTGTTCCAAAATACAAGGAAAGTTTAGTTGCTATTTCGTACTAACGCCCAAGGGCACAACGCTTCTACTCCGCAAGTCTTGACGCCGACTCGCTGCCACCCCTGCGATTACGGATGAAGGGCACGTACGGGTTCGACGGGTACATCGTCAACTCGCCCGCCATCGCCGCACAGAACAGCTGCTCGACCTTGAAGTCCCGATGCTTCGGTTCAGGATCGTTGGGAGCGACAATTGTCTCCTGATAGGGGAGGAGGTCGCCCATCGCCCAAACGCGATCGGAATACACCGCGGTCCGGTCCGTCAGCTTCAGCACCTCGGCAATCTCCACAGAGCCCGTGGACGAGGGGTATCCGCTCGTCACATCTTCAAGGTCGAAGTCCTTCGGGAAATGAGCAAGCCCAAGGCTGAGCGCCGTCGCCGCCCCGCGCCGGAAGGCCGACCGCGTCGTGAATTCGACGACTGACGGAGGCTTCTCCAGGTAGCGCTATACCTCGACAAGGTCACTGGGGATCAACTCCATGGGCGATATCTCCTGAAGATTTGCTCGAATGCAAGTCGCGGACAACGCGGCCGAGTCGACCAGGGTGGTCACACACTGCCGCGCGTCGCATGACTGCGCCTCCTCCGAGCTATCAGTAATCCGGGCTTTGGAACAGAATCAGGCAGTAAGCACACCAACGATTTCAGAACGCAATTGTTACAGGCAGAAGGAAGAGGAAGAAAGGGTTACCAATGAGCGGACGGCAGAGGCCCGTGATGAAGCTTTGAAGAGAGGATAAGTCGTTCTGCAGCCCAGCAACGAGTGTGTCAGACACTTTCCGCTCTTCAGCGGCAGCCGTAACAACCGCTTTCGCACGCCCCTCCGCTGCACTCGCTTCCACCCTCGCTTCCTTGAGCTCACGCTCCAGGTCAGCGACCCGCTTTTTGGCCACGCTCAAAGCAGATTGAGCAGCTGTCAAGTCACCCACCGGGACAAGGCCCCGGCGGACCTGCTCCGCCTCGGCTGCAATTGCTTGAAGCCCCTTGTTCGTTTCCTGGACAACAACGAGTTCCTTCTCCAAGTGACACTTTGTAGAAAGCCGATCGGCCGATTCGCGCTGCAGGCCCTGCGCATAAACTGCAACGTCAACAATAACCAAACTCCTAAGTGCCCACTCGCTGAAATTCAGCGACTAGGCACTCGGGGACTAGACATTGAAAATCCTAAGTGCCCACCCGCTGAAATTCAGCGAATAGGCACTCGGGGACCGGACATTGAAAATCCAAAGTGCACACCCGCTGAAATTCAGCGACTAGGCACTCGGGGACTGGACGACATAAAAACATCAAGAATCCGACTGGTATGAACCGCAGTCCGGTGCGGATGCAAGCCGACATTTCCAACTCGGGCCCCAACCTCCGAGTGAGGCCCGTCTCGAACACATCGTGTGCCCAAGACACTGACGGCCTCTTTGAAGAGGAAGCCGCGGCAGGAGCCTCCACGACAATTGCCGCGGGAGCCTCCCTTGGAGGCGAGGTCGCTGCGGCTTGAGCGTCGCCCAAGCCAGCGATTGGGGTGAATGGAGGCGGTAATGACGCCAGCGGCGCCTCGTCCATGGGGGTGGTAGCGTCTGGCGCCACGGTCGCGGGCGCCGCTACGTCCTTAGCCGAGCTGGTGGCATCGGAACTGGTCGTAGATCAGGGCGGAGATGTCCGCTTTGCCGGCTTCGCCTTCTTCTTCGGCGGAGCCGCCGTCTTATTCTTCTTCTTCGACGGCGTGGCCTCACGATGTGAGGTGTGCTCGGGAAGCTCGTCGTCATCGTCTTCGTGAGGCTCGAGGCTTTTACTCGCTTCGAGTTTGCGCTGGTGTTGCCTGCGGGTTTTGCGAATTGTGGGGGCAGGGACTTCCACGGGTTCGTCTTCTTCGTCGTCATCATCATCACCCTCATCGCTCTCGGCATCGCCATTGATGGGTGATGACTCGCTCCCGTCTTGGACGGACGAGCTCGAGTTCTCGTCGTCTGCGGGTGGAAGCCACCCTTCTACCACTTGGAACAACTGCAATAAAAACAAAACAACATTAGCAAAACCGCGAGTGCATTATCTGCGACTGTGAGTGGTGACGAAATGACGACTTACCGTCCTTCGCGTCAAGATACACCCCCTGGGTAATCTTCTTCAGGGCCAGGGTGTAGTCTTCGAGGTGCCATTCGGCGAAGGAGGACTTCGTCGGGTTGTCCTTGCCAGTATACTCATACATGTAATGGTCGCGGCGAGCCAAGGGCACGAGCCGCCGCCCAAACCAGCAGTTGTAGAGGTTGATGGTCTGGAGGCCCTTCTTCATCAGGCCGTGGATGGTCTGCAGCATTTCATCGACAACCATCTGTTGATCCAGCGGGAGCTTGACGACCTAGAGTCGACGCGGTTTGGGCCGGTCGGCGGAGTACCTTGGAAGCGCCACTTCGCCGTCTGGGGTCGACTCGGTGACGTAGAACCAGGACTTCTTCCATTCGTTCACCACCTTGGCGGGCAGCATCAGGTCGAAGAACGATGCCTTCAACTTCAGCTGGAATGTCAGGCCGCCCGCGGCTAGCATCGGGCCGCCTGACTCTTCGCGGCTGATTCTCCCATGGAACAGATCTTGCCACAGGGGGAAGTAGGGCCTGCAGCCTAGATAGCACTCGCAGAACGCCACGAAGATGGCGAGCTGCTCGATACTATGCGGACCCAGATCCGATGGCTGGATCACGTAGTAGGCGCAGAAACGCCAGAAGAAGAGGGAGGTAGGAAAGCCCAGCCCCCGCTCCAGGTGGCTGGTGAAGCAGATGAATTCTCCCTTGTGCGGGTTCGGAGTCACTTCTCCGGCCGCGGTGATGCGCCATCTGCCGGCGCGGAGGATGCCGGCCTCCTCGAAGGACGCCAGTAGCGCCTTAGTACACTTGGATCTTCCCCATGGTTCGGTGGAGGGGGCCATCGGTTAGAAGTTCGTGGAGGTCGGGGCTCTCTGGATTGTTTAGATCGCTATGCGGAGTGGGAAACGGAGTCGAGCGAGATCGGAGGAAGAACGAAGAAGTGTTTTCTCGTTCGCCTATCATTCTCCTTATATAGCGGTTGCTACCCGCCAATTTCGGGAGCCGTTACTACGCGGTAATTACACCGAAGCTACCGTTGGATTACCCCAACGGCTAGTTTGACCCCAATTGATGGTCCAACTTCATACATTCGACTCGTCGCTCCACACGACTCAACGATTCGCCGACCCGATCACTATAACAGTGACTGAGTATTCGCTGACCCGCTTGCCGAGCTGCGACCCGATTGGTCGCCGTTATTGCAACTAAAATGACTACTTCTTCCTGTATTCAGGAGTCCGCCGCTGATTTGACTGGACGTCCGCATTGGACCCGCATACTCCGACTGCCAGCGAATGCCTGCGACAAATCAACGATGGCCTCGGGGACTACTGATGGCGATATGCCTACCGGGGTATACCCAGCAGGACGTTTCCTACTGGCCCAAGCGCCAGCAAGTGGGCCTGCAGGACAGCGACTGGATCAAGATGAGGCGTGGACTCAAGCGACTGGAAGCTGAAGGCCCAGAAGCGTAGATAGGCCCAGTCGGACTAGGTCGTAGAATCACCGAATCCTTAACTAATTCGGTTGAGATCTGTAAACCCTAGGGAGGTGAGTCTATATAAACCTCCCTAGAGGACGCATAGAGGATACGTTCCATCAGATACCCTAGCGACTCGCCGCCTAGCCGCCGAGCTCGCCCCATTGTACTCTCACCATAATACAATCTAGAAGGAGTAGGTCTTTACCCTCCGGGGGGCCGAACCTGGGTAAACCCTTGTGTCTCAGCCCTCATCTCGCACCGCAGATGGCTGGCCACCCTTGCCCCATGTTCTACTACTCGCTGCCGATTGCAGCATCTGCCGTGGTCATTCCCATGACACCTTCCACAGTTACATGTTTTATTATGGTATGCTACTTGTTATGTTTACACTCACAAACCTCAATAAGAAGCACAAATGTGAAGCTCATCTAAAAGTACAACACATTCTTAAGGAACCATTTCCAGTATCCAAACCTAAGACAACGCTTATTCCAGGGATTCGCGTTTATCAAGTGCATTACATTACTTATGCATAATAGCATCTTGCCTCTTTAAACATTAGTCCTTACCGGATCAATGATGCTAATTTCAGATATTGGATATTTTATATTGTCTCAAAGACCGTGAGTGCATAATCTTGCAATCACAAAAGGCAAGTTCACACTTGCTCATGTCCTTTGATTATTTTCTGTAAAGTATTTTGCAAATCTAGTGTTGTCATCACCTGCGTTTGAAAAAGGTCAGAAAACACTATTTTCATAATAATATGATTATAGGTTATTTACCATAAGGTAATAACCTACTATGAAAGTTCCGGTGGTAAAGGAACATATTATCTAGGACTTAACAACCAATGTCGCCAGTGATTCTAGCGCCGTATATTACGCGTTAACCGTGAGATTTGGAATGGGACGGAGACGTCAGTTGTATCCTTTTCCTCTCGTATGGAGGCAAGACGACCTTAACGTGACGTTGTGATTCCTTGTGCGGATCCAACATATGGGTGGGCACCCTTACACCCCACACTTTTGGTGTCTAGATTATCTATGAATGGTGTTTAGTGGTATAGTCCATTTAATATGGCGCTTGCCAGGGCATCACCAGGTCATAGAGTCTTCAGGAACTCATCAGGGTTTTAGCCTGCCCGAAAGGGGGCTTAACGGAGGTGAGCCGGCCCCGAAGGATCGTGCATACATATGAGGTCACGGAGAGGGCAGTGATTGGCTTGGATCTTAGTCTAGGTCTCATACCAAGGAAGTATGAACGGGTTCGCGGCCCGGATGTGCAACAAAGCTAACATCTCTCATGGGTAAAGTAACGCACCTCTGTAGAGTGTAAGAACTGTAACTTGTTACTCCCTATTTCGGGAAGGAGCTGTGAACGCAGCGGGAAAGGAACTCCATGAAAGTTCTGGTAAACCCGTGAAGGCTGACGGGCATAGCTTTTCAGAATAAAAGCAACCTTTGAAGAAATGTTTACGAAAAATTGCATTGCCTACGACCTATGGTCTATGGTTGTAGTTATAGTGCATAAAACACTCCTTTTTAGTGAACTTGCTGAGTACGCTCGTACTCAACGTATCTTCTTAACCCATGCTAGATTCTGAAGCCAGTACAGACGATGTCTACATCAAGATATGCTCCAGGAATCATCATCAAAAGCTCAAGCTCTTCAATGAAGTAGAAGCAGTCCACATATACATCAACTAAAGTGAAGATGAAGTTACTGATTAGATAGAAATTAATCTCTAGCCATAGAACCTACTTCTGTAGAGTATTGCAATAGCAACAATACAAGCCAATTTGTTAGATGCTAATCTTATTAGCATAATAGTTATGAGTTGATTATTTTTTATTCTTCTTCGTACGAAGTTTCTTTCTCTCTCTCTTTAACCTAGAGTGTTCTCTGGATCTTATGTAAAGAGTCGAGTTGTAACGTATAGTCATGTCTTGGACTTGCTATGTTCCTGTTGTACCACTCTGAGGGATGTAATACTAGTGAATGGTGTTTCATTGGTGTTATGTCAACGACTATAGTGTACTACATCATGCAGTGGTATGTTGGGTCACCGAAATTATTGTTACCTCTAAATGTTGGACCACATATGTTGTCATTTTGCCTCTAAAATATTGGATCATATTATGTTTTCTTGTCCCTTTTATTGCCTTTATCCGGGTTTCCTTTAATATTGTTTGATCCATTTTACCCAAGATGATCCAAGGCCCTTTTTGATGAAAGCGCAAGATCAAACCAATTTGACACCATGTGTGCCTGATCCATGTTGTCTAGCATGGCTTGGTCCATGGTTACCCATAGCATTGTGAGTGGTGACTGACCATATCTGGGGGTGCATCACCTTCCTACCAACTTGTGGAAGACAACATGGAACAATGATATAGGATCAAACAATTGGCATGAGTATCAGTACACTTAGTTCAACACAGCCATGAAAAGTGACTGATGCTTGAGGCGGCTGTGGTGCAGGGGAGCAGCTTGCAGAAGAACATGGAGATGTTCACGATGATATCTTATCCAACTATGAAAAAATTCGACCGTAGACTGACCCAAAAAAAGTTGATTCCAATTGAAAACCCTAACCTTCTAGCGTCCACCTCGTGTTGTCAAAGAAAATTGAGGACCAGGTGCAGGCATCACTACTCAGATCATTATGGTCTTAGCACATAAGCATGATCATCACGCCTTGTCTTAATTAGCACACTGGCATCGTCACCAGTTCATCACACATACATTTTAGACGGGCATCGGAATGTATCGGGATTCAGAACAAAACAATGATGTTGTGATGGAGTACATACTAATTCTATACTCATGGACGAAACATAACTTATTGCATGCTGCAGCAGGTTATGCGTAACTAAAGTAAGAACATTGGGCTTGGGCATCTTGAGTAGGATACATTTCATAGTCATAACGGTATCGATCCTATGTGATGATACCAACTTTTAGTAGTCCTATTTGGTTTAGTCCTCCTCTTTTTTCAAAATGGTGAGATGCCCAGCCTCTGCATAAATTGATTTACACAGTCTTTTATTAAAAAGTTTCAAAATTCCAAGATTTACAACTCATGGATCAGAGAGAATCAACACAAATATCAACCAATTAAAAAGAGACAAGTTGTGCTACTAAACATCATGTAAACGATTAATAGGCCGCCAGGTAGCCCGGTAGAAGATATCTTGTGCAACCATCAGCAACCGGTTGCATCCAGTAACCATCCACTCTCGTTGACGATGAGTAACCTTGACAATGCCCATTGTTATGTACTTAGGGTTTTGGGGGAAGAGGAGCATTGGTGATTTTGGTGGCTTATTAGACAAGCAAGGGAGATGATGAAAGTATGATTACCGCTGAAGACGATTATATAGTCTTTGATTCGCTAGATGCAATATAACTCACGGCGGGTTGTGGTCCCTATCTCTCTGCTCCTCCTAGCCAAGTTCTGGTCGGTTACAAGTTGGAATCGTGACTCTAGTATTATGTCGGTTTGTACATGTATCTTGATCTCCACATCTGGTTCCTGGTCTTCGGATGCTTCCAGGACTCATGGCTTTTTGTGGGCTTCATAGGCCGTAACTTTGGTAAGTACCAAGTATACCAACCACGAGAACACAACAAATCAAACCCATGTTAGTAGCCCCCGAGGCTCCACTCGAATTGTAGATTCGGGTTGAGTCTCAAGACATTGTCAGCATGGAACCTGAAGATTTGTTTGAGTAACGAATTGTGAGTTCAATATTCTTGTCATGGGGATTTTGGTATAACGGGTCTGGTGCATCTGACGGGTTAGGAACCAGTTAATTGCTCTTGGGTAAAAACATCACGAACCTTCTCAAGCTCAAGTCCCCAAACTCGAACTTGGTAAATACTGGCGTAATTCAGTTCGGGTCGCGGAGATCTTATAGAATATTGAATTCCAGTTCTATGTTTTGGGTACCCAATGCGCCCATCGTAATTTTTCATCATATCGTAGATATGGAAATTTTCTATCAGAGCGCATTCGTGTGCGATTACCGGATGTAGGGGTTCGCAACATGGAAAACCAAAAAAATCTATCGCGGGAACCCACAAAAGCCAAGATCTAATATATGTGATCGGTGCAACGAGTTTGTAGAGTACTAACCCTCGTAGATCCAAAGGGTTTAACGAGATAAGATTCTCGCGGTTGATGTAGTCGTTCACTTGCCGATCTCAAGATCATGTAGATGATCCTTCCGGTGCCATGTTCCGGCAGCGCTTCCGCAGTCGGTCATACGTACGATAGTCGATGAAGACCTTCCTCTCCCTTGTTCCAGCAGGGCAGCGGAGGTTGTAGATCTCCATGGAATCCCAAAAGCACGATGGTGTGGTGGTGGAGAAGAGATTACTGCAGGGCTTCGCCTAAGCCGGAGCAGCTGTATGGAGGAGAAAGGGAGGCGCCTGGCGGATAGGGTTTTGGGTGAGGGACAAGGGAGCGCCCCCACCCCTCCTTATATGGGTGGAGGGGCGGCGACCAAGGTTCCCAGCCTTGGACGAGTCCTCCCCCAAGTCCTCTTGGACGGCGGCATAGGGAGGGTGTAATGCCCCGAAAAATATTTCAAAATAGAATTGCTTGTTATTTTCTTTTTCACATCATCATGACATCATCATGCATATTTTTGTTCTAAAATACTTTCGACAAAAGCCTATTTTGTTTTTCTAATTAGTCCTCTCTTTTATTTCCATAGAAACCCCGGTCTTTTCCGGATCTTTTATTTGTCTAAAATCTATTTACAAAGTGTTTTAAAATGAAAATAAAATAAATAAAAATGTTAATGGGGGGAGGCAGCCAGCCGCTAGGCCCAAAAGCCCAGCAGCCAGCTATCTACAACTCCATCGAAAACCTAATCCTCCTAGCCATGCACACACACACCCAGCGGCACACCACACACGCACCCCATACCCATGTAACACACGCATGCACCCAACAGAACCGACCCACATCTCTACACAATATACAACACGCACACAGCCTCACGCGATGCCCCACACCGCCACGCACACACGCAACGCACGAGATCCCCTCGATCCCGCGATCCCCCCCCCCCCCCCGCGCGCCTCGTCCGTGTCTCCCTCCAACTCCCGACTCTCCGCCACTCTCGATCTCTCTTCCCTCCGTCCTCCGCCCCGCCCCGCGACCGCTGCCGCTCGCCTGCCCTGCACCCCGCTTCTCCGGCCACTCCTCTCCCGGGCGTCGCCCGCGTCCCCTCGCTGCCGCCACCTCTCCTCCGAGCAGAGCTGCGATGCCGCTTCTCTGCAGCGCCCCTGGCCGCGCCACCCTCGCCGGCCCAGCCCTTCATCGCCCGCCTCCTCCAGCACCTCCCTGCGCAACCTCGCCAGCGTCCAGTCGCTGCTGCCGCTGCCTCGTCCGTCGATGGCCCCGCGGTTTCTCTCCGCCCCGGACCTCATCTGCCCGTCGCCGCGCGTCCCCATCGCTCACCTGCCGCCACCGCCGTCACCCTGCTCGCTGGGGGCCCGCGCCCGGCAACCTCACTTCCTACCACGTGGTCCGCTTCAGCGCGTGCATATTTTGTGTCTATTGGTTTTGTTCAATTGGGTTCCTATAATCTGCCTGTTGTTTACCTGTCGAGGACTGCTCCTGTTGCTTTTCGACAAGGACGCAACAAGGACCAGTACGCGTTTCTTTGGGCAAGATCTTCGTCGTCATGGCTCACCCGGAGTCACCCATTGCACTATGTCGTCACCAAGACCGTCCTTCACCAAGACCGTTGCCCGAAGATGGACTGACACGGAACTACAAGATCATCGTCATGGACGTCAAGGCCTCGGAACGCCGAGCACTCCCTCTCGGAACCCGAAGACCGAACCCGACGTCCTTCTCCCTCTCGGATCTAAGGCCTCGATCTCGCCGAGACCGTACCCGCATCACATCGAACCAAGATCTCCAAATCCATGTGTGACCCCCTTCCCGATACCCTATTTTGATAAATAAAAATATAAGTTGTGCATATTAAATTATCCATGTTTGCATACATACTGTTGTTCAGGGTTAAATAGAGATTCATCTAAAAAATAAATATGGAATATATGGGAGTGCTATTTGTCTTGTCTCAGTTTCATTTAATATTGTGTAGTGAACCAATGCCATGTTATATCTTGTTAACCAACATTTAAATTGCGGGATAGATAAACAACTCGAACCATAATATTTATTTGCCGGGATCCCGATTCCGCTTAATATTGCTAAGTGGGACCGCATATTGCCATACCATGCATCATATCATAAACATGCCGAATCTTCCACCGTATTATTAAATATTGCATCGGGTGTTCTTTCTAGTACTTTGCTTCTTTACCGGATAGGACGATGAGTTGATGCGAGATGCGACAAGCCTTCGGTCACCGACTTTGTCTCATAGGCGAGCATTCTCCCCCTTCTACCTATTTTGCATTTATAGTCTTTACTTCCTTCCTTTGATCTATTGCTATCCTTATTGTCGATGCTATAGTACCATACCTTTATTTACCTACTCCACTATATTGCCTTTGGTTATCCTATTGCCTTGTTTGAGTAGCTAGTCTATTCTTGCGAGTCGTAGGCATGCTTAGTATTGCTCTCATACAGGTGGAACATGATACTTGGATATGGTTGGTGATAAGATAATTAATCTGATGTTGTTGGTTATGGTTTCACCTAATGATAAGGCCCCGGTAGGGACCACCTTTGGGAACTGCTTGAGCCGACCTAGGACCCATTCATTCTACGATACCAGTTCTGATTTGATCACGCTAACCAAACGTGGGGCTTATGGGATCCCCTCTCAACTACCGGCGCTATTCGTATATCCATAGGGTTACAAAATTGGTTTTCCATTTGGTGCATACGCATAATATGTCCTCGGACATGGGTGAGTTGATATGTCTTCGGACTTGATGTCTTGGTTGAATTGCCATGGCTTGTATACATAAACTGTGGTACACGGTGGTGGCACCCACGGTGTGTACAAGTTACCCCGCAGGGCCCGATCAACCAGTAGGCGCAAATGTTGTGCCTTCCTTGAGAATCGTCGTACCTCTTGGTTGGTTCCCCACAGTAAGTGATGCCTCTGGATATGTGCGTAGTTATGGGACAGTTCTTGTTGTGAGATTCGGATGGCACACGTGATATGTTGCCTGAAGGGTTGATCATGCGTTTGGGTACAGTAGTGCACCCCTACAGGGTAAATCTTTTCGAGAAGCCATGTGTCCACGGTTATGGACGCCTCAGGAGTATAGTTTCATGATCATAGACAACGCCACTAATGTTTTGCCTCTAATAATATGAATAGTAATTAGCCTTATCAACTAAACACCTGCTTAACTAAAATTGCCACCGTGTGTGTTCCGCTAGAGGACTTCCTCGACTGGTCTTCGAGGGGGAAATCTTCGGATGGGTTATGTTTGGTGTTATATTTAGCTATCGTATAGTGTTATCTTATCTCGCTCTAATATCCAAAGTTGTAGCGTGTCTCTATAAGTTAGATAGTGCAAGCTTTGCTGCCACTGATCCCACCATACCTATGTAGGCGAGGACCGCCGAATTCTAGTCTCGTCGTGTACTAGCCTCAGTACTGACCTCTCTCTCTCTCTGTCTCTCTCTCTTTCTCTCTGTTTTCCTTTGCCCTTTGCCGGCACCCTTTTGGCTAGACAGGTATGTGATTGACGACGTTAGCAAGGTTACCCTTCCGGCTTGGCCTGGGCAGGGTTGGACACCCCTTGGTTATTCTTCAGGACTCTTAGTTCCATTTGGATATTGTCCGTACTCGGATACTATCTTGCTTTCTTCTTGAGTTGTATCTTCGTATTGTACCTTCTGTATACTTGACTCGTTGAGTCGTTGTTGTATATATAAGTTCTCGTGGACTCTGTTTTAAACTACTGTGATGTAACTACTTGTATTCAAATCCCACCCACACGAAAGTGTCTGGTGGGCATCTTTGAATCGCTTCTATGCGGATTTTGGCGGGAAATGCTAAGATCTGCATAGACTCGATTCGGGGGCGTTACAGAGGGAAAGCGAAACCTTTTACCTCAAGGTTTCCTTTCCTTCCTCACCTAGGACTTTGACTTTAAAACTAGGATTTGACTTTTCAAACTAGGATTTGACTATTCAAACTAGAGTTTGTTTATGTCTTCCTTGTCCTTGGCCTACTTGACCTAGTGGTCCATGCTCCTACCCCATTAGGTATGGTGCATTCCAAGTACCCCCTCTCGGGGTGGTGGACCTTCCAGAACTTTCTAGAAGCTTCTAGTCAAAACACCGAAAACATTTCCGAACCTCGTAAATTGACTTTCCTTATATGAATCTTATTCTGTGGACCATTCCTGATATCCTCGTGATGTCCTGGATACAATCCGAGACTCCGAACAACATTCGGTCTCCAACTCATATTCCATATCTACTAAACAACATTGAATCCTTAAGTGTGTCTCCCTATGGTTTGTGAACTATGCAGACATGATCGAGACACCTCTCCGATCAATAACCATTAGTGGGATCTCGAAATCCATTATGGCTCCTACATATTTCTACGATGACTTCGTGATCGAATGAACCATTTACATACGATACCAATTCCCTTTGTCGTGTGATACTTTACTTATCCGAGGTTTGATCGTCGGTATCTCTATACCTAGTTCAACCTCGTTACCGATAAGTAATCTTTACTCGTTCCATGATATGACATCCCTCATGACCTAGTCACATGCTTGCAAGCCAATTGGATGACATTCCACCAAGAGGTAGAATAGTATATCTATCCGTCACATGGATGGACAAATCCCACTCTTGATCCATGTGCCTCAACACATACTTTCAGAATACCTAATGCCACTTTTATAAACACCCAGTTACGAAGTGATGTTTGATATCATCAAAGCATCCATCCGGCAATGGTGATTAACATGATCTCATGGTCGAAGGATTAGGTTACTATGTATTTGAAAGCTTGTAGCAAACAAACTCTAAATGACTTGATCTTACGCTACGCTTAACTATAGGAGTGTGTCCATCACATCATTCTCCTAATGACATGATCTTATTATTAATAACATCTAATTTCCATGATCAGGAAACAATGATCATCTATTAATCAACAAGCTAGTTCAACAAGAGGCTTACTAGGGACCCTTTTATGTTTACAAAACACACAAGTATTAATGTTTCCGGTTAATAAACTTCAGGACTCTTAGTTATTCTTCAGGACTCTTAGTTCCATTTGGATATTGTCCGTACTCGGATACTATCTTGCTTTCTTCTTGAGTTGTATCTTCGTATTGTACCTTTTGTATACTTGACTCGTTGAGTCGTTGTTGTATATATAAGTTCTCGTGGACTCTGTTTTAAACTACTGTGATGTAACTACTTGTATTCAAATCCCACCCACACGAAAGTGTCTGGTGGGCATCTTTGAATCGCTTCTATGCGGATTTTGGCGGGAAATGCTAAGATCTTCATAGACTCGATTTGGGGGCGTTACAGAGGGAAAGCGAAACCTTTTACCTCAAGGTTTCCTTTCCTTCCTCACCTAGGACTTTGACTTTAAAACTAGGATTTGACTTTTCAAACTAGGATTTGACTATTCAAACTAGAGTTTGTTTATGTCTTCCTTGTCCTTGGCCTACTTGACCTAGTGGTCCATGCTCCTACCCCATTAGGTATGGTGCATTCCAAGTACCCCCTCCCGGGGTGGTGGACCTTCCAGAACTTTCTAGAAGCTTCTAGTCAAAACACCGAAAACATTTCCGAACCTCGTAAATTGACTTTCCTTATATGAATCTTATTCTGTGGACCATTCCGGATATCCTCGTGATGTCCTGGATACAATCCGAGACTCCGAACAACATTCGGTCTCCAACTCATATTCCATATCTACTAAACAACATTGAATCCTTAAGTGTGTCTCCCTATGGTTTGTGAACTATGCAGACATGATCGAGACACCTCTCCGATCAATAACCATTAGTGGGATCTCGAAATCCATTATGGCTCCTGCATAGTTTTACGATGACTTCGTGATCGAATGAACCATTTACATACGATACCAATTCCCTTTGTCGTGTGATACTTTACTTATCCGAGGTTTGATCGTCGGTATCTCTATACCTAGTTCAACCTCGTTACCGATAAGTAATCTTTACTCGTTCCATGATATGACATCCCTCATGACCTAGTCACATGCTTGCAAGCCAATTGGATGACATTCCACCAAGAGGTCGCATAGTATATCTATCCGTCACATGGATGGACAAATCCCACTCTTGATCCATGTGCCTCAACACATACTTTTAGAATACCTAATGCCACTTTTATAAACACCCAGTTACGAAGTGATGTTTGATATCATCAAAGCATCCATCCGGCAATGGTGATTAACATGATCTCATGGTCAAAGGATTAGGTTACTATGTATTTGAAAGCTTGTAGCAAACAAACTCTAAATGACTTGATCTTACGCTACGCTTAACTATAGGAGTGTGTCCATCACATCATTCTCCTAATGACATGATCTTATTATTAATAACATCTAATTTCCATGATCAGGAAACAATGATCATCTATTAGTCAACAAGCTAGTTCAACAAGAGGCTTACTAGGGACCCTTTTATGTTTACAAAACACACAAGTATTAATGTTTCCGGTTAATAAACTTATAGCATGGATGTAAACATTTATCATAAACACAAAGATATACTAATAACCATTTTATTATTGCCTCTTGGGCATATCTCCAACATTTTCCCACTTGCACTAGAATCAATAATCTAGATTACATTGTGATGTACCTAACACCCATGGCGTTCTGGTGTTGGTCATGTTTTTCCCAAGGGAGAGGTTTAGTAAATGGATTTGCCACATTTAGATCTATGTGTACTTTGCAAATCTTTATGTCACCATCTTGGACATGTGATGCGTGTTGACGCCCCGTTGGGAAACCCGAAGAGCAAGGTATGATGCAGCACAGCAGCAAGTTTTCCCTCAGTAAGAAACTGAGGTTATCGAACCAGTAGGAGCAAGGAAACGTCTCAAAGGTGTTGCAAGCAATGTGGAAACCTGCACAACACAAACTCAAGACTTTGCCCCAACTAACAATGAAGTTGTCAATCTCACCGGTTGGTGTAACAAAGGATTAATTGTATGGTGTGGAAGGTGATGATGGTTTGTAGCAAGTAAACAGTAATCGTGGAAGATGTATCAATGGTAAAGATTGGACCAGGGTCTATAGTTCACTAGAGGTGTTATCCTTAGATAAACAAACATGGCATGCTGGGTAATCAAATTACAGTAGGGCAATTGATAGGACTGACCAAGGCATAACAATGCAACACTAGACATAAAGATCCTATGATATTCGATTGGGCAATACAACAATATACATAGACCGCCATCCAACTACATCTATGACTAGAATTCCACCTTTGGGTTATCATTCGAACCCCCTCCAGTATTAAGTTGCAAGCAACAGACAACAGCTTTAAGCAAAGTGTGTAAGGTAAACAATTCACTTGTTCCATGAACAAGAGACCGTTGTTTTCTCCCTAGTGGCAACATCACATCTACAACCATAGAGATTTCTGTCACTTCCCTTGATTAAGTAGAGGCATGAACCCACTATCGAGCATAAATACCCCACCTTGGAGTCACTAGCAACTACTTGGCCAAGATAGCTACTAATAACGGAGAGCATGCAAGATCACAAACAACACAAACATGATAGAATCAATAAGATAAAACCATTATCAATCTGACATAGTAATCTCAATATCCATCGGATCCCCGCAAACACAACATGCATGATTACAAATAGATGAGATCTTGATCATGAACAAAGCTCACAAGATCTAGATATGAAATCACAAGGAGGAGATACAAACATCTAGCTACTACATGCACCCGTAGTCCAAGGTGGAACTACTCATGCTTCATACCGGAGGCTGGCATGATGAAGAAGAAAGCATCCGGGATGATCTCCCCTCCGGCAGGGTGCCGGGAAGAGCTTCAGATCCCCCCGATCTAGGGACAATGCTGGCAGTGGCTACAGACGGTTTCGTGGAATATTGATAGGGTCCTTAATGTTTAGGCATCGCGGCATTCTTATAGGCGAAGAGACGAGGCTAGAGGGCCACCAGGGTGGCTGCACCCCCCAGGCATGGGGTGGGCCCACCCGCGTGGCCAGGGGGTATGGCCCCTGGTGTGTCTCCTCTGTCTCGTACTCCAGCTTCGTGGTCCCCATGGTAAAATATTGACTTTGGCTTTTGTCCCGTCCAATTCCGAGAATATTAATTTTCTGCCTTTCTGGAACCAAAAACAGAAAAAAAGGCAACTGGCACTGTGGCAACTTGTTAATAGGTTAGTTCCAGAAAACATATAAAAACACCTCAAAGTGTGGACAAAGCAAAGCAAAGTAGATACTAAACAAGCATGGAACAAAAAAATATAGATACATTTCCGACGTATCAAGCATCCCCAAGCTTAACTCCTGCTCGTCCTCGAGTAGGTAAGTGATAAAAGAATAATTTTTGAGGTGAAATGCACCATCAAAACCAAGATAAAACCATTTGCAAGCATTGAAAGCTGGGATCAAAGAACTTTAAACATGTGCATGAAAGATGGAGTTCTAACAATAAGACAAAGTAACTATGCATGCAACATGAAAGGCTACAAACAAAGATCATGAATAACATGCATTCAAAAACATTTGTTTGTTTCACATCCAGAAAACATGGCATAGTGGCATTCATCTTGTCTCTCATAGAGTAGCAAATAGATGCATATGACACCTTCAAAGATCATAAGAGTGACTAGATAAAAATAGCACAAGAACAAGAAATATCAACAATATGCATCAATCAATAAGTTTTGGGACACTGCGCATAGAACTAAGAATGGAAACTATGCTCTCTTAATTGGTGCCTAAAGGTAGAAACTGGAGACTCAATATAATAGTGGAATAAAGTCCCTTCATAATGGGAAGCAGGGATTTCAAGTTTCAAAAAGAGCTTCCAAAAATTATGGTACTAGTTAGCTTTCAGCCCTCATTGCCCCTATCATAAGCATCTTGAAGTGATTAAGGTTAAAGTGAACAAACTATGGAGAATATGCTTGACAAAGTATAAGTTGTCAATCTCATGTCCCTTGAATACAAGGGACGCACCTCATGCTACTCAACTTTAGTCACCTAGAAGTTCTTGTCATAGTAAGTACATGTGTATCATAGAGAATCGCCAATGGGGTACTCCTTGCACATGGTACAGGAGCTATCCCATAACCAAAATGACAAGTACATCTTTTTATTTGCTATTTGCATAAGTTTTTATTGGGGATGCTTCATAGATTGCTCATTATGGTGATGCTGCAAGTTTCCACCATGATTAGGCATGGCTTAGGCTAGCGGCCTAGACGTTTCTATAACACAAAATACATAACTCCATGGACTTACAAGCCCCCTTTTTATTTCACACCGGCGACATCCATAGACAAAAGAGCATGATATCAACTGTGTACAAAGTACAAGTGCAAAGTTGAAAATGTTCCCCATGACAGCATGGTTCTGCTAATTCCAACGTATATGTGCAAGCATATACAACATAGATGACACAATGGTTCAAGTTTATTAGGGGCAAGAAATATAAAGTGTGCCATCAAGTTCATGAGGGCTTTAATCACTAAGTTTTCACATAACAAAATACTTTTAATTGGAAGATAGCTGAAAACAAGAATATACTTGGAATGGTGTAACACACCATGCATAGAAATTTATAGCGGACACTTTAGAATAACTTGGTTTCTTTGGAGTTGGAATCATGAGTAGAGCTTACTCATACAAGTGGAGGCTAGCAAAAGCCTGGGAGCAACCAACTACGAGAGCAATAATGGCCATAATCATGCAGAGCGAGAAAACATTACTAATCAAAGCATAGAGTGGTACTACAAGTCAAGGACTAAATGATATTCATAGTCATAACATGGTGTGAGCATGTGCCAAGTCAACCCAAACAAAGCATCAAAGGAGAATACCACAATACTATGCTTTTGCATGCTAAAACAATGCATGATTCCTTTAAGGCACACTAAGCAATCCCAAATGTTTGGAACAAGTCATGCTACAACAATAATCACTAAGCATAAGGTGAAAACAACACCTAGCATGACATGCTAAAGTCTAAGTAACAGTCAATGCAAGCTCCTCTTGCACTTTCAAGCAAGAACTTTCTACTCCTTTCCAACACCAATCGACTTATTTGAAACAACACAGCGAGAACGGGGGTCCAAACTACTTTATTCAAGCAAACTAAACAAACTAAGAAAAGCAAATGAAAACTAAGACGCTCCAAGAACAACACAACAGTGCATGAAACAATAAAAACGAAGTGTGTAGAAAGACCTGAGCTTTTTATTGATGAAGAAGGGGATGCCTTGGGAATCCCCAAGCTTTGACGCTTGTACCTCTTGGATATTTCTTGGGGTGACACCTGGGTGGCATCCAAAAGCTTGAGATTTTGTCCATTCTTCATCTCATTACATCATTCTCTCTCTACACCTAAATTTTTTCCTTCATACAAAACTTCACACAATCTTCATTAGCAACATTAGTGTATTCAAAAGATAATAGACCCAAGGCTTTATCTTTAGAACAAAAAAACTTTCACTAAAAACACAAGCTATTGTAGTAACTCCTTAAAAAAGCTCAATTTCCCAAAAAGAACCCAAAAAGGAATCAATAAGAAGCAAATGCAAATAATGGCAGAAATCTTTCAAAACAGACCAGCGGGTAGAAACCGATTGTTTCGAAGACCTTCTGTTGCTCAAATTAAAAAGTGTTGAACTAACGAAAGTTAGCTAACATACTAGGGGATTTTTTTCATAAATTTTCAAATCAATACGACTTACAGAGACTCCTCACGAATTTTTATGGTGGAGGATAGAAATCTGTTTCGGGACAGCAACTCCCCAAATCTTACTTCCCTCTCATTAGAGGTCATTCTTGGCACAAAAAGCAAACAAAAAGGATAATAATAGGTCATTACTGAAGTAATAACTTCCAGGACTCAAGGAAACTCTTGAGTTATCTCCCAACAAGTACTTTTCTTTAACGCCTTTAAGTTAGGCACAAGAAGGAAGAAATCAAGTATTTTCAAATGAGGAAGCATTAACATCAAACCTTGCTTTCAAAGGAGGAGCAAAAAGCAACTTATTTCTCCTCATAGGGAAGTGTTCAATACCTTTCTTGAATGGAAATTGATATTTAATGGTGCCTTCTTTCATATCAATGATGGCACCAACAGTTCTAAGAAAAGGTCTTCCCAAAGTAATAGGACAAGAAGCATTGTATTCAACATCCAAAACATAGAAATCAACAGAGACATAAGCATTGTTAACCATAATGAGAACATCATTAATACTCCCCATGAGTTTCTTCTTAGCATTATCATAAAGTGGGACATCCGAATAACAATCTTCCAAAGGTGGCAAATCAAGCATTTCATAAATCTTCCTAGGCATAACAGAGACACTAGAACAAAGATCACATGAAGCTTTGAGATCAAAGTCATTCACTTGCATATTAATAATGGGTTCCCAATTATCTTCTACTTTCCTAGGAATAGAAGCTTTGTGTTTTAACTTCTCTTCCTTTATCTTAACAAGAGCATATGTAATGTGTTTGGTGAAAGCAACATGCATATCACTAGCATTAGGACTTCTAGCAAGTTTTTGGAGGAACAAAATCACTTCAGAAATATTGCAACCATCAAGATCAAAATAAAAATTAGCATCACTAGTAGTAGACTCAATGGGCTTAGGCATTGTTGGAGGTGGAATAGGGACTTCTTGTGGTTTAGTGGTAATGGTGCACACACTATTGTTTCTATCAATTTCAGCTTCCCTTTCCCACTTAGCATGAAGTTGGGCTAACAGTCTAACATTTTCATCAATAGTAACTTGTATGGCATGAGTAGAAGCAAAGGTACTTTCCATGGTTTCAGGTTTAGCAGCCATTTTATTAATCAAGGAGGACTGTGCTTCAGACAAAGAGGAAATATTTTTCTCAACATTTAAAGGATTTTCCTCCCCAGTCTTGTTGAAAGTGGTTGTTTACTAATAAAGTCTTTGAGCATGACTTCAAGTTCAGAGGGGGCACTTCTAGCATTGTTGTAGGAGTTTCCATAGGTATTGCCATTATTAGGAGGATAAGGCGTATAATTGTTGTTACTACCAAAATTATTCCTATAGACATTGTTGTTGAAATTGTTGTTTCTAATGAAGGTCACATTAACTTGCTCTTCTTGAGCAACCAAAGAGGCTAAGGGAACATTATTTGGATATAAAGGAGCTTTCCCATTAACAAGCATAGCCATAATAACATCAATCTTATCACTCAAAGAGGAGGTTTCTTCAACATAATTTACCTTCTTACCATGTGGAGCTCTCTCAGTGTGCCATTCAGAATAATTAACCATCATATTATCAAGGAGTTTTGTTGCGGCACCCAAGGTGATGGTCATAAATGTACCTCTAGCAGCTGAATCCAACAGGTTTCTTGAAGAGAAGTTCAAACCTGCATAAAAAGTCTAGATAATCATCCAAGTAGTAAGTCCATGAGTGGGACAGTTCTTAACCAAAGTCTTCATTCTTTCCCAAGCTTGAGCAACGTGTTCATTATAAAGTTGTTTAAATGTCATAATATCACTTCTCGAAGATATAATCTTAGCAGGAGGGTAGTACTTTCCAATAAAAGCATCTTTGCACTTAATCCAAGAATCAATACTATTTCTAGGAAAGGATAGCAACCATTCTTTAGCTTTTCCTCTCAAGGAGAAAGGAAACAACTCAAGCTTAATAATATCACCATATACATCCTTAGACTGTTGCATCTCACAAAGTTCAGCAAAGCTATTGAGATGGGCAGCAGCATCATCAGAACTAGCACCAGAAAATTGCTCTCTCATCACAATATTCAACAAAGCAGGCTTAATTTCATAAAAGGTAGTATCAGGAGCAGGTGGAGCAATAGGAGTGCTTAGGAAATCATTGTTGTTTGTGCTAGTGAAGTCACACAACTTGGTGTTCTCAGTAGAGTTCATTTTGGCCAAAGTGGAGCAAGCCAAAAATAGCAGCAGCAGCTAGAGCAGGAACTAATTTTTTTGTATTTTTGATAAGAGAAAGCAAACCAAACTAAACTATTTTTTTGGAGTTTTTGATAAAAAGAGGCAAACAAAACCAAGCAAAAGAAACTAAGCAAACTAAAAAAAAAATAAAGAGAAAGGTTGAGGAGGACTCCCCTTGTGAAGACGTCCTTAGCCTCCCCAGCAACGGCGCCAGAAAGTCTTGATGCGTGTTGACGCCCCGTTGGGAAACCCCAAGAGCAAGGTATGATGCAGCACAACAGCAAGTTTTCCCTCAGTAAGAAAGCGAGGTTATCGAACTAGTAGGAGGAAGGAAACGTCTCAAAGGTGTTGCAAGCAACATGGAAACCTGCACAACACAAACTCAAGACTTTGCCCCAACTAACAGTGAGGTTGTCAATCTCACCGGTTGCTGTAACTCAGGATTAACTGTATGGTGTGGAAGGTGATGATGGTTTGCAGCAAGTAAACAATAACAATGAAAGATGTATCAATGGTAAAGATTGGACCGGGGTCCATAGTTCACTAGAGGTGTTCTCCTTAGATAAACAAACATGGCATGCTGGGTAACCAAATTACAGCAGGGAAATTGATAGGACTGAGCAAGGCATAACAATGCAATACTAGACATAAAGATCCTATGAGATTCGATTGGGCAATACAACAATATACATAGACCGCCATCCAACTGCATCTATGACTAGAAGTCCACCTTTGGGTTATCATCCGAACCCCCTCCAGTATTAAGTTGCAAGCAACAGACAACTACTTTAAGCAAAGTGTGTAAGGTCAACAATCCACTTGTTCCATGAACAAGAGATCGTTATTTCCTCCCTAGTGGCAACAACACATCTACAACCGTAGAGATTTCTGTCACTTCCCTTGATTAAGTAGAGGCATGAACCCACTATCAAGCATAAATACCCCCTCTTGGCGTCACTAGAAACTACTTGGACAAGATAGCTACTAACAACAGAGAGCATGCAAGATCACAAACAACACAGACATGATAGAATCAATAAGATAAAACCATTAATCAATCTGACATAGTAATCTCAATATCCATCAGATCCCGCAAACACAACATGCATGATTACAAATAGATGAGATCTTGATCATGAACAGAGCTCACAAGATCTATACATGAAAGCACAAGGAGGAGATACAACCATTTAGCTACTACATGGACCCGTAGTCCAAGGTGGAACTACTCACGCTTCATACCGAAGGCTGGCATGATGAAGAAGAAAGTCTCCGGGATGATCTCCCCTCTGGCAGGGTGCCGTGAAGAGCTTCATATCCCCCGATCTAGGGACAATGGTGGCGACGGCTACAGACTGTTTCGTGGAATATTGATCGGGTCCTTAGGGTTTAGGCATCGGGGGCTTCTTATAGGCGAAGAGGCAAGGTTGGAGGGCCACCAGGGCGGCTGCACCCCCCAGGCACGGTGTGGGCCTACCCCCATGGCCAGGGGGTGTGGCCCCCTAGTGGTTCTCCTCTGTCTCGTACTCCGGCTTCGTGTTCCCCATGGCAAAATATTGACTTTGGCTTTTGTCCCGTCCAATTCCGAGAATATTGATTTTCTGCCTTTCTGGAACCAAAAACAGAAGAAAACAGGCAACTAGAACTATGGCAACTTGTTAATAGGTTAGTGTCAGAAAACATATAAAAACACCTCAAAGTGTGGACAAAGCAAAGCAAAGTAGATACTAAACAAGCATGGAACAACAAAAATTATAGATACGTTTCCGACATATCAACATGCTCGCGAATAGCATGAAAAGGTAGCTTGATATGCTTTTGCTTCTTGTGTGACCTTGGCTCATGTGCATTGGCTATGGCACCCATGTTGTCATAGTAGATGGCCATAGGTTCCAACACACTAGTAACCACATCAAGCTATGTAATGAACTCCTTCATCCATATCGCCTCTTGTGAAGCCTCCGAAGCAGCTATGTATTTCGATTCAGTTGAAGATCTTGCCACAATGCTTTGCTTAGCACTCCTCCAGCTCACTGCTGCGCCATTCAAAGTAAATACATATCTAGATTGCAACTTAGAGTCATCCGGATCGGTGTTCCAACTAGCATCGATGTAACCATTTACAACGAGCTGTTCGTCACCTCCATAAGAAAGAACCATATCCTTACTCCTTAAGTACTTTAGGATATTTTTGACCGCTATCTAGTGATCTACTCCTGGATCACTTTGATATATGCTAGTCAAACTAACAGCATATGCAATATCTGGTCTTGTACACATCATGGAATACATGATAGATCCTATGGCTGAGGCATAGGGATTTTTTTCATCCTCTCTCTATCTTCTACTATAGCTGGACTTTGAGTTTTACTCAAGGTCGTATTGGGCAACATGGGAAAGAAACCTTTCTTCTTTCTTCCATTACAAACCTCTTTAGAACCTTGTCCAAATATGTACATTGTGAAAGCGCTATTAAGCGTCTTGATCTATCTCTATAAATCTTGATGCCTAATATGTATGCAGCTTTGCCAAGATCCTTCATTCAAATAGTATTTGACACTTTTAACAAGTTCCATATCATTCCCAATCAACAATATGCCATCTACATATAGTAATAGGAATGCTATAGAGCTCCCACTCACTTTCTTGTAAATACAAGCTTCTCCATAAGTTTGTATAAATCCAAAGCTTTTGATCACCTTATCAAAACGTTGATTCCAGCTCCGAGATGCTTGCTTCAATCCATAAATGTACCGTTGAAGTTTGCATACCTTGTTAGCATATTTAGGATCGACAAAACCTTTGAGTTGTACCATATAGAACTCTTCTTCAATGTCACCATTAAGGAACGCTGTTTTGACATCCATCTGCCATATCTCATAATCATAATATGCAGCGATTGCTAACAAAATCCTCACAGACTTTAGCTTCGCTACAGGTGAGAAAGTCTCATCGTAGTTAACCCCTTGAATTTGTCGAAACCCTTTCGCGACAAGTCAATCTTTATAGACGGTTACATTACCATCAGCATCTATTTTCTTCTTGAAAATCCATTTGTTCTCGATAGCCTTTCGGCCATCCTGTAAGTCCACCAAAGTCTACACTTGGTTTTCGTACATGGATCCAATCTCGGATTTCATGGTTTCATGCCATTTGTTGGAATCTAGGCTCATCATTGCTTCCTCACATGTCGTAGGGTCATCGGTGTTGTCCACCAATATGACATTCATAACAGGATCATACCAATCAGGAGTGGTACGAGTCCTCGTCGACCTGCGAGGTTCTGTAGTAACTTCGTTCGAAGTTTCATGATCATTATCATTAGCTTCCTCTATTATTGGTGTAGGCGGCACATGAACATCTTTCAGCGCTGCTGAAATGGATCGTATGGGCACCTAGAGGGGGTGAATAGGTGCTACTCAATTTTTAGTTCCTTTTCAATTTTAGGCTTGATACAAAGTAAATTCTCTATATATGTAAATACGAGAATTTCCCTATATGCAAACCTATCTACTAAACAGGTAAAGAGAGGAGCGAGGAAACCGTAGTGGAGCATGCGGAGACACATGGATTTGTTTTACCGTAGTTACTTCCTTGTTAAGGGAAGTACGTCTGCATTGGAGGAGTGGGCGGTTCTAAGACCACCACGCCACAATAAGCCTCACCCTATTCTCTGATGGATCTCTCCACCAAAGGCCTGGTCCACCTCTCCACTATTGGTACCCTTCGAGGCGGAAACCGGTGCCTTTACAACTCTAGCGGGGCACACATACACAACCGAATTGGAGGCTCCCGTGATATCAACAAGCTGCCACAAGAACAAGGATTATCAAATAACCAAAACAAGGATCTAGATATTCGCAAGAAATACTAGATCGAGAATCCTCCAAGTGAATGCAGGGGAAGTGAAGCGCTTGATTGTTTTTGATGAAGATCGAGCCCTCCTCCTTCTACTCCCCAAATATCGAGGCCTTTGGGTGGGTGAAGGTGGAGATCTCTTTGTCGGAACTTGAAGAACAGGTATTGTCTCTTTCGAATGAATCGAGAGTTCTGGTAGGAGGGAAGAGATGGGTTTAAATACCCCTGCCCAGAACTGGTCGTTGGAGAAGTTTGGGGGCGGATTATCCGCTCCCAACTAGGGGCGGACTATCCTCCCTGAGGGAAAATCCGCCCCAGAGCCGGAAAGGCCGAGGCAAAATCCCCCCCCCCCCACACACACACAGTACGCTGCGACGTGTTTGTGTTGATGAATTTCCTCAAGGGGGCGGATTATTCGGCCCTCCCAAGGGGAGGATTGTCCGCCCTGGGGAAAATTCCGCCCTAGGGCCGGAAAATACGAGGGATTATCCACCTCCCATGCAGTGTGCCATGCTATGGCACCCTTTGCGAAACTCCTAGGGGGTGGATTATCCGCCCCCCTTGAGGGGCGGATTATCTGGCCTGGTAAAAAACTCCAGCCCAAGCCGAACAATCCGGGGTAAAATACGCCCCCCATGTAGTACGCTGTGCCCTTGCTTCCTTTGTCGATTCGGGGAGGGCAGATTATCCGGCCCCTGGCAGGGGCGGATTATCCGTCCCCCTCCCCAAACACACTTTGGGCATCTTTTGAATTTGCTAAGACCTGCAGCACTTCAACACACATTAAATAATCCTTGATATTGTTATCTAACACACAAAACACTAGAGGTCATGAAATGTTCTTTCAACCTCCCCCTTTTTGGTGTTAGATGGCAATACTAGGATTTGCAATAAAACCTACTAACATCATCTCAAGCAATGAAAGGGGATCCCCCTAAATGTGTGCATATCAACATCTTGCATTTCAATACAAATGCACACACGAAGGAACAAGATAATTTCATAAGATTGACGACTGTATCAAAGATGAGTTAGGAGAACACTTCATACCACCGGGAGATGAACTAGCCAAAATCATAAGAAACAATGTTAGGCCTTGAAACATCTCACCACTTTGATGCATCCATAGATATGATTCCAGAATTCTATAAGACCATAGATAATTCCAAAATCCATAGATAATTCTAGAATTCCACACATATAAGGACCATAGATAATTCTAGAATTCCACACAGATAAGTCCACACATAAACCATAGTGCCACACGACACAGTCTCATACAAAACGAACACAAATAGAAGTTCAACGCTAAATGGGCACAAGCAACCGATAAAAGAGAATGGATGATAAAAAGGAAAATGCTTGCGCCCGACCCATGTAAATCCACGTAGACCTAAATATAACTACTTCTCCCCCTTTGGCATCGAAAGGCCAAAAAGGAAGAAGAGCGATGCTAACGCCCTAAGAGATCACTCCTCGTAGTCCTCCTCGTCATCTTCGTCATTCCCGTCCCTTTCCTCTTCCTATTCATCATACTCATCATCATCAGCTGGAGGAGTGGGCTCCCTAGATGGTGCAGGAAACAGGTGACGTTCGAGCTCTCCATAGTTGATCCCTGAGGTGTTCCACTGAGCATACGATTTCGGAGCAGTAGTAGGAGGAGGATGGCCTGACGCCCCAGACACATGATGAAGAATCAGCTGCTGGGTGTGGTCCATCTCATGGCGCTGTTGGTAGGCCTCATACTGACCCTTGTGAGTGTCAACCCCCATGTACAAGATGTTCCGTTGGAACCAGTTCAGCTGCTTGACCTCACGGGCCATAGGAGGCACTGGGGCCTGCGTCCACTAGCCCGAGCATCACGCATGAAGGATTCTGGAGCTGAGGAAGGATAAGATGTCTTCTGAGCCTTGTTGTAGATCTTCTTGGACTTGTGCACTTCATACAAATTAGGAAAAGGATACTGTTCCCCCAGGGGATCGCTCCGTTCGATCCTCCGGGTCGCTCGTGTCATGTACATTCAAACTCGCGTGTCCACATGGGTGGACCTGGTAGTGCTTGGTCCCACCTTATCTCCTTCAACCTTGTTTCTCTTCTGTTTCTTTTCAGATGCGATGCGCTTCGGTCTCAGCGGCCGCCACGCGTTTCCCCGCGCGCCACCGCGTCCATCTCCTCCTGCCGCCCGATTCCAGCGCCTCTCTGGTGGCGTGCGTCCACCTCCTCCCGCTGTCCGGTTCCAGCACCTCTCTGCCCGCCACCATAGAAGTCTCGTCGCAGGTGTGTCCCGGCCTGTGCATGACACTGCATGTCAAATTCACCAACCAGGGCGAAGCTCCATGGTCGACGGCGAGGTGCGGCCCATTGCTGCTACAACAACATGGCGTGTTGCTACGAGTAATGGTGTGTGTTGATGCCAGCTACCAGATGCCACCGACGCTTCTACGTACGGCGTCGAGGATTGCTACATGCAGCCAGCGGTGATGCTACATGTGGCTAGCGATCATGCTACACGCGGCAATTGAATCTGCTACATACGGTTTCTAGTGTTGCTACCTGCGACGAATGACGCTGCTACAATGTGATATTTTCTTTTCTACGACATCTTCGACGATGTCTCCGGCGAAGTCGGCTTTTGCTACATTAGCATAATTATTTTGCTACATATGTTTTTTGATTCTGCTACATTAGCGTAAAGTTTTTGCTACAAGGTCTCCGGCGAGGTCCCCAGCGAAAAT
The DNA here is from genome assembly GCA_916181665.1 of Avena sativa. Classification (NCBI taxonomy): domain Eukaryota; kingdom Viridiplantae; phylum Streptophyta; class Magnoliopsida; order Poales; family Poaceae; genus Avena; species Avena sativa. The sequence continues at coordinate 150,040,094 of OV702283.1, read as the reverse complement.
CTCCGGCGAGTCTCTGGTGAGGTCGGTTTTGCTACATTAGCACAAATTTTTTGCTATACGATCGCCGACGAGGTCTCCGACGAAATCTCCGGCAAGATTCAGTCTGTTTTTCTATTTTCTGGGTTGAACCGTTTTCTGCTACATGTAGCAAAAGCGGGACTATTTGTAGCAAAAGTGGGTATATTTGTAGCAAAAGCAGGATTTTGAAGGTTTTTGGAGGACACGTGTCAGCAGGAGGACCCAGGGGATTTTGGGGAAATATCCCCCGGGGGACGCATAGTACGGCCCTACAAATTACCACCAAACTCCTCACGGGGAAGCATATGCTTGATAAGCATCATTATATAGGGAGCAAAAGGAATGGAGAGCCTATTGAACATTACATCTGTCATCTCATGGTAGATGTAATCGATGACATCCAACTTGTACCCAACAGTTGACTCGGCATTTGTGGCACACTCATGGGAGAAGGCAAGCGGGGGCACAAGGTGACCATGAATCTTATCATTGTTTCCCCCACTTAGAGCAATGCAATCCCGAACAAACCAACAAGAGATGCATATAATGGAGAGAGTCCCGAGAAAGTACCAGCCACCCCATCGGAAGTAAGGCATGGAGCAAGAGCAGAATCCTTGCTGGGCTTGATTGGAGATATGATGCGATGGCCAGAAGGAGTTTCACGACCATGGAAAGCATAGCCAAGGACTTGGCCAAAGGTGCATAAATCAGACTGAATCATATGCTCCCGGTCATCCACTTCATGGTGCGAAGCTCATCTCCGCATATCACAAGTGTAGAAAAGAATTGCTTCACAACCGATGAGTCATAGCAGCATTGCAAAGTCATAAGATGGTGCATCCCCATTCAACCAGTCACATCCAAAGCCTCACAAAGTCTTGACTTGGATTGAGCCTCAGACAAATTCAGAGGATGCATGGGGCGGATCTTGAGAGAAGCATAAACATCATCACGAATGTACCTGTAGTGTGAGCACCAAAACATACTATCCTCCAGAGGCCCATAACTCTCAGCCTCCTCATACAAATCACGGTGGCGGATCGCAGCGTACTCAATGATATCCATAGACTTGCAATTGACACGGGCCTCCTTGCCCTTTCCCTTCCTCTGGGTGGTCCTCTTGGCTTTTATAGCTTGCTCGGCTATCCGTTCAGCCTCCCTTTGCCTCCTTCGCAACTCAACTTCATCAACAATCACATCTTCTTCGTTTGTCCTGAGGTAACGGGCACGGGGACGACACTTGTAGGTCTTGGGAGCACTCTAACCACCTGTGAGGAGAAATATATAGGTAGCATGGGGATAAGCATACACACAAGTCCAAGAGGAATGTTAGATATAGTAGAAAAACAACCCACGGTCCAACAATACACGATACGGGAAGTTGTGACAAAACTGAAAAGGGGATGAACCTCCAGGACGGATTATCTGGCCTTGCCAGGGGCGGATAATCCGCCCCTTGTGAAAATCGGCAGTTCCACCATAGATTCACCATACCAATGCAGATCGGGCACTAGGGTTGCAAGACTACGGAATCTAATAGGCAAAGGAATCACATAATATCCTCTACAACGAGTTTCCACCAAGAACAACAACTTCCACACACAAAAGATGAATGAAGGAGTTACCCTCACTCATTGGAGGAAGAGCTCGGAGGAGAGGATACCCGGAGGCGCTGGGAAGAAGATCCTGGGAGATCCCAGAGAATCCGATGGTTGAATCGACTCTGAGAAGGGGCGGAAGCTCTAGAGGCGGATGGGGGCAGGACACGGGGTCAGGGAGGACGAGCTGCTCTGTTTGAGCCCCCCGATCCCTAGTCCTTAAAGGACAAAGTCGCCCAGGGTGGATTATCCGGCCCTCACTAGGGGCAGATAATCCGGCCCTTCTCTGAAAATTCTATTAACATAGTTTCAGGCCGGTGCATTCCAAACAAAACCCTCACAAGGTAACATGCGACTTGTGTGCAAGAATAGATGGCCCAAGATGAGAAAAGGCTTGGGTTTAGAGCACCAAACTGAGACGGTACTGCACACCCAATATTGCAAGAACAAATCAACTAAAAGCCAAGATTGGGTGTGTTCTCCATAAGAACATAAGATATGCAGTAAAATCCAAAAGAGCCAATAGAAACCAACTCTTCTTAAGGAAGAGGGCAGTGGATGAAGCCACCATGTTGGAGCGCATGGCATGACACTGCAAAGATGTATCTTGAGTTCAAAAACAATGCTCATCAATAACCCACATATCACAAAATGATATTAAGGGAGATGATTTTTATTGCTTTCAGCATTATGGGGGGAGGGTTAGCCCAATTAATTAGGACCACACTCCCCCTATGTCTATGCCCGCATCTAAACCAAGTACATGAAGAAGTGCAAGTGAGTATGCAAGAGTAATCAAGCCAAGCTCCTTGAATCCATGATATTTAGATCATTCCTCAAGTAACAAAACCTTGCTTCATCAAGTGGCTTCGTGAAAATATCTACAAGTTGGTTCTTCATGCTCACAAAATCTAGGGCAATATCACCACGAGAAACATGATCCCGAATAAAAGGATTGTGAATCTCAATATGTTTTGTCCTTGTATGCTGCACCGGATTGTAAGCAATGTTAATAGCACTTTCATTATCACATAAAATAGGCACTTTGTCACAATTGACACCATATTCCTTTAAAGTTTTCCTCATCCATAATAATTGCAAACAAGCACTTGCAGCAGCCACATATTCAGCTTCGGCGGTTGAGAGAGATATACAATTTTGTTTCTTCGAAGACCAACATACTAGAGACCTGCCCAAGAATTTACATGCACCAGAAGTTCATTTTTGATCATCCTTGTCACCATCCCAATCTGAATCAGTATATCCACATAGAGAGAAACTAGAGCCTTTGGGATACCATAGACCAAAGCTTGGGGAATGAACCAAATATATGAAGATTCTCTTTACCGCCACTAAGTGGCTTTCTTTTGGAGCATCTTGATACCTTGCACACATTCCTACACTCAACACAATATCGGGTCTAGATGCGCAAAGGTAAAGGAGAGAGAGCCATTCATGGATCAGTATACCTTTTGGTCCACATCTTTACCCTTTGGATTAAGCTTGAGATGACATTTAGTTTGCATTTGAGTAGCAACGCCATTTATATCCGTCATCTTGAACCTCTTGAGCATGTCTTGGATGTATTTTTCTTGATTAATGAAGGTTCCCTATCTAAGTTTCTTGATCTTGAATCCAAGAAAGAACCTTAATTCTCCCATCATAGACATCTCAAACGTGTCAGTCATAAGCTTTGAAAATTCATCATTAAAAGATTGATTAGTAGAGCCAAAGATAATATCGTCTACGTATAGTTGGCATACAAAAATCTCCCCCTTAACCTTCTTAGTAAAAAGAGTGGGATCGATTCCAAGTGCGAGATCAAGGTTGGTGACAATGTGCTGTTATGGAAAGATAACTGGATTGATCCTCCTCTTTTCATCAGCTCTGCGAGACTGTTCTCGTTCACGCTTAATGAGGACATCTCGGTTAAAAAATTTGCTGAAAGCATGAACCCTGAAGAATTCTTCCAGTTGCCGTTGTCAACCGAAGCCCATGAGGAGATGAACCAGTTGGGCTCGGTCGTACATGAGGGCGTGATCGATGAGAGGAACCCTGATGCTTGGAGCTTCATTTGGGGAGCAGATAAGTAAAGACCTCGCGACTTCTACGATTTCTGCTACAGAGAAGTTGTGCCACCAAATTACCTGGCTGAGATATGGGAAACTAAGTGCACAATGAAACACATGGTCTTTGCTTGGCTCATGCTGGTGGACAGACTAAACACACGTGACATGCTCCAGAGAAGGAACTACAATATTGGTTCTGATTTCACCTGCATGACATGCACTTTAGGGTCAAGAGAGACTCGAAACCACTTATTCTTCACCTGTAGTTTTGCGTTGGAGTGCTGGAATATCATAGAAGTCAAATGGAACACTAGTCTTGCGCTTGAACCTATGATCGCAGATTCCAAGGAGGTGTGGAACAAACCCCTATTTGGAGAAACAATGATTCTAGGCGCATGGAACATCTGGAAAATAAGGTACCGAGCATATTTTGAAGGGGTGCAGCCCGACATTGAAAACTGGCGGAGACAACTTAAGCAGGACCTTTCTATCCTAGAGTGTAGGATCAAGGAGGATCTACAGGAACCTCTTAGAGGGATTATATCACGTATTCACTTGTAAAAGGGAAATTCTTGTAGTAGTCAAATTCCTCTCGCTGGTTGGGCTTGGTCATCCCTGAAGGGACCAGTTGTACAAACAATGTAAATATTTATTTACTTATATATAAACACAGTAGGAGACTCTCCTGCTGTCATTCCTCAAAAAAAAAAGAGTGAGATTGATTTGCCAACTTCAAATCTACGGTCTATCAAAAGCTCTTTAAGGTGCTCATACTATGCACGTGGGGCTTGTTTAAGGCCATAGAGCGCCTTATCAAGTTTGTAGACATGGTTCGGAAACTTGGGATCCTCAAAACCTGGGGGTTGCTTGACATATACCAACTCATGTAGAGGACCGTTAAGAAATGCACTCTTAACATCCATTTGCTGTAATTTAAAATTATAATGAGCAGTATAAGAAAGGAGGATACAGATAGAGTCAAGGCGAGCCATTAGAGCATAAGTTTCAACAAAATCAATGCCTTCCACTTGAGAGAATCCTTGAGCGACCAGTCTTGCCTTGTTCCTTACAACTATTCCATTTTCATCTTGCTTGTTCTTGAAAATCCACTTTGTGCCGATAACATTATGACACTCTTTGGGTTTTTCTACTAGCTTCCATACCTTGTTGCGCTCGAAGTTATTCCGTTCTTCATGCATTGCAACTACCCAATCTGGACCTTCAAGAGCATCGAAAACCTTCTTGGGTCCCACCATAGAGATATGAGCTTGATGATCACAGAAGCTTGCAAGCAAACTTCTAGTGGACACTCTTCTTATTAGATCACCTACAATCTTGTCTAGTGTATGACATCTTAATTCAAGGTTCCTTTCAGCATGTGTTTTGCGACGACTTTCAATCTCCTTATTGTTTCTTGGAGGTATTGCTTCAACATTTGGATCCTCGTCTTGACCACCAGCTTGTCCTTCATCAACAACTTGTTCACTGCGAACTAGGGATGAAGAACCTTGCCCTTGATCTTGGTCAGCAGCCATAACAGGAGACTGCTGCAGTTTTGGAGTTTCAAGGCCAGATAATCTGCCCCTAGGAGGGGCCGGATAATCCGTCCTGGGAGTTTCATCACCTTCCTGCTCTTCTTGGTTGTCCCTGTCACGAGCTGGAGCTTCAGGGCCAGATAATCCACCCCTGGGAGGGGCTAGATAATCTGGCCTGGGAGTTTCAGCGCTTTCTTGCTCTTCCTGGTTGCCCCTGGACGAGATGTAGTGCCAGGGCCGGATAGTCCGCCCCTCGGAGGGGCCGGAGATTCCGGCCTAGGACTACCAGTTTTCCCAATTGATTGATGATCTTCAGAAGGTTGTGTTGTTGGTGTAGTAGTTTCTCCATCAGGTGGTGCTTGTTGATCTTGTGTATATGAGGTCTCTACTTGAGTAGAGAATTGTCCTTCCCGATCCGCCACAAGGGGTTCCTCAATGGGGCGGAAGAATCCCATTCCCATTCTTCGTATGTCATCTTGGGGTATTTCAACATCTGCATCACAAACATCAACTTGCCCCACATGGGAGCCATCATTTTCATCGAATTCCACACTACAAGATTCTACAATAGTTCCGGAGAGCTGATTGTAGATTCTATAAGTGTGGTATTCGACACTATAACCAACAAAAATACCTTCTAAAGCCTTAGACTCAAATTTATACAAACAAACTCCTTTGATGAGAAAGAAACACTTACAACCAAATAACCGGAAATAAGATATGTTGGGCTTGTTACCGGTAAGTGTCTCATATGGAGTTTTGTCCAAGATCTTGCGGAGGTAAAGTCGGTTTGATGAGTGACATGCGGTGGAAATGGCTTCAGCCCAGAAGTTGTAAGGTGACTTGAATTCAGCCAACATAGATCTAGCCATGTCCATTAGAGTCCGGTTTTTCCTCTCCGCTACACCATTTTGTTGAGGGGTGTACGCAGCGGAATATTGATGTCTTATCCTGTCTTCACTTAGAAATTCATTTAAGGTGTATTTCTTGAACTCAGAGCCGTTGTCACTCCTTATTGCCAATATTGGGACATTGTGTTGACGCTGGACCTCATTGGCGAAGTCAATGATGGTTTGTTGAGTCTCACTCTTTATCTTGAAAAAGTAACCCATGCCTATCTTGAGTAATCATCGACTATCATGAAGCAATATTTCTTCCCACCGATGCTTGCATGAGACGGAGGACCAAACATGTCCACATGAAGTAATTCCAAAATCCTCTTTGAGGATACAATAGTTTTCCTCTTGTGGGGAGAGTCGTGCATCTTTCCTTCAACACATGCCCTGCAAACACGATCTTTGGCAAAGGAAACATTGTCTTTTAGTCCAAGGATGTGGCCACCCTTGTGAAGACTTTGAAAAGTTCTCATGTTGACGTGGGCTAGACGGCAATGCCATAACCAGCCCGCGTCGGTGATACGTCCAATTTGCATCACCATTCTATATCATAATTTGCCTCTATTCATTGATATATTTCATATTAAGATGTGTTACTTATGTCTTTTCATCTGTTTTTGTATATTGGATGATTCTTGGAGGATGAACTGCCGGAGTCAGGATTCTGATGGAAAAAGAGGTGTTTTGATGCAATTTCGCGAAGATCAGAAAAATACCAGAAAAACTACGGAAAATCCTATTTTCCCAGAAGACGAAGAATGCTAGAAGGGGAGGCGTAGTTGGGCCACAGGGGGCCCACACCCCCTAGGCGTGGGCCACCCTAGGTCGCTCCTACAGGGGGTGTGGCCCACCTGGCCCACCTCTGGCTCCGCCCTCTCGCCTATATCTTCTCCTCTAAACCCTAATACACGAGGAGCGACCATAGAAAGGTTCCACCGCCTCTACGGGGCGGAAAACACCAAGAGAGAAAGATCTCTCCGATAGACAGATTTATGCCGGGGAAATTCCTTTACAGAGAGGGGAGATCGTCGCCATCAACACTATCATCAAGATAGACTTCATCGGGGTCATCATCATCATCCACACCTTCATCTCCACCAGCACCATCATCACCACTCCATCCCGCTGTAACAATTGTATTGAACCTTGCTTAGTTATTAGGGGGAACTTTCCCAGTGTTGATTACTATTGTAGTTGATGCTTGTGAGTGGAACCATTAAATTATTGTTTATGCTCAGATTGTTATCCATTATCATATCATCTTTGATCTTGATCCATATGATGTATCGTGAGTAGTTCGTTTAGTTCTTGAGGACATGGGAGAATTCATGTTGTTAGTAGTGGAATTGTGTTGAGGTATTATTCAATGGTTTAGTATTTAAGTTGTGGTGCTATTCTTATAGTGGTGTCATGTTAACGTCAACTACATGATAATTCACCATCTATGGGCCTAGGGGAATGCATTGTGTATTTGGCTACTAATTGTGGGGTTGTCGGAGTGATAGAAACCTGAACGCCCGTTAGGAAACCATTGCGCAAGGGAGTGTAGGATCTCAGAGTTTAAGGCTGTGGTTAGGTTTTTATCTTAATTACTTTCTCGTAGTTGCGGATGCTTGCAAGGGGTTTAATCACAAGTATGTATTAGTCCAAGTAAGGTCGGTACATTAGCACAAGTTCACCCACACAACACTTACAAAACCAAACAAGATTAATCAGCTATATGAAACAAAAGCACTTGACAGAATTCCCATGTGTGCTCGAGAACGTTTGGTCCTCATTAGTATTTCAACGGCTTGTCCTTTGCTAAGAAAGTATTGTGCCACTACTGCAGTTGTTTGCCGTCTTTATTTACTTGCACTTTATTTCCTTGCTTTATCCAAAAACCCCTAAAAATCTATTTGCTAAGTATTTACAGAGATTTCCTACTCTATACCACTAGTCAACACCTTCTGCTCCTCGTTGGGATCGACACTCCTATTTATCAAAATTACTAAGATACACCCCTATACTTGTGGGTCATCAAGACTATTTTCTGGCGCCGTTGCCGGGGAGTGAAGCGCTATTGAAGAGTGGAACTGGTAAAGGAAGCTTCTACTGTGAGTATTGTTTTTATTTCTGTTTGTTACTTTGTTTCCAATATGGATAACCCACTTGGTTTTCTGTTTGGGAAAACTTCTACCACTGTTAGGGTAGTAGATGAACCACCACCTATTGAGATAGATCCTTTTAAGATACCTACAAGTATTGTTGATCGTTTTATGGATAATTATTATTTAGGGGATGGAACTGTCCATCCTGGTGATCACTTGCTTTTTATCCATGAATTATGCGGGTTGTTTAAGTGTGCAGGTATCACAACTGAACAGGTGAAGAAGAAGTTACTCTCTATATCATTGAAAGGAAGAGCTGAAGAATTATATAAGCTGCTAAAGAATGGACAATCCATGGAATGGGAGGAAATGGTACCTCTCTTTTATTCTAAATTCTATCCTCCAAGTGAGATTCATAAGGATAGGAATCTAATATATAACTTTTTGCCTCGTGATGGAGAGAGTACAGCTCAATCTTGGGGGAGATTTAAGTTACTAATGCTTAAATGTCTTATTAATGAACTCCCTAACAATATTATTATCATGAACTTTTATGCAAGGCTTTCTCTATTGGAATTATGCCCTAGAGGCAATAATAAAGATGTTATTATTATAATTATTGTTCATGATAAAGTTTATATTGTTGGAATTATGCCCTAGAGGCAATAATAAAGATGTTATTATTATAATTCTTGTTCATGATAAAGTTTATATTCCATGCTAGAATTGTATTAAGCGGAAACTTTAATACTTGTGTGGTTTGTGAACAACACCGTGTCCCAAGTATGCCTCTATGTACTAGCTCATTGATTAATGATGGTTAAGGTTTCCTAACCATAGACATGAGTTGTCGATTAATAATGAGATCATATCATTGGGAGAATGATATGATGGACAGACCCAAACTAAGCGAAGCAATTAGATCGTGTCATCGTGTTAATCTTTGCGAAGCTTTTCTTATGTCAAATATTGTATTCCTTAGACCATGAGATAATACAACTCCCTGGTATCGGAAGAAAGCTTTGAGGTCATCAAACGTCATCCTATGAGAGGGTGATCATAAAGGTGTCTCTCAGGTGATCGGAAAGTACCTGTTGGGTTGTATGTATCGAGATGGGATTTGTCCCTCCCAAGTCGGAGAGATATACTTCAGGCCCACTCGGTAATAGATATCAACACCGCTTGCAAGCATGTGGTTAAGGAGCTAATCACAAAGTGATATCGGATTACGGAACGAGTAAAGTACTTGCTGTGAACGAGATTGAACTAGGTATGACGGTACCGATGATCAAATCTCGGGCAAGTAAAATATCGCGAGACGAAGGGAATATATATGGGATTGATTGAATCCTGGCATCGTGGTTCATCCGATATGATCATCGATGAATGTGTGGGAGTCAGTATGGGTTTCCAGACCCCACTGTTGATTATTGATATAAGATCATGTCTACATATTCTCGAACCCGAAGGGTCACACACTTAACGTGTCTCGACGCTAGGATAGATTCGATAATTGGTTTATGAGTTTTTGTTCGGAGTCTCGGATGGGATCCGGGACATCATGAGAGGTTCCAGAATGGTCCGGAGAATAAGATTCATATAAGGCAATGCAGTTTTTGGAGTTCGGAATTATTTCGGGTTAATCGATATTGTACCGGAAGCTTCTAGAACCTTCCGGAGGGGGACCAACGTGGCCCCACCTGCCGGGAGGGGCCATGGGCCTATGAGGTAGTGCCCTGGCCGCATTGGGCTAGGGGCACAAGGCCCCATAGGGCCCAGCCGTCCAAACCCTAGGGAAACCCTAGGGGAGCTTCTAGAAGGGGGGGGGGGGACTTGCCCCCCACTCCTCCCTCCTTGGCCGCCGGCCCTAGGGCTTGGGTGAGGGGCAAGGGCTGGCCGCCCACCCCTCTATATAAAGAGTGCTGGGGGCGCACCCCTCCCACACCTCCTCCTCAAGCCCTAGCCGCCCTGCTGCCCTCCTCTCTCTCTCCCTCCCTCCCGACTGCGTGTAGGCGAAGCCCTGCTGCAGAAACTCTCCACCACTTGCACCGCGTCGTCGCGTTGTAGATCCAATCCATCTCTCCACCATACTTGCTGGACCGAGGAAGGAGGAGACGTCGAGGTGCCACACGTGTGACCAGACGTCGAGTTGCACCATCTAAATCCATTGAGACGACACCGTATGAACTGTGGTTTGGTGCTAAACCTAAGTTGTCGTTTCTTAAAGTTTGGGGATGCGAAGCTTACGTCAAGAAGTTGATGCCGGACAAGCTCGAACCCAAAGCGGGGAAATGCGTCTTCATAGGATACCCTAAGGAAACGATTGGGTATACCTTCTACCACAGATCCGAAGGCAAAGTGTTTGTTGCAAACAACGGATCCGTTCTTGAGAAGGAGTTTCTCTCGAAAGAAGTGACTGGGAGGAAAGTAGAGCTAGACGAGGTTATTGAACCTTCTCTCGAGTTGGAGAGTAGCGCAGCACCTGAAATTGTTCCAGTGTCGTCTGCAACAACAAGAGAGGAAGCTAATGACGAGGATCATGAAACTTCGCACGATGCTACTACTGAACTTCGTAGGTCGACAAGGTCACGTGCCACTCCTGAATGGTACGGCAACCCTGTCTTAACTGTCTTGTTGGTAGACAACACTGAACCTGCGAACTATGAGGAAGCAATGATGAGCCCAGACTCTGAGAAATGGCTAGAGGCCATGAAATCCGAATTGGGATCCATGAGCGAAAACCAAGTATGGACTTTGGTGGACCCTCCTAGCGACCGTAAGACCGTTGAGTGCAAATGGATTTTCAAGAAGAAAACAGACGCGGATGGTAATGTTACTGTCTATAAAGCTCGACTTGTCGCAAAAGGGTTTCGGCAAGTTCACGGTGTTGACTACGATGAGACTTTCTCTCTCCTAGCGATGTTTAAGTCCATTCGGATTTTATTAGCAATTGATGCGTTTCATGATTATGAATTATGTCAGATGGATGTCAAGACTGTGTTCCTCAATGGCAACATTGATGAAGAGCTGTATATGATGCAGCCCGAAGGTTTTGTCGATCCTAAGGATGCTAATAAGGTGTGCAAACTTCAGCGTTCCATTTATGGACTGAAGCAAGCATCTCGGAGTTGTAACCTTTGTTTTGATCAAGTGATCAAGAGTTTTGGATTTGTTCCAAATTGCTACGAAGCTTGTATCTACAAGAAAGTGAGTGGGAGCTCGGTGACATTTTTAGTACTATATGTGGATGACATATTGATTATTGGAAATGACATTGGTATGCTTAACGATGTGAAGAGTTATTTGAATAAATGTTTTTCAATGAAAGGCCAAGGAGAAGCTGCTTATATATTAGGCATCAAAATCTATAGAGATAGACAAAGACGCCTAATAGCTTTAAGCCAAAGTACATATCTAGACAAAGTTCTGAAAAGGTTCATAATGGATAAGGCAAAGAAAGGTTCATTGCCCATGTTGTCAGGTAAGATATTGAGCAAGGCTTAGTGTCCAGCTGCGGTAACAGATAGAGATACTCTGAGCAAAGTGCCATATGCCTCGGCCATAGGTTCTATCATGTATGCCATGCTATGTACTAGACCCGACGTGTCCAATGCTCTTAGTTTGACGAGCAGATACCAAAGTGATCCAGGAGTGGAACACTAGACAGACGTAAAGAACATCCTAAAGTATTTAAATAGGACTAAAGAAATGTTCTTGGTCTATGGAGGTGATGAGCAGCTCGTCGTAAAAGGTTACGTCGACGCTAGTTTCGACACCGACAAGGATGATTCTAAATCTCAGACAGGATATGTTTATATTTTGAATGGTGGAGCTGTGAGCTAGAGAAGCTGCAAGCAAAGCGTGATCGCGGGATCTACAGTAGAAGCGGAATACATGGCTGCTGCAGAAGCGTCAAGTGAAGGAGTTTGGATCAGGAACTTCATCACTGAGCTTGGTGTGGTTCCAAGTGCCTTGGACCTATTGGAGATATCGTGCGACAACACTGGCGCTATAGCACTGGCTAAGGAACCAAGATATCATCCAAAGACCAAGCACATCAACCGCCATTTTCATATAATTCGAGATTATATAGCAGATGGAGATCTAAAGATTAGCAAAGTACATACGGATCTGAATGTCGCAGATTCGTTGACTAAACCTCTTCCACGAGCAAAACATGATCAACACCTTAATGCCATGGGTGTTAGATTGTTGCCAGATGTAAACTGATTATTGACTCTAGTGCAAGTGGGAGACTATTGGAATTATGCCCTAGAGGCAATAATAAAGATGTTATTATTATAATTCTTGTTCATGATAAAGTTTATATTCCATGCTAGAATTATATTAAGCGGAAACTTTGATACTTGTGTGGTTTATGAATAACACCGTGTCCCTAGTACGCCTCTATGGACTAGCTCATTGATTAATGATGGTTAAGGTTTCCTAACCATAGACATGAGTTGTCGATTAATAATGATATCATGTCATTAGGAGAATGATATGATGGACAGACCCAAATTAAGCAAAGCAATTAGATCGTGTCATCGTGTTCATCTTTGCGAAGCTTTTTCCAATGTCAAGTATTGTATTCCTTAGACCATGAGATAATACAACTCCCTGGTATCGCAAGAGAGCTTTGAGGTCATCAAACGTCATCCTATGTGAGGGTGATCATAAAGGTGTCTCTCAGGTAATCGGAAAGTACTTGTTGGGTTGTATGTATTGAGATGGAATTTGTCCCTCCCGAGTCGGAGAGATATACTTCGGGCCCACTCGGTAATTGATATCAACACCGCTTGCAAGCACATGGTTAAGGAGTTAATCACAAAGTGATATCGGATTACGGAACGAGTAAAGTACTTGTTGTGAACGAGATTGAACTAGGTATGCTGATACCAACGATCGAATCTCGGGCAAGTAAAATATCGCGTGACGAAGGGAATACATATATGGGATTAATTGAATCCTGGCATTGTGGTTCATCTGATATGATCATCGATGAATATGTGGGAGTCAATATGGGTTTCTAGATCCCTCTGTTGATTATTGATAGAAGATCATGTCTGCATATTCTCGAGCTCGTACGATCACACACTTAACGTGCATCAACGCTAGGATAGAATGGATGATGGGTTTCTGAGTTTTTGTTCGGAGTCTCGTATGAGATCCAGGACATCACGAGAGGTTCCGGAATGGTCCGGAGAATAAGATTCATATAAAGGAAAGCAGTTTTTGGATTTTAGAATCGTTTTGGAGTTTATCGGTATTGTACTGGAAGGTTGTAGAAGGTTCCAGAGTGGGAGCAACATGGGCCCACTTGTCGGGGGCCTGCGTGGGCCTAAGGGGAAGTGCCCTGGCCACTTTGGGCCAGGGGCACAAGGCCCCCAAGGCCCAGCTGTAACATCCCTAAAATCATGATTTCAAAGATTGCATATCATTCATGCATGCATATAGTTTGAGATCAATTTCAAACCAAGTTCAACAAAACAGAAGCACATGGTGCTATCATTTTATGTGAGCAAACTTAAATGGCCATCCCCATTTGGGAGCTTGAATGTTTTAAACAAAGTTTGTTTGTTTCCCTTGTTGATTGGTTTGAGTGTGGAGTTTGTGCAAAATTTTACAAAATAAAAATGACTTCAAAACCATTTTCAAAACATTTGCAAATCTAGTGCTATGGCACTGTTCATTTTGTTATTTCAAAAGAACCAAGCTTGAGCAGAGAGACCACTTGATTTTATGTCCTGAAATGTGATTGTTGCACACTGCAAAAATCCCAAAAAGATTTGGATTCAAATAGAGTTTGATTTCATTTGAAACTCATTTCAGAAATTCAATTTAGAAAAAGAAAAGAGAAAGGAAAATAGAAAAGGGTCGGCGCCAGGAATTGGGCCCAGCAACAGTCGCAGCCCATTTAGCCCACCCGGCTCCCCTCTCTCCCTCTCTCACGCGCAGATGCACCCAGCAAGCCGCTGACACCCGGATCCCACTCCCCCTCTGCTCTATTCGCTGACAAGCGGGCCCTCTCCACGTCACTCCTTCTTCCCCAAATCTCGCGCGCAGACGCCGTCGCCGCTGGCCGTTGCTGCGTTGATTTCTCGGCGTAATTGCCATTGATTCGCTGAGCGTTTCTTGTCGAGCCTCCGCCTACTTAAGCACCTCCCCACTCCGTTCCATTCCCCTCACTCAATTTCATCTCCACGCCCCCAGGCTGCTCGCAACTCGCCAAACACCGCCGCAGCTCCGATGACCTCCGGCAGCAAATTCCGGTGAGACCCGACCGCCCCTATGCCTCTGATTCAAATGAATGTGCCCAGCGTGATTTCGTGCATCTTCTGATACTCTTCGCTTGCCTGCTCGTGACCCAGGACGCCGTCCCCGTTTGTGCCCGCAACCGACCGAGCCGCCACTCAACTCCGGCGACCGATTACGGTAAGCAGAGCGCGCCCCTTGACCCGTCTGGCATACGAGGATGTTCGCCACTGTCTTGTGCGTCTCCTAATCCATCTGGTTCGTGCTAGGGCGACGCAAAACCTCGGCAACAACTTCGACAGCAACCACCCAACGCCGTGCGCAACTCCGACGAGCTCCAGCAGCCCCTGCCGTGCGCCCCTTGCCAAGCCACCTCCATGTTGAGCTTCGCCTCGACCCTGCGGTTCTGGTAAGCACCCTCTCCCCTCCCCGGACGACCTAGAACGCCAGCGCCGCCGCTGACAGACGCGCCGCCGCCAGTCGCCGCCGCTAGCGCCGCTAGTCTATGGTCGAGGCAACAGCAGCCGTAGATGTAGATCTGGCGGTTTAGATTAGATCCTAGCGAATCGTTTTATTTGAATCTGGCGCGTTGGATCTGACTTGATCCGACGGCGCGGAAGGGTGATCCTGAGCGAAGCGGTATCGACCAATAGGATAGCGCCGCGTGGCTAGGGTTTAGTTTAAAAACAGAATTTGAATCAGATTTATATCCAAATTTGATTTGCTTGTAACTTTTGATTTCCACATTACATTTTAGCAAATTTTATATCGTTGGAATCAGGAAGACAAGCCCTTTCTGTTTATGCAATGTGTTTAGTGTTTAGTTTCTGTTAAAATGACTTTATTTGCAGAAACTTGTTTAGGACTATTTTGAGTATAGGAATTGTTTAGGAAATTGTTTTAGTGTAAAATAAACTTGGTTTAGCAAGTTTTTAACTTGGTTATGATTCAGTACTATGCACTTGCTTGGTTGAGTTTTAAAAATCATCACTTAGCATTTTGCATGCATGCATGCATATGTATTTTTGTTTGTTTGTATATGTTGTGTGTAATTTGTTGCTATCATTCTTTGTGTAGACTTTGGTGCTAGTGATTGTGATTGTGAAGAGTGCTACTCTCCCAGCTACCAAGGCAAGTGGTACTTCATGAATATGTCTATCCCCATATTTTTATACAAGCACTAGAAATATTTTGCTAAGTCTTGCATGTTACTATTTTTGCCAAATGCCATGTTGGGAAATCCTAAGTAGTTGTAGAATTGCTAGGAAATTTTCTAAGTTAAGTACTATCTATGCCATGCTTAGCCTAGCTAGTAGCAAACAAGGGTTGGTAAAATATACATGCTATGGTGAAAATATTTCTAAGTCTTTGGACTTATGTTTTTCTTAATAAAACAACTAAGTCAATGAATCACCTGGGTGGAAAGGGACTTGATTGGTGGTTTTTGGTTGAGTGGTTACACAAGCCCATGGCTATGGTTTACCTTGTGTATCTCACTTGTGGAAAGCCACCCAGGAACAAAGGGATTTTAGAGGCCAAGTGTTGAGAAGCTTATAGTGCAGCCACTTGGCAATATGGGCTCTGCCTGGATCACATAGGTTGCTAGAACTTAGCCATTTGGACAGTTGGTGGTAGTGGGAATGATAGGTTGGAACACGTCCATTTGGTCTAAGGGAAGGCTTCTGAAAGGTCCTGTCTTGGTGAAACCAAGTCTGGTGGGGAAAGTGCACAACCTCTGCAGATGGAAAAATCTAAGTACTTAGCCAAGTCCATGGAAATGGACAACTTGAGCATCAAGGCATGGAAGCTATCAAGAATCTCATCACTCCAACTTCTAAGTAAAAACTTGTGGGTGAACAAGGGTGCAGGACCTCAATGTCTATTGGTGGTTCCTTGGGAAAAGTTTTGACAAAGAAAAACTTAGTGATTTCAACTAATAGGCAAAACCTATTTTGAGCAAAGCAAGCCAAGCTACACTTAGCCAAATTGCATGTAGTAATATAGTCCACCTAAATTTTACTAAGGTATCACTTGCCAATACTATTCCAAAGTATTGACCCACTGTGGCTGTAACTTGTGATGTTGCAGGTTACTCTGATGAGGATTAGGTGTCATGAGTCTACACTCAACATGTTTGCCTGTGGCACATGAAGATGAAGACTTATATTTATTTACTTATTCAAACTCTTGTATTAGGCCTGTGGCCTTGAGTTGTAAAGACTATGTTTATCTCTGGAATGGATGTAATAAATGACCTTTGTATCTGTGTACTTCATCTTAAACTGTGGATGCAAGCAATGATCCAGGGACTAGCATTGCAATCACAGGGATCCTTTTCCTTTACAAAGGAGGGATCTTACAGATGGTATCAGAGCACTGTGTTGCCTGTAGGATTATGACCCTAGGATTAGAAACCAGTAAGGAAAATTTTCAACTACTTCTACACTTGTCTATTCTTCTCGTAAACTTTTCTAATCTTCTCTCTCATCTCTATTTGTAGATGAATTCCATCAACGAAGCCGTGAGGAAAGGACCACTCATGACAATGACTTTGGAGTGTGAAACAGAATTCCCCAAGGCTCTCAAGGACCTCATGGTTGCATTAGAGATACAAGGTGCAGCTGTGTACAAGGGTTTTCCAGTGATGGATGAAGGAGTGGAATACTGGTGGGTGCAACTTCACTTGTATAAAAACAAGGAAGACAACCATCAAGAAAAAGGATTCTGCATGTTCACCAATTCAGTGGTGCACCCTACATTCTTTGAATCAGCAAGGGATGCAGCTTGGAAGACCATCAAAGAACTTGGTGACAGAGTCAAGTGCAGAATGCTCAACCTCCAAAATGATCTAAGGAAAGAGAAGGAACATACCCAAGAGTTGGAAGCTACCAACCAAACTTTAAGAGGAGACATTATAGACTTAGTGATGGAATCATGTGAGCAAGATAGGCTGATTGCTTCTAGAAACATTGTGTTAGCCAACAGATCCAGTGAGATAGGATTGTAAACGTACTTCGTTAGTTGGACCACCATCTAACACCCTATTTTCCAAAATGTTGCTTTGAAATAAGATTGAACCTTGGTTGATGTAATGGTTTCATGTATGCATGGCTTGTGAGTTTTGCTTTCCAAGGTTATGTATGTGATGTTTTGACTTTTGTTTTATCTTGAATTGTGCTGTTCTAACTTTTCTATCTTATAAATAGATGCCTATTACCATCATCACTGTTGAGGAGTTCTAGGTTACCCGCTTTGGTACTCGTATCGTTGAGCTTACTACTTTGCTCAATCTCCCTCTTCCCACCATCATGGTGCATCCCCTCACCAAGTTTGAGAGGAAGGACCTCTGGGGCTTCAAGGTGAACCAGCCCGGACGCCAGACAGAGCCTACTACGGAGGCCATCGTCTTCAAGCTCATGCACGGTGACAGGGACAGAGGCATGGAGGTAGTTATGCAGGATCTGATAGGACGTCTCCTAGGGCGACACTCCCGACAGGTTAGAGGCACCCACTTCCACGTATTCGGAAGACGTGATGAGGATGGAGAGTCCATCGACTTCGAGGACGATTCGAGGGACGCAGCAGAGCCGATACGCCTGTACCTCCAGGACTTAGAGTCTCTCATTAGGCACGTGGACACGGACAGGACCAATGTCATGCTCAGCAATGATGAGCTCCAGGTGCAGCTTCGCGAGAAGGACAAGCTCTTCGCGCAACAAGACGAGATAGTCAAAGTAATGGAGGCGAAGTTCGAGACCCAGGACAGGAAGTTCAAGAGTCAGGAGAAGCGTGTCCAGGATAGGAACAAGAAGATCCGGGACATGACTGAAGAACTGCAGTCCAAGGACTTCGAGCTAGAGCAGAAGCATACGGTGATCGAGAGGCTTCGTTCCCAGAAGAGGGCTCTCAAGGCCAAGATAGAGTCCTTGACCACTAGCATTGAGGAGAACAAGGCCGTGATGGAGAACGCAGGTCTTACCTTTGTCGAGGAGGAGATTGATGCCGATGAGTAGACTTGACTACTCGTTTATCTTTCATTATCATACTTGTTATTTGAGAACTTGTTATTGGACCATCCGACATGTGGATGGCTTGCTACTTGTGTGTTTTACTTCGTGAACTTGTTATTTTGTTGTTGAACCTTTATCTTGTGTTGCATGCTTTGTGTTTGCTTATGTGATGTAATGTGCATGAAAGCATCTATGGGTATCTCATTCTTACCTCTATTTGAACAAACCAAAGATGCCTCCCCGTCGTGCAAACCCCAACCCCAACAACAACAACAACAACATCACTCCAGAAATGCAACAAATGATGACTGCTCAAACACAGCTGATGCAGATGATGACAACGTTCATCCAGAACCAAAACAATAACAACAACAACAATAACAACAACAACCCTCCGGGCTTTGATATGCTCACCAGGTTCTTGAGATTGAGGCCAGCTAAGTTCTCAGGGACGACTAATCCCATGGTGGCCAATGATTGGCTACGTTCTGTGAACAAGGAATTAGTAACCGTGGGCTGTACGGATGCTGAAAAAGTTAGATTTGCAGCACATCTGCTGGAAGGGCCAGCCGCCACTTGGTGGGACAACTTCCAGATCACCACTCCCATAGATGAAGTGACATGGGCTATCTTTGAGGATGGCTTTCGCACTGCTCATATATCATCAGGAGTGATGAGCCTGAAAAAGAAAGAGTTCCACAATCTGAAGCAGCGCCACCGCAGCGTGGCTGAATACATTGAGGAATTCAACAATCTGGCGCGTTATGCACCAGATGAAGTTGACACTGATGCCAAGAGAAAGGAAATATTTCTTGAAGGCTTGAATGATGAGCTGAATCTGCAATTGGCTGTGGCCTATGTTCCCACTTATCAGTCGCTCTATGACAAGGCTGCTATTTTGGAAAACAAAATAAAGCAAGTTGAGAGTAGAAAGAGGAAGCACTCCGACAAGCACAGCTCGGGATCGTCTCACAAACGGTCTCATTATGATGACAGCGGAAGCTCAGGATCCCACAAGCATGGGAAATTCAACAAGAACCACAACCACAACCGTCATGACAACAAGCATCACCGTAGTCATGACAACGACAAGTACAAGAACCACAAGAGTGGACATAAGAGCCACCACAGTGGTAATGGTAGTGGAAGTGCAAGTCAGCTGTTAAGAGAGACATCAGTCAGGTTGAATGCTTCAAATGCAAGAAGATGGGGCATTATGCAAATGAATGCCCAGAGAAGAAGGTTGAAGGACCCAACAAGCCCAACCCTTTCCAGAAGGGACAGGTAAACCACATCAATGTGGAGGAGGTCTATGAGGAGCCTGATGTTGTTGCTGGTAAGTTCAGACTCAATTCTATTCCAGCATTTGTACTCTTTGATACTGATGCATCTCATTCATTCATATCAAGAGCATTTGTTGAAAGAAATGAACTACCGGTAGAAACTATTGGGTGTCCTATAAAAGTAAGTTCTCCTGGTGGAGAAATGATCGTGAATTCTGGATGTCATAATCTAGTCATAGAATTTGGGAAGTATAAGTTTCCCGTTAACGTGATAATTCTAAACTCCCAAGGATTGGATGTCATTCTGGGAATGGACTGGATGACTAAGTACAAAGGAGTGATAGATTGTGCCAATCATACTGTCTCACTCACAACTCTAGAAAATAAAAGGATCAGATTCAAGACCAACTTTGAAGCAAAAAAGGAGTATGCTAAATTCTCTTAAGGGGGTTAGCATGGACAGTGTGCCAATTGTGAGTGAATATCCGGATGTGTTTTTGGAAGAATTGCCGGGAATGCCACCAGATAGAGATGTGGAATTCCTGATAGATTTGGTACCAGGGTCTGGACCAATAGCAAAGAGACCGTATAAAATGTCAGTTGATGAACTGAAAGAGCTCAAAAAGCAACTTGGAGAACAGCTACAGAAAGGATTTATTCAACCAAGTTCTTCATCTTGGGGAGCCCCAGTTTTGTTCGTGGAGAAGAAAGATAGAAGTCAAAGGTTATGCATAGATTACCGTTCACTCAACGAGGTAACTATCAAGAACAAATATCCTTTTCCTAGAATCAATGACTTGTTTGATCAGCTAGAAGGAGCATGCGTGTTCTCAAAGATTGATCTCTGGTCAGGCTATTTTCAACTCAAGATAAGAGAACAAGACATACCAAAAACAGCCGTCACTACAAGGTATGGGTTGTATGAGTATACCGTAATGCCTTTTGGCTTGACCAATGCTCCAGCATACTTCATGAATATGATGAATAAGGTGTTCATGGAATTTCTTGACAAGTTTGTTGTGTTTTCATCGATGACATCTTAGTCTACTCCAAGAGCAAAGAAGAACATGAAGGACACTGACGTTTGATACTTGAGAAATTAAGAGAGCATAAACTTTATGCTAAATTCAGCAAGTGTGAGTTCTGGTTGGAGGAAGTTGGTTTTCTTGGTCATGTTATGACAAAGGATGGTGTAGCAGTTGATCCTGCTAAGGTTTCAGCTGTGACTGAATGGGAATCTCCCAAGTCCGTGAAAGAAGTTCGTAGTTTGCTTGGCTTAGCAGGTTACTACAGAAGGTTTATTGAGAATTTCTCTAAGGTAGCTAAGCCCATGACTGAATTGTTAAAGAAAGACAAGAAGTTTGCTTGGTCTTAAGGTTGTGAACTCAGCTTTCAAGAGTTGAAGAAGAGACTTGTGACAGCACCAGTCTTGTGTCTGCCAGATTTGGAAAAAGATTTCCAAGTATATTGTGATGCATCTCATCAAGGTTTGGGTGCAGTACTTATGCAAGACGGTAAAGTTGTGGCTTATGCCTCGAGACAACTCAAAACTCATGAAGTAAACTATCCTACTCATGATTTAGAGTTAGCCTCTGTCGTCCATGCACTCAAAACATGGAGACACTATCTTTTGGGAAAGCGTTGTGAAGTGTTCACGGATCACAAAAGTTTGAAGTATATCTTCACTCAGAAGGAAATTAATATGAGACAAAGAAGATGGCTAGAACTTATCAAGGACTATGACTTAAGTTTGCAATACCACCCCGGTAAAGCAAATGTTGTAGCAGATGCTCTAAGTCGTAAGGTATTTGTGAATGGCCTTACCAAAGGATAATTGACAGATGATCTGTGTACCCAATTTAGAAAACTCAGATTGGAGATTGTGCCTGAAGGACATCTCATGTCTTTGGACGTTCAACCCACTTTGTTGGACAAAATCAAAGAAGCCCAGAAGATTGATAAAGAAATCGAATAGATTAAAGAAAAGATTGGCAAGGGAAAAGCCAAAGGGTTCCATGAAGACGAACAGGGTACTTTATGGCATGGGAAACGTATCTGTGTTCCACAATACCCGGAGTTGCGGAAACTGATTTTACAAGAAGCACACAACTCTCCGTATTCCATTCATCCGGGTAACACCAAAATGTACATGGACATGAAAGAAAGATTTTGGTGGAATAATCTCAAGAAGGACATCGCCGAACATATTGCTTTGTGTGATGTGTGCAGTAGAGTGAAAGCGGAGCATCAGAAACCAGCAGGTTTTCTTCAACCACTACCTATTCCTGATTGGAAGTGGGACAAAATTGGTATGGATTTCATTACCGGATTACCAAGGACCAGGTCAGGATATGATTCCATATGGGTAGTAATGGATCGCCTAACTAAAGTGGCTCATTTCATACCCGTGAAGACAACTTATACAAGTGCTAAGTTGGCCAAGATCTACATGAGTAGAATTGTATGTCTACATGGAGTGCCAAAGAGTATTTTGTCTGATAGGGGAACTCAATTCACTTCCCATTTTTGGAGACAGTTGCATGAATCATTGGGAACGAGGTTGGAATTCAGTACTGCTTTTCATCCCCAAACCGATGGACAAACAGAAAGGACTAATCAGATTCTTGAAGACATGTTGAAGGCGTGTGCCTTAGACTATGGAGCCAGTTGGGATGAAAGTCTGCCTTACGCAGAATTTTCTTATAACAATAGCTATGAAGCCAGCATTGAGATGGCACCGTTTGAGTTTCTCTACGGAAGAAAATGTACCACCCCATTGTTATGGAATGGTGTGGGAGAAAGAAGTTTATTCGGGCCAGATCTTATCAAAGAAGCCGAAGAGAAGGTCAAGTTGGTTAAGGACAGGTTGAAGATAGCACAGTCCCGACAGAAAAGCTACGCAGATCCTAAGCGTAGAGAAGTCACCTACGAAGTTGGTGATGGAGCCTATCTTAGAGTGTCACCACTTCGAGGAGTGAAAAGATTCGGAGTCAAAGGAAAATTGGCACCAAGATATGTTGGACAATTCAAGATTCTGAGTCGCAAAGGAGAAGTTGCCTATGAAATTGAACTGCCAGAATCTCTATCAGCTGTCCATAATGTGTTTATGTGAGTCAGCTTAAGAAATGCCACCCAGAAATGGAAGAAACTTCTTTGAAGGATACTATACCTTTGGAGGAGGTTCAATTGGAAAGTGATCTCACCTATGAAGAGAAACCCATCAAGATTCTTGAGACTGCAGAAAGAGTCACAAGGACTAAGACTATCAAGTTTTGCAAAGTGCAGTGGAATCCGGAGAGGAAGCAACATGGGAAAGAGAAGATGATCTTCGGAAAGACCACCCTCACCTATTTGCTAGCCAATCCAAATCTCGAGGGCGAGATTCACCTTAAGGGGGTTAGATTTGTAACATCCCTAAAATCATGATTTCAAAGATTGCATATCATTCATGCATGCATATAGACTGAGATCAATTTCAAACCAAGTTCAAGAAAACAGAAGAACATAGTGCTATCATTTTATGTGAGCAAACTTAAATGGACATCCCCATTTGAGAGCTTGAATGTTTTAAACCAAGTTTGTTTGTTTCCCTTGTTGATTGGTTTGAGTGTGGAGTTTGTGCAAAAATTTACAAAATAAAAATGACTTCAAAAACATTTTCAAAACATTTGCAAATCTAGTGCTATGGCACTGATTATTTTGTTATTTCAAAAGAACCAAGCTTGAGTAGAGAGACCACTTGATTTTATGTCCTAAAATGTGATTGTTGCACACTGCAAAAATCCCAAAAAGATTTGGATTCAAATAGAGTTTGAATTCATTTCAAACTCATTTCAGAAATTCAATTTAGAAAAAAGAAAAGAGAAAGGAAAATAGAAAAGGGCCGGCGCCAGGAATTGGGCCCAGCAACAGTCGCAGCCCATTTAGCCCACCCGGCTCCCCTCTCTCCCTCTCTCACGCGCAGACGCACCCAGCGAGCCGCTGACACCCGGACCCCACTCCCCCTCTGCTCTATTCGCTGACAAGTGGGCCCTCTCCACGTCACTCCTTCTTCCTCAAATCTCGCGCGCAGACGCCATCGCCGCTGGCCGTTGCTGCGTTGATTTCTCGGCGTAATTGCCATTGATTCGCTGAGCGTTTCTTGTCGAGCCTCCGCCTACTTAAGAACCTCCCCACTCCGTTCCATTCCCCTCACTCAATTTCATCTCCACGCCCCCAGGCTGCTCGCAACTCGCCAAACACCGCCGCAGCTCTGATGACCTCCGGCAGCAAATTCCGGTGAGACCCAATCGCCCCTATGCCTCTGATTCAAACGAATGTGCCCAGCGTGATTTCGTGCATCTTCTGATACTCTTCGCTTGCCTGCTCGTGACCCAGGATGTCGTCCCCGTTCGTGCCCGCAACCGACCGAGCCGCCACTCAACTCCGGCGACCGATTACGGTAAGCAGAGCGCGCCCCTTGACCCCTCTGGCATACGAGGATGTTCGCCACTGTCTTGCGCATCTCCTAATCCTCTGGTTCGTGCTAGGGCAACGCGAAACCTCGGCAACAACTTCGACAGCAACCACCCGACGCCGTGCGCAACTCCGACGAGCTCCAGCAGCCCCTGCCGTGCGCCCCTTGCCAAGCCACCTCCACGTTGAGCTTCGCCTCGACCCTGTGGTTCTGGTAAGCACCCTCTCCCCTCCCCGGACGACCTAGAACGCCAGAGCCGCCGCTGACAGACGCACCACCGCCAGTCGCCGCCGCTAGCGCCGCTAGTCTATGGTCGAGGCAACAGCAGCCGTTAGATGTAGATCTGGCGGTTTAGATTAGATCCGAGCGGATATTTTTCTTTGAATCTGGCGCGTTGGATCTGACTTGATCCGATGGCGCGGAAGGGTGATCCTGAGCGAAGCGGTATCGACCAATAGGATAGCGCCGCGTGGCTAGGGTTTAGTTTAAAAACAGAATTTGAATCAGATTTATATCCAAATTTGATTTGCTTGTAACTTTTGATTTCCACGTTAGATTTTAGCAAATTTTATACCGTTGGAATCAGGAAGACAATCCCTTTCTGTTTATGCAATGTGTTTAGTGTTTAGTTTCTGTTAAAATGACTTTATTTGCAGAAACTTGTTTAGGACTATTTTGAGTATAGGAATTGTTTAGGAAATTGTTTTAGTGTAAAATAAACTTGGTTTAGCAAGTTTTTAACTTGGTTATGATTCAGTACTATGCACTTGCATGGTTGAGTTTTAAAAATCATCACTTAGCATTTTGCATGCATGCATGCATATGTATTTTTGTTTGTTTGTATATGTTGTGTGTAATTTGTTGCTATCATTCTTTGTGTAGACTTTGGTGCTAGTGATTGTGATTGTGAAGAGTGCTACTCTCCCAGCTACCAAGGCAAGTGGTACTTCATGAATATGTCTATCCCTATATTTTTATACAAGCACTAGAAATATTTTGCTAAGTCTTGCATGTTACTATTTTTGCCAAATGCCATGTTGGGAAATCCTAAGTAGTTGTAGAATTGCTAGGAAATTTTCTAAGTTAAGTACTATCTATGCCATGCTTAGCCTAGCTAGTAGCAAACAAGGGTTGGTAAAATATACATGCTATGGTGAAAATATTTCTAAGTCTTTGGACTTATGTTTTTCTTAATAAAACAACTAAGTCAATGAATCACCGGTTGGAAAGGGACTTGATTGGTGGTTTTTGGTTGAGTGGTTACACAAGGCCCATGGCTATGGTTTACCTTGTGTATCTCACTTGTGGAAAGCCACCCAGGAACAAAGGGATTTTAGAGGCCAAGTGTTGAGAAGCTTATAGTGCAGCCACTTGGCAATATGGGCTCTGCCTGGATCACATAGGTTGCTAGAACTTAGCCATTTGGACAGTTGGTGGTAGTGGGAATGATAGGTTGGAACACGTCCATTTGGTCTAAGGGAAGGCTTCTGAAAGGTCCTGTCTTGGTGAAACCAAGTCTGGTGGGGAAAGTGCATAACCTCTGCAGATGGAAAAATCTAAGTACTTAGCCAAGTCCATGGAAATGGACAACTTGAGCATCAAGGCATGGAAGCTATCAAGAATCTCATCACTCCAACTTCTAAGTAAAAACTTGTGGGTGAACAAGGGTGAAGGACCTCAATGTCTATTGGTGGTTCCTTGGGAAAAGTTTTGACAAAGAAAAACTTAGTGATTTCAACTAATAGGCAAAACCTATTTTGAGCAAAGCAAGCCAAGCTACACTTAGCCAAATTGCATGTAGTAATATAGTCCACCTAAATTTTACTAAGGTATCACTTGCCAATACTATTCCAAAGTATTGACCCACTATGGCTGTAACTTGTGATGTTGCAGGTTACTCTGATGAGGATTAGGTGTCATGAGTCTACACTCAACATGTTTGCCTGTGGCACATGAAGATGAAGACTTATATTTATTTACTTATTCAAACTCTTGTATTAGGCCTGTGGCCTTGAGTTGTAAAGACTATTTTTATCTCTGGAATGGATGTAATAAATGACCTTTGTATCTATGTACTTCATCTTAAACTGTGGATGCAAGCAATGATCCAGGGACTAGCATTGCAATCACAGGGATCCTTTTCCTTTACAAAGGAGGGATCTTACAGATGGTATCAGAGCACTGTGTTGCCTGTAGGATTATGACCCTAGGATTAGAAACCAGTAAGGAAAATTTTCAACTACTTCTACACTTGTCTATTCTTCTCGTAAACTTTTCTAATCTTCTCTCTCATCTCTATTTGTAGATGAATTCCATCAACGAAGCCGTGAGGAAAGGACCACTCATGACAATGACTTTGGAGTGTGAAACAGAATTCCCCAAGGCTCTCAAGGACCTCATGGTTGCATTAGAGATACAAGGTGCAGCTGTGTACAAGGGTTTTCCAGTGATGGATGAAGGAGTGGAATACTGGTGGGTGCAACTTCACTTGTATAAAAACAAGGAAGACAACCATCAAGAAAAAGGATTCTGCATGTTCACCAATTCAGTGGTGCACCCTACATTCTTTGAATCAGCAAGGGATGCAGCTTGGAAGACCATCAAAGAACTTGGTGACAGAGTCAAGTGCAGAATGCTCAACCTCCAAAATGATCTAAGGAAAGAGAAGGAACATACCCAAGAGTTGGAAGCTACCAACCAAACTTTAAGAGGAGACATTATAGACTTAGTGATGGAATCATGTGAGCAAGATAGGCTGATTGCTTCTAGAAACATTGTGTTAGCCAACAGATCCAGTGAGATAGGATTGTAAACGTACTTCGTTAGTTGGACCACCATCTAACACCCTATTTTCCAAAATGTTGCTTTGAAATAAGATTGAACCTTGGTTGATGTAATGGTTTCATGTATGCATGGCTTGTGAGTTTTGCTTTCCAAGGTTATGTATGTGATGTTTTGACTTTTGTTTTATCTTGAATTGTGCTGTTCTAACTTTTCTATCTTATAAATAGATGCCTATTACCATCAGCACTGTTGAGGAGTTCTAGGTTACCCGCTTTGGTCCTCGTATCGTTGAGCTTACTACTTTGCTCAATCTCCCTCTTCCCACCATCATGGTGCATCCCCTCACCAAGTTTGAGAGGAAGGACCTCTGGGGCTTCAAGGTGAACCAGCCCGGATGCCAGACAGAGCCTACTACGGAGGCCATCGTCTTCAAGCTCATGCACGGTGACAGGGAGAGAGGCATGGAGGTAGTTATGCAGGATCTGATAGGACGTCTGCTAGGGCGACACTCCGGACAGGTTAGAGGCACCCACTTCCACGTCTTCGGAAGACGTGATGAGGATGGAGAGTCCATCGACTTCGAGGAAGATTCGAGGGACGCAGCAGAGCCGATACGCCTGTACCTCCAGGACTTAGAGTCTCTCATTAGGCACGTGGACACGGACAGGACCAATGTCATGCTCAGCAATGATGAGCTCCGGGTGCAGCTTCGCGAGAAGGACAAGCTCTTCGCGCAGCAAGACGAGATAGTCAAAGAAATGGAGGCGAAGTTCGAGACCCAGGACAGGAAGTTCAAGAGTCAGGAGAAGCGTGTCCAGGATAGGAACAAGAAGATCCGGGACATGACTGAAGAACTGCAGTCCAAGGACTTCGAGCTAGAGCAGCAGCAGACGGTGATCGAGAGGCTTCGTTCCCAGAAGAGGGCTCTCAAGGCCAAGATAGAGTCCTTGACCACTAGCATTGAGGAGAACAAGGCCGCGATGGAGAACACAGGTCTTACCTTTGTCGAGGAGGAGATTGATGCCGATGAGTAGACTTGACTACTCGTTTATCTTTCATTATCATACTTGTTATTTGAGAACTTGTTATTGGACCATCCGACATGTGGATGGCTTGCTAGTTGTGTGTTTTACTTCGTGAACTTGTTATTTTGTTGTTAAACCTTTATCTTGTGTTGCATGCTTTGTGTTTGCTTATGTGATGTAATGTGCATGAAAGCATCTATGGGTATCTCATTCTTACCTCTATTTGAACAAACCACAGATGCCTCCCCGTCGTGCAAACCCCAACCCCAACAATAACAACAACATCACTCCAGAAATGCAACAAATGATGACTGCTCAAACACAGCTGATGCAGATGATGACAACGTTCATCCAGAACCAAAACAATAACAACAACAACAACAACAACAACAATAACAACCCTCCGGGCTTTGATATGCTCACCAGGTTCTTGAGATTGAGGTCAGCTAAGTTCTCAGGGACGACTAATACCATGGTGGCCAATGATTGGCTACGTTCTGTGAACAAGGACTTAGTAACCGTGGGCTGTACGGATGCTGAAAAAGTCAGATTTGCAGCACATCTGCTGGAAGGGCCAGCCGCCACTTGGTGGGACAACTTCCAGATCACCACTCCCATAGATGAAGTGACATGGGCTATCTTTGAGGATGGCTTTCGCACTGCTCATATCTCATCATAAGTGATGAGCCTAAAAAAGAAAGAGTTCCACAATCTGAAGCAGCGCCACTGCAGCGTGGCTGAATACATTGAGGAATTCAACAATCTGGCGCGTTATGCACCAGATGAAGTTGACACTGATGCCAAGAGAAAGGAAAAATTTCTTGAAGGCTTGAATGATGAGCTGAATCTGCAATTAGCTGTGGCCTATGTTCCCACTTATCAGTCGCTCTGTGACAAGGCTGCTATTTTGGAGAACAAAATAAAGCAAGTTGAGAGTAGAAAGAGGAAGCACTCCGACAAGCACAGCTCGGGATCGTCTCACAAACGATCTCATTATGATGACAGCGGAAGCTCAGGATCCCACAAGCATGGGAAATTCAACAAGCACCACAACCACAACCGTCATGACAACAAGCATCACCGTAGTCATGACAACGACAAGTACAAGAACCACAAGAGTGGACATAAGAGCCACCACAGTGGTAATGGTAGTGGAAGTGCAAGTCAGCCTGTTAAGAGAGACATCAGTCAGGTTGAATGCTTCAAATGCAAGAAGATGGGGAATTATGCAAATGAATGCCCAGAGAAGAAGGTTGAAGGACCCAACAAGCCCAACCCTTTCCAGAAGGGACAGGTAAACCACATCAATGTGGAGGAGGTCTATGAGGAGCCTGATGTTGTTGCTGTAAGTTCAGACTCAATTCTATTCCAGCATTTGTACTCTTTGATACTGGTGCATCTCATTCATTCATATCAAGAGCATTTGTTGAAAGAAATGAACTACCGGTAGAAACTATTGGGTGTCCTATAAAAGTAAGTTCTCCTGGTGGAGAAATGATCGTGAATTCTGGATGTCATAATCTAGTCATAGAATTTGGGAAGTATAACTTTCCCGTTAACGTGATAATTCTAAACTCCCAAGGATTGGATGTCATTCTGGGAATGGACTGGATGACTAAGTACAAAGGAGTGATAGATTGTGCCAATCATACTGTCTCACTCACAACTCCAGAAAATAAAAGGATCAGATTCAAGACCAACTTTGAAGCAAAAAGGAGTATGCTAAATTCTCTTAAGGGGGTTAGCATGGACAGTGTGCTAATTGTGAGTGAATATCCGGATGTGTTTCCGGAAGAATTGCCGGGAATGCCACCAGATAGAGATGTGGAATTCCTGATAGATTTGGTACCAGGGTCTGGACCAATAGCAAAGAGACCGTATAAAATGTCAGTTGATGAACTGAAAGAGCTCAAAAAGCAACTTGGAGAACAGCTACAGAAAGGATTTATTCAACCAAGTTCTTCATCTTGGGGAGCCCCAGTTTTGTTCGTGGAGAAGAAAGATAGAAGTCAAAGGTTATGCATAGATTACCGTTCACTCAACGAGGTAACTATCAAGAACTAATATCCTTTGCCTAGAATCAATGACTTGTTTGATCAGCTATAAGGAGCATGCGTGTTCTCAAAGATTGATCTCCGGTGAGGCTATTTTCAACTCAAGATAAGAGAACAAGACATACCAAAAACAGCCTTCACTACAAGGTATGGGTTGTATGAGTATACCGTAATGCCTTTTGGCTTGACCAATGCTCCAGCATACTTCATGAATATGATGAATAAGGTGTTCATGGAATTTCTTGACAAGTTTGTTATCGTTTTCATCGATGACATCTTAGTCTACTCCAAGAGCAAAGAAGAACATGAAGGACACTTACGTTTGATACTTGAGAAATTAAGAGAGCATAAACTTTATGCTAAATTCAGCAAGTGTGAGTTCTGGTTGGAGGAAGTTGGTTTTCTTGGTCATGTTATGACAAAGGATGGTGTAGCAGTTGATCCTGCTAAGGTTTCAGCTGTGACTGAATGGGAATCTCCCAAGTCCGTGAAAGAAGTTCGTAGTTTCCTTGGCTTAGCAGGTTACTATAGAAGGTTTATTGAGAATTTCTCTAAGGTAGCTAAGCCCATGACTGAATTGTTAAAGAAAGACAAGAAGTTTGCTTGGTCTGAAGGTTGTGAACTCAGCTTTCAGGAGTTGAAGAAGAGACTTGTGACAGCACCAGTCTTGTGTCTGCCAGATTTGGAAAAAGATTTCCAAGTATATTGTGATGCATCTCATCAAGGTTTGGGTGCAGTACTTATGCAAGACGGTAAAGTTGTGGCTTATGCCTCGAGACAACTCAAAACTCATGAAGTAAACTATCCTACTCATGATTTAGAGTTAGCCTCTGTCATCCATGCACTCAAAACATGGAGACACTATCTTTTGGGAAAGCGTTGTGAAGTGTTCACGGATCACAAAAGTTTGAAGTATATCTTCACTCAAAAGGAAATTAATATGAGACAAAGAAGATGGCTAGAACTTATCAAGGACTATGACTTAAGTTTGCAATACCACCCCGGTAAAGCAAATGTTGTTGCAGATGCTCTAAGTCGTAAGGTATTTGTGAATGGCCTTACCAAAGGAGAATTGCCAGATGATCTGCGTACCCAATTTAGAAAACTCAGATTGGAGATTGTGCCTGAAGGACATCTCATGTCTTTGGATGTTCAACCCACTTTGTTGGACAAAATCAAAGAAGCCCAGAAGATTGATAAAGAAATCGAAGAGATTAAAGAAAAGATTGGCAAGGGAAAAGCCAAAGGGTTCCATGAAGACGAACAGGGTACTTTATGGCATGGGAAACGTATCTGTGTTCCACAAGACCCGGAGTTGCGGAAACTGATTTTACAAGAAGCACACAACTCTCCGTATTCCATTCATCCGGGTAACACCAAAATGTACATGGACATGAAAGAAAGATTTTGGTGGAATAATCTCAAGAAGGACATCGCCGAACATATTGCTTTGTGTGATGTGTGCAGTAGAGTGAAAGCGGAGCATCAGAAACCAGCAGGTTTGCTTCAACCACTACCTATTCCTGATTGGAAGTGGGACAAAATTGGTATGGATTTCATTACCGGATTACCAAGGACCAGGTCAGGATATGATTCCATATGGGTAGTAGTGGATCGCCTAACTAAAGTGGCTCATTTCATACCCGTGAAGACAACTTATACAAGTGCTAAGTTGGCCAAGATCTACATGAGTAGAATTGTATGTCTACATGGAGTGCCAAAGAGTATTGTGTCTGATAGGGGAACTCAATTCACTTCCCATTTTTGGAGACAGTTGCATGAATCATTGGGAACGAGGTTGGAATTCAGTACTGCTTTTCATCCCCAAACCGATGGACAAACAGAAAGGACTAATCAGATTCTTGAAGACATGTTGAGGGCGTGTGCCTTAGACTATGGAGCCAGTTGGGATGAAAGTCTGCCTTACACAGAATTTTCTTATAACAACAGCTATCAAGCCAGCATTGAGATGGCACCGTTTGAGTTTCTCTACGGAAGAAAATGTACCACCCCATTGTTATGGAATGGTGTGGGAGAAAGAAGTTTATTCGGGCCAGATCTTATCAAAGAAGCCGAAGAGAAGGTCAAGTTGGTTAAGGATAGGTTGAAGATAGCACAGTCCCGACAGAAAAGCTACGCAGATCCTAAGCGTAGAGAAGTCACCTACGAAGTTGGTGATAGAGCCTATCTTAGAGTGTCACCACTTCGAGGAGTGAAAAGATTCGGAGTCAAAGGAAAATTGGCACCAAGATATGTTGGACCATTCAAGATTCTGAGTCGCAAAGGAGAAGTTGCCTATGAAATTGAACTGCCAGAATCTCTATCAGCTGTCCATAATGTGTTTCATGTGAGTCAGCTTAAGAAATGGCACCCAGAAATGGAAGAAACTTCTTTGAAGGATACTATACCTTTGGAGGAGGTTCAATTGGAAAGTGATCTCACCTATGAAGAGAAACCCATCAAGATTCTTGAGACTGTAGAAAGAGTCACAAGGACTAAGACTATCAAGTTTTGCAAAGTGCAGTGGAATCATCATTCCGAAGAGGAAGCAACATGGGAAATAGAAGATGATCTTCGGAAAGACCACCCTCACCTATTTGCTAGCCAATCCGAATCTCGAGGGCGAGATTCACCTTAAGGGGGTTAGATTTGTAACTTCCCTAAAATCATGATTTCAAAGATTGCATATCATTCATGCATGCATATAGACTGAGATCAATTTCAAACCAAGTTCAAGAAAACAGAAGAACATAGTGCTATCATTTTATGTGAGCAAACTTAAATGGCCATCCCCATTTGAGAGCTTGAATGTTTTAAACCAAGTTTGTTTGTTTCCCTTGTTGATTTGTTTGAGTGTGGAGTTTGTGCAAAATTTTACAAAATAAAAATGACTTCAAAACCATTTTCAAAACATTTGCAAATCTAGTGCTATGGCACTGTTTATTTTGTTATTTCAAAAGAACCAAGCTTGAGCAGAGAGACCACTTGATTTTATGTCCTGAAATGTGATTGTTGCACACTGCAAAAATCCCAAAAAGATTTGGATTCAAATAGAGTTTGAATTCATTTGAAACTCATTTCAGAAATTCAATTTAGAAAAAAGAAAAGAGAAAGGAAAATAGAAAAGGGCCGGCGCCAGGAATTGGGCCCAGCAACAGTCGCAGCCCATTTAGCCCACCCGGCTCCCCTCTCTCCCTCTCTCACGCGCAGACGCACCCAGCGAGCCGCTGACACCCGGACCCCACTCCCCCTCTGCTCTATTCGCTGACAAGCGGGCCCTCTCCACGTCACTCCTTCCCCAAATCTCGCGCGCAGACGCCGTCGCCGCTGGCCGTTGCTGCGTTGATTTCTTGGCGTAATTGCCATTGATTCGCTGAGCGTTTCTTGTCGAGCCTCCGCCTACTTAAGCACCTCCCCACTCCGTTCCATTCCCCTCACTCAATTTCATATCCACGCCCCCAGGCTGCTCGCAACTCGCCAAACACCGCCGCAGCTCCGACGACCTCCGGCAGCAAATTCCGGTGAGACCCGACCGCCCCTATGCCTCTGATTCAAACGAATGTGCCCAGCGTGATTTCGTGCATCTTCTGATACTCTTCGCTTGCCTGCTCGTGACCCAGGACGCCGTCCCCGTTCGTGCCCGCAACCGACCGAGCCGCCACTCAACTCCGGCGACCGATTACGGTAAGCAGAGCGCGCCCCTTGCCCCCTCTGGCATATGAGGATGTTCGCCACTGTCTTGCGCGTCTCCTAATCCATCTGGTTCGTGCTAGGGCGACGTGAAACCTCGGCAACAACTTCGACAGCAACCACCCGATGCCGTGCGCAACTCCGACGAGCTCCAGCAGCCCCTGCCGTGCGCCCCTTGCCAAGCCACCTCCACGTTGAGCTTCGCCTCGACCCTGCGGTTCTGGTAAGCACCCTCTCCCCTCCCCGGACGACCTAGAACGCCAGCTCCGCCGCTGACAGACGCGCCGCCGCCAGTCGCCGCCGCTAGCACCGCTAGTCTATGGTCGAGGCAACAGCAGCCGTTAGATGTAGATCTGGTGGTTTAGATTAGATCCGAGCGAATCGTTTTCTTTGAATCTGGCACGTTGGATCTGACTTGATCCGACGGCGCAGAAGGGTGATCCTGAGCGAAGCGGTATCGACCAATAGGATAGCGCCGCGTGGCTAGGGTTTAGTTTAAAAACAGAATTTGAATCAGATTTATATCCAAATTTGATTTGCTTGTAACTTTTGATTTCCACGTTAGATTTTAGCAAATTTTATACCGTTGGAATCAGGAAGACAAGACCTTTCTGTTTATGCAATGTGTTTAGTATTTAGTTTCTGTTAAAATGACTTCATTTTCAGAAACTTGTTTAGGACTATTTTGAGTATAGGAATTGTTTAGGAAATTTTTTTAGTGTAAAATAAACTTGGTTTAGCAAGTTTTTAACTTGGTTATGATTCAGTACTATGCACTTGCTTGGTTGAGTTCTAAAAATCATCACTTAGCATTTTGCATGCATGCATATGTATTTTTGTTTGTTTGTATATGTTGTGTGTAATTTGTTGCTATCATTCTTTGTGTAGACTTTGGTGCTAGTGATTGTGATTGTGAAGAGTGCTACTCTCCCAGCTACCAAGGCAAGTGGTACTTCATGAATATGTCTATCCCTATATTTTTATACAAGCACTAGAAATATTTTGCTAAGTCTTGCATGTTACAATTTTTGCCAAATGCCATGTTGGGAAATCCTAAGTAGTTGTAGAATTGCTAGGAAATTTTCTAAGTTAAGTACTATCTATTCCATGCTTAGCCTAGCTAGTAGCAAACAAGGGTTGGTAAAATATACATGCTATGGTGAAAATATTTCTAAGTCTTTGGACTTATGTTTTTCTTAATAAAACAACTAAGTCAATGAATCACCTGGGTGGAAAGGGACTGGATTGGTGGTTTTTGGTTGAGTGGTTACACAAGGCCCATGGCTATGGTTTACCTTGTGTATCTCACTTGTGGAAAGCCACCCAGGAACAAAGGGATTTTAGAGGCCAAGTGTTGAGAAGCTTATTGTGCAGCCACTTGGCAATATGGGCTCTGCCTGGATCACATAGGTTGCTAGAACTTAGCCATTTGGACAGTTGGTGGTAGTGGGAATGATAGGTTGGAACGCGTCCATTTGGTCTAAGCGAAGGCTTCTTAAAGGTCCTGTCTTGGTGAAACCAAGTCTGGTGGGGAAAGTGCACAACCTCTGCAGATGGAAAAATCTAAGTACTTAGCCAAGTCCATGGAAATGTACAACTTGAGCATCAAGGCATGGAAGCTATCAAGAATCTCATCACTCCAACTTCTAAGTAAAAACTTGTGGGTGAACAAGGGTGAAGGACCTCAATGTCTATTGGTGGTTCCTTGGGAAAAGTTTTGACAAAGAAAAACTTAGTGATTTCAACTAATAGGCAAAACCTATTTTGAGCAAAGAAAGCCAAGCTACACTTACCAAATTGCATGTAGTAATATAGTCCACCTAAATTTTACTAAGGTATCACTTGCCAATATTATTCCAAAGTATTGACCCACTGTGGTTGTAACTTGTGATGTTGCAGGTTACTCTGATGAGGATTAGGTGTCATGAGTCTACACTCAATATGTTTGCCTGTGGCACATGAAGATGAAGACTTATATTTATTTACTTATTCAAACTCTTGTATTAGGCCTGTGGCCTTGAGTTGTAAAGACTATGTTTATCTCTGGAATGGATGTAATAAATGACCTTTGTATCTGTGTACTTCATCTTAAACTGTGGATGCTAGCAATGATCAAGGGACTAGCATTGCAATCACAGGGATCCTTTTCCTTTACAAAGGAGGGATCTTACAGATGGTATCAGAGCACTGTGTTGCCTGTAGGATTATGACCCTAGGATTGGAAACCCTAGGGGAAACCCTAGGGGAGCCTTCTAGAAGGGGGGAGACTTGCTCCCCACTCCACCCTGGGGGCCGCCGCCCTAGGGCTTGGAGGAGGGGCCAAGGGGGGCCGGCTAGCCCCCTATATAAGGAGGGTAGGGGCGCACCCTCCCCCTACTACTCCTCCAGCCCTATCCGCCAACTGCTGCCCTCCTCCTCTCTCTCTCCCGACTGCGCGTGGGCAAAGCCCTGCCGCAGAAACTCTCCACCATAAGCACCACGCCGTCGTGTTGCAGATCCAATCTATCTCTCCACCATACTTGCTGGACAAAGTAAGGAGGAGACGTCGCTGCACCGTACGTGTGCATCTCTCCGAGGCGCCGCCACTTGCGGCGTCGGATCGGATCGGATCACGAGGAGGAGACGGCGAGTACGACTACATCAACCACGTTCTGTTGAACGTTTCCGTTGTGCGATTTCTTCAAGGGTATGAAGATCTCATCAATCTCTCTCGTTGATTGCATATCCTAGATTAGATCTTGGCTTCCTTGTTCGCATCCGTAGAACTTTTTTGATTTACTATGCTGCGAAACCCATCATTCTCTTCATGACAAAGATTTACTAGATGCTTCTTATGCTGGATCATTCACACGTATGAAGGAAGAAGCTAAATGGGATCTCCTAGACTGTATTCAAGAGAACACCGAAGCATAGGAGAATGACAAAGGAAGAAAGTCGGGTATAAACTATGATTATGAATGCATTAAATCTTTTATGGGAACTGATGACTTCCGTGATATTAATACTGAGTATGGTCTTGATTCTAAAAGTATTGCCAATTGTTTTAAGGCTGTTGCCTCTTACATAGAAATTCCTAAAAAGAAGTGGAATAAGTACCATGCACCTTATAAAGATGTTGTTAATCATGTTCCTGCTAGAAGCACTGAAGTTTGTACTATTGATCATGTTTTGTCTGAACCTTATGTTTAGAAAACACCTTTCCCAGCCAAGGTAAAGGAATATTCTATGATAATTAGTGCGGTTAACAGAGGTAAAAAGAAAACTGTGGAACCTGACGAACAAATAAACATTGAACTTGTAGTGGCCATTGAGAAAGATCTTATCACTAAAAACGTAGAAGTTGTGCACATTGTCTTCTGTGAAGATGCTTCTAATATTGTGTCTCATCCTAGTAAAGCTAGGAAAGCTAGTGTCCCTGTGCTTTCTATTAGAATTGGTGATCATTGCTATTATGGTTTATGTGATATTGGTGCTAGTTCTAGTGCTATTCCTTATGAACTTTATAGGGAAATTATGCATGAAATTGGTCCTTATGAGCTTGAGGACATTGATGTGGTTATTCACCTTGCTAATAAGGAAACCATTTACCCTACTGGTATTGTGAGAGATGTGGAGGTTCTTTGTGGTAAGATTAAATATCCTGTTGATTTTCTAGTGCTTGGTTCTGAAGCCAGTAAAACCTATCCTATTATCTTTGGTAGAACTTTCTTGAATACTTGTGGGGCTATTATAGATTGTAAGAAGAAGAAAGTTTTAAATAGGTTTGATGGAGATTCTTATGAGTTTAACTTTTCCAAATTTGCTAAAGCTCCTTATGAAAATAGCTTGCCTCATGAAGATTTCAGGGTTGAACAACTTGCTTCTATTGATCTAGTTTATGACCTTGGACCTCTTTTTGATGACTGTAAGTATGCTCATTCTGATGATAAAGTGGTTTCTTGTGATAGTTATATTGTCAAGTTTATTCAAAGTGCTACTGAAAATTATTATGAGAGAGGGAAACATGGTTTTATGCATCTCAATAATATTAAGTTTCCCTGTTTTATGTTGAAAGCTTTAAAGTTGCATTTGTTTTGTCTTCCTATGCTAGTGGCCTTTTGTTTCAATAATTTGTTTTCTCATGAGACTCCCTTGCATAGGAAGTGGGTTAGACTCAAATGTGTTGGACATTTGCTTCTTTATGATCTCTTTCGCTTCAAATATATATCTCCTATGTGAGCATCTTTGAAATTGTCAAGCCTAACTTAAAGGCATTAAAGAAAAGTACTTCTTAGGAGATAACCCAATAGTTTTGTTGAGTCTTGGAAGTTATTGCCTCAGTAATAACCGCTCCTTATCATTTTTTGTTTTGGTTTTTGTGTCAAGATCAACTACTTTTGAGAAGTAGAGGAGTTGTGAAAAGTGGCTGTCGTGGGACAGTTTTTTGTTCTGCATTGTAAAATTTCGTGAAAGAGATCAGTAGAACGGATGGAGATGTAATTTTATGTACTTGTTCTCCAAGTTGTTATCCAACTTTCATTAGTTTTGCACTTCTTTATTTGAGCAACAGAAGTTTTTCGAAAAAATCAATCTTTACCTTCTGGTCTGTTTTGACAAATTGCTGCCATCATTTGCATTTGCCTCTTATATTGATTCCCTTTCAGATTCTTTTGGGCTTTTGGAAAGGATTTGCTACAGTAGATTTTGTTTTGATGGATTTCAGTTGAAGTGTGTACCCAAAGGTTTGTTGTTTTTGCATACACTAATGTTGCCAATGAGGTTTGTGTAAGGCCTTGTATGAAAGGAATTTTCAGGAGATGGAGAAAAGGAATCTGCAGAGATCGTCTTTGAATAGGTAAAAGTGATGCAAACTAAAGGCTCGTGAAAGCCTTATCTCTTTATATTTTTGATGTTTTCATTACATACGGAAGGTTACGAGATGAAACAAAGGAGGAAATGGAGGCCAGGTGGGCCACACCCACCCTAGGCGCGGGCCCCAGCTAGTCTGGAGTCCATCTCCGCCTTGTTATCGCACAGTACCTTCCTTATGCATTGGAACTTCGAAATATATAACCCCCCAGATCCCCCCAGGTTCGTATATCCTGTTTTCGTCGTGTTTTTGTTTCGATATGTTTCTGTCAGGAAATACTCTCAAGTTTAGAGCATCATGGTTTCTGCCAACGACAAAGGCAAGAAGCCCATGGAAGATGATCCTCAAAACCCCAAGAAGGAGGAGATCTTGGTTGGGGATGAAGAAGACATGAAGGAGGAGAGCATCCGGACACCCGCGCTACCATTGCAAGTATTGGAGTGGTGGAAAACCCTACCAAGCTTAGGAGGACAACACAGATGTCTATAGGAGGGAAAACCCCACGTCATATCCTTTCTCCACTATCACTTCCTTCACGCACCATGAACCCCTTCCATACTCTCTTAATTGAGCAACAATACCAAAAGGTGCCCCAAGGGAGGTTGCCCTCTGTTTGGGATCTGCCTCGTTCTAACCATGCAGGGAAGGAAATACTAAGAAGGAAGAGTGGGGAAAGAATAACAAGGACTGGGATTCTCGGTCTGACATGATCATGAACCGCATTGAGCATAATTCGGAGTTGATTCGTACTCTAACCTTCGAGATACAGGATTTGAGGGAACTGATTGAAGAGCTTATCAAGAGAACACCACCACCAAAGGAGTAATTCATCATCAGGTTTTGCATCCCCTTGGCTTGTTCCAAGCTTGGGGGAGTGCCATGATATCACATCATTATCTTTTTCTTTTACCTCTTTAGTAGTTTCATATCTTGGGTAGAGAAGTTATCTTATAGGTTGGTTTGTATTTTGGAAGTATCTCTCCTTTAGTTGGTTATCTATGTATCCCTTGGTGTGAGTGCCTTTATGGAATATTAATGAGAAGTTTTATCTTTTACTTTTTGCACTTCTTATTTTAGTTTGCAGTCTCTATTATATGATTGATATTTTTGATCAGTATTGGTATCACTTTGGGAGCATCAAGTATATCTAAATTGGTTTTGGAAAACCGAGCTCTGGTCAGTAGCAACACTTTTTGAGGTTTGAAAGAAAAGAGAAAAAGCTTACAGGTATTTTATATCATTTATTTTCTTTCTTGTTTGGCTCATAAGATTAGTATTCTTTATTTAAGATCTTTTGTGTCTTCAAGGAAGATTGTATGTTTGGCTTTATTACTTGTATGTTTGCTTGTTTCCTTCAACTCTTTTGCTTGCTACCCAGACTTGCTAGCCAAAAACCTGTTTTGAGAAGGCATACTTCTCATGGATCCAACCCCTTAAAACCAAAACCTATGCCATTTGTGTCCACCATATCTACCTATTGGAATTATTGCTATTCCGAGTAAATTCTCAAGCTTCATCTATCTTTCAAATTAGAAATTATTTTGTTATGTCAAAACTAGTTAGTAAAGCTCTCACGAACTTGATGGCACACCTTATTTTCTTGACCCTAATAAACTTGAACCATTTTGTCCTCGAAGTTTTATATGCTTGCACCTATACGTTGGAATTAGCAGAACCATGTTGCCACGGGGAACGCTTTCAACATTGCACCTGTACATTGTACACAGTTGATATCATGCTCTTTTGTTAGTGGATGTCGTTGGTGTGAAATAAAAGGGCAGATTGTAAGTCCATGGAGTTATGTATGTGTGTTAGAGAAACGCCTGGGTCGCTAGCCTAAGCCATGCCTAATCATGGTGGAAACTTGCAGCATAACCATAGAGAGCAATCCGTGAAGCATCCTCAATAAAAACCTATGCAAATAGCAAATAAAAAGATCGCTGAGATGCTCACTATCTGCTTGCCTTGTCATTTTGATTATGGGATAGCTCTTGTATCATGTGCAAGGGGTACCCCATTGGCAGTTCTTTATGATACACATGTACTTACAATGACAAGAACTTAACGGTAACTAAAGTTGAGTAGCATGAGGAGCGGCCCTCGTACTCAAGGGACATGAGATTGCCAAATTATATTTCGTCAAGCATATACTCCATCTTTGTTCACTTTAACCTTAATCACTTCAAGATGCTTATGATAGGGGCAATGAGAGCTCAAATCTAGTAAGTACCATAATCTTTTGAAAGCCCTTTATGAACTTTAAATCCCTTCTTCCCTCTATGAAGGGCCATTTCTCCTACTTCTAAGTTGAGTAAGTAAACCTATTCCTCTCCATCTCCAGGAAGCATTTGAGTTGTTGTGTTTCAAGAATTCATATGATGATTTTTTCAATCATGTTCTTTATCTTCCTTGTTTGCACAAGACTCTCATCTAAATGAGTATTACTTTGAAAGCTATCATTGTGAAAAACCTTTTATGCTTGAGCAAAGAGTACTCATGTTATAAACTTCTTTACAAAAACTTTGCTTGAAAACTGTTTGCCAACTGTTCTCTGACCAAGAGCAAAGTTTGCCAATCCCAATTATGATTTATCTTTATGCATCTCTATTGTGACTCCTATACTTGTTGCAAGCTAATTTATATAATGATGAGTTGCTTTCCTCTATGAGTTGTGTAATGGTAAGTGTGATGCTTCTTGTCCGTATTCTTTTATCGACACTTCACTCCATAAACTTGTGGACATGTTTACTGAGCTCAGTTTTCTCTTAGGGACAAGCGAAGGTGTAATCTTGGGGGGGAGTTGATACGTCCAATTTGCATCAATATTCTATATCATAATTTGCCTCTATTCACTGATATATTTCATATTAAGAGGTGTTACTAATGTCTTTTCATCTGATTTTGCATATTGGAAGATTCTTGGAGGATGAACTGCCGGAGTCAGGATTCTGATGGAAAAAGAGGTGTTTTGATGCAATTTCGCAAAGATCAGAAAATACCAGAAAAACTATGGAAAATCCTATTTTCCAAGAATACGAAGAATGCTAGAAGGGGAGGCGGAGTTGGGCCACAAGGGGCCCACACCCCCCAGGCGCGGGCCACCCTAGGCCGTGCCTACAGGGGGTGTGGCCAACCTGGCTCACCTCTAGCTCCGCCCTCTCGCCTATATCTTCTCCTAGAAACCCTAATACACAGGGAGCAACCACAAAAAGATTCTGCCACCTCTGCGGGGCGGAAAACACCGAGAGAGAAAGAGCTCTCTGGCAGACAGATTTCTGCCGGGGAAATTCCTTCCCGGAGAGGGGAGATCGTTGCCATCAACACCATCATCAAGCTAGACTTCATCGAGATCATCATCATCATCCACACCATCATCTCCACCAGCACCATCATCACCACTCCATCCCGTTGTAACAATTGTGTTGAATCTTGCTTAGTTCTTAGGGGAAACTTTCCTAGTGTTGATTACTATTGTAGTTGATGCTTTTGAGTGGAACCATTGAATTATTGTTTATGTTCAGATTGTTATCCATTATCATATCATCTTTGATCTTGATCCATATGATGTCTCGTGAGTAGTTCATTTAGTTCTTGAGGACATGGGAGAAGTCATGTTGTTAGTAGTGGAATTGTGTTGAGGTATTATTCAATGGTTTAGTATTTAAGTTGTGGTGCTATTCTTCTAGTGGTGTCATGTGAACGTCGACTACATGATACTTCACCATTTATGGGCCTAGGGGAATGCATTTTGTATTTGGATACTAATTGTGGGGTTGCCGGAGTGACAGAAACCTGAACCCCCGTTAGGAAACCATTGCACAAGGGAGTGTAGGATCTCGGAGTTTAAGGCTGTGGTTAGGTTTTTATCTTAATTACTTTCTTGTAGTTGCGGATGCTTGCAAGAGGTTTAATCACAAGTATGTATTAGTCCAAGTAAGGTCGGTACATTAGCATAGGTTCACCCACACAACACTTACAAAACCAAAGAAGATTAATCAGTTATATGAAATGAAAGCACTTGACAGAATTCCCATGTGTCCTCGAGAACGTTTGGTCCTCATTAGTATTTCCACCGGCTTGTCCTTTGCTAAGAAAGGATTGGTCCACTGCTGCAGTTGTTTGCTGTCTTTATTTACTTGCACTTTATTTCCTTGCTTTATCAGAAAACCCCTAAAAATACGTTTGCCAAGTATTTACAGAGATTTCCTGCTCCATACCACTAGTCAACACCTTCTGCTCCTTGTTGGGATCGACACTCCTATTTATCGAAAGTTCTCAGATACACTCCCTATACTTGTGGGTCATCAGTCGGCCTTTCCGAATAAGCACATCATACCCAACGAAAGCGACCTTTAGAGACTTTCTCCACAAGAGTACCACTAAATCACCATCTATGAAAACAGCAAAGCCCATCTTACCAAGGGCACGAACAGAAATTAAGTTGTAACTGAGGGTCTCAACAAGCATGACATCCACGAGAGAGATATCATGGGAAACCACAACCTTGCCGAGACCCAATACCTCATATTTAGACTTATCACCATAGGAGACTGTAATATGATCATGGTTGGGTCTCACCTCCATGATTATATCTTTGCTTCCGGTCATATGACTAGTGCACCCACTGTCCAGCACCCATTTAGATCCACCGGAAGCATAGCCCTACAAGAAAGTTACTTCTTGGTTTTAGGTACCCATTTTTCAATGGCTCCTCTCATGGTAGTAACTAGGGTCTTTGTAAGCCAAATAGATCAAGCAATATATTCATCAAAACAACCAACCTAATTAGCATAGATATCACCATAATAATCACAAAACAGCTCATAATTAGGATCGTTAGACCCTTCAAAACCAATATGATCAGTTTTGTCCTTTGTAATGTCCTTTTCAATGGTGCTTGTCTTTGCTTGCGCATTCTTGGTCTTCCTCTTCTTGTTCTTCTAGTCTTGGAATTGGAGACATAGCCAAGTCCCACTTTTCCAAGGTTCGATCTTTGCTTGCCAAGAATATCATTATGGACTCCCTTACCTTTGGAAGTGGAAGCTTTGGCAAACTCATCTTCCACCCTAGAATTTTCTTCATGAGCATATGTTGATTTAGATGTGCTAGGGATATCATACTTGGTCAACCGAATTTGGAGCTGATCATGAGACTCATTGAGAATAGAGAATTCACTTTCCAAATCCTTGTGATCAATGTCAAGTTTCTCCAATTCCTCGAAGAGTCTAGCATGAGCAGCCCCAAAGTCAACCTTTTCTCTCTTTAGTTTCTTTGCTTTGGCTACAGTATTGTCACGTTCCTTTACAATCTTGGTCACAACTTCTTCGTGTGACTCTGTTGGCGTGTTGTCAATGCCTTGTTGGGAGACCCCAAGAGCAAGGTCTGAAGAGCACAGCAGCAAGTTTTCCCTCAGTAAGAAACCGAGGTTATTGAATCAGTAGGAGGAAGGAAATGAATCAAAGGCATTGCTAGAAACTTGGAGACCTTCACAACACAAACTCAAGACTTTGCCCCAACGAACATCGAGGTTGTTAATCTCACTAGTTTGCTGTAACAAAGGATTAACTGTATGCTGTGGA
The DNA here is from genome assembly GCA_916181665.1 of Avena sativa. Lineage (NCBI taxonomy): Eukaryota > Viridiplantae > Streptophyta > Magnoliopsida > Poales > Poaceae > Avena > Avena sativa. Next base: position 149,995,903 of record OV702283.1, on the reverse strand, counting down.
AGATAATGGTGGTTTGCAACAAGTAACAGTGGAATATGTATCAATGGTAAAGATTGGACCAGGGTCCATAGTTCACTAGAGGTGCTCTCCTTAGATAAACAAACATGGCATGCTGGGTAAACAAATTATAGCAGGGCAATTGACAGGACTGAGCAAGGCATAACAATGCAATACTAGACATCATGATCCTATGAGATTCGATTGGGCAATACAACAAGATACATAGACCGCCATCCAACTTCATCTATGACTAGAAGTCCACCTTTGGGTTATCATCCGAAGCCCCTCCAGTATTAAGGTGCAAGCAACAGACAACTTCTTTAAGCAAAGTGTGTAAGGTGAACAATCCACTTATTCCATGAACAAGAGACCGTTGTTTTCTCCCTAGTGGCAACAACACATCTACAACCTTAGAGATTTCTGTCACTTCCCTTAGATTAAATAGAGGCATGAACCCACTATCGAGCATAAATACCCCCTCTTGGAGTCACTAGCAACTACTTGTCCAAGATAGCTACTAACAATGGAGAGCATGCAAGATAACAAACAACACAGACATGATAGGATCAATAAGACAAAACCATTAATCAGTCTGACATAGTAATCTCAATATCCATCGGATCCCCGCAAACACAACATGCATGATTACAAATAGATGAGATCTTGATCATGAACAGAGCTCACAAGATCTAGACATGAAAGCACAAGGAGGATATACAACCATCTAGCTACTACATGGACCCATAGTCCAAGGTGGAACTACTCACGCTTCATACCGGAGGCTGGCATGATGAATAAGAAGGCCTCTGAGATGATCTCCCCTCCAGCAGGGTGCCGGGAAGAGCTTCAGACCCCACCGATCTAGGGACGATGGTGGCAGCGGCTTTAGACGGTTTCATGGAATATTGATCCGGTCCTTAGGGTTTAGGCATCAGGGGCATCTTATAGGCAAAGAGGCGAGGCGGGAGGGCGGCCAGGGGGGCCACACCCTACCTAGGCGCAGACTAGGGTGGGCCCGCACCTGGGGGTGCGGCCGCCCTGTGGCTCCCCTCTGTCTCTCCTCTGGACTCTGTGTTCTCCTCGGTGAAATATTGACTTTGGCTTTTGTCCTGTCCAATTCCGAGAATATTTCCTTACTAGCTTTTCTGGAACCAAAAACAGAAGAAAATAGGCAATTGGCACTGTGGCATCTTGTTAATAGGTTAGTACCATAAAACATATAAAAACACCTCAAAGTGTGGACAAAGCAAAGTAGATACTAAACAAGCATGGAGCATCAAAAATTATAGATACGTTTCTGACATATCAAGCATCCCCAAGCTTAACTCCTACTCATCCTCGAGTAGGTAAGTCATAAAAGAATAATTTTTGAGGTGACATGCACCATCAAAACCAAGATCAAACCATTTGCAAGCATTGAAAGTTGGGATCAAAGAACTCTAAACATTAGCATTAAAGATGGAGTTCTAACAGTAACACAAAGTAACTATGCATGCAACATGAAAGGCTACAAACAAAGATCATGAATAACATGCATTGAAAAATGCTTGTTTGTTTCACATACAGAAAACATGGCATAGTGGCATTCAACTTGTCCCTCATAGAGTAGCAAATATATGCATAGGACACCTTCAAAGTTCATAAGAGTGACTAGATACAAATAGCACAAGAACAAGCAATATCAACAATATGCATCAATCAATAAGTTTTGGGACAATGCACATAGAACTAAGAATGGCAACTATTCTCTCTTAACTGGTGCCTAAGGTAGAAGGTGGAGACTCAAAATAATGGTGGAAGAAAGGCCCTTCATAAAGGGAAGAAGGGATTTCAAGTCTCAAAAAGAGCTTCCAAAAATTATGGTACTTGTTAGCTTTTAGCCCTCATTGCCCCTATCATAAGCATCTTGAAGTGATTAAGGTTAAAGTGAATAAACTATGGAGTATATGCTTGACAAAGTATAAGTTGGCAATCTCATGTCCCTTGAATATGAGGGCCGCTCCTCATGCTACTCAACTTTAGTCACCTATAAGTTCTTGTCATAGTAAGTACATGTGTATCATAGAGAACCGCCAACGGGGTACCCCTTGCACATGGTTCAGGAGCTATCCCATAACCAAAATGAAAAGGCAAGCAGACAATGAGCATCTCAACGATCTTTTTATTTGCTATTTGCATAGGTTTTCATTGAGGATGCTTCACAGATTGCTCATTATGGTGATGCTGCAAGTTTCCACCATGATTAGACATGGCTTAGGCTAGCGGCCAAGGTGTTTCTCTAACACAAAATACATAACTCCATGGAATTACAAGATCCCCTTTTATTTCACATCGACGACATCCATAGACAAAGGAGCATGATATCAACTGTGTACAAAGTACAAGTGCAATGTTGAAAGTGTTCCCCGTGACAACATGGTTCTGCTAATTCGAACGTATAAGTGCAAGCATATACAACATAGATGACACAATGGTTCAAGTTTATTAGGGTCAAGAAAAATAAAGTGTGCCATCAAGTTGTGAGAGCTTTAATCACTAATTTTTCACATAACAAAATACTTTTTAATTGGAAGATAGCTGAAAACAAGAATATACTTGGAATGGTGTAACACACCATGCATAGGAATTTATAGTGGACACTTTGGAATAACTTGGTTTCTTGGGAGTTGGAAGCATGAGTAGAACTTACTCATACAAGTGGAGGCTAGCAAAAGACTGGGAGCAACCAACTAAGAGAGCAATAATGGCCATAATCATGCAAAGCGACAAAACATTACTAATCAAAGCATAGAGTGGTAGTACAAGTCAAGGACTAAATGATCATAGAGGCTATAGTCATAACATGGTGTGATCATGTTCCAAGTCAACCCAAACAAAGCATCAAAGGATAATACCGCAATACTATGATTTTTGCATGCTAAAACAACGCATGATTCCTTCAAGGCACACTAAGCAATCCAATTGTTTGGAACAAGTCATGCTACAACAATAATCACTAAGCTTAAGGTCAAAACAACACCTAGCATGACATGCTAAAGTCTAAGTCACAGTCAATGCAAGCTCCTCTTCCACTACTCAAGCAAGAACTTTCTACTCCTTTCCAACACCAATCAACTTATTTGAAACAACAAAGCGAGAACAGGGGTCCAAACTACTTTATTCAATCAAACTAATCAAACTAAGAAAACCAAACAAACACTAAGACGCTCCAAGAACAATACAACAGTGCATGAAACAATAAAAACGAAGTGTCTAGAAAGACATGAGCTTTTTATTGATGAAGAAGGGGATGCCTTGGGCATACCCAAGCTTTGACGCTTGTACCTCATGGATGTTTCTTGGGGTGACACTGGGTTGGCATCCCCAGGCTTGAGCTTTTGTCCATTATTCATCTCATTACACCATTCTCTCTCTACACCTGAAAATTTTCCTTCATACAAAACTTCACACAATCTTCATTAGCAACATTAGTGTATTCAAAATATAATAGACCATTACGCTTAGCGTTAGAACAGCAAAACTTTTAAGTAAAAACACAATTTACTGTAGAAATTCCCTCAAAAAGCTCGATTTCCCAAAAAGGAATCAATAAGAAGCAAATTCAAATAATGGAAGAAATCTATCAAAACAGACCAGCAGGTAGAAACCTATTTTTTCTAAGACCTTATGTTGCTCAAATCAAAAAGTATTGAACTAATGAAAGTTAGCTAACATACTGGGGGATTTATTAGTAAATTTTCAGCTCAATCCGACTTACAGAGATTCCTGACAAATTTTTATGGTGGAGCACAAAAATCTGTTTCGGGACAGCAACTCCCCAAATCTTACTTTCCTCTCATTAGAGGTCATTCTTGGCACAAAAAAGCAAACAAAAAGGATAAGGAGAGGTCATTACTGAAGTAATAACTTCCAAGACTCAAGAAAACTCTTGGGTTATCTCCCAACAAGTACTTTTCTTTAACGCCTTTAAGTTAGGCTTGATAGTTTGAGAAGATGCTCTCATAAGAAATATGAATTGAGGTAAAAGAGAGCATCAAGAAGCAAATTCAAAACACATTTAAGTCTAACCCACTTCCTATGCATAGGAACCTTGTACACAAATAAATTCACAAAGAAAAAAGTGACAGGCATAGGAAGATAAAACAAGAGTAACTTCAAAACTTTCAGCACATAGAGAGGTGTTTCAGTACCATGAAAACTTCTACAACCATATTTTTCTCTCCCATAATAATTTTCAGTAGCCTCATGAATAAACTCAACAATATAACTATCACATAAAGTATGCTTTTCATGATCTACAAACACATAATTTCTATCAATCTCAAGAATAGTGGGATTAAAACCTTCAGAGGTTTTACTCAAAGTAGATATTTCAAAAGGATCCACAGGAACATAACATTCATCCTCCTTTGGTAAGCAAGGGGGACAATCAAATAATGTAAGAGATAAAGAGTTACTCTCATTAGAAGGTAGGCATGGGTAGATAATCCATTCTTCCTCTTTTTGTTCATCACTCTCCTCCTCCTCTTTTTCATCTAATGAGCTTCTAGTTTCAACAATTTATTCTTCCTTGGGCTCGTCCAAGGCATTAGTCTCTTCAATTTATCCATTTGTTCCCATAAGTGTTTCCTTTTTGTGATAAATGGTGTTCCTTATAATAATACTTTTCTTCTTCTGTGAACCCACCTTGCCAATAAGAACTAGTTTCAAAGAAACCATCCATTGATAGAAAGCATGACCAAGCAAGGAAATAACAGACCAGCAACTAGAGTAGGAACTAATTTTTTTGTGTTTTTGATAAGAGAAAGCAAACCAAACTAAACTAATTTTTTTGGAGTTTTTGATAAAAAGAGGCAAACAAAACCAAGCAAAATAAACTAAGCAAAACAAAAACAAAGTAAAGAGAAAGTTTGAGAAGGACTCCCCTTGTAAAGACGTCCTTAGCCTCCCCGGCAATGGCGCCAGAAAAATCTTGTTGGCGTGTTGTCAGTGCCTCATTGGGAGACCCCAAGAGCAAGGTGTGAAGATCATAGAAGCAAGTTTTCCCTCAGTAAGATACCGAGGTTATCAAACCAGTAGGAGGAAGGAAACGACTCAAAGGCATTGCTAGCAACTTGGAGACCTACACAACACAAACTCAAGACTTTGCCCAACGAAAATCGAGGTTGTAAATCTCACTGGTTTGCTGTAACAAAGGATTAACTGTATGGTGTGGAAGATAATGGTGGTTTGCAACAAGTAACAGTGGAAGATGTATCAATGGTAAAGATTGGACCGGGGTCCATAGTTCACTATAGGTGCTCTCCTTAGATAAACAAACATGGCATGTTGGGTAAACAAATTACAGCAGGGCAATTGATAGGACTGAGCAAGGCATAACAATACAATACTAGACATCATGATCCTTTGAGATTCGATTGGGCAATACAACAAGATACATAGATCGCCATCCAACTTCATCTATTACTAGAAGTCCACCTTTGAGTTATCATCCGAAGCCCCTCTAGTATTAAGTTGCAAGCAACATACAACTGCTTTAAGCAAAGTGTGTAAGGTAAACAATCCACTTGTTCCATGAACAAGAGACCGTTGTTTTCTCCCTAGTGGCAACATCACATCTACAACCTTAGAGATTTCTATCACTTCCCTTAGATTAAATAGAGGCATGAACCCACTATCGAGCATAAATACCCTAGCTTGGAGTCACTAGCAACTACTTGGCCAAGATAGCTACTAACAACGGAGAGCATGCAAGATCACAAACAACACAGACATGATAGAATCAATAAGACAAAACCATTAATCAATCTGACATAGTAATCTCAATATCCATCGAATCCCCGCAAACACAACATGCATGATTACAAATAGATGAGATTCTTGATCATGAACGGAGCTCACAAGATCTAGACATGAAAGCACAAGGAGGAGATACAACCATCTAGCTACTACATGGACCCGTAGTCCAAGGTGGAACTACTCACGCTTCATACCAGAGGCTGGCATGATGAAAAAGAAGGCCTCCGAGATGATCTCCCCTCCAGCAGGGTGCCGGGAAGATCTTCAGACCCCCACCCCCCGGATCTAGGGACGATGGTGGCAGCGGCTACAGACGGTTTAGTGGAATATTGATCCGGTCCTTAGGATTTAGGCATCGGGGGCTTCTTATAGGCGAAGAGGCAAGGCAGGAGGGCGGCCAGGGGGGCCGCGCTTGGGGGTGCGGCCGCCCTATGGCTCCCCTCCATCTCTCCTCTAGACTCCGTGTTCTCCTCGGTGAAATATTGACTTTGGCTTTTGTCCTGTCCAATTCCGAGAATATTTCCTTACTAGCTTTTCTAGAACCAAAAATAGAAGAAAATAGGCAACTGGCACTGTGGCATCTTGTTAATAGGTTAGTACCAGAAAACATATAAAAACACCTCAAAGTGTAGACAAAGCAAAGCAAAGTAGATACTAAACAAGCATGGAACATCAAAAATTATAGATACGTTTCCGACATATCAGACTCCTCGATTGACTCAAGTCTCTCTTCAAGAGAGACTCGAGCCTCTTCCTCTTCTTCTAGAGCATTTCTTAGGGAGGAAATCTCCATTGCATCCTCCCTTTCAATCCTGCCCTTTTCTTCAAGGAGAACTTCATTTTGGGCCAGCTGGTCCGTGAGAGCCTCAAAATGTCTTTTATGATCACCTTGCAACTTAGTGATAAAATAGTCCAAAGCAATAATTTCTTCCTTAACCTCAAGACTAGTAGGATCATCCATGTCAATCATAGCCTTAGGAAAATAAGTGATGGAACATGATACCTTGTAACCTCTTGCCATGAGGCAAGTGACGTTCTTCTTGGTGATGTTTTCATTCGGTGAGTCGAAGAGAGATGTCGGTGTAGATGTGGTGACTATGGCAGCCACCTCTCGTGAGCTATCATCCTCTTCTTCATCTTCGTTTCCGATGAATACTCCTCTTGATCCACTAAGACAATCTTTGGTTGCCTTTTGAATGGAGCATTCTTCTTCACAAATTGCTTCTTTCGTGGAGCCTTTGACTTCTCTTTGAGGATGAGTCTTCCTCCATTGTCCTCTCTACTTTGATTAGGACACTCAGCTACAAAGTGCAGCCGGTCTCCATAGTTGAAACAAGTTCTGATCTGTGGCATCCCGCAAAACCACTACTAGAAAATCGCGTTGTTTTTGTGCACTGCATCATCATGACCGCATGCTCATGTCATCATGCCACATTGCATTTGAGCATCGTCATCATCTTGCATTTGTTTGTGTAAAACTAATTACAGAAAAGCCTGGTTTTGTTTTCTAAACGCCCCGTCTTTTATTCAAACGCCAAACCCGGGTCTCCGGATTATTTTGTTTTGGCTGCTATCGGTTGCAAACGGCCCATTTAAAACAAATAAAATGTTTAATTATTTTTAGTGGGGCAGTCGAACGGGCCGAATGACCCGAACGACCACCCCCAGGATTTTACAAACGGCCCACCTAATCGGCCCCTTCTAAATCCTAAAGCTACCTATTAAACTACCCAACCCGCTGGCCACATCACTCCCTCCAATAGCCAGGTGTTGCCACCTCACCCCCATCTCCCTCCCCTCTCTCTCTCCTGGGCACACGCACACACCGCACGCACACACGGCCGCTCCCCAACCCTCTCTCTCTCTCCTGGGCCCCACCCCCACACCCGACCAGACCCGGCCCCGCTTGGACCCACGCTCCTCTCTCCCCGCGTCTCTCTCTCTCCCTCACCCAGACCGCGTCCCGCAACCTCCCTGTCCCCGCTCGCGCCTTCCTCCTTCCCCCTGCCTCGCCGCTGCGCCCACCGCCAGCACGCCCTCGCCGCGCCGCCCCGGCCCCGCGTGCTCCGACCCCCTCCCCGCCGGCTCCGGCCTCCCCGCCGCCGTGCACTCCATGCCCCGCCGGTCGCCTCCGACCTCGTCGCCGCGGCCGCTCTCCTCCGCTCTGCCGTTGCCGCTCCGGCTGTCCTCCGTGCTGGCCAGCAGCTCCGCCGCCGGAGTCCTCCCTCATCTCTGTCTGTCGGCCCAGCGGACCCCTCCACCCGGCCAGGCGCAGGAGCTCGTCTCCGGCCGCCTTCCTCGCGCCGTCTCTCGCTGCGAGCGCGCCTCCCCGAGAGTACCCCTGCAGCGCCACCACCCGAACCACCTCTGCTCTGCCTTTTCCTCCTCCGTGAAGCTCGCACTGCAAAACTGCTTGGGTACTCACCTAGTGGTGCGCGTGCATACTCTGCTCACGTGTTTTGGGAATGGTACGATGCCTTGTGGCGATGTTGTGATTCTATTCAAGGTTCCCCGAAGGCCATCGGCAAGTGTAGCCGAACATCCGTAGCCTCCTTCTTGGTGTCTGAAGCCTTATTCCCGGACCCAAGATCGCCACCGACCGATGTACCCTGTTTAGCCGACGCCAAGCGCTGCAACGACATCGAACCGTCAAGTCAAGTTCATCCGTGGACAAGACCGACATGAGGCCCCGACAAGATCTCCTTCACGGAATCCGAAGACCTCGATCCTCAAAGTTCGAAGACCGATCCGGAGCGTCAGGACCCGAACCCGAAGACCGCCAAGATCTACCGGCGAACCGACCAAGACCCCGGTATGACAAGACCGCCTTCCGCACCGATGCCCGGGAGTCGGATGCCAAGTTATACTTCCAACGAGTTGACCGACGATCGAGATGGCACCCCAAGGACTTCATCCCGGTGCAACAAGTACTTCCTTCCGGAACGCCAAGATCTACCCCGTTATCTGAGAGCGATCCCGGAGTCCGAGAACGTTTCCGTCGAACCCTGGACCCCGAACCCCGGAACCCCCAAGTTCGCCGAACCCCAATGTGTGACCCCTTTTCCGAACCCTATTTTATAAATGCTAAACATAAAACCTGTTGCACATTAATTGCCATACTTGCATGCATAATCATGTGGTTTGGGGGCCTTATGCCGATTCACCTAATAATTAAATATGGGGCCCATATGCGGGCAAATCTAGTCTCATATTGGTCTCATTTAAATCTTGTGTAGCGAACCGGTGCTATCTTTCGCCATGCTAATACAACATTTAATTGCGGGGTATCTAAATAACTTGAACCACCTAATTAATTGTCGGGACCCCGGTTCCGCTTAATATGACCTAATCGCATTGCACCTTTGCCATGCCATGCATCATACATGCATCATGCCGATCTTCTACCGTTGTATTAAATACTGCATCCGGTGTTTATTCTAGTGTTTTGCTTCTTCGCGGATAAGGCTGTTGAGTTGATGTGAGCTTCGCCCCGATCTTCGGATGAACCCTTCGGCAATGTTTTCAGGCGAGCATCTCCCCCTTCTACCTATCTTACTTTTATAGTATTTATTCCCTCCTGTTGATCTATTGCTATCTGTGTTGCGATGCTCTAGTGTTTCGTACCCGTGATATCCCTTGCAGCCTTATATTGCCTTGGACACATCCTATTACCTGTTGTTTGGTAGATAGTTGGACTTGCGCGTCGTAGTCGCTGGCTCAAGTGCTGTTGCGTGTCGTCAAATGCCACAGTTGTTGATGTATTGCCGCATGTTGATGATGGAGATGATCTTAGTTTTACTTATCGTTCACTTTAATTTCTGTTTAACAACTAAAAATGAAGTAAGCAGAGGCATCGGTGGGTGATAGAAAATATTGGGTTTCCGAACGCCCACTTGTGTCCCGTAAGACCCCGAGTACTTGATACCTGTTCCTTGATTTATCGCGCTATCCACATATGGGGAGTATGGGCCCCCCTTAGCCAGAGCTTGATTCCGTCTTATTTCTTGGGGCCACAACTAGTTTGAGGTCTTATTTACTATCCTGTACCTATGCCATGCTTTACTGCTTTATTTACGATTGTGCGAGGAGCACACTGTACTGTTTAGGTAAGCGGAGTGATTACGCGGTATCGACAAGCCCAGCCACACTTTCGGGTTCCCAGTCGCTTACAGCCATTGGCGCTAACCTTGAGTCCGTCTCGAAGCTTGCTTACTTCGTTGCGGGTCTACTCAATGGGGTGGCCCCCTGAAATATTTCTGAATCTTGTGATTGCTCTATCGTGAAGACCTCGTTGGGTTTTGATTTGGTTTTTCCGAGGTTGATCGTGTGTGTGTTGCTATTTGTGCACCCCGGCCGGGTTAAAACTTTCTGAAAGCCGTGTCCGCGGATATGGACGACTTGGAGCACAGTATCTCGACCATAGACAAGCATAACTAAAGTTTATTGCTGTAAATTTGACTTTATAATGACTAGTAATCAGCTTCACTATAATGGAATGGCTAAATAATACTGCCCACAATTGCTTGTTTGGTTTGTCGCTTGCGACAATGGTATCTGACTAGTAAGTATTGCAACTACAACGGATGGCTGAATAAAAGTATCAACAACTGCTGGGTTTGGGTTTATATCATGCTATCTGTATCTGATTAGTAATTGTTGCAACTATAACGGAATGGTCAACTAAAAGTGCCCACTGCTTATTTTAACAGGATGATTATCTAAACCTGACTAGTAAAGTGCCGCAACTATAACTGAATAAGTAAAACTGCCAACTGTGTGAGTTCCTCGGCTGACTTCCTCGTTGGGTCTCGAGGGGGGAAGCGCCAGGATGGGTTTGTTTGATGATAGTGTAAGGTTGGTTCCAGATAGGTCCTTCTTACCCCCCCCCCCCTCTGATTGACGCCAGTTGTATCGAGTCTCTATAGGTTGTACAGTGCATGCTGCCGCTGCCGCTTCAGTCCACCATACCTATGTAGGCGAGGACCGCCGAATTCTAGCCTCGCCGTGTACTGGCCTCAGTACTGACGCTCCTTCTTTTTCCTTGCCCTTTGTCGGCACCCCTTTTGTTTAAGCAGGTTTTGAGATCGACGCCGTTAGCAGGGTTACCCTTCCGGCTTGGCCTGGGCAGGGTTATGGACGCCATTGGTTATTCTTCAGGGCTCTTAGCCCCATTTGCTTCTTGTCCGTAGTCGGACGCTCTACCGTTTTCAAGGTGATTTGGATCTTGTATATTATATCTGTCTTCTTGACTCTTTGAGTCGCTGTCATATATATCTGTTCTGTGGGTCCCATCGAGGACTGTTGTGTAATGTCATTACTTCGTTTTCCACCCGCACGAAAGTGCCTGGTGGGCACCTTTGAATCGTTTCTATGCGGGTTTTGGCGAATTTTGCTCAAACTTGCATAGGTCCGATTCTGAGGGTGTTACATCATCTTGGGACCGTTTTCCCTTCTTCCAGTTGCTCCACTCTTGCATTCAAGTTCAGATTTTGCTTTGGCTGGGTCCTTCCAAACGTTTCTGGCATAGAAGACCATGTACTCACCATGATCCCTCTTGACATCCTCGGGACAGTCCATAGCATCTATGTCATCCTCGTCTTGTTCAGCCACACTTGTCTTTAAGTCCATGTCCCCTTTTGCATTCCAATGGCTCGAGCACGAGCATTTTCAGCATTCTTGGCAGCCACTTTGAAACCTTCCATTTCTTGCATTACCTCATTGGATGTCATTAGGTGGTAGTTATGCCTTCCTTGGAGACTCTTCAAATCTGTGGGCTCAAATGGCATAAGGGAACTTACATACTTTCTCTTAATCCACGCATCATCAACATGGGAAGCACCATGATTTCTGAAGGTGGTGGCTAGTGACTTGAGCCGCCTATACATATCCTCGTGATCTTCGCCGTCCATCATATAAAACCCTTCAGCTTGGTTACTCAAAGCATCATACATATTTATTCTCATGCTTTCATTTCTAATGAAGAGCTCGGTAAGGGCATCCCAAGCTTCCTTCGATGCGTTGAGATGTTCTATGTGGAGCATGTCTTTGGTAACCACACCAAGCTGGATCATGTGTAGAGCCGTTGCATTGAGTTGGCTATCGACAACCTCTCTTCTTGTTAGGTTGTTTGGATATCCAGCATGAATACCATTCTCTATGATTTTCCATAACTCAATGGATGAGCTGCACACATGAGACTTCATCAAAAAATTCCATTGATTAAAAGTAGATGCAGAAAGTTTGGGTGGATCACCCCTATTGTGTATATGAGGGTGTGGGATAGGTGGATCGGGTGAATACACATGAGAAACCTCATTGTATCCTTCCTTACCACTATCCTTTTTCGAGGAGGAGCTCTTACTAGTGCCCTCACCAAACACCTCGTCCTCTTTGGAATTGGTGTTATCCTTTACCTTAGATTGTGGAGCGGTGGCCTCAGAGGCAGATGGAGGTGGTGTTGCGGGTGCGGAAAGACGCATTATCATTTGACGCATCTCTTCCATATTAGTCTCCATAGAACTAATCAAGGTTGTTTCCAACGTCTTGAGATCGTTCATGTTGACTATTTCCGCTGCATCACTCCCATCTCCCTTGGTACCCATACTTCTCTTGGGCGGTTAAGCCCGAATAAAGAGTCGAGGCTCTGATACCAATTGAAATGGATCGTATGGGCACCTAGAGGGGGTGAATAGATGCTACTCAATTTGTAGTTCTTTTTCAATTTTAGGCTTGACACAAAGTAAATTCTCTAGATATGTAACTGCGAGAATTTCCCTATATACAAACCTATCTACTAGACACGTTAAGAGAGGAGCGAGGAAACTGTAGTGGAGCACGCGGAGACACATGGATTTGTTTTACCGTGGTTCCTTCCTTGTTAAGGGAAGTACGTCTGCATTGGAGGAGTTGGTGGTTCTAAGACCACCACGCCACAATAAGCCTCACCCTATTCTCCGATGGATCTCGCCACCAAAGGCCTGATCCACCTCTCCACTATTGGTACCCTTCGAGGCGGGAACCGGTGCCTTTACAACTCTAGCGGGGCACACATCCATAACCAAATTGGAGGCTCCCGTGATGACAACAAGCTACCACAAGAACAAGGATTATCAAATAACCAAAACAAGGATCTAGATATTCGCAAGAAATACTAGATCGAGAATCCTCCAAGTGAATGGAGGGGAAGTGAAGCGTTTGATTGCTGTTGATGAAGATCAAGCCCTCCTCCTTCGATTCCCCAAAGATCGTGGCCTTTGGGTGGGTGAAGGTGGAGATCTTTTTGTTGGAACTTGAAGAACAGGTCTTCTCTCTTTCGAATGAATCAAGAGTTCTGGCAGGGGGAAGAGATGGGTTTAAATACCCCTGCCCAGAACTAGTCATTGGAGAAGTTTGGGGGCGGATTATCTGCCCTAGGGGAAAATCCGCCCTAGAGCCAGAAAGTCCGGGGCAAAATCCTCCCCCACAAAGTACGCCGCGTTGTGTTTGTCTTGATGAATTTCCTCAAGGGGGGCGGATTATCTGGCCCTCCCAAGGGGCAGATTGTCCGCCCTGGGGAAAAGACCGCCCCAAGGCCAAAAAATCCGGGGGATTATCCGCCCCAGGGCCGGAAAATCCAGGGGATTATCCGCCCCCCATGCAGTGCGCCGCGCCGTGGTACCCTTTGCAAAACTCCCAGGGCAGATTATCCGGCCCCCTTGAGGGGAGGATTATCCGGCATGGGCAAAAATTCCGGCCCAAGGCGGACAATCTGGGGGAAATCCGCACCCCATGCAGTACGTTGTGCCCTTGCTTCCTTTGTCGATTGGGGGAGGGCGTATTATCTGACAGCTGGCAGGGCGGATTATCCCCCCCCCCCGCCCTGCCCAAAACACACTTTGGGCCTCTTTTGAATTTGCTAAGACCTCCAGCACTTCAACACACATTAAATAATCCTTGATATTGTTATCTAACACACAAAACACTAGAGATCATGAAATGTTCTTTCAACTGTGCTCCTCTCAAATCTGAGAGAAGGTTCGACAACCTCGTTGAGTTCTACTTTCCTTCCAATCACTTCTATTGAGAGAAACTCCTTCTCGAGAAAGGATTCATTCTTGGCAACGAAAATTTTGTCTTCGGATCTATGATAGAAGGTATACCCAATTGTTTCATTAGGGTATCTTATGAAGACACATTTTCAGCTTTGGGTTCAAGCTTGTCGCGCTGTAACTTCTTTACATAAGATTCGCAACCCCAAACTTTAAGGAATGACAATTTAGGTTTCTTACCAAACCACAATTCATACGGTGTCATTTCAACGGATTTATATGGTGCCCTATTTAAAGTGAATGTGGATGTTTCTAATGCATAACCCCAAATGATAATGGCAAATCTGTAAGAGACATCATAGAACAAACCATATCTATGATATTTCGATTACAACGTTCGGACACACCATTATGTTGTGCTATTCCCGACGGTGTCAATTGTGAAAGTATTCCGCATTTCTTTAAATGCTCGCCAAACTCATAACTTAGATACTCACCTCCACGATCAGATCGCATAAATTTAATCTTCTTGTTATGTTGATTCTCTACTGCACTTTGAAATTCCTTAAACTTCTCGAAAGTTTAGGACTTATGTTTCATAGATATACCCATATCTACTCAAGTCATCTGTGAAATTAAGAACATAACGATAACCACCACGCGATGCCACACTCATTGGGCCACACACATCGGTATGTATGATTTCCAATAAGTCCGTAGCTTGCTCCATTATGCCAGAGAATGGAGTCTTGGTCATTTTTCCCATTATACATGCTTCACATCTTTCAAGTGATTCAAGAAATCCATCGGAATGGAGTTTCTTCAATAGCTTCAGTCCAATGTGACCAAGACGATAGTGCCACATGTATGTAGAATTATCATTCAATTTCATTCATTTAGCATCTATATTATGAACATGTGCATCACTACTATCGAGATTCAATAAGAATAGACCATCTATCATAGGCACGTGACCATAAAAGATATTACTCATATAAATTGAACAACCATTATTCTCGGACTTAAACAAGTAACCGTCTCGCAATAAACAAGATCCAAATATAATATTCATGCTTAACGCAAGCACCAAATAATAGTTATTTAAGTATAAAACTAATCCCGATGGTAGATAAAGAGGGAGCGTGCCGACAGCGATCACATCAACCTTGGAGCCATTTCCAACGCGCATCGTCACCTCGTCTCTCGCTAGTCTTTGCTTATTCTGCAGCACATGTTTCGAGTTACAAATATGAGCAACCGAACCAGTATCAAATACCCAGGCACTACTACTACTACTACTAGTAAGATACACATCAATAACATGTATATCAAATATACCTTTCTTCTTGATGTTGTCGTTCTTCAGATCTTTCAAGTACTTGGGGCAATTCTGCTTCCACTGACCTTCGCCCTTGCAGTAAAAGAACTCAGTAGCAGGCTTAGGACCAGCCTTGGGCTTCTTTGTAGGAGCAGCAGCTTTGTTGTCGCCCTTCTTGAAGTTACCCTTCTTCTTAGGCTTGCCTTGCTTCTTGAAATTGGTGATCTTATTGACCATCAACACTTGGTGCTCTTTCTTTATCTCCACTTCCGCATACTTCAACATGGAGAAGAGTTCAGGCAACGACTTATCCATCGTTGCGTGTTGTAGTTCGTCACGAAGTTCTTGTAACTAGGTGGCAGTGATTGGAGGACACGATGAATACCCAACGCATTAGGAATTGCGATTCCCAGATCTGCGAGTTTATTCGTGTGCCTAGACATCTTAAGCACATGCTCGCTAATGGAGCTACCCTCTTCCATCTTGTAGTTAAAAAACTTCTCGGAGGCTTCATAACTTTAAACAGCCGCATGAGTCTCAAATATCATTTTGAGCTCACGGAAAATATCATGAGGGTCGCGGTTCTCAAAGCGCTTCTAAAGCTCTGATTGGCACACTGAACCGTGGAGTATTGATTCTTCTGAGTGAGGAAAACATTATTCACCTCATCGGTAGCATCATTTGCAGGCAGGTCACCCAGCGATGCATCTAGCACATAGGTTAACTAACCAGCATTGAGGACAATTCGCAAGTTGTGGAACCAATCCGCAAAGTTGCTTCCATTGTTTTTCAACTTTTTTTTCTATAGGAACGCATTAAAATTGATGGTAGGGGCCACCATGATCTACAACATATTTACAAAGAGTTTAGACTAAGTTTATGACAAATTGAGTTCATATTTAATTATTAAATTAACTAGGTGAACTCCTACTCAAAACAACATCCCTCACATTGTTTTAGTGATCACACAAACCAAATCCACTACACCAAGTCCGGTCATCACGAGAGATGATGTAGTTTCAAAGGTGAACAATCAACATGCTTATCATATCAATCATATGAATCATGCTTTACTTTTTGATATTCCGTGTTCTGAGACCATGTTTTTACATGCTAGGCTCGTCAAGGTTAACCTTAGTATCCGCATGTGCAAATCTGGCTTGCATCCATTGTATGCACACGTAGAATCTATCACACCCGATCATCACGTGGTGCTTCGAAATGACGATTCTTAGCAATAGTCCCTACTAAGGATGAACACTTTATTACTTGATATTTAGTGAGAGGGATCATCTTATAATGCTACCGTCGCAATCTAAGTAATACAAGATGCATAAAAGGATTAAAATCACATGCAATTCACAATATGTGATATGATATGGCCTTTCTTCTTGTGCCTCGATCTCCATCTCCAAAGCACGAACATGATCTCCATCATCATCGGCGTGGCGTCAAGGTCAATGGGGCCGCTTCATGGTTGTCCACCACCAATAGCAACTATTACAACTACTTTGATGAATAGACATGCAGGTCTTAAACGAAATTTAAGGACAACCATAAGGCTCCTGTTGGTTGCCAACTTACAATAAGGATCATTGCATACATCATATATAATCACAATCATGGCCATGTCACATCACAACACAAGCCCTGCAAAAACAAGTTAGACGCCTCTAATTTTCTTTGCATGTTTTACGTGGCTAGGGCTCTCGAATAAGAACCGTTTTAACTTACGAACATGAACCACAACATTGATACAATATTGTCAAGTTCCCATTGTAAATTGAATATTCCCTATGGTGGGAGAGACAGACACCCGCAAAGCCACTTGTGCAATGCAAGTTGCACGTTGAGCGTGGAGCAAGTGTCATGTACGATGACATGTAAGGTTAGCCCGTGCCGCTTCATCCCACCATCCCGCAAGATGCAAAGTACACAAAAAGCAAGCGACAACAAAAGCATCAACGCCCACAAAACCATTGTGTTCTACTCATGCAATAGATCTACGCATAGAGTCGGCTCTGATACCACTGTAGGGGTTCACACCATGGAAAACAAAAAAAATTCTATCGCGGGAACACACAAAAGCCAAGATCTAATCTACGAGATAGGATGCAACGAGTTTGTAGAGTACTAACCCTCGTAGATCTAAAGAATTTAAGAAGATCGGATTCTCGTGTTTGATATAGTCATTCACTTTCCGATCTCAAGATCGTGTAGACAATCCTTCCGGCGCCATGTTTCGGTAGCACTTCCGCAGCGGTCACACGTACGATAGTCGATGAAGACCTTCCTCTCCCTTGTTCTAGCAAGGCAGCGGAGGTTGTAGATCTCCACGTAATCCCAACAGCACGACGGTGTGGTGGTGGTGGTGGAGAAGAGATTACTGTAGGGCTTCGCCTAAGCCGGAGCAGCTGTATGGAGGAGAGAGGGAGGCGCCTGGCGGCTAGGGTTTTGGGTGAGGGACAAGGGGGCGCCCCCACCCCTCCTTATATGGGTGAAGGGGTGGCGGCCAGGTTTCCCAGCCCTGGCCGAGTCCTCCCCCAAGTCCTCTTGGCCGGCGGCATAGGGAGGGAAAGGGAATCCTTTTCCCTCAAGTTTTCCTTTCCTTCCTCAACTAGGACTTTGACTTTCAAACTAGGATTTGACTATTCAAACTAGAGTTTATTTCTCTCTTACTTGTCCTTGGCCTACTTGACCTAGTGGTCCATGCTCCTACCCCATTAGGGTATGGTGCATTCCAAGTACCCCCTCCAGGGGTGGTGGACCTTCTAGAACTTTTTAGAAGCTTCTGGTCAAAACACCAAAAACATTTCCAAACCTCGGAAATTGACTTTCCTTATATGAATATTATTCTCCGGACCATTTCGGATCTCCTCGTGATGTCCTGGATCCAATCCAAGACTCCGAACAACATTCGGTCTCCAACTCATATTCCATATCTACTAAACATCATCGAATCCTTAAGTGTGTCTCCCTACGGTTCGTGAACTATGCAGACATGATCGAGACACCTCTCCGATCAATAACCATTAGTGGGATCTAGAAATCCATTATTTATCTCACATATTTCTACGATTACTTCGTGATCAAATGAACCATTTACATACGATACTGATTACCTTTGTCGTGCGATACTTTACTTATCCGAGGTTTGACCGTCGGTATCTTTATACCTAGTTCAACCTCATTACCAATAATTACTATTTACTCATTCCGTGATATGACATCCCTCGTGAACTAGTCACATGCTTGCAAGCCAATTGGATTACATTCCACCGAGAGGGTCCAGAGTATATCTATCTGTCATATGGATGGACAAATCCCACTCCTGATCCATGTGCCTCAACACATACTTTCAGAATACCTAATGCCAGCTTTATAACCACCCAGTTACGAAGTGATGTTTGATGTCATCAAAGCATCCATCCGGCGATGGTGATTAACATGATCTCATGGTTTGTGAGATCCAAGCACATAACTTAATAGGATTGATAGGTTACTCATACCAACAAGTTGCAACTTCTTTTCCGGAAGCTCATCCGAAAAGAACTCTAAGGTTAAGCGCACTTGGCCTAGATCAATTTTAGGATGGGTGACCGACCGGGAAGTGGGTACCGGGTGCGCATGAGTGAGGACAAAGTGCGCAGAAAATACTAGTGTTGGTCTATGGGGCCAGTCTAGATATCCTATTAAGCTACCAGCAGTGACACCCCCGGGGCCAAGTGTACGGGGTGTTACATGGTTGAAGGATTAGGTTACTATGTATTTGAAAGCTTATAGCAAATGAACTCTAAATGACTTGATCTTACACTACGCTTAACTATAGGAGTGTGTCCATCAGATCATTCTCCCTAATGACATGATCTTGTTATTAATAACATTTAATGTATATGATCAGGAAACCATGATCATCTATTAATCAACAAGCTAGTTCAACAAGAGGCTTACCAGGGACCCTTTTATGTTTACAAAACACACAAGTATTAATGTTTCCGGTTAATACAATTATAGCATGGGATGTAAACATTTATCATAAACACAAAGATATAATAATAAACATTTTATTATTGGCTCTTGGGGATATCTACAACACCAGGTCCACATGACGGATACCGGGGACTTATTTTCATATCGTAGACACAACATTCAGACATGTTATCATGGCGGACGCAGTCTGAGAACTCAAAGATCTTGTAGACTACCTTGATTGGCTGTTGGAATTGCTGAAGTTGCCACTTTGTTAACATTTTCATCAGGTGTGTTACTATCGCTCCCGATGGTAGTAACCGTTTGAGGATACACTTGGATAAAACTCATAAGTTCTTGACTCCGTAGAAGGATTTTTGTCCTTTCTATCGAGTACACGTCCAGCGCTCTCGATGAAAGTAGCCACCGAGACTATGTTCGAATGCTTGCATTCGAGCCTAGGCTCAAAGTTGTTATTCATGCTCTTTTGTCAACTCCACGGGATGATTCGTTTTTTCTGTCGGGTGCGTGATCAGCACTCCCTATGGGAATAGCCCCCGAGGCTATGTTCGAGTGCTTGGACCAGAGCATATGCTCAAAGCCTTATCATCCGAGGAGGTACTCAATGCAGGCCTTCTTGAATCACCAAAAAATTGTCGGGTGCACGGTCTGCACTCCCGATGAGGGTAGCCCCCCCGAGCTATGCACAACTACTTGTAGCCGAGCATAGGCTCAGAGATCATTTTAATCCGAGGAAAATCTCATCAAAGGTCTTAACTTAGAAAACACCAACAATTTTATCGGTTTCTTCGTTGGCGAACTCGATGTTTTTTTGTCACCGCTCATGGTGGCATTGCTGACGAAGATGGCGTGCCTCGGTCACGATGTAGAGGACATGATGTGACGCTTCAGTGGTGGGCCCTTGGCGCATGCTGATGATGTGTGGGTGCCATGCCATCGGTGAGTTTGACCGCATAACCCCACGCCATGCGAGAATCGAAGCATCACACAAGTTTTTTTCCCACAATTACCGCGGTAATTAGTACCCATTTGACGAGGTTTAATCTCGTCAATGCCCATTGTTATGGACTTGGGTTTTGTAGAAGATGGGGATGCTGGAGATCGCGGAACGGTTAGCAAACAAGCAATACGGGACACGAGGTTTACCCAGGTTCAGGCCCCCGGAGGGAAAACCCTACTCCTGCTTGTCTGCTCTTGATTAGGCGGAACCGATGATTACATGGGTGCGCAGATGCAATCTGGCGTGGAGGTGCGTATGCGAAAGTATGAGAGAGAGATCTAGGTCGTGCCCTCCTAGCCTTTATATAGACTTAGGCAGGTCCCAGGCACAGATCTAGTCGGTTACAGGTTCTAGGGTTTACCCCTTTGAATTTCCTATCTACCCTAGTCTTGCTCTCCAAGGATCCGAAGGCGTCATGGGCCTTGGCCACCCGAAAATCTTCATAGGCCAGCGTATATTTGCCGTGGGCCTTCCTTGGGCTGGACCAGGTATGCTGAGATCGTGTACCCGCGGGATATAACCATGTTAGTAGCCCCCGAGTGTTCAGTCGAATCATAGATTCGGCTGAGGACTCTTCAATCCTTCGGGTGTAACTCTGTCTTTCAAGAGAATGTGTAGGGATTGTTGATGCGTGTGCCTGACTCTCCCGATGGATCAGAGTCAGTTAACTATCTTAGGACAAAACAACACGATCTTCTTCAGATTCGAGTCCCTCGACTCGAATTCAAAACATATGCTGGCGTAATTCGACTCAGGCCACGGAGGACTTACAGGAGTGGAATTCCAGTGAATTTAATTGATGTACCCAACGCGTCCATCGAGATTTTTCACCGCGCCTGTTGGCACGGGTTTATACTAGCAGAGCGCAGTCATGTGCGTTACCAGGCCATCAGATGATATCTGTAGGTCTTATCTTTGTGTCGCAGACACAGCATCCGAATTTTATCACCGCGGAGGTGTTTCGGGTAGCCAAGGATAATGCTACTCATTTAGTGTTTAGTTGGGGCAGAGTTGCCGAAAAGTTTTTGCATAATGATCCGAAGGATCGCAGTCAAAATTTTATAGGGTGCGCGACCAGCGCTCTCTATGGGAGTAGCCCCCGAGTGTCTGTTCGAGTCGTAGACTCGAGCGGAGACTTTAATTCAGCCATTGTTCAGTGTTAGGTCCGTAGGACACAAAAATTTTCGGATTCTTAAATCCATCCTCCCTATGGGAGTAGCCCCAGAATCCGTAGTGGAGTCGTAGACTCAACGTAGGACTCGAAGAAACAGTTCAGTGTTGTAACATGTTGTTTACTTTTTGGGTGCGCGGCCAGCGCTCCTGATAGGAGTAGCCCTCGAGTAATTGGTCGAATCGTAGATTCGAGTGAGTACTCTTAGCTTTGAAGCCGAAGAAATTGTAGTTGTTGCTAGTATAGCTTTTGATGACGTCAGTGCTGACGATCGATGACCTCAAGCGTCTGCTGCGCCAGAGATGACTTGACTGGACGAACATGGGTCCCACATTCTGACCTTGAATTGACTGGTCATGCGCGGCATGGAGATAATTACGGCGTCGCCTTGATTTCCGCGCGTAGTGGACGGCGTGTTAGCGACGGTTCGTTGCGATGCTGACACGTGTATGGACAGATCCTGCCGTTGGCGTTAGGTCTTCTCGATGGACGGTTGTTGTGCATCGTCTTCGTCTTTATAATCATTGGGGAAAATTAGTTTGTTTTCACCGCAGCTATTCTCGTTTCACTGCTCCCTTGTTCTCTGAGAGTTCTTGCTGCGCGCTGGAATATCCTTTGACATTTCCCTCTTCCATCCTGCGTTCTCGCCGCCGGCGCCGCCGTACCTGTAACACCCTCGCCTGATAAGGCTGAGTTCATGTGTATAGTGCCAATCCCTGGATCGGTTCACTGGCACACACAGTACAAAATGATACCAAATATAACTGTGCATCATAAATACAACGAATATGATCCAGAATTTACATTATTTATCCAAGTACACAGCGGAAAACGAATATAAGGTAGATCTCCATCCTTCAAATGTGCCACAGGCGAACAATTGTTGAGTGGAGCCTCGCGACCTATGAACGATCACTCAGATACGATATAACCTGCAACATGAAACGTTGCAGCCACGAATGGTCAATACATTGAATGTATGGCAAGTAGGCTAAAGTGGTTAACAACAGATCTATCAACTACATGCTTATTTGGCCAAGTGGAGTTCAGGCTCATTTGTAGAAAGCAACAGTTTTATCCTAACATTTGTAACAAAGTAGTTTTCCAATACGATAAATAGGACACTCTGGTTCACTCCCAGGTGCTCCTACCCAATTATGTTCACCCAACAAATTTTAAGTAATCAAGAAATAAGGATGAGTGAGAAATATCATAGCATCAGTATCAGGTCGCTCAAATTGTCCATAACCGGGGACACGACTAAGCACTTAGTTTATACACCCTGTAGGGGTTAGTACACTTTACCCATGTGACTTGGCCAGCCCAGCTCGTACCACCACTCTCATATTGGGTGATGATAGGGAGAAGTCCAAGAAGGAACCGTTCAGGAAGTAGCTCCCCAATCCCGACGCGCACCAGTCCAACCTACACTATCTACATCTCTGGATACGCGGGTTCGAGTTACCACAACCTACTAAGTTCAACCAACCGCCCATTCCATTATTGACACATGGTTGCACCCGAAAGCTTCCAAACAAAGAAACCAATCATTTCTCAGTGTCCTGGGCGGCATTCCCCACCAAAATCCACACTCGATGACCCAATCCATGCCATTCCGCTCAGGTGGTCCATTAAAACATGTTGGTTTTTCATTTAGCAAAACATAAGCCTTTCAAAACATATAACTTTTCATGATGTGATTACATTCCTCGTCTAAATAGCATAGCTAATCAATCTACCAATACGATGGCTCATAAACAAGGAATACTAGGGAATAATATGGGATATAGCATAGCATATACACATCAATTCCTACAGATGCAATTCTACAAAAAATCTACAATGCATAGGAAAACAATAGGACATTTATGACCAAGATAGCACCACTTGCCTTTGTTGTAGATGTAGTCGATTAGATAATCCTCACAATTCTCATAGATATAATGGTTGCACTCGTCATAACCACAATACTTGCAATCATAGTAGTTGCAATCGCACACGTTGCACTCCTCGCAATCTATCGAGCAAACAATTGCATACAATCATAAACAATAGCACATAGAGATCAAACAAATGCAACAAATGCATGCATGACAATTTAATAAGTCACAATGGTTGTTACTTTAGTTCTCTAAACAATATTGAAGTATATGGTGCATGCAAGAGGCCAATTAATGCAATGGAGTACTTGTTATTAATAATTACTTGCCAATATAGGGTTTTTAATAGTTCTGTTGTAACGCCTATTCTAATTGTCGTATTAAATTTGTTTCTTGGGTTTACTGGATAGAGGACCTTAATACGAACCAGTAGGCGTTGGATTCACCCTAATCGGAGTTATAGATCTTTTTGTATGATTTAAATAGTGTTTAATAGTTTTAAATGATTCATATAGTTTCTGTTGTCTAAAAACCAAACTAAAATTATATCTGTAATCTCCATGGAATTGTGATTTCAGGGACATATTATTTGTAATTTTCTGAATAGTATTTATTTTCTTATGAATTTATTACTCTAAATAAGCCATTAAACCATTTAAATCTTCACAGCAAAACCTTACAGTAAAAGGCTGAACTAATTTCATATTGATGATCTACATGGAACCAGCTTTCCAACGGTATATCATTTATATTTTTGTGACAAGCAATTAATTTTTAATGAATTTAATGATTTATAAAGCCATTAAAACTAATTAAATTGCGACGGTTTAAATATTCGGCAAAAAGGCTAAATCCAACCAGATATTATTAAAGTACATTACAGTATATTCAATTGGACATATTATTCATATTTTTTGGAGTTACAGATAATTTCTTATGAATTTATTAATCTAAAAGTCCATTAAAACTAATTAAATTACTGCAGTAACCACGTACACTAAAAGTTGAATCTATTCTGATAAGATGATTCTACGTAAAATTATCTTCAATTTGATATATTATACGCAATTTTTCGACGTGGTATGAATTTCTAATGAATTTTACAAGTTAGATCTATAATATGCAATTTTAAATTCGAACGGAATATTCCAGGGAATATTCCGCCGACTGGACAGGTTGACTTTGCATGCTGACTGGGACTAGATGTTGACCTTATGTTGACGTGGCGTTGATGAGGAAGAGGACCGGGATGACGACATGGCACGCACCGGTTTGATTGGATCTCGACCGTCTGGATAGGATCCGGTGGCTAGAAGAAGAGATTGACCCGATTTTGACTCAGAATAGACAAGAAATAGATCTGTGTTAGAGAGACAAATCCGTAGGTCAAATCAAAAAACTCAGAACATGAAAGTTGTGGGGAATCATTATTCCTACCTTCTCACCAAAGGAATTTGGATTTGAAGAAACGAGCGCGAGTAGATCTTGGATTTACACCGTAAGATCTGAAATATTGCGATATGAAATTCTCCGGCTGTGGTGGATGAAAAGAGGTGAGGTTTATCGGGATTGAAACATTTCGACGATCCCTACAACTTTCGTTTTTTGACCGAAGGCAAACGACGAAGTCTAGATGGGTTAAAAAGCGAAATAAGATTCGGACATGTGTAGATTCGGGATTTCGAGAAGAAAAACTCGTACAGTTGTGGCTTCACGAGTTTATATGGAGGTTTAGGATGGTTTAGAGATAGGCCTTGGAGTAGAGAGCAAGTAGAAACAAACAGAAGTCGATTCGGAATTGTAGTTAAAAAGTTATAACAGTTTGAGTAGAAATAGGTCTAACAAACACCGATTTACACGCTTTTTAAAGCAAACCGATCGATCCCGTACACGTGGCCTGGCCGGCTGGCTCGGGCCGCTCGGAACGGATGGGCCGGCCAGTTTTTTTTTATATATATATACTTGTTTCCCTCATATCTTTTGCATACGAACTCCAAATGACATGATTCTTGTTTCTAAATTTTTCTAAAATCGAATAGATCATTATAGGATCAAAATTTTAATATTTTTACTAGTTTGGAAGTAGTGAGTTTATAAATTCTTGTATATTTCATTTTATTTATATCTTTGTGTTTGTATTTGTTTCATAACTTTTTCATACTAGCCCCAAATGAGCTCAATTTTGTTTCTAAAATTTTGTAATATTAATTGGATCCTTTTAGGCTATAATTTAGCAATAATCGTTGTCTTAGCAATAGTGGGTTTTATAAAGTCAATTTAATTTCCTTTAGGAACATTTGGGCAAATCAACTATAGGATTTTAGATACCAGGATTTGGATTCAGTTTGTTAGAACTTTGCATGGATGAAATGCTTATGAATGCTTCATGATTTTCATTTTGAATTCTTGCACACCAATTCTACAATCCATGCCCTTTTTCCTATATGGCTACTTAGGTCTTAACAAAAGAATATAAGATTTTGAATTCATGGTTGAGAGGATTTTCTATTCAAAAAGTTTCTTATCTTTGAGAATTTTCAACATAGTCAAACAATCAATCAAACTTATTTATTTATTTCACATTCCAAAATTAGGAGAATTTTGGGATGTGACAGACTACCACCCTTAAAAGAAATCTCATCTCGAGATTTGGGAAGGCTAGAAAGAAAGAAAGGTTCGGGATCCATTAGGATGCTACCACCCTTAAAATAAAATTGACTAGGTCATTGCTCGAGGATTCACTTAGCTCAGATTGATTCTCCTTTATACTTTTATTGGCACAATGTCTCTAGCACATTCTAAACATCATGATTGATAGTTTCCGTGAACACACTACTTGAACTAGCAGAACTCTCATGGTGGTCAATTAGGGGGTGTTTACTTCATGGTACCCATTAATCATGGTTGGGATTCATTCTTACCTATTTTCCTACGCTTAGCAATGAATGCTTTTATAGAGGTGGAACAATCTACCATTCTAAGGTTTAGGCTCAACGCCAACTCTCTGCTAAGGTTGAAAAGACACTCAAGATCCGCAAAGCCAACAGTACAAGAGAGAATAATAAGAGTAGTAGGAATGGTGATCAATCCATCCTGCACCCAAATCATTACCCTGTATGAGGAAATGTGAATCACGTTTTTCTATCACTTGGGCATCCTCACTTGCCTTGAAGAATGTTTCCATCGGCACGAACTAATGCTCTATGTATACTCCCATGTATTCAATCAACAAAGCTACTACTAAAACTAAACTATCGATACTTCAACTTTCAGGTTGCGTAATCTACTACATAACATCATGTGCAACACTTCATACTTCCACATTTTTTTCCATTAGATAAATCATTCTCCTTCCTAAATGCATTGTGTTGTCAAACCTTCCGCTTAACACATCATTATATCTCCAAGGATTCAAGATAGGGAAGAATAGATTCTATAGGAAAGAAACGACTAAGAAAATAATCCTACCCATAACTATATGAAGCAATCAATGTCACAAACAAGCAAACAATCATAAGGAATCAACACAGAAGCAAACACTTGTATAATAACATTACAGGTGTATAAACTTAGTAGTATATAACCACAAAATAGTTTGAAAGCATTGGGAACAATACTAGAGTAAAACATAGCAACATATAAGCAATAAACAAAATCTGTCAAAACGGTACAGCAGACTTCACGAATTTTTCTGACCGACCTAAACTCATCAGGAATTTTAGCCAATTTTTGTGCATGTACTACAGGTAATTACACTCCAGATCCTATTTTTGTAGATTTTTATGAGTTACCAATAAAATATGAAAAATCACGCGGTACAACAGGTCAGGCAGAAAACTGCAGCAGTAATCCCACGAATTTCAATCAATTCACACCATTAAAATAATTTAAAAACCTCATCACAATTTCAGAAACATTAGAGTTCAAAACTAACTGATCCTAAACAAAGCATCACACAAAATAGCTCAATACAACCAAGCAAACAACCTATATTGTCATACCACATAAGTTGATAAGAACAATATGCTAACACGATAGCGATGATCTCCCAAAGAGATAAAATATGGTGGTCTAGACCTAACCAAACTTTATGAGATGTTTATTTATGTCATACTATTTGTTCTTTACTTGTAGGCCAACTCTCATATAGTGATTTGCTTTATAGAAAACTACTAATAACACTTTCCAATTCTTGTAGTTTTTATGGTAGATCACTTCTTCTACTAATCAAATGAATGGACATCTACAAGTTTGAACAAGGAGAGATGTTGGAAAATGATAGACAAGGAATATAATAACTCTAATAAGTATAAAATATGATAGTTCTCCTAATAGAGGCCTTCTATTGCTAATCCATTTCTAAGGTCATGATCCTACAGTCAACACACAGCTCTGATACCATCTTGTAACACCCTCGCCTGATAAGGCTGAGTTCATGTGTATAGTGCCAATCTCTGGATCGGTTCACTGGCACACACAGTACAAAATGATACCAAATATAACTGTGCATCATAAATACAACGAATATGATCCAGAATTTACATTATTTATCCAAGTACACAGCGGAAAACGAATATAAGGTAGATCTCCATCCTTCAAATGTGCCACAGGCGAACAATTGTTGAGTGGAGTCTCGCGACCTATGAACGATCACTCAAATACGATATAACCTGCAACATGAAACGTTGCAGCCACGAATGGTCAATACATTGAATGTATGGCAAGTAGGCTAAAGTGGTTAACAACAGATCTATCAACTACATGCTTATTTGGCCAAGTGGAGTTCAGGCTCATTTGCATAAAGCAACAGTTTTATCCTAACATTTGTAACAAAGTAGTTTTCTAATACGATAAATAGGACACTCTGGTTCACTCCCAGGTGCTCCTACCCAATTATGTTCACCCAACAAATTTTAAGTAATCAAGAAATAAGGATGAGTGAGAAATATCATAGCATCAGTATCAGGTCACTCAAATTGTCCATAACCGGGGACACGGCTAAGCACTTAGTTTATACACCCTGCAGGGGTTAGTACACTTTACCCATGTGACTTGGCCAGCCCAGCTAGTACCACCACTCTCATATTGGGTGATGATAGGGAGAAGTACAAGAAGGAACCGTTCGGGAAGTAGCTCACCAATCCCGACGCGCACCGGTCCAACCTACACTATCTACATCTCTGGATACGTGGGTTCGAGTTACCACAACCTACTGAGTTCAACCAACCGCCCATTCTATTATTGGCACATGGTTGCACACGAAAGCTTCCAAACAAAGAAACCAATCATTTCTCAGTGTCATGGGCGGCATTCCCCACCAAAATCCACACTCGATGACCCAATCAATGGCATTCCGCCCAGGTGGTCCATTAAAACATGTTGGTTTGTCATTTAGCAAAACATAAGCCTTTCAAAACATATAACTTTTCATGATGTGATTCCATTCCTCGTCTAAATAGCATAGCTAAGCAATCTACCAATACGATGGCTCATAAACAAGGAATACTAGGGAATAATATGGGATATAGCATAGCATATACACATCAATTCCTACAGATGCAATTCTACAAAAACATCTACAATGCATAGGAAAACAATAGGACATTTATGACCAAGATAGCACCACTTGCCTTTGTTGTAGATGTAGTCGATTAGATAATCCTCACAATTCTCATAGATATAATGGTTGCACTCGTCATAACCACAATACTTGCAATCATAGTAGTTGCAATCGCACACGTTGCACTCCTCGCAATCTATCGAGCAAACAATTGCATACAATCATAAACAATAGCACATAGAGATCAAAAAATGCAACAAATGCATGCATGACAATTTAATAAGTCACAATGGTTGTTACTTTAGTTCTCTAAACAATATTGAAGTATATGGTGCATGCAAGAGGCCAATTAGTGCAATGGAGTACTTGTTATTAATAATTACTTGCCAATATAGGGTTTTTAATAGTTCTGTTGTAACGCCTGTTCTAACTGTCGGATTAAATTTGTTTCTTGGGTTTACTGGATAGAGGACATTAATACGAACCAGTATGCGTTGGATTCACCCTAATCGGAGTTATAGATCTTTTTGTATGATTTAAATAGTGTTTAATGGTTTTAAATGATTCATATAGTTTCTGTTGTCTAAAAATTAAACTAAAATTATATCTGTAATCTCCACGGAATTGTGATTTCAGGGACATATTATTTGTAATTTTCTGAATAGTATTTATTTTCTTATGAATTTATAACTCTAAATAAGCCATTAAACCATTTAAATCTTCACAGCAAAACCTTACAGTAAAAGGCTGAACTAATTGCATATTGATGATCTACATGGAACCAGCTTTCCAACGGTATATCATTTATATTTTTGTGACAAGCAATTAATTTTTAATGAATTTAATGATTTATAAAGCCATTAAAACTAATTAAATTGCGACGGGTTAAATAGTCGGCAAAGGCTAAATCCAACCAGATATTATTAAAATACATTACAGTAGCTTCAATTGGATATATTACTCATATTTCTCGGAGTTACAAATAATTTCTTATGAATTTATTAACCTAAAAGACCATTAAAACTAATTAAATTACTGCAGTAACCACGTACAGTAAAAGTTGGATCTATTCTGATAAGATGATTCTACGTAAAATTATCTTCAATTTTATATATTATACACAATTTTTGGACGTGGTATGAATTTCTAATGAATTTTACAAGTTAGATCTATAATATGCAATTTTAAATTCGAACGGAATATTTGAGGGAATATTCCGCTGACTGGACAGGTTGACTTTGCATGCTGACTGGGACTAGATGTTGACCTTACGTTGACGTGGCGTTGATGAGGAAGATGACCGGGATGACGACATGGCACGCACCGGTCTGATTGGATCTTGACCGTCTGGATAGGATCCGGTGGCTAGAAGAAGAGATTGACCCGATTTTGGCTCAGAATAGACAAGAAATAGATCTGTGTTAGAGAGACAAATCCGTAGATCAAATCGAAAAACTCAGAACATGAAAGTTGTGGGGAATCATTATTCCTACCTTCTCACCAAAGGAATTTGGATTTGAAGAAACGAGCGCGAGTAGATCTTGGATTTACACCGTAAGATCTGAAATATTGCGATACGAAATTCTCCGGCTGTGGTGGATGAAAAGAGGTGAGGTTTATCGGGATTGAAAGATTTCTACGATCCCTACAACTTTCGTTTTTTGACCGAAGGCAAACGACGAAGTCTAGATGGGTTAAAAAGCGAAATAAGATTCGGGCATGTGTAGATTCGGGATTTTGAGAAGAAAAACTCGTACATCTGTGGCTTCACGAGTTTATATGGAGGTTTAGGATGGTTTAGAGATAGGCCTTGAAGTAGAGAACAAGTAGAAACAAACGGAAGTCGATTCGGAGTTGTAGATAAAAAGTTATAGCAGTTTGAGTAGAAATAGGTCTAACAAACACAGATTTACACACTTTTTAAAGCAAACCGATCGATCCCGTACACGTGGCCTGGCCGGCTGGCTCGGTCCGCTCGGACCGGGTGGGCCGGCCAGTTTTTTTTCTACATACTTGTTTCCCTCATATCTTTTGCATACGAACTCCAAATGACATGATTCTTGTTTCTAAATTTTTCTAAAATCGAATAGATCATTATAGGATCAAAATTTTAATATTTTTACTAGTTTGGATGTAGTGGGTTTATAAATTCTTGTATATTTCATTTTATTTATATCTTTGTGTTTGTATTTGTTCCATAACTTTTTCATACTAGCCCCAAATGAGCTCAATTTTGTTTCTAAAATTTTGTAATATTAATTGGATCCTTTTAGGCTATAATTTAGCAATAATCGTTGTCTTAGCAATAGTGGGTTTTATAAAGTCAATTTAATTTCCTTTAGGAACATTTGGGCAAATCAACTATAGGATTTTAGATACCAGGATTTGGATTCAGTTTGTTAGAACTTTGCATGGATGAAATGCTTATGAATGCTTCATGATTTTCATTTTGAATTCTTGCACACCAATTCTACAATCCATGCCCTTTTGCCTATATGGCTACTTAGGTCTTAACAAAAGAATATAAGATTTTGAATTCATGGTTGAGAGGATTTTCTATTCAAAAAGTTTCTTATCTTTGAGAATTTTCAACATAGTCAAACAATCAATCAAACTTATTTATTTATTTCACATTCCAAAATTAGGAGAATTTTGGGATGTGACAGTACCGCAATGGGGAAGTCGAAGAAGTCTTCTTCTGCGATTGGTACCATCGCTGCTGGAGGGAAGAAGAGTGCCGCCGCTACCCGTGTCACCGACGGTGGCTGGCGACGATCGGAGACGCGGGAGAGTGATCTCCGCAAGCTTAGTGAGCGGGGCTTGATCCCGCAGGATAGGGAGGACGTCAAACTCCCAGGCAACGAGGTAATCCCCCGTCCCCCCGCTGGGTTTCGGGTTATGTTCCTCGCCTTCGTTATTCGCGGATTTTCCTTCCCAGTCCATGAATTCCTTCGTGGACTTCTTTTTCTTTACGGTGTCCAATTGCATCATCTTTCCCCCAATTCTCTTCTTCACATTGCTTGTTTTATCACTTTCTTCGAGTGCTAGCTCGGTATCGAGCCGCACTTTGGCCTCTTCCAGAAAATCTATTCCGTGAAGAGGCAATCTGGTTCGGATGGTGTTTATCCCATTGGGGGTTGCATCATCTCCCTCAAACCCAATCTGCTTTTCTTTTCTTTTTCCATGTCCGAATATGTCCAGTACTGGCAGAGGTGATGGTTTTATATTCGCGACTCCACAGTGGCTAGGCAGCATTTTGGTCTTGCTCCTTTCGACCCCTCCCAAAAGATCGAGCCGAAGAGGTCCTGGAAAAACCAGATCTTGGATGGCGAGGTAGCGGAGATAGAGGCTCTCTATCGTCGAGTGGAGGATCTCCACTTGATTCCGGAGAAGGAAGTGAATGGTGTGGATATCATCCGCACATTTCTTGAGCATCAGGTGCAACCACTCCAGGCTAGGGTGCACCCGATGTTCCTTTATGCTGGCCGTCGTGATCCGACTAGGGTTTTGGCTGAGAAATTCTCCCAGGGAGATCTCGACAGGGCCCTTCGTTTGCTGCTGAAGTTCAAGGCTGGAGAGGATATCCCGGGGAAGTCGCTGACTTCACCGTTTTCTGCTTCGCTTCCTGTTCCACAGGTGTAGATCCATGCGCGTAGCGCTATTTTCGACTGCATTTTATTTGGATTTGTTTGCTAACAAATTTTATTTTCCTGTGCAGAACTTCAAAGTACCGGGCATGTCACCTCCATTACCCGAAGTATTTCCGGATGCTCCAGATAATGATGTTGTGGATTCCATGTCCGAGCTGCCGTCGGCGCGATCTCCAGCTGAAGAGGCCAATGAGTCGAGCGAGAACCACACTCGCAAGCGAACACGGAGCTCCAGCGAGTCTTCGGATGCCTCGACTCCTCCGACTCCTAGGAACCCACTGTGTCTTGAACGTCACAGTGATGGGCATGGAGGCTCTTCCTCTCCGATTCCTGTCGTTCCCGTGCGGGCTGTGGCACCGCACCCGCCGGCGAAGCAGAAGAAGGAAGAAAAGAAGGAAGAGAAGAAAGTCCGGAGGACCCCTCCTGTCTTCAACGTGAGCGAGCTTGACTCGTAAATTTCTTTAATCCTGCACTGATTTTCCTTGCCTGTTTACTTTGTACTTGTGCTAATTTGTCCTTGTGCAGGCACTCTTCCAACGACTCCTCCAGCGATGGTGCTCGGGAGATGATGGGGGAGTCGAAAGTCGTGTCTCCTCCTCCTCAGAAGGTGGCTACCTCTGAAGGTGCTGCTCCAGACCCTTCTCTGCAGGAGGTTCAGGTGGTTGCGCCTCAGAAGGCTGCCAGCGGACCTTCGGAATCGCCATCGGATCATGTGAGTAGTTCTCCCTCCTGCCACGGGGGAAGCCCCCGAGCATCTGTAAAGGAGTTTTGTTGTTTGTTCTTCCTTCGAGTATCGGGGGGAGCCCCCGAGCGCTTTCGTGTGTGTAGTTTTCTTCTGCTCTTTCTTTTGGGCGTAGCCCCCGAGTCCTTCTCTTGACTGGTAGGTCTTTTTCCTGCAGCCTTTTGTGCAAGATGCCAAACGACTGGTGCAGCAGCACCTGGCGCTGGAGGCCAGCCTCAAATAGCTTCAAGGTACATTTATGCCTTTGGTCTTTGCTTATTCTTGTTTTCTTGTTCTGTTATCCAACGTTTGTATTATTTGAATGCAGAGGATCACAACACTTCCCTTCGTGAGATTGATGCTCTCAAAAAGAGCCTCGGTCAAGCGGAAAAGAAGGCCGAGGTCGCCGTTGGTGCGAAGGAGCGCCTCGAGTTGGAGATGGCCACTGCGGCCGAGGCTAAGGAGCGCCTGCAGCGGGAGGCCACGGACCGCGAGGAGCAGCTTGCCGCCGCTACGGCTTCGGGCGAGAGAGAGGTGGCCGACAAGCTTATGGCGGATGCCAAGGCTGTTTCGGGTGAGTATCTTCACCGTCCTCTTTTGATTTCCTTGTCTTTCTTTTGCAGTGCTGTCGTTCATTCTTCTTCCTTGCTGTTTTAGATGCCGCAGGCATCGAGTTTGATCACGGTGCTCTGGAGCACGGGAGTGCTCTGGATGATGCTGCTGCGGCGGTTGAAGATCGCTGCGGCACCGTCGTCAACTCGCTTGCCAAGGCCAAGGAGGTCCTTGGGCGCTTCTACAAGGAGATTGTCCGCAAGGGCGCGGCCCTTGATGATGTTGATGCTCTGGCGGAGGCGCTGTCAGCCGAAGCACTTGCGGCGTACAAGCGCAAGCAGAAGGGCATCGGTGCATCCGTCGGGCTGGCAATGGCCTTGGCGGCTGGAGCGGAGCTGGACCTTCCCCAGGTCACTTCCCGGATGCCGACGACTGCCGATGGATCCGAGGTAGCCTTCGCTACCTATTATGCTCGCTGTAAGCGTTATGGGCCGAAGCTGATTGATCTGCTGGCCGAGTACGCGCTACGGCAGCAGGGGGAAGCCAAGGCGAGGCAATCCGGCTCCGAGGCTACTTAGGGCGCCGCGTCTTAGGCGTTGTAGCTGTAGGATATTTGTAGTCTCTTTTGTTGTAATTATTTTGATGAACGAATCCTTGTGCCACGTAGTGGCTTCTGTGTGTTCATGTCTTTGCCTGTCTGTTGATCTAGGGTCCTTCGGGTGCTAATCCCGTTGACACTTCGCCTACAACGCGGCTGCGGCCATCTTTGGATGATTCGTCGCAGCTTGCGTTTCTTCGAGACCGTGTTCGTAGTATCGAGAAAGAGTTGCTTGGGGTGCGTGGCCATGTCGACGTTTGGAAGTACAAGGCGGATCGAGGTGCTGCCAGAGAGGAGTACCTTATGGCAGAATTGCTTCGATTGTCTGAGCAGCTTCAGTGTAAGTTTTTTGAGCTGTTGCCCATTTCTTCGGATGCGCCTGCTGGCATTGCATCTTACTTTTGTGCAAGTGTTGCAGGTGCTAACCTTGCTCCAAGGGAGGAGAAGGAGCGTATTGCTGTTAGGGTCAATTGCTTGACTCAACAGAACATGGAAGCCGTCGGGTTCTTCTGGATGGATCGGGATCGTGCTATGGTCCTTGCGACGATGCAAGATCGTGTTCACCAAGTATCGCGGGTTCTTCATCAGGTGCAGACTGCACTCGCGTCGGTTCTGCATGTGATGTTTCCGCTGGATGCTGCACCTTCAACCCTCTCTGGTCTTATGTCGAAGTTTCGGAACATGAATCCTATCAAGGAATTGGTGCGGCATCAGCTCGTCGCAGGAGTGAAGGCTACGTTGTCCCTTGTGAGGCTGCATCACCCTGATGTAGATCTGTCCGCTGTAGCGGCTGGGCCACCCCTTCGACCAGATGGTGGTGTGTGGGATATGCGTCCGCATTATGCGGCTGTAAGGAAGTATGCCGAAGAGATCGTAGATCTGTTTAAGCAGCGTGCTCAGGTTATTCTTCAGAATAGGTAGTGCCTGTAAAAGAGATAAATGTTAAATTTGTATATATTTGACTGGGCGTGTTTTGCCCTTTGTTATAAAGGTTTGGTTGTTGTTTGAGCACGTAGTTCTTTGTTTGCATACGTGTCCTTTTCGTTAGCCTGACGTGGTCAGCTACTCAGGTGTACACGTGTTATCCTCAATCGACGAAATCGTGAGGTGGGGGGAGCCCCCGAGTGCGTTTGTAGCATGAAGTAAAAGTGCGAATAGGAAGACAAAATTTTGGGGCGAGACACTTAGCTTTATTTATATCGTAATGGAGGAGGTACATTGTTCGGCTGAATAGCCTTATTGAAAGTAAAGGGGTAGGTATCTAGGGGTAGAATCGTCGCAGCTGTGCGACGTTCCATGGGTTGGAGTATGCGACTCCAGACTCCACGTGCTTGAGGCGATAGGCGCCACCTGGGATGACTTCGGTGACGATGTAGGGTGCTTCCCATGGTGACTCGAATTTCTTCAGTCGCTCTTGCTTGAGTCGGAAGACGAGGTCTCCTTCGACGAAGGACCTTGGGTGCAGTCGTCGGCTGTGGTAGTTGCGGAGACTCTGCTGGTACACAGATGATCGAGCTGCTGCTATGTCTCGTGCTTCGTCGAGTGTGTCGATGGCGTCTTCAAGTGCAGCCGTGGATTCGGCTTCACTATAAGCGACGACCCGGGGGGCCTGGTGGTGTACTTCGGCTGGTAGCACGACTTCGGCTCCGTGCACCATGAAGAACGGCGTGTAGCCGGTGGAGCTGTTTGGCGTGGTACGCAAGCTCC
This sequence comes from Avena sativa, assembly GCA_916181665.1. NCBI lineage: Eukaryota > Viridiplantae > Streptophyta > Magnoliopsida > Poales > Poaceae > Avena > Avena sativa. Next base: position 149,959,930 of record OV702283.1, on the reverse strand, counting down.
ATAGGACAGAGGGTAGCTCTTTCGTCCAGGCTCCGGCGAGTCGCTCGAGTGGGCTCATGAGGCGCTTCTTGATGCCAGCGCCGATTAGGCCGTTGGCCTTTTCCACCTGCCCGTTCGTTTGCGGGTGCGCCACTGAGGCGTATGTGATGTTGATTCCGAGGCCTTCGCAGAAGTCTTGGAATTCCTTGGAGATGAAGTTCGATTCATTGTCGGTGATGATGCTATGCGGTACGCCGAACCTGTAGACAATCGATTCAAAGAACTTGACGGCAGTCTTGCCTTTTTGGTTAGTGACCGGCATTGCTTCGATCCACTTGGTGAATTTGTCGACTGCGACCAGAAGGTAGACGTGCCCCCCTTTCGAGGACCTTGGCAGTTTGCCGATCATGTCGAGGCCCCATTGGGCGAAGGGCCAGGCCAAAGGTATGGGCATGAGCTCTGACCCAGGTGCGTGTGGTTTGTCCGCGAACCTTTGGCACCCTTTGCATCTTCGGACGATGTCTTTTGCGTCGTTCATGGCCGTTGGCCAGTAGAATCCATCTCGTAGAGCTTTGGCGACAAGGGAGCGACTGCCTGCGTGATGGCCGCAGATGCCCTCGTGGATGTCTTGAAGTATGGTTTTCCCATCACCGATGGTGATGCACCTTTGTAGTACACCCGAAATGCTACGCTTGTACAGCTCGCCATTGATGATGGTGAAGGCTTTTGACCGGCGAGATATGCGCCGGGCATCTGTCGGGCTATCAGGTAGTTCTCCGTCTATTAAGTACTGGAGGTACGGTCATGTCCAGGTTTCTTCGACTGCCATGACCTGCATCAGGTTGTCCGTGGCGACCTCTGTGTCCAGTTTTTCGGGTCCTTCATGACCATCGGGTAGCGTATCCCCCGAGTGTTCTGCTTCTTCGAGTGATCCCTTGGGGAATTTCCGCTTGATGGATGGCACGCAGATCTGTTCGAGGAACACACCTGGTGGCACCCTTGCATAGGTGGAGCCGATGTTGGCGAGTCTGTCGGCCTCCTCGTTGCTTTCTCTTCCAACATGCCAAAGCTCGCAGCCGTCGAATTATCCCTCGAGTGAGTTGTAAAGTGCGCGGTACGCGATCATGTTTTCGGCGTGTGCGTCGCACTCATTCATCGTCTGTTGGACGACGAGGTTGGAGTCACCGTAGATGACCAGGCGCGTTGCACCGCAGATCTTTGCCATCCTCATGCCGTGGATGAGGGCTTCGTATTCGGCCTCGTTGTTGGAAGCTTGGAATTTCATCTGAAGGACGTACTTCATCTTGTCTCCCTACGGGGAGGTCAGTATGACCCCGACTCCTGCTCCAGCTTCGCGCTTGGAGCCGTCGAAATGCATCGTCCATGACTGCGACATGTCTGGGGTGTCTGGCAGCTGCAGCTCCATCCAGGGTACAAGGAAGTCCGGGAGGACCTGAGACTTGATTGCGAGTCGCTTCTCGTAGACGATGTCTAGGGGTGACAGCTCGATGCCCCACAGGGCCACGCGTCCTGTGGCCTCCGGGTTGTTTAGGATGTTGTTCAGGGGTGCTTCGTTGACGACCATCACCTGGTGCTCCTGGAAGTAATGGCTCAACCGACGAGCCATCATGAACACGCCGTAGGCGAGTTTCTGGTAGTGAGGGTACCTCTTCTTTGTTGGCGTCAATACCTCGCTAAGGTAATAGATTGGGCATTGGACCCCATGGGTCTTGCCTTCTTCGGATCGTTCGACCACCAGCACGGTGCTTACCACCTGGTGTGTGGCTGCTATGTACAGCAGTAGGGGCTCGCGCTCCTTTGGCGTAACCAAGACGGGCAAAGTGGAGAGCAGTCGCTTTAGATCTTTGAATGCATCGTCCGCTTCAGGCGTCCACTCGAATTTATCTGCCTTGCGTAGCAGTTGGTAGAATGGCAGGGCTTTCTCGCCCATGCGGCTGATGAACCTGCTCAATGCCGCTATTCGTCCTGCGAGCTGCTGGACACCCTTGAGGTTCTTCGGCTTCTCCATGGCCATGATGGCCCAGATTTTCTTCGGGTTTGCCTCGATCCCTCGCTGGGAGATGAAGTATCCAAGCAGCTGACCCGATGGGACGCCGAAGGCGCACTTTTCGGGATTGAGCTTGATCCTGTAGAGGTCGAGATTATCGACGTCTCGCGGAGATCGTCGATGAGCGTTCTTGCCTCCCTGGTTTTGATGACTATGTCGTCAACGTAGACTTGGACGTTGCGACCGATCTGGTCCTCCAGGCATGCCTGCATGCATCGCTGGTACGTGGCACCTGCGTTCTTTAGCCCGAAGGGCATTGTGTTGTAGCAGAACACTCCGAACGGTATGATAAACGCCGTTTTCTCTTGATCTTCGACCTTGAGTCGAATCTGGTTGTAGCCTGAGTAGGCGTCGAGGAAGGAGAGTTTCTCGCATCCTGCAGTCGAATCGATGATCTGATCGATCCGAGGAAGAGGGAAGTGGTCCTTTGGGCAGTGCTTGTTCAGCGACGTGAAGTCTACGCACATCCGCAGGATGTCCGTGTCCTTCTTGGGGACCATCACTGTATTTGCGAGCCACTCGCTTTCTTTGATCTCCCTGATGAAGTCTGCAGCGAGTAATATGTTGATTTCCATTCCGATGGCTTCGGCTCGTGGCTCGGACAGTCTCCGGATGGACTGCTTGACGGGCTTGGTGTCTGGAAAGACGTTGAGTGCGTGCTCGGCGAATTCCCTGGGAACTCCTGGCATGTCCGCTGGACACCAGGCAAAGATTTCCCGGCGCTCACGGAGGAATTCGACGAGCGCGCTTTCCTATGCGGGGCTGAGGTCGTTGACGATCAGCGTCGTCTTGGAGGCATCCGTTGGGTGAACCTGCACCTTCTTTGTGTTGACGGTGGAGTCAAAAGACATATCATGTGTGTTTTGTCGTGCGACTGGGGGTGCCCCGTTGTCCGTCACCTCGCGGAGCCTTACGAGCTCATCCTGCATGCCGAATGACTGGGAGATTCTGTTGAATTCCCTATCACAGTGGTCCGATCGGGTGAAGCTCCCGTGGACCATGATGACGCCCCTGGGTCCTGGCATCTTGAGTAGTAGGTATGCGTAGTGTGGGACAGCCAAGAACCTTGCGAATGCTACACGCCCGAGGATGGCGTGGTATTGTGATGGCCAGTCCACCACTTCGAATTCGAGCCGCTCGCATCGGAAGTTGTTCGGCTTGCCGAAGATGATGTCGAGCCATATTTTTCCTAGGGGGAATATGCCCTTTCATGGGACGATGTCGGGGAACGTTGTGTCTGATTGTTCCAGGCTGCATAGCGGGATCCGCATTGCTGCTAGAGTGCTTGCGAACATCAGGTTGATGCCACTGCCGCCGTCCATGAAGACGCGGCTCATCTTGAAACCTCCGATCTGCGCCTCCAGCACCAGGGCAGCATGACCTGGGCGAGGGATCTGGCAAGGGTGATCCGAACGACTGAACGTGATGCAGGACTCCTATCCGCTGTGGTACTCAGGGATGGCGGGTGGAGTTGTCACGGCCAGGTTGATCTGACGGGTGATTTTCTTCTGCACCCTATTCGTGGGGCGCCCCTTCTGGATCATCAGTGCTCCTTTTGGCGGGGGATACACATGCCCAGCGTTGTTCTGTGCTGGTGCGACTGGTTGTTTCGGGCCTCCTACAGGTGGCGGTGGAGGATCTCCTGCGCTATTTCACCTGGTGCGGTGCGTTCCCGAATCCAGGGGTGCAGCTTGCTGCCTCATCTGAACCATGATTTCGCTGAGCTTCTAGAACTCGCGGCAATCCTTGAGCATGTGGCTTGCCTTCTTCTTGCCATCCTGCTTGTCGATGTAGAAGTGGATGGTGCATGGACCCGAAAGTTTTTCGTATGCTGAGGGTCCGTTATCGCGATCGCGGTGCTGCCACGACTGTGCTGGGTGTCCTCCATCGCGGAAGTTGCCTCCACGGTATCCGCTGCTGTTGCGGTTGGCATCGTTGCGGCGGTCGGCGTAGCCGGCCGTGACCATGTTGGGTCCATCGCGATCGTCGTAGACGCGCGGTCTCCTCTTGTTACGGCGTTCCCATCGTCGGCCGTAATCGTCCTCTTCCTCCGATTGTGCCCGGTGGACGGAATCTTCGCCGTCGGCCCACCTGTTGGCGATGTCCATGAGGTGGTCAAGTGTCTTGGGCTTGACGCGCCCAAGTTCCTCCTTGAAGTTCTGGCGCTTGACGCCGTCCTTGAAGGCGTCGATGGCCCTTTCTTCGGAGATGTGCGCCACGGAGTTCTTGGTGTTGGACCAGCGCAATATGTATGAGCGAATGGATTCGCCCGTTCGTTGAGTACATGCTCGCAACTCTTCGATCGAGGTGGGCCTCTTACTGGTTCCTTTGAAGTTTCGGATGAAACTGTAAGCCAGCTCCTCCCAGCTTCGGATGGATCCTGAAGATAGGCTGCTAAGCCAGATCCGGGCTGCGCGTGTCAGCTGCAGCTGAAGGCATTGCATTGCGGTTTCCTTGTTTCCACCGTGCAGCTTGACAGATGACAGGTGGTCGCTGAGCCATGCCTTGGGGTCCTATGTGCCGTCGAACTTCGGAGTATCCGAAGGAAGCTAGAAATTTCGCGGCATCCGTGTCCGTCAGACAAATCTGCTGAAGCACCGGGCTCCGCAGAGTTCTCCTTCGTCTTCGTCCATCTCGGATTCAGACGAGCATGCGCGCTTGGCTCGCGCTTTGTCGATTTTGCGCTGTGTTAGCGCGTCTCTGGCGTCGTAATCGCGGTTGCGATGACGCGAGCTCTTGTGCCTTCGAGGAAGGTCATGGTCCTCTTCTTCGGATGAAGGAGTGGGGCTGCGGTCGAACCTGACCGTAGCTTTCTTTTTTGGCTCCGTAGGAGTTTCTTGATGGAGCGCAGCTCCGACGAGTCCGAGTCCGGTGAGTGCAGACTTGTGCATGGCTCTTTTCGGGTCCCCCTCCGTAGGTGGGTGGGCCGCGAGGTACGCAGTGGCTGCTATGACCGCAGCTTGCGGTGTCTTCAGGATGATGTTGTCGTCGGCATCCATCTCCATGAAGGATGCGTGGAGGGTTCGGATCACCTCACGGCGCTCCTTGGGGTCCATGTTCTTAGTCCGGGAGTGGTGCTTGTTGCCGTGGTTGCCGTTCGAGCTGGAGCCGATGCCCATGGCGGAGAGCGCAGCTCGTCGCGCGCTGGACTCTGAGGCTGCTTGCTTGCGTTTGTCAAGCACCTCTTGCATCTTGACCTGCTTCTTGTGCTCCTCGATCAGGAGCAAATGGTATGCCATCAGCAGGTCCCGTGAGGCGTCTGCAGGCAGGACCGTGCTGCCCGCCACGGCGGCGCGTTCCTGGGCCCATCCTTCTTTGCTAAGGCGGATGACATGGCCGGTGTTATCCCCTTCGGGTGGGGGGGGGACTGGCTTCTTCTGTTCCCGCCGCTTCTGTCATGCGGGTTAGGTGGCGGGTTGGGCGGCGGGTTGGGCGCTTGCTGATCCACGTCGCTCTGGATGACTACGGCGCATTGGTAACGCTCGTAGATTGGTCCGCTGCTGCCGCAGCTTTCAGATCCGGAACCGTAGGCCCCTTCATCCGATGGCGGATCGCACAGATCGAAGTTGCAACTGCTGCTATCGTAGGACTCATCTGTTGATGATGATTTGCGTAGCACAGGGTGTGGGGCCCACGAAGTGGGCCTGATTGATGGTAGCGGTACCCGTTCTGGGAGGCGGAGGGTGCCGATTTGCCCCACCTGGAAGCAGAAGCTCCCGAACAGGATCTCGAGTCCGTCGCCTACGGGCTCGAAGTCCTTCATGGTGGCCGGTGAGTGGCCGGTGAAATCGAAAGCGCCGAAGAGGAGGTGACTCTCCGTCGCCGCAGAGTTGTAGATCGCTCGGGTTGGGACCGTCACGATCGCACAATTAGCGTCCCCAGTTCCCAGAGACGGCGCCAATTGACGAGGTTTAATCTCGTCAATGCCCATTGTTATGGACTTGGGTTTTGGAGAAGATGGGGATGCTGGAGATCACGGAACGGTTAGCAAACAAGCAATACGGGACACGAGGTTTACCCAGGTTCAGGCCCCCGGAGGGAAAAACCTACTCCTGCTTGTCTGCTCTTGATTACGGCGGAACCGATGATTACAGGGGTGCGCAGATGCAATCTGGTGTGGAGGTGCGTATGCGAAAGTATGAGAGAGAGATCTAGGTCGTGCCCTCCTGACCTTTATATAGACTTAGGCAGGTCCCAGGCACAGATCTAGTTGGTTACAGGTTCTAGGGTTTACCCCTTTAAATTTCCTATCTTCCCTAGTCTTGCTCTCCAAGGATCCGAAGGCGTCATGAGCCTTGGCCACCCGAAAATCTTCATAGGCCAGCGTATATTTGCCGTGGGCCTTCCTTGGGCTGGACCAGGTATGCTGAGATCGTGTACCCGCGGGGTATAACCATGTCACCATTACTGTTGATCATTTGTTATCTGTAGACACATGTCATCATCTTCGTTGCCCAGACGAATCGTCATCCAAATCCAACGGCTCAAAACTATCACAGTAACTTTATATGTGATGACGGAGGGATTTTACTGATCATTCTCCCCTCCGCCGCTAGCTTCTTCTTCCTCCTTGCGACGCGTCTGCTCTATGTCACCAGTTGATCCTCTGGAATAAGGAAACGCTATAGCTAAATCCAATGAATAGTCATATGGATAATCTGCAAGGAATTAGCAATCTTTTCTGTTAAAAACAATATTATTTCTATAATTTTATATCGATCAAACTAAAGCTAAAAGTCTTATACAAATCCTAGCTTTACTTTTTTTTGTCAATGCCATTTAACCAATACCCAAACATATTGGTGATATTAGTTGGTGGTGGTTTGTTATATGTAGAATAAAACAATTCCCCAAATCAATCTAGCAAACGAACATGTAAGAAATAATTGTTCTTCTATTTTCTTCGCGCTACGGAAGCAACACTTCTTACTCTCATTCCAATTCCTTTTAGCTAGATTATCTCTAGTAATCAAACTTTTTTACTTCGGAACCACATGAAAACTTTGATCCTTAATGGGATTTTCAACTTCCAAATATATTTGCGAAGGAATCTTGTGTGTCCGTTAGTTAATGAGATCAACATACATAGTTCTAACCGAAAACTGTCCACTTTCTGTTAATTTCCAAATAAATTCATTATGTTCATCATTTAAAGATACCTCTATTAATCGATGGCACGAATTCCATTTATTCCATGTCAGATGCCTCCTAAAACAAATGTTTAAGGGATGTTTCTGTTACACAATGTTATATAACGAATGGTATTGTTGAGCTAGCAGCGTTAAGCCTAACGAAGTCTCCCAAAATCTATCGTTAGTACCTTCACCAATTTTAAAAGGTCCTTTGCTAAAGAACTCCTCTTTAACTCTCATGAGTCCCTTTCAAAAAGTTAAATCCGTGAATTTACTTGTTACCTAGTCTAAAGTTTTTTGAGATAAATACTTGTGTAACAGGATTTAAACAACCATTCGCTGAGTAAATATTTGTTTTTAATATTTACTTAGCGAATGGTTACCCTCTCTTAAAGTTATCTTTTAAGCTCATCTTCTACGCTAACAGGATTATAGTACGGAGTAGTATCTATTTTCATGCTCAGATGCTTAGATCTGCAAAAAGACTACACTTTAATAAACAAAATGAGCCGACCCTCCTCTGGTTTTGCTCCTGATTCCAGTTCCCTGAAAATGGTACTCCATCAAAATGTTCTCACTTTCGCAGCTCCCTTTCATCGATTTGATGGCCAAGATAAAATGACATGGTGCCATTACACGTGGAACTAGGTTCAGGAATATTAATCCATCAGTTCCAAAGAGAAAACATCACAAATCCCTTTGTTCGGAGTTTATACTATTCCATCCGATCCATATTAGTTGACTTGGATTTATCAAAATTTGGATGAACCTATATATTAAATAGTGTCTAAATTCATCCAAATCTAAACAAATCCAAGTCAACTAATATGGGTCAGAGGGAGTAACAAAAGAACAAATTTATAACATCCTGAAGAATTTAAATCCAATTCGAGCGACTAATCCATGAAGAAATATATCTACAAGAAACAACACCAAAATGGTGACAAGTAAAATTTGGGTCCAATCATGCGAGAGGTTTGCATTTTGCAAAGATATACATCATCCCTGGAGAATTTATATCCAATTCGATGTGAGTGACTAATCCATGGAGAAATCACATCTACGAGAAACAACACCAAAATGGTGACAAGTAAAATTTGGGTCCAATCACCGGAAAGGTTTGCATTCTGCAAAGATATACGCCAGTCTACTTGATGACCTCAAAAAACAGAACTTCAGGCTGGAGCTTGCTGTCCTTGAAACGTTCTAGCAAATGCTCCCAAGTATCTTCTGTCTGCATGGAGAATGTTCACATCAATAAATCTGGAAGTTCAGAATCAAATGGCTAAAAAGACATAATACAGTGCATAGATCAAGACCTACGAATCACTTACCTCAACAATTTCAGAGTCATATATGAGCCACTTGTCCTCATCATCACGAGCAAAGCAGACGTAGCGCTCATCAGCATAACAGATCTGTAAGAGTTTGGATTGCAGGGTGGCATAAGATGAATGCTAAGTTGCACAGTACTTGCAAGGAATGAATATCGCCGAATATATAAGCAGGCAAGTTAAGTAACTAGAGCATCAAACCAACCTTGTAATAGGCCTGTAGTAAAACTGAAAGCAGCAGGAGAGTAACACTAGTAAAACATAGAGAGAGAAAAGTGTGCAGATAAAAGGTCACTCCAGCTTATGTTCTGCAACCACTCCATGTTATTTCATGAGAAACCATTTCGTATTAGATATGACGGGAAGGAAAATAAGGCAAGATATACTTGTCGGAGCAGCAGAGGTTACAAGGTCCAGCCAGGTTACGTACATATGATAGTTCTCCAATGTTCAATCAATAGAACGTTTTATCAACACAAGGATTGCACACATTGTTGATTGTTGCCAAAATTCTTCTGTTAAATCTGTCCTTTATGTTGTATATATTCCCCCATCTTTCAGCTCAAAAAAGATGGGGGAATATATACCACATAAAGAACAGATTTAGAAACTTGCAAATATCTCCTTAAGTACTACTCCATATGATATCACCAACTCAGATATAACATATCATAGTCAAACCCGTTATCCACTTCTTTAGATATAGCAGAAATGCCTTCACAAGCTAACCTAGTCAATTTGAACCTGGTGACTGCGCCATTTGTTACCGTGCTCCATTTTAATCCACAAAAACAGGAACCTTGGTTCATTCTTAGACTAATAACAACTTGGTCTCTCTCAGCTTCTGAGCATAATACAACACTTATGCTGATAACGAGAAGCATCAGACATATCTCAAAATTGACATAGCATCCAGCACCAATCAAGGAAGAAATAACAAAAAGCAACATTACTTATAAACTCTCGGGTCGATGAATATATCAACCAGTACCAAATAGCTGATTACTTTCTTGTCTTGCTTGGATTGCACTAATATGAGAATTACATGATAAAAGTATTTGTTCAATTCAATTACAATCCAATTTAGGAGAAAGAATAGTTTGATGTGGACATACCATGGAGGTGACAGTATACAGAGTTGAAGAATTGGCACTTTTGCAAAAGTATGCAGTGTCAAGGGGAGACGTGATGCCAGACATGACTTCAGAGAGTGTGTCCTGGCTTTCAATGCCACCCAGCCAGTTCAAAACTGCAAAATAATTCAAAGGAAGGCAACGTGATGAATATTTTTGGTGTAAACTACTGCAAGCTATGACGATTATTAAATCCATCAGCGGCCTCTTGAACCAGCACAGGAGGAAATTTCCAGTTAACTTAAACATGAAGATACATATATCTTTCTCCGGAACATTTTCATTCTGAAGGACCATGGTTCCGTTTTTATGAAAATAAATTTTGAGGATAACAAGTCATATCACACTAATTATTGTTGAGGTGTCAAGTGGGACCACAATCCCCACTTCTAGTTCATTTGGAGATTTCTAGGTCAAAATAGAATCCCACATCTTATTGTACACAAAAAGAGCAACTTAGTATTTGATACATGTCACTTTACCTATTGTAAAAAAATGTGGTGTGTTTGAAAGAAACAGATCATTATTCTGCAGAGTTCCACAATCCTCACAGTTGTTATCCTTATAGAACTGTTCATCCAATAGAACTGGGAGCTCTGCAAAGGACTTGATCTGCAGAAGAACAATGATAAACTCTGGTGAAAGTTTCCTAATTTATAGGTTCAGATATCCACGTATACAAGCTTGGCTAGACAGAATATGTACTGCATACGGCATACCTTTGTTGTTTGAGGTGAACCAGCATCAAGTTTATGGAAAAGTGCAGTATATAGGTATTCACCAGAACACTTCCCACACTGGCAGCTCATTTGTGCATTGAAATTGATCCCGAAAAGATTATGTGTTGGGCAAATGCAATATCCACACGTGATTGGATTCACCACATGTTTCTGGGTCTCCTTGTTTAATCTACAACGTGAAAAAGTTTCTGACATATGCAATCCAATGAGAATTGTGGCTACAATCTCAGAAGCAAAATTTGTACCAGCCTGCAACTGGAAATTGATTAACAAGGTTATGTTGCGAAGACACAAAATGTGCATGCATAATCAAACAGGACTGAAGCAGAATGCAGATGTTTTTAGTTCAATACTTCACACACACCACAACAAATAACATTGATTGGCAGAGTTTACACACCAAGCATATGACAACATACATAAATTTGCCTCATTCTGGTGCATATATTTGGTGTCAATGTTCAGCATGCATACCAGAACAAAAAAAACAGATAACTATTTAATTCTCGGATGAACTAGGCGTGTTTCCCTCTGTTAAGTGTAGAAGTACCCCAACTATGTTATGCCGAAAACAGTAAAAAATCTCCAAATCACCACAACTAAAAATGATCACATGCAAATAAAACAAAATTGAAGGTAGCATCAGCATCAGACCAGATTAGACGATCATACAAATATATATGATGGAGGTCAAGGTACAAACCTTTTCAAAGAAAGTGGTGCAATTGACGATTCTGCAGAGAAGGGTCTTCATGTAAGTCAGCACAACATCTGTTAAGCGGTGGTCGTTTTTCTCCCAAGAAGAGAAGATTTCATAAAATTTCTGAGCAATGCAGGGATTGTCAACTGACGGAATCCATGCAAGTGGCTCCGTTAAAAGCATATCTCTGAAATGACTCAGGTTGCACAATGACTGCACGCATACATAGGAAATTATAAGTCGGTAGATGAAAAATCACAAGGCCAGATGCAAGTTTTTCTTACCTGTATAGTTAGACTCAAGATAGACAGGTCTTTATCAGCATTGTTGTTGAAAACATTAAGACTTTGTTGGCAGCTGGAGGTGCTTCCAATTTCCTTGACAGATTGGCCAGAAGTTCCTGTATTATGAAACCATAAGCATTTGTGACATTACAGAACATATTTTATAATTGTAAAAGGGGGAGCATGTATTTGGAAAACAGGAACATAGTAGTATTAGATTATTCCAACAAGTATTTTCCAAGTTGTTTAGACTGAAATCCTATATAGAAATCAACCTCTAATATAAAATTCCTAAGGATTGAAATCCTACATAGTTCCTTAAAAGTTCCTCTGAATCAAAGAGGGCTAAGACAACTAGACCAAGGCAATAGCCTTGCACGTTTCTTCCAAGATTTAGGCAGGTGAAATATAATCTTTTAGTTATGACACCAAAAGAACGAAGCTCTTGAAAGAGTGGATGTCACATGAGGTCAAGAAATTAACATTCTATCAGCAAATGGAATAAATACAGCAAAGTGCTAATACTAGAAAATCATGCAATTGCAGAACAGATATTGACACCATGGTGGTAGTACCAGAAAATCATGAAATCTCGGAGCAGGTCTCAAGCCACACATGGAGCTCATTTTTCTATTGTAATTCTACTCTTGCAGTTACAGTAACTTTGCTTCTTTTTCTCAGTTAATTTGTACATGACAGGGGTGATTAGTTTAAGATTTGTAATGAAATCATGATCTCCTGTTTCCATAGAAAAATAACAGCAATGGTCACTTGTGCTGGAAAAAGTTTTGGTCGCTGTCACCTTTTTTATCTAGTTCCACCTCTGCAATTCTCACTGCGATGTTCATCACACTTTCATCAACATCAGTTGGTGGATCTGAAGAACTTTGTTCTACCACAGTACCAGAATTACTATTTACAACACGAACCTCACTGCACCATTAGCGAAACATGTGAGCTTCCTTGCGTAATTTCTGTACTCCCTCCGACCCATATTAGTTGACTTCAATTTGGATGTATCTAGACAAGTTTTTGTGATAGATTCATCCAAATTGGAGTCAACTAATATGGGTCGGAGGGAGTAGTATATTTTCAGATGGAAAAAACAGAGAAAAAATGAGGATCTCTAATTAATTTGTTTATGTAGATGAGACCCATTATTTTCCATTCATCAGTTACAGGGTTCTTCTTATAGGGGTAGAAAACTCAAGTCAGCAATGAAATACTGAATGCATACATAATCTTAAGAAAATATCCAAGCGATTGATACTGGCTAAAACATCTAATGTGGAAACGTTCAAAATAAAAATATCTTGTGTGGTAACAGCCGGTGCAGAGCCAAGTACTGCAGTAACCAGAACTATGCAGAAAGAGTAAACCTGCAAGACAATAATATTGGATTGTATATTCTGTACCTTTCTTCACATTTTTCATCAGCCTTAAGTGTCTCGTCTGCACATGAAGGCTGTAAACAATTTTCTTCATGTTAGAGTTCGGTTTATGCAGATATATTAATAAAATATTAGCACATCTTAGGAATTACTCCACATAAACAGTTTCAGCAAAATATAAAAATGTAACGGTGAACAGAATAACCTTTAATTTTTCTGGCTGTAGGTCGTCACCACTTTGATGGTCAAGGGCAGCAGGAACTTTACCAAATACAGCATCAAAACTGGCATCACTAATACTCCTATTAGGATCATTTACATTCTGAGCAATCCACTGTTTCATTTCTATCTGCAAAGATGGTTATCCGTTAGCACACGATGATCAGTTGAGCAAGAAGTAGATATAACTAGAGAAACCAAGCATCCCAGATGTTAACAAACCCATTGGAATGATCTCGCAAGGGGAAGGATGACTTCACGATAATCCAGAAGAGAAACTTTGAGGAACTTAAGCCACAAGTTCTGCATTCCAAAACAAAACCCCTCAAACTGCAATTTACAACCAATTCAAGCATTAGTCTGATAAACATTATTATCAGCAGAACAGTGAAATAAGGAAGAATGATAAACTGAAACCATGTCATGTAAAAGTGCTAGACCTCAATGCTAGGTGTATCTTCAGGCAACATCTTCAGCTTCTCCTTAATGTCCTCAAGGATCTCAGATCCTTCTCTGCATTTCCTTTGTCGCATTTCAGCAAGGGGCTCTGCACTTATTCCAATGGATGGTGAAACGAGCAATGATTCAAACATGTCTTGTACCTCTGGTAACTGGAAGATGTCATGCTGGCCTGAATCTTGACAGAGAGTTATCCCATCCAACGAGTGATCATCCTTTGATGCATTTTCATTAATATCTGGACCTAAAACTGACTGCAGCTTCTCCCAGAGCTCATCCCTGTGCTTGTTGCGCATGTGTTGCCAGAGCGATCTAGTGTCCAGAAACTTCTTCCCATCGCAGCGGGAACTGGTGCAAATGAAGAAACTCCATGAACCCTGATTCTTGAGAAAGCGCAGTGCATCGGATATGGTCTTTGCTGCCGACAGGTCGATTGTATTATAGTGCTCCTGCAGCGTGTGAACCTTCACCGATATGATCCTCTCGCGGTGTGGCGTGCTTTTGATAGAGCACCAGTATAGTGCGGCCACAACTATGATATGCTTGAGGAAGACGCGGAGCTCCTTCTTGACAGAAGATACTCTGGCGTCGAAATCTGCGCCAGGAACAGATACAGCAGGAGGTATGTCGTCCAAATTGGGGTCGGTCGGCTCCTCGATGCGGAGTGCTCGGCGGCACTCTCTCTCCGATTCATCAAACTCATCCAGGACGAACAAGACCTTGGCGTGGAACAAGGCAATCAGGAGCGAGCAGTCGAAGGTAACTGCCGCATCGGAAACCAGGGCGAGAATGCGGCGCAGATGCCGCTTCCTGTCAGCTGCCAGATCGAGGGCACGGACATGCTGCAATTCGATATATACGCAGAGCAACTGGGCGCGCGCCGAGAACGGGTAGCACTGGGAGCAGAGCCTTGCACGCCGTCGCACTTCATCAGCAGCGGCATCCCCGCCGAGCAGCTTCGCGGCCTCTATGGGCACAATCTCGTTGTTGATCAAGGTCTCGAAGTCCTGCATGATGGCGTTGGCCTTGGACACAGCGTCGCACTTCCTCATCTTCGCGTTGGCACCGCCGATCATGTCGTACCCGACGTGGTGCACCGCCGGGTCGACGTGGTTGGCCTCTGGTATCGAGCATATGCGGTACAGTTCCACCTGCGCATCGGGGATCCGACCGCAGCCGGCGAGCGCCTCGGCGTGGGCGATGGCGGTCATGACGCAGTTGGGCGCGATCTGGGCAGCGGCGGAGAAGGCGTCGAGGGCGAGGCGGTTGTGATGCAGCTCCAACGCGGACGCGGCCTCGTCGTCGTCGGAGGCCCTGCCCTTCCACGCCACGCTTCCGGAGTAGCGGTGGAGGGAGCCGACGAGGTTGAGAGCGAGCGCGGAGCCCGGGTTCTCGGCGGCGATCTCCACGCCGCGGGCCACCGCCTCCTCGTGCTTGCCCGCGCCGTGGAGCTGTAGAGCCTCCCGGGCCTGGGCGCGGAGGCCGCGAGCCATCGCAAGGGCGCGTGAGCGCGGAAACGCCGAACTGCCGCGGCGCGGAAGGGAGAGGCGCGCGAGGTGCTCGTGGAAATGCCGCGACACGGAAGAGGGCGGCGCGGCGGTGGGTGCGAGAGGGGCGGCGACCTAGGTTTGGGCGGAGGAGGAGGAAGCGAGGTTCTGGATGAAGCGGGAGACTGGAATTGAGGATTCGGCGGGGCGCGCGGGGCTTGGTTGGTGAGGCGTGCAGGAGAAGGTGGAGGAGGAGGTACTTATAGCGGCCGAGTCAGGGAGGAGGGGCGGAACTTGGAAGACCAGGAAGAGACAAGCGTGCGATGCTCGGGGGAAACGCAACGTAACCAGTCCCAAATTTCTGAACGTAAGAGCATCTCTAGTGGAACTTAGATGACCGTCTAAAAGGAGAGAGTATAGATGATTTTAGTTTTTCAGCGGAACGTGTATATGTAGGACGTCTACATCCTCTCTCCAATATTTTAGTATTTTTTTTATAACTACCATCAAAATTTAGAAGCAATATTCAGTAGCAAACAAGACAGCGACATGATTATCAATACAAGCAAATATTTGTATATTATGCAGCGATACAAGCCATGTTCAGCAACATTTAGTAGTACATCACTTTATCTCTATATTCTGTATCGATGCACAAGCAGCAACAAGTTCAGTACGAGACAAGCCTCCTCTCTTCAACATCATCGGAGTAGCTGCAGCCCTCTACCATGCCCCTGCCGCTGCTCCTCCCCAACCGCCACCATGCCCCTTCCCATTCTCTTCCCTGTCCGTCGCTAGGCCGGACGCCTCATGTGACCCCATGCCCCCCTCCACGCCCGAGCCTATCCCCAACAGGACCAGACGAGACCGCGCCCGTCTACACTGTTTTGCGTCCGGATCCGGCAAAAATTGTCTGCCGACGGATGGATCTAGCGTGCGTCTAAGCACCATGGTCGAGCACCCTCTTGTTCTTGTCCACTTTCTCTCTCCCTCTCGCCAAATCTACATGGAAAAGGAGAGTACATGGAGCCGACGAGCAGAGGGACGGCGACCTCTCGTGAGTGCCCCCGCGTCCTACGTCTCCAACTGCTCCGGATGGGCGCGGGAGTGAGCTTCCGGGCAAGAAGTTGCTTTGGACGGCCGTGGCGCCGTCGTCCATATATGGACGATGGGTAGCAGGTTTGGGAGGACGTCCAAATTTAGACCTCCATTTAGACGAGCCACTGGGAAGATTTTTTCTATCCACGGTCGTCCAAATCGTTTTAGACGGGCATATAGACGAGCCACTAGAGATGCTCTAATAAGTCCCAAATTTTTCTAGTATGTTAGATATTTTTTAAGGGAATTTCTCTGCAACAGATTTGTTTTCACCATCTCTACTGTACACCCTCAAATAATGATATTTGAAACCGCATCCTTACTCGTTGGGTGATTCCATGACAAAATTCAGACCAAATTTTGGTCGGACGAAACTTGATTTCGGCCTAGGAACGCCGAGTTTCTCGTTCGTGTTCCCAGGTCGAGTCCCCGCGTTCGGCTAAATTTCAGACGAATTTGACAAATTCAGGAAACTACAGTACTTTAGATAATAAACTAAAAACATTAAAAAGGCCACCGCCGTCGCCTTCGCCGATGTCGTCGCTGCTTCTACATGCTGAAGTTGTCGTAGAAGGACGTGTAGTCGGAATCGGCCCTGCCATCGTCCGCGCCGCCGCCGTCGTCGTCGCTCGGCGGCTGTGGCGGGCGGGAGCTCCCCTGGCAGGCGTCGCCGCACCTACACGGCTGGTAGGAGGGGCCGGCTTCGTCGTCGTCAAGAACGACGAGCGGAGCGTCCTGGTAGGCGAGAACGCGGCCAGACCAGGCCTGGCGTTCGGCCTCCTGCTGCAGGCGGTGGCCCGCCGCTCCGTCTCCTCCCAGTCTGCCCTGGACCATTCAAGTATGTCCGGCGAGGACGGCTCCACCGGCGGTTGCGGCGCCGCCTCCCGGAGGGACTCCTCCATCGCCATCTTGACGGCGAACGCATCCTCGTCGACTGGCACCACCCAGTCCCGCGGCTCTGGCTTCGGCTTGCTAAGGCGGCGTCGGAGCGCGCGGCTCATTGATGACGATGTCGCGCGACCTGGTCCTCGGCGGCGATTGGACCGGCGTCTCCGGCTCCCACTTAACGGGCCGGAGCGGCGGCGAAGCCACCAGCGCAGTGTAGGGGTTCGTAGCATGGAAAACAAAAATTTTCTATCGCATACAAACAAACAAGCCAAGATCTATCTACTAGATTGTAGCAACGAGTCGATAGAGGAACTCACCCTCGAAGATTCCAAAGCGGTTAACGAGAGCAGATTCTCGTGGGTGATGTAGTCGTACTCTTTCCGATCTCAAGATCGCGTAGACGATCCTTCCGGCGCTGCGTTCCGGCAGCGCTCCCGCAGTCGGTCACACGTTCGGTACTCGATGAAGACCTTCCTCTCCCTTGTTCCAGCAGGCAGCGGAGGTTGTAGCACTCTCCTCGCGATTCCGGCAGCACAACGGCGTGGTACCGGAAGTAGAGGGGAGATCTCGCAGGGCTTCGCCCTAAGCCGGAGCGAGTATGGTGGAGTATGAGAGAGCTATTAGTGGTCTAGGGTTTAGACACACCAATTAGAAGGCTCTAAACCGAAGGCTAGGGCAATTAGAAGCTCTAAACCAAAATGGCTCTAAACCGGAGGTTTTGGCTAGGGTTTAGATTAGAGGATAGGAACTTGTGTGTCTAGAGGAGGAGGCCCTGCCCCTCCTTTTATGGGTGGAGAGGGCCGGCGGCCAAGGGGAGGGGAGTCCCTCCCCAAGTCGGCCTTGGTTGGCGCGCCGGCTTGGAGGGACTCCTCCCCCAAGTCGGTTCCAACCACCTCTTGCTTGTTTCCCACAGTTTCCTGTTTTAGCCGTTTGACTTTTAAACTGGCCATTTGACTTTTCTGTTTTAGGATTCAATTTAATACTTTATTTGGAACAGCAAGTACACTTAGTACATGATGCAATCATTCAATATGTAATGACACATTCATGTACCCTTCCCCCCCGGAGTGCCGGACAATCCGGAACCTTCTAGAACATTCCCGATGAAAACACCGGAATCATTTCCGAACTCCGAAACGGGACTTTCCTTATATGAATCTTATTCTCCGGACCATTCCGGATCACCTCGTGATATCCCGGATCCCATCCGAGACTCCGAACAACATTCGGTCTCTTTCTCATAATACCATAACTACTCAAACAACGTCTAATCCTTAAGTGTGTCTCCCTACGGTTCGTGAATTATGCGGACATGATCGAGACACTTCTCCGAACAATAACCAATAGAGGAATCTGGAAATTCATATGGCTCCCACATATTTCTACGATTACTTTGCGATCGAATGAACCACTTGCATACTATACCAATTTCCCTTTGTCTCACGATAGTTTACTTATCCGAGGTTATGATCGTCGGTATCTCTGCATACCTAGTTCAACCTCGTTACTGATAAGTACTCTTTTCTCGTTCCCGTGATATGTGATCCCTTGTGAGCCAGTCACATGCTTGCAAGCTAATTGGATGACATTTCACCGAGAGGGCCCAGAGTATATCTATCCGTCATATGGATGGACAAATCCCACTCTTGATCCATGTGTTTCAACCAATACTTTCCGAACACTCAATGCCACCTTTATAGCCACCCAGTTACGGTGTGGTGTTTGATGTCATCAAAGCATCCATCCGGCAAAGGTGATATGCATGATCTCATGGTCGAAGGAATTAGGTTACTATGTATCAGAAAGCATATAGCAATTGAACTATTTAAAATGACTTGATCTTTATGCTACGCTTATCTATAGGAGTATGTCCATCACATCATTCTCCTAATGATATGATCCTGTTGTTAATAACATCTCTATGTTCATGATCAGGAAACCATGATCATATATTAACCAACAAGCTAGTTTAACAAGAGGCTTTACTAGGGACTCTTATTTTAGTTTACAAATCACACAAGTATTAATGTTTCCGGTTAATACAATTATAGCATGGTATGTAAAAAATTATCATAAGCATGAAGATATGATAATAACCACTTTATTATTGCCTCTTGGGCATATCTCCAACAGTCTCCCACTTGCACTAGAGTCAATAATCTAGTTTCAAACCTTTGTGTATTCAACACCTATGGCTTTCCGGTGTTGTATGTACACGATTGCTAGTGGTCAACTGATCTCCGGATCTGACACTTCCAGGTCCGTGTGTAATTGCATGTCTTTGCGTCTCTACGCATCACTCATTCTCTAATGAGATGGCTTTGTATAAATTTGGTCTTTCGGTGTGACCTTTAGCTCTTTGGGGTTAAAACATGTTGATAATAT
The DNA here is from genome assembly GCA_916181665.1 of Avena sativa. Taxonomy (NCBI): domain Eukaryota; kingdom Viridiplantae; phylum Streptophyta; class Magnoliopsida; order Poales; family Poaceae; genus Avena; species Avena sativa. The sequence goes on along the minus strand of OV702283.1, from coordinate 149,940,633 downwards.
TGTCGCACAATATATCTTCATAGTATTATCCCACTGTGAACTACACCTAGTTTGATAACAAACTACTTGACACAAATGCCCTCTTTTGCTGCTAAAATAGCAGTCATATACTTAGCCTTTTGTTGTAGTATCTGTCACAATGTCTTTAACTTTGGAACTCATCCAAATCCATTATGGAATTCACTTTCCATTATATTGTGCCACCTTTAGTTTAGATTGAGATAAACTTAATTTGTACTTTGTGACAAAGCTAGTATCAATGTAGTACTTTTACAATGAACTAACCATCTATTTGTCACTTCTACAAATATTATACTCTTAGTTCTTCCAAAAGATCATAAGAATATCCTTACTATTGTCCAATGATCATCTTACGAATCATTCTGGTATATGCTCACAACATTTAGAGCATAGGACATATCTGGATTTGTACATATCACAGTATGATTGATATAAATACTCTTTGTGATTTCATACATCAAGTATCAATCTATACTTGATTATTTGTTTCACTTTACCAAATGTCAATACACTTGAATATATCATCAACATTGAACTCATTCAATCCTTTCTGTGCGACAAGAACCTCTCTTGTAGTTTCTATATTGAACTCATTCAATATCTTGTCTATGTACTTCTGGCACAACCATATTAGCGTCTATTGATGCCAAATATTTGGGTTTTGCCTAAGTCTTTCATCGGGATGAAATTCTTAATATGTGTTAATAAAAGATACATTATTTCCAATCAACAATATGTCTTCCACATAATGTATTAGAAACATGTCTTAGCGCTCCCACTTAATTTCTTGCAAATGCAAGCATCTTCATCGTCTCTAATGAACTTTTAAACTCTTTTAACAGTTTCATCACAGTGAAGATTCCAACTCCGCGATGCTCACTTTAACCATTGAAGTTTTCATACGCTTTTAGCATCCTTTGAATTAACAAAACCCTATGGACCGTGTTATGCACATGTCCTAGGTAACGATTCTATTAGAAGAACTTGTTTTGTTTATTCAACTACCATATAACAAAATTATATGTAGTGGTTGCTACATTAATCCGTCTAGACTAAATATCACTATGAAAGATCAAATCTTGTCATAGTCAACCTTTGAACATTGTTGTGAACTCTTTCCCAATATGTCGATTATAGATGTGAAACATCCATGTCTATTTCTTTATAGATCCAGACACAACTGTAAGGTCTTACACCTTTCTCGAGGGTCCTTCAAGTTCAAAACTTGATTTCTCGTGTATGGAACTATCACGGATTTTATGGCTTCAAGCCATTTGACGGAGTCAGGGCTCATCATTGCTTCTTTGCACGTAGTCAGATCATTATTGTCAAATAATGATTTAACTCTCAAATCTTGGTATTTGATTGTTCATCCGACCTACTTGTTTCAATAGGAACTTAGATCTCCGTGACCACAACCTTTGAGGTACGTGAGCCATGAGCATTGTTGCTGCCTCCGGAACACTTTTCGGCGCTGTGCAACTCTGCACATATAGCTAAGGTTCTTTTAACCTTATCAAAGTTCTATTGTCCTCCCACTTAACTTTTCACAAAAAATTCCTTCTCAAAGAAACTTGACGTTCTAAGCAACAAACACTTTTGTCTCCGGTGTTTATGGAGGAATACTTAACAGTTATACAAAGACAGGTTCATCTGACTTTGGTTGCACACATCTTTCTTATGCATAGCATACCAATGTTTAAGAAAGGACTACTTGGGTTTTATCCCAAACCATAATTTTATATGGTGTCATTTCAACGGATTATGATGAAGCTCTTTTCAGTGGAAAAACGGTAATCTCTAAAGCTTTTAATCTTTAAAATACAATGGCAGTTTTATGAATTACACCTTCGATCTTACCATGTCAAACAAGGTTTAATTACATATCTCGAACGCTCCATACTCTTATGGTGTTTTGGGAAATGCAAATCCACGGAACGATTCCTTAAATCTTGGGTATTATGCTAAACTTGTAACTCAAATATCTTCCTTTATGATCTTATCATAAACTATTTATATTCTTGTTACAATGATTTTGCACTTCATGTTGAAAGTCTTTGAACTTTTCAAATATTTCACACTTCATCCTTATTAAGTAAATATTCATATATTCACTCAAATTTTCGGAGAAAGCATATGAAGTTGAAATCCATCGCTCTTGACTACACATAATGGACTTCGTACAACAATATGTACAAGTTCCAATAAGCTAGTCATTCGTTCCCTTTTGGCCTACGAATGAGGTTTTAATTATCTCTGGGAAAGTTTCACAAGCGTTATTTGATCAAAATAAAAAGACTCCAAAATTCCATCCACATGGAGTTTCTTCATGTTTTCTATCCAATATAATTTAAACGGCGATATCACTTCCTAAGTGATATTTCAATCAATTTGTCTTTCGACATTTTTAGCACTATTTTTATGGATGTGATTTATCCAACGAGATTTGTGAATCATCCATCTTTTATGGATTACGGCAATTATTTGAACAACCCTTTTGTTCTCATGATACCTGATAAAACAAATCTTTGAAGGCAAGCTTTGATGTTTAACGAGCAACACAATAACCCTTTATTTGTTCTCGATGAACATCATCACATATTCTTTTGCTAGTTACTTAGGCCATTGTAGTTCATGAATTGTGTTGTTTCGTATGACGATTCACACCAACAAATTCAGTATCAAATACTTGAGAACCACATTGTTTAATAAGCAAAGAATATAGCCATAACATGTATATCATCTATATACTTAAGCTGAACAATTCTAGTCTTTTCCTTTCTGCCATATATTTATGAGATTCTCTTTCAGTATTTCCTTTTCTGTTTGAAAGAATCTATCAACATCAATAGTGGAGTCATACATATGACATATAGTCCAAAGCGTGTATAATTAAATACCAATGTCTTTGGACTTGCACTTTGAAGTAGATCACCATCATCAAATATTTGGTGTTCTTTCAAATTCCTTTCTTTAGTAATCTCTTGGTGTAGTAAACATTTTACCTACATCAAATATTCACCCTTATCATGGAATCGTCCATGATCAAGCTACTGTTAGCTTATAACGATGAATTATGAGTATAATGTTGCTATCCAAAACCTTTTGGAGGATTAGGACAACAAGTGTCTCCAACCTTTCGCAAATTCTCATCAAATATGAGAACATGACTTTAGCCATATTATACTCTATCATGTTGCAACCAAAACTTCGTTTCAGATATCACAATATCTTCCACACATCATGGTTTCTGAAACAACTCTTTCAGATCCTAGATAACCTTGATATTAGGAGAATCCTTTGAATATCAAGAATCATGGAGACAAACATGATACTTATATACTAATACTTGGAATTGTTACTCTTGATTTAATACTAATTATTAAACTTCATGGAGTAACCGGAACTTACTGAAAGTTTGCAATAGGACTTTTAAACTTTAGATTAACACTTCAAAACGATACGATACCAGTTCGTAAAGTAACTAACCAGAATTCTATAGTTCTATCATCTCAATTATAACTAAGCGCAAGGTGGTAAACGGATGCCAATGACTACAACAACTATGCAAATTCACTTTGATTTAGTTTATGATAAATTGAGTTCTAATTAATAATCAAATTAATCTAGGTGAACTCCCACTCAAAACAATATCCCTCACATTGTTTTAGTGATCACACGAACCAAATCCACCACATCAAAACCGATCATCACGAGAGTTGATATAGCTTCAATGTCGAACAATCAACATGTTCATCATATCTACTATATGACTCATGCTCTACCTTTCGGTAATCCGTGTTCCTGAGGCCATGTCTGTACATGCTAGGCTCGTCAAGATCAAACCTTAGTTTCCGCATGAGCAAATCTGGCTTGCTCACGTTGTATACACTTGCAGAATCTAACACACCCGATCATCACGTGGTGCTTCGAAACAACAAGCTTTAGCAACGGTGCTAACTAAGGGTGAACACTTTATGACTTGAAATTCATGTGCATGAGGGATCATCTTATAATGCTACCGTCGTCTACTAAGCAATACAAGATGCATAAAGGATTAACATCACATGCAATTCATAATTTGTGATATGATATGGCCTTTCTTCTTTGTGCTTCCGATCTCCATCTTCCAGCACGAACATGATCTCCATCATCACCGGCATTGCATCAAGGTCAATGACGCCTCTCCATGGTTGTCGTCCACCGGCTTCAACTATTACAACTACTTTGAATAGACACGCGGGTCTTAACAGAAATTAAAGACAACCATATGGCTCCTGCCGGTTGCCAACTTACAATAAGGAACATTGCATACATCATATATAATCACAATCATGGCCATATCACATCACTGCACACCCCTGCAAAACAAAGTTAGACGCCTCTACTTTCTTTGCATATTTTACGTGGTTTGGGGCTTTCAATAAGTGTCGTTCTAACTTACGAACAAGAACCACAACATTGATACTAGTATTGTTAATCACCCGTTGTAAATTGGATCTTAACTATGCTAGGAGAAACAGGCACCCGCAAAGCCACTTATGCAATACAAGTTGCATGTCAAGCGTGGAGCAAGTCTCATGAACGATGTCATGTAAGGTTAGCCCGGGCCGCTTCATCCCAACATACCGCAAGATGCAAAGTACACAAGAAGCAATCAACAATAAAAGCATCAACGCCCACAATGACCATTGTGTTCTACTCGTGCAACAGATCTACATATAGACACGGCTCTGATACCACTGTAGGGGTTCGTAGCATGGAAAACAAAAAATTTCTATCGCATACAAACAAACAAGCCAAGATCTATCTACTAGATTGTAGCAACGAGTCGATAGAGGAACTCACCCTCGAAGATTCCAAAGCGGTTAACGAGAGCAGATTCTCGTGGGTGATGTAGTCGTACTCTTTCCGATCTCAAGATCGCGTAGACGATCCTTCCGGCGCTGCGTTCCGGCAGCGCTCCCGCAGTCGGTCACACGTTCGGTACTCGATGAAGACCTTCCTCTCCCTTGTTCCAGCAGGCAGCGGAGGTTGTAGCACTCTCCTCGCGATTCCGGCAGCACAACGGCGTGGTACCGGAAGTAGAGGGGAGATCTCGCAGGGCTTCGCCCTAAGCCGGAGCGAGTATGGTGGAGTATGAGAGATCTATTAGTGGTCTAGGGTTTAGACACACCAATTAGAAGGCTCTAAACCGAAGTCTAGGGCAATTAGAAGCTCTAAACCAAAACGGCTCTAAACCGGAGGTTTTGGCTAGGGTTTAGATTAGAGGATAGGAACTTGTGTGTCTAGAGGAGGAGGCCCTGCCCCTCCTTTTATGGGTGGAGAGGGCCGGCGGCCAAGGGGAGGGGAGTCCCTCCCCAAGTCGGCCTTGGTTGGCGCGCCGGCTTGGAGGGACTCCTCCCCCAAGTCGGTTCCAACCACCTCTTGCTTGTTTCCCACAGTTTCCTGTTTTAGCCGTTTGACTTTTAAACTGGCCATTTGACTTTTCTGTTTTAGGATTCAATTTAATCCTTTATTTGGAACAGCAAGTACACTTAGTACATGATGCAATCATTCAATATGTAATGACACATTCATGTACCCTTCCCCCCCGGAGTGCCGGACAATCCGGAACCTTCTAGAACATTCCCGATGAAAACACCGGAATCATTTCTGAACTCCGAAACGGGACTTTCCTTATATGAATCTTATTCTCCGGACCATTCCGGATCACCTCGTGATATCCCGGATCCCATCCGAGACTCCGAACAACATTCGGTCTCTTTCTCATAATACCATAACTACTCAAACAACGTCGAATCCTTAAGTGTGTCTCCCTACGGTTCGTGAATTATGCGGACATGATCGAGACACTTCTCCGAACAATAACCAATAGAGGAATCTGGAAATTCATATGGCTCCCACATATTTCTACGATTACTTTGCGATCGAATGAACCACTTACATACTATACCAATTTCCCTTTGTCTCATGATAGTTTACTTATCCGAGGTTATGATCGTCGGTATCTCTGCATACCTAGTTCAACCTCGTTACTGATAAGTACTCTTTTCTCGTTCCCGTGATATGTGATCCCTTGTGAGCCAGTCACATGCTTGCAAGCTAATTGGATGACATTTCACCGAGAGGGCCCAGAGTATATCTATCCGTCATATGGATGGACAAATCCCACTCTTGATCCATGTGTTTCAACCAATACTTTCCGAACACTCAATGCCACCTTTATAGCCACCCAGTTACGGTGTGGTGTTTGATGTCATCAAAGCATCCATCCGGCAAAGGTGATATGCATGATCTCATGGTCAAAGGAATTAGGTTACTATGTATCAGAAAGCATATAGCAATTGAACTATTTAAAATGACTTGATCTTTATGCTACGCTTATCTATAGGAGTATGTCCATCACATCATTCTCCTAATGATATGATCCTGTTGTTAATAACATCTCTATGTTCATGATCAGGAAACCATGATCATATATTAACCAACAAGCTAGTTTAACAAGAGGCTTTACTAGGGACTCTTATTTTAGTTTACAAATCACACAAGTATTAATGTTTCCGGTTAATACAATTATAGCATGGTATGTAAACATTTATCATAAGTGTGAAGATATGATAATAACCACTTTATTATTGCCTCTTGGGCATATCTCCAACACACAGATCCCGACAAGTGGGAGGACGAAGAGGAGAGGCTGGCCATCCTCCTCGACAGTCAGTTGGCCGGAGGATGGCGCCTCGCCCTCGACGCCGACGTGGAGTTGCGGGAGAAGCCGAGGTGAGGCTCGTTGCCAGCGTGGATGTGCTCCATCACGGCGGCGAGTGTGCGCCCGGGAGCGCTCCAAAAGCGGCGGAGCCCAGCCACGTTATTCCTCTTCGGCGGCGAGCCCGGTGGCCCCTCGTGGCGGATGAGCGCCTACTGCCGCCACTAGGTGAGATGCTACTCCCAGAAGACGCGGTTGCCCGGATCCTCGGCAAGGTCCGGGTCGTCCATGGCGGCGATGGCCGCCGCGATCTCCTCGTCGAGCTCCTCGGGCTTCGGCTCTGGCGAGTTGGCGCTGAGGGTCTAGCCGGTTGGGAGGCGGATGTCCGGCGGCGCCATGTAGCCCGCCTCGTACAACATGCGCGCCTCCCAAGGCTGGAGGGTGCGGCGGCCAAAGTCATTCACTACCGCTGGGTCACCGGGGTACCTTTCGCCCATGGTGTGCGGGGAAGGAGAACTCGGAGTTCGCCGGAGCTGGGGAGTTGTGGAGGGGGAAGTGGAGGAGCGTTGGAGGTGAGTGAAATGAGCCGGCGATGCCGCCGGATTATATAGGCCGAAGGGGGCGGCGAGGGGGGAGGGGTGTAGCGGCGAGGGCGAGAAAAGCGGAAACGGCGGGAAGTAGTGCCCGCCGGTCCGTCGCGGGAGCCGAGGGGACGGCGGTGGCACGACGTTATGGCGACGCGTGGCCGACGCGACGGGCAGTTATTGCCCAGCGGTTGCCGCGTGGTTCCTAGGAGGACGACGACTCGGCTTCCGTCGCTGATTGGGCGGGTTCACTGTAACATCCCAAAAATACTAAACTTGTATCATCAAACTCTAATCATCAAATTTAGGGTTAACAAACACTTTGCTAAATAAAAATATAAATGCATGCATGTGTGTATGCACTTTATTTGGAATTCTTTTGAACCAACTTGTTTGTGTGTTCATTTTCTTGTAAATGGATGCTTAGGTGAAATAAACATCATCTAAACAATTCCCAAACTTTTCTCAAAGACAAATAAATCAAAACAAAGCTAAATGAGTGAATGGTCATTTTGACCAATTTAACTCCCATGCCTACTTTGGCTGTCTCAAACTTTCAGAACCTAACAGAAACTTTTCTGGATCTTTGCACCCCTTGATTGTACTCATAACAAAGTATTAAGGCCCACTTTGTGATCATCCAAAAACTTTCAAATGCATAGTTTAAATGGCAATTCAAAATTGAATCTTTATCATATGAGAAGATCCCACTTTTTCAAAAACCACTCAAACAAGCTCAACTTTCAAAACCCAAGCATCTGCAGACTCACTAGCACCAACCTAGCACACCCACCAAAAATCTTTTCAAAATTCAAAACTTGAATTCTTGCGGCTATTTCATCGAACACCTTGCAGACACAAATCATCAAAATCTTAAACACTATTGCGAGCAGTTATTGAAGCCTAACTTGTTCCCTCTCTAGCTCACAACCATCTCAGTAGATCATCTAGCAAGTTAAACCAAGCACTAGCCTCACTGTAAGCTGGGCAATGACATCAATGGTGAACAACCGAAGCTCACCATGCCACCCCAGTGGAGACAGCAAGCTAGGAGGAGATTTAGCCGTGCCAACCTTGTCTAGGAGGCAGCCCACCGTCCACCGCCACTCCCTGTCCCAGCCGCGAGCGTTGCCAAACCCTAGACCACCCGCACGAACCGCGCCCAGCTCGCTAGCAACCATGCCGAGCATGCGCCAGAGCGCCACCCTCGACCGAAGCCCACAGACCGCGCGCCGCCCTCGCCGCGTGCATACATGATCGCCACCGACCCAGGAGACCGCCAGACATCCCCGTTCGCCGCCCCATGCGTCACAGCCACCGCTCGTCGTCGAAGACGCCGCCTCTGCCGCGTAGAGCGTCGCGTGTTTCAGACCAAACCGCACCGCCCCTACAAGCGCATTAAAGCCGTAGAGCATCGCCAGGAGACCACCAAGCGATCGCCACCACCGGCCATGCCTCTAGCCGCCCGTAGCCATGTCGCCACCGTCGCCTGCCCATCCCGTTCGGTCTCATCGTCGCGACTATAAATAGAGGCTACCCCCAGCCCAATTGAGCACACCATCTCACTCCCCTCTCCTCACTGATCGTGCCACCCCGTTCCCGGAGCAAGGCGAGCAGCAATTCGCCGAAATTTCACCGGAGTCTGCCGCTGCTGGAGAAGAAGGGGGCCAGCGATTGGAGCCGCCCCAGGAGAAGCCACCGGTACCAGGAGGTTCGCCGTCGTCGACTTCGTAGTTAGCCCGCCTCGCCGACCGTCGCCTGAACCCCGGTGAGCCCCCAACGACCCCCACTGGCCGTGCTAGGTTTCTGTCTCGCCGGCGTTGCCCAACGTCGACGATGACCCTCAGCCGTTGGATTAGAACCAGATCGAACGCACCACATCGCCCCATACCGTTTTGCACCCCTGTCTCACTGACGCGTGGGGACAGCCACTTATGTAGCCCGCGGAAGCGTTGTGCTTAGCAGGCCGGCCCATTAACTTTTCCCGCGCAGCCCAGTTATTTGAATTTAATCTTTTCCATTTTATTTCAAACACACTTCTATACCCGATTTCAAAAATCAACCCAGGTCGATTCAGTGAACCAAATTGAATGAAACCTATTTTGTTAGAAAGGTCTGGGAATGCTGAATCCAAGCCCGTTGGATTCAAATCATTTGGATCTGTAGATCATCCATGGTAAAAATAACAAGGCAGAAGCTTTTCTGCATTCAAACATTTTTCAAATTAAAACCATAATAGCTTTTGAGTTGATTCCAACTCTAAAAAATCACATTTAACCATACCTTTCAGAATATATAAAAATATATAGGTTTACTTACAGAAATAATGTTCAAGTAATAAAAGAATGCCCCATAGGCATTTCTAACCACTTTATTTAATTAAAATAAAAGGGTAAAACCTTATTAAATTGTGACACCACTTTAAATCACATTCCTATGAACTAAAATATGTGGTGATAACATGTGTCAACATGATCCCATGTTTGGTATGGAGAATATTAAATCTTAAGTAGTTTTTTCAATAAGTAGAAATTACTTTTCTAAAAATAAAAGGAATTAAACCAAACTTTAATCTTGTAATGTTAGTGATGATGCTAGATCATCTATAGGACCCTTTTGTGTGATGATTGCAAGTAGTTAAGTATTGTTTGGTGATTGTGTACATCGTATTTATTTATAGACGCTAGTACCGACCAAGGATACGAGGAGGAAGGAGGATACTACGAAGAAGCCGAGGAGAACTTCAACCACTGCTCTGCACAAGGCAAGCTAACACTTGCAATTTAGCAAGCTTATACTGATATTGTGCAAGCCTAATACTACTAGTGAATGTGCAAGCTAACCCTTGCAAGATATTCTACTGATGCAAACAAACCCTTATTTGCTACCATGCCACTATATGCCTTAAAGCATATATGATCATAACCCCTTGATAACCCAACCGAGTTTTATTTGCATGTTTATTACTTTATTTCTTTATCAAAGCTCTTACTTAGAGAGTACTGGAATAAATGGTAGATACTAGAAGGATAATTGAAGGTTGCATAAAGAGCATAAAATTTGGCTTAAGCTAGATAATCTTGATGTCCTCCTAAGGCATGAGATTAAACTTAGTCAAACACCACTAGTGTACCACCCCTCATTAGTACTCACCCCCACTTGTTGATGCTAGTGCTAAGCATAAAACTTGACCAACTTTAGATGGGAATACTTGGTGAAAATGATTATGAAAACCTTAGAATGATGGATCATTCTACTGAGATGTTTTGACATGTGTTTCCAAACACCTGATGATTATGGTGATGAAAATGTTGCGGCATGAGCCTTAGCCCTTTATAAAACTGATGGTTGTCTGGATGCAATACCATTCCAATTTTTATCGTACAACCACAATACCCGAAGATTGAGTAGGGCTTGACTGGAAACTTATATACCTTAGTATTAGTTCCCTCATGGCCAAGGTCTGAGCTGAGGCTACCTTGTGAAGATTGTCCACCTGTGCAGTACCCAAGATGATAGTTGGTCATGGTTGGGAGGCCAAACTCACAGGAGAGGTGCTTATACTAGGGCGTGTAATTGAAAGGTTAGGATTGATTATCCGCATACTGAGTATGGTGAATTTAGGATTTGTTCCTGACGGATGTATCGAATGTTGTGGTGAAAGTGTACAATCTCTGCAGAGTGTCAAACTATTCGAATAGCCGCGTCCGCGGTTATGGACAGTTGGAGTGGCCATACTGTTCTCCCGTCAGACTTTTCAAAATGACTTGTGAAATGAATTGAGACTTTGACTTGACCACAACAGGGTTGTGGCATGAGATACAAGTTCCCACTCAGGTGTTATAAAACCTTAACTAGCATTCATGGTTTCCAAACTTAGTAGAGATAAACCTGGCTTTTGCAAAATAACCCTAGAGCCTAGTGTCCTATTACCAAAAACCCCTTCTACTTGTTAGTATTAGTTTGCGAGTACTTAAAGAGTACTCATGGCTTTGTCCCTGGCCATTCCCATGGCCAGACTATGAAGAGGAGTACCTGGAAGATGGACCCCAGGAAGGTTACGACAACTAGGATCATCTCCCATCGTCAGCATTGCATGTGACCCCGAAGATGGAGCTTCGCCTACGCTACCGTTATTATTACGTATTCCGCTGCTTGAAGTTGTATTAAGAACCGGATCATGAGATCCTCATTTGTGTAAAACCTTATGTATGGTTTGTAATGGATGATGTACTGTGGTATCCAATTTTGTTATGTCTCGCAAAAATGGTAATCCTGGGATTGCGATGTATGGCATAACAGGCAACTGGGATTAAAAATCCGGGTGTTGACATTCACACGCTGCTTCGCTTCGTCCGGCGTTCCCGGGAACCTGGTAATGGCCTGGGAAGCCCGGACCAAAGTTGGCCCAAATCCGAACGAAAAGAGGTTCTTGGGAACGCGACTAGGCCAAATTTCGGCGTCTGGATTGGCGTCCTGGGAATGCTAGTGGAGATGCTCTAAGTAAGTACTTGACACATAAGACAACTTACGTAAAACATAGTTGGCTCGTTAACATTTTCCAAGACATTTGTGTGGATTGATATACACATCTATCGTATGGATAGCTTTTCTGAATAAAATTGTAATGTGTAAACGATGAATCTATGGTCAAGTTTGGTAGCTTGCAGCTGATTCTCAGCCCCCGTCGAAGTGCCAAGGAAGCAGGCCAGCCTAAAACAGCCTCGTGTGCATCCCATTTGAGTCTGTTTTTTTTGCACTTCGTTAGGAAAGGATTGCTTCTATTTAATAGCCTAGATGCATGTATAAACGCAAGGCTAGTATAGTTTGCGATATGTTTGTTTGCATGTACCATTGCTACTACGGTAACCTCTTTTGAAGAGATGTGAGGTTACCAACACAGTATAGGGCATAAGCAGTAGACCAGACTATGAAGTAGGTCAGATTACTAGTTCAACACATTGACGACACAATTTCATGATAGAACATGACGGTACTAGAGTTCACCATAATAAGCAGTACTTACTAACACCTGCATTGCCTAAAATCAACAGGCCAGCAGACAGAACTCACTCCTGATCGATGATGACCACCTTGACCATCTCAGTTTGATTGTAGTCATAGATGAACACCTTGTAGACCTTTTTGGTATAGATCTTCTTGAAGGTCAACACCCAATCTCCAGGTCATGAACTTTCGAAAATGCTGGCCACCCGTGATCAAAGCATTGAAGCAAGATTTCACATTAACGTCATCAATCTTGATGTCCCATGCATCCAATCGTCGTCTTGAGGGAGATCTTGTCTAGGACATTGTCTAGGTAAGGCCCGAATGCATCTAGGTTAGGAAGTAATCCCAAATTAGGTGCTATCATCACCTTGCATAATTGGTTGGGATCACTCCCTCATCCCACTCGCCAATGTTGGCCGACATTCCTGTTCTTTTCACCCTCTTATTGAATCCCTTGTCAGCAGCCTTCCCCGGGCCATCAATCTGCAAAGCCTACAAAGAGACAAAAGTTGCATGCTTAGCAAGGAAAACAACGAAAAGAAATGCACGGTAAACGCTGATCATGCAAGTGCAGTTGATGACCCACAAGTATAGGGGATCGCAATACTCTTCGCGGGTAGTATTACCCAATTTATTGATTCGACACAAGGGGAGCCAAAGAATACTTGCAAGCCTTAACAACTGGGTTGTCAGTTCAACTACACCTGAAAATAGTTCTTGCTCACAGAAGTTTATCAGTAGCAACAGTTTGTAGTAGCAACAGCAACAACAACAGTGAAACATGAGCAATAGTAATAGTAACGGTAACAGTAGGATTCGAGTGCGGTAGGCATAGGGATGAATGGACGAGCGTTGCATGGACGAGTCTAAACATGTAACTTCAAGATCTAGGGCATTGCAGATACATAATAACAAACATCCAAGTACTAAACAATCCTAGGCATGTTCTCCAAATATAGTCATACGTGCTCACAATGAGAACTTGCACAACATCTTCTGTCCAGCCAGCCCGTGGCAGCCGGGCCTCTAGGGAACTACTGGCAATTAAGGTGCTCCTTTTAGTAGAGCACCAGAGCAAAGCATTAACACTCCGTGAACACATGTGATCCTCACACCACAGCCATCCCCTCCGGTTGTCCCAATTATTGTCACTTTGGGGACTTTGGATCCGAACAGTGATATGTGTACACAACTTGTAGATAAGATCACAAAAAATACTATCATAATGATTCAATAATAAGTTCATATCTGAGATCATGGCACTCAGGCCCTAGTGACAAGCATTAAGCACACCAAGTTGCAACAAAGTCAAATAGCACTAATACAGATACTAGGCACTATGACCTAACAGATCTTATTCGATTACATGATAGAACTCATCCAATCCCTACCATCCTCAAGCCTACAGCGGGGGATTACTCACTCATGGATGAGGGAAACATCGGTGGTTGATGGAGATGCGTTGGCGATGACGACGGCGATGATCCTCTCCAAATTCCCCGTCCCGTTAGGGTGCCAGAACGGAGTTTCTGGATCCGAATCTTGGTTTCTGGTGGCGGCGGCGGAGCAGAACTCTTTCTGGAAAACTATCAAACCCCACTAAGTTTTAGGTCAGAAGGCAACTTATAGGCGTGGAGGGAGGCCGAGGAGCTGCCTCGGGTGGCCTCACCCCCTCCAGGCGCGGGGTTAGGTGGGCCCGCACCTGGGGTGGGTCTGGGCCCCCAGGCCACCTCTCTGTCTCCCCTTCTGGCTCCATGGATCTTCTGGTGAAAAATAGTTTTTGGCATATTTTCCGGGATTTTTTCCTGATAGTTCATTTTCTGCACAAAAACAAGACACCAAGGTAATTCTGCTGAAAACAGCATTAGTCCATGTTAGTTGTATCCAAATCACACAGGTTTAGAGGATAAACAATAGAAAAAGTGTTCGGGAAAGTAGATACGTTTTGGACGTATCAACTCCCCCCAAGCTTAGCTTATTGTTTGTCCTCAAGCAATTCAGTTGAAAACTGAGTGCGATAAAAGAACTTTCACGAACACATTTGCTTCATATGATGTATATATTCTCAGCACAGGACTAGATGCCTAGACAATTCATAATAAGGAGTATGAAACTAAGTCTACTCAATAGTCATTGCAAGCTATGAAGAGAAACCAACTCAATAATAATAAGTAGCATGAAACATAAACATAAGCAACATTGCAATGCTCATAGTAAGGTATGATAGAGTGGTATCTCGCTTGCCTTTGTTTAAAGAGCACAATATAAATGCCAAGGCACCTCTGAAGTTCACATGAAGACTAGAAATAAAGATATCATAGATACAAGCATCAAAGTCATGACATAATTAACCAAGTTTTGGAACAAACACAAGAATGACAACTATGCTCTCAAGAAAGTGCTCACAGAATAAGTGGTGACTCAACAAAGTTATGAAAACGGTTTTGTGAAGGTTTGAAAGGCTTCCCAATTCTGAAAGGAAGGTACTCATTAGCTTTGAGCTCTCATTGCCCTTATCATAGGCATCTTCATGTGGTTAAGGTGAAAGTGAGGTCCACTCTGAATCATATGCTTGACAGACCATAGACTGGAAATCCCAAGTCCCTTGAGTATGAGGGTCGCTCCGCATGCTACTCAACTTTGGTCACCTGAAAGTTCATGTCATTGTAAATACATGCATATCATCGAGAACCGCCAACCGGGTACCCCTTGCACATGGTACAGGAGCTTTCCCATAACCAAAATGGCAAGGCAAGCAGACAATGAGCATCTTGACAATCTTTTTATTTACCATATGCATAGCTTTTTATTGAGGATGCTTCATAGATGCTTATTATAGTGATGCTGCAAGTTTCCACCATGATTAGGCATGGCTTAGTCTAGCGGTCTAGGCGTTTCTATAACACAATGTATAAACTCCATGAACTCACAACCTCTCCTTTTATTTCACATTGTCAACATCCGTAAATAAAAGAGCAAAGTATCAACTGGATGAGATATTCAAAAAGTGTTGAAAGCATTCCCCGTGACAGCACGGTTTTGCTGACTCCCAGTATATAATTAGCAAGCATATAACTTTCATGGACTAGTCATAATGGTTTAGGATTATTAAGCGCAAGGAATAAAGTGTGCCATCAAGTTCGTGAGAGCTTTACTAACTAACTTTCTCAAAACAAACAAACATTTTATTTTGGAAGAAAATATGGCATATGGAATATGCACTGAAATAGCAAATGATGCTAATAGGTAGGTAAGGTGGACATAGCTGGCAATATTGGTTTTGGTGAGTTGGAAGCACAGGCAGAGCACATACTCAGTGCAAGTGAAGGCTAGCAAAAGAGAGGGAGCGACAAACGAGAGATCAATAGCTGTCATAATCATGCTTGCAACAAAACAGGACTAATTATGGAATGGAAGTGATACAAGAACTCTGAGGCAAAATAAATCATCGAGGCTTACTGACTATTGATTAGTCATATGCATGCGTGAGCATGTGCCAAGTCGATTCACATGAATAGTCAGAGGAGGGTACCACAATATCATACCAAAGTATGAATAAAACAATGCAAGCAAACATTCATATGACATGCTACAAACTATTAGCAAGCTGGAGCTAATCATAGACAAGCAAGAATTACTAAGCATCCATAATGACATACACCTTACACAAACATGCTAGGCATGCTCACAATGATGAGTATATATACAAAAATGAAACAAATAGAGTTCGTTACCAGCCTCTTACCACACCTCGAGTTGTCTTAATCTTCATTATTGCTCTTCACTTGTGTGACTTGAATAATTAACATGAAACCAAAATCCACTAAGGACGGCTGAACCCTGCAAAGAACTCACAAAACCAAAGAAGAACAACAAATATTTTTGGTGTTTTCAATTTTTTTAGAAACAAGAAAACAAAGAAAAACCAAACAAAAACAAAGAAAACCAAAATCTTTTTGGATTTTTATTTTAAGGCAAACCAAAGCAAAGAAACAAACCAAGAGAAACAACAAAAATATTTTTGGTATTTTTGGGTTTTTAGAAAGAAGCAACAAAAACCAAAAAGAAAGCGAAAACAATGGATATACAAAGAACCGACCGAATATGATATATAAATGAGTGTAACGTCGGTATACCTCCCCCCAAGATTAGGCTTTTGGCCTAAGTAGGGCTCAATAGCGCGGATAGTACCCCCATGCTGGTGGGTAATCATATGAATGATCATAGTCAGGCACCTGCGACGAAGAAGACGCGCCCCAATCAAATGAGGGATGTTGGTATGAAGACTCTCCCAAGTTGGATGGCTGAACTGAATTGTCTTCGGCATCCTCTTCAACATTCTCGTTTTGCTGGGAGAGTTCCCCCACAGAAGTGTCAAGCTCCTACTCTGTAAGTGACCATCCTTGCCTGTTATCAAAGTTAAACAAAGCAGGTGCAGGCAAATAAACTATTTTCTCAGTCCTACCCTTTCTCCGACCTTGCTAGGCAAAAGATATTTCATAAGGTAAACTTCTCACATTAGCCCCCAAAGAAATAAAACCATGCTGAATCATGGATTCAATATCAAGCCTCTCTATGGGGAACTGAAAATCTGAATAATGAGGCTCCAAACCATGGAAAGCTAGCAACCTAGAAGCAATGAGACCTCCATAAATTCCACCCTTCTCACGGTTGGTGGTGAAATGGTGAGCTATCAAAGCACCTAGACTATAAGAACTATTTGTATTTAGAGCAGTTGCAATAAAAGCTAGATCGAAAGATGATAACTTCCTAGCAATCTTTCTAGCAAGAACACACTTGGTAATGAAATAGGAAAAATATCTAATAGCTGGGAGCTGAATATTCCGAATTTTACCACTTTCCTTTGAGAATTCGAAACCTTGGCAAATCTCAGTATAAAAATCCACAAGTGACTTAGGCCTCTCCTTGATCTTCTCACAAGATCCCCACTGAGGTACTCTAATTGCTGGACAGAAATCAGCAAAAGGCAGGTCGACAGGTATATTATATATTTTGTAATGTAATGGACCATGGGATTAGAAGTATACCAAGTGAACCGAAAGTCCTACACAAAAGCCATGGTTAGTTTAACATATTGGATTGGTTCACCTTCAACAAAGTGTTCCAACCCTGCATTTGTAACCATAGTTTGGAAATCTTGGAGGATCCCCGCAGCTCTCATAAATTCATGGGATGGATATATGGAAGGAAAACTGCCTCCTCACGATGAACCTTCATTGGCTCATGCACCATCAAGTCATATTGATTCAGTGGATAAGCACTCATCTTCTTTGCTGAAATTTTTAGACAACCATCAAACCAAGTGATTTCTAAGTTGATAAATGATGAGCAACTACTATAGGAACTTGCTAGAGGACTACACATGCATCAAAACAAAGTTTCTAAGCAAAGAACAAGCATGCAAGCTCAAACAACCTGTCACCTATAGCAGTAAAATACTCAAGCTATAATCTACCAATCACAAATCTAATTGGACAAGTGGAGGAGGCACATACCAAGGAGCAAACCCTCCAAAAATCAGCACTTGAGATGGGTTGAACAAGGAGATCGAAAATCACGAGCAAGAACAGCAAGAACTCAAGCTTGAGCAAGTTTTCCGGTGTTTTCGGGAGAGAGAGAAAGAAGGTGACTTTGAGGAGGCAGCCTGGAGGGGCCCAGATGGGCCAGACCCCCCCCCTAGGCGCCACCAGTGGTGGGACCGTGCCTATAACAGGTGTGGTGGCCTGGGGTGGCCCCCTGGGTCACCTCTGGTACCTCTCTGCCCCTCTTTTCGAGGAAAAATTTATTTTGAATTTTCTGGGATTTTTCGGGAAACTTTATTTTTGACCAATTTTCAGGGTATGAAAATTGATTTTCTCACAGAAACAGTTATTCAAAAGAAGCAAAAGAAAACCAAAATCCAAACTACAGGAGCTATAAGAAACTCAGACAAGCTAACAACTAGCAAAACTAAAGCTAAAGTAAAGACTAGGAAGGAGAAAGGAAAAAGAAAGCAAGTATAACCAAAGTGGAAACATTATTTTTGTTCATTAAAATCCTTTTGTTAACAAGGTTGATCAAGTCTTGTTACCAAAACAATCTTATATGAAACAAAACTTTGCATTCCACAAGGTGATTATGTTACCTCATACTTGATAGCAATGGTCCCAATCATAATAGTTTCAAATTTTTCTTGTGGAATGGGACAATATATTTCTCCAATCTTGATGCCCTCAATATTTTCAATGGAATTCAGGCAATAGCTCTTAACAACCTTTTTGGGGAAATATATAGTGTGATCTTTGTCATTAATATTGAATGTTACTTTTCCTTGATTACAATTGATGACAACACCTGCAGTATTAAGAAAAGGTCTCCCAAGAATAATATACATATTATCATCTTCAGGCGTTTCAAGCACAACAAAATCAGTTATGACCATGCAATTATGAGCAACTTGAACAGGAACATCCTCACATATACCAACAGGAATAGTAGTTGACTTATAGAGAGAAAAAGGCATAACACTAACTCCAGCTCCCAAATCACATAAAGCAGTTCTAACATAATTATTCTTAATGGAGCAAGGAATAGTTGGTATACCTGGATCACCAAGTTTCTTTGGAACCTTACCATTGAAGGAATAATTAGCAAGTAGAGTAGAAATATCCTCATTGGGAATCTTCCTTTTATTGGAGACAATATCCTTCATGTACTTTGAATAAGGAGGCAACTTAATAGCATCAGTCAAAGGAATTTGCAAAAATAAAGGTTTCATCCACTCACAAAACTTGTTGTAGTGTTCTTCCTCCTTTGACTTGTGTTTCTTACCTGGAAAAGGCATAGGTTTCTGCACCCAAGGTTCTCTCTCTTTACCATGTTCATTAGCAATAAAATCTTCCTTAGTGTACCTAGTGTTCTTAGTGTGCTTCTCAGGTTCTTCCTCACCTTCCTCCTTATCAGGAGACTCATTTTTATCATTAACACTCTCAGTTTCAGCATCAGAGACAGATATACTATTAGGATCTACAGCAGGTTCAAGTGGTTCCTCAACTATCTTATGTTTCTTTTTCTTTCTCTTACGAGGGCTACCACTATCCTCACCTTGTTGGGAATCCTGCTCAATTCTTTTAGGGTGTCCTTCAGGATATAAAGGATCTTGAGTAGCTATACCACTCCTGGTTCTAATTCCATAAGCATGTTTATCTCCTAAAGCATTAACTAGCATATCTTTTTGTACCTTAGCAAGTTGATCAAGTTGGGTTTGAACCATTTGAAAGTGTTTACAAAGAATTTTAATATCATTAGAAGTTCTTTCCACGATATCTTTCAACTCATGGATAGCTCTAGAGTTTTCCAATAAATGATTCTGAATTTGTTTATTAAAATGACCTTGTTTAACAATAAAAATGTCAAGTTCCTCTAAACATTGATCAGGAGGCTTACCATAAGGAATATCACCTTCATCAAAGTGTTGGAGAGAGTGTACCTCAATAGTATATGAGTGGGGAATTGGCTTACATAATTCTTTTATAGGAGGTAGATTCTTTACATCTTTAGCTCTAATACCTTTCTCCTTTAGACACTTCTTAGCTTCCTTCATCACTTCATAATTTAATGCAATAACTCCCCTCTTGTTTGTTGTTGGTGTTGGAACTGGTTCAGGAACAACTGGTTCAGGAGTAATAGGCTCAGGTGCATTCAGCTCAGTTGAAGTCCAATCATCATAATTCTTGCTTATCTTGTTCATTAATTCTTCAGCATCTTTAGGAGTTCTTTTCCTGAAAACACAATCAGCAAAGCTATCTAGGTAGGTCCTAGAATCATCAGTTAGTCCATTATAATAAATATCAAGAAGTTCATCCTTAGGTAATGGACATCCAGGATGTGCATGAATCAAGGCACAGAATCTTTTCCATGACTCAGGCAATTTCTCTTCTTCTCCCTGTTTAAAATCAAAAAGTCTCTGCAAAGCAGCATGTCTAGCACTGGGAGGAAAATATTTCTAGAAGAAAGAAGCAATGAGGGCTATCAATGGAACCAGGAGGTAATCTATTAAACCAAGACCTAGCTTCTCCTTTTAGTGAAAAGGGAAGATCTTAGCAACAAAGTACTTACGCATCTTAAAATCATCAGAGAACAAAGCATTCATAGTAGAAAACTCATTCATATGAGCCATAGCACTCTCATTTTCAGTACCACAAAAAGGTTCTTTCTCAACAATATCTAAATAAGATAAATCAAGAGAGAAATCATAGTCTTCATCTTTAATATCTATGGGAGAAGTGGCAAACTTAGGATCAGAGGACATCTTAGGCATAATAGTACGTCTAGCAAGGAGACTATTCATAGAACTAGTACCATGTGTGTTTCGGCACTCTTCAACAAAATCATCAGTGAACTCAATGTAACCATCATTAATATCATAACTCACACTAGCCTCAGGTGAGCTAACAGGTGTAACAGTGTCTTCACTAGGAGTTTCGGTATTTCATAGACCAGGCATAGTAGCATCTAGAAAAGGACCTAATGAACCACTCGCATCAAGCACAGTAGAAGTAACATCATGAGTATCAAAAGAAGTTTCAGACTCAGCAGTAGTAGCAGTGTGTGTAGCATGTGTATGTGGTGGTGGTGTAACAAGCTTACTTATAACTGACGGTGAATCAAGAGCAACAGAGGTGTTTAGGACTGTACCTCTTCTTGTAGTGGATGGTAAAATAGGGAACTTTCCATCATGAGACTTCCCCATGATGAAAGGAGTAGCAGTGAACAATAATAGATCCAAGTGAACTTACAAATAATGTTATGCTCCCCGGCAACGGCGCCAGAAAATAGTCTTGATGACCCACAAGTATAGGGGATCGCAACAGTCTTCGCGGGTAGTATTACCCAATTTATTGATTCGACACAAGGGGAGCCAAAGAATACTTGCAAGCCTTAACAACTGAGTTGTCAGTTCTGCTGCACCTGGAAATAGTTCTTGCTCACAGAAGTTTATCAGTAGCAACAGTTTGTAGTAGCAACAGCAACAACAACAATGAAACAGGAGCAATAGTAACAGTAACGGTAACAGTAGGATTCGAGTGTGGTAGGCATAGGGATGGATGGACGGGCGTTGCATGGACGAGTCTAAACATGTAACTTCAAGATCTAGGGCATTGCAGATAAATAATAACAAGCATCCAAGTACTAAACAATCCTAGGCATGTGCTCCAAATATAGTCATATGTGCTCGCAATGAGAACTTGCACAACATCTTCTGTCCAGCCAGCCCGTGGCAGCGGGGCATCTAGGGAACTACTGGCAATTAAGGTGCTCCTTTTAATAGAGCACCGGAGCAAAGAATTAACACTCCATGAACACATGTGATCCTCACACCACAGCCATCCCCTCCGGTTGTCCCAATTATTGTCACTTTGGGGCCTTTGGATCCGGACAATGATATGTGTACACAACTTGTAGATAAGATCACAAACAATAATATCATAATGATTCAATAATAAGTTCAGATATGAGATCATGGCACTCGGTCCCTAGTGGCAAGCATTAAGCACAACAAGTTGCAACAAAGTCAAATATCACTAATAGAGATACTAGGCACTATGCCCTAACAGATCTTATGAGATTACATGATAGAACTCATCCAATCCCTACCATCCCCAAGCCTATAGCGGGGGATTACTCACTCATGGATGAGGGAAACATCCGTGGTTGATGGAGATGCATTGGTGATGACGATGGCGATGATCCTCTCCAAATTCCCCGTCCCGGAAGGGTGCCAAAAACGGAGTTTCTGGATCCGAATCTTGGTTTCTGGTGGCGGCGGCGGAGCAGAACTCTTTCTAGAAAACTATCGAACCCCACTGAGTTTTTAGGTCAGAAGGCAACTTATAGGCGCGGAGGAAGGCCGAGGAGCTGCCTGGGGTGGCCTCACCCCCTCTAGGCGCGGGGTCAGGTGGGCCCACGCCTGGGGTGGGTCTGGCCCCCAGGCCCCTCTTAGTCTCCCCTTCTGGCTCCGTGGATCTTCTGGTAAAAAATAGTTGTTGGCATATTTTCCGGGATTTTTCCTGATAGTTCATTTTCTGCACAAAAACAAGACACCAAGGTAATTGTGCTGAAAATAGCGTCAGTCTGTGTTAGTTGTATCCAAATCACACAAGTTTAGAGGAGAAACAATAGCAAAAGTGTTCAGTAAAGTAGATACGTTTTGAACGTATTAGCAGTCTAGTCATTTGAACATAATCATGCATGAACAAGGTCCTCATTGGCTAAAAAGGTAGGTACATTGCATCATATATGACAATGATGTAGTTCCTAAAACTTACAACATGTGGCAATGGACATATATCATTTTTAGGGAAGGTGTGAGCGAACCAAATTGCATGTGCAAGCAATATGATTTGTACACGGAACTATGTTCTACCACCCCTCCCTAAAGTTACATTGTGTGATATTATAATCATGGGCATGGAAAACAAAACAATGATAGAAAACAATGTAGCAATACATAGATCACATTTCCTCATATAAGGGACATAAGATCAGAACAAGCACAAAGATATCAAGAGATGATCCCTTAGTACCAGGGATCATACCCAATTTTCTATCCCTTTAGGCAAAATACTAGGTGCTAAAGCTCATCTCTAAAAAACTACTGCATATGGCATTGTCCGAATCATTAATAGTTTAATATAAGTACAAAAATTGCCTCATATAGTGCATATTTTGTAGTTTCAGAAAATTACTACATGTGGCAATGGACACGCGCTATTTTCAGAGACGGAGTTAGTGAACCAAGTCGAATACACAAGCAATGTAGACACCAATGAGTTCAATAACCCCTGCCTGAAAATGTATGCGGTCAGTTTAATCATTGGCATAGCTTCGTCCACGAACTACCATGGGTTGAATCATAGGTAGACTACGAATCTAATTTTGGACATTATTAAAACTACTCTTAAGAACACGGCGCTAAGAAACAGCCAGCCAAAAATCCGAAAAGAAACCAAAGCTATGACAGTAAACCCCAAATATAAAAAACCCTAGACAAGTGGTTATCCCTACATATATCTACACCCCATGCCATCAAGAACCCTAACCACAAACACGTAGGTGCATATCTACCGATAAAGCGCACACATATGGCTTGGATAAATGGAAGAGAGACTACCACCATTATCGACTCGATAAAGCACACATCAATGCAGCGTGCACGTACGGGCGGTGAAGAGGCAGTCGTTGAGGTCGACCGGATCTCCTACTCCGTTCGTGACCGCCGGCGTTGATGGTTTGCGATAGATTTGTTTCCGGCAGCGCAACTGTCGAGGAGAATGAGAAAGTGGAGAGGAAAAGGAGTGGGCGATGAGGGGATTTAGGACGTGTTTTCATAAAGGGGCGCAATGTCTCGATCTCGTTCCCGACGCATGCAGCGGGGGGGCATTTTTTCTCGGGCGAGCCAGACTCCAGGACAACGGGCGATTCAGGCGTTTTCACTGGGCCTGCCTCTCGGTGTCAGCCACAACACGGGGATCCTGCAGAGTGCAAACATCCAAACAGGCTGATTTTGTCGCCCACCACCTGCTCAGGGTAAGGTAGCCTACCAAACGTGTCTATCTCTCTCGCCTTTTTTGTAGGGAATATTAGGGCTTTATTCAGAACTAACAGCACCTGCACTATCGGCTTGACAGTATGAAGTGAGGAAGCTAGGGATCAAGTTTATCCAACACTCGGTAACCTCCTGTGTACAAGCTAGTCTCACACACAAATAAGCCGGCATATTGGAACGATAAAGCTATCCTTCTAATTCAGATAGAATCGGCGCTACCAATGAGCGTGAATCGCAGCGCGAGTTCCAAAGATCAACAATCTCCAAGCAGTCAACTTCAAGCACCACTCATGAAAAACCCCGGAGCTTTGCAAAAATCACCCCATCTCTCAGGGCCATAGCTTCAACTATCATTGGGTCAGTGATTCTTGGGTATGTTTTGCACCAAGCTCCGATGAAGCCAGTAGAGGATCTCGCGACCCCACCTGCTCCACCCATCAACACATCTAAAGAGATGCCAGCATATGTATTTATCTTCACCCAATCAGGTTCTTGAGGCCGCCAACCATGGCCTGGCAAGATTGCAGCATGTTGTCGAGGAACCTCAAGCAGAGCAAGTGTATCCCTTGTCATTTTCATAGATTGAATCGTATCTAAGCTACCTTTATCATGAACCACGTTATTCTGTGATGTAGAGATTTCCCACATCATTGTGATAATCTTTGCCTAATCTTCAGCAGCAAATCTCAGATCACCAATTAAGTCTCTGGACCAAGTAGAAGGATGCATCTCTAAAAGCTTTACATCAAGCCAAACACGAGCTTCAGTCCAGAATTTTTGTGCATGACTGCATTTTATGAGTGCATGCATCATGTCCTCGTTTGTGTCACAACAAACTTTGCAACGAGCAAGTGGTGTAATATGGTGATAATTGTAACATCCCAGCATTTAGGAACCAACGAAGGGTGGATTTAGGAATTTGAGATATTGCATGCATTCATCTGTGAAAATGTGGGTAAATTTTTTGCCAAATAAAAACTTAAAGTGATCAAAGTTTCTTTCATACTTTGAGATTAGGTATAGTCTTGAAGGATGATTTTTATAGACTTTGATATGATCTTATGGATTAGAGTGTTTTGGGAAATGAAATTTGAATTTAAAACTTGAGTGTTTGAATTATAATTCAAAAGGATTTTGAATGATGTTTGAGTATTTGATTTAATTTAGAGTTAACCAATAATAACTCAAACTTTAAATGAAAGAAGAAAATCAATAAAATGAATATTCCAAAACTTCATTCAATAATGAGTTACAAAATGTAACTTATGGAAATAAGCAATAATCTTTACAATAGTAATTAAATAAAAGAATAATCTTTATTTATTGAATAATAGTACAATCTTTATTACAAAAGGATAAAAATAAAAAGTACAAAGGAATAAATTAAAGATTACAATTGAATCACAGGGATGACTATTCTATAAAGAAAAAAAGAAAAACCTAAACTAAAGTCTTGATCTTCAAATATGGTACCTGCAAAATAAACAGAAACTTAAAAAAGAAAGTTAGGATTAGAATTATTTTACTCTCAGAATTGACAGTGAAGTGCAATGTTCAAAATTTCATCATTGAGTAATCTTTTAAAGGGGCAAGTTTCACCAATATGAAAGAATATATCTTTCATAATTTTAAGCCATAAGTCAAATGAACAGCAAGGAGGGGAAAGTTTCACCAGCCACGTAAAAGGTAACCTGATGAAAGTAACTTCCAAATTCAGAACATATCCACAACCTGTGCAGCAGGCACACAGGCAGCACACACACCAAACTGCATGGTGTGTGCTATCAACACCACAACAATAGCACAATCAAACAAAACCATCAGCACAGCCGTGGGAAGACAACCCCACACCACTTTCTTGTTCATACACACCAAGAACAGCAGCAGCTAAACCAAGCCAAAGCCAAGAAAGATCATACCAATCCAAAACCCTAAATCACATCACCAAAATGGTGACATAAGGAGCGGGTAGATCAGGTGGATAGCAAGACCAAGATCAAGCCACCAGGATCAGGAGGTTTGCCCTATTGGGCCACAAGGGCCCAATAAAACCAAACAATTAGCCCAAAATCCTTTAGAGCCTGTTTTAATAATTGGAAAAAGACCAAAATACCCCTGAACTTAAATAAATTCTAGAAAAAAATAAAAGTCCAAAATTATAAATAAAATAATTATAGATTCACAATAATCCAAACTATCCAAATAAGTTAAGAAATAAAATTTTAAACATATAAATTTTATGAAGAATTTTGTAATTTATATATTCCTTATGGAATTTTACAAAATTATTGAAGGATGATAAAAATAAATAAAAATCACTTTCATTATATATTAATATTGTAGTATTTTAGAAAAATACTAAACAAATATTTAATGTCAATTTTTGATAATTAATGATAATTCTTAAAGGAATTATTAATTAAATAAAAAGCAAATAAATTAAAATAAAATAAAAGAATACAATGTTCAATAAATATTAAAAATTAATATTTATAAATTCTTTGTCATTAAAAGAATTTTTATAATTTAAATAAATGGGGAAGAATACATATAAAGTTAAATGATGCATTACATTACTTTGCATAATCATTTTGCTTCTTTAAATATTGTCCTTACCGGGCAATAATGATGTTTTTGTAGACATAGAAGCTCAAGGTCCAGTGCAAGCATCAGACTTCACTACCTTACCATCACAAGGAAAGTTCATCACTTGCTCATATCCTTTGAAGAGTCTTTATCAAAGTATTTGCAAATTATGTGTTATCATATATACTCCAAAGAAATAAAATATTATTTTCACAAATAAAGAAATCATAGATATCATCCTAAGTCATGATATAATGGAGCAATAGAACTTAGGGTTCTATTTGCAACAATAATTATCAATTAGGGACTTAATAACCCTTGACATTAGTGATTCTAGCGACGTATATTACACGTTAGCCATGAGATTTGGAATGGGACAGAGAAGTCAGCTATATCTTCTTCCTCTCGCATGAAGCCGGATGTGCAGGTCGTGGCTATTATCCTCGTAGAGTGCATATTAATTGGTAATTCATAGAGGATATGCAGCATATGGGTGGGAACCCTCATCGTCCCATGATAGTTCTGGCATCTAACGGTTTGTACAAACCATTGACGTAATTCAATATGTGGGCATGGTGTACACCAAGGAGGAATGCGAGGTCGCGAAGGGGCAGTGATTAGCTTGGACCAACTACTGGGCCCCACATCATGGAATTGTGGACGGGAAAGTACGCCCGGTTGTGCAACAAGGAGTTGATCTCTCATGGGTAAAGTAACGCACCTCTGCAGAGTGTAAGAATTGTAACTTGTTACTCCCTGTTCCAGGAAGGAGCTATGAACGTGGCAGGAAAGGAACTCCATGAAAGTTCTGGTCAACCTGTGAAGGCTGATGGTCATAGATTTTCATAATAAAATAAATCTTTGAAGAAAGATTTACAAAAAACTGCATAGTACCAAGGACTTATAGTCCGAGGTGGTAGTTAGAGCATCAAACTTCCCACCTTGCATATAATGAACTTGTTGGGTAACGCATTACTCATCCTTTCCTTTGATCCCTTGCTTAGACTCTGAGGATCCCGAAGACGTGCCAATGTATGCAGCTGAATGTCAAGAAGATGTGTTCTACGAGGAGCCTGACCTGTCAGGAGGTGTTGAAGGAGTGGATTACTAAATCCGCTATGGTGTTGATGATAACGAGTCCAACTAAGTATCCTAGTTAGTAGTAACCAACGGAGCCGAGCAGCATGAACTCTATAGAATAAGCTACTGAGCTCAACTCCTAGTGGGAGTTGCTACTTTTAAATTTCGCTGAAACACTTTATATTTTGGTTTGTAAGTTGAATCGTTTTGAATTCTTGAACTTCTGGTATTGTAATAATAATAATGTGTGAATGTTTGTAATATGGACCCGCAATGTTTCTGTTGTACCACTCTGAGGGATGTGATATTTACGGAACGGTGTTCTGTGGATGTCATGTCAACGACTATAGTGTACTACACATGCAGTGGTATGCTGGGTCACCGCAATAATGCAGTGTACTCTCCACCGAAATAATTCCCCGCAGTACACGCCACCAGAACACCCGCACCTTCGGTATCACTTGGAGTTTCCACAGCTTGTTCCACAACTATTTTTCAGAATCTGAGCTTTCTGTAGCCATCCCTTCCGCTAGAGAAATCTGCTCGTTGCGCGTCATTAGAGAGCGGTACGCTGATTTTATAATATAGGTGCTTGTTTTCTCCAAGTTCTAGGCCAAGAAATCTTCACCTCACCCTTGGGGAAGTGGAATATTTAAATAGCATCTGCTTCAGGGGCTGTGAAATTATTCCTGATCAATCCCGATTTTCAGGACCAAATGTCAGTATCAATCAAGTCTGCTACTTTCACCAAATCATCCTGTCCAATCCAAGCCAAAGGAGTCATAAACAGTAGTCTTGGTATCCATTGATCTGTCTAGATGGAGACTGAAGATCCATCCCCGATCCAATGATCAAACCACCAGCTGGTGCCTCTCTACTAGCCACAATAGCACGCCATGTCGTTGAAGCCTTGGCAGGTATAATTGCATGCATCAAATCAGTGTCTAGGAAATATTCCATTTTCAAAACCCTAGCACACAAGGACTCCAGTTGGGTTATAAAACACCATTTGTGTTTACCAAGTAAAGCTCGGTTAAACATCTCCAAGTTATGTAAAACCATTCCTCCCTTGATCTTTGGCTTTGTGGGAGATTCATATGTAAACCAGTGCAAGGATCGGTGATCAAGGGAGCTACTCCACCAGTATCTCGCCATATAGGCCATCAACTATTTACAAACCTTCTTTGAAAGCAAAAAAATAGCCCATAGCATACAGGGGTATGGCTTGTAAGACAAATTTCAAAAAGGCTTCCCAACCTGCGCATGCAAGCATGCACTCATAACCACCATGTACCTTGCTCCCGGTAATTTCTCCTATATGGTCAAAGGTACCGCTGGTTATGCGGCCAAAATCAGTTGGAAGACCCAAATAGCGTTCGTTGAATGCTTCCACTGAAATGCCCATCAGGTTCTTCAAATCTTGACGAAGTGCTGGTGGTGTGTTTGGACTAAAGAAAATGGAGCTTTTCTCTCTATTAACACACTGTCCCGAGCAATTATCATATATATATATATAGAATATCATTGAGACGCTGAGCACTCTTTGAATTTTCCTTCATAAAAATCAAGCTATCATCAGCGAAACAAGAGATGGTTAACCCAAGGTGATCTTGGACTTACTCTGATACCTCTGTCGACATAGTTTCCACCAAACAAATTCAACAATGTGGTGAAACCCTCTCCACAGATAAGAAACATGAAGGGCGATATGGGATCCCCTTGGCGTAGGCCTCTGGAGGGTACAAAGAAAGGTAATATATCCCCCATTGACATGCACTGTGAACCTCACCGAGGTTACACACTTCATGATTAGTTTGACAAAATTCAGACTAAATCCTAGCTTCAGCATGATAGCTTGTAAATAGTGCCATTTCATCCGGTCATAAGCTTTCATTATGTCAAGATTAACTACACTCACATAACTTCTTCCCTTCTTCCTCTTCCTTATCGCATGCACACTTTCGTACGCAATGAGAACATTATCAATTATTAGACAAACAGGAATAAAGGCACTCTGTTCATCACCAATAATATCTCCCAAAAAACTCTTGCTCTGTTAGAAATTCACTTGGAGGCAATCTTGTACAGGACAGAACAAAGAGAAATGGGACGATATTGTGAAATGCGTTGTGGGTGTCGTACCTTCGGAATGAGGGTAATTGAGGTGTCATTCAAGCCCTCCGGTAGCTCCCCACCATTAAGAAAATCCATGGTAGCAGGTAAAGTTGCAGTGTCCCTGGAAAAACCTGTTGTGAACCCATCAACTCCTGGAGATTTCGATGGTGCCATCTGAAATAGCGCCAATTTGACTTCTTCAGTTGAGAATGGCTTATCGAACTCCAAATTCATATCTTCAGAAACTCGAGTTGGCACAAAATCCAGTAACTCGTCCATAGGATGAAACCCTTGTGAAGTGTATAGATTCTGGTAGAACCCTTGTATTTCTTCACAATATTCATTCCATGTCATACATTTACTCCCATCTACACCCTCAAGGCTAGAAATTATATTCATCTATTTCCTTTGTGCAGCTTGGGCATGAAAAAACGCAGTGTTACGATCACCCTCTCGTAACCACTGCACACGTGATCTCTGTCTCATCCAGATCTCCTCCTGACGTAAGGTTTCTCTCAGTTTTTTCTTTGTTAAATGGGACTATACCCATAGTTCGGCCTTGCAATTGGTTTAGCTTCTGTCTTAGTTTCCGAGACTTCCTTGCCAGACAACCGAACTCTTTTGCTCCCCAGGTGCTTACGCTAGATTGCAAACCATTGAGCGCTTCAACAATGCCTCTCAGACCATCATCTCCTGCACCCTTCTTCCAGTTACTCGTGACCATCGTGTCATAGTCAACATGAGTCTGCCAAAAATTCTCTTAACGATTTTTTTTGCCACCCCTCTCTCTTCCTTCAGCCATTCCCTCACGAAATTCTACCACCAAAAAATAGTGCTCAGATTCAGTAGTGACAACATGCCAAAGTTTTGTGTATTCAAATTCTACAGGATCTCATCATTCCCGAAAGCATGATCAAGTCTGTCCTTCACATTTGCATCACCAGACTAGCCATTATCCCATGTGTAATCCATCCCCGACTATCCTAGGTCGTGAAATGAGCAATCTTCCACCACCTCACGGAACACTCTCATTTGCCACTCAGGCCGAGCTTCTCTGGAGAAGTGCTCAGATGCATACAATGTTTTATTAAAATCTCCATCACAAAGCCATTCTTTATGTTCTAACGTATTTAGTGTCCGCATAAACCTCCAGCTTTGGTGTCTATCTTCTGCTCTATGAGCTCCATAGAATCCAGTGAGTCTCCACTCAAAACGAGTGTGATCATCATTTCTCCTCACCATAACATCAACATGGCAGGAACTATAATTTTTCAGATCAACAGGAACATCCGCTGATCAAAAGATTGCAACACCCTTCGAAACTGCAAAGCAGCCAGCAAAGCCAAGTGTTGTCTAAAGATTCTGTACTCTATCCTTCGAAATTTTAGTCTCCATAAAATAGAGCAGACTGGGTCTCTATTTCTTCACAATATTGCGAAGCTCACGAACGGTCGCCGGGTTCCCAAGCCCCTAACCCTTCCAGCTCATGGAGATCATTGATCCAGGCAGGGCTGACCTGCAGTAACTGCCATGTTTTCAGAATTCGTTGGAGTCGGTTTCTTCTTCTTTGGATCTGTCTCACCAGCAGAACCTCTCACCTCCGATCCTCCCGATAATTCAGTAACCGGAGCCACCATGAGTCCATCTCAGTCTACAACATGATCGGTCAGCAGCAAAGTAGGAGTCTGCACCTTCTTGTAAACTTGAGTCCCCACCTTGCGCTTATTCAAATTATTCTTCTTCAGAGGGGACGTAGCTTCAGAGCCAACCTCAATCCTATTATTGGAATTACGTATCTATGCCTAGTGCTGCTAGCCTGAGATGTAGTATGCTAAGCGTGCACGTAAACTTGACACCCATTTTTGATATGGTCACGATCTTAGAAATACGCGACTTACGTTCATTAAATACGGTTGCTATGTCATTACGGTCACTGGCTTCTGTACAACGACGTATTCGCCGACGTGGTGGGGCGTTGACCGGTCCAAACTATGCAACTTTTTGGAAAAAGAACCTCCCTAAATCAAGCCCAAGCCTAGAGACCAACCCTCTGGTAAAACTAAAAGGTGGGGCCCAACTGTCAGTGCCCCATACCCATTCCTCCTCCTATCTTCCCCATTCTCTGGTGTTGTGGCTCGAATCTCCGACGTTGTGGCTCAAATTGAAGGGAATATGCCCTGAGAGGCAATAATAAAGTGTTTATTATGTGTATTCCAAGTATATGATAGATGTTTATTTTGCATGCTATAATTGTATTAATACGGAAACGTTAATACATGTGTGTTTAATAAACAAACAGAAAGTTCCTAGTTATGCCTCTCTCATAAACTAGCTCGTTGATTAACAAGATGATCAAGGTTTCCTGATCATGGACATTGGATGTTGTTAATAACGGGATCGCAACATTAGTGTAATGATGTGATGAACACTCATCCGAAGTATAGCATTACGATCAAAGTCATTGAGTTTATATTGCTATAACAACTTACGAAGTGATCCTAATCCTTAGACCATGAGATCATGTCAATCACTAACACCGGAAGAGTTTCTTGATAACATCAAACGTCACACCGTAACAGGGTGATTATAAAGATGGATTCAGAACTAATAAAGTGTTATGTTGAGGCTCATGGATCAAGAGTGGAATTTGTTCATCCCGATGACGGATAGATATACTCTGGGCCCTCTCGGTGATATCACATTGATTAGCTTGCAAGCAAGTGATTTGATCACTAGAATGTTATATCACAGGAACGAGAAAAGAGTGCATGTCGGTAATGATATCAAACTAGGTATGGAGATACCAATGATCGAATCTCGGACATGTAATATATCGTGAAACAAAGGGATTAAGATACTAGCGTAAAAGGTTCCGACGATCACAAGAAAGTCATCGTTGAATGTGTGGGAGTCAGTATGGGTCTCCAGATCCCGCTTCTGATTATTGATCTGAGAGGGGTCTCGATCATGTCCGCATTATTCACGAACCGTAGGGTGACACACTTAAGAGACACCGACATCCAATTGGAGCAAATGTTTCATGCCGAAAGAATGTACAAGCGCAGGAATTTATTTCACTAGATACCGAAACAGGTTTTCGGGTGAAATTGCATAAAGTGGTTATGCATGTGAAATAGAATTCTAGCAAGGGGTTATTTGTGAATGTTTGTCATTAAAGTAATTGACAAAATTCTGAATAAAATAAAAGAGTTTTATTTAATAAGAGTTTGCATTAAATTTGGTGGAAATTTAATGGGATTTTTGAGTGGACTTTTGAGTGGAGGGAATTTAGAGGAGTTTTGTGAGTGGAGTGTCCACCCACATGAAGAGGGGAGGGCAAGGGGGCAGTCCCCATGCGCCGGCCACCCCCTTGGGGTTCCCCCCCTCCTCCTATAAAAGGAGCCCCTCCTCCTCACTTGTCTCACACACCTCCTCGTGAAGGATCTCTCTCCCCCTCTAGAATTTATCCCCCATGGTCTCGGACTAGCGAGATACATGTTCCCGGTGGCTATTCGGCAAGAAAGAGTTGTGCTTCCGCTGCATCGCTGGAGCGAGGAGGCGGAGGTTGCTCGGTGCCTCGAACGTGTGTGCGAGCACGGATGCGCTGCTGATTTGCGGCGCTAGGACTTCCTCTCGATCTTGAGATCGGCAAGAGATCGTCTACATCAACCACGAGTTGAACTCGTTAAGCTTTGTCGGTCTTCAAGGGTATGTTCTCTACGGATATACATCCGCCCGTTGTTTGTATCTAGTATATATAGATCTTGGTATATAGTTCACATCGTAGGAAAATTTTTGTTTTCTATGCTGCAAACCCTACAGTGGTATCAGAGCCGGATCTATGCGTAGATACTTTACACGGGTAGTACACATATGAGTATGTGGGCGATGATGATCATGTTGTTGCTCCTTTGTTGTGATTTTGGATATTGGTGGCATAGTGGGATGAAGCGGCCCGGACAAACTTTACATGTCCTCGCACATGAGACCTGTTCCACGCTTGACATGCAACTAGTTTGCATAAGTGGCTAGCGGGTGTCTGTCTCTCCTACTATAGTCAATATCTATTTTGCAAGCGAGTTGTCAACAATTTGATTATCCTCGTTGTGGTTCATGTTCGTAGGTAAGAACGGTTCTATCTCGAAAGCCCTAAGCCACGTAAAACTTGCAGTGGATGAATTAGAGGCGTCTAGTTTAGATTGTTGCTGGGCTAGTGTTATGATATGGTAGTGTTGTAAGTAGAAGTATGAGATGATACTCTTACAACACACATAGCGTGTAAAATCCATAGACCTTGGATTTACACATATAGGTATGATAGTGATCATACCACGATGCACATGATAGAGATCATCTGCGGGAACCATATAATTTCACTAATAAACATATGATGTTTGATTACATCTTATATTGCTTGTTTAGCGCTTTGTTAAGCATAATAAGATGATCCCTCATTTAAATATCAAGATAAGAATGTGTTCTTCCTTTAGTATGCACCGATTATGTTTTCGTCGCTCCAAGACATCACGTGAGGATCGGATGTTCTTGGATCCACGACCATATTTCGGGTGTAAAACAGTTACACACGCAAATACTAAGGTTCTAACTTGGCGAGCCTAGCATGTACAGACATGGCCTCGGAACACAGACCGAAAGGTTAAGCATGAGTCATATAGTTGATATGATGCCCATTTGATGCTCGCCTTTGAAGCTATACCGACTCACGTGATGATCGGACTTGGTGTAGTGGATTTGGTTCATGTAATCACCAAAAGGACACGAGGGATGTCGCTTTTGAGTGGGAGTTCATTCGTAATATAGATTAGTTGAACTCGATCTATCATACACTTAGTCTAAACTTTACAAATTCTGTTGTAGATGGCACCACCTGCTTTTAATTTCAATGCGTTCATGGAGAAAGAGAAACTAGCAACGAACGGTAGCAACTTTACTGAATGGGCCATGAATTTGAGGATTCTCCTCTCTGCTGCACAAAAGCAATATGTGCTAGAAGCGCCGTTAGGCCCCCCACCTTTTGATGATGCCCCTGACGAGGAGAAGAATGTCTATCAGACTCGTCAGGAGGACCACAACTTAGTTCATTGCGGCATATTGTATGGGCTAGAGCCGGAACTTTGAAAGCGTTTCGAAAAGGGCAATGCATTTGATACAATGGGTGAGTTGAAAATGATTTTCGACACACATGCTGCTGTAGAGAGCTACAATGCTTCAGAAAAGTTCTTTAGCTGCATGATGGAAGAGCACAGCTCCGTTAGTGAGCATGTACTCAAGATGTCGGGTTACGCTGATAAGCTTGTGTCCTTGGGAATATCGATTCCCATTGACTTAGGCATCCATCGTGTTCTGCAGTCTCTGCCACCTAGCTATAAGAGCTTCGTGATGAACTATAATATGCAAGGCATGAAGAAGTCTCTCCCCGAGCTTCTGTCAATGCTTAAAACTGCAGAAGTGGAGATCAAAAAGGAACATCAAGTGTTGATGATCAATAGGAACACTGGTTTCAAGAAAGACAAGAAGGGAAAACGGAAGGGAAGTAAGGGCGGCAAGCCTGTTGCCGCGCCTGAAAAGAAACCCCGAGTTGGACCTAAGTCTGATACCGAGTGCTACTATTGTAAGGGGACTGGCCACTGGAAGCGCAACTGCCCCAAGTATCTGGCAGACAAGAAGGCCGGCAAGGCAAACAAAGGTATATATGATATACATGTTATTGATGTGTACTTGACTAGTGCTCGCAGTAGCACCTGGGTATTTGATATCGGTTCAGTTGCTAATATTTGTAACTCGAATCAGGGGCTGTGGAACAAGCGACCGCTAGCAAGGGGTGAGGTCAAGATGCGTGTCGGCAATGGATCAAACGTTGATGTAATCGCCGTCGGAACGCTGCCTCTCCACTTACCGTCGGGATTAGTCATAAACTTGAATAAATGTTATCTGGTGCCTGCACTAAGCATGAACATTGTATCTGGATCATGTTTGATGCAAAGTGGTTATTCATTTAAATCTGAGAACAATGGTTGTTCCATTTATATGAATGAAATCTTTTATGGTCATGCACCAATGATGAATGGTTTATTTCTGTTAGATCTCAATGATAATGTTACACATATTCATAATGTTGATGCTAAAAGGATTAAACTTAATGATGATATATCCGCATATATGTGGCACTGCCGTCTAGGTCATATTGGCATTAAACGCATGAAGAAGCTCCATTCGGATGGACTTTTGGAATCACTTGATTATGAATCATTTGATACATGTGAGCCATGCCTTATGGGCAAGATGACTAGAACGCCGTTTTCCGGTTCAATGGAACGGGCGACAGATTTATTGGAAATCATACATTCTGATGTATGTGGTCCAATGAGTGTGTCGGCGCGAGGTGGATATCGTTATTTTGTTACTTTCACGGATGATTTGAGTAGATACGGTTATATCTACTTGATGAAACACAAGTCTAAAACCTTTGAAAAGTTCAAGGAATTTCAGAATGAAGTGGAAAATCATCGTAATAGAAAGATCAAATTTCTACGGTCCGACCGTGGAGGTGAGTATCTAAGTTACGAGTTTAGCACTCACATGAAAGAGTGTGGAATTGTTTCACAACTCACACCTGCCGGAACACCACAGCGAAATGGTGTGTCGGAACGTCGTAATCGTACTTTATTAGATATGGTTCGATCTATGATGTCTCTGACAGACTTGCCGTTGTCATTTTGGGGTTATGCACTAGAAACTGCTGCATTCACTTTAAATCGGGCACCATCTAAATCCGTTGAAAAGACACCGTATGAATTGTGGTTTGGAAACAAACCTAAGCTGTCATTTCTTAAAGTTTGGGGTTGCGATGTTTATGTGAAGAAACTTCAACCGGATAAACTCGAACCCAAAGCGGAAAAATGCGTCTTCATAGGATACCCTAAAGAAACTATTGGGTATTCCTTCTATCACAGATCCGAGGGCAAGGTTTTTGTTGCCAAGAATGGATCCTTTCTAGAGAAAGAGTTTCTCGCGAAAGGTGTGAATAGTCGGAAGGTAGAACTCGAAGAGATTGTGGAACCTTCTCTTCAAAGTATGGCGAGTAGCGCAGCGCCGGAAGTTGTTCCGGAGTTGGCTCCACCTGTTGAAGAGGGAACTAATGATAATGATCATGAAACTCCGAAAGAGAGTACTACCGAACCTCGCAGGTCAAACAGGACGCGTGCAGCTCCCGAGCTGTACGGAAATCCTGTCATAAATTTCATGGTTGATGAAAATAATGACCCTGCGACGTATGAAGAAGCGATGATGAGCCCGGATTCCAACGAATGGTTAGAAGCCATGAAATCCGAGATGGAATCCATGTATGAAAATCAAGTTTGGAACTTGGTGGAATTACCTCACGACCGAAAGGCCGTGGAGAACAAATGGATTTTCAAAAGGAAAACTGATGCTGATGGTAATGTGACCATCTATAAAGCTCGACTTGTCGCAAAGGGGTTTCGACAAATTCAAGGAGTTGACTACGATGAGACTTTCTCTCCTGTAGCGATGCTAAAGTCAGTTAGGATTATGTTAGCAATTGCTGCATATTTCGATTATGAAATATGGCAGATGGATGTCAAAACCGCGTTTCTCAATGGTAATATTGAAGAAGAGTTGTATATGATACAACCAAAGGGTTTTGTCGATCCTAAGGATGCTAACAAGGTGTGCAAGCTTCAGCGATCCATCTATGGATTGAAGCAAGCATCGCGAAGTTGGAATCTCCGCTTTGATGAGGTGATCAAAGAGTTTGGATTTGTCCAAACTTATGGAGAAGCTTGTATTTACAAGAAAGTGAGTGGGAGCAATGTGGCATTTCTGATATTATATGTGGATGACATATTATTGATCGGAAATGATATAGAACTTTTAAACAGTGTTAAAAGTTATCTAAACAGCAAATTTTCAATGAAGGACCTAGGTGAAGCGTCATACATATTAGGCATAAAGATCTATAGAGATAGATCTAGGCGCCTAATAGGGCTATCGCAAAGTACATACCTTGATAAGATTTTAAAGAAGTTTAAAATGGACGGAAGTAAGAAGGGGTTCTTACCTATGTTGCAAGGCAAGACATTGAGTAAGACTCAAAGTCCGGCTTCGGCGGAAGAAAGAGAGATAATGGACAAAGTCCCCTATGCTTCAGCCATAGGCTCTATAATGTACGCCATGCTATGTACAAGACCGGATGTGGCACACGCTATTAGTTTGACTAGTAGGTACCAATCGGATCCAGGTTCGGAACACTGGATAGCGGTCAAGAATATCCTTAAGTACTTACGAAGAACTAAGGATATGTTTCTTGTATACGGAGGTGAAGAAGAGCTCGTCGCTAAGTGTTATGTCGATGCTAGCTTTGACACCGATCCGGATGACTCTAAGTCTCAATCCGGATACGTATTTCTCATGAATGGCGGAGCGGTTAGTTGGAGGAGTTCCAAACAACCTGTGGTAGCGGGATCAACAACGGAGGCCGAATATGTTGCTGCTTCAGAAGCAGCTCAGGAAGCAGTTTGGATGAAGGAGTTCATATCCGAACTAGGAGTTGTGGCAAACGCGTTGGACCCAATGGTGATCTATTGTGACTACAATGGTGCCATTGCCAATGCCAAAGAGCCAAGGTCTCACAAGCATTCCAAGCATATTAAGCGCCGGTTTCACTCCATCCGCGAGCATGTCAAGGATGGAGATATAAAGATTTGTAAAGTACATACGGATCTCAATGTAGCAGATCCGTTGACTAAAACTCTCCCTAGAGCAAAACATGATCAACACCAGAACTCAATGGGTGTTAGATTTATCACTATGTAACTAGATTATTGTCTCTAGTGCAAGTGGGAGACTGAAGGGAATATGCCCTGAGAGGCAATAATAAAGTGTTTATTATGTGTATTCCAAGTATATGATAGATGTTTATTTTGCATGCTATAATTGTATTAATACGGAAACGTTAATACATGTGTGTTTAATAAACAAACAGAAAGTTCCAAGTTATGCCTCTCTCATAAACTAGCTCGTTGATTAACAAGATGATCAAGGTTTCCTGATCATGGACATTGGATGTTGTTAATAACGGGATCACAACATTAGTGTAATGATGTGATGAACACTCATCCGAAGTATAGCATTACGATCAAAGTCATTGAGTTTATATTGCTATAACAACTTACGAAGTGATCCTAATCCTTAGACCATGAGATCATGTCAATCACTAACACCGGAAGAGTTTCTTGATAACATCAAACGTCACACCGTAACAGGGTGATTATAAAGATGGATTCAGAACTAATAAAGTGTTATGTTGAGGCTCATGGATCAAGAGTGGAATTTGTTCATCCCGATGACGGATAGATATACTCTGGGCCCTCTCGGTGATATCACATTGATTAGCTTGCAAGCAAGTGATTTGATCACTAGAATGTTATATCACAGGAACGAGAAAAGAGTGCATGTCGGTAACGAGATCAAACTAGGTATGGAGATACCAATGATCGAATCTCGGACATGTAATATATCGTGAAACAAAGGGATTAAGATACTAGCGTAAAAGGTTCCGATGATCACAAGAAAGTCATCGTTGAATGTGTGGGAGTCAGTATGGGTCTCCAGATCCCGCTTCTGATTATTGATCTGAGAGGGGTCTCGATCATGTCCGCATTATTCACGAACCGTAGGGTGACACACTTAAGAGACACCGACATCCAATTGGAGCAAATGTTTCATGCCGAAAGAATGTACAAGCGCAGGAATTTATTTCACTAGATACCGAAACAGGTTTTCGGGTGAAATTGCATAAAGTGGTTATGCATGTGAAATAGAATTATAGCAAGGGGTTATTTGTGAATGTTTGTCATTAAAGTAATTGACAAAATTCTGAATAAAATAAAAGAGTTTTATTTAATGAGAGTTTGCATTAAATTTGGTGGAAATTTAATGGGATTTTTGAGTGGACTTTTGAGTGGAGGGAATTTAGAGGAGTTTTGTGAGTGGAGTGTCCACCCACATGAAGAGGGGAGGGCAAGGGGGCAGCCCCCATGCGCCGGCCACCCCCTTGGGGTTCCCCCCCTCCTCCTATAAAAGGAGCCCCTCCTCCTCACTTGTCTCACACACCTCCTCGTGAAGGATCTCTCTCCCCCTCTAGAATTTATCCCCCATGGTCTCGGACTAGCGAGATACATGTTCCCGGTGGCTATTCGGCAAGAAAGAGTTGTGCTTCCGCTGCATCGCTGGAGCGAGGAGGCGGAGGTTGCTCGGTGCCTCGAACGTGTGTGCGAGCACGGATGCGCTGCTGATTTGCGGCGCTAGGACTTCCTCTCGATCTTGAGATCGACAAGAGATCGTCTACATCAACCACGAGTTGAACTCGTTAAGCTTTGTCGGTCTTCAAGGGTATGTTCTCTACGGATATACATCCGCCCGTTGTTTGTATCTAGTATATATAGATCTTGGTATATAGTTCACATCGTAGGAAAATTTTTGTTTTCTATGCTACGAACCCTACACAAATTGCCGGTGTGTTTGCAGAGTCCAAGACGAAATCAGCATGATAGACTAGGAAATTGATGTGGGCGTGGAGCCAGGTGTCGATGCAGGGACATGCTGTAACATCCCAAAAATATTAATCAAGGTTATAAAGTTCCAATCACCCAAGTTTAGGGTTAACAAAAACTTTTGTTAATTAAAATCAATATGAATGCATATGTGTATGTGATAAATGCATGCATGCTTGCAATGACTTGTGTGATGGTTATGAATTAGCAAGGATTGGTTTAAAGATGAAAACAACATCATCTAAATCATTTCCAAGCAGAATCAAATCAATAGAAATTCAAAAACAAACAATATGAGCTAATGGTCATTTTGACCAAAGTTAACCACTAGACCACTTTGAGTGTTTCTAGTCCAAGATTCCTAACAGAAACAAATCCAATTCTTTTCACCCCTTGCTAGACCAAGTAAAAGTGAACCAAAGCCAACCTTGCACACCCACAGAAACATTTTACAAATCTATGCCAAGGACAATTCAAAATTGAATCTAGTTCATATGGTAAGATCATCATTTCTCAAAACCCAACCAAACCAGTTCACCTTGACAAATCCAAGCAACCAGAGACTACCAAGTATGTTCCCAGTACACTCACCAAGTTTCATCCAAAAGTTCAAATATAAATTTCTTTCGGCCATTTCATCAAACATCTTCTAAGCACAAATCAAATAAAACAACAAACACTATGTTGAGCACTGTTCTTGCCAAACTTGTTCCCTCTACAGCCCTCACAACACTTTCAGTATGTCACCCACCTTGTCTATGCAGCCCTAGCCCACTGTATACACGACCATTTCATCAATGGCCACCATGGCCGAGCACATTTTCCAGCCCCACCGTCGACAGCACGATGCAAGCGTCGCCAGCCTCGCCAACCATGTCTGGCATGCTGCCCGTGCCTCACTGCCCCCTCTAGACCATCCCTAGCTCGAGGACAGGGAGAGGAGATGCCGGAAATGCCGTGCCTGCGCCGCTGTCGACCATGCCGATGCGCACCGCAGTTCATGCTTCGTTCCCACTCAACCCGACCACCTCGAGCTCTCGCCGCCCGTCTAAACGATCACCACCGTCCTAGGAGACCACCAAACATGCACATTCCCTCGACCGTGCCCCGTAGTCACTGCACGACGTGAAGTTCACCGTCTGTACCGCGCTGAGCACGACCCCGTTCCGACCGCTGTAGACTGCCATTTACTGAGCCACGATGCCCGTGATGATCGTGTAGGGTTTGCAGCATAGAAAACAAAAAATTTCCTACGATGGGAACAACTATGTACCAAGATCTATCTACTAGATACAAGCAACGCGTGGATATACATCCATAGAATACATACCCTCGAAGACCGTATAGATTTAATGTAACATCCCAGCATTTAGGACTAAACGAAGGGTAGATTTAGGATTTTGTGTATCTTCATGCATGCATCTGAAAATCCGGGTAAATTTTTTGCCAAATTAAAATACTAGAGTGATTAGAATTCTCACTCCAATGAATTAGGTTTAGTGTCATCAGTAGGGGAGTGAGATGAATTTTGACATGACCTCTATTGTTATGAGGGAAGAAATTCGACTTACAAATAATTCTTCACAATAATACAAATACAAGTATTATAAATAAAAGTATAAATATTACTAAAATCCAACATTACAATGTTATTTTACAACAAAAGAATAAAGGAATATTACAATGAAACAAATAAAAGAATAAATAAAATGGAAAATTAATTACAATAATTAAACAAGTAG
Organism: Avena sativa; assembly: GCA_916181665.1. Lineage (NCBI taxonomy): Eukaryota > Viridiplantae > Streptophyta > Magnoliopsida > Poales > Poaceae > Avena > Avena sativa. Next base: position 149,898,583 of record OV702283.1, on the reverse strand, counting down.
AAGAATTTTTTATTAAAAGAATATGTATTACATTATCCTTTTACAACAAAGAAATGATAAAGAATGGATACAATAATAATAAGACAACCCAATGCATTACAATGCCTTATATAATTTCTTGATAGAAAGGGAAATTTACAAAAATGGATAAAAAGAAAACACCTAAAACTAAATTTCTATCTAGTGTTGATATTCCTGTGCTTTTCTTGGTACCTGCAAACAAATAAAAAATAATACAAAAACAAAAAGGAGTTAGTGTTAATAATATTGCTCTAAGTATTAACAGTGTGATGCACTGTTTTGTCACATCATTGAGCATATTAAAATGGGGCAAGTTTCACCAAATGAAGTAGTATCTGTTCTTATTTCAAATCTGTCTCAGCACAGCATCATTAACATGGGCAACTAGGGGCAAATTTCACCAATTTAGTAAAAGGTAAAAGTCAAAGAGTAGAACCATCAGCAAATATCAAGATATTTTAAACTTGATCTGATCCATAACATCACATCAAGCATACAGGCAGCACACACATCACATGCAGCTGTTGTGTTGTCAACACCACAGGTAACACAGGATGTAGATAAGCAAAAAGGCACCAGCCGTAGCAAGCCTGCTAACAAATCCATTCCACACATACCACCAGCCCATAGTCCCCCACTAGCTCTAGAGCACCACAAATAACATCATATGTTCTTATTAGATGTTTCCAATAACACACAGCTCAAGCCACCTCACTAGCAACCTAGTTTCAATCCTGTACTCCTAACAATCTGGTTGCTTCAATGAGCCATCCAGATGTAGGTCAGGATCAATCAAGTATAAGGAGGAGCAGTCCAAGTGAGCAGCAAGGAGGAGTAGGCCAAGAGCACAAGAATCAAGCCAACAAAAGCTCAAGGAGGCTCATCTTAAGCTCAGGAATAAGAAGAGCCAGCTGATCAAGCATACATCTTAGGAACAACATCATCAAGCTTCCTTACTAGGTAGCTATTCATCACCAAGCTAGCAGGAGTGTATGGGAAGAGGTTTCATTATATGTAGTAGTGTGACATCACACTAATATCAGATTGAAATCACCAGATCTGTTTCTATACAAGCATAAGCACCAACAGCACCAAATTCTGCTAGAACAAATAATTACACTATGCACACTCATGTGAGGCACCACAGGTGTAAATCCAGTCTAGCAGAAGCACATGGGCACAAATTCAAGTAAAATCAAGCAACCATCAGATCCTAAGCTTTTAGACAAGACCAGAAAATTAACCATGTCTAGACTCTAGACAATAAGTCAATAAGTAATCCCAAGCCTTGGGATTGTGAGAAGATTATTCTCAGTCTTGCAAAGAATTGCTTTGCAAGATCATCACAGAATAATTGTAAGCCATCAAAGATCAGCATCTGTTCTTATCCTATATAAACCATGGCCTCATTCTTTTGCATCACTGGCCAGGACATAGACCAATATGCTATTAAATAAAAAAATATAACAGATCATTTAAATGATCTATGCTATGGTGCTCACTCTCAAGGAGGTTCCACAACAGCATAGCCATATGCCAGAATTTTTCTCTCTAGCAACAATGGCAAATCAAACAACACAAATCATTTTCCTAGTAAATGTTCTAGGAATCAGATCCATAAATTTCTTCACTGTATAAATGACAGGAAGCTCATTTATTTCTTAAGATCCCAAACAAAGCATCTTTATTCCATGGCTTATCTTATGAATCTCATCCAACTTAGCCAAATAAATGACAACTGATAATGCTAGGAATGATCAGGCTATTGTGTACACTCCAAGGAGGCATCACAATAGCAGGACCATATTAGCAGAAACCACATTCACATTAACCAAATCATCCACTGGTTCACATGTAATTATACCTAAAAACCAAATCATTTCCTTAGTGTTGGACACTAAGAATCATCTCAAATAAAACAACAAATCATTTTCCTAGAAATAATACTAGGAATCATCTATGGATATAAATCCATAGTCACCCATGACATTCATACTATTTAGGGGATAGTCATGTAAGCCAGCAAGCAGATATAGAAGGTTCCAGGAACTACCCACTAAAGCAAAGCTTCAGTACTTTAGACTCTAATATCAATCCATTTAAATGCACAAAGAGCTCAAGCTGAATATCCAATCCAAGGGGCCCATTCCACAACAACACAGGTTAGCTAGCAAGGGGCCAATACCACACAATTCAATAAGCCAACTAGATCAAAACCAGTTAATATTGGATCATCTCAACAACCAGCCAAACCTTATATAAGAATAAATTCATTATTCTAGAGTCACAAACCAGTACCATCCACTACCCAATTCAGATAAATGAATTTTCAACCCAAATTCATTAAGCAAGCTATGTAGCAAAGTTACTGCAGTGTATCATGAACCAAAGTGAGGAACTCAAATTAGGATTCATACTGAGAGAGAGTGGGATAGAGAAAAACTTACCTGACTAGCCTCGCACAGCAAGAAGAGGAAGTAGACGGCGGCAACACCGAGGTGATGGGAGCCAGGGTGGCGGCACGGGGAGCACCTAGAGGAGCTGCAACCCGCGCCTAGGCCGCAATCAAGGCAGCCAGAGGAGAGACACGGCGGTGCTGGACATCACCACACCACCAAAATGCCAGAAGAGCAATCAGAGAAGCACCAGAGCATAGCACCGCCAGAGAGCCACAAACCCTAACCACCTCAGAGAAGATGGTATGACCAGGGAGAGCTCGAACGGCGAATCAGATTGGACCAGTCGATGTTGCATCGTCAACTGTGTCAGAAACCATAGTGCTGTCGGCTGGGAACGCCGGAGCTCACCAGAATCGAACAACAAAGGCGGCGGGTCATCGCTGTCGTGGAGAAGAAGGAGGTCGCGCGAGAGAGAAGAGGAGATCCAATGGATCAGGTCTGACCGACTTGGTCGACCGGGTCCAGGGGTGTAGCCCAAACAGGTGATGGGCTGGGCTTAGAATTAAGTTGGGCTGGCCTAAGAACCAAGCCAGGGTATTAAAAAAGAGAAAACTAAAGTTAAGCTAAATATTAAATAACCAAAATACCCCTCTACACCTTTTAAGCTCTAGAAAAATGTTGAAAAATCATAAAAATATATTTAATACATCCTGGTGTTTATTAAAATAATATCCACCTAAGAAAAATATAATCATATTTATTTAAGTTTAATAAAATACAAATAAATATCAACACCCTTAAATATCTACATGAAATTTAATAAATTTAGGAAAATTCCTAAAAATAAATAAAAATCACATTCATAAATAAAAATAAATCTCTTATCTCACAAAAATACTAACTTAAAATTTTATTAATCAAATTTAAAACAAATATTTAAAGACATTAAATATATATATATATAATAATAAAGATAATGTTTAAAAAATAAATAAAATTCATTTTTAAGCATTTAAGCAAGTATATTTATTAGAAAGGTACTAACTATATAATTATAAAAATATTTTAAAGTTCTTATATCATATAACTTGAAGTATCTAAGTTATTAAAATAAGATAATTGTTTTGTTAATTGTTTAATATTATTTCCTAAGTAAGATATGATCTTATTCAAAACATAATCTCTTGACTCTAAGTAGTCTAAACTATAATTATAATTTAATATAAAATCTAGGTGTAAGCAATTAACTTTATAATATTCTTTTAAAATCCTTAACTAACTATAAGTCAAGGATTTACAAAGTTATTCTTTACAAATCATTAACAATTCATAAATAATCATATTTATCAAACTTGAAGTTCACTAAATAAATTATAATAAAATCCATCTATCTTTATTTATAAAGAAAAATCTCAAAGTATGGTCTATAAATATTACACATGCAAAATTTACATCTTTAAAACAAAGTTCCATAACCATAAGATTTCATCTTTAATTATACTTATGAAAAACTCTAATTAATAATGCTACAAATGCTATATCTCAATTCCAATTACATTTTTATAGTTTACTTTGGTTTAAGATATCTTAAGCCAGATATATAATAACTCAAAAGCATTTAAACCTTATCAGAAACCTAAACTTTAATCTTATTAATCTTCAGAATTGAATAACTTAACATAAAGAATATTTTCTTCAAATGTTATTCTTTTTTCCACTTCAAAGGAAACACTATACCATTTCTTTAAAGTCATGACAACTTAAAACATAAATTTTGTAATAATTACCTATTATCATGAAACCATAGAATTATATTATAATTGTAGTTTACTCTTCACATTTTATATATTTATCTTCCTTATGAAGTAAACTTAAACTAAAGCAAATCTTAAATAAATCATAAATAATCTCGGTGGCAATGATTGAAGAATTACTTAGGATTTTGCATTATGCATCTCATTACTTAGGCATAACAACATATTGCTTCTTTAAACATTGTCCTTACCGGGCAATGATGATATTTTTGTAGAACCCGAGGTCCAGGGTGAAGTCGAGACATTCGACTAGAATAGTCCGCTATATCAAGGCAAGTTCACACTTGCTCATGTCCTTTGATTATTTTCTATAAAGTAATTGCAAACTGTGTGTCATCACCTGCATTTCAAAAAGGGTCGAAAACACTAATTTCATAATTAACTTGAAGTATCGTTTACTGATCCAGGGTGATCAGCTAACCTATTAAGACTAGCAGTTGGGATACCACTAGACAGGGATATATCATCTGGGACTTAACAACCAATGTCGTTAGTGATTCTTGCGTCGTATATTACGCGTTAAGCATGAGATTTGGAATGGGACGGAGAAGTCAGCTGGATCGGCTCCCTTTCGCATGCATTGGACACTGTTCTGGGCATTTGTGAGTTGCAGATTGTGGGTATAGCCGTTTTATATGGGGAAAGGTCTACCGTGGATCTGGGCTTACAAAAGACAGATTACTAGTGTTAATGGTTGTTGTGTGTATCCAACTAAGGTATAGCCGTTTTATACGGGGAAAGGTCTACCTTGAGTTTAGGCATACAACAATTGTGGTGTATGCGGGGTCGCGGAGAAGGATAGTGATTGGCTTGGATCATCTACTGGGCCCCACACCATAGGAAGTGTGGACGGGAAAGATTCGCTCGGTTGTGTATCAAGGATTTGATCTCTCATGGGTAAAGTAACGCACCTCTGCAGAGTGTAAGAACTGTAACTTGTTACTCCCTGTTCCGGGAAGGAGCTGCGAACGCGGTGGGAAAGGAACCCCATGAAGGTTCTGGTAAACCCGTGAAGGCTGACGGACATAGTTTTTCATAATAAAAGCAAGCTTTGAAGAAATGTTTACGAAAACCTGCATTGCCTATGACCTATGGTCTGTGGCTGTAGATATAGTGCATCAAACACTCCTTTTTAGGGAACTTGCTGAGTACGCTCGTACTCAACGTATCTTCTTAACCCTTGCTAGATTCTGAAGACAATAACGGTCAGGAAGAGGAAATACTGTATCCAATTGAAGACCAAGAAGAATTCCGCTATGAAGAATCAGAAGTATTCGGAAGCGTCGAAGGGAACAATTATGAAAACATCTATGAAATGGAGACCGACGTATCTGAAGCATAGATATAGCATATATATATATAGTGATCTAGTCCAGTAGCATAGATCTCTATCCCCTATCTATATTAAATCTCGTATAAACCTTAGTTGTTTCTTTATTCTGTTCTCTGAGTTATTATAGTTTAGCACTGAGTCATCGGGATACCTCTATGGACCTAGGAGGATCTCAAAGTCGTCATGTAAATTTTTTATTGTAATAATAACAATGTATGTTGTGGACCCGCTTTGTTTCTGTTGTACCAATCTGAGTATGTAATATTTGCGGAACGGTACTCCGTGAGTGTTATGTCCACGACTATAGTATACTACAACATGCAGTGGTATGATGGGTCACCACAGCTAGTATCAGAGCAAAAGCTTTGACCTTAGGTTGGAAACCTGTTAAATGGGTAGAACTTGTAGGAAGTATGTTAGCAACGGTAAAGAGTTCTCTAGAAATATGATAAGTATTCACTTGAGAATTACATTGTCATGTTTATAGTGCGATAATTCTTTATTATAATGCAAATTGGGGTAATAATAATAAGTTATAACCAAATAGAGCAATTATAATCTCTTATCTACAGTGAGGAATGACATCTCGGTACGCAAACTGGAATGTCCAAGTGATGTTCAAGTGATATATAGGACTATATAGTGGATTAGACAAAAAATTGATACAACTTTTATGGAGTAGGGAGTTGCAAATCTCGACTTTCTGTCAAGGTTTATAATTTCCAACACGGGAAAGTGTTAGTAAAGTATTGTATAGTGCTTATATTACCAAAGAGTTGAGGATAAGAGAAGTAATGTCATCAGGGAAGATGAGAGGTATGGAGGCGGCATATCAATTTGCAGTTCTAGAAGCAATAATCAGGCTTCGAAAACAAGAATCCAAGGAAATTGGTAGGAAGTACTCTTACTACTATACCTCAAGATTCTATAAATTCGAAACTTAAGTTGGATCATGCTGCATTTATGCAGACCGAATCTACTTGAGATGCCGAATGTATAGGTCATAGAAGGATATTGCTCAAGACCTATCATGACACACATTAGGTTCTAGTCCAGGAATTGGATACAACCTTGAGGATTGTGTTGATCCTACCAAAATAATAGAATGCAAAAAGGAATTAGATAGAGGAGCTAGGTATCCTAGAACAGTTTTTTTTCGAGAGAGGTGTAGAAAGAAAATAAGTTTGAGGAATCATAATCTGAAGCCTATGACTATTATAGGGATGAACCTCAAAGACATGTTGACCTAAAGGGTCAAATCGGAGACAAAACAAGAAACTTAGAAAACATCCAATCCTGGTATTCCAGTTTGGAATCCCGATGGATGGGGAGTAGAATCTTACACTGGAACCAGGGAGAATCCTATACCCTGTGATCCTAGTAAAGGAGTAGAAACCAGTTATGTTAGCATGGAACCTATGATCCATATGGGGGTAGTACCAATCCTATTGACCTGGAAGAAGGCACTGAAGGTTATTACATCTATATGTATAACTAAGTCAAGGAAAAGCAGAGAATACATCTTTCTTTAAGAGTGTATTTGAAGGTGGACATGATAATTCCATGGAAGTTCACGCATTTTCTAGTCATTTTTCAATGGCTAAACTCAATCTAAGTACTTCTAATCAAGAGTGCACACCCTCTGGATGTTTATATACTCCAGAAGGTAGTTGTCGGACTTCACGTCATCAGGGACGGAATTCCAGGAAGTACTAGAAAGAGAGAGAAAAGTAAGAAGAGATAATCCATGGAAGTAAAGGACTTAAATAATGTACATAACCAGTAATGTGCGTCGTAATGTTTGAGAGGCATGACTTAAGAAGTAAGAGCATGCTCATACGAGTAAGCAAATCCTTGTAACATACAAGTAATGTACCAAGTGTGAGTCAAACCGTAGTTATAAGGATTGTTTGTAATAGCTTATAAAAACCATGTATAATACATGGTATAGGTTTGGTTGTTATTTGGATTTGGTTCTTGATTTCCTTGTGTGACTAGCACTGTGCATAGAGTTGAACTCAGAAAACATATGCCTGATGTAAGTATGAGTAATCGCTTTATGTAGCAGGACTAGAGAGGGTATGGATACGGGAGTAGAAGCTGGGTTTGAAGGACAGCGTGTGGAATAAGAAGCTAAGCAGAGAAAGCAATATGGATGTAATTACCACTAGACCATCAACTCATCCGTTGACAGAGGAGAATTTCATGCAATACATGCAAATGATGCAAGAGTACCAAAATAAGTTCATGCAGGAAATACTCAAACGAATTGGACCCAAAGAGGAAAAAAAGATATCAAAGTCTTTCTGATTTCCAAAACGCCAAACCAATTCCTTTTGCATTTGCATCAGAACCTATGGATGCAGAGGATTGGCTGATGGATACAGAAAGGAAACTTAAAACAGTAGGATGCAATGATGAGGAGAAGATACGATATGCAACATTTCTTCTTACCGGATCTGCCGCAAATTGGTGGGAGAATCAATTAGCTATGCACACACCAGAAGAGATATTCACTTGGGAAGAATTCAAGCAGAAGTTTCGTGAGTATCATGTTCCAGAAAGCATTATGGAATTTAAGAGGAGAGAATTCATGGACTTATGGCAAAATGATGAAACCGTGATGAAATATATTAGCAAGTTTAGTCAATTATCTCGTTATGCAGTTGATAAGGTAAATATGGAGGGTAAGCGCAAGAAAATGTTCTTGGAAGGACTAAACCCTTATATGAAGATGAAAATACGAGGGGCTACAACAAGATTTTTCCAAGAGCTGGTTGATGTAGCAATTACTTTCGAGGATGATTACAAGGTATTATTAGAAGAGAGGAAGAAATTAGCCAAGAAGAAAGCTAAAAGGGAACCGAAGAAGTTTCACTTTACTAAGTCAACATCAAACTTAAGTTTCATACCTAGATTCATATCCACAAGTGGTACATCAAAGTATGAGGCATCAAAAAGAAAGAAGGAAATCATGTGTGGTAAGTGTGGAGCATCAGGTCATATAAGGAGGGATTGTAGGAAGGCCGGAAAGGTGTGCTATAGGTGTGGTCTGGAAGGACATAGGAGATCTGAATGTCCCAACAAGATGGTTACTCGAGGAGTACAACCACCATTAAGAGGTGGACACTTTAGATGGAACCACGATGACGAGGCTACAACAGGTATGTTTAGTATGATGAGAGGAGCCTTTTATAGGGAGAGGGGGGAACCCCAAGGGGCATGGCGCCCAGCCATGGTGGCTGCCCCCACCTCTTCCACATTCATGTGGGTGGAGCTCCCACTCAAAATGAAAAGCCTCCACTCCCATAAAAGAGCCTCCACTCAAAAATCCACTCACATGCATTAAATTTCCACCAAATTTAATGCAAGCTCTCATTTAAATAAAACTCTTTTATTTATTTATTCAGAATTTTGTTAATTACTTTAATTAAAAAACATTCACATAAAACCCCTTGCTAGTATTCAATTTCACATGCAGAACCAGTTTCAGCAATTTCAACCGAAAAAATTTTGGTGTCTAGTGAAATAAATTCCTGCACTTTCCTTTTTCTTTCTCTGGCATATTATTTGCTCTAAATGGTGTCGTTATCCCTTAAGTGTGTCACCCTATGGTTCGCGAATGTTTAGACATGATCGAGACCCCTCTCCGATAAATAATCAGCAGCGGGACCTGGAGATTCGTACTGACTCCCACATATTCAATGATGACTTCTGTGATCGTGTGAACCTTATACGCATGTAACTCAATCCCTTTGTCTCGTGATATATTACATGTCCGAGATTCGATCATCGGTATCTCCATACCTAGTTTGATCTCGTTACCGACATGTACTCTTTTCTCGTTCCCGTGATATAACATTCTAGTGATCAAATCACTTGCTTGCAAGATAATCAATTTGATATCACCGAGAGGGCCCAGAGTATATATCTCCGTCATCGGGATGGACAAATTCCAATCTTGATCCATGAGCATCAACATAACACTTTAGTAGTTCTGAACCCATCTTTATAATCACCCTGTTACGGTGTGACGTTTGATGTTATCAAGAAACTCTTCCGGTGTTAGTGATTGACATGATCTCATGGTCTAAGGATTAGGATCACTTCATAAGTTGTTATAGCAATATAAACTCAATGACTTTGATCGTAATGCTATACTTCGGATGAATGTTCATCACATCATTACACTAATGTTGTGACCTCGTTATTAACAACATCCTATGTCCATGATTAGGAAACCTTTGATCATCTTGTTAATCAACGAGCTAGTTTATAAGAGAGGCATAACTAGGAACTTCCTTTTGTTTATTAACCATATTAATACAATTATAGCATGCAAAATAAACAGTTATCATAAACAAGGAATACGATAATAACCACTTTATTATTGCCTCTCGGGCATATTCCCTTCAGTCTCCGACTTGCACTAGAGACAATAATCTAGTTTGAAAGCTTTGCGTATTGAACACCTATGGTTTTCTGGTGTTCCATATACGCAATTGCAAGTTGTTAACATAATCTACGGATCTGACGCTTCAGGTCCGTGTGTATTTGCATGTCGTTGCGTCTTCACGCATCACTCATTATCCAATGAGATGGCATTGTATAAATTTGGTCTTTTGGTGAGACCTTTAGTTCCTTAGGGTTAAATCATGTTGATACTATTGTCGTGCAATATATCTTTAGTGTTAGCCCGTTGCTAACCACACCTTAGTTTGGTAACAAACTACTTGACACAAATTCCCTCCTTTGCTGCTACTATAGCATTCATATACTTAGCCTTTTGTTGTAGTATCCGTCACAATGTCTTAACTTTGGAATTCATCCAAATCCATCATCGAATCTCCTTTCCATTACATTGTGCCACCCATAGTTTAAATTGAGATAAACTTAATTTGTATCTTGTGACAAAACTAGTATCAATGTAACGCTTTACAATGAACTATTTGTAATTGTTTGTCACCTCTACACAAATATATTCTTAGTTCTTCCAAAAGATCATAAGAATATCCTCACTATCGTCCAATGATCATTTTATGATTCATTCTGGTATATGCTCATAACACTTAGAGCATAGGACATATCTGGATGTGTACATATCATGGTATGATTGATCAAAACATCCTTGTGATTTCACTCATCAAGTGTCAAAGCACTTGAATCTTGTTTCACTTATCAAGTGTCGATACACTTGAATCTTGATTCAATTCCTTTCCATGCGACAAGAACTGTTTCTTGTATTTTCTATATTGAACTCCTTCAATATCTCATATATGTACGTTTGGCATAACCATATTAGTGTCACAGTCTATCCACCATATACATTCATGCTAAATATTCAGGTTTTGCCTAAGTCTTTCATCAAAATGAAATTCTTAACCTTTGTCAATAAAAGATACATCATTTCCAATCAAAAAGATGTCCTCCACATAATGTATTAGAAATATGTCTTAGCGCTCCCACTTAATTTCTTGCAAATGCAAGCATCTTCATCTTCTCCTAATGAAAACTCCATTTCATCATGGTGAAGATTCTAACTCCTTTTCATCTCAAACACTCCATACTCCTATGGTGTTTAGAAAATCTAGGTGTTTTGCTAAACTTGCAACTCAAATAAATCCCTTTATGATAAATCATAATTCATTTATTTTTCTTGTTACACTTGTAACTCAAATAAATCCCTTATGATAAAATCATAAACCATTTATTTTCTTGTTACAATGATTTTCCACTTCATCTTGAAACTCTTTGAACATTTTGAAATATTTCATACTTCTTTCTCATTAAGTGAATATTCACTCAAATTTCTGGAGAAAGCATATGAACTTGAAATCAATCGCTTACGACTATACATAATGTACTACATACATCGATATGTATAAATTCCAATATTTAGTCATTCATTCTTATTTGTCCTTTGAACGAAGTTTCAATTATCCTGAGGAAAGTCTCACAAGCGTCACTTGATCAAATCAAAGACTCCAAAAATCCATGAAAATGGATATTCTTCATGTTTTCTTTCCAATATAATTTAAACGGCGATGTCACTTCGTAAGTGATCTTTCAATCATTTGTCTTGCGATATTTTAGCATTAGTTTTTATGGATGTGATTTCTCCAACTAGATTTGTAAATCATCCATCTTATATGGAATAAACTAATTATTTGAACAACCTTTGTTCTCATAATACCTGATTTTAATAACAATTATTAAAACAAATCTTGAAGTCAAGCTTTGATGTCAACGAGAAATACAAACAATGGTTTGTTTGTTTTCGATGAACATCATCACATATTCTCTTGCTAGTTACTTAGGCCATTGTGGTTCATGAATTGCGTCGTTCCGTATGAAATTTCATACCAACCAATTCGGTATCCAATACCCAAGAACCACATTGTTTAACAAGCAAAGAATACAACCATAACATGCATATCATCCATATACCTAAATTGGATATTTCCAATCTTTTCTTTTCTGCCAAATATATTTATAGATTCTCTTTCAGCATTTCCTTTTCCTTTTTAAAAGAATCTATCAACATCAATAGTGGCGCCATATACATGACACATAGTCCAAAGCGTGTATATTAAAATAATAATACCTTTGGACTTGCACTTTGAAGTAGATCACCATCATCAAATGATCGGTATTCTTTCAAAATCCATTCTTTAGTAATATTTTAGTGTAGTAAACACTTTTACATACATCTTCTATTCATCCTTATCATGACGACTTTCATGATCAATATACTGTAGCTTATAAAGGCGAATCGTGAGTATAACATTACTTTCCAAAACCCTTTTGGATGATTAGGATGTCTAGCATCTCCAACCTTTGCAAATTCTCATCCAATATGAGAACATACATTATACTCTATCATATTGCAACCAAAACATTGTTTCATATATTGTTATATCTGTCGCACATGATGGTTTCTGAAACAATTCTTTCAGCTCCTAGATGAACTTGATATTAAAACAATCAAGAATCATGGAGGCAAACATGATACTTAAGATACTAACACTGGAATTTTTACTCTCGATTTAATACTAATTATTAAACTTCACGGAGTAAACAGAGTTTGCTGAAAGTTTGCAATAGGACTTTAAACTTTAGATTGACACGCAACACAATACGATACCAGTTCATAAAGTAAATATCCAGAATTCTATAGTTATATTATCTCAATTACAACCATGCATAAGGTGGTGAACGAATGCCAATGACTACAACAAATTATGAAAATTCACTTTGATTTAATTTATGATAAATTGAGTTCTACTAATCCAAATTAGAAATGAACTCCCACTCAAAAACAACATCCCTCGTGCCTTTTTGGTGATTACATGAACCAAATCCACTACACCAAGTCCGATCATCACGTGATTCGGTGTAGTTTCAAAGGCGAGCATCCATATGGTCATCATATCAAAACATATGACTCATGCTTAACCTTCCGGTCCGTGTTCCGAGGCCATGTCTGTACATGCTAGGCTCGCCAAGTAAGAACCTTAGTATTCGCGTGTGTAACTGTCTTACACCCGAGATATGCTCGTGGATTCAAGTACACCCGATCATCACGTTATGTCTTGAAGCGACGAAACATTCTTGGTGCATACTTAAGGAAGAACATATTCTTATCTTGATATCTAAATGAGGGATCATCTTATTATGCTAATAAATGCCAAACAAGCAATATAAGATGCAATCAAACATCACATGTTTGTAAGTGAAATGATATGGTTCCCGCATATGATCTCCATCATGTGCTCCTTGGTATGATCACTATCATACCTCTATGTGTAACGCCAAGGTCTATGGTGCTTACACGTTATGTGTGTTGTAAGAGTATCATCTCATACTTCTACTTATAACATCATCATATCATAACACTAGCCTAGCAACAATCTAAACTAGACGCCTCTAATTTATCCATTGCAAGTTTTACGTGGCTTAGGGATTTCAAAGATAGAACTGTTCTTACCTACGAACATGAACCACAACGAGGATAACCAAATTGTTGACAACTCGTTGCAAATTAGATATTGACTATAGTAGGAGAGATAGAAACTCGCTAGCCACTTATGCAAAACTAGTTGCATGTCAAGCGTGGAACGGGTCTCATGTGCGAGGACATGTAAGTTTGTCTGGGCCGCTTCATCCCACTATGCCACCAATATCCAAAGTACAACTAAGAAGCAATAAAATGATCATCATCGCCCATATACTCATATGTGTACTACCCATGCAAAGCATCTACGCATAGATTCGGCTCTGATACCACTGTAGGGTTCGCAGCATAGAAAACAAAAAATTTCCTACGATGGGAACAACTATGTACCAAGATCTATCTACTAGATACAAGCAAGGGTGGATATACATCCATAGAATACATACCCTCGAAGACCGTATAGAGTTAACGAGGTTGTACTCATGGATGATGTAGTCGAACGCTTTCCGATCTCAAGATCGTGATGAAGTCCATCTGGTCCAGCCGGTCCAGCACCATCACGTCCAGCACCGCAAAGCAGTGGTGCATCCATGATCGCGCACACGTCCGGGTACCCCGACAACCTCCGCGCTCTCTGTTAAACCCCTCCTTTATAAAGGAAAGGATCCCTGTGATTGCAATGCTAGTCCCTGGATCAATGCTAGCATCCACAGTTTTAGATGAAGTACACAGATACAAAGGTCGTTTATTACATTCATTCCAGAGATAAAACATAGTCTTTTACAACTCAGGGCCATAGGCCTAATACAAGAGTTTAAGGAATAAGTAAATAAACATAAGTCTTCATCTTCATGTGCCACAGGCAAGCATGTTGAGTGTAGACTCATGACTCCTATTCATCATCGGAGTAACCTGCAACATCACAAGTTACAGCCACAGAGGGTCAATACTTTGGAATAGTATTGGCAAGTGATACCTTAGTATATTTTTAGTGGACTATATTACTATATGCATTTTAGCTAAGTGTAGCTTGGCTTGCTTTGCTTGAAAAATAGGTTTTACCTATTAGTTGAAATCACTAAGTTTTTCTTTATCAAAAACTTCCCAAGAAACCACCAATAGACATTGGGGTCCTTCACCCTTGTTCACCCACAAGTTTTATTTTAGAAGTTGGAGTGATGAGATTCTTGTAGCTTCCATGTCTTGATGCTCAAGTTGTCCATTACCTTGGACTAGGCTAAGTACTTAGGTTTTTCCATCTGCAGAGGTTGTGCACTTTTCCCACCAGACTTGGTTTTCCAAGACAGGACCCTTCAGAAGCCTTTCCTTAGTCAAATGGACGCGCTCCAACCTATCATTCCCACTACCACCAACTGTCCAAGTGACTAAGTTCTAGCAACCTATATGATCATGGCAGAGCCCATATTGCCAAGTGGTTGCACTGTAAGCTTTCTCAACACTTGGCCTCCAAATCCCTTTGTGCCTGGGTGGCATACCACAAGTGAGATACACAACCCAAGTCCATGGCCTTGTGTAACCACTCAACATAACCCAATCCTTCCATTCCACCCAGGAGGTTCATTTGACTCAGTTATTTTATTAGGAAAGTATAAGTCTCATGACTTAGAAATATTTTCCTCATAATAAGTATAGATTTTCACCAACCCTTGTTTGCTAAATAGCTAGGCTAAGCATGGCATGATAACTTAACTTAGGAAAATTCCCTAGCAATTCTACAATTCTACCCTACTTAGGATTTCCCCACTTAGCATTAGGCAAAAGTAGCATGCAAGACTTAGCAAAATATCTAATGCTAGTACAAAACATAGGATAGAAATATTCATGAAAATATCACTTGCCTTGGTAGTGGGGAGAGTAGCACTCTTCACAATCACAATCACTAGCAAAATCTACACAAAAATTATAGCATACAATTACACACAATTATATTCAATCAAAAATAATATGAATGCATGCATGCAAGATTTTACCAAGTGGTGATTTTGTAAATTCTACCCAGCATGCACATGTATACAGAAACTTAACAAGTCACAAGTTTTCCAACTATACTTATTTGGCACTAATACAATTTACCAAAATAAATCTATACTTAAAATAGCCCTAAACATGTTTCTACAAATAAAGTCATTTTAACTGTTACTATTTGTTAAACACATTGGATATTAAGAAAGGTCTTGTTTCACTGAATCCAACGGTATAAAGTTTGCAAAATTCCAACGTGGCAATCAAAAGTTATAAGCATTTGAAATATGGATCAAATTCTGATTTAAAATCTGTTTTTAGTTCTAACACCTGCCACGCGTCGTGCTGTGATTTGCGCGTACCGGTTCGCACCGGATCGAGCTCTGTAGCCGTAGGATATAAATAGATCGCACGCTTCAGATCGCGTACCTCTTCGCCGATTAATGAATCTATCCTAACGCTTGGATCAAGATCCAACGGCACGCAAGCAAGCTACCATGTCCTGGCGGCGCGCGGTGTCGGCGAGCGGCGGAGCACTCGGTCTACGGCGGCGCTAGCATTCCAGGTCGTCCGCGAGAGGGAGAAGGGTCATACCAGACTCGCAAGGGCGTGCAGAAACTCGACGTGGTACTAGTTTGCGGAGGGGCGTGCTGTCACGGCGAGGATTGCTCGTCGGAGTGACGGGCGGTGTCGGGTGGTTGTTGTCGGAGTAGTTTCCGAGGTTTCGCGTCGTCCTAACACAAGCCAGGGGGTTGAGGTGATGCGCAAGAATGTGGCGAACAATCTCGTGTAAGTCAGAAGTGAAGGGGCGCACGGGACTTACGGATTTTTGGTCGCCGGAGTTGAGGTGGTCGTCAGATGCTTGCGGCGTCGAGCGGAAATGGCGACCTGGGGCAGTATAGGATGAACGGGTGGGGTCAGGAGGTGCGCAAGAAGATTTCGAAGTGGCTCGAACGAATCAGAGAGGAAGGGGCGCACGGGTCTTACCAGAATCGTTTGCCGGAGCAAGCTCTGTCTGCGGCGGTGCTGTGTGAGTCGTGGGCAGCCTGGTGGCGTGAAGGCAGGAATGACTGGGGGAAAATGGTCGCTAGGAGGTGGGGATCTTATAGCCGGAGCCTCGACAAGAAACGTCCGCGGATTAATGCCCAATTATGCCGCGCCATTACCGGCCATGACTGCAGCTGCGACGTGGTTGCGGACGAGGTTTGGGGAAGACGAGGACAGCGTGGGCAGGGCCCGCTCGTCAGCGATGTGCGCGAAGTGAGGGTGGGGTCCGGTCGTCAGTGACCGTCTGGGTGCGCTGGCGCGTGTGAGAGGAAAAGAAAAACCCTCGGGTGGGCTTGTTGGGCTCGAATCGATGCTGGGCTTAAAACCTGGCGCGTGGCCCTTTTCCTTTGTTTAATTCTTTTTCTTTTCTATTTTGATTTTCTGGGTAGATTTTCAAATGAAATCAAGTTCAATTTGAATTCAAATTTTCCTGGGATTTTTGTAGTGAGCAGTAGTCTCAAAAATGGTCATATAACCATGGGGTAGCTTTGTAAAGAATTGGTCAAGCTTTGGAGATAAAAATATCAGAGGCTATGCACTTGTTTTTAAAATTTGAAAGATGATTTTTGGAACCTATTTCCATTTGAAAACTTGGTTTCAAATCTGCACTTAAATCCTATGCTCATAGAAGGCAATCTTCCTGGTTCACAACAATCAAACTTACAAGTGGTGTTGGCCAATTAAAATAAGTCTGTCCACATAAAATCATGACACCATAAGTTTCTGTTTTCTGAAATGTTTTGAGAAAACCCTAAATGATGATGGATGCAAGGATGATATGAATGAGCTTTGAAATATGAATTTTAGGGATGTTACAAATCTAACCCCCTTAATATGAATCTCGCCCTCGAGATTCGGATTGGCTAGCAAATAGGTGAGGGTGGTCTTTCCGAAGATCATCTTCTCTTTCCCATGTTGCTTCTTCTTCGGAGTGATGGTTCCATTGCACCTTGCAAAACTTGATAGTTTTTGTCCTTGTGACTCTTTCTGCGGTCTCAAGAATCTTGACAGGCTTTTCCTCATAGGTGAGGTCACTTTCTAGTTGAACTTCTTCCAATGGTATGGTATCCTTCAGAGAAGATTCTTCCATTTCTGGGTGACATTTCTTAAGCTGACTCACATGAAACACATTATGGACAGCTGACAGAGACTCTGGCAATTCAACTTCATATGCAACTTCTCCCTTGCAACTTAGAATCTTGAATGGCCCAACATATCTTGGTGCCAACTTTCCTTTGACTCTAAATCTTTTCACTCCACGAAGTGGTGATACTCTAAGATAAGCTCTATCCCCAACTTCATAGATGACTTCTCTACGCTTAGAATCCGCGTAGCTTTTCTGTCGGGACTGTGCTATTTTCAACCTGTCTTTAACCAATTTGACCATCTCTTCGGCGTCTTTGATAAGATCAGGTCCAAATAAACTCCTTTCTACCACACCATTCCATAGTAATGGGGTGGTACACTTCCTTCCGTAGAGAAACTCAAATGGTGCCATCCCAATGCTAGATTGGTAACTGTTATTGTAAGAGAACTCTGCGTAAGGCAAACTTTCATCCCAACTTGCTCCATAGTCTAGGGCACATGCCCTCAACATGTCTTCAAGAATCTGATTAGTCCTTTCTGTTTGTCCATCAGTTTGAGGATGAAAAGCAGTGCTGAATTCCAACCTCGTTCCTAAGGATTCATGAAGCTGTCTCCAAAAGTGAGAAGTGAACTGAGTTCCTCTATCTGACACAATACTCTTAGGCACACCGTGAAGGCATATAATTCTGTTCATGTAGATCTTTGCTAACTTGGCACTTGTATAAGTTGTCTTCACGGGTATAACATGAGCCACTTTAGTTAGGCGATCCACTACTACCCATATGGAATCATACCCTGACCTGGTCCTTGGTAATCCGGTAATGAAATCCATACCGATGTTTTCCCACTTCCATTCAGGAATAGGCAGTGGTTGAAGCAAACCCGCTGGTTTCTGATGCTCCGCTTTTACTCTGCTGCACACATCACACAAAGCAATATGCTCGGCGATGTCCCTTTTTAGGTTGTTCCACCAAAATCTTTCTTTCATATCCATGTACATCTTGGTGTTTCCTGGGTGAATAGAATACGGAGAGTTGTGACCTTCTTGTAAAATCAGTTTCCACAATCCTGGGTCTTGTGGAACACATATACGTTTCCCGTGCCATAAAGTACCTTGTTCGTCTATATGGAAACTCTTAGCTTTCCCTAGACTAATATTCTCCTTAATCTTTTCAATTTCCTTATCAGTCTTCTGAGCTTCTCGGATCTTGTCCAACAAAGTGGGTTGAACTTCTAAGGACATGAGATGTCCTTCAGGCACAATCTCCAATCTGAGTTCTTTGAATTGCTTACACAAGTCATATGGCAATTCTCCTTTGGTAAGGCCATTTACAAACGTCTTACGACTTAGAGCATCTGCTACTACATTTGCTTTACCGGGGTGGTACTGCAAACTTAAGTCGTAATCCTTGATAAGCTCTAGCCATCTCCTTTGTCTCATATTGATTTCCTTCTGGGTGAAGATATACTTCAAACTCTTATGATCGGTGAATACTTCACAACGTTTTCCCAAAAGGTAATGTCTCCACGTTTTGAGTGCATGGACGACAGAGGCTAACTCCAAATCATGAGTGGGATAGTTTACTTCATGAGTTTTGAGTTGTCTTGAGGCATAGGCCACAACTTTACCGTCTTGCATAAGTACGGCACCTAAACCTTGATGAGACGCATCGCAGTATACTTGGAAATTCTTTTCTAAATCTGGCAGACATAGAACTGGTGCTGTCACAAGTCTCTTCTTTAGTTCTTGGAAACTGACTTCACAAGCTTTAGACCAAGCAAATTTCTTGTCCTTCTTCAGCAATTCAGTCATTGGCTTAGCAACCTTTGAGAAATTCTCAATGAACCTTCTGTAGTAACCTGCTAAACCAAGGAAACTACGAACTTCTTTTACGTTCTTAGGAGATTCCCATTCTGTCACAGCTGAAACCTTAGCAGGATCAACTGCCACACCATCCTTTGTCATAACATGACCAAGAAAACCAACTTCCTCTAACCAGAACTCACACTTGCTGAATTTGGCATAAAGTTTATGTTCCCTCAGTTTCTCAAGTATTAAGCGTAGGTGTCTTTCATGTTCCTCCTTGCTCTTGGAGTAGACCAAGATGTCATCGATGAAAACGACAACAAACTTGTCTAGAAATTCCATGAACATCTTGTTCATCATATTCATGAAGTATGCCGGAGCGTTGGTTAAACCAAAAGGCATCACAGTGTACTCATACAATCCATACCTTGTGGTGAAAGCTGTTTTAGGTATGTCTTGCTCTCTTATCTTGAGTTGAAAATAACCTGACCGGAGATCAATTTTCGAGAACACACATGCTCCTTCTAGCTGATCAAACAAGTCGTTGATTCTTGGCAAAGGGTATTTGTTCTTGATGGTTACCTCGTTGAGTGAACGGTAGTCAATGCATAATCTTTGTGTTCTATCCTTCTTTTCCACGAATAAAACTGGAGCTCCCCAAGATGAAGAACTTGGTTGAATAAACCCTTTCTGCAACTGTTCTCCTAGTTGCTTCTTGAGCTCTTTCAGTTCATCAACTGACATTTTGTACGGTCTTTTTGCTATTGGTCCAGAACCTGGTACCAAATCTATCAGAAACTCTACATCTCTATCTGGTGGCATTCCTGGCAACTCTTCCGGAAACACATCCGGGTACTCACACACAATTGGCACACTGTCCATGCTAACCCCCTTAAGAGAATTTAGCTTACTTCCTTTGGATTCAAAGTTTGACCTGAATTTTATTCTTTTTCCTTCTGGGGTTGTGAGTGCAACAGTACGATTAGCACAATCTAGTACTCCTTCATACTTAGCCATCCAATCCATTCCCAAAATTACGTCTAGTCCTTGGGAATCTAGGATTATCAGGCTCACTGGAAACTTATGCTTTCCAAACTCTATGACAAGATCCCGGCATCCAAGACTTACTATCATATCTCCACCCGGAGAACTAACTTTTATTGGACACCCAATGTTTTCAGATGCAAACCCATTTCTATCAACAAATGCTTTTGATATGAAAGAATGAGATGCACCAGTGTCAAAGAGTACAAATGCTGGAATGGAATTGAGTCTGAACTTACCAGCAACGGCATCAGGCTCCTCATAGACCTCCTCCACATTGATGTGGTTAACCTGTCCTTTCTGGAAAGGATTGGGCTTGTTAGGTCCTTCAACTTTCTTCTCAGGGCACTCATTAGCATAATGCCCCAGCTTCTTGCATTTGAAGCACTCAACCTGACTGATGTCCTTTTTAGGCTGGCTTCCACTTCCACTTCCATTCCCACTGTGGTGGCTCTTATGTCCACTCTTGTGGTTCTTGTACTTATCATTGTCATGACTGTGATGATGCTTGTTGTCATGACGGTTGTGGTTGTGGTGCTTGTTGAATTTCCCATGCTTATGGGATCCCGAGCTGCCACTGTCATCATAGTGAGATCGTTTGTGAGACGATCCTGAGTTGTGCTTGTCGGAGTGTTTCCTCTTCCTACTCTCGACTTGCTTCATTTTACTCTCCAAAATTGCAGCCTTGTCACACAAAGACTGATAAGTTGGAACATATGCCACAGACAGCTGCAGATTCAGCTCATCATTCAAGCCCTCCAGAAACTTTTCCTTTCTTTTGGCATCTGTGTCAACTTCATCCGGTGCATAGCGCGCCAGATTGTTGAACTCTTCTATGTATTCTGCCACGCTGCGGTGGCGCTGCTTCAGGTTGTGAAACTCTTTCTTTTTCAGGCTCATCATTCCTGATGAGATATGAGCAGTGCGAAAGCCATATTCAAAGATAGCCCAAGTCACCTCATCCAAGGGAGTGGTAATTTGGAAGTTGTCCCACCATGTGGTGGCTGGTCCTTCTAACAGATGTGCTGCGAACCTGACTTTTTCAGCATCCGTGCATCCCACGGTCACTAAGTCCTTGTTCACGGAACGTAGACAATCATTGGCTACCATGGGATCAGTTGTCCCCGAAAACTTTGCTGGCCTCAAACGCAGAAACCTGGTGAGCATATCAAAACCCAGAGGGTTGTTGTTGTTGTTGTTGTTGTTATTGTTGTTGTTGTTATTGGGGTTGTTGTTGTTGTTGTTATTCTGGTTTTGGATGAATGTTGTCATCATTTGCATAAGCTGTGTTTGCGCATTCATCATTTGTTGCATTTCCGGGGTGATGTTGTTGGGGTTGGGGTTTGCGCGACGGGGAGGCATCTGTGGTTTGTTCAAATAGATAAGAATGAGATACCCATAGATGTTTTATGCACAATACATCACAAGAAAACACATAGCATGCAACTCAAGAATAAAAAGAATCAACAACCAGATAATAAGTTCATGAAATAAAACACACAAGTGGCAAGCCATCCACATGTCGGATGGTCCAATAACAAGTTCACAAATAACAATTACGAATATGAAAGGTAAACGAGTAGTCAAGTCTACTCATCAGCATCAATCTCCTCCTCGACGAAGGTAAGACCTGCGTTCTCCATCGCGGTCTTGTTCTCCTCAATCGTAGTGGTCAAGGAATCGACCTTGGCCTTGAGAGCCCTCTTCTAGGAGCGAAGCCTCTCAATAACCATCTGCTGCTTCTCTAGCTCGAAATCCTTGGACTTCAGTTCCTCGGTCATGTCCCGGATCTTCTTGTTCCTATCCTGGACGCGTTTCTCCTGACTCTTGAACTTGCGGTCCTGGGCCTCGAACTTTGTCTCCATTTCCTTGATCATCTCATCCTGCTGTGCAAAAAGCTTGTCCTTCTCGCGAAGCTGCACCTGAAGCTCGTCATTGCTGAGCATGACGTTCGTCCTGTCCGTGTCCACGTGCTTGAGGAGAGACTCTAAGTCCTGGAGATAGAGACGTATCGGCTCTGCCACGTCCCTCGAGTCGTCCTCAAAGTCGATGGACTCTCCATCAACATCACGTCTTCCGAAGACGTGGAAGTGAGTGCCCCTAACCTGTCGGGAGTGACGGCCTAACAGACGTCCTATCAGGTCCTGCATGACTACCTCCATGCCTCTCTCCCTGTCGTCGTGCATCAGCTTGAATACGATGGCCTCCGTAGTGGGCTCTGTCTGGCGTCCGGGCTGGTTCACCTTGAAGCCCCAGAGGTCCTTCCTCTCGAACTTGGTGAGTGGGTACACCGTGATGGTGGGAAGAGGGAGATCGAGCAAAGTGGTAAGCTCAACGATACGGGGGCCAAAACGGGTAACCTGGAGCTCCTCAACAGTGCTGATGGTAATAGGCATCTATTTTATAAGATTGAAAAAGTTAGAACAACACAATTTAAGATAATCAAGACAAACATTCATACATATCCATGGAACACAAACATCACACAAGTCATGCATACATAAGTCCATTACATCAATCAAGGTCTATATTTATTTAAGGTATCATTTTTGGAAAATAAGGTGATAGATGGTGGTCCAAATAACGAGGTGTGCTCACAATCCTATCTCACTGGATCTGGTGGCTATCACAATGTTCCTAGAGGCAATCCACCTATCTTGTTCACATGATTCCATCACTAAGTCTATTATATCTCCCCTTAACTCTTGGTTGGTGGCTTCCAACTCTTGGGTAAGTTCCTTCTCTTTCTCTAAGTCTCTTTGGAGGTTGAGCATTCTGCACTTGACTCTAGCACTTAGTTCTTTGATAGTCCTCCAAGCTGCATCTCTGGCTGACTCAAAGAATGTAGTATGCATTACGGTGTTGGTGTACATGCAGAATCCCCTTTCTTTGTGGTTGTCTTCCTTGTTTTTGTACAAGTGAAGTTGCACCCACCAATACTCCACTCCTTCATCCATCACTGGAAAGCCTTTGTAAATAGCTGCTCCATGTTCTTCCATTGCCACCATGAGGTCCTTGAGAATCTTGGGAAACTCAGTTTCACACTCCAAGTTCATGGTCATGAGTGGTCCTTTATTCACGGCTTCGTTGATGGAGTTCATCTACAAATTGAGTTGAGAATGAAAAGATTAGAAAAGTTTTACGAGAAGAATAGACAAGTGTAGAAGTAGTTGAAACTTTTCCTTAGTGGTTTTCCAATCCTAGGGTCATAATCCTACAGGCAACACAGTGCTCTGATACCATCTGTTAAACCCCTCCTTTATAAAGGAAAGGATCCCTGTGATTGCAATGCTAGTCCCTGGATCAATGCTAGCATCCACAGTTTTAGATGAAGTACACAGATACAAAGGTCATTTATTACATTCATTCCAGAGATAAAACATAGTCTTTTACAACTCAGGGCCATAGGCCTAATACAAGAGTTTAAGGAATAAGTAAATAAACATAAGTCTTCATCTTCATGTGCCACAGGCAAGCATGTTGAGTGTAGACTCATGACTCCTATTCATCATAGGAGTAACCTGCAACATCACAAGTTACAGCCACAGAGGGTCAATACTTTGGAATAGTATTGGCAAGTGATACCTTAGTATATTTTTAGTGGACTATATTACTATATGCATTTTGGCTAAGTGTAGCTTGGCTTGCTTTGCTTGAAAAATAGGTTTTACCTATTAGTTGAAATCACTAAGTTTTTCTTTATCAAAAACTTCCCAAGAAACCACCAATAGACATTGGGGTCCTTCACCCTTGTTCACCCACAAGTTTTATTTTAGAAGTTGGAGTGATGAGATTCTTGTAGCTTCCATGTCTTGATGCTCAAGTTGTCCATTACCTTGGACTAGGCTAAGTACTTAGGTTTTTCCATCTGTAGAGGTTGTGCACTTTTCCCACCAGACTTGGTTTCCCAAGACAGGACCCTTCAGAAGCCTTTCCTTAGTCAAATGGACGCGCTCCAACCTATCATTTCCACTACCACCAACTGTCCAAGTGACTAAGTTCTAGCAACCTATATGATCATGGCAGAGCCCATATTGCCAAGTGGTTGCACTGTAAGCTTTCTCAACACTTGGCCTCCAAATCCCTTTGTGCCTAGGTGGCATACCACAAGTGAGATACACAACCAAAGTCCATGGCCTTGTGTAACCACTCAACATAACCCAATCCTTCCATTCCACCCAGGAGGTTCATTTGACTCAGTTGTTTTATTAGGAAAGTATAAGTCTCATGACTTAGAAATATTTTCCTCATAATAAGTATAGATTTTCACCAACCCTTGTTTGCTAAATAGCTAGGCTAAGCATGGTATGATAACTTAACTTAGGAAAATTCCCTAGCAATTCTACAATTCTACCCTACTTAGGATTTCCCCACTTAGCATTAGGCAAAAGTAGCATGCAAGACTTAGCAAAATATCTAATGCTAGTACAAAACATAGGATAGAAATATTCATGAAAATATCACTTGCCTTGGTAGTGGGGAGAGTAGCACTCTTCACAATCACAATCACTAGCAAAATCTACACAAAAATTATAGCATACAATTACACACAATTATATTCAATCAAAAATAATATGAATGCATGCATGCAACATTTTACCAAGTGGTGATTTTGAAAATTCTACCCAGCATGCACATGTATACAGAAACTTAACAATTCACAAGTTTGCCAACTATACTTATTTGGCACTAATACAATTTACCAAAATAAA
Source organism: Avena sativa (assembly GCA_916181665.1). NCBI lineage: Eukaryota > Viridiplantae > Streptophyta > Magnoliopsida > Poales > Poaceae > Avena > Avena sativa. The sequence goes on along the minus strand of OV702283.1, from coordinate 149,873,383 downwards.
TCTATACTTAAAATAGCCCTAAACATGTTTCTACAAATAAAGTCATTTTAAATGTTACTATTTGTTAAACACATTGGATATTAAGAAAGGTCTTGTTTCACTGAATCCAACGGTATAAAGTTTGCAAAATTCCAACGTGGCAATCAAAAGTTATAAGCATTTGAAATATGGATCAAATTCTGATTTAAAATCTGTTTTTAGTTCTAACACCTGCCACGCGTCGTGCTGTGATTTGCGCGTACCGGTTCGCACCGGATCGAGCTCTGTAGCCGTAGGATCTAAATAGATCACACGCTCCAGATCGCGTACCTCTTCGCCGATTAATGAATCTATCCTAACGCTTGGATCAAGATCCAACGGCACGCAAGCAAGCTACCATGTCCTGGCGGTGCGCGGTGTCGGCGAGCGGCGGAGCGCTCGGTCTACGGCGGCGCTAGCGTTCCAGGTCGTACACGAGAGGGAGAAGGGTCATACCAGACTCGCAAGGGCGTGCAGAAACTCGACGTGGTACTAGTTTGCGGAGGGGCGTGCTGTCACGGCGAGGATTGCTCGTCGGAGTGACGGGCGGTGTCGGGTGGTTGTTGTCGGAGTAGTTGCCGAGGTTTCGCGTCGTCCTAACACAAGCCAGGGGGTTTAGGTGATGCGCAAGAATGTGGCGAACAATCTCGTGTGAGTCAGAAGTGAAGGGGCGCATGGGACTTACGGATTTTTGGTCGCCGGAGTTGAGGTGGTTGTCAGATGCTTGCGGCGTCGAGCGGAAACGGCGACCTGGGGCAGTATAGGATGAACGGGTGGGGTCAGGAGGTGCGCAAGAAGATTGTGAAGTGGCTCGAACGAATCAGAGAGGAAGGGGCGCACGGGTCTTATCGGAATCGTTCGCCGGAGCAAGCTCTGTCTGCGGCGGTGTTGTGTGAGTCGTGGGCAGCCTGGTGGCGTGAAGGCAGGAATGACTGGGGGAAAATGGTCGCTAGGAGGTGGGGATCTTATAGCCGGAGCCTCGACAAGAGACGTCCGCGGATTAATGCCCAATTATGCCGCGCCATTACCGGCCATGTCTGCGGCTGCGACGTGGTCGCGGGCGAGGTTTGGGGAAGACGAGGACAGCGTGGGCAGGGCCCGCTCGTCAGCGATGTGCGCGAAGTGAGGGTGGGGTCCGGTCGTCAGTGACTGTCTGGGTGCGCTGGCGCGTGTGAGAGGAAAAGAAAAAACCCCGGGTGGGCTTGTTGGGCTCGAATCGATGCTGGGCTTAAAACCTGGCGCGTGGCCCTTTTCCTTTGTTTAATTCTTTTTCTTTTCTATTTTGATTTTCTGGGTAGATTTTCAAATGAAATCAAGTTCAATTTGAATTCAAATTTTCCTGGGATTTTTGTAGTGAGCAGTAGTCTCAAAAATGGTCATATAACCATGGGGTAGCTTTGTAAATAATTGATCAAGCTTTGGAGATTAAAATATCAGAGGCTATGCACTTGTTTTTAAAATTTGAAAGATGATTTTTGGAACCTATTTCCATTTGAAAACTTGGTTTTAAATCTGCACTTAAATCCTATGCTCATAGAAGGCAACCTTCCTGGTTCACAACAATCAAACTTACAAGTGGTGTTGGCCACTTAAAATAAGTTTGTCCACATAAAATCATGACACCATAAGTTTCTGTTTTCTGAAATGTTTTGAGAAAACCCTAAATGATGATGGATGCAAGGATGATATGAATGAGCTTTGAAATATGAATTTTAGGGATGTTACACTCTCGCTCCAGCGAAGCAGCGGAAGCAACAAATCCTTCCAGAAAAGCCACCGGGAACATGTATCTCGCTCATCCGAGACCATGGGGAATTCTAAAGGAGGGAGAGAGATCCTTCGCGAGGAGGTGTGCTTTGAGAGGAGGAGAGGGGCGCCTTTTATAGGGAGAGGGGGGCACCCCAAGGGGCATGGTGCCCAGCCATGGTGGCTGCCCCCACCTCTCCCACATTCATGTGGGTGGATCTCCCACTCAAAATGAAAAGCCTCCACTCCCATAAAAGAGCCTCCACTCAAAAATCCACTCACATGCATTAAATTTCCACCAAATTTAATGCAAGCTCTCATTTAAATAAAACTCTTTTATTTATTTATTCAGAATTTTGTTAATTACTTTAATTAACAAACATTCACATAAAACCCCTTGCTAGTATTCAATTTCACATGCAGAACCAGTTTCAGCAATTTCAACCGAAACAGTTTCGGTGTCTAGTGAAATAAATTCCTGCGCTTTCCTTTTTCTTTCTCTGGCATATTATTTGCTCCAAATGGTGTCGGTATCCCTTAAGTGTGTCACCCAACAGTTCGCGAATAATGTAGACATGATCGAGACCCCTCTCCTATCAATAATCAGCAGCGGGACCTGGAGATTCGTACTGACTCACACATAGTCAACGACGACTTCTATGATCGTGTGAACCTTATACGCATGTAACTCAATCCCTTTGTCTCGCGATATATTACATGTCCGAGATTCGATTATCGGTATCTCCATACCTAGTTTGATCTCGTTACCGACATGTACTCTTTTCTCGTTCCCGTGATATAACATTCTAGTGATCAAATCACTTGCTTGCAAGCTAATCAATGTGATATCACCGAGAGCCCCCAGAGTATATCTCTCCGTCATCGGGATGGACAAATTCCAATCTTGATCCATGAGCCTCAACATAACACTTTAGTAGTTCTGAACCCATCTTTATAATCACCCTGTTACGGTGTAACGTTTGATGTTATCAAGAAACTCTTCTGATGTTAGTGATTGACATGATCTCATGGTCTAAGGATTATGATCACTTCTTAAGTTGTTATAGCAATATAAACTCAATGACTTTGATCGTAATGCTATACTTTGGATGAATTTTCATCATATCATTACACTAATGTTGTGACCTCGTTATTAACAACATCCAATGTCCATGATCAGGAAACCTTTGATCACCAACGAGCTGGTTTATAAGAGAGGAATAACTAGGAACTTCCTTTTGTTTATTAAACACACATGTATTAACGTTTCCGTATTAATACAATTATAGCATGCAAAATAAACATTTATCATAAATAAGGGATACGATAATAACCACTTTATTATTGCCTCTCGGGCATATTCCCTTCAGATCGCCAGGCGACCGCCCACCGTCCTAGCACCCGAGCCATGCCGCTAGCTCGTTATGTCGTCTCCTCCGTCGACCTCTACCCACGCCGCGCTGCCCCTCTTGCTTGCCTATAAAATCATGCCTCCCCCGCACCATTTATCCACACTCCAACACTCACCACTCCTCATTGATCCTCCCCCACTTCTTCCCGGAGAAAGGCGAGCTCTCCCTTGCCAAAATTTGGCTGGAGCCCGCCGCTGCTGGAGGAGAAGGGCGTCGTCGATTCAGGCCACCGTAGGAGAAGCCGCCAGTACTAGGAGAACGGTTGTCGTCGACAACCCCATTCGCCCCCGTCGCCGACCCTCGCTAGAGCTTCGGTGAGCCTCCCCCGACCCTAACTGGCCAAGATAGGGTTCATCCCCGTCGTGTCTTGTTCCGATGAGGAAGATGGCCGTGAGCCGTTGATCTTGGATTTAATCCTACGGCCAAAAGAATCACATACCCCTTCGGCACCCCCTGTCTCACTGATGGGTGGGGACACCACTAAAACCATCTCACGCGCGCACTGCACGCAGTAGGCCGGCCCATCTAGCTCTCCCGCGCAACCCAGTTAGTTCAAACTTAGATTTTTCAATTTAGTTCAAACCCTAGTTCTGTCTGTTGATTCAAAAATCAATTCAGAGAGTTTCACTAAACCAAATATGCATGAAACTAATTTTGTTAGAAAGATACTAAAATTATTAATCCAAGCCAGTTGGATTCAAACCATTTGAAATTCTAGATCACCTATGGTAAAAATAACAAGGCAGATACTTTTCTGTATTCAAACATTTTTCAAAAATCAACCATAAATGTTTTTGAGTTGATTTCAACTCTCAAAAATCACATTTGATAAGACCTTTCTGAATATATAAAAATATCTAGGTTTACTTGCAGTAAAAATGGACAAGTATTAAAAGAATGCCTCATAGGCATTTCTAGTCACTTTAATTAATTAAAATAATAATGTTAAACCTTATTAAATTGTGACACCACTTGAAATCACATTCCCAAGTATTAAATAAGTGGTGATGACATGTGTCAATATGACCCCATATTTTAATTGGAGAATATTAAATCTTATGTAGTTTTCTATGAGTAGAAATTACTTTTCTAAAAATAAATAAGACTAAGTCTCCTAATCCTTGTGATGATTGTGATGATGCTAGATCATCTAGTGTGAAACTTTGTGTGCTAAATAGAATTAGTTAAGTATTGTTTGGTGATTGTGTACCTCGTATTTATTTATGGACGCTAGTACCGACAAAGGATACGAAGAGGAAGGAGACTACTACGAAGAGGAAGAAGAGGAGAACTTCAACCACTTCACTGCTCAAGGCAAGCCATCCGAGCAAGCTAACACTTGCAACTTTGCAAGCTAGATAACTTATGCAATGCATTAGTCATGATTTGATTAGACAGCCTTGAGTATACTAAATCCCAGTTTAACTTGCAAGCTTGATTATTTTATTTCTTTATCAAAGATCCTTATTTATGTTTACTTAGTGACTTGTGAATTTTGGAAGGATATTAGAGGTAGCATAAAGAGCATAAAACTTGTCCTAAGTTAGATAAAAATAGATGTCATACTAAGGCATGAGATTAGATTTGGATAAGTCACATTTGATTAGCACCCCTCATTAGGGATTACCCTCAACCTTAGTGGCTAGTGCTAACCATAAAACTTGATCATTTTAGATGGGAATACTTGGTGAAAATTATTGTGAAAACCTTGGAATGATGAGTCATTCTAATGAAATGTTTTGACATGTGTTATGACACCAGATGATTTTGATGATGAAAATGTTGAGGCATGAACCTTAGCCCCTTTTATAAAACTGATGGTTGAGTTCGGATGCGATACAATTCCAATTTTATCGTACAACCATAATACCCGAATTTGGGTAGGGCTTGACTGAAAATTTATATACCTTAGTATGGGTTCCCTTGCAGCCGAGGTTTGAGCTGAGGCTACCTCGTGATGATTGTGCACCTGTGCAGTTCCCAAGATGACAGATGGTCATGGTTGGGAGGCCAAACTCATAGGGGAGGTGCCTATACTAGGGTGTGTAATTGAAAGGTTAGGATTGATTATCCGCATACTGAGTATGGTGATTCAGGATTGTTCCTGACGGATGTATCGAATGTTGTGGTGAAAGTGTACCATCTCTACAGAGTGTCAAACTATTCGAATAGCCGCGTCCGCGATTATGGACAGTTGGAGTGGCCATACTGTTTCGTCGTCAGATGTTTTCAAAATGACTTGTGAAATGAATCATGAGTTTGACTTAACCACAATAGGGTTGTGAAAGTGAAAGCTAAGTTCCCACTTAGGTGTTATAAAACATTCAACTAGCTTTCTTTACTTCTAAACTCAGTTAGAGATAAACCTGGCTTTTTGCAAAACAACCTAGAGCTTAGTATTCCTACTTGAACCACTTTTACTTGTTAGTGATAGTTTGCGAGTACTTAAAGAGTACTCATGGCTTTGTCCCTGGATATTCCTATGGCCAGAATATGAGGAGGATTACCAGGATGATGGACAACAGGAAGTATACGACAACTAGGATCATCTCTCATCTTTAACATTGCTTGTGACCCTAGAGATGGAGCTTCTCCCACGCTACCGTTATTATATTATTTTGCTGCGTTGATTGTATTAAGACTAGATCATGAGATCCTTTATTTGTAAGACCTTTATTATGGTTTGTAATGGATGATGAACTATGGTACCAATCTGTTATGTCTCGCAAAAATGGTAATCCTGGGATTGCGATGTATGGCATAACAGGCATCTGGGATTAAAAATCCGGGTGTTGACAAGTTGGTATCAGAGCCATCCTGACCATAGGAGACCCTAGTTAGAATGGACGCTTGAATCAAAAACTTAGTTTCAAAACAAAAAAGTGAGTATTTATGAATACCTATTCTCATTCTTGTCACTTAGAGTCTTTCAAGAAAATTCATGTTCCTCAAAAATTCTTGCAAAATCTTAAATAAAATTTGACACACTTAATCACTCTACTAACTTACTCATCCTATCTTCTTATAGATGGAGGTGAAGTATAGCAAGTTCTACTAGTTGGGCAACAGAGGAGAGCTCATCTTTGGACCAACTCTCAGAACTTCTGGAGCGCCCGCACCCCGAGTTCTTCGGAGCACAGCTCAACGATCAGCAAGGAGGAGAATTGCAATGGCTGATTGTTGCAAGTCTCAGAGGCAAGATTGAAGCCCCCACCTCAGAGGGAATCCATTTCACCTTAAGAGAGAACAACTGGCTAGACGGAATAGCCAGGGCTATGCAAGAAGCTCTTGCCCATCTGTGTGGTCAAAGCATCAATCAGATCAAGGGTACTCGCTTTGATTTCTACGCAAGGCGTGATGCTATGGGACAACCATTGGAGGTACCAGGTCACCCAGAGCTGAAGCATCAAGTAGATCATCTTGACTTCATGTTGTATGACTGGCAGAAGGAGTTGGACAACGCCCGCGCTTACGCCAACCACAACTATGCCATCGCAGTCAATAAGGACCAAACCATCGCCATCCTTGCAAGGGAGCGCAAGTCATTTCGCCGTACGCGTGATAAGAAGGATCGCATCATTGATCGCCTTCGTGATAGAGTGTCAGACTTGGAGGAGACCATCCATGAGCGGGACATGCAACTTGAGGACAGGGAGAATGCAGGGGAAGATATCCGTGGAGACCCTTACTCCTACCTCAGTGATGATGATGACTTCCTGGAGGACCAAGCTATGGATTTCCACACTGATGATGATGACTCTGCCTTCATTGATGATGATGACGATGAAGCCACCGATTCTGATGAGTAGTAGCACTTGAGCACTATCGTAGGTTGGAGTTGTATCAGGTCCCATTGTATCGTAGTTTCACAGAATGGTTCTTAAAACCATCTGTTTCCTTATTATGGTGTGTGTTTGTATTGTGTGCTATGAATGAATGAAAGCAAGTTGCTAGTTAGCAAAACCTGAGTCAAACTCAAAGTTTAAAACCTTTTTCAAAAACAAACCCCTAAACCTTAGAAATTTCCCTCTTGTCTCATGATCTATCTCAATCTTCAGATGCCTCGTGGAGGAAGCAGTTCATCCCCGGACCCAATGTTGCAAATCTTGCAAATGTTGGTTTCAGACCATGAAGCTGAAGAGCCGAACGTCAAGCCAACTTAGCCACCTTCAACACATAGCTCAGATGACCTAGAACAATCAAGGCCATGGAAACCAGGACAACCATGGATCCAAGCTCAAGAACTTTCAGAACACCAATCCACCCATCTTTAGTAAGTCTGAAGAGGCATTAGATGCGGATGACTGGTTGCAGACCATGGAGAACAACTTATAATTCACAGGAGTGGAGGCCAATGAAAAAGTACTGTTTTCCACCCACTATCTGGTAGGAGATGCAAGAGCTTGGTGGAATAGCGTTCGCACCATGAATGGAGGACAGATGATGGCTTGGGATGAATTCAAACTCAAGTTCAGCCGAACCCATGTGCCACCAGGTTTAATTTTGTGGATGAGAGATGAATTCAAGGAGCTGAAGCAGGGAAGAATGATTGTGGTAGAGTATCGTGACAAATTAATATCTCTGTGTAGGTATGCCACTGATGAGATTAGCACTGAGGCCAAGAAGAAGGAGAGATTCTTGAATGGTCTGCATGATGAGATGCGGAAAGTGTTAGTCAATATCCTATTTGCTGACCTTGAAGCCTTAGTGGATTCTGCAATCCAGATGGAAGCCAAGATAAATCAAGCTAATGATAATAGCAAGCATAGAATGATGCATCAACCAGGAACCCACCATACCTCGAAGTATCGCCCCAACCTGTCTGCAGGATATGCCCCAAGAAACAATAGACCCCCGATGAACCGTCCAAACTATCCCAACCGTGGAGGAGGAAACCCAAGGCCCGGAGGAAACCACCACAACAACCCCGGCAACACCAACAACTTCAATCATGCACCGCCCAAAGTCCACAACCCCACCAACACCAATACTGCCCCAAGAACTGGAAGCAATGTCGTGCCTGTTGTAGGAAAACACAAGTCTCGGGTTACTTGTTATGAATGCGGAACCAAGGGTCACTACTCCAATGAGTGCCCCAAGAAGCTTGCAGCATCCCCCAACGTGAATGCACCAGCTCAGCAGCAGCGCCGTGTTCAGCCTGGAAGAGATTTGCCCCAGGGAACTCACTCAACCGCAACAGCCGTCTGTTTCACATGAATGCTGAAGAATCCCAAGAAGTGCCAGATGTCGTGCTGGGTATGTTTTCTGTTAACTCAGTACTTGCAAGAGTGTTGTTTGATTCTGGAGCATCGCACTCGTTTGTTACATAAGAATTTGCATGCACTAGTAAGATTCAACCAACAGAATTGAAGCATGTTATGATAGTTCAAATACCTGGTTCGACCACCAAAGCTAGACAAATTTGCAAGGTCATACCTATCAGAATCCATGGCATAGATTTTTATGCTAATCTAATAGTACTTGGAACCAAAGGTTTGGAAGTAGTACTAGGAATAGATTGGATGTCGAAACATAAAGGATTAATCGACTATGCCAAGAAAGCCATAACGATGACTAGTACCGCTGGAGTATCAGTAGAGCATGTATCTGAAACCTTGCCCCGTCAATTAAAGTGCAACAAGAGTCTAGCCCAACCAACCATTGACCAACTCAGAGTAGTCTGTGAATACCCCGACGTATTCCTAGATGTATTGCCCGGTATGACCCCATATCGGGATATCGAGTTTATCATTGAATTAATCCCTGGAACCGGACCCATAGCTCAGAGACCTTATAGTATGAACCCATCTGAATTAGTGGAGCTGAAGAAGCAACTGGATGCTATGTTGTAGATAGGCCTGATTCAACCAAGTGTGTCGCCATGGAGATCACCTGTCTTGTTTAAGGATAAGAAAGATGGAGGTAACCTTTTGTGTACGGATTATCGAAAGCTGAATGATGTCACCATTAAGAACAAGTACCCACTGCCGAAGATAGAAGATTTGTTTGACTAGTTGACCGGTACCAAAGTGTTTTCTATGATTGATCTTAGAACTGGTTATCATCAACTCAAGATTCGCGCAGAGGATATTCCAAAGACTGCCTTCACCACCAGATATGGACTGTATGAGTACACTTTTCATGTCTTTTGGATTAACCAATGCCCCTGCTTATTTCATGAATCTCATGAATAATATTTTTATGGACTTCCTAGATAAGTTTGTCGTTGTTTTCATCGATGACATTCTGATCTATTCCAAATCAGAAGAAGAACATGAGCTACACCTAAGGACCATCCTTGAAACCATTAGGGAGCATCAGTTGTATGCCAAGTTTAGCAAATGTGAGTTCTGGTTAAAGGAAGTAGGATTCCTCCGACATATCGTATCAGCCGGAGGAATTGTTGTCGACCCAAGGTTAAGGATGTTGAAGAATGGCAAGCCCCAACCACTCAAACCCAAGTTCGTGCATTTATCGGATTAGCGGGATATTACTGCAAGTTCGTAGAAGGATTCTCGAGTATAGCAAGACCCATGACCCAATTATTTAAGAAAGATAAGAAGTTTGAATGGACGGACAAATGTGAAGTAAGTTTTCAAGAGCTTAAGAAGAGATTGATCTCAGCCCCAATCTTGATTATGCTGGATATCACGAAGCCTTTTGATGTGTATTGTGACGCATCCAAGATTGGTCTCGGATGTGTGCTAATGCAAGAAGGCAAAGTCATATCTTATCTATCCCGACAACTGAAGCAACATGAGCAGAATTACCCTACCCATGACCTTGAACTAGCAGTCGTAGTTTTAGCCTTGAAGACATGGCGGTATTACCTCATGGGAAACCATTGTGAAATTTACTCAGATCACAAGAGTCTAAAGTATATTTTCACCTAGAAGGAGCTAAATATGAGGCAAAGGAGATGGATAGAGCTAATCAAGGACTATGATCTTCACATTCACTATCACCCCGACAAAGCCAATGTGGTAGCAGATGCTCTTAGCAGATTGTTGTGTCGATTGAACACCATGGTTCTGAAAGAGCAACCAAGTTTGCACAAGGAGTTGGAAGATTTCAGAATGGAGCTAGTAAGTGAAGGATTTTTGGCTAGCATAGAACTTCAACCCACTTTGATTATTCAGATCAAGGAGGCACAGAAAGGAAATGCTAGTATCGACGGAATCAAACGTCGTATTGGTATAGGGAAGGTACCCGGATTCACCGAAGATGAAGAAGGAGTTTTTTGGTACAAAGGACGTATATGTGTGCCAGAAGATTCAGAATTGAAGCAAGCTATTTTGAAAGAAGCTCATGATACTCCTTATTCTATCCACCCCGGAGGAACAAAGATGTATCAAGATTTGAAGGAGCAATTTTGGTGGCATAAGATGAAGAGAGAAATCGGAAGCTATATAGCCAAGTGTGATATCTGTCAGAGAGTCAAAGCGGGACATTAGAGACCCGCAGGACTGTTGCAACCATTGCAGATTTCAGAATGGAAATGGGATTTAGTCGGAATGGATTTTATCACCGGTTTTCCTACATCTAGTAGGGGAAATGACTCTATCTGGGTCATAGTGGATAGACTATCCAAAGTCGCCCATTTTCTACCAGTCAAGACCACTTACCATAGTTCGAAGCTAGCAGAGTTGTACATTGCTAGGATAGTCAGTTTGCATGGAGTCCCCAAGAACATCATGTCAGATCGAGGAACCTAGTTTACCTCGAGGTTTCGGAAGAAAGTCCAAGAAGGATTAGGAAAAATACTGGATTTCAGCATAGATTATCACCCTCAAACTGATGGACAAATGGAGCGAGTAAACCAAATACTCGAAGATATGTTGAGAGCTTCTGTGTTAGAATATGGATCAAAATGGGAAGACTGTCTGCCTTTCGCATAATTTTCATACAACAACATTTAGCAAGCCAGTTTGCAAATGGCCCCATTTGAATTCATGTATGGAAGGAAGTGTCCTACCCCTTTGAATTGGTCGGAAGTAGGAGAGAGTCAGATTTTTGGACCCGACATCCTACGAGAAGCAGAAGAGAAAGTTCACAAGATTCGTGAGCACCTCAAGGCCGCCCGATCCAGACAGAAGAGTTATGCCTACAAGAGACGTCGAGACCTAGCCTTCAATATCGGAGATTTTGTCTATCTCAAAGTATCACCTTTGAAAGGAATGCAATGTTTCCAACTCAAAGGAAAGTTAGCCCCCAGATATATCGGACCCTTCAAGATTTTGAATCGTCGAGGAGAAGTATCGTATCAACTGAAACTGTCGGAGGAGATCTCAGCCGTGCATAATGTGTTTCATATCTCGTTACTTCGCAAATGCCTAGAAGTCCTGGAGAAGACCGAAGTTTTCAAGAATATTGATCACAGGACCATAGAGATCAACGATGAGCTAACATATCCCGAAGTATCCATTCGTATTTTGGAATAAGCTTTCAGGACCACCATAACCCTTAGTATCAAGTTTCTCAAGATCCAGTGAGTATCCTACCTGAAGAAGAAGCTACCTGGGAGCGAGAAGATTACATTAGGACCGAGTTTTCAGATCTCTTTAAATCCTAGTTTTCTTTTTCTCACATCTCGGGACGAGATTTTGTTTAAGGAGGGAAGGTTTGTAACATCCCAAAAATATTAATCAACGTTATCAAGTTCCAATCACCCAAGTTTAGGGTTAACAAAAACTGTTGTTAATTAAAATCAATATGAACGCATATGTGTATGTGATGAATGCATGAATGCTTGCAATGACTTGTGTGATAGTTATGAATTAGCAAGGATTGGTTTAAAGATGAAAACAACATCATCTAAATCATTTCCAAGCAGAATCAAATCAATAGAAATTCAAAAACAAACAATATGAGCTAATGGTCATTTTGACCAAAGTTAACCACTAGACCACTTTGAGTGTTTCTAGTCCAAGATTCCTAACAGAAACAAATCCAATTCTTTTCACTCCTTTCTAGACCAAGTAAAAGTGAACCCAAGCCCACCTTGCAAACCCACAGAAACATTTTACAAATCTATGCCAAGGGCAATTCAAAATTGAATCTAGTTCATATGGTAAGATCACCCTTTCTCAAAACCCAACCAAACCGGTTCACTTTGACAAATCCAAGCAACCAGAGACTACCAAGTATGTTCCCAGTACACTCACCAGGTTTCATCCAAAAATTCAAATATAAATTTATTTCGGCCATTTCATCAAACACCTTCTGAGCACAAATCAAATAAAACAACAAACACTATGTTGAGTAGTGTTTTTTCCAAACTTGTTCCCTCTACAGCCCTCACAACACTCCCCATATGTCACCCACCTTGTCTATGCAGCCCTAGCACACTGTATACACGACCATTTCATCAATGTCCACCATGGCCTAGCACATTTGCCACCCCCACCGTCGACAGCACGATGCAAGCGTCGCCAGCCTCGTCAGCCATGTCTGGCATGCTGCCCGTGCCTCACTGCCCCCTCTAGACCAGCCCTAGCTCGAGGACAGAGAGAGGAGATGTCGGAAACGCCGTGCCCGTGCCGTTGTCGACCATGCCGATGCGCACCGCAGTTCACGTTTCGTTCCCACTCAACCCGACCACCTCGAGCTCTCGCCGCCCGTCTACACGATCACCACTGTCCTAGGAGACCACCAGACATGCCCATTCCCTCGACCGTGCCCCGTAGCTGCCGCACGTCGCGAAGTTCGTCGTCGGTACCGCGCTGAGCACCGCCCCGTTCCGACCGCTGTAGACTGCCATTTACTGAGCCACGATGCCCGTGATGACCGCCAGGCGACCGCCCACCGTCCTAGCGCCCGAGCCATGCCGCTAGCTTGTTGTGCCGTCGCCTCCGTCAACCTCTTCCCACGCCGCGCTGCCCCTCTCGCTCGCCTATAAAAGGAGGCCTCCCCCGCACCATTTCTCCACACTCCAACACTCACCACTCCTCACTGATCCTTCCCCACTTCTTCCCGGAGCAAGGCTAGCTCTACCTTGTCGAAATTTGGCCGGAGCCCGCCGCTGCTAGAGGAGAAGGGCTCTGTCGATTCAGGCCACCATAGGAGAAGCCTCCAGTACCAGGAGAACCGCCGTCATAGACAACCCCATTTGCCCCTGTCGTCGACCCTCGCCAGAGCTCCGGTGAGCCTCCCCGACCCTCACTAGCTATGCTAGGGTTCGTCCCCGTCATGTCCTGTTCCGATGAGGAAGATGTCCGTGAGCCGTTTATCTTGGATCTAATCCTATGGCCAAAAGCATCACATGCCCCTTCGGCACCCCCTGTCTCACTGACGGGTGGGGACACCACTTAAACCAGCCTGCGCGCGCTGTGCGTAGTGGGACGGCCCATCTAGCTCTCCCGCGCAACCCAGTTAGTTCAAACTTAAATTTTTCAATTTAATTCAAACCCTAGTTTTGTCTGTTGATTCAAAAATCAATTCAGAGAGTTTCATTAAACCAAGTTGCATGAAACTAATTTTGTTAGAAGGATATTAAAATTCTTAATCCAAGCCCGTTGGATTCAAACCATTTGAAATTATAGATCACCTATGGTAAAAATAACAAGGCAGATACTTTTCTGTATTCAAACATTTTTCAAATATCAACCATAAATGCTTTTGAGTTGATTCCAACTCTCAAAAATCACATTTGATAAGACCTTTCTGGATATATAAAAAAAATCTAGGTTTACTTGCAGTAAAAATGGACAAGTATTAAAAGAATGCCTCATAGGCATTTCTAGTCAGTTTAATTAATTAAAATAATAATGTTAAACCTTATTAAATTGTGACACCACTTTAAATCACATTCCCAAGTATTAAAATATGTGGTGATGACATGTGTCAATATGACCCCATATTTTAATTGGAGAATATTAAATCTTAAGTAGTTTTCAATGAGTAGAAATTACTTTTCTAAAAATAAATAAGACTAAGTCTTTAATCCTTGTGATAATTGTGATGATGCTAGATCATATATTGTGAACCTTTGTGTGCTAAATATAAGTAGTTAAGTATTGTTTGGTGATTGTGTACCTCGTATTTATTTATATACGCTAGTACCGACCAAGGATACGAAGAGGTAGGAGACTACTACGAAGAGGAAGCAGAGGAGAACTTCAACCATTGCACTGCTCAAGGCAAGCCATCCTAGCAAGCTAACACTTGCAACTTTGCAAGCTAGATAACTTATGCAATGCATTAGGCATGCTTTGATTAGACAGCCTTGAGTATACTAAATCCCAGTTTTACTTGCAAGCTTGATTATTTTATTTCTTTATCAAAGCTCCTTATTTATGTTTACTTAGTGACTTGTGAATTTTGGAAGGATATTAGAGGTAGCATAAAGAGCATAAAACTTGTCCTAAGTTAGATAAAAATAGATGTCATACTAATGCATGAGATTAGATTTGGATAAGTCACATTTGATTAGCACCCCTCATTAGGGATTACCCTCAACCTTAGTGGCTAGTGCTAACCATAAAACTTGATCATTTTAGATGGGAATACTTGGTGAAAATTATTGTGAAAACCTTGGAATGATGAGTCATTCTAATGAAATGTTTTGACATGTGTTATGACACCAGATGATTTTGATGATGAAAATGTTGAGGCATGAGCCTTAGCCCCGTTTATAAAACTGATGGTTGAGTTTGGATGTGATACCTTTCCAATTTTACCGTACAGCCACAATAACCGAATTTGGGTAGGGCTTGACTGGAAGTTTATATATCTTAGTATGGGTTCCCTTGCGGCCGAGGTTTGAGCTGAGGCTACCTCGTGATGATTGTCCACCTGTGCAGTTCCCAAGATGACATATGGTCATGATTGGGAGGCCAAACTCATATGGGAGGTGCCTATACTAGGGTGTGTAATTGAAAGGTTATGCTTGATTATTCGCATACTGAGTATGGTGATTTTGGATTGTTCCTGATAGATGTATCGAATGTTGTGGTGAAAGTGTACCACCTCTGTAGAGTGTCAAACTATTTGAATAGCCGCGTCCGTGGTTATGGACAGTTGGAGTGGCCATACTGTTACGTCATCAGATGTTTTCAAAATGACTTGTGAAAGGAATCATGACTTTGACTTGACCACAACAGGGTTGTGAAAGTGAAAGCTAAGTTCCCACTTAGGTGTTATAAAACATTAAATTAGCTTTCTTTACTTCTAAACTCAGTTAGAGATAAACCTGGCTTTTTGCAAAACAACCTAAAGCTTAGTATTCCTACTTGAACCACTTTACTTGTTAGTGGTAGCTTGCGAGTACTTAAAGAGTACTCATGGCTTTGCCCCTAGCTATTCCTATGGCCAGACTATGAGGAGGATTAGCATGATGATAAACAACAGGAAGTCTACGACAACTAGGATCATCTCCCATCGTCAGCATTGCCTGTGACCCTGAAGATGGAGCTTCGCCCACGCTATCGTTATTATATTATTTCGCTCTGTTGATTGTATTAAGACTGGATCATGAGATCCTTTATTTGTAAGACCTTTACTATGGTTTATAATGGATGATAAACTATGGTACCAATCTGTTATGTCTCACAAAATGGTAATCTTATGATTGCGATGTATGACATAACAAACATCTGAGATTAAAAATCCGGGTGTTAACACATGCAATGCATGCCCGCACTTGGGAGGCAACCTGAGAAGCTCGCCGTCCATGAACTCGTCGAGGAAGATGGGCCAGACTCAGGCGTGGAGGCAGCAGGAACCATGCGAAGGTGTCGTCAATGAGGAGCAAGGGCTGCGCGCCGGTGACTCGGTGAGGATAGGCAGAGGCACGCTGGCGGACGATGCCACTAGAGCCTGAGCCTCGGCCTCGGCCAGTGATGCGGCGGAGACCCGCGCAGCCCTCCCTCACCTCCTTCTTCGATGCACACGAGACCCGAAGTAAGGGATGGGGTTGGCGGCATGAGCAGGGTTTGGGGCCGCGGCGAGGGCACGCACGATGTGGTTCCGACGGCGGAGGGAGGTGGGTCGAGATGACATGGTGGTGGAATTTCCTTTGCCATTTTTTAAATTTGCCCTTGCTATTTTTTTGATATAAAAAAGTCTTTGTTGAGTGCTTAGGGGCTGACAGATGGAGTCAGCAAGTGACCGTAATGAGACAAGCCCCATATCCCGTATTTAGTGACTTGTAAATCGCGTATTTCTAAGGTCGGCGTCCGTATCAAAATGTTGTATCAAGTTTAGGTACTAATGGTGGATTTTACTCAAGCGTCCGACCGTATCAAAATGCTGTGTCAAGTTTAGGTACTAATGGTGGATTTTACTCAAGCGTCAATATATAGGGTTGTAAATCAATTTCACGGTCCGTTAGTTAGATCGTTGACGGTTTCGGAGGGAGCAGCTGAATGGTATCAGCCCAAGAACGGAAGATGTACACATTTCATGTTACTAATATGGACAGTCACGTTCGTTCTGCCTCAGCTAGACCAAGCAACGCTGACGTAACTGATAGCAGATGCAACTATACAACAGATGCAGAGAAAAAAAATGAAGTGTACAAGTGGATCCTGCTGATGGCTTCAGACTAGCAGGAACGAATGGGTGTCCTAAGTCCTAAGTGTGTGTATTGTGTATTCAGTCAAAGAACCACGTCTTCAGATCATTGCGGCGCAGGCCCCAGTTTCGACTCTGAGCACAAGCAAATGAATGGCGCAGGCCCCAGTAAGAGATTGGAATAGGCTGTATGAAACTGTCGCTTTTTCAATGTAGCGGCAGTTCGTTCTACTGAGATGTTGGGCCCAAGCACGAGCGACAGCAAGCCAACTCGGCCCTCAATCGGACACTGCTCTGCTCCCACTTCTATCTGCGAGATAAGAACAGGATGCTCTATGAAATTGTCATTTGTAAGGTGTAGCAGTTCTGTTGGGATGTTGAACTGCCACATCTGGACAGTTGAATTATAAACATGTGTTTGCATGACGGTCTGATGCCCATGTCTTATCATGATTAGATGTGTGTAGATAACACTTTCTTTTACTTCCATCCTGATCAGTTCCAGTCTTATATGTAGAAGACTACAAAAGCTCTTGCAGGAATACTGGGGACATAGCACATGATTCAGTACTTACGTTGCTTGAAGTTGGAAGTGAGGATCGAAAATGAAGAGTTCCCTCTGTTCATCTGTTGGATTTCCCAACCACCGACAGAACATCCACGCTGCCCCAGCAACAGATGATACAGACAGGATAGCCAGGAAGCCGAAATGGGAGACGTCGTTTGCAATTATAGCCATCGCAAGCATGACCAACTCTGCAAGGCTTGCAATTGAAACCTCCATTCCTCCAATAAGATTTGCTTTTGAAGCCGGCACTCCAGTTTGGATTATCTGTGTCCCAACAACATCATAAGACATGTGCCCCAGCCGAGATAATGCCTGCAAGTTAACAAGAAACAAGCACAATGTTTACTCCATTGTATTCACCAATTCTTAATTGAGGGTGATTTGTAGCGAAGATGTAATTCTCACAATGGAAGCAAGGAAGATGAGTAGAGGTGTTCTCTGTGAAATGGATCCAGCCCAATACACTGTGAGAGCAATTGACAAGAGTGCAGCTTGAAATATCAATCCAGCTGCTCCCGCCTGGTAGTATAACATAAGCAGTTCACGCCAATTGTGACAAATAATATAGAAATTGAACTATACACATCGAGAAGGAAAGCATTTTGCGTTTTCTTGGAAAAGGAAGAAGAATAAATGGAACCAACAAACTATAGGTCCAAGTCGAACCTTTAGAATTCCAACTCTTTTCACCAGGCTTGATGAGATGAATGTAGAAACAAGGCCCATAACAGAACACAATCCACTAAAAGCACCGACAATGGATGGACTAATACCTGTTAAACATTGGTTATTAATTTCAAGCCACCTCTCCAGAGTTACAAATTTGAGCTGGGGAAGTGAAAACATACCACGATGCATCAATAATGCAGTCATTATGGCGCCAGGAGCAAGTGCGACGTTGAAATTTAGAAACACAGTAGCTACACTTGCAGGTAGAACTGTCTGCTGCTTATACTCATTCCAGCCATGCTTGATAGAACCCAGGCCATTTTTAACTGGACGTTAGAGAAAGTATTAGACAATCCACAGAACCAAACCTGAAAATAAGTGATCAACGATCTAACTTCCTCACTGGGATGACCCCCTATGATATGTAGGCATTAGGGTGCGTTGCTAGGTTTAGTGTTGGGTTTTTCCTTTGCTTTGGATGAAGAATCCTTGTTGCAGTCTAGTAAATTACTCACTTTTCTGCTTAATGATAAGATTGCAAAGCTTTTACACATTCTCCAAAAAAACTTCCTCACCTATTTTGTGGACATCAAATAGATCAGCACAAATAGATTCATCACTGGGGGTTCTCGACGTAAAAAGCGCATGACAGGAGACGCTGTTAATTACATGACCCAACATAACCTAGAAAGACCATACAGCATCTTGTGAGTATAAGTATATGCTACAGCTGTCGATTCATGATTCAGCTTAAGAATATATATGCATTTTACCAGAAGGGGAAAACTGCATATCATTAGACCACAAGAAATCTTCAAACAGGTTACTGGGTCGTATTTGGTCAGCAGAAAACCAAAAATCGAAGCACCAAGGGTCTGCGACATCCAAAACAGTCACGCGTGTTATGCAACTATAGTTTTTCAACTCAACTATACACTGATGGTTGCATGCAGTGATTAAAGAACAGACTAATAGAACAACAAGATCGACCAAACAGCAACCTTGTTGTCTGTGGAATTTTTCATGAATTTAAGAAGATGCTGATAATGACATGCATGCTCAATAACGTTAGAATCATCTCACCTCACAAAGAAGATCAATTCGATTAAGCATAGCATTAGCTTGAGCTAGTGCAACAGGCCTGTTTGTGCCAGCTAACTTCACAAACAAACAAACAAACAAACAAAAGTAAGGGAGACAGTTCTCAGTTGGTCAGATTCAACAAGAAAGCAAGCTATCATCTTTAGTGTTTCTTACGATTACAAGTTTTCAATATAATGAAAAAGAAAGAATCTACAAAAATAATATGTGTATTAGTAACCGTACCAATACAACCCAGTCCCTCTCCATGGAAACTCCAAGTGCCAATCCTGCAAGCCTTTCAATAGCTCCGGCCGCCACTAGTGCAATGAACCAAGGTCTGAGAAGCAAAGCTGATGTAGAAGCATGGCCCATGCTTTCCAGAGCATATATGACCATGGCAGCTGATATCAACTGAGTAGCTACCTGCCAAACCAGTTGAGCAGGCATGGATTATTTTGCATTGACATAACATTATAATATAATCTAAAACATTCAAAAAATTCTTGGCCTGTAATCTGAGAAAATAGACAAGTGAACACAAAGACAATCACCTGGACAGCATTCAATCCTGTATACATGGGTATTCGGGGGAAATGATCCATAAGCTTGCCAATTATTGGTGCCCCAACAAATACTGAGAGCTGGATATCATAAAACAAATCAGATTGTTGATTCTAGTGATATCCCTTGAGATCAGTACAGTGACGAGTACCTTCCCGAAAAACCCGACAATAGCGATAGGCAATAGGCTTGGATGAAGAATTGCCAGGGCAGCAGGCCAGGCAAAATTCCAGAGTTGCTCCACAAGGTTACCAAACAAGTAGCTAGCATACAGAGCTGCATCAAGATGTTAAGGGGGGTATTAAAGTTCCACCATAGATAGATCATCGAGAGGCTTGCCCTTTCACTATCTAGAAAATTTTAAATTAATAATAAATCATGGGTTCAGGTATGCACTGCTTCTCAAATGCTAGACCTTGAAAACTTTAAACATTAATCAGCTGCAATTGTGAAATATTAACTTGCAGTTATTTTGCTTAACATGCATAAAATAAAAAAGTATAGTACTCCCTCCGTCTCGAATTAGATGTCTAGATACTGCATAGCATAGTACGTAAAGTGTGAACGTTACCATGAGACCACACTTACCATATAGTCCAGCAGGGTGAGCTGGAGTAGCGGCCAATGTATTTTGCTCTCCTTCAGACAATACCTGAATCATAAACAGACTGTAAGAAGAGGACAACATAAAAGTATTTAACAGACAATGTAGAGGAGTAAAGAATTTCGCCAAAAAAATGTAGAGGAGTAAAGAGGATCATTACCGGCAACTCTTCAAAGTCGATAGGATGGGGAGTACTATCAAGCAAAGGAAAAGGACTAGAGTCTAGAACATCTCCTAGGATATGAACAACTGGAATGGAGCAACCCGGCAGTAATGATGTGTGATCATCAAAAGCCTCTTCCTTATTTAGATTACCAACATCCACCTCAACATTTGCGACATAACACCTTTGGACAAAATTGTCTAACCTGGAAAAATACTAACATGTTAATTTAAGCATCATAATTCAGAAGCCAGAACAAACACAATAACATCACAAGCTTAATCCACTAACATTGCTAATGTTTTACTGATCGAATTGCTCTTTTTTCATGACTCCACTGGATGATTGGTTCTATGAATTAGCACACAAGCTCAATCGAAAATATACCAACAAGACAATACTGACGGTAATTAATTTCCTCTCTTCCTTACAAACTTCATTATCATTCGGAAAAAAGATCAAGTAAAATACCACCTGCATTCCCTAGTTCCTATACCAAGCTTCTAGAGAATCCTAAATCTACCCCCAACTTCTACTTCTGAAACTTATTAATAAAGGGCTGTGTGCATCTATTGATGCAGAGGCCGGGGTCTAATGCCTCATTTTGAAAAAGAAGAAAAAAAAACAAGAACCCAATTTCACCCCCAGCTAAAATTGATCGACCTAAACTCCAACATCTCGCTTGTAATCCGCGTCAAGCTTCCAGAAAAGTGAACTCCTCACCCAGCAGTGCATCTCAAACAAACCAAAAGTAGCGGCCTATGCGACGCACGGGTAGCAGCAAGCAGTCACCTGAGCGCGCCGACGCCGGGGGAGGCGGGCCTCAGGCGCAGCCTCGGCACGCCGGAGAGAGTCCCGCGGCAGCGTAGCGAATGCGTCGAGGGAGCGAGGACGGCTGAGGAGGCGGTGACCATTCCCATGGCTCCTGGGCGACGGCGGCGGCGGCGGCGGCAGCGCGACTACTCATGCATGCAGCCTCTCCAGAACCGGGTGCTGGCGGCGGGTCGCGCTTGGAGGAAGATGGAGGAGCCGGAAGCGTGGCCTGCACCTGCACCCCGCCTGCCTTATCCTGATGAGTTGGAGGAGAGAGGGAAGGAAGCGCCAAGTTGCCAATGCCAACTGAGGCAGTGGGGAGGAGAGAGGGAGAGCCGAAGAGGATAGAGGGGGAGATAAAAGGATGTCTTACGGCCGTCTGATTCAGATCGCACGGTCCGGAATTTTCGGTTGTCTGCGATTTTTGTTTTGAAATAAGGTTGTTTGTGACTGGGAAAGCATCCGCCGTCACTATCCTGAGACGCCAAATTTTGAAATTCGGTTGCCGGCGGCGTTTAGAGACTCTCTTGCGTTTCTGCAATCTCTGTTAGGGTGTTCTGTGCAAAAGTGATGGGTCTCGTTGTAATAATTGTTCACCCCTAGCCAGGGATGTAGACGGATAGTTAGACGGACAATACGGACAGTCCGTTTAAATCCCGATTCGTATTGTACTAGAAGAAAAATTTATATGTGTAGTATAGCCAGTGCAAATAGAGAAGATATACGGACTGTCCGTGTTACCCGTTTACGTGTCCGTCTACATCCCTACCCGCAGCCGGAATGAAAGCTTCGGGTTATGTTTTACAATTCATTCGCTTCTCCTCCTCCTTCTACTCTCTGTCTCAAAATATCTAATTTTCATGAAGGAGAAAGTATTATCGAGAAGATCATGCTTTCGGAGGACGATCTAGTTCCTCGTTTGGAGTACTAGTGAGGCAATTGACAACCTCTCGGTCAAAAGAAAGACACACTTCACATGGAAATATAGAACACGCAATTTGTGTTGTGCCGTGACAAGATGGCAAGTTAGATAGGCGTAGAGCCGTGGTTTATGCCAGCTTACACTTTGTACCGTTCTGGATTTCTGCTCCGTAATTTCCAAGGATTTTATTCATGTGTTTGGGATGTTTGATTGAGCTTAAATCTAGCCTTTTGGATCTTGGTTTATAAGACACTTTTGATTTTGGTTGTTGCTTTATATCATCATACATCCATATATCCTGTTAAAAGCCAAAAATCAAACCATTAGCTTATAAACCGGAAAAAAAGAAACAAATTTAAGCTCAACCAAACAGTCCCAGTTTGGCAGTTTCGACCATACACGGTATGCAGAGATACGTGACATATCGGGTCTATCCCGTCGAAAGTCTGTAGAGGAGAAGATATCTATGGATCGAGAAAACGTCGACCAGTTAAAAGAAAGAAAATGAAAGTGATCGCTTTGCACGAGCCAAATGAAAGTGTGCATGAACGTTGTTGTTTCTGCGATGATGCGATACGCAAACGAATGGCTTTCATTTCCTACGTGTTGGATGGGGCTGCGAGCCGGCCGGCCGGCCGACGAGTCGCTCACGGCACCATCGCCGTCGTCTTGATTCATCTGTGTAAAAACGGGTGGCCCTATCCAAGATGAAGATGGTATAATGAACTGCTGTTTCTTGAGACAAGCTTTCTTCCAGCTTTATATCAAAAATCATATCGATCAAAACAATACAAGGTGATACACACTCTTTACGAAGCATATAAAAGTAAACAGGAAAAATACAAAAGACCAAAACTTGTCTATCGAAGATATCGACGCAAGGACGGGGTGAACCAGAACTCCACGACGACACGCCCAAGAGGATAACGACCCACCGCACCACTGCCGACGAAACGGACGGTCAATGGTTTTTATCCAAAGCCCTATCGCGGAGAAGGTAGCCGCAGCGGCGGCTCCAAGAGGATTACGATACCAACCGGCATAGCCGACGTTGGTGTCGAAGCACTGGGATTTCGTCCAGAAAAACCTTCGCATCGCCCCATCTCCCGTTGTCCCCGAGTTAGGCCTACGACACACGACGTCCTAGGAGCTGCCAAAGCCGAAGCGCCTCCAACACCAAGGTCCCCCAACTTTCGCTCCTTGCTATCCACATGACCGAAGAGAGAAACCCCACCGTGGCCACATCGTCCGTCATAGAGTCGTCCGCGTAATCCACATTCCAAGGACGCTGTCCTGGCATCCACAAATTCAAGTCAAAGCTTCGACCAACGCCACATTGCCAAGTAGACGGGTAGGACGGCGTAGGTCAACACCAGTCGTCCTACATGTATCAAACCACACGACAACCTGTTGAATAAATAGCAATTTATCATGAGAATTAATTATGATAAACACTAGATAAAATATGAATAGAATAATAGAAATTAAACTAATTATGTAAGTTAGAAAATACAGAATAAGACAGATAACCAAACGGATTGCAAGGCATAGAACTTGAGATAAGAGCAGAACAAGGTTGAGAAAGAGAATGTACATCACAGCAGAGAAACGACTAGCGTTGGCGTTGGCACCATCATCAGCCATGTCGTCAAGGAAGAGGTTGCTGATGTCGGGCAAGAAGTCGTCGCCGTTGTCGCTATCCGTGAAGGAGTTCGCGATGAAGCCAGTAGTCGCGCCAATAGCGCTCCCCAAAAACCTTATCGCCCTTCTCCCGTACAGTACTCGAAGCAGGGTCTCGGAGGCCTAATGTCTCGGCTCGCTGTGCACGCCGCAAGACGGGATGGGGAAGATCTAGGTAGCGTAGTGCTTTCAAACTGGAGGCACAAAGGGGTGTGTGATGGTGTGTCTGAGAGAAGGCGCGACCTCTCTCTTTTATAGGCACAAAGGAAAGGCAAACAAGCTGCGCAGGAGATGAAACGAAGAGGCGGCAGCCAAAAACCGGACAACCTCCGCTCAGTTCGCATTCATTTCCACTTAGCTCGTATTAAAAATCCACTCAACCAAAATGTTTTAGCTTCTGTACAATTGTTCATATATCATTCATGCATGGCAAAATAAAGCTCGGCTCGGCGAGATTCCTGCAGCCCGCAACATGGAGTGGCGTGGCGAGACGAGTGAGGAGGAGCGCACGTGTATATGTCTTCTCTTCTCAAGCTCATACAAATGGTAGAAGAGCTCTCCTTATAAAATGATTCAACTTCCACTCAACTAGCAATGTGGGACTAAACTTTTTGTCCCACCTCTTGCCTTGTATAAATGGGCCAAGTGGACCTATAGGATTTTAGGAATTTATTGACATGTAATAAATGAGCTGGGTCTATTTAGGCAAAAATTCCAACACAACCTACGAGAGAAAAACTTTATTCCATCACCTACGGTTATTGTCGTCCGGACGCAGCAGCAGTGCTGATTAAGCGCAAATCAGGCTCTATCAGCTCCACCACCGCGATGTTGTAGCCAGGCCGCCATCGTCCGTCGCATCCACGCTGGCTATGCCACCATGTCCCGACGGGAGACGGCGGTCCTCGGCCATGCCGCTGCTATAGCACACCCTCGAGCCGGGCACTAGCCGAGGCATGCGCGCCACGACCAGGAGTAGCCCCACTACCGCATCGCCCAAGTACCACACACCTTGTCGCGCCGCCGGTCGAACTCGTCTCCATCGCTATGTCGCACCGCCGCCAGCCGCTCCCTCCTAAAGTGAAGCCCGACACTAGGTAGGACAGATCCCACCACCACTACACAACAGGCACTCGCTGACGGTGGCAGGGTTAGGGTTTTAGTGTCTCGATTGCCCACGTGGGGAGCGACCCGAGATGCACGCACGTGTGTGGGTGGGGGTTGGGTATGATGTGAATCATGAACTGATGGTTTGGATGCACGATGCAACCCAAATCTAACACGTGGTCGTTTGGATGTCAACTGGGGCTAGGTGTGTTCCATTTATACCCAGATGGCTAGACGGAGTTTTGGTTCAGGTTCTGCTTGCCAATAGGAATATTGGCTAGAGTCTAGAGAAAATGAACTAGGGTTAGCGAAGACATGCAACAAGAGAGAGATTCGTGGGATGGGGATGACGTCACGGGAGTGGGGCGTTGGTGCGGGCGATTTTTGAATTCTGAGGCCGCGCTGCCGTCGGTGACCCCTGCTTGACCATGGTCGTGCGACCTCCCTCCCCGGCGGTGGTCCCCCTTCGCTGGCGGGCTTCATCTGCCTCGGTGTTCGAGGGCTGCCGACCAGGGTGGTCGCTGGCGACGGTGGTCCTGCGCCCGGCGAAGGGGCGACTGGTGCTCCTTAACGGTTGCGGCATGGTCGTGGACGCCCGTGACCACTGCCGGGGCGAGTTCGTGCAGCAAGCCGCTATGCTCCTCTTCTGTGCGCTCCGGGTCAAGGTAGGATGTCGCATCTGCCCTCTCGCCGGAGCCCCTATTTCCCTGTCCTCTCCCCCGAAGCCGATCTTGCCGCTGCCGCTGCCGATCTCGCCGGCGCAGGTCACAGATCTCGCCAACCTCCACGGGCTGGCGTGGGGGGACGTCGAGGAGGAGGCCGGTGCTGGGACGACGACCTCCTGGTGTAGGGCCCCTTGCCGGAGTGGGTGCGGGCTATGGCCGGAGACCGGTTTGTCAACGAACGCGGGGTCCCGACCCCCCGGTGCCTTTATCCCATCATTCGCCCGTCCCTCGGGGAGTTCCTCCCGCTGGCCAAGGTCGTCGCGAGGCAGCCTCGCCGTCGCGGGGGGACTCCGATGGCGGCTGCCCGCCCGGTGTCGTGGCAGGGGATGGATGGAGAGAGGAGGGGGACGCCTGGGGTGGGCCGGTGCGGTTGGGGGCAATGGTTGGCCCAGGACGGGGGAGCCCAGGTGGCCTGGTTAGACGGGCCGCTCGCGGGCCCTCGCCCATGGGTGGTCTGGTCCGACCGGCCTAGTGGTCTGCCCTGCCCACGGGCCATTCCCTAGAGCCTCAGCCCAATAAGGGCCCGACGCTGCCCGGCCCTCAGAAACCCTCAGGTTCGTCCCCGTCTCCCTCTATCTCACACACCCCGCCGCCCTCCACCACATTTGCTGCTCCGCCGCCGCCCTCTCTCCCCACCCACGTCGGGCGGCCACCTGGCCGCTCCCCCTCCCGCTCCTTTCGCGACGTCCTCATGTCGTGCCGCCCTCCCAGCCCATCGGCGGGATCGCGTCCTCCCTCACCCCGCGTCGGCCACGCTGCGGCTCATGGAGCTCCTGTCCAGGGGAGGCACCCCCAGCCGGACAGGGGCCAGCGTGGGGCCTACCGCTTCCATGGCCGCAAGTCCCCACCACCGATGTGTTGGTCTCCCCCCTCTATGCACCGTTCTCCTCCTGTGGGTTGGGCCGTGCATGGTCGACGCCCCTCGAGGTCCCCTCCACGGGCTCAGCGTCGTATTGAGGCCCCGCTGGACAGGTCCCCTCACCATGCTGATCTCGAGCGGGAGGCTCGCCTGCGGGAGGAGGCCCTCCGGGCTAGAAAGGGGGGCCCGCGGGGCCGTCTGAGCATGGGTCGGGCGGATGCCCCATACTGGCGCGATGGGCAGGCGACGTCCCCTCCGCTCTAGGGGCGGCCGGCCGCACGGGAGGTCCTGCCGAGGCTGTGGGGACTAAGAATAAGAAGAAGAGCAAGAAGAAGAATAAGAAGAAGAAGAAGGACCTGTCTACCACGGCCTCCGGGGCTAGCTTACCCAGCGCCGGGCGGATGGGCGAGGCCTCGTGGATCTCGCCACCCTCATGCGGCAGGGAATGTCTAGAGTACTATGGCCATGGAGTGAATGGGGATTCTATTTGATTGACATGGGAGGGGTCCAGATGACTGTACCGCAGACCTTGGCGATGGTGATGGTGCTCCCGGTCCAGGACCCCCCTCTTGCGGTGGAGGTGACTAAGGCGCTGATCCAGGAGGAGCAGTCCGCGGTCCTCTCGAGCCATGAGTGGCCGGTGTGCCGCATCTCCAATTCTGAGTTTGCGGTCTCGTCCTCGTCGGTGGATATTCTGAGGATGTGCGCCTATGGCACCTCCTTCACCATCCCCATCCACCAGCTGAAGGTCTCCATCTAGCCATCCTCGGCCGACCAGGGGTCCGTGGCGTCTCTCTCTGAGGTGTGGGTGCGTCTTCTAGGGCTCCTGGATGAGGCTCGGAGGCCCGAGCTTGTTGCCCTCATTGGGCAAGCTGTGGTGTCAACACCCGGATTTTTAATCCCAGATGCCTGTTATGCCATACATCGCAATCCCAGGATTACCATTTTTGCGAGACATAACAGATTGGATATCATAGTACATCATCCATTACAAACCATACATAAGGTCTTACAACAAATAAAAGATCTCATGATCCAGTCTTAATACAATCATAGCAGCGTAATAACATAATAGTAACAGTAGCGTAGGAGAAACTCCATCTTCATGGTCACAGGCAATGCTGATGATGGGAGATGATCCTAGTTGTCGTAACCTTCCTGCTATCCATCCTCCTGATAGTCCTCCTCATAGTCTGGCCACGGGAATAGACAGGGACAAAGCCATGAGTACTATTTAAGTACTCGCAAACTAATACTAACAAGTGAAGTGGTTTTTGAGTAGGAAGTACTAGGCTCGAAGTTGTTTTGCAAAAATCCAGATTTATCTCTACTGAGTTCAGATGCAAAGAAAACTAGTTGAAAGTTTTATAACACCTAAGTGGGAACTTGAATTTCATATCACAACTATGTTGTGGTCAATTAAAAGTCATAAATCATTTCACAAGTCATTTTGAAAACATCTGATGACGTAACACTATGGCCACTCCAACTGTCCATAACTGCGGACGCGGCTATTCGAATAGTTTGACACTCTGCAGAGGTGGTACACTTTCACCACAACATTCGATACATCCGTCAGGAACAATCCTGAATTCACCATACTCAGTATGCGGATAATCAATCCTAACCTTTCAATTACACGCCCTAGTATAGGCACCTCTCCTGTGAGTTTGGCCTCCCAACCATGACCAACTGTCATCTTGGGAACTGCACAGGTGGACAATCTTCACAAGGTAGCCTCAGCTCAAACCTTGGCCGCAAGGGAACCCATACTAAGGTATATAAATTTGCAGTCAAGCCCTACCCAAATTTTGGGTATTGTGGTTGTACGGTAAAATTGGAATGGTATCGCATCCAGACAACCATCAGTTTTATAAAGGGCTAAGGCTCATGCCTTAACATTTTCATCCTCAAAATCCTCTGGTGTTCAATAACACATGGCAAAACATTTCAGTAGAATGACTCATCATTCTAAGGTTTTCATAAACATTTTCACCAAGTATTCCCATCTAAAGTGATCAAGTTTTATGCTTAACACTAGCATCTATAAGTGGGGGTAAATACTAATGAGGGGTGGTAAACAAGTATATCTTATCTAAGTTCAATATCATGCCTCAGGATGACATCAAGATCTATCTAACTTAGGTCAAGTTTTATGCTCTTTATGCTACCTTTAAAACATCTTTCTAAACTCTACAAGTCACTAAGTAATTCTAAAAGAAAGCTTTGATAAAGAAATAAAATACCAAGCTTGGCAGTAAAACTAGGATTGGGTATCATCAAGTGGGTATAATCACATATGCTTAAGGCATCTAGTTTGCAATGTTATCATGCAAGAGTTAACTTGCAAAGTCAATAGCTTGCAAGGTTTAGCTTGCTCAGCTAATAGCTTGCAGATATTAGCTTGCCTTATGCAGAGCAGTGGTTGAAGTTATCCTTGGCTTCTTCCTCGTAGTATTCTCCTTCCTCCTCGTATCCTTGGTCAATACTAGTGTCTATAAATAAATACAAGGTACACAATCACCAATCAATACTTAACTACTTGTATTTATCACACCAAGGTTTTCACTAGATGATCTAGCATCATCACAAACATTACAATCATCAAAGCACTTGTCTTATTTATTTTATTTTGGAAAAGTAATTTCTACTTATTGAAAAACTACTTAAGATTTAATATTCTCCAACTAAAACATGGGATCATGTTGAAACATGTCATCACCACATATTTTAGTACTTGGGAATGTGATTTAAAGTGGTGTCACAATTTAATAAGGTTTAACCTTTTTTTGAATTAAATAAAGTGACTAGAATGGCCTATGAGGCATTCTTTTATTACTTGTCCATTATTTCTGTAAGTAAACCTAGAGAATTTTATATATTCATAAAGGTCTTGTTAAATGTGATTTTTGTGAGTTGGAATCAACTGAAAAGCTTTTGTGGTTGAATTTTTAAAAATGTTTGAATGTAGAAAAGCTTCTGCCTTGATATTTTTACCATGGGTGATCTACAAATCCAATTGGTTTGAATCCAACGGGCTTGAATTAAGAATTCCAGTATCTTTCTAACAAAATTGGTTTCATGCAATTTGGTTCAATGAATCGACCTGGGTTGATTTTTGAATCTAGGTACAGAACTAGGTTTGAAACTAAATTGGAAAATATAAATTCAAACTAACTGGGTTGCGCGGGATGTTAACTGGGTCGGCCCACGGTGCACAGCGCACGCGCGGGTGGGTTTAAGTGAATGACCCCACCAGTCAGCGATACAGGGGGTGCGAAGCGGTACAGGGTGATCTAGGCCGTGCGATCAAACTCTAATCGAATGGTTGTGACCTATCGTCTCCGTCGGGCATCTCCAGTGAGACAGAACCCTAGTGTGGCCAGTGGGGGTCTACGGGGGCTCACCGGGGCTCAGGCGAAGGTCGGCGATGGGGGCGAACGACGAAGTCGACGACGGTGAACCTCCTAGTACCGGCGGCTTCTCCTGGGCGGCTCCAATCGCTGGCTCCTTTCTTCCTCCTCCGCGGCAGACTCCGGCCAAATTCCGGTGATGTGCTGCTCGCCTTGCTCCAGGGGTGAGGTGGGGTGATTCTGGGAGAGAGGGGAGTGTGTTGGTGTGAAGAAATTGAGCGGGGGTGGCCTCTATTTATAGTGCTGCAAGGGGACCGAAGGGCGCGGGTGGAGCTCATCGTGGTCCTCGGCATAGCAAGCTACTGGCATGGGCGAAG
This sequence comes from Avena sativa, assembly GCA_916181665.1. Taxonomy (NCBI): domain Eukaryota; kingdom Viridiplantae; phylum Streptophyta; class Magnoliopsida; order Poales; family Poaceae; genus Avena; species Avena sativa. Next base: position 149,843,211 of record OV702283.1, on the reverse strand, counting down.
GTAGGGGACGGTGCTGTGTTCCCTGGTGAAGCTCAACGGCATGGTTACGCGGCGTGGGGCGGTGCGAGACGGTCGGAACACGTTGACGCTCTGGATGGCTCCGACGGAAGTTTTAATGGTGCACCGTGGCTACGGGTCGCGTGGCGGCGAACGGGGTTGTCTGACGGTCTCCTGGGACGGTGGTGATCACGCTTGCACGTGGCGAGGGTGGCGCGTGGTATGTGGGCGTGTGTCACGTGCGGCGCGCTGGCGCGCTCTCGGGATTGCGCAGAGGCATAGGGCGCGGCGTTTCTAGAGTGGTCCAGTGGCTTGCTGCTCGTTGGTGTTGGACAGGGGGTGGCGGTGGACGGTGGTCAGTGTCCTAGACATGGTTGGCGAGGCTACAGAATCTTCTAGCCTGCTGTCGACTGAGGGATGGCAAGTTAAGCTCGGCATGGTCACCATTGATGGCAATGGCAAGCTCACAGTGGTGCTAGAACTTGTTAATTAGGCTATATGATCTACTAATAGCCTGTTGTGAGCCAGAGTGGGAACAAGTTAGGCCAAAATCACCGCTCACTATAGTGTTTGATGTTTGTTTGTTTTGTGTGTACAAGGTGTTTGATGAAATGGCCGAAAGAGATTCAAATTTGAATTTTTGATTCAAACTTTGTGGGTGTACTAGTTACATACTCAGTAGTCTCTGGTTAGTTGGAAAGGTAAAGGAGTACTGGTTTGATTGGTTTTTGAAAATGGGTGATCTTCCCATATGAACCAGATTCAGTTTTGAAATGTCATTTGAATCAAGTTGCCAAATGTTTCTGTGAGTTTGAAATGAGGGATTTGATTCACTTTTACTTGGTATAGCAAGGGGTGAAAATAAATAGAATTGTTTCTGTTTGAAATCTTGGACTAGAAACACTCAAAGTGGTCTAGTGAGCAAGATTGGCAAAAATGACCATTTGCTTTATTTGGTTTGTTTTTTATTTTCTCTTGATTTGTTTTTGCTTGGAAATGATTTAGATGATGTTGTTTTCACCTTTCAATCATTCCTTGCTATTTAGATCAATTACACAAGTCCATTCATGCATTCATACAATCATCACATACACACATGCATTCATATGATTTTAATTAACAAAGTTTTTATTAACCCTAAATTTGGTGATTGGAATTGGATAATCATTGTTCAATATTTTTGGGATGTTACAAACCTTCCCTCCTTAAACAAAATCCCGTCCCGAGATTTGATAAAGAAGAAAGAAGAAAACTAGGATTTAAAAAGATCGGGAAACTTCGTCTTAATGTGATCTTCTTGCTCCCAGGTAGCTTCTTCTTTAGTGTGGTTACTCCACTGAATCTTGAGAAACTTGATGCTTCGGGTCCTGGTGGTTCTGAAAGCTTCCTCCAAAATACGGATGGGTACTTCAGGATATGTCAGGTCATCGTTAATCTCTATGGTGCGGTGATCAATGTTCTTGAAAACTTCAGTCTTCTCCGTGACTTCTAGGCATTTGCGAAGCAACGATATATAAAACACATTATGCACTGCTGACATCTTCTCTGGCAGTTCCAGTTGATACGATACTTCTCCTCGACGATTTAGAATCTTGAAGGGTCCGATATATTTGGGGGCTAACTTTCCTTTGAGCTGGAAACGATGCATTCCTTTCAAAGGCGACACTTTGAGATATACAAAATCTCTGATATTGAAAGCGAGGTCGCGATGTCTCTTGTCGGCATAACTCTTCTGTCTGGATTGGGCGGTCTTGAGGTGCTCATAGATCTTGTGAACTTTCTCTTCTGCTTCTCGTAGTATGCCGGGTCCGAAAATCTAACTCTCTCCTACTTCTGACCAATTCAAAGGGGTACGACACTTCCTTCCATACATGAACTCAAATGGGGCCTTTTGCAAGATGGCTTGATAACTGTTGTTGTATGAAAATTCTACGAATGGCAGACAGTCTTCCCATTTAGATCCATACTCTAGCACACAGGCTCTCAACATATCTTCGAGTATTTGATTTACTCGCTCCGTTTGTCCATCGGTCTGAGGGTGATACGCTGTGTTGAAATCTAGTCAGGTTCCTAATCCTTCTTGGACTTTCTTCCAGAATCTCAAGGTAAACTGAGTTCCTCGATCCGACACGATGTTCTTGGGGACTGTGTGCAAATTGACAATTCTAGCGATATACAACTCCGCTAGCTTTGAACTCTGGTAGGTGGTCTTGACGGGTAAGAAATGGGCTACCTTGGACAATCTGTCAACTATGACCCAAATAGAGTCATTTCCCCTACTAGAAGTAGGCAATCCGGTGATAAAGTCCATTCCAACTGAATCCCACTTCCATTCTGGAATCTGCAGTGGTTGCAACAGTCATGCGGGGCTCTGATGTCCCGCCTTGACTCTATGAAAAATATCACACTTGGCGATATAGCTCCCGATTTCTCTCTTCATCTTATGCCACCAAAATTGCTCCTTTAAATCCTAGTACATCTTCGTTCCTCCGGGGTGGATAGAATAAAGAGTATCATGGGCTTCCTTCAAAATAGCCTCCTTCAATTCTGAGTATGCTGGTACACAGTGACTTCCTTTGTTCCACAAAACTCCTTCTTCGTCCTCGGTGAATCCGGGTACCTTGCATGTACCAATACGATGTTTAATTCCGTCGATACTAGCATTTCCTTTCTGCGCCTCCTTGATCTGACTGATCAAAGTGGGTTGAAGTTCTATGCTAGCCAAAAATCCTTCACTTACTAATTCCATTCTAAAATCTTCCATCTCCTTGTGCATACTTGGTTGCTCCTTCAGAATCATGGAGTTCAAGCGGCACAACAATATGCTAAGGGCATCGGCTACCACATTGGCTTTACCGGGGTGATAGTGAATGTCCAGATCATAGTCCTTGATTAGCTCTATCCATCTTCTCTGCCTCATGTTCAGCTCCTTCTGAGTGAATATATACTTCAGGCTCTTGTGATCCGAATAAATCTCACAACGGTTTCCCATAAGGTAATGCCTACATGTCTTCAGGGCTAGAACTACAGCTGCTAGTTCAAGGTCATGGGTAGGATAATTCTGTTCATGCTGCTTCAGTTGTCGAGACAGATAAGATATAACTTTTCCTTCTCGCATTAGCACACATTCGAGACCAATCTTGGATGCATCACAATACACATCAAAAGGCTTCGTAATATCCGACATGATCAAGATTGGGGCTAAAATCAATCTCCTCTTGAGTTCTTGAAAACTCGCTTCACATTTGTCCGTCCATTCAAACTTCTTATCCTTCTTCAGCAATTGGGTCATGGGTCTTGACTCTTGAGATACTCGATAATCCTTCTACGAACTTGCGGTAATATCCCGCTAATCCGAGAAATGCATGAACTTGGGTTTGAGTGGTTGTGGCTTGCCACTCTTCAACATCCTTCACCTTTGCAGGGTCAACGGCAATTCCTCTAGCTAATACAATATGACCGAGGAATCCTACCTCCTATAACCAGAATTCACATTTGCTAAACTTGGCATACAACTGATGCTCCCTAAGGGTTCCAAGGATGGTCCTCAGGTGTAGCTCATGTTCTTCTTCTGATTTGGACTAGATCAGAATGTCATCGATGAAAACAACGACAAACTTATCCAGGAAGTCCATAAAAATCTTATTCATGAGGTTCATGAAATAAGCGGGGGCATTGGTCAATCCAAAGGACATGATAGTATACTCATATAGTCCATATCTGGAGGTAAAGGCAGTCTTTGGAATATCCTCTACACGAATCTTGAGTTGATGATAACCAGTTTTAAGATCAATCTTAGAAAACACTTGGGCACCAGTCAAACAGGTCTTCTATTTTTGGCAGTGGGTACTTGTTCTTGATGGTGACATCATTCAACTTCCGATAATCCGTACATAAACGGTTACCTCCATCTTTCTTGTCCACAAACAGGACAGGTGATCTCCATGGCAACGCACTTGGTTGGATCAATCCTATCTCCAGCATAGCATCCAGTTGCTTCTTCAGCTCCACTAGTTCAGACGAGTTCATTCTATACGGTCTCTGGGCTATGGGTCCGGTTCCAGGGATTAGTTCAATGATAAACTCGATATCCCGATCTAGGGGCATACTAGGCAAAACCTCTGGAAATACATCGGGGTATTCACAGACTACTCTGACTTGGTCAATGGTTGGTTGGGCTAGACTCTTGTTGCAATTGAATTGACGGGGCAAAGTATCTGATACATGCTCTACTGATATTCCGGCTGTACTGGTCATGGTTATGGCTTTCTTGGCACAGTCGATTAATCCTTTATGTTTGGACATCCAATCCATTCCTAGTACTACTTCCAAACCTTTAGTTCCGAGTACTATTAGATTAGCATAAAAATCTATGCCATGGATTTGGATAGGTACGGCCTTGCAAATTTGTCTAGCTTTGGTGGTTGAACCAGGTATTTGAACTATCATAACATGCTTCAATTTGGTGGGTTGAATCTTAGTAGTGCATGCAAATTCTTCAGTAACAAACGAGTGCGATGCTCCAGAATCAAACAACACTCTTGCAAGTACTGAGTTAACAGAAAACATACCCAGGACGACATCCGGCGCTTCTTGGGCTTCTTCAGCATGCATGAGAAAGAGATGACCGTTGCGGTTGAGCGAATTTCCTGGGGCAAACCTTCTTCCAAGCTAAACACGACGCTGCTGCTGGGCCGGGGCATTTGCATTGGGGGCTGCGGCAATCTTCTTGGGGCACTCATTGGAATAGTGACCCTTGGTTCCACATTCATAACAAGTCACTTGCGACTTGCCCTTTGCTGCAGCAGGCACAACATTGCTTCTAGTCCTCGGGGCAGTGTTTGTGTTGGGTGCGGCATTGTTGTTGTTGAACTTGGGTGGTGCATGATTGAAATTGCTGGGGTTGCCGGCGTTGTGATTTCCTACAGGCCTTGGGTTTCCACTGTTGGGATGGGTTGGACGGTTCATCGGGGGTCTATTGTTTCTTGGGGCAAATCCTGGAGACGGGTTGGGGCGATACTTTGGTGTATGGTGGGTTCCCGGTTGATGCATCATGCGACGCTTGCGGTTCTCATTAGCTTTGTTGATCTTGCCTTCCATCTGAATGGCAGAGTCAACTAAGGCTTCAATATCAGCAAATGTGATATTGACTGACATTGTCTGCATCCTATCATGCAGACCATTCAGGAATCTCTCCTTCTTCTTAGCTTTGGTATCTATCTCATCCGGTGCATACCTGGCCAATGACAAAAATTTGTCACGGTACTCAACTACGGTCATCCTTCCCTACTTCAGTTCTCTGAATTCATCTCTCATCCTTTTGATCAAACCCAGTGGCACATGGGTTCTACTGAACTTGATTTTGAACTCTTCCCAAGTCATCATTTGACCTCCATTCATGGCGCGAACGTTGTTCCACCATGCTCTTGCATCTCCGGCCAGGTAGTGGGTGGCAAATAGTACCTTCTCGTTGGCTTCCACTCCTGCAACCTCTAAGTTTTTCTCCATGGTTTGCAGCCAATCATCGACATCTAGGGGCTCTTCAGACTTAGTGAAAATGGGTGGATTGGTGTTCTGGAAGTTCTTGAGATTTGATCCATGGTTATCCTGATTTCCATGGCCTTGGTTGTTGTTGTTGGCCATCTGGGCTATGTGTTGAAGGGTGGCTAAGTTGGCTTGACGTTCGGCTCTTTCAGCTTCGCGGTCAGAAACCAACATTTGCAAGGCATGAATTGCTTCCTCTGCGAGGCATCTGAAGATTGAGATAGATCATGAGAAAAGAGGGAAATTTCTAAGGTTTAGGGTTTTGAAAAGTTTTGGAAGTTTGACTCAGATTTTTCTAGCAACTTGCTTTTCATTCATTCATAGCACATAATAAAACACACACCACAACAAGGAAAAACAGATGGTTTTAAGAACCATTCTAGAGAAACTACGATACAGTGGGACCGAATACAACTCACTAACGCTAGTGCTCAAGTGCTACTACTCCTCGGAGTCGGTGTCCTCCTCATACTCATCATCATCAATGAAGGCGAAGTCATTCTCATCGGTGAAGAAGTCCATGGCCTGATCCTCCAGAAAGTCATCATCATCACTAAGAAAAGAGTAGCGGTCTCCACGAAGGTCTTCCCCTGCATTCTCCCTCTCCTCAAGCTGCATGTCTCTCTCGTGGATGGTCTCCTCCAATTCCGTGATCCGATGACAAAGACGGGCAATGATGCGCTCCTTCTTGTCAAGCTGACGGCAATGAGACTGGCGATCCTTCACTAGCATGGCAATGGTCTGATCCTTCTTGGCGGAGATGGCATACTTGTGGTTGGCATAGGAGCGGGCATTGTCTAACTCCTTCTGACGGTCATACATCATGAAGATGAGGTGGTCCAATTTACTCTTCAGCTCATGGTGATATGGTGCCTCCAGTGGCTGTCCCATAACATCACGCCTTGGATAGAACTCAAAGCGGGTACCCTTGATCTGATTGATACTCTGTCCACACAGAGGGGAAGAGCTTCCTGCATGGCCCTGGCAAGTCCATCGAGCCAGTTGTTTTCTCTCAAGGTGAACTGAATTCCCTCTGAGGTGGGGGCTTCAATCTTTCCTCGGAGACTTGCAACAACTACCCATTGCAATTCTTCTCCTTCCTGATCGTTGAGCTAAGCTCCGAAGAACTCGGGGTGCGGACGCTCCAGCATTTCTGACAGCTGGTCCAAGTCACGCTCAAAGATGACGTCTCCTCCATTCCCCAACTAATAGAACTTGCTATAGTTCACGTCCATCTATAAGAATATAGGATGGGTAAGTTAGTAGAGTGATCAAATGTGTCAAATTTTATGAAGGTTTGCAAGAATTTTTGAGGAACATGAATTTTTCATGAAAGAATCCAAGTGGTAAGAATGAGAATAATTTTTCATAAATACTCACTTCCTTGATTTTGAAACTTAAATTTTGATTCAAACGTCCATTCTAAACTAGGGTCTCCTATGGTCAGGATGGCTCTGATACCAACTTGTCAACACCCGGATTTTTAATCCCAGATGTCTGTTATGCCATACATCGCAATCCCAGGATTACCATTTTTGCGAGACATAACAGATTGGATATCACTGTACATCATCCATTACAAACCATACATAAGTTCTTACGACAAATAAAGGATCTCATGATCCAGTCTTAATACAATCATAGCAGCGGAATAACGTAATAGTAACAGTAGCATATGCGAGACTCCATCTTCATGATCACAGGCAATGCTGACGATGGGAGATGATCCTAGTTGTCGTAACCTTCCTACTGTCCATCCTCCTGATAGTCCTCTTCATAGTCTGGCCATGGGAATAGCCAGGGATAAAGCCATGAGTACTCTTTAAGTACTCGCAAACTAATACTAACAAGTGTAGTGGTTTTGGAGTAGGAAGTACTAGGCTCGAAGTTGTTTTGCAAAAGGCCAGATTTATCTCTAGTGAGTTCAGAAGCAAAGAAAAGTAGTTGAAAGTTTTATAACACCTAAGTGGGAACTTGAATTTCATATCACAACTCTGTTGTGGTCAAGTCAAAGTCATAAATCATTTCACAAGTCATTTTGAAAACATATGACGATGTAACAGTATGGCCACTCCAACTGTCCATAACCGCGAACGCGACTATTCGAATAGTTTGACACTCTGCAAAGGTGGTACACTTTCACCACAACATTCGATACATCTGTCAGGAACAATCCTGAATTCACCATACTCAGTATGCGAATAATCAATCCTAAACTTTCAATTACACGCCCTAGTATAAGCACCTCTCCTGTGAGTTTGGCCTCCCAACCATGACCAACTGTCATCTTGGGAACTGCACAGGTGGACAATCTTCAAAAGGTAGCCTCATCTCAAACCTTGGTCGCAAGGGAACCCATAATAAGGTATATAAATTTTCAGTCAAGCCCTACACAAATTTCAGGTATTGTGGTTGTACGGTAAAATTGGAATGGTATCGCATCCAGACAACCATCAGTTTTATAAAGGGCTAAGGCTCATGCCTTAACATTTTCATCCTCAAAATCCTCTGGTGTTCAAGAACACATGGCAAAACATTTCAGTAGAATGACTGTCAATACCCGGATTTTTAATCACAAATGCCTGTTATGCCATACATCGTAATCCCAGGATTACCATTTTTGCGAGACATAACAGATTAGATATCATAGTACATCATCCATTACAAACCATACATAAGGTCTTACACAAATAAGGATCTCATGATCTAGTTTTAATACAATCATAGCAGCAGAATAACGTAATAATAACGATAGCGTAGGCGAAACTCCATCTTCATGCTCATGGGCGTAGCTAGCCTTATTCAAGGGTATGCAATGAATACCCAATATTTTTTGTGAAAATAAATCAGTGCAAAAACTCATATACAAAGGTATATACGTATTGGTAGCTTTCTCGCGCATAGAACACATGAAAAATTGAGATGGGCAGATCCCTTTTGTTCCACGTTTTGTGCACTAAATCTGGGCCTATCTGCACTTTCGGCTGCTACCCTAGTTGGAAACGTCGATCATTTTCTCAAAAAGGCTGGCCCAAGTGCATAGAACGAGCTCTGCCTCTTCGTCAACTTTGTAAATTTTTATTTTGCTAAAAAAACTATGTAATTTCTGATTCTCCCAGTTGGGAATAGATGATCAATAGATTGTATCTATAGATTAATTCTAGCATAGTATTCAATGGGAATTTAAACAAAAACCTTTTTATGTATATTGTTGATTTGTAGGTGTAAAAAGTAATATATAAATTCTATTTTTACCCTTCTTGCATTGTAACTAAATAATTTGATCATTGTAACGAGTATTACATTCAATGGGAATTTCTAGTTTCATTGATTATAGTGTACTTTTTGTATTCTATTGTAACTTCGCATACCCAATACAGAGATCCAGGCTTCGCCACCATTCATGGTCACAGGCAATGCTAACGATGTGAGATGATCCTAGTTGTCGTAACCTTCTTGCTGTCCGTCTTCCTGATACTCCTCTTCGTAGTATGGCCACGGGAATAGCCAGGGACAAAGCCATGAGTACTCTTTAAGTACTCGCAAACTAAAACTAACAAGTAGAGTGGTTTTGGAATAAGGTGTACTAAGCTCTAGGGTTATTTTGCCAAAAGCCAGATTTACCTCTACTAAGTTCAGAAGCAAAGAAATCTAGCTGGGAGTTTTATAACACCTCAGTGGGAACTTGAATTTTATGTCACAACACTTTTGTGGTCAAGTCAAATCATAAATCATTTCATAAGTCATTTTGAAATCATCTGACGAAGGAACAGTATGGCCGCTCCAACTGTCCATAACCGCGGACGCGGCTATTCGAATAGTTTGACACTCTGCAGAGATTGTACACTTTCACCACAACATTCGTTATATCCGTCAGGAACAATCCTGAATTCACCATACTCAGTATGTGGATAATCAATCCTAACCTTTCAATTACACGTCCTAGTATAGGCACCTCTCCTATGAGTTTGGCCTCCCAACCATGACCAACTGTCATCTTGGGTATTGCACAGGTGGACAATCTTCACAAGGTACCCTCATCTCAGACCTTGGCCGCAAGGGAATCCATACTAAGGTATATAAATTTATAGTCAAGCCCTACCCAAATTTCGGGTATTGTGGTTGTACGGTAAAATTGGAATGGTATCGCATCTAGACAACCATCAATTTTATAAAGGGCTAAAGCTCATGCCTTAACATTTTCATCATCAAAACCATCTGGTGTTCGAGAACACATGTCAAAACATTTTAGTAGAATGACTCATCATTCTAACGTTTTCATAACCATTTTCACCAAGTATTCCCATCTAAAGTTGATCAAGTTTTATGCTTAGCACTAGCATCTACAAGTGGGGGATAAACAATAATGAGGGGTGGTAAACAAGTGGGAAATATCTAAGTTTAATCTCATGCCTCAGGATGACATCAAGATTTATCTAACTTAGGCCAAGTTTTATACTCTTTATGCTACCTTCAAATATCTTTCTAAAATCTACAAGTCGCCAAGTACTCTACTAGAAAGCTTTGATAAAGAAATAAAATACTAATCTTGCAAGTAAAACTAGGATGGGGTGTCATCAACTGGGTATAATCACATAGGCTTAAGGCAATAGTCGGCATAGTAACAAGCAAGTTTTAGCTTGCCAAGTCAACTAGTAGTATTAGGCTTGCCTTGTGCAGAGCAGTGGTTGAAGTTCTCCTCGGCTTCTTCCTCGTAGTATTCTCCTTCCTCCTCGTATCCTTGGTCGGTACTAGCGTCTATAAATAAATACAAGGTACACAATCACCAAACAATACTTAACTATTTCTAATCATCACACAAAGGTTCACACTAGATGATCTAGCATCATCACTAACATTACAAGATTAAAGCACCTGTCTCATTTATTTTATTTTAGAAAAGTAATTTCTACTCATTGAAAAACTACTTAAGGTTTAATATTCTCCAACTCAAACATGGGATCATGTTGACACATGTCATCACCACATATTTCAGTACATGTGAATGTGATTTAAAGTGGTGTCACAATTTAATAAGGTTTAACCTTTTTATTTTAATTAATTAAAGTGACTAGAAATGCCTATGGGGCATTCTTTTATTACTTGTTCATTATTACTGCAAGTAAACCTAGATATTTTTATATATTCAGAAAGGTCTTGTTAAATGTGATTTTTGAGAGTTGGAATCAACTCAAAAGCTTTTGTGGTTGAATTTTGAAAAATGTTTGAATGTAGAAAAGCTTCTGCCTTGTTATTTTTACTATAGGTGATCTACAAATCGAAATGATTTGAGTCCAACGGGCTTGGATTAAGAATTTCGGTACCTTTCTAACAAAATTGGTTTCATGCAATTTTATTCAGTGAATCGACCTGGGTTGATTTTTGAATCTAGGTACAGAACTAAGTTTGAAACTAAAAGAAGAAACCTAAATTCAAACTACTAGGTCACTCGGGAATGAAAATGGGCCGGCCCACGGTGCATAGCACGCGCGCGAGCTAGTTAAGTGAGCGACCCAACTCATTAGTGAGACAACGAGTGGCGAAGCGGTACGGGGCGATTAGGACCGTGCGATCTAACTCTAATCGAACGACTGGGGTTCATCGTCCACGTCGGGAAACGCCGTCGAGACATAACCCTAGCACGGCCAGTGGGGGTCGTGGGAGGCTCACCGGGGCTCCGGCGATGGTCGGCGATGGGGGCGAACAACGAAGTCGACGATGGCGATCCTCCTGGTACCGGCAGCTCCTCCTGGGGCGGCTCCAATCGACGACGCGTCTCCTCCTCTAAAGCGGCGAACTCTGGTGAAATTCTGGCCACCTGGTGCTCGCCTTGCTCCAGGAGTGAGTGTGTGTGGTCAGTGAGAGGTGGGGAGTGAGATGGTGTGCTCAATTCGAGCGGGGGTGGCATCCTTTTATAGTGACTGAAGGGGACCGACGGTCGCGGGTTGAGCTCGTCGTGGTCGACGGCACAGAGTGCTACTGGCATGGGCGACGATATAGGGCGGTGCTGTGCTCCCTGGCGAAGCTCATCAGCACAGTCACATGGCGTGGGGCGGTGCTAAACAGTCGGAACGTCACGGCGCTCTGGGCGGGTCCGACGGCAATTTTAATGGCGCACAAAATGCATGGTCCGCGCGGTGGCGAACGGGGTTGTCTGGCGGGGTGCTGGGATGCTGGAGAGCACATCTGCAAGCGGCGAGGGCGGCGCGCGGTCTATGGGATGATGTCGCTGACGGCGCACTGACGCGCTCTCGGCTCGCACACAGAGAGACTGGGCGCGTGCTTGGCGGGTGGTCCAGTGGCTGGCTGCGCTCGGGGCTTGGACATAGGATGGTGGTGGACGTTGGTCAGTGCTCCAGACAAGGTTGGCGAGGCTAGTGCTTCCTCTAGCTCGCTGGGGACATGGGGGTGACAATGGTACTCTCGGCATGGTCACCATTAATGGCTAGGCTTGCTCACAGTGGTGCTAAGGATTGTTAAAGAGGCTAGATGATACTGCTAAAAGCTTGTTGCAACCAGAGAGGGAACAAGGTTGGCCAAATTCACTGCTGCAAATAGTGTTTGATGTTTTGTTGTTTGCTGATCACAAGGTGTTTGATGAAATGGCCGCAAGAAATTCAAATTTTAATTTTGGATTCAAACTTGGTGGGTTTGCTAGGCACATACTAGGGAGTATTGGGTTAGTTGGATTGGTCAAGGGGCACTGGTTTGATTGGGTTTTGAAAAGGTGTGATCTTCACATATGATAAAGATTCAATTTTGAATTGTGATTTGAATGAGGTTGACAAAAGTTTCTGCAAGTTTGAAAGGTGGGCTTTGATTTACTTTTACTTGGTCTTGCAAGGGGTGAAAATAATTGGAAAAGTTTCTGTTTGAAATCTTGGACTAGAAACACTCAAAGTGACCTAGTGAGCAAGATTGGCAAAAATGACCATTTGCCTTATTTGATTTGTTTTTGATTTTCTCTTGATTAGTTTCTGCTTGGAAATGTTTTAGATGATGTTATTTTCATCCTTAAACCATTCCTTGCTATTTAGGTTAATCACACAAGTCCATTCATGCATTCATCAAATCATCACATACACACATGCATTCATTTGGTTTTCATTTAATCATAGTTTTTGTTAACCCTAATTTTAGTGATTAGAGTTTGATGATCATGATCAATAGTTTTGGGATGTTACAATGACTCATCATTCTAAGGTTTTCATAACCATTTTCACCAAGTATTCCCATCTAAAGTGATCAGGTTTTATGCTTAGCACTAGCATCTACAAGTGGGGGTAAATACTAATGAGGGGTGGTAAACAAGTATATCTTATCTAAGTTCAATCTCATGCCTCACGATGACATCAAGATCTATCTAACTTAGGTCAAGTTTTATGCTCTTTATGCTACCTTTAAAACATCTTTCTAAACTCTACAAGTCACTAAGAATCTCGAGGTAAACTAAGTTCCTCGATCTAATACGATGTTCTTGGGGACTCCGTGCAAACTGACGATTCTAGCCATGTACAACTCCGCTAGCTTCGAACTTTGGTATGTGGTCTTGACTGGCAAGAAATGGGCGACTTTGGACAATCTGTCAACTATGACCCAGATAGAGTCATTTATCCTACTAGAATTAGGCAATCTGGTGATAAAGTCCATTCCAACGGAATCCCATTTCCATTCCGGAATCTGTAATGGTTGCAATAGTCCTGCAGGTCTTTGATGTCCCGCCTTGACTCTCTGACAAATGTCACACTTGGCGATATAGCTTTCGATTTCTCTCTTCATCTTATGCCACCAAAATTGCTCCTTCAAATCCTGATACATCTTCGTTCCTCTGGGGTGGATAGAATAAAGAGTATCATGGGCCTCTTTCAAAATAACTTCTTTCAACTCCAAATCTGCTGGTACACAGAGATGTCCTTTGTACCACAGAACTCCTTCTTCGCCCTAAGTGAATCCGGGTACTTTTCCTGTACCGATATGATGTTTGATTCTGTCGATACTAGCATTTCCTTTCTACATCTCCTTGATCTGACTGATCAAAGTGGGTTGAAGTTCTATGCTATCCAAAAATCCTTCACTTACTAATTCCATTCTAAAATCTTCCATCTCTTTGTGCAAACTTGGTTGCTCCTTCAGAATCATGGAGTTCAAGCGGCATGGCAATCTGCTAAGGGCATCTTCTACCACATTGGCTTTACCGGGGTGATAGTGAATGTCCAGATCATAGTCCTTGATTAGCTCAATCCATCTTATCTGCCTCATATTCAGCTCCTTCTGAGTGAATATATACTTCAGGCTCTTGTGATCCGAATAAATCTCACAACGGTTACCCATAAGATAATGCCTCCATGTCTTCAGGCTAGAACTACGGCTGCTAGTTCAAGGTCATGGGTTGGATAATTTTGTTCATGCTATTTTAGTTGTTGGGATAGATAAGATATAACTTTGCCTTCTTGCATTAGCACACATCTGAGACCGATCTTGGAGCCGTCACAATACACATCAAAGGGTTTCGTGATATCCGGCATGATCAAGATTGGGGCTGAAATCAATCTTCTCTCGAGTTCCTGACAACTCGCTTCACATTTGTCTGTCCATTCAAACTTCTTGTCCTTCTTTAGCAATTGGGTCATGGGTCTTGCAATACTCGAGAATCCTTCTACAAACTTGCGGTAGTATCCCGCTAATCCGATAAATGCACGAACTTGGGTTTGAGTGGTTGGGGCTTGCCAATCTTCAACATCCTTCACCTTCGCAGGGTCAACAGCAGTTCCTCCGGCTAATACAATATGTCCGAGGAATCCTACCTCCTGTAACCAAAATTCACATTTGCTAAACTTGGCATACAACTGATGCTCTCTAAGGGTTCCAAGAATGGTCCTTAGGTGTAGCTCATGTTCTTCTTCTGATTTGGAATAAATCAGAATGTCATGGATGAAAACAACGACAAACTTATCCAGGAAGTCCATAAAAAATCTTATTCATGAGGTTCATGAAATAAGCGGGGGCATTGGTTAATCCAAAAGACATGACCGTATACTCGTATAATCCATATCTGGTGGTAAAGGCAGTCTTTGGAATATCCTCTGCGCGAATCTTGAGTTGATGATAGCCAGTTCTAAGATCAATCTTAGAAAACACTTTGGCACCAGTCAACTGGTCAAACAGGTATTTTATTTTTGGCAACGGGTACTTGTTCTTGATGGTGACATCATTCAACTTCCGATAATCTGTACACAAACGGTTACCTCCATCTTTCTTGTCGACAAAAAAAACAGGTGATCTCCACGGCAACGCACTTGGTTGAATCAATCCAATTTCGAGCATGGCATCCAGTTGCTTCTTCAGTTCTGCTAGTTCAGATAGGTTCATGCTATATGGTCTCTGGGCTATGGGTCCGGTTCCAGGGATTAGTTCAATGATAAACTCGATATCCCGATCTAGGGGCATACCGGGCAAAACATCTGGAAATACATCGGGGTATTCACAGACTATCCGGACTTGGTCAATTGTTGGCTAGGCTATACTCTTGTTGCACTTAAATTGACGGGGCAAGGTTTCAGATACATGCTCGACTAATATTCCGGCTGTACTGGTCATGGTTATGGCTTTCTTGGCATAGTCAATTAATCCTTTATGTTTGTACATCCAATCCATTCCTAATACTACTTCCAAACCTTTAGTTCCGAGTACTATTAGATTAGCATAAAAATCTATGCCATGGATTTGGATAGGTACGGCTTTGCAAATTTGTCTAGATTTGGTGGTTGAACCAGGAATTTGAACTATCATAACATGCTTCAATTTGGTTGGTTGAATCTTACTAGTGCATGCAAATTCTTCAGTAACAAACGATTGCGATGTTCCAGAATCAAACAACACTCTTTCAAGTACTGAGTTAACAGAAAACATACCCATCACGCCATCTGGCGCTTCTGGGGCTTCTTCAGCATGCATGAGAAAGAGACGACCATTGCGGTTGAGCGAATTCCCTAGGGCAAACCTTCTTCTAGGATGAACACGATGCTACTGCTGAGCTGGGGCATTTGCATTGGGGGCTGCGGCAATCTTCTTGGGGCACTCATTGGAATAGTGACCCTTGGTTCCACATTCATAACAAGTCACTTGGGACTTATCCTTTGCTGCAACAGGCACAACATTGCTTCCAGTCCTTGGGGCAGTGTTGGTGTTGGTGGCGACATTATTGTTGTTGAACTTAGGTGGTGCACGATTGAAGTTACTAGGGTTGCCGGGGTTGTTGTGGTTTCCTCCGGGCCTTGGGTTTCCACGGTTGGGATAGGTCGGACGGTTCATTGGGGGTCTGTTGGTTCTTGGGGCAAATCCTAGAGATGGGTTGGGGCGATACTTTGGTGTATGGTGGGTTCCGGGTTGATGCATCATGCGACGCTTGCGGTTCTCATTAGCTTGGTTGATCTCGCCTTCCATCTGAATGGTAGATTCCACTAAGGCTTTAATATCAGCAAAGGGGATATTGACTAACACTATCTGCATTTCATCGTGCAGACCATTCAGGAATCTCTCTTTCTTCTTGGCTTCAGTGTCTATCTCATCCAGGGCATACCTAGCCAATGACAAAAATTTGTCACGGTATTCCACTACGGTCATCCTTCCTTGCTTCAGTTCCTTGAATTCATCTCTCATCCTCTTGATCAAACCCGGTGGCACATGGGTTCTGCTGAACTTGACTTTGAACTCTTCCCAAGTCATCAGCTGACCTCCTGTCATTGCGCGAACGCTGTTCCACCATGCTCTTGCATCTCCGGCCAGATAGTGGGTAGCAAACAACACTTTCTCATTAGCTTCCACTCCTGCAACTTCCAGATTGTTCTCCATGGTTTGCAACCAATCATTTGCATCTAGGGGTTCTTCTGACTTAGTGAAAACGGGTGGATTGGTGTTCTAGAAATTCTTGAGCTTAGATCCATGGTTGTCCTGATTTCCATGGCCTTGATTGTTGTTGGCCATCTGAGCTATCTGTTGAAGGGTGGCTAAGTTGGCTTGACGTTCGGCTCTTTCAGCTTCGCGGTCAGAAACCAACATTTGCAAGAGTTGCAGCATTGGGTCCGGGGCTGAAGTGCTTCCTCCGCGAGGCATCTGAAGATTGAGATAGATCATGAGGAAAGAGGGAAATTTCTAAGGTTCAGGGTTTTGTGTTTGAAAAGTTTTCAAAGTTTGATTCAGATTTTTCTAGCAACTTTCTTTTCATTCATTCATAGCACACGATACAAACACACACCACAACAAAGGAAAACAGATGGTTTTAGGAACCATTCTAGGAAACTACGATACATTGGGACCGAATACAACTCACTAACGCTAGTGCTCAAGTGCTACTACTTCTCAGAGTCAGTGTCCTCCTCGTCCTCCTCCTCATCATCATCATCATCGATGAAGGCGAAGTCATCCTCATCGATCAAGAAGTCCATGGCCTGATCGTCCAGAAAGTCATCATCATTGCTAAGGTAGGAGTAGGGGTCTCCACGAATGTCCTCCCCTACATTCTCCTTCTCCTCCAGCTGCATGTCTCTTTCGTGGACCGTCTCCTCCAGTTCCGAGATCTTGTGACGAAGATGGGCAATGATTCTCTCCTTCTTGTCGAGCTGACGGTGACGAGACTTGCGATCCCCCACAAGCATGGCGATGGTTCGATCCTTCTTGACAGCGAGGGAATAGTTGTGTTTGGCGTAGGAACGGGCATTGTCCAACTCCTTCTGGCGATCATACATCATGAAGCTGAGGTGGTCCAATTGACTCCTTAGCTCGTGGTGATATGGGGCCTCGAGTTGCTGTCCCATAACATCACGCCTTGGGTAGAACTCAAAGCGGGTACCCTTGATCTGATTGATACTCTGCCCACACAGACGGGCAAGAGCTTCCTGCATGGCCCTAGCAAGTCCATCGAGCCAGTTGTTCTTTCTTAAGGTGAACTAAATTCCCTCTGCGGTGGGGGGTTCAATCTTTCCCCGGAGACTTGCAACAACTAGCCACTGCAAATCCTCTCCTTCCTGATCATTGAGATGAGCTCCGAAGAACTCGGGGTGCGGACGCTCCAGCATATCCGACAGCTGGTCCAAGTCACGCTCAAAGATGAGGTCTCCTCCATTCCCCAACTCATAAAACTTGTTGTACTTCACGTCCATCTATAAGAATATAGGATGAGTAAGTTAGTACAGTGATCAAGTGTGTCAAATTTTATGTAAGTTTGCAAGAATTTTTGAGGAACATGAATTTTCATGAAAGAATCCAAGTGATAAGAATGAGAATAAGTTTTTGTAAATACTCACTTCCTTTGGTTTTGAAACTAAGTTTTTGATTCAAACGTCCATTCTAACTAGGGTCTCCTATGGTTAGGATGGCTCTGATACCAACTTGTCAACACCCGGATTTTTTATCACAAATGCCTACTATGCCATAAATCGCAATCCCAGGATTACCATTTTTGCGAGACATAACAGATTGGATATCAGTACATCATCCATTACAAACCATACATCAGGTCTTACAAAAATAAGAATCTCATGATCCAGTCTTAATACAATCATAGCAGCGGAATAACATAATAATAACGATAGCACAGGCGAAACTCCATCTTCATGGTCACATGCAATGATGACAATGCGAGATGATCCTAGTTGTCGTAACCTTCTTGCTGTCCATCTTCCTGATACCCCTCTTCGTAGCCTGGCCACGGGAATAGCCAGGGACAAAGCCATGAGTACTCTTTAAGTACTCGCAAACTAAAACTAACAAGTAGAGTGGTTTTGGAATAGGATGCAAGCTCTAGGGTTGTTTTGCAAAAAGCTAGTTTTACCTCTACTAAGTTCAGAAGCAAAGAAATCTAGTTGAGAGTTTTATAACACCTTAGTGGGAACTTGAATTTCATGTCACAACTCTGTTGTGGTCAAGTCAAATCATAAATCATTTCATAAGTCATTTTGAAAACATCTTACGACGGAACAATATGGCCACTCCAACTGTCCATAACCGCGGACGTGGCTATTCGAATAGTTTGACACTCTACAGAGATTGTACACTTTCACCATAACATTCGATACATCCGTTAGGAACAATCCTGAATTCACCATACTCAGTATGCGGATAATCAATCCTAACCTTTCAATTACACCCTAGTATAGGCACCTCTCCTGTGAGTTTGGCCTCCCAACCATGACCAACTCTCATCTTGGGTACTGCACATGTGGACAATCTTCACAAGGTAGCCTCAGCTCAGACCTTGGCCGCAAGGGAACCAATACTAAGGTATATAAATTTCCAGTCAAGCCCTACCCAAATTTCGGGTATTGTGGTTGTACGGTAAAATTGGAATGGTATCGCATCCAGACAACCATCAGTTTTATAAAGGGATAAGGCTCATGCCTTAACATTTTCATCATCAAAACCATCTGGTGTTCGAGAACACATGTCAAAACATTTTAGTAGAATGACTCATCATTCTAACGTTTTCATAACCATTTTCACCAAGTATTCCCATCTAAAGTTGATCAAGTTTTATGCTTAGCACTAGCATCTACAAGTGGGGGATAAACAATAATGAGGGGTGGTAAACAAGTGGGAAATATCTAAGTTTAATCTCATGCCTCAGGATGACATCAAGATTTATCTAACTTAGGCCAAGTTTTATACTCTTTATGCTACCTTCAAATATCTTTCTAAAATCTACAAGTCGCCAAGTACTCTACTAGAAAGCTTTGATAAAGAAATAAAATACTAATCTTGCAAGTAAAACTAGGATGGGGTGTCATCAACTGGGTATAATCACATAGGCTTAAGGCAATAGTCGGCATAGTAACAAGCAAGTTTTAGCTTGCCAAGTCAACTAGTAGTATTAGGCTTGCCTTGTGCAGAGCAGTGGTTGAAGTTCTCCTCGGCTTCTTCCTCGTAGTATTCTCCTTCCTCCTCGTATCCTTGGTCGGTACTAGCGTCTATAAATAAATACAAGGTACACAATCACCAAACAATACTTAACTATTTCTAATCATCACACAAAGGTTCACACTAGATGATCTAGCATCATCACTAACATTACAAGATTAAAGCACCTGTCTCATTTATTTTATTTTAGAAAAGTAATTTCTACTCATTGAAAAACTACTTAAGGTTTAATATTCTCCAACTCAAACATGGGATCATGTTGACACATGTCATCACCACATATTTCAGTACATGTGAATGTGATTTAAAGTGGTGTCACAATTTAATAAGGTTTAACCTTTTTATTTTAATTAATTAAAGTGACTAGAAATGCCTATGGGGCATTCTTTTATTACTTGTTCATTATTACTGCAAGTAAACCTAGATATTTTTATATATTCAGAAAGGTCTTGTTAAATGTGATTTTTGAGAGTTGGAATCAACTCAAAAGCTTTTGTGGTTGAATTTTGAAAAATGTTTGAATGTAGAAAAGCTTCTGCCTTGTTATTTTTACTATAGGTGATCTACAAATTGAAATGATTTGAGTCCAACGGGCTTGGATTAAGAATTTCGGTACCTTTCTAACAAAATTGGTTTCATGCAATTTGGTTTAGTGAATCGACATGGGTTGATTTTTGAATCTAGGTACAGAACTAAGTTTGAAACTAAAAGAAGAAACCTAAATTCAAACTACTAGGTCACGCGGGAATGAAAATGGGCCGGCCCACGGTGCATAGCACGCGCGCGAGCTGGTTAAGTGAGCGACCCAACTCGTTAGTGAGACAGCGAGTGGCGAAGCGGTACGAGGCGATTAGGACCGTGCGATCTAACTCTAATCGAACGGCTGGGGTTCATCGTCCACGTCGGGCAACACCGGCGAGACAGAACCGTAGCGCGGCTAGTGGGGGTCGTGGGAGGCTCACCAGGGCTCCGGCGATGGTCGTCCAAGGGGGCGGACGACCTCCTCCTGGGGCGGCTCCAATCGACGACGCCTCTCCTCCTCTGCAGCGGCGAGCTCCGGTGAAATTCTAGCCACCTGGTGCTCGCCTTGCTCCGGGAGTGAGTGTGTGTGGTCAGTGAGAGGTGGGGAGTGAGATGGTGTGCTCAATTCGAGCGGGGGTGGCATCCTTTTATAGTGACTGAAAGGGACCGACAGTCGCAGGTTGATCTCGTCGTGGTCGACGGCACAGAGTGCTACTGGCATGGGCGACGATAGGGGGCGGTGCTGTGCTCCCTGGCGAAGCTCATCGGCACAGTCACGCGGCATGGGGTGGTGCTGAACGGTCGAAACGTCGTGGCGCTCTGGGCAGGTCTGATGGCAATTTTAATGGTGCACAACATGCGTGGTCCGCGCGGCGGTAAACAGGGTTGTCTGGCGTGGTGCTGGGATACTGGCGAGCACGTTTGCAAGCGGCGAGGGCGGCACGCGGTCTGTGGGATGATGTCGCTGACGGCGCACTGGCGCGCTCTCGGCCTGCACGTAGAGAGACTGGGCGCGTTCTTGGTGGGTGGTCCAGTGGCTAGCTGCGCTTGGGGCTTGGACAGAGGGTGGCTGTGGACGGTGGTCAGTGCTCTAGACAAGGTTGGCGAGGCTAGTGCTTCCTCTAGCTTGCTGGCGACATGGGGGTGACAATGGTGCTCTCGGCATGGTCACAATTAATGGCTAGGCTTGCTCACAGTGGTGCTAAGGGTTCTTAAAGAGGCTATATGATCTACTAAAAGCTTGTTGCAACCAGAGAGGGAACAAGGTTGGCCAAATTCACTGTTGCAAATAGTGTTTGATGTTTTGTTGTTTGCTAATCACAAGGTGTTTGATGAAATGGCCACAAGAAATTCAAATTTGAATTTTGGATTCAAACTTGGTGGGTTTGCTAGGCACATACTAGGGAGTATTGGGTTAGTTGGATTGGTCAAGATGCACTGGTTTGATTGGGTTTTGAAAAGGTGTGATCTTCACATATGATAAAGATTCAATTTTGAATTGTGATTTGAATGAGGTTGCCAAAAGTTTTTGCAAGTTTGAAAGGTGGGATTCGATTTACTTTTACTTGGTGTTGCAAGGGGTGAAAAGAATTGGAAAAGTTTCTGTTTGAAATCTTGGACTAGAAACACTCAAAGTGACCTAGTGAGCAAGATTGGCAAAAATGACCATTTGCCTGATTTGATTTGTTTTTGATTTTATCTTGATTTGTTTCTACTTGGAAATGTTTTATATGATGTTATTTTGATCCTTAAACCATTCCTTGCTATTTAGGTTAATCACACAAGTCCATTCATGCATTCATCAAATCATCACATACACACATGCATTCATTTGGTTTTCATTTAATCAAAGTTTTTGTTAACCCTAATTTTAGTGATTAGAGTTTGATGATCATGATCAATAGTTTTGGGATGTTACAATGACTCATCATTCTAAGTTTTTCATAACCATTTTCACCAAGTATTCCCATCTAAAGTGATCAAGTTTTATGCTTAGCACTAGCATCTACAAGTGGGGGTAAATACTAATGAGGGGTGGTAAACAAGTATATCTTATCTAAGTTCACTCTCATGCCTCAGGATGACATCAAGATCTATCTAACTTAGGTCAAGTTTTATGCTCTTTACGCTACCTTTAAAACATCTTTCGAAACTCTACAAGTCACTAAGTAATTCTAAAAGAAAGCTTTGATAAAGAAATAAAATAATAAGCTTGCAAGTAAAACTAGGATTGGGTATCATCAAGTGGGTATAATCACATATGCTTAAGGCATCTAGTTTGCAGTGTTGTCATGCAAGGGTTAACTTGCAAAGTCAATAGCTTGCAAGGTTTAGCTTGCTCAGTTAATAGCTTGCAGATATTAGCTTGCCTTGTGCAGAGCAGTGGTTGAAGTTCTCCTCGGCTTCTTCCTCGTAGTATTCTCCTTCCTCCTCGTATCCTTGGTTGGTACTAGCATCTATAAATAAATATGAGGTACACAATCACCAATCAATACTTAACTACTTTTATTTATCACACCAAGGTTTTCACTAGATGATCTAGCATCATCACAAACATTACAATCATCAAAGCACTTGTCTTATTTATTTTATTTTGGAAAAGTAATTTCTACTCATTGAAAAAATACTTAAGATTTAATATTCTCCAACTAAAACATGGGATCATGTTGACACATGTCATCACCACATATTTCAGTACTTGGGAATGTGATTTAAAGTGGAGTCACAACTTAATAAGGTTTAACCTTTTTATTTGAATTAAATAAAGTGACTAGAATGTCCTATGAGGCATTCTTTTATTACTTGTCCATTATTTATGTAAGTAAACCTAGAGATGTTTATATATTTAGAAAGGTCTTGTTAAATGTGATTTTGAGAGTTGGAATCAACTCAAAAGCTTTTGTTGTTGAATTTTTAAAAATGTTTGAATGTAGAAAAGCTTCTGCCTTGATATTTTTACCATGGGTGATCTACAAATCCAATTTGTCTGAATCCAACGGGCTTGGATTAAGAATTCCAGTATCTTTCTAACAAAATTGATTTCATGCAATTTGGTTCAGTGAATCGACCTGGGTTGATTTTTGAATCTAGGTAGAGGACTAGGTTTGAAACTAAATTGGAAAATATAAATTCAAACTAACTGGATTGCACGGGATGTTAACTAGGCCGGCCCACGGTGCACAGTGCATGCGTGGGTGGGTTTAAGTGAATGACCCCACCAGTCTGCGAGACAGGGGGTGCAAAGTGGTACAGGGTGATCTAGGCCGTGCGATCAAACTGTAATCGAACGGCTGGGACCTATCGTCTCCGTCGGGTAACTATGGCGAGACAGAACCCTAGAGCGGCCAGTGGGGGTCTACGGGTGATCACCGGGGCTCAGGCGAAGGTCGGCAATGGGGGCAAACGACGAAGTCGACGACGGCGAACCTCCTGGTACTGGCGGCTTCTTCTGGGGCGGCTTCAATCGTTGGCTCCTTTCTTCCTCCTTCACGGCAGACTCTGGCCAAATTTGGCGATGTGCTGCTCGCCTTCCTCCGGGGGTGAGGTGGGGTGATTCTGGGAGAGAGGGGAGTGTGTTGGTGTGAAGAAATCGAGCAGGGGTGGCCTTTATTTATAATTCTACGAGGGGACCGAAGGGCGCGACTGGAGCTTGCCGTGGTCATTGACACAACGAGCTACTGGCATGGGCGAAGGTAGGGGATGGTGTTGTGTTGCCTGGAAAAGCTCAACGGCGTGGTTACGTGGCGTGGGGCGGTGCGAGATGGTCGGAACACATCGACACTCTGGGCGGCTCCGACGGAAGTTTTAATGGCGCACCGTGGCTACGGGTCGCGCGACGACGAACGGGGTTGTCTGGCGGTCTCCTGGGACGGTGGTGATCACGCTTGCACGCGGCGAGGGCGGCACGCGGTCTGTGGGTGTGTGTCGCGTGCGGCGCGCTGGCGCGCTCTCGGCATGGCGTAGAGGAATAGGGCGCGGCGTTTCTAGAGTGCTCTAGTGGCTTGCTGCTCATTGGCGTTGGACATGGGGTGGCGATGGACGATGGTCAGTGTCCCATACATGGTTGTCGAGGCTAGAGAAGCTTCTAGCTTGCTGTCGACTGAGAGGTGGCAAGTTGAGTTCGGCATGGTCACCATTGATGGCAATGGCAAGCTCACAGTGGTGCTAGAGCTTGTTAATTGGGCTATATGATCTACTAATAGCCTGTTGTGAGCCAGAGAGGGAACAAGTTAGGCCAAAATCACTGCTCACTATAGTGTTTGATGTTTGTTTGTTTTGTGGCTGCAAGGTGTTTGATGAAATGGCCAAAAGAGATTCAAATTTGAATTTTTGATTCAAACTTTGTGGGTGTACTAGTTACATACTCAATAGTCTCTAGTTAGTTGGAAAGGTCAAGGGGTACTGGTTTGGTTGGTTTTTGAAAATGGGTGATCTTCCCATATGAACCAGATTCAGTTTTGAAATGTCATTTGAATCAAGTTGCCAAATGTTTCTGTGAGTTTGAAATGTGGGATTTGATTCACATTTACTTGGTCTAGCAAGGGGTGAAAAGAAATAGAATTGTTTATATTTGAAATCTTGGACTAGAAACACTCAAAGTGGTCTAGTGAGCAAGATTGGCAAAAATGACCATTTGCTTTATTTGGTTTGTTTTTGATTTTCTCTTGATTTGTTTTTGCTTGGAAATGATTTAGATGATGTTGTTTTCACCTTTCAATCATTCCTTTCTATTTAGATCAATCACACAAGTCCATTCATGCATTCATACAATCATCACATACACTCATGCATTCATATGATTTTAATTAACAAAGTTTTTGTTAACACTAAATTTGGTGATTGGAATTGGATAATCATTGTTCAATATTTTTGGGATGTTACATGTGGGCAAGGTCCTGCAGGTGGACTCGGGATCCCTCTCGGGGCTCGGTGCGGCTCGTATGAGACTCCTTTGCCCGGATCGCTCTGTCTTCCCTGTGTCCCTGCCACGCTTCTTCTTCGACCGGGTGGGCAGGGACCTACTGGTGGAGCTCGACGAGGTGGTGAGTCCGAAGGCCAGCCCCCATCCCCTTCCCCTCCCCCTGCCGTCGATGACACGGGAGCGGGGGTGGCGGTGAGGGGGCGGGACGTTCGGACAAAAGTGACTCGGGGTATGACCAAGAGTCACCCCTCGCCACCGACGCGTCGCCGTCCCCGGCTCAGCCTCCGCAAGGGGCCTCTGGGGGCGTCGCGGCCCCCCTCCGGTGGCTGGGCACTCGAGGGAGCCTCCTCCCGCCCCTGAGGGGCGTCGCTTGTCGTAGAGCACGCCGTCCAAGCTGAAACCGGTGGACCTCCCTCGGTGCTACCGCCCTGATCCCACTCCCTCCATCAGCCTCGACATCGCGCAGTACGGCTCCAACCTTGCCTTGGGTCACTCCCTCCGCCCCGTGTCCTTGCCAGCTCAGACGTCCCTGGAGGAGGAGACCTCTGGGAGTGTGGGTCTGGTGGTGTGTGCGGACCTGTCCCTGCGATCTCCTGGGGTGGTTTGCTACTCTCTCGCACCGGATACCCTGACCCGCCGGTGCTATCGGTCGCCGCGCTCGCCGACTCCCCTGTGGTAGCTTCCAATCTACGCCGGGCCAGGGCCCCCAGGCCGCCACCCCCTCCCGCCATAGTGTCCGCCTTGCGGGGACTTGGACATGCCTGTTTGGTCTCGAGCCGATGGTGGCGGAGCGGGCTTCCCTCCGTGTGGCGGCTCGTGATGAGTTTCCAGGTACTACCTCCTCCTACTCCCCTGCTACGCCTTCTGTCACCGTTCCTTCTGGTCTTCCTGGCTCGCCGTATTGTGTGCTCTCCGAGGTTCCGCTGGCCCACCTGGGCGAAGTTGTAGATGACCGCGGGATTGTCTCTATTGGCGAGAGAGGGACGAAGATGTACCAGATTGCTGCCATTAAGGTGCGGAAGGGGTATCCAGGAGCGATCGCTGCTGCCCGGGCGCGTGACGCTTGGGATCGGGAACGCCCTCGGATCCTCGCTGAGGCTAGGTCCCCCGGACCAGGCTCCAGCGAGGAGCCCCCTGCTCCTGATGAGCGGGAGGTTGCTCACAAGTTGTAACACCCTCAGAATCGACCCTATGCAAGTTTCAGCGATTCCCGCCAAACCCGCATAGAAACGATTCAAAGGTGCCCACCAGGCACTTTCGTGCGGGTGGAAAACGAAGTAATAACATTACACAACAGTCCTCGATGGAACCCACAGAACAGATATATATACAACATCGACTCAATGAGTCAAGAATACAGATATAATATACAAAGATCCAAATCACCTTAAAAATGATAGAGCGTCCGACTACGAACAAGATGCAAATGGGGCTAAGAGCCCTGAAGAATAACCAATGGCGTCCATAACCCTGCCCAGGCCAAGCCGGAAGGGTAACCCTGCTAACGACGTCGATCTCAAAACCTGCTTAAACAAAAGGGGTGCCGACAAAGGGCAAAGGAAAAAGAGGAGCGTCAGTACTGAGGCCAGTACACGGCGAGGCTAGAATTCGGCGGTCCTCGCCTACATAGGTATGGTGGACTGAAGCGGCAGCGCAGCATGCACTAAACAACCTATAGAGACTCGATATAACTGGCGGCTATCAGAGGGGGTAAGAAAAACCTATTCGGAACCACCTGATACTACCACCAAACATACCCATCCGGGCATTTCCCCCTCGAGACCAAACGAGGAAGTCCACCGCGGAACTCACACAGTTGGTAGTTTTACTTATTCAGTTATCGTTGCAGCAATTACTAGTCAAGTATAGATATTCATCCTGATAAAATAAGCAGTGGGCCGTTTTAGTTAAACTTTCCGTTGTAGTTGCAATACTTACTAGTCAGATACAATTAACATGAGATAACCCAAAACCCAGCAGTTGTTGGTACTTTTATTTAGCCATTCCGTTGTAGTTGCAATACTTACTAGTCAGGTACAATGGTCGCAAGCGACAACCCAAACAAGCACTGGTTGGCAGTTTTATTTAGCCATTCCATTATAGTGAAGCTGATTACTAGTCATTATAAAGTCAAATTTCTAGCACTACTTTAGTTATAGTTGTCTATGATCGAGATACTGTGCTCCAAGTCGTCCATAACCGCGGACACGGCTTTCAGAAAGTTTTACCCTGCAGGGGTGCACAAATAGCAACACACACTCGATCAACCTCGGAAAAACCAAATCAAAACCCAACGAGGCTTTCACGACAAAGCAATCACAGGATTCAGAAATATTTCAGGGGGCCACCCCATTGAGTAGACCCGCAACGAAGTTAGCTGACTCCGAGACGGACTCAAGGTTTGCGTCAATGGCTGTAAACGACTGGGAACCCAAAACTGGGCTTGTCGATACCGCGAAAACACTCCGCTTACCTAAACAGTACAGGTGCTCCTCGCACAATCGTAATAAAGCAGTAAAGCATGGCATAAGTACAGGATAGTAAATAAAACCTCAAACTAGTTTGTGGCCCCAAGAAATAAGAATGAATCAAGCTCTGGCTCAGGGGGGTCCCATAATTCCCCCGTATGTGGATAGCGCGAATATTCAAGGAACAGGTATCAAGTACCCGGGGTCCTACGGGACACAAGTGGACGGTTAACAACCAAATAACATCTATTGCCCACCTGTGCCTCTGCTTACCTACTTCAATTTTAGTTGTTAAACAGTAATTAAAGTCTTGATCATCTCCAACAATAAACCTGCGGCAATACTCCAACAACTGTGGTACTTGACGTCACGCAACAGCACTTGACCAAGCGACTACGACGCGCAGGCCCAACTATCTACCAAACAACAGGTAATAGGAGGTGTCCAAGGCAATATATGGTTGCAAGGGATATCACGGGTACGAAATCTAGAGCATCGCAACACAGATAGCAATAGATCAACAGGAGGGAATAAATACTATAAAAGTAAGATAGGTAGAAAGGGGGAGATGCTCGCCTGAAAACATTGTCGAAGGTTCATCCGAAGATCGGGTCGACACTCGCATCAACTCATCGGCCTAGTCCGTGAAGAAGCAAAACACTAGAAGAAACACCGGATGCACTATTTAATACTACGGCAAAAGATCGGGCATGATGCATGTATGATGTATGACATGGCAAAGGTGCGATGCATTTGGGCAATATTAAACGGAACCGAGGTCCCAACAATTAATTAATATGTTCAAGTTTTTTAGATACCCCGCATTTTAAATGTTGTTTTAACAAGGCAAAATTATATCATCGGTTCGCTACAAAAATTTAAATGGAGTCCGGAATAAGACAAAGATATCCCGCATATGGCCCCATATTTAATTATGAGATGAATTGGCATAATGCCCCCAAACCACACAAATATGCATGCGAGATGAATGATTAATATGCAACAGGTTTTATATTTAGCATTTATAAAATAGGGGCTCGGGAAAAGGTTCACACATTAGGGTTCGGCGATCTTGGTTCCGGGGTTCGGGGTTCGGTCTCAGGGTTCAGGGTTCGACGGGATCGGTCTTGGCGTTCGGGGTGAAGATCTTGGCGTCCCGCGAAGAAGAACTTGGTTCGGCGTCGGGGCGCATCGGATTCGCCCTGGTCGGTGCCGATCTTGTCGTCGATGGCGAACTTGAGTGGATCGGGTACCGGGGTCTTCGGATCCGTGAAGTAGATCTTGTCGCACGGTGTCCGGGGTAGACGAACTTGTCGGTTCCGCGGTTTCGATTGACGGTGTCGGACTCGGGTCTTGGCACTGGGAGATCTTGGTGTTCCGTGACGGAGAACTTGGTGGGACACGAAGGTTCTCGGCTTGCGACGGTACATTTCCAGAAGGTCTTGTTGTTGGGACGGCTTTCGTCATCTTGGCATGGTACATACTCGAGCACCAACAGAACTGTTGTAGAGGTGGTCTTAACTGAAGCACTTTAGCAGTGGCGAAGACCTTGCATGCAGAACACCGGGGATCTTGTGGTCGTTTGCTCAGGCTCCTGCCGGTTGTCGAGGAAGGCCAGGGCGACAGGGATGAAGGCGGCGGCGACACGACAGAGGGGAGGCCGACGGAGGCAGGCGCCTTGGCAGCGGCGGGGAGGTTGACGCCGACGGGGACGCGGCAGGACGGGACGGCCTGCAGCGGTCGCTGGCAGCGGAGGTGACGGCGGCGGGAGGCGGGCGAAGCATGGAGAGGCAGAGGCGGCGTGGGGCTCGACGGGGTTGCGAGGCCCAGAGGAGGGGAGCCGGAGGTGGGGGTCGCCGGCGAGCCGGAGAGAGGAGCTCGGGAGGCTCGACGGAGAGGCGCGGGGCGTGACGGCGAGGCACAGAGGAGGGCGAGGAGGCGGTGGCGGGGCGCTGTCGACGGCGAGCGCGGAGGCGAGGGCGGCCGGAGGCGAGGACGCAGAGGCCAGAGCGAGATGCTGCGGGGCAGAGCCGAGGAGAGGGCGCAGGGCGCATGCCCGCTGGTGGCGCGACGCCAGCGGCGCTCGAGCGGAGGGAAGGAGGAGGCGAGGCGGGCCGGCGGCGCTCGGGCTGACCGGAGCGGGGGACGAAGGGGTGATGCAGGCGGAGGCGGAGCTTGTCGACGGGGAGAGTGGGGAAGGCGGGAGGCCGGTGCCGAGGGGTGGCGAGCGGCGAGCTCGCGAGAGGGAGGGGAGGGACGCCGCGGAGGGAGAGGAAGGCGGCGGAGCTCCGAGGTAGGGCGGCGGTAGCGCTCGGGCCAGAGAAGAGAGAGGCGGGGTTCGGTGGCGAGCCAGGCGGCGGCGGAAGGCGGACCTGGAGGGGCCGAGGGCGAGGAGGAGACCTGGCGGCGCGGGGCGGTCGTCGGGGAGAGGAAGGTGGGGAAGAGAGAGGAGCGTCGGGGGAGGAAGGTGGGGGGAGGCAGCGGCAGACGCGGGATGGGGAGGTGGGACCCGCGGGTGGTGGGGCCAGGGGGACAGGCGGTCAGGGGGTGGGCGGCGTGTTGTGTGCGTGCGTGGTGTGTGTTGTGTGCTGCTGGTTGGTGGGGAGGGGGAGAGAGGGAGTGAGGTTGACGGGTGGGACCAGGCGGCAGGGCTGGGTGTGAGAGAGGGAGTGGCGGCAGGGGAAGAGAGAGAGAGGAGGAGGTGGGCCAGGAGGGTGGGGCCAGGTTGTAAGGGAGAGGGGGGTAGGTGAGAGAGAGAGAGAGGGGTGTGGGGACGCGCCCAGGTGGGCCTGGGGAAGGTGGGGAGGGCTGGTGGATTGGTGAGGTGGCGATGGGTGGGATGAGGTGGAGGGAAGGTGAGGTGGAGGGCACTGGTTGGTGGGTAGACTAGGATTGGGTGGGAATAGGTTTAGGTGGACCGTTTTATTCTGGGGGTGGCCGACTGGGTCGGATCGGCCCGGTTTGGCTGCCCCCACTAAAATAATTAAATATTTTATTTGTTTAAAACAGGGCTTTTGGAAACCGATAGCAGACAAAACAAAATAATCCGGAGACCCGGGTTTTGCGTTTGGAACATAGACGGGGCGCTTAGGAAACAAGAACAGGTTTTTCCGCAAATAGTTTTATGCAAGCAAATGCAAGATGATGACGATGCTCAAATGCAATGTGGCATGATGACATGAGCATGCGGTCATGATGATGCAATGCACAAAAACAACGCGATTTTCTAGTAGTGGTTTGCGGGGCGCCACAATTCGACACCACTAACAATGGATCTCGCCCTCGAGATCCGCCTCATGGTACCGAAAAGAAGCTCGGTGATCTGCATCTTCTCGCTTCATGTAGATCCTCGCGACACCACTAACAAGGGTTCTTGTCCATGATCGTCGAGAGAACACTCCGGGAAACAAAGGCGAAGGTAGAGGTATCAACCAATAAAGCCACCTCTAGCTTCCGTGGACGGAGTAAAATGCTGGATCCGCTGACCCGATGTACAAGAGCGAATGATAAGAGTAGTCGGATGGTGATCAGTCCATCGCGCACCCAAACCATTACTCTGCACACGAATAGGCGGATTATGCAACCAACTCTCGGAATTCAGACTGAAGATCTCGACAAGCGAGGTTCGGAAACAAAGGAGTGATGCAGACTCTGCATCGGATCTGGCGTAGATGATGTCGTCTCGTCGGAAAACACCGGAAGGCGCAATAAGGAACAAAGAGAATTCCACCAGACGAAGGATTCCTCGGATAGCATGAACACCGGATGGTAGAACACCGTTATCAAAGGAGGCAGCGAAACCCTGAAGGTACGACGGAAATCAACCACGAGAAATCCTGGACTCGGAGAGGTAGAAGAGAGCGGACTCAAAACACGCAGAGGTGAGAGGAGAGCAGCAGAGGGGTAAGGAGTAAAATCAGACCTAATCAGAACTATCCAACCGATTTTTGAAAAATAGTTTTGACACTCTACTTCGGCCGTTAGCTAGGTTATCCTACAGGCTGGACTTGTGGGGTATCGTAACTGCTGAGCTCTGATACCACTCTGTAACACCCTCAGAATCGACCCTATGCAAGTTTCAGCGATTCCCGCCAAACCCGCATAGAAACGATTCAAAGGTGCCCACCAGGCACTTTCGTGCGGGTGGAAAACGAAGTAATAACATTACACAACAGTCCTCGATGGGACCCACAGAACAGATATATATACAACAGGGACTCAATGAGTCAAGAATACAGATATAATATACAAAGATCCAAATCACCTTGAAAATGATAGAGCGTCCGACTACGGACAAGATGCAAATGGGGCTAAGAGCCCTGAAGAATAACCAATGGCGTCCATAACCCTGCCCAGGCCAAGCCGGAAGGGTAACCCTGCTAACGACGTCGATCTCAAAACCTGCTTAAA
Source organism: Avena sativa (assembly GCA_916181665.1). NCBI lineage: Eukaryota > Viridiplantae > Streptophyta > Magnoliopsida > Poales > Poaceae > Avena > Avena sativa. The sequence goes on along the minus strand of OV702283.1, from coordinate 149,811,438 downwards.
CAAAAGGGGTGCCGACAAAGGGCAAAGGAAAAAGAGGAGCGTCAGTACTGAGGCCAGTACACGGCGAGGCTAGAATTCGGCGGTCCTCGCCTACATAGGTATGGTGGACTGAAGCGGCAGCGCAACATGCACTAAACAACCTATAGAGACTCGATATAACTGGCGGCTATCAGAGGGGGTAAGAAAAACCTATTCGGAACCACCTGATACTACCACCAAACATACCCATCCGGGCATTTCCCCCTCGAGACCAAACGAGGAAGTCCACCGCGGAACTCACACAGTTGGCAGTTTTACTTATTCAGTTATCGTTGCAGCAATTACTAGTCAAGTATAGATAATCATCCTGATAAAATAAGCAGTGGGCCATTTTAGTTAAACTTTCCGTTGTAGTTGCAATACTTACTAGTCAGATACAATTAGCATGAGATAACCCAAAACCCAGCAGTTGTTGGTACTTTTATTTAGCCATTCCGTTGTAGTTGCAATACTTACTAGTCAGGTACAATGGTCGCAAGCGACAACCCAAACAAGCACTGGTTGGCAGTTTTATTTAGCCATTCCATTATAGTGAAGCTGATTACTAGTCATTATAAAGTCAAATTTATAGCACTACTTTAGTTATAGTTGTCTATGATCGAGATACTGTGCTCCAAGTCGTCCATAACCGCGGACACGGCTTTCAGAAAGTTTTACCCTGCAGGGGTGCACAAATAGCAACACACACTCGATCAACCTCGGAAAAACCAAATCAAAACCCAACGAGGATTTCACGACAAAGCAATCACAGGATTCAGAAATATTTCAGGGGGCCACCCCATTGAGTAGACCCGCAACGAAGTTAGCTGACTCCGAGACGGACTCAAGGTTTGCGTCAATGGCTGTAAACGACTGGGAACCCAAAACTGGGCTTGTCGATACCGCGAAAACACTCCGCTTACCTAAACAGTACAGGTGCTCCTCGCACAATCGTAATAAAGCAGTAAAGCATGGCATAAGTACAGGATAGTAAATAAAACCTCAAACTAGTTTGTGGCCCCAAGAAATAAGAATGAATCAAGCTCTGGCTCAGGGGGGTCCCATAATTCCCCCGTATGTGGATAGCGCGAATATTCAAGGAACAGGTATCAAGTACTCGGGGTCCTACGGGACACAAGTGGACGGTTAACAACCAAATAACATCTATTGCCCACCTGTGCCTCTGCTTACCTACTTCAATTTTAGTTGTTAAACAGTAATTAAAGTCTTGATCATCTCCAACAATAAACCTGCGGCAATACTCCAACAACTGTGGTACTTGACGTCACGCAACAGCACTTGAGCAAGCGACTACGACGCGCAGGCCCAACTATCTACCAAACAACAGGTAATAGGAGGTGTCCAAGGCAATATACGGTTGCAAGGGATATCACGGGTACGAAATCTAGAGCATCGCAACACAGATAGCAATAGATCAACAGGAGGGAATAAATACTATAAAAGTAAGATAGGTAGAAAGGGGGAGATGCTCGCCTGAAAACATTGTCGAAGGTTCATCCGAAGATCGGGTCGACACTCGCATCAACTCATCGGCCTAGTCCATGAAGAAGCAAAACACTAGAAGAAACACCGGATGCACTATTTAATACTACGGCAAAAGATCGGGCATGATGCATGTATGATGTATGACATGGCAAAGGTGCGATGCATTTGGGCAATATTAAACGGAACCGAGGTCCCGACAATTAATTAATATGTTCAAGTTGTTTAGATACCCCGCATTTTAAATGTTGTTTTAACAAGGCAAAATTATATCATCGGTTCGCTACAAAAATTTAAATGGAGTCCGGAATAAGACAAAGATATCCCGCATATGGCCCCATATTTAATTATGAGATGAATTGGCATAATGCCCCCAAACCACACAAATATGCATGCGAGATGAATGATTAATATGCAACAGGTTTTATATTTAGCATTTATAAAATAGGGGCTCGGGAAAAGGTTCACACATTAGGGTTCGGCGATCTTGGTTCCGGGGTTCGAGGTTCGGTCTCAGGGTTCAGGGTTCGACGGGATCGGTCTTGGCGTTCGGGGTGAAGATCTTGGCGTCCCGCGAAGAAGAACTTGGTTCGGCGTCGGGGCGCATCGGATTCGCCCTGGTCGGTGCCGATCTTGTCGTCGATGGCGAACTTGAGTGGATCGGGTACCGGGGTCTTCGGATCCGTGAAGTAGATCTTGTCGCACGGTGTCCGGGGTAGACGAACTTGTCGGTTCCGCGGTTTCGATTGACGGTGTCGAACTTGGGTCTCGGCACTGGGAGATCTTGGTGTTCCGTGACGGAGAACTTGGTGGGACACGAAGGTTCTCGGCTTGCGATGGTACATTTCCAGAAGGTCTTGTTGTTGGGACGGCTTTCGTCATCTTGGCATGGTACATACTCGAGCACCAACAGAACTGTTGTAGAGGTGGTCTTAACTGAAGCGCTTTAGCAGTGGCGAAGACCTTGCATGCAGAACACCGGGGATCTTGTGGTCGTTTGCTCAGGCTCCTGCCGGTTGTCGAGGAAGGCCAGGGCGACAGGGATGAAGGCGGCGGCGACACGACAGAGGGGAGGCCGACGGAGGCAGGCGCCTTGGCAGCGGCGGGGAGGTTGACGCCGACGGGGACGCGACAGGACGGGACGGCCTGCAGCGGTCGCTGGCAGCGGAGGCGACGGCGGCCCGAGGCGGGCGAAGCATGGAGAGGCAGAGGCGGCGTGGGGCTCGACGGGGTTGCGCGGCCCGGAGGAGGGGAGCCGGAGGTGGGGGTCGCCGGCGAGCCGGAGAGAGGAGCTCGGGCGGCTCGACGGAGAGGCGCGGGGCGCGACGGCGAGGCACAGAGGAGGGCGAGGAGGCGGTGGCGGGGCGCTGTCGACGGCGAGCGCGGAGGCGAGGGCGGCCGGAGGCGAGGACGCAGAGGCCGGAGCGAGCTGCTGCGGGGCAGAGCCGAGGAGAGGGCGTAGGGCGCATGCCCGCTGGTGGCGCGACGCCGGCGGCGCTCTGGCGGAGGGAAGGAGGAGGCGAGGCGGGCCGGCGGCGCTCAGGCTGATCGGAGCGGGGGACGAAGGGGTGATGCAGGCGGAGGCGGAGCTTGTCGGCGGGGAGAGTGGGGAAGGCGGGAGGCCGGTGCCGAGGGGTGGCGAGCGGCGAGCTCGCGAGAGGGAGGGGAGGGACGCCGCGGAGGGAGAGGAAGGCGGCGGAGCTCCGAGGTAGGGCGGCGGTAGCGCTCGGGCCAGAGAAGAGAGAGGCGGGGTTCGGTGGCGAGCCAGGCGGCGGCGGAAGGCGGACCTGGAGGGGCCGAGGGCGAGGAGGAGACCTGGCGGCGCGGGGCGGTCGTTGGGGAGAGGAAGGTGGGGAAGAGAGAGGAGCGTCGGGAGAGGAAGGTGGGGGGAGGCAGCGGCAGACGCGGGATGGGGAGGTGGGACCCGCGGGTGGTGGGGCCAGGGGGACAGGCGGTCAGGGGGTGGGCGGCGTGTTGTGTGCGTGCGTGGTGTGTGTTGTGTGCTGCTGGTTGGTGGGGAGGGGGAGAGAGGGAGTGAGGTTGACGGGTGGGACCAGGCGGCGGGGCTGGGTGTGAGAGAGGGAGTGGCGGCAGGGGAAGAGAGAGAGAGAGGAGGTGGGCCAGGAGGGTGGGGCCAGGTTGTAAGGGAGAGGGGGGTAGGTGAGAGAGAGAGAGAGGGGTGTGGGGACGCGCCCAGGTGGGCCTGGGGAAGGTGGGGAGGGCTGGTGGATTGGTGAGGTGGCGGTGGGTGTGATGAGGTGGAGGGAAGGTGAGGTGGAGGGCACTGGTTGGTGGGTAGACTAGGATTGGGTGGGAATAGGTTTAGGTGGACCGTTTTATTCTGGGGGTGGCCGACTGGGTCGGATCGGCCCGGTTTGGCTGCCCCCACTAAAATAATTAAATATTTTATTTGTTTAAAACAGGGCTTTTGCAAACCGATAGCAGACAAAACAAAATAATCCGGAGACCCGGGTTTTGCGTTTGGAATATATACGGGGCGCTTAGAAAACAAGAACAGGTTTTTCCGCAAATAGCTTTATGCAAGCAAATGCAAGATGATGACGATGCTCAAATGCAATGTGGCATGATGACATGAGCATGCGGTCATGATGATGCAATGCACAAAAACAACGTGATTTTCTAGTAGTGGTTTGCGGGGCGCCACACAAGTCTACCCCTCGGGGTAGACCACGTGGGAGACCTCCCAAGGCTCCTATGGTCCGTCCCCCTACTAGTCGTGCCCGCTCGGTCCCCGCTATGGGGACCCCCTGGCCCGAGGTATCCTATGCACATCCTTCGGGCCATCTGGGCATTCATTTGGAACATCCGAGGGTTCGGGCAAGAGGGCCGACGTTGCCAGATTAAGGAATACATCCGTTTGGAAGCGCCGGATATTGTCATCCTTTAGGAGACGATTTGTCAGGATTTTTCCATCGAGGAGTTAGATGGTCTCAGCCGCTGCAAGTTCTCCTTGTCTTGGCTCCCGGTGTCTGGTCACTCGGGGGTATCCTTCTGGGGCGAAGGAGGATACCTTCGCCATAGATGATATGGACCGTAGGGAATTCTTTGTGAGTATGGCACTGACCCATAGACAGACTCGCTTCAAATGGGAGGTGATTATTGTCTATGGCCCCGCGGACCATAGGAGGTCCGCTGATTTCTTGCTAGAGCTCAAATCGAAAGTGGAACGGGCGGTTCTCCCGGTGGTGGTGGCCGGTGACTTCAACCTGATCCATTCCGCTGACAACAAGAGTTCGGCAAATGTGGACCTCCCTAGGATGCGTATGTTCAACGACTGCATTGCCGATCTTGCACTCCACGAGATTGCGCGGGTGAGCGCTACATATACCTGGACCAATAAACAGCGGGACCCGATTCGCAGTGTTCTCGACTGTGTCTTCGTTTCTGTCGATTGGGAGATGGCCTTCCCTCTCTGCTCTCTCAGGGCGGTCACCAGGGTTGGGTCTGATCACACCCCGCTCCTCTCCTCTGGAGGGGGCCATCCGCCTAGGCTCAATCGACTCCACTTTGAATCCTTCTGGCTGCAGAAGCAAGGATTCGTCGAGGCTATTCGGGCTAGGTGGCTATCGGTGGCGGTGTCCACCCCGGATCTACTGTGCGGTGGATATCTGGCACCACTGTGCTAAGCTATCCCGATAGTTCATGAGGGGATGGGGTGCCAACTTGGGGGCTGAACTCAGAACCCAAAAGGACGCCATCTTGCGGGAAATCCAGGCCTTGAATCGGGAGGCTGAGCTGTGTGGCCTTTCTCCCGAGGCTTGGTCCATAGGTATTCCCTTGAGACCTCCATTATGGAGATCTACAAGGGAGAGGAGGCGTTTTGGCGACAGCGGAGTCGCCAGAACTGGACTGTCCAGGGGGAATCGAACATTGCCTACTTCCATGCCATTGCCAATGGAAGGAGGAGGAAGTGCTCGATCCCATGCCTCTAGGAGGGGGACTCTTTATTGGAATCCCCTCAAGCGCTCTCCTCCCATATTTATGCCTTCTACAAGGACCTTTTCTCGGCGTCGTCACCTTCGGGCCTCTCTCTTGTGCCGGATTTCTGGACCGGTGAGGCGTTGGTCTCCCCGGCTAAGAATGTGGACCTCACTAGTCCTTTTCTCCCGGAGGAGGTGGCCTCCGCCTTGAAGTCCATGAGGACCGGTTCTGCCCCCGTCCCCGATGGGCTTCCTGTGAGATTCTTCCAGACCTTCTAGGCCCAGCTCCTCCCGGTGATCATGCAGATGTTTCAGGAGTTCTACACGGGTACTTTTGTGATGTCACGACTGGATTTTGGGGTGATTACCCTGATCCCCAAGGTAGTGGGGGCCACGGATATCCGCCAGTTCCACCTGATCACGGTGATCAATGTCATCCAGCATCTGTTCGCCAAGGTCTGTGCCCTTCGTCTCGCCCCAGTATTGGAGAGGCTCACACATCCTCTCTAGTTCGCCTTTCTTAAGAGACGCCTGATTCATGACGATGTCATGGCGCTTCATAAAATTATTCATGAAGTGAAGGCACACCATCAGAAGGGGGTGTTCCTTAAGATGGGCTTCTAGAAGGCCTATGACCGCTTGGACTGGTCCTTCTTGAGGCTAGTTCTAGAGAGGAGGGGGTTCGATGACCGCATGATCTGCTGGATCATGTAGTTTGTGATGAGTGGATGAACGGCGATCAACGTCAATGGTGAGATTGGCCCCTACTTTAGTACGTCCTACGGGGTTAGACAAGGGGATCCTATATCCCGCTGTTGTTTAACGCTGCGATGGATGCCCTTGCAGAGATTTTGGATAGAGCCAAAATCGCTGGCCACATTTCGGGTGTGGTTAGGCATCTTATTCCTGGTGGGGGTATCTCACACCTCCAATATGCGGACGATACCATGATCATGGTGGAGGGCTTAGAGCGGGACATCATCAACCTTAAGTTCCTGCTTCTATGCTTCGAGTCCATGACTGGGCTTAAGATCAACTTCGACAAGAGTGAGGTTATGATCCTTGGACACTCCGAGGAGGACCACCAGTGGATTGCGGATAATCTCAACTATAAGTTAGCTGATGTCCCTGTTACGTACCTTGGGATGCCCATCCGGAAGACTAGAGTTCTAATCAGAGATCTGGCACCCTTGGTATCGAGGGTACGCTCCAAGGCTGAGCCCTGGAGAGCGCTCCTCACATCCAAGGGGAGCAAGATGGTTCTGATCAACTCCTGTCTCTCAAGTCTGCCCATGTACCAGATGGGGCTATACCTACTGCCGGAAGGGACCCATGCCTACTTCGCTAAGGAGTTATCTAGGTTCTTTTGGGCAGCCCGAAATGGCCATCAGAAATACCATATGGTTAAATGGGCAGACGTCTGCACCCCCAAGAGCCTTGGGGGCATAGGGATCCTCAATTCGCGCCGCTTTAACGTGGCCATGATGCTTAAATGGGTTTGGCGCATCCTTCGGGATGATGGGGGTCTTTTGCTGCAGCTCATCAAGGCCAAATACCTCCGGGGCCGGCCCTGTTAGCCTGTGAGCGTAGAGAGGGCTCTCAGTTCTGGAGAGCCATTCAAGAGATCAAACCATTCATCGGTTTGGGCATATCATTTGCGATCGGCAGTGACAGCGGGGTGCGATTCTGGTTGGACCCATGGCTCACGTTAGTTCCTCTCGCTGTGCAGTTTTCTACCCTCTTTGCCATCTCCGCCTCCCCGTCGGGTCTTGTTGTTGGGGCCTTTCGTGAGGGCCGCTGGAACATCTTGTTCCGTCGATCCCTTAATATGGCCGAAGCAACGAGCTTCCAATAGCTAATGGCGGCCCTTCCGGCTGCCTTGGCCGAGGAACTGGATTCGGCATCTTGGCTCCTCCACCCCTCGGGGGAGTTCTCGGTGGGCTCGGCCTAACGGGCCCTGTTCCAGGGCCCGGAGTTGCGATGGACGGTGCCCCTTTGGAAAGCCCCCACCCCCCTTAGCATCTGCATCTTTGTTTGGCAGTTACTCCATGACCGCCTTCCCTCCGGGGTGGAGGTGGACAAATGTAATGACCCAGGCAATGGCCTTTGTCCCCTATGTGGGACTCCGGAGACCTGTGCCCATATTTTGTTATCTTGCTCGGCGGCTCAGTTCCTTTGGAGTTTTGTTCCAGAGGCGTTGGGTGATGCTTGGCAGGCACAGGAGTTCGGCGAGTTCCTGCAGTCCCAGGCCGGAGGGGGCGCCGCCTCTTCTGGCTTGTGTTCGCGGCCATGTCTTGGACCCTTTGGAACGTGCAAAATAAGATGATGATTGAGAAGATCTATCCTACCCGTGCATCTGACTCTATCTTTATGTTTCTTGTCTTTCTTCAGCAGTGGTCCCACCTGGTGCGTCAGCGTGACCGGACGCCCTTCAACGGCACTCTTCGGGCCTTGAGGATGGCGGCGACCCCCTTCTCGGCGCCGACGGCTGCTTGACCTACGGTGGCTGGGGCGAAAGCCTGATTTGAGAAGTATCATTGCATGCCAAAAAGTTGACCCTCGTCCAAACAAAGACCAATGTTTAGGGTAAAACAAAAACACAATCCTAGCAATTCTGCACATGTATGGTGTGGCATACTATGAACTATGAACCCTCGTGCTCGATCTACCTGAATTCTCCGACGTGGGAAATAATTCATGTGACCATCGATCTAGAAATTGCTAATTATAATTAACACAGGTCAGTTGGAAATTAGAAACACAAACAAGCATACAACAAAAACACGGTATTAGCATACGAGTGTAATTCTAAAAATGACGACCTACCTAGAATGAACTGGACTTGCAGCTTCTCTGTGACTAAGTAAGATAGAGACCCCCTTAATTGTGCAAAAGGAACACACACAAAAAAACTAGTACTTCCTCCGTTTAGAAATATAAGATGTTTTAGTTTTGTAAAGGAGACGTATCTAGACACCTTTTAGTGTATAGGTTTAAATAAATCTAGACACTAAAAAATGTCTAGATACATCTTACTCACAAACCTAAAACATCTTATATTTCTAAACGGAGGGAGTACAAACTAATTTGCCAGCACATCACTGCAAATATATTCATGCAATCGTGCCGAATATGTGGATAGGCTTGGGCCTCATGTGTATGGAGGACCATGAGTCCATGGGTAAAAAAAAGAGTGACAACAATTCTGAAACAAATGCGTCAGCGACATTTAACATCAAGATTAACATCTAGTGATAGAGAAAAATAATGACAACAACAATACACTTACTATGACAATTATGTTTAACAGCGAAAAAGGTTGATTGTGTTTTGGAATTTTCTTTTTTGTTGCTTTGGCCAGGCCTCGAACCGGCTTGGGGAACACAGGCATTTCTAGCCAACCAAGCAACACACGTTCTGTCAATAAAGAGAAATGTGGACTAGAAAATAAAGGAAACGATGCATTATGTGCGTGTTGCATTCTGAGTTGCCACTGGAATGGAGTCAGCCTGCTGAAACTTCCACCATCAACTTGCTAAGATTTCCATTGTCTTACAGTCAACTTGAAGGAACCTACAGGGCAAATAGCATGCTTATTGACAAGACAAGCTAAATGACAAACAAGTTCATCACCTGGCAGATAAACACGATTTCATGAGTTAAATCCACCGCAGAATCAAAACTTCCACTGAGTTATGACTGATAATGTGTTAGTTTGTTTTTACAGAAAACAATGAACCCGATCTCATCTAGTAATGCAGGACATGAGAAAATTAGCACTAGAGGGCTGAAGAATAGATAATAGCAGCAAAGTGTGCTAAATCAGTCAACTATGAACTATTTTCCTTGCTACAAATTAACACCAGAGACTGGAAATTGTTGAAATGCTTGGTGAATTTCTAGCATAAAAGGACAGAGCCATCTTTTATTCATCCTTAGAAGATCATGTTCGGCTTACTTTCTATGCATCATATCAAACAAGAAAGTAGAATTGTAAATTGAGAGGCTTGTTTCTCCCCAAAGCAACAAAAACTTCAGCAGCCTTCTGAAGAATTAAGTTGGCTAACTTCATCTAAAAACAGGCTGACCAAATGATATGGTAATAATTTAATACATGTTCCTAGATTAACTATAATCAAAGAGGACATGACAGCGCTAAAGTCACTCGAGATGACGGGGAAATATATTCAGGTGAGAGGAGGTGGGTTCCTTTGTCACCTGTGGTGTGGACTGCACCAGGAAATGCTCATCGCAAAATTGGTCGGAGGGGATACATCCAGTCTACAATGAGCGTTTTTTCAACAAGATTTGTAGACTACACACATGTGCACACTTGCACCAGCGAACGTGTCATGCCATCAATCATACACTCATACCTAGAATAGAATGGTGCTGACCTAGACTACCTAGAGTGGTCCCGTTGAAGTTCAGTGACAAAGATATGCAAGTTTGGAGATCAGAGAAATACTTGAAAGTTGAACCATCAGTACTAGCTCAGTGATCCATAATGTAATTTGGTCCAAGGAAACTCACAAACAAAAATATGCAGCCTATGGAAGGAAAAAATAAACTTGAAAAAGTGTCAAATGAATTGTGCATTGTGTACACTTACATATACTGCAGACTGATTTTCACCCGCTTGTCTGGATCTCCTCTTCAACCTTGCCTTGGTCCTCCTCCTTCATATTTCATCGCCCCAGGTTCGGATTTCCACTGTGGGGTGGTTCGGAAGCAGAGTAGCTGTATTCCTGATGGCATCCTCTGATGCCTCCACCTCCCGAACCGTGGCACCAGTGCAAATGATCTTGGCGATAATATGTGTAACAGAAGAGAGGTGCTGGATGCCAAAATCAAGATCCCTGCCAGCATCTAATGGAACCTCCAGCTTTTCAAGGCTGGGCATGGCCCCAGCTTCAAACATCAGGCCTTTCCCGTTGCTCCAGCAGGTGAAGCGGAGCTCCTTCGGGCACATGAACATGTTGCTGCTTATGAAGAGTCTTTGTTTGGGAGCAGCTGATTCTGATGACAACCAGAGAAACAGCAAAGCAGGTAGCGCTCCAAGGATCTCAAATGTGTCCTCCTTTACTGGGTTAATATTGATATATAGGCATGTCAGGTTGTCAAGTGATGCAATCCAAGCCGGAACCCTGGGAAAGAAATAGTAGGCGTCCATCTGGAACTTCTGGAGGAGATGAGGGGACGGGAACCAAGAGTCCAACAAGAAATCTATGGAATAACCATACATTTCTTTTAGAGGAATGGAATACCCATAATCACCCCTAATGCATAGAGACCGAAGGTTGAGTCTACCCAGTTTACGGAGCGATGAGACCAAGTTCTCCGCAAAAGTTTCTTTGTTACTGTGTGTATTGACGATGCACCAACGCAGCCCAAGAATTCTCAGTTTGGTCAGTCTTCCCAGCTCCAACAAAGAAGATGCCAAACTGTCCCACTTGACTTTGATCTCTCTTAGCTCCTGCAGAGCATGCAAATTCCCAATCCCTTCAGGTAATTCCAGACTGTTGACACGCAAACAGGTCAAGTTTTGCAGTTGAACAATGTCTTTGGGCAATTTTCTTATCTTTGTCCATCTTATATCCAGAGTCTGCAAATTCTGCAGTTCTCCTAATTGTTCAGGGAATGCAGAAATGGTTCTAACATCGAGTCGCAGATATTTCAACTGACAAAGCTTCCTTACATGTTCAATACAGCTGCTTTCCATCTCCTCACCATTTTCTATATCAAGTACTCGCAGAAATCGAAACTTTGAAAGAGAAGGCATCTGTTCAGTGTACCCAAAAATACTGAGCGACCGACAATGGGATATGATCGCTGTTGGTGGAACTATGACGTTCTCTTGGGAATAACAGTTGAGAGATAGTCTACGAATCTTATGTTGCAGCACTAGTTTCTGATTTTGGTCACCAACGAAGGTGGCAAAGTTTTCTTCAATTGACTTGGATATAAGGAGATCAAGAACCATATCATGGACTCGGCATGAATCAACTCGACCATCAAACTGAATTTTCACAGGCTGAATCATACTTCTATTGATAAGGTCATTAAAATAACGCTCTGCTATTTCCTCCAAATCTTGTCCACCCTCTGTATTAATAAATCCTTCAGCAATCCACCTCCTTATTAATCGATCCCTCTGAATTTCATAATCTTCTGGAAATATACTCAGGTACAGTAAACATGTCTTCAAATGGTGGGGAAGATCATCATAGCTGAGGGATAATATCCTTCTCATCTCTTCTACACTGTTATCTTTTTCCATTGTCGAACCAATTGAATTATATACTCTCTCCCATTCTTCGTTTGTACTAGCTTTATTAGCCAATAAGCTAGCTACTGTAATAATTGCCAATGGCGAACCACCACATTTTTTCAATATTTCAGAGGATATTTCTTCCAATTGAGGAGGGCATATATCTCCCGAGCCAAATATACGTCTCACAAATAAACTCATGGAGTTAGATTCAGTAAGAGGCGATATTTCATAGACATGATCATGGTGAGGAGAGCAACATGACTTGGCTATAGTAATACTGCGAGTTGTTGTCATTATTTTGCTTCCAACATTATTCGGAAACAAAGCACATTTGATAATCTTCCATGCTTGACTACTCCAAATATCATCAATGATGACAAAGTACCTACAATATGAAAATTCAAATGGATGCTCCATGAAAGCTATTATAAATTAGTAGGTACTAACAAATAAAAATGGCACAACTTCTTAGTGTCAAATGTTAAATCTCGTGGGATAACTCCCGTGTTTTACTATATCTGTCCTCAATGCCACCATGCGAACAGATCTAGGAAGCACTAAAACCTAAGGATTTAACAGAAGATAAACATTAAATAGCATGCTAGACCAATAAACACTCCAAAGCAATAAATAGGGGTACAAACTGGAACTCTGCAATAACTGTACTCTTGATTTCCTTAATAGACAGAAATACTGAAAGGAGTTTCCCTAGACTGGGCACAGATGTAGTGATATGGAGGGAGTATGAAGTAACTAAGTAAAGAAAAATGCTTCTGTGCTACACAAAGAACATGTGCTTCAGGAATCAGGATTTTTATCTGCTAATGGAATACTGGATCACTTTTGTGTGTATCACTAATGATCATTATCCCCTAAAGTTTGATAATAGAAACAAGTGAAAACGTGAATTTTTTCAGTTCTCCTGAAAACAAAACTACAACAATCATAAGCGAATATGAACTATAGGCACATACGTTCAGTATATATGCATTTCTCTAGAAGTAGAAAAACAATTTTCTATTCTATTTGATTTAGTTGAACAACAGTACAACAATCGAAAGTAATAGAATGGCTTATATACCTTAATCCAGTAAATCAACCATTGTTTAAGGTACTGAATAGATGTGGATCAAAGTATGATGCACTACAAATATCAACAGCCAAGTAAGCATCTAAAATTAGTGTGTACCTTTTGGTCTTTAGAAATTCTTGGATTGCATTGATGAGCTTTTCCTCGTCCCAGATATTTATGTTAGCATACTCTTGCTGGCTGACTTGAGAGAGTATACTTCTTAGGATCTTCTTCACATCAGGCTGTTGTGACAAAGAAACAAAAGATCGACACTGGAACTGGCCCTCCAGTTTACGGTAGACCTCATTCGCAAGTGTAGTTTTACCGAGACCCCCGGAACCCACAATGGACATCACCTTTAGCTGCTGCACTGACGAACCCACCCCCTCCATTAGCCACTTGACTAGCTGATCCCGTGGCTTGTCAATACCAACAAGCCCATCTGGCTCAGCGTAGAGCGAAGGCAAACGAGGGTCAATGTCCCTTGAAATTCTAGGCTCGAAGGTGCGCTCATCGAGCTTATACCTCATACTTCGCTTGCTTGCATCTTCAACACGTGCCTTGAGCCCCTGGATTTGGCTGGAGATTTGATGGCGCGCCCTCAGCGCCTTGAGCTGCTGGACCAAACTTTGGACGAGCCCTGCAGCCTTAGCCATGTCAGTTTGAGCAAGATTTTTCATAAAGTCGTCGATGCAATCCTCGATGTCATAAGACATCTCCCGGACTTGGTTCCTCCATTCCTTCGTCTGCACATCAAGATCACAGTCTACCTCTGCCAGCCTATGAAGGAGCGCATTCATGCTGCTCAGCTCATCTTTCATGAACTCCACCTCTCTGCGTACACCCTTCAGTTTTGTGTACTCCTCCCCAAGCAGGGCCGTGAGTTTGCCAATGACAGATGTTATCACCCCTGCTAAGACGCTCACCATCTGTTGGAACTTTGATGGCTTTATCTGGCAAAATGCCCAATTTCGTAGCAGATCTAACCCCAAGCTTCAGCAGAACAAAGCAAATACCTGGAGATGCAGGTATGCATCATCAACAGAGGTAGGTACCATGCTGAATACCAACCAAAGTGTACAAGAATGCTAGAAAAGCACAAACCCCAATCTAATAAAATAGCAAAAGAAGAAGAAGAAATATGCCCTCTAGATGCACATGTGAACCTTCCATTCTATCTAAATCAATTGCTCACCAAGTGGCGCAAACATAACAGACATGAACTCATGGTACATAGACATGTACGTATAGCATGCAAGGACATTTTAATTATGTAATGAGGACCAGTTATTTATTGGAACGATTCGAATAGTAGTAGGTCCCAAACTTGAGTTTACCTACACACGAATTAGGCATAAACTCATTCTAATTTATTATGACATTAAAGGGGAGAGAATACCTATTTAGGAGTCGTTCACTACTGCAATTAAAAAACGAGAATTCTAGTTAATGGTCCCAATTTGTTCTGAATTTTGCAGTCTGTGACTATAAATCCACTTTTCATCTCAATAGAAAGAAATAGGAAGTCCTCGTAGTAACTCCAGCGAATCTCATCAAGAACTCTTTGTGCTTACAGAGATACATATAAGTTTTTGTGCTTTGAAAACATGCTCAAACTTAAGTACCCGATCAGTTGGAACTTTCCTTGCGAGTTTCCTTAGCCCACTTTTGTTCATCTTTCTCCTAGGGATATACTTTACTAGTTTGAAACTGTGTCATAAGTAAGGTTATTCAATAAAAAAAGTAAGGTTATTCCCCATCTACCTTTACTTTATTTTGAATCGTTTGTTCTGAATCTTTCTATTCTGAATTCAGTTAACAACCAGATCTAGTATCATTTCTTGCATTTTTCATAACTCGTAAAATACCGAGCGGGCACAATTTCCCCCAATTTATGACCTGTCATAGGATTTGTTATGTAAATAGGTATATATTCCTTTCTATTATGAATTGTGACCGTTGCTAGATTAAAAGAAGTGCAAATATGGGTTCAATTCCCTTTGTGTTGCTAGACAAAGTGTACAAGAAATAGAATTAGGAATCTAACTGCATATGTTTGTGGAAATTACTGTGTGAATAGATGTTTTATAACCACCAGTTCATGCACAATAATAAACAATAAATAGTACTACTATATAGTGCTCATCGACCAGCTCAAGACTGTAAGGAGAAAGTCAAGCAAGGTTTAACTCCCTTGTCATGTTGGTCACCTGGAGTATTTGGCGCGAAAGGAACAGAAGGGTTTTCGACAACGCTTACAAGCCGATTGTCACGATTATCCAGGAGGTTAAATCTAATGCCAAGATGTGGGCTATCGCGAGCAAGGGTCGTTTCAGTTTGCCTGACCAGTAGTTTTTCGTTTTGGTTGGTTAGCAGCAATTATAGTCTTTTAGTTCTGTTTGTTTTTAGCTGTAGATGAGTAGATTGGGTCGTTTATGTCATTGTTTGCCTTAGTCGGGTCGCTCGCTCTCTGTTATCTGTACTCTGGCCCTTCTCTGGGTCTTTTCTTAATATATACATGCACCTCTCCTGCATGGTTCGAAAAAAAATGACATGAGTGTATCAAAGTAGGATGGTGCCAGTTAACTTGTTACTGTCAAATCGATTTCAGCCAGATCTATGGCACTGAAATGCAACAAGATACGCCATAAAAGGAGCACATCACGTATTAAACAGCCCGCCACCAAGATGCCGCACAAATCCTAACACCGACGAAATTCACCGCACACGCATAGAGAGACTAGCTTCTCTTCTCTCTCACGCACACATGCACAGCCAAATACCTGTTCGTAGCAAGTCAGGCCAGCGTCGGCGCCGGCGAGATCGGCAAAGCCGCAGCGGCGACTGCGAGATGCACCGCCGGGGCGGAGAGTGGGATCAGTGCGCTCGACAGGTGGGAGCAGAGGCCTCAGTCGTGGTGGTGGCCGCGGGGAGCGGCGGCAATGGAGTGGATCAGAGGACAGAGGAAGGAGTGGAAGTTTTTGCTTCTCGGATAGCAGAACTATTGGCACCGCAAGTGCGGAGGCAGTGTGAGAAAAGTCGGTCAACGGCCGGATTTGCTGACCCTATCACGTCGCCACTAAGAGCATCCCCACTCTTGGCGAAATTCAAAAAAAAAAATTAGCAAACTCGGTTTTTTTCTTGGATAACACCGAGTTTCCCACTCGCATTTTCAGGCCGAGTTTCTAGGTTCGGCGAAATTCAGTTAAACACGGCGAAATGTGTGAATATAGACGGATTTCATTAACTGGGTAAGGACGCACATATTACATCGAATTTAACTAGAAAAAGGCCGCCGCCGCCGTGGTCGATGATGGACGCCGCTTCTACAAGCCGAGGCGGGTGTGGTTGCCGGCCTGGATGTGCTTCATGACGGTGGCCAGAGTTCGCCTGGAACGCTCCACCAGCGGCGGCGAAAAGCCGCATTGTGACGAGGCGGCGAGTCCGGCGGTCCATCGTGTCGGGCGAGATCCCGGAGGCGTCTGTCGGCGAAGAACTGTCTCCAGAAGACCAGGTTGTCAGGATCCTCGGCGAGATCTGGGTCTTTCATGGCGGCGATAGCCCTCTCCAGCCATGTCCTCGTCGGTTGGCACCAGCGAAATAGGATCCCGTCGGCGCTGAGTTGCCAGGCGAAGGGGAGACGATAGTCCGGCGGCGCCGTATAGCCCGCCTCGTGGAGCAGCCGGGCTTTCCACGTCTGTAGCGTGCGTCGGCCGCTCGCCGCCGCGATGTCTCCGGGAAATCTCTCGGCCATGGCTTTTCAGCAAAGTTGAGGAGGCAGAAAGGTGCGAGCGTCTGGAGTTCGCCGGAGTTGGGAGCGGTGTAAGAGACTATGAAGGGAGACAGCTAGATGTACACCTTTTATAGGCCGAGTTCGGTGGCGAGGGCGGGAGGGTGTAGCGGTGAGGGCGGGAAAAGAGAAACGGCGGGAAGGATGACGACGACTCGGCTTCTGTCGCTGACAGGTTGGTCCACTCGGCCAATTCGCTTCATTTAGCGTTTCCAGTGCGTACCCGGGATCCTGGGTATGGCCTGAGAAGTCCGGACCAAAGTTGGCCCAAATCCAGACAAAAAGAGGTTCCTGGATACACGACTGGACCGATTTTCGGCGTCCAGACCAAAATTCGACGTCCGGATCGGCGTCCTGGGTAGCCGAGTGGAGATGCCCTAAGCTTTGACCTGTATTTAGAAAATGAAACATGTCCCTCCCATCCCACCCACAAGCTAGAACTTAAAAATGTAAGAATAAAAAATCACATAAATATATCACTACAGATTTTTGCGGATCAAAAATGTCCTAAAACATAATGTGTATGTGTATATTCACTTATGCAAGGCACCATCATTGTCGAGGAAATTGAATATTTGGGGTTACACATATGCAAAAAATGTCCTAAAACATAGTACTCCCTCCGTTCGGGTTTATTAGGCTGGAGGGCCATGTCGCTAATACCAAGATATAGGCTAGAAAATGAGTGAGAAGCACCGAAAACGTTAAAGCTACCTCTTAATTGCGGCGAAATCAACTCCACCGAAATAGCCATGCAGTCCTTTTTCTTCCATCGGCCAATCAACGATGAGGGAGGGAGACCATGGGGTCATCTACATCTGCCTCATGTGCGGCTTTCTCGTTCAGAAATTAATTAACGCACGAGAATTAAGGAAAATTAATACTTCAGTCTTATAATCTCGAAATACCTGAAAAAGCTCTCCAGACTAATAAACCCAAACATAGGGAGTAATGTGTATTAGCATCTCTTTTTCTTCCTTCAATTTTTCTGTGTTTTGATCCCAATGTGTGTGTGTGTGTGGTGGTGGTGGTGGGAGGTAAGTTCTATATTAGTTTGCTCCAGGTATTTCTTATATGTGTCACACAATTACATACCAGCATCATGTCACTTGGATCTTATTAGGCTTGTGAAACTTTTAAGTATTTTGTACCATTGTTATACTATGTGTGTGATAGCTTGCTACCATATTAACTTATTTGTGAGATTATGTGTTTTCTAGTTTTTTAATCATGGAACTATGTTTAAGTGTTATCATGTGTTATATCTTGATCTCCCTCCATGTCATATATTACCATGTTTCATCTATTAATCATTTGCTGTATCACACACCCTTGTGGACAGATTAATATTTTATACACTTTGCACCCTGTGGATTCTAAATATGTAGGGGTGGGTGCTCATTTCAACTCTATTTTTATATTCTATGATTGAAAAGAAACATTCTAAATAATCCACAAACTTAGAGAATGAAACTCTATATCATAAGAAATCCAAAAACATATCATATATATCCTTTTCGAGCGCTCGTCATGTTATCATCAAGAACCAAAATAGGAGATTGAAAGGATCTCTTTGCCCTAATTTTGCTTTTGTGTTAATGAAAGGAGATTAGGGAACCAATGATATTCATGAGGTATTTGATTAGGTTTTTGTCCATGGAAGTAACAGAGAAAAACAAGACATTATGTTTTTATTTATATCTCTATCAAGTCATAGGAGGTTGTACTATTAGGAGGGGTTTTGATGAAGGACAAAAGGCAGGGATTCATCCCTAAAATATGCCTATATACACTTAGAATACATGAGAGAAACCACCACAATGAGTAGTTTTACAATTTCTATGTCCATGTGTATGGTTCGGAGGCCTCGGTGAATCTAGCAGCTATTGGAAAAACACATGGATATTTAGCCAGAAACAACCCAAAACTCTAAGTGATTCATAGGAAGCTATTAATGGGCAAGAACGGGTGACCCTATATAATAGGGTCTTCTTCCCTAATGAAAATGGTCTCTGTTTTTCCATTATAAATAAGCTCATTGCTCCTTCCCCAAAGCTCCATTGTTCACTCTAAGTAAGTGGAAAGAGAGGAGATCTAGACCGGTCATTCCACCAACTAACATGCACTATAAGAAAAATCGGATTTTATAACGGACAATTTTCGTGAGACCTTCGTGGTAAAAGCCTCGTCACAAATGAATCTACGGTTTTTTCTTGTCCGTGGCGGCGCACCCTTCAGACACGAAAACTTGTTCCATCGTAGATATGTTCGCCAGCCGCGTTGACCGTTGATGTCATGCAAACTACCACATGGCAAACACGTTAACAGTCAGCTACTGCCGTTAACTGCCATGCAAACCGTGGTACAAAGTTAGGCCTTGCTAAGGCCTAATAATTAATAAGTGGACTGGCCCATTGTGTGAGCCCAATAGGAAGACGGTCTGTTACTGTTTCGACCAGCACTATTTAAAATAGGCCCATCAGTGTGGCCTGTAAACTTTTAGGCCCGCTACTTTTTGGCCTACATAAGGCCCACGACAACCCAAGATTGTGCAGCCACTTGCGGCCGGTACTGTTTCGTCGTGCTGTGAATCTGGCATTTTACTATTTTGGCATGTTGTGAATCTGGCCTTCTACTATTCCGGTATGATGTGAATCTGGCCTTTTAGTGTTCCGGTCTGCTGTGAATCTGATATTTTACTGTTTCGGCATGCTAACCATCTAACATTTTACTATTCAGGTCTATTAGTATTCAGGCATGTTACAGTTCCAGTCCTTCAGGATTTTGGTCATGGTACTGTTCACGCCATTTATTGTTATGGCCTTTTGGTTCTTTAGGTCAGTTACTATTCTGGCATGTTATTGTTCTCTCCTATTACTGTTCTAGACTATTACTGTTCTGGCCTATTACTGTTTTGGTATGTTACTGTTTCGGCCTACTACTGTTCTGGCATGCTACTGTTCCGACCTTTCACTGTTATGGCGTTTCACTGTTATGGAAATTTACTGTTATGGACTTCTACTATTACGGCCCTTCACTGTTCTGGCATTTTACTATTTTGGCCTTTTACTATTTGGCCATTTAATGTTTTGTACTTCTAATATTTCGGCCTTTTACTCTTTTGGTCTTTTATTATTGACGCTCACGTTCATGCTCACGTCGTTTCATTGATAGTTTTGTTCCGGCATGTTACTATTTTGGCCTTTTTTGGATGCGCCGACTTATTTTTCAGAACAACACATGAATGCTAAGACGCCAATTAATATACATACGAAAATTTAAACTACTTATTACACAACAATAAAAGTTTATTAAAACAGATCATTAAACAAGATCTGTATTCTAAAATATTACAGAGTGTTGGTATCCTCAATAAGAGATCGGTACATGGCGATTCGCTTTAATGTACCATATGTCCTCTTCTTCAACATTTCAGCTACAGATCTAACAGTAGCTACACCCTTTCTTTTTGCATGCAACACAACATTCATATATCTATCACCTGCAGGAGGTCTTCTCGGTGGACTGTTAAGTAAGTTATTTGCTTCAGAAATGCAATGGGAGGATGAATGAGAAGAGGGGTCACAACTTTTAGTCCTGCCTTCTGATGACTCCTGCTTGGTTTTAACTGCAGCCTGATAAAATATGGTGAAAGTGGTTAAAACAAAGAACAAGGGAAAAAGTAGTATTATATAATTAGAGATCATTTAAGAGTAAACACAAGGTGAGCCTTACTAGATGTGTCTAAGAAATTTACTAGGCTCGCGTCTAAGAAAATAAAATTTGCTTCACCGTTTACACCAGATAGGGGACCCACTCATCCGAGTAGAAAGAAACAATAAAGACATGGGTCTTGTACTAGACCCAGGGTCCAAAAAAACTTAGCTAGACTCACCCTCTCCAATGTTTAGACCTAGGTCTAGTAAGAAAAAGACTCTCTTATACATCCCAAATTTCCAACGCTGCACATGTTGGGCATCCACTATGTATGAATAAACCACACCATAAGCCAAAAAGTGCAACTTAAGAGCTATCTATATACATAGTGGACCTTATACACAAGCCAAAAAGTTTAAGGGTGACCCATAAGCTTTAAGTAAGTATGAACTTACAGTAGATCGTTCAGGCTGATAGTAGCTCCTTCTCAAGCGGGTGTGACTACTGGTTAATCTGCTAGTAATATCTGAGTCGAGCAGCTGTAACTCTGGTACTTATACTCCATTGTCCTTTCTCTGCATTAAGGCATGGCATTTAAAATCGATTTAGCTGGTTTGGAAGTATGAAAGCACTTAAAAACACCAAAAAGATAGCATTAAAATGACCATATGTATGATTCAAACTAGCTAGCTGATTTGGAAGGATGAAAGCAGTTGAGAACACCAAAAACATAGCATTAAAAATACCATATGGACATTTTATGAATTAAGCATTCGTAGATAGAAACACAACAAAACATGAATGGAAATGTCATGGCAAGTTTTCAGGTAGAATGGCCTATTAACTTAATATTCATGCAGGGAATATAACTTATTAACATGACAAGAAGCTGACCTAAGTAACACACATAAACCTCGCACTTTAGCCATGCTTGGCGTCAGATTGTTAGTGTTGGATCCTTTATTTGTTATTCACATGACCTATTCGAGCGCTCGAAAAGAATAACATCTATGAGTTAGTGTTGCTGGATTATACTGATAGTATGAGAATGCAAAAAAGGAAATAATAGCGACAAGCTTATGATGTGGATAGGAACTACCAGATGTGGGTGCAAACTAAATGGCAATAGCATGCAGGATAGTAAGCAACATTCTAACGCTTTAGTAGCTTACGAGTACCAAAAAAATAACAAACGAGCAAGAGAACCGTTGTGTGGCAGGGATGGGTGGGATGGGAAAGAGGGTGGCGGGGGCGGCGTCTAGGAATTTTGAGGTGGATCCGGTGCATTGGGCGGTGAAGATCCTCCCATGTGGAAGAGAGCATCAGCGGGGAAGGAGCTCCTATGTGGAAGAGAGGGATGGCTGTGAAGCAACTAGAGGAAGGTGGAGGTCGGAGGGGGTGGGCGACGAAGAGGCGATGGGGGGGGGTATAGGTGGGATGACGCACAGAAGAGGAATTTTGCATTCGCAAAAAACGGGGCGAGATTTTTGAATAGATGTGCGGGATGTTTCAGCGTTGTGCAGAAATTTTGAGGTTGAATCTTTCGACGTACGCTACTCCGATGTGGTTGATCCTCATGTGCTGGCACTGTCTAGACCCACACGCCAGCGACAACATGCTCACTAGCATTTATATGATTTTCCAAAGATTTGCCAAAATTGATAAACATTATATTTTGAAGGCTTTCAAACAAGATGACCAAGGTCACGACCATATATCTTCCATAGTTTATGATAACGTGTCCATATTTGGTAGATCGGTGTATCTTAGGATTTCAATCAATGTTTACAAAAGGAGATTCCTGATTTGATTAATATATAATTCCCTCCTTGGTCAGGGTCATTTAGGTGTTTAGGGTTTAGAGTTTAGGGGTTTAGGGTTAGGGAATTTTCAATAATATTCAAGCTTTATGCTTATATTCATGGAATAAAATAGCTAAAAGGGTGTTTCCCTAATTTTGTGTTTTGGTGTTTGATTAACAACACATTGTTGGACTAACCGTGTGCTAAGTGGTTTCAGGTGTGTTCATGTCATTACTCTTGTTAGTCTTTTTTCAGAAGTAAAAGGAGAGTTCTCGTGAAGTTTTTCTCAACAAGTTGCTGCCAGCCCTAGGAGTCTTCTCGGAATTTCTGGCCCCTGAGCTGGAGTTTCCGCCTCCACCATGTCAGAAACTACAACATGCTTCATCAGGATAGTCTGCTGCTAGCCCTTGGAAGTGGCTCGGAGTTTCCGCGTCTGGCGTCAGAGATTCCGGCCTCTCCGTAGTTTCCAGCTGGTCCTCGTCTAGAATATCCGCCCAGCTCACAAGGTCAAGCTGTTGCGAGCCCCAGTATTCGCCTCGGAATCTCCGCCATTCCGGGCGGAGTTTCTGGCTGGTGGAAGCTGGAGTCTCCGGGTTAAGTCACATGCAACGGCTATATTTCGAGGGGGCTATTTATACCCCCTTCTTCTATAAGGGCAGGCTGCGGCTTCTACTCTCTCTCCTCCATTGTTGCCGAGCTTCAACTTCCTAGTTCTCCCTCCCTAGCCACGATAACTTGATGCCCTTTGGGGAATCAAATGAGGATACCTAGACCTAGCTTTCCACCAAAGGGATTTGTGTTTCCCCACCATTTGTGTAAGTTGTTGTTGCCCTAGGGTTTGAGGAAACCCTAACTTGAATAAGTCACACTCCATAGCTCATCCTCGTGTGTAAGAGCTTCGGGGTCATCTTGGGAGCCTCCAATTTAGTTGTGGAGATGTGCCCCAAGGATTTGTACAAGGTTTCGGTCACCACCTTGAAGGCCACCGTATAGTGGATCGTGTGCTTTCCGTGAGGCGGGTGCGCGAGATAATAGGGTGAGGCCTTTCGTGGCGCTGGTGGTCTTAGTACCGCTCACCCCTCCAACGGATACCTACTTTCCCTCAAAAGGAAGGAACTTCGGGATAACATCACCGTGCCAACTCTCGGTGACTTATATCCTTTTCTACTTATTGTTATTGTTGCTTGCTTTCTTGTCATATAGGTTCTCCCACTTAGTTGCATATCTAGAGACCTTAATTTGTGTCAAGCCTTAAATTGAAAAAGAAATTAAAAATTGAGTAGCGCCTATTCACCCCCTCCTCTACTCGCTTATACCGATATTTCAATTGGTATCAGAGCCTCGGCTCTTACTTTGGCTTAACCGCCTAAGATAAGTATGAGCGACGAGCATAAGGGGGATGAATCCCCTAATGAAAACTCTCCCATCTCTAAGAAATATATTTCCGACTCTATAAATTCGGTTAGAGAAGAGATGAAAGCCTTGCTTGAGTAATATTTTGGAAAAAAGGGATGTTGTTGTCACCGATGCCCTTGATGGTCCATCAAGTGGCATCAAACCGACAGATGAGTCTTATAAGGACGCATCCGCCGGTGAGGGTGCCAACAATTAAAAGGATAAACCTCATGGAAGTGTGCCTCCACCACCTAGCTACAATAATGCTCCCCTTCCTATGCCTCATATCAACCATCGTGGTGATCCTCCCAAGATTGATGAATCTAATTTTGCCAGTTAGGAATATCTTATGCATTCTCACTTCAAAAGTTCAAGTGCTCATCTTTGGAAGGTTGTGGAGTATGGATTCAACCCGCGCGGTCCCTACAACATGAGGCCCAAGAAAGAGATCAACTATCAAATCAATGCCATAGCCTTGACCATTCTCCAAGATGCCTTGACCATTCTCCAAGATGCCTTGACCCATGAGCAAATGACTCACATTCGCTCCTATGAGACCGCCAAGGGTGCTTGGAACTCTCTTGAGTGTGTCTATCTTGGCAACAAGAGCATCCAAAGCTCCAAGTTCGAAGAAATGCACTATGAAGTTGATGCCTTTGTTGGAAAGGAAGATGAGACTCCCGAAGAGCTCTATCCAAGGGTCGCCTCTCTCTCAATTAGGATGATTGACCATGGAATCAAGGATGTGGATTAAAAGTGGATCAAACACAAGTTCACGCAAGCTATCTTTCCATTCTGAAGAGACTTCACCAATAACATTCGCTCAAGAGCGGATTTCTATTCCTTGTCTTCAGATGAAGTGTTAAGTGAGTTTGTGTCTCTTGGAATCATCAACAAGACCGCTGATGATGCTCTTGCTCGTGCTCGGAGGATGGATTCTCCTACCCTTACTTTGAATGCCAAGGCCCATGTCTATGAGGAAGAAGATGATGGCTTGGAGGTGATAGGAGGTGATGCCGAAGACATCAAGCGTTCCTTGCATGAGCACCTAGCTCTAGCTTCAAGGACCTTTTGGAGGAACCAAGGAAAGGGGATGGCCTCAAGAGTCAACACAAGTAACCAAAGACCCAAGTTGAGGTCATGCTACAATTACCAAGAAACAAGCCACTTTGTTGTCGAATGCCCATATGAGAAGAGACAAGACCATGGAGTAAGGCATGTGTTGAAATCCAAGTACAGGCCCACTAAAAACAAGAACTTCGTCAAGAAAGTACAAAACAAGAACTTCGACAACAAGAATTTCCCAAACAAGAAGGAACCACAAAAATATGTATTGATGGTTCGTGAAGAATATGAAGAAACTCAAGATGATAAGAGTGATGATGAAGAAGGACAAATTGTGGGAGTGGCCAGAAAATAGTCTTGATTACCCACAAGTATAGGGGGTGTATCATAGTACTTTCAATAAATAGGAGTGTCGATCCCAACGAGGAGCAAAAGGTGCTGAACAGTGGTATGAAGCAGGAACTCTCTGTAAATACTTAGCAAACAGAATTTTAGTGGTTTTCTGATAAGGCAACAAAACAAAGAGCAAGTAATAAAGACAACGAACAAACATAGCAAGTGGCCCAATCCTTTCTTAGCAAAGGACAAGCTGGTGGAAATACTTATAAGGACCAACGTTCTCGAGGACACATGGGAATTCTGTCAAGTGCTTTCGCTTCAAATAGCTGAGTACTCTTATTTGGTGTTGTAAGTGTTGTGTGGGTGAACCTGTGCTAATGTACCTACCTTACTTGGACTAATACACACTTGTGATTAAACCCCCTGCAAACATCCGTAACTACATGAAAGTAATTAAGATATAAATCTAACCACAACCTTTAACTCTGAGATCCTACACTCCCTTGTGCAAAGGTGTCCTAATGGGGGTTCAGGTTTCTGTCACTCCGGCAACCCCACAATTAGTAGCCAAATACATAATGCATTCCCCTAGGCCCATAAATGGTGAAGTATCATGTAGTCGATGTTCACATGACACCACTAGAAGAATAGCACCGCAACTTAAATACTAAACCATTGAATAATAACTCAACACAAATCCACTAGTAACAACATGACTTCTCCCATGTCCTCAAGAACTAAACGAACTACTCACAAGACATCATATGGATCAAGATCAAAGATGATATGGTAATGGATAACAATCTGAACATAAACAATAATCCAATGGTTCCACTCACAAGCATCAACTACAATAGTAATTAACAACAAGAAGATTTCCCCTAATGAACTAAAGAAATATCCAACACAATTGTTACAACGGGATGGAGTGGTGATGATGGTGCTGGTGGAGATGATGGTGTGGATGATGACGATGATGATGATGATCCTGATGAAGCCTAGTTTGATGATGGTGTTGATGGCGACGATCTCCCCTCTTCAGAAAGGAATTTCCCTGGTAGAAATCTGTCTGCCGGAGAGATATTTCTCTCTCGGTGTTTTCTGCCCCGCAGAGGCGGCGGAAATCTATCTGTGGTCGCTCCCATAGCCTCAGGGTTCTGTAGGGAATATATAGGCGAAGGGGCAGAGTTGGGAGTCAGGCAGGTGGGCCACACCTGCCCTAGGCGCGGTCCAGGGTGGGCCCGCGCCTAGGGGGGTGTTGCCCCCCTGCGGCCCTTCTTCGTCCCTCCTTCTGGCTTCCTCGGTCTTCTGGAAAAATATAATTTTCTCATATTTTTCTGGTATTTTTTTTATCTTTGCGAAATTGCATCAAAACGCCTTATTTTTATCAGAATCCAGACTCCGACAGTTCATCCTCCAAAAATCACCCAACATGCATAAACAGATGAAAATACATAAGTAATACCCCATAATAAGACATATATCAATAAATAGAGGTAAATTATGATATAGGATGGTGATGCAAATTGCGCGTATCAGCCGCCATTGCCACTATTGCTACCGCTATCCCAACTGCTTCTGCGTCTACCTCAACTACTGCACCAACATCTCTCTTAGACTCTCCCAATGAAAACAAACTCGTCACCAAGGACACATGCCTCATGGCTAACAACTCCATGGTAACTCATAAACCCTCAACTCCCTCTCTTGATGCTCCTTCATGTGATGATGAGATAGGTCTCAGGATTAAGAAGGAAGTGGTTGAATCCACTAACTTCTTAAATAACTTGGAAGGTGTGTTAAGATGTGTGTTGAATCCCTCATGAGTCAACTAGGTGAAGCACACTATATCATTGATGAAAGAGATGATACCATCTCGGAGATGTTTGGGCATGCTCGTGAGGCCGCCATGGAGATATCCGCTCTATCTGATGCTCTTGAGGAAGAGCAAAGTAAAAAAGTCATTCTAGAAGGAACCAATGTTTCTCATGAAGAATCATATAACTTGAATTTCTCAAAACTTACTAAGGAACGTGATCATGCTCTTGTCTTAAGTAAAGTTCTTAAAAAGGAGAAACTTGAGTTTGGGGTTGGTCATGCTAGACTAAATGAAGATCTTGAGAAACTCAAGGAGGACCATGAGGTCCTATTGAGAAAATTCTCTATTCTTTCAAAGTCTCATGAACAACTTCAAACTCAAGTGACAAAATAAAGTTCAATTGTGTAAACTAGTGTTGTTTCTTGTTCTACTAACCCTTGTTGTGAGCATGGAGATCTTATTAAGGAGAACAACAGGTTGAAGGCCACAATTGATAAAGGTATAGTCTTGTACATACATGGTGAGAAAAGTCTAAATGCCCTTTTGAGCAATCAAAGGGACAATGTGACTAAGGAAGGGCTTGGTTTTGCACCCAAGGCTAAGAAGAGGAACAAGGGCAAGAACAAGAGGAAGATTTTGCCTACTCCTCCTTCCAAAATTATTACGTTTGTGAAGGAGGGGGATAAGGCAAAAGGAAAGGATTCATGTGTGATTAAATATGGTGATAAACCATCTCACAATGACTTTGCATGAAAATACAATCCATCTTATGTCCTTATGAAATCTTATGATGGTCATGTCTATGCTAAATATGTAGGAACCTCATATGGTGATGATTACTATTGGGCCATTTGGGTTTCTAAGATACTTGTGACTACCAAAAGAGGACCCATCGGTGGGTACCTAAAACCAAGCATTGATTTATTTTGTAGGACTATGCTTCCGGTGGAAGGAAATGGGTCGTTGATAGTGGTGCCACTAGTCATATGACCGGGATCAAAGATATGCTCGATGAGATAAAGCCAAATTCTTCCAACATGTGTGTCACTTATGGAGATGGATCAACCTATAAGGTATTGGGTTTGGGTAAGGTATTGGTCACACCGGATATTTCCATTGTGGACATTATGCTTGTCAAAACCCTCTCATACAATCTTCTTTCCATTCATCAACTTACACTCATGGGTTTTGGTGCTTACTTTACCCCAAGGTTGTGATTCTCATGTGGAGCAAGACTCTCTCTCTCTCTATAGCCTTTGTTGGGCATGCCAAGAATGGCTTGTATGTGGTAGATTTTTATAAGAAACCCACTCCCTCCGTGGCTTTCCTAATGGCTAACGGTGACATGGGATGGCTTTGGCATCGCCGTCTTGCCCACGTCAACATGAGGGCTTTGCAAAGTCTCCTCACGGGAGGTCACATCCTTGGACTAAAAGATAACGTTCGTTTTGTCAAAGACCGTGGGTGTAGGGCTTGTATTGAAGGAAAGCTCCATGAGTCGGCGCATCCCCCCATAACTACCATCTATTCCAATGGGATCTTGGAGGTCCTTCACATGGACCTCTTTGGTCCTCCATCCTTTGATAGTCTTGGGGGAAGAAGTATTGCTTGATTATCATGGATGACTATTCAATATACACTTGGGTATATTTCTTCAAGAAGAAGAGTGAAACTCAACAAACTGACATCAACTTTGCCAATGAAGTTCAACATCAACATAACAAGAAAATCTTGGCCATTAGAAGTGACAATGGTACCGAGTTCAAGCACTATACATTGGATGAGTTCATTAGTGATGGGGGAATCAAGCATCAATATTCCGCTCCATATACACCTCAACAAAATGGCGTGGAGGAAAGGAAGAACCGGACCCTATTGGATATGGTAAGAACCATGATTGTGGAGTTCAAGTCTCCTTAAATTTTTTGGGCCGTAGCTATCTCAAGCGCTTGTCATGTTGCCAAAAGTGTGTATATCGAAAAGTATTTGGAAATGACCCCTTATTAGATCCTCACCGGCAAGAAACCAAATATCCAATACCATCGGGTATTTGGGTGTAGGTGCTTCATTCTCAAGAAAGGTAACCAATTATCTAAATTAGAGTCTCGTGCTATTGAAGGTATCTTTGGTGGCTATGCTTCAGATTCTCACGCTTATAGAGTGTATAATAAGTCCATCGGACAAGTTATAGTCTCTTGTAACGTGAGATTCATTGAGCATAATGGCTCCCAAGTGGGGCAACTTGATCTTGGTGATGTAGGTGATGAAATTCCTACTCAATCCATAAGAAGAATGGGTGTGGGATTATTCCTCCCCGTTGAGGAACCTCTTGTGGTGGAAGGAGAAGGACAATGCTCTACTCATGTGGAGCCCTCACCTAATTAAGATCTTCATCAATCCCATAGCCCTCAAGATACCCTAGTTGAAGAGATAACTCATGATCAAGGTCAAGCTCATGAAGTTGGACAAGGCCAAAATGTCGAGCAAGCTCAAGACGAGGAGAAAGCTCAGTTTTAAGCCCAAGAGGTTTCTCAAGAATCCATTAAAGAAGCCGACGCTCGTCGTGAAGCAAGAAGGATCGCTAAGCTTGTTCATGAAGGGATTACCCTTGGTAATGTTGTTGGTGACCTTAAAAGGGGCATTTTTACTCGGAACCAAGTGGCTAACTGTAGCATCCTAATTGTCCAACAATTGCAATGCTACTTGCCTAGTCTATATATTGCTACTTCCTACATATCATTTATTGCTTCATCATTATATCATACTCATGTCACCATGTCACCTTGCATTTGAGCATCATATAAAACCACCTTCAATTTGGTTCTTCCTCTCATATGGAATTGGGTTTATAAATTGTATTTGCTTCTTGATATCTTGTATTTGTATTTTGATATATGGTAAATGCCCAATTTGAGTTGAGGGCATATCTCTTTAGTTCACTCCATCTTCAAACTTGTCATGTCAACTTCTCTTTAATATCATCTTAGCTCTACCCTACATATGTATGTGGCATTTCATTTTACTTGGTATTTAATTCAAGTCGCACCTACATATGCAAGGTTCCACTTCTATATCATACATGGCTAAACTATGGTATATATGGTCCAAACCAAATAAAAAGCCATGTAGTTATTAAACTCCCAAACCTTTGTTTCGTTGCAAATCTTGTTTCTAACACTCTCTTTTATCCCACATGCATGGGACATATTTAGTTCTCACTAAATAATCTCACATGCATGTATACTCTCAAATACATGTCGCCTACAATATAGAGCACCACCTCATTTTATCCTCTTCCTGTCTCTATTTCTTTTTATGTTGTTTAAAATCCACCTTGAGCTTGGAATTTCTCAAATCCTTGTTTTTTTGCAATATATCAAAGTGGCAAATCTTTTAGCTCACCGCATGCATGCACTAGTAGAAAACATTCTATCCGTTCGCGCCAGCCAACGGCGTCAGTCCCGGTTCCGCCACGAACCGGAACTAATACTAGCTTTCGTCCCGGTTCAAGCGGGCCGGCCTGCCGCACGGGGGCCAGAGGCATGCGTCTCGGTTGGTGAGGGATCATGCGAACCGGAACTAAAGTGTGGGTGCTAGACACGTGGCCTGCCACACACCTTTAGTCCCGGTTTGTGACGTATGAGCCAGCCCTCTATAAATATGACGCTCCAGCCCTCTGCCTCCCCTCTGTTTTTTCTTGGTGGAAGGTGTGAGAGGTGTGCTAGTTTATTTTTTCCTATGCCTGCATGCGAGGTGTTTGATGAAATGTTTGAGTGAATGATCTCGTTAAATTTCTCACAGAACAAAAATATAGGAGGTGCCCAAGACGCACTTGAGCTTTCTCCTCTTTCTTTCCTCCTCGATCGAGGTTAGCAATCTTACCTTTTCATCCGTCATTGATACAACGAATGTGTCGATGTGAATTGGTCATTTCACTATTTATGATGTCCCGTTTTTGATAAACTTAATTATATGATGCAAATGAATGGTCGGGAATGGATGTACGGTGACCGGCGTGAACCTA
This sequence comes from Avena sativa, assembly GCA_916181665.1. Taxonomy (NCBI): domain Eukaryota; kingdom Viridiplantae; phylum Streptophyta; class Magnoliopsida; order Poales; family Poaceae; genus Avena; species Avena sativa. Next base: position 149,780,739 of record OV702283.1, on the reverse strand, counting down.
GGTACATTAAACGTGTGGATAAATTTATCGATGTGGCTACGACAAACAAAGAGAATGGTTTCATGTGTTGTCCATGTGTTCAATGTCGGAGCAACAAAGAGTACTCTTCCTCGAAAATCATTCACGGCCACCTGGTTATGAAAGGTTTCATGCCCAGCTATAATTGTTGGACTAAGCACGAGTAAAGAGGGGTTATGATGGAAGACAATGAAGAAGAAGACGATGATAACAACTATCATCATATGTTTCCTGAATACGGTGATACTGCAATGGAAGACAATAAAGAGGAAGAAGGTGAAGAACAAGCATCAGATGAGCCCGCTGATGAACTTGGTAGGGTCATTTCTGATGCAAAGCGAGACTATGAAATAGAAAAGGAGAAGTTGAAGTTGGAGGACATGTTAGAAGATCACAAGAAATTGTTGTATCCAAATTGCAAAGATGGCAGCACAAAGCTCGGTACCACACTGGAATTGCTGTGATGGAAGTCAGAGTGTGGTCTAACTGACTCCGCATTTGAAAAGATGTTGAAAATAATGAAGCCGAAGTTTCCAAAGCATAACAAACTTCCCGAGAGTACGTACGAAGCAAACAAGACTCTCTGCCCTCTAGGATTAGATGTGCAGAAGATACATGCATGCATTAATGACTGCATCCTCTACCGCGGTAAGGAGTATGATAATTTAGATAAATGCCCGGTATGCAATGCATTCTGGTATAAGATTAGACGAGATGACCATGGTGATGTTGAGGGAGAGCCCCCCGGAAGAGGGTTCCTGCTAAGGTTATGTGGTATGCTCCTATAATACCAAGGTTGAAACACATGTCCAGGTTGTTGCGATGGCACAAAGAAGACCGTAAGAAAGACATGAAGTTGAGACACCCCGCTGATGGGTCGCAGTGGAGAAAAATCGAGAGAGACTTCCCGGACTTTGCAGGTGATGCAAGTAACTTATGGTTTGGTCTAAGTACGGATGGCATAAATCCTTTTGGGTAGCAGAGCTGCAGTCACAACACCTAGCCTGTGACTCTATGTATCTACAACCTTCCTCCTTGGTTGTGCATGAAGCATAAGTTCATTATGATGCCAGTGCTCATCCAAGGCCCGAAGCAACCGGGCAACGACATTGATGTGTACCTAAGGCCATTATTTGAAGAACTCTTACAACTGTGGGGCAAACCAGGTGTACATGCGTGGGATGAGAACAAACAGGAGCCATTTGACCTACGAGGGTTGCTTTTTGATGATGGCTAGCACAGTTGACGTGGAGCCTGTTGGGAACACCAAGAGCAAGGTGTGAAGCAGCATAGCAGCAAGTTTTTCCTTAGTAAGAAACCGAGGTTATCGAACCAGTAGGAGGAAGGAAATTCCACACAGGTGTTGCTAGCAACACGGAGACCTACCCAACACAAACTCAAGACTTTGCCCCAACGAATTAGTGAGGTTGTCAAGATCACCGGTTTGCTGTAACAAAGGATTAAACGTATGGTGTGGAAGGTAATGGTTTGCAGCAAGTAAACAAGTAACAGTGGAAGATTTATCAATGGTAAAGATTGGACCGGGATCCATAGTTCACTAGAGGTGCTCTCCTTAGATAAACAACATGACATGAAGGGTAAACAAATTACAGCAGGGCAATTTACAGGAACTGAGCAAGGCATAACAATGCAATTACTAGTTAGAAAGATCCTATGAGATTCGATTGGGCAATACAACAAGATACATAGACCGCCATCCAACTGCATCTATGACTAGAAGTCCACGTTCAGGTTATCATCCGAACCCCCTCCAGTATTAACTTACAAGCAACATACAACTGCTTTAAGCAAAGTGTGTAAGGTAAACTGTCCACATGTTCCATGAACAAGAGATCGTTGTTTTCTCCCTAGTGGCAACAACACATCTACAACCGAAGAGATTTTTGTCACTTCCCTTGGAAACTAGAGGCATGAACCCACTATCGAGCAAAAATACCCCCTCTTGGAGTCACTAGCAACTACTTGGCCAAGATAGCTACTAACAACGGAGAGCATGCAAGATCACAAACAACACAGACATGATAGAATCATAAAGACAAAACCATTAATCAAACCAACATAATAATCTCAATATCCATCGGATCTCCGCAAACACAACATGCATGATTAAAAATAGATTAGATCTTGATCATGAACGGAGCTCACAAGATCTATACGAAAGCACAAGGATGAGATACAACCATCTAGCTACTACATGGACCCATAGTCCAAGGTGGAACTACTCACACATCATACCGGAGAGAAGGCCTCCGGGATGATCTCCCCTCTGGTAGGGTGCCAGGAAGAACTTCAGATCCCCCGATCTAGGGATGACGGTGGCGGCGGCTACAGAAGGTTTCGTGGAATATTGATCGGGTGCTTAGGGTTTCTACATCGGGGGCTTCTTATAGGCGAAGGGGGAGGGCGAGTAGGCGGCCAGGGGCCCCACACCCTACCTAGGCGCGGGGCAGGGCCCACCCGTGTCTAGGGGGGGGGATCTGGGCACCCTAGCCCGCTTCTCCGTCTCCCCTCTGGACTTCTTGTTCCCCATGGAAAGTTAGTGACTTTAATGTTTTTCCCGTCCAATTCCGAGAATATTTCCTTACTAGCTTTTCTGGAACCAAAAACAGCAAAAAACAGGCAACTTGCACTGTGGCAACTTGTTAATAGGTTAGTACCAGAAAACATGTCAAAAGCACCTCAAAGTGTAGACAAAGGAAAGAAAAGTAGATACTAAACAAGCATGGAGCATCAAAAATTATAGATACATTTCTGACGTATCAAGCATCCCCAAGCTTAACTCCTGCTCGTCCTCGAGTAGGTAAGTGATAAAAGAATAAATTTTAAGGTGACATGCACCCTCACAATAAAGATCTAACCATTTGCAAGCATTGAAAGCTAGGATCAAAGAACTCTAAACATGTGCATGAAAGATGGAGTTCTAACAATAGGACATAGTAACTATGCATGCAATATGAAAGGCTACAAACAAATATCATGAATAACATGCATTGAAAAACGTTTGTTTGTTTCACATACATAAAACATGGCATAGTGGCAATCAGCTTGTCCCTCATAGAGTAGCAAATAGATGCATAGGACACCTTCAAAGTTCACAAGGGTGACTAGAAACAAATAGCATAAGAACAAGTAATATCACAATATGCATCAATCAATAAGCTTTGGAACACTGCACACAGAATGACAACTATGCTCCCTTAATGGTGCCTAAAGGTAGAAGGTGGAGACTCAATAGTAGTGGAAGAAAGGCCTTTTATAAAGGAAGTAGGGATTTCAAGTTTCAAAAAGAGCTTCCAAAAATTATGGTACTTGTTAGCTTTCAGTCCTCATTTCCCCTATCATAAGCATCTTGAAGTGATTAAGGTTAAAGTGAACAAAGATGGAGTATATGCTTGACGAAGTATAAGTTGGCAATCTCAAGTCCCTTGAATACGAGGGCCACACCTCATGCTACTCAACTTCAGTCACCTGTAAGTTCTTTTCATTGTAAGTATTTGCATATCATAGAGAACCGCCAACGGGGTACCCCTTGCACATGGTACAAGAGCTTTCCCATAACCAAAATGACAAGGCAAGCAGACAATGAGCATCTCAGCAATCTTTTTATTTACCATATGTATAGCTTTTTATTGAGGATGCTTCATAGATAGCTCACTATGGTGATGCTGCAAGTTTCCACCATGATTAGGCATGGCTTAGGCTAGCGGCCCAGGCGTTTCTCTAACACGGAATACAAACTCCATGGACTTACAAGTTCCCTCTTTATTTCACACCGGTGACATCCATAGACAAAAGAGCATGATATCAACTGAGTACAAAGTACAAGTGCAATGTTGAAAACGTTCCCTGTGATAGCACGTTTCTACTAATTCCAACGTATAAGTGCAAGCATATACAACATAGATGACACAATGGTTCAAGTTTATTAGGGGCAAAGAATATAAAGTGTGCCATCAAGTTCGTAAGGGCTTTTATCACTAAGTTTTCACATAAAAAAATAGTTTTTAATTGGAAGATAGCTGAAAACAAGAATATACTTGGAATGGTGTAACACACCATGCATAGGAATTTATAGTGGACACTTTGGAATAACTTGGTTTCTTGGGAGTTGGAAGCATGAGTAGATCTTACTCATACAAGTGGAGGCTAGCAAAAGACTGGGAGCAACCATCTAAGAGAGCATAATGGCCATAATCATGCAGAGCAACAAAGCATTACTAATCAAATCATAGAGTGGTACTACAAGTCAAGGAGTAAATGATCATAGAGGCTATGGTGACTTGTCATAGTCATAACATGGTGTGAACATGTGCCAAGTCAACCCAAACAAATCATCAAAGGAGAATACCACAATACTATGCTTTTGCATGCTAAAACAACGCATAATTTCTTCAAGGCACACTAAGCAAGTCCAATTGTTTGGAAAAAGACATGCTACAGCAATAATCACTAAGCATAAGGTCAAAACAATACCTAGCATGTCATGCTAAAGTCTAAGTCACAGTCAATGCAAGCTCCTCTTGCACTTACAAGCAAGAACTTACTACTCCTTTCCAACACCAAGCAACTTATTTGCAAAACAACACAGCGAGAACGGGGGTCCAAACTACTTTATTCGAGCAAACTAAACAACCTAAGCAAATCAAACAAAAACTAAGACGCTCCAAGAACAACACAACTATGCATGAAACAATAAAAACGAAGTGTCTAGACAGACTTGAGCTTTTTATTGATGAAGAAGGGGATGCCTTGGGCATCCCCAAGATTTGACGCTTGTACCTCTTGGATATTTCTTGGGGTGACACCATGGTGGAATCCCCAAGCTTGAGATTTTGTCCATTCTTCATATCATCGCATCATTCTCTCTCTATATCTGAAATTTTTCCTTCATACAAAACTTCATACAATCTTCATTAGCAACATTAGTTTATTCAAAAGATATTAGACCTCTGGAAAAGCTTTGTAACAACAAATATTTTCACTAAAAACATAAGATACTATAGTAACTCCTTCAAAAATCTCAATTCCCCAAAAGAGAACTAAAAAGGAATCAATAAGAAGCAAATGCAAATAATGGCAGAAATCTGTCAAAACAGACCAGCAGGTAGAAACCGATTTTTCCAAACATATTTTGTTGCTCAAATCAAAAAGTGTTGAACTAACGAAAGTTATCTAACATACTGGGGGATTTATTCGTAAATTTTGAGCTCAATCTGAGTTACAGAGACTCCTCACGAATGTTTATGGTGGAGGACAGAAATCTATTTCAGGACAGCAACTCCCCAAATCTTACTTCCCTCTCATTAGAGGTCATTCTTGGCACAAAAAGCAAACAAAAAGGATAAGGAAAGGTCATTACTGAAGTAATAACTTCCAAGACTCAAGTAAACTCTTGGGTTATCTCCCAACAAGTACTTTTATTTAACGCCTTTAAGTTAGACACAAGAAGCAAGAAGAATCAAATATTTTCAAATGAAGAAGCAACCTTCTTGTTCTTTCCTTTCTTACCTTTCTTCTTCTCTTTAGGGAAAATATGGTTGCTCACTAGAGGAGCAAAATGCATAATGCCTTTTCCCACATCTATTACCGCTCCAAGGTGTTTCAGTAGGGATCTTCCAAGTGTAATCTGTCCCTTGCCTACACATTCAATAACAAGATAATCAGTAGTCACCATTTTCCCTGAGATTTTTGTAAACACACCTTCGGCTATTCCAATGGGTAATAGAGTGGCGTTGTTAGTAAGAGAGATTTCCTCTCCTCCTTCAGTAAGCCCCCAAAGACTCAAGGAATCATAGATATTGTAACATCCCAAAAATACTAAACTTGGATCATCAAACTCTAATCATCAAAATTAGGATTAACAAAAACTTTTCTAAAATAAAAATATGAAAGCATGCATGGTGTATGCATTTCATTTGGAATCCTTTTGAACCACCTTGTTTGTGTGTTCCTTTGCTTGTAAATGGATTCTTAGGTGAAATAAACATCATCTAAACAATTCCCAAACTTTTCTCAAAGACAAGTAAATCAAAACAAATAAAATAAGGGAATGGTCATTTTGACCAATTTAACTCCCATGCCTACTTTGGCTGTCCCAAACTTTCAGAACTTAACAGAAACTTTTCTGGATCTTTGCACCCCTTGATTTTACTCATAACAAGGTATCAAGGCCCACTTTGTGATCATCCAGAAACTTTCAAATGCATAGTTTAAATGACAGTTCAAAATTGAATCTTTATCATATGAGAAGATCCCACTTTTTCAAAAACCACTCAAACAAGCTCAACTTTCAAAACCCAAGCATCTGCAGACTCACCAGCACCAACCTAGAACACCCACCAAAAATCTTTTCAAAATTCAAAACTTGAATTCTTGCGGCCATTTCATCAAACACTTTGCAGACACAAATCATCAAAATCTTAAACACTATTGTGAGCAGTGATTGAAGCCTAACTTGTCCCCTCTCTATCTCACAACCATCTCAGTAGATCATCTAGCAAGTTAAACCAAGCACTAGCCTCACTGTAAGCTGGGCAATGACATCAATGCTGAACAGCCGAAGCTCACCATGCCACCCCAGTGGAGACAGCAAGCTAGAAGGAGATTTAGCTGTGCCAACCTTGTTTGGGAGGAAGCCCACCGTCCACCGCCACTCCCTGTCCCAGCCGCGAGCGTTGCCAAACCCTGGACCACACGCACGGACCGCGCCCAGCTCGCCAGCAACCATGCCGAGCATGCGCCAGAGCGCCACGCTCGACCGACGCCCACATACCGCGCGCCGCCCTCGCCGCGTGCATACATGATCGCCACCAACCCAGGAGACCACCAGACATCCCCGTTCGCCGCCCCATGCCGCACAGCCACCGCTCGCCATCGAAGATGCCGCCTCTGCCGCGCATAGCATCGCGCATTCCAGACCAAATTGCACCGCCCCTATGCGCGCATTAAAGTCGTAGAGCATCGCCAGGAGACCACCAAGCGATCGCCACCGCCGGCCATGCCTCTAGCCGCCCGTAGCCATGTCGCCACCGTCGCCTGCCCATCCCGTTCGGTCTCGTCGTCGCGACTATAAATAGAGGCCACCCCCAGCCGAATTGAGCACACCATCTCACTCCCCTCTCCTCACTGATCGTGCCACCCTGTTCCCAGAGCAAGGCGAGCAGCATTTCGCCGGAATTTCACCAGAGCCCACCGCTGCTGGAGAAGAAGGGGGCTAGCGATTGCAGCCGCACCAGGAGAAGCTGCCGGTACCAGGAGGTTCGCAGTCGTCGACTTCGTCGTTCACCCACCTCGCCAACCCTCGCCTGAGCCCCGGTGAGCCCCCAACGACCCCCACCTGCCGCGCTAGGTTTCTGTCTCGCCGGCGTTGCCCAACGTCGACGATGACCCTCAGCCGTTGGATTAGAACCAGATCGAACGCATCACATCGTCCCATACCGCTTCGCACCCCCTGTCTCACTGACGCGTGGGGACAGCGACTTAACCAGCCCACGTAAGCGCTGTGCTTAGCAGGCCGGTCCAGTATCGCTTTCCGCGCAGACCAGTTATTTGAACTTAACCTTTTTCATTTTATTTCAAACACACTTATGTACCCAGTTTCAAAAATCAACCCAGGTCGATTCAGTGAACCAAATTGAATGAAACCAATTTTGTTAGAAAGGTCTGGGAATGCAGAATCCAAGCCCGTTGGATTCAAGTCATTTGGATCTGTAGATCATCCTTGGTAAAAATAACAAGGCAGAAGCTTTTATGCATTCAAACATTTTTCAAATTTAAACCATAATAGCTTTTGAGTTGATTCCAACTCTCAAAAATCACATTTAAGCATACCTTTCAGAATATATAAAAATATATAGGTTTACTTACAGAAATAATGACCAAGTAATAAAAGAATGCCACATAGGCATTTCTAGCCACTTTAATTAATTAAAATAAAAGGGTAAAACCTTATTAAATTGTGACACCACTTTAAATCACATTCCCATGGACTAAAATATGTGGTGATGACATGTGTCAACATGATCCCATGTTTGGTTTGGAGAATATTAAATATTAAGTAGTTTTCAATGAGTAGAAATTACTTTTCTAAAAAAAGGAATTAAACCAAGCTTTAATCTTGTAATGTTAGTGATGATGCTAGATCATCTATAGGACCCTTGTGTGTGATGAATGCAAGTAGTTAAGTATTGTTTGGTGATTGTGTACCTCGTATTTATTCATAGACGCTAGTACCAACCAAGGATACGAGGAGGAAGGAGGATACCACGAAGAAGAATCCGAGGAGAACTTCAACCACTACTCTGCACAAGGCAATCTAACACTTGCAAGATACTCTACTTTAGCAAGCCTTACTATACAAGTTAACCTTGCAAGCCTAATAATACTAGCTGAATGTGCAAGATTATACTTGCAATTGGGCAAGCTAATACTTACTTGCTACTATGTCAACTATATGCCTTAAGCATATGTGATCATATCCACTTGATAAACCAATCCTAGTTTTATTTGCAGTCCCTCTACTTTATTTCTTTATCAAAGCTTTAACTTAGAGTTGACTTAAGTGACTTGTAGATTCTAGAAAGATATATTGAAGGTTGCATGAAGAGCATAAAATTTGGCCTAAGCTAGAAAATCTTGATGTCATCCTAAGGCATAAGATTGAACTTAGTTGAAACTCCACTAGTTTACTATCCCCCATTAGTGCTTACCCCCACTTGTAGATGCTAGTGCTAAGCATAAAACTTGATCAACATTAGATGGGAATACTTGGTGAAAATGGTTATGAAAACCTTAGAATGATGGATCATTCTACTGAGATGTTTTGACATGTGTTTCCGAACACCTGATGATTTGGTGATGAAAATGTTGAGGCATGAGCCTTAGCCCTTTATAAAACTGATGGTTGTCTGGATGCGATACCATTCCAATTTTATCGTACAACCACAATACCCGAAGATTGGGTAGGGATTGACTGGAACCTTATATACCTTAGAATTAGTTCCCTCACGGCCAAGGGCTGAGCTGAGGCTACCTTGTGAAGATTGTCCACCTGTGCAGTACCCAAGATGACAGTTGGTCATGGTTGGGAGGCCAAACTCACAGGTGCTTATACTAGGGCGTGTAATTGAAAGGTTAGGATTGATTATCCGCATACTGAGTATGGTGAATTCAGGATTTGTTCCTGACGGATGTATTGAATGTTGTGGTGAAAGTGTACAATCTCTGCAGAGTGTCAAACTATTCGAATAGCCGCGTCCGCGGTTATGGACAGTTGGAGTGGCCATACTGTTCCCCCGTCAAATGTTTTCAAAAGACTTGTGAAATGAATTGAGACTTTGACTTGACCACAACAGGGTTGTGATTTGAAATACAAGTTCCTACTTAGGAGTTATAAAATTGTGACTAGATTCTCTTGCTTCTCAGCTTAGTAGAGATAAATCTGGCTTTTGCAAAACAACCCTAGAGCCTAGTGTCCTATTATCAAAAATCCCTTTCATTTGTTAGTATTAGTTTGCGAGTACTTAAAGAGTACCCATGGCTTTGTCCCTGGCTATTCCCGTGGCCAGACTATGAAGAGGAGTACCTGGAGGATGGATCCCAGGAAGGTTACGACAACTAGGATCATCTCCCATCGTCAGCATTGCCTGTGACCCCGAATATGGAGCTTCGCCTACGCTACCGTTATTATTACGTATTCCGCTGCTTGAAGTTGTATTAAGAACTGGATCATGAGATCCCTATTCGTGTAAGACCTTATGTATGGTTTGTAATGGATGATGTACTATGGTATCAAATTCTGTTATGTCTCGCAAAAATGGTAATCCTAGGATTGCGATGTATGGCATAACAGGCATCTGGGATTAAAAATCCGGGTGTTGACAGATATATTGAGGCATGAGGCAAAATTCAGACATGATATCACAATAAGCATAAAAAAGTGTAGTGTTTATTGAGACTATGATTGTGGGAAACCACTTTGAAGGCTCGGAATTTATGGGAACATAATCATGGTAAGCCCTAAGCATGTGATAGCAACTATTCATAGCAGCAATACCGGTCTCATGAGTGTTGAACCTAGCAAAAATATTTGTGAAAGAGGAATCATACTTGCCAGGTGTACCATAAATCACGATCAATTTCTTTATGGAATCAAAAGCTTCATCCTCAGTACATAGCAAAAAATCTTTCTCAGCCATAGCATCCAAAGCATATCTATAACGAAGAGCAATACCGCGGTAAAAACTATCAATAACCAAGCTAAGGCTCACCTTAGGCTTAGTTTCCCTCTGTAAAGCAGAGATTCTAGACCAAGCTTCTTTAAAAATTTCTTCACTTTTTTGCTTAAAAGTGGAGATCTCTTCCATAGGGGAAATAAAGGTTGGTCCAAAACCATACATGGTGGAAACTAGAGTAGGAACTATTTTTTTTGTGTTTTTGAATAAACAAAGCAAACCAAACTAGACTAATTTTTTTTGGGTTTTTTGAAAAGAGGCAAACAAAACTAAGCAAAAGAAACAAAGCAAACTAAAAACAAAGTAAAGAGAAAGGAAGTGAAGGACTCCCCTAGTGAAGACGTCCTTAGCCTCCCCGGCAACGGCGCTAGAAAGTTTGATGATGGCTAGCACGGTTGACGTGGAGCCTGTCGGGAACCCCAAGAGAAAGGTGTGAAGCAGCACAGCAGCACGTTTTTCCTCAGTAAGAAACCAAGGTTTTCGAACCAGTAGGAGGAAGGAAACGTCACACAGGTGTTGCTAGCAACGCGGAGACCTGCACAACACAAACTCAAGACTTTGCCCCAATGAATCAGTGAGGTTGTCAAGCTCACCGGTTAGCTGTAACAAAGGATTAAATGTATGGTGTGGAAGGTAATGTTTGCAACAAGTAAACAAGTAACAGTGGAAGATGTATCAATGGTAAAGATTGGACCGGGTCCATAGTTCACTAGAGGTGCTCTCCTTAGATAAACAACATGGCATGAAGGGTAAACAAATTACAGCAGGGCAATTGACAGGAACTGAGCAAGGCATAACAATGCAATTACTAGTCAGAAAGATCCTATGAGATTCGATTGGGCAATACAACAAGATATATAGACCGCCATCCAACTGCATCTATGACTAGAAGTCCACCTTCAGGTTATCATCCGAACCCCCTCCAGTATTAAGTTGCAAGCAACAGACAACTGCTTTAAGCAAAGTGTGTAAGGTAAACAGTCCACATGTTCCATGAACAAGAGACCGTTGTTTTATCCCTAGTGGCAACAACACATCTACAACCGAAGAGATTTCTGTCACTTCCGTTGGAAACTAGAGGCATGAACCCACTATCGAGCATAAATACCCCCTCTTGGAGTCACTAGCAACTACATGGCCAAGATAGCTACTAACAACGGAGAGCATGCAAGATCACAAACAACACAGACATGATAGAATGATAAATACAAAACCATTAATCAAACCAACATAATAATCTCAATATCCATCGGATCCCCGCAAGCACAACATGCATGATTACAAATAGATTAGATCTTGATCATGAACGGAGCTCACAAGATCTATACATGAAAGCACAAGGAGGAGATACAACCATCTAGCTACTACATGGACCCATAGTACAAGGTGGAACTACTCACACATCATACCGGAGAGAAGGCCTCCGGGATGATCTCCCCTCCGGCAGGGTGCCAGGAAGAACTTCAGATACCCCTGATCTAGGGACGACAGTGGCGGCGGCTACAGAAGGTTTCGTGGAATATTGATCGGGTGCTTAGGGTTTCTGCATTGGGGGCTTCTTATAGGCGAAGGGGAGGCCAAGGAGGCGGCCAGGGGCCCCACACCCTTCCTAGGCGCGGGGTAGGGCCCACCCGCGCCTAGGAGGGGTCTGGGCGCCCTGGCGCACTTCTTCGTCTCTCCTCTGGACTTCTTGTTCCCCATGGAAAGTTATTGACTGTGAAGTTTGTCCCGTCCAATTCCAAGAATATTTCCTTACTAGCTTTTCTGAAACCAAAAATAGCAGAAAATAGGCAACTGGCACTATGGCAACTTGTTAATAGGTTAGTACCAGAAAACATGTAAAAAGCACCTCAAAGTGTAGACAAAGCAAAACAAATTAGATACTAAACAAGCATGGAGCATCAAAAATTATAGATACGTTTCTGACGTATCACTTTTCGTAACCATCAATGATTGGTCTGCTCTGAGTAATTTTTCAGGACATACAAACAAGGGATATAAGGCATGCACGCACTGTTTAGATAGAATGAAGGTACATATTTGCATAAATGCAAGAAGGTTGTGTACCTGGGGAATCGATGATTTCTTCTGACCAATCATCTCGTAAGAAATAAAGGCAAGCATTTCAAAGGCGAGGCAGATCACCGGAAGAAGCCTGAACCCCCTGCCGGTGATGATATATTTGGTATGGTCAAGGACATAGAAGTAATCTTTGGAAAGGGTCCTGGCGGTCAATCAGTTACGAACGACGTCGCTACTGGACACGCGCCCATGTGGAAGAAGAAATCTACATTTTAGGAGCTGCCATATTGGAAAGTCCTACGTGTCCGCTCTTCAATCAACATGATGCACGTGACGAAGAATCTTTGCGCGAACCTGCTAGGATTCCTGGGCGTGTATGGGAAGACAAAAGATACACCAGAAGCAAGGGAGGATCAGCAAGTTATGAAAGACCCAAAGAACATGCATACATAGAACAAAACGGATAAAGGGCGACACTTAAGTCGTGCCAGCTATGCTCTTACCAAAGCAGAGAAGGAAATCTTTTTTGAAGTCCTTTACAGTATCAAGGTGTCATGTGGCTTCTCATCTAATATAAAGGGGATAATAAATATAGCAGAGAAAAAGTTCCAAAACCTAAAGTCTCATGACTGTCACGTGATTATGACGCATTTGCTTTCGATTGCATTGAGGTGGCTTCTACAAAAAATGTTTGAGTACCCATTATGAAGATGTGTGCATTCCTCAATGCAATATCTCATTAGGTAATCAATCCAGATATTCTACCAAGGTTACAGAAGTATGTGGTACAATGTCTTGTTAGTTTTGAGTTGGTGTTCCCACCATGCTTCTTCAATATTATGACGCATCTCCTGGTTCACCTAGTGGAAGAGATTGCCATTCTCGGTCATGTATTTCTACACAATATGTTCCCCTTTGAGAGGTTCATGGGAGTCTTAAAGGAATATGTTCATAACCGTGCTAGACCAGAAGGAAGCATCTCCAAGGGATATGGAACAAACGAGGTCATTGAGTTTTGCGTTGACTTTATTCCTGACCTTAAGCCGATTGGTGTTCCTGACTCACGACATGAGGGAAGACTAAGTGGAAAAGGCATGCTAGGAAAGAAAGGAAGGATATGCAAGGACGGGGAATCTTTCACTAAAACACAATATATAGTTCTACATAATTCCACCTTGGCAGCTCCGTATATCGAGGAACACAAGAATATTGTACGCTCCAAAAACCCGGGGAAGCCTGACTCATGGATTACAGATGGACACATGAAGTATTTTGGCGGTTGGATGCAGACACATCTCTTGAATGACACCACTGTTGGAGATCAGCTATACTTGTTGGCCGCGTCACCATATTCTACTATATTGAATTTACAAGGGTACGGAATAAATGGGAATACATTCTACACGATCGCCCAAGATAAAAAGAGCACCAACCAAAACAGTGGTGTCCGCTTTGATGCAACGGACGAGAATGAGCAGAAGAACACATACTATGGTTACATAGAGGAGATATGGGAACTTGACTATGGAGTCTCTTTTAAGGTCCCTTTGTTTCGCTGCAAATGGGTCAACCTGAATGGGGAAGGGGTAAAGATAGACCAGTTATATGGAATGACAACAGTGGATCTCAACAATCTTGCTTACAGAGATGAACCATTCGTCCTAGCCAATGATGTGTCTCAGGTTTTCTATGTGAAGGACATGTCCTCCAGACCGAAAAAAAGAAAAAAAAAAAGCAAACGAATACATCATATGATGAGCCAAAGCGTCACATAGTTCTTTCAAAGAAAAGAAACATCATTGGAATCAAGGACAAGACAGACATGCCAGAAGATTATAATAAGTTTGATAAAATTCCGCCCTTCACAGTGAAAACTTACCCAAGCATTCCGTTAAGTAAAGAAGATGATCCATGGTTACGTCTAAAGCGATCATAAGGAAGGACATACGCCAAGAAGTTCATGCTCATATTGTGTTAGTCCCGGTTTGTGGCTAGACCGGGACTATAGGGGGGCCTTTAGTCCCGATTTTGTTGTCTCAGTTTTTAATATTAATAAATGTCTTGAGTGTTACTCCTGTTTTGTGGCTGGACTGGGACTAAAGGGGGGCCTTTAGTCCCGATTCATAGAACGACTTTCCCGAACTATGAAGTAGTTGTCCTGATTCTTACTTACCATTAAGATCTGATCTCCAAACGCGCGTGGTCACATATTAGGGAGTGCCTCTATGACCAGTTTTTTGGAGATGCCGGAGGAATGGGCTCCGGCGGCATCTCCCTCAAACTGGCCGTAGTGGTGTCCCTGCTCTCGCACACCATCTTGCAGCTTGTAACTTCTCTAACTAGATCAATACGCCTGAGAGCTAACTAATTTCACATATTAGGGAGTGCCTCTATGACCAGTTTCTTAGAAATGCCGGAGGACTGGGCTCTGGCGGCATCTCCCTGAAACTGGCCGTAGTGGTGTTCCTGCTCTCGAAAACCATCTTAGAGATGCCTCAATATGGCTGGAGGACTGGAGTCACAAGGATGCCTATTTATAGTACAAGTAGCTCAGCATAGTGTCGACACTCACGACATAATGTCGACACTCACCCCTATTATTAGTTTTGTTCCGGTTGGTATCTCCAACTGGGACTAAAGGTTCATCTTTAGTCCCGATTGGTGACACCATCCGGGACAAGGTACAAGCCGCACGACATAATGTCGACACTCACACCTATCATTAGTGTTGCTTGGCCCAGCCTGTCGAAATCCCTCCAACCGGGACTAAAGATGAACCCTTTCCCTCTATTTATAGGTCTTTCCCTCTATTTATAGGCTGCCCACCTCATCCTGACCTATCATGTTCGAGGTTTCATGGCTTTCGGTCCAAATGACCGATGTTATGTGCTGAATCGCAGCATAGTTTGTGATACTGTGCCCATATTATGCATGCATGTGGACATTGGGATGGAGAACAATGCTGCAGGAGAAAGTTTTCCTTTTCGTCGCACGGAAAAGCCATTTTCCATTTTCCGAGCGCAAAAAAGGGGTCGTTTTGTGAATTAACCAAAAAAAATTCTATTTTAGAATGCTACCGTCCCATTTTTCTAAAGACTAGACTACCTTATATGGAATATATCCCAACTGGGACATCTCAAACCTTTCCGTCCATCCCGGGTGAAAAGGACAAATGTCTGCCGAATCGGTAGGAAGTGGGTCCGGTTTGTACTACATGTATATGATCTAACGCCCGTGATTTTTTGAAAAAATTATTTTTAGACTCGCAATATGTGGTTTTTTCAGATATCCAATGCAAGTTCTAATGAGGCTCGTCCCCTATCTTCATGCACGCTGGTTCGACCTTAGTTCGAAAAGGGAAAAATTCAAAACAGACATAATAAATTCAAAAAAGGTCTGAATAATGTAAATCCTTCGCGTGGTGTCATATTATGTGACATAGTTACAAGGAAAAATACCAGACTTGGTATATTTATCATATCTCGAAAAAACCTTCACAAAATGACCTATCATGTTCGAGGTTTCATCGCTTTCGGTCCAAATGACCGATGTAATGTGCTGAATTGCGACGTAGTTTGTGATACTGTGCCCATATTACTCATGCATGTGGACAGTGGGATGGAGAACAATGTTGCAGGAGGAAGTTTTCCTTTTCGTCGCACGGAAAAGCTAATTTTCATTTTCTGAGCGCAAAAAACCGGTCGTTTTGTGAAGCAACCACCAAAATGTTGTTTCAGAATGCTACCGTCCCATTTTTCTAAAATACTAGACCACCTTACATGGACTATCTCCCAACCGGGACATCTCAAACCTTTCCGTCCATCCCGGATGAAAAAGATAAATGTCTGCCGAATCGGTAGGAAGTGGGTCCAGTTTGTACTACAGGTACATGATATAACGCTCGTGATTTTTTGAAAAAAAATCATTTTTAGACTCATAATATGTGTTTTCTTCAGAGATCCAATGCAAGTTCTAACGAGGCTCGTCCCCTATGTTCATGCACGCCTGTTCGACCTTAGTTCGAAAAGGTAAAAATTCAAAGCGAGCATAAGAAATTCAAAAAAGGTCCGAACAATGTAAATCCTTCGCGTGGTGTCATATTATGTGATATAGTTGTAAGGAAAAATACCAGACTTGGTATATTGATCATGTCTTGAAAAAACCTTTACAAAATGACCTATCATGTTCGAGGTTTCATGGCTTTCGGTCCAAATGACCGATGTGATGTGCTGAATCGCGGTATAGTTTGTGATGCTGTGCCCATATTATGCATGCATGTGGACATTGGGATAAAGAACAATGTTGCATGAGGAAGTTTTCCTTTTCGCGCACGGAAAAGCCATTTTCCATTTTCTGAGCGCAAAAAACAAGTCGTTTTGTGAAGCAACCACCAAAATGTTGTTTCAGAATCCGTCCCATTTTTATAAAATACTAGACCACCTTACATGTACTATCTCCCAACCGGTACATCTCAAACCTTTTCGCCCATCCCGGGTGAATAGGACAAATGTCCACCGAATCGGTAGGAAGTGGGTCCGGTTTGTACTACATGTACATGATCTAACGCCCGTGATTTTTTGAAAAAATCATTTTTATACTCGCAATATGTGGTTTCTTCAGAGATCCAATGCAAGTTCTAATGAGGCTCGTCCCCTATATTCATGCACGCCAGTTCGACCTTAGTTCGAAAAGGGAAAATTCAAAACGGGCATAAGAAATTCAAAAAAGGTCCGAACAATGTAAATCCTTCGCGTGGTGTCATATTATGTGACATAGTTGCAAAGAAAAATACCAGACTTGGTATATTGATCATGTCTGAGAAAACCTTCACAAAATGACCTATCATGTTCGAGGTTTCATGGCTTTCGGTCCAAATGACCGATGTTATGTGTTGAATCGCGGCATAGTTTGTGATACTGTGTCCATATTATGCATGCATGTGGACATTGGGATGGAGAACAATGTTGCATGATGAAGTTTTCCTTTTCGTCGCACGGAAAAACATTTTCCATTTTCCGAACGCAAAAAACGGGTCGTTTTGTGAAGAAACCACCAAAATGCTATTTCAGAATGCTATCGTCCCATTTTTCTAAAATACTAGACCACCTTAAATAGACTATCTCCCAACCGGGACATCTCAAACCTTTTCGTCCATCCCTGGTGAAAAGGACAAATGTCTGCCGAATCGGTAGGAAGTGAGTCCGGTTTGTACTATAGGTATATCATCTAACGCCCGTGAATTTTTGAAAAAATCATTTTTAGACTCTCAATATGTGGTTTCTTCAGAGATCCAATGCAATTTCTAATGAGGCTCGTCCCCTATCTTCATGCACGCCAGTTCGACCTTAGTTTGAAAAGGGAAAAATTGAAAATGGGCATAAGAAATTCAAATGGTTAATAGTTTAAATGGTTACATTAATTATTTTTAAAAATAGGAAATGGTTTTGATTTAGTTATTCAAATTTAAACACTTGTTATGTTTAATTTTTTTCAATATTCCAAATTAATTTGCAAAAATATAAGTTAATTCATTTTTAATTTAAAATGGTTAATAGTTTAAATGGTTACATTAATTATTTTTTAAAACAGAAAATGGTTTTGAATTAGTTATTCAAATTCAAACACTTTTTATGTTTAAAGTTTTTCAATATTCCAAATTAATATGCAAAAAATATAAGTTAGTTCAATTTTTAATTTAAAATGGTTAATAGTTTAAATGGTTACATTAATTATTTTAAAAACAAAAAATGGTTTTGAATTAGTTATTAAAATTCAAACACTTTTTATGTTTAAAGTTTTTCAATATTCCAAATTAATATGCAAAAATATAAGTTAATTCATTTTTAATTTAAAATGGTTAATAGTTTAAATGGTTACATTAATTATTTTTAAAAACAGAAAATGGTTTTGAATTAGTTATTCAAATTCAAACACTTTTTATGTTTAAAGTTTTCAATATTCCAAATCAATTATCATTTAAAAAATATTACAAATTTAAACCCCAAAATAAAAAATAAGGCGGGAACAGAGAGATAATTTGTGAAAAATTTGAAACAGGACCTTTAGTCCCGGTTTCTGGATCCAACCGGGACTAAAGGACACCTGCGCGTGCCGCTTGGTCTCAGCCCAAAATATGAAAAAAAGTGGAGCCACCAACCGGGACAAAAGGTCCTTCCTTTATAACTGGCCCGCCTGTTCTTCTTCTTCCCCATCTCATTTCTCTACTTCATCGACGCGCACACAGGAACGCCGCCCCCGAACCCCACGACGTCGACAGGCTGCCCGAGCTCGCCGCCGCCCATGCGTGCCGGCCGCCACCACCCCCGTCGTTGTCCGCGCGCTCCTCGGCCGCCTCCGTGTCCGCGCAAGCAGAGGAGCCTCGCCCGGCTGCGGCCACCATCGCGCCACCGTTGTCACCCACGCGTGCGTCCGGCCCGGCCGCCACGACCACCAAAAGGTGCGCTACCGCCCTCCTCCTCCTTCTTTGCCCCCTCTCGCTGTCGGCAGTACGTATACTAGCTAGGTTTATTAGGTTTAGTTAGGGATTTGGAATATTAGCGATAATTAGGTTTAGTTAGGGATTATTAGGTTTAGTTAATATAGGGTTAGTTAGAAATTAGATAGGTTAATTAGGTTTAGTTCAAATCTAAAATGTGTTTTATTTTCAAATGTATGTTTAGTCTAATTTTTTATATAAATGATTTAAATAATGTTTAAAACTAATAATTCCAAATATTAAGTGTAATATATGTTACCAGAGCAACCGCGTCGCCCGGCCGCGGCCTCCGGTGGCCATTTAGTAGCGGCGTCGCCTGTTTTAGGTAGTCGCGTCGTCTTGATGTCACTATGCCACCATAGGAGCTCGCCACCGACGAGGTTTCAGTGACCTAAAAGGGACAGCGCTAGTGCTAGGGTCATCGCCGTCTCTGTGCAGTTCTAACGCACCTAGCCACGCTCGCTGGGGCGCACTGTGTCACCGCCGACGACCATAGCGCCCGGTAGTGCCGCCGTGGCCACCGTGGAAAGCCGACGTGGCCAGGGGCCCAGCTTCCAGCCTCTGTGGATAGATTTCCTGTGGTACAGAAAGTTTTAGGTAAAGAAACATTGACACCCCTTATGTACATGTGGGTACGCCGTTGTGTCCTCGCCAGGGCATCCCAATCCCTTTTAAATCGATGTTGCACCTAGGGTTAGTGTAGGATCTCTAAATCTGACATGTCATATATATTGATTACGCATTGCATTATGCCATGCATTGATTGCCGCCTTTCTTTCCGGTATTGGTTCTTCGCGATAGGATCCGAGCCCGAGGCAGAAGTCAAACACACCGAAGATCCATATCTGTCTACTGAAGGACAAGGCAAGCGCAACCTCTCATTCTGAACCTATGTTTTACAAAGTATTTACTTTCTCTCTATTTTGCACACGATTCCAGTGTGGTCTTTTGTCGGTAGCTAGAGTTACCTATCTGCTGCATAGTTTCCCTTTTGTAGCCTTATACTCATGTTCCACTGCTCCTAGTATACCTAAGTGATCCCTCTCATATGCATCTGAGGTTTCTCCGAACTAGTTTTTACACCCCTCGGAACTCCGGAATATTGATTTTAGTTGATTTTTATTATTGTAAATATTATAAATTAATTTTTATTATTGTGTACGTATATATTAGGGTTTCTCCGAATTAGGGTTTATATCTCTCAACACCCTACCTAACCTTCTCCCTTATCCGCTTTGACTTATTCGCTTTTCCACCTATGCAGAAAATATGGAACCACATGGCAAAGATGAAGAAAAGGAAGAGTTCATCCAAGGTGTGATCCACGGGGAAGAAAATATAGATGTATCGATGTTTCTGAACAACTCCGGTGAGGGTGATCCTATTTTTGCCGGAAGTGACGACTTCTTTGAGGGAGAAGGTGATGCCTTACGCGAGGGAGAAGGCGATGCCTTCTGTGATCCGGAGGGAACCTTCAATATTACAAACTCCGGGTAGGTGCATGTAATATAATTAATTAATCATCTGTTGTCTATATACAAATATTAATGACGATCTTTCTTCTTTTAGCTCTCCGGATCGAGCAAATCTACTGAAAAGAGCAAACGAGGCCCAACCAAAAAGTTGGAAAACCATGAGAGGTTCAGCATCGAAGAAGTCGATGACGACGGCAAACCGATGCTCCCCTTGTTGTCGCAAACAAATTTGTGGCACAATGCGGAGTAATCGTTAGGGACTTGGTCCTGATCACCATTCGAAATTGGAATAGGCATGCTAATGCGGAAGAAGAGGGAACGTCTTTATTTCTCCCTTACGTGGCCAAATATTTACTATGGAAGAGGCTCATGCTTAATTTCACCCTACCGAAGGTAGAGCTGGATCCAAATGCGGAGGATCCAGTTGAGGAGGCCAAGCAACATACCAAAGCCATGCAGATGAAGGTCAGGGAGTGGGCTTTGAAGATGGCCCGACAATTCACCAACTGGAAGAAAAGATTGCACCTTGACTATGTCGTGAAAGAGAAGACTCCAGATTTCGAGAAGATTCAGTATCAGAAGTTAAAACCATTCTGGGCTGAGTTTGTGAATTACAAGGCATCAGAAAGAGCTAAGAAAATGTCTGAAACGAATAAGCTAAATGCTGCTAACAAGAAGTATCACCATACTATGGGGCAAGGTGGCTACATGGCTGGCATTCCTAAGTGGAAGAAACTTGAGGATGAACTGCGTACTAACAAGATCATCCCAGAGACAGACGATTGGATCGAACGTGCAAAGAATTGGTTTTACGGGCATGGGGGCACATTGGACTCAGAAGGGAAGTGTATATATAACATAAGACATAAAGAAGACCCCTTGTCAATCGAGAAGATAAGAAAAGCAGTAAAGGCTGTTGTAGATGGGGACTTCATTCCCGATAGAGAGAATGACGAGCTCACACTCGCCCTTGGGAATAAACAACACAATGGACGAACACGAGGCACAATAGGCTCCCAACCATGGAGCACTGGGTTTCCCTAAGAGAGGAAGAAATATCCTGATAGAAGCCGTAAGAGGAGAAAGGACAAGGCGGAAGTTGAACCAAATATTCAGGCAGACCGGATGCGTAAAATTGAAGAACAAATAAAGCAACAACAAGATCAAATTAACGCACTTAGCGAGCAAGGTACTACCGGCCCATCTCAGTAGCACATGGTGGTAGAACCTGCATTCGATGCTACCGGCCTATCGAATAATCAAAAAAGTAGTGCGGCTTCCACCAAGGTCCTGGGTGATGACGATGACGATGGTGCACCAACGATGGCTCGTGTTGGCTACCCAGTGGATGATATCACGCAGATGACACACTGCGAGCTACATGAAAAAGTTGTGAACATAACAATGAAGGTGGCGGTCGGCTATGCCTTACCAATTGTACCTGCACCAACTTACCATTGTCGTCCGGTTCCACAGGGCTATGCTGTTGTCGGGGTGGATGAAGTCATGCCCAACTTTCAAGGTTTGAAGCTTGATTACCCTGCAGGTGAAGGGGATGTGACTGAACTAGGAGAAGCAACAAACGTCACCATTCTATGGCCAAAGGAATGTATCGTGCTTCCAAATCAGACGCCAAGGCCATCTTTGCCGCCTCCTCACCCGTCTCCAGCACAGCCCTCGCTGCCGCGGCAGCCGTCTCCGTTGCCTCACCCGTCTTCGTTGCCTCACCAGTCTTCGTCGTCTCACCAGTCTCCAGCGTAGCCGTCGCCGCCGACGCCTTAGGAAAAATAGCGTAAGTGTACCAATGCTACTCTGAGGAGTGGTAAGCGATCGCCGACACGTAAACAGGAGCCTCTTCCAAAAGTACCAAAGGTTCCTCCCAAGAGAGCTTATGACTGTACTCAAGAGGAGACTACGATGATCGTCGAGGCGGAAAAGAAAGCATTTTTCGCTAAGCTGAGGCGGCTGAAAGAGCCAGAGTTCCCTAGCAACAAAGAAGATAAAGCCCGAGTGTTCAAAATGCTAAAGGGCCTTCACCAACCCGAGCCAAAGCTGTCATCAGACTATGAGCGCTCTATTCTCAAGTCACATGCGGCACAACAACTGTCGAACAGAACTAGTGCAAGCGGGAAATCTGTTGCCTAGCTCGAAGAACAAACAAAATAATCTTGCGCCCCTCACAAGGTGATTTCCCATACCAATGTGGGGTCAAGCAAATATGCGGCCGAAGAGCAGTATGATCTAGATGTAGTTGCACTATACAGAGAAGCAGCCGCTGCTGAAGGTATGAGTATTGCCCACTACTTATCCCAGTTACTGAAGGGAATATGCCCGAGAGGCAATAATATAGTGGTTATTATCGTATTCCTTGTTTATGATAAATGTTTATTTTGCATGCTATAATTGTATTAATACAGAAACATTAATACATGTGTGTTTAATAAACAAACAGAAAGTTCCTAGTTATGCCTCTCTCATAAACTAGCTCGTTGATTAACAAGATGATCAAGGTTTCCTGATCATGGACATTGGATGTTGTTAATAACAAGGTCACAACATTAGTGTAATGGTGTGATGAACATTCATCCGAAGTATAGCATTACGATCAAAGTCATTGAGTTTATATTGCTATAACAAGTTACGAAGTGATCCTAATCCTTAGACCATGAGATCATGTCAATCACTAACACCGGAAGAGTTTCTTGATAACATCAAATGTCACACCGTAACAGGGTGATTATAAAGATGGGTTCAGAACTACTAAAGTGTTATGTTGAGGCCCATGTATCGAGAGTGGAATTTGTTCATTCCGATGATGGATATATATTCTCTGGGCCCTCTCGGTGATATCACATTGATTAGCTTGCAAGCAAGTGATTTGATCACTAGAATGTTATATCACGGGAACAAGAAAAGAGTGCATGTTAGTAACGAGATCAAACTAGGTATGGAGATACTGATGATCGAATCTCGGACATGTATTATATCGTGAAACAAAGGGATTATGATACTAGCATAAAAGGTTCTCGCGATCACAAGAAATTCATCGCTGAATGTGTGGGAGTCAGTATGGGTCTCCAGATCCCGCTTCTGATTATTGATCTGAGAGGGGTATCGATCATGTCCGCATTATTCGCGAACCGTAGGGTGACACACTTAAGAGACGCCGACATCCATTTGGAGCAAAAGTTTCATGCCGGAAAGAATAACAAGCGCAGGAATTTATTTTCACTAGATACCGAAACGGGTTTTCAGGTGAAATTGCAGAAAGTGTTTTTGCATGTGAAATGAAATACTAGCAAGGGGTTATATGAGAATGTTTGTCATTAAAGTAATTGACAAAATTCTGAATAAATAAAAGGAGTTTTATTTAATGAGAGTTTTCATTAAATTTGGTGGAAATTTAATGGGAATTTGAGTGGGTTTTTTAGTGGAGGAAATTGAAAGGCATTCGTGTGAGTGGAGTGTCCACCCACATGAATGAAAGGAGGGGAGGGTCAGCCCCATGGACGGCGGCCACACCCTTGGGTGCCCCCTCCTCCTATAAAAGGAGCCCCCTCTACTCTCTCTCACTCACACCTCCTCATGAAGGATCTCTCCCCCCCTCTAGTATTTATCCCCCATGGTCTCAGACTGGTGAGGTACATGTTCTCGGTGGCTATTCGGCAAGAAAGAGTTGTGCTTCCGCTGCATCGCTGGAGCAAGGAGGCGAAGGTTGCTCGGTGCCTCGGGCGTGTGTGCGAGCATGGATGCGCCGCTAAGTTGCGGTGCTAAGGACTTCCTCTCGATCTTGAGATCGGCAAGAGATCATCTACATCAACCACGAGTATGAACTCGTTAAGCTTTGTCGGTCTTCAAGGGTATGTTCTCTACGGATATACATCCGCCCGTTGTTTGTATCTAGTAGATAGATCTTGGTGCATAGTTGTTCCCATCGTACGAAATTTTTTGTTTTCTATGCTGCGAACTCTACAGTGGTATCAGAGCCGGATCTATGCGTAGATGATTTGCACGGGTAGTACACATATGAGTATGTGGGCGATGATGATCATTTTATTGCTTCTTAGTTGTACTTTGGATATTGGTGGCATAGTGGGATGAAGCGGCCCGGACAAACTTTACATGTCCTCGCACATGAGACCTGTTCCACGCTTGACATGCAACTAGTTTTGCATAAGTGGCTAGCGGGTGTCTGTCTCTCCTACTATAGTCAATATCTAATTTGCAACGAGTTGTCAACAATTTTGTTATCCTTGTTGTGGTTCATGTTCATAGGTAAGAACGGTTCTATCTTCGAAAGCCCTAAGCCAAGTTAAACTTGCAATGGATAAATTAGAGGCGTCTAGTTTAGATTGTTGCTGGGCTAGTGTCATGATATGGTGATGTTGTAAGTAGAAGTATAAGTCGATACTCTTACAACACACATAACGTGTAAGTTCCATAGACCTTGGCCTTACACATAGAGGTATGATGGCGATCATACTATGATGCACATGATGGAGATCAAGTGCAGGAACCATATCGTTTCACTTATTAACATGTGATGTTTGTTGCATCTTATTATTGCTTGTTTTGCATTTTATTAGCATAATAAGATGATCCCTCATTTAGATATCAATATAAAAATGTGTTCTCCCTTAAGTATGCACCGATTATGTTTCGTCGCTCCAAGACATCACGTGATGATCGGGTGTTCTTGGATCCACAATCATATTTCGGGTGTAAGACAGTTACACACGCAAATACTAAGGTTCTTACTTGACGAGCCTAGCATGTACAGACATGGCCTCGGAACACGGACCGAAAGGTTAAGCATGAGTCATATGGAAGATATGATGCCCATTTGATGCTCGCCTTTGAAGCTACACCGACTCACGTGATGATCGGACTTGTTGTAGTGGATTTGGTTCATGTAATCACCAAAAAGACACGAGGGATGTCGTTTTTGAGTGGGAGTTCATTTCTAATTTGGATTAGTAGAACTAAATTTATCATAAATTAAATCAAAGTGAATTTGCATAACTTGTTGTAGCCATTGGCATTCGTTCACCACCTTATGCATAGTTATAATTGAGATAATATAACTATGGAATTCTGGATATTTACTTTACGAACTGGTATCATATTGTGTTCAGTGTCAATCCAAAGTTTAAAGTCCAATTCCAAACTTTTAGCAAACTCTGTTTACTCCATGAAGTTTAATAATTAGTATTAAATCGAGAGTAACAATTCCAGTGTTAGTATCTTAAGTATCATGTTTGCCTCCATGATTCTTGATTTAAATATCGAGATTATCTAGGAGCTGAAAGAATTGTTTCAGAAACCATCATGTGTGACAGATATAACGATATCTGAAACAATGTTTTGGCTGCAATATGATAGAGTATAATATATGTTCTCATATTGGATGAGAATTGGCAAAGGTTGGAGATGCTAGACATCCTAATCATCCAAAAGGGTTTTGGAAAGTAATGTTATATTCCTCCATAATACCGAGGATAAAAGGGTTTGTCGCTTGAAACATCATGTTTCTTGAAAAAGGATTTTTTTGTAAAAGTTAAGTGGGAGGACAATAGAACTTTGATAAGGTTAACGAACCTTAGCTATATGTGCTGACTTGCGCAGCGCTGGAAAACGTTCCGAAGGCAGCCAGAATGCTCATGGCTCACGTGCCTCAAAGGTTGTGGTCACGGAGGTCTAAGTTCCTATTAAATCAAGTAGGTCGGATATACAATCAAATTCTAAGATTTGAGAGTAAATCATTATTGTTTGACTATGATGAACCGACTACATGCAGAGATGCGATGATTGGCCCTAACTCCGTCAAATGGCTTGAAGCCATGAAATCCATGATAGTTCCATATACGAGAAATCATGTTTTTTGAACTTGGAAGACCCTCCGGAAAGGTGTAAAAAACTATCGACTGTATTTGGATCTATAAAGAAACAAACATGGATGTTTCACATCTATGAAATAGTCGACATGTCGGTAAAGTATTTTACGACAATGTTCAAGAAGTTGACTATGACAAGATTTGATCTTTCATAGCGATATTTAGTCTGGACGGATTAAAGTTGCAACCACTATATATAATTTGGTATATGGTAGATGAATAAACAAAACAAAATTCTTCTAATAGAATGGTTACCTAGGACGTGTACAAGACACGATCCAAAGGGTTTTGTTAATTCAAACGATGTTAAAAAGGGCATGCAAAGTTCAATGGTTGAAGTAAGCATCACGGAGTTGGAATCTTCACCATGATGAAAGAGGAGTTTTCATCAAGAGACGATGAATATGCTTACATTTGCAAGAAATTAAGTGGGAGCGCTAAGAAATATTTCTAATACATTATGTGGAGGACATCTTGTTGATTGGAAATGATGTATCTTTTATTGACAAATGTTAAGAATTTCATTTCGATGAAATACTTAGGCAAAACCCGAATATTTAGCATGAATGTCTACATGGATAGACTGTGACGCTAATATGGTTATGCCAAATGTATATATATGAGATATTGAAGGAGTTAAATATAGAAACGACGAGAAAAGTTTCTTGTCGCATGGAAAAGAATTGAATCAAGATTCAAGTGTATCGACACTTGATAAGTGAAATAAGATTCAAGTGCTTTGACACTTGATGAGTGAAATCACAAGAATGTTTTGATCAATCATACCATGATATGCACACATCTAGATATGTCCTATGCTCTAAGTGTTATGGGCATATACCAGAATGAATCATAAAATGATCATTGGACGATAGTAAGGATATTCTTATAATCTTTTGGAAGAATTAAGAATATATTCCATTTGTATAAGAGACAAATAGTTCATTGTAAAGCGTTACATTGATACTAGTTTTGTCACAAGATACAAATTAAGTTTATCTCAATTTAAACTATGGGTGGCACAATGTAATGGAAAGGATATTCCATGATGGATTTGTATGAATTCCAAAGTTAAGACATTGTGACGGATACTATAACAAAAGGCTAAGTATATTACTGCTATAGTAGCAGCAAAGGAGGGCATTTGTGTCAAGTAGTTTGTTATCAAACTAAGGTGTGGTTCGCAAAGGGCTAACACTAAAGATATATTGTATGACAATAGTATGGACATGATTTAACCCCAAGGAACTAAAGGTCTCACCAAAAGACCAAATTTATTCAATGCCATATCATTGGAGAATGAGTGATGCGTGAACACGCAAAGACATGCAAATACACACAGACCTAAAGCGTCAGATCCGTAGATTATGTTAACCACTTGCAATCGCGTATATGGAACACCAGAAAGCCATAGGTGTTCAATACGCAAAGTTTTCTAACTAGATTATTGTCTCTAGCGCAAGTGGGAAACTGAAGGAAATATGCCCAAGAGGCAATAATAAAGTGGTTATTATCGTATTCCTTGTTTATGATAAATGTTTATGTTGCATGCTATAATTGTATTAATACGGAAACGTTAATACATGTATGTTTAATAAACAAACAGAAATTTCCTAGTTATGTTTCTCTCATAAACTAGCTCGTTGATTAACAAGATGATCAAGGTTTCCTGATCATGGACATTGGATGTTGTTAATAACGAGGTCACAACATTAGTGAAATGGTGTGATGAACATTCATCCGAAGTATAGTATTATGATTAAAGTCATTGAGTTTATATTGCTATAACAACTTACAAAGTCATTTGATCACTAGAATTTTATATCGCGGGAACGAGAAAAGAGTGCATGTTAGTAATGAGATCAAACTAGGTATGGAGATAACGATGATCGAATCTCGGACATATAATATATCACGAAACAAAGGGATTAAGTTACTAGCGTAAAAGGTTCTCGCGATCACAAGAAAGTCATCGATGAATGTGTGGGAGTCAGTATGGGTCTCCAGATCCCACTTCTGATTATTGATCTGAGAGGGGTCTCGATCATGTCCGCATTATTCGCGAACCGTAGGGTGACACACTTAAGAGACACCGACATCCATTTGGAGCAAAAGTTTCATGCCGAAAAGAATAACAAGTGCAGGAATTTATTTCATTAGATACCGAAACGGGTTTTCGGGTGAAATTGCAGAAAGTGTTTTTGCATGTGAAATGAAATACTAGCAAGGGGTTATATGAGAATGTTTGTCATTAAATTAATTGAAGAAATTCTGAATAAATAAAAGGAGTTTTATTTAATGAGAGTTTGCATTAAATTTGGTGGAAATTTAATGGGAATTTGAGTGGGTTTTTGAGTGGAGGGAATTGAAAGGAATTTGTGTGAGTGGAGTGTCCACCCACATGAATGAAAGGAGGGGAGGGGGCAGCCCCATGGCCGGCGGCCACCCCTTGGGTGCCCCCCTCCTCCTATAAAAGGAGCCCCCTCTCCTCTCTCTCACTCACACCTCCTCGTGAAGGATCTCTCTCCCTCTCTAGTATTTATCCCCCATGGTCTCGGACTAGCGAGATACATGTTCTTGGTGGCTATTCGGAAAGAAAGAGTTGTGCTTCCGCTACATCACTGGAGCAAGGAGGAGGAGGTTGCTCGGTGCCTCGGACGTGTGTGCGAGCACGGATGCGCCGCTAAGTTGCGGTGCTAAGGACTTCCTCTCGATCTTGAGATCGGCAAGAGATCGTCTACATCGACCATGAGTTTGAACTCGTTAAGCTTTGTCGGTCTTCAAGGGTATGTTCTCTACGAATATACATCCGCCCGTTGTTTGTATCTAGTAGATATATCTTGGTACATAGTTGTGCCCATCATAGGAATTTTTTTGTTTTCTATGCTGCGAACCCTACAGTTACAGTACTTCCCTGCGGGTGAAGTAGCATACACATATCAGTACGGGAAACCTCTCGTCAAACCCGAGGAGGTAAAGAATCTACCAACAAAAATGTGAAGATTTCATAACTGGTACATGAATGCCACAAAGGCCGGGGCTAACTGGATACTGCTAAGGGTTACAAAAAAGCATTACGGGAAAGAAGCAGATGACGTGGTAGCCATTGAATTTGTTGAACTATTTCAATTATTGAATCAAGACGCCTTGGACAAATCGATCATTAGTTCCTATTATCTGTAAGTACTAATTCTGTACTTAATTAAGTCTCTAGCTATCTCACCTTGTTTATTGCATGTATATAATCATACTATAATATGAAGAATGAAGATTCTCGAATGTAGCAGAGGACAAATCTATGACACTGGGTTCGTTGACCCATATTTTGTTCATCAAGCTAATCTCAAAGCAAGTCCCTAGGATACGGAGGATAATATTGTACACGCGTTAAGGTTTCAAGAAACCAGAAGGGAAATACTATTTCCTTACAACTTCGAGTGAGTGTTATTGTCTTTTATACACTTTCTATTTCGCTTACTCGACGTTAAGTGTATAATTGATGAGTTATGCATGCACAGCTTCCACTATATTATGTTAATCATTCAACCTAACAAAGGGCGGGTACTAGTCATGGACTCGAAACATAAACCCCTTGAGACGTGGACGGATATGCAGATGATTCTCCAGCGGTAATTCTAATCATTACGGCACTATATCGGCAACGTTTGTGAATTTCATGATATATATCAAGTAATTAATAACTCCTTTTATTTGTTTTCTTCGTCGGACAGCCCTTGGAAATGGTTCACCAAGAAGCCTAGGAGTGTTTGGAAAGAGAAGCTTACATTTAAACCACTAGATGTAAGTACCACTAGATATATCCGCGCATATCTTCGATTCTAGTTTTGATACCGTTATCATGCTTGATTATTATTTTGATTGAAATATGTTCTCGTAAAGTGCCTGACGCATGGACCGGAGAACAATTTATGTGAATACTATGTTTGCGAGTTCATCCGTCAGACATACTATGAGAAGGACAGAAATTTAGAGCAACTTAACGTACGTAAACAATTTTCATAGTTTTTATTACCATCAAATTGTGTTTAGTTTCATTCATATAGGTTGACTCCTTTATTAAATCAGCTCGAACGACCGCGGGATGGTCTTCTGCCAAAAGATCGCATACGAGCAATTCAGGAGGAACTGGCGGGATTCTTGGATGCAGTAAGTCCTAAATCCAAAAGGAGAATACTATATGACACCGGGTGTATAGGCAACAGGGACTGTACAAAGAGATTATTTTGTATGTATATATGTGCACGAAACCTGTGTATCGAATGTAATATGTTCGACACTTGGATCTCTATTGTCATGATGATATTGTGTAATATAATAGTTTCTTCATTGATGAATGAAAAACACAAAATAAAAAATAAAACAATATAAATGAATTCTCTGCCACAGCAAAAAAATATGGCCAAAATGAATTCTCTGTCGCGGCAAAGAAATATACCAAATCTCTGCTGCGGCAAAGAGTGATTTGTCCTGGTTCGTGTTACGAACCGGGACGGTTGCTCCTCCCCTCGCGCGGAGCAGCGGCCACGTGGACCATATTTTATCCCTGTTCGTGGCCTAATCGAAACTAAAGGGTCACGACTTTATTCCCGATTACCCCGTCCCGGTTGGGCAACCAGGACTAAAGCCCTTTACCAACCGAGATGCATGGAGCTGTTTGCACTAGTCATGTACATCTTTATTGCATGTCATGCAATATGGGAACATATCATCTTCCTTTTAATTCTTTTTTTGCACGTTGTTACTTGAGAATTCAAACACTCTTCTGCACTACCCTAAATCATGCTCTTGAGTACGTGTAATCCACATACGAACACACGACACCGTCCAAAAATCTCAATCCCAACCACCGAAGCTAGCTAGGCAACTAGCTTTGTTTTTTGCTTCTAGCTGAACCATGTCCGAGTTCTCTGGATCGGGCTACACCCCAGCTGCATACCGATGGACCGAGTCAGGCTGCAAGTGGGATGGTCCACGGGTGTCCAACAAAAAGCCCTCCCCTCCTGGTTTCACCCTTGTTCGATCCCCTGGCGGTCTAGCTCGATCAACTGCAGACACCGACCGGCCATGTTCCTCTTCTCCCTGGCTGTGTTCATGTGCTCGACGCCGAGCCGTGCCTACCTCCCTCGCGTCCTCTAAGGCCTTCCACAGCATATGGCCAAATCGGTGCCCAAAACATCTTTTAGGCATCGACCATCGGTTCTCTCCGTTGCCCACACGGTGCCACACAAATTTTCCAGGGAACCGGAGCACCTAGGTGCTCCGATGCCCCAACTCGATGGCTGATAGAATATTAGTTTTAATAACTGTAAAGTTGCAACGGCCACGCTGCGCCATGGACACGTAGGAGCATATCGTCCTTGCTAAAGTAGTAGCCGCGGAAGGGCAACTCCAGCTCGTGTATTTTATGTAGAGGTCTCAACCTAATAAGGTAGATTCCTCCTGTGTTTTACAATGCTAGTCCCTGGATCAATAGCTAGCATCCACAGTTAAGATGTAATATCAAGAAACAAAGGTCATAATATAACTTTATAACCAGGAATAATATAAGTTTATTACATCAAGCATAGCTCATTTGGCTATTACAATACAATGCAGCGGAATAACTGTAAGTATGGTCCTTCATCTTCAAAGTGCCACAGGAAGATGTTGGTTGTAGACTTTGTAATCCTAATCAATCAATCTTCACTAAAAACAATCAAACCTGCAACATACAAGTTACAGCCACAAAGGGTCAATACATTTGAATTGTATTGGCAAGTGATACTATGGTAGTATAGTGGAGTCTATCATCTATATGCAATTGGCTAAGTGGAGTTGAGGCTTGCATTGCTCAAAATAGATTTTTCCTTAACATTTGAAAATACTAAGTTTTTGCTTTGACAAAATCATTTTTCTCAATCAAAGATTGAAGATCCTTTGCAAGGCATCTCTCAATCAAAGATTGAAGATTTCAAACAACCCTTGTTCAAACCACAAGTTTTAACTTAGAAATTTGAATGATGAGATTCTTGATTGCTTCCATGTCTTGATGCTCAAATTGTCCTTTACCAGGGACATGGCTAAGTACTTAGATTTTACACTCTGCAGAGGTGGTGCACTTTCCCCACAATACTTGGTTTCCCAAGACAAGATCTTTCAGAAGCCTTCCCTTAGACCAAAATGGACGCGCTCCAACCTATCAAACACTACCACCCTCTGTCCATATGGCTAAGTTCTTGCAACCTATATGATCATGGCAGAGCCCATATTGCCAAGTGGTTGCACTTGAAGCTTCTCAACATTTGACATCTCAAATCTCTTTGTTCCTGGGTGGCCATCCACAAGTGAGATACACCAGGTAGACCATAAACATGGGCCTTGTGAACCACTCAACCAAAAACCACCAAGCAAGTCCCATTCCACCCAGGTGATTCATTAACTTAGTTGTTTTATTAATCAAAACACAAGTCCTCAGACTTAGAAATTTTTCCATAGTGTGAATATATATTCCACCCATGTTTTCTATTAGCTAGGATAAGCTTGATAGTAATAGAAATCTTAACTTAGGAATATTTCCACTAAGGTTTCATCTACTAGGTTTTACTATAGCAAGGTTTATACTTAGCAAAATCCATGCAAGTTTTACTTAGAGAAAATCACTAATGCATAGTGAAAGTAATGGGATAGAAAGTATGAAGCATCACTTGCCTTTTTGGTAGGGAATGGTGGTTCACTCCTTGATCTTGCTAGTCTCACACTTCTCTAACTTCACTACAAGTCAATCAAGCAAACACAAAATCAACTAACATTCCAAACCAAGGTCAAACAAACAATTTCACACTCACAAAGCAATGGAATCTAAGTCATGCAAAGGATGGTTCTATTGCAAGGATGGTCTCTACTAGGTTTCTAAACTTTGTAGGGTCCAAATTGGTCATTTACCAAAATGGCAAAGTCATTAGTTAGAGGGTTTTGCCCAAAAACCATTTTTAAATCCATTCATCATTTTATGTGGTGGAAATTAGTTTTATCAAATCCAAAACCTTTAAGTCTTCACCAAAAGTTTCTAACTCTCAAGAATTGGTGTTTTGGGTCAATAGCTTTGAATCAAATTGTTTTCCCCAAGGTTTTTATTCCAAAATCATTCTCATAATAAAACCATTATTTTTACTTAGCTAGAAATGGACTAATTCATTTAATCCTTCTTAAACTTTTCCAAATTCATTTTCAAAATCATGGGTTGGTTCCTAGGGTCAGTGAGGTCACAACAAACCATTTTGCAAAAGTTTTAACCCTAAAATCAATTTTAAACAATTTTTATACTCTAAACAAGCTCACAAAAGAATCTGCAAAAACAAGCAAACTAACAAATACTAATTGCTAAACTAAGGGCATGGTTGGCTAGGTCTTGTTCCACTGAATCCATTGATATAAAATTTGTAATTTTTGGACGTGTGGTTTGAAAGTTACAGAGGTTTGAAAATGGCATTTAAATCTGATTTCAAACTCTATTCTCAAACGTCTGGTGCCACGCGTCTTAATCTCATTCGCCCATACCGTTTCGTCTGGATTGGCTATTCTGGCGCGTTGGATCAAGTCCGATCGTGTGGTCCAGAGTGCGTAACTCTTCACGGCTAAGTGAACTAATCGTGAGCGCCGGATCTGAATCCTACGGCTGCTAGCACGCTTGCCAAGGATCGGCGGCGCTGGAGGTGGCTTGCGGCGGCGCACGGCCAGGCAGTGATGCTACGGTGGTTCTAGGAAGCGAGGAAGACGGAGAGTGTGCTCACCGGGTTCGCGAGGAAGAGGCGGTGCTCAAGGTACTCTCGAGGAAGCAAGGGGCGCATGGAGACGGAGGTAATCGCTCGTCGGAGTCGTCGTCGGCGTCAGATGGTCCTGCTCGCGGTCGGTGTCGATGCTACAGATCACACGAAGGTAAACAGAGGGCAAGGTTAGCTGCGCAAGGTCAGTGCGATGACGCGTGCTTGAAAGAGAAGAGGAGGGGCGGTTTGGTTTACCGGGGAGACGACGTCGAAGAAGAACCAGACGGCGGCGGTGCTGGAGGTTGTCGTTGCCGAAGCTCAGGGACACCCGCGGGTGAACTAAAAGTGTTGGGAGGTGCGTCTGGGAGTGGGGAAGCTGCTAGGTTGCACAGGGAGGCAAGGGGCGGCGATATTTGGCCGGAATCGACAAGGAGGTTCGTCGGAGTCAGAGGAGCTCGGGGAGAAATTAGAGCGGCCTGGGGGCGGGATTGGGGGAGGAAACAGAGGGGAACGAGAGAGGAGTCACTGGCGTTTAAGCGTGTGTGGTCAGGGGCGTTGATCACGCGGCATTGAAGCGAATTGACGAGGTGCAATCAATCGGCAGTAACAGCCAAGGCGACGAGGTCGTGTTGAAGACGATAATAGGAGGGGGTGGGGTCGGCTGGTCAGCGAGTGAGTGAGAGGGAGAAGAGGGTCCACATGTCAGTTGCTCCGCGGGTTCAAAATGGAGTGCGAAACGTTTTCTTGTGGGGTGAGGAAACTGGGCTGGTTCCTGGGCCTGTTGGGCTGCTGGGTTGGGTCGGCTTAAATCTTATTTTTTTCTGTTTCTGATTATTTTTCTTTTTCTATTTCTATATTCTGTCTTAAATTTCAAACAGTTTCCAAGCAATCAAAACAATTCAAATCTTCGCCCAATTTTGTAACTCTGAATTTAGTTCTGTTTAGTAACCTGAACCAAATTCTAAAGTCAAGATAATAATTTTATTTGTAGGTC
Source organism: Avena sativa (assembly GCA_916181665.1). Lineage (NCBI taxonomy): Eukaryota > Viridiplantae > Streptophyta > Magnoliopsida > Poales > Poaceae > Avena > Avena sativa. Next base: position 149,745,824 of record OV702283.1, on the reverse strand, counting down.
CATTATTAATTAATAACATGGATCATGACTTATTAATCAAATAGGGTTGGATTTTATTAATAAAATCTCCATTTGAAATTCAATTATTTTCAAAACCAAATCAGTAGGTTGTATTTGAAAATAAGGAATATTTGAAAGCTTGTTTTTAAATTAAATAACATTTTTGTTTTGGTGTCCATTTATAATTGAATAGAATGGGCCTTAGTTATTAAATCAATTAGGATTGGTTTTATTTGAATCCTTATTTTGAAATCTAAAATAAAACCAAAACACTTCAGTAAGTTTTATTTGAGAATATAAAATATTTGGAAAGTTATTTAAAATAATTTAATAAGTTTTGATGTTTCAAATAAAATGGTAAAACCTTTTATTTAAATAAATTTGGATATTAAATTCTTATTAATTTATTTAAATACACCTTTGCTATTTTTATTCAAAACAAAAATGTTTTAATTCCAAAGTTTGGTCAAGGTTTAATTTGGCTTTATAAAATAATCTTTATTTATAAACTCATCTTTTCTTTTGAAAACCAAATCTTTTATTTAAAAGATCCAAAATAGTAATTCCAAAATATTTTAATTTCCTTTTATTAAATGTTTAACTCTTTAATTCCCTTTGGGATTTTATTTAATTCAAATGGGTTTGAAGTTCCATTTGAATTCAAAAAGTTTCTTCTGGCCCTGAAAATCAACAAAGTTTTTATTTTATTCATTTATTTTTCACATTACAAGATTTGGAAAATCTTGGGATGTGACAGACTACCACCCTTAAAATAAATCTCGTCCCGAGATTTGGGGAGGCTAGGGTTACAAGCAAGTTCAAAACAACTAGGGTACTACCACCCTTAAAAGTTTTCAAACAAAAATTACATATTGTCCTTCTTGGGATCATGAGAAATACTTTATCTAAGCAAACATTTGCATGGTGTCTTTGGTTTCCATACTTGACTCATGGGCCAAGGTTAAGATCCTTCATAGACTTGTTTAACTTGTTCTCCATCCTTTCTGGACAATTGTTTGCATAGTGGCCTAGTTCCTTGCATTTGAAACATGTGACAAGGCTGAGATCCCTCATAGGCTGGTTTATCTTATGCTTCATCTTTTCTGGACAGTTGTTTGCATAATGTCCTAACTCTTTGCAGTGTTTGCACATCACTTGGCTGATATCTTTCTTTTCCTTTGGTATCATTGCCTTTTGTTTATTTCTTTGGTTCTTCTTCTTTTCTGGGCATTCACTGGCATAGTGTCCCATCTCTTTGCAATTGTAACATTGCACTTGAGTATATCCTTCTTGTTAGGGTTGGGGCATTTCTTCTTCTTCTTTTTGGGTCTCTCCAAAGCTAGGAGTTCTTCTAGTTCATGTTCTTCATAGGTGGGATATCTTTCTCTCTTCTTGGGGCATTGATCTTCATGTTCCTTGGATGAATGATCCTTGTATCTAAAATTATTGCTAGCTTGGGTTCCTTCTAGAATAGCATCTTTGTCATCCTTGTTGTCATTAGCTCTTTGGGAAAAGTTTTCTCCCATGTTGGTCATTTGAGTAACCAATCTTTGCATCAATTGGGATTGGAGTTTCAAAATCCTTTGTATGGCTGGATCTAGTCCATTGTTGTTGGCTAAAAGCTGAGTTGTCTCTTGTCTCAACTGGTTTTGGTTTGCTATCAGTTCTCTCATGTTGTCCACTTGGTTGTTGTTGTTGTCATCAACCTTGATGTTGGAGTTTCTTGGAGTAGTCATCTGTTTGGGTTGGATTGGGATTAGAATAGACAAAATATTTCTAAGGGGATAATTCTATTCACACACATCACAAGTCACACAAGCAATGTGCAATCATTCACAAACCAAACTTTTCACTCAACAAAGTTCAAGCACATCCTTAGGCAACAAAATATTTTTGTTACACCACATAAGTTGGTGTGTTTGACTTAACTAAATTATGGTGGTCCATCTATATGGTTCACTTGTGATCTTTCCTTCCTTCATGATTCTTCTTGTATGAATTCATGGTTTCCTTGAGAAAAACTCTTGGTTGCAATACTTCAATGATGTAGGTTCCTTCTTACTTTTGCATTCCCTCAGTATCTAAATCTTGAGCAAGATTTCTTGTCTTACTTGTAGTCCTTAGTGGTATCCAAGTTGGAAGTCCTTGGTGAATATGCTGAAGATGTTGAAGTCATTAGAGTTGAAGAAGTTGAAGAAGTCCTTTACACATGGTGTAGTCTTTGGACATGGGGTAGGTTTTTCCATCAAGTTTGAAATAGAAGAGAAGTAGAGTTGAAACCAAAATGGTTGAGGAAAGAGTTTACAAGTGTTTTTGTAAATAAGTTTTGGAACAAATACAACTCCTAGTTTTCTAAGGGGTTTTGTCCAATCCTAGGGTTACAAATCCTACAGGCAACACAATGCTCTGATACCATCTGTAGAGGTCTCAACCTAATAAGGTAGATTCCTCCTGTGTTTTACAATGCTAGTCCCTGGATCAATATCTAGCATCCACAGTTAAGATGTAATATCAAGAAACAAAGGTCATAATATAACTTTATAACCAGGAATAATATAAGTTTATTACATCAAGCATAGCTCATTTGGCTATTACAATACAATGCAGCGGAATAACTGTAAGTATGGTCCTTCATCTTCAAAGTGCCACAGGCAGATGTTGGTTGTAGACTTTGTAATCCTAATCAATCAATCTTCACTAAAAACAATCAAACCTGCAACATACAAGTTACAACCACAAAGGGTCAATACATTTGAATTGTATTGGCAAGTGATACTATGGTAGTATAGTGGAGTCTATCATCTATATGCAATTGGCTAAGTGGAGTTGAGGCTTGCATTGCTCAAAATAGATTTTTCCTTAACATTTGAAAATACTAAGTTTTTGCTTTGACAAAATCATTTTTCTCAATCAAAGATTGAAGATCCTTTGCAAGGCATCTCTCAATCAAAGATTGAAGATTTCAAACAACCCTTGTTCAAACCACAAGTTTTAACTTAGAAATTTGAATGATGAGATTCTTGATTGCTTCCATGTCTTGATGCTCAAATTGTCCTTTACCAGGGACATGGCTAAGTACTTAGATTTTACACTCTGCAGAGGTGGTGCACTTTCCCCACAATACTTGGTTTCCCAAGACAAGATCTTTCAGAAGCCTTCCCTTAGACCAAAATGGACGCGCTCCAACCTATCAAACACTACCACCCTCTGTCCATATGGCTAAGTTCTTGCAACCTATATGATCATGGCAGAGCCCATATTGCCAAGTGGTTGCACTTGAAGCTTCTCAACATTTGACATCTCAAATCTCTTTGTTCCTAGGTGGCCATCCACAAGTGAGATACACCAGGTAGACCATAAACATGGGCCTTGTGAACCACTCAACCAAAAACCACCAAGCAAGTCCCATTCCACCCAGGTGATTCATTAACTTAGTTGTTTTATTAATCAAAACACAAGTCCTCAGACTTAGAAATTTTTCCATAGTGTGAATATATATTCCACCCATGTTTTCTATTAGCTAGGATAAGCTTGATAGTAATAGAAATCTTAACTTAGGAATATTTCCACTAAGGTTTCATCTACTAGGTTTTACTATAGCAAGGTTTATACTTAGCAAAATCCATGCAAGTTTTACTTAGAGAAAATCACTAATGCATAGTGAAAGTAATGGGATAGAAAGTATGAAGCATCACTTGCATTTTTGGTAGGGAATGGTGGTTCACTCCTTGATCTTGCTAGTCTCACACTTCTCTAACTTCACTACAAGTCAATCAAGCAAACACAAAATCAACTAACATTCCAAACCAAGGTCAAACAAACAATTTCACACTCACAAAGCAATGGAATCTAAGTCATGCAAAGGATGGTTCTATTGCAAGGATGGTCTCTACTAGGTTTCTAAACTTTGTAGGGTCCAAATTGGTCATTTACCAAAATGGCAAAGTCATTAGTTAGAGGGTTTTGCCCAAAAACCATTTTTAAATCCATTCATCATTTTATGTGGTGGAAATTAGTTTTATTAAATCCAAAACCTTTAAGTCTTCACCAAAAGTTTCTAACTCTCAAGAATTGGTGTTTTGGGTCAATAGCTTTGAATCAAATTGTTTTCCCCAAGGTTTTTATTCCAAAATCATTCTCATAATAAAACCATTATTTTTACTTAGCTAGAAATGGACTAATTCATTTAATCCTTCTTAGACTTTTCCAAATTCATTTTCAAAATCATGGGTTGGTTCCTAGGGTCAGTGAGGTCACAACAAACCATTTTGCAAAAGTTTTAACCCTAAAATCAATTTTAAACAATTTTTATACTCTAAACAAGCTCACAAAAGAATCTGCAAAAACAAGCAAACTAACAAATACTAATTGCTAAACTAAGGGCATGGTTGGCTAGGTCTTGTTCCACTGAATCCATTGATATAAAATTTGTAATTTTTGGACGTGTGGTTTGAAAGTTACAGAGGTTTGAAAATGGCATTTAAATCTGATTTCAAACTCTATTCTCAAACGTCTGGTGCCACGCGTCTTAATCTCATTCGCCCATACCGTTTCGTCTGGATTGGCTATTCTGGCGCGTTGGATCAAGTCCGATCGTGTGGTCCAGAGTGCGTAACTCTTCACGGCTAAGTGAACTAATCGTGAGCGCCGGATCTGAATCCTACGGCTGCTAGCACGCTTGCCAAGGATCGGCGGCGCTGGCGGTGGCTTGCGGCGGCGCACGGCCAGGCAGTGATGCTACGGTGGTTCTAGGAAGTGAGGAAGACGGAGAGTGTGCTCACCGGGTTCGCGAGGAAGAGGCGGTGCTCAAGGTACTCTCGAGGAAGCAAGGGGCGCATGGAGACGGAGGTAATCGCTCGTCGGAGTCGTCGTCGGCGTCAGATGGTCCTGCTCGCGGTCGGTGTCGATGCTACAGATCACACGAAGGTAAACAGAGGGCAAGGTTAGCTGCGCAAGGTCAGTGCGATGACGCGTGCTTGAAAGAGAAGAGGAGGGGCGGTTTGGTTTACCGGGGAGACGACGTCGGAGAAGAACCAGACGGCGGCGATGCTGGAGGTTGTCGTTGCCGATGCTCAGGGACGCCCGCGGGTGAACTAAAAGTGCTGGGAGGTGCGTCTGGGAGTGGGGAAGCTGCTAGGTTGCACAGGGAGGCAAGGGGCGGCGATATTTGGCCGGAATCGACAAGGAGGTTCGTCGGAGTCAGAGGAGCTCGGGGAGAAATTAGAGCGGCCTGGGGGCGGGATTGGGGGAGGAAACAGAGGGGAACGAGAGAGGAGTCACTGGCGTTTAAGCGTGTGTGGTCAGGGGCGTTGATCACGCGGCATTGAAGCGAATTGACGAGGTGCAATCAATCGGCAGTAACAGCCAAGGCGACGGGGTCGTGTTGAAGACAATGAATAGGAGGGGGTGGGGTCGGCTGGTCAGCGAGTGAGTGAGAGGGAGAAGAGGGTCCACATGTCAGTTGCTCCGCGGGTTCAAAATGGAGTGCGAAACGTTTTCTTGCGGGGTGAGGAAACTGGGCTGGTTCCTGGGCCTGTTGGGCTGCTGGGTTGGGTCGGCTTAAATCTTATTTTTTCTGTTTCTGATTCTTTTTCTTTTTCTATTTCTATATTCTGTCTTAAATTTCAAACAATTTCCAAGCAATCAAAACAATTCAAATCTTCACCCAATTTTGTAACTCTGAATTTAGTTCTGTTAGTAACCTGAACCAAATTCTAAAGTCAAGATAATAATTTTATTTGTAGGTCCATTATTAATTAATAACATGGATCATGACTTATTAATCAAATAGGGTTGGATTTTATTAATAAAATCTCCATTTGAAATTCAATTATTTTCAAAACCAAATCAGTAGGTTGTATTTGAAACTAAGGAATATTTGAAAGCTTGTTTTTAAATTAAATAACATTTTTGTTTTGGTGTCCATTTATAATTGAATAGAATGGGCCTTAGTTATTAAATCAATTAGGATTGGTTTTATTTGAATCCTTATTTTGAAATCTAAAATAAAACCAAAAAACTTCAGTAAGTTTTATTTGAGAATATAAAATATTTGGAAACTTATTTAAAATAATTTAATAAGTTTTGATGTTTCAAATAAAATGGTAAAACCTTTTATTTAAATAAATTTGGATATTAAATTCTTATTAATTTATTTAAATAAACCTTTGCTATTTTTATTCAAAACAAAAATGTTTTAATTCCAAAGTTTGGTCAAGGTTTAATTTGGCTTTATAAAATAATCTTTATTTATAAACTCATCTTTTCTTTTGAAAACCAAATCTTTTATTTAAAAGATCCAAAATAGTAATTCCAAAATATTTTAATTTCCTTTTATTAAATGTTTAACTCTTTAATTCCCTTTGGGATTTTATTTAATTCAAATGGGTTTGAAGTTCCATTTGAATTCAAAAAGTTTCTTCTGGCCCTGAAAATCAACAAAGTTTTTATTTTATTCATTTATTTTTCACATTACAAGATTTGGAAAATCTTGGGATGTGACATTTTATCTTATCGTGGGTCCCGCAATTTTTTCCAGGAATCTACCCCGCTGTGAGACCAGTGCCATATATTTTTGTTGGGGCGTTGATTACATTTTCCGGTTTTGAGCACCGATTACGTTGTGGAAGGCCTAAAAGCAGCACCATAGGGCAGCCTAGGCAGACCCTCTCCCAACCACTACATCCCCTCCCCTCTTTTGTCCCCTCTCCAAGACAATCCAGATCGGGTCTCAGCATGGCCATGAGCTCGTCCTTCTCGCTGTGGCTTGATCCGCACCACCTCAAGCTTCACCGCGACGCCAGGAGCACCATGTCATCATCAGCATCATCCTTTCTTCAGGGATCGACGAGGAGGAGGCCTCACTAAGCCCAGCCGTTCCCATCATCCCGTGCACCGGATGCCCCGCAGCTATGTCTTCTTCCCGACGGCGGCTCCTTCCTCCCTGGTTGTGTCACTCCTGTGCGGGGTTCAGAATAGGGCGTGCGTGTGTGGCATGGGCCGTGAGGTTGTGTGGGCCATGTTTGGGCCAGGTGTGGCCTGTCGATATAACAACCACCGTTGTACTGTGACAGGTAGGACGAAAATGAATGAGCTACTCCTGTCCTGATCTTCTTCCTCTCCAAGCTTCTCTCCTCCCGATCCCCTTTCCAGGAACACTAACCACAACCTTCACCACCGGGAAGCGGGACGTAACAGGTTGCTTCACTATCAGCGCCCCGGTGAGCACCCAGTCGTCTCGTCCCTCTCTGATTGCTTTGCTTCTCGTCGACGTTGCACGCAGCCGATGCTCGCACGCCACGCGCCTTACACGCTCGCCGCAAACGGCAGCACGCGCGCGCTCAGCAGAACACCGCCAGTCAAGCATGTTCCTGCTTGTTTTCTGGCGAGCCCAGTTCACCTCCGTCGACGTCGCCTGGATTAGAACGTTCCCTAATGTTCCCTCTTTATATTGCATCTGACGGCGACCAAATCCGCAACCTGAGCTGGTCGCAAGATTCCGGTGAAAACCGCTGCATCTCGCGGCATTCTCTGATAGCAACCCAAACTACTCCCGGGTCCTCTGTTCCCCTATTTTTTCCGGCGAATAAAGGCTCCCTTTGACAAAACTACGAACACAAAACTTGAATCCCTATCTACCATCTACCTCTAGGAAGAAACGAAACTCGATTTGGATCACCACAGGCGAAGATATCTTCCGATGAATTTTAGTACTTTTCTATGTTTCTGAAAATCTATCGTGTTTTATCTGAATTCGGAAAGTTCATCAACATTTTCCTGCGTGCACAAGTTGGTCCTTTGAGGAAACTTCCTGCTGCAATTCATATATCTTCAGGGGATCTACAACTTTAGTTTTTTCAGAATATACAAATTCTGCCCTGTTTGGTCGCCATCTTCTTTGGAACTCGGGTCAATTTCATTTCAATCGGCCAGATCTGAAATTCAGTTTACAATAACTTCCAGACGCCTTTCTAAATATCCCCCGCCGTCTTTCAGCCTCAACCCGCAGTCTTCCCCATGCCATGTGTCAGCATCGAGTTGATCAAGCTCGCAGTGGCCCCACCCGCACCGTGGCCCCACCTGTCATCCGCTGTGGGTAGCTTCACATGTGTAGAAAAAGCCCCAGAGAATTTCAAATTCAAATAAAATTTCAGTAAATGATTTATATCAAATAAATTCATATCTTTTGAAATGTTTTGAATTTGCAGAAACTTATAAAATAAAATATGAATGTTTTTCATATGTGAATTCAACCATATTTTCAAATTTGATGGGGTTGACTCTATCTAGTCAAACCTTTGATATTTGACCACATTTAAATTATTTTGTATTTAATATTGATTTAAATTCACATTTCCAAATAATACAAATAATATATGTCTTTGAATCAGAAAATGCCATGAATATGAATATTATATTTAGAATATATTCTAGGCAAATAAAATTTTCGAATTATTAAATAATACTTAAATGCCAATTCTTCATAATTGCATAACTTTGATTTCGTAACTCCGAATTCGACAAATAATATGTCTAAATCGATCAGCGCGATGATGTAATTCTAAGTATGCATTCCATGGTATGAATTGAAGCATGAATTATATAAATATTAAAGGGGCATCAAGGTTTATGGAAGTAAAACATGACCAAACACTTAATAAGATGCTTTATTCTTATACCCCAGACCTCACCCATGTCAGCTATGTTATACCATGTAATTGTGTATCATTTTATCATGACATACATTGTTTGCTTGTTGAATATGTTTTATATGATTGTGCAATATATTTATTTTGGCCCGTTATTCTGGAACTAAACTTTCATGCAAGCAATTCCCCATGCTTGCACTACATATAATACCTATTGCATATATCTTATTCTTGCATCATAATCGAGTCACAAATTAAATTGCAATCCCAAGTACTGTATAGCATTTACTTTTAAACCCCACTAAATCTTGTTCCCTCAAACCTATGAGCCATTACTACAGGAGTTCCTTGAGCCACGCGAGTCATAAAATTGCATGTGTAGGGTTTTTGAAGAGTCTTCGAATAATGAGGTATGTAAACAACTGAATTGAGTAATAATAGGATAACTAGAGAGAGGCACCGGTGGGCAATATCTTCTATTTGGTTCTTTATGCTCACTTGTGTTCCGTAGGACTCCAAGTACTTGATTCATGTTCCTTGACTATCGCACTATCCATATGTGGGACCATGAATCCCCTTAGTCTTAGATTGAGTTGCATTTAATTTCTTGGGGCCACAGATAGTTTGGGGTGTTATTACTATCATGTACTTATGCTAGATTTTACTGCTTTATTTACTACTGTTTCTCGAGGAGCGTTTACTACTATACTATTTTGAAACCCTGCGCCACATTTATGCGGTATCGATAAGCCTAGTCACACTTTAGGGTTCCTAGTCGTTTACAGCCGTTGTCGCAAACCCCTTGGTCCGTCTCGGAGCCCGACCGACATCATAGCAGGTAGTTTAGTGGGGTAGCCCCCTAAAATCATCTATGAATCTTGTGAATGCTTTGTCATGATGCCTCATTGGGTTTTCATTTGGTTTTTCCGAGGTTGATCGTGCGTGTGTTGCTATTTGTGCACCCCTGCAGGATAAACATTTTTGAAAGCCGTGTCCGCGGTTATGGACGACTTGAAGCTTAGTTTCTCGATCATAGACAAGCATGACTAAAGTACCGCTTTTAAATTGACTAAAACTTGACTAGTAATAGTGCAATATTTATGGAATGATTAATAAAACTGCTAACGGATGAGATGTTCTTCCGCCTTCTCGTTCGAGAACGGGGAGGTGCGCAAGCAACACTTACTTATGTTGATATATATATCTGTTGGGTAATTAACTATCGACTAATTCACGAGCGTCCGTCTATTATTGGTTAGACGGAAATTATAGCATGTCTCTATAGAACCGCTATGCTTTATTTTTGCTGCAATTGCGTCACCCTCGGGTTGTTCCCTTTAGATGCATGATGAGTCCAAAATTTAAGCATATTTACCATTTTTTTGCATAAATAGAGTAGGGATCTTTGTATTTCACTATGTTCGCGCGCACCTTTTGTCTTTATTTTAGCAGGATCCCAAATCACTGAATCTATTATGAACATATCAATTAAAGCTGTCATATTATACTATAATATGGTATTTTTAAGTGATAAAAGTCATTTTGTGGATTTACCTTCGCATCTGGGAAAATACTAAGCGGGGAGAGGCATACAGAGCCCATAACGACTAATGGTACGGGCGGGCCCGCCCGTACCATCCGCCCGTACCAGGTGTCGACGGGTTCGCCTCGTCAAATAGTTTCTCTTGGAAAAGACAGTAGGGGGATCCGACATTCACAGCCACCAAAAACCATGAAAAACCATATCTGAAAGAGATCTGAAGGAGGAACTTGGCTGGGGAGAAATCCATGCCGATCCACGGATCATTGGAGGACAATGCATCATCCCCTTCATCATCAATCGTTGCATCTGCATCACCACCATCACTATCATCCTTCAACCATTAGATCCTGTTGTAATTCGAGATTCAATTGTTGTTTGCACTAGATCTATTTCATAACTTTCATCCATCCATTTGATTATGATGATGTTGTTGATTGCTTTCATGTGTGAGTAGTTCCTTTGTTCTTGGGGATATGGAGAAACCCTAGCACTATTATGAATTTGCAATAAAGATGATATGATCTTGTGTCCATATGACTTGTCGGTTTATGATTGATTTATGATTGTGTGTGATCTCTCTCTTTAGATGGTATGTGAAAGTAGACCACATACCATTTGCCCTTGGGAGTAAAGGAAGGGAGAAATCCTTTGGACGTGCTTTGGGATCATACCCGGAATATCCCGGTGACAGATTGACGCTGGCTCGTGAACTACGCGGTAAAAGGAGGAATAAATAATGACTCCATAAGCTAATTACGAGATCCACAGGGAAACCCTTAATTGCGGTGGTCTATATGGGTGACCTCTCTCAGGCATCGCAGTGGTTATTTAGAGGTGACCTCACTCTTGGCTCAACAAAGTGTCTTCCTACGAGCCTTGTAGGAACATCTTATTATGGAGCTCTCTCCACAAATTTCATGACACAAGAAGTATGTTATCTTAAATTATTAATAATGAAAACACCATGCTAGAGGAGTATCCTACATCCCCGAGAACGTTTTAGCCCTATTGCATTCCACCACACTTTCATACGAACTTGCTACTTGCTTTCTTTTAATTGTTTTAATTACTTTTCTGCACACAACCAAAAACCTGTCAAACACTCTTTACTTGAGATCAAAGGCAATTTACAAGTATCCTTTGGTAGATAGTGACGAGGGGCATAAAGACCTTTACCAATAGCTCTCTGTGGGTTAGATATCTTTATTTCAAAACTAGCTACAATTGATCTATGCACTTGTAGTCATCAATGTATAAAGACTTGCTGGGTCCCTTAGGGTTTCACACGATAAAATATTGGTTCAGATGGACAGGTATATCCACTAGAAGTTTACTAGGTCAAGGAGACCGATGATGGTGGCAACGACCGTTAGGTGTATATTCTGGGGATTGGAGATCCGTGGATCTGTGGGCGGGATGTGCTTATTTCTAGGCATCTTATGCCAATTTGCCTCTTATCCGTACTCGGATCTTGTTTTCGGCTTCTGCTTGATACTCTATTGTGTGATGTATGAGGATGTATCCTAAACTATTAGAACTATATAGTATGTTGGATCTTACTGTATGACATTGCAATATTTCTATTTCTTTTAGATGGATTGTCTCTGATGTAATGTTGTATGTCGAAGGCATACACACTTGTGTATGCTTGTCTTTCGCATACCTGTCGACTAGGCCACTCGCACTTGTCACGATGTTCTTGCAAAGGGGATAGGGTGGTTGGCCGGTACCGTGCCCTGTTCCGCTCGAACAGGACCTACAAGTGGGTGGCCCTTGGGCCTCCTCGGTAAGACACCTTATGCACTTTGGGTTCATTCCTGGCTTGTTGCTTAGAGCATTGTGTCCAAGGCATTACACTAACTTTGTTGCACACAATAGTTTCATTTCTTGTGTAGAGCCCCAAAAGGTGTATGGGGCGCTTAAAGATCCAGATTGGGTTGAAGCCATGCATGAAGAACTTAGGAACTTCAAGCGCAACAAGGTGTGGTCATTAGTGGAGAGACCCAAGTTGTGCCATAATGTCATTGGAACCAAGTGGATCTTTAAGAACAGGCAAGATGCAAGCGGAATGGTCATTTGTAACAAGGCAAGATTGGTGGCTCAAGGCTTATCCCAAGTCAAGGTTTTGACTACGGTGAAACTTTTGCCCCTGTTGCTCATATTGAGTCTATTCATATCTTGCTTGCATATGCATCTCATCATAACTTCAAGTTACAACAAATGGATGTTAAAAGTGCATTTCTTTATGGTCCCTTAAACGAGTTGGTGTATGGCAAGCAACCTCCGGGTTTTGAGGATCCCAAGTTTCCAAATCATTTTTACAAACTTGATAAGGTGCTCTATGGGCTTAAACAAGCTCCTCGTGCATGGTACGGGCACCTTAGAAAGTTGTTGGTAGATCATGGTTTCAAAGTTGGGCTAATTTACCCCACTCTTTTTTACTAAGAGAGTTGGAGGAAACGTGTTCATATGCCAAATATATGTTGATGACATTATCTTTGGTTCTCTAATAGAGCTTTCAATGATGTATTTTCTAAGCTAATGACCGATGAGTTTGAAATGTCTATAATGGGAGAATTGAAATTATTTCTTGGATTGAAGCGTGGCAATTATTTGGAGGTATCTTCATTAATCAAGCCAAATAAATTTAAGATATGCTCAAGAGGTTCAAGTTGACGGATCTAATTAGAGCCAAGACTCCCATGCCCCTCAAGTGTGATCGCACTCTCGATACTAAGGGTAAAGATGTGGATTGATGTCTACGCACTTCTATTCTTGTAGACAGTTGTTGGGCCTCCAAGTGTAGAGGTTTGTAGAACAGCAGCAAGTTTCCCTTAAGTGGATTACCCAAGGTTTATCGAACTCATAGAGGAAGTGGTCAAAGGTATTCCTCTCAAGCAACCCTACAATCAAGATACAAGAAGTCTCTTCTGTCCCCAACACACCCAATACACTTGTCAGGTGTATAAGTGCACTAGTTCAGCGAAGAGATAGTGAAATACAAGTGGTAACGGTGCCAGAAAATAGCTTCTGGCTTGCTGTTGATGTGGGGCAATGTGTGTGAGTGCCAAAAAATAGATTGACGGTGAGGTAAATACTAAAGGAAAAAGGATGGACGCAAGCAAACATGTAACAGATCTAGATGAAAACGGTGTTCCAATGTTTAGAAACAAGGCCTAGGGATCATACTTTCACTAGTGAACACTCTCTCATATAAATATCCTCTCTTCATGATACTACTCTTAACTACTCTCCAGTTGGACACTCTAATCCACAGTAGGGCCTTCCCCAATCTAGATAACCCCACACTGTCACCTTGAGTGCTAGATGGTTCCAACAAACACCACAATTTCATAGAGACATCCAATTCCAAATATAACTCATAACAAATATATATAATCTAGCTTAAGTGCCACACAAGGCGCACGCTGTCACTATCACACACATGGGGAAAAGCATAGATCTATGAAAGCACGATGAGTATTTATGTAACCTCTAGCCTAAGCGCCACCACGGTATGCACACTGTCACTTACACACACGTGGGGAGAGCAGAGATCTATTGAAGCACTTGAGTAGCAAGGTAGATCTACTTGATTACAAAGCTCATGACCACAACAAGATCATGCATAGAGAGAGATGAACACATAGCTACCGGTAGAGCCCTTAGCCTTGAGGAAGAACTACTCCCTCCTCATCATGGGAATCAGCAACGATGATGGAGATGGTGGTGGAGATCGATGGAGATGGCTCCGGGGGTACTTCCCTGTCCCGGCAGGGTGCCAGAACAGAGACTTTCTGTCCCCCAAATCTCCCCTTCGGTGGCGATGGCGCAGCGGAACTTTTCATGGATTTTTGGTCAGATGATTTAGGGTTTTCGGGTCGGAGCTTTCTTATAGGCGAAGGAGGCAAGGTCGATGGAGGCCAGGGGGCCCACACCCCCTATGGGCGCCACCAGGGCTTGCCTGCGCCTAGGGGGGGTGTGGCCACCCTGGTGTCCTCCTCCACCCCTGCTTCGTGGTTCCGTGTTGCTCCGGGAAAAATAGGAAGCTTGGTTTTTGTCCCGTCCAATTCCGAGAATATTGATTTTCTGCCTTTTCTGGAACCAAAAACAGAAGAAAACATGCAATTGGCACTGTGGCATCTTGTTAATAGGTTAGTTCTAGAAAGTGTATAAAAATACCTAAAAGTATAGACAAAACATAAGACAAATGATACTAAACAAGCATGGAGCATAAAAAATTATTGATACGTTTCCGACGTATCAAGCATCCCCAAGCTTAACTCCTGCTCGTCCTCGAGTAGGAAAGTGATAAAAAGAATAAGTTTTGAGGTGACATGCACCATCAAAATCAAGATCAAACATTTGCAAAGCATTGAAAGCTGGGATCAAATTACTCTAACATGTGCATGAAAGATGGAGTTCTAACAATAGGACAAAGTAACTATGCATGCACGATGAAAGGCTACAAACAAAGATCATGAATATCATGCATTGAAAAATGTTTGTTTGTTTCACATACAGAAAACATGGCATAGTGGCAATCAGCTTGTCCCTCATAGAGTAGCAAATAGATGCATAGGACACCTTCAGAGTTCATAAGAGTGACTAGACACACATAGCACAAGAACAAGTAAAACACAATATGCATCAATCAATAAGTTTTGGCACACTGCACATAGAACAAAGAATGACAACTATGCTCTCTTAATGGTGCCTAAAGGTAGAAGGTGGAGTCAATATAACAGTGGAAGAAAGGCCCTTCATAAAGGGAAGCAGGGATTTCAAGTTTCAAAAAGAGCTTCCAAAAATTATGCTACTTGTTAACTTTCAGCCCTCATTTTCCCTATCATAAGAATCTTGAAGTGATTAAGGTTAAAGCTAACAAACTATGGAGTATATGCTTGACAAAGTATAAGTTGGCAATCTCATGTCCCTTGAATACGAGGGCCACACCTCATGCTACTCAACTTCATTCACCTGTAAGTTCTTGTCATAGTAAGTACATGCGTATCATAGAGAAACGCCAACGGGGTACCCCTTGCACATGGTACAGGAGCTATCCTATAACCAAAATGACAAGGCAAGTAGACAATGAGCATCTTAGCGATCTTTTTATTTACTATGTGCATAGCTTTTTATTGAGGATGCTTCACAGATAGCTCATTATGGTGATGCTGCAAGTTTCCACCATGATTAGGCATGGCTTAGGCTAGCAGCCCATGCGTTTCTCTAACACAAAATACATAACTCCATGGACTTACAAGATCCCTCTTTATTTCACACCGGTGACATCCATAGACAAAAGAGCATGATATCAACTGTGTACAAAGTACAAGTGCAATGTTGAAAACGTTCCCCATGACAGCATGGTTCTGCTAATTCGAACGTATAAGTGCAAGCATATACAACATAGATGACACAATTGTTCAAGTTTATTAGGGGCAAAGAATATAAAGTGTGCCATCAAGTTCGTGGGGGCTTTAATCACTAAGTTTTCACATAACAAAATTCTTTTTAATTGGAAGATAGCTGAAAACAAGAATATACTTGGAATGGTGTGACACACCATGCATAGGAATTTATAGTGGACACTTTGGAATAACTTGGTTTCTTGGGAGTTGGATGCATGAGTAGAGATTACTCATACAAGTGGAGGATAGCAAAAGACCAGGAGCGACCAACTAAGAGAGCAATAATGTCCAGAATCATGCAGAGCGACAAAACATTACTAATCAAAGCATAAAGTGGTACTACAAGTCAAGGACTAAATGATCATAAAGGCTATGGTGACTTGTTCATAGTCATAACATGGTTTGAGCATGTGCCAAGTCAACCCAAACAAAGCATCAAAGGAGAATACCACAATACTACGCTTTTGTATGCTAAAACAACGCATGATTCCTTCAAGGCACACTAAGAACTCTCAATGATTTGGAGCAAGTCATGCTACGGCAATAATCACTAAGCATAAGGTCAAAACAACATCCAGCATGACATGATAAAGTCTAAGTCACAGTCAAAGCAAGCTCCTCTTGTACTAGTCAAGCAAGAACTTCCTACTCTTTTCCAACACCAATCGACTTATTTGAAACAACTCACAAAGATAATAATCAACACATATTAGTGAGCTTGTCTCACAAATCCACAAAGAAGAACTAAAAAGTTCTAAGCTTAAAGCACAAGAAAACTAAGGCTAAACACATAGTGCTAGCAAAAGAGAACACTCACAGAACAATAAGAGTGAAAACTAGAGTGTTCTAAGCAATGAAAACAGAGTGTGTCTCTCTCCAAAATAAGTGTGCTGTGATCCAACGAACTTTGTTCAAGCAAACTAAGCAAACAAAAACCAAAAACGAAAACTAAGGCGCTCCAAGAACAACACAACAATGCATGAAACAATAAAAACGAAGTGTCTAGAAAGAACTGAGATTTTTATTGATGAAGAAGGGGATGCCTTGGGCATCCCCAAGCTTTGACGCTTGTACCTCTTAAATATTTCTTGGGGTGACACGGGGTGGCTTCCCCAAGATTGAGCTTTTGTCCATTCTTCATCTCATTACATCATTCTTTCTCTACACCTGAAAATTTTCATTCATACAAAACTTCACACAATCTTCATTAGCAACATTAGTGTATTCAAAAGATAATAAACCTTTGGTTTTAGCTTTAGAACAACAAAAATTTCACTAAAAACACAAGCTACTGTAGCAATTCCCTCAAAAAGCTCAATTTCCCAAAAAAGGAATCAATAAGAAGCAAATGCAAATAATGGCAGAAATCTTTCAAAACAGACCATCAGGTAGAAACCAATTTTTTCGAAGACCTTCTATTACTCAAATCAAAAAGTGTTGAACTAACGAAATTTAGCTAACATACTGGGGGATTTATGCGTAAATTTTACTTACAGAGACTGCTCACGAATTTTTATAGTGGAGGATAGAAATCTGTTTCGGGTCAGCAACTCCCCAAATCTTACTTACCTCTCATTAGAGGTCATTCTTGGCACAAAAAGCAAACAAAAAGGATAAGGAGAGGTCATTACTGAAGTAATAACTTCCAAGACTCAAGAAAATTCTTGGGTTATCTCCCAACAAGTACTTTTCTTTAACGCCATTAAGTTAGGCTTGATAGTTTGAGAAAAGATGCTTACATAAGAAATATGAATTGAAGTGAAAGAGAGCATAAAGAAGCAAATTCAAAAGACATTTAAGTCTAACCCACTTCCTATGCATAGGAATCTTGTAAAGAAACAAGTCATAAAAGCACAAGGCAACACGCATAGGAAATCAAAACAAGTGCAACTTCAAGATTTTCAACATAAAGAGGAGAAAGTTAATATTATTGAGATGCATAAAACCACGTTTCCCTCTCTCATAATAACTTTTAATAGCAACATGAATAAAATTAACAATATAACTATCACATAAAACATTTTTATCATGAGCCACATGCATATAATAATTATTACTCTCCACAGAAGAATAGTCATTCTTATTAATTGTAGTGGGAGCAAATTCAACAAAATAGCTATCAATATTATTCTCATCACCATAATCATCAAATATAGGAGGCATATTGTAATCACAATAAATTTTCTCCTCAATAGTAGGTGGACTGAAAATATCATATTCATCTTTGTAAACATCATAAACTGGAGGTATAGTATCACCATAAGCAATAGAATAGCTATCTTCCCAAGTGTGTTCATTTGTAAACATATCATCATTGGAAGGAACATGGATAGCACTAATAGCACAACAACTATTAATATCATCATTTTCAGAATTGGCACCAAAGAGATTTTCAATATCAAAAGTGGTGTGCTTTTCCCAATCATGATCACTACTATAGGTAACAGGCATATGAACATCATCTAGTTCAAACTCGTCAGCAAAAACTATGATAGGAGAAACATGCTTAGAGGAAGATACCATTTCCTCTCTCCTTTTACTCTTCTTCTTCTTCTTCTTCTTCTTCCTCTTCTTCTTCTTCTTCTTCTTCTTCTTCTCCTCTTTAGGAGGGAGAGGCTTGAAAGGAAGCTTCTCCACATACCCTGGTTTATTATTAGAGACAATAGAAGAAACTTTGGAGGATTCCTCCTTGTCATCAATAAGAACAAAACTCATATCAGTCCTGTCATAATTTGGTAAAATATCATCTTTTATAAGATTTTGTATGTAAGTATTCGCGTGGCAATTATCAACACAATAAATATGACACCCATGCAGGACACAATTCATACCAAAAGCACTCATGTCTACCAAAGAAGTTTTTCTTGATAACTCTTCACACCCCAAAAACAATGTAAGTTCATCATGTTGATTATCAGTGATCGCGTTATCACAATACAAGCTTTCAGTATTTATTGGATTAGAAATGTTATTATTATGGCCTGAGCATTGAAAATTGAAATGACCCACTTCATAGTAGAGTTCACAAATAAAAGGGAGAGGGCAATTTTTTTTACCAAGATCATTTAGAGCCTTATACCAAGTTCTGGTTTTTTCATTCTAGTGGGTGATACAATATTCTTATTCTATTTGATTCTTCTCACAAGGTCTATGCATACCACAAAAATTAACATGATTATAAGAAATAGTACTTTCAGAAGTTTGAGCATGTTTATTGCAATCATTAATAACATTTTATTTTTCCATGTAAGTGTCTTTAAAAGGTTCATGATACATGTCCCATTTTTCTTTAGGAGCATTAATATGGGAAGCAAAGGCTCTATAATATCTAACAAGAATTTGAGGATCAAGACCATATTTGGCACTAAGATCTTGAAAATCAGCAGTTTCAGCGAAAGACTTAATGCAATCATACTCATATTTTATACCTGGTTCTTTACCTTTGTCGTTATCCCAATCTTCAGTATTGCTTTGAATTTTTTCAAGAAGATCCCACTTAGCTTTGACCTCCTTACTTGTGAAGGATCCCTCTAAACAAGTATCTAGATAGTCCTTGTAATGTCCTGAAAGCCTTGCATAAAAAATATTAATAACAATATTACTGGGGAGCTCATGAATGGGACATTTGAGCATTAGTGAATTCAATATCCCCCAATCTTGGGCAATACTTTCTCCCTCATGAGGATGAAAGTTATAAATATAATTCCTATCTTTATGAATTTCATGAGGAGGATAAAATTTAGAGTAAAAGAGAGATTCAAGTTCCTTCCACTCCAAATGATGAGGATCATCTAGTAGATCATACCACTCCCTTGCTTTGTCCCTAAGTGAGAAAGGGAATAGATTACTCTTAACTTGGTCCATTGAAATACCTACACACTTGAACAACCCGCATAATTCAAGTATAAAGAGTAAATGATCACTAGGATGGACAGTTCCATCTCCAAAATAGCAGTTATTCATAACACGTTCAATAATTTCAAATGTATTTTAAAAGGGACACTTTTAGTATGTGGATTTAAAATATCACAAATATTATTAGAATTACCACATATGGTAGATAAAGTATCATCAGAGCAAATTTTCTTCCCTAAAGCTAGGGAACTAAAAAGATCTTTCTCATAAAAACTAGCTTCCCCAAGCTTAGACGTTTCCATACCATTAGTAACAATGGTGTTCAAAAAATTCATACTAATAACATTTCTATTAGCATGCAAAGAAAGTTCCATAGGTTTTTTAATTTTCTTTTCAAACCACTCAAGTTCTAACTTAGGAAAAATACTAAAAAGCTCTATAATTTTGTTGTTGTTTTCCATTAAGCCTAACTAGTGAAAACAAGAAACAAAAAGACAAAATTGCAGAATCTAAAGGAAATAACTTCGAGCACTCACACCGGAGCATGTGAGTACCTTTTACCTTACCCCCGGCAACGACACCAGAAAATAAAATGCAGTTGATTACGCACTTCTATTCTTGTAGACAGTTGTTGGGCCTCCAAGTGTAGAGGTTTGTAGAACAGCAGCAAGTTTCCCTTAAGTGGATTACCCAAGGTTTATCGAACTTAGGGAGGAAGTGGTCAAAGGTATCCCTCTCAAGAAACCCTGCAATCAAGATACAAGAAGTCTCTTGTGTCCCCAACACACCCAATACACTTGTCAGCTATATAGGTGCACTAGTTCAGCGAAGAGATAGTGAAATACAAGTGGTAACGGTGCCAGAAAATAGCTTCTGGCTTGCTGTTGACATGGGGCAACATGTGTGAGTACCAGAAAATAGCTTGTCAGTGAGGTAAAGACTAAAGGCAAAAGGATGGAAGCAAGCAAACATGCAACAGATCTAGATGCAAATGGTGTTCCAATGTTTAGAAACAAGGACTAGGGATCATACTTTCACTAGTGAACACTATCTCATATAAATATCCTCTCTTCATGATACTACTCTTAACTACTCTCCGGTTGGACACTCTAATCCACGGTAGGGCCTTCCCCAATCTAGATAACCCCACACTGTCACCTTGAGCGCTAGATGGTTCCAACAAACACCACAATTTCATAGAGACATCCAACTCCAAATATAACTCATAACAAATATATATATATAATCTAGCATAAGTGCCACACACGGCGCGCACACTGTCACTGTCATAGACATGGGTAAAAGCATAGATCTATTAAAGCACGATGAGTATTTATGTAACCTCTAGCCTAAGTGCCACCACGGTATGCACGCTGTCACTTACACACACATGGGGAGAGCAGAGATCTATTGAAGCACTTGAGTAGCAAGGTAGATCTACTTGATTACAAAGCTCATGACCACAACAAGATCATGCATAGAGAGAGAGATGAACACATAGCTACCGGTAGAGCCCTTAGCCTTGAGGAATAACTACTCCCTCCTCATCATGGGAATCAGCAACGGTGATGGAGATGGTGGTGGAGATCGATGGAGATGGCTCCGGGGGCACTTCCTCGTCCCGGCAGGGTGCCAGAACAGAGACTTTCTGTCCCCCGAATCTCCCCTTCAGTGGTGGCGGCGCAACGGAACTTTTCATGGATTTTTGGTCAGATGATTTAGGGTTTTCGGGTCGGAGGCTTCTTATAGGAAAAGGAGGCAAGGTCGGTGGAGGTCCAGGGGTCCCACACCCCCTATGGGCGCCACCAGGGCTTGCTCGCACCTAGGAGGGTGCGACCACCCTGGTGTCCTCCTCCACCTCTGTTTCGTGGTTCCGTGTTGCTCCGGGAAAAATAGGAAGATTGGCTTTTGTCCCGTCCAATTCCAAGAATTTTGATTTTCTGCCTTTTTTGGAACCAAAAACAGAAGAAAACAGGTAACTGGCACTGTGGCATCTTGTTAATAGGTTAGTTCCAGAAAGTGTATAAAAATACCTCAAAGTATAGACAAAACATAAGACAAATGATACTAAATAAGCATGGAGCATCAAAAATTATTGATACTAAAATTATTGATATTTAGTAGATACCCCAAACTTTGGCTTATGTTATCCCAAAGGCCCAATATTTGTTCTTCATGGTTTCACGAATTCGGATTGGGCGGCAGCAAAATTTGGAAGGAAATCAACCTCCAGGGCTTGACAATTCCTTGGTAGGTCCTTGGTGTGTTGGTCATCTAAGAAACAAAATTGTGTCTCCTTGCCTTCTGCTGAAGCTGACTATATTGCGGCCGCTAGTTGTTGTGCATAATTTTTGTGGATGAGGCAAACTCTAAAGGATTACGATGTCGCTTGTGATAAAGTGCCTCTTCTTTGTGATAATTAAAGTGCAATCAAGATCGCCTACAACCCGATGCAACACACAAGATTGAAGCATATTGATATTCATCATCATTTCATCATGAGCATGTGACCAATGGTGATATTGATCTCTCTTATGTGAGCACCAAGAAGAACCTTGTAGATTTATTCACCAAGCCCCTTGATGAGAAGAGATTACGAGAGTTAAGGCATGAGCTAAATATCATAGATTCGAGCAATGTGGCTTGATACCATGCACCCTTACCCATGCATTCATATGATGATTCTATCTAGATGTAGGCATGGAAATAGGGGGAGTATGGTCCTAATTGATTGGGCTATCCCTCCCCCCATTATGCCCAAAGTGATAAAAAAGCATTCTCTTAATATCACTTGGTGATATGTGAGCTTCAATGATGAGTTTTGGTAATGGACCCAAGATATATCTTCGCGGTGCCAAGCCAAGTATATGCAAACATGGTGGCCTAGGCCACTGCCCTCTCCTCATGAGAGGTTGGTTTTTCCTCATGTTTGTCATCTTTTTCGTTTTTGGTTGGTTGTTGGGACATGCACTCCTGTTTGGTTCTTGTATTGATTCTCCTTGTTAGAGTGCATTTGTCCCTATATCACATTGGAAATCTATCCTAAGCATGTTTTCTCTTCCCTATAGCCTTGCTATTCTTGGCACACACTTGTCCCGCTTGTCCCGTGCATTTTTGGTCGAGGGGTTCAGAGACTCCGGTGTCCACACACTGGAATATCTGGCTGAGTCGGAGACTCCGGTTTTTATACCGAAATCTCCGGCTGGGCCGGAGACTCCGGCCGTGTGCTCCATGAGACTCTAGATCTGGGCAGTTTTCATTTTAAACTTAAAGTACTTGAGGTCCCTTTGCTTCCTCACTTCACCTCGAGTCCATCCTCTCTCATACCGCCGCCTCCCTCCTCCAACTATGCCACCGGGTGCATCCCTGCCCCCGGATCCCGCTGTTGCCATCGGCCCTCTCCTCCTCTCCGCTACTGGGCACTTTCCCACCGGTCGAGCCCCCCCACGGATGCCTCGAGTACCTCCTCTCTCTTCCTTTTCTAGGGTTTGACCTAGAAACGCCTTAGAGATGGGATTCTTGGTGTTTCTTGGTCAATGGGTCCTCATACTGCATGCATTGTGGGTTCCTAACAACTTCCTCAACTGTTGGGGATATGCTATATGGGTATCCTCATAGCATGTCTCTTATCCGACTAACCCGGGTGGCCCATAGTCGGTAGCATGGCCTGTGGCCTGCTGGGTGGCCCAGTTAGGTGGATCCAGAAGGGAGGCCCATGCCGGATAAAGGAAGGCTACGGTGGAGTCACCAGCGTACCCGAAGCCTTGGAGTGCAAGATACACAAGACTAGTAATAGACGGTGTAGAACTCTGTAACCTGTCCGGCTAGGACTTTTCCCTGTAACCCTAGGACCTGGCAACTATATAATTCGGGCCTATGGGAGCCTTTAGGGCATCGATTCATACAACCTAGTATCGTTTTACACATACCTCGCATAGCGAACTTATCTCTGTAACTCAGCGTATTGCCATTATAGTGATTTATAGCAGGAGTAGGATTCCGCCACCGTTGTGGGATCTGAACCTAGGTAAGCTGTGTTACCTCGTACCCGTCAACCGTCCGCCTTACCCCACGTCTCTAAACATGCACTGTGAGGACCCCTCCATGGCATACTCGTCGGCAATACCACGACAGTTGGCGCCCACCGTGGGGCAAGAGGCGCTTCAGGCTCTTCAGCGGGCGAGGACCAAGATCTTCGCGGGAATCGGCAAAACCGTAGCCATCGGTCGCGTTCTCTTCTCCGGCAACGTTCCGATCGTATCCCCCCCGACGAGTTCTGGATCCCGGCGAAGACGAACCGTATGCGGTGTTCAATCGTTCCTATCAGAGACATCCACCTCTTCATCCGCGAAACCGACTCGAGCACTAGTTCCCTGGATGTCGGAGGATCGATGTCGGATCTCACCTCGGAGTTTGCCGGCAAAGATAGGAAAAATTCAAGACCCACCTAAACCACCCCTGTGCAGGATATAAAGGTGGAAGATCACTGCAAGTCCGCCGGCTTTGTCCATGCGTCTGGACAGGAGAGATCTAAGTTCGTCGGCGTGGTTACCATCTTCGATCTGGCACGCTGCGTTCAGAGAGAGGGCGAAAACCCCCGTGATTATCTGGCCAGATGGCTCCGTATACGAGCCGATCTGGCCCACTACCCCAATGATGATGCTATATATCACTTTGTGGAAGGACTGGACCATGGCACACTTCTCCGACATTCTCTATGACGGCAACAAGCGTTAGGACGCCTTACCTTCGAAGGCATGGTGAACACCATCAACAACTACGCGGAGGCTGAAGTGGCAGCTCAAACAGCGCTTGCGCTCATTGACGGAGCCCCTCCGATTCAGCCACCACCACCACCGCCTCCAGCCGCCATCGTCGTAGCAGCACCACCACCTCTAGTCATCGTCGAGGTCGTTGCACCTCCACTGCCCGTCATCGAGGAAGTCCTGGCACCCTCTGACTCTGTCATTGACGCACTTTATGCTGATTTCAGTGCAGATTCAGAGGAAATAGACTTCAGTCCAGAAGAGCTAGACTCCGCTATGCAGGAGATGGAGGAGTACTCGCGCGACGAACAAGCTAATAACACCGTCATGTCTCGAGGGGTGTTCGTCACCATTGGGACAGCGATGGATGAAGACAAGCCCGGGCAAGCTCCGCCTATAGCGCTGGATAAGGGGAAGGGGCCACTTATTGCTGCTGACGATGATCACGCAAAAGTCATGCCTCCTCCGCCTAACCCAGTGCATCAGCCGCAGGAACTCGACACCGGCTCGAGCAACAACAACACCGCAAACTTGCCGCCTCCAGCATCCACGTCGGCAGCAGCCCATGTTACTCCAGCTGATAGAGTGATGTACGGCAATCTCCTCGTTGAGCCACTAACTATTGATCATATCCGGAACGTGACTCGGCTTGACGAGAAGCGTCAGCAGCTGCTGGAGGAGGCGCAAGCCATCGCGGAGCAAGGCGCTAAACTAGATCGAGATCTGGTCAACGCGCAGAAGTCCATAGAAAAAACTAGAGCAATGGAGGCCGAGTACAAGACTCTGCTACAACAACAGAAGACTAAGAAAGCTCCGGCTCGCGTCATCAACGATCCTGGTGTACGGAGCAACCTAGGATGGGCTCCCTCAAAGCCGGCACAGGCCAAGCCATACATTGACAGTGAAGGCAAACAGGTGATGCCCACCCCACTCCTTAACCTCACCGTCGCCAAGACCCTTATGGAGCAGGATAGATCGCCTGAGGCAGTGGAACAGGTCTATGACCTAGTGGCCAAGGCGGTAAAGTAGCAGGAAAAGGCCACCTCTCAGAGGCTTGAGTCTGACCCAGCGCTCTGCCGATCTAGCCAGTACAAACCGCCAAGGGATAGATCTCCTCAGGAGGTCGGATCACAGACGGGTTCATCAGAACGAAGACGGAGGGATGCGCGCAACAGGAAGGATGCTATATCCATATCCTCCGACCACGGAGAAAAAGCCCGACCTCGCCGCCCATCGCCACCGCCCCGATCCCCCGACATCAGGAAGACTACAAGGCTCACCATCGTGCGGATATGCCCCCTCCAAAACAGTGCGGCATCTTCATCCGCGAAAACGCAGCACAGACCCGTCATGATGAAGAGCGCCAACAAGGACACAAGAGCAGGTCACACCACAACCCTCCGTGTCCGACAAGCAACCGTGACAGGCGTGGGGCGTCGCAGGAGGGTAACAGTAAGAAGGCTAACCCACCGCCACCTCCACCTCCGTCACTGCCAAGCAGTCACCATGGCGGAAGAGGCCCGCGTCGTTCACGCATTCCATCCCCTGTTGACAACAAGAAGAAGAACCCGGAGCCGTACGACGCACGTTCACGGATCGGCAAGATCCACGAGGCCCGGGAAGGACCGTACCTGGGACCACGTTGCTTTGGACCAGCAATACGGTCCGCAACTTACCCCAAAGGTTTCCGGATTGACAAGACCATCAAGCCCTATGACGGCACCGCCAAGCCTGCCACATGGTTGCAGGACTACGACAACGCGGTGGAGATTGCCGGAGGCAACCCCAACATCGCCGTCAAGTACCTCCCGTTAATGTTGGCGAGCACGGCCCGTCAATGGATCGATGACTTGCCAGAGAGATCTATCTACAACTGGCTGGACATGCAAGAAGCATTCACCAAGAACTTTGAGGGTACATACAAGCGTCCCTGCACTATGGACGATCTATAGCGGTGCGTGCAAGAGAAAGACGAGACATCTCGCGCCTACCTCTCCCGCTGGCTGGATATGAAGAATTCCTGCGCAGGAGTGCACGCCCAGACCGCCATGGCTGCCTTCATCGATGGGTTGGAAAGGGGCGCGTTGCTCCGACATAAGCTGAAGCGCTTGCAGGACAATCATCAGCTTGACTTGAATCAGATGATTCAGTTAGCCAGTGAGTTCGCAGCTGCCGACGACGATGCTCGTGGCTCTTTGCCGGCAACGGCCGTTCCAACCCAAGCTCGGAGGAACAGCAGTACAAAGCGGAAAACCGCCCCAAAAGAAAAGCAATCTACCGACATGGTCGCCATGACTTTTGCAGGACGAGGAGATGGCGGACAACGTGGCCGAAGAAGGGGAGCAGGCCGTGGATAGCAGCGAGGAAGTGAAAACAACTCGGCGCCGCTCCGTGTTCCCCAAACGTACGAGGAGTACCGTGATATGCCGTGCCTCGTACACCTCGATGTCAACGGCAAGGCCACCCATACCAATTGACACTGCAAGTTCGTCAACGACCTCAAGGAAGATCCGGAGTCCGGCTACAAGCGAAGTCAGAAGAATAGACCGCGAGGCAAGGGCAAGGGGAAGAAGAAGGAGGAGGAGTCCAAATATTCAAGTGACATGGACGAGGACGTTGAACCCAAGCACGCCGCCAAGAGCGACAACAAGGGCAAGAACCCCTTCGCAAAGAAGGCCCCGATCTGTCATTTTCCCATTGCACTAAAGTTTCGCCTGTGCATCCAAGTCTCCGGCCGAAAACTACTGGTTCTATGGACCGAAAAATCTGGTTGAGGCAGAAATTCCGGCTGCTCAGGCCCAAAATTTCTGCCCCGCCCGGAGACTCCAGGGCTGCTACGTCGGAAACTCCGGTGCATGGTCATCTGGCTATCTGGTTTGATCTAGTTGTTGGTCCTTGTTCTCTTGTACATGTGTTCTTATCCCTTGCTACATCTCTCTCTTTTTCACAGGTGGCTCCCATCGCACCAAGGTTGCAATAAGGATTGGTAGGGGTGGTCGTCGGCACCCCCTTTCATATGATGAGTCTGGTGACAGGTTTGTGGAGGAACATGTGACTAAGGATGCCCGTCACAACACTAGAGCCACCGATAGAGAGGATCTCAAAAGGTTGAGGGATGAGCGTGCCAAGAAGCAAAAGTATGATGATATCACCGGTGTCAAGGGCATGTCTCCAAGTGACTATGCTGAGATGCGCAAGCACAACTTATATGAGCTACCTCAAACTTGTGAGAATTCTCAATTTTGGAGTAAGTAACAAGAGGTCATCTACCGGGAATTCTATGGCTCTCTCATAAATTACAAGGTTTATCCTCAATCCGTGTTGGACTTCGCATACATGAGGAAGCACATGAGCTATTTTGAGGACCTTCTTTGGATCACTGACAAGCTTGGCCTATACAAAATCACGCAAACTCAAGAGCATTTCAATATTCATGTCATTCATCAGTTCTTTACCACTGTGGTTGTTGACTCTAGTGAGGATATCAATATGACTTGGATGACTGGAGAAACCTGCTGCATACACGACAAGGAATGTGTTATTCTATGACCTTCTAATAGTGACCGTGGACAAAATCGTCATAAAGTTATGACGATTTTGCACCAGATGGTCGTAAGCCGTTTGGGAGGTTCAAAACCTTAGAAAATTACGACGATTTTTCTTAGAAACGTCATAGTTTCATTAGCTCAAATCGTCATAACCTAGTGGATGTAGTCTACGACATTATTTCTATCTCACTACGACGATTTAAAATCATCATAACGTTCAAATTAGGATAAGTTAAAATTGATAGTCGGCCATGTCAGCAATTGCGCCTATGTGTCGTGTCTATGTGTTAATTTTTGACTGCGTGTGCTATCTATGTGTTAATAGGTTGTTAGGTGACTAGTGAGTGGGACCGAACTACTAACATGTTGGACACGCTTCAAGCAGAAGCCAGATTCTCAATTACCTTGTACGTTATTAGCAAAAAAGGAGCAAGCCAGCGATTCGAACCGCCGACCTCCCACACATACAACCCGCTGCTTACCACTACTGCTACAAACCTTTCATGTCGTATTAATACAACGCAGCATCATAACTATTCCATTTTCCGCCTGGGCCGAGTCCTCCACCGCAATGGGCCTCAGAGGAAAGGAAGGTGGGCCGTGCTGTCTTGAGTTCTCTACCTCTGTTAGCTTGACTGGGCCGCACGCAGTAGATATGACCAGGCTAGCTCGGCTGGTCCAGATAATTTTTTTTGTTTTCTTAATTCTTTTGTAGCCTTTTCATAATAAGTTCAAAATAATTGTTTTTTGTTTTTAAATTTTTATAAAATTTAGTAGATCATCTTAGGGTATTAATTAGCAATACTTTGATTAATGAAAATGGTGGTTTTACTAATCCCACATTAGTCCATAGTAGGTATAATATCATAGTTTAAAATATGAATTTGAAACTAGGGAGTGACTAGTCTCGTCTAGGGGTTAAGTTTTACGAAAAACTTTTGGTGGATCTCTGAAGAAATAGCATATTGTGAGTCTAAAAATCATTTTTGCAAAACATCATGGGCATTAGATAATGTACATGTAGTTCAAATCGGACCCACTTCCTACAGATTCGGCAAGGATTTGTCTTTCTCGCCAGGGGTGGACGGAAAGGTTTGAGATATCCCGGTTGGGACATTGTCCATGTAAGTTGGTCTACTATTTTTTAAAAATGGGGTGGTAGCATTCTAAAATTGTCAATTGGTGGTTGCTTCACAAAACGTCCCTTTTTTGCGCTCCGAAAATGGAAAATGGATTTTCCATAAGTCGAAAAGGAAAACTTTCTCCTGCAACATTGTTCGCCATCCCAAGATGCACACGTGTGCACAATACGGACACATTATCACAAACTATGCCATGATTCTAGCCATAACATTGGCCATTTGACCCGAAAGCCATAAAACCTTAGACATGATAGGTCATTTCTGAGAAGACTTTTTTGAGACACAATCAATTTACCAAGTTTGATATTTTTCCTTGGAACTATGTAACATAACATGACGCCACGCGAAGGTTTCACATAGTTCGGACCATTTTTGAATTTTTTATGCTCGTTTCAAACAATGGTCAAAACGGCGGGCACGAAGGTTATTAGCTAGGGGCTGAGTCTTGCTAAAATTGCATAGGATCTCTGAAGAAATAGAATATTGTGAGTCTAAAAATAATTTTTGCAAAAAATCATGGGCATCGGATAATGTACCTGTAGTTCAAATCGGAGCCACTTCCTACCGATTTGGCAGAGATTTATCTTTTTCGCCAGGGATGGATGGAAAGGTTTGAGATATCCCGATTGGGATATTATCCATGTAAGGTGGTCTACTATTTTTAAAAAATGGGGTGGTAGCATTCTAAAACTGTCATTTGGTGGCTGCTTCACAAAACGCCCCTTTTTTGCGCTCGAAAAATAAAAAATGGATTTTTCGTGCATCGAAAAGGAAAACTTCCTCCTGTAACATTGTTCGCCATCCCAAGATGCACATGCGTACACAATATGGTCACATCATCACAAACTATGCCGTGATTCTTTCCATAACATTGGTCATTTAAACCGAAAGCCATGAAACCTCGAACATGATAGCTCATTTTGAGAAGGACTTTTCGAGATATAATCAATATACCAAGTCTGTTATTTTTCCTTGCAACTATGTCACATAATACGACGCCACGCGAAGGTTTCACATAGTTTGGACCGTTTTTGAATTTTTTATGCTCGTTTCAAACAATGGTCAAAACGGCGGGCACGAAGGTTCTTAGATAGGAGCTAAGACTCGCTAAACTTGCATTGGATCTCTGAAGAAATAGCATATTGTGAGTCTAAAAATCATTTTTGCAAAAAATCATGGGCATCAGAGAATGTACATGTAGTTCAAATCGGACCCAATTCCTACCGATTCGGCAGGAATTTATCTTTTTCGCCAGGGGTGGACGGAAAAGTTTGAGATCTCCCGATTGTGACATTGTTAATGTAAGGTGGTATAGTATTTTTAAAAATATGGTGGTAGCATTTAATTTTTTTTATTTGGTGGATGCTTCACAAAACTCCCTGTTTTTTGCACTCGGAAAATAGAAAATAGCTTTTCTGTGCGATGAAAGGGAAAACTTTCTACTGCAACGTTGTTCGCCATCCCAAGATGCACATGCGTGCATAATATGGGCACATTATCACAAACTATGCCACAATTATTTCCATAACATTGATCATTTGGACCGAAAGCCATGAAACCTCGGACATGATAGCTCATACAAGAACAGCTCAGTTCAGTTCAACTTCAGGAAGAAGAAAATGACAGATGGATTTATCAATGGGGAGACAAATTTACTTCCAGGAATTATTACAAGTTCTATTTTCAACTGATTGACCCTCCAGAGCAGTTTAAGTGGATATGGGCATCTAAGCTCTGGCCAAAATTAAAGGTTTTCTCCTGGTTTTTATTGTCAGATAGATTGAATACTATGAATATGTTAAAGCGTAGGCACTTTAATGTGGGACAAGGGCAACACTATGATTGTTCACTCTGTACTTTGGGCGTTGAAGAAACTCTTCATTTATTTTTCTTCTGCCTTTTCAGTCAAGTATGTTGGCATAGACTTAACATATCATGGGATAATTCAACATGCAGATTTACTTTACTGAGACAGGCAAAGGAGGAATTCCAACACCCACTTATCTTTGAAATTTTTATCATAGCTGCATGGGGGATCTGGAAAGAAAGGAATAATCTCATCTTTCAAGGAACAAGGCATTCTGTAAACTCTTGGAGATCTAGAGTTAAGGCTGATTTAGATCTACTTAGGTTCAGGTTTTAACCAAAACCTAGAAAATACCATAAACTTGTATATAGCTAGAATCTAGTGTGGTGTTGTGTTCCCTTGTAACTTGATGCTTTCTACATCTCTATGTAACTCTATTTTATATTAATATAGTACCACAGTAGGAGCCCCTCCTACTGTTTATGGTTAAAAAAAAGCCATGAAACCTCGGACATGATAGCTCATTTTGAGAAGGACTTTTCGAGATATAATCATTATACCAAGTCTGGTATTTTTACTTGCAACTATGTCACATAAAATGACGCCACGTGAAGGTTTTACATTGTTTGGACCGTGTTTGAATTTCTTATGACCGTTTCAAACTTTGGTCAAAACGATGGGCAGGAAGGTTCTTAGCTAGGGGATGAGCCTCGCTAAACTTGCATTAGATCTCTGAAGAAATAGCATGTTGTGAGTCTAAAAATGATTTTTGCAAAAAATCACAAGCATCAGATAATGTACATGTAGTTCAAATCGGTCCCACTTCCTACCGATTTAGCAGGAATTTGTCTTTTTACCAGTGGTGGACGGAAAGGTTTGAGATCCTCCGGTTGTGACATTATCCATATAAGATGGTCTAGTATTTTTTAAAAATGAGGTGGTAACATTTTGAATTAGCCATTTGGAGGTTGCTTTACAAAACGCCCCGTTTTTTGGCTCTCGAAAAATGGAAAATGGCTTTTTCGTGCGACGAAAAGGACTAGATATTTTTTTAGATATTATTTTAGATACTATGTCATATAAATGACGCAATGCGAAGGGCTTCCATTTTTTTGATTTTTTTGAGCTATCTATGCCAATTTCAAACTACGTACACTTGTCCAGCCAGTCAGAATACAAAGCGAGGGTACCCACGGATCATCTCATGAAACAGATCTTGATCGTCCACGAGTGCTGGATCCAACGTTGTGGAACTCATTTCAGACCCTCAGCCAGCGAAAATTTGTCCCTTGGCGCTTGGGAGGTTCAATATTGCCGCGTGACCCCACGGAC
The DNA here is from genome assembly GCA_916181665.1 of Avena sativa. Lineage (NCBI taxonomy): Eukaryota > Viridiplantae > Streptophyta > Magnoliopsida > Poales > Poaceae > Avena > Avena sativa. Next base: position 149,713,769 of record OV702283.1, on the reverse strand, counting down.
CACGATGTGTACCCACGGACCACGACGCGTCTAGGTCAGGCCCAATCCCACCCCACTCACCCATCGCGCAAACCACACCTCACCCATCCGCGTCTCGTCTCCCCCTCACCCACCCGTGTGTGCCGCCTCCATCGCCATACCATCTCCTATGTCACCGGTGCCACATCGCCGGCCACCCGACACCTCCGGCGCCCCTCCTCCCCCTGCGACACCTTCCCGTCTCACTGGCGACACCCATCTCCCGTCACGGGATTTCTCCGATGCGCCCGACACCATCCAGATCGAGGGAGCGGCCCCGCCATGCTGCCCGACCTCGCCGGTGGCCAGAGTTTAATCTATATCCTAGCCCCCCTCCTCCCCCTCTCTATGCCACCTCATGGAACCACGAAACCGGACCTCCAGCAGAAACCCTAGCCCGAGATCCTGGTGCTCCGGAGAGGAGCAGGAGGTCCATGGATATGATAGCGCCCCTGCTGACGGTGGTGCCCCACACGACGAGGAGGCAGAGGTGGGTTCCGGGCCTGGGTCAGACCCCAAAATTGGCCGTCTCCTCGCTGTCCACCGGGTTGTTGACTCGATTTTCTAATCCCTATGCAGATGGCGGTGACAGCGGCGACGGCGGTGCGTGGGACCGAGATGGTCGTGGCGGGGGCGCCTGCGGCAGCGGTGGCCATCGCTGCTAACGTGGCGGCGCAGAGGCTGCTGGCTCTTCTCGTGGTTACACATGTTCAAGGGGATTAGGGTTTCATATGTGAATGCTTTTTTTCAGCTCAGTTCATATGCACATAATTGCCTAACACATGCTTCTTGGTATACACTTGATTAACCAACTTCTGCTGCTTGGTATACACATGTCTTAGATACTCTACTTGTAAGTGAAACAAATTTCATGTTTAGTTCTGGCAATACCATGATGTTCTGTACTTACATCTAGGCTTCCTTTTGATTCAGGACTACTTGTGTGTATATTGATGTTCTGTACTTATATCATCTGGCTGGAAGATTCCTATTCACTTTTGTTTCTTTTTTTTATCTTGTACACATTGGTTTTGGTATTTCTCTGATCAATGAAAGCAGAGTTGATATAAGATTGATCTAGTTGTTGTGATAAAAGTGACTGTGAGCATGTAGTCAATATATGAATACTGTGAGCTTTATTTTTTGTCGAGTTTAGTGTGTTGATGCTTCATTTCATGTTATCCTTAGGATATGTCTGCCCGGCCATGGCTGCTCACCTGGAGACTGCCGCTAGTCTTCAGTGCTTACGACGAGGTTGTAGACCGGTGGTAGTCTTACTTGCCGGTGAGATGGCGCCTCTCTGTCCAACCCTGGCACAATACGGAGATCAGACGCAACCTCGTCGAGAGCACCTCCGGTAGCAGGGATCTCTAGATGGTAACGTGTTCTTGTTCTGAACCTTCACTTGAAAGGTTTACTACCTGGTGTGATTTACTGCTAAATCTGCATGCCATGTTCTCTTTTGGGACCAAGGGTCCTGCCTTTAGCCTATAGATTTGATATGTGGGACAGTAGTTGTAGTTTGGATACGTGGGAGTGAAAAAATGTGAAGTGAGTAGCAATTTGGACAGGTGGATGGTCTGGTGCATGTAGAATGCTATGGCATTATCATTTCTGAATATATTTTGTAATTGTATCCTATAATAGGATTGAGCTAATGTGAGTCATTTAGCAATTTTCGTAGGTGGGTGTGGTATGGTACATTCAGAATGCTTGGCATTATTTATCTTTGTGTTGAGTAACCATGGCAAAATTGGTTATTGTTTATCTGCCATCGATTTGGATTTTAGTATTTCCCTCAAGTGCTGATCTGTGAGTTCCTACAACATTGAAGCCTATAGACTTGAAAACTGCTCGATGAATTAGCATTTTAAACTAGTTTGCTTTTAATAATCTATCAACAGAGATCCACTGTCCAATTTTTGAATCCTTTCTAGTTATGTATACTTAATTGTGATTTCTACCATGTTTATTTAATATCATGGTCTGGCTTCTGTGATCTTGGCATGTATAGTGTAGCATTTTAATGTCATTGCGTTGTGTTAGCAATACTAAGCAGTGGTTGCTAAATTACTGATAGTACACTATGAAATTACTGTATTGATGTTCATTGTGGGTATCCTTATATTACAATGCCATGCATACTCTTGTATACTTGATAGTTAAATGTTCTTTGTGTTCCTTGCATCACATGGTAATCTTAAGAAGTACCGTTATATCCAAACAATTCTATGGTTATCTTGTTCCATGCCCATCGTGTGATTGTAATTTTGACTATTGCTGTATATAATTAGCTTATTACAAGCTATATAATTTTGTTAAATTCTTCTGCTTATTACAAACTTTGATTATTCGTAGACTGATGGGACCTAGCATGGTTCAGCGTCGGCGCGGTGATTGGGGCAGGGATCTTCGTGCTCACGGGGGCAGGAGGCCAAGGAGGCGTCCATCCCGAGCGTGGTTCTCTTGTACACCGTGTCTGGCGTGTCGGCCATGCTGTCGGTGTTCTGTTACACCGAGTTCGCCATTGAGATTACAGTCGCATGTAACTCCATCGACCCATCTCCATGCATTGATCACCTTATGGAAATCTTTGTTTCTTCAAGCTATTTTTTCATGCAACCTCGTACAGTATTAGATTAGTCCCCATTGTTAGTCAAGATCATAGTTAGGAGATTCCTGCTGTCTCTGCCCAGTCCTTACAGTAACTTATTTTTTTAGTAGTTATTGAGGAAGCACAACAATGGAGCCGAGGTTTTGAAATCTGAACTGTAATTTTCACGCTACTCTTTGTGGACAATCAAATTTTAGTAATTATACTGATCTGGTTTTTCAGTTGTAGCTTATCTTTTCTTGTTCTCACTATTGCTGCACGGCTTGTTCTTGTATTCTATACTATAGTAATTAACAACTCGTGCACTATGATCTTTTTGGCACCAGATGGCATACTTGTACTCCAAGTCCCTACTTATTACTATATGCACTTCAATTAATCATACACCAATCTTCATGTGGAATCATCGATTAATTTTGTTTTTGTTTGCAAGTATATCTAACGTAATCGGTTATTCGGTATGCAGTTCACCTCAATTCCGGAAGAAAGGTATGATCAATACATAAGAAGTCCAGATTTTATAAAAGACTACATCTTTACAGGATGTTGCATTCCTTCCCTGCCCCGGGTTAGTCTGCTATGTTAGCCGCATCAAGGCTCAGGTGCATGCTTATATATTTCATCACCTACTCATGGTCCTAATTGTTGATCGACTGTTACTGATTACTCCTCATATGCGTTCAGTGCAGCATTGAGCACGTTGAGAATATTGGGAATGAAGTTTGCCCAGCAACCAGTGCTCCAGCTTGAAGAAGTGAAGAAGCGGGAAGTCCTACTGAACAAAGACTAGTTAATTATATTGTATTGTGATTGTACTATGATTGATTGGTCATTTTTGTGTGATAAACCATGTAATTGTTGTAATAGACCAATTTCGTTGATATTTGAAAATTTTCTTGTGTTATTAGTTTTGATTGAAATACTGGTTACTTGGTTTCAAAATGTGGAAACTGGAATTTGACAAGTGGGTCTACTGGTAAAATGAAAAATCAAATCAATGTTGAAAGTTATGAAGAAAATGATTGTAAAAAGTCTTGAGGCCCATAAAATGTAATGAATCGTGGGCTGGAATAACCCAAAATAAATATAAGGTAATAGGCCAAGGCCTAGAGAAGAAAGGCAGAAGCCCAAAGAAAATTGCACACTAAAGGGCCAGGCCTAAAGAAGAAAAAGGTTGGAATTGTTGGGCTTGGCCTGTTCAGACCGCCAAAATGGATTGGGCTGATTTCGATTTAAGACGATTTAATTTCGTCACAATTTTGCCACGTAGGATCGGCCACGTAGGATCTGACTTGGCTAGGCTAGATGGCCCATGACGATATTGGATTGTCATAGACGTTATGATGATCCAATATCGTCATAGACGGTTATGACGATTTTACCAAAAACATCGTTATAGTTCATTTGCGACGCCCAGCTTTCGACGATCTCAAAATTGTCATAGAATCGTCATAAACGGACTATTATGACGATTCTATGACAAAAATGGAGGGTTATATACAACCAGATTCCTTGTAGTGATAGCCTCATTCCATGACTTTGCTCGTATTCTGGAGCTCCCTTTAGAAGGCCGCTCCACTCCTTGTGGTTTGCGACTTCACAATGTAGCGGTCATCTACGATGTAAGGAAGTTGGCCCCTCTCTACAATGCTGATGGTATCTTTGGCGAGACAAATACCATGCATCTTCTGCCTATTTTGTTGCTTCATGGCTTCCGAGAGAACCTTGCCACTCAAGCTAGGAATTTGGATATGATTCATGGAGTACACACACTACAAGAAAAATGTCCTTTTACCACGAACAATTTTGTGGTTGAAGGCCTGTTTTTCGTGGTTGAAATCCTTCTACGACGAATGCCCTTCGTGGTAGAAGCCCCATCACAAATGAATCTACCACAGTTTTTTTTGATAGTGGTGGATCGCACCCTTCAGCCACGAATAGTCGTTCCATCGTAGATCTGTTTGCCAGCCATGTTGACTACTGACTTCATGCAAATTGCCACATGGCGGGCGCCGTTAACGACCAGTTAGAGCTGTTAACTGTCAATGAAACCATGGTAGAAGCTAGGCCTAGCCAAGTCCTAATAATTATTAAGTGGGATGGCCCATTAAGAGAGCCCAATAGTATCATGGCCCATTACTGTTTTATCCTGCACTGTTACAAATAGGCCCACTAGTGTTGTCCGCTGCGGCCCATAAACTTTCGGGCCCGTTACTATTTCGACCTACACTGTTTGAAATTGACCCATTTGTAAGCATCTTGAAGTGATTAAGGTTAAAGTGAAAAAAATATGGAGTATATGCTTGACAAATCATAAGATGGCAATCTCATGTCCCTTGAGTACGAGGGTCGTTCCTCATGCTACTCAACTTTAGTCTCAATCAAGTACTTGTCATTGTACGTATATGTGTATTATAGAGAACCGCCAACGGGGTACCCCTTGCCCCATGACACAGGAGCTATCCCATATCAAAATGACAAGGCAACAGACAATGAGCATCTCTGCGATCTTCTTATTTACCATGAGTATGGTGCTTCTCTTTTTTTATTTTCTGTATATTTTTTCTCTAAAGATGCTTCATATGGTTATGCTGCAAGTTTCCACCATGATTAGGCATGGCTTAGGCTAGCCGCCCAGGCATTTCTCTAACACATATACATAACTCCATGAACTTACAAGCTCCCCTTTTATTTCACACCGCCGACATCTGTAAACAGAAGATCATGATATCAACTGGGTAATATGTACAGTTGTTGAAAGCGTTCCCCATGATAGCATGGTTCTACTAATTCCCAACTTATAAGTGCAAGCATATACAACATATATGACATAATGGTTCAAGTTTATTAGGTGCAAGAAATAAAGTGTGACGAGGTTCGATCTCGTCAATGCCCATTGTTATGGACTTGGGTTTTGTAGAAGATGGAGATGCTGGAGATCGCGGAACAGTTAGCAAACAAGCAACACGGGGACACGAAGTTTACCCAAGTTCAGCCCCCGAAGGGAAAACCCTACTCCTGCTTGTCTGCTCTTGATTACGGTGGAACCGAAAGTTACAGGGGTGCGCAGATGCAATCTGGCGTGGAGGTGTGTATGCGGTGAGTTGAGCTGCCCTACTTGCCATGCCCTCCTAGCCTTTATATAGATAGGAAGGTCCGGGCATAGGTCGAGTCGGTTACAGATTAAGGTTTTCCCTTTTGAAATTCTATCTACTCTAATCTTGTTCTCCAAGGATCCAAAGGCGTCATGGGCTTGGGCCACCCGAAAGTCTCCGCATGCCGCGTATGTTCTTGTGGGCCTTCCATTGACTGGACTAGGTATACTAATATCATGTACCCGTAGGGTATAACCATGTAAGTAGCCCCCGAGTGTTCAGTCGAATCATAGATTCGGCTAAGGACTCTTCAATCTTTCGGGTGCAGTTGGTCCTGTTTATAAGAGAAAGAAATGATTTTAGTTTGTAGGGTTTGTTGATGCGTGTGCCTGACTCTCCTGACGGATCAGGGCCAGCTAACTGTCTTAGGACAAAACAACACGATCTTCTTTAGACTCGAGTCCCTAGACTTGAATCTAGAACGAATTCTGGCATAATTCGACTCAGGCCGCTGAGGTCTTACAGGAGTTGAATCCTAGTTTTTTTCGAGTGATGTACCCAACGCGTCCGTCAGGATTTTTCATCGTGTCTGTTGACACAGTATTTTACTGGCAGAGCACAGTCAGGTGCGTTACCATGCCATCAGATGATACCTATAGGTCTTATCTTACTATCGTAGACACAACATCCGAAATGTTATCACCGCAGAGGTGTTTCGGGTGGCTAAGGAAATTTTTTCCCACTTAGAATTTGTTTGGGCAAAGTTGCCAAAAAGTTTTTTGTATCTTGATCCGAAGGATCGCTGTCCAAGAATTCATAGGGTGCGCGACCAGCGTTCCCTATGGGAGTAGCCCCCGAGTGTCTGGTCAAGTCGTAGACTCGAGCAGAGACTTTTAATTCAGTTGTTTTTAGCTTTGGGTTCGTAGGACACAATTTTTTTGGATTCTTGATCAATCCTCCCTATGGGAGTAGCCCCCGAGTCCATAGTGAAGTCGTAGACTCGACGTGGGACTCAAAGATAGTCGGGAGTTATAGTTCTTCAATCATTTTCTCAGGTGCGCGGCCAGCGCTCCTAATAGGAGTAGCCCCCTAGTAGTTGTTCGAATCGTAGATTCGAGGAAGTACTTGTTTTATTAGTCGAAGAATTCCAGTCATTGCTAGACTGCTTGATGACGTCAGTGCTGATGAGCGATGACCTCAACCATCTATGGCGCCAGAGGTGACGTAATAGGACGAACGTGGGTCCCACTTCCTGACTTGGAGTTGACTAGTCATGTGCGATGTGGCGATAATTATGGTGTCTCCTTGGTTTCCGTGCGTAGTGGACGGCGTGCGGGCGACGGTTCGCTGCTAAGTTGACACGTGGACGGTTGGATCTATCCCTAGCGTTAGGGATTCTAGATGAACGGTTCCTGCTCAGCGTCCTCATCCTTATAACCGTGGGGAAAATAGTGATTTGTTTTCACCCCTTGCCATTTGCTTTCACCACTGCCTCCATTTTCACGAGCACTGCCTCACGCGCACTAGACATCCTTCGATCCTTTCCCTCTTTGTTCCTGTGCGCACAACGTCATCGTCGACACTCCGCAATGGGCAAGTCGAAGAAGACCTCCGCCGGAGCGGGTTTGAGCGCCGGCGGCGGCGGCAAGATGGTTGCCGGCGCCACGCGCATCACCGACGGCAACTAGAAGCGCACGGAGGCGCGCGAAGATGACCTGTGCAAACTGCGCGAGGCGGGTCTGATCCCGCAGGACAAGGGGGCTGTGAGGCTTCCAGGCGATGAGGTAATTCCCCGTCCACCCGCAGGGTTTCGGGTGATGTTTATCGCTTTTGTTCTTCGCGGCTTGTCGCTCCCTGTCCACGATTTTCTTCGTGGACTCCTTTTTTTCTATGGCATCCAACTTCATCATCTTTCGCCCAACTCTCTTCTCCACATCGCATGTTTATCACTTTTTGCGAGTGCTGCCTCGGTATCGAGCCACACTTTGGCCTCTTCTGGAAGCTCTATTCCGTGAAGAGGCAGTCCGGCACCGGCGGGGTCTACCCGCTTGGCAGCTGCATTATTTCCATCCGATCTTCTGTTCTCTTCTTTTCTTTTTCCATGTGCGAGTCCGTCCAGTACTGGCGAAAGAAGTGGTTTTATATCCATGACTCCACAGTGGATGGGCAAGAATTTGGCCTCGCTCCTTTCGACTCCTCCCAGGAAATTGTTGCGAAGAGGTCCTGGAAGAACCACGTCCTGGAGGGCGAGGAAGTGGAGATGGAGAAGCTCTAGCATCGGGTGGAGGCGCTCCAGATGGTTGCTGAGAAGGAGGTAAATGGTGTGGATATTATCCGCACCTTCCTCAAACGTCGGGTGCAGCCGCTCCAAGCGAGGGCGCATCCGATGTTTCTTTACACTGGCCGCCATGACCCGACGAGGGTTTCTGCTGAAGAGCTCTCCAGGGGCGACCTTGATAGAGTTCTTTGGCCACTGCTGAAGTACAAGGGTGATGAAGATCTCCCAGGGAAGTCACTGACCGCCCCCTTCAGCCCTTCAAAGCCAGTCCCTCAGGTGTAGAATTGGGTTATGCGCGCTGCGCCTTATTATTGTTCGAATGCTGTAATATTTTTGCTAATCACGGATTTTGTATTTGTGTGCGGGAGCTGAACGTAGCTGGCATGATGCCGCCACTGCCTAAGAACTTTCCGGTTGCGCCGGACAATGAGGTTGTGGACTCTGAGTCCGAGCTTCCGCCGGTGCAATCTCCAACCCATGATGCCCCCGAGGCGAGCGAGGGGCAGACCCGCAAGCGTGCACGGAGTCTGAGCGAGTCTTCGGATGCCTCGACCCCACCGACGCCTAGGGTCTATCCTTCCTCGAGAGCCACAGCGAGGATGATGGTGCTTCATCCGCATCGTTCCCGGCTGTGCCCATTCGGGCGATGGCGCTATAGCCGCCGACCAAGAAGAAGAAAAAGGAGAAGGCGTCGCCCGTCTTCAATTTGAGTGACATTGACTCGTAAATATCTTCGGATGCTTTTTGTTCTGTACTTTGCATGTGCAATGTTGCTTCTTCTCTTGATCAATATTTTCCTTGCAGCCACTCCTCGGAGGGTTCTCTTGCTGAGGGCACTCAGGAGGCCGTAGGGGAGTCGAAGCCGACGGCGCCTCCCTCTCAAATGGTGGTCGACTCTGAGGATGACGCTCCGAATCCATCTCCGCGAGAGGATCGAGTGGTAGTTACTCAGAAGACCCCTTATGGACCTTCGGAGTCTCCATCTGAGCATGTAGGTTGTTCTCTTTTATCATCCTGGGGGATCCCCGAGCCCTTTTCGGGTTGCTTTGTTGAATGTTTTTGCTTTGTTCGGGGCGTAGCCCCTGAGCCCATTTTCTGATGCTTTCTTTGATAGTGTGCACGGCGCGAACCTTCTCATTCAGCAGCATCTGGCGCTGGAGGCCAGCATGCGGCATCTTCGAGGTACGTGTTCTACCTATTCTTGTTTGTTTCGTCTGTCTCATGAATAATGCTTGTGTTGCTCATGTGTGCTTTTGGTGCTTTGTAGATGAGAATAATGTGGCCCTTCGCCAGCTGGATGCTCTCAAAAAGATCCTCGCCCGAGAAGAGAAGAAGGATGTAGATGCTACAGAAGCGAAGGAGCGCCTGCAAAAGGAGGTGGCTAATGCTGCCGAGGCTAAGGAGCGCCTGCAGCGGGAGGCTTCTGATCGCAAGGAGCAGCTCGCGACTGTTGCGGCTGCGCGAGAAGGAGATGGCCGATAGGCTAATGGCGGCGTCCAAGGCTTTCTCCGGTGAGTATCTCATTCTTGATTTCGTCGTGGAATTTTCGGCCGCTCCTTGTCACATTCTTATTCAGATCTTTTGTTTCTTCTTTTCCTTAGATGCTTCAGGCATCACGTTTGATCGCGGTGCCCTGGAGTATGGGAGTGCTCTAGATGATGCCACCACAGTGGTCGAAGATCGCTGCGGCACTGCTGGTAGTTCTATGGCGAAGGCCAAGGGGGTGCTCCGGCACTTCTATAAGGAGATCGTTCCCAAGGGCGCTGCTCTAGAGGATGTCGATGCTCTGGCGGATGCCTTGTCGGAGGACGCCCCTGTGGCCTACAAGCGCAAGCAGAAAGGCATTGACGCCTCCATGGGGCTGTACATGGCCATGGCGTCCGGAGCGGAGCTGGATCTTCCACATGTCACCTCCCAGATGCCAACAGCGCTCGACGGCTCAGAGGTAGCCTTCGCTCTCTTAGCCTCTCGCTATAAGCGGTATGGCCGAAGCTCATTGACCTGCTGGCGGACTATGCGGCGAAGCAACAGGGAGAGTCCAAGAGCAGGCACTCTGGCTCTGAGGCCACTCCGGATGTTGATGCCTAGGCTCTGGTGCTGTAGTTTAGGGTAGTTTATCTTCTTCCTTTTGTTGTAAGCTTTTGCTAGAGAACAACTTCTCCTTGTGCCACGCAGTGGCTTTTGATGTATATAAATTATTCGACCTGTCACCAAAGATGTGTGTGATGTTCATATCCCTACTTGCTTTTCTTTAGGGACCTTCGGGTGGGGTTCCCATGGATACTTCGACTGTCCCTCAGCCGCGACCATCTTTGGATGATGCATCACAACTTGTTTTCCTTCGTGACCGCGTCCGCAGCCCGGAGAAGGAGATCCTTGGCGTTCTAGGCCATGCGGACGTGTGGAAGTCGAAGGCTGAGCGAGCTACCTCCAGGGAGGAGTTTCTGATGGGGGAGCTATGGCAGTTGAGCGAGCAACTGCAGAGTCTTCTTGAGCTGCTGCTCATTTTCGAATGCACCTTGTTTGCTTGTCACCTTATCATGAGTTGGCTGCAGGTGTCAACCTTGTTCCGAGGGAGGAGAAGGAGCGCGTTGCGGTTCAGATCAATTGTTTGACCCAACAGGACTTGGAAGCTAGCGACTTCTTCTGGATGGACCGTGACCGGGCGACCGTCCTTGCGATGGTGCAGGATCATGTGCATCAGGTTTCATGGGTGCTGAAGCAGGCGAAAACTTCCATGGCATCGATTCTGTATGTCATGTTCCCCCTAGACGAGGCACCTTCCACTCTTTGGGGTTTGTTGTCGAAGTTTCGAGACGTGGGTCACATGAGGGAGTTGGTGCGGCACCAGCTGGTTGCAGGGGTGAAAGCTGCCCTTTCGCTTGTTTGGCTGCATCGCCCTAATGTTGACCTTGAGGTGGTGGCGACTGGGCTGCCTCTTCGACCAGACGGTAGCCTCTAGGACATGCGCCCGCATTATGCGGCTATTAGGAAGTATGCCGAAGAGATCGTGGATCTCTTTGAGAATCGGGCACGCGTGATTCTTCAGAATAGATAGACCCTATAAAAAGATAGATGTAAAACTTCTATATATTCGAGTGGGCTTGTTGTGCCCTTTTTTGTAAAGTTTATTTGTGCTAGCACGTGGTGCTTTTGTTGTGTGCATGTCCTTTTCATTAGCCTGACGTGGTCAGCTACTCAGGTTTACATGCGTTATTCTCAGTCGACGAAGTCGTCAGGTGAGGCGGAGCCCCCGAGCGTGTTATAGAAAAAAGTAATGCAAGATAAGAGAAATTTTTGGGCAGGGGACTTAGCTTTTATTCATATCGTAACGAGGAGGTACATTATTCGGCTGAGTAGCCTTGGCTGAGTAGCCTTATTGAAAGTAAAGAGATAGCTAGGGGTAGAAGCGTCGCAGTTGTGCAACGTTCCATGGGTTGGAGTATGCGACTCTTGACTTGACGTCCTTGAGGCGATAAGCGCCACCTGGGATGAATTTAGTGATGATGTAGGGTCCCCTCCCAGGGTGACTCAAGCTTCTTTGGCCGCTCTTGCTTGAGTCGTAGGACGAGGTCTCCTTCCACGAAGGACCTTGGGCGCAGTCGGCGGCTGTAGTAGTTGCGGAGGCTCTGCTGGTAGACCGTTGAGCGAGCTGCGGCGATGTCACGTGCTTAGTCGAGTGTGTCGATGGCGTCTTTGAGTGCGGCCGATGATTCAGCTTCGCTATAATAGACGACTCGCGGGGCTTTGTGGCGTACTTCTGCAGGTAGCACGGCTTCATCTCCGTGCACCATGAAGAATAGTGTGTAGCCAGTTGAGTTGTTTTGCGTTGTACGTAGGCTCCATAGGACGGAGGGTAGCTCCTCTGCCCAGGCTCCCGCAATTAGTTCGAGTGGGCTGAGCAGGCGTTTTTTGATGCCACTGCCTATGAGGCCGTTCGACCTGCCCGTTGGTCTGTGGGTGCGCCACAGAGGCGTATGATATGTTGATGCCAAGGCCCTCGCAGAAGTCCTGGAATTCCTTTGAGATGAAGTTCGAAACATTGTCCATTATGATGTTGTGCGGCATGCCGAACCTGTAAACTATGGACTCGAAGAACTTGACGGCCGTTTTGCCCTTTTGGTTGGTGACGGGCATGGCCTGGATCCACTTGGTGAACTTTTCTACTGCGACCAAGAGGTAGAGTTGGCCTCCTTTCGAAGATTTGGGAAGTTTGCCAATCATGTCAAGGCCCCATTGGGCGAAGGGCCAGGCTAGTGGTATGGTCCTGAGCTCTGATCCTGGTGCATGTGGCTTGTCTGCGAACCTTTGGCATCCGTTGCACCGTTGGACGATGTCCTTGGCATCGTTCATGGCCGTGGGCCAATAGAATCCAGCTCGCAAAGCTTTGGCGACTAGGGCGCGGCTGCCTGCATGATGGTCGTAGATGCCCTCGTGGATGTCCTGGAGGATGGTTTTGCCGTCACCGATGGTGACACATCGTTGGAGTACCCCCGAAATGCTGCGCTTGTACATCTCGCCATTGATGATGGTGAAGGCCTTGGACCGGCGAGATATGCGCCGGGCATCTATCGGATCATCAGGCGGTTCTCTATTTATTAGGTACCGAAGGTAAGGCCGTGTCCATGTTTCTTCGATTGCCATGACCTGCATCAGACTGACGATCTCGACCTCGTTGTCGAGTTTTTCGGGTCCTTCTTGTCCTTCGGGTGGTGCAACCCCTGAGTGCTCCGCTTCTTTGGGTGATCCCTTGGGGAATTTCCTTTTGATAGAGGGTACACAGATTTGTTCGAGGAACACGCCTGGTGGCACCCGTGCGCAGGTGGAGCCGATGTTGGCGAGTCTATCGGCCTCCTCGTTTCTTTCCCTTCCAACGTGGCGAAGCTCGCAGCCGTCGAAGTATCCTTCGAGTGAGTTGTAGAGCGCGCGGTATGCGATCATGTTGGCGGCGTGGGCGTCGCACTCGTTCATCGTCTGCTGGACGACGAGGTTCGAGTCACCGTAGATGACTAGGCGTGTTGCGCCGTAGATATTGGCCATCCTGATGCCGTGGATGAGGGCCTCGTATTCGGCCTCGTTGTTGGAGGCGCGAAATTTCATCCAAAGGACGTATTTCATCTTATCGCTTTGCGGGGACATCAGTATGACGCCAGCTCCTGCTCCAGCCTCACGCTTGGAGCCGTAGAAGTGCATCGTCCATGAATACGTCATGTCCGGGGTGTCTGGCAGCTGAAGCTCCATCCGGTGGACGAGGAAGTCAGGGAGTGTCGGGGGGATAACCCCCGGGTGGGGAAAGCCAGGAATAAGTAGGCCGACTCCAGAAGATGCAGGCCACCTGACCTCCATGAAAGACAAATCTAGTCGACTGGCAATCAAGCCCGACTGGGCTTATAACCTTCCCGACTGGCCCGTCTAGCCGGTGGCCAGAAGAACCGGCCGAGTGGCCGTTCCCACCTGGCTCACCTCGGATTTGATGGAGAGCACGGAAGGACTGACGCTCAGTGCGGGGTACGCTTCTGGCTCTCCCTCGTCATCAAGGAAGCTGGCATGCCATCATGACCAGCGCTACCCGACGAAGATAAAGCGAGACAGTTGGCTGGACTGGCGAAAGCAGTCCGGGTGACCGTTAAAGCAGGGGTGACGCCCCAAAGGAAGCCTGGGTGACCGCTAAAGAGAAGGATGACGCTAAAAGAAGGGCCGACTGGGTCCTGTCCCATTGACTGGGCCCTGCAGCCGGCCCTGCCCTGTAAACCCATATCCAAACAGTAAACCCTAGGACCCGATCTGTAATCTGCCCCCCTGACCAGTATATAAGGGAGGGCAGAGCCAGGGTTCTAGGGAGGCAACAATAGAAGGATAGAAGTGTTAGCATAAAGTTCCCATATTCCTCTAGCCTCCGATAGTAGCCAAGGAAACAGCTCAAGGAGCACCTGTACTGAGCATCAAGCTCCCATACATAGTTCATCTTGCAGGAGTAGGGGTTACCTCGCCAAGAGGGCCCCGAACCTAGGTACGTCCTTGTGTTTGCAGTGCATCGTGCCCAAACCGTTGCGTGAGCCACCGAATGCATCCGTGTGTCCCTTCTTTGCCATCCCCGATGGCTCTGCAGTGTTCCACACCACAACAGTTGGCGCTCACCGTGGGGCTTGAACCCACGACCACAAGGTTAAGAGCCAGGAAGTTGGCGCCCACCGTGGGGCACAGCGCTTCGGCTGGGATCATCTTCCGCACGGGACTTCCGCTCGTCGCCGGCGAACGCGTGGCCTATGGCCTCGTTCTCTCGCTCGGTGCCTTCGACTGCGTCATCGACAATGCAACATGTTTCGCTGGGAACACCTTCCCCGCCGACGACTCCATCATGCATTTTGGAGACGTTCACGTCTACGTCGCCACTATCGCTGAGGGTTTTCCCAGCGTGGTCACCCCCGTCCTCAACGTGCCCCTCGCCCGCGTCCCAGCCGTAGGGAGGGCTCGTGTCGAAGTCATGATGGTAAACGCTCGTGAAAACCATCGGCAGCCTCAAGAACGTCGGGCAGGAGGAGAAAACTCCGCGCTCAAGCAAGAGCAAGACCCACTCACACTACTAGGAAAACAGCTATAGGTAATCAGCACATCCGTGGCTCACATGGTTGAAGTGCCCCACGGCTAAAACAGGCGTGGCTCACCTGTGGGCAGTGCCCTACTAGTAACTAGAACAACCGTGGCGCACATGACTATAGCGATTTTTAGGTCGTTTAGCGATTTTTTAGAATCTCAAAATTCGAAAAGAGTAAAAAGTTATGGCAAAAACAAGATTTTTTGCTGCAGAAAAAAAAATTGAGGCAACTTACCCGTAGCGCACCACCACCTAGTGCGCCACGGATAATCTTGGGCGGGATTCAAACCACCCCGACCACCTACCCCTATTCCCTCCCTCTTATCTTTTTCATTCTCCTCCCTCCTCCTTTTCCTTCTCTCTTCTCCTCCTCCCTCCTCCTTTTCCTTCTCTCTTCTCCTCCTCCTTTTCCTTCTCTCTTCTCCTCCTCCCCCTCCTCCTCCTCCTTTACTTCTCCTCCTTCCCTTGCCGTGGCAGTGACGATGGCGATGGCGGCAGCGACCTTCTCCTCCTCCTTGCAGTCATGACGGCGACGACCTCCTTCCTTGCGGCCTCCTCCTCGCCTCCTCCTTCCTTGCGGCCTCCTCCTCGCCTCCTCCTCCTTGCAGTCACGAAGAGCGACGACGAGCTCCGACGACCGCCGAAGACCTCCTTCTCCTTGCGGCAACCTCCTCCCTTCTCCAGCCACACCTCACTGCCTCTCTTCCTCGATGCCGGCGAGGAGTAGCAAGTCCACGGCCTCCCGCACCTCCCTGCGGTGGTAGGTCGTGGCCACGGCCACCTCCCTGCCGGCGAGGCGACACGACGGCGGCGATGCGGACCCGATTGCTTTTGCAATTCAAAACGAGGGTGTTTTTTGCATTTTTTTTTGATTTTTGAAAAAAACATCCGTGGCGCACATGTACCCCTACCCGTGGCGCACCTGGTAGTGCGCCACGCCTATCTCGATATAACCGTGGCGCACCATGCAGTGCGCCACGGCTACGAGATAGCCGTAGCGCGAGGCCCGTGGCGCACTGCTAGTGCGCCACAGAAGGCCTTTTCATGTGCGCCATGAATAGGAGTTTTTCTAGTAGTGTCACCGCCTCCATCCAACACCTGCGCGCTTCGGTCGTCGTTGAGACGGATCCAGCGGCTGCGGCTGCAACACTCGAAGCTACACGCCAAAAACTCCTGGAGGAAGCCACCAAGGTCGCGGCTAACCAGCGTTGGCTGAACGCCACCGTGCACGAGTACAACATAGCTCACGGCTTTGTCAGGAAGATCCATCACCGAGGGCGCGACCTGGCGTCGTAACTGGACCGTGTCGCCGACTCACATGCAGGTGTGGCGTGGCCCGTCTACAGCACTCCCGCCAAGAACATGAGGGCAGCCGAGGCAGCGGCTGCGGAGCTAAAGCACCTAGAGGGCGAGGAACTTCGTCGCCAGCAGGAGCGTGTGCAGCTCCTCGTGGCCACTGCTAACAAGCAACAGGCTGAGGGCGTCCCCAGCCAGGTGGGCAACTCCCGCGACATCATCGTCTGCAAAGGCGCAGACCAGACGGCGCATGGAGGAAGCAAGCATCAACAAGCCCCTTCTCCAGGAGGGGTTGGGCAAAACAGCCGCCCGCATGGCAAATCTGGAAACCGCGGTCGCCACAACCGGGATGCCACTGCCTCTAGCGTTAGTCGTGCAGGCGGAGCCTCCCAGGTGAAAAAGACGCGAGCACCGGAGGAGGAAGCAGACGCGAACAAGGACCCGCCTGCGTCACATTTGAAGGGCCGGCTCGGTCCCCGAGAACCGACTGATGCGCGCGAGCGCATCGACCTCCTGGTGCAGTCACGCACCTTGGAGGAGGAAAGTTCGGCTGGACCAAAGTGTTTCGGCCCGCGCATCCGGAACGAGCCATTTTCGAAAGGATTTTCGCTCCCAAGAGACACCCCAAAGTACAACGGGACCACCAAGCCTGAGGATTGTTTGGTCGATTACACCACCGCGGTAGGAATCGCCAATGGAAACCTCCGCCTGGCCGTCCGCTGGGTCCCCCTAAAGCACCTAGAGGGCGAGGAACTTCGTCGCCAGCAGGAGCGTGTGCAGCTCCTCGTGGCCACTGCTAACAAGCAACAGGCTGAGGGCATCCCCAGCCAGGTGGGCAACTCCCGCGACATCATCGTCTGCAAAGGCGCAGACCAGACGGCGCATGGAGGAAGCAAGCATCAACAAGCCCCTTCTCCAGGAGGGGTTGGGCAAAACAGCCGCCCGCATGGCAAATCTGGAAACCGCGGTCGCCACAACCGGGATGCCACTGCCTCTAGCGTTAGTCGTGCAGGCGGAGCCTCCCAGGTGAAAAAGACGCGAGCACCGGAGGAGGAAGCAGACGCGAACAAGGACCCGCCTGCGTCACATTTGAAGGGCCGGCTCGGTCCCCGAGAACCGACTGATGCGCGCGAGCGCATCGACCTCCTGGTGCAGTCACGCACCTTGGAGGAGGAAAGTTCGGCTGGACCAAAGTGTTTCGGCCCGCGCATCCGGAACGAGCCATTTTCGAAAGGATTTTCGCTCCCAAGAGACACCCCAAAGTACAACGGGACCACCAAGCCTGAGGATTGTTTGGTCGATTACACCACCGCGGTAGGAATCGCCAATGGAAACCTCCGCCTGGCCGTCCGCTGGGTCCCCCTCATGCTCGTCGACTCGGCAAGGACGTGGCTCAACAGCCTCCCCAATAACAGCATCAACGCGTGGCTGGACTTTGAAGAGGCGTTCATCCGCAACTTCACCGGAACATACAAGCGGTCGGGTCGGCCTCGCGAGCTCGCCCTCTGTGTACAAGGCAAGGACGAGTCGGATCGCGCCTACCTCACCCGGTGGACCAGCATGCACAATTCGTGTGAAGGGGTGCGTGAGCACCAGGCGATTAACTTCTTCACCAACGGCTGCCGAGACGGCACCATGCTAAAGCATAAACTCAGCCGGGCAGACCCGCAAACCATGGCTCAGGTCATGGCCATCGCAGACAAGTACGCCACCGCAGACGCAGCAATGAAGAAGCCCATCGTGGTGGACGACCAAGGCCAAATCGTCACAGACAAGCAGGCGGAGCGACACAGTCATGACAACTGTGATGGCAAGAGGAAAGACGACCAGCCGTATAGCCGGTATGACACCAAACAGGTAACCGCGGTGCATGAGGATCCGGCTGTAGGGGAATTCGGAGGCAGAGGCCTGACGACAGGGCGCTTCGGCCTAAGTACACCATGGAGTCCATGCTCAACGGGCTGTGCAAGTTTCACAACGGCGACAACAAGCCCGCGAATCACACGACGCGCCAATGCAGCTGGACAAAGAAAATGGCCAAAGCCGGTGGACTCCCACCACCACCTCCACCGCCAGCCAGAGGCCCACCGGATAACAGGAAATGGCGCAACCTCCGTGAGGATAACGAGGATGGTTACCCGCGGCAGGTGGGTAATTACCACATATTCCTGGCGGAGCCGGAAACGAAGCACGCCAAGCGAAGACGTGAGGCGGAGGTGAACGCAATCGTCCCACCCGTCCCCCAGTACCTGCACTAGTCCGATCAGGCGATCACCTGGAGCAAGGAGGATCAGCCGGCCGTGTTACCAAGCCCTGGCAGCTACGCGTTGGTCCTAGACCCCATCATCATCTCCAAGAAGCATTCATGCCGCTTCTCTCGGGTACTGATCAATGGAGGGAGCAGCATCAACCTCCTCCGAAGCAGCCACGAGAGGCTGGGCATCAGTGAGTCCCAGCTGGAACCCTCAAGAACTTCATTCCACGGAGCAGTACCATGGCCATCGCACTCCCCAATCGGCAAGATCCGGCTGGACGTCATCTTTGGCAGCGAGAACAACTTCCGTCGTGAGCCAATTTGGTTTGAGGTCGTGAATCTCTCCAGCGCCTACCACGCCATACTAGGGCGCCCAGCTCTGACCAAGTTCATGGGAGTACCACACTACGCATACCTCAAGATGAAGCTGCCAGGTCCAAAGAAAGTGATCACCGTCGATGGATGCTACAAGCGTTCGATCGAATGCGCTTCAGACGGCTCTATGCTGGCCGAAGCAATGATCATCGCTGAAGAGAAGCACGTCATAATGCAGAACATGGCGGATTTGCAGAAGGACATGCCGTCTGGAGAGCCAAAACCGGCTGGAGAATCGCAGTTCAAGCCCTCACAGGGGACAATGAAGATCCTGCTGAACGAGGAGGACCCAAGCAAGTTCGTCCTGGTCGGAGACGGCCTAGACAGCAAATAGGAAAGCGCGCTCGTTGATTTCCTCCGTGAGAATCGGGACATTTTCGCATGGTGCCCCAAAGACATGCCAGGTGTCCCGAGGGAACTCGCCGAGCACTCCCTTCATGTTCGACCGGACGCGAAGCCGGTCAAACAATCTTTACGCCGCTTCGCAGAAGAAAAAAGAAGAACCATTGGTGAGGAGATCACACGGCTGCTCGCGGCCGGCTTCATCATGGAAAATTTTCACCCGGAATGGCTCGCCAACCCGATGCTGGTGCTGAAGAAGAACAAGACATGGCGCATGTGCGTCGACTATACCAGTCTTAACAACGCCTGCCCCAAAGATCCTTTCGCCCTGCCGCAAATTGATCAGGTCATCGACTCCACCGCTGGGTGCGATTTGTTTTCTTTTCTGGACGCTTACTCGGGCTACCACCAGATCAAGCTCAATGTAACCGATCAAATAAAGACATCGTTCATAACCCCGTATGGAGCATACTGCTACACCAACATGCCCTTCGGATTGAAGAACGCAGGCGCTACCTATCAGCGCTGCATGCAGAAATGCCTGCAAACAAAGATTGGAAAGAACGTACACGCGTACGTCGACGACGTCGTCATCAAGACCAAGGAACGACGCACGCTCCTTGAGGATCTGAAGGAAACGTTCGACAACCTCTGCTGTTTCCAGATCAAGCTGAACCCAGAAAAGTGCGTGTTTGGCGTCCCAGCCGGCAAGCTCCTGGGCTTTCTCGTCTCCGAGCGTGGAATCGAGGCGAACCCGAAGAATATCGGAGCAATCGAGCGCATGGAGCTGCCACAGAACCTGCGTGACATACAGAAGTTCACCGGGTGCCTCGCTTCACTCAGCCGGTTCGTTAGCCGGCTAGGAGAGAAGGCTCTTCCCCTGTACCAGCTGATGAAGAAGACAAACAAATTTGTCTAGACAGCTCAGGCGGATGAAGCTTTCCGCGACCTAAAGCGCATGCTCACCTCGCCACCCGTCCTGGCGGCGCCAGCCGCAAAGGAGCCCATGATGATGTACACCGCTGCCACAAACAGAGTGGTCAGCGTGGTACTGGTCGTGGAGCGACCAGAGGAAGGAAAGGCTCAGATGGTCCAGCGCCCCGTATACTACCTGAGTGAGGTGCTCTCGCTATCCAAGCAGAACTACCCTCACTACCAGAAGCTAGTGTACGATGTGTACATGGCCGCCAAGAAACTCAAGCACTACTTCCAGGAGCATTCCATCTGGGTGGTAGCATTGGCCCCACTCGCGGAGATCATCGACAACAAAGATTCCACTGGCCGCATGGCGAAATGGGCCATCGAGCTCGCTACGCATAACATCCAGTACGAGCCACGCACAACAATCAAGTCGCAAGCATTGGCTGATTTCATCGTCGATTGGGAAGAGACACAATACATGCCCCCAGTGCCGGACTCAAGTTACTGGAAGCTACACTTCGATGGGTCAAAAATGAGGGAAGGACTCAGAGCTGGAATCGTGATAACCTCGCCCAAAGGCGACCGGCTGGAATACGTTCTCCAGATCCACTTCAAAGCTTCCAACAACGTCACCGAGTACGAAGCACTCATCCATGGGCTCAAAATGGCTAAGAAGATAGGCATTCAGAGGGTGCTGTGCTTCGGAGATTCGGACTTGGTGGTGCAACAAGTATCTGGCGAATGGGACGCCAGGGACGCGAACATGGACCTTTACCGCTTCTTCATCCAGCAGCTGCGCGCCTGTTTCGAAGGATGTGAGTTTCACCATGTACCCAGAGCCAACAATGAAGCCCCTGAAGCTTTGGCCAGGGTCGGGTCAACAAGACAAGCCATACCGCCCGGAGTTTGCCTCGAGCACCTGCGCAACCCCTCCATCACTCCCTCACTAGAGTCCGACTCCATCGTACTCGGCGCGGACCCAGGAACAGCCGGTGCCGCGGCACGCCCGGGGACTGGCACGCCGCACTCGGGGAATGCTGCACCGCACCTAGGGACTGCTGCGCCGCACCCGTGGAATGATGCATCGCACCGGGGGACTGCTACATCGCACCCGGGGACTGCCGTGCTGCACCCGGGACTGCCTCGCCGCATCCGGAAACTACCACAACGCAGCCCGCGGTCGACATCAGCACCCTTCCACCCGGCAGGCCTCCCGACGCTCTGGAGTCGGCCATCCGTGAGGAGATCAAGTTCATCATACAGACGGTGCACACCATACGGGAGGCGCTCGACTAGGCAAATCCGTACATGGATTTCCTGGCCAAGGGTGAACTCCCAACAGAAGAGGTGGCAGCACGACAAGTGCGACGAAGGGCAAACGCCTACACCATCATCAACAACGAGCTGTACAAGCGCAATGTCGGAGGCATCTACCAGCGATGCGTCAGTCGGGAGGAAGGAGCCCAGCTTCTAACGGACATACACTAGGGCGAGTGTGGCCACCATGCCTTGTTAAGAGCAATAGCAGCCAAGGCCCTTCGGCATGGTTTCTATTGGCCTATGGCGCTAAAGGACGCCGAAGAAATAGTCAAGACATGCAGCGGGTGCCAGCGATTCAGCTAGTTGAAGCACACGCCATCTGTGGCGCTCAAGACAATACCGATTACCTGGCCATTTGTGGTCTGGGGCCTGGACATGGTTGGGCCATTCAAGACAGCTCGATCCGGTATGATGCACCTACTCGTAGCCGTGGACAAGTTCACCAAGTGGATCGAGGCGACGCCAATCAAGAAGCTGGATGGTGCGGCGGTGATCAAGTTCTTCACAGACATCATCATCCGGTTAGGCTACCCGCACAGCATCATTACTGACAATGGAACCAACTTTGCGAAAGGAGTCTTCGCTCGTTTCTGCTAGGAAAAAGGGATCCGCCTGGATCTGGCATCGGTCGCACACCCACAGTCCAACGGACAATGCGAGTGCGCTAATGGTTTGGTGCTAGCCGGAATCAAGCCGAGGCTCATCGAACCACTCGTCAGGTCACCCGGATGCTGGATAGAGGAGCTGCCAGCAGTGCTCTGGAGCGTACACACCACACCCAATCGCTCAACCGGCTTCACGCCGTTCTTCCTCGTCTATGGGGCAGAAGCCATTCTCCCCACAGACATCCATTTCGACGCACCTCGCAAGCAGCTCTACACAGAGCAGGAAGCCAAGGAGGCAAGGGAGGACAGCGTGGACTTGCTCGAGGAGGCACGCGAGTTGGCTCTGTCCAGATCAGCAATTTACCAACAAGACTTGCGCTGATACCACGCCAGCCGGATCCGGCCCACCTCTTTCCGCGAGGGAGACCTGGTGCTGTGCCTGGTCCAGAGCACCAAAGGAATGCACAAGCTGTCCCCGCCATGGGAGGGACCATTCATCGTTAGCCGAGCACTCCACAACAATTCATACTATCTAATCGACGCGCAGCAGCCGACGAAGAACAAGGCAGATCGCTCAGACGAGGAGACGGAGTGCCCATGGAATGCCAGCCTGCTCCGCCCATTTTACACTTAGAAAAGTGTATGTATCTTCCCTTTTTATCTAACAAGTGAACAAGATTGAGAGCCTTGGCGCAGCGCTAGGGACTTTGTCCCAATTCCGCACATTGCATTTTTGTAATGGCTGGCCTAGGCCCCACGATTCCTCCAGACGGCATAATATTGCACGCAGCGTCTAGAGTAACCTCTTCGGTTCCAGCTTCAGTACGCATGTCGGCTGTCGACCCGGCAAGAGCAAAAACTCAAAGCACATGTGGCAAGAAGATGCAGGCGTAGAAAGCAAGGGTGTCCAAGGGAACCGGTCGCGCCCTACAAGAGTTAAGCCAACAACAGCAAACCGAAGTATAGCAAGGCACGCCAACATAGCCAGTCCTTCGGTTCCAGCTGCAGACCGCAACCCGGCTGACAGCCGACAAGGAAAAAGGCTCGAAGGGCCAATACTCGCTGAGAAAAGGGGAGTTGCTAGCGGCCTAACTCGAAGGGGAGCATATCTATTTTCCTTCTACGATAATTACCAACTAACACATGAGCATGTGCACAAGAAAACTAACCCAAAGCAACGCTTTGTCTTGCACGACCCGAGTCACAAGTTGGCAGGAAACAAGGTGGCAAAAGAGCTTCGCCCCGGCTGGCTACCCCAGCCGGCCCGAACCTTGGGGACTACACCCAGTGAACGCGCTCCCGCGCACCCACAAACTCAAGTCAAGGTAGCCAAAAGAGCTTCGCCCCGGCTGGCTACCCCAGTCGGCCCGAACCTCGAGGACTACACCCAGTGGACGCGCTCCCTCGCACCCACAAACTCAAGTCAAGGTAGCCAAAAGAGCTTCGCCTCGGCTGACTACCCCAGTCGGCCCGAACCTCAGGGACTACACCCAGTGGACGCGCTCCGGCGCACCCACAAACTCAAGTCAAGGTAGCCAAAAGAGCTTCGCCCCGGCTGGCTACCCCAGCCGGCCCGAACCTCGGGGACTACACCCAGTGGACGCGCTCCCGCGCACCCACAAACTCAAGTCAATGTAGCCAAAAGAGCTTCGCCTCGGCTGGCTACCCCAGCCGGCCCGAACCTCGAGGACTACACCCAGTGGACGCGCTCCCGCGCACCCACAAAATCAAGTCAGGACGACAAAAGAGCTTGAACCCGGATGGCTATCCCAGCCGGCGCGAGCATAAAAGACCGCAAATGATGAAGACATAAACAAAGATAAGCAAAAGGCACCAAGCCATAAATCAGAGCATGAAAGCTCTGCGCAGATTCAAAAGACGATGACAGAAGTAAGCCGAAGTGTAGCACAACAAGTAACAACTTTCACAAACACACCCGGCATCCCGGGGATCAAGAGTCCGGAGCTAGCAAATTAGAAGGAGCAGGAGCAGGGGCTGGATAAACAGGGGCGGCACCAGCATCAGTGGAAGGAGGCTGGCTACTGGAGGCGACGTCAAGGGGATTCCAAGGCGCCGGGACCCAGTGGAACGGCCGTGGCTCTCCAGGGGCGCTGAAGTCACGCTCCAAGTCCACGTAGGTGCCAATCTTCACCCCGCAGGCCTGGAGCACAGGAATGCTGGCGCAAAGACCCTCATAGGTCGTCCCAAGGCAGAAGCCGCGGGTGAGCACGCTCAGGTCGACACCAGGGTACCACGACTTCACCAGAGCAAGCGTCATCTCCACTCCGCCTCGAGCAGCCCACTCTTTGTGCACGTCCAGCACGTCGATGCCCTTGGACAGAGGCACAGCTAGGCTGGCCATGTCGTGCACATCGCCCGCGTCCGGCCAGATGTAGTGGAAGAGATCGTTGCCAACGACACACAAGCCATTGCTCTCCTCCGCCACCACCTTGACCAAGTCGAGGGCAGTCAGGTCACGGCCAACCTCTTCCACAGGCAGCTTCTCCATGGCCATCTCAGTCACCTCAGGATAATGAGCTGCAGCCAGACACAAAGCAGAATAAACGGACAAGATCGAACAAGTCACGACACAACGGAAGAAGGAAGCCGAAAAAACTTACTGATGACCATCTCCGAGACGTTCAGGAGGTGCTGAGTAAGCTCCTCCTCCCTACGACGAAGAACCTGGATTGTCTCCTCCTGTTGGGTGGAGATCATCTCAAAGTTCTTCAGCGCCTCCGCCCGGATGTCAGCTGTCTTCTTGCCCCGCTCCATTCTAACCTCAAGCTGGTGCTTGGCCGCGGCAAGTTGATCAAAATTCGCATGTCGCGCCTTGTTCGATTCCTCCAGCCGAGCAACCTCATCTTTGAGGCGTTCCACCTCCCTCTCCTTGTCCTGGATCATGGTTGTAGGAGGATACCCGATCGTCAACAAAAAACGGGAAAAGGAAGCCAATCGCTAAGACAGATCTGAAGAAACAATCTTACGGCCATGGTCCCGAGTGTTCTTCACAGACTCCACAAACGCTTTCTACAGCAAGAAATAAAATGAGCAACAGAGAAGCAAACCGGATGAAAGAACGGAAAACGTGTGAAGGTCAACGACTTACCTCCATCAAAACAGACAATTTTTTGGCCTCGCCAAGGCCCCTTTACATTCCCTCAACCAGGTGGCGAACCTGGCTGAGTGCTACTAGCGCCGAGCCAGAGAGCTGGGCAAGGATCGCACCCGACGTCAGCACAGCCGAAGCTGGCCTTGAGCCGGTGATGATAACCTCATCATCATCGGCAGCCACACCCGAAGGCACAGCCACCACCAACTCCCTCCCATCCGGTTGACCACCACCCGGATGGCCGGCATCCGCCGCAGCCGCCTGCGCGGCCCCAGCTCCCTTCGTCACCTCCGTAATGATGGACCTGGTGGAGCTGCTTGTAGCATCGCTCCAAGCTGGGTTCACGCCAGCCCCAGGACGAAGGAGGGGGGTCTCCGGGTCCTGCGCAGCCACAAATAGCTGGCCCAACCGTGAGGACGCGGGCGCCTAGTGCAACAGCCCCATGGTCGGAGAGCCCTCAGGCGCCCTGGCGGAGATGGCATGGCGGCTGCAGTCGGGCTGGCCGCAGCCGGTGCAGGCGCAGCCGGCGACCTCGCCAACTCTTCAATCAGCGGAGGAGGCGGAGGAGCAATGACGGCGGCACCACCATCGCCAAGCACCATGGCTTCACTGCGCGGAACGAAGGTTCAAAGGAGAAACCAGCAAAACCGCAGAGTGGCAAGCAAAGGCAAGAGAGATACTAACCCAGCGACGGACGATGGAGCAACAACCTGACTCCCTCGGCGCGTCTTTTACGTCTCAACTGGAGCGGGAGCGGCAACAGGTGCCGCCCTCTTTCCCCGGGCTCTCGCCGCGGGTTTATCTCGGCCACCCTCCTCATTGGTGACATCGACTGCGACACAAGCAAAGAGTAAAAACCATAACCTCAAAAACAAAGGAGAAAGAAAGATCTACGGTCAGCAACCTACCATGAGGATCCGAGGGACCATCGTCCGCCCGGACGGGAAACCCTTCGGGCTCCATCTGGGGGTACTTCTTCGGTTTCCTGTCCTCCAAGAAGGACAGAAGCGGGAATTCACCCATGTCATCCTCAGCCAGCTGCACCATGAACAACTAATTAAAAAGGGGGGCATAAGGCACCCAAGGAAAGCTAGCGATAACAAGAAGGGAGACGCAAAACAACCAGAGAAAAACTTACCTGAGGCGGTAGGTGGCCGCGATGGTACGGAGGCAGGAGTATGCCTAGTTGGCCTCGATGCGGAACTTGGAGATCATGGAGATCCAGTTCTGCAGGTCCTGGTAGGGCACATCCTTCCATGACGTGCTCATCGGATCATTGGCGGTCGAAAGGTGGCACATATTGTGCGATCGCTTCTGCAGCGGAAGCACGCGACGCACCATCCACGACAAGGTGATGTCCCGGGCGGTGAGCCTCTCCATCTCCACCATCGTCTCCAGCCGGGCGGCCATCAGGGAGTGTCGGGGGGATAACCCCCGGGTGGGGAAAGCCAGGCATAAGTAGGCCGACTCCAGAAGATGCAGGCTGCCTGGCCTCTAGGAAAGACAACTCTAGTCGACTGGCAACCAAGCCCGGCTGGGCTTATAACCTTCCCGGTTGGCCCGTCTAGCCGGTGGCCAGAAGAACCGGCCGGGTGGCCGTTCCCACCCGGCTCACCTCGGATTCGATGGAGAGCACGGAAGGACTGACGCTCCATGAGGGGTACGCTTCTGGCTCTCTCTCTCATCATCAAGGAAGCTAGCATGCCGTCATGACCAGCGCTACCCGACGAAGATAAAGCGAGACAGTCGGCTGGACTGGCGAAAGCAGTCCGGGTGACCGTTAAAGCAGGGGTGACGCCCCAAAGGAAGCCCAGGTGACCGCTAAAGAGAAGGATGACGCTAAAAGAAGGGCGGACTGGGTCCTGGCCCACCGGCTAGGCCTTGCAGCCGGCCCTGCCCTGTAAACCCATATCCAAATAGTAAACCCTAGGACCCGATCTGTAATCTACCCCCCAGACCAGTATATAAGGAAGGGCAGAGCAAGGGTTCTAGGGAGGCAACAATAGAAGGATAGAAGTGTTAGCATCAATTTCCCATCTTCCTCTAGCCTCCAATAGTATCTAAGGAAACAGCTCAAGGAGCACCTGTACTGAGAATCAAGCTCCCATACATAGTTCATCTTGCAGGCGTAGGGGTGTTACCTCGCCAAGAGGGCCCCGAACCTGGGTACGTCCCTGTGTTTGCAGTGCACCATGCCCAACCCGTTGCGTGAGCCACCAAATGCATCCGTGTGTCCCTTCTTTGCCATCCCCGATGGCTCTGCCGTGTTCCACACCATGACAGGGAGGACCTGAGATTTGATCGCCTTGCACCGCTCGTAGACTATGTCTAGAGGGGATAGCTCGATGCCCCACAGGGATACGCGTCCCGTAGCTTCAGGGTTGTTCATGATGTTGGACAGTGGCGCCTCGTTAACAACCATTATCCGGTGTTCCTAGAAGTAGTGGCTCAGCCGACGAGCCGTCATGAATACGCCGTAGGCGAGCTTTTGGTAGTGAGGGTACCTCTGCTTTGTTGGGTCAGTACCTCGCTGAGGTAGTAGATTGGGCGTTGGACCCCATGGGTCTTGCCTTCTTCGGGTCGTTCGACCACGAGTACGGTGCTTACCACCTGGTGCGTGGATGCAATGTATAGCAGCAAAGGCTCGTGTTCCTTTGGCGTGACCAGAACAGGCGAGGTAGAGAGCAGCCGCTTCAGGTCTTCTAATGCATCGTCTGCTTCGGGTGCCCACTCGAATTTGTTTGCTTTGCGTAATAGCTGGTAGAAAGGCAGGGCCTTCTCACCCATGCGACTGATGAATTTGCTCAGCGCCGCGATGCGCCCAGCTAGCTGCTGGACACCTTTGAGGTTCTTTGGCTTTTCCATGGTCAGTATGGCCCGGATTTTCTTCGGATTCTCGTCGATCCCCCGTTGGGAGATGAAGTAGCCGAGTAGTTGGCCATATGGGACGCCGAAGGCACACTTTTCTGGATTCAACTTGATCTTGTAGTGATCAAGGTTATCGAACGTCTTGCGGAGATCGTCGATGAGTGTCTTGGCTTCCCTGGTCTTGATGACTATGTCGTCGACATAGACTTGGATGTTGCGACCGATCTGGTTTTTCAGACACGCCTGCATGCACCTATGGTATGTGGCACCTGCGTTCTTCATCTCGAAAGGCATTGTGTCGTAGCAAAACAATTCGAACGACGTGATGAACGTCGTTTTCTCCTGATCTTCGACTTTCAGCCGAATCTGATTGTAGCCTGAGTAGGCATCAAGGAAGGAGAGTTTCTCGCATCCTGCAGTCGAGTCGATGATCTGATCGATCCGAGGAAGGGGGAAGTGGTCCTTGGGGCAGTGTTTGTTGAGTGATGTGAAGTCCACGCACATCCAAAGGATGTCTGTGTCCTTTTTGGGGACCAACACAGTGTTGGCCAGCCACTCGCTCTCCTTGATTTCTCGGATGAAGTTGGCATCGAGCAGTCTGTTGACTTTGATTCCAACTACTTCGGCTCTTGGTTCGGACAGTCGTCGGATCGACTGCTTGACTGGTTTCGCATCCACAAACACATTGAGTGCGTCCTCGGCGAATTCTCTGGGAACTCCTGGCATGTCCACAGGACACCAGGCGAAGATTTCCCAGTGCTCACGGAGGAATTCCATGAGCGCGCTTTCCTATGTGGGGCTGAGGTTGTTGGCAATCAGCTCCGTCTTGGAGGCGTCCGTTGGGTGGACATGCACCTTTTTCGTGTTGACTGTGGAGTCAACTGACATGTCAGGTGCGTTTTGCCTGGATACTGGGGGTGCCCCATTGTCTGTCACTTCTCGGAGCCTCGTAAGCTCCTCCTGCATACCGAACGACCAGGAGATTCGGTTGAAGTCTCTGTCGCAGTGGTCGGATCGGGTGAAGATGACCTGGAGTGTGATGACGCCCCTAGGCCCTGGCATCTTGAGCAGCAGGTATGCGTAGTGCAGTACTGCCGAGGATGGCGTGGTACTGGGATGGCTAGTCTACCACTTTGAATTCTAGCCGCTCACATCGGAAGTTGTCAGGCTTGCCGAAGATCACGTCGAGCCATATCTTTCCTAGGGGGTATATGCCCTTCCATGGGACTATGTTGTGGAGCGTTATGTCGGATTGTTCCAGGATGCACAGCGGGATCCGCATTTGAAAGGATACAAATGTCCTAGAGGGGGGGGGTGAATAGGCGATTAAAACTTTTCCTAGAGTGGCTCAACAAAGGGGGAATAAAACTAGTGTTTACTTTGTTAAGTACAACCTAGAACAACTAAGGTTCACCTATGTGCACCAACAACTTATGCTAAGCAATACAAGCAACAAAGTGATAGCAAGATATATATTACTTCAAGCACGAAGGCTATCACAATGTAAAGTGCATAAGTAAAGAGCTCGGGTATAGAGATAACCGAGGCACGCGGGGACACTGATATTTTACCGAGTTCCTCCCAACATGGAGTACGTCTCGTTTGGAGAGGGGATGGTATCAAACCACCAACGCCACAAAAGGCCTCCCTTATTCTCCGGTGAATCTCACCCCAACGGGATCGATCCATGCTTCCACTATCGGTGCACTTGTCGGTGGCAACCGGAACCTCTCACAAGGTTGGGGCACTTCTCCACAACTTAATTGGAGGCTCCCAACAAATTCCACAAAAGGCCACAATGCCACCAAGGCCACAAAACCTTCTAGGGTTCCAAGAACCCAAGAGGGACAAGCTCCAAAGAGTCACACAAACCAAATCCTCCGAGGAGAATTCAAACCGACGCACCAAATGCAAATGGCAAGAACACCACAAAGGTGTTCAAATCCTTCTCTCCCAAATTCCAACAAATCTACAAAAGCTTATGGGGGAATAAGAGAGGAAGAACAATGGAGGAAATCCACAAAAGACTCCAAGATCTAGATCCCAATATGTTCCCCTCACTTAGAGGAGAGATTGATTGGTGGGATTATAGATCTAGATCTCCTCTTTCAAATCCCTCAAGAATATGCAAGAATCATCGGAGGGATTGAGAGAAAGCAAGCTCAAGAAGGTCAACAATGGAGGGTAAAACTTGCATGAAAGCTTAAGGAACCATTGGGGAAGAAGGCCCCTTATATAGATCCCTCCAAAATCCAACCGTTGCAGCCCAAAAACGCGATTCCCGGTACTACCGGACTTTTTCCTGGTACTACGGACTTTCCCGGCACTACCGGACATTTCCTGGGGTTCCTGGGGCTCCGAACGCATTTTTTCTCTGTGCTTCCCGGTACCAAAATGCGGTACTACCGGACCCCGGTACTACCGGATCCTGGTCCGGTACTACCGGTCATCACAGAACGAAAACAACCATAACTTTTGCATCCGGACCTCGATTTCGATGATCTTGGGCTCGTTTAGAAGAGGACAACAACCTCTACAAGATCATGCAAAGAAACATCATAGTCCAGCAAGGGAGGATAGATCCAAATGACGAAGTAAAAAACCTTCTGCCGCGCTAGGTACTAAAATGCGGCACTACCGCTTTTTGGAACCTAGCCCGACAGTGGATTTTGGCAACTTTCCAAAACCTTCTGCCTCGCTAGGTACTAAAATGCGGTACTAACGCATTTTGGTACCTAGGAGACCAACTGATATTCAAACGGCTATAACTTTTGATTGGTAACTCCGATCGACCCGATTCCAATTGCGTTGGAAAGAGGACGACATGAGCTTCCCTATAAAAGGTGAAAATATTGGTTATCACCAAGTGATAATGTATCAAGTATAATAATGTGAGATACCTCACTTGGTGATAAACCGAAAAACCGCATAGATCAAAATCGCAATAAGATATAAAAGAGGGATCCGATTTTGATGAACAAGAGCTTGTTATGGAGATTACCACAAGCTCTATATCCTCACATGGATAAGACCAAATAACAACCAAATACGATGATGCAAGTATGCAAAGGTTTGGGATCTCTCCGAACGATGTGATCGAGTTACTCATTCGAGAGCCCCTCTTGATATTACGGTTATCTATCCTAAACCCGGTCTTCCACTAACAATATAAGACCGGCAAAAGGGAAAACCTATCAAGATTATACCTTTTCCTTGAGCATTCCACTTGAGCTCGATGTAGACGATCTTTCCCTTCTCAAGATGGAACGCCTTTCTTGAATCCTCATCATCGATCCATGATCACCGAGGATGGCAAGCATCAAACATGAGATCTTCTAAAGATTGCGCATTTTGAGCTTGCACAACATATCTTCTTCTCATTTCATCGACCTTGAAGCCGACACAAGATCCAAGCGATGCCAATGGACAATTCCTACAAGTATAACTTAATACACACATTAGTCCATAAAGATTGTCATTAATTACCAAAACCACACATGGGGGCCCACATGTTCTTTCAATCTCCCCCATTTTGGTAATTGATGACAATCCCTTTAAGAGGGTTTATATAAGGAATTTTAATGAATAAGATGGTAATACCAATATCAAATACTATAAAAGTATGTGATATTGGTACCACCACCATATATAGAGCAAACTCCCCCACAATCTATGCATGTGTGATGAACTGGAATTTCATTGCATATATTGCCAATCATTATCATTGGTGGAGTTTCCTCTATATATAACACATGCTAAGCAACAATAAAGATGCAAGAGCATGAAAGGCAAATGCTTAAGAACAAACTCAATGCATCAACCAACTTCCCTTAAACCCTCTAAAACTTGTCCCCCATTGGCATCGATTGCCGAAATGGGTGACAAGTTCTAGAAGACAAATATAGTAATAATTCCTCCAAAGGTGTTCCTTCGCACATATCCAATGATGAATACTTGGGAGGGAGTAGGACTATATCGAGGACCCGAAGATTGCCAAAATAAAGCCAAATGATGCAAGCAATTACAAGGTCCGCCAACCAATTGAAAACAACAAATGAGTCCAAATGGAAACAACAAGATGTTATGATATGAGCAAAAGAGTGTTTGAAATAGAAAATAGAGAAGCTCCCCAAGATTTGTGCATACTTTAAAATCGGTATATTTCAATACAAAAAATGCACAAATATGGAATCCTCACTCCTCCATAAACATTTAAAACACATCAAATGAAAGATCAAATAAATGCTTAAATAAAATAGAGAAGTTCCCCAAGATTTGTGCACACTTTAGAATCGTTGTATTTTAATACAAAAATGCACAAATATGGAATCCTCACTTCTCCATAAACATTTAAGGAACAATAAATGAGAAATAATACAAATGAGCATTATTAAATGAATTAGATGAGCTCCCCAAAGATAATGCACCAATTATGATAATTGTATTTGGGAACAAGGTGCATAATCATGGAATCCTCACTCATCCAAGTTTATTTAACAATGCAAGGCATCAGAGAACAAATATGAGTGACCAAATATGCAAACAAGAGGAACTAACACTCATAGGAATTTAAATTTGGAAGCCACTGAAGAATCAAAAGGAATAGAAAGGTGGTCTCCAAGGATTAAAAATCAACTAAAATTATCTTCTCATATGTGTATATGTCTATAAGTTGAAAACATCACAAAGACATATGCCAACAAAGAAATATGCACACATAAAGAAGATATACAAGAAGCACATGGAAGAAAAAATGAAGTCATAACATATACCAATAAGATTTTTGCTTCAAAGCACGTCCAAAGGCTCAAATATATCTTATTGTAGATTAATGAGCTTCAAACACTAACACACTACATATATTACAACTATCACCAAGGGAAAAGGAGAAAGTTGGAATATATGGAGAAAGGCAACAAGTATCATAAGAGAAAATGGACTAGCAAAATCTCACTATTGCACATGAGAGAAGTTGAGAAAATGATAGGCAATAAAATTGCTAGATTGACATATTTGGGACTGGAGGATCATATGCATGATTTTGTATAGTCCCAATTATATGCACTCATCTCAACTTATACACATATACAATAGAGAGTCCTCTTAATAGCATGGCTAGAGATACAACAATAAATACAAAATCAAAGAAACCATGCCAAGATGCAACCTACAAAAGGTTGGAAGCAATATAAATATGCATGATCAAGAGATACTTGTTACCGAGATATAATTGGTAGGATGTAGAGGATATGAATTCATTGATCATCCTATAGCTTGCCTCCAATTGTCATTAACGCACCATTTCTTCAAGATTGAGAGAGAAGCATCCAATCTATCTCCAATGTACCTAAAACACATTTAAGTACAAAATGGTCCCCAAACTTATTGGGTCCAATGTAGTTAGTGCAACTACAATACATAGGAGAGACTCCACATAAATATGTACATATTGATATGAAATTGAATTTCATGCACAACTTAGCCGATGGGATTTGGTGGAGTTTCCCCTATATATTGGATCAAAGAAAGCAAGCATGCCATACTATAGATATGTAGTAAATATGCATGCACAAGGCTTTCAAGAACCAAAAATGAGATACAATTTGAACAAAAACACCAAGTAAACCAAGATATCACACACAAGAGTGTGACAAGACAAGCGGTGTCCAAATTGTATCAAAGATCCAATTCAACACATGAAAGATCACAAGTTCAACAAATGAACTATGCTAAGGCCAAAAGAGCAAAAATAGATAGAAATAAAAATGCTCAAGGATTTATCTCATTCTAAAATAGTAAAATCAAGAAACAAGGAATGAGACAAAACCAACTCCCCAAAAGAGCAAGGTTCCAACAAGAAACCAAACTCCCCAAACTTCACATGATGGCACAAAATACCAAAACGAAAAGATTGAGGTTCCAAGCACATAAAACCCGATATGGATTAAACAAAGAAGCATAAATATGAATGTTCTAAATAATATAGGAGAGCTCCCACATGGATAGTGCATTATGTAGGATTTTCCTTTAGAATGCAAACTGCACACAAATGGGATCATCACTACTACCTACATTAACTAAAACACAAGAGGATATCAATAAAATAAGAAGATCCAAAATAAGCAAGGAAGCTCGGGAGACAACATAAAACATTTTCTTGGCCAAAGATAGGATAAAATTAAACAAAGGCCAAAGTGAATATGATCAATAAATTCTACCTTAAATTGAGTACTCATTGTCCAAGGACAAGAAATATTGGGAATAATTTTCCCTAGGTAGTTCATACGGATATCCAAGATCATATACACACAACAAGAAGCATATAACTAAATATAAGAATTGAGCATGATACTTCAAACAAGATTCTTGGTAGCTTCCAATAGTCACACAATCACTAGTGATTAGAGTAACTTGAAGCAAATGGTTTCCATGCGAATATATATAGCTAAATATGAGGAAACACATACCAAGAACCACTCTCATATACAAGATCCAAAATAAGATCAATACAACCATTCAAGCAAATTGGAAATTGTACGAGCAAATGTGTCACATGGGTGCTAGATAATTATCAATATCAATTCTAAGTGACACAACCTCGAATATCCACATTTCCTAGGATTTGTAATATGCACTAAGCATATGACTCCCCCATAATGTGATACTACCATAAAACCAACACGAGGCAAAAGGATACAAATAGAGATAATTAATGGACATTATAAAACTTAAATTTCTCACGAGAATTGTACCACATAGTGGCTAGACAATAATCCAATATAAATACTAGGTGGTATTCCTCATGTACACACAATTTTAGGATTGTGGAATGCCCAAGCATAACACTCCCCCAAAATGGGATAATCCATTAATCTCTCAAAAAGAGCCAAATAAGATACCAAATATAATCAAGAAAGGCTCAAACACAAGAAACACACATACATGTTGTGCCACTTAATCATACACACATATGATTGATACCTCAAGATAATTAAGTGGAAAGCACAACTTGTACAAAAGCATGGAAGACACAAAACCAACACATGCACAAGGGGGCGAGTAACTTACAATGAAATGCGTTAAGCATATGTTACCGCAAGGACGAACATTGGAAATATAATAATAATAATAGGAGCAATATAAACCACATGACTTGGCTTGACAAATATAATAATGAAGATCCCTTAATTCTTCATGATGTATCCAAGTCTCCAATGCCCTCCAAAACACACCTATTGATCAAGTTTTGGCTTGTTGGTCCCCAACCAAGTTGGGTCCTAAGAGGTTAGTCACAATAGGTTTGGCAACCCAAATGGTTCTTTTCTTGACACCACATTGAGCACCAACAAATTTGGCAAACACATTGCCAACCTCATCCTTACAAATAGAATAAGAATCATCAATCAAGATAGGATGGGATGAGGAGTTACCAATAGTGCATGCGGAATAAATGTGCCCCTTCTCACGGCATATGTAGCAAGTTCTTCTCTTGCCATCTTTATTTTTGTATGAAACAACAACTTGAGGAAGAGCTTGAGTCTTCTTGGGAGGAGGCCCATCTCTAACAAGATGTAGAGATTGAGGCTGCTTCCCTTGTTGCTTCTTGCCAAGGAACTTCTTCTTTAATGGGCAATGTTTGACATGGTGCCCTTCTTCCTTGCACTTGAAGCAAACAATGTTGGCCGGATACTTGACTTGATCTTGGACATTCTTCTTGTTGTCCTTGTGCTTCAACTTGATAGTGGACTTGTTCTTGACATTGGAGTTGAATCCAAGTCGACTCTTGTCATTGGGGGATTTTTGCACACTCAAGATTTTGTTGAGTGTGGCCTTCCCTTGATGACCCTTTTTCAAGTCATTCTTCAAAGAAGTGACGTGAGCCTTGAGCTATTTTATTTCCTCTACATGGTTAGTTTCAACACAAGCACTAGAGGAAGTAGATGCTACATTGTTAGAGCAACAAGGCACGGAATGTAATTCATCACGAGATATAGCATGGTTGTGAGAGGATGATTACAAGGACTAGCACATGTAAATATGACATTTGGAGTAGATATAGTGCTAATGTCCACATGAGGCCCACTAGATGTTACCTTTGACATGATGGCATCATGAGCTAACTTTGGCGTACCATGGGAGACTAGAGGATCCTCATGCGAGCTTGAGAGCTTAACATGACTTTCTTCTAATTTCACATAGTTGCTAGTTAGAAAAGCAAGTTGAGCCTTTATCTCAACATTCTCCTTCAAAATAGATGCTTCACAAGATATAGAGTTAGTAGCACAAGCATCATTATTATTAGCAAGAGGTGAGGGCAACTTGGCAAGCTATTTTGAATATAAAGCTTCAAGTTGCTCATGTGACTCGGTGAGTTTGACGAGCTCCCTCTTAATGACCCGAGAGCCATTTTCGAGGTTCTTAAATCCTCAACAAGTTTAGCATAAGCAGCGTCAAGTTCACCATTTTTAATCTTGAAGGAGTTTGCCACCGCAAGTTCTCTATCATGGTATTCCTTTACTCTAGATAATTCTAGAGTAAAAGTCTCCTCAAGAGATTCTTTGGTGGTTTGTTCTTCTTCAAGGGAGTCCTTTAGTTGTGCAATTTCATTAGCATACTCACGCTCAAGTGCAAACTTTTGTGAGATAATATTTTCTTGTTCCTCAGTAAGTTTCTTGCCTTCAATAGCACAAGTCAAGATTTCAACAAATTTGGAGGAAGCAATTTTATTTATATGAAGTGTAGAAAATACAATCTCTCCCATATCTAGAATAGAGGCAATATCATAATCAACTAGTGTATCATCATCATTATCATTCTCAACCTCATCATCATTATGAGATACAATGGGATCCAAAGAGGATACCTTCGTTCCTTTAGCCATAAGGCATAGGTGAGAACCGGGGGAAGGTGATGATGAGATTGCTCTTGTAGCTCTATTCAAAAACTTGTCTTGTCCCATAAAATCTTCATTTTCCTCTACATGGTTAGCAACACAAGCAATAGAGGAACTAGAAGCATTTTTGTCATGGCAACAAGACAACCCAAGCATATCATCACAAGATTTATCCAAGTTAATTCTACATCATATGCAAGGACTATTAACACAAGCATGTAAGGAGTTTTGAGTGCTAGAAGTGTTAAGGTCCAAAAATAGATCATTGCAACTAGATAGAGATGAAGGATCACTCATAGTAAGAACACTATCCAAATTGCAATTTCTATCACCACTCACCATATCATTACCTTGTGAAAAATCACATGTTGGTGAAGTGGTAGAGGATGAGAACTCATCTCGACCGGAAGTGGAAGCAACACAATCATCCTCAATAATGTTGGACACAACATATTTATCTTGAAGTTTTGTCCATAAGTCATGAGCGCTCCAAAAAGGAATGATTGAAGATGTAACTACATGGCTCAAAGCATTAACAAGCACGTTAGAAGCTTGAGCATCGAGATATAGGTTTTTCTCATCCTCACAAGATAGATTTTTAAAATCCATAGGAGGAGAAAAACCTATATCTACATTACGCTCCAAATTTGGGTCCATGTCCCGAAAATGAATAAGCATATGATTTTTTCATATATCATAATTTGTGCCATCGAATATGAACATGTCATTGTGCACTAATCCTCTAGCCAAAATCTTTACTCTCAAGGCGGTGAAGCCTAAAATGAGAGACCAGGATCTGATACCAATTGAAAGGATACGGATGTCGCCTAGAGGGGGGGTGAATAGGAGATTAAAACTTTTACTAGAGTGGCTCAACAAAGGCGGAATAAAACTAGTGTTTACTTTGTTAAGTAAAACCTAGAACAACTAAGGTTCACCTATGTGCACCAACAACTTATGCTAAGCAATACAAGCAACAAAGTGATAGCAAGATATATATTACTTCAAGCACGAAGGCTATCACAATGTAAAGTGCATAAGTAAAGAGCTCGGGTATAGAGATAACCGAGGCACGTGGGGACACCGATATTTTACCGAGTTCCTCCCAACATGGAGTACGTCTCGTTTGGAGAGGGGATGGTATCAAACCACCAACGCCACAAAAGGCCTCCCTTATTCTCCGGTGAATCTCACCCCAACGGGATCGATCCATGCTTCCACTATCGGTGCACTTGTCGGTGGCAACCGGAACCTCTCACAAGGTTGGGGAACTTCTCCACAACTTAATTGGAGGCTCCCAACAAATGCCACAAAAGGCCACAATGCCACCAAGGCCACAAAACCGTCCAGGGTTCCAAGAACCCAAGAGGGACAAGCTCCAAAGAGTCACACAAACCAAATCCTCCGAGGAGAACTCAAACCGACGCACCAAATGCAAATGGCAAGAACACCACAAAGGTGTTCAAATCCTTCTCTCCCAAATTCCAACAAAGCTACAAAAGCTTATGGGGGAATAATAGAGGAAGAAAAATGGAGGAAATCCACAAAAGACTCCAAGATCTAGATCCCAATATGTTCCCCTCACTTAGAGGAGAGATTGATTGGTGGGATTGTAGATCTAGATCTCCTCTTTCAAATCCCTCAAGAATATGCAAGAATTATCGGAGGGGTTGAGAGAAAGCAAGCTCAAGAAGGTCAACAATGGAGGGGAAAACTTGCAAGAAAGGTTAAAGAACCATTGGGGAAGAAGGCCCCTTATATAGGTCCCTCCAAAATCCAACTGTTGCAGCCCAAAAACGCGATTCCCGGTACTACCGGACTTTTTCCTGGTACTACCGGACTTTCCAGGCACTAACGAACATTTCCTGGGGCTCCAAACGCATTTTTTCTCTAGGCTCCCCGGTACCAAAATGTGGTACTACCGGACCCCGGTACTACCGGATCCTGGTCCGGTACTACCGGTCATCACAGAACGAAAACAACCATAACTTTTGCATCCGGACTCCGATTTCGATGATCTTGGGCTCGTTTCTAAGAGGACAACAACCTCTACAAGATCATGCAAAGAAACATCATAGTCCAGAAAGGGAGGATAGATCAAAATGACGAAGTAAAAAACCTTCTGCCGCGCTAGGTACTAAAATGCGGTACTACCGCTTTTTGGTACCTAGCCCGGCAGTGGATTTTGGCAACTTTCCAAAACCTTCTGCCTCGCTAGGTACTAAAATGCGGTACTACCGCATCTTGGTACCTAGGAGACCAGCAGATATTCAAACGGCTATAACTTTTGATTGGTAACTCCGATCGACCCGATTCCAATTGCGTTGGAAAGAGGACGACATGAGATTCCCTATAAAAGGTGAAAATATTGGTTATCACCAAGTGATAATGTATCAAGTATAATAATGTGAGATACCTCACTTGGTGATAAACCGAAAAACCGCATAGATCAAAATCGCAATAAGATATAAAAGAGGGATCCGATTTTGATGAACAAGAGCTTGTTATGGAGATTACCACAAGCTCTATATCCTCACATGGATAAGACCAAATAACAACCAAATACGATGATGCAAGTATGCAAAGGTTTGGGCTCTCTCTGAACGATGTGATCGAGTTACTCATTCGAGAGCCCCTGTTGATAGTACGGTTATCTATCCTAAACCCGGTCTTCCACTAACAATATAAGACCGGCAAAAGGGAAAACCTATCAAGATTATACCTTTGCCTTGAGCATTCCACTTGAGCTTGATGTAGACGATCTTTCCCTTCTCAAGATGGAACGCCATTCTTGATTCCTCATCATCGATCCATGATCACCGAGGATGGCAAGCATCAAACATGAGATCTTCTAAAGATTGCGCATTTTGAGCTTGCACAACATATCTTCTTCTCATTTCATCGACCTTGAAGCCGACACAAGATCCAAGCGATGACAATGGACAATTCCTACAAGTATAACTTAATACATACATTAGTCCATAAAGATTGTCATTAATTACCAAAACCACACATGGGGGCCCACATGTTCTTTCAGCATTGCTGCTAGGGTGCTGGCGAACATCAAGTTGATGTCGCTGCCGCCATCCATGAAGACGCGGCTCATCTCGAACCCTCCGATCTACGCCTCGAGCACCAGGGCGGCATGGCCTGGGCGAGGGATCTGTCCAGGGTGATCCAAACGATCGAACATGATGCAGGACTCCGAGCCGCTGAGGTACTCAGGGATTGCAGGTGGAGCAGTCACGACCAGGCTAACTAGGCGGGTGATCTTCTTTTGCACCCTATTTGTTGGGCGCCCCTTCTAGATCATCAGGGTATCCTCCTGTACCATTGTTTGGTGCAGGTGCGATTGCTGGATTATAAGGTATAGCGGGTGGTGGTGGAGGAGCTCCGTGGGCAATTTCACGTGGTGCAGGTGCGGGCCCACACCTAGGGTTCACGATATGGCATCGCATTTGGGTGAGGCCCTCGCTGAGTTTCTGGAACTCACGGCAGTCCTTTAGCATGTGGCTGGCCTTCTTTTGCCATCCTGCTTGTCGATGTAGAAGTGGATGGTGCAGGGGCCAGACAACTTGTCGTATGCCGAGGGCTCGTCGTCACGGCTGCGGCGTTGCCATGCTTGTGTGGGGCGTCCTCTGTCGCGGAATTTGCCTCCGCGGTATCCTCTGCTGCTGTGGTTGTTGTCGTTGCGGCGGTCGGCGTAGCCGGCCGCAACCATCTCAGGTTCGCCGCGATCGTCGTAGATGCGTGACCTTCATTTACTATGGCGTTCGTGCCTGCGGTCGTAGTCATCCTCGTCATCCGAATGTGTTCGGTGGAGGGACTCCTCGCCATCTGCCCACCTGTTGGCGATGTCCATGAGGTGGTCGAGTGTCTTGGGCTTGATGCGCCCAAGTTCTTCCTTGAAGTTCGGGTGTTTGACACCTTCCTTGAAGGCGTTGATCATCCTCTCCTCGGAGATGTGCGCCGCGAAATTCTTGATGTTGGACCAGCATAGTATGTACGAGCGAATGGATTCGCCCGTTCGTTGGGTGCAGGCTCGTAGTTCCTCGATCGAGGCTGGCCTCTTGCTGGTGCCTTTGAAGTTTCGGATGAAACTGTATGCCAGCTCCTCCCAGCTTCGAATAGAGCCTGAGGACAGGCTGCTGAGCCAGATGCGAGCTGCGCCTGTCAGCTACAGCTGAAGGCATTGCGGGGCGGTGTTCCTGTTACCACCGTGCAGCTTGACGGATGACAAGTGGTCGCTGAGCCAGGCTTTTGGGTCCTACGTCCCATCGAATTTCGGGTTCTCCAAAGGGAGCTTGAAATTTTTTGGCATCCGCGTTCACTGAACGGATCTGCTGAAGCATCTGGCTCCACATAGTTCTTCGTCGTCTTGTTCCTCAGACTCGGTTGAGAACACACGCTTGGTGCGCGCCTTGTCGACCTTGCGCTGGGCGAGGACGTTTCGAGCGTCATAGTCGCTGCTATGACGCCTTGGGATTTTGTGATGTCAAGGAAGATCATGCTCATCCTCGTCAGATGAGGGTGTGGGGCTGCGGTTGAATCTGACCGCAGCTTTCTTTTTCGGCTCCGCGGGAGCCTCATCGTGGAGCGCAACTCCTATGAGTCCAAGTCCGTCTAATGCGTACTTGTGCATGGCCATCTTTGGGTCGTCCTCCGGAGGCAGATGGGATGCGAGATAAGTGGTGGCTGACATGATCGCAGCCTGTGGCATTTTTGGCGTAACGACGCCATTGGCGTCCATCGCCATGAAGGACGTATTGAGGGTTCTGGTGACCTCGCGACGTGCGGTGGGGTCCATGTGCTCTTTGCGAGAGCGATGCTTGTTGGCATGGTTGCCGTGCGAACTGGAGCCGCCACTGGCGGAGAGCGCAGCTCGCCGCGCGCTGGACTCTGAGGCCGCCTGCTTGCGTTTGTCGAGGTCCTCCTGCATCTTTACCTGCCGGTTATGCTCGCCGATGAGGAGCAGGTGGTATGCCATCAGCAGATCCCGTGAAGCATTCACATGTAGGATCGTATTGCCCGCCATGGCTTCGTGTGTCTGGTGCCATCCATCCTCGTTGAGGTTGATCTTCTGGTAGGCGTTAGCGTCACCTTCGTTTGGCTGGAGGGGCGGTTTCCCTTCGTTTCCTCCGTTTCCATCCCGCGGGTTGGGCGGTGGATTGGGTGGCGGTATGTGGGCACCCGAACCTGGTGGCAGTTCCGATTCAGTCTGGATGACCATGGCACATTGATAACACTCGCGGATTGGATCGCTGCTGCCACAGCTTTTGGATCCGGAACCGTAGGTTCCTTCATCTGATGGAGGACCGCACAGATCTGAGTTGCAGTTGCTGCTGTCGTATGACTCGTCTGTCAGAGTTGACGTGCGTAACACGCTAGGGTGCGGGGTCCATGAGGCGGGCCTAATGGATGGTGGCTGCACCCGCTCTGGGAGGCGGAGAGTGCCGGTCTACCCCAGCTGGAAGCAGAAGCTCCCAAACAGAATTTTGAGTCCGTCGCCTACGGGCTCGAAATCCCTCATGGTGGGTGGCGAGTGGGCGGTGAAGTCGAAAGAGGCGAAGAGGAGGTGGCTCTCCGTCGCCGAGGAGTTGTAGATCGCTTTGGTTGGGACCGTCACGATCGCACAATCAACGCCCCAGTTCCCATAGACGGCGCCAATTGACGAGGTTTGATCTCGTCAATGCCCATTGTTATGGACTTGGGTTTTGGAGAAGATGCGTATTCTGGAGATCGCGGAACGGTTAGCAAACAAGCAACACGGGGGTACGAAGTTTACCCAGGTTCAGCCCCCGGAGGGAAAACCCTACTCCTGCTTGTCTGCTTTTGATTACGGTGGAACCAAAAGTTACAGGGGTGCGCAGATGTAATCTGGCGTGGAGGTGTGTATGCGGTGAGTTGAGGTACCCTCCTCGCCGTGCCCTCCTAGCCTTTATATAGATAGGCAGGTCCCGGGCATAGGTCGAGTCGGTTACAGATTAGGGTTTGCCCTTTTGAAATTCTATCTACTCTACTCTTGTTCTCCAAGGATCTGAAGGCGTCATGGGTTGGGCCACCCGAAAGTCTCCGCAGGCCGCCTATGTTCTTGTGGGCCTTCCTTGGACTGGACCAGGTATACTAATATCGTGTACCTGTAGGGTATATCCATGTAAAAGTGTGCCATCAAGTTTGTGAGAGATTTAATCACTATTTTTCACATAACAAGTTTAATTTGGAAGATAGATAAAAACATGAATATACTTGGAATGGTGTAAACACACCATGAATAGGAGTTTATAGTGGAATCTTTGGAATAACTTGGTTTTCTTGGGAGTTGGATGCATGAGTAGAGGTTACTCAGTACAAGTGGAGGTTAGCAAAAGACTG
The DNA here is from genome assembly GCA_916181665.1 of Avena sativa. NCBI lineage: Eukaryota > Viridiplantae > Streptophyta > Magnoliopsida > Poales > Poaceae > Avena > Avena sativa. Next base: position 149,670,811 of record OV702283.1, on the reverse strand, counting down.
GGAGCGACCAACTAAGAGAGTAATAATGGCCATAATCATGCAGAGCGACAAAACATTATCAATTAAAGCATAAAGTGGTACCACAAGTCAAAAACTAAATGATCTTAAAGGCTAAGGTGACTGGTTAGTCTTAACATGGTGTAAGCATGTGCCAAGTCAACCCAAATAAAGCATCAAAGGAGAATACCACAGTATCATGCTTTTCTATGCTAACACAACGCATGACTCTTTCAAGGCACATTAAGCAATCTCAATTGTTTGGAACAAGTCATGCTACAACAATAATCACTAAGCATAAGGTCAAAGCAACAGCTAGCATGACATGATAAAGTCTAAGCCACAGTCAAAACAATGCTCCTTTTGTACCACTTAAGCATGAAACTTTCTACTCCTTTCCAACACCAATCAACTTATTTGAAACAAAACATGAAAGTGAGGGTACAACTAATTTATTCAAGAAAACCAAACAAAATAAAAACAAAAGGAAAACTAAGATGCTTCAAGAACAACACAACAATGCATGAAACAAAAAAATGAAGTGTTTTGAAAGAAAATCTGAGATTTTTATTGATGAAGAAGGGGATGCCTTGGGCATCCCCAAGCTTTGACGCTTATAATTCTTGAATATTTCTTGGGGTGACATGGGGTGGCATCCCCAAGCTTGAGATTTTGTCCATTCTTCATCTCATTACATTGTTCTTCCCTACACTTGAAAATTTTCCTTCATACAAAACCTCACACAATTTTCATTGGCAACATTAGTGTATTCAAGATAATAACCCTTTGGGTTTAGTTTTAACACAAGTAAAACTTTCATTAAAACACAAGCTACTGTAGCAATTCCTTGTAAAATCTCAAGTGATCAAAGAGAACTCAAAAAAGAAGCCGATAAGAGGCAAATACAAATAATTGCAGAAATCTGTCAAAACAGACTAGCAGGTAGAAACCGATTTTTTCGAAGCCCGTATGTTGATCAAATCGAAAAGTCTTGAACTAACTAAAGTTATATACCTTGGGCATAATCTCAGAAAATTACCGCTCAATCTGACATACAGGGAATTTTCACTAATTTTTATAGTGAAGAATAAAAATCTGTTTCGGGACAGCAACTTCCCCAAATCTTACTTCTCTCTCATTTGAGTTTATTCTTGGCACAAAAACCACACAAAAAGGATAAGAAGAGTTTATTACAGAAGTAATAACTTCCAAGACTCAACAAAAGAAAAACCTAACAAAATTTGGGTTATCTCCCAATTAGTACTTTTCTTTATCGCCTTTAAGTTAGGCATGGAAAGCAAGAATCAAGTATTTTCAAATGAAGAAACATTAACATAAAATTTTGCTTTAATAGGAGGAGCAAAAGGAATCTTCTATCTCTTCTTAGGGAACTGTTATATACCTTTCTTGAGTGGGAATTGATATTTAATGGTGCCTTCCTTCATATCAATAATGGCACCAACAGTTCTAAGAAAATATCTTCCCAAAATAATAGGACAAGAAGCATTGCATTCAACATCCAAAACATAGAAATCAACAGGGACAAAGGCATTGTTAACCATAATAAGAACATCCTTAATGCTCCCAATAAGTTTCTTTTAGCATTATCATCAAGATGTACATCCATATAACAATCTTCCAATGGTGGTAAATCAAGCATTTCATAAATTTTTCTAGGCATAATAGAGACACTAGAACCAAGGTCACATAAAGCTTTGAGATCAAAATAATTCACTTTCATATTAATGATGGGTTACCAACCATCTTCTAATTTCCTAGGAACAGAAGCTTTATGTTTCACTTTTTCTTCCTTAATGTCACGACCCGGGATCAGGGCTAGACAAATACCAGATCCTCATCTGATACAAGCCTAACCTAAATTCCGAAGCGCGCAGGGAAAGATCGGTAACATTACAGAACATACAAACCATACATTAATAAGGTAAACTCTTAAGAGAGTTACAAACCAGTCATATAAGCCAGGGGTCACAGACCCATCATTACATCAAAAAAGGAAGCAAACAAGTTGTTCTAAACAACAAACTTAGCAAAGAGCCTAAGATGCCTTAAATAGAAGTAGCGACCCTTCCATAGATCCTAGGCTACTGCCTGGGAACCCCAACTACTCATCGACTTCGACGTAGAAACCACCTTCAGTTGGAGTAGCATCATCTGTAGAAAAACATCAATGAAGCGAGGCTGAGTACAGGGTGTACTCCGCAAGACTTATGGCTAGTGGAGTTATTTCGCATAAAGCCATCTTTTGTTTTCAAAACAAGAGGGAGAAGAAACTCGTCTAGTCAGATCATTTTCAAAAGGGGATAAGAAGACTTCAACTCTAGCTCTTAGAATCATATTTGATATCCACCAAGTATCATCATCAACTGAACCTCTCTTCCCGGACTACCCCCTCAAACAACCCCGAGGAAGTACTCCAGATCTCACATTAGTTGGCAAGTTTTATAATTCGGTTATAGTTTTCTATGATCACAGAATCCGTTCCCAAGTCGTCCATAACCGTGGACATGGATTTTTGAAAATATTATAACCCTGCAGGGGTGCACAACTTTACCTACACGTACCAACCGATTCTTAATGCCTAATTTTTAGCCCTCTTCCTTGGAAGTCCGGCAGAGAGTGGTTGACCACGACCTTTACCTTGCTTTTGTCGAGACCATGAGTAACGCACTAAGGAGATGACGTCATAACGGGTCGAGTCCCGAAGTTGGTCCCTAGCGATGTGAACAGGGTTTGAGATTACGGATGCCGAGCATCTCCCATTCCCTGCCACGCTTACCTACCTGTATGAATGCACCTCCTTCACCTCCATTCAAGAACAACCAATATGCGTATGTCGAATGGAAAGCCCGAACTATGTGACTCATGGAATCTACTAGGCAAGTTAGTGAGTCGAGGGGGTTTCCAGGCCCCCGTGTGCTTGTACGCTCATCTTGGTTCAAGAGGTGAGAACATCAGGTCCTAAGGGTGGCAAGTATGGGACTGCAAAAACCACAACCCACGTGGCCTCCCATAAAAGCCTTAGCATGTTTATTATCCAACTCTGATCACATCACATATCCTACCATACTAGATTCATCCGCATCTCCGGTGCATCACATGAATGATCAGCAACAGACCACTAAGCATGGCTAAGCTTGACTTAACTGTGGCACTAGCGATGCTCATAAGCCAAACCCTAGTATGCTAGGACCGGTGGATCAGGTAATATAGTTCACAAAGGAAAACATGCATCAGATAGGATTACTCTGTCTACTGATAAAAGACTGTTGAACCGATTACATATGACAAGAATGAAACACTTTGTAATCATAGGATTCATATGTATGAGTGGGGCTTCGCTTTCCTTGTCCGTTGTTGGACTGGTACTACTCTTCGGTGGCGTTGACTTCAGCTTCGGGTTCGGTTCCTATTCGCGAGAACCAATAACCAGAAAAGAGAAAGCAACACTCAACACATGGCATGTGCAATGCTCCTACAATATGGATGATATAACAAGTTGGATAGTGTTGAATTGAACCCTAAAACATGCTTGATCACTTTAAAGGGAGTCTAAAAGGTCCAAACCCTAGAACATGGGGAACCTCGGAATCACCTATGGGGTTCAATTGGTTCTTCTAATTAAACTTGCCATCAAAGTTGATTAACAATATATGATTATAGCTTAGTTAGATAGGTTTCATTTTTCTGATCATTTTGGTATATTATTTGTATTTTTATGATTTAAAACGAATTAGTTATGAATTTCCCAAATTTTAATTCATTTTAAATCATTTTTGAAATATTTAAAATAATTTCCAAACTTGGGCCCACATGTCATACTTTAATTAATTTCAGAAAACATATACAGAAAATATTAAAACCCTGACAGGCAGGGCCCACCTGTCATACATTTTCCATTTAATAAAACAATTACAGAAAACATTAAAAGAAATAAAAAAATATGACATCATGATGATGTCATGCTGACATCATCAATGGTTTTCTTGCAGATCGACGATGGAGCCGGCGATTGGGCGCACACGAGAGGCTGCGGGGGGTGGGCGTTGGAAAGAGGGAAACACGGCGAGTCGAACCATGGTGGCGCCGCGAGAAAATGGTTGCCGGAGACGGCGATGCGGCGACGGATAGATGCGGCGAGCGGCGGTGCTCGTCGGCAAGAAGCTAGGGAGCGAGAGGGCGAGTGTGGAGGGGTCCATTAGAACCGTGAGCTCACCAGGAGTACGGTAGGCAGGCCGAGGAGGCGAGGCGAGGTCGGAGGCTTTGACTACGTCATAGCGGAGATTGGTCGGCCGCGAGGAAGAAGGGGTCATGGGTGTCGATTGAGGGCTCCCGAGGACGATTCCTTCCAGAGGGTGGACGAGGGGAGCACGGAGGTTCTCCAGGATGTCTCGTCGGGGCTCGGGGAAGCTTCAATCGGTGGCGGCACGAAGCTCTGGCCGGGCTAGGGTTTGGCCAAAGGGGGAAAACCAGCAGAGAGGGCGAGAGGCGACGATATTGGTATGGGGAGAGAGAGCGCAGCGCGGCGGTTCTTATCCTCTCCCTCTCAAGTGGCGGCACGCATCACATCGCGAGGAGGATCGACGGCCGGTGCTCGGGCACGCAGCAGCTTCTCCTCTGCGCTAGGAAGAAGAAAGAATAGACACGCGGACGGGTACAGGCCGACTTGGGCTGCGCATGGGCTTCGGCTGGGCTGGCTGCTGGCGGCAGAAAGAGAGAGAGAAAGGTGGGCTCGGCCCAGTTAGAGTAGACAGATGTTTTTTTATTTGAAGAAATGTTTTTCTATTTCTATTTTATGATTTCCCCTTTTGTATTTTGAATTCAAATCTGTTTTGAATAATTTCAAATCACAGGAACTTTTATATTATAACTGAAAACACTAAGGTGCCCTCAACACAATTTGGGCTCCATTTGTTTTGAGAATTTTAGAAATATAGAAACCATTTGAATCGATTCAGAGAAAGAGAGGAAGCTATTAGGGTTTAGGGTTTTGTTTGTACTTTCTTGATTAAGCCAAAGTGCAAATGTTATGTATGCATGCAATGCTCAAACATGTCTTTATTAATATTACACAAAAGGGTGGTATGTTACAGCTCTACCCCACTTACAAGAATCTCGACCCGAGATTCCTAGGTTTTGGAAAAGAAGGCAGGGTACTCAGATCAAAGACGATCTTCGCGTTCCCAGGTTGCTTCTGACTCAGAGTGATGAGACCATTGAACTTTTAGGAACTTGATAGTTTGACGACGAGTCTTGCGCTCGGTTTCATCAAGAATACGAATAGGGTATTCTCGGTAGGTTAGATAATCTTGAAGATCCAAAGTTTCATGGTCCACACCAGGAATGGGATCTTTGAAGCAACGCTTGAGTTGAGACACATGAAAAACATCATGAACCTCTGGAAAAGTTGAAGGTAGATCCAATTGGTAGGCAAGCTCACCCCGCTTGGAGAGAATGCGAAAGGGACCAAGGTAGCAAGGAGCCAATTTGCCTTTGATACCGAATCGATGGAAACCCTTCAGAGGAGTGACCCGGAGATAAACTTGATCACCAACTTCATAATGAACATCAAGATGATGACGATCATAGTTGGACTTCTGATGAGATTGAGCGGCCTTCAGACGCTCTCGAATTATGCGAACTTGATCTTCTGCTTCTTGGATCATATCCGGACCAAAGAATTGTCTTTTGCCGGTTTTTGTCCAGTTCAGAGGTGTTCGACATGTTCTCCCATACAGAAATTGGAAAGGTGCCATGCCCAAACTGGATTGAAAACTATTGTTATAGGAGAACTCCGCAACAGGAAGACATTTCTCCCAGTTCTTTCCAAAGGATATGACACACGCTCTAAGCATGTCTTCAAGAATTTGATTCACTCTTTCAGTCTGACCACCGGTTTTAGGATGATAAGTTGTACTGAAGGAAACTTGAGTTCCAATTGCTTGTTGCAAACTTTGCCAGAATTTGGAAGTAAAGAAACTTCCACGATCAGAGATGATCTTTTTGGGAACACCATGAAGAACGACGATCCGAGAGATGTATAGGTCAGCCATTTGACTAGCACGGATAGTTTCACGAACTGGAAGGAAATGGGCAACTTTAGATAACCGATCAACTATTACACATATGGCATCATTTCCTGCTTGTGTCCTTGGGAGTCCAGTGATGAAATCCATACCAATTTCATCCCATTTCCACTCAGGAATTTTCAATGGCTGCAGAAGTCCAGCAGGCCTTTGGTGTTCAGCCTTCACACGCGGCAAACATCGCACTCTGCAACAAACCGAGCGATTTCTGGTTTCATTCCACTCCACCAGAATCTTTGACGGAGATCTCGGTACATCTTGGTACCACCAGGATGGATAGACAGAGGGGATTCATGAGCTTCTAGTAGGATTAGATCTTTGATTTTCCGACTGTTTGGAACCACTAGCCGGTTACTGAAGTATAGGATACCTTGATCATTGACGGATAAACATTTAGCTTCACCGCTTGCAACACGTTCCTTGATCTTGGTAACTTCATCATCTTGCTTTTGAGCTTCCTTGATTTGGTCCTCGAGAGAAGGTTTTATTTCAAAGTTAGCAAGGAATCCACAAGGAACTACTTCAAGGTTAAGACGCTTGATTTCCTCGTAGAGAGCAGGTTGGGCTTGTGAAATCATCAGATTGTTGCAATAAGACTTCCGACTTAGCGCATCAGCAACGACGTTGGCTTTGCCAGGTTGAGAGTTGAGACCCAAATCATAATGTTTGATGAGTTCCAACCATCATATTTGCCTGAGATTCAGATCTAGCTGGGTAAAAAGATACTTCAGGCTTTGATGATCCGAGTAAAGTTCGCAATGGTTACCAATGAGATAATCTCGCCATTGCTTGAGAGCATGAACAACAATAGCGAGCTCGAGATCATGGGTTGGATAATTGTTCTCATGTGCTTCAACTGCCGAGAAGCATAGGCCACTACATGACCATCTTGCATCAGCACACAACCGAGCCCTTGGAGAGAAGCGTCACAGTAGATGACGAAGTCCTTGCTTGTGTCCGGAAGGACGAGCACATGGGAGGTGGTTAGCTTAGTTTTCAAAGCTTGAAAGCTTTCTTCTGACTTTTCTGACCATTCAAACTTCTTATCTTTCTTAAGAAGATCGGTCATAGGCTTGGCTATCTTGGAGAAGTTCTCGATGAATCGACGGTAATATCCTGCCATTCCAAGAAAACTTCAGACTTCCTTGACTGAGGTAGGTGACTTCCATTCCAGAATGGTCTGAACCTTATTCGGCATGACATCAACACCACTTGCAGACACAACATGACCAAGGAATACGAGCTCTTGTAACCAAAACTCACATTTGGAGAACTTGGCATAGAGGCGATGTTCACGAAGTTTAGTCAATACCAAACGTAGATGTTCGGCATGCTCTTCTTTGGTCTTGGAGTAGATTAGAATGTCATCAATGTATACCATGACGAACTTGTCGAGATACTCCATGAAGAAGGAGTTCATGAGCCTCATAAATTTGGCAGGGGCATTGGTTAACCCGAAGGACATCACTGTATACTCGTAAAGACCATAACGAGTTATGAATGCTGTCTTTGGGATATCTTCTTTTCTGATCTTGATTTGATGATACCCTGATCTTAAGTCCATTTTGGAGAAGACAGTGGCACAACTTAATTGATCAAATAGGTCATTTATCCGGGGAAGTGGGTACTTATTCTTGATTGTCACCGCATTGAGTGGACGGTAATCAACCACCAATCTTGGAATATTTGTATCCCGCTTCTTGACAAAGATGGTAGGGCGACCCCAAGAGGATGTACTAGGTTGGATGTATCCTAGACCCTCTAACTCTTCAAGTTGCTTCTTCAACTCAACCAACTCATGAGGAGGCATGCGGTAAGGTCTTTTGGAGATAGGAGCAGTTCCAGGAACTAGCTCTATGACAAACTCCACACTTCAATCAGGTGGCATGCCAGGCAACCCTTCAGGGAAGACATCTGGGAAATCACAGACTACATGGACATCTTGGACCTCGAGAGTGGGTAAAATATCCATGGCATACAACTTTGAAAAAGGATTAAGGATTGCTGACAGAGACTTTGAACCATCAGTCCAATACTTGACAGTTATGCCAGCAGGAGAGGTCACAGAAACTGTTCTGAGTGCACAGTCAATGACGGCTTGATACTTGGTTAACTAGTCCATGCCCAGAATGACATCAATGTCACATGACTTGAGTGCAATGAAAGAAGTGGGGAACTTCTGGTAGGCTATATCAATCTCATTCCCGTGACTAACCATAGTGGTGAACCAGCTAGAACCCGGGGAATGGATGGTCAAAGGGGTGGACAGGGGTTCAAAATTTATCCCATACTCTTGAGCAAACAAATTTGACATGAATGTATGCGATGCTCCAGAATCAAATAGAACTGTTGCGAGAATTGAATTGACACGTAGCGTACCCAGAATGATGCATGGATCTTCCTGAGCTTCCTCAACAGTGACATGGGTCAGACGACCACGTCCAGCACCTTGAGATTTATCATTCTTCTTTGCCTGCTGATCATTGCGTCTGACAGCCCTTTGGGAACACTCCCTTGAGTAGTGACCAGGCTGACCACAGGAATAGCAGGTAACTCCGGTGTGAGAACCAGCAGGAGAACGAGAATTTACTCCACCAATATTTGGCTGTGACTGACGAGAATTATTGCTAGAGGACTTGGGTGCATAAGGAACACGAGGCACATCACTGTATGGAACAAAGACACGGCGCTTCTTGTTACAAGAGGAAGAAGGACGAGAGTTTCATTCTTCACGCTTCTGAGAGACTTCCATGTCCTTCCTTCCATGCTCCAAGTTAAGAGACTGATTGTGCAAGTCCTGGAAAGCCTGGAACTTGAAGGGCAACAACTCGTAGCGAAGTGCGGGGTTAAGTCCCTTACAGAACAACTCTTGCTTATCTTCATCATTGGTCACATACTTGGTTGCATAACGAGCCATGCGAGTGAAGTCACGCCCATAGGTTTCAATATCATTGCACCCCTGAGTCAGATCCAGAAACTCCCTCCTTTTGAGGTCCATGATGGGCTTAGGGATATAAGAGGCATGAAATGCTGCAACAAACTCCTCCCAGGTAACATGTCCCTGAGCATGCAGATTCTGAAAACCTTCCCACAAAACACCAGCCTCACCTTCCAATTGATAGGTGGCAAAGTTGACACAGTCAGCGGGACGGACACGGAGAGCACTGAACTTGCGCTCTATGGTGCGGAGCCAATCATCAGCTTCAAGGGGCTCCTGGAGTGGGTGAAGATTGGAGGAAAAGAGCGGATGCAATCTCCAAGTGTGACACATTCGTCAGGACGACGTTCAGTGTTCTGCGCCACTCGCTCCAGAAGGCGTTCATTCCTCAGACGGTTGGTCTCAATGTTGTTGAGAACCTCGGCCATTGTGGGAGGTGGCGGAAGTTCCTGATCAGCATTGTTGTTTCCTCGATGGCCAACAAAACCATGAGTACCAGACGACATCCGGAGGAGAAAACAGAAACCATGAGAATGGATTCACCAAAAAGGGTACAACAAAGGATGGCAAAACCATATCAAAAGATCATGGTAGAGGTGAACATGTGGATGAAAATTATATCAATGCATTAAGTATGGCAGTAGAACAAGCATACGAAATGTATAGACTACCAACTTAGATACAAACCATAACAATGGAATGCAAGCATGATATAATACCAACAGATCACAAAAGAACAGAGAGCGGGGTTGGAGGCATCCTTAGCAAAGTTGAAAAATAATGCTTCAGCTGCACAGATATATCTTAGAAACTCTGAGCCTTGCAACCAAGTACGGAGTACTTAGGGAAAAACAACACAAACCCGTATATCCTGAAGGATTGAAATGATAGACGAGAAGTGAAAACCTTGCAAATCAAACGAGGTAAGATAACTCAACAATAGAACAACCTTGGATAAGGAGTAAAAAGAGTCCTATTCAGAGTTTTGCAAATAGTTTTTGGCTTTCAAATAGTTTTCTCAAGCTCTAGACTCAACATTGACCAGCTAGAAGGGTTTCCTATAGGCAGTCCTGCTCTAATACCAAAATCTGTCACGACCCGGGATCAGGGCTTGACAAATACCAGATCCTCATCTGATATAAGCCTAACCTAAATTCTGAAACGCGTAGGGAAAGATCGGTAACATTATAGAACATACAAACCATACATTAATAAGGTAAACTCTTAAGAGTTACAAACCATTCAGACAAGCCAGGGGTCACCGACCCATCATTACATCAAACAATGGAAGCAAATAAGTTGTTCTAAAAAACAAACTTAGAAAAGGGCCTAAGAGGCCTTAAACAGAAGTACCGACCCTTCCATAGATCCTAGGCTGCTGCCCGGGAACCCCAACTACTCGTCGACTTTGACGTAGAAACCACCTTCAGTTGGAGTAGCATCATCCGTATAAAAACATCAACGAAGCGAGGCTGAGTAAAGGGTGTACTCCGCAAGACTTATGGCTAGTGGAGTTATTTCGCATAAAGCCATCGTTTGTTTTCAAAACAAGAGGGAGAAGAAACTCGTCTAGTCAGATCATTTTCAAAAGGGGATAAGAAGACTTCAACTCTAGCTCTTAGAATCATCTTTGATATCCACCAAGTATCATCATCAACTGAACCTCTCTTCCCGGACTACCCCCTCAAACAACCCCGAGGAAGTACTCCGGATCTCACATTAGTTGGCAAGTTTTATCATTCGGTTATAGTTTTCTATGATCACAGAATCCGTTCCCAAGTCGTCCATAACCGTGGACACGGCTTTTCGAAAATATTATAACCCTGCAGGGGTGCACAACTTTACCCACACGTACCAACCGATTCTTAATGCCTAATTTTTAGCCCTCTTCCTTGGAAGGCCGGCAGAGAGTGGTTGACCACGACCTTTACCTTGCTTTCACCGAGACCATGAGTCACACACTAAGGAGATGCCGCCGTAACGGGTCGAGTCCCAAAGTCGGTCCCTAGCGATGTGAACAGGGTTTCAGATTACGGATGCCGGGCATCTCCCATTCCCTGCCACGCTTACCTACCTGTATGAATGCACCTCCTTCACCTCCATTCAAGAACAACCAATATGCGTATGTCGAATGGAAACCCGAACTATGTGACTCATGGAATCTACTAGGCAAGTTAGTGAGTCGAGGGGGTTTCCAGGCCCCCGTGTGCTTGTACGCTCATCTTGGTTCAAGAGGCGAGAACATCAGGTCCTAAGGGTGGCAAGTATGGGACTGCAAAAACCACAACCCACGTGGCCTCCCATACAAGCCTTAGCATGTTTATTATCCAACTCTGATCACATCACATATCCTACCATACTAGATTCATCCGCATCTCCGGTGCATCACATGAATAATCAACAACAGACCACTAAGCATGGCTAAGCTTGACTGAACTATGCCACTAGCGATGCTCATAAGCCAAACCCTAGTTATTCTAGGAGTGGTGGATCAGGTAATATAGTTCACAAAGGAAAAACATGCATCAGATAGGATTACTCTGTCTACTGATAAAAGACTGTTGAACCGAATGCATATGACGAGAATGAAACACTTTGTAATCATATGATTCATATGTATGAGTGGGGCTTCGCTTTCCTTGTCTGTTGTTGGACCGGTACTGCTCTTCGGTGGCGTTGACTTCAGCTTTGGGTTCGGTTCCTATTCACGAGAACCAATCACCGGAAAAGAGAAAGCAACACTCAACACATGGCATGTGTAATGCTCATACAATATGGATGATATGACAAGTTGGATAGTGTTGAATTGAACCCTAAAACATGCTTGATCACTTTAAAGGGAGTCCGAAAGGTCCAAACCCTAGAACAGGGGGATCCTCATAATCACCTATGGGGTTCAATTGGTTGTTCTAATTAAACTTGCCATCAAAGTTGATTAACAATGTATGATTATATCTTAGTTAGATGGGTTTCATTTTTCTGATCATTTTGGTATATTATTTGTATTTTTCTAATTTAAAATGAATTAGTTATGAATTTCCCAAATTTTAATTCATTTTAAATCATTTTTGAAATATTTAAAATAATTTCCAAACTTGGGCCCACATGTCAGACTTTTATTAATTTCAGAAAACATTTATAGAAAATATTAAAACCCTGACAGGCAGGGCCCACCTGTCATATTTTCCATTTAATAAAACAATTACAGAAACATTAAAAGAAATAAAAAATATGACATCATGATGATGTCATGCTGACATCATGTTGATGTCATGCTGACATCATCAATGGCTTGCTTGCAGATCGACGATGGAGCCGGCGATTGGGCGCACACGAGAGACTGCGGGGTGGGCGTTGGAAAGAGGGAAACACGACGAGTCGAACCATGGTGGCGCCACCAGAAAATGGTCGCCGGAGACGGCGATGCGATGACGGACAGAGACGGCGAGCGACGGTGCTCGTCGGGAAGAAGCTAGGGAGCGAGAGGGCGAGTGTGGAGGGGTCCGTTAGAACCGTGAGCTCACCAGGAATACGGTAGGCAGGCCGAGGAGGCGAGACAATGTCGGAGGCGTCGACTACGTCACGGCGGAGCTTGGTCGGCCACGAGGAAGAAGGGGTCACAGGCGTCGATTGAGGGCTCCCGAGGACAATTCCTTCCAGAGGGTGGATGAGGGGAGCACGTCGGTTCTCCAGGACGTCTCGTCGGGGCTCGGGGAAGCTTCAATCAGCGGCGGCACGAAGCTCTGGCCGGGATAGGGTTTGGCCAGAGGGAGAAAACCAGCAGAGAGGGCGAGAGGCGACGAGATGGGTATGGGGAGAGAGAGCGCAGCTCGGCAGTTCTTATCCTCTCCCTCTCAAGCGGCGGCGTGCATCACAGCGCGAGGAGGATCGACGGCCGGCGCTCGGGCATGCAGCAGCTTCTCCTCTGCGCGAGGAAGAAGAAAGAACAGACACGCGAACGGGTACGGGGCGACTTGGGCTGCGCATGGGCTTCGGCTAGGCTGGCTGGCGGTGACAGAAAGAGAGAGAGAAAGGTGGGCTCGGCCCAGTTAGAGTAGACAGATGTTTTTTATTTCTAGAAATGTTTTTCTATTTCTATTTTCTAATTTCCCCTTCTATATTTTGAATTCAAATCTGTTTTGAATAATTTCAAATCACATGAACTTTTATATTATAACTGAAAACACTAAGGGGCCCTCAACACAATTTGGGATCCATTTGTTTTGAGAATTTAGAAATATAGAAACCATTTGAATCAATTCAGAGAAAGAGGGGAAGCTATTAGGGTTTAGGGTTTTGTTTGTTCTTTCTTGATTAAACCAAAGTGCAAATGTTATGTATGCATGCAATGCTCAAACATGTCTTTATTAATATTACACAAAAGGGTGTTATGTTACACTTAATTTTCATGAGAGCATCTATAATGAGTTTTGTAAAAGCCATATTCATAGCCCTAGCATTAGGACTTCTAGCAAGCTTTTTTAGGAAGATAATTACTTCACGAATATTGCAACCATCAAGATCAAAATCAAACTTAGCATCCAAGGTAGTAGAACTATTGTTTCTCATATTTCGAAAAATTTCAGCATTCTTGTTGGGTTTAGGCATTGTTGCAAAGGAAGTGGGGACTTCTTGTGATCTGCTAGCATCAACATTGGTGGTGGTAATAGTACAAATACTATTATTTCTAGCAATTTCATCTTCTCTCTCCCACTTATCATGCAATTTAGCTAACAGTCTAACATTTTCATCAATCCTAACTTGTATGGCATGAGCAATAGTAAAGGCATTTTCCATGGTTTCAGGTTTAGCAGCCATTTTATTAATCAAAGAGGATCGTGCTTCAGACAAAGATGAAATATTTGTTTCAACATTCAAAAGCTTTTCCTCCACAGTTTTGTTGAAAGTAGTTTATTTACTAATAAAGTCTTTAAGCATGACCTCAAGTTCAGAGGGAGCTCTTCTATTGTTGTTGTAGGAATTTCCATAAGCATTACCATTATTGGGAGGATATTCCTATAATTATTATTCCCAAAATTATTCCTATAGGCATTGTTGCTATTTTTTTTATTTCTAATGAATTTCACATAAACTTTCTCTTCTTGAGCAACCAAGGAGGCTAAAGGAACATTGTTTGGATCAATATGAGCCTTTCCATTAACAAGCATAAACATAATAACATAGATTTTATCACTCAAGGAGGAGGTTTCTTCAACAGAATTTACCTTCTTACCTTGTGGATCTCTCTCAGTGTGCCATTCAGAGTAGTTAACCATCATATTGTCAAGGAGCTTTGTTGCAGCACCCAAAGTAATGGTCATAAAGGTACCTCCAGCAGCAAAATCCAACAGATTTCTTGAAGAGACATTCAATCCCGCATAAAAAGTTTGGATAATCATCTGAGTAGTCAGTCCAGGAGTGGGACAATTCTTTACCAAAGATTTAGTTCCTTCCCAAGCTTGAGCACCATGTTCATTATCAAGTTGTTTAAATTTAATTATTTCACTTCTCATAGATATAATCTTAGTAGGAGGATAGTATTTTCCAATAAAAGCATCTTTGCATTTAATCCAAGAATCAATACTATTTCTAGGCAAAGATAGCAACCATTCTTTAGCTTTTCCTCTCAAGGAGAAAGGAAACAATTTAAGCTTAATAATATCTCCATCTACATCCTTATATTTTTGCATCTCACAAAGTTCAACAAAATTATTAAGATGAGCAGCAACATCATCAGAACTAGTACCAGAAAATTGCTCTTTCATAACAAGATTCAACAAAGAAGGTTTAATTTCATAAAAGGTAGCATCAGGAGCAGGTGGAGCAATAGGTGTGCAAAGGAAATCATTGTTGTTTGTGCTAGTGAAGTCACACAACTTGGTGTTTGAGGAGTATTCATTTTTGCAAAAGTGAAGAAAGCCAACAAAAGTAGTGACTAATTTTTGTGTGTGTTTTGATAAAAAAAAGCAGGCCAAACAAAAATAATTTTTTTGTATTTTTGAAAAAGAGAAATAAGCAAAACAAAAACAAAAACAAAGTAAAGATATTAGTTGTGAGAGACTCCCCTTGCGAGAATCTTATTTCTCCCTGAAAGGCGACTAACGAGGAGGAAGAGATTGAAGTTGTCCTTAACTCCTCGGCAACGGCGCCAGAAAATCTTGATGTGGCTCAGATTACTGTAGAGCCTCGTTGGGATACCCCAAGATCAAAGTGTGATGAGCACAGCAGCAAGTTTTACCTCATTTATGAAACCAAGGTTATCGAACCAGTAGGAGTAAGGAAACAACTCCAAGGTGTTGCTAACAACTTGGAACCTTCACAACACAAACTCAAAACTTTGCCCCAACTTACAGTGAGGTTGTCAATCTCACTGGTTTGTTGAAAACAAAGGATTAAACGTATAGTGTGGAAGATAGTGATTTCTTGCAGAAAGTAAACAGTAACAGTAGATGGAATATCAATGATAAAGATTGGACCGGGGTCCACTGTTCACTAGATGTGTTCTCCTTAAGATAGATAGCATGTTGGGTGAACAAATTACAGCGGGGCAATTGACAGATTGAGAAAGCATAAAAATGCATATACTAGACATCTTGACTCCTACGATATTTGATTGGGCATTACAACATAATACATAGACCGTAAACCAACTGCATCTATGACTAATAATCCACCTTTAGGTTATCATCCGAACTCCTTCCAGTATTAAGTTGCAAGCAATAGATAATTGCATTAAGCAATGTGTGTAAAGTAAACAATTCAATTGTTCCATGAACAAAGGATTGTTGTTTTCTCCCTAGTAGCAACAGCACATCTACAATCTTAGAGATTTCTGTCACTTCCCCAGATTACTAGAGGCATGAACCTACTATCGAGCATAAATACTCCCTCTTGGAGTTGCAAGCATCCACTTGGCCAAGATAGCTACTAACAACAGAGAGCATGCAGATCACAAATAACATAGCCATGATAGAATCAATAATCAATCTAACATAGTATCTCAATTTCCATCGGATCCCTGCAAGCACAACATGTATGATTACAAATAGATGATCTTGATCATGAACGGATCTCACAAGATCTAAACATGATTACACAAAGGACAAGAAACAACCATCTAGCTACTGTACCAAGGGTGAACTACTCACACATCACTCCAGAGGCTGGCATAGTGATGAAGAAGGCCTCCGGGATGATCTCTCCCCTCCGGCAGGGTGCCGGGAAGAGCTTCGGATCCCCACGATCTAGGGACAATGGTGGCGGCGGCTATGGACTATTTCATGGAGATCTGATCAGGTGCTTAGGGTTTCTGCATCAGGGTGATTTTATAGGCAAAGGGGCAAGGTCGGTGGGCGCCTGAGGGGCCCACACCTGGTGGCGGCGCCCCCAGGCCGTGCCAGCCCAAGGTGTGGCCACCTCGTGGCCCCACTTCGGCTGCCCTTTTGACTCTGTCTTTGCTCCGGTAAAATATTGACTTTGGCTTTGTCCCGTCCAATTCCGAGAATATTTCCTTCCTAGATTTTCTGAAACCAAAAACAGCAGAAAACATGCAACTAGCACTGCAGAATCTTGTTAATAGGTTAGTCCCAAAAAAGTATAAAAATACCTCAAAGTGTAGACAAAACATGACAAAGTTGATACTAAACAATCATGGAGCATAAAAAAATATAGATACGTTGACGATGTATCAACTGCACAAATAAGATAATAGCATCAGGCGGGAAATAACAGTTAGTGCCACAGCCTACGCAAAACTAGAGAGAAATTATAATGGAATCAATTATGGGCGGGCACTTTAATAAAGGGGATAGTGGAAACAAATTTGTTCACCGTTCGTTGCTCATATTTCTCCATGACAACCAAAATCATAGTTCAATGCCTTACAGTTAAACCTGACTATAAAGATTTTATTTGGGAAGATATGGATAACAAGTATAGCACTTGTAAGTTACTACAAAAGTATCTCCAATACAAAATACAGTTAACTTCTCCATATTTATCATACAAAAATCAAAAGATATCTAGTTACATGGGTCGGGATGGCATTTAGGCATCCTACGCATCCTAGGTGGTTACGTCGAGATTATCGATGGTGTTGCGGTGCTTATGGATGAAGGTGAAGCAGAACAGGGGTTTCTCCGAGCGCTGGATGACAACGGCGAAGAAGCATATTCCTGGCGGTTCTTGTGGAAGCTGAACAGGGGTTGCTCCGAGCACTAGATGACAACGGCGAAGAAGCAGATTTAGGGTAAGGCGGTGAAGATTAGATATAGGGTTTTATGCAGGGCTTGCCCAGCCGCGGGAGAGGATTGTGTGTGTGTGGGGGGGGGGGTTGTGGGGTTAGGGGTGGGGGAGAGGGAAGGGACGGTTATAAAGGTAGTGAGCCAGGAAATTATGATTGAAGCCCCAACGAACCGCCTTAACTAGGGTTGGAAAGGGAATTCCAGTATGTTTGAAACACAGGGGTGCAAAATATTTCGGGGATAGCGGGGGATTTTCCCGCTCGACTAAATCTAAGCCATACTCCCTGGAATCAAAGGCAGTCACATCGCTGATCATCCATGTCCCATGTTCAGAAATTAAGGCCCCATTAGGCATTGATCATCCATGAATCATATTGGCTCGCTTCATATATTAAGGCCCCGTTCGATCTTTTTTCAATGGTGGAAGGGAACTTCCAGGCTGCTCCTACGACATGTGGCAACGTTTGGATGTACCGAGCAAGCCTTTTTAAACGGCCATCAACAACGACCACCTATCCCCATCCAGGCACGATGCACACACCGAAGAACTTTCTCTCTATATCTCCCCCTCCCTTTATGTGAGCACTGAGAAGAACCTTACGGATTTATTCACCAAGCCCCTTGATGAGAATAGATTCCGAGAGTTAAGGCATGAGCTAAATATCATAGATTCGAGCAATGTGGCCTGATACCATGCACCCATACCCATGCATTCATATGATGATTCTATCTAGATGTAGGCATGTAAGTAGGGGGAGTGTGGTCCTAATTGATTGGGCTATCCCTCCCCCATTATGCCCAGAGTGATAAAAAAATCATTCTCTTAATATCACTTAGTGATATGTGAGCTTCAATGATGAGTTTTGGTAATTGACCCAAGATATATATTCGCGATGCCAAGCCAAGTATACTCAAACATGGTGGCCTAGGCCACTGCCCTCTCCTCATGAGAGGTTGCTTTTTCCTCATGTTTGTCATATTTTTGGTTTTTGGTTGGTTGTTGGGACATGCACTCCCATTTGGTTGTTGTATTGATTCTCCTTGTTAGAGTGCATTTGTCCCTATATCAGGTTGGAAATATATCATAAGCATGTTTTATCTTCCCTACAGCCTTGCTCTTCTTGCCACACACTTGTCCAGCTTGTCATGTGCGTTTTTGGTTAAGGGGTTTGGAGACTTTGGTGTCCACACACCAGAATATCCGGCTGAGTCGGAGACTCCGGTTTTTATGCCGGAATCTCCGGCTGGGCCGGAGACTCCGACCGTGTGCTCCCAGAGACTCCGGATCTGGGCGGTTTTCGTTTTAAACCTAAAGTACTAGAGGTCCCTTTCCTTCCTCACTCCACCTCGAGTCCATCCTCTCGCATACCACCGCCTCCCTCCTCCAACTGTGCCGCTGGGTGCACCCCTGCCCCTGGATCCCGTCGTTGCCACCGGCCCTCTCCTCCTCTCCGCTAATGGGCTCTTCCCCACCAGCCGAGCACCCCATGGATGCCCTGGGTACATCCTCTGTCTTCATTTTCTAGGGTTTGCCCTAGAAACACCTTAGAGATGGGATTCTTGGTGTTTCTTGGCCAATGGGTCCTCATACTGTGTGCATTGTGGGTTCCTAGCAACTTCCTCAACCCTGATCTGTCATTTTCCTGTAGCACTAAAGTTTCACCCGTGCATCCAAGTCTCTGGCCAAAAACTCCTGGTCGTTTGGACCGGAAACTCCAGTTGAGGCAAAAATTCCGGCTGCTCAGGCCAGGAATTTCCGCCCCGCCCGGAGAATCCAGTGCTGCTATGGCAGAAACTATGGTGCATGGTCATCTGGCTATCTGGTTTGATATAGTTGTTGGTATTTGTTCTCCTGGACATGTGTGCTTATCCCCTGATGACTGCAAGTGCACAGATCTATTGTAGCTAGTTTCGAAATAAAGATATTAATCCCAGAGGGAGCAGAAGGCAAAAGACTAAAATGCTTTTAACTAAAACTAAATGAAGTACTTAAGAAATAATTTTAAGATGCAAGAAAAATAGAATTGTTTTAAGGATTGTTTTTGGGTTTTTTATTGAGCAATGAAATTAAATAAACTAAAATAAAAATTAATGCAGAAAGTAGGTATCGCGTATGTAAGAGAGCTTGGAACTACAATAGTGAAAAGGCGTTCTCGGGGAGTGGTGGGTACACAACTAGCAATTTAGATAGAGTAATCAAGATTATCATAACAAATATTCTCATGACATATTTATGTGGGAGGAGCTCCATATATGGACGAATAGGCAGCAACCACTGCACACATCATCCGTCATAACCACAACTGACAGGTAAAAAACACAATCGTATTATCTCGCTATTAAGGGATTTCTCCCGTGGCATGGACATGGTTTAATGAGTTCTCCTTTCTTCCCCAAGTTAGTACGTAAAGAATGACAACAACTTTATAGTCACAGTAAGTGCTATCATCCCTCCGTATACCAACAAGTAATCCCCTGCATCAAGTCCCCATAAGAGGCAAATATTAATAGGTGCACAACTCTCAACATTAATATGAAGACAATTAACACATACACATAATGATGTATAACATGATAATCTCTATCTTATCTCAATCATATGCTAGGGTTTCTCCATCTCCCCAAGAACTAATGATCTACTTAGACATGGAGGCAAACAGCATCATGTCAGTGGTAATGGAAACAATCATAGATGAATAGTTCTTGTATGAATCCACAACTAGTAAGAGAATTACAACAAGATCTAGATGAGATGGATGGAGATGTTGGTGATGCAGCGGTTGATGAACATGAAGATCAATGCCTTGGCCTCCCAGATCTGCGTAGGGCAAAGATGGATCGCTTGGGCAAGTTCCCCCTCCAGATCCCTTCCGGATGTGAGGTTTTCTGTGATTTCTGGGTGTTCTTTATGTCGTCTCTCCGACATGATTGCACAGGGCGAAACTATTAGAAGAGGTGGTGGCGGTGGCAACTATACGGTGGGAACTATACAGCTGGAAAAAGTATTCACGCCGTATAGTTGGTCGTTAAAGCCTCTACCTGATGCGATCGCCGTGGGTTTTCTTCTAGTATTATTGATATTTCCCAAATTAGCGATTTTTGCTATTTTTGACTCCTTTTTGCTCTAGTACAACTGGTCCAAGAATTGTGTCCACCGTATCCATCATCTGTCCTGATCCTGGTGAAAACAGACAAAAAATATGCATGCCAATGCCGTAAAATACCATGATCCTACCACTATAGTGCAAAATAATAATATAAAACATGATGCAATATCACTCATCAACTTACCCAAGATTAGACTCTTTCTTATCTCGAGCAAGTTTATAGCTTAATGAATGTGATCCTCATATTCATGAAGTTGAGTCAATAAAATAAATGAGGCATTTTTAGCATGTGCTTATCATACAAGATGTATAAGAAAAAAAATTCATGAATAGTACCTTACTTGAACTATCCGAATAATATAAGTAGACTTCCACACCTTAGTATTTAATAGTTCACAAAAGGTTACCTCTTGATATGATGTAAGATTGTGTTGGTTCGACCGAATGAGTTAGCGAGGTAGTCCCAAGTATATTACAATTAACATATTCACTTGGGATTCAAAATCTCAAACGTTTCTTTGTCTCACCACAAGATAATGGTGTATGCCTATTTGGTATTTGCACATTTTGTTTTCTTTTTGCTCACACTTTTATCTTTAAGTGTTGTGCAAAGAAGCTAGCCATACATTACACCTCATGAGGGAATTCAAAGATTTACGATCTCAATTATCAAATTCCAATTGTATATGAAGTATCTTCATGACTTGAATATTCTACCTCATCTTGTTCTCACTCTACTTTGATAGCACTTTTTAATTCTTCTTTGTTCAAGGTTGCTTTCTCAACTTAGTTACTAGGATAATTCTTTCTTTGTAAATCAAACCATGAACTCACAACATATCAATAAATTACCTTTGTATGTTCCATTCATACCAAGGGTGTGGAAGACTACTAATGCTATCATCAAGTGCAAGTAAAAATACTCAATCTTGTCCGTGTATCTAATAGGATAACCAAAACTCAATAATACTCCATATATAATGATAAACTCGGAATTTCATAAAGGGATCGACTATTCCTGAAGGGAATTCTAATGATGCACAATATATTTTTGAGCTTGAAATAATGCAAAAGCTAAAATTATAAGATAGATTACAAGGTCTTAAAGATCTCCCCAAGCTTGGAATCAAGCCAGGCGGGATCAAATAAATCCTTGTTGGTACCTATTTATTCTCATGGGTGAGAAGAACATCGCCTTACTCTGTGTTGCATACCTTAGCTATGCTTGCAAGGCGGCTACTGAGCTTGGCCATGTCTAATTGAAGCTTCAAAATATTCTTTTAGAGGAATTTCTTCTCATCTGTCAAGTAATAAACAGTTTTAATCAAGAAACCAACTCTACCATCGATGTCATGGAACTTTTGCTCAAGGTCTTTGCTCATCATCCAGTAGGAGTCAATCCTTCTCCAATAGTTTCAACACATGCTTTCGAGGCCTTTTACAATTGACAGATCTTATCATGAATCTCATCTGGCTGCACCTTCTTAGCCTTGAGAGGTGACAGACTGAAAGGAGGTTTATAATAAGATCCTATGTTGTGACAATAAGGATTAGGGGGATACTCATCCCTTCTCTTTCTCTGGTCGGCTTGCCTTATCATCTCCATCCTCTACGGGAACATGTCCTCCCAATTTGGGAGAGGCTTGATCTCCTTGATCTCCATCTTGGATGGCGATGATCCTTCTTTAGGTTCTACTTCTTCGATCCTCCTCACGGGCTTCTCTTCTTTCTTCCTCCAAACCTTATTGCCATGAAAAGGCTGCATGGCTTCGCTGCACAGATATTGTTAGAAGGATATTGTATAGGGATGGCAATGATTTTTCGAGGCTGGAGGCTGTAGCTCTGTTAAAACTTAATGAAAAAGGTTAGATGCAATCAGCTTTAAAATGAGAGGTCGAAAATCCTAGCCGCCGCCCATAACGAGGAACTATATGGGGGCGGCCCCTATATGTCCCACAATATAGTTGTGAACCGACTTAGATTTGATTCTACGGCGGTACCAACTATACGACCGCAATTATACGAGCGGGAATTTTATTCTCTCTGTATAATTGGTCGTCAAACTTGCAGTAACCTGTAATAAAAATTCGGAGATGGGGTAGATAACTATACGGACACAACTATACGACCGGAAAAAGTATTCCTGCTCTATAGTTGGTCGTTATACTTACTGTACCTTTCGAAAACAGAAGAGAAGATGTAAAAACATCTATACGACCAAAACTATATGGCCAGAATTTTTATTCCCGCCGTATAGTTGGTTGTTAAATATTCTCGAGTCGCCAAAATTTACCTGTCTCTCTGAGAATTCTTTATTAATCTGAAACTTAATGAAACACCAGGTTTTGATAGAAAATGACAGCTTAAATTTTCGGCCAACATTAACATCCATTGAAGGGGATCTTAGCATTACCAAACTTCTTCTACTTCACTGGAGCTTAAATTGTTCCTTATTCAACACAAACTTAACTAAAACTTAATTGAAAGTTTAAAACTTTACTCAAACCTTTATTTCACATGGGTTGCCTCCCATGAAGCTCTCTTTTATGGTCAATAGCTTGACCGTGATGTTTCTCATTTAGGCTCGATTTTATCTTTCTTGCAGTTGCCTTTCCTTGTATATTTTTTGCTTAATCACCTCTTCTAGGGTGATCACGTGTATGGTGACTGCACTAATATATTCTTTTGCTCGATAATGTTTCAAGTGTTTTCCATTCACCACCCATGAAAGAGAGGGTGTTTTTCCCTGGAGCTTCACCGCTCCCGATGAATAGGCTTCGTCAACTATGTAGGAGCCTTCCCACTTCGATCTGAGATTTCCTGGAAACAACTTAAGACGAGAATTATAGAGCAACACCTTGTCTCCACTTTTAAAGACCTTATTTTCTATTTTCCTGTCATGCCATCTTTTTAATTTTTCTTTAAACAATCTATCATTTTCATAAGCCTCACTCCTAAACTCATCTAAAGCATGAATATCTAATAAGCGTTTTTCTCCTCCTGCATTAAAATCATAATTTAAGTTCTTGATTGCCCAAAAGGCTTTGTGTTCCAATTCTAAAGGTAAATGGCACTCCTTTCCGTAAACCATCTTATACGGTGTCATACCATTGGATTCTTAAACGTAGTACAGTATGCCCAAAGAGTGTCAATCAACTTGTATTACTAATCTTTTCTTGATTTATCCACCGTCTTCTCGAGTATGGTCTTTAATTCTCTATTGGAGAGTTCCACTTGACCACTTGTTTGAGGATGATATTGTGAAGCAACGCGGTGAGTTACTCCATATTTGTAAAGGATTTTCCTGAAAGTTCCTTTCATAAAATGATAACCACCGTCAGTGATTAAAAATCTAGGGACTCCAAACCTAGGGAATATGAAATCCTTGATCATCTTCACGGAAGTAGCTGCATCTGCATGGATTGTTGGAACATCTTCAACTCATTTAGTGACATAATCGATAGCAACAAGAATATGAGTGTAACCATTTGATTCTATAAAAAGTCCCATGTAATCGATTCCCCATACATCAAAGGGTTCAATTATAATACTATAGTTCATTGCCATCTCTTGTCTTTTACCTATATTACCCCTTTTCTGGCAAGCATCACAGTGTTCTACATACCTGTGTGCGTCCTTGAACAAGGTGGGCCAATAGAATCCGGATTGAAGTACCTTTGCTGCAGTTCGCTTTCCTGGATGATGTCCTCCATAGGGGTTGTCATGACAAGCTTGCAAAATTGCATTCATTTCATGGTTAGGAACACACTTTCAAATCATTCCATCAGGTCCATGACAATATAAATAAGGATCATCCCAAAAGTAATACTTAAGATCATTAAATAATTTCATTCTTTGATTTCTTGTCATACCAGGAGGTAGAAATTTTCCTGCAAGATAGTTAGCATAATCCGCAAACCAAGGATCGGCGATTTCAACATTCTCTAAATATTCTCCTAGAAATGACTCATTTATCGGTACAGGGTCAATGATTATTCCCTCCATTCTAGAGAGATGATCTGCTACCGGATTATCCTTACCCCTCGTATCTACTATTTGAAAATCATATTCTTGCAGTAATAAGACCCATCTAATCAACTTGGGATTTGCATCCTTTTTCACAAGGAGGTGATGCAAAGCTTAGTGATCTGTATGAATTATTACTCTTGAATTTATAATATAAGACCTAAAGTTGTCACAGGGAAAAATTATAGCTAGGAACTCTTTTTCTGTAGTAGCATATTTTTTCTGAATATTATTAAGAGTTCTACTAGAGTAATTAATAACATTTAAGTTCCTTCTGTATCACTTTCCTAACACAGCTCCTAAAGCATAGTCATTAGCATTACACATGATTTCGAAAGGTTCATCCCATTTTGGAGATTGCATGATAGGTGCTAAAACTAATTCATTTTTAAGGTTTTCAAAAGTTGCAATGCAATCATGATCTAAGTAGAATGGGGTATCTTTCTCAAGAAGTTTAGTGAGAGGCATAGCTATTTTAGCAAAATCTTTTATAAAATGCCTATAATAACCTGCATGTCCCAGAAACTTTTTTAAGTTTTTTATGTCCTGAGGTACTAGAAGTTTTTCTATAGCATTTATATTATACTTATCTATTTCTATACCCTCCTCTGAAACCTTATGTCCAAAAACTTTACCTTCTCTTACCATGAAATGACATTGCTCCCAATTCAAAACCAAGTTTGATTACATGCATCTCTACAAAACTTTGGTTAAATTCTAGAGACAATTATCACATGTTGTTCCACAAACAACGAAATCATTTGTTAGAACTTCCATAGTCTTCTCAACAAGATGATCAAATATTTTTAAAACACATTCTTGAAAAGTTGCAACTGCATTACATAAGCCAAACATAATTAATCTATAAGCATATGTGCTATAAGGACAAGTGAAATTCATTTTCTCTTGATCTTCTGGTTGTATAGAAATTTGATAGTAGCCGGAATAATCATCAAGGAAACAGAAATAAGAATTATTACTAAGTCTTTCTAAAATTTTATCCATAAATGTTATAGGTTTATGATTTTTCTATATCTCACGATTTAGTTTCCTAAAATCAATGCACATGTGATATCCAGCAATAGGTCTTATAAGAACTAGCTCACCATCCTCATTCATAGCAGCATCAAGACCACCTTGTCTTGGTATGCAATGAGCTGGGCTAACCCATTTACTGTCAGAAATAGGATATATTATGCTGACATCTAATAAGCGTATAACTTCTTTTCTTAAGACTTCCTTTATTTTCGGATTAAACCTTCTCTGTGTGTCAACTACAGGTACAACATCATCAAGCATGGTAATCTTATGTGTTACAATAGAGGGATCTATTCCTTTAATATCACTTAGAGTATATCCAAATGCTTCATGATGCTTGATCAAGACTGAAATGAGTTTATTTGTTTCATTTTTGATAAATTTTTACTAATAATAATAGGACATTTAATTTCATTATCTAAGAACTCATACCTCATATAGTGTGGAAGTCATTTCAATTCAATCGGCGGAGGTTCTTCATCTCCTTTTCTTACCAGTTCTTCATAGTCATGTGGATTATGCGCTTCCGGAACGGACTCAAGGTAATCATCCATGTCTTATCTTTCCTTATCATCTGGTACCTCCTCCCAATTAATTATGATCCTCTCTAATTCATCTTGCGGAGTGATAAAATGAATTGAGGCTAGCTCGGCAATCATTTCCCATCCTTGATAGCTTCCTCTTCATATGGCCTCTTCTTTAGTTTGGTGAAGTGGAATGTCATTTCCTCTTCAGCATTGAAATAGTCTCCTTCTTATTATCAATGCGAGATTTGGTTATGGAGACAAAAGGCCTACCTAAAAGGATAAGACAAAAAGAATCTTGAGGCATATCAGCAATATGAAAATCAAGGGGGTACATAAGTGCTCCAATAAGGACATAGATGTTTCTAATAACACCTTCCGGTTTTATATTAATTCTATTTGACATTTTAATAGTGATGAAGACATAATATTTATAGTGGAAGGCATTATATAGTAGAAATAGGCTTAGAAGTTTCGTTACCTCATACCTTACCTTCAATGAATTCTGAAGTTTCAAGGTCTAGCGTAACCAGTTCATTATCCAAGGTTCGTGCTTCCATAAGATCCTTCAATATGACAATATTTGCATTGGTAGCATTGGGGTTATTTTATGGTTTATTTAATATTCTCTTTATGTGTTCTTCCTCTCTACGCTTTTTCTTGATATTCTATTGAATAGGTTCATAAGAAAACTATAATATTAGTGCACTTTTTCTTGCATGCTTCTTTTCTTCGAGGGGCTTATAGGGTTTCCATTCTGTAGGTACTTGTAGATGCCCTGCATAATTCTCAATAATTTTCTTTACTGAGTAAGAATCAATACCGAGGGTTTTAATCATTGCACAAGTCTTTTAATCTGCAAGAAAATCGTTAACACAAACATATTCATAAGAACTATTCATAATGCTCTCCTCATCTTTAAGATTTTCTATTGTCTCCCTCATTTTCGTTATTAATTTCCAGGCTTCATCATAGGTATAGGATAGAAAACTACCATTAGAAGCGATATCTAAGCTCGTTCTATTTTATCATTAAGCCATCCATAAAAAGTGTAAGTGATTAACCAATCATGCAAACGATGATGGGGGCAATTATCTAGATAACTTTTATACCTCATATAGCCTTCATATAAACTCTCATCAGGACTATTTTTGATACTGATAATAGTACCTCTCATCCTATGAGATTTGCTTTCTAAGTAATATTTTGATAGGAAATTGATTATCAATTCCGTCCAATTCCTTGGTGCCTCTGTACAAAAAGATCTATACCAGTTGCAAACATTATTTGAGAGTTTTTTCTAAACAACTGGACTTTAACCCTATCAAGATTACAGATATTGAACATAAAGGAACCAAAAACATCTTCAAAGAATTGTAAGTGCCCATATGGACTCTCTTCATCAGTTCCTGCAAATTTCTTAGAGTGTGGCAATTCAAGTAATAAAGGATGGATCTCAATACCATCAGGATTTATGCTTTTGTTCACAGCTATAAAAGCGTCCATGGGCGAACCCATTTTCCTAACTACCTCAAGATGGATTAAATGCTGAGTATTTTCCATTGTTATGGTCCTGCAACTTAAATCAAAGATTAGTATAATGAAAGTAAATAACTAAAAGTAAAGTGACTTATAGCGCTAAGCTCCCCAGCAACGGCGCCAGAAAATAGCTTGATGACTACAAGCGCACAAATCGTTTGTAGCTAGTTTCTAAATAAAGATACCGATCCCACAGGGAGCAGCAGGCAAAGGACTAAAATGAATTTAACTAAAACTAAACAAAGTACTTAAGAAATAATTTTAAGATGCAAGAAAAATAGAATTGTTTTAAGGATTGTTTTTTGGGTTTTTTGATTGAGAAAATCAATTAAATAAAATAAAGTAAAACTTAATGCAGAAAGTAGGAATCACGTATGTAAGAGAGCTTGGAACTACAATAGGAAAAAAGGCGTTCTCAGGGAGTGGTGGATACACCGCTAGCAATTTTGAATTAGTAATCAAGATTATCATAACAAATATTCTCATGACATATCTGTATGTGGGGGGAGCTCCATATATGGACGAATAGACAGCAACCACTGCACACATTATCCGTCATAACCACAGCTGACAGGTAACGACATCAATCGTATTATCTCGCTATTAAGGGATTCCTCCCATGGCATGGACATGGCTTAATGAGTTCTCCTTTCTTCCCCAAGTTAGTACGTAAAGAATGACAACAGATTTATAGTCACAGTAAGTGCTATCATCCCTCCGTCTACCAACAAGTAATCCCCTTCATAAAGTCCCCATAAGAGATAAATATAAAGAGATGCACAACTCTCAACATTAATATGAAGACAATTAACACATACACATAATGATGTATAACATGATAATCTCTATCTTATCTCAATCATATGCTAGGGTTTCTCCATCTCCCCAAGAACAAATGATCTACTCAGACATGGAGGCAAACAACATCATGGCAATGATAATGGAAACAATCATAGATGAATAGTTCTTGTATGAATCCACAACTAGTACGAGAATTACAACAAGATCTAGATGGGATGGATGGAGATGTTGGTGATGCAGTGGTTGATGAAGATGAAGATCGATGACTTGGCCTCCCAGATCTGCGTAGGGCGAAGATGGATCCCTTGGGCAAGTTCCCCTCCAGATCCCTTCTGGAGGTGAGGTTTTCTGTGATTTCTGGGTGTTATGTATGTCGTCTCTCCGATCTGATTGCACGGAACAAAACTATTTGAAGAGGCGGTGGCGGCAGCAACTATACATCGGCAACTATATGGCCGGAAAAAGTATTCCCGTTGTATAGTTGGTTGTTAAAGCCTCTTCCTGCTACGATCACCGCGGGTTTTCTTCTGGTATTATTGATATTTCCCAAATTAGCGATTTATGTTGTTTTTTACTACTTTTCGCTCCAGTACAACTGGTCCAAGAATAGTGTCCATCGTATCCATCATTTGTCCTGATCTTGGTGAAAACAAACATAAAAGATGCACGCGAACGCTGTAAAATAACAAGATCCTACCACTACAGTGCAAAATAATAATATAGAACATGATGCAAATATGCACTCATCATCCCCCTGCTACCTCTCTCTCTCATAGGTGGCTCCCGTCGCACCAAGGTTGCAATAAGGATTGGTAGGGGTGGTCGTCGGCACCCCCTTTCATATGATGAGTCTGGTAACAGGTTTGTGGAGGACCATGTGACTGAGATTGCCCATCGCAACACGAGAGCCACTAATAGGGAGGAGCTCAAAAGGTTGAGGTATGAGCGTGCCAAGAAGCAAAAGTATGATGATATCACCGGTGTCAAGGGAATGTCACCAAGTGACTATGCTGAGATGAGCAAGTCTATGAGCTGCCTCAAACTTGTGAGAATTCTCAATTTTGGAGGAAGGAACAAGAGGTCATCTACCCGGAATTCTTTGGCTCTCTCACAAAGTACAAGGTTTATCCTTAATTCGTGTTGAACTTTGCATACATGAGGAATCACATGAGCTATTTTGAGGACTTGCTTTGGATCACTGACAAGCTTGGCCTACACAAGATCATGCAAAATCAAGAGCATTTGAATATTCATGTCATTCATCAGTTCTTTGCAACTGTGGTTGTTGACTCTAGCGAGGATATCAATATGACTTGGGTGACTGGAGAAACCTGCTGCATAGCCTCATTCCGTGACTTTGCTTATGGTTTGCGGCTTCACAATGCAGCGGGCATCTACGATGTAAGGTTGTTGCCCCCTCTCTACAATGCTGATGGTATATTTTGCGAGACCAAGACCATGCATCTTCTGCCTAATTTGTTGCTTCGTGGCTTCCGTGAGAACCTTGCCACTCAAGCTAGGAATTTGGATATGATTCGTGGAGTACACACACTACAAGAAAAATGTCCTTTTACCACGGACAATTTTCGTGGTTGAAGGCACATTTTTCGTGGTTGAAAAGCCTTCTATGATGGATGCCCTTCGTGGTAGAAGCCCCCTCACAAATGAATCTAGCACAGTTTTTTGTGATAGTGGAGGATCGCACCCTTCAGCCATGAAAAGTCATTCGATCGTAGATCTGTTCGCCAGCCTCATTGACTGTTGACTTCATACAAATTGCCACATGGCAAACACCGTTAACAACTAGTTAGAGTCGTTAACTGTCAATGAAACCATGGTAGAAGCTAGTCCTAGCCAAGGCCTGATAATTATTAAGTGGGTCGGCCCATTAAGAGAGCCGAATAGTATCATGGCCCGTTATTGTTTCGTCTTCCACTATTACAGATAGGCCCACTAGTGATGTATGTTGTGGCCCATAAACTTTCGGGCCCATTACTATTTTGACCTACACTGTTTGAAATGGGCCCAATTGTAAGGCTCGTAAACTATCGGACCCTTTACTGTTCCGCCATGTACTGTTTGAAATGGGCCCGTTTGGCAAGCCCGCTTTGGCCCATAAGCTTTCTGGCTTGTTACTGTATAGTCCTACACTATTTGAAACGGGACCATTTATGTAAACCGCTGTGGCCTATAAACTTTTGGGCCTGCTACTATTCATGCCCATAAACGGCCTACTCATATTCTGGCATGTTACTATTCTAGCCTGGTAAGTTTCTCGGCCTATTACTGTTCTGGCCTGGTGCAAATTCGGCATGTTACTGTTCTGAGGCTGCTACAATACTGCCCTTTTTCTGGCCTGGCAGGCTACTATTCTGGCACGTTACTGTTTTTGGCCATTTAAGGTTCTGGCTCTTTATTGTTCTGGTCTGTTACTGTTTTCGACTGTTACCGTTTCGGCATGTTACTATTTTGGTCTGTTACTGTTTTGGCTTGTTACTGTTTTGGTCTGTTACTGTTTTGGCCTCTCACTATTATGGCATGTTACTTTTACTAAGCACACATGTGGGTAAGCCCCGTTGCTTTTATGGTCTTTTACAACTTCTGCATTTCTGGAGCCCATTCCGATATGATAAAAGGTGTACAACTTGTGAGCATTTTTTATTGTTCATCATCGGCCTAATACAAGACGGGAAAATACAAATCATGATATTGTACCCTAATCGACCTGGCTAGCATAGGTATGATACCTCCTACATGCCTATACGACCTATGCGATTTACCTAGATATTACATCAAATGCAAACTACTTGAAATAATTACACATTATGAACTCAAGGGAAAGAAAATTCGGCATTTCAGTTGACAATCGGGTTGATAACAGTCCTCAATTTGCTTTCTCCATATATCACCCACATCTCCCTTTTGAGCGTGACATCTACATTGGAAAACAACCTTGAGACATGATCTTGCAACCCCCTCTTTGGTGGTGATAGTAATAATTGCAGTCTAAAACTAGGTAATAAAAAGTTAAGACATAAAACAAGGCAAACTACTCATTTAACTGATACGACAGGAGCTATGAATTGGAGTTTACTACTGGTCAATGGTTCAAATATATTTACCATCATGTCAAATAAACATGACAAGCAAGCATTAAAAAAGTGTTCCTACCGTGAAACGAGAAATATAACAATGTGTGTGGTTTAGAATCTAAGCAAATATAAACTAGCCAGGTCATACCAATAAATATATATAGAAGAATAAACCAGAAAAATAAACCAAACAATGGCATGCAGTTACTATCGTAGCTAAGAATGAACGAGATAGAAATTATAACAGCATTATGCGGGAACTTGTAGAGCAGGAATGCAAACCACAAATGAACTATACAGTAGATGATAGTTATGTCATTTCTTAGGACAAACCAGAACCAGATACGAAACATAATGGCATCGCTTGTGAACCTATAGAACAGTATAGGAAAGCATTAGACAAGTGTGCCTACAACGAAATGAGCAATCAAACAAAGTGTTTCTTAGAATTTCAGCAAATATAAACTAGCCAGGTCATTTCAAAAAAAATATGAAAGCAGTTATA
Organism: Avena sativa; assembly: GCA_916181665.1. Classification (NCBI taxonomy): domain Eukaryota; kingdom Viridiplantae; phylum Streptophyta; class Magnoliopsida; order Poales; family Poaceae; genus Avena; species Avena sativa. The sequence continues at coordinate 149,638,897 of OV702283.1, read as the reverse complement.
TATCCTGAAAAGGAAGAGATGTTGGTTCACTCAGAATTTGCGGTGAGCTATACAATGGCATGCAGTTACTATCGTACCTAAGAATGAACCAGATAGAAATTATAATGGCATCATACCATAACTTGTAGAGAAGGAATGCAAAGCATGAATGAACTACACAATAGAGGATAGTTATGTCGTTGCTTAGGATGAACCAGCACCAGATAAGGAAAAAATGGCATCGCTTGTGAACCTGTAGAACAGGACAAGCAAGCATTAGAAAAGTGTGCCTACAATAAAATGAGCAATAAATCAAATTGTTTCTTAGAATTTCAGCAAATATAAACTAGCCAGGTCATTTCAACAAATATATATGGAAGCATTTGTTTATCCTGGAATGCAAGAGACGTTGGGTGACTCAGAATTTGCGGTGAGCTATACAATGGGCCTTGTAGTTACTGTCGTAGCTAGGAATCAACCGAATATAAATTATAATAGCATCATAAGAGACCTTGTAGAGCAGGAATGCAAACCACAAATAAACTATATATACAGTAGAGGATACCTATGTCGCTACTTACGATGAACCACTAGATATGAAATATAATGGCGTTGCTTGTAAACCTGTAGAACATGACAAGTGATATCCCACAAGTATATGGGATCGTGTGTAGCCTTTTCAATAAGTAAGAGTGTCAAACCCAATGAGGAGCTAAAGGTAGGATAAATATTCTCTCAAGTTCTATCAACCACTGATACAACTCTACGCACACTAAACATTTATATTATCTAGGAAATAAAACTAGAGCAACAAAACAAGTACTAGAGAAAGTTTTGCAAGATAATAAATAACAAGAAAGTAAAGCTAGTTGCTGCAGCAATAAAATACATTAAACTAACAGAACAATGAGTGTGGAATATTGGTGGTAATTGTGGTGGCTTTGTCCAAGTTTAATTGGCAAATAAATCGGGTTCATTGTCTTCGATGCAGTTTTCTATGTGGGAGAGGCTAAATATACATGCGCTTCACTACTTGGAATTACATGTACTATATGATTGGATTGTTAGAAAACATCCCTACTACAATGCATAAGGTTTCCCCAACCATAGCCTTAATTTAATGGTCCTCTTAACATCCATAACTACAATGAATTAAGGTTTCCCCAACCATAGCCTTAATTTAATGGTCCTCTTACGCCCATACGTGCAACTTTCTGGTTCGCGTCCTTAGGTTTTTGTCACTCCGGCAAAAATTCCCACTTCCTCTTACACATACTAAAAACCCTATGATGTTTAATCCATGCGCGCACAAATATAATGGACACCAAATGACTGTACCATATCAACATACAACTCTAATGAACCAACGACGTTCAACCATTCAATCTAAGAACAAAGAAACTACATAAACATGACATAGATCATAGGATTATAACTTATAGCATCAAACACCATGTTTACATAGGACAGTATAGAGATGTGTGGGAGGATGAACAACTGCATACTAGGAGTATTAGGTGATGGAGATGGCGGTGAAGATGGTGAAGAGGGCGGCGGCGGCGCGAGGGACTCCTTCCTCGCCGCCTGTATCATGGGGGAGCACCGCCCCTTAGCCCCCTTCCTTCATGGCTTATTGGGAGCCCTCCCCCAAGGAGATGGGATCCATGGGGGAGGAAAAAACATGGCTTTGGTGGCTGCAAATTCGTGGGTGGAGGTGTCCCCGCGAATTAGGTTTCCTCCCTTTATATAGCTTCTCGGATTCCCGTCAACCCATCTTGGGCTGCAGTAAATTGGGCCTAGCGGCCCTGTATGGACTCGTAATCAGCTAAATTTTATATCCAGAACGATTGTCGTGAAATTTCCTACAACTTTGTAGTTGAAGTGTTTTCCGTTTGACGCCGTCTTCGACCCGAAACGTGACCATCTTCAAAACGAGTTCTGAGATAGATTTCTGGAAAATCTCAATTTGACTCCAACAAGGGTTCCACTTGTATTCTTGATAATTCTTACACATCAAAGTGTAAAACAAGAACATTGTGCACTTTTGCATCTATTAGTAGGTTAGTCCAAATAACTCATGAACTTCATATAAAAATAAGTGTCAAAAGCATAATAATAGCATAAAACCATAAAAAATTATAGATACGTTATGGACGTATCAACATCCCCAAGCTTAGTCCCTGCTCGTCCTCGAGTAGGTAAACAATAAAAACAATATAATTTTTGAGGTAACATGCACTATCATAATCTTGATCAAACCATTTTCAAATCATGGATAGCTGGAATAAAAGTACTCTAAACATGAGCATGAAAGATGTAGTTCTAACAATAAGACATAGCAACCAAGTTGCAACATGAAAAGGTTACAAACAAAGATCATGAACAACAATGCATTGCAAAACGTTTGTTTGTTTCACATAAAGAAAAAATAATAAGAGTGGTATTCAGCTTGTCCCTCATGGTATAGCAAATCATAAATGCATAGGACACCTTCAAATTTCATAAGGGTGACTAGATACAAATAGTTCAAGAACAAGAAATATAAAAAATATGAATCAATCAACAAGTTTTGGAACAATGCACATAGAACTAAGAATGGCAACTATGCTCTCTTAATTGGTGCCTAAGGATATAAGGTGGAGACTCAATATAATAGTGGAAGAAAGGCCCTTTAAATGGAAGCAGGGATTTCAAGTTTCATAAAGAGTTTCCAAAAATTATGGTACTTGTTAGCTTATAGCTCTCATTGCCCCTATCATAAGAGTCTTGAATTGATTAAGGTTAAAGTGAACAAACTATGGAGTATATGCTTTACAAAGTATAAGTTGGTAATCTCATGACCCTTGAGTACGAGGGCCGCTCCTCATGCTACTCAACTTTAGTCACCGGTAAGTTCTTGTCATAGTAAGTACATGTGTATCATAGAGAACCGCCAACGGGGTACCCCTTGCACATGATACAGGAGCTATCCCATATAAAAATGACAAGGCAAGCAGACAATGAGCATCTCAGCAATCTTCTTATTTACCATGGGAAAATGGTGTTTTTTCTCTCTTTCCTCTTTTCTCATCTTTTTTTTCTTTTTTCTCAATCTCTATCTCTTTTTTTATAAGAATAATGCTTCATAGATTTATCACTATGATGATGCTGCAAGTTTCCACCATGATTAGGCATGGCTTAGGCTAGCGGCCCAGGCGTTTCTCTAACACACATACATAACTTCATGGACTTACAAGCTCCCCTTTTATTTCACACCGACGACATCCATAAACAAAAGAGCATGATATCAACTGGGTAGATATTTACAGGTGTTGAAAGCGTTCCCCGTGACAGCACGGTTCTGCTAATCCCAACTTATAAGTGCAAACATATACAACATAGATGACACAATGGTTCAAGTTTATTAGGGGAAAGAAAAATAAAGTGTGCCATCAAGTTTGTGAGAGCTTTAATCACTAATTTTCACATAACAAAATGACTTTTTAATTGGAAGGTAGATAAAACAAGAATATACTTGGAATGGTGTAACACACCATGCATAGGAATTTATAGTGGACACTTTGGAATAACTTGGTTTCTTGGGAGTTAGTTGCATGAGTAGAGCTTACTCAATACAAGTGGAGGCTAGCAAAAGACTGGGAGCGACCAACTAAGAGAGAAATAATGTCCATAATCATGCAGAGCGACAAAACATTACTAATCAAAGCATAAAGTGGTACCACAAGTCAAAAACTAAATGATCATAGAGGCTATGGTGACTGGTTCATAGTCATAACATGGTGTGAGCATGTGCCAAGTCAACCCAAACAAAGCATCAAAGGAGAATACCACAATATTATGCTTTTCTATGGTAAAACAACACATGATTCTTTCAAGGCACATTAAGCAATACCAATTGTTTGGAACAAGTCATGCTACAGAAATAACCACTAAGCATAGGGTCAAAACAACACCGAACATGACATGATAAGGTCTAGGCCACAGTCAAAACAAACTCCTTGTGTACCACTTATAAACATGAAGCTTCGTACTCCTTCTCCAACACCAATCAACTTATTTGAAACAACACAGCGAAAACGGGGGTCCAACCACTTTATTCAAGAAAACTAAGCAAAAAAACAAAAACGAAAGCTAAGACGCTCCAAGAACAACACAACAGTGCAAGAAATAACAAAAACGAAGTGTCTAGAAAGACCTGAGATTTTTATTGATGAAGAAGGGGATGCCTTGGGCATCCCCAAGCTTTGACGCTTGTAACTCTTGAATATTTCTTGGGGTGACACGGGGTGGCATCCCCAAGATTGATCTTTTGTCCATTCTTCATCTCATTACATCATTCTTTCCTTACACTTGAAAATTTTCCTTCATACAAAACTTCACATAATCTTCATTAGCAACATTAGTGCATTCAAAAGATAATATACCTTTGGGTTTAGTTTCAAAACAACAAAACTTTCACTAAAGACACAAGCTACTATAGGAATTCGCTCAAAAATCTCAATTTGCCAAAAAGAACCCAAAAAAGGAATCAATAAGAAGCAAATGCAAATAATGGCAAAATCTGTCAAAATAGAACAGTAGGTAGAAACCGATTTTTTTGAAGACCTTCTGTTGCTCAAATCAAAGAGTGTTGAACTAACGAAAGTTATCTAACAACCTGGGGGATTTATTCAGAAAATTACAGTTTAATCCGACTTACATATATGTTTCAAGAATTCGTACAGTGGAGCACAAAAATCTGTTTCGAGACAGCAACTCCCCAAATCTTACTTCCCTCTCATTAGAGATTATTCTTGGCACAAAAATCAAATAAAAAGGATAAGGAGAGTTTATTATAGAATTAATAACTTCCAAGACTCAAGAAAACTATTGGGTTATCTTCCAAGAAGTACTTCTCTTTAACGCCTTTAGGTTAGGCACAAGAAGCAAGATTCAAGTATTTTCAAATAAAGAAGCATTAAGAGTTAATTTTTTAATAGGAGAGACAAAAGCTATTCCATACCTTTCTTAAATGGGAATTGATATTTAATGGTGCCTTCCTTCAGTTGAAAAGCATTCATGGAAATATTTGTTTTGGTTTCATGGACATGAACACAAGTGTTCAAGGTCGACCCCCACTTAACCATTACTGATCTTTCCAATCACTTTCCTTTTTGAAAAAGTTTTTAGGTAACAAGTACAACTATTTTTTTTGTAATTCGCAATCCCTATCCATACTAAGATAGAGACCAACTTAAAACTGAAAGTAAAAACTACTTAGAGATAAAGCAAACAAGTGCACACAAGAATATTCACCCACACACTATTGCTCCCCGGCAACGACGCTAGAAAAGGTCTTGATATCCCACAAGTATAGATGATCATGTGTAGCCTTTTCGATAAGTAAGAGTGTCGAACCCAATGAGGATCTAAAGGTATGATAAATATTCTCTCAAGTTCTATCAACCACTGATACAACTCTACACACACTAAACGTTTGCATTATCTAGGAAATAAAACTAGAGCAACAAAACGAGTACTAGAGAAAGCTTTGCAAGATAATAATAACAAGAAAGTAAAGCTAGTTGCTGCAGCAATAAAATACACTAAACTAACAGAACCATGAGTGTGAAATAGTGGTGATAATTTTGGTGGATTTGTCCAAGTTTAATTGGTGAATAAATCTGGTTCATTGTCTTGCAGTTTTCTATGTAGGAGATGTAACATCCCAAAAATATTATAATTGGATCATCAAACTCTCATCATCAAAATTAGGGTTAACAAAAACTTTTCCAACCAAAAATATGAAAGCATTAATATGTGTGTGTATTAAAATTTGGATTCTTTTGAATTGCCATGATTCTATGTTTCTTTGCTTGTAAAATGATTCTTAGGTGAACATCATCTAAACAATCCCCAAACTTTTCCCAAAGACAAACAAGTCAAAACAAATAAATTAAGTGAATGGTCACTTTGGCCAAATTAACTCCCATGCCTACTTTGGCTATATCTAATTTTCAAAACTCAACAGAAACATGTATGGATCTTTGAACCCCTTGTTAATACTCATAATAAGGTACCAAGGACCACCTTGTGATCATCCAAAAACATTTAAATGCTTAGTTTAAATGACAGTTTAAAATTGAATCTATTTCATATGGGAAGATCCCACTATTTCAAAAACCACTCAAACAAGCTAAATTTTCAAAACCCAAGCATCCACAGAATCCTCAACACATGCCTAGCACACCCACCAAAAATCTTTTCAAAATTCAGAACTCAAGTTCATGCGGCCATTTCATCAAACAGGTTGCAGATGCAAATCAACCAAATCAAAAATACTATGTTGAGCAGTGTTTTGGGCCAACCTTGTCCCCTCTCTAGTTGCAACTAGCCTTAGTAGATCATCTAGCAACCTTGACTAACCTCTAGCACCACTGTGAGCTTGCCAATGCCATCAATGGTGAGCAGGCAGAGCCTCACCAAGTCACCCCAGTGTGGACAGCAAGCTAGGAGAAGAACTAGACGTGCCCACCTTGTCTAGCATGCAGCCCATGCCTCACCGCCCCCTCTCGACCAGCCCTAGCTCAAGAACAGAGCCCAGAACCGCTAGGAACACCGCGCCTGCGCCGATGTCGACCATGCCGACGCGCTCCGCAGAGCACGCGCCGTTCCCATGCAACCCGACCACCTCGAGCCCTCGCCGCTCGCCAGCATGCACCCCAGCGTACCAGGAGACCACCAGACATGTTCGTTTCACCGCCCGTACCCCGTAGCCACCGCTCGCCGCGGAGTTTGCCGCCTCTGCCTCGCAGAGCACCGCACGTTCTCGACCAATTGCCACCGCCCCTACACGCGCATTTAAGCTCTAGAGCATCGCCACGAGACCGTCCGTCGATCGCCAACCGCAGACATGCCTCTAGCCGCCCGTAGCCGTGTCGCCAACATCGCATGCCCATCCCTCTCGGTCTCGCCGTCGAGCCTATAAAAGGAGACGACCCCTAGCCGATTGAAGCACACCATTTCACTCCCCTCACCTCACTGATCATTCCATCCCTTAGCCGGAGCACGAGGAGCAGCAGCTCGCTGGAATTGCGCCGGAGCAGGCCACTCTGGAGAAGAAGGGAGCCGTTGATTTCGACCACCCCCGGAGCTGCCGCGACCATCCCTGAGTTCGCCGTCGTCGACTTCGTCGTTTGCCCGCCTCGCCGTCGTCACTGGAGCCTTGGTATTCCTCCTATGCACCCCCACCGAGACGCTAGGGTTTGAGCTCACCGGTGACATGTTCATCATCGACGACGACCCTCAGCTGTTGATCTCACTTCTAATCCAACGCACCACATCACCCCGTACCGCTTAGCGTCTTATGAGCCACTGACCGGTAGATCTGTAGCATCCCAATTGTCTAACAATTGCAATGCTACTAGCCTAGTCTATATAAATGCTACTTCCTATATATAATTGTTGCATCATAATTATATCATGCTCATGTCATCATGCCACCTTGCATTTGAGCATCATATAAAACCCTTTTTGTTTTGGTTCTTCTCTCATAGGCATCATTAATTGTATTTGCCTCTTGATATTGTATTTGGTTCTTGATATATTGTTTAAATGCCCAAGTTGAGTTGGGGGCATGTCTTTTATTCCACTCCACCACCTTTCTTGTCATCACCCCATCATTCCACCATTCCACCATATATGAGCATCGCAACTTATTGGGTTTTACCTCTAGCTCATGTGGGTTGGGATGGATCCAATTCTATTTCCACATGCTCTCATATTAGCATCATGTTGTTTTCACATTATTGATATGTGGAGCCACCTTTGCATGCATTATGAGTAGTGCTCTTTTTCCTAGCTTTCATATGGATTATTATGGATTTATGCTCATGATGGGATATTTTTGGGCTTACTAAATACCTAGTGGCACATACACACTAGCAAGTCCCATTTTTATTCAAATATGGTCATCTCCATCTACTCCACATGGGGCATCCTTTTAATTCTTTTAGCTTGGCTTACCCCATATTTTTGGAATGCATATGTATAAATGCCATGAATAAGTATTTTGTTTTCACAAGATTAAAACATGGCATTTAATGCATTTGCATGGGCCATGCACCAATCACCACTATTTGATCTCCCTTGGTTTTCTTGGAATTTTTGATTGTTTCCCCTTTTGTTGAGCTCCAACCTTTCTCTCTCAAGCCTCACCTCACCACCACCTCATCCATCTTTGGCATGAGCTAGTTGGTGTAACACAAAACCCTACCTCACCTCCCTTCCTCACCCTCTCCTCCCACCTAACCCTAACCGAGGCCACCATCTAACCTTGCCGAGCTAACCCTAGTCCCCACTCTCTCTCTCGGCCTCTCTCCTCTCTCACCTAGCTGGCCCCACCTGGCCACCCTGGACCCACCTAGCTACCACCACCCCAAGCCCTAACCCGAGCCACCACCCTACTCCAACCCTAGCTCCATACCGAGCCTCCCTCTCTAGCTCTCTCCCTCTGCCGTGCGACCCCACCAACCCGAGCCTCACTCGCCTGGCCCACCTGCAGCCACTCCCCATGCCTACCTGCCCCGGCCCGAGCCTGCCTAGCACGTGAAGGAGAAGGAAAAAGTGGCCGACGCCACCTTTCCCCTCCACCACGCCATCTACCCCTCCCTCCGTTCCTATCTTCTCCCACCTCTCTGCTTCGCCCAGATCCATCCCCAGAACTCCCCAGGGCCTTGCCCTCTCCTCCCCTTCCTCTCCAGCACCGGCCACCCTCTCTCGCCGGCCACCGTCGGCCTCCACCGCATCCCGTCGAACCAGCCGTGCAGCGCGTCCATGAAGCGGCCTGGGAGATCGAGGACGCTCCTCTGCTTCACCCTGTACCCTCCAGCGAGGAGGAGGAGGCATGTACACCGCTGCACGCCGAGACGCCCGCCGACACCCTAGCTCCGCCCCGGCCTCTGCTTCCTCGCCGATCCGTCGTCTCCCAGCCGATCCACCTCCGTCGTCCACCCCGCGGTGAGCCACTGACCACCCTAAACATGCCCCTGTCCAGCTTTGCTTCCCGGTTGCGTCGTTCGTTTCGTCGAACGCCCACCGTGCGCCGCCGCTCGCTGGTGTCTGCAAGCTATCCGCGTCGCAGCGAGCCTTACCTAGACCCAAGCCTCCCTCCTGACAACTCCCCTAGCCCCGCCGCACTGGCTAGCCTCATCAGCGCGGGCGCCCACGACCCGGGTTCGATCCCCCGCTCTGTGCTGCGCGCTGTTTCCCGTCAGACCGAAGAGAACGAAGAACAGTGCTGAGCCTGTGGTACTTTTCAGATAGCTGTAGGGTTCGCAGCATAGAAAACAAAATTTTTCCTACGATGGGAACAACTATGTACCAAGATCTATCTACTAGATACAAACAACGGGCGGATGTATATCCGTAGAGAACATACCCTTGAAGACCGACAAAGCTTAACGAGTCCAAACTCGTGGTTGATGTAGACGATCTCTTGCCGATCTCAAGATCGAGAGGAAGTCCTAGCGCCGCAAAACAGCAGCGCATCCGTGCTCGCACACACGTTCGAGGCACCGAGCAACCTCCGCCTCCTCGCTCCAGCGATGTAGCGGAAGCACAACTATTTCTTGCCGAAATGCCACCGGGAACATGTATCTCGCTAGTCCGAGACCATGGGGGATAAATTCTAGAGGGGGAGAGAGATCCTTCACGAGGAGGTGTGTTGTGAGAGGAGGAGAGGGGGGCCTTTTATAGGGGAGAGGGGGGGCACCCAAGGGGCATGGCGCCCAGCCATGGGGCTGCCCCCACCTCTTCCACATTCATGTGGGTGGAGCTCCCACTCAAAATGAAAAACCTCCACTCCCATTAAAAAGCCTCCACTCAAAAATCCACTCACATGCATTAAATTTCCACCAAATTTAATGCAAGCTCTCATTTAAATAAAACTCTTTTATTTATTTATTCAGAATTTTGTTAATTACTTTAATTAACAAACATTCACATAAAACCCCTTGCTAGTATTCCATTTCACATGCAGAACCAGTTTCAGCAATTTCAACCGAAACAGTTTCGGTGTCTAGTGAAATAAATTCCTGCGCTTTCCTTTTCTTTTCGGCATGAAACTTTTGCTCCAAATGGATGTCGGTGTCTCTTAAGTGTGTCACCCTACGGTTCGCGAATAATGCGGACATGATCGAGACCCCTCTCGGATCAATAATCAGAAGCGGGATCTGGAGACCCATACTGACTCCCACACATTCAACGATGACTTTCTTGTGATCGTCGGAACCTTTTACGCTAGTATCTTAATCCCTTTGTTTCGCGATATATTACATGTCCGAGATTCGATCATCGGTATCTCCATACCTAGTTTGATCTCGTTACTGACATGCACTCTTTTCTCGTTCCCGTGATATAACATTCTAGTGATCAAATCACTTGCTTGCAAGCTAATCAATGTGATATCACCGAGAGGGCCCAGAGCATATCTATCTGTCATCGGGATGAACAAATTCCATTCTCGATCCATGGGCCTCAACATAACACTTTAGTAGTTCTGAACCCATCTTTATAATCACCCTGTTACGGTGTGACGTTTGATGTTATCAAGAAACTCTTCCGGTGTTAGTGATTGACATGATCTCATGGTCTAAGGATTAGGATCACTTCGTAAGTTGTTATAGCAATATAAACTCAATGACTTTGATCGTAATGCTATACTTCGGATGAATGTTCATCACACCATTACACTAATGTTGTGATCCCGTTATTAACAACATCCAATGTCCATGATCAGGAAACCTTGATCATCTTGTTAATCAACGAGCTAGTTTATAAGAGAGGCATAACTAGGAACTTTCTGTTTGTTTATTAAACACACATGTATTAACGTTTCCGTATTAATACAATTATAGCATGCAAAATAAACATTTATCATAAACAAGGAATACGATAATAACCACTTTATTATTGCCTCTCGGGCATATTCCCTTCAGTCTCCCACTTGCACTAGAGACAATAATCTAGTTTGAAAACTCTGCGTATTGAACACCTATGGCTTTCCGGTGTTCCATATACGCAATTGCAAGTGGTTAACATAATCTACGGATCTGACGCTTCAGGTCCGTGTGTATTTGCATGTCTTTGCGTCTTCGCGCATCACTCATTCTCCAATGAGATGGCATTGTATAAATTTGGTCTTTCGGTGAGACCTTTAGTTCCTTGGGGTTAAAACACGTTGATACTATTGTCATACAATATATCTTTAGTGTTATCCCGTTGCGAACCACACCTTAGTTTGATAACAAACTACTTGACACAAATTCCCTCCTTTGCTGCTACTATAGCAGTCATATACTTAGCCTTTTGTTGTAGTATTCGTCACAATGTCTTAACTTTGGAACTCTTCCAAATCCATCATGGAATCTCCTTTCCATCACATTGTGCCACCCATAGTTTAAATTGAGATAAACTTAATTTGTATCTTGTGACAAAACTAGTATCAATGTAACGCTTTACAATGAACTATTTGTAATTGTTTGTCACCTCTACACAAATATATTCTTAGTTCTTCCAAAAGATCATAAGAATATCCTCACTATCGTCCAATGATCATTTTATGATTCATTCTGGTATATGCTCATAACACTTAGAGCATAGGACATATCTGGATGTGTACATATCATGGTATGATTGATCAAAACATTCTCGTGATTGCACTCATCAAGTGTCAAAGCACTTGAATCTTGTTTCACTTATCAAGTGTCGATACACTTGAATCTTGATTCAATTCCTTTCCATGCAACAAGAACTGTTTCTTGTCGTTTCTATATTGAACTCCTTCAATATCTCATATATGTACGTTTGGCATAAACATATTAGCGTTACAGTCTATCCACTATAGACATTCACGCTAAATATTCGGGTTTTGCCTAAGTATTTCATCGAAATGAAATTCTTAACCTTTGTCAATAAAAGATACATCATTTCTAATCAACAAGATGTCCTTCACATAATGTATTAGAAATATGTCTCAGCGCTCCCACTTAATTTCTTGCAAATGCAAGCATCTTCATCGTCTCCAGATGAAAAACTCATTTTTCATCATGGTGAAGATTCCAACTCCGTGATGCTTACTTCAACCATTGAAGTTTGCATGCCCTTTTAGCATCCTTTGAATTTAACAAAACCCTTTGGACCGTGTCATGTACACGTCCTAGGTAACCATCCTATTAAAAGAACTTTGTTTTGTTTATTCATCTACCATATACCAAATTATATGTAGTGGTTGCTACTTTAATCCGTTCAGACTAAATATCGCTATGAAAGATCAAATCTTGTCATAGTCAACTCTTTGAACATTGTCATAAAATACTTTACAACATGTCGAATATTTCATAGATGTGAGACATCCATGTCTGTTTCTTTATAGATCCAAATACGACCGATAGGTTTTTACACCTTTCCGGAGGGTCTTCCAAGTTCAAAACTTGATTTCTCGTATATGGAACTATCACGGATTTTATGGCTTCAAGCCATTTGACGGAGTCAGGGCCCATCATCGCTTCTTTGTATGTATTCGGTTCATCATTGTCAAACAATAATGATTTACTCTCAAATCTTAGCATTTGATTGTTTAACCGACCTTCTTGGTTCAATAGGAACTTTAGACCTCCGTGACCACAACCTTTGAGGCACATAAGCTATGAGCATTATGGCAGCCTCCAGAACGATTTCCGGCGCTGCGCAACTCAGCACATTTAGCTAAGGTTTGTTAACCTTATCAAAGTTCTATTGTCCTCCCACTTAACTTTTGCGAAAAATTCCTTTTTCAAGAAACTTCACATTTCAAGCGACAAACCCTTTTGTCCTCGGTGTTATGGAGGAATAACCAATTGTTATTCGGAATAACCTACAAAGACATGCTCATCTGAATTCGGTTGTAAACATCTTACTTATGTTTAGCATACCAAAATTTAAGAAATGACAACTTGGGTTTTACCCCAAACCATAACTTCCATGGTGTCATTTCAACGGATCTAGATGGAGCTCTTTTCAGTGTAAAAGCGGTAGTCTCTAAAGCTTTAATCTTTTAAAACATAATGGCAGTTTTATAAATAACACCTTTGATCCAACCATGTCTCACAAGGTTTCATTACAAATCTCAAACACTCCATACTCCTATGGTGTTTTGGGAGATGTAAATCTAGGTGTTTTGCTAAACTTGCAACTCAAATAAATCCCTTTATGATAAAATCATAATTCATTTATTTTCTTGTTACACTTGTAACTCAAATAAATCCCTTTATGATCAGATCATAATTCATTTATTTTTCTTGTTACAATGATTTTCCACTTCATCTTGAAAGTCTTTGAAACATTTTCAAATATTTCATACTTCTTTCTCATTAAGTGAACATTCACTCAAAATTCCGGAGAAAGCATATGAAGTTGAAACCCATCGCTTACGACTACACATAATGGACTACATACATCGATATGTATAAATTCCAATAATTTAGTCGTTCGTTCTTCTTTGGCCTTTGAACGAAGTTTTAATTATCCCGAGGAAAGTCTCACAAGCGTCACTTGATCAAATCAAAGACTCCAAAAATCCATGAATATGGAGATTCTTCATGTTTTCTTTCCAATATAATTTAAACAACGATGTCACTTCATAAGTGATTTTTCAATCATTTGTCTTGCGACATTTTAGCATTAGGTTTTATGGATGTGATTTCTCCAACTAGATTTGTAAATCATCCATCTTATATGGAATACGGTAATTATTTGAACAACCTTTGTTCTCATAATACCTGATTTAAATAACAATTATTAAAACAAATCTTGAAGTCAAGCTTTGATGTCAATGAGGAATACAAACAACGGTTTGTTTGTTTTCGATTAGCATCATCACATATTCTTTTGCTAGTTACTTAGGCCATTGTGGTTTATGAATTGCGTTGTTCCGTATGAAATTTCATACCAACCAATTCGGTATCCAATACCCAAGAACCACATTGTTTAACAAGCAAAGAATACAACCATAACATGTATATCATCTATATACCTAAACTGGATATTTCCAGTCTTCTCTTTTCTGCCAAATATATTTTATAGATTCTCTTTCAGCATTTCCTTTTTCCTTTTAAAAGAATTTATCAACATCAAAAGTGGCGCCAAATACTTGACACATAGTCCAAAGCGTGTATATTCAAATAATAATACCTTTGGACTTGCACTTTGAAGTAGATCACCATCATCAAAATGATCGGTATTCTTTCAAAATCCATTCTTTAGTAATCTTTTAGTGTAGTAAACACTTTACATACATCTTCTATTCATCCTTATCATGACGACTTTCATGATCAAGCCAATTTAGCTTATAAAGGAGAATCGTGAGTATAACATTACTTTCCAAAACCCTTTTGGATGATTAGGATGTCTAGCATCTCCAACCTTCGTAAATTCTCATCCAATATGAGAACATATATTATACTCTATCATATTGCAACCAAAACATTGTTTCAGATATCGTTATATCTGCCACACATGATGGTTTCTGAAACAATTCTTTCAGCTCCTAGATAAACTTGATATTAAAACAATCAAGAATCGTGGAGGCAAACATGATACTTAAGATACTAACACTGGAATTTTAACTCTCGATTTAATACCAATTATTAAATTTCACGGAGTAAATAGAGTTTGCTGAAAGTTTGCAATAGGACTTTAAACTTTGATTGACACTCAACACAATACGATACCAGTTCGTAAAGTAAATATCCAGAATTATATAGTTCTATTATCTCAATTACAACTATGCATAAGGTGGTGAACGAATGCCAATGACTACAACAAATTATGCAAATTCACTTTGATTTAATTTATGATAAATTGAGTTCTACTAATCCAAATTAGAAATGAACTCCCACTCAAAAACGACATCCCTTGTGTCTTTTTGGTGATTACATGAACCAAATCCACTACACCAAGTCCGATCATCACGTGAGTCGGCGTAGCTTCAAAGGCGAGCATCCATATGGTCATCATATCAAAACATATGACTCATGCTTAACCTTTCGGTCCGTGTTCCGAGGCCATGTCTGTACATGCTAGGCTCGCCAAGTAAGAACCTTAGTATTCGCGTGTGTAACTGTCTTACACCCGAGATTTGCTCGTGGATTCAAGTACACCCGATCATCACGTGATGTCTTGAAGCGACGAAACATTGTCGGTGCATACTTAAGGAAGAACACATTTTTATCTTGATATCTAAATGAGGGATCATCTTATTATGCTAATAAAACGCCAAACAAGCAATATAAGATGCAATCAAACATCACATGTTTATTAGTGGAATGATATGGTTCTCGCATATGATCTCTATCATGTGCATCGTGGTATGATCACTATCATACCTTTATGTGTAAATCCAAGGTCTATGGAGTTTACACGTTACGTATGTTGTAAGAGTATCATCTCATACTTCTACCTGCAACATCACCATATCATAACACTAGCCCAGCAACAATCTAAACTAGACGCCTCTAATTTATCCATTGCAAGTTTTACGTGGCTTAGGGCTTTCAAAGATAGAACCGTTCTTACCTATGAACATGAACCACAACGAGGATAACCAAATTGTTGACAACTCGTTGCAAATTAGATATTGACTATAGTAGGAGAGACAGACACCCGCTAGCCACTTATGCAAAACTAGTTGCATGTCAAGCGTGGAACAGGTCTCATGTGCGAGGACATGTAAAGTTTGTCCGGGCCGCTTCATCCCACTATGCCACCAATATCCAAAGTACAACTAAGAAGCAATAAAATGATCATCATCGCCCACATACTCATATGTGTACTACCCGTGCAAAGCATCTACGCATAGATCCGGCTCTGATACCACTGTAGGGTTCGCAGCATAGAAAACAAAATTTTTCCTACGATGGGAACAACTATGTACCAAGATATATCTACTAGATACAAACAACGGGCGGATGTATATCCGTAGAGAACATACCCTTGAAGACCGACAAAGCTTAACAAGTCCAAACTCGTGGTTGATGTAGACGATCTCTTGCCGATCTCAAGATCGAGAGGAAGTCCTAGCGCCGCAAAACAGCAGCGCATCCGTGCTCGCACACACGTTCGAGGCACCGAGCAACCTCCGCCTCCTCGCTCCAGCGATGCAGCGGAAGCACAACTATTTCTTGCCGAAAAGCCACCGGGAACATGTATCTCGCTAGTCCGAGACCATGGGGGATAAATTCTAGAGGGGGAGAGAGATCCTTCACGAGGAGGTGTGTTGTGAGAGGAGGAGAGGGGGGCCTTTTATAGGGGAGAGGGGGGGCACCCAAGGGGCATGGCGCCCAGCCATGGGGCTGCCCCCACCTCTTCCACATTCATGTGGGTGGAGCTCCCACTCAAAATGAAAAACCTCCACTCCCATTAAAAAGCCTCCACTCAAAAATCCACTCACATGCATTAAATTTCCACCAAATTTAATGCAAGCTCTCATTTAAATAAAACTCTTTTATTTATTTATTCAGAATTTTGTTAATTACTTTAATTAACAAACATTCACATAAAACCCCTTGCTAGTATTCCATTTCACATGCAGAACCTGTTTCAGCAATTTCAACCGAAACAGTTTCGGTGTCTAGTGAAATAAATTCCTGCGCTTTCCTTTTCTTTTTGGCATGAAACTTTTGCTCCAAATGGATGTCGGTGTCTCTTAAGTGTGTCACCCTACAGTTCGCGAATAATGCGGACATGATCGAGACCCCTCTCGGATCAATAATCAGAAGCGGGATCTGGAGACCCATACTGACTCCCACACATTCAACGATGACTTTCTTGTGATCGTCGGAACCTTTTACGCTAGTATCTTAATACCTTTGTTTCGCGATATATTACATGTCCGAGATTCGATCATCGGTATCTCCATACCTAGTTTGATCTCGTTACTGACATGCACTCTTTTCTCGTTCCCGTGATATAACATTCTAGTGATCAAATCACTTGCTTGCAAGCTAATCAATGTGATATCAGCGAGAGGGCCCAGAGCATATATATCCGTCATCGGGATGAACAAATTCCATTCTCGATCCATGGGCCTCAACATAACACTTTAGTAGTTCTGAACCCATCTTTATAATCACCCTGTTACGGTGTGACGTTTGATGTTATCAAGAAACTCTTCCGGTGTTAGTGATTGACATGATCTCATGGTCTAAGGATTAGGATCACTTCGTAAGTTGTTATAGCAATATAAACTCAATGACTTTGATCGTAATGCTATACTTCGGATGAATGTTCATCACACCATTACACTAATGTTGTGATCCCGTTATTAACAACATCCAATGTCCATGATCAGGAAACCTTGATCATCTTGTTAATCAACGAGCTAGTTTATAAGAGAGGCATAACTAGGAACTTTCTGTTTGTTTATTAAACACACATGTATTAACGTTTCCGTATTAATACAATTATAGCATGAAAAATAAACATTTATCATAAACAAGGAATACGATAATAACCACTTTATTATTGCCTCTCGGGCATATTCCCTTCAATAGCCCCCCCTTTTTGTTTCGCCTCAACCCGCGGTACCTCGTGGACCCACTGTCAGCCGCACTAGCCTTTTTGCAGAGAGGTCCCTCTGCTTTCTCAGGCCGTAACCCGCGCTCCAGCCCCAGCCCCACCTGTCATTCCCTGTCTCCCTCGCCGCTGTCACGTGGGCCTGCGCCAGATGGCCCACCCCGCAGCCTCAGTGGCTAGGCGAGCCCGCGGTGAAAAAGGGTTTATCCGCGCGCTGTGTCCCAGTCAGCCCTGGCCCCACTTGTCAATGATTGTGGCTAGGTCTGGGCTGTGTGACAAAACGTTTCTGTTTTCTGTTTTAAAATAAACCTTTTCAGAAATTATTTAAATTCAAATTCAAATCTGTTTTTAAATAAATTTTAAAATACAATTCCAAATTAAACATGTAATATATGTTTTGAAATCAGAAAAATGTGAGGAATTCAAATATACCCTTCAAAATATATTTTGAACACTTTAAATTTCGAGTTGATTAAAATTACAACAAAATGCCCTTTTTCCTTAATAAATTAATAACTTTTGTTTTATAACTCCAAATTTAACAAATGATATGTCTAAAATGATTAGCTCGACGAGACCTTTCTGTTTATGCATTCCATGTTCTGTTTTGCAGCATGCATCATATAAATATAAAGATTACAGCAACTTATTGGAGTATAAAAATGTGACCAAAACTCAATAAAATGCTTATTTCTTGTATTCCACTCCTCACCCATGCCATGCTACTTTATTGCCATGCAAATTGTGCATCATTCATCATGGCATGATTGTTTGCTTGTCGCATTTTATTCATATGCTTGTGCACTTTATTTATGTTGGCCCTTGTTTGTTTGGTTCTTCTTCGAATAGACGCTGAGCAGGGGATATATCAAGAAACCCAGGGGCACTACCCAGATCCTTCTCTCGCTTCAACTGAGCTGCCAGGCAAGCACTACCACATGCTTGCATACATATAGTACCTATTGCCTCTATCTTATTCTTGCATCATTGAGTCGCGATTGCATTAAACTGAATCCCAAGTACTGCATAGCCTTTACTTTTAAACCCCACCGAAGCTTGTTCCTCCATCCCATGAGCCATTACTACAGGAGTTGTTTGAGCCATGCGGGTCGTAGAACAGCATGTGTAGGGTATGTGAGTGTCTGATGGATAACGAGGTACCTATACAACTTAACCTGAGTAGTAATGGGATAACTAATGAAAGTGGCACCGGTGAGCAATATCTGCTATTTGGTTTTTCATGCTCACTTGTGTCCCGTAGGACCCCGAGTACTTGATTCCTGTTCCTTGAGTATTCACGCTATCCACATCCGGGAGGCTTATGGGACCCCCCTGAGCCAGAGCTTGATTCATTCTTATTTCTTGGGGCCACAATTAGTTTGGGGCTTTATTACTATTCTGTACTTATGCCATGCTTTACTGCTTTATTTAAGTTTGTGCGAGGAGCACCTGTACTGTTTTGGAAGCGGAGTGTTTTCGCGGTATCGACAAGCCCAGTCACATTTTCGGGTTCCCAGTCGTTTACAGCCATTGACGCAAACCTTGAGTCCGTCTCGGAGCCGGCCAACTTCGTTGCGGGTAGCTTAATGGGGTGGCCCCCTGAAATATTTCTGAATCCTGTGATTGCTTTGTCGTGAATGCCTCGTTGGGTTTTGATTTGGTTTTTCCGAGGTTGATCGAGTGTGTGTTGCTATTTGTGCACCCCTGCAGGGTAAAACTTTCTGAAAGCCGTGTCCGCGGTTATGGACGACTTGGAGCACAGTTTCTCGATCATAGACAAGTATAACTAAAGTACCGCTTTTAATTTGACTAAGTAACTGACTAGTAAATAGTGCAACACTCATGGAATGGATAATAAAACTGCCAACGGATGGGGGGTGTTCGTCCGCTTCCTCGTTGGTAAGCGAGGAGGAGGATGGATCTGTTAATATTACTGTTATAACTGTTGTTATTAATTCACGGACATCCGTCTATCTTTGGTTAGGCGGATGGTTAGCGAGTATCTATAGAATTGTTAGGGTTTATCTTTTGCTGCAATTGCGTCACCCCAGGTTGTGTCCCCTTTAGAGGCATAAAGACTTGCTGAGTACCCCTAGGGTCGCACACGATAAATTATTTGATTCAGATGAACAGGTACACTCACAAGATGGATACTGGGTGGAGGAGACGGACGATGTGGACAACGATCATTCGGTGTAGAGATTCCAGGAACGATCATTCCGCCTGATACTCTGATGTTTGATGTATGAGGAGATATCCTAAACTATATATCTATCTAGGATATTTGGATCTTGCCGTATGGCGTTGCAATATTTCTATTTCTTTTAGATGGAATGGCTCTGAGGACTGTTGTATGGTGGCTTGCATACATACTCATTTGTGTATGTAGTTGATCCCTTCGCCTGCCGATTATGCCGCCCGTTCTTGTCCCGATGTTTGGAAATGGTTAGGACGACCGAAAGGTCTACCTGTGAGTGGCATTTGGGCCCCACTGTACTATTTTAACCATTTCCGCTCGTCCAGGCTTGTAACTAGGAGCGTAATTCACCGAGGTAGTTACAATTGGTATCAGAGCCATCCCGCCCTTTAGGGTCTCAGCCAAATGGTCGTTGTCAGTCTAGCAAATATTTTTGGTAGCTATGTATACTAGGGAAAAACAAAACGCGAGAGTAGGACTGCTTCCACTTTTCTTCTTACCCAACCACCACCCTTTTCGGGTAAGGAAGTGTAACGTTTTCAATCCTCTTCTTAAAATTCAAACTAGGATTCACGTGTTCTGGGTTTCCGTAGTACCATAGGTTGTATGTGTGTGTGTGTGTAATTCCTTGTCTATCTGTTGCATCCAACATGTTATCTTTATCTGCCTTTGGTTATCAACTGTTGGTACATTCCATACTGACAGGCTTTTGAAAACCGGCGCGAGCTATCTGACTCCTTGTTAACCGGTGCCATCTTCTTAAGGGTGTCCTTCCTTCTAGCAACTCCACATTCTGTGAAACCATCAGTTGCTAATCGCTACCTGATAAGTGTTTTTGTGCATCTATTGGTATTTTAATGCCGAAAAATGCGGAAAAATTTTCTTTGATACATCTGTGCTTCCACACTCCTTTTTCAGTCGTGTGTGAAACATTATCTATCTCCCTTTTATCAGCATGTCCATGCTAACTCATTCTTTTGTCACCGGCGCTTAATCCTAGAGTTTCATTTCATCTCCAATTCTCTTGGGCTAATTACATAACATGTGTCGATCCGATGCTGGTGTTGTAATTTGGTTCTCGGCATAGCTATATGACACTTATCTTGAGTGGAATATGGAAAAATGCAATCACCACTATCCTCCAAATGGTGACGGTTATCTCCTGTGATTTTGAGTACACCGCGATCATATCTATGCATATTCAAGCATCTTTGGCAATCCAGAGTTTCTCCAAGCACTACGGCGGTCTATCATCTGTCCATCATGCTGCACATCCTTTTGAACCCCATATCTGCACAATTCTCCTGGATACGAGGAAATTGCATCTTTTCGTCTCTGATAGCTTTGCTTAAGGTATGAGCTATCATCGGTTCTTATCCAAGATCTCTTCATCTTTGTAACCGGTGATCCGATCGACAATGTGAACCAGGTGACATCTCTTTTTCTTCCGAAGGACCAGTTAACCTATTCTGTCAGCGCATCTTCTTCAACAGGAATCCTTACTCGTAACGTTGATCTTTCAAAGAGCGTTGATCTCAGAAAGTGTTTCGAGCATTTGTTCGTTCTCCCGCCTCTTGAACTTGGTATTCTGGGAATATCTTGTTAATCCATGGTGGTATATGTTGATAATATGCTTGCCAATTCGATATCTATGGAAGGACATGGAAGATCATCTGTGTCTCTTTCTCTCGAGCTTCGTGAGCACTGCCTGTGTGCAAAGTCTCAAAGTGAGAATTCTGACTTTTTGAAGTCACATATCTCGACCACGTCCTTCTGCTAAATACATTACTTCAACTCTGGAATCAGCAAGTCCATTGTTAATTCCATCCTCCATCTTCAACCAATCCGGAGTTGTTCCTTGTTGGCAAGTTATCATCGTCGTTCCGCTGAAGATTTCCTCAAGGCTGCTAAATCTCTCTCAATCATTTCAAGAAGAACATGGAGTTCTTTCACCTCTATCTCGTTACGTAATCTCTTGAAACCCTCTCGATCTATCGTCTATGCTCAATCCACCGGAGGCCATGAAGACCTTCCAGATCTTGTATTCCTTTCGTTCAAGTTGGTGCTATCTTTTCTGTAGCTGTGGAATCTTGCAGTTCTTCTCCGTAACCTTCCTTCATATCTTTCTGGTGGTTTGGTATTTCCGACATGACGACAACATCATCATCTTTATCTATCTGTGAATCCGGCGAATAGTTTGCATCTATCCTTGTTTTCTAACAGAGCTCTATGAGTTTTTGCCAACACCTTCAGTCTGTTTCGGTAGTTGGGTTGCATGATTTTCTTATTCATGTGCGGAGTAATGCTTTGAGTGCGGGATGGAGTAGCTACCATACCACTACTCTTATCATTCGCTCTTGTACATTGAATTGGTGAATTAATGTGATTTCACTCATTCCACGGAAGTTAGAAGTGGCCTTTATCCCTTGATACTTTTACTTCCGTCCTTGTTTTTCCGGAGTGCTCTTTCGAAGAAAGTAATCAATAATCTCTTGTTGGTGATCTCACCCTTTCTACACGGAGCAAAATCCTCAATTATCTGGTGGAAACAAACGCAAACCTTTTTCTATCCTCGTCATTCTACCGATGCTCGATATCCCCAAACAAGATTAAAGGAAACTATCTCTCTCTTTGTTTCAACAAATCTTTTCCTGTGGTAAAGCCAATTATGGTTGAGGCCATCAGCCACAAATCTATTGCGTTAGCCTCAAGGCTAAAGAAAGCAATAAGTATCTCTACAATAAACTCCAGATCCTCCATATTCTTTGCTTCTCGGGATTCCATCATGATCTGGCTTCACATCCATCTCTGGAAGTTATATCTGTGCACCTAAATTGCGTGATCCTTGGTTCTTACCGGCGCAACAAGAATCTAATCCGACGATGTCTAACTAAATCTTTCTGTTGTTATCAAGGGACTCTATTGTTTGAAGGCAATATTGTTTCCGAATTTCATTTCTCAAATCCGAGAGAAGATACAATGCTATTGTCATAGTGGTTCAAAACCTCTCCAATCTAGCTCCTTTCTTCCGGCGAGACAAAGATTCATCCTCTCTCGTATCGGTAAATCTTTAATCTTAATGGTGTGTCTTTATTTATCCATGATACATCATCTTTTCCTTTTCTTTCACAAGTGGTTCTAGTCTTTTATCATGTTTTGAGTAAACCAGAGCTATGCCCATCCTATCCTTCTTGTCTCATGACAATCCTTCAACTCTTCTAACCCGTTGTTTCTCAAGCAAAACGCAAGACTCGCAACAAGTCTAGCAAGTTTGCAAGGTGTAGTGGTCGCACCATTCCGTTGTTCATCAACTTGGGAACATGAGGGTCACCTTCGTTCGAACACCCGCCTCTCCTTGTGTTGTTTTCTTTTTCCTAGGAATCTCGGGGCGAGATTCTTGTTTAGTGGGGGAGAGTTGTAGCATCCCAATTGTCTAACAATTGCAATGCTACTAGCCTAGTCTATATAAATGCTACTTCCTATATATAATTGTTGCATCATAATTATATCATGCTCATGTCATCATGCCACCTTGCATTTGAGCATCATATAAAACCCTTTTTGTTTTGGTTCTTCTCTCATAGGCATCATTAATTGTATTTGCCTCTTGATATTGTATTTGGTTCTTGATATATTTTTTAAATGCCCAAGTTGAGTTGGGGGCATGTCTTTTATTTCACTCCACCACCTTTCTTGTCATCACCCCATCATTCCACCATTCCACCATATATGAGCATCGCAACTTATTGGGTTTTACCTCTAGCTCATGTGGGTTGGGATGGATCCAATTCTATTTCCACATGCTCTCATATTAGCATCATGTTGTTTTCACATTATTGATATGTGGAGCCACCTTTGCATGCATTATGAGTAGTGCTCTTTTTCCTAGCTTTCATATGGATTATTATGGATTTATGCTCATGTTGGGATATTTTTGGGCTTACTAAATACCTAGTGGCACAAACACACTAGCAAGTCCCATTTTTATTCAAATATGGTCATCTCCATCTACTCCACATGGGGCATCCTTTTAATTCTTTTAGCTTGGCTTACCCCATATTTTTGGAATGCATATGTATAAATGCCATGAATAAGTATTTTGTTTTCACAAGATTAAAACATGGCATTTAATGCATTTGCATGGGCCATGCACCAATCACCACTATTTGATCTCCCTTGGTTTTCTTGGAATTTTTGATTGTTTCCCCTTTTGTTGAGCTCCAACCTTTCTCTCTCAAGCCTCACCTCACCACCACCTCATCCATCTTTGGCATGAGCTAGTTGGTGCAACACAAAACCCTACCTCACCTCCCTTCCTCACCCTCTCCTCCCACCTAACCCTAACCGAGGCCACCATCTAACCTTGCCGAGCTAACCCTAGTCCCCACTCTCTCTTGGCCTCTCTCCTCTCTCACCTAGCTGGCCCCACCTGGACACCCTGGACCCACCTAGCTACCACCACCCCAAGCCCTAACCCGAGCCACCACCCTACTCCAACCCTAGCTCCATACCGAGCCTCCCTCTCTAGCTCTCTCCCTCTGCCGTGCGACCCCACCAGCCCGAGCCTCACCCGCCTGGCCCACCTGCAGCCACTCCCCATGCCTACCTGCCCCGGCCCGAGCCTGCCTAGCACGTGAAGGAGAAGGAAAAAGTGGCCGACGCCACCTTTCCCCTCCACCACGCCATCTACCCCCTCCCTCCGTTCCTATCTTCTCCCACCTCTCTGCTTCGCCCAGATCCATCCCCAGAACTCCCCAGGGCCTTGCCCTCTCCTCCCCTTCCTCTCCACCACCGGCCACCCTCTCTCGCCGGCCACCGTCGGCCTCCACCGCATCCCGTCGAACCAGCCGTGGAGCGCGTCCGTGAAGCGGCCTGGGAGATCGAGGATGCTCCTCTGCTTCACCCTGTACCCGCCAGCGAGGAGGAGGAGGCCTGTACACCGCTGCACGCCGAGACGCCCGCCGAAACCCTAGCTCCGCCCCGGCCTCTGCTTCCTCGCCGATCCGTCGTATCCCAGCCGATCCACCTCCGTCGTCCACCCCGCGGTGAGCCACTGACCACCCTAGACATGCCCCTGTCCAGCTTTGCTTCCCGGTTGCGTCGTTCGTTTCGTCGAACGCCCACCGTGCGCCGCCGCTCGCTGGTGTCTGCAAGCTATCCGCGTCGCAGCGAGCCTTACCTAGACCCAAGCCTCCCTCCTGACAACTCCCCTAGCCCCGCCGCACTGGCTAGCCTCCTCAGCGTGGGCGCCCGCGACCCGGGTTCGATCCCCCGCTCTGCGCTGCGCGCTGTTTCCCGTCAGCCCGAAGAGAACGAAGAACAGTGCTGGGCCTGTGGTACTTTTAAGATAGCCCCCCCCCTTTTTGTTTCGCCTCAACCCGCGGTACCTCGTGGACCCACTGTCAGCCGCACTAGCCTTTTTGCAGAGAGGTCCCTCTGCTTTCTCAGGCCGTAACCCGCGCTCCAGCCCCAGCCCCACCTGTCATTCCCTGTCTCCCTCGCCGCTGTCACGTGGGCCTGCGCCAGATGGCCCACCCCGCAGCCTCAGTGGCTAGGCGAGCCCGCGGTGAAAAAGGGTTTATCCGCGCGCTGTGTCCCAGTCAGCCCTGGCCCCACTTGTCAATGACTAGGTCTGGGCTGTGTGACAAAACGTTTCTGTTTTCTGTTTTAAAATAAACCTTTTCAGAAATTATTTAAATTCAAATTCAAATCTGTTTTTAAATAACTTTTAAAATACAATTCCAAATTAAACATGTAATATATGTTTTGAAATCAGAAAAATGTGAGAAATTCAAATATACCCTTCAAAATATATTTTGAACACTTTAAATTTCGAGTTGATTAAAATTACAACAAAATGCCCTTTTTCCTTAATAAATTAATAACTTTTGTTTTATAACTCCAAATTTAACAAATGATATGTCTAAAATGATTAGCTCGACGAGACCTTTCTGTTTATGCATTCCATGTTCTGTTTTGCAGCATGCATCATATAAATATAAAGATTACAGCAACTTATTGGAGTATAAAAATGTGACCAAAACTCAATAAAATGCTTATTTCTTGTATTCCACTCCTCACCCATGCCATGCTACTTTATTGCCATGCAAATTGTGCATCATTCATCATGGCATGATTGTTTGCTTGTCGCATTTTATTCATATGCTTGTGCACTTTATTTATGTTGGCCCTTGTTTGTTTGGTTCTTCTTCGAATAGACGCTGAGCAGGGGATATATCAAGAAACCCAGGGGCACTACCCAGATCCTTCTCTCGCTTCAACTGAGCTGCCAGGCAAGCACTACCACATGCTTGCATACATATAGTACCTATTGCCTCTATCTTATTCTTGCATCATTGAGTCGCGATTGCATTAAACTGAATCCCAAGTACTGCATAGCCTTTACTTTTAAACCCCACCGAAGCTTGTTCCTCCATCCCATGAGCCATTACTACAGGAGTTGTTTGAGCCATGC
Organism: Avena sativa; assembly: GCA_916181665.1. Lineage (NCBI taxonomy): Eukaryota > Viridiplantae > Streptophyta > Magnoliopsida > Poales > Poaceae > Avena > Avena sativa. The sequence continues at coordinate 149,612,657 of OV702283.1, read as the reverse complement.
GGGTCGTAGAACAGCATGTGTAGGGTATGTGAGTGTCTGATGGATAACGAGGTACCTATACAACTTAACCTGAGTAGTAATGGGATAACTAATGAAAGTGGCACCGGTGAGCAATATCTACTATTTGGTTTTTCATGCTCACTTGTGTCCCGTAGGACCCCGAGTACTTGATTCCTGTTCCTTGAATATTCGCGCTATCCACATCCGGGAGGCTTATGGGACCCTCCTGAGCCAGAGCTTGATTCATTCTTATTTCTTGCTGCCACAATTAGTTTGGGGCTTTATTACTATTCTATACTTATGCCATGCTTTACTGCTTTATTTAAGTTTGTGCGAGGAGCACCTGTACTGTTTTGGAAGCGGAGTGTTTTCGCGGTATCGATAAGCCCAGTCACATTTTCGGGTTCCCAGTCGTTTACAGCCATTGACGCAAACCTTGAGTCCGTCTTGGAGCCGGCCAACTTCGTTGCGGGTAGCTTAATGGGGTGGCCCCCTGAAATATTTCTGAATCCTGTGATTGCTTTGTCGTGAATGCCTCGTTGGGTTTTGATTTGGTTTTTCCAAGGTTGATCGAGTGTGTGTTGCTATTTGTGCACCCCTGCAGGGTAAAACTTTCTGAAAGCCGTGTCCGCGGTTATGGACGACTTGGAGCACAGTTTCTCTATCATAGACAAGTATAACTAAAGTACCGCCTTTAATTTGACTAAGTAACTGACTAGTAAATAGTGCAACACTCATGGAATGGATAATAAAACTGCCAACGGATGGGGGGTGTTCGTCCGCTTCCTCGTTGGTAAGCGAGGAGGAGGATGGATCTGTTAATATTACTGTTATAACTGTTGTTATTAATTCACGGACATCCGTCTATCTTTGGTTAGGCGGATGGTTAGCGAGTATCTATAGAATTGTTAGGGTTTATCTTTTGCTGCAATTGCGTCACCCCAGGTTGTGTCCCCTTTAGAGGCATAAAGACTTGCTGAGTACCCCTAGGGTCGCACACGATAAATTATTTGATTCAGATGAACAAGTACACTCACAAGATGGATACTGGGTGGAGGAGACGGACGATGTGGACAACGATCATTCGGTGTAGAGATTCCGGGAACGGTGATCCGTGAGATCTGTGGGCGGGATGTGTTTATTGTGGGGCATCTTATGCTGATTTGCTTCTTATCCGTACTCGGATCTTGTTTGCCGCTTCCGCCTGATACTCTGATGTTTGATGTATGAGGAGATATCCTAAACTATATATCTATCTAGGATATTTGGATCTTGCCGTATGGCGTTGCAATATTTCTATTTCTTTTAGATGGAATGGCTCTGAGGACTGTTGTATGGTGGCTTGCATACATACTTATTTGTGTATGTAGTTGATCCCTTCGCCTGCCGATTACGCCGCCCGTTCTTGTCCCGATGTTTGGAAATGGTTAGGACGGCCGAAAGGTCTACCTGTGAGTGGCATTTGGGCCCCACCGTACTATTTTAACCATTTCCGCTCGTCCAGGCTTGTAACTAGGAGCGTAATTCACCGAGGTAGTTACAAGATCCCCCCTGTCAGATGAACCCCGCGCCTCGGAGTGACACTGGGCCGGCCCGTTAACCTTTCCCGCGCAGCCCAGCCGTTTGAATTTAGCTTTTTCCATTTTAATTCAAACATAGTTCTGTACCTAGTTTCAAAAATCAACCCAGCTCGATTTAGTGAACCAAATTGCATGAAACCAATTTTTTTAGAAAGGTACTTAAATGCTTAATCCAAGCCCGTTGGATTCAAATCATTTGGATCTGTAGATCAACCTTGGTAAAAATAACAAGTCAGAAGCTTTTCTGCATTCAAATATTTTTCAAATTTCAACCATAATAGATTTTGAGTTGATTCCAACTCTCAAAAATCACATTTGACCATACCTTTCAGAATATATAAAAACATTTGGGTTTACTTACAGAAATAATGTTAAAGTAATAAAAGAATGCCACATAGGCATTTATAGTCACTTTATTTTATTTAAAATAAAAAGGTTAAACCTTATTAAATTGTGACACCACTTTAAATCACATTCCCATGTACAGAAATATGTGGTGATGACATGTGTCAACATGATCCCATGTTTGGTTTGGAGAATATTAAATCTTAAGTAGTTTTTCAAAGAGTAGAAATTACTTTTCTAAAAAAAATGCAAATGCTTTATCCTTGTAAGGTTAGTGATGATGCTAGATCATCTATAGAACACCTTTGTGTGATGATTGAAAATAGTTAAGTATTGTTTGGTGATTATGTACCTCATATTTATTCATAGACGCTAGTATCGACCAAGGATACGAGGAGGAAGGAGGATACTACGAAGAAGAACCCGAGGAGAACTTCAACCACTGCTCTGCACAAGGCAAGCTAACGCTTGCAAGATACTTTAGCTATGCAAGCCTAATACTACTAGTTGATTGAGCAAGCCAATACTTGCAAGCTATTAACTTAGCAAGCTTATACTGATACCTATGCAAGCAAATACTTGCTTGTTACCATGGCAACTATATGCCTTGAGCATATGTGATCATACCCACCTGATAACCCAATCCTAGTTTTACTTGCAAGCTTTACACTTTATTTCTTTATCAAAGCTTTTTCTTAGAGTTTACTTAAGTAACTTGTAGATTTTAGGAAGATAATTGAAGGTTGCATAAAGAGCATTAAATTTTGCCTAAGCTAGATAATCTTGATGTCATCGTAAGGCATGAGATTGAACTTAGTTAAACTCCACTTGTTTACCAACCCTCATTAGCACTTACCCCATTGTAGATGCTAGTGCTAAGCATAAAACTTGATCAACTTTAGATGGGAATTCTTGGTGAAAATGGTTATGAAAACCTTAGAATGATGAGTCATTCTACTGAGATGTTTTGAAATGTGTTTCCGAACACCAGATGATTTTGATGATGAAAATGTTGAGGCATGAGCCTTACCCCTTTATAAACTGATGGTTTTCTGGATGCGATACCATTCCAATTTTACCGTACAACCACAATACCCGAAAATTGGGTAGGGCTTTACTAGAACCTTATATACCTTAGTATGGGTTCCCTCACGGCCAAGGTCTGAGATGAGGCTACCTTGTGAAGATTGTCCACCTGTGCAGTACCCAAGATGACAGCTGGTCATGGTTGGGAGGCGAAACTCACAGGAGAGGTGCCTATACTATGGCGCGTAATAGAAAGGTTAAGATTGATTATCCGCATACTAAGTATGGTGAATTCAGGATTTGTTCCTGACGGATGTATCGAATGTTGTGGTGAAAGTGTACAATCTCTGCAGAGTGTCAAACTATTTGAATATCCGCGTCCGTGGTTATGGATAGGTGGAGTGGCCAGACTGTTCCCCTGTCAGATGTTTTCAAAATGACTTGTGGAATGAATTGAGATTTTTACTTAACCACAACAGAGTTGTTATATGAAATTCAAATTCCCACTTAGGTGTTATGAAACTTTCAACTGGTTTTCTTGCTTCTGAGCTTAGTAGAGGTAAATTTGGCTTTTTGCAAAACAACCCTAGAGCTTAGTGTCCTACTACAAAAACCCCCTTAACTTGTTAGTATTAGTTTGCGAGTACTTAAAGAGTACTCATGGCTTTGTCCTTGGCTATTCCCGTGGCCAGACTATGAAGAGGAGTACCAAGACGAAGGACCCCAGTAAGGTTACGACAACTAGGATCATCTCCCATCGTCAGCATTGCCTGTGACACCGAAGATGGAGCTTCGCTTACGCTACCTTTATTATTACGTATTTCCGATGCTTGAGTTGTATTAAGAACTGGATCAGGAGATCCTTATTTGTGTAAGACCTTATGTATGGTTTGTAATGGATGATGTACTATGGTATCCAAATCTGTTATGTCTCGCAAAAATGGTAATCCTGGGATAGCGATGTATGGCATAACAGGCATCTGGGATTAAAAATATGGGTGTTGACAAGTTGGTATCAGAGCCATCCTGACCATAGGAGACCCTAGTTAGACTGGACGTTTGAATCAAAAACTTAGTTTCAAAACCAAAGGAAGCAAATATTTACAAAAACTTATTCCCATTCTTATCACTTTGATTCTTTCATGAAAATTCATGTTCCTAAAAAATTCTTGCAAAATACACAAAATTTGACACACTTGATCACTCTACTAACTTACTCATCCTATATTCTTATAGATGGACGTGAAGTACAACAAATTTTATCAGTTGGGGAATGGAGGAGACCTCATCTTTGAGTGGGATTTGGACCAGATTTCGGAACTTCTGGAGCGCCCACACCCCGAGTTCTTCGAAGCTCAGCTAAATGATCAGGAAGGAGAAGATCGGCAATGGCTAGTTGTTGCAAGTCTCCGAGGAAAGATTGAACCTCCCACTGCCGAGGGAATTTAGTTCACCTTAAGAGAGAACAACTGGCTCGATGGACTTGCCAGGGCCATGCAGGAAGCTCTTGCCCGTCTGTGTGGGCAGAGTATCAACCAGATCAAGGGTAACCGCTTTGATTTTTGTCCAAGGCGTGATGCTATGGGGCAGCCACTGGAAGCCCCATACCACCACGAGTTGAAGACTCAGTTGGACCACCTTAGCTTCATGATGTATGATCATCAACAAGAACTGGACAATGCCCGTGACTACTCCAACCACAAGTCCACCATCATCAGGACGAAGGATCAGACCATCGCCATGCTAGCGAAGGACCGCAAGTCTCGCCGCCGTCAGCTTGACAAGAAGGAGAGCATCATTGCCCGTCTTCGCCACCATATCTCGGATTTGGAGGAGACCATCCACGAGAGAGACATGCAGCTAGAGGAAAGGGAGAATGCCAGAGAGGATCTTCGTGGAGACCCCTACTCCTATCTCAGCGATGATGATGATTTTCTGGAGGACCAGGCCATGGACTTCTTCACCGATGAGGAGGATTTTTCCTTCATTGATGACGATGAGGATGATGAGGATGACGACTACACCGACTACGAGGAGTAGTAGCACTTGAGAACTAGCGTTAGTGAGTTGTATTCGGTCCCACTGTATCGTAGTTTCCAAAATGGTTCTTAAAACCACCTGTTTACCTTTGTTGTGGTGTGTGTTGTATCGTGTGCTATGAATGAATGAATGAAAAGCAAGTTGCTAGAAAATCTGAGCCAAGCTTTAAAAACTTTTCAAAGTCCCTGAACCTTAGAAATTTCCCTCTTTTCTCACGATCTATCTCAATCTTCAGATGCCTCGCAGAGGAAGTGGTTCATCCTCGGAACCGATGTTGCAGATCCTGCAAATGTTGGTTTCTGACCGCGAAGCCGAAAGAGCCGAATGTCAAGCCAACTTAGCCACCCTCCAGCAGATAGCTCGGCTAGCCCACAACAATCAAGGCCAAGGAAACCAGGACAACCATGGATCTAAGCTCAAGAATTTCCAGAACACCAACCCACCTGTTTTCACTAAGTCGGAAGAGCCCCTAGATGCCGATGATTGGCTGCAGACCATGGAGAACAACTTGGAAGTCGCAGGAGTGGAAGCCAACGAGAAAGTTCTGTTCGCCACCCACTATCTAGCCGGAGATGCAAGAGCATGGTGGAACAGCGTTCGTGCAATGACCGTAGGACAGATGATGATCTGGGAGGAATTCAAGGTCAAGTTCAGTAGAACCCGTGTGCCACCGGGTTTGATCAAGAGGATGAGAGATGAGTTCAGAGAACGGAAGCAAGGAAGGATGACCATAGTGGAATACTGTGACAAATTCCTGTCATTAGCTAGGTATGCACCGGATGAGATCGACACGGAAGCCAAGAAGAAAGAAAGATTCTTGAATGGTCTGCACGATGAGATGCAGACGGTGTTGGTCAATATTCCCTTTGCTGATATCGAAGCCCTCGTCGACTCTACCATCCAGATGGAAGGAAAGATCAACCTAGCCAATGAGAACCGCAAGCGTCGCATGATGCATCAGCCAGGAACCCATCATACCCCAAAGTATCGCCCCAAACCATCTCCAGGATTTGCCCCGAGAACCAACAGACCCCCGATGAACCGTCTGACCTATCCCAACCGTGGAGACCCAAGGCCCGGAGGAAATCACAACAACCCCGGCAACTCTGGCAATTTCAACCGTGCACCACCCAAGTTCAACAACAACAATGTTGCCACCAACACCAACACTGCCCCGAGGACTGGAAGCAATGTTGTGCCTGTTGCAGCAAAGGACAAGTCACAAGTGACTTGTTATGACTGTGGAAATAAGGGTCACTACTCCAACGAGTGCCCCAAGAAGAATGCCGCAGCCCCCAATGCCAATGCCCCAGCTCAGCAGCAGCGTCGTGTTCAGCCCGGAAGAAGGTTTGCCCCAGGGAATTCACTCAATCGCAACGGCCGTCTTTTTCTCATGCATGCTGAAGAAGCCCAGGAAGCGCCAGACGTCGTGCTGGGTATGTTTTCTGTTAATTCAGTACTTGCTAGACTGTTCTTTGATTCTGGTGCATCGCACTCATTTGTCACCGAAGAATTTGCATGCACTAGTAAGATTCAACCAACCAAAATGAAGCATGTTATGATTGTTCAAATCCCCGGTTCAACCACCAAAGCTAGGCATATTTTCAAAGCCATCCCTATCCGAATCCATGGCATAGATTTTTATGCTAATCTGATAGTACTCGGAACTAAAGGTTTGGAAGTAGTACTAGGAATGGATTGGATGTCCAAACATAAAGGATTAATTGACTGTGCCAAGAAAGCCATAACCATGACCAGTACCGCCGGAATATCAGTCGAGCATATATCTGAAACCTTACCTCGACAATTCAAGTGTAACAAGAGTATAGCCCAACCTACCATTGACCAAGTCCGGATAGTCTGTGAATACCCGATGTATTTCCAGATGTTTTGCCCGGTATGCCCCCATATCGGGATATCGAGTTTATCATTGAACTAATCATCGGACAGGACCCATAGCCCAGAGACCATATAGTATGAACCCGTCTGAACTAGCAGAACTGGAAAAGCAACTGGATGCCATGTTGGAATTTGGATTGATTCAACCAAGTGCGTCACCATGGAGATCACCTGTTTTGTTTGTGGACAAGAAATATGGAGGTAACCGTTTGTGTACGGATTATCAGAAGTTGAATGATGTCACTATCAAGAACAAATACCCATTGAGTAAGATAGAAGATTTGTTTGATCAGTTGACCGGTGCCAAAGTGTTTTCTAAGATTGATCTTAGAACTGGCTATCATCAACTCAAAATTCCCGCAGAGGATATTTCAAAGACTGCCTTTACCACCATATATGGATTATACGAGTATACTGTCATGTATTTTGGATTAACCAATTCCCCCGCTTATTTCATGAATCTCATGAATACAATTTTTATGGACTTCCTGGATAAGTTTGCCGTTGTTTTAATCGTTGACATTCTGATTTATTCCAAATCAGAAGAAGAACATGAGCTACACCTAAGGACCATTCTTGGAACCCTTAGAGAGCATTAGTTATATGCCAAGTTTAGAAAATGTGAATTCTGGTTACAGGAGGTAGGATTCCTCGGTCACATTGTATCAGCCGGAGGAATTGTCGTTGACCCTACAAAAGTGAAAGACGTCGAAGATTGGCAAGCCCCAACCACTCAAACCCAAGTTCGTGCATTTCTCGGATTGGCGGGATACTACCGCAAGTTCGTAGAAGGATTCTCGAGTATCGCCAGACCCATGAGCCAATTGCTAAAAAGGACAAGAAGTTTGAATGGACGGACAAATGTGAAGCGAGTTTTCAAGAAGTCAAGAGAAGATTGATTTCAGCCCTAATCTTAATCATGCCGGACATCACGAAGCCCTTTGACGTGTATTGTGACGCATCCAAGATCGTTCTCGGATGTGTGCTAATACAAGAAGGAAAAGTTATATCCTATCTATCCCGACAACTGAAACAGCATGAGCAAAACTACCCAACCCATGACCTCGAGCTTGCAGCCGTAGTTCTAGCCCTGAAAACATGGCGGCATTACCTGATGGGAAATCGTTGTGAGATTTATTCGGATCACAAGAGCCTGAAGTATATATTCACTCAGAAGGAGATGAATATGAGACAGAGAAGATGGGTTGAGCTAATCAAGGATTATGATCTGGACATTCACTATCACCCCGGTAAAGCCAATGTGGTAGCAGATTCCCTTAGCAGGTTGCCGTGCCGCTTGAACTCCCTGATTTTGAAGGAGCAACCAAGCTTGCACAAGGAGATGGAAGATTTCCGAATGGAATTAGTGAGTGAAGGATTTTTGGCTAGCATAGAACTTCAACCCACTTTGATCAGCCAAATCAAGGAGGCGTAAAAAGGAAATGCTAGTATCGACGGAATCAAACATTGTATCGGTACAGGCAAAGTACCCGGATTCACGGAAGACGAAGAAGGAGTTCTGTGGTACAAAGGAAGCCTTTGTGTACCAGTAGATTCTGAGTTGAAAGAAGTTATTCTGAAGGAAGCTCATGATACTCTTTATTCTATCCACCCCGGAGGAACGAAGATGTATCAAGATTTGAAAGAGAAATTTTGGTGGCATAAGATGAAGAGAGAAATCAGAAGCTACATCGCCAAGTGTGATATATGTCAGCAATTCAAGGCAGGACATCAAAGACCTGCTGGATTATTGCAACCCTTGCAGATTCCGGAATGGAAATGGGATTCCGTTGGAATGGACTTTATCACCGGATTGCCTACTTCTAGTAGGGGAAATGACTCTATCTGGGTCATAGTGGACAGGTTGTCCAAAGTCGCCCATTTCTTACCCGTCAAGACCACATATCAGAGTTCTAAGCTAGCGGAGTTATACATCGCTAGAATCGTCAGTTTGCATGGATTCCCCAAGAACATAATATCGGATCGACGAACTCAGTTTACCTCGAGATTCTGGAAGAAAGTCCAAGAAGGTTTAGGAACCCGACTAGATTTCAGCACCTCTTATCACCCTCAGACCGACGGACAAACATAGCGAGTAAATCAAATACTCGAAGACATGTTGAGAGCATGTGTGTTAGAGTATGGATCTAAATGGGAAGACTGTCTACCATTTGCAGAATTTTCATACAACAACAATTATCAAGCTAGTTTGCAAATGGCCCCATTTGAATTCATGTACGGAAGGAAGTGTCGCACCCCTTTGAACTGGTCGGAAGTAGGAGAGAGTCGGATTTTCGGACCCGACATCCTACGAGAAGCAGAAGAGAAGGTTCACACGATTCGTGAGCACCTCAAGACTGCCCAGTACAGACAGAAGAGTTACGCCGACAAGAGACGTCGAGACCTCGCCTTCAACATAGGAGATTTTGTGTATCTGAAAGTGTTGCCATTGAAGGGAATGCAGCATTTCCATCTGAAAGGAAAGTTAGCCCCCAGATATATCGGCCCCTTCATGATTCTGAACCGTCGAGGAGAAGTGTCGTATCAATTGGAACTACCCGAAAAAATGTCAGCCGTGCACAATGTGTTCCATATCTCATTACTTCGCAAGTGCCTCAAAGTTCCGGCGAAGACGAAAGTGTTCAAGAACATTGATCACCGGACCATAGAAATCAACGATGACCTGACCTATCCCGAAGTACCCATCCATATTTTGGAAGAAGCTTTCAGAACTACCAGAACCCGAAGCATCAAGTTTCTCAAGATTCAATGGAGCAACCACACAGAAGAAGAAGCTACCTGGGAGCGCGAAGATCACATTAGGACAGAATTTCCCGATCTCTTCAAATCCTAGGTAATCTTTTTTCCTTTTTCCAAATCTCGGGCCGAGATTTTTTTTAAGGGCGGAAGGTTTATAACATCCCAAAAATATTAAACTTGGATCATCAAACTCTCATCATCAAAATTAGGGTTAACAAAAACTTTCCCAACTAAAAATATAAAAGCATTCATATGTGTGTGTATTAAAATTTGGATTCTTTTGAATTGCCATGATTCTGTGTTTCTTTGCTTGTAAAATGATTCTTAGGTGAAATAAACATCATCTAAACAATCCCCAAACTTTTCCCAAAGACAAACAAGTCAAAACAAATAAATTAAGTGAATGGTCACTTTGGCCAAATTAACTCCCATGCCTACTTTGGCTATCTCTAATTTTCAAAACTCAATAGAAACATGTATGGATCTTTGCACCCCTTGTTAATACTCATATAAGGTACCAAGGACCACCTTGTGATCATCCAAAAACATTTAAATGCTTAGTTTAAATGACAGTTTAAAAATGAATCTATTTCATATGGAAAGATCCCACTATTTCAAAACCCACTCAAACAAGCTCAATTTTCAAAACCCAAGCATCCACAGAATCCTCAACACATGCCTAGCACACCCACCAAAAATCTTTTCAAAATTCGAAACTCAAGTTCATGCGGCCATTTCATCAAACAGGTTACAGATGCAAATCAACCAAATCAAAAACACTATGTTGAGCAGTGTTTTGGGCCAACCTTGTCCCCTCTCTGGTTGCAACTAGCCTTAGTAGATCATCTAGCAACCTTTACTAACCTCTAGCACCACTGTGAGCTTTCCAATGCCATCAATGGTGAGCAGGACGAGCCTCACCATGTCACCCCACTATGGACAGCAAGCTAGGAGAAGAACTAGCCGTGCCCACCTTGTCTAGCATGCATCCCATGCCTCACTGCCCCCTCTTGACCAGCCCTAGCTCAAGAACAGAGCCCAGAACCGCTAGGAACGCCACGCCCGTGCAGCTGTCGACCATGCTGACGCGCACCGCAGAGCACGCGCCGTTCCCATGCAACCCGACCACCTCGAGCCCTTGCCGCTCGCCAGCATGCACCCCACCGTCCCAAGAGACCACCAGACATATTCGTTTCACCGCCCATACCCCGTAGCCACCGCTCGCCGCGGAGTTCGCTGCCTCTGCCTCGCAGAGCACCGCACATTCCCGACCAATTGCCAATGCCCCTACACGCGCATTTAAGCTCTAGAGCATCACCAGGAGACCGCCCGTCGATCGCCAACCGCAGCCATGCCTCTAGCCGACCGTAGCCATGTCGCCACCGTCGCCTGCCCATCCCTCTCGGTCTCGCCGTCGAGCCTATAAAAGGAGACGACCCCCAGTCGATTGAAGCACACCATTTCACTCCCCTCACCTCACTGATCATTCCATACCTTAGCCGGAGCACGAGGAGCAGCAGCTCGCTGGAATTGCGCCGGAGAAGGCCGCCTCTGGACAAGAAGGGAGCCGTTGATTTTGACCACCCCCGGAGCTACCGCGACCATCCCTTAGTTCGCCGTCGTTGACTTTGTTGTTTGCCCGCCTCGCCGTCGTCACTGGAGCCTCGGTATTCCCCCTATGCACCCCCACCGAGCCGCTGGGTTCGAGCTCGCCGGTGACATGTTCATCGTCGACGACGACCCTCAGCCGTTGATCTCACTTCTAATCCAACGCACCACATCACCACGTACCGCTTCACGTCTTATGAGCCACTGACCAATAGATCCCCCTGTCAGCTGAGCCCCGCGCCACGGAGTGACTCTGGGCCGGCCCGTTAACCTTTCCCGCGCAGCCCAGCCGTTTGAATTTAGCTTTTTCCATTTTAATTCAAACATACTTCTGTACCTAGTTTCAAAAATCAACCCGGCTCGATTTAGTGAACCAAATTGCATGAAACCAATTTTGTTATAAAGATATTGAAATGCTTAATCCAAGCCCATTGGATTCAAATCATTTGGATCTGTAGATCAACCTTGGTAAAAATAACAAGTCAGAAGCTTTTCTGCATTCAAAGATTTATCAAATTTCAACCATAATAGCTTTTGAGTTGATTCCAACTCTCAAAAATCACATTTGACCATACCATTCAGAATATATAAAAACATTTAGGTTTACTTACAGAAATAATGTTCAAGTAATAAAAGAATGCCACATAGGAATTTATAGTCACTTTATTTTATTTAAAATAAAAAGGTTAAACCTTATTAAATTGTGACACCACTTTAAATCACATTCCCATGTACTGAAATATTTGGTGATGACACGTGTCAACATGATCCCATGTTTGGTTTGGAGAATATTAAATCTTAAGTAGTTTTTCAATGAGTAGAAATTACTTTTCTAAAAAAAATAATGCAAATGCTTTATTCTTGTAAGGTTAGTGATGATGCTAGATCATCTATAGAACACCTTTGTATGATGATTGAAAATAGTTAAGTATTGTTTGGTGATTGTGTACCTCGTATTTTTTCATAGACGCTAGTACCGACCAAGGATACGAGGAGGAAGGAGGATACTACGAAGAAGAAGTCGAGGAGAACTTCAACCACTACTCTGCACAAGGCAAGCTAACACTTGCAAGATACTTTAGCTATGCAAGCCTAATACTACTAGTTGATTGAGCAAGCCAATACTTGCAAGCTATTAACTTAGCAAGCTTATACTAATACCTATGCAAGAAAATACTTGCTTGTTACCATGCCAACTATATGCCTTGAGCATATGTGATCATACCCACCTGATAACCCAATCCTAGTTTTACTTTCTAGATTTACACTTTATTTCTTTATCAAAGATTTTTCTTAGAGTTTACTTAAGTAACTTGTAGATTTTAGGAAGATAATTGAAGGTTGCATAAAGAGCATTAAATTTGGCCTAAGCTAGATAATCTTGATGTCATCCTAAGGCATGAGATTGAACTTAGTTAAACTCCACTTGTTTACCACCCCTCATTAGCACTTACCCCATTTGTAGATGCTAGTGCTAAGCATAAAACTTGATCAACTTTAGATGGGAATACTTGGTGAAAATGATTATGAAAACCTTAGAATGATAAGTCATTCTAATGAGATGTTTTGACATGTGTTTCCGAACACCAGATGATTTTGATGACGAAAATGTTGAGGCATGAGCCTTACCCCTTTATAAAACTGATGTTTGTCTCGATGCGATACGATTCCAATTTTACCGTACAACCACAATACCCGAAAATTGGGTAGGGCTTGACTGGAAACTTATATACCTTAGTATGGGTTCCCTCACGGCCAAGGTCTGAGCTGAGGCTACCTTGTGAAGATTGTCCACCTATGCAGTACCCAAGATGACAGCTGGTCATGGTTGGGAGGCGAAACTCACAGGAGAGGTGCCTATACTAGGGCGTGTAATGGAAAGGTTAGGATTGATTATCCGCATACTGAGTATGGTGAATTCAGGATTTGTTCCTGACGGATGTATCGAATGTTGTGGTGAAAGTGTACAATATCTGCAGAGTGTCAAACTATTCGAATAGCCGCGTCCGCGATTATGGACAGTTGGAGTGGCCATACTGTTCCCCCGTCAGATGTTTTCAAAATGACTTGTGGAATGAATTGAGATTTTTACTTGACCACAACAGAGTTGTGATATGAAATTCAAATTCCCACTTAGGTGTTATGAAACTTTCAACTGGTTTTCTTGCTTCTGAACTTAGTAGAGGTAAATCTGGCTTTTTGCAAAATAACCCTAGAGCTTAGTGTCCTACTACAAAAACCCCCTTAACTTGTTAGTATTAGTTTGCGAGTACTTAAAGAGTACTCATGGCTTTGTCCCTGGCTATTCCTGTGGCCAGACTATGAAGAGGAGTACCAGGACGAAGGACCCCAGGAAGGTTACGACAACTAGGATCATCTCCCATCGTCAGCATTGCCTATGACACCGAAGATGGAGCTTCGCCTACGCTACCTTTATTATTACGTATTTCTGCTACTTGAGTTGTATTAAGAACTGGATCAGGAGATCCTTATTTGTGTAAGACCTTATGTATGGTTTGTAATGTATGATGTATTGTGGTATCCAAATCTTTTATGTCTCGCAAAAATGGTAATCCTGGGATTGCGATGTATGGCATAACAGGCATCTGGGATTAAAAATCCGGGTGTTGACAGGCTAAATATACATGCGCTTTACTACTTGGAATTACATGTATTATATGATTGGATTGTTACGAAACATCCGTAACTAATAACAATGCATTAATGTTTCCCCAACCATAGCCTTAATTTAATGGTCCTCTTACTTCCATACGTGCAACGTTCTGGTTCGTGTCCTTAGGTTTATGTCACTCCGGCAAAACTTTCCCCTTCCTATTACACATACTACAAACCGCATGATGTTTAATCCATGCGCGCACAAATATAATGGAAACCAAAGTACTGTATCATATCAACATACAACTCTAATAAACCAAAGTCGTTCAACCATTCAATCTAAGAACAAAGAAACTACACAAACATGACATAGATTATAGGATTATAACTTATAGCATCAAACACCATGTTTACATAGGAAGATACAGAGGTGTATTGGAGGATGAACCACTGCATACTAGAAGGATTAGGTGATGGAGATGGAGGTGAAGATGGTGAAGAGGGCGGCGGCGCTGGCGGCAGCGCGGGGGACTCCTTTCTCGCCGCCGGTATCATGGGGGAGCACCGCCCCTTAGCCTCCTTCCTTCATGGCTTCTTGGGAGCCCTTACCCATGGAGATGGGATCCATGGGGGAGGAAAAAACGTGGTTTTGGTGGCTGCAAATTTGTGGGTGGAGGTGTCCCCGACGAATTAGGTTTCCTCCCTTTATATAGCTTCTCGGATTCCCGTCACCCCATCCTAGCCTACAGTAAATCGGGCCTAGCAGGCCCATCTGGACTCGGAATCAGCTAAATTTTATGTCAAGAACGATTGCCGCAAAATTTCCTACAACTTTGTAGATGAAGAGTTTTCCGTTTGACGCCGTCTTCGACCCGAAACGTGACCATTCTGAGATAGATTTCTGAAAAATCCCAACAAGGGTTCCACTTGTATTCTTGATAATTCCTACACATCAAAGTGTAAAACAAGAACATTGTGCACTTTTGCAACTATTAGTAGGTTAGTCCAAATAACTCATGAACTTTATATAAAAAGAAGTGTTAAAAGCATAATAATAGCATAAGACCATCAAAAATTATAGATATGTTATGAACATATCAACAAGCAAGCATTACACAAGTGTGCCTACAAATGAATTGAGCAATCGAACAGAGTGTCTATATAAAATAGCCAAGTCGTTTCAACAAATATATATGGAAGAAGTAGTATATCCTAGAATGCAAGAGACATTGGGTGCCTTAGAATTTGCGGTGAGCTACACAATGGGCATGTAGTTACTTTCGTAGCTAGGATTCAACCGGATAGAAATTATAATGGCATCATAAGAGAATTTGTAGAGCAGGAATGCAAACCACAAATGAACTATAGAGTAGAGGATAGTTATGTCGTTTCTTAGGATGAACCAGCACCAGATAAGGAAACAATGGCATTGCTTGTGAACCTGTAGAAGAGGCTGTGCAAACCAACATGTTCAGTGTTTGCTTTTTGAGATCTATGCAAAGAAAAATAATAGTCAGTGTTGCAGCTTTTAAAGATCCACATGGAAACAACAAAATTATAATTGAACTAGTACAATGAGTTTAAATGGGTACTACATGATAGCATAACGATGCCGGGGAGGAAATAATAGCAGGAACTTAGCTCAGGATGAACCAGATAGATTCAGTAACTGTGGAGTAGGGAATCCATACTAATATTTTCCACTGACTTTACATTTTGCAAGAACTACATAGTAGAAGGCAATTACTGTTGTAGGGAGTAGCTAAGAACATGTTCATGACAAAATAACAAACATGTGCATGACTTGAAATATGTAGAGTAGCGAATGGAAACAAACATGTCTAGTGACCTTGTATGTAGCACAAAGAACAGGCATGCCCAGTGACTTGTATGTACTAGCACAATTACAAAAATGCAATTCACTGCGATAAGCTTGAACCTGCTATACTGCTGAAAAAACAAAAAGGGGTTGAAGATTTGGTTACCTTGGTCAGATAGGCTTATAAGCATCTTTGGTACCATGCGGGTGACGTCCAGGTCACCGAGGGTGATGCGGTTGTGGGGAAGTAGATCTTGGGTGGTCAGGGAAGCAGATCTTGGGCGGTCTGGGAAGCAGATCTTGGGTGATCAATGCTGGCTTGAGGGTAATGGATGAGAGTGTCACTGAGGCAGATCCTGTGCACTGAACAGCGACGCCCGTGCAGCTGGTCTGGAGCCATGGACATGGAACTTGTTGAACTAGATCCCATCCGATGGACACATGTGAGGCGGCTTCGTTACGGTTGGGTAGCATTCGTTGGCAGGGAAGAAGATCTTGGGAGGTCGATGACGCCATTGGCATGGTAATTGACCGCATCTCCAGTGTAGTGGCATAGATACCTAGTGAACTAGATTTGGTGGGTCTCTGTGAAGCGGCACCGTGGCGGTCCACGATACCACAACTCAAGCATCTCAGGCCACCGTGGAATTGCTATCGGCCGAGCACGTGGTGGTCGTCGAGGGGACATAGGAGCTTGGAATTTTTGATGGCTAGCGGGAAAATCTGCGCGAATAGGGACCATAGAGGTGAACATGAAACAAATTACCATCGTGCCCCCAAGCTACCAACTTTAGCATGCCCATTTTTGTCTGAACAAAGGGTAGAATGGTAATTTTACAGTCAAAAGTTTTTGAAACAGAGGAGCATGAAATACTTCAAGGTTGACGTGTGATATTTCCGCTCGATTGAGATTTTGAATTTGGCTAGTGCCCATTTTCTATTCTTATAATAATATAAAAATGGTAATCATGGTGGGAGATTTTGGCTCAAAGTTTTTGAAATGGAGGGGCGGGAAATGCTTCAAGGTCGGTGGGTGATTTTACTCAATTGAGATTTTGAATTTGGCTAGCATCCATCTAATAAAAATAGCAGGAGATTTTGCCTCAAAATGTTTGAAAGGCAGGGGCACGAAATGCATCTAAGTCGGTGGAGAATTTGCCGTTCGATTCTGATTTTGAGTTTTGTTGCTAGCGGCCAAGTAATAATAGAAAAAGTAGTTTTTTTCGAATCAATGGAAAAAGGTAGTTATAGACTAGTATTAGTACACTAGCTGGTCAGGAAATGAAGGCCGAGACTCAACTGATCATCCATTATATTAATTATGCACAAGTGCACAACATTGGATACTCTACCTCCGATTCAAATAGAGGTAGAAAATTGGACATGATCTTTGATTGAAATATATTACCGAGGGGTGGGGGATTTGCCGCTCGAGTATGATTTTAATGTGACTACCCCAAGTAATAAAATAGAAAAATTGTATAAGGTCTTTTTTTAGGGTCATACTCCATCTGTTCATGAATCCATTCAGACGCATAAGAAAATGTTGAGCTCTAGTTAAAAAATGTAGTTCCATTTATCACATGACACATATGAATATGGTGTGCAACAATGGGTAAGGCATTGTTTTCAGAATATGATCAATGATCCAGAACAGCGACACTTGTAACATAAGGTATTACAAGTATCATACTAGTACATATTAGTGCATCCACACATAACCAGTTTGATCGTATCCATACATATATTACACAATAGTCCAATCTTATAGCATATAAAGCACCAATATTAAGCAAGCTAGCATCCATGGATCACACTTTCAAAAATCATACTACTTCCATATTGGTGCAATCTATTCACCAATAGTACCTCTACTCCACAATTGATATAAGGCTTTTTAGCAAGCAAAAACAACATGATAAAAAAGGGTTATATTTGGAAAGAGAGCTAGTATAGTATAAGGTACCATATAAATTATAGACATGTCGCAACAAGGAAACGACCCAAGTTCATAACAAGTGGAGACTAATGCAGCAAAATAGTACTTTCAGCATCAGGTTCCATTTCACAACAAAGGGACTAACCCGAGTTGTTAGTGTTCAACCCTGATTATTGAGCATCTTCATGACTTTCTCATTAATTTCTATGTTGTGCTCCAGGTGGGTTATAGCTTCTCCTAATTTGGCCTTCAAACGGTCATTATATACACTTAGGGAAGATGATAAAGATCGTTTATCTTGGGTTTGTTCCTCTAGAACTCGAATATGCAAAGAAATGGCCTTGGAGTTGGACTTGAACTTGGACTTTGATGAGCTCACTACAAACCCAGCATTACACAACAACATGTTCTTGGCTTTATCATGATGTTGTAGAACCTTGGAAAATAAATCCACACATTCTTTTGGAGTTTTTACTAAACAAGCTTTCTCAAGATTTGCAAGCTCCTCTTTGAAGTCAGCATGGAAAGTTTTTAGTTACTACAGAGAAACATGCATACAGGTTTAACATGTGCATGAACTGCTATAACTGGCAATGCTGATAATGCATCTTATACACTTTAGTAAAAAGATCATTTTGTCGTGGATGTTTTTTATGTCATTTACTAACATGACTAAAAATGTGTCTTCCTGTGTACACACTATGAGATGAGATATGAAAATTTTGTACAATTCAAAATTGAAACCGACTTTAGTTGCAAATCATGAAGGTTAGTGAAAACAAAACTGAAAAGCAGTCCAAGCGGTTGCATATCAATGTATATACATACAACTCACTGTAAGTGCAACATCACAAAATGCAGATAAGACTTACAACAACTTTATTTACATTGACACCGTATCTATCTATTCGTGTGGCATTCCTCGAATTTATCCAGCAGAGTCAACTGTTTTTTTGGATCCCCATTAGACTTCTTCTACATTTGAACAAGCGTAACTAAATTGCATCATGTGTTCAAAATGGAGGATGAAAAGATAAGATGCATACAGATTGCACAACATCAATTACATACTAATACCATTACAAAACAACAGGTCCTTACCAATTGGTATAGGTGCCCAATTATGCTACGGGATCCTGTATGACTTAGTACTCGTACTTTATTATGGCTAGAACAGTTCCTTTGAGCGATGACCTGCAAAAAAGGAGACTTGTAAGACACATGCATAAATAGGAATTGACAATGTCATCTAGTCTCACAATCTTTTGAAAGCATACCTCATTCTTTTGATCAAGCCAGTGGTGGAGAAGATCACCCCACTGATCATCAATCATGTGATCCACAAGAGACATTCTTGTAACATCCTGAAAACACTTGCTAGAGAAGTGTTGCTTCTTTAGCCTGTGGCGCAAACATGCGGAGAATATTCTTTTGAGAACAACTTTTACATCCTCACTATTCTCATCGAACATGAAAAATCTCTATAGACAACAATGAGCAGCATATATAAAAAACGGCAAGCTAAAAAAAGGCACAGAGCAACAGAGTATGTCCAAGAGACAGATGACTTACATGTAACGTCTTCAGTAAACCCTCAAAATGATCAGGGGTATTTCGGTGGTATTTCAATAAAGGCAAGATAGGAATATCATTCCTCACGAAAACGCCTGTGATCGATGCTATATAAGAAGATTCATGTGGATCCAATGGTTGTCTAAATCTTGCAATAGATGTGATCGGAAGTCTTGATTTAGTTATTTCAAGCATATGTTCAAGATTTTTTCCCATCGTCGGCCCCCTTGTTAATCTTCGTCGTGGTGCAACTATAAAAGTTACAGCAAAATATCAATTTGGTTTCATGCTCATTTGCAAGGGAGTATATGTCTCTATCGGTACTAAAGGTCGTTGGGAGATCATTACCAGTTTGTTGCTGAGAACCTGTAGTTGAAACTGGGCCAATTGTTGTTGGGTAACCGGATTAGATACTTGCAGCTATGGGATGTGTTTTTTTATTCATAGCCGCCAGTGCAACTGGACCCACTAGTGCGGGATTAGGACGAAACTTTTTATGTCGGTGTTTTGAATTATTGTCTTTTTTTGGCCTGGTTGTCACTTTCAACTAGATTAAGTGGAGTCAGAGACCTTGTTCTGACTCTTTTTCCTGCATTGGATGCAAATAGCTTTTGAGATTTATCATGGAATCATCTGCAAAATAGCAAATTATTTAGGAGTACTTGCAGCAGTTGATAGCTCGAAAAGCAATGATTCCAATCAAAACTCTAGTATAGTAAATTACTTCCACTAGTCTAACCATATGGCACCCTGAGTGAGAAGAAACCACATGAAGTTTCAATAGAATCGACCAATCTGCAACCTTGAGTATAATACTGATAACATAAATTGCATGATGTGAAGTTTCAAAGAAAAAACTGAACATATTTGTAACACCCGAGCATTTAGGAACCAACGAAGAATAGAAATAGGAATCTGAGCATGTGCATGCATTCATCTGTAAAAATCAGGGTAAATTTTTCATCAAACAAAAACTTAAAGTGTAACATCCCAAAAATACTAAACTTGAATCATCAAACTCTAAGCATCAAAATTAGGGTTAACAAAAACTTTTCTAAATAAAATTATGAATGCATGCATATGAGTATGCATTGAATTTGAAATTCTTTTGAACCACCTTGTTTGTGTGTTTCCTTGCTTGTAAAATCTTTCTTAGGTGAAATAAACATCATCTAAAACATATCCCACACTTTTCCCAAAGACAAGTAAATCAAAACAAATAAAATAAAGGAATGGTCATTTTGACCAATTTAACTCCCATGCCTACTTTGGCTGTCTCAAACTTTTAGAACCTAACAGAAACTTTTCTGGATCTTTGCACCCCTTGAATGTACTCATAACAAAGTATCAAGGCCCACTTTGTGATCATCCAGAAACTTTCAATTGCATAGTTTAAATGACAATTCAAAATTGAATCTTTATCATATGAGAAGATCCCACTTTTTCAAAAACCACTCAAACAAGATCAACTTTCAAAACCCAAGCATCTGCAGACTCACCAGCACCAACCTAGCACACCCACCAAAAATATTTTCAAAATTCAAAACTTGAATTCATGCGGCCATTTCATCAAACAGGTTGCAGACACAAATCATACAAAATCTAAACACTATAGTGAGCAGTGATTGAAGCCTAACTTGTTCCCTCTCTAGCTCACAACCATCTCAGTAGATCATCTAGCAAGTTAAACCAAGCACTAGCCCCACTGTAAGCTTGGCATTGCCATCAATGGTGAATAGCCGAGCACACCCATGTCACCCCCATGTCGACAGTAAGCTAGGAGGAGAAACAAGCCTAGCCAGCATGTCTGGGAGGCAGCCCACCGTCCACCGCCACTCCCTGTCCACCGATCGAACCCTCCCAGCCACTGGACCACACGCACGGACCGCGCCTAGACCACCAGCGACCATGCCGAGTGTGCGCTAGAGCACCACCCTCTACCGAAGCCCACAGACCGCGTGCCGCCCTCGTCGCGTGCATATACGATCACCACCGACCCAGGAGACCGCCAGACATCCCCGTTCGCCGCCCCGTGACGCACAGCCACCGCTCGCCGTCGAAGACGCCGCCTCTTCCGCGCAGAGCGTCGCGTGTTCCAGACCAACTCGCACCGCCCCACGTCTCGAAACCATGTCATTGAGCATCGCCAGGGAACACCGCACCACCCCCTACCTTCGCCCATGCCAATAGCCGCCTGTACCATTGCCCCCGACGAGCTCACCGTGCGCCCCGTCGGTCCCCTCGCTCGACTATAAATAGAGGCCACCCCCTCTCGAATTCTTCACACCATTCTACTCCCCTCCCATCACTGATCGTGCCACACCATTCCCGGAGCAAGGCGAGCAACACTTCGCCGGAATTTCACCGGAGCCCGCTGCCTCTGGAGAAGAAGGGAGCCAGCGATTGGAGCCGCCCCAGGAGGAGCCATGGGTACCAGGAGATTCGCCGTCGTCACCTTCGTCGTTCGCCCGCCTCGCCGACCCTCGCCTCCACCTCGGTGAGCCCCCAGCAACCCCCACTGGCCGCGCTAGGTTTCTGTCTCGCCGGCGTTGCTCACGTCGACAATGACTCCCAGCCGTTGGATTAGAACCAGATCGAACGACCCACATCGCCCCATACCGCTTCGCACCCCCCTGTCTCACTGACGAGTGGGGACACCCACTTAAACAGCCCGCGGAAGCGCTACGCTTAGCAGGCCGGCCCATTAACCTTTCCCGCGCAGCCCAGTTATTTGAATTAAACCTCTTCTATTTTATTTCAAACTCACTTATGTACCCAACTTCAAAAATCAACCCAGATCGATTAAGTGCACCAAATTGAATGAAACCAATTTTGTTAGAAAGGTCTAGGAATGCTGAATCCAAGACCGTTGGATTCAAGTCAATTGGATCTATAGATCGCCCATTGTAAAAATAACAAGGCAGAAGCTTTTCTGCATTCAAACATTTTTCAAATTTAAACCATGATAGCTTTTGAGTTGATTCCAACTCTCAAAAATCACATTTAACCATATCTTTCAGAATATATAAAAATATATAGGTTTACCTGCAGAAATAATGTTCAAGTAATAAAAGAATGCTACATAGGCATTTCTAGTCACTTTATTTAATTAAAATAAAAAGGTAAAACCTTATTAAATTGTGACACCACTTTAAATCATATTCCCATGGACTAAAATATGTGGTGATGACATGTTTCAACATGATCCCATGTTTGGTTTGGAGAATATTAAATCTTAAGAAGTTTTACAATGATTAGAAATTACTTTTCTAAAAATAAAAAGGAATTAAACCAAGCTTTAATCTTGTAAGGTTAGTGATGATGCTAGATCATCTATAGGAACCTTGTGTGTGATGAATGCAAGTAGTTAAGTATTGTTTGGTGATTGTGTACATCGTATTTATTTATAGACGCTAGTACCGACCAAGGATACAAGGAGGAAGGAGGATTCTACGAAGAAGAAGCCGAGGAGAACTTCAACCACTGCTCTGCACAAGGCAAGCTAAAACTTGCAAGATACTCTACTTTAGCAAGCCTAATACTACTAGTTGAATGTGCAAGCTAACACTTGCAATTTAGCAAGCTTATACTGATATTGATGCAAGCCAATACTTTCTTGTTACCATGCCAACTATATGCCTTCAGCAGATATCATCATAACCACTTGATAAACCATTCCTAGTTTTACCTACAAGCTTTATACTTTATTTCTTTATCAAAGCTAGTATTTAGAGCTTACTTAAGTGAATTGTAGATTCTAGAAGGATACTTGAAGGTTGCATAAAGAGCATAAAATTTTGCCTAAGCTAGATAATCTTGATGTCTTCCTAAGGCATGAGATTGAACTTAGTTAAAACTCCACTAGTTTACCACCCCTCATCAGTGCTTACCCCCACTTGTAGATTCTAGTGCTAAGCATAAAACTTGCTCAACTTTAGATGGGAATACTTGGTGGAAAAATGGTTATGAAAACCTTGGAATGATGGATCATTCTATTGAAATGTTTTGGACATGTGTTTCCGAACACCTGATGATTTTGGTGATGAAAATGTTGAGGCATGAGCCTTAGCCCTTTATAAAACTGATGGTTGTCTGGATGCGATACCATTCCAATTTTATCGTACAACCACAATACCCGAGAATTGGGTAGGGCTTGACTGGAAACTTATATACTTTAGTATTAGTTCCCTCACGGCCAAGGTCTGAGCTGAGGCTACCTTGTGAAGATTGTCCACCTGTGCAGTACCCAAGATGACAGTTGGTCATGGTTGGGAGGCCAAACTCACAGGAGAGGTGCTTATACTAGGGCGTGTAATTGAAAGGTTAGGATTGATTATCCGCATACTGAGTATGGTAAATTCAGGATTTGTTCCTGACGGATGTATCGAATGTTGTGGTGAAAGTGTACAATCTCTGCAGAGTGTCAAACTATTCGAATAGCCGCGTCCGCGGTTATGGACAGTTGGAGTGGCCATACTGTTCCCCCGTCAGACTTTTCAAAATGACTTGTGAAATGAATTGAGACTTTGACTTGACCACAACAGGGTTGTGAGATGAAATACAAATTCCCACTTAGGTGTTATAAAACTTCAACTAGCATTCGTTGCTTCTAAACTTAGTAGAGATAAATCTGGCTTTTGCAAAATAACCCTAGAGCCTAGTGTCCTATTATCAAAAACCCCTTTCACTTGTTAGTATTAGTTTGCGAGTACTTAAAGAGTACTCATGGCTTTTTCCCTGGTTATTCCCATGGCCAGACTATGAAGAGGAGTACTTGGAGGATGGACCCCAGGAAGGTTACGACAACTAGGATCATCTCCCATCGTCAGCATTGCCTATGACCCCGAAGATGGAGCTTCGCCTACGCTACCGTTATTATTACGTATTCCACTGCCTTATGTTGTATTAAGAACTGGATCATGAGATCCCTATTTTTGTAAGAACTTATGTATCGTTTGTAATGGATGATGTACTATGGTATCCAATTCTGTTATGTCTCGCAAAAATGGTAATCCTGGGATTGTGATGTATGGCATAATAGGCATGTGGGATTAAAAATATGGGTGTTGACAAGTTGGTATCAGAGCCATCCTGACCATAGGAGACCCTAGTTAGATTGGACGTTTGAATCAAAAACTTAGTTTCCAAAACCAAAGAAAACAAATATTTACAAAAACTTAGTCTCATTCTTATCCCTTTGATTCTTTCATTCCTGTTCCTCAAAAACTCTTGCAAAATACATAAAATTTTGACACACTTGATCACTCTGCTAACCCACCTATCCTCTATTTTTATAGATGGACGTGAAGTACAGCAAGTTTTATCAGTTGGGGAATGGAGGAGACCTTATCTTTGAGAGGGATTTGGACCAGCTTTCGGAGCTTCTGGAGCGTCTGCATCTCGAGTTCTTCGGAGCTCAGCTCAATGATCAAGGAGGAGAAGACCTGCAGTGGCTAATTGTTTCAAGTCTCCGAGGAAAGATTGAACCTCCCACTGCGGAGGGAATTCAGTTTACCTTGAGGGAAAACAACTGGCTCGATGGACTTGCCAGAGCAATGCAGGAAGCTCTTTCTCGTCTGTGTGGGCAGAGCATCAATCAGATTAAGGGAACTCGCTTTGAGTTTTGCCCAAGGCGTGATGCAAATGGACAACAACTGGAAGCCCCATACCACCCCGAGCTAAAGACTCAATTGGACCACCTTAGATTCATGATGTACGATCGTCAGTAGGAGTTGGACAACTGCAGTGACTACTGCAACCACAAGTCTTCCATCATCAAGACGAAGGCTCAAACCATCACCATGCTAGCAAAGGATCGCAAGTCTCGCCACCGTCAGCTCGACAAGAAGGAGCGCATTATTGCCCGTCTTCGCCACCGCATCTCATCTTTGGAGGAGACCATCCACGAGAGAGACATGCAGTTGGAGGAAGGGGAGAATGCCGGAGAGGATCTTCATGGAGACCCCTACTCCTATCTCAGCGATGACGATGATTTTCTGGAGGATCAGGCTATGTATTTCTTCACCGATGAGGACGATTTCGCCTTCATTGATGATGATGAAGATGACGAGGCCACAGATTCCGAGGAGTAGCAGCACTTGAGCACTAGCGTAGTGAGTAGTATTCGGTCCCACTGTATCGTAGTTTCCAGAATGGTTCTTAAAACCATATGTTTTTATTTGTTATGGTGTTTGTTGTATCGGGTGCTATGACTGAATGAATGAAAAAGCAAGTTGCTAGAAAATCTGAGTCAAACTTAAAAAAAAAATTCAAAGACCCAAAACTTTAGAAATTTCCCTCTTTTCTCATAATCTATCTCCATCTTCAGATGCCACGTGGAGGAAGTGGTTCATCCCCGAACCCGATGTTGCAGATAATGCAAATGTTGACTTCTGACCGCGAAGCTGAAAGAGCCGGACGTCAAGCCAACCTAGCCACACTTCAGCAGATAGCCCAGCTAGCCCACAACAACCAAGGCCACGGAAATCAAGACAACCACGGATCTAAGCTCAAGAATTTCCACAATACCAACCCACCTGTTTTCACTAAGTCAGAAGAACCCCTAGACGCTGATGATTGGCTGCAAACCATGGAAAATAACCTAGAAGTAGCCGGAGTGGAAGCCAACGAGAAATTTCTTTTTGCCACCCACTATCTAGCCGGAGATGCCAGGGCATGGTGGAACAGTGTTCGCGCAATGACCGGAGGCCAGATGATGACCTGGGAGGAATTGAAGGTCAAGTTTAGCAGAACCCATGTGCCACCGGGTTTGATCAAGAGAATGAGAGACGAGTTCAGAGAGCTGAAGCAAGGAAGGATGACCGTAGTGGAATACCGTGACAAATTCTTGTCATTATATAGGTATGCCCCGGATGAGATTGACACCGAAGCCAAGAAGAAAGAAAGATTCCTTAATGGTCTGCATGATGAGATGCAGACAGTGTTAGTCAATATCCCCTTTGCTGATATTGAATCCCTTGTTGACTCTGCTATCCAGATGGAAGGAAAGATCAACCAAGCCAATGAGAACAGCAAGCGTCGCATGATGCATCAACCAGGAACCCATCAGACCCCAAAGTATCGCCCCAACCCATCTCCAGGATTTGCCCCAAGAACCAACAGACCTCCGATGAACCGTCCGACCTATCCCAACCGTGGAAACCCTAGACCCGGAGGAAATCACAACAACCCCGGCAACTCTAGCAATTTCAATCGTTCCCCACCCAAGTTCAACAACAACAGTACTACCACCAACACCAACACTGCCCCGAGGACTGGAAGCAATGCTGTGCCTGTAGCAGCCAATGACAAGTCGCAAGTGACCTGTTATGACTGTGGAAATAAAGGCCACTATTCCAATGAGTGCCCCAACAAGAAGAATGCTACAGCCCCCAATGCCAATGTCCCAGCTCAGCAACAGCGTTGTGTTCAGCCAGGATGAAGATTTGCCCCAGGGAATTCACTCAACCGCAACGGCCGTCTTTTTCTCATGCATGCTGAAGAAGCTCAGGAAGCACCAGACGTCGTGCTGGGTATGTTTTTTGTTAATTCAGTACTTGCAAGAGTGTTGTTTGATTCTAGTGCATCGCATTCATTTGTCACCGAAGAATTTGCATGCACTAGTAAAATTCAACCAACCAAACTGAAGCATGTTATGATTGTTCAAATTCCCGGATCAACCACCAAGGCTAGGCAGATTTGCAAAGTCGTCCCTATCCGAATCCATGGCATAGATTTTTATGCAAATCTGATAGTACTCGGAACTAAAGGTTTGGAGGTGGTACTAGGAATGGATTGGATGTCCAAACATAAAGGATTGATTGACTGTGCCAAGAAAGCCATCGCCATGACCAGCACCGCCGGAATATCAGTCGAGCATATATCTGAAACCTTACCTCGTCAATTCAAGTGCAACAAGAGTATAGCCCAAACTACCATTGACCAAGTCCGGATAGTCTGTGAATACCCCGATGTATTTACATATGTTTTGTCCAGTATGCCCCCAGATCGGGATATCGAGTTTATCATCGAACTAATTCCTGGAACCGGACCCATAGCCCAGAGACCATATAGTATGAACCCGTCAGAGCTCGCAGAACTGAAGAAGCAACTGGATTCCTTGCTGGAAATTGGACTGATTCAACCAAGTGCGTCACCTTGGAGTTCACCTGTCTTGTTTGTGGAAAAGAAGGATGGAGGTAACCGTTTGTGTACGGATTATCGGAAATTGAATGATGTCACTATCAAGAACAAGTACACCTTGCCCAAGATAGAAGATTTGTTTGATCAGTTGACCGGTGCCAAGGTGTTTTCTAAGATTGATCTTAGAACTTGCTATCATCAACTCAAAATTCGTGCAGAGGATATTCCAAAGACTGCCTTTACCACCAGATATGGATTGTATGAGTATACAGTCATGTCTTTCGGACTAACCAATGCCCCCGCTTATTTCATGAATCTCATGAATAAGATTTTTATGGACTTCCTGGATAAATTTGTCGTTGTTTTCATCGATGACATTCTGATTTATTCCAAATCAGAAGAAGAACATGAGCTACACCTAAGGACCATTCTTGGAACCCTTAGAGAGCATTAGCTGTATGCAAAGTTTAGCAAATGTGAGTTTTGGTTACAGGAGGTAGGATTCCTCGGTCACATTGTATCAGCCGGAGGAATTGCCGTTGACCCTGCAAAAGTGAAAGATGTAGAAGATTGGCAAGCCCCAACCACTCAAACCCAAGTTCGTGCATTTCTCAGATTGGCGGGATATTACCGCAAATTCGTAGAAGGATTCTCTAGTATCGCCAGACCTATGACCCAATTGCTGAAGAAGGACAAGAAGTTTGAATGGACCGACAAATGTGAAGCAAGTTTTCAAGAACTCAAGAGGAGATTGATTTCAGCCCCAATCTTGATCATGCCGGATATCACGAAGCCCTTCGATGTGTATTGTGATGCATCCAAGATCGGTCTCGGATGTGTGCTAATGCAAGAAGGCAAAGTTATATCTTATCTATCTCGACAACTGGAGCAACATGAGCAAAATTACCCAACCCATGACCTCGAACTCGCAGCCGTAGTTCTAGCCCTGAAAACATGGAGACATTACCTGATGGGAAACCGTTGTGAGATCTATTCGGATCACAAGAGCCTGAAGTATATATTCACTCAGAAGGAGCTGAATATGAGGCAGAGAAGATGGATTGAGCTAATCAAGGATTACGATCTGGACATTCACTATCACCCTCGTAAAACCAACGTAGTAGCCGATGCCCTTAGCAGATTGCCGTGCCGCTTGAACTCCATGGTTTTGAAGGAGCAACCAAGTTTGCACAGAGAGATGGAAGCTTTTCGAATGGAATTAGTAAGTGAAGGATTTTTGGCTAGCATAGAACTCCAGCCCACTTTGATCAGTTAGATTAAAGAGGCGCAGAAGGGAAATGCCAGTATTGATGGAATCAAGCGTCGTATCGGTACAGGCAAAGTACCCGGATTCACCGAAGATGAAGAAGGAGTTTTGTGGTACAAAGGACGCCTTTGTGTACCAGCAGATTCTGAGTTGAAAGAAGTTATTTTGAAGGAGGCTCATGATACTCTTTATTCTATCCATCCTGGAGGAACTAAGATGTATCAAGATTTAAAAGAGCAATTTTGGTGGCATAAGATGAAGAGAGAAATCGGAAGTTATATCGCCAAGTGTGATATATGTCAGCGAGTCAAGGCAGGACATCAAAGACCCGCTGGATTGTTGCAACCCTTGCAGATTCCGGAATGGAAATGGGATACTGTAGGAATGGACTTTATCACTGGACGGCCTACTTCTAGTAGGGGAAATGACTCTATATGGGTCATAGTGGACAGATTGTCCAAAGTTGCCCATTTCTTACCCGTCAAGACCACCTATCAGAGTTCGAAGCTAGCAGAGTTGTACATCGCTAGAATCGTTAGTTTGCATGGAGTCCCCAAGAACATCGTATCGGATCGAGGAACTCAGTTTACCTCGAGATTCTGGAAGAAGGTCCAAGAAGGTTTAGGAACCCGCCTAGATTTCAGCACCGCATATCACTCTCAGACCGATGGACAAACGGAGCGAGTAAACCAAATACTCGAAGATATGCTGAGAGCATGTGTGTTAGAATATGGAGCCAAGTGGGAAGACTATCTACCGTTTGCAGAATTCTCATACAACAATAGTTAGCAAGCCAGTTTGCAAATGGCCCCATTTGAATTCATGTACGGAAGGAAGTGTCGCACCCCTTTGAACTGGTCGGAAGTAGGAGAGAGTCAGATTTTTGGACCCGACATCCTACGAGAAGCAGAATAGAAGGTTCACAAGATTCGTGAGCACCTCAAGACTGCCCAATCCAGACAGAAGAGTTACGCCGACAAGATACGTCGAGACCTCTCCTTCAACATAGGAGATTTTGTTTATCTGAAAGTGTCGCCATTGAAGGGAATGTAGTGTTTCCAACTCAAAGGAAAGTTAGCCCCCAGATATATCGGACCTTTCAAGATTCTGAACCGTCGAGGAGAAGTATCGTATCAATTGGAACTACCTGAAGAGATGTCAGCCGTGCATAATGTGTTCCATATCTCGTTCCTTCGCAAGTGTCTCGAAGTCCCCGAGAAGACCGAAGTGTTCAAGAACATCGACCACCGGACCATAGAGATCAACGATGACCTGACCTATCCTGAAGTACCCATCCGTATTTTGGAAGAAGCTTTTCGAACTACCCGAACCCGAAGCATCAAGTTTCTCAAGATTCAGTGGAGAAACCACACAGAAGAGGAAGCTACCTGGGAACACGAAGACCACATCAGGACGGAGTTTCCCGATCTCTTCAAACCCTAGGTAATCTTTTCGTCCTTTTTCAAATCTCGGGACGAGATTTTGTTTAAGGGGGGAAGGTTTGTAACATCCCAAAAATACTAAACTTGAATCATCAAACTCTAAGCATCAAAATTAGGGTTAACAAAAACTTTTCTAAATAAAATTATGAATGCATGCATATGAGTATGCATTGAATTTGAAATTCTTTTGGACCACCTTGTTTGTGTGTGCCCTTGCTTGTAAAATGTTTCTTAGGTGAAATAAACATCATGTAAAACATATCCCACACTTTTCCCAAAGACAAGTAAATCAAAACAAATAAAATAAAGGAATGGTCATTTTGACCAATTTAACTCCCATGCCTACTTTGGCTGTCTCAAACTTTCAGAACCTAACAGAAACTTTTCTGGATCTTTGCACCCCTTGAATGTACTCATAACAAAGTATCAAGGCCCACTTTGTGATCATCCAGAAACTTTCAAATGCATAGTTTAAATGACAATTCAAAATTGAATCTTTATCATATGAGAAGATCCCACTTTTTCAAAAACCACTCAAACAAGCTCAACTTTCAAAACCCAAGCATCTGCAGACTCACCAGCACCAACCTAGCACACCCACCAAAAATCTTTTCAAAATTCAAAACTTGAATTCATGCGGCCATTTCATCAAACAGGTTGCAGACACAAATCATACAAAATCTAAACTCTATAGTGAGCAGTGATTGAAGCCTAACTTGTTCCCTCTCTAGCTCACAACCATCTCAGTAGATCATCTAGCAAGTTAAACCAAGCACTAGCCCCACTGCAAGCTTGGCATTGCCATCAATGGTGAACAGCCGAGCACACCCATGTCACCCCCATGTCGACAGCAAGCTAGGAGGAGAAACAAGCCTAGCCAGCATGTCTGGGAGGCAGCCCACCGTCCATCGCCACTCCCTGTCCACCGCTCGAACCCTGCCAGCCACTGGACCACACGCACGGACCGCGCCTAGACCACCATTGACCATGCCGAGCGTGCGCCAGAGCGCCACCCTCGACCGAAGCCCACAGACCGCGCGCCGCCCTCGCCGCTTGCATATAAGATCACCACCGACCCGGGAGACCGCCAGACATCCCCGTTCGCCGCCCCGTGACGCACAGCCACCGCTCGCCGTCGAAGACGCCGCCTCTACCGCGCAGAGCGTCGCGTGTTCCAGACCAACTCGCACCGCCCCACGCCTCGAAACCATGTCGTTGAGCATCGCCAGGGAACACCGCACCGCCCCCTACCTTCGCCCATGCCAATAGCCGCCTGTACCATCGCCCCCGACGAGCTCACCGTGCGCCCCGTCGGTCCCCTTGCTCGACTATAAATAGAGGCCACCCCCGCTCGAATTCTTCACACCATTCTACTCCCCTCCCATCCCTGATCGTGCCACACCATTCCCCGAGCAAGGCGAGCAACACTTCGCCAGAATTTCACCGGAGCCCGCCGCCTCTGGAGAAGAAGGGAGCCAGCGATTGGAGCCGCCCCAGGAGGAGCCACCGGTACCAGGAGATTCGCCGTCGTCGACTTCGTCGTTCGCCCGCCTCGCCGACCCTCACCTGCACCCCGGTGAGCCCCCAGCAACCCCCACTGGCCACGCTAGGTTTCTATCTCACCGGCGTTGCTCAACGTCAACGATGACTCCCAGCCGTTGGAATAGAACCAGATCGAACGACCCACATCGCCCCATACTGCTTCGCACCCCCCTGTCTCACTGATGAGTGGGGACACCCACTTGAACAGCCCGCGGAAGCGCTACTCTTAGCAGGCCGGCCCGTTAACCTTTCCCGCGCAGCCCAGTTATTTGAATTAAACCTTTTCTATTTTATTTCAAACTCACTTCTGTACCCAACTTCAAAAATCAACCCAGATCTATTAAGTGCACCAAATTGAATGAAACCAATTTTGTTAGAAAAGGTCTAGGAATGATGAATCCAAGCCCGTTGGATTCAAGTCAATTGGATCTATAGATCACCCATGGTAAAAATAACAAGGCAGAAGCTTTTCTGCATTCAAACATTTTTCAAATTTAAACCATAATAGCTTTTGAGTTGATTCCAACTCTCAAAAATCATATTTAACCATACCTTTGAGAATATATAAAAATATATAGGTTTAGTTGCAGAAATAATGTTCAAGTAATAAAAGAATGCTACATAGGCATTTCTAGTCACTTTATTTAATTAAAATAAAAAGGTAAAACCTTATTAAATTGTGACACCACTTTAAATCATATTCACATGGACTAAAATATGTGGTGATGACATGTTTCAACATGATCCCATGTTTGGTTTGGAGAATATTAAATCTTAAGAAGTTTTTCAGTGAGTAGAAATTACTTTTCTAAAAATAAAAAGGAATTAAACCAAGCTTTAATCTTGTAAGGTTAGTGATCATGCTAGATCATCTATAGGACCCTTGTGTGTGATGAATGCAAGTAGTTAAGTATTGTTTGGTGATTGTGTACATCGTATTTATTTATAGACGCTAGTACTGACCAAGGATACGAGGAGGAAGGAGGATTCTACGAAGAAGAAGCCGAGGAGAATTTCAACCACTGCTCTGCACAAGGCAAGCTAAAACTTGCAAGATACTCTACTTTAGCAAGCCTAATACTACTAGTTGAATGTGCAAGCTAACACTTGCAATTTAGCAAGCTTATACTGATATTGATGCAAGCCAATACTTGCTTGTTACCATGCCAACTATATGCCTTTAGCAGATATCATCATAACCACTTGATAAACCATTCCTAGTTTTACCTACAAGCTTTATAATTTATTTATTTATCAAAGCTAGTATTTAGAGCTTACTTAAGTGAATTGTAGATTCTAGAAGGATACTTGAAGGTTCCATAAAGAGCATAAAATTTGGCCTAAGCTAGATAATCTTGATGTCTTCCTAAGGCATGAGATTGAACTTAGTTAAAACTCCACTAGTTTACCACCCCTTATCAGTGCTTACCCCCACTTGTAGATGCTAGTGCTAAGCATAAAACTTGCTCAACTTTAGATGGGAATACTTGGTGGAAAAATGTTTATGAAAACCTTGGAATGATGGATCATTCTATTGAAATGTTTTGGACATGTGTTTCCGAACACCTGATGATTTTGGTGATGAAAATGTTGAGGCATGAGCCTTAGCCCTTTATAAAACTGATGGTTGTCTGGATGCGATACCATTCCAATTTTATCGTACAACCACAATACCCGAGAATTGGGTAGGGCTTGACTGGAAACTTATATACTTTAGTATTAGTTCCCTCACTGCCAAGGTCTGAGCTGAGGCTACCTTGTGAAGATTGTCCACCTGTGCAGTACCCAAGATGACAGTTGGTCATGGTTGGGAGGCCAAACTCACAGGAGAGGTGCTTATACTAGGGTGTGTAATTGAAAGGTTAGGATTGATTATCCGCATACTGAGTATGGTAAATTCAGGATTTGTTCCTGATGGATGTATCGAATGTTGTGGTGAAAGTGTACAATCTCTGCAGAGTGTCAAACTATTCGAATAGCCGCGTCCGCGGTTATGGACAGTTGGAGTGGCCATACTGTTCCCCCGTCAGACTTTTCAAAATGACTTGTGAAATGAATTGAGACTTTGACTTGACCACAACAGGGTTGTGAGATGAAATACAAATTCCCACTTAGGTGTTATAAAACTTCAACTAGCATTCGTTGCTTCTAAACTTAGTAGAGATAAATCTGGCTTTTGCAAAATAACCCTAGAGCCTAGTGTCCTATTATCAAAAACCCCTTTCACTTGTTAGTATTAGTTTGCGAGTACTTAAAGAGTACTCATGGCTTTTTCCCTGGCTATTCCCATGGCCAGACTATGAAGAGGAGTACTTGGAGGATGGACCCCAGGAAGGTTACGACAACTAGGATCATCTCCCATCGTCAGCATTGCCTGTGACCCCGAAGATGGAGCTTCGCCTACGCTACCGTTATTATTACGTATTCCACTGCCTTATGTTGTATTAAGAACTGGATCATGAGATCCCTATTTTTGTAAGAACTTATGTATCGTTTGTAATGGATGATGTACTATGGTATCCAATTCTGTTATGTCTCGCAAAAATGGTAATCCTGGGATTGCGATGTATGGCATAACAGGCATGTGGGATTAAAAATCCGGGTGTTGACATAAAGTGACCAGAGTTTCTTTCACTATTTAGAGGTAGGAATAGCTATTTATAGTGATTGTTATAAATTTTGACATGACCTTTAGGAATTAATGTGTTTTGGGAGGAGATAATTTGAATTCAAATTTGAAATTTAAATCATTTGGAAAACATTTGAAAATTAGAAGTTAGTAACATTAAGTTGTTTTCCAAAATGATCTAGTAACATTTTTTGATTCTATTAAAGATATATTAAACAATAATAAGAGTTTAAGACAAATAAATATAAATAAGAAATGAATTCTTATTTTTTTCTTTATTCCATAATCATGATACAACAAATAAAGGAACACATTACAGTACGTGAATTACAATAAAATGAAATATTATTAAATTATAAGAATATTATTACAAGATTCTTTACAAAAGAATAAAAAAAGATGACAAAAATCTAAACCTATCGTTTCCTATACTACATCTTGAGCATCCAGATCTTGTTCCTGCAAATAAGAAAAAACAACTCAAAAGGAAATAAAAGGTTAGTTAGTTATTTTTACTCTCAGTGGTAAACAGTGCAGTGCATTGTTCATATTACATCATCAGCAAAGTAAAGGGGCAAGTTTCACCAGGACTGAAATCAGTGAAAGGATAAACAGTGAAAACCCATTTCACTTGATCTGATCCACAACCAGGCCAAACAGTAAGGCAGTTTAGTCTCCTAAATGCATGTAATGTATTGTCTAAACAGCAATAGCAGTACAAGCAAACAAAAAAGAACACCATGTCGTAGCACAACTACCAGGGAACTCATTCTATCTTGTGAAGCAAAAAGCAAGAACACACTGAGTCTACCAAATTCCCAAACAAATTCACCAGCCCAAAAACACAACAAATCATCCAATCATCCTCAAGATGGTAACATAAGGAGGGGGTGGTGCAGGTGGATATCAAGGTCGAGTACAAGATCACAGGAGCTAGGAGGAGCAGGAGCAGCACCAGGACGTGCAGAGCAAGGTCAAGCCAACAAGAACAAGCTAGCAAGATCAAGCCAGCAAGATTAACTAGCACCCGAACATCATCACCAATAACCAAGTTGTGTGGTGAGTACACATAAAACCATCACATGATCAATTCATCTTAGATTATTAGAGAATGTGTTGTTTCATATGAATCTTCTCAGAAAAACACCCAAGTGGGGTGTATCCATCACATAAGTAATTTAAATAAAAGCCAATGATCAATCTTTGCAAACAATACCAAGATCTCAGCCTGTGCATCACTGATCTTGGGTAGAAATCCATATTTCTACATCCAAATATACCAGCATCCTTAAATACAGATTTTTGGGCACATCTTTTAAATAGTAGCACCTTAGAAATCAACATATTTTAAGGATCTATATCAAATAGGAAGGATGTCAAATCATTTTCTTAAAGAGATAAGAGAATCATTGTTTTACACTCAATATCAAGGCACATTTGTGAGGGACAGCAGGTAAAAAGTTTAGTTTCTACCTAGCTATGCCTTAGATCAGCATCATAGTCCCAAGAAAATTCATTTGCATCATAGGGTAATCTATCCAATGGGAGTTTCAATTCATTTAAGCCCAAGTCACACCAGGACAGGTAGAATTTAGCCCAGTACTAGAATGGACACTTGTGTACCATTCCAAGGAAGGTGTCACAAGTATATATTCTACACCAAGCAAATCATACACATAGATTTCACAAGTAAACCTGCAGTAAAATACGCAATCATTTTCCTAGAATGAATAACCGGGAATCATATTTACATTTGCACAATTAGAGAATCATAGGATTAACAAATCAACTCCAGTCTGAACATATCAGGACAGACCAGTGTATAAGGATTCAGTGAACAATTACTGACAGTGCCACTGTTAGTACTAAGAACATTAAACAATAGTGAAATCCACATCACTAGAATCAATAGACAACAACTTATCACAGTAGCATCACCACTTGGACAGTATCCAATATCCAATCAAAATTGGACTAACAGAGCCACTAACAATCCTAAATTCTTTAATAGACAATCATCCAGAATAGTATAACCACCACCATTAGTCCTAAATAATTCATTATCCCCAATAATAAGCACAAGGGGGAATGAACCCTAATTGAACTGATGAATCCTAATTAGGGATTGCTCACTACAAGCACACTGAGGCTATCAATAGAGGTAGAGGACAGAGAACAAGAGGGGAGAAACAGAGAAACTTACCCGTAGTCCTCGCTGACATTTGGAAGAGGAAGAAGAATGGCCAACGAGTGCATGGCAGCACGGGGAGCACCCGAGGGCGCTGCAACCCGCGCCAAGCCATGGCACGGTGGCCACATCCACACCAATGGTCTAGCAGCACCACAGAGCCACCAGGAGCACACCACAGCACCACAGGAGCGATGGAGAAGTACATCGCCGATAACCACAAAACCCTAAGGTTTGGGATGGAGTCAGCCTGGATGGGAGAGGGGCCTAGAGATGAATCAAGTAGGAACATATGGTGGAGCGGCATCGACTACCTCGCCTTGGGCCACGGCAGTGTCCGGGGAGGCCCAGAGAGGCAGAAATCAAGCGGCAACGGTGCCGGCGACACCACGCCACAACGGGTCGAGAGCGAGGAGGAAGAACGAGTGGGGGCGAGAGAGAGATTGGTGCATGCTGGGCCGGTATTGTCTAGTACCATCCTAGTGGGTGGACTTGGCCAGTCCATTTGGGCCTGGTAAACCCAATGGGCTTGGCCCAAAAATTAAAAGGAAAATTTAAATGAATTAGTAAAAGACCAAAATACCCAAGGACTTAATAAGTCCTAAAAAATAAATAAAAATCCTAAAAATACAAATAATATATCTATGAGTTCAAAAATACAAGCTACTTAATAAAATTAACAATTCTATTTTTAATAGAATAAATTTAGGTTAAAGATTTTTATACTATATATTCCTTACGGAATTTTATAAAAATAAATAAAAATTACTTTTATCATTCTTAGTTAGTGTAGTATTTTATAAAAATACCAAATTGCTATTTAAGGTAGCAAAATAAAATCTTCTAAATTAAAATACTTATTATTAAAAATAATATTAAGAAAATAATAATAAGGTCTAAAAATAAATAAAAATCAGTTTTTAACTCTGTTACTGATATATTACATTACAAAAATAATAAATATAATATTTACAAAATATTAAGAAATATTAAATAACTTTCTTTATTGCATAAAGAAATTCAAGAAATTTATATAATGGGTAAAACACACAAAGAAGATAAATAATAAATGATGCATTG
Organism: Avena sativa; assembly: GCA_916181665.1. NCBI lineage: Eukaryota > Viridiplantae > Streptophyta > Magnoliopsida > Poales > Poaceae > Avena > Avena sativa. The sequence goes on along the minus strand of OV702283.1, from coordinate 149,575,163 downwards.
CATTACTATGCATATTCATTTTTTCTTCTTTAAATATTGTCCTTACCAGGCAATAATGGTGTTTTGTAGAAATAGAAGCTCAAGGTCGAGGGCAAGCATCCGACTTCACTACCTTGCAATCATAAGGCAAGTTCATCACTTGCTCATGTCCTTTGATGAGTCTTTATCAAAGTTATTGCAAATTGTGTGTTAATAAACAAAATGTTAGTATCATCCAAAGTGGTGGTAAAGATAAAGGGAGCAATGGAACTTAGGTTTCCAGTTGCAATGAGGGTCATCACATAGGAATTAAGAACCAATGACATTAGTGATTCTAGTGTCGTATATTACGCATTAACCATGAGATTTGGAATGGGACAGAGAAGTCAGTTGTATCCTTTTCCTTTCGTATGTAGGAAAGGCGACCTTCACGTGACGTTGTGATTCCTTGTGCGGATCCAACATATGGGTGGGCACCCTTATGCCCATGATTTTGGTGTCTTGATTATCTATGAGTGGTTGTTGGAGGTATAGCCGGACCTATATGGTACTTGCCAGGGGCATCACCAGCTCATAGAGTCTTCGGGAACTCATCAGGGTTATAGCCTGCACGAAAGGGGGATTAAAGGAGGTGTAGTCAGCCCCGAAGGATCATGCAGGCATACGGGGTCGTGGAGAGTGGACGGGAAAGTATGACCAGTTGTGCAACAAGGATTTGATCTCTCATGGATAAAGTAACGTACCTCTGCAGGGTGTAAGAACTATAACTTGTTACTCCATGTTCCGAGAAGGATCTACGAATGCAGCAGGAAAGGAACTCCATGAAATTTCTGGTCAACCTGTGAAGGCTGATGGGCATAGTTTTTGATAATAAAATCAATCTTTGAAGGAATGTTTATGAAAAATGCATAGTGCCAAGGACTGATAGTTCGAGTTGGTAGATAGTGCATCAAACTTCCCATCTTGCATATAATGAACTTGCTGGGTAACGTTGTTACTCACTCTTTCCTTTGATCCCCTGCTTAGACTCGGAGGAGCTAGAAGACACTCTGATGTACGCAGCTGAAGGATAAGAGGATGTCTACTACGAGGAGCCAGATCTGTCTCGAGGAGTGGAAGGGATGGACTATGAAATACGTTATGGAGTGGAGGGAAACGAGTCCGAATAGTTGCCTTAGTAATTAGTAAACCAATTGAGCCGAGAAGCATAAACTTTATATAATAAGATGTTGAGATCGATTCGGAGTATAAGTTTGAAACTTTGAATCTTCCGCTGAAACAGTTTAAGTTTGGTTGTAAGTTGAATCTCTTGAAGTCTCAAGCTTCTAGTATTGTAATCATAATGAAGTGTGTATGTTTGTAATATGGACCTGCAGTGTTTCTGTTGTACCACTCTGAGGGATGTGATATTTATGGAACGGTGTTCTGTGGATGTCATGTCAACAACTATAGTGTACTACACATACAGTGGTATGCTGGGTCACCGCAATATCGAATCAAACTAATTTTCTTAGATGAAGGGCACTCGATGCATGCTGTGTTGACATACTAATTCTGCTCGGAACATCAGCTAGATTTGACGAATACCAGTTGTGCTATTTATGACCTTTACGCCCGAACAAGAATAATTTTAGGAGAAATTCCACATATGTCAGAGGAGCTTCATAACGATGGTAAGGAATGCTCTAGCAAACTTTAGTAACGATCGAGTATATGAGCAAGAATGCAGTACAACAAGCGACAAAGTACTTTTGATAGTAATAAAATGCATAACGAAAGAGAGCATAAAGTGTTCAACAACCTTATTCTAAGGAGGATACGGGTTTACGCTTCGCGTTGGTGTGGTCGAGCGGAGGCGGGCGTCATTTTCCAATCTCTCCGGTGCCGGAGACCAGGGAGTCCGTGAAGGAGACGCTGTGCACGGTCTGGAGCGGTGGTTGTTAGCGTGGGGAAGCCACTACGTCTTGTTAAACAAGGGAGTTGTGTCTTTAGTCACAATGGTACCTGGTGAGGAGGCTGTGGTGGTGAGGAGGGATGGTGGTGCAAGGCCATATTCGTGGGATATGCGGGATAAGGCACCTTTTATATGTATCAATGGATCCGGTGGTATGTTCAAAACTTTTGAATTGTGTGTGGTGCCTGGTAGTTCAAAGAAAAACTCGCCAATGTAATGCAAAATTTGGTGATCTTTATCTCGCCAAAGTGATCTCTACTCTATTGCTACACTAGCTAGGAGCCGAGCTAGAAGAAGTGCATCGATTGCGATGGGAGGTATGAACGCACCAGCAGCATTTACCAAGTGTAGACTCTCCTTGTTCGTACTACAAAAAAGCTATGCACAGTCCCAAGCACAGCTTCTGCTTCAAGCACTCATACTCGAGTTATACTCCCCTTTTCGAAAAAAAACTAGGAGTACTAGTATACTACATCCATTTCAGTTTATTTAGGCAAATACATAGATCAAGAAAATAATTTGACCATAAATTTAGTTAACTATACCGCTCGGGATGGAAGCAACAGTAATAACTAACTACGAAGTATAGTACGGTAGGAAAGGTGATCACACCAAATTTGGCTCTGGCCATATTGTGGCTTGTGATGCATGTGACATTCACCAAACAACCAAATACTTTACCAGTAAGTACACGATCATAACTTCATACTACTAAATAAAGGTTTTTCAATTTACTGGGGCCATTTTACAATCTATATTATCATATCATGAACTACTCCCTCTGTTCCATAATATATGTCTATTTAGTAAGTTGTTTTAGCACTATAAATAGGCTTATAATGTGAAAACATATGGATTACTAACTTAAGGTCTTCCACGTGCCGGCTCATTCAAGGAGATCGAGCACAGCTTCATGCTTCAGCTTTGTCATCTCGGCCATAAGTTTGTCCTTGTGGTCCTCGAGGTCCTAGATCCATCCGAAGCTTATGCCCAGCATCTCCACCATGCCGATGTTCCGTTGCTTTAGCTCGTCATGCTCAATCAAGTATTCCATGGCGAGATTCCTGAGGAGGCTAAGCCTGACCTTGTCAGCAGTGAGTTTGGAGTAAAGTCTAGTGCACTCCTTGACAGGGTGCTTCTGTCTGTTTTCATGGCACAGAAATCGTCCATCACCTTTTTCACCATAAACTCGATTTCGAAGCCAATATTCTGTTAGATGAACATGGCGCAAAAACCCAGAAGTGTACCTAGAGAACTCTCAAGGAAGAGAGACACGGAATCACAATTCGAATGATTTTTACCTTGCGGCAGTACCGATGAGCCTCCATTGGCGAAAGTGAAGATGATTCTACATGTAGGAGTGCCGCGGGAATGCGAAGATTGCCCGACCTAAAAGAACATTGAGAAAGAATGTACTACTAGTAGGGAAAATGAGCAAATCAAGAAACGGTCAAAGACATGGAAAGTTGCCCAAGCACAGAGATTTACCTGAAGGTATCGCCGTCCATCGGCGATGGTGAAGATGTTTCTGTAGGTAGGAGTATTGAGGGCATTCGGAGACCACCCGGCCTAAAAACACCATTGAGGAAGAATGTGCTAGTAGGTAAATGGGCGAATCAAGAAACAGTCAAAGACATGGAAACTTGCGCGAGCATGGAAATTTACCTGAAGGTATCTGTCCATGGCTGCGACAGCTTTGAAGAACCTTGAGTTGAAGACCTCTCGCTTGCAACCGATGAATTTGTCTGGGACCCATTGATCATGGCAAAATAGCAAGCCGGCTTCTTATCTTCAGCCAGCTTCACCATCTTGACACGAGCCCTTCTATGGCTGGACTTGTTCCCAATCATGTGGGTGAAGTAGCATAGCAAAAAGGAATGAAAACAGGCAAAGCAATCTAGCAGATAAGAACTGCAGTCGCAAAGAGAGGAGGAAGAAGGTCCGGTCCGTCAGAGGTGGCCTCTTCGTCTCCACGTGAGTACTGAAATACCATTTCCACTGATATATAGTACTTGATGCAGAAATCGAGTAGAAAACTTGAACATGCCTTGCATGTGAGAATCGGATAATGAAAGTATGCCATATCATTTTTTATATAAAATTATAATTATAATAGGTGAATATCAAAAAATAATTATAATTTCGAGCCACATCTATAAAGTGTTGGGTGAGCTCAAAAAATAATTATAGCAATAGAAAACAAATTTCAATCACGGGACTACAAGAGGTTAGCTCTAACATGTGGGTCCTATCTTATGGACAAGTTTGACTAGATAAATTGTGGTGCAATCAACTAGCTTATGGTATAGCAAGTGGGTCCCATCTTAAAGATAGGTTTGGCCATATACATAAGTGATGACCTAATACTCTTGATATCATGTAAGTACAACATGTCGGTCGACTATAAATATTTGAAAGGTTTGCTTGTAGCATTCAGATCCATATTCTTAAGACTTTCTTTATGGAAAGTAACAATCTCGTCATCACTCGGAAAATTAAGAATGTTCTTTCTTGATAGTTGGATGCTCACATTGATGGCACTATTTACGAAAAATAAGATCCACCCATCTACCTTCAAAAAGAGAATTTGTAATTCAAGAGCAATCTATTGCGCTTACTGTTAACTCGAGTTTGACCTAATTTCGTTAAATTGTCAAGATGCAAAAAATTTAGCAAGAAGTTGAACCTGGTGTCAAACTCTCGGTGGTGGTTTGTGATATATTAAATTCCCCCCGATGGTTACCTCAAAAAATCGCAAAACTTTCAAAGCAACCTACAATTTTCTTATAGTTCAAATTTGACCTAATTTTGATAAGTCGGCATAAAGTCATTCAAGTGGGCAGAGTTAGCTAGTACGAAGTTTGAAAACTCGTAAAATTAAACATAGTAACCATAAGTGAAACATGTTGGTCCACTTAATATGTCTGGAAGCTTGGCTTGTGGCATTCAGATCCATATTCTTCAGACTTTCTTTATGAAAAAGAACAACCTCGTCATTACTCGGAAATTGAGAATGTTCTTTCCTGATAGTTGGAAACTCACACCGACGGCCTTGTTTACTAAAAGACGATGTACCCATCTACCTCTAAAATGATATTTAATTCGAGAGCAATCTATCGCGCTTACTGGTAGCTCAAGTTTGACCTAATTTCATTAAATTGTCAAGATGCAAAATCTTAGCAAGAAGTTGAACCTGTTTTCAAAACTCTTAGCGGTGGTTTGTGATATATTAAATGACCCCCTGATGGTTACCTCCAAAAAAACTACAAAACTTTCAAAGCAACCTATAATTTTCACATAGTTCAAATTTGACCTAATTTCGATAAATCGGCATAAAGTCATTCAAGTTGGCAGAGTTAGCAAGGACGAAGTTTGAAAACTCATGAAACATGGGAATCATAAGTAGTACAACATGTCGGTCCAATATATATGTATGAAAGCTTGGCTTGTGGCATATTCAGATCCAATATTCTTTGGACTTTCTTTATAGAAAGGAACAATCTCGTCATCACTCGGAAAAATGAGAATGCTCTTTCCTGATAGTTGGAAACTCACACCAAAGATAATTTTACTAAAAGAAGATGCACCCATCTACCTTCGAAAAGAAAATTAATTCAAGAGCAATCTATCCTGCTTACTCCTGCCTCAATTTTGACCTAATTTTGTTAAGTTGTGAAGATGAAAAAATTTAGCAAGAAGTTGAACCTGTTTTCAAAACTCCTAGTGGTGGTTCATGATATATTAAATGACCCCCCTTGATGTTTACCTCAAAAAAATCGCAAAAGTTTCAAAGCAACCTACAATGTGAGGCTGGCATATGGGACCCACCAGCCTGTATAAACGGCTGATGCATCGAGCAACGTTTCCAAGTTAGAAACATGGAGGCGTGAGCGTGAAGAAAGTCCAACATGCACACATTTCGTCTAATGATATGCTGACATGTGGGACCTAGCAGCCTGTATAAATGGCTAATAAATCGAGCAACATTTCCAAGTTTGAAACACGGAGGCACGGGCGAGGAAAAAAGTCCAACATGCACATGTTCTTCTAATGAGATGCTAATATATGGAACCCAGCTGCGTGACCAAACGACAGATTCGTCGAGCAATGCTATCTAGCTAGGAATAGGGTAGCGCTAGAGAAGGAAAAAATTCAATCATATACACATGATTCTTCTAATGTGAGGCTGACATATGGGACCCACCATCCTGAATAACTGACTGATGCAGCGAGCAACGCTAATAAGTTAACATGGAGGCGCGACCGAGGTCAAAAATTCCATCATACACATGTTTCTTCTAATGATAGTTATGACACATGGGGCCTCGCTGCGTGATTATGCATCTAGCAGCGCTGTCAAGTTCGGAACAGGGTAGCATGACTGATGGCAAAAATCCATCATACACACGTTTCTTCTAATGAGAGGGTGACATGTGGGCCTAGATGCGTGATTAAATAGCAACGCAATCAAGTTTTGAACAGGGTAGCGAGAGTGAAGGAAAATTCCATCATACACACGATTCTTCTAATGAGAGGCTGGCATGTGGGACCCAACATCGTGATTAACGGCAGATAGATCGAGCAACGTTATCGAGTTCATATCAGGGAGGCACGAGCCAAGGAAAAAAATCATCATGCACACGTTTTTTATAATGTGAGGATGACATGTGGAGCCCAGGTACGTGATTAAACTGTAGATGTATCTAGCAGCGCTATCAAGTTCGGAATAGGGTATCGAGAGTGAAGGAAAAAATCCATCATACACACGATTCTTCTAATGAGAGACTGGCAGGTAGGACCCATCATCTAATTAACGGCAAATAGATCGAGCAACGTTATCGAGTCCATATCAGGGAGGCACGAGCCAAGGAAAAAAATCCATCATGCACACGTTTATTGTAGTGTGAGGATGACATGTGGGACCTAGCAGCCTGATTAAATGGAAGATGCATCGAGCGACGCTATCAAGTTCGGAACAGGAAAGGAAAAAAATTGCATCACACACATGATTCCTCTAGTGTGAGGCAGACATGCGGGACCCAGCAACCTAATTAAATGGAAGATGCATCGAACAACGTTATCGAGTTCATATCAGGGAAGCGCGACCAAAAAGTATGGTTCGCTAGAGTCACTGATGTCCGGGGCCCGCACGCAAAAAAATAGTTCGGCAAGTCAACATTTCGCCAGGAAGCGGAAATCTTACTTCTGCCACGCGCCCGTCGAGCTTCATCCATGTTTTTAGCGGTTTTGTCATAGTGAGGGCGCAAAACCGGAAAAAAAGTTTTGCATCGGCCACGGTCGAGCCGAGAATTTCGTCGCGGTAGACGCGCCTTCTATGACGACCAATAGACCCAGTCATTGCGGATGGAAACATTTCTTGTAGCGTCTCTAAAAAACCAAAGCCGTCGTACCAAGGCACACGTGCGTAGCGCCACGCTGTGGACAAGGGAGAGATAAGCCGGGCCGGTGAGCGAGGGGAGAGGGGTGGAGACATGAGAAGCATTGAAGAAGAGAGAAAACACACATTTTTTGTGCATAGGTCCTGAAATTTACTACTAGTATAGTGTACACTATAACTGTAAAGGCGACAGGAGTATCTCATGTCAGGAACCCATCATAACTTTGCTCTTCGTTTTTTCCCTCTTCCCCTACCTACGTTTTTTCTCTCTACATGTACAACGCATGTACAGAGATGAGTATATGTCTAAGCAAAGAAATACTACTACGAGTAAGGCATCCACTATGTTGTCCATAACGGAAAATAAGGTAGTAGTGATGGACTTCCATATACATAGTGGAAGCTATCCACAAGCTAAAAACATTAAGGGTCACCCTTAAGCTCATGAGTAGTCCATAAGCATTAAAATGTTGACATCTTGTACACATAGCAATAAAAAAAAATTTAATTACAAGACTATGAGAGGGTAGACCTTACATGTGGGTCCTATCTTATGGACAAGTTTGACTAGGTATATTGTGATGCAATCAACTAGCTTGGTATTAGAAAGTGGGTCCTATCTTAAAGATGGGTTTGGACATATACATAGGTGATGCCATAAGCTCCACCATTTAGACAGTGTCTATACGAGACGATTCGTGAGACCTACTGGACCTAAGATGCAAACTTTTGTATAGTAGTTTTACAGCTTGGTCATACACTACCAAGTGAGGCCTATTATTTGCTTTTTCGTCTAGGCACATGTGTCTTGTACTCCCCTCGCCACCATGCTAGACTCGATTTTTTTGTGAAATTCCGCCGATCTATTAATAATGATCAACAACCGTATAAAGAGAACCAAAAGTAAGTTGCTATTACACGTCGTATCGTTCTTCGGATTTTCCCTCTATTTTGAGCTATATTCTTTACATATAAGAACAATTTGACCTAATTTTGTTAAATCTATATAAAGTCATTTAGGTCTACCAAGTTAGCTAGTAATCTTGAAAAATCCGTCTAAAAAGTTGGAAATTGTAAGAAAGCAAGGTCCACTATGTATGAAAATTGGGGCGGTGCCTTTTTTTAACTAACGTGGGCCCCATGGGAGCAGTAAGCTTCAGTAGCACGGTCGGTGCAAATACAGGTTGCATCAAGGACCTTATAGAAAATGAAAAAGACATTCAAGTCCATCACTTGGAAAACTGAGAATGTTCTTTCCTATTAGTTGGAAACACACACTACGACATTGTTTACTAAAATAAGATATACCCATCAACCTCTAAAATGATATTTAATTAGAGAGAAATCTATCGTGCTTACTGGTAGGTCAAGTTTGACCTAATTTCATTAAATTGTCAAGATACATAATTTTAGCAAGAAGTTGAACCTGTTTTCAAAACTCTCAATGGTGGTTTGTGATATATTAAATGACCCTTCGATGGTTACCTCCAAACAAATCATAAAACTTTCAAAGCAACCTACAATTTTCTTGTAGTTCAAATTTGACCTAATTTTGATAAATCGACATAAAATCATTCAAGTTGGTAGAGTTAGCAAGGATGAATTTTGAAAACTCATGAAACATGGGAATCATAACTAGTACAACATGTTGATACAATATATATGTATGAAAGCTTGGCTTGTGGCATATTCGGATCCAATATTCTTTAGACTTTATTTACAGACAGGAACAATCTTGTCATCACTCGAAAAATTGAGAATGTTCTTTCCTGATAGTTGGAAACTCACACCGACGGTATTGTTTATTTCAATAAGATGCACCCATCTACCTCCGAAAAGACATTTAATTTAAGAGCAATCTACCTCGTTTACTTGTAGCTCAAGTATGACCTAATATTGTTAAATCGGCAAGAAGTCAGTGAAGTGTGCGGAGTTAGCTAGGAATCTTAAAAAATGGAATTATGTAAGAAATTGTGGTCCACTTTGTGTGATAATTGGGAGGGTTGCATTTTCTTCTAACTGTGGTAGGTCGCTTAGGAGCGAGGTGCTTCAATTAACATGGTCGGTGGAAGTGCAAGTTACATCGAGGAACTCTTGAAAAAATAAAAATTACATCCAAGTCCATGCATTTTGCACAAGGTCCCTCGAACTAAGCATTGAAGTGTTTTTAAGGTTTGCGCATACTCACGTTCATTGTGCTAGATTCTATCAATATAATCTTCTAGATGCTAAGAATGAAAAAGAAGATCGAATAGTTAGCAATGTTTGGATTTTCCACTCTTGACCCAACAGTCAATGTGCAAACTTATCCGTACACCATATAGTGGTCTATGGTATTGTAAGAGATAAGACACGATAAATACAAGAAAGAAGTACTATTGTGAATTGCCGATCTTTTGAATAACCTTCCCTCCCAATGTTTGGAAAGCAAGTGGAAATTTCGAAACAGGAAAAGTTTGAATTTTTTGCCACCGAGGACAAAAGTTGTTTCCTTACTATGTACTACTCCTCCTACTCCACACCAACACTGACATGGATATGCCCTACGGGTACCCGATGTTAGCCTATCTGGTCCAGCCCGACGGAAGGCCCACTCAACAACCTACCAGGGTCCATGACGTCTATGACGTTTCGGCTGCTATGAAGCTCATATGGACACGGAATCCCAAGCGCACAAGACAAGGAAACCTCAATACTAGAGTTTGAATACAACTTGTAACCTACTTGTATCGGTACCTGAGACCTAGCCTCCCCATATATAAAGGCTAGGAGGGTCCAACGAGGAGGGCACGTACACAATAGACAGATCTAGATCTAGACCTCTCATACCACCGCATACACACCTCCATGCCAGATTGCATCTGCGCACCCCTGTAACTTTTGGTTCTGTCGTAATCAAGAGCAGACAAGCAAGAGTAGGTTTTTCCTTTCGGGGGCCTGAACCTAGGTAAATCTCGTGTCCCCTGATTGCTTGTCTGTTAACCGTTCCGCGATCTCCAGCACCCCCATTTTCTCCAAAACCCAGGCTCATAACAATGGGCATTGACGAGATCAATCCTCGTCAATTGACGCCGTCTATGGGAATCTGGGGACGCTGATTGTGCGGTCGTGACGGTTCCATCGTCAACAATCTACATTCTGGCGGCTCCAATCAGATCTACAAGATCGAGAGTTTAGAGGTATTCGGTGGCTGATAGTAATTAATTCTCGTGGATCCAATCTCATCCATGCGAGCGTACGCGTCTACGCTGAGGTTGGACAGTATTGCACGAGAGAGTTTTGGCGGTCAAGCCGGCGGATTCAGCAACCAACTTCAAGTGACGGCAAGTTCCAGGTCGCCATAATCGGCAACGTATTTGAGACGTACACGGCTTGTGGCAGGAAAAGCAGCAGAATCGCCGGCTGTTCAAATACACTCGAGATGGAAGAACCTGGGCGTGCAGTCTGAGGCAAGGGAAAACAAAAGACTAGTTACATCACGTGGCCATGAAAATCAGCAGGAAGGCCTCGCGAAACATGCCATCTTGTCCTTCACGTGAGGCTAAGATCAAGCCAAGTTTCTCAAGCAATCAGATCCTTTGACGGTCAAGCTCAAGGACAAGAAAAAGGATATAAGTTAGCTTCTTGCTGCAAAGACCACTGATTAGTTGCAAGAAATTTTCTGGCCAACAGCGCATGCACGCATCAATATTTGGAAGAACAAGACATAGTCAAGATTCATCGCCAAACTACACATGGCTACACGGGCTGACTCGCAACAACATCGGCATCAAATTCGACTTCTCGTACCACACGGTCTCGCCCTCGGGTCGACTTCACGTTCACCGCATGACTCTATCAACTTGGACTACACGTCCGATGCGTCGTCTCCGTCGACCGCGTGGTACACTCGGGGGATGCGCCGACTTCGTCGCGTGACCTTCTACGGTCTTCAGCTATGGCGACCCGCTATGGTCTTTGGTTGCGGTGGTCTGCAGATCCTTCGGCCGCATCAATCCGCTGCCGCCATTTACTCCAACGACCGGTGGCCGGCTGCGATCTTCGACTCCAGCAACCGGCTGTGATCTTCGTCTCCAATGACTCGGAGGCTCGGGGGCTTCCTCCTCTTTGGCGACCCACCGCGGTCTTCGACTCCGGCGGCCCGGGGGCTTCTTTGACTTCGACGACCCGCCACGGTCTTCGGATGCGGCGACTCACCATTTCTTCGACTAAGGTGACCCGCCGCATTCTTTGACTTTGACGACTCGTCATCACGTCGACTCCGTCGCATCGATTACGTCCGCCACGTGAGTCGCTACTGCATCAACTTCGTCCACGACACCTACTAATAAAGCTAAGTTTCCCTCTACTTGGAGCTAATTATTTTTTAAACTCGCACTCGAAACACTCGGGGGTTGCGCCCTCTTCGAGTAACCTAATGTGACATCGGCTCCAGGCACTCGAGCACCTCGAACGCGACAGCCCGAGTAGCTGATTCTTCCTGATTGTTGAATCCTTGAACTCCAAGTGCCTTGGAAAGGTACTGAGACTAAGGATAATTAGGCTAACGAAAAGGCCTAGCATACAGTGCAACAGTGTCGACTCGATCAGCACCAGAATCTTACTGTACAAGCCGAAAGGCAAATATTCTTTACAAGATACAAGTACTTCACAATTCTTTATGTTTTCTGCTGCTTACAAAGACGCGACGCTGGCCGCGCACCCGACAGGAGCAACGGCGTCGACTTCATCCGGAACATCAAGTCCTTCCGGCTAAACGTCGCGCAACTCTGCTACGTTGACTTCTGGACCCTTATGTGTGAGACGCTGACTCGATGCACTTCCGGGTCAGTGGTTTCTCCTCGCATGAGTCTCCACTCGAGTCTGCAATTCGACTAGACACTCGGGGACTACTCCTATCAGGAGAACTGGTCGCGCACCCGATGTACTTCCGGGTCAGCGGTACACCCACGAGATTTTCGGCTACAACTACAAGATACAAGACCCGAGTCACTGCCCGAGTCTACGATTCCGCCAGACACTCGGGGGCTACTCCAAACTGAAGCGCTGGTCACGCACATAGAAGATCTTCGAGTGGCACGCTTTGATTCCTCACCCGAATCAACGATTCGGCTAAGGACTCGGGGGATACTCCCATAGGGAGCTAGTCGCGCATTAAAAAAATGAAGGCATTCAGAGCATCTGCAGGGTCATCCGAAGAACTTCCGGATCACCATATTGTGCAACTAACGACTATAAGTTTATACTCGAGTCTACGACTCGAACAGACACTCGGGGGCTACTCCCATAGGGAGCGCTGGTCGCGCACCCTATAGTTCATTGTGTTGACTACGTCCATAATGATGACTCATCTACAACAACTGAAAAAATTCAGCTGACCCAATGAACTTTCGGGTGAAGTGCTTCACACTCGACACAACTTTCGACTCTGACATCCAAATACAAGGTTCAAGACAACTAAGTCTCCACCCGAATCTATGTTTCAGATGGACACTCGGGGGCTACTGACATGGATATGCCCTACGGGTACCTGAGACCTAGCCTCCCCATATATAAAGGCTAGGAGGGTCCAACGAGGAGGGCACGTACACAATAGACAGATCTAGATCTAGACCTCTCATACCACCGCATACACACCTCCACGCCAGATTGCATCTGCGCACCCCTGTAACTTTTGGTTCTGCCATAATCAAGAGCATACAAGCAGGAGTAGGGTTTTCCCTCCGGGGGCCTGAACCTGGGTAAATCTCGTGTCCCCTGGTTGCTTGTCTGTTAACCGTTCCGCGATCTCCAGCACCCCCATCTTCTCCAAAACCCAAGCTCATAACAATGGGCATTGACGAGATCAATCCTCGTCAAACACGCCTAACGAACACACCAGAGAAACAAAGCCGCCCTCACTACAAGAAAAATGTCCTTTTACAACAGATGATTTTCATGGTTGAAGGCTTGTTTTCATGGCTGAAAAACATTCTATGATGGATGCCCTTCGTGGTAGAAGCCCTGTCACAGTTTTTTTGGTCATGGTGGATCGCACCCTTCAGCCACGAAAAGTCGTTCCTTCGTAGATATGTTTATCAGCTGCGTTGACTGCTGACATCATGCAAATTGCCACGTGATGAATATTGTTAACAGCCAGTTAGCGTGGTTAACTGTCAATGAAACCGTGGTAGAAGGCACGCCCAACCAAGGCCTGATTAATATTAAGTGGGACGACCCATTATAAGAGCCTAACAGAAAGGCAACACATTAATGTTTCGTCCGGCACTGTTTGAAATGGGCCCATCAGTGCTGCATGTCACAGACCGTAAAGTTTCTAGTCTATTACTGTTTCGACCTGCACTGTTTGAAATGGGCTCATTTGTGCGGCTCGTAAGACATCAGACCCGTTACTGTTTCAACATCTACTGTTTGAAATCGGCCCCTTTGGATAGCTGGCTCTAGCCCGTAACTTTCTGGGCCCCTTACTGTACAGTCTTGTACTGTTTGAAATGGGCCCATTTTTATAGACAGCGGTGGCGCATAAACTTTCAGGCCTAAACTGTTCTGGCATAAAGAAGGCCAGCCTTCGCTCAATACAGCACAACCCATAGCCGTCTGCTATAGTCGGTCTGTTACTGTTTTAGCCTTTTATTGTTCTCACCTTTTACTATTTTGGCCCTTTACTATTTTGGCCTTTTTCTGTTTTGGCCTTTTATGGTACGTTACTGTTACGACAAGTTAATGTTCTGGCCTTTTACTGTTTAACGGGTAAAGGTAACGGACTACTACTACATGGCGACATAGAAGGCCCGTCACGTTTGATTGGCAGCACATCAAGGGCTGGTACAAACCTGTGCAAAGTGGGGGTGTATTCCCAGTACTAGATTATCTACAGTACTAAAAGAATTCAAGAAATGTGGAAAAAACTTATAACTATAAATATAGTAAATTATTATAGGCCAGAAAAAATCCGTAGCTCAAACAACGTCATCGCAGTACAATGCAACTGATAAACAAACAAAATCTCAGTTTCAAAGATGTTCCTTTTAGGAAGCTTGCATCACCTCACATGTAACTAAGGGCTTACCACGGGACTTGCTGAGGAGATTATTGAGTAGTTTCTTCGTCAAAGCTTGCATGTTCTTCAACTCAGATAACTAATTCCGTGTTATGGAGACTACTGCATCTATTCTATTGGCCTTCTATCCAACTACATCAAGTGCATCTTGGAGTGCAGCTCCAAAAAATCTTTCTGCTGGAACTTATGGAACAGTCGACATCATGTACCTACGTGAGCAATACACACTCTCACTGTTGCTCTGTGCAAAGAGATCTAGACTTAAAGTAGTTGTTTTATGTTCTGCCTTCATATTTATATTTGCAACCTGAAACAAAAATAAATGTCCTATATCATCATTACGAAGGAAAACAAAAACCAAATAATTTCAAATCAGTCCTTTTCTAAAAGGAAGAAGGCAACTAGTAGCAGCAGGGCCTCATACATCTCCATCTTCTAGAATAACTGGAACAGTCGACTTTATAGAGGGATGAGATCATGTGCAACTGTCACTTCTTCTCTGTGAAATGACTGCTCTACTTGATGAAGGCTAAAACTAAGATACAAAAAGTTACAACATCATACGAAGGAACAAAACTACTTGTTCATTCTCAAAATATTATTCTGGTCTGATATAGCAATTTAAGCACTCAACCTAAGGACCTCAAGCAAACTGATCAAAGTAGAATGCATGGTTTATGAATGTAATGAATCCTTCAAATGAGAGCTCCTTAACTGATAGAGAAGCATTTACCGAAGAACAAAATAAGCATTTAACCATTGTGGCTGATATTAACTAGCATACTCAATGTGTAGTTAGATATGAATCTTAGGTAAGTAGGATTGTTGTAATCATCGACAAACTACTATAGTAACTCAGTCAAATTACAAATAGAATAGTAGTGTGCCTCTAATAGACTAGCCAGATCATTTCATAGAAATGGGAAACAATCTATCAAACAATTTGGTTTATAAACATTCAGAATTAAATTTTTGATTGTCTGCCCAAAGACCAATTGAACTATCGTGTGCCTCGTATTAAAATAGTTAGACAAGTGGCAGATACCAGAGTGAGATTTGAAGTGAATGGTTGATTATGATCCTTTTGTTTATGTTATATTGGATTCTGTTGCAAATATGGCCTTCTTTTAATCATCCTAGTGCCTCCAACAAAAAGAAAACTGAACTAGAATAAATGGCCTGAAACCAGGGGACTTAAACCTTAAAAAAGAGGAAGGGGTGCTTACAGTAGCTCTATATAAAGTCTTACAGTAGCTTATCTGGTTATAGGTATGTTCGTTGAAGATGTCCGCTGCATCATGTAATTGAACTGGTAGTCTTCATACTTTAGAGTTGGCGCTCTGCATAAAGGTGCAGCGGGTAGTAAACATAAAAGGTTCCAATCTAATAGATGTTAGCACGAAGTGATAGGAAAGGAATAGATACTTACTAGATTATAAGAGCCCTTCATTCTACGATTTCTAGTGTAAACTGCACTTGTTCATTGGGTAACAATAGCAAACTGTTAGAAATCATGGGGTAAGCAGATGCAAATAAACCCGACCTATTACTAGAAGCAGTATAACGAATGTAAATGTGTACTGCACATATAAGAGAATAGCATCAAGTAGGAAATAACAGTTAGTGTCATAGCCTACGCCAAACTAGAGAGAAATTATAATGGAATTAATTATGGGCAGGCATGACTATAAAGAGTTCTTTTGGGAAGATACGGATAACATCTATAGAACTTGTAAGTTTCTACAAAAGTATCTCCAATACCAAATACAGTTAAATTCTCCATATTTATCATACGAAAATCAAAAGAGATCTAGTTACCTGGGCCGGGATGGCGTTTAGGCATCCTGTGCATCCTAGGTGGTTACGTCGAGGTTGCTGAGGGTGTTGTGGTGCTTATGGACGAAGGTAAAGCAGAATAGGGGTTGCTCCGAGCGCTGGACGACAATGGCGAAGAAGCAGATTCCTGGCGGTGCTTGTGGAAGCTGAACAGGGGTTGCTCCAAGCACTGGATGACAGTGGCGAAGAAGCAGATTTAGGGTAAGGTGGTGAAGGTTAGATGTAGGGTTTTCCGCAGGGCTTGCCTAGCTGCGGGCGAGGATTGTGTGTGGGGGAGGGGGCAGGGAGGGCTATAGAGGTAGTGAGCCAGGAAATTATGATTGAAGCCCCAATGAACTGTCTTAACTAGGGGTCGAAAGGGAATTCATGTATGTTTGAAACAAATGGGCGCAAAATATAAGCGGGATATTTTCCCGCTCGACTAAATCTAAGCCATACTCCCTGGAATCAAAGGCAGTCACATCGCTGATCATCCATGGCCCATGTTCAGAAACTAAGGCCCCATTAGGCATTGATCATCCATGGCTCATATTGGCTCGCTTCATATATTAAGGCCCCGTTCGTTCTTTTTTCAATGGTGGAAGGAAACTTCCACACTGCTCCTATGACACATGGCAACATTTGGATGTCCCGAGCAAGACTTTTTAAGCGGCCATCAACAATGACTACCTCTCCCCATCCAGGCACTATGCACACACCGAAGAAATTTCTCTCTATCTCTCCCCTCCCTCCCCCTTTCTTTAGGCTGGCCAAGCCACCTCACACACAAAAATGTTGCGCAGCTACTCCGATCAGTGCACATCCGTTGATGAGTCCAACGCACGGACCAATGGGGATATCAGACCCTACCATGGTGATAGCGGGGAGTCCATTGACGGGACGTACTATTCCGACACACCGGAAGGTAATTTTTATGACGAGGACCCTGCTTACCGTCATCTGATGGAGGGGATGCTGCCAGAGAACACAATGGAGGAGGAGGATGGTTTATCTTTCATCTATGATGGACCCATCATCTTCAAGAAGAGTTCACTTGATCCACCCTTCTTTGGAAAGAAGAAGAGAAAGCATGAGGATGAGGGCTCGAAAGATCTATGGCCACATCTCCAGGTACGAGACGTCGTGTCCAAGAAGAGTGCACTCAATCCCTTCTTCACTGACAATAAGAAGAGAAAGGAGAAGGAGACGGGAGGCTTGAAGAATAAGAAGACAACGAGAGCTTGGGGATGCCACGGGAAGCGGAAGGACGACGCCAACAGGAACGTGACAGCGGAAGGATCCAGGTCTAAGAAGAAGAAGAAGTCTTATGATTAATTTTGTTTAATTTAACCTCTAGTACTACCTATCTGTAATAAGGTTCGGAGATTGAATATTATCAAGTGCAAATTGTAACGGTGTTGGGATCTAGCGTAAGTACTACGTTTGTCATTTCATCTCCCACTGCGACACCATACATGCTCTTGTATTACTTCCTTGCCTTAATTTCTGCACGTGTTCGAGGAAAGAGGGGTGCCAATATAGAGAAAGTGATGTCAATTAGTACTCAAGTGATTTCAGATAATTAATACTCCTACTAAAAGGAAGAGACCTAGGAAACCGCATGTATTCATAGTGATTAACTGAAATATGGAGTACTACTATCAAAGTCCCTGGATTAAATTAACCTCTGTATAGCGTACTTACACGTAAATCATCTCCTTACTCGGCATTGATTTAAATTATGTAATGTCACATTGATATGAAAACTCGACTATGCCCAACTTGCTATCCCCTGGCCAGCATCGCGGCACGTCAAAAAGGTTGCGTCGCCTGCAAAATCAAACAAGCACGCAACCATTTATATGCTAGAAGAATCCAGCAGACACGCAAACATCAGAATCAGGAGACTGCACGCCATGCCAAAAACACACGAGCAAAGAGAAGAAAATCACCGAGAAATAAAGAGGAGCAAAATAAAGTGCCTTGGCAGCAAGGACGTGCATCTCAGCACCTGTGTCTCTGGCGTGTCCCTAGGAACCGTGTGATGACAGCTGCATCTGAGTAGTACAGTTCACTTCATGAAGTCAATGAGCAGGAGTACTCAATTACTACCTAGTAAAAAACCGTAAATAGCTACTACCGCCCGCCCCGCGCAAATTCCTAAACCTACCGGAGTAAAAAAGCGATGATGTACTACTCGAGTATAAAAACACATCTATTACCGGAGTATTAGTATAATTGTACTACTACTGCCGCTACTGTTCTACTCCGCTTACTACTTCGTGGAGTTTTCAGAATTCGGACCTGTTTTTTTCTAAATAATCCTAGCACATATATCTAGACAAGCTTACCCACAAGAAAGAAATGGAACCGTGCTAAGGCTTTGTGTACCGAGGCGTCGATCCTGACGTTTTACATATGGACCAGAATGCTGTAAACTTGGTTTCAGGAAAAATGGAATAGGGGCAGGTGCCCTTTCTCTCTAAAAAGAGAGAGAGAAACGAAAGAGCCAGAAGAGACAAGCAGAAAGAATAAAATACAGATCGTGTTGAAGACATGCATGCAGTCCTCGATCTCTCCCTTACAAAACTGTACACTTTGTGCTAGAACCCAAGCTTCTCTATCTCTCTCTAGGAGTATACCTTCATGTGGGTAGGATTTGTCACTGTACAGGGTGATACCTGCTTTACTCTTACATGTCAACTTCATGTAGCTTTGTTTTGACCGACCAGTGTGAAGCATGATGTTGAAGTGGCATTCATCAGCCAGTCAGCCATCGCAGGTGCGGCGATACCTACTTTACTCCATTTTTATGCAGTAGCATGGCTCTATGATGGATCAAAGGAACCCTGTATTCAATTCCCTCAATGCTTCATAAAAATTCTGGACTGCGGGCACTGCATTGGCGAGCCGAGCTTTCAGGGAACCACTCCAATGCCGCGCATCTCGGCAGATTCCACCAAGAGCTAGCCGGTGATGGACAAAGACGAGCTAGCGCCGATAAGTGTTCCATGCCCCCACGACGACTGTCTCACCATGGTCGCCTACCACAAGCTCGACGACCACAAGACCGTGTGCCCATATAGCCTATGCGACTGCATGGAGGTCAGCTGCATTTTCATCCCCTCGCCGATCGAGCTCCTTATCCACCTTGACGACGACCACAAGGTATAAGTGCATAGGATATCGTATGGCGTTACCATCCTTTCTACCATCCATGGTCATCATCTACGGTGATGACGCTAGCGTGTTCAGCCTCATCATCAGCGAGATTGTCTAGGCCACCGCCGTTTCCTCGGTGTCAACACCCGAATTTTTAATCCCAGATGCCTGTTATGTCATACATCGCAATCCCAGGATTACCATTTTTGCGAGATAACATATTTGGATATCATAGTACATCATCCATTACAAACCATACATAAGGTCTTACACAAATAAGGATCTCATGATCCAGTTCTTAATACAACTCAAGCAGCGGAATAACGTAATAATAATGATAGCGTAGGCGAAGCTCCATTTTCAGGGTCACGGGCAATGCTGACAATGGGAGATGATCCTAGTTGTCGTAACCTTCCTGCGGTCCGTCATCCTGGTACTCCTCTTCATAGTCTGGCTACGGGAATAGCCAGGGACAAAGCCATGAGTACTCTTTAAGTACTCGCAAACTAATACTAACAAGTTAAGGGGGTTTTGTAGTAGGATACTAAGCTCTAGGGTTGTTTTGCAAAAAGCCAGATTTACCTCTACTAAGTTCAAAAGCAAAGAAAACTAGTTGAAAGTTTTATAACACCTAAGTGGGAACTTGAATTTCATATAACAACTCTATTGTGGTCAAGTCAAAGTCACAAATCATTCCACAAGTTGTTTTGAAAACATCTGACGATAGAACAGTATGGCCACTCCAACTATCCATAACCGCGGACGCGGCTATTCAAATAGTTTGACACTCTGCAGAGATTGTACACTTCACCACAAAATTCGATACATCCGTTAGAAATAATCCTGAATTTACCATACTCAGTATGCGGATAATCAATCCTAACCTTTCAATTACACGCCCTAGTATAGGCACCTCTCCTATGAGTTTGGCCTCCCAACCATGACCAACTGTCATCTTGGGTACTGCACAGGTGGACAATCTTCACAAGGTAGCCTCAGCTCAGACCTTGGCCGCAAGGGAACCCATACTAAGGTATATACAGTCAAGCCCTACCCAAATTTCGGTTATTGTGGTTGTACGGTAAAATTGGAATGGTATCGCATCCAGACAACCATCAGTTGTATAAAGGGCTAAGGATCATGTCTCAACATTTTCATCATCCAAATCATCTAGTGTTCAAGAACATATGTCAAAACATTTCAATAGAATGACTCATCATTCTAAGTTTTTCATAACCATTTTCACCAAGTATTCCCATCTAAAGTTGATCAAGTTTTATGCTTAGCACTAGCAGCTACATGTGGGGGTAAATACTAATGAGGGGTGGTAAACCAGTGGGGATTAGCTAAGTTTAATCTCATGCCTTAGGATGACATCAAGATTATCTAACTTAGGCCAAATTTTATGCCCTTTATGCTACCTTCAATTATGTTCTTAGAATCTATAAGTCACTAAGTAAACTCTAAGAGAGAGCTTTGATAAGGAAAAATAAAGTATTAAGCTTGCAAGTAAAACGTGGATTGGGTATCCAGTGGTGTAAGCTTGCTAATTTAATAGCTTGCTAAAATATGAGTGTAATCTTGCTAAGTTGCAAGTGTTAGATTCCTCATTCAACCAGTAGTATTAGGCTTGCCTTGTGCAGAGCAGTGGTTGCAGTTCTCCTCGGCTTATTCCTCATAGTATCCTCCTTCCTCCTTGTATCCTTGGTCGGTACTAGCGTCTATAAATAAATACGAGGTACACAATCACCAAACAATACATAACTATTTATAAACATCACACAAAGGTTCATACTAGATGATCTATCATCATCACTATCATTACAAGATTAAAGCACTTGTCTTATTTATTTTATTTTGAGAAAAGTAATTTCTACTCATTGAAAAACTACTTAATATTTAATATTCTCCAACTCAAACATGGGATCATGTTGACACATGTCATCACCACATATTTCAGTACATGGGAATGTGATTTAAAGTGGTGTCACAATTTAATAATGCTTAACCTTTTTATTTTAATTAAATAAAATGACTAGAAATGCCTATGTGGCATTCTTTTATTACTTGAACATTATCTCTCCAAGTAAACCTATATGTTTTTATATATTCTGAAAGGTATGATCAAATGTGATTTTTGAGAGTTGGAATCATCTCAAAAGCTTTTATGGTTGAATTTTGAAAAATGTTTGAATGCAGAAAAGCTTCTGCATTGTTATTTTTACCATAGCTGATCTACAAATCCAATTGGTTTGAATCCAACGGGCTTCGATTAAGCATTTCAGTACCTTTCTAACAAAATTGGTTTCATGCATTTTGGTTCAGTGAATCGAGCTAGGTTAATTTTTGAATCTAGCTATAGAACTGTGTTTGAAATTAAATGAATAAAACTAAATTTGAATTGTTGGGTCGCGCGGGAGGTTTTACTAGGCTGGACCACTACGCACAGCGCACGCGCGGGCTGGTTAAGTGGTTGTCCCCACGCGTCAGTGAGACGGTGAGGTGCAAAGCGGTACGGGGCAATGTGGACCATGGGATCTAATTCTAATCGAATGACTCTGGTTCATCGTCCATGTCGGGCACGCCGGCGAGACAGAACCCTAGAGCGGCAGGTGGGGGTCGAGGGAGGCTCACCGGGGCTCAGGCGGTGGTCGGCGACGGGGGCGAACGACGAAGTCGACGACGGCGGTTCTCCTGGTACCGGCAGCTTCTCCTGGGGCGGTTCCAATCGATGGCTCCCTTCTTCTCCAGTAGCGGAGGGCTCTAGCCAAATTCCGGTGATGCGCTGCTCGCCTTGCTCCGGGAGTGAGGTGGGGTGGTTCTGAGGGAGAGGGGAGTGAACTGGTGTGAAGAAAACAAGCGGTGGAGGCCTCTATTTATAGTGGCTGAAGGGGACTGACGGGAGCGGGCTGAGCTCGTCGTGGTCGACGGCACAGAGTGCTACTGGCATGGGCGACGGTTGGGGGCGGTGCTGTGCTCCCTGGCGAAGCTCAACGGCGTGGTGGCGAGGCGTGGGGCGGTGCTGATCGGTCAGAATGCGTCGACGCTCTGGGCGGGTCCGTCAGTGATTTTAATGGCGCACAACGCGCGTGGTTCGCGCGGAGGCGAACGGGCATGTATGCGGGGTTGTTGGGTCGGTGGTGATCAGGCACGCGTGCGGCGAGGGCGGCGCGCGGTCTGTGGGTGCTGGTCGAGGGTGGCGCACTGGCGTGCTCTCGGATCGCACGCAGAGAGGTTTGGCATGGTATTGTCGTGTGGTCCAGGGGCTATCTACGCTTGGGGTTGGGACAGGGAGTGGCGGTGGACGGTGCTGCGTCTGTGAGACAAGGTTTCTAAGCTTAGTGCTGCTCCTAGCTTGCTGTCGACAATGGGGTGGCAAGGTGAGGCTCGGAATGCTTGCCATTAATGGCATGGTCTGGTTTACAGTGAGCTAGAGGGGTTAAACAAGTTAGATGATCTACTGAGAGTGTAGAGTGAGCTATATAGGGAAGAAGTTAGGCCAAAATTACTGCACACTATAGTGTTTGATGTTTGTTTGATTTGTATCTGCAAAGGTGTTTGATGAAATGGCTGCAAGAGATTCAAATTTGAATTTTGGATTCAAACTTGGTGGGTTTTCTAGGCACATACTAGGGAGTGTCTGGTTAGTTGGATTAGTCAAGGGGCACAGGTTTGGTTGGGTTTTGAAAATGGGTGATCTTCACATATGATAAAGATTAAATTTTGAATTGTGATTTGAATGAGGTTACCAAATGTTTCTGTAAGTTTGAAAGGTGGGCTTTGATTCACTTTTACTTGTTCTAGCAAGGGGTGAAAAGAATTGGGAAAGTTTCTATTTGAAATCTTGGACTAGAAACACTCAAAGTGACCTAGTGAGCAAGATTGGCAAAATGACCATTTGCTTTATTTGATTTGTTTTTTATTTTCTCTTGATTTGTTTCTGCATCGAAATGTTTTATATGATGTTATTTTCATCTTTAAACCATTTCTTGCTATTTAGGTTAATCACACAAGTTCATTCATGCATTTATCAAATCATCTCATACACGCATGCATTCATATGATTTAAATTAATCAAAGTTTTTGTTAACCCTAAATTTAGTGATTATATTTGATGATCAGTGTTTAATATTTTTGCGATGTTACACTCAGTGTGCGTCAGGGCGGCCGCGTGCTCGTGGCCCTGGTACAGGGTGAAGCTATGCGCGACTGGCCCGCAGTCACCGGCGGATTTCTCTACAGACATCGTCAATAAGTTAATGGAGCCAACGAGCTGCGCGTCGCCCCGCAGTGTCGTCCTCGAAGATCTAATGTTCCTCACGGTGCCACCATGGTACATAACCACAGCTGTTGGACAGTACCAGAAGGTGTTCTCTTTATGTGTTTTCATCGATAGGTAGAATTGATCTTAAACTTCGTCTAGTGATCCTAACGCGATGGTAATGATGTATTACTAGTTAATTTAGTTCTATAGTTCCACTGGTTTACTTATTACTGTAGTAGTACTCGGAGATAAGGTCTATTTTGGCACTAGGAAAGGTGTATTTTGGCTGTAAAGTGAGTTTGCTGATAATGTTTATATTTAGGATTTAAGTGTTCTCTACAATTATATGGCATACTTCTATATATTACACCAGACTCACGTGCAAGGCACGTGCAACTTACTCATCCTACAACTTTTCCTTGCTTGATTTCAGGGTCCTTTGTGCTAAATATATGGACCTGGATGCAATTTTATCTTTTGTGAGATCCTTGGTGTAACATTTATATACACATCCTATGACTATGTTAATTGAAGCATCTCACTCCCTCGGGACATACCTAGGTCAGAAAAATAGTGCCACCACCCGGTTTTCACAAAAAGTGGACGATAACCTTGGTCATTTGGCCTGAAACCAAAGAAAGTACACATGGAGTACATGGTATAGTAGGTGAAAGAACATTTTATAATCCCTAGTGTTTTGTGTGTTAGATAACAATATCAAGGATTATTTAATGTGTGTTGAAGTGTTGCAGCCACCTATGAGAAAAAGGGAAAGGATTCTGTTTTTGGGGGGGCGGATAATCCGCCCCCACCAGGGGCGGATAATCCGCCCCTCCCTCTTCCCAAGTAGGCGCAAGCCCCAGAAGGGCGCGGAATTTTCCCAGATTTTCCAGCCCCGCCGGATAATCCGCCCCTCAGGGGGGGCGGATAGTCCGCCCCCCTGCTCATCGCCAAGGCGCAAGCCCCAGAGAGGGGGCGGAGTATTGGATGGACTTTTCGGCCTGGCCGGATAATCCACCCCTCAGGGGGGGCGGATTATCCCCCCCCCCCAAGATCTTCACCAAGCTTCACCAAGGCGCTAGCCCTAGAGAGGGGGCGGAGTTTTCCCCGGATAATCCGCCCTTGGGGCAGAGTTTTCCCAGGGGGCGGATAATCCGCCCCCAAAGTGTGCAACGGCCAGATCTGGGGAGGGGATATTTAAGCCATCCTTCCCCCTCCTGCCAGACTTCTTGATTCATCTCGAAAAAGACCAGATCAAATCTGAAAGCTTCATCCAAGAGTGCTCCACCTAGATCCACCCAAAGGCCCCATCCCTTGGGGAATCGAAGGAGGAGAACTCGATCTTCATCATCAGCAATCAAGCGCTTCATCTCCTCTCCATTCATTTGGAGAACCCCCGATCTACTTGTTGTCATCTCGGGAGCCCCCAATTCGGTTGTGGGTGTGTGCCCCGATAGTGTTGTAAAAGGCACCGGTTCTCGCCTCGAAGGGATCCAATAGTGGAGAAGGTGGATCAGGCCTCTCGTGGCGAGATCCATCGGAGAATAGGGTGAGGCCTATTGTGGCGTGGTGGTCTTAGAACCGCCCACCCCTCCAACGCAGATGTACTTCCCTTAACAAGGAAGGAACTGCGGTAAAACAAATCCCTGTGTCTCCGCGTGCTCCACTACGGTTTCCTCGCTCCTCTTTTACGTGCTTAGTAGTTAGGGTTACATATAGGGAAATTCTTGTAGTTGCATATCTAGAGAATTTACTTTGTATCAAGCCTAAAATTGAAAAAGTATTAAAATTGGGTTAGCACCTATTCACCCCCCCTCTAGGTGCCCATACGATCCATTTCAATTGGTATCAGAGCCTCAGCTCTTATTTCGGGCTTAACCGCCTAAGAGAAGTATGGGTTCCAAGGTAGATGGGAGTGATGCTCCGGAGGTAGTTACCATGAACGATCTCAAGACGTTGGAAACAACCTTGGTGAGTTCTATGGAGGCTAAGATGGAAGAGATGCGTCAATTGATAATGCGTCTCTCCACATCCGCAGCATCACCTCCATCTAACTCTGAGGATACCACTCCGCAATCCAAGGAAACGGGTAAAACTGTTTCCAAAGATAACGAAGTGGTTGGTGATGATACTAGCAAGATCTCCTCCTCGAAAAAGGATAGCGGTAAGGATGGATACAATGAGGTTTCTTATGTGTATTCCCCTGATCCACCTATCCCTCACCCACATATACATAATAGGGGTGATCCACCCAAACTTTCTACATCTACTTTTTCTCAATGGCAATTTTTGATGAAATCTCATGTGTGTAGTTCATCCATAGAGTTGTGGAAGATCATCGAAAATGGTCTACATGTTGGAAACCCCAACAATCTCACAAGAAGAGAAGTGGTCGATAGCCAACTCAACACTACAGCTCTACACATGATACAACTTGGTGTGGGTGACAAAGACATGCCACACATTCATCATCTTAGCACAGCTAAAGAAGCTTGGGATGCCCTCACCGAGCTCTTCATCGGAAATGAAAGTATGAGAAGGAATAGATATGATGCCTTGAGCAATGAAGATGAAGGATTCTATATGCTGGATGGAGAAGACCACGAGGACATGTATAGGAGGCTCAAGGAACCACGGTGCAGCTCATGTTGATGATGCTTGGATCAAGCGCAAGTATGCCAGTGCTCTTATGCCATTTGAGCCCACAGATTTGAAAAGTCTCCAAGGTAGGCATAACTATCACCTCATGTCATCCAATGAGGTAATGCAAGAAATGGCCGCTTTCAAAGTGGCTGCCAAGAATGTCGAAGATGCTCGTGCTCGAGCTATGGGGATGCAAAAGGGGGTCAACATGGCCTTGAAGACTAGTGTGATTGATCATGATGAATATGCGGTACAAGGTCTGGACTGTCCCGAGGATATAAAAAGGATCCACGGACAATACTTGGCTCTTTATGCAAGAAACTTTTGGAAAGATCCAGCCAAGGCTAAAGCTGAACTAGATCGCAAGAGTGGAGCCTATGGAAGAAAAGAAAATGGTCCCAAGCTGAGAACATGCTTCAATTGTGGTGATCGGCTGCACTTCGTAGCTGAGTGTCCATATCAAAGTAGGGAGGGTAATGGAGGAAGACTCATTTTCAAGGACAAATCAAAAGCTCCACGTAAGAAACAATTTCTAAAGAAGAATGCTCCTTTCAAGAAGCAACCAAAGATTGTTCTAGTGGCTCAAGAAGAATATTCATCGGGGAGTGAAGATGAGGACGAGGACGATAGCTCTCAAGAGGTGGCTGCTATAGCCACTACATCTACATCAACATCTCTCTTCGACTCTCCGAACGAAAACATCATCAACAAGAATTCTACTTGCCTCATGGCAAGAAGCTCCGAGGTAACTTCTTCTAACTCTTCTTTTCCTAAGGATATGATTGACTTGGATGATCCTACTAGTCTTAAGGTTAAAGAAGAGATCATTGCTTTGGATTATTTCTACACTAACTTGCAAGGTGAGCACAAAGTTCGTTTTGAAGCTCTTATGGATCAGCCGGCCCAAAAAAAAGCTCTCCTTGAGGAAAAGGGCAGAATTGAAAGGGAGGATGCAATGGAAATTGCATCCTTAAAAAATGCTCTTGAAGAGGAGGAAGAGGCTCGAGTCTCTCTTGAAGAGAGGCTTGAGTCTATTGAAGAGTCACATGATGAAATTGTGACTAAACTTGTTAAGGAACATGACAATGTTGTCACCAAAGCAAAGAAGTTAAAGAAGGAAAGGATTGACTTTGTGGCTGCTCATGATAGACTCACCGAGGAATTGGAGAAACTTGACAATGCTCACAAGGCGTTGAAAAACGAGTTATCTATTCTCAATGAGTCACATGATCAGGTTCAAAGTCGATTGGCAAAATATGATACTCCTAGCTCGTCCAACTCAACATATAGTAACAAAGAAAATACTAGTCTGGAAAAAGAAGTGATCAAGGACATCACTACCAAGGACAAAGGTGTGCTTGATGAAGTCCTTGGCAAGCAAAGGTTAAATCATGGTAAAGAGGGACTTGGGTATGTCACCAAGTCCAAGAAGAAGAAAACCAAGAAGAACAAGACCAAGGATGTGAAATCAAAGATAAGCACCGCTGAGAAGAATGTCACAAAAGACAAGACTAATAATATTGGTTTTGCAGGGGCTCACAATCCGAATTATGAACTCTTTTGTGATGACTATGGCGATGTTTATGCTTATTATGTTGGTCCTTTTGATGAATATATTGCTTGGTCTATTTGGGTCCCAAAGACCCTTGTTACTAACATGAAAGGACCCATTTAAAAATGGGTACCTAAAACCAAGAAGTAATTTTCTTGCAGGGCTATGCTTCCGGTGGGTCAAAATGGGTGCTGGATAGTGGCTGCACTAGTCATATGACCGGAAGCAAGGAGATCATCATGGAGATGCGTCCAAATCATGATAATATCACAGTCTCCTATGGTGATAAGTCTAAATCTCAGGTATTGGGTCTTGGCAAGGTTGTGGTTGCCCACGATATCTCTCTCGTGGACGTCATGCTTGTTGAGACCCTCGGTTACAACCTTCTTTCTATATGTGCCCTTGGCAAGATGGGTTTTGCTGTTTTTATCGATGATGATTTGGTGGTACTCTTGTGGAGCAAGTCTCTAAAGGTCGCTTTCGTTGGATACATCGAAAATGACCTGTATGTGGTGGACTTCTCGGGGAAAACCACTTCGGGTCTGATGTGTCTATTCGGAAAGGCCGACGTGGGCTGGCTATGGCATCGCCGTTTAGCCCATGTCAACATGAGAACTTTGCAAAGTCTCCAGAAGGGTGGCCACATCCTTGGACTAAAAGACAATGTCTCTTTTGACAAAGATCGTGTTTGCACGGCTTGTGTAGAAGGAAAAATGCATGACTCTCCCCACAAGAGGAAGACTATTGTGTCATCAAAGAGGATCTTGGAATTACTTCATGTGGATTTATTTGGTCCTCCTTCTCATGCAAGTCTTGGTGGGAAGAAATATTGCTTGGTCATTGTCGATGATTGCTCAAGATATACATGGGTCTATTTCTTCAAGCTGAAAAGTGAGACTCAACAAACTGTCATCGACTTTGCCAATGAAGTTCAACGTTAACACAATGTTCCTATCTTGGCAATTAGAAGTGACAATGGCTCCGAATTCAAGAACTACACTTTAAATGAGTTTCTTAGCGAAGAGGGGATTAGACATCAATATTCCGCTGCGTACACCCCTCAACAAAATGGTGTAGCCGAGAGGAAGAACCGGACTTTGATGGATATGGCAAGATCTATGCTAGCTGAATTCAAGTCTCCTTATAATTTTTGGGCTAAAGCCATATCCACTGCTTGTCACTCATCAAACCGGCTCTACCTTCAAAAGATTTTGGACAAGACTCCATATGAAATCCTTACCGGTAATAAGCCCAACATCTCATACTTCAGGGTATTCGGGTGTAAGTGTTTCTTTCTTATTAAAGGTGTCTGATTGTCAAAATTTGAGTTCAAGGCTTTAGAAGGTATTTTTGTTGGTTACGGTGCCGAATCCCACACTTATAGAGTCTACAACAAGCTCACTGGGATTGTTGTAGAATCTTGTAGTGTGCAGTTCGATGAAAATAACGGCTCCTTTGTAGGGCAAGTTGATGTTTGTGATGCAGATGTTGAAATACCCCAAGATGCCATAAGAAGAATGGGTGTGGGATTTTTCCACCCCATTGAGGAACCCCTTGTGGCGGATCGGGAAGGACAATGCTCCACACATGTGGAGCCCTCATCTACACAAGATCAACAAGCTCCTACTGTTGGAGAAAATCCTGCATCAACACCGCAATCTGCTGAAGATCAACTGTCCCCTTGGCAAGTTGGTAGTCCCAGGCCGGACTATCCGCCCCCTCCTAGGGGCGGACAATCCGCCCTGGCACTCCAACTCGTTCCAGTGGATCCGAAGGAGAAGTCAACAACTCAGAAGCTCCCAGGCCGGATTCTCCGGCCCCCGAGGGCGGATTATCCGGCCCTGGGTCTCCAACTCCCGTCAGGCATTCTCAGGAAGATGGTTCTGGTACTTCACCTCCCAGGCCGGATAGTCCGGCCCCTCCAAGGGGCGGATTATTTGGGCCTGAAGAAAATGTTCAGCAACAATCTTCTGGCGTTAACGGAGACCAAGATCAAGGGCAGGGCAGTAATCAAGACAAGGATACAACTATTGAATCAACTCCTCCTTGAAACAATAAGGACATTGAGGCTCGTCGCAAGGCTCGTGCTGATCGGAACCTTGAACTAAGAGGTCACACTCTTGACAAGGTTGTTGGTGATCTACGACGAAGGGTATCCACTAGAAGAGAACTTGCAAGCTTCTGTGATCATCAAGCTCACATTTCCATGGTTGAACCGAAGAAGGTTTTTGATGCTCTTGAAGACCCCGATTGGGTTGTTGCAATGCATGAAGAATTAAATAACTTCAAACGCAAAAAAGTTTGGAAGCTCGTAGAAAAACCAAAGGATTGCCGCAATGTTATCGGCACCAAGTGGATCTTCAAGAATAAACAGGATGAAAGTGGCATTGTTGTGAGGAATAAAGCATGACTCGTGGCTCAAGGATTCTCTCAAGTGGAAGGAATTGATTTTGGCGAGACTTATGCTCCTGTGGCTTGTCTTGAGTCCATCTGTATCCTTCTTGCATATGCAGCCCATCATAATTTTAAATTACAACAAATGGATGTTAAGAGCGCTTTCCTTAATGGTCCTCTACATGAGTTAGTATACGTCAAGCAGCCCCCGGGGTTTGAGGACCCCAAATTCCCGAACCATGTCTACAAACTCGATAAGGAGCTCTATGGCCTTAAACAAGCCCCACGTGCGTGGTATGAGCACCTTAAAGAGCTTTTGCTAGACCGTGGATTCGAAGTTGGGCAAATCGATCCCACTCTTTTTACTAAGAAGGTTAATGGGGAGCTTTTTGTATGCCAACTTTATGTAGATGACATTATTTTTGGCTCTACTAACCAAGCTTTTAACGATGAATTTTCAAAGCTTATGACTGACAGGTTTGAGATGTCCATGATGGGTGAGCTGAGGTTCTTTCTTGGATTTGAGATCAAACAACTTAGAGAGGGAACCTTTATTAATCAAGCTAAGTACATCCAAGACATGCTCAAAAGGTTCAAGATGACGGATCTCAATGGCGTTGCTACCCCAATGCAAACAAAGTGTCATCTTGAGCTCAATCCTAAGGGTAAAGACGTGGATCAAAAGGTATACCGATCCATGATCGGCTCTCTCCTTTACCTGTGCACATCTAGGCCCGATATCGTGTTAAGTGTAGGAGTATGTGCAAGGTACCAAGCCGCTCCTAAAGAAAGCCACTTAGTGGCAGTCAAGCGAATCTTCCGATATTTGGTTCATTCCCAAATTTTGGGTTATGGTATCCCAAGGGTTCAAGTTTCTCTCTATGTGGTTACACTGATTCAGATTGGGCTGGTGAAAAAGATGATAGGAAATCAACCTCTGGTGCATGCCAATTCTTGGGCAGGTCTCTAGTGTGTTGGTCATCAAAGAAACAGAATTGTATTTCACTCTCAACCGCCGAAGCTGAATATGTTGCTGCTGCAAGTGCTTGTACACAATTGTTATGGATGAGGCAAACTTTCAAGGAATATGGTGTCAATTGTGACAAAGTGCCTCTATTATGCGACAATGAAAGTGCTATCAAAATTGCTTACAATCCCATGCAGCATACAAGAACAAAACATATAGAGATTCGCAACCACTTTATTCGGGATCATGTTGCTCGTGGTGATATTGCTCTATCCTTTGTGAGCACGAAGAACCAACTTGCTGATATTTTCACGAAGCCTCTTGATGAAGCAAGATTTTGTTATTTGAGGAATGAGCTAAATATCATAGATTCAAGGAGCTTGGCTTGACTACCCTTGCACACTCACTTTCTCTTATTCATGTATTTGGTTTAGATGCGGGCATAGACATAGGGGGAGTGTGGTCCTAATTGATTGGGCCAACCCTCCCCCCATAATGCCGAAAGCAAGTAAAATCATTTCCCTTAATATCATTTTGTGATATGTGGGTCATCGATGAGCATTGGTTTTGAACTCAAGATACATCTTCGCGGTGTCATGCCATGCGCTCCAACATGGTGGCTTCGGCCACAGCCCTCTTCCTCAAGAAGATTTGGTTTTTCATGGGTCTCGTTGGATTTTCTTGCATATCTCATGTTCTTATGGAAAACACACTCAAATTTGTCTTTTGATTGCTTTGATTCTTGCAAATTTGGGTGTGTACTACCATCTCAGTTTGATGCTCTCAACCCAAGCCTTTCTCTCCCTCCTTGAACCATCTATTCTTGCACACAAGTCCTCTAAAACACCATCGAGAGGTTTGCTAGGTTGCTCTGGCCTGATTCTGTATTCTACAGAATTTCTGGGGGGCGGATTATCCGCCTTAAGTGGGGGGAGGATTATCCTCCCCGGGAGAAATCAACCCCTTATAGGCTGGGTCGAGGAGGGCAGGCTCAAACAGAGCAGCCAGTCCTCCCCCAACCCTACCTCTGCCCCCAGCCGCCACCGGAGCATCTGCCTCTCCTGGAGTCGATTCGACCACCGGATTCTCCGGGCTCTCCCCGGATCTTCTTCACCTCGCCTCCGGGTATCTTCTCCTCCGCGATTTTCCTCCAATGAGTGAGGGTAACTCCCTCATCTCTCTCCTTTTGTATGGGATGTATTTTATTTGGTGGAAATATCGTTGTAGAAGGTCCTTGGTGTTGTTCCTTACATGCTAGAATCAGTAGAATTGCAACCCTAGTACCCGATCTGTTTTGCCATGGTAGATCTGAGCCAATCCAGAAAATTTCTATAATCCGGCCTAGAGAGTAAAATCTGGTCTGTTTTGGTTCTGATTCTGCAATTACACATCACTGGTTATGGGTTTCATTGCTACTCTTTCTCCGTGTTTTTCTCCTGGACTTGTGTGTATACTTATCTCCATGCTATCCCTCTAATGCTTTTCACAGGTGGTTCCAAGCCGACCAAGACCTTCGTCCGTCGTCCCCGTCCCCGTTATCTCAAGCCCACTACAGACGGGAAGTTCATTGACGAGACCGAGGTCAGCAGAGCAGCAAGAGAGGCTGAACGGATGGCAGAGGCAAGTAAGAAAACTAAGAGGACCGCATCTCGCAAGGGCAAACAGTCTCGGCCCAATTACAAGGCTATGGACAGTCTTCAGTATGCCACCATTCGTCAGACTGATTATTATGATGAGGCTGACAGCGATGGTCCCCCCGAGGACAAAATGTTTTGGAATGCCCACTTTCGGGCTATTCATGATAATGTCTATGCTACTCTCAAGATTCGCCCCATGCGTCCCATCAATTTGACTGAGGCTCAATCCAAGACAAGACTCATTGAGGCACTAGATGTGACCAACAAGATGGGGCTGCACCACCTCATGACTATCCAATGCAACAATGATTCCTCTGTGGTGCGGCAGTTCTTCTCAACTCTGGTGACTTGCGGTGATGAGCGCTGCACTATGAAGTGGATGACAGGGACAACCATGATTCAGTCGGACTTTCGCACCTTTGGGAAGGTTCTTGGTTATGCCTTCCATGGCCGTGACACTCCTTCGGGCCACCGTATCATTTCTCCTCTGAAGCCATCCAAGGATACTACACTTGCTCCTTGCCTTTCCTCTGATGGGGTTGCTGGTACTTTCGATGGTCTCTCTCCCTGGTATGCAGCCCTTGTTGGCATTTTTAGGGACTGCATCGCTCCTAGTGGTGGCAACAATGACAGGATCCGTGGCCACCTGGTTCCACTTCTTGCGTTTGCTCACGAGTGTGCCACTAACTCTGGATTAGCCACAGGTTACAAACTGGATGTCATGGACTATATTTATCATGAGATGACGGATGCTATGATCAACAGGCTCTCTATTCCTTATGCTCCGTTCATAATGATGCTCGTCAAGCATATGTTGCCACATGAGGATTTTGGCACTGCTCTGGATGGAATTCACAAGCCCAAGAAAATCTACAACAAGGCTCAGAAGATCCATCACCCTTCCACTGCCCTGGAGTCCTTCATGCGTGATGATCGGGCTAGTGGTCGTCGTTCCACGGTGTCCCCAATGGCACGCGAGGTCAAGCAGCTTACTTGGTTCCAGCGGAACATTCTTTGCATGGGTATTGACATTCACAAGGGCCAATATGCTGCGTACCGCATGGATCATGAGAGGGATCACACGCAGAAGCTTATCCTCCACCATGTCTCAGGTGCCACTGGCCATCCACCTCCTCCCACTGCTCCAGATCCGTATGCTCAGTGGACCACCTCAGGGATCAACTATGGCGATCTCGAGAGTTGCCTCTTTCCTCCTCCACCGAGGGAACCCACTCCTCCAGCTGATGATGATGATGATGAGTATGATGAAGAGGAAGGGGACGGGAATGACTACGACGAGGATGAGGAGGAGTGATCTGCAGGGGCGTTAGCATCGCTCTTCTTCCTTTTTGGCGTTTCGATGCCAAAGGGGGAGAAGTAGTTCTATTAGGTCTCTTGGATTTGCAAGGGTCGGGCACAAGCTTTTCTCTTTTAGTCGTTTTTATTTGCTTGCTTGTGCCTTTTCTAGCGTGAACTCTTTTGCTATTTGTGTTTGTCTATGTAAGACTATGTCGTACTCCACTATGTTTGGTACTATGTTTGGTATTCATGGAATTCTGGATTTATCTATTATGGACCTCATGGAATTCTAGAATTATGGAGCATATTTGATGGCATATGGATTCATGGGATTATCTATGTATGCTTTGGCTATAGTCTCATCCCGGTGGTATGACCTTGTTTCCCAAACCACCTCGTTTCAATTATCTTGGTTATGGAAGTAGTGTTCTCCCTAGTGTGTGTATTTGTATTCAAATGCAAATCTTAAATATGCACACATCTAGGGGGAGCGTCTTTCATTATTTAAGGTGGCATTTGCCGGTTTTATTGCAAATCCTAATATTGTCATCTAACACCAAAAAGGGGGAGATTGAAAGAACATTTTATAATCCCTAGTGTTTTGTGTGTAAGATAACAATATCAAGGATTATTTAATGTGTGTTGAAGTGTTGCAGCCACCTATGAGAAAAAGGGAAAGGATTCTGTTTTTGGGGGGGCGGATAATCCGCCCCCACCAGGGGCGGATAATCCGCCCCTCCCTCTTCCCAAGTAGGCGCAAGCCCCAGAAGGGGGGCGGAATTTTGGCCGGATTTTCCGGCCCTGCCGGATAATCCGCCCCTCAGGGGGGCCGGATAGTCCGCCCCCCTGCTCATCGCCAAGGCGCAAGCCCTAGAGAGAGGCGGAGTATTGGCCGGACTTTTTGGCCTGGCCGGATAATCCGCCCCTCAGGGGGGGCGGATTATCCGCCCCCCAAGATCTTCACCAAGCTTCACCAAGGCGCTAGCCCCAGAGAGGGGGCGGAGTTTTCCCAGGGGGCGGATAATCCGCCCCCAAAGTTGTGCAATGGCCAGATCTGGGGAGGGGGTATTTAAGCCAGCCTTCCTCCTCCTGCCAGACTTCTTGATTCATCTCGAAAAAGACCAGATCAGATCTGAAATCTTCATCCAAGAGTGCTCCACCTAGATCCACCCAAAGGCCCCATCCCTTGGGGAATCGAAGGAGGAGAACTCGATCTTCATCATCAGCAATCAAGCGCTTCATCTCCTCTCCATTCATTTGGAAAACCCCCGATCTACTTGTTGTCATCTCGGGAGCCCCCAATTCGGTTGTGGGTGTGTGCCCCGATAGTGTTGTAAAAGGCACCGGTTCCCGCCTCGAAGGGATCCAATAGTGGAGAAGGTGGATCAGGCCTCTCGTGGCGAGATCCATCGGAGAATAGGGTGAGGCCTATTGTGGCGTGGTTGAAAGGATACGGATGTCGCCTAGAGGGGGGGTGAATAGGCGATTAAAACTTTTCCTAGAGTGGCTCAACAAAGGCGGAATAAAACTAGTGTTTACTTTGTTAAGCACAACCTAGAAACAACTAAGGTTCACCTATGTGCACCAACAACTTATGCTAAGCAATACAAGCAACAAAGTGATAGCAAGATATATATTACTTCAAGCACGAAGGCTATCACAATGTAAAGTGCATAAGTAAAGAGCTCGAGTATAGAGATAACCGAGGCACGCGGGGACACCGATATTTTACCGAGTTCCTCCCAACATGGAGTACGTCTCGTTTGGATAGGGGGTGATATCAAACCACCAACGCCACAAAAGGCCTCCCTTATTCTCCGGTGAATCTCACCCCAACGGGATCGATCCACGCTTCCACTATCGGTGCACTTGTCGGTGGCAACCGGAACCTCTCACAAGGTTGGGGCACAACTCCACAACTTAATTGGAGGCTCCCAACAAACGCCACAAAAGGCCACAATGCCACCAAGGCCAAAAACCGTCTAGGGTTCCAAGAACCCAAGAGGGACAAGCTCCAATGAGTAAATCAAACCAAATTCTCCGAGGAGAACTCAAACCGATGCACCAAATGCAAATGGCAAGAACACCACAAAGATGCCCAAATCCCTCACTCTCAAGTTCCAACAAAGCTACTAAAGCTATTGGGGGAACAAGAAAGGAGGAATCAAAGAGAGACACAAAATCCCCAAAATCTAGATCCCCAAAGATGCACTCACAAAGAGATGAATCGGTTAGGTCAAAACGTGGGTCTAGATCTCCTCCAACTACCCCTCAAATATACGCAAGAATCAATGGAGGGGTGTGTAGAAATCAAGCTTAAAGAGTAGAGCAAATGGGGGCAAAGCTTGGACAAGAAAAGGAGGAAGGAGTAACCCTAAATGAAAATGGACAAAAGACTTATATAGGGCTAGCCAAAATATAGCCGTTGGGGTATTTTTCTGGACGGACCGGTAGTACCGGATGCGACCGGTACTACCGGACCGAATAAATCAAATCGGGTCAGGGAAACGCGAACTAGCCAGGAAGAGGAAAAAGCAGAGCAGCGCTCGCATGCAGCTGGCAGCGCATGCGGCAGCAGCGGGCGGGCCAGCACGCGCGCAGTAGTGGGCCAGCTGCATGCGGCAGCAGCGTAGCAGCAGACAGCAGCCGCAGCGGCGCAGTGCAGCAGCAGCAGCTGCTGCCAGGCAATAGCACATGCGCGCGCGCAGCGGCAGCAGCCAGCTCAGCAGCAGCACGCAGCGCAGCAGCGAGCGCGCGCATGCAGCGCAGCAGCTGCGGCGGGAGGGGCCCAGCGGCAGCGAGCGGGCAGGGGCGCGCGCGTGAGAGAGAGAGAGCGAGCGCGGGGTGCGAGGTGGCAGGCCCAACGCAGCAGCAGTTGGTCAACGTAAGCGAGTAGATCGGATCTGAGAAAAGAAATTGGGCAAATAAAACTGGGCCAACTGGTAGTACCGGCCCACCTGGGCGGTACTACCGGGCCGGTCCGGTAGGATCGGAAAGAGGTACCGGGCCAGACAGAAAATGGGCTGCGCGCGCCAGGCGCGTCCGGTACTGGCCCGGTAGTACCGGACGGCTCAGAAAACAACTTTTTCTTTTTCTTTTTAAATCGAATAACAGCCAATATTCAAACGGTCATAACTTTTAAACGGTAGCTCCGATTGACCCGATTCAAATTGCGTTGGATAGAGGGCGACAAGGGCTTCCCAATAAAAAGTATCAAGTAGAATAATGTGATATACCTCACTTGGTGAGAAACCGAAAAACCGCATAAATCAAAATCGCAACAAGATACAAATGGGAGATCCGATTTAGATGAACAAGAGCTTGTTATGGAGATTACCACAAGATCTATATCCTCACATGGATATCAACCAAATATGATGATGCAAGTATGCAAAGGTTTGAGCTATCTTCGAACGATGTGACCGAATTACTCATATGAGAGCCCCTCTTGATAGTACGGTTATCTATCCTAAACCCGGTCTCACACACACAACGTGAGACCGGCAAAAGGGAAAACCTATCAAGATTATACCTTTGCCTTGAGCATTCCACTTGAGCTCGATGTAGATGGTCTTGCCCTTCTCAAGATGGAACGCCTTTCTTAATTCCTCATCATCGACCTCGCAGATTGAGCTTGCCCAACATATCTTCTTTGCATTTCATCGACCTTGAAGCCAACACATGCTCCAAGCGATGCCAATGGACAAATCCTACAAGTATAACTTAATACACACATTAGTCCATAAAGATTGTCATTAATTACCAAAACCACACATGGGGGCCCAACATGTTCTTTCAATCTCCCCCATTTTGGTAATTGATGACAATCCCTTTAAGAGGGTTTATATAAGGAATATTGATGAGTAAAATGGTAATACCAATATCAAATACTACAAAATTATGTGATATTGGTACCACCACCATATATAGAGCAAACTCCCACACAATCTATGCATGTGTGATGAACTTGAATTTCATTGCATATATTGCCAATCATTATCATTGGTGGAGTTTCCTCTATATATACCACATGCTGAGCAACAACAAAGATGCAAGAGCATGAGAGGCAAATGCACAAGAACAAACTCAATACATAAACCAACTTCCCTTAAACCCTCTAAAACTTCTCCCCCATTGGCATTGATTGCCGAAATGGGTGACAAGTTCTAGAAGGCAAATATAGTAATAATTCCTCCAAAGGTGTGCCTTCGCACATATCCAATGAAGAATACTTGGGAGGGAGTAGAACTATATCGAGGATCCGAAAATTGCCAAAATAAAGTCAAATGATGCAAGCAATTTACAAGGTCCGATAAACCAATTGAAAACAACAAATGAGTTCAAATGGAAACAACAAGATGTTATGATATGAGCAAAAGAGTGTTTTACATAACAAATAGAGAAGCTCCCCAAGGTTTGTGCACAATTCAAAATAAATGTATTGGAATACACAATGCACAAATATGAAATCCTTGATCCCCCATGAGCATTTAAAACACAACAAATGTGAAAGAATGCAAATGAGTATTATTAAATTAATTAGATGAGCTCACCAAAGAGAATGCACCAATTATGATAATTGCATTTGGGAACGAGGTGCATAGTCATGGACTCCTCACTCATCCAAATTCATTTAACAATAAAAGACATGAAAGAACAAATATGAGTGCCCGAAGATGCAAACAAGAGGAACAAGCACTCATAGGCAAA
Source organism: Avena sativa (assembly GCA_916181665.1). Lineage (NCBI taxonomy): Eukaryota > Viridiplantae > Streptophyta > Magnoliopsida > Poales > Poaceae > Avena > Avena sativa. The sequence goes on along the minus strand of OV702283.1, from coordinate 149,536,329 downwards.
TAAATTTGGAAGCCACCAAAAAATCAAAAGGAATAAAAGGTGGTATCCAAGGAATAAGATTCAACTAAAATTATCTTCTCATATGTGCATAAGTCTCTAAGTGGAAAACATCACAAAGACATATGCCAACAAAGACATGTGCACACATAAAAAAGATATACAAGAAATCACATGAAAGCAAAAATGAAGTCTTAACATATACCAATAAGATTTTTTGCTTCAAAGCACGACCAAAGGCTCAATTATATCTTATTGTATATTAATGAGCTTCAAACACCAACACACTCCATATATTACAACTATCACCAAGGGAAAGGCAACAAGTATCATAAGATAAAATAGACTAGCAAAAATCTCACTATTGCACATGAGAGAAGTTGATGAAATGATAGGCAATAAAATTGCTAGATTGACATATTTGGGATTGGAGGATCATATGCATGATTTTGTATAGTCCCAATTATATGCACTCATCTCAACTTAAACACATATACAATATAGAGTCCTCTTAAAACCATGGCTAGAACTACAACAATTACACATCACTAATTCATGCTAGAAGGCAACCGACAAACGGTTGGAATCAAGATATATGAGCATGAGAAAGAGATACTTTTACCGAGATATAATTGGTAGGATGTAGAGGATATGAATTCATTGATCATCCTATATCTTGTCTCAAATTTTCATGTATGCACCACTTCTTCAAAATTGAGAGACAAGCATCCAATATATCTCCAATGTACCTAAAACACAATTAAGTACAAGATGGTCCCCAAACATATTGGGTCCAAAGTAGTTAGAGAAACTATAATACATAGGAGAGACTCCACATAATTATGTGCACATTGATATGAAATTGAATTTCATGCACAAGTTAGCCGATGGGAATTAGTGGAGTTTCCTCTATATATTGGATCAAAGAAAGCAAGCATACCATAATATAATCATATAGAAAAAATGCATGCATAAAGCTTTCAAGAACCAAAAAGGAGATACAATTTGAACAAAACACCAAGTAAACCGAGATGGCACACACAATAGTGTGACAAGACAAGAGGTGTCCAAATTGTATCAAAGAACCAATTCAACACATGAACAATCACACGTTCAACAAATGAATTAGGCTAAGGCCAAAAAGAGCAAAAATAGATAGAAATAAAAATGCTCAAGGATTTATCTCATTCTAAAATGGTCAAATCAAGAAGCAAGGAATGAGACAAAACCAACTCCCAAAAGGAGCAAGGTTTCAACAAGAAACCAAACTCCCCAAACTTCACATGATGGCACAAGTACCAAAATGAAAAGATTGAGGTTCCAAGCACATAAAACACGATACGGATAAAACAAAGAAGCATAAATATGAGTGTTCTAAATAACATAGGAGAGCTCCCCCATAGATAGTGCATTGTGTAGGATTTTCCTGTTAAATGCAAAATGCACACAAATGGGATCATCACTAGTACCTACAATAATTAAAACACAAGAGGATATCAATAAAATAAGAAGATCCACAAGAATCAATGAAGGCTTGGGCTTGGGAGACAACACAAAACATTTTCTTGGCCAAAGATAGGACAATATTAAGCAAAGGCCAAAGTGAATATGATCAATAAATTCTACCATAAATTTGGTACTAATTTTCCAAGGACAAGAAGAATTGAGAATAATCTTCCCTAGGTAGTTCATACGGATATGCAAGATCATATTCACACAATAAGAAGCATATAACTAAATATAAGAATTGGGCATGATACTTCAAACAAGATTCTTGGTAGCTTCCAATAGTCACACAATCACTAGTGATTAGAGTAACTTGAAGCAAATGGTTTCCATGATGATATAGAGATCTAAATATGAGGAAACACATACCAAGAAACACTCTCATATACAAGATCCAAGATATGATCAATAAAGGCATTCAAGCAAATTGGAACTTGTATGAGCAAATGTGTCACATAGGTGCTAGATAATAATCAATATCAATTCTAAGTGACACAACCTCGAATATTCACATTTTGTAGGATTGTAATATGCACTAAGCATATGACTCCCCCATAATGTGATACTACCATAAAACCAACACGAGGCAAAAGGATTCAAATAGAGATAATTAATGGACATTATAAAACTTAAATTTTTCATGAGAATTATACCACATAGAGACTAGAGAATAATCCAATATAAATACTAGGTGGGGTTCCTCATGAACACACATTTTTAGGATTGTGGAATGCCCAAGCATAACACTCCCCCAAAATGGGATAATCCATTAATTTCTCACAAGAGCCAAATAAGATATAAAATATAATCAAGAAAGGCTCCAATACAAGAAACACACATACATGGTGTGCCACCTAATCATACACAAATATGCTTGATACCTCAAGATAATTAAGTGGAAACACAACATGTACAAAAGCATGGAAGATACAAAACCAACACATGCACAAGGGGGCGAGTAACTTTCAATGAAATGAGTTAAGCATATGTTACCGCAAGGAGGAACATTGTAAATATAATAGGAGCAATATAATCCACATGACTTGGCTTGACAAAAAATAATAATGAAGATCCCTTAATTCTTCATGATGTAGCCAAGTCTCCAATGCCCTTCAAAAACTCCTATTGATCAAGTTTTGGCTTGTTGGTCCCCAACCGAGTTGGGTCCTAAGAGGTTAGTCACAATAGGCTTGGCAACCCAAATGGTTCTTTTCTTGAACCCACATTGAGCACCAAAAAATTTGGCAAACACATTGCCAACATCATCCTTACAAAGAGAATAAGCATCATCAATCAAGATAGGATGGGATGAGGAGATACCAATAGTGCATGAGGAAGAAATGTGCCCCTTCTTGCGGCATATGTAGCAAGTTCTACTCTTGCCATCTTTCTTTTTGGATGAAGAAACAACTTGAGGAAGAGTTTGAGTCTTCTTGGGAGGAGGCCCATCTCTAACAAGATGTAGAGCATAAGGCCGCTTCCCTTGTTGCTTCTTGCCAAGGGACTTCTTCTTTAATGGGCAATGTTTGACATGATGCCCTTCTTCCTTGCACTTGAAGCAAACAATGTTGGCCGGATTCTTGACTTGATCTTGGCCAATCTTCTTGTTATCCTTGTGCTTCAACTTGATAGTGGACTTGTTCTTGACATTGGAGTTGAATCCAATCCCACTCTTGTCATTGGGGGATTTTGCACACTCAAGATTTTGTTGAGTGCGGCCTTCCCTTGATGACCCTTTTTCAAGTCATTCTTCAAATAAGTGACTTTAGCCTTGAGATCTTTGATTTCCTCTACATGGTTAGTTTCAATACAAGTACTAGAGGAAGTAGATGCTACATTGTTAGAGCAACAAGGCATGGAATGTAATTCATCACGAGATATAGCATGGTTGTGAGAGGATGAATTACAAGGACTAGCACATGGCAATATAACATTTGGAGTAGATATAGTGCTAATGTCCACATGAGGCCCACAAGATGTTACCTTTGACATGATGGCCTCATGAGCCAACTTTAGCTTACCATGGGAGACTAGGAGATCCTCATGCGAGCTTGAGAGCTTAACATGGCTTTCTTCTAATTTCCCAGAGTTGCTAGTTAGCAAAGCAAGTTGAGCCTTTAGCTCAACATTCTCCTTCAAAATAGATGCTTCACAAGAAATAGAGTTAGTAGCACAAGCATTATTACTATTAGCAAGAGGTGAGGGCAACTTGTCAAGCTCTTTTGAATATGAGGCTTTAAGTTGCTCATGTGACTCGGTGAGTTTGATGAGCTCACCCTTTATGACCCTAGAGCCATTTTTGAGTTGCTCAAAATCCTCAACAAGTTTAGCATAAGCAACTTCAACTTCAAGTTCCTCATGGTATTCCTTTACTCTAGATAATTCTAGAGTAAAAGTCTCCTCAAGAGATTCTTTGGTGGTTTGTTCTTCTTCAAGGGAGTCCTTTACTTGAGCAAGTTCATTAGCATATTCACGCTCAAGTGCAAATTTTTCATCAATTATTTTTTCTTGCTCCTCAATAAGATCATTTCCTTCTATAGCATAATTCAAGATTTCAAGAAGGTTGGAGGAAGAAATTTAATTTTTGTAGAGAGCACTATAGACAACCTCTCCCATTTTCTTGATAGAGGTAATATCATACTTACCTCTATAATCATCATTATCATTCTCAACCTCATCATCATCATCATGAGATACATTGGGATTCAAAGAGGTTACCTTTGTTCCCTTAGCCATAAGGCACATGTGAGAACCGGAGGAAGGTGATGACGAGATTGCACTTGTAGCTCTCTTCAAGACCATGTCTTGGCCCATAGAATCTTCATTTTCCTCTACATGGTTAGCAACACAAGCACTAGATGAAATAGAAGTATTTTTATCATGGCAACAAGACAACATGAGCATATCATCATGAGATTTGTTCAAGTCATTTCTACATGATATGCAAGGACTATTAACACAAGCATGTGAGGAATTTTGAGTGCTAGAAGTGTTAAGGTCCAAAGTTAGATCATTGCAACTAGATAGATATGAGGGATTACAAATAGTGAGCACATTATCCATATTGCAATTTCTATCACCACTCACCATATCATTACCTTGTGAAAAATCACATGTTGGTGAAGTGGTAGACGATGAGAACTCATCTCGACCGAAAGTGGAAGCAACACAATCATCCTCAATAATGTTGGACTTGCTATATTTATCTTGAAGCTTGGTCCATATCTCACGAGCGCTTGAATAAGGCATGATAGAAGAAAGAACTACATTGCTCACAACATGCAAAAGAATTTTAGTAGCTAGAGCATCTATATGAGAGTTCAACTTCTCCTCTAAAGATTCGTTTTGGGTATCCATAGGAGAAGAGAAACCCACATATAGATAGCCCTCGATAATTGGGTGAATTTCCCGAAATAAATTAAGCATGCGAATTTTCCAAACATCATAATTTGTGCCATCGAATGTGAGCGTGTCCTTGTGCACTAATACCCTAGCCGACATCTTTACTCTCAAGGCGGTGAAGCCTAAAATGAGAGACCGGGCTCTGATACCAATTGAAAGGATACGAATGTCGCCTAGAGGGGGGGTGAATAGGCGATTAAAACTTTTCCTAGAGTGGCTCAACAAAGACGGAATAAAACTAGTGTTTACTTTGTTAAGCACAACCTAGAAACAACTAAGGTTCACCTATGTGCACCAACAACTTATGCTAAGCAATACAAGCAACAAAGTGATAGCAAGATATATATTACTTCAAGCACGAAGGCTATCACCATGTAAAGTGCATAAGTAAAGAGCTCGGGTATAGAGATAACCGAGGCACGCGGGGACACCGATATTTTACCGAGTTCCTCCCAACATGGAGTACGTCTCGTTTGGAGAGGGGGTGATATCAAACCACCAACGCCACAAAAGGCCTCCCTTATTCTCCGGTGAATCTCACCCCAACGGGATCGATCCACGCTTCCACTATCGGTGCACTTGTCGGTGGCAACCGGAACCTCTCACAAGGTTGGGGCACAACTCTACAACTTAATTGGAGGCTCCCAACAAACGCCACAAAAGGCCACAATGCCACCAAGGCCAAAAACCGTCTAGGGTTCCAAGAACCCAAGAGGGACAAGCTCCAATGAGTAAATCAAACCAAATTCTCCGAGGAGAACTCAAACCGATGCACCAAATGCAAATGGCAAGAACACCACAAAGATGCCCAAATCCCTCACTCTCAAGTTCCAACAAAGCTACTAAAGCTATTGGGGGAACAAGAGAGGAGGAATCAAAGAGAGACACAAAATCCCCAAAATCTAGATCCCCAAAGATGCACTCACAAAGAGATGAATCGGTTAGGTCAAAACGTGGGTCTAGATCTCCTCCAACTACCCCTCAAATATACGCAAGAATCAATGGAGGGGTGTGTAGAAATCAAGCTTAAAGAGTAGAGTAAATGAGGGCAAAGCTTGGACAAGAAAAGGACGAAGGAGTAACCCTAAATGAAAATTGACAAAAGACTTATATAGGGCTAGCCAAAATATAGCCGTTGGGGTATTTTTCTGGACGGACCGGTAGTACCGGATGCGACCGGTACTACCGGACCGAATAAATCAAATCGGGTCAGGGAAACGCGAACTGGAGAGGAAAAAGCAGAGCAGCGCTCGCATGCAGCTGGCAGCGCATGCGGCAGCAGCGGGCGGGCCAGCACGCGCGCAGTAGTGGGCCAGCTGCATGCGGCAGCAGCGCAGCAGCAGACAGCAGCCGCAACGGCGCAGTGCAGCAGCAGCTGCTGCCAGGCAATAGCGCATGCGCGTGCGCAGCGGCAGCAGCCAGCTCAGCAGCAGCACGCAGCGCAGCAGCGAGCGCGCGCATGCAGCGCAGCAGCTGCGGCGGGAGGGGCCCAGCGGCAGCGAGCGGGCAGGGGCGCGCGCGTGAGAGAGAGAGAGCGAGCGCGGGGTGCGAGGCGGCGGGCCCAACGCAGCAGCAGTTGGTCAACGTAAGCGAGTAGATCGGATCTGAGAAAAGAATTTGGGCAAATAAAACTGGGCCGACCGGTAGTACCGGCCCACCTGGGCGGTACTACCGGGCCGGTCCGGTAGGACCGGAAAGAGGTATCGGGCCAGACAGAAAATGGGCTGCGCGCGCCAGGCGCGTCTGGTACAGGCCCGGTAGTACCGGACGGCTCAGAAAACAACTTTTTCCTTTTCTTTTTAAATCGAATAACAGCCAATATTTAAACGGTCATAACTTTTAAACGGTAGCTCCGATTGACCCGATTCAAATTGCGTTGGATAGAGGGCGACAAGAGCTTTCCAATAAAAAGTATCAAGTAGAATAATGTGATATACCTCACTTGGTGAGAAACCGAAAAACCGCATAAATCAAAATCGCAACAAGATACAAATGGGAGATCCGATTTAGATGAACAAGAGCTTGTTATGGAGATTACCACAAGATCTATATCCTCACATGGATATCAACCAAATACGATGATGCAAGTATGCAAAGGTTTGATCTCTCTTCGAACGATGTGACCGAATTACTCATATGAGAGCCCCCCTTGATAGTACGGTTATCTATCCTAAACCGGTCTCACACACACAACGTGAGACCGGCAAAAGGGAAAACCTATCAAGATTATACCTTTGACTTGAGCATTCCACTTGAGCTCGATGTAGATGGTCTTTCCCTTCTCAAGATGGAACGCCTTTCTTAATTCCTCATCATCGACCTCGCATATTGAGCTTTCCCAACATATATTCTTTGCATTTCATCGACCTTGAAGCCAACACATGCTCCAAGCGATGCCAATGGACAAATCCTACAAGTATAACTTAATACACACATTAGTCCATAAAGATTGTCATTAATTACCAAAACCACACATGGGGGCCCAACATGTTCTTTCAGTGGTGGTCTTAGAACCGTCCACCCCTCCAACACAGATGTCCTTCCCTTAACAAGGAAGGAACTGCGGTAAAATAAATCCCTGTATCTCCGCGTGCTCCACTACGGTTTCCTCGCTCCTCTTTTACGTCCTTAGTAGTTAGGGTTACATATAGGGAAATTCTCGTAGTTGCATATCTAGATAATTTACTTTGTGTCAAGCCTAAAATTGAAAAAGTATTAAAAATTGGTTAGCACCTATTCACCCCCCCCCCCTCTAGGTGCCCATACGATCCATTTCAGTAGGCCATACCGTCAAATGAGTTTTTCAAGTATTTTTACTAGTATAATTAATTAAAGAACAAGGAATGCCCCCAACAAATTTTTGTACAAAGTGGATAATTCTTTCTTACAGTTTCCCAAGTTCAAAGATTTTTCCGGTTTCAAAATTCGAACACGGAACGTTGGATCAAGACTGGCAAATCCAAACATTGCTAACCGTTGGATCTTTTTTCCATTCTTAGCATCTAGAAGATTCTATTGATAGTCTTTAGCACAATAAGTGCTAGTGTGTGCAAACCTCAAAACACACTTCATTTCTTAGTTTTAGGTACCTTGTAAAAAATGCATGGATTTGGATGTATTTTAATTTTTTACGAGGTCCTTGATGTAACTTGTACTTCCACCGACCATGTTAACTGAAGCACCTCGCTCTTGGGGGCCTGCCACAGTTAGAATAAAATACAACCCTCCCAATTATCACACAAAGTGGACACTGGTTTTTTTATATAATTCCATTTTTCAAGCTTCCTAGCTAACTTCGCACACACTTCACTTACTTCATTGTCGATTCAGCAAAATTAGGTCAACATTGAACTACAAGTAAGTGCGGTAGATTAATTTCTCTTGAATTAAATGTAATTTCAGAGGTAGATGAGTGTGTCTTATTGTAGAAAACAATGATGTCGGTGTGAGTTTCCAATTATCTGGAAAGAACATTCTCAATTTCCCGAGTAATGACGAGATTGTTCTTTTCCGTAAAGAAAGTCCGGAGAATATGGATCCGAATGCCACAAGCCAAGCTTCTAGACATATTTAGTGGACCAACATGTTGTACTTAATTGACATTTCCATGTTTTATGAGTTTTCAAACTCCCTATCTAACTCTGACCACTTGAGTGACTTTATGCCGATTTATCGAAATTAGGTCAAATTTGAGCAACGAGTAAATTTTAGGTTGCTTTTAAAGTTTTACGAAAAAAGCTTTTGGAGGAACCCATCGGGGGGTCAATTAATATATCTAAAACCACCGAGAGTTTTGAAAAAAGGTTCAACTTCTTGCTAAGATTATTCATCTTGACAATTTAACAAAATTAGGTCAAACTTGAGCTACAACTAAGCGTGATAGATTGCTCTCGAATTAAATGTAACTTCAGAGCAGTAGATGAGTGCATCTTCTTGTAGTAAACAATATCATCGGTGTGAGTTTCCAACTATCAGTAAATAACATTCTAATTTTTCTAAGTGATGACCATCGAGATTGTTCATTTCTGAAAAGAAAGTCTGAAGAGTATGGATATGAATGTCACAAGCCAAGCTTTCGATATACAGTGAACCAACATGTTGTACTTATGATTAATTCCCATGTTTTAGGAGTCTTCAAACTTTGTCCTAGCTAACTCTGTCCAATTGGATGACTCTATGTATATTTAACGAGATTAGGTGAAAATTTTGAACTACAAGTAAATTCTTGGTTACTTTGAAAGTTTACGAAAAATATTTTAGAGGTACCCACCAGGGAGTCACAACTAATGTATTAGAAATCACCTATATTTTAGATGATAGTTCCAACTTCTTGCTAAGATTTTTCATCTTGACAATTTAATGAAATTTGGTCAAACTTGAGCTACGAGTAAGCGCAATAGATTTATCTTGAACTAAATATATTTTCAGAGGTAAATGGGGGTGCATCTTCTTGCAGTAAACAATGTCATCGTTGTGAGTTTCGAACTATGAGGAAAGAACATTCAATTCTCAATTTTTTGAGTGATGATAACATAGTTCTTTGTCGTTAATAAAAGTTCGAAGAATATTGGATCTAGATGCCACAAGCAAGTTTACAAATATATATATGTTGGACCAACATGTTGTACTTACGATTCCCATGTTTTATGAGTTTTCAAACTTCCTAGCTAACTAAGCCCACACTTGAATAAATTTATGTTGATTTATTGAAATTAGGTCAAATTTAAAACTACAAGTAAATGGTAGGTTGCTTTGAAAGTTTGCGAAAAAGTTTTTGAAGGTACCCATCGGGGGCATAATTAATATATCAAACCATCGAGAGTTTTGACGGTAGCTTCAACTTCTTGCTAAGATTTTTGCATCTTGACAATTTAACGAAATAAGGTCAAACTTGAGCTACCAATAAGTGCGATGGGTTGCTCTTGAATTAAATACTTTTTTGGAGGTTGATGGGTGCATAATATTATATTAAACAATGTCGTCAGTGTGATTTTCCAACTATGAATAAAGAACATTCTCAATTTTCCGAGTGATGACGAGATTGTTCTTTCCCGTAAAGAAAGTCCAAAGAATATGGATCTAAATACCACAAGCCAAGTTTTCAGACATATAGAGTGGACCAATATATTGTACTTATGATTTCCCATGTTTATGACTTCTCAAACTTTTTAGCTAAATCCGCCCACTTGAATGACTTTATGCCGATTTATCGAAATTAGGTAAAATTTGACTACTGCTAGTAAATCGTAGGCTGATTTGTGAGTTTTTTCTAAAAAATCGTTTGGAGGTACCCACATCGGGCGGTCAATTACTATATATATATCATATATATATATATATATATATATATATATATCAGAAACCACCAAGATTTTTGACTACTGGTTGCCAACGGTTGATGCATCGAGCAATGTTGCCAACTTCAAAACACGAAGGCGTGAGCGAAAAAAAATCCAGCATGCACACGCTTCTTTTAATGAGAGGCTGACATATGAGACCAAGAAGCGTGACCAAATGACAGATTCGTCGAGCAATGCTATGTAGTTTGGAACATGGTAGTGCTAGAGAAGAAAAAAGTTACACCATACACATGTTTTTTCTAATGTGAGGCTGACATAAGGACCCACCAACTTAAATTAACGGCTGATGTAGCGAGCAATGCAATATAGTTCAGAACAGGGTAGCGCTAAATAAGAAAAAAAATAGCATGCACACATTTCTTTTAATGAGAAGATAACATGTAGGACCCAAATACGTGATTAAATAGTAGATGTATCGAGCAATAGTATCAAGTTCGGAACAGGGTAGCACGAGCGAAAGAACAAATTCCATCATACACACGATTTTTCTAATAAAAGCTGACACGAGGGACCCAGCAGCATGACTAAACGGCAGATATATCGAGCAATGTTATCGAGTTCAAAATAGGGAGGAACGAGCCAAGAAAAAAATTCATCATGCACACGTTTCTTCTAGTGTGAGGATGATATGTGGGACCAGCAGCCTAATTAAATGGCAGATGCATCGAGCAACGCTATCAAGTTTGGAACAAGGAAGGAAACGAATTTCATCATACACACAATTCTTCTAATGAGAGGCTGATATGTGGAACCCAGCAGCCTGACTAAACGAAAACGCGTCAAAGAACGTTATCGAGTGCAAATCAGGGAGGCGCGGCCGAAAAGTATGGTCTGCTAGAGTCATTGACGTCCGCGACCCACACGCCTAAAAAGACTTCGACGAGTCAACATCGCGCGGGGAACCAAAAATCTTGTTTCTGCCATGCGCCCGTTGAGTTTCATCCACCTTTTTAGCGGTTTCGTCGTAGTAGAAGGGCGTGAAACCGATTTTTTTTCCATCGGCCACGGTCGAGCTGTGAAATTCTTCGTGAAAGACACGCCTTCTACGATGATCGACGGTCCAAGTTGTTATGAAAGGAAATATTTCTTATAGTAATGAATGCATTTTCCTCTTATGTTATTCGTCATATTTGTTACTCTTGGAGTTTTGGAAACTCCTATATGGCTAGAGTCCAACGAAGCTTCGAAGCTTGTGGATTTTCCTAGTAAATCAAGTTTCTAATCCAAAGATCACTTGAAGATCTACACGTAGTGCTCGAGCTTGGACTTTGTGTATGAACTCAAAGGAGATGAGTGCTAGGATGTTGTTGTCGTGTGGACTTCATGACCAAGGCTCTCTAGGAAAGATTAGAATCCCCCGAGGATTTAAACTCGGACACAAACCACATCGTCTTGCTGTGCTACTATATTGGTTAGTTCTATCCTCTTGCATTGTTTGTGCTAAGTGTAACCCTAACTTGTTTAGTAGTTAATCCCACTTGCTATTCTTGCCTATCATATGTGTTTTCTCCTATAGTTGCATTTTTAGAGAATTTATATATGTGGAATTCACTTTGGTTAGAGGCAAGTCTTGTTCACACTCCCCCCTCTAGCTGAAATAGTTGATCATTCACTTAATCCAAAGCAAGGTCAGCAACCACATCCACATTCATGCCTAACCTACACAAAACATGACCTTTCCTCACTCGCAACTGGGGTATGTGTATATATATAGGCCACAAAGGCCTCTGGAGGTAGGATGGATCGACAAGCACACTAGTGGGAGGGCATGCTTTCGACTGGCATGAGCAACTGACTAGGCTCTGCCGACGATGCACCACTAAGCAATTTAAAGGTGCAAAGATTCTGTTGGAATTTGATGAGTTTTGGGCTGTTGGTCCATTAGACAAATTCTGAAATTTTCTTTGGACCGTTTGTATATGGCAGCATATAGCTGTGCTAGTGGTGCTAAATTAGTCTCACATTGCTAGTTAAAGGGGAGTTGGACCACCTTATATAGTAGAGTGTGGCTCCACTCACTAAGGTGTGACAAGAAGAGTAGCCCTCGCGCACTCCTCCTCCGACGCCGCCCGCCTCGCCTCGTAAAGACGCGCGCACGCCGCGGGTTGCGGGAATCTCGCCGAGCCGAGCTTTATTTTTCTGGTTGGGAAAACTGATTATGAGTCATTAACGGACGCGTTAATTACAGCCGTTTCCAGTTTTTATGGACGTGGTTGTTACCGACTCGGACGTGGACTGAGCCCACGATCTTCCTAACCTGCACTATATAAGCGTCCGGGCTAAACCTAATCGGCACCGAATCAACACACACGCGTCTACCTCCAGAACCTTGCGCCGTCGCTTTCGTCTTCCCCATCCCGGCTTGCGGCGTGCACCGCAGATCGGGATAGTAAGCCTCCGGAACCCCGCCTCTCGTGAACCTGTACGGGTGAGGGGCGATCAGGTTTTTGAGGAGCGCTCAAGCGCGACTACTGGAAACCACGACATCGTCCGACGACGAGTTCCCGAACAACGACTTCTTCCCGGACGTCAGCGACCTCTTCGGCAATCTCAACATGGGCGACAGCTCTGCTGTTGCTGCCGATGCGGCTACTGCCGCAACTACATCGTATGTGATCTCAATCTCTCTCTTTCAGATTATGCTAGAGTTTCTAGTTCTAGCGTTTGGCGTAGATGTGATAGGTTTGTCTTATATAGATGTAATCTGTTCATCTACTTTGTTGATCTGCATGATTGGTTTTAGTATTGTTTGTATAATCATGCTTTATTAGTTTATTATTCGGATTAAATCATATGGATTATTGCTTATATTTCCAACAATCCAAAAACCTGGTTATAGGCAACTGAATTCCACTGGTGTAGCCGCGGCTACTAGGCCGCCTCCTTTTGATGGCATGCACTATAAGAGATGGCGCAAGAGAGCAGTTCTCTGGTTTGAAAACCTAAACTGCTATAGCACCACTCTTGGCAAGCCTGAAGGAGATCTTTCTGCGGAGCAGGAAGCGAACTTTAAGAAAGCCGATACCATGTTTATGGCGGATTTGTTCAGTGTTCTTTGGGACAACATTGTTGACCCTTATATGTCATTTGATAATGGCAAGGACGCGTGGGAAGCGCTCGAGGCCAAGTTTGGGGTCTCGGACGCTGGCACTGAGTTGTATGTCATGGAGCAATTCTATGACTACAAGATGATTGATGAGCTCTCCGTCGTTGAGCAAGCTCATGAGATACAATCACTTGACAAAGAACTTGAGCAGTTCAAGTGTTCCTTACCGGACAAATTTGTGGCCGGTGGCATTATTGCCAAGCTTCCTCCCTCGTGGAGGAATTTTGCTACTTCTCTGAAACATAAGAGACAAGAGTTTTCTGTTACGGATCTCATTGGGTCTCTTCATGTGGAAGATAAGGCGAGAGCAAAGGACAAAACTGCTTGAGGATTTGAGGGAGGTTCTAGTGCCAATTTGGTACAGAAGAAAAACTTCCAATCCCACAAGTTCAAAAACAAGAACAAATCTGAAAGAAAAGGGAAGTTCGATGGCAAGAACAAGGCCACACACTCAACCAACTTCAAGAAGAAAAATGATAAGAGGAAAGGCTCTTTCCACGTCTGTGGTGATCCTAATCATTGGGATCCTAGCTGCCCTAATCGCTTTGACAAGAGTCAACATGGGAACAGCGGCAATGCCACTAATGTTGTTATTAGCGATACTGAGATGAAGGATGCTGGGTACGGTATTTTACCTACTATCCTTTCAGTATGTAATTCTCCTGATTGGTGGATAGACGCATGTGCTAATACACATGTATGTTCTGATATTTCCATGTTTTCCTCATATCAGGTATCAAGGACTTCTTCCGTGCTGATGGGAAACGGCTCACGTGCTTATGTTCATGGTGTTGGTACGGTAGATCTGAAGTTTACTTCGAGGAAGACCGTACATCTGAAGAATGTGCAGCACGTTCCCTCCATCAATAAGAATCTCGTCAGCGGATCGCTTTTATGTCGAGATGGCTTTAAGTTGGTTTTTGAGTCCAATAAAGTTGTAATTTCTAAGTATGTATAATTTTTTGGAAAGGGTTATGAGTGCGGAGGTCTGTTCCGCTTGTCTTTGTTAGACTCATGTACTAAAGTTATTAATCATGTTTGCAATGATAATGAGTCCAATGTTTGGCATTCACGACTCTGTCATATTAACTTTGGTTGCATGACGCGGCTAGCCAATATGAGTTTAATTCCGAAATTACCACTGTCAAAGGTTCTAAGTGCCAAGTTTGTGTGCAAGCAAATCAACCCCGCAAGTCTCATACAACTGTGGAACCGAGAAACTTAGCACCACTAGAACTTATACATTCAGATCTTTGTGAGATGAATGATGTGTTGACAAAAGGTGGAAAAAGATACTTTATGACGTTGATTGATGACTCCACTAGATACTGCTATGTTTATCTTCTGAAATCTAAAGATGAAGCTTTGAACTACTTCAAAATCTATAAAGCTGGGGAAGAAAACCAACTTGATCTTAAAATCAAGCGGCTAAGGTCGGATCGTGGTGGAGAGTACTTTTCAAACGAATTTGATTTATTCTCTATGGAAGATGGTATTATAGATGAGAGGACGCCTCCTTACTCACCTTAGTCAAATGGTATGGCCGAAAGGAAGAACAACACTCTAACTGATTTGGTTAACGCCATGTTAGATACATCGGGTCTTTCTAAGGAATGGTGGAGGAAGGCGCTAATGACTACGTGTCATGTCCTAAACCGTGTTCCTATAAAGGATAAAACCATGACTCCATTTGAGGAATGGGAAAAGAAAAGGCTTAAACTCTCTTACTTACGAACTTGGGGTTGTTTGGCGAAAGTCAATATTCCAATACCCAAGAAGCGAAATCTTGGACCAAAAACTGTTGATTGTGTTTTTCTAGGATATGCTTTTCATAGCATTTGCTATATATTTTTGATATTAAAATATGAGGTATCCGACATGCATGTTGATACAATTATGGAGTCGAATGATGCGACTTTCTTTGAGGACATCTTTCCTATGAAAGGTATGTCTAGCTCATCAAATCAGGAGATGACTAGTTCATCTAGTCAGGAATTTTCTATAATTCCTGAACCCACTATGCCGATAGAACACTCTGATGACCCTTTGGAGGATGACAATGAAGCTCCCAAAAGGAGCAAGAGATAAAGGACTGCAAAGTCATTTGGTGATGATTTCATTGTGTACCTTGTGGATGATCCTCCCACTTCTATTTTAGAAGCTTATGCATCTCAAGATGCTGACTACTGGAAGGAAGCTATCCGAAGAGAGATGGACTCCATCTTAGATAATGGTACTTGGGAAATCACTAATCATCCTTATGGGTGCAAACCTGTAGGATGTAAGTGGGTGTTCAAGAAAAAGCTTAGACCTGATGGTACTATTGAAAAGTACAAGGCACGTCTTGTGGCAAGGGTTATACCCAAAAAGAAGGTGAAGACTTCTTCGATACCTACTCACCTGTAGCCAGATTGACCACTATTCGAGTACTACTATCCTTGGCTGCCTCACATGGTCTTCTCGTTCATCAAATGGACGTTAAGACAACTTTTCTAAATGGAGAGCTAGATGAGGAAATTTATATGGAGCAGCCTGATGGATTTGTAGTAGATGGTCCAGAAGGAAAGGTGTGTAAGTTAGTGAAGTCTTTATATGGTCTTAAGCAAGCTCCTAAGCAGTGGCACGAGAAGTTTGAAAGAACTTTAACTGCTGAAGGCTTTGTTGTAAACGAAGCTGAAAAATGTGTGTACTATCGCCATGGTGGGGGCGAGGGAGTTATTATGTGTCTCTACGTTGATGACATATTGATATTCGGGACCAACCTCGCTGTTATTGAGGAGGTCAAAGAGTTCCTATCTCCTTGCTTTGAGATGAAGGACTTGGGAGTGGCTGATGTAATTTTAAACATCAAGCTACTAAAGGATGACAATGGTGGGATTACACTACTTCAGTCTCGCTATGTGGAAAAGATATTGAGTCGCTTCGGGTATAGCGACTGCAATTCTTCTCCAGCGCCTTATGATCTGAGTGTGCTACTTCGAAAGAATCGAAGGACTGCTAAAGATCAATTGAGATATTCTCAAATCATTGGCTCGCTCATGTATTTAGCCAGCGCTACTAGACCTGACATCTCCTTTGCTATAAGCAAACTGAGTCGATTTGTGTCAAATCCTGGAGATGATCATTGGCATGCTCTTGAAAGAGTTTTGCGCTATTTGAAAGACACTGCGAGTTATGGTATTCACTATACCAGGTATCCACGGGTAATTGAGGGTTATAGTTATTCAAACTGGATATCTGATGCTGATGAGATTAAGGCCACAAGTGGTTATTTGTTTACACTTAGTGGCGGCGTTGTTTCCTGGAACTCTTGCAAGCAGACCATCTTAACGAGGTCAACAATGGAAGCAGAACTCACAGCATTAGACATAGCCACTGTTGAAGCAGAGTGGCTTCGTGAGCTCTTCATGGACTTACCTGTGGTTGAAAAACCATTACCCACCATCCCGATGAAAACAGTGATAATCAAACTGTGATCATCAAAGTAAACAGTTCTAAGAATAATATGAAGTCATCAAGGCATGTGAAGAGGAGATTGAAATCTGTCAGGAAACTGAGAAACTCCGGAGTTATTGCATTGGATTATATCCAAACATCTAAAAACCTGGTAGATCCCTTTACAAAGGGTTTATCACGCAATGTGATAGATAATGCATCGAGGGAGATGGGTTTGAGACCCACGCTATGAGTTGATCCCAGTGGAAACCCACTCTATGTGATCGGAGATCCCGTGAATTAGAGCTGGAAGACAAGTTGTTGGTCAGCTAAGAGGAGAGTATTCCTATATTATATTTACATCTCCATAAAGATGCAATACTCTCTTAATCTGCATGGCAGGTTGATATTTATCTTAATATGTTCCAAGTGGCTTTTTATAAGCGGAGATGTTGTCCTGCAGAACATCTCTTGAGGAACACACCTATATGAGTTTGACTATCAAACGTCGCAGTCCGTGAGAGTTGGGTGCTCTCTAATAAACTCATGAAAGGCCCTGGAGTATAACGCATAAGCTCCAAACCGCGGGGAAGCCGATGGTAGCCCTGTACCGGTCTAGATTTTGTGTGAAACTAGCGCGCAGAAAACTTGTAGTTCAAGGCATAGTCCACTATTCAAGTTGCTAGCTAGTGTAGCATGAAGTTTAACATGGAAGTTCAACTTAACAGTCTCCACTACACACCGGTATATAAAACAATGTTCTGGAAGGAAAATGATGTCATGTGTCAATGAGACTTTGTGGGGGATTGTTGGAATTTGATGAGTTTTGGGTTGTTAGCCCATTAGACAAATTCTGAAATTCTCTTTGGCCCACTTGTATATGGCAGCATATGGCTGTGCTAGTGGTGCTAAAGTTTAGTCCCACATTGCTAGTTGAAGGGGAGTTGGACCACCTTATATAGTAGAGTGTTGCTCCACTCACTAAGGTGTGACAAGAAGAGTAGCCCTCGCGCACTCCTCCTCCGACGCCGCCCGCCTCGCCTCGCCACGCCTCGCCTCGTCACGACTGGCGCGCGCCACGGGTTGCGGGAATCTCGCCGAGCCGAGCTTTATTTTTCTGGTTGGCAAAACTGATTATGAGTCATTAACGGACGCATTAATTACAGCCGTTTCCAGTTTTTATGGACGTGGCTGTTACCAACTCGGACGTGGGTTGAGCCCACGATCTTCCTAACCTGCACTATATAAGCGTCCGGGCTAAACCTAAATCGGCACCAAATCAACACACACACGCAGCTACCTCCAGAACCTTGTGCCGCCGCTTTCGTCTTCCCCATCCCGGCTTGCGGCGTGCACCGCAGATCGGGACAGTAGGCCTCCGGAACCCCGCCTCTCGTAAACCTATACGGGTGAGGGGCGATCAGCTTTTCAGTGAGCGCTCAAGCGCGACTACTGGCAACCACAACATCGTCCGGCGAGGAGTTCCCGAACGACGACTTCTTCCCAGACGTCAGCGACCTCTTCGTCAATCTCAACATGGGGCGACAGCTCTGCTGTTGCTACCGCTGCGGCTACTGCCGCAACTGCATCATATGTGATATCAATCTCTCTCTTTCAGATTATGCTAGAGTTTCTAGTTCTAGCGTTTGGCATAGATGTGATAGGTTTGTTTTGTATAGATGTAATCTGTTCATCCACTTTGTTGACCTGCATGATTGGTTTTAGTAATGTTTGTATAATCATGCTTTATCTGTTTATTATTCAGATTAAATTATATGGATTATTGCTTATATTTCCAACAGATTCATATTGCAATTTGAATGGACATAAACCGATCGATGCAATAGCAGTAGAATTTCTACAAACTGTATCGACATCCGGTTGGCTCTGACACTACTCCGGATCGTTTCAAGGAAACCCTGACGGCCAAAGTGATATTCAGGTAGTTCTGTGGAACAAAAGACAACAATAAAATTCTTGCAAAATTTCAAGGAAATTCCACATTTCCAATAGGACCTTCTGCAATTGGCTACCTGGTACATGCTAACAGTCAAAAATATAGCTAGGGCGGGACGACGAAGCTGCGAAGGCAACGAACTGGTACCTACAGCCGCCGCAAGAGATAGGAGGAGAAAAACCTATCTAGGGTTTCGCACCTCTCGCCGGTGATGTTACCGGGTCGATCCGCCTTAGGTGGCCCTAGGGCCTTGGAGGTGTGGCGGACCATGACCTCTCGTTCGCGGGAGGTTTTCTGTTTTTTGTTTAGCCTGTTTTCTTATCTTCTTCAGGATGTTAAGGCGACGACTATGTCCTTCAGTCGGAATAATGTCCTCCCCGCTATATCCTCGCTTTGGTGGTGCATCCAGCACCGACGAAGGACGCGTGAAGTCGTTTGTCCGGGGGATTCCCTGGGGATTCTGTCCGTTTTCGTTTTGGTTGGTTTGTTTTCAGGCCAGTCTCTTTCGATCTATGGTTGTCATCGTTGGCAATGGTTGCTGCTTTAATACGCTGGTCCTTTGTGGTCTTAGCACGGCGACTTCTCGTATGTCTACTATAACAAGGTCTATTACGTCAAGCTTTGGCTGGCTCCAGTGATAGAGGGACGAGGACGACGGCGCGCCTTCAGCTCGTGTTAGTGTTTGTAGTCGTCTCTAGGTGTCCAATAACCTATTTATAATTTTTATTACTTTTAATAGATCGGTGAGAATTTTCAAAAAATATAGGAAACGAATCTAGATGGTGGCTCAAGGGGTCAAGCGCACCCGTGCATCAACAGAGAAAATTCCTACGTGTCTTCCTTTTTTTAAAAATATTATACATGCATCATTACTATTATAGTCAATATGTGTTCACCCATAATTGTTTTTGGAAATACAGTTATTGTGAAAATAAATATATGTGGTTAAAAAATACAAAAATCAGATGGTGCAACACTTAATCAAAAAACGCATGCAACCAAATTAGACACTGTAGTAAAAAGACATTGTAGCAAGTGCAGCGTGCCGTTCGCCCGAGGAAAAGAACCGGTACATACGATATGAGGACAGAAGGAGGAGGCGATTGTGATGACGACCCTAAAACCCATTTAGGTTTCATCTTCCTCGATGTCGATGCCTCAGTCCTTTCCATCTCTAGTGTTCATGCTTTGGGATAATGAGGTGCTGGCTACGTTCTGAAACCGGAATATGGCTCTCTCCGTCTTATCCTCATCTCGATAGTGCGTCGGAGGAGGACATGAAGTTGTGTTGTGTCTGATGGATCCTTTGGAATTCAGTCGTTTCTCGTATTCGTTGATGTGAATTCAAGGCCGGTCTCTTCCCGTTTATGATTTTTTTTAGCGATGATTGTTGCTATGGTACGCTGGTCAAACTCTAGTATGAAGGAACAAGGACGACAACACGCTTTCAGCTCGTGCCAGTGTCTATAGTTAGCAGGTGATTCATTGACCTATTTTATTTTTTATTATTTTTCATTATATTTATATTATTTTTATAGGTGGAATTTCGCAAAAATAAATGTGCCGTTCACCAGAAAAGTAAAAAAGCGTGTGTGTGCCATACTGGTACTGTCGCTGGTACTGGACTACTGGTAAGGAAGGCTCGCACGGAAATGTGACTGTGTGAGGCAAAGTGGCCCAGAAGCGGGCTAGGAGGCGTCGCCGTCAATCAAGGTGTCATTTAGGCCCGGCCCGGCAGCCCAAGCCTCCTTCTGCTCTACCTCTTTTCTCTCTTAGGCAAGCCCTCTCTCCCCGCCGGCTAACCGACGCGGCGCCGTCGACCTACGCTGTCTCAGTGTCATTGTATCGTGACCCCACTCCTCCCTCATCCACCTACACCGAATGGCACCGTACATCTGTACGGCTGCACCCTCCCCCACACGGATGGAGCTTTGGTGACTTGGTGTTTCCAAGTCTCGCCGTGACTTGGTGCCAATATCCACCATCCATCTCAGATTTGGTGACTTGGTGCCAATATCCACCATCCATCTCAGATTTGGTGACTTGGTGCCAATATCCACCATCCATCTCAGATCTAACGTACTAGATTGTCTCGGATTTTAAACTAAAACTTCAAATTATTTAAAAAAAAAAAGAAAAAATCCAGTAAAGTTTAAATGCCTCGTTTTGTAATATGTGAATGTTTCATCTCATTTGGATAACTAGTTTGTGATTAAAAATAGCTTTTTACGTTTTTGTGCACTAGTTTAAACTAACTACCTATTTAATTACAACTCCGTGATCCAAATGAAATGAAATTTCACCAGAGTACAAAACGAAACATTCATTATTTATTAGAATTTTTCAAAAAAAAATCGAGTAGTTTTAATTATTTTGTTCAAAATCTGGTTCAATCTTGTACGAAGCATGAAGTCACTGAAGCTCAGTCCCACCCCCCCCCCCCCCCCCCACCCCCCCCCACACACACACACACACACACACACTCCTCTCAAGTCTCAACACAGAAGGAAATCGACTTCCATTTGATTCGCCGGAAAATCTGAGGTTTCCATGCCGGTGTCCCCCTCAGCTTTATTTGCCTTGTCATATAGGCGGCACTGGTGAGTGAACTCATTGGATGATTTTGTCCGACCTTGAGTGGATCCGCATTACCTTGCTGTGCACTTCACTTGTTTTCTGTTAGTGAAAGATCCCCTTTTATTGACAAATCGACTGATCTTTAATTTTGCTTCCTGCAGGCTGCAGCCTGTATGGAAATTTTCTGAAGCGCAACAGCTCACCTGCTCACTCCCTGAACCACCATCTCCTTTTTAGCTTAATTTCCCTTGTCATTTCACCTGTGACTTATTCTTCGCAATGTGTTTTACTGACTGAGATAGGTGATTTGGTGATGGGGTATAGCATCTTTGTTCCTTTTCCTACCCCCAGGTGGTTGGAGCGGTTTTCTTAGGTGACGCTTGGATCAGATAGTGAAATGTGGGCTATTCCTATCTTTCTTTCTTGATCACAACTTGACCGGTTGTCCGGAATCTTTGAGAAAGTTTCACGCACGCACTCAAAGATAACAGAGGAGTACAATATTCTTACAGATGAGAAGCGTATTTTCACGCTCCTCAGAGTGAGCCTGACCACCTACCCAAAAGTCTTGGGTTCGGAAACAAGAAATTTCTAGTGCGTCTTGTCTGCTTAAGAAAACATCCTAAACCTGCCCCTTTTCCTGTTTTATATATTCGCTATCTTCTTTCCATGGTGTTTTGCGTCTGTGACAAGCGTCTCGAGTGACTAATCATCCATTCGAATCTTAGCTAGTCGTAGATTTCCTCATGCAAATTAATAACAGTTTGCTCCAAGAAAACTGTTCCATTTATTTAGTTCCATTTGCCATGTCCTTTCTCCCATTCCGATTGCAAGTTGAGGTCCATGTATGGTGATTTCTATCTTATGATTTTATAAACTCCTATATTAATGAGATGTCAATATCTGTATATGTTGTGTAGTCTTCTCACTAGGTGTCTTATGGCCCCTTCTCTTGACTAATTGACCGACCTTGCATTCGTGGTGCAAGCGTTCACACTTTCTTTTCTTCTCAACAGTTCTATTGTGAAATATTATTAGTAAGATTTTTGCACTCTTATATGGTAAGACCGTAAGATGCTGCGGGTGCCTCACCTGTTTGCTCGCTGCGTCTTTTTGACTTTGAGGAACCATCTTCATTTTCTTTTTCTAATTATGCATCTATATAAGACTTGGAGCTGCAAACTGGCAGTCACAAAAAGACCCAAACCAACACACGTAGAGGGATGGAGGCCCTTGTATGTGCATCACAAAGAGCCATTGTCTCCCTGCTAAGGAAGCTGGGTGATTTGCTCTCTGATGAATACAAGCTTCTCACTAGGGTGAAACGTGATATCATGTTTCTGAAGGCTGAGCTTGAGAGCATGCATGCTTTCCTCAAGAAGATGTCCGAGGTTGACGACCCCGATGAGCTGTCCAAGTGCTCCATTAAGGAGGTGCGGGAGCTGTCCTATGACATCGAGGATGGCATTGACAATTTCATGCTCTCCTTCGGTGTTGACTCCAGCTACAAACCCCGTGGCTTCAAGGGTCTCGCTGGCAGGTGCATGGACTTACTGACAAATTCCAAGACACGCCATTGGGTTGTCAAGAAAATCAAAGTTCTCAAACACGGCGCTATGGAGGCTAGCAGTCGGCGTGCGAGGTACAAGATTGATGATGGTGTCTCCAGGCTGAGCAGGACAAGCATAGACCCTCGCTTACCAGCATTTTTCACGGAGATGACTAGGCTTGTTGGCATCGAGGGCCCGAGGGATAAACTCATCAAGTTGCTAACAGAAGGGGAAGGTACATTGGTGCACCAGCTAAAGGTGGTGTCAATTGTTGGATTTGGAGGCCTTGGAAAAACCACTCTCGCTAGTCAAGTATACCAGAAGCTCGAGGGGAAATTTGAATGTCAAGCTTTTGTGTCGGTGTCCCAAACCCCTAACCTGAAGAAGATTCTGAAAAATATACTCTTCCAGATCTGTGTCCAAGAGCATGTCAGCAATGAAGCATGCGATGAGCAGCAACTCATCAGCACAATAAGACAATTCCTCAAGGATAAAAGGTATGTTACCTTATTTACTCATGAGTCATGACAAGCTTGTTTTAGAACTAATATGATGTAATGTTATCAATAATACATTTTGTGTTAGTGCTAAATCAATTTTTTCTGTAGGATTATATATGTACTTCATGCTTACTACTGCTATTCATTGGTTGCAACTTTAGAACTACAGGTTTTAATTATTTTTTAATTTGTGATAGGTACTTCATAGTAATTGATAATATATGGAGCACGTCAGCATGGAGGGCAATTAAATGTGCTTTTCCTGAAAATAGTTGTTCCAGTAGAATACTGACAACAACGCGTATCACCACAGTAGCCAAGTATTGTGCCTCTCAGCACCATGATCATGTGTATGAAATAAAGCCTCTTAGTGCAACTCACTCTAAGAGCTTATTTTCCAAACGAGCTTTTGGCTCTGAAGGTGGATGCCCTCTTCAACTGATGAAAGTTTCAGACGAAATATTAAAAAAGTGTGGTGGCTTGCCATTGGCGATCATTACAGTAGCCAGCTTATTGGCAAGCAAACCAAGTATCGAAGAAGAATGGCTGAGGATACGGAATTCTATTGGTTCAGCACTTGAAAAAGATTCAGACATGGAAGAGATGAAAAAGATATTGTTCCTTAGTTACAATGATCTCCCCTACCATTTGAAGACATGTTTGCTGTATCTAAGTGTATTTCCTGAAGACTACGAGATCAAGAGGGACCGTTTAGTAAGGAGATGGATTGCTGAAGGTTTCATCACCACAGAATCTGGACAGGATCTGCAGGAAGTAGGAGAAGGCTATTTCAGTGATCTGATCAACAGAAGCTTGATTGAACCGGTTGAAATCCAGTATGATGGACGAGCTGATTCTTGCCGCGTCCATGATATGATTCTTGAACTCATTATATCCAAGTCACTTGAAGAAAATTTTGTAACCTTATCTGGTGACAGAAATCTAAACGCACTACAGCATGAGAAGGTTCGTCGACTATCCCTCAACTATCATGCTCGAGAACATACTATGGTACCATCGAACATGATTGTGTCGCATGTTCGATCTCTCACTATATTTGGATGTTATGAGCATATGCCTTCTCTTTCAAACTTTCAATCCTTAAGAGCGCCAGATTTAGAAAATAGAGAGGTGTTGGAACATGATTATCTTAAGCACATAAGCAGACTTTCTAAGCTGAAATACCTGCGTCTCGATGTAAGAAGAATTACTGCACTTCCTGAACAACTAGGGGAGTTGCGTAATTTGCAGACCTTAGACTTAATATGGACATGGGTAAGAAAGTTGCCAGCAAGTATTGTTCAACTACAGCAACTGGCATGTCTTTTGGTTAATAGTGCAGAGTTGCCTGAAGGGATTGGGAAGATGCAATCTTTGCGGGAGTTATCAGAGATTGAAATCAACCAGAACACCTGTCTGTCCTCTTTGCGGGAGCTTTGCAGTCTGACCAAACTAAGAATACTTGGACTGAACCTGAATTGGCACGTAGGTAATACAAACAGTGGCATGAAAGCTTCAGCAGACAACTTGGTCACGTCCCTCTGTAAACTAGGCATGCTCAACCTTCGTTGGATACAACTCCAAAGCTACCATTCTTGTTCCCTTGATTTCTTACTTGAATCTTGGTCTCCCCCTCCTCGTCTACTCCAGATATTTGAGATGTCCATAAACTACTATTTTCCCAGAATCCCAAAATGGGTAGCCTCACTTAACCACCTCTCTTACTTAAGCATCTATGTCGATCCAGTGGATGAGGAAACACTTCAAATCCTTGGGGACCTTCCCTCTCTTTCATTTCTATGGTTAAATTCAAGAACAGCAAGACCTAAACAAAGGCTCATTGTCAGTAGCAGTGGATTCCTATTCCTGAAGGAATTCTATTTCACCTACTGGGAGAGTGGAAGAGGGCTGATGGTTGAAGCAGGAGCCATGCCTGAGCTCGAGAAGTTCCGGGTCCCATTTAATGCACATGGTGTGTTATCTTCGCGTGGTGATCTTGATTTTGGCATTGAGAATCTTACTTCTCTCAAGCATCTCCATGTCGAGATTGTTTGTTTTGGTGCCAAGGTTAGGGAGGTGGAGGCCTTGGAGGATGCTGTCAAGAATGCCGCTGGCTGTCTTTCAGATGATCTCACTCTTGAAGTGAGTAGATGGGATGAAGAAGAGATCGTGAAGGATGGGGATCATGAATTTTTTTTGACCGAGTATGGGGATCATAAATTGACAGAAGCGGAGTAAGACATCGTTGAGGTAATACTGTAGGTTAACCTAGCTAACGGCCGAAGTAGAGTGTCAAAACTATTTTTGAAAGTCGGTTGGATAGTTCTGACTAGGTCTGATTTTACTCCTTACCTCTCTGCTATTCTCCTCTTACCTCCACGTGTTTTAAATCCGTTCTCTTCTCCCTCTTAGAGTCCAGGATTTCTCGTGGTTGGGTTCCATCGTACCTTCAGGGTTTCGCTTCCTCCTTTGATAACGGTGTTGCTACATCTGGAGTTCATGCTATCCGAGGGACCCTTCGTCTGGTGAACTTCTCTTTGTTCCTTCTCGTGCCTTCCGGTGTTTTCCGACGCGACGACATCATCTACGCCAGATCCGATGCAGAGTCTGCATCACCCCTTTGTTGTCGAACCTCGCTTGTCGAGATCTTCAGTCTAATTCCGAGAGTTGGTTGCATAATCCGCCTATTCGTGTGCCGAGTAATGGTTTGGGTGCGCGATGGACTGATCACCATCCGACTACTCTTATCATTCGCTCTTGTGCATCGAATCAGTGGATCCAGCAGTTTTACTCCGTCCACGGAAGCTAGAGGTGGCTTTACTTGTGGATACCTCTACCTTCGACCTTTTTGTCCCCGGAGTGTTCTCTCGACGATCACGGACAGCGACCTCTTGTTAGTGGTGTCGCGAGGGTCTACACGAAGCGAGAAGACGCAGATCGTCGGCCTTCTTTCCGGTACCATGAGGCGGATCTCGAGGGCGAGATCCATTGTTAGTGGTGTCGAATTGTGGCATCCCGCAAAACCATTACTAGAAAATCGCGTTATTTTTGTGCATTGCATCATCATGACCGCATGCTCATGTCATCATGCCACATTGCATTTGAGCATCGTCATCATCTTGCATTTGCTTGCATAAAACTATTTGCGGAAAAACCTATTTTTGTTTTCTAAACGCCCCGTCTTAATTCAAACGCGAAACCCGGGTCTCCGGATTATTTTGTTTTGTCTGCTATCGGTTTGCGAACGGTCCGTTTAAAACAAATAAAATAATTAATTAATTTTAGTGGGGCAGTCGAGCGGGCCGATTCGACCCGAACGACCACCCCCGAAATAAACGGTCCACCCCAAAAATCCCTAATCTACCTAGTCCTAGTCTACCCGCCCTTCAGCCACATCACCCTGGCCAACCAGACGCTGCCACCTCACCTTTTTCCCTTCCCCACCCAATCAAACCCTGCCACCTAATCCTACCCTCTCCCCACCTCTCTCTCTCTCCCCACTCACCCAACGCACACAACGCCACCCACCCACACAGCCCCCCACACCTGCCCTGTCCCGACCCCACCTGGGCCCCACGCCCCCGACCCACCTGGCCCCGCGCTCACCCTCTCTCTTCCCCAACCGCGGCCGCTCCTCTCTCTCTCTCCCTGGCTCTCCCCGACGCGACCTGCTCCTCATCGGCGTCGCCCTCGCACCCTCCTCCCGCCGCCCTGGCGCCATGGCTCCTCGCCGCTGTTCTCCCCCCTCTGGCCTCCCGCCGCTCCCTCCGTCCCCGCACCCCCCCCGCTCGCCATCAACCACCTCCGCCTCCGCCCGGCCTCCTCCCGCTGCGGCTCCGCCCGCCACGACCCCCACCACAGGCCGTTCCCCAACCCCCTCGTCTGCCGCCAAGCGCCGTCGCTTCTCCGGCCGCCCCCTCCCCCCTTCGAGCTCGCCTCCGGCCAGGGTCGCCGCCGCCGCTCGGCCCTCCCCGAGCCCACTCCGCGCCACCAGGCCCCATCTCCGCCACCACCGCCTCCACCGTCGCCGGCCGCGCGCCATGGTAGCGACCGCGAAGCTCCAGACCGGGCTAGCGCCGCCGGCCGCGCGTGCTCCTCCACCTCGCCGGCCTCGCCTCTGCGTCCTCTCCTCCGAGCCGCGCATCCGCGTCGCCGTCCTGCGCCCAGCCTCCGCCGCGGCCACGTCCCCGCCTCTGCGCCGCCGCTCGCCCCGGTGCGCCGCCGTTCGCCCCAGGCCCCCACCTCGCCGGAGCTCCCCGCGAGGCCTGGCCCCCTCGTCGATGCATCGCCGCCGTCTGCGCAGGCGCCGCTAACCGCCCTGCTGGATGTCCCTTGTAGCATGTGCGCGCTCATGTGGTCCCCTTTGTTGTGGTGTAAGCCTCCTGCAAATCGCCTCAGCGGAGCGTTTGGCCCTGAGAGTTTGGCCCCGTGTGACCAAGGACGACACCGACAAGAACTACTCAAGCCGTAAACCAAGATCTGCATCGTTACGGGCTTCGTCGACCAAGGCGTGAGGTGGAGCCCGATGACGCCGGTATCACAAGATCTACATCACGGACGCGGAGAAACCCTCGGACGCCCAGATCTTCTCCTCGGGACACCGGGAACTCCCCCTGAACGCCAAGACCGTCGACATGGATACCGAAGGACGCCGAGCGCCAAGTACTTTCCTCGGACGCCGAAACCCGAACCGGTAGAACGCCAAGATCGCCACAAGAACTACAAGCACTTCACCCCGGACGCCAAGTCCGACCCGACCCGCGAACCCGACAAGAGCTTCGCAATGACGAGAACGGCACCGACCCGGAAGAAGCCGATGCGCCCCGACACCGACCCAAGTCCTTCTTCCCGGAACGCCAAGATCTACCCCGTTATCTGAGAACGCTTCCGCCGAGACCGAACCCCAGATCCGAACCCTGAGACCGACCCCGAACCCCGGAACCCCAAGTTCGTCGAGACCCCCTAATGTGTGAACCCCTTCCCGAAACCCTATTTTATAACATAATATAACTCGTCGCATAATAATTGTCTTGCATGCATACATTCATGTGGTTTGGGGGCCTTAGGCCGATTCACCTAATAATTAAATATGGGGCCCATATGCGGGCAAATCTAGTCTTATATTGGTCCCACTTAAATTTGTGTAGCGAACCGGTAACTTATCTCGCCCTGTTATTACAACATTTAATATGCGGGGTATCTAAACAACATGAACCTATTAATTAATTGTCGGGACCCCCGGTTCCGCTTAATATTGCCTAATTGCATCGCATCTTTGCCATGCCATACATCATACATGCATCATGCCCGATCTTTTGCCGTAGTATTAAATATTTCATCCGGTGTTCTTCTAGTGTTTTGCTTCTTCGCGGATTGGGCCGTTGAGTTGATGTGAGCTTCGCCCCGATCTTCGGATGAACCTTCGACAATGTTTTCAGGCGAGCATCTCCCCCTTTCTACCTATCTTACTTTTATAGTATTTATTCCCTCCCGTTGATCTATTGCTATCTGTGTTGCGATGCTCTAGTTTTCGTACCCGAGATATTCCTTGCAGCCTTATATTGCCTTGGACACCTCCTATTACCTGTTGTTTGGTAGATAGTTGGACTTGCGCGTCGTAGTCGCTTGCTCAAGTGCTGTTGCGTGTCGTCAAGTGCCACAGTTGTTGGTGTATGGCCGCATGTTGATGTTGGAGATGATCATGGTTTTACTTTTCGTTCACTTTAATTCATGTTTAACAACTAAAATTGAAGTAAGTAAGCAGAGGCATCGGTGGGTGATAGATAACATTTGGTTTCCGACCGCCCACTTGTGTCCCGTAGGACCCCGAGTACTTGATACCTGTTCCTCAATTTATCGCGCTATCCACATACGGGGAATTATGGGCCACCCTTAGCCAGAGCTTGATTCAGTCTTATTTCTTGGGGCCACACACTAGTTTGAGGTTTTATTTACGATCCTGTACTTATGCCATGCTTTACTGCTTTATTTACGATTGTGCGATGGATAGCACACTGTACTGTTTAGGTAAGCGGAATGTTTTCGCGGTATCGACAAGCCCCGTTTGGGGTTCCTAGTCGTTTACAGCCATTGACGCAAACCTTGAGTCCGTCTCGGAGCTAGCTTACTTCGTTGCGGTTCTACTCAATGGGGTGGCCCCCTGAAATATTTCTGAATCCTGTGATTGCTTTGTCGTGAAAGCCTCGTTGGGTTTTGATTTGGTTTTTCCGAGGTTGATCGTGTGTGTGTTGCTATTTGTGCACCCCGGCCGGGTTAAAACTTTCTGAAAGCCGTGTCCGCGGTTATGGACGACTTGGAGCACAGTATCTCGATCATAGACAACTATAACTAAAGTAGTGCTATAAATTTGACTTTATAATGACTAGTAATCAGTTTCACTATAATGGAATGGCTAATTAAAACTGCCAACAATTGCTTTCTTGGGTCGTCGCTTGCGACCATTGTAACTGACTAGTAAGTATTGCAACTAAAACGGGATGGCTAAATAAAAGTACCAACAACTGCTGGGTTTTGGGTTTATCTCATGCTAATTGTATTTGATTAGTAAGTGATGCAACTATAACGGAATGGTTAACTAAAAGTGCCCACTGCTTATTTTATCAGGATGATTATCTATAATTGACTAGTAATTGCTACAACGATAACCGAATAAATAAAACTGCCAACTGCGTGAGTTCCTCGGTTGACTTCCTCGTTTGGTCTCAAGGGGGAAACGCCAGGATGGGTTTGCTTGATGTTAGCTTCAGGCAATATAAGGCTGCAAGGAATATCTCGGGTACGAAAACTAGAGCATCGCAACACAGATAGCAATAGATCAACGGGAGGGAATAAATACTATAAAAGTAAGATAGGTAGAAAGGGGGAGAAGCTCGCCTGAAAACATTGTCGAAGGTTCATCCGAAGATCGGGGCGAAGCTCACATCAACTCAACGGCCCAATCCACGAAGAAGCAAAACACTAGAAGAACACCGGATGAAATATTTAATACTACGGCAAAAGATCGGGCATGATGCATGTATGATGTATGGCATGGCAAAGATGCGATGCAATTAGGCAATATTAAGCGGAACCGGGGGTCCCGACAATTAATTAATAGGTTCATGTTGTTTAGATACCCCGCATATTAAATGTTGTAATAACAGGGCGAGATAAGTTACCGGTTCGCTACACAAATTTAAGTGGGACCAATATAAGACTAGATTTGCCCGCATATGGGCCCCATATTTAATTATTAGGTGAATCGGCCTAAGGCCCCCAAACCACATGAATGTATGCATGCAAGACAATTATTATGCGACGAGTTATATTATGTTATAAAATAGGGTTTCGGGAAGGGGTTCACACATTAGGGGGTCTCGACGAACTTGGGGTTCCGGGGTTCGGGGTCGGTCTCAGGGTTCGGATCTAGGGTTCGGTCTCGGCGGAAGCGTTCTCAGATAACGGGGTAGATCTTGGCGTTCCGGGAAGAAGGACTTGGGTCGGTGTCGGGGCGCATCGGCTTCTTCCGGGTCGGTGCCGTTCTCGTCGTTGCGAAGCTCTTGTCGGGTTCGCGGGTCGGGTCGGACTTGGCGTCCGGGGTGAAGTGCTTGTAGTTCTTGTGGCGATCTTGGCGTTCTACCGGTTCGGGTTTCGGCGTCCGAGGAAAGTACTTGGCGCTCGGCGTCCTTCGGTATCCATGTCGACGGTCTTGGAGTTCAGGGGGAGTTCCCGGTGTCCCGAGGAGAAGATCTGGGCGTCCGAGGTTTTGTCCGCGTCCGTGATGTAGATCTTGTGATACCGGCGTCATCGGGCTCCACCTCGCGCCTTGGTCGACGAAGCCCGTAACGATGCAGATCTTGGTTTACGGCTTGAGTAGTTCTTGTCGGTGTCGTCCTTGGTCACACGGGGCCAAACTCTCAGGGCCAAACGCTCCGCTGAGGCGATTTGCAGGAGGCTTACACCACAACAAAGGGGACCACATGAGCGCGCACATGCTACAAGGGACATCCAGCAGGGCGGTTAGCGGCGCCTGCGCAGACGGCGGCGATGCATCGACGAGGGGGCCGGGCCTCGCGGGGAGCTCCGGCGAGGTGGGGGCCTGGGGCGAACGGCGGCGCTCCGAGGCGAGCGGCGGCGCAGAGGCGGTGACGCGGCCGCGGCGGAGGCTGGGCGCAGGACGGCGACGCAGATGCGCGGCTCGGAGGAGAGGACGCAGAGGCGAGGCCGGCGAGGTGGAGGAGCACGCGCGGCCGGCGGCGCTGGCCTGGGCTGG
Organism: Avena sativa; assembly: GCA_916181665.1. Taxonomy (NCBI): domain Eukaryota; kingdom Viridiplantae; phylum Streptophyta; class Magnoliopsida; order Poales; family Poaceae; genus Avena; species Avena sativa. Next base: position 149,504,667 of record OV702283.1, on the reverse strand, counting down.
AGCTTCGCGGTCGCTACCATGGCACGCGGCCGGCGACGGTGGAGGCGGTGGTGGCGGAGATGGGGCCTGGTGGCGCGGAGTGGGCTCGGGGAGGGCCGAGCGGCGGCGGCGACCCTGGCCGGAGGCGAGCTCGAAGGGGGGAGGGGACGGCCGGAGAAGCGACGGCGCTTGGCGGTAGACGAGGGGGTTGGGAAACGGCCTGTGGTGGGGGTCGTGGCGGGCGGAGCCGCAGCGGGAGGAGGCCGGGCGGAGGCGGAGGTGGTTGATGGCGAGCGGGGGGGGGGGGGTGCGGGGCCGAAGGGAGCGGCGGGAGGCCAGAGGGGGGAGAATGGCGGCGAGGAGCCATGGCGCCAGGGCGGCGGGAGGAGGGTGCGAGGGCGACACCGGTGAGGAGCAGGTCGCGTCGGGGAGAGCCAGGGAGAGAGAGAGGAGCGGCCGCGGTTGGGGAAGAGAGAGGGTGAGCGCGGGGCCAGGTGGGTCGGGGGCGTGGGGCCCAGGTGGGGTCGGGACAGGGCAGGTGTGGGGGGCTGTGTGGGTGGGTGGCGTTGTGTGCGTTGGGTGAGTGGGGAGAGAGAGAGAGGTGGGGAGAGGGTAGGATTAGGTGGCAGGGTTTGATTGGGTGGGGAAGGGAAAAAGGTGAGGTGGCAGCGTCTGGTTGGCCAGGGTGATGTGGCTGAAGGGCGGGTAGACTAGGACTAGGTAGATTAGGGATTTTTGGGGTGGACCGTTTATTTCGGGGGTGGTCGTTCGGGTCGAATCGGCCCGCTCGACTGCCCCACTAAAATTAATTAATTATTTTATTTGTTTTAAACGGACCGTTCGCAAACCGATAGCAGACAAAACAAAATAATCCGGAGACCCGGGTTTCGCGTTTGAATTAAGACGGGGCGTTTAGAAAACAAAAATAGGTTTTTCCGCAAATAGTTTTATGCAAGCAAATGCAAGATGATGACGATGCTCAAATGTAATGTGGCATGATGACATGAGCATGCGGTCATGATGATGCAATGCACAAAAACAACGCGATTTTCTAGTAATGGTTTTGCGGGATGCCACAAATACTCATTCTATGCCACAAGCCATTTTGCTTTATTTCCTGGATTTTACTATTGGGTGAGTAAAATCTTTTGTCAGACATATCCTGAAACGTTAGGCTAAATCCATTTTGTATCACTTTTTTTGGGGGTTAATCTGACCTTCTTTCACATGCATTTCATAGGGCTTTCGGGTATACCATGGCACTCCAGATTATCCAGATGCTTACGCCGATGGAATGCCCTGACCTGAATGCTTGACTCATTAAGGTTGTCACCCTATACCCATCTGCCAGTGGAAGGCTTTGTGTGTTCAATCAATCGACATGGACTAAATTGGTCTTGCAGGAACCCACTGTATATGCATTTTTTGTTCTTATATTTCAAATATATTACTATTTGGGTGTAGTTTAAGTGTAGAGACTGGTACATGAAATGCAGGATGAACATGAAAACCACATGCATAGTTTGGTTCTACATTTTTTGTTTCTTTTGGTTGACAATGTCTGCATGGAAAATGCCATCATACTAAAAAAATCTCGCTCAGCCAGTCTCATTTCATTTGCAGGGTTCATGATGAGTGTTCATTTTGAGGTGCTGAAAATCGCTACAACGACACCTTCATTAGCTAAATACTCCATGGGGAATGTTCTTAGCGACATTTTATATCTGCTCATTTCAGTGGTCCCATTATGTGGTATTTGCCTCAGTAATGGATCCGAATGAGTTCTCTTGGTCGGTCATCAATCGTCGGTCATCAATCGGTGGCACATTTGTCCTTGAGATTCTTCATGTTAGAAATGCTCCACCACGACATCTAAATGCTGAAGGGCCTCATTTGGAGCACTGGAATTTGTTCCTATGTCTGTAGGGAATGGACCGATTGGTAGACGTTTAAACTTTGAACTGCTTGATGGAAACCATTTGACTTGCCAATTATGATCCCTGTTTCTGATATACATTTGTTTTGATTTGAGTTTGATTATGTGCAATGTAACAGGGTTGTTGTTCTTACACTTCAGTGATAATTTTCTTTTAATTGCAAATCCAATGAAATATGTTACTTACACAATAGATACATACTTTATTTTGTGATTGTACTTTAACAGGAAAACCTGCGAAAAAATATGCCACTGACCAATGGTTCTGTTGGGGATCATCTTAGTCAACTACTTGGAACAAGGCTATAAGAAGAGCAGAACAATGGTTATGTTTTTTTAATACCAATCTAATTCCCTGTTTCTGATATACATTTGTTTTGATTTGAGTTTGATTATGTGCAATGTAACAGGGTTGTTGTTTTTACACTTCAGTGAAAATTTTCTTTTAATTGCAAATCCAATGGAATATGTTACTTACACAATAGATACATACTTTATTTTGTGATTGTACTGGAAAACCTGCGAAAAAATATACCACTGACCAATGGTTCTGTTGGGGATCATCTTAGTCAACTACTTGGAACAAGGCTACAAGAAGAGCAGAACAATGGTTATGTTTTTTTTAATACCAATCTAATTAATTATATTTATTTTAATAACTTTATTAATCACTTGATAGATGAAAAAACTTCAAGTGTTGTACTGGAAACAGGAAATGTTAACAAATGTCAGCATTTGTAACGTAATCCAATTGCAGTGTTAGGAGATAACATTAAATCATGTTTGGTTCGGTCGGGCTGTAATGGGCTGTAATCCCATTACGAGGTTATCACCGCAGGAAGTCTCTCGTGTAAGCGGATCCTCGCCCGTGAATCCATCTATCTTCTGGTCTCCTCGGCTGATGAGCGCCACCGTCGTGCGCCGTCGCCCCTCGGCCGCAACCAAGAGTCTCTTCGTGTCGCTGCCGCTGCCCTCGCCTCGGCCTTGGATGTCGCTCTGCCAATAGGCGTCACTTGACATGAAAGAACCCTATCGGCAAACGATACAGAGCGAAAAAACCCTATCTCGGGAGAGCCCGCCGCGGGCCGCTCTCCCCCCTCCCGCGCTGCCACCGCGCGGCGGCCGGGGGGGTCTCATCCACCTCATCGGCTCGCGACCCCCTCCCCTTTCTCCTCCCCCTCGCCGCCGCCAGATGGGCACGGCCGGGCGAAGCTCGGTCGGGGCCGGCGACGGCGGGGTCTCCTCGCCCTCTCGCGCGTGGGGCTGGCCGCGGCGCTACTCCTCTGGGCCTGAGCGTGGCTCGCCCGTCGGGGGCCATGGCGTGGCGGCGCGCGGGCTAGTCCTGCGGCGGCGGCGCGGCGTACAACGGGGCGGCGGGGGCGCGTCTCGGAGGGGACGGCATGGCTGCTCTCCAGGCGGCGCGGGCTGGGTGCGACGCGGGCCTTGGTCGGCCTCCTCTGCAGCGATGGGCGGCGGGGGTGCCAGGGTGCGATGGGTCCTGCCCGGCGGACGCGGCAGGAGGGTCGGGGGCTCATCATCCGGGGCCGCGGTGGTGGAGCGAGACGCCGGCAGGAGCTGGCAGGGTGGCGCTCCGCGGGCCTGCGTCCTAGGGAAGCTTCGGCTTGCCCAGATCTAGGCCCACTTGGGCCCGATCTGGGCCTAGGGCGGGCCTGTCGTGTTGCTGCCTCCCTCTGGAGGAAGGGCGGCGGGTTGGGGCGTGAAGGACGGCGGCGGCTGCTCTGCAGCAGCATGGCGGCAGAGACTTTACGGGCCCTTTTTGGGCCCGGCCGGGCCCGAGACCTGGTGTGTCTCTGCTGCCGCATCCGGACGGCAACCACCATTGGTGGTGGAGGTTGATCTCCTTCGCGCGGCTGTGCCGCGGCCGCCATGCTACATCAACCGACCTGCCCCCACTTTGCAGGTCACGCAACACTCCTGGCTCCGTGGGTGCGAGCCTGGCTCAGTGGACGCCGGGGCGGCGGCCTCGGAAGGTGGACGGTTTCGACTTCCCTCCGTCGGAGGAGGCTCTGGGAGGTGACGCGAGAACCCCTGACCGGTGGCGGTTCGGCAGGCCCGGGGGCGCTTGGTGGCGATGGTGCTGTTGCTTGGCGGCCGGGATTTGCCGTAGAGGCGGGTCCCCTGGTGGGAGGAGGAGTAGGGCCTGAGGCGGCGGTTGGCGTGGTCGGTGGCACCCCTGCTGCAGTGCGGCGGTAGGACTTCACGAGCCTCCGCGGGCTCGGCCGGGCCAGTGGGCCTGGTTTGTCTTGATGCTACATCCGGTCGGCTACCACCTGCTAGTGGTGGAGGTAGTTCCCTCCCGCGTGTTATTGACAGGCTGACCATCGCCGAAGTCCCTACTCTCTCGACCTACCGGCTTCGCTTCGTGGCGCTCGGTGTGACGGCGGTGGCGACCTCAAGACCTGGATGGCGCATGCTCGTGGGTGACGTGAATGGTGGAGCTCTACAAAGTGCTTAGGCGGGTGGTTCTGGAGGGGTCGGGAGAAATCCTTGTCTGTTGACACTGGCACGGTGACGCCCGAGGGTGTCACCTTCCTTCCTGAAGGGTGTTGGGGCCCCCCTCCCCTACCCCCCGCTGCGTACCGGGGGAAACCCTAGGCCTCGGCCGGACAGTAGTGTCGTCGTCGTCACTCCCCTTCTTGGAGGTGCTGTTTTGGTACGCAGGCGCTTTGGATTGCGGGATGCGTGGTGGTTCTTCTCTGGCGGGTGCACCGGTTGCGAGCTGTTTCCGTTTTCGGCACACCGCCGTTCTCGGCTTTCTTCTTCTTTTATTTCTTCTTTCTTTTCGTGTTGGGCTTGGGTTCTGCCAATGCCTTGTATCCTGTATTGTTTGTTCCTTTGGGCGTGCTGTCTGGCCCAGCAGCGATCTCACCTGTGTACTTTATTTATAAAGCGGGGCGAAAGCCTGATTCAAGAGAATAGGCGTCACTTTGATTGAAACTTCTGGCGGTATGGATCCCGATGGCAACGCTAGGATTTGACCTGGCATGGTGAGGATTGATCGAAGCGAGTGATGAGATGCCGGTGTGGAGGAGAGCTCGTGAGTTGTGATGGTGTGTGCTTAATTAATCTCTTCTCAATTGATACATCCACACAAAGATCGATGCAATTGATGTTCTTGCTCCGTGTAATTTCTTGGTTGAGTTCTTACTTGTTTTTTTTTTGAAATTCCTGCAACATCTAAATCAAATTCAGAGTATCAGTTTGCTGATTTGTTCATTCTACTTTTTGTGATTTGATAATTTCCTCTAGTCTCCAGAATTCCAAGTTATTAATTTGGACCTATGGCATACTAACACGAGAAGCAACAATGCTGGCAGCCATAGGTATCAATTAACAATACACTTGCTGAACCAAACAAGTTATGAATTTTGTCAATTACGTTTACAGAGTCCCAAAGGTATTTCATTATGTTTACATTTGCGTTACCTTTTCCAACCAAACACCTTCATAATGGAGTGCACATGGGCACCAGTGATCACCTTTAAAAAAATCGAAAATCATATTTCTGAGTTTCAAAAAAAATTAAAAACAAATTATAATATAGCCAGTAATGTATTCCACAAACGTGCAAACTATCAATTGGAAATTATGTAAATTTTCGGCTACACAAAATGACACAACTATGGATCTAAGTATCACATTTTCAAATCTCCAAAAAACATCAGATTTTCTTATTTTTGTGTAGCCCATAACAAAAGGAATTTCGAGTCGTGATTTTGCATGCTTGTAGGATATATTATTAACAAAGTCCATAATTTTTTTATAACTTACAAATATGTTTTTTTGCAATTTTTTATATAGAGGGATCACTCGAGCTCATATGCCAGAAGAAGTTTTCGCTCATAATGTTCGTATAGTAAAAACAAGTGTCATGTATTTCCCAAAATTGGTTCTTATATGTGAACAAATGTTGATGACATTTTAAAATATATTAATATTAATGGTAAGAAATGGTCATCGAGGATTCGAGCCATTTGAAAGAGGGTTCACCTAAGATGGAGGCTGGCGTGCGAACGACGGCTCACCGGCGCCGTCTTACGTTGCATCGATCTTTTCTCCGTCGTGCCCGTCTGGTTCTCCGGCTGGATCACGTTTCTCCTGCATCTCGGATGGCGACGAGGTGGAAGATCATGTGGCTGTGAGAATCGCGGAGGAAGTCTTTTCTGTAGCGGAGCCGGAGTGGATTCTGGTGGTTCATCAGAAGAGAAGATCGAGGTTAGAGATTCTTTCAGATTTCTGGTGCAGGGCGGGGTACCCTACGCGGGAGTCGCATTTCAGGGAGAGGCGAGCGCCGCATCGTGTTTCTTCAGGTGAGAAATCCTTTTTTTGCAAGTCGCCGGAGGGTTCTAGGTCGCTATCGCCTACCTCGGTGCGTCGTGCGTCGGTCGAGAGGGCTCGCTGTTCTTCTTCCTCCCCTACTGGCCTGCTGAAAGAACATGTGGGCCGCCATGTGTGATTTTGGTAATGAATGACAATCTCTATGGACTAACGCTTGTATCAAGCTGTACTTGTAGGAATTGTTCATAGGCAATGCTTGAACCATATGTTGGCTTCAAGGTTTGGAGAAGAAGAAAGTGAAGAAGATCAAGTGATGACCAAGGTGTTCAAGGAGTGATCCATAGATTGGTCATGTGAGAGTTGATACTATTGCAAGGGTGTCTTGAAGAAGAAGATAGAGTTCATCATATGTATCTTCAAGACATAATCTAAATGGTGTTAGAAGAAATGTTGTGCAAGATAAAGATGTGCCATATCTAGAAGATCCCATGCTTGAAGCTTGCCATCCTCAGTGATCCAAGGACAAGATCGTCTACATCAAGATCAAGTGGAATATGCGCAAGGAAAAGGTATGATCTTGATAGGGTTTCCTTCTTACCGGTCTCATGGTGTTAGTTGGGGAGACCGGTTTATAGGATAGATAACCGTACTATCAAGAGGGGCTATCAAGTGAGTAACTCGATCATATCTTTCGGAGAAAGCTCAAACCTTTGCATACCTGGCATCATATTTCTTGGTTCTTATTTGGTTCTTATCCATGAGAGGATTAGAGCTTGTGTTAATCTCCATGAAAAGTTCAAGTTCATCGAAAACGGATTTCATATGGATTCTCTATTGCTTTTTGATGTTGGAGGTTTTACCGATTCGTCTTTTTGAGAGAGGTTAAACCTTTCGTCATTTGGTTCTATCCTACCTTGCTGTACTATGATTTTTTCTGTATGATCTTGTAGAGATTATTGTCCTCTTTAAAATGAGCCCAAGATCATGAAAATCGGAGTCCGGATGCAAAACTTATGGTCGTTACAGTTTTGCTATTTCTGTTAGTTTTGCCTTGGGCGGAATGTCCAGCCATTTTTAGCCGGAGTGTCCGGTCCGGCCGGAATGTCCGGCTGGTTCGCGCCGGAGTGTCCGGCCCTGGAATTCTTCAAAGCGCCTAAGTCATCCAGTAACCCATCCCGGACTCCACCCGGACTCTGGCCGGAATCTGTGTTGGACTGACTTCCAACGGCTATATTTCCAGGGGGGGCTATATAAACGCCCCTTCTTCTACCTTTGGCTGCTGCTGGTCACCACGATTTTTTGCAAGCCTTCTCCTCCATTCTTGACCTTCTTGAGCTTGCTTCCCTTCAATCCCTCCTATGATTCTTGCATATACTTTAGGAATTTGAAAGAGGAGATCTAGATCTACAACCCCACCAATCAATCTCTCCTCTAAGTGAGGGGAACATCTTGGGATCTAGATCTTGGAGCCTTGTGTGGATTTCCTCCATTGTTCTTCCTCTCTTATTCCCCCACAAGCTTTTGTAGCTTTGGTGGAATTTGGGAGAGAAGTACTTGGGCACTTCTTGTGTTCTTGCCATTGCATTTGGTGCATCGGCTTGAGTTCTCGGTGAGGATTCGATTGAGTGAAAGGTGAGAAGCTTTTTACTCTTGGGTTATTGGAACCCTAGATGGTTTGGTTATTTTGCAGGGTTGTGGATTACTTGGGGACTCCAATTAAGTTTTGGAGCTTTCCCCAAGCTTGTTTGTTGGGAGACTCCAATTGAGTTGTGGAGAAGTGCCCCAACCTTGTGAGAGGTTCCGGATTTCCACCGACAAGTGCACCGATAGTGAAAGTGTGGATCGATCCCGTTGGGGTGAGATTCACAGGAGGATAAGGGAGGCCTTTTGTGGCATTGGTGGTTTGATACCACCCCCTCTCCAAACGAGACGTACTCCATGTTGGGAGGAACTCGGTAAAATATCGTCGTCACCGCGTGCCTCGGTTATCTCTATACCCGAGCTCTTACTTATGCACATTATTTTGTGATAGCCTTCGTGCTTGAAGTCTATATCTTGCTATCACTTAGTTACTTGTCTTGCTTAGCATAAGTTGTTGGTGCATATTGGTGAGCCCTAGTTGTTCTAGGTTTTGTGCTTGACAAAGTAAACTATAGTTTAATTTCTCCTTTGTTGAGCCACTCTCGGAAAAGTTTTAAATCGCCTATTCACCCCCCTCTAGGCGGCATCTGTATCCTTTCAATTGGTATCAAAGCCAGGTCTCTCATTTTAGGCTTCACGGCCTTGAGAGTAAAGATGTCGGCTAGGGGATTAGTGCACAATGACATGTTCACATTCGATGGCACAAATTATGATGTTTGGAAATCTTGCATGCTTGATTTATTTCGGGACATTCACCCAATTATCGAGGGAACTCTATATATGGGTTTCTCTTCTCCTATGGATCCCCAAAACGAATCTTTAGAGGAGAAGATGAACTCTTGTATAGATGCTCTAGCTACTAAAATTCTTTTACTCGTTGTGAGCCATGTAGTTCTTTCTTCTATCATGCCTTATTTGAGTGCTCATGAGATATGGACCAAGCTTCAAGATAAATATAGAAAGTCCAAAATTATTGAGGATGATTGTGTTGCTTCCACTTCTGGTCGAGATGAGTTCTCATCCTCAACCACTTCACCAACATGTGATTTTTCATAGGGTAATGATATGGTGAGTGGTGATAGAAATTGCAATATGGATAGTGTGCTTACTATGTGTAGTCCTTCATATCTATCTAGTTGCAGTGATATATCTTTGGACTTTAACACTTCTAGCACTACTAACTCCTTATATGCTTGTGTTGATAGTCCGTGTATATCATGTAGAAATGGCTTGAATGAATCTCATGATGATATGCTTATGTTATCTTGTTGCCATGATAAAAATGCTTCTACTTCCTCTATTGCTTGTGTTGCTAACCATGTAGAGGAAAATGAAGATTCTATGGGCCAAGACAAGGTTTTTAATGGAGATACAAATGCGATCTCATCATCACCTTCTTACGGTTTTCATAAATGCCTTATGGCTAAAGGAACGAAGGTATCCTCACTGGATCCCATTGTTTCTCATGATGATGATGTTGTTAAAATTAATAATGATGATCATCGAGTTGAGTATGATATTACCTCTATTAAAGAGATGGGAGAGATTTTCTTGTGCGCTCTCGTTAAAAATAAAATTGCTTCCTCCAAATTTGTTGAAATCTTGACTTATGCAATTGAAGGAAATGATCTTATTCAGGAGCAAGAAAAATATCATTTCTCAAAAGTTTCTCCTTGAGCGTGAGTATGCACTTGAAATTGCACAACTAAAGGAATCCCTTGAAGAAGAACAAACCACCAAAGAATCTCTTGAGGAGACTTTTACTCTAGAATTATCTAGAGTAAAGGAATACCATGATAGAACTTGCGGTGGCAAACTCCTTCAAGATTTAAAATGATGAACTTGAAGTTGCTTATGCTAAACTTGTTGAGGATTTTAAGCACCTCGAAAATGGCTCTCGGGTTGTTCAGAGGGAGCTCATCAAACTCACCGAGTCACTCGAGCAACTTAAAGCTTCATATTCAAAAGAGCTTGCCAAGTTGCCCTCACCTCTTGCTAATAATAATGATGCTTGTGCTACTAACTCTATTTCTTGTGAAGCATCTATTTTTAAAGAAAATGTTGAGCTAAAGGATCAACTTGCTTTGCTAACTAGCAACTATGGGAAATTATAAGAAAGTCATGTTAAGCTCTCAAGCTCGCATGAGGATCTTCTAGTGTCTCATAGTAGGCTAAAGTTAGCTCATGAGGCCATTATGTCAAAGGTAACATCTAACGAGCCTCATGTGGACATTAGCACTACTTCTACTACTAATGTGATATTTCCATGTGCTAGTCCTTGTAATTCATCCACTCATGACATTGCTACATCTTGTGATGAATTACTTTCCATGCCTTGTTGCTCTAACAATGAAGCATCTATTTCCTCTAGTACTTTTGTTGACACTAACCATGTAGAGGAAATCAAAGAGCTCAAGGCTCAAGTCACTTATTTGAAGAATGACTTGAAAAGGTGTCATAAAGGGAAGGTCACACTCGACAACATCTTGAGTGTGCTGAAATCCCCCAATGACAAGTGTGGGCTTGGATTCAACTCCAATGTCAAGAACAAGTCCACTATCAAGTTGAAGAACAAGGGAAATAAGAAGAATGGCCAAGATAACTTCAAGAATTCGGCCAACATTGTTTGCTTCAAGTGCAAGGAAGAAGGGCATCATGTCAAGTCTTGCCCATTGAAGAAGAAGCCCCTTGGCAAGAAGCAACAAGGGAAGCGGCCTCAAGCTCTACCTCTTGTTAGAAAGGGGCCTCCTCCCAAGAAGAATCAAGGTCTTCCTCAAGTTGTTGCTTCACCCAACAAGAAAGATGGCAAGAGAAGAAATTTCTACATTTGTCGCAATAAAGGGCACATTTCTTCCTCATGCACCATGGGTAACTCCTCATCCCATCCTATCTTGATTGATGATGCTTATTCACTTCATAAGGATGAGGTTGGCAATGTGTTTGCCAAATTTTTTGGTGCCCAATGTGGTGTCAAGAAAAGAACCATTTGGGTTGCCAAGCCTATTGTGACTAACTTCTTAGGGCCCAACTTGGTTGGGGACCAACAAGCCAAAACTTGATCAATAGGTGTGTTTTTGAGAGCAATGGAGTCTTGGCTACATCATGAAGAATCGAGGGAACTTCATCTATTATATTTTTCAAGCCAAGTCAAGTGGATTATATTGTATCTATCATATTTATAATGTTTCTCTTTGTGGTAACATGTTCTCAACTCATTACATTGAAAGTTACTCGCCCCCTTGTGCATGTGTTAGTTTTGTACCTTGCATGTTTTTGTACATTTTGTGCCTTCCACATAATTATATTGAGTTATTAAGTATATTTGTGTATGTTGGGTGGCAAACCATGTATGTGTGTTTCTTGTGTTAGAGCCTTTCGCGATTATATTTGGTATTCTATTCAGCTCTTGTGAGAGATTAATGGACTATCCCATTTTGGGGGAGTGTTATGCTTGGGCATTCCACAATCCTAAAAATGTGTGTACATGAGGAATACCACCTAGTATTGATATTGCAATATTTTCTTGTCTCTATGTGTTATGTTTCTCATGAGAAATTGAAGTTCTATAATGTCCATTAATTATCTATATTTGGATCTATTTGCCTCATGTTGAGATTTATGATTTATCACATTATGGGGGAGTCATATGCTAAGTGCATATTATAATCCTAGAGAATGTGAAAATTCGAGGTTGTGCCACTTAGAATTGATATTGAGGATTATCTAGCTCCTATGTGGCACATTAGCTCACACAAGTTCCATTTTGCTTGAATGGTTTTATTGCTCATCATTGGATCTTATGTGTGAGAGTGTTTCTTGGTATGTGTTTCCTCATATTTAGATCTCTATATCCTCATGGAAACCATTTGCTTCAAGTTACTCTAATCACTAGTGATTGTCTGACTATTGGAAGCTACCAAGTGGAGGGAATATGCCCTGAGAGGCAATAATAAAGTGGTTATTATGTATATTCCAAGTATATGATAGATGTTTATTTTGCATGCTATAATTATATTAATACGAAAACGTTAATACATGTATGTTTAATAAACAAACAGAAAGTTCCTAGTTATGCCTCTCTTATAAACTAGCTCGTTGATTAACAAGATGATCAAGGTTTCCTTATCATGGACATTGGATGTTCTTAATGACGAGGTCACAACATTATTGGAATGGTGTGATGAAAATTCATCCGAAGTATAGCATTACGATCAAAGTCACTGAGTTTATATTGCTATAACATCATACGAAGTAATCCTAATCCTTAGACCATGAGATCATGTCAATCACTAACACTAGAAAAGTATCTTGATAACATCAAACGTCACATCGCAACAGGGTGATTATAAAGATGGGTTCAGTACTACTAAAGTGTTATGTTGAGGCCCATGGATCGAGAGTGAAATTTTTTCATCCCGATGACGGATAGATATACTCTGGGCCCTCTCGGTGATATCACATTGATTAGCTTGCAAGCAAGTGATTTGATCACTAGAATGTTATATCACGGGAACGAGAAAAGAGTACATGTCAGTAATGAGATCAAACTAGGTGTGGAGATACCGATGATCGAATCTCGGACATGTAATATATCGCAAGACAAAGGGATTAAGTTACTAGCGTAAAAGGTTCTCACGATCACACGAAAGTCATCGTTGAATGTGTGGGAGTCAGTATGGATCTCCAGGTCTCGCTTATGATTATTGATCCGAGAGGGGTCTCGATCATGTCCGCATTATTCGCGAACCATAGGGTGACACACTTAAGAGACACCGACACCATTTGGAACAAATAGTTTCATGCTGAAAAGAATAACAAAGCGCAGGAATTTATTTCACTAGACACCGAAAAACTATTTTCAGGTGAAATTATTTCTACATGTGGAATGAAATACTAGCAAGGGGTTATATGTGAATGTTTTTCATTAAGGTAATTGACAAAATTCTGAATAAATAAAAGGAGTTTTATTTAAAGAGAGTTTGCATTAAATTTGGTGGAAATTTAATGGGAATTTGAGTGGGATTTTTGAGTGGAGAATTGAAGGGCCAAATTGTGAGTGGATCTTCCACCCATATGAATGAAGGGAGGGCAAGGGGGCAGCCCCATGCGCTGACCCCCCCTTGGGGTTCCCCCCTCCTCCTATAAAAGGATCCCCTCTCCCTCTCTCTCTCTCACTCACACCTCCTCGTGAAGGATCTCTCTCCCCCTCTAGTTTATCCCCCATGGTCTCAGACTAGCGAGATACATGTCCCCGGTGGATTTTCGGCAATAAAGAGTTGTGCTTCCGCTGCATCGCTGTAGCGAGGAGGCAGTGGTTGCTCGGTGCCTCAGACGTTTGTGCGAGCACGGATGCGCCGCTGATTTGCGGCGCTCGGACTTCCTCTCGATCTTTAGATCGGCAAGAGTTCGTCTACATCAACCACAAGTTCAACCTCTTTAAGCTTTGTAAGTCTTCAAGGGTATGTTCTCTATGGATGTATATCCGCTTGTTTTTTGTATCTAGTAGATAGATCTTAGTACATAGTTGTTCCCATCATAGGAATTTTTTTTGTTTTCTATGTTGCGAACCCTACAGTGGTATCAGAGCCGGATCTATGCGTAGATGCTTTGCACTGGTAGTACACATATGTATATGTGGGTGATGATGATCATGTTATTGCTTCTTAGTTGTACTTTAGATATTGGTGGCATAGTGGGATGAAGCGGCTCGGACAAACTTTACATGTCCTCGCACATGAGACATGTTCCACGCTTGACATACAACTAGTTTTGCATAAGTGGCTAGTTGGTGTCTGTCTCTCCTACTATAGTCAATATATAATTTGCAACGATTTGTCAACAATTTGGTTATCCTCGTTGTGGTTCATTTTTTTAGGTAATAAGTCTCTCCCCGAGCTTCTGTCAATGCTTAAAACTGCAGAAGTGGAGATCAAGAAGGAACATCAAGTGTTGATGATCAATAAGACCGCCGGTTTCAAGAAAGACAGAAAGGGTAAACAGAAGGTAAAGAAGGGCGGCAAGCCGATTGCCATACCTGAAAAGAAATCCCGAGTTGGCCCTAAGTCTGATACCGAGTGCTATTATTGCAAGGGGACTGGCCACTGGAAGCGCAACTGCCCCAAGTATTTGGTAGACAAGAAGGCCGGCAAGGCAAATAAAGGTATATTCGATATACATGTTATTGATGTGTACTTGACTAGTACTCGCAGTAGCACCTGGGTATTTGATACCAGTTCAGTTGCTAATATTTGTAACTCGAATTAGGGGTTGCGGAACAAGCGACCACTAGCAAGGGGTGAGGTTCAAGATGCGTGTCGGCAATGGATCAAGCGTTGATTTGATCGCTGTTGGAATGCTACCTCTCCACTTACCATCGGGATTAGTTATAAACTTGAATAATTGTTATCTGGTGCCACCACTGAGCATGAACATTGTATCCGGATCATGTTTGATGCGTAGTGGTTATTCATTTAAATCTGAAAACAATGGTTGTTTGATTTATATGAATGATATCTTTTATGGTCATGCACCGATGATGAATGGTTTATTTCTGTTGGATCTCGATAATAGTGTTACACATATTCATAATGTTGATGCTAAAAGGATTAAACTTAATGATGATATATCCGCGTATATGTGGCACTGCCGTCTAGGTCATATTGGCATTAAACGCATGAAGAAGGTCCACTCGGATGGACTTTTGGAATCACTTGATTTCGAATCATTTGATACATGTGAGCCATGCCTTATGGGCAAGATGACTAGAATGTCGTTTTCCGGTTCAATGGAACGGGCGACAGATTTATTGGAAATCATACACTCTGATGTGTGTGGTCCAATGAGTGTGTCGGCGCGAGGTGGATATCGTTATTTTGTTACTTTCACGGATGATTTGAGTAGATACAGTTATATCTACTTGATGAAAGACAAGTCTGAAACCTTTGAGAAATTTAAGGAATTTAAGAGTGAAGTGGAAAATCATCGTAATAGAAAGATCAAATTTCTACGGTCCGACCGTGGAGGTGAGTATCTAAGTTACGAGTTTAGCACACATATGAAAGAGTGTGGAATAGTTTCACAACTCACACCTACCGGAACACCACAGCGAAATGGTGCGTCGAAACGTTGTAATTGTACTTTACTAGATATGGTTCGATCTATGATGTCTCGGACAGACTTGCCACTGTAATTTTGGGGTTATGCACTAGAAACTACCGCATTCACTTTAAATCGGGCACCATCTAAATCCGTTGAAAATACACCGTATGAATTGTGGTTTGGAAACAAACCTAAGCTGTCATTTCTTAAAGTTTGGGGATGCGCTGTTTATGTGAAGAAACTTCAACCGGATAAACTCGAACCCAAATCGGAAAAATGTGTATTCATAGGATACCCTAAGGAAACTATTGGGTATTCCTTCTATCACAGATCCGAGGGCAATGTTTTCGTTGCCAAGGATGGATCCTTTCTAGAGAAAGAGTTTCTCGCGAAAGGTGTGTGTAGTCGGAAGGTAGAACTCGAAGAGGTTGTAGAACCTTCTCTTCATAGTATGGCGAGTAGCACAGCGCCGGAAGCTGTTCCGGAGTTGACTTCACCAAATGAAGAGGGAACTAATGATAACGATCATGAAGCTCCGAAATAGAATACTACCAAACCTCGCAGGTCTAGCAGGACGTGTGTAGCTCCCGAGCTGTACGGAAATCCTTTTATGAATTTCATGGTCGATGAAATTGATGACCATGCAACATATGAAGAAGCGATGATGAGCCCGGATTCCAACAAATGGCAATAATCCATGAAATCTGAGATGGAATCCATGTACGAAAACCAAGTTTGGACCTTGATGGACTTACCTCACGACCGAAAGGCTGTGGAGAATAAATGGGTTTTCAAAAGAAAAACTGATGCTGATGGTAATGTAACCGTCTATAATGCTCTACTTGTCACAAAGGGGTTTCAACAAATTCAAGGAGTTGACTACGATGAGACATTCTCTCCCGTAGCGATGCTAAAGTCAGTTAGGATTATGTTAGCAATTGCTGCATATTTCGACTATGAGATATGGTAGATGGATGTCAAAACTGTGTTCCTCAATGGCAACATTGAAGAAGAGTTGTATATGGTACAACCAAAGGGTTTTGTCAATCCTAAGGATGCTGACAAGGTATGCAAGCTTCAGCGATCCATCTATGGACTGAAACAAGCATCCCGGAGTTGGAATCTCCGCTTTGATGAGGTGATCAAAGAGTTTGGATTTATTCAAACTTATGGAGAGGCTTGTATTTACAAGAAAGTGAGTGGGAGTGATGTGGCATTTCTGAAATTATACGTGGATGACATATTATTGATCGGAAATGATATAGATCTTTTAAAACAGAGTTAAAAGTTATCTAAACAGCAAATTTTCAATGAAGGTCCTAGGTGAAGCGTCTTACATATTAGGCATACAGATCTATAGGGATAGATCTAGGGGCCTAATAGGGCTATCACAAAGTACATACCTTGATAAGATTTTAAAGAAATTTAAAATGGACGGAAGTAAGAAGGGGTTCTTACCTATGTTGCAAGTCAAGACATTGAGTAGGACTCAAAGTCCGGCTACGGCGGAAGAAAGAGAGATAATGGACAAAGTCCCCTATGCTTCAGCCATAGGCTCTATAATGTACGCCATGCTATGTACAAGACCGGATGTGGCACATGCTATTAGTTTAACTAGTAGATACCAATCTTATCCATGATCGGAACACTGGATAGCGGTCAAGAATATCCTTAAGTACTTGCGAAGAACTAAGGATATGTTTCTCTTATACGAAGGTGAAGAAGAGCTCGTCGCTAAGTGTTATATCGATGCTATCTTTGACACCGATCTGGATGACTCTAAGTCCCAATCCGGATACGTATTTCTCATGAATGGTGGAGCAGTTAGTTGGAGGAGTTCCAAACAACCCGTGGTGGCGGGATCAACAATGGAGGCCAAATATGTTGATGCTTCGGAAGCGGCTTAGGAAGCAGTTTGGATGAAGGAGTTCATAACCGAACTAGGTGTGGTTACAAGCGCGTTGGACCCAATGGTGATCTATTGTGACAACAATGGTGCCATAGCCAATGCCAAAGAACCAAGGTCTCACAAGAATTCCAAGCATATTAAGCGTTGGTTTCACTCCATCCGCGAGCATGTCAAGGATGGAGATATAAAGATATGTAAAGTACACATGGATCTCAATGTAGCAGATCCGTTGACTAAAACTCTCCCTAGAGCAAAACGTGATCAACACCAGAACTCCATGGGTGTTAGATTTATCACTATGTAACTAGATTATTGTCTCTAGTGCAAGAGGGAGACTGAAGGGAATATGCCCTGAGAGGCAATAATAAAGTGGTTATTATGTATATTCCAAGTATACGATAGATGTTTATTTTGCATGCTATAATTATATTAATACGGAAACGTTAATACATGTGTATTTAATAAACAAACAAAAAGTTCCTAGTCATGCATCTCTTATAAACTATCTCGTTGATTAACAAGATGATCAAGGTTTCCTGATCATGGACATTGGATGTTGTTAATAACGAGGTCACAACATTATTGGAATGGTGTGATGAACATTCATCTGAAGTATAACATTACGATCAAAGTCATTG
This sequence comes from Avena sativa, assembly GCA_916181665.1. NCBI lineage: Eukaryota > Viridiplantae > Streptophyta > Magnoliopsida > Poales > Poaceae > Avena > Avena sativa. Next base: position 149,487,167 of record OV702283.1, on the reverse strand, counting down.
AGTTTATATTGCTATAACATCATACGAAGTAATCCTAATCCTTAGACCATGAGATCATGTCAATCACTAACACTAGAAGAGTATCTTGATAACATCAAACATCACACCATAAAAAGATGGGTTCAGTACTAATAAAGTGTTATGTTGAGGACCATGGATCGAGAGTGAAATTTTTTCATCCCGATGATGGATAGATATACTTTGGGCCCTCTCGGTGATATCACATTGATTAGCTTGCAAGCAAGTGATTTGATCACTAGAATCTTATATCACGGGAACAAGAAAAGAGTACATGTCAGTAACGAGATCAAACTAGGTATGGAGATACCGATGATCGAATCTCGGACATGTACTATATCACAAGACAAAGGGATTAAGTTACTAGCGTAAAAGGTTCTCACGATCACAAGAAAGTCATCGTTGAATGTGTGGGAGTCAGTATGGATCTCTAGGTCTCACTTTTGATTATTGATCTGAGAGGGGTCTCAATCATGTCCGCATTATTCGCGAACCGTAGGGTGACACACTTAAGAGACACTTACACCATTTGGAACAAATAGTTTCATGTTGAAAAGAATAACAAAGCGCAGGAATTTATTTCACTAGACACCAAAACTATTTTCAGGTGAAATTGCAGAAAGTGTTTCTGCATGTGAAATCAAATACTAGCAAGGGGTTATATGTGAATGTTTAGCATTAAGGTAATTTAAAAAAATATAAATAAATAAAAGGAGTTTTATTTAAAGAGAGTTTCCATTAAATTTGGTGGAAATTTAATGGGAATTTGAGTGGGATTTTTGAGTGGAGAATTGAAGGGCCAAATTGTGAGTGGAGCTTCCACCCACATGAATGGAGGGAGGGCAAGGGGGCAGCCCCATGCGCCGGCCACCCCCTTGGGGTTCTCCCTCCTATAAAAGGATCCCCTCTCCCTCTCTCTCACTCACACCTCCTCGTGAAGGATCTCTCTCTCCCTCTAGTTTATCCCCCATGGTCTCAGACTAGCGGGATACATGTTCTCGGTGGCTTTTTGGAAAGAAAGAGTTGTACTTCCGCTGCATTGCTGGAGTGAGGAGGCGGAGGATGCTCGGTGCCTCGGACCTATGTGCGAGCACGGATGCGCCGCTGATTTGCGGCGCTAGGACTTCCTCTCGATCTTGAGATCGGCAAGAGTTTATCTACATCAACCACGAGTTAAACCTCGTTAAGCTTTGTCGGTCTTCAAGGGTATGTTCTCTACGGATGTATATCCACCCATTGCTTGTATCTAGTAGATAGTCTTGGTACATAGTTGTTCCCATCGTAGGAAAATTTTTGTTTTCTATGTTGCGAACCCTACACCAAGAATCTCTTTTGAAGCATCAAGCTTAATTCTTATATTTTGTTATATGCTTCTTGTTGTGACTTTGATCTTGGATATCCATGCAAGCTACCTTGGGAAAATTATTCCCAATATTTCTTGTCCTTGGACAATGAGTACTCAATTTATGGTAGAATTTATTGATCATATTCACTTTGTCCTTTGCTTAATTTTATCCTATCTTTGGCCAATGAAATGTTTTGTGTTGCTCCCATGTATTCCTTGCTTCTTTTGGATCTTCTTATTCTATTGGTATCCTCTTGTGTTTTATTTAATGTAGGTAGTAGTGATGATCTCCTTTGTGTACATCTTGCATTCAAAATCAAAATTCTACATAATGTACTACTTATGGGTGAGCTCTCCTATATTATCTAGAACAATCCTTTTATGCTTTGTTGTTTGATACATATCGTGTTTTATGTTCTTGGAAGTTCAATCTTTTTGTTTTGGTATTTGTGCCATCATGAAAAGTGTGCAGAGTTTGGTTTATTTGTTGGAACCTTGCTCTTTCTGGGAGTTGGTTTTGTCTCATTCCTTGTTTCATGTTTTGACCATTTTAGAATGAGATAAATCCTTGAGCATTTGTGTTTCTATCTATCTTTTGCTCTTTGGCTTTTACCTAGTTCATTTGTTGAACTTATGATCTTTCATGTGTTGAATTGGTTCTTTGATACAATTTGGACACCATTTTCCGTGTCACACTCGTGTGTGTGCCATCTCGGTTTACTTGGTGTTTTTGTTCGAATTGTATCTCATTTTTTATTCTTGAAAGCCTTGTGCATGCATATATACTATATGTTTATATTATGGCATGCTTGCTTTCTTTGATCCAAAATATAAGGGAAACTCCACCAAATCCCATCAGCTAAGACATGCATGAAATTAAATTTTATATCAATATGCACATATTTATGTGGAGTCTCTCCTATGTATTGTAGTTTCTCTAACTACTTTGGACCCAATATGTTTGGTGACCATTTTGTACTTAATTGCGCTTTAGGTACATTGGAGATATATATTGGATGCGTATATCTTGAACAAGGAAGAATTGGTGTCTACATGTCAATTGGATGCAATCTAGGATGTGCGACAAACTCATATCTACTACATCATATCAATTACATCTCGGTAACAAGTATCTCTTTCTCATGCATATTTATCTTGATTCCAACCGGTTGCTGGTGGCTTTCTAGCATGAATTCATGTATTTATAATGGTTGTAGTTCTAGCCTTGGTTTTAAGAGAACTCTCTATTGTAAATGTGTATAAGTTGAGATGAGTGCATATAATTGGGACTATACAAAATCATGCATATGATCCACCAATCCCAAATATGTCAATTTAACAATTTTATTGCCTATCTTTTCCTCAACGTCTGTCGTGGTATTGCCGACGAGTATGCCATGGAGGGGTCCTCATAGAGCGTGTTTAGAGACATGGGGTAAGGCAGAAGGTTGACGGGTACGAGGTGACATAGCTTACCCAGGTTCAGATCCTACGACAGTGGCGGAATCCTACTCCTTCTATAAATCACTATAATGGCAATACACCGGGTTACAGGGATCGGTTCGCTGTGCACAAGTTGTGTTGTTGCGTTATACTAGTTTCCCTAAAGTCTCCTCTAGGTCCGACTTATATAGTTGTCAGATCCTAGGATTACAGGGAAAGTCTTAGCCAGACAGGTTATATAGTCCTACACGGTATACAACTAGTTTATTGTGTCTTGCACTCCAAGGCTCCGGGTACGCCAATGACTCCACCGTAGCCTTCCTTCAACCTGCATGGGCCTCCCTTCTGGATCCATCTAACTGGGCCACCCAGCAGACCATAGGCCTTGCCACTAACTGTGTGCCACCCGGGTTATCCGGATTAGAGACATGCAATGGTGATACCCATTTAGCATATCCCCAACAGTAGCCCCTGGAGAACTCCGAGATCTTGCGCCGTCTTACCTCTTCGGGTTGAATGCTCCATCTAGGTGAATGTCGACAAATTTTCAAGCAATATCTTGTAGTCCTCCCAAGAACCCTGCGATATTCTCCGTCTTCGATATGTAAGTTGGTGAATTGCTGAATCTTCCATCGTACTCTTCTCGTAGTCGGACAGGATCCGTCCATGCCGGAATCTTCATATGGGATTGTTCACCTACCTATGTCAGTAGAGTGTTGTAGACCATAGGTCAGCGACACCTCGTAACTCACACATGCAGAGAACGTAATCATAGCCGTTTTTCCCGTGCGAAGGATACGAAACATTGGCGACGGTGGTGAGAACATGGCGAAATTTCCACGCATGCTCGCGCACGCTCGCGCACGCGCTGTCCATGCATCAATCGTCGGATCAACTTTGCATGAATCTTGATGCCGAGTACTATATAGTATAACTGTGGTGAATTTTCATTCCTCCTTGTGTCATCTTCCTCCTATAGCCAAGCCTCTCCTCAAGCTCCTCGCACGTTCAGAGAAAAACCTAGCCTTTCTCCAATCCACAATCACCTTCCTTCTACCCCAATGGCTAGCAGCAGCAGTGCCCCATAGATGGCGGCGGTGGGCGATGCCAAGACCAAGTCATCAGGCTCTATTCTCGTCCCATCGAAATGCGTGGTGGTGCCGCACTCCATGGTGGTTGAATCCACCGGCGGCGAACAAATTCCAGCCGCCGGAGGAGGAAGCTGATTCCCATAAAGGGGAGTGGCATACCTAAGTAGATCAAAAAAGGGGAGTGGCGCGGATCGGACATCTCCGAGAACGACATCAAGGAGATGCTCACCGAAGGGTACCTCCCCACGACAGAGGGCCTGGTCTGGCGGGCAGCACCGGACAGCGAGGTCGTCCCTTCTCCCTTAGTCAGAGAAAAGGTATACCTCAAGGCTTAATTAGTGCGTGGCGTCTCCCTCCCAATCTCCTAATTCTTCATAGAGGTCCTTAGCCACTTCCGGGTTCAACCTCAGAGCCTTTTCCCCAAACAGTATCCTCGCACTTAGCAACTACACGGCGCTATGCGAGGGTTACCTAGGAATTAGGCCTAGGTTAGATTTGTTCATTTACTTCTTCACGGTGAAGAGGGAAGCCGGAGTGAGCAAAGAGGAGCTCAGGAACTGCGGAACTATTAGCTTCAAGATCTGGCCTGGTCGGCAGTTCCCCGACATTGTAGGTCACGAATCCTGCAAGAATTGGCAGAGTACGTATTTCTACGGACCAGATATCCCTCTGGTTGGCCGAGAAAGAATGTACCCGGACTTTGTCGATGGGGCCGCTACCGAAGCACCGACATGGAGATCCCAAGCCCTTCTTCCCTCCAACGACGAAGCTTCTCGCGCCGTAAGGTGGATAGAATGGTTCATAGAGACGGGTCTGACCGGCTTGGACCTATCCATGTGTTGGTTCATCAGGCGGATCCAGCCTCTGCAACACCGCGCGAAGCTTATGCACCAGTACACCAAGGATAGGAAGGATAGCCTCAGGATATCCGAGGACAATTTCTCCAGTGACTCCGTCAAGTTTCGCCTCAAGGACATAGTCAAGGTGAAGGATCAGAAACCTGGCTTCACCATCACCTACTGTATGTTCGAGCAGGGCAAGTTCCTAGAGGTACTCGTTTACTTTCCGTGTATGACATATACTCCAGTTTTTTCGTCTTTGCACATACCTCTTGCATCTAACACTTAGAATTCACTTAATAGCTAGGGAGTTTGGACGAAGGTAGCAGAGGCTGCCCAAGTCTATGACCCCAAGATGAAGGATGTCACTGTCGTGTCCGACGACGAGGTCCTGTTGGCACGAAAGTGGAAGAGATCCACCTCTTACGCTGCCGATGGAGGCAAGAGAAAGAAGACGGAGGGTGGAGCCTCCAAGATATCCATCGCTTCCCTGGAGGTAGAGAAAAGAAGGATGATCGGTATCCCGTTGACAATGGCACCAACCGTTGTGTAAGCTTCTTATCATCTGACATCGTCTTTTGCTTATCTTATTCCTGTATGTTTCAGGAAGAAGTCTAGTGTGAGTTTGAAGAAGACCTCCAAAACATCGGGGGCTTCTAAAAACATCAAAGAAATGTTTGTCCAAGCGTCTCCCGCCATCGCCCCTCCTACTCCGAGCGTCCAACCTTCTGCCTCACATACTGGTTCTCCGACAAAGGTAGCATCTGAACCTTCCGCCATGGAAGTGGACCCAACTCCTTCCCGGGAGGTCCCAGACGCTGATACACCCAATTTGCATCACCATTATATATCATAATTTACCTCTATTCATTGATATTTGTCTTATTATGAGGTATTACTTATGGATTTTCATCTGTTTATACATGTTGGATGATTCTTGGAGGATGGACTGCCGAAGTCTGGATTCTGATGGAAAAGAAGGCGTTTCGGTGCAATTTTGCGAAGATTAGAAAAATACCAGAAAAATATGGAAACATATTATTTTACAAGATGACGAAGGAAGCCAGAAGGAGGAGCGAAGGGGGGCCTCAGGGGGCCCACAACCCTAGGCGCAGGCCCACCTGACCCCGCACCTAGGACAGGTGTGGGCCTCCTACTTCGCCCCTTCGCTTATATCTTCCCTTCGAAACCCTAAGGCTCGGGGAGCGACCATAGATAGATTTCCATCGCCTCTGGGGGGAGGAAACACCGAGAGCGAAAGATCTCTCCGGCAGATAGATTTCTACCGGGGGAATTCCTTCCCGGAGAGGGGAGACCGTCGCCATCAACACCGTCATAAAGCTAGGCTTCATAGGGATCATCATCATCCACACCATCATCTCCACCAGCACCATCATCACCACTCTGTCCCGCGGTAACAATTGTGTTGGATATTGCTTTAGTTCTTAGGGGAAACTTTCCCGGTGTTGATTACTATTGTAGTTGATGCTTGTGAGTGGAACCATTGGATTATTGTTTATGTTAAGATTGTTATCCATTACCATATAATCTTTCATCTTGACCCATATGATGTCTTGTGAGTAGTTCGTTGTGTTCTTGAGGACATAGGAGAAGTCATGTTGTTAGTAGTGAATTTGTTATGAGTTATTATTCAATGGTGTTTAGTATTTAAGTTGTGGTGCTATTCTTCTAGTGGTGTCATGTGAACGTCGACTACATGGCACTTCACCATTTATGGGCCTAGGGGGATGCATTGTGTATTTGGCTACTAATCGCGGGGTTGCCAGAGTGACAGAAACCTGAACCCCCGTTAGGACACCTTTGCACAAGGGAGCGTAGGATCTCGGATTTTAAGGCTGTGGTTAGATTTATATCTTAATTACTTTCCTGTAGTTACGGATGTTTGCAGGGGGTTTAATCACAAGTATGTATTAGTCCTAGGAAGGGCGGTGTGTTAGCACAGGTTCACCCACACAACACTTACAAACACCAGAGAAGAGTACTCGGCTATTTGAAGCGAAATCACTTGACAGAATTCCCATGTGTCCTCGAGAACGTTTGGTCCTTATAAGTATTTCCACCGGCTTGTCCTTTGCTAAGAAAGGATTGGGACACTTGCTCCATTTGTTCGTTATGTTTGTTACTTGCTCCTTGTTTTGTTTTCTTGTAAAAAAAACCACTAAAAATCCGTTTGCTAAGTATTCACAGGGATTTCCTGCTCCATACCACTATTCAACATCTTCTTCCCCTCGTTGGGACCGACACTCCTATTTATCGAAAGTACTACGATACACCCCCTATACTTGTGGGTCATCAAGACTATTTTATGCGCCGTTGCCAGGGAGTGAAGCGTTATTGAAGAGTGGAACTGGTAAGGGAAACTTTCACTATGAGTATTGATGGCGTGCTGACGTGGAGCACTTCGTTGGTAACCCCAAGCGCAGGGTGTGAAGCAGCAAGCAACAAGTCTTCCCTCAGTGGAGACCGAGGTTATCAAACCAGAAGGACGAAGGAAACTTCACACAGGTGTTGCAAGCAACGCGGAGACATGCACAACACAAACTCAAGACTTTGCCCCAATGAATCAGTGAGGTTGTCAAGCTCACTGGTTTCCTATAACAAAGGATTAAATGTATGGTGTGGAAGGTAATGGTGGTTTGCAGCAAGTAAACAAGTAACACTGGAAGATGTATCAATGGTAAAGATTGTACCGGTGTCCAGAGTTCACTAGAGGTGCTCTTCTTAGATAAACAACATGGCATGAAGGGTAAACAAATTACAGCAGGGAAATTGATAGGAACTAAGCAAGGCATAACAATGCAATTACTAGTCAGAAAGATCCTATGAGATTCGATTGGGCAATACAACAATATACATAGACCGCCATCCAAATGCATCTATGATTAGAAGTCCACCTTCAGGTTATCATCCAAACCCCCTCCAGTATTAAGTTGCAAGCAACAGACAAATGCTTTAAGCAAAGTGTGTAAGGTAAATAGTCCACATGTTCCATTAACAAGAGACCATTGTTTTCTCCCTAGTGGCAACAACACATCTACAACCGAAGAGATTTTTGTCACTTCCCTTGGAAACTAGAGGCATGAACCCACTATCGAGCATAAATACCCCCTCTTGGAGTCACTAGCAACTACTTGGCCAAGATAGCTACTAACAACGGAGAGCATGCAAGATCACAAACAACACAGACATGATAGAATCATAAATACAAAACCATTAATCAAACCAACATAATAATCTCAATATCCATCGGATCCCTGCAAACACAACATGCATGATTACAAATAGATTAGATCTTGATCATGAACGGAGCTCACAAGATATATACATGAAAGCACAAAGGAGGAGATACAACCATCTAGCTACTACATGGACCCATAGTCCAAGGTAGAACTACTCACGCATCATACCGGAGAGAAGGCCTTCGGGATGATCTCCCCTCCGGCAGGGTGCCGGGAAGAACTTCAGATCCCCTCGATCTAGGGACGATGGTGGCGGCGGCTACAGATGGTTTCATGGATATTTGATCGGGTACTCAGGGTTTCTGCATCGGGGGCTTCTTATAGGCGAAGGGGGAGACCGAGGAGGCAGCTAGGGGCTGCAAACACTAGTCAGGCGCGGGGCTGGGCCCACCCGCGCCTGGGGTGGGTCTGGCCCCCTGGCTGGCCCCTCCGGCTCTCCTCTGGACTTCTTGTTCCCCACAGAAAGTAATTGACTTTGACGTTTGTCCCGTCCAATTCCGAGAATATTTATTTACTAACTTTTTTGAAACCAAAAACAGCAAAAAACAGGAATATGGCACTGTTGCAACTTATTAGTAGGTTAGTACCAGAAAACATGTAAAAAGCACCTCAAAGTGTGGACAAGTAAAGCAAAGTAGATACTAAACAAGCATGGAGCATCAAAAATTATTGATACGTTTTCGACGTATCAATATTCCCAAGCTTAACTCCTGCTCGTCCTCGAGTAGATAAGTGATAAACAGAATAATTTTTGAGGTGACACACACCCTCGCAATAAAGATCCAACCATTTGCAAGCATTGAAAGATGGGATCAAAGAACTCTAAACATGTGCATGAAAGATGGAGTTCTAACAATAGGACATAGTAACTATGCATGCAACATGAAAGGCTACACACAAAGATCATGAATAACATGCATTGAAAAACGTTTGTTTGTTTCACATGCAGAAAAAATAACATAGTGGCAATCAGCTTGTCCCTCATAGAGTAGCAACTAAATGCATATGACACCTGCAAAGTTCACAAGGGTGACTAGAAACAAGTAGCATGAGAACAAGTAATAACACAATATGCATCAATTAATAAGCTTTGGAACACTGCACATAGAATGACAACTATGCTCTCTTAATGGTGCCTAAAGGTAGAAGGTGGAGACTCAATAGTGGTGGAATAAAGGCCTTTTTGTAAAGGAAGCAGGGATTACAAGTTTCAAAAAGAGCTTCCAAAAATTATGGTACTTGTTAGCTTTCAGCCCTCATTGCCCCTATCATAAGCATCTTGAAGTGGTTAAGGTTAAACTGGCAAAGCTGGAGTATATGCTTGACGAAGTATAAGTTGGCAATCTCAAGTCCCTTGAATACGAGGGTCACACCTCATGCATACTCAACTTTGGGTCCAGGTAATTGCTTGTCACTGTAAGTATTTGCATATCATTGAGAACCGCCAATGGGGTACCCCTTGCACATGGTACATGAGCTTTCCCATAACCAAAATGACAAGGCAAGCAGACAATGAGCATCTCAACAATCTTTTTATTTACCATATGCATAGTTTTTTATTGAGGATGCTTCATAGATAGCTCATTATGGTGATGCTGCAAGTTTCCACCATGATTAGGCATGGCTTAGGATAGCGGCCCAGGCGTTTCTCTAACACAGGATACAAAATCCATGGACTTACAATTTCCCTCTTTATTTCACACTGGTGACATCCATAGACAAAAGAACATGATATCAACTGAGTACAGAGTACAAGTGCAATGTTGAAAACATTCCCCATGACAGCACAATTTTGCTAATTCCAACTTATAAGTGCAAGCATATACAACAAAGTTGTCACAATGGTTAAAGTTTATTAGGGGCAAAGAATAAAGTGTTCCATCAAGTTTGTGAGGGCTTTAATCACTAAGTTTTCACATAACAAAATAGTTTTTAAATTGGAAGATAGTTGAAAACAAGAATATACTTGGAATGGTGTAACACACCATGTATAGGAATTTATAGTGGACACTTTGGAATAACTTGGTTTCTTGGGAGTTGGAGGCATGAGTAGAACTTACTCATACAAGTGGAGGCTAGCAAAAGACTGGGAGCAACCAACTAAGAGAGCAATAATGGCCATAATCATGCAGTGCAACAAAGCATACTAATCAAAGCAAAGAGTGGTACTACAAGTCAAGGACTAAATGATCATAGAGGCTGATGGTGACTTGTCATAGTCATAACATGGTGTAAGCATGTGCCAAGTCAACCCAAGCAAAGCATCAAAGGAGAAAACCACAATACTATGCTTTTGCATGCTAAAACAACGCATAATTTCTTCAAGGCACACTAAGAAATCCCAATTGTTTGGAACAAGACATGCTACAGCAATAATCACTAAGCATAACGTCAAAACAACACCTAGCATGTCATGCTAAAGTCTAAGTCACAGTCAATGCAAGCTCCTCTTGCACTTCAAGCTAGAACTTACTACTCCTTTCCAAACACCAAGCAACCTTATTTGCAAAACAACACAGCAAGAATGGGGGTACAAACTACTCAAGAAAACTAAACAAACTAAGCAAAGCAAACAAAAACTAAGACACTCCAAGAACAACACAACTGTGCATGAAACAATAAAAATGAAGTGTCTAGACAGACCTGAGCTTTTTATTGATGAAGAAGGGGATGCCTTGGGCATCCCCAAGCTTTGACGCTTGTACCTCTTGGATATTTCTTGGGGTGACACCATGGTGGCATCCCCAAGCTTGAGCTTTTGTCCATTCTTCATCTCATTGCATCATTCTCTCTCTACACCTGAAATTTTTCCTTCATACAAAACTTCACACAATCTTCATTAGCAACATTAGTGTATTCAAAAGATATTAGACCATTGGCAAAGCTTTGGAATAGCAAGGATTTTCACTAAAAACACAAGCTACTGTAGTAACTCCTTCAAAAATCTCAATTCACCTAAAGAGAACTCAAAAAGGAATCAATAAGAAGCAAATGCAAATACTGGTAGAAATCTGTCAAAAGAAACCAGCAGGTAGAAACCGAATTTTCGAACATCTTATGTTGCTCAGATAAAAAAGTGTTGAACTAACGAAAGTTAGCTAACATACTAGGGGATTTGTTCGTAAATTTTGAGCTCAATCCGAGTTACAGAGCCTCCTCACGAATTTTTTTGGTGGAGGAAAAAAATCTGTTTTGGGACAGCAACTCCCCAAATCTTACTTCCCTCTCATTAGAAGTCATTCTTGGCACAAAAAACAAACAAAAAGGATAAGGAGAGGTCATTACTGAAGTAATAACTTCCAAGACTCAAGGAAACTCTTGGGTTATCTCCCAACAAGTACTTTTCTTTAACGCCTTTAAGTTAGGCACAAGAAGCAAGAAGAATCATGTATTTTCAAATGAAGAAGCATTAACATCAAATCTTGCTTTCAAAGGGGGAGCAAAGAGCAACTTCTCTCTTCACATTGGTAAGTGTTCAATACCTTTCTTGAATGGAAAATGATATTTAATGGTGCCCTCTTTCATATCAATGATGGCATCAGTTGTTCTGAGAAAAGGTCTTCCCAAAGTAATAGGACAAGGAGCATTGTATTCAACATCCAAAACATAGAAATCAACAGGGACATAAGCATTGTTAAACATAATGAGAACATCATTAATACTCCCCAGGAGTTTCTTTTTAGCATTATCATTGAGTGGTACATCTAAATAACAATCTTCCAAAGGTGGCAAATCAAGCATTTCATAAATCTTTCTAGGCATAATAGAGAAACTAGAACCAAGATCACATGAAGCTTTGAGATCAAAGTCATTCAATTGCATATTAATAATGGGTTCCCAACTATCTTCTACTTTCCTAGGAATAGAAGCTTTGTGTTTTAGCTTCTCTTCCTTAATCTTAACAAGAGCATCTGTAATGTGTTTAGTGAAAGCAACATGCATATCACTAGCATCAGGACTTCTAGCAAACTTTTGCAAGAACATAATCATTTCAGAAAATACTGCAACCATCAATATCAAAGTCAAACTTAGCATCACTAGTAGTTGGCTCAATAGGATTAGGCATAGTAGGAGGAGGAATAGGGACTACTTGTGGTTTAGTGGTGATAGTGCACACACTATTCTTTCTATCAATTTCAGCTTCCCTTTCCCACCTAGCATGAAGTTGAGCTAACAACCTAACATTTTCATCAATAGTAACTTGTATGGCATGAGCTGTAGCAAAGGTGTTTTCCATAGTCTCAGGTTTAGAAGCCATTTTATTAATCAAAGAGGACTGAGCTTTAGACAAAGAGGATATATTTTTCTCAACAGTTAAAAGCTTCTCCTCTATAGTCTTATTGAAAGTGGTTTGTTTACTAATAAAGTCTTTGAACATGACTTCAAGTTCAGAGGGGGCACTTTTAGCATTATTGTAAGAGCTTCCATAGGAATTGCCATTATTAGGAGGATAATGCCTATAATTGTTGTTGCTACCAAAATTATTCTATATGCATTGTTGTTGAAATTGTTGTTTCTAATGAAGTTCACATCAACTTGCTCTTCTTGAGCGACCAAAGAGGCTAAGGGAACACTATTAGGATCTAGAGAAGCTTTCCCATTAACAAGCATAGCCATAATAACATCAATCTTTTCACTCAAAGAGGAAGTTTCCTCAACAGAATTTACCTTCTTACCATGTGGAGCTCTTTCAACATGCCATTCAAAGTAGTTAATCATCATATTATCAAGGAGTCTTGTTGCAGCACCCAAAGTGAGGCCCATAAAAGTACCTACAACAGCTGAATCCAACAGGTTTCTCGAGGAGAAGTTCAAACCTACATAAAAAGTCTGGATAATCATCCAAGCAGTGAGTCCATGAGTAGGGAAATTCTTAACCAAAGATTTCATTCTTTCCCAATCTGGAGCAACATGTTCACTATCAAGTAGTTTAAATTTTATAATGTCACTTCTCATAGCAATAATATTGGCAGGAGGATAGTACTTTCCAATAAAAGCATCTTTGCACTTAGTCCAAGAATCAATACTATTTTTAGGCAAAGAAAGGAACCATTCTTTACCTTTTCCCCTCAAGGAGAAAGGAAAAAGCTTGAGTTTAATAATATCTCCATCTACATCCTTATATTTTTGCATCTCACAAAGTTCAAAAAAGCTATTAAGATGGGCAGCAGGATCATCAGAACCAGCACCAGAAAATTGCTCTCTCATCACAAGATTCAACAAAGCAGGCTTAATTTCATAAAAGGTAGCATCAGGAGCAGGTGGAGCAATAGGAGTGCTAAGGAAATCATTGTTGTTGGTGCTAGTGAAGTCCCACAACTTGGTGTTCCCAGCAGAGTTCATTTTGGCAAAGGCGGACAAGCCAAAAAACAGGAGCAGCTAGAGCATGAACTAATTTTTTTGTGTTTTTGAATAAAGAAAGCAAACCAAACTACACTAATTTTTTTGGGTTTTTTGGAAAGAGGCAAACAAAACCAAGCCAAAATACGTCCTTGGACTCCCCGGCAACGGTGCTAGAAAACTTGATGGCGTGCTGACGTGGAGCACTTCGTTGGTCACCCCAAGCGTAGGGTGTGAAGAAGCAAGTAGCAAGCCTTCCCTCAGTAGAGACTGAGGTTATCGAACCAGAAGGAGGAAGGAAACGTCACACAGGTGTTGCAAGCAACACGGAGACCTGCACAACACAAACTCAATACTTTTCCCCAACGAATCAGTGAGGTTGTCAAGCTCACTGGTTTGCTGTAATAAAGAATTAAACGTATGGTGTGGAAGGTAATGGTGGTTTGCAGCAAGTAAACAAGTAACAATGGAAGATGTATCAATGGTAAAGATTGGACCGGGGTCCATAGTTCACTAGAGGTGCTCTCCTTAGATAAACAACATGGCATGAAGGGTAAACAAATTACAGCAGGGCAATTGACAGGAACTGAGCAAGGCATAACAATGCAATTACTAGTCAGAAAGATCCTATGAGATTCGATTGGGCAATTCAAAAATATACATAGACCGCCATCCAACTGCATCTATGACTAGAAGTCCACCTTCAGGTTATCATCCGAACCCCTCCAGTATTAAGTTGCAAGCAACAGCCAATTGCTTTAAGCAAAGTGTGTAAGGTAAACAGTCCACATGTTCCATGAACAAGAGACCGTTGTTTTCTCCCTAGTGGCAACAGCACATCTACAACCGAAGAGATTTTTGTCACTTCCCTTGGAAACTAGAGGCATGAACCCACTATCGAGCATAAATACCCCCTCTTGGAGTCACTAGCAACTACTTGGCCAAGATAGCTACTAACAACAGAGAGCATGCAAGATCACAAACAACACAGACATGATAGAATCATAAAGACAAAACCATTAATCAAACCAACATAATAATCTCAATATCCATCGATCCCCTCAAACACAACATGCATAATTAAAAATAGATTAGATCTTGATCATGATTGGAGCTCACAAGATCTATACCTGAAAGCACAAAGGAGGAGATACAACCATCTAGCTACTACATGGACCCATGGTCCAAGGTGGAACTACTCACGCATCATACCGGAGAGAAGCCCTCCGGGATGATCTCCCCTCCGGTAGGGTGCCGGGAAGAACTTCAGATCCCTCGATCTAGGGACGATGGTGGCGGAAGCTACAGACGGTTTCGTGGATATTTGATCGGGTACTCAGGGTTTCTTCATCGGGGGATTCTTATAGGCGAAGAGGGAGACCGAGGAGGCGGCCAGGGGCTGCAAACCCTAGCCAGGCGCGGGTCTAGGCCCACCCACACATGGGGTGGGTCTGGCCCCCCTGGCTGGCCCCTCCGGCTCTCCTCTGGACTTCTTGTTCCCCACGAAAAGTAATTGACTTTTACATTTGTCCCGTCCAATTCCGAGAATATTTCTTTACTAACTTTTCTGAAACCGAAAACAGCAGAAAATAGGCATCTGACACTGTTGCAACTTGTTAGTAGGTTAGTACCAGAAAACATGTAAAAAGCACCTCGAAGTGTGTACAAGTAAAGCAAAGTAGATACTAAACAAGCATGGAGCATCAAAAATTATAGATACGTTTCCGACGTATCAAGTATTGCTCTTGTTACTGCTTGTTACTTTGTTTCCAATATGGATAACCCACCTGGTTTTCTGTTTGGGCAAACTACTACCACTGCTAGGGTAGTAGATGAACCACCTCCTATTGAGACAGTTCCTTTTAAGATACCTACAAGTGTTGTTAATCGTGTTATGTATAATTATTATTTTGTGGATGGAACTGTCCATCCTGGTGATCACTTGCTTTTTATCCATAAATTATGTGGGTTGTTTAAGTGTGCAGGTATCAGAACTGAATAGGTGAAGAAGAAGTTACTCTCCATATCCCTTAAAGGGAGAGCTGAAGAATGGTATAAGCTGCTGAAGAATGGACAATCCATGGAATGGGAGAAGATGGCATCTCTCTTTTACTCTAAATTTTATCCTCCCAGTGAGATCCATAAGGATAGAAATCTTATATATAACTTTTGGCCTATGGATGGAGAGAGTACATCTCAAGCTTGGGGGAGATTGAAGTTACTAATGCTTAAATGTCCTATTCATGAACTCCCTAACAATATTATTCTCAATAACTTTTATGCTAGGCTTTCTCTTCATGATAAATATTTACTAGATGCTTCTTGTGTTGGATCATTCCCACGTATGAAGGAAGAAGCTAAATGGTATCTTCTAGACCGTATTCAAGAGAACACTGAAGCTTTGGAGAATGACAAAGGAAGAAAGTCAGGTATAAACTATGATTATGAATGCATCAAATCTTTTATGGGAACTGATAGCTTCCATGATATTAGTAATGAGTTTGGTCTTGATTCCCAAAGTATTGCCAACTGTTTTAAGGCCTTTGCCTCTTACATTGAAATTCCCAAGTTGGAATAAGTACCAGGCTCCTTATAAAGATGTTGTTAATCATGCTCCCGTTAGAAGTACTCAAGTTTGTACTACTAATCATATTGTGCCTGAACCCCATGTTGAGAAAATGCCTTTCCCAGCTAAGGTAAACGAGTATTCTATGATTATTAGTGCAAATAACAAAGGTACAAGGAAAACTTTGGAACCTGGTAAGCATTTGAGTGACGAATCTATGGTAGCTATTGTGAAAGACACTGTCACTAGAAATATAGAGGATGAGCACATTGTCTTCTGTGAAGACACTTCTAATATTATTTCTCATCCTAGTAAGGCTATAAAAGCTAGTGTTCTTGTGCTTTCTGTTAAAATTGGTGATCATTGCTACTATGGTTTATGTGATATTGGTGCTAGTTCTAGTGTTATTCCTTATGAGCTTTACAGGGAAATTATGCATGAGTTTGGTCCTTGTGAGATTGAGGACATTGATGTGGTTATTCACCTTGCTAACAAGGAGACCATTTTCCCCATTGTCATTGTAAGAGATGTGGAGGTTCTCTGTGGTAAGATTAAGTATCCTGCTGATTTTCTAGTGCTTAATTCAGCAGCTAGCAAAACTTGTCCCATAATTTTTGGTAGACCTTTCTTGAAAACACGGTTGATGCATCGAGCAATGTTGCCAACTTCAAAACACGAAGGCGTGAGCGAAAAAAAAATCCAGCATGCACACGCTTCTTTTAATGAGAGGCTGACATATGAGACCAAGAAGCGTGACCAAATGGCAGATTCGTCGAGCAATGCTATGTAGTTTGGAACATGGTAGTGCTAGAGAAGAAAAAAGTTACATCGTACACATGTTTTTTCTAATGTGAGGCTGACATAAGGGACCCACCAACTTAAATTAACGGCTGATGTAGCGAGCATTGCAATATAGTTCAGAACATGGTAGCGCTAAATAAAAAAAATAGCATGCACACGTTTCTTTTAATGAGAAGATAACATGTAGGACCCAAATACGTGATTAAATAGTAGATGTATCGAGCAATAGTATCAAGTTCGGAACAGGGTAGCACGAGCGAAAGAACAAATTCCATCATACACACGATTTTTCTAATAAAAGCTGACACGAGGGACCCAGCAGCATGACTAAACGGCAGATATATCGAGCAATGTTATCGAGTTCAAAATAGGGAGGAACGAGCCAAGAAAAAAATTCATCATGCACACGTTTCTTCTAGTGTGAGGATGATATGTGGGACCAGCAGCCTAATTAAATGGCAGATGCATCGAGCAACGCTATCAAGTTTGGAACAAGGAAGGAAACGAATTTCATCATACACACAATTCTTCTAATGAGAGGCTGACATGTGGAACCCAGCAGCCTGACTAAATGAAGACGCGTCAAACAACGTTATCGAGTGCAAATCAGGGAGGCGCAGCCGAAAAGTATGGTCTGCTAGAGTCATTGACGTCCGCGACCCACACGCCTAAAAAGACTTCGACGAGTCAACATAGCGCGGGGAACCAAAAATCTTGTTTCTGCCATGCCCCCATTGAGTTTCATCCACCTTTTTAGCGGTTTCGTCGTAGTAGAAGGGCGTGAAACCGATTTTTTTTCCATCGGCCACGGTCGAGCTGTGAAATTCTTCGTGAAAGACACGCCTTCTACGATGATCGACGGTCCAAGTTGTTATGAAAGGAAATATTTCTTATAGTAATGAATGCATTTTCCTCTTATGTTATTCGTAATATTTGTTACTCTTGGAGTTTTGGAAACTCCTATATGGCTAGAGTCCAACGAAGCTTCGAAGCTTGTGGATTTGCCTAGTAAATCAAGTTTCTAATCCGAAGATCACTTGAAGATCTACACGTAGTGCTCGAGCTTGGACTTTGTGTATGAACTCAAAGGAGATGAGTGCTAGGACGTTGTTGTCGTGTGGACTTCATGACCAAGGCTCTCTAGGAAATATTAGAATCCCCCGAGGATTTAAACTCGGACACAAACCACATCGTCTTGCTGTGCTACTATATTGGTTAGTTCTATCCTCTTGCCTTGTTTATGCTAAGTGTAACCCTAACTTGTTTAGTAGTTAATCCCACTTGCTATTCTTGCCTATCATATGTGTTTTCTCCTATAGTTGCATTTTTAGAGAATTTATATATGTGGAATTCACTTTGGTTAGAGGCCAGTCTTGTTCACACTCCCTCCTCTAGCTGAAATAGTTGATCATTCACTTAATCCAAAGCAAGGTCAGCAACCACATCCACATTCATGCCTAACCTACACAAAACATGACCTTTCCTCACTCGCAACTGGGTATGTGTATATCTATAGGCCACAAAGGCCTCTGGAGCTGGGATGGATCGACAAGCACACTAGTGGGAGGGCATGCTTTCGACTGGCATGAGCAACTGACTAGGCTCTGCCGACGATGCACCACTAATCAATTTAAAGGTGCAAAGATTCTGTTGGAATTTGATGAGTTTTGGGCTGTTGGTCCATTAGACAAATTCTGAAATTTTCTTTGGCCCGTTTGTATATGGCAGCATATAGCTGTGCTAGTGGTGCTAAATTAGTCTCACATTGCTAGTTAAAGGGGAGTTGGACCACCTTATATAGTAGAGTGTTGCTCCACTCACTAAGGTGTGACAAGAAGAGTAGCCCTCGCGCACTCCTCCTCCGACGCCGCCCGCCTCGCCTCGTAAAGACACGCGCGCGCCGCGGGTTGCGGGAATCTCGCCGAGCCGAGCTTTATTTTGCTGGTTGAGAAAACTGATTATGAGTCATTAACGGACGCGTTAATTACAGCCGTTTCCAGTTTTTATGGACGTGGTTGTTACCGACTCGGACGTGGGCTGAGCCCATGATCTTCCTAACCTGCACTATATAAGCGTCCGGGCTAAACCTAATCGGCACCGAATCAACACACACGTGCCTACCTCCAGAACCTTGCGCCGCCGCTTTTGTCTTCCCCATCCCGGCTTGCAGCGTGCACCGCAGATCGGGATAGTAAGCCTCCGGAACCCCGCCTCTCGTGAACCTGTAAGGGTGAGGGGCGATCAGGTTTTTGGGGAGCGCTCAAGCGCGACTACTGGAAACCACGACATCGTCCGACGACGAGTTCCCGAACAACGACTTCTTCCCGGACGTCAGCGACCTATTCGGCAATCTCAACATGGGCGAAAGCTCTGCTGTTGCTGCCGATGCGGGTACTGCCGCAACTGCATCGTATGTGATCTCAATCTCTCTCTTTCAGATTATGCTAGAGTTTCTAGTTCTAGCGTTTGGCGTAGATGTGATAGGTTTGTCTTATATAGATGTAATCTGTTCATCTACTTTGTTGATCTACATGATTGGTTTTAGTATTGTTTGTATAATCATGCTTTATTAGTTTATTATTCGGATTAAATCATATGGATTATTGCTTATATTTCCAACAATCCAAAAACCTGGTTATAGGCAACTGAATTCCACTGGTGTAGCCGCGGCTACTAGGCCGCCTCCTTTTGATGGCATGCACTATAAGAGATGGCGCAAGAGAGCAGTTCTCTGGTTTGAAAACCTAAACTGCTATAGCACCACTCTTGGCAAGCCTAAAGGAGATCTTTCTGCGGAGCAGGAAGCGAACTTTAAGAAAGCCGATACCATGTTTATGGCGGATTTGTTCAGTGTTCTTTGGGACAACATTGTTGACCCTTATATGTCATTTGATAATGGCAAGGACGCGTGGGAAGCGCTCGAGGCCAAGTTTGGGGTCTCGGGCGCTGGCACTAAGTTGTATGTCATGGAGAAATTCTATGACTACAAGATGATTGATGAGCTCTCCGTCGTTGAGCAAGCTCATGAGATACAATCACTTGCCAAAGAACTTGAGCAGTTCAAGTGTTCCTTACCGGACAAATTTGTGGCCGGTGGCATTATTGCCAAGCTTCCTCCCTCGTGGAGGAATTTTGCTACTTATTTGAAACATAAGAGACAAGAGTTTTCTGTTACGGATCTCATTGGGTCTCTTCATGTGGAAGAGAAGGCGAGAGCAAAGGACAAAACTGCTTGAGGATTTGAGGGAGGTTCTAGTGCCAATTTGGTACAGAAGAAAAACTTCCAATCCCACAAGTTCAAAAACAAGAACAAATCTGAAGGAAAAGGGAAGTTCGATAGCAAGAACAAGGCCACACAATCAACCAACTTCAAGAAGAAAAATGATAAGAGGAAAGGCTCTTGCCACGTCTGTGGTGATCCTAATCATTGGGCTCCTAGCTGCCCTAATCGCTTTGACAAGCGTCAACATGGGAACATCGGCAATGCCACTAATGTTGTTATTAGCGATACTGAGATGAAGGATGATGGGTACGGTATTTTACCTACTATCCTTTCAGTATGTAATTCTCCTGATTGGTGGATAGACACATGTGCTAATACACATGTATGTTCTGATATTTCCATGTTTTCCTCATATCAGGTCTCAAGGACTTCTTCCGTGCTGATGGGAAAGGGCTCACGTGCTTATGTTCATGGTGTTGGTACGGTAGATCTGAAGTTTACTTCGAGGAAGACCGTACATCTGAAGAATGTGCAACACGTTCCCTCCATCAATAAGAATCTCGTCAGCGGATCGCTTTTATGTCGAGATGGCTTTAAGTTGGTTTTTGAGTCCAATAAAGTTGTAATTTCTAAGTATGTATAATTTTTTGGAAAGGGTTATGAGTGCGGAGGTCTGTTCCGCTTGTCTTTGTCAGACTCATGTACTAAAGTTATTAATCATGTTTGCAATGATAATGAGTCCAATGTTTGGCATTCACGACTCTGTCATATTAACTTTGGTTGCATTACGCGGCTAGCCAATATGAGTTTAATTCCGAAATTACCACTGTCAAAGGTTCTAAGTGCCAAGTTTGTGTGCAAGCAAATCAACCCCGCAAGTCTCATACAACTGTGGAACCGAGAAACTTAGCACCACTAGAACTTATACATTCAGATCTTTCTGAGATGAATGGTGTGTTGACAAAAGGTGGAAAAAGATACTTTATGACGTTGATTGATGACTCCACTAGATACTGCTATGTTTATCTTCTGAAATCTAAAGATGAAGCTTTGAACTACTTCAAAATCTATAAAGCTGGGGCAGAAAACCAACTTGATCTTAAAATCAAGCGGCTAAGGTCGGATCGTGGTGGAGAGTACTTTTCAAACGAATTTGATTTATTCTCTATGGAAGATGGTATTATAGATGAGAGGACGCCTTCTTACTCACCTTAGTCAAATGGGATGGCCGAAAGGAAGAACAGCACTCTAACTGATTTGGTTAACGCCATGTTAGATACATCGGGTCTTTCTAAGGAATGGTGGAGGAAGGCGCTAATGACTGCGTGTCATGTCCTAAACCGTGTTCCTATAAAGGATAAAACCATGACTCCATTTGAGGAATGGGAAAAGAAAAGGCTTAAACTCTCTTACTTACGAACTTGGTGTTGTTTGGCGAAAGTCAATATTCCAGTACCCAAGAAGCGAAATCTTGGACCAAAAACTGTTGATTGTGTTTTTCTAGGATATGCTTTTCATAGCATTGGCTATATATTTTTGATATTAAAATATGAGGTATCCGACATGCATGTTGATACAATTATGGAGTCGAATGATGCGACTTTCTTTGAGGACATCTTTCCTATGAAAGGTATGTCTAGCTCATCAAATCAGGAGATGACTAGTTCATCTAGTCAGGAATTTTCTATAATTCCTAAACCCACTATGCTGATAGAACACTCTGATGACCCTTTGGAGGATGACAATGAAGCTCCCAAAAGGAGCAAGAGATAAAGGACTGCAAAGTCATTTGGTGATGATTTCATTGTGTACCTTGTGGATGATACTCCCACTTCTATTTTAGAAGCTTATGCATCTCAAGATGCTGACTACTGGAAGGAAGCTATCCGAAGAGAGATGGAGTCGATCTTAGATAATGGTACTTGGGAAATCACTGATCGTCCTTATGGGTGCAAACCTGTAGGATGTAAGTGGGTGTTCAAGAAAAAGCTTAGACCTGATGGTACTATTGAAAAGTACAAGGCACGTCTTGTGGCCAAGGGTTATACCCAAAAAGAAGGTGAAGACTTCTTCGATACCTACTCACCTGTAGCCAGATTGACCACTATTCGAGTACTACTATCCTTGGCTGCCTCACATGGTCTTCTCGTTCATCAAATGGACGTTAAGACAACTTTTCTAAATTGAGAGCTAGATGAGGAAATTTATATGGAGCAGCCTGATGGATTTGTAGTAGATGGTCCAGAAGGAAAGGTGTGTAAGTTAGTGAAGTCTTTATATGGTCTTAAGCAAGCTCCTAAGCAGTGGCACGAGAAGTTTGAAAGAACTTTAACTGCTGAAGGCTTTGTTGTAAACGAAGCTGAAAAATGTGTGTACTATCGCCATGGTGGGGGCGAGGGAGTTATTATGTGTCTCTACGTTGATGACATATTGATATTCGGGACCAACCTTGCTGTTATTGAGGAGGTCAAAGAGTTCCTATCTCCTTGCTTTGAGATGAAGGACTTGGGAGTGGCTGATGTAATTTTAAACATCAAGCTACTAAAGGATGACAATGGTGGGATTACACTACTTTAGTCTCGCTATGTGGAAAAGATATTGAGTCGCTTCGGGTATAGCGACTGCAATTCTTCTCTAGCGCCTTATGATCTGAGTGTGCTACTTCGAAAGAATCGAAGGACTGCTAAAGATCAATTGAGATATTCTCAAATCATTGGCTCGCTCATGTATTTAGCCAGCGCTACTAGACCTGAAATCTCCTTTGCTATAAGCAAACTGAGTCGATTTGTGTCAAATCCTGGAGATGATCATTGACATGCTCTTGAAAGAGTTTTGCGCTATTTGAAAGACACTGCGAGTTATGGTATTCACTATACCAGGTATCCACGGGTAATTGAGGGTTATAGTGATTCAAACTGGATATCTGATGCTGATGAGATTAAGGCCACAAGTGGTTATTTGTTTACACTTAGTGGTGGCGTTGTTTCCTGGAACTCTTGCAAGCAGACCATCTTAACGAGGTCAACAATGGAAGCAGAACTCACAGCATTAGACATAGCCACTGTTGAAGCAGAGTGGCTTTGTGAGCTCTTGATGGACTTACCTGTGGTTGAAAAACCAATACCCGCCATCCCGATGAAAACTGTGATAATCAAACTGTGATCATCAAAGTAAGCAGTTCTAAGAATAATATGAAGTCATCAAGACATGTGAAGAGGAGATTGAAATTTGTCAGGAAACTGAGAAACTCCGGAGTTATTGCATTGGATTATATCCAAACATCTAGAAACCTGGTAGATCCCTTTACAAAGGGTTTATCACGCAATGTGATAGATAATGCATCGAGGGAGATGGGTTTGAGACCCACGCTATGAGTTGATCCCAGTGGAAACCCACTCTATGTGATCGGAGATCCCGTGAATTAGAGCTGGAAGACAAGTTGTTGGTCAGCTAAGAGGAGAGTATTCCTATATTATATTTACATCTCCATAAAGATGCAATACTCTCTTAATCTGCATGGCAGGTTGATATTTATCTTAATATGTTCCAAGTGGCTTTTTATAAGCGGAGATGTTGTCCTGCAGAACATCTCTTGAGGAACACACCTATATGAGTTTGACTGTCAAACGTCGCAGTCCGTGAGAGTTGGGTGCTCTCTAATAAACTCATGAAAGGCCCTGGAGTATAACGCATAAGCTCCAAACCGCGGGGAAGCCGACGGTAGCCCTGTACCGGTCTAGATTTTGTGTGAAACTAGCGCGCAGAAAACTTGTAGTTCAAGGCATAGTCCACTATTCAAGTTGCTAGCTAGTGTAGCATGAAGTTTAATATGGAAGTTCAACTTAACAGTCTCCACTACACACCGGTATATAAAACAATGTTCTGGAAGGAAAATGATGTCATGTGTCAATGAGACTTTGTGGGGGATTGTTGGAATTTGATGAGTTTTGGGTTGTTAGCCCATTAGACAAATTCTGAAATTCTCTTTGGCCCACTTGTATATGGCAGCATATGGCTGTGCTAGTGGTGCTAAAGTTTAGTCCCACATTGCTAGTTGAAGGGGAGTTGGACCACCTTATATAGTAGAGTGTTGCTCCACTCACTAAGGTGTGACAAGAAGAGTAGCCCTCGCGCACTCCTCCTCCGACGCCGCCCGCCTCGCCTCGCCACGCCTCGCCTCGTCACGACTGGCGCGCGCCACGGGTTGCGGGAATCTCGCCGAGCCGAGCTTTATTTTGCTGGTTGGCAAAACTGATTATGAGTCATTAACGGACACATTAATTACAGCTGTTTCTAGTTTTTATGGACGTGGCTGTTACCGACTCTGACGTGGGCTGAGCCCACGATCTTCCTAACCTGCACTATATAAGCGTCCGGGCTAAACCTAAATCGGCACCAAATCAACACACACACGCAGCTACCTCCAGAACCTTGTGCCGCCGCTTTCGTCTTCCCCATCCCGGCTTGGGGCGTGCACCGCAGATCGGGACAGCAGGCCTCCGGAACCCCGCCTCTCATAAACCTATACGGGTGAGGGGCGATCAGCTTTTCGGTGAGCGCTCAAGCGCGACTACTGGCAACCACAACATCGTCCGGCGAGGAGTTCCCGAACGACGACTTCTTCCCAGACGTCAGCGACCTCTTCGTCAATCTCAACATGGGGCGACAGCTCTGCTGTTGCTACCGCTGCGGCTAATGCCGCAACTGCATCATATGTGATATCAATCTCTCTCTTTCAGATTATGCTAGAGTTTCTAGTTCTAGCGTTTGGCATAGATGTGATAGGTTTGTTTTGTATAGATGTAATCTGTTCATCCACTTTGTTGACCTGCATGATTGATTTTAGTAATGTTTGTATAATCATGCTTTATCTGTTTATTATTCGGATTAAATTATATGGATTATTGCTTATATTTCCAATGGATTCATCTTGCAATTTGAATGGACATAAACCGATCGATGCAATAGCAGTAGAATTTCTACAAACTGTATCGACAATTGTCCGGTTGGCTCTGACACTACTCCGGATCGTTTCGAGGAAACCCTGACGGCCAAAGTGATATTCAGGTAGTTCTGTGGAACAAAAGACAACAATAAAATTCTTGCAAAATTTCAAGGAAATTCCACATTTCCAATAGGACCTTCTGCAATTGGCTACCTGGTACATGCTAACAGTCAAAAATATAGCTAGGGCAGGACGACGAAGCCGCGAAGGCAACGAACTGGTACCTACAGCCGCCGCAAGAGATAGGAGGAGAAAAACCTATCTAGGGTTTCGCACCTCTTGCCGGTGATGTTACCGGGTCGATCTGCCTTAGGTGGCCCTAGGGCCTTGGAGGTGTGGCGGACCATGACCTCTCGCTCGCGGGAGGTTTTCTGTTTTTTGTTTAGCCTGTTTTCTTATCTTCTTCAGAATGTTAAGGCGACGACTATGTCCTACAGTCGGAATAATGTCCTCCCCGCTATATCCTCGCTTTGGTGGTGCATCCAGCACCGACGAAGGACGCGTGAAGTCGTTTGTCCGGGGGATTCCCTGGGGATTCTGTCCGTTTCCGTCTTGGTTGGTTTGTTTTCAGGCCAGTCTCTTTCGATCTATGGTTGTCATCGTTGGCAATGGTTGCTGCTTTAATACGCTGGTCCTTTGTGGTCTTAGCACGGCGACTTCTCGTATGTCTACTATAACAAGGTCTATTACGTCAAGCTTTGGCTGGCTCCAGTGATAGAGGGACGAGGACGACGGCGCGCCTTCAGCTCGTGTTAGTGTTTGTAGTCGTCTCTAGGTGTCCAATAACCTATTTATAATTTTTATTACTTTTAATAGATCGGTGAGAATTTTAAAAATATATAGGAAACGAATCTAGATGGTGGCTCAAGGGTCAAGCGCACCCGTGCATCAACAGAGAAAATTCCTACGTGTCTTCCTTTTTAAAAAAATATTATACATGCATCATTACTATTATAGTCAATATGTGTTCACCCATAATTGTTTTTGGAAATACAGTTATTGTGAAAATAAATATATGTGGTTAAAAAATACAAAAATCAGATGGTGCAACACTTAATCAAAAAACGCATGCAACCAAATTAGACAGTGTAGTAAAAAGACATTGTAGCAAGTGCAGCGTGCCGTTCGCCCGAGGAAAAGAATCGGTACATACGATATGAGGACAGAAGGAGGAGGCGATTGTGATGGCGACCCTAAAACCCATTTAGGTTTCATCTTCCTAGATGTCGATGCCTCAGTCCTTTCCATCTCTAGTGTTCATGCTTTGGGATGATGAGGTGCTGGCTACGTTCTGAAACCGGAATATGGCTCTCTCCGTCTTATCCTCGTCTCGATAGTGCGTCGGAGGAGGACATGAAGTTGTGTTGTGTCTGATGGATCCTTTGGAATTCAGTCGTTTCTCGTATTCATTGATGTGAATTCAAGGCCGGTCTCTTCCCGTTTATGATTTTTTTTAGCGATGATTGTTGCTATGGTACGTTGGTCAAACTCTAGTATGAAGGAACAAGGACGACAACACGCTTTCAGCTCGTGCCAGTGTCTATAGTTAGCAGGTGATTCATTGACCTATTTTCTTTTTTATTATTTTTCATTATATTTATATTATTTTTATAGGTGGAATTTCGCAAAAATAAATGTGCCGTTCACCAGAAAAGTAAAAAAGCGTGTGTGTGCCGTACTGGTACTGTCGTTGGTACTGGACTACTGGTAAGGAAGGCTCGCACGGAAATGTGACTGTGTGAGGCAAAGTGGACCAGAAGCGGGCTAGGAGGCGTCGCCGTCAATCAAGGTGTCATTTAGGCCCGGCCCGGTAGCCCAAGACTCCTTCTGCTCTACCTCTTTTCTCTCTTAGGCAAGCCCTCTCTCCTCGCCGGCTAACCGACGCGGCGCCGTCGACCTACGCTGTCTCGGTGTCATTGTATCGTGACCCTACTCCTCCCTCATCCACCTACACCGAATGGCACCGTACATCTGTACGGCTGCACCCTCCCCCACATGGATGGAGCTTCGGTGACTTGGTGTTTCCAAGTCTCGCCGTGACTTGGTGCCAATATCCACCATCCATCTCAGATTTGGTGACTTGGTGCCAATATCCACCATCCATCTCAGATCTAACGTACTAGATTGTCTCGGATTTTAAACTAAAACTTCAAATTATTTTAAAAAAATGAAAAAATCCAGTAAAGTGTAAATGCCTCGTTTTGTAATATGTGAATGTTTCATCTCATTTGGATAACTAGTTTGTGATTAAAAATAGCTTTTTACGTTTTTGTGCACTAGTTTAAACTAACTACCTATTTAATTACAACTCCGTGATCCAAATGAAATGAAATTTCACCAGAGTACAAAATGAAACATTCATTATTTATTAGAATTTTTCAAAAAAAAATCGAGTAGTTTTAATTATTTTGTTCAAAATCTGGTTCAATCTTGTACGAAGCATGAAGTCACTGAAGCTCAGTCCCCCCCCCCCCCCCGCCCCCCCCCCCCCCCCCCCCCCACACACACACACACACCACACTCCTCTCAAGTCTCAACACAGGAGGAAATCGACTTCCATTTGATTCGCCGGAAAATCTGAGGTTTCCATGCCGGTGTCCCCCTCAGCTTTATTTGCCTTGTCATATAGGCACTGGTGAGTGAACTCATTGGATGATTTTGTCCGACCTTGAGTGGATCCGCATTACCTTGCTGTGCACTTCACTTGTTTTCTGTTAGTGAAAGATCCCTTTTATTGACAAATCGACTCTGCAGCCTGTATGGAAATTTCCTGAAGCGCAACAGCTCACCTGCTCACTCCCTGAACCAACATCTCCTTTTTAGCTTAATTTCCCTTGTCATTTCACATGTGACTTATTCTTCGCAATGTGTTTTACTGACTGAGATAGGTGATTTGGTGATGGGGTATAGCATCTTTGTTCCTTTTCCTACCCCCGGGTGGTTGGAGCGGTTTTCTTAGGTGACGCTTGGATCAGATAGTGAAATGTGGGCTATTCCTATCTTTCTTTCTTGATCACAACTTGACCGATTGTCCGGAATCTTTGAGAAAGTTTCACGCACGCACTCAAAGATAACAGAGGAGTACAATATTCTTACAGATGAGAAGCGTATTTTCACGCTCCTCAGAGTGAGCCTGACCACCTACCCAAAAGTCTTGGGTTCGGAAACAAGAAATTTCTAGTGCGTCTTGTCTGCTTAAGAAAACTTCCTAAACCTGCCCCTTTTCCTGTTTTATATATTCGCTATCTTCTTTCCATGGTGTTTTGCGTCTGTGACAAGCGTCTCGAGTGACTAATCATCCATTCGAATCTTAGCTAGTCGTAGATTTCCTCATGCAAATTAATAACAGTTTGCTCCAAGAAAACTGTTCCATTTATTTAGTTCCATTTGCCATGTCCTTTCTCCCATTCCGATTGCAAGTTGAGGTCCATGTATGGTGATTTCTATCTTATGATTTTATATACTCCTATATTAATGAGATGTCAATATCTGTATATGTTGTGTAGTCTTCTCACTAGGTGTCTTATGGCCCCTTCTCTTGACTAATTGACCGACCTTGCATTCGTGGTGCAAGCGTTCACACTTTCTTTTCTTCTCAACAGTTCTATTGTGAAATATTATTAGTAAGATTTTTGACTCTTATATGGTAAGACCGTAAGATGCTGCGGGTGCCTCACCGGTTTGCTCGCTGCGTCTTTTTGACTTTGAGGAACCATCTTCATTTTCTTTTTCTAATTATGCATCTATATAAGACTTGGAGCTGCAAACTGGCAGTCACAAAAAGACCCAAACCAACACACGTAGAGGGATGGAGGCCCTTGTATGTGCATCACATAGAGCCATTGTCTCCCTGCTAAGGAAGCTGGGTGATTTGCTCTCTGATGAATACAAGCTTCTCACTAGGGTGAAACGTGATATCATGTTTCTGAAGGCTGAGCTTGAGAGCATGCATGCTTTCCTCAAGAAGATGTCCGAGGTTGACGACCCCGATGAGCTGTCCAAGTGCTCCATTAAGGAGGTGCGGGAGCTGTCCTATGACATCGAGGATGGCATTGACAATTTCATGCTCTCCTTCGGTGTTGACTCCAGCTACAAACCCCGTGGCTTCAAGGGTCTCGCTGGCAGGTGCATGGACTTACTGACAAATTCCAAGACACGCCATTGGGTTGTCAAGAAAATCAAAGTTCTCAAACACGGCGCTATGGAGGCTAGCAGTCGGCGTGCGAGGTACAAGATTGATGATGGTGTCTCCAGGCTGAGCAGGACAAGCATAGACCCTCGCTTACCAGCATTTTTCACGGAGATGACTAGGCTTGTTGGCATCGAGGGCCCGAGGGATAAACTCATCAAGTTGCTAACAGAAGGGGAAGGTACATTGGTGCACCAGCTAAAGGTGGTGTCAATTGTTGGATTTGGAGGCCTTGGAAAAACCACTCTCGCTAAT
Organism: Avena sativa; assembly: GCA_916181665.1. NCBI lineage: Eukaryota > Viridiplantae > Streptophyta > Magnoliopsida > Poales > Poaceae > Avena > Avena sativa. The sequence continues at coordinate 149,457,792 of OV702283.1, read as the reverse complement.
CAAGTATACCAGAAGCTCGAGGGGAAATTTGAATGTCAAGCTTTTGTATCGGTGTCCCAAACCCCTAACCTGAAGAAGATTCTGAGAAATATACTCTTCCAGATCTGTGGCCAAGAGCATGTCAGCAATGAAGCATGCGATGAGCAGCAACTCATCAGCACAATAAGACAATTCCTCAAGGATAAAAGGTATGTTACCTTATTTACTCATGAGTCATGACAAGCTTGTTTTAGAACTAATATGATGTAATGTTATCAATAATACATTTTGTGTTAGTGCTAAATCAATTTTTTCTGTAGGATTATATATGTACTTCATGCTTACTACTGCTATTCATTGGTTGCAACTTTAGAACTTCAGGTTTTAATTATTTTTTAATTTGTGATAGGTACTTCATAGTAATTGATGATATATGGAGCACGTCAGCATGGAGGGCAATTAAATGTGCTTTTCCTGAAAATAGCTGTTCCAGTAGAATACTGACAACAACGCGTATTACCACAGTAGCCAAGTATTGTGCCTCTCAGCACCATGATCATGTGTATGAAATAAAGCCTCTTAGTGCAACTCACTCTAAGAGCTTATTTTCCAAACGAGCTTTTGGCTCTGAAGGTGGATGCCCTCTTCAACTGATGAAAGTTTCAGACGAAATATTAAAAAAGTGTGGTGGCTTGCCATTGGCGATCATTACAGTAGCCAGCTTATTGGCAAGCAAACCAAGTATCGAAGAAGAATGGCTGAGGATACGGAATTCTATTGGTTCAGCACTTGAAAAAGATTCAGACATGGAAGAGATGAAAAAGATATTGTTCCTTAGTTACAATGATCTCCCCTACCATTTGAAGACATGTTTGTTGTATCTAAGTGTATTTCCTGAAGACTACGAGATCAAGAGGGACCGTTTAGTAAGGAGATGGATTGCTGAAGGTTTCATCACCACAGAATCTGGACAGGATCTGCAGGAAGTAGGAGAAGGCTATTTCAGTGATCTGATCAACAGAAGCTTGATTGAACCGGTTGAAATCCAGTATGATGGACGAGCTGATTCTTGCCGCGTCCATGATATGATTCTTGAACTCATTATATCCAAGTCACTTGAAGAAAATTTTGTAACCTTATCTGGTGACAGAAATCTAAACGCACTGCAGCATGAGAAGGTTCGTCGACTATCCCTCAACTATCATGCTCGAGAACTTACTATGGTACCATCGAACATGATTGTGTCGCATGTTCGATCTCTCACTATATTTGGATGTTCTGAGCATATGCCTTCTCTTTCAAACTTTCAATCCTTAAGAGCGCTAGATTTAGAAAATAGAGAGGTGTTGGAACATGATTATCTTAAGCACATAAGCAGACTTTCTAAGCTGAAATACCTGCGTCTCGATGTAAGAAGAATTACTGCACTTCCTGAACAACTAGGGGAGTTGCGTAATTTGCAGACCTTAGACTTAAGATGGACATGGGTAAGAAAGTTGCCCGCAAGTATTGTTCAACTACAGCAACTGGCATGTCTTTTGGTTAACAGTGCAGAGTTGCCTGAAGGGATTGGGAAGATGCAATCTTTGCGGGAGTTATCAGAGATTGAAATCAACCAGAACACCTGTCTGTCCTCTTTGCGGGAGCTTTGCAGTCTGACCAAACTAAGAATACTTGGACTGAACCTGAATTGGCATGTAGGTAATACAAACAGTGGCATGAAAGCTTCAGCAGACAACTTGGTCACGTCCCTCTGTAAACTAGGCATGCTCAACCTTCGTTGGATACAACTCCAAAGCTACCATTCTTGTTCCCTTGATTTCTTACTTGAATCTTGGTCTCCCCCTCCTCGTCTACTCCAGAGATTTGAGATGTCCATAAACTACTATTTTCCCAGAATCCCAAAATGGGTAGCCTCACTTAACCACCTCTCTTACTTAAGCATCTATGTCGATCCAGTGGATGAGGAAACACTTCAAATCCTTGGGGACCTTCCCTCTCTTTCATTTCTATGGTTAACTTCAAGAACAGCAAGACCTAAACAAAGGCTCATTGTCAGTAGCAGTGGATTCCTATTCCTGAAGGAATTCTATTTCACCTGCTGGGAGAGTGGAAGAGGGCTGATGGTTGAAGCAGGAGCCATGCCTGAGCTCGAGAAGTTCCGGGTCCCATTTAATGCACATGGTGTGTTCTCTTCGCGTGGTGATCTTGATTTTGGCATTGAGAATCTTACTTCTCTCAAGCATCTCCATGTCGAGATTGTTTGTTTTGGTGCCAAGGTTAGGGAGGTGGAGGCCTTGGAGGATGCTGTCAAGAATGCCGCTGGCTGTCTTTCAGATGATCTCACTCTTGAAATGAGTAGATGGGATGAAGAAGAGATCGTGAAGGATGGGGATCATGAATTTTTTTTGACCGAGTATGGGGATCATAAATTGACAGAAGCGGAGTAAGACATCGTTGAGGTAATACTCATTCTATGCCACAAGCCATTTTGCTTTATTTCCTGGATTTTACTATTGGGTGAGTAAAATCTTTTGTCAGACATATCCTGAAACGTTAGGCTAAATCCATTTTGTATCACTTTTTTTGGGGGTTAATCTGACCTTCTTTCACATGCATTTCATAGGGCTTTCGGGTATACCATGGCACTCCAGATTATCCAGATGCTTACGCCGATGGAATGCCCTGACCTGAATGCTTGACTCATTAAGGTTGTCACCCTATACCCATCTGCCAGTGGAAGGCTTTGTGTGTTCAATCAATCGACATGGACTAAATTGGTCTTGCAGGAACCCACTGTATATGCATTTTTTGTTCTTATATTTCAAATATATTACTATTTGGGTGTAGTTTAAGTGTAGAGACTGGTACATGAAATGCAGGATGAACATGAAAACCACATGCATAGTTTGGTTCTACATTTTTTGTTTCTTTTGGTTGACAATGTCTGCATGGAAAATGCCATCATACTAAAAAAATCTAGCTCAGCCAGTCTCATTTCATTTGCAGGGTTCATGATGAGTGTTCATTTTGAGGTGCTGAAAATCGCTACAACGACACCTTCATTAGCTGAATACTCCATGGGGAATGTTCTTAGCGACATTTTATATCTGCTCATTTCAGTGGTCCCATTATGTGGTATTTGCCTCAGTAATGGATCCGAATGAGTGCTCTTGGTCGGTCATCAATCGTCGGTCATCAATCGGTGGCACATTTGTCCTTGAGATTCTTCATGTTAGAAATGCTCCACCACGACATCTAAATGCTGAAGGGCCTCATTTGGAGCATTGGAATTTGTTCCTATGTCTGTAGGGAATGGACCGATTGGTAGACGTTTAAACTTTGAACTGCTTGATGGAAACCATTTGACTTGCCAATTATGATCCCTGTTTCTGATATACATTTGTTTTGATTTGAGTTTGATTATGTGCAATGTAACAGGGTTGTTGTTCTTACAGTGATAATTTTCTTTTAATTGCAAATCCAATGAAATATGTTACTTACACAATAGATACATACTTTATTTTGTGATTGTACTTTAACAGGAAAACCTGCGAAAAAATATGCCACTGACCAATGGTTCTGTTGGGGATCATCTTAGTCAACTACTTGGAACAAGGCTACAAGAAGAGTAGAACAATGGTTATGTTTTTTTAATACCAATCTAATTCCCTGTTTCTGATATACATTTGTTTTGATTTGAGTTTGATTATGTGCAATGTAACAGGGTTGTTGTTCTTACACTTAGTGATAATTTTCTTTTAATTGCAAATCCAATGGAATATGTTACTTACACAATAGATACATACTTTATTTTGTGATTGTACTTTAACAGGAAAACCTGTGAAAAAATATGCCACTGACCAATGGTTCTGTTGGGGATCATCTTAGTCAACTACTTGGAACAAGGCTACAAGAAGAACAGAACAATGGTTATGTTTTTTAATACCAATCTAATTAATTATATTTATTTTAATAACTTTATTAATCACTTTGATAGATGAAAAAACTTCAAGTGTTGTACTGGAAACAGGAAATGTTAACAAATGTCAGCATTTGTAACGTAATCCAATTGCAGTGTTAGGAGATAACATTAAATCATGTTTGGTTCGGTCGGGCCGTAATGGGCTGTAATCCTATTACGAGGTTATCACCGCAGGAAGTCTCTCGTGTAAGCGGATCCTCGCTCATGAATCCATCTATCTTCTGGTCTCCTCGGCTGATGAGCGCCACCGTCGTGCGCCGTCGCCCCTCGGCCGCAACCAAGAGTCTCTTCGTGTCGCTGCCGCTGCCCTCGCCTCGGCCTTGGATGTCGCTCTGCCAATAGGCGTCACTTGACATGAAAGAACCCTATCAGCAAACGATACAGAGCGAAAAAACCCTATCTCGGGAGAGCCCGCCGCGGGCCGCTCTCCCCCCTCCCACGCTGCCACCGCGCGGCGGCCGGGGGGGTCTCATCCACCTCATCGGCTCGCGACCCCCTCCCCTTTCTCCTCCCCCTCGCCGCCGCCAGATGGGCACGGCCGGGCGAAGCTCGGTCGGGGCCGGCGACGGCGGGGTCTCCTCGCCCTCTCGCGCGTGGGGCTGGCCGCGACGCTGCTCCTCTGGGCCTGAGCGTGGCTCGCCCGTCGGGGGCCATGGCGTGGCGGCGCGCGGGCTAGTCCTGCGGCGGCGGCGCGGCGTACAACAGGGCGGCGGGGGCGCGTCTCGGAGGGGGCGGCATGGCTGCTCTCCAGGCGGCGCGGGCTGGGTGCGACGCGGGCCTTGGTCGGCCTCCTCTGCAGCGATGGGCGGCGGGGGTGCCAGGGTGCGATGGGTCCTGCCCGGCGGACGCGGCAGGAGGGTCGGGGGCTCATCATCCGGGGCCGCGGTGGTAGAGCGAGACGCCGGCAGGAGCTGGCAGGGTGGCGCTCCGCGGGCCTGCGTCCTAGGGAAGCTTCGGCTTGCCCAGATCTGGGCCCACTTGGGCCCGATCTGGGCCTAGGGCGGGCATGTCGTGTTGCTGCCTCCCTCTGGAGGAAGGGCGGCGGGTTGGGGCGTGAAGGACGGCGGTGGTGGCGGCGGCTGCTCTGCAGCAGCGTGGCGGCAGAGACTTTACGGGTCCTTTTTGGGCCCGGCCGGGCCCGAGACCTGGTGTGTCTCTGCTGCCGCGTCCGGACGGCAACCACCATTGGTGGTGGAGGTTGATCTCCTTCGCGCGGCTGTGCCGCGGCCGCCATGCTACATCAACCGACCTGCCCCCACTTTGCAGGTCACACAACACTCCTGGCTCCGTGGGTGCGAGCCTGGCTCAGTGGACGCCGGGGCGGCGGCCTCGGAAGGTGGACGGTTTCGACTTCCCTCCGTCGGAGGAGGCTCTGGGAGGTGACGCGAGAACCCCTGACCGGTGGCGGTTCGGCAGGCCCGGGGGCGCTTGGTGGCGATGGTGCTGTTGCTTGGCGGCCGGGATTTGCCGTAGAGGCGGGTCCCCTGGTGGGAGGAGGAGTAGGGCCTGGGGCGGCGGTTGGCGTGGTCGGTGGCACCCCTGCTGCAGTGCGGCGGTAGGACTTCACGAGCCTCCACGGGCTCGGCCGGGCCAGTGGGCCTGGTTTGTCTTGATGCTACATCCGGTCGGCTACCACCTGCTAGTGGTGGAGGTAGTTCCCTCCCGCGTGTTATTGACAGGCCGACCATCGCCGAAGTCCCTGCTCTCTCGACCTACCGGCTTCGCTTCGTGGCGCTCGGTGTGACGGCGGTGGCGACCTCAAGACCTAGATGGCGCATGCTCGTGGGTGACGTGAATGGTGGAGCTCTACAAAGTGCTCAGGCGGGTGGTTCTGGAGGGGTCGGGAGAAATCCTTGTCTGTTGACACTGGCACGGTGACGCCCGAGGGTGTCACCTTCCTTCCTGAAGGGTGTTGGGGCCCCCCTCCCCTACCCCCCGCTGCATACCGGGGGAAACCCTAGGCCTCGGCCGGACAGTAGTGTCGTCGTCGTCACTCCCCTTCTTGGAGGTGCTGTTTTGGTACGCAGGCGCTTTGGATTGCGGGATGCGTGGTGGTTCTTCTCTGACGGACGCACCGGTTGCGAGCTGTTTCCGTTTTCGACACACCGCCGTTCTCGGCTTTCTTCTTCTTTTATTTCTTCTTTCTTTTCGTGTTGGGCTTGGGTTCTGCCAACGCCTTGTATCCTGTGTTGTTTGTTCCTTTGGGCGATGTGCTGTCTGGCCCAGCAGCGATCTCACCTGTGTAATTTATTTATAAAGCGGGGCGAAAGCCTGATTCAAGAGAATAGGCATCACTTTGATTGAAACTTCTGGTGGTATGGATCCCGATGGCAGCGCTAGGATTTGACCTGGCATGGTGAGGATTGATCGAAGCGAGTGATGAGATGCCGGTGTGGAGGAGAGCTCGTGAGTTGTGATGGTGTGTGCTTAATTAATCTCTTCTCAATTGATACATCCACACAAAGATCGATGCAATTGATGTTCTTGCTCCGTGTAATTTCTTGGTTGAGTTCTTACTTGTTTTTTTTTTTTGAAATTCCTGCAACATCTAAATCAAATTCAGAGTATCAGTTTGCTGATTTGTTCATTCTACTTTTTGTGATTTGATAATTTCCTCTAGTCTCCAGATTTCCAAGTTATTAATTTGGACCTATGGCATACTAACACGAGAAGCAACAATGCTGGCAGCCATAGGTATCAATTAACAATACACTTGCTGAACCAAACAAGTTATGGATTTTGTCAATTACGTTTACAGAGTCCCAAAGGTATTTCATTATGTTTACATTTGCGTTACCTTTTCCAACCAAACACCTTCATAATGGAGTGCACATGGGCACCAGTGATCACCTTTAAAAAAATCAAAAATCATATTTCTGAGTTTCAAAAAAAATTGAAAACAAATTATAATATAGCCAGTAATGTATTCCACAAACGTGCAAACTATCAATTGGAAATTATGTAAATTTTCGGCTACACAAAATGACAAAACTATGGATCTAAGTATCACATTTTCAAATCTCCAAAAAACATCAGATTTTCTTATTTTTGTGTAGCCCATAACAAAAGGAATTTCGAGTCGTGATTTTGCATGCTTGTAGGATATATTATTAAAAAAGTCCATAATTTTTTTATAACTTACAAATATGTTTTTTTGCAATTTTTTATATAGAGGGATCACTCGAGCTCATATGCCAGAAGAAGTTTTCGCTCATAATGTTCGTATAGTAAAAACAAGTGTCATGTATTTCCCAAAATTGGTTCTTATATGTGAACAAATGTTGATGACATTTTAAAATATATTAATATTAATGGTAAGAAATGGTCATCGAGGATTCGAGCCATTTGAAAGAGGGTTCACCTAAGATGGAGGCTGGCGTGCGAACGACGGCTCACCAGCGCCGTCTTACGTTGGACCGATCTTTTCTCCGTCGTGCCCGTCTGGTTCTCCGGCGGGATCACGTTTCTCCTGCATCTCAGATGGCGATGAGGTGGAAGATCATGTGGCTGTGAGAATCGCGGAGGAAGTCTTTTCTGAAGCGGAGCCGGAGTGGATTCTGGTGGTTCATCAGAAGAGAAGATCGAGGTTAGAGATTCTTTCAGATTTCTGGTGCAGGGCGGGGTACCCTACGCGGGAGTCGCATTTCAGGGAGAGGCGAGCGCCGCATCGTGTTTCTTCAGGTGAGAAATCCTTTTTTTGCAAGTCGCCGGAGGGTTCTAGGTCGCTATCGCCTACCTCGGTGCGTCGTGCGTCGGTCGAGAGGGCTCGTTGTTCTTCTTCCTCCCCTACTGGCCTGCTGAAAGAACATGTGGGCCGCCATGTGTGATTTTGGTAATGAATGACAATCTCTATGGACTAACGCTTGTATCAAGTTGTACTTGTAGGAATTGTTCATAGGCAATGCTTGAACCATATGTTGGCTTCAAGGTTTGGAGAAGAAGAAAGTGAAGAAGATCAAGTGATGACCAAGGTGTTCAAGGAGTGATCCATAGATTGGTCATGTGAGAGTTGAGACTATTGCAAGGGTGTCTTGAAGAAGAAGATAGAGTTCATCATATGTATCTTCAAGACATAATCTAAATGGTGTTAGAAGAAATGTTGTGCAAGATAAAGATGTGCCATATCTAGAAGATCCCATGCTTGAAGCTTGCCATCCTCAGTGATCCAAGGACAAGATCGTCTACATCAAGATCAAGTGGAATATGCGCAAGGCAACGGTATGATCTTGATAGGGTTTCCTTCTTACCGGTCTCATGGTGTTAGTTGGGGAGACCGGTTTATAGGATAGATAACCGTACTATCAAGAGGGGCTATCAAGTGAGTAACTCGATCATATCTTTCGGAGAAAGCTCAAACCTTTGCATACTTGGCATCATATTTCTTGGTTCTTATTTGGTTCTTATCCATGAGAGGATTAGAGCTTGTGTTAATCTCCATGAAAAGTTCAAGTTCATCGAAAACGGATTTCATATGGATTCTCTATTGCTTTTTGATGTTGGAGGTTTTACCGATTCGTCTTTTTGAGAGAGGTTAAACCTTTCGTCATTTGGTTCTATCCTACCTTGCTGTACTATGATTTTTTCTGTATGATCTTGTAGAGATTATTGTCCTCTTTAAAATGAGCCCAAGATCATGAAAATCGGAGTCCGGATACAAAACTTATGGTCGTTTCAGTTTTGCTATTTCTGTTAGTTTTGCCTTGGGCGGAATGTCCAGCCATTTTTAGCCGGAGTGTCCGGTCCGGCCGGAATGTCCGGCTGGTTCGCGCCGGAGTGTCCGACCCTGGAATTCTTCAAAGCGCCTAAGTCATCCAGTAACCCATCCCGGACTCCACCCGGACTCTGGCCGGAATCTGTGTTGGACTGACTTCCAACGGCTATATTTCCAGGGGGGCTATATAAACGCCCCTTCTTCTACCTTTGGCTGCTGCTGGTCACCACGATTTTTTGCAAGCCTTCTCCTCCATTCTTGACCTTCTTGAGCTTGCTTCCCTTCAATCCCTCCTATGATTCTTGCATATACTTTAGGAATTTGAAAGAGGAGATCTAGATCTACAACCCCACCAATCAATCTCTCCTCTAAGTGAGGGGAACATCTTGGGATCTAGATCTTGGAGCCTTGTGTGGATTTCCTCCATTGTTCTTCCTCTCTTATTCCCCCACAAGCTTTTGTAGCTTTGGTGTAATTTGGGAGAGAAGTACTTGGGCACTTCTTGTGTTCTTGCCATTGCATTTGGTGCATCGGCTTGAGTTCTCGGTGAGGATTCGATTGAGTGAAAGGTGAGAAGCTTTTTACTCTTGGGTTATTGGAACCCTAGATGGTTTGGTTATTTTGCAGGGTTGTGGATTACTTGGGGACTCCAACTAAGTTGTGGAGCTTTCCCCAAGCTTGTTTGTTGGGAGACTCCAATTGAGTTGTGGAGAAGTGCCCCAACCTTGTGAGAGGTTCCGGATTTCCACCGACAAGTGCACCGATAGTGAAAGTGTGGATCGATCCCGTTGGGGTGAGATTCACAGGAGGATAAGGGAGGCCTTTTGTGGCATTGGTGGTTTGATACCACCCCCTCTCCAAACGAGACGTACTCCATGTTGGGAGGAACTCGGTAAAATATCGTCGTCACCGCGTGCCTCGGTTATCTCTATACCCGAGCTCTTACTTATGCACATTATTTTGTGATAGCCTTCGTGCTTGAAGTCTATATCTTGCTATCACTTAGTTACTTGTCTTGCTTAGCATAAGTTGTTGGTGCATATTGGTGAGCCCTAGTTGTTCTAGGTTTTGTGCTTGACAAAGTAAACTATAGTTTAATTTCGCCTTTGTTGAGCCACTCTCGGAAAAGTTTTAAATCGCCTATTCACCCCCCCTCTAGGCGGCATCTGTATCCTTTCAATTGGTATCAAAGCCAGGTCTCTCATTTTAGGCTTCACGGCCTTGAGAGTAAAGATGTCGGCTAGGGGATTAGTGCACAATGACATGTTCACATTCGATGGCACAAATTATGATGTTTGGAAATCTTGCATGCTTTATTTATTTCGGGACATTCACCCAATTATCGAGGGAACTCTATATATGGGTTTCTCTTCTCCTATGGATCCCCAAAACGAATCTTTAGAGGAGAAGATGAACTCTTGTATAGATGCTCTAGCTACTAAAATTCTTTTACTCGTTGTGAGCCATGTAGTTCTTTCTTCTATCATGCCTTATTTGAGTGCTCATGAGATATGGACCAAGCTTCAAGATAAATATAGAAAGTCCAAAATTATTGAGGATGATTGTGTTGCTTCCACTTTTGGTCGAGATGAGTTCTCATCTGTAACACCCTCAGAATCGGCCCTATGCAAGTTTCAGCGCTTCCCGCCAAACCCGCATAGAAACGATTCAAAGGTGCCCACCAGGCACTTGCGTGCGGGTGGAAAACGAAGTAATAACATTACACAACAGTCCTCGATGGGACCCACAGGACAGATATATATACAACACGACTCCATGAGTCAAGAATACAGATATACAATACAAAGATCCAAATCACCTTTAAAACGATATAGCGTCCGGGTACGGACAAGATGCAAATTGAGCTAAGAGCCCTGAAGAATAACCAATGGCGTCCATAACCCTGCCTAGGCCAAGCCGGAAGGGTAACCCTGCTAACGACGTCGATCTCAAAACCTGCTTAAACAAAAGGGGTGCCGACAAAAGGGCAAAGGAAAAAGAGGAGCGTCAGTACTGAGGCCAGTACACGGCGAGGCTAGAATTCGGCGGTCCTCGCCTACATAGGTATAGTGGACTGAAGCGGCAGCGCAGCATGCACTAAACATCCTATGGAGACTCGATACAACTAGCGGCTATCAGAGAGGGGTAAGAAAGACCTATTCGGAACCAACCTGATACTACCACCAAACACACCCATCCTGGTGTTTCCCCCTCGAGACCAAACGAGGAAGTCAACCGAGGAACTCACACAGTTGGCAGTTTTATTCATTCAGTTATAGTTGCATCAATTACTAGTCAGATATAGATAGTCATCCTGATATAATAAGCAGTGGGCACTTTTAGTTAACCATTCCGTTGTAGTTGCAACACTTACTAGTCAGATACAATTAGCATGAGATAACCCAAAACCCAGCAGTTGTTGGTACTTTTATTAAGCCATTCCGTTATAGTTGCAATACTTACTAGTCAGATACAAAGGTGGCAAGCGACAACCCAATCAAGCAATTGTTGGCAGTTTTATTTAGCCATTCCATTATAGTGAAGCTGATTACTAGTCATTATAAAGTCAAATTTGTAGCACTACTTTAGTTATAGTTGTCTATGATCGAGATACTGTGCTCCAAGTCGTCCATAACCGCGGACACGGCTTTCAGAAAGTTTTACCCTGCAGGGGTGCACAAATAGCAACACACACTCGATCAACCTCGGAAAAACCAAATCAAAACCCAACGAGGCAGTCACGACAAAGCAATCACATGATTCAGAAATATTTCAGGGGGCCACCCCATTAAGCCACCCGCAACGAAACTGGCCGGCTCCGAGATGGACTCAAGGTTTGCGCCAATGGCTGTAAACGACTGGGAACCCGAAAATGTGACTGGGCTTGTCGATACCGCGAAAACACTCCGCTTACCTAAACAGTACAGGTGCAGTACATCGCACAATTCAAATAAAGCAGTAAAGCATGTCATAAGTACAGGATAGTAAATAAAACCTCAAACTAGTTTGTGGCCCCAAGAAATAAGAATGAACCAAGCTCTGGCTCAGGAGGGTCCCATAATCCTCCCGGATGTGGATAGCGCGAATATTCAAGGAACAGGTATCAAGTACTCGGGGTCCTACGGGACACAAGTGGACGGTTAACAACCAAATAACATCTATTGCCCACATGTGCCTCTGCATTTACCTACTTCAATTTTAGTTGTTAAACAGTAATTAAAGTCTTGATCATCTCCAACAATAAACATGCGGCAATTCTCCAACAACTGTGGTACTTGACGACTCGCAACAGCACTTGAGCAAGCGACTACGACGCGCCAGTCCAACTATCTACCAAACAACAGGTAATAGGATGTGTCCAAGGCAATATAAGGCTGCAAGGGATGTTCCGGGTACGAAAACTAGAGCATCGCAACATAGATAGCAATAGATCAACAGGAGGGAATAAATACTATAAAAGTAAGATAGGTAGAAAGGGGGAGATGCTCGCCTGAAAACATTGCCGAAGGTTCATCCGAAGATCGGGGCGAAGCTCATATCAACTCAACGGCCTTATCCGCGAAGAAGCAAAACACTAGAATAAACACCGGATGCACTATTTAATACAACGGCAGAAGATCGGCATGATGCATGTATGATGCATGGCATGGCAAAGGTGCGATGCAATTGGGCAATATTAAGCGGAACCGGGGGTCCCGACAATTAAGTATATGGTTCTTGTTGTTTAGCCACCCGCAATTTAAATGTTATATTAACAAGACAAAACATGGCATCGGTTTGCTACACAAATTTAAATGGGACCAATATACGACTAGATTTGCCCTCATATGGCCCCATATTTAATTTAGGTGAATCGACTAAATGCCCCCAACAACCACAGACAAGTATGCATGCAACATGAATGATTTAATGCAAAAAGTTTATTATTTATAAAATATAGGTCACGGAAAAGAGGTCACACTTTGGGTTCGGCGAACTTGGGCTCCGGGGGTTCAGGGTCAGGTCTCAGGGTCCGGATCTGGGGTTCAGTCTCGGCGGGATCGTTCTCGGATAACGGAGTCGATCTTGGCGTTCCGTGAAGAAGGACTTGGTTCGGCGTCGGGCGCATCGGATTCGTTCTGGTCGGTGTCGATCTTGGCGGTCTTCGGATCCGGGTCTTGGCGTGGCCTTTGGATCACCGGGATCGGGCTTCGGGGTCTCGGTCATCAGATCTGTGAAGGAGATCTTGGGTTCGGAGGTCTTCAGCGTCCAGGAACGGTCTTCGGTGTTGGCGTCTGGCGTCAGCAAAGTGGAACTTGCGTCGGTGGCCTTCGGGCGTCAAGTAAACCAAAAACCTTGCGGTAGCGGGTACTTGACGTGGTCAATCTTGATGTTTCGGGTTGCAGTGGCACTTGTTGTCGATCAGTTGACAGGTTGTTCGAGGTGACCACGAGCTACGCATGCCCGCAGAGAGGGCACGAGGTGACGACCTCGGGCATGGGCTCAAGAACGGCAACACTGCGGCTGATGGCAGCGAGGTACCGGTCCATGGTGCCGGAGCTCGAGTCGCAGGGGAGGCCAGGGTGACGCAACGAGGGGCGCTCGGGCGGTGCTGGAGGAGAGGAGGCCGAGGTCGCGCCAGAGATGGGACAGAGGGAAAGCGTTGGGGCCGAGGGCGTCGACGCGGGCAGAACGGAGGCCGAGAGGGCTCGGCAGGCGGTGCTGGCTCGGTGACGCGGCGAGGAGCTAGGGCGGCAGGGTTGCGGGCTCGAGCGGGGTCGACCTGACGCGGTCGACGGGGCGGAGGCGACCGGCGGTGCGAGGAGGCGCGGGCCGGCGACGAGCCGGAAGACGGCCAGGGCGGGGTTGACGGCGCCGTCCTTGGGGCGGAGGAAGGGTGGCGAGCGAGGCCGGGGGAAACAGCGGCGGCGGCGCCTGGCGACCTTGCAGGCACGATGTCGAGGCGGAGGCCGGACACAGGCCAGGGAGGAGGGAGAACTCGCGGGAGGAGGGCAGGGACGCAGGCGGAGGGAACCCTGGTGGCGGCGGATGGAGGGGCGCTGGGAGGGTCGGGCCTGGCGCGTCGCTGGGTCCTGCGGAGGCGGGAGCGACCGAAGGCGGTTCGCCTGAGGAGGCCGGCGGCGGCCGGATCTTGGGCAGAGAGGAGGCGAGCAGCGGGTTGTGGTTTGGTGGTTGGTGGGGAACGGGGCTGAGGGAGAGAGAGGGAGCGGGGCGACGGGGTGGGTCCAGGGGGCCGAGCGCGCGGTGGTTGGTGGGGTCACGCGGGGTGGGTCCGGGCTGTCAGAGGGATGGGGTGGACGCGTGCAGGTAGGGGGAGTAGGGTGAGAGAGGGAGTAGGTGGTGGCTGGGGGTGATGTGGCAGGCTGGGAGTGGGTGGAGGAGAGATGAGAGATGAGGTGGCGAGAGGGGATTGGAGGGGGTGAGGTGGCTGGGGGTGGTTAGACTAGGTTTAGGTAGAAAAGGGTTTGGGTAGGAAAAGATTTAGATAGACCGGTTTGTACTGGGGGTGGCCGACTGGGTCGGGTCGGCCCGGTTGGCTGCCCCCTAAAAATAATTAAATATTTTATTCAATTAAAACCGGGCTTTTGCAAACCGTGGGTAGACAAAACAAAATATTCCGGAGACCCGGGTTTTAATTTGAAATCAAGACGGGGCGTTTAGAAAACAGAAACAGGCTTTTCGAAAATAGTTTTATGCAAACAAGTGCAAGATGACATGACGATGCTCAAATGCGAGGTGGCATGATGACATGAGCATGCGGTCATGATGATGCAATGCACAAAAACAACGCGATTTTCTAGTAGTGGTTTTGCGGGATGCCACATCATCCTCAACCACTTCACCAACATGTGATTTTTCATAGGGTAATGATATGGTGAGTGGTGATAGAAATTGCAATATGGATAGTGTGCTTACTATGTGTAGTCCTTCATATCTATCTAGTTGCAATGATATATCTTTGGACTTTAACACTTCTAGCACTACTAACTCCTTATATGCTTGTGTTGATAGTCCGTGTATATCATGTAGAAATGGCTTGAATGAATCTCATGATGATATGCTTATGTTATCTTGTTGCCATGATAAAAATGCTTCTACTTCCTCTATTTCTTGTGTTGCTAACCATGTAGAGGAAAATGAAGATTCTATGGGCCAAGACAAGGTTTTTAATGGAGATACAAATGCGATCTCATCATCACCTTCTTACGGTTTTCATAAATGCCTTATGGCTAAAGGAACGAAGGTATCCTCACTGGATCCCATTGTTTCTCATGATGATGATGTTGTTAATGTTAATAATGATGATCATCGAGTTGAGTATGATATTACCTCTATTAAAGAGATGGGAGAGATTTTCTTGTGCGCTCTCGTTAAAAATAAAATTGCTTCCTCCAAATTTGTTGAAATCTTGACTTATGCAATTGAAGGAAATGATCTTATTCAGGAGCAAGAAAAATATCATTTCTCAAAAGTTTCTCCTTGAGCGTGAGTATGCACTTGAAATTGCACAACTAAAGGAATCCCTTGAAGAAGAACAAACCACCAAAGAATCTCTTGAGGAGACTTTTACTCTAGAATTATCTAGAGTAAAGGAATACCATGATAGAACTTGCGGTGGCAAACTCCTTCAAGATTTAAAATGATGAACTTGAAGTTGCTTATGCTAAACTTGTTGAGGATTTTAAGCACCTCGAAAATGGCTCTCGGGTTGTTCAGAGGGAGCTCATCAAACTCACCGAGTCACTCGAGCAACTTAAAGCTTCATATTCAAAAGAGCTTGCCAAGTTGCCCTCACCTCTTGCTAACAATAATGATGCTTGTGCTACTAACTCTATTTCTTGTGAAGCATCTATTTTTAAAGAAAATGTTGAGCTAAAGGCTCAACTTGCTTTGCTAACTAGCAACTATGGAAAATTATAAGAAAGTCGTGTTAAGCTCTCAAGCTCGCATGAGGATCTTCTAGTGTCTCATAGTAGGCTAAAGTTAGCTCATGAGGCCATTATGTCAAAGGTAACATCTAACGAGCCTCATGTGGACATTAGCACTACTTCTACTACTAATGTGATATTTCCATGTGCTAGTCCTTGTAATTCATCCACTCATGACATTGCTACATCTTGTGATGAATTACTTTCCATGCCTTGTTGCTCTAACAATGAAGCATCTATTTCCTCTAGTACTTTTGTTGACACTAACCATGTAGAGGAAATCAAAGAGCTCAAGGCTCAAGTCACTTATTTGAAGAATGACTTGAAAAGGTGTCATAAAGGGAAGGTCACACTCGACAACATCTTGAGTGTGCTGAAATCCCCCAATGACAAGTGTGGGCTTGGATTCAACTCCAATGTCAAGAACAAGTCCACTATCAAGTTGAAGAACAAGGGAAATAAGAAGAATGGCCAAGATAACTTCAAGAATTCGGCCAACATTGTTTGCTTCAAGTGCAAGGAAGAAGGGCATCATGTCAAGTCTTGCCCATTGAAGAAGAAGCCCCTTGGCAAGAAGCAACAAGGGAAGCGGCCTCAAGCTATACCTCTTGTTAGAAAGGGGCCTCCTCCCAAGAAGAATCAAGGTCTTCCTCAAGTTGTTGCTTCACCCAACAAGAAAGATGGCAAGAGAAGAAATTTCTACATTTGTCGCAATAAAGGGCACATTTCTTCCTCATGCACCATGGGTAACTCCTCATCCCATCCTATCTTGATTGATTATGCTTATTCACTTCATAAGGATGAGGTTGGCAATGTGTTTGCCAAATTTTTTGGTGCCCAATGTGGTGTCAAGAAAAGAACCATTTGGGTTGCCAAGCCTATTGTGACTAACTTCTTAGGGCCCAACTTGGTTGGGGACCAACAAGCCAAAACTTGATCAATAGGTGTGTTTTTAAGAGCAATGGAGTCTTGGCTACATCTTGAAGAATCGAGGGAACTTCATCTATTATATTTTTCAAGCCAAGTCAAGTGGATTATATTGTATCTATCATATTTATAATGTTTCTCCATGTGGTAACATGTTCTCAACTCATTACATTGAAAGTTACTCGCCCCCTTGTGCATGTGTTAGTTTTGTACCTTGCATGTTTTTGTACATTTTGTGCCTTCCACATAATTATATTGAGTTATTAAGTATATTTGTGTATGTTGGGTGGCAAACCATTTATGTGTGTTTCTTGTGTTAGAGCCTTTCGTGATTATATTTGGTATTCTATTCGGCTCTTGTGAGAGATTAATGGACTATCCCATTTTGGGGGAGTGTTTGAAGGGAATATGCCCGAGAGGCAATAATAAAGTGGTTATTATCGTATTCCTTGTTTATGATAAATGTTTATTTTGCATGCTATAATTGTATTAATACGGAAACGTTAATACATGTGTGTTTAATAAACAAACAGAAAGTTCCTAGTTATGCCTCTCTTATAAACTAGCTCGTTGATTAACAAGATGATCAAGGTTTCCTGATCATGGACATTGGATGTTGTTAATAACGGGATCACAACATTAGTGTAATGGTGTGATGAACATTCATCCGAAGTATAGCATTACGATCAAAGTCATTGAGTTTATATTGCTATAACAACTTACGAAGTGATCCTAATCCTTAGACCATGAGATCATGTCAATCACTAACACCGGAAGAGTTTCTTGATAACATCAAACGTCACACCGTAACAGGGTGATTATAAAGATGGGTTCAGAACTACTAAAGTGTTATGTTGAGGCCCATGGATCGAGAATGGAATTTGTTCATCCCGATGACGGATAGATATGCTCTGGGCCCTCTCGGTGATATCACATTGATTAGCTTGCAAGCAAGTGATTTGATCACTAGAATGTTATATCACGGGAACGAGAAAAGAGTGCATGTCAGTAACGAGATCAAACTAGGTATGGAGATACCGATGATCGAATATCGGACATGTAATATATCGCGAAACAAAGGGATTAAGATACTAGCGTAAAAGGTTCCGACGATCACAAGAAAGTTATCGTTGAATGTGTGGGAGTCAGTATGGGTCTCCAGATCCCGCTTCTGATTATTGATCCGAGAGGCGTCTTGATCATGTCCGCATTATTCGCGAACCGTAGGGTGACACACTTAAGAGACACCGACATCCATTTGGAGCAAAAGTTTCATGCCGAAAAGAAAAGGAAAGCGCAGGAATTTATTTCACTAGACACCGAAACTGTTTCGGTTGAAATTGCTGAAACTGGTTCTGCATGTGAAATGGAATACTAGCAAGGGGTTTTATGTGAATGTTTGTTAATTAAAGTAATTAACAAAATTCTGAATAAATAAATAAAAGAGTTTTATTTAAATGAGAGCTTGCATTAAATTTGGTGGAAATTTAATGCATGTGAGTGGATTTTTGAGTGGAGGCTTTTTAATGGGAGTGGAGGCTTTTCATTTTGAGTGGGAGCTCCACCCACATGAATGTGGAAGAGGTGGGGGCAGCCCCATGGCTGGGCGCCATGCCCCTTGGGTGCCCCCCTCTCCCCTATAAAAGGCCCCCTCTCCTCCTCTCACAACACACCTCCTCGTGAAGGATCTCTCTCCCCCTCTAGAATTTATCCCCCATGGTCTCGGACTAGAGAGATACATGTTCCCGGTGGCTTTTCGGCAAGAAATAGTTGTGCTTCCGCTGCATCGCTGGAGCGAGGAGGCGGAGGTTGCTCGGTGCCTCGAACGTGTGTGCGAGCACGGATGCGCTGCTGTTTTGCGGCGCTAGGACTTCCTCTCGATCTTGAGATCGGCAAGAGATCGTCTACATCAACCAAGAGTTTGGACTCGTTAAGCTTTGTCGGTCTTCAAGGGTATGTTCTCTACGGATATACATCCGCCCGTTGTTTGTATCTAGTAGATAGATCTTGGTACATAGTTGTTCCCATCGTAGGAAAATTTTTGTTTTCTATGCTGCGAACCCTACAGTGGTATCAGAGCCGGATCTATGCGTAGATGCTTTGCACGGGTAGTACACATATGAGTATGTGGGCGATGATGATCATTTTATTGCTTCTTAGTTGTACTTTGGATATTGGTGGCATAGTGGGATGAAGCGGCCCGGACAAACTTTACATGTCCTCGCACATGAGACCTGTTCCACGCTTGACATGCAACTAGTTTTGCATAAGTGGCTAGCGGGTGTCTGTCTCTCCTACTATAGTCAATATCTAATTTGCAACGAGTTGTCAACAATTTGGTTATCCTCGTTGTGGTTCATGTTCGTAGGTAAGAACGGTTCTATCTTTGAAAGCCCTAAGCCACGTAAAACTTGCAATGGATAAATTAGAGGCGTCTAGTTTAGATTGTTGCTGGGCTAGTGTTATGATATGGTGATGTTGCAAGTAGAAGTATGAGATGATACTCTTACAACATACGTAACGTGTAAACTCCATAGACCTTGGATTTACACATAAAGGTATGATAGTGATCATACCACGATGCACATGATAGAGATCATATGCGAGAACCATATCATTCCACTAATAAACATGTGATGTTTGATTGCATCTTATATTGCTTGTTTGGCGTTTTATTAGCATAATAAGATGATCCCTCATTTAGATATCAAGATAAAAATGTGTTCTTCCTTAAGTATGCACCGATAATGTTTCGTCGCTTCAAGACATCACGTGATGATCGGGTGTACTTGAATCCACGAGCAAATCTCGGGTGTAAGACAGTTACACACGCGAATACTAAGGTTCTTACTTGGCGAGCCTAGCATGTACAGACATGGCCTCGGAACACGGACCGAAAGGTTAAGCATGAGTCATATGTTTTGATATGATGACCATATGGATGCTCGCCTTTGAAGCTACGCCGACTCACGTGATGATCGGACTTGGTGTAGTGGATTTGGTTCATGTAATCACCAAAAAGACACGAGGGATGTCGTTTTTGAGTGGGAGTTCATTTCTAATTTGGATTAGTAGAACTCAATTTATCATAAATTAAATCAAAGTGAATTTGCATAATTTGTTGTAGTCATTGGCATTCGTTCACCACCTTATGCATAGTTGTAATTGATATAATAGAACTATATAATTCTGGATATTTACTTTACGAACTGGTATCGTATTGTGTTGAGTGTCAATCAAAGTTTAAAGTCCTATTGCAAACTTTCAGCAAACTCTATTTACTCTGTGAAATTTAATAATTGATATTAAATCGAGAGTTAAAATTCCAGTGTTAGTATCTTAAGTATCATGTTTGCCTCCACGATTCTTGATTGTTTTAATATCAAGTTTATCTAGGAGCTGAAAGAATTGTTTCAGAAACCATCATGTGTGGCAGATATAACGATATCTGAAACAATGTTTTGGTTGCAATATGATAGAGTATAATATATGTTCTCATATTGGATGAGAATTTACGAAGGTTGAAGATGTATGTAAAGTGTTTACTACACTAAAAGATTACTAAAGAATGGATTTTGAAAGAATACCGATCATTTTGATGATGGTGATCTACTTCAAAGTGCAAGTCCAAAGGTATTATTATTTGAATATACACGCTTTGGACTATGTGTCAAGTATTTGGCGCCACTTTTGATGTTGATAAATTCTTTTAAAAGGAAAAAGGAAATGCTGAAAGAGAATCTATAAAATATATTTGGCAGAAAAGAGAAGACTGGAAATATCCAGTTTAGGTATATAGATGATATACATGTTATGGTTGTATTCTTTGCTTGTTAAACAATGTGGTTCTTGGGTATTGGATACCGAATTGGTTGGTATGAAATTTCATACGGAACAACGCAATTCATAAACCACAATGGCCTAAGTAACTAGCAAAAGAATATGTGATGATGTTAATCGAAAACAAACAAACCGTTGTTTGTATTCCTCATTGACATCAAAGCTTGACTTCAAGATTTGTTTTAATAATTGTTATTTAAATCAGGTATTATGAGAACAAAGGTTGTTCAAATAATTACCGTATTCCATATAAGATGGATGATTTACAAATCTAGTTGGAGAAATCACATCATAAAACCTAATGCTAAAATGTCGCAAGACAAATGATTGAAAAATCACTTATGAAGTGACATCGTTGTTTAAATTATATTGGAAAGAAAACATGAAGAATCTCCATATTCATGGATTTTTGGAGTCTTTGATTTGATCAAGTGACGCTTGTGAGACTTTCCTCGGGATAATTAAAACTTCGTTCAAAGGCCAAAGAAGAACGAACGACTAAATTATTGGAATTTATACATATCGATGTATGTAGTCCATTATGTGTAGTCGTAAGCGATGGGTTTCAACTTCATATGCTTTCTCCGGAATTTTGAGTGAATGTTCACTTAATGAGAAAGAAGTATGAAATATTTGAAAATGTTTCAAAGACTTTCAAGATGAAGTGGAAAATCATTGTAACAAGAAAAATAAATGAATTATGATCTGATCATAAAGGGATTTATTTGAGTTACAAGTGTAACAAGAAAATAAATGAATTATGATTTTATCATAAAGGGATTTATTTGAGTTGCAAGTTTAGCAAAACACCTAGATTTACATCTCCCAAAACACCATAGGAGTATGGAGTGTTTGAGATTTGTAATGAAACCTTGTGAGACATGGTTGGATCAAAGGTGTTATTTATAAAACTGCCATTATGTTTTAAAAGATTAAAGCTTTAGAGACTACCGCTTTTACACTGAAAAGAGCTCCATCTAGATCCGTTGAAATGACACCATGGAAGTTATGGTTTGGGGTAAAACCCAAGTTGTCATTTCTTAAATTTTGGTATGCTAAACATAAGTAAGATGTTTACAACCGAATTCGGATGAGCATGTCTTTGTAGGTTATTCCGAATAACAATTGGTTATTCCTCCATAACACCGAGGACAAAAGGGTTTGTCGCTTGAAATGTGAAGTTTCTTGAAAAAGGAATTTTTCGCAAAAGTTAAGTGGGAGGACAATAGAACTTTGATAAGGTTAACGAACCTTAGCTAAATGTGCTGAGTTGCGCAGCGCCGGAAATCGTTCTGGAGGCTGCCATAATGCTCATAGCTTATGTGCCTCAAAGGTTGTGGTCACGGAGGTCTAAAGTTCCTATTGAACCAAGAAGGTCGGTTAAACAATCAAATGCTAAGATTTGAGAGTAAATCATTATTGCTTGACAATGATGAACCGAATACATACAAAGAAGCGATGATGGGCCCTGACTCCATCAAATGGCTTGAAGCCATAAAATCCGTGATAGTTCCATATACGAGAAATCAAGTTTTGAACTTGGAAGACCCTCCGGAAAGGTGTAAAAACCTATCGGTCGTATTTGGATCTATAAAGAAACAGACATGGATGTCTCACATCTATGAAATATTCGACATGTTGTAAAGTATTTTATGACAATGTTCAAAGAGTTGACTATGACAAGATTTGATCTTTCATAGCGATATTTAGTCTGAACGGATTAAAGTAGCAACCACTACATATAATTTGGTATATGGTAGATGAATAAACAAAACAAAGTTCTTTTAATAGGATGGTTACCTAGGACGTGTACATGACACGGTCCAAAGGGTTTTGTTAAATTCAAAGGATGCTAAAAGGGCATGCAAACTTCAATGGTTGAAGTAAGCATCACGGAGTTGGAATCTTCACCATGATGAAAAATGAGTTTTTCATCTGGAGACGATGAAGATGCTTGCATTTGCAAGATATTAAGTGGGAGCGCTGAGACATATTTCTAATACATTATGTGAAGGACATCTTGTTGATTAGAAATGATGTATCTTTTATTGACAAAGGTTAAGAATTTCATTTCGATGAAATACTTAGGCAAAACCCGAATATTTAGCGTGAATGTCTATAGTGGATAGACTGTAACGCTAATATGTTTATGCCAAACGTACATATATGAGATATTGAAGGAGTTCAATATAGAAACGACAAGAAACAGTTCTTGTTGCATGGAAAGGAATTGAATCAAGATTCAAGTGTATCGACACTTGATAAGTGAAACAAGATTCAAGTGCTTTGACACTTGATGAGTGCAATCACGAGAATGTTTTGATCAATCATACCATGATATGTACACATCCAGATATGTCCTATGCTCTAAGTGTTATGAGCATATACCAGAATGAATCATAAAATGATCATTGGACGATAGTGAGGATATTCTTATGATCTTTTGGAAGAACTAAGAATATATTTGTGTAGAGGTGACAAACAATACAAATAGTTCATTGTAAAGCGTTACATTGATACTAGTTTTGTCACAAGATACAAATTAAGTTTATCTCAATTTAAACTATGGGTGGCACAATGTGATGGAAAGGAGATTCCATGATGGATTTGGAAGAGTTCCAAAGTTAAGACATTGTGACGAATACTACAACAAAAGGCTAAGTATATGACTGCTATAGTAGCAGCAAAGGAGGGAATTTGTGTCAAGTAGTTTGTTATCAAACTAAGGTGTGGTTCGCAACGGGATAACACTAAAGATATATTGTATGACAATAGTATCAACGTGTTTTAACCCCAAGGAACTAAAGGTCTCACCGAAAGACCAAATTTATACAATGCCATCTCATTGGAGAATGAGTGATGCGCGAAGACGCAAAGACATGCAAATACACACGGACCTGAAGCGTCAGATCCGTAGATTATGTTAACCACTTGCAATTGCGTATATGGAACACCGGAAAGCCATAGGTGTTCAATACGCAGAGTTTTCAAACTAGATTATTGTATCTAGTGCAAGTGGGAGACTGAAGGGAATATGCCCGAGAGGCAATAATAAAGTGGTTATTATCGTATTCCTTATTTATGATAAATGTTTATTTTGCATGCTATAATTGTATTAATACGGAAACGTTAATACATGTGTGTTTAATAAACAAACAGAAAGTTCCTAGTTATGCCTCTCTTATAAACTAGCTCGTTGATTAACAAGATGATCAAGGTTTCCTGATCATGGACATTGGATGTTGTTAATAACGGGATCACAACATTAGTGTAATGGTGTGATGAACATTCATCCGAAGTATAGCATTACGATCAAAGTCATTGAGTTTATATTGCTATAACAACTTACGAAGTGATCCTAATCCTTAGACCATGAGATCATGTCAATCACTAACACCGGAAGAGTTTCTTGATAACATCAAACGTCACACCGTAACAGGGTGATTATAAAGATGGGTTCAGAACTACTAAAGTGTTATGTTGAGGCCCATGGATCGAGAATGGAATTTGTTCATCCCGATGACGGATAGATATGCTCTGGGCCCTCTCGGTGATATCACATTGATTAGCTTACAAGCAAGTGATTTGATCACTAGAATGTTATATCACGGGAACGAGAAAAGAGTGCATGTCAGTAACGAGATCAAACTAGGTATGGAGATACCGATGATCGAATCTCGGACATGTAATATATCGCGAAACAAAGGGATTAAGATACTAGCGTAAAAGGTTCCGACGATCACAAGAAAGTCATCGTTGAATGTGTGGGAGTCAGTATGGGTCTCCAGATCCCGCTTCTGATTATTGATCCGAGAGGGGTCTCGATCATGTCCGCATTATTCGCGAAACGTAGGGTGAAACACTTAAGAGACACCGACATCCATTTGGAGCAAAAGTTTCATGCCGAAAAGAAAAGGAAAGCGCAGGAATTTATTTCACTAGACACCGAAACTGTTTCGGTTGAAATTGCTGAAACTGGTTCTGCATGTGAAATGGAATACTAGCAAGGGGTTTTATGTGAATGTTTGTTAATTAAAGTAATTAACAAAATTCTGAATAAATAAATAAAAGAGTTTTATTTAAATGAGAGCTTGCATTAAATTTGGTGGAAATTTAATGCATGTGAGTGGATTTTTGAGTGGAGGCTTTTTAATGGGAGTGGAGGCTTTTCATTTTGAGTGGGAGCTCCACCCACATGAATGTGGAAGAGGTGGGGGCAGCCCCATGGCTGGGCGCCATGCCCCTTGGGTGCCCCCCCTCTCCCCTATAAAAGGCCCCCCTCTCCTCCTCTCACAACACACCTCCTCGTGAAGGATCTCTCTCCCCCTCTAGAATTTATCCCCCATGGTCTCGGACTAGCGAGATACATGTTCCCGGTGGCTTTTCGGCAAGAAATAGTTGTGCTTCCGCTGCATCGCTGGAGCGAGGAGGCGGAGGTTGCTCGGTGCCTCGAACGTGTGTGCGAGCACGGATGCGCTGCTGTTTTGCGGCGCTAGGACTTCCTCTCGATCTTGAGATCGGCAAGAGATCGTCTACATCAACCACGAGTTTGGACTCGTTAAGCTTTGTCGGTCTTCAAGGGTATGTTCTCTACGGATATACATCCGCCCGTTGTTTGTATCTAGTAGATAGATCTTGGTACATAGTTGTTCCCATCGTAGGAAAATTTTTGTTTTCTATGCTGCGAACCCTACAGTGTTATGCTTGGGCATTCCACAATCCTAAAAATGTGTGTACATGAGGAATACCACCTAGTATTGATATTGCAATATTTTCTTGTCTCTATGTGTTATGTTTCTCATGAGAAATTGAAGTTCTATAATGTCCATTAATTATCTATATTTGGATCTATTTGCCTCATGTTGAGATTTATGATTTATCACATTATGGGGGAGTCATATGCTAAGTGCATATTATAATCCTAGAGAATGTGAAAATTCGAGGTTGTGCCACTTAGAATTGATATTGAGGATTATCTAGCTCCTATGTGGCACATTAGCTCAGACAAGTTCCATTTTGCTTGAATGGTTTTATTGCTCATCGTTGGATCTTATGTGTGAGAGTTTTTCTTGGTATGTGTTTCCTCATATTTAGATCTCTATATCCTCATGGAAACCATTTGCTTCAAGTTACTCTAATCACTAGTGATTGTCTGACTATTGGAAGCTACCAAGTGGAGGGAATATGCCCTGAGAGGCAATAATAAAGTGGTTATTATGTATATTCCAAGTATATGATAGATGTTTATTTTGCATGCTATAATTATATTAATACGAAAACGTTAATACATGTATGTTTAATAAACAAACAGAAAGTTCCTAGTTATGCCTCTCTTATAAACTAGCTCGTTGATTAACAAGATGATCAAGGTTTCCTGATCATGGACATTGGATGTTCTTAATGACGAGGTCACAACATTATTGGAATGGTGTGATGAAAATTCATCTGAAGTATAGCATTACGATCAAAGTCACTGAGTTTATATTGCTATAACATCATACGAAGTAATCCTAATCCTTAGACCATGAGATCATGTCAATCACTAACACTAGAAAAGTATCTTGATAACATTAAACGTCACATCGCAACAGGGTGATTATAAAGATGGGTTCAGTACTACTAAAGTGTTATGTTGAGGCCCATGGATCGAGAGTGAAATTTTTTCATCCCGATGACGGATAGATATACTCTGGGCCCTCTCGGTGATATCACATTGATTAGCTTGCAAGCAAGTGATTTGATCACTATAATGTTATATCACGGGAACGAGAAAAGAGTACATGTCAGTAATGAGATCAAACTAGGTGTGGAGATACTGATGATCGAATCTCGGACATGTAATATATCGCAAGACAAAGGGAT
This sequence comes from Avena sativa, assembly GCA_916181665.1. Classification (NCBI taxonomy): domain Eukaryota; kingdom Viridiplantae; phylum Streptophyta; class Magnoliopsida; order Poales; family Poaceae; genus Avena; species Avena sativa. The sequence goes on along the minus strand of OV702283.1, from coordinate 149,431,559 downwards.
TAAGTTACTAGCGTAAAAGGTTCTCACGATCACACGAAAGTCATCGTTGAATGTGTGGGAGTCAGTATGGATCTCCATGTCTCGCTTCTGATTATTGATCCGAGAGGGGTATCGATCATGTCCGCATTATTCGCGAACCATAGGGTGACACACTTAAGATACACCGACACCATTTGGAACAAATAGTTTCATGCTGAAAAGAATAACAAAGCGCAGGAATTTATTTCACTAGACATCGAAAAACTATTTTCAGGTGAAATTATTTATACATGTGGAATGAAATACTAGCAAGGGGTTATATGTGAATGTTTGTCATTAAGGTAATTGACAAAATTATGAATAAATAAAAGGAGTTTTATTTAAAGAGAGTTTGCATTAAATTTGGTGGAAATTTAATGGGAATTTGAGTGGGATTTTTGAGTGGAGAATTGAAGGGCCAAATTGTGAGTGGATCTTCCACCCATATGAATGAAGGGAGGGAAAGGGGGCAGCCCCATGCGCTGGCCACCCCCTTGGGGTTCCCCCTCCTCCTATAAAAGGATCCCCTCTCCCTCTCTCTCTCTCACTCACACCTCCTCGTGAAGGATCTCTCTCCCCCTCTAGTTTATCCCCCATGGTCTCGGACTAGCGAGATACATGTTCCCGGTGGATTTTCGGCAATAAAGAGTTGTGCTTCCGCTGCATCGCTGTAGCGAGGAGGCGGCGGTTGCTCGGTGCCTCAGACGTTTGTGCGAGCACGGATGCGCCGCTGATTTGCGGCGCTCAGACTTCCTCTCGATCTTGAGATCGGCAAGAGTTCGTCTACATCAACCACAAGTTCAACCTCTTTAAGCTTTGTAAGTCTTCAAGGGTATGTTCTCTATGGATGTATATCCGCTTGTTTTTTGTATCTAGTAGATAGATCTTAGTACATAGTTGTTCCCATCATAGGAAATTTTTTTGTTTTCTATGTTGTGAACCCTACAGTGGTATCAGAGCCGGATCTATGCGTAGATGCTTTGCACTGGTAGTACACATATGTATATGTGGGTGATGATGATCATGTTATTTCTTCTTAGTTGTACTTTAGATATTAGTGGCATAGTGGGATGAAGCGGCTCGGACAAACTTTACATGTCCTCGCACATGAGACATGTTCCACGCTTGACATACAACTAGTTTTGCATAAGTGGCTAGTTGGTGTCTATCTCTCCTACTATAGTCAATATATAATTTGCAGCGATTTGTCAACAATTTGGTTATCCTCGTTGTGGTTCATTTTTGTAGGTAAGAACAGTTCTATCTTAGAAAGCCCTAAGCCACGTAAAACTTGAAATGGATAAATTAGAAGCGTCTAGTTTAGATTGTTGCTGGGCTAGTGTCATGATATGGTGATGTTGTAAGTAAAAGTATGAGTCGATACTCTTACAACACACATAACGTGTAAGTTCCATAGACCTTGGCCTTACACATATAGGAATGATGACGATCATAACATGATGCACATGATAGAGATCAAGTGCAAGAACCATATCATTTCACTTTTCACATGAGATGTTTGTTGCATCTTATATTGCTTGTTTGGCGTTTTAATAGCATAATAAGATGATCCCTCATTTAGATATCAAGATAAAAATGTGTTCTCCCTTAAGTATGCACCGATTATGTTTCGTCGCTCCAAGAAATCATGTGATGATCGGGTGCTCTTGGATCCACGATCAGATTTCGGGTGTAAGACAGTTTACACACGCGAATACTAAGGTTCTTACTTAGCAAGCCTAGCATGTGCATACATGGCCTCGGAACACGAACCGAAAGGTTAAGCATGAGTCATGTGAAAGATATGATGCCCATTTGATGCTCGCCTTTGAAGCTACACCGACTCACGTGATGATCGGACTTGGTGTAGTGGATTTGGTTCATGTAATCACCAAAAAGGCACGAGGGATGTCGTTTTTGAGTGGGAGTTCATTCTTAATTTTGGATTAGTTGAACTCAATCTATCATAAACTTAGTCTAAACTTTACAAATTATGTTGTAGATGGCACCACCTGCTTTTAATTTCAATGTGTTCATGGATAGAAAGGGAAACTTGTAACGAACGGTAGTAACTTTACCAACTGGGCCATGAATTTGAGGATTCTCCTCTCTGCTACACAAAATCAATATGTGCTAGAAGCGCCGCTAGGCCCCCCACCACTTGATGATGCCCCTGACGAGGAAAAGAACGTCTATCTGACTCGTCAGGAGGACCACAACTTAGTTCATTGCAGCATTTTGTATGGGATAGAGCCAGAACTTCGAAAGCGTTTTGAAAACGGCAATGCCTTTGATACAATGGGTGAGTTGAAAATGATTTTTGACACCCATGTTGTTGTAAAGAGTTATAATGCTTTGGAAAAGTTCTTTAGCTGCATGATGGAAGAGAACAACTCCGTTAGTGAGCATGTACTCAAGATGTCGGGTTACGCCGATAAGCTTGTGTCCTTGGGAATAACAATTCCCATTGACTTAGGCATCCATCGTGTTCTCTAATCTCTGCCACCTAGCTATAAGAGATTCGTGATGAACTATAACATGCAAGGCATGAATAAGTCTCTCCCCGAGCTTCTGTCAATGCTTAAAACTGCAGAAGTGGAGATCAAGAAGGAACATCAAGTGTTGATGATCAATAAGACCACCGGTTTCAAGAAAGATAGAAAGGGTAAACAGAAGGTAAAGAAGGGCGGCAAGCCGATTGCCATACCTGAAAAGAAATCCCGAGTTGGCCCTAAGTCTGATACCGAGTGCTATTATTGCAAGGGGACTGGCCACTGGAAGCGCAACTGCCCCAAGTATTTGGCAGACAAGAAGGCCGGCAAGGCAAATAAAGGTATATTCGATATACATGTTATTGATGTGTACTTGACTAGTACTCGCAGTAGCACCTGGGTATTTGATACCAGTTCAGTTGCTAATATTTGTAACTCGAATTAGGGGTTGCGGAACAAGCGACCACTAGCAAGGGGTGAGGTCAAGATGCGTGTCGGCAATGGATCAAGCGTTGATTTGATCGCTGTTGGAATGCTACCTCTCCACTTACCATCGGGATTAGTTATAAACTTGAATAATTGTTATCTGGTGCCATCACTGAGCATGAACATTGTATCCGGATCATGTTTGATGCGTAGTGGTTATTCATTTAAATCTGAAAACAATGGTTGGTTGATTTATATGAATGATATCTTTTATGGTCATGCACCAACGATGAATGGTTTATTTCTGTTGGATCTTGATAATAGTGTTATACATATTCATAATGTTGATGCTAAAAGGATTAAACTTAATGATGATATATCCGCATATATGTGGCACTGCCGTCTAGGTCATATTGGCATTAAACGCATGAAGAAGCTCCACTCGGATGGACTTTTGGAATCACTTGATTTCGAATCATTTGATACATGTGAGCCATGCCTTATGGGCAAGATGACTAGAATGTCGTTTTCCGGTTCAATGGAACGGGCGACAGATTTATTGGAAATCATACACTCTGACGTGTGTGGTCCAATGAGTGTGTCGGCGCGAGGTGGATATCGTTATTTTGTTACTTCCACGGATGATTTGAGTAGATATAGTTATATCTACTTGATGAAACTCAAGTCTGAAACCTTTGAGAAATTTAAGGAATTTAAGAGTGAAGTGGAAAATCATCATAATAGAAAGATCAAATTTCTACGGTCCGACCGTGGAGGTGAGTATCTAAGTTACGAGTTTAGCACACATATGAAAGAGTGTTGAATAGTTTCACAACTCACACCTACCGGAACACCACAGCGAAATGGTGCGTCGAAACGTTGTAATTGTACTTTACTAGATATGGTTCGATCTATGATGTCTCGGACAGACTTGCCACTGTAATTTTGGGGTTATGCACTAGAAACTACCGCATTCACTTTAAATCGGGCACCATCTAAATCCGTTGAAAATACACCGTATGAATTGTGGTTTGGAAACAAACCTAAGCTGTCATTTCTTAAAGTTTGGGGATGCGCTGTTTATGTGAAGAAACTTCAACCGGATAAACTCGAACCCAAATCGGAAAAATGTGTATTCATAGGATACCCTAAGGAAACTATTGGGTATTCCTTCTATCACAGATCCGAGGGCAATGTTTTCGTTGCCAAGGATGGATCCTTTCTAGAGAAAGAGTTTCTCGCGAAAGGTGTGTGTAGTCGGAAGGTAGAACTCGAAGAGGTTGTAGAACCTTCTCTTCATAGTATGGCGAGTAGCACAGCGCCGGAAGCTGTTCCGGAGTTGACTTCACCAAATGAAGAGGGAACTAATGATAACGATCATGAAGCTCCGAAATAGAATACTACCAAACCTCGCAGGTCTAGCAGGACGTGTGTAGCTCCCGAGCTGTACGGAAATCCTTTTATGAATTTCATGGTCGATGAAATTGATGACCATGCAACATATGAAGAAGCGATGATGAGCCCGGATTCCAACAAATGGCAATAATCCATGAAATCTGAGATGGAATCCATGTACGAGAACCAAGTTTGGACCTTGATGGACTTACCTCACGACCGAAAGGCTGTGGAGAATAAATGGGTTTTCAAAAGAAAAACTGATGCTGATGGTAATGTAACCGTCTATAATGCTCTACTTGTCACAAAGGGGTTTCAACAAATTCAAGGAGTTGACTACGATGAGACATTCTCTCCCGTAGCGATGCTAAAGTCAGTTAGGATTATGTTAGCAATTGCTGCATATTTCGACTATGAGATATGGTAGATGGATGTCAAAACTGTGTTCCTCAATGGCAACATTGAAGAAGAGTTGTATATGGTACAACCAAAGGGTTTTGTCAATCCTAAGGATGCTGACAAGGTATGCAAGCTTCAGCGATCCATCTATGGACTGAAACAAGCATCCCGGAGTTGGAATCTCCGCTTTGATGAGGTGATCAAAGAGTTTGGATTTATTCAAACTTATGGAGAGGCTTGTATTTACAAGAAAGTGAGTGGGAGTGATGTGGCATTTCTGAAATTATACGTGGATGACATATTATTGATCGGAAATGATATAGATCTTTTAAAACAGAGTTAAAAGTTATCTAAACAGCAAATTTTCAATGAAGGTCCTAGGTGAAGCGTATTACATATTAGGCATAAAGATCTATAGGGATAGATCTAGGGGCCTAATAGGGCTATCACAAAGTACATACCTTGATAAGATTTTAAAGAAATTTAAAATGGACAGAAGTAAGAAGGGGTTCTTACCTATGTTGCAAGTCAAGACATTGAGTAGGACTCAAAGTCCGGCTACGGCGGAAGAAAGAGAGATAATGGACAAAGTCCCCTATGCTTCAGCCATAGGCTCTATAATGTACGCCATGCTATGTACAAGACCGGATGTGGCACATGCTATTAGTTTAACTAGTAGATACCAATCTTATCCATGATCGGAACACTGGATAGCGGTCAAGAATATCCTTAAGTACTTGCGAAGAACTAAGGATATGTTTCTCTTATACGAAGGTGAAGAAGAGCTCGTCGCTAAGTGTTATATCGACGCTATCTTTGACACCGATCTGGATGACTCTAAGTCCCAATCCGGATACGTATTTCTCATGAATGGTGGAGCAGTTAGTTGGAGGAGTTCCAAACAACCCGTGGTGGCGGGATCAACAATGGAGGCCAAATATGTTGATGCTTCGGAAGCGGCTTAGGAAGCAGTTTGGATGAAGGAGTTCATAACCGAACTAGGTGTGGTTACAAGCGCGTTGGACCCAATGGTGATCAATTGTGACAGCAATGGTGCCATAGCCAATGCCAAAGAACCAAGGTCTCACAAGAATTCCAAGCATATTAAGCGTTGGTTTCACTCCATCCGCGAGCATGTCAAGGATGGAGATATAAAGATATGTAAAGTACACATGGATCTCAATGTAGCAGATCCGTTGACTAAAACTCTCCCTAGAGCAAAACATGATCAACACCAGAACTCCATGGGTGTTAGATTTATCACTATGTATCTAGATTATTGTCTCTAGTGCAAGTGGGAGACTGAAGGGAATATGCCCTGAGAGGCAATAATAAAGTGGTTATTATGTATATTCCAAGTATACGATAGATGTTTATTTTGCATGCTATAATTATATTAATACGGAAACGTTAATACATGTGTATTTAATAAACAAACAAAAAGTTCCTAGTCATGCATCTCTTATAAACTATCTCGTTGATTAACAAGATGATCAAGGTTTCCTGATCATGGACATTGGATGTTGTTAATAACGAGGTCACAACATTATTGGAATGGTGTGATGAACATTCATCTGAAGTATAACATTACGATCAAAGTCATTGAGTTTATATTGCTATAACATCATACGAAGTAATCCTAATCCTTAGACCATGAGATCATGTCAATCACTAACACTAGAAGAGTATCTTGATAACATCAAACATCACACCATAAAAAGATGGGTTCAGTACTAATAAAGTGTTATGTTGAGGACCATGGATCGAGAGTGAAATTTTTTCATCCCGATGATGGATAGATATACTTTGGGCCCTCTCGGTGATATCACATTGATTAGCTTGCAAGCAAGTGATTTGATCACTAGAATCTTATATCACGGGAACAAGAAAAGAGTACATGTCAGTAACGAGATCAAACTAGATATGGAGATACCGATGATCGAATCTCGGACATGTACTATATCACAAGACAAAGGGATTAAGTTACTAGCGTAAAAGGTTCTCACGATCACAAGAAAGTCATCGTTGAATGTGTGGGAGTCAGTATGGATCTCTAGGTCTCACTTTTGATTATTGATATGAGAGGGGTCTCAATCATGTCCGCATTATTCGCGAACCGTAGGGTGACACACTTAAGAGACACCGACACCATTTGGAACAAATAGTTTCATGTTGAAAATAATAACAAAGCGCAGGAATTTATTTCACTAGACACCGAAATTATTTTCAGGTGAAATTGCAGAAAGTGTTTCTGCATGTGAAATCAAATACTAGCAAGGGGTTATATGTGAATGTTTATCATTAAGGTAATTGAAAAAATTATAAATAAATAAAAGGAGTTTTATTTAAAGAGAGTTTGCATTAAATTTGGTGGAAATTTAATGGGAATTTGAGTGGGATTTTTTAGTGGAGAATTGAAGGGCCAAATTGTGAGTGGAGCTTCCACCCACATGAATGGAGGGAGGGCAAGGGGGCAGCCCCATGCGCCGGCCACCCCCTTGGGGTTCTCCCTCCTATAAAAGGATCCCCTCTCCCTCTCTCTCACTCACACCTCCTCGTGAAGGATCTCTCTCCCCCTCTAGTTTATCCCCCATGGTCTCAGACTAGCGAGATACATGTTCTCGGTGGCTTTTTGGCAAGAAAGAGTTGTACTTCCGCTGCATTGCTGGAGTGAGGAGGCGGAGGATGCTCGGTGCCTCGGACCTATGTGCGAGCACGGATGCGCCGCTGATTTGCGGCGCTAGGACTTCCTCTCGATCTTGAGATCGGCAAGAGTTTATCTACATCAACCACGAGTTAAACCTCGTTAAGCTTTGTCGGTCTTCAAGGGTATGTTCTCTACGGATGTATATCCACCCATTGCTTGTATCTAGTAGATAGTCTTGGTACATAGTTGTTCCCATCGTAGGAAAATTTTTGTTTTCTATGTTGCGAACCCTACACCAAGAATCTCTTTTGAAGCATCAAGCTTAATTCTTATATTTTGTTATATGCTTCTTGTTGTGACTATGATCTTGGATATCCATGCAAGCTACCTTGGGAAAATTATTCCCAATATTTCTTGTCCTTGGACAATGAGTACTCAATTTATGGTAGAATTTATTGATCATATTCGCTTTGTCCTTTGCTTAATTTTATCCTATCTTTGGCCAATGAAATGTTTTGTGTTGCTCCCATGTATTCCTTGCTTCTTTTGGATCTTCTTATTCTATTGGTATCCTCTTGTGTTTTATTTAATGTAGGTAGTAGTGATGATCTCCTTTGTGTACATCTTGCATTCAAAATCAAAATTCTACATAATGTACTACTTATGGGTGAGCTCTCCTACATTATCTAGAACAATCCTTTTATGCTTTGTTGTTTGATACATATCATGTTTTATGTTCTTGGAAGTTCAATCTTTTTGTTTTGGTATTTGTGCCATCATGAAAAGTGTGCAGAGTTTGGTTTATTTGTTGGAACCTTGCTCTTTCTGGGAGTTGGTTTTGTCTCATTCCTTGTTTCATGTTTTGACCATTTTAGAATGAGATAAATCCTTGAGCATTTGTGTTTCTATCTATCTTTTGCTCTTTGGCTTTTACCTAGTTCATTTGTTGAACTTATGATCTTTCATGTGTTGAATTGGTTCTTTGATACAATTTGGACACCATTTTCCGTGTCACACTCGTGTGTGTGCCATCTCGGTTTACTTGGTGTTTTTGTTCGAATTGTATCTCATTTTTATTCTTGAAAGCCTTGTGCATGCATATATACTATATGTTTATATTATGGCATGCTTGCTTTCTTTGATCCAAAATATAAGGGAAACTCCACCAAATCCCATCAGCTAAGACATGCATGAAATTAAATTTTATATCAATATGCACATATTTATGTGGAGTCTCTCCTATGTATTGTAGTTTCTCTAACTACTTTGGACCCAATATGTTTGGTGACCATTTTGTACTTAATTGCGCTTTAGGTACATTGGAGATATATATTGGATGCGTATATCTTTAACAAGGAAGAATTGGTGTCTACATGTCAATTGGATGCAATCTAGGATGTGCGACAAACTCATATCTACTACATCATATCAATTACATCTCGGTAACAAGTATCTCTTTCTCATGCATATTTATCTTGATTCCAACCGGTTGCTGGTTGCTTTCTAGCATGAATTCATGTATTTATAATGGTTGTAGTTCTAGCCTTGGTTTTAAGAGAACTCTCTATTGTAAATGTGTATAAGTTGAGATGAGTGCATATAATTGGGACTATACAAAATCATGCATATGATCCACCAATCCCAAATATGTCAATTTAACAATTTTATTGCCTATCTTTTCCTCAACGTCTGTCGTGGTATTGCCGACGAGTATGCCATGGAGGGGTCCTCATAGAGCGTGTTTAGAGACATGGGATAAGGCAGAAGGTTGACGGGTACGAGGTGACACAGCTTACCTAGGTTCAGATCCTACGACAGCGGCGGAATCCTACTCCTGCTATAAATCACTATAACGGCAATACACCGGGTTACAGGGATCGGTTCGCTGTGCACAAGTTGTGTTGTTGCGTTATACTAGTTTCCCTAAAGTCTCCTCTAGGTCTGACTTATATAGTTGCCAGATCCTAGGATTACAGGGAAAGTCTTAGCCAGACAGGTTATATAGTCCTACACGGTATACAACTAGTTTATTGTGTCTTGCACTCCAAGGCTCCGGGTACGCCAATGACTCCACCGTAGCCTTCCTTCAACCTGCATGGGCCTCCCTTCTGGATCCATCTAACTGGGCCACCCAGCAGACCATAGGCCTTGCCACTAACTGTGTGCCACCCGGGTTATCCGGATTAGAGACATGCAATGGTGATACCCATTTAGCATATCCCCAACAGTAGCCCCTGGAGAACTCCGAGATCTTGCGCCGTCTTACCTCTTCGGGTTGAATGCTCCATCTAGGTGAATGTCGACAAATTTTCAAGCAATATATTGTAGTCCTCCCAAGAACCCTGCGATATTCTCCGTCTTCGATATGTAAGTTGGTGAATTGCTGAATCTTCCATCGTACTCTTCTCGTAGTCGGACAGGATCCGTCCATGCCGGAATCTTCATATGGGATTGTTCACCTACCTATGGCAGTAGAGTGCTGTCGACCATAGGTCAGTGACGCCTCGTAACTCACACATGCAGAGAACGTAATCATAGCCGTTTTTCCCGTGCGAAGGATACGAAACATTGGCGACGGTGGTGAGAACATGGCGAAATTTCCACGCATGCTCGCGCACGCTCGGGCACGCGCTGTCCACGCATCAATCGTCGGATCAACTTTGCATGAATCTTGATGCCGAGTACTATATAGTATAACTGTGGTGAATTTTCATTCCTCCTTGTGTCATCTTCCTCCTATAGCCAAGCCTCTCCTCAAGCTCCTCGCACGTTCAGAGAAAAACCTAGCCTTTCTCCAATCCACAATCACCTTCCTTCTACCCCAATGGCTAGAAGCAGCAGTGCCCCATAGATGGCGGCGGTGGGCGATGCCAAGACCAAGTCATCAGGCTCTATTCTCGTCCCATCGAAATGCGTGGTGGTGCCGCACTCCATGGTGGTTGAATCCACCGGCGGCGAACAAATTCCAGCCGCCGGAGGAGGAAGCTGATTCCCATAAAGGGGAGTGGCATACCTAAGTAGATCAAAAAAGGGGAGTGGCGCGGATCGGACATCTCCGAGAACGACATCAAGGAGATGCTCACCGAAGGGTACCTCCCCACGATGGAGGGCCTGGTCTGGCGGGCAGCGCCGGACAGCGAGGTCGTCCCTTCTCCCTTAGTCAGAGAAAAGGTATACCTCAAGGCTCAATTAGTGCGTGGCGTCTCCCTCCCAATCTCCTACTTCTTCATAGAGGTCCTTAGCCACTTCCGGGTTCAACCTCAGAGCCTTTTCCCCAAACAGTATCCTCGCACTTAGCAACTACACGGCGCTATGCGAGGGTTACCTAGGAATTAGGCCTAGGTTAGATTTGTTCATTTACTTCTTCACGGTGAAGAGGGAAGCCGGAGTGAGCAAAAAGGAGCTCAGGAACTGCGGAACTATTAGCTTCAAGATCTGGCCTGGTCGGCAGTTCCCCGACATTGTAGGTCACAAATCCTGCAAGAATTGGCAGAGTACGTATTTCTACGGACCAGATATCCCTCTGGTTGGCCGAGAAAGAATGTACCCGGACTTTGTCGATGGGGCCGCTACCGAAGCGCCGACATGGAGATCCCAAGCCCTTCTTTCCTCCAACGACGAAGCTTCTCGCGCCGTAAGGCGGATAGAATGGTTCATAGAGACGAGTCTGACCGGCTTGGACCTATCCATGTGCTGGTTCATCAGGCGGATCCAGCCTCTGCAACACCGCGCGAAGCTTATGCACCAGTACACCAAGGATAGGAAGGATAGCCTCAGGATATCCGAGGACAATTTCTCCAGTGACTCCGTCAACTTTCGCCTCAAGGACATAGTCAAGGTGAAGGATCAGAAACGTGGCTTCACCATCACCTACTGTATGTTCGAGGAGGGCAAGTTCCTAGAGGTACTCGTTTACTTTCCGTGTATGACATATACTCCAGTTTTTTCGTCTTTGCACATACCTCTTGCATCTAACACTTAGAATTCACTTAATAGCTAGGGAGTTTGGACGAAGGTAGCAGAGGCTGCCCAAGTCTATGACCCCAAGATGAAGGATGTCACCGTCGTGTCCGACGACGAGGTCCCGTTGGCACGAAAGTGGAAGAGATCCACCTCTTACGCTGCCGACGGAGGCAAGAGAAAGAAGACGGAGGGTGGAGCCTCCAAGATATCCACCGCTTCCCTGGAGGTAGAGAAAAGAAGGATGATCGGTATCCCGTTGACAATGGCACCAACCGTTGTGTAAGCTTCTTATCATCTGACATCGTCTTTTGCTTATCTTATTCCTGTATGTTTCAGGAAGAAGTCTAGTGTGAGTTTGAAGAAGACCTCCAAAACATCGGGGGCTTCTAAAAACATCAAAGAAATGTTTGTCCAAGCGTCTCCCGCCATCGCCCCTCCTACTCCGAGCGTCCAACCTTCTGCCTCACATACTGGTTCTCCGACAAAGGTAGCATCTGAACCTTCCGCCATGGAAGTGGACCCAACTCCTTCCCGGGAGGACCCAGACGCTGATACACCCAATTTGCATCACCATTATATATCATAATTTACCTCTATTCATTGATATTTGTCTTATTATGAGGTATTACTTATGGATTTTCATCTGTTTATACATGTTGGATGATTCTTGGAGGATGGACTGCCGAAGTCTGGATTCTGATGGAAAAGAAGGCGTTTCGGTGCAATTTTGCGAAGATCAGAAAAATACCAGAAAAATATGGAAACATATTATTTTACAAGATGACGAAGGAAGCCAGAAGGAGGAGCGAAGGGGGGCCTCAGGGGGCCCACAACCCTAGGCGCAGGCCCACCTGACCCCGCACCTAGGACAGGTGTGGGCCTCCTACTTTGCCCCTTCGCCTATATCTTCCCTTCGAAACCCTAAGGCTCGGGGAGCGACCATAGATAGATTTCCATCGCCTCTGGGGGGAGGAAACACCGTGAGCGAAAGATATCTCCGGCAGATAGATTTCTACCGGGGGAATTCCTTCCCGGAGAGGGGAGACCGTCGCCATCAACACCGTCATAAAGCTAGGCTTCATAGGGATCATCATCATCCACACCATCATCTCCACCAGCACCATCATCACCACTCTGTCCCGCGGTAACAATTGTGTTGGATATTGCTTTAGTTCTTAGGGGAAACTTTCCCGGTGTTGATTACTATTGTAGTTGATGCTTGTGAGTGGAACCATTGGATTATTGTTTATGTTAAGATTGTTATCCATTACCATATAATCTTTCATCTTGACCCATATGATGTCTTGTGAGTAGTTCGTTGTGTTCTTGAGGACATAGGAGAAGTCATGTTGTTAGTAGTGAATTTGTGATGAGTTATTATTCAATGGTGTTTAGTATTTAAGTTGTGGTGCTATTCTTCTAGTGGTGTCATGTGAACGTCGACTACATGGCACTTCACCATTTATGGGCCTAGGGGGATGCATTGTGTATTTGGCTACTAATCGCGGGGTTGCCAGAGTGACAGAAACCTGAACCCCCGTTAGGACACCTTTGCACAAGGGAGCGTAGGATCTCGGAGTTTAAGGCTGTGGTTAGATTTATATCTTAATTACTTTCCTGTAGTTACGGATGTTTGCAGGGGGTTTAATCACAAGTATGTATTAGTCCTAGGAAGGGCGGTGTGTTAGCACAGGTTCACCCACACAACACTTACAAACACCAGAGAAGAGTACTCGGCTATTTGAAGCGAAATCACTTGACAGAATTCCCATGTGTCCTCGAGAACGTTTGGTCCTTATAAGTATTTCCACCGGCTTGTCCTTTGCTAAGAAAGGATTGGGACACTTGCTCCATTTGTTCGTTATGTTTGTTACTTGCTCCTTGTTTTGTTTTCTTGTCAAAAAAACCACTAAAAATCCGTTTGCTAAGTATTCACAGGGATTTCCTGCTCCGTACCACTATTCAACATCTTCTGGTCCTCGTTGGGACCGACACTCCTATTTATCGAAAGTACTACGATACACCCCCTATAATTGTGGGTCATCAAGACTATTTTATGGCGCCGTTGCCAGGGAGTGAAGCGCTATTGAAGAGTGGAACTGGTAAGGGAAACTTTCACTATGAGTATTGATGGCGTGCTGACGTGGAGCACTTCGTTGGTAACCCCAAGCGCAGGGTGTGAAGCAGCAAGCAACAAGTCTTCCCTCAGTAGAGACCGAGGTTATCAAACCAGAAGGACGAAGGAAACTTCACACAGGTGTTGCAAGCAACGCGGAGACCTGCACAACACAAACTCAAGACTTTGCCCCAATGAATCAGTGAGGTTGTCAAGCTCACTGGTTTCCTGTAACAAAGGATTAAATGTATGGTGTGGAAGGTAATGGTGGTTTGCAGCAAGTAAACAAGTAACACTGGAAGATGTATCAATGGTAAAGATTGTACCGGTGTCCATAGTTCACTAGAAGTGCTCTTCTTAGATAAACAACATGGCATGAAGGGTAAACAAATTACAGTAGGGAAATTGATAGGAACTAAGCAAGGCATAACAATGCAATTACTAGTCAGAAAGATCCTATGAGATTTGATTGGGCAATACAACAATATACATAGACCGCCATCCAACTGCATCTATGATTAGAAGTCCACCTTCAGGTTATCATCCAAACCCCCTCCAGTATTAAGTTGCAAGCAACAGACAAATGCTTTAAGCAAAGTGTGTAAGGTAAATAGTCCACATGTTCCATTAACAAGAGACCATTGTTTTCTCCCTAGTGGCAACAACACATGTACAACCGAAGAGATTTTTGTCACTTCCCTTGGAAACTAGAGGCATGAACCCACTATCGAGCATAAATACCCCCTCTTGGAGTCACTAGCAACTACTTGGCCAAGATAGCTACTAACAACGGAGAGCATGCAAGATCACAAACAACACAGACATGATAAAATCATAAATACAAAACCATTAATCAAACCAACATAATAATCTCAATATCCATCGGATCCCTGCAAACACAACATGCATGATTACAAATAGATTAGATATTGATCATGAACGGAGCTCACAAGATATATACATGAAAGCACAAAGGAGGAGATACAACCATCTAGCTACTACATGGACCCATAGTCCAAGGTAGAACTACTCACGCATCATACCGGAGAGAAGGCCTTCGGGATGATCTCCCCTCCGGCAGGGTGCCGGGAAGAACTTCAGATCCCCTCGATCTAGGGACGATGGTGGCGGCGGCTACAGATGGTTTCATGGATATTTGATCGGGTACTCAGGGTTTCTGCATCGGGGGCTTCTTATAGGCGAAGGGGGAGACCGAGGAGGCAGCTAGGGGCTGCAAACACTAGTCAGGCGCGGGGCTGGGCCCACCCGCGCCTGGGGTGGGTCTGGCCCCCTGGCTGGCCCCTCCGGCTCTCCTCTGGACTTCTTGTTCCCCACAGAAAGTAATTGACTTTGACGTTTGTCCCGTCCAATTCCGAGAATATTTATTTACTAACTTTTTTGAAACCAAAAACAGCAAAAAACAGGAATATGGCACTGTTGCAACTTATTAGTAGGTTAGTACCAGAAAACATGTAAAAAGCACCTCAAAGTGTGGACAAGTAAAGCAAAGTAGATACTAAACAAGCATGGAGCATCAAAAATTATTGATACGTTTTCGACGTATCAATATTCCCAAGCTTAACTCCTGCTCGTCCTCGAGTAGATAAGTGATAAACAGAATAATTTTTGAGGTGACACACACCCTCGCAATAAAGATCCAACCATTTGCAAGCATTGAAAGATGGGATCAAAGAACTCTAAACATGTGCATGAAAGATGGAGTTCTAACAATAGGACATAGTAACTATGCATGCAACATGAAAGGCTACACACAAAGATCATGAATAACATGCATTGAAAAACGTTTGTTTGTTTCACATGCAGAAAAAATAACATAGTGGCAATCAGCTTGTCCCTCATAGAGTAGCAACTAAATGCATATGACACCTGCAAAGTTCACAAGGGTGACTAGAAACAAGTAGCATGAGAACAAGTAATAACACAATATGCATCAATTAATAAGCTTTGGAACACTGCACATAGAATGACAACTATGCTCTCTTAATGGTGCCTAAAGGTAGAAGGTGGAGACTCAATAGTGGTGGAATAAAGGCCTTTTTGTAAAGGAAGCAGGGATTACAAGTTTCAAAAAGAGCTTCCAAAAATTATGGTACTTGTTAGCTTTCAGCCCTCATTGCCCCTATCATAAGCATCTTGAAGTGGTTAAGGTTAAACTGGCAAAGCTGGAGTATATGCTTGACGAAGTATAAGTTGGCAATCTCAAGTCCCTTGAATACGAGGGTCACACCTCATGCATACTCAACTTTGGGTCCAGGTAATTGCTTGTCACTGTAAGTATTTGCATATCATTGAGAACCGCCAATGGGGTACCCCTTGCACATGGTACATGAGCTTTCCCATAACCAAAATGACAAGGCAAGCAGACAATGAGCATCTCAACAATCTTTTTATTTACCATATGCATAGTTTTTTATTGAGGATGCTTCATAGATAGCTCATTATGGTGATGCTGCAAGTTTCCACCATGATTAGGCATGGCTTAGGATAGCGGCCCAGGCGTTTCTCTAACACAGGATACAAAATCCATGGACTTACAATTTCCCTCTTTATTTCACACTGGTGACATCCATAGACAAAAGAACATGATATCAACTGAGTACAGAGTACAAGTGCAATGTTGAAAACATTCCCCATGACAGCACAATTTTGCTAATTCCAACTTATAAGTGCAAGCATATACAACAAAGTTGTCACAATGGTTAAAGTTTATTAGGGGCAAAGAATAAAGTGTTCCATCAAGTTTGTGAGGGCTTTAATCACTAAGTTTTCACATAACAAAATAGTTTTTAAATTGGAAGATAGTTGAAAACAAGAATATACTTGGAATGGTGTAACACACCATGTATAGGAATTTATAGTGGACACTTTGGAATAACTTGGTTTCTTGGGAGTTGGAGGCATGAGTAGAACTTACTCATACAAGTGGAGGCTAGCAAAAGACTGGGAGCAACCAACTAAGAGAGCAATAATGGCCATAATCATGCAGTGCAACAAAGCATACTAATCAAAGCAAAGAGTGGTACTACAAGTCAAGGACTAAATGATCATAGAGGCTGATGGTGACTTGTCATAGTCATAACATGGTGTAAGCATGTGCCAAGTCAACCCAAGCAAAGCATCAAAGGAGAAAACCACAATACTATGCTTTTGCATGCTAAAACAACGCATAATTTCTTCAAGGCACACTAAGAAATCCCAATTGTTTGGAACAAGACATGCTACAGCAATAATCACTAAGCATAACGTCAAAACAACACCTAGCATGTCATGCTAAAGTCTAAGTCACAGTCAATGCAAGCTCCTCTTGCACTTCAAGCTAGAACTTACTACTCCTTTCCAAACACCAAGCAACCTTATTTGCAAAACAACACAGCAAGAATGGGGGTACAAACTACTCAAGAAAACTAAACAAACTAAGCAAAGCAAACAAAAACTAAGACACTCCAAGAACAACACAACTGTGCATGAAACAATAAAAATGAAGTGTCTAGACAGACCTGAGCTTTTTATTGATGAAGAAGGGGATGCCTTGGGCATCCCCAAGCTTTGACGCTTGTACCTCTTGGATATTTCTTGGGGTGACACCATGGTGGCATCCCCAAGCTTGAGCTTTTGTCCATTCTTCATCTCATTGCATCATTCTCTCTCTACACCTGAAATTTTTCCTTCATACAAAACTTCACACAATCTTCATTAGCAACATTAGTGTATTCAAAAGATATTAGACCATTGGCAAAGCTTTGGAATAGCAAGGATTTTCACTAAAAACACAAGCTACTGTAGTAACTCCTTCAAAAATCTCAATTCACCTAAAGAGAACTCAAAAAGGAATCAATAAGAAGCAAATGCAAATACTGGTAGAAATCTGTCAAAAGAAACCAGCAGGTAGAAACCGAATTTTCGAACATCTTATGTTGCTCAGATAAAAAAGTGTTGAACTAACGAAAGTTAGCTAACATACTAGGGGATTTGTTCGTAAATTTTGAGCTCAATCCGAGTTACAGAGCCTCCTCACGAATTTTTTTGGTGGAGGAAAAAAATCTGTTTTGGGACAGCAACTCCCCAAATCTTACTTCCCTCTCATTAGAGGTCATTCTTGGCACAAAAAACAAACAAAAAGGATAAGGAGAGGTCATTACTGAAGTAATAACTTCCAAGACTCAAGGAAACTCTTGGGTTATCTACCAACAAGTACTTTTCTTTAACGCCTTTAAGTTAGGCACAAGAAGCAAGAAGAATCAAGTATTTTCAAATGAAGAAGCATTAACATCAAATCTTGCTTTCAAAGGGGGAGCAAAGAGCAACTTCTCTCTTCACATTGGTAAGTGTTCAATACCTTTCTTGAATGGAAAATGATATTTAATGGTGCCCTCTTTCATATCAATGATGGCATCAACTGTTCTGAGAAAAGGTCTTCCCAAAGTAATAGGACAAGGAGCATTGTATTCAACATCCAAAACATAGAAATCAACAAGGACATAAGCATTGTTAAACATAATGAGAACATCATTAATACTCCCCAGGAGTTTCTTTTTAGCATTATCATTGAGTGGGACATCTAAATAACAATCTTCCAAAGGTGGCAAATCAAGCATTTCATAAATCTTTCTAGGCATAATAGAGAAAATAGAACCAAGATCACATGAAGCTTTGAGATCAAAGTCATTCAATTGCATATTAATAATGGGTTCCCAACTATCTTCTACTTTCCTAGGAATAGAAGCTTTGTGTTTTAGCTTCTCTTCCTTAATCTTAACAAGAGCATCTGTAATGTGTTTAGTGAAAGCAACATGCATATCACTAGCATCAGGACTTCTAGCAAACTTTTGCAAGAACATAATCATTTCAGAAAATACTGCAACCATCAATATCAAAGTCAAACTTAGCATCACTAGTAGTTGGCTCAATAGGATTAGGCATAGTAGGAGGAGGAATAGGGACTACTTGTGGTTTAGTGGTGATAGTGCACACACTATTCTTTCTATCAATTTCAGCTTCCCTTTCCCACCTAGCATGAAGTTGAGCTAACAACCTAACATTTTCATCAATAGTAACTTGTATGGCATGAGCTGTAGCAAAGGTGTTTTCCATAGTCTCAGGTTTAGAAGCCATTTTATTAATCAAAGAGGACTGAGCTTTAGACAAAGAGGATATATTTTTCTCAACAGTTAAAAGCTTCTCCTCTATAGTCTTATTGAAAGTGGTTTGTTTACTAATAAAGTCTTTGAACATGAATTCAAGTTCAGAGGGGGCACTTTTAGCATTATTGTAAGAGCTTCCATAGGAATTGCCATTATTAGGAGGATAATGCCTATAATTGTTGTTGCTACCAAAATTATTCTTTATGCATTGTTGTTGAAATTGTTGTTTCTAATGAAGTTCACATCAACTTGCTCTTCTTGAGCGACCAAAGAGGCTAAGGGAACACTATTAGGATCTAGAGAAGCTTTCCCATTAACAAGCATAGCCATAATAACATCAATCTTTTCACTCAAAGAGGAAGTTTCCTCAATAGAATTTACCTTCTTACCATGTGGAGCTCTTTCAACATGCCATTCAAAGTAGTTAATCATCATATTATCAAGGAGTCTTGTTGCAGCACCCAAAGTGAGGCCCATAAAAGTACCTACAACAGCTGAATCCAACAGGTTTCTCGAGGAGAAGTTCAAACCTACATAAAAAGTCTGGATAATCATCCAAGCAGTGAGTCCATGAGTAGGGAAATTCTTAACCAAAGATTTCATTCTTTCCCAAGCTGGAGCAACATGTTCACTATCAAGTTGTTTAAATTTTATAATGTCACTTCTCATAGCAATAATATTGGCAGGAGGATAGTACTTTCCAATAAAAGCATCTTTGCACTTAGTCCAAGAATCAATACTATTTTTAGGCAAAGAAAGGAACCATTCTTTACCTTTTCCCCTCAAGGAGAAAGGAAAAAGCTTGAGCTTAATAATATCTCCATCTACATCCTTATATTTTTGCATCTCACAAAGTTCAAAAAAGCTATTAAGATGGGAAGCAGGATCATCAGAACCAGCACCAGAAAATTGCTCTCTCATCACAAGATTCAACAAAGCAGGCTTAATTTCATAAAAGGTAGCATCAGGAGCAGGTGGAGCAATAGGAGTGCTAAGGAAATCATTGTTGTTGGTGCTAGTGAAGTCACACAACTTGGTGTTCCCAGCAGAGTTCATTTTGGCAAAGGCGGACAAGCCAAAAAACAGCAGCAGCTAGAGCAGGAACTATTTTTTTTGTGTTTTTGAATAAAGAAAGCAAACCAAACTACACTAATTTTTTTGGGTTTTTTGGAAAGAGGCAAACAAAACCAAGCCAAAATACGTCCTTGGACTCCCCGGCAACGGTGCTAGAAAACTTGATGGCGTGCTGACGTGGAGCACTTCGTTGGTCACCCCAAGCGTAGGGTGTGAAGAAGCAAGTAGCAAGCCTTCCCTCAGTAGAGACTGAGGTTATCGAACCAGAAGGAGGAAGGAAACGTCACACAGGTGTTGCAAGCAACACGGAGACCTGCACAACACAAACTCAATACTTTTCCCCAACGAACTAGTGAGGTTGTCAAGCTCAATACTTTTCCCCAACGAACCTGCACAACACAAACTCAATACTTTTCCCCAACGAATCAGTGAGGTTGTCAAGCTCACTGGTTTGCTGTAACAAAGGATTAAACGTATTGTGTGGAAGGTAATGGTGGTTTGCAGCAAGTAAACAAGTAACAGTGGAAGATGTATCAATGGTAAAGATTGGACCGGGGTCCATAGTTCACTAGAGGTGCTCTCCTTAGATAAACAACATGGCATGAAGGGTAAACAAATTACAGCAGGGCAATTGACAGGAACTGAGCAAGGCATAACAATGCAATTACTAGTCAGAAAGATCCTATGAGATTCGATTGGGCAATACAAAAATATACATAGACCGCCATCCAACTGCATCTATGACTAGAAGTCCACCTTCAGGTTATCATCCGAACCCGTCCAGTATTAAGTTGCAAGCAACAGCCAATTACTTTAAGCAAAGTGTGTAAGGTAAACAGTCCACATGTTCCATGAACAAGAGACCGTTGTTTTCTCCCTAGTGGCAACAGCACATCTACAACCGAAGAGATTTTTGTCACTTCCCTTGGAAACTAGAGGCATGAACCCACTATCGAGCATAAATACCCCCTCTTGGAGTCACTAGCAACTACTTGGCCAAGATAGCTACTAACAACAGAGAGCATGCAAGATCACAAACAACACAGACATGATAGAATCATAAAGACAAAACCATTAATCAAACCAACATAATAATCTCAATATCCATCGATCCCCGCAAACACAACATGCATAATTAAAAATAGATTAGATCTTGATCATGATTGGAGCCCACAAGATCTATACCTGAAAGCACAAACGAGGAGATACAACCATCTAGATACTACATGGACCCATGGTCCAAGGTGGAACTACTCACGCATCATACCGGAGAGAAGCCCTCCGGGATGATCTCCCCTCCGGTAGGATGCCGGGAAGAACTTCAGATCCCTCGATCTAGGGACGATGGTGGCGGCAGCTACAGACGGTTTCGTGGATATTTGATCGGGTACTCAGGGTTTCTTCATCGGGGGCTTCTTATAGGCGAAGAGGGAGACCGAGGAGGCGTCCAGGGGCTGCAAACCCTAGCCAGGCGCGGGGCTAGGCCCACCCACACATGGGGTGGGTCTGGCCCCCCTGGCTGGCCCCTCCGGCTCTCCTCTGGACTTCTTGTTCCCCACGAAAAGTAATTGACTTTTACATTTGTCCCGTCCAATTCCGAGAATATTTCTTTACTAACTTTTCTGAAACCGAAAACAGCAGAAAATAGGCATCTGACACTGTTGCAACTTGTTAGTAGTTTAGTACCAGAAAACATGTAAAAAGCACCTCGAAGTGTGTACAAGT
The DNA here is from genome assembly GCA_916181665.1 of Avena sativa. Lineage (NCBI taxonomy): Eukaryota > Viridiplantae > Streptophyta > Magnoliopsida > Poales > Poaceae > Avena > Avena sativa. The sequence goes on along the minus strand of OV702283.1, from coordinate 149,410,142 downwards.
AAAGCAAAGTAGATACTAAACAAGCATGGAGCATCAAAAATTATAGATATGTTTCCGACGTATCAAGTATTGCTCTTGTTACTGCTTGTTACTTTGTTTCCAATATGGATAACCCACTTGGTTTTCTGTTTGGGCAAACTACTACCACTGCTAGGGTAGTAGATGAACCACCTCCTGTTGAGACAGTTCCTTTTAAGATACCTACAAGTGTTGTTAATCGTGTTATGTATAATTATTATTTTGTGGATGGAACTTTCCATCCTGGTGATCACTTGCTTTTTATCCATAAATTATGTGGGTTGTTTAAGTGTGCAGGTATCACAACTGAACAGTTGAATAATAAGTTACTCTCCATATCCTTGAAAGGGAGAGCTGAAGAATGGTATAAGCTGCTGAAGAATGGACAATCCATGGAATGGGAGGAGATGGCATCTCTCTTTTACTCTAAATTTTATCCTCCCAGTGAGATCCATAAGGATAGAAATCTTATATATAACTTTTGGCCTATGGATGGAGAGAGTACATCTCAAGCTTGGGGGAGATTGAAGTTACTAATGCTTAAATGTCCTATTCATGAACTCCCTAACAATATTATTCTCAATAACTTTTATGCTAGGCTTTCTCTTCATGATAAATATTTACTAGATGCTTCTTGTGTTGGATCATTCCCACGTATGAAGGAAGAAGCTAAATGGTATCTTCTAGACCGTATTCAAGAGAACACTAAAGCTTGGGAGAATGACAAAGGAAGAAAGTCAGGTATAAACTATGATTATGAATGCATCAAATCTTTTATGGGAACTGATAGCTTCCATGATATTAGTAATGAGTTTGATCTTGATTCCCAAAGTATTGCCAACTGTTTTAAGGACTTTGCCTCTTACATTGAAATTCCCAAGTTGGAATAAGTACCATGCTCCTTATAAAGATGTTGTTAATCATGCTCCCGTTAGAAGTACTCAAGTTTGTACTACTAATCATATTGTGCCTGAACCCCATGTTGAGAAAATGCCTTTCCCAGCTAAGGTAAAGGAGTATTCTATGATTATTAGTGCAAATAACAAAGGTACAAGGAAAACTTTGGAACCTGGTAAGCATTTGAGTGATGAATCTATGGTAGCTATTGTGAAAGACACTGTCACTAGAAATATAGAGGATGAGCACATTGTCTTCTGTGAAGACGCTTCTAATATTATTTCTCATCCTAGTAAGGCTATAAAAGCTAGTGTTCCTGTGCTTTCTGTTAAAATTGGTGATCATTGCTACTATGGTTTATGTGATATTGGTGCTAGTTCTAGTGTTATTCCTTATGAGCTTTACAGGGAAATTATGCATGAGATTGGTCCTTGTGAGATTGAGGACATTGATGTGGTTATTCACCTTGCTAACAAGGAGACCATTTTCCCCATTGTCAATGTAAGAGATGTGGAGGTTCTCTGTGGTAAGATTAAGTATCCTGCTGATTTTCTAGTGCTTAATTCAGCAGCTAGCAAAACTTGTCCCATAATTTTTGGTAGACCTTTCTTGAACACTTGTGTACCTATTATTGATTGTAAGAAGGAAAAAGTTTTAACTAAGTTTGATGGAGATTCTTATGAGTTTAACTTTTCCAAATTTGTTAAGCTCCTTGTGAAAATAGCTTGCCTAATAAAGATTTCAGGATGGAACAACTTGCTTCTATTGATCCAGTCTATGACCTTGGACCTCTTTTTGATGACTATAAGTATGCTTATTCTGATGATAAAGTTGTTTCCAGTGACAGTTATATTGTCAACTTTATTCAGAGTGCTACTGAAAGTTATTTTGAGAGAGGAAAACATGGTTTTATGCATCTCAATGATGTTAAGTTTCCCCGTTTTATGTTGAAAGCTTTGAAGTTGCATCTGTTTTGTCTTCCTATGCTTGTAGCTTTTTGTTTCAACAATACGTTTTCTCATGATACCCCTATGCATAGGAAGTGGGTTAGACTCAAATGTGTTGTTTATTTGCTTCTTGATGCTCTCTTTCACTTCAAATGTATATCTCCTTTGTGAGCATCTTTGGAAGTTTCAAGCCTAACTTAAAGGCATTAAAGAAAAGTACTTGTTGGGAGATAACCGAAGAGTTTTGTCGAGTCTTGGAAGTTATTACCTCAGTAATAACCGCTCCTTATCCTTTTTGTTTTGGTTTTTGTGTCAAGTTCAACTACTTTTGTGAAGTAGAGGAGTTGTGAAAAGTGGCTGTCCTGGGACATATTTTTGTGATGTATAGTAAAAATTCATGAGGAAGCTCAGTACTTAGGATGGAGCTGAATTTTTCTGAGCTTGTTCTCCAGGTTGTTACCTAACTTTCATCAGTTCTGCACTTTTTCATTTGATCAACAGAAGGTCTTCAAAAAAATCAATCTTTACCCACTGGTCTATTTTGACAGATTTCTGCCATCAATTGCATTTGCCTCTTACAGAAGCTTTTGTTTTGATGGCTTTTCAGTTGAAGTGTTTACCAAAGGTTTATTGTTTTTGCTTACACTAATGTTGTCATTGAGTTTGTGCAAAAGTTTTGTATGAAGGAAATTCGTAGGAGAAAGAGAGAAGGAATTTGCAGAGTTCGTCTTTGAATAGGTAAAAGTGGTGAAAACAGAATGTATATTTTTGATGTTTTTAATACATAAGGGAAGTTACAAGATGAAACTGAAGAGGAAACGGAGCCCGGGGTGGAAAAACCCACCCTAGGTGCGGGCCCAGCCTGGCCGCGCCTGAGGGGGTGTCCCCCCCCCCTCAAACTCCGTCTCCGCTTCATTTCTGTGTCAAAACCTTCCTTATGCATTGAAACTTCGTAATATATAACCCCCCGGATCCCCCGAGGTTCGTGCATCGTGTTCTCGTCGTGTTTTCGTTTCGATCTGTTTCTGTCAGAAAATCTTCTCAAGTTTAGAGCACCATGGCCTTTGCCAATGACAAAGGAAATAAGCCCGAGGAAGAAGAACCTCAAGTCCCCAAGGAGGAGGAGATTTCAGTAGGGTATGAAGGTGACATGGAGGAGGACAAGCAACCGGACACTCGCGCTACCGTCGCAAGCATTGGTTTGGTGGCACGACCTACCAAGCTTAAGAGGACAGCAAGGATGTCTACGGGAGGAAAACCTCCATGTCTCTTCTACAATCCATGGTCATCCCCTCCACGTAACAAGAGACCCTTCCATACACTTATACATGAATATCAATATCAACATGTGCCCAAAGGGAAATTGCCCGCGGTTTGGGATATGCCTCATTCTAACAATGCAGAAAAGGATCATGCTAAGGATGAAGAGCGGGGAAAGAATAACAAGAACTGGGATTCTCAGACTGACATGATCATGAACCATATAGAGCAAAACTCGGAGCTAATCCGTAATCTTACTTTTGAGTTCGAGGAGTTGAAGAAACTTATTGAAGATCTTATCAAGAGAACACCACCACCACCAAAGGAGTAATTCGTCAACAAGTTTGGCATCCCCTTGGCTTGTTCCAAGCTTGGGGGAGTGCCGCGGTATCACCACCATTATCTTTTATCTTTTATGTTTTTAGTGGATTTATATTTGTGGTAGAGGGGATCTCTTATAGTTTGGTTTGCATGTGGAATTATCTCTCCTTTAGTTGATTATCTATGTATCCCTTGGTGTGAGTGCCTTTATTTGAATATTAATGAGAAGTCTCATCTTTTACTTTTTGCACTTCTTATTTTAGTTTGTAATCTCTATTATATGATGGATCTTGTTGTTCAGTATTGGCACCACTTTGGGATCATCAAGTGGATCTAAATTGGTTTTGGCAAACCGAGTTCTGGTTAGTGGCTTTAGTTTGAAAAAAAAGAGCTTACAGGTATTTGGTATCATTTGTTTTCTTTCTTGTTGGCTCATAAGCTTAGTATTCTTTATTTAAGATTCTTTTGTGTCTTCAAGGAAGATTGCATGTTTGGCTTTATTACTTGTATGTTTGCTTGTTTCTTTCAACTCTATTGCTTGCTACCCAGCCTTGCTAGCCAAAAACCTGTTTTGAGAAGGCATACTTCTCATGTTTCCAAAATCCTTTGAAGCCAAAACTTTTGCCACTTGTGTCCACCATATCTACCTAGTGCCTTTTTCTATTCCTAGCAAATTCTCAAGCTTCATCTACCTTTCGAATTAAAAAGTATTTTGTTATGTGAAAACTAGTTAGTAAAGCTCTCATGAACTTGATGACACACTTTATTTCCTTTCCCCTAATAGACTTGAACCATTGTGAACATCGAAGTTGTATATGCTTGCATATATACGTTGGAATTAGCAGAACCGTGCTGTCACGGGGAACGTTTTCAACATTACACTTGTACTCTGTACACAGTTGATATCGTGCTCTTTTGTCTATGGATGTCAACGGTGTGAAATAAAGAGGGAACTTGTAAGTCCATGGAGTCTGTATTCTATGTTACAGAAACGCCTGGGCCACTAGCCTAAGCCATGCTTAATCATGGTGAAACTTGCAACATCACCATAGTGAGTTATCTATGAAGCATCCTCAATAAAAAGCTATACACATAGTAAATAAAAAGATTGCTGAGATGCTCATTGTCTGCTTGCCTTCTCATTTTGGTTATGGGAAAGCTCCTGTACCATGTGCAAGGGGTACCCCGTTGGCGGTTCTCAAGGATATGCAAATACTTACAATGACAAGAACTTACCTGGACCCAAAGTTGAGTATGCATGAGGAGTGGCCCTCATATTCAAGGGACATGAGATTGCCAACTTATATTTTGTCAAGCATATACTCCATATTTGTTCACTTTAACCTTAATCATCTCAAGATGCTTATGATAGGGGAAATTAGGGCTCAAATCTAGTAAGTACCATAATCTTTTGGAAGCTCTTTATGACTTGTAATCCCTGCTACCCTCTAAGAAGGGACCTTTCTTCCACTTACCAGTTTGAGTCAGTAAACCTACTTCCTCTCCATCTCCAGCAAGCATTTGAGTTGTTGTGTTTCAAGCATTCATATGGTGATTTATTCAATCATGTTCTTTATCTTCCTTGTTTGCACAAAACTCTTATCTATTGAGTATTACTTTGAAAGCCTTCACTTGTGAAAAACCTTTTTGAGAAAAGTGTGCTCCTGGTTTGAAACTTCTACAAAAAAATGCTTTTGTGAAACTATTTGCCAGGTGTTCTCTGACAAAGAACAAGTTTGCTAATTCCAATTATGATTTATCTTTATGCATGTATATTGTGACTAGTGTACTTGGTTGCAAGCTAAATTATATAATGGTGAGTTGCCCTCTTCTATGAGTTGTGCAATGGTAAGTGTGATGCTTTTTGTTCGTATTCTTTTGTCGACACTTCACTCCATAAACCTGTGGACATGTTTACTGAGCTCAGTATTCGCTTGGGGACAAGCGAAGTCTAAGCTTGGGGGAGTTGATACGCCCAATTTGCATCACCATTCTATATCATAATTTACCTCTATTCATTTATATTTGTCTTATTATGAGGTATTACTTATGGCTTTTCATCTGTTTATGCATGTTGGATGATTCTTGGAGGATGGACTACCGGAGTCTGGATTCTGATGGAAAAGAAGGCGTTTCAGTGCAATTTCACGAAGATCAGAAAATACCAGAAAAATATGGAAACAAATTATTTTACAAGATGACGAAGGAAGCTAGAAGGAGGAGCGAAGGGGGGCCTCAGAGGGCCCACACCCTCCTAGGCGCGGGCCCACCTGACCCCGTGCCTAGGGAAGGTGTGGCCCACCTGCCCGGCCTCCGACTCCGCCCCTTCGCCTATATCTTCCCTTCGAAACCCTAAGGCTCGGGGAGCAACCACAGATAGATTTTCGCCGCCTCTGGGGGCAGAAAACACCGAGAGAGAAAGATCTCTCTGGCAGATAGATTTCTGCCAGGGGAATTCCTTCCCGGAGAGGGGAGACCGTCGCCATCAACACCGTCATCAAGCTAGGCTTCATCGGGATCATCATCATCATCCACACCATCATCTCCACCAGCACCATCATCACCACTCCTTCCCGCTGTAACAATTGTGTTGGATATTGCTTTAGTTCTTAGGGGAAACTTTCCCGGTGTTGATTACTATTGTAGTTGATGCTTGTGAGTGGAACCATTGGATTATTGTTTATGTTTAGATTGTTATCCATTACCATATCATCTTTGATCTTGACCCATATGATGTCTTGTGAGTAGTTTGTTGTGTTCTTGAGGACATAGGAGAAGTCATGTTGTTAGTAGTGGATTTGTGATGAGTTATTATTCAATGGTTTAGTATTTAAGTTGTGGTGCTATTCTTCTAGTGGTGTCATGTGAACGTCAACTACATGACACTTCACCATTTATGGGCCTAGGGGGATGCATTATGTATTTGGCTACTAATCGCGGGGTTGCCGGAGTGACAAAAACCTGAACCCCCGTTAGGACACCTTTGCACAAGGGAGCGTAGGATCTCAGAGTTTAAGGTTGTGGTTAGATTTATATCTTAATTACTTTCATGTAGTTACGGATGTTTGCAGGGGGTTCAGTCACAAGTATGTATTAGTCCTAGGAAGGCCGGTATGTTAGCACAGGTTCACCCACACAACACTTACAAACACCAGAGAAGAGTACTCAGCTATTTGAAGCGAAAGCACTTGACAGAATTCCCATGTGTCCTCGGGAACGTTTGGTCCTTATAAGTATTTCCACCGGCTTGTCCTTTGCTAAGAAAGGATTGGGACACTTGCTACGTTTGTTTGTTACATTTGTTACTTGCTCCTTGTTTTGTTGCCTTGTCAAAAAACCACTAAAAATCCATTTGCTAAGTATTCACAGGGATTTCCTACTCCATACCACTGTTCAGCACCTTCTGCTCCTTGTTGGGATCGACACTCCTATTTATCGAAAGTACTACGATAGACCCCCTATACTTGTGGGTCATCAGACACTACCGCGAAGCTCCATGTTGCCGGAAAACAGGCGATGCAGGAAAGCACATCCTCCAAAATGGCTGAAGCTCCAGCTAAGGATTCCACTGGTAGCGGTAAGGCGGTGGTGGAAGGCAGCACTTCTGTCATTGGCGAGGTCGTTGCACCCAAGACGCCAACTGAGCTTCCCAAGATTGTATACCCGGTGCTCACACCGAGTAGCTCAAATCTGGCTCCTGGTGCTGCGCCGACTTCTCCTACATGCGGTCTTGAGGAGCTGCTCAAACAGGCGGAGATTGTCCGTGTAAACACTCTTGCTTTTAGCAAGATATTTTTTGAGAGCACCAGCAACCTCAAAATCATTGCACTTGTAAGTTTTGCGTGCCTTTTTCATTTCATATGTAGTATCCCACTGTAGCCCCCGGGGATTTAGACGGAAAACCATATGCTTTTGGGTCTGAATGCTCTAAGAATGACTAAGCTAGAAACTTTGCACTATAGCCCCCAAGTATGTAGTTTGAATGACTTATTCTGACTAGATACTTTTAGAGTAACATACATAGTGTTTGTGAATTTCAATACTGTAGCCCCCAAGCCTCTATTTGAAACATAATTAGTTCCGAGTAGATGCTTAAAGAAATATTAAGCATAGCGTTGAGTTTAAAACTTGTACTATAGCTCCAAGCTTCTAGGCGGATACTTTTCCTGCTAGATGCTCCAAGTAGACTAAGTAACTTTGTTATTTTTGCAGAATGAGAATACTCGGAGGACGGCTGCCAATGAAAAGTTCCACAAGATGAGTGCGGACCTCGAAGCTAAAAAGGGTAAAAATGCCTTCTTGAAGGATCAAATCACCAAGAGCAAGAGTCTGTTTCTCTTTTCAGTTTCACATTCAACTTGTTCTTATGCCATTAACTTCTGACTACTCATTGTGCTCTATCATTTGTCCGACTTGCATAAGCTATTGCCAAGGCCAAGGACATTGTTGAGCAATCCAAGCACATATAAGAGTTGTATAGCAAAAACAAGATCCTCAAGCAGGAGAGGGTTGACTCGCTGAAGATGCATGAAGATGCAATGGCTGTCGTGCAAGAATCCACAAACACGGAAATCAACCGCCTTAAGGAGGAAATTGCAATCCTCAAGAAGTAGAACAAAGCTGCCGACGAGCAAAATACTCGGAACCTTGAGGCTTACAAGACCCTCCAAGAGGAACGGGATTCCATGGCGAAGATTCTCCAGCAAGCTGAAGATAGCGTATTTGGTAAGAATTATCCGTCTTGTACTTCTGTAAACCAGATATTTTGACATTTTATGTTGAAATCATGTACTCAAACACTTTGGTCGGAAATGTAGCTCCTATTGGTTTAACCAATAATCCTCATCCGCCAAAGGAATGCATGGTTATTGCCGGCAACTTCATCAGCACCGCCATCACCCAAGAAAAAGAGATTGCCAAGCCCTTGAACATCAAAAGAGATCCTGCACCAAGCCTTCGAGCGTATCGTCAGCTGGAAAGCTTCATGTACCTGGGATGGTGCAAGGATGGCTCTGTCTATGGTCAAGGCCCACTATGATGATGCCGACATCAACATGGTGACCTCTAGCTTGCCGGACGTAGACGATGATGGACATAAGATCGATCATGGTGCTATCTAGTCTTTGATCGTCGGCTATGACACCAGGGTCGCCCAGTTGGTTGATGCAAACACCTTTGTGCCTCTTGAGGTAATCATTGTCGGCCAAGCTAGATCCTCCGAGTCCCTCAAGACTGCCGACTTTATTGATGGGCAAGATGGCTCTCCTGCTACCGACGACGCTACCTAGAAGTCTCCTGCATCATAGGAGTGAAAAAACTATGTAATATTTGTCACCTCTAGATGTTTGTATGCATGCGGAAAACAATGTTTTTATCTTAAGGCGGAAAACTATGGCTATAATCTTCCTACTCCTTAAGAACTAATTCCAGCATGTATATATTTTTAAGAAAGTGTTGGCTTATCCATTACTCTGTTTTTTATGCTTGACTTTTCATGAGTCGGAAGACCCTTAGTCGAAACTATGTGCTCAGGGATGATTCCCAATGGCACCGTCAAAAACCTGAGCACAAATTCGCCGACTTCGAGTGATGAAAGTCACTACTCCAAAATCCACATAAAAACAACAAAGAATGTGTAGACCAGAAAACTTAAGCTAACGCCCGTAGGCAGAATTTTCACAAGTGCAAATGCAAAACTTGTGTATAAAGGTTTTATATGATCCAAAAATGAACACTAAAGGAGGTAAAAGACTCAAGCATATGAGTGAACCAAAGAGCTTTATTTCATTGATCATATAAGAGATACACAGTAGATAGTAAAATATGCTAAGTGTAGAAAGGACGTGGTTGTGCTATGTTCCATGGCCGATCAAGCTCTGGGTAGTCATCATCCGGGTCACGTCGCTTACGCTTATCATCCTCGTTTGGCCTATTCTCTAGTTCACGATTTTCAATGAGATAGTAAGAACCATTGAGTAGCGCCTTGCTTATGACGAACGGTCCTTCCCATGGCAGGGATAGTTTGTGTGACTTCTTCTGCTTAAGTCGGAGCACCAGGGCCCCTTCTATAAACGAGCGATGCTGAACACAGTGACTATGGTAGCTGTGTAGCTTCTACTGGTAAATGGTGAACCTTTGGCATGCCAATATGCACTCTTCCTCGAGAAGGTCTACATCTAGGTGCCTGGATTCTTCAGCATCATCCTCGTCATAGGCGGCAACTCTTGGTGAATCGTGGAGGATGTCGGAGGGTAGGATTGCTTCTGCTCCATATACCATGAAATAAGGGGTGTAGCCGGTAGATCTATTAGGAGTAGTTCATAAACTCCATAAGACAGATGGCAATTCCTCCGCCCAGGCTCTAGCTGCTCTATGTAGCGATGCTTCTAGACGTGGCTTCCTGCAAGATTAATCCATTGGCTCGCTCAACTTTTCCATTGGACTGTGGATGTGCCACAGATGCCAAATCAAGTCGAATGCGCTTCTCCCAACAATAAGCCTCCACTTCTCCGATTGACTAGTTGTTGCCATTGTCGATGATAATGCTATGTGGGAGACAAAATCTCACCACTAGATACCGGACAAACCTAAGGGTTGTTTCCCCATCAAGATTTCTAATGGGTTTAGCTTCTATCGATTTAGTGAATTTATCAACTGCTACTAGCAGATGCGTAAACCCACATGGTGCCGTCTGTAATGGACCAACCATGTCAAGCCCCCAGACTGCAAACGACCAAGTTATTAGTATGGTTTGCAATTCTTGAGCTCGTACATGTGGTTGTCGGGCATAATACTGGCATCCCATGCATGTATCAACCATCTTGTCGGCATCCGCCTTCGCGGTTAGCCAGTAGAACCCTTGCCGGAAGGCTTTGGAGACCAACGATCGAGGAGCAGCGTGATGCCCGCAATCTCCGATATGGATCTCATGAAGGATTTCAGTACCTTCTTGCTGGGAGACACACTTTAGGTATACACCAGTGGTACTTCTTTTGTAGAGCTGCCCATTGATTATTGTATATCCCTTTGCTCAACGTACTATTTTCCGACTTTCGACCTTGTCGATGGGCAAAGTTCCGTGTATGAGATATTCCATGAATGTTTTTGTCCAACCCGGAGAGACTTTTGTTACTGTATGAACAAATGAGTCTACTCTATCCGGGTCTGCTGGGTCCGCTCCCTTCATGGATGGGGTCCGTAGATGCTCCATAAAAACGCTAGGCAGAATAGTTTTGCGCCCTGATCCAAGCCTTGACAGTAGATCAGGCGCCTCATTTCCTCCCTTTTGACATACTTGACTTCATAGCCTTCGAAGCACTTGGCTATCTCATCTACATCGTCTCGATATGCCGTCATCATTGGGTTACGCGCGTTCCAGGTGCCAGCCACCTGCTGGGCAACCAAGTCAGAATCTCCACAACAAACTATGCGCTTGATGCCAATATACTTGGCTACACGAAGTCCGTGAATGAGTGCTTCATATTCTGCCATATTATTTGTAGCCTCAAAGTGGATCTGCAAAACGTAGTACAGTTTTTCCCCTGTTCGTGACTGTAGTAGTACACCAGCCCCCGAGCCATTGAGTATCTTTGATCCGTCAAAGTGCATCACCTAATATTCTGGCTCTCGTACAGGGGTAGCATCTGACATCTCTGTCCAATCTGCAATGAAATCCGCCAAGACTTGTGATTTGATAGCGTCGCGTCTTTTGTAGGTGACCTCGAAGGCAGCAAGATCAATGCCCCACTTCGCGACCGATCCCGTAGCGTCGCTATTGTTGATGATGTCGGATAGTGGAGCCTTGCTCACTACTGTGATAGGGTTCTCTTGGAAGTAGTGACTTAGCTTCCGAGAAGCAAGGATCACTCCATAAGCTAGATTTTGATAGTGCGAGTACCGCTGCTTGGATTCCGTTAAGACCTCGCTTACGTAGTAAACTGGTCATTGTACTCCATACTCATGTGTTGGTTCTTTCCGCTCTACCACGACGATGATGCTGATAACCCGGCTGGTGTCCGCCATGTGTTGGGGAGGTGACCACGGATAGGGTCAAGACAGGGGAAAGACAAAAGGAATCTCTCTTGTCATGAGCCGAGTTACTATTTGTGTCGGCCGGGTCATATAAGAGTCGGCCGAGATAAGCAGGGCCATGGCAAGTGTAGAATGAGTAACACCTTAACCGGCCGAATGAGTCTAGCTAACTTGAATGCAGTTGAAGGCCGAGCCGAGTCATGCGAGACAAGGCCGAGTAACATGAAGCTTGCAGGAGAAGGAGGTTCCTATAGTCAAACCCTAGTCACTGGCTAGGAGGAATCTAAATAGAGCCAAGCACAAAGGACAAGAAGCAGAGCAGCAGAAGGGCAGAAGAAGGTCACGGAGGTGACAGTCAGGGAGCCCGAGGCGCGCATGTGAAGGTCTCTGGAACATTGCCGCCGATAGAAGGGGGACACGGAAAGGAGGCCGCCGAGTTACCATATTGGGACAAGCATATTCCAAGGATATGCTTGCCACGTCAGCCCTAGAAGGAACCAAGGCACCTCTTTATAAGGGGGGACGCTGGCTCCTGAGAGGGGGATCGATTCATTCTTCGCCTTAAGGCTCGTGTAGTAGTGTTCTTCCTCTCTGGATGAGACAACTCTTGGAGCACTTGTATTCATTGAGGAGAGGAATAGAGATTTACTTGTTGAGCATTTGTGTGTAGAAATCACTACATCTTCCCTCCCCGGATCCCTCTAGCATCCATTGGCCCCATACTTTAGCCTACCCATGGCATCTGCCGTGCCACCACCATGACAGTTGGCGCCCACCATGGGGCCAGCAGCGGTGCTAGCTGGAGTCAAGATCCAGACGGGATACTTCATCCACGCCGGCGAGCGGGTTGTTTCTGGCTTAGTCCAAAGATTTGATCTCTGGGACTATGTCAGCGATAACGCAGGTAGCTTTGGGAGGAAAGCACCTCCGCGTAACAGCGTCTTCATCAACCTGGGCACGCACAAGGTCTACGTCGGCTTCGACACTTCCTGCGTTTATCCTCACCGAGTTATTGATGCAGGAGAGCCTCCCCTCAATGCTGCCAACGGTTTGCGTGGAGCACGCCCCGTCGGCAGCGTCGAGGTGATGGTGACAGCCGCAGCACAGGCGGCAGGAGCAGGTGCCGAACCAAGCAAGGACCCGGCGGCAGGAGGACAGGTTACCACGAAGAAAGCAGCTCTACAGCCCACCGAGGTAGATCCGCCAGCAGCCAAGTAAGAGACTAGACAGAAAGTACTGGTAGAGGCAAAAAAGGTGTCAGCCTTGCGGGAGTCCTTGAACAGGACCCTACGAGGATATGCCAAGGCAAACAAGCTGGATGTGGCCCCCAAGGGGGTAGATGAGTTGAGATTGAGAGGAAAGAACCTCATGGACGATATCAACAAAGAGCATGAAGCTCGTGAAGTTGATCCAACCAATCTAGGCTTGTCGAGGTATAGTACCCTGGCAAATAACCTAAGGGCGGCAAATGCCGCTGCTTTGGAGCTAGAAGGATTAACCGGCGAAGCCCGGCAGAAACAGCAAGAAAGAGTGAATGAGCTGGTGCGCATTGCGAACCAGCAGAATGAGGAAATTCTTAGGGATGGCCCGGCAAGACCGGGAGCCTCGCGTATGGTTCATTCGGCTGGAGCAGCACCCACACTATCTGCGGCAGCAGCATCCTCACCCGGGAACAACACGCGAAAAGATAGAGCTGTGACCTCAGGAAAAAGAAATAAGCAAATTGTTCCATATGATCCGGCGGTGGCCGTAAAGGTCAATGATAACAGAGGCAATGGCAGCCGAGGTAATAGTGGAGATAGAAACCCCGGCCGTACTAACAAGGGGCACGGAGACCTCGGAAGGGGAAATCATGAAAACAATGACCCGACGGAGGGAAGGAGAAACCCTCCACCAAATCCTCAGCCGAGATATGAACCTCGGCAAGATCGAGAAGTGAGACCAGCCCAGCATAATCAGGCAAATGATAGGTACAATGATGGTTACTCGGATATGGAGCATGCAGGACATGGTGGGAATAACCATTATGGAATACAGGAGAGAATCATTTACAGAAACTTGTCGTCAAATGATGCAAGGCTAAAGCTCGACAGGTTATATCGGTCCAAGCTATTGGAGGAGCAGGGTCCGCCTGGTCCGGCGTGCTTTGGACCTAGGATCATGGGCGAACCACCAGTGCCGAATTTCCAATTGGAAAGGGGCACAAAAACATACAATGGGAGCACAAAACCACAAGATTGGTTGATTGATTATGCCACTGCAGTAAAAATAGCTGGTGGAAACCTACGATGGGCGGTGAGATACGTCCCACAAATGCTGGAAGGACCAGCCAGAGTATGGTTGAACAATCTGCCGACAGGTAGTATCAACTGTTGACTAGATTTTGAAGAAATGTTTGTCAGCAATTTGACCAGTACATATAAGAGGCCGAATAGTCCTCAACAACTCGCTGTGTGCAAACAGAAGCCGAATGAAACATATAGGGAATTCTTGACTCGATGGTGTAACCTCAGAAACTCATGCGAAGGGGTCATAGAGTCTCAAGCGATAGCTTGGTTTTCTCAAGGCTGCCGATATGGGAGCGTACTATGGAAGAGGCTGCAAAGAGATATGCCGACCACCTTGGCAGAGACCATCAGGATAGCAGGCTCGTATGCATTAGGGGATCCAACGCAACCAGAGTTAATGTCGGCAGAGCATCGGGAGCACCAAGATAAATATGCAAGAGATGCAGCCGTGTCACATCCCAAGATTTTCCAAATCTTGTAATGTGAAAATAAATGAATAAAACTTTGTTTGATTTTCAGAGCCAGAAGAAACTTTTTGAATTCAATTGGAACTTCAAACCCATTTGAATTAAGTAAAACCTAAAGGGATTTAAAAAGATAAACATTTAATAAAAGGAAAAATAAAACATTTGGAAATACTATTTTGAAACAATTAAATGAAAAGAATTGTTTCCAAATGAAATAGAAGTTTTACAAATAAGGATTATTTTATAAAGCCAAATTAATCCTTGGCCAATCTTTTGAATTAAAAACATTTTGTTTTGAATAAAAATAGTAAAGGTTTATTTAAAATAAAATAATAAGGAGTTAAATATCCAAATTTTAGTTAAATAAAAGGTTTTACCATTTTAATTAAAACATCAAACTTATTAAATTGTTTTAAATAAGTTTCTAAGTATTTTATATTCTCAAATAAAACCTACTGAAGTGTTTTGGTTTTATTTTAGTTTTCAAAATAAAGATTTTAATAAAACAAATCCTATTGAATTAAATGAATAAAAATCTATTCATTTAATTGTTATTGGACCCTAAAATAAAATGTTATTTTATTTTTAAACAAGTTTCTAAGTATTCCTTATTTCCAAATAAAACCTACTGATTGGTTTTGAAAATATTTAGAATTCAAATAAAGATTTTATTAATAAAATCAAACTCTATTTGATTTAATAACTAAGGTCCATTTTATTTAATTATTAATGGACCCTAAAATAAAAGGTTATTTTGTTTTAAACAGATTTCCAAATATCTATTATTTCTAAATAGAACCTACTGATTTGGATTTGAAAGCATTTGGAATTCAAATGGAAATTGTATTAATTAAACCAAACCCTACTTTATTAATAAACCATGGTCCATTTTATTAATAAATGGAACCTAAAAAGAATAAAAATATTATTTTATTTTGGAATTTGGTTATGTTGATAAACAGAATCAAATTCAAAATTACAAAGCTGAATGATTGTTTGAATTGATTTGGGTGTGATTTGTTTGTTTGGAAATTCAAAACAGATTCAGAAATAGAAAAAGAAAAGGATACAGAATAAAAAAAATGGAAGTGGACCAGACCCAACTGAGCCAGCCCAACAGCCCACTTAGCCCAGTTCTCTCCTCCCCGCAGAAAACGATTCGAACCGACTATCTGACCCACACAGACAATGACCGGTGGACCTCCCCCTCTTCCCTTTTCCCACTGACGCAATGGCCCCACTCCTCCTGTTCTTCCTCTCCACCCCGCACGACCCCTTCTTCCCCCTCGCCGGCCGTTGCAGACTTAATTTCGCGGCATCAATTCTCCTTAACGCGGCCACCTTAACTCGCAGTGATCAAGCTCGATAAAACGCCAGCACGTCCTCTCTCGATCCCCTCTGCCTCCTTCCGCAAGCACGCCCCCAGGCTGCCGTATTTCGTCAGCCACTCTCTCTGTCTCCGACGACCCTTCTCGCCAATTCCGGCTGCCACACGCCGCCCCTTGCCTCGTCGACCTAGCACACATACTCCACGCATCCAGACGCATATGTTCATACCACCCATTCACCTGCGGGCGCCCCAAACCGTCAACTCTGACCTCTTCTGAGCGCTGCCGCGTCTGTCTTCTTCTCCGGCGAGCTTCCCAGGTAAAATCCGGCCGCCCCTTTGCTTCTCGATCATGCTAGCATCTTCGCCTTGGACTTGCGCACCTAATCGTGCCCTCCGTTTGGCTTCTCGTGATCGACAGCGTCGCCTCCGACCGCAACCAGGACCACCTGACGCCGTTCGCAACTCCGACGAGGAATTACTGCAACCCTAGTGCGCCCCTTGACCAACCGCGAGTACCTTGAGCTTCACCGTGTTCTCCTGAGCCTGGTGAGCATCTTCTTACCCTTTCTTGCTTCCTGCCTCGCCAGCGCCGCCGCCAACTGGTCGCTCCGCCGCTCGCCGATGACCTCGCGCCGCCAGTTCATGGCTATTAGATAGGAGCCGTCCGATATCAATCGAGTGGATGTGATAGAATAACTTAAACGCGAAGGGGTACGTGATCTGGGCCATACGATCTGCTTAGATCCGACGGACTGCACCGTGATCCACCCCGAAACGGTACTGGCGAATTAGAATATGACGCGTGGCATCAGATGATCTGAAATAGAATTTGAAATCAGAATTTGATGCCATTTTCAAACCCTTATAACTTTTGATCCACACGTCCAAATTTGGCAAATTTTATATCAATGGATTCAGGAGAACAAGCCCTAGCCAACTGTGGAGTTAGTTTAGCAAATAGTATCTGTTTGTTTGCTCATTTTTGCAGATTCATTTGTATGCTTGTTTAGAGTATAAAAATTGTCTAAAATTGAATTTAAGGATAAAACCTTTGAAAATTGGATTGTTGTGACCTTACTGACCCTAGGAACCAACCCTTTGTGTTAAAAATGATTTTGGAAAGATTTTAGTTGGATTACTTGACTTAGTCATTTTCTAGCCAAATAAAAAGAATGGTTTTTGTTATAAAAAAATGTTTATGGAAAGAAAACTTTAAGGAAATGTTTTGGACCAAACCCACTGACCTAAAACACCAAGTTTTGCAAATTAGCAACTCATTTGGTGAACAACCTAAGAGTTTTGCCTTAATAAAAACATTTTTCACCACATGAAATGATGAATGGATTTAAAAATAGTTTTTGGACAAAACCCTCTTGCTAATGACTTTGCCACTTTGGTAAATGACCAATTTGGATCTTACAAAGTTTAGAAACCCAATAGAAGCCCTCTTTGCAAAATAAAACTATCTTGTGCATGCTCCCATGCATGACTTAGATTCCATTACTTTGTGTGTGTGAAGAATTGTTTGTTTGACTTTGGTTTGGAATGTGAATTGAATTTGTGTTTGCTTGATTGATTTGTAGTGAAGTGAGAGACTAGAAAGATCAAGGAGTGAACCACCATTCCCTACCAAAAAGGCAAGTGATGCTTCATACTTTTTGTCCCATTACTTTCACTATGCATTAGTGATTTTGCTAAGTAAACTTGCATGGATTTTGCTAAGTATAGACCTTACTATAAGAAAACCTAGTAGAAGAATCCTTAGTAGGATTTTCCTAAGTTAAGATTCCTATTACTATCAAGCTTAGCCTAGCTAATAGAAAACATGGGTGGAATATATATTCACACTATGGAAAAATATTCTAAGTTTGAGGACTTGTGTTTTGTTTAATAAAACAACTAAGTTAATGAGTCACCTGGGTGGAAATGGAAGGATTGGGTTATGTTGAGTGGTTCACAAGTCCATAGACTTGGCTTGTGTATCTCACTTGTGGTATGCCACCCAGGCACAAAGAGATTTGAGATGTCAAATGTTGAGAAGCTTCAAGTGCAACCACTTGGCAATATGGGCTCTGCGAAGATCATATAGGTTGCAAGAACTTAGCCATATGGACAGTTGGTGGTAGTGTTTGATAGGTTGGAGAGCGTCCATTTTGGTCTAAGGAAAAGCTTCTGAAAGATCTTGTCTTGGGAAACCAAGTCTTGTGGGGAAAGTGCACCACCTCTGCAGAGTGTAAAATCTAAGTACTTAGCCATGTCCCTGGTAAAGGACAATTTGAGCATCAAGACATGGAAGCAATCAAGAATCTCATCATTCAAATTTCTAAATTAAAACTTGTGGTTTGAACAAGGGTTGTTTGAATTCTTCAATCATTGATGGAGAGATGGCTTGGTACAAGGATCTTGAAATCTTTGATTGAGAAAAATGATTTTGTCAAGCAAAAACTTAGTATTTTCAAATGTTAAGGAAAAATCTATTTTGAGCAATGCAAGCCTCAACTCCACTTAGCCAAATGCATATAGATGATAGACCCCACTATACTACCATAGTATCACTTGCCAATACAATTCAAATGTATTGACCCTTTGTGGCTGTAACTTGTATGTTGCAGGTTTGACTGATTTTAGTGAAGATTGATTGTTTAGGATTACAAAGTCTACAACCAACATCTGCCTGTGGCACTTTGAAGATGATGGACCCATGATTATAGTTATTCCGCTGCAATGTAATGTAATAGCCAAATGAGCTATGTAAGATGTAATAAAATTATGTTATTCCTGGTTATAAAGTTATATTATGACCTTTGTTTCTTGATATTACATCTTAACTGTGGATGCTAGATATTGATCCAGGGACTAGCATTGTAAACACAGGAGGCTCTATCTTATTAAAAGGTTGGGACCTCTACAAGCCGGATCATCGAGGCGCAACAAATTCCGAGGTAGAAGAAGGGAGGACAGATCGGATTACAGATATGCATCCAATCAGGTGGCAGCGGTAGTACAAGACCAGCCAAGTTATGGAAACAGTTAGCAACAGAAGAACAGTCCTCAGCAATGGACTCCGAGGAATGAAGGGAAAAGGCAGTGGACACCAGAACAGAAGAAGCAATGGCAGGAGAGGCCGAAGTACACGTTTGAATCCATGTTGGATCAACCATGTGAATTCCACACCCCAAACCCAGCCAAGCCGGCTAATCATACAACTCGTCAATGTGCTTGGATGAAAAATGCAATGGGGAACCCAGCGGGCATGCAAGCGCACCAGAGGCCACAACTAACTGGAGCAAATACGCAGCAGATAATGTTACCACCACCTCCTCCGAGGTATGATAACTCGGACCGGAGGGATGCAGTGCATCAAGTGATAAATCAAGGTCAGGATGGAAGGACAAACCCCGGTAACAACGGACATAATGATTATAGGGAGCATCATCAATCATACTGTGTGTTCACAACAGAACAACAAGACAAACAAAGTGTACAACACCGGCATATGGAAGTGAATGCTGTTATGCCGGCAGTACCAAGATATGTGCCTTGGTCCGATCAGGAAATAACCTGGAGCATTAAAGATCACCCGAAGATAATGCCGAACCCAGGATCATATGCACTGGTATTAGATCCGACGTTTGTCGGACCCAGTATTAACGCCAAATTTTCAAAAGTGCTCATTGATAATGGGAGTAGTATCAACATTATGTACAAGGACACAATGCACAAACTTGGCATAACACAGAATATGTTACAATCCACAAGAACAATGTTCCATGGAATAGTGCCGGGTCTTTCATGCGAACCCATTGGAAAAGTCCGGGTAGATGTGTTATTCGGCACAAGGGAGAACTGTAGAGCGGAGAATTTGGAGTTTGAAGTGGTGTACCTAGAGAGTTGCTATCATGCTTTACTCGGACGGCCAGCGCTGGCTAAATTCATGAGTAGATGTCATATTACTTATCTGAAAATGAAGTTACCCGGGCCACGGGGGGTGATAACAGTAGCTAGAGATTACATAAAGTCAATGGAGTGTGCTTCAGCCGGATCTAATATGGCCGAGTCATTGGTAATCGCGAGAGAAAAAAGAAGGATTCAGGAGGTAGCGGCTCTGGCTCAGTCGGCACAGCTGAATATGCCGGCACTGGCCAACCTCCATGGAAGTGTTTCTTTCCAGCCGACTAAAGAGACAAAAAAGATTCAGATAGATGAGCATTTTCCAGAACGCACCATCACGATTGGTTCCGGCCTAGATGCCAAATAGGAAGGAGAGCTCACCAACGTCCTCCGTGAGAATCGGGATATCTTTGCGTGGTCAACTCAAGACCTGCAAGGTGTGCCGAGGGAGTTGGCTGAGCACTCTTTGCATGTAAGGCCAGGAGCAAGGCCGGTGAAGCAACCTCTCCGCCGCTTTGCCGAAAACAGGAGAAAGATAATAGGGGATGAGATAGCTCGGCTTCTTGCGGCCAGGTTCATCATGGAGGTACTTCATCCGTATTGGCTATCAAATCCGGTGTTAGTGGAAAATAAAAAGGATGACCCAAATGTAGCTGTCGTATGGCGAATGTGTATCGATTACACGAACCTAAACAAGGCGTGTCCCAAAGATCCTTTTCCCTTACCTAGAATAGACCAAGTCATTGATTCGACCGCTGGTTGTGAGCTGTTGTCATTTGTAGACGCATATTCTGGTTTCCACCAGATACCGTTAAATCCGGCCGATCAAATAAAAACTGCGTTTATTACCCCGTACGGGGCTTATTCCTATCGCACCATGCCATTTGGCATGCGTAATGCAGGAGCAACATACCAAAGATGCATGCAAAAGTGTCTACGTGACCAGATAGGAAAAAATGTACAAGTATATGTAGACGATGTGGTTATAAAAACCAAAGAGAGCAAAACGCTCCTTGATGATATTCGGCAAACATTCACAAATTTGAGAAGATTCCGAATGAATCTTAACCCGGAAAAATGTACCTTCGGTGTGCCGGCTGGAAAATTACTCGGTTTCCGCGTGTCCAGCCGAGGTATAGAGGCAAACCCAACATGCAAATATGGCCCTATATAGATTTCATGTGCAAAAAATCAGTGGTTACTTCAACGGATGCGAGTTTCATCATATACCTCAGGCGGAAAATGACGCTGCAGATACACTGTCAAAACTCGGATCAACTAGACAGTCAATTCCCCCAGGTATCGCCCTAGAGCACCTGAGAAAACCATCAATTACACCATCACCAGAGTCCGAGTCAATTCGTATCTCGGCAGAATTGAAAGAAGGAAGTGTGCCAATGGAAATCGACAAAGAATGCGACCCGGACTTTATGAAGATGAACCCAGCCATCGCATGAACGAACACAGAAAAATCCAAAGCTGTTATGTCGGCGGAAAATATGGAAATCAACAGTGAAAAAATCCCAGAGAAAGTCACGCTGATATGGGCACAACTGTAACATCCCAAAAATACTAAACTTGGATCATCAAACATTAATCATCAAAATTAGGGTTAACAAAAACTTTTCTAAATAAAAATATGAAAGCATGCATGTGTTTATGCATCCCATTTTGAATTCTTTTGAATTGCCTTGTTTATGTGTTTCTTTGCTTGTAAAAGGATTCTTAGGTGAAATAAACATCATCTAAACCATTCCCAAACTTTTCCCAAAGACAAATAAATCAAAATCAAAAAAATGAGTGAATGGTCATTTTGACCAATTTAACTCCCATGCCTACTTTGGCTGTCCCAAACTTTCAGAACTTAACAGAAACTAGTTTGGATCTTTACACCCCTTGATTGTACTCATAACAAAGTATCAAGGCCCACTTTGTGATCATCCGGAAACTTTCAAATGCATAGTTTAAAGGACAGTTCAAAATTGAATCTTTATCATATGGGAAGATCCCACTTTTTCAAAAACCACTCAAACAAGCTCAACTTTCAAAACCCAAGCATCTGCAGACTCACCAGCACCAACCTAGCACACCCACCAAAAATCTTTTCAAAATTCAAAACTTGAATTCTTGCGGCCATTTCATCAAACACCTTGCAGATTCAAATCTTCTAAAATCCAAACACTATTGTGAGCAGTGATTGGAGCCTAACTTGTTCCCTCTCTGGCTGCAACTAGGCTTTAGTAGATCATCTAGCTCAAGTACAAACCTCTAGCATCACTGTAAGCTTGGCAATGCCATCAATGGTGAGCAGGCCGAGTGCACCCTTGTCACCCCCATGTCGACAGGAAGCTAGGAGAAGAACCAAGCCTATCCAACATGTCTGGGAGCAAGCCAACACCCCACCGCCACTCCTTGTCCAGCGCTCGAACCTTGCCAACCCCTGGACCACACGCATGGACCATGCCAAGCTCGCCAGCAACCATGCCAAGAGTCGTGCGCCACGCTTGACCGACGCCCATAGACCGCGCGCCGCCCTCGCCGTGTGCATACATGATCACCACCGTCCCAGCAACCCCGCAGACACGCTCATTCGCAGCCGCACGGACCACGCACGTTGTGCGCATTAAAAACCTCTGTCGGGCACGCGCAGAGCACCGCCGCGTTCCGACCAAACCGCACAGACCCACGCCTCGCCACCGCGTCGTTGAGAATCGCCAGGGAGCACCGCACCGCCCCCTACCGTCGCCCATGCCGCTAGCCTTCTGTGCTGTCGACCACGACGAGCTCAGCTTGCGCCTGTCGGTTCCCTCTCGCCACTATAAATAGAGGCCACCCCCAGCCGAATTGAGAACATCACCTCACTCCCCTCTCACCTAGAACCACCTCGCCTCAGTCCCGAAGCAAGGCGAGCAGCGCTTCGCCGGAATTGCACCGGAGCCCGCCGCTACTGGAGAAGAAGGGGGCCAGCGATTGGAGCCGCCCCAGGAGAAGCTGCCGGTACCAGGAGGTTCGCTGTCGTCGACTTCGTCGTTCGCCCGCCTCGCCGACCCTCGCCTGAGCCCCGGTGAGCCCCCAATGACCCTCACCTGCCGCGTTAGGTTTCAGTCTCGCCGGAGTTGCCCGACGTGGACGACGACCCTTAGCCGTTAGATTAGAACAAGATCCCACAGCTCACATCGCCCCATACCGCTTCGCACCCCCTCGTCTCACTGACGCGTGGGGACAGCGACTTAACCATCCTGTGTAAGCGCTGTGCTTAGCAGGCCGGCCCAGTATCGCTTCCCGCGCAGCCCAGTCGTTTGAATTTAACATTTTCCATTTTATTTCAAACACACTTCTGCAACTAGATTCAAAAATCAACCCAGATCGATTCAGTGAACCAAATTGAATGAAACCAATTTTGTTAGAAAGGCCTTGAAATGCTGAATCCAAGCCCGTTGGATTCAAGTCATTTGGATCTGTAGATCATCCTTGGTAAAAAGAACAAGGCAGAAGCTTTTCTGCATTCAAACATTTTTCAAATTAAAACCATAATAGCTTTTGAGTTGATTCCAACTATCAAAAATCACATTTAACCATACCTTTCAGAATATATAAAAATATATAGGTTACTTACAGAAATAATGTTCAAGTAATAAAAGAATGCCACTTAGGAATTTCTAGTCACTTATTTAAATTAAAATAAAAGGGTAAAACCTTATTAAATTGTGACACCACTTTAAATCACATTCCCATGGACTAAAATATGTGGTGATGACATGTGTCAACATGATCCCATGTTTGGTTTGGAGAATATTAAATCTTAAGTAGTTTTTCAATGAGTAGAAATTATTTTTCTAAAAATAAAAGGAATTAAACCAAGCTTTAATCTTGTAATGTTAGAGATGATGCTAGATCATCTATAGGACCCATTTTGTGTGATGATTGCAAGTAGTTAAGTATTGTTTGGTGATTGTGTACCTCGTATTTATTTATAGACGCTAGTACCGACCAAGGATACAAGGAGGAAGGAGGATACTATGAAGAAGAAGCCGAGGAGAACTTCAACCACTGCTCTGCACAAGGCAAGCCTAATGCTACTAGTTGAATGTGCAAGCTAACACTTGCAAGATACTCTACTGATGCAAACAAACCCTTACTTGTTACCATATGCCCTAAGCATATGTGATCATACCCACTTGATACCCCCTCCTAGTTCTATTTGCAAGCTTTCTATTTTATTTCTTTATCAAAGCTACTTCCTTAGAGTTTACTTAAGTGATTTGTAGATTCTAGAAAGATATTTGAAGGTTGCATAAAGAGCATAAAATTTGGCCTAAGCTAGAAAATCTTGATGTCATCCTAAGGCATAAGATTGAACTTAGTTGAAACTCCACTAGTTTACTACCCCTCATTAGTACTCACCCCCACTTATAGATGCTAGTGCTAAGCATAAAACTTGATCAACTTTAGATGGGAATACTTGGTGGAAAATGGTTATGAAAACCTTAGAATGATGGATCATTCTACTGAGATGTTTTGACATGTGTTTCCGAACACCAAATGATTTTGGGTGATGAAAATGTTGAGGCATGAGCCTTAGCCCTTTATAAAACTGATGGTTGTCTGGATGCGATACCATTCCAATTTTACCGTACAACCACAATACCTGAAGAATGGGTAGGGCTTGACTGGAAACTTATATACCTTAGTATTAGTTCCCTCACGGCCAAGGTCTGAGCCGAGGCTACCTTGTGAAGATTGTCCACCTGTGTAGTACCCAAGATGACAGTTGGTCATGGTTGGGAGGCCAAACTCACAGGAGAGGTGCTTATACTAGGGCGTGTAATTGAAAGGTTAGGATTGATTATCCGCATACTGAGTATGGTGAATTCAGGATTTGTTCCTGACGGATTTATCAAATGTTGTGGTGAAAGTGTACAATCTCTGCAGAGTGTCAAACTATTCGAATAGCCGCGTCCGCGGTTATGGACAGTTGGAGTGCCCATACTATTTCCCCCGTCAGATGTTTTCAAAATGACTTATGAAATGAATTGAGACTTTGACTTGACCACAACAGAGTTGTGGCATGAGATACAAGTTCCCACTTAGGTGTTATAAAACTTCAACTAGCTTTTCTTCATTTCTAAACTTAGTAGATGTAAATCTGGCTTTTTGCAAAACAACCTTAGAGCTTAGTGTCCTACTACAAAAACCCCCTTCACTTGTTAGTATTAGTTTGCGAGTACTTAAAGAGTACTCATGGCTTTGTCCCTGGCTATTCCCGTGGCCAGACTATGAAGAGGAGTACCTGGAAGATGGACCCCAGGAAGGTTACGACAACTAGGATCATCTCCCATCGTCAGCATTGCTTGTGACCCCGAAGATGGAGCTTCGCCTACACTACCGTTATTATTACGTATTCCGTTGCTTGTGTTGTATTAAGACTGGATCATAGGATCCTTATTTGTGTAAGACCTTATGTATGGTTTGTAATGGATGATGTACTGTGGTATCCAATTGTGTTATGTCTCGCAAAAATGGTAATCCTGGGATTGCGATGTATGGCATAACAGGCATCTGGGATTAAAAATCCGGGTGTTGACAAGTTGGTATCAGAGCCATCCTGAACATAGGAGACCCTAGTTAGACTAGACGTTTGAATCAAAAACTTAGTTTCAAAACAAAAGGAAGCAAATTTACAAAAACTTATTCCCATTCTTATCACTTTGATTCTTTCACAAAAATTCATGTTCCTTAAAAACTCTTGCAAAATACATAAAATTTGACACACTTGATCACTCTACTAACTTACTCATCTTATATTCTTTTAGATGGACGTGAAGTACAGCAAGTTTTACCAATTGGGAAATGGAGGAGACCTTATCTTTGAGAGGGATTTGGACCAGCTTTTGGAACTTTTGGAGCATCCAAACCCCGAGTTCTTCGGAGCTCAGCTCAATGATCAAGGAGGAGAAGATCTGCAGTGGCTAATTGTTGCAAGTCTCTGAGGAAAGATTGAACCTCCCACTGCGAAAGGAATTCAATTCACCTTAAGAGAGAACAACTGGCTCGATGGACTTGCCAGGGCCATGCAGGAAACTCTTGCACATCTGTGTGGGAAAAGTATCAACCAGATCAAGGGTACCCGCTTTGAGTTTTTCCCCAGGCGTGATGCTAATGGACAACCACTGGAAGCCCCATACCATCACGAGCTGAAGACCCAATTGGACCACCTTAGCTTCATGATGTACGATCGGCAGCAGGAATTGGAAAACTGCCGTGACTACTCCAACCACAAGTCCGCCATCATCAAGACGAAGGATCAGACCATCGCCATGATAGCGAAGGATCGCAAGTCTCTCTGCCGTCAGCTCGATAAGAAGGAGCGCATCATTGCCCGTCTTCGCCACTGTATATCTTATTTGGAAGAGACCATCCACGAGAGAGACATGCAGTTGGAGGAAAGGGAGAATGCCGGAGAGGATCTTCGTGGAGACCCCTACTCCTATCTCAGCGATGATGATGATTTTTTGGAGGATCAGGCTATGGATTTCTTCACCGATGAGGATGATTACGCCTTCATCAATGACGACGAGGATGATGAGGATGACGACTACACCGACTCCGAGGAGGAGTAGCACTTGAGCACTAGCGTAGTGAGTACTATTCGGTCCCACTGTATTGTAGTTTCCAGAATGGTTCTTAAAACCATCTGTTTTTCTTGTGTTGTGGTGTGTGTTTATATCGTGTGAATGAATGAATGAAAAGAAAGTTGCTAGAAAATCTGAGTCAAACTTTAAAAAACTTTTCAAAGTCCCAGAACCTTAGAAATTTCCATCTTTTCTCATGATCTATCTCAATCTTCAGATGCCACGTGGAGGAAGTGGTTCATCCCCGGACCTGATGTTGTAGATCCTGCAAATGTTGGTTTCTGACCGCGAAGCTGAAAGAGCCGAACATCAAGCCAACCTAGCCACCCTTCAGCAAATAGCTCAGCTAGCCCACAACAACCAAGGCCACAAAAATCAGGACAACCATGGATCTAAGCTCAAGAATTTCCAGAATACCAACCCACCTGTTTTCACGAAGTCAGAAGAGCCCCTAGATACTGACGATTGGCTGCAAACCATGGAAAATAACCTAGAAGTCTTCGGAGTGGAAGCTAACGAGACAGTTCTGTTCGCCACCCACTATCTAGCCGGAGATGCCAGGGCATAGTGGAACAGTGTTCGTGCAATGACCGGAGGCCAGATGATGACCTGGGAGGAATTCAAGGTCAAGTTTAGAAGAACCCATGTGCCACCGGGTTTAATCAAGAGGATGAGAGACGAGTTCAGAGAACTGAAGCAAGGAAGGATTACTGTAGTGGAATACCGTGACAAATTCTTGTCATTAGCTAGGTATGCCCAGGATGAGATTGACACCAAAGCCAAGAAGAAAGAGAGATTCCTGAATGGTCTGCACGATGAGATGCAGACTGTGTTAGTCAATATCCCCTTTGCTGATATTGAAGCCCTTGTCGACTCTGCTATCTAGATGGAAGGAAAGATCAACCAAGCCAATGAGAACCGCAAGCGTCAGATGATGCATCAGCCAGGAACCCATCAGACCCCAAAGTATCGCCCTAACCCACCTCCAGGATTTGCCCCAAGAACAAACAGACCCCCGATGAACCGTCCCACCTACCCCAACCGTGGAAACCCTAGGCCCGGAGGAAATCACAACAACCCCGGAAACTCTAGCAATTTTAACCGTGCCCCACCCAAATTCAACAACAACAATGCTGCCACCAACACCAACACTTCCCTGAGGACTGGAAGCAATGCTGTGCCTGTAGCAGCAAAGGACAAGTTGCAGGTAACTTGTTATGACTGTGGAAATAAGGGTCACTACTCCAACGAGTGCCCCAACAAGAAGAATGCAGCAGCACCCAATGCAAATGCCCCAGCTCAGCAGCAGCGTCGTGTTCAGCCAGGAAGGAGGTTTGCCCCAGGGAATTCGCTCAACCGCAATGGCTGTCTTTTTCTCATGCATGCTGAAGAAGCTCAGGAAGCGCCAGACGTCGTGCTGGGTATGTTTTCTATTAATTCACTACTTGCAAGAGTGTTGTTTGATTCTGGTGCATCGCATTCATTTGTCACCAAAGAATTTGCATGCACTAGTAAAATTCAACCAACCAAACTGAAGCATGTTATGATCGTCCAAATTCCCGGATCAACCACCAAGGCTAGGCAAATCTGCAAAGCCGTCCCTATCCGAATCCATGGCATAGATTTTTACGCTAACCTGATAGTACTCGAAACTAAAGGTTTGGAAGTAGTACTAGGCATGGATTGGATGTCCAAACATAAAGGATTGATTGACTGTGCCAAGAAAGCCATCACCATGACCAGTACAGCCGGAATATCAGTCGAGCATATATCTGAAACCTTACCTCGCCAATTCAAGTGCAACAAGAGTATAGCCCAACCCACCATTGATAAAGTCCGGATAGTCTGTGAATACCCCGATGTATTTCCAGATGTTTTGCCCGGTATGCCCCCAGATCGGGATATCGAGTTTATCATCGAACTAATTCCCGGAACTAGACCAATAGCCCAGAGACCATATAGTATGAACCCATCGGAGCTAGCAGAAATGAAGAAGCAACTGGATGCCATGCTGGAAATTGGATTGATTCAACCAAGTGCGTCACCATGGAGGTCACCTGTTTTGTTCGTGGACAAGAAGGATGGAGGTAACCGTTTGTGTACGGATTATAGGAAATTGAATGATGTCACCATCAAGAACAAATACCCCTTGACCAATGTAGAAGATTTGTTTGATCAGTTGACCGGTGCCAAAGTGTTTTCTAAGATTGATCTTAGGATTGGCTATCATCAACTCAAAATTCGTGCAGAGGATATTCCAAAGACTGCCTTTACCACCAGATATGGATTATACGAGTATACAGTCATGTCTTTTGGATTAACCAATGCCCCCGCTTATTTCATGAATCTCATGAATAAGATTTTTATGGACTTCCTAGATAAGTTTGTCGTTGTTTTCATCGATCACATCCTGATTTATTCCAAATCAGAAGAAGAACATGAGCTACACCTAAGGACCATTCTTGGAACCCTTAGAGAGCATCAGTTGTATGACAAGTTTAGCAAATGTGAATTCTAGTTACAGGAGGTAGGATTCCTCGGTCACATTGTATCAGTTGTATGACAAGTTTAGCAAATGTAAATTCTGGTTACAGGAGGTAGGATTCCTCGGTCACATTGTATCAGCCGGAGGAATTGCCGTTGATCCCGCAAAAGTGAAAGATGTAGAAGATTGGCAAGCCCCAACCACTCAAACCCAAGTCCGTGCATTTCTCGGATTGGCGGGATATTACCGCAAGTTCGTAGAAGGATTCTCGAGTATCGCCATACCCATGACCCAATTGCTGGAGGACAAGAAGTTTGAATGGACCGACAAATGTGAAGCGAGTTTTCAAGAACTCAAGAGGAGATTGATTTCATCCCCAATCTTGATCATGCCAGATATCACGAAGCCCTTCGACGTGTATTGTGATGCATCCAAGATCGGTCTCGGATGTGTGCTAATGCAAGAAGGCGAAGTTATATCTTATCTATCTCGACAACTCAAGCAACATGAGCAAAATTACCCAACCCATGACCTCGAACTCGTAGCCGTAGTTCTAGCCCTAAAGGCGTGGAGGCATTACCTGATGGGAAACCGTTGTGAGATTTATTCGGATCACAAGAGTCTGAAGTATATATTCACTCAGAAGGAGCTGAATATGAGACAGAGAAGATGGATTGATCTAATCAAGGATTACGATCTAGACATTCACTATCACCCTGGTAAAGCCAATGTGGTAGCAGATGCCCTTAGCAGATTGTCGTGCCGCTTGAACTCCATGATCTTGAAGGAGCAACCAAGCTTGCACAAAGAGATGGAAGATTTTCGAATAGAATTAGTAAGTGAAGGATTTTTGGCTAGCATAGAACTTCAGCCCACTTTGATCAGCCAGATGAAAGAGGCGCAGAAGGGAAATGTTAGTATAGACGGAATCAAGCATCGCATTGGTACAGGAAAAGTACCCGGATTCATCGAAGACGAAGAAGGAGTTCTGTGGTACAAAGGACGCCTTTGTGTACCAGCAGATTCTGAGTTGAAAGAAGTTATTCTCAAGGAAGCTCATGATACTCTTTATTCTATCCATCCCGGAGGAACTAAGATGTATCAAGATTGACACCGAAGCCAAGAAGAAAGAGAGATTCCTGAATGGTCTGCACAATGAGATGCAGACTGTGTTAGTCAATATCCCCTTTGCTGATATTGAAGCCCTTGTCGACTCTGCTATCTAGATGGAAGGAAAGATCAACCAAGCCAATGAGAACCGCAAGCGTCGGATGATGCATCAGCCAGGAACCCATCAGACCCCAAAGTATCGCCCTAACCCACCTCCAGGATTTGCCCCAAGAACAAATAGACCCCCGATGAACCGTCCCACCTACCCCAACCGTGGAAACCCTAGGCCCGGAGGAAATCACAACAACCCCGGAAACTCTAGCAATTTTAACCGTGCCCCACCCAAATTCAACAACAACAATGCTGCCACCAACGCCAACACTGCCCTGAGGACTAGAAGCAATGTTGTGCCTGTAGCAGCAAAGGACAAGTTGCAGGTAACTTGTTATGACTGTGGAAATAAGGGTCACTACTCCAACGAGTGCCCCAACAAGAAGAATGCAGCAGCACCCAATGCAAATTCCCCAGCTCAGCAGCAGCGTCGTGTTCAGCCAGGAAGGAGGTTTGCCCCAGGGAATTCGCTCAACCGCAATGGCCGTCTTTTTCTCATGCATGCTGAAGAAGCTCAGGAAGCGCCAGACGTCGTGCTGGGTATGTTTTCTGTTAATTCACTACTTGCAAGAGTGTTGTTTGATTCTGGTGCATCGCATTCATTTGTCACCGAAGAATTTGCATGCACTAGTAAAATTCAACCAACCAAACTGAAGCATGTTATGATCGTCCAAATTCCCGGATCAACCACCAAGGCTAGGCAAATCTGCAAAGCCGTCCCTATCCGAATCCATGGCATAGATTTTTATGCTAACCTGATAGTACTCGAAACTAAAGGTTTGGAAGTAGTACTAGGCATGGATTGGATGTCCAAACATAAAGGATTGATTGACTGTGCCAAGAAAGACATCACCATGACCAGTACAGCCGGAATATCAGTCGAGCATATATCTGAAACCTTACCTCGCCAATTCAAGTGCAACAAGAGTATAGCCCAACCCACCATTGATAAAGTCCGGATAGTCTGTGAATACCCCGATGTATTTCCAGATGTTTTGCCCGGTATGCCCCCAGATCGGGATATCGAGTTTATCATCGAACTAATTCCCGGAACTGGACCAATAGCCCAGAGACCATATAGTATGAACCCATCGGAGCTAGCAGAAATGAATAAGCAACTGGATGCCATGCTGGAAATTGGATTGATTCAACCAAGTGCGTCACCATGGAGGTCACATGTTTTGTTCGTGGACAAGAAGGATGGAGGTAACCGTTTTGTGTACGGATTATAGGAAATTGAATGATGTCACCATCCAGAACAAATACCCCTTGCCCAATATAGAAGATTTGTTTAATCAGTTGACCGGTGCCAAAGTGTTTTCTAAGATTGATCTTAGGATTGGCTATCATCAACTCAAAATTCGTGCAGAGGATATTCCAAAGACTGCCTTTACCACCAGATATGGATTATACGAGTATACAGTCATGTCTTTTGGATTAACCAATGCCCCCGCTTATTTCATGAATCTCATGAATAAGATTTTTATGGACTTCCTAGATAAGTTTGTCGTTGTTTTCATCGATCACATCCTTATTTATTCCAAATCAGAAGAAGAACATGAGCTACACCTAAGGACCATTCTTGGAACCCTTAGAGAGCATCAGTTGTATGACAAGTTTAGCAAATGTGAATTCTAGTTACAGGAGGTAGGATTCCTCGGTCACATTGTATCAGTTGTATGACAAGTTTAGCAAATGTGAATTCTGGTTACAGGAGGTAGGATTCCTCGGTCACATTGTATCAGCCGGAGGAATTGCCGTTGATCCCGCAAAAGTGAAAGATGTAGAAGATTGGCAAGCCCCAACCACTCAAACCCAAGTCCGTGCATTTCTCAGATTGGCGGGATATTACCGCAAGTTCGTAGAAGGATTCTCGAGTATCGCCATACCCATGACCCAATTGCTGAAGGACAAGAAGTTTGAATGGACCGACAAATGTGAAGCGAGTTTTCAAGAACTCAAGAGGAGATTGATTTCATCCCCAATCTTGATCATGCCAGATATCACGAAGCCCTTCGACGTGTATTGTGATGCATCCAAGATCGGTCTCGGATGTGTGCTAATGCAAGAAGGCGAAGTTATATCTTATCTATCTCGACAAATCAAGCAACATGAGCAAAATTACCCAACCCATGACCTCGAACTCGTAGCCGTAGTTCTAGCCCTAAAGGCGTGGAGGCATTACCTGATGGGAAACCGTTGTGAGATTTATTCGGATCACAAGAGTCTGAAGTATATATTCACTCAGAAGGAGCTGAATATGAGACAGAGAAGATGGATTGATCTAATCAAGGATTACGATCTAGACATTCACTATCACCCTGGTAAAGCCAATGTGGTAGCAGATGCCCTTAGCAGATTGCCGTGCCGCTTGAACTCCATGATCTTGAAGGAGAAACCAAGCTTGCACAAAGAGATGGAAGATTTTCGAATAGAATTAGTAAGTGAAGGATTTTTGGCTAGCATAGAACTTCAGCCCACTTTGATCAGCCAGATCAAAGAGGCGCAGAAGGGAAATGTTAGTATAGACGGAATCAAGCATCGCATTGGTACAGGAAAAGTACCCGGATTCATCGAAGACGAAGAAGGAGTTCTGTGGTACAAAGGACGCCTTTGTGTACCAGCAGATTCTGAGTTGAAAGAAGTTATTCTCAAGGAAGCTCATGATACTCTTTATTCTATCCATCCCGGAGGAACTAAGATGTATCAAGATTGACACTGAAGCCAAGAAGAAAGAGAGATTCCTGAATGGTCTGCACGATGAGATGCAGACTGTGTTAGTCAATATCCCCTTTGCTGATATTGAAGCCCTTGTCGACTCTGCTATCTAGATGGAAGGAAAGATCAACCAAGCCAATGAGAACCGCAAGCGTCGGATGATGCATCAGCCAGGAACCCATCAGACCCCAAAGTATCGCCCTAACCCACCTCCAGGATTTGCCCCAAGAACAAATAGACCCCCGATGAACCGTCCCACCTACCCCAACCGTGGAAACCCTAGGCCCGGAGGAAATCACAACAACCCCGGAAACTCTAGCAATTTTAACCGTGCCCCACCCAAATTCAACAACAACAATGCTGCCACCAACGCCAACACTGCCCTGAGAACTAGAAGCAATGTTGTGCCTGTAGAAGCAAAGGACAAGTTGCAGGTAACTTGTTATGACTGTGGAAATAAGGGTCACTACTCCAACGAGTGCCCCAACAAGAAGAATGCAGCAGCACCCAATGCAAATGCCCCAGCTCAGCAGCAGCGTCGTGTTCAGCCAGGAAGGAGGTTTGCCCCAGGGAATTCTCTCAACCGCAATGGCCGTCTTTTTCTCATGCATGCTGAAGAAGCTCAGGAAGCGCCAGACGTCGTGCTGGGTATGTTTTCTGTTAATTCACTACTTGCAAGAGTGTTGTTTGATTCTGGTGCATCGCATTCATTTGTCACCGAAGAATTTGCATGCACTAGTAAAATTCAACCAACCAAACTGAAGCATGTTATGATTGTCCAAATTCCCGGATCAACCACCAAGGCTAGGCAAATCTGCAAAGCCGTCCCTATCCGAATCCATGGCATAGATTTTTATGCTAACCTGATAGTACTCGAAACTAAAGGTTTGGAAGTAGTACTAGGCATGGATTGGATGTCCAAACATAAAGGATTGATTGACTGTGCCAAGAAAGACATCACCATGACCAGTACAGCCGGAATATCAGTCGAGCATATATCTGAAACCTTACCTCGCCAATTCAAGTGCAACAAGAGTATAGCCCAACCCACCATTGATAAAGTCCGGATAGTCTGTGAATACCCCGATGTATTTCCAGATGTTTTGCCCGGTATGCCCCCAGATCGGGATATCGAGTTTATCATCAAACTAATTCTTGGAACTGGACCAATAGCCCAGAGACCATATAGTATGAACCCATCGGAGCTAGCAGAAATGAAGAAGCAACTGGATGCCATGCTGGAAATTGGATTGATTCAACCAAGTGCGTCACCATGGAGGTCACCTGTTTTGTTCGTGGACAATAAGGATGGAGGTAACCGTTTGTGTACGGATTATAGGAAATTGAATGATGTCACCATCCCGAACAAATACCCCTTGCCCAATATAGAAGATTTGTTTGATCAGTTGACCGGTGCCAAAGTGTTTTCTAAGATTGATCTTAGGATTGGCTATCATCAACTCAAAATTCGTGCAGAGGATATTCCAAAGACTGCCTTTACCACCAGATATGGATTATACGAGTATACAGTAATGTCTTTTGGATTAACCAATGCCCCCGCTTATTTCATGAATCTCATGAATAAGATTTTTATGGACTTCCTAGATAAGTTTGTCGTTGTTTTCATCGATCACATCCTGATTTATTCCAAATCAGAAGAAGAACATGAGCTACACCTAAGGACCATTCTTGGAACCCTTAGAGAGCATTAGTTGTATGACAAGTTTAGCAAATGTGAATTCTGGTTACAGGAGGTAGGATTCCTCGGTCACATTGTATCAGCCGGAGGAATTGCCGTTGATCCCGCAAAAGTGAAAGATGTAGAAGATTGGCAAGCCCCAACCACTCAAACCCAAGTCCGTGCATTTCTCGGATTGGTGGGATATTACCGCAAGTTCGTAGAAGGATTCTCGAGTATCGCCATACCCATGACCCAATTGCTGAAGGACAAGAAGTTTGAATGGACCGACAAATGTGAAGCGAGTTTTCAAGAACTCGAGAGGAGATTGATTTCATCCCCAATCTTGATCATGCCAGATATCACGAAGCCCTTCGACGTGTATTGTGATGCATCCAAGATCGGTCTCGGATGTGTGCTAATGCAAGAAGGCAAAGTTATATCTTATCTATCTCGACAACTGAAGCAACATGAGAAAAATTACCCAACCCATGACCTCGAACTCGCAGCCGTAGTTCTAGCCCTAAAGACGTGGAGGCATTACCTGATAGGAAACCGTTGTGAGATTTATTCGGATCACAAGAGTCTGAAGTATATATTCACTCAGAAGGAGCTGAATAGGAGACACAGAAGATGGATTGATCTAATCAAGGATTACGATCTGGACATTCACTATCACCCTGGTAAAGCCAATGTGGTAGCAGATGCCCTTAGCAGATTTCCGTGCCGCTTGAACTCCATGATCTTGAAGGAGCAACCAAGCTTGCACAAAGAGATGGAAGATTTTCGAATAGAATTAGTAAGTGAAGGATTTTTGGGTAGCATAGAACTTCAGCCCACTTTGATCAGCCAGATCAAAGAGGCGCAAAAGGGAAATGTTAGTATAGTTGGAATCAAGCATCGCATTGGTACAGGAAAAGTACCCGGATTCACCGAAGACGAAGAAGGAGTTCTGTGGTACAAAGGACGCCTTTGTGTACCAGCAGATTCTGAGTTGGAAGAAGTTATTCTCAAGGAAGCTCATGATACTCTTTATTCTATCCATCCCGAAGGAACTAAGATGTATCAAGATTTGAAAGAACAATTTTGGTGGCATAAGATGAAGAGAGAAATTGAAAGCTATATCACCAAGTGTGATATATGTCAGCGGGTCAAGGCAGGACATCAAAGACCCACTGGATTGTTGCAACCCTTACAGATTCTGGAATGGAAATGGGATTCCATTGGAATGGACTTTATCACCGGATGGCCTACTTCTAGTATGGGAAATGACTCTATATGGGTCATAGTGGACCGATTGTCCAAAGTTTCCCATTTATTACCTGTCAAGACCAGTTATCAAAGTTCGAAGCTAGCAGAGTTGTACATCGCTAGAATCGTTAGTTTGCACGGAGTCCCCAAGAACATCGTATCGGATCGAGGAACTCAGTTTACCTCGAGATTCTGGAAGAAAGTCCAAGAAGGTTTAGGAACCCGCCTAGATTTCAGCACCGCGTATCACTCTCAGACCGATGGACAAACGGAGCGAGTAAACCAAATACTCGAAGATATGCTGAGAGCATGTGTGTTAGAATATGGAGCCAAGTGGGAAGACGATCTACCGTTTGCAGAATTCTCATACAACAATAGTTAGCAAGCCAGTTTGCAAATGGCCCCATTTGAATTCATGTACGGAAGGAAGTGTCGCACCCCTTTGAACTGGTCGGGCGTAGGAGAGAGTCAGATTTTCGGACCCGACATCCTACGAGAAGCGAAAGAGAAGGTTCACAAGATTCGTGAGCACCTCAAGACAGCCCAGTCTAGACAGAAGAGTTACGCCGATAAGAGACGTCGAGACCTCGCTTTCAACATAGGAGATTTTGTATATCTGAAGGTGTCGTCATTGAAGGGAATGCAGCGTTTCAAACTCAAAGGAAAGTTAGCCCCTAGATATATCGGACCCTTCAAGATTCTGAACCGTCGAGGAGAAGTGTCGTATCAATTGGAACTACCGGAAGAGATGTCAGCCATGCACAATGTGTTCCATATCTCATTACTTCGCAAATGCCTCAAAGTTCCAGAGAAAACTGAAGTGTTCAAGAA
This sequence comes from Avena sativa, assembly GCA_916181665.1. NCBI lineage: Eukaryota > Viridiplantae > Streptophyta > Magnoliopsida > Poales > Poaceae > Avena > Avena sativa. Next base: position 149,373,876 of record OV702283.1, on the reverse strand, counting down.
TATCGATCACAGGACCATAGAGATCAACGATGACCTGACCTATCCCGAAGTACCCATCCGTATTTTGGAAGAAGCTTTCCGAACCACCAGAACCCGAAGCATCAAGTTTCTCAAGATTCAGTGGAGCAACCACACGGAAGAGGAAGCTACCTGGGAGCACGAAGATCACATCAGGACGGAATTTCCCGATCTCTTCAAATCCTAGGTAATCTTTTCGTCCTTCTTCAAATCTCGGGACGAGATTTTGTTTAAGGGGGGAAGGTTTGTAACATCCCAAAAATATTAAACTTGGATCATCAAACTTTAATCATCAAAATTAGGGTTAACAAAAACATTTCTAAATAAAAATATGAAAGCATGCATGTGTGTATGCATCCCATTTTGAATTCTTTTGAATTGCCTTGTTTATGTGTTTCTTTGCTTGTAAAAGGATTCTTAGGTGAAATAAACATCATCTAAACCATTCCCAAACTTTTCCCAAAGACAAATAAATCAAAAACAAAAAAATGAGTGAATGGTCATTTTGACCAATTTAACTCCCATGCCTACTTTGGTTGTCCCAAACTTTCAGAACTTAATAGAAACTTGTTTGGATCTTTACACCCCTTGATTGTACTCATAACAAAGTATCAAGGCCCACTTTGTGATCATCCAGAAACTTTCAAATGCATAGTTTAAAGGACAGTTCAAAATTGAATCTTTATCATATGGGAAGATCCCACTTTTTCAGAAACCACTCAAACAAGCTCAACTTTCAAAACCCAAGCATCTGCAGACTCACCAGCACCAACCTAGCACACCCACCAAAAATCTTTTCAAAATTCAAAACTTGAATTCTTGCGGCCATTTCATCAAACACCTTGCAGATTCAAATCTTCTAAAATCCAAACACTATTGTGAGTAGTGATTGGAGCCTAACTTGTTCCCTCTCTGGTTGCAACTAGGCTTTAGTAGATCATCTAGCTCAAGTGCAAACCTCTAGCATCACTGTAAGCTTGGCAATGCCATCAATGGTGAGCATGCCGAGTGCACCCTTGTCACCCCCATGTCGACAGCAAGCTAGGAGAAGAACAGCGCCTAGCCAACATGTCTGGGAGCAAGCCAACACCCCACCGCCACTCCCTGTCCAGCGCTCGAACCTTGCCAACCCCTGGACCACACGCACGGACCATGCCAAGCTCGCCAGCAACCATGCCGACAGCGCGCCCCGTGCGCCACGCTCGACCGACGCCCACAGACCGCGTGCCGCCCTTGCCGCGTGCATATGTGATCACCACCGTCCCAGCAACCCCGCAGACACGCTCGTTCGTAGCCGCGCGGACCACGCACGCTGTGCGCATTAAAAACCTCCGTCGGGCACGCGCAGAGCACCGCCGCGTTCCGACCAAACCGCACCGCCCCACGCCTCGCCACCGCATCATTGAGCATCGCCAGGGAGCACCGCACCGCCCCCTACCGTCGCCCACGCCGCTAGCCTTCTGTGTCATCGACCACGACGAGCTCAGCTTGCGCCTGTCGGTTCCCTCTCGCCACTATAAATAGAGGCCAACCCCAGCCGAATTGAGCAAATCACCTCACTCCCCTCTCACCCAGAACCACCTAGCCTCAGTCCCGAAGCAAGGCGAGCAGCGCTTCGCCGGAATTGCACCGGAGCCCGCCGCTACTAGAGAAGAAGGGGGCCAGCGATTGGAGCCACCCCAGGAGAAGCTGCCGGTACCAGGAGGTTCACCGTAGTCGACTTCGTCGTTCGCCCGCCTCGTCGACCCTCGCCTGAGCCCCGGTGAGCCCCCAACGACCCTCACCTGCCGCGTTAGGTTTCAGTCTCGCTAGAGTTGCCCGACGTGGATGACGACCCTCAGCCGTTAGATTAGAACAAGATCCCACGGCTCACATCGCCCCATACCGCTTCGCACCCCCTCGTCTCACTGATGCGTGGGAACAGCAACTTAACTAGCCCGCGTAAGCGCTGTGCTTAGCAGGCCGGCCCAGTATCGCTTCCCGCGCAACCCAGTCGTTTGAATTTAACCTTTTCCATTTTATTTCAAACACACTTCTGTACCTAGATTCAAAAATCAACCCAGATCGATTGAGTGAACCAAATTGAATGAAACCAATTTTGTTAGAAAGGTCTTGAAATGCTGAATCCAAGCCCGTTGGATTCAAGTCATTTGGATCTGTAGATCATCCTTGGTAAAAAGAACAAGGCAGAAGCTTTTCTGCATTCAAACATTTTTCAAACTAAAACCATAATAGCTTTTTAGTTGATTCCAACTCTCAAAACTCACATTTAACCATACCTTTCAGAATATATAAAAATATATAGGTTACTTACATAAATAATGTTCAAGTAATAAAAGAATGTCACATAGGAATTTCTAGTCACTTATTTAATTAAAATAAAAGGGTAAAACCTTATTAAATTGTGACACCACTTTAAATCACATTCCCATGGACTAAAATATGTGGTGATGACATGTGTCAACATGATCCCATGTTTGGTTTGGAGAATATTAAATCTTAAGTAGTTTTTCAATGAGTAGAAATTACTTTTCTAAAAATAAAAGGAATTAAACCAAGCTTTAATCTTGTAATGTTAGAGATGATGCTAGATCATCTATAGGACCCCTTTTGTGTGATGATTGCAAGTAGTTAAGTATTGTTTGGTGATTGTGTACCTCGTATTTATTTATAGACGCTAGTACCGACCAAGCATACGAGAAGGACGGAGGATACTACGAAGAAGAAGCCGAGGAGAACTTCAACCACTGCTCTTCACAAGGCAAGCCTAATGCTACTAGTTGAATGTGCAAGCTAACACTTGCAAGATACTCTACTGATGCAAACAAACCCTTACTTGTTACCATATGCCCTAAGCATATGTGATCATACCCACTTGATACCCCCTCCTAGTTTTATTTGCTAGCTTTCTATTTTATTTCTTTATCAAAGCTACTTCCTTAGAGTTTACTTAAGTGATTTGTAGATTCTAGAAAGATATTTGAAGGTTGCATAAAGATCATTAAATTTGGCCTAAGCTAGAAAATCTTGATGTCATCCTAAGGCATAAGATTGAACTTAGTTGAAACTACACTAGTTTACTACCCCTCATTAGTACTCACCCCCACTTATAGATGCTAGTGCTAAGCATAAAACTTGATCAACTTTAGATGGGAATACTTGGTGGAAAAATGGTTATGAAAACCTTAGAATGATGGATCATTCTACTGAGATGTTTTGACATGTGTTTACGAACACCAAATGATTTTGGGTGATGAAAATGTTGAGGCATGAGCCTTAGCCCTTTATAAAACTAATGGTTGGCTGGATGCGATACCATTCCAATTTTACAGTACCACCACAATACCCGAAGATTGGGTAGGGCTTGACTGAAAACTTATATACCTTAGTATTAGTTCCCTCATGGCCAAGGTCTGAGCTGAGGCTACCTTGTGAAGATTGTCCACCTGTGCAGTACCCAAGATGACAGTTGGTCATGGTTGGGATGCCAAACTCACAGGAGAGGTGCTTATACTAGGGCGTGTAATTGAAAGGATAGGATTGATTATCCGCATACTGAGTATGGTGAATTCAGGATTTGTTCCTGACGGATGTCTCGAATGTTTTGGTGAAAGTGTACAATCTCTGCAGAGTGTCAAACTATTCGAATAGCCGCGTCCGCGGTTATGGACAGTTGGAGTGGCCATACTGTTTCCCCCGTCAGATGTTTTCAAAATGACTTATGAAATGAATTGAGACTTTGACTTGACCACAACAGAGTTGTGGCATGAGATACAAGTTCCCACTTAGGTGTTATAAAACTTCAACTAGCTTTTCTTCATTTCTTAACTTAGTAGATGTAAATTTTGCTTTTTGCAAAACAACCTTAGAGCTGAGTGTCCTACTACAAAAAAAAACCCTTCACTTGTTAGTATTAGTTTGCGAGTACTTAAAGAGTACTCATGGCTTTGTCCCTGGCTATTCCCGTGGCTAGAGTATGAAGAGGAGTACCTGGAAGATGGACCCCAGGAAGGTTACGAAAACTAGGATCATCTCCCATCGTCAGCATTGCCTATGACCCCGAAGATGGAGCTTCGCCTACGCTATCGTTATTATTACGTATTCTGCTGCTTGTGTTGTATTAAGACTGGATCATGAGATCCTTATTTGTGTAAGACCTTATGTATGGTTTGTAATGGATGATGTACTGTGGTATCCAATTCTGTTATGTCTCGCAAAAATGGTAATCCTGGGATTGCGATGTATGGCATAACAGGCATCTGGGATTAAAAATCCGGGTTTTGACAACAACCCATATTCTCGTTCCTTAAGAAGGCAATCTTGCCGAGTAATGGAGTACTAGCTAGACAAATAGTAAGAAGAGCAAAAGCTTACACAATCATAAACAATGATCTATATAAGAGAAGTGTCATGAACGTACTACAAAGATGTGTTGACTCGGTAGAAGGACAAGAAATACTCCTGGATATACATCAGGGAGAATGCGGGCATCACGCTTCATCCAGAGGTTTAGTAGCCAAAGCATTCAGGCATGGGTTTTATTGGCCGACGGCATTAAAGGAGGCAAAAGAGTTAGTGGAAAAATGCAATGGTTGCCAGAGATACGCCAGTAAGATACATCTGCCCTCGTCCGAGTTAAAGACAATACCATTCACTTGGCCTTTTTTTGTATGGTGTTTGGATATGGTAGGACCGTTCAAACCAGCCCGAGGCGGAATGACTCACATTCTAGTCATGGTAGACAAGTTCACAAAGTGGATTGAGGTGAAACCAATAAGAAAATGTGATGGACTAATAGCGGTAAAATTCCTAAAAGATATTATCTTGAGATATGGATATCCACACATTGTTATCACAAATAATGGAACAAATTTTGCTGAAGGAGCCTTTGCGAGATTTTTCCAAGAAAAGCACATAAGACTAGATGTTGCCTCGGTGGCTCACCCAGCTTCAAACGGGCAAGTAGAAAGATCAAATGGACTGGTATTGTCAGGAATAAAACCTCGGCTTGTCGAGCCACTACAAAGGTCGGCAGGATGCTGGATTGAAGAACTTCCAGCAGTACTGTGGAGCCTCAGGACCATCCCAAATAGGTCGACAGGGTATACCCGTTTCTTTCTGGTATACAGGGCAGAAGCTGTGCTTCCGGCCGACATAATGCATGACTCGCCAAGAGTAATCCAATACACAACGGCCGAAGTAAACGAAGTATCACGACAAGACGATGTGGATCTGCAAGAGGAAGCAAGGGAATTGGCGTTATCAAGATCAGCTGTTTATCAGCAAAACCTCAGACGATACCATAGCAAAAAAGTAAAACCAAGAGTTTTTAAAGAAGGAGACTTGGTTCTTCGACTAGTGCAACGCACAGCCGGCATGCACAAACTCTCACCTCCATGGGAAGGACCATTCATTGTGAGTAAAGCATTGCACAATGATGCATATTACCTAATCGACGCTCAGCCACCAGAAAAGAATAAGGCAAATAAGGCCAGAGACGAATCAAAAAGACCATGGAACATAGCCTTACTTCGCCCGTTCTACACTTAGAAGCTACATGTTGTACGTCGTGATGCGATGCATCAAGTTGAAGTATCAAGCATATATTAAACCTCGACACTTCAAGCAGCGACTCGGGGACTGCACAATGTTATTTCTATTTTTTAAGACTATGTAGTAAACCTCGGCACCTCGAGCAGTGACTCGAGGACTGCACCGTGTTGTTCCCTATTTTGAATTATGTATTAAATTTCGGCACCTCGAGCAGTGACTCGGGGACTGCACCGTGTTATCCCTTATTTCGGATTATGCATTAAACCTCGGTACCTCGAGCATCGACTCGGGGACTCCCCCATGATTGTTTATTGTTCTGAAATTTGTATTAAACTTCGGCACTTCGAGTAATAACTCGGGGACTGCCCCATGGTATTCTTTGCATTGAATTATATTTCGACAACCCAGTTTGTAACTCGGGGACTGTTTCGTGTTATTCGATATCATCTGAACAAATATAAACCTTCAGCGACCCAAGGGATAACTTGGGGATGACTTACACCGCCCGCTAATTTCTTCCATTCATATAAGAGCTCGACGGCTTCAGCAGAAACTCAGGGACTACCCAATATGCTACTCATAACTCATAAGAGGCAACATAAGCTTGCCTCGATCGACAAAGGAATAACAAGGAGAAAACAATTAACGATTCCTAAGAAGTAACAACCTCAGCGAGTCGAGGTATGATAAGGGATACAAGCCAATCCATAAGAGCATTGTACTTCAAGTAGAAATCGCAAAAACAACAATTATACAACCAAATCTACAAAGGGCAAGCAAGATAAATGCCAGACGAAGGTCAACCACATGGGAGAATACGATCCGGCCTTATGAAATTAAAGTGGGACAAGGCAAAGATATGAAACGGATAGCTTAATTTAGACGAAATAACAATAGTTACCATCACCAACGCCTCAGCGGCACATGGCAAAAATATTCGCACAACACCAAAAGACGGACAATTGTTTCACAAGCATCATACGCCTGACATGCCGAGGACTTAAAGCAAATTGAAGTTTTTTCAAGCCTTTATGAGCAGTAGCATGGTCAGGAGCATTGGACATGAGTATCTCGGACGATGGAGGAGGGACCTCGGTCTCTTTCAGGAGGGTATCTTCAGCAACTAGGCTCTCCGAAGTAGCTGGCGCATCAGCCGACGTTAATTCGACTTCAACGGAAGCCATAGTAACCTCGGGTGTAAGCTCCGGTTGCTGAGGGACATCAGTCTGAGCGCGAGAGTTCTCAGTCCCTTTAGAGGACGACCGAGCGTTGCCATCCCCGCCCGAGTTCTCGTTTGAATCACGGGAGTTATCCGAATCACCCTCCGATTCATCTTGATCAACCGAGTCATCACCTGATGCATCTTCAGCTTCGGCATCATCCGCCAAGTTGGGAAGAAAACTTGGCCCTTCGATCCAATTATGCACGTCAGCATACTCAATAAGCTGGAAGGCGCGATCTTGGAGACGAGCGGCGAACTCTGGATCCTCAACCCAATGAGAGCCAGTGCGCAAATTCATCAGAGTATCGAGGGAGATATCCTCGTACCAAGACAAAACGGCTGTAAGTGCCATATCAGCACCATCCCTCCCAGCAGATTCCTGTTGGAGATATGCCCTAGAGGCAATAATAAATGTAGTTATTGTTATATCTTTGTGTTTATGATAAATGTTTACATTCATGCTATAATAGTATTAACAAGGAAGCATTGATACTTGTGTGATTTGTAAACTTAATTTGAAGTCCCTAGTAAAGCCTCTATATAATACTAGCTTGTTGGTTAATAGATGATTGTGGTTTCCATATCATGAACATTGAGATGTTATTAACAACAGGATCATATCGTTAGGAGAATGATATGGTGGACATACTCCTATAGATAAGCGTAGCATAAAGATCAAGTCATTTTAATAGTTCAATTGCTATATGCTTTCTGATACATAGTAATCTAATTCCTTCGACCATGAGATCATGCATATCACCTTTACCGGATGGATGCTTTGATGACATCAAACACCACACCGTAACTGGGTGGCTATAAAGGTGGCATTGAGTGTTCGGAAAGTATTGGTTGAAACACATGGATCAAGAGTGGGATTTGTCCATCCATATGACGGATAGATATACTCTGGGCCCTCTCGGTGAAATGTCATCCAATTAGCTTGCAAGCATGTGACTGGCTCACAAGGGATCACATATCACGGGAACGAGAAAAGAGTACTTATCGGTAACGAGGTTGAACTAGGTATGCAGAGATACCGACGATCATAACCTCGGATAAGTAAACTATTGTGAGACAAAGGGAAATTGATATCGTATGTAAGTGGTTCATTCGATCGCAAAGTAATCGTAGAAATATGTGGGAGCCATACGAATTTCCAGATTCCTCTATTGGTTATTGTTCGGAGAAGTGTCTCGTTCATGTCCGCATAATTCACGAACCGTAGGGAGACACACTTAAGGATTCGACGTTGTTTGAGTAGTTATGGTATGATGAGAAAGAGATCGAATGTTGTTCGGAGTCTCGAATGGGATTCAGGATATCACGAGGAGATCCGGAACAGTCCAGAGAATAAGATTCATATAAGGAAAGTCCCGTTTCGGAGTTGGAGAATGGTTCCGGTGTTTTCATCGGGAATGTTCTAGAAGGTTCCGGAATGTCCGACACTCCGGGGGGAAGGGTACATGAATGTGTTATACCAAGTTGGTATGATTGCATCATGTACTAAGTGTCTTCACTGTCCAAAATAAAGGGTTTATTCAAATCCTAGTTTGAAAAGTCAAACGGCTAGTTTGAAAGTCAAACGGCAAGTTTTGGAAAGAGGAGAAGGAGTGGGAAACCGAGTTGGGGAGGGTTTCCCTCCTCCAACTGGCAGCGCACCACCCAAGCCGAGTTGGGGAGGGACTCCCCTCCCTCCCCTTGGCCGGCCGGCCCCTCCACCTATAAAAGGAGGGGCAGGGCTCCCTCCTAGAGATACACAAGATCCTCTCCTCTAAACCCTAGCCGCCGGCGCCGCCACCACCACTGCCGCCGCCGCCGACCTAGGTCAAGCCGCCGCCGCCTAGCAACCCTAGCCGCCGGCCAAGCTTCCTCCTCGGCGTGTCTAAACCCTAGATTGTCGAGGGACTCTCTCATACTCCACCATACTCGCTCCGGCTTAAGGCGAAGCCCTGCGAGATCTCCCCTCTACTTCCGGTATCACGCCGTTGTGCTGCCGGAATCGCGAGGAGAGTGCTACAACCTCCGCTGCCTGCTGGAACAAGGGAGAGGAAGGTCTTCGTCGAGTACCGAACGTGTGACCGACTGCGGGAGCGCTGCCGGAACGCAGCGCCGGAAGGATCGTCTACGCGATCTTGAGATCGGGAAGAGTACGATACATCACCCACGAGAATCTGCTCTCGTTAAACACTTTGGAATCTTCGAGGGTGAGTTATTCCATCGACTCGTTGCTACAATCTAGTAGATAGATCTTGGCTTGTTTGTTTGTATGCGATAGAAAATTTTTGTTTTCCATGCTACGAAACCCTACAGTGGTATCAGAGTCGTGTCTATATGTAGATCTGTTGCACGAGTAGAACACAATGGTCATTGTGGGCGTTGATGCTTTTATTGTCGATTGCTTCTTGTGTACTTTGCATCTTGCGGTATGTTGGGATGAAGCGGCCCGGGCTAACCTTACATGACATCGTTCATGAGACTTGCTCCACGCTTGACATGCAACTTGTATTGCATAAGTGGCTTTGCGGGTGCCTGTTTCTCCTAGCATAGTTAAGATCCAATTTACAACGGGTGATTAACAATACTAGTATCAATGTTGTGGTTCTTGTTCGTAAGTTAGAACGACACTTATTGAAAGCCCCAAACCACGTAAAATATGCAAAGAAAGTAGAAGCGCCTAACTTTGTTTTGCAGGGGTGTGCTGTGATGTGATATGGCCATGATTGTGATTATATTTGATGTATGCAATGTTCCTTATTGTAAGTTGGCAACCGGCAGGAGCCATATGGTTGTATTTAATTTATGTTAAGACCCGCGTGTCTATTCAAAGTAGTTGTAATAGTTGAAGCCGGTGGACGACAACCATGGAGAAGCGTCATTGACCTTGATGCAATGTCGGTGATGATGGAGATCATGTTCGTGCTAGAAGATGGAGATCGGAAGCACAAAGAAGAAAGGCCATATCATATCACATATTATGAATTGCATGTGATGTTAATCCTTTATGCATCTTGTATTGCTTAGTAGATGACGGTAGCATTATAAGATGATCCCTCATGCACATGAATTTCAAGTCATAAAGTGTTCACCCTTAGTTAGCACCGTTGCTAAAGCTTGTTGTTTTGAAGCACCACGTGATGATCGGGTGTGTTAGATTCCGCAAGTGTATACAACGTGAGCAAGCCAGATTTGCTCATGCAGAAACTAAGGTTTGATCTTGACGAGCCTAGCATGTACAGACATGGTCTCGGAACACGGATCACCGAAAGGTAAAGCATGAATCATATAGTAGATATGATGAACATGTCGATTGTTCGCCATTGAAACTATATCAACTCTCGTGATGATCGGTGTTGATGTGGTGGATTTGGTTCGTGTGATCACTAAAACAATGTGAGGGATATTGTTTTGAGTGGGAGTTCACCTAGATTAATTTTATTATTAATTTGAACTCAATTTGTCATAAACTTAGTCTAAACTATTGCAAATATGTTGTGGATCAATGGCAGCCCCTACCATCAATTTTAATGCGTTCCTAGAGAAAGAAAAGTTGAAAAACAATGGAAGCAACTTCGCGGATTGGTTCCGCAATTTGAGGATTGTCCTCACAGCTGGTAATTTGACCTATGTGCTGGATGCACCGCTGGGTGACCCACCTGCAGCTGATGCTACCGATGAAGTAAAGAATGTTTACCTCGCTCGGAAGAATCAGTACTCCATAGTTCAGTGTGCTATCTTGTATGGTTTAGAATCGGAGCTTCAGAAAAGGTTTGAGAATTCAGACCCATATGATATTGTCGAGGATCTCAAATTGATTTTTGAGACTCATGCGGCAATTGAAAGCTATGAGGCTTCTGAAAAGTTCTTTAACTGCAAGATGGAAGAGGGCAGCTCCGTTAGTGAGCATGTGCTTAAGATGTCTGGGCACGCAAACAAACTTCAAAGGTTGGGTATAGTGATTCCTAATGCTTTGGGGATTTACCGTGTCCTCCAATCACTACCACCAAGTTACAAGAACTTTGTGATGAACTACAACATGCAGAACATGAACAAGCAGTTGCCAGAACTGTTTGCTATGTTAAAGTCTGCAGAAGTGGAGATCAAGAAAGAGAACCAAGTGTTGTTGGTCAATAAGACCACCAAATTCAAGAAAGGCAAGTCTAAGCAGAAGGGACACTTCAAGAAGGGTGGTAAGAAAGTTACCACGCCGACGAAGAAGACCAAGGCTGGACCAAAGACTGATACTGAGTGCTTTTACTGCAAGGGAGAAGGTCACTGGAAGCGGAATTGCCCAAAGTACTTGGCGGATTTGAAGAACGGCAACATCAAGAAGAAAGGTATATCTGATATACATGTTATTGATGTGTATCTCACTAGTACTCGTAGTAGTGCCTGGGTATTTGATACTGGTTCGGTTGCTCATATTTGTAACTCGAATCAGGTGCTGCAGAATAAACGGAAGCTAGCGAAGAACGAGGTGACGATGCGCATGGGAAACGGATCAAAGGTTGATGTGATCGCGGTCGGCACGCTACCCCTTCATCTACCATCGGGATTAGTTTTATACTTAAATAATTGTTATTTGGTGCCTGCGTTGAGCATGAACATTATATCAGGATCTTGTTTATTGCGAGACGGTTACTTGTTTAAGTCCGAGAATAATGGTTGTTCGATTTATATGAGTAATATGTTTAATGCACATGCACCTTTGATAGATGGTCTATTCTTGTTGAATCTCGATAGTGGAAATACACATATTAATAACATTGAGGCTAAACGTTTGAAATCGAGCGATAACTCGACCTATATGTGGCACTGTCGTCTTGGTCACATTGGAGTGAAGCATATGAAGAGACTCCATTCCGATGGACTTCTCGAATCACTTGATTTCGAATCACTTGATAGATGCGAAGCATGTCTGATGGGTAAAATGACTAAGACTCCATTTTCTGTTATGATGGAGCGAGCTGCGGACTTATTGGAAATCATACATACCGATGTGTGTGGTCCAATGAGTGTAGCATCGCGCGGTGGTTATCGTTATGTTCTTACCTTCACGGATGACTTGAGTAGATATGGGTATATCTATTTCATGAAACATAAGTCCGAGACTTTCGAGAAGTTTAAGGAATTTCAAAGTGAGGTAGAGAATCAATGTAACAAGAAGATTAAATTTCTACGTTCTGATCGTGGAGGTGAATATCTAAGTTACGAGTTTGGCGAGCATTTGAAGAAATGCGGAATACTTTCGCAGTTGACACCGTCGGGAACACCACAGCGTAATGGTGTGTCCGAACGTCGTAATCGAACTCTCTTAGATATGGTTCGTTCTATGATGTCACTTACAGATTTACCGCTATCATTTTGGGGTTATGTATTAGAAACAGCCGCATTCACTTTAAATAGGGCACCGTCTAAATCCGTTGAAACGACACCGTATGAATTATGTTTTGGGAAGAAACCTAGATTGTCGTTCCTTAAAGTTTGGGGATGCGAAGCCTATGTAAGAAGTTACAGCCGGACAAGCTTGAACCCAAAGCGGAAAAATGCGTCTTCATAGGATACCCGAAGGAAACTATTGGGTATACCTTCTATCATAGATCCGAGGGTAAAATCTTCGTTGCCAAGAATGGATCCTTTCTAGAGAAGGAATTTCTCTCGAAAGAAGTGACTGGAAGGAAAGTAGAACTTGACGAGGTTGTCGAACCTTCTCTCGAAATTGCGAGTAGCGCAGCACCGGAAGAAGTTCCTATGGTGCCTGCACCAATAAGAGAGGAAGCTAATGATGATGATCATGAAACTTCGGTTGAAATTGCTACAGAGCCTCGCAGGTCAACGAGAACTCATACCACTCCAGATTGGTATGATCCCGTTATGAGTGTCATGTTGGTGGACAACACCGATGACCCTGAGACATATGAGGAAGCAATGATGAGCCCAGATTCCAATAAATGGCAAGAAGCCATGAAATCCGAGATTGGATCCATGTACGAAAACCAAGTATGGACTTTGGTGGACTTACCGGATGGCCGGAAGGCTGTCGAGAACAAATGGATTTTCAAGAAGAAAACAGATGCTGATGGTAATGTTACTGTCAATAAAGCTCGACTTGTCGCAAAAGGGTTTCGACAAATTCAAGGAGTTGACTACGATGAGACTTTCTCACCAGTAGCGAAGCTAAAGTCTGTGAGGATTATGTTAGCAATCGCTGCATATTATGATTATGAGATATGGCAGATGGATGTCAAAACAGCATTCCTCAATGGAGACATTGATGAAGAGTTGTATATGATGCAACCCAAAGGTTTTGTCGATCCTAAAGATGCTAACAAGGTATGCAAACTTCAACGGTCCATCTATGGATTGAAGCAAGCATCCCGAAGTTGGAATCAACGTTTTGATAAGGTGATCAAAAGTTTTGGTTTTATACAAACTTATGGAGAAGCTTGTATTTACAAGAAAGTGAGTGGGAGCTCTGTAGCATTCTTAATACTATATGTAGATGACATATTGTTGATTGGGAATGATGTAGACCTTCTTAATAGTGTCAAGGAATATTTGAATAATAGTTTTTCAATGAAGGATCTTGGCGAAGCATCTTACATATTAGGCATAAAGATTTATAGAGATAGATCAAAACGCCAAATATCATTGTCACAAAGTACATATTTGGACAAAGTTCTAAAGAGGTTTGGAATGGAAGATAGCAAGAAAGGGTTCTTGCCCATGTTGCCCAATACGACCTTGAGTAAAACTCAAAGTCCGACATCGGCAGAAGATAGAGATAGGATGAGTAAGACTCCCTATGCCTCAGCCATAGGATCTCTAATGTATGCCATGCTATGTACTAGACCCGACATTGCATATGCTGTTAGTTTAACTAGCAGATATCAAAGTGATCCAGGAGTGGATCATTGGACAGCGGTCAAAAACATCCTTAAGTACTTGAGAAGAACTAAGGATATGGTTCTTTCTTATGGAGGTGATGAACAGCTCGTTGTTAATGGTTACACCGATGCTAGTTGGAACACCGATCCGGATGATTCTAAATCACAATCTGGATACGTATTTATTTTGAATGGTGCAGCAGTTAGCTGGAGGAGTGCAAAGCAAAGCGTTGTGGCGAGATCCTCAACTGAATCGGAATACACGGCTGCTTCAGAGGCTTCACAAGAAGCGATATGGATGAAAGAGTTCATTACAGAGCTGGGTGTGGTTCCTAGTGCGCTGGACCCAGTGTCTATCTACTGTGATAACATGGGCGCCATAGCCAATGCGCAAGAACCAAGGTCACACAAGAAGCTGAAGCACATCAAGCTATGTTTTCACACTATTCGAGAACATATCCAAGATGGGGATATAAAGATTTTCAAAGTACACACCGATCTTAATGTGGCGGATCCGTTGACTAAACCTCTCCCGAGGGCAAAACATGACCAACACCAAACTGCCATGGGTGTTCGGTATATTACCATGTAATCTAGATTAGATGACTCTAGTGCAAGTGGGAGACTGTTGGAGATATTCCCTAGAGGCAATAATAAATGTAGTTATTGTTATATCTTTGTGTTTATGATAAATGTTTACATTCATGCTATAATAGTATTAACAAGGAAGCATTGATACTTGTGTGATTTGTAAACTTAATTTGAAGTCCCTAGTAAAGCCTCTATATAATACTAGCTTGTTGGTTAATAGATGATTGTGGTTTCCATATCATGAACATTGAGATGTTATTAACAACAGGATCATATCGTTAGGAGAATGATATGGTGGACATACTCCTATAGATAAGCGTAGCATAAAGATCAAGTCATTTTAATAGTTCAATTGCTATATGCTTTCTGATACATAGTAATCTAATTCCTTTCGACCATGAGATCATGCATATCACCTTTACCGGATGGATGCTTTGATGACATCAAACACCACACCGTAACTGGGTGGCTATAAAGGTGGCATTGAGTGTTCGGAAAGTATTGGTTGAAACACATGGATCAAGAGTGGGATTTGTCCATCCATATGACGGATAGATATACTCTGGGCCCTCTCGGTGAAATGTCATCCAATTAGCTTGCAAGCATGTGACTGGCTCACAAGGGATCACATATCACGGGAACGAGAAAAGAGTACTTATCGGTAACGAGGTTGAACTAGGTATGCAGAGATACCGACGATCATAACCTCGGATAAGTAAACTATCGTGAGACAAAGGAAAATTGATATCGTATGTAAGTGGTTCATTCGATCGCAAAGTAATCGTAGAAATATGTGGGAGCCATATGAATTTCCAGATTCCTCTATTGGTTATTGTTCGGAGAAGTGTCTCGATCATGTCCGCATAATTCACGAACCGTAGGGAGACACACTTAAGGATTCGACGTTGTTTGAGTAGTTATGGTATGATGAGAAAGAGACTGAATGTTTTTCGGAGTCTCGAATGGGATTCGGGATATCACGAGGAGATCCGGAACAGTCCAGAGAATAAGATTCATATAAGGAAAGTCCCGTTTCGGAGTTGGAGAATGGTTCCGGTGTTTTCATCGGGAATGTTCTAGAAGGTTCCGGAATGTCCGGCACTCCGGGGGGGAAGGGTACATGAATGTGTTATACCAAGTTGGTATGATTGCATCATGTACTAAGTGTCTTCACTGTCCAAAATAAAGGGTTTATTCAAATCCTAGTTTGAAAAGTCAAACGGCTAGTTTGAAAGTCAAACGGCAAGTTTTGGAAAGAGGAGGAGGAGTGGGAAACCGAGTTGGGGAGGGTTTCCCTCCTCCAACCGGCGGCGCACCACCAAGCCGAGTTGGGGAGGGACTCCCCTCCCTCCCCTTGGCCGGCCGACCCCTCCACCTATAAAAGGAGGGGCAGGGCTCCCTCCTAGAGATACACAAGATCCTCTCCTCTAAACCCTAGCCTCCGGCGCCGCCACCACCACTGCCGCCGCCGCCGACCTAGGTCAAGCCGCCGCCGCCTAGCAACCCTAGCCGCCGGCCAAGCTTCCTCCTCGGCGTGTCTAAACCCTAGATCATTGAGGGACTCTCTCATACTCCACCATAATCGCTCCGGCTTAAGGCGAAGCCCTGCGAGATCTCCCCTCTACTTCCGGTATCACGCCGTTGTGCTGCCGGAATCGCGAGGAGAGTGCTACAACCTCCACTGCCTGCTGGAACAAGGTAGAGGAAGGTCTTCGTCGAGTACCGAACGTGTGACCGACTGCGGGAGCGCTGCCGGAACGCAGCGCCGAAAGGATCGTCTACGCGATCTTGAGATTGGGAAGAGTACGACTACATCACCCACGAGAATCTGCTCTCGTTAAACACTTTGGAATCTTCGAGGGTGAGTTATTCCATCGACTCGTTGCTACAATCTAGTAGATAGATCTTGGCTTGTTTGTTTGTATGCGATAGAAAATTTTTGTTTTCCATGCTACGCAACCTAGATATAATGGAAGGTTAAAAGACTGGATATTCAAAGTGAAAGCAGATCCGAATCAAGTAAAACTTGACTCAGATCTAGGTGGCTGGATATTCAAAGTTAAAGCATATCCGAATCAAGTAAAACTTGACTCGGATATAGGTGGCTAGATATTCAAAGTTAAAGCATATCCGAATCAAGTAAAACTTGACTCGTATCTAGGTGGCTGGATATTCAAAGTTAAAGCATATCCGAATCAAGTAGAACTTGACTCGGATCTAGGTGGCTGGATATTCAAAGCTAAAATAAAATCTGAATCAAGTAAAACTTGACTCGGATCTAGGTGGCTGGATATTCAAAGCTAAAATAAAATCCGAATCAAGTAAAACTTGACTCGGATCTTGATGGCTGGATATTCAAAGTTAAAGTAGATCCGAATCAGACAAAAATTAAACCGAATCTAGGTGGCTGGATATTTAAAACTAAAACATATCTGAATCAAGTAAAACTTGACTCGGATCTAGGTGGTTGGATACTCAAAGTTCAGGCAGATCCAAGTCAGATGAAACCTGACTCGGATATGCGTGAACCACGGCTAATCTGAATCGCAAAAAGGGTTAAGTTAGCAAGAAACGCAATTGAAGCCTAATAAAACTTCCAAACGAACAACAAGTTATCCGGTTGCAAGCTTCGGGGACTAGTGCATATATAGTACCACTTGAATAACAGACAAAGTATCAACGAAAGCACTTACCTCGTTCATCTTGTCGCTATCAAGAACAATCTTAGCAGCCATATGCAAGCGACTGCTGATGTCGGAAAGATGAAATGGTTGGCTACTCGGATTGCCCTCAAGTTGATCGGCGGCGTTCCAGTTATTGGCATACTCCACCAAAGAGCCGAGGTTGTTTCCGCTCTCAGTACAGGTCAACACTTTACCTCGGGCCCATTGTGTAGGTACCGCTGTCGCAGGACTCTTATGAAGAGTAAGTTGGGTGTTGGCGGCCGGGGTGACAACAGGCTTAGCATAGGAAGCCCCCTTGCGAAATGCATCAGCTATGTTGGGCTGAGAAGAGCTTGTCGGCCCCTTCTGAGATGCTGAAGGTTTGGTGACAACAACCTTCCTATTTTTAGGAGAGGCTTCGGCAGGGGAAACAACCTCGGCACTAGAAATCACATACTGAGGAGCAGGAGGAACTATGGTTTCCAAGGGGGCCGAGATGGTGATATCTTCGGCTGGAGCGGGAGTAGCAGCTGGGATCGTGGTGATCAAAGGGTCGTTGGGGGAAACCTTGGCGGTCTGAAGAGGGGCAACGGGTTCAACAGGATGATATACTGGCGGCATCATGTCGGCATTAATGGTGGGAGCAGTGGGCACATCTCACTGAGGCGATGTATGGGTCGGCGCTGGAGGAGAGTCAACACGAGAGGGACTAGGAGCCCGAGTATCCTCCGGGGCGGAGGAGAAGGCTGCCGAGTAGTATGGCTGGTCATACTCGGACCGCTTGGCTTAGCAGAGAGGGGAGATCTGCAAGAGACAAAGAGTCGAATCAAAAGACAGAAAGAGAGAAACAAGAAGTAC
Organism: Avena sativa; assembly: GCA_916181665.1. Lineage (NCBI taxonomy): Eukaryota > Viridiplantae > Streptophyta > Magnoliopsida > Poales > Poaceae > Avena > Avena sativa. The sequence continues at coordinate 149,356,087 of OV702283.1, read as the reverse complement.
AAATGAAAATAAACTCACCCAGTAACCCCAGGCATGGTATTACGCCTCGGAATATGCTGGGCAGACTTCTTCACTCGCTTCTTGGGAGCAGCGTCGGAGGGGTCTGCCGGAGCGGTGCGTTTCTTCGAGGGAGCAGGAGCTCGAGAAGCAAGAGGCTCGGCGTCGTGCACCTGACCGTCTGGATTAGCTGGGAAAGTAGGAGCCGAAAATGCGTAAGAGATAGGCATCGCGGCAACTACCTCAAGAATTTGGACGTCGTCCGAGTCACCTTCATACTCGTGGGCCAAGATCTTGCCACGGGCGCGAGCCGGAGCAACATACGACTTAGGGACAAACTCTTCCGAGTCAGGTACCCCACTGTCCGGGGTATTCCGATCTGAAGTCCACAAAAGAGCCAGAACCTCGGCATCCTCGGTCTTTTGCTCCGCAAACCTCTGTGAGAGAAGAAACAAAATAGGATTAGCAAAAGAACAGTCACAAAGGCGACTCGGAAGCAAACACCAATGCGTAAATTTACCTGAGGAGGGGGGTTCCCGTGAGTGAATGGCCTTAGTCCCCATGCCCACTCCTCTGGCATATCGGTCTTGAAGATAGCTCGGACACTCTTATATATGTGATAGTCGTCGAGCTCAACCGTCAAAACTCATTTGGGATCGAGGGGACCACTCATGTAACAAATCTTGTGAGAGCGAAGCTGCAAAGGGCAGATTCGGCTGCTGATGAATGCAGTCATCAGGTCCTCACCACGGAGCTCGGCGCGAATCAATTCCTTGAGCCGAATCTCGAATGCCTCGGCCAAAGCATGGCTCTTCCTAGGATTGTAGTTCCAATTCTTCTTGGAAGGGGGGACAATAGAAAAGGCAGGGAGCCGAATCTTATCTCCTTTCCCAGTTATTTTGACATAGAAAAATGATCTATGCCACTTCTTGCAAGACTCGAGGCCGGTGACACGAGGGAACTCGGAGTTTCTCCGAGGTGTAATAGAAGCAGCCCCGCATTGGGTAAGGGATTTATCGGAAGGGTGAAGAGATTTGTCCGGTACGACGTTAGATCGGATTTGGAAGAATTTAGACCAGACATGTGGTTGTCGAGCATAATACTGGCATCCCATGCATGTCTCAACCATCTTGTCGGCATCCGCCTTCGCGGTTAGCCAGTAGAACCCTTGCCGGAAGGCTTTGGAGACCAACGATCGAGGAGCAGCGTGATGCCCGCAATCTCCGATATGGATCTCATGAAGGATTTCACTACCTTCTTGCTGGGAGACACACTTTAGGTATACACCAGTGGTACTTCTTTTGTAGAGTTGCCCATTGATTATAGTATAGCCCTTTTCTCAACGTACTATTTTCCAACTTTCGACCTTGTCGATGGGCAAAGTTCCGTGTACGAGATATTCCATGGATGTTTTTGTCCAACCCGGAGAGACTTTTGTTACTGTATGAACAAATGAGTCTACTCTATCCGGGTCTGTTGGGTCCGCTCCCTTCACGGATGGGGTCCGTAGATGCTCCATAAAAACACTAGGTGGAATAGTTTTGCGCCCTGATCCAAGACTTGACAGTAGATCAGGCGCCTCATTTCCTCCCTTTTGACATACTTGACTTCATAGCCTTCGAAGCACTTGGCTATCTCATCAACATCGTCTCGATATGCCGCCATCATTGGGTTACGCGCGTTCCAGGTGCTAGCCACCTGCTGGGCAACCAAGTCGGAATCTCCACAACAAACTGTGCGCTTGATGCCAATATCCTTGGCTACACGAAGTCCGTGAATGAGTGCTTCATATTCCGCCATGTTATTTGTAGCCTCAAAGTGGATCTGCAAAACATAGTACAGTTTTTCCCCTGTTGGTGACTGTAGTAGTACACCAGCCCCCGAGCCATTGAGTAGCTTTGATCCGTCAAAGTGCATCACCTAATATTCTGTCTCTGGTACAGGGGTAGCATCTGGCATCTCTGTCCAATCTGCAATGAAATCCGCCAAGACTTGTGATTTGATAGCGTCGCGTCTTTTGTAGGTGACCTCGAAGGCAGCAAGATCAATTCCCCACTTCACGACCGATCCCGTAGCGTCGCTATTGTTGATGATGTCGGATAGTGGAGCCTTGCTCACTACTGTGATAGGGTGCTCTTGGAAGTAGTGACTTAGCTTCCGAGAAGCAAGGATCACTCCATAAGCTAGATTTTGATAGTGTGAGTACCGCTGCTTGGATTCTGTTAAGACCTCGCTTACGTAGTAAACTGGTCATTGTATTCCATACTCATGTGTTGGTTCTTTCTGCTCTACCAAGACGATGATGCTGATAACCCGGCTGGTGTCCGCCATGTGTTGGGGAGGTGACCCCGGATAGGGTCAAGACAGGGGAAAGACAAAAGGAATATCCCTTGTCGTGAGCCGAGTTACTATTTGTGTCGGCCGGGTCATATAAGAGTCGGCCGAGATAAGAAGGGCCATTGCAAGTGTAGAATGAGTAACACCTTAACCGGCCGACATATGAGTTAAGTCGGCCGAATGAGTCTGGCTAACTTGAATGCAGGTGAAGGCCGAGCCGAGTCATGCGAGACAAGGCCGAGTAACACGAAGCTTGCAGGAGAAGGAGGTGCCTATAGTCAAACCCTATTCAATGGCTAGGAGGAATCTAAATAGAGCCAAGCACAAAGGACAAGAAGCATAGCAGCAGAAGGGCAGAAGAAGGTCACGGAGGTGATAGTCAGGGAGCCCGAGGCGCGCATGTGAAGGTCTCTGGAACATTGCCGCCGATAGAAGGGGGACACGGAAAGGAGGCCGCCGAGTTACCATATTGGGACAAGCATATTCCAAGGATATGCTTGCCACGTCAGCCCTAGAAGGAACCAAGGCACCTCTTTATAAGGGGGGACGCTGGCTCCTGAGAGGGGGATCGATTCATTCTTCGCCTTAAGGCTCGTGTAGTAGTGTTCTTCCTCTCTGGATGAGACAGCTCTTGGAGCACTTGTATTCATTGAGGAGAGGAATAGAGATTTACTTGTTGAGCATTTGTGTGTAGAAATCACTACATCTTCCCTCCCCGGATCCCTCTAGCATCCATTGGCCCCATACTTTAGCCTACCCATGGCATCTGCCGTGCCACCACCACGACACCATGTAAATCAACATTGGCTCTATAGGCTCCGGTGCTACGAGTACAGGAGCCAAAGAAAGTATCCCTTTTAGCTCCTTTAATGCAGCATCTGCTTGGTCCATCCGTACAAATTTGTCCGCCTTCTTCAACAACTTGTATAGCGGCAAGGCCTTCTCTCCAAGTCGGCTGACGAACCGGCTTACTGCAGCAACGCAGCCTATGAGCCGTTGGATGTCCTTCAGGCATGTCGGGCGGTTAATGTTTAGGATGGACTTGATCTTCTTAGGGTTGACCTCGATTCCGCGCTGGGAAACGATAAATCCCAACAATTTGCCGGCTGGAACCCCGAAGACACACTTCTTTGGGTTAATCATCATGTTGTATTTCCGGATATTATCATAGGTTTCCTTTAAGTCGGATATTAAGTCGTTTGATTTATTAGACATCACCGCGATATCGTCCATATAGGCGTGAACATTCTGACCAATCTGGTCGTGTAGGCAACGCTGCATAGTCCGCTGGTACGTAGCGCCTGCATTTTTTAACCCAAAGGGCATCGTGACATAGCAAAACATGTTGTAAGGTGTGGTGAACGAAGTGGCCAATTGGTCTGACTTCCTCATCTTTATCTGGTGGTATCCCGAGTATGCATCTAGAAAACACAGAAGTTCCGAGCCAGCCATAGAGTCAATGACTTGGTCAATGCGAGGCAAAGCAAACGGATCCTTCGGACACGCTTTGTTCAAGCCGGTGTAATCAACGCATATTCTTAATTCTTTAGTTCCCTTTTTGGGTACAAGTACATGATTGGCCACCCATCAGGTCTAAAGGACTTCTCGGATAAAACTAACCTTAAGTAACCTAGCTATATCTTTGCCTATGGCACGTCTCTTCTTGTCTCCTAAGCGTCGTAGAGGTTGTTTCACCGGTTTGCATTTTGGATCAATATTCAATCTATGATTGGCAAGTTCCCTAGGTACACCTTTCATGTCGGCAGGTTGCCAGGCAAAGATGTTCCTATTCTCACGGAGGAACTCGATGAGCGCGCTTTCCTATTTAGGGTCTAGGTTTGTCCCAATGGCGGTGAACTTGGAGGCATCGCCTACCACAAGTTCCACCGACTTGGTTTCGATGGCGGCCTTGAAGACAGGATTGGAATTAGAAATCTGCTTCTTCGATGATGGCATCTCCGAGGCATCGACCTTGCTCTAGATCTCCTTGAATTCTTTGTTGTAGAGGACAGCTTCTGCAAAGGCTGCTTCTCCAATCTCGCGGTCCCTTGCCTTTGAAAATCTTCCGGATACGGTGATGACATCGTTTGGTCTGGGTATCTTGAGCTTGTTGTAGACAAAGCATGGCTTGTCCATGAAGGAGTGGAAGATGTCGTGTCCGAATATGACGTGGTACACGCTCTTGAAGGGGACCACTTCAAAGGTCATGTGTTCTTGGCGGTAATTGTTGACATTGCCAAAAGCGACCAAAAGCGTGATGCACCCAAGGGACCGAGCCTCCCGACCAGGAACTACGCCATGGAACACGGTGGTACTCCGCCTTAGGGTTGGTCTCAGTCAAGTTCATCTTGTTCAGTGTATCCAGGTATAAGATATTGATGCTGCTTCCACTGTCCACCATGCATTTGGTGAACTCATTGCCGTCAATCAAAGGGTTGATGACCATGGCATATTGGTTCTCCGTTGGAACAAGGTCTGGTGATCCTTCCTGTCCCAAGTGATTGGAACTTCCGACTAGCGTAGGTATTGGGGAACTGGGGGTAGGGTGGCCATCAGTATCCTCAGTGAGGTTTTCTGTTCCTGGACAGTTGGAGTGCCAAGGAACTTGTGGTAGACGGGGGCCTTCTTCTCGAAGGGGTTCTTGTCTTTGCCATCGCCCTTATCGGTGTGCTTGGGGTCAACGTATTCGCCCATGTCACTTGAATCCTTGGGCTCCTCTTCCTTCTTTTTCCACTTGCCCTTGCCTCGCGGTCGGTTCTTCCGGCTTCATTTGTAGCTGGACTCCGGGTCTTCTTTGAGATCGTTGAGGAACTTGCAATGGCAATTGGTGTGAGTGGCTTTGCCATTGGCGTCGAGGTGTACAAGGCATGGAATATCACAGTATTCCTCGTATGTTTGGGGAATTCGAGGCGCTTCCGGGGTAGTTTCGCTACCGTGCTGCTGCCCACGACCAGCCCCCCGTCCTCGGCCGCGCTGTCCGCCATCCTCTTCCTGCAAACTTCATGGCGACCATGTCGGAGGTTGGCTTTTCTTCTGGCGGACTCTTCAACTTGGTGTTGTTGTTCCTCTTAGCTTGGGTTGGAATGACAATTGACGGCAAGGAGTCATGAGCATCGTCGTCGGCAGCCGTGAACTCACTAGCCAATGAGATCATCTGATTAAGATCTAGCCTGTGATTGTCCTGCAAGAGCTTCAACTTATGTCGCAGAAACGTACCCTTTTCTAACCCATCGATGTAGGCGGCCATGGAGGTCTGATCGTGCACTCCTACGCAGGAAATTTTTCATATCCAGCCAGCGGGGGAGGTAGGCCCGAGATGTCTCGTCTTTTTCCTGCATGCACCGCTGTAGATCGCCAACAGTGCAGGGACGTTTGTATGTACCCTCAAAGTCCTTGGTGAACGCTTCTTGCATGTCTAACCAGTTGCATATGGACTTCTCCGACAAGTCATCGATCCATTGGCGGGCGATACCTGTCAACATCACTGGGAGGTACTTGACGGCAACATTGGGGTTTCCCCCGGCAATCTCCACTGTGTTGCCATAATCCTGCAACCACGTAGCTGGCTTGGTGGTGCCGTCATAGGGCTTGATCGTCTTGTCTATCCGGAAACCCTTGGGGTACGTTGTGGTCCATATCATGGGTCCAAAGCAATGTGGTCCCAGTTATTGTCCTTCCCGAGTCTCGTGAATCTTGTCCAGGCATGAACGTGCGTCGTATGGCTCCGGCCTTGTTTTTTTCTTATTGCCGTCAGGGGAGGGGTTGCGTGAGCAACATGGCCCTCCTCCACCATTGTAACATCCCAGCATTAGAGCTTAGAAATAAGCTAAACACAGGTGTGTGCATTGCATTCATGCATAGAAAATCCGAATAATTTTCGCGCTTTTAAACAAAACTTGTCAAAGTGATTGAAGCTTCTCTCAACTTGATGGAATTGAAGCAGATCATCAAGTTGACTGCGATAAGTTTCAATATGACCTTTGTTAAAACCTTATTTTTGGGTAATGATGATTTGATCTAAGGGTAGATCAAATGTAATAAAAATTAAACCCTAATGCATTGCTTAATGATTAATATTTGATCCTTAAGTGATTATCTCATAGTATTCATTACACAACCCATGAATACCAAGTTATAAATATAACTTAAGTAATAAGAATGTAACAACTAATTCTTGATCTATCTTAATCTCATTTACTTATTCCATGAAAAGCATGGTAATACCTAACCTTAACTCTTTAGTGATATTGAGTAGGAAAGAAACCAAGTCAAAGATCATTCACCATATATCCTTCTTTCCATATTAGTCCTTATCATCTCAATTGAATTCTATTTTAATATCTGTTGTTCATCAATGTTGAGTAATCAACTATTGATTCACCAATTCTTAACTTATTAACTATTGATCTACCAAGTCTTAGCCTATCAATTATTGACCTATCAACTCTTGTCCTTATCATGGCATTCACTTCAGTCCTTTAGATAAGAAGTAAGAAGAGGTAAATAGTAATGCTAGTATTAGATATCATCTATAGGATGGGAGTCATTGAAGGCAATCAAATCAATATGGTAACAAAGAAGACTACAAGGTTGAATTCTGAAGATAAGTTACTAGGAGTAATCCTATTGGATCAAGTAGGTATAGTCAATGAATAATATCTCTTAGTCCAATAGAGATAAATAGAAGATAATTATGATACAACTGTAATGCTGTATGGATGAAAGCCTTGATTAGCCAACTGGAAACCTAAACCAGAAAGGATCAAAGGATTATAATGATCATGCTTTAGTCACCAAGATTGAATGCTTATATCATGTATAAGTGACATTGGTGGATAGAACATGATTGAACCCTAGTATAGATATGTTATTCTAGGTAAGCCATGACAATTCACCATGATATAATATGAAGTTTGTATATAAAGTTACTGGAGTTAAGTAGAGACAAGACAATATAAGTTGAAGCTAGAGTAGCATGGAATTATTGAAGTAGTGTTATTCCTCTTATAGGATAGTAAGCCTTTAAGGAAAGTAATTTGATATATACATCCATTGGAGTAATATTAGTGATGGATGATGAAGGAAGAGTATGAATGGAGTTAAAAAGTAACTACTTGTTAGATTGGAGGTTATCAGCAGTGGAGTAGATGATATAACCAAGCATGGGCATGAGAATATTATGAAAGCCTTAGTGTCAAGATCATTGGATTTATAAATGGATTTAGAAGAATTAAAGGTGGATAGGAATATTTTTGTGAAGCAAAGCTAATCATGTTAGCACATGATGATAGATATGAAGAAGAAGTATATCTAGGAAAGGAATTCCTTAATTAGAAGTCTAGAATTATTGAAGTATGGAAGATAGGAATTCTGGATAAAACACTAAAACCTAAATCTTTAACCAAACATAAAATCCACTTCATCTGATTGATCTATCATCTTGTTTCTACAATGGTTTATAGGAATATTTCCTGTAGCAAATCACTTAAGCACATCTTTGTCATTCCTAATTATCATAATTAAATGTGCTTAGGAGTTATCTTTATCAATTCCTTTCCATCAGACATTTAAGATAATAACTTCTATTTTAAAAGGTGATATCATTAAAGATGACCAACATAAAGATAATATGTTTAGCCATTAATCTTTATTCACATCAACAAAAGAATATAAGTATATTAAGAACCCTAAACCCTAGGGTAAGCATTTATAATTCAAAAATCTAACTCTTATATTAGTTATAATAAAATATATACATTGCTATTTCTAAACTCATGAGAATAATATTAATCATATTAATCCCCTAAAACTTTATGTATCATATCATAAGAAAAGGATCACCATACATATATTTCCCTCCAAACTCTAAATTAATTAGAACTAAGTTTTATAAAGAAATAAGGAAATATAATATAATAAATCAATGATTTATTATGGAAATAAAATTAATAACAAAATTCCTTATCAAATATTAGAAGGATCTATATAAACAAAATAAAGAAATATAACATTATATAGTAAAAGTTCACAAATTGATTCTAAATAAGCTTATCATTGCTGCAAGTATTTAGCAAAGAAATTCCATAAAGATAAGTCAAAACAATTTCTTAAATAAAAGGTTAAAAAAAAGAAAACAGAAAATAGAAATCGAAAAAGAAAAACAAACAGGGAAAAAATAGAGAATCATCTCCTAGCCCATGGCCCATTTCCCCTCTTCCTTACTCGTTGCCCTCGGACAGCCCGCGAGCAGCCCAACTTCGGCCCAGTGCCCCTTCGTTCTTTTCTTGCTTTCTTCTTCCTCATGACAGAAAGCACTGCCGGCGAAGCATCTCGGTGGAGCTCCGGAGACCCCCCAATCGACGCCACGATACGCGCCACCGCTTCTCATTGCCTATAAATAACCTTGCGCCACCAGTAGAACCTCGTCGTGCATCATTTCCCCTCTCTCTCTCTCTCTTTGTTTCCTCTGACCCGAAACCCTATCTCCTGGATGAGCTCATGGCCGTCGAATTCGATCTCCTCTTGGACAACGGAGGCCATTCCCATGTTCTTCATGCTCTTCCCGTCCGATTGCCCCCTCTCACGGAAGCTGAGGGAGGTCAGAGAGCCTCAATCGTGACCTTGTTCCCGAAGTCCGATCGCCGAGATCCCCGTCGATTTCGACCTCCTCACGTCTTAGCAACCGTTGTGCTACAATATCGGTGAGCTTGCGATGCTCGGGCACCGTTTATTTTACTTGTTCTCGCCCCAGTTTATTTCTCTGACGAGCATCTGCCACCGCCGCCGTTAGCCACCGTCACCACCACTGTTCCGGTGACCTAAATCGAGCGGCGCCGCCACTATAAGGTTCCCTGCGATGTCCTCTTTCCAATAAGCCCAAGAACAACTCCGCGCGCGCACTAAATCCTTGGCTTGATCATCAACCGGAGAGGATTCAAACACGAATGACGTTAGTGTGACATCACGCTGATGTCATATTCATGTTTTTATAATTTTTAGAAATTGTGATAATGTTTTCTGTAATAAATAAAAAACATAGAGATGACATGGCAAGGGTCCCACCAGTTAGTGACTAGGGTAGGATTAGCTCTGGTGAGAAAAATCTCTCACTTCTTGCTGACATCAGCATTACCTAATAAACACATTTAGTTATTTAATTAAAAATTCCCAAAATAATTAAAACCTTAGAAATTTCATAACTTTTTATTTATAATTCAGAAAAATATGTGTAATATGTGAAATTGTTTAGAAAAATAAAATCTATAACATTAAACTATTATCAAATATTATTATGTTAATTATTTAAATAAACATTATTTAATAAAGATTTTATAAGTAATAAAACTTTGATAATTCATATTTTAATAATGGTAAACGTTAAAAATATAAATATTATACCAAAAATCTTATAAAAATAAGAACTATAATTTAAAATTATAATCATACATTATCATTTCACTTAATTAAATATTTATTATTATTAAGTATGTATAAAGTAATAAATCTTATAAAAATCATTACTTATTATTTATAAATCATAAAAATTAATGTAATATACCAAAATGATCACAAAAATAATACCTACATGTTAAAAATATAATATTATACTTTTGAGGTAAATAAAAATTTAAACACTTTAACAACTTGAATTTAAACCTATTTCCTTAATTAATAATTCATATTAAGGTAAATAAAAGTTTGCTAATATTTCTAAAAATAGCCAATTAAGTCAAATAAATAGTATTAGTCTTAAATACTAACATTATGAAGTCAAAATGATTTAACACAATTTAAATACAATTTTATTGAATTATCCTTCAACTATATATATATATGTAAATTATTTTCTAAAAAGATCTTTATTAAGTATAAAATCTTCAAGAATAATTGGGATTAAATAAAACCTATTTACTTACTTCAACCACAAGTTTGTAAACAAATTAAAACACTATAGTGAGTCCATAAATAGTTAAGTAATGTTACTTCCTTGATTACAAATCATAACCACACCTTTATAAAAAGATAAATGATTCTATTCCATTATACAATTAAGAAACCACTACTTAAATAGGAGAATAACCATTCTTAAGTAACTTTAAGGAAACATTATAAGGTACACAAGGTACAAATATCATAAGCATTACACTTTCAAACCATCCATGTCTTTAAAGTTAACTTTAGTCCACCATACTTCAAATACTATGCTAAAGACTTTGTTATATGTTTTATAGTTAACTTTGGTCTGTTATAATTAAGTTATAAAGCATCTCAAGTCCAAACTATTCAAGCAAACACAAACAACCTCAACCACATTTGATTAACCACAAAGATTGTTTAAACCTTAGAAAAGAAATATTTTCTTCAAATGTTATTATTTTTGCCACTTCCGTCAACATATGACAATTAATCATAATCACATCACTTTATGCTTTACTTATATATTTAGGATTGTTAACACTTAAGTTCTTTATAAGTTACATTACTTGTAAAGTAAAAAATTTGAAGATGAACAATTATAGTATAATAAATCTTGAGTAGCATTTCACATTTGTGTATCTCATTGTTTTATGATATTATAATTAGATATTGTTTCACACACACTCACAAGCCTTAATAAGAAGCACAAGTGTGAAACTTATCTAAAAGGACAACACATTCTAAAGAAATCATTTCCAGTATCCAAACCCTAGAACAACGTTATCCCCGGGATCCGCGTTTATAAAGTGCATCACATTACTTATGCATAAGAGCATCTTGCTTCTTTAAAAATTAGTCCTTACCGGACCAATGATGCTGATTTCAGATATTGGATCTTATATTGTCTTGAAGACCGTGAGTGCATAATCTTGCAATCACAAAAGGCAAGTTCACACTTGCTCATGTCCTTTGGTTATTTTCTGTAAAGTATTTTGCAAATCCAGTGTTGTCATCACCTGCATTTGAAAAAGGTCAGAAAACACTATTTTCATAATAATATGATTATAAGTTATTTACCATGAGGTAATAACCTACTATGAAAGTTCCGGTGGTAAAGGAACATATTATCTAGGACTTAACAACCAATGTCGCCAGTGATTCTTGGGCCGTATATAACGCGTTAACCATGAGATTTGGAATGGGACGGAGAAGTTAGCTGTATCCTTTTCCTCTCGTATGGAGGCAAGACGACCTTAACATGACGTTGTGATTCCTTGTATGGATCCAACATATGGGTGGGCAACCTTACTCCCCACACTTTTGGTGTCTAGATTATCTATGGATGGTGTTTAGTGGACGGACCATTTAATATGGCACTTGCGAGGGCAACACTAGGTCATAGAGTCTTCGGGAACTCATCAGGGTTTTAGCCTACCCGAAAGGGGGCTTAACGGAGGTGAGCCGGCCCCGAAGGATCGTGCAGACATATGAGGTCCCGGAGAGGGCAGTGATTGGCTTGCATCTTAGTCTGGGCCTCGCACCAAGGAAGTGTGAACGAACCTGCAATTCGGATGTGCAACAAAGCTAAGATCTCTCATGGGAAAAGTAACGCACCTCTGCAGAGTGTAAGAACTGTAACTTGTTACTCCCTGTTCTAGGAAGGAGCTGCGAACGCTGCGTGAAAGGAACTCCATGAAAGTTCTAGTAAACCCGTGAAGGCTGACGGACTTTTTAGAATAAAAGCAACCTTTGAAGAAATGTTTACGAAAACCTGCATTGCCTACGACCTATGGTCTGTGGATGTAGATATAGTGCATCAAACACTCCTTTTCTAGTGAACTTGCTGAGTGCGCTCGTACTCAACGTATCTTCTAAACCCTTGCTAGGTTCTAAAAGCCAGTATAGACGATGTCTACGTCAAGTCATACTCCAGGAATCATCATCAAAGGCTAAAGCTCTTCAATGAAGTCAAAAAAGTCAACATATACATCAACTCAAGTGAATACGAAGTTACTTATTAGATAGGAATATAATCTCTAGACATAGAACCTATTTCTATAGTGTATTGCAATAGAAGCAATGCCAGACCATTAGTTAAGATACTAGTCTTAATAGTGTGGTAGTTTTTGAGTTGTTTAATTCTAATTCTTCTTTGTAAGAAGTTTCTTTCTCTCTCTTTAACCTAGAGTGTTCCTTGGATCTTGTGTAAAGAGTTGAGTTGTAACCTATAGTCATGTCTTGGACCTGCTGTGTTTCTGTTGTACCACTCTAAGGGATGTAATACTTGTGAACGGTGTTTCATTGGTGTTATGTCAACGACTATAGTGTACTACATCATGCAGTGGTATGCTGGGTCACCGCAACCATGGAAGCTGCTAGGTGGCGACAGAGGCGGAGCTGGCGGTGGGTTAGCCTTCTTGCTGTTACCCTCCTACGATGCCTCGCATCTGTCGCTATTTCTTGTCAGACACGGAGGGTCATGGTGCGACGTAATCTTATGTCCTTGATTGCCATTGCGCTCTCCGTCATGATGAGGCTGCTCCACGTTATCACGAATGATGATGCTGCCCTGGGGGCGTCTTGGCGGAGGCATGCTCGTACGATGGTGAGCTTTTGTGTCTTCGTGATGTCAGGGGGGATTGGGGTGGTGGAGATGGGCGACGAGGATGAGCCTTGCCTCCTTGGTCGGAGGATATGGGGATGGCGTCCTTCCTGTTACATGCGTCCCTCCATCTTTGCTCTCACGAACCCGTTTGGGACTCGACATCGTGAGGAGATCTCTCCCTTGGCCGCTTAGGATTGCTAGACTGGAAATATGCTGGATCAGACTCAAGCCTCTGAGAGGTGGCCTTTCCTGCTGTTTGAAAGCCTTTTCTACAAGGTCATAGACCCGTTCCATAGCTGCGGGTGATCTATCCTGCTCCAGTAGTGTCTTGGCGACGGCCAAGTTGAGGATAGGTGTGGGCATGACCTGCCTGCCCTTGCTGTCAGTGTATGGCTTGGACTGTGCCGGCTTCGAGGGAGCCCATCCTAGGTTGTGACATACGCCAGGATCATTGATAACGCGAGACGGAGCTTTCCTAGCCTTCTGCTGCTTGAGAAAAGTCTTGTACTCGGCCTCCATGGCTCTAGCTGCCTCGATTGATTTCTGCACCTTGGAAAGATCTCGATCTATCTTTGCGCCTTGCTCCGCGATGGCCTGTGCTTCCTCCAGTAGCTACTGGCGCTTCTCATCAAGATGGACTACGTTCCGTATATGAGCCATAGTCATGGGCTCGACGAGCAAATTACCGTACATCACTCTATCAGCTAGAGTGACTTGGGCGGCCGCAGACGTAGATGCTGGCGTTGGCACATTTACGGTGTTGGGGTTACTCGGACCGATGTTGAGTTCCTGCGGCTGTTGCGCTGGGTTAGGTAGAGGGGGCATGGCCTTTACGCGATCATTGTCGACAACATCGGCTGGTCCCTTCCCCTTGTCCAACGGCTTAGGTGGAGCTTGTCCGGGTTGGTCTTCTTCCATCACACTCCCAATGGCGATGAACACCTGTCGGGATGTGACAGCTTTGTCGGCCTGCTCCTCATGCTTGATCTCCTCCTCCATATCTCTCATGGCTGAGTCGAGTTCCTCTAGGTTGATGTCCATCTCCTCCGAATCTACGCTGATGTCGGCATAGAACGTGTCTATAATGGAGTCAGAGGGTGTCGGGGCTTCCTCGATGACGGAGGATGATGCTGAGGCTGTGATGACCCACAATTATAGGGGGTGTATCGTAGTACTTTTATAAATAGGAGTGTCGATCCCAACAAGGAGCAGAAGGTGCTGAACAGTGGTATGGAGCAGGAAATCCCTGTGAATACTTAGCAAACGGATTTTTAGTGGTTTTCTGATAAGGCAACAAAACAAGTAGCAAGTAATAAATACAACGAACAAATGGAGCCAGTGGCCCAATCCTTTCTTAGCAAAGGACAAGCCGGTGGAAATACTTATAAGGATGAAACGTTCTCGAGGACACATGGGAATTCTGTCAAGTGCTTTCGCTTCATATAGCTGAGTACTCTTCTCTGCTGTTGTAAGTGTTGTGTGGGTGAACCTGTGCTAACATACCGACCTTACTTGGACTAATACATACCTGTGATTAAACCCCCTGCAAACATCCGTAACTACAGGAAAGTAATTAAGATATAAATCTAACCATAGCCTTAAACTCTGAGATCCTACGCTCCCTTGTTCAAAGGTGTCCTAACGGGGGTTCAGGTTTCTGTCACTACGGCAACCCCACAATTAGTAGCCAAATACACAATGCATTCCCCTAGGCCCATAAATGGTGAAGTATCATGTAGTCGATGTTCACATGACACCACTAGAAGAATAGCACCACAACTTAAATACTAAACCATTGAATAATAACTCAACACAAATTCACTACTAACAACATGACTTCTCCCATGTCCTCAAGAACTAAACGAACTACTCACGAGACATCATATGGATCAAGATCAAAGATGATATGGTAATGGATAACAATCTAAACATAAACAATAATCCAATGGTTCCACTCACAAGCATCAACTACAATAGTAATCAACACCGGGAAAGTTTCCCCTAATGAACTAAGCAATATCCAACACAATTATTACAGCAGGAGAGAGTGGTGATGATGGTGCTGGTGGAGATGATGGTGTGGATGATGAGGATGATCCCGATGAAAGCTTGACGACTGTCGAGGGGATAACCCCCGGTAGGGTCACGAGGGGTAAAATGTAGCATAGCTGGGCAGGCTCCAAGTGAAGAAGAAACCAGGCCGAGTAAGAACGGCCGGGAGAGCGAAGCGTGTGCCGCCAACGTATCAACTATGTCGGCCCGCATAAGACAAAGTTGTTATTCTTGCAGGAACCAACGAGCCGAGTCTACCGAGGAAGGGCCGAGTCGGATAGGACGCGTGGCACCTTTCTGAGTAAGGTTCAGGAGGGACCATAGCAAAGCATGGTCAAAAGAGAAGGGCGACGCCGGATGACACAAAAGGAGCCGGGTGACGCCCAAAGCAAACGCTGGCATACAAAGTTACAGCGTGACGCCAAAAGGATTAGGAGGCAGTGTGCCAGAAGACCGTTAGCTGTCAAGCTTTCTAGACTGGGCCATTGGGCTCAGGGCAAGCCCATGACCCGGGCCACATTATAGGGACCAAGATCCAAACGGTAAACCCTAGAACCCAAAGGGTATAAGCTAGCTAGAGCTGCCTATATAAGAGGGGGCATAGTTGTAGTAGAAGGGGTTGGACCATGTAGGGGAACTAGTGCACAGAACACTAGTTCATATAGCTCAAGGAGCACTTGTAATTCTTGGATATCAATCAAATTGCTAAGTGTGGAGAGTTCATCTTGTTCTTCGTGCATGGCTCGGTCGTGCACTCCCTCCCTGGTGACCACAAGCACCCATTCGGCCCCCAACTTAAGCCTACCCATGGCATCTGCCGTTCCACCACCATGACAGTTGGCACCCACCTTGGGGCAGAAGCAGGTGCTTGATGGAGTCTTCATCCGGACGGGCAACATCATCGCCAAGACTGGCGAGCGCGTCTACTCCGGCCTCATCCAGAGGTTTGGAGCACTCAACTTCTTCAGCGACAACGCGGGCTGCTTCGGGACCAAGCCGTTCCCTAGGGGCGGTCGCTTCATTAATATCGGCAAGCACTAGGTCTACGTCGCTGTGCGCGTGTAGCGCGCATATCTAGAGCACGTCGTCCAAGCACCGGATCCGCCAGCAGTTCCTATCACTGGAAAGCTTCACCAACTCATCTCCGTGGAGGTAATGATGACAGCCCCTAACCCAGCAGCTCCACCGATAGTTCCGGTAGTGAATGAGAATGTTGAGGGAGGAAATCACGAGGAAACACCAAGGGCTGCAAGAACAGCAAAGGCACCACTGGAAAAACCAGAAAATATAGCTAGGAGTAAAAGGGCTAAGGAGCTGCAGGAAGCGATAGAAAAGTTGGCAGAACCAGTAGCGCAGGCAACTGACCTGACACGTGTGCAAGCCGAGTTGGAGGAAGCCAGGATAAAAGTTCTGGAGAAAGCCAAGGAATTAGCGCAGTTACAGCAAGATATGGATATCACGATCTGAGAGCTCAACTCGGCAAATCGAGTCAAGGGCGCGAAGACCCGACTTGAAGCGACGAGATTAAGAGGAAGAAACCTCAATCAAGAGCTGGCAGACGCGACGTCAAAATAACGCCAGAGAACAACAACGAAACAGCTATGCAGCCAACATATAATACAGCAGCAGCTAATGTGTGAGCAGCAGAAGCAGCAATGGCAGAATTACCCCATTTGGATGGAGAAGCAAAGAAAATACAACAAGAACGAGTCAACGAACTAGTGAGAGCAGCTAGCATGCTGAATGAAGCGTATTACAGAGCAAAACCGGGTATATCAGGAAGGTCACAGCTGGTTCACTCGGCGACTCCTGTCCCGGCAAGATCAGCAGGGCACACGGCATCCTCACCCGGAGCAGCGCCAAGGAAGAGAAAGGAAAAAAGTGTGGATTCGGGAAGAAACAAGCAGATGATCACCTATGACCCGGCAGTGGCTCAGGGAAACCCAGCACATGCACAGGGAACAAGAAGGAATAATGCCCAAGGAAATGAAAACCAGGAGAATGCAGGCCGAGAAAGGCAAACAGGGCAAAGAAACGATAATCGAGGGCAAAAATTTTGCGCCTCAACCTAGGCGTGGAACTCACTCGGCAGGAGGAGGAAATCCAGCGCCAAACACTGCACCAGCACAACCCAAAAGAAGACAGCAAAGCACAGGAAAGGCAGCTCAACAGCCTGCTGACCCGAACGTTAATAAGTACAATGATGGTTACTCGACAATGGTGAACGACGGGTATGAATTGTCGGATCACGCGTATCAAGCGATGGGAGCTAGACTCGGAGGTAGGAACCTTCAGCCGGATGATGCGAGGCTGAAGCTTGACCGAATAAAGATGGCTGAACTGGTCGAATCGCAAGGTCCGCAGGGTCCACCATGTTTTGGCCCAAGGATCATGAAGGCGCCACCTGTACCAAATTTCCAGCTGGCCAGAGGAACAAAAATGTATGATGGAAGCACAAAGCCAGAATACTGGCTCATAGATTATGGAACTGCTATGAAGATCACATAGGGAAATTTGAGATGGGAAGTATGGTATGTACTGTTGGAGATATGCCCAAGAGGCAATAATAAAAGTGGTTATTATCATATCTTCATACTTATGATAAATGTTTACATACCATGCTATAATTGTATTAACAGGAAACATTAATACTTGTGTGATTTGTAAACATAAAAGAGTCCCTAGTAAAGCCGCTTATTAAACTAGCTTGTTGGTTAATATATGATCATGGTTTCCTGATCATGAACATAGAGATGTTATTAACAACAGGGTCATATCATTAGGAGAATGATGTGATGGACATACTCCTATAGTTAAGCGTAGCATAAAGATCAAGTCATTTAATATAGTTCATTTTCTATAAGCTTTCTGATACATAGTAACCTAATTCCTTCGACCATGAGATCATGCCTATCACCTTCACTGGAAGGATGCTTTGATGACATCAAACACCACACCGTAACAAGGTGGCTATAAAGGTGTCATTGAGTGTTTGGAAAGTATTGGTTGAGACACATGGATCAAGAGTGGGATTTGTCCATCCATATGATGGATAGATATACTCTGGGCCCTCTCGGTGGAATGTCATTCGATTAGCTTGCAAGCATGTGACTGGCTCACAAGGGATCACATATCACGGGAACGATAAAAGAGTACTTATCGGTAACGAGGTTGAACTAGGTATGTAGAGATACCGACGATCATAACCTCGGATAAGTAAACTATCGTGAGACAAAGGGAAATTGGTATCGTATGTAAGTGGTTCATTCGATCGCAAAGTAATCGTAGAAATATGTGGGAGCCATATGAATTTCCAGATTCCTCTATTGGTTATTGATCGGAGCAGTGTCTCGATCATGTCCGCATAATTCACGAACCGTAGGGAGACACACTTAAGGATTCGATGTTGTTGAGTAGTTATGGAATGATGAGAAAGAGACCGAATGTTGTTCGGAGTCTCGGATGGTATCCGGGATATCACGAGGAGATCCGGAATGGTCCGGAGAATAAGATTCATATAAGAAAAGTCCTGTTTCGGGGTTGGAGAATGGTTCCGGTGTTTTCATCGGGAATGTTCTAGAAGGTTCCGGAATGTCCGGCACTCCGAAAGGGAAGGGTACATGAATGTGTCATACCAAGTTGGAATGATTGCATCATGTACTAGGTGTCATCGCTGAACAAAATAAAGGGTTTAATTAAATCCTAGTTTGAAAAGTCAAACGCCAATTTGAAAAGTCAAACGGCTATTTTGTGAAGTGGTGGGAAAGTGGGAAACCGAGTTGGGGAGGAGTCCCTCATCCACCGCCGGCCCACTTGGGATCCGAGTTGGGAAGGGATTCCCCTCCCCTTGGCCGGCGCCTCCCTCCTATAAGAGGAGGGGCAGGGCTCCCCTCCTAGCACACAAGATTGCCCCCTCTAAACCTAACCCTAGCCGCCGCCTAGGGTTTCTCCTCTAGCCGCCGACTTGGGCACCTCCAAGCCCTAGCCGCCGGCCCTAGCACCCCCTCCTTTGTGTGTCTAAACCCTAGAACACTGAGGGCTCTCTCATAGTCCACCATACTCGCTCCGGCTTAAGGCGAAGCCCTGCGGGATCTCCCCTCTACTTCCGGTACCACGCCGTCGTGCTGCTGGAATCGCGAGGAGAGTGCTACAACCTCCGCTGCCTGCTGGAACAAGGGAGAGGAAGGTCTTCATCGAGTATCGAACGTGTGACCGACTGCGGAAGCGCTGCCGGAATGCAGCGCCGGAAGGATCGTCTACACGATCTTGAGATCGGCAAGTGTACGACTACATCACCCACGAGAATCTGCTCCCGTTAACCGCTTTGGAATCTTCGAGGGTGAGTTCCTCTATCGACTCGTTGCTACAATCTAGTAGATAGATCTTGGCTTGTTTGTTTGCATGCGGTAGAATTTTTTTGTTTTCCATGCTACGAACCCCTACAGTGGTATCAGAGCCGTGTCTATATGTAGATCTGTTGCACGAGTAGAACACAATGGTCATTGTGGGCGTTGATGCTTTTATTGTCGATTGCTTCTTGTGTACTTTGCATATTGCGGGATGTTGGGATGAAGCGGCCCGGGCTAACCTTACATGACATTGTTCATGAGACTTGCTCCACGCTTGACATGCAACTTGTATTGCATAAGTGGCTTTGCGGGTGCCTATTTCTCCCAACATAGTTAAGATTCAATTTACAACGGGTGATTGACAATACTAGTATCAATGTTGTGGTTCTTGTTCGTAAGTTAGAACGACACTTATTGAAAGTCCCAAACCACGTAAAATATGCAAAGAAAATTAGAGGCGTCTAACTTTGTTTTGCAGGGGTGTGCTGTGATGTGATATGGCCATGATTGTGATTATATTTGATGTATGCAATGTTCCTTATTGTAAGTTGGCAACCGGCAGGAGCCATATGGTTGTCTTTAAATTCTGTTAAGACCCACGTGTCTATTCAAAGTAGTTGTAATAGTTGAAGCTGGTGGACGACAACCATGGAGCAGCATCATTGACCTTGATGCAATACCGGTGATGATGGAGATCATGTTCGTGCTTGAAGATGGAGATCGGAAGCACAAAGAAGAAAGGCCATATCATATCACATATTATGAATTGCATGTGATGTTAATCCTTTTATGCATCTTGTATTGCTTAGTTTACGACAGTAGCATTATAAGATGATCCCTCAAGCACACAATTTCAAGTTTTAAAGTGTTCATCCTTAGTAAGCACCATTGCTAAAGCTCGTTGTTTCGAAGCACCACGTGATGATCGGGTGTGTTAGATTCTGCGAGTGTATACAACGTGAGCAAGCCAGATTTGCTCATGCAGAAGCTAAGGTTTGATCTTGACGAGCCTGGCATGTACAGACATGGTCTCGGAACACAGATCACCGAAAGGTAAAGCATGAGTCATATAGTAGATATGATGAACATGTTGATTGTTCGCCATTGAAGCTACATCAACTCTCATGATGATCGGTTTTGATGTGGTGGATTTGGTTCGTGTGATCACTAAAACAATGTGAGGGATATTGTTTTGAGTGGGAGTTCAATGGCAATATGATTAAAAGTTGAACACTATTTATCATAAATTAAATCAAAGTGAATTTGCATAGTTGTTGTAGTCATTGGCATCCGTTTACCACCTTGCGTTTAGTTATAATTGAGATGATAGAACTATAGAATTCTGGTTAGTTACTTTACGAACTGGTATCGTATTGTTTTTTGAAGTGTTAATCTAAAGTTTAAAAGTCCTATTGCAAACTTTTAGTAAGTTCCGGTTACTCCATGAAGTTTAATAATTGGTATTAAATCAAGAGTGACAATTCCAAGAGTTAGTGTATGAGTATCATGTTAGTCTCCATGATTCTTGATATTCAAAGGATTGTCTTAATATCAAGGTTATCTAGGATCTGAAAGAGTTGTTTCAGAAACCATGATGTGTGGAAGATATTGTGATATCTGAAATGAAGTTTTGGTTACAACATGATAGAGAATAATATGGCAAAAGTCATGTTCTCATATTTGATGAGAATTTGCAAAAGGTTGGAGACACTAGTTGTCCTAATCCTCCAAAAGGTTTTGGAGAGCAATATTATACTCGCGATTCACCGTTATAAGCTAAAGTAGCTTGATCATGAATAATTCCATGATAAGGGTGAATATTTGATGTAGGTAAAATATTTACCACACCAAGAGATTACTAAAGAATGGAATTTGAAAGCACACCAAACATTTGATGATGGTGATCTACTTCAAAGTGCAAGTCCAAAGACATTGGTATTTAATTATACACGCTTTGGACTATGTGTCATATGTATGACTCCACTGTTGATGTTGATAGATTCTTTCAAACAGAAAAGGAAATACTGAAAGAGAATCTCATAAATATATGGCAGAAAAGAAAAGACTAGAATTGTTCAGTTTAAGTATATAGATGATATACATGTTATGGATATATTCTTTGCTTATTAAACAATGTGGTTCCTAAGTATTTGATACTGAATTTGTTGGTATGAATCGTCATACGAAACAACACAATTCATGAACTACAATGGCCTAAGTAACTAGCAAAAGAATATGTGATGATGTTCATCGAGAACAAATAAAGGGTTATTGTGTTGCTCGTTAAACATCAAAGCTTGCCTTCAGGATTTGTTTTATCAGGTATTATGAGAACAAAAGGGTTGTTCAAATAATTTCCGTAATCCATAAAAGATGGATGATTCACAAATCTCGTTGGAGAAATCACATCCATAAAACTAGTGCTAAAAATGTCGAAAGACAAATTGATTGAAAGATCACTTCGGAAGTGACATCGCCGTTTAAATTATATTGGAAAGAAAACATGAAGAAACTCCATGTGGATGGAATTTTGGAGTCTTTTGATTTTTGATCAAATGACGCTTGTGAAACTTTCCTAAAGATAATTAAAACTTCGTTCATAGGCCAAAAGGGAATGAATGACTAGCTTATTGGAACTTATACATATTGTTGTACGAATTCCATTATGTGTAGTCAAGAGCGATGGATTTCAACTTCATATGCTTTCTCCGAAAATTTGAGTGAATATATGAATATTTACTTAATAAGGATAAAGTATGAAACATTTGAAAAAGTTCAAAGACTTTCAAGATGAAGTGCAAAGTCATTGTAACAAGAATATGAATAGTTTATGATAAGATCATAAAGGAAGATATTTGAGTTACAAGTTTAGCATAATACCTAAGATTTAAGGAATCGTTCCGTGGATTTGCATTTCCCGAAACACCATAAGAGTATGGAGCGTTCGAGATATGTAATTAAACCTTGTTTGACATGGTAAGATCAAAGGTGTAATTCATAGAACTATCATTATATTTTAAAGATTAAAAGTTTTAGAGACTACCGTTTTTCCACTGAAAAGAGCTCCATCATAATCCGTTGAAATGACACCATATAAAGTTATGGTTTGGGATTAAACCCAAGTTGTCCTTTCTTAAACATTGGTATGCTACGCATAAGAAAGATGTTTGCAACCAAAGTCGGATGAACCTGTCTTTGTATGTTATTTCGAATAACTATTTAGTATTCCTCCATAACACCAAAGACAAAAAAGTGTTTGTCGCTTAGAACGTCAAGTTTCTTTAAGAAGGAATTTTTCCATGAAAAGTTAAGTGGGAGGACAATAGAACTTTGATAAGATTAAAAGAACCTTAGCTATATGTGAAAAGTTGCGCAGCGCCGAAAAGTGTTCCGGAGGCAGCAACAATGCTCATGGCTCACGTGCCTCAAAGGTTGTAGTCACGGAGGTCTAAGTTCCTATTGAAACAAGTAGGTCGGGTAAACAATCAAATACCAAGATTTGAGGGTTGAATCATTATTTGAAAATAATGAACCGACTACATGCAAAGAAGCGATGATGGACCCTGACTCCGTAAAATGGCTTGAAGCCATAAAATCCGTGATAGTTCCATACACGAGAAATCAAGTTTTGAACTTGAAGGACCCTCGAGAAAGGTGTAAGACCTTACAGTTGTGTTTGGATCTATAAATAAATAGACATGGATGTTGCACATCTATGAAATAGTCGACATGTTGGGAAGGAGTTCACAATAATTTTCAAAGATTGACTATGACAAGATTTGATCTTTCATAGCGATATTTAGTCTAGACGGATTAATGTAGCAACCACTACATATAATTTTGTTATGTGGTAGTTGAATAAACAAAACAAGTTCTTCTAATAGAATTGTTACCTAGGACATGTGCATAACACGGTCCATAGGGTTTTGTTAATTCAAAGGATGCTAACAGCATATGCAAACTTCAATGGTTGAAGTAAGCATTGCGGAGTTGGAATCTTCACCATGATGAAACTGTTAAAGGAGTTTAAATTCGTCGGAGACGATGAAGATGCTTGCATTTTCAAGAAATTAAGTGGGAGCGCTAAGACATGTTTCTAATACATTATGTGGAAGACATATTGTTGATTGGAAATGATGTATATTTTATTAACACATATTAAGAATTTCATCCTGATGAAAGACTTAGGCAAAACCCAAATATTTGGCATCAATAGACGCTAATATGGTTGTGCCGAAAGTACATAGATGATATATTGAATGAGTTCAATATAGAAACTACAAGAAAGGTTCTTGTCGCACAGAAAGGATTGAATGAGTTCAATATTGATGATATATACAAGTGTATTGACATTTGGTAAGTGAAACAAAGATTCAAGTATAGATTGATACTTGATGTATGAAATCACAAAGAGTATTTATATCAATCATACTGTGATATGTACAAATCCATATATGTCCTATGCTCTAAATGTTATGAGCATATACCAGAATGATTAATAAGATGATCATTGGACAAAAGTAAGGATATTCTTATGATCTTTTGGAAGAACTAAGAGTATATTATTTGTAGAAGTGACAAATAGATGGTTAGTTCATTGTAAAAGTACTACATTGATACTAGTTTTGTCACAAAGTACAAATTAAGTTTATCTCAATCTAAACTAAGGGTGGCACAATATAATGGAAAGTAAGTTCCATAATGGATTTGGATGAGTTCCAAAGTAAAGACATTGTGACAGATACTACAACAAAAGGGCTAAGTATATAACTGCTATTATAGCAGCTAAAGAGGGCATTTGTGTCCATTAGTTTGTTATCAAACTAGGTGTAGTTCACAGCGGGATAATACTATGAAGATATATTGTACGACAATGTTATCAACATGTTTTAAACCCCAAAGAACTAAAGGTCTCACCAAAGGACCAAATTTATACAAAGCCATCTCATTAGAGAATGAGTGATGCGTAGAGACGCAAAGACATGCAATTACACACGGACCTGGAAGTGTCAGATCCGGAGATCAGTTGACCACTAGCAATCGTATACATACAACACTGGAAAGCCATAGGGGTTGAATACACAAAGGTTTGAAACTAGATTATTGACTATAGTGCAAGTGGGAGACTGTTGGAGATATGCCCAAGAGGCAATAATAAAAGTGGTTATTATCATATCTTCATACTTATGATAAATGTTTACATACCATGCTATAATTGTGTTAACAGGAAACATTAATACTTGTGTGATTTGTAAACATAAAAGAGTCCCTAGTAAAGCCTCTTGTTAAACTAGCTTGTTGGTTAATATATGATCATGGTTTCCTGATCATGAACATAGAGATGTTATTAACAACAGGGTCATATCATTAGGAGAATGATGTGATGGACATACTCCTATAGTTAAGCGTAGCATAAAGATCAAGTCATTTAATATAGTTCATTTGCTATAAGCTTTTTGATACATAGTAACCTAATTCCTTCGACCATGAGATCATGCCTATCACCTTCACTGGAAGGATGCTTTGATGACATCAAACACCACACCGTAACAGGGTGGCTATAAAGGTGGCATTGAGTGTTCGGAAAGTATTGGTTGAGACACATGGATCAAGAGTGGGATTTGTCCATCCATATGACGGATAGATATACTCTGGGCCCTCTCGGTGGAATGTCATCCGATCAGCTTGCAAGCATGTGACTGGCTCACAAGGGATCACATATCACGGGAACGAGAAAAGAGTACTTATCGGTAACGAGGTTGAACTAGGTATGTAGAGATACCGACGATCATAACCTCGGATAAGTAAACTATCGTGAGACAAAGGGAAATTGGTATCGTATGTAAGTGGTTCATTCGATCGCAAAGTAATCGTAGAAATATGTGGGAGCCATATGAATTTCCAGATTCCTCTATTGGTTATTGATCGGAGAAGTGTCTCGATCATGTCCACATAATTCACGAACCGTAGGGAGACACACTTAAGGATTCGATGTTGTTGAGTAGTTATGGAATGATGAGAAAGAGACCGAATGTTGTTCGGAGTCTCGGATGGGATCCGGGATATAACGAGGAGATCCGGAATGGTCCGAAGAATAAGATTCATATAAGGAAAGTCCTGTTTCGGGGTTGGAGAATGGTTCCGGTGTTTTCATCGGGAATGTTCTAGAAGGTTCCGGAATGTCCGGCACTCCGAAAGGGAAGGGTACATGAATGTGTCATACCAAGTTGGAATGATTGCATCATGTACTAGGTGTCATCGCTGAACAAAATAAAGGGTTTAATTAAATCCTAGTTTGAAAAGTCAAACGCCAATTTGAAAAGTCAAACGGCTATTTTGTGAAGTGGTGGGAAAGTGGGAAACCGAGTTGGGGAGGAGTCCCTCCTCCACCGCCGGCCCACTTGGGATCCGAGTTGGGAAGGGATTCCCCTCCCCTTGGCCGGCGCCTCCCTCCTATAAGAGGAGGGGCAGGGCTCCCCTCCTAGCACACAAGATTTCCCCCTCTAAACCTAACCCTAGCCGCCGCCTAGGGTTTCTCCTCTAGCCGCCGACTTGGGACTTCCAAGCCCTAGACGCCGGCCCTAGCACCCCCTCCTTGGTGTG
This sequence comes from Avena sativa, assembly GCA_916181665.1. Classification (NCBI taxonomy): domain Eukaryota; kingdom Viridiplantae; phylum Streptophyta; class Magnoliopsida; order Poales; family Poaceae; genus Avena; species Avena sativa. The sequence continues at coordinate 149,330,227 of OV702283.1, read as the reverse complement.
TCTAAACCCTAGAACACTGAGGGCTCTCTCATAGTCCACCATACTCGCTCCGGCTTAAGGCGAAGCCCTGCGAGATCTCCCCTCTACTTCCGGTACCACGCCGTTAGGCTGCCGGAATCGCGAGGAGAGTGCTACAACCTCCGCTGCCTGCTGGAACAAGGGAGAGGAAGGTCTTCATCGAGTACCGAACGTGTGACCGACTGCGGAAGCGCTGCTGGAACGCAGCGCCGGAAGGATCGTCTACACGATCTTGAGATCGGCAAGTGTACGACTACATCACCCACGAGAATCTGCTCTCGTTAACCGCTTTGGAATCTTCGAGGGTGAGTTCCTCTATCGACTCGTTGCTACAATCTAGTAGATAGATCTTGGCTTGTTTGTTTGCATGTAGTAGAAATTTTTTGTTTTCCATGCTACGAACCCCTACATGTACCGCAAATGCTGGAAGGACCAGCTCGGGTATGGCTGAACAATTTGCCACCTGGAAGCATTAACAGCTGGATCGATTTTCAAGACGCCTTTGTGAGCAATTTCACGAGAACTTACAAGAGGCCGAATCGCCCACAAAAACTGGCGATGTGCAAGCAAAGACCGAATGAAATAGATAGAGAATTCCTCACAAGATGGTGCACAATGCGCAACTCTTGCGAAGGGCTAATCGAGTCATAGGAAATCGCTTGGTTCGCCCAAGGTTGTAGGCACAAAAGTGTGCTGTGGCAAAGGTTACAGAGGGATATGCCGGCAAGTTTGGCAGAAACAATAAGGATTGCTGATTCATATGCGTTAGGAGATCCGACTCAGCCGCTGCTCATGTCGGCAGACGGGATGACGGAGACTCAGATCTATGATGCTGCCGGGTCGCAAAGGCGCCAGGAAAGCTCCGAACACAGAAGCAAGAGAAGAGGTGAAAGGCCAGACTATAGATATGGCTTGACTCAAGTTGCGGCCGTGAGTCAGGACCATCCAGATGCTGGTAGTAGCCAATGCCAAAGGACAAGTGGACAACAACAGTGGTTTCCAAAGAATGATGGAAAAAATCCATATGAGCAAAGGAAGCAATACCAGGACCGACAGAAGTATACCTATGAGATGATGCTGGACCATCCGTGTAAGTTTCACATGCCTAGTCCGAGTAAGCCAGCCAATCACACAACAAGGCAATGCACTTGGTTTCAGAAAGGAGATAGAGGGGATTCGTCGAATAAGCATCTTCCTCCACCTCCCCCTCCACCACTTACAGGAGGAAATGCCCAAGCTGTGGGAACAGACAACAGATACGACAACAGGTAGCCGAGGTATCATAATCAAGAAAGAATACAAATTGTGCACTAGGTGCATAATCCAAGAGGTGACGACGCTCATATCGGCCACGGAACTAGAAATGAGTACAGAGAACATCACCAGAGTTATGTCGTCTTCGTCATAGAGCCGAATGACAAATAGAGTCAGCAGCGACGGATGATGGAAGTGACTGCCACAATGCCGGCAATTCCCAAGTACATGCATTGGTCTGAGCAAGAGATAACTTGGAGCATAAAGGATCACCCCAAGATCATGCCAACCCCAGGAGGATATTCCCTAGTTTTGGATCCAACATTCATGGGCCCAGATATGAATGTCAAGTATTCAAAAGTACTGATCAATGATGGCAGTAGCATCAACATCATGTACAAGGATACTATGCTCAAGTTAGGCATTACCATGAACATGCTGGAGCCGACTAAGACCACTTTTCACGGTATTGTGTCGGGATTGTCCTATGAGCCAATTGGCAAGATCTGGGTCGACGTCTTATTCGGCAACAAAGAGAATTGTCGCACTGAAGCCATAGAGTTCGAGGTGGTTGATTTGGTCAGCTCCTATCATGCCTTACTCGGCAGGCTGGCTATGGCAAAGTTTATGGCTACTCCCCACATTTCTTACTTGAATATGAAGCTGCCAGGCCCATGTGGGGTGATTACAGTTGAAGGGGATTACAAAAGATCCATTGCTTGTGCCTCAGCCAGATCTTCACTGGCTGAGTCACTCGTCATAGCACAAGAAAAGCATCAAATGTTAGAAGTGGCAGCATTGGCCAAAGCATCACAAATGTCCATGCCGGCACTCACCAACCCGCATGGCAATGTGTCATTTCAAGCTACCGAAGAAACCAAGTACAGGTGGATGAGACTTTCCCAGAGCGTACAGTTACCATTGGGGCTGGCCTCACCGACAAATAGGAAAGCGAGCTCACCAGCTTCCTCCATGAGAATCGGGATATATTTGCATGGTCCACACAGGATCTATAAGGAGTTCCGAGGGAGCTGTCTAAGCACTCTCTTCATGTAAGACCAGATGCCAAGCCGGTGAAGCAACCCCTCCGCCACTTCGCCGAAGATAGGAGGAAAGTAATAGCTACCGAGATTGCCAGGCTCTTAGCTGCTGGATTCATCATGGAAGTACTGCACCCGGATTGGTTGTCAAATCCAGTCTTGGTCGAGAAGAAAAAGATGACCCGAACGTGGCAGTGGTCTGGAGCATGTGTATTGATTACACAAACCTTAATAAGGCGTGTCCAAAAGATCCATTTCCCCTGCCACGGATTGATCAAGTCATAGATTCTACTGCTGGGTGTGAGTTCTTGTCATTTGTGGATGCGTATTCTGGATTCCATCAGATACCAGTGAATCCGAATGATCAAATAAAGACAGATTTTATCACCCCGTATGGGGATTATTGCTATCGTACAATGCCATTTGGGTTGAGAAATACAGGTGCAACATATCAAAGATGCATGCAAAAATGCTTACAAGATCAATTGGACAAAAATGTTCAAGTATACGTCGATGACGTGGTAATAAAAACCAAGCAAAGTCATACTCTAATTGAGGACTTGCGTCAAACATTCACAAACTTGAGAAGATTCTGGATGAAGCTTAACCCGGAAAAATGCACATTTGGTGTCCCGGCTGGCAAGTTACTCGGATTCCTTGTATCCAGCCGAGGAATTGAGGCTAACCCGACAAAGATCAGGGCCATCAAAAGAATGGAATTACCAAAAACCCTCAACGATGTCCAGAAGTTTACTGGATGCCTGTCCTCGTTGAGCAGGTTTATTAGTCGGCTAGGTGAAAAAGCCCTACCACTATATCAACTGATGAAGAAATCAGACAAATTCACATGGACACAGCAAGCTGATAGCGCTTTCCATGAATTAAAGAAAATGTTGTCAACATCACCAATATTAGCATCATCACTATCCAAAGAGCCAATGTTGCTCTATGTCGCCGCAACCAACAGAGTTGTAAGTGCAGTAATAGCGGTTGAATGCGAAGAAGAGGGCAAATCAGTCCAAAGAACAGTTTATTACTTGAGCGAAGTGCTCTCTGTGTCAAAACAGAACTACCCACATTATCAGAAAATGACATACGGGGTATATATGGCAACAAAGAAGCTGAAACATTACTTTCAAGAACACCCAATCCGGGTAATATGCGAGGCACCTATCTCAGATATATTGGGCAGCAAGGATGCTAGTGGCCGAGTCGCAAAATGGGCGATAGAACTAGCACCATATACTCCATAGTATGATAGGCGAGATGCAATTAAATCTCAAGTTGTTGCAGATTTCTTTGTAGATTGGATGGAAATGCAGTAAGAACCACCACTGCCAGACCCGAACTACTGGAAAATGCATTTTGACGGGTCCAAGACAAAAATGGGTCTGGGCGTCGGGATAGTGCTCACATCACCAAAGAGGGATCAGCTCAAGTATGTGCTACAAATTCATTTTGCTGCTTCCAATAATGTTGCCGAGTATGAAGCACTTGTCCACGGCATCAAAGTGGCCAAAGAAATTGGCATCAAAAGGATCATGTGCTTTGGCGATTCGGATTTGGTGATTCCATAGGTGTCTGGAGATTGGGACGTGCTGGACGCAAACATGGCATTATATCGTTTCCATGTGCAACAAATTTCGGGATACTTTGACGGGTGTGAATTCCACCACGTCCCAAGAGCAGAGAATTAAGCAGCAGATGTACTGTCCAAACTAGGTTCATCTCAGCAATCAATACCACCAGGAGTAGCCTTGGAGCACCTTAGGAAACCATCGATCAAGCTATCACCAAAGTCCGAATCAATATTCATCCCGGCAACACAAGAATCAGATGTTATGCCGATGGATATTGACTCAGGGGCAGTTTCGAGTCACTCGGGGACTGACCCGCTCACCTCAGGGGTTGCCGAATCACACCCGGGGACTCGTCAGGTCATGTCGGCAGAACATTTGTTGGCAGATCCAATAGAAATTGATGGTGAAGCAGACTCGGAGCCACTGATACCAACATGGGCATAGCCAATATTCAACTACTTAAAAGATGGAACTTTGCCGAATGATGAGATATTGGCAAGACAAACAGCAAGAAGAGCAAAAGAATACACCATAATAAACAAGGAACTATACAAGAGAAGTGTGACAAGCATACTGCAGCGTTGTATCAGCTCAGAGAAAGGCCAGGAGATTTTGTTGGATATTCATCAAGGGGAATGTGGGCACCATGCGTCATCAAGAGCATTGGTGTACAAGGCATTCTGACATGGATTTTATTGGCCAAGCGCATTGGCACAGGCACAAGAGTTGGTCGGCAAATGCAGTGGTTGTAAACACTATGCATCCAAGTCACATTTACTAGCATCTGAACTAAAGACTATACCAATCACTTGGCCATTTGCAGTATGGTGCCTAGATATGGTAGGGCCATTCAAACCAGCAAGGGGAGGCATGACTCATATTTTGGTAATGATTGATAAGTTCACCAAATGGATAGAAGTGAAACCCATCAAAAAATTGGACGGTAAAACAGCTGTCACATTCTTAAGGGACATAATACTAAGATATGGTTACCCGCACAGTGTAATCACGGATAATGGCACGAACTTTGCCGAAGGTGCTTTTGCTAAATTTTGCGGGAAAAAACAAATAAGACTTGATGTAGCATCAGTCGCTCATCCATAATCAAATGGACAAGTTGAACGAGCTAACGGCTTAATCCTATCTGGAATAAAACCCCGTCTGATGGAACCACTCCAGAGATCACCTGGTTGCCGGATCGAGGAACTACCCACAGCACTATGGAGTCTAAGAACAACTCTGAATCGGTCAACAGGCTATACACCATTTTTCCTCGTATATGGGGCAGAAGCAGCTCTGCCTGCCGACATAGAGTATGACTCACCAAGGATAAGGCACTACTCGGAAGGCGAGGTAAAAGAGGCCCAAGAAGATGGAGTAGACTTACTCGAAGAAGCAAGGGAACTGGCGTTATCCAGATCTACTATATATCAACAGAATCTCCAACGCTACCATAGCCGGAAAGTTCAACCTCATGTTTTTCGAGAAGGGGATATGGTGCTAAGGCTAGTGCAACGCATAGCAGGAATGCATAAATTATCACCCCCATGGGAAGGTCCATTCATTGTAAGCAAAGCATTGCACAATGATTCATATTATCTCATAGATGCTCGTGAATCACAAAATAACAAGGCGGACATGTCAGGAGATGAGACCAAAAGGCCATGGAATGTGGCACTACTTCGTACCTTCTATACTTAGGAGAAGCAATGCATGTATCACTCGAACTCTCATATGTCGGACGTTTGTGCCGGCTATGTGCTGACAATAAAATGGTATGACTCGAAAAATTGACTCGGGGACTACCCCTAAAGTTTTCCCTCTCAATTATTTTATGTCGGCTGGCGTGACACCCGAAACTTATCTCGGAGCAAGTAGTGTTTACTCGGAAAAAATCAACTCTTCGACTATGCTATTGTCCGAAAACACGGCTTCATGGCAAGCAAGAGGAAAGGATGTATGACGGGTAAACATGAACGCCGGATAAGTACAAAGGAGAAACACGAGTCGGCTTTATGTCTTTGCCTAACCCACTGCAGGTCGTGTTATACTGCGTGTTGAATCATCTTGGCCAAGTGATCCAAGTTTCATATCCGCTAAATATATCCTTAGTACTTTGAGACTCTAATGTCGAACACCAAAAAAGGTAGATAGGGGCCAAAGTCGAGGAAAGGTGAAACGTCAAAATGAGACTCGGAGACTTGTCCTTGAATGATTCACACTCAGAACATAACGAAAATATATAAAGCATTATCAAAAGGCGCATAATCAAACTTAAAGTGCAATGTACATTACATTTGTACCCGGCATACCGGGGATCTAATCAAAAGTTCAAGTACTTATTAGCCTAAGAAGCAGCAGGACTCGGAGGAGCACCCTTGGAGCTAGGAGCGTCGCTTGGAGCATCTGCCGAGTCAGGGGCGTCAGTGGCCGGGTCATCGGAACCATGTGACTCGGTTGCTTTGCTGTCGGCACCCTCTTCATCAGCAACTTCAACAAGCGGATCGCCGAGGTCGAGGAAGCTGGGCCCGTCGCACCAAGCGTGCACCATGGTGTACTCGATCATGGTGTAAGCTCGCTCCTGGTGTTTCTTGATCATCTCCGGGTCATTCAACCATTTGCCATCTCCTCTTATACAAGAAAGAACATCAAGATTGATGTCCTTGTACCATGAGAGCACGAAGGAGAGAACCTTGTCGGGTGCAGCTCGACTGGATGACTCACGCCACTGATCTAGCCAGTCCTTAGTATGGAGTAATATCCCAGCAAGTGGCTCGATGAGTTCAGGTGCATCCTCATCCGGCCAAAGCATGCGAAACGCATGAATAGCCGACTTGAGCAGGTCCACGTTGCAATACTTGAGGGTCTTGACCCGCTCTGACACCGCTTCGAGATGCTCCTCCATGGTCACCTCGCCGTCAGCCGGAGCGCCAGACTCGGCCCTCACTTTCTTCATGGCCCGAATGGCAAACATGTTGGCCTCAGGAAAATTCTCTGCAAGCAAAAGAGAAAGTTAGCAAAATAAGAAAAGTAAATGGAAGAAGTCCAGAGCAAACTGAACAGTGCAAAAAGAGTAAGAACTCACTACCGATAAAGGATTTGATAGCGCCGAGTTTGCTATGCCAAATCTTAGCCTTGGCTTGGAGGGCGTCGAGGTTCAGGTTTGCCGACTGAGCCGATGACTCGGCCTCGTCGAGCAGCCTCTTGGTCTTTTCGGCGCTGGCGGCCTGCTGCTCAGTCTTCTCGGCGAGCTCCTCCTTCAGCCCCTTCACCTCGGCCAAGTGTTTCTGCTCCATCTCGGCCATCAGCTTCTTCAACCGAGTCACCTCGTATTACTCCTTCTGGAGTTCGTCTTGGTGCTTCTCTACTTATTCGGAACAAACTATCGTCCGCAGCGACAGAGATATTTTTGACCTACGGCAAGAACATGGTAGGGACACAAAGATAGCACGAGAAAGGCAAGAAACTTACTCTCCGTCTCGCTGATCTGTGAGTGGAGCGTCTCGATGGTGGACTGAGCTGAAGCTGTGGAAAAGAGCAAGAACAGACTCAGACAATGAACCAAAGAAAGATACACTGAATAAAGAAAGGACGAATAAGAACATTACCTTGGCCTTGGGTGTCAGTCTGCAGCTTCTCATACGCAAGTTTGAGCTTGCGATGCTCCAGGAGAAGAGCTTGATGCACCTTGGTGTGCTCGTTATGCGTGAGCTGTACAAAGCAAACAGACAATAAGTAAAGGACAAGTCAAGCAGTCGGCCGGATAAAAAGTGACTCTTATCTAAGATCTTACAACCGAGTAAGTTCCTCACTCAGCAGTAACCTCGGGGACTAGGGATCGAAGCTCTAACATATGAGTTTGGCATAAGGAAATAAAAAGGCTTAAGATCTTACAACCGAATAAGTTATTCATTCGACAGTAACCTCGAGGGCTAGGGATCGAAGCTCTAGCATGCAAGCTTGGCGTGAAAATCTAAAGACTAAGTGATTACTGAGAGCTTACAGCCGAGTAAGTTCCTTACTCAGCAATAACCTCGGGGACTAGGTAGTATGCATAAATGAAATACTCAACAACACAAAAGAGTAAAAAGATCATTTACCTCATTCACTTCATCAGCGTGGGCCATTAAGGTGATGGCCTGCTGGGTCATGTCAGAGACGGCCTTGGGGCCCAGCTTCAGTTTCTTGCCAGCGCGGGTGCTGACCTCCTGCTCGCCTGCTGCATTCCATGCCAAAGCATAAGGCTCAGCCGAACCAAGGCCTTTCCCGCTGAGCGTCCGAGTAAGAACTTGACCCATTCTCAGGGTAGTTCCTACGTTGGCATGGGTGGCAACAGCACTAGTATGGAGGGCAACAGCCTTAGAGCCATCACCTGACCCGGCAGCCGCAGACTCGCCCGCTTTGCCCGTTGAGGCAAGCATTGTTGCCAAAGTCGGGGGCCGGATCTGAGGAGTAGCACCCGGAGCGCAAACCAACGTTGTCTGCTTGGTGGAGATGGACTTGCCGGATAAGGGGCGAGCCGAACCAGCAGCCTTAGGCTGGCTCTGGCTCTTTGACATAATAGGAGTGAGCGGGAGGATTTGGAGAAGAAAGTGGAGCCGGCTGACTGGGCTCAGCAGTTTTGCTGGCTCCAAGATCAGGAAGTTGTTCATGCGCACCAGCTTGAGGGCTGATGCCAGAGGAACTGGTGGTGGAAGGTTTCTCGGTGCCAGAATCACTGGCACCAAGATCAGGAAGTTGTTCCTGATCAGCGTCAGGGGTGCTGGGCCGAGTCTCCTTCGCCGGGTGCGCCACCGGGTCTGACTGACACTGAGAAGCGTGAGCCTCGACATTGGGAGCCTTGACCCGGGTGGGTTTATGCACCGTAGAGTCAGTCGGAGTGGATGCGGGCCTTATCAGCGAGGCGAAGCTGGAAGCATCCTGGTTAGCCGATAGAGGGGCAACACTGAAAAATAACAAGACTCGCATAAGAAAACAGTTGCGATGCATGAGAAGGAAAAATATAATGTAAGCAGAACACGAAAGCTTACCCGGTGATGAACGGGTCATGGGTGACTCGGCATGTGACCCGGCGCCCAGCTGCTTGGCGAGTCTCATCCAGAGTGGCAGCAGCAGGAGCAGCGGGAGTGGGCTTGCTCTTCTTTGTTGGCTGGGTGCTGGAGGAGGTCCCGCGTCGCTTTGGCTTGGCGACGGGTATTTTGCCGACTCCGCCCACGGCGAGAGGAGGAGTATCATGTACCTGGCCAGCTGCATAAGTAAATAACAGGCTTACTCGGATAAGTTGGGAAACTAAGGTCACAAGGCATGTACCTCCAAAATTGTACAATCATCATCCTCATCATAGTCAGACCAATCTTGTAAGGGGTTGCGAGATTGACTCTTACCCGAAGCTGAAGCAGCGGCAGCATGCGGGATGGAAATGCTCGTCTGGAGTCATGGTCCCGAAGCTGAAACAGGGAAACCTTTGTACACAACTGCACCATGTATCCCCATGGAGATTGACTCTTACCCGAAGCTGAAACAGGGAAACCTTTGTACACAGCTGCACCATGTATCCCCATGGTAACCATAAGGTTCTTGAGGGCCTTTGGAAATTCAGTCTCACACTCTAGAGTCATGGTCATGAGTGGTCCCTTCCTTACAGCTTCGTTGATGGAGTTCATCTACAAATAGAGATGAGAAAGAAGAATTAGAAAAGTTTACGAGAAGAAAAAGACATGTGTGGAGATTGTTGAAAAATTTTCCTTAGTGGTTTCTAATCCAATCCTAGGGTCATAATCCTACAGGCAACACAGTGCTCTGATACCATCTGTAAGATCCCTCCCTTTATAAAGGTAAGGATCCCTGTGATTGCAATGCTAGTCCATGGATCAATGCTAGCATCCACAGTTTAAGATGAAGTACACAGAAACAAAGGTCATTATTACATATCATTCCAGAGACAAACATAGTCTTTTACAACTCCATGGCCATAGGCCTAATACAAGAGTTTAACCATAACAATATAAATAAGTCTTCATCTTAATGTGCCACAGGAAATCATGTTGAGTGTAGACTCATAACCCCTAATCATCATCAGAATAACCTGCAACATCACAAGTTACAGCCACAGTGGGTCAATACATTGGAATAGTATTGGCAAGTGATACCTTAGTAGAATATTAGCATCTAGATACTACATGAATTTGGCTAAGTGTAGCTTAGGCTTGCTTTGCTCAAAAAAGATTTTACCTATTAGAAAACACTAAGTTTTTCTTTGACAAAACTTTCCCAAGGAATCACCAATAGAAATTGGTAAACCTTCACCCTTGTTCAACCACAAGTTTTAACTTAGAAAATTGGGATGAGGAGATTCTTGATAGCTTCCATGTCTTGATGCTCATGTTGTCCAATACCAGGGACATGGCTAAGTATTTAGATTCTTCCATCTGCAGAGGTTGTGCACTTTCCCCACAAGACTTGATTTTCACCAAGACAGGACCTTTCAGAAGCCTTCCCTTAGACCAAATGGACGCGTTCCACCCTATCATCCCACTACCACCAACTGTCCAAATGGCTAAGTTATTGCAACATATGTGATCCAGGCAGAGCCCATATTGCCATGTGGCTGCACTAGAAGCTTCTTAACATTTGGCATCTCAAATCCCTTTGTTCCTGGGTGGCTTTCCACAAGTGAGATACACAAGTTAAACCATAGAAATGGGCCTTGTGTACCCACTCAACACAAACCATTCTTTCCCTTCCACCTAGGTGTTTCATTCACTTAGTTGTTTTATTAGCAAAAACACAAGTCAAAGACTTAGAAATATTTCACATAGCATGAATATATAACCACCCTTGGTTGCTACTAGCTAGGCTAAGCATGGAAATGGTAAGCATCTTAACTTAGAGAAATTTCTAACAATTCTACAACCACTAGGATTTCCCAAGCATAGCATATAGGTACTTATCAAAATATTCATGCAAGTCCTATACAAAATATTTCTAGTGCATAGGTGAAAAATATAGGGATAAAATCATGAAGCACCACTTGCCTTGGTAGTTTGGGGAGTAGCAACAATCTTCACAACCACAATCACTATTAGCACCAAAATCTACACATAAAATAATGGCACCAAAATCACATAACAAATTATACAAACAAAAATATATGGATGCATGCAAATGCCATGTGATGGTTTTTCTACACCAAACAAGACAAGGGTAATGTACTGAAACATAAACAAGACCAAGATACTCAAAAATAAGCTTTATTTGATTTTTAAAACATTTTTCAAATCATTTCTATATCCAAAATAAGCCTACAAATGTTTCTGCAAAAACAACCATTTTTACAGAGGCAAAACATTAAACACATTGCATAAAAAGATAGGATTTTCTCTCCTGATTCCAATGATATAAAATTTGCAAAATTTCAACGTGGGAAACAAAAGTTATGAATTTTGCAAGTTTGAAACACTAATAGATCAAATTTCTGTTTTAAACTCAGGCCACGCGGCGTGTTCTGATTGGCGGATACCATTTCGGTTGGATCAATCATCCAGAGCCGTAGGATTTAAGTGACACTGTGCGGCTCAGATCTAAATAAAACGCTTCGTTAAGTGATCTATTTGTGGCCACATGATCTAGATCTGATGGCTCAAAATGCTCTGACAAAGATCTGACGGCGCGCGAGGCCACAGCGGCGGCGGACCTACTGGCGGTGGCGTTCCGGCAAGTCTAGGGGGTTAGGGGGAACTTGCAGATGCTTACCAAGCTCGCGTGACGATCGCGAATCTCAATGTGGTATTTGCTTGGACAGAGGCGCACTGGCACGGCCGGAAAACCTCGCCGGAGTTCGCTCTTGCGTCGGGTGTTCACTGCCGGAGACGGAGGCGATGTTCTACGGTGCAATCAGATGAGCGAAAGGCATTAGGAAATGCACAGAGGCATGGTGAACACAGTCGTAAGGACTAGGGGTCAAAGGGCGGTCTGGATTTACCGTGATTGTCCGTCGGAGTCAGGCGGCGCTTCGATCGTTCGCGGGGCTCGACGGAGACGACGACCTGGAGCGTTTTTAGAGCAAACCAAAGGTGTGAGAATATGCGCACGGGCATGACAAGCAAGCTCATAAGAATTAGAGGGGAAGGGGAGCACAGGGTTCACCAGAATAGGTCGCCGGAGAGCGTCGGGCAGCGGCGTTGTAGTTCGAATTACCGGCAGCCTGGTGGCGGAGAAGAGGTGCTGAGCGAGGGGAAAGATGCAAGGTGAGGAGAGGGTTTTATAGCCGGAGCAGGGGCGAGGATCGCGCGAGGAAACGCCGGCAATTAAGCCCGCTTCATTCGCGGCAGTGATGGAGGTAACAGCGGCGTCGACGGGGTCGTGGGGGTGCGTGGCTTGGGGACGATGCTCGCGTGGCATTTGGGTCCACCAGTCAGCGAGCGCGGGGTAGGTCTGCGCCGCGTGAGAGAGAGAGAGGAAAACCTCGGGTGGGCTTGCTGGGCTGAGTTTGCTGTTGGGCTGATGGCGCCGGGCCCAGTTCTGTTTTCTAATTCCTTTTCTTTTTCTAAATTGATTTTCAGGAATCTTTTTCAAATAAATTCAAAATCATTTGAATTCCAAATCTTTCTAGACTTTTATAAAGTGAAACTTGCATAATTTTGAGTATAAAACCATGTTGTCTCACTGGACTAGTTTGGTTCCTTTGAAATTTTAAAATAAACAGTGCCTTAGCACAAGATTTGATAAATATTTGAAAATGTTTTTAAAACCATTATTTGTTTTGGAAAAAATTTGTCCAAGCTTGGAACTCAACCACACCATCTCATGAACAAACAATCCTTGGTTTGAAACAAATAATCTCTCTCTAGAAAGTAGCATTGGATCAATGCTTGTTTACATAAAATAATAAGTATCCAAAATGCTTCTGTTTTTGTAATGACTTTGAAATGGATCCCTAAATGATTATGCATGCATGGATGATATGCAAAGCTTTGAAAACATGATTTTTGGGATGTTACAAATCTAACCCCCTTAAGGTGAATCTCGCCCTCGAGATTCGGATTGGCTAGCAAATAGGTGAGGGTGGTCTTTCCGAAGATCATCTTCTCTTTCCCATGTTGCTTCTTCTTCGGAATGATGGTTCCATTGAACTTTGCAGAACTTGATAGTCTTAGTCCGAGTAACTCTTTCTGCAGTCTCAAGAATCTTGATAGGTTTTTTCTCATAGGTGAGATCACTTTCCAATTGAACCTCCTCCAAAGTTACGGTATCCTTCAAAGAAGTCTCTTCCATCTCTGGATGGCATTTCTTAAGTTGACTTACATGAAACACATTGTGAACGACAGACAATGATTCTGGCAATTCAATCTCATAAGCCACTTCTCCTTTACGACTCAGAATCTTGAATGGTCCAACATATCTTGGGGCCAATTTTCCTTTGACTCCAAATCTCTTCACTCCATGAAGTGGTGACACTCTAAGATAAGCTCTATCACCCACTTCATAGGTGACTTCTCTACGCTTAGGATCTGCGTAGCTTTTCTGTCGAGACTGTGCTATCTTCAATCTGTCCTTAACTAGTTTGACTTTCTCCTCAGCCTCTTTGATTAGTTCTGGTCCGAACAAACTTCTTTCTCCCACACCATTCCATAGTAATGGGGTGGTACACTTTCTCCCATAGAGAAACTCAAATGGTGCCATCTCAATACTGGCTTGATAGCTGTTATTGTAAGAGAATTATGCGTAAGGCAGACTTTCATCCCAACTAGCTTCATAATCTAGAGCACACGCTCTCAACATGTCTTCAAGAATCTAGTTGGTTCTTTCTGTTTGACCATCAGTCTGAGGATGAAAAGCAGTGCTGAATTCCAATCTCGTTCCTAATGACTCATGTAGTTGCCTCCAAAAATGAGAAGTGAATTGAGTTCCCCTATCAGACACAATACTCTTGGGTACTCCGTGCAGACATACAATCCTACTCATATAGATCTTGGCTAACTTAGCACTTGTATAGGTTGCACAAACTCAAGGACAACATTAGTGTAAGAAAAAACAATAAACCTCTGGGTACACACTTCAACTAAAAACCCATCAAAACAAAAGCTTCTATAAGAGGCAAATGCAAATGATGGCAGAAATCTGTCAAAACAGACCAGCATGTAAATATTGATTGTTTCGAAAACCTTCTATTGCTCAAATCAAAAAGTGCAAAACTAATTAAAGTTGGGTAAAAACTTGGAGAACAAGCTCAGAAACATGCAGCTCCATCCGACGTACTGAGCTTCCTCACGAATTTTTACAATGCAGCACAAAAATATGTCCCAGGACAGCCACTTTTCACAACTCCTCTACTTCACAAAAGTAGTTGAACTTGACACAAAAACCAAAACAAAAAGGATAAGGAGTGGTTATTGCTGAAGTAATAACTTCCAAGACTCGACAAAACTCTTGGATTATCTCCCAACAAGTACTTTTCTTTAATGCCTTTAAGTTAGGCTTGAAACTTTCAAAGATGCTCACAAAGGAGATATATATTTGAAATGAAAGAGAGCATCAAGAAGCAAATAACCAACACATTTGAGTCTAACCCACTTCCTATGCATGGGGGTATCATGAGAAAATGAATTGTTGAAACAAAAATCCACAAGCATAGGAAGACAAAACAAATGCAACTTCAAAGCTTTCAACATAAAACAGGGAAACTTAACATCATTGAGATGCATAAAACCATGTTTCCCTCTCTCATAATAACTTTCAGTATCACTTTGAATAAATTTGACAATATAATTGTCACTGGAAACAACTTTATCATCAGAATAAGCATACTTATAGTCACCAAAAATAGGTCCAAGGTCATAGACCTGATCAATAGAAGCAAGTTGTTCCATCCTGAAATCTTTATTAGGCAAGCTATTTTCACAAGCAGCTTTAGCAAACTTGGAAAAGTTAAACTCATAAGAATATCCATCAAATTTATTAAAACTTTCTCCTTCTTACAATCAATAATAGCTCCACAAGTGTTCAAGAAAGGTCTACCAAAAATGATAGGACGGGTTTTGCTAGCTGCTGAATTAAGCACTAGAAAATCAGCAGGATACTTAATCTTACCACAGAGAACCTCCACATCTGTTACAATTCCAATGGGGCAAATGGTTTCCTTATTAGCAAGGTGAATAACTACATCAATGTCCTCAAGCTCACAAGGACCAATCTCATGCATAATTTCCCTGTAAAGCTCATAAGGAATAGCACTAGAACTAGCACCAATATCACATAAACCATAATAGCAATGATCACCAATTTCAATAGAAAGCACAGGAACACTAGCTTTTCTAGCCTTACTAGGATGAGAGATAATATTAGAAGCGTCTTCACAGAAGACAATGTGCTCATCCTCTATATTACTAGTGACAGTGTATTTCACAATAGCTACCATAGGTTCAACATTCAATTGCTTACCAGGCTCCACAGTTTTCATTGTACCTTTGTTATTTGCACTAATAATCATAGAATACTCCTGTAACTTAGCTGGGAAAGGCATTTTATCAACATGAGGTTCAGGCACAATACGATTAGTAGTACAAACTTGAGTACTTCTAACGGGAACATGATTAACAACATATTTATACGGAGCATGGTACTTATTCCACTTCTTCTTGGGAATTTCAATATAATAGGCAAAGGCCTTAAAACATTTGGCAATGCTTTGGGAATCAAGACCAAATTCATTCCTAATATCATGGAAGCTATCAGTTCCCATAAAGGATTTAATGCATTCATAATCATAGTTTATACCTGACTTTCTTCCTTTGTCATTCTCCCAAGCTTCAGTGTTCTCTTGAATACGGTCTAGTAGATCCCATTTAGCTTCTTCCTTCATGCGTGTGAATGATCGAGCATAAGAAGCATCTAGTAAATCTTTATCATGAAGAGAAAGCCTAG
Source organism: Avena sativa (assembly GCA_916181665.1). Lineage (NCBI taxonomy): Eukaryota > Viridiplantae > Streptophyta > Magnoliopsida > Poales > Poaceae > Avena > Avena sativa. Next base: position 149,314,413 of record OV702283.1, on the reverse strand, counting down.
CATAAAAGTTATTGAGAATAATATTTTTAGGGAGTTCATGAATAGGACATTTAAGCATTAATAGCTTCAATCTCCCCCAAGCTTGAGTTGTACTTTCTCCATCAAGAGGCCAAAAGTTATATATAAGATTTCTATCTTTATGAATTTCACTGGGAGGACAAAATTTAGAGTAAAAGAGAGATGCCATCTCCTCCCATTCCATGGATTGTCCATTCTTCAGCAGCTTATACCATTCTTCAACTCTCCCTTTCAAGGATATGGAGAGTAACTTCTTCTTCACCTGTTCAGTTGTGATACCTGCATTCTTAAACAACCCGCATAATTCATGGATAAAAAGCAAGTGATCACCGGGATGGACAGTTCCATCCCCTAAATAATAATTATCCATAACACAATTAACAATACTTGTATGTATCTTAAAAGGATCTATCTCAACAGGTGGTGGTTCATCTACTACCCTAGCAGTGGTAGTAGTTTTCCCCAATAGAAAACCAAGTGGGTTATCCATATTGGAAACAACGTAATAAGCAGTAACAATAGCAATACTCACAGTAAAAGTTTATCTTACCAATTCCACTCTTTAATAGCGCTTCACTCCTCGGCAGCGGCGCCAGAAAATAGTCTTGATGACCCACAAGTATAGGGGGTGTATCATAGTACTTTCGATAAATAGGAGTGTTGATCCCAACAAGGAGCCGAAGGTGCTGAACAGTGGTATGGAGCAGGAAATCCTTGTGAATACTTAGTAAACGAATTTTTAGTAGTTTTCTGATAAGGCAACAAAACAAGGAGCAAGTAATAAAGACAAAAAACAAACAGAGCAAGTGGCCCAATCCTTTCTTAGCAAAGGACAAGCCGGTAGAAATACTTATAAGGACCAAACGTTCTCGAGGACACATGGGAATTCTGTCAAGTGCTTTCGCTTCATATAGCTGAGTACTCTTCTCTAGTGTTGTAAGTGTTGTGTGGGTGAACCTGTGCTAACTTACCGACCTTACTTGGACTAATACATACTTGTGGTTAAACCCCCTGCAAACATCCGTAACTACAGGAAAGTAATTAAGATATAAATCTAACCACAACCTTAAACTCTGAAATCCTACGCTCCCTTGTGCAAAGGTGTTCTAACGGGGGTTCAGGTTTCTGTCTCTCCGGCAACCCCACAATTAGTAGCCAAATACACAATGCATTCCCCTAGGCTCATAAATGGTGAAGTATCATGTAGTCGACGTTCACATGACACCACTAGAAGAATAGCACCACAACTTAAATACTAAATCATTCAATAATAACTCAACACAAATTCACTACTAACAACATGACTTCTCCCATGTCCTCAAGAACTAAACGAACTACTCACGAGACATCATATGGATCGAGATCAAAGATGATATGGTAATGGATAACAATCTAAACATAAACAATAATCCAATGGTTCCACTCACAAGCATCAACTACAATAGTAATCAACACCGGGAAAGTTTCCCCTAATGAACTAAGCAATATCCAACACAATTGTTACAACGGGACGGAGTGGTGATGATGGTGCTGGTGGATATGATGGTGTGGATGATGATGATCCCGAAGAAGCCTAGCTTGACAATGGTGTTTATGGCGACGGTCTCCCCTCTCTGGGAAGGAATTCCCTCGGCAGAAATCTGTCTGCCGGAGAGATCTTTCTCTCTCGGTGTTTTCCGCCCCCGAGAGGCGTCGGAAATCTATTTGTGGTCGCCCTCCTATCCTTAGGGTTTCGTAGGGAAGATATAGGCAAAGGGGCGGAGTCGGGATCCGGGCAGGTGGGCAACACCTGCCCTAGGCGTGGCCCAGGGGGGCCCGCGCCTAGGGGTGGTGTGGGCCCCCTGCGGCCCATCTTCGCTCCTCCTTCTGGCTTCCTTCGTCTTCTGGGAAAATAATATGTTTCCATATTTTTCTGGTATTTTTCTGATCTTCGCGAAATTGCATTGAAACGCCTTCTTTTCCATCGGAATCCAGACTCCGGCAGTTCATCCTCCAAGAATCATCCAACATGCATAAACAGATGAAAGGCCATAAGTAATACCTCATAATAAGACAAATATCAATGAATAGAGGTAAATTATGATATAGAAAGGTGATGCAAATTGGGCATATCAGGCTATAGGGATGTTGACTAGATGCGGTGGTGGCGGTAGCTGAGGCGGCGGTGGTCCGGGTATAGCAGCAAGCTCGGCCTGAGCAGTTGCGTCAGTGGTCGCGTAACTATTGACGGTGCTAATCATGCCCTCGAAAGTGAGGAGACCCGCGGCCTGCTGCCGCCTTAGCGTATACCGGCAAAGTGTTTCGCGGTCCAGTCCTTCCATGAAGTGATAGATGGCATCATCATCGGGGTAGTTTTCCAAGTCGGCTCGTATGCGGAGCCACCTAGCGAGGTAATCGCAGGGGCTTTCTCCCTCTCTCTGGACGCATCACGTCAGATCGAATATAGTCACCACACCAACAAAGTGTGATCTCTGCTTTCTAGATGCACGGGCGAAGCCGGCGGATTTGCAGTGATCTTCCACCATTATTTCCTGCACAGCGGCGGTTTGGGTGGGCCTTGAATTTTTCCGATCTAAGCTAGCAACCCCGAAGAGAAATCAGGCTTCGATCCTTCTTCCAACGTATCCTGCCCGTAGGCGGTCCGTGCGGGTCTTGACGATCTTCCGTCTTCCAGGGAGCTAATGCTCGAGTCAGTTTCGCCGATGAAGAGGTGGATGTACCCGATTGGGACGATCGAACAACGGGTGAGGTTCGTCTTCGCCGAGATTCAGAACTCGTCGGGAGGGACGATCGGAACGTTGCCGGAGAAGAGAACACGACCAATGTCTATGGTTTCGCTAATTCCCGCGAAGAGCTTTGACCTCGCCCGTTGTAGATCATGAAGCACCTCTTACCCCACGGTGGGCGCCAACTGTCGTGGTATTGCCAACGAGTACGCCATGGAGGGGGTCCTCACAGAGCGTGTTTAGAGACGTGGGGTAAGGCGGAAGGTTGGCGGGTACGAGGTGACACAGCTTACCCAGGTTCAGATCTCACGACGGTGGCGGAATCCTACTCCTGCTATAAAGCACTATAACGGCAATACGTCGGGTTACAGGGATCAGTTTGCTATGCGCGAGTTGTGTTGTTGCATTATGCTGGTTGCCCTAAAGGCTCCCCTAGGTCCGACTTATATAGTTGCCAGATCCTAGGGTTATAGGGAAAGTCCTAGCCGGACAAGTTACCGAGTCCTACATGGTATACAACTAGTCTAACGTGTCTTGCACTCCAAGGCTCCGGGTACGCCGATGACTCCACCGTAGCCTTCCTTCATCCGGCATGGGACTCCCTTCTGGATCCATATAACTGGGCCTCCCAGCAGGCCATAGACCTTGCCACCAACTATAGGCCACCCGGGTTATCCGGATTAGAGACATGCAATGGTGATACCCATTTAGCATATCCCCAACAACGTCTCTCATGTGCAATAGTGAGATTTTACTAGTTGATGTTTCCTTGTGATACGTGTTGCCTTTCTCCAAATATTTCAACTATCTCCTTTTCACTTGGTGATAGTTGTAATGTATGTAGTGTGTTGATTTTTGAAGCTCATTAATGTACAATAAGATATATTTGAGCCCTTGGCCATGCTTTCAAGCAAAATCCTTATTGATATATGGTATGACTTCATCTTGCTTTTCATATGCTTTATTGTATATCTTCCTTGTGTGTGCTTGTTTCTTTATGTGCATATGTCTTTGTGATGTTATCCATTTAGAAACATATACACACATGTGAAGATAATTTTAGTTGAGATTTTATTCCTTGGATACCACCTTCTATTCCTTTTGATTCTTTGGTGGTTTCCAAATTTATTTGCCTATGAGTGCTTTTTTCCTTTTGTTTGGATCCTCGGGCACTCATATTTTTTCTCTTATGTCTTGTATTGTTAAATGAATTTGGATGAGTGAGGATTCCATGACTATGCACTTTGTTCCCAAAAGCAATTATCATAATTGGTGCATTCTCTTTGGGGAGCTCATGTAATTCATTTAATAATGCTCATTTGTCTTATTTCTCATTTTTTGTACCTTAAATGTTTATGGGGGAGTGAGGATTCAATATTTGTGCATTTTGTATTGAAATGCAACGATTCTAAAGTGTTCACAAATCTTAGGGAGCTTCTCCATTTAATTTAAGCATGTATTTGATATTTCATTTTTTTGTGTTTTAAATGCTTATGGGGGAGCAAGGATTCCATATTTGTGCATTATGTATTCTAATGCATTTATTTTAAATTGTGCACAAATCTTGGGGGGCTTCTCTATTTGTTATTTAAAAACACTCTTTTGCTCTTATCATAATATCTTGTTGTTTCCGTTTGGACTCATTTGTTGTTTTCAATTGGTTTGTCGGATCTTGTGATTGCTTGCATCATTTGTTGATGCTTCATTTATATTATTTCGTTTGCAATCTTCGGGTCCTTAGTATACTTCTATTTCCTCCCAAGTATTTATGAATATGTGCGAATGCACACCTTTGGAGGAATTATTACTATATTGACCTTCTAGAACTTGTCACCCATTTCGGCAATCGAAGCCAATGGGGGAGAAGTTTTAGAGGGTTTAAGGGAAGTGGGTTTATGCATTGAGTTTGTTATTAAGCATTTGGCTTTCATGCTCTTTCATCTTTGTTGTTGCTTAGCATGTGGTATATATATAGGAAACTCCACCAATGATAATGATTGGCAATATATGCAATGAAATTCAAGTTCATCACACATGCATAGATTGTGGGGAGTTTGCTCTATATATGGTGGTGGTACCAGTATCACATACTTGTCATATCACATAGGAAACTCCCAAATATTTATCATTGAATATGTGCGAATGCACACCTTTGGAGGAATTATTACTATATTGACCTTCTAGAACTTGTCACCCATTTCAGCAATCGATGCCAATGGGGGAGAAGTTTTAGAGGGTTTAAGGGAAGTGGGTTTGTGCATTTAGTTTGTTCTTAAGCATTTTACTTTCATGCTCTTGCATCTTTGTTGTTGCTTAGCATGTGTATATATAGAGGAAACTCCACCAATAATAATGATTGGAAATATATGCAATGAAATTCAAGTTCATCACACATGCATAGATTATGGGGGAGTTTGCTCTATATATGGTGGTGGTACCAATATCACATACTTGTGTAGTATTTGACATTGTTGCAACCATTTTATTCGTTAAATTCCTTATATAAACCCTCTCAAAGGGATTGTCATCAATTACCAAAATGGGGGATATTGAAAGAACATGTGGCCCCCATGTGTGGTTTTGGTAATTAATGACAATCTCTATGGACTAATGCTTGTATCAAGTTGTACTTGTAGGAATTGTCCATAGGCAATGCTTGAACCATATGTTGGCTTCAAGGTTTGGAGAAGAAGAAAGTGAAGAAGATCAAGTGATGACAAAGGTGTTCAAGGAGTGATCCATAGCTTGGTCATGTCAGAGTTGAGCCTATTGCAAGTGTGTCTTGAAGAAGAAGATAGAGTTCATCATATGTATCTTCAAGACATAATCCAAATGGTGTTAGAAGAAATGTTTTGCAAGCTAAAGATATGTCATATCTAGAAGATCTCATGCTTGAAGCTTGCCATCCTCGGTTATCATGGATCGATGAAGACAAGGTCAAAGTAAAGTTTTCCCCATGTTGTATGGGGGATCAACTTGCAGGTCTCCGTCAAGCGAGTGCGTGCGAGAGCAATCAAGAAAGGTGTTCCATCTTGAGAAGGACAAGATCATCTACATCAAGATCAAGTAGAATATGCGCAAGGAAAATGTATGATCTTGATAAGGTTTCCTTCTTACCGGTCTTGTGGTGTTAGTTGGGGAGACCGGTTTATAGGATAGATAAACGTACTATCGAGAGGGGCTCTCAAGTGAGTAACTCGATCATATCTTTCGGAGAAAGATCAAACCTTTGCATACTTGGCATCATCTTTCTTGGTTCTTATCCATAAGAGTATTTAGAGCTTGTGTTAATCTCCATTACAAGTTCAAGTTCATCGAAAATGGATTTCATATGGATTCTCTGTTGCGTCTTTGATGTTGGAGGTTTTACCGATTCGTCTTTTTGAGAGAGGTTAAACCTTTCGTCATTTGGTTCTATCCTCTCTTGATGTACTATGATGTTTTTCTGTATGATATTGTATAGCTTATTTTCCTGTTTAAAACGAGCCCAAGATCATCAAAATCGAAGTCCGAATGCAAAAGTTATGGTCGTTTTAGTTTTGCTATTTCTGTTAGTTTTGCCTTGGACGGAATGTCCGGCCATTTTCAACCAGAGTGTCCGGTCCAGCCGGATCCATCCGGAATGTCCGGCTGGTTCGCGCCAGAGTGTCCGGCCCTGGAATTCTTTGAAGCGCCTGAGTCATCCAGTAACCCAACCTGGACTCCACCCGGACTCTGGCTGAAATCTGTGCTGGGTCAGAGTGTCATGTTGGTTGCAACCCGAGTGTCCGGCCAGGCTGGACTGTCCGGTTGTATTTTGCCGGACTGTCCAGGGTAAGTGACTTCCAACGGCTATATTTCTAGGGGGGGCTATATAAGCGCCGCTTCTTCTACCTTTGGCTGCTACTGGTCACCACGATTTTTTGCAAGCCTTCTCCTCCATTCTTGACCTTCTTAAGCTTGCTTCCCTTCAATCCCTCCTAGGATTCTTCCATATACTTTAGGAATTTGAAAGAGGAGATCTAGATCTACAACCCCACCAATCAATCTCTCCTCTAAGTGAGGGGAACATCTTGGGATCTAGATCTTGGAGTCTTGTGTGGATTTCCTCCATTGTTCTTCCTCTCTTATTCCCCCACAAGCTTTTGTAGCTTTGGTGGAATTTGTGAGAGAAGGACTTGAGCACTTCTTGTGTTCTTGACATTGCATTTGGTGCATCGGTTTGAGTTCTCGGTGAGGATTCGATTGAGTGAAAGGTGATAAGCTTTTTACTCTTGGGTTCTTGGAACCCTAGATGATTTGGTTGTTTTGTAGGGTTGTGGATTTCTTGGGGCCTCCAATTAAGTTGTGGAGATTTTCCCAAGCTTGTTTGTTGGGATCCTCCAATTGAGTTATGGAGAAGTGCCCCAACCTTGTGAGAAGTTCCGGATTGCCACCGACAAGTGCACCGATAGTGGAAGTGTGGATCGATCCCGTCGGGGTGAGATTCACAGGAGAATAAGGGAGGCCTTTTGTGGTGTTGGTGGTTTGATACCACCCCTCTCCAAACGATACGTACTCCATGTTAGGAGGAACTCGGTAAAATATCGTCGTCACCGCGTGCCTCGGTTATCTCTATACCTAAGCTCTTACTTATGCATATTACTTTGTGATAGCTTTCATGCTTGAAGTCTATATCTTGCTATCACTTAGTTACTTGTCTTGCTAGCATAAGTTTTTGGTGCATATTGGTGAACCCTAGTTGTTCTAGGTTTTGTGCTTGACAAAGTAAAGGATAGATTAATTCCGCCTTTGTTGAGCCACTCTCGGAAAAGTTTTAAACCGCCTATTCACCCCTCTCCCTCTAGGTGGCATCTGTATCCTTTCACCCGCGTCTGACCGGCCGCCTCGGATGGGAAAGTGGAGTGGGCCGCTTCCTGGTCATCGGATGACTCCGCCGCCTGTTCTGGGGATGTTCATCTGCTAGACAAAGGTGCAGTCACTGGGGCGGAGGAGGTGGCGGTGGAGACGGCAGTTTCTGCGGAGGTAGTTACCACTCCCGTTGATTCAGAATCCTCTATGGTGGTAATTGTAGGAGGGGCCCACAAGCATGCCTCGGTTTTTGGGCGATCGCTTCCGAGTTATGTTCGACGTCGGCATACCCGTTTGTCTAGACCTACCCACACCACAACCGCCTTGCCTCCGTCTCCGACAGCCGCCTTGTCTATGTCTCCTAAAATCCTCCGCAGGCCATAAAATCCCCCGCCGTCGATTCCTGTTGTCAGTTCTTCACGGAGGTCATGGCTTCTGCTTCGCCAACCGCCATGTCGAGACCGTCTGCTCCGACCGATAACATGGGGCAGCCGGGCCCCGTGGTGTCGGCGCCCATGCCTCGGGGACCGGCGTCGCTGCTGCTTCAACCTCGCTGGGTGCTGGTTCAGGTGCAGTTCAAGGTGCCCCCAACGACGTTGCAAGGTGTGGCTGGATTTGCTGCACCCTCGACGCTTATGAAGTTCCTGCCCCCCTTGATGCCTCTACAGCCGACTCTTTTGCCGCTGCAGCTGCCATCGTGGCGCCGGGTATGTCGGCCTACATGCCGCCTCAGCAGCAGATGGGGAGCAGTTCGTACAGTCATCAAGCAATTTTCCGAGGCTGTTTTTTCATCCAATAATACCATCGCATCAATTTCAGCAATTATTTCCGTACGCACAACAGCCAGTGTTTCAAGTTCCTGCCGCTGCACCGAATAACACCAAAAATAAGAGGAAAAATAAGAAAGGCCCGGTTGTGTCTGCTCAAGGAGCAGTAGCCTCGGTGCAGCCCTAGTTTGCACAAGGACAACCCTTTTTTGTGCCACCTCCGATTGGCCAGATGTCTGCAACTACAGAGGCGGGTGCTCATGCGGATACTGCTGTTGTTGATCAGATTCCTAATCTTTTAGTCGAATCTAGCAAGCCAAAGAAAGCTATCAAGTGTTGGAAATGTTCAGTGGATACTCATGCAACCAAAAATTACCCAGTTTAGCACTACTGTCTTGTTTGTAACAATATGGCGCATCCAACTAATAGATGCCCTACTCTGAAGTTGCCTAGACCCTCAACTATTGTGGCTGGCAATGGTACAGATGATACACCTTTTAATCAGCTCCATGATAGTATCTACAAGGCTCATTTAGCTCCCAAGAGAACTTTGGTGGTGAAGGTAACTATTGTTGGATCACGTGTACCTGCATCTATCATTGAGTCACAGATGACTAAGATTTTCCCTCTCAACACTCAGTGGAAGTGGGAGGCCCTTCCGCATGGTGATAATGCTTTTCTGGTCAATTTTCCCTCCTTTGAGGATCTTCAGCGAGTCGATGGGATACAGATGCCAGTGATTTCACATGATGCCAGGATTGTGATTAGTACTTGGGCAGTGGAGGACATTCCCCATAAGTTTGTGCTACCTCAGTTGTGGGTTCATGTGGAGGGCGTGCCCTTTACTATTTGTCATTTCCATGGTCTTTGGGCTATTGGTTCTCTTTTAGGGACTACTGCGGATGTAGATCTGGTCACCCTTCATAGCCACAATATTATTCGTATCTGTGTGGCTATGATGAACCCCAAGGATTTGCAAAAAAGTGTGGATTCAAAGGGACATTATATTGGTGTCAATGCAACTCTGAAACTCAAAGGATATGACTTTATCTTTCGGCAAGAGGCAGATGATTTTATTCATGATCTGTAACACCCTCAGAATCGGCCCTATGCAAGTTTCAGCGCTTCCCGCCAAAACCCGCAAAGAAACGATTCAAAGGTGCCCACCAGGCACTTGCGTGCGGGTGGAAAACGAAGTAATATCATTACACAATAGTCCTTGATGGAACCCACAAAACATATATATACAATAGCGACTCAAAGAGTCAAGAATACAGATATACAATACAAAGATCCAAATCACCTTTAAAACGATATAGCGTCCGAGTACGGACAAGATGCAAATTGAGCTAAGAGACCTGAAGAATAACCAATGGCGTCCATAACCCTGCCCAGGCCAAGCCGGAAGGGTAACCCTGCTAACGACGTCGATCTCAAAACCTGCTTAAACAAAAGGGGTGCCGACAAAGGGCAAAGGAAAAAGAGAGAGCGGTCAGTACTGAGGCCAGTACACGGCGAGGCTAGAATTCGGCGGTCCTCGCCTACATAGGTATGGTGGACTGAGCGGCAGCGCAGCATGCACTAAACAACCTATAGAGACTCGATATAACTGTCGGCTACCAGAGAGGGATAAGAAAGTCCTATTCGGAACCAACCTGATGCTACCACCAAACATACCCATCCTGGTATTTCCCCCTCGAGACCAAACGAGGAAGTCAACCGAGGAACTCACACAGTTGGCAGTTTTATTTATTCAGTTATCGTTGCAGCAATTACTAGTCAGGTATAGATGGTCATCCTGATATAATAAGCAGTGGGCAGTTTTAGTTAACCATTCCGTTGTAGTTGCAACACTTACTAGTCAGATACAATAAGCATGAGATATCCCAAACCCAGCAGTTGTTGGTACTTTTATTTAGCTATTCCGTTGTAGTGAAGCTGATTACTAGTCATATCGGATACAAGTCAAATTATAATAGTAAACTTTAGTTATAGTTGTCTATGATCGAGAACTGTGCTCCAAGTCGTCCATAACCGCGGACACGGCTTTTCGAAAAGATTTAACCCTGCAGGGGTGCACCAAAGTATCCACACGCACTTCGACCCTTTTTGCCAGATCAGTTAACATACACCCATCGGTATGTCGGCGGGGCCTAAGTCATGACGTTTCCCAGACCCAAAGCAAGTACATGGGGGCCACCCCACTAAGCTACCCGCAACGAAGCCGGCCGGTCTCCGAGACGGACTCAGGGTTTGCGTCAATGGCTGTAAACGACTGGGAACCCGAAAATGAGACTGGGCTTGTCGATACCGCGAAAACACTCCGCTTACCTAAACAGTACAGGTGCAGTACCTCGCACAATTTAAATTAAGCAGTAAAGCATGACATAAGTACAGAATAGTAATAAAGCCCCAAACTACTTGTGGCCCCCGGTACAATACTTTGAAATCAGGTACTAATCGATGGGGGTGCCCATACACCCCACCTGTGGTTAGCGCGCTCGATCTCGGAACAGGTGTCAAGAACTCGGGGTCCTACGGGACACAAGTGGACGGTTAACAACCAAATAACATCTATTGCCCACCTATGCCTCTGCATTATTTACCTACTTCAATTTTAGTTATTAAACAATAATTAAAGCCATGATCATCTCCAACATTAAACATGCGGCAATACTCCAACAACTGTGGTACTGGACGACACGCAACAGCACTTGAGCAAGTGACTACGACACGCAAGTCCAACTATCTACCAAACAACAGGTAATAGGATGTGTCCAAGGCAATATAAGGCTGCACGGGATATCACGGGTACGGAAACTAGAGCATCGCAACACAGATAGCAATAGATCAACAGGAGGAAATAAAGACTATAAATGCAAAATAGGTAGAAGGGGAAGGGATGCTCGCCTGAAAACATTGCCGAAGGTTCATCCGAAGATCGGATCGATACTCGCATCAACTCATCGGCCTAGTCCGTGAAGAAGCAAAACACTAGCACAAACACCGGATGCACTATTTATTACTATGACAGAAGATCGGGCATGATGCATGTATGATGTATGACATGGCAAAGGTGCAATGCAATTAGATCATATTAAGCGGAACCGGGGTCCCGACATTTAATTAAACGGTTCAAGTTATTTATCTACCCCGCAAATTAAATGTTGGATTAGCAAGACCAAACATGGCTTCGGTTCGCTATGCCAATTTAAATTAAGTCCGGAATAAGACAAAGATATCCCGCATATAGACTCCATATTTAATTATGAGATGAGTTGGCATAATGCCCCCAAACCACAGACAAGTATGCCTGCATGAACAATTTAATATGCAACAAGAGATAATGTCATAAAATAATGGGGTCTTGGATAGGGGATCACATTAGGGTTCGGCGAACTTGGGCTCCGAGGGGTTCGGGGTCGGTCTCAGGGTTCAGGGTTCGACGGGATCGGTCTTCGAAGGTCGGTTGCAAGATGAAGAGCTTGGCGTTCCGGGAAGAAGGACTTGGTGTGGCGTCGGGGGGCGCATCGGACTCGCCCTGGTCGATGTCGTTCTTGTCGTCGTGAAGACCTTGTCGGGTCCGCGGGTCGGGTCAGACTTGGCGTCCGGGGTGAAGTGCTTGTCGTTCCATGGCGATCTTGGCGGCTTCGGAGGGTTTGAAGATCGGTCTTCGGATCCATGAGGTAGACCTTGGTGTTCCATGTCGGAGTACTTGAAATCCGTGAAGAAAGTCTTGTCGCCCTTGCGTGGAGAACTTGTCATCCCGAGGGTCCGTGGCTTCGGTGGTCGATGACGAACTTGGAATTAGGACCGGATGTTCGGGCGGCTTCTCGGGTACTTATCCGACTTGGATCTCTTGTTCGCCGAGAGGGTTCTAGTCAGCAATACCAACACTGCTAACCTAAAACAAACGCCACCCAAAACAGCCCTCTTGACTGAAAATTGGAAGTTCCAGGCCTTCAACACACTGACGACGGAGCACATACAGGAGACAGACCAAGCACACATCGCTAACAACAGTGGGCATGCGCGCAGCAGGCTCGGGTGGCCTCTGACCTTGACGAGCTAGGAAGGCCGGGACAGAGGCGGCGGTGTCGACGAGGCAGAGCAGAGGGCGGCAGGAGGCGGGCTCGCTGGCGACAGCGATGGCGCGAGGACGGGGTCGACGGGCGGCGACGGTGGCTCGCTGCAGCGGTGCTGGCGGCCTGAGGCGAGGGTGGTTCTGCAGGGAGGAGGGCGGCAGGCGCTGCGCTCGGGGCAGAGGGGAGGAGGCAGGCGGCCGGCAGCTCTCGAGGGCGGCCCTGAGCGGAGAGCGGCGAGGCTCGGCGGCGACAGCTCGGAGAGGAAAGGCGGAAGGGCGACGCAGGCAAGGGAGCAGCGGCTGGGGTCGCCGGCGAGCCGGGGCTGCAGAGGGAGGGAGAACCGGTAGCGCTCGGGGCTTGGACGGCGAGGCAGAGAAGCTCGCGGGCGGCAGGAAGGCTCGACGAGGAGGTCGAGAGGTCGACAGAGGAAGGGGCCGACGAGGACCAAGCGGTGCGTGCTCAGGCATCACGGCCGGCCGAGGCGGACGAGGAGAGGGACCCGGGGAGGTTGGTGGAGACCGTGGTGGGGGCCGCTCTCGGGGGGGTGGAGCCTGCCACAGCGAGGGGACGTGGCGACGGAGGCGGGTGGCCGGGCTCCGGCCAGAGGAGCTTGAGGGGGGGGGGCGACGGTGGAGCCGTATGGAGGCGGCGGTGATTGCGGGGTGGGGGAACGCGAGGCAGGAGGCGAGATGGTGGGCCAGAGGTGGTTGGCGGGGCCAGGGGGTTGGTCGCGTGGGGGTCGGGTCGATGGGGTGTGTGCGTGTTTTCCTTGGTTGTGTCGCGTGTGTGGGTCGTGTGTGTTCCAGGGAGGTGAGTGGCGGCGGGTGTGGGGAGTGAGGGATCTGGGGATTAGGTTTAGGGTTTGATCTAGATATCTAGGGTTAGGGTTTTATATATGGGGTAGTAGGTGGTCTGTCTAGTTGGGCCTTTGGGCCTGACTAGATGGACTGCCTCCCCCTAACAAAATATTTATATTATTTATTTTCTTTTCTTTTAAAATAAAACATTTGCAAAAAGGTTTTAGACAAATAAAAGATCCGAACGGATATAGGGTTTCGATTTGAACAAAGAGGGGAAATCTCTAGGAAACAAAATAGGCTTTTGGGAAATTGTTTTAGACAAATAAATGCATAATGATGTCATGATGATGCACATAATAAAATCAACAGCGATTTTCTAGTAGTGGTTTTACCCGGGGTGCTACAATTCGACACCACTAACAATGGATCTCGCCCTCGAGATCCGCCTCATGGTACCGGGACGAAGGGCGGCGATCTGAATCTTCTCGCATCGTGTAGATCCTCGCGACACCACTAACAAGAGGTCGTTGTCCGTGATCGTCGAGAGAACACTCCGGGAACAAAAGGTCGAAGGTAGAGGTATCAACAAATAAAGCCACCTCTAACTCCGATAGAAAGAGAGAACCGATGCATTCTCATCCACTTCAATGTACACAAGCGAATAGAGTGAGTAGTCGGCATGGGGGCCAATCCATCACGCACCCAAACTATTACTCTGCACAATCAGTAGAAAAGCGTGCAACCATTCTCGGAATCAGACTGAAGATCTCGACAATCGAGGTTCAGAAACAAAGGAGTGATGCAGACTCTGCATCGGATCTAGCGTAGATGATGTCGTCGCGTCGGAAAACACCGGAAGGCACGAGAAGGAACAAAGAGAAGTCCACCAGACGAAGGGTTCCTCGGATAGCATGAAGACCAGATGTAGCAACGCCGTTACCAAAGGACGAAGCGAAACCCTGAAGGTACGATGGAACCCAACCACGAGAAATCCTGGACTCGAAGAGAGAGAAGAGAGCGGATTCAAAACACGCAGAGGTGAGAGGAGAGCAGCAGAGGGGTAAGGAGTAAAATCAGACCTAATCAGAACTATCCAACCGATTTTGCAAAAATAGTTTTGACACTCTACTTCGGCCGTTAGCTAGGTTATCCTACAGGCTGGACTTGTGGGGTATCGCAACTGCTGAGCTCTGATACCACTCTGTAACACCCTCAGAATCGGCCCTATGCAAGTTTCAGCGCTTCCCGCCAAAACCCGCATAGAAACGATTCAAAGGTGCCCACCAGGCACTTGCGTGCGGGTGGAAAACGAAGTAATATCATTACACAATAGTCCTCGATGGAACCCACAAAACATATATATACAATAGCGACTCAAAGAGTCAAGAATACAGATATACAATACAAAGATCCAAATCACCTTTAAAACGATATAGCGTCCGAGTACGGACAAGATGCAAATTGAGCTAAGAGACCTGAAGAATAACCAATGGCGTCCATAACCCTGCCCAGGCCAAGCCGGAAGGGTAACCCTGCTAACGACGTCGATCTCAAAACCTGCTTAAACAAAAGGGGTGCCGACAAAGGGCAAAGGAAAAAGAGAGAGCGGTCAGTACTGAGGCCAGTACACGGCGAGGCTAGAATTCGGCGGTCCTCGCCTACATAGGTATGGTGGACTGAGCGGCAGCGCAGCATGCACTAAACAACCTATAGAGACTCGATATAACTGTCGGCTACCAGAGAGGGATAAGAAAGTCCTATTCGGAACCAACCTGATGCTACCACCAAACATACCCATCCTGGTATTTCCCCCTCGAGACCAAACGAGGAAGTCAACCGAGGAACTCACACAGTTGGCAGTTTTATTTATTCAGTTATCGTTGCAGCAATTACTAGTCAGGTATAGATGGTCATCCTGATATAATAAGCAGTGGGCAGTTTTAGTTAACCATTCCGTTGTAGTTGCAACACTTACTAGTCAGATACAATAAGCATGAGATATCCCAAACCCAGCAGTTGTTGGTACTTTTATTTAGCCATTCTGTTGTAGTGAAGCTGATTACTAGTCATATCGGATATAAGTCAAATTATAACAGTAAACTTTAGTTATAGTTGTCTATGATCAAGAACTGTGCTCCAAGTCGTCCATAACCGCGGACACGGCTTTTCGAAAAGATTTAACCCTGCAGGGGTGCACCAAAGTATCCACACGCACTTCGACCCTTTTTGCCAGATCAGTTAACATACACCCATCGGTATGTCGGCGGGGCCTAAGTCATGACGTTCCCCAGACCCAAAGCAAGTACATGGGGGCCACCCCACTAAGCTACCCGCAACGAAGTCGGCCGGTCTCCGAGACGGACTCAGGGTTTGCGTCAATGGCTGTAAACGACTGGGAACCCGAAAATGAGACTGGGCTTGTCGATACCGCGAAAACACTCCGCTTACCTAAACAGTACAGGTGCAGTACCTCGCACAATTTAAATTAAGCAGTAAAGCATGGCATAAGTACAGAATAGTAATAAAGCCCCAAACTACTTGTGGCCCCCGGTACAATACTTTGAAATCAGGTACTAATCGATGGGGGTGCCCATACACCCCACCTGTGGTTAGCGCGCTCGATCTCGGAACAGGTGTCAAGAACTCGGGGTCCTACGGGACACAAGTGGACGGTTAACAACCAAATAACATCTATTGCCCACCTATGCCTCTGCATTATTTACCTACTTCAATTTTAGTTATTAAACAATAATTAAAGCCATGATCATCTCCAACATTAAACATGCGGCAATACTCCAACAACTGTGGTACTGGACGACACGCAACAGCACTTGAGCAAGTGACTACGACACGCAAGTCCAACTATCTACCAAACAACAGGTAATAGGATGTGTCCAAGGCAATATAAGGCTGCACGGGATATCACGGGTACGGAAACTAGAGCATCGCAACACAGATAGCAATAGATCAACAGGAGGAAATAAAGACTATAAATGCAAAATAGGTAGAAGGGGAAGGGATGCTCGCCTGAAAACATTGCCGAAGGTTCATCCGAAGATCGGATCGATACTCGCATCAACTCATCGGCCTAGTCCGTGAAGAAGCAAAACACTAGCACAAACACCGGATGCACTATTTATTACTATGACAGAAGATCGGGCATGATGCATGTATGATGTATGACATGGCAAAGGTGCAATGCAATTAGATCATATTAAGCGGAACCGGGGTCCCGACATTTAATTAAACGGTTCAAGTTATTTATCTACCCCGCAAATTAAATGTTGGATTAGCAAGACCAAACATGGCTTCGGTTCGCTATGCCAATTTAAATGAAGTCCGGAATAAGACAAATATATCCCGCATATAGACTCCATATTTAATTATGAGATGAGTTGGCATAATGCCCCCAAACCACAGACAAGTATGCCTGCATGAACAATTTAATATGCAACAAGAGATAATGTCATAAAATAATGGGGTCTTGGATAGGGGATCACATTAGGGTTCGGCGAACTTGGGCTCCGAGGGGTTCGGGGTCGGTCTCAGGGTTCAGGGTTCGACGGGATCGGTCTTCGAAGGTCGGTTGCAAGATGAAGAGCTTGGCGTTCCGGGAAGAAGGACTTGGTGTGGCATCGGGGGGCGTATCGGACTCGCCCTGGTCGATGTCGTTCTTGTCGTCGTGAAGACCTTGTCGGGTCCGCGGGTCGGGTCGGACTTGGCGTCCGGGGTGAAGTGCTTGTCGTTCCATGGCGATCTTGGCGGCTTCGGAGGGTTTGAAGATCGGTCTTCGTATCCATGAGGTAGACCTTGGTGTTCCATGTCGGAGTACTTGAAATCCGTGAAGAAAGTCTTGTCGCCCTTGGGTGGAGAACTTGTCATCCCGAGGGTCCGTGGCTTCGGTGGTCGATGACGAACTTGGAATTAGGACCGGATGTTCGGGCGGCTTCTCGGGTACTTATCCGACTTGGATCTCTTGTTCGCCGAGAGGGTTCTAGTCAGCAATACCAACACTGCTAACCTAAAACAAACGCCACCCAAAACAGCCCTCTTGACTGAAAATTGGAAGTTCCAGGCCTTCAACACACTGACGACGGAGCACATACAGGAGACAGACCAAGCACACATCGCTAACAACAGTGGGCATGCGCGCAGCAGGCTCGGGTGGCCTCTGACCTTGACGATCTAGGAAGGCCGGGACAGAGGCGGCGGTGTCGACGAGGCAGAGCAGAGGGCGGCAGGAGGCGGGCTCGCTGGCGACAGCGATGGCGCGAGGACGGGGTCGATGGGCGGCGACGGTGGCTCGCTGCAGCGGTGCTGGCGGCCTGAGGCGAGGGTGGTTCTGCAGGGAGGAGGGCGGCAGGCGCTGCGCTCGGGGCAGAGGGGAGGAGGCAGGCGGCCGACAGCTCTCGAGGGCGGCCCTGAGCGGAGAGCGGCGAGGCTCGGCGGCGACAGCTCGGAGAGGAAAGGCGGAAGGGCGACGCAGGCAAGGGAGCAGCGGCTGGGGTCGCCGGCGAGCCGGGGCTGCAGAGGGAGGGAGAACCGGCAGCGCTCGGGGCTTGGACGGCGAGGCAGAGAAGCTCGCGGGCGGCAGGGGGCTCGACGAGGAGGTCGAGAGGTCGACAGAGGAAGGGGCCGACGAGGACCAAGCGGTGCGTGCTCAGGCATCACGGCCGGCCGAGGCGGACGAGGAGAGGGACCCGGGGAGGTTGGTGGAGACCGTGGTGGGGGCCGCTCTCGGGGGGGTGGAGCCTGCCACAACGAGGGGACGTGGCGACGGAGGCGGGTGGCCGGGCTCCGGCCAGAGGAGCTTGAGGGGGGGCGACGGTGGAGCCGGATGGAGGCGGCGGTGATTGCGGGGTGGGGGAACGCGAGGCAGGAGGCGAGATGGTGGGCCAGAGGTGGTTGGCGGGGCCAGGGGGTTGGTCGCGTGGGGGTCGGGTCGATGGGGTGTGTGCGTGTTTTCCTTGGTTGTGTCGCGTGTGTGGGTCGTGTGTGTTCCAGGGAGGTGAGTGGCGGCGGGTGTGGGGAGTGAGGGATCTGGGGATTAGGTTTAGGGTTTGATCTAGATATCTAGGGTTAGGGTTTTATATATGGGGTAGTAGGTGGTCTGTCTAGTTGGGCCTTTGGGCCTGACTGGATGGACTGCCTCCCCCTAACAAAATATTTATATTATTTATTTTCTTTTCTTTTAAAATAAAACATTTGCAAAAAGGTTTTAGACAAATAAAAGATCCGAACGGATATAGGGTTTCGATTTGAACAAAGAGGGGAAATCTCTAGGAAACAAAATAGGCTTTTGGGAAATTGTTTTAGACAAATAAATACATGATGATGTCATGATGATGCACATAATAAAATCAACAGCGATTTTCTAGTAGTGGTTTTACCCGGGGTGCTACATGATCCTGGTTTTACGCCTTTTTTCTGGAGGTGCAAGAGTGATGAACCCGAGGATGAAGACGACCGCAATGATGCTGAAAAAGATGTCACTCAAGAAAAGGACTTATCTGCTAGACCTTAGGAGTCTAATATGGAAGTAGATGTTAAGAATCGGACTGGCTCAGGCGTTAATTGTTGTAACTCCCATGAATCAGTTTCCTCAAACACCTAGAGGCAAGGAAATTTTAGCTCAAGCAAATTCCTGCTTTGGTTCTCTCTCTAGGCCATGGATGGGGCCTCATGTACTTGCTCCAAACCAGAAATCACCGGCTGCCAGCTATGTTACTGTGCCTATGGAGATGCTACCTGGGTCACAGGAATTTCAACGGACGCCAAAGGCCCAGATCGAGATGGTGGTATCCAAGTTGCCCCTAAGCGGGCCGCTACCTGCTGCCCAAGTGGAAATGCTGGCTAAATGTGCTGGGCCGACCGGGGGCAATTGCTGCGGACCAGACCACGATGTCGCCAGGGGGGCCGGATGCTGCTACCCAGGAGTCTACTACTGATGGACTGGTTGCTGCCCAGGAGATACGTAAGGAGGGCCTCTTGCTGGACATTGATGGGCCACTTCCTTCTGTTGTTCTGAAGGTTGTGCAATCACAGTCTTCCCCGCAAGTGGTGGCTGCTACTGATCCTCTTCATCGACCTGCTGCACCAGCTCCTTCAGTCATCAAGAAGCATGCTCATGTGGTCCATGAGCTGCGTAGGAGTGGGCAAAGATGGATCAGCTGCGATAGATGAAGACTCCTTGACGAAGGCCATGCGGAGGAAGGCCGATAAGAACCTGGATTATAGTGGTAATATATCATCGTCTAAGTCTTTTATCTCTTTTCCATCTACACATATTTCTTCCAAGCTTAATAGTGTAAGTATTTTTCTTGGTGAGAATTCTAGTGATATTTCTGTTTCTACTAAGGTCTTGAGGCGGATGGAATTTGACCGTCTAATGGTTGTTCCAAAAGTTTCGACCTCTTTTATTTCCACTTACTCTGATGATGATGAGGATGTGAATTCCACAACAGATAGTCAGCTCCTATCTCATCTAGCTGGTGAAGTTCTGGAGGTTGGTTTTGATGAAGACATATTAAGTTCAGTATATGAACTAACTACTTCTGGTCGAAAATGTTCCTCTGGTAAAAGATGCAATAAGTCTCGGAAACGAGATTTAGCTCCAAAGTCCTTTTTTGTTTCCCAATGAATGGCATGTTTTTGAATATCATAGGTCTTCGTGACTTGGCTAAACATATACATATTGCACTTTGTGCTAGGGAACATAATATACATTTTATAGCTATTTCAGAAACAGGTAGACGAGAATTCTCACAAAGTTTACTTGATCACCTTTCGGGCGGCATTGACTTTGTGTGGAATTTCCATCCACCTAGGGGACGCTCTGGTGGCATATTACTAGGTGTAAGGGCTGATACCATGGATATTTTAGCTTGTTCGAAAGGAGAGTTTCATATAAAACTCCATATCCGTAATAAAGCCAACAATTTCATATGGAGCCTTGTTGCTATGTATGGTGCGTCCCAGGATGCGTTGAAGGCTGATTTTCTTCGAGAATTGGTGAACCTAGCTAAAGATAATCCATACCCAATTCTCATAGGGGGTGATTTTAATCTACTTTTGTTCCCATACAAAAATAGTAAAGGCCGGTTTGATGATCATTGGCCGATACTATTTAATGTTATCATAGACAGTCTTGACTTGAAGGAAGTAACCATGATTGGACGATAATTTACTTAGGCTAACAGTCTAACAGAACCTATATACGAAAAACTAGATCGCGTATTGATGGACTCTGATTTGGAAGAACACTTTCCACGAGTCTCGGTACGCGCTCTAGAACGTATCGAAGCTCTGTCTAACCACACTCCCATTTTGTTGACTACTGGTCTACCTCAGACACGATGTTCTCATCCGTTCAAATTTGAACTTGGATGGTTACATCGAGAAGGTTTCCAGGATATGGTCAAAACAATATGGGAAAGACAGATTTCGGGTAGTACCCCAATCCAGAGGTGGAACAATAAAGTGCATATGACAAGCAAACACCTTGGGGGATGGGCACGACACACAACTGGTATTCTTAAAAAAGAAAAGCAACAAATTTCGTCTATCATAGATGAACTCAAAGCTTTAGCAGAAAATCGTTTGTTAACCACGCAAGAGATTGAGCTCAAAAGCCAAGCGAATGCGGAGTTAGCATGACTTCTGCGTGAAGAGAAACTCAAATGGTATCAATGTTCCAAAGCTCAATTTATTTTACATGGGGATTCGATACTAGGTACTTTCATAGTGTGGCCAATGGCCGACACAAGAAGAAACTTATTCGATATTTAACGCAAGATAATGAGACAATTGAGGGACATGAGCGGTTGAAATCCTATATTACAAACTACTACAAATGTTTGTTTGGGGAACCAGAAGAAGGAACCTTCTCCTTGGACGAGTCCCAGACAGATGATGTACCTCAGGTTTCTGATGAGGAAAATGACCTATTGACCGCTCCCTATTCGTAGGAGGAGGTCAAGAAGGTTGTTTTCCAAATGGAACATAATAAAGCCCTGGTCCTGATGGCTTCCCAGCTAAGTTTTACCAAACCTTTTGGGATGTTATCAAAATAGATCTTCTTGACATGTTTGGTGCTTTGCACGCTGGTCAATTAGACTTGTTAGATTGAATTTTGGAGAAATTATCTTACTACCTAAGATTAACGAAGCAGAACGGATTCAACAATACTGACCAATCTGCCTTCTTAATGTTAGTTTTAAGATTTTCACCAAAGTCGCTACTATCAGGTTAAATTCAGTGGCTGATCATGTAGTTCACCCATCTCAAACTGCCTTCATGCAAGGTCACAACATACTTGACAGTGTGGTTACCTTACACGAACAATTCATGTACTACATAGGAAGAAACTAAATGGGGTCATCCTAAAAATTGATTTCGAGAAGTCCTATGATAAATTCAAATGGCCCTTTCTTCAACAAACTCTTAGAATGAAAGGTTTCTATTTTGAATGGCAGGCTTTAATCAATAGTTTTGTGTCGTGAGTAGTGTTGCCATAAAAGTCAATGATGACTTTGGCAATTACTTTTAGACCAAAAAAAGTTCTTAGACAGGGAGATTCACTATCACCAATGCTATTTAATATAGTGGCTGATATGTTATCTATCTCGATTGAGCGTGCAAAATTCAAGGGCCAAATTGAAGGTTTTATTCTCCATCTAGTAGATGAAGGCTTATCTATACTTCAGTATGCCCACGATACAATTCTTTTTATGGAACATGATCTCGAAAAGGCAAGAACCTGAAACTCATACTTTCATCTTTTGAACATCTATCAGGATTAAAAATAAACTTCCATAAAAGTGAATTGTTATGTTTCAGCGAGACTCATGATGCAGTTCACCTTTAAGCTGGACTTTTTGGTTGTAGTCAGGGCGTTTTTCCGATTCGGTATTTGGGCATTCCAGTTCACTACCGAAGGCTCACAAATGATGAATGGAAAATCATTGAACAAAGATTACAACTAAGACTTTCTAGTTGGAAAGGAAAATTATTATCCATTGGAAGAAGATTGGTACTCATTAACTCAATACTCAGTAATATTGTACTATATATGATATCTTTCTTTCAACTACCAAAAGGAGTCTTGCAAAGGTTGGACTATTTCCGATCAAGATTCTTTTGGCAAGGTGGTAATAAGAAAAAGAAATATAGACTGGCTAAATGGAGTGTGCTTTGTCGCCCCAAAGAATAAGGAGGCCTGGGTATCCATGATCTGGAGATCAAAAATATCGTCTTACTTAGTAAATGACTCTTCAAATTATTATCTGAAGAGAGAATATGGCAAACTTTACTTTTAAAAAATATGTTGGATCAAAAGCATTGTCCCAAATAGTTTGAAAACCTGGTGACTCTCACTTTTGGGCTGGCCTGATGGCAACGAAGAAACATTTCTTCCGCTTCGGTACATTTTCTATTAAGGATGGGTCTCAGATACAGCTTTGGAAAGATAAGTGGCTTGGTACTACTTCACTTCGTGAACAATATCCTGCTTTGTATTCCATACTCTGGTATAAGGAGGAAACGATCGCCACAGTGTTGGGATCTTTTCCACCTAACGTGACTTTTCGGAGAAATTTAATTGGTGCAAGGCTTGACTCTTGTATCATGTTGCTACATCGGTTAACAAATGTTCAACTGTCAACTGGGCATGATGAATTGCGATGGAACTTAAGTGAGAATGGCTCATTTTCTGTTAGTTCCTTATACAATGCCTTAATCCAGCCAGTCTTACCAATTTTAGATAATAGGATGATTTGGAAGATGAAGATACCTTTAGAAAATAAAATCTTTGCTTGGTATCTTTATCGAGGGGTTATTCTTACTAAAGATAATCTTATTAAGCGAAATTGGCATAGAGATCCTAGATGCACATTTTGTAGCATAACGAGACAATAAAATACCTTTTTTCCAATGCAATATCGCCATATCTATATGTTCAGTTACCCAATCAGCTTTTGGCTTGTATCCATCGAGTAGTACTGCCAATATATTTGGAAATTGGTTACACGGTATAGATCACAAGTGTAAGTTACTTCTTAGGATAAGATCGATTGTCATTATATGATCGCTTTGGCTATGTAGAAATGATAAAGTGTCTAACGATGCAAATTGTTCACTTCTACAGGTTATTTACGGATGCATAGGCACCCCAGTACATTATGCGGATCATCGCGAGCTTTTCATGGAGGTGTCTACGCGGCTGAAGGACACGACGCGAGATTTGTTCACCTGATATGGCTGGCAACATAATCTGCGGATAGAGCTACCTTCGGTATCTTAGGCGTTTTACAATTTCTCATTATGATATGTAATCCGGCTTACGTTATTTTTTTCCCTTATGTTTGGATTGTGAACCTTTGACGACTATGTGCATCATAGTTATGCAGAATTCGGGTGTAATACTTAATACTTCTTAAGTAATAAAGTGTCCTTTATAAAAAAAAGAAATAGTCATCGGTTATATAATAAAGTATTATTTTTCTAAAATATAAGAAAAAGGTTGCATCTTTTTTATTTTTCCTTAAAAATTTAGATAGTTGGGAAACAGTAAGTAAAAAAACTATTAAATAAGTAAAAAAATCAGGAAAAATAAACACAAAACTAAACTTAAAAATGGAAGATAAAAATAAAATAAATAGAAAACGTATGTATAAAATAGAAGACAAAAATACAAAAATAAAACCGACTTTTTTTAAGTTAATAAAACCGGCTTTGTTGTGATCGCCGCGTATGAGACAGGCCCAGCAGAAAACAGAGCATAATAAGCGGGCCGTGCTTTGGTACAGCTCCAGGCCGCCCTGTCGTAGAAAGCCGGCCCCGTGAGTTACCTCGCAACCCCCACGACTCTAAGGAGTCGAGAGGCCGAGGCAAAAGGGAAGAAGAGAACTCCGCAACAAGGAAGGAAGCAGGAAAGCATCGGCGGCGGCGAAGATGGTGAAGGCGCGGATGACGACGGCGGACGTGGCGGCGGAGGTCAAGTGCCTCCGCCGCCTCATCGGCATGCGCCTCTCCAACGTTTACGACCTCACCCCCAAGGTCGGTCATCCGGTCACCACGCCGCATCGCCCTTCCTCCCCCCCCTCTATCCCTCTTCTGCTCGCATCAAACCCTAGGCACGGAACGTAGCGGTATCGTCGCCTCACCCTCCGGGGAGGCGAGTAGGTAGATACAGTGGACGGTGATCAGATTCGATGGCTCGTGCAGATTTCTACGTGGCTTCCCTGGGGGCTATGTTCTGATTTTCTGGTAGTTGGATTGTCAGTGGGAGGCTTGTGTAGTTTGTTTTGCGCACTGGTGGCACTGGGTTCCTTTATTATAACAAACGAGTTTGGGGCCTAGGGTAGGCGTAGCCCATCCCAGTATGCTGCCCTGCTTGCAATTTGGGCATGCTCCAAGGTTGCATCGTGTGGGATTCTGTAAATGTTTCATTCTGATGTGGCTGTATTTCTAAATTTCTAGTGTGAAAAATGGTTAGATTCTTTGTACTGCTGCTGTCTGTCTTGTTACAAGTATGTGTATGCTGGTACACATTTCAGGTAATAGTGTTGTCTAGTGCTTTTAGAGGACCAAAAAGGTTCTATGAATCTTTGCTGTTTTCACTGAGTTACTGCTGGCCAATCCATGAACCACCTCCTTTGGTGGATTACATTCAAGCTGTAGCGATCTTGCAAGCTGCATCCGTTTTGCTATCTACTAGGTGATGTCTAACATGATCTTTTCTGCGCTTCGGCAGACTTATATCTTCAAGCTGATGAACAGCAGTGGCATCACTGAGTCAGGGGAAAGTGAAAA
The DNA here is from genome assembly GCA_916181665.1 of Avena sativa. Lineage (NCBI taxonomy): Eukaryota > Viridiplantae > Streptophyta > Magnoliopsida > Poales > Poaceae > Avena > Avena sativa. The sequence continues at coordinate 149,289,376 of OV702283.1, read as the reverse complement.
GGTTCTGTTGCTGATGGAAAGTGGTGTCAGGCTGCACACCACTCAATATGTTCGGTGAGATGCTGCTCACAGCTGTTGGTATATATTTATCAGATGTCAATTGTTTCAAAACATTAATGCACAGATCCCCTTTGTGTATCTATTTCTTCAGTGACAAGAGCAGCACACCTTCCGGATTCACTCTCAAGCTGCGGAAGCACGTTCGTAGCAAGAGGCTTGAGGATGTCCGTATGTTAGGATATGATAGGGTACTCTTCTAATTTCACTTCGTCTTCGGCAATCTCTTGTATTCAGCAGCTTTGTACTTTTTGAGGGCTGAACAGTTAATGATGTCTTTGTTTGAACTGCAGATGATTCTTTTTCAATTTGGACTTGGCAGTAATGCACATTTCATAATCCTGGAGCTCTATGCGCAAGGAAACATCATCCTCACAGATTCAGAATACACAGTGATGACACTACTCCGTTCTCATAGGTCATTGTCTAATTCGTGCGGCACTATTTAAATCTACTGAATATATTAGGTGCCATTACTCTGTTGCAGAAGTGAGGACTTGGGACAATAAATTATCAGTCTCCATTGGCAATCCAAAAATTCTCTTAACCTTTGCTGCTTACTCATCTTTTGCTGTGAAACTTACAGAGATGACAACAAAGGATTGGCTATCATGTCGCGCCATCGCTATCCAGTAGAAGCTTGCCGTACCTTTGAAAGGACTGACTTAACAAAGTTAAAAGAGACACTGAAACTCTCTAATACAGTTGATGACAAAGAATCTTCTCAAGTTACACCTAGTTCAGTCGGTGGTCAGCAACCTTCTGAACATGCCAATGATGGAGTGCCTGTTACTGACAAATCGGAAGAACCATCTAATAGAACAGAAAAGAAGTCTGCTGCAAAAATTAAGCAGTCAGGTTCAAATGCAAAAGCGAGTGATGGCGCTCAATCAAATAAAGCTACTCTGAAGACAGTTCTTGGTGATGCATTGGCTTATGGCCCAGCACTAGCGGAGCATATCATATTAGATGCTGGATTGCTTCCAAGCACAAAGGTTGGGAAAGATCCAGAGAGCAGTATTGATGATCATACTATTCAGTCTCTAGTAGAGTCTGTTACAAGGTTTGAGGACTGGCTTGTAGATATCATCTCTGGTGAAAAGATCCCCGAGGGGTACATTCTCATGAAGAATAAGATGGCTGCAAAGAAAAGCATCACACCTTCAGAAGGGTCTTCTACTAACCAGAAGGTTGGTCCATTGTTTTCCCGTCTTTCTCTTTGTACTGCTGTGTATGTGACTGCACAGATTTGTTGTTTGTGTTTCTTTGTTAGTGATGCCTGTTGCAGATCTATAGAGGATTTTTTTTCTAATTTATGTTTATAGGCAGCAGAACATTTGCATATGATTTGGTAAATTCCAAACCAATGTATTAATTGTTATTTTGCTCCTATATGCAGATATATGATGAATATTGCCCTATCCTGCTGAAGCAATTTAAGTCAAGGGAATATGATGAGTTTAAGACATTTGACGATGCTTTAGATGAGTTCTACAGCAAAATAGAAAGTCAAAGGGTGGATCAACAGCAGAAAGCAAAAGAAGATTCAGCGGTCCATAGGCTCAACAAAATAAAGTTGGACCAGGTTCGCCCCAGCTCACTCTCTATCTCATGCCTTGCAATCACATTGCTCATAATTTGCTTGAGTTTGGTTCTTTTTGAAGGACCTCTCACTTTCAAACATGCAGTATATTCATCTGTTCTGCCATGCAGGAGAATCGTGTGCATACATTGAGGAAGGAAGCAGACCATTGCATCACTATGGCAGAACTAATTGAGTACAATTTGGAGGATGTTGATGCAGCAATTACAGCTGTTCGTGTTTCACTTGCAAATGGAATGAGTTGGGAAGCTCTTACCCGCATGATTAAAGAGGAGAGGAAGGCTGGAAACCCGGTAGCTGGTCTAATCGATAAGCTCAGTTTTGAAAAAAACTGCATCAGTCTACTTCTTAGCAATAATCTTGATGACATGGATGAGGATGAGAAAACTGCACCTGTTGAGAAGGTATGTTCCACAAATCCCTAATATATACCATGGCCATGGTCTCTGTCATGGAAATACGAATATTCTTTGAACGCTTGAAACTGTATCTTATTGGCAATGTTGGATGTATGATTATGTGACCTAAGGGCTAGGGTGTCATATTCCACCAACAGTTCTATCTGGATTGTTGCATATCTTACCTCTGTTATTTGTATTTATATTAACATTTCACTGATTTGGTGTACGTTCTTTAAGCTGAACATATCACTTGGTTAATCCCCTCATGCGTCCGCCATAACTGGAGTAACTTGAAATTTCTAGCCTTTGATTTCTTTAGACAGCCAATTTTACCAAGTATTTTTTCTTACAGAGAGCCACCCACTACTCATCAATACTTATATTGCATTATTTTATCGTTTGTTTTTAATTTGTCCTACAAAATCACGTGGAGTTTGTATTTTCTCCTGAAAGATTGATAAGATGGGGAGTTGATTTGTATTTACACAAAAGGGTGTGGCAGAATGGAAATGAGTAGGCTAATCGGATACACTGTATTTGACCTTACACACTGTACCTGGATTTTGCTTGTGAGTCAGTTTACCACTACTAAATTCTCCATGCTTTCTTGTTATCTTCATGACAAACTTTCTTTCATTTACTTTAGGTAGAGGTTGATTTATCACTTTCCGCACATGCAAATGCTAGGCAGTGGTATGAAATGAAGAAAAAACAGGAAACTAAACAAGAGAAGACTATCACAGCGCATGAGAAAGCTTTCAAAGCAGCTGAGAAGAAGACGCGTCTTCAGCTTGCTCAGGTTTCTCAATTCCTTGCTGCTGTAGTGTTTACTTGTATTTGTTTACCCCCTTGTATCAATCATGAGCCCCATCACCAGCAAAATGGCTGTTGACATTTTCTCCATATTAGAACATGTTGATTGACTTTTAGATTTCCTTGTAAGTACATTAGCCAGTGCAAACTAGCCTCATCCTATATCCTCTAGAAAAAAACTACATTCTTCATTTGGTTTTCACTATGAACAAGGGAATGCTTTACCTGTCTCCCAAAACCAATCGTATTTGGCTTGTTCACTATGCTCATATTATGTCTTTACTGTAATATATTCCAAGAATCATCGTCTTGTATTATATGAAATAACCATCATATCTGGACGTTTGTAGGAAAAAACTGTGGCTGCAATAACTCATATGAGGAAAGTTCACTGGTTTGAGAAATTCAATTGGTTTATCAGCAGTGAAAATTATTTGATTATCAGTGGCCGAGATGCTCAACTGAATGAGTTGATTGTCAAGCGGTATATGTCTAAAGGAGATTTGTAAGTACACTTATTAGCTGTTAGCCTATTACCCATTTATAATCTTATTGCCAAAACTATCATTTCATCTTATTTCCGTGTGTGCGGTATTATGCAATTGATCATAGAAATATTACTCCATTGACATGCCTCGTAAGTTTTATACCGTAGTGCTATGTTTGTTGTTTCTTACAAAAGCTGCTGCCTTGTTTTCAATCGTGAACAGGTATGTGCATGCCGAGTTACATGGAGCTTCCAGTACAATAATCAAGAACCACAAACCTGACAGTCCAATACCACCCTTGACATTGAACCAAGCAGGATGTTTCACTGTGAGTGATCATGTGTATTACTACATGTGTTACGGCAATACTTCTGAAGGGTGAGTGTTCATATGAATTATCCCTATTGATCACGAGTTTCTTCTGCAGGTATGCCACAGCAAAGCGTGGGATTCAAAAATCGTTACAAGTGCTTGGTGGGTATATCCTCATCAAGTTAGCAAAACAGCCCCCACTGGCGAGTACCTCACTGTTGGTAGTTTTATGATCCGCGGGAAGAAAAATTTCCTCCCACCTCATCCCCTTATAATGGGCTTTGGTATTCTCTTCCGTTTGGATGAGAGTTGCTTGGCATCTCATCTAAATGAAAGGAGGATCAGAGGTGAAGATGATGCCCTTCCAGAAATCGAGACCGAGCCTCGAAAGCACCAAAGTAATCTTGAACTGGATGACAGACTTGCTACTGACAATGAGACGAGTAAAGTAACTCATGGAAATGAATCAAGCAGGGACCATACAAGTGTTCACCATAATAATGATACAGCCTCTAGTAACATGGATACTGCCGACTTATCTGAACAGGTTGCTGCAACCAAAATTGTGGAAAACAATGGAACTTCCACTTTCAAGGAAGAAACACAGGATGATTCCATTTCATCTCAACTGGAGGATCTACTTGATAAGAATCTTGGTCTGGGCCCTGCCAGTGTGTCTGGTAAAAGCTCTTTGCTCACCAGCAGTCTGTCAAGTTTAGCCGAAGAAACTGATGATCTTGATGTGAAGAAATCGGCAGTAAGAGAGAAACCATATGTATCAAAAGCAGAGAGAAGAAAACTGAAGAAGGGCCAGAATACATGTGAATCTACTAGTGACCCCCAGAATGCTGATTATGTCAAAAAGCTGGATAACTCACAGCACGAAAAAGGCAAGGATAACACAAAGGCTGCTAATGGTGAATCTGTAAAAAAACTGGATAATTTGCAGCATGAAAAATGCAAGGATAACACAAAGGTTGCTAATTCTAAAACAAGTCGTGGACAGAAGGGCAAGCTTAAGAAGATTAAAGAGAAGTATGCAGAGCAGGATGAAGAAGAAAGAGAAATCCGTATGGCTTTGCTTGCGGTAAGAACACTACCCACCTTTTTGTTTTTGTTTTGTTTGCCATTGCGCTCTTCTCCTTTTTGCATTAAACTGACAACCTTCTTTTGTTGGTGCTAGTCTTCTGGAAAAGCTTCTCAAAAGGACAAACCTTCACAAGATGGAGAAGACACCACTGCAAAACAATCAAAACCATCAACTGGTACTTTACACAACTTTCTCTTCTTTTTAAATTTATCCTTGTGATTGTTCAGTTACATTTTGCACTTGTAATTTTACTCCATAGCATGATAAGGACCTGTACCTGACTCCCAAGTTAACAAATCCTCTGCATTTTAGATAAAAATAAGATATCAGTAGGGTGTTCACCCAAATATTGAATGAATGAGTGGTGTAAATTACTATATTTGTGGTCAATTTAGTTTCTTAGCTGAGCTGTAATTCGTTGACCCTTGCAGGCGAAGATGACTCATTAAAAATTTGTTATAAATGTAAAAAGTCTGGACATCTATCTCGTGATTGCCCTGAAAGTACATCTGCGGTGGATTCAACTGATGTCAATGTTGGTAGGAGCAGAGATGGTATGGATAAAACTGCTGCTCCTGTTGGTGGCAGCATTGCCATGGATGATGATGAAATCCATGAACTTGGTGATGAAGAGAAAGAAAAGTTGATTGATTTGGACTACTTAACTGGAATTCCGCTGCCAAGTGACATTTTGCTATACGCGGTACCTGTATGTGCACCTTACAGCGCATTACAGACATACAAATATCGCGTAAAGATCACACCGGGCACTGCAAAGAAAGGAAAAGGTACATTTCTTCTCTTTCTGGAATACGGAAGTTACACCATTTTGCCTTTCCTGTGTTTTATCCTTTTTTTTTGGTAGATCAAGTGTACTCATGTCTTTGCTTGTTGGTTTCAGCTGCCAAAACCGCTTTGAGCTTATTCATGCACATCCCTGATGCTGCAAACCGCGAGAAGGAACTAATGAAGGCATGTACGGATCCTGAATTGGTGGCTGCTATTGTTGGAAATGCCAAGATCACTGCACCCGGCCTCACTCAAATGAAGCAGAAGCAGAAGCAGAAAGGGAAAAGGGCAGCGAAAAACAACTAGTTTGAAAGCGCCATGACCGTTGACTGGAGTACTGATCCACCCCTGTGATTCATCTGCAGAAGATATGTGTCGCTTGAGGCACATCTGGAGTTGAGAAGTGGCCACCTCTCAAATATCGTGCTTGTAAAGTTTAAACGTTTCTCTGGCATTTGAGAGGCCAGGAGGCAATGCAATAGGGACGGTGGCCTATATGAAACCTTACTTTTTTGGTGTTCCACTGTGAAATGATGTAAAAAGCTAGTACTGGAAACAAGAAATTCAAATTTCATTTCAGTATTGTGTACCCTGAATTTTTTGTTTTGACATTGCAACTGTAATCTTGCAATCAAGGTACAATCTGTTACTGCAAGGTAAGAAAAACAAAAGGATAATGGCAGGAATAAAGAATGGCAGTCGGCCATACAAAATGCAGTTAGCCCCATCAGAGAAAGCATTGCTCGCTGCTTCTATTCTCTTTATATCTTGCTAGGCTTCAGAACCTGCTCTGCAGTCTTAGGAGACGATATATCGTCCCTCATGTTCACATCCAGGAGGATTGGGTTTCTGAAGAATATGTCCTTTCCAGCCCTTGGAGGCTTGGACCCAATCATCAGAAATTGCATATTTGCAACGATTGATATTGTACTTTGCAGATTAATGAAGATGTATATTAGCACGAGGAAAGTTTCAAACCACAGATGCCACGTAAAGACCAAGGTTCTCAACCATGTCCGTCACTGCTTTAAACCACAAGGTTTCGGTACACTTTACAACGATTATACTATATGGTGACCAAATAATTTTTTAGCTCTTATACTGTATTACTGTAGCTCGCTGCCAGTGGCGCACCGCACTGGAGTGAATCATATTTTTTTTTTTTTTGCGAAACATGGACTTTAGGTTTACAACTTTATTCTTTGACAGGTAAAACATATTAACAGAACGTGTACTGTCAATCTTTTCTACTACGCATCAACCTTGTCTGATTGCATGACTTTCTATATCAGGACTTCTCTTGAACCTGCGCACTGTTCTCTGTACTGTCGATATCAGGAAAAAAAAAGGTTGTCTTTACTGTCGATTTTAGTGGCATATGCCTACAAAGTATGCAACGATCCAAAACAAGTCTTGGAAGAGTTGCTCTAACTGAAACTATCTAAACGTCTTAAACATAATTTCAACAGTAGGGGCGTCTACAGTAAGCTAGAGACTGTCACAATACAGCTAGCAACTTTTGGAGCCTTGTTCTTGCGCACCGACTTTCCAAATAGTAAGCTCTACTTCTTTGACAAACGTGCTATTATGAGACTATTTCACTAGTATTATATTCTCTCCATTTTGCTCTCATTGCTTGGCCTGTAGCAACCAATGAGGAAAAGACCCGTAGTACTTGCACGCGTTGTAAAGTGACGCATAATGCAGAGTACGGAGGCTCAGGAACATTCCATCAAACAAAGCTGTGGAAATCTGACATGAATCTCAATCCTAGACGAAAAGCGTTCCGTACATAGGAAGACTAGAAGTCAAGCAGGGGATCTAGATGGTGAAGACTAGTGGGATTTAACTAAGATCCAACTTTCTTGATCAATTAGCCAGAGTACATAAGATCCAATAATGTAAAAACATGCCAACACCAATTTAATTAAAGTTCCGGAGTTATGCAATGTGCAGTATCTCCAAAGCTCTTACACATGCGAAAGATCTCGAGTACAAGATCGTGCGAACGCAATATTAAAAAAGATCCCGTGGCCTACGTCGAACCCATGTCTAGGGACTAAAATAAGAGTGTTCAAATATATTACCTAGCCCCTAACCAATCAGTTTGTAAACTTTTATTTAAGTTAGCCAGTGCATCAATTCAATAGTGGCATCATCATAAGGTGGAGCAAAATCTGCTTGTGTTGTGCTCTATTGACTACAATGTGATCTACCTGTGGGCCCTTTTTATAACTAGATTCTACTTCTACCTCATAGGCTCAGGTACAAGATTGTAGTCACTGTCATCCTCTGAACCATCTGAGTCATAAAAAAAAAATTGGTCATCTTCTATATCACCTTCACGGTTCACCATTGGATCCACTCTCTTCCTCTTCATATAAATTATCCTCTGCCTCAGCTCAACTTGTTTCATACTGTCTAGTTTCTTCATGATCTTCAACTCTGTACCCCCCCATATGAAAGTGAAAAAAATCTTCTTATTTCTCTTCCAAATTTTTTGAACTATTTTTCTTCTTGATCTTCACAAACCTGCTTCACTGCACACTGTACTGTCGATTTCGGGGAAACCAGCGCACTGTTCACAGTACTATGGATTTCGGGGAAAAAATGTTGTCTTTACTGTGGATTTTAGTGGCATATGCCTACAAAGTATGCAAGGATCCAAAAACAAGTCTTCGAGGAGTTGCTCTAACTGAAACTATCTAAACCTTTAAACAATATTTCAATAGTAGGGGTGTCTATAGTAAGCTAGAGACTTGTTTAAGAAAAAAAGAATAGTAAGCTAGAGACTGTGACAATACAGCAAGCAACTTTTGGAGCCTTGCTCTTGCGCACCGACTTTTTAAATAGTAGGCTCTACTTCTTTGACAAACGTACGAATATCATGATCAGAAGCTGTGTGCTATTATGAGACTATTACTATTATAGTCTCTCCATTTTTTTCTCACTGCTTGGCCTGTAGCAACCAATGCGGAGGAAAAGGCCTGTAGTGTTTACCGATTCCACAAGACTTGAGTGGTTGCTCGACTCAGTCTTCGAAGTGAATCTCAATCACAGGGGGTTAATTACATTCTAATTCCGGTGACAACATAACGTCCATGTGGAAATTTTCACTTGGAAGCACATCAAACTGGAATTCTTGCAACTAACTAGAAATTGACAGTGATCTGGAGCAACTCAGGCACGCGTGCGTCCTGAACTGAACTGCTGATGAGCCAAAACCACTCAACAAACAAGAAGGTACGTGTTGAAGAGGCGCAGCCGGCTTTCAGGAGTTTTTTTTGAGAGAGAAAGAGAGAGAGAAGAGAGAAGCTTTCAGGAGTTATTACTGCGACTTAACGCGGACTCAGGAACTCAACCAAACTTGCACGTGCTGTAAAGTGAACGCATAGTGCAGAGTATCGAGGCTCAGGAACATTCCATCAAACAAAGATGTGGAAATCTCAAGCCTGGACCAAAAGCGCATTCCGTATGTGGGAAGAATAGAAGTCAACCCGATCAAGCTATCTAGATGGTGAAGACAAGTGGGATTTAACTTCTTCTGAGAGACCCAAGTTTATTGATTAATTAACCAAAGTACGTAAGATTGGATAATGTAGAAAGATGCTAGTAACACCAATTTAAAGTTGTGTTTTAATAGGGCTTCATTATTTTAGAATGACCATCCTTCCCTTCGAACCAAAGGGGTATCGGGCAATATGAGCAGTCCATGTGTTTATCGTTTATGTCTTTTTGAGGAGTGGGTATACTGAAGCAGAATCCTAGACACAATTGATATTCTGGCCGAAGTCTGCTCTCGTCATACCACTGCCTAGGCTTCTGCTCTTTGTTCACCTACCCAAGTCATCAACTCAGAGATGTGCCTGTTGAAATATATTGCCCAACACCATTTTCATGACTTTTGACTAAATGCTAGTGCATCAGTTCAATATGGTATCAGAGTGAAGAGGTCTCGAGTACAAGATCCTACCAACATAGTATTGAGTACAAGATCCTACCAACATAGTATTAAAAAAAGATTATGTGGCCTACAAAGAATTCATGGCTAAGGACTAAAATATCCTAAACGTGAGGGAGAGTGTTCAAATATATTTCCTAGGGCCTCTTTTCAACGAGTTTGGACTTCTGCTTAAGTTAGCTAGTGCATCAATTCAATAATTTCATCATAAGAAAATGGAGTTGTGTTCTATTGACTACAATGTGATCTATATGTGAGACCTTTCTGTTGGGTCGTGTAGGATTACCACTAGACGCACACATGCGGAATCGATGAAGCGCGTCGAAGCAATGCAGTCCCACAATCCGATTTGATCCCACGATCGTCTAATTGCTGAACATGTAGCACCTCTGCCGATATCCACACGTAGGAGGAGGAGCACGGACGGTGGACTACTAGGTCCAGCACAATGGCCGGACTGAATGGGGATAGGGTTTCCAACACATGGAAGTGTCTTAACAGTGCCCCTTGGGCATCCTACGCCACACTATATATAGGTAGTGGTAGTGGGATTCACAACACTTGTGACCCATCCACTAAATACCTATTCTGGTCACCACGCGTCAAACTCACTCACCTAGTCCGTGTCAGGTTCGGGTCTAACCCAAATGACATACTTCTTAGTCGGATTCACATCCGACTAGTTCCCAAAATTGTGTGACCCTGCAGGTGATACGTCGGAAACGTATCTATAATTTTTGATGCTCCATGCTTGTTTAGTATCTACTTTGCTTTGCTTTGTCTATACTTTGAGGTGTTTTTATATCTTTTCTTGAACTAACCTATTAACAAGTTGCCACAATGCCAGTTGCCTGTTTTCTTCTGTTTTTGGTTCCAAAAAGGCAGAAAGTCAATATTCTTGGAATTGGACGGGACAAAATCCAAAGTCAATATTTTACCATGGGCGACACGAAGTCCAGATGAGAGACGGAGAGGCGAGCCAGGGCCACCACACCCCCGAGGCGCGGGTAGGCCCACCCCGCGCCTGGGCAGGGTGTGGGCCCTCTGGCCGCCTCCTAGCCTCGCGCCTATAAGAAGCCCCCGACATAGAAACCCTAGGCACCCGATCAAAACTCCACGAAACTTCTGTATCCGCCGCCACCATCGTCCCTAGATCGGGGGGATCTGAAGTTCTTCCCGGCACCCTGCCGGAGGGGAGATCATCCCGGAGGCCTTCTTCTCCGGTATGAAGTGTGAGTAGTTCCACCTTGGACTACGGGTCCATGTAGTAGCTAGATGGTTGTATCTCCTCCTTGTGCTTTCATGTATAGATCTTGTGAGCTCCGTTCATGATCAAGATATAATCTATTTGTAATCATGCATGTTGTGTTTGCAGGGATCCGATGGACATTGAGATTACTATGTCAGATTGATTAATGGTTTTGTCTTATTGATACTATCATGTCTGTGTTGTTTGTGATCTTGCATGCTCTCCGTTGTTAGTAGTTATCTTGGCCAAATAGTTGCTAGTGTCTCCAAGAGGGGGTATTTATCTTCGATAGTGGGTTCATGCCTCTAGTTTCCAAGAGAAGTGACAGAAATCTCTTCGGTTGTAGATGTGTTGTTGCCACTAGGGGGAAAACAACGGTCTCTTGTTCATAGAACAAGTGGATTGTTTACCTTACACACTTTGCTTAAAACAGTTATCTATTGCTTGCAACTTAATACTAGAGGGGATTCGAATGATAACCTGAAGGTGGACTTCTAGTCATAGATGCAGTTGAATGGCGGTCTATGTATATTGTTGTATTTCCCAATCGAATCTCATAGGATCTTTTTGTCTGGTATTGCATTGTTATGCCTAGCTCAGTTCATGTCAATTGCCCTGCTGTAATTTGTTTACCCTTCATGCCATGTTGTTTATCTAAGGAGAGCACCTCTAGTGAACTATGGACCCCGGTCCAATCTTTACCATTGATACATCTTTCACTGTTACCTGTTTACTTGCTGCAAACCATTACCTTCCACACCATACGTTTAGTCCTTTGTTACAGCAAACCGGTGAGCTTGACAACCTCACTGATTCGTTGGGACAAAGTCTTGAGTTTGTGTTGTGCAGGTTTCCATGTTGCTTGCAACACCTGTGTGATGTTTCCTTCCTCCCACTGGTTCGATAACCTTGGTTTCTTACTAAGGGAAAATTGTTGCTGTGCTGCTTCACACCTTGCTCTTGGGGTTCCCAACGAAGCGCTCCTACATCAACTCAACGCTGCACCAAGGTTTTCTAGCGCCATTGCCGGGGAGGCCAATGACTTCTTCACAAGGGGAGTCCTCCTCAACCTTTCTCTTTACTTTGTTTTTAGTTTGCTTAGTTTATTTTGCTTGGTTTTGTTTGCTTCTTTTCAAAAACTCCAAAAAAATTAGTTTAGTTTGGTTTGCTTTCTCTTATCAAAAACACAAAAAATTAGTTCCTGCTCTAGCTGCTGCTGTTTTTGACTTGCCCACCTTTGCCAAAATGAACTCTGCTGAGAACACCAAGTTGTGTGACTTCACTAGCACAAACAACAATGATTTCCTTAGCACTCCTATTCCTCCACCTGCTCCTGATGCTACCTTTTATGAAATTAAGCCTGCTTTGTTGAATCTTGTGATGAGAGAGCAATTTTCTGGTGCTAGTTCTGATGATGCTGCTGCCCATCTCAATAAATTTATTAAACTTTGTGAGATGCAAAAGTATAAGGATGTAGATGGAGATATTATTAAGCTCAAGCTGTTTCCTTTCTCCTTGAGAGGAAAAGCTAAAGAATGGTTGCTATCCTTGCCTAGAAATAGTATTAATTTTTGGACTAAGTGCAAAGATGCTTTTATTGGAAAGTACTACCCTCTTGCTAAGATTATATCTATGAGAAGTGACATTATGAAATTTAAACAAATTGATAATGAACATGTTGCTCAAGCTTGGGAAAGAATGAAATCTTTGGTTAAGAATTGTCCCACTCATGGATTCACTGCTTGGATGATTATCCAGACTTTTTATGCAGGTTTGAACTTCTCTTCAAGAAACCTGTTGGATTATGCTACTGGAGGTACCTTTATGGACATCACTTTGGGTGCTTCAACAAAACTCCTTGGTAATATGATGGTTAATTACTCTAAATGGAACATTGAGAGAGCTCCACATGGTAAGAAGGTAAATTCTGTTAAAGAAACCTCCTTTTTGAGTGATAAGATAGATGTCATTATGGCTATACTTGTTAATGGGAAAGCTCCTTTAGATCCAAACAATGTTCCCTTAGCCTCTTTGGTTGCTCAAGAAGAGCAAGTTGATGTGAACTTCATTAGAAACAGCAATTTCAACAACAATGCCTATAGGAATAATTTTGGTAGTAACAACTATAGGCCTTATCCTCCTAATAATGACAATACCTATGGAAACTCCTACAACAATGCTAGAAGTGTGCCCTCTGAACTTGAAGTCATGCTCAAAGACTTTATTAGTAAACAAACTGCTTTCAACAAGATTGTGGAGGAAAAACTTTTAACTGTTGAGAAGAATATTCCCTCTTTGTCTGAAGCACAGTCCTCCTTGATTAATAAAATGGCTGCTAAACCTGAAACCATGGAAAATACTTTTGCTTCTACTCATGCCATACAAGTTACTATTGATGAAAATGTTAGAATGTTAGCCCAACTTCATGCTAAGTGGAAAAGGGAAGCTGAAATTGATAGAAACAATAGCGTGTGCACCATCACTAGAATGGATACCACTAAACCACAAGAAGTCCATATTCCTCCTCCTACAATGCCTAAGCCTAATGAGTCTACTACTAGTGATGCTAAGTTTGATTTTGATATAGATGGTTGCAATATTTCTGAAGTGATTCTGTTCTTGCAAAAACTTGCTAGAAGTCCTGATGCTAGTGATATGCATGTTGCTTTCACCAAACACATTACAGATACTCTTGTTAAGATTAAGGAAGAGAAGCTAAAACACAAAGCTTCTATTCCTAGGAAAGTAGAAGATAGTTGGGAACCCATTATTAATGTGCAAGTGAATGACTTTGACCTCAAAGCTTCTTGTGATCTTGGTTCTAATGTCTCTATTATGCCTAGGAAGATTTATGAAATGCTTGATTTGCCATCTTTGGAAGATTGTTATTTGGATGTTCCACTTGATGATAATGCTAAGAAGAAACTAATGGGGAGTATTAATGATGTTCTCATCATGGTTAACAATGCTTATGTCCCTATTGATTTCTATATTTTGGATGTTGAATACAATGCTTCTTGTCCTATTACTTCGGGAAGACCTTTTCATAGAACTGTTGGTGCCATCATTGATATGAAAGAAGGCACCATTAAATATCAATTTCTATTCAAGAAAGGTATTGAACACTTCCCTATGAGGAGAGAGAATTTGATTTTTGCCCCTCCTTTGAAAGCAAGGTTTGATGTTAATGCTTCTTCATTTGAAAATACTTGATTTCTTGCTTCTTGTGCCTAACTTAAAGGCGTTAAAGAAAAGTACTTGTTGGGAGATAACCCAAGAGTTTCCTTGAGTCTTGGAAGTTATTACTTCTGTAATGACCTCTACTTATTCTGTTTGTTTGCTTTTTGTGCCAAGAATAACCTCTAATGAGAGGGAAGTAAGATTTGGGGAGTTGCTATCCCGAAACAGATTTCTGTCCTCCACCATAAACATTCGTGAGGAGTATCTATAAGTCGGATTGAGCTAAACATTTACGAATAAATCCCCCAGTATTTAGCTAACTTTCATCAGTTCAACACTTTTTGATTTGAGCAACATAAGATTTTCGAAAAAATCGGTTTCTACCTGCTGGTCTATTTTGACAATTTCTGCCATTATTTGCATTTGCTTCTTATTGATTCCTTTTTGAGTTCTCTTTTGGGGAATTGAGATTTTTGAAGGAGTTGCTATAGTAGCTTGTGTTTTTAGTGAAAAGGTTTTATGTTCCAAAGCTTAGCCTAAAGGTCTATTATCTTTTGAATACACTAATGTTGCTAATGAAGATTGTGTGAAGTTTTGTATGAAGGAAAAATTTCAGGTGTAGAGAGAGAATGATGCAATGAGATGAATAATGGACAAAAGCTCAAGCTTGGGGATGCCACTCCGGTGTCACCCCAAGAAATATCCAAGAGGTATAAGCGTCAAAGCTTGGGTATGCCCAAGGCATCCCCTTCATCAATAAAAAGATCAGGTCTGTCTAGACACTTCGTTTTTATTGTTTCATGCACTGTTGTGTTGTTCTTGGAGCATCTTAGTTTTTGTTTGCTTTTCTTAGTTTGTTTAGTTTGCTTGAATAAAGTAGTTTGGACCCCCGTTCTCGCTGTGTTGTTACAAATAAGTTGCTTGGTGTTGGAAAGGAGTAGGAAGTTCTTGCTTGATAAGTGCAAGAGGAGCTTGCATTGACTGTGACTTAGACTTTAGCATAACATGCTAGGTGTTGTTTTGATCTTATGCTTAGTGATTATTGCTGTAGCATGTCTTGTTCCAAACAATTGAGATTTCTTAGTGTGCCTTGAAGAAATTATGCGTTGTTTTAGCATACAAAAGCATAGTATTGTGGTATTCTCCTTTGATGCTTTGTTTGGGTTGACTTGGCACATGCTCACACCATGTTATGACTATGAACAAGTCACCATAGCCTTTATGATCATCTAGTCCTTAACTTGTAGTACCACTCTATGCTTTGATTAGTAACGTTTTGTTGCTCTGCATGATTATGGCCATTATTTCTCTCTTAGTTGGATTCTCCCAGTCTTTTGCTAGCCTCCACTTGTATCAGTAAGCTCTACTCATGCTTCCAACTCCCAAGAAACCAAGTTATTCCAAAGTGTCCACTATAAACTCCTATGCATGGTGTGTTACACCATTCCAAGTATATTCTTGTTTTCAGCTATCTTCCAATTAAAAAGTATTTTGTTATGTGAAAACTTAGTGATTAAATCCCTCACAAACTTTATGGCACACTTTATATTCTTTGCCACTAACAAACTTGAACCATTGTGTCATCTATGTTGTATATGCTTGCACTTATACGTTGGAATTAGCAGAACCGTGCTGTCACGGGGAACGTTTTCAACATTGCACTTGTACTTTGTACACAGTTGATATCATGCTCTTTTGTCTATGGATGTCACCAGTGTGAAATAAAGAGGGAGCTTGTAAGTCCATGGAGTTATGTATTTTGTGTTAGAGAAATGCCTGGGCCGCTAGCCTAAGCCATGCCTAATCATGGTGGAAACTTGCAGCATCACCATAATGAGATATCTGTGAAACATCCTCAATAAAAAGCTATGCACATAGTAAATAAAAAGATCGCTGAGATACTCATTGTCTGCTTGCCTTGTCATTTTGGTTATGGGATAGCTCCTGTACCATGTGCAAGAGGTACCCCGTTGGCGGTTCTCTATGATACGCATGTACTTACCATGACAAGAACTTACAGGTGACTTAAGTTGAGTAGCATGAGGTGTGGCCCTCGTATTCAAGGGACTTGAGATTGCCAACTTATACTTTGTCAAGCATATACTCCATAGTTTGTCCACTTTAACCTTAATCACTTTAAGATGCTTATGATAGGGGTAATGAAGGCTGAAAGCTAACAAGTACCATAATTTTTGGAAGCTCTTTTTGAAACTTGAAATCCCTTCTTCCCTTTATGAAGGGCCTTTCTTCCACCATTATTTGAGTCTCCACCTTCTACCTTTAGGTACCATTAAGAGAGCATAGTTTCCATTCTATGTGCAGTGTCCCAAAACTTATTGATTGATGCATATTGTGATATTACTTGTTCTTGTGCTATTTGTATCTAGTCACTCTTATGAACTTTGAAGGTGTCCTATGCATATATTTGCTACTCCACGAGGGACAAGCAGAATGCCACTATGCCATGTTTTCTGTATGTGAAACAAATAAACATTGTTCAATGCATGTTATTCATGATCTTTGTTTGTAGCCTTTCATGCTGCATGCATAGTTACTATGTCCTATTGTTAGAACTCCCTCTTTCATGCACATGTTTAGAGTTCTTTGTTCCCAGCTTTCAATGCTTGCAAATGGTTTGATCTTGGTTTTGACGATGCATGTCACCTCAAAAATTATTCTTTTTATCACTTACCTACTCGAGGACGAGCAGGAGTAAAGCTTGGGGATGCTTGATACGTCGGAAACATATCTATAATTTTTGATGCTCCATGCTTGTTTAGTATCTACTTTGCTTTGCTTTGTTTATACTTTGAGGGTTTTTTACATCTTTTCTGGAACTAACCTGTTAACAAGTTGCCACAGTACCAGTTGCCTGTTTTCTTCTGTTTTTGGTTCCAGAAAGGCAGAAAATCAATATTCTCGGGACAAACGCCAAAGTCAATATTTTACCATGGGCGACACGAAGTTCAGAGGAGAGACAGAGAGGAGAGCCAGGGCCGCCACACCCTCCTAGGCGCGGGTTGGACCACCCTGCGCCTAGGCAGGATGTGGGCCCTCTGGCCGCCTCCTAGCCTTGCCTCTTCGCCTATAAGAAGCCCCCGATACAGAAACCCTAGGAACCCGATCAAAACTCCACGAAACCTTTTGTAGCCGCCACCACCATCGTCCCTAGATTGTGTGGGGGGGGGGGATCTGAAGTTCTTCCCGGCACCCTGCCGGAGGATAGATCATCCTAGAGGCCTTCTTCTCCGGTATGAAGCGTGAGTAGTTCCACCTTGGACTATGGGTCCATGTAGTAGCTAGATGGTTGTATCTCCTCCTTGTGCTTTCATGTATAGATCTTGTGAGATCCATTCATGATCAATATCTAATCTATTTGTAATCATGCATGTTGTGTTTGCGGGGATCCGATGGATATTGAGATTACTATGTCAGATTGATTAATGGTTTTGTCTTATTGATACTATCATGTCTGTGTTGTTTGCGATCTTGCATGCTCTCCGTTGTTAGTAGCTATCTTGGCCAAGTAGTTGCTAGTGACTCCAAGAGGGGGTATTTATGCTCGATAGTGGGTTCATGCCTCTAGTTTCCAAGGGAAGTTACAGAAATCTCTTCGGTTGTAGATGTGCTGTTGCCACTAGGGGGAAAACAACGGTCTCTTGTTTATAGAACACGTGGATTTTTTACCTTACACACTTTGCTTAAAACAGTTATCTATTGCTTGCAACTTAATACTAGAGGGGGTTCGAATGATAACCTGAAGGTGGACTTCTAGTCATAGATGCAGTTGGATGGCGGTGTATGTATATTGTTGTATTGCCCAATCGAATCTCATAGAATCTTTTTGTCTGGTATTGCATTGTTATGCCTAGATTAGTTCCTGTCAATTGCCCTGCTATAATTTGTTTACCCTTCATGCCATGTTGTTTATCTAAGGAGAGCACCTCTAGTGAACTATGGACCCCGGTCCAATATTTACCATTGATACATCTTCCACTATTACATGTTTACTTGCTGCAAACCATTACCTTCCACACCATACGTTTAATCCTTTGTTACAGCAAACCGGTGAGCTTGACAATCTCACTGATTCGTTGGGACATGTAACACCCTCAGAATCGTACCTATGCAAGTTTTAGCGAAACCCGCCAAACCCGCATAGAAACGATTCAAAGGTGCCCACCAGGCACTTTCGTGCGGGTGGAAAACGAAGTAATAACATTACACAACAGTCCTCGATGGGACCCACAGAACAGATATATATAACAGCGACTCAAAAGAGTCAAGAATACAGATATACAGTACAAAGATCCAAATCACCTGTAAAACGATACAGCGTCCGACTACGGACAAGATGCAAATGGGGCTGAGAGCCCTGAAGAATAACCAATGGCGTCCATAACCCTGCCCAGGCCAAGCCGGAAGGGCAACCCTGCTAACGGCGTCGATCTCAAATCCTGCTTAAACAAAAGGGGTGCCGACAAAGGGCTAGAATTCGGCGGTCCTCGCCTACATAGGTATGGTGGACTGGGCGGCAGCGGCAGCATGCGCTAAACAACCTATAGAGACTCGATACAACTGGCGGTTATCAGAGAGGGGTAAGAAGGACCTATCCGGAACCAACCTAACCCTAACGCCAAACAAACCCATCCTGGTATTTCCCCCTCGAGACCAAACGAGGAAGTCAACCGAGGAACTCACACCGTTGGCAGTTTTATTTATTCAGTTATAGTTGCAGCAATTACTAGTCAGGTGTAGATAATCATCCTGATAAAATAAGCAGTGGGCACTTTCAATTAACCATTCCGTTGTAGTTGCGGCACTTACTAGTCAGATACAAATAGCGTGAGATAACCCCAAAAACCCAGCAGTTGTTGGTACTTTTATTCAGCCATTCTGTTGTAGTTGCAATACTTACTAGTCAGGTACAATGGTCGCAAGCGACACACCAAACAAGCAATTGTGGGCAGTATTAATTAGCCATTCCATTATAGTGAAGCTGATTACTAGTCATTATAAAGTCAAATTTATAGCACTAAACTTTAGTTATGCTTGTCTATGGTCGAGATACTGTGCTCCAAGTCGTCCATAACCGCGGACACGACTTTCAGAAAGTTTTACCCGGCCGGGGTGCACCAATAGCAACACACACTCGATCAACCTCGGAAAAACCAAATCAAAACCCAACGAGGCCTTCACGACAAATCAATCACAGGATTCAGAAATATTTCAGGGGGCCACCCCTTAAAGTAGACCCGCAACGAAGCCGGCCGGCTCCGAGACGGACTTAAGGTTGTGGGGACGGCTGTGAACGACTGGGAACCCGAAAGTGTGGCTGGGCTTGTCGACACCGCGGAATCGTGCCACGATCCTAAACAGTACAGTGTGCTCCTCGCACAATCGTAAATAAAGCAGTAGCATGGCATAAGTACAGGATAGTAATAAAACCTCAAACTAGTTTGTGGCCCCAAGAAATAAGACTGAATCAAGCTCTGGCTCAGGGGGGTCCCATATACCTCCCGGATGTGGATAGTGCGATAAATCAAGGAACATGTATCAAGTACTCGGGGTCCTACAGGACACAAGTGGGCGTTCGGAAACCAAATATTTTCTATCACCCACCGATGCCTCTGCTTACTTCAATTTTAGTTGCTAAACAGGAATTAAAGTGAACGATAAGTAAAACCATGATCATATCCAACATCAACAGGCGGCAATACATCAACAACTGTGGCACTTGACGACACGCAACAGCACTTGAGCACGCGACTACGACGCGCAAGTCCAACTATCTACCAAACAACAGGTAATAGGATGTGTCCAAGGCAATATAAGGCTGCAAGGTATATCACGGGTACGGAAACTAGAACATCGCAACACAAATAGCAATAGATCAACAGGAGTGAATAAATACTATAAAAGTAAGATAGGTAGAAAAGGGAAGATGCTCGCCTGAAAGCATTGTCGAAGGTTCAACCAAAGATCGGGGCGAAGCTCACATCAACTCAACGGTCTCATCCGCGAAGAAGCAAAACACTAGAAGAAACACCGGATGCACTATTTAATACTACGACAAAAGATCGGGCATGATGCATGTATGATGTATGGCATGGCAAAGGTGCGATGCAATTAGTTATATTAAGCGGAACCGGGGTCCCGACAATTAATTAGGTGGTTCAAGTTATTTAACTACCCGCAAATTAAATGTTGTTTTAGCATGGCAAAAGAGAGCACCGGTTCGCTACACAAATTTAAATGAGGCCAATATGAGACTAGATTTGCCCGCATATGGGCCCCATATTTAATTATATGGTGAATCGGCATAAGGCCCCCAAACCACACAAATATGCATGCGAGTATGACAATTTAATATGCAACAATTATATAGATGGCATTTATAAAAATAGGGGCTCGGATCGGGGTCACACATTAGGGGTCTCGACGATCTTGGGGTTCCGGGGTTCGGGGTCGGGTCTCGGGGTCCAGGGTTCGACGGGAACGTTCTCAGATAGCGGAGGTAGGTCTTATCGCGTCCGAAAGGAGGACTTGGTTCCACGCGGTCGATCTTGCCGTCGCGAAGATCTTGTCGGGTCGTCGGTCTTGTCGTTGCGAGGCTCTTGTCGGTACCGCGTACCGGCCGGTCTTGTCGCATTCGTGGTCTTCGGGTCATGTTGTCGGTCTTGTTGTCTCACGCGGAGATCTTGGCGTTCCGGGAGGGAGTACTTGGACTGGCGTCGGGGCATAGGACTCGCCCTGGTCGGTGTCGATCTTGCCGTCGTTGGCGGACTTGAGCGGATCGGGTACCAGGGTCTTCGGATCCGTGAAGTAGTTCTTGTCGCACGGTGTCCTGGGTGCGTCCGTGATGTAGATCTTGTGATACCGGCGTCATCGGGTTCCACCTCACGCATAGGTCGACGAAGCCCGTAACGAAGCAGATCTTGGTGTAGGGACGCCCCTTTGTCGGCGATTCTTCGGGTTCGACACCGGGGTCTTCCGGGTTCCATCTCAACCATCAGTATCGCATATAGTCAGCTTCAGTTTCTTTCCTCCAGCAGTAAGAAACTTGATTCCAAAATCAACTCCGATTGTGGCGCGATGTCGTCGTCTAGGTGAGCAGCAGCGACACAGCTGGCAATGAGGCTGCTCTTGCCAACGCCCGAAACACCGATGAGCCCGATCTTGAAGGAGCACTCGTACTCGACGCTGCCCCCAGGCGAGACCGGCAGCATCCCCATCCCCCACGTCATGTCCTAGATACGGCGAGGCAGAAGCAGCGCAGACTGGTACAGGAGGCCGGCAGGGTGGGAGATCGAACGGCGGCCACGACGAGGTGGGCGGGGCCGGCGAACCGAGCGGGTCCAGGGAGGAGGGAGGGCTCCCGACGTCGGGGAGGCGGCCGCAACGGGGCTTCTGGGCGGCGGCGTCTCCGGCGAGAGGGGGAGGAAGAGGAGAGGGAGGCGGCGGGGACGGTGGGGCGAGGTCGGGCCGGCGGGGAAGAGCGGTGGCCGGAGGCGGCTCTAGGGCGGGCACCGGCGAGGAGGAGGGCGAAGGGGTGAGCGGCGGGAGCATGGCGGAGAGGGGGAACCGGCGGCGAGGGAGCCGCGGCTCGGTTGGCAGGAGGCAGAGAAGGCGCGGGCGCGCGGGGAAGGGGACGGGGCGACGCGGCCGGCGCGGGGCCTGGGGAAGAGAGGCGGAGGGAGAGGCGAGCGCGCGGTGGGGGGCTCTGGCGGTGGGTGCGCCGCGTGCGGGAGGAAGGGGATGGGAGCGAGCAGGTGGGTGGTGGGTCCCAGGCGGCGTGGGGGCTGCTGGGTGAGGTGGGACCCAGGCGGGACCCGCGGGCAGGGGGGGTGGACCAAAACGAGTGGCCAGGGGCGGTTCGGCGTGCATGAGTGGACTGGGTGTGTGGCGTGTGTCTGTGTGTGGGCAGGGTGGGTTGAGAGAGAGAGGGTCTAGGTGGCAGGTGGGGATTGGGTGAGGGAGAGAGGAGAGGTGAGGTGGCGCGACGGGGTTGGCCGGGGTGATGTGGCCAGAGGGATGGGTAGATAGGTTGGTAGGAAAAGAAAACGGGGTGGACCGATTTAATCTGGGGTGGTCGTTCGGGTCGATTCGGCCCGTTCGACTGCCCCACTAAAAAATAATTCAATCTTTTATTTATTTAAATGCACCGTTTGCAAACCGATAGAAGACAACAAAATATTCCGGCGACCCGGGTTTGAATTTGAAAGCAAGACGGGGCGTTTTAGAAAACAAAACCGGCTTTGCGAAAATAGTTTTAGACAAACAATGCATGATGATGACGATGCAATGCACAAAAACAACGCGATTTTCTAGTAGTGGTTTTGCGGGATGCCACAATTCGACACCACTAACGATGGATCTCGCCCTCGAGATCCGCCTCATGGTACCGTAAGGAAGGTCGGCGATCTGCATCTTCTCGCGTCGTGTAGATCCTCGCGACACCACCAACGAGGGTTCCTTCTTCAGCTGGAAAACGGCGACACCACCAACAAAGGGTCGTTGTTCCTGGTCGTCGAGAGAACACTCCGGAGAAACAAAGGACGAAGGTAGAGGTATCAAACGGTAAGGCCACCTCTAACTTCCATTAGAAGAGGAAAAGTTACATTGATCCACCAGTTCGATGTACAGGGCGAACAGTAAGAGTCGGGTAGGGTGATCAGTCCATCCCGTACCCAAACTATCAACTCTATACATGAGTAGGGGAATCAGGCAACTCAACTCTCGAGATTTAGACTGAAGATCTTCATAGGCGGTATCCGGAACAAAGGGATGATGCCAGCAGAATCGTATGAAAGACACAATGATTAGGTTTCGCGATGGTTCCATTGGCATGAACAACACATGCTCAAGGTATACTCCAACTTCACCAATGCTCGTCCTTCTCATATATTTTTCAATGACACTGATATCCAGCAAGGAACACATATGGATAAAGAGCTCAAGAACAAAAGATTGGAGGAAGGGTACAACAGACAAGTTGCAGATTGATGATCGTAGCACCTCCGTTACAAAAGGGAGAAAGCGAAACCCTGAAGGTACGACGGAAACCCAACCACGAGAAATCCTGGACTCGAAGAGAGAGAGAAGAGAGCGGATTCAAAACGCGTAGAGGTAAGAGGAGAACAGCAGAGGGGTAAGGAGTAAAATCAGACCTAATCAGAGCTATCCAACCGATTTTTAAAAATAGTTTTGACACTCTACTTCGGCCGTTAGCTAGGTTATCCTACAGGCTGGACTTGTGGGGTATCGCAACTGCTGAGCTCTGATACCACTCTGTAACACCCTCAGAATCGGACCTATGCAAGTTTTAGCGAAACCCGCCAAACCCGCATAGAAACGATTCAAAGGTGCCCACCAGGCACTTTCGTGCGGGTGGAGAACGAAGTAATAACATTACACAACAGTCCTCGATGGGACCCACAGAACAGATATATATAACAGCGACTCAAAAGAGCCAAGAATACAGATATACAGTACAAAGATCCAAATCACCTGTAAAACGATACAGCGTCCGACTACGGACAAGATGCAAATGGGGCTGAGATCCCTGAAGAATAACCAATGGCGTCCATAACCCTGCCCAGGCCAAGCCGGAAGGGCAACCCTGCTAACGGCGTCGATCTCAAATCCTTCTTAAACAAAAGGGGTGCCGACAAAGGGCAAAGGAAAAAGAGGAGCGTCAGTACTCAGGCCAGTACACGGCGAGGCTAGAATTCGGCGGTCCTCGCCTACATAGGTATGGTGGACTGAGCGGCAGCGGCAGCATGCGCTAAACAACCTATAGAGACTCGATACAACTGGCGGTTATCAGAGAGGGGTAAGAAGGACCTATCCGGAACCAACCTGACCCTAACGCCAAACAAACCCATCCTGGTATTTCCCCCTCGAGACCAAACGAGGAAGTCAACCGAGGAACTCACACCGTTGGCAGTTTTATTTATTCAGTTATAGTTGCATCAATTACTAGTCAGGTGTAGATAATCATCCTGATAAAATAAGCAGTGGGCACTTTCAATTAACCATTCCATTGTAGTTGCGGCACTTACTAGTCAGATACAAATAGCGTGAGATAACCCCAAAAACCCAGCAGTTGTTGGTACTTTTATTCAGCCATTCCGTTGTAGTTGCAATACTTACTAGTCAGGTACAATGGTCGCAAGCGACACACCAAACAAGCAATTGTGGGCAGTATTAATTAGCCATTCCATTATAGTGAAGCTGATTACTAGTCATTATAAAGTCAAATTTATAGCACTAAACTTTAGTTATGCTTGTCTATGGTCGAGATACTGTGCTCCAAGTCGTCCATAACCGCGGACACGGCTTACAGAAAGTTTTACCCGGCCGGGGTGCACCAATAGCAACACACACTCGATCAACCTCGGAAAAACCAAATCAAAACCCAACGAGGCCTTCACGACAAATCAATCACAGGATTCAGAAATATTTCAGGGGGCCACCCCTTAAAGTAGACCCGCAACGAAGCCGGCCGGCTCCGAGACGGACTTAAGGTTGTGGGGACGGCTGTGAACGACTGGGAACCCGAAAGTGTGGCTGGGCTTGTCGACACCGCGGAATCGTGCCACGATCCTAAACAGTACAGTGTGCTCCTCGCACAATCGTAAATAAAGCAGTAGCATGGCATAAGTACAGGATAGTAATAAAACCTCAAACTAGTTTGTGGCCCCAAGAAATAAGACTGAATCAAGCTCTGGCTCAGGGGGGTCCCATATACCTCCCGGATGTGGATAGCGCGATAAATCAAGGAACAGGTATCAAGTACTCGGGGTCCTACGGGACACAAGTGGGCGTTCGGAAACCAAATATTTTCTATCACCCACCGATGCCTCTGCTTACTTCAATTTTAGTTGCTAAACAGGAATTAAAGTGAACGATAAGTAAAACCATGATCATATCCAACATCAACAGGCGGCAATACATCAACAACTGTGGCACTTGACGACACGCAACAGCACTTGAGCACGCGACTACGACGCGCAAGTCCAACTATCTACCAAACAACAGGTAATAGGATGTGTCCAAGGCAATATAAGGCTGCAAGGTATATCACGGGTACGGAAACTAGAACATCGCAACACAGATAGCAATAGATCAACAGGAGTGAATAAATACTATAAAAGTAAGATAGGTAGAAAGGGGAAGATGCTCGCCTGAAAGCATTGTCGAAGGTTCAACCGAAGATCGGGGCGAAGCTCACATCAACTCAACGGTCTCATCCGCGAAGAAGCAAAACACTAGAAGAAACACCGGATGCACTATTTAATACTACGACAAAAGATCGGGCATGATGCATGTATGATGTATGGCATGGCAAAGGTGCGATGCAATTAGTTATATTAAGCGGAACCGGGGTCCCGACAATTAATTAGGTGGTTCAAGTTATTTAACTACCCGCAAATTAAATGTTGTTTTAGCATGGCAAAAGATAGCACCGGTTCGCTACACAAATTTAAATGAGGCCAATATGAGACTAGATTTGCCCGCATATGGGCCCCATATTTAATTATATGGTGAATCGGCATAAGGCCCCCAAACCACACAAATATGCATGCGAGTATGACAATTTAATATGCAACAATTATATAGATGGCATTTATAAAAATAGGGGCTCGGATCGGGGTCACACATTAGGGGTCTCGACGATCTTGGGGTTCCAGGGTTCGGGGTCGGGTCTCGGGGTCCAGGGTTCGACGGGAACGTTCTCAGATAGCGGAGGTAGGTCTTATCGCGTCCGGAAGGAGGACTTGGTTCCACGCGGTCGATCTTGCCGTCGCGAAGATCTTGTCGGGTCGTCGGTCTTGTCGTTGCGAGGCTCTTGTCGGTACCGCGTACCGGCCGGTCTTGTCGCATTCGTGGTCTTCGGGTCATGTTGTCGGTCTTGTTGTCTCACGCGGAGATCTTGGCGTTCCGGGAGGGAGTACTTGGACTGGCGTCGGGGCATCGGACTCGCCCTGGTCGGTGTCGATCTTACCGTCGTTGGCGGACTTGAGCGGATCGGGTACCAGGGTCTTCGGATCCGTGAAGTAGTTCTTGTCGCACGGTGTCCGGGGTGCGTCCGTGATGTAGATCTTGTGATACCGGCGTCATCGGGTTCCACCTCACGCATAGGTCGACGAAGCCCGTAACGAAGCAGATCTTGGTGTAGGGACGCCCCTTTGTCGGCGATTCTTCGGGTTCGACACCGGGGTCTTCCGGGTTCCATCTCAACCATCAGTATCGCATATAGTCAGCTTCAGTTTCTTTCCTCTAGCAGTAAGAAACTTGATTCCAAAATCAACTCCGATTGTGGCGCGATGTCGTCGTCTAGGTGAGCAGCAGCGACACAGCTGACAATGAGGCTGCTCTTGCCAACGCCCGAAACACCGATGAGCCCGATCTTGAAGGAGCACTCGTACTCGACGCTGCCCCCAGGCGAGACCGGCAGCATCCCCATCCCCCACGTCATGTCCCAGATACGGCGAGGCAGAAGCAGCGCAGACTGGTACAGGAGGCCGGCAGGGTGGGAGATCGAACGGCGGCCACGACGAGGTGGGCGGGGCCGGCGAACCGAGCGGGGCCAGGGAGGAGGGAGGGCTCCCGACGTCGGGGAGGCGGCCGCAACGGGGCTTCTGGGCGGCGGCGTCTCCGGCGAGAGGGGGAGGAAGAGGAGAGGGAGGCGGCGGGGACGGTGGGGCGAGGTCGGGCCGGCGGGGAAGAGCGGTGGCCGGAGGCGGCTCTAGGGCGGGCACCGGCGAGGAGGAGGGCGAAGGGGTGAGCGGCGGGAGCATGGCGGAGAGGGGGAACCGGCGGCGAGGGAGCCGCGGCTCGGTTGGCAGGAGGCAGAGAAGGCGCGGGCGCGCGGGGAAGGGGACGGGGCGACGCGGCCGGCGCGGGGCCTGGGGAAGAGAGGCGGAGGGAGAGGCGAGCGCGCGGTGGGGGGCTCTGGCGGTGGGTGCACCGCGTGCGGGAGGAAGGGGATGGGAGCGAGCAGGTGGGTGGTGGGTCCCAGGCGGCGTGGGGGCTGCTGGGTGAGGTGGGACCCAGGCGGGACCCGCGGGCAGGGGGGGGTGGACCAAAACGAGTGGCCAGGGGCGGTTCGGCGTGCGTGAGTGGACTGGGTGTGTGGCGTGTGTCTGTGTGTGGGCAGGGTGGGTTGAGAGAGAGGGTCTAGGTGGCAGGTGGGGATTGGGTGAGGGAGAGAGGAGAGGTGAGGTGGCGCGACGGGGTTGGCCGGGGTGATGTGGCCAGAGGGATGGGTAGATAGGTTGGTAGGAAAAGAAAACGGGGTGGACCGATTTAATCTGGGGTGGTCGTTCGGGTCAATTCGGCCCGTTCGACTGCCCCACTAAAAAATAATTCAATCTTTTATTTATTTAAATGCACCGTTTGCAAACCGATAGAAGACAACAAAATATTCCGGCGACCCGGGTTTGAATTTGAAAGCAAGACGGGGCGTTTTAGAAAACAAAACCGGCTTTGCGAAAATAGTTTTAGACAAACAATGCATGATGATGACGATGCAATGCACAAAAACAACACGATTTTCTAGTAGTGGTTTTGCGGGATGCCACAATTCGACACCACTAACGATGGATCTCGCCCTCGAGATCCGCCTCATGGTACCGTAAGGAAGGTCGGCGATCTGCATCTTCTCGCGTCGTGTAGATCCTCGCGACACCACCAACGAGGGTTCCTTCTTCAGCTGGAAAACGGCGACACCACCAACAAAGGGTCGTTGTTCCTGGTCATCGAGAGAACACTCCGGAGAAACAAAGGACGAAGGTAGAGGTATCAAACGGTAAGGCCACCTCTAACTTCCATTAGAAGAGGAAAAGTTACATTGATCCACCAGTTCGATGTACAGGGCGAACAGTAAGAGTCGGGTAGGGTGATCAGTCCATCCCGTACCCAAACTATCAACTCTATACATGAGTAGGGGAATCAGGCAACTCAACTCTCGAGATTTAGACTGAAGATCTTCATAGGCGGTATCCGGAACAAAGGGATGATGCCAGCAGAATCGTATGAAAGACACAATGATTAGGTTTCGCGATGGTTCCATTGGCATGAACAACACATGCTCAAGGTATACTCCAACTTCACCAATGCTCGTCCTTCTCATATATTTTTCAACGACACTGATATCCAGCAAGGAACACATATGGATAAAGAGCTCAAGAACAAAAGATTGGAGGAAGGGTACAACAGACAAGTTGCAGATTGATGATCGTAGCACCTCCGTTACAAAAGGGAGAAAGCGAAACCCTGAAGGTACGACGGAAACCCAACCACGAGAAATCCTGGACTCGAAGAGAGAGAGAAGAGAGCGGATTCAAAACGCGTAGAGGTAAGAGGAGAACAGCAGAGGGGTAAGGAGTAAAATCAGACCTAATCAGAGCTATCCAACCGATTTTTAAAAATAGTTTTGACACTCTACTTCGGCCGTTAGCTAGGTTATCCTACAGGCTGGACTTGTGGGGTATCGCAACTGCTGAGCTCTGATACCACTCTGTAACACCCTCAGAATCGGACCTATGCAAGTTTTAGCGAAACCCACCAAACCCGCATAGAAACGATTCAAAGGTGCCCACCAGGCACTTTCGTGCGGGTGGAGAACGAAGTAATAACATTACACAACAGTCCTCGATGGGACCCACAAAACAGATATATATAACAGCGACTCAAAAGAGCCAAGAATACAGATATACAGTACAAAGATCCAAATCACCTGTAAAACGATACAGCGTCCGACTACGGACAAGATGCAAATGGGGCTGAGAGCCCTGAAGAATAACCAATGGCGTCCATAACCCTGCCCAGGCCAAGCCGGAAGGGCAACCCTGCTAACGGCGTCGATCTCAAATCCTTCTTAAACAAAAGGGGTGCCGACAAAGGGCAAAGGAAAAAGAGGAGCGTCAGTACTGAGGCCAGTACACGGCGAGGCTAGAATTCGGCGGTCCTCGCCTACATAGGTATGGTGGACTGAGCGGCAGCGGCAGCATGCGCTAAACAACCTATAGAGACTCGATACAACTGGCGGTTATCAGAGAGGGGTAAGAAGGACCTATCCGGAACCAACCTGACCCTAACGCCAAACAAACCCATCCTGGTATTTCCCCCTCGAGACCAAACGAGGAAGTCAACCGAGGAACTCACACCGTTGGCAGTTTTATTTATTCAGTTATAGTTGCAGCAATTACTAGTCAGGTGTAGATAATCATCCTGATAAAATAAGCAGTGGGCACTTTCAATTAACCATTCCATTGTAGTTGCGGCACTTACTAGTCAGATACAAATAGCGTGAGATAACCCCAAAAACCCAGCAGTTGTTGGTACTTTTATTCAGCCATTCCGTTGTAGTTGCAATACTTACTAGTCAGGTACAATGGTCGCAAGCGACACACCAAACAAGCAATTGTGGGCAGTATTAATTAGCCATTCCATTATAGTGAAGCTGATTACTAGTCATTATAAAGTCAAATTTATAGCACTAAACTTTAGTTATGCTTGTCTATGGTCGAGATACTGTGCTCCAAGTCGTCCATAACCGCGGACACGGCTTTCAGAAAGTTTTACCCGGCCGGGGTGCACCAATAGCAACACACACTCGATCAACCTCGGAAAAACCAAATCAAAACCCAACGAGGCCTTCACGACAAATCAATCATAGGATTCAGAAATATTTCAGGGGGCCACCCCTTAAAGTAGACCCGCAACGAAGCCGGCCGGCTCCGAGACGGACTTAAGGTTGTGGGGACGGCTGTGAACGACTGGGAACCCGAAAGTGTGGCTGGGCTTGTTGACACCGCGGAATCGTGCCACGATCCTAAACAGTACAGTGTGCTCCTCGCACAATCGTAAATAAAGCAGTAGCATGGCATAAGTACAGGATAGTAATAAAACCTCAAACTAGTTTGTGGCCCCAAGAAATAAGACTGAATCAAGCTCTGGCTCAGGGGGGTCCGATATACCTCCCGGATGTGGATAGCGCGATAAATCAAGGAACAGGTATCAAGTACTCGGGGTCCTACGGGACACAAGTGGGCGTTCGGAAACCAAATATTTTCTATCACCCACCGATGCCTCTGCTTACTTCAATTTTAGTTGCTAAACAGGAATTAAAGTGAACGATAAGTAAAACCATGATCATATCCAACATGAACAGGCGGCAATACATCAACAACTGTGGCACTTGACGACACGCAACAGCACTTGAGCACGCGACTACGACGCGCAAGTCCAACTATCTACCAAACAACAGGTAATAGGATGTGTCCAAGGCAATATAAGGCTGCAAGGTATATCACGGGTACGGAAACTAGAACATCGCAACACAGATAGCAATAGATCAACAGGAGTGAATAAATACTATAAAAGTAAGATAGGTAGAAAGGGGAAGATGCTCGCCTGAAAGCATTGTCGAAGGTTCAACCGAAGATCGGGGCGAAGCTCACATCAACTCAACGGTCTCATCCGCGAAGAAGCAAAACACTAGAAGAAACACCGGATGCACTATTTAATACTACGACAAAAGATCGGGCATGATGCATGTATGATGTATGGCATGGCAAAGGTGCGATGCAATTAGTTATATTAAGCGGAACCGGGGTCCCGACAATTAATTAGGTGGTTCAAGTTATTTAACTACCCGCAAATTAAATGTTGTTTTAGCATGGCAAAAGATAGCACCGGTTCGCTACACAAATTTAAATGAGGCCAATATGAGACTAGATTTGCCCGCATATGGGCCCCATATTTAATTATATGGTGAATCGGCAAAAGGCCCCCAAACCACACAAATATGCATGCGAGTATGACAATTTAATATGCAACAATTATATAGATGGCATTTATAAAAATAGGGGCTCAGATCGGGGTCACACATTAGGGGTCTCGACGATCTTGGGGTTCCGGGGTTCGGGGTCGGGTCTCGGGGTCCAGGGTTCGACGGGAACATTCTCAGATAGCGGAGGTAGGTCTTATCGCGTCCGGAAGGAGGACTTGGTTCCACGCGGTCGATCTTGCCGTCGCGAAGATCTTGTCGGGTCATCGGTCTTGTCGTTGCGAGGCTCTTGTCGGTACCGCGTACCGGCCGGTCTTGTCGCATTCGTGGTCTTCGGGTCATGTTGTCGGTCTTGTTGTCTCACGCGGAGATCTTGGCGTTCCGGGAGGGAGTACTTGGACTGGCGTCGGGGCATCGGACTCGCCCTGGTCGGTGTCGATCTTGCCGTCGTTGGCGGACTTGAGCGGATCGGGTACCAGGGTCTTCGGATCCGTGAAGTAGTTCTTGTCGCACGGTGTCCGGGGTGCGTCCGTGATGTAGATCTTGTGATACCGGCGTCATCGGGTTCCACCTCACGCATAGGTCGACGAAGCCCGTAACGAAGCAGATCTTGGTGTAGGGACGCCCCTTTGTCGGTGATTCTTCGGGTTCGACACCGGGGTCTTCCGGGTTCCATCTCAACCATCAGTATCGCATATAGTCAGCTTCAGTTTCTTTCCTCCAGCAGTAAGAAACTTGATTCCAAAATCAACTCCGATTGTGGCGCGATGTCGTCGTCTAGGTGAGCAGCAGCGACACAGCTGACAATGAGGCTGCTCTTGCCAACGCCCGAACACCAATGAGCCCGATCTTGAAGGAGCACTCGTACTCGACGCTGCCCCCAGGCGAGACCGGCAGCATCCCCATCCCCCACGTCATGTCCCAGATACGGCGAGGCAGAAGCAGCGCAGACTGGTACAGGAGGCCGGCAGGGTGGGAGATCGAACGGCGGCCACGACGAGGTGGGCGGGGCCGGCGAACCGAGCGGGGCCAGGGAGGAGGGAGGTCTCCCGACGTCGGGGAGGCGGCCGCAACGGGGCTTCTGGGCGGCGGCGTCTCCGGCGAGAGGGGGAGGAAGAGGAGAGGGAGGCGGCGGGGACGGTGGGGCGAGGTCGGGCCGGCGGGGAAGAGCGGTGGCCGGAGGCGGCTCTGGGGCGGGCACCGGCGAGGAGGAGGGCGAAGGGGTGAGCGGCGGGAGCATGGCGGAGAGGGGGAACCGGCGGCGAGGGAGCCGCGGCTCGGTTGGCAGGAGGCAGAGAAGGCGCGGGCGCACGGGGAAGGGGACGGGGCGACGCGGCCGGCGCGGGGCCTGGGGAAGAGAGGCGGAGGGAGAGGCAAGCGCGCGGTGGGGGGCTCTGGCGGTGGGTGCGCCGCGTGCGGGAGGAAGGGGATGGGAGCGAGCAGGTGGGTGGTGGGTCCCAGGCGGCGTGGGGGCTGCTGGGTGAGGTGGGACCCAGGCGGGACCCGCGGGCAGGGGGGGGGGTGGACCAAAACGAGTGGCCAGGGGCGGTTCGGCGTGCGTGAGTGGACTGGGTGTGTGGCATGTGTCTGTGTGTGGGCAGGGTGGGTTGAGAGAGAGAGGGTCTAGGTGGCAGGTGGGGATTGGGTGAGGGAGAGAGGAGAGGTGAGGTGGCGCGACGGGGTTGGCCGGGGTGATGTGGCCAGAGGGATGGGTAGATAGGTTGGTAGGAAAAGAAAACGGGGTGGACCGATTTAATCTGGGGTGGTCGTTCGGGTCGATTCGGCCCGTTCGACTGCCCCACTAAAAAATAATTCAATCTTCTATTTATTTAAATGCACCGTTTGCAAACCGATAGAAGACAACAAAATATTCCGGCGACCCGGGTTTGAATTTGAAAGCAAGACGGGGCGTTTTAGAAAACAAAACCGGCTTTGCGAAAATAGTTTTAGACAAACAATGCATGATGATGACGATGCAATGCACAAAAACAACGCGATTTTCTAGTAGTGGTTTTGCGGGATGCCACAGGACAAAGTCTTGAGTTTGTGTTGTGCAGGTTTCCACATTGCTTGCAACACCTATGTGACGTTTCCTTCCTCCTACTGGTTCGATAACCTTGGTTTCTTACTGAGGGAAAACTTGTTGTTGTGTTGCTTCACACCTTGCTCTTGGGGTTCCCAACGAAGCGCTCCTACATCAACTCAGCGCTGCACCAGCAGGCTCATGGCGACTTAGACACGATTTGAGTCAGACTCATAATCGATCAATCGGTAGTGGCTCCTAGCAAAACATGTCGACTCCCAAGTGTCATAGAGTCATGATGACATACCTTTTCAATACGAATTAGGTTTGAGTCCTTTTTCCTCACGATATACGTTGTAGAGTTATAAGAGAATTAACGTCATCCTTTTAATAGCTCAACTCTCTTCTCGATCCGTGATATGTGATTCATTTGACTAATGTCACATCCCAAAATTTTCCAAATTTTGAAATGTGAAAAATAAATAAACCAAATAAATAATTGTTGAAATTTAGGGTGAAAAGAAACTTTTTGATTCCAAATGGAAACATCAAAACCCATCTTGAACAAACTTTGGACAAAATGGAGTTCAGCAAAATTCAAAACAGGTGTAATGCATTCCTCATAAATGCATCTTGAAATTTAAACACTTGTAAAATAAACCAAATCTATAAAACCCTAATGGGAGAAAATCATTTCCAAGATTACTCTAAGACTATGGGATTGCTCCATATAAAAATTTGTCAACAAACATTTATAAATGATCAAGAATGACAAATGGAAATATTATAAAACCATAGGAATTGATTTCATTCAATTTGGAGCCCTAGATAAAATTTATGAATTTAATAAGATAAGGAAATTGAATTCCCAAAGCTAATAAAGCAACCTATCAAAAATCCATACCAATTTGTGAGCAAAATAATCCTAAAGTATTTAAAAGGATAAACAAATATCAAATAAAATAATGCAAATTGGAATCAACAAGTTTGGATCTTTAAATAAAAAGATATGGGTTTTATAAGACAAAGGAAGGAATAAATAAATAGGGAATATTTAAAAGCCAAATTAAATCTTAGCCAAATCCATAAGCAAATGGAATGAATATAATCCAAATCCAAATAAAAGGATAAATAATATTCAAATAAAATAAAATTTCCTTAACCAAATTCTATTCCATTTGATTAAACACAAAATCCCTAATCGAAATGATTAATAATCATATAAAAATACTTTAAATAATTCAAGGATAATTATTTAATACCCTATTAAATAAATAAAAACCTACCGAAAAGGTTTGGTGAAATTTTGATTTCAAATAAGGGTTTGAGAATTTAATTAAATCTTGTTTAATAAAGGAAAGTGCCCTTTTTAAATAAAATATAAACCCTAAATAAATAAAGGATTTATTCTTAAAAAGGACTTTAAATACATGTTTAAAACATATTAAAAACTTAATGAAAACTTTGGAGGGTTTTAAATTCAAATGGTTGTTTGTATTGTTTAAAAAAATTCAAAACAGAAATGAAAATGGAAAAAGAAAAATGTAGCAGAACAAAAAAAATGGAAAGGAACCAGCCCAGGAAACCAGGCCCAGTCCAGCCCAACAACCAGCCCACTCCCTCTTCCCCCGAGCGAAACGTTTTTCACTCATCAGCAAACCCGTAAACCCACTGACCGCTGGACCCCACCTTCCCCCTCTCTCACTCACTGACAACACTACACCATAGCCACGTCACCGTCTTCAACCCCGCGACGACCTCGCCCCTCACCTCGCGACCATTTCTGCCATTTGATTCGAGGCGTAAATTCGTTTGAATGCAGGAATAATTCTTGCCGAGACCATGCTCGTTAAACATGGCTTCCTCTCCCCTACCTTTCCCCTCAGACCTTATTTCCTCTCGGCCTCCAGGCTGCGCTGATTTCCCGTTTGCAACTCACTGCCCCGACGACCTTTTTCGGCCAATTTCGGCGAAGCCAGACCACCTTCCACTCCCTGGCATCCACCAGCTTGCTCCCCACCGTCAGTAGAACCTGCCCATAGCCCCAGCTTGGCCGCGCATGCACCAGAGGCTCGGCAACTTCGAAGTCTGAGCGCACCGTGAACCTCCCCAACTCCGGCGATCTCCCTCGGTATGTCCTGACCACCACCTCCCCTCTCATTGACACGCGCATGATCCACTCCCCTGTACGCATCTAATACCACCTGTTTCGTGTCCTAGCGCGCTTTGTAGCCTCGCCCCGTAACCATCAGAGCGTGTCCGATGCAAGGGACATCTCCGGCGAGCGATTAAGATCAACTCTGTGCTCCCCTTCGAAAACCAAGCACGCTTTGAGCTTCGCCACACTCATGCGATCACTGTAAGCTACTCCTCTCTCTCTAGCCTCCTGAATCACCGGCAAGTGCACCGTCTGACCGCGCCGCCGCCACTCGCCGCCGCCAGCGCCGCTCATTCATGGTCAAGTTCACATCAGCCGTTGGATCTGGATCACGTGGATACGATAGAACCACTTAACGAAGAGGTACGAGTGATCCTGTGCCGCTCGATCTGTTTTAATCCAACGCACCACACATCGCGATCCAGCCGAACCGTTTTCGACCAATAATAATTAGACGCATGGCACTGATTTCATTTAAATGACAGAAACCTTTCTATTAGTTGTTTGAATTTGTAAATTACATAACTTTTGATCCACACATCCAAATTTTGCAAATTTTATATCAATGGAATCAGACGAACAAGGACTTTCCAACTATGCACTTTGTTTAGTAAATTGCTTCTGTTAAATTGGTTGTTTTTATAGAAACTTGTGTAGGCATATTTTGAATATAAAATTAATTCTAAAATTATTTTTGTGATAAAATCTTTGGTAGATTGGTTTGTTTTGAACCTACTGACCATAGAAACCAACTTTTGGTTTTAAAACATATTTTGGGATGCTAAAGAATAAATCTTTGAATAAAAACATTTCTAGCCAAATAAAAATATTGATTATGGTTTAAAAATGATTACTGAGTAAAACCTTTGGAAAATGATTTGATTTAAACTCTCTGAACCTAAACACCAAGTTTTAAGATTTAAAAATAGGTGAACCCTAGAAAATTATTACTTTGTTTAAAGGCATTTCTAATGAAATAAAATGTTGTTTGACTTATAAAATTGTTTATAGGTAAAACCTTTTGCAAATGGTTTTAATAATAAACACTTGACCATAAAACACTAACATTTGTGTTTAAAAATATATTTATCAAACACTAGAAAATATTACTTTGATTTGAACCATTTCTAGCAAAACAAAAATGACTTAAAATGGCCATTTCCACTAACTTGACTTGAAATGGTTTTACCACTTTTATAATTAACCAATGGGTGTTTTCAAATATTTATAACCTAATAGAAACCACTTTTCCAAATAAAACAATCTTTGGCATGCTTGCATGCATACCTTTGTTTTTATTATTCTATGTGTTGATTGCTTGAATGGTAGATTGAATTTGTGCCTTGCTTGATTGAATTGTAGTGACATTTGAAGAGTGTGACTATTGCAAGATCAAGGAGTGAACTTATAATCTCTACCAAAAAGGCAAGTGGTGCTTCATACTTTTGTCCTATTATTTTCACTATGCATTAGTGTTATTTCTAAGTAGGACTTGCATGGAATTTTTTTTGCTAATTATAAACTATGCCATGGGAAATCCTAGTAGATGAAACCTTATTAGAGTTTTCCCAAGTTAAGATTCCTACTACTATCATGCTTAGCTTAGCTAGTAGAAAACAAGGGTGGACTATATTCATGCTATGGAATATTTCTAAGTCAAGGACTAATGTCACATCCCAAAATTTTCCAAATTTTGAAATGTGAAAAATAAATAAACCAAATAAATAATTGTTGAAATTTAGGGTGAAAAGAAACTTTTTGATTCCAAATGGAAACATCAAAACCCATATTGAAAAAACTTTGAACAAAATGGAGTTCAGCAAAATTCAAAACAGGTGTAATGCATTCCTCATAAATGCATCTTGAAATTTAAACACTTGGAAAATAAACCAAATCTCTAAAACCCTAATGGGAGGAAATCATTTCCAAGATTATTCTAAGACTATGGGATTGATCCATATAAAATTTGTCAACAAACATTTATAAATGATTAAGAATGACAAATGGAAATATTATAAAACCATAGGAATTGATTTCATTCAATTTGGAGCCCTAGATAAAATCTTATGAATTTAATAAGATAAGGAAATTGAATTCCCAAAGCTAATAAAGCACCTATCAAAAATCCATACCAATTTATGAGCAAAATAATTGTAAAGGATTTAAAATGATAAACAAATATCAAATAAAATAATGCAAATTGGAATCACCAAGTTTGGATCTTTAAATAAAAAGATATGGGTTTTATAAGACAAAGGAAGGAATAAATAAATAGGGAATATTTAAAAGCCAAATTAAATCTTAGCCAAATCCATAAGCAAATGGAATGAATATAATCCAAATCCAAATAAAAGGATAAATAGTATTCAAATAAAATAAAATGGCCTTAACCAAATTCTATTCCATTTGATTAAATACGAAATCCCTAATAGAAATGATTAATAATCATATAAAAATACTTTAAATAATTCAAGGAGAATTATTTAATACCCTATTAAATAAATAAAAACCTACTGAAAAGGTTTGGTGAAATTTTGATTTCAAATAAAGGTTTGAGAATTTAATTAAATCTTGTTTAATAAAGGAAAGTGCCCTTTTTAAATAAAATATAAACCCTAAATAAATAAAGGATTTATTCTTAAAAAAGGACTTTAAATACATGTTTAAAACATATTAAAAACTTACTGAAAAGTTTGGAGGGTTTTAAATTCAAATGGTTGTTTGTATTGTTTAAACAAATTCAAAACAGAAATGAAAATGGAAAAAGAAAAATATAGCAGAACAAAAAAAATGGAAAGGAACCAGCCCAGGAAACCAGGCCGAGTCTAGCCCAGCAACTAGCCCACTCCCTCTTCCCCCGAGCGAAACGTTTTTCACTCATCAGCAAACCCGCAAACCCACTAACCGCTGGAATCCACCTTCCCCCTCTCTCACTCACTGACGATGCTACCCCATAACCACGTCACTGTCTTCAACCCCGCTACGACCTCGCCCCTCACCTCGCGACCGTTTATGCCATTTGATTCGAGGCGTAAATTCGTTTGAATGTAGGAATAATTCTCGCCGAGACCATGCTCGTTAAAGACGCCTTCCTCTCCCCTACCTTTTCCCTCACACCCCATTTCCTCTCGGCCTCCAGGCTGCGCTGATTTCCCGTTTGCAACCCACTGCCCCGACGACCTTTTTCGGCCGATTCCGGCGAAGCCAGACCACCTTCCACTCCCTGGCATCCACCAGCTTGCTCCCCACCGTCAGTCGAACCTGCCCATAGCCCCAGCTTAGCCGCGCATGCACCAGAGGCTCGACAACTTCGAAGTCTAAGCGCACCGTGAACCTCCCCAACTCCGGCGATCTCCCTCGGTATGTCCTGACCGCCACCTACCCTCTCGTTGACACGCGCATGATCCACTCCCCTGTACGCATCTAACGCTGCCTGTTTCGTGGCCTAGCGCGCTTCGTAGCCTCGCCCCCGTCAACATCAGAGCGTGCCCGACGCCAGGGACATCTCCGGCGAGCGATTAAGATCAACTCCGTGCGCCCCTTCGAAAACCAAGAACGCCTTGAGATTTGCCACACTCCTGCGATCACTATAAGCTACTCCTCTCTCTCTAGCCTCCCGAATGACCGTCAAGTGCACCGTCTGACCGCGCTGCCGCCACTCGCCGCCGCCAGCACTTCTCATTCATGGTCAAGCGCACAGCAGCCGTTGGATCTGGATCGCGTGGATAGGATAGAATCACTTAACGAAGGGGTACGAGTGATCCTGTGCCGCTCGATCTGTTTTAATCCAACGCACCACATAGCGCGATCCAGCCGAACCGTTTTCGACCAATAAGAATTAGACGCGTGTCACTTATTTCATTTAAAAGACAAAAACCTTTCTATTAGTTGTTTGAATTTGTAAATTATATAACTTTTGATCCACACGTCCAAATTTTGCAAATTTTATATCAATGGAATCAGCAGAACAAGTACTTTCCAAATATGAACTTTGTTTAGTAAATTGATTCTGTTAAATTGGTTGTTTTTACATAAACTTGTGTAGGAATATTTTGAATATAAAATTCATTCTAAAATTATTTTTGTGATAAAATCTTTGGTAGATTGGTTTGTTTTGAACCTACTGACCATAGAAACCAACTTTTGGTTTTAAAAACATATTTTGGGATGGTAAAGAATAATCTTTGAATAAAAACATTTCTAGCCAAATAAAAATATTGATTATGGTTTAAAAATGATTATTGAGTAAAACCTTTGTAAAATGATTTGATTTAAACTCTCTGACCCTAAACACCAAGTTTTAAGATTTAAAAATAGGTGAACCCTAGAAAATTATTACTTTGTTTAAAGGCATTTCTAATGAAATAAAATGTTGTTTGACTTAAAAATGGTTTATAGGTAAAACCTTTTGCAAATGGTTTTAATAATAAACACTTGACCATAAAACACTAACATTTGTGTTTAAAAATATATTTATCAAACACTAGAAAATATTACTTTGATTTGAACCATTTCTAGCAAAACAAAAATGACTTAAAATGGCCATTTCCACTAACTTGAATTGAAATGGTTTTACCACTTTTATAATTGACCAATGGGTGTTTTCAAATGTTTATAACCTAATAGAAACCACTTTTCCAAATAAAACAATCTTTGGCATGCTTGCATGCATATCTTTGTTTTTATTATTCTATGTGTTGATTTCTTGAATGGTAGATTGAATTTGTGCCTTGCTTGATTGAATTGTAGTGACATTTGAAGAGTGTGACTATTGCAAGATCGAGGAGTGAACTTATAATCTCTACCAAAAAGGCAAGTGGTGCTTCATACTTTTGTCCTATTATTTTCACTATGCATTAGTGTTATTTCTAAGTAGGACTTGCATGGAATTTTTTTTGCTAAGTATAAACTATGCCATGGGAAATCCTAGTAGATGAAACCTTAGTAGAATTTTCCTAAGTTAAGATTCCTACTACTATCATGCTTAGCTTAGCTAGTAGAAAACAAGGATGGACTATATTCATGCTATGGAATATTTCTAAGTCAAGGACTTGTGTTTTTTTTAATAAAACAACTAAGTGAATGAATCACCTGGGTGGAATGGAAAGACAGGTTTGTGTTGAGTGGTTACAGAAGTCCAGTATACTGGGGAAAACTTGGGCATCACCAAGTCCAATATACTGGGGAAAACTTGGTATGTCACTTGTGGAATGGCACCCAGGAACACAGAGATTTGAGATGTCAAATGTTGAGAAGCTTCAAGTGCAGCCACTTGGCATTATGGGCTCTGCCTGGATCATATAGGTTGCAATAACTTAGCCAAATGGACAGTTGGTGGTAGGGGATTGATAGGTTTGGAGCGCGTCCATTTTGGTCTAAGGGAAGGCTTCTGAAAGGTCCTGTCTTGGTGAAACCAAGTCTCGTGGGGAAAGTGCACCACCTCTGCAGAGTGTAAAATCTAAGTACTTAGCCATGTCCCTGGAAAAGGACAATTTGAGCATCAAGACATGGAAGCTATCAAGAATCTCCTCATCCCAATTTCTAAGTTAAAAACTTGTGGTTGAACAAGGGTGAAGGTTCACCAATTTCTATT
Organism: Avena sativa; assembly: GCA_916181665.1. Taxonomy (NCBI): domain Eukaryota; kingdom Viridiplantae; phylum Streptophyta; class Magnoliopsida; order Poales; family Poaceae; genus Avena; species Avena sativa. The sequence goes on along the minus strand of OV702283.1, from coordinate 149,248,858 downwards.
GGTGGTTCCTTGGGTGTATTTTGACAGACAAAAACCTAGTGTTTTCAAATGATAAGGAAAATCTGTTTTGAGCAAAGAAAGTCTAAGCTCCACTTAGCCAAATGCATATAGATGATAGTTACCACTATACTACCATATTATCACTTGCCAATACAATTCAAATGTATTGACCCTTGTGGCTGTAACTTATTATCTTGCAGGTTTGTTTGATGTTAGTGAAGTGTGTTGATTAGGATTACAAGTATACAACCAACATGATTGCCTGTGGCACTTTGAAGATGAAGGACTCCATGCTATAGTTATTTCTGCTGCATTGTATTGAGATAGCCAAATGAGCTATGTAATATGTAATGAATTATTTTATTCCTGGTTATAAAGTTGTATTATGACCTTTGTTTATTGATATTACATCTTAACTGTGGATGCTAGCTATTGATCTAGGGACTAGCATTGTAAACACAGGGATATCTACCTTATTAAAGGTTGGGACCTCTACAACTAACTTTTAGTCGACCGCCTCGGTTAAAACTTAACCAAGTCGCGCATGACCATGCTATCCAAATCATATCACACGAGAGAGCCCAAAGAATATATCTTCGGTTGGAGGGGCAAAATCTCATCTTAGTTATCCACATCACGTAGATTGATTCTTAGCTAACCCGAACTCTACCTTTATAACTATCCTATGAATAAACAATGTTTGACAGAACCAAAGTCGGTTGATCCACAACTCGGATTGTGCAACAATCTAAAATCTAAGGATTACATTGATTGATACATACAATTGGCGACTTACTTGTTGTATCTCAATATGAGCTAGTCTGACTCGCGAAAATCTTTAGTCGAATTCGTGTAAGTCGGAGTAGCATCATCATGCCCATGACAAGTGGAACCGAGTCATCAAGCGACTTTCACATTAGTCTAAGTTGTGTGTGATCCCAACCTTGACGACTAAGGACATCTAGTATCAAAAACATAAATATATAGTTCCACAACCGAATCACATATTTAATGTTACATATCAGATGTTTATACAAGGGCAACTTAACAACTTTATGAATACAATGGGAATTACATCATACATGATTGCCTCTAGGGCATACTCCCGCACTTTCATGATTGGATTCTACTTCTTCCTTATAGGTTTAGGTTCATGTCATCCTTTGAACCATGTGATTCATAAAAAAATATCCATCCTCTTGATGGTGCGTGGAAGCTTCGTTGGGAGACCCCAAGAGGAAGGTGTGATGAGCACAGCAGCAAGTTTTCCCTCAGTAAGAAACCAAGGTTATCAAACCAGTAGGAGGAAGGAAATGAATCAAAGGTGTTGCTAGCAACTTGGAAACTTGCACAACACAAACTCAAGACTTTGCCCCAACGAACAGTGAGGTTGTCAATCTCACCGGTTTGCTGAAAACAAAGGGTTAACTGTATGGTGTGGAAGGTAATAGTGGTTTGTAGAAAGGTAAACAGTAACAGTGGAAAATGTATCAATGGTAAAGATTGGACCGGGGTCCATAGTTCACTAGAGGTGTTCTCCTTAAGATAAACAAACATGGCATGCTTGGTAAACAAATTATAGCACGACAATTGATACGACTGAGCAAGGCATAACAATGCAATACTAGACATTCATGATCCTATGAGATTCGATTGGGCAATACAATAAGATACATAGACTACCATCCAACTGCATCTATGACTAGTAATCCACCTTCAGGTTATCATCCAAACCCCCTCCAGTATTAAGTTGCAAGCAACAGATAACTGCTTTAAGCAAAGTGTGTAAGGTAAACAATCCACTTGTTCCATGAACAAGAGATCGTTGTTTTCTCCCTAGTGGCAACAACACATCTACAACCTTAGAGATTTCTGTCACTTCCCTTAGATTAAATAGAGGCATAAACCTACTATCGATCATAAATACCCCCTCTTGGAGTCACTAGCATCTACTTGGCCAAGATAGCTACTAGAAACGGAGAGCATGCAAGATCTCAAACAACACAGACATGATAGAATCAATAAGACAAAACCATTAATCAATCTGACATAGTAATCTCAATATCCATCGGATCCCCGCAAACACAACATGCATGATTACATATAGATTATCTTGATCATGAATGGAGCTGACAAGATCTAAACATGGTAGCACAAAGGAGGAGATATAACCATCTAGCTACTACATGGACCCGTAGTCCAAGGTGGAACTACTAACACTTCATACCGGAGGCTGGCATGATGAAGAAGAAGGCCTCCAGGATGATCTCCCCTCCGAAAGGGTGCCGGGAAGAGCTTTAGATCCCCCCGATCTAGGGAAGATGGTGGTGGCTACAGACGGTTTCATGGAATATTGATCGGGTACTTAGGTTTTTGGTATCAGGGGGTCTTTATAGGCGAAGAGGCGAGGCAGGGGGCAGCCAGGGCGGCCGCACACCCCAGGAGCAGGCTAGCCCTAGCCGCGCGGCCAGGGGGTGTGGCCCCTAGTGGCTCCCCTCCGTCTCGTACTCTGGCTCCGTGTTCCCCACGGTAAAATATTGACTTTGGCTTTTGTCCCGTCCAATTCCGAGAATATTGATTTTCTGGCTTTTCTGGAACCAAAAACAGAAGAAAACAGGCAACTGGCACTATGGCATCTTGTTAATAGGTTATTCCAGAAAAACATAGAAAAACACCTCAAAGTGTAGACAAAGAAGAGCAAAGTAGATACTAAACAAGTATGTAACATAAAAAATTATAGGTACATTTCCGACGTATCAATCATCCCCAAGCTTAACTCCTGCTCGTCCTCTAGTAGGTAAGTGATAAAAAGAATAATTTTTGAGGTGACATGCACCATCAAAATCAAGATCAAACCATTTTCAAGCATTGAAAGCTAGGATCAAAGAACTCTAAACATGAGCATGAAAGATGGTGTTCTAATAGTAAGACAAAGTAACTATGCATGCAACATGAAAGGTTACAAAGATCATGAATAACAATGGATTGAAAGACGTTTGTTTGTTTCACATACAGAAAACATAGTATAGTGGCATTCATCTTGTCCCTCATGGAGTAGCAGAACATAAATGCAAAGGACACCTTCAAAGTTCATAAGGGTGACTAGATACAAATAGTTCAAGAACAAGAAATATCAACAATATGAATCAATCAATAAGTTTTGGGACAATGCACATAGAACTAAGAATGACAACTATGCTCTCTTAACTGGTGCTTAAAGATAGAAGGTGGAGACTCAATGTAATAGTGGAAGAAAGGCACTTCATAAAGGGAAGCAGGGATTTCAAATTTCAAAAAGAGCTTCCAAAAATTATGGTACTTGTTAGCTTTCAGCCCTTGTTGCCCCTATCATAAGCATCATGAAGAGATTATGGTTAAAGTGAACAAACTATGGAGTATATGCTTGACAAAGTATAAGTTGGCAATCTCATGTCCCTTGAATACGATGGCCGCTTCTCATGCTACTCAAGTTTAGTTACTTGCAAGTTCTTGTCATGGTAAGTACATGTGCATCATAGAGAACCGCCAATGGGGTACCCCTTGCACATGATACATGAGCTATCCTAAAATCAAAATGACAAGGCAAGCAGACAATGAGCATATCAGCAATCTTCTTATTTACCATGGGAATATGGTGATTTTTTCTCTCTTTCCTCTTCTCAATATGTCTCTTTTTTTATAAGAAGAAAGCTTCATAGATGTGATTATGGTGATGCTGCAAGTTTCCACCATGATTAGACATGGCTTAGGCTAGCGGCCCAGGCGTTTCTCTAACACACATACATAACTCTATGGACTTACAAGCTCCCCTTTCATTTCACACCGACGACATCCATAAACAAAAGAGCATGATATCAACTATGTACAAAATACAAGTGCAATGTTGAAAGCGTTCCCCGTGACAACACGGTTCTGCTAATTCCAACGTATACGTGCAAGCATATACAACATGGATAACACAATGGTTCAAGTTTATTAGGGGCAAGAAAAATAAAATGTGCCATCAAGTTTGTGAGAGCTTTAATCACTAAGTTTTCACATAATAAAGAGACTTTTTAATTGGAAGATAGATGAAAACAAGAATATACTTGGAATGGTGTAACATACCATGCATAGGAATTTATAGTGGACACTTTGGAATAAATTGGTTTCTTGGGAGTTGGATGCATGGGTAGAGATTACTCATACAAGTGGAGGCTAGCAAAAGACTGGGAGCGACCAACTAAGAGAGCAATAATGGCCATAATCATGTAGAGCAACAAAACATTACTATTCAAAGAATAAAGTGGTACTACAAGTCAAGGACTAAATGATCATAGAGGCTATGGTGACTTGTTCATAGTCATAACATGGTGTGAGCATGTGCCAAGTCAACCCAAACAAAGCATCAAAGGAGAATACCACAATACTATGCTTTTGTATGCTAAAACAACACATGATTCCTTCAGGCACATTAAGCAATCCCAATTATTTGGAACAAGTCATGCTATAATAATAATAATCACTTAGCATAAGGTCAAAACATCACCTAGCATGGCATGCTAAAGTCTAAGTCACAGTCAAAGCAAGATCCTCTTGTACTACTTAAGCAAGAACTTTCTACTCCTCTCCAACACCAATCAACTTATTTGAAACAACACAACGAGAATGGGGGTCCAAACTACTTTATTCAAGCAAACTAAACGAAAACTAAGATGCTCCAAGAACACAACAATGCATGAAACAATAAAAACGAAGTGTCTAGAAAGACCTGAGATTTTTATTGATGAAGAAGGGGATGCCTTGGGCATCCCCAAGCTTTGACGCTTGTAACTCTTGAATATTTCTTGGGGTGACATGGTGTGGCATCCCCAAGCTTGAGATTTTGTCCATTCTTCATCACTTACATCATTCTTTCTCTACAACTAAAATTTTTCCTGCATACAAAACTTCACATAATCTTCATTAGCAACATTAGTGTATTAAAAAGATAATAGACCTTTGGGTTTAGATTTAGAACAGAAAAACTTTCACTAAAAACACAAGCTACTGTAGCAATTCCCTCAAAAAGCTCAATTTCCCGAAAAGAACCTGAAAAGGAATCAATAAGAAGCAAATGCAAATAATGGCAGAAATTTGTCAAAACAGACCAGAAGGTGGAACCCAATTTTTTAGAAGACCTTGTGTTGCTCAAATCAAAAAGTGTCAAACTAACGAAAGTTAGCTAACATACTAGGGTATTTATTTGGAAAATATCATCTCAATCCGACTTATAGAGATTTTACACGAATTATTACGGTGGAGCACAAAAATCTGTTCTGGGGCAGCAACTCCCTAAATCTTACTTCCCTCTCATTAGAGGTTATTCTTGGCACAAAAAAGCAAACAAAAAAGGATAAGGAGATGTCGTTACTGAAGTAATAACTTCCAAGACTCAAGAAAACTTTTGGGTTATCTCCCAATAAGTACTTTTCTTTAACGCCTTTAAGTTAGGCACAAGAAGCAAGAATCAAGTATTTTCAAATGAAGAAGCATTAACACCAACTCTCTTGCTCCGACCTTTCTCACCTCTCTTCTTCTCTTTAGGGAATATATGATTGCTTATTGGAAAAAAATGCATAATGTCTTTTCCCACATCTATTGTTGCTCCAAGGTGTTGCAGCAGGGATCTTCCAAGTGTAGTTTGTCCTTTTCCTACACATTCAATAACAAGATAATCAGTAGACACCACTTTCCCTGAGATTTTCGTAAACACACCTTCAGCTATTCCAATGGGTAATAAAGTTGCATTATTGGTAAGATATATTTCTTCTCTTCCTTCAGAAAGTCCCCAAAGATTCAAAGACTCATAGATATATTTAGACATAAGGCAAAATTCAGACATGATATCACAACGAGCATCAAAAGTTTCACTATTTATAGCAAGTTTTATTGTAGGAAACCATTTTGAAGGCTCAGAATTTATTGGAACATAATCATGGTGCTCTCTAAGCATGTTATAGCAATCTTTCAAAGCAACTATACTGGTCTCAAGAGTGTTCAACCTAGCATAAATATTTATAAAGGAAGAATCAGACTTGCTAGGCATATTATAAATTATAATCAACTTCTTTATGGAATCCAAAGCTTCATCCCCAGTACATCGAAAAATATCTTTCCCAGCTACAACATTCAAAGCATATCTATAACAAAGTGCAAGGCCACTGCAGAAACTATTAATAACAAAGGTAAGACTCATCTTAGGCCCAGTTTTCCTTTATAAATCAGAGATTCTAGACCAAGCTTCTTTGAAACTCTCTTCACTTTATTGCTTGAAAGTAAAGATCCTTTCCATAGGTGACACAGGGATTGGACCAAAACCAGACATGGTAGCAACTAGAGCAGGAACTATTTTTTTGTGTTTTTGATAAAAAGAGGCAAACAAAACCAAACAAAAGAAACTAAGAAAAACAAAAACAAAGTAAATAGAAATGTTGTGAAGGACTCCCCTTGTGAAGACGTCCTTGGCCTCCCTGGCAACGACACCAGAAAATCTTGATGGTGCGTGGAAGCTTCGTTGGGAGACCCCAATAGGAAGATGTGATGAGCACAACAACAAGTTTTCCCTCAGTAAGAAACCAAGGTTATCGAACCAGTAGGAGGAAGGAAATGACTCAAAGGTGTTGCTAGCAACTTGGAAACCTTCACAACACAAACTCAAGACTTTGCCCCAACGAACAGTGAGGTTGTCAATCTCACCGGTTTGCTAAAAACAAAGGGTTAACTGTATGGTGTGGAAGGTAATAGTGGTTTGCAGAAAGGTAAACAATAATAGTGAAAGATGTATCAATGGTAAAGATTGGACCGGGGTCCATAGTTCACTAGAGGTGTTCTCCTTAAGATAAACAAACATGGCATACTGGGTAAACAAATTACAGCAGGGCAATTGATAGGACTGAGCAAGGCATAACAATGCAATACTAGACATTCATGATCCTATGAGATTCGATTAGGCAATACAACAAGATACATAGACCGCCATACAAATGCATCTATGACTAGTAATCCACCTTCAGGTTATCATCCGAACCCTCTCCAGTATTAATTTGCAAGCAATAGATAACTGCTTTAAGCAAAGTGTGTAAGGTAAACAATCCACTTGTTCTATGAATAAGAGACCGTTGTTTTCTACCTAGTGGAAACAACACATCTACAACCTTAGAGATTTTTGTCACTTCCCTTAGATTAAATAGAGGCATGAACCCACTATCGAGCATAAATACCCCCGCTTGGAGTCACTAGCATCTACTTGGCCAAGATAGCTACTAGAAACGGAGAGCACACAAGATCTCAAACAACACAGACATGATAGAATCAATAAGACAAAACCATTAATCAATCTGACATAGTAATCTCAATATCCATCGGATCCCCGCAAACACAACATGCATGATTACAAATAGATGGTCTTGATCATGAACGGAGCTCACAAGATCTAAACATGGTAGCACAAAGGTGGAGATACAACCATCTAGCTACTACATGGACCTGTAGTCCAAGGTGGAACTACTCACACTTCATACCGGAGGCTGACATGATGAAGAAGAAGGCCTCCAGGATGATCTCCCCTCCGGAAGGGTGCCGGTAAGAGCTTTATATCCCCCGATCTAGGGATGATGGTGGCGGCGGCTACACACAGTTTCGTGGAATATTGATCGGGTACTTAGGGTTTTGGTATCGGGGGGTATTTATAGGCGAAGAGGCGAGGCAGGGGGCAGCCAGAGCGGCCGCACCCCCAGGCGCGGGCTAGCCCTAGCCGCGTGGCCAGGGGGTGTGGCCCCTTGGTGGCTCCCCTTCGTCTCGTACTCTGGCTCCGTGTTCCCCACGGTAAAATATTTATTTTGGCTTTTGTCCCGTCCAATTCCGAGAATATTGATTTTCTGGCTTTTCTGGAACCAAAAATAGAAGAAAATAGGCAATTGGCACTGTGGCATCTTGTTAATAGGTTAGTCCAGAAAACATATAAAAACACCTCAAAGTGTAGACAAAGAAGAGAAAAGTAGATACTAAACAAGCATGGAACATCAAAAATTATAGATATGTTTCCGACGAATCACCTCTGTATCACCTTAATGGTCCACCATTGCACCTAACCTCTTCCTATTCATACCAGTTATCCTCTGGATCAGCTCAATTTCTTCCTACTATTTGGCTTCTTCATGATCTTCAACTTTGTACTCCCCCATATCAAAGTGAAAAATATCCTTCTTGACTCTCTTCCAAATTTACGGAATCAATTTTCTTCATCTTCACAAAACTTCTTACCCTTCGGATTTTCGTTGCTTTGTTGGGACATAAAGTACCTCTATCTTCAACTAGAATTATATACTTATTGTTGTTGTTGGGGTGAACAAATACAACATCTTATAATCTTTATTTTCTTATGGACATTGTTGCCGAGGAACAAAAACACTATCATCATCCACTGAGTACACAATGAGAGGGAACTTCTTGTTCTCCTGCCACAATGTTACTAATGTCTAAAAAGTCTTAGTTTTTCTTTTCATTGCAGTCATATTCAGGCACTTCTTATCCTCATAATTCTCCACCATCTTCAGCAACTTGGACATTCCATCTATTATTTCCATCCCAGCTAAACCTGCACCCCCTTCTTTGACATAGTACATGATATCCGTTAATCCATAGCCCTTTATCTCAATCAATGCTAATAAATTAAGATAAGTGATGCCTGATTTTTACAATTACGTACCATTCTAAATTATCACGACCTTCTATATTGAATCTTAGCTCCCACACATCATCATCCAAGCTACATAAATTAAGATTGACAACATTTAATTTCTAATTCTTTAAATTTGGTAACCCCAACCCCCAATTCGAGTAACCAATTGACAAACGAGCAGAATAATACCCTATGTCGCTGAGAGACCTTTCTAGAAGTGGATCTATGACGGTTGCTTGTTCTAGTCCTTGGCCAGCTACCATGGCCGCCTTAAATGGCCAATACTTCAGGGCGACTGGGTTTGATCTCTTGCAATAGTTGTCATCCTCCACGAGGAAGCACAATACCCCTCCACCCACGCCTTAGCCACCCCGACCTCCTTCTCCGCCATCGGTAGAGTCATTGACGTAGGGCTAGCCACCGAGGGGATTTGTCGCCACCATTGAATGGGGTTAGAGAGAACAAAGCTGTATAAAGTGAGAGTGTACAAATGGGATACGTTTGGCCAACGTGCACCCCTTCAAAGATAGTCTTCCCCTAACTCCAGTACAACCACCATCTTCAGGCTAGCCATCGAGGGGGTTTGTCGCTGCCATTGAATAGGGTGAGAGAGATTGAGAGAACACAACAGGAGAGAGAGTGAGAGTGTGTACTAATGGGCAGTGATAGGGCAACATATGCACAATTAACGACCGTCTATCTTGGCTTTCATCACTTGTGATGCCAGCCTAGCATCAGGTTTCACCCGTCAGAATCATAGTTAGGAGGGATTAGCAACGGGGTCAATCCTTCCGCAACACCGTTACGCTGGACCATTTGGTTTTTGACACAAAATGTAATCCGATGGTTTTTTTCTAACCTAACCTCAATTGTGGTGTTTTTGTAATCCTTGAGCAACAAGGGAGGTGAAGGGAATATGCCCAAGAGGCAATAATAAGGTGGTTATTATCGTATTTCTTGTTTATGATAAATGTTTATTTTTCACGCTATAATTGTATTAATCAAAAACATTAATACATGTGTGTTTAATAAACAAATAAGGAGTTCCTAGTTATTCCTCTCATATAAAATATCTCGTTGATTAACAAGATGATCAAGGTTTCCTGATCATGGACATTGGATGTTGTTAATAACGAGGTCACGACATTGGTGGAATGATGTGATGAACATTCATCCTAAGTATAGTAATATGATCAAAGTCATTATGTTTAAATTTCTATAACATCGTTACAAGTAACTTTAGTCCTTAGACCATGAGATCATGTCAATCAATAACATAGAAAGAGTAACTTGATAACATCAAACGTCACACCATAACAGAGTGACTATAAAGGTGGCTTTAGATACTCCGATAGTGTTATGTAGAGGATCATGGATCAAGAGTGGGATTTGAACATCCAAATGACACAGAGATATACTCTAGGCCCTCTTGATGATATCACATTGATATAGCTTGCAAGCAAGTGATGGAGATCACTAGAATGTTATATCACGGGAACAAGAAAAGAGTACATGTCGGTAACGAGATCAAACTAGGTATGGGGATACCGATGATCGAATCTTCAACATGTAAAATATTGCGACACAAAAGGATTTAGTAACAATGTTAAAGGTTCACACGATCACAAGAAGTCATCGTTGAATGTGTGGGAGTCGGTACGGATCTCTAGGTCCCGCTGCTGATTATTGATTGGAGAGGGGTCTCGATCATGTCTACATTATTCGCGAACCGTAGGGTGACACACTTAAGGGATATCGACACTATTTGGAGCAAATGAAATGCCAGAGAAAGAATATGAAAGAGCTGGAATTATTTCAATGGAAACCGGAATTGTTTCGGGTGAAATTGCTGAAATTGGTTCTGCATGTGAAATTGAAATTTTGCAAGGGGTTTTATGTGAATGTTTGTTAATTAATGTAATTAACAAAATTCTGAATAAAATAAATAAAATAGTTTTATTAAATGAGATATTGCATTAAATTTGGTGGAAATTTAATGGATGTGAGTGGAATTTTGTGTGGAGGTGTGTTTATGTGAGTGGAGCTTCCACCCACATGAATGAGGGAGAGGTGGGGGGCATCCACTATGGCCGGCGGCCATGCCCCTTGGGAATACCCCTACCCTATATAAGGAGCACCTCTTCCTCCTCCAGTCTCACACCTCCTCGTGAAGGATCTCTCTCCCCCTCTAGTATTATTCCCCCATGGTCTCGGACTAGCGAGATACATGCTCCCGGTAGCTTTTCTGGAGCGAGGATTTTCTAATTCCGCTTCATTGCTGGAGCGAGGTCACGGTTTGATGACCCACAAATATAGTGGGTGTATCATAGTACTTTCGATAAATAGGAGTGTCGATCCCAACGAGGAGCAGAAGGTGTTGACTAGTGGTATGGAGCAGGAAATCTTTGTAAATATTTAGCAAACGGATTTTTAGGGGTTTTATAATAAAGCAAAGAAACAAAGTACAAGTAATAAAGACAACGAACAAATGCAGCAAGTGGCCCAATCCTTTCTTAGCAAAGGATAAGCTGGTGGGAATACTTATAAGGACCAAACGTTCTCGAGGACACATGGGAATTCTGTCAAGTTCTTTCGCTTCAAATAGTTGAGTACCCTTCTTTGGTGTTGTAAGTGTTGTGTGGGTGAACCTATGCTAATGTACCAACCATACTTGGACTAATACATACTTGTGATTAAAACCGCTGCAAGCATCCGCGACTACAGAAAAGCAATTAAGATATAAACCTAACCACAGCCTTAAACTCTGAGATCCTACGCTCCCTTGTGCAATGGTGTCCTAATGGGGGTTTAGGTTTCTGTCACTCCGGCAACCCCACAATTAGTAGCCAAATACACAATGCATTCCCCTAGGCCCATAAATGGTGAAGTATCATGTAGTCGACATTCACATGACACCACTAGAAGAATAGCACCACAACTTAAATACTAAACCATTGAATAATATCTCAACACAAATCCACTACTAACAACATGACTTCTCCCATGTCCTCAAGAACTAAAGGAACTACTCACAAGAAATCATATGGATCAAGATTAAATATGATATGGTGATGGATAACAATCTGAACACAAACAATAATCCAATGGTTCCACTCACAAGCATCAACTACAATAGTAATCAACACTAGGAAAGTTTCCCCTAAGAACTATGCAAGTATTCAACACAATTATTACAGCGGGATGGAGTGGTGATGATGGTGCTGGTGGAGATGATGGTGTGGATGATGATGATGATCCTGATGAATTCTAGCTTGATGATGGTGTTGATGGCGATGATCTCCCCTCCCCGGGAAGGAATTTTCCCCGAAGAAATCTGTTTGCCGGAGAGCTCTTTCTCTCTCTGTGTTTTTCGCCTCGTAGAGGCAGCAAATCTTTTTGTGGTTGCTCCCCATGTTTTAGGGTTTCGAGGAGAAGATATAGGCGGGAGGGAATAGCCGGAGGCTGGCCAGATGGGCCACACCCCTGTAGGCACGGCCCAGGGGTGGCCCGCGCCTTGGAGGGGGGGGGGGGGTGGGCCCCCTGTGGCCCATCCCCGCCTCTCCTTCTGGCTTCCTTCGTCTTCTGGAAAAATATGATTTTCCATAATTTTTCTGGTAATTTTCTGATCTTCGCGAAATTGCGTCAAAACACCTCTTTTTCCATCAGAATCCTGACTCCGGCAGTCCATCCTCCAAGAATCATCCAACATGCAAAAACAGATGAAAATACATAAGTAACGCCTCTTAATAAGAAATATATCAATGAATAGAGGAAAATTATGATATAGAATGGTGATGCAAATTGGACGTATCAACTCCCCCAAGCTTAGACCTTCGCTTGTCCCCAAGCGAAAACTGAGCTCACTAAACATGTCCACATGTTTATGGAGTGAAGCGTCGATGAAAGAATACAGACATGAAGCATCACACATACCATTACACAACTCATATAAGAAAGCAACTCACCATTATATAACTTAGCTTGCAACAAGTACATGAGTCACAATAGAGATGCATAAATATAAATCATAACTGGAATTGGAAAACTTTGTTCTTGGTCAGAGAACAGCTGGCAAACAGTTTCACAAAAACTTTTGTAGAAGTTTTCACAACAAGAGTACTCTTTGCTCAAACATAAAAGGTTTTTCACAATGATGGCTTTCAAAGTAATACTCAATAGATAAGAGTCTTGTGCAAACAAGGAAGATAGAGAACATGTTTGAATAAATCATCATATGAATTCTTGAAACACAACAACTCAAATTCTTGCTGGATATAGAGAGGAAGAAGGTTTACTGACTCAACTTAGAAATATAAGAAAGGTCCCTTCATAGAGGGAAGCAGGGATTTCAAGTCATAAAGAGCTTCCAAAAGATTATGGTACTTACTAGCTTTGAGCCCTCATTGCCCCTATTATAAGCATCTTGAAGTGACTAAGGTTAAAGTGAACAAAGATGGAGTATATGCTTGCCGAAATATAAGCTGGCAATCTCATGTCCCTTGAGTACGAGGGCCGCTACTCATGCTACTCAACTTTAGTTACCGGTAGGTTCTTGTCATTGTAAGTACATGTGTATCATAAAGAACCGCCAACGGGGTACCCCTTGCACATGATACATGAGCTATCCCATAATCAAAATGACAAGGCAAGCAGACAGTGAGCATCTCAGCGATCTTTTTATTTGCTATTTGCATAGGTTTTTATTGAGGATGCTTCACAGATTGTTCACTATGGTTATGCTGCAAGTTTCCACCATGATTAGGCATGGCTTAGGCTAGCGGCCCATGCGTTTCTCTAACACACATACATAACTCCATGGACTTACAAGCTCCCCTTTTATTTCACACCGACAACATCCACAAACAAAAGAGCATGATATCAACTGGATAATAATCCATAAGTGTTGAAAGCATTCCCCGTGACAACACGGTTCTGCTAATCCCAACGTATAGATGCAAGCATATACAACTTCAATGACACAATGGTTCAAGCTTATTAGGGGCAAGAAAATAAGGTGTGCCATCAAGTTCGTGAGAGCTTTATGAACTAGTTTTCACATAGCAAAATAATTTTTAATTCTAAGATTGATGGAGCTTGAGAATTTTCTTGGAATAGCAATAATGCTAATAGGTAGATATGGTGGACACAAATTGCACATGTTTGGTTCAAAGGGGTTGGATGCATGAGAAGTATGCCTTCTCAAAACAGGTTTTTGGCTAGCAAGGCTGGATAGCAAGCAAAAGAGTTGAAGGAAACAAGCAAACCTACAAGTGATAAAGCCAAACATGCAATCTTCCTTGAAGACACAAAAGATCTTAAATAAAGAATACTAAGTTTATGAGCCAATCAAGAAAGAAAATAAATGATACAAAATACCTGTAAGCTTTTTATCTTTTCCTTTCAAACCTCAAAAGTGTTGCTACTAACCAGAGCTCGGTTTGCCAAAACCAATTTAGATCTACTTGATGCTCCCAAAGTGATACCAATACTGATCAACAAGATCAATCATATAATAGAGATTGCAAACTAAAAATAAGAAGTGCAAAAAGTAAAAGATGAGACTTCTCATTAATATTCCATAAAGGCACTCACACCAAGGGATACATCGATAATCAACTAAAGGAGAGATACTTCCACATGCAAGCCAACCTATAAGATAACTTCTCTACCAAAGATATAGCTCTACTAAAAAGGTAGATGATAGAAGATAATGATGTGACATCGCGGTACTCCCCCAAGCTTCGAGCAAGCCAAGGGGATGCCAAACCTGATGATGAATTACTCCTTCGGTGGTGATGGTGTTCTCTTGATAAGCTCTTTAATCAGTTTCCTCAAATCCTCAATCTCGAAGGTCAGAGTACGAATCAACTCCGAATTTTGCTCAATGCGGTTGATGATCAAATCGGACCGAGAGTCCCAGTCCTTGCTATTCTTTCCCCACTCTTCCTTCTTAGTGTGTTCTTTCCCTGCATAGTTAGAGCGAGGCAGATCCCAAACCGAGGGCAAGTTCCCTTTGGGCACCTGTTGGTATTGTTTCCCATGTATAAGAGTATGGAAGGGATTCTTGGTACGTGGAGGAGGTGACCGTGGTGCTCTAAACTTTGAGAAGATTTCCTGACAGAAACAAATCGAAACAAAAACACGGCGATAACATGATACACAAACCTCGGGGGATCCGGGGGGTTATATATTATGCAGTTTCAAAGCATAAGGAAGGTACTGGTGCAAAAACAAGGCGGAGACGGAGCTCAGGGGGCTCACACCCCCTCCAGACGCGGCCAGCTAGGGCCCGCGCCTGGGGTGGGTGTGGCCACCCTGGCCTCTGTTTCCTCCTTTGTTTCGTCTCGTAACCTTCTGTATGTAATAAACATATCAAAAATATAAAAAGATAGGGTTTTCACGAACCTTTTGTTTTCACCACTTTTACCTAATCAAAGACGGACTCTGCAGATTCCTTTTCTCCTTCTCCTGGAAATTCCTTTTCTCACAAGGCATTACATAAACTTCAATGGCAACATTAGTGTAAGCAAAACCAATAAACCTTTAGGTACACACTTCAACTGAAATCCATCAAAACAAAAGCTATTGTAGCAACTCCTTTCCAAAAACCCAAAGAATCTGGAAGGGAATTAATATAAGAGGCAAATGCAAATGATGGTAGAAATCTGTCAAAACAGACCAGCAGGTAAAAATTATTTTTTTTCAAAAACCTTCTGTTGCTCAAATTAAAAAGTGCAAAACTAATGAAAGCTGGGTAACAACTTGGAGAACAAGCACAGAAAAATACAGCTCCATCTGAAGTACTGAGATCCTTCACGAATTTTTACAATGCAGCACAAAAATCTATCCCAGGACAACCACTTTTCACAACTCCTCTACTTCTCAAAAGTAGTTGAACTTGACACAAAAACCAAAATAAAAATAATAAGGAGCGGTTATTACTGAGGTAATAACTTTCAAGACTCAACAAAACTATTGGGTTATTTCCCAAGAAGTACTTTTTTATATTGCCTTTAAGTTAGGCTTGATAATTTCAAAGATGCTCACATAGGAGATATGGATTTAAAGTGAAAGAGAGCTTCAAGAAGAAAATATCCAACACATTTGAGTCTGGCCCACTTCCTATGCAAGGGAGTATCATGAGAAAACAAATCGTTGAAACAAAAATCCACTAGCATAGGAAGACAAAACAAATGCAACTTCAAAGCTTTCAACATGAAACGGGGAAACTTAACATTATTGAGATGCATAAAACCATGTTTCCCTCTCTCATAATAACTTTCAGTAGCACTTTGAATAAAGTTGACAATATAACTGTCACAGGAAACAACTTTATCATCAGAATGAGCATACTTACAATCATCAAAAAGAGGTCCAAGGTCATAAACTAGATCAATAGAAGCAAGTTTTTCCATCCTGAAATCTTCATTAGGCAAGCTATTTTCAAAAGGAGCTTTAAAAAATTTGGAAAAGTTAAACTCATAAGAATCTCCATCAAACTTAGTTAAAACTTTCTCCTTCTTACACTCTATAATAGCCCCACAAGTGTCCATGAAAGGTCTACCAAAGATGATAGGACAAGTTTTACTAGCTGCTGAATTAAGCACTAGAAAATCAGCAAGATACTTAATCTTACCGCAGAGAACCTCCACATCTCTTACAATACCATAGGGCAAATGGTTTCCTTATTAGCAAGGTGAATAACCACATCAATGTCCTCAAGCTCACAAGGACCAATTTCATGCATAATTTCCCTGTAAAGCTCATAAGGAATAGCACTAGAACTAGCACCAATATCACATAAACCATAGTAGCAATGATCACCAATTCTAACAGAAAGCACAGAGACACTAGCTTTTCTAGCTTTACTAGGATGCGAGATAATATTAGAAGCGTCTTCACAGAAGACAATGTGATCATCCTCTATATTTATAGTGAGAAGATCTTTCACAATAGCTACCACAGGTTCAATATTCATTTGCTCACCAGGTTCCACAGTTTTATTTGTACCTTTGTTATTCGCACTAATTATCATAGAGTACTCGTTTACCTTAGCTTGGAAAGGTGTTTTCTCAACATAAGGTTTAGGCACAATATGATTAGTAGTACAAACTTCGGTATTTCTAACAGGAACATGATTAACAACATCTTTATAAGGTGCATGGTACTTGTTCCACTTCTTCTTAGGAATTTCAATATAAGAGGCAAAGGCCTTAAAACAATTGGAAATACTTTGAGAATCAACACCATACTCAGTACTAATATCACGGAAGTCATCAGTTCCCATAAAAGATTTTATGCATTCATAATCATAAATTATACCTGACTTTCTTCCATTGTCATTCTCCCAAGCTTCAGTGTTCTCTTGAATACGGTCTAGGAGATCCCATTTATCTTCTTCCTTCATACGTGTGAATGATCCAGCACAATAAGCATCTAGTAAATCTTTATCATGAAGAGAAAGCCTAGCATAAAAGTTATTGATAATAATATTGTTAGGGAGTTCATGAATAGGACATTTAAGCATTAGTAACTTCAATCTCCCCCAAGCTTGAGCTGTACTCTCTCCATCACGAGGCCAAAAGTTATATATGAGATTCCTATCCTTATGAATTTCACTGGGAGGATATAATTTAGAATAAAAGAGAGGTACTATTTCCTCCCATTCCATGGATTGCCCATTCTTCAGTAGCTTATACCATTCTTTAGCTCTCCCTTTCAAGGATATAGAGAGTAACTTTTTCTTCACCTGTTTAGTTGTGATACCTACACACTTAAACAACCCACATAATTCATGGATAAAAAGCAAATGATCACCATGGTGGACAATTCCATCCCCTAAATAATAATTAGCCATAACACGATCAACAATACTTGTAGGTATCTTAAAAGGATCTATCTCAACAGGTGGTGGTTCATCTACTACCCTAACAGTGGTAGTAGTTTTCCCAAATAGAAAACCAAGTGGGTTATCCATATTGGAAACAAAGTAACAAATAGAAATAAAAAGCAATACTCACAGTAGAAGTTTCCTTTAACAGTTCCACTCTTCAATAGAGCTTCACTCCCCGGCAACAGCGCCAGAAAATAGTCTTGATGACCCACAAGTATAGGGGTGTATCGTAGTACTTTCGATAAATAGGAGTGTCGATCCCAATGAGGAGCAGAAGGTGTTGACTAGTGGTATGGAGCAGGAAATCTCTGTAAATACTTAGCAAACGGATTTTAAGGGGTTTTCTGATAAAGCAAAGAAACAAAGTACAAGTAATAAAGACAACAAACAAACGCAGCAAGTGGCCCAATCCGTTCTTAACAAAGTACAAGCCGGTGGGAATACTTATAAGGACAAAATGTTCTCGAGGACACATGGGAATTCTGTCAAGTGCTTTCGCTTCAAATAGCTGAGTACCCTTCTTTGGTGTTGTAAGTGTTGTGTGGGTGAACCTGTGCTAATGTACCGACCATACTTGGACCAATACATACATGTGATTAAACCCCTTGCAAGCATCCACAACTACAGGAAAGCAATTAATATATAAACCTAACCACAACCTTAAACTCCACAATCCTACGCCCCCTTGTGCAATGGTGTCCTAACGGGGGTTCAGGTTTCTGTCACTCCGGCAACCCCACAATTAGTAGTCAAATACACAATGCATTCCCCTAGTCCCATAAATGGTGAAGTATCATGTAGTCGACGTTCACATGACACCACTAGAAGAATAACACCACAATATAAATACTAAACCATTGAATAATATCTCAACACAAATCCACTACTAACAACATGACTTCTCCCATGTCCTCAAGAACTAAACGAACTACTCAAAAGACATCATTTGGATCAAGATCAAAGATGATATGGTGATGGATAGCAATCTGAACATAAACAATAATCCAATGGTTCCACTCACAAGCATCAACTACAATAGTAACCAATACCGAGAAAGTTTCCCTAAGAGTTATGCAAGTATTCAACACAATTGTTACATCGGGATGGAGTGGTGATGATGGTGCTGGTGGAGATGATGGTGTGGATGATAATGATCCCGATGAATTCTAGCTTGATGATGGCGACGATCTCCCCTCTCCGGGAAGGAATTTCCTCGGCAGAAATCTGTCTGCCGGAGAGCTCTTTCTCTCTCGGTGTTTTCCGCCCCGTAGAGGCGGCATAATCTTTCTATGGTTGCTCCCCGTGTTTTAGGGTTTTGAGGAGAAGATATAGGCGAGAGGGCGGAGCCGGAGGCCGGCCAGGTGGGCCACACCCCTATAGGCGCGGCCCAGGGGTGGCCCACGCCTGGGGGTGTGGGCCCCCTGTGGCCCATCTCCGCCTCCCCTTCTGGCTTCCTTCGTCTTCTGGGAAAATATGATTTTCCATAATTTTTCTGGTAATTTTCTGATCTTCGCGAAATTGCATCAAAACACCTCTTTTTCCATTAGAATCCCGACTCCGGCAGTCCATCCTCGAAGAATCATCCAACATGCAAAAAAGATGAAAAGAACTAAGTAACACCTCTTAATAAGAAATATATGAATTAATAGAGGCAAATTATGATATAGAATGGTGATATAAACTGGACGTATCACGGTTCTAGACGTGTGTGCGATCACGGATGCTCTGCTAAGTTGCGGGGCTGTCGGACTTTGACACGATGTTGAGATCGACAAGAGATCGACTACATCACAAATGAGTCCATACTAGTAAAGCTTTGTTGGTATTCAAGGGTATGTATTCTGGATGTATGTCCACCCATTGATTATATTTAGATAGATGGATCATGGCGTATACAATTCCCATCATAGGAATTTTTTGTTTTATATGCTGCGAACCCAACATGAGGTAGAGCGAGGATTTTTTTTGTCCAGACGTGCATGATATTGGGCACCTGCTGGATACATGAAAAAGCATCCTAGAACATGTAGAACATGTTTGCTATCACGAATGGATTTTGGGGCTCCCTAGGGCAAGGCCCCGTGGGGCATGTCCCTGTGAAAATGGCATCTGGGGCATCTTCTTCATTTTGTTTGATTGGCCGGTTTTCACTTGGCTGCTTGAGGTGGAAAACTAACACTTATTTCCTTGGAATGTTGCACAACACGCCTTTTGGCTGCACCGATGCAAAGAAATGGTGTTTGATTATCCACAAGAGGTTGCATATGGTTACCATGATCCATAGATGGCGAGCTTACCATGTCCATGCATACCCTCCACTTAAATCGTAACAGGGAAAGAAAATTTCACAACACATGCATTTTCGTTAGCAAAAGAGGATCATGGTGTCAACCTATCACCACATGAAAAGTGAGTGTCAATCTAGCACCGCTAGTTCACCATTCTAGCACCACCTAGCTACAACAAGCAGAAATTAACATAAATTATACATCACTCATCACATATTTAATTGATCCTTTTCAACTTGTACTTCTTAGCCTCGCTAGCATTGACCATATCAAACATAATCTACTCAACCTTCTTCTTTTCCTCATACCCTCCTTTTCCTCATCCCATTTCTGCTGCTTGGCCTTCAGCATCTCTGCTTGAGATTTATGCACATGCTTCATCATATGCACTTCATTCTTCAGCTCTTCAATCATATCCTTATACTGCTTCACCTATTTCTCCTCAGCTTTCGGAGTGTCATCCTTCATCCTAGACAAGTTCTCCTCCAACAACCTTTTCTTAGTTTCATCCATAAATTTCTCCACATCAACTAATAGACTTGAATACTTCTTCTCAATCTTGTTCTTATCATCTACTAGCTCCTTCAAGAACTTTGTATTCTGAAACCTATCATTGATTCATGCATTGTTACTGTCATGATACATTCCCTAGAGTTTTCATGATGAACTTTTTGTTGTTTCTAGCCATTCCTGTCCAACCAAGCCACAAACCCACATTTGTAATTTCCTGCTCACAACTTGTGGATGAGCTAGTACGTGATAAATCAGAAGCTAGGAACTTACAATCTGCACTTGATAAAGATAAAATCTCTAGCTAGTGTTTCTTCCTTCAAATGTAACATAATTGACAGGCGCAAGCTTGTGGACGCGGCAAACCTCGGGACAATCCACATCTATGTTGCAAAATGTTGAGTCTTCGATGAAGTCTAGAGCATAGTCCATGTCCGTGAGGTCCAAACAACCATGAAATTGCAATGAAATCAAGTTCAACCAATGACAAATTGGAAAATCCCAAATCAAAAGCAAGCCCTAACACTTGAAAGGAATTGGAGAAATTCAAGGGGGTGGAGGTGTGATTACTTAGAGTCATCGGTGGAGGTGCAGGAGATCTCTACGGAGAGGGCGGAGGAGGTACTAGCCTTGACCTCGCCGCTTCTGGCACCTCCGAACGGATATTAGAGCACAACTAACCTGCTCTTCAACCCGACAATGGAGCTCAAGGGAGATGGAAAAAATGGAGAGTACAAATAAAGGAAGGGTTTCAACGGGAGGTGATGGAATCCTTCTCACCATCCTTTTCCCTTTTTGTTGCGGCGCATGGGTACTCGCACCATCTCCATGCGAGGCTGAGCTCGTGCAAGGAATCTCCCCTTTTGCATCTGGGGAGTGCATGACGAGGTGGCTCGTTAGAAAAGGAGGAATCAGTAGTTCCTATAGCGGACCAGGCCTGAGGTGCTTTAAGGTTCGCGTGAGGCCAGACATGCAAGTAATCAGACTAGTTTCATCTCCCCGGGGTCTAGCCGAACCTCAAATGGGCAACCAAACACGCCCTTAGTACAAGATGGATCGATCGTTGTGAGTAGAAGATGAAGGAGTAGCTGTCAATGGTGGTCTCATCTAAGGCATTCTATTTTGATCCGCAAAGCATGACAGTTGCAGTGGATAGTAGTGTTTCTACTGGTATATTCCTTCTCATAACTATTAATCTTTAATTCTCTTAATAACCATTTACAAACATTGTGATATAATTTAATATTTTATCAAAAGTTTTCCATATTTGCATTGCAATGATGTACTCCCTCCAACCTGAAATAAGTCTCCATGTATTTTAGGTCTGAGAAAGTATATCATTCTTTGGAAACTAATATGCCTTACTATGACACAAGAAAAGTTTCAACAGATGTCACGTCAGGAACAAAGATTGTCGGCCATGCTTGTTAGTGTTTCAAACAAGAAGGATATACTAGTAAAATTTTCGATGGTTCACTTCCTATTTGTTGTTGATTAAATGTTGTACGTTTATTATCTTAGTTGTAACCTCTTCTCTTATTCTCTAGTTAGCTCCATAGAAGTAGGATCACACTCCTCTCACGTGTGCTCTCAGCAGACACGACTTGTACTCTCTCTATTTTTATCTCTGTACAACTGAATCAATCAATGTTCGATCAATCCTAAACTAGCTTGGTATCAGAGCCTCCATCCTCTTCTCTTTCCCACCTCCCGCCGCCATGGAAACCACCTATACCTCCACCTCATCCACCATGCCGGCATCCGCCAGTGCACCAGCTCCTCCTTCTCTCGATCTGGATCCCTCCACCCCTCTTCCAGAGCGTCGCCCAATGCCGCATGCGCCGCCAACCCCTCCAGATGCCGATCCCCTGAACTTCCGCGGCTTCTCTGAGAACCTCCCTGTGCTTCCCACCTACGGCGTTCCCTCCGCCCTGGTCTTCCCCTCTCAGCTACCACCCACCCAACCCTCCCATCCCATTCTCGGCATTCAAATCATCGACTACATCAAATACCAAGTCAATTCGGCGGGCGCAAATTTCTCAAAATGGCGACACACCTTCGTCCTCCTTACCATGTACAACGCCATGGATCACGTGACCGAGGGAGCTGCCCCTCGTGTTGCCGACAATACCTGGCGCGCCGTCGACATTCATATCTCCCTCTGGATCATGGCCACCCTCACCGATGACCTCCACCGTCTCGTCCAGGGCGGCGATGGCCTGGCCGGCACCACCTGGAAGCGTCTTCACCGCTTCTTCCTTGCCAACGAATCCTCGCGGTACCTTTTCCTCAACAAGGAGCTCCGTACCACTCTGCGCGGGGACATGACCATCGCAGTGTACGCTAGCAAGCTCCAAGCCATCGCTGATGATCTGGCGGCCATCGGCCTCCCCCTGGATGATCGCGATCTCGCCCTGCAATTTCTCGATGGCATCGATGACCAGTACAAACTCCAGTCGGAGATCCTCAAGAGCAATCTCCCCTCCTTCTCCGACGCAGTCTCCCGGATCCAACTCGCCGAGATTGACCTGTGCCAATCGCCGTCCACCTCTGTGTTCGTCGCCCACGATAGTGGTGACCGTGGCGGTGGACACCCCAGCAGCAGCTCCGCCACAGGCGGGCACAGCGGGGATGGTCAGCCCCACAGCGGGCCCACGCGCATTCCCGGTGTAAGCCCCAACTATCGGGGGAACAACCCCATCCCCGGGTTCAACGGTGGTGGCCAGCGTCCCCAGTTCGGCGGTGGCGGGCGTGGCCGTGGTCGTGGCCAACCTGGCGGCCGCGGCTCCGGCGACTTCTCTGGCGGCCGCGGTGGTGCCTCTCAAACCCCCAGAGTGGGCTATTTTGCGCCGGTCGGTGCTCCTCTCCCGTCGTCCCGTCCCACCTGGGTGCCCCCGAACGCCATGGGCGTTCTCGGGGCCGGCCCTGGCGCCCCGTCTCAGGCATACCCGGTGCTGTATGCCGGACAACACCAGCACCTATAGCCCTCGTCGCCGTACTATGCCCCTGCCCCTGCTCCAGCTGCGCCATACTCCTACGACCACGCCACCATGCTCCATGCCGCCACCAGCAACTTTGGCTTCACGTACCCTCAGCCCGAGTGGATCCTCGACTCCGGCGCCTCATCCCACGTCACCGGTAAACCTGGCCACTTCTCATTCTCCTTTAGGGTTGCATTCTTAGTATATCATTGTCGGAAACGGGTCTAAACTTCCCATCATTGCCATTGGATCTGCCCAAATTTCTCATCTTCCTTTTCAACTCCACAATGTATTGGTCTCTCCTCCCATTGTTAAAAACCTCATCTCTGTGCACAAATTTACCCGTGACAATTATATTTCTATTGAGTTTGATCCTTTTGGTTTTTCCGTGAAGGACCTAGCCACCAAGACACCGCTCCTTCGCTGCAATAGTAATGACGATCCGTACCCCTTCTTCGGCGCCAAGGACTCACTCCCCACCGCCCTCACCACTTCCACCGGAGACTTGTGGCATCGACGACTTGGGCATCTCAGCAATGCCTCCTCAGCAAGCATTTCCCCTGATTTTCTTTCATGTAATAAGAAACCTACTAGTCCATCCCCAATTTGTGAAGCCTGTCAACTTGGTCGCCAGCCACGCCTACCCTTTCCCACATCCTCTTCCTGTACCACCGTTGCTTTTCAACTTGTTCATTGTGACTTGTGGACATCTCCGGTTGTTAGTTTTTCAGGCTACAAATATTACCTTGTTGTCCTAGATGATTTCACACATTATTCCTAGACTTTTCCGTTGCGTAATAAATCAGATACATGTGCCACGTTGCAGAATTTATTTCAGTTCATACACACTCAATTTAGCGCCAATATATGTTGCCTGGAATGTGACAATGGGGGAGAATTTCTGACCACCACTCTCCGACAATATTTTGCCACTCATGGTGTTTCGTTCCGCCTCTCTTGCCCCCATACGTCTCTCCAGAATGGTAAGGATGAGCATCTCCTTCGCACCACAAATGATATCATTCGCACACTCCTTATCCAAGCCAATCTATCACCTGATTTTTGGGTCGAAGCTCTCCACACCGCTACCCATCTCCTCAACCTCCATCCGTCCCGAGCCATTCACTCCGACACGCCCCATTATCGCCTTTATGGCTTGCCCCCATCCTATGATCACCTACGGGTTTTTGGGTGCCTCTGTTTTCCCAACCTGTATGCTCAAACTCCACACAAATTGGCTCCTCGCTCCATGCGCTGTGTTTTCATCGGGTACCCACAGGAACACAAAGGATACCGGTGTTTAGATCTCACCTCCCGACGCGTTTTTATCTCTAAGTATGTTATTTTTGATGAGGCTTCGTTTCCTTATTTTTCTGTGCCTATAGATTCGTTCCCCGCAAAAAATCCGACCGCCAGCGCCCTTGCCAGCCAAATCCCCACCGGATCCCGTGCGCCTGCAACCTTGTACCGGCCCGCCTCTCCTCGCTCGCCACCTGCCCTAGCAGAATTGCTCTCGCCCACTGCCCCGCCAGCCCCGGCCCCGCATGTGACCCCACCCCGCACTACCGGGTCCACCCGCCACGACGCCCACAGCTCCCCACGCCAGGTCCCCTAGCCCCACCCAACTGCAGCTCCCGCCCCCACCACCGTCCCCACCCGATCCCTCGCTCAGTCCCGCCTCGCCACCTCAACCGCCTCCTCCCGCCCACGCTCGCTTGGTACAACCACCCAGCAACTCGCATCCCATGGTCACCCGAGGGAAAACGGGCTATTGCATGCCCAAACGACATTTTTCCTTGCACAGATCCACCTCTTCCGCTATTTCACCCCTTCCTTCCACCTACCGTTCCGCACTAAAAGACCCCAACTGGCACGCTGCTATGCTTGATAAATATATTGACCTAATTCAGAATGACACTTGGTCTTTGGTTGCTCGTCCTGTAGGCGTAAACGTGGTGAATGGCAAATGGATCTTTCGGCACAAGCTGCACCCTGATGGCACTCTTGCTCGGTACAAGGCACGCTGGGTCATTCGAGGTTTCACCCAGCAGCATGGCGTGGACTATGGGGAAACCTTTAGCCCTGTGGTCAAGCCTACAACTATTTGGACCGTCCTCAGCATTGCTACATCTTATGATTGGCCTATTCACCAAATGGACGTCAAGAATGCTTTTCTTCATAGGCATCTTCAGGAGACGGTATATTATGAGCAACCCTCTGGTTTCATTGATGCTGCTCATCCCTCCCGTGTGTGTCGTCTACACAAATCCCTTTATGGCCTCAAACAAGCACCTCACACTTGGTTCCATCGCTTCACCCATTTCATTACATCCATTGGTTTTGTGGCCTCCAAGTGTGACTCCTCCTTATTCATTCTCCACCAACACTCGTCCACTGCATATTTGTTGTTGTATGTCGATGATATTATCCTCACTGCCAATACCACCACACTCCTCCACCAGATTATCTCTTCGCTCAAGCATGAGTTTTCCATGAGTGACCTCGGCGACATCCATCATTTTCTCGGCATCAACGTTCACCGCACACATGCGGGGTTATTTCTTTTGCAGCAACAGTATGCGTTGGAGATCTTGGGTGGGCCAAAATGTCGAACTTTCATCCCATCACCACTCCTATTGACACTCGGGCCAAAGTGTCCGCCATGGATGGATCTCCCTTTTCAGACCCGAGCCTATACATGAGCCTTGCCGGTGCCCTGCTATACCTTTGCCTCACACGACCAGACATTGCTTATGCAGTTCGGCAGGTTTGTCTATTCATGCATGCTCCCCGGGATATACATTATCAGCTGATCCAGCGCATTTTGAGGTATGTCAAGGGCACATCTCACTTTGGTCTGAAACTACACAAAGCATCATCTATGGACATCATTGCTTACTCTGATGCTGACTGGGTCGGCTGTCCGGACACTCGCAAGTCTACTTCTGGTTTCTGTGTGTTCATTGGCAACAATCTTGTTTCTTAGTCATCTCGTCGCCAAAACACTGTCTCCCGTTCCAACACCGAGGCAGAGTACCGGGCGGTGGCAAATTGCATTGCAGAGTCTTTTTGGCTACGACAGCTCCTTCATGAGCTTCATCATCCCCCATCTCGGGCCACGGTGGTTTATTGTGACAATGTGTCCCCCATGTATATGACATCCAACCCTGTTCATCATCAGCGGACCAAGCATATAGAGATTGATCTCCATTTTGTCTGTGATCGCGTGGCTCTTGGTGAAGTCCGAGTCCTTCATGTTCCCACAACATCTCAGTTCGCAGACATTGATGGAGGGGTTAACCTCTTGGGTGCCCGATCTTCACGGATCTCGTGGTCAAATCGATGGGAAAGCGAGGGGAAAGGGAGAAGGTAGCGGAAGCGAACACACACCTCGCGAAGAACACGATGAACACACGCAAAACTCACACGATACAAGGCCGATTGCTCCCGAACGGCGGCCACCGGTCCGATAGAATCCTCGCAAGGAAAGATCGGTCAACGTGCTCCCTCAAATCCACATCGGAGAGGGAAGAACACCTTGAGGAGGGTCTTGATGACTTGGGGGCGAGAAACCGAGAACCCAAGGCCTTGTTCAACGATGGATGCGTGATGCAAAGTCCAATCGAGGTTGGTGACGATAGTCGGTCCCCTTGGATAAGGGGATGAGGCAAAACTAGAGATTCCACAATGGGGGTTTTCTTTAGTCTATCATCTATGCCTAAGGGTTACATGAGGGGTGGGGGCTCTATTTATAGGCCAACCACAAAACAAGGGTAGTTTGGGAATAAAACTAGGGTTTGGTAAGTAAAGGGGGATACATGGGCTGTGGCCCAACTAGTGCGCGCAGGCACTGCCAGGAGCGGTAGTACCGGACTTGGGACCGGTAGTACCGCTTGGTCCGGTAGTACCGCTCTGGGACCGGTAGTACCGCTTGCGATCCTGGAGCTTCAGCTGGAGCCGTCTGTTGGTGGCGGTAGCAGGGGGCGGTAGTGCCGGGGCCCGGTAGTACCGGATCCGGGGCCGGTAGTACCGCCGGTGACAGAGAGCATTTGGCTTGTGCTAGTGTCGTCTGTTGCTGGCGGTAGCAGAGGGCGGTAGTACCTCCGGGCGGTAGTACCGGTCGCAAGGTCCGGTAGTACCGCTGGCGACAGAGAGCATTTGGCGATCTGACTTCTTCCGCCTCCTCTTCCAAGCCTCCGTCTTGTCGGGCTTGATGCTCCGGGCTTCCTCCCCTGCCTCCGTACTGGTCGGTGTGAACCTATCATGAATTTGTGACGGAGTATGAAGTAGCATACCATTCAATGGGGTAGGAAGTGAGCTTCATAGAGGAACGGATTCACCTTTGGAGTCCATGGCGACTTGGCGTAAGTTGGAGACCTTGATGTAGTAACGACCGTAGGTCGGGCTGCATCATCTCCCCCCCCTTCAAAAAGAGTCGTCCTCGACTCTACATGCTCATCACAAGGTAGAAGCGGTCGAGAGACCTTCTTGATCCTGGGGTTCACCATATAGTCGTCCTCGGGAAGATTGACTTGACAACACTTCAATGTTCCTTCACCTTCCATGAAGCCTACAAAGCTCACAACAAAAGCGAAGCAACACTCAAAGCGTAGCCAATTCATGAAGATTATAGCATGAGTCCTCAAGTAGAAGGAATTCACCTTAGCTTGTAGAGATAGCTCGATGAAGGGTAGCCATAGGTAACTCTCTTCGGTTCTTCTTGTCAACATATAGTCCATAGAGGTTGACGTGTATGCATTTGTACCTTCATACAACAAAGACCAAGCAACATATGTCTGTGTGTGATAGAGGAGCATGTCATTTGTGGCATGTCCATTCTTGTTCACAACACGATTAGCACAACTCAAGTATAGCAAACGAGATGCATATGCATGGTCAATGTGCATGGAAATCGATTGAACATCATCCAAATGTGGAAACTCAAAAACTCCATATAACATAGTAGTGGGCACTCAAGGCAATTGACTAGAATTTTGATCAACGTCCTTGATGCGAGACTAGGAGAATTCGGCAAAAACACGCAAGGAAGAATGTCCAAAACAAAAGTATTATGTTTGCAAACAAACCAAATGAAAGAGCAAGTGGTCCTTATGTTTGTTGCAACAACAAGACGAGATTCTTGGAAGCTCTCATGACAATACATGTTCTTAAAGGAATTGTGGTTGCACACAAAACATCGAGAAGGTAAATTGTTCAACATTTTTGTTGCAACACACAAAGCATCATTATCTAAAAGCGAAGAAACATGCATGTCACAAGGGAAGATAATACCATTAACATGCTTGCCATCAAACCATAGGAAAGAGCAATTTGCCAACATGAAAGATGCAAAGCATGCAAAAGATATCAGAGCTGGGTTAGATCTTGAACTCACTTGTGGGATGCTCTCTAGAGCTCTTTTTGTCAACTCGTGCTCAACCGAGGTTGACATTCTCGTGCGGGTACCTACACACATCATATGTAAAAGGAAGAACGTGTGTGCATGGTAGAGATACACATCATCCATCATGACGTATCTCTTTTTGTGCACATCACCATTAATGTCATTCAAGTATGAAATAGATGCATGGTGAGTATGCAAGTGGGGAACATGCTTATCATGGCCATCATCAAAATCTCCAAAAATTGAGAAAGCTATGGGGGCCATCTCATTATAACGCATATAATCAACATCGTTGCAAGCAAAACAAGTGAAATAGCAAGCATTCATCTTATCGCAAGCAACCGGAGAAATTGAATGACTAGCATGACAAGACAAGTCCAAAGCAATTGGAGGATACACACAAGATGCATAGCATGGCATGTTTATGGCAATGAGTTCGCAATCAAACAATTCCACATGATCAATATTATGCAAAGGCAAATCATCACATGGGAAAGTGGATGAAGCATATGTAATGTCACAAGTATCATCCATAGCATGCATATCCTCACAATTCATCATGTCCACTAGTGGGATCATGGCATCATCAACACCCTTATTGTTACCTTGTTCATACCTCTCATATGAAGTGGGTGTTGTGGAAGTAGTGGTCTCCTTGTGGACGACTTCGTCTTCTTGATGTAGCCATGGCATAGCATCATCTTCGTGCACCATGTACATCTTCTCCAATTGAGGCATCATTGCTTCATGGCTTGGCGCTTCTTCATCCATGGAACCTAGCATAACACAAGAGAACACACTAGAGGTAGAGGGTAAGTTGTT
The DNA here is from genome assembly GCA_916181665.1 of Avena sativa. Lineage (NCBI taxonomy): Eukaryota > Viridiplantae > Streptophyta > Magnoliopsida > Poales > Poaceae > Avena > Avena sativa. The sequence continues at coordinate 149,219,259 of OV702283.1, read as the reverse complement.
AGAAATCGAAATGGTCTCACTTGACCTATCAACTACCACTCTCAACTCACTAGGAGTATCACTCATGCCCTCCAAGTGGAAGCACTCAATCTCACATAAGGTGGAGTCACTCATCTCACTCTTGTTCTCACTCAAGTGGGCTAAGTGGCTCTCATACTCACATGGGATTGGTACCACATCATCACTCAAGCATATGGGGATAGGCTCGGTTTCCTCAACTCCATGCGCCTCCTTTGGTGAAGGGAAAATCCCATGCTCACCATTCTTGACCTTGTCGCCTCCAAGGTTGGATGCCATAAGATGGGCATCATTGCTCGCCTCCATGGTCGAAGGGAAAATCCCATGCTCGACCGTCTTGTGGCCATCTCGTAGTAGTGGTGGAGGTAGGCTCATGCTATCCAACTTGGCGAAGTAGGCGTCTACATTTTCCTCGTTCGCGAGGTCGTAGAAGTCAAGCGTCGGCTTTGAAGCTTGATGGCGTGGTGGAAGGCTTGCTCTTGGTGCCATTTTGGTGGTGGCACGAGTAGTTGAAGGTGCCCTATGATGGTGTCGACGGAGGTCATTGGCGTGCCTTGCCGATGGTTGATGTAGGTGGCGCACTTGGTCGTCCACATGACACTCGCGACGATGATCATTTGCCTTGGCACTCTTCTTTTGCTTGTGGTGCCTTCTTGAGCTTGCTTGAGCATTATGGTTGGTGCTCATCACGAATTCTTCGTCTTGGTGGCGAAGATGCCTTTGACGATGTCTTGTATCCTCTTTATGGTGGCGATGCTCATGAGAGGATGTTTGTCGATGAAGATTCTTGTTTCTTGGTGCCTCTTGATGTATATGATGTTTGGACGCCACTCTTGTTTGGATAGGAGTTGGAGCTTGGCGCCTTGGCGGTGATGAAGCTTGGCGCCTTGGGGATGGTAGAGCTTGACGCCTTGGAGGTGATGGAGCTTGGTGCCTTGGAGATGGTGGCGCTTGACGCCATCTAGGTGGTGGCACATGTCGCCTTGGAGGTGAATCATCGAAGTAGGTGGTGCCCTTTGGTGTGGCACGCTTGGCCTTGAAGGTCATGGAATCTTGATGATGCGCCTCCTCTTGCTTGGCGTAGTAGGCTTCCATCTCCACGCGGTGGAGGAATTCTTCATGGCTCGTGGAGGAGCCATCAAACTCGATGAAGTTCTCCGTGTCCTCCATGCTTGGCGAGGCGTCATCGATGTCGCACTCGAAGTCGTCCATGCTTGGGGAGTAGTTGTTGGTGAAGTACTCCATATCACCCAAGCATGTGGAGCCATTGTCGGTGTAGTGCTCCATAGGCTCCATGCATGAGGAGCCATTGTCGACGTAGAGCTCCATGTCTTCCATGCATGTGGAGTCATCGTAGGTGTAGTGCTCCGGGTCCTCAAAGCATGTGGAGCCATTGTCGGTGTGGTGCTCCGTCATGTCCTCTATACTTGTGGAGTCGTAGTCATGGTGGCTCATCATGGATTCTTCATAGATATCATCCTCGGTTCCGGAGTCCCTAGACATGATGCACAAGACCAAGCGGTGTATATGGAAGTGGTAGTTGGAGTTAGGGATACAACGTCAAACCTTACTTTACCTTGGAAGATCGTATCGTGCAAGTGGCCACACTTGAGAGCAATAAACCAAGCAAAGTGAAGTTCACGCGGAACACCAAAACCAACTACGAACCAAAAAACAAACACACACACGTCCTATGGTGGATAGGTATGGAATGTGGCATGTCAAGGACCAATCCGAAATCAAGATGTTGTAATGGCAAGTAAAGAACCACAATGATCACAAAGCAAAACAAGTTAATCCACAAGATAGGAAATATGTACAAGGAAACACACACGGTGGGATAAATGGGACTTGTGCGACGGAGAAAGTGAGCTAAGAACCAAATGATTACCTAGCGAAGACTATAAGCTCGTGTCACACAAGTACAAGGAGAGACGCTAGTTCGATTGCACAAAATTGGTGGGCTACAAGATATGCACAATAAGTACCACCTATATGATGTTCATCGAGCTTGCGCTTCCTATTCTATGAGGCACATGTATATTTCTTTCTTTTTTCTTTTTTCCTTTTTCTATTTTTTTCTCTTTTTCTTTTTTTTTCTTTTTCACTTGCCTCTTCCTTGTGCCAACAACTATACAAGATAACTATATGAGATAGCGCTCACAATGTTTGCTCGGAATTCTACAAGGTATCAAATGTGCATAGCCCAAGCAATCATAAGAGGAACTAGTCTCAATAGGTGTTTGTTGCTCGCAAAGATAGTGGGGTTCACAAAGGAATGCAAGTGGGGAGAAGTCGCGGAAAGTTTATACCTTTCATCGACGATCTTCACCCTTTATTGTTGGATTCCGCCTTTCTCACGGAATTTGGATGGAGTAGATAGCATGAACCACGTGGATGATGATGTAGAGCTCCTTCTCCTCTTCGAAACGAGCTAAAGAACACCAAAATCCGAGTTCGGATGCAAAAGATATGCTCAAAATGGTGAGAGGCTGAAATCTGGAACTTGCTGTTTTCTTTCTGTCTTGGGCGGTAGTACCGGTTTTTGGTACCGCTGGGCGGTAGTACCGTAGATTTGGAGCGGTAGTACCGCTCGGGACAGAGAAAACCAGATCTGACGCGATTTCGCGAGTTTGGGGCGATTTGGGCGGAAAATCTTCAAAAAAACACCAAATCGACGGGGGAAATCAAGGAATTAGGCCATGGGAACGCAGGGAAAGGTAGATCAACTAGTTTAGCAAGTAATCCATGGATCAAAACCTACCAAAACGCACTCAAATCACAGATCAATCCAAAACACGAATTGGGGCTATTTTTGGTGAAATTTTCGAATTTATGGGGAAAAGACCAAAACGATGAGAAATCCGTGGCAACCAAAAGCTGCTGATACCAGATGATGGAGGGGTTAACCTCTTGGGTGCCCGATCTTCACGGATCTCGTGGTCAAATCGATGGGAAAGCGAGGGGAAAGGGAGAAGGTAGCGGAAGCGAACACACACCTCGCGAAGAACACGATGAACACACGCAAAACTCACACGATACAAGGCCGATTGCTCCCGAACGGCGGCCACCGGTCCGATAGAATCCTCGCAAGGAAAGATCGGTCAACGTGCTCCCTCAAATCCACATCGGAGAGGGAAGAACACCTTGAGGAGGGTCTTGACGACTTGGGGGCGAGAAACCGAGAACCCAAGGCCTTGTTCAACGATGGATGCGTGATGCAAAGTCCAATCGAGGTTGGTGACGATAGTCGGTCCCCTTGGATAAGGGGATGAGGCAAAACTAGAGATTCCACAATGGGGGTTTTCTTTAGTCTATCATCTATGCCTAAGGGTTACATGAGGGGTGGGGGCTCTATTTATAGGCCAACCACAAAACAAGGGTAGTTTGGGAATAAAACTAGGGTTTGGTAAGTAAAGGGGGATACATGGGCTGTGGCCCAACTAGTGCGCGCAGGCACTGCCAGGAGCGGTAGTACCGGACTTGGGACCGGTAGTACCGCTTGGTCCGGTAGTACCGCTCTGGGACCGGTAGTACCGCTTGCGATCCTGGAGCTTCAGCTGGAGCCGTCTGTTGGTGGCGGTAGCAGGGGGCGGTAGTGCCGGGGCCCGGTAGTACCGGATCCGGGGCCGGTAGTACCGCCGGTGACAGAGAGCATTTGGCTTGCGCTGGTGTCGTCTGTTGCTGGCGGTAGCAGAGGGCGGTAGTACCACCGGGCGGTAGTACCGGTCGCCAGGTCCGGTAGTACCGCTGGCGACAGAGAGCATTTGGCGATCTGACTTCTTCCGCCTCCTCTTCCAAGCCTCCGTCTTGTCGGGCTTGATGCTCCGGGCTTCCTCCCCTGCCTCCGTACTGGTCGGTGTGAACCTATCATGAATATGTGACGGAGTATGAAGTAGCATACCATTCAATGGGGTAGGAAGTGAGCTTTCATAGAGGAACGGATTCACCTTTGGAGTCCATGGCGACTTGGCGTAAGTTGGAGACCTTGATGTAGTAACGACCGTAGGTCGGGCTGCATCAGACATCTTCACTAAAGGACTGCCAACCATTGTATTTGAGGAGTTTCGGTCCAGCCTAAACATCACTCCGAAAGTAGTTCAGGCTGCGGGGGGTGTTGAATAAATGTTGTATGTTTATTGTCTTAGTTGTAACCTCTTCTCCTATTCTCTAGTTAGCTCCATAGAAGTAGGATCGCACTCCTCTCACGTGTGCTCTCAGCAGACACGACTTGTACTCTCTCTACTTGTATCTCTGTACAACTGAATCAATCAATGTTCGATCAATTCTAAACTAGTTTTTGTCATCAGTTAGTACTCTCTTTGTTTTACAATATAAGATGTTTTAGTCGTTTTTAAAATACATGTATCTGCACGATCTTTTTGTTTCACTCATTTTTCTTTAAACCTACACATTAAAAATATATATTTATATTAAAAAAAGATAAAACATCTTATCTTTTAGAATGAGAGAGTTTGCTGTTAATTATTAGCTCACTGCCAATGGCACACTGGACTGACGTTCCTAGAGTGGGTCATGGACTTGAGGCTTTACACCTTTTTTCTTTGAAAGGTAAACCATACCGACAGAATGTGCACCATCAATCTATTCTACCTACGCATCATCTTTGTCTGATTGCACGACTTTTCCACATCAGGTGCTCTCTTAAATCTACCAACTCCTGCCGGAAGTCATGTTGTCTGTATTCTCCGTTTCGAAAAACAATGCCGTATACTATGGATTTTAGTGGCATATTGCCTAGTACAAAGTATGCAAGGATCCAAAGCAAGTGTACAAAATGTCAAGCTTCATGCACTAGCTAACGCAACCAAAAGTCGGAACTGATGGAAAGGGCTAGTGCAATCCACTTATACACTTCAACACCCCCTCTCATGTGTGACGGAGAAAAGTCAGTACGTGCAACCGGAAGAGAGCGACGGCGCGCGAAACTCACGTATAACTCAAGAGGCCTATACGTGGACACAGAGGGGTCAACAACAATTTTAGGATAAATTGCGAAAGTCAGGACTCGAACTCGAGACCTTAGGCTCTGATACCATGTCAAGCTTCATGCACAGCCAATGCAACCAAAAGTCCGAACTGATGGAAAGAGCTAGTACAATCCACTTGTACACTTCAACACAAAAGAGTTGCACTAAGCCACTAAATGAAACTGTTTGAGTAAGCTAGAGACTGTCACAGTACAACAGCTAGCATGTTTTGGAGCCTTGCCCTTGGGACATCGAAAACTAGTAGGCTCTACTTCTTGTATATTTTTTTTGAAAAATCCGGACCTATGGACAAAACTAATGTCTCATCTAATCCCTTAGCCAATTTTTTTTTTGAAAATCTGATCACAGATTCGGCGCCAATTAAAATGTAGCCAAAATTGTGCAGTTTGGCGCCGGTTATTTCCAAGATGGCAGGGGCATGGTGCCGAGCTAAGCATTACGCCTTGGGGTGATGCATCATGCTAACTTCGGCACCATTTTAATTGGGACCAAATCCTGAGGTCAGATTTTGAAATTCAGGAGTCAAACGAGGCATTAGTTTTGTCTACAGGACATAATTGTCAAAAAATACATGGCACTTCTTTGCAAGCGTACAAATATCATGACGACAAGCTGTGTGCTATAATCTGTCTATTGTAATCTCTCCCTTTTATCTCATTCTTGGCCTGTGTAATAATCAATGCAGAGGAAAAGGTGTAGTGTTTACCGATTCCACAATAAACTTGAGTGTTTGCTTGAGTCAGTCTTCACAGTGAACCACACTTATATGGGGTTAAATCGTATTCCAATTCCGGTGACAATGTAACATTCATGTGAAAATTTCACTAGAAAGCACATGAAACTGGAAATTTTGCAACCAACTGACAGTGAGCTAGAGTATAACCCACTAAAGTATGCTAGAAACTAAGGCACATGTGCGTCCTGAACTCCTGGAAACTAGAAGGTACGTGTTGAAGAGGAAGATGCGACGCATGCGGCGGCAGTAGCTTTCAGGAATTACTGCGACTTAACGCAGACGGAGAGGAATGGGGCCAAAACGACGACCAAGAACTTAACCAAACTTGCACGTGTTGTAAAGTGACACATAATGCAGAGTATCGAAGGTCAAGAATATACTGACATGAATCTCAAGCCTGGACCAAAAGCATTCCTATATAGGAAGACTAGTAGTCCAAGCCGGTCAATCAGGGGATCTAGATGGTCAAGGCCAATGGTAGCTGATGTGTACTTTGGACATTTGTTTAGCGTCTATGATGATCTTATGCTTCTTTGGTGTGATCTAGTGCTATTCTCTGGTAATTACAAAGCTATATGCGTATATATGTGATTTGATGATATGTCTGTATGATCTCCCCCAGGGTGAAGTTCCCCTCCCCTTCCCTGAGCGTCCCCCACCTCCCCTCCTTGAGAGTCGCCCCGCCCTTCCCGGGCCAATCCGAGGCTTCTCTCCGCGGCGATGCCGGCTGGAGGAAGCTAAGGAGCGGCGCCGGATTCAGTAGTCTAGGATTTAGGCTTAGATCTAGTGGATGCTGTCCCCCAGTGGCGTTTTGGAGTAGGTCGCCGGATCTCATCGGCCAGATCTGGCGCGCCCACAGCTCTCTCTCCCTCGAGGCACTGCTCCGGTGGCAAGAGCGGTGGCAAGATCGGAGCCGGAAGCTTGGCATCTCCAGGAATAAGGCCGTCTTCCCCCTTCCCTGGAGGTATCCCGCTCTGTTGCTTCTCCACGGCGACAGACGGACGCCGGTGACGTCGCCTGTCAAGGTTCCGAGGTGGAATCTGGGCGTTGATGACGAAGCCGGTGAAGCCTTCTTCAATAAGTGGACCGAGGTCGCTCCTGCTCGCCAGCACCGCCATCTTCTACGCCCACCTCACCGAGTCCGTGGCAGGTTCTTCGGTTTTGATGGTGAGTCACTTCTCACTGGGTGGTATTGGTGTGCTTCCTCTGCTCTGGTGTGGGTCTCCCATCTGTCTTTCCTCTTCTCCTTGAGCTCCATGGTGGAGACGAGGGAAGTGGTTCATGGAGAAGAAGCTCATCTGGAGCGGATTTGGGGTCCAAGAACCTTTTTTCCTGGGAGCTTATTCTCTGCGTCTGTTTGGAAGACGTTGGAATCTTTGGCCAAGAAGGCCCTATCCAAGTCGGTATGCTCCGACAACATTTCAACCTCCATGGGAAAGCCCTCTTCGAGCTCTGATGTTGAGTTCTTTGCCGGGTCTGTGGCAAGTGGTGTCGTCCCCGTCGCTGGCCATGGCTGCAGCATCCTGGGCTCTCTGCTCCACAGTGGGGAAGAGAAAGGGCTAAAGTGTAACTTCCAATCTTTTAGCAAGGACCTTTCTACAAATGTAAGGATCTATGTATTATTTTCCTATTGTATGGGATCCTTTGTAATATTTTTGTACCCCCTCTGTAATATCAATGAAAGGTTCTAGCCTCTTCTGGGGCGCTCCGCGTTTCAAAAAGAAACATTTGAATTGCAGGGTTTATCCAGTGTTGCACTTGACAAAGGATACACGTGGTGGAAAACTATAGGACATGGCGTTGTGTTGTTCAGTGTTAGACACTTGGCTAACCACGGAAGATTGCCAAGGTCTTGCAAGTGGCACGTGGCAAAACTGGGCATGTACCATTCCTCCTCGAGTATCCACATATTTCCCTTTTGCTGAGTGTAGCTTTGCTGAGCGCCACTCTTGGCAGCGGTACGGGACACATGGGGCGCTCGGGTGCTCCCATGTTTCAAATTTACATGCACATAAATGCATATATTCTCTACATCCATGATATATTCATATTATTATTTAATATTTTTTCCATCATGCAGATATGGAGTACGCATGTTCCAAAAATCTCCTCTACTTTCTTTGACAAACATACATCGTATCACGGTGGGATCCATTTACCAGGAGGAGATCAAAAAAACTGTTTTTGTCTCATACTCAGATGGAGCTCGACGGTTTATTGTTTATTGGAAATTTTATTTTCATGTCCCGATTTATTAGATGTACTCATTTTTTAACCGCTTTTTTCTCACTTTTGTCCATCACCTTATCCGAAACTCTCACACCGTCTCAAACCCGCTGTCCGTCAGTCTTGCCGTTACGTGCTGATAAATGAAGCCGCGTTCAATCGGCCCCGTCATGGATCCTCGTCGTTACGTGCTGACAAGTGGGACCACGTGGGACCGGTTGGTCAGGAACATAATCAGTCGGACACCGTCGTGGATCCTCGTCGTTACGTGCTGATAAGTTGGACCACGTGGGACCGGTTGGTCAGGAACGCATTATGCTGACGTGTGGGGCAGTATCATGTTGGACTGCGTAGGGCCGGCTTGTTGGGAACGCGTTTTGGGGATGTGGTGTGGGACCATATGGAACGCGTTTGATAGTTACGTGTGCCCTGTCGCCTAAATTGGAAGATTTCTTTTTAGTTATCTTTATGATGGGTCTTTTTAAGAGCGCATTTTCCCTTTATGTCGCTGACAGTTGTGTTTTTTTTGCCCAAAAAGATCGCGAATCTAGAACAACTTCTCTCTTCAGTCATGGTTCCTTTCCCTCGTTTTTTCCAATCTGGTAGCAAATTTAGAGCAGCAAATCTAACCAGCACCATAAATACATTCATGAAACAAAACAAATGTAGATAAAGCAGCTAATATAAGATATATAAACAAAGTAGATGTAGATAAAGAAGCTAATATATGATATATATATATATAATATATATTACGGTACTTATACGAGGTTCGACAATTAGGCTGCTCAGCAGCAGCGGACAAGTTCAACAGAGACAACGATACAAACGAAGCTGCTTTACAGCAGCAGCAACACAATATCAGTGGCCCCTCATGGCCTCCACTAGGAGGGCCTCCGCCTCCTCCCTCTATCGCTTCCTCCACTTTTTGCTGCCCAGTCCCTTAACCTTGGGCGCCTTGGGCTTGATCGGGGGCATGCGACCCTCCTCGATGGCCACCTTCTAGAGGTTGCAGGGGTGAAAACGAGTGCCTGGTGCTTGGCTCTAAAGCCGTGGACATTCACGGACATGCTGCAGGTCTTCACGTCCTCAACATGCTTCACGAGGGAGTTGAAGTCGGTGGCGAGGCTCCTGATGCAGAAGGGGCACCTGTAGACGTCGCCGGCGAAGAAGCTATCGTACTAGCCGGACTTCAGCTTCCTCGGCACCTGACAAGTCATGGTGTTCGTGGACTCGTCGTCGCTGTAGACGTCCCTGCTATCCACCTATTGGAAAAACAGTAGAGTGCAATAAGGACATGATTGAGATACCTTGATTATCGGGATTGATTACTTGCTTAAATTAACCGATTGAGATCCTCTGATTATTTCCCAATCCCCAAATCTCTAACCAAATCAGATACTGATCCCAACTACAGATCGGTGTTAGTATTAACTAGGGAATCCCTTAACTGCAACTCGGAGAAACAATAAAATAGGTTTGAAATACAAACAGGAGCATTCATCGAAATACGAGATCTAACACAAGAGGATTAGCTACTGTAAAAATACCTAGCATCCAACGATTGAAAATCCGAACAACCAAACCCTAATAACACACGATCTAGTATCCAACGATGGTAATGGGGGAAGAACAAAGGAATGGGAGAAAAACCTAGTTACCTCCGACCATGGGTCGGCGATGCTAGTGTCGTAGGCATTCTCCGGCCTGATGTACTCCTCCTCCTCCTCCTCCTCGTAGGGGTCCTATCCATGCGGGATCTGCCCGAGACCGGCGGGGGCCTCCTCGCCGGCGGCTACGACGAAAGCGGGGAAGGGGGTCTAGACGGGGACGGCGGCTGCCTTCGATGCCTCGACGGGGGCCTGTACGGGGATGGGGGCCTCCTCATCGGAGGCCTTGGAGGCGACGATGGCCACCACGCCGTTCTTCTCCATCGCCGGCGTGGTTGGGGTTTTCTTGGGGGTTTGTCGAAGGTGATGGGACAGTGGAGATGGTTGCGTGAGTGAGTGAGTGAGTGAGCGAGTGATGAGTGAGAGTGAGAGTGAGAGTGAGGAGGACTCTATAAAGGTGAAGGGATGAGACATTTCGTTGCACCACCGTGCACCGTATAACCGCGTACTTTACTGCACCGTGCATGGCCACACGGTTCCGCTACCGCCCCGTGCACCACGACACGCGTACCGTGCGTCACATTTTTCCCTCGTGTCTAACCTTGACCACTTAGTTGTGTTCAGTTATACCCTTGAGTGTAACACTAGCAGTTTGGTTGTAATCGGTTTTGTCGTCCAGTACTAACACTACCGTGTGCAATATACTCACTTTTACCCTCCGGTGGCTAGTCAACAGAGAGTCAACGAATGGTTTTTAGCTAGCTAATTGAGTCATTTTATGCACAACAAATTCAAAAAGATCAAAACATAGTGCAATCTATCCAGAGAGTCTTATTATGTGACCTGCCACCATAAAAAATGTATATAAATCAAGTTTTAACCTAAATCACCACTTCTCAAATCACCTACTATCTATGAAGGTTCATGTCTTTCTACTCAAGTCTCTTCCCAAAACATCCCTTCCCAAAACATAGTTTGTCTGAATAATGCAATAATTGTCAAACTAATATATATTTGAATTACAAATAGTTTGATGTATGTCAAGATGTATTTTATTGTATAAAAGAAGCATTTTCCATTTCTTAAATCTCTTTCTGTTTTCTATTTGAATCCCTTTGTCATTTTTGCCCTTGGTTTTCAAGTTCTACTCAGTTTTGCCATTGGTTTTTAAGTTCTACTAAGTTTTCCCCTCTCTCTTAGTCACAAACTCCCACACCTATGCTCATCTTGGCTGCTATGCTCTGATTGATCAAGATAGTTGTCACGCGGATCATACCCACCAACGGTTGATCCTCTGACTGATCCACTAAGATCTAGCAGACCGGATAACCCATGTATCTACCGGGGGCACCCTCTATCCATGCAAAATAATGAGTTTGCCACCGGTACTTTAACTCCATAAGCAAATGTTTTGGAATATAATTTGAAGGGAAAGTGTTTAAAGGTGTACAATTTTCGTATATGCAAGTTTATGCATTATATTTCACTCCATAAAAATGATAAATGATCAGGATTTTATTAGCACAACATTATCATGTCCTAAGTACGATTTCAAAGAGTTCAAAGGTGTATAATTTTTTCCATATGAAAGTTTATGCATTATATTCTATAAAAATGATAATCTCTTAAGATTTTATTAGCACATGATTATCACGTATTAAGTGCGATTTCACAATGTTCAAAGGTTTATAATTTTCGTATACGCAAGTTTATGCATTATATTTCACTCCATGAAAATGATAAATGACCAGGATTTTATTAGCACAACATTATTATGTCCTAAGTGCGATTTCAAAGAGTTCAAATGTGTATAATTTTCGTATATGCACGAGGCATAAATATTTTAGTTTAGGGATCACTTTTCACACTCTAAAAAATGGTAAACTCTCAAGATTTTCTTATGACAACATTATCATTTCCAAATTGTAATTTGAAAGTGTTCAAGAGTTGTGTCAATTATAAACACTCTTTTACATTAAGAGTTGTATACTTTTTTCAATTTGAAAGTATTCAAGAGTTGTTTAAATTATAAACACTTTTTTATATGAAGAGTTGTATAATTTTTTTTTGAATTTGAAAGTGTTCAAGAGTTGTGTCAATTATAAACACTACATTAAGAGTTGTATAATTTTTTAATTTGAAAGTGTTCAAGAGTTTTATCAATTATAAACACTCTTATACATTAAGAGTTGTATAATTTTTTTAATTTGAAAGTGTTCAAGAGTTGTGTCAATTATAAACACTCTTTTACATTAAGAGTTGTATAATTTTTTTAATTTAAAGTGCTCAAGAGTTGTGTCAATTATAAACACTATTTTACATTAATAATTGCATAATTTTTTAAATTTGAAAGTGTTCAAGAATTGTGTCAATTATAAATACTCTTTTACATTAAGAGTTGTATAATTTTTTAATTTGAAAGTGTTCAAGAGTTGTGTCATTTTCTTATTTATTTTACATCCATCTCCCTATTTTTTAATTATAAACACTCTTTCACTTGATTGCAGCGGAGACATTAACTCGATAAACCAATTAAATCATCGGAATGGCTCGCCGGCCGCATTCTCCACAACAAGCGCCCCCGTCTAATCGGAACATTTTGGTGCGAGATCTAACCTTCTCTGCGCACGGTTTCCGTTGTCATCCTTCATATAGGTTGTAACACCCTCAGAATCGGCCCTATGCAAGTTTCAGCGCTTCCCGCCAAACCCGCATAGAAACGATTCAAAGGTGCCCACCAGGCACTTGCGTGCGGGTGGAAAACGAAGTAATAACATTACACAACAGTCCTCGATGGGACCCACAGAACAGATATATATACAACAGCGACTCAATGAGTCAAGAATACAAATATAATATACAAAGATCCAAATCACCTTGAAAATGATAGAGCGTCCGACTACGGACAAGATGCAAATGGGGCTAAGAGCCCTGAAGAATAACCAATGGCGTCCATAACCCTGCCCAGGCCAAGCCGGAAGGGTAACCCTGCTAACGACGTCGATCTCAAACCTGCTTAAACAAAAGGAGTGCCGACAAAGGGCAAAGGAAAAGAGAGAGCGGTCAGTACTGAGGCCAGTACACGGCGAGACTAGAATTCGGCGGTCCTCGCCTACATAGGTATGGTGGACTGAGCGGCAGCGCAGCATGCACTAAACAACCTATAGAGACTCGATATAACTGTCGGCTATCAGAGAGGGATGAGAAAGACCTATTCGGAACCAACCTGATGCTACCATCAAACAAACCCATCCTGGTGTTTCCCCCTCGAGACCAAACGAGGAAGTCAACCGAGGAACTCACGCAGTTGGCAGTTTTATTTGTTCAGTTATCGTTGCAGCAATTACTAGTCAAGTATAGATAATCATCCTGATAAAATAAGCAGTGGGCACTTTTATTTAACCATTCCGTTGTAGTTGCAACACTTACTAGTCAAATACAATTAGCATGAGATATCCCAAAACCCAGCAGTTGTTGGTACTTTTATTTAGCCATTCCGTTATAGTTGCAATACTTACTAGTCAGATACAACGGTAGCAAGCGACAACTCAAACCAGCAATTGTTGGCAATTTTATTTAGCCATTCCATTATAGTGAAGTTGATTACTAGTCATTATAAAGTCAAATTCATAGCACTACTTTAGTTATAGTTGTCTATGGTCGAGATACTGTGCTCCAAGTCGTCCATAACCGCGGACACGGCTTTCAGAAAGTTTTACCCTGCAGGGGTGCACAAATAGCAACACACACTCGATCAACCTCGGAAAAACCAAATCAAAACCCAACGAGGCCTTCACGACAAAGCAATCACCAGATTCAGAAATATTTCAGGGGGCCACCCCATTGAGTACAGCCGCAACGAAGTTAGCTGACTCCGAGACGGACTCAAGGTTTGCGTCAATGGCTGTAAACGACTGGAAACCCGAAAATGTGACTGGGCTTGTCGATACCGCGAAAACACTCCGCTGACCTAAACAGTACAGGTGCTCCTCGCACAATCGTAAATAAAGCAGTAAAGCATGGCATAAGTACAGGATAGTAAATAAAACCTCAAACTAGTTTGTGGCCCCAAGAAATAAGAATGAATCAAGCTCTGGCTCAGGGGGGGTCCCATAATCCTCCCGGATGTGGATAGCGCGAATATTCAAGGAACAGGTATCAAGTACTCGGGGTCCTACGGGACACAAGTGGACGGTTAACAACCAAATAACATCTATTGCCCACCTGTGCCTCTGCATTTACCTACTTCAATTTTTAGTTATTAAACAATAATTAGAGTTATGATCATCTCCAACAATAAACATGCGGCAATACTCCAACAACTGTGGTACTCGACGACACGCAACAGCACTCGAGCAAGCGACTACGACGCGCAAGTCCAGCTATCTACCAAACAACAGGTAATAGGATGTGTCCAAGGCAATATAAGGCTGCAAGGAAATCACGGGTACGGAAACTAGAGCAACGCAACTCAGATAGCAATAGATCAACAGGAGGAAATAAATACTATAAAAGTAAGATAGATAGAAAGGGGGAGATGCTCGCCTGAAAACATTGCCGAAGGTTCATCCGAAGATCGGGTCGACACTCACATCAACTCATCGGCCTAATCCGTGAAGAAGCGAAGCACTAGAAGAAACACCGGATGGACTATTTAATACTACGGTAGAAAATCGGGCATGATGCATGTATGATGTATGACATGGCAAAGGTGCGATGCATTAAGGCAATATTAAGCGGAACCCGGGGTCCCGACAATTAAATATATGGTTCTAGTTGTTTAGATACCCCGCATTTTAATTGTGGTATTAACAAGGCCAAAACATGTCGGTTCGCTACATAAATTTAAATGGGACCAAGATAAAACTAGAAAAGCCAGTATAGAGCCTCCGTATTTACTTAATAGGTTCTATACAAAACACCCAGTAAACTGAAAACTACATGATGCAATTTTGTAATGGATGGCATATTCACGTAGTATTTATTTTTTGAACATTTTAACATGCCGAACACATTTGCTAGATAAACAGAGAATTAGCTACGGATTCTTTTTGGAGTAACATCTATTCTAGATTTTTTGCAAAACAGAAAAGAGAGAGGACTTTCTCACCGAGTCAGAACCATTCAGAGACACTGATGAATTGAGACCACCTGATAGCCGGAGATTAAGTTAATAAAAAGCTTTTGTTTGGGCTCCATTAGGAATTGAATTGAACTCGAGAGCTCACGTTGGATTCTGCATCTGCATGCCAAGGAGTAGACGTGGAATTTGGAGCGACCCAGACGGATCAAAACCAGAAAAGGATGTCACTAGCATTGTTTTCAATAGTATTTGAGCACACGATCTGGATGTTGGAGCATGGATCTCACAACTCGAGCTAGCTCAGGATGTTATTCTGAATACAGCCCCATCCTTTTCACTGAACATGTGTGAAGGAGCACAATAGCAGTACGCCGGCGGCAAGCATGCACGTGAGGATCAGACGGAGACACCAGAGACGTGGGCCTTGGGGCGCTCGAACTGGGACAGAGAGGACACTGCATGTTGGAGGCAGCGAGAGCAAGATCCACAGGACATAACGCTGTATGAAGGGAGTGTCATAGCCAGCAACGCTGGTCACGAACAGGAGCATGCCGGAGACACGGCGTCGAGCATAGAACCGTCGGAGGAGAGCATCCTGGGGTCGAAGATGTATTCCAGGAGACGCGCCTCATCGCAGGTAACCATAGAGGGGCAGCGCCATGTCTAGGAGATCACCGGAGAGACGCCGACAACGAGCATCTGCGGAAGAAAACGACCAGCAGTCACACCAGCAGCACGGTAGATAGTGAGATGGCAGAGGGGAGGGGTCCAGGAGGAAGAGGAGGTCACCAAGAAGGCAATGGAGGGGTCGGGGACGCAGAAAAAGCAGTGGAACTGCCGGAACCGTCGACGAGGCACGCCGACCAAAGTGGATGTCGATAACAGAGCCGACACATACATGGCCTCCCACCTCGATTGCTTCTGTCCGGGTTGAAGAGAAGATCAAGGCGGGGCTCCTAGTGGCCTTAGATTGACGCAGGGTTCTCCGGAGCGTCGGCGCGATGGTGGACTGCCGGTGGTGGCTCTCGGTGGTCGCTTGCGTGAAGAATACCAAGAAGGAAAAAAGGCCAAGTGCGGCGCTGGGAGGGAGCTGGGGCTAGGGTTCGGATCAAGGCCGGGGGGGCTTCTTATAGGAGGGAAGGAGTGGACGGGAGATGTCCCATCGGTAATACAGTCGACGTGGAGTCTTCTCCACCGTGCCGTACAGGAGGGAGAAGGGCAGCGCTGGGAGCGTGTACCCAATCAGTGGAGGAATAGATGGGCCAAAGAAGAGCTTCGGTGGACAAGGAAGAAAAAGGCCAAGGAGATTGGGCTGCTGCTGCTCTCTTTCTATTTTTTTATTTCTGCTTACTTTTTACCATGTTAATTGATCAAAGCTTAAACAATTAAAACAAGCAACTTAATTCAAATACTGTTGAAACTTGTAGAGATATTTGAAAATAAGGAGTAGAGCACCACAAATTAGGCGAGAGGGAAAAGCAGACAGATAGATGCCAAAATAAAGTTCAAATTGGGCATTTACAAGATAAAATATATTTAGGGTTTAGGAAATAATAAAAGCATTGTAAATATTGGATCAAGAAGTGCAGTGCAATCCAAACAACAATGCAACCATTTTAATATGATGCTCAAATGCAATGTGGCATGATGACATGAGCATGATATCATGATGGTGCAATAAAACAAAAACAAAACAAGCAAATTCTAATTAGGGAATCTTTGGGGTGCTACAATTCGACACCACTAACAATGGATCTCGCCCTCGAGATCCGCCTCATGGTACCGAGAAAAAGGGCGGTGATCTGAATCTTCTCGCTTCGTGTAGATCCTCGCGACACCACTAACAAGAGCTCGTTGTCCGTGATCGTCGAGAGAACACTCCGGGAACAAAAGGTCGAAGGTAGAGGTATCAACAAACAAAGCCACCTCTAGCTCCGATGGAAAGAGGAAACCGATGCATTCTCATCCACTTCAATGTACACAAGCGAATAGAGTGAGTAGTCGGCATGGGGGCCAATCCATCACGCACCCAAACTATTACTCTGCACAATCAGTAGAAAAGCGTGCAACCATTCTCGGAGTCAGACTGAAGATCTCGACAATCGAGGTTCAGAAACAAAGGAGTGATGCAGACTCTGCATCGGATCTGGCGTAGATGATGTCGTAACGTCAGAAAACACTGAGAGGCACAAATAACGAACAAAGGATGGTACCACAGATAAAGGACCACTCAGATAGCAGGAGGACCGGATGTAGAAACACCGTTACCAAAAGAGGAAGCGAAACCCTGAAGGTACGATGGAACCCAACCACGAGAAATCCTGGACTCGAAGAGAGAGAAGAGAGCGGATTCAAAACACGCAGAGGTGAGAGGAGAGCAGCAGAGGGGTAAGGAGTAAAATCAGACCTAATCAGAACTATCCACCCGATTTTGCAAAAATAGTTTTGACACTCTACTTCGGCCGTTAGCTAGGTTATCCTACAGGCTGGACTTGTGGGGTATCGCAACTGCTGGGCTCTGATACCACTCTGTAACACCCTCAGAATCGGCCCTATGCAAGTTTCAGCGCTTCCCGCCAAACCCGCATAGAAACGATTCAAAGGTGCCCACCAGGCACTTGCGTGCGGGTGGAAAACGAAGTAATAACATTACACAACAGTCCTCGATGGGACCCACAGAACAGATATATATACAACAGCGACTCAATGAGTCAAGAATACAAATATAATATACAAAGATCCAAATCACCTTGAAAATGATAGAGCGTCCGACTACGGACAAGATGCAAATGGGGCTAAGAGCCCTGAAGAATAACCAATGGCGTCCATAACCCTGCCCAGGCCAAGCCGGAAGGGTAACCCTGCTAACGACGTCGATCTCAAACCTGCTTAAACAAAAGGAGTGCCGACAAAGGGCAAAGGAAAAGAGAGAGCGGTCAGTACTGAGGCCAGTACACGGCGAGACTAGAATTCGGCGGTCCTCGCCTACATAGGTATGGTGGACTGAGCGGCAGCGCAGCATGCACTAAACAACCTATAGAGACTCGATATAACTGTCGGCTATCAGAGAGGGATGAGAAAGACCTATTCGGAACCAACCTGATGCTACCATCAAACAAACCCATCCTGGTGTTTCCCCCTCGAGACCAAACGAGGAAGTCAACCGAGGAACTCACGCAGTTGGCAGTTTTATTTGTTCAGTTATCGTTGCAGCAATTACTAGTCAAGTATAGATAATCATCCTGATAAAATAAGCAGTGGGCACTTTTATTTAACCATTCCGTTGTAGTTGCAACACTTACTAGTCAAATACAATTAGCATGAGATATCCCAAAACCCAGCAGTTGTTGGTACTTTTATTTAGCCATTCCGTTATAGTTGCAATACTTACTAGTCAGATACAACGGTAGCAAGCGACAACTCAAACCAGCAATTGTTGGCAATTTTATTTAGCCATTCCATTATAGTGAAGCTGATTACTAGTCATTATAAAGTCAAATTTATAGCACTACTTTAGTTATAGTTGTCTATGGTCGAGATACTGTGCTCCAAGTCGTCCATAACCGCGGACACGGCTTTCAGAAAGTTTTACCCTGCAGGGGTGCACAAATAGCAACACACACTCGATCAACCTCGGAAAAACCAAATCAAAACCCAACGAGGCCTTCACGACAAAGCAATCACCAGATTCAGAAATATTTCAGGGGGCCACCCCATTGAGTACATCCGCAACGAAGTTAGCTGACTCCGAGACGGACTCAAGGTTTGCGTCAATGGCTGTAAACGACTGGAAACCCGAAAATGTGACTGGGCTTGTCGATACCGCGAAAACACTCCGCTGACCTAAACAGTACAGGTGCTCCTCGCACAATCGTAAATAAAGCAGTAAAGCATGGCATAAGTACATGATAGTAAATAAAACCTCAAACTAGTTTGTGGCCCCAAGAAATAAGAATGAATCAAGCTCTGGCTCAGGGGGGTCCAATAATCCTTCCGGATGTGGATAGCGCGAATATTCAAGGAACAGGTATCAAGTACTCGGGGTCCTACGGGACACAAGTGGACGGTTAACAACCAAATAACATCTATTGCCCACCTGTGCCTCTGCATTTACCTACTTCAATTTTTAGTTATTAAACAATAACTAGAGTTATGATCATCTCCAACAATAAACATGCGGCAATACTCCAACAACTGTGGTACTCGACGACACGCAACAGCACTCGAGCAAGCGACTACGACGCGCAAGTCCAGCTATCTACCAAACAACAGGTAATAGGATGTGTCCAAGGCAATATAAGGCTGCAAGGAAATCACGGGTACGGAAACTAGAGCAACGCAACTCAGATAGCAATAGATCAACAGGAGGGAATAAATACTATAAAAGTAAGATAGGTAGAAAGGGGGAGATGCTCGCCTGAAAACATTGCCGAAGGTTTATGCGAAGATCGGGTCGACACTCACATCAACTCATCGGCCTAATCCGTGAAGAAGCGAAGCACTAGAAGAAACACCGGATGGACTATTTAATACTACGGTAGAAAATCGGGCATGATGCATGTATGATGTATGACATGGCAAAGGTGCGATGCATTAAGGCAATATTAAGCGGAACCGGGGGTCCCGACAATTAAATATATGGTTCTAGTTGTTTAGATACCCCGCATTTTAATTGTGGTATTAACAAGGCCAAAACATGTCGGTTCGCTACATAAATTTAAATGGGACCAAGATAAAACTAGAAAAGCCAGTATATAGCCTCCGTATTTACTTAATAGGTTCTATACAAAACACCTAGTAAACTGAAAACTACATGATGCAATTTTGTAATGGATGGCATATCCACGTAGTATTTATTTTTTGAACATTTTAACATGCCGAACACATTTGCTAGATAAACAGAGAATTAGCTACGGATTCTTTTTGGAGTAACATCTATTCTAGATTTTTTGCAAAACAGAAAAGAGAGAGGACTTTCTCACCGAGTCAGAACCATTCAGAGACACTGATGAATTGAGACCACCTGATAGCCGGAGATTAAGTTAACAAAAAGCTTTTGTTTGGGCTCCATTAGGAATTGAATTGAACTCGAGAGCTCACGTTGGATTCTGCATCTGCATGCCAAGGAGTAGACGTGGAATTTGGAGCGACCCAGACGGATCAAAACCAGAAAAGGATGTCACTAGCATTGTTTTCAATAGTATTTGAGCACACGATCTGGATGTTGGAGCATGGATCTCACAACTCGAGCTAGCTCAGGATGTTATTCTGAATACAGCCCCATCCTTTTCACTGAACATGTGTGAAGGAGCACAATAGCAGTACGCCGGCGGCAAGCATGCACGTGAGGATCAGACGGAGACACCAGAGACGTGGGCCTTGGGGCGCTCGAACTGGGACAGAGAGGACACTGCATGTTGGAGGCAGCGAGAGCAAGATCCACAGGACATAACGCTGTATGAAGGGAGTGTCATAGCCAGCAACGCTGGTCACGAACAGGAGCATGCCGGAGACACGGCGTCGAGCATAGAACCGTCGGAGGAGAGCATCCTGGGGTCGAAGATGTATTCCAGGAGACGCGCCTCATCGCAGGTAACCATAGAGGGGCAGCGCCATGTCTAGGAGATCACCGGAGAGACGCCGACAACGAGCATCTGCGGAAGAAAACGACCAGCAGTCACACCAGCAGCACGGTAGATAGTGAGATGGCAGAGGGGAGGGGTCCAGGAGGAAGAGGAGGTCACCAAGAAGGCAATGGAGGGGTCGGGGACGCAGAAAAAGCAGTGGAACTGACGGAACCGTCGACGAGGCACGCCGACCAAAGTGGATGTCGATAACAGAGCCGACACATACATGGCCTCCCACCTCGATTGCTTCTGTCCGGGTTGAAGAGAAGATCAAGGCGGGGCTCCTAGTGGCCTTAGATTGACGCAGGGTTCTCCGGAGCGTCGGCGCGATGGTGGACTGCCGGTGGTGGCTCTCGGTGGTCGCTTGCGTGAAGAATACCAAGAAGGAAAAAAGGCCAAGTGCAGCGCTGGGAGGGAGCTGGGGCTAGGGTTCGGATCAAGGCCGGGGGGGCTTCTTATAGGAGGGAAGGAGTGGACGGGAGATGTCCCATCGGTAATACAGTCGACGTGGAGTCTTCTCCACCGTGCCGTACAGGAGGGAGAAGGGCAGGCGCTGGGAGCGTGTACCCAATCAGTGGAGGAATAGATGGGCCAAAGAAGAGCTTCGGTGGACAAGGAAGAAAAAGGCCAAGGAGATTGGGCTGCTGCTGCTCTCTTTCTATTTTTTTATTTCTGCTTACTTTTTACCATGTTAATTGATCAAAGCTTAAACAATTAAAACAAGCAACTTAATTCAAATACTGTTGCAACTTGTAGAGATATTTGAAAATAAGGAGTAGAGCACCACAAATTAGGCGAGAGGGAAAAGCAGACAGATAGATGCCAAAATAAAGTTCAAATTGGGCATTTACAAGATAAAATATATTTAGGGTTTAGGAAATAATAAAAGCATTGTAAATATTGGATCAAGAAGTGCAGTGCAATCCAAACAATAATGCAACCATTTTAATATGATGCTCAAATGCAATGTGGCATGATGACATGAGCATGATATCATGATGGTGCAATAAAATAAAAACAAAACAAGCAAATTCTAATTAGGGAATCTTTGGGGTGCTACACAGGTCAACGGGATGACACCATACTACGACCAGGATGAACATGAGGCTAAAGTGAAGCTCGGCAAAGGGCCGTCGTCGCTGGAGAAGGGCCGCTGTCACCAGAGAAGAAGAATAAAGGGGATGCAATGGCACGGGAGCGGGGCTGGCTCACGTGAATAAGCCGTGGGTCCGACACCCACGTGGATAATCTGTGGGTCCCATGCTGATCTGGATAAGTGAAGAGAGGTGTCCACTATGGGATCCAACTTAACACGACCCCACTTGTCAGCATGTAACGGCAAAGGTCCACTACGGGACTTGACATACCGCAACCCCACTTGTCAGCAAGTAATGGCGAGGGTCCACTATGGGACCCGACTGAATACGGTCCCACTTGTCAGCATGTACGACAAGGTTGACGGACATCGAGTTTCAGACCGTGCGAGAGTTTCAGACAAGGAGATGGGCAAAAGTGAGGAAAAGTTAAGCGACTGGAAAAAAATGAGTATAACTAACGAACCAATGGCACGAAAATAGAAATCCCTTTTTTATTCTACCAACATTTTTGGCAGATACTAAGAAATGATCTCATGGCCATGGTCCTTGATTTTTGTAAAATGGTAAATCAGATATATTTTAGATATTTCTATTTTTGTGCCCCTTATTTTTTTAGTTGTACTCACTTTTTTCCAGACACTAATTTTTCTCACTTTTCTCTAACCTCTTGTCTAAAACTCTTAGAAAGTATGAAACTCGTTGTCCATCATCCTTACCATCAGTGGGGCTACGTAGGGTCGGGTCCCGTAGTGGACACCTCTCTTCACTTATCCGGATCAGCATGAGACCCATAGCTTATCCACATGAGCGCCGAACCCATAACTTACCCAGGTTAGCGTTGCAAGATGGGAACCCGAGCCAGCCCTGTGCCTGTGCTCGTTCCTTTGCCTCCCTTTTCTTCTTCTTCTCCGGCAAAGACAACCCTTCTTCGGCCAGCGAGTTACATCTAGCTTCACTTCGGCCTCCCGTTCGTCTTGACTGTAGTATGGTGCCGCGCTGTTGATCTGTATGAAGGATGACAATGGCAACCGTGACATGCGGGGAAGGTTAGATCTCGCACCAAATTGTTCTGATTAGAGGGGGACACTTGCTGCAGAGAATCAATTGGTGCAACTCGGGAACTCAATTAGGGGGTGCTTGCTGTGGAGAATGTGTCCGACAAAGGAGCCGTTCCGATGATTCCCAATGCATAAGTGGTGGAACTGAAGGAAATTAACAAACAGTTAAGGCAGCTGATCGATTAGAAGAAGCAAGCAAATTTCATGGCTCGGGGATTTTTTTGTTGTATAATTAGTATGGGATTCTTGTACTTGTTGTTCATCAGTTGAACTTTAATATGGTTGTACATTTAAATTCAAGGGACCTCTAAATTTAATCTGTTTACCGAGTTAGAGCCTTGGTTGCAATCAAGTAAATCTATAAGGTGAAAGTTAACTTTAAGATTTAGGGAGATGGAAGTATAAGAAATAAGAAAATGACACAACTCTTGAACACTTTAAAATTAAAAAAAA
This sequence comes from Avena sativa, assembly GCA_916181665.1. Taxonomy (NCBI): domain Eukaryota; kingdom Viridiplantae; phylum Streptophyta; class Magnoliopsida; order Poales; family Poaceae; genus Avena; species Avena sativa. The sequence goes on along the minus strand of OV702283.1, from coordinate 149,196,339 downwards.
TTATACAACTCTTTATGTAAATGAGAGTTTATCATTTTAGAGGGTAAAAAGTAATGCATTCACTAAAATATTTATGTATCATGCATATACCAAAAATATACAACTCTTGAACACTTTCAAATCACACTTAGGACTTGATAATGTTGTCTAAGAAAATCTTGAGGTTTTATCATTTTTAGGGATTGAAAAGTAATGCATAAACATGTATATACGAAAATTATATAACTCTTGAACACTTTCCCTTCAAATTACACTTAGAACATGATAATGTTGTGCTAAGAAAATCTTGAGAGTTTATCATTTTTAGAGAGTGAAAATTAATGCATGAACATGCATATTGGAAAATTATACACCTTTGAACACTTTCCCTTCAGATTACATTCAATTTCATTTGTTTATGGAGGTAAAGTATTGGTGTCAAACTCGTTATTTCGCATATATAGAGGGGTGGGGCACAACGATAGAGAGGTTATCATGCCCGTTAGATCATAGATGATCAATGGTTGGTGGGCACGATCTGCGTGACAACTGTCTCGACCAATCAGAGCTTAGCAACCAAAGTGAGCACAAGTTTGGGCTTTTATGAGAGTTTGTGACTAAGAGAGAGGGAAAAACTGAGTACTATTAAAAAGTCGAGGGCAAAACAGTCTAAGGGATTCAAATAGAAATAGAAACAAATTTAAAAATGGAAAATGCATGTTTTATACAATAAAATACATATTGGCCTACATCTAATTGTTTTTAATTCAAATATACATGAGTGCACCAATTATGCCCTCATTCAGACAAACTATGTTTTTGGAAAGGGGTTTGAGTCGAAAGCCATGCACCTTCATAGCTAGTAGGTGATTTGAGAAGTGGAAATTTAGGGAAGAACTTGATTTCTCTATGTTTCTTATGGTTTCCTAGGTGGAAGGTCACATAAGAAGACTCCATGAGTCTCTCTCAAAAAAAGACTCCATGAGTAGGTGCCACTATGTTTTGATTATTTTTTTGAATTTGTTGTGCATAAAATGACTCAATTAGCTAGGTACACCCCATTCGTTAACCAGCCTTCAGAGGGTAAAACTGAGTATATTGCGTGAGGTAGTGTTACTACTCGAGGGTAAAACTGAGTATATATAAATTACCAATGTTACTCTCGAGGGTATAATTTGAGTACACCTAACTCACCAGGGTTAGACTTGAAGGAAAAATGTGACACACCGTACGCGTGTCGTGGTACACGGTGCAGTAACAGACGTGTGTCCTGGTGCATGGTGGAGTAGCATAAGCGGTTACACAGGGCACGGTAGTGCAACAAGACTTCCCTTCCCTTCACCTTTATAGAGGCCATCTCCCTCATCGCCTCCTCACTCTCACTCACTCACTCACTTACTCACTCACTCACGCAACCGTCTCCATTGTCCCATCACGTTCTGAAACCCCCTAAGAAAACCCCAACCATGCCGACAATGGAGAAGAAGGGTGTAGTGGCCATGGTTACCTCCAAGGCCGCCAGCAAGGAGGCCCCCGTATTCATCCATGACCCCATCGAGGCATCGAAGGAAGCCGCTGTCCTCGTCTATGCCCTCGTCTCTACTTCCGTTGTAGCCACCGGTTGTGAGTAGATCCCATTTGATTGGGACCCCTACGAGAAGGAGGAGTACATCTATTCGAAGAACCCCTACGACACCAAGATCGTCGACCCATGGTCAGAGGTAATTAGGGTTTGATCCCCCTTCCCTTGTTCTTTTCCCATTCTCATCGTTGGATGCTATATCTTGTGTTATTAGGTTTTGGCTTTTCGCATTTAAATAGTTGGATGTGATGGATCAGATATGTAGAGCTCGTTGGGAACCCCAAGAAGAAGGTATGATGAGAACAACAACAAGTTTCCCTCAGTTATGAAACCAAGGTTATTGAAACAGTAGGAGTTAGGAAACAACTCCAAGGTGTTTCTAGAAACTTAGGACCTGCACAACACAAACTCAATACTTTGCCCCAACTTATAGTGAGGTTGTAAATCTCATCGGCTTGCTGAAAGCAAAGGATTAAACGTATAGTGTGGAAGATAGTAATTGCTTGCAGAAAGTAAACAGTAATAGTAGATGGTATATCAATGATAAAGGAATGGACCGGGGTCTAAAATTCACTAGAGATGTTTCTCCTTAAGATAAATAGCATGTTGGGTGAACAAATTACAGTTGGGCAATTGACAGATTGAAAATTCATAAATATGCATGTACAAGTCATGATGATTCCTATGAAACTCGTTTGGGCATTACAACATAATACATAGATCGTAATCCAACTACATCTATGACTAATAATCCACCTTTAGGTTATCATCCGAACCCCTTCTAGTATTAAGTTGCAAGCAACGGATAATTGAATTAAGCAAAGTGTGCAAAGTAAACAATACAATTTCCCTTGGACAAAGGATTGTTGTTTTCTCCCTAGTAGCAACATCACATCTACAACCTTAGAGATTTCTGTCACATCCCCAGATTATTAGAGGCATGAACCTACCATCGAGCATAAATACTCCCTCTTGGAGTTGCAAGCATCTAGTTGGCCAAAGCATCTATGAACAACGGAGAGCATGCAAGATCACAAATAACACAGACAATATAGAATCAATAATCAATCTTGAACATAGTACTCAATATCCATCGGATCCCAACAAACACAACATGTAGGATTACAAAGTAGATGATCTTGATCATGAACGGAGATCACAAGATCTAAACATGATAGCACAAAGGAGGAGAACCAACCATCTATCTACTTTATGGACCCGTAGTCCAAGGGTGAGCTACTCACACATCACTCCGGAGGCTGGCATGGTGATGAAGAAGGCCTCTAGGATGATCTCTCCCCTCCTGCAGGGTGCCGGGAAGAGCTTCGGATCCCCCAATATAGGGATGGAGATGGCGGCGGCTACGAACTCTTTCGTGGATATTTGATTGGGTTGCTTAGGGTTTCTGCATCGGGGTGGTTTTATAAGAGAAGGGGCAAGGTCGGTAGGCGCCCGAGGGGCCCACACCTAGGGCTGGCGTGCCCTGCCTTGGCCACACCGCCATAGGGTTTGGCCAACTCGTGGACCCATTTCGTCTCCCCTCCGGACTCCGTGTTCCTTCTGGTAAAATATTGACTTTGGCTTTTGTCCCGTCCAATTTCGAGAATATTTCCTTACTAGCTTTTCAAAAACAGGCAACTGGCACTACATCATCTTGTCAATAGGTTAGTTCTAGAAAATGTATAAAAATACCTGAAAGTGTAGACAAAACATAAGAAAGTTGATATAAAACAAGCATGGATCATCAAAAATTATAGGTACGTTTACGATGTATCAAGCATTCCCAAGCTTAACTCCTGCTCGTCCTCGAGTAGGTAAGTGATAAAAAGAACAATTTTTGAGGTGACATGCTATCACAATTGATCAAGGTATTTGTAAAGCATTGATAGTTGAGATCAAAGTACTCTAAACATGAGAATGAAAGATGTAGTTCGAACAATAAGACATAGAAACTATGTTGTAACATGAAAGGTAACACAAACAAAAAAATCATGAATAACAATGCATTGAAAGACGTTTGTTTGTTTCACATATAGAAAACATAGCAAAAGTGGTTTTTAGCTTGTCCTTCATGGTATAGCAAAACAGAAATGCATAGGACACCTTCAAAGTTCATAAGGGTGACTAGATAAAAATAATTTAAGAACAAGCAATATCAAAGTTATGAATCAATCAATAAGTTTTGGTACAATGCACATTAAACTAAGAATGAAAAATATTCTCTCTTAATTGGTGCATAAAGGTAGAAGATGGAGAGTCAACATAAATGTAAAGGGAAAGGCCCTTCACAGAGGGAAGTAGGGATTTCAAGTTTCATCAAGAGCTTTCCAAAAATTATGGTACTTTTTAGCTTTCATCTCTTATTGCCCCTATCATAAGCATCTTGAAGTTATTAAGGTTAAAGTGAAACAAATATGAAGTATATGCTTGATAGATCATAAGTTGGAAATCCCATGTCCCTTGAGTACAAGGGTCGTTCCTCATGCTACTAAACTTTAGTCAGAAACAAGTTCTTGTCATTGTAAGTATATGTGTATCATAGAGAACCGCCAACAGGGTACCCCTTGCCCCATGACATAGGAGCTATCCCATATCAAAATGACAATGCAAGAGACAATGAGCATCTCAACGATCTTTTTATTTGCTATTTGCATAGGTTTTTATTGAGTATGCTTGATAGGTTGCTCACTATGGTTATGCTACAAGTTTCCACCATGATTAGGCATGGATTAGGCTAGCCGCCCAGGCGTTTCACTAACACATATATAATACTCCTGTAAAAGGTCCCAACCTGATAAGGTAGAGATCCCTACGTTTACAATGCTAGTCCCTGGATCAATAGCTAGCATCCACAGTTTAAGATGTAATACCAAGAAACAAAGGTCATAATACAACTTTATAACCAGGAATAAAATAATTCATTACATCTTACATAGCTCATTTGGCTATCTCATTATAATGCAGCAGAAATAACTATATAGCATGGAGTCCTTCATCTTCAAAGTGCCACAGGCAATCATGTTGGTTGTAGACTTGTAATCCTATTTAACACACTTCACTAACATCAAACAAACCTGCAACATAATAACTTACATCCACAAGGGTCAATACACTTGAATTGTATTGGCAAGTTTCACTACTATGTGGAAATAAGTTGGAGTCTATCAATACATGCATATTTGGCTAAGTAGGGTTTAGGCTCTTTTGCAGCAAGCAATATGGTTTTATCCTATCTTTTTAAAAATAGTTTTGATCTTTTAACAATCTTGCTGAACTTCTTTGGCAAACTCCAAGTGCTTCTAATCCCTTGTTGACACCATCAAGTTTTACTTTGAGAAATTGGAATTTCGAGATCTTCCAGAGCTTCAGGCCTTAGTTGCTCAGAGTTGTCCATAACCGAGGACACGACTAAGTACTTAGAATTTGATCTTCTGCAGAAGTTGTACACTTTACCCACATGACACAATCTCGTCTTGACGCCACAAGTGGCCGCTGGATAAGTACACACCAAATGGAGTACCGGCAGATCAAGAATGTGACAAAGTATTTCCATAGAAGTCCTCCCAATACATAATTCTAGAATGTCTACCAGGCACCAATGTAAGGATATACTTCCAATACGTAATTCTAGTTAACCTGAAGAGGTACCAATGCAAGGGTCTTCCACTATGTAATTGACTAAGACATATCCCATTTAGCATGTGGCTGTACACGGAAGCCACTGTATGAGAAACATGTTCAATCTCTAAGTCCCTGGGTGGTATTCTATCAACACCCGGATTTTTAATCCCAGATGCCCGTTATGCCATACATCGCAATCCCAGGATTAGAATTTTTGCGAGACATAACAGATTTGGATATCATAGTACATCATCCATTACAAACCATACATAAGGTCTTACACAAATAAGGATCTCATGATCCAGTTCTTAATACAACTCAAGAAGCGGAATAACGTAATAGTAAAGATAGCGTAGGCGAAGCTCCATCTTTGGGGTCATAGGCAATGCTGACGATGGGAGATGATCCTAGTTGTCGTAACCTTCCTGCGGTCCATCATCCTGGTACTCCTCTTCATAGTATGGCCACGGGAATAGCCAGGGACAAAGCCATGAGTACTCTTTAAGTACTCGCAAACTAATACTAACAAGTTAAGGGGGTTTTTTGTAGTAGGACACTAAGCTCTAGGGTTGTTTTGTAAAAAGCCAGATTTACCTCTACTCAGTTCAGAAGCAAAGAAAGCTAGTTGAAGTTTTATAACACCTAAGTGGGAACTTGAATTTTATATCACAACCCTGTTGTGGTCAAGTCAAAGTCTCAATTCATTTCATAAGTCATTTTGAAAACATCTGACGGGGGAACAGTATGTCCACTCCAACTGTCCATAACCGTGGACGCGGCTATTCGAATAGTTTGACACTCTGCAGGGATTGTACACTTTCACCACAACATTCGATACATCTGTCAGGAACAAATCCTAAATTCACCATACTCAGTATGCGGATAATCAATCCTAACCTTTCAATTACACGCCCTAGTATAGGCACCTCTCCTGTGAGTTTGGCCTCCCAACCATGACCAACTGTCATCTTGGGTACTGCACAGGTGGACAATCTTCACAAGGTAGCCTCAGCTCACACCTTGGCCGCGAGGGAACCCATACTAAGGTATATAAGTTTCAAGTCAAGCCCTACCCAATTTTCGGGTATTGTGGTTGTACGGTAAAATTGGAATGGTATCGCATCCAGACAACCATCAGTTTTATCAAGGGCTAAGGCTCATGCCTCAACATTTTCATCATCAAAATCATCTGGTGTTCGAGAACACATGTCAAAACATTTTAGTAGAATGACTCATCATTCTAAGGTTTTCATAACCATTTCCACCAAGTATTCCCATCTAAAGTTGATCAAGTTTTATGCTTAGCACTAGCGTCTACAAGTGGGGGTAAGTACTAATGAGGGGTGGTAAACAGGTGGAGATTAATTAAGTTAAATCTCATGCCTTAGGATGACATCAAGATTATATAACTTAGGCCAAATTTAATGCTCTTTGTGCTACCTTCCAATATCCTTCTAGTATCTACAATTTACTATGTAAACTCTAAGATAAAGCTTTGATAAAGAAATAAAGTATAGAGCTTGTAAGTAAAACTAGGATTGGGTATCATCAAATGTGTCTAGCTAAGCATGCTTAATGCATTGCCTAGGTTATCTAACTTTCATAGTTGCAAGTGTTAGCTTGCAAGGTTTCAAGTATTGGCTTGCATAAGTATCAGTATAAGCTTGCCTTGAGCAGAGCAGTGGTTGAAGTTCTCCTCGGCTTCTTCCTCGTAGTATCCTCCTTCCTCCTCGTATCCTTGGTCGGTACTAGCGTCTATAAATAAATACGAGGTACACAATCACCAAAAAATACTTAACTATTTTCAATCATCACACAAAAATGTGCTATAGATGATCTAGCATCATCACTTAACATTACAAGATTAAAGCTTTTGTCTTATTTATTTTAATTTGAGAAAAGTAATTTCTACTCATTGAAAAACTACTTAAGATTTAATATTCTCCAACTCAAACATGGGATCATGTTGACACATGTCATCACCACATATTTTAGTACATGGGAATGTGATTTAAAGTGGTGTCACAATTTAATAAGGTTTAACCTTTTATTTTAAATAAATAAAGTGACTAGAAATGCCTATGTGGCATTCTTTTATTACTTGAACAATATTCTTGTAAGTAAACCCATATGTTTTTATATATTCTGAAAGGTATGATCAAATGTGATTTTTGACAGTTGGAATCAACTCAAAAGCTCTTATGGTTGAATTTTGAAAAATATTTGAATACAGAAAAGCTTCTGACTTGTTATTTTTTACCAAGGTTGATCTACAGATCCAAATGATTTGAATCCAACAAGATTGGATTAAGCATTTCAGTACCTTTCTAACTAAATTGGTTTCATGCAATTTGGTTCATTCAATCGAGCTGGGTTGATTTTTGAATCTATGTACAGAACTGTGTTTGAATTAAAATGGAAAAATCTAAATTCAAACTGCTGGGTTGCGCGGGAGTTGCTAATGGGCCGGCCCTGTATCACTCCGCAGCGCGGGGCTCAGCTGATAGGAGGGTCTACCAGTCAGCGGCTCATAACGCGCGGAGCGGTACGTGGCTGTGTGGGTTGTTGGATTAGAGTGGGGATCGACGACTAGGGATTGTCGTTGATGGAAGACCTGTCGCCGGCGAGCTCTAACCCTAGCGGCTCAGTGGGGGTGCATAGGGGGCGTACCAGGGCTCCAACAACGACGGCGAGGCAGGCAAACGAACGGGTGGTCGACGGCGAGCTCAGGGACGGTCGAGGAAGCTCCCGGGGTGGTCGCAATCAGCGGCACCCTTCTCCTCCATAGGCGGCCTGCTCCGGTGCAATTCCGGCGAGCTGCTGCTCCCCGTGCTCCGGCTAGAGGTGTGGCACGATCAGTGAGGTGAGGGGAGTGGAATGGTGTGCTACAAATGGCTGGGGGTGGCCTCCTTTTATAGGCTCGACGGCGAGACCGAGAGGGATGGGCAGGCGATGATGGTGACATGGCTACGGGCAGCTAGAGGCATGGCTGAGGGTGGCGATCGACGCGCGGTCTCCTGGCGATGCTCTAGGAATTCAATGCGGGCTTAGGGGCGGTGGTAAACGGTCGGGCGAGGCTGGCGCTATGAGTGGCAGAGGCGGCGTCTTCGACGGCGAGCGGTGTCTGTGGGGCGTTGGACGGTGAACGGGGGTGTCTGGCATGTTCCTTGGGTTGTGGCGATGCGGTGGGCACGGGCTAGGGTCGAGGGGCGGCGTGTGCAAGCGTGCCGGGTACGGCGCTCTGGCGCGTGCTCGGCATGTCGCTGTGGCACTAGGCGCGGGGCGTTCTCGGTGGTCCATGGCTTGCCTTGGCTCGGGAAGGGGACAGTGGGCGGCGGTGAGGTGCTGGCTAGGTCCCAGACATGGCGATAGAGGGGGAGGTGGTCTGCTGCGGCGGCGACCAAGTTGGCCGGCGAGATGGGCTCGGTTTGGCCATGGCCATGCTGCTAGGAGGTAGGGGGTGGGTTAGTTAGGTCTTGGTTTGATCCAGGGGGGACAATGTGATCAATTGAATGTTAAATGGGAGACAAGTTTGGCCAGTACACTATTTGAAATAGTGAAATTGATTTGGTTTAAATTCTGTCTGCCAAGTGTTTGATGAAATGGCCGCAAGAAACTTCCTTTTGAATTTTGAAAAGATTTTTGGTGGGTGTGCTAGGCATGAGCTTGATATTCTGTGGGTGCTTGGGTTTTGAAAATTAAGCTTGTTTGAGTGGTTTTTGAAATAGTGGGATCTTCTCATATGAGATACATTCAATTTTAAACTGTCATTTAAACTTAGCATTTGAATGTTTTTGGAAGATCACAAAATGGGACTTGGTACCTTATTATGTGTACTAACAAGGGGTGCAAATATCCACAATTGTTTCTGTTAAGTTTTGAGTGCTAGGAATAGCCAAAGTAGGCATGATAGTTAATTTGGCAAAAATGACCATTCACTTCATTTATTCATTTTGAGTTGTTTTTCTTTGGGAAAAGTTTGGGCATGATTTAGATGATGTTTATTTCACCTAAGAATCATTTTACAAGCAATGAATCACATAACCATGGCAATTCAAAAGAACTCCTAATTTAAATACACATACATATGAATGCTTTCATATTTTGAGATGGAAAAGTTTTTGTTAACCCTAAATTTGATGATTAGAGTTTGTTGATCCATGTTTAATATTTTTGGGATGTTACAAACCTTCCCCCCTTAAACAAAATCTCGTCCCGAGATTTGAAAAAGGACGAAAAAGATTACCTAGGATTTAAAGAGATCTGGGAACTCCATCCTGATGTGATCTTCTCGCTCCCAGGTAGCTTCCTCTTCCGTGTGGTTGCTCCACTGAATCTTGAGAAACTTGATGCTTCGGGTCCTGGTAGTTATGAAAGCTTCTTCCAAAATACGGATGGGTACGTCAGGATAGGTCAGGTCATCGTTCATCTCTATGGTCCGATGATCAATATTCTTGAACACTTCAGTCTTCTCCGGAACTTCGAGGCATTTACGAAGTAATGAGATATGGAACACATTGTGCACGGCTGGCATTTCTTCTGGAAGTTCCAATTGATATGATACTTCTCCTCGACGGTTCAGAATCTTGAAGGGTCCGATATATCTGGGAGCTAACTTTCCCTTCAGTTGGAAATGCTGCATTCTTTTTAATGGCGACACTTTCAGATACACAAACTCTCCGATATTGAAAGCGACGTCTCGACGTCTCTTGTCGGCGTAACTCTTCTGTCTTGACTGGGCGGTCTTGAGGTTCTCACGAATCTTATGAACTTTCTCTTCTGCTTCTCGTAGGATGTTGGGTCCGAAAATATGACTCTCTCCTACTTCCGACCAATTCAAAGGGGTGCGGCACTTCCGTCAATACATGAATTCAAATGGTGCCATTTGCAAACTAGCTTGATAACTGTTGTTGTATGAAAATTCTGCAAATGGTAGACAATCTTCCCATTTAGATCCATACTCTAACACACATGCTCTCAACATATCTTCGAGTATTTGATTTACTCGCTCCGTTTGAACGTCGGTCAAAGGGTGATAAGCTGTGCTGAAATCTAGTCGGGTTCCTAAACCTTCTTGGACTTTCTTCCAGAATCTCGAGGTGAACTGAGTTCCTCGATTCGATACGATGTTCTTGGGGACTCCGTGAAAACTGACGATTCTAGTGATGTATAACTCAGCTAGTTTCGAACTATGGTAGGTGGTCTTGACTGGTAAGAAATGGGCAACTTTGGACAATCTGTCAACTATGACCCAAATAGAGTCATTTCCCCTACTAGAAGTAGGCAATCCGGTGATAAAGTCCATTCCAACGGAATCCCATTTCCATTCCGGAATCTGCAATGGTTGCAACAATCCTATGGGTCTTTGATGTCCCGCCTTGACTCTCGGACATATATCACACTTGGCGATATAGCTTCCGATTTCTCTCTTCATCTTATGCCACCAAAATTGTTCCTTCAAATCCTGATACATCTTCGTTCCTCCGGGGTGGATAGAATAAAGAGTATCATGAGCTTCCTTCAGAATAACTTCTTTCAACTCTGAATCTGCTGGTACACAAAGACATCCTTTGTACCACAGAACTCCTTCTTCGTCTTCGGTAAATCCGGGTACTTTGCCTGTACCGATACGACACTTGATTCCGTCGATGCTAGCATTTGCTTTCTGTGCCTTCTTGATCTGGCTTATCAAAGTGGGTTGAAGTTCTATGCTAGCCAAAAATACTTTACTCACTAATTCCATTCGGAAATCTTCCATCTCCTTGTGCAAACTTGGTTGCTCCTTCAAAATCATGGAGTTCAAGCGGCACGGCAATCTGCTAAGGGCATCTGCTACCACATTGGCTTTACCGGGGTGATAGTGAATGTCCAGGTCGTAATCCTTGATTAGCTCAATCCATCTTCTCTGTCTCATATTCAGCTCCTTCTGTGTGAATATATACTTCAGGCTCTTGTGATCCGAATAAATCTCACAACGGTTTCCCATCAGGTAATGCCTCCATGTCTTCAGGGCTAGAACTACGGCTGCGAGCTCGAGGGCATGGGTTGGGTAATTCTGTTCATGCTATTTCAGTTGTCGAGATAGATAGGATATAACTTTTCCTTCTTGCATTAGCACACATCAGAGACCGATCTTGGATGCATCACAATACACGTCGAAGGGCTTCGTGATATCCGACATGATTAAGATTGGGGCTGAAATCAGTCTTCTCTTGAGTTCTTGAAAGCTCTCTTCACATTTGTTCATCCATTCAAACTTCTTTTCTTTCTTCAGCAATTGGGTCATGGGTCTGGCGATACTCGAGAATCCTTCTACGAACTTGCGGTAGTATCCCGCCAATCCGAGAAATGCACGAACTTGGGTTTGGGTGGTTGGGGCTTGCCAATCTTCGACATCTTTCACCTTTGCAGGGTCAACGACAATTCCTCCGGCTGATATGATATGTCTGAGAAATCCTACCTCCTGTAACCAGAATTCACATTTGCTAAACTTGGCATACAACTGATGCTCTCTAAGGGTTCCAAGAATGGTCCTTAGATGTAGCTCATGTTCTTCTTCTGATTTGGAATAAATCAGAATGTCATCGATGAAAACAACGACAAACTTATCCAAGAAGTCCATAAAAATCTTATTCATGAGATTCATGAAATAAGCGGGGGTATTGGTTAATCCAAAAGACATGATAGTATACTCGTATAATCCATATCTGGTGGTAAGGGCAGTCTTGGGAATATCCTCTGCGCGAATCTTGAGTTGATGATAGCCAGTTCTAAGATCAATCTTAGAAAACACCTTGGCACCAGTCAACTGGTCAAACAGATCTTCTATCTTGGGCAATGGGTACTTGTTCTTGATAGTGACATCATTCAACTTCCGATAATCCGTACACAAACGGTTACCTCCATCTTTCTTGTCCACGAAAAAACAGGTGATCTCCATGGTGACGCACTTGGTTGAATCAATCCAATTTCCAACATGGCATCCAGTTGCTTCTTCAGTTCTGCTAGTTCAGACAGGTTCATACTATATGGTCTCTAGGCTATGGGTCCAGTTCCAGGGATTAGTTCAATGATAAACTCGATATCCCGATCTGGGGGCATACCGGGCAAAACATCTGGAAATACATCGGGGTATTCACAGACTATCCGGACTTGGTCAATGGTAGGTTGGGCTATACTCTTGTTGCACTTGAATTGATGAGGTAAGGTTTCAGATATATGCTCGACTGATATTTCGGCTGTACTGGTCATGGTTATGGCTTTCTTGGCACAGTCAATTAATCCTTTATGTTTGGACATCCAATCCATTCCTAGTACTACTTCCAAACCTTTAGTTCCGAGTACTATCAGATTAGCATAAAATTCTATGCCATGGATTCGGATAGGGACGACTTTGCAAATTTGCCTAGCTTTGGTGGTTGAACCGGGGATTTGAACAATCATAACATGCTTTAGTTTGGTTGGTTGAATCTTACTAGTGCATGCAAATTCTTCGGTGACAAATGAGTGTGATGCTCCAGAATCAAACAACACTCTTGCAAGTACTGAGTTAACAGAAAACATACCCAGTACGATATCTGGCGCTTCCTGGGCTTCTTTAGCATCCATGAGAAAGAGACGACCGTTGCGGTTGAGAGAATTCCCTGGGGCAAACCTTCTTCCGGGCTGAACATGACGTTGTTGCTGAGCTGGGGCATTTGCATTGGGGGATGTGGCATTCTTCTTGGGGAACTCATTGGAGTAGTGACCCTTGGTTCCACAGTCATAACAAATCACTTGCGACTTGTCCTTCGCTGCAATAGGCACAACATTGCTTCCAGTCCTTGGGGCAGTGTTGGTGTTGGTGGCGGCATTGTTGTTGTTGAACTTGGGTGGTGCACGGTTGAAATTGCTAGAGTTGCCGGGGTTGTTGTGGTTTCCTCCGGGCCTTGGGTTTCCACGGTTGGGATAGGTCGGACGGTTCATTGGGAGTCTGTTGGTTCTCGGGGCAAATCCTGGAGATGGGTTGGGGCGATACTTTGGGGTATGTTGGTTCCTGGTTGATGCATCATGCGGTGCTTGCGGTTCTCGTTGGCTTGGTTGATCTTTCCTTCCATCTGAATGGCAGAGTCAACTAGGGATTCAATATCAGCAAAGGGGATATTTTTTTTGACCCGGAACTGTGAGGCAAAAGCCCCACAGTAAAATTTTATTTCACTACATCAGAAAGTACAAAGATATTTACAAATTTACAGGAAAAGGATACTGTGAAATTTACAAAAAGAAGGCCTCAAAGCTAGGGAGATTAGGGCAAGGACGAAATCCATTTAGCAAGTCCCTCCCTATGCTTCTTCTTGACCCGGTAGCCCAACAAAGTAATATCATGAATAAAATAGCTTTTCCAGCGTGCAAAGGTTGGCCTATGATGCTGAAATATCCTCTCATTCCGCTGCTTCCATATATGCCAACACGCAAGGATCATCACTTCCATAGCAAAGGGGATATTGACCAACACCGTCTGCATATCATCATGCAAACCATTCAGGAATATTTCTTTCTTCTTGGCTTCAGTGTCGATCTCATCCGGGGCATACCTAGCTAATGACAAGAATTTGTCATGGTATTCCACCACGGTCATCCTTCCTTGCTTGAGTTCTCTGAATTCATATCTCATCCTTTTGATCAAACCCAGTGGCACATGGGTTCTGCTGAACTTGACCTTGAATTCATCCTAGGTCATCATCTGACCTCCGGTCATTGCACGAACGCTGTTCCACCATGCTCTTGCATCTCCGGCTAGATAGTGGGTGGCGAACAGAACTTTATCGTTAGCTTCCACTCCTGCGACTTCCAGGTTGTTCTCCATTGTTTGCAGCCAATCATCTGCATCTAGGGGTTCCTCTGACTTAGTGAAAACCGGTGGGTTGGTGTTCTGGAAATTGTTGAGCTTAGATCCATGGTTGTCCTGATTTCCTTGGCCTTGATTGTTGTTGGCCATCTGAGGTATCTGCTCAAGGGTGGCTAAGTTGGCTTGACGTTCTGCTCTTTCAGCTTCGCGGTCAGAAACCAACATTTGCAGGATCTGCAACATCGGGTCCGGGGATGATCCGCTTCCTCCGCGAGGCATCTGGATATTGAGGTAGATCATGAGAAAAGAGGGAAATTTTCTAAGGTTTAGGGACTTTGAAAAGTTTTTAAAGTTTGACTCAGATTTTCTAGCAACTTTCTTTTCATTCATTCATTCATAGCACACGATACAACACACACCACAACAAAGGAAAACATATGGTTTTAAGAACCATTCTGGAAACTACGATACAGTGGGACCGAATACAGCTCATGAACGCTAGTGCTCAAGTGCTACTATTCCTTGGAGTCGGTGTACTCATCATCGTCATCATCGTCATCGATGAAGGCGAAATCCTCCTCATCTGTGAAGAAGTCCATGGCCCGATCCTCCAGAAAGTCATCATCATCGCTGAGATAGGAGTAGGGGTCTCCACGAAGGTCTTCTCCGGCATTCTCCCTTTCCTCCAACTGCATGTCTCTCTCGTGGATGGTCTCCTCCAAATCCGTGATACGGTGGCGAAGACGGGCAATGATGCGCTCCTTCTTGTCGAGCTGACGGCGACAAGACTTGCGATCCTTCACTAGCATGGAGAGGGTCTGATCCTTCTTCTGGGCGATGGCGGACTTGTGGTTGGAGTAGTCACGGGCATTGTCCAGTTCCTGCTGACGATCATACATCATGAAGCTAAGGTGGTCCAACTGAGTCTTTAGCTCGGGGTGATGTGGGGCTTCCAGTGGCTGTCCCATAGCATCACGCCTTGGATAGAACTCAAAGCGAGTACCCTTGATTTGATTGATACTCTTCCCACATAGACGGGCAAGAGCTTCCTACATTGCTCTGGCCAGTCCATCAAGCCAGTTGTTCTCTCTTAAGGTGAACTGAATTCCCTCGGCAGTGGGAGGTTCAATCTTTCCTCGGAGACTTGCAACAACTAGCCACTACAGATCTTCTCCTTCCTGATCATTGAGCTAAGCTCCGAAGAACTCGGGGTGCGGACGCTCCAGAAGTTCCAAAAGCTGGTCCAAGTCACGCTCAAAGATGAGTTCTCCTCCATTCCCCAACTGATAAAACTTGTTGTACCTCACGTCCATCTATAAGAATATAGGATGAGTAAGATAGTAGAGTGATCAAGTGTGTCAAATTTTATGTATTTTGCAAGAATTTGTGAGGAACATGAATTTTCATGAAAGAATCCAAGTGATAAGAATGGGAATAAGTTTTTATAAATACTCGCTTCATTTGGTTTTGAAACAATTTTTTGATTCAAACGTCCATTCTAACTAGGGTCTCCTATGGTCAGGATGGCTCTGATACCAACTTGTCAACACCCGGATTTTTAATCCCAGATGCCTGTTATGCCATACATCGCAATCCCAGGATTACCATTTTTGCGAGACATAACAGATTTGGATATCACAGTACATCATCCATTACAAAACATACATAAGGTCTTACACAAATAAGGATATGATGATACAGTTCTTAATACAACTCAAGCAGCGGAATAACGTAATAGTAAAGATAGCGTAGGCGAAGCTCCATCTTCGGGGTCACATGCAATGCTGACGATGGGAGATGATCCTAGTTGTCGTAACCTTCCTGCGGTCCATCATCCTGGTACTCCTCTTCATAGTCTGGCCACGGGAATAGCCAGGGACAAAGCCACGAGTACTCTTTAAGTACTCGCAAACTAATACTAATAAGTTAAGGGGGTTTTTGTAGTAGGACACTAAGCTCTAGGGTTGTTTTGCAAAAAGCCAGATTTACCTCTACTCAGTTCAGAAGCAAAGAAAGCTAGTTGAAGTTTTATAACACCTAAGTGGGAACTTGAATTTTATATCACAACCCTGTTGTGGTCAAGTCAAAGTCTCAATTCATTTCATAAGTCATTTTGAAAACATCTGACGGGGGAACAGTATGGCCACTCCAACTGTCCATAACCGCGTGTAGGGTCCGCAGCATAGAAAACAAAATTTTTCCTACGATGGGAACAACTATGTACCAAGATCTATCTACTAGATACAAACAACGGGCGGATGTATATCCGTAGAGAACATACCCTTGAAGACCGACAAAGCTTAACGAGTCCAAACTCGTGGTTGATGTAGACGATCTCTTGCCGATCTCAAGATCGAGAGGAAGTCCTAGCGCCGCAAAACAGCAGCGCATCCGTGCTCGCACACACGTTCGAGGCACCGAGCAACCTCCGCCTCCTCGCTCCAGCGATGCAGCGGAAGCACAACTCTTTCTTGCCGAAAAGCCACCGGGAACATGTATCTCGCTAGTCCGAGACCATGGGGAATAAATTCTAGAGGGGGAGAGAGATCCTTCACGAGGAGGTGTGGTGTGAGAGGAGGAGAGGGGGGCCTTTTATAGGGGAGAGGGGGGGCACCCAAGGGGCATGGTGCCCAGCCATGGGGCTGCCCCCACCTCTTCCACATTCATGTGGGTGGAGCTCCCACTCAAAATGAAAAGCCTCCACTCCCATTAAAAAGCCTCCACTCAAAAATCCACTCACATGCATTAAGTTTCCACCAAATTTAATGCAAGCTCTCATTTAAATAAAACTCTTTTATTTATTTATTCAGAATTTTGTTAATTACTTTAATTAACAAACATTCACATAAAACCCCTTGCTAGTATTCCATTTCACATGCAGAACCAGTTTTAGCAATTTCAACCGAAACAGTTTCGGTGTCTAGTGAAATAAATTCCTGCGCTTTCCTTTTCTTTTCGGCATGAAACTTTTGCTCCAAATGGATGTCGGTGTCTCTTAAGTGTGTCACCCTACGGTTCGCGAATAATGCGGACATGATCGAGACCCCTCTCAGATCAATAATCAGAAGCGGGATCTGGAGACCCATACTGACTCCCACACATTCAACGATGACTTTCTTGTGATCGTCGGAACCTTTTTACGCTAGTATCTTAATCCTTTTGTTTCGCGATATATTACATGTCCGAGATTCGATCATCGGTATCTCCATACCTAGTTTGATCTCGTTACCGACATGCACTCTTTTCTCGTTCCCGTGATATAACATTCTAGTGATCAAATCACTTGCTTGCAAGCTAATCAATGTGATATCACCGAGAGGGCCCAGAGTATATCTATCCGTCATCGGGATGAACAAATTCCACTCTCGATCCATGAGCCTCAACATAACACTTTATTAGTTCTGAATCCATCTTTATAATCACCCTGTTACGGTGTGACGTTTGATGTTATCAAGAAACTCTTCCGGTGTTAGTGATTGACATGATCTCATGGTCTAAGGATTAGGATCACTTCGTAAGTTGTTATAGCAATATAAACTCAATGACTTTGATCGTAATGCTATACTTCGGATGAATGTTCATCACACCATTACACTAATGTTGTGACCCCGTTATTAACAACATCCAATGTCCATCATCAGGAAACCTTGATCATCTTGTTAATCAACGAGCTAGTTTATGAGAGAGGCATAACTAGGAACTTTCTGTTTGTTTATTAAACACACATGTATTAACGTTTCCGTATTAATACAATTATAGCATGCAAAATAAACATTTATCATAAACAAGGAATATGATAATAACCACTTTATTATTGCCTCTCGGGCATATTCCCTTCAGTCTCCCACTTGCACTAGAGACAATAATCTAGTTTGAAAACTTTGCGTATTGAACACCTATGGCTTTCCGGTGTTCCATATACGTAATTGCAAGTGGTTAACATAATCTACGGATCTGACACTTTTAGGTCCGTGTGTATTTGCATGTCTTTGCGTCTTCACGCATCACTCATTCTCCAATGAGACGACATTGTATAAATTTGGTCTTTTGGTGAGACCTTTAGTTCCTTGGGGTTAAAACACGTTGATACTATTGTCATACAATATATCTTTAGTGTTAGCCCATTGCGAACCACACCTTAGTTTGATAATAAACTACTTGACACAAATTCCCTCCTTTGCTGCTACTATAGCAGTCATATACTTAGCCTTTTGTTGTAGTATTCGTCACAATGTCTTAACTTTGGAACTCTTCCAAATCCATCATGGAATCTCCTTTCCATTACATTGTGCCACCCATAGTTTAAATTGAGATAAACTTAATTTGTATCTTGTGACAAAACTAGTATCAATGTAACGCTTTACAATGAACTATTTGTAATTGTTTGTCACCTCTACACAAATATATTCTTAGTTCTTCCAAAAGATCATAAGAATATCCTCACTATCGTCCAATGATCATTTTATGATTCATTCTGGTATATGCTCATAACACTTAGAGCATAGGACATATCTGGATGTGTACATATCATGGTATGATTGATCAAAACATTCTCGTGATTGCACTCATCAAGTGTCAAAGCACTTGAATCTTGTTTCACTTATCAAGTGTCGATACACTTGAATCTTGATTCAATTCCTTTCCATGCAACAAGAACTGTTTCTTGTCGTTTCTATATTGAACTCCTTCAATATCTCATATATGTACGTTTGGCATAAACATATTAGCGTTACAGTCTATCCACTATAGACATTCATGCTAAATATTCGGGTTTTGCCTAAGTCTTTCATCGAAATGAAATTCTTAACCTTTGTCAATAAAAGATACATCATTTCTAATCAACAAGATGTCCTTCACATAATGTATTAGAAATAAGTCTCAGCGCTCCCACTTAATTTCTTGCAAATGCAAGCATCTTCATCGTCTCCAGATGAAAAACTCATTTTTCATCATGGTGAAGATTCCAACTCCGCGATGCTTACTTCAACCATTGAAGTTTGCATGCCCTTTTAGCATCCTTTGAATTTAACAAAAACCCTTTGGACCGTGTCATGTACACGTCCTAGGTAACCATCCTATTAAAAGAACTTTGTTTTGTTTATTCATCTACCATATACCAAATTATATGTAGTGGTTGCTACTTTAATCCGTTCAGACTAAATATCGCTATGAAAGATCAAATCTTGTCATAGTCAACTCTTTGAACATTGTCATAAAATACTTTACAACATGTCGAATATTTCATAGATGTGAGACATCCATGTCTGTTTCTTTATAGATCCAAATACGACCGATAGGTTTTTACACCTTTCCGGAGGGTCTTCCAAGTTCAAAACTTGATTTCTCGTATATGGAACTATCACGGATTTTATGGCTTCAAGCCATTTGACGGAGTCAGGGCCCATCATCGCTTCTTTGTATGTATTCGGTTCATCATTGTCAAACAATAATGATTTACTCTCAAATCTTAGCATTTGATTGTTTAACCGACCTTCTTGGTTCAATAGGAACTTTAGACCTCCGTGACCACAACCTTTGAGGCACATAAGCTATGAGCATTATGGCAGCCTCCAGAACGATTTCTGGCGCTGCGCAACTCAGCACATTTAGCTAAGGTTCGTTAACCTTATCAAAGTTCTATTGTCCTCCCACTTAACTTTTGCGAAAGATTCCTTTTTCAAGAAACTTCACATTTCAAGCGACAAACCCTTTTGTCCTCGGTGTTATGGAGGAATAACCAATTGTTATTCGAAATAACCTACAAAGACATGCTCATCCGACTTCGGTTGTAAACATCTTACTTATGTTTAGCATACCAAAATTTAAGAAATGACAACTTGGGTTTTACCCCAAACCATAACTTCCATGGTGTCATTTCACCGGATCAAGATGGAGCTCTTTTCAGTGTAAAAGCGGTAGTCTCTAAAGCTTTAATCTTTTAAAACATAATGGCAGTTTTATAAATAACACCTTTGATCCAACCATGTCTCACAAGGTTTCATTACAAATCTCAAACACTCCATACTCCTATGGTGTTTCGGGAGATGTAAATCTAGGTGTTTTGCTAAACTTGCAACTCAAATAAATCCCTTTATGATAAAATCATAATTCATTTATTTTCTTGTTACACTTGTAACTCAAATAAATCCCTTTATGATCAAATCATAATTTATTTATTTTTCTTGTTACAATGATTTTCCACTTCATCTTGAAAGTCTTTGAAACATTTTCAAATATTTCATACTTCTTTCTCATTAAGTGAACATTCACTCAAAATTCCGGAGAAAGCATATGAAGTTGAAACCCATCGCTTACGACTACTCATAATGGGCTACATACATCGATATGTATAAATTCCAATAATTTAGTCGTTCGTTCTTCTTTGGCCTTTGAACGAAGTTTTAATTATCACGTGGAAAGTCTCACAAGCGTCACTTGATCAAATCAAAGACTCCAAAAATCCATGAATATGGAGATTCTTCATGTTTTCTTTCCAATATAATTTAAACAGCGATGTCACTTCATAAGTGATCTTTCAATCATTTGTCTTGCGACATTTTAGCATTAGGTTTTATGGATGTGATTTCTTCAACTAGATTTGTAAATCATCCATCTTATATGGAATACGGTAATTATTTGAACAACCTTTGTTCTCATAATACCTGATTCAAATAACAATTATTAAAACAAATCTTGAAGTCAAGCCTTGATGTCAACGAGAAATACAAACAACGGTTTGTTTATTTTTGATGAACATCATCACATATTCTCTTGCTAGTTACTTAGGCCATTGTGGTTCATGAATTGCATCGTTCCGTATGAAATTTCATACCAACCAATTCGGTATCCAATACCCAAGAACCACATTGTTTAACAAGCAAAGAATACAACCATAACATGTATATCATCCATATACCTAAATTGGATATTTCCAATATTTTCTTTTCTGCCAAGTATATTTTATAGATTCTCTTTCAGCATTTCCTTTTCCTTTTTAAAAGAATCTATCAACATCAAAAGTGGCGCCATATACATGACACATAGTTCAAAGCGTGTATATTCAAATAATAATACCTTTGGACTTGCACTTTGAAGTAGATCACCATCATCAAAATGATCGGTATTCTTTCAAAATCCATTCTTTAGTAATCTTTTAGTGTAGTAAACACTTTACATACATCTTCTATTCATCCTTATCATGACGACTTTCATGATCAAGCCAATTTAGCTTATAAAGGAGAATCGTGAGTATAACATTACTTTCCAAAACCCTTTTGGATGATTAGGATGTCTAGCATCTCCAACCTTCGTAAATTCTCATCCTATATGAGAACATATATTATACTCTATCATATTGCAACCAAAACATTATTTCAGATATCGTTATATCTGCCACACATGATGGTTTCTGAAACAATTCTTTCAGCTCCTAGATAAACTTGATATTAAAACAATCAAGAATCGTGGAGGCAAACATGATACTTAAGATACTAACACTGGAATTGTTACTCTCGATTTAATACCAATTATTAAATTTCACGGAGTAAATAGAGTTTGCTGAAAGTTTGCAATAGGACTTTAAACTTTGATTGACACTCAACACAATACGATACCAGTTCGTAAAGTATATATCCAAAATTCTATAGTTCTATTATCTCAATTACAACTATGCATAAGGTGGTGAACGAATGCCAATGACTACAACAAATTATGCAAATTCACTTTGATTTAATTTATGATAAATTGAGTTCTACTAATCCAAATTAGAAATGAACTCCCACTCAAAAACGACATCCCTCGTGTCTTTTTGGTGATTGCATGAACCAAATCCACTACACCAAGTCCGATCATCACGTGAGTCGGCGTAGCTTCAAAGGCGAGCATCCATATGGTCATCATATCAAAACATATGACTCATGCTTAACCTTTCGGTCCATGTTCCGAGGCCATGTCTGTACATGCTAGGCTCGCCAAGTAAGAACCTTAGTATTCGCGTGTGTAACTGTCTTACACCCGAGATGTGCTCGTGGATTCAAGTACACCCGATCATCACGTGATGTCTTGAAGCGACGAAACATTGTCGGTGCATACTTAAGGAAGAACACATTCTTATCTTGATATCTAAATGAGGGATCATCTTATTATGCTAATAAAATGCCAAACAAGCAATATAAGATGCAATCAAAACATCACATGTTTTATTAGTGAAATGATATGGTTCCCGCATATGATCTCCATCATGTGCACCGTGGTATGATCTCTATCAAACCTTTATGTGTAAGGCCAAGGTCTATGGAACTTACACGCTATGTGTGTTGTAAGAGTATCATCTCATACTTCTACTTACAACATCACCATATCATAACACTAGCCCAGCAACAATCTAAACTAGACGCCTCTAATTTATCCATTGCAAATTTTACGTGGCTTAGGGCTTTCGAAGATAGAACCGTTCTTACCTACGAACATGAACCACAATGAGGATAACCAAATTGTTGACAACTCGTTGCAAATTAGATATTGACTATAGTAGGAGAGACAGACACCCGCTAGCCACTTATGCAAAACTAGTTGCATGTCAAGCGTGGAACAGGTCTCATGTGCGAGGACATGTAAAGTTTATCCGGGCCGCTTCATCCCACTATGCCACCAATATCCAAAGTACAACTAAGAAGCAATAAAATGATCATCATCGCCCACATACTCATATGTGTACTACCCGTGCAAAGCATCTACGCATAGATCCGGCTCTGATACCACTGTAGGGTTCGCAGCATAGAAAACAAAAATTTTCCTACGTTGCGAACAACTATGTACCAAGATCTATCTACTAGATACAAACAACGGGCGGATGTATATCCGTAGATAACATACCCTTGAAGACCGACAAAGCTTAACGAGTCCAAACTCGTGGTTGATGTAGACGATCTCTTGCCGATCTCAAGATCGAGAGGAAGTCCTAGCGCCGCAAAACAGCAGCGCATCCGTGCTCGCACACACGTTCGAGGCACCGAGCAACCTCCGCCTCCTCGCTCCAGCGATGCAGCGGAAGCACAACTCTTTCTTGCCGAAAAGCCACCGGGAACATGTATCTCGCTAGTCCGAGACCATGGGGAATAAATTCTAGAGGGGGAGAGAGATCCTTCACGAGGAGGTGTGGTGTGAGAGGAGGAGAGGGGGGCCTTTTATAGGGGAGAGGGGGGGCACCCAAGGGGCATGGCGCCCAGCCATGGGGCTGCCCCCACCTCTTCCACATTCATGTGGGTGGAGCTCCCACTCAAAATGAAAAGCCTCCACTCCCATTAAAAAGCCTCCACTCAAAAATCCACTCACATGCATTAAGTTTCCACCAAATTTAATGCAAGCTCTCATTTAAATAAAACTATTTTATTTATTTATTCAGAATTTTGTTAATTACTTTAATTAACAAACATTCACATAAAACCCCTTGCTAGTATTCCATTTCACATGCAGAACCAGTTTCAGCAATTTCAACCGAAACAGTTTCGGTGTCTAGTGAAATAAATTCCTGCGCTTTCCTTTTCTTTTCGGCATGAAACTTTTGCTCCAAATGGATGTCGGTGTCTCTTAAGTGTGTCACCCTACGGTTCGCGAATAATGCAGACATGATCGAGACCCCTCTCGGATCAATAATCAGAAGCGGGATCTGGAGACCCATACTGACTCCCACACATTCAACGATGACTTTCTTGTGATCGTCGGAACCTTTTTACGCTAGTATCTTAATCCTTTTGTTTCGCGATATATTACATGTCCGAGATTCGATCATCGGTATCTCCATACCTAGTTTGATCTCATTACCGACATGCACTCTTTTCTCGTTCCCGTGATATAACATTCTAGTGATCAAATCACTTGCTTGCAAGCTAATCAATGTGATATCACCGAGAGGGCCCAGAGTATATCTATCCGTCATCGGGATGAACAAATTCCACTCTCGATCCATGAGCCTCAACATAACACTTTATTAGTTCTGAATCCATCTTTATAATCACCCTGTTACGGTGTGACGTTTGATGTTATCAAGAAACTCTTCCGGTGTTAGTGATTGACATGATCTCATGGTCTAAGGGTTAGGATCACTTCGTAAGTTGTTATAGCAATATAAACTCAATGACTTTGATCGTAATGCTATACTTCGGATGAATGTTCATCACACCATTACACTAATGTTGTGACCCCGTTATTAACAACATCCAATGTCCATGATCAGGAAACCTTGATCATCTTGTTAATCAACGAGCTAGTTTATGAGAGAGGCATAACTAGGAACTTTCTGTTTGTTTATTAAACACACATGTATTAACGTTTCCGTATTAATACAATTATAGCATGCAAAATAAACATTTATCATAAACAAGGAATATGATAATAACCACTTTATTATTGCCTCTCGGTCATATTCCCTTCACCGCGGACGCGGCTATTCGAATAGTTTGACACTCTGCAGAGATTGTACACTTTCACCACAACATTCGATACATCCATCAGGAACAAATCCTGAATTCACTATACTCAGTATGCAGATAATCAATCCTAACCTTTCAATTACACGCCCTAGTATAGGCACCTCTCCTGTGAGTTTGGCCTCCCAACCATGACCAACTGTCATCTTGGGTACTGCACAGGTGGACAATCTTCACAAGGTAGCCTCAGCTCAGACCTTGGCCGCGAGGGAACCCACACTAAGGTATATAAGTTTCAAGTCAATCCCTACCCAATTTTCGGGTATTGTGGTTGTACGGTAAAATTGGAACGGTATCGCATCCAGACAACCATCAGTTTTATCAAGGGCTAAGGCTCATGCCTCAACATTTTCATCATCAAAATCATCTGGTGTTCGAGAACACATGTCAAAACATTTCAGTAGAATGACTCATCATTCTAAGGTTTTCATAACCATTTCCACCAAGTATTCCCATCTAAAGTTGATCAAGTTTTATGCTTAGCACTAGCATCTACAAGTGGGGGTAAGTACTAATGAGGGGTGGTAAACAGGTGGATATTAATTAAGTTCAATCTCATGCCTTAGGATGACATCAAGATTATCTAACTTAGGCCAAATTTAATGCTCTTTGTGCTACCTTACAATATCCTTCTAGTATCAACAATTTACTATGTAAACTCTAAGAGAAAGCTTTGATAAAGAAATATAGTATAGAGCTTGTAAGTAAAACTAGGATTGGGTATCATCAAATGTGTCTAACTAAGCATGCTTAATTCATTGCCTAGGTTATCTAACTTTCATAGTTGCAAGTGTTAGCTTGCAAGGTTTCAAGTATTGGCTTGCATAAGTATCAGTATAAGCTTGCCTTGAGCAGAGCAGTGGTTGAAGTTCTCCTCGGCTTCTTCCTCGTAGTATCCTCCTTCCTCCTCGTATCCTTGGTCGGTACTAGCATCTATAAATAAATACGAGGTACACAATCACCAAAAAATACTTAACTATTTTCAATCACCACACAAAGGTGTGTTATAGATGATCTAGCATCATTACTTAACATTACAAGATTAAATCTTTTGTCTTATTTATTTTAATTTGAGAAAAGTAATTTCTACTCATTGAAAAACTACTTAAGATTTAATATTCTCCAACTCAAACATGGGATCATGTTGACACATTTCATCACCACATATTTCAGTAAATGGGAATGTGATTTAAAGTGGTGTCGCAATTTAATAAGGTTTAACCTTTTATTTTAAATAAATAAAGTGACTAGAAATGCCTATGTGGCATTCTTTTATTACTTGAACAATATTCTTGTAAGTAAACCCATATGTTTTTATATATTCTGAAAGGTATGATCAAATGTGATTTTTGAGAGTTGGAATCAACTCAAAAGCTCTTATGGTTGAATTTTGAAAAAGATTTGAATGCAGAAAAGCTTCTAACTTGTTATTTTTACCAAGGTTGATCTACAGATCCAAATGATTTGAATCCAACGGGCTTGGATTAAGCATTTCAGTACCTTCTAACAAAATTGGTTTCATGAAATTTGGTTCATTCAATCGAGCTGGGTTGATTTTTGAATCTATGTACAGAACTGTGTTTGAATTAAAATGGAAAAATCTAAATTAAAACTGCTGGGTTGTGCGGGAGACGCTAATGGGCCGGCCCAGTGTCACTCCACAGCGCGGGGCTCAGCTGACAGGAGGGTCTACCAGTCAGCAGATCATAACGCGCGAAGCGGTACAGGGATGTGTGGGTTGTTGGATTAGAGTGGGGATTGACGGCTGGGGGTCGTCGTCGACGACGGACCTGTCGCCGGCGAGCTCTAACCCTAGCAACTCAGTGGGGGTGCATAGGGGGCGTACCAGGGCTCCAGCGATGACGGCGAGGCGGGCAAACGAACGGGTGGTCGACGGCGAGCTCAGGGACGGTCGAGGCAGCTCCGGGGGTGGTCGCAATCAGCGGCGCCCTTCTCCTCCAGAGGCGGCCTGCTCTGGTGCAATTCCAGCGAGCTGCTGCTCCCCGTGCTCCGGCTAGAGGTGTGGGACGATCAG
The DNA here is from genome assembly GCA_916181665.1 of Avena sativa. Lineage (NCBI taxonomy): Eukaryota > Viridiplantae > Streptophyta > Magnoliopsida > Poales > Poaceae > Avena > Avena sativa. The sequence continues at coordinate 149,169,808 of OV702283.1, read as the reverse complement.
TGAGGTGAGGGGAGTGGAATGGTGTGCTGCAAATGGCGGTGGGTGGCCTCCTTTTATAGGATCGACAACGAGACCGAGAGGGATGGGCAGGCGATGGTGGCGACATGGCTACGGGCTGCTAGAGGCATGGCTGAGGGTGGCGATTGACGCGCGGTATCCTGGCGATGCTCTAGGAATTCAATGCGGGCTTAGGAGCGGTGGTAAACAGTCGGGCGAGGCTGGCGCTCTGAGCGGCAGAGGCGGCGTCTTCGATGGCGAGCGGTGGCTGTGGGGCGTTGGACGGCGAACGGGGGTGTCTGGCGTGTTCATTGGTCGTGGAGACGCGGTGGGCACGGGATACGGTCGAGGGGCGGCGTGTGCACGCGTGCCAGGTGCGGCGCTCTGGCGCGTGCTCGGCATGTCGCTGTGGCACTGGGCGGGGGGCGTTCTCGGTGGTCAATGGCTTGCCTTGGCTCGGGAAGGGGACAGTGGGCAGCGGTGAGGTGCTGGCTAGGTCCCAGACATGGCGAGATAGGGGGAGGTGGTCTGCTGCGGCGGCGACCAAGTTGGCCGGCGAGATGGGCTCGGTTTGTCCATGGCCATGCTTCTAGGAGGTAGGGTGTAGGTTAGTTAGGTCTTGGTTTGATCCAGGGGGGACAATGTGATCAATTGAATGTTAAATGGGAGACAAGTTTGGCCAGTACACTATTTGAAATAGTGAAATTGATTTGGTTTAAATTCTGCCTGCCAAGTGTTTGATGAAATGGCCGCAAGAAACTTCTTTTTGAATTTTGAAAAGATTTTTGGTGGGTGTGCTAGGCATGAGCTTGATATTCTGTGGGTGCTTGGGTTTTGAAAATTGAGCTTGTTTGAGTGGTTTTTGAAATAGTGGGATCTTCCCATATGAGATAGATTCAATTTTAAACTGTCATTTAAACTTAGCATTTGAATGTTTTTGGAAGATCACAAAGTGGGCCTTGGTACCTTATTATGTGTACTAACAAGGGGTGCAAATATCCACAATTGTTTCTGTTAAGTTTTGAGTGCTAGGAATAGCCAAAGTAGGCATGATAGTTAATTTGGCAAAAATGACCATTCACTTAATTTATTCATTTTGAGTTGTTTTTCTTTGGGAAAAGTTTGGGCATGATTTAGATGATGTTTATTTTACCTAAGAATCATTTTACAAGCAATGAATCACAGAACCATGGCAATTCAAAAGAACTCCTAATTTAAATACACATACATATGAATGCTTTCATATTTTGAGATGGGAAAGTTTTTGTTAACCCTAAATTTGATGATTAGAGTTTGTTGATCCATGTTTAATATTTTTGGGATGTTACATATTCTTGTAGTGTACACATGAAAAAGATAGCCATAGATATGGTTCCCTTCGTTGCCACCTTATTCACAATTGAGTATCCACATTCCACCTAGGTGGTTCATTGAGTACTTGTTTTATTATATAAAACATATATTTTTCCAACACTTCACATAATCATATCATGTATTCCATCCCAAGTCTATAGCAGGGCTAAGCATACTACAACTATGATGTTTTCACTAAGGAAGATATAAAGGGTTTCCTAATAGGACATAGTATAACATAGTAACATAGTAGCCCTATCATGCATACTACAAAAATACCACTAAGTGTAATGAAAATAGTAGGACATGGATGATAGTGTCACTTGACTTTTTAGTAGAGAATATTGGTTCACTCCTTGATCTTTAAACAATCACACTCTTCAAATTTCACTACAATTCAATCAAGCAAGCACATATTCAAACTAGCATTCAAACAATTTACCACATAAAACAATAAAAACCAAGCAATGCATGCAAGCATGCAAAAGATTGTTTTATTTGGAAAAGTGGTTTCTAATATGCTATAAACATTTTAAAACTCCTATTGGTCATTTATAAATGTGGCAAAATCATTTGAAACCAAGTTAGTGAAAATGGCCCATTTAAATCATTTTGTTTTGCTAGAAATGATTTAAATCAAAGTAATATTTTGTAGTTTTAGCCAAATATATTTTTAAACCCAAATGTTAGTGTTTATGGTTAAATGGTTTAATATATATCCATTTGCAAAAGGTTTCACCTAAATTCCATTTTTAAATCAAAACAATATTTTTATTTGCTAGAAATGCCTTTAACAAAGTAATAATTTACTAGGGTTCATCAAATATATTTTTCTAAAATCCTAAATCTTGGTGTTTAGGGTCAGAGAGTTTAAATAAACAATTTTCAAAAGGTTTTACTCAAAAAGTATTTTTAAACCATAATCAATATTTTTATTTAACTAGAAATGCTTTTATTCAAAGATTTATTCCCTAGTATCACAAAATTTACCTTTTAAATCTACAAGTTGGTTTTTATGGTCAGTAGGTTCAAAAAAATCCATTTGCAAAAGATTTTATCCAAAAAACATTTTTAGAATAAATTTTATACACAAAATAAGCCTAATAATGTTTCTGCAAAAACAATCAATTTTACATAAGCAAAATATTAAACTAATGGCATGTTTGGAAAGTTTGCATTTTTGTGAATCCATTGATATAAACTTTGCAAAATTTGGCCAAGCAGAACAATAGTTATGAAGTTTACAAGTTTAAACAATCTAAAATCATTTCTGGAATTTTAATTAAACAGGACAGCCACGTGTCTTAATCTTATTGGACGATACCGCTTCGCTGGGATCAACTGATGTGGTGTGTTGGATCTACTTAAATCGCACGGCACATAGCGCTTGAGACCGGTTCGATTAAATCTAATCTGAGCCATGCGATTAAGATCTAACGGCTAGAGCATAGCGACCAGGAACTGGCGGCGCTAGACGGCGGCTGTGAGGCGGTGCGGCTCTGTCAGTGACGTTGCCAGCGAACTAGGAAGCAAGAGAGGGAACGGAGGTGCTTACTGTGCTCGCGTGGTTGCAGTGAAGCTCAAGGTGGCTTCCTTCTGTCAAGGGGCGCACGGGAACGGCGTCGGGCTGGAGATGGCGTCGGCGTCGGGCTCGCTTTGGTCTGGACGGAAGCGAGGCTGCGAGTCACGAGAAGATGAGTGGAGAGTGGCGTTAGACGTGGGCGAGTGTGGAGAACACGTGTGCATCGTCGAGAGAGTGTGAGAGAGAGAGGGGATGACGGGACTTACGGGGAATGGTCGTTGGAGTGGGCACAGACGGCGACGACGTTCAGAGGTTGTCCTTGCCTATGTTCCGAAGAGCGCGCGGGCAAGCTGGGACCACTGGTAGATGCGCATGGAGATGGGGATCAAACTCATGTGAAGCAGGTGCCGTGGGGGTGGCTGTTCTCGCCGGATTCGACGGAGGAGCTTGTCAGAGAAGAGGGGGTTAGAGGTTGAAATTGAAGCTGCCTGGCGGCTCTCTGGCAACAGTGTGTGAGTGGAAATGGAGAGGGGACATAGGCGCTTAAATGGGAGAGAACACTGGCGAGAATTACTCCCGCTATCAAACGAAATGAAGCTGCGATTTCAATGGCAGAAACGGTCGGAGAAAAGCGGGGGGCGGGTTTCGTGCGGGGAAGACGATGCCAGCGTGGCGCGGGACCGGCGTGTCAGTGAGATAAGAGGGTAGGGCTGTTGGTGAGAAAAACTATTCGCGAGAGGGGGAGGAGTGGGCTGTGCTGCTGGGCCTGGTTTGATGGGCTGGGTCCAATTCTATTTTTTTCTTCCTGATTTCTTTTTCCTTTTCTATTTTGATTTTTCTGTTTTCAAATTCAAACTCTTATTTGAATTAGATTTATTTATCAAAACTTTTCAGTAGGTTTTATACTGTTTTTTTAATGTGTTTTAAAGTCCAATTTAGAATAATTTCTTTTATTCTTTTATGGTTTACTGTTTATTTAAAATAGGAATTTGTCTTTATTCAAATAGGATTTTAAATATGTTTTCAAACTTCTATTTGAACTCCAATTTTTGTCAAACCTTTTCAGTAGATTTTATTTATTCAATAGTGCAAAAAATTCACTTTGAATTATTGTTTAAAATACTTTAATATGATTTAATGTTCATTTAAATTGGGAAATTGTCTTTATTTAAATAAAATTGGCTATTAATCAATCCTGATGGTTTTATATAAATAATCCTTTACTCCTTTTATTATTCAATAATATTTCATTTCATTTGTTTGGACAAGTTTTAATTTTGCTTTTAAATATTTCTTATTTATTTCTTTCTTTGCCTTATAAAATCCATATCTTTTTATTTAAACATCCAAAATTGGTGATTCCAATTTGTATAATTTTATTTAACATTTGTTTATCTTTTTAAATCCTTTTAGGATTATTTTTCTCACAATTTGGTATGGATTTTAGACAGGGCTTTATTAGGTTTGGAAATTATTTCCTTTTATCTTATTAAATTCATAAATTTTTATCCATGGCTCGAAATTAAATGAAACCAATTTCTATGGTCTTATAATATTTTTATTTATCATTATTGATCATTTATAAATATTTTTTGACAAATTTTTATATGGATCAAATCCATAGTCTTAGAGAGATCTTGGAAATGAATTATTCCTTTAGGGTTTTAGGGTTTTGGTTTAAATTTTCCAAGTGTTTAAATTTCAAGATACATTATTGATGATGGTATTTCACTTGATTGAAATTTTGTTTGATTCCATTTTCATTCAAAGTTTGTTCAAGAAGGGTTTTTGATGTTTCCATTTGGAATCAAAAAGTTTCTTTTCACCCTAAATTTCAACAATTATTTATTTTGTTTATTTATTTTTCACATTTCAAAATTTGGAAAATTTTGGGATGTGACAACTCCATGGACTTACAATCTCCCCTTTTATTTCACACCACCGACATCCATAAACAAAAGATCATGATATCAACTGGATAATATGTACAGGTTTTGAAAGCGTTCCCCATGACAAGATGGTTCTGCTAACTCCCAACTTATAATTTGCAAGCATATAAGCAACATAGATGACACAAGGTTCAAGTTTATTAAGTGCAAGAAAGTAAAGTCTGCCATCAAGTTTGTGAGAGCTTTAATCACTAATTTTCACATAACAAAAGTTTAATTTGGAAGATGGATAAAACATGAATATACTTGGAATGGTGTAACACACAATGCATAGGAATTTATAGTGGAATCTTTGGAATAACTTGGTTTCTTGGGAATTGGATGCACGAGTAGAGATCATACTTAGTACAAGTGGAGGCTCGCAAAAGACTAGGAGCGAGCAACTAAGAGAGCAATAATGGCCATAATCATGCAAAGCGACAAAATATAATTAATTAAAGCATAAAGTAATATCACAAGTCAAAAACTAAATGATCATAGAGGCTATGGTGACTAGTTCATAGTCCTAACATGGTGTAAGCATGTGCCAAGTCAACCCAAATAAAGCATCAAAGGAGAATACCACAATATTATGCTTTTGTATGCTAAAACAACACATGATTCTTTCAAGGCACATTAAGAAATCTCAATTGTTTGGAACAAGTCATGCTACAACAATAATCACTAAGCATATGGTCAAAGCAACATATAACATGACATGATAAAGTCTAAGCCACAGTCAAATCAAGCTCCCTTTTGTACCACTATAATCATGAAGCTTCCTACTCTTTTCCAACACCAATCGTCTTATTTGAAACAACTCACAATGAATAATAAACCATAAAGATTAGTGATCTTGTCTCACACATCTACAAATAAGAACTAAGAAGTTCTAAGCTGAAAGCACAAAAAAACTAAAGCTAAACACAGTGCTAGCAAAAGAGAACACTCACAAAACAATAAGAGTGAAAACTACAGTGTTCTAGACAATGAAGAACTAGGCATGACTTCTCCAAAATAGGAGTGTTGGGGTCCGGTCAATTTATTCCAGCAAACCAAACAAAAATAAAACTAAACATAAAAACAAAGACGCTCCAAGTGAAGGGATACAGGTAGGCTACACTAGCACAAATCAACATTTTCTACCGCGTATACCAGGATTACTGTTGTCATAGATCACGAGATTACTACTAGATCAGTAGTTGCGGAACTTGATGAAGCGCGTTGAGGCAGTGTAGATGTTCTGTGTCTCCTCCTTGTCCTCGTCCCACGAGCATCTCGCCTTGCGCGGATCGTCCAAGTGCCACAGAAGAAGCACCTCCGAGGTATCGACACGTGCGGGGTGGAAGCGTCAGACGCCGGACTGCTTGGTCCACGTGTGCAACACAGGCGTGAGGAGTGGCGGCTGGGTGGAATGGTCTAACCCTTGTCAGCTCGCCCCACCCTCTCTTATATAGGCGTCCCTAGTGGGCTTCTACATTAGCAGCCCATTAATAGCCTAAGCCTGGTCTAATTCGGATCTAATCCTCATTAGGCTTCTAGCCCCTTAAGTGTGTGACCCTATAGGTTCATATACGTGTAGACATGACACAAATACACTTATTCTATCAATAGTTGGTAGCGGCCTCTAGCAAGACGTGCCAACTCCTAAACGCATACAAAGATCATATCGGACGAACCATCACGGTTTAGTACATGTCTTTCCCTTTGTGTAGAGGGAGTGTCCCAACCTTTATTTAATATAAGGTGGAGTCCCCTGTGTTTACAATGCTAGTCCCTGGATCAATAGCTAGCATCCACAGTTAAGATGTAATATCAAGAAACAAAGGTCATAATATAACTTTATAACTAGGAATAACATAATTTTACTACATCTTGCATAGCTCATTTGGCTATTACATTACATTGCAGCGGAATAACTATAAGCATGGGGTCCTTCATCTTCAAGGTGCCACAGGCAAATGTTGGTTGTAGACTTTGTAATCCTAATCAATCAATCTTCACTAAAATCAAATCAAACCTGCAACATTACAAGTTACAGCCACAAGGGTCAATACATTTGAATTGTATTGGCAAGTTTCACTACTATGTGGAATAAGTGGATTCTATCATTACATGCATTTTTGGCTAAGTAGGGTTTAAGGCTCATTTGCAGAAGCAAAATTTATCCTATCTTTTCAAAATGGTTTTGGTCCTTTGTCAAATCTCCTTTTCAAAATCCCTTGAACTCCTTGGTAACCCCAAGTGCATCAAGTTTTACCAAAATCTCTTGAGCTCCTTGGTAACCCCAAGTGCATCAAGTTTTATCAAAATCTCTTGAGCTCCTTGGTAACCCCAAGTGCATCAAGTTTTACCAAAATCTCTTGAGCTCCTTGGTAACCCCAAGTGCATCAAGTTTTATCAAAATCTCTTGAGCTCCTTGGTAACCCCAAGTGCATCAAGTTTTATCAAATTCTCTTGAGCTCCTTGGTAACCCCAAGTGCATCAAGTTTTATCAAAATCTCTTGAGCTCCTTGGTAACCCCAAGTGCATCAAGTTTTATCAAATTCTCTTGAGCTCCTTGGTACCCCCAAGTGCATCAAGTCTTTAAAAGTTTTCTTTTAGAAATTAGAATGTCGAGATTTCCCATAGCTTCACACTTTAGTTGCTCAGTATTGTCCATAACCGGGGACACGGCTAAGTACTTAGATTTTATTATCTTCTGCAGAAGTAGTACACTTAACCCACATGTCACAATCCCATCTTGTTGCCACCAGTGGCCACTGGATTAGTGCTCACCAAGATGGAGTACCGGCAGATTGAGAATGTGACGAAGTCTTTCCAGAGGGTCCTCCCATACACCATTGCTAGATTGTCTTCAGTACCCATGTAGGATTCCAGGTCCTCATGTCCAGTAACTTGAAGACAATGCATGGGTCTTCCCAATGTATTTGACTAAGCCAGAGCCATAAATAGCATGTGGTTGCACACGAAAGCCACAATTGGAGAAACATGTTCAATCTCTAAGTTTCCTGGGTGGTTTCCTTTGGAGCACAACACAAAGAGATTGCCATAGACATGGTTCCTTTTGTTGCCACCTTCTCCAAAACTCAAAGTATCCTTGTCCACCCAGGTGGTTCATTGAGTCCTTGTTTTATTATATAAAAACACAAGTTCTTTTCTCAACTTCATAAAATCTCATCATGTATCTCTTTTCAAAATATAGCATGGCTAAGCATGTAACAACTACATTGTTTTCACTAAGGAATGTATAGGGAATCCTATTAGGATTTAGCATAGCATAAGTATAAAAATTCTTTTCATGCATGTTTCAAAATCCACTAAGTATAATGAAAATAGTAGGAATTAAGATGATAGTGTAACTTGCCTTTCTTTTGGTAGGGAATGTTGGTTCACTCCTTGATCTTGCTAGTCTCACACTTTTCTAACTTCACTACAATCAATCAAGCAAACACAATATCAACTAGCATTCCAAACCAATAATCAATCAAACAATTCACTCACATAAAACAATGGGATCTAAGTCATGCATGCAAGCATGCAAGAGATAGTTTTACTTGCAAAGATGGTCTCCACTAGGCTTCTAAACTTTGTACGGTTCAAAGTGGTCATTTTCCAAAGTGGCAAAGTCATTTGCAAAGGGTTTTGTCCATAAACCATTTTTAAAACCATTCATTATTTTATGTGGTGGAAAATATTTTTATCAAAGCAACAACTTTAAGTTGTTCACCAAATAAGTTGTTGTTTCTCAAAACTTGGTGTTTAGGGTTAGTAGGTTTGATCCAAATCATTTTCCCAAGGTTTTTACTCTAAAAACATTTTCATAACAAAACCATTATTTTTATTTGGCTAGAAATGGGCTAAATTAATTAATCCATCCTAAACTTCACCAAACCCATTTTCAAAACCATGGGTTGATTCCTAGGGTCAGTAAGTTCACCACAAACTAATTTTCCAAGGTTTCAACCTCAAAAACATTTTTGAACAATTTTTCCAATCTAAACAAGCATACAAATGTTTCTGCAAAAACAAGCATTTTACCAGAGGCTTTTTACTAAACAAAATCCATGGTTGGCTAGGGCTTGTTCCACTGATTCCAACGATATAAAGTTTGTAATTTTTGGACCTGTGGACCAAAAGTTATAGGGTTTTCAAATCTGCAAAACAAATCTATTTTCAAATCTGTTTTAAATCGTCTGGTGCCACGCGTCGCTTTCCTATTCGCTGGTACCGGTTCGGGTGGATCGGCTGATGCAGACCGTAGGATCTAACTTAGATCTAGCGGTGCAGAGGCATACGATACCTCTTCGATTATATTCTATCATAGCCATACGATTTTGATCCAACAGACACAAACAACAGGCCACTAACTGGCGGCGCTCGACGGCTGCGCGCGGCGGCGACGGTCAGGCGGTGGCGCTACGACGGCTACAGGAAGCAAAGGGCGAAGTGGGGATGCTCACCGTGATCGCAAGGACGTGGTGATGCTCGAAGCGTGGTCGAGGGGCGCTCAGGGACTGCAGCAATTCCTCGCCGGAGTGAGGAACGGCGTCGGGCGGCTCTGGTCGTGGTCGGAGTCGTCGCTATAGATCACGAGAAGGCAAACAGAGGGCATGGTTAGATGCGCATGGTCGAGGCGATGACGTGTGCATGGACGAGAAGGCACGGGGTGATCAGTTCTTACCAGGGAACTTCGCCGGAGAAGAAGGCAGACACGACGACGCTCAGTCGAAGTGGTTGTCGACGTTCTGGGGCGCCCGCGGTTGAATGGGAGGTACAGGGAGAAGCGTCTAGGAGTGGGGAGTGTGCTCGTGTGCTCGGGGAGGCAAGGCGGTGGCTGGGTTCGCCGGAATTGGAGGAGGAAGCTCGTCGGAGCAGTGGTGTTGCGGGGTGAAATAGTCGCAGCCTGGAGGCAGAGAGAGGGAGGCGCGTGAGGGGAAATGGAGAGAAGGGCGAGGCGTTTAATACAGCGTGGTCGCAGGGTGGATTAATGCGGCCATTTACGCGAATTGATCGCCAGCGTTACCTGCTGCAACGGCCGGGCGTCGTCTGCGCGAGGAAGAAGATGAGCTGGAGGGGTGGGGTCCGGGCGTCAGCGAGGAGGAGAGAGGGAAGAAGGGGCCACCAGTCAGTTGCTCTGCGGGTCAGTTAACAAGTGGAAAACGTTTCGCAGAGGGAGAGTGGGAGTGGGCTGGTACTGGGCTTAGTGGGCTTGGCCGACTGGGCTGTGTCTGACTCTTTTTTTTCTTTCCAATGCCTTTTCTTTTTCTATTTCTATTTTCTGTTTTGAAATTCAAACAACAAATGAAGTATTCAAAACTATTCAAACATTCACCACACTTTACAACTTTGAATTTGGTTCTGTTCAGCAACATAAACCAAAATCCCAAAACAAAATAATAATTTTATTTTAGGGTCCATTATTAATTAAATAAATAGACCATTGTTAAAATAGATTTTGATTTATTCAAAACTCCATTTTGAAATCTAAAACAATAACAAAACCAAATCAGTAGGTTTTATTTGAGAATATAAAATACAAGGAAAACTTATTTGAATTAAATAAATAAGTTTTGATAGTTAATTAGAATAGTAAAACCTTTATTTATAAAACTTGGATATTAAATCCTTATTACTTTATTTAAATAAACCTTTACTATTTTTCTCAAATAGAAATATTTTATTTCAAAGGTTTGGCCAAGTTTTAATTTGGCTTATAAAATAATCCTTTATTTGTAAAACTTCTATTTCATTTGAAAACCAAATCTTTTTATTAAAAAGAACCAAAATAGTAATTCCAAATATTTTTATTTTCCTTTATTTAATGTTTTGTCTTTTCAAATCCCTTTAGGATTTGTTTGATCCAAATTGGTTTGAAGATTCCCTTTTGAATTCAAAAAGTTTCTTCTCACTCTGAAAATCAACAAAGTTTTCTTTTATTCAATTTTTTTTTCACATTACAAGATTTGGAAAATCTTGGGATGTGACAGGCTACCACCCTTAAAATAAATCTCGTCCTGAGATTTGGGAAAGCTAGGGTTACAAGTAGGCTCAAAACATCTAGGGTACTACCACCCTTAAAAATTTTCAAACTAAACTACATGTTGGCTTGCTTGGGATCTTGGGGAAACTTCTCTGAGCAAACATTTGCATTGTGTCCTTTGTTTCCATACTTGACTCATGGGCCAAGGTTGAGATTCTCCATAGGCTTGTTCAACTTGTTCTTCATCTTTTCTGGACAGTTGCTTGCATAATGTCCTGGGTTCTTGCAATTGAAACAGTTGATATCTTTGAGTTCTTTACGTGGCTCTTGTGGACAAGTTGCTACATAATGGCCTAGCTCTTTGCAGTTGTTGCACACCACTTGGCCAATCTCTTTATTCTTCTGGTTCTCTGGGCATTCACTGGAATAGTGTCCCATTTCTTTACATTTATGACATTGCACATGGCTTTTGTCCTTCTTTTGCTTTTTGGGTTTCTCCAAAGCTAGAAGTGCATCTAGTTCATGTTGTTCATATGTTATCTGGTAGGTTGGAATGTCTACAGGCTTCCTGGACCTTCTATTGCTCTTTGGATAATTCTTCTTTGGTCCTTTGAATTGGGTTGTTTTGTTTGGAGGTATAAGTGGTCCTTTTCCTTTGTCATCAACCTGTTTGGTAGACTTGGATCCTTCTTGATGGTTTGCAATCATTTGTTGCACTCCACCTTGTTTCCTTTGTTCAACAATGGAATAGATGGGGAATTGGATAGGAACATGGTTGTTTCCTTCACATAGGTAGCAAGTATCTAGAGAGGTGGGACATTGTCCAACAGGATGTTTCTCTTCACAGTTGGGGCATTGATCTCCATGCTCCTTGGAAGTATGATCCTTGTCTCCACAAATAATGCAAGCTGGGGCTCCATCTAGAATAACATTTATGTCATCCTTGTTGTCACTAACACTTTTGGAATAGTTTTCTTCCATTTTGATCATTTGATCAGTCACCTTAAGCATCAGTTGGGCTTGAGTTTCCAAAAATCCCTGCAGTGTTGGATCTTCACCACTAGTGTTAGCTATGAACTGAGCTGTCATTTGGTTCAACTGGTGTTGGGTTGCTATGAGCTTTTTCATGCTGTCCTCTTGGTTGGTGTTGGTGTCTTCAACCTTGAGGTTGGAGTCTCTTGGAGTAGTCATCTGTTTGGGCTGAATGGAGATTAGAATAGGCAAGATATTTCTAAGGAATCAATTCTAATCACACATAACACTATTCACACAAGCAATGTGCAAGCATTCACAAACAACTTTTCACTCAAACAACAAAGTTCAAGCTCATACTTAGGCAACAAAATATTTTTGTTACACCACATAAGTTGGTGTGTTTGACTTATCTATAATATGGTGGTCCATCTATATGGTTCACTTGTGATCTTTCCTTCCTTCTTGGTTCCTCTTGTATGAGATCATGGTTTCCTTGAGAAAAACTCTTTGTTACAATAACTTCTAGTGAAGTGAACTCCTTCTAATTTTGCATTCCCTTAGTCTCCATATCTTGAGCAAGATTTTCTTGTCTCACTTGTAGTCCTTAGTGGTACCTAATATTGAGGTCCTTGGTGAATATGCTGAAGATGTTGAAGTCATTAGAGTTGATGAAGTCCTTTGCACATGGTGTAGTCTTTGGCCATGGGGTAGGTTTTTCCATCAAGTTGAAGTAGAAGAGATGTAGAGTTGAAACCAAAGTGGTTGAGGAAAGAGTTTACAAGATTGTTTGCAAGTAAGTTTTGGAACAAATATAACTCCTATTCTTCTAAGGGTTTTTGTCCCATCCTAGGGTTTACAAATCCTACAGGCAACACAATGCTCTGATACCATCTGTAGAGGGAGTGTCCCAACCTTTATTTAATATAAGGTGGAGTCCCCTGTGTTTACAATGCTAGTCCCTAGATCAATAGCTAGCATCCACAGTTAAGATGTAATATCAAGAAACAAAGGTCATAATATAACTTTATAACCAGGAATAACATAATTTTATTACATCTTGCATAGCTCATTTGGCTATTACATTACATTGCAGCGGAATAACTATAAGCATGGGGTCCTTCATCTTCAAGGTGCCACAGGCAAATGTTGGTTGTAGACTTTGTAATCCTAATCAATCAATCTTCACTAAAATCAAATCAAACCTGCAACATTACAAGTTACATCCACAAGGGTCAATACATTTGAATTGTATTGGCAAGTTTCACTACTATGTGGAATAAGTGGATTCTATCATTACATGCATTTTTGGCTAAGTAGGGTTTAAGGCTCATTTGCAGAAGCAAAATTTATCCTATCTTTTCAAAATGGTTTTGGTCCTTTGTCAAATCTCCTTTTCAAAATCCCTTGAACTCCTTGGTAACCCCAAGTGCATCAAGTTTTACCAAAATCTCTTGAGCTCCTTGGTAACCCCAAGTGCATCAAGTTTTATCAAAATCTCTTGAGCTCCTTGGTAACCCCAAGTGCATCAAGTTTTACCAAAATCTCTTGAGCTCCTTGGTAACCCCAAGTGCATCAAGTTTTATCAAAATCTCTTGAGCTCCTTGGTAACCCCAAGTGCATCAAGTTTTATCAAATTCTCTTGAGCTCCTTGGTAACCCCAAGTGCATCAAGTTTTATCAAAATCTCTTGAGCTCCTTGGTAACCCCAAGTGCATCAAGTTTTATCAAATTCTCTTGAGCTCCTTGGTACCCCCAAGTGCATCAAGTCTTTAAAAGTTTTCTTTTAGAAATTAGAATGTCGAGATTTCCCATAGCTTCACACATTAGTTGCTCAGTATTGTCCATAACCGGGGACACGGCTAAGTACTTAGATTTTATTATCTTCTGCAGAAGTAGTACACTTTACCCACATGTCACAATCCCATCTTGTTGCCACCAGTGGCCACTGGATTAGTGCTCACCAAGATGGAGTACCGGCAGATTGAGAATGTGACGAAGTCTTTCCAGAGGGTCCTCCCATACACCATTGCTAGCTTGTCTTCAGTACCCATGTAGGATTCCAGGTCCTCATGTCCAGTAACTTGAAGACAATGCATGGGTCTTCCCAATGTATTTGACTAAGCCAGAGCCATAAATAGCATGTGGTTGCACACGAAAGCCACAATTTGAGAAACATGTTCAATCTCTAAGTTTCCTGGGTGGTTTCCTTTGGAGCACAACACAAAGAGATTGCCATAGACATGGTTCCTTTTGTTGCCACCTTCTCCAAAACTCAAAGTATCCTTGTCCATCCAGGTGGTTCATTGAGTCCTTGTTTTATTATATAAAAACACAAGTCCTTTTGTCAACTTCATAAAATCTCAACATGTATCTCTTTTCAAAATATAGCATGGCTAAGCATGTAACAACTACATTGTTTTCACTAAGGAATGTATATGGAATCCTATTAGGATTTAGCATAGCATAAGTATAAAAATTCTTTTCATGCATGTTTCAAAATCCACTAAGTATAATGAAAATAGTAGGAATTTAGATGATAGTGTAACTTGCCTTTCTTTTGGTAGGGGATGTTGGTTCACTCCTTGATCTTGCTAGTCTCACACTTTTCTAACTTCACTAAAATCAATCAAGCAAACACAATATCAACTAGCATTCCAAACCAATAATCAATCAAACAATTCACTCACATAAAACAATGGGATCTAAGTCATGCATGCAAGCATGCAAGAGATAGTTTTACTTGCAAAGATGGTATCCACTAGGCTTCTAAACTTTGTAGGGTTCAAAGTGGTCATTTTCCAAAGTGGCAAAGTCATTTGCAAAGGGTTTTGTCCATAAACCATTTTTAAAACCATTCATTATTTTATGTGGTGGAAAATATTTTTATCAAAGCAACAACTTTAAGTTGTTCACCAAATAAGTTGTTGTTTCTCAAAACTTGGTGTTTAGGGTCAGTAGGTTTGATCCAAATCATTTTCCCAAGGTTTTTACTCTAAAAACATTTTCATAACAAAACCATTATTTTTATTTGGCTAGAAATGGGCTAAATTAATTAATCCATCCTAAACTTCACCAAATCCATTTTCAAAACCATGGGTTGATTCCTAGGGTCAGTAAGTTCACCACAAACTAATTTGCCAACGTTTCAACCTCAAAAACATTTTTGAACAATTTTTCCAATCTAAACAAGCATACAAATGTTTCTGCAAAAACAAGCATTTTACCAGAGGCTTTTTACTAAACAAAATCCATGGTTGGCTAGGGCTTGTTCCACTGATTCCAACGATATAAAGTTTGTAATTTTTGGACGTGTGGATCAAAAGTTATAGGGTTTTCAAATCTGCAAAACAAATATATTTTCAAATCTGTTTTAAATCGTCTGGTGCCACGCGTCGCTTTCCTATTCGCTGGTACCGGTTTGGGTGGATCGGCTGATGCAGACCGTAGGATCTAACTTAGATCTAGCGGCACAGAGGCATACGATACCTCTTCGATTATATTCTATCATAGCCATACGATTTTGATCCAACAGACACAAGCAACAGGCCACTAACTGGCGGCGCTCAACGGCTGCGCGCGGCGGCAACGGTCAGGCGGTGGCGCTACAGCGGCTACAGGAAGCAAAGGGCGAAGTGGGGATGCTCACCGTGATCGCAAGGACGTGGTGATGCTCGAAGCGTGGTCGGTTGGTCGAGGGGCGCTCAGGGACTGCAACAATTCCTCGCCGGAGTGAGGAACGGCGTCGGGCGGCTCTGGTCGTGGTCGGAGTCGTCGCTACAGATCACGAGAAGGCAAACAGAGGGCATGGTTAGATGCGCATGGTCGAGGCGATGACGTGTGCGTGAACGAGAAGGCGCGGGGGGATCAGTTCTTACCAGGGAACTTCGCCGGAGAAGAAGGCAGACACGACGGCGCTCAGTCGAAGTGGTTGTCGACGTTCTGGGGCGCCCGCGGTTGAATGGGAGGTACAGGGAGAAGCGTCTGGGAGTGGGGAGTGTGCTCGTGTGCTTGGGGAGGCAAGGCGGTGGCTGGGTTCGCCAGAATTGGAGGAGGAAGCTCGTCGGAGCAGTGGTGTTGCGGGGTGAAATAGTCGCAGCCTGGAGGCAGAGAGAGGGACGCGCGTGAGGGGAAATGGAGAGAAGGGCGAGGCGTTTAATACAGCGTGGTCGCAGGGTGGATTAATGCGGCCATTTACGCGAATTGATCGCCGGTGTTACCTGCTGCAACGGCCGGGCGTCGTCTGCGCGAGGAAGAAGATGAGCTGGAGGGGTGGGGTCCGGGCGTCAGCGAGGAGGAGAGAGGGAAGAAGGGGCCACCAGTCAGTTGCTCTCCGGGTCAGTTAACAAGTGGAAAACGTTTCGCAGAGGGAGAGTGGGAGTGGGCTGGTACTGGGCTTAGTGGGCTTGGCCGACTGGGCTGTGTCTGACTCTTTTTTTTCTTTCCAATGCCTTTTCTTTTTCTATTTCTATTTTCTGTTTTGAAATTCAAACAACAAATGAAGTATTCAAAACTATTCAAACATTCACCACACTTTACAACTTTGAATTTGGTTCTGTTCAGCAACATAAACCAAAATCCCAAAACAAAATAATAATTTTATTTTAGGGTCCATTATTAATTAAATAAATAGACCATTGTTAAAATAGATTTTGATTTATTCAAAACTCCATTTTGAAATCTAAAACAATAACAAAACCAAATCAGTAGGTTTTATTTGAGAATATAAAATACAAGGAAAACTTATTTGAATTAAATAAATAAGTTTTGATAGTTAATTAGAATAGTAAAACCTTTATTTATAAAACTTGGATATTAAATCCTTATTACTTTATTTAAATAAACCTTTATTTTCTCAAATAGAAATATTTTATTTCAAAGGTTTGGCCAAGTTTTAATTTGGCTTATAAAATAATCCTTTATTTGTAAAACTTCTATTTCATTTGAAAACCAAATCTTTTTATTAAAAAGAAGCAAAATAGTAATTCCAAATATTTTTATTTTCCTTTATTTAATGTTTTGTCTTTTCAAATCCCTTTAGGATTTGTTTGATCCAAATTGGTTTGAATATTCCCTTTTGAATTCAAAAAGTTTCTTCTCACTCTGAAAATCAACAAAGTTTTATTTTATTCAATTTTTTTTCACATTACAAGATTTGGAAAATCTTGGGATGTGACAGGCTACCACCCTTAAAATAAATCTTGTCCCGAGATTTGGGAAAGCTAGGGTTACAAGTAGGCTCAAAACATCTAGGGTACTACCACCCTTAAAAAATTTCAAACTAAACTACATGTTGGCTTGCTTGGGATCTTGGGGAAACTTCTCTGGGCAAACATTTGCATTGTGTCCTTTGTTTCCATACTTGACTCATGGGCCAAGGTTGAGATTCTCCATAGGCTTGTTCAACTTGTTCTTCATCTTTTCTGGACAGTTGCTTGCATAATGTCCTGGGTTCTTGCAATTGAAACAGTTGATATCTTTGAGTTCTTTACGTGGCTCTTGTGGACAAGTTGCTACATAATGGCCTAGCTCTTTGCAGTTGTTGCACACCACTTGGCCAATCTCTTTATTCTTCTGGTTCTCTGGGCATTCACTGGAATAGTGTCCCATTTCTTTACATTTATGACATTGCACATGGCTTTTGTCCTTCTTTTGCTTTTTGGGTTTCTCCAAAGCTAGAAGTGCATCTAGTTCATGTTGTTCATATGTTATCTGGTAGGTTGGAATGTCTACAGGCTTCCTGGACCTTCTATTGCTCTTTGGATAATTCTTCTTTGGTCCTTTGAATTGGGTTGTTTTGTTTGGAGGTATAAGTGGTCCTTTTCCTTTGTCATCAACCTGTTTGGTAGACTTGGATCCTTCTTGATGGTTTGCAATCATTTGTTGCACTCCACCTTGTTTCCTTTGTTCAACAATGGAATAGATGGGGCATTGGATAGGAACATGGTTGTTTCCTTCACATAGGTAGCAAGTAGCTAGAGAGGTGGGACATTGTCCAACAGGATGTTTCTCTTCACAGTTGGGGCATTGATCTCCATGCTCCTTGGAAGTATGATCCTTGTCTCCACAAATAATGCAAGCTGGGGCTCCATCTAGAATAACATTTATGTCATCCTTGTTGTCACTAACACTTTTGGAATAGTTTTCTTCCATTTTGATCATTTGATCAGTCACCTTAAGCATCAGTTGGGCTTGAGTTTCCAAAAATCCCTGTAGTGTTGGATCTTCACCACTAGTGTTAGATATGAACTGAGCTGTCATTTGGTTCAACTGGTGTTGGGTTGCTATGAGCTTTTTCATGCTGTCCTCTTGGTTGGTGTTGGTGTCATCAACCTTGAGGTTGGAGTTTCTTGGAGTAGTCATCTGTTTGGGCTGAATGGAGATTAGAATAGGCAAGATATTTCTAAGGAATCAATTCTAATCACACATAACACTATTCACACAAGCAATGTGCAAGCATTCACAAACAACTTTTCACTCAAACAACAAAGTTCAAGCACATACTTAGGCAACAAAATATTTTTGTTACACCACATAAGTTGGTGTGTTTGACTTATCTATAATATGGTGGTCCATCTATATGGTTCACTTGTGATCTTTCCTTCCTTCTTGGTTCCTCTTGTATGAGATCATGGTTTCCTTGAGAAAAACTCTTGGTTACAATAACTTCTAGTGAAGTGAACTCCTTCTAATTTTGCATTCCCTTAGTCTCCATATCTTGAGCAAGATTTTCTTGTCTCACTTGTAGTCCTTAGTGGTACCTAAGATTGAGGTCCTTGGTGAATATGCTGAAGATGTTGAAGTCATTAGAGTTGATGAAGTCCTTTGCACATGGTGTAGTCTTTGGCCATGGGGTAGGTTTTTCCATCAAGTTGAAGTAGAAGAGATGTAGAGTTGAAACCAAAGTGGTTAAGGAAAGAGTTTACAAGATTGTTTGCAAGTAAGTTTTGGAACAAATATAACTCCTATTCTTCTAAGGGTTTTTGTCCCATCCTAGGGTTTACAAATCCTACAGGCAACACAATGCTCTGATACCATCTGTAGAGGGAGTGTCCCAACCTTTATTTAATATAAGGTGGAGTCCCCTGTGTTTACAATGCTAGTCCCTGGATCAATAGCTAGCATCCACAGTTAAGATGTAATATCAAGAAACAAAGGTCATAATATAACTTTATAACCAGGAATAACATAATTTTATTACATCTTGCATAGCTCATTTGGCTATTACATTACATTGCAGCGGAATAACTATAAGCATGGGGTCCTTCATCTTCAAGGTGCCACAGGAAAATGTTGGTTGTAGACTTTGTAATCCTAATCAATCAATCTTCACTAAAATCAAATCAAACCTGCAACATTACAAGTTACAACCACAATGGTCAATACATTTGAATTGTATTGGCAAGTTTCACTACTATGTGGAATAAGTGGATTCTATCATTACATGCATTTTTGGCTAAGTAGGGTTTAAGGCTCATTTGCAGAAGCAAAATTTATCCTATCTTTTCAAAATGGTTTTGGTCCTTTGTCAAATCTCCTTTTCAAAATCCCTTGAACTCCTTGGTAACCCCAAGTGCATCAAGTTTTACCAAAATCTCTTGAGCTCCTTGGTAACCCCAAGTGCATCAAGTTTTATCAAAATCTCTTGAGCTCCTTGGTAACCCCAAGTGCATCAAGTTTTACCAAAATCTCTTGAGCTCCTTGGTAACCCCAAGTGCATCAAGTTTTATCAAAATCTCTTAAGCTCCTTGGTAACCCCAAGTGCATCAAGTTTTATCAAATTCTCTTGAGCTCCTTGGTAACCCCAAGTGCATCAAGTTTTATCAAAATCTCTTGAGCTCCTTGGTAACCCCAAGTGCATCAAGTTTTATCAAATTCTCTTGAGCTCCTTGGTACCCCCAAGTGCATCAAGTCTTTAAAAGTTTTCTTTTAGAAATTAGAATGTCGAGATTTCCCATAGCTTCAAACTTTAGTTGCTCAGTATTGTCCATAACCGGGGACACGGCTAAGTACTTAGATTTTATTATCTTCTGCAGAAGTAGTACACTTTACCCACATGTCACAATCCC
Source organism: Avena sativa (assembly GCA_916181665.1). Classification (NCBI taxonomy): domain Eukaryota; kingdom Viridiplantae; phylum Streptophyta; class Magnoliopsida; order Poales; family Poaceae; genus Avena; species Avena sativa. Next base: position 149,149,985 of record OV702283.1, on the reverse strand, counting down.
ATCTTGTTGCCACCAGTGGCCACTGGATTAGTGCTCACCAAGATGGAGTACCGGCAGATTGAGAATGTGACGAAGTCTTTCCAGAGGGTCCTCCCATACACCATTGCTAGCTTGTCTTCAGTACCCATGTAGGATTCCAGGTCCTCATGTCCAGTAACTTGAAGACAATGCATGGGTCTTCCCAATGTATTTGACTAAGCCAGAGCCATAAATAGCATGTGGTTGCACACGATAGCCACAATTTGAGAAACATGTTCAATCTCTAAGTTTCCTGGGTGGTTTCCTTTGGAGCACAACACAAAGAGATTGCCATAGACATGGTTCCTTTTGTTGCCACCTGCTCCAAAACTCAAAGTATCCTTGTCCACCCAGGTGGTTCATTGAGTCCTTGTTTTATTATATAAAAACACAAGTCCTTTTCTCAACTTCATAAAATCTCAACATGTATCTCTTTTCAAAATATAGCATGGCTAAGCATGTAACAACTACATTTTTTTCACTAAGGAATGTATAGGGAATCCTATTAGGATTTAGCATAGCATAAGTATAAAAATTCTTTTCATGCATGTTTCAAAATCCACTAAGTATAATGAAAATAGTAGGAATTTAGATGATAGTGTAACTTGCCTTTCTTTTGGTAGGGGATGTTGGTTCACTCCTTGATCTTGCTAGTCTCACACTTTTCTAACTTCACTACAATCAATCAAGCAAACACAATATCAACTAGCATTCCAAACCAATAATCAATCAAACAATTCACTCACATAAAACAATGGGATCTAAGTCATGCATGCAAGCATGCAAGAGATAGTTTTACTTGCAAAGATGGTATCCACTAGGCTTCTAAACTTTGTAGGGTTCAAAGTGGTCATTTTCCAAAGTGGCAAAGTCATTTGCAAAGGGTTTTGTCCATAAACCATTTTTAAAACCATTCATTATTTTATGTGGTGGAAAATATTTTTATCAAAGCAACAACTTTAAGTTGTTCACCAAATAAGTTGTTGTTTCTCAAAACTTGGTGTTTAGGGTCAGTAGGTTTGATCCAAATCATTTTCCCAAGGTTTTTACTCTAAAAACATTTTCATAACAAAACCATTATTTTTATTTGGCTAGAAATGGGCTAAATTAATTAATCCATCCTAAACTTCACCAAACCCATTTTCAAAACCATGGGTTGATTCCTAGGGTCAGTAAGTTCACCACAAACTAATTTGCCAAGGTTTCAACCTCAAAAACATTTTTGAACAATTTTTCCAATCTAAACAAGCATACAAATGTTTCTGCATAAACAAGCATTTTACCAGAGGCTTTTTACTAAACAAAATCCATGGTTGGCTAGGGCTTGTTCCACTGATTCCAACGATATAAAGTTTGTAATTTTTGGACGTGTGGATCAAAAGTTATAGGGTTTTCAAATCTGCAAAACAAATCTGTTTTCAAATCTGTTTTAAATCGTCTGGTGCCACGCGTCGCTTTCCTATTCGCTGGTACCGGTTCGGGTGGATCGGCTGATACAGACCGTAGGATATAACTTAGATCTAGCGAAGCAGATGCATACGATACCTCTTCGATTATATTCTATCATAGCCATACGATTTTGATCCAATGGACACAAACAACAGGCCACTAACTGGCGGCGCTCGAGGGCTGCGCGCGGCGGCGACGATCAGGCGGTGGCGCTACGGCGGCTGCAGGAAGCAAAGGGCGAAGTGGGGAAGCTCAACGTGATCGCAAGGACGTGGTGATGCTCGGAGCGTGGTCTGTTGGTCGAGGGGCGCTCAGGGACTGCAGCAATTCCTCGCCGGAGTGAGGAACGGCGTCGGGCGGTTCTGGTTGTGGTCGGAGTCATCGCTACAGATCATGAGAAGGAAAACAGAGGGCATGGTTAGATGCGCATGGTCGAGGCGATGACGTGTGAGTGAACGAGAAGGCGCGGGGTGATCAGTTCTTACCAGGGAACTTCGCCGGAGAAGAAGGCAGACACGGCGGCGCTCAGTCAAAGTGGTTGTCGATGTTCTGGGGCGCCCGCAGTTGAATGGGAGGTACAGGGAGAAGCGTCTGGGAGTGGGGAGTGTGCTCGTGTGCTCGGGGAGTCAAGGCGGTGGCTGGGTTCGCCGGAATTGGAGGAGGAAGCTCGTCGGAGCAGTGGTGTTGCGGGGCGAAATAGTCGCAGCCTGGAGGCAGAGAGAGGGAGGCGCATGAGGGGAAATGGAGAGAAGGGCGAGGCGTTTAATACAGCGTGGTCGCAGGGTGGATTAATGTGGCCATTTACGCGAATTGATCGCCAACGTTACCTGCTGCAACGGCCGGGCGTCGTCTGCGCGAGGAAGAAGATGAGCTGGAGGGGTGGGGTCCGGGCGTCAGCGAGGAGGAGAGAGGGAAGAAGGGGCCACCAGTCAGTTGCTCTGCGGGTCAGTTAACAAGTGGAAAACGTTTCACAGAGGGAGAGTGGGAGTGGGCTGGTACTGGGCTTAGTGGGCTTGGCCGACTGGGCTGTGTCTGACTCTTTTTTTCTCTTTCCAATGCCTTTTCTTTTTCTATTTCTATTTTCTGTTTTGAAATTCAAACAACAAATCAAGTATTCAAAACAATTCAAACATTCACCACACTTTACAACTTTGAATTTGGTTCTGTTCAGCAACATAAACCAAAATCCCCAAACAAAATAATAATTTTATTTTAGGGTCCATTATTAATTAAATAAATAGACCATTGCTAAAATAGATTTTGATTTATTCAAAACTCCATTTTGAAATCTAAAACAATAACAAAACCAAATCAGTAGGTTTTATTTGAGAATATAAAATAATAGGAAAACTTATTTGAATTAAATAAAAAGTTTTGATGGTTAATTAGAATAGTAAAATCTTTATTTATAAAACTTGGATATTAAATCCTTATTACTTTATTTAAATAAACCTTTACTATTTTTCTCAAATAGAAATATTTTATTTCAAAGGTTTGGCCAAGTTTTAATTTGTCTTATAAAATAATCCTTTATTTGTAAAACTTCTATTTCATTTGAAAACCAAATCTTTTTATTAAAAAGAACCAAAATAGTAATTCCAAATATTTTTATTTTCCTTTATTTAATGTTTTGTCTTTTCAAATCCCTTTAGGATTTGTTTGATCCAAATTGGTTTGAAGATTCCCTTTTGAATTCAAAAAGTTTCTTCTCACTCTGAAAATCAACAAAGTTTTATTTTATTCAATTTTGTTTTCACATTACAAGATTTGGAAAATCTTGGGATGTGACACTTTGCCTCACGATATTTGGTCTAGATTCAAGCTGACCTCCCTTTCTCGATACTGTGATTCGGAATCCCTTTACTAGTTTAACTCTTAACCTTATGTAGCATGGCCATGTATTTCTGGATCCGATCACTCGAGGGGCCCAGAGATATCTCTCTCAAGCAGAGAGGGGCAAATCCCATCTTGATTGACCATGCCTTGCATCATGCTTCAAGACAAACCCGAAAGCTACCTTTATAACTACCCAGTTACGGAGAAGCGTCTGATAGCCCCAAAGTAGGTCGATCGACATCTCAAGTACATGCGACAATCTCAGGTCTAACGATAAAACGTACACGATGTGTAGAGAGAGCTGCAAGTCTAATTGCCAGTCTCAAGTTGGGTCAGTCCAACCCTATGTTCATAACATGTGTCCACATCATTGGTTTGACATCTCCATGTCTATGACTTGCAAAACATAGTTATCAACCAATCGATGTGCTAGTCTAATATTCTTGTGTGTCCTCACATGAACTTCGACTAGGGACAACTATTAGATAACCATACAAGTATAGAGTTTCACAAACAATTCACATAATTGCCAATCAATACAAGTTGTCTGATATGGATATTCAAGGAACATTACGATAACTCATGGATACATAAGAAATATAATCATCTCTATGATTTCCTCTAGGGCATATTTCCTTCACCAAGAAAAACACAATAGTGCATGAAGCAATAAAAATGAAGTGTCTAGAAAGAGACCTGACATTTTTATTGATGAAGAAGGGGATTCCTTGGGAATCCCCAAGATTTGATGCCTGTACCTCTTGAATATTTCTTGGGGTGACACGGGTGGCATCCCAAAGCTTGAGATTTTGTCCATACTTCATCTCATCACATCATTCTTCCCCTACACTTGAAAATTTCCTTCATACAAAACTTCACACAATCTTCATTAGCAACATTAGTGTATTCAAGATAATAAATCTTTGGGTTTAGTTTCAACACAAGTAAAACTTCTATTAAAACACAATATACTGTAGCAACTCCTTTTAAAATCTCAAGTGATCAAAGAGAACTCAAAAAGAAACCGATAAGAGGCAAATGCAAATAATGGCAGAAATCTGTCAAAACTGACCAACAGGTAAAAACCGATTTTTGCGAAGACCTTATGTTGCTCAAATCAAAAAGTGCTAAACTAATTAAAGTTATATAATGACATGGGGAATATTCTTAAAAAATTACATCTCAATCTGACGTACTGGGATTTTTCACGATTTTTTACAGTAAAGCACAAAAAATTTGTTTCGGGACAACAACTTCCCCAAATCTTTCTTCTCTCTCATTTAGAGGTTGTTCTTGGCATAAAAACCACACAAAAAGGATAAGGAGAGGTTATTACAGAGGCAATAACTTCCAAGACTCAACAAAAAAAACTTACTGAAATAAAAATAATTTGGGTTATCTCCCAATAGTACTTTTCTTTAACGTCTTTAAGCTAGGCATGGAAAGCAAGAATCACGTATTTTCGAATGAAGAAGCATTAAAATCAAGTTCCTTGCCCCTACCTTTATTACCTTTACTCTTATCTTTAGGGAATGTATGATTGCTTGGTGGAGAAGCAAAATACATGATGCCTTTTCCCACATCTATTATTGCTCCAAGGAGTTTCAGTAGGGATCTTCCAAGTGTAATTTGTCCTTTTCCTACACATTCAATAACAAGATAATCAGTAGACACCACTTTACCTAAGATCTTTGTAAACACTCCTTCAGCTATTCCAATGGGTAGTATAGTGACTTTATTGGTAAGAGATATTTCTTCTCCTCCTTTAGAAAGTCCCCAAAGATTCAAAGATTCATAGATATCTTTAGGCATAAGACAAAATTCAGACATTATATCACAACGAACATAAAAAGTTTCATCATTTATAACCAATTTTACTGTAGGAAGCCATTTTGAAGATTTAGAATTTATTGGAACATATTCATGATGCTCTCTAAGCATGTTATAACATTCTTTTAAACTAGCTGCATTGGTCTCAAGAGTGTTTAATCTAGCATAAATGTTTATAAAGGATGAATCAGATTTCCTAGGCAAATTATATGTTGCAATCAATTTTTATGGCATTAAAAGCTTCATCCTCATTACACTGGATAAAATCTCCTCCTACTACAGCATCCAAAGCATATCTATAAGAAAGTGCAAGACCATAGTAGAAACTGCTAAGAAACAAGCCTAGAGTCATTTTTGGTTCAGTTTTTTCATTTGAATCGGAAATTCTAGACCAAGCTTCTTTGAAACTCTCTTCACTTCCTTGTTTGAAAGTGAAGATCATTTCCACAGGCGACATAGTGATTGGAGCAACACTAGATATCAAAGCAACTTGAAGTAGGAACTAATTTTTTTGTGTTTTTGATAAGAAAAAGCAAACCAGTGCAAATAATTTTTTTTATATTTTTGATACAAAGAAACAAGCAAAACAAAGCAAAATACACTAAGAAAAACAAAAACAAAGTAAGGAGATTGGTTGTGAGAGACTCCCCTTGATAGAATATTCTTTCTCCCTGGAAGGTGATTGACGAGGAGGAAGAGATTGAAGCTGTCCTTATCTCCCCGGCAACGGCGCCAGGAAAGTGCTTGATGGCTCAGATATGTAGAGCTCGTTGGGAACCCTAAGAGGAAGGTATGATGAGCACAACAGGAAGCAGTTATGAAACCAAGGTTATCGAACCAATAGGAGTAAGGAAACAACTCCAAGCTGTTGCTAGCAACTTAGAACCTGCACAACACAAACTCAATACTTTGCCCCAACTTACAGTGAGGTTGTCAATCTCACCGGTTTGATGAAAACAAAGGATTATACGTATAGTATGGAAGATAGTAATTGCTTGCAGAAAGTAAACAGTAACAGTAGATGGTATATCAATGATAAAGGAATGGACCGGGGTCCACGGTTCACTAGAGGTGTTTCTCCTTAAGATAAATAGCATGTTGGGTGAACGAATTACAGTTGGGCAATTGGCAGATTGAAAATGCATAAATATGCATGTACAAGTCATGATGATTCCTATGAAACTTGTTTGGGCATTACAACATAATACATAGACCATAATCCAACTGCATCTATGACTAATAATCCACCTTCATGTTATCATCCGAACCCCTTCTAGTATTAAGTTGCAAGAAATGGATAATTGCATTAAGCAAAGTGTGTAAAGTAAACAATACAATTGACCTTGGACAAGAGGATTGTTTTTTCTCCCTAGTAGCAACAACACATCTACAACCTTAGAGATTTCTATCAATTCAATAGATTACTAGAGGCATGAACCTACTATCGAGCATAAATACTCCCTCTTGGAGTTGCAACATCTACTTGGCCAAAGCATCTACGAACAACGGAGAGCATGCAAGATCACAAATAACACAGACATCATAGAATCAATAATTATTCTTGAACATAGTACTCAATATCCATCAGATCCCAAAAAACACAACATGTAGGATTACAAAATAGATGATCTTGATCATGAACAGGGCTCACAAGATCTAAACATGATAGCACAAAGGAGGAGAACCAACCATCTAGCTACTGTATGGATCCATAGTCCAAGGTTAAAATACTCACACATCACTCCGGAGGCTGGCATGGTGATGAAGAAGGCCTCCAAGATGATCTCTCCCCTTTGGGAGGGTGCCGGGAAGAGCTTCGGATCCCCCCGATCTAGGGATGGAGATGACGGCTACTACGGACTCTTTCGTGGAGATTTGATCAGGTTGCTTAGGGTTTCTACATCGGGGTGCTTTTATAGGTGAAGGGGCAAGGTCAGTGGGCGTACGAGGGGCCCACACCTAGGGCTGGCGTGGCCCCCCTTGGTTGCATCGCCATAGGGTGTGGCCGCCTTGTGGCCCCACTTCGTCTCCCCTCCGGACTTCGTGTTCCTTCTGGTAAAATATTGACTTTGGGTTTTGTCCCGTCCAATTCAGAGAATATTTCCTTACTAGCTTTTCTGAAACCAAAAATAGCAGAAAGCAGGCAACTGGCACTGCGGCATCTTGTCAATAGGTTAGTTCTAAAAAATGTATAAAAATACCTCAGAGTGTAGACAAAACATAAGAAAGTTGATATAAAACAAGCATGGAGCCTCAAAAATTATAGATACATTTACGACGTATCAGGATGCTAGATCTTTTTACAATAGCTAATCTTCTTGTGTTAGATCTTGTGTTTTGATGAATCCACATATTCACATTTCAATCCTATTTTATTTGTGCTTTGAGTTGTAGTTAAGGTCTTTCCTAATTAATACTAGCGTCGATCTGTAGTTGATATCAATATTTGATTTTGTTTGATATTTGGGGATTGGAAAATTTAACCCACTCAGTTAATTTATGTAAATAATCATGGGGTCTCAATCGTTTAATTTATGCAAATAATCAATTTCAATAATCAAGGGATATGAATCATGTTGTTATTAGCATGTACACTACTATTTGTTCCAACAGGTGTAGAGCAGCGACGACGAGTCCAGACACACCAAGACTCGTCATGTGCTAAGGAGGCTGTAGTCCGGCCAGTATGACTCCTACTTTGCTACTGGCGTATACATGTTTCCCTTCTGCAAAATGCTCGGTGCCACTAACTTCAACTTCAACTACGAGGACACGATATCCTACATCCACAATGTCGGCAAGACTGTGAACATCTACGCCTTTTTTCTAAGCACAAGGCTCTCGGCATTCACCTCCGCAACCACCAGCGGGTGGCCATCAGAGAGGGTCACATGCCTCTGATCAAGCCCAAGATGCCCAAGATCAAGGGATAGGGCATCAAGAAGTGGAGGAAACACCAGAGTGAGGAGGCGGAGGCTAGGAGGTGTTGAATTTGTGTGCTGCTGCTGTAAAGCAGCTTATTTTGTTTTTATATTTTGTGTGTTGGCTGCTAAGCATCGAATGTATCGAACCTCATTAAATACCATACTATATATCACCAGTATATCCTATATTAGCTGCTGTAAGCAGCTTATCTATATTTGTTTTGTTTTTTGAATGTATTTATGCTTCTGATATGATTTGCTACTCTGGATTTGCTACCAGATTGGGAAAAAATGTGGGCCAAAAGGAATAATGAATAAAGAGAGAAGCTTCTCTAGATTTGCTACTAATTTGGGCAAAACAAATAATTGTTAGCAAGAGAGAGAGGGAAAAAAGACTCTCTTAAAACTGCCGATTAATAATAAAAAAAATAAAACTGCCAATTTAGGCGAGATGTGCGCATGTAACTACCAAACACGGCCCCACATGGTCCCACACGGTGCGGCCCCACACATTAGCATAACGTGGTCTCGACCAAATAGCCCACACAGTATCACATGACGCGGCCCCACACATTAGCATAACACGGTCCCAACCTACTGGCCTCACACGGTCCCATACAGCGCGGCCCCACAAGTCAGCATAACGGTCAACCTGACGGCAGCTACTGTTCGAGATCTTTGTGAGAGTTTCAGAGAAGCGCATGGGAAAAAGTGAGGAAAAGTTTAGATCCTGCGGAAAACTGGGTACAACTAAGGTAACAAGGGCAACAAAATAGGAATCCCTATTTTTTATGGGATTCACGGCATGGAAAAAAAATCCTAAAAGTGCAAGAAGAAACAAGATCCAATCTAACTTCTGCTAGTAACAATGGAGAGATGGATCTACATACCCTTGTAGAACTTGACTGGAAACGTTATAACCAAACATGGTTGATGATGAGTTCCCCTCCATGATCTAATCTGATCAAGCATCGCAAGAACATCACCTCTGACATGTGCACACATGCACCTCGAGGATGTATCCTACTTCTTGATCCTGCAAGGAGAGGTGGGGAGGTAGATCAGATGAACTCTGGCAGAACAACGACGTGGTGGTGGAGGTGGGGTGAAATTCCTGCATGGTTTCACCGATCTTCTGCGGAGAGGAGGAGGGAGAGAGGCTGTGATGGAGTCCAGTGCTTTGATGTGGATCCCAACCCTCCCCTCCTCTTTATATAGGGTGAGGGTAGGCTTCGTTGGCCCTCCTCCAATCCCCTAGGGCCGGCGGCCAAGGGGTGAGTCTTCCACCATGTTAGCCCCCTATTTTCAAGGGATTTTGCCTTATCCCTTTAACTCCTTCGCATGGGCCTTGGGGGGCTGGTGTGCCTATCTCGTATGTGCTGGGATTCGTGAACTAGAGGTAATAATCATGATGATTATTATACAATCCCTGTTCAATATATAGGTTCATCGAACTATGCTAGAACTATTGTGAACCTTGATTGTGAGAATCAAAGGAAACATCACATGGAGGTGTAGTAAAGATGAACTAACCAAGATGTTCCTAGTCTAGCCTATAGGACTAGATCATGTGTTGAGTGATGATAAAGTTCCCTAATCATGGTATAGAGTATACCACCAACAATAAGAGTACATTATCTATAGAGACAAGGGTACTGATGCGCCTAGTTGATGTAGGTGCACTTCGTCGAGAAACCCCAAGAGAAAGGTGTGATGCAGCACAGCAGCAAGTATTCCCTCAGTAAGAAACCGAGGTTATCAAACCAGTAGGAGGAAGGAAACGTCACACAAGTGTTGCAAGCAACGTGGAAACCTGCACAACACAAACTCAAGACTTTTCCCCAACGAACAGTGAGGTTGTCAATCTCACCGGTTGCTGTAATAAAGGATTAACTGTATGGTGTGGACGGTGATGATGGTTTGCAGCAAGTAAGCAGTGGAAAATGTATCAATGGTAAAGGTTGGACCGGGGTCCATAGTTCACTAGAGGTGCTCTCCTTAGATAAACAACATGTCATGAAGGGTAAACAAATTACAGCAGGGCAATTGACAGGAACTGAGCAAGACATAACAATGCAATACTAGACAAAAAGATCCTATGAGATTCGATTGGGAAATACAATAATATACATAGACCGCCATCCAACTGTATCTATGACTAGAAGTCCACCTTCAGGTTATCATCCGAACCCCCTCCAGTATTAAGTTGCAAGCAACAGACAACTGCTTTAAGAAAAGTGTGTAAGGTAAACAATCCATTTGTTCCATGAACAAGAGACCGTTGTTTTCTCCCTAGTGGCAACAACACATCTACAACCAAAGAGATTTCTGTCACTTCCCTTCGAAACTAGAGGCATGAACCCAATATCGAGCATAAATACCCCCTCTTGGAGTCACTAGCAACCTTTTGGCCAGGATAGCTACTAACAATGGAGAGCATGCAAGATCACAAACAACACAAACATGATAGAATCAAATAGACAAAACCATTAATCAATCTGACATAGTAATCTCAATATCCATCGGATCCCCACAAACACAACATGCATGATTAAAAATAGATTAGATCTTGATCATGAACGGAGCTCACAAGATCTATACATGAAAGCACAAGGAGGAGATACAACCATCTAGCTACTACATGGACCCGTAGTCCAAGGTGGAACTACTCACGCTTCATACTGGAGGCTGGCATGATGAAGAAGAAGGCCTCCGGGATGATCTCCCCTTCGGCAGGGTGCCGGGAAGAACTTCAGATCCCCCTAATCTAGGGACGATGGTGGCGGCGGCTATAGACGGTTTCGTGGAGTTTTGATCGGGTGCCTAGGGTTTCTGCATCGGGGGCTTCTTATAGGCGAAGGGGCAAGCCAGGGGGGCCACCAGGGCAACTGCACCCCCTAGGCGCGGGTTGGGCCATCCCGCACTACCAGGGGTGTGGCCCCCTGGTGAGCCTTTTCCGTCTCGTCTTCTGGCTGCGTGTTGCCCACGGTAAAATATTGACTTTGGTTTTTGTCCCGTCCAATTCCGAGAATATTGATTTTCTGCCTTTCTGGAACCAAAACCAGAAGAAAACAGGCAACTGGCACTGTGGCAACTTGTTAATAGGTTAGTTCCAAAAAACATATAAAAACACCTCAAAGTGTAGACAAAGCAAAGCAAAGTAGATACTAAAAAATCATGGAGCATCAAAAATTATTGATACATTTCTGACGTATCAAGCATCCCCAAGATTAAGTCCTGCTCGTCCTCGAGTAGGTAAGTGATAAATGAATAATTTTTGAGGTGACATGCACCATCAAAACCAAGATCAAACCATTTGCAAGCATAGAAAGCTGGGATCAAAGAACTCTAAACATGTGCTTGCAAGATGGAGTTCTAACAATAAGACAAAGTAACTATGCATGCAACATGAAAGGCTACAAACAAAGATCATGAATAACATGCATTGAAAAATGTTTGTTTGTTTCACATATAGAAAACATGGCATAGTGGCATTCAGCTTGTCCCTCATGGAGTAGCAAATAGATGCATAGGACAGCTTCAAAGTTCATAAGTGTGACTAGATACAAATAGCACAAGAACAAGTAATATCACAATATGCATCAATCAATAAGTTTTGGGACACTGCACATAGAACTAAGAATGGCAACTATGCTCTCTTAATGGTGCCAAAAAGTAGAAGGTGGAGACTCAATATAATAGTGGAATAAAGGCCCTTCAAAAATGGAAGCAGGGATTCCAAGTTTCAAAAGGAGCTTCCAAAAATTATGGTACTGGTTAGCTTTTAGCCCTCATTGCCCCTATCATAAGCATGTTGAAGTGATTAAGTTTAAAGTGAACAAACTATGAATTATATGCTTGACAAAGTATAAGTTGGCAATCTCATGTCCTTTGAATACAAGGGCCACACCTCAACTTCAGTCACCTATAAGTTCTTGTCATAGTAAGTACATGTGTATCATAGAGAACCGCCAACGGGGTACCCCTTGCACATGGTACATGAGCTATCCCATAACAAAAATGACAAGGCAAGCAGACAATGAGCATCTCAACGATCTTTTTATTTACTATGTGCATAGATTATTATTGAGGATGCTTCACAGAATGCTCATTATGGTGATGCTGCAAGTTCTCACCATGATTAGGCATGGCTTAGGCTAGCGGCCAGGCATTTCTCTAACAAAAAATACATAACTCCATGGACTTACAAGATCCCTCTTTATTTCACACCGGTGATATCCATCGACAAAAGACCATGATATGAACTGTGTAAAAAGTACAAGTGCAATGTTGAAAATGTTCCCCATGACATCATGGTTCTGCTAATTCCAACGTATAAGTGCAAGCATATACAACAGATATGACACAATGGTTCACGTTCATTAGGGTAAAATAATATAAAGTGTGCCATCAAGTTTGTGAGGGCTTTAATCACTAAGTTTTCACATAACAAAATACTTTTTAATTGGAAGATAGCTGAAAACAAGAATATACTTGGAATGGTGTAACACACCATGCATAGGAATTTATAGTGGACACTTTGGGATAACTTGGTTTCTTGGGAGTTGGAAGCATGAGTAGAACTTACTCATACAAGTGGAGGCTATAAAAAGACTGGGAGCAACCAACTAAGAGAGCAATAATGGCCATAATTATGCAGAGCAACAAAACATTACTAATCAAAGCATAGAGTGGTACTACAAGTCAAGGACTAAATGATCATAGAGGGTATGGTGACTTGTTCATAGTCACAACATGGTGTAAGCATGTGCCAAGTCAACCCAAACAAAGCATCAAAGGAGAATACCAAAATACTATGCTTTTGTATGCTAAAACAATGCATGATTCTTTCAAGGCACACTAAGCAATTCCAATTGTTTGGAACAAGACATTCTACAACAATAATCACTAAGCATAAGGTCAAAAAGAGACCTAGCATGTCATGCTAAAGTCTAAGTCACAGTCAATGCAAGATCCTCTTGCACTTTCAAGCAAGAACTTTCTACTCCTTTCCAACACCAATCAACTTGTTTGAAACAACACAGCGAGAACGGGGGTCCAAAATACTTTATTCAAGCAAACTAAATAAACTAAGCAAAGAAAACGAAATCTAAGACGCTCCAAGAACAACACAACAGTGCATGAAACAATAAAAACGAAGTGTCTAGACAGACCTAAGATTTCTATTGATGAAGAAGGGATGCCTTGGGCATCCCCAAGCTTTGATGCTTGTACCTCTTGGATATTTCTTGGGGTGACACCGGGGTGGCTTCCCCAAGATTGAGATTTTGTCCATTCTTCATCTCATTACATCATTATATCTCTACACCTGAATTTTTTCCTTCATACAAAACTTCACACAATCTTCATTAGCAACATTAGTGTATTCAAAAGATAATAGACCTTTGGGTTTAGATTTGGAAAATCAAAAATTTCACTAAAACACAAGCTACTTTAGCAACTCATTCAAAAATCTCAATTCCCAAAATAGAACTAAAAAAGGAATCAATAAGAAGCAAATGCAAATAATGGCAGAAATCTGTCAAAACAGACCAGCAGGTAGAACCAATTTTTTAGAAAATCTTATGTTGCTCAAATAAAAAAGTGTTGAAGTAACTAAAGTTATCTAACATACTGGTGGATGTATTCGTAAGTTTTCAGCTCAATCCGACTTACATAGACTCCTCAAGAATTTTTATGGTGGAGGACAGAAATCTATTTCGGGACAGCAACTCCCCAAATCTTACTTCCGTCTCATTAGAGGTCATTCTTGGCACAAAAAACAAACAAAAAGGATAAGGAGAGGTAATTACTTAACTAATAACTTCCAAGACTCAAGGAAACTCTTAGTTATCTCACAACAAGTACTTTTCTTTAACGCATTTAAGTTAGGCTTGATAGTTTCAAAACATGCTCACATTAGAAATATAAACTGAAGTAAAAGAGAGCATCAAGAAGCAAATTTAAAACACATTTAAGTCTAACCTACTTCCTATGCATAGGAATCTTGTATGCAAATAAATTCACAAAGAACAAAGTGAAAGGCATAGGAATATGAAAAAAGGGTAACTTCAAAACTTTCAGCTCATAAGGAGGTGTTTCGATACCATGAAAACTTCTACTACCATATTTTGCTCTCTCATAATATTTTTTAGTAGACTCATGAATAAACTCAACAATATAGCTATCACATAACTCTACAACCTAGTTGATGTAGGTGTGCTTCGTCGGGAAACCCCAAGAGCAAGGTGTGATGCAGCATAGCAGCAAGTCTTCCCTCAGTAAGAAACCGAGGTTATCGGACCAGTAGGAGGATGGAAACGTCACACAAGTGTTGCAAGTAACGTGGAAACCTACACAACACAAACTCAAGACTTTCCCCAATGAACAATGAAGTTGCCAATCTCACCGGTTGCTGTAACAAAGGATTAACTGTATGGTGTGGAAGGTGGTGATGGTTTGCAGCAAGTAAACAGTGGAAAATGTATCAATGGTAAAGGTTGGACCGGTGTCCATAGTTCACTAGAGGTGCTCTCCTTAGATAAACAACATGGCATGAAGGTTAAACAAATTACAGCTGGGCAATTGACAGGAACTGAGCAAGGCATAACAATACAATACTAGACAAAAAGATCCTATGAGATTCGATTGGGCAATACAACAATATACATAGACCGCCATCCAACTGCATCTATGACTAGAAGTCCACCTTCAGGTTATCATCCGAACCCCCTCCAGTATTAAGTTGCAAGCAACAGACAACTTCTTTAAGCAAAGTGTGTAAGGTAAACAATCCACTTGTTCCATGAACAAGAGACAGTTGTTTTCTCCCTAGTGGCAACAACACATCTACAACCAAAGAGATTTCTGTCACTTCCCTTGGAAAATAGAGGAATGAACCGACTATCGAGCATAAATACCCCCTCTTGGAGTCACTAGCAACTACTTGGCCAAGATAGTTACTAACAACGGAGAGCATGCAAGATTAAAAACAACACAGACATGATAGAATCAAATAGATAAAACCATTAATCAATCTAACATAGCAATCTCAATATCCATCGAATCCCCACAAACACAACATGCATGATTACAAATTGATTATATCTTGATCATGAACGGAGCTCACAAGATCTATACATGAAAGCACAAGGAGTAGATACAACCATCTAGCTACTACATGGACCCGTAGTCCAAGGTGGAACTACTCACGCTTCATACCGGAGGCTGGCATGATGAAGAAGAAGGCCTCCGGGATGATCTCCCCTCTGGCAGGGTGCCAGGAAGAACTTCAGATCCCCCCGATCTAGGGACGGCGGTGGTGGCTACATATAGTTTCGTGGAGTTTTGATCGGGTGCCTAGGTTTTCTGCATTGGGGGATTCTTGTAGGCGAAGGGGCGAGCCAGGGGGGCCACCAGGGTGGCTGCACCCCCCAGGCGTGGGGTGGGCCCACCCGCTCGGCCAGGGGTGTGGCCCCTGGTGAGCCTTCTCCGTCTCGTCTTCTGGCTTCGTGTTGCCCACAGTAAAATATTGACTTTGGCTTTTGTGCCGTCTAATTCCGAGGATATTGATTTTCTGCCTTTCTGGAACCAAAAATAGAAGAAAATAGGAAACTGGCACTGTGGCAACTTGTTAATAGGTTAGGTCCAGAAAACATATAAAAACACCTCAAAGTGTAGACAAAGCAAAGCAAAGTAGATACTAAACAAGCATGGAGCATCAAAAATTATAGATATGTTTCCGACGTATCAGGTACAAAACAGATCCAAAGGATGGTTTACTATGAGATAGAATCATGAAGTTAATAGTCAAATTATCTGATCATTATCTTATGCATAAATCTTCAAGACCATGAGAATATCAAGTACCCTCATGCCAGAAGGTTTGTCCTTGGTTTTGTCCCAACCCCACCTTCAAAGGTGGAAATACCTGAGATTCTGAGATAAGTTAGAAAGTATGTCTAGGGACTTGGTTAGTTCAACAAGTGGGAACTTGCCCCTCCTAACGATGGAGAGATATTCTCTAGGCCTATTCAATATTATGATCTCACCGAATCGTCTGCGCAGACATAGTTATGATGTGATCATAAATGACATCAGAATATATATGCAAGTTAAAGAGAGTTAAATCATAACAAGGATAAGCTATATAGTGATTAAGAATTGATTCACGAAGATACAAATATATCACCTCTGATTGTCACACAAATATCCTGAAGTGGAAGAATTAGTATTGTATAATGAATGGGTTCACTTCTTGTGATATTTGCGCAGAGTGAATTGGGAACCATCATGGACGTTCATGCTCCATTGTTGGTTATTGATCTAAAGGTATTAGGTATCACGTCTACTTACTATAAAACCTGAGCATGTCACACACTTAAGGTATAAAAATCAATTTGTGCTAGTCACCTACATGGTAGGTAGTTGAGAGAGTTGTTGTCCGGAATGGTATCTCGACATACCATAATAGTTCCAAGATTTTTTTGTGTCACTTCGGAGAGGAATCATAATAGTTCTAGTGACATGACCTAATTTAGGAAAGTTGTTCTGATGTCATCGGTATTGATTCCGAGTTTTATCATTATCATCCCGAGATGGTGAATAACATTTCGAAAAGGTTCTAGATTATCTATAGTTTCGAGGTGTCGGATTCATCAGAGAGAAAATACATCAGAAATAGAGCATCAAAAGAGGTTCTGGTGGTGGATTGGATGAGAGGGGTTAGGCCCACCTTAGTGTGGCGCATGGGTCCTCTAGGCCCACCCTTGCATAATATGGAAGGGATCTAATCTTACTTGATCTTTTAATTGAGTAAAGTATTGATCTTACTTGATTGTCAAGTTGGAAATATTCTAATAAAGTAAGAGGATGATCTCCCATGTATTGGGATGTTGGAGCATTGCCAAAGGGAGGTGAGGCTCCATCCTTTAACCCCACCTAATCATGAATAATTATCATATGCTAGGGGTGTATCCTACATCCCCGAGAAAATTTTATCCTTACTAAGTTCAAGACCGTTTCCCAACACTTTCATTAATTTTTTAATTTACTTGTTTTTATTACTTTCTTGCACACAAAAACAAAACCTTTCAAACACCTTTTACTTGAGATCAAAGGCATATTACAAGTATCCTTTGGTAGATAGTGGTGAGGGGCATAAAGACCTTAACCAAATAGCTCTTTGTGGGTTCGATACTCTTATTTTGAAACTAGCAACAATCGATCTATGCTCTTGTAGTCATCACATAGTTATGTTGAATGATTTAGTGAAACCCATAACGATGTAAAAAAATGCAAATACAATGAGTAGAGTCGTCTAACTTGTTTTGAAGGATGTCCATGTGATGTGGTATAGTCTTCGTCATTAATTTGATTTTGTATGAGATGCTATACTATGTAATGTTAATTCATGATCTATGTATCATGATACGACATGATGGCTGGATCCACGTGATTGTCTTTTGTAACCTGTGTGCCTCCTTTTGTAATGCATTTATTTTACTAGCTATAGCTCATAGCTTTAGTAGTTCAAGCGGAGATCAATAGCATGATGATCACTTGGTGTAGATCATGGTGTCCTACCGTGCACGGATAGTGAGTTCGATGTGCGTGCATAATTAAGGAGTTTTGCACATGGGTGGAAAGAGTGTTCTATGCAAACACAGAAGAAGAAAGGACTATACCATATCACTGAATTATGAATTGCTTGTGATGTGTTTATCTTTTTTTCCTTGTTTGCGCTTAGTCATTTATAAGGTGCGTACTCACTAAAATACCAAGTTGTAGTGTTCTTCCTAGTGTGCCACCATAACCCTACTTGTCATATCGGGGTGTGCCAAGTCACCCAGGTACGCACGATTTGTCATGTTTGCAGCGAATACAAATTAAAGCTTCATGTGGCTATATCACTAGGTTGTTTTGACATTCATGCATGATAGTCATGAGCTCAGAACAAACCAATGGAAAAATGAATGAGAGTTGCATGAATGATGCAATTGGCAAGGTCATCTACCATGTGAAGAATATGCCATCAGTGATGTCACATCAATGGTTTATTTCCTCCTCGGATCCCGAACCACTTAGTTGCATTAATTGAGGAATAATGAAATTAGTGGGAGTAATCACTTAGAGAATTAAAATGTTAGTTTAACTAGTGAAACAATATTTTGAAGAGTCATCTCATAAACTTGTTTTTAACTTTTTAGAGAAGATGGTTCACTTTGATAAATTTTACATTAACCTGATGCTTAGACAATAAAAGTGTGCCAGATATGGTCACAATTTTTCGGTCTAGAACCAAACTCTAAGGATGGTCCTTACGAGGGCCAAGAAATAATATGTTTTGGAAGTTCATCCATATGGTATAACAGTGGACGAGCCAAATACTTTTGCTTCCACCAAGCTGGTTGACGAAGCTGAGGTGAAAACCATGATGCTGGCATGCATGGATGTTAGTATGCGATTGCGTTTCATGAATGATCACCCATAACTTGGAATCTCATATCAGGATGCCTAAAGGTTTTTAGATAGAGATTGTGGAATCCATGCATATATGGAAGTTGGATAAAAACTCTCCCTAGGCACACATGTGATAAGGATCATTAATCATGTTCGCAAGTTGGATAAGAGTGGATGGATTATTTCTGAGGGATTTGCCACTAGACTCCTGCTCGGTTCACTTCCAACATATTATGGTAAGACAATCTTGAATGTTCTTCAAACTAGTATGAACATGAAGTTTAGTGAAGTTGTCACTATATTGACCGCTGCGTGTAACATCCCAAAATTCATGAATTACAAAAGCATGCATTGCATTCATGTATTCATAGCATTCTTGACTTGCACAAAAATTTTCAAATCAAAACTCCGAATAAAACCAATTTTATGCCTATTATTTATATATCATTAAGGCATGGTTTTATTTTATTTTCAAAGGATCAAAATGTATTTGAGTAAACAGAAGTGTTTGACACACATTTGATTGCAAAGTTCACTATATAAAAATCTAAAGAAGATTTGAAATCAAACTTGTTTGAAAAGGGTTTGAAAATCATTCCTGAAAAACCAAATAGAAAAATAAAAGGCAAAAAGGAAAAAAATAAACAAGCGCTGCACTTTTGGCCCAGCCCTAGATCCAGCCCAATAGCTCACCCGGCCATTTCCCCCTCCCCTCTCTCTCTCACCCGCGCTCACCTTACCCCGCAGCCACTCCCACTAGGCCCAAGACAACTCAGCTCCTTCTTCCCCAAATCCCGCGCCCAGATCCTGTCGCCGCTGCCATTCACTGTCGTTGATTTCGTGGCTTAATTGACATTGATACGGCGAGTAATTCTAGTGCCTGCCTCTGCCTACTTAATCCCCACACCACCACGGCCATTTCCCCTCAACTCCCCTCACCAGAACGCCACCAGGCGGCGCACAATTGAGCTCGAAACTCCGTTGTCCGACAAACTCCGACGAGGTATTCCTATGATCACCGTCCACCCCGTCCCCTCTCGTTCATGCTGCCGCGTTCCCCTTGACCTTGCGCATCTCACTGTGTCATTGGTTCGTCCTATAATGGCCTAGGTCGTCGGCTTCGTCAAACACCGAAAGCACCCGACGCCGTCCTCGTCTCTGGCGAGCAATTCCGGTAGGATACGACCGCGCCTCGCTTTCTGATTCAAACTATATTGTTTTCCTGAACCTTGCGAATGTCCTGATACACTTGGTTTGCACTAGGGTGATCTAGAGCGTTGCCGTCGTCTCCGCCAACCCGTGCCCGATGCTGCCCGCAACTCCGACGAGCTCCAGCCACCGCAACAACCCGCCCCCGTACGAACCAAGGCCACGTTGAGCTTCCTCATGACCTTGCGACGCTGGTAAGCATCACCACTACTCTAGATCCAGCGGTCGAAATTGGAATTAGATGCGAAGGGGTACGCTCAGATCTGGACCGCACATAGTCATTTAGATCCTGTGGCTCTCGTTGATCGATCCAACCGAACCAGTATGGGCCAATCAGACACAGCCACGTGTCTATGATTTTGTTTTAAATTTGTTTTTGAATCTATTAAGAGTTTAAACTTGTAAAATTCATATCTTTTGTTTTGTTTATCCAAAAAAATGCAAATAATATATCATTGGATTCAGAAAATTAAATCCTACATTACTGTGGGCTTAAATTTGTATTTTAATTCTGGAAAATTAGACTTATTTGCAGAATCAAATATAGGCTTATTTTGACAATATAAATTATTTAGGAAATGATTTTAAAGCAAATTTAAGTTTGTTTAGACTTTAAATAGATGTCTTAGTGTTCAGTACTGTTTGATTTGACTTGTTTAGTATAGAAAAGTCATTTCATTGCATTTGCATGCATTCATAATATTTTTGCTTGAATATTTGAATGTGAATTTGGTGCTATTATTTTATGTGTAGATTTTGGTGCTAGTGGTGATTGTGAGTGTGAGGATTCTTGCTACACCCACAACTACAACCAAGGCAAGTGGTGCTTCATGTATATTGTCCTATTATTTTTACTATGCACTAGTGATATTTTGAATAGTGCTTGCATGGAATTTTCTAAGTATATATGCTATGCTATGCCTTAGGAAATACTAGTAGTGGTAGTCTTAGTAGAATTTTCTCTAAGTCAAGATACTTGTTATGTTATCATGCTTAGCCTAGCTAGTAGCAAAAAAGGGTGGATTATATTCATGCTATGGAAATTTTGCTAACTCTTTTGACTTGTGTTTTAACTAATAAAACAACTAAGTGGATGAATCACCTAGGTGGAATGGTATGATGGTTTATGTTGAGTGGTTACACAAGACCCATGTGTATGGTTTACCTTGGGTATCTCACTTGTGGAAAGCCACCCAGGAACAAAGGGATTTGAGATACTTAGTGTTTAGAAGATTCCAGTGCAACCACATGGCATATGGGCTCTGCCTTGATCATATAGGTTGCAATAACTTAGCCAGATGGAAAGTTGGTGGTAGGATGATAGGATAGAACGCGTCCATGGTGGTCTAAGGGAAGGCTTCTGAAAGGTCTCGTCTCGATGCATGTAGAGTCTTGTGGGGAAAGTGCACCACCTCTCGAGAGGGTAAAACCTAAGTACTCAGCCCTGTCCCCGGCAACGGACAATTTGAGCATCAAGACATTGAAGCTATCAAGGATCTTCTCATCCCAATTTCTAAGTTAAAAACCTGTGGTTGAACATGGGTTAAGGTTCACCAATGTCTATTGGTGGTTCCTTGGGAGTTTTTGACAAAAACAAAACTTAGTATTTTCAACTGATAAGAAAAACCTATTTTGAGCAAAGCAGGCCTAAGCTACACTTAGCAAAATTCATATAGATGTTAGTTATTATTCTTCTTCTAAGGTATCACTTGCCAATACAATTCCAAATGTATTGACCCACTGTGGATGAAACTTATGATGTTGCAGGTTACTCTGATGAGGATTAGGGTTATGAGTCTACACTCAACATGCTTGCCTGTGGCACATGAAGATGAAGACTTTATTTATTTACTTATGTTATGAACTCTTGTACTAGCCTTTGGCTAATGAGTTGTAAAAGACTATGTTATCTCTGGAATGACGATGTAATAATGACCTTTGTATCTATGTACTTCATCTTAAACTGTGGATGCTAGCATTTGATCCAGGGACTAGCATTGCAATCACAGGGACCTTTACCTTATATAGGTGGGGTCTTACAGATGGTATCAGAGCACTGTGTTGCCTGTAGGATTATGACCCTAAGTTGGATTAGACTAATAAAACCACTAAGTAAAAATGCAACTCTTTGCAAATCCCACACTTGTCTTTTTCTTCTCGTAAACCTCTTCTAATCT
This sequence comes from Avena sativa, assembly GCA_916181665.1. NCBI lineage: Eukaryota > Viridiplantae > Streptophyta > Magnoliopsida > Poales > Poaceae > Avena > Avena sativa. The sequence goes on along the minus strand of OV702283.1, from coordinate 149,128,081 downwards.
TCTTTCTCATCTCTATTTGTAGATGGCCGCCATCAACGAAGCCGTCAAGAAGGGACCACTCATGACCATGACTTTAGAATGTGAGACGGAGTTTCCCAAAGCACTCAAAACCCTTATGGTTAGCTTAGGGATACATGGTGAGGCCGTGTACAAAGGATTCCCAGTGATGGATTAAGGAGAAGAATATTGGTGGGTGCAACTCCACTTGTACAAAAACAAGGGCGACAACCACAAATAGTCGGGAGTCTACATGGGCACCAACTCAGAAATGTATACGACATTCTTTGACTCTGCAAGAAATGCAGCTTGGAATGCTATCAAGGAGCTTGGTGAAAGACTCAAGTATAGAATGCTCAACACCCAAAATGATCTTAAGGAGGAGAAGAAGTATACCCAAGACTTAGAGACTGCCATAAAACATCTAAGGGAGGATATCGTAGACTTAGCATATGAGTGAGAATTGTAACGTACTCCGCTAGTTGGGCCACCACACTTGTCATTTTCTCGCAAAAATTTGTCTAAGCTATGTTTGAACCTTAATGCTTGTGGTAGACTTTGTATGCCATGACTTGTATGTTTTATGGATGATTGTATGCTTTTACTATCTTTTTACTATCTTGTTTTTCTCCTACTTGTGTTGTTCTAATATTTCTCTATCTTATACATTAGAGTCACACAGCCAGGATGCCAGATGGAGCCACTCACGGAGGAGATTTCCTTCAAGCTGATGCATGATGACAAAGAGAAGGGTCTAGATGTAGTCATGCAGGAGCTACTCGTACGCCTCTGCGGACGCCACTCCACCGAGCTTAGAGGACTCTACTTCTACCCGTTTGGGAGACGTGATGAGGAGGGAGAGGCATTGGTATATGAGTGCGCTGCTAGAGAGACAGTAGAGCCAGTTCGTCTGTACCTCCAGGACCTAGAGGGTCTTATTAGACACCTCGACACGGATAGGACCAACGTCATGCTTAGAAATGACGATCTCCAGGTTCAGCTGAGGGAGAAGGACAAGCTCTTCGCGGAGCAAGACAAGATCGTCAAGGAGATGGAGGCCAGATTCGAGAGCCAGGACAAGAAGTTCAAGAATCAGGAGAAGAGAGTTCATGACATAAACAGGAAGATCAAGGACATGAGGGCCGAGATAGAGGCCAAGGACTTTGAGTTAGAGACTCTATAGGGAGTGATAGAGAGGATTCGCTCGCAGAAGAGAGCCCTTCGCGCGAAGATTGAGGCCTTGACCACCAGCGTGGAGGAGTACAAGTCAGCTATGGAAACAGCCGGACTTACTCTGGTGGACGTGGAGTTCGACATGGAGGAGTAGTTGATTATTCAGCTACCTATATATCTATCATCGTTTGATTAGTGAGTCGCAATGATCATCCAACATGTGGATGGCTTGCTATTATGTTTACTTTTCCAAACTTGTTGTTTATGTTGTTTAAACTCTATGTTTACCTTGTGGTTGTTTATTGTGTTTGTTGCTTTGCGATGTATTGTGCATAGCATATATGGGTTATATCTCATTACTTATCCTTATTGAAACCACAGATGCCTCCCCGTCATGCCAACCCCAACCCAAACAACAACAATAACGTCAATCCCGAGATGTAGCAGTTGATGACAGCTAAAAATCAACTGATGCAGATGATGACCCAGTTCATGGCCAATCAAAATCAGAACCAGAACAATAACAACAACAACAATCCCAACAACATGCCAGTCTTTGATATGCTTAAAAGGTTCTTAAGGTTGAGGCCAGCCAAGTTCTCGGGAATCACTGATCCCATGGTAGCCAATGACTGGCTACACTCTATGAATAAAGACTTGGTCACTGTTGGCTGCACCGATGAGGAAAAATTCAGGTTCGCGGCACATCTGCTTGAAGGACCAGCAGCAACATGGTGGGACAACTTTTAGATCACCACTCCCATTGAGGATGTGACTTGGGCTATTTTTGAGGATGGTTTCTGTACATCTCACATCTCATCAGGAGTGATTAACTTGAAGAAGAAGGAGTTGCATAATCTGAAATAGCGTTACCGCAATGTGGCTAAATACATTGAGGAGTTCAACAATCTGGCATGCTATGCGCCAAATGAGGTTGATACTGATGCCAAGAGGAATAAGAAGTTCCTCGAGGGATTGAATGATGAAAAGAACTTGCCGCTAATTGTTGCCTATGTCCCAACATACCAATAACTATGTGACAAGGCCACCATCTTGGAAAGCAAGATGAAGCAGGTTGAGAACAGGAAGAGGAAGCATCACTTTGACAAGCACAGTTTAGGATCATCTCATAAACGTTCCCATGGTGATGATAGTGGATGTTCTGGATCCCAGAAGCATGGGAAGTATAACAACCACCACAATAGTAATCGTCACCATGACAATAAGCACCACCGCAGCCATGACAATGATAAGTATAAGAGCCACAAGAGTGGACACAAGAGCCACCACAGTGGGAATGGCAATGGAAGTCAGCCTGCAAAAAGAGATATCAGTCAGGTCGAGTGCTTCAAATGCAAGAAAATTGGGCACTATGCAAATGAATGCCCAGAAAAGAAAGTTGAAGGATCCAACAAGCCCAACCCTTTCTAGAAGGGACAAGTGAACCACATCAATGTGGAAGAGATATATGAAGAGTCTGATGCCGTGGCTGGTAAGTTCAAGCTTAATTCTTTTCCAGCACTTGTTCTTTTTGATACCGGCGCATCACATTCTTCATATCAAGAGCATTTGTTGATAAAAATGGACTTCCAACTGAAACTATTGGGTGTCCTATTAAAGTAAGCTCTCCCAGTGGAGAGATGATAGTGAACTTTGGATGTCACGATCTAGTGATAGAATTTGGAAAGTATAAGTTTCTAGTTAGTTTGATAATCCTACATTCCCAAGGTTTGGATGTTATTTTGGGCATGGATTGGATGACTAAGTATGAAGGAGTACTAGATTGTGCCAAACGTACTGTTACACTCACAACCCCGGATAAGAAACAAATTAGATTCAAGTCTAACTTTGAATCTAAAGGGAGCAAGCTAAATTCTCTTAAGGGGGTTAGCATAGATGGTGTACCAGTTGTGAAGGAATATCCGGATGTGTTTCTAGAGGAATTACTAGGAATGCCACCAGATAGAGATGTGGAGTTTCTGATTGACTTATTGCCAGGATCTGGACCAATAGCAAAGAGACCCTACAAGATGTCAGTTGATGAGTTAAATGAACTCAATAAACAACTTGGAGAACAGTTACAGAAAGGATTTATTCAACCAATTTCTTCATCTTAGGGTGCACCAGTTCTGTTTATTGAGAAGAAGGAAAGAAGCCAAAGGTTATGCATAGATTATCGCTCACTCAATGAAGTGAAAATAAAGAACAAGTATCCTTTGCCTGGAATCAATGATCTATTTGATCAGCTAGAAGGAGCCCGTGTGTTCTCAAAAATTGATCTCCGATCAGGCTACTTTCAGCTAAAGATTGGAGAACAAGACATACCTAAGACTGGCTTCACCACTAGGTATGGATTATATGAGTATACCGTGATGCCATTTGGTTTGACAAATGCACCAGCCTATTTCATGAAGATGATGAACAAAGTGTTCATGGAGTTTCTTGACAAGTTTGTTATCATATTCATCGACGACATTTTGATCTATTCCAAGAGCAAATAAGAGCATGAAGAACATTTGCGTTTGATACTTGAGAAGCTCAGGGAGCACAAGATGTATGCCAAATTTAGCAAGTGTGAATTCTGGTTGAATGAAGTTGGATTTCTCAGACATATTGTGTCGGGAGATGGTATAGCTATCGATCATGCAAAGGTGTTAGCTGTAACTGAGTGGGAATCTCCCAAGTTAGTGAAAGAAGTTCGCAGTTTCCTAGGCTTGGCAGCATATTATATAAGGTTCATTGAGAATTTCTCAAAGGTAGCTAAGCCAATGCCGGAGTTACTTAAGAAAGATAAGAATTTTGACTGGACTGAAGGTTGTGAAGTCAGTTTCCAAGAATTGAAGAAGAGACTAGTGTCAGCACCAGTATTATGTCTGCCATATTTGGAGAAGGATTTCCAAGTTTATTGTGATGAATCTCACCAAGGATTGGGTGGAGTTTTGATGCAATAAGGGAAAGTTGTGGCTTATGCCTCGAGACAACTCAAAACTCATGAAGTGAATTATCCTACTCATGACTTAGAGTTAGCCTCTTTTGTCCATGCACTCAAAACATGGAGACATTATCTTTTGGGAAAGTGTTGTGAAGTGTTCACAGATCACAAAAGTTTGAAGTATATCTTCACCTAGAAAGAAATCAATATGAGACAAAGAAGATGGCTTGAGCTCATCAAGGACTGTGACTTGAGTTTGCAATACCACCCCGGTAAAGCGAATGTTGTAGCATATGCTTTAAGACGTAAGGTTTATGTGAATGGCCTTACTAAGGGAGAACTGCCAGATGATCTGTGTGCCCAATTCAAAGATCTCAGATTGGAGATAGTACCAGAAGGACATCTCATGTCATTTGTAACACCCTCAGAATCGTCCCTATGCAAGTTTTAGCGAATCCCGCCAAACCCGCATAGAAACGATTCAAAGGTGCCCACTAGGCACTTGCGTGCGGGTGGAAAACGAAGTAATATCATTACACAATAGTCCACGATGGAACCCACAGAACATATATATACAACAACGACTCAAAGAGTCAAGAATGCAGATATACAGTACAAAGATCCAAATCACCTTGAAAATGATACAGCGTCCGACTACGGACAAGATGCAAATGGGGCTAAGAGCCCTGAAGAATAACCAATGGTGTCCATAACCCTGCCCAGGCCAAGCCGGAAGGGTAACCCTGCTAACAACGTCGATCTCAAAACCTGCTTAAACAAAAGGGGTGCCGACAAAGGGCAAAGGAAAAAGAGAGAGCAGTCAGTACTGAGGCCAGTACACGGCGAGGCTAGAATTCGGCGGTCCTCGCCTACATAGGTATGGTGGACTGAAGCGGCAGCGCAGCATGCACTAAACAACCTATAGAGACTCGATATAACTGTCGGCTATCAGAGAGGGATAAGAAAGACCTATTCGGAACCAACCTGATGCTACCACCAAACATACCCATCCTGGTATTTCCCCCTCGAGACCAAACGAGGAAGTCAACCGAGGAACTCACACAGTTGGCAGTTTTATTTATTCAGTTATCGTTTGCAGCAATTACTAGTCAGGTATAGATAGTCATCCTGATATAATAAGCAGTGGGCAGTTTTAGTTAACCATTCTGTTGTAGTTGTAGTACTTACTAGTCAGTTACATATAACATGAGGCATCCCAAAACCCAGCAGTTGTTGGTACTTTTATTTAGCCATTCCATTGTAGTTGCAATACTTACTAGTCAGATACAGTGGTAACAGGTGACAACCCAAACCAGCAATTGTTGGCACTTTTATTTAGCCATTCCATTATAGTAAAGCTAATTACTAGTCATTATAAAGTCAAATTTATAGCACTACTTTAGTTATAGTTGTCTATGATCGAGATACTATGCTCCAAGTCGTCCATAACCGCGGACACGGCTTTCAGAAAGTTTTACCCTGCAGGGGGCACAAATAGCAACACACGCATGATCAACCTCGGGAAAAACCAAATAAAACCCAACGAGGCATCACGACAGAGCAATTGCAAGATTCATATAAATTTCAGGGGGCCACCCCACCAAGCTACCCGCTACGAAGTTGGCCGGCTCCGAGACGGACCCAGAGGTTTGCGAGAACGGCTTTAAACGACTGGGAACCCAAAAGTGTGACTAGACTTGTCGATACCGCGTAATCGTGCAGCGATCCAAAACAGTACAGGCGCTCCACGCGCAATCGTAAATAAAGCAGTAAAGCATGGCATAAGTACAGGATAGTAATAAAGCCCCAAACTACTTTGTGGCCCCAAGAAATAAATATGACTCAAGCTCTGGCTAGGGGGATTCATGGTCCCACATGCGGATAGTGCGAATATTCAAAGAACAGGTATCAAGTACTCAGGGTCCTACGGGACACAAGTGGACGGTTAAAAACCAAATAACATCTATTGCCCACCTGTGCCTCTGCATTATTTACTTACTTCAATTTTAGTTATTAAACGGTAATTAAAGTTATAATCATCTCCAACATAAAGCATAAGGCATTTCTCCAACAACTGTGGTACTTGACGACTCGCAACAGCACTTGAGCAAGCGACTACGACACACAAGTCCAACTATCTACCAAACAACAGGTAATAGGATGTGTCCAAGGCAATATAAGGCTGCACGGAATACCACGGGTACGAAAACTAGAGCATCGCAACACAGATATCAATAGATCAACAGGAGGAAATAAAGACTATAAAAGTAAGATAGGTAGAAAGGGGGAGAATGCTCGCCTGAAAAACATTGCCGAAGGTTCACCGGGGATCAGGTCGACACTCGCATCAACTCATCGGCCTAATCCGTGAAGAAGCAAAGCACTAGCAGAAACACCGGATGCAATATTTAATACTACGGCATAAGATCGGGCATGATGCATGTATGATGTATGACATGGCAAAGATGTGATGCGATTAGGCAATATTAAACGGAACCGGGGTCTCGACAATTAATTAGGTGGTTCATGTTTTTTAGCTACCCCGCAATTTAAATGTTGTCTTAACAAGGCAAATTATATCACCGGTTCGATGCACAAATTTAAATGGGGCCAATATAAGACTAAATTTGTCCGCATATGGACCCCATATTTAATTATGAGGTGAATCGGCATAAGGCCCCAAACCACACAATGTATACAAGTATGAACAATTAAATATGCAACAATTTATATATCATTTATAAAATATAGGTCACGGAGAAGAGGGTCACACATTGGTCCGAAGATCTTGGGGTTCCGAGGGGTTCGGGGGGATCGGGCTTCAGTGGAACTGTCTATGGATCCGGGGTCGGAGAACTTGGTGTCCGTGAAGGAGGCCTCGGCGTTCCATGTAGATGACCAACGGGTTTAGGGGTCTCGGCGTCGGTAGATCTTGGTGTCAAAGGCACGGCATCAAATCGGCTGGGTCTTGTCGAAGAGACTATCTTGGCACCTTAATCTCGCACGGGATATGGTCCTTGGACAACACCATCTGCAGACGCCCACCAAAGCTTGTGGTCAAACTTATTACACCAAACCAATAGAGGCAAGGCGAGCCTTGCAACGCTGGCGGCTAGCTTGGCAGAGGCCATACGCTCACACGGGTCGAGCACAGGCGAAAGGCGCCCATGGGGTGTTGGTGAAGATGGCGGCGGGAGGGCGTCAGACGTGACCTAGGGGCTGCTCTGCGGGGAGCTCGCGAGGACACCGGGGATGAGCTCACGCTCGGCGTCCGCTGGCCAGGCGAGGAGGCGACGCGGGGCTCAGGAGGAGGGGACCTAGGCAGCGGCAAACGAGGTGGTGGCGGAGCTCACCGGCGAGCCGACGCTGTCGGGCGGGTGCACTCAGAGCTAGAGAGGGCGACACGGCCGGCTCGGGACAGCGGGGCGATGGGGCCTGACGAGGAGAGGAATCAAGGAACGGGCAGGGCCACGCCCGAGCGGCGGCGCTGCGGTTGGGGAAGGAGCTTGCAGGGAGGTGCCGGGGTGCGGAGGAGCCTTGTCCGGGAGGGGCGACGCCAGGGTGAGCCGTTCCGGGGAGAGGCCGGCGGCGTTGGGCTCGGGGACATGAGCGGGAGGCGGCATCCAGGAGAGAGACGTGGGGTCGAGGGAGGAGACGCTGGCCACGAGGTCAACAGGGAGGAGCAGAGGGGCACTACGGTGGTGTCGGGGATCGAATGAGGCGGCGGGGTTTGCGGGAGCGAGGCGATGGGATTTGGGGCCTCGCGAGGAAGGAGAGGGGCGGGGTTTGCGGAGAGGATCAAGGACGGGCGGGCATACCACGTTGGGTACGGGGTGGGGGCTGGCGAGAGGAGAGTGGGGGTGGGGCCAGAGGGTGGGGATGGTGTTGACCGCGTGCCTGCTTGTAGTGTGTGTGTCGACGGGTTGGGTCAGTCGGTGTGTTTGGCTGGGTGCAGCGCACGCGTGGAGAGTGTATCCAACGGCGACGGGTTAGGTAGGGGTCGGTCTAGGGTTGGGGTTTGCCAGGGATTAGGGTTAGGTTTTCTTTTGGAGTAGTAGGTGGCTATGGGCTGGGCCTTTGGGCCTGGCCTACGGCTGCCTCCTCCGAACAAAAATAGTTTTGTATTTTTTTTCTTTTAAAAGAAAACATTTGCTGAAAGTTTTTAGACAAATAAAAGATCCGAACGGATCTAGGGTTTTGATTTGAACAAAGAGGGGTATATCTGGAAAACAAAATAGGCTTTTAGAAAAATATTTTTAGGCAAGCAAATGCATGTAGACATGATGATGCACAACAATGAGCAATTTTCTAGTAAGGGTTTTACCGGGATGCTACAATTCGACACCACTAACAATGGATCTCGCCCTCGAGATCCGCCTCATGATACGGGGAAGAAGGCCGACGGTCTGAATCTGCTCGCTTCGTGTAGATCCTCGCGACACCACTAACAAGGGTTCTTTCTTCATCTTGAAATTGGCGACACCACCATCAAGAGGTCGTTTCTCATGTTCGTCGAGGGAGCACTCCGGACAAACAATGGAGGAGTTAAAGGTAAGTCCACCTCTAAATTATGTGGAAGGAGTAAAATTGCATCGATCCACCATTCGAGGTATAAGAGCAAATGATCAGAGTAGTCGGATGGTGATCAGTCCATCGCGCACCCAAAGCATTACTCTATACATGAATAGGATAATCGTGCAACCAACTCTCAGAATTCAGACTGAAGATCTCGACACGCGAGGTTTGGAAACAAAGGAGGGATGTAGATTCTCATGAGATCTAATGTAGATGACTTTGTCATATCGGAAAACACCGGAGGATAGAAAGAAAAAATTTAGTGAATTTTCGGTCCACTGAAAGGTACAATAGATGAAAGATTCATCCGATAGCATGAATGCCGGATGTTGAAGCACCGTTACAAGAGGATGGAAGCGAAACCCTGAAGGTACGACGGAAACCCAACCACGAGAATTCCTGGACTCGAAGAAAATAAAAGATAGCAGATTCAAATCACGCAAAGGTAAGAGGAGAATAGCAGAGGGGTAAGGAGTAAAAGCAGACCTAATCAGATCTATCCAACCGATTTTCCAAAATAGTTTTGACACTCTACAACGTCCGTTAGCGAGGTTATCCTACAGGCCGGACCAATGGGGTATCGTAACTGCTGAGCTCTGATACCACTCTGTAACACCCTCAGAATCGTCCCTATGCAAGTTTTAGCGAATCCCGCCAAACCCGCATAGAAACGATTCAAAGGTGCCCACCAGGCACTTGCGTGCGGGTGGAAAACGAAGTAATATCATTACACAATAGTCCACGATGGAACCCACAGAACATATATATACAACAACGACTCAAAGAGTCAAGAATGCAGATATACAGTACAAAGATCCAAATCACCTTGAAAATGATACAGCGTCCGACTACGGACAAGATGCAAATGGGGCTAAGAGCCCTGAAGAATAACCAATGGCGTCCATAACCCTGCCCAGGCCAAGCCGGAAGGGTAACCCTGCTAACGACGTCGATCTCAAAACCTGCTTAAACAAAAGGGGTGCCGACAAAGGGCAAAGGAAAAAGAGAGATCGGTCAGTACTGAGGCCAGTACACGGCGAGGCTAGAATTCGGCGGTCCTCGCCTACATAGGTATGGTGGACTGAAGCGGCGGCGCATCATGCACTAAACAACCTATAGAGACTCGATATAACTGTCGGCTATCAGAGAGGGATAAGAAAGACCTATTCGGAACCAACCTGATGCTACCACCAAACATACCCATCTTGGTATTTCCCCCTCGAGACCAAACGAGGAAGTCAACCGAGGAACTCAGACAGTTGGCAGTTTTATTTATTCAGTTATCGTTTGCAGCAATTACTAGTCAGGTATAGATAGTCATCCTGATATAATAAGCAGTGGGAAGTTTTAGTTAACCATTCTGTTGTAGTTGTAGTACTTACTAGTCAGTTACATATAACATGAGGCATCCCAAAACCCAGCAGTTGTTGGTACTTTTATTTAGCCATTCCATTGTAGTTGCAATACTTACTAGTCAGATACAGTGGTAACAGGTGACAACCCAAACCAGCAATTGTTGGCACTTTTATTTAGCCATTCCATTATAGTAAAGATAATTACTAGTCATTATAAAGTCAAATTTATAGCACTACTTTAGTTATAGTTGTCTATGATCGAGATACTGTGCTCCAAGTCGTCCATAACCGCGGACACGGCTTTCAGAAAGTTTTACCCTGCAGGGGGCACAAATAGCAACACACGCACGATCAACCTCGGGAAAAACCAAATAAAACCCAACGAGGCATCACGATAGAGCAATTGCAAGATTCATATAAATTTCAGGGGGCCACCCCACCAAGCTACCCGCTATGAAGTTGGCCGGCTCCGAGACGGACCTAGAGGTTTGCGAGAACGGCTGTAAACGACAGGGGAACCCAAAAGTGTGACTAGGCTTGTCGATACCGCGTAATCGTGCCGCGATCCAAAACAGTACAGGCGCTCCACGCGCAATCGTAAATAAAGCAGTAAAGCATGGCATAAGTACAGGATAGTAATAAAGCCCCAAACTACTTTGTGGCCCCAAGAAATAAATATGACTCAAGCTCTGGCTAGGGGGATTCATGGTCCCACATGCGGATAGTGCGAATATTCAAAGAACAGGTATCAAGTACTCGGGGTCCTACGGGACACAAGTGGACGGTTAAAAACCAAATAACATCTATTGCCCACCTATGCCTCTGCATTATTTACTTACTTCAATTTTAGTTATTAAACGGTAATTAAAGTTATAATCATCTCCAACATAAAGCATAAGGCATTTCTCCAACAACTGTGGTACTTGACGACTCGCAACAGCACTTGAGCAAGCGACTACGACACGCAAGTCCAACTATCTACCAAACAACAGGTAATAGGATGTGTCCAAGGAAATATAAGGCTGGAAGGAATACCACGGGTACGAAAACTAGACCATCGCAACACAGATAGCAATAGATCAACAGGAGGAAATAAAGACTATAAAAGTAAGATAGGTAGAAAGGGGGAGAATGCTCGCCTGAAAAACATTGCCGAAGGTTCACCGGGGATCAGGTCGACACTCGCATAAACTCATCGGCCTAATCCGTGAAGAAGCAAAGCACTAGCAGAAACACCGGATGCAATATTTAATACTACGGCATAAGATCGGGCATGATGCATGTATGATGTATGACATGGCAAAGATGTGATGCGATTAGGCAATATTAAACGGAACCGGGGTCTCGACAATTAATTAGGTGGTTCATGTTGTTTAGCTACCCCGCAATTTAAATGTTGTCTTAACAAGGCAAATTATATCACCGGTTCGATGCACAAATTTAAATGGGGCCAATATAAGACTAAATTTGTCCGCATATGGACCCCATATTTAATTATGAGGTGAATCGGCATAAGGCCCCAAACCACACAATGTATACAAGTATGAACAATTAAATATGCAACAATTTATATATCATTTATAAAATATAGGTCACAGAGAAGAGGGTCACACATTGGTCCGAAGATCTTGGGGTTCCGAGGGGTTCGGGGGGATCGGGCTTCAGTGGAACTGTCTATGGATCCGGGGTCGGAGAACTTGGTGTTCGTGAAGGAGGCCTCGGCGTTCCATGTAGATGACCAACGGGTTCAGGGGTCTCGGCGTCGGTAGATCTTGGTGTCAAAGGCACGGCATCAAATCGGCTGGGTCTTGTCGAAGAGACTATCTTGGCACCTTAATCTCGCACGGGATATGGTCCTTGGACAGCACCATCTGCAGACGCCCACCAAAGCTTGTGGTCAAACTTATTACACCAAACAAACAGAGGCAAGGCGAGCCTTGCAACGCTGGCGGCTAGCTTGGCAGAGGCCATACGCTCACATGGGTCGAGCACAGGCGAAAGGCGCCCATGGGGTGTTGGTGAAGACGGCGGCGGGAGGGCGTCAGACGCGACCTAGGGGCTGCTCTGCGGGGAGCTCGCGAGGACACCGGGGATGAGCTCACGCTCGGCGGCCGCTGGCCAGGCGAGGAGGCGACGCGGGGCTCAGGAGGAGGGGACCTAGGCAGCGGCAAACGAGGTGGTGGCGGAGCTTACCAGCGAGCCGACGCTGTCGGGCGGGCGCACTCAGAGCTAGAGAGGGCGACACGGCCGGCTCGGGACGGCGGGGCGATGGGGCCTGACGAGGAGAGGAATCAAGGAGCGGGCAGGGCCACGCCCGAGCGGCGGCGCTGCGGTTGGGGAAGGAGCTTGCAGGGAGGTGCCGGGGTGCGGAGGAGGCTCGTCCGGGAGGGGCAACGCCAGGGTGAGCCATTCCGGGGATAGGCCGGCGGCGTTGCGCTCGGGGACATGAGCGGGAGGCGGCGTCCAGAAGAGAGACGTGGGGTCGAGGGAGGAGACGCTGGCCGCGAGGTCAATAGGGAGGAGCAGAGGGGCACTATGTGGCGTCGGGGATCGAACGAGGCGGCGGGGTTTGCGGGAGCGAGGAGATGGGATTTGGGGCCTCGCGAGGAAGGAGAGGGGCGGGGTTTGCGGAGAGGATCAAGGACGGGCGGGCGTACCGCATTGGGTACGGGGTGGGGGCTGGCGAGAGGAGAGTGGGGGTGGGGCCAGAGGGTGGGGATGGTGTTGACCGCGTGCCTGCTTGTAGTGTGTGTGTCGACGGGTTGGTTCGGTCGGTGTGTTTGGCTGGGTGCAGCGCACACGTGGAGAGTGTATCCAACGGCGGCGGGTTAGGTAGGGGTCGGTCTAGGGTTGGGGTTTGCCAGGGATTAGGGTTAGGTTTTCTTTTGGAGTAGTAGGTGGCTATGGGCTGGGCCTTTGGGCCTGGCCTGCGGCTGCCTCCTCCGAACAAAAATAGTTTTGTATTTTTTTTCTTTTAAAAGAAAACATTTGCTGAAAGTTTTTAGACAAATAAAAGATCCGAACGGATCTAGGGTTTTGATTTGAACAAAGAGGGGTATATCTGGAAAACAAATTAGGCTTTTAGAAAAATATTTTTAGGCAAGCAAATGCATGTAGACATGATGATGCACAACAATGAGCAATTTTCTAGTAAGGGTTTTACCGGGATGCTACATCATTGGATGTTCAACCCACATTGTTGGACAAGATCAAAGAAGCCCAAAAGTTGGACAAGGAAATTGAAGAGATGAAAGGAAAAATTAGCAAAGGGAAAGATAAAGGATTCCATGAAGACGAATAGGGTACTTTCTGGTATGGAAAACGTCTCTGCATTCCGCAAGATCCGGAGCTTCGGAAACTGATTCTGCAGGAAGCACACAATTCACCATATTCTATTCACCCGGGTAACACCAAAATGTACATGGATGTGAAGGAAAGATTTTGGTGGAACAACCTCAAGAAGGATATTGCAGAGCATATTGCCTTGTGTGATGTGTGTAGTCGAGTGAAAGCGGTACATCAGAAACCAGCCGGGTTATTACAACCACTACCTATTCCTGATTGGAAGTGAGATAAGATTGGTATGGATTTTATCACCGTACTGCCAAGGACTAGGTCCGGATATGATTCTATTTGGGTTGTTGTAGATCGCCTAACTAAAGTGGCTCATTTCATACCCGTGAAGACTACCTATACAAGTGCTAAGTTATCCAAGATCTATATGAATAGGATTGTATGTCTGCATGGAGTACCCAAGAGTATTGTGTCTGATAGAGGAACTCAGTTCACCCCGCATTTTTGGTGACAACTGCATGAATCATTGGGAACAAGATTGGAATTCTACACAGATTTTCACCCCCAGACTGATGGACAGACAGAAAGAACCAATCATATTTTGGAGGATATGTTGAGGGCATGTGACCTAGACTATGGTGCTAGTTGGGATGAAAGTCTGCCTTACACAGAATTATCTTAGAATAACAGCTATCAAGCCAGCATTGACATGGCACCGTTTGAATTTCTCTATAGAAGGAAGTGTACTACGCCATTGCGATGGAGTGGTGTTGGAGAAGAAAATTTGTTCGGACCAGAACTGATTAAGGAAGCAGAAGAGAAAGTTAAATTAGTAAAAGATAGATTGAAGATAGCACAGTCCCGACAAAAGAGCTACGCAGATCCAAAGCGTAGAGAAATCACCTATGAGGTAGGTGATAGAGCTTATCTTAGAGTCTCACCACTACGTGGTGTGAAGAGATTTGGAGTCAAAGGAAAATTGGCACCAAGATATGTTGGACCATTCAAGATTTTGAGTCGCAAAGGAGAAGTGGCTGATGAGATTGAATTATCCGAATCACTGTTAGTGGTTCACAATGTGTTTCATGTGAGTCAGTTGAAGAAGTGCCATCTGGAGATGGAAGAAACTTCTTTGAAGGATACTATACCTTTGGAAGAGGTTCAGTTGGAGAGTGATCTCACCTATGAGGAGAAGCCTATCAAAATCCTCGAAACTACAGAAAGAATTACTCGTACCAATACTATCAAATTCTACAAAGTTCAGTGGAACAACCATTCTGAAGAAGAAGCAACTTGGGAAAGAGAAGATGACCTACGGAAAGATCACCCTCACCTATTTGCTAGCCAATCCGAATCTTGAGTGCGAGATTCATCTTAAGGGGGTTAGATTTGTAACATCCCAAAATTCATGAATTACAAAAGCATGCATTGCATTCATGTATCCATAGTATTCTTTACTTGCACAATTTTTTTCAAATCAAAACTCCAAATAAAACAAATTTTATGCCTATTATTTATATATCATTAAGGCATGGTTTTATTTTATATTCAAAGTATCAAAATGCATTTGAGTAAACAGAAGTGTTTGACACACATTTGAGTGCAAAGTTCACTGTATAAAAATCTAGAGAAGATTTGAAATCAAACTTGTTTGAAAAGGGTTTGAAAATCATTCCTAAAAAACCAAACAGAAAAAGAAAAGGCAAAAAGGAAAAAAAATAAACAAGTGCTGCACTTTTGGCCCAGACCTAGATCCAGCCCAACAGCCCACCCGGGCGTTTCCCCTCCCCTCTCTCTCACCCGCGCTCACCTTACCCTGCAGCCACTGCCACTGGGCCCAAGCCAACTCAGCTCCTTCTTCCCCAAATCCCGCGCCCAGACCCTGTCGCCGCTGCCATTCACTGCCGTAGATTTCACGACTTAGTTGCCATTGATACGGTGAGTAATTCTAGCGCCTTCCTCTGCCTACTTAATCCCCACACCACCACGGCCATTTCCCCTTAACTCCCCTCACTAGAATGCCACCAGGCTACGCGCAATTGAGCTCGAAACTCCGCTGTCCGACGAACTCCGATGAGGTATTCCAGTGAGCACCGTCCACCCCGTCCCCTCTTGTTCATGCTGTCGCGTTCCCCTTGACCTTGCGCATCTCACTGTGTCATTGGTTCGTCCTATAATGGCCTAGGTCGTCGGCTTCGTCAAACACCAAAAGCACCCGATGCCGTCCTCGTCTCCGGCGAGCAATTCCGGTAGGATACGACCGCGCCTTGCTTTCTGATTCAAAATATATTGTTTGCCTGAACCTTGCGAATGTCTTGATACACTTGGTTTGCACTAGGGTGATCCAGAGCGTCGCCGTCGTCTTTGCCAACCTGTGCCCGATGCTGCCCGCAACTCCGACGAGCTCCAGCCACCGCAAAAACCTGCCCCCGTCCGAACCAAGGCCACGTTGAGCTTCCTCGTGACCTTGCGACGCTGGTAAGCATCACCACCGCCCCAACCCCCTCTTGAATCGACGGAGCAGCACCGCCAGTAGCACCGCCACCGCAGTAGCCACGCGCGCCGCCCATCTGTGGTCGCTTGCGTTGTCACCGTTAGATCTAGATCCAGCGGTCAAAATTAGAATTAGATGAAAAGGGGTACGCTCAGATCTGGACCGCACATCGTCATTTAGATCCTGTGGCTCTCGTTGATCGATCCAACCGAACCGGCACGGGCCAATCAGATACGGCCACGTGTCTGTGATTTTGTTTTAAATCTGTTTTTGAATCTATTAAGAGTTTAAACTTGTAAAATTCATATCTTTTGTTCTGTTTATCCAAAAAAATGCAAATAATATATCATTGGATTCAAAAAATTAAATCCTGCATTACTGTGGGATTAAATTTGTATTTTACTTCCGAAAAATTAGACTTATTTGCAGAATAAAATATAGTCTTATTTTGACTATATAAATTATTTAGGAAACGATTTTAAAGCAAATTTAAGTTTTTTTAGACTTTAAATAGATGGATTAGTGTTCAGTAGTATTTTATTTGACTTGTTTAGTATAGAAAAGTCATTTCATTGCATTTGCATGCATTCATAATATTTTTGCTTGAATATTTGAATGTGAATTTGGTGCTATTATTTTATGTGTAGATTTTGGTGCTAGTGGTGATTGTGAGTGTGAGGATTGTTGCTACACCCCCAACTACTACCAAGGAAAGTGGTGCTTCATGTATATTGTCCTATTAGTTTTACTATGCACTAGTGATATTTTGAATAGGGCTTGCATGGAATTTTCTAAGTATATATGCTATGCTATGCCTTGGGAAATCCTAGTAGTGGTAGTCTTAGTAGAATTTTCTCTAAGTCAAGATAATTGTTATGTTATCATGCTTAGCCTAGATAGTAGCAAAAAAGGGTGGATTATATTCATGCTATGGAAATTTTTCTAAGTATTTTGACTTGTGTTTTAACTAATAAAACAACTAAGTGAATGAATCACCTGGGTGGAATGGTATGCTGGTTTATGTTGAGTGGTTACACAAGGCCCATGTGTATGGTTTACCTTGTATATCTCACTTGTGGGAAGCCACCCAGGAACATAGGGATTTGATATACTTAGTGTTTAGAAGCTTCGAGTGCAACCACATGGCATATGGGCTCTGCCTTGATCATATAGGTTGCTATAACTTAGCCAGATGGACAGTTGGTGGTAGGGTGATAGGATGGAACGCGTCCATTGTGGTCTAAGGGAAGGCTTCTTAAAGGTCTTGTCTCGATGCATGTCGAGTCTTGTGGGGAAAGTGCACCACCTCTCGAGAGTGTAAAACCTAAGTACTTAGTCGTGTCCCCGACAACGGACAATTTGAGCATCAAGACATTGAAGCTATCAAGTATCTTCTCATCCCAATTTCTAAGTTAAAAACTTGTGGTTGAACAAGGGTTAAGGTTCACCAATGTCTATTTGTGGTTCCTTGGGAGTTTTTGACAAACAAAAATTAGTATTTTCAACTGATAATAAAAACCTATTTTGAGCAAAGCAATCCTAAGCTATAGTTAGCCAAATTCATATAGATGTTAGTTATTACTATTCTTCTAAGGTATCACTTGCCAATACAATTCCAAATGTATTGACCCACTGTGGTTGTAACTTATGATGTTGCAGGTTACTCTGATAAGGATTAGGGTTATGAGTCTATACTCAACATGCTTGCCTGTGGCACATGAAGATGAAGACTTTATTTTATTTACTTATGTTATGAACTCTTGTACTAGCCTTTGGCTAATGAGTTGTAAAAGACTATGTTATCTCTGGAATGACGATGTAATAACAACCTTTGTATCTGTGTACTTCATCTTCAACTATGGATGCTAGCATTTGACCTAGGGACTAGCATTGCAATCACAGGGACCTTTACCTTATAAAGGTGGGGTCTTACACTACGAAAGAAGCTATGAATCATGAGATGGTTCTAGAATACACTCTGGATAGTTTCAACTACACTCCAGGAAGTCCAAAAACGAGGTATAGAAGTCGATATTATTGAGAATTCTATTCAGAATTCTCATTTGAAGTATTTAGTATGCGCTACTAATAACTTTGCATATGATGCTGGATAACTCCAAGAAGAGGAATACTGGAGATAAGTGAGTTGCTAAGAAGGCATCAGGGTGGTGGTTGCTTTCCCGGTCCTAGTGCCTAAGATGAAGTGCTCAAGGTCAAGACCCAAGATGACACTTGAGCTGAATAAAAGTTTATTTTGCTTGTTGTTTTAGAAACAGTTTTCTTAAGTTTTGAACAATAGTTGCTCAATCATTTGAGAAACTATGTAATAGATTTGTGCCTCTTTGAAGGCCGTTATCTTAATTATTTTGGTGTTTGAATGAATGTATTTTATTTCTAATATTGTTATGTCGAAATGTTATGTGCACAACACCAATGGTTTATGCTCCATATCACTTGGGTCACATTCGTGTGAAAATTGTATGCACTAGTTATATTTAATATAGAATTCTGAAATTCAAATTATCCTAAGCATATTGGAATTGTCCAATGGAAGAAAGGATTAAGTCATTGTTTACAAGTGTTGTGAATGAAATTGCTAAGTTAACTGAGAAGATACATTAGATGTATGCAGTTTAATGAACTTACAAAGATGGATGGCAAATAAAATACTCAGTGAATTTTACTAATAATTAACTAGATATGAGAAAATTCGATGGGGTAATATTTTGAATTTTTTTGGAAGTCTTCAAATAAATTCGAGACTAAGTAATTCTTTTCATAACTAATTGTTTGATCCATGCAATGTGAATTGCTAGTGTTTAAAAGAAATGTAGCAACACATCATAGTAATTACAGAAAGAGTTTTATAATTATGAAAATATTGGAAAAACAAAAAAGTATGTGTAAACCAATACGTGTAGACAAAATCATGTAGTTACATGAATGTGTCCACTATGAGCCTTGAAGAAAGTGTTGTTTGGAAAAGACCAGAACATATAAAAAAATATCTTGCTTATAAAATTTTAGGTTTTATCTATATGTGTAGAAACAAAGTCATACGAGTTATGACATTGAAGAGATTAAATGAGTTGTTATCTACTACATTTGATTTGATGCTTAATTAAAGTTTTCACAAGAATGAATATCAAACCATATGTTAGATGAATTTTTTTTGTAGAATTTTCAAAGGAAGTTGAATTTATCATTCCCACTATAAAGAAAAGTTTGTTGCCTAGAGAAATGTTTTCACTAGAGTAAGTGGGAGATCAGAGTGACCAAGAAATAATTTAGAATTGTTTAAAGTGGCAAGCCTAAAGAATGTAGAAGGAAAAGTACTTATCTCGGATAATGAATCTGGATGTTATAAAATAATGATTAAGGACTTAAATTTTAGAAATTTACTTAAAGTCATAATATATGACATAAAACCGTGAATGCTTGATACGTTGGAAACGTATCTATAATTTTTGATGCTCCATGCTTGTTTAGTATCTACTTTGCTTTGCTTTCTCTACACTTTGAGGTGCTTTTTACATGTTTTCTGGTACTAACCTATTAACAAGTTGCCACAGTGCCAGTTGCCAGTTTTATGCTGTTTTTGGTTCCAGAAAAGCTAGTAAGGAAATATTCTCGGAATTGGACGGGGCAAACGTCAAAGTCAATAACTTTCCGTGGGGAATAAGAAGTCTAGAGGGGAGCCGGAGAGGCATGCCAGGGCACCCAGACCCCCATAGGCGCGGGTGGGCCCTGTCCCGCGCCTAGGCAGGGTGTGGGTCCCTAGGACACCGCCTTGGCCTCCCCCTTCGCCTTTAAGAAACCCCCGATGCAGAAACCCTAAGTACCCGATCAAATCTCCACGAAACCTTATGTATCCGCCGCCACCATCATCCCTAGATCGAGGGAGGGGGGATCTGAAGTTCTTCCTGGCACCCTGCCGGAGGGGGGATCTGATGCGTGAGTAGTTCCACCTTGGCCTATGGGTCCATGTAGTAGCTTTATGGTTGTATCTCCTCCTTTGTGCTTTCATGTATAGATCTTGTGAGCTCCGTTCATGATCAAGATCTAATCTATTTGTAATCATGCATGTTGTGTTTGAGGGATCCGATGGATATTGAGATTATTATGTTGGTTTGATTAATGGTTTTGTCTTTATGATTATATCATGTCTGTGTTGTTTATGATCTTGCATGCTCTCCGTTGTTAGTAGCTATCTTGACCAAGTAGTTTCTAGTGACTCCAAGAGGGGGTATTTATGCTCGATAGTGGGTTCATGCCTCTAGTTTCGAAGGGAAATGATAATAATCTCTTCGGTTGTAGATGTGCTGTTGCTACTAGGGAGAAAGCAACGGTCTCTTGTTCATGGAACATGTGGACTATTTACCTTAAACACTTTTCTTAAAGAAGTTGTGTGTTGCTTGCAACTTAATACTGGAGGGGGTTCAGATGATAACCTGAAGGTGGACTTCTAGTCATAGATGCAGTTGGATGGCGGTCTATGTATCTTGTTGTATTTCCCAATCGAATCTCATAGGATCTTTCTGACTAGTAATTGCATTGTTATGCCTTGCTCAGTTCCTGTCAATTGCCCTACTGTAATTTGTTTACCCTTCATGCCTTGTTGTTTATCTAAGGAGAGCACCTCTAGTGAACTATGGACCCCGGTCCAATCTTTACCATCGATACATCTTCCACTATTACTTGTTTATTACTTGCTGCAAACCATTACCTTTCGCACCATATGTTTAATCCTTTGTTACAGCGAACCGGTGAGCATGACAACATCACTGATTCATTGGGGCAAAGTCTTGAGTTTGTGTTGTGCAGGTCTCCGCATTGCTTGCAACACCTGTGTGCCGTTTCCTTCCTCCTACTGGTTAGATAACATTGGTCTCTACTGAGGGGAAACTTGTTGTTGTGCTGCTTCACATCTTGCTCTTGGGGTTCCCAACAAGACTCTACATCAAGCACCAAGTTCTCTCGCGCCACCAAGGATTCATCAACAAGTTTTCTGGCGCCGATGCCGGGGAGGCTAAGGACGTCTTCACTAGGGGAGTCCTCCACTTCCTTTCTCTTTACTTTGTTTTAGTTTGCTTTGTTTCTTTTGCTTAGTTTTTTTTCTCTTTTCAAAAAACCCAAAAAAATTTAGTATAGTTTGGTTTGCTTTCTTTATTCAAAAACACAAAAAAATTAGTTCCTAATCTAGTTGCCACCTCGTTCTCGCTCACCATGTTGCTCCCCAAGTTCACCCTGAAGGACCTTTCTATAAGTAGTGGCTCCATAATTGGGAAAGATAATATTGAAGAATTCTTTAATTATGTTAGCAAGCATGAGGATATTGAGGATAAATCTATAGCAGAGCTTGCTCCTAATTATGAGATTGCTTCAGCTTCTTTAGTTCATATGCTGGCGGCTAGGTTTGTTAGCCTTAACCCCATGATGCAAATTTTGTTCCTAAAACTAAAAGAAGAAAATAATGCTGAAAGAGAGAATTTAATCTTGAAACTTTACTCAAAGAGTTCCATGATGTTGCTAGGGAAGCCAAAAAGTTATTTGAGCGTTTCAATATGCTAGGCTCATGTGTATATGTTGTGGGTACTTCAGATAAAACAAAGCGTAGAGATGAATTTAAGATACCCATACACTTTAAGCTTGTTGGAATGCATGAGGCCTTTGAAAAGAATTTTGATTGGATTGTTCCTGAAAATCCTTTTGATGAAAGTAGTAAACCAAAGAGAAACGATAGGGGATCCTACAAAACTCATTTGGATGAGATACCTCTCATAGTTGAAGACTTTGCAAGTATTGATCTCAATTCTTCATTTGAAAATACTTGATTCTTCTTGCTTCTTGTGTCTAACTTAAAGGCGTTAAAGAAAAATACTTGTTGGGAGATAACCCAAGAGTTTCCTTAGTCTTGGAAGTTATTAATTATGTAATGACCTCTCCTTATCCTTTTTATTTGCTTTTTGTGCCAAGAATGACCTCTAATGAGAGGGAAGTAAGATTTGGGGAGTTGCTGTTCCAAAACAGATTTCTGTTCTCCACCAAAAAAAATTGTGAGGAGTCTACGTAACTCGGGTTGAGCTTAAAATATACAAATAAATCCCCTAGTGTGTTAGCTAACTTTCGTTAGTTCAACACTTTTTTATTTGAGCAACAAAAGGTCTTCGAAAAAATCGGTTTCTACCTGCTGGTCTGTTTTGACAGATTTCTGACATTATTTGCATTTGCTTCTTATTGATTCCTTTTGAGTTCTATTTTGGGGAATTGAGCTTTTTTAAGGAGTTACTACAGTATCTTATGTTTTTAGTGAAAAGCCTTTCTGTTCCAAAGCTTTGCCAGAGGTCTAATATCTTTTGAATAAACTAATGTTGCTAATGAAGATTGTGTGAAGTTTTGTATGAAGGAAAAATTTCAGGTGTAGAGAGAGAATGATGCAATGAGATGAAGAATGGACAAAATCTCAAGCTTGGGGATGCTACCATGGTGTGACCCCAAGAAATATCCAATAGGTACAAGCGTCAAAGCTTGGGGATGCCCAAGGCATCCCCTTCTTCATCAATAAAAAGCTCAGGTATGTCTAGACAATTCGTTTTTATTGTTTCATGCAGAAGTTGTGTTGTTCATGGAGCGTGTTAGTTTTCGTTTTCTTTGCTTAGGTTGTTTAGTTTGCTTGAATAAAGTAGTTCGGACCCCTGTTCTCGCTGTGTTGTTTTGCAAATAAGTTGCTTGGTGTTTGGAAAGGAGTGGTAAGTTCTTGCTTGTAAGTGCAAGAGGAGCTTGCATTGACTGTGACTTAGACTTTAGCATGACATGACAGGTGTTGTTTTGGCATTATGCTTAGTGATTATTGCTGTAGCATGTCTTGTTTCAAACAATTGGGATTCTTAGTGTGCCTTGCATAAATTATGCGTTGTTTTAGCATGCAAAAGCATAGTATTGCGGTATTCTACTTTGATGCTTTGCTTGGGTTGACTTGGCACATGCTTACACCATGTTATGACTATGAACAAGTCACCATAGCCTCTATGATGTGACACCCCCGGGAGTACGGCTAGAAAAATCCTAGACTTTCGTCTAAACATAAGCCTAACCTAATCTCGAAAGCGTACAGAGAACGAATCGGTAACACAATAGTGATCCTACGACACAAGATTTATTATAGCAATATCATAACTGAGCAAAGAACCAAAATATTACAAGCAGAGGTCACTGACCACAAACATCAAACAACGGAAGGCAAATTATGCTATTAAGTATAGCAAACTAAAAAAATGGCCTAAGAGTCCTGAAGCATAATGATGACGTCCAATCCACGTATCCCAGACTTTCGACTGGGAACCCCAAACTACTCGTCGATGTCGATGCCGTGAAGAACTCATCTTCTTATGGTAACACTTACTCTGCTGCAAAAGTATCAACGAAGCAAGGGTGAGTACAGGGTGTACTCCGCAAGACTTATGGCTGGTGGAGTTGTTTTGCATAAAGCCACCTTTGTTTTGTAAAACAAGAGGGAGAAGAATCTCGACTAATCAGAATATTTTTAAAAGGGGA
Source organism: Avena sativa (assembly GCA_916181665.1). Lineage (NCBI taxonomy): Eukaryota > Viridiplantae > Streptophyta > Magnoliopsida > Poales > Poaceae > Avena > Avena sativa. The sequence goes on along the minus strand of OV702283.1, from coordinate 149,104,707 downwards.
TAATATAGCGGTAACACTAGCTTTGATCATCTTTTGATATCCACCGAATCATCATCAGCTGAACCTAACTAGGATCACCCCCTCGTACCCATGAGGAAGCATCCTTAAGCACACATTACTTAACTTACCAAGTTTTACGATTAGGTTCAAGTTCTCTATGATCTTCACGTCCGTTCCCAAGTTCGTTCATAACCGCGGACACGGCTTTTCGAAAAGATTAATAACCCTGCAGGGGTGTATAACTTTATCCACACGTACTAACCTTCTCTTAACGCCAGTACATTAGCCCTCTTCCTTGGAAGGCCGGCAGAGGGTGGTTAGACACGACCTTTACCTTGCTTTTGCCGAGACCATGAGTCACGCACTAGGGAGATGCCGCCATAACGGGTCGAGTCCTGAAGCTAGTCCCTAATGATGTGCGCAGGGTTCAATATTACGGATGCCGGGCATCTCTTGTTCCGAGCCACACTTACCTACCTGTTATGAATACACCTCCTTCACCTCCATTCAAGAACATCCAAGATGCGTATGTTGAATGGAAAGCCCAAACTATGTGACTCATGGAATCTACTAGGCACGTTAGTTGGTCGAGGGGGTTTCCAGGCCCCCGTGTGGCTGTACGCTCGTCTTCGTTCAAGAGGCAAGAACATCGGGTCCTAAGTTGCTTGTCAATGCATGATTATAATTTAATTAGATAGAATTAATTTTTCTGAACATTTTGATATATTATTTGTATTTTTCTGATTTAAAATGAATTAGTTATGAATTTCTCAAATTTTAATTCATTTTAAATCATTTTTAGAATATTATAAAAAAATTGCATTTTGAAATTACTTTAACATTTTTATTAAACAGAAACATTTCTGATATTATTTATTTGATTTACAGTTGGGGCCCACATGTCAGGGATTTACTATTTACTAAAATGATTTACCAAAAATATTTTAAAATAAAGGAAAAGGGCTTTATTGCATCATGCTTACATCAGCACATGCCCTGGAACATTTACACCAAAGCTGAGTCTTGCCACTGTGGCTGACGGGGGGGGGGGGGGGGGGGGCGATGCCACGTCACGAGGCCACGCAGGCGGGGTAGACCCACTCGCCGGTTGACATGGTCAACAACGGCCGGCCAACTCAGGTGACCGCCGGAGCGGTGACATGAGCACGCACGCGAACCTGGGACCTAACACGTTCGAATGAGGAGACCATGGCGGACGAGAAACTGGCAGCGCCGCTATGTTTTGGTCGCCGGAGCAACCTCCACGACGGCGTCTGTCGGCGGCGGATGACAAGCTACAGTGACAGCGCACTACAGAGCAGGAGGGAGGAAGGGAAGAGCAATGGGAGGTGCGGAAGCTCACCACGAACACGGCAGTGAGGTCGGCGAGGCCGGGAGAGGTCTAGAATGGCAGGAATCGAGGATGGATGCGGCGGCCGGAGTCGGGGAAGGAAAGATTAACAGCGACATTCCTTAGCGCCCGTGGCCAATTCCTTCGGGGAGAAGCGTTAGGGCAACAAGGCGGAGCTCCCTGCATGCTTGGCTGACCTTGGGGCGGCCCGAGACGGCGGGGAGAAGCGGCGGCCGGGGCTAGGGTTTCGGCTAGGAGGGGAAAAGCTGCGAGAAGTCACGAGGAGGGGTGAAATGGGTATGGGGAGAGAGAGTGGATCACGACGGTTCTCGTGGCGTTCTTATCTGGGAGAGGCGAGCACAGCGGCGGCGCGAATCGCGGCGGCGAGGAGACGGACGGCGTCGGCGCATCCACGCAGCAGCTTGCGCACGTGAGGAAGACGACACGAACCGGTACGTGGGCTTGGGCCTCGCATGGGCTTCGGCTGCACGCACTGAGCGGCAGAGAAAGGAAGGAGAGGGGAGAGGGCGAGCTGGGCCGGCCTGCTATGGCTTGCTGGCTCTGTTTTATTTGCAAAAATAGTTTTTCCATTTATATTTTTGTTTTCCCTTTTGTAGTTTCAAATACGAAACTATTTTGGACATTTCAAAAATGCCACTGAGTTTTGTAAGGTTTTAAAATACTATGGGGCCCTCATAACCAGTTAGGCTCCACATTTTGTTAGGTTTTTCAAAAATATTTAAAACCTTTTGAATGTGTTTCAATATAGAGAGGAGAAGCTAGGGTTTAGGGTTTTGAGATCCTTTTTTATTTCATGCATGCATTTTAAATAATGATGATGCTAATGAATGCACAAACAAACCTAATTAGCATTTAATAAAACTAGGGTTGTTACATATGATCATTTAGTCCTTGACTTGTAGTACCACTCTATGTTTTGATTAGTAATGCTTTGTTGCTCTGCATGATTATGGATATTATTGCTCTCTTAGTTGGTTGCTCCCAGTCTTTTGCTAGCCTCCACTTGTATGAGTAAGCTCTACTCATGCTTCCAACTCCCAAGAAACCAAGTTATTCCAAAGTGTCCATTATGAACTCCTATGCATGGTGTGTTACACCATTCCAAGTATATTCTTGTTTTCAGCTATCTTCCAATTAAAAACTATTATGTTATGTTAAAATGTAGTGATTAAAGCCCTCACGAACTTGATGGCACACTTTATATTCTTTGCCCCTAATAAACTTGAACCATTATGCCATCTATGTTGTATATGCTTGCACTTATACGTTGGAATTAGCAGAACTGTGCTGTCACGGGGAATGTTTTCAACATTGCACTTGTACTTTGTACTTAGTTGATATCATGCTCTTTTGTCTATGGATGTCACTCATGTGAAATAAAAAGGCAGCTTGTAAGTCCATGGAGTTTGTATCCTGTGTTAGATAAACGCCTGAGCCGCTAGCCTAAGCCATGCCTAATCATGGTGGAAACTTGCATCATCACCATAGTGAGCTATCTATGAAGCATCCTTAATAAAAAGCTATACATATGGTAAATAAAAAGATTTCTGAGATGCTCATTGTCTACTTGCCTTGTCATTTTGGTTATGGGAAAGCTCATGTACCATGTGCAAGGGGTACCCCGTTTCTTCACTGTTACCTGTTTACTTTCTGCAAGTCACCATTACCTTCCACACCATACAATTAATCCTTTGTTTTCAGCAAACTGGTGAGATTGACAACCTCACTGTTCATTGGGGCAAAGTCTTGAGTTTGTGTTGTGCAGGTTTCCAAGTTGCTAGCAACACCTTTGAGTCATTTCCTTCCTCCTACTAGTTCGATAACCTTGCTTTCTTTCTGAGGTAAAAACCTGTTGATGTTCTCATCATACCTTCCTCTTGGGGTTTCCCAATGAAGATCTACAGTGATATGAGCTACACATCAGCAAGCTTTTTCTGGCGCCGTTGTCGGGGAGGCTAAGGACGGCTTCACAAGGGTAGTCATTCAAAACCTTTCTCTTTACTTTGTTTTTGTTTTTGTTTTGCTTAGTTTCTCTTGCCTTGTTTTTTTCCTCTTTTTATCAAAACCTCCAAAAAATTAGTTTTGTTTGGTTTGCTTTCTCTTATAAAAAACACAAAAAAATTAGTTCCTACTCTAGTTGCTGCTGCTGTTGGTTTGCTCCACCTTTGAAAAAATGAATTCGGCTGAGAACACCAAGTTGTGTGACTTCACTAGCACAAACAACAATGATTTCCTGAGTACACCTATTGCTCCACCTGCTCCTGATGCTACCTTTTATGAAATTAAGCCTGCTTTGTTGAATCTTGTGATGAAAGAGCAATTTTCTGATGCTAGTTCGGATGATGCTGCTGTCCACCTCAATAACTTTCTTGAACTTTGTGATATGCAAAAATATAAGGATGTAGATGGAGATATTATTAAGCTCAAATTGTTTCCTTTCTCCTTGAGAGGAAAATCTAAAGAACGGTTGCTATCCTTGCCTAGAAATAGTATTGATTCTTGGATTAAGTGCAAAGATGCTTTTATTAGAAAATACTATCCTCCTGCTAAGATTATATCTATGAGAAGTTAAATAATGAAATTTATGTAGGGTTTCATAGCATGGAAAACAAAAAAATTCTATCGCATACAAACAAACAAGCCAAGATCCATCTACTAGATGGTAGCAACGAGTCGATGTAATAACTTACCCTCGAAGATTCCAAAGTGTTTAACGAGAGCAGATTCTCGTGGGTGATGTAGTCGTACTCTTCTCGATCTCAAGATCGCGTAGACGATCCTTCCGGCGCTGCGTTCCGGCAGCGCTCCCGCAGTCGGTCACACGTTCGGTACTCGACGAAGACCTTCCTCTCCCTTGTTCCAGCAGGCAGTGGAGGTTGTAGCACTCTCCTCGTGATTCCGGCAGCACAACGGCGTGGTACCGGAAGTAGAGGGGAGATCTCGCAGGGCTTCGCCTTAAGTCGGAGCGAGTATGGTGGAGTATGAGAGAGTCCATCGATGATCTAGGGTTTAGACACGCCGAGGAGGAAGCTTGGCCGGCGGCTAGGGTTGCTAGGCGGTGGCGGCGGCGGCAGCAGGTGGCGGCGCCGGCGGCTTAGGGTTTGGAGGCGGGGATCTTGTGTGTCTAGGAGGGGAGCCCTGCCCCTCCTTATATAGGTGGAGGGGCCGGCCGGCCAAGGGGAGGGGAGTCCCTCCCCAACCCGGCTTGGAGGTGGGCCGGCGGTGGAGGAGGGACTCCTCCCCAACTCGGTTTCCTCCTCTTTCTCCACTTCCCAAAAATAGCCGTTTGACTTTCAAACTAGGCGTTTGACTTTTCAAACTAGGATTTGAATAAACCCTCTATTTTGTTCAGCGATGACACCGAGTACATGATGCAATCGTACCAAATTGATATAACACATTCATGTACCCTTCCCCTCCGGAGTGTCGGACATTCCGGAACCTTCTAGAACATTCTCGATGAAAACACCGGAACCATTCTCCAACTCCGAAACGGGACTTTCCTTATATGAATCTTATTCTCCGGACCATTCCGGATCTCCTCATGATATCCCGAATCCCATTCAAGACTCCGAACAACATTCGGACTCTTTCTCATCATTCCATAACTACTCAAACAACGTCGAATCCTTAAGTGTGTCTCCCTACGGTTCGTGAATTATGCGGACATGATCGAGACACTTCTCCGAACAATAACCAATAGAGGAATCTGGATGGCTCCCACATATTTCTACGATTACTTTGCAATCGAATGAACCACTTACATACGATACCAATTTCCCTTTGTCTCACGATAGTTTACTCATCCGAGGTTATGATCGTCGGTATCTCTACATACCTAGTTCAACCTCGTTACCGATAAGTACTCTTTTCTCGTTCCCGTGATATGTGATCCCTTGTGAGCCAGTCACATGCTTGCAAGCTAATTGGATGACATTCCACCGAGAGGGCCCAGAGTATATCTATCTGTCATATGGATGGACAAATCCCACTCTTGATCCATGTGTTTCAACCAATACTTTCCGAATACTCAATGCCACCTTTATAGCCACCCAGTTACGGTGTGGTGTTTGATGTCATCAAAGCATCCATTCGGTAAAGGTGACATGCATGATCTCATGGTCGAAGGAATTAGGTTACTATGTATCAGAAAGCATATAGCAGTTGAACTATTAAAATGACTTGATCTTTATGCTACGCTTATCTATAGGAGTATGTCCACCATATCATTCTCCTAACGATATGATCTTGTTGTTAATAACATCTCAATGTTCATGACAGGGAAACCACAATCATTCATTAACCAACAAGCTAGTGATGTATAGAGGCTTTAATAGGGACTTCAAATTAAGTTTACAAATCACACAAGTATTAATGTTTCCCTGTTAATACTATTATAGCATGAATGTAAACATTTATCATAAAAACAAAGATATAATAATAACTACATTTATTATTGCCTCTAGGGCATATCTCCAACAGTCTCCCACTTGCACTAGAGTCATCTAATCTAGATTACATGGTAATATACCGAACACCCATGGCAGTTTGGTGCTGGTCATGTTTTTCCCTCGGGAGAGGTTTAGTCAACGGATCCGCCACATTCAGATCTGTGTGTACTTTGCAAATCTTTATATCCCCATCTTGGATATGTTCTCGAATAGCGTGAAAACGTAGCTTGATGTGCTTCAGCTTCTTGTGTGACCTTGGTTCTTGCGCATTGGCTATGGCGCCCATGTTATCACAGTAGATAGACATTGGGTCCAGCGCACTAGGAACCACACCCAGCTCTGTAATGAACTCTTTCATCCATATCGCTTCTTGTGAAGCCTCCGAAGCAGCCATGTATTCCGCTTCAGTTGAAGATCTCGCCACAACGCTTTGCTTTGCACTCCTCCAGCTAACTGCTGCACCATTCAAAATAAATACGTATCCAGATTGTGATTTAGAATCATCCGGATCGGTGTTCCAACTAGCATCGGTGTAACCATTTACAACGAGCTGTTCATCACCTCCATAAGAAAGAACCATATCCTTAGTTCTTCTTAAGTACTTAAGGATGTTTTTGACCGCTGTCCAATGATCCACTCCTGGATCACTTTGATATCTGCTAGTTAAACTAACAGCATATGCAATGTCGGGTCTAGTACATAGCATGGCATACATTAGAGATCCTATGACTGAGGCATAGGGAGTCTTACTCATCCTTTCTCTATCTTCTGCCGATGTCGGACTTTGAGTTTTACTCAAGGTCGTATTGGGCAACATGGGCAAGAACCCTTTCTTGCTATCTTCCATTCCAAACCTCTTTAGAACTTTGTCCAAAAATGTACTTTGTGACAATGATATTTGGCGTCTCGATCTATCTCTATAAATCTTTATGCCTAATATGTAAGCTGCTTCGCCAAGATCCCTCATTGAAAAACTATTATTCAAATATTCCTTGACACTATTAAGAAGGTCTACATCATTCCCAATCAACAATATGTCATCTACATATAGTATTAAGAATGCTACAGAGCTCCCACTCACTTTCTTGTAAATACAAGCTTCTCCATAAGTTTGTATAAAACCAAAACTTTTGATCACCTTATCAAAACGTTGATTCCAACTTCGGGATGCTTGCTTCAATCCATAAATGGACCGTTGAAGTTTGCATACCTTGTTAGCATCTTTAGGATCGACAAAACCTTTGGGTTGCATCATATACAACTCTTCATCAATGTCTCCATTGAGGAATGTTGTTTTGACATCCATCTGCCATATCTCATAATCATAATATGCAGCGATTGCTAACATAATCCTCACAGACTTTAGCTTCGCTACTGGTGAGAAAGTCTCATCGTAGTCAACTCCTTAAATTTGTCGAAACCCCTTTGCGACAAGTCGAGCTTTATAGACAGTAACATTACCATCAGCATCTGTTTTCTTCTTGAAAATCCATTTGTTCTCGACAGCCTTCCGGCCATCCGGTAAGTCCACCAAAGTCCATACTTGGTTTTCGTACATGGATCCAATCTCGGATTTCATGGCTTCTTGCCATTTATTGGAATCTGGGCTCATCATCGCTTCCTCATATGTCTCAGGGTCATCGGTGTTGTCCACCAACATGACACTCATAACGGGATCATACCAATCTGGAGTGGTACGAGTTCTCGTTGACCCGCGAGGCTCTGTAGCAACTTCAACCAAAGTTTCATGATCATCATCATTAGCTTCCTCTCTAACTGGTGCAGGCACCACAGGAACTTCTTCCGGTGCTGCGCTACTCGCAATTTCGAGAGAAGGTTCAACAACCTCGTCGAGTTCTACTTTCCTTCTAGTCACTTCTTTCGAGAGAAATTCCTTCTCTAGAAAGGATCCATTCTTGGCAACGAAGATTTTTCCTTCGGATCTATGATAGAAGGTATACCCAATAGTTTCCTTCGGGTATCCAATGAAGACGCATTTTTCCGCTTTGGGTTCAAGCTTGTCCGGCTGTAACTTCTTTACATAGGCTTTGCAACCCCAAACTTTAAGGAACGACAATCTAGGTTTCTTCCCAAACTATAATTCATACGGTGTCGTTTCAACGGATTTAGATGGTGCCCTATTTAAAGTGAATGCGGTTGTTTCTAATGCATAACCCCAAAATGATAGTGGTAAATCTATAAGTGACATCATAGAACGAACCATATCTAAGAGAGTTCGATTACGACGTTCGGACACACCATTACGCTGTGGTGTTCCCGGCGGTGTCAATTGTGAAAGTATTCCACATTTCTTCAAATGCTCGCCAAACTCGTAACTTAGATATTCACCTCCACGATCAGAACGTAGAAATTTAATCTTCTTGTTACGTTGATTCTCTACCTCACTTTGAAATTCCTTAAACTTCTCGAAAGTTTCGAACTTATGTTTCATGAAATAGATATACCCATATCTACTCAAATCATCCGTGAAGGTAAGAACATAACGATAACCACCGCGCAATGCTACACTCATTGGACCACACACATCGGTATGTATGATTTCCAATAAGTCCGTAGCTCGCTCCATCATACCAGAGAATGGAGTCTTAGTCATTTTACCCATCAGACATGCTTCGCACCTTTCAAGTGATTCGAAATCAAGTGATTCAAGAAGTCCATCAGAATGGAGTTTCTTCATACGCTTCACTCCAATGTGACCAAGACGACAGTGCCACATATAGGTCGAGTTATCGCTCGATTTCAAACGTTTAGCCTCAATGTTATTAATATGTGTATTTCCACTATCGAGATTCAATAAGAATAGACCATCTATCAAAGGTGCATGTGCATAAAAAATATTACTCATATAAATCGAACAACCATTATTCTTGGACTTAAACAAGTAACCATCTCGCAATAAACAAGATCCTGATATAATGTTCATGCTTAACGCAGGCACCAAATAACAATTATTTAAGTATAAAACTAATCCCGATGGTAGATGAAGGGGTAGCATGCCGACCGCGATCACATCAACCTTTGATCCGTTTCCCACGCGCATCGTCACCTCGTTCTTCGCTAGCTTCCGTTTATTCTGCAGCACCTGTTTCGAGTTACAAATATGAGCAACCGAACTAGTATCAAATACCCAGGCACTACTACGAGTACTAGTGAGATACACATCAATAACATGTATATCAGATATACCTTTCTTCTTGATGTCGCCGTTCTTCAAATCCGCCAAGTACTTTGGGCAATTCCGCTTCCAGTGACCTTCTCCCTTGCAGTAAAAGCACTCAGTATCAGGCTTAGGTCCAGCCTTGGTCTTCTTCGTTGGCGTGGTAACTTTCTTACCACCCTTCTTGAAGTGTCCCTTCTGCTTAGACTTGCCTTTCTTGAATTTGGTGGTCTTATTGACCAACAACACTTGGTGCTCTTTCTTGATCTCCACTTCTACAGATTTCAACATGGCAAAGAGTTCTGGCAACGTCTTGTTCATGTTTTGCATGTTGTAGTTCATCACAAAGTTCTTGTAACTTGGTGGTAGTGATTGGAGGACACGGTAAATCCCCAAAGCATTAGGAATCACTATACCCAAGATTTGAAGTTTGTTTGCGTGCCCAGACATCTTAAGCACATGCTCACTGACGGAGCTGCCCTCTTCCATCTTGCAGTTAAAGAACTTTTTAGAAGCCTCATAGCTTTCAATTGCCGCATGAGTCTCAAAGATCAATTTGAGATCCTCGACAATATCATATGGGTCTGAATTCTCAAACCTTTTCTGAAGCTCCGATTCTAAACCATACAAGATAGCACACTGAACTGTGGAGTACTGAGTCTTCCGAGTGAGGTAAACATTCTTTACTTCATCGGCAGCATCAGCTGCAGGTGGGTCACCCAGCGGTGCATCCAGCACATAGGTCAAATTACTAGCTGTGAGGACAATCCTCAAATTGCGGAACCAATCCACGAAGTTGCTTCCATTGTTTTTCAACTTTTCTTTCTCTAGGAACGCATTAAAATTGATGGTAGGGGCTGCCATTGATCTACAACATATTTGCAATAGTTTAGACTAAGTTTATGACAAATTGAGTTCAAATTAATAATAAAATTAATCTAGGTGAACTCCCACTTAAAACAATATCCCTCACATTGTTTTAGTGATCACACGAACCAAATCCACCACATCAACACCGATCATCATGAGAGTTGATATAGTTTCAGTGGCGAACAATCGACATGTTCATCATATCTACTATATGATTCATGCTTTACCTTTCGGTGATCCGTGTTCCGAGACCATGTCTGTACATGCTAGGCTTGTCAAGATCAAACCTTAGTTTCCACATGAGCAAATATGGCTTGCTCACGTTGTATATACTAGCGGAATCTAACACACCCGATCATCACGTGGTGCTTCGAAACAACAAGCTTTAGCAACGGTGCTAACTAAGGGTGAACACTTTATGATTTGAAATTCATGTGCATGAGGGATCATCTTATAATGCTACCGTCGTCTACTAAGCAATACAAGATGCATAAAGGATTAACATCACATGCAATTCATAATATGTGATATGATATGGCTTTTCTTCTTTGTGCTTCTGATCTCCATCTTCAAGCACGAACATGATCTCCATCATCACCGGCATTGCATCAAGGTCAATGACGCTTCTTCATGGTTGTCGTCCATAGGCTTCAACTATTACAACTACTTCGAATAGACACGCGAGTCTTAACATAAATTAAAGACAACCATATGGCTCCTGCCGGTTGCCTACTTACAATAAGGAACATTGCATACATCAAATATAATCACAATCATGGCCATATCACATCACTGCACACCCCTGCAAAACAAAGTTAGACGCCTCTACTTTCTTTGCATATTTTACGTGGTTTGGGGCTTTCAATAAGTGTCGTTCTAACTTAAAAACATGAACCACAACATTGATACTAGTATTGTTAATCACCCGTTGTAAATTGGATCTTAACTATGCTAGGAGAAACAGGCACCCGCAAAGCCACTTATGCAATACAAGTTGCATGTCAAGCGTGGAGCAAGTCTCATGAACGATGTCATGTAAGGTTAGCCCAGGCCGCTTCATCCCAACATACCGCAAGATGCAAAGTACACAAGAAGCAATCGACAATAAAAGAATCAACGCCCACAATGACCATTGTGTTCTACTCGTGCAACAGATCTACATATAGACACGGCTCCGATACCACTGTAGGGTTTCGTACCATGGAAAACAAAAAAATTCTATCGCATACAAACAAACAAGCCAAGATCCATCTACTAGATTGTAGCAACGAGTCGATGGAATAATTTACCCTCGAAGATTCCAAAGTGTTTAATGAGAGCAGATTCTCGTGGGTGATGTAGTCGTACTCTTCCCGATCTCAAGATCGCGTAGACGATCCTTCCGGCGCTGCGTTCCGGCAGCGCTCCCGCAGTCGGTCACACGTTCGGTACTCGACGAAGACCTTCCTCTCCCTTGTTCTAGCAGGCAGCAGAGGTTGTAGCACTCTCCTCGCGATTCCGGCAGCACAACGGCGTGGTACCGGAAGTAGAGGGGAGATCTCGCAGGGCTTTGCCTTAAGCCGGAGCGAGTATGGTGGAGTATGAGAGAGTCCCTCTACGATCTAGGGTTTAGACACGCCGAGGAGGAAGCTTGGCCGGCGGCTAGGGTTGCTAGGCGGTGGCGGCGGCTTGACCTAGGGCGGCGGCGGCAGCAGGTGGCGGCGCCGGCGGCTTAGGGTTTGGAGGCGGGGATCTTGTGTGTCTAGGAGGGGAGCCCTGCCCCTCCTTATATAGGTGGAGGGGCCGGCCGGCCAAGGGGAGGGGAGTCCCTCCCCAACTCGTCTTGGAGGTGGGCCGGCGGTGGAGGAGGGACTCCTCCCCAACTCGGTTTCCTCCTCTTTCTCCACTTCCCAAAAATAGCCGTTTGACTTTCAAACTAGGCGTTTGACTTTTCAAACTAGGATTTGAATAAACCCTCTATTTTGTTCAGCGATGACACCGAGTACATGATGCAATCATACCAACTTGATATAACACATTCATGTACCCTTCCCCTCCGGAGTGCCGGACATTCCGGAACCTTCTAGAACATTCCCGATGAAAACACCGGAACCATTCTCCAACTCCGAAACGGGACTTTCCTTATATGTATCTTATTCTCCGGACCATTCCGGATCTCCTCGTGATATCCCGAATCCCATTCGAGACTCCGAACAACATTCGGACTCTTTCTCATCATTCCATAACTACTCAAACAACGTCGAATCCTTAAGTGTGTCTCCCTACGGTTCGTGAATTATGCGGACATGATCGAGACACTTCTCTGAACAATAACCAATAGAGGAATCTGGAAATTCATATGGCTCCCACATATTTCTATGATTACTTTGCGATCGAATGAACCACTTACATACGATACCAATTTCCCTTTGTCTCATGATAGTTTACTCATCCGAGGTTATGATTGTCGGTATCTCTACATACCTAGTTCAACCTCGTTACCGATAAGTACTCTTTTCTCGTTCCCGTGATACGTGATCCCTTGTGAGCCAGTCACATGCTTGCAAGCTAATTGGATGACATTCCACCGAGAGGGCCCAGAGTATATCTATCCGTCATATGGATGGACAAATCCCACTCTTGATCCATGTGTTTCAACCAATACTTTCTGAATACTCAATGCCACCTTTATAGCCACCCAGTTACGGTGTGGTGTTTGATGTCATCAAAGCATCCATTCGGTAAAGGTGATATGCATGATCTCATGGTCGAAGGAATTAGGTTACTATGTATCATAAAGCATATAGCAATTGAACTATTAAAATGACTTGATCTTTATGCTACGCTTATCTATAGGAGTATGTCCACCATATCATTCTCCTAACGATATGATCTTGTTGTTAATAACATCTCAATGTTCATGACAGGGAAACCACAATCATTCATTAACCAACAAGCTAGTGATGTATAGAGGCTTTACTAGGGACTTCAAATTAAGTTTACAAATCACACAAGTATTAATGTTTCCCTGTTAATACTATTATAGCATGAATGTAAACATTTATCATAAACACAAAGATATAATAATAACTACATTTATTATTGCCTCTAGGGCATATCTCCAACAATTTAAACAACTTGATAATGAACATGTTGCTCAAGCTTGGGAAAGAATGAAATATTTGGTTAATAATCGTCCCACTCATGGACTGACTGCTTGGATGATTATCCAAACTTTTTATGCAGGTTTAAACTTCTCTTCCAGAAATTTGTTGGATTCAGCTACTGTAGGTACCTTTATGACCATTACCTTGGGTGTTGCAACAAAGCTCCTTGATAATATGATGGTCCACTATTCTGAATGGCACACTGAGAGATCTCCACATGGTAAGAAGGTAAATTCTATTGAAGAAACCTCCTCTTTGAGTGATATGATTGATGTTGTCATGGATATTCTTGTTAATGCAAATGCTCATATTGATCCAAATAATGTTCCCTTAGCCTCTTTGGTTGGTCAAGAAGAGCAAGTTGATGTGAACTTCATTAGAAACAACAATTTTAGCAACAATGCCTATAGGAATAATTTTGGTAGTAACACTAATTATAGGCCTTATGTCACATCCCAAGATTTTCCAAATCTTGTAATGTGAAAAATAAATAAACAAAATAAATGATTGTTGAATTTTAGGGTGAAAAGAAACTTTTGTTTCTAATTGGAAACTTAAAAACCCATCTTGAACAAACTTTGGTTAAAGTTTGAATTCAACAAAATCCAAATCAAGAGAAATGCATTCCTCATGAATGTATCTTGAAATTTAAACACTTGGAAAATAAATCCAAACCCTAAACCCTAATGGAATAAAATCATTTCCAAGTTATACCCAAGCCTATGGATTTGATCCATATAAAAATTGGTGAAACAAACATTTCAAGTGATTAAGAATGACAAATGGAAATATTATAAAACCATAGAAATTGATTTCACTTAATTTGGAACCATAGATAAAATCTTATGAATTTAATAAGATAAGGAAATTGATTTCCCAAAGCTAATAAAGCAACCACCTAGAAATCCATACCAAATGGTGAGCAAATAATCCTAAAGATATTTAAAAGGATAAATAAATCTCAAATAAGATTTTACAAATTGGAATCACCAAGTTTGGATGTGTAAATAAAAAGATATAGATTTTATAAGATGAAGAAAGAAATATTAAATAAGGCTTATTTAAAAACCAAATTAAATCTTGGCCTAGTCCATAATCAAATGGAATGAATACAATACAAATCCAAATAAAATAAAGGATAAAGAATTTCCAAAATAAAATAAAATGGCATTAACCATTCTATCCCTATTTTAATAAAGACAAATCCCTAATAAGAATAATTATATAATTCATGAGAAAATAGTATTTTGGAATTTACCCAAGTGAAATAAAAGTTGTTTAATTCAACTTAATTAAGATTAAAGAAATGTTCCAAATAAACTTTAGGGAATTAAAACTATATTTAATTCCATTGGAAATAAAACAAATATCCAATTCAAAATTATTTATGAATCATATTAAATAATTTCCAAATAATTCAAGATGAATTATTTGACACCCTATTAAACAAATAAAAACCTACTAAAAAGATTTGGAAAGTTTAAAGAATTTAAAAGGTGTTTGAAATATTATTAAATCTTATTTTGATTTAAAACAAGGGCCTTTTTGAATAATTAAAAGACCCCAAAAAGAATAAAGTTTTATTCAAAAATTGACTTCAGATTACATTACTAATCAGTATTTAAACATACACAAATCTTGGTTTAGGTTTGAATTCAAATTGATGTTTGAATTAATTAAACAAAACCAAAACAGAATAATATGAATAGAAAAAGAAAAACAAAACAGATCAGAAAAAAAATGAATATGGTCGACCCAGCCCAGCCAGCCCACTAAGCCCATCAGCAGCCCACCTGCTCTCCCCCGCAACGTTTCGTTTCTCACTCAGAAGCAGACCCGCGCAGTCGCTGATGAAACGGCCCCACATACCAGTTCGTCGTTCCCACCCGCGAGACTGTTTCTCCCCCAAACCTCGCTGTTCCTACTGTTTAATTCCTCGCTTGAATTCGCCTTAATGATGTAGAGATTACACCCCGCGATTACTCCCGTTAAGTCGCCACGCTCCCCTCTACCTTTCTCCCCAGACACCATCTCCTCTCCTCCCCCAGGCCACCTTGAATTTGTCTCGAAACTCTCTGGCTCTGGCGAGCCATTTTCTTCGATTCCGGCGAACCCAAGCCGCCACTTGCCTCCGCGACCACGCTCACATGATCCCCACCTCCTGGCTAACCTTCCCGTAGCGCCAGCTCGCCCCCGCGCGCCCCACAACCTCGACAACGACCAAGACCGACACTGCCGCCGTCTGTTTCCTCTCCGGGGAAGCCTCGGGTAAGAACCAGACCGCCCCTCCCTTTCTCTTTCACGCACGCATCTTCGCCACTTCCTTGCGCATCTAACCAACTCTCCTCTCCCTCTGGCATGCACCGAAGCCCCGTCCCCGTCGACAAGCAGAAGCTCCTGGCGCCACCCCTAACTCCGGCGAGCGATTACCATCGACCCCGTGCGCCCCCTCGCCAGCAAGGACCACCTTGAGCTTCCCCACGCCGCAGCGAACTCGGTAAGCCTCTCCCTTCGCCCTCTCGCTTCCTGTAACGTCGCCACCGTCGTTGTCAGACCGCTCTTCCACCACCTGCCGCCGCCAGCGCTGCCACTCGTTGGCAAGCTTGCTGTACACCGTCCGATCACGATCTTGTGGCTAGGATAGAACTTAACCGAAGGGGTACGTTTGCTTCTGAGCCACACGATCTGCTTTAGATCCAACGCGCCAGAGTAGCTGATCCGGACGAAACGGTATGGGCGAATAAGAACATGCCACGTGGCCCTGCCTGATATTTTAAATACAGATTTGATCTATTAGATGCTAGATTTTGTAAAATCTATAACTTTTATTCTACACGTCCAAATTTTGCAAATTTTATATAAATGGATTCAGCAAAACAAGCCCTAGACAACCATGCACTTTGATTAGTAAAAAGCTTATGTTAAATTGATTGTTTTTGCAGAAACTTGTGTATGCATGTTTAGAATATAAAAATTGTTCGAAAATGATTTTTGAGATAAAACCTTTGGCAAATGGTTTGTTTTGAACCTACTGACCATAGAAATCAATTTGTGGTTTCAAAAATATATTTGGTGAAGCAAAAGAATAAACTTTTGATTTAAACCATTTCTAGTCAAATAAAAGTAATGTTTATTTATTAAAAATGCTTTTGGGAGAAAATCTTTGGGAAATGTTTTGGAATAAACTCTCTGACCCCAAGCACCAAGTTTTATGATTTAAAAATGTATTTGGTAAACCCTATAAAGATTGCTACTTTGATAAAGGCATTTTCAACCACATAAAATAATGATTTGGTTTGAAAATGGTTTATAGGTAAAATCTTTTGCAAATAGTTTTGCCACTTTATAAATGACTAATAAGTGTTTTAGAATG
Source organism: Avena sativa (assembly GCA_916181665.1). Taxonomy (NCBI): domain Eukaryota; kingdom Viridiplantae; phylum Streptophyta; class Magnoliopsida; order Poales; family Poaceae; genus Avena; species Avena sativa. Next base: position 149,088,317 of record OV702283.1, on the reverse strand, counting down.
TTTATAGCCAATTACAGACCACTTTTGTAAATAAAACAAAGTTTGGCATGCTTGCATGCATTGTCTTGTTTCTATCATTTTATGTGATGGAATTGCTTGAATGGTAGATTGCAATATTGTTTGCTTGTTTTAATTGTAGTGATTTGAAGTGTGTGAACATTGCAAAGGTCAAGGAGTGAACTTATACTCTCTACCAAAAAGGCAAGTGATGCTTCATACGTTTGTCCCATTATTTTCACTATGCATTAGTGATTTTTCTAAGTAGGACTTGCATGGAATTTTGCTAAGTGTAAACTATGCCATGGGAAATCCTAGTAGATGAAACCTTAGTAGAATTCTCCAAAGTTAAGATTCCTACTACTATCATGCTTAGCTTAGCTAATAGAAAACAAGGGTGGAATATACAATCATACTATGGAATATTTCCAAGTCAAGGACTTGTGTTTTGTTTAATAAAACAACTAAGTGAATGAATCACCTGGGTGCAATGGAAGGATTGGTTTGTGTTGAGTGGTTACTCAGGGCCCATTTCAATGGACTACCCTGGTGTATCACACTGGTGGATGGCCACTCAGGAACAAAGAGATTTGAGATGTCAAATGTTGAGAAGCTTCAAGTGCAGCCACTTGGCAATATGGGCTCTGCCTGGATCATATAGGTTGCAATAACTTAGCCAAATGGACAGTTGGTGGTAGGGGAATGATAGGTTGGAACGCGTCCATTCTGGTCTAAGGGAAGGCTTCTGAAAGATCTTGTCTTGGTGAAACCAAGTCTTGCGGGGAAAGTGCACCACCTCTACAGAATGAAAAATCTAAGTACTTAGCCATGTCCCTGGTAAAGGACAATTTGAGCATCAAGACATGGAAGCTATCAAGAATCTCCTCATCCCAATTTCTATGTTAAAATCTTGTGGTTGAACAAGGGTTGAAGGATCACCAATTTCTATTGGGAGATGCCTTGGGTGATTTTGTCAAAGCAAAAACTTAGTGTTTTCAAATGATAAGGAAAAACTATTTTGAGCAAAGCAAGCCTAATCTCCACTTAGCCAAATGCATATAGATGATAGACTCCACTATACTACCATAGTATCACTTGCCAATACAATTCAAATGTATTGACCCTTGAGGCTGTAACTTGTTATGTTGCAGGTTTGTTTGATATTAGTGAAGTTTAATGATTAGGATTACAAGTCTACAACCAACATGTCTGCCTGTGGCACTTTGAAGATGAAGGACCCCATGCTATTGTTATATTCTGCTACATTGTAATGAGATAGCCAAATGAGCTATGTAAGATGTAATAAATTATTTTATTCCTAGTTATAAAGTTGTATTATGACCTTTGTTTCTTGATATTACATCTTATTTGTGGATGCTAGCTATTGATCCAGGGACTAGCATTGTTAACACAGGGATCTCTACCTTATTAAAGGTTGGGAACCTTATACCTTATCCTCCTAATAATGGCAATACCTATGGAAACTCCTACAACAATACTAGATGTGCTCCTTCTGAACTTGAAGTCATGCTTAAATACTTTATTAGTAAACAAACCACTTTCAACAAGACTGTGGAGTGAAAGCTTTTGAATGTTGAGAAAAATATTTCATCTTTGTCTGAAGCATAGTCCTCTTTGATTAAAAAAATGGCTGCTAAACCTAAAACTTTGGAAAGTACCTTTGCTGCTACTCATGCCATACAAGTTACTATTGATGAAAATGTTAGACTGTTAGCTAAACTACATGCTAAGTGGGAAAGAGAAGATAAAATTGCTAGAAACAATAGTGTGTACTATTACCACCACAAATATGGATGCCACCAAACCACAAGAAGTCCCTATTACTCCTACCACAATGCCTAAACCCAATGAGTCTACTACTAGTGATGCTAAGTTTGATTTTGATCTTGATGGTTGCAATATTTCTGAAGTGATTATGTTCGTACAAAATCTTGCTAGAAGTCCTAATGCTAGTGATATGAATGTGGCTTTCACCAAACACATTACAGATGCTCTTATTAAAATTAAGGAAGAAAAGTTGAAAAACAAAGCCTCTATTCCTAGGAAAGTAGAAGATAGTTGGGAACCCATCATTAATATGCAAGTGAATGACTTTGATCTCAAAGCTTCATGTCAAAGATTTATGAAATGCTTGATTTGCCACCTTATGAAGATTTCTATTTGGATGTCCCACTTGATGATAATGCTAAAAAGAAACTCATGGAGAGCGTTAATGATGTTCTTATTATGGTTAATAATACCTATGTCCCTGTTGATTTCTATGTTTTGGATGTTGAATACAATGCTTCTTGTCCTATTACTTTGGGAAGACCTTTTCTTAGAACTGTTGGTGCCATCATTGATATGAAAGAAGGAACCATTAAATATCAATTTCCATTCAAGGAAGGTATTGAACACTTCCTTATGAGGAGAGAGAAGTTGCCTTTTGCTTCTCCTTTGAAAGCAAGGTTTGATGTTAATGCTTCTTCATTTGAAAATACTTGATTCTTGCTTCTTGTGCCTAACTTAAAGGAGTTAAAGAAAAGTAATTCTTGGGATATAACCCAATAGTTTTCTTGACTCTTGGAAGTTATTAATTCTGTAATAACCTCTCCTTATCCTTTTTGTTTGATTTTTGTGTCAAGAATAACCTGTAATGAGAGGGAAGTAAGATTTGTGGAGTTGCTGTCCCGAAACAGATTTTTGTGCTCCACTGTAAAAATTTGTGTAAAATGTCTGTAAGTCGAATCGATCTGTAATTTTCTGAATAAATCCCCCAGGTTGTTAGCTAACTTTAGTTAGTTCAACACTTGTTGATTTGAGAAATAGAAGGTCTTCAAAAAAATCGGTTTCTACCTGCTGGTCTGTTTTGACAGAGTTCTGCCATCATTTGCATTTGCTTCTTATCAATTCCTTTTTGGGTTCTTTTTGGGAAATTGAGATTTTTGAGGGAATTTCTACAGTATCTTGTGTCTTTAGTGAAAGTTTTGCTGTTTTGAAACTAAACCCAAAGTTCAATTATCTTTTGAATGCACTAATGTTGCTAATGAAGATTGTGTGAAGTTTTGTATGAAGGAAAATTTTCAGGTGTAAGGAAAGGATGATGTAATGAGATGAAGAATGGACAAAAGCACAAGCTTGAGGATTCCATTTCGTGTCACCACAAGAAATATTCAAGAGGTACAAGTGTAAAAGTTTGGGGATGCCCAAGGCATCCCCTCTTCATCAATACAAATCTCAGGTCTTTCTAGACACTTCGTTTTTATTGTTTCATGCACTGTTGTGTTCTTCTTGGAGTATCTTAGTTTTCGATTTTGGTTTTTGCTTGATTAGTTTGCTTTAATAAAGTTGTTGGACCCCCGTTTTCGCTGTGTTGTTTCAAATAAGTTGATTGGTGTTGGAAAGGAGTAGAAAGTTCTTGCTTTGTAGTACAAGAGGAGCTTGCTTTGACTGTGACTTAGACTTTATCATGTCATGCTAGATGTTGTTTTGACCTTATGCTTAGTGATTATTGTTGTATAATGACTTGTTCCAAACAATTAGGATTGCTTAATGTGCCTTGAAAAAATCATGTGTTGTTTTATCATACAAAAGCATAATATTGTGGTATTTTCCTTTGATGCTTTATTTGGGTTGACTTGGCACATGCTTACACCATGTTAATAATATGAACCAGTCACCTTAGCCTCTATGATCATTTAGTTTTAATAATGTTTTGTCGCACTGCATGATTATGGCCATTATTTCTCTCTTAGTTGGTCACTCCTAGTATTTTGCTAGCCTCCACTTGTATGAGTAAGCTCTACTCATGCATCCAATTCCCAAGAAACCATGATATTCCAAAGTGTCCACTATAAATTCCTATGCATGGTGTGTTACACCATTCCAAGTATATTCTTGTTTTATCTATCTTCCAAATTAAACTTGTTATATGAAAGTTAGTGATTAAAGCTCTCATAAACTTGATGGCACACTTTATTTTTCTTGCCCCTAATAAACTTGAACCATTGTGTCTTCTTTGCTGTATATGATTGCACTTATACGTTGGAATTAGCAGAACCATGCTGTCATGGGGAACGCTTTCAACATTCCACTTGTACATTGTACCCAGTTGATATCATGCTCTTTTGTTTGCGGATGTTGTCAGTGTGAAATAAAATGGAAGCTTGTAAGTCCATGGAGTTATGTATGTGTGTTAGACAAACGTTTGGGCCGCTAGCCTAATCCATGCCTAATCATGGTGGAAATTTGCTGCATTACCATAGTGAGCAATCTATGAAGCATTATTCTTATAAAAAAAGAGATAGAAAAAGAGATTGAGAAAAAGAAAAAAAGATGAGAAAAGAGGAAAGAGAGAAAAAAGCACCATTTTCCCATGGTAAATAAGAAGATTGCTGAGATGCTCATTGTCTGCTTGCCTTGTCATTTTGATATGGGACAGCTCCTGTATCATGTGCAAGCGGTACCCCGTTGGTGGTTCTCTATGATACACATGTACTAACTATAAAAAGAACTTACCGGTGACTAAAGTTGAGTAGCATGAGGAGCGGCCCTCGTACTCAAGGGACATGAGATTGCCAACTTATACTTTGTCAAGCATATACTCCATAGTTTGTTCACTTTAACCTTAATCACTTCAAGATTCTTATGATAGGGGCAATGAGAGATGAAAGCTAACAAGTACCATAATTTTTGGAAGCTCTTTATGAGACTTGAAGTCCCTGCTTCCCTTTATGAAGGGCCTTTCTTCCACCATTATATTGAGTCTCCACCCTTTATCCTTAGGCACCAATTAAGAGAGCATAGTTGCCATTCTTAGTTCTATGTGCATTGTCCCAAAACTTATTGATTGATTCATATTGTTTATATTGCTTGTTCTTGAACTATTTGTATCTAGTCACTCTTATGAACTTTGAAGGTGTCCTATGCATTTATGCTACTCTATGATGGACAAGTTGAATGCCACTATGCTATGTTTTCTATACGTGAAACAAACAAATGTCTTTCAATGCATTGTTATTCATGATATTTGTTTGTATCCTTTCATGTTGCATGCATAGTTACTTTGTCTTATTGTTAGACCTTCTTCTTTCATGCTCATATTTAGAGTTCTTTGATCCCAGCTTTCAATACTTGCAAATGGTTTGATCTTGATTTTGATGGTGCATGTCACCTTAAAAATTATTCTTTTTATCACTTACCTACTTGGGGACGAGCAGGAGTTAAGCTTGGAGATGCTTGATACGTCGTAAATGTATCTATAATTTTTTATGTTCCATGCTTGTTTAGTATCTTCTTTTCTTTGCTTTGTCTACACTTTGAGGTATTTTTATAAGTTTTCTGGGACTAACCTATTAACAAGATGCCACAGTGCTAGTTGCCTGTTTTCTGTTGTTTTTGGTTCTAGAAAAGCTAGAAAATGAATATTCTCGGAATTGAACGGGACAAAAGCCAAAGTCAATATTTTATCGAGGAGAACACAGAGCCATAAGACGAGACGAAGGAGGGCCTCGAGGGGGCCACACCCCCTGGCCGCGCGGCCAGGCCTGGCCCGTGCCTACGGGGGGTGCAGCCACCTCGGTCACCCCCTCGACCTCCCTCTTCGCCTATAACAACCCCCCGATACCTAAACCCTAAGTACCCAATCAATCTTCCACGAAACAATCCATAGCCGCCACCACATCATCCCTAGATCGGGGGAGCTGAAGCTCTTCCCGGCACCCTGCCGGATGGGAGAGATCATCCCAGAGGCCTTCTTCATCACCATGCCAGCCTCCAATATGATGCGTGAGTAGTTCCACCTTGGACGACGGGTCCATGTAGTAGCTATATGGTTGTTTCTCCTCCTTTGTCCTACCCTGTTTAGATCTTGTGAGCTCCGTTCATCATCAAGATCATCTATTTTTAATCATGCATGTTGTGTTTGCGGGGATTCGATGGATATTGAGATTACTATGTCAGATTGGTTAATGATTCTATCTTATTGATTCTATCATGTCTATGTAGTTTGAGATCGTGCATTCTCTCCATTTCTAGTGGCTATCTTGGCCAAGTAGATGCTAGTGACTCCAAGAGGGAGTATTTATGCTCGATGGTGGGTTCATCCCTCTATTGAATCTGGGGAAGTGATAGAAATCTCTAAGGGTGTAGATGTGTTGTTTCTACTAGGGAGAAAAAAACAATATCTTGTTCATGGAACAATTTTATTGTTTACTTTAGACACCTTGCTTAAAGTAGTTATCCTTTGCTTGCAACTTAATACTGGAGGGGGTTTAGATGAAAACCTGAATGTGGATTACTAGTCATAGATGTAGTTGGATGGCGGTCTATGTATATTCTTGTAATGCCCAATCAAATCTCATAGGATCATGAATGTCTAGTATTGCATTGTTATGCCTTGCTCTGTCCTATCAATTGCCCCGCTGTAATTTGTCTACCCAGCATGTTATGTTGTTTATCTTAAGGAGAACACCTCTAGTGAACTATGGACCCCGGTCCAATCTTTTCCATTGATACATCTTCACTGTTACCTTTTTACTTTCTGCAAGCCACCATTACCTTCCACACCATACAGTTAATCCTTTGTTTTTAGCAAACCGGTGAGATTGACATCCTCGTTGGGGAAAGTCTTGAGTTTGTGTTGTGCAGGTTTCCAAGTTGCTAGCAACACCTTTGAGTCATTTCTTTCCTCCTACTGGTTCGATAACCTTGGTTTCTTTCTTAGGGCAAAACTTGCTGCTGTGCTCATCATACCTTCCTCTTGGGGTTTCTCAACAAAGCTCTACAGTGATCTGAGCTACACATCATCAAGTACACAGCTTCAGGTTTGTCTTCTTCTTTGTTGTCGTCATCGTGGTCGTTGCTAGGCGCACATGGCTAGATCCTTAGCCCAGCCATGGCATATTGTGGGGGCACCTTCCACTCCGGCCTCGGATTCATGACGCGTGGGGGAGGGGGATCCCGGATGACGATGTTGCTACACCCGCGGCCTTCACCATCGCCACCCTTCTTATGGCTCTGTGGCGGCTGCTGGTACCGTAGGCGAGGATGGTCTCCCCCGGCGATGTAGCGCATCACGCCAATGATAGTCCGGTTCGCCCACCACAGGTGACGACCGGCTTTGTTGTGGTTCACCGGGGGAGGGCCATCACCCTCGTACCTAGTGAGCTCTCTTTATCGCCGGTTAGCAAAGAAGGCATTCTAGGTGTCATAGTTGCCGGGATCCCATTGCGATCCATCCGCTGCTCCGGCGTGAGCTCGTGGTAGAAGTGGTTCGTGATGGCCGCCTGGCGTGCGGAACCTTGAGGGATATGAGGGACAGGAACCCCTCCAGCCGGCGGGCAAGGGTAGCTAGAGGCACACAATGCCTCAGTCTCCTCGAGGGTCAGAATTGCCCAGTATGCGCTATCCATTGTTGTGAGAGACGAAGGTGTGGATGTGTGGATAGCCATGGTGTGGTCGGCCTAGATATAGAGGGAAAGCGCGGGAAAACTTGGTGGGAAGCGGTGAGAAATGGCGGGAAATATCTTTAGTCCCGGTTAGTGCCTACAGCCAGGACTAAAAGCTCTGGTCAGAGGGAAAGGGCGGGAAAACTTGGCAGGAAGCGGTGGGAAATGGCTGGAAATATCTTTAATCCTAGTTGGTGCCTATAACCGGGACTAAAAGCTCCGGTGTTGCCTGACTAAGAGGACTTCATTGGAAACCCCAAGAGCAAGGTGTGATGAGCACAGCAGTAAGTCTTCCCTCAGTAGAGACCGAGGTTATCGAACCAGGAGGAAGGAAACGTCAAACAGGTTTTGCTAGCAACACGGAGACCCGCACAACACAAACTCAAGACTTTTCCCCAACGAATCAGTGAGGTTGTCAAGCTCACCGGTTTGCTGTAATGAAGGATTAAACATATGGTGTGGAAGGTAATGGTTTGCAGCAAGTAAACAAGTAATAGTGGAAGATGTATCAATGGTAAAGATTGGACCGGGGTCCATAATTCACTAGAGGTGCTCTCCTTAGATAAACAACATGGCATGAAGGGTAAACAAATTACAACAGGGAAATTGACAGGAACTTAGCAAGGCAAAACAATGCAATTACTAGTCAGAAAGATCCTATGAGATTCGATTGGGAAATACAACAAGATACATAGACTGCCATCCAACTGCATCTATGACTAGAAGTGCACCTTCAGGTTATCATCCGAACCCCCTCCAGTATTAACTTGCAAGCAACAGACAACTGCTTTAAGCAAAGTGTGTAAGGTAAAAAGTCCACATGTTCCATGAACAAGATACCGTTGTTTTCTCCCTAGTAGCAACAACACATGTACAACCGAAGAGATTTATGTCACTTCCCTTGGAAACTAGAGGCATGAACCCACTATCGAGCATAAATACCCCCTCTTGGAGTCACTAGCAACTACTCGGCCAAGATAGCTACTTACAACGGAGAGCATACAAGATCACAAACAACACAGACATGATATAATCATAAAGACAAAACCATTAATCAAACCAACATAATAATCTCAATATCCATCGGATCCCCGCAAAAACAACATGCATGATTACAAATAGATTAGATATTGATCATGAACAGAGCTCATAAGATCTATACATGAAAGCACAAGGAGGAGATAATACCATCTAGCTACTACATGGACCCATAATACAAGGTGGAACTACTCACACATCATACGGGAGAGAAGGCCTCCGGGATGATCTCCCCTCCGGCAGGGTGACGGGAAGAACTTCAGGTCCCCCCCGATTTAGGGACGATGGTGGCAGCGGCTATAGAAGGTTTCGTGGAGATTTTATCGGGTGCTTAGGGTTTATGCATAGGGGGCTTCTTATAGGCAAAGGGGGAGGCCGAGGAGGCGGCCAGAGGGGCCACACCCCTCCCAGGCGCGGGCCAACCCCTGGCCGCACCTAGGGGGGTCTGGCTGCCCTGGCACGCCTCTCCGTCTCCCCTCTGGACTTCTTGTTCCCCACGGAAAGTAATTGACTTTGACGTTTGTCCCGTCCAACTCCGAGAATATTTCCTTACTAGCTTTTTTGACACCAAAAACAACAGAAAACAGGCAACTGGCACTATGGCAACTTGTTAATAGGTTAGTACCACAAAACATGTAAAAATCACCTGAAAGTGTAGACAAAGCAAAGTAGATACTGAACAAGCATGGAGCATCAAAAAATATATATACGTTTCTGACGTATCAAGCATCCCCAAGCTTAACTCCTGTTCGTCCTCGAGTAGGTAAGTGATAAAAGAATAATTTTTGAGGTGACATGCACCCTCACAATAAAGGTCCAACCATTTGCAAGCATTGAAAGGTGGGATCAAAGAACTCTAAACATGTGCATGAAAGATGGAGTTCTAACAATAGGACATAGTAACTATGCATGCAACATGACAAGCTACAAACAAAGATCATGAATAACATGCATTGAAAAACGTTTGTTTGTTTCACATGCAGAAAACATAGCATAGTGGCAATCAGCTTGTCCCTCATATAGTAGCAAATAGATGCATATGACACCTTCAAAGTTCACAAGGGTGTCTATAAAAAAATAGCACAAGAATAAGTAATATCACAATATGCATCAATCAATAAGCTCTGGAACAGTGCACACAGAATGACAACTATGCTCTGTTAATGGTGTCTAAAGGTAGAAGGTGGAGACTCAAGTAATGGTGGAAGAAAAGCTTTTTTGTAAAGGAAGTAGGGATTTCAAGTTTCAAAAAGAGCTTCCAAAAATTGTGGTACTTGTTAGCTTTCAACCCTCATTGCCCCTATCATAAGATCTTGAAGTGATTAAGGTTAAAGTGAACAAATATGGAGTATATGCTTGACGAAGTATAAGTTGGCAATCTCAAGTCCCTTTAATACGAGGGCCACACCTCATGCTACTCAACTTTAGTCACCTGTAAGTTCTTGTCACTGTAGGTATTTGCATATCATTGAGAACCGCCAACGGGGTACCCCTTGCACATGGTACAGGAGCTATCCCATAACCAAAATGACAAGGCAAGCAGACAATGAGCATCTCAGCAATCTTCTTATTTACCATGGGAATATGGTTCTTTTTTCTCTCTTACCTCTTTTCTCAATGTGTCTCTTTTTTTATAAGGAGAATGCTTCATATATGTCACTATGGTGATGCTGCATGTTTCCACCATGATTAGGCATGGTTTAGGCTAGCGGCCCAGGAGTTTCTCTAACACAGGATACAAACTTCATGGACTTACAAGTTCCCTCTTTATTTCACACCGATGACATCCATAGACAAAAGAGCATGATATCAACTGAGTACAAAGTACAAGTGCAATGTTGAAAACGTTCCCCGTGACAGCATGGTTCTTCTAATTCCAACGTATAAGTGCAATCATATACAACATAGATGACACAATGGTTCAATTTTATTAGGGGCAAGGAATATAAAGTGTGCCATCAAGTTCGTGAGGGTTTTAATCACTAAGTTTTCACATAAAAAATAGTTTTTAATTGGAAGATAGCTAAAAACAAGAATATACTTGGAATGGTGTAACACACCATGCATAGGATTTTATAGTGGACACTTTGTAATCACTTGGTTTCTTGGGAGTTGAAAGCATGAGTAGAGCTTACTCATACAAGTGGAGGCTAGCAAAAGACTGGGAGCAACCAACTAAGAGAGCAATAATGGTCATAATCATGAAGTGCAACACAACATTACTAATCAAAGCATAGAGTGGTACTACAAGTCAAGGACTAAATGATCATAGAGGCTAATGGTGACTTGTCATAGTCATAACATGGTGTGAGCATGTGACAAGTCAACCCAAACAAAGCATTAAAGGAGAATACCACAATACTATGCTTTTGCATGCTAAAACAATGCATAATTTCTTCAAGGCACACTAAGCAATCCCAATTGTTTGGAACAAGACATGCTATAGCAATAATCACTAAGCATAAGGTCAAAACAACACCTACCATGTCATGCTAAAGTCTAAGTCACAGTTAATGCAAGCTCCTCTTACACTTCAAGCAAGAACTTACTACTCCTTTCCAACACCAAGCAACTTATTTGCAAAACAACATAGCGAGAACGGGGGTCCAAACTACTTTATTCAATCAAACTAAACAACCTAAGCAAAGCAAACGAAAACTAAGACGCTCCAAGAACAACACAACTGAGCATGAAACAATAAAAACAAAGTGTCTAGACAGACTTGAGCTTTTTATTGATGAAGAAGGGGATGCCTTGGGCATCCCCAAGCTTTGTGCTTGTACCTCTTGGATATTTCTTGGGGTGACACCATTGTGGCATACCCAATCTTGAGCTTTTGTCCATTCTTCATCTCATTGCATCATTCTCTCTCTACACCTAAATTTTTTCCTTCATACAAAACTTCACACAATCTTTATTACCAACATTAGTTTATTCAAAAGATATTAGACCTTTGGAAAAGCTTTGAAATAGCAAGGCTTTTCACTAAAAATACAATCTACTGTAGTAACTCCTTCAAAAAACTCAATTTCCCAAAAAGAACCCAAAAAAGGAATCAATAAGAAGCAAATGCAAATAATGGCAGAAATTTGTCAAAACAAACCAATAGGTAGAAATCGATTTTTTAGTACATCTTCTGTTTCTTAAATCAAAAAGCGTTGAACTAACGAAAGTTATCTAACATACTGGGGGATTTATTCGTAAATTTTGAGCTCAATCCGAGTTACATATACTCCTCACGAATATTTATGGTGGAGGACAGAAATCTGTTTCGGGACAGCAACTCCCCAAAGCTTACTTCCCTCTCATTAGAGGTCATTCTTGGCACAAAAAGAAAACAAAAAGGATAAGGAGAGGTCATTACTGAAGTATTAACTTCCAAGACTCAAGGAAACTCTTGGATTCTCTCCCAACAAGTACTTTTCTTTAACGCCTTTAAGTTAGGCACAAGAAGCAAGAAGAATCAAGTATTTTTAAATGAAGAAGCATTAACATCAATACTTGCAAAGTCTTCAACTATGAAAGGTATCTCATCCAAATGGGTTTTGGAGGATCCCTTCTCATCTTTCTTTGGTCTACTACTTTCATCAAAAAGATTTTTAGGAGCAATCCAATCAAAATTCTTTTCAAAGGCTTCATGCATTCCAACAAGTTTAAAGGGTATGGGTATCTTAAATTCTTCTCTAGGCTTAGTTTTATCAGAAATACCCGCAACATCTACACTTGATCCTAGCATAGTGAAATGCTTAAAGACCTTTTTGGCTTCCCTAGCAATGTCATGAAATTCTTTTGATAAAGTTTCAAGGATAAATTCTCTCTTTTCAGCATTCTTTTCTTCTTTTAGTTTTAGGAACAAGAATTGTATGAAGGGGTTAAGGCTAACAAACCTAGCCTCCAACATATGAACTAAAGAAGCTGAAGCAATCTCATAATTAGGAGCAAGTTCTGCTATAGATTTATCTTCAATGTCCTCATGCTTGCTAACATGATTAAAAATTCTTCAATATTATCTTTCCCAATTATGGAGCCACTACCTATTGCAAGATCCTTCAGGGCGAACTTGGGGAGAAACATGGTGAGCTATAGCAAGGTGGCAACTAGAGTAGGAATCATTTTGTTGTGTTTTTGAATAAAGAAAGCAAAGCAAACTACACTAATTTTTTTGTGTTTTTTGAAAAGAGGCAAACAAAACCAAGAAAAAGAATCAAAGTAAAGAGAAAGGAAGTGGAGGACTTCCGACGTCCTTAGCCTCCCTGGCAACGGCGCCAGAAAACTTGTTGCCTGACAAAGAGGACTTCGTTGGAAACCCCAAGAGCAAGGTGTGATGAGCACATCAGCAAGTCTTCCCTCAGTAGAGACCGAGGTTATCGAACCAGAAGGAGGAAGGAAACATCACACAGGTGTTGCTAGCAATGCGGAGACCTGAACAACACAAACTCAAGACTTTGCCCCAACGAATCAGTGAGGTTGTCAAGCTCACCGGTTTTCTGTAACAAAGGATTAAACGTATGGTGTGGAAGGTAATGGTTTGTAGCAAGTATACAAGTAATAGTGGAAGATGTATCAATGGTAAAGATTGGACCAGGGTCCATAGTTCACTAGAGGTGCTCTCCTTAGATAAACAACATGGCATGACGGGTAAACAAATTATAGCAGGGCAATTGACAGGAACTGAGCAAGGCATAACAATGCAATTACTAGTCAGAAATATCCTATGAGATTCGATTGGGCAATACAACAAGATACATAGACCGCCATCCAACTGCATCTATGACTAGAAGTCCACCTTTAGGTTATCATCCGAACCCCCTCCAGTATTAAGTTGCAAGCAACAAACAACTGCTTTAAGCAAAGTGTGTAAGGTAAACAGTACACATGTTCCATGAACAAGAGACCGTTGTTTTCTCCCTAGTAGCAACATCACATCTACAACCGAAGAGATTTATGTCATTTCCCTTGGAAACTAGAGGCATGAACCCACTATCGAGCATAAATACCCCCTCTTGGAGTCACTAGCAACTAGTCGGCCAATATAGCTACTAACAACGGAGATCATGCAAGATCACAAATAACACAGACATGATAGAATCATAAAGACAAAACCATTAATCAAACCAACATAATAATCTCAATATCCCTCGGATCCCCACAAACACAACATGCATGATTACAAATAGATTAGATCTTGATCATGAACAGAGCTCACAAGATCTATACATGAAAGCACAAGGAGGAGATAAAACCATCTAGCTACTACATGGACCCATAGTCCAAGGTGGAACTACTCACGCATGATACCGGAGAGAAGGCCTCCAGGATGATCTCCCCTCCGGCAGGGTGCCAAGAAGAACTTCAGATTCCCCCCGATCTAGGGACGATGGTCGCGACGACTACAGAAGGTTTTGTGGAGATTTGATCGGGTGTTTACGGTTTCTGCATCGGGGGATTCTTAGAGGCGAAGGGGGAGGCCGAGGAGGCGGCCAGAGGGGCCACACCCCTCCTAGGCACGGACCCACCCCTAGCCGCGCCTAGGGGGGTCTGGCTGCGCTGGCACGCCTCTCCGTCTCCCCTCTGGACTTCTTGTTCCCCACGGAAAGTTATTGACTTTGACGTTTGTCCTGTACAATTCCGAGAATATTTCCTTACTAGCTTTTCTGAAACCAAAAATAGCAGAAAACAGGCAACTGGCACTGTGGCAACTTGTTAATAGTTTAGTATCATAAAACATGTAAAAAGCATCTCAAAGTGTAGACAAAGCAAAGCAAAGTAGATACTAAACAGGCATGGAGCATCAAAAATTATAGATACGTTTCTGACGTATCATCCGGTCAGAGGGAAATGGCAGGAAAACTTGGCGGGAATTGGTGGGAAATGGCAGGAAATTTATTTAGTACCGGTTAGTGCCTATAGTTGCAAGGAAAAATACAAAACCCTTCGCTTGCTGTCATGTTATGTGTTATAGTTGCAAGGAAAAATATTAAACTTGGAAAATTGCAAACATCATAAAATATCCTTCACAAAATGAGCTATCATGTCTCATGGCATTTAGGTTCACAATATGCGGACGACCGGCCAGTCATGAACTAGAGGTACACAATATGAGGCCATGAACTTCTTGGCGTATGTCCCTTCCTTATGATCGCTTCAGACGTAACCATGGAGCATCTTCTTTACTTAACGAAATGCTTCGGTCAGTTTTCACTGTGAAGGGCGGAATTTCATCAAACTTATTATAATCTTATGACATGTATATCTTGTCCTCGATTCCCACGATGTTTCTTTTTCCTAAAAGAACTATGTGACGCTTTGGCTCATCATATGATGTATTTGTTTGCTTATTTTTTCTTTTTTTTCAGTCTGGAGGACATGTCCTTTACATAGAAAACCTGAGACACATCATTGGCTAGGACGAATGGTTCATCTCTGTAACCAAGATTGTTGAGATCCACTGTTGTCATTCCGTACAACTGGTCTATCTTTATCCCTTCCCCATTCAGGTGGACCCATTTGCAGCAAAAGAAAGGGACCTTAAAAGAGACTCCATAGTCAAGTTCCCATATCTCCTCTATGTAACCATAGTATGTGTCCTTTTGCCCATTCTCATCCGTTGCATCAAAGCAGATAACACTGTTTGGTTGGTTCTATTTTTATCTTGGGCGATCGTGTAGAATGTATTCCCATTTATTTCGTACCCTTGGAAATTCAATATAGTAGAAGATGGTGACACGCCCAACAAGTATAGCTGATCTCCAACAGTGGTGTCATTCAAGAGATGTGTCTGCATCCAACCGCCGAAAGACTTCATGTGTTCATCGGTAATCCATGAGTCAGGCTTCCCTGGGTTGTTGGAGCGTACAATATTCTTGTGTTCCTTGATATACGGAGCTGCCAATGTGGAATTATGTAGAACTGTGTAGTGTGTTTTAGTGAAAGATTCCCCGTCCCTACATATCATTGCTTTCTTTCCCAGTGTGCCTTTTCCACTCAATCTTCCCTCATGCCGCGAGTCAGGAACACCAATCGGCTTAAGGTCAGGAATAAAGTCAACACAAAACTCAATGACCTCCTCTGTTCCATAGCCCTTGGATATGCTTCCTTCTGGCATAGAATCTCTATGAACATATTTCTTTAAGACTCCCATGAACCTCTCAAAGGGGAACATATTGTGTAGAAATACAGGACCGAGAATGGCAATCTCTTCCACTAGGTGAACCAGGAGAGGCGTCATAATATTGAAGAAGGATGGTGGGATCACCAACTCAAAACTAACAAGCCATTGTACCACATCCTTCTGTAACCTTGGCAGAATATCTGGATTGATTACCTTCTAAGATATTGCATTGAGGAATGCACACAACTTCACAATGGGTACTCAAACATTTTCCGGTAGAAGCCCCCTCAATGCAACCGGAAGCAACTGCATCATAATCACGTGACAGTCATGAGACTTCAGGTTTTGGAATTTTTTCTCTGCCATATTTATTATCCCCTTTATATTAGATGAGAAGCCAGACGGCACCTTGATACTATAAAGGACTTCAAAAAAGATTTCCTTCTCTTCTTTGGTAAGAGCATAGCTGGCACGACTTAAGTGACGCCCTTTATCCGTCTTGTTCTGTGTATGCATGTTCTTTGGGTCTTTCATAACTTGCTGGTCCTCTCGTGCTTTTGGTGTATATTTTGTCTTCCCATACACGACCAGTAATCCTAGCAGGTTCACGCAAAGATTCTTCGTCACGTGCATCACGTCGATTGAAGAGCGGACACATAGGACTTTCCAATATGGCAACTCCCAAAATATAGATTTATTCTTCCACATGGGTGCGTGTCTAGTAGCGATGTCGTTCGGAACAGATTGATCGCCGGGACCCTTTCCAAAGATTAGTTATATGTCCTTAACCATACCAAATACATCATCACCAACAGGGAGTTCAGGCTTCTTTCGGTGATCTGCCTCACCTTTGAAATGCTTGCCTTTCTTTCTTACAGGATGATTGGTCGGAAGAAATCGTCGATTCCCTGGGACACAAACTTGTTGCATTTATGAAAATATTGTAGGGCCATGTAGAGATAAAACAAAACTTTTCCCTCTAACATGGTGATACCAAGATCTAGCTAAGGTAGAAGGCCACGAGGTTTACCACTAGACACGCGGTTGTGGATTACTGATGAAGCGCGTTAGTTGATGCAGTGCAGTCCTTGCGATCTCGATCCAATCAACGATCTGCCAAGTGCTGATGGTACAACGCCTCTGCTGGTGTTCACATGTACGAGGAGGAGCACCGGCGGTGTACTGCTAGGTTTGTTACGAGGCAGGACTACTGTGGAGCTAGGGTTTCCATCTCATGGAATGACCTAACCGATCAACGATTAACCCTTCTAGGTTACTGTGCTCCACTATATATAGGGAGTGAACATGGGCTCCACTCTCATGGCCCATTCACTAAAGCCCATATAAAATTAGTCACCGTGAGTCCGACTCACTGACTCAGTCCAAATCTGGCTCGGGTCCAACCCAACCAGATTTCCGGTTCAGATCCAATCCAAACTTGCTCCCGCTCTTAAGTGTGTGACCCCGTAGGCTCATGATACTTGGACATGATTGGAGTTCGACTCTCAATCGATCAGTCGGTAGCGGATCCTAACAGAACGTGCTGACTCCCAAGTACCAAAGAGTCATGACTGCTTTCCTTTCCAATGCGACTTATGTTCGAGTCCCTTTTGCCTCATGATATACCTTGTCAGACTATAGGCGAATATTTGTCATCCCTTAAATAGTTTGACTCTCTTCTCGATCCGAGATAAGTGATTCATCCGACTAACTCTTAGTCGATCGCCTCGGTTAACACTTAACTGAGTCGTGCATGGCCACGCTTTCCGAATCATATCATCTGAGAAGGCCCAGATAATTTCTCTCCAAGTGGAGGGGAAAAATCCCATCTTGGTTATTAACATCAGGCAGCTTGATTCTCAGTCGAACCAAACTCTATCTTTATAACTACCCAGTTAAGGATCAGCGTTTGACAAAACCTAAGTCGGTGATCCTCAACTCGGATTATGCAACAACCTCAGGTCTAAGGATTACATTTATTGAGATATACAAATGAAAACTTGTTCATTGTATCTCAATATGGGTCAATCCGACCCTCTAAACTCTTGAGCCGAATCTGTGTAAGTCGGAATAGCATCTCCATGCCCATGACAAGTGTTGTGTCCAGCACAACCTCAATGACCAACAGTATTTAGTACAAACAACATGAATGTATAGTTCCACAACCGAATCACATATTCAATGATATACATCAGATTCTCATACAAGGACAACTTAATAACTTTATGAATACAATGAGAAATATCATCATACATGATTGCCTCTAGGGCATATTCCCAACAGTCTCCCACTTGCACTAGAGTCAATGTTCCGACATCATATGTCTAAGCATATAATGACCATGGCTCTTAGGTGCGCCTCATGCTTTGGTTGTGGTAATGGCTTTTTCAACGGATCCGCAATATTTGCATCTATGTGTACCTTGCATAACTTGATATCACCCTGATCCACGAACTGGTGAATCAGGTGGTACCGCATGAGTATGTGCTTGTTCTTCTGGTGTTGTCTAGGTTCCTTGACTTGTTTAATAGTACCATTGTTGTCACAATACACGTCTAACGGATTGGACGAGCCCTGAACCACACCAAGATCCATGAGTAAATTCCTCATCCAAACAGCTTCCTTTGCTGCCTCTATTATAGATGCAGACACAGTCTCTTGCTTGGAACTTTTCCAGCTCACAGCACCTCCGTACGTATCCGGATTGCGAACGAGAATCATCAGAGTCAATAAGATAACTCGCATCCGTGTAACCATTTACACTGAGTTCATCTTCACCACCATAAACCAAAAACATATCCTTAGTCCTTCTCAAGTACTTTAGGATATTTTTAGCCGCTGTCAAGTGGATTTCTCCAGGATCAGCCTGGTATCAGCTCACAACACTTAGAGCATAGGAAACATCCGGCCTAGTACAAATCATGGTATACATGATTGATCCGACTGCAGAAGCATACGTAATCGCACTCATCCGACTTCGCTCATCAGTCGTCGAAGGACACTGAGTCTTGCTAAGTTTTACACCATGGGACATCGGTAAGAACCCCTTCTTAGACGATTCCATGTTGAACTGCTTCAACACTTTGTCCAAATAAGTACTCTGAATCAATCCAATGAGCTGTCTTGATCTATCTCTATAGATCCGGATTCTAAGAATATATGTTGTCTCACCCAAGTCTTTCATTGAGAAACTCTTTTCTAATGATTCCTTGGTATCTTGCAACATCTAGACATCATTTCCAACCAATAATATGTCATCCACATATAAGATCATAAAGTTTACTTTGCTCCCACTAAACTTCTTGTATAAACAAGAATGATGATCACTCTTGACGAAGCCAAATGATTTGACTACCTCATCAAAACGAATATTCCAACTCCGAGATGCTTGCTTCAACCCATAAATGGATTTCTGAAGTTTGCACACCTTATCAGCATTAGCCGAATCGACAAAACCCTCGGGCTGTATCATATACACTTCCTCGGTTAAATTTCCGTTAAGGAAAGCCGTTTTGACATCCATCTGCCATATCTCATAAGCGAAATAGGCTGCGATAGCTAACATGATCCGAACTAATTTAAGCATCGCTATGGGCAAGAAAGTCTCGTCGTAATCAACTCCTTGAACTTGTCAGAACCCCTTCGTGACAAGACGTGCTTTATAGATGGAAACATTTCCATCCATATCAGTTTTCTTATTAAAGACCCATTTGCACTCGACGGGTCTTGCACCGTCTGGCAGATCAACCAAGTTCCAAACATAATTTTCATCCATGGACTTTAACTCGGATCTCATGGCTCCAAGCCATGACTCAGAAACAAATCCCACCATCGGTTCCGAATAATTTGCCGGCTCATAATTGTCTAACATTAATACATCATGAAAACTTCGTAATCTCGCCGATCTTCGTAGTGCAGGTGCTGCTGCCGGCTCAGCTACCACGACCGGCTCAACCTCCAAGGTTTTTGCCGACTCGCTACTAGTCGGGTCCTCTCTATTTTCTTCGAGCTGCACTATGCTCCCACTGACTCGCCGGCTGAGAAACTCTTTCTCAAGGAAGACACCGTTCTGAGCGACAAACACTTTTCCCTCTTCTCGGTTGTAGAAGTAGTAACCCAAGGTTTCCCTCGGATACCCCACGAAAATACACTTATCTGACTTGGCCGTAAGCTTGTCCGACTGAAGTCGCTTGAAAAATGCTTCACAACCCCAAATCTTAAGAAAAGACAAACTCGGCTTTTTGGCTGTCCACATCTCATGCGGTGTCTTCTCTATCGACTTTGATGGTACTTTGTTTAGTGTGAATGCCGTTGTTTCTAGACAATAACCCCAAAATGATAAAGGAAGATCTGTCTGACTTATCATTGATCGTACAATCTCCAACAAGGTCCGATTCCGCCTTTCCGAAACATTGTTCCTTTGCGGCGTTCCTGGCGGCGTAAGTTGAGGAACTATTCCGCAACTTTTCAGATGGTCATCAAACTCATGGCTTATGTACTAGCCTCCTCGGTCCGACCGAAGAAACTTTATTTTCTCGCCGAGTTGATTTTGTACTTCATTATGGAATTCTTTGAACTTTTCAAAGGCTTCTGACTTATGTTTCATCAAGTAGATATATCTATACCTACTCAAATCATCAGTGAAGGTAATGAAGTACTCATAACCAACCCTGGCTGTCGTGCTCATTGGTCCACATACATCACTATGTACTAGTCCCAACAAGTCGGTTGCCCTTTCGCAACTCTTTACAAAAGGTGTCTTGGTCATTTTGCCGAGTAGGCAAGATTCGCATGTCTATAATGACTCCAAGTCAAACAAAGTTAGGAGTCCATCATCATGGAGCTTCTTCATGTGTTTCCAACTTATATGAACAAGCCGACATTGCCAAAAGTAAGTCATATTCAGATCATTTGGTTTCAACATTTTAACATTTATGTTATAAACAGACTCACCATCAAGATTGAAAATAAATAACCCATCCTGGACGGGTGCAAAGCCGTGAAATATATCATTCAAATACAAAGAACAACCATTATTCTTGATATTCGACTCATAGCCTTGCCTCATCAAACATGAAGCAGAAATAATGTTTCGACTGAGCACTGGAACCTAATAACAATTATTTAGTTCTATAATGAATCCGGAAGGTAAATGAAGTTGCATCGTGCCAACTTCCAACGCAGCAACTCTTGCTTTGTTGCCGACTCGAATATCAACCTCGCCTCTTGCTACGCTCCTAGTTCTTACCAGTCCCGTCAACAAGTTGCATATGTGAATAACTAATCCGGTATCATATACCCAAGAACTATTAGGTGCATCATCAAGATAAATGTCTATACTTGAGTCGGAAGTCATACCTCCACTCTTGGCTTTGCTGGCCAAGTACTTGTTGCAATTCCTCTTCCAGTGGCCTTCCGCCTTGCAGTAGAAGCAAGTTGATCCGGCAGAAGGAGATGGCTTAGTCCCTGAGGAAGCGCTTGGGACCGGGTCCTGAGCTTGCTTTCCTCCCGACTTAGCCTTCTTCTTAGTCCAAGAACTCTTATTGAACTTAGCCTTATTCTGCACCATCAACACTTGACTGGCGCCCTTCTTGAGATCCGCCTCTGCCTGCTTGAGCATCCCCCTTGCAATTCAGTGAGCTTCTTATCCATACCATGCATTTGTTAGTTCGAACTGAACTTCCCATATGCACTAGGAAGAGAGTTCAGAATTATATCTGTAGCGAACTCTTCGCTAATGGGGTAGCCAAGCCTCTCGAGAGACTGCACGTAACCAACCATTTTGATCACATGTGGACTCAGTGGATCACCATCCTTAAGCTTGCAACTTAGCAAAGCCTGAGAGACTTGATACCTCTCAGTCTTCGCCTGAGCCCGGAACATGATTTTGAGGCTTTCGATCATATCGTAGGCCTCAACATTCTCGAACTGGTTTTGCAAGTCCGGTTCCATGTGAGCAAGCATAAGACAGCTAATATCCATGGACTCATCCTTAGCCCGACGGTAGGCATTGGTGGCAGCGACAGTCGCATTCTCATTTGGCTCATCTGGAAGTGGGTTGTCTAGGACATGGTCCTTCTTTTCTTGTTTGAGAACAATTCTCATATTTCGATACCAGTTGGTAAAATTAGGGTCGTTCAGTTTATCTTTCTCAAGAATGGTTCTCAACGCAAAACCGGATATCTGAGAGTGACTGCTACTTGGTGCCACGATCTACAACAGAAATATGCAAAACACTTAAGACATGTATTCATAAAAGAGCAAGCATATTAAACACTTTAATATTTTATGCTCCCACTAGAACCAACACCCCTCCGATGGTTACTTAGTGATTCAGGATCCTAAATAAGCAAGTCGGCTAGTGGGCTTTAGCACCACCGCTATCCGCCAAGTGTTCTAGGTAGAGAACTCCTTGTCCATCGCATCTCATACGACTCATGTTGGACGGGTGGCATCACATGCCCCGGCTCCCATCCGACTTTTCCCCGAGTCCCACAACCGTTGTGATAGACCCGTCTAGCTTACCGAGTGTTTCCGCAGTAAGAGTCCGACTCGAACCCACCTAGTCGGAAAGAATTGGCAGCACCTCAATTTATGAGCCCACTACCAAAAATGTCTGACTTGTGATGGTGCAAACACTGGTGGGAAAACCGACTAGACCTTCTTTGAGGGATTACATTTTACCGACTATCTAATATAGGTAAAACAGAGACATAACAATAACACAGAATAAATCAATCATACTGTGAAATGGTATGGCTCTCTTCATGGCGATCTCCATCTCCACAAAGCCTGTAATTCGACTTATGCCAACTCTTGTTACTTGCCGTCTTACACAATGTAGCCAACTTGTACATCGACATGCACTTCATCCGGATTCTCCAAACAGCTACACTAGCTTAGTAAAATAAATTACATAGAGAATCTGACACGCAGGTCGTTATACAATGAAATGACAACACCTAGGCTCCAGCCGACTGACAAAACCGTGATTCGCAGATCACGTATGGATTACACACATACATCACTTGCACATGAACCATACCATTCACAACTTCCTGCAAAAACAAGTTATGCATAGATACGATATCTACCAGCATTGTGAAACTCGCAATGACATCTAAGGCACTACGACAGGGCGAAGCCGGCGGTCCCGCTAGCCGGATAGCGGGCGGGGATATCTAAGATTTTTCTGAAAACGTAGATCTCATCTATGATCCGTCCATGGATTCGACCATTGTTCCGATTCGATCAAACTCTTTGGTCTTCGATCACCGCTTCTAGATTTACGTGTCACACTCTACCCTGATGGCAGAAACCGACCGGTAGGGGTATGTTGTGCCACGATCTCTGCAGTATGATCACGTAAATTAGATCTACCATTCACCGAGTACAATTGATCCAATCAACATCGTACAAAACCAATCTATGTCATAGATTAACCACCAAAACAGCATATAGATCTCATCTACAGCCAACCTCATATCACATATGCGAGATCTCGAGCCTAAAACCAGAAGCTATCGCTCTGATGCTAACATGGTTATACCCCACGGGTACACAACATCGTCAGATCTAGTCTAGCCCAAGGAAGGCCCACGACAAGATACGCGGCCTGCAGAGGTTTCAGGTGGCCCAAGCCTATGACGCCTTCGGATCCTTGGAGAACAAGACTAGAGTAGATAGAATTTCAAAGGGAAAAACCCTAATCTGTAACCTACTCGACCTACACCCGGGACCGCCTATCTATATAAAGGCTAGGAGGGAATGGCGAGGAGGACAATCAACTCACCTCATGCATACCTCACGCCAGATTGCATTTGCGCACCCATGTAACCTTCGGTTCCGTCGTAATCAAGAGCAGACAAGCAGGAGTAGGGTTTTCTCTCTAGGGGTCTGAACCTGGGTAAACCTCGTGTCTCCGTGTTTCTTGTTTGCTAACCGTTCCGCTATCTCCAGCATCCCCATCTTCTCCAAAACCCAAGTCCATAAAAATGGGTATTGACGAGTCGAAACCTCGTCAATTGGCGCCGTCTGTGGGAACTGGGGGCGCTAATTATGCGATCGTGATGGTCCTATACGGAGCGATCTACAACTCATCGGCGACGGAGAGTCACCTCCTCTATGGCACCTTCGACTTCACCGTCCACTCGCCAACCACCATAAGGGATTTCGAGCCCGTAGGCGACGGGCTCGAGATTCTGTTCAGGAGCTTCTTCTTCCAGGTGGGGCAGACCGGCACCCTCCGCCTCCGAGAGCGGGTGTTGCCACCATCCTTCAGGCCCGCTTCATGGGTCCCACCCATCGGCATGTTACGCACGTCGACGCTGACATATGAGTCATATGACAGCAACAGCTGCAACTCAGATCTGTGCGACCCTCCCTCAGATGAAGGAACCTACAGTTTCGGATCCAAAAGTTGCGGCAGCAGCGATCCAACCGGCGGACGCTACCAGTGCGCCGTGGTCATCCAGAGCGAAGTAGATCTGCCACCATGTTCAAGTGCGGCAAATCCACCGCCCAACCCAACCCTCAACCTGCAAGCCGGAAACGGAGGAAACCCACCCCTCCAGCCCAATGAAGGCGACGCTAGCGCCTACCAGAAGATCAACCTCAACAAGGACGGATGGAGTCAGGCACGCGAAGCCGTGGCGGGCAACAGGATCCTACCTATGAATGATTCACGGGATCTTCTGATGGCATACCACCTCCTCCTCATCGGCGAGCATAACCGGCTGGTAAAACTGCAGGAGGAACTCGACAAACGCAAGCAGGAGGCTTCAGAGTCTAGCGCGTGGGGAGCTGCGCTCTCCGCCGCTGGTGGCTCCAGTTCGCACGAAAACCATGCCAACAAGCATCGCTCTCGCACAGAGCACATGGAACCCGCTGCACGACGTGAGGTCACCAGAACCCTCAACACGTCCTTCACGGTGATGGACGCCAACGGCAACATCACGCCGAAAACGCCACAGGTTGTGATCATGGCAGCCACCACCTATCTTGTGTCTCATCTGCCTAGCGGACGACCCGAAGATGGCCATGCATAAGTCCGCACTAGATGGGCTTGGACTCGTTGGAGCTGCGCTCCACGATGAAGCTCATGCGGAGCCGAAAAAGAAAGTTGCGGTCTGATTCAACCACAGCCCTACACCCTCATCCGACGAGGACGAGCACGATCTGCCTCGACGTCTCAAAATCCCAAGGCGTCGCAGCACCGACTCCGACGCTCGAAACGACCTCGCCCAGCGCAAGGTGGACAAGGCACATGCCAAACGCGCGTGCTCAACCGAGTCCGACGAGGATGACGACGGAGAGCTGTGCAGAGCCTGATGCTTCAGCAGATCTTTTTGGCGCACACGGATGCCAAAAAACTTCAAGCTCCCTTTGGACACTCCGAAGTTCGACGGCACGCAGGACCCGAAGGCCTGGCTCAGTGATCACCTCTCATCCGTCAAGCTGCATGGTGGTAACATGAACATCGCCCTGCAATGCCTACAGCTGCAGCTGACAGGCGTAGCCCGGATCTGGCTCAGCAGCCTATCCTCAGGCTCCATCCGAAGCTAGGAGGAGCTAGCGTACAGCTTCATACGCAACTTCAAGGGCACCAGCAAGAGGCCAGCATCGATCGAGGAACTACGGGCCTGCACCCAACGCATTGGCGAATCCATTCGCTCATACAACCTATGCTGGTCCCACATCAAGAACTCCGCCGCACACATCTCCATGGAAAGGACGAACGATGCCTTCAAGGACGGTGTCAAGTGCCCGGAGTTCAAGGAAGAACTTGGGAGCGTCAAGCCCAAGACGCTCGACCACCTCATTGACTTCGCCAACAGGTGGGCAGATGGCGAAGATTCCCTCCACCTAATGCATTCGGATGACGAGGAAGACTATGGCCGCAGGCATGAACGCCGCAGCAAGCGAATATCGCGCGTCTACGACGATCGCAACGGAGTCGACATGGTTGCGGCTGGCTATGCCGACCGACGCAACGACGGCAACCGCAGCAGCGGATACCACGGAGGCAACTCGCGATGGAGGGCGCCCTACATAAACATGGCAGCGTCGCAGCCGTGACGACAAACCCTCGGCATACGACAAGTTGTCTGGTCCCTGCACCATCCACTTCTACATTGACAAGTAGGATGGCAAAAAGAAGGCCAGCCACATGCTCAAGGACTTCCGTGAGTTCCAGAAACTCAGCGAGAGCCTCACCCAAATGCGATGCCAGATCGTGAACCTCGGGTTCGGGACCGCACCTGCACCAGGTGATATCGCCCACGGAGCTCCTCCACCACCACCTGTGGGACCGTCGAATCCAGCAATCGCAACTGCACCAATCAATGGTACAGGAGGATACCCACCACCAAAAGGGGCCATGATGATCCAGAAGGGATGCCCTACCAACAGGATGCAAAAGAAGATCACCCGACAGGTAATCCTAGACGTAACAGCCCCACCTGCCATCCCTGAGTACCTCAGTGGCTCAGAGTCCTGCATCACGTTTGATCGTTCGGATAACCCTCGCCAGATCCCTCGCCCAGGTCATGCTGCCCTGGTAGTCGAGGCGCAGATCGGAGGATTCGAGATGAGCCGCATCTTCATGGACGGCGGCAGCAACATCAACCTGATGTTCACCAGCACCCTCGCAGCAATGCAGATCTCGCTGTGGAGCCTGGAACAATCTGACACGACGTTCCACGTCATAGTCCCAGGGAAGGGCATATATCCCCTTGGAAAGATATGGCTCGACGTCATCTTTGGCTAGCCCGAAAACTTCAGGAGCTAGCGACTGGAGTTCGAAGTGGTGGACTGGCCATCACAGTACCATGCCATCCTTGGGCGCGTGGAGTTCGCAAGATTCCTGGGAGTACCACACTATGCCTACCTGCTTCTCAAGAGGCCAGGATGTAGGGGTGTCATTACCGTCTAGGGAAGTTTCACCCAATCGGACCACTGCGATAGAGACTTCAACAGAATCTCCCAGTCGTTCGACATGCAAGAGGAGCTCACGAGGCTCCGAGAGGTGACAAACAACGGGGCACCCCAGTCTCCAGGCAAAACTCGCCTGACATGTCGTTTGACTCCACAGTTAACACAAAAAAGGTGCAGGTCCACCCAACAGATGCCTCCAAGACGGCGCAGATAGCCAATGACCTCAGCCCCGCATAGGAAAGCGCGCTTGTCGAATTCCTCCATGAGCGCTGGGAAATCTTCGCCTGGTGTCCTGCGGACATGCCAGGAGTTCCCAGGGAATTCGTCGAGCATGCACTCAATGTGTTCCCTGACGCAAAGCCAGTCAAGTAGTCGATCCGACGACTATCTGAATCAAGAGCTGATGCCGTTGGAATCGAAGTCAACAGACTGCTCGATGCCAACTTCATCCAAGAAATCAAGGAGAGCGAGTGGCTGGCCAATATAGTGCTGGTCCCCAAGAAAGACATGGACATCCTGCGGATGTGTGTAGACTTTACATTGCTCAAAAAATACTGTCCCAAGGACCACTTCCCTCTACCGTGGCTCGATCAGATCATCGATTCGACTGTAGGATGCGAGAAGCTCTCTTTCCTCGATGCCTACTTAGGCTACAACCAGATTCGGCTGAAGGTCGAAGATCAGGAGAAAACGGTGTTCATCATGCCGTTCAGAGTGTTCTGCAACAACACCATGCCCTTTGGGATGAAGAATGCAGGCGCCACATACCAGAGGTGCATGTAGGCGTGTCTGAAAAACCAGTTTGGTCGCAAAATCCAAGTCTATGTCGACGACATAGTCATCAAGACCAGGAAGCTAAAACACTAATCGACGATCTCCGCGAGACGTTTGACAACCTTGATCACTATAAGATCAAGCTGAACATACAAAAGTGCGCCTTCGGCCTCCCATCTAGCCAATTACTCGGATACTTCATCTCTCAGCGCGGGATTGAGGCGAATCCAAAGAAAATCCGGGCCATATTGTACATGGAGAAGCCAAAGAACCTTAGAGGAGTCCAGCAGCTAGCTGGACACATTGCAGCACTAAGCAGATTCATCAGTCGCATGGGCGAGAAGGCCATACCCTTTTACCAGCTGCCGCGCAAGGCACACAAGTTCGCGCGGACACCCGAAGCAGACGACGCATTTGAAGACCTCAAGCGTCTACTCTCCACCTCGCCTGTTCTGGTCACGCCAAAGGAATGAGAACCTCTGCTGCTATACATCGCAGCCACGCACCAGGTGGTAAGCACCGTACTCATGGTCGAACGACCCGAAGATGGCAAGACCCATGGGGTCCAATGCCCAATCTACTAGCTCAGCGAGGTACTGACACCAACAAAGCAGAGGTACCCTCACTACTAGAAGCTCGCTATAGCGTATTCATGACGGCTCGATGGCTGATCCACTACTTCCAGGAGCATCAGATAATGGTCATCAACGAGGCGCCACTGTCCAACATCTTGAACAACCCCGAAGCCACGAGACGCGTAGCCCTGTGGGGCATCGAGCTGTCCCCTCTAGACATAGTCTATGAGCGGCACAAGGCCATCAAATCTCACGTCCTCCTGACTTCCTTGTCCACTGGATGGAGCTCCAGCTTCCAGACACTCCGGACATGATGTAGTCGTGGACGATGCACTTCGACGGCTCCAAGCGCGAGGCCAGAGCAAGTGCTGGCGTCATACTAACGTCCCCCCAAGGCGATAAGATGAAATACATCCTTCGGATGAAATTTCGTGCCTCCAACAACGAGGCCGAATACGAGGCCCTCATCCACGGCATGAGGATGGCCAAGATCTGTGGCGCAACGTGCCTAGTCATCTATGGTGACTCGAACCTTGTCGTCCAGCAGACGATGAACTAGTGCGACGCTCATAGTGCCAACATGATCGCGTATCACGCGCTCTACAACTCACTCGAAGGCGACTTTGACGGCTACGAGCTTTGGCACGTCAGAAGGGAAAGCAACGAGGAGGCCGATAGACTTGCCAACATCGGATCCACCTGCGCGCGGGTGCCACCAGGTGTGTTCCTCGAACAAATCTGCGTACCCTCCATCAAAAGGAAATTCCCCAAGGGTTTCACCCGAAAAAGCGGAACACTCGGGGGTTGCACCGCCCTAAGGACCCGAAAAGCTTGACACCAAGGCTGAGCTGGTCAGCCTGATGCAGGTCATGGAAATTGAAGAAACGTGGACACATCCATACCTTCGGTAACTAATAAACAGAGAACTGCCTGATGACCTGACGGACGCCCGGCGCATATCTCGCCGGTCCAAGGCCTTCACAATAATCAATGGTGATCTCTACAAGCGCAACATTTTGTGTGTACTCCAACGGTGCGTCACCATCGGTGACGGAAAAACCATCCTTCAAGACATCCATGAAGGCATCTGCAGCCATCATGCAGGGAGCCGTGCCCTAGTCGCCAAAGCTCTACGAGCTGGATTCTACTAGCCAACGGCCATGAACGATGCTAAGGACATCATCCGAAGGTGCAATGCCTGCCAAAGGTACGTTGACAAACCGCACGCACCAGGAACAGAGCTAAGGCACATACCACTGGTCTGGCCCTTCGCCCAATGGGGCCTCTACATGATCGACAAACTACCTAAATCATCGAACTGAAGACACATATACCTCCTAGTCGCATTCGACAAATTCAAGAAGTGGATTGAGGCCATGCCCGTCACCAACCAAAGCGGCAAAACAGCCGTCAAGTTCTTCGAGCCCATAGTCTACAGGTTCGGTGTGCCGCACAGCATCATCATGGACAACGACTCAAACTTTATCTCGAAGGAATTCTAGAACTTCTGCGAGGGCCTTGGAATCAACATATCATACGCCTCCGTGGCGCACCCGCAGACCAACGGACAGGTCGAAAAGGCCAACGGCCTTATCGTGAGAGGCATCAAGAAACGCCTGCTATGCCCACTCAAAAGGCTCGCGGGAGCTTGGGTGGAGGAGATACCCTCAGTACTCTGGAGCCTGCGAACAACGCCGAACAGTTCTACTGGCTACACGCCCCTCTTTAGGGTGCACGAAGCCAAAGCCGTGCTGCCTGCAGAGGTACGCCATAAGGCCCCGCGGGTGGTCGCCTACACCAAAGACGAATCAACGACCGCACACGAAGATGCCATTGACACGCTCAACGAGGTACGTGACATTGCCGTGGCTTGCTCAGCAGTCTACGAGTAGAGCCTTCGCAACTACCATAGACGTCAGCTACGCCCAAGGTCCTACGTCGAAGGAGACCTTGTCCTACGACTCAAGCAAGAGTGGTCGAAGAAGCTCGAGTCACCGTGGGAAGGACCCTACATCGTCACCGAAGTCATCCCAGGTGGCTCCTACCGCCTCATGGACGTCAAGTCAGGAGTCAAATACTCCAACCCATGGAACATCACACAGCTGCGACACTTTTACCCCTAGTTACCGCTTTACTTTTAATAAAGCATACAATCGGAGTAGCTGACCACATCATGCTAACGAAAAGGACATACATAAAACAAGGCACAACATGCTCATACAAATAAAACTTTACAAAGGGCACACTAAGCCCACTCGAATACATACAAATTTTACATCAATTGTTTTCTTCACAGGACCTACCTATTCTGGAGTATTACACTCGCTCGTTGCTCGAAAAGATCAACAATCTCTTCGGCATACTGCCTTACAGCCGCATAATGTGGGCGCATATCCCAAAGACTACCATCTGGTCGAAGAGGTGGCACAGTCGCCACCGCCGCGAGATCGACGTCACGATGATGCAGCCGAACAAGCGAAAGAGGGGCCTTCACCCCAACAACTAACTAACGCCGCACCAATTCCTTGACGTGACCCACGTCCCGAAACTTCGCCAACAGGCCCCAAAGTTTGGAAGGTGCCTCATCCCGGGGAAACATGACGGCCCAGGTGAATGCCAGGGAAATCCTCAGCACCCGAGAAACCTGGTGTACGCGGATCTTGCACCGTCGCAAGGACGATGGCCCGATTGTGGTCCATCCAGAAGAAGCCGCCAGCCTCTAAATCCTGTTGGGTCAGGCAATTCATCCGGACCGCAACACACTCCTTCTCTTCCCTCAGAACGAGATTGACGCCTGCACCAAACACAAGAGCAAGATGACACCTAACAAAAGCGCATCTGAAAAGAACAACAGTTCGCGAAGACTCATATTGAAGCTGCTCGCCCATCTGTCGCAGCTCCCCCATAAAAAATTCCTCCCTGGCAGTGGCCCGCTCCACCTTCGACTTCCATATATCCGCACGGCTGCGAATTCCAACGATATCCTTCTCCAGGCTATGGACACAGTCAGGAAGGAATAAGAGTTGTGATGCATCATCCATCGATGGTCGCGGCTCAGGAGCAGTCGAAGTATCAACGAGAGTCTCCCCCGAAGGACCCTAAAGGCAAACAAGTAAGGACGTGAACATCACAAACACTTCTGGCGATAGCCCGAAACATAATTTATATACATAAAGGCCACCTCGTGGCATAAGCCGAGATTGTTCATCAGCAAAAGCGTACATCACAAAAGGAAGAGGATAAACTATCCTAAACTACAACACCAGAGCCTAGGCACCCGCATCCGGAGTGGCCTCAAAGCCAGACTGCCTACTCTTTGCCTCCTCCTGCTGCTTCGCCGCGTACTCCGCCAGCAGGTCAATGAGCTCTGGCCCATAACGCTTACAGCGGGAGGTGAAGAGAGCGAATGTTACCTCTGAGCCATCGGCAGCCGTTTGCATCTGGGAGGTGATGTGCGGCAGGTCCAGCTCCGCTTTGAATGCCATGGCCATGGCCAACCCCATGGAGGTGCCGATGCCCTTCTGCATGCGCTTGTAGACCGCTGGGGCGTCCTACGATAGATCATCTGCCAGAGCATCAACATCCTCTTGAGCAGCGCCCTTGGGGACGACCTTCCTGTAGAAGCGTCAGAGCACTCCCTTGGCCTTCGCCAAGGAGCCAGCAGCAGTACCACAGCAATCTTCGACCGCCGCGGTGGCATCATCTAGAGCATTTCCGTGCTCCAGCACACCGCGATCAAACAGGATGCCTGACGCATCTAAGACAAGGAATAAAGGACCCGAATAAGAATAGGGCATAGAATAGTAAAAAAAATAGAAGACCAAAGCAAGTAAAAGACACTCACTGGAGAAAGCTTTGGCTACAGCCATCAACCTGCTGGATATCTCCTTCTTGCGAGTAGCAGCCGCAAAAGCAAGCTGCTCCTCGTGATCAGCAGACTCCTTTCGCAAACGCTCCTGGGCCTTAGCAGCATCGGCTACCTCCTTCTGCAGGAGCTCCTTCGCCTCCGCAACATCCGCAACTTTCTTCTCCGCTCGACCGAGGCTCTTTTCAAGAGCGTCCAGCCGACGAAGATCAGCATTATTTTCATCTGCAAAACATCAAGACGAACGTAAGCAACGCACGCATGATCCATGCGACGAACAAAGTAAAACGAAAGTAAGCACAATGCATACCTCGAAGCTGCTGCATGCTGGCCTCCAGCGCCAGATGTTGCTGGATGAGCAGATAAGCACTATGCACGAAGGGCTGCAAAACAAAACACAAACAAGCATCAGCAAGGGCTCGGGGGCTACGCCCCGCAAAAGAAAATCCGACCAATAGGTCATCCGAAAAGGACCCGGGGGCTACTCCTACAAGAAAAAGGAGCAGACAACTTACGTGCTCAGATGGAGACTCAGATGTTCCGCGTGTGGTCTTATGAGTAATGACTACTCGAGCCTCTCGCGGGGAGGGGTTCGGAGCGTCATCCTCAGAGTCGGCCACCATCTGAGAGTGAGGAGCTCTCAGCTTCGACTCCCCTACAGCCTCTTGAGTGCCCTCGCTAGGAGAACCCTCTGAGGAGCGGCTGCAAGAAAACAGCTCGATTAGATAACAAACTATGTTACACAAGCAAGTAGCATAAAATAAAGCAGATGAAGACACTTACTAGTCAATATCTGACAAGTTGAAGACGGGCGGTGCCTTATCCTTCTTCTTCTTCTTGGCCGGCGGCTGCGACGCCATAGCTCGAAGGGGCACAACCGGAAACGGTGCGGAAGAAGCACCATCATCCTCGCCATTCCGCTCGAGGAAGGACGGGCCCCTCGGAGTTGGCGGGGTAGACGCGTTCGAAGATTTGCTCCGTGCACTACTAGGAAAACGATTATAGGTAGATTTTAATCCTGTGGCACATATAGGGAAAATGCTCCACTAAAATTAATTCTGTGGCGCATATAAGAAATGCTCCACATAATTCATGCAATTCTATGGTGCATATGGCTATATGCGCCACAGAAAGTGAGCATTATTTGGCGCATATAGCCATATGCGCCACATAATTTTTGTGGGCCCCATGTGGGCCTGACCCAGCACATGGGCATGCCAGATTTCTGTGGCGCATATGCTGTATGCGCCACAGAACATGAGAGTTCTGTGGCGCATACTATATGCGCCACAGAACTCTCACTTTCTGTGGCGCATACAGCATATGCGCCACAACATTCACACTTTCTGTGGCGCATATAGCCATATGCGCCACAGAATGTGCGAAACAGATCTAAAAAAAGGTGGCATCCCCTGCTACCTACCACCACCCTTTCCCTTCTTCCCCTCCTCCAACTAGCTCATCCCTCTCCTCTCTCCCACTCCATTTTGCTCATACTCACCTCCATTGTTGATAGCTAGACCTACTTTGGTTTATGTACTTGTGAGGGAAGCTACTCCTACTTTGTAAAGGTACTACACTGTGGCGCCCCGCAAAAACCACTACTAGAAAATCGCGTTGTTTTCGTGCATTGCATCATCATGACCGCATGCTCATGTCATCATGCCACATTGCATTTGAGCATCGTCATGTCGTCATGCATTTGTCTGTCGAAACCTATTTTCTAAAAACCTAGTTTGGTTTTCTAAATATTCCCCCCTCGCAATTTCAAATTAAAGCGCCGGGCTTTTTCGGGTCTTTTATTTGTCTAAACACTATTTACAAAAGTTTATTTTAAATTAAACAAAAGTTTATATTATTTTTAGGGGGCAGCCGTACCGGGCCGATCTGACCCAGTCGGCCACCCCCAGTACAAACCGGTCCACCTAAACCCTTGTTATACCTAGTCCTAACCTACCCAGTCCCCAGCCACCTCACCCTGACCAATGCCCTCTCGCCACCTCATCTCTCATCTCTCTCCCAACCAATCACACGCTGCCACCTCACCTACCCACCTCTCTCACCCCACTCCCACTTCCCCCAGCCCCAACACACACCACGCACACAAAACCACCCCAACCCCAAACCCCACCCGCGCCGCGAGCCTCACAGCACCCGCACACAGGCACTCAGCGGGCAGCAACCAACGCAGTGTGGCCCCACCACCTGTTGACCCACACCGTCCTGCACCCACCCATCGCGACCCACCCCGCGGACCAGAACCGACCCCACCCCCTCTAGCGTTTCCCCCACCCCGTCTCTCTCCCTCACGTGCTCAGCCCACTCCCGCATCGATCGCCAACCACCACGCCTCCCATGGCAAGCTCGTCCGCCTCTGTCGGTCTCCTCCTGCTCGATCCTCCCCACAGGCGCCCGCCACCGCTGATGGCCCCTGCATCGCCTCCTCCTCCGCCTCCCTGTTCCCCGGCCCGAGCACGGCTCCCTCTGCAACCGCCGTCGTCGGCCGCCCTTCCTCTCCTTCCCCACCGCCAGACCTCCGTCCTCGACCGCGTCCGGCCGCCCGCCCGACGCCGCCCTGCGGCCCCCTCGGCACCGGCCTCCCGCCTTCCCCCACGTTCCCCGCCGACAAGCTCTGCCTCGCCCGCTCGCGACCTCCCTCTCGCGAGCTCGCCGCTCGTCACCCTCCTCGTCGCCCTCTGCCCCGGCAACCGCCGGTCTCGCCGGCGCCTTTCTCCTGGTCCTCCGCCGCCCTGCTGCCAGGGGCCCCTCCTCCGTCGAGCTCCCTCCGGCCGGCCTCCTCCCACATCTCCGCCGCTGCAGGCCGCCACCGGCCGCCCGCGGCTGCTCGCCCCGTCCCCTCCCGCGCGTCTCCCTGCGGACGCCTCCTCCGGCCGGCTCTCCAGGCCGCGCCGTCCTCGACCACTGGGTGCCGGCCACACACGCCTCAACAGCGAGCTCCTGTGCCTGGTCGCCCGCAGGTGCTTCTGTCCCTGTCCAGCGCAAGTGGCTCGCTGATTGTCTTTGTTGTTCAGTCATCAGCTCGTGTTGGCCAGTGATTCCTAGTTTCAGACAAGATGGATGTTTCGGTGGCGTTTGATGTACTACAGCAGTGATGTTGAGTTTGCGTTTTGGGGATGTTAGTGAAATGGTGATGTGGAGATGGTGTAGATGTTCGTCTCCAAATGAGATCGGCTCGCCAAGTTCGCCAGCGACCGCGACGCCAGGGTTTCCATCGTGGGGCACCGAGGATGCCTTCATGGGACGCCAAGACACCCGTCGAACCCCGAAGACCGAACCCCGTGGACCGACATGATCTTCTTCACATGTGCGACAAGTACTCCTTCCCGTATGCGATGCTCGAGAACACGGACGGTAAGGACACCGACGCAGAACGCCAAGTCCTTCTTCCCGGAACGCCAAGCTCTTCATCTTGTATCCGACCTTCGGAGACCGATCCCGTCGAACCCTGAACCCTGAGACCGAACCCCGCACCCCCGGAACCCCAAGATCGTCGAACCCTAAAGTGTGCACCTTTTCTCGAGCCCTATTTTTATAAATGAAATACAAACTTGTTGCATATTATATTGTCATACTCGCATGCTTATTTGTGGGTGTTTGGGGGCCTTATGCCGATTCACCATATAATTAAATATGGGGCCCATATGCGGGAAAATCTAGTTTTATATTGGCCTCATTTAAATTTGTGCATCGAACCGGTGATATAATTTGCCTTGCTAATCCAACATTTAATTTGTGGGGTAGTTAAACAACTTGAACCACTTAAATATTTTCCGTGACCTCGGTTCCGCTTAATGCTGCTTAATTGCATCGCATCCGTGCCATGCCATACATCATACATGCATCATGCCCGATCTTTTGCCGTAGTATTAAATAGTGTATCTGGTGTTTCTTCTAGTGTTTTGCTTCTTCGCGGATTAGGCCGATGAGTTGATGCGAGTGACGTCCGTTCTTCGGATGAACCTTCGACAATGTTTTCAGGCGAGCATCTCCCCCTTTCTACCTATCTTACTTTTATAGTATTTATTCCCTCCTGTTGATCTATTGATATTTGTGTTGCGATGCTCTAGTTTTTCGTACCCGTGATATCCCTTGCAGCCTTATATTGCCTTGGACACCTCCTATTACCTGTTGTTTGGTAGATAGTTGGACTTGCGCACCGTAGTCGCTTGCTCAAGTGCTGTTGCGTGTCGTCAAGTACCTCAGTTGTTGGAGTTTTGCCGTGTGTTTATTGTTGGAGATGATCAAGACTTTAATTACTGTTTAACAACTAAAATTGAAGTAGGTAAATGCAGAGGCACATGTGGGCAATAGATGTTATTTGGTTGTTAACCGTCCACTTGTGTCCCGTAGGACCCCGAGTACTTGATACCTGTTCCTTGAATATTCGCGCTATCCACATCCGGGAGGATTATGGGACCCCCCTGAGCCAGAGCTTGATTCATTCTTATTTCTTGGGGCCACAAACTAGTTTGAGGTTTTATTTACTATCCTGTACTTATGCCATGCTTTACTTCTTTATTTACGTTTGTGCGAGGAGCACCTGTACTGTTTAGGATCGGGACATGATTCCGCGGTATCGACAAGCCCAGTCACACTTTCGGGTTCCCAGTCGTTTACAGCCGTCCACCCAAACCTTGGGTCCGTCTCGGAGTCAGCTAACTTTGTTGCGGGTGTACTCAATGGGGTGGCCCCCTGAAATATTTCTGAATCCTGTGATTGCTTTGTCGTGAAAGCCTCGTTGGGTTTTGATTTGGTTTTTCCGAGGTTGATCGAGTGTGTGTTGCTATTTGTGCACCCCTGCAGGGTAAAACTTTCTGAAAGCCGTGTCCGCGGTTATGGACGACTTGGAGCACAGTATCTCGATCATAGACAACTATAACTAAAGTAGTGCTATGAATTTGACTTTATAATGACTAGTAATCAGCTTCACTATAATGGAATGGCTAAATAAAACTGCCAACAATTGCTTGTTTGGGTTGTCGCTTGCGACCATTGTATCTGACTAGTAAGTATTGCAACTACAACGGAATGGCTAAATAAAAGTACCAACAACTGCTGGGTTTTGGGATATCTCATGCTAATTGTATCTGACTAGTAAGTGTCGCAACTACAACGGAATGATTAACTAAAATTGCCCACTGCTTATTATATCAGGATGATTATCTATACTTGACTAGTAATTGCTGCAACGATAACTGCATAAATAAAACTGCCAATGGTGTGAGTTCCTCGGTTGACTTCCTCGTTTGGTCTCGAGGGGGAAACACCAGGATGGGTTTGTCGGATGGTAGCATCAGGTTGGTTCCGAATAGGTCTTTCTTACCCCTCTCTGATAGCCGCTAATTGTATCGAGTCTCTATAGGTTGTTTAGTGCATGCTGCGCTGCCGCTTCAGTCCACCATACCTATGTAGGCGAGGACCGCCGAATTCTAGTCTCGC
The DNA here is from genome assembly GCA_916181665.1 of Avena sativa. Lineage (NCBI taxonomy): Eukaryota > Viridiplantae > Streptophyta > Magnoliopsida > Poales > Poaceae > Avena > Avena sativa. Next base: position 149,051,114 of record OV702283.1, on the reverse strand, counting down.
CGTGTACTGGCCTCAGTACTGACCGCTCTCTCTTTTTCCTTTGCCCTTTGTCGGCACCCCTTTTGTTTAAGCAGGTTTTGAGATCGACGTCGTTAGCAGGGTTACCCTTCCGGCTTGGCCTGGGCAGGGTTATGGACGCCATTGGTTATTCTTCAGGGCTCTTAGCCCCATTTGCGTCTTGTCCGTAGTCGGACACTCTATCATTTTCAAGGTGATTTGGATCTTTGTATATTATATCTGTATTCTTGACTCATGGAGTCGCTGTTGTATATATATCTGTTCTGTGGGTCCCATCGAGGACTGTTGTGTAATGTTATTACTTCGTTTTCCACCCGCACGAAAGTGCCTGGTGGGCACCTTTGAATCGTTTCTATGCGGGTTTGGCGGGAATCGCTGAAACTTGCATAGGGTCAATTCTGAGGGTGTTAAAGAGTGGTATCAGAGCTCAGCAGTTGCGATACCCCACAAGTCCAGCCTGTAGGATAACCTAGCTAATGGCCGAAGTAGAGTGTCAAAACTATTTTTGAAAAAATCGGTTGGATAGTTCTGAGTAGGTCTAAATTTACTCCTTACCCCTCTGCTGCTCTCCTCTCACCTCTGCGTGTTTTGAATCCGCTCTCTTCTCTTTCTTCGAGTCCAGGAATTCTCGTGGTTGGGTTTTCGTCGCACCTTCAGGGTTTTCGCTTCCTCTTTGGTAACGGTGTTGCTACATCTGGTCTTCATGCTATCCGAGGAATCCTTCGTCTGGTGGACTTCTCTTTGTTCCTTCTCGTGCCTTCCGGTGTTTTTCTGACGCGACGACATCATCTACGCTAGATCCGATGTAGAGTCCGCATCACTCCTTTGTTTCTGAAACTCAATTGTCGAGATCTTTAGTCTGATTCCAAGAATGGTTGCACGCTTTTCTACTGATTGTGCAGAGTAATAGTTTGGGTGCGTGATGGATTGGCCCCCATGACGACTACTCACTCTATACGCTTGTGTACATTGAAGTGGATGAGAATGCATCGGTTCTCCCTTTCTATTAGAGTTAGAGGTGGCTTTATTTGTTGATACCTCTACCTTCGCCTATGTTCCCGGAGTGTTCTCTCGTCGATCCCGGACAACGACCTCTTGTTAGTGGTGTCGCGAGGATCTACACGATGCGAGAAGATTCAGATCACCGACCTTCTTTCCGGTACCATGAGGCGGATCTCGAGGGCAAGATCCATTGTTAGTGGTGTCGAATTGTGGCGCCCCGCAAAAACCACTACTAGAAAATCACGTTGTTTTCGTGCATTGCATCATCATGACCGCATGCTCATGTCATCATGCCACATTGCATTTGAGCATTGTCATGTCATCATGCATTTGTCTGTCGAAACCTATTTTCTAAAAACCTAGTTTGGTTTTCTAAATATTCCCCGCTCGCAATTTCAAATTAAAGCGCCGGGCTTTTCCGGGTCTTTTATTTGTCTAAACACTATTTCCAAAAGTTTATTTTAAATTAAACAAAAGTTTATATTATTTTTAGGGGGCAGCCGTACCGGGCCGATCCGACCCATTCGGCCACCCCCAGTACAAACCGGTCCACCTAAACCCTTTTTCTACCTAGTCCTAACCTACCCAGTCCCCAGCCACCTCACCCTGACCAATGCCCTCTCGCCACCTCATCTCTCATCTCTCTCCCAACCAATCACACGCTGCCACCTCACCTACCCACCTCTCTCACCCCACTCCCACTTCCCCCAGCCCCAACACACACCACGCACACAAAACCACCCCAACCCCAAACCCCACCCGCGCCGCGAGCCTCACAGCACCCGCACACAGGCACTCAGTGCGCAGCAACCAACGCAGTGTGGCCCCACCACCTGTTGACCCACACCGTCCTGCACCCACCCATCGCGACCCACCCCGTGGACCAGAACCGACCCCACCCCCTCTAGCGTTTCCCCCACCCCGTCTCTCTCCCTCACGTGCTCAGCCCACTCCCGCATCGATCGCCAACCACCACGCCTCCCATGGCAAGCTCGTCCGCCTCCGTCGGTCTCCTCCTGCTCGATCCTCCCCGTAGGTGCCCGCCACCGCCGATGGCCCCTGCATCGCCTCCTCCTCCGCCTCCCTGTTCCCCGGCCCGAGCGCGGCTCCCTCTGCAACCGCCGTCGTCGGCCGCCTTTCCTCTCCTTCCCCACCGCCAGACCTCCGTCCTCGACCGCGTCCGGCCGCCCGCCCGACGCCGCCCTGCGGCCCCCTCGGCACCGGCCTCCCGCCTTCCCCCATGTTCCCCGCCGACAAGCTCCACCTCACCGGCTCGCGACCTCCCTCTCGCGAGCTCGCCGCTCGTCACCCTCCTCGTCGCCCTCTGGCCCGGCCGCCTCTGCCCCGGCAACCGCCGGTCTCGCCGGCGCCTTTCTCCTAGTCCTCCGCCGCCCTGCTGCCAGGGGCCCCTCCTCCGTCGAGCTCCCTCCGACCGGCCTCCTCCCACATCTCCGCCGCTGCAGGCCGCCACCGTCCGCCCGCGGCTGCTCGCCCCGTCCCCTCCCGCGCGTCTCCCTGCGGACGCCTCCTCCGGCCGGCTCGCCAGGCCGCGCCGTCCTCGACCGCTGGGCGCCGGCCACGCACGCCTCAACAGCGAGCTCCTGTGCCTGGTCGCCCGCAGGTGCTTCTGTCCCTGTCCAGCGCAAGTGGCTCGCTGATTGTCTTTGTTGTTCAGTCATCAGCTCGTGTTGGCCAGTGATTCCTAGTTTCAGACAAGATGGATGTTTCAGTGGCGTTTGATGTACTACAGTAGTGATGTTGAGTTTGCGTTTTAGGGATGTTAGTGGAATGGTGATGTGGAGATGGTGTAGATGTTCGTCTCCAAATGAGATCGGCTCGCCAAGTTCGCCATCGACCGCGACGCCAGGGTTTCCATCGCGGGGCACCGAGGATGCCTTCATGGGACGCCAAGACACCCGTCGAACCCCGAAGACCGAACCCCGTGGACCGACATGATCTTCTTCACATGTGCGACAAGTACTCCTTCCCGGATGCGATGCTCAAGAACACGGACGGTAAGGACACCGATGCAGAATGCCAAGTCCTTCTTCCCGGAACGCCAAGCTCTTCATCTTGTATCCGACCTTCGGAGACCGATCCCATCGAACCCTGAACCCTGAGACCGAACCCCGCACCCCCGAAACCCCAAGATCGTCGAACCCTAAAGTGTGCACCTTTTCTCGAGCCCTATTTTTATAAATGAAATACAAACTCGTTGCATATTATATTGTCATACTCGCATGCTTATTTGTGGGTGTTTGGGGGCCTTATGCCGATTCACCATATAATTAAATATGGGGCCCATATGCGGGCAAATCTAGTTTTATATTGGCCTCATTTAAATTTGTGCATCGAACCGGTGATATAATTTGCCTTGCTAATCCAACATTTAATTTGCGGGGTAGTTAAACAACTTGAACCACTTAAATATTTGTCGTGACCTCGGTTCCGGTTAATACTGCTTAATTGCATCGCATCCGTGCCATGCCATACATCATACATGCATCATGCCCGATCTTTTGCCGTAGTATTAAATAGTGTATCCGGTGTTTCTTCTAGTGTTTTGCTTCTTCGCGGATTAGGCCGATGAGTTGATGCGAGTGACGCCCGTTCTTCGGATGAACCTTCGACAATGTTTTCAGGCGAGCATCTCCCCCTTTCTACCTATCTTACTTTTATAGTATTTATTCCCTCCTGTTGATCTATTGCTATCTGTGTTGCGATGCTCTAGTTTTTCGTACCCGTGATATCCCTTGCAGCCTTATATTGCCTTGGACACCTCCTATTACCTGTTGTTTGGTAGATAGCTGGACTTGCGCGCCGTAGTCGCTTGCTCAAGTGCTGTTGCGTGTCGTCAAGTACCTCAGTTGTTGGAGTTTTGCCGTGTGTTTATTGTTGGAGATGATCAAGACTTTAATTACTGTTTAACAACTAAAATTGAAGTAGGTAAATGCAGAGGCACAAGTGGGCAATAGATGTTATTTGGTTGTTAACCGTCCACTTGTGTCCCGTAGGACCCCGAGTACTTGATACCTGTTCCTTGAATATTCGCGTTATCCACATCCGGGAGGATTATGGGACCCCCCTGAGCCAGAGCTTGATTCATTCTTATTTCTTGGGGCCACAAACTAGTTTGAGGTTTTATTTACTATCCTGTACTTATGCCATGCTTTACTGCTTTATTTACGTTTGTGCGAGGAGCACCTATACTGTTTAGGATCGGGACACGATTCCGCGGTATCGACAAGCCCAGTCACACTTTCGGGTTCCCAGTCGTTTACAGCCGTCCACCCAAACCTTGGGTCCGTCTCGGAGTCAGCTAACTTCGTTGCGGGTGTACTCAATGGGGTGGCCCCCTGAAATATTTCTGAATCCTATGATTGCTTTGTCGTGAAAGCCTCGTTGGGTTTTGATTTGGTTTTTCCGAGGTTGATCGAGTGTGTGTTGCTATTTGTGCACCCCTGCAGGGTAAAACTTTCTGAAAGCCGTGTCCGCGGTTATGGACGACTTGGAGCACAGTATCTCGATCATAGACAACTATAACTAAAGTAGTGCTATAAATTTGACTTTATAATGACTAGTAATCAGCTTCACTATAATGGAATGGCTAAATAAAACTGCCAACAATTGCTTGTTTGGGTTGTCGCTTGCGACCATTGTATCTGACTAGTAAGTATTGCAACTACAACGGAATGGCTAAATAAAAGTACCAACAACTGCTGGGTTTTGGGATATCTCATGCTAATTGTATCTGACTAGTAAGTGTCGCAACTACAACGGAATGATTAACTAAAATTGCCCACTGCTTATTATATCAGGATGATTATCTATACTTGACTAGTAATTGCTGCAACGATAACTGCATAAATAAAACTGCCAACGGTGTGAGTTCCTCGGTTGACTTCCTCGTTTGGTCTCGAGGGGGAAACACCAGGATGGGTTTGTCGGATGGTAGCATCAGGTTGGTTCCGAATAGGTCTTTCTTACCCCTCTCTGATAGCCGCTAATTGTATCGAGTCTCTATAGGTTGTTTAGTGCATGCTGCGCTGCCGCTTCAGTCCACCATACCTATGTAGGCGAGGACCGCCGAATTCTAGTCTCGCCGTGTACTGGCCTCAGTACTGACCGCTCTCTCTTTTTCCTTTGCCCTTTGTCGGCACCCCTTTTGTTTAATCAGGTTTTGAGATCGACGTCGTTAGCAGGGTTACCCTTCCGGCTTGGCCTGGGCAGGGTTATGGACGCCATTGGTTATTCTTCAGGGCTCTTAGCCCCATTTGCGTCTTGTCCATAGTCGGACACTCTATCATTTTCAAGGTGATTTGGATCTTTGTATATTATATCTGTATTCTTGACTCATGGAGTCGCTGTTGTATATATATCTGTTCTGTGGGTCCCATCGAGGACTGTTGTGTAATGTTATTACTTCGTTTTCCACCCGCACGAAAGTGCCTGGTGGGCACCTTTGAATCGTTTCTATGCGGGTTTGGCAGGAATCGCTGAAACTTGCATAGGGTCGATTCTGAGGGTGTTACATACACCTACCCATACTTTGCTCCTCCACCGCTATGCCTATGGTTGTGGATTTGTGAGGTGTGCATGGGTACTTGTGTGTGACGCATGTTTTGTGTGGGCGGCGGGTCTCGGAGCATGCATGTATATATATGGATGTTTTGTAGGTGAAGATTGGTCCCGCGGGCGGTGTGCGATGGAGATACGATGTTCGTTTGATTTGTGTTGTGTTTGTTGAATGCATGCATTCTTGCTTCTCGAGGAGCTTTGTGTTGTGCTTGAATGCATGTTGCTGGTGCCGGGTGCATGGAGGTGTGCTGAAATGTTGATACACGTCCATTTCGGCAAATTTCTGCACTAGCCATACGTCCAATTTTAGGGTAGGTTATGCCGAAATTTTCCGGCGATCATGCATATATGTGTGCACTTCATGTGTGTGTGCATGGTTCTAACACTCTCTCTTTAATTTGGTCTATGTTCACGCGCAGGCGACCATGGTCATCCATATGAGCGAACGCTGGGTGGTTAGATACAAGGTTGACACGGTGGCCGATATGGTTCAGCACAACATGACGAAGATAAGATGTCCGTGCCGAACGTGCAAACACCGGAAGTGGATCAACCCTGATTCCAGACAACTGGAGTCTCACCTTTTCATGCGTGGTTTCATGCCCGGCTTCTTAGTGAATGAGCTGCCGGCAGATGGCGGTGGCCATGATGAAGAAGAGGCCGGGGGCGGGGGAGAAGACGAAGGGTCTCCCGGACATGGTCATCATGACGAAGGAGAACATGATGATCATCATGAAGAAGGAGATGCCGACGGACACGATCATCATGAAGGAGATGATGCCAGAGCAGATGGTGGTGGTGGCAGAGAAGAAGGGAGCACAGACACGGCGCTAACTTCGGCCTTGCGGGACCCTCATCTTCAAGAAATTCTCCTCAAGTAGACGACCAACACGAAAGCTGCAGCCAGAGAGAAAGCCAAGCTGGCACAGATGGAGGTATACGGGAGGACTCCATTGTATCTTGGGTGCCGGCCTGAGGATACATGCTTGAGTGTAACGCTAAAGGCTTTGGAGATGAAGGCGGAGCACAAATGGACCGACACTAGCTTCAGCGCTCACATGAAATTCTGGCACGCTCGTCTTTCCAAGGACAACACACTGCCAACAAGTATCGAGGAGGCGAGGAAAGTAGTTTGCCCACTAGACATGACGTACGTGAAGTACCACGCATGCATCAATGACTGTGCACTTTATCTGAACGAGTACAAGGATAGAACCTCATTCCTAGTGTGCGGCCAGGGACGGTACAAGAGAGGGAACAAGAAAGTTCCCCGAAAAGTGGTGTGGTACTTTCCTATCACTTCTCGTCTGCATCGGTATTTCATAGACCCTAAGGAAGCAGAGCTCATGCAATGGCACGCGAAGAGGGAGAAGCCGGAAGATGATTCGGAGAAGGGCAATATCGTAACACACCCCGCGGACGCTAGCCAGTGGAATGCGCTAGACATCGAATTCCAAGATGAGTTCGGGATCGATCCAAGGAACGTTAGGCTGGGCATGAGCACCGACGGACTCAATCCCTTTGGCAACCAGAGTAGCACGCACAGCACCTGGCCCGTTTTTGTATGGCCGTACAACCTCCCCCCTGGCTGTGCATGAAGCAGCGGTACGTACACATGAGTATCCTTATCGAGGGCCGAAACAACCAGGTGTCGACATGCATCTATATCTCGGGCTCCTGAAACAGGAGTTAGCGAAGTTGTGGGAGACGCCGGCACGTACATGGGACGCCTACACTGGAGATTATTTCGACCTGAGAGCCGCGTTGCTCACGACGGTGCATGACTATCCTGGTTACGGATATGTAGCGTGCCAGGTGAACCATGGATTTTGTGCATGTGTTAGGTGCATGGACAAGACCCCGCATCTGCAGCTGCCGAGGGATCCTGGGTCTTCGAAAACCGTGTTCCAGAGGACTCGAATGTGGGTCCGCAAGGATCACCCGTGGAGAAAATGCGGAGACCTATTCAATGGCAAAGACGAGCTTGATAATGCCCCATGACCTTTGAGCGGCGAAGAAATCAAGGAGCTTCTAGACAATTGGGAAGAGTGCCCTGTGCCGGGAAAGAAGCGGCCGAGGGAACAGCCGCCACCGTTGCATGGAATATGGAAGGCGAGGTCTGTTTTCTGGGACCTGCCTTACTGGAAGGTCCTCCACACGCCCCATAGCTTCGACATGATGCACATCACGAAGAACGTTACCGAGAGCCTCCTCGACACTCTGATGAACATGCCGGATAGGACCAAGGATGGGCCGAAAGCAAGAAGCGATCTAAAATTGATTGGCATTAAGAAGGAACTTCAGTACCCCGATAGTGACGAGGCCGGCGATGACGATGAACAGACGGAAGGGACCCAGGGTTGCCGCAAAAGGGCTAAGAAGAATGGGGTGGTTCTTAAAGCTGCATGCTTTACTCTGAGCGAGGAGGAGCTCCATAGGTTTTTTAGTTGCCTCATAGGAGTCAAGGTTTCGCACGGCTACTCTGGGAAGATAAGCAGATATCTGGACGTAGCGAAGAAGAGGTTCGGCGGGATGAAGTCTAACGACTGTCACGTGCTGATGATGCAAATACTCCCCGTTGCGATCTGAGGGATAATGGACGAGCACGTCTGTGAGACGCTGTTTGGGCTCTGCAACTTCTTCGACGTCATATCTAGGAAGTCTATCGGCGTGAAGCAGCTCGGCAAGCTATAGGAAGAGATCGTCGAGATACTATGTGAGCTCGAGATTTACTTCCCTCCCGCATTCTTCGACATCATGGTGCATCTGCTTGTCCATGTCGTGGATGACATCATCCATCTCGGGCCAGCGTTCCTGCACAACATGATGCCGTTCGAAAGGCTGAACGGTGTCATCAAAGGATTCGTTCGCAATAGGTCCCGTCCAGATGGAAGCATAGCCAAGGGCTTTCTGACCTACGAGTGTATATCCTTCTGCCAGAACTACCTAAGCATCGAGAACCAGGATGTAGGTCTGCCTACCAGGAAGCACCTAGGGACGCTCACTGGATTTGGTCACCGCGAGGGATACCGCGCACTCCACGTCAGCATCGAACTCGAACGCGCTGAAATTGACAGGGCAAACCGAGTCGTGCTACAACACATAGAGTTGGTCGGCCCCTGGGTGGATGAGCACAAAACCTTAATCAAGCAGAAGCTCGCTAATAACCTGGGCAAGACAAGGAAGAAGGGAGACGTAACCAGAGAGCACAACGCCAGCTTCACGGGGTGGTTGAAGAAAAGGCTACTAGAAACTCCCATGCCGACGCCTTATACTGAAGATTAGAAACTCATATTCTCACTCTCACAGGGCCCCGAGCGCAACGTTAGGACCTATCAGACATACGACATCAATGGCTACAGATTCTACACCGAGGAGAAGGACAAGAATAGTGAATACCAAAACTCAGGAGTAACTATGCTATCATACACCGATGACGAGACTGATGTCAAGGAAAGATTCTACGGAAGGATCGAGGAGATATGGGAACTCGACTACTGCAGAGTGATGGTGCTAATGTTTCGTGTCAGATGGGCCAAGAGTGTCGAAAAAGATGGCCGGTTTTTCACCACCATGGTTATACCCGATCCAAAATCGAAGAACGCTCCACAAAAAATGAGCCATGGGTGCTCGCTAGCCAAGTTGATCAATGCTTCTTCATTACCGACCCGGCAAAGCCAAGCCGTGTTGTCGTGAGGAGGGGAAAGAGGAGCATCATCGGAATCGAAGGATCTGCCAATAAGCAAGACACCGACAAGAACGGCGATCCCAAGATCGAAGAGGAATTCGACAAGTACTTCGACAAGCCTACTACTTACGCTAAAGTAAGAAGAAAGACCACCCTACCGGCTAAAGGTTGCCCGTACACGAGAAGAGATCTCAAGGTGGCCGGCCTAAAGTATTCTACCGTAAAGAAAAAGGGCAAGAAAGTTGTTGTGAAGAGACACTAGCCCTACCTCGGAGCCGACTTAGCGGTTTTGACGCCTTTTTTTGTACTAATTAATGCATGCGGATATATTGGTGTGAGTCTGTGTGTGACAAGCATATATAATATATTATTACCATCCTTAATAGGCAAATATACTAATTCTTGTTTTTAATAGTAAAATATATTAGTTCTTGCCTTAAATATATATTTACAATCCTTAAAATATTTTTAAAAAATTAATTTTTTTTGGAGCCGCCAGGAATCGAAACTGGGCATCAGTGTGGTGGAGCAAGCGCTGAACCAATGCAGTGAGTTGTGTTTGATGTCACATATGTGCAACGAGAGTTATTTGTACCATCAATAAAAATTCTGTGGCGCATATCTAACAGATGCGCCACAGAATTCTGTGACTTGGCCGTTTTGGTAAATATTCGGTGGCGCATATCTAACAGATGCGCCACAGAATTATGTGACTTGGCCGTTTTGATCCGCACGGGCTTCTTACCTCTTCACTTCCCTCCCAAACCCTAGCTACTAGCCGTGCCTCCGCGCTCGATCACGCTGTCGCGCCGCTGATCTCGCCGACGCGCCGCGCTTGCGCCGTTGTGCCACCGTGCCGCGCCCGCCGTCCACCATCACCACCACCACTCCGAAGGTGATCCCCGGCCCTCCCCTCCTTCTTCCCTACCCTTTATCCATGCTGACCTCGCCGTGACGCCGCGCAGGTGACCTCGCCGTGACCCCACACAGAGCACCAGGAGGAGGAGGAGGCTCCGCCGGCGTTAGGACCACCACCACGGCCACCCCGCGCGCAGGTGACCCCCTACCCTCCTTCTTCCCTTCCCTCTGTCCACGCTGACCTCGCCGTGACCCCGCGCAGGTGACCTCGCCGTGACCCCAGGCAGAGCACCAGGAGGAGGAGTCTCCGCCGGCGTCTAGGACCACCACCACGGCCACCCCGCGCGCAGGTGACCCCCTCCCCTCCTTCTTCCCTACCCCTTCCTCCTCTTGCCGTGCTAGTAGAAAATTGATGGGTTGTCCTGGTAAATGAAAGACAGGATAAAAATTAGCTTGTCCTGGTAAATGAAAAACCATGACCATCATTGGTGCTTCTGAATTTACTTTAATCATTGAAAATGGTAAAATTAAGTAGTTCATGAACAGAATCTATAAGAATGGTAGTAGGTATTCCTGTCTCGGTTTTGTCTTGAATCCCGATGCAGCAAAAGGCCAAAATGAGGCCCAAGTGCAAGTCCAAGCAATCCTCTACCTTAGCTTATTCACCCATTTTCAAGTATCATAGATCTAGTATTAATGTGGTGTTGTTTTAATGATTAAAAAATGTAGTTATATTCTGCAGGTTGTGCCCTGCATCTTTTCACCATATATATACATTTGTTGAGTGGTGGAATTCACAAAAACTAGAAATGCTTGCAGTAAATTATAACGAAACAGAAAGGCTAGTCCTGCTTCTGAAAAGTTTGTCATTCTTATGATACTAACTAACTCAAAGTCAATCAATGCCCTTAATAAAGCAAATGTTGCAATAGTTGACCTCAAGAAAAGAAATGAGGCTCTATTAATTAAACATTTGGACAAATTCTATAATAAAGCAGATATCACATGCTGAGAAACTGTTGGGGTCATTCTGGTGGAAGTATGTTTGCAAGTTAACTGAAGATTACAGAGCTGTTGGACAAATGGTTGTTTGCAGGCAGCAACCAGCCGATCTCTGAACGTTATCCAAGATTATTCTCTTATGTGCTTGATCCTAGATTACATGCTGTTGAGGTGTATAATATGGAGAACATGCATACGCTATTTCACTTATCTCTCTCGGTGAAGGCGTATGATGAGTTACAGACACTCACAGATCAAATGAAACTGAATCCTCTTTCTTTGGATACTGATAGTTGGGTTTATCAATGGGGACCTACTTATATTCTGACTATATATTTTGAAAGCTACTGTTATTTTCTAATGTTAAAGCTACTGGAATGCTATTGAAATCTGGAGTAGCATTTGTTATCTAAAGCTACTATTATTTTCTATTGTTAAAGCTACTGGAATAGCATTTGTTATTTAAAGCTACTGTTATTTGCTACTATTAAAGCTACTGGAATGCTATTGAAATCTGGAGTAGCTATTGTTATTTAAAGCTATTGTTATTTGCTGGAGATGAAATCTGGAGCACCATATGTGGTTGTGGAGAACTATTTGTGCTTTTTTGTATGTGGAATATTTGCAGGGAAATCACCCGAGCTGCCCATTTCTCCTGAAATGTTGATTTCGATCCATTTCGGTCGAGAAATAGGGCTCATATGTCAAAAAAATAGCAAAGGTCATGCCGAATTTTTTGGTCGGACACTTCGTAATTTTTTGACATATAAGCCCCATTTCTCGACCAAAGTGGAAGTGAATCGACACTTCGCAAGAAATGGGCAGCTCATTTTAAATATTGTCGACACTAATTAATACTAACTTAGTTTAATTTGTTTATAAGTGTGCAAACATGTCGGTCTCCGATGGGGCCGGCACTTCTAAGGCCGCCATGAGCGTCGAAGACCAAGCTAGAGCGGCGAACCTCACTTTCTGGGAGGTGGCGTCGAAGTACGAGGCGGCGGAGTCTCTGCATGAGGACGTGGCAGCTTCTGCGGGCCACGATGGGGATGATGAGCAAGAGGGGGACAAGGACTACCGGATAGATGGAGCCGAGGAGGAGGATGCGACCACCTCCGATGGTGGAGGCCACACGACCGATGGCAAGGACCGCACGACGGATGGCGGTAGCAGCAACCCTTATCTTAAGAAGAAGAAGCCGATGAAGGATCGGAAGCCGCAAAAGCTCGCCGACACCACCGACGAGATCACTCTGGTCTCGGAAAGTGGCCAACTGTTGGAGCCTCCGGATGTTGCCGCCGGGTACAGCATGCAAATCGGGTGCATCGTCCGGGAAAGCATGTCGATCAACACGAAGCACTTGAGAAGTGAAGCGAATGAGCGGTTGGTGGCAAACTGCATTAAGAAGCTTCACCGACGGTACAAGTTCCCGGCCCCGTAGACCGAAAAACAGGACCCATCCAATAAGGTGAATAGGTTAGCCATCACAAAGATGGCCAATGCCTTGAGCAGCTGGAGAACCCGGGTGAGGAACAAGATCGCGAAAAAGGAAAGCTGGGAGAAGATCAAGAAGGGTGAGCCCATGATCGACGAAGACGAGTTCAAGATATTCAAGAAGGAGATCGAGACTAACGATTCGAAGGAATGGACGGAGTGGGGTCGGCAAATGCGGGAACAAAACATAGGTAACCACCGATGTGGAAGCGGCGGTTATAGGGGAAAGAAGGCCATATGGGCATGGGAGGACGCCGAGGTTGAGTGTCTCGGGAAAGGAAACCCATTTTTAAAAATCACAGACGAGCAGACCCGGAACTTTTTCCGGGCCCGCTACTATATGGACAAGGATACCATGGAATTCGTCACCGACGATGACGATGTGAGGAAGTTTGAGGCGAAGCTGGTAAGTAATTTACCCACGGTCCATTTGCTTTCATTTTTAATAATGAAGGCTTGTTTTTTTTAGGGTAATGAAGGCAAGTTCCTAAATGTAGGTTCACCTTTCCTTGTCTGCAGGACGCTGAAATCAAGGCTGCGCATGAGGCGCTGTACCCGTCGTCCCAGGGCTCGACGGAGCCATGGGACACGGTTTTCAACAGGGCGACCAACGCCTACAAGGGGAGGCAGAAGTCCGACCCGCCCACGTCAGCTGGCCGTATCTCTGGCTTTGGTACGAGCACAAAGTTCCATGAGTACTACAACAAGGAAGCCAAGAAGAGAAAGGAGAGGCGGACCTAGTCGGCGGCTCAGGATCAAGCCGAGAAGGAAGAGCTAAAGCAGAAGATCGCGTATCTTGAGGCCAGTAAGGTGGGCCAGGACGAGGTGAACGCTATAGTGCAGCAGAAGCTCCTCGATATGCTACCCCCTCGGCTGATGGAGGGGATAGCAAAATGGAATGCAGTCTGTCAGGTGGGGCCGATACAAGTGCCCAGCGCCGGCGGCAGCACCTCGAGCCATCAATTGTCGCCGGACATGGTTACCCGGCCGCCCTCCAGCCCCGCGGCGCAGCCGATGGAGTTGGATGCGCTGGAGCTGCCCCTCCTGCTGAGACTACCAAGGCACAGCAGCTGGCGGTGCTTCCTAATGCACCCGAGCCGGAGAAGAACAAGGATCAGCCGCTGGCCGCCCGTGTCTCAACATTAGCCGAGCTCGGCGCCCTTACCAAGGTAAAATAAGTAGTTAGTCATCGTGCTCTACTTAATGCCTTTGATTGGATGCCATCTCATGATGCATATCTATATGCCTCAGGACACTCCGTGCGTGCTCCTGCATAAGGTGCCTGGCGGCGAGTTGAAGGATGTTGCCACGGGCAAGCTAATACAACCGGCGAACCGCACGATGCACTGCAAGCCCATGGATGATGCCGTGATGCGCGTCGAGTTGGGTCGGGTGTTGGGGGGTGCGAAGACAGACCCTCACATGCAACCTCCGGGAGCCGACGAGCACCTGACCTGGAAGGTTGCCATGGCTATCCCATGATTTGGACAAAGACCCAGATTCGTATTGGGTCTCGCTCCACCGGCGCCACCTCGATCGTTCGGCCGCCAAGGACGAAGCCTCCTGCTGCACCGGTCGTCGTCGCCGCCACCACAAGCCGTCACCAGAGACTCTTATTGGGAGCGTCTGCACCGGTGCCACAAGAAGCCAAGGGCGTGGTTGCTCCTCGACCGCCATCGCCCCCGCTTAAAGGCAAGGCCGTGGCACCGCAACCTCCATCGCCACCACCCCAGGACGACATGGACATGGCGGCCTTCAATGCCAACATCGAGGTGGATGATGATGATGAACCGATTGAAGTCAATGCCTTCGTCAACACCGGTGCCGGCAAAGGACTGTTCATGCCTCCTCTCGATGAAGAACCATCATTCCGCGATCAAGCTACCCATCCCAAGAAGTGCCTGGTCTTCCGTGGGTTTTCTCAGGAGACGCCTCCGGCCGCCGAGACACAACCTCCACCGGCCGGAATCATTTTCAGCCCTGACAAACTCCACAGGATGGCAGGTGAGGGGATAGCATCGCCAGTGGAGGACACTGCTGATGAGAAGAGTAACAGGGTGAGGAAGAGGCCGAACAGGAACAAGGACAAGGATGCGAGCCAGCCCGCTCCGATCCGTTACCGGGACAATGTTTTACCACCACACCATGATGTCTTGGCCAGAGTGCACGAAGCTGGTCAGCCCATACTGCCTCTGGAACTACGCCACCTGGATTCGGAAGCGATGATGAGTTTGCATGAAGGTATCCGGACACTGGAGGGACTCCTTCTCAAGGACAATAACCCGAATTACCCGGTGTTCACCATCAAGGTGCCGGAGGACATGGGCTTCGTCACCGATGCCCCCGTGGATGTGTTCTTCATAGCCTACGAGGACATCTTCAAGCTATTCCACTCAAGACGGCTGGACTATAACTTGGTTCGCCTATTCGTGCTCAATATGGCAATGAATGTCAAGAGATAGAAAACCCCGTTCGTCACGATAGCGGATCCCTACTACATGCGGGACAACCAGCTGCAAGAAGGAACAAGGACCCGGGCCCGGGAAAAGTCCTACCTTCAGAAGCTATTGATGGAAAGCAAGAGGAAGGACAACATCCTTGTGCCTTTCTTTCACGAGTAAGTGTACACATCCTCCTACCACCGTCGTAACACATAAGTATTTCTTTAAATTGCTCTTTTACAACATCCCGTTCCACATTGTGTGTTGCCCGCAGAGACAAGTACTGCACGCTCATCGTCCTCTCCAAAAGGTATTCGCTTGCCACCTACTTCGACTCGGGGAGTGTGAGGAGGAAGAACTACGCCAGAGTAAAGAGCATTTTGGATGATGCTATCGAGGGCTATGCCAAACAGGGAGGCCCCTTCGACTATAAGGGGGAGGCTTACAAGGACAATGGCTTACACAAGTTCAAGCATGTGTGCGAGTTCCCCTGCGTCAAGCAGCCATCTAGCAGCGTGAATGAGGCCTTCTACGTTTGCAATCACCTCAAACGGTTTGTCTGGGATGGCGAGATGCTAACGCTGCCATCTTCTCTCCGAGGATGGGCACAAAAGTTGCATGGGATCAATGACTCCGATCTCATGGAATACTTCAATGATACGAAGGTGAAGCTATCACATATCATCGAGGAACAAGTCAACACAACTGGTGGGCTCTTTCACCAGCCCAGGGAGTTCACCAAGAGGGAGATCGAAGCTCGCCTCAAGGCGCAGGGTAACTTCAGGATGTGGACGACGAAAGACATGTACAAGCCGTTCCCGGCGCCCTCTGAGGAGAAGGCTACTTGATCGAGAGAGCGTGTGTATCGGTGGACACATGTAGTGTGTGTGTCGAAAAACTTAACTTATCTTGCCTAGCTTGAAACCGTCGTTGTTATTGTGTCGTGTAATAACAATGGTCATTGTTATTGTGTCGGACATGTTGTCGTGTTTCTTTCCTTGTTATCGATGCATTATTTTAAGTTTATGAATGCGTTGCTCTAATATTTGTCAACATATATATTTGCATGATGTACTAATATGCCTTGTCAATAGAGATGCCGACGTACGTTGTGTACAAGGGTCGAGTTCCAGGTGTGTACGAGGAGTGGGTGGACTACCACCAACAAGTGGACAAGTTCAGCGGCAATAGCTACAAGGGATACGCGACTAGAGAGGAGGCGGTGGCCAAGTGGAGGAGACACGTATGGAAGATGAACCGGGCGAAGATCTTGATGTCTCTCCTCCTCACCGGCATCGCGGTTACGGTGTACTATATATTATGTTTTATGGTAGTAGGTGGTGACAACATCACGCAGTTGTAATTAAGTTATGTGAGAGAGATGAACACTTGTGAAATGTACACACTTATTCGGTTCTAATATGTGTAATATGTTATTGATGAACACTTGTGAACATTTGTGCTTGTTGATGTATTATATGTGAACTGGAACATTTGTACTGCTGTGTGCAGCTTTTCTGTGTATTTCTGTCAAATTAGGTGTATTTCTTGTAATATACCTGTATTTGTACTGAATTGTGAAAAATTCGAAATTCTAAAAAAAAGGATTCTATGGAGCATATGGCATATGCGCCACAAAATCTGGGACATAATTCTGTGGTGCATATGCCATATGCGCCACAGAACCTGGGACAAAATTCTGTGGCGCATATGGCATATGCGCCACAAAATGTTGAGAATTCTGTGGCGCATATTTAAATTTCAGTGGCGACACCCATATGCGCCACAGAATTCTAATTTGGTGCGCCACTGGTAGCATTTTTCCTAGTAGTGGCGAGCGCTTTCGGATCTGCCTCTCACTCGCCTCAGGAGCATCCGCAGTCGGCGACTGAGCCAGAGGAAGCTCAGACTCGGAGTCCACCTCCTCATTGTCTGGCGCCTCCCTAAAATTCTCAGGCAGAAGAGGCATAGACCTCGTAACCTGGAGGCGCTGCAAGCAAAAAATGACAATAACATGAGAAACTGCAACAAACAAAAACACACGGAAAGGCGAAACACGCACGAATAAACTTCACCTTCGAAGCCCCTTTTCTGGCGCTGAGAGGGGGAGTCAGCGAATCCCCTGGAAGGTCCTCACCAGCCTTGAACTTCGGCAGAGGACGGAGGACCCTATCAAGATCACCCGAAGATAACTCTTCGGATGACACCCTAGTTGGATCACTCGGGCCGGCGTAGAGAAACATCGGGTGCGCCCTAGCCTGAAGTGGCTGCACCCGACGTTTGAGGAAGGTGCGGATGATGTCAACACCATTGACCTCCTTTCCTGGCACCAGTTGAAGAGCCTCCACTCGCTTGTAGAGCCTCTCCACCTCCGCAACTTCGCCCTCCAAGATGTGGTTTTTCCACGATCTCTTCGGGACAATCTTATGCTCGGAGTCGAAGGGGGCAAGACCAAATTGTTGACCATCTAGCTTTACATCGCGGATGTAAAACCACTTACGATGCCAATACTAGCGGACTCACAAATATATAACGAGAAAAATTGGACAAAAGGACGAAGGGAGATGATGGATCCGCCAAGCGGATAGACTCTGCCGGTGCCGGACTGCCTCTTCACGGAATAGCTTATGAAAGAGTCCAAAGTATGGCTCGATTTCGAGCTAGGACTCGCAAAGCGTGATGAAGAACGCGATGTTAAGAAGAGAATTGGGAGACAGATGATGAATCTAAATCCCATAGAGGAAAAGAATCCCACGAAGGAAATCATGGGCAGGAAGCGAAAAACCGCGAAGAATGAAGGCAACAAAGATCACCCGAAACCCTACGGGTGGCCGGGCAATTACCTCATTGCCAGGGATCTTGACGTCCTCCTTGTTCTACAAGATTAATCCCGCATCGCGCAGATTGCGCAGATCGGTGTCACGCACCTCAGTGCGCCTCCACTTGCCGTCAGTGATGTGAGCAGGAGCGGCAAGCTTCTTGCTGCTGGTAGCGGCACTCGAGCCAGCTCTAGCAGCGCCCTTCCTCGAAGTGCCCATGTGCGACGTCAAGTGCGGCGATGAGTGCGGAGAAAAGAAGAAGGAAATGATCTGAGAACATCCAGCGCGCAAGGGCGAAAGGTGTGGTGCTCGAGAAAATGGAGGCAATGGCGAAAGAAAATGGCAAAGGGGTGAAAAAGAATCACTATTTCCCCACGGTTATAAAAGACGAAGACGATAAACAAGAGCCGTCGATCCAGAAGCCCTAGCGCTCAGGAAAGATCCAACCGCACACGTGTCAGCACAGCAATGAATCGTCGCCAGCATGTCGTCCACTACGCATGGAAACCGAGGAGACACCGTAATTCTCGCCACACCGCGCATGACTAGTTAACTCCAAGTCATAAAGTAGGACCCACGTTCGTCCTGTCACGTCATCTCTGGCGCCGCAGACGGTTGAGGTCACCGATCGTCAGCACTGACATCATCAAGACCAACCCAGCAACGGTTGGAAATCTTCGGCTGATAAATCAAGTACTTATTCGGATCTACGATTCGCGAAACTACTCGGGGGCTACTCCTATCAGGAGCGCTGGCTGCGCACCTGAAACATGATTAAGGTACCACACTTATAACCAATGCTTCGAGTCCCACATCAAGTATATGACTCCACTAAGGACTCGGGGGCTACTCCCATAGGGTGGGTTGTTCAAAGCATCCGAAAAAATTGTGTCCTTCGGACCTGAAGTTAAAAACAATTGAACTAAAGTCTCTGCTCGAGTCTACGACTCGAATAAACACTCGGGGGCTACTCCCATAGGGAGCGCTGGTCACGCACCCTATGATTTCTTCGACTGCGATCTTTCAGATCAAAATACAAACTTTTTCTGGCAAATTTGCCCAAATAAACGGTAAGTAAGAGATATTCTCCTTAGCCACCCAAAAGACATCTACGGTGATAACCTTTTGGATGTTGTGTCTGCGACGCAAGGATAAGACCTAGAGATACCATCTAATGGCCTGGTAAAGCACCTAGCTGTGCTCTGCCAGTAAAAAAACCGTGTCAACGGACACGAAGAAAAATCCTGACGGAGTGTTGGGTACATCACTTGAAAAATGCACTAGGATTTGACTCCTATTAGACCTAAACGACTTGAGTCGAATTACACCAGCATTCATTCCGGATTCGTGTTCAGGGACTCGTGTCTGAAGAAGATCGTGTTGTTTTGTCCTATGACACTTAACTGGCCCTGATCCGTCAGGAGAGTCAGCCACACGCATCAACAATCCCTACGAACTAAATTATTTTCTCTTATAAACAGGCCTAAAACTGCACTCGAAGGACTGAAGAGTCCTCAGCCGAATCTGCAATTCAAATAAGCACTCGGGGCTACTGACATGGTTATACCCCGCGGGTACACAACATCGATATACCTAGTCCAGCCCAAGGAAGGCCCACGACAAGATATGCGGCCTACGGAGGTTTTGGGTGGCCCAAGCCCATGACGCCTTCGGATCCTTGGAGAACAAGACTAGAGTAGATAGAATTTTAAAGGGAAAAACCCTAATCTGTAACCGACTCAACCTACGCCCGGGACTTGCCTATCTATATAAAGGCTAGGAGGGCACGACGAGGAGGAAAATCAACTCACCTCACACACACCTCATGCCAGATTACATATGCGCACCCCTGTAACCTTCGGTTTCACCATAATCAAGAGCAGACAAGCAGGAGTAGGGTTTTCCCTCCGGGGGCCTGAACCTGGGTAAACCTCGTATCCCCGTGTTGCTTGTTTGCTAACCGTTCCGTGATCTCCAGCATCCCCATCTTCTCCGAAATCCAAGTCCATAACAATGGGCATTAACGAGTCGAAACCTTGTTAGATACCACTGTAGGGCCACGTAGAGATAAAACAAAACTTTTCCCTCTAACGTGGTGATCCCAAGATCTAGCTAAGGTAGAAGTCCACGAGGTTTACCACTAGAAACGCGGTGGCGGATTACTGATGAAGCACGTCATTTGACGCAGTGTAGTCCTTGCGATCATGATCCAATCAACGATCTTCCAAGCGCTGATGGTACAACGCCTCTACTGGTGTCCACACGTACGAGGAGGATCGCTGGTGGTGAACTGCTAGGTTCATTACGACGATAGGACTGCTGTGGAGCTAGGGTTTCCAACTCATGGAATGACCTAACCAATCAACGATTAACCCTTCTGGGTTATTGTGCTCCACTATATAAAGGGAGTGAATGTGGGCTCCACTCTCGTGGCCCATCCACTAAATCCCATATAATAGTAGTCACCGTGAGTCTGACTCACTGACTCAGTCCAAATCCGGCTCGGGTCCAACCCAACCAGATTTCTGGTTCAGATCCAATCCGAACTTGCTCCCACTCTTAAGTGTGTGACCCCGCATGCTCATGACTACTTGGACACGATTGGAGTCTAACTCTCAATCGATCAGTCGGTAGCGGCCCCTAGTAGAACGTGCCGACTCCCAAGTACCAAAGAGTCATGACGACTTGCCTTTCCAATGCGACTTACGTCCGAGTCCCTTTTGCCTCATGATATACCTTGTCAGATTATATGCGAATATTTGTCATCCCTTAAATAGTCCGACTCTCTTCTCGATCCGAGATAAGTGATTCATCCAACTAACTCTTATTCGATCGCCCCGGTTAACACTTAAACGAGTCGTGCATGGCCACACTTTCCGAATCATATCATCCGAGAGGGCCCAGAGAATGTCTCTCCAAGTGGAGGAGCAAAATCCCATCTTGGTTATTCACATCATGCAGCTTGATTCTCAGTCGACCCGAACTCTGCCTTTATAACTGCCCAGTTATAGATCAGCGCTTGACAGAACCTAAGTCGGTGATCCTCAACTCGGATTATGCAACAATCTCAGGTCTAAGGATTACATTGATTGAGATATACAAATGACAACTTGTTCATTGTACCTCAATATGGGCAATCCTACTCGCTAAACTCTTTAGCCGAATTTGTGTAAGTCGGAATAGCATCTCCATGCACATGACAAGTGGAACCGAGTCATCAAGCCGACTTTCACATTGGTAAGTTGTGTGTCCAGCACAACCTCAATGACCAAGGATATTTAGTCCAAACAACACGAATGTATAGTTCCAGAACCGAATCACATATTCAATGATATACATCAGATACTCATACAAGGAAAACTTAATAACTTTATGAATACAATGGGAAATATCATCATACATGATTGCCTCTAGGGCATATTCCCAACAAATATGTACCTTCAGTCTTATCTAAACAGTGCGTGCATGCCTTATATTCCTTGTTTGTCTGTCCTGAAAGGTTACTAAGAGCAGACCAATCATTTATGGTTACGAAAAGCAACCTGATACGTCCAAAACGTATCTACTTTTCTAAACAATTTTGCTATTGTTTCTCCTCTAAACTTGTGTGATTTGGATACAACTAACACAGACTTACGCTGTTTTCAGCAAAATTACCTTGGTGTCTAGTTTTTGTGCAGAAAATCAACTATCAGGAAAAATCCCGGAAAATATGCCAAAAATCTTATTTCACCAAAAGACTCATGGAGCCAGAATACGAGACGGAGTGGAGGCCTGAGGGGCCCACACCCCCCAGCCGCGCGGGCCAGGCCTGGTCGCTCCTGGAGGGGGTGTGGCCTTCTCAGGCACCCCCTCGGCCTCCCTCTTCGCCTATAAGTTGCCTTCTGACCTAAAAAGTTAGGGGGGTTCGACATTTTTCTAGAAAGAGTTCCCTGCACCGCCACCACCAGAAACCGTGATTCGGAACCAGAAACTCTGTTCTGGCACCCTGCCGGGACGGGGAATTTGGAGAGGATCATCGCCATCGTCATCACCAAGCCTCTCCATCAACCATCCATGTTTCCCTCATCCATGAGTGAGTAATCCTCCGATGTAGGCTATGGGGATGGTAGGGACTGGATGATTTCTATCATGTAATTGAATAAGATTGTTAGGGCATGGTGCCTAGTATCTCTATTAGTGCTATTTGACTTTGTTGCAACTTGTTGTGCTTAATGCTTGTCACTAGGGCCCGAGTGACCTGATCTCAGGTCTGAACTTATTATTGATTCATGATGACAGTATTGTTTGTGATATTATCTGCAAGTTGTGTACACATATCATTATCCGGATCCAAAGGCCCCGAAGTGACAGAAATTGGGACAGCAGAGGGGATGGCTGTGATGTGAGGATCACATGTGTTCATGGAGTGTTAATGCTTTGCTCCGGTGCTCTATTAAAAGGAGTACCTTAATTGCTAGTAGTTCCCTTGAGGCCCCGCTGCAACGGGCTAGGAGGACAAAAGTTGTTGTGCAAGTTCTCATTGCGAGTACGCATGACTATATATGGAGCACATACCTATGATTGTTTAGTACTTGGATGCTTTATCTTATTTATCTGCAATTTCCCTAGATCTTGAAGTTACATGTTTAGACTTATCCATGAAATGCCCGTCCATCCATCCCTATGCCTACCGCACTCATATCCTACTATTTGTTACTACAGTTACTATTGCTCTTTTTCTACTGCTGCTGTTACTTTACTATTGCTACTACAAAACTATTGCTACTGATAAACTTCTGTGAGCAAGAACTATTTCTAGGTGCAGCTGAATTGAAAACTCAGTTGTTAAGGCTTGCAAGTATTCTTTGGCTCCCCTTGTGTCGAATCAATAAATTGGGTAATACTACCCTCGAAGACTGTTGCGATCCCCTATACTTGTGGTTCATCAATACTATTTTCTAGCGCCGTAGCCGGGGAGCATAGCTTTATTTGTAAGTTCACTTGGATCTATTATTGTTCACTACTACTCCTTTCATCATGGGGAAGTCTCGTGATGGAATTTTTCCTATTTTACCATCCACTACAAGAAGAGGTACAATCCTAAACACCTCTGTTGTGCTTGATTCACCATTTGTTATAACTAAGCTTGTTACACCACCACTTACACATGCTACACACACTGCTACTACTGCTGAATCTGAAATTACTTCTGATACTCATGATGTTACTTCTACTGTGCTTGGTGCAAGTGGTTCATTAGGTTCTTTCCTAGATGCTACTATTGCTAGAACTATTTTAGGAAACACTGAAACTTCTAGTGAAGACACTATTACACCTGTTATCTCGCCTGGGTCTAGAGAGAGAGATATGATATTAGTGATGGTTACATTGAAATGACTAATGAATTTATTGAAGAGTACCAAAACACACATGGTGCTAGTGCTATTAGGAGTCTCCTTGAGAGACGTACCATTATCCCTAAACTGTCTTCTGATCCTAAGTTTGCCACCTCTCCCATAGATATTAAAGATAAAGAGTTATGATTTGTATCTTGATTTATCCTATTTAGACATTGTTGAGAAAGAATCTTTTTGTGGGACTGAAAATGAGAGTGTTGTAGCTCATATGAATGATCTTTCTATTATGAGTGCTTTATTCTCTTATGATTTTAAGATGCGCAAGTAATTTGTTACAAAGATCTTCCGCTTTAACTAAAAGGAGAAGTTAAGGCTTGGTTTAATAGATTACCTCCTAGATCCATTTATATCCATGATTGTTTGATTGCTTCTTTCTTCCAGAAATATTTTCCTCCCAGTGCTAGACATGCTGCTTTGCAGAAACTTTTTGATTTTAAACAGGGAGAAGAAGATAAATTGCCTGAGTCATGGACAAGGTTATGTGCCTTGATTCATGCACATCCTGGATGTCCATTACCTAAAAATGAGCTTCTTGATATTTATTATAATGGACTAACTGATGATTCTAGGACATACCTAGATAGTTTTGCTGATTGTGTTTTCAGGAAAAGAACTCCTACAGATGCTGAAGAATTAATGGCTAAAATAAGCAAGAATTATGATGATTCGACTTCAACTGAGCTAAATACACCTGAGCCTATTACTCCTGAACCAATTGTGCCTAAACCAGCTCCTACACCAACACCAAAGAAGAGGGGAATGATTGCATTAAATGATGAAGTGATGAAAGAAGCTAAGAAATGTCTTAAGAAGAAAGGTATAAGAGCTGAAGATGTGAAGAATCTACCTCCTATAGAAGAATTATGTAAGCCAATTCCCTACTCATCTACTATTGAGGTACACTCTCTCCACTTTGATGAAGGTGATATTCCATATGGTGAGCCTCCTGATAAATGCTTAGATGAACTTGACACATTTATAGTTAAACAAGGTATTTAATAAACAAGTTCAGAATCATCTATTGGAAAACTCTAGAGCTATTAATGAGTTGAAAGATATTGTGGAAAGAACTGTTAATGATGTTAAAATGCTTTGTAAACACTTTCAAATTGTTCAAACTCAAATTGATCAACTTTCTAAGGTAAAATAGGATATGTTAGTTAATGCCCTAGGAGATAAACATGCTTATGGAATTAGAACTAGGAGTGGTGCAGCCACTCAAGATCCTTTATATCCTGAAGGACACACTAAAATAATTGAGCAGGATTCTCAACAAGGTGAAAGTAGTGGTAGTCCTCATAAGAGAAAGAAAAAGAAACACAAAATAGTTGAGGAACCACCTGAACCTGCTGTAGATCCTAATAGTATATCTATCTCTGATGCTGAAACTGAGAGTGGTAATGTCGTGGTGGTGTCATGGCATATGCCATGGGTAGGCTTAAGTTGGGGGCGAATGGATGCTTGTGGTCACCGGGGAGGTTGTGCATGGTCTTGCCGCGCATGAAGAACATGATGAACTCTCCACACTTGGGAATTTTATTGATCCTAGATGCTTACAAGTGCTCCTTGAGCTGTATGAACAAAGCTTCAGTTCCTTAGTTCTCTACTAGGTCCAACCTCCTCAAACCCTAGCTATGTCCCTCCTTATATAGGTGATGGCTAGCTAGGTTACACCCCTTTGGGTCCTAGGGTTACTGTTTGGTTCTTGGTCTTCACTGTACGGGCCGGGTCATGGGCTTGCACTAAGCACAGTGGCCCAGTCCATAAAGTTAGACAGCTAACGGTCTTCATGTACGTCGCCTCTAGTTCTTTTGGCGTCATGCAGTAACTTCGTACGTCATCCCTTGCTTTAGGCGTCACCCGACTCCTTTCTTGTCACCTAGCGTCGCCCTTCTCTTTTGACCGTGCTTTACCATGGTCCCTCCTGAACCTCAGTCGGAAAGATGCCACGCATCCTATCTGACTCGGCCCTTCCTCGTGAGACTCGGCTCGTTGGTTCCTGCAAGATTAACATATTTGTCTTATATGGGCCGACATAGTTTCTATGTCGGCCGCACATGACTATCCTACCCGGCCATACTTACTCGGCATGGTTCTTTCTTTACTCGGCGCAAGCCAAGCTGGGCAATGTTTTACGCTTTATGAGCCTACCGGGGGTCATTCCCCCGACATTAGTCCCCGAAGCTGGTGAGGTCTAGTAGTTATAGATGTTAGGCGTCTCCAGGTTCCTTTAATTTGATTGGAACTTCTCTTTCTGCCAGCATTTACTACTTAAGACACACTGTTTGGCGTGACCTCGATCTTAACCGAGTCTACTCTGCTCTTTCCGAGTCTCATCTTTGACTTTTTGGCCCATTTTTGCCTCGTGCCGAGTCATTTTGGCCGATTTCGGGTCATTTCCGGGGTGCCTTAGTCACTGACAGCTTGTAATCATGGTGACTTGCCTCAAATTCTGTCCCAAATCCTGACCGCATAGTGACGGCGGTGCAGTAACTCCCCATCACTATGGAAGTCCCATCGCTCAGCGCCTCTTGTCTTGCGCAGCATGACATGGAAGTGGATTTATCGTGTATCACTTACACGTGGCGTTTTCTGATTGGCTTACTCGGCCGTATACACGGCCACACGCTGGACGCATGGCGCAGGGGAATCCCACGATTGGGGTTTTTGCTCCCCTTAAGTAGGGCTGAGGGGAACTTAACTTCCCTCGCCCGTTCAGTTTCCCCATTGCCTTCTTCTTCTTCTTCCTTGCGCCTTCAAAATCCCAACTTCGCCTTCACGGTTCTCCTTCTCCACAACTCCTCCTCTATAATTGCTCTCTTCCCCTTTTCATTACACTACGGGTCCTTGCTCCTCCAAGCCTCTTCCAACGGCGGAAGAGATTTAATCCAGGGAAACCATGGATGTTCGAGATGCCGCAGAGGGAGCGGAGGAATAGGAGGTCCCTGCCGGCGAGCGTAGCGGCTGGGAGGGCTCGGAGGTATCCACCGAGGAGCTTGAGTGGCTGTGCTCCACCAGGCACATCCCGGTTGAGGTGGAATGCCGCCTCCCGCTTGGTGAGATTTCTCCCAAGCCTGACGCTAATGAGAGGGTGGTTTTCCTCTCCCATTTTGAGCGAGGTTTCGCCTTGCCCATGAGAAATTTATTTGTTTCCTTTCTTTCCACTTTCCATATCCAGACCCATCACTTGCCTGCCAATGCAATTGGATCCCTTTCTTGTTTTATCTCTCCTTGCGAGGCCTACCTTGGCATTTGGCCAATTGTTCTTCTGTGGGCCAAATATTTTAGTTTTAGGTTCCAAGTAGTTCCCGAGCGTGGCGTTCCCCATGCTGAGAAGAGGCCAACCAGGTGCGGTGTCGCTAGCATAACGCCCAGGAAAGAATCCATCTTTCCTCGGGTTACTGGCTTAGACTCTTGCAAGAAATGGCATAGGACTTTCTTCTATGTCAAAAATAGCGGGCCCACCGATTACATCCGGCTCCCCCTTTCTCGGATGAGGTCCCTAGCGAAGAGTTCTGGAAGCTTGACCCGCTTGACAAGAGCGCCGCGGTGAATGAGGACAACGGGATTCTGGAGAGGTTGCTGTCGCCGAATGAGAATTTCCATCTCACCGATACGGATCTCTTGTGTGCTTTTATTGCATGCCGAGTCATCCCCCTCCAAGCCAGGAGCCACAAGATGTGCTTCATGAGCGGCACGCAGGACCCCACTCGGCACTCCACGAAGGATCTCACGCATGACTCTGTGGCCCACCGAGTCAGCTCGATTATCAAGATGACTTTAGCGAATGACTGGGCCTAGGGTTGCCCTCTTTTTAGCCGAGACAGCCCTGTCCCTTGGGTAAGTTTTCAAATCACTTCCTATCCGACATAGCTCTTTTTTCCTTCACTTACTATTTTGCTCACTCCTAGTTCTTATTTTGTTTATCTTTCCTAGAATCTGGTTCACCAGGTTGATGACAGTACTGTCCCTCCCGGTGGCTAATACGAGGATCGCTCCGACTCGGACAAGATCGAGTTCGACCTGGAATTCTTCATGCCCATTCCGCACGCTGCTGCCGCTGCCTCCACTATGGGTAAGACCCACACTCGAAACCCCTTACAAGATTGGTCTGACGATGATAATGATGATGATTGTGAAATTTTGGATGTACTTGCTTTTCTACCTTAGCCCTCTAACTTATTCGAGTGAGCCTGTCATTTACTTATGCAGCTGGCCAGGTACATGACACTCCCCCTCTCGTTGTGGGCAGAGTTGGCAAAATTCCTGTTGCCAAGCCGGGTAAGCGACGCGGGGCTACCTCCAGCGCATAGCCTGCCAAGAAGCGGAAGGTTGCTGCTCCTCCTCCTCATGCTGCGTCGCTAACTGAAACTCGTAAGGCTGCTGGGCGCCGGGTCACACGTCGCGTGCCGCGTGACCCGACCATTTCCGGGTAAGCTTTTGCTGTTTTCTTACTTTCCATTTTTCCTTTCCTGTTTTGTAATTGTTTTCTTATAAGCATTCCTTGTTATTTTCAGTGCCGCGCCTTTGTCGGCTAGCCAAGATACTCCTAGCATGGACTCTTCGCCGCTAAGGCCAGCCTCTCCTCCTCGCGCCGACACTGCCGTGCCAAGCCCTGTCCGGGTCACTGCCCCCACCACTAAGACTCACAAGTCTCAGAGTGAGGCCGACCCGGCGGCACAACCGTCGGCGGAGACCCGGCCCAACTCCCCTGCTGCTCCTCATGAACAACTTCCTGATCTTGGTGCTAGCAGCACTAGCGTTGAGAAGACTCCTGTCATTAGTTCTCCTGATCCCAGTACACAAGTTGATCCTGTTGATGTTTCCCAGACCACTAGGGACCCTGTTCATTCGGCTCCTATTCTATCCCCTGCCAGACCTGCTCACTCTCATCCTCTGTCAAAGAACCAAACCCGGCCTGCTGCTTCAGGTCTGGCTCGCACTTCATCCGGCAAGCCCACGTCTAACAAACATATGACCTTGGTCCATGCCCCAGGAACCGCACCTCAGATCCATCCCACAACAACAACGACACTCTCTCAAGCGGGTAAGTTGGGCGGATCCGTAGCTGCTGGGTCTGGCGGCAGTTCCAAGGTTGTTACCCTGCATACCAGTGCTGCTTCTACCCGCGCCAATGTGGGAACTGCCGTGAAAAAGGGTCAAGTTCTCACCCGGATGCTCAGCGGGAATGGCCTTGGTGCCGCAGAGCCTTATGCTGTGGCATGGAACACAGATGGCGAGCAAGAGGTCAGCTCCAGTGCTAGAAAGAAGACAAAGTTGGGCTCCAAGGCCGTATCTGACATGATTCAGCAGGCCATCTCCTCGATGGCTCGCGCAGACAAAGTGAACGAGGTACAGACTCTTCTTACTCTTTTGCGTATTGAGTATTTTTGTTATACATTATCCCTAGTCCCCGAGGTTACTATCGAGTGAGGAATCTTCTTACTTGGCTGTCAGCTCTAAATTAGAAATCAGCTCTTATTTGGCGATAGGCTTGATCTCACCTCTGTTGATTATTTCTTTTCTTATACAGCTTACGCATAATGAGCACACCAAGGTGCACGAGGCTCTCCTCCTTGAGTATCGCAAGTTGGAGCTCGCTCACCAAACCCTGCGAGCTAAGGCTAAAGGCCAAGGTAAATTTCTGACTTGTCCCGCTCTTATTCGGCGTACTTTCCTTGCTTGCCCTTGCTTATGTTCTTTCATTGTCCTTCTATATCTTCTCTACAATCCACCATTGACGCCCTTCATCTACAAATCAGCGATGCTGAAAGTAAGTTCCTAGCAATTTATGTCTCCACTCTGTACTTATGCTTATTCCTTTTCCTATTCTTATCTTGACGGTTCCGAAATGGTTTTGTTGCCACTGACGGGTCGTATTCTCCGAATAAGCAGAGAGGCACCGGATCGAGCTCCAAAAGGAGCAAGACGAGGTAACTCGGCTAAAGAAGGAAATGGCGGATATGGAGCGGAAGAACCAGGCCGAGGTGAAAGGGCTGAGGGAGGATCTTGTCGAAAAAGATGATCAGCACGCCGCCAATGCCGAGAAGACCAAGGAGCTGCTGAAGGAGGCCGAGTCTGCGGTTGACTCGGCTCATTTGGATCTTGATGCTCTTTAGGCCAAGGCTCGGAATTGGCAAAGAAAGCTTGGCGCCTTCAATTCTTTCCTCGGTAGTGAGTCCTTACCCTTTTCGTTGTACTAATTCCTTTGTCTGCTTTTTCCTTGTTTTGCTAATGTTCCCTTGCTTTTGCAGAGAATTTTCCTAAGGCTGATATGTTCGCCATACGGGCCATAAAAATAGTACGATCTGAATCTGGCGCTCCAGCTGATGGCGAGGTCAGTATTGACGAGCATCTCGAAGCATTGTTAGAGCGTGTCAAGACCCTCAAGTCATGTGCTGTAGACTTGCTCAAATTAGCGATCCATGCGTTCCGAATGCTCTGGCCGGATGAAGACGTTCCCACACTCATCGAGCCTCTGGCTACCAGGCTGCTTCTTACTGAAGACAGGCTGGATCAATGGCGCGAGTTGGCCGGCCGAGATGCAGCGAACAAGGCTCTTGCCTTTGTGCTTTCTCGGTACGAGGACATCAACCTTGATGTTCTTGAACGCATGAGGGCTGAAGGCAAGTGGCTCCACGATCCTGAGCTAATCAAGAAACACCAGGAGTGAGCCTACCCCATGACCGAATATGCCTTTGTGCATGCTTGGTGTGATGGGCCAAGCTTCCTTGATCTTGGGGAGCCTCTTGCCGAAGTTGCTGATGATGAAGGTGCGGATAGCGAGGCCACCGAGTCATATGATGCAGCAGACTCGGCCACCGACGCCCCTGACTCGGCAAATGCTCCAGATGACACTCCTAGATCTAGCCCGAAAGTTACCCCTCCTGGCCCAGCTGCTTCTTAAGCTGGTTACAAAAAACACTTAAATTTTATGAGATCCCCGGTATGCTGGGTGCAGATGTATGATATAATGCACTTATTTTGGGTGTGCTCCTTGTGATAAAGCTTAAACTTTTATTTAGCTTTGAATGCGAATTATCTAGGGGCAAGTCCCCAAGCTTCATTTTGCCGCTTCCCCTTTTCCTTGAATTTGGCTCTTGTCTACCTTTTTTGGCGTTCGACATTAGAGTCTAAAAGTTCTAAGGATTGAGTTAGCGGGTATGAAACTAGATCACTTTACTTAGGATTATTTGACATAGAAAGCAACATAACCTGCAGTGAGTTAGTAAAAACAAACCTACACAAGGTTAACTCGCATTTCTCCCTTTACTTATCCGGTGTTCATGTTTACTCATCATTGATCGTTTCCCTTTGCTTGCCATGAAGCCGTGTTTTCGGACAACATCATAGTCGAAGAGTTGATTCTTTCTGAGTAAAAATTACTTGTTCCGAGATAAGTTTTAAGTGTCAAAGCCAGCTGACATAGAATAGTTAAAAGATAAACATAAGGGGTAGTCCTCGACTCAGGTTGTCGAATCATACCATTTTATTATCAGCACATAGCCGGTGTAAGCGTCTGACATATGAGAGTGTGGGTGATACATACACTTCTTCTCCTAAGTGTAAAAGGGGCGAAGTAGTGCCACATTCCATGGCCTTGTGGTCTCATCACCTGATATGTCCGCCTTATTCTTTTGTGCTTCATGAGCATCTATTAGATAATATGAGTCATTGTGCAATGCTTTTCTTACAATGAATGTTCCTTCCCATGGGGATGATAGCTTATGCATTCCAGCTGTGCGATGCACTAGTCTGAGCGCCATATCCCCTTCTCGGAAAACATGAGGTTGAACTTTCCGGCTATGGTAGCGTCGGAGAATTTGTTGGTATATGGCGGATCTGGACAATGCCAATTCCCTTGCTTCTTCGAGTAAATCAACTCCATCTTCTCGAGCTTCTTTTACCTCGGCTTCCGAGTATTTCCTTACTCTTGGCGAGTCATACTCTATGTCGGCAGGCAAAACTACTTTTTCCCCATACACGAGGAAGAATGGCGTATAGCCTGTTGATCAATTCGGAGTTTTCTTTAGACTCCATAGCACTGAGGGTAGTTACTCTATCCAACAACCAGGCAATTTCTGGAGTGGCTCCATTAAACAGGATTTTATCCTGGATAGAACTAAGCCATTAGCTCGTTCAACTTGTCCATTTGATTCTGGATGAGCAACTGACGCTACGTCGAGTCTTATTCGGTTTTCCCCACAAAAACGGGCGAAAGCTCCTTCAGCAAAATTTGTGCCATTATCTGTGATTACACTGTGCGGGTAACCATATCTCAAGATTATATCTTTAAGGAATGTGACAACTGTTTTTTCATCCAACTTCTTGATGGGTTTCACTTCTATCCATTTGGTAAACTTGTCAACCATTACTAGTATGTGGGTCATGCCGCCCCTCGCTGGTTTGAACGGTCCTACCATCACTACGAGGAAAACGGCTATAGGTAATCAGCACATCCGTGGCTCACATGGTTGAAGTGCCCCACGGCTAAAACAAGCGTGGCTCACCTGTGGGCAGTGCCCTACTAGTAACTAGAACAACCGTGGCGCACATGGTCATAGTGCGCCATAGATATGTGTGGGCCAGGGCCCTGCTGGCCGCATGCCGCATACCCGTAGAGCACATGGGGGAGGTGCGCTACAGTTGTTAGGGATAGCCATGCGCCATGGTTGTTTTTAGTGCTTGTGGCGCACTAGGGCCATGTGCGCCATGGATGTGACGAGCCTTTTTTTGCCAGCTCCACTTTTATATGCCCATGTGATCATCCACCACACACACTTCACTTTCCCCTTCTTCTTCCTCCTTAGATCTAGTCGGGATCCTTCTCCTTCCCACCTCAATTTCTCCACTCATTCACCATTTTTAGCATGTCGAACTTGCCTTGGATGTTACATACGTAATAGAGGAAG
This sequence comes from Avena sativa, assembly GCA_916181665.1. Classification (NCBI taxonomy): domain Eukaryota; kingdom Viridiplantae; phylum Streptophyta; class Magnoliopsida; order Poales; family Poaceae; genus Avena; species Avena sativa. The sequence goes on along the minus strand of OV702283.1, from coordinate 149,018,903 downwards.
CTCTCCGGTCTATCATCTCCTTCTCCGGTCTCGCGCGCACCTCTCCTTTCCATCTTCTCGCGATCGGTCTCTCATCTCAATAAGTTTTCCATGTAAGGATGTGTTCATGTGTATATGGATGATATGCTCATATGTATGTAGAGGATCTATGGTCATGTGTGTGTATATGGAGAGTATCGATGATCCTCATGCATGCGTGTATGGAGAGTATCGATGATGCTCATGCATGTGTGTATGGAGAGGATAATGATATGTTCATGTGTGTATGGATCGGTCTCTCTCTCTCTTGTGTTTGTGTGTGAACAAGTTGCCATTTGTTTTGCCAAAATGTTGATTCATTTCCATTTTGGCAAGACTTTGGCATTTTGCAAAGGTCCTAATTTTAGGATAGGTCATGCCGAAATTTTCTATCGACCATTGCATGCATGCATTGATTATGTGGTTCTAATAGACTATTGTACCATGTACACCGTGCAGGAAAAAATGGTTCGCATAATGAGCGAAGGCATTGTGGCTAGATTTTTGAAATGTGCGACGGCCGACATGATACGAAATAACAAGACGGAGATAAGATGTTCATGCAGAAGATGCAAACTCAACTGGGTGATCGACCCAGATTCCGGGAATAATCTGCAGGCACACCTGCTCTACCATGGTTTCATAGATGGATACACTCGTTGGATAAGCGATGACGAAGACGATGGAGACGGTGAAGGTGGGCAACATTATGATGATCATCACGGCGAGGACGGCGAGATGATGAAGAGTCTCCTAGAGATGATGAAGGTGCGGAAGCAGACCGAGATGATGATGATCTAGATGCCAGAGGAGCAGGCGACGATGGAACAACGTCAGGATGGGTGCGGGACCCTTTTGTGCAAGAGCTACTTCTCAAGAAGACGAGTAACGCCAGGGCTGCCACTAGAGAGAAATCCAAGCTTGCGCAACTTGAGAAAGACGCGGTTACTCCATTGTATGAAGGATGCAGGCCCGATGATACCCGGTTGAATGTAACGCTCAAGGATATGGAGATGAAGGCAAAACACAAATTGAGCGACACAAGCTTCGACGATATGATGGCATTCTGGCACGATCGTCTCCCGGAGGGGAACATGTGTCCAACTAGTATCGAGGACTCCAAGAAAATCGTCTGTCCTCTCGATCTACCGCACGTTAGATATCACGTATGCATCAACGATTGCATCATTTATCGGGGCGAGGACGCGGAGAAAACCACATGTCCGGTGTGCGGCGTGAGTCGATACAAGAAAGGGAAGAAAGCACCTCGAAAAGTGGTATGGTACTTTCCTATTACTCCTCGTCTGCAGAGCTATTTAGCGGACCCTAAGGAAGCGAAGCTCATGCGATGGCATGCGGAAAGGAAGAAGCCAGGGGATGACGATGAACCCGAAAAGGATGAGCTGCTGACGCACCCTTCAGATGCTAGCCAGTGGAAAGCATTGGACCTCGAATTCCCAGAATTCGGTGGAGATTCGAGGAACATTAGGCTTGGTGCGAGCACCGATGGACACAATCCGTTCGGTAGCCAGAGCAGCACGCACAGCACTTGGCCCGTGTTTGTATGGATGTACAACCTCCCTCCATGGTTGTGCATGAAGAAGAAGTACATACAAATGAGTATGCTAACTCAAGGGCCAAAACAACCTGGTACCGACATCAATCTGTATCTCGGGTTGTTGAAAGAGGAGCTAGCCACGTTATGGGAATCTGGAGCCAATACTTACGACGCCGTCGCACAAGATTATTTCACTACGAGAGCCGCGTTGGTCACTACGGTGCAAGACTATCCAGGCTGCGGGTATATCTCGGGGCAGCTTATCCAAGGATTCTGCGCATGCGTTAGGTGCATGGACAACACAAGCTATCTCCAACTAGAGAAAGATCCAGGGTCTTCGAAAACCGTGTTCATGGCGCACCGGAGGTGGCTCGGCAAGAATGATCCATGGAGAAAACGTGGAGACCTATTCGATGGTAAATACGAGACCCGAGGAATCCCAGAGCATAGGAGCAGCGAAGAAGTGGAAGAGTTGCTGAAAAACTGGAAAGATTGTCCTAAGCCTGGAAAGAAGCGAAAGAGGCAGCAAGACAAGCCGCTGATGAAGGTATGGAAAACAAGGTCTGTTTTCTGGGAGTTGCCATAATGGAAGTTTCTCCGCACACCTCATAGCCTTGACATCATACATATCACGAAAAACATGTGCGAGAGTCTGGTCGCCACCATAATCAACATGCCAGAGAGGACAAAAGATGGTCCGAAAGCAAGGCACGACCTGATATTCATGGGTATCTGGAAGGAGCTTCACGGAGGATGCACTACTCCTGATGATCAGGAAGATGACGATGATCATGAGTCGGAGACGACACAAGGTCGTCGGAAGGGTAAAAAGTTCAAGAAGAACGAATATTACTGCCCTCCTTCTTGCTTCACTCTAAGCCAGGATGAGATCAAACAGTTTTTCAAGTGCCTTCTAGGAGTCAAATTTCCTTACAGCTACGCGGGCAAGATAAGCAGATACCTAGACGAGGCGAAGCAGAGGTTCAGTGGCATGAAGTCTCACGACTGTGCCGTGCTAATGACACAGGTTCTTCCGGTTGCACTAAGAGGGATAATGGACGAGCACGTCCGTGAAACGTTATTTGGCCTTTGCAAGTTTTTCGACGTCATCTCTAGGAAGTCGATTGGCGTGAATCAGCTCGGGAGGCTACAGGAGGAGATCGTGGTGATACTATGCGAGCTTGAGGTCTACTTCCCGCACGCATTCTTCGACATTATGGTGCATCTGCTGGTCCATGTCGTGGAGGACATCGTCCAACTCGGGCCGATGTTCCTCCGTAGCATGATGGCATTCGAAAGGATGAACGGACACATCAAAGGATACGTTCGCAATAGGTCCCGTCTAGATGGAAGCATAGCCAAGGGCTTTCTGGCCGAAGAGTGCATCTCTTTCTGCATGAATTACCTAGACATCGAGAACCTTGTCGGTCTTCCCGTCAACAGGCACCTTGGCAAGCTCGACGGATCTGGTCATCGAGAGGGTCGTCGCATACTGCATGCAGACTTCGATTTTCGACGCGCAGACTTTGATCGAGCAAACCTCGTCACGCTACAGCATTTAGAACTGGTCGATCCTTGGGTACAGAAGCACAAAAGGTTAATCGAGAAGAATTAAAGTGAACAGGGCATACAGAGGATGCAGGGAGAAATAATCAAAGAGCACAACTCAGATTTCACGCGTTGGTTTAGGCAGACGCTCCTTGATAATCCCCCGCGATCGCATTCTTCTGACACAGAAAAGATCATATTCACCTTGTCGCAGGGACCGATGCAAAACCTGGTGACATATCAGGCGTATGATATCAACGGCTACACATTCTACACGGAGGAAAAGGACAACAAGTGTGATTATCAGAACTCAGGCGTAACATCGGAATTCTACACCGATGACAACGTGAAGGAAAGATTCTATGGAAGAATCGAGGAGATCTGGGAGCTCGACTACTATGGAGAAAAGGTGCCGATGTTCCGTGTCAGATGGGAAAAGAGCGTCGAAAGAGAATACCGGTATTTCACAACCATGGTTATACCCGAAGAAGCCAAATCCAAGGCCGCCCGTGCGAACGTGGCCGCAAAAAATGAACCGTGGGTAATGGCTACCAAAGTGGACCAATGTTTTTTCATTACCGACCCGACAAAGCCTAGTCGTGTTGTCATGAGGAGAGGAAAAATAAACATCATCGGAATGGATGGAATCGCCAACGAGCAAGACTTCGACCAGTACGGCGATCCAAAGATTGAAGAAGACGACGACTACGATGCAGCAACATACATCACAAGAAGAAAAAGGACAAACCTACCCAAAAAAGGTAGCCCGTTCGAAGAAGGTAGCCTGTTTAAGGATTGAAGATGACGACGACTACGATGCAGCAACATACATCACAACAAGAAAAAGGACAACCCTACCCAAAAAAGGTAGCCCGTTCGAAAGAAGAAACATTAAAGTGCCAGGGATAAATTATTCAACCGCGACAAAGAAGGGAAAGAAGATTGTAAAACGCTAGCTCAAAAAATATTGTAAAACGCATGGTCAAAAAAGATTGTAATATTCATGGACAAATTATTATGACATATTTGTATCATGGACAAATTATTATGACATATTTGAATCATATTTGTACAACTTTTATGACATATATTATCACCTTTGGGAATTATTGGAATATTTAAAAACAAAAAAAAAACTTTTATGGCATATATCACACTTTTGGGCATTTCTTGGAACATTTAAAAATATTTTTAAAATAAAAATAAAAAAGGTGGGCACCAGGATTCGAACCTGGGTGCTCACAGGTTTAGAATACAGCAGTGGGCAGAACCATTGGGATAAGGCAGTGCTAGTGATAACTATGGGGGTGGCAGCCCTCTTATCTGACTAGTCCTACCCACTTAGGCGTAGCGCACCCTGGCCAAGTGCGCTACGGATAACCGTAGCGCACTTGGCCAGGGTGCGGTACGCCTAAGTGGGTAGGACTAGTCAACCGTCGCCCTCGATCCCCATCGTCAGACACAGATCCATCGTCTAACACTCGTCCCCATCCCCATCGTCCCCATCGACGCGCCGCCACGGGAGGTCAGGAGGAGGAGGCCGGAGTTCACCACGCCAGGACGAGGAGGAGGACGCGGCTATGTGAATCGTTCGGGATAGGGCGCGGGCTGGACCACACACGCCAGGAGGAGGAGGAGAAGGATGCGGCTGGACCACACACGGCGGCGGATCGACCACACACAGCTGCGGCGGCTGGCAAGGTACCTCCCTGCTCTCCCCTCTCTCCTCTAGGATGCTCCTCCTCGCTCGTCTCTCTGTCTTGGGCGGGGGTGGGGGGAACGGCGACCTGCACCTTCTTCCTATGCGTGAGCAGCTGGAGCGCCAACTCCATGAGCGTCTGCTCCCTCACCGGCCTCGACCTATGCAGCGACTTGCGCCCCGTCAGCAGCTCCAGCAGCACCACCCCGTAGTTGTACACGTCTCTCATCGCCGTCAGGTGCCCTGCAGTCACACACAAGAGCCCATCACACTGGTCTGCTGCTGAATGCACGCAGCTAAAAAGTACAGAGATGTTCAGTTAGTTTAGATGTTCAGTTAGTCTGAATAAAGTTCACTCACTTAGTTTAGATGTTCAGTCTAGGTTAGTCTGAATCAATGCAGTTCACTCACTTAGTTAGTTTGAATCAATGCAGCTAGGTTAGTCTGAATCAATGCAGTTCACTCACTTAGTTAGTCTGAATCAATGCAGTGCCACTTAGTTAGTCTAAATCAATGCAGTTCACTCACTTAGTTTAGATGTTCAGTTAGTCTGAATAAAGTTCAAAGTCTGAATCAATGCAGTTCATTCACTTTCCCGAGTAATTTTTCTTTTTTGTAAAGCCTAGTGCACTTCATTTTAGCTATTTGCTGGGGGGTGGGCAGAGTATCAAGTCAGCACAAACCTGTATTTGGGCAGCTCATGTGAGCTTCTGTTGGTGCCATTCCTCATATATAAGCCTAGGGTAGTACACTAGATCTATTCCAAAATTCACTGTTGAGAGGGTGTAGGATGGCCTCTTGGGTCAACCTGAGTTGTCCCCTGTAAGATATGAATGGGCTGGGTGGAACCAGTTGATGTAGGATTTTCTGCTTCCCCCTCTGTAGGAAACTTTTATACTCGGTTTGGTCCTTAAATGCAGTTATGGCACTTTGACTATTATTATGTCTATAGTATACAAGTTGAAATTTTTACTGTAATTTGTTTTTGTATGAATATGACTTCTTTTATTTTCAGTGCATGTTTCTAATTGTGTTTTAACTTATGTTTAGTCATGAGGTCTTGCTGTATGAGGCTCTTCTTAAGATTTTCAGCACCAAATAAGAATCCAAAAGCAACTGAATAGTACTAGTATTCCATGTTCTAAACTACTATGTACTACATTAATGATATGCCATAATTGCATACTTGACATGACTCAACTATTACTGAGTAATGGTTTCAGCACCATTGCACTGTTTGTGATGCTAGGCATAACCTGGTGCTAGACTTGATGGAAAACTATATGTGCTACTGCTTTTGACCATCTAGGCATTGTTGTTCATCTAGGCACTATGTATTTTTGCCTATGAAATGTACTGGTAATGTACTACATGTGCTGGAAATGTACTGGTTGTGCTGGTAATGTACTGGCTGTGCTGGTAATGTACTATGGAAAACTATATGTGCTGGTAATGTACTGGCTGTGCTGGCTGTGCTTGTGCTTGTACGAAGCACTTTATTGTGTCGTGTATGCAGGTTCTTGTATGAAATGAGTTCCGATTTTTGCCGGAATGTTGATTAACTTCCGTTTCGGCAGAAATCGGGCACTCCTAGTTTAAGAAAATTAGCAAAGGTCATGCCGTATTTTTCCGTGCATTTAACCAATTATTTGTTTTTTATTAGTGCAAAGATGTGTGACAATGAAGAGGCTGGATGTTCTAAGAGCATCAGCACTGAAGGAGAACTCAGACCTCCGAATAAACAATTGACATTCTGGGAGGCGGCCCAGCGGCTAGAAGACGATGAAGAATACCATCCTTCGGAGAGCGAGGATGATGAGATGGAAGACGCGGAGGAAGAAGCTGAAGGAACGGCGGGTGATGAAACCACTGATGGCGGCAATGGCACAGGGAGTGGTAGCAATCCTCCTAAGAAGAAGAAGCCGAAGGAACGGCGCCCGAACACGGTCGGCACCTCTAGGGAGGAAATTACCGAAGTGAGCCCAACAAGGGTTCATTTGGAGCCTGACCTTGTCGTCATAGGGTACGGTGGGCAAGTGGCGGCGATCACCCAGACAACCATCTCGATCAACACCGAGAATCTCCAGCATAAAGATAATGGCCACTTGCGCACACTCCTCTTCGAGAAGCTGCACGCAAGATACAAGTTCCCTGCTAAGTATCAGAACACAAATTACCATGGGAACGAAGTAAACAAATCCGTGCTCACAAAGATGAGCACCGCCCTGGCCAGCTGGAGAACCCGGATAAATAAGAAGATCTATAAAGAAGGCAAAAGTCTCGAGGAGATCCAGAAGATTGACCCGCAAATCACCGATGATCAGTTCCGGGAGTTCAAGGAGAGGTGTGAATCCGAAAGAGCCCTGGTCAATAGTAATCGGGGAAAGGTGCTGCAGGCGATGAATATAGGTCATCACCATCTCGGATCTGGTGGATATAGAACCGCGGAGGCCAAATGGAATAAGGAGGACGAAGAGTATAGATCTAAGGGGATAGAAAACCCATTTGCGAAATTCGAACCCAGGCAGATTCAAAACTTCATCAGGGCCCGTTACCATGTGGACCCAAAAACCTAACAACTCATCGCGGATCCTGCAGTGAAGGAATTAGAGGAAATTGTGGTAAGTAATCTAATTACCGTGGACCAACTCAATTGCATTCTAATCGATGAAGTCTAGTTTCTAAACGATTCACTGTTACTTCTTCTACAGGAGGAGGAAATTGTTGCTAGTCATGGATCCTAGGGTTCCTCATCCCAGTGGTCGACGGCGGCCACCCGGTGGGATAACCCTTTTAACAGGGCGATGAACCGGGCCAAGAAAATAGAGCCGGTTACGAAGAAGACATCATCTGCTGGCTGTCTGGCCGGCCTCGGGGGTAAAAATTGGGTGGATCATTTTGGTCCACTGCCTAGGACGCGTGTGGCGTCGTCGGGAAGGAGCGAGGAGGAAAACCGCGAGGTTCAAGAACTTAAGGAACAAGTGGTGCGGATCCCGTAGATTGTCCAAGAAAACCTGGCAATCACCCTCACGTCCATCCTGCCTACCTTGGTGGAGTCAATAGTGAACTGGAGTGCGGGTGGTCGAGTAGGACTGTGCCTGATTCCAAGCATGGTCAACAGCCACTCGAACAATGCGGCGCCGACGAATCAGGAGAACTACGTGTTCGTGACTCCTCCCGCTAGCACCATGGCGTCGCAAGTGTTGGTGACTCCCCCTGCCATCACCGTGGCGCCGGACATGTTGGTGCCCCCCTGCCATCGTGGCGGCGGCATCAGAGCTCTAAGAACCCAGTAGGGAGAATACACTGGCGGCCAGCACCGCGCCATCAAGCAGCCCCTCCGTCTCTTGCACGCCCGTCGCCGTATGCGGTGCCTCGACATTAGCCGATGTGACACCCCCGGGATCAGGGCTAAACAAATCCTAGACTCCGTCTGACATAAGCTTAACCTCGAGCTCGAGAATATCCAGTGAAGAATTGATAACACAATAGTGACCCTACGACACAAAATTTATTACAGCAAGCTCATAACTGAGCAGAGAACCAAATTATTACAAGCAGAGGTCACTGACCACAAACATCAAACAACGGAAGGCAAATTATGCTATTAAGTATAGCAAACTTAACAAATGGCCTAAGAGACCTGAAGCATAACAATGACGTCCCAGCCCATAGATTCCAGGCTGCCGGCCGGGAACCCCAAGCTACTCGTCGATGTCGATGTAGTACGGAACTCGTCTTCAAGGGAAAACTTACTCTGACAAAAGTATCAACAAAGCAAGGGTGAGTACAGGGTGTACTCCGCAAGACTTATGGCTGGTGGAGTTATTTTGCATAAAGCCATCTTTTGTTTATAAAACAAGAGGGAGAAGAAGCTCGTCTAGTCAGAGTATTTTAAAAGGGGATAAGAGAGTGACATCTTCAAAAATATTGATCATCATCTTTTGATATCCACCAATCATCATCATCCACCAACTAGGATCACCCCCTCGTAACCATGAGGAAGCATCCTTAACAAACATTAGTTGCCAAGTTTTACGATTAGGTTCAAGTTCTCTATGATCTTAGAATCTTGTCACCAAGCGTTCATAACCGTGAACACGGCTTTTCAAAAAGATTTAACCCTGCAGGGGTGTACAACTTTACCCACACGTACCAACCGACTCTTAATGCCAGATTTTTAGCCCTCTTCCTTGGAAGGCCGACAGAGGGTGGTTGGCCACAACCTTTACCTTGCTTTCGCCGAGACCATGAGTCACGCAATAACTATGGTTCCGCCGTAACCGGTCAAATCCCAAAGCCGGTACTTAAAGATGTGAGGTGAGGTTGGTTCACCAGGGGCTCCATCGACCCCAAGCAACCCCTGCCACGCTTACCTACCTGTTATGAATGCACCATCTTCACCCGACAAATCTTTCAAAAGGTTTTCTATGCATATGTTGAATGGAACGCCCGAACTACGTGACTCATGGAATCTACTAGGAAAGTTAATCAGGCGAGGGGTTCCCAAGCCCTGTGTGGCTGTACGCTCATCTCGGTTCCAAAGGCAAGAACTCGGTTCCTAGTGGTGGCGAGCATGGGACTAGAAAAACCACATCCCACCGTGGCCTCCCATACAAGCCTTAGCATGTTTAATCTCATATCACTGATCTCATCTCATCATGTTCTCCTGTCATACTAGATTCTCTGCATCTGATACATCATCTGGATGGACCAGAACTGACAGCTAAGCATGGCTAAGCAAGACACGGATAAAAGCTCTAGCATTGCACACAAGCCAAACCTAGTTATGCGAGGAGCAGTGGATCAGGTAATATAAGCTCAAAGGGAGTATGCAATAGATAGGATACTCTATATATCGATAAAAGACCACAGTAGAATCGTATGCATCATGGAAGGAAATGAAATGCTTTAGAAATCATAGGGTTATATCATGGTGGGGCTATGCTTGCATTAGCCAGTTGATAACGGATAAGCAGATCTTCGGGAACCTTGTACTTGACTTGGTTGCAGTTGGTCAAGTATTGTTCGTCAATCTTCGATCTTCGATGGTGTTGTCCTCGGGCTTCGATCTCGATCTTGTATCGTATTATACCGGGAAGAACCAAACACCAAAAATAAAGGGAAACAATCAACACATGGCATCGATGCAATGCTCAAACAATAATGATGATATGACAAGTTTAATTGCATTGAAATTAAACCCTATAGCATGCTTGGCAATTTAATCGGGGTTCTGAGGGGCGCAAACCCTAACTCGGGAAACTCCGGAAACATAAGAGAGGGGTGCATTTATTCTTATAATTGAACTTGTCATGAAAGTTGATTAACAATTCATGATTATAGCTTAAAGAGGTAGGTTTCATTTTTCTGAACATTTTGATATATTATTTGTATTTTTATGACTTATAAATAATTAGATATTGAATTTACAAGTTTTATTCAAATTCTGAAATTATTCACACAATTATTAGAAGTTTATCAATCTTTTTACACCCAGACAAACTCTACCCACAACAACTGACTGATGGGCCCTAGGCCACCTCATCATCCTCGTGGGCAAAGTGGGTTAGGGGGGGGGGGGTTTGCTATTTTCACCGAGGCAGAAGCTAGCCTGAGAGGCTGACGAGTGGGCCTGAGCCACGCAGGCGCCACGTGGACGCCACATGGGCGCCACGTTGGATCACTGGACAACAGGCCAGGTGGCAGCGTGGGACGGCGCTAGAGGACGCGCGGGACTACGCGGTTACGTGCGTTCGAGCGACCATGGCAGAGGCGGCGCCGCCCGGATTTGGTCACCGGAGTGCCGACACGAGCTACCTACTGCGGCGGCAACGGCTGAGCTACCACGAGAGCGCGATACAGAGAGGATGAAAGAGGGTGGATGTAACATCCCTAAAATCATGTTTTCAAAACTTTGCATATCATCCATGCATCCATGATCATTTAGGGTTCTATTTCAAAGTCATTTCAAAAACAGGAGCATCTGAATGCTCATTATTTTGTGTAAGCAAGGCAATGGCCATATTGCTACCTTCTAATAGGAAAAATACTTATTTTTCAGTAAGGATTTGAGTTTGAGCTTGAGTGTTGTTCCTAAGATTTGGACAAGGTTTTCAAAAACAAATTATGACTTTTAAACCATTCATGCACTTTTTATAAACATTTATATAAGGCATGATTTAAACTTTCTTGTCCAAACCCTTTTTGAATTTGAGTGTGTTTAGATGTTTTACACATCCCAGGATGCAAGTTTCAATAAACAAAGGTTTGGAGAAAGTTTCATTTGAAACAGGTTTGATTTGAGTTTTGATTTCAAAACAGAAATTCAAATCAGAAAAAGAAAAAGTGAAAGGTAGGAAAAAATAAAGAAAACAGTCTAATCTAGCCCAACCCAGCCCAGTCCGGCCCATCTAGCCCAACTAACCCCTCCACCACGAAGCGTTTTATTTTACTCGCAACCACACCCGCAGAGTCTATGACGACTGGACCCCACCTCCTCTCTCTTTCTCACACTGACGAAATAGCCCCACCTGTCAGTCGTCCCTTCAACCCGCCGCAGCCAGGTCCGACCGTTTCCTCCCCCGTCACTGCTGTTGATTTCGCAAGTAAATGTCGTTGATTCGTCGATTAACTCCCCTTCCTGCTTCGGCTACTTAACCCCCTCCCCTCTTCGCTCATTTTCCCTCACTCGGCACACCATCACCGCCACCAGGCTGCCGGAAATTCAAGTTGCAACGCCGCTGCCCGACGCTCTCTGGTGATCGATTTCGGTGAGAACTCCCCGCCCCTGGCCCTCTCGACCTTGATGTCATGTTTTCCACACTCCTGCGCATCTAACAGCTCGTGGACCTCCTTTTGTGGCTTACAGTGTCTTCTTCGTCGACGACCGCGCGTGTCCGACGACGTGCTCTAATCCGACGAGCGACTACGGTAAACCTAGCCCTTCCCCGCCTCTCTGGTTCACGCTCACACTCACACTGTTCCAGTGCGCGTCTAACGCCACCCTTCACTTGCCTTCCTGTGCCTTGTAGCGCCGCCAACGACGACGCCCGAGCACGCCCTCAACTCCGGCGAGGAATTCACAACGGTCTCGCACTCCCGCGTCTTCGCCACGTCGACCATCGTCATCACCTCGTATCCATGCTTCGGTAATGACCCGCACCTTCCCCATTTCCCCCTAGCGCTGCCAGTTCACCGCCGGCAGAAGCGTCGCCGCCGCTCTGGCCATTCGCGCCGCCACTCTTTGGTCAAAGCAGCATGCGCCGTTAGATTTATATCGAAGGGTTTAGATTAGATCTGGATCGAACCATTTTATTTAGATATGGCGCATTGGATCTAACTTGATCCGACGGCGCGAAAGCGTGATCCTGAGTGAAGCGGTATTGTCCAATCAGGAAGCGCCGTGTGGCTAGGATTTAAATTTAAAATCTGGAATTAGATCTATTAGATATTCAATCTTGCAAAATTCATAACTTTTGATCCACACGTTCAAATTTTGCAAATTTTATATCATTGGAATCAGGAGAGAAAATCCTACCTGTTTAGTCAATGTGTTTACTGTTTTGCCCCTGTAAAAATGGTTTTTTTGCAGAAACATTTGTAGGCATATTTTGAGTATGGAAACTATTTGAAAAATGTTTTAAAGATCAAATAAAGTTTATTTTGAGTATCTTGGACTTGTTTATGTTTCAGTACTGTATACTTGTCTTGTTTGGTGTAGAAAAATCATCACATGGAATTTGCATGAATTCATATATTTTTGTTTGTATATTTTGATATGTGATTTTGGTGCCATTATTTTATGTGTAGATTTTCGTGCTAATAGTGATTGTGGTTGTGAATATTGTTGCTACTCACCAAACTACCAAGGAAAGTGGTGCTTCATGTTTTATTCCTATATTTTTACCTATGCATTAGAAATATTTTGTATAGGACTTGCATGAATATTTTGCTAAGTAACTATATGCTATGCTTGGGAAATCCTAGTAGTTGTAGAATTGTTAGAATTTCCTCTAAGTTAGGATGCTTACTAATGCCATGCTTAGCCTAGCTACTAGCAAACAAGGGGGGATTATATTCATGCTATGTGAAATATTTCTAAGTCATTGACTTATGCTTTTGCTTAATAAAACAACTAAGTGAATGAAACACCTGGGTGGAATGGAAAGAATGGTTTGTGTTGAGTGGTTACACAAGGCCCATTTCTATTGTTTACCTTGTGGTATCTCACTTGTGGAAAGCCACCCAGGAATAAAGGGATTTGAGATGCCAAATGTTAAGAAGCTTCTAGTGCAGCCACATGGCATTATGGGCTCTGCCTGGATCATATAGGTTGCAATAACTTAGCCATTTGGACAGTTGGTGGTAGTGGGATGATAGGTTTGGAGTGCGTCCATTTGGTCTAAGGGAAGGCTTCTGAAAGGTCATATCTTGGTGAAAATCAAGTCTTGTGGGGAAAGTGCACAACCTCTGCAGATGGAAGAATCTAAGTACTTAGCCATGTCCCTGGTATTGGACAACTTGAGCATCAAGACATGGAAGCTATCAAGAATATCCTCATCCCAATTTTCTAAGTTAAAACTTGTGGTTGAACAAGGGTGAAGGTTCACCAATTTCTATTGGTGATTCCTTGGGAAGATTTTGTCAAAGAAAAACTTAGTGTTTTCAACTAATAGGTAAAACCTATTTTGAGCAAAGAAAGCCTAAGCTACACTTAGCCAAATTCATGTAGTGTCTAGATGCTAATATTATACTAAGGTATCACTTGCCAATACTATTCCAATGTATTGACCCACTGTGGCTGTAACTTGTGATGTTGCAGGTTATTCTGATGATGATTAGGGGTTATGAGTCTACACTCAACATGCTTGCCTGTGGCACATGAAGATGAAGACTTATTTATCTTATTTTATAATTGAACTCTTGTATTAGGCATGTGGCCATGGAGTTTGTAAAAGACTATGTTTTTCTCTGGAATGATATGTAATAATGACCTTTGTTTCTGTGTACTTCATCTTAAACTATGGATGCTAGCATTGATCTAGGGACTAGCATTGCAAACACAGGGATCCTTACCTTTATAAAGGGAGGGATCTTACAGATGGTATCAGAGCATTGTGTTGCCTGTAGGACTATGACTCTAGGATTGGATTAGAAAGCACTAAGGAAATTTTTTCAACAACTTCCACACTTGTCTTATTCTTCTCGTAAACTTTTCTAACCGTCTTTCTCATCTCTATTGATATAAGTATGCTTTTATAGCCTTTAGTTTAGAGAGTGAGAGTTGTAATGTACTTAGATAGTTGGACCACCACACTTATCATGTTATTTCCAAAATTTTGTCTAAGTTAGGTTGAACCTTGGATGCTTGTAGTGAATTTATATATGCCATGACTTGTGTGTTTGTTTGCCAATGATATGCTTGTGTCACCTTGTATTTCTATTGATGTTTTTTCTAACATTTCTCTAACTTATAAAATAGATGCCTAATGTTACTATCAGCACGGCTAAAGAGCTCAAGGGAACTCGTTTTGGCACTCATCTTATTGAGCTCACTAGTGTGCTCAATCTTCCACTTCCTAGCATCATGATGCTTCCCCTCACCAAGTTTGAAAGGAAGGACCTTTGGGGCTTCAAGGTTGCTCAGCCAGGACGCCAGACTGGGCCAGCCATGGAGGCTATCACCTTCAAGCTCATGCATGACGACAAGGAGAGAGGCCTAGAGGTAGTCATGCAAGATTTACTTGGGCGTTTGTTAGGGAGACACTCTCGGGAGATTAGAGGTACTCACTTCCACGCCTTTGGAATACGCGACGAGGATGGTGAGGCTATTGACTTCGAGGATGCTGCTAGAGAGACGGCAGAGCCGATTCGTCAGTACCTCCAGGACCTAGAGGTTCTTCTTAGGCACCTAGAAACTGATAGGACCAACGTCATGCTTAGCAATGACGAACTCCAGGTGCAGCTTCATGAGAAGGACAAGCTCTTCGCGGAGCAAGATGAGATAGTCAAGGAAATGGAGGCCAAGTTTGAGAGTCAGGATAGAAAGTTCAAGAGTCAAGAGAAAAGAGTCCAAGATAGGAACAAGAGGATTCAAGAGATGACTGCAGAACTAGAGGCCAAGGACTTCGAGCTCGAGCATCAGCAAGTTGTGATTGAGAAACTTCGTTCACAGAAGAGGGCTCTCAAAGCCAAGGTGGAGGCCTTGACTACCAATGTCGAGGAGTACAAGACCGCTATGGAGAATGCAGCTCTTACACTTGTCGATGAGTAGGTTGATGTAGAGGAGTAGTGATGACTACTCATTTATCTTATATTTACCATGCTTTTGATTATTGAGTCGCAATGATCATCCAACATGTGGATGGCTTGCTATTGGTGTGTTTGCTTTTCAAACTTGTTGTCTATGTTGTTGAACTTTTTATTTTGATGATTGTTTGGTGATTGATTATGTGTTGTATTGTGCATGTTAAGCATCTATGGGTATCTCATTCTTATCCTTATGAAAACCACAGATGCCTCCTCGACGTGCCAATCCCAACCCGAACAACAACAATGTCACCCCCGAGATGCAGCAGCTAATGACAGCACAGACACAGCTGATGCAAATGATGACTACCTTCATACAGAATCAGAATAACAACAATAACAACAACAACAACAATAATAATAATAACAAAAACAAGAATCAGAACAATCCACCGGGTTTTGACATGCTCACCAGATTCCTAAGACTGAGGCCAGCAAAGTTCTCAGGAACTACTGATCCATGGTGTCCAATGATTGGCTACGCTCAGTGAACAAGGATTTGGTAACTGTTGGCTGTACTGATGAGGAGAAAGTCAGATTTGCAGCACACTTGTTGGAAGGACCAGTAGCTACTTGGTGGGATAACTTCCAGATCACCACTCCCATTGAGGATGTGACATGGGCTATCTTTGAAGATGGTTTCCATACAACTCACATCTCATCCGGAGTGATGAGTTTGAAGAAGAAGGAGTTTCATAACTTGAAGCAGCGCCACCGCAGCGTGGCTGAATATATTGAGGAGTTCAACAATCTGGCGCGTTATGCACCGGATGAAGTTGACACTGATGCCAAGAGGAAAGAGAAGTTCCTCATAGGACTGAAAGATGAACTGAATCTGCAGTTAGCTGTGGCCTATGTCCCCACTTATCAATCTCTTTGTGACAAGGCTGCCATCTTGGAGAGCAAGATGAAACAGGTTGAAAGCAGAAAGAGGAAACACTCTGACAAGCACAACTCAGGATCGTCTCACAAGCGTTCCCATTATGATGATAGTGGGAGTTCTGGATCCCACAAGCATGGAAAGTACAACATCCACCACAACCACAACCGTCATCATGACAACAAGCATCACCATAGTCATGACAATGACAAGTACAAGAATCACAAGAGTGGATACAAGAGCCACCACAATGGAAATGGAAGTGGTAGTGGAAGCCAGCCTGTCAAGAAGGATCTTAGTCAGGTTGAATGCTTAAAGTGCAAGAAGATGGGGCATTATGCAAATTAATGCCCAAAAAATAAAGTTGAAGGACCCAACAAGCCCAACCCTTTCCAGAAGGGACAAATGAACCACATCAATGTGAAAGAAATCTATGAGGAGTCCATTGTTGTGGCTGGTAAGTTCAAACTCAATTCTATTCCAGCACTTATTCTTTTTGATACTGGTGCATCACATTCATTCATATCAAAAGCATTTATTGATAGAAATGGATTTCCAACTGAAAACATTGGGTGTCCAATAAAAGTAAGTTCTCCAGGTGGAGATATGATAGTAAGTCTTGGATGCCAGGATCTAGTAATAGAGTTTGGAAAGCATAAGTTTCCAGTGAGTCTAATAGTCCTATATTCCCAAGGACTGGATGTAATTTTGGGAATGGATTGGATGACCAAGTATGAAGGAGTACTAGATTGTGCTAATCAAACTGTTGCACTCACAACCCCGGAAAAGAAACGGATAAGATTCAAGTCTAACTTTGAATCAAAAGGAAGTAAGCTAAATTCTCTTAAGGGGGTTAACATAGACAGTGTGCCAATTGTGAGTGAATATCCGGATGTATTTCCGGAAGAATTGCCGGGAATGCCACCAGATAGAGATGTGGAGTTCCTTATTGATTTGCTACCAGGATCAGGACCAATAGCAAAGAGACCTTACAAGATGTCAGTTGATGATTTGAAAGAACTCAAGAAACAACTTGGAGAACAGTTGCAGAAAGGATTTATTCAACCAAGTTCTTCATCCTGGGGAGAACCAGTCTTGTTTGTGGAAAAGAAAGATTGAAGTCAAAGGTTATCCATAGATTACCGATCACTCAATGAGGTGACTATCAAGAACAAATACCCTTTGCCTAGAATCAACGACTTGTTTGATTAGTTAGAAGGAGCCTGTGTGTTCTCAAAGATTGATCTCTGGTCAGGTTATTTCCAGCTCAAGATAAGAGAACAAGACATACCTAAGACATCTTTCACCACTAGGTATGGATTGTATGAGTACACCGCGATGCCATTTGGTTTTACCAATGAACCAGCTTACTTCATGAATATGATGAACAAGGTGTTCATGGAGTTCCTTGACAAGTTTGTTATCGTTTTCATCGATGACATTTTGATCTATTCCAAAAGCAAAGAAGAGCATGAAGGACATTTGCGTTTGATACTTGAGAAGCTTAGAGAGCATAAGCTGTATGCCAAATTCAGCAAGTGTGAATTTTGGTTGAATAAAGTTGGATTTCTTGGACATGTTGTGTCAGGAGATGGTGTAGCAGTTGATCCCGCAAAAGTGTCAGCTGTAACTGAGTGGGAATCTCCTAAGTCAATGAAAGGGTTCGTAGTTTCCTTGGCTTGGCAGGATACTACCGAAGATTTATTGAAAATTTCTCCAAGGTAGCTAAACCAATGACAGAGTTGCTAAAGAAAGACAAGAAATTTGCTTGGTCTGAAGGATGTGAACTCAGTTTCCAAGAATTGAAGAAGAGACTAGTGACAGCACCAGTCTTATGTTTGCCAGATTTGGAGAAAGATTTCCATGTATATTGTGATGCATCCCATCATGGATTAGGTGCAGTTCTAATGCAAGAAGGAAAAGTTGTGGCTTATGCCTCAAGACAACTCAAAACTCATGAGGTAAATTACCCTACTCATGATTTAGAGTTAGCATGTGTTGTCCATGCACTCAAAACATGGAGACACTATCTTTTGGGAAAATGATGTGAAGTGTTCACAGATCACAAGAGTATGAAGTATATCTTCACTCAGAAAGAAATCAACATGAGACAAAGAAGATGGATAGAACTCATCAAGGACTATGACTTGAGTTTGCAATACCACCCCGGTAAAGCAAATGTTGTAGCAGATGCTCTAAGCCGTAAGGTTTTTGTGAACGGCCTTACTAAGGGAGAGTTGCCAGATGATCTGTGTGCCCAATTTAGAGATCTCAGATTGGAGATTGTGCCTGAAGGACATCTCATGTCATTGGATGTTCAACCCACTTTGTTGGTCAAAATCAAAGAAGCCCAAAAGACAGACAAGGAAATTGAAGAGATTAAGGAAAATATTGGCAAGGGAAAAGACAAAGGATTCCATGAAGATGAACAGGGTACTTTATGGTATGGAAAACGTATCTGTGTTCCACAAGATCCGGAGCTTCAGAAACTAATTTTACAAGAAGCGCACAACTCACCATATTCCATTCATCCGGGTAACACCAAAATGTACATGGATATGAAGGAAAGATTTTGGTGGAATAGTCTCAAGAAGGACATCGCCGAACATATTGCTTTGTGTGATGTATGTAGTAGAGTGAAAGCGGAACATCAGAAACCAGAAGGGTTGCTACAACCACTACCTATTTCTGATTGGAAGTGGGACAAGATTGGCATGGATTTCATCACTAGATTGCCAAGGACCATGTCAGGATATGATTCTATTTGGGTAGTAGTGGATCGCATAACTAAAGTGGCTCATTTCATACCCGTGAAGACAACCTACACAAGTGCTAAGTTAGCCAAGATCTATATGAGTAGGATTGTATGTCTGCATGGAGTACCCAAGAGTATTGTGTCTGATAGGGGAACTCAATTCACTTCTCATTTTTGGAGGCAACTACATGATTCATTGGGGACGAGGTTGGAATTCAGCACTGCTTTTCATCCCCAGACTGATGGACAGACAGAAAGGACCAACCAGATTCTTGAAGATATGTTGAGAGCATGTGCTCTAGACTATGGAGCTAGTTGGGATGAAAGTCTGCCTTACGCAGAATTATCTTACAATAACAGCTATCAAGCCAGTATTGAGATGGCACCATTTGAGTTTCTCTATGGGAGAAAGTGTACCACCCCATTACTATGGAATGGTGTGGGAGAAAGAAGTTTGTTCGGACCAGAACTAATCAAAGAGGCTGAAGAGAAGGTCAAGCTAGTTAAGGATAGATTGAAGATAGCATAGTCTCGACAGAAGAGCTACGTAGATCCTAAGCGTAGAGAAGTCACCTATGAAGTAGGTGATAGATCTTATCTTAGAGTGTCACCACTTCATGGAGTGAAGAGATTCGGAGTCAAAGGAAAATTGGCCCCAAGATATGTTGGACCATTCAAGATTCTGAGTCGTAAAGGAGAAGTAGCTTATGAGATTGAATTGCCAGAATCATTATTTTCCGTTCACAATGTGTTTCATGTGAGTCAACTTAAGAAATGCCATCTAGAGATGGAAGAGACTTCTTTGAAGGATACTATACCTTTGGAGGAGGTTTAGTTGGAAAGTGACCTCACTTATGAGGAAAAACCTATCAAGATTCTTGAGACTGCAGAAAGAGTTACTCGGACTAAGACTATCAAATTCTGCAAAGTTCAATGGAACCATCATTCCGAAGAAGAAGCAACATGGGAAAGAAAAGATGATCTTCGGAAAGACCACCCTCACCTATTTGCTAGCCAATCCGAATCTCGAGGGCGAGATTCACCTTAAGGGGGTTAGATTTGTAACATCAATAAAATCATGTGTTCAAAACTTTGCATATCATGCATGCATCCATGATCATTTAGGGTTCTATTTCAAAGTCATTTCAAAAACAGGAGCATCTGAATGCTCATTATTTTGTGTAAGGAAGGCAATGGCCATATTGCTACCTTCTAATAGGAAAAATACTTATTTTTCAGTAAGGATTTTAGTTTGAGCTTGAGTGTTGTTCCTAAGGTTTGGACAAGGTTTTCAAAAACAAATTATGACTTTTAAACCATTCATGCACTTTTTATAAACATTTATATAAGGCATGATTTAAAATTTGTTCTCCAAACCCTTTTTGAATTTGAGTGTGTTTAGATGTTTTACACATCCCAAGATGCAAGTTTCAATAAACAAAGGTTTGGAGAAAGTTTCGTTTGAAACAAGTTTGATTTCAAACCAGAAATTCAAATCAGAAAAAGAAAAAGTGAAAGGTAGGAAAACATAAAGCAAACAGTTTAATCTAGCCCAACCCAGCCCAGTCCGGCCCATCTAGCCCAACTAAACCCTCCCACGAAGCATTTTCTTTTACTCGCAACCACACCCGCAGAGTTTATGACGACTGGACCCCACCTCCTCTCTCTTTCTCACACTAACGAAACAGACCCACCTGTCAGTCATCCCTTCAACCCGCCGCAGCCAGCTCCGGCCGTTTCCTCCCCCGTCATTGCCGTTGATTTCGCGAGTAAATGCCATTGATTTGTCGAGTAACTCCCCGTCCAGCTTCGGCTACTTAACCCCCTCCCCTCCCCGCTCATTTTCCCTCACTCGGCACACCATCACCGCCACCAGGCTGCCAGCAATTCAAGTTGCAACACCGCTGCCCGACGCTCTCCGGTGATCGATTCCGGTGAGAACTCCCTGCCCCTGGACCTCTCGACCTTGCTGTCATGTTTGCCACACTCCTACGCATCTAACACTGCTCGCGGACCTCCTTTTTGTGGCTTACAGCGTCTCCTTTGTCGACGACCGTGCATGTCTGACGACGTGCTCTACTCCGACGAGCGACTACGGTAAACCTAGCCCTTCCCCGCCTCTCTGGTTCACGCTCACACTCACACCGTTATAGTGCGCGTCTAACGCCACCCTTCACTTGCCTTCCTATTCCTTGTAGCGCCGCCAACGACGACGCTCGAGCACGCCCGAAGCCGCCCTCAACTCCGGCGAGGAATTCACGACGGTCTCGCACGCCCGCGTCTTCACCACATCGACCATCGTCATCACCTCGTCTCCACGCTTCGGTAATGACCCGCACCTTCCCCATTTCCCCCCTAGCGCCGCTAGTTCACCGCCGGCAGAAGCGTCGCCGCCACTCTGGCCATTCGCGCCGCCACTCTTTGGTCAAAGCAGCACGCGCCGTTAGATTTCTATCGAAGGGTTTAGATTAGATTTGGATCGAACCGTTTTCTTTAGATCTGACGCGTTGGATCTAACTTGATCTGACGGTGCAGAAGCGTGATCCTGAGTGAAGCGGTTTTGTCCAATCAGGAAGCGCCGCGTGGCTTGGATTTAAATTTAAAATCTGGAATTAGATCTTTAGATATTCAATCTTGCAAAACTCATAACTTTTGATCCACACATTCAAATTTTGCAAATTTTATATCATTGGAATCAGGAGAGAAAATCCTACCTGTTTATGCAATGTGTTTCATGTTTTGCCCCTGTAAAATGGTTTTTTTTCAGAAACATTTGTAGGCATAATTTGAGTATGGAAACTA
The DNA here is from genome assembly GCA_916181665.1 of Avena sativa. Classification (NCBI taxonomy): domain Eukaryota; kingdom Viridiplantae; phylum Streptophyta; class Magnoliopsida; order Poales; family Poaceae; genus Avena; species Avena sativa. The sequence goes on along the minus strand of OV702283.1, from coordinate 148,997,332 downwards.
TTTGAAAAATGTTTTAAAGATCAAATAAAGTTTATTTTGAGTATCTTGGACTTGTATACTTGTCTTGTTTGGTGTAGAAAAATCATCACATGGAATTTGCATGCATTCATATATTTTTGTTTGTATATTTTGATATGTGATTTTGGTTCCTTTATTTTATGTGTAGATTTTGGTGCTAATAGTGATTGTGATTGTGAAGATTGTTGCTACTCCCCAAAGTACCAAGGCAAGTGGTGCTTCATGTTTTATTCCTATATTTTTACCTATGCATTAGAAATATTTTGTATAGGACTTGCATGAATATTTTGCTAAGTAACTATATGCTATGCTTGGGAAATCCTAGTAGTTGTAGAATTGTTAGAATTTCCTCTAAGTTAGGATGCTTACTAATGCCATGTTTAGCCTAGCTACTAGCAAACAGGGGGGATTATATTCAAGCTATGTAAAATATTTCTAAGTCATTGACTTATGCTTTTGCTTAATAAAACAACTAAGTGAATGAAACACCTGGGTGGAATGGAAAGAATGGTTTGTGTTGAGTGGTTACACAAGGCCCATTTCTATGGTTTACCTTGTGTATCTAACTTGTGGAAAGCCACCCAGGAACAAAGGGATTTGAGATGCCAAATGTTAAGAAGCTTCTAGTGTAGCCACATGGCATTATGGGCTCTGCCTGGATCATATAGGTTGCATTAACTTAGCCATTTGGACAGTTGGTGGTAGTGGGATGATAGGTTTCGAGCACGTCCATTTGGTCTAAGGGAAGGCTTCTGAAAGGTCCTATCTTGGTGAAAATCAAGTCTTGTGGGGAAATTGCACAACCTCTGCAGATGGAAGAATCTAAGTACTTAGCCATGTCCCTGGTATTGAACAACTTGAGCATCAAGACATGGAAGCTATCAAGAATCTCCTCATCCCAATTTTCTAAGTTAAAACTTGTGGTTGAACAAGGGTGAAGGTTCACCAATTTCTATTGGTGATTCCTTGGGAAGATTTTGTCAAAGAAAAACTTAGTGTTTTCAACTAATAGGTAAAACCTATTTTGAGCAAAGCAAGCCTAAGCTACACTTAGCCAAATTCATGTAGTGTCTAGATGCTAATATTATACTAAGGTATCACCTGCCAATACTATTTCAATGTATTGACCCACTGTGTTTGTAACTTGTGATGTTGCAGGTTATTCTAATGATGATTAGGGGTTATGAGTCTACACTCAACATGCTTTCCTGTGGCACATGAAGATGAAGACTTATTATCTTATTTTATAATTGAACTCTTTTTTTAGGCCTATGACCATGGAGTTTGTAAAAGACTATGTTTGTCTCTAGAATGATATGTAATAATGACCTTTGTTTCTGTGTACTTCATCTTAAACTGTGGATGCTAGCATTCATCAAGGGACTAGCATTGCAAACACAGGGATCCTTACCTTTATAAAGGGAGGGATCTTATAGTGGAGAGGCTCTGCAGAACCACCAGCTCACCAGGATGCTCAAGGGGACGTCGTCGAGGCAGGGCGAGGCCGGAATCGATGGAACAACGGCGGCCAGACTTCGGGATCGAGGGTTCGATTAGGCCGATTGAGAGCGCGCCAGCTTGATTGGTTGGTTGGAGACGAACGAGGGTGTCGAGGCAGATCTCCTGGGATAGACGGTGAAGCTCAGGGAGGTCCCGAGCGACGGCGGCATGCGGTTACCGGTGGCTAGGGTTCGGTCGCCTGGTGAGGAGGAGAGAGGGAGGTCTCTGGAGAGGGGACGAATGGATGAGGGTGGCCAGGGCGATGACGCGACGATCTTATCCTCCTCCACACGGTGGCGGACGGCCGGATGCAAGCGGTGGGGATCTACGGCAGCGCTCGGGACACCGAGCATCTCGGCGTCGGGGAGGAAGACGACGAAGCAGCTGGCGAAGGGGTATGGGCCCTGTCTGGGCCATGGGTGGGCCTAGATGGGCTGTAAGCTATGCGCTGAGCGGCAGGGAGAGGAGAGGAAGAGATGGGCTCGGCCCAGATTAGCTTAGGATCCATTTTATTTCCTGAAATCCTTTTTCAATTCTGTTTTCTATTTCTGTTTTGTATTTTCTATTTATATTTCAAATTCAAAATTGTTTTGGATGTTTCAAAAATACTAGAGGGTTTGTATAAAACATATGAAATAAGGTGGGGCCCTTTAGTCCAATTGGGCTCCAAACACTTTGGATTTTTCAAATATTTTTAAAACCACTTGAATTGTTTTCAAATAGAAAGAGGAAGAAATTAGGGTTTAGGGTTTATCTTTATTTATTCAATTCAAGAAATTTAAAGAATGATGCTCATGCTATGCATAATCAAAAAACCTAATATAGATTAACTAAAAACAGGGGTGTTACAGCCGATCTCGACGCCATCACGGTAAACAAATTGCTTTACCGCCTTTCACGCCATCTATTACTCTTATGGCATCTCTGACGACGCCGTACATGTTTTCCGCACACAGATGTTCCTTGCACTCTCTTATGCTACGTGAACAACGGGCTGAGGGATGTTGCCAAGGGTACCATCGTTCAACCCTTGCAGTGCACGTTCCACTCAAGGCCGATGCCAGATAGCATGCACAGGGTTAAAATTATTTGGGTGCTAAGGGGCTGCGACGACCTGGAACCTCCCATTCAACCCCCAGGAGCGGATGAAGAAGAGCCGGCTGTCCTCAGAAGTTGCTTCGGCTTATTCTTGCAATGACCAAAGAGCATGATCCGTTTGGGGACGGCGGGGGCCATCACGCCACAGACAACAACACCGCTTGTCGTGCTAGAGACAAGCGGTGGCAAGGCCCCCTTACCGCCCTCGCTGTCACCTCCACGCGGTGGGTCGGATGATTATGTTGATGATATGCACATGGCGCAGGATCCAACCGAGGACGACGAAGACTGGAATGATCACTTCTTCAACACTCAGTTTAGCAACGAAGACCTAGCTGGTGGCCCCACAGAGAAAGCCACTATCACCAAGCGTCTGTTTGGTTCTCAGAAGATGCCTCTAGCTTGCGCCTTTACAGAGCCAGCTGATACAACCAACCGACCCTTTATTCTAAGCCCTGACACACTACATAGGGAGGCCGATGCTCAGATTGCGGTGCCTTCCCGCTCTCCAAAAGGAAAAAATGGAAGGAAAAGAAAATCTAGCAGCTCGAGCCAGCCGGTGGCGTCAACTGCGAATCCGATCAGGTTTCGGGACGGGCCAACAAGACCCGAGGGTATTATGTGGAGGATTCATGTGGCGGGTGAGCCCATGCTACCTAAGAATTTGCGGAGGCTCGCCAGTTCGGAACTGCAGAGTGTGCATGACAGCGTGCTGACGATAGAGAGACACCTTCTAGCAGAGAAAGATCCTTTGCATCCGGTATTCGTGGTTAAGGTGCCACTAGGATTGGGCTTCGTTGACAATGCCCCTGTGGATCTGTTCTTCCTGCGGTTCGATGACATCTTCAATATGTTCCACCTATACCCGCTGCACTATACCATGGTCGGCCTATTTTCTCTCAGCCTGGCCATGCAGATCATTAGAGAGAACACACCGGGCATCGCTATAGTGGACCCCTACTACATGCGTGACGGCTGCTTGGGTTCCCCCACTGAACGATGTATCGTGGCCTCATACCTAAAAATAATCTTCGTGGCGAACAAGACAAAGGAATACATTCTCGTGCCTTACTTTCCCGAGTAAGTCGTTATTCACTCGCCACCGTCGATTGGCTTTATTAGATTATCATCATTATTTTTCCAACACATTCCATTTGAATTTTTTGCGCGGAGATGAACACTGCACGCTCATCTCCTTATCGCCGAAGCATTCCCATGACACGTATTTCGACTCGGGAAGTATAGAAAAGAAGAAAAACTACGACAAGATCAAGGAAGTTCTGGATGATGCTCTCACTGGTTATGCCTCGACGGAAGGCACCACCGTCGTGCGTACGAAGGTCAAGTTCGGCAGGCACGTCTTCAACGATGTAACGGAGTTCCCTTGCGTGAATCAGCCGGAAAACAGTAAGAAGGAAGCCTACTACGCACTCCATCACATGAGGGCATTCCTACTAGACCAGCAGAATTCTACGCTGCCAGATCATCTCAAACAGTGGGCCAAAGGAAAGGCCAAGATCAATGATTCAGATATTAGACAAGAGATGTACCGCATCCAGCAGCAGTTTGGGGCAATCATCTTTCGTGATGTCATGACTTCGGGGGGGGGGGGTCTTCTACGGAGGAAATATCCCGAATAACCGTGACATAGAAGATCGCCTAGAGATGCAGGTGACTATAGGAAGTTCATGACGAGACAAGGCGTCCTCCCGTTCCCTAAGCCGAGCCAGAAGGCTTGATGTTGGCCTAGTTGTAGTTCCAAATTATAGATGACCTTTGTGTGTGTGTGGACAAGTGTACATGCTACTACTTATCTTATTAGGTTTATGAATCGCTTACTTCTTTTTTCCTTACTTTATTAGTCATTTTTCAAGAATAATGCCGATGATTCAAATGTCGTGGCACACTATATATGTGAATGTGCTACGACGGGATTGTGAGCCTTGTGATATGTACAAGTCCATGTCTTGTGCATCCTACTTGGCTTACAGTTCCATCATATCATATTCCTGTGTTCAACAACCTATGTATATATATATATGAGGCATTCTTTTCGAGTTACTTTGGTCTTTTTCGAGAATAATGCCAATGATTGAAATGTCGTGGCACAATATATATGTGTATGTGCTACGACGGGATTCTGAGCCTTGTGATATGCACAAGTCCATGTCTTGTGCATCCTACTTGGCTCACAGTTCCATCGTAGCATATTCCTGTTTCCAACGACCTATGTATATATATATATGAGGCATTCTTTTTGAGTTACTTTGGTCTTTTTCGAGAATAATGCCGATGATTGAAATGTCGTGGCACACTATATATGTGAATGTGCTACGACGGGATAGTTAGCCTTGTGATATGCACAAGTCCAGGTGTTGTGCATCCTACTTGGCTAAATGTTCCGTCGTAGCATATTCCTGTGTCCAACGACCTAGTTATATATGAGGCATGGTTTTTGAGTTACTTTGGTCTTTTTCGAGAATGCGGATGATTGAAATGTCGTGGCACACTATATATGTGAATGTGCTGCGATGGGATTTTCCGCCTTGTGCTATGGACAGGTCCAGGTGTTATGCATCCTACTTGGCGGACGGTTCCATCATAGCATATTCCTATGTCGAACAACCTAGTTATATATGAGGCATGTTTTTTGAGTTTGGTCTTTTCGATTTAGGAGTACTTTCTATAAGTGTATCTTCATATGCGACTTTAATTATACATGTTTTTTTCAATCACCGGTTAATTATTATTGTCAACTTGTAGATGACGTGGTACGTCGTGTACAAGGGACGGGTTCCCGGAGTCTACGATGATTGGGAAGACTGCCGGAGACAGGTGCACCGTTTCAGCGACAATAGCTACAAAGGATACAACACTATGGCGGAGGCGGAAGCTAGATACACGCGCTATATAGCGGGACTTAGGACGAGGAACCAGATGAAGACCTACACCTTCGTCGTGGTGATCATGCTTATCGTCTTTGGTTGTTTATCCCGTGTTTGTGTCTAGATAGTTTAGATATCTAGGCGAGCTTCCGAGCTCTAACTTGTTCGAGACACATGTATTCGCATGTCACCAACTACTTTGTAACTTGATCGAAACAATGTAACTTATACTATGTATTCATGTATGAGACTTATCTATATGTATTTGTTTCAATCTTGTTTTGCAAATTGTGTATTTATATATATAATTGTATATCTTGTATCTGTGTGTGTATTACTGCCTGTAATATTGTATATAATCTGTATTATATATCATCTGGCTCTGAAATTAAAAAAAAAACACCCGTGGCGCACATGACCTAGCTTTTGTGGCGCACTACATCTAAAGCGCACCTGCACATCTTAGTGGCGCACTGGCAGGTGCGCTACGCCTATCTCGACACAACCATGGCGCACCAGGCAGTGCGCCACGGCTAGGAGATAGTCGTAGCACGAGGCTCGTGACGCACACCTAGTGCGCCACAGATGTTGTTTACAGGTGCGCCACAAACGACCTATTTCCTAGTAGTGCATATCTAGACACCATACTGCAACTGGCCAAGTGATCGGTATAGTTTTAAATTCTGATGCTGGTAAGTGTGATTTTGACACATAGTGGTGGCAGCCACTGCATTTTCTCACAAGTTCCAGTGCTTCTGCCAGCGCACTTGGCCAATAAAATCCATGTTGGAATGCCTTGGCTACCAATGCTCTGGACGATGCATGGTGCCCACATTCTCCTTGGTGAATGTCCAACAATATTTCTTGACCTTTCTCTAGGCTTATGCAACGCTGCAGTACACTCGTCGCACTTCTTTTGTACAACTCATTGTTGATTATTTTGTATGCTTTTGCTCTTCTTTCAGTTTTCCTTGCCGATATCTATCATCTGGCAACCCCTGAGGTGAGCGGGACAGTCCCCGAGTGACTCGAACCTGCCCCTGAGTCAATATCCATTGGCGCTGCCTCTGACTCCTGATTTTCTAGGGTGAGCCTGATTGACTCGAATTCTGGTGATGGCTTGATCGATGGTTTCCTGAGATGTTCCAATGCTATTCCTGGTGGTATTGCTTGTCGAGATGAGCCTAACTTGGATTTTACATCCGCTGCCTCATTCTCTGCTCTGGGTATGTGATGCAATTCACACCCGTCAAAGTATCCCGAAATTTGCTGCACATGAAAACGATATAGCGCCATGTTTGCATCCAAGGCGTCCCATTGCCCAGATACTTGCCGAATCACCAAATCCAAGTCGCCAAAACACATGATCCTTTTGATGCCAATTTCTTTCGATACTTTGATGTCGTGGACAAGTGCTTCATACTTGGCAACGTTATTGGATGCATCAAAATGGATCTGCAACACATATTTAAGTTGATCCCTCTTTGGTGATGTGAGCACTATCCCGGCGTCCAGACCCATTTTCGTCTTGGATCCGTCAAAATGCATCTTCCAGTAATTCGGATCTGGCAATGGTGGCTCGTATTGTGGAGTATATGGTGCTAGTTCTATGGCTCATTTTGCGACTCGGCCACTAGCATCTTTGCTGCCCAATATATCCGAGATAGGTTCCTTACATATTACCCGGATTGGGTGTTCTTGAAAATAATGCTTCAGCTTCTTTGCTGCCATATATACCCCATATGTCATTTTTTGGTAATGGGGATAATTTTGCTTTGATATAGAGAGCACTTTGCTCAAGTAATAAACTAGCCTTTGGACTGATTTGCCCTCTTCTTCATGTTCAACCACTATTACTGCACTTACAACTCTGTTGGTTGCGGCGACATAGAGCAACATTGGCTCTTTGGATAGTGGTGATGCTAATATTGGTGTTGTTGCCAAAATCTTTTTGAGTTCATGGAAAGCGCTATCAGCTTGATGTTTCCATGTGAATTTGTCTGATTTTTTCATCAGTTGATATAGTGGTAGGGCTTTTTCACCTAGCCGACTAATAAATCTGCTCAACGAGGCCAGGCATTCTGTGAACTTCTGGACATCGTTGAGGGTTTTTAGCAATTCCATTCTTTCGATGGCCCTGCTCTTTGTCAGGTTAGCCTCAATTCCTCGGCTGGATACAAGAAATCCGAGTAACTTCCCAGCCGGGACACCAAATGTGCATTTTTCCGAGTTAAGTTTCATCTAGAATTTTCTTAAGTTTGCAAATGTTTGACGCAAGTCCTCAATTAGAGTGTGACTTTGCTTGGTTTTTATCACCACGTCATCGACGTATACTTGAACTTTTTTGTCCAATTGATCTTGCAAGCATTTTTGCATGCATCTTTGATATGTTGCACCTGCATTTCTCAATCCGAACGGCATGGTATGATAACAATAAGCCCCATACGGGGTGATAAAAGATGTCTTTATTTGATCATTCAGATTCAGTAGTATATAGTGGAAACCAGAATACGCGTCCACAAATGACAACAACACACACCCGACAGTAGAGTCTATGACTTGATCGATCCGTGGCAGGGGAAATGGATCTTTTGGACATGCCTTATTGAGGTTCGTGTAATCAATACACATGCGCCACACCACTGCCACGTTCGGGTCATCTTTTTTCTTCTCGACCAAGAATTGGATTTGACAACCAATCTGGGTGCAGTACTTCCATGATAAATCCAGCGGCTAAGAGCCTGGCTATCTCGGCAGCTATTACTTTCCTCCTATCTTCGGCGAAGCGAGGGAGTTGTTGCTTCACCGGCTTGGCATCTGGCCTTACATGAAGAGAGTGCTTAGCCAGCTCCCTCGAAACTCCTTGCAAATCCTGTGTGGACCATGCAAAGATATCCCGATTCTCACGGAGGAAGTTGGTGAGCTCGCTTTCCTATTTGTCGGTTAGCCTAGCCCAATGGTAACTATGCACTCTGGTAAAGTCTCATCCACCTGTACCTTGGTTTCCTTGGTAGCTTGGAATGACACACTGCCATGCGGGTTAGTAAGTGCCGGCATGGACATTTGTGCTGCTTTGGCCAATGCTGCCACTTCCATTATTTGGTGTTTTTCTTGTGCTATCACCAGTGACTCAGCCAGCGACGATCCGACTAAGGCACAAGCAATAGATCTTTTGTAATCTCCTTCGACTGTGATAACTCCACATGGACCTGGAAGTTTCATATTCAAGTAAGCAATGTGAGGAGTGGCCATAAACTTTGCCATAGCCAGTCTGCCGAGTAAGGCATGGTATGAGCTGACCAGGTCAACCACCTCGAACTCTATGGCTTCAGTGCGACAATTCTCTCTTTTGCCGAATAAGACGTCAACGCAGATCTTGCCAATTGGCTCACAGGACAATCCCGGCAAAATGCCATGGAAAGTTGTCTTAGTCGGCTCCAGCATGTTCATAGTAATGACTAACTTGAGCATGGTATCCTTGTACATGATGTTGATGCTACTACCATCATCGATCAGTACTTTGGAAAATTTCACATTGATATCAGGGCCCATGAAAGTTGGATCCAAGACCAGAGCATAACCTCCTGGTGTTGGCATGATCTTGGGGTGATCCTTTATGCTCCAAGTTATCTCCTGCTCAGACCAATGCATGTACTTTGGAATTGCCGGCATTGTGGCATTCACTTCCATCATCCGTCTCTGCTGACTCTTTTTGTCATTCGGCTCTATGACAAAGACGACATAACTCTGGTGATGTTATCTGTACTCATTTCTGGTTCCATGGCCGACATGAGCGTCGTAACCTCTTGGGTTATGCACCTGGGGCATAGCTTCTCTTCTTTCTTGATTATGATACCTCGGCTGCCTGTTCTCGTATCTGTGCTCAGCTCCAACTGCTTGGGCATTTCCTCCTGTGAGTGGTGGAGGGGGAGGTGGTGGTAGTTGCTTAGTCGGCGAATCCACTCTATTTCCTTTCTGAAACCAAGTGCATTGCCTTGTTGTGTGATTGGCTGGCTTACTCGGACTTGGCATATGAAATTTGCACGGTTGGTATAACATCATCTCATAAGTATGTATCTGCCTTTCCTGATACGGCTTTCTTTGTTCGTATGCCTTTTTGCCATCATTCTTTGGTATCCACTACTGTTGTCCACTTTTCCTTTGACGTTGGCTACCTCCAGCATCTGGATGATCCTGACTGATAGCCGCAACTTGGGTCGAACCATACCTGTAGTCTGGCCTTTGATCTCTCTTTTGCTTCTATACTCGGCTCTTTCCTGGAGCCTTTGCGATCCGGCAGCGTCATAGATCTGAGTCTCAGTTAACCCGTCTGTCGACATGAGCAGAGGCTGGGTCAGATCTCCTAACACATACGAGTCAGCAATCCTTATTGTTTCTGCCAAGCTCGCTGGCATATCTCTCTGTAACCTTTGCCATAACACACTTCCATGTCTGCATCCTTGTGCAAACCAAGCGATAGCCTGTGACTCGATTACCTGTAGAGGTACCAACCTGATAAGGTAGAGATCCATGTGTTTACAATGCTAGTCCCTGGATCAATAGCTAGCATCCACAGTTTAAGATGTAATATCAAGAAACAAAGGTCATAATATAACTTTATAACCAGTAATAAAATAATTCATTACATCTTACATAGCTCATTTGGCTATCTCATTACAATGCAGTAGAAATAACTATATAGCATGGAGTCCTTCATCTTCAAAGTGCTACAGGCAATCATGTTGGTTGTAGACTTGTAATCCTATTCAACTCACTTCACTAACATCAAACAAACCTGCAAGATAATAAGTTACAGCCACGAGGGTCAATACATTTGAATTGTATTGGCAAGTGATACTATGGTAGAATAGTGGTATCGATCATATATATGCATTTGGCTAAGTGGAGATTAGGCTTGCTTTGCTCAAAATAAGGTTTTCCTTATAAGTTGAAAACACTAAGTTTTTGTTTGTCAAATCACCTAAGGAACAACCAATGGAATTGGTTAACCTTTACCCTTGTTCAACCACAAGCTTTTAAGTTATAAATTGGGATGAGGAGATCCTTGATATCTTCCATGTATTGATACTCAAATTTTCCATTGCCGGGGACATGGCTAAGTACTTAGATTTTACTCTCGAGAGAGGTGGTGCACTTTCCCCACAAGAATCGACATGCATCGAGACAAGATCTTTCAGAAGCCTTCACTTAGAACAAATGGACGCATTCCAAACCTATCAGCCCCTAACACCTTCTGTCCATCTAGCTCAGTTATTTCAACCTATATGATCAAGGTAGATCCCATAATGCCATGTGGCTGCACTTGAAGCTTCTCAACATTTGACATCTCAATTCTCTTTGTTCCTGGTGGGTTTCCACAAGTGTGATACCAAGTTTTCTCCAGTATACTGGACTTGTGATACACAAGTTTTCTCCAATATACTGTAGTGTCATCCAAATATATTTTGCTAGAAATGATTTTAATAAGAGTAATATTTTGTAGTGTCATCCAAATATATTTTTAAACACAAATGTTAGTGTTTATGGTCAAAGTGTTTAAAACAAATCCATTTTCAAAAGGTTTCACTCAAAAATCATTTTTAAATCAAGCACCATTTTTATTTTACTAGAAAAGCTTTTTATTCAAAGGAATAATTCCTTAGTGTCACAAAATATATTTTTAAATCCAAAAGTTGGTTTTTATGGTCAGTAGGTTCAAAACAAACCATTTACAAAATATTTGCCCTAAAATAATTTTTAGCATAATTTTTATAACCAAAATAGGCCTAAACATGTTTATGTAAAAACAACCAATTTTCCAGAAGAAAAGTACTAAACTAAGGGCATGGTTGCAAAGGTTTCCTTTTTCTGATTCCAATGATATAAAATTTGCAAAATCTGGACATGTGGATCAATAGTTATGAATTTTTCAAATCCAAACACTAAATAGAAATGTTTCTGTTTTTAAAATGAAGTCTGTGCCACGCGTCACATTCTTACAGGATGATAACGGTTCGTGTGGATCATGCAGCTACAGACGTTGGATCTAATTAGAATCGTGCAGCACAGATCAAGCTATAATGGTTCATTAAGTTATCTATCTACGCCGCTGGATCTGGATCTAACGGCTGATGAGCAAGCGACCATTACTTGGCGGCGCCGGCGACGCTTTGCTAACGGCGCTCCAGCCAACCTAGTAAGCGAGAGAGAGGGAAGAGGCTTACCAGACTCGCCGTGACGTGTTGAAGCTCGAGGTGGTCTCCGCAGACTAAGGGGCGCACGAGATTGCCGGCGATTGTTCGTCGGAGAAGCTCCTGGCGACGAGCGCGTCTGTTCGTCGTTGACGAGGTTGGATCTCATCAATGCCCATTGTTATGGACTTGGGTTTTGGAGAAGATGGGGGATGCTGGAGATCGTGGAACGGTTAGCAAACAAGCAACACGGGGACACCAGGTTTACCCAGGTTCAGGCCCCCGGAGGGAAAACCCTACTCCTGCTTGTCTGCTCTTGATTACGGCGGAACCGAAGATTACAGGGGTGCGCAGATGCAATCTGGCATGGAGGTGTGTATGCGAAAGTATGAGAGAGATATCTAGGTCGTGCCCTCCTAGCCTTTATATAGACTCAGGCAGGTCCCGGGCATAGACCTAGTCGGTTACAAGTTCTAGGGTTTTACCCCTTTGAATTTCCTATCTACGCTAGTCTTGCTCTCCAAGGATCCGAAGGCGTCACGGGCCTTGGCCACCCGAAAATCTTCATGGGCCGGCGTACATCTGCCGTGGGCCTTCCTTGGGCTGGACCAGGTATGCTGAGATCACGTACCCGTAGGGTATAACCATGTCAGTAGCCCCCGAGTGATCTGTCGAATCGTAGATTCGGCTGAGGACTCTTCAATCCTTCGGGTGCAACTATGTAATAACAATATGTGTGTAGGGATTGTGGATGCGTGTGCCTGACTCACCCGACGGATCAGGGTCAATTAACTGTTTTAGGACGAAACAACACGATCTTCCTCAGGTTTGAGTCCCTTAACTCGAACCCGGAACATATGCTGGCGTAATTCGACTCAGGTCGCGGAGGACTTACAGGAGTGGAATTCCAGTGATTTTAACTGATGTACCCAACGCGTCCGTCGGGATTTTTCATCGCGCCTGCTGGCACGGGTTTATACTAGCAGAGCGCAGTCGTGTGCGTTGTAAGGCCATCAGATGATATCTGTAGGTCTTATCTTTGTGTCGCAGACACAGCATCCGAATGTTTATTACCGCGGAGGTGTTTTGGGTGGCCAAGGAGAAACGTTGCTCACTTAGCGTTTTGTTGGGGCAGAGTTGCCGAAAAGTTTTTTGCATGCTAATCCGAAAGATCGCAGTCGAACAAATCATAGGGTGCGCGGCCAGCGCTCCCTATGGGAGTAGCCCCCGAGTGTTTGTTCGAGTCGTAGACTCGAGCGGAGACTTTAATTCAGCCATTTGTTCGACTTCCGGTCCGTAGGACACAAATTTTTTCGGATGCTTGAATCCATCCTTCCTATGGGAGTAGCCCCCGAGTCCGTAGTGGAGTCGTAGACTGGACGTAGGACTCGAAGAAATAGTTCGTTTTTATTCATCTTTCGGGTGCGCGGCCAGCGCTCAAAATAGGAGTAGCCCCCGAGTATTTAGTCAAATCGTAGATTCGAGTGAGTACTCTTAGCTTTGAAGCTGAAGAAATTGTAGTTGTTGCTAGTATAGCTTTTGATGACATCAGTGCTGACGATCAATGACCTCAAGCATCTGCTGCGCCAGAGATGACTTGACTAGACGAATGTGGGTTCCACTTGCTGACCTTGAATTGACCGGTCACGCGCGGCGTGGAGATAATTACGGCGTCGCCTCGATTTCCACGCGTAGTGGACGGCGTGGTAACGAAGGTTCATTGTGATGCTGACACGTGTATGGCCAGATCTGCCGTTGGCGTTAGGTCTTCTTGATGGACGGTTGTCGTGCATCGTCTTCGCCGTTATAATCATTGGAGAAAGCTGTAGTTTGTTTTCACTGCATCGATTCTTGTTTTCACTGCATCCTTGTGCTCTAGGAGTTCTTGCTGCGCGCTGGAATATCCTTCCACATTTCCTTCTTCCCTTCTGCGCTCTCACCGTCGGCGCCGCCGTAGCGCAATGGGGAAACCGAAGAAGTCATCATCTGCGGTTGGTACTAGCGCCGCCGGAGGGAAGAAAAGCGCCACCACCACCCGTGTCACCGATGGTGGTTGGCGGCGATCAGAGACGCGGGAGAGTGACCTTCGCAAGCTTCGCGAGCGGGGCTTGATCCCACAGGATAGGGAGGCCGTTAGACTCCCCGGCAATGAGGTAATCCCCCGTCCCCCCGCTGGGTATCGGGTTATGTTTCTCGCCTTCGTTATTCATGGGTTTTCCTTCCCAGTCCACGACTTCCTTCGTGGGCTGCTCTTTCTCTATGGCATCCAGCTGCATCATCTTTCCCCCAATTCTCTTCTTCACATTGCTTGTTTTATCACTTCCTGCGAGTGCTGGCTCGGTATTGAGACGCACTTTGGCCTTTTCCGGAAACTTTATTCCGTGAAGAGGCAATCTGGTTCGGATGGTGTTTATCCCATTGGGGGTTGCATCATCTCCCTCAAGCCCAATCTTCTTTTCTTTTTTTTCCATGTCCGAATCTGTCCAGTACTGGCGGAGGCGATGGTTTTATATCCGCGACTCCGTAGTGCCTGGGCAAGATTTTGGTCTAGTTCCTTTCGACCCCTCCCAGAAGATTGAGCCGAAAAGGTCTTGGAAAAACAAGATCTTGGATGGCGAGGTGGCGGAGATAGAGGCTCTATATCGTCGGGTGGAGGATCTCCAGTTGATTCCGGAGAAGGAAGTGAATGGTGTGGATATCATCCGCACCTTCCTCGAGCGTCGGGTGCAGCCACTCCAGGCTAGGGTGCACCCAATGTTCCTTTATGATGGCCGACGTGATCCGACGAGGGTTTTGGCTGAGAAAATCTCCGAGGGAGATCTTGACAGGGCCCTTCGCTTGCTGCTGAAGTTCAAGGCCGGAGAGGAAATCCCGGGGAAGTCGATGACTCCTCCGTTTTCTTCTTCGCTTCCTGCTCCACAGGTGTAGATCTGTGCGCGTAGCGCTGCTTTTCGACTGCATTGTTTTGTATTTGTTTGCTGACAAATTGTTATTCTCTTGTGCAGAGCTTCAAAGTGCCGGGTATGTCGCCTCCATTACCCGAAGTATATCCGGATGCTCCGGACAATGATTTGGTGGATTCCATGTCCGAACTGCCGTCGGCGCGATCTCCGGCTGAAGATGCCAACGAGTCAAGCGAGGACCACACGCGCAAACGATCTCGGAGCTCCAGCGAGTCTTCGGATGCCTCGACTCCTAGGAACCCTTCGTGTCTTGAGCGTCATAGTGACGGGCATGGAGGTTCTTCCTCTCCTATTCCTGCTATCCCCATGCGGGCTGTAGCGCCGCACCTGCCAGCGAAGAGGAAGAAGGAAGAAAAGAAGATAGAGGAGAAGAGGGTCCGAAGGACCCCTCCTGTCTTCAACCTGAGCTCGCTGGACTCGTAAGTTTCTTCTGTACTGTATTTCCTGTGCTGTTGACTTTGTGCTTGTGCTAATTTGTCCTTGGCAGGCACTCTTCCAATGATTCCTCCAGTGATGGTGCTCGAGAGATGATGGGGGAGTCGAAAGTCGTGTCTCCTCCTCCTCAGACGGTGGAAACTTCTGAGGGCGCTGCTCCGAACCCTCCTCCGCCGGAGGTGCAGGTGGTTGCGCCTCAGAATTTCGTTAGCGGACCTTCGACGTCGCCATTGGATCATGTAAGTCTCCTGCTACGGGGGGAGCCCCCGGGCGTTTGTAAAAGAGTTTTCTTATTTTGTTCTTCGAGTCTCGGGGGGAGCCCCCGAGCGTTTTCGTTTGTGTATCTTGACTCTGTTCGTTTCTGGTGGGCGTAGCCCCCGAGTCATTTTTCCTGACTGGTAGGTCTTCTTCCTGCAGCCTTTTGTGCAGGATGCCAAGCGACTGGTGCAGGAGCACCTGGTGCTGGAGGCCAGCCTCAAACAGCTTCAAGGTACTATTATGCCTTTGATGTTTGCTTCTTCGTATATTCTTGTCCTGTTATCTGACACTTGTACTTTTTGGATGCAGAGGAGCATAACACCTCCCTGCGTGAGATTGATGCTCTCAAAAAGAGCCTTGGTCAAGCGGAGAAGGAAGCCGAGGTCGCCGTTGGTGCGAAGGAGCGCCTTGAGCTGGAGCTGGCTACTGCGGCCGAGGCTAAGGAGCGCTTGGAGCAGGAGGCCACAGACCGCGAGGAGTAGCTTGCCACTGCTGCGGCTGCGCGTGAAAGAGAAGTGGCTGATAAGCTCATGGCTGCTGCCAAGGCTGTTTCGGGTGAGTATCTTCTTTTGACCCTTTTATTTTTCTAGTCTTTCTTTTGGGTGCTTTCTTCATTCCTTTTCTTTATTGTCTAAGATGCCGCAGGCATCGAGTTTGACCGCAGTGCTCTGGAGAATGGGAGTGCTCTAGATGATGCTACTGCAGTGGTCGAAGATCGCTGCAGCACTGTCGTCGGCTCACTTGCCAAGGCCAAGGAGGTCCTTGGCCGCTTCTACAAGGAGCTTGTCCCCAAGGGCGCGGATCTTGATGATGTTGACGCTTTGGCGGAGGCGTTGTCAGTCGAAGTGCCTGCGGCGTACAAGCGCAAGCAGAAGGGCATCGGCGCGTCCGTCGGGCTGGCGATGGCCTTGGCGGCTGGAGCGGAGCTGGACCTTCCCCAGATCACCTCACGAATGCCGACGACCGCGGATGGATCCGAGGTAGCCTTCGCGACCTATTCTGCTCGCTGCAAGCGATATGGGCCCAAGCTGATTGATCTGCTGGCCGAGTACGCGCTACGGCAACAGGGGAAGCCAAAGCGAGGCAATCCGGCTCCGAGGCGACTCAGGGAGCCGTGTCTTAGGCGTTGTAGCTGTAGGATAGTTTGTAATTTTATTTTGCTGTAATTATGTTGAAGAAAACAAAATCCCTGTGCCACGTAGTGGCTTTTATCCACATAATGAATTTTGCTGAGTTGTGTTCTTCGCTGTCTGAGTGTTTATGTCCTTTTCTTTTCTGCTGCTCTAGGTTCCTTCGGGTGCTGATACCCCGCCTGCAGCACGGCAGTGGCCATCTTTGGATGATTCATCACAACTTGCTTTTCTTCGAGACCATGTTCGTAGTCTTGAGAAGGAGTTGCTCGGGGTGCGTGGTCATGCCGATGTTTGGAAGTCCAAGGCAGATCGCAGTGCAGCCAGAGAGGAGTACTTGATGGCGGAATTGCTTCGACTGTCTGAGCATCTTCAGTGTAAGTTTTTTCGAGCTGCTGCTTATTTCTTCGGATGCGTATGCTGGCCTGGTATCTTACTTTTGTGCGAGTATCGCAGGTGCTAACCTTGCTTTGAGGGAGGAGAAGGAGTGTGTCGCTGTTTGGGTCAATTGTTTGACTCAACAGGACATGGAAGCTGGTGGCTTCTTCTGGATGGATCGTGACCGTGCCATGGCTCTGGCAACGGTGCAGGATCGTGTTCACCAAGTATCGCAGGTGCTTCGCCAAGTGCAGACTTCGCTCTCGTCGGTTCTGCATGTGATGTTTCCCCTGGATGCTTTGCCAACATCCTTGTCCGGCCTTCTGTCTAGATTTCGGAGCGTGACTCGTGTCCAGGAACTGGTGAGGCAGCAGCTCGTCGCAGGGGTGAAGGCTGCGTTGTCCCTTGTTAGGCTGCATCGGCCTGATGTAGATCTGTCTGTTGTAGCAGCTGGGCCGCCTCTTTGGCCGGATGGTGGCGAGTGGGATATGCATCCGCATTATGCGGCTGTAAGGCAGTATGCCGAACAGGTCGTAGATTTGTTTGAGCAGCGTGCTCAAGTTATTCTTCAGAATAGGTAGTACCTGTAAAAGAGATAGATGTAAAATTTGTATATTTCAACTGGGTGTGTTGTGCCCTTTGTTGTAAAGGTTTGTTTGTTGTGAGCACGTAGTGCTTTGTTTGAGTACGTGTCCTTTTCGTTTGCCTGACATTGTCAGCTACTCAGGTGTACACGTGTGATCCTCGGTCGATGAAATCGTGAGGTGGGGGGAGCCCCCGAGTGCGTTTGTAGCATAAAGTAAAGTTGCAAATAACGAACGAAATTTTGGGGCGAGACACTTCGCTTTATTTATATCGTAATGGAGGAAGTACATTGTTCGGCTGAATAGCCTCGGCTGAAAAGCCTTATTGAAAGTAAAGGGGTAGGTAGCTATGGGTAGAATCGCCGCAAGTGTGCGATGTTCCATGGGTTGGGGTATGCGACTCTAGATTCCACGTGCTTGAGGCGATAGGCGCCACCTGGGATGACTTCGGTGATGATGTAGGGCCCTTCCCATAGTGACTCGAGTTTCTTCGGTCGCTCTTGCTTGAGTCGCAAGACGAGGTCTCCTTCGATGAAGGACCTTGGGCGCAGCCGGCGGCTGTGGTAGTTGCGGAGACTCTGCTGGTACACCGCTGATCGAGCTACTGCTACGTCTCTTGCCTCGTCGAGTGTGTCGACGGCGTCTTCGAGTGCAGCCGTGGATTCGGCTTCGCTGTAAGCGACGACCCGGGGGGCCTGGTGGCGTACCTCGGCTGGTAGTACGACTTCGGCTCCGTGCACCATGAAGAACGGTGTGTAGCCGGTGGAGCTATTTGGCGTGGTACGCAAACTCCATAGGACGGATGGCAGCTCCTTCATCCAGGCTCCGGCCTTTCGTTCGAGTGGGATCATGAGGCGCTTCTTGATGCCAGCGCCGATTAGGCCTTGGCCTTTTCGACCTGCCCATTTGTTTGCGGGTGAGCCACTGAGGCGTATGTGATGTTGATCCCGAGGCCTTCGCAGAAGTCTTGGAATTCTTTGGAGATGAAGTTCAATCCATTGTCGGTAATGATGCTTAGCGGTACGCCGAACCTGTAGACAATAGATTCGAAGAACTTGACTGCGGTCTTGCCCTTTTGTTTAGTAACCGGCATGGCCTCGACCCACTTGGTGAATTTATCGACTGCGACCAGGAGGTAAACGTGCCCCCCTTTCGAGGACTTTGGCAGTTTGCCGATCATGTCGAGGCCCCATTGAGCAAAGGGCCAGGCTATAGGTATGGGTCTAAGCTCTGACCCGGGTGCGTGCGGTTTATCGGCGAACCGTTGGCACCCGTTGCATCTTCGGACGATGTCCTTTGCATAGCTCATGGCCGTTGGCCAGTAGAATCCGGCTCGTAGAGCTTTGGCAACAAGGGAGCGTCTGCCTGCGTGATGGCCGCAGATGCCCTCGTGGATGTCTTGGAGGATGGCTTTCCCGTCACCGATGGTGACGCACCTTTGTAGTACACCCGTAATACTGCGCTTGTACAACTCGCCATTGATGATGGTGAAGGCTTTTGACCGACGAGATATGCGACGGGCATCTGTCGGGCTGTCAGGCAGTTCTCCGTTTATCAAGAACTGGAGGTATGGTTGCGTCCAAGTTTCTTCGACTGCCATGACCTGCATCAGATTGACCATAGAGACCTCTGTGTCCAGTTTTTCGGGTCCTTCGTGTCCTTCGGGCAGCGTAGCCCCCGAGTGTTCTGCTTCTTCGGGTGATCCCTTGGGGAATTTCCGCTTGATGGATGGCACACAAATTTGTTCGAGGAACACACCCGGTGGCACCTTGGCACAGGTGGAGCCGATATTGGCGAGTCTGTCGGCTTCCTCGTTGCTTTCTCTTCCGACGTGCCAAAGCTCGCAGCCATCGAATTCTCCTTCTAGTGCTTTGTAGAGCGCGCGGTACGCGATCATGTTTTCGGCGTGTGCGTCGCACTCGTTCATCGTCTGCTGGACGACGAGGTTGGAGTCACCGTAGATGACCAGGCGCGTTGCGCCGCAGATCTTTGACATCCTCACGCCGTGGATGAGGGCTTCGTATTCGGCCTCGTTGTTGGAATCTCGGAATTTCATCCGGAGGACGTACTTCATCTGGTCGCCCTGCGGGGAGGTCAGTATGACCCTGGCTCCCGCTCCAGCTTCACGCTTGGAGCCGTCAAAGTGCATCATCCATGACTGCGACATGTCTGGGGTGTCTGGCAGCTGCAGCTCCATCCAATGTACAAGGAAGTCCGGGAGGACTTGAGATTTGATTGCGAGTCGCTTCTCGTAGACGATGTCCAGGGGTGACAGCTCGATCCCCCACAGGGCCACGCGTCCTGTGGCCTCTGGGTTATTCAGGATGCTGTTCAGGGGTGCCTCGTTGACGACCATCACCTGGTGCTCCTGGAAGTAATGGCTCAGCCGTCGAGCCGTCATGAACACGCCGTAGGCGAGTTTCTGGTAGTGATGGTACCTCTGCTTTGTTGGCGTCAGTACCACGCTGAGGTAGTAGATTGGGCGTTGGACCCCGTGGGTCTTGTCCTCTTCGGGTCGTTCGACCACTAGCACGGTGCTGAACACCTGATGTGTGGCTGCTATGTACAGCAGCAGAGGTTCGCATTCCTTTGGCGTGACCAGGACGGGCGAGGTGGAGAGTAGCCGTTTGAGGCTTTCAAACGCATCGTCGGCTTCGGGCGTCCACTCGAATTTATCTGCCTTGCGTAGCAGCTGGTAGAATGGTAGAGCCTTCTCGCCCATGCGGCTGATGAATCTGCTCAACGCCGCTATTCGTCCTGCGAGCTACTGGACACCCTTGAGGTTTTTCGGCTTCTCCATCGCCATGATGGCTCTGATTTTCTTCGGGTTCGCCTCGATCCCTCGCTGAGAGATGAAGTACCCAAGCAGCTGACCCGATGGGATGCCGAAGGCGCACTTTTCGGGGTTGAGTTTGATCCTGTAGCGATCGAGGTTGTCGAACGTCTCGCGGAGATCGTCGATAAGTGTCCTTGCCTCCCTGGTTTTGATGACTATGTCGTCGACATAGACTTGAAAGTTGCGAACGATCTGGTCCTTGAGGCATGCCTGCATGCATCGCTGGTACCTGGCACCTGCGTTCTTTAGCCCGAAGGGCATTGTGTTGTAGCAGAATACTGCGAACGGTGTGATAAACGCCGTTTTCTCCTGATCTTCGACCTCGAGTCGAATTTGGTTGTAGCCTGAGTAGGCGTCGAGGAAGGAGAGTTTCTCGCAACCTGCAGTCGAATCGATGATCTGATCGATCTGAGGAAGATGGAAGTGGTCCTTTGGGCTGTGCTTGTTTAGCGACGTGAAATCCACGCACATCCGCAGGATGTCCGTGTCCTTCTTTGGGACCACCACTGTATTTGCAAGCCACTCGCTTTCTTTGATTTCCCTGATGAAGTCTGCGGTGAGTAGTCTGTTGATTTCTTTGCCGATAGCTTCGGCCCGTGGCTCGGACAGTCTTCGGATGGACTGCTTGACGGGCTTGGTGTCTGGAAAGACGTTGAGTGCGTGCTCGGCGAATTCCCTGGGAACTCCTGGCATGTCCGCAGGACACCAGGCGAAGATTTCCCAGCGCTCACGGAGGAATTCAACGAGCGCGCCTTCCTATGCGGGGCTGAGGTCATTGGCGATCAGCGCCGTCTTGGAGGCATCCATCGGATGGACTTGCACCTTCTTCGTGTTGACGGTGGAGTCGAAGGACATGTCAGGTGTGTTTTGTCGTGCGACTGGGGGTGCCCCATTGTCCGTTACCTCGCGGAGCCTGACGAGTTCCTCCTACATGCCGGATGATTGGGAGATTCTGTTGAAATCTCTGTCGCATTGGTCTGATCAGGTGAAGCTTCTGTGGATTGTGATGACGCCCTTCGGCCCTGGCATCTTGAGTAGAAGGTATGCATAGTGTGGGACAGCCAAGAACCTTGCGAATGCTACACGCCCGAGGATGGCGTGGTACTGTGATGGCCAGTCCACCACTTCGAATTCAAGCCGTTCCAGTCGGAAGTTGTCCGGCTTGCCGAAGATGACGTCGAGCCATATTTTGCCCAGGGGGTCCCTGGAACGATGCCGTGGAACGTTGTGTCTGATTGTTCCAGGCTGCACTGCGGGATCCGCATTGCTGCTAGAGTGCTTGCGAACATCAGGTTGATGCCGCTGCCGCTGTCCATGAAGACGCGACTCATCTTGAAACCTCCGATCTGTGCCTCCAGCACCAGGGCAGCATGACCTGGGCGAGGGATCTGGCAAGGGTGATCCGAACGACTGAACGTGATGCAGGACTCCGATCCGCTGAGGTACTCAGGGATGGCGGGTGGAGTTGCCACGGCCAGGTTGATCTGTCGGGTGATTTTATTCTACACCCTATTCGTGGGGCGCCCCTTCTGGATCATCAGTGCTCCTTTCGGCTGGGGATACCCGTTCCCAGCGTTGTTCTGTGCTGGTGCGACTGGTTGGTTCGGGCCTCCTACAGGTGGCGGTGGAGGATCTCCATACGCTATTTCACCTGGCGCGGGTGCGTTTCCGAATGCAGGGATTGGTGCTTGCTGCCTCATCTGCACCATGCTTTCACTGAGCTTCTAGAACTCACGACAGTCCTTGAGCATGTGGCTCACCTTCTTTTTGCCATCCTGCTTGTAGATGTAGAAGTGGATGGTGCATGGACCCGAAAGCTTTTCGTATGCTGAGGGTCCGTTATCGCGGTCGCGGCGCTGCCACGACTGCGCTGGGCGTCCCCCGTCGCGGAAGTTTCCTCCGCGGTATCCTCCGCTGTTGCGGTTGGCGTCGTTGCGGCGATCGGCGTAACCGGCCGTGACCATGTCGGGTTCGTCGCGATCGTCGTAGACGCGCGATCTTCTCTTTCTACGGCGCTCTCGTCGTCGGCCGTAGTCATCCTCTTCCCCCGATTGTGCTCGGTGAATGGAGTCTTCTCCATCAGCCCACCTGTTGGCGATGTCCATGAGGTGGTCGAGTGTTTTGGGCTTGACGCGCCCAAGTTCCTCCTTGAAGTCTTGGCGCTTGACGCCGTCCCTAAAGGCGTCGATGGCCCTCTCTTCGGAGATGTGCGCTGCGGAGTTCTTTGTGTTGGACCAGCATAGTATGTACGAGCAAATGGATTCGCCCGTTCGTTGAGTGCAGGCTCCCAACTCTTCGATTGAGGCAGGCCTCTTGTTGGTTCCCTTGAAGTTTCAGATGAAGCTGTAAGCTAGCTCATCCCAGCTTCGAATGGACCCTAAAGATAGGCTGCTGAGCCAGATCCGGGCTGCGCCTGTTAGCTGCAGCTGAAGGCATTGCATGGCAGTCTCTTTGTTTCCGCCGTGCAGTTTGACGGATGATAAGTGGTCGCTGAGCCAAGCCTTTGGGTCTTGAGTGCCGTCGAACTTCGGAGTATCCGAAGGAAGCTTGAAATTTCGCGGCATCCGTGTCCACCGGACGGATCTGCTGAAGCACCGGGCTACGCAGAGTTCTCCTTCGTCTTCGTCCATCTCAGATTCAGACGAGCATGCGCGCTTAGCTCGCGTTTTGTCGATTTTGCGCTGTGTGAGCGCGTCTCTGGTGTCGTAGTCACGGTTGCGGTGGCGCGAACACTTCTTACTTTGAGGAAGGTCATGTTCCTCTTCTTCTGATGAAGGGGTGGGGCTGCGGTCGAACCTGACCGGAGCTTTCTTCTTCGGCTCCGTGGGGGCTTCCTGGTGGAGCGCGGCTCTGACGAGTCCGAGTCCGGTAAGTGCGGACTTGTGCATGGCCCTCTTCGGGTCCCCCTCCGGAGGTGGGTGGGCCGCGAGGTACGCAGTGGCTTCCATGATCGCAGCCTGCGCTGTTTTCGGGATGACGTTGCCGTCGGCGTCCATCTCCATGAAGGATGTGTGGAGGGTTCGGGTCACCTCACGACGCTCCTTGGGATCCATGTTCTCCATCCGAGAGCGGTGCTTGTTGCCTTGGTTGGCGTTCGAGCTGGAGCCGATGCCCATGGTGGAGAGCACGGCTCGTCGCGCGCTGGACTCTGAGGCTGCTTGCTTGCATTTGTCAAGCACCTCCTGCATCTTGACCTTCTTCTTGTGCTCCTCGATCAGGAGCAGGTGGTAGGCCATCAGCAGATCCCGGGAGGAGTCTGCAGGCAGGACTATGTTGCCTGCCACGGCGTTGCGTGCCTGGGCCCATCCCTCTTTGCTAAGGAGGATGACGTGGCCGTTGTTTTCCCCTTCAGGTGGGGGGACTGGCTTCTTCTATTCCCGCTGTTTCGGTCTGGCGGGTTAGGTGGCGGGTTGGGCGGCGGGTTGGGTGTTTGCTGATCCCCGTCAGCCTGTATGACTACGGCGCATTGGTAGCGCTCGTAGATTGGTCCGCTGCTACCGCAGCTTTCAGATCCGGAATCGTAGGTCCCTTCATCCGACGGCGGATCGCACAGATCGGAGTTGCAGCTGCTGCTGTCGTAGGAATCATCTGTTGATGATGTTGTGCGTAGCACGGGGTGTGGGGTCCACGAAGCGGGCCTGATTGATGGTAGGGGCACCCACTCAGGGAGGCGGAGAGTGCAAGTTTGCCCCACCTGGAAGCAGAAGCTCCCGAACAGGATTTCGAGTCCGTCGCCTACGGGCTCGAAGTCCTTCATGGTGGCCGGTGAGTGGGCGGTGAAGTCGAAAGCGCCGAAGAGGAGGTGATTCTCCGTCGCCGCGGAGTTGTAGATTGATCGGGTTGGGACCGTCACGATCGCACAATCAGCGTCCCTAGTTCCCACAGACAGCGCCAATTGACGAGGTTGGATCTCATCAATGCCCATTATTATGGACTTGGGTTTGGGAGAAGATGGGGATGCTGGAGATCGTGGAACGGTTAGCAAACAAGTAACACGGGGACATAAGGTTTACCCAAGTTCAGGCCCCCAGAGGGAAAACCATACTCCTGCTTGTCTTCTCTTGATTACGGCGGAACCGAAGATTACAGGGGTGCACAGATGCAATCTGGCGTGGAGGTGTGTATGCGAAAGTATGAGAGAGAGAGATCTAGGTCGTGCCCTCCTAGCCTTTATATAGACTCAGGCAGGTCTCGGGCATATACCTAGTCGGTTACAAGTTCTAGGGTTTTACCCCTTTGAATTTCCTATCTATGCTAGTCTTGCTCTCCAAGGATCCGAAGGCGTCACGGGCCTTGGCCACCCGAAAATCTTCATGGACATCTGTCGTGGGCCTTCCTTGGGCTGGACCAGGTATGCTGAGATCACGTACCCGTAGGGTATAACCATGTCAGTCGTCGTTGGCGAGGCTACGGTGCGCGCTAAGACAAACCATATGTGCCATTAGATGCATGTGAGAGACGCGAGCACGTGAGTTTCATTGAGGGGAAAGGGGCGGTCAGGGAATACCATGGGAGATCGTCGGAGTCGGGGAAGGTGACGGTGGTGCTCAGTCGTCGACGTTGTCGAGCCTCTAGGGCGCGTGCGGGCGAGCTGAAGGTATGGGCAGATGCATAAGGAGATGGGGAGCAAGCTAGTGGGTACTGGGAGCAGAGAGGTGACCGGAGTTGGCCGGAATTGGTGCTGTAGCTCGATAGAGCAGTGGTGGTTTCGGGCTCGAATCGGAACAGCCTGGAGGCGGAGAGGGAATGGCGTCTAGGGGGAAAGAGAGAGGGGGAGGAGGCACTTAAGATAGCAAGTTTGCTGGCGAGATTAACGTCGCCATCAACGCGAATTTATGCGGATTTAACCATGGAAAAAACGGCAGCGAGGGTAGGGCGAGGTCAACGGGGGGGGGGGGGGGGGGGTTGAAGACGATGGTGGGCTGGCGCTGAGTTGGCGTGGGACCGTGTTGTCAGCGAGTGAAGGGGGTATGTCCGTGGGTGAGAAAACGATTTTCTAGGGGCAGAGGAAGGTGGCCTTCGCTGGGTCAGATTGGACTGGGGTTAATGGGCTACTGGGTCTGTTTGTTTTCTCTATTTTTTTCTTGATGAAACTTTTTATTTTCCTGTTTTAAATTGATTCAAATGTTTTTAACCATTTATTTGTATTCAAGTTTCCAGAACCTTTTCAGTAGGTTTTGCACTTATTTATTAGTGTGTTTTGAAAGTCCATTTTTGAATAAATCAAAATATTTTAATGTGATTCAATATTTATTTGAAAGGGCTTTTGTCTTTATTTTCAAGTAATATTTAATATGATTCAAAAGCTTACTTTTTAATTCATATTTCTATCAAACCTTTTCAGTAGTTTTAATCTTAATTAATAATGTATTTAAATAATCCATTTTAGAATATTTCTTATATTCTCACATGGTTTGTTATTTATTTAATTTAGACATTTGTCTTTATTTAGATAAGATTTTAAATATGGTTCCAATCCATATTATTCATTTTAAGTTAATTAGATAACTTTAATCCACTTGGGAAAATTCCAATTTATTGTTTTCTCATGATTTAATTAATCATTTACCATTAGGGATTTTTCTCCATTTAAATATAATTTGAATATGGTTTATTCCCATATACTTTTATTTGAATATTCTTTATCCCTTTATTTTATTTGGTATTATATTTATTCCATTTTCTTATGGATTGAATTCAAGGTTTAAATTGTCTTCTAAATAATTTTATTGGGATTTATTATTTAGTTTAGGCAATTTGTCTTTATTTAAATAAAATTGGATATTGTTCAATCCTTATGATTTTATTTAAATAATCGTTTTCTCGTTTTTATTATTCAATAACTTTTATTTCTTTATGGATTTTGGCCAAGATTTAATTTGGCTTTTAAATATTCTTTATTTATTTATTTCTTTTTTGTCTTATAAAATCCATATCTCTTTATTTATAGTTCCAAAATTGGTGATACTAATTTGTATAATTTTATTTAATATTTTTTTATCATTTTAAATACTTTTAGGATTAATTTGCTCATAGTTTGGTATAGATTTAGTTAGGATATTTATTAGCCTTGAAATTATTCCCTTTTTATCTTATTAAAAACATAAGTTTTTA
Organism: Avena sativa; assembly: GCA_916181665.1. Classification (NCBI taxonomy): domain Eukaryota; kingdom Viridiplantae; phylum Streptophyta; class Magnoliopsida; order Poales; family Poaceae; genus Avena; species Avena sativa. Next base: position 148,970,942 of record OV702283.1, on the reverse strand, counting down.
TCTATGGCTCCAAATTAAATGAAACCAATTTCTATGGTTTTATAATATTTTTGTTTATTATTTTTGATCACTTATAAATGTTTGTTGACAAATTTTTATATGGATCAAATCCATAGTCTTAGAGAGATCTTGGAGATGATTTTCTTCCATTAGGGTTTTAGGGTTTTGGTTTATTTTCCCAAGTTTAAATTTCAAGATACATTCATTGATGAATGCATTTCACTTGATTAAAATTTTGTTGGATTCCCTTTTCATTCAAATTTTGTTCAAGAAGGGTTTTGATGTTTCCATTTAGAAACAAAAAGTTTCTTTTCACCCTAAATTTCAACAATTATTTCTTTTGTTTATTTATTTTTCACATTTCAAAATTTGGAAAATTTTGGGATGTGACATTACCCCTTCGCAAGAGTTACGCATTGTGCACCATATTGTGAGGAATTCTCTGTTTGTCTCATTCGGCCTTTGTTTGCACATTTCTAGCTGTTGCGAGCGATTCGGCCTCTTGTAGGTGCTTGTGAAATTGCTCAGAAAAGCATCCTGACAATTGATCTAGCTGTTGATTCTTCCGGGTGGCACGTTATTCAGCCACACCCGTGCTGGTCCCTCTAGGATCTGCGGCACATACTTCACTGCCCATCTCAAATTTCCATGTGCGATTTTCACAACAGTTTCATAGTCTAAGAGATAGTCCTCTAGCTTTGTGCTTCCATCATAAGTTTTCGTTCCTCTAGCTAGCTGAAAATTTGGTACTGTGGGCTCCTTCATGATCCTTGGGCCAAAGCATGATGGACCCTGTGGACCTTGCGACTCGATCAGTTCTACAATCTTTATCCGATCTAGCTTTAGCCTTGCATCATCTGGCTGAAGATTTCTGCCTCCGAGTCTATCTCCCATTGCTTGGGAGGCGTGATCCGGAAATTCATACCCGTCATTCACCATCGCCGAGTAACCATCATTGTACATGTTTTTGTTCGGGTTTGTAGGTTGTTGTACTGCTTTTCCTGCGCTTTGCTGACTCTTTTCGAGTTGAGCTGGCACATTATTCCGAGATGGATTTCCTCCTCCTGCCGAGTGAGCTCCACGCCTAGGTTGAGGCGCAAAATTTTGCCCTCCAGTGCCATTCCTTTGTCCTGCTTTCCTTTCTCGGACTGTGTTTTCCTAGTTCTCATTTCCCTGAACATTATTCCTTCTTGTTCCCTGTGCACGTGATGTGTTTTCCTAAGCCATTGCCGGGCCATAGGTAACCATTTGCTTGTTCCTCCCTGAATCCACACTCTTTTATTTTCTTTGCCTTGGCGCCACTCCTGGCGAAGAAGCTGTATGACCCGCTGGTATTTCCGGGATCAGAGTTGTCGAGTGAACCATCTGTGATCTCCCTGCTATACACAGATTTGCCCTATAGTATGTTTCATTCAGCATCCCTGATGCTCTTACCAGTTCATTGACTCGCTCTTGTTTCTTTTTCTCTGCGGCTCTCAGGTTCGCTGCTGCAGTATTGTATGTCGGTCGCATGGCTGTTTCGTTGCTATTTTCTGGTGTCAACTTTGACGTTGCATCTTCCAACTCCTCGTTGAGGTTTCTCCCTCTTAACCTCGTTGCATCAAGCCGGGTCTTTGCGCCCTTGACTCGATTCGCTGAGTTGAGCTCTTGGATTATGATATCCACATCTTGTTATAACTGCGCTAACTCCTTTGACTTCTCCAGAACCTTTATCCAGGCTTCCTCTAACTCGGCCTGCACACGTGTCGGATCAGCTGCTTGTGCTACTGGATCTGCCAACTTGTCTATTGCCTCTTGCAGCTCTTTGGCTCTCTTACTTCTAGCTATGTTCTCTGGCTTTTCTAGTGGTGCCTTTGCTGTTCTTGCAGCCCTTGGCATTTCCTCTTGATTTCCTCCCTTAAGATCCTTGTTCACTACAGGAGCTACCGGAGGTGCTGCCAGGTTAGGAGTTGTCATCATTACCTCAACGGAAACGAGCTGGTGAAGTTTTCCTGCGGAAGGAACCGCAGGTGGATCCAGCGCCAGGATGACGAGCTCCGGATACGCGCGCTCCACGCGCACTACGACGTAGACCTGGTGCACGCCGAACTTGATGAAGCGACCGACCCTATGGAACGGCTTGGTCACGAAGCATCCCGCATTGTTGCTAACGAAGTTGAGCGCTCCAAACCTCTGGATGAGGCCGGAGTAGACGCGCTCGCCGGTATTGGGGATGAAGTTGCCCGTCTGGATGAAGACTCCATCAAGCACCTGCTTCTTCCCCATGGTGGGCGCAAACTTTCGTGGTGGTGTCACGGCAGATGCCATTGGTAGGCTTAAGTTGGGGGCCGAATGGATGCTTGTGGTCACCGGGGAGGGTGTGCACGGTCTTGCCACGCAGGAAGAACATGATGAACTCTCCACACTTGGGAATTTTATTGATCCTAGACGTTTACAAGTGCTCCTTGAGCTATATGAACAAAGCTTCAGTGCCTTAGTTCTCTACTAGGTCCCACTACAAGAAATGTGTTAACTTATGACCTTCTCATAGTGACGAGGAATGTAATCGTCATAGATTTATGACGATTTCACATAAGATGGTCATATGCTGTTTGGAGAGGTCAAAATCCTATAAAATTACGACGATTTGTGTCAAAATCGTCATAATTTCATCACATGAAATCGTCATAACCTGCACGGTACAGGTTAGAGCCTTATTTATACCCCTTTTATGACCAATTTAAATCGTCATATTGTCTAAAATAATATACAATAAATCAACTAGTTGGCCACATCAGAATTATGCTTATATGACATGTCTATGTGTCAATTTATATATATATGTCTAAAAATAATGGGAAAAGGTAATGGGAAAAGAGGGAATCGAACCAGCTGAGACATTGTACATTTAAAGTGTTATAGTATTTTTTTAAATAGAATTGTACTATTTTGAATTAGGCCTTTTGTGGTTGCTTTACAAAACGCCCCGGTGTTTCACCTAACAGATGTTCAGCCAATCAGAATGCAAGAAGGAGACTACCAAGGATCACCCCACAGAAGCAGATCGTGTCCACAACAGCTCTATCGAATGGTCAGGCCCTCACCCACAAAAAATTGGAGAGAACTTAGCGCGCTGCCGAATTGATCTTGGCGCCGAGGTTTTGATTTTGGGCCGCGGGAGACCAAAACTTGGGCTAGGTCAGGACTCATTCAACCACACCCACCCCACTCACGGTGAGACTCACCCATCGCGCAGACTCTCCCTCTCGTCTCCTCTAACCCATCCACACGCGCCGCCTCCGCCAACATCCGATCCCCCTCCTTCACGGGCGCCACACTGGCGGCCACCCATCCAGATCGGGAGGAACATCAGCCATACCCTAATCCCTCCCACCCTGCAGCGCTCCCATCTCCCTTCTCCACCCTACCCATCCATCGTGCCCGTCGCCGCCACCCATACCCTAATTCTATGCACGGAAGGGTTTCCAGGGGATCGGCGAGCACCCTTGTCAAGCTGGCGGTGGTCGGTGGTGCGGTCTGGCGGTGGTCAAGATCTCTCCCCTCCTCCATGGTCTCGCCCCTCATCCCTTCCTCCACGATATCTGTGGTCCGCGAAACCCTAGCGTATCGTCGTCAAGGATGATGCAGCCTAGGCTCGTGCGGCTACTCAGTCTCCCCCTTCTCGTCCATCGGCGTCACGGTGCAGCCCCATTTCCTTCCGTCCTAGCCTCCCACATCAGATCAGCCGTCGATGCCTCAGCGTGGCCATGTGATGGCCGCTCCTCTGGCTAGACCTGGCCATCTTCAGTAACCCAAGGACCTCGGCATCGGCGCCGCCATGGAGGGATTCTTCTGGTTATGCTCACAGCCACCCATGAGAGAGGGACTAGGACGCGATCCATGGAGGTGGAGATGGCCTTCACCGCCGCCAAGTCCCTTGCCACGAGCATTAGCACCTGGGTTCCGTCCCTTCCGTCGGTGAGAACTCTAATCCCTCGTTGCTCTCATGGTGGGTTCATAAGCTGTTTTCCTATAGACTTGCTTGCTAGATGGATAGAATTCAAATAGATTTGCATTTTGAGCATAATTGGCAGTGTTTTATAATTTCATTTTGGATGCATACTTGCTTCTGTAAGCAAGCTAATGTCCCCGTTGGTATATTTGACAAGTAATTAAGTCCATTTTATTCATGGTGATAAACTGTTAGCTGTCAACTAATTATTTCTATGTTCTATATTTGTTCGATTTAGTATCTATAAATCTGCTAGTTGATGTCTCCATTAGCTTATTCATCAAGTATGGAATAATCCACTGTTAATAATCTCCTCCAAAAATGTACATTGAAGTTCTAACTGCTGATGTGCCCATTCCTGTTAGATGAACATTGCTGTAAGTTTATAAGCAACTGAATTGACAAGCATATGCTACTGTAGTATTTCCTAGGTTGGTAAACTCATCTTAAGTTCATTGTATACCCAACATACTATCAAAGTACCAATGCTGCCATGCATATTTTTCACGCACTTGCTAGATATCTTTATTCTATTTTTTACATTTCTTAAAACATGCACATATATATAGCTTGATATTGGAAATAATTGTCTCCACTTGACACTTTCATGTAAATACTTCCAAGTTCAACTGTTCCTACATGGTGGAGTCCCGCACTGATCCGGTGTCTCCGACCTCGGCATCCACACGAAGGAGCAGCGGCAAGGGGAAGGGGGATGGGTGTTCCTCATAGACGATGAAGATGTCGCTAGTGCGGTGGACAAGGGGAAGGGGGATATGCTGGCCGGTGAGGGGTCATCGGGAGGCAGCACAACGACGATGCGGTCACTAGGGCGCTGGATTCCAGATCCTGCAGGTAATCACCGTTTTGTTATGGTGTATTGTCTAGTACCTTTGTACTGTACTGTTATTATTGAGCTTTACCGCCTGAATAATTTCCTTTCTTACACAGCTACCATGCCAATCTAAGAGTTGGATGAGACTTTCATGCTCAACGCTGGAATGTCCGCTTGGTTGAGAGGATTCAACGCTGGGATGGTGGTTTATCTGTGTCGTTTCCGATCTATCCACGTGGAGGTGAGCGCAATCAAGTTGTTGGATCGATTTACTTCATGAATTCGTTCGGATTTGTTTCGGTGTATAATTTACTATGGTTGGACAGTAGTTCAAACAGCCTTAGTTCAAACATTCTCCTAACTTTCAGAATCAGGGAATGGTGTTGTGGGATTTCTTATCTATTCCTAAGGTGCATGCTTTACTGGCAAGTGGTTTAGTTTCAGTTTCTGCAACCGGTAGTTGCTTATGCAAATTAGAAACTAGCTAGTGTTCTCTAATGCTGAACAAACACCTCCAAAAGGTCTGTTTGTTATTGAGTTACTCATGGCTGGTGCTCTAGTGACTGGTCTCATCTGGAAACTATACTGTTTTCAACATTTTACCTTTTGTCATTTGCAGAACAGAAGAGAGCTCACGTCTGTGATAATTTACACTTGTTTTCTCTAGTTTGCAGCTGCCTAGAGCACTAGTGTTGTAAGGCCTTTGTGTTGTGAGTTGTGCCCTTCATATACTCCCTCCGTCCCAAAATAAGTGAATTGGCTTTGTCTAGATTCGCATCTATCTATATACTAAAACGTGTCTTGATACATGTTAATCTAGACAAACTCAAGTCACTTATTTTAGGACTGAGGGAGTATTATTTTTTGATGTAATCCTCTAGTGCTATGCAAAGCATTGAGTTTTATTTTGACATGGCAAAGTACCGAGTTAATATCAAGGAAAAATTGCAGATTTGGAATCATGTTAGTTAAGTAGCTAGGTTACTTACATTCTTCCAAATATGCAAACGATCTGGATTCTGATTTTTCTTGTAGTTTTCCATTTTATTTCCTGAGACTATTAAGAGTCATTTCTATGAAACTTCTGATATGGCTGCCACTAAATTCTCGTTGTAGACAATTGATATCACAAGTATAAAAGTAATTTTTGGTAATGTTAGTCCACCTGAAATTTAAAGATTACATCATGGCATTTCCTTTTGTTAATTTGTACCGCCTCCATAAGGTACATACCTAATAAATAAAACAGGAATATCAAAAAAATGGATAAGCTCTTAAGTTGCTCTCCATTGTTTCTGTTTGCGTAGACCATGGAGATCATTGATTATATAGAAAGTTCTAGGAGAAAGCACTTTTATTTTCCTTTGTTCCCATCTGAAAATATCTTTGTCGAAGCATTGTCAACCAGTGGTACTGCACCGTCTGCACATCTCTTGCCAAAATTGTGTATTTCAGCCTGTAGTAAGCTATTTTCTTCAATATTTTGCTTCTTCTGTTGTGCTCTCCATATCAGTTGTGCCTGTGCAGTTGTAATCTTGCACAAAGACAATGAATGTATGTTTTGTTTCTGGTTGCTAGTTGCAATATATCGTATCTACTAGAGAATCTTGATATGTTAATATTTCCTAGTAGAAAACTGTGAATAGTAATTCTACATAGGTTCTATTTTTGAGAAAATAGTGTTATCCTGTAGATTTACGGTTGTTGTTGTCTCTCTCGTGTGCTTTAAGTCAGAGCCTCCAAATTTATTCTTGCAAAATCTGCTCTGCTGACCATATTCTTGGTTGAGAGGATTTCCCACTGTAACAGATCTTTCACTTCCAAGGTAATGTATGATTATAAGTGGTAAGATCTCTATCGTTAGTGTCATGTTCAAGTGAGATTTTGAGAGAGGTGTGGGAGCTAAATAAATGCATAGACCGTGGTTAGAGGAGATGAATAAACCATGGTTAGTGTATATGAGTAGTGACACAGTTTTGATCGCGAACAATACTGTTTAGACTATTTTGATCCAATTAGGGAAAAGGGGAATGTGATGTAATATGCTAGCGAAGATGTACCCCATGAATTATTTGTTCAACTCTCCACAGAGCATCTGGGATGGATGTCTGTGGAGACTTGAACAGATCAAGCATCGCGCAAAATTGCTGCTGCATTTTGCAACAGTTGTTAGAGATGCTCTTATGTGCTGGAGTTTGAGTTTGCCGACACAGCTTGCCATTCTACAATCATGGATATATATTTTTGCTCCTGTTTATAATTGTTGGCATATATTACCTTATTGGATATATCATCTCTTTTACAATCTACAATACATGCTGAATAAGTTGGAGAAAGAGGAAGTGTGGAAGTTCCAGGAAGAGGAAGCATGAAGAAGTTCCAGGAAGAGGAAGCGTGAATAAGTTTGGATTTTATTCTTTCTATAAACTTTTTATTGTATTTTGGTAGCTCCACTGATGTGAACTATGTAGAACTGTGTATGATTGTAATGTGCTGATCATAATGTGCTCTGTTTGAATCAAAATGATTATGTATATTCTGTTGGTCTTGATTAAATTGTTAGATTTTAATTACTGAGAAAATATACACTAGCAACTGGGACCGTATGAATTACGGAACACCAGGTGTGACCGGCCCAAAATAAGAAGGCCCAAAGTAAAAATCTGTCCAAAGAAAAGGCCAATGCAACAAAACAAAAAAATGCTAGAATGATGGGCTTGGCCCATGTAGCTAACCAGATTTGACGAGAAAATCAATCCAGAATAATTGGGCTAAGCCCATGTGGAATCCAGAAATGGACTGGGCTGATTTTAATTTAAGACAATTTAATTTCGTCACAATTTTGCCATGTAGGATCAGCCACGTAGGATCTGACTTGGCATGCTAGATGGCCCGTGACGATATTGGATCGTCATAGACGTTATGACGATCCAATATCGTCATAGAAGGTTATGATGATTTTATCAAAAACATCGTTATAGTTCATTTGCGACGCCCAGCTTTCGACGACCTCAAAATCGTCATAAAATCGTCATAAACAGACTATTATGACGATTTTGTGACGAAAATAGAGGGTCATATATTGCCAGATTTCTTGTAGTGTCCAACCTCCTCAAACCCTAGCTATGTCCCTCCTTATATAGGCGATGGCTAACTAGGTTACACCCCTTTGGGTCCTAGGGTTACTGTTTGGGTCTTGGTCTTCACTGTACGGGCCGGGTCATGGGCTTGCACTAAGCCCAGTGGCCCAGTCCATAAATTTAGACAGCTAACGGTCTTCACGTATGTCGCCTCAAGTTCTTTTGGTGTCATGCAGTAACTTTGTACGTCAGCCCTTGCTTTAGGCGTTGCCCGACTCCTTTCGTGTCACCCGGTGTCGCCCTTCTCTTTTGACCCTGCTTTACCCTGGTCCCTCATGAACCTCACTCGGAAAGATGCCACGCATCCTATCTGACTCGGCCCTTCCTCGTTAGACTCGGCTTGTTGGTTCCTGCAAGATTAACATATTTGTCTTATATGGGCCGACATAGTTTCTATGTCGGCTGTACATGACTATGCTACCCGGCCGTACTTACTCGGTCTGGTTCTTTCTTTACTTGGCGCAAGCCAAGCTGCACAATGTTTTACACTTTATGATCCTACCGGGGGTCATCCCCCAACCAGGTAATGATAAAAATGATGCTCCTGATAAGGAAGAAGTTGAGGAAGAACCTGAGAAGCACACTAAGAACACTAGGTACACTAAGGGAGATTTTATTGCTAATAAACATGGTAGTGAAAGAGAACCTTGGGTGCAGAAACCTATGCCTTTTCCTAATAAGAAACACAAGTCAAAGGAGGAAGAACACTATAACAAGTTTTGTGAGTGGATGAAACCTTTATTTTTGCAAATTCCTTTGGCTGATGCTATTAAGTTGCCTCCTTATTCAAAGTATATGAAGGATAATGTCTCTAATAAAAGGAATATTCCTAATGACGAAATTTCTACTTTGCTTGCTAATTATTCCTTCAATGGTAAGGTTCCAAAGAAACTTGGTGATCCAGGTATACCTACTATTCCTTGCTCTATTAAGAATAATTATGTAAGAAATGCTTTATATGATTTGGGAGCTGGATTTAGTGTTATGCCTTTTTCTCTCTATAAGAGAATCCAGCTACAAAAGTTGATACCAACTGATTTATCTTTGCAAATGGCTGATAAGTCAACTACTATTCTTGTTGGTATATGTGAGGATGTTCCTCTTCAAGTGGCTCATAATTTCTTGGTTTAAACTGATTTTGTTGTGCTTGAAATGCCTGAAGATGATAGTATGTCTATTATTCTTGGGAGATCTTTTCTTAATACTGCAGGTGTTGTCATCAATTGTAATCAAGGAAAAGTAACTTTTAATATTAATGACAAAGAGCATACTGTCTATTTCCCCAAGAAAACTGATAAGATCTATTGCCTGAGTTCCATTGAAAATATTGAGAGCATCAAAGTTGGAGAAATATATTGTCCCATTCCACAAGAAAGTTTTAAAACTATAATGATTGGGACTATTGCCATCAAGTTTGAGGTAACATAATCACTTTGTGGAATGCAAAGTTTTGTTTCATATAAGATTTTTTTGGTAACAAGACTTGATCAACCTTGTTAACAAAGGGATTTTAATGAACAAAACAATGCTTTCACAGTGGTTATACTTGCTCACTTTTATTTTTCTCCTTCCTAGTCTTTGCTATTTCTCTTGTTAGTTTTAGTTTTGCTAGTTGTTTCGTTGTTAGAGTGTCTTAGAACTTCTGTAGTTTTGCTTTTTGTTTGCTTTTGCTTCTTCTAAAAAATCTTTTTCTGCAATACCCTGAAAATTGGCCAAAAATAAAGTTTCTCGAAAAATTCCAGAAAATTTATATTAATTTTTCCTCAAAAAAAGGGCATAGGGACACCTGGAGTGGCCCAGGGGGACCCACCAGTCCAGCACATCCCCTGGTGGCGCGGCCAGCCCCAGGGCGCCCCTGGCTTGGGTGGGGCCCACCTGTGGTCCTCCAAGTTTCCTCCTCCCAGCCACTTATTTCTCTCTTCCGAAAAACACCAGAAAAATTTCTCAAGCTCGAGTTCCTACTGTTCTTGCTCCCAATTTTCGATCTCCTTGCTCAGCCCATCTTTGCTGCTGATTTTTGGAGGGATTTCTCCTTGGTATGTGCCTACTCCTCTTGTCCAATTAGATTTATGATTGGTAGATTATATCTTGAGTATTTTTCTACTATAGGTGTCAGGTTGTGTGAGCTTGCATGCGTGTTCTATGATTAGATATTTCATTTTGATGCATGTTTAGCCCTCTAGAAAGTAACTATAGTAGTTCATCATTTATCAACTTGGAAATCACTTGCTTTGATGTTTGTCTAAAAATTTCAGAAAAGAAGATGAGTGCATACCCATTGCATCAGTGTGATTTGATCGTACCTGAGCCAATGAAAGTCCATCGTAAGGAAGGAGTCTTTCCTTCCATATATCCATGCCCTGAATTTATGAGAGTCGCGGGAATCTTCCATGATTTCCAAACTATGATTACTAATGCAGGGTTGGAACACTTTGTTGAAGAAGAACCATATCAGTATGTTAAGATAACCATGGCTGTGGTGCAGGATTTCCGGTTTACTTGGTCCTCGTCTAACCCCATGGTCCATTATAAAATCTACAATATAGCTGTCGACCTGCCATTTGCCAATTTTTGTGCAGCTATTAGAGTGCCGCATTGGGGATCTTGTGAGAAGATCAAGGAGAGGCCTAAGTCACTTATGGATTTATATGCTGAAATTTGCCAAGGTTTCGACTTCTCGAAGGAAAGTTGTAAAATTAGGAACATTCAGTTCTCATCCATTAGATATTTTTCCTATTTCATTACCAAGTGTGTTCTTGCTAGAAAAATTGCTAGAAAGTTATCTTATTTTGATCTAGCTTTTATCTCAGCGTCTTTGAATATGGATAGACCTTATAACCTCGATGCTTTGATAGATTACCGCCTTACCACTAACCGCGAGAAGGGTGGAATTTGTGGAGGTCTCATTGCCTCTAGGTTGCTATCTTTCCATGGTTTAGAGCCTCACCATGCAGATTATCGGTTCCCCATAGAGAGACTCGATCTCGATTCCATGGTTCAGCATAATTTTGTTTCTTCTTGGGCTACGGTGAGAAATTTACCGTATGAGTTATCCTTTGTCAAGCGTGGTTGGAGAGGGGTAGGACTAAGAAAGTAGTCTATTTGCCTGCACCTGCTTTGTTTAATTTTGATAACAGGCAAGGATGGTCGCTCACCGAGGAGGAGTTTGACACATACGTGGCGGAGCTCTCCCAGCAAGAGGAGAATGTTGGAGAGGATGCCGAAGATGATTCGGTTCAGCCCTCCAACATGGGAGAGTCTTCATACCAGCAGTCGTCCTATGATTGGAGCGTGTCTTCTTCTTCATCCTGAGGGCCTGATTATGATCATTCCTATGATGACCCACCAGCTTGGGGTTACTACCTGCGTTATTGAGCCCCACTTAGGTATATTGACATCACACTCATCTATATATCATGTTTCGTCGGTTCTTTGTATATCCATGTTTCGCTTTCTTTTTGGTTTTTGTTTCTGCTCTCTTAAAACACAAAAAGACTAAAAATATTTTCGTTGTTTCTCTTGGTTTGTTTCTTTGCTTTTTAGCTTTGGTTTGCCTTAAAGAAAAATCCAAAAAGATTTTTCTTTGTTTGTTTTTGTTTTTGCTTTGTGTGCTTGGTTTAAAAAATCGAAAACACCATAAATATTTGTTGTTCTTCTTTGGTTTTGTGAAGTTCTTTGCAGGGTTCAGCAGTCCTCAGTGGAGTTTGGTTTCATGTTATTATTCAAGCCACACAAGTTAAGAGCAATAATGAAGATTAAGACAACTTGAGGGGTGGTAAGAGGCTGGTAATGAATTCTATTTGTTTTCATTTTTGTACATATACTCATCATTGTGGGCATGCTTAGTCTGTTCATGTAAGGTTTATGTTATTTATGAATGCTTAGTAGTTCATGCTCTCTTATGATTAGCTCCAGCTTACTAATATTTTGTAGCATGTCATATGACGGTTTGCTTGCATTGTTCTATTCATAACTTGGTATGATATTGTGGTATCCTCCTCTGAATGTTTCATGTGAATCGACTTGGAACATGCTCACGCATGCATATGACTGAACAATAGTAAGTAAGCCTCGATGATTTATTTTGCCTCAGAGTTCTTGTATCACTTTCACGCCATATTTAGTCTTGTTTTTTTGCAAGCATGATTATGACAACTATTGCTCTCTCGTTTGTCGCTCCCTCTCTATTGCTAGCCTTCACTTGCACTGAGTATGAGATCTACCTGTGCATCCAACTCCACAAAACCAATATCGCCAACAGTGTCCACCATACCTACCTATTAGCATCATTTGCTAATTCCGTGCATATTCATTATGCCTTGTTTTCTTCCAAATAAAATGTTTGACTGTTTTGAGAAAGTTAGTTAGTAAAGCTATTACGAACTTGATGGCAGACTTTATTTCTTGCACTTAATAAACCTGAACCATTGTGACTGTCCATGAAAGTTATATGCTTGCAAATTATAGGCTAGGAGTTAGCAGAACCGTGTTGTACGGGGAATGCTTTCAACACTTGTGGATACATATCCAGTTGATATCATGCTCTTTTGTTTGCGGATGTCGTTGGTGTGAAATAAAAGGGGAGCTTGTATGTTCATGGAGTTATATATATATATGTGTGTGTGCGTGTGTGTTAGAGAAACGCCTAGGATGCTAGCCTAAGCCATGCCTAATCATGGTGGAAACTTCCAGCATAACCATAATGAGCAATCTGTGAAGCATCCTCAATAAAAACCTATGCAAATAGCAAATAAAAAGATCGCTGAGATGCTCATTGTATGCTTGCCTTGTCATTTTGATTATGGGATAGCTCCTGTATCATGTGCAAGGGGTACCCCGTTGGCGGTTCTCTATGATACGCATGTATTTACGATGAAAAGAACTTATAGGTAACTAAAGTTGAGTAGCATGAGGAGCGGCCCTCGTACTCAAGGGACATGATATATCCATTTTATGGTCTGTCAAGCATATAACTCATATTGGACCTCACTTTCACCTTAACCATCTAAAGATGCCTATGATAGGGGTAATGAGAGCTCAAAGCTAATGAGTACCTTACTTTCAGCATTTGGAAGCCTTTCAAACTTTTCAAAACCTTTTTTACTTCCTTGTTGAGTCACCACTTATTCTATGAGCACCTTCTTGAGAGCATAGTTGTCATTCTTAGTGTAATGTGCTTGCCTCAAAACTTGGTTAACTATGTCATGACTTTGATGCTTGTATCTCTGATATCTTTACTTCTAGTCTTCACTTGAACTTCAGAGGTGCCTTGGCATTTATGTTGTGATCTACAAACAAAGCCAAGCGAGATACCACTCTATCATACCTTTTTATGAGCATTGCAATGTTTCTTATGTTTATGTTTCATGCTACTTATTATTATTATTGAGTTGGAATCTCTTCATAGCTTGCAATGAATATTGAGTAGACTTAGTTGCATACACCTTATTATGAATTGTCTAAGTATCTATTCCTATGCCGAGAATATTTACATCATATGAAGCAAATGTGTTCGTGAAAGTTCTTTTATCGCACTCAGTTTTCAACTGAATTGCTTGAGGACAAGCTATAAGCTAGATTGGGGGGAGTTGATACATCCAAAATGTATCTACCTTCCCGAACACTTTTGCTATTGTTTCTCCTCTAAACTTGTGTGATTTGGATACAACTAACACGGACTGACGCTGTTTTCAGCAGAATTACCTTGGTGTCTAGTTTTTGTGCAGAAAATCAACTATCAGGAAAAATCCCGGAAAATATGCCAAAAAACTTATTTCACCAGAAGACTCACGGAGCCATAATACGAGACAGAGTGGAGGCCTGAGGGGCCCACACCCCCTAGTCGTGCCTGAAGGGGGTGTGGCCACCTCAGGAACCCCCTCGGCCTCCCTATTCGCCTATAAGTTGCCTTCTGACCTAAAAACTCAGGGGAGGGGTCGACGTTTTTCTAGAACGAGTTCCGCTGCACCGCCACCACCAGAAACCGTGATTCGGAACCAGAAACTGCGTTTTGGCACCCTGCCGGGACGGGGAATTTAGAGAGGATCATCGCCATCGTCATCACCAACGCCTCTCCATCAACCATCCATGAGTGAGTAATCCCCCGCTGTAGGCTATGGGGATGGAAGGGATTGGATGAGTTCTATCATGTAATCGAATAAGATTGTTAGGGTATGGTGCCTAATATCTCTATTAGTGCTATTTGACTTTGTTGCAACTTGTTGTGCTTAATGCTTGTCACTAGGGCCCGAGTGCCATGATCTTAGATCTGAACTTATTATTGATTCATGATGACAGCATTGTTTGTAATCTTATCTGCAAGTTGTGTACACATATCATTATCCGGATCCAAAGGCCCCGAAGTGACAGAAATTGGGATAGCCGGAGGGGATGGTTGTGATGTGGGGATCACATGTGTTCACGGAGTGTTAATGCTTTGCTCCGGTGCTCTATTAAAAGGAGTACCTTAATTGCCAGTAGTTCCCTTGAGGCCCCGCTGCAATGGGATGGCAAGACAAAAGATGTTGTGCAAGTTCTCATTGCGAGCACGCATGACTATATATGGAGCATATGCCTATGATTGTTTAGTACTTGGATGATTTATCTTATTTAACTGCAATTGCCCTAGATCTTGAAGTTACATGTTTAGACTTGTCCATGCAACGCCCGTCCATTCATCCATATGCCTACCGCACTCATATCCTACTGTTTGCTACTACAGTTACTATTGCTCTTGTTCTACTACTGCTGTTACTTTACTATTGCTACTACAAAACGGTTGCTACTGATAAACTTCTGTGAGCAAGAACTATTTCCATGTGCAGCTGAATTGACAACTCAGTTGTTTAGGATTGCAAGTATTCTTTGGCTCCCCTTGTGTCGAATCAATAAATTGGGTAATATTACCCTCGAAGATTGTTGCGATCCCTTATACTTCTGGGTCATCACAACCCTCGTAGGTCAAATGGCTCCTGTTTGCTCTCATCCCACACATGTACACCTGGTTTGCCCCATAGTTGTAAGAGTTATTCAACTAATGGCCTTAGGTACACATCAATGTTGTTTCCTGGTTGCTTCGGGCCTTGGATGAGAACTGGAATCATAATGAACTTACGATTCATGCACTACCAGGGAGGAAGGTTGTAGATACATAGAGTCACAGGCCAGGTGCTGTGACTGTAGCTCTACTCCCCAAAAGGATTCATGCCATCCGTACTTAGACCAAGCCATAAGTTCCTTGCGTCACCTGCAAAGTACGGGAAGTCTCTCTCGATTTTTTTCCACTGCGACCCATCAGCGGGGTGTCTCAACTTCCCGTCTTTCTTACGGTCTTCTTTATGCCATCGCAACAACCTGGCATGCTCTTTGTTTTTGAACAGGCGTTTCAACCTTGGTATTATAGGAGCATAGCACATAACCTTAGCAGGAATCCTCTTCCGGAGGGGCTCTCCCTCAACATCACCAAGGTCATCTCGTCTAATCTTATGCCGCAATGTAGTGCATAGCGGGCATTTATCTAAATTATCATACTCCTTACCGTGGTAGAGGATGTAGTCATTAATGAATGCATGTATCTTCTTCGCATCTAATCCTAGAGGGCGGAGAGTATTCTTTTCTCCGTACTTACTCTCGGGAAATTCGTTATGCTTTGGAAGCTTCGGCTTCATTATTTTCAGCATATTTTCAAATGCGGAGTCAGTTAGACCACACTCTGCCTTCCATCGCATCAATTTCAGTGTGGTACCGAGCTTTGTACTGCCATCTTCGCAATTTGGGTACAACAATTGTTTGTGATCTTCTAACATGCCCTCCAACTTCAACTTATCCTTTTCTGTTTCACAGTCTCCCTTTGCATTAGAAATGACCCTACCAATATCATCAGCGGGCTCATCTAATGCTCGTTCTTCACCTCCTTCCTCTTCATTGTCTTCCATTGCAGTATCACTGTATTCAGGAAACATATGATGATAGTTGTTATCATCATCCTCTTCTTCTTCATTGTCTTCCATCATAACCCTCTTTCCCCATGCTTGGTCCAGCAATTATAGCTGGGCATGAAACCTTTCATAACTAGGTGACCGCGAATGATTTTCTAGGAAGAGTACTCTTTGTTCCGACATTGAACACATGGACAACGCATAAAACCATTCTCTTTGTTTGCCATAGCCACATCGATAAATTTATCCACACCCTTAATGTACCCGAGTTCACACTGGTTACCGTACATCCATTCCCGACTGTTCATCTGCATCATAAAATTAAGTTTATCAAAAACCATTACAGAACATCATAAATAGTGCAATGACCAATTCACATCGACACATGCATTGTATCAATGACAGATGAAAAGATAAGGTTGCTAACCTCAATCGAGGAGGAAAGAAAGAGGAGAAAACTCAAGTGTGGCTCGGGAACCTCCTATATTTTGTTTTGTGAGAAATTAAATGGGATCGTTCACTCAAACATTTCATCAAACACCTCGCATGCATTGAAAAAAAGAAATAAACTAGCACAACTCTCACACCTTCCACCAAGAAAAATAGAGGGGAGGCAGAGGGCTGGGGCGCCGTATTTATAGGCAGGTCTCATACATCCCTGTTTGTAACACGAAACGGGACTAAAGGTGTGCGGCAGACCACGTGTCTGGCGCCAAACCTTTAGTCTCGGTTTGTGTTACAAATCGGGACGTATGAGCCCTCACGAACCGGGACGGATGCCTCCGGCTCCCGTGCGACAGGCCGGCCCTCTCGAACCGGGACAAATGCGGGAATTATTCCCGGTCCGTGGCAGAACCGGGACTAATGCTCTGGGCTGCTCTAAAAGAAAGGCAGTTTTCCTACTAGTGTTAGTACCTTCATAAGTTCTTCTTTTTCCCCTGAAACTTTAGCACTAATAATAACATGGAATTTATTAGTATTATCTAAGAATCTATACTTAAGATTATCTAGTAGAGTTTTTAATTTTGGGGGTGGTAATTCCTCATCCCCTCTCTTTTCTGGCTCTTCAAAACCCTCATCAGTTGGAGGTTCTTTATTGGGGAATGAATCAAATTCATTTTCTAATTCTTCTAGAGTTTCATCCTACGTAATTATTTCTTCACAATTTGGGTCTTCATTTATTTATTCATCTTGATATTTAAGAAAAGATCTGACATTTCTTCAATATTTTTCTCCTTCTCTTCTTATTTTATGATTAGAGCTTTGTCTTTAAATTTGGAAAAAGGGAATTATTTTCCTCTTCCCCAAGCTTAAGGGATACAACCTCCTTTCTGAAGTCAACTGTGGCACCTATATCACTCAAAAAGTTTCTTCCAAATAAAATTGGGCAAAGAGTGTTAATTGGCATATCAATAACTACAAAATCAATAAGAAATTTTTTATTGTTAATTGTGATAACTGCACCTTCAACTACTCCCATTGGAATTCTAAGATTTTTATTAGCTAACATGATTGTCATATCAGTATTTTCTATTATAGTCGGTGCTATCTCTTCTTTTATTTCTAAATAAAAGTCATAGAATATAACATTAACTTCGATGCCAAGATCACATAAACCGTAATGTGAGGTTTCTTTTAATATGTAGGGAAGAATAGGCTTACCCACATCTTTTACCTTAATTTTACCTTCAACCAATATTGAAGTCTCTTCATCAAGTTCAACTATGTTACAATGTGCATACATAGCCATGATTTCTTTGTTGGTTACCTCTCCATCCTTGGTTTCATCTAGATGTTCTTCAATTATTGGCACACTTTCCTCTTCTTTCTCCTCCTGTACTTCTTTCACCTGTTCATACTCCAAAATATGCTTTTGTGCAGTGTTAGGAAAAGGTATCTCATACATTGGTTCTAGGGAGGCTACAGTTGCTTTAACTTCTCTTTTCTTTTCAGTTTCAGGAGGTGGATCAAACTTGACCAGACCAACCTTCATAGCTTCGATGTGTTTTGTAAAAGATTTAACAACTTGCAATACAAGATCTAAATCTAAATAAAGCTCTTTAGATAATTCATTAACATGGCCTTTTTATTATAGTCGTGAATGCATTCATGATCTATTTCTATGCCTCCTTCACTTCCTAGACCAAAATTCTATGAAAATATATGATCTCGGATTCTATTAAGTAAAGACTAAGCTTTAGTTATATGTAAATCCATAAAATATCCTCTCGCGCAAGAGTCTAGTTCAATTCTATTAGGTTTAATCAAACCGCCATAAAATATATGCAGTAAACACCATTTAGGTAAATCATGATGAGGACATTGTCTAAGCAAATATTTAAATCTTATATAAGATCTTACTAGTCTTTCATTGGGATGGTTCTTCCAAGTCATTATAAGATGCCTGATTCCAAAAGATTTTGATAATGGGTAATATTTAGATAAGAATTCGCAAGCTAAATCATCCCAAGTAGTAGTGGCTTATGAGGGTAGATATCTATACCATGAGAGAGCTATACTTGTCAAAGTTTGACTAAATTTTTTAACCCTTACCTCATCGGCGGTATACCCTGTTAATTGGAACGTGCCACATATATCTTTGAAACATGCAATATGCTCATATGGATTAGGATCTTCTTCATCTCCAGTAAATTGCTTCTTGTGTAGAATACCAAGTAATAGAGATTTATTTAAAACTCCCTTGTCTTCTCGTTCGAGTTGCCTCTTTTATAAATGTCATAGGGCTTCCTAAAACGGTTGAGTGGGTTACACTCGTCAGATGCTCAAACTCCATCAAGTTGGTGCAAACCTGTAACTCAAAACAAAACTTAACAAAACTAAAGTAAATAAGCAAAAATTAAAAGACCTATAGCACTTAGCTCCCCGGCAACAGTGCCAGAAAATAGCTTGATGACTGCAAGTGCACAGATCGGATATAGCTAGTTTCAAAATAAAGATATCGATCTCACGGGGAGCAGGAGTCTGAAGTCTAAGAATTCTTGAAATAAATACTAAAAGTAGAATTGCTAGATAAAGTTCTAAGTGACAAGATAAAATGCGAGTAATGTGTAAAAAGGTGTTTTTGGGTTTTTGGTATAAGAGAACAATGCATAAAGTAAATAAAACTGAATACAGAAAGTAAGTATCGCGTATGTGAAAGAGATTTGAAATTTTAGTGAGAGAAAGCGTTCTCAGGGATTAGCGGATACACCACTAGCATTATAAAGGGCTAAGGTAAAGATTGTCATCATGAACATTCTCAACTATGTATGTGTGGGAGGAACTCCGTATTTGGACAAAGAGGTAGCAACCATTGCTCAAATCATCCTCATAACCACAGCAGACAGCAATCAACATCAATTAAATTACTGCGCTATTAAAGGACGTATCCCATGGCATGGATAGTGTTTTGTGAGTTTTCTCGATTCCCAAGTTGATACGTAAGGGGTTCCAACATCTTTATAGTCACTATAAGTGCTAACATCCCTCTGTCTACCAACAAGTAGTTCCCTACATCAAGTCCCCACAATAGGCAAATATTGGAGAGGTCGACTTCTCCCAACATCAAGATGTAGACAATCTAACACATGGTCACAGCGATGAATATCATAATAAAATTTATCTTATTTCAATCTCATACTAGGGTTTCTCCATATCCACAAGAACTAATGATCTACTCAGACATGGAGGCAAACAACATCATGCTAATGGTAATGGAAACGATTATCAATGGATAGTACTTATATAAATCCACAACTATTGCAAGAATTACAACAAGATCTAGATGGGATGGATGGATATGATGGTGGTGATGAAGATGCAGTGGTTGATGAAGATGGAGATCAATGCCTTGGCCTCCCAGACCTGCGTAGGGCGAAGATGGATCCCTAGGGCAAGTTCCCCCTTTAGATGCCTTCCGGAGGTTAGGTTTTGGTGATTTCTGGGTGTTATGTATGTCGTCTCCCTGAACCAATTGCACGGGGTGAAACTATATGAGGAGGCAAAGGCGATGCCAACTATACGGCGGGAACTATAAGGCAGCCCGCCGTATAGTTGGTCGTCAACTCTTCTGTCTCCACTTCTCGCTTTGGGTTTTCTTCTGGTATTATTAATATTTCCCAAATAAGCGATTTACGTAGTTTTTCACTCCTTTTATCTCCAGTACAACTGCTCCAAGAATTATGTCCTTTGGATCCATCATCTGATCTGATCCTGGTGAAAATGAACATAAAAAGTGCACGTGAACGCCGTAAAATACCAAAATCCTACATCTACAATGCAAAATGATAATGTAAAACTTGATGCAAATATGCACTCATCAGCTGTCATGATCGGGGGTGGTGTAGTGAATTAGGATCGTGTAATCAACAAACGAAGATAAGGGATGTTCGTTTGAGTGGGAGTTATAAAAGTTTAGTATAGTTAAACATGAACTCATATTATGAACCAAATCAAAGTGAATTTGTATAGTTCATTGTAGTCATTGGCATCCGTTTACTTCCTTGATTTTTAGCTATAATTGAGATATTATAACTATAGAAATATGGATATTCAACTTTAAGAACTGGTATCGTATTGTTTGAATAGTCAATCTAAAGTTCAAAGTCATCTTGAAACTTTTAACAAACCTCACTTACTCCATGGAATTTAATGAGTAGTATTAAATCAAGAGTAACAATTCCAGAGTTAGTATCTAAATATCACAATTGCCTCCATAATTATCAAAGATCAAAAGATGTTTTGGGTATTAAGGTTATCTAGGAGCTGAAAAGAATTGTTTTTAGAAACTATCATGTGTGGAAGATATTATGATATTTGAAACAATGATTGGTTGCGATGTGATCAAGTATAATTTAGTTTAGAAAGATGTTCTCATATTGTATGAGAATTTGTGAAGGTTGGAGACGCTAGGCATCCTGATCTCCCAAAAGGTTTTGGGAACTACTATTATACTCACAATTTGTATTTATGAGCTACAGTAGATTGATCATGAAAGTTGTCATAAGATGAATAAAAGGTGTAGGTAAAATGTTTACTACATTAAAAGATTAGTAAAGAATTGAATTTGGAAGAATGCCAAACATTTGATGATAGTGATATGCATCAAAGTGTGGGTCCAAGAGTATTACTGTTTGACTAACACCTTTTGGATTGTTTGTCATGTGAATGACACCACTATAGATGCTAATGGATTATTCTAAAAGGAAAGGAAATGCTGAAAACGGATATGAAAAGTTACTTTGGTAGAAAAGAATGAACTAGAAATGTCCACTTATGTATATAGATGATATACATGTTATGGGTGTATTTGTTGCTTGTTAAAACAATACGGTTCTTGGGTATTGCATACTATATTGGTTGGTATGAATTGTCATATAGAACAATAAAGAAATACGATGGATTAAGTAACTGGCAAAATAATACGGCATGATACTCATCGAAAAAAATAAAGTGTTATTGTGTTTCTCTTTGGAATCAAACCTATCCTTCAATAATTGTTATTTGGTTCTGGCATTATGAGAACAGTCATTGTTCAAATTATCACCATATTCATAAAGGATGATTGGGACCTCATAAATATTTATTGGAGAAAATTACATCCATAATTGTAGTGCTAAAATGTCGTAAGACAAATGATTATAAGTAACAACACGGTTTAAATCATATTGTAAATGAAACATGAAGAAACTCCACATTGATTGAATTTTGGAGTCTTTTGATTTTGAATCAAGCTGAAGCTTGTGAGAATTTCCTGAAGATGATTAGAACTCCATTTTGAGGCCAAAATAAGAATGGATAACTAAATAATTGAACATTGTATAGAGTGATATATATAGTCCATTATGTGTAGTTGTGTGGTGGATCTTTCAACTTCATACACTTTAACTAAATATTTGAGTGAATATATGTATATTCACTTAATAAGGAAGATGTATGAAATATTTGAATATGTTTAAAGACTTTCAAGATGAAGTGGAAAATCATCATAATAGTAAAATAAAAAAATTATGATTGGATCATAAAACAAATATTTGAGTTACAAAGTTTAGCAAATTCCTAAAAGTTGAGTAATCGTTCCACGGACTTACGATTCCCGAAACATCGTAGCATATGGAATGTTCGAGAAATGTTATCAAACCTTGTTTGACATGGTAAGTCAAAGGTATCATTCATATAAAAATACCATAATATTTAAAGGATTAATCTTTAGTGACTACCAATTTTACACTAAAAAGAGCGCCGTCATGATCTGTTGGAATGACACCATAATAAGTTATGGAGTGGGATAAAACCCAAGTTGTCTTTTCTTAGAATTTCGGTATGCAAGACATATTTAAAATTTTTACAACCAAAGTTAGCTACGAACATCTTTGTAGGTTATCCCAAAGTAACCATTGGGAATTCCTCCATAACACTGAAGACAAAAGTGTTTGTCACTGAATTTGTCAAGTTTCTTGAGAAGGAACTTTTCATAAAAGGTTAAGTGGGAGGAAAATGGAACATTGATTAAGGTTATTAAACCTGAGTTATATGATCAGAGTAGCGCAACACCTGAAAGTGTTCAGGAGGCGGCTATGATGCTCGTGGATCTCGTACCTCAAAGGTTGAGATCAAGAAGATCTAATTTCCTATTAAAACCACGTATGTTGAGTTAAAATCAAATAGAAAGATTTGAGAGTGAATCATTATTGTTTGACAATGATGAACCGACTACATGCAAAGAAACGATGATGGGCTCTGACTTAGTCAAATACCTAGAAGCCATGAAATTCGTGATAGTTCCATATACGAGAAATAAAGTTTTGAACTTGGAAGACCCTCTGGAAGGCGTGAAACCTATTGGTCGTATTTGGATCTATAAAGAAACAGACATTGATGTTTCGCATCTATGAAATAGTCGACATATCATTAAAATGGTTTACGATAATGCTTAATGAATTGACTACGATAAGGTTTGATCTTTCATAGCGATATTTAGTCTGAATGGAGCAACCACTACATATGCCAATATATACGGTAATTGAACAGAATAAGACAACGTCTTTTCTAAAAGAATGGTTATCTAGTATGTGTACATGACTCGATCCAAATGGTTTTATTAATTCAAAAAGATGCTAAAAGGCATGCAAACTTCAATAGTTGAGTTAAGCATCGCGGAGTTGGAATCTTCATCGAGGTGAAATTGATAAAATGTCATTTTCATCAATGACAATGAAGATTCTTGCATTTGCAAGAAGTTAAGTGGGAGCACAGGGACATATTTCTGATACATTATGTAGTATATATATTGATTGGAAATGATGTATCTTTAATTTACACAGGTTAATAATTTCATTAAAATTGGATTTTAATGAAAGAATTAGGCAAAACCAGAATATTGGGCATCAAAGTCTATGTGGATAGATTGAAGTGCCAATATGGTTACAACAAAAGTACATAGATGAAATATTGAATAAAGTTTAATATGGAAACAACGAGAAAGGTTCTTCTCGTATGGAAGAGGTTGGAGAAAGATTCAAGTGTTTTGACACTTGGTGAGTGACCACATGAATGATTTGATAAATCATGTATACCATGATATGTACATATCCAGATATGTCCTATGCTCTAAATGTTATAAGTATATACCAGAATGATTCATAAGATGGTCATTGAACAATAATAAGGATATCCTATGTTGTTTGGAAGGAGTAGGGATATACATTATGTATAGAAAAGTGAAAAATAGTTCATTGTAAAATCTTATATTGGTACTAGCTTTGTTCCAAGATACAAAATTAAGTTTATCTCAATTTAGGCTATGTTCTAAGGAAGCACAATGAAATGGAAGAAAGTTCCATGATAGTTTTGGATGAGTTCCAAAAGTTAAGACATTGTGACGGATACTACAATGAAAGGCTAAGTATATGCTACTCTAGTTGCAAGAGGGCATTTGTGTCAAATAGTTTGTTATCAAATGAGGTGCGGTTACAAGTAGGATATACTATCAAGATCTATTGTATGATAATAGTGTGAACATGTGTTTAAGCTCAAGGGACTAAGGTCTCACCAAAGGACTAAATTATACAAACATCTCATCTAAGACATGCAAATGCACACAAACATGAAAGTGTTAGTTCTATAGATTAGGTATACCACAAGCGAAGCATGTGAACAACACCAATTTCCATAGGTGTTAAATTCATAGAGTAATAAACTAGATTATTGACTATAGTGCAAGTGCGATACTGTTGGAATATTCCCTAGAGGAAAATACTATAGTTTATTATCATATTTCAAATGTTCATAATAAGTTTTATACCATGTCATAACTGTAGTAAGTGGAAACATTAGTACACGTGTGGTATGTATGCAAACCAGGTCCCTAGTAGCCTCTATTCAACTAGTCCATTGGTCAACTAATGATCGAGGCTACTAGGCTATCATGGACATTTAGGGTCATGTCATTAGATGAATGACGTGATGGACACACACACACAACTTAAAGCATTAGAATGAGATCAGTCATAAAGTTCAACATTGCAATGACTAGCAAACATAGTAACCCACTCCTTTGACCATGAGATCATATATAATCACCATTACTGGAGGCAGTCTTGATGGTATCAAGCTTCACACTGTAAAAGGGTGAACATAAAGGTGCAACTCAAGTTTTTCGAAGGGATGTGTAGAGGAGTGTGTATCAAGACTGGGATTTGCCCATCCGCGTGACAGATAGATACTCTGGGCCCACTCAGTGAGATTACATCTATAAAGTTTGCAAACGCCTGACTAGGTCATGGGGATGTAATATCATGGGAACGATTAAATGCCTTTGTCGGTAACGATATTGAACTAGGTGTGGAGATCCCGATGATCATATCTCAGAACAAACTAAGTATCATAGAGCAAAAGGAATGGGACTCAACTTTTAAGGTTCAAGCGATCAAGTTAAATCGTGGAATGCATAGGGGCCATTATGGGTATCCAGATCCCTTTATTTGCCATTGATCGGAGAGGTGTCTCGATCATGTCTGGAGTGTTTCGGAACCGTAGGGTGGCACGCTTAAGGGTTAATGATGCTTAGGGATTGATCCGGGATTGATGGAGAAAAGAGAAAGAACACCGGAATTGTTCCAGGGGGTACCGAAGTGTTTCGGTGAAATCCAATGTTGAGAGGAGGGATCCAAAAGGTGTTTCGGAGTAAGAGATATTAGATAATAGGTATTTCATATTAAGTAAGTAAATTAATTATCAATATATATGCTTGCATAATTTTACAAGGAGAAGGTCAACTAATTGGGGGAAAAGGGCCCATAGGAGGGCCAACTGGCCAAGGAGGGGGCGAAGGGAGGCTGGCCGTACAGGCCATGGGCCACCCCCACGTGGCTTGGATCCCACTAGGGTTTGTTGGTGGGTGTGGGATTAGTCCCACACCGCTTGCCCCTAGTGTTAGACTCTCACCTCCTATAAATAAATGGGCATCCCCTCCCCTTTAAGGCATCCCAAATTCTCTCTTTCTCTCTCTCCCTCACGGGTGGTTCCTCTAATGGAACAAGCATACGGGGATAGATCTCTCCACCATATGTGCACCATCGTTCTATTGGGACATTGGTCCGAATAAATCTTCTTTCATTGCTCTGCTGGATCAGAGTCCGGGGGACGTCTTTACATCGGATGTGTGTAGAACTTAGGATGCGCCACATTTGTGGCGCTTGGAGCTTGGTGCTTGGAGCTTGAAGCTAGGAGCTTTGGAGCTTGGAGCTATGTATCTTGGAGCATGGCGCCTATTTTTCTGCACGACCTTGAGGTCGACGCTGTTGTTTTTCTTCATCGTTAATGTTCTCCTCAACGTAAAAGTTGTCGTTCTTCAAGGGTATGAATACCGAATCCCTCCATTACTTTACATCTAGATAGAATAGATTTTGGCTAAGGTGTTCACGTCGTTAGGATCCCTACAGTGCCCTCCAGAACCTTCTAGAACCTCTGGTCCAATACCTAGAAATCTAGAATTTTTTCGGTTACCCAGAAAATACTTTTCCATATATGATTCTTCATATTTCGACCATTTATAAGCTTCTCATGATTTCTTTGATCCCATACAAGACTCCAAATGAAAATTAGATATCACAATCTTTATATCTCATTACTATCCTAGTGTTACAAAACATGAAGTGTGTGACCATACCGGTTCGAGAACATGTGGACATGAGCAAGACACCTCTCCGATCAATAATCAATAGTGGGATCGTGGATGTTCATAATGATTCCCACATATTTCATGAAGATATTTCATCGCTTGAACCATGATGTCAAGGATTCAAACAATGTCGCATTCCATTCCCTTTGTCTCACGATATTTTACTAGCCTGAGATCTGATCGTATGTATCACCATACCTAGTTCGATATTGTTCCTAGGAAGTTCTCTTTACTCATAGTTAATATAATATCCTCATGAACAAAATCATTGGTCACTTTCTTGTAAGTTATTTAGGATGTTGTGTTAGCGAGAGGGCCCAGAGATATCTCCCGGTCACCTAGAGTGACATATCCCAGTCTTGATACATATAACCCAACAAGTACCTTCTGAGGTAGGTGAAGTATACCTTTATGGTTAGTAGGTGATAGTTGATGCCCACAAATTATTATTTCGATACTAGGGCATAACATGATCTTGTGGTCTAAGGAACATGATACTTGACATGAAAAAGCTTTATTAAACTTAGTGACACAATCAAATTTCAATGCTATGATTGGGTCTATCGATCACATGATTCTCCTAATAAAATGACCTTATTATTAATTGACAATACATTTCTATGGTTAGAAAACATTAACCATCATTTTATCAACTAGCTAGTATTATACTACCTCCGTTTCAGGGCTTAAGTCGTACACGCTTTCCAAAGCAAAGTTTAGCCGAAAGAATTGAGCAACAAAATCTTGATTATATTGTACATAATTAGCACCGTTGGATTCATATTGAAAAATACTTTCCAGTGATACTAGTTTTATACCAAAACTCTTTACGTATTTAGATTAATTCTTGGTCAAAGAAAAAACACGCAAAACGAGGACACCTTAAGCCCTGAAATGGAGGGAGTAGATGCTTACTAGGGACACATTGTTGGTTATGAAACCATAGATGTATTTAGTTTACAGTTAATTCACACTAAAAAAAATACTCCTTGTGTCCGGCACATTTTTGGGGCGTCACAAGAAAAAAGTTCCTGCAAAAATTGGTTACCCAGCGAATGGAAAATTGCGGTACCCTTGTTTCGCCGCAGCCACTTATACACCATGGAAGACATGATACCGGCACATATCTGTGCCATGGTAGGTGGAACGAAAGAGCGGCACTTTTTTATGCCACACTTGGGAAACAGTGGCATTTCCTCATTACGTCATCCATTGCAAGCACCGTTAATTGTGGCCATACGCTGGAGAATGGTTAAACACAACCTGCTGACTGGTTAGGCTTGTGTAGGTGACAGATGTGACTCATAACTTCCCACCCGAGCCTGGTCCTTTATGCTGAAGATTGACGTATGTACCTTTGTGCAAGTTCAACCCATGTGACTAGTCACACTTGTTCTACAACCCATAAACCAAACCCTAGATCTCACCAACTACCCACCCCATATAATACAGGGAACACTTAGTACCCTCACTGTCAAATATCTCTATACGGCGCCACGATCGGTAAGGCCAACTCTAGATCTGAACATAGTTATTTCCAAATAATATTTGGAAAGTTCTTACCAACTCCCATCTTTGCTTCTAACTCTCCTCCAAAATCTGGTGATGCCTATGAGCGTAAGGTATCTTAATTCATCTCATCTCATGTACAGACCGATCTGTTGTCTAATCAATCTTGCTCTTGTTACTTCTCACCATGTTACATCTTTTCTTCTTCTAATCAATCTGATGTTTCTTTTAGATCCACGGAGGGATGGCGAGCTCACAAGATGGCATGCTCGCCGCTACGGACATCACATTACTGGGGTTGCTGGATGGCAGGCTCACCACTGCAACCGCCATAGTATCAGCCACACGGGATGGCGGGCTTACCATTGTGACCGTCATAGTATCGGCCTTGCAGGACCGCAGGCTTGCTGCTACAAGTATCCGGCCTCGTGGGATGGCGTGCTCACCTCTATGGCCATCACAATACCTGACTTGTGGGATGGTGGGCTCGTCACTACGATCCATCATAGTTCTAGGCACTGAGCATGTGCGCGTGTCACTTCGGTGGATGGCATCTTGCCACAGTGATTAGAGTACTAGGGTGAAGAGTAGAGAGGAGCTCAAAAATAGGTGGTAGGATTAGTGGAGAAATTTAAGATATCTTCATTTGCCCTTGTGATGACACAAAAGGAGACATTGTAAGTTTCTCAACTTATCCTTCATAGTTTTAATTCTCTCTTATTTTCAACTTGTAATGGAAATAGAGAGGGGCGGAAAAAAAATATATCATATTTTGATCGAAATTTCGAGTTGAATGTTATGACCAAATTAATTTGTTTATATTGATTCTAATTATTATTAATTTGCCACCGAATGGTATACCAATTATGAAAAAATATTGTATCTGTCATGGCACTAACATAATGCGCCGTGATCTAGTGTAGCGAGGCGAATCCCCATTTGGTGCACCAAACGGGGATTCACAACTCGAAATTTAGCGGATAACGATGTGTCGAGCAAAAAAAGCATCATTGATGTACTTTACCCGATGTGGTTATCTCTCGCAGCTTGTTTTTCCACGCCAACATGAGCGCCGCAATTAGGCATGTGCTTCGACGTTTATAAGCACCAGGGCCTGACACCGTGTTATAGAGACAATTATAGCATGAAGAATATATAAGCACTTATTATGAACACAAAGTATGATAATATCAACTTTATTGTTGTCTCTTGGGAATATTTTCAACAGTCTCCCACTTGCACTAGAGTCAGTAATCTAGTTTACATTGGTATGAATCTAACACCTATGGAGTCCTAGTGTTGATCATGATTTTCTCGTGGAAGAGGCTTACTTGATATATCTGCAACATCCAGATCCATATGTTGCAAATATTTTTGTTATCATCCTTGACATACTCAAGAATGGTGTGAAAACGCGTTTGGTATGCTTGGATGATCTCTTGTGCTTTCATCATCTTTGCTTGGACTATCCTTACTTTTGGAAGGTCTTTTCTTTAGAATGCAATTTGATCATTTCACTTATTCTACTTTTTTTATAAAATTGAATGTTTAAAATTTAAAAATCATGGATTTGAAATGTTGTGAACTGTCCACACCCGGATTTTTAATCCCAGATGCCTGTTATGCCATACATCGCAGTCCCAGGATTACCATTTTTGCGAGACATAACAGAATTGTATACCATAGTACATCATCCATTACAAACCATACATAATTTCTTACACAAATAGGGATCTCATGATCCGGTTCTTAATACAACATCATGCAGCGGAATACGTAATAATAACGGTAGCATGGGCGAAACTCCATCTTCGGGGTCACAGGCAATGCTGACGATGGGAGATGATCCTAGTTGTCGTAACCATCCTGGGGTCCATCCTCCAGGTACTCCTCTTCGTAGTCTGGCCATGGGAATAGCCAGGGACAAAGCCATGAGTACTCTTTAAGTACTCGCAAACTAATACTAACAAGTAAAAAGGGTTTTCGATAATAGGACACTAGGCTCTAGGGTTATTTTTGCAAAAGCCAGATTTATCTCTACTAAGTCTAGGAGCAACGAATGCTAGTTGAAGTTTTATAACACCTAAATGGGAACTTGTATTTCATATCACAACCCTGTTGTGGTCAAGTCAAAGTCTCAATTCATTTCACAAGTCCTTTTGAAAAGTCTGACGGGGGAACAGTATGGCCACTCCAACTGTCCATAACCGCGGACGCGGCTATTCGAATAGTTTGACACTCTGCAGAGATTGTACACTTTCACCACAACATTCGATACATCCATCAGGAACAAATCCTGAATTCACCATACTCAGTATGCGGATAATCAATCCTAACCTTTCAATTACACGCCCTAGTATAAGCACCTCTCCTGTGAGTTTGGCCTCCCAACCATGACCAACTGTCATCTTGGGTACTGCACAGGTGGACAATCTTCACAAGGTAGCCTCAGCTCAGACCTTGGCCGCGAGGGAACTAATACTAAGGTATATAAGTTTCCAGTCAAGCCCTACCCAATCTTCGGGTATTGTGGTTGTACGATAAAGTTGGAATGGTATCGCATCCAGACAACCATCAGTTTTATAAAGGGCTAAGGCTCATGCCTCAACATTTTCATCACCAAAATCATCCGGTGTTCAGAAACACATGTCAAAACATCTCAGTAGAATGATCCATCATTCTAAGGTTTTCATAACCAATTTCACCAAGTATTCCCATCTATAGTTGGTCAAGTTTTATGCTTAGCACTAGCATCTACAAGTGGGGGTAAGTACTAATGAGGAGTGGTAAGCTAGTGGAGTTTCAACTAGGTACAACCTTATATCTTAGGATGGTATCAAGGTTTCTAGCTTAGGCCAAATTTTATTCTCTTTATGCAAGCTTCAACTATATCTTTCTAGAATCTACAAGTCACTTGAGTACTCTCTAAGGAAGTAGCTTTGATAAGGAAATAAAATAGAAATCTTGCAAATAAAACTAGGATTGGGTTATCAAGGGGGTATGATCACATATGCTTAAGGCATATAGTTGGTATGGTAACAAGTAAGGGTTTGTTTGCATCAGTGGAATATCTTGCAAGGGTTAGCTTGCACATTCACTAGTAGTATTAGGCTTGCATAGGTAAAGTATCTTGCAAGTGTTAGCTTGCATTGGTCCACTTGGTTAGTAAAGCTTGCCTTGTGCAGAGCAGTGGTTGAAGTTCTCCTCGGCTTCTTCTTCGTAGTATCCTCCTTCCTCCTCGTATCCTTGGTCGGTACTAGCGTCTATAAATAAATACGATGTACACAATCACCAAATAATTCTTAACTACTTGCAATCCTCACACACGAGGGTCCTATAGATGATCTAGCATCATCACTAACATTACAAGATTAAGGCTTGGTTTAATTCCTTTTATTTTTAGAAAAGTAATTTCTACTCATTGAAAAACTACTTAAGATTTAATATTCTCCAAACCAAACATGGGATCATGTTGACACATGTCATCACCACATATTTTAGTCCATGGGAATATGAATTAAAGTGGTGCCACAATTTAATAAGGTTTTACCCTTTTATTTTAATTAAATAAAGTGACTAGAAATGCCTATGTGGCATTATTTTATTACTTGAACATTATTTCTGTAAGTAAACCTATATATTTTTATATATTCTGAAAGGTATGGGTAAATGTGATTTTTGAGACTTGGAATCGACTCAAAAGCTATTATGGTTTAAATTTGAAAAATGTTTGAATGCAGAAAAGCTTCTGCCTTGTTATTTTTACCATGGTTGATCTATAGATCCAAATGACTTGAATCCAATGGGCTTGGATTAAGCATTCCCAGACCTTTCTAACAAAATTGGTTTCCTTCAATTTGGTGCACTGAATCGATCTGGGTTGATTTTTGAAACTGGGTACAGAAGTGAGTTTGAAATAAAATGAAAAAGGTTTAACTCAAATAACTGGGCTGCGCAGAAAAAGTTAACGGGCCGGCCTGCTAAGCACAGTGCTTCCGTGGGCTGTTTAAGTGGCCGTCCCACTCGTCAGTGAGAAAGGGGGTGCGAAGCGGTATGGGGTGATGTGGATCGTTCGATCTGGTTCTAATCCAACGGCTGAGAGTCATCGTCGACGTTGGGCAACGCCGGCGAGACAGAAACCTAGCGCAACCAGTGGGGGTTGATGGGGGCTCACAGGGGTGCAGGCGAGGGTTGGAGAGGCGGGCGAACGACGAAGTCGACAAAGTCGACGAAGGCGAATCTCCTGGTACCAGTGGCACCTCCTGGGGCGGCTCCAATCGCTGGCTCCCTTCTTCTCCAGAGGCGGCGGGCTCCAGTGAAATTCCGACGAGGTGTTGCTCGCCTTGCTCCGGGAACGGTGTGGCACGATCAGTGAGGAGAGGGGAGTAGAATGGTGTGCTCAATTTGGCTGGGGGTGGCCTCTATTTATAGTCGAGCGAGGGGATCGACGGGGCACACAGTGAGCTCGTCGGGGGCGATGGTACAGACGGCTATTGGCATGGGCGAAGGTAGGGGACGGTGTGGTGTTCCCTGGCGATGCTCAACGATACGGTGGCGAGACGTGGGGTGGTGTGGGTTGGTCTGGAACACGCGACGCTCTACGCGGCAGAGGCGGCGTCTTGAATGGCGAGCGGTGGCTGTGCGTCATGGGGCGGCGAACGGGGATGTCTGACGGTCTCCTGGGTCGGTGGTGATCGTGTATGCACGCGGCGAGGGCGGCGCGCGGTCTGTGGGCTTCGGTCAAGGGTGGCGCTCCGGCGCACGCTCGGCACGGTTGGCAGAGGCACGGGCGCGGAGTTCCTAGGTGCTCTGGTCGGTGTCTTCGAGGCAGGGCTGGTCGAGAGGGGGCGGTGAGGCATGGGTGATCTCCCAGACAAGGTTGGCATGGCTAGTTTCTTTCCTAGCTTGATGTCTACACTGGGGTAGCAAGGATGCACTCGGCTGTTCACCATTGATGATACTGGCAAGCTCATAGTGGTGCTAGTGCTTGGTTAATCTTGCTAGATGATCTACTGAGATGGTTGTGAGCTAGATAGGGAACCAATTAGGCTCAAAACACTGCACATTATAGTGTTTTGATTTTGTTTGATTTGTGTCTGCCAAGTGTTTGATCAAATGGCCGCATGAATTCAAGTTTTGAATTTTGAAAAGATTTTTGGTGGGTGTGCTAGATTGGTGCTGGTGAGTCTGCAGATGCTTGGGTTTTTAAAGTTGAGCTTGTTTGAGTGGTTTTTGAAAAAGTGGGATCTTCCCATATGATAAAGATTCAATTTTGAATTATCATTTAAACTATGCATTTGAAAGTTTCTGGATGATCACAAAGTGGGCCTTGATACTTTGTTATGAGTACAATCAAGGGGTGCAAAGATCCAGAAAAGTTTCTGTTGGGTTCTGAAAGTTTGAGACAGCCAAAGTAGGCATGGGAGTTAAATTGGTCAAAATGACCATTCCCTTATTTTATTTGTTTTGATTTACTTGTCTTTGGGAAAAGTGTGGGAAAGGTTTAGATGATGTTTATTTCACCTAAGAAACATTTTACAAGCAAAGAAACACACAAACAAGGTGGTTCAAATGAATTTCAAATTAAATGCATAAACCTATGCATGCTTTCATAATTTTATTTAGAAAAGTTTTTGTTAACCCTAATTTTGATGATTAGAGTTTAATGGTTTAAGTTTAGTATTTTTGGGATGTTACAAACCTTCCCCCCTTAAACAAAATCTTGTCCCAAGATTTGAAAAAGGAGGAAAATATTACCTAGGATTTGAAGAGATCGGGAAACTCCGTCCTGATGTGATCTTCGCGCTCCCAGGTAGCTTCCTCTTCTGTGTGGTTGCTCCACTGAATCTTGAGAAACTTGATGCTTCGGGTTCGGGTAGTTCTGAAAGCTTCTTCCAAAATATGGATGGGTACTTCGGGATAGGTCAGGTCATCATTGATCTCAATGGTTCGATGGTCGATATTTTTGAACACTTCGGTCTTCTCGGGGACTTCGAGACACTTGCGAAGTATGAGATATGGAACACATTGTGCACGGCTGGCATCTCTTCGGGTAGTTCCAATTGATACGATACTTCTCCTCGACGGTTCAGAATCTTGAAAGGTTCGATATATCTGGGGGCTAACTTTCCCTTGAGTTGGAAACGCTGCATTCCCTTCAATGGAGACACTTTCAGATAAACAAAATCTCCTATGTTGAAGGTGAGGTCTCTACGTCTCTTGTCGGCGTAACTCTTCTGTCTGGATTGGGTTGTCTTGAGGTGCTCACGAATCTTGTGAACCTTCTCTTCTGCTTCTCGTAGCATGTCGGGTCCGAAAATCTGACTCTCTCCTACTTCCGACCAGTTCAAAGGGGTGCGACACTTCCTTCCGTACATGAATTCAAATGGGGCCATTTGCAAACTGGCTTGATAACTGTTGTTGTATGAAAATTCTGCAAACGGCAGACAGTCTTCCCACTTGGATCCATATTCTAACACACATGCTCTCAGCATATCTTCGTGTATTTGATTTACTCGCTCCGTTTGTCCATCGGTCTGAGGGTGATACGCGGTACTGAAATCTAAGCGGGTTCCTAAACCTTCTTGGACTTTCTTCCAGAATCTCGAGGTAAACTGAGTTCCTCGATCTGATACGATGTTCTTGGGGACTCCATGCAAACTAACTATTCTAGTGATGTACAACTCTGCTAGTTTCGAACTCTGATATGTGGTCTTGACGGGCAAGAAATGGGCGACTTTGGACAATCTGTCCACTATGACCCAGATAGAGTCATTTCCCCTACTAGAAGTAGGCAGTCCAGTGATAAAGTCCATTCCTACAGAATCCCATTTCCATTACGGAATCTACAATGGTTGCAACAATCCAGCGGGTATTTGATGTCCTGCCTTGACTCGCTGACAAATATCACACTTGGAGATATAGCTTCCGATTTCTCTCTCCATCTTATGCCACCAAAATTGCTCTTTTAAATCTTGATACATCTTAGTTCCTCCGGGATGGATAGAATAAAGAGTATCATGAGCCTCCTTCAGAATAACTTCTTTCAACTCAGAATCTGCTGGTACACAAAGGCATCCTTTGTACCACAGAACTCCTTCTTCGTCCTCGGTGAATCCAGGTACTTTGCCTGTACCGATACGACGCTTGATTCCGTCGATACTAGCATTTCCTTTCTGCGCCTCTTTAATCTGACTGATCAAAGTGGGCTAGAGTTCTATGCTAGCCAAAAAACCTCCACTTACTAATTCTATACGAAAATCTTCCATCTCTTTGTGCAGACTTGGTTGCTCCTTCAAAATCATGGAGTTCAAGCGGCACGGCAATCTGCTAAGGGCATCGGCTACCACATTGGCTTTACCAGGGTGATAGTGAATGTCCAAATCGTAATCCTTGATTAGCTCAATCCATCTTCTCTGCCTCATATTCAGCTCCTTCTGAGTGAATATATACTTTAGGCTCTTGTGATCCGTATAGATCTCACAACCGTTTCCCATCAGGTAATGTCTCCATGTTTTTAGCGCTAGAACTACGGCTGCGAGTTCAAGGTCATGGGTTGGGTAGTTTTGCTCATGTTGCTTCAGTTGTCGAGATAGATAAGATATAACTTTGCCTTCTTGCATTAGCACACATTCGAGACCGATCTTGGATGCGTCACAATACACATCGAAGGGCTTCGTGATATCCGGCATGATCAAGATTGGGGCTGAAATCAATCTCCTCTTGAGTTCTTGAAAACTTGCTTCACATTTGTCGGTCCATTCAAACTTCTTGTCCTTCTTCAACAATTGGGTCATGGGTCTGGCGATACTAGAGAATCCTTCTACGAATTTGCGGTAATATCCCGCCAATCCAAGAAATGCACGAACTTGGGTTTGAGTGGTTGGGGCTTGCCAATCTTCTACATCTTTCACTTTGGCAGGGTCAACGGCAATTCCTCCGGCTGATACAGTGTGACCGAGGAATCCTACCTCCTGTAACTAGAATTCACATTTGCTAAACTTTGCATACAGCTGATGCTCTCTAAGGGTTCCAAGAATGGTCCTTAGGTGTAGATCATGTTCTTCTTCTGATTTGGAATAAATCAGAATGTCATCGATGAAAACAACGACAAACGTATCCAGGAAGTCCATAAAAATCTTATTCATGAGATTCATGAAATAAGCGGGGGCATTGGTTAGTCCGAAAGACATGACTGTATACTCATACAATCCATATCTAGTGGTAAAGGCAGTCTTTGGAATATCCTCTGCACGAATTTTGAGTTGATGATAGCAAGTTCTAAGATCAATCTTAGAAAACACTTTGGCACCGGTCAACTGATAAAACAAATCTTCTATCTTGGGCAAGGGGTACTTGTTCTTGATGGTGACATCATTCAATTTCCGATAATCCGTACACAAACGGTTACCTCCATCCTTCTTGTCCACAAACAAGACAGGTGATCTCCAAGGTGACGCACTGGGTTGAATCAATCCAATTTCTGGCATGGAATCCAGTTGCTTCTTCAGTTCTGCGAGCTCTGACGGGTTCATACTATAGGGTCTCTAGGCTATGGGTCCAGTTCCGGGGATTAGTTCGATGATAAACTCGATATCCCGATCTAGGGGCATACCGGGCAAAACATCTAGAAATACATCGGGGTATTCACAGACTATCCGGACTTGGTAAATGGTAGGTTGGGCTATACTCTTGTTGCATTTGAATTGGCGAGGTAAGGTTACAGATATATGCTCGACTGATATTCCGGCGGTACTGGTCATGGTTATGGCTTTCTTGGCACAGTCAATCAATCCTTTATGTTTGGACATCCAATCCATTCCTAGTACTACTTCCAAACCTTTAGTTCCGAGTACTATCAGATTTGCATAAAAATCTATGCCATGGATTTGGATAGGGACGGCTCTACAAATTTGCCTAGCCTTGGTGGTTGATCCGGGAATTTGAACAATCAGAACATGCTTCAGTTTGGTTGGTTGAATTTTACTAGTGCATGCGAATTCTTCAGTGACAAATGAGTGCGATGCACCAGAATCAAACAACACTCATGCAAGTACTGAATTAACAGAAAACATACCCAGCACGATGTCTGGCGCTTCCTGAGCTTCTTCAGCATGCATGAGAAAAAGACGGCCGTTGCGGTTGAATGAATTCCCTGGGGCAAATCTTCTTCCTGGCTGAACACGACGCTGCTGCTGAGCTGGGACATTGGCATTAGGGGCTGTAGCATTCTTCTTGTTGGGGCACTCGTTGGAATAGTAGCCTTTATTTCCACAGTCATAACAAGTCACTTGCGACTTGTCCTTTGCTGCTACAGGCACAACATTGCTTCCAGTCCTAGGGGCAGTGTTGGTGTTGGCGGTAGCATTGTTGCTGTTGAACTTGGCTAGGGCACGATTGAAATTGCTAGCGTTGCCGGGGTTGTTGTGATTTCCTCCGGGCCTAGGGTTTCCACGGTTGGGATAGGTCGGACGGTTCATCGGGGGTCTGTTGGTTCTTGGGGAAAATCCTGGAGATGGGTTGGGGCGATACTTTGGGGTCTGATGGGTTCCTGGCTGATGCATCATGCGACGCTTGCGGTTCTCATTGGCTTGGTGATCTTTCCTTCCATCTGGATAGCTGAGTCGACAAGGGCTTCAGTATCAGCAAAGGGGATATTGACTAACACTGTCTGCATCTCATCATGCAGAACATTCATGAATCTTTCTTTCTTCTTGGCTTCGGTGTCGATCTCATCCGGGGCATACCTAGATAATGACAAGAATTTGTCACGGTATTCCACTACAGTCATCCTTCCTTGCTTCAGCTCTCTGAACTCGTCTCTCATTCTCTTGATCAAACCTGGTGGCACATGGGTTCTGCTAAACTTAACCTTGAATTCCTCCCAGGTCATCATCTAGCCTCCAGTCGTTGCGCGAACATTGTTCCACCATGCCCTGGCATCTCCGGCTAGATAATCGGTGGCGAACATGATTTTCTCGTTGGCTTCCATTCTGGCGACTTCTAGGTTATTTTCCATGGTTTGCAGCCAATCGTCGGCGTCTAGGGGCTCTTCTGACTTAGTGAAAACAGGTGGGTTGGTATTCTGGAAATTCTTGAGATTAGATCCATGGTTGTCCTGATTTCCGTGGCCTTGGTTGTTGTGGGCAAGCTGGGCTATCTGCTGAAGGGTGGCTAGGTTGGCTTGACGTTCCGCTCTTTCAGCTTCACGGTCAGAAGTCAACATTTGCAGAATCTGCAACATCGGGTCCGGGGATGAACCACTTCCTCCACGTGGCATCTGAAGATTGAGATAGATCATGAGAAAAGAGGGAAATTTCTACGGTTCTGGGACTTTGAAAAGTTTTTAAAGTTTGACTCGGATTTTCCGGAAACTTGCTTTTTCATTCATTCATTCATTCATAGCACACGATACAACACACACCACAACAAAGGAAAGCAGATGGTTTTAAGAACCATTCTGAGAACTACAATACAGGGGGACCTAATACTACTCACTACGCTAGTGCTCAAGTGCTACTACTCCTCGGAATCTGTGGCTTCATCATCCTCATCATCACCGATGAAGGCGAAATCATCCTCATCGGTGAAGAAATCCATAGCCTGATCCTCCAGAAAATCATCGTGAGTAGGGGTCTCCATGAAGATCCTCTCCGGCATTCTCCCTTTCCTCCAACTGCATGTCTCTCTCGTGGATGGTATCCTCCAAAGATGAGATGCGGTGGCGAAGATGGGCAATGATACGCTCCTTCTTGTCGAGCTGACAACGGCGAGACTTGCGATTTTTTGCTAGCATGGCGATGGTTTGATCCTTCGTCTTGATGATGGCAGACTTGTGGTTGGAGTAGTCACGACAGTTGTCTAACTCCTGCTGACGATCGTGCATCATGAAGCTGAGGTGGTCCAATTGAGTCTTTAGCTCGGGGTGGTATGGGGATTCCAGTGGTTGTCCATTTGCATCACGCCTTGGGCAAAACTCAAAGCGAGTACCCTTGATCCGATTGATGCTCTTCCCACACAGACGGGAAAGAGCTTCCTGCATGGCCCTGGCAAGTCCATCGAGCCAGTTGTTCTCTCTTAAGGTAATCTGAATTCCTTCCGCAGTGGGAGGTTCAATCTTTCCTCGGAGACTTGCAACAATTAGCCACTGCGGATCTTCTCCTCCTTGATCATTGAGCTGAGCTCCGAAGAACTCGGGGTGCGGACGCTCCAGAAGTTCCGAAAGCTGGTCCAAATCCCTCTCAAAGATAAGGTCTCCTCCATTCCCCAACTGATAAAACTTGTTGTACTTCACGTCCATCTATAAGAATATAGGATGAGTAAGTTAGTAGAGTGATCCAGTGTGTCAAAATTTTATGTATTTTGCAAAGGTTTTTGAAGAACATGAATTTTCAGGAGAGAATCCAAGGGGTAAGAATGAGAATAAGTTTTTGTAAATATTTGTTTTCTTTGGTTTTGAAACTAAGTTTTTGATTCAAACGTCCAGTCTAACTAGGGTCTCCTATGGTCAGGATGGCTCTGATACCAACTTGTCAACACCTGGATTTTTAATCCCAAATGCCTGTTATGCCATACAACGCAATCCCAGGATTACCATTTTTGCGAGACATAATAGAATTGGATACCATAGTACATCATCCATTACAAACTGTACATAAGTTCTTACACAAATAGGGATCTCATGATCCAGTTCTTAATACAACATTAAGCAGCGGGATACGTAATAATAATGGTAGCGTGGGCGAAACTCCATCTTCGGGGTCACAGGCAATGCTGACGATGGGAGATGATCCTAGTTGTCGTAACCATGCTGGGGTCCATCCTCCAGGTACTCCTCTTCATAGTCTGGCCATGGGAATAGCCAGGGACAAAGCAATGAGTACTCTTTAAGTACTCGCAAACTAATACTAACAAGTAAAAAGTGTTTTTGATAATAGGACACTAGGCTCTAGGGTTGTTTTTGCAAAAGCCAGATTTATCTCTACTAAGTCTAGGAGCAACGAATGTTAGTTGAAGTTTTATAACACCTAAATGGGAACTTGTATTTCATATCACAACCCTGTTGTGGTCAAGTCAAAGTATCAATTCATTTCACAAGTCCTTTTGAAAAGTCTAACGGGGGAACAGTATGGCCACTCCAACTGTCCATAACCGCGGACGCGGCTATTCGAATAGTTTGACACTCTACAGAGATTGTACACTTTCACCACAACATTCGATACATCCGTTAGGAACAAATCCTGAATTCACCATACTCAGTATGCGGATAATCAATCCTAACCTTTCAATTACACGCCCTAGTATAAGCACCTCTCCTGTGAGTTTGGAATCCCAACCATGACCAACTGTCATCTTGGGTACTGCACAGGTGGACAATCTTCACAAGGTAGCCTCAGCTCAGACCTTGGCTGTGAGGGAACTAATACTAAGGTATATAAGTTTCCAGTCAAGCCCTACCCAATCTTCGGGTATTGTGGTTGTACGATAAAGTTGGAATGGTATCGCATCCAGACAACCATCAGTTTTATAAAGGGCTAAGGCTCATGCCTCAACATTTTCATCACCAAAATCATCTGGTGTTCAGAAACACATGTCAAAACATCTCAGTAGAATGATCCATCATTCTATGGTTTTCATAACCAATTTCACCAAGTATTCCCATCTACAGTTGGTCAAGTTTTATGCTTAGCACTAGCATCTACAAGTGGGGGTAAGTACTAATGAGGGGTGGTAAGCTAGTGGAGTTTCAACTAGGCACAACCTTATATCTTAGGATGGTATCAAGGTTTCTAGCTTAGGACAAATTTTATTCTCTTTATGCAAGCTTCAACTATATCTTTCTAGAATCTACAAGTCACTTGAGAACTCTCTAAGGAAGTAGCTTTGATAAGGAAATAAAATAGAAAGCTTGCAAATAAAACTAGGATTGGGTTATCAAGGGGGTATGATCACATATGCTTAAGGCATATAGTTGCTATGGTAACAAGTAAGGGTTTGTTTGCATCAGTGGAATATCTTGCAAGGGTTAGCTTGCACATTCACTAGTAGTATTAGGCTTGCATAGGTAAAGTATCTTGCAAGTGTTAGCTTGCATTGGTCCACTTGGTTAGTAAAGCTTGCCTTGCACTACTAGGAAAATGGCCTTTAGTGGCGCACCTGGAAACATCATCCGTGGCGCACTAGCAGTGCGCCACGGGCCTTGCGCTACGGCTATCTCTCAGCCGTGGCGCACTGCCTAGTGCGCCACGGTTGTGTAGAGACAGGCGTAGCGCACCTGCTAGTGCGCCACAGAAGTTTGGGCAGGTGCGCTACCCCTGGGATCTTCTGTGGCGCACTACCTAGTGCGCCACTAAGCTTCCATAGTGCGCTTTAGATGTAGTGCGCCACAGAAGGTAGACCATGTGCGCCACAGATGTATTTTTTGTTTTTTAAGTTTCCGAGCCAAATTATATACAATACAGATTATATAAAATATTACAGCAGATATATACACACAGATACAAGATATACAATTATATATATAAATACACAATATGAAAAACAAGATTGAAACAAATACATATAGATAAGTCTCATACATGAACATAGTATAAGTTACATTGTTTCGATCAAGTTACAAAGTAGTAGTTGGTGACATGCAAATACATGTGTCGATCGAACAAGTTAGAGCTCGGAAGCTCGCCTAGACATCTAAACTAGCTAGACACAAACGCGGGATAAACAACCAGAGAAGATAAGCATGATCACCGCCGCGACGAAGGTGTAGGTCTTCATCCGGTTCCTTGTCGTCCTAACTCCCGCTAGATAGCGCGTGTATCTAGCTTCCGCCTCCGCCATAGTGTTGTACCCTTTGTAGCTATTGCCGCTGAAACGGTGCACCTGTCTCCGGCAGTCTTCCCAATCATCGTAGACTCCGGGAACCCGTCCCTTGTACACGACGTACC
This sequence comes from Avena sativa, assembly GCA_916181665.1. Taxonomy (NCBI): domain Eukaryota; kingdom Viridiplantae; phylum Streptophyta; class Magnoliopsida; order Poales; family Poaceae; genus Avena; species Avena sativa. The sequence goes on along the minus strand of OV702283.1, from coordinate 148,929,407 downwards.
ATGTCATCTACAAGTTGACAATAATAACTAACCGGTGATTGAAAAAACATGTATAATTAAAGTCGCATATGAAGATACACTTATAGAAAGTACTCTTAAATCAAAAAGAGCAAACTCAAAAAGCATTCCTCATATATAACTAGGTTGTTGGACACAGGAATATGCTACGATGGAACGTACGCCAAGTAGGATGCACAACACCTGGACTTGTGCATACAACAAGGCGTACAATCCCATCGTAGCACATTCACATACATAGTGTGCCACGACATTTCAATCATCGGCATTATTCTCGAAAAAGACCAAAGTAACTCAAAAAGCATGCCTCATATATATACATAGATCGTTGGACACAGGAATATGCTACGATGGAACCGTACGCCAAGTAGGATGAACAACACCTGGACTTGTGCATAGCACAAGGCGTACAATCCCATCGTAGCACATTCACATATATAGTGTGCCACGACATTTCAATCATCGGCATTATTCTTGAAAAAGACCAAAGTAGCTCGAAAAGAATGCCTCATATATAACTAGCTAGGTCGTTGGACACAGGAATATGCTATGATGGAACGGTTAGCCAAGTAGGATGCACAATTCCTGGACTTGTGCATATCACAAGGCTAACTATCCCGTCATAGCACATTCACATATATATTGTGCCACGACATTTCAATCATCGGCATATTCTCGAAAAAGACAAAAATAACTCGAAAAGAATGCCTCATATATATACATAGGTCGTTGGACACAGGAATATGCTATGATGGAACGGTGAGCCAAGTAGGATGCACAAGACCTGGACTTGTGCATATCACAAGGCTCACAGTCCCATCGTAGCACATTCACATATATAGTGTGCCACGACATTTCAATCATCGGCATTATTCTCGAAAAAAGAGTAAGGAAAAAAGAAGGAGCAAATTGAGCAAATGACCAAAGAGTAAGCAAAAAAAACCAAGCATTGATTGATATATAATAATAAGCAAAATAAGTTCACTTGTCGTACACACACACACACAAAGGTCATCTATAGTTTGTAACTACAACTAGGCCAACATCAAGCCTTCTGGCTCGGCTTAGGGAACGGGAGGACGCCCTGTCTCGTCATGAACTTCCTATAGTCACCCTGCATCTCTAGGCGATCTTCTATGTCACGGTTATTCGGGATATTTCCTCCGTAGAAGATCCCCCCCCCCGAAGTCATGACATCACGAAAGATGATTGCCCCAAACTGCTGCTGGATGCGATACATCTCTTGTCTAATATCCGATTCATTGATCTTGGCCTTTGCTTTGGCCCACTGTTTGAGATGATCTGGCATCGTAGAATTCTGCTGGTCAAGTAGGAACGCCCTCATGTGATGGAGTGCGTAGTAGGCTTCCTTCTTACTGTTTTTCGGCTGCTTCACGCAGGGGAACTCCGTTACGTGGTTGAAGACGTGCCTGCCGAACTTGACCTTCTTACGCACGAAGCTGGTGCCTTCCGTCGAGGCAAAGCCAGTGAGGGCATCATCCAGAACTTCCTTGATCTTGTCGTAGTTTTTCTTCTTTTCTAGACTCCCCGAGTCGAAATACGTGGCGTGGGAATGCTTCGGCGATAAGGAGATGAGCGTGCAGTGTTCATCTCTGCGCAAAAAATTCAAATGGAATGTGTTGGAAAAAAGAATGATGATGATCTTATAAAGCCAATCGACGGTGGCGAGTGAATAACGACTTACTCGGGAAAGTAAGGCACGAGAATGTATTCCTTTGTCTTGTTCGCCACGAGGATTCTTTTTAGGTACGAGGCCATGATACGTCGTTCGACGGGGGAACCCAAGCAGCCGTCACGCATGTAGTAGGGGTCCACTATAGCGATGCCCGGTGTGTTCTCTCTAATGATCTGCGTGGCCAGGCTGAGAGAAAAGAGACGGACCATGGTATAGTGCAGCGGGTATAGGTGGAACATATTGAAGATGTCCTCGAACCGCAGGAAGAACAGATCCGCGGGGGCAGTGTCGACGAAGCCCAAGCCTGGTGGCACCTTAACCACGAATACCGGGTGCGAGGGATCTTTCTCCGATAGAAGGCGTCTCTCTATCGTCAGCACGCCGTCATGCACACTCTGCAGTTCCGAACTGGCGAGCTTCCGCAAATTCTTAGGTAGCATGGGCTCACCCGCCACATGAATCCTCCACATAATACTCTCGGGTCTTGGTGGCCCGTCCCGAAACCTGATCGGATTCGCAGTTGTTGACGCCACCGGCTGGCTCGAGCTGCTAGATTTTCTTTTCCTGCCCTTTTTTCCTTTTGGAGAGCGGGCAGGCACCGCAATCTGAGCACCGGCCGCCCTATGTAGTGTGTAAGGGCTTAGAATAAAGGGCCGGTTGGTTGTATCAGCTGGCTCTGTAAAGGCGCAAGCTGGAGGCGTCTCCTGAGAACCAAACAGACGCTTGGTGATAGTGGCTTTCTCTGTGGGGCCACCAGCTAGGTCTTCTTCGTTGCCAAACTGAGTGCTGAAGAAGTGATCATTCCAGTCTTCGTCGTCCTCGGCCGGATCCTGCGCCATGTGCATATCATCAACATGATCATCCGACCCACCGCGTGGAGGTGACGGCGAGGGCGGTAAGGGGGCCTTGCCACCGCTTGTCGCTGGCACGACAGGCGGTGCTGTTGTCTGTGGCGTGATGGCCCCCGCCGTCCCCAAACGGATCATGCTCTTTGGCCATAGCAAGAATAAGCCGAAGCAACTTCTGAGGATAGACGGCTCTTCTTCATCCGCTCCTGGGGGTTGAATGGGAGGTTCCAGGTCGTCGCAGCCCCTTAGCACCCGACTAATTTTAACCCTGTGCACGCTATCTGGCATCGGCTTTGAGTGGAATGTGCGCTGCAAGGGTTGAACGATGGTACCCTTGGCAACATCCTTCAGCTCGTTGTTCACGTAGCATAAGAGAGTGCAAGGAACATCCGTCTGCGGAAAACATGTACGGCGTCGTCAGAGCGAGATGCCATAAGAGTAATAGATGGCATGAAAGGCGGTAATTAAAGCAATTTGTTTACCGTGATGGCGTCGAGATCGGCTAATGTCGACGCACCGCATACGGCGACGGGCGTGCAAGAGACGGAAGGGCTGCTTGATGGCGCGGTGCTGGCCGCCGGTGTATTCTCCCTACCGACGGGTGCTTGGAGCTCCGGTGCCGCCGCGACGATGGCAGGGGGCACCAACATGTACTCGGCGCCGCGGTGATGGCAGGGGGAGTCACCAACACTTGCGGCGCCGCGGTGCTAGCTGGCGGAGTCACGAACACGTAGTTCGCCTGATTCATCGGCGCCGCGTTGTTCGAGTGGCTGCTGACCATGCTTGGAATCGGGCACGGCCCTACTCGACCACCCGCACTCTAGTTCGCTATTGACTCCACCAAGGTAGGCAGGAAGGACGTGAGGGTGATTGCCAGGTTGTCTTGGACGATCTGCGGGATCCGCGCCACTTGTGCCTTAAGTTCTTGAACCTCTCGGTTTTCCTCCTCGCTTCTTCCCGACGGCGCCACATGCGTCCTCGGTGGTGGCAAAATGATCCACCCAATTCTTACCCCCGAGGCCGGCCAGACGGCCAGCCGACGACAGCTTCTTCGTAACCGGCTCTATTTTCTTGGCCCGGTTCATCGCCCTGTTAAAAGGGTTATCCCACCGGGTGGCCGCCGTCGACCCCTGGGATGAGGAACCCTGGGATCCATGACTAGCAACAATTTCCTCCTCCTGTAGAAGAAGTAACAGTGAATCATTTAGATCATCGATTAGATTGCAATCGTGTTGATCCGCGGTAATTAGATTATACTTACCACAATTTCCTGGAATTCCTTCACCGCAGGATCCGCGGTGAGTTGTTTGGTTTTTGGGTCCACATGGTAACGGGCCCTGATGAAGTTTCGAACCTGCCCGGGTTCGAATTTGGCAAAGGGGTTTTCTATCCCCTTGGATCTATACTCTTTGTCCTCCTTATTCCATTTGGCCTCCGCGGTTCTGTATCCACCAGATCCGAGATGGTGATGACCTATATTCATCGCCTGCAGCACCTTTCCCCGATTACTATTGGCCAGGGCTCTTTCGGATTCACACCTCTCCTTGAACTCCCGGAACTGATCTTCGGTGATCTGCGGGTCAATCTTCTGGATCTCCTCGAGACTTTTGCCTTCTTTATAGATCTTCTTTATCCGGGTTCTCCAGCTGGCCAGGGCGGTGCTCATCTTTGTGAGGGCGGATTTGTTTACTTCGTTCCCATGATAATTTGTGTTCTGATACTTAGCGGGGAACTTGTATCTTGCGTGCAGCTTCTCGAAGAGGAGTGTGCGCAAGTGGCCATTATCTTTATGCCGGAGATTCTCGGTGTTGATCGAGATAGTTGTCCGGGTGATCGCCGCCACTTTCCCACCGTACCCTTTGACGACAAGGGCGGGCTCCAAAGGAACTAGCCGCCACTAGCCGCTGGGCCGCCTCCCAGAATTTCAATTGTTTATTCGGAGGTCTGAGTTCTCCTTCAGCGCTGATGCGCTTAGAACATCCAGCCTCGTCGTTGTCACACATCTTTGCACTAATAAAAAACAAATAATTGGTTAAATGCACGGAAAAATCCGGCATGACCTTTGCTAATTTTCTTAAACTAGGAGTGCCCGATTTCTGCCGAAACGGAAGTTAATCAACATTCCGGCAAAAATCGTGACTCGTTTCATACAAGAACCTGCATATATATGGCTAGCATAGCTAGCACACAATAAATGGCCATCATAGCCAGCACAACCAGCATAAATGGCCCAGTATAGCCAGCACAACTGCACAACCAGCACACAATAAATCTGTTTCAGCAAAAATTACTGGACTTGATGCATGCGTGATGTTTTATTTCATGCTTGGGCTAAAGAATATATCACCATCTAGTGCTATATTAATCTACAAGCTAAAAAAATATGACATAGTAACAGATTAGTTGCACGGATGCCTCATATGGAGTCCATGCATTGAGTGGACAAGTACAGTACACTATCACATATTTTGTAGTTCATCCACAAAATATTCTTAGGACCACACAATACCAACAGGTGCTATCATGTACCAGATGACAGCAAGTTTTGCAAGGGACACCAACACTAGAACAGCTACCACATCTATGGGCATAATGGAACAAAGAAAATGGAGGAACCAGAACACCAGAACAGCTACCATATTCAGTCAGGGGCACAAACATGATCATATAACCTCCTGCACTACTCTGAACCCTAATGTGTCAACAACCTCCTGCACTACTTTGAACCCTAATGTGTCAATACTGTCAACAGAGATAAATCTGAACCTTATGTGTCAACAGAGTTTTTAAAAAAAATTAAGTGTCGACCCAGGAGTGCAAAACCAGATGTTTTGTACAACCCTGAAGCATCAGCTTTCGCACTCTCTTATTTAAATTAATACCTAGAACTAGAAGTACTTGAGCATTTAAACCTTGGTGTACTGAATAATCCAAGGTCAATCTAAATTAAGCTTGCATCATTAGTGATATATATATATATATATATATATATATATATATCTATCGACAGCATAATCCAAGGACAATTAAAAATGTTCATCAATAGCATACAATTGTATCTCTGTCAACTACCTATATCTCTAAAACCAATCTGAAACCACTCTAATCATGGGCTAACCTCAACTGCTAATCATGGGATAACAACAACCATGATGTAGACTATTGCTTATTACAATCAACAACAACAACAGCAAAAAAAAATTACTGCTATATTGTCAGTAGTGTCAACAACAACAGCAAAGGATGATGCACTCCATGAACAACACAGAGACCATGAACAACACAGAAACTCCATTGGAACAAGACAAATATTGTATTCAGTTCTTGCTGTAACTTGTCTCTGATAAGACCTACCTAACCAGATGCAACAGAATCATGAAGGAAAAAATAACTATAACAGAGCATTTAATTGAGAATTTGAACGTCAGACATATAGATTGCTAACAGTTGAACACACCTAGGAAGAACCACTAGATAAACAACAAGGCAAAGCCAAGTCCTCGGTCCAGGAAAATAGATACAGAACATAATTTGATCTAGAACATAATTTGATGGACATCTAGTACATCTAGAACATAATTTGATCACTTTTAGAGGCATCAATTAAATCATCAGGTGCTAACCCTAACCATTGCTCGAGGAGAGAGGGGGAGAAGGATAGAGGGGAGGGGCAGAGCTCACCTCTGAGATTGCTCGAGGAGAGAGGGGGAGATGACGACGACGAGGGCTGGCGGACGAGGTAACGAGGGGGAGGGAGCGGCAGAGCGCCTTGCAGTCGGAGGAGCGGAGCCGACTCTGCAGGAACCTCGCCGCCACCGACCTCCTCCTCCATGGAACGACCGCGCGGGCAAGGCGGCCTCCTCCTCCTCCTAGCGTGGAGGCCTCCTCCTCCTGGCGTGGCGGCCTCCTCCTCTTGGGATGCGGCGGCGGCGCCTCGATGGGGATGGGGACGATGCGGGGATGGGGATGGGGATGGGGACGATGTGTCTGAGGACGACGATGGGGAGGGCCTGGCTCACGGTGACTAGTCCTACCCACTTAGGCGTAGCGCACCCTGGCCAAGTGCGCTACGGATAACCGTAGCGCACTTGGCCAGGGTGCGCTACGCCTAAGTGAGTAGGACTAGTCAGATAAGAGGGATGCCACCCCCTTTGCTAACACTAGCACTGCCTTACCCCACTGGTTCCTCCCACTACTCTATTCTAAACCTGTTAGCACCCAGGTTCGAATCCTGGTGCCACATTTTTTAATTTTATTTTAAAAATACTTTTAAATGTTCCAAAAAATGCCCAAAAGTGGTGATATATGATACAAATGTTTTGTTTTGTTTTTAAAATACTTTTAAATATTCCAAAAATGCCCAAAAGTGATAATATATGTCATGAAAGTGGTACAAATTAAATATGCTTCAAATATGTCATAATAATTTGTCCATAAATATTACAATATTTTTCGACCACGCGTTTTACAATATTTTTTGAGCTAGCGTTTTACAATCTTTTTTCCCTTCTTTGTCGCGGTTGAATAATTTAGCCCCGGCACTTTAATGTTTCTTCTTTCGAACGGGCTACCTTTTTTGGGTAGGGTTGTCCTTTTTCTTCTTGTGATGTATGTTTCTGCATCGTAGTCGTCGTCATCTTCAATCTTTGGGTCGCCGTACTGGTCGAAGTCTTGCTCGTTGGCGACTCCATCCATTCCGATGATGTTTCTTTTTCCTCTCCTCACGACAGCACGGCTAGGCTTTGTCGGGTCGGTAATGAAAAAACATTGGTCCACTTTGGTAGCCAGTACCCATGGTTCATTTTTCGCGGCCACGTTTGCACCGGCGGCCTTGGATTTGGCTGCTTTGGGTATAACCATGGTTGTGAAATACCGGTCTTCTCTTTCGACGCTCTTTACCCATCTGACACGGAACATCGGCACCTTTTCTCCACAGTAGTCGAGCTCCCAGATCTCCTCAATTCTTCCGTAGAATCTTTCCTTCACGTTGTCATCGGTGTAGAATTCCGACGTTACGCCTGAGTTCTGATAATCACACTTGTTGTCCTTTTCCTCCGTGTAGAATGTGTAGCCGTTGATATCATACGCCTGATAGGTCACCAGGTTTTGCATCGGTCCCTGCGACAAGGTGAATATGATCTTTTCCGTGTCAGAAGAATGCGAGCGCGGGGGATTATCAAGGAGCGTCTGCCTAAACCAACGCGTGAAATCTGAGTTGTGCTCTTTGATTATTTCTCCCTGCATCCTCTGTATGCCCCGGTCACTGTACTTCTTCTCGATTAACCTTTTGTGCTTCTGTACCCAAGGATCGACCAGTTCTAAATGCTGTAGCACGACGAGGTTTGCTCGATCAAAGTCTGCGCGTCGAAAATCGAAGTCTGCATGCAGTATGCGACGACCCTCTCGGTGACCAGATCCGTCAAGCTTGCCAAGGTGTCTGTTGACGGGAAGACCGACAGGGTTCTCGATGTCTAGATAATTCGTGCAGAAAGAGATGCACTCTTCGGCCAGAAAGCCCTTGGCTATGCTTCCATCTGGACGAGACCTGTTGCGAACGTATCTTTTGATGTGTCCGTTCATCCTTTCGAACGCCATCATGCTGCGGAGGAACATCGGCCCGAGTTGTACGATGTCCTCCACGACATGGACCAGCAGATGCACCATAATGTCGAAGAATGCGGGTGGGAAGTAGACCTCAAGCTCACATAGTATCACCACGATCTCCTCCTATAGACTTCCGAGCTGATTCAAGCCAATCGACTTCCTAGAGATGACGTCGAAAAACTTGCATAGGCCAAATAACGTTTCACGGACGTGCTCGTCCATTATCCCTCTTAGTGCGACCGGAAGTACCTGCGTCATTAGCACGGCACAGTCGTGAGACTTCATGCCACTGAACCTCTGCTTCGCCTCGTCTAGGTATCTGCTTATCTTGCCCGCGTAGCCATAAGGAAATTTGACTCCTAGAAGGCACTTGAAAAACTGTTTGATCTCATCCTGGCTTAGAGTGAAGCAAGAAGGAGGGCAGTAATATTCGTTCTTCTTGAACTTTTTACCCTTCCGACGACCTTGTGTCGTCCCCGACTCATGATCATCGTCATCTTCCTGATCATCAGGATTAGTGCGTCCTTCGTGAAGCTCCTTCCGGATACCCAAGCATATCAGGTCGTGCCTTGCTTTCGGACCATCTTTCGTCCTATCTGGCATGTTGATTATGGTGGCGACCAGACTCTCGCACACGTTTTTCGTGATACGCATGATGTCGAGGCTATGAGGCGTGCGGAGAAACTTCCAGTATGGCAACTCCCAGAAAACAGACCTTGTTTTCCATACCTTCATCAGCGGCTTGTCTTGTTGCTGCCTCTTTCGCTTCTTTCCAGGCTTAGGACAATCTTTCCAGTTTTTCAGCAACTCTTCCACTTCTTCGCTGCTCCTACGCTCTGGGATTCCTCGGGTCTCTGATTTGCCATCGAACATGTCTCCACGTTTTCTCCATGGATCATTCTTGCCGAGCCGCCTCCGGTGCGCCATGAACACGGTTTTCGATGACCCTGGATCTTTCTCTAGTTGGAGATAGCTTGTGTTATCCATGCACCTAACGCATGCGCAGAATCCTTGGATAACCTTCCCCGAGATATACCCGCAACCTGGATAGTCTTGCACCGTAGTGATCAACGCGGCTCTCATAGTGAAATAATCTTGTGCGACGGCGTCGTAAGTATTGGCTCCAGATTCCCATAACGTGGCTAGCTCCTCTTTCAACAGCCCGAGATACAGATTGATGTCGGTACCAGGTTGTTTTGGCCCTTGAATTAGCATACTCATTTGTATGTACTTCTTCTTCATGCACAACCATGGAGGGAGGTTGTACATCCATACAAACACGGGCCAAGTGATGTGCGTGCTGCTCTGGCTACCGAACGGATTGAGTCCATCGGTGCTCGCACCAAGCCTGATGTTCCTCGAATCTCCACCGAATTCTGTGAATTCGTGGTCCAATGCTTTCCACTGGCTAGCATCTGAAGGGTGCGTCAGCAGCTCATCCTTTTCGGGGTCATCATCATCTCCTGGCTTCTTCCTTTCCGCATGCCATCGCATGAGCTTCGCTTCCTTAGGGTCCGCTAAATAGCGCTGCAGACGAGGAGTGATAGGAAAGTACCATACCACTTTTCGAGGTGCTTTCTTCCCTTTCTTGTATCGACTCACGCCGCACACCGGACATGTGGTTTTCTCCGCGTCCTCGCCCCGATAAATGATGCAATCGTTGATGCATACGTAATATCTAACGTGCGGTAGATCGAGAGGACAGACGATTTTCTTGGCATCCTCGATACTAGTTGGACATGTGTTCCCCTCCGGGAGACGATCGTGCCAGAATGCCATCATATCGTCGAAGCTTGCGTCGCTCAATTTGTGCTTTGCCTTCATCTCCATAGCCTTGAGCGTTACATTCAACCGGGTATCATCGGGCCTGCATCCTTCATACAATGGAGTAACCGCGTCTTTCTCAAGTTGCGCAAGCTTGGCTTTCTCTCTAGCGGCAGCCCTGGCGTTACTCGTCTGCTTGAGAAGCAGCTCTTGCACATAAGGGTCCCGCACCCAGCCTGACGTTGTTCCATCGTCGTCTGCTCCTCCGGCATCTAGATCATCATCATCCCGGTCTGCTTCCGCACCTTCACCATATCCAGGAGACTCTTCATCATCTCGCCCGTTCTCGCTGTGATGATGATCATCGTCATGTTGGCCACCTTCTTCACCGTATCCATCATCTACGTCATCGCTTATCCAACGAGTGTATCCATCCATGAAACCATGGCGGAGCAGGTGCGCCTGCAGATTCCCGGAATCTGGGTCGATCACCCAGTTGAGTTTGCATATTCTGCACGGACATCTTATATCTGTCTTGTTATTTCGTATCATGTCGGCCGTCGCACATTTCAAAAATCTAGCCACAATGCCTTCTCTCATTATGCGGACCATTTTTGCCTGCACGATGTACACGGTACAATTTTGAAGTCTATTAGAACCACATAATGAATGCATGCATGCAATGGTCGATAGAAAATTTCGGCATGACCTATCCTAAAATTAGGACCTTTGTGAAATGCCAAATTCTTGCTAAAATGGAAATGAATCAACATTTTGGCAAAACAAATGGCAACTTGTTCACATACAAACACAAGAGAGAGAGAGAGACCGATCCATACACACATGAACATATCATTATCCTCTCCATACACACATGCATGAGCATCATCGATACTCTCCATATACACACACATATGACCATCGATCCTCTCCACATACACACATCATGAGCATCGATCATCTACATACATATGAGCACATCATCCATATACACATGAACACATCCTTACATGGACAACTTACCGAGATGAGAGACCGATCGCGAGAAAGATGGAAAGGACAGGTGCGCGCGTCGACCGGAGAAGGATAGATGAGAGACCGGAGACCTCCTCTATTACTTATGTAACATCCAAAGCAAGTTTTACATGCTAAAAATGGTGAATGTGTGGAGAAATTGAGGTGGGAAGGAGAAGATCCCGACTAGATCTAAGGAGGAAGAAGAAGGGGAAAGTGAAGTGTGGGGTGGTGGATGTGGTCACACATGTGCACATAAAGTGCTGTCCTAAAGAAATCGACACATCCGTGGCGCACACGGCCCTAGTGCGCCACAGGGAGTACAAACATCTGTGGCGCACTATGCCATGTGCGCCACAGATGCTCCTACTCCCTGTGGCGCACTAGGCCGAGTGCGCCACAGAAGTTTGTGGCCGTTTCAGAGCAGAGGGGGGCATGCGCTTAGGCGTAGCGCACCAGCCCCATGTGCGCCACAGATGACCCTAACAACCGTGGCGCACATGACTATAGTGCGCTACATATGTTTGGCGTGCGGCCAACAGGGCCCTGGCCCACACACATTTGTGGCGCACTATAGTCATGTGCGCCACGGTTGTTCTAGTTATTAGTAGGGAACTTCCCACAGGTGAGCCACGCCTGTTTTAGCCATGGGGCACTTCAACCATGTGAGCCACGGATGTGCTGATTACCTATAGCCGTTTTCCTAGTAGTGTTGTGCAGAGCAGTGGTTGAAGTTCTCCTCGGCTTCCTCTTCGTAGTATCCTCCTTCCTCCTTGTATCCTTGGTCGGTACTAGCGTCTATAAATAAATACGATGTACACAATCACCAAACAATACTTAACTACTTGCAATCCTCACACACGAGGGTCCTATAGATGATCTAGCATCATCACTAACATTACAAGATTAAGGCTTGGTTTAATTCCTTTTATTTTTAGAAAAGTAATTTCTACTCATTGAAAAACTACTTAAGAGTTAATATTCTCCAAACCAAACATGGCATCATGTTGACACATGTCATCACCACATATTTTAGTCCATGGGAATATGATTTAAAGTGGTGTCACAATTTAATAAGGTTTTACCCTTTTATTTTAATTAAATAAAGTGACTAGAAATGCCTATGTGGCATTCTTTTATTACTTGAACATTATTTCTGTAAGTAAACCTATATATTTTTATATATTCTGAAAGGTATGGGTAAATGTGATTTTTGAGACTTGGAATCGACTCAAAAGCTATTATGGTTTAAATTTGAAAAAGGTTTGAATGCAGAAAAGCTTCTGCTTGTTATTTTTACCATGGTTGATCTACAGATCCAAATGACTTGAATCCAATGGGCTTGGATTCAGCATTCCCGGACCTTTCTAACAAAATTGGTTTCCTTCAATTTGGTGCAATGAATCGATCTGGGTTGATTTTTGAAACTGGGTACAGAAGTGAGTTTGAAATAAAATGAAAAAGGTTTAATTCAAATAACTGGGCTGTGCGGGAAAAGTTAACGGGCCGGCCTGCTAAGCACAGTGCTTCCGCGGGCTGTTTAAGTGGCTATCCCCACTCATCAGTGAGACAAGGGGGGTGCGAAGCGGTATGGGGTGATGTGGGTCCTTCGATCTGGTTCTAATCCAACGGCTGAGAGTCATCGTCGACGTTGGGCAACGCCGGCGAGACAGAAACCTAGCGCGGCTAGTGAGGGTTGATGGGGGCTCACCGGGGTGCAGGCGAGGGTCGGCGAGGCGGGCGAATGATGAAGTCAACAACGGCGAATCTCCTGGTACCGGTGTCTCCTCCTGGGGCGGCTCCAATCGCTGGCTCCCTTCTTCTCCAGAGGCGGCGGGCTCCGGTGAAATTCCGACGAGGTGTTTCTTGCCTTGCTCCGGGAACGGTGTGGCACGATCAGTGAGGAGAAGGGAGTAGAATGGTGTGCTCAATTTGGCTGGGGGTGGCCTCTATTTATAGTCGAGCGAGGGGAACGACGGGGCGCACGGTGAGCTCGTCAGGGGCGATGGTACAGACGGCTATTGGCATGGGCGAAGGTAGGGGGACGGTGCGGTATTCCCTGGCAATGCTCAACGATACAGTGACGAGACGTGGGGCGGTGCGGGTTGGTCTAGAACACGCGACACTCTGCACGGCAGAGGCGGCGCCTTCAACGGCGAGCGGTGGCTGTGCGGCATGGGGCGGCGAACGGGGATGTCTGGCGGTCTCCTGGGTCGGTGGTGATCGTGTATGCACGCGGCGAGGGCGGCGCGCGGTCTGTGGCTTCGGTCGAGGGTGGCGCTCTGGCGCAGGCTCGGCACGGTTGGCAGAGGCACGAGCGCGATGATCCTGGGTGCTCTGGTCGGTGTCTTCGAGGCAGGGCTGGTCGAGAGGGGCGGTGAGGCATGGGTGATCTCCCAGACAAGGTTGGCATGGCTAGTTTCTTTCCTAGCTTGCTGTCTACACTGGGGTGGCAAGGATGCACTCGGCTGTTCACCATTGATGATATTGGCAAGCTCACAGTGGTGCTAGTGCTTGGTTAATCTTGCTAGATGATCTACTGAGATGGTTGTGAGCTAGATAGGGAACCAGTTAGGCTCAAAACATTGCACACTATAGTGTTTTGATTTTGTTTGATTTGTGTCTGCCAAGTGTTTGATGAAATGGCCGCATGAATTCAAGTTTTGAATTTTGAAAAGATTTTTGGTGGGTGTGCTAGATTGGTGCTGGTGAGTCTTCAGATGCTTGGGTTTTGAAAGTTGAGCTTGTTTGAGTGGTTTTTGAAAAAGTGGGATATTCCCATATGATAAAGATTCAATTTTGAATTATCATTTAAACTATGCATTTGAAAGTTTCTGGAAGATCACAAAGTGGGCCTTGATACTTTGTTATGAGTACAATCAAGGGGTGCAAAGATCCAGAAAAGTTTCTGTTGGGTTCTGAAAGTTTGAGACAGCCAAAGTAGGCATGGGAGTTAAATTGGTCAAAATGACCATTCCCTTATTTTATTTGTTTTGATTTACTTGTCTTTGGAAAAAGTGTGGGAAAGGTTTAGATGATGTTTATTTCACCTAAGAAACATTTTTCAAGCAAGGAAACACACAAACAAGGTGGTTCAAAAGAATTTCAAATTAAATGCATACACCTATGCATGCTTTCATAATTTTATTTAGAAAAGTTTTTGTTAACCCTAATTTTGATGATTAGAGTTTAATGATTTAAGTTTAGTATTTTTGGGATGTTACATGAACTGTGTGTGGTAAGCATATAAGTTTTAATTACTACGATGTTCATATGGAGTTTATATAGATGAAAGTGGGTCACCATTAGGGGACCCTTAACCCTCTTCAGTTCAAAAAATGAACCAACCTTTTTAAATGATGATGTCATTAAAAGTTAGTTTATTTTGTTAAACTAAATAGGGTAAACGTTACCCCTAACAAAGACCCACTTGCATCACTAGGATTTTAGCTTGGGCTTCATATTCACAAAGAGAAGGAAAATAAAAGAAAGAAGTATCAATAATGGATTTTTTAGGAACATGGTGGTGTTATTGCTGTACAGTTTGAAGCCACAAAGATTAGGATTAGACATTTGTCTCTATGCCTATGCCTAATTAGCACATAATTGGTGCTACCACATTATATTTTACCACCACATGATGAATGTATTTTTAAGATACAGTCATATGATTTAGTAATAATTGTTATTTACGTCTCTTTTAAATATTCTCTTTCACGTGTATTTCGTACATTTCAACCTTTGTCGTTGACCATTGAATCTTAATAGTTTCTTGTTTTTATAAAATAAATATATTAATATAAAGCATACATCAATTACAGTTAGCCTTTCACTAGTAGAAAAGAGGGTTTCTGTTTGGTCCACATTCCACCACTAGTCCCAGTTTGTTACAGGCTGAGACTAGTGTGACCACTAGTACCGGTTCATACCGGCTCTAACGCTTCCTTGGGTCGTTCCGGGCCTCTAGTCCCAGATTGTAAAACGACCCAGGACTAGAGACCTCGCGCCAGCCAGCCTCATGGTGCGGGAACAATTAATCCCAGTTTGTATAACGGACTGAGACTAGAGGTTATTCACTAGACCCGATTTGTTATACCAACCGGGACTGTTGGTTTCTCTATAATTTGGCTTCGTCCATGCCCGAGTCATGGCCATTTTTCCTCCAAAGCAAGCCGAGTTCATGCCCATTTTTTCTCCAAGATTATCGAGATTTGGTGGCACCAAGGTTTTAAAATGTTAGCAACTCCATCCTTTCATCCCTCATCGTTAATTTAGCTCAATGCGATAGAAGTAGAGATGGATTTGACGAGGTTCGACTCGTCAATGCACATTATTATGAACTTGGGTTTTGGAGAAAATGGGGATGCTGGAAGTCGCGAGACGGTTAACAGGAAAGCAATGCGGGAACACGAGGTTTACCCAGGTTCAGGCCCCCGGAGGGAAAACCATACTCCTCCTTATCTGCTCTTGATTACGGCGGATCCGAAGGTTACAGGGGTGCGCAGATGCAATCTGGCATGAGGTGAGTTGAGAGATAGATCTGTAGATTTGTTGTAGTGTAGTCTATTGTATCGTGCCCTCCTTGTTGGACCCTCCTAGCCTTTATATATGGGGAGGCTAGGTCTCAGGTACCGATACGAGTAGGTTACAAGTTGTATTCTAACTCTAGTCTTGAGCTTTCCTTGTCTTGTGCGCTTGAGATTCCGTGTCCATATGGGCTTCATAGCAGCCGAAACATCATAGCCATCATGGACCCTTGTAGGTCGTCGAGGACCTAGGAAACCGATACTTCCCTACAAAGTTTGAAAGACCTAATTTCAAACCCACCGGTTCTCGCAGCGCCAGAACCTCATGAGCCTATGTTACTTTACATTGCAGCGACCAACAAGGTCGTAAGTGTGGTAACAGTAGTAGAGCGCGAGGAAGAGGGCCACGAGCATAAGGTGCAGTGTCCAACTTATTACCTGAGTGAGGATCTGACAGAGTCGAAACAACGGTATCCACACCATCAAAAGCTAGCTTATGCAGTGTTCTTCACGTTTCGAAAGCTACGCCACTACTTTCAAGAGAACAAGATCACAGTGGTGAGTACTTCTCCCTGCGAGATATAATCAATAATCACGATGCCACAGGACATGTTGCAAAGTGGGGAATAGAGCTTGCAGCTTTTGACATTGAGTAAAAGCCGCGTACAGCAATCAAGTCCCAAATACTTGCCGATTTCATTTTCGATTGGACAGAGACGGCAGAAAATACAAGTCCTCCAGACTCAGAATTTTGGACCCTTCATTTTGATGGATCAAAAGCACGAGGAGGCTCGGGGGCCAGCGTGGTGCTCAAATCACCCCAAGGAGATAAGCTATTCTACGTGTTACAAATACACTTCATAGCGACAAATAATATTGACGAGTATGAAGCATTGTTACATGGAATATGCATGGCCAAAAACATTGGCGTAACAAAACTCATGTGTTACAGAGACTCGGATTTAGTTGCTCAGCAAGTATCTGACATCTGCAATGCAAACAAGCACATGGCAGCCTACAAAGCTGACGTGGATGAATTATCTAAATCGTTCGAGGATTTTGAGGTTCAACATATCCCTCGAGCAGAAAATGAGGAAGTGGATGCTCTATCAAGGATAGGCTCTGCGCGGAAACAAGTACCGGATGGCGCTTTTTTAGAGCATTTAAGGGTCCCCTCCATAACCGGAGTTAATGAGGACTATCCGACGAAATCCGACTCACCTTTAATAGCATTCTGGCTGTAATTCCCAGCTGGACAAAACCCTATCTGGATTTCCTGATAGACGGAAAATTACCCGAAGACGAAGTCCTGAGCCGGCAGATTGTCCGACAAGCGAAAGCCTACACAATAATAAATGGTGAGCTCTATAAGCGGAGTGTTTCTGAGGTTTTTCAGCGACGTATTTCTCTGAAAGAAGGAGTGGAAATCTTACGAGAAATTCATGAAGGCTAGTGTGGTCACCATGCTGCAGACAGATCCTTAGTGGCAAAATCGTTTAGACACAGATTCTTTTGGCTTACAGCTAAGGCGGACGCCGATAAACTATTCAGAACGTGAAAAGGCTGCCAAAAGTACACCCGTCAGGCACATGTTCCGGCTGATCAGCTGCGAACAATCCCTATTACATAGCCATTTGCGGTTTGGGGGCTTGATATGGTAGAGCCGTTTCACATGGCAAAATGTGGATTTACTCACCTACTAGTGATGGTGGATAAATTTACAAAGTGGATTGAGGCTAAACCTGTAACAAGTTGCGATAGAGCCCCACAACCAGAAATTTCGTCGAGGATGTGAACATCCGATTTGGATATACGCACAGTATAATTACTAACAACGGGAGCAATTTTTCCATGGGGGAACTTGCCGAATTCTGTGAAGAACAAGGGATCCGACTTGATATTGCATCAGTCGCGCATCCACAAGATAATGGACAAGTCGAAAGAACGAACGGTCTTATTTTACAAGGACTCTGACCTCGTCTCGAGGCACCACTTTGTTGTTTCGTGGGGGCTTGGGCGGAAGAATTACCGTCTATGATATGGAGCTTATGTACAACTCCTAACTGATCAACCGGATACACTCCTTTCTTCTTGGTCTACGGTGCAGAAACAGTTCTTCCAAGTGATCTTATTTATCAGTCTCCTAGAGTCAAAGCGTATATCGAAGAATATGCAGAAGTTTCTCGACAAGATGATCTCGATATAATCGAAGAAGATCACGCCATTGCTGAGCAGAGATCTATAGCCTATCAGCAGAAGTTACGCAAGTATCATAGTCAGAGAGTACAGAACCGTTCTTTCAGGAAGGGAGATTTGGTTCTCCGGCTTGTGCAAAAAAAAGCATAAACTTTTCCCGATTTGGAAAGACCTTTTATGATCAGCAGAGTTCTGCATAATGGTTTGTATTATTTAACAGATATGAGACCAGTCAAGGAAAGACTAGATACTCGTTAGAGAAAGAGAGCTGACGGTAGTACAGACCCGGATGAGATAGACTGTCCATGGAATATTGCACAGCTACGTTCCTTCTATTCTTAGTTATATTTACTTGTAGTCATATATGTACATGTTCAAAGTGAAATAAAGTATTGGTTTCCTCATATGTTATTTTTGAGAAAAAATTTACCATCTTATTTCCAAATGAGCATGTCGTTTTCAAAAATCCCAGAATGTTTGAAAGTACTTTATCCTCATGTTCGTTCTGGTTATGATTTTTGAATATCTAAAAAATGTTACCCTAGGGTAAAAAAATCAATTTATTTTTTATACTTTTGGTTTTTATCTGATTGCTTAGACGCGGGTATCTTCCGAGTAATGAATTGTTGGTACTAGAAGCCGGCTTTGTTTTCGAGTTTAAACTGGTTTAGCAATTGAGCTCCATTGCTTGGCAAAGTTTCCATGCTAAAGGTTGGCCGGCTAATGAAAGGGACGAGGTAGAGAGCCAGATAAAACGACAAGTATAAGCATAAAAAATAGTTCTTTAGAAATTTTCAAGCACACTCATAAAAAATATATACAAACAAAGTGCTATGATAATAAAAGCATTAGTTCTTACAGACCAGCACAAGCAAAATATTGTTTCCATCATTACATGCCCAAGTTTAGAATAATGCATTATAAATGTTTATGCTGCAGAATCAGGTGGTGATAAAGAACGTGGAGCACTGGAGTCGACATGGTCGTCGCCCTGGACCTCGGACTCGGAAGCTGCTTCAGCGAGGTTGTCTTCTGGCTCTTGAGGTGAGGAAGGCACAGCGACGGATTCAAAGAATGGCGTCGTGTAATTGGTCATCTCCGCCACACGGCAAGCGTAACCTGCATATGACTCTTGGATAGCATTGTTCTACGGGTTACCCTCATCGTCCTCATTGGCGATACCCTTGGTGACGTGCCAGATCTCCATATCGCTGTGGTGGCTCATCACCATGGTAAGGGCGGTCTATGTAGCAGTCCGAGCTTAGGATATCTTCAAGTATTCAATAAGCTTCAGAATCTCCTTAGACTTGTCCCTCACCTCTTGCACTGGCATCTTATGCAAGTCGAAAAGTCTAACTGACTCACCAGCCTCTTCAAGATTCTGGCGGAAGTCGAACAGAATATGTCCGACGAGCTTTATGCGCTCGAGGTGAGGTTCGGAGGTAGGAGAGTCGGAAAGGTTCAGAGGGTCTGGGAAAGAACCAAATATCAAAATTTGACTTGAAAGAAATTCGAAAAAATCAATGACAGAATAAAGAAAGTCAGAAATCTTACCTAGCACGGAATGATTCCACTGAGCACGCTCCTCGCAAAGGCTATTTAGTTCCTTATCTGTCGCCTGGGCTAGATCCCTCTGGCTATTGAAGTCCTTTTTAGATCATCTAGTTGTTTATCTCGGAGGGCGAGTAGCTTCTCGAGCCTCTCGTTCTCCATATTGCTTGACTCCAGGACAGCATTCACGGATTTCTCCGACTCAATATTAAGCTTCTCAAGCTTGTCCCGGAGCTCAACATTCTCCATCTCCAAGACCTTGAAATTCTCGGATTTCTCCACCATCTTGCTGGATTCACACAACAATTCTGCAAAGGGAAAAATATCAGTCAGACAAACCAACTTTGACTATGACAATAGCTAAGTGACAAATAAGAAGTCAGAAAAGTTTACCTTGTGCTTCATATTTTTCAACCTTCGACTTTGAATTCTCAAGGCGCAAGGCCTTGATTTCCTTGCGTTTATTGCATATATTCTTGAGAAATTCCTGGTTGGAAGTTGCAATTTTCTATAAGTTTAGAGACGGAATACCGTCAGACGGCTACTAAGACTCGGGCTGCAAATTTAACTAAGTAAAAATACATCACGAGCCTTGGGGGTTACACTACATCGTTCTTTTGCATCCTATATGCATCAACTCGATTAAATGATGTTTATCCCACTTTATGCTTGGGGGCTAGAGGATATGAGAATAAGCACTGCAAAAATGAATCAGAAACTTACAATGTATTCCAGGTGCAGCTTCTCAAAATCTGAGTTTGGTGTTGTCAAACACTTTCCCGGCAAGGGAGAGGGAGGGAACGTCTGTCGCTGGGAGTTCGCCAGACTCTATCTTCGTGTCCTGGACCAAAATTTGATCCAGGAGGCTGACCATCTTCACGCCCTCCATCTCCTGGCTCGCTGCATCTGGAGTGAGGGTTTGCTTCTCAAGACTAGACTGAGCCAGCTTGAGGATCTCTTCTCTTCTTCTTCCGTTTCAGGCCGGAGGTAGCAGAGCCGGTCACTTTATCTAACTTTCCTGTAGATATTACCGTTGGATCATTACCCTTGACGGGTTCACCCTTGTTAGTTGTCTGGCTACCAATGGTAACCAAGAATTTCGAGATGTTGCTGGCATCAGGAGAGGCAGAAACCTCTGGTGCTGATGATGGGGTACTAGTTGGAGTTGGAGGCGGCATCGCTGGGGAGATGACAAGCTTCTGTTGACGTAGTGGCTTGCCCGGTTTGCTCTCTGGCTTCACTTTGTTCTTCAAAACTTGTTTTGCTCTAAAGCATGCAAATCTGAATATCAGGTGTGCTTTGGAAAGAATGAAATGTACAAAATATTGAAATCATCGACAAGGTACTTACTTTTTAACTACTGGTAGCACTTGGCTACCAACAGTGATAACAACTTCTTTCGCCTTCCGCTTCTTGGAAGCGGAGGCAGGAACTTCTTGCACCTCGTCATCCTCCGTCGCATCTGGATCGTCTAAGGGATCTCCCTCCAGTGGAGCTAGCTCATACTCGGGGAGTTTCTCGAGCTGACAAAGTCAAAAGGCATCGAGAAAAATAGAGTCGGAAAAGAAACAGAAAAGAATGACAAAACGCGAATGTAGAGTCGAAATATTTACTGGAGTCAGAGGACGGTTAGACGTGAAAATCTTTAGGGAGATAACCGAAACTTTTCGTTCCCACTCTTTCCTTGATCAAAAACTGCATGCAAGTCTTGTAATCCTTCACCGGAATCCGGTTTGGGCTGACCTGCAGGATGTCCTTTGATACGTTGAAAACGTATCTATAATTTTTTATGCTCCATGCTTGTTTAGTATCCACATTGCTTTGTTTTGTCTACGCTTTGAGGTATTTTTATAAACTTTCTGGAACTAACCTATTAACAAGATGCCACAGTGCTAGTTGCCTGTTTTCTGCAGTTTTTGGTTTCAGAAAGCTAAAAAATGAATATTCTCGGAATTGGACGGGACAAAAGCAAAAGTTCATATTTTTACCTGGGCGATATGGAAAATCAAAGACAAGACGGAGGAGGAATCCAGGGTGGCCACATCATAGGTGGGTGCGAGCCCACCCTAGGCCATGCCCACAGGGGGTGTGGGCCCCCTGGACCTCCACCGGCCTTGCCGCCTGCGCCTATAAGAAGCCCCCGGGGAGAAAACCCTAAATAATCCATCATACTTCCAGAAAAACCTCTGTAGCGCCGCCGCCACAGAAAGGGAGATTCGGGGGACAGAAAGTCTCTATTACGGCACCCTGTCGGGACGGGGAAGTGCCCTCGGAGCCATCTCCATCGATCTCCATCGCCATCTTCATCACCGTTGCTGATTCCCATGATGAGGAGGGAGTAGTTCTTCCTTGAGGCTAAGGGCTCTACCGGTAGCTATGTGTTCATCTCTCTCTCTCTATCTCTCTCTCTCTCTCTCTCTCTCTCTCTCTTTCTCTCTCTCTATGCATGGTAATATTGTGATCATGAGCTTTGTAATCAAGTAGATCTACCTTGCTACTCAAGTGCTTCAATAGATCTCTGCTCTCCCCATGTATGTGAAAGTGACAGCGTGCACGCCATGGTGGCACTTAGCTTTGTGTCTACATAAATACTCTTTGTGCTTTAATAGATCTATGCTTTTCCCCACGTGTGTGAAAGTGACAGCGGGCATACCATGTGTGGCACTTTGGCTAGATTGAATATTTGTTATGAGTTATATTTGGAGTTGGATGTTTCTATGAAATTGTGGTATTTGTTGGAACCAGCTAGCGCTCAAGGTGACAGTGTGGGGTTATCTAGATTGGGGAAGGACCTACCGTGGATTAGAGTGTCCAACCGGAGAGTAGTTAAGAGTAGTATCATGAAGAGAGGATATTTATATGAGAGAGTGTCACTAGTGAAAGTATGATCCCTAGGCCTTGTTTCTAAGCATTGAAACACCGCTTGCATCTAGATCTGTTGCATGTTTGCTTTCTTCCATCCTTTTTCCTTTATTCTTTACCTCACCGTCAAGCTATTTTCTGGCACTCACACACATTACCCCACGCCACCAACAAGTCATAAGTTATTTTCTGGCATCGTTACTGCTTGTATTTCACTATCTCTTCGCCAAACTAGTGCATCTATACACCTGACAAGTGTATTAGCTGTGTTGGGGACACAAGAGACTTCTTGTATCTTGATTGCAAGGTTTCTTGAGAGGAATACCTTTGACCACTTCCTCCCTGAGTTTGATAAACCTTGGGTAATCCACTTAAGGGAAACTTGCTATTGTTCTACAAACCTCTTCACTTGGAGGCCCAACAACTGTCTACAAGAATAGAAGTGCGTAGACATCAAGCTATTTTCTGGCGCCGTTGCCGGGCAGGTAAGGTAAAAGGTACTCACATCCTCCGGTGTGAGTGCTCGAAGTTATTTCCTTTAGATTCTGCAATTTTGTCTTTTTGTTTGTTGTTTTAACTAGTTAGGCTTAATGGAAAACAACAACAAAATTAGAGAGCTTTATAGTGTTTATCTTGAGTTAGGACATGAAGTGTTTGAACAGAAAATTAAAAAACCTATGGAACTTTATTTGCATTCTAATAGCAATGTTATTAGTATGAATTCTTTGAACACCATTATTGCTAATGCTATGGAAACGTCTAAGCTTGGGGAAGCTATTTTTGATGAAAATGATCTTTTTAGTCCCCCGGCTTTGGAAGATAGCTATTCTATTGCTTATGATGATGCCAAACCTCCAATATATGATAATTACAATGATGAATATGATATTTTCAGTCCACCTACTATTGAGGAGAAAATTTATTGTGATTACAATATGCCTCCTATATTTTATGATTATGGTGATGAGAATAATAATAGCTATTTTGTTGAATTTGCTCCCACTACAATTAATAAGAATGACTATGCTTATGTGGAGAGTAATAATCATTATAAGCATGTGGCTCATGATAGGAATGTTTTATGTGATAGTTATATTGTTAACTTTATTCATGATGCTACTGAAAGTTATTATGAGAGAGGGAAACATGGTTTTATGCATCTCAATAATATTAAGTTTCCCCTCTTTATGTTGAGAATCTTGAAGTTGCACTTGTTTTGCTTTCCTATGCTTGTTGCTTTGTGATTTCATGACTTATTTCTTTATAAGATTCCTATGCATAGGAAGTGGGTTAGACTTAAATGTGTTTTGAATTTGCTTCTTAATGCTCTCTTTTACTTCAATTCATATTTCTTATGTGAGCATCTTCTCAAACTATCATGCCTAACTTAAAGGCGTTAAAGAAAAGTACTTGTTGGGAGATAACCCAAGAGTTTTATTGAGTTTTGGAAGTTATTACTTCTGTAATGACCTCTCCTTATCCTTTTTGTTTTTTTTGTGCCAAGAATGACCTCTAATGAGAGGGAAGTAAGATTTGGGGAGTTGCTGTCCCAAAACAGATTTATGTCCTCCACCATAGAAAATCGTGAGGGGTCTCTGTAAGTCGGATTGAGCTGAAAATTTATGAATAAATCCCCTAGTATGTTAGATAATTTTAGTTAGTTCAACACTTTTTGATTTGAGCAACAGAAGGTCATCGAATAAATCGATTTCTACCTGCTAGTCTGTTTTGACAGATTTCTGCCATTATTTGCATTTGCTTCTTATTGATTCCTTTTTGGGAAATTGAGCTTTTTGAAGGAGTTTCTACAGTATCTTGTGTATTTAGCGAAAGTTTTGCTGTTTTGAAACTAAATCCAAAGGTCTATTATCTTTTGAATACATTAATGTTGCTAATGAAGATTGTGTGAAGTTTTGTATGAAGGAAAATTTGCAGGTGTAGAGAAAGGATGATGTAATGAGATGAAGAATGGACAAAAGCTTAAGCTTGGGGATGCCACCTCATGTCCCCCCAAGAAATATTCAAGAGGTTCAAGCGTCAAAGATTGGGGATGCCCAAGGCATCCCCTGGGCATCCCCTTCTTCATCAATAAAAACCTCAGGTCTTTCTAGACACTTGATTTTTATTGTTTCATGCACAGTTGTGGTTGTTCTTAGAGCGTCTTAGTTTTAGTTTTGATTTTCGTTTTCTTAGTTTGCTTGAGTAAGTTGGTTGGTTACACCACACTTCTTTTGGAGAGAGACACACTCTATTTTCATTGCCTAGAACACTCTAGTTTTTCATTCTTATTGTTTTGTGAGTGTTCTCTTTTGCTAGCACTGTGTTTAGCCTTAGTTTTCTTGTGCTTTCAGCTTAGAACTTTTTAGTTCTTCTTTGTGGATTTTTCAGACAATCTCACTGATCTTTATTGATTATTATCTTTTTGAGTTGTTCCAAATAAGTTGATTAGTGTTGGAAAAGAGTAGGAAGCTTCATGCTTATAGTGATACAAAAGGGATCTTGTTTAGATTGTGGCTTAGACTTTAGCATGTCATTCTAGATGTTGTTTTGAACTTATGCTTAGTGATTATTGATGTAGCATGACTTGTTCCAAACAATTAGGATTGCTTAATGTGCATTTAAAGAATCATGCGTTGTTTTAGCATACAAAAGCATAGTATTACGGTATTCTCCTTTGATGCTTTGTTTGGGTTGACTTGGCACATGCTCACACCATGTTATGACTATGAACAAGTCACCATAGCCTCTATTATCATTTAGTCCTTGACTTGTAGTACCACTCTATGCTTTGATTAGTAATGCTTTGTTGCTCTACATGATTATGACCATTATTGCTCTCTTAGTTGGTTGCTCCCAGTCTTTTGCTAGCCTCCAGTTGTATGAGTAAGATCTACTCATGCTTCCAACTCCCAAGAAACCAAGTTATTCCAAAATTTCCACTATAAACTCCTATGCATGGTGTGTTACACCATTCCAAGTATATTCTTGTTTTTAGCTATCTTCCAATTAAAAACTATTTTGTTATGTGAAAACTTAGTGATTAAAGCCCTCACGAACTTTATGGCACACTTTATATTCTTTGCCCCTAATAAACTTGAACCATTGTGTCATCTATGTTGTATATGCTTGCACTTATACGTTGGAATTAGCAGAACCATGCTGTCATGGGGAACATTTTCAAAATTCACTTCTACTTTGTACACAGTTGATATCATGCTCTTTTGTCTATGGATGTTGCCGGTGTGAAATAAAAAGGGATCTTGTAAGTCCATGGAGTTATGTATTTTGTGTTAGAGAATGATACATCCAAAACGTATCTACTTTCTCGAACACTTTTTTATTGTTTCTTCTCTAAACTTGTGTGATTTGGATACAACTAACACGGACTGACGCTGTTTTTAGCAGAGTTACCTTGGTGTCTTGTTTTTGTGCAGAAAATCAACTATCAGGAAAAATCTCAGAAAATATGCCAAAAATTATATTTCACCAGAAGATCCACGGAGCCAGAAGACGAGACGGAGAGGAGGCCTGGGGGGCCCACACCCACCCCAGGCGCGGGCCCACCACTGGTCGCGCCTGGAGGGGCAGCCACCCCAGGCACCCCTCGGCCTCCCTCTACGCCTATAAGTTGCCTTTTGACCTAAAAACCGAGGGGG
The DNA here is from genome assembly GCA_916181665.1 of Avena sativa. Lineage (NCBI taxonomy): Eukaryota > Viridiplantae > Streptophyta > Magnoliopsida > Poales > Poaceae > Avena > Avena sativa. The sequence goes on along the minus strand of OV702283.1, from coordinate 148,903,672 downwards.
TTCGATAGTTTTCTAGAAAGAGTTCCGCTCCACCACCGCCACCACCAGAAACCAAGATTCCGATCCAGAAACTCCGTTCTGGGACCCTGCCGGGACGTGGAATTTGGAGAGGATCATCGCCATCGTCATCACCAACGCATCTCCATCAACCACCGATGTTTCCCTCATCCATGAGTGAGTAATCCCCCACTGTAGGCTTGGGGATGGTAGAGATTGGATGAGTTCTATCATGTAATCGAATAAGATTTGTTAGGGCATAGTGCCTAGTATCTCTATTAGTGCTATTTGACTTCGTTGCAACCTGTTGTGCTTAATGCTTGTCACTAGAGCCCGAGTAACATGATCTCAGATCTAAACTTATTATTGAATCATTATGATAGTATTGTTTGTGATCTTATATGCAAGTTGTGTACCCATATCATTGTCCGGATCCAAAGGCCCCAAAGTGACAATAATTGGGACAACCGAAGGGGATGGTTGTGGTCTGAGGATTACATGTGTTCATGGAGTGGTAATGCTTGGATCCGGTGCTCTATTAAAAGGAGCACCGTAATTTCCAGTAGTTCCCTAGAGGCCTCGCTGCCACGGGCTGGCTGGACAAAAGATGTTGTGCAAGTTCTCATTGCGAGCACGTGTGACTATATTTGGAGCACATGCCTAGGATTGTTTAGTACTTGGATGCTTGTTATTATTTATCTGCAATGCCCTAGATCTTGAAGTTACATGTTTAGAATCGTCCATGCAGCGCCCGTCCATCCATCCCTATGCCTACCGCACTCGAATCCTACTGTTACCGTTACTCTTGTTGTTGCTCCTGCTTTACTATTGCTACTACCAAATTGTTTCTATTGATAAACTTCTGTGAGCAAGAACTATTTCCAGGTGCAGCTGAATTGACAACTCAGTTGTTAAGGCTTGCAAGTATTCTTTGGCTCCCCTTGTGTCGAATCATTAAATTGTGTAATACTACCCGCGAAGACTGTTGCGATCCCCTATACTTGTGGGTCATCAAGACTATTTTCTGGCGCCGTTGTCGGGGAGCATAACTTTATTTGTAAGTTCACTTGGAACTATTATTGTTCACTGCTACTCCTTTCATCATGGGAAGTGTCGTGATGGAAAGTTCCCTATTTTACCATCCACTACAAGAAGAGGTACAATCATAAACACCTCTGCTGCTCTTGATTCACCTTCTGCTATAAGTAAGCTTGTTACACCACCAACACATACACATGCTACACACATTGCTACTAATGCTGAGTCTGAAACTGCTTTTGATACTCATGATGTTACTTCTACTGTGCTTGATGCGAGTGGTTCATTAGGTCCTTTTCTAGATGCTGCTATGGCTAGTCTAGGAAATACCAAAACTCCTAGTGAAGACATTGTTACACCTGTTAGCTCACCTGAGTCTAGTGGGAGTTATGATATTAATGATGGTTACATTGAGTTCGCTGATGATTTTGTTGAAGAGTGCTGAAACACACATGGTACTAGTGCTATTAAGATTAACCTTGTTAGACGTACTATCATGCCTAAGTTGTCCTCTGATCCTAAGTTTGCCACTTCTCCCATAGATATTAAAGATGAAGACTATGAAATTCTCTTGATTTATCTTATTTAGATATTGTTGAGAAAGAACATTTTTGTGGGACTGAAAATGAGAGTGTTGTGGCTCATATGAATGAGCTTTCTACTATGAGTGCTTTGTTCTCTGATGATTTTAAGATGCGCAAGTACTTTGTTACTAAGATCTTCCCTTTTTCACTAAAAGGAGAAGCTAGGGCTTGGTTTAATAGATTACCTCCTGGTTCCATTGATAGCCCTGATAGCTTGATTGCTTCTTTCTTCCAGAAATATTTTCCTCCCAGTGCTAGACATGCTGCTTTGTAGAGACTTTTTGATTTTAAACAGGGAGAATAAGAGAAATTGCTTGAGTCATGGACAAGGTTCTGTGCCTTGATTCATGCACATCCTGGATGTCCATTACCTAAGAATGAGCTTCTTGATATTTATTATAATGGACTAACTGATGATTCTAGGACCTACCTAGATAGCTTTGCTGATTGTGTTTTCAGGAAAAGAACTCCTATAGATGCTGAAGAATTAATGGCTAAGATAAGCAAGGATTATGATGATTGGACTTCAACTGAGCTGAATGCACCTGAGCCTATTAATCCTGAACCAGTTGTTCATGAACCAATTCAAGCACCAACAACAAAGAAGAGGGGAGTTATTGCATTAAATGATGAAGTGATGAAGGAAGCTAAGAAGTGTCTAAAGGAGAAAGGTATTAGAGCTGAAGATGTGAAGAATCCACCTCCTATAGAAGAATTATGTAAGCCAATTCCCCCCTTATCTACTATTGAGGCACACTCTCTCCAACACTTTGATGAAGGTGATATTCTTTATGGTAAGCCTCCTGATCAATGTTTAGAGGAACTTGACACATTTATTGGTAAGCAAGGGTATTTTAATAAACAAGTTCAGAATCATTTATTGGAAAACTCTAGAGTTATCCATGAGTTGAAAGATATTGTGGAAAGAACTTCTAATGATATTAAAATGCTTTGTAAACACTTTCAAATGGTTCAAACTCAACTTGATCACCTTGCTAAGGTGCAAAAGGATATGCTAGTTAATGCTTCGCGAGATAAACATGCTTATGGAATTGGAACTAGGAGTGGTATAGCTACTCAAGATCCTTTATATCCTGAAGGACACCCTAAAAGAATAGAGCAGGATTACCAACAAGGTGAAGATAGTGGTAGTCCTCGTAAGAGGAAGAAAAAGAAACATAAGATAGTTGAGGAATCACTTGAATCTGGTGTAGATCCTAATAGTATATCTGTCTCTAATGCTGAAACTGAGAGTGGTAATGATAAAATTGAGTCTCCTAGTAAGGAGGAAGGTGAAGAAGAACCTGAGAAGCACACTAAAAACACTAGGTACACAAAGGAAGATTTTATTGCTCATAAACATGGTAAAGAGAGAGAACCTTGGGTCCAGAAACCTATGCTTTTTCCAAGTAAGAAACACAAGTCAAAGGAGGAGGAACACTACAACAAGTTTTGTGAGTGGATGAAGCCTTTATTCTTGCAAATTCCTTTGACTGATGCTATTAAGTTGCCTCCTTATTCAAAGTATATGAAGGATATTGTCTCTAATAAAAGTAAGATTCCTAATGAGGAGATTTCTACTTTGCTTGCTAATTACTCCTTCAATGGTAAGGTTCCAAAGAAACTTGGTGATCCAGGTATACCAACTATTCCTTGCTCCATTAAGAATAATTATGTTAGAACTGCTTTATGTGATTTCGGAGCTGGAGTTAGTGTTATGCCTTTTTCTCTCTATAAGAGACTCCAGCTAGAAAAGTTGATACCAACTGATATTTCTTTGAAAATGGCTGATAAGTCAACTACTATTCCTGTTGGTATATGTGAGCATGTTCCTGTTCAAGTAGATCATAATTGCATGGTTTTAACTGATTTTGTTGTGCTTGAAATTCCTGAAGATGATAATATGTCTATTATTATTGGGAGACCTTTTCTTAATACTGCAGGTGCTGTCATCAATTGCAATCAAGGAAAAGTAACACTCAATATTAATGACAAAGAGCACACTGTCTATTTCTGTAGGGGTCTCAACCTAATAAGGTAGATTCCTCCTGTGTTTTACAATGCTAGTCCCTGGATCAATAGCTAGCATCCACAGTTAAGATGTAATATCAAGAAACAAAGGTCATAATATAACTTTATAACCAGGAATAACATAATTTTATTACATCACACATAGCTCATATGGCTATTACATTACATTGCAGCGGAATAAATATAGTCATGGGTCCTTCATCTTCAAAGTGCCACAGGCAGATGTTGGTTGTAGACTTTGTAATCCTAATCAAACAATCTTCACTAAAATCAATCAAACCTGCAACATACAAGTTACAGCCACAAAGGGTCAATACATTTTGAATTGTATTGGCAAGTGATACTATGGTAGTATAGTGGAGTCTAACATCTATATGCATTTGGCTAAGTGGAGTTGAGGCTTGCATTGCTCAAAATAGATTTTTCTTATCATTTTTAAAATACTAAGTTTTTGCTAGACAAAATCATTTTCCTTAATCAAAGATTTCAAGATCCTTGTACCAAGCCATCTCTCCATCAATGATTGAAGAATTCAAACAACCCTTGTTCAATCCACAAGATTTTAACTTAGAAATTTGAATGATGAGATTCTTGATTGCTTCCATGTCTTGATGATCAAATTGTCCTTTACCAGGGACATGGCTAAGTACTTAGATTTTACACTCTGTAGAGGTGGTGCACTTTCCCCACAAGACTTGGTTTCCCAAGACAAGATCTTTCAGAAGCCTTCCCTTAGACCAAAATGGACGCGTTCCAACCTATCAAACACTACCACCAACTGTCCATATGGCTAAGTTCTTGCAACCTATATGATCATGGAAGAGCCCATATTGCCAAGTGGTTGCACTTGAAGCTTCTCAACATTTGACATCTCAAATCTCTTTGTTTCCTGGGTGGCCATCCACAAGTGAGATACACAAGCCAGGTCCATGGTCTTGTGTAACCACTCAACATAACCCAATCCTTACATTTCCACCCAGGTGATCCATTAACTTAGTTGTTTTATTAAACAAAACCTAAGTCCTCAGACTTAGAATATTTTTCCATAGTGTGAATATATATTCCACCCATGTTTTCTATTAGCTAGGCTAAGCTTGATAGTAGTAGGAATCTCTAACTTAGGAAATACTACTAAGGATTCATCTACTAGGTTTTCCTATAGCAAGATTTATACTTAGCAAAATCCATGCAAGTTTTACTTAGCAAAATCACTAATGCATAGTGAAAGTAATAGGACAAAAGTATGAAGCATCACTTGCCTTTTTGGTAGGGAATGGTGGTTCACTTCTTGATCTTTCTAGTCTCACACTTCACTACAAATCAATCAAGCAAACACAAATTCAATTCACATTCCAAACCAAAGTCAAACAAACAATTCTTCACACACACAAAGTAATGGAATCTAAGTCATGTATGGGAGCATGCATAAGATAGTTTCATTTTGCAATTAGGGTCTCTATGGGGTTTCTAAACTTTGTAAGATCCAAATTGGTCATTTACCAAAGTGGCAAAGTCATTAGCAAGAGGGTTTTGTCCAAAAACTATTTTAAATCCATTTATCATTTCATGTGGTGAAAAATGTTTTTATCAAGGCAAAACTCTTAAGTTGTTCACCAAATGAGTTGCTAATTTGCAAAACTTGGTGTTTTAGGTCAGTAGGTTTGGTCCAAAACATTTTCTCAAAGTTTTCTTTGCAAAAACATTTCCATAATAAAATCAATAATTTTATTTGGCTAGAAAATGGCTAAGTCAAATAATTCAACCTAAATTTTACCAAAATCATTTTCAACACTAAGGGTTGGTTCCTAGGGTCAGTAAGGTCACAACAATCAAATTTTCAAAAGTTTTAACCCTAAAATAAATTTTAAACAATTTTTATACTCTAAACAAGCTCACAAAAGAATCTGCAAAAACAAGCAAGCTAACAGATACTATTTTCTAAACCAAGGGCATGTTTGGCTAGGGCTTGTTCTCCTGATTTCAACGATATAAAGTTTGCAAAATTTGGACGTGTGGTTTGAAAGTTACAAGGGTTTGAAGTTTGCAAATAATTCTGATTTCAAATTCTAATTTCAATCTATCTGGTGACACGCGGCGGCTTCTTATTTGTCGGTACCGTTTCGGTTGGATCGCGGCTGTGGTGCGTTGGATTAAGTCTAATCGTGCGGCCCTGAACGCATACCCCTTCGCGTTAAGTGATTCTAATCCTGCTCGCTCAATCTAGATCGGACGGCTGTGGAGTGTTCGACCATAGACGGGCGGCGCTGCGGCGGCTGCTAGCGGCGGCGACTCTGTTTTACGGCGGCGCCGGCGATATAGGAAGCGAAGAAGAGGGGGCGTGTGCTCACCGGGTTCGCTGACGCTCGCTGATGCTCAACGTGGTACGGGTTGGTGAAGGGGCGCACTGGGTCGGGCTTGATTGCTCGCCGGAGTTGAAGACAACGTCCGGCGGCTCTGTCTAAGGTCGAAGTCGACGTTGCAGATCATGCGGAGGCAAACAGAGGGCGTAGTTAGGTACGTAAGACCAAGGCGAATACGTTGGTGTGATCGGAAAGACGCGGGGCGGTCAGTGCTTACCGAGGAAGATCGTCGGAGAGGTTGCAGACACGGCGACGTTCGGAAGTTTGTCGTAGCCGAGGCTCTAGGGCGCCCGCGGTCAAATGGGTGGTACGGGGAGGAAGGTCTGGGAGTGGGGAAGCTGCCAGGGTGCTCGGGGGGGCTCGGGGTGGTGTGTGCTGGTCGGACTTTGGCGAGGAAGGTCGTCGGAGACAGGGAAGTGTCTGGCAAAATTCTTCGGCCTGGAGGCGCGCTTGAGGGAGGGGTCAGAGGGAAACGAGAGAGGACGTGCTGGCGTTTTATCGAGCTTGATTACTGCGAGTTAAGGTGGCTGCGTTAAGGAGTATTGATGCCGCGATTCAAAGCTTGCAACGGCGACGAGAGGAGGAAGAACCAGTCGCGGGGTGGGGAAGGAGAACAGTGGAAAGGGGTCCACTGGTCAGTGGGAAAAGAAACGAGGGGGGAGGTCCACTAGTCAGTCGCTCCGCGGGTTGTTTCAGCGGTGAGGAAAAACGGTTCGGGGGAGAGGGCAGATGGGTTGTTGGGCTGTTTGGGCTGGGCCTTGTTGGGTTGTCCTTTTCCATATTTTTTTCCTGCCTGTTTGTTTTATTCTTTTCTATTTCTATTTTCTGATTTGATATTCAAACAAATGATTCAATCAACAATGCAACCATTCAAACAATTCAAACTTGTAATGAGTTTTTTGGTTCTGTTTAGTAGCATAAACCAACTTCCAAAATAATATTTTAAATCTTTTTAGGTTCCATTTATTAATTAAATAAAATGGACCATGGTTTATTAATAAAATAGGGTTTGGTTTAATTAATAAAATCTCTCTCTTAAATCCAAATGTTTTCAAAACCAAATCAGTAGGTTTTATTTGAAAAATATAAGATACTTGAAATACTTGTTTAAAATAAAATAACATTTTATTTTAGGTCCATTATCAATTAAATAAAATGGGCCTTATTCATTTACTTCAAATAAGATTTGTTTTATTAGAATATTTATTTTTAAAACTAAAATAGTACCAAAACCATTCAGTAGGTTTTATTTGGAAATAAAGAATATTTGGAGAACTTGTTTAAAATAAAATAATTTTTTTATTTTAGGATTCATTAATAATTATATACAATAGACCTTCATTATTAAATCAAATAGGATTTGTTTTATTGATATATTTATTTTGAAATCTAAAATAAAGTCAAAACACTTTAATAGGTTTTATTTGTGAATATAAAATACTTGGAAAACCTATTTAAAATAATTTAATAAGTTTTGAGGTTTTAATTAAAATGGTAAAACCTTTAAATAAAATTTGGATAGTAATTCTTTATTAATTTACTTAAATAAACCTTTGTTATTTTTATTCAAAACAAAATGTTTGAATTCAAAGTTTGGTCAAGTTTTAATTTGGCTTTATAAAATAATCCTTATTTGTAAAACTTCTATTTCATTTGAAAACAAATCTTTTCATTTAATTGTTTCAAAATAATATTTCCAAATGTTTTTATTTTTCCTTTTATTAAATGTTTATCTTTTTAAATCCCTTTAGGTTTTTATTTAATTCAAATGGGTTTGAAGTTCCAATTGCATTCAAAAAGTTTCTTCTGGCTCTGAAAGTCAAACAAAGTTTTATTTTATTAATTTATTTTCACATTACAAGATTTGGAAAATCTTGGGATGTGACAGGCTACCACCCTTAAAATAAATCTCGTCCCGAGATTTGGGAAGGCTGGGGTTATAAGCAGGTTCAAAACAACTAGGTTACTACCACCCTTAAAATTTTCAAACAAAAATTACATATTGTCCTTCTTGGGATCCTGGAAAACTTCACTAAGCAAACTTTTGCATGGTGTCCTTGGTTTCCATTCTTGACTCATGGGCCAAGGTTGAGATCCTTCATAGACTTGTTTAACTTGTTCTTCATCTTTTCTGGACAATTGCTTGCATAGTGGCCTAGTTCCTTGCATTTGAAACACATCACTTGGCTGATATCTTTCTTTTCCTTTGGTATCATTGCCTTTTGTTTGTTTCTTTGGTTCTTCTTCTTTTCTGGGCATTCATTGGCATAGTGTCCCATCTCTTTGCAATTGTAACACTGCAACTGGCTTATGTCCTTCTTCTTCTTTTTGGGTCTCTCCAAAGCTAGGAGTTCTTCTAGTTCATGTTCTTCATAGGTGGGAGATCTTTCTCTCTTCTTGGGGCAGTGATCTTCATGTTCCTTGGATGTATGATCTTTGTCTCTAAAACTATTGCTGGCTTGGATTCCTTCTAGATTAGCTTCTTTGTCATCCTTGTTGTCATTAGCTCTTTGGGAAAAGTTTTCTCTCATGTTGATCATTTGAGTAACTAATCCTTGCAACAATTGGGATTGAAGTTTCAAAATCCTTTGTATGGCTGGGTCTAGTCCATTGTTGTTGGCTAATAGCTGAGTTGTCTCTTGGCTCAACTGGTTTTGGGTTGCTATAAGCTCTCTCATGCTGTCCTCTTGGTTGTTGTTGGTGTCATCAACCTTGGAATCCTTTGGGGTAGTCATCTGTTTGGGTTGGGTAGGGATTAGAATAGGCAAAATATTTCTAAGGAGATATTTCTAATCACACACATCACAATTCACACAAGCAATAAGCAAGCAATCACAAACAAACATTTCACTCAAACAAGGTTCAAGCACATACTTAGTCAACAAAATATTTTTGTTACACCACATAAGTTGGTGTGTTTGTCTTAACTAAAATATGGTGGTCCATCTATATGGTTCACTTGTGATCTTTCCATCCTTCATGATTCTTCTTGTATGAGATCATGGTTTCCTTGAGATAAACTCTTAGTCACAATACTTCAAAGTTGTTGATGGTTCCTTCTTATTTTGCATTCCCTCAGTCTCTAAATCTTGAGTAAGATTTCCTTGTTTCACTTGTGGTCCTTAGTAGTTTCCAAGTTGGAAGTCCTTGGTGACTATGCTGAAGATGTTGAAGTCATTAGAGTTGAAGATGTTGAAGTCATTAGAGTTGAAAAAGATGAAGAAGTCCTTTGCACATGGTGTAGTCTTTGGCCATGGGGTTGGTTTTTCCATCAAGTTGAAAATAGAAGAGATGTAGAGTTGAAACCAAAATAGTTGAGGAAAGAGTTTACAAGTGTTTTTGTAAATAAGTTTTTGGAATAAGACAACTCCTATTTTTTTTTCTAAGGGTTTTTGTCCAATCCTAGGGTTTACAAATCCTACAGGCAACACAATGCTCTGATACCATCTGTAGGGGTCTCAACCTAATAAGGTAGATTCCTCCTGTGTTTTACAATGCTAGTCCCTGGATCAATAGCTAGCATCCACAGTTAAGATGTAATATCAAGAAACAAAGATCATAATATAACTTTATAACCAGGAATAACATAATTTTATTACATCACACATAGCTCATATGGCTATTACATTACATTGCAGCGGAATAAATATAGTCATGGGTCCTTCATCTTCAAAGTGCCACAGGCAGATGTTGGTTGTAGACTTTGTAATCCTAATCAAACAATCTTCACTAAAATCAATCAAACCTGCAACATACAAGTTACAGCCACAAAGGGTCAATACATTTTGAATTGTATTGGCAAGTGATACTATGGTAGTATAGTGGAGTCTAACATCTATATGCATTTGGCTAAGTGGAGTTGAGGCTTGCATTGCTCAAAATAGATTTTTCTTATCATTTTGAAAATACTAACTTTTTGCTAGACAAAATCATTTTCCTCAATCAAAGATTTCAAGATCCTTGTACCAAGCCATCTCTCCATCAATGATTGAAGAATTCAAACAACCCTTGTTCAATCCACAAGATTTTAACTTAGAAATTTGAATGATGAGATTATTGATTGCTTCCATGTCTTGATGCTCAAATTGTCCTTTACCAGGGACATGGCTAAGTACTTAGATTTTACACTCTGCAGAGGTGGTGCACTTTCCCCACAAGACTTGGTTTCCCAAGACAAGATCTTTCAGAAGCCTTCCCTTAGACCAAAATGGACGCGTTCCAACCTATCAAACACTACCACCAACTGTCCATATGGCTAAGTTCTTGCAACCTATATGATCATGGCAGAGCCCATATTGCCAAGTGGTTGCACTTGAAGCTTCTCAACATTTGACATCTCAAATCTCTTTGTTTCCTGGGTGGCCATCCACAAGTGAGATACACAAGCCAGGTCCATGGTCTTGTGTAACCACTCAACATAACCCAATCCTTCCATTTCCACCCAGGTGATTCATTAACTTAGTTGTTTTATTAAACAAAACCTAAGTCCTCAGACTTAGAATATTTTTCCATAGTGTGAATATATATTCCACCCATGTTTTCTATTAGCTAGGCTAAGCTTGATAGTAGTAGGAATATCTAACTTAGGAAATCCTACTAAGGATTCATCTACTAGGTTTTCCTATAGCAAGATTTATACTTAGCAAAATCCATGCAAGTTTTACTTAGCAAAATCACTAATGCATAGTGAAAGTAATAGGACAAAAGTATGAAGCATCACTTGCCTTTTTGGTAGGGAATGGTGGTTCACTTCTTGATCTTTCTAGTCTCACACTTCACTACAAATCAATCAAGCAAACACAAATTCAATTCACATTCCAAACCAAAGTCAAACAAACAATTCTTCACACACACAAAGTAATGGAATCTAAGTCATGTATGGGAGCATGCATAAGATAGTTTCATTTTGCAATTAGGGTCTCTATGGGGTTTCTAAACTTTGTAAGATCCAAATTGGTCATTTACCAAAGTGGCAAAGTCATTAGCAAGAGGGTTTTGTCCAAAAACTATTTTAAATCCATTTATCATTTCATGTGGTGAAAAATGTTTTTATCAAGGCAAAACTCTTAAGTTGTTCACCAAATGAGTTGCTAATTTGCAAAACTTGGTGTTTTAGGTAAGTAGGTTTGGTCCAAAACATTTTCTCAAAGTTTTCTTTGCAAAAACATTTCCATAATAAAATCAATAATTTTATTTAGCTAGAAAATGGCTAAGTCAAATAATTCAACCTAAATTTTACCAAAATCATTTTCAACACTAAGGGTTGGTTCCTAGGGTCAGTAAGGTCACAACAATCAAATTTGCAAAAGTTTTAACCCTAAAATAAATTTTAAACAATTTTTATACTCTAAACAAGCTCACAAAATAATCTGCAAAAACAAGCAAGCTAACAGATACTATTTTCTAAACCAAGGGCATTTTTGGCTAGGGCTTGTTCTCCTGATTTCAACGATATAAAGTTTGCAAAATTTGGACGTGTGGTTTGAAAGTTACAAGGGTTTGAAGTTTGCAAATAATTCTGATTTCAAATTCTAATTTCAATCTATCTGGTGACACGCGGCGGCTTCTTATTTGTCGGTACCGTTTCGGTTGGATCGCGGCTGTGGTGCGTTGGATTAAGTCTAATCGTGCGGCCCTGAACGCATACCCCTTCGCGTTAAGTGATTCTAATCCTACTCGCTCAATCTAGATCGGACGGCTGTGGAGTGTTCGACCATAGACGGGCGGCGCTGCGGCGGCTGCTGGCGGCGGCGACTCTGTTTTACGGCGGCGCCGGCGATATAGGAAGCGAAGAAGAGGGGGAGTGTGCTCACCGGGTTCGCTGACGCTTGCTGATGCTCAACGTGGTACGGGTTGGTGAAGGGGCGCACTGGGTCGGGCTTGATTGCTCGCCGGAGTTGAAGACAACGTCGGGCGGCTCTGTCTAAGGTCGAAGTCGACGTTGCAGATCATGCGGAGGCAAACAGAGGGCGTAGTTAGGTACGTAAGACCAAGGCGAATACGTTGGTGTGATCGGAAAGACGCGGGGCGGTCAGTGCTTACCGAGGAAGATCGTCGGAGAGGTTGCAGACACGGCGACGTTCGGAAGTTTGTCGTAGCCGAGGCTCTAGGGCGCCCGCGGTCAAATGGGTGGTACGGGGAGGAAGGTCTGGGAGTGGGGAAGCTGCCAGGGTGCTCGGGGGGGCTCGGGGTGGTGTGTGCTGGTCGGACTTTGGCGAGGAAGGTCGTCGGAGACAGGGAAGTGTCTGGCAAAATTCTTCGGCCTGGAGGCGCGCTTGAGGGAGGGGTCAGAGGGAAACGAGAGAGGACGTGCTGTCGTTTTATCGAGCTTGATTACTGCGAGTTAAGGTGGCTGCGTTAAGGAGTATTGATGCCGCGATTCAAAGCTTGCAACGGCGACGAGAGGAGGAAGAACCAGTCGCGGGGTGGGGAAGGAGAACAGTGGAAAGGGGTCCACTGGTCAGTGGGAAAAGAAACGAGGGGGGAGGTCCACTAGTCAGTCGCTCCGCGGGTTGTTTCAGCGGTGAGGAAAAACGGTTCGGGGGAGAGGGCAGATGGGTTGTTGGGCTGTTTGGGCTGGGCCTTGTTGGGTTGTCCTTTTCCATATTTTTTTTCCTGCCTGTTTGTTTTATTCTTTTCTATTTCTATTTTTTGATTTGATATTCAAACAAATGATTCAATCAACAATGCAACCATTCAAACAATTCAAACTTGTAATGAGTTTTTTGGTTCTGTTTAGTAGCATAAACCAACTTCCAAAATAATATTTTAAATCTTTTTAGGTTCCATTTATTAATTAAATAAAATGGACCATGGTTTATTAATAAAATAGGGTTTGGTTTAATTAATAAAATCTCTCTCTTAAATCCAAATGTTTTCAAAACCAAATCAGTAGGTTTTATTTGAAAAATATAAGATACTTGAAATACTTGTTTAAAATAAAATAACATTTTATTTTAGGTCCATTATCAATTAAATAAAATGGGCCTTATTCATTTACTTCAAATAAGATTTGTTTTATTAGAATATTTATTTTTAAAACTAAAATAGTACCAAAACCATTCAGTAGGTTTTATTTGGAAATAAAGAATATTTGGAGAACTTGTTTAAAATAAAATAATTTTTTTATTTTAGGGTTCATTAATAATTATATACAATAGACCTTCATTATTAAATCAAATAGGATTTGTTTTATTGATATATTTATTTTGAAATCTAAAATAAAGTCAAAACACTTTAATAGGTTTTATTTGTGAATATAAAATACTTGGAAAACCTATTTAAAATAATTTAATAAGTTTTGAGGTTTTAATTAAAATGGTAAAACCTTTAAATAAAATTTGGATAGTAATTCTTTATTAATTTACTTAAATAAACCTTTGTTATTTTTATTCAAAACAAAATGTTTGAATTCAAAGTTTGGTCAAGTTTTAATTTGGCTTTATAAAATAATCCTTATTTGTAAAACTTCTATTTCATTTGAAAACAAATCTTTTCATTTAATTGTTTCAAAATAATATTTCCAAATGTTTTTATTTTTCCTTTTATTAAATGTTTATCTTTTTAAATCCCTTTAGGTTTTTATTTAATTCAAATGGGTTTGAAGTTCCAATTGCATTCAAAAAGTTTCTTCTGGCTCTAAAAGTCAAACAAAGTTTTATTTTATTAATTTATTTTCACATTACAAGATTTGGAAAATCTTGGGATGTGACAATTTCCCCAAGAAGGTTGTTAAGAGCTATTGCCTAAATTCCATTAAAAATATTGATAGCATTAAGGTTGGAGAAATATATTGTCCCATTCCACAAGAAAATTTTCAAACTATTATGATTGGGACCATTGCTATCAAGTATGAGGTAACATAATCACCTTGTGGATTGCAAAGTTTTTCTTCATATAAGATTGTTTTGGTAACAAGACTTGATCAACCTTGTTAACAAAAGGATTTTAATGAAAAAAATAATGTTTCCACTATGGTTCTACTTGCTTTCTTTTACTTTTATCCTTCCTAGTCTTTGCTTTATCTTTAGTTTTTCTTGTTGTTTGCTTGTCTGAGTTTATTAGAGATCCTATAGTTTTGATTTTGGTTTGCTTTTGCTTCTTCTAAAAAAATTGTTTCTGCGAGAAAATCAATTTTCATACCCTGAAAATTGGCCAAAAATAAAGTTTCCCGAAAAATCCGAAAAAATTCAAAATAAATTTTTCCTCAAAAAAAGGGGCAGAGAGGCACCTGAAGTGACCCAGTGGCCACCCCAGGCCACCACACCCATGGTAGGAGCGGCCTACCAAGTGGCGGCGCCTGGGGGTCTGGCCCACCTAGGCCCCTCCAGGCTGCCTCCTTAAAGCCATCTTCTTTCTCTCTCCCGAAAAACACCGAAAAACTTGCTCAAGCTCAAGTTCTTGCTGTTCTTGCTCGCGATTTTTGATCTCCTTGTTTAGCCCATATCAAGTGCTGATTTTTGGAGGGATTGTTCATTGGTATGTGCCTCCTCCACTTGTCCAAGCAGATTTGTGATTGGTAGATTGTATCTTGAGTATTTTGCTGCTATAGGTGTCAGGTTGTTTGAGCTTGCATGCTTGTTCTATGCTTGGAAACTTTGTTTTGATGCATGTGTAGTCCTCTAGCAAGTTCCTATAGTAGTTGCTCATCATTTATCAACTTAGAAATCACTTGGTTTGATGGTTGTCTAAAAATTTCAGCAAGGAAGATGAGTGCGTATCCACTGAATCAATATGACTTGATGGTGCATGAGCCAATGAAGGTTCATCGTGAGGAGGCAGTTTTTCCTTCCATATATCCATGCCATGAATTTATGAGAACTGCGGGGATACTCCAAGACTTCCAAACTATGGTTACAAATGCAGGGTTGGAACACTTTGTTGAAGGTGAACCATTCCAATATGTTAAGCTAACCATGGATTTTGTGCAGAACTTCTGGTTCACTTGGTATAGTTCTAATCCCATGGTCCATTACAAAATATATAATATACCTGTCGGCCTGCCTTTTGCTGATTTCTGGGAAGCAATTAGAGTACCTCAGTGGAGATCTTGTGAGAAGATCAAGGAGAGGCCCAAGTCACTTATGGATTTATATGCTGAGATTTGCCAAGGTTTTGAGTTCTCAAAGGAAAGTGGTAAAATTCAGAACATTCAGCTCCCAACTATTAGATACTTTGCCTATTTTATTACCAAGTGTGTTCTTGCAAGAAAGATTGCTAGAAAGTTGTCTTCTTTTGATCTAGCTTTTATCGCAGCTGCTTTGAATAGGAATAGATCTTATAGTTTGGGTGTTGTGATAGCTCACCGTCTCACCACCAACCGTAAGAAGGGTGGAATTTGTGGAGGTCTCATTGCTTCTAGGTTGCTAGCTTTCCATGGTTTAGAGTCTCATTATTCAGATTTTCAGTTCCCCATAGAGAGGCTTGATATTGAATCCATGATTCAGCATGGTTTTGTTTCCTTGGGGGCTAATGTGATAAGTTTACCATATGAATTATCTTTTTCCCAGCAAGGTCGGACAAAGGGTAGGACTGAGAAAATAGTTTATTTTCCTGCACCTGCTTTGTTTAGGTTTGATAACAGGCAAGGATGGTCGCTTACGGAGGAGGAGGTTAACACATATGTGGCGGAACTCTCCCAGCAAGAGGAGAATGTTGAAGAGGATGTCGAAGACAATTCGGTTCAGCCCTCCAACTTGGGAGATTCTTCATACCAGTAGCCCTCATTTGATTGGGGCGCGTCTTTTCTTCATCGCATGTGCCTGACTATGATTATTCCTATGATGACCCACCAGCATGGGGGTACTATCCGCGCTATTGTGCCCCACTTAGGCCAAAAGCCTAAGCTTGGGGGGAGGTATACCGACATCACACACTCATATATATATCATGTTCGGACGGTTCTTTGTACATCCATTGTTTTTGCTTTCTTTTTGGTTTTTGTTGCTTCGTTCTAAAAAACCCAAAAATACCAAAAAAAATCGTTGTTTCTTTTAGTTTGTTTCTTTGCTTTGGTTTGCCTTAAAAGAAAAATCCAAAAATATTTTGCTTTGTTTGGTTTGCTTTGTTTTTGTTTGGTTTTTCTTTGTTTGATTGTTTCTAAAAATTCAAAAACACCAAAAAAATTTGTTCTTCTTCGTTGGTTTTGTGATTTCTTTGTAGGGTTCAGCCGTCCATAGTGGATTTTGGTTTCATGTTAATTATTCAAGTCACACAAGTGAAGGGAAATAATGAAGATTAAGACAACTCGAGGTGTGGTAAGAGGCTGGTAACGAATTCTATTTGTTTCATTTTTTGTACATATATTCTTCATTATGAGCATGCTTAGCCTGTTTGTGTAAGGTGTATGTCATTATGGATGATTAGTAGTTTTTGCTTGTCTATGATTAGCTTCAGCTTGCTAATAGTTTGTAGCATCTCATATGAATGTTTTCTTGCATTGTTTTATTCATACTTTGGTATGATATTGTGGTATCCTCCTCTGAATGTTCATGTGAATAGACTTGGCACATGCTCGTGCATGCATATGACTAATCAATAGTCACTAAGACTCGATGATTTATTTTGCCTCAGAGTTCTTGTATCACTTTCATACCATAATTAGTCCTATTTTGTTGCAAGCATGATTATGACAGCTATTGCTCTCTCGTTTGTCGCTCCCTCTCTATTGCTAGCCTTCACTTGCACTGAGTATGTGCTCTACCTGTGCTTCCAACTCCCCAAAATCAATACTGCCAGTTGTGTCCACCATACCTACCTATTAACATCATTTGCTACTTCAGTGCATATTCTATATGCCGTGTTTTCTTCCAAAATAAAATGTTTGTCTGTTTTGAGAAAGTTAGTTAGTAAAGCTCTCACGAACTTGATGGCACACTTTATTCTTTGCGCTTAATAATCTTTAACCATCGTGACCTATCCATGAAAGTTATATGCTTGCTAATTATATGCTGGGAGTCAGCAGAACCGTGCTGTCATGGGGAACGCTTTCAACATTTTTTTTGGATATCTCATCTAGTTGATACCTTGCTCTTTTGTTTACAGATGTCGATGATGTGAAATAAACGGGGAGGTTGTGAGTTCATGGAGTCTATACATTGTGTTAGAGAAACTCCTGAGCCGCTATCCTAAGCCATGCCTAATCATGGTGGAAACTTGCAGCATCACCATAATGAGGATCTATGAAGCATCCTCAATAAAAATCTATGCATATGGTAAATAAAAAGATTGCTGAGATGCTCATTGTTTGCTTGCCTTGTCATTTTGGTTATGGGAAAGCTCCTGTACCATGTGCAAGGGGTACCCCGTTGGCGGTTCTCGATGATATGATATGCATGTATTTAAAATGACAAGAACTTTCAGGTGACCAAAGTTGAGTAGCATGCGGAGCGACCCTCATACTCAAGGGACTTGGGATTTCCAGTTTATGGTATGTCAATCATATGATTCAGAGTGGACCTCACTTTGACCTTAACCACATGAAGATGCCTATGATAGGGGCAATGAGAGCTCAAAGCTAATGAGTACCTTCCTTTCAGCATTGGGAAGCCTTTCAAACCTTTCAAAACCATTTTCACAACTTTGTTGAGTCACCACTTATTCTATGAGCACCTTCTTGAGAGCATAGTTGTCATTCTTTTGTTTGTTCCAAAACTTGGTTAATTATGTAATGACTTTGATGTTTGTATCTCTGATATCTTTACTTATAGTCTTCACTTGAACTTCGGAGGTGCCTTGGCATTTATATTGTGCTCCACAAACAAAGGCAATCGAGATACCACTCTATCATACCTTATTATGAGCATTGCAATGTTGCTTATGTTTATGTTTCATGCTACTTATTATTATTGAGTTGGTTTCTCTTCATAGCTTGCAATGACTATTGAGTAGACTTAGTTGCATACTCATTATTATGAATTGTCTAAGCATCCACTCCTGTGCTGAGAATATTTACATCATATGAAGCAAAGTGTTCATGAAAGTTCTTTTATCGCACTCAGTTTTCAACTGAATTGCTTGAGGAAAAGAAATAATCTAAGCTTGGGGGAGTTGATACGTCCAAAATGTATCTACTTTCTCGAACACTTTGATATTGTTTATTCTCTAAACTTGTGTGATTTGGATACAACTAACATGGACTGACGCTGTTTTCAGCAGAATTACCTTGGTGTCTTGTTTTTGTGCAGAAAATCAACTATCAGGAAAAATCCCGGAAAATATGCCAAAAATTATATTTCACCAACAGATCCACAGAGCTAGAAGATAAGACGGATAGGAGTCCTAGGGGGCCCACACCCACCCCAGGCGCGGGCCCACCACTGGCCGTGCTTGGAGGGGGTGCAGCCACCCCAGGCACCCCCTCGGCCTCCCTCTGCGCCTATAAGTTGCCTTTCGACCTAAAAACCGAGGAGGGTTTGATAGTTTTCCAGAAAGAGTTCCGCTCCGCCACCGCCACCAGAAACCAAGATTCGGATCCCTAAACTCCGTTCTGGCACCCTGCCAGGACGGGAAATTTGGAGAGGATCATCACCATCGTCATCACCGATGCATCTCCATCAACCACCGATGTTTCCCTCATCCATGAGTGAGTAATCCCCCCTGTAGGCTTGGGGATGGTAGGGATTGGATGAGTTCTATCATGTAATCTAATAAGATTTGTTAGGGCATAGTGCCTAGTATCTCTATTACTGCTATTTGACTTTGTTGCAACTTGTTGTTCTTAATGCTTGTCACTAGGGCCCGAGTGCCATGATCTTAGATCTGAACTTATTATTGAATCATTATGATGGTATTGTTTGTGATCTTATCTGCAAGTTGTGTACACATATCATTGTCCGGATCCAAAGGCCCCAAAGTGACAATAATTAGGACAACCGGAGGGGATGGCTATGGTGTGAGGATCACATGTGTTCATGGAGTGTTAATGCTTTGCTCCGGTGCTCTATTAAAAGGAGCACCTTAATTGCCAGTAGTTCCCTAGAGGCCCCGCTACCACGGGCTGGCTGGACAGAAGATGTTGTGCAAGTTCTCATTGCGAGCACGTATGACTATATTTGGAGCACATGCCTAGGATTTTTTATTACTTGGATGCTTGTTATTATTTATCTACAATGCCCTAGATCTTGAAGTTACATGTTTAGACTCGTTATCTACAATGTCCTACCGCACTCGAATCCTACTATTACCGTTACTGTTGATGTTGCTCCTGCTTTACTGTTGGTACTACCAAAATGTTGCTACTAATAAACTTCTATGAGCAAGAACTATTTTCAGGTGCAGCTGAATAGACAACTCAGTTGTTAAGGCTTGCAAGTATTCTTTGGCTCCCCTTATGTCGAATCAATATATTGGGTAATACTACCCGCGAAGACTGGTGCGATCCCCTATACTTGTGGGTCATCAGAGAAACGCCTGGGCCGCTAGCCTAAGCGATGCCTAATCATGGTGGAAACTTGCAGCATCACCATAATGAGCATTCTGTGAAGCATACTCAATAAAAAGCTATGCACATAGTAAATAAAAAGATTGCTAAGATGCTCATTGTCTGCTTGTCTTGTCATTTTGGTTATGTGATAGTTCATGTACCATGTGCAAGGGGTATCCCATTGGCGGTTCTCTATGATACGCATGTACTTACTATGAAAAGGACTTACAAGTGACTAAAGTTGAGTAGCATGAGGTGTGACCCTCGTATTCAAGGGACATGAGATTGCCAACTTATACTTTGTCAAGCATATACTCCATAGTTTGTTCACTTTAACCTTAATCACTTCAAGATGCTTATGATAGGGGCAATGAGGGCTAAAAGCTAACAAGTACCATAATTTTTGGAAGATATTTTTGAAACTTGAAATCCCTGCTTCCCTTTTGAAGGACCTTCTACCTTTAGGCACCAGTTAAGAGAGCATAGTTGCCATTCTTAGTTCTATGTGCAGTATCCCAAAACTTATTGATTGATGCATACTTTTGATATTGCTTGTTCTTGTGCTATTTGTATCTAGTCACTCTTATGAACTTTGAAGGTGTCCTATGCATTGATTTGCTACTCCATGAGGGACAAGCTGAATGCCACTATGCCATGTTTTCTGTATGTGAAACAAACAAACGTTTTTCAATGCATGTTATTCATGATCTTTGTTTGTAGCCTTTCATGTTGCATGAATAGTTACTTTGTCTTATTGTTAGAACTCCATCTTTTATGCACATATTTAGAGTTCTTTGATCCCATCTTTCAATGCTTGCAAATGGTTTGATCTTGGTTTTGATGGTGCATGTCACCTCAAAAATTATTCTTTTATCACTTACCTACTCGAGGACGAGCAGGAGTTAAGCTTGGGGATGCTTGATACCTTGAAAACATATCTATAATTTTTGATGCTCCATGCTTGTTTAGTATCCACTTTTCTATGTTTTGTCTACACTTTGAGGTATTTTTATACACTTTCTGGAGCTAACCTATTGACAAGATGCCATAGTGCCAGTTGCCTGTTTTCTGCTGTTTTTGGTTTCAGAAAGCTAAAAAATGAATATTCTCGAATTGGACGGGACAAAAGCCAAAGTTCATATTTTTACCGGAGTGATACGGAAAATCGAATATGAGACGGAGGAGGAAACCACGGTGGCCACACCCTAGGTGGGTGCAGGCCCACCCTAGGGCGCGCCCACAGGGGGTGTGGGCCCCGTGGACCTCCACCGACCTTGACTCCTGTGCCTATAAGAAGCCCCCGGGGAGAAAACCCTAAACAATCCATCAGACTTCCAGAAAAACCTTTGTAGCGCCGCCGCCACCGAAAGGGAGATTCAGGGGACAGAAAGTCTCTGTTCCGGCACCCTGCCGGGACGGGGAAGTGCCCTCGAAGCCATCTCCATCTATCTCCATCGCTATCTTCATCATCGTTGTTGATTCCCATAATAAGGAGGGAGTAGTTCTTCCTCGAGGCTAAGATCTCTATCGGTAGCTATGTGTTCATCTCTCTCTCTATGCATGGTCATATTGTGATCATGAGCTTTGTAATCAAGTAGATCTACCTTTCTACTCAAGTGCTTCAATAGATCTCTGCTCTCCCCATGTGTGTGAAAGTGACAGCATGCACGCCATGGTGGCACTTAGGTTTGAGTCTACATAATTACTCTTTGTGCTTTAATAGATCTATGCTTTTCCCCACGTGTGTGAAAGTGACAGCGGGCATACCATGTGTGGCACTTTGGCTAGATTGAATATTTGTTATGAGTTATATTTGGAGTTGGATGTTTCTATGAAATTGTGGTGTTTGTTGGAACCATCTAGCGCTCAAGGTGATAGTGTGGGGTTATCTAGATTGGGGATGGACCTACCATGGATTAGAGTGTCCAACCGAAGAGTGGTTAAGAGTAGTATCATGAAGAGAGGATATTTATATGAGAGAGTGTTCACTAGTGAAAGTATGATCCCTAGGCCTTGTTTCTAAGCATTGAAACACCATTTGCATCTAGATATGTTGCATGTTTGCTTGCTTCCATCCTTTTGCCTGTAGTATTTACCTCACCGTCAAGCTATTTTCTGGCACTCACACATGTTACCCCACGTCAACAACAAGTCAGAAGCTATTTTCTGGCACCGTTACCGCTTGTATTTCACTATCTCTTTGCCGAACTAGTGCACCTATACACCTGACAAGTGTATTAGGTGTGTTGGGGAAACAAGAGACTTCTTGTATCTTGATTGCAGGTTTGCTTGAGAGGAATTGAAAGAACATTTCATAATCCCTAGTGTTTTGTGTGTTAGATAACAATATCAAGGATTATTTAATGTGTGTTGAAGTGTTGCAACTCCCTTTGAGAAAAAGGGAAAGGATTCTGCCTTTGGGGGCCGATAATCTGCCCCCACCAGGGGCGGATAATCCGCCCCTCCCTCTTCCCAAGCAGGTGCAAGCCCCAGAAGGGGGCGGAGTTTTGGCCGGATTTTCCGGCCCCACCGGATAATCCGCACCTCAGGGGGCCGGATAGTCCGCCCCCCATGCTCATCGGCAAGGCGCAAGCCCCAGAGAGGGGGCGGAGTGTTGGCCGGACTTTCCGGTCTGGCCGGATAATCTGCCCCTGGAGGGGGCCGGATTATCCCCCCCCCCACAAGATCTTCAACAAGTTTTGCAGGCGCCAGCCCTAGAGAGGGGGCGGAGTTTCCCCCGGAGAATCCGCCCTGGGGGCGGAGTTTTCCCAGGGGGCGGATAATCCGCCCCAAGTGGGGGGTGGATAATCCGCCCCCAAAGTTGTGCAACGGCCAGATCTAGGGAGGGGGTATTTAAGCTAGCCTTCCCCCTCCTGCCAGATCCCCCTCCTGCCAGGTGCATATCTAGAGAATTTACTTTGTGTCAAGCCTAAAATTGAAAAAGTATTAAAAATTGGTTAGCACCTATTCACCCCCCCCTCTAGGTGCCCATATGATCCATTTCAATTGGTATCAGAGCCTCGGCTCTTATTTCGGGCTTAACCGCCTAAGAGAAGTATGGGTTCCAAGGTAGATGGGAGTGATGCTCCGGAGATAGTCACCATGAACGATCTCAAGACGTTGGAAACAATCTTGGTGAATTCAATGGAGGATAAGATGGAAGAGATGCGTCAATTGATAATGCGTCTCTCCACATCCGCAGCATCACCTCCATCTAACTCTGAGGATACCACTCCGCAATCCAAGGAAACGGTAAAACTATTTCCAAAGATAACGAAGTGGTTGGTGATGACACTAGCAAGAGCTCCTCCTCGAAAAAGGATTGTGGTAAGGATGGATACAATGAGGTTTCTCATGTGTATTATCCTGATCCACCTATTCCTCACCCACATATACATAATAGGGGTGATCCACCCAAACTTTCTGCATCTACTTTTACTCAATGGCATTTTTTGATGAAATCTCATGTGTGCAGTTCATCCATAGAGCTGTGGAAGATCATCGAAAATGGTCTTCATGTTGGAAACCCCAACAATCTCATAAGAAGAGAAGTGGTCGATAGCCAACTCAACGCTACAGCTCTACACATGATACAGCTTGGTGTGGGGGACAAAGATATGCCACACATTCAGCATCTTAGTACAACGAAGGAAGCTTGGGATGCTCTCACCGAGCTCTTCATCGGAAATGAAAGTATGAAGAGGAATAGATATGATGCATTGAGCAACGAAGCTGAAGGATTCTATATGTTGGATGGAGAAGACCATGAAGACATGTATAGGAGGCTTAAGGCTATAGCCACAAATTTCAAAAATCATGGTGCCGCTCATGTTGATGATGCATGGATCAAGCGCAAGTATGTCAGTGCTCTTATGCCGTTTGAGCCCACAGATTTGAAAAGTCTCCACGGTAGGCATAACTATCACCTCATGACATCCAATGAGGTAATGCAAGAAATGACCGCCTTCAAAGTGGCTGCCAAGAATGCCGAAGATGCTCGTGCTCGAGCTATGGGGATGCAAAAAGGGGTCAACGTGGCCTTGAAGACTAGTGTGATTGATCATGATGAATATGCTCTAGAAGGTCTAGACTGTCCTGAGGATATAAAAAGGATTCATGGACAATACTTGGCTCTTTATGCTAGAAACTTATGGAGAGATCCAGCCAAGGCTAAAGCTGAACTGGAACGCAAGAGTGGAGCATATGGAAGAAAAGAAAATGGTCCCAAGCTGAGAACATGTTTCAACTGTGGTGACCGGCTGCACTTCGTAGCTGAGTGTCCATATCAAAGTAGGAAACATAATGGAGGAAGACTCATTTTCAAGGACAAGTCAAAGGCTCCACGCAAGAAACAGTTTGTAAAGAAGAATGGTCCTTTCAAGAAGCAACCAAAGATTATTCTAGTGGATCAAGAAGAATATTCATCGGGAAGTGAAGATGAGGACGAGGACGATAGCTCTCAAGAGGTGGCTGCTATACCCACCACATCTACATCAACTTCTCTCTTCGACTCTATGAACGAAAACATCATCAACAAGAATGCTACTTGTCTCATGGCAAGGAGCTCTGAGGTAACTTCTTCTAACTCTTCTTTTCCTAAGGCTATGATTGACATGGATGATCCTACTAGCCTTAAGGTTAAAGAAGAGATTATTGCTTTGGATTATTTCTATACTAACTTGCAAGGTGAGCACAAAGTTCGTTTTGAAGCTCTTATGGATCAGCTAGCCCAAAACGAAGCTCTCCTTGAAGAAAATGGCAGAATTGGAAGGGAGGATGTAATGGAAATTGCATCCTTAAAAAATTCTCTTGAAGAAGAGGAAGAGGCTCGGGTCTCTCTTGAAGAGAGGCTTGTGTCTATTGAAGAGTCACATGATGAAATTGTGACTAAACTTGTTAAGGAACGTGACAATGCTGTCACCAAAGCAAAGAAGTTAAAGAAGGAAAAGATTGACTTTGGGGCTGCTCATGATAGACTCTCCGAGGAATTGGAGAAACTTGACAATGCTCACAAGGCGTTTCAATGAGTTCTCTATTCTCAGTGAGTCACATGATCAGCTTCAAAGTCGATTGGCCAAATATGATACTCCTAGATCATCCAACTCAACATATAGTAACAAGGAAAATGCTAGTGTGGAAAAAGAAGTGATCAAGGACATCACTCCGAAGGATAAAGGTGTGCTTGATGAAGTCCTTGGAAAACAAAGGTCAAATCATGGTAAAGAGGGACTCGGGTATGTCACCAAGTCCAAGAAGAAGAAAACCAAGAATAACAAGACCAAGAATGTGCAATCAAAGATAAGCACCGCTGAGAAGAATATCACAAAAGACAAGACTAACAATATTGGTTTTGCAAGGTCTCACAATCCGAATTATGAACTCTTTTGTGATGTCTATGGCGATGTTTACGCTTATTATGTCGGTCCCGTTGATAAATATATTGCTTGGTCTATTTGGGTCCCAAAGACCCTTGTTACTAACATGAAAGGACCCATTGAAAAATGGGTACCTAAAACCAAGAAGTAATTTTCTTGCAGGGCTATGCTTCCAGTGGGTCGAAATGGGTGCTGGATAGTGGCTGCACTAGTCATATGACCGGAAGCAAGGATATCATCACGGAGATGCATCCAAATCATGATAATATCATAGTCTCCTATGGTGATAAGTCTAAATCTCAAGTATTGGGTCTTGGCAAGGTTGTGGTTGCCCACGATATCTCTCTCGTGGACGTCATGCTTGTTGAGACCCTCGGTTACAGCCTTCTTTCTGTTCGTGCCCTTGGCAAGATGGGTTTTTCTATTTTTATCGATGATGATTTGGTGGTACTCTTGTGGAGCAAGTCTCTAAAGGTTGCTTTTGTTGGATACGTCGAAAATGACCTGTATGTGGTGGACTTCTCGGGGAAAACCACTTCGGGTCCGATGTGTCTATTCAGAAAGGCCGACGTGGGCTGGCTATGGCATCGCCGTTTAGCCCATGTCAACTTGAGAACTTTGAAAAGTCTCCAAAAGGGTGGCCACATCCTTGGACTAAAAGACAATGTCTCTTTTGCCAAAGATCGTGTTTGTAGGGCTTGTGTAGAAGGAAAAATGCATGACTCTCCCCACAAGAGGAAGACTATTGTGTCATCAAAGAGGATCTTGGAATTACTTCATGTGGATTTATTTGGTCCTCCTTCTCATGCAAGTCTTGGTGGGAAGAAATATTTCTTGATCATTGTCGATGATTACTCAAGATACACATGGGTCTATTTTTTCAAGCTGAAAAGTGAGACTCAACAAACTTTCATTGACTTTGCCAATGAAGTCCAACGTCAACACAATGTTCCTATCTTGGCAATAAGAAGTGACAACGGCTCCGAATTCAAGAACTACACTTTGAATGAGTTTCTGAGTGAAGAGGGGATTAGTCATCAATATTCCGCTGCGTACACCCCTCAACAAAATGGTGTAGCCGAGAGGAAGAACCGAACTTTGATGGACATGGCAAGATCAATGTTGGCTGAATTCAAGTCTCCTTATAATTTTTGGGCTGAAGCCATATCCACTGCTTGTCACTCATCAAACCGGCTATACCTCCGAAAGATTTTGGACAAGACTCCATATGAAATTCTTACCGGTAACAAGCCCAACATCTCATACTTCAGGGTATTCGGGTGTAAGTGTTTCTTTCTTATTAAATGTGTCCGTTTGTCAAAATTTGAGTCCAAGGTTTTAGAAGGTATTTTTGTTGGTTACGGTGCCGAATCCCACACTTATAGAGTCTACAACAAGCTCACTGGGATTGTTGTAGAATCTTGTAGTGTGGAGTTCGATGAAAATAACGGCTCCTTTGTAGGGAAAGTTGATGTTTGTGATGCAGATGTTGAAATACCCCAAGATGCCATAAGAAGAATGGGCGTGGGATTTTTCCGCCCCATTGAGGAACCCCTTGTGCGGATCGGGAAGGACAATGCTCCACACATGTGGAGCCTTCATCTACACAAGATCAAAAAGCTCCTACTGTTGGAGAAATTCCTGCACCAACACCACAATCTGCTAAACATCATCTATCCCCTGGACAAGTTGGTAGTCCCAGGCCGGACTATCCGCCCCCTACAAGGGGCGGACAATCCGCCCCTGGCACTCCAACTCGTTCCAGAGGATCCAGAGGAGAAGCCAACAACTCTGAAGCTCCCAGGCCGGATTCTCCGGCCCCTGAGGGCGGATTATCCGGCCCTGGTTCTCCAACTCGTGTCAGACACTCTCAGGAAGAAGTCTCTGGTAATTCGCCTCCAGGCCGGATAGTCCGGCCCCTCCAAGGGGAGGAGTATCCGTCCCTGAAGAACAAACTCAGCAGCAATCTTCTGGTGTTAATGAAGACAAGGATACAAATACTGAATAAACTCCTTCTAGAAACAATAAGGACATTGAGGCTTGTCGCAAGGCTCGTGCTGATCGGAACCTTGAACTAAGGGGACACACTCTTGACAAGGTTGTTGGTGATCTACGACAAAGGGTATCCACTAGAAGATAACTTGCAAGCTTCTGTGATCATCAAGCTCACATTTCCATGGTTGAACCGAAGAAGGTTTTTGATGCTCTTGAAGACCCTGATTGGGTTGTTGCAATGCATGAAGAATTAAATAACTTCGAACGCAACAAAGTTTGGAAGCTCGTAGAGAAACCAAAGGATTGCCGCAATGTTATCGGCACCAAGTGGATCTTCAAGAACAAACAAGATGAAAATGGCATTGTTGTGAGGAATAAAGCACGACTCGTGGCTCAAGGATTCTCTCAAGTGGAAGGAATTGATTTTGGCGAGACTTATGCTCTTGTGGCTCGTCTTGAGTCCATCCGTATACTTCTTGCATATGCAGCCCATCATAATTTTAAATTACAACAAATGGATGTTAAGAGCGCTTTTGTTAATGGTCCTCTACATGAGTTAGTATACGTCAAGCAGCCCCTGGGGTTTGAGGACCCCAAATTTCCGAACCATCTCTACAAACTCGATAAGGCGCTCTATATGGCCTTAAACAAGCCCCACGTGCGTGGTATGAGCATCTTAAAGAGCTTTTGCTAGACCGTGGATTCGAAGTTTGGCAAATCGATCCCACTCTTTTTACTAAGAAGTTTAATGGGGAGCTTTTTGTATGCCAACTTTATGTAGATGACATTATTTTTGGCTCTACTAACCAAGCTTTTAACGATGAATTTTCAAAGCTTATGACTGACAGGTTTGAGATGTCCATGATGGGTGAGCTGAGGTTCTTTCTTGGATTTGAGATCAAACAACTTAGAGAGGGAACCTTTATTAATCAAGCTAAGTACATCCAAGACATGCTCAAAAGGTTCAAGATGACGGATCTCAATGGCGTTGCTACCCCAATGCAAACAAAGTGTCATCTTGAGCTCAATCCCAAGGGTAAAGACGTGGATCAAAAGGTATATCGATCCATGATCGGCTCTCTCCTTTACCTTTGCGCATCTAGGCCCGATATCGTGTTAAGTGTAGGAGTGTGTGCAAGGTACCAAGCCGCTCCTAAATAAAGCCACTTAGTGGTGGTCAAGCGAATCTTCCGATATTTGGTTCATTCCCCAAATTTTGGGTTATGGTATCCCAAGGGTTCAAGTTTCTCTCTATGTGGTTACACTGATCCAGATTGGGCTGGTGACAAAGATGATAGGAAATCAACCTCTGGTGCATGTAAATTCTTGGGCAGGTCTCTAGTGTGTTGGTCATCAAAGAAACAGAATTGTATTTCACTCTCAACCGCCGAAGCTGAATATGTTGCTGCTGCAAGTGCTTGTACACAATTATTATGGATGAGGCAAACTTTAGAGGAATATGGTGTCAATTGTGACAAAGTGCCTCTATTATGTGACAATGAAAGTGCTATCAAAATTGCTTACAATCCCGTGCAGCATACAAGAACAAAACATATAGAGATTCGCAACCACTTTATTCGGGATCATGTTGCTCGTGGTGATATTTCCCTATCCTTTGTGAGCACGAAGAACCAACTTGCTGATATTTTCACGAAGCCTCTTGATGAAGCAAGATTTTGTTATTTGAGGAATGAGCTAAATATCATAGATTCAAGGAGCTTGGCTTGACTACCCTTGCGCACTCACTTGCTCTTATTCATGTATTTGGTTTAGATGCGGGCATAGACATAGGGGGAGTGTGGTCCTAATTGATTGGGCCAACCCTCCCCCATAATGCCGAAAGCAAGTAAAATCATTTCCCTTAATATCATTTTGTGATATGTGGGTCATCGATGAGCATTGGTTTTGAACTCAAGATACATCTTCGCGGTGTCATGCCATGCTCTCCAACATGGTGGCTTTGGCCACCGCCCTCTTCCTCGAGAAGAGTTGGTTTCTCATGGGTCTCGTTGGATTTTCTTGCATATCTCATGTTCTTATGGAAAACACACTCAAATTTGGCTTTTGATTGATTTGATTCTTGCAAATTTGGGTGTGTAGTACCATCTCAGTTTGATGCTCTCAACCCAAGCCTTTATCTCCCTCCTTGAACCATCTATTCTTGCACACAAGTCCTCTAAAACACCATCGAGAGGTTTGCTAGGTTGCTCTGGCCTGAATCTGTAATTTACAGAATTTTAGGGGGGGGGCGGATTATCCGCCTTAAGTGGGGGGTGGATTATCCGCCCCGGGCGAATTCGGCCCCTTATAGGCTGGGTCGGGGAGGGCAGGCTCAAACAGATCAGCCAACCCTCCCCCAACCCTACCTCTGCCCCCCAGCTGCCGCCGGAGCATCCGCCTCTCCCGGAGTCGATTCGACCACCGGATTCTCCGGGCTCTCCCCGGATCTTCTTCACCTCGCCTCGAGTATCTTCTCCTCCGCGATTTTCCTCCAATGAGTGAGGGTAACTCCCTCATCTCTCTCCTTTTGTATGGGATGCATTTTATTTGGTGGAAATCTCGTTGTAGAAGGTCCGTGGTGTTGTTCCTTACATGCTAGAATCAGTAGAATTGCAACCCTAGTACCGATCTATTTTGCCATGGTAGATCTGGGCCAATCCAGAAAATTTCTGCGGGGCGGATTATCCGCCCCTGCCAGGGCCGGATAATCCGTCCTGGAGATTAAATTCTGGTCTGTTTTGGTCCTGCTTCTGCAATACACATCATTGGTTATGGGTTGCAATGCTACTCCTTCTCCGTGTTCTTTCCTAGACTTGTGTGTATGCTTATCTCCATGCTATCCCTCTAATGCTTTTCACAGGTGGTTCCAAGCCGACCAAGACCTTCGTCCGTCCTTCCCGTTCCCGTTATCTCAAGCCTACTGCAGAAGGCAAGTTCATTGACGAGACCGAGGTCAGCAGAGCAGCAAGAGAGGCTGAACGGATGACAGAGGCAAGTAAGAAAACTAAGAGGACTGCATCTCACAAGGGCAAACAGTCTCGGCCCAATTACAAGGCTATGGACAGTCTTCAGTATGCCACCATTCGCCAGACTGATTATTATGATGAGGCTGACAGTGATGGTCCCCCCGAGGACTCTATGTTTTGGAATGCCCACTTTCGGGCTATTCATGATGATGTCTATGCTACTCTCAAGCTTCGCCCTATTCGTCCCATCAATTTGACTGAGGCTCAATCCAATACAAGGCTCATTGAGGCACTAGATGTGACCAACAAAATGGGGCTGCACCACCTCATGACTATCCAATGCAACTATGATTCCTCTATGGTGCGGCAGTTCTTCTCAACTCCGGTGATTTGCGGTGATGAGCGCCGTACTATGAAGTGGATGACAGGGACCACCATGATTCAGTCGGACTTTCGCACCTTTGGGCAGGTTCTTGGTTATGCATTCCATGGCCGTGACACCCCTTCAGGCCATCGTATCATTTCTCCTCTGAAGCCATCCAAGGATACTGCACTTGCTCCTTGCCTTTCTTCTGATGGTGTTGCTGGTACTTTCGCTGGCCTCTCTCCCTTGTATGCCTCCCTTGTTGGCATATTTAGGGACTGCATCGCTCCTAGTGGTGGCAACAATGACAGGATCCGTGGGCACCTGGTTCCACTCCTTGCTTTTGCTCACGAGTGTGCCACTAACTCTGGATCAGCCACAGGTTACAAACTGGATGTCATGGACTATATTTATCATGAGATGACAGATGCTATGATCAACAGGCTCTCTATTCCTTATGCTCCTTTCATAATGATGCTCGTCAAGCATATGTTGCCACATGAGGATTTTGGCACTGCTCTGGATGGAATTCACAAGCCCAAGAAAATCTACAACAAGGCTCAGAAGACCCATCACCCTTCCCCTGCCCCGGAGTCCTTCATGCGTGATGCTCGGGCTAGTAGTCGTCGTTCCACGGTGTCCCCAATGGCACGCGAGGTTAAGCAGCTCACTTGGTTCCAGCGGCACATTCTTTGCATGGGCATTGACACTCACAAGGGACAATATGAGGCTTACCACAGGGATCATGAGAGGGATCACACGCAGCAGCTTATTCCCCACCATGTCTCAGCTGCCACTGGCCATCCACCTCCTCCCACTGCTCCGGATCCGTATGCTCAGTGGAACACCTCAGGGATCAACTATGGCGATCTTGAGAGTTGCCTCTTTCCTCCTCCACCGAGGGCACCCACTCCTCCAGCTGATGACGATGATGATGAGTATGATGAAGAGGAAGGGGACGGGAATAACTACGACGAGGATGAGGAGGAGTGATCTACAGGGGTGTTAGCATCGCTCTTCTTCCTTTTTGGCGTTTCGATGCCAAAGGGGAGAAGTAGTTCTATTAGGTCTCGTGGATTTGCAAGGGTCGGGCGCAAGCATTTTTCTTTTAGTCGTTTTATTTGCTTGCTTGTGCCTTTCTTTTTTTAGCGTGAACTTATTTGCTATTTGTGTTTGATTATGTAAGACTATGTCGTGCTCCACTATGTTTGGTACTATGTTTGGTATTCATGGAATTCTGGATTTATCTATTGTGGATCTCATGGAATTCTGGATTTATCTATGGAGCATATTTGATGGCATATGGATTCATGGGATGATCTATGTATGCATCAGTATTGTTGGGATGTGCTTGGAGGCTATCAAACAAACTATGTTCTTTGGCTATATTCTCATCCCGGTGGTATGACCTTGTTTCCCAAACCACCTTGTTTCAATTATCTTTGTTATGGAAGTTGTGTTCTCTCTAGTGTGTGTATTTGTATTCAAATGCAAATTTTAAATATGCACACATCTAGGGGGAGCGTCTTTAATTATTTAAGATGGCATTAGCCGGTTTCATTGCAAATCCTAATATTGTTATCTAACACCAAAAAGGGGGAGATTGAAAGAACATTTTATAATCCCTAGTGTTTTGTGTGTTAGATAAGAATATCAAGGATTATTTAATGTGTGTTGAAGTGTTGCAGCTCCCTTTGAGAAAAAGGGAAAAGGATTCTGCCTTTGGGGGCGGATAATCCGCCCCTCCCTCTTCCCAAGAAGGCGCAAGCCCCGGAAGGGGGGCAGAGTTTTTGCCGGATTTTCCGGCACCGCCGGATAATCCGCCCCTCAGGGGGGTCGGATAGTCCACCCCCCATGCTCATCGCCAAGGCGCAAGCCCCAGAGAGGGGGAGGAGTGTTGGCCGGACTTTCTGGTCTGGCCGGATAATCCGCCCCTGGAGGGGGCCGGATTATCCGCCCCCCCAAGATCTTCACCAAGTTTTGCAGGCGCCAGCCCCAGAGAGGGGGCTTAGTTTCCCCCGGAGAATCCGCCCTGGGGTGGATAATCCGCCCCAAGTGGGGGGCGGATAATCCGCCCCCAAAGTTGTGCAACAGCCAGATCTGGGGAGGGGGTATTTAAGCCAGCCTTCCCCCTCCTGCCAGATCGCTTGATTCATTCAAAAAAGACGAGATCTGATCTGCAACATTCATCCAAGAGAGCTCCACCTAGATCCACCCAAAGGCCCCGTCCCTTGGAGAATCGAAGGAGCAGAACTCGATCTTCATCATCAGCAATCAAGCGCTTCATCTCCTCTCCATTCATTTGGATAACCCCCGATCTAGTATTTCTTGCAAATACCTAGATCCTTGTTTTTGTTTATATTGATAAACCTTGTTCTTGTGGCAGCTTGTTATCATCTCGGGAGCCCCCAATTCGGTTGTGGGTGTGTGCCCCGATAGTGTTGTAAAAGGCACCGGTTCCCGCCTCGAAGGGATCCAATAGTGGAGAAGGTGGATCAGGCCTCTCGTGGCGAGATCTATCGGAGAATAGGGTGAGTCCTATTGTGGCGTGGTGGTCTTAGAACCACCCACCCCTCCAACGCAGATGTACTTGAAGGGTTTCGCGGCATAGTAAATCAAAATTTTCTACGGATGCGAACAGAGGGAAAGCCAAGATCTAATCTAGGATATGCAATCAACGAGAGAGATTGGATTAGATCTTCATACCCTTGAAGATTCGCACAGCGGAACGTTCGTCGGAACGTGGGTGATGTAGTCGTACTCGCTTCTCCTCCTCGCGATCCGATCCGATCTAGCACCACAAGTGGCGGTGCCTCTGTGAGATGCACACGTGAAGCACCTCGACGTCTCCTCCTTCCTCGGACCAGCAAGTATGGTGGAGAGATAGATTGGATCTACAACACGACGGCGTGGTGTATATGGTGGAGAATTTCTGCAGCAGGGCTTCGCCTACAAACAGTCGGGAGGGAGAGAGGAAAGCTAGCAAGGCGGCTAGGGTTTGGAGGAGAGGTGTGGGGGGTTGGTGCGCCCCCACCCCTCTTTATATAGAGGGGGGGGCGCAGCCCTAGCTCCTCCCCCAAGCCCAAAGGATAAGGAGTGGGGGGCATGGACTCTCCCCTCTTCTAGAAACCCTATCTCTAGTTTAAACGATTTAAACTCTCTAGGATCGGCTGGGCCCTATGGGGCCTTGTTCCCCTGGCCCAATGCGGCCAGGACACTCCCTCATAGGCCCATGCCCCCTCCCGGAAGGTGGGGCCATGTTGGTCCCCTTCCGGAAGGTTCTAGAAGCTTCCGGTACAATACCGATTAACCCGGAACAATTCCGAACTCCAAAAACTGCACTGCCTTATATGAATCTTATTCTCCGGACCATTCCGGAACCTCTCGTGATATCCCGGATCCCATCCGAGACTCCGAACAAAAAATTCATAAACCAATTATCCAATATATCCTAGCGTCGAGATACGTTAAGTGTGTGACCCTGCGGGTTCGAGAATATGCAGACATGATCTTCTATCAATAATCAACAGCGGGGTCCGGGCACCCATATTGACTCCCACACATTCATCGATGATCATATCGGATGAACCACGATGTTAGGATTCAAACAATCCCATATATATATTCCCTTCGTCTCGCGATATTTTACTTGCGCGAGATTCGATCGTCGGTACCGTCATACCTAGTTCAATCTCGTTCACAGCAAGTACTTTACTCGTTCCGTAATCCGATATCACTTTGTGATTAACTCCTTAACCACATGCTTGCAAGCGGTGTTGATATCGATTACCGAGTGGGCCCGAAGTATATCTCTCCGACTTGGGAGGGACAAATTCCATCTCGATACATACAACCCAACAGATACTTTCCGATCACCTGAGAGACACCTTTATGATCACCCTCTCATAGGATGACGTTTGATGACCTCAAAGCTTTCTTCCGATACCAGGGAGTTGTATTATCTCATGGTCTAAGGAATACAATATTTGACATAGGAAAAGCTTCGCAAAGACGAACACGATGACACGGTCTAATTGCTTTGCTTAGTTTGGGTCTGTCCATCATATCATTCTCCCAGTGATATGATCTCATTATCAATTGACAACTCATGTCTATGGTTAGGAAACCTTAACCATCATTGATCAATGAGCTAGTCCTTAGAGGTGTACCAGGGACACGGTGTTGTTCACAAACCACACAAGTATTAATGTTTCCGCTTAATACAATTCTAGCATGGAATATAAACTTTATCATGAACAAGAATTATAATAATAACATCTTTATTATTGCCTCTAGGGCATAATTCCAACAGTCTCCCACTTGCACTAGAGTCAATAATCTAGTTTACATCTGGCAACAATCTCACACCCATGGAACTGAGGTGTTGATCATGTTTTACATGTGGAAGAGGTTTAGTCAATGGATCTGCGACATTCAGATCTGTATGTACTTTGCTAATCTTCAGATCTCCATCTGCTATATAATCTCGGATTATATGAAACTTGCGGTTGATATGCTTGGTCTTTGGATGATATCTTGGTTCCTTAGCGAGTGCTATGGCGCCAGTGTTGTCACACAATATCTCCAGTGGGTCCAATGCACTTGGAACCACGCCAAGCTCAGTGATGAAGTTTCTGATCCAAACTCCTTCACTTGACGCTTCTGCAGCAGCCATGTATTCCGCTTCTACTGTAGATCCCGCGATCACGCTTTGCTTGCAGCTTCTCCAGCTCACAGCTCCTCCATTCAAAATATAAACGTATCCTGTCTAAGATTTGGAATCATCCTTGTCGGTGTCGAAACTAGCATCGACGTAACCTTTTACGACAAGCTGTTCATCACCCCCATAGACTAAGAACATTTCTTTAGTCCTATTTAGGTACTTTAGGATGTTCTTTACGGCTGTCCAGTGTTCCACTCCTGGATCACTTTGATATCTGCTCGTCAAACTAAGAGCATTGGACACATCCGGTCTAGTACACAGCATGGCATACATGATGGAACCTATGGCCGAGGCATAAGGCACTTTGCTCATAGCTTCCCTATCATTTACCGTAGCTGGACACTGAGCCTTGCTCAATATCTTACCTGACAACATGGGCACTGAACCTTTCTTTGCCTTATCCATTCTGAACCTTTTCAGAACTTTGTCTAGGTATGTACTCTGGCTTAAAGCTATCAGACGTCTTTGTCTATCTCTATAGATTTTGATGCCCAATATATAAGCAGCTTCACCTAGGTCTTTCATTGAAAAACACTTGTTCAAATAACTCTTCACATCGTTAAGCATGTTGATGTCATTTCCGATAATCAATATGTCATCCACATATAGTACCAGAAACGTCACCGAGCTCCCACTCACTTTCTTGTAGATACAAGCTTCGTAGCAATTTGGAACAAATCCAAAACTCTTGATCACTTGATCAAAACGAAGGTTCCAACTCCGAGATGCTTGCTTCAGTCCATAAATGGAACGCTGAAGTTTGCATACTTTACTAGCATCCCTAGGATCGACAAAACCTTCGGGTTGCATCATATACAACTCTTCATCAATGTTCCCATTGAGGAAAGCAGTCTTGACATCCATCTGCCATATTTCATAATCATGAAACGCAGCAATTGCTAATAAAATCCGAATGGACTTAAACATCGCTATGGGAGAGAAAGTCTCATCGTAGTCAACACATTGAACTTGTCGAAAACCTTTTGCGACAAGCCGTGCTTTATAGACGGTAACATTACCATCCGCGTCCATTTTCTTCTTGAATATCCATTTGCACTCAACGGCCTTTCGGTCGCTAGGAGGATCCACCAAAGTCCATACTTGGTTTTCGCTCATGGATCCCAATTCGGATTTCATGGCTTCCAGCCATTTCTCAGAGTCTGGGCTCATCATCGCTTCCTCATAGTTCGTAGGTTCACTGTCTTCTACCAACAAGACAGTCAAGCCAGGGTTGCCGTACCACTCAGGAGGGGCACGCGACCTTGTCGACCTGCGACGTTCAGTAGCAGCATCGTCCGAAGCTTCATGATCCTTGTCATTAGCTTCCTCTATTGTTGGTGCAGGCGGCACTGGAACAATTTCAGGTGCTGCGCTACTGTCCAATTCAAGAGAAGGTTCAATAACCTCGTCTAGCTCTACTTTCCTCCCACTCACTTCTTTCGAGAGAAACTCCTTCTCAAGAAAGGAACCATTCTTTGCGACAAACACTTTGCCTTCGGTTCTGTGATAGAAGGTATACCCAATAGTTTCCTTAGGGTATCCTATGAAGACGCATTTCTCCGCTTTGGGTTCGAGCTTGTCCGGCATAAACTTTTTGACGTAAGCTTCGCATCCCCAAACTTTAAGAAACGACAACTTAGGTTTAGCACCAAACCACAGTTCATACGGTGTCGTCTCAACGGATTTAGATGGAGCCCTATTTAAAGTGAATGCAGCGGTTTCTAATGCATAACCCCAAATGATAACGGCAAATCAGTAAGAGACATCATTGATCGGACCAAATCTAATAAGGTTCGATTCCGGCGTTCAGACACACCATTGCGTTGTGGTGTTCCGGGTGGCGTGAGTTGTGAAACGATTCCACTTGCTTTAAGATGCGTGAGAAAATCATAACTCAAATATTCACCTCCACGATCGGATCGTAGAAACTTAATCTTTCTGTTACGATGGTTCTCCACTTCATTCTGAAATTCCTTGAACTTTTCAAATGTTTCAGATTTATGTTTCATTAAATAGATATACCCATATCTACTTAAGTCATCGGTAAAAGTGAGGAAATAGCGATATCCACCGCGCGTCGAAACACTCATCGGTCCGCATACATCGGTATGTATGATTTCCAACAAGTCCGTTGCTCGCTCCATCATACCGGAGAACGGGGTTTTGATCATATTGCCCATGAGGCATGGTTCGCATGTGTCAAATGATTCAAAATCAAGAGACTCCAAAAGTCCATCAGAATGGAGTTTCTTCATGCGCTTTACACCAATATGACCTAGACGACAGTGCCACAAATAAGTAGTATTATCACTATCTACTTTGCATCTCTTAGCCTCAATGTTATGGATGTGTGTTTCATCCCTTTCGAGATTTAGAAGAAATAAACCATTCACAAGAGGTGCATGACCATAAAAGATGTTACTCATATAAATAGAACAACCATTATTCTCCGATTTAAATGAATAACCGTCTTGCAATAAACACGATCCAGAAAGAATGTTCATGCTCAACGCAGGCACATAATAACATTTATTAAGGTTTAAAACTAATCCCGAAGGTAAAACTAAGGAGAGCGTGCCGACGGCCATCACATCAACTCTTGATCCGTTGCCAACGCGCATCGTCACCTCATCCCTCGCAAGCCGCCGTCTATTCCGTAGCTCCTGTTTCGAGTTACAAATATTAGCAACTAAACCGGTATCAAATACCCAGGCACTACAACGAGGGCTAGTAAGGAAAACATCAATAACATGTATATCAAATATACCTTTGATGGTGCCAGCCTTCTTGTCCGCTAAGTACTTCGGACAGTTGCGCTTCCAGTGACCCTTGTCCTTGCAATAGAAGCACTCAGTGTCCGGCTTAGGACCGGACCTGAGCTTCTTCTCAGCAGGGGCAACGCGCTTGCCGCCGCCTTTCTTGAAGGGCTTCTTTGCTCCCTTACCTTTCTTAAAGGTGGGCTTGTTGACCATCAACACATGATTATCCTTTTTGATGTTCACCTCTGCTACTTTCATCTTAGCAAAGAGCTCAGTGATCATATCAGTGGAACCAATCTGATTATGATCAACTACAAAACTTTTGTAGCTAGGAGTGTCAATCTTGAGCTCCTCTGGAATCTTGCAGTCCAGTTGCTCAAGGCGTTGAGTGTAGCCCGTCATCTCAATGGCGTGCTCACTAACGGAACTCCCTTCCTCCATCTTGTAGTTAAAGAATTTCTTAGAGATCTCATATCTCTCAGAACGGGCTTGAGTCTGAAACATGTTTTTCAGCTCCTCGAGAATCTCAAAGGGCCCGGCGAACTCCTCAAAACGATTTTGAAGATCCGATTCCATAGCATACAACATGGCGATCTTAATCAAATCATAATCATCTTTGCGCGACTGATAGACAGCTTTTTCATCAGCCGGCGCAGTTGCAGCAGGGGGTCACCTAACGCTTTCCCAAGGACATAGTCCTTTTGTCCGCCAGACAGAATGATTCTTAGATTGCAGAACCAATTGGTGAAGTTAGACCCATTGTTTCTAAGCTTTTCCTTATCAGCAAAAACGTTGAAGTTGAAGTTGGATTTGGCCATGTGATCTACAGTATTTGCAAGTACAATTTAGACTATGTTCATGATAAATAGTTCAACTTAATCAAATTACTAGATGAACTCCCACTAAATTCAACATCCCTCAAGTTGTTTAGTGAACACGATCCAAATTCACCACACCTAATCCGATCATCACGAGAAGAGATGTGGTTTCAATGGTGGACAACAAAGTGTCGATCATATCATTCATATGACTCATGCTTAACCTTTCGGTTCTTGTGTTCCGAGGCCATGTCTGTACATGCTAGGCTCGTCAAGCTAGACCCAAGTATTTCCGCGTGTGCAAAACTGGCTTGCACCCATTGTATGTGAGCGTAGAGTCTATAGCACCCGATCATCACGTGATGCTTGGACACGACGAACTTTCGCAACGGTGCATACTTGGGGAGAACACAGTTTTTATCTTGATCTTTAAGTGAGGAATCATCTTATAATGCTACCGTCGCGATCTAAGCATAATAAGATACACAAAAGGATAAACATCACATGCATATAACTTTATGTGACATGGTATAGCCAATCTTCGCGCAATGATCTCCATCTTGTGCGTTCCGGCATGATCTCCATCACTCCACCATGACTGCCTCCACCACGAATAGCAACTACAACTATTGCTAACTACTTAGCGATAAAGTAAAGCTATTACATGGCGTATAAGAAGTTGACTCGCAGGTCATACACAATTATAAAGACAACCATATGGCTCCTGCCGGTTGTGTACTCATCGACATGCAAGTCGTGAAACATTACAAAACATGATCATCGCATACAATATACACATCACATCTTGGGCCATACCATATCACAGAAAACACTCCCTGCAAAAACAAGTTAGACGCCTCTACTTTGTTGTTGCATGTTTTA
This sequence comes from Avena sativa, assembly GCA_916181665.1. Classification (NCBI taxonomy): domain Eukaryota; kingdom Viridiplantae; phylum Streptophyta; class Magnoliopsida; order Poales; family Poaceae; genus Avena; species Avena sativa. The sequence goes on along the minus strand of OV702283.1, from coordinate 148,864,357 downwards.
CGTGGCTTATGGGAGTAGATGCTAAGAATGATTCTTACCTACGGAAAGCCACAACGGTGATATTATGGTTGCCAAACTCCGGTGTTAATCCCATGACAACTATAGTGAGAGAAACTGACATCCACCAGCCGCATGTGTGGAACAAGCCACACGTCAAGTGCGGAGCCGGTCTCGCGAACGACGTCGCGTAAGGTTGGCCTGGACCGCTTCAATCTCACTATCCCGTGTCATAAGAAGAACACAAACAAGAGGCTTGTAACAGAAAACATCAACGCCCGCAACAACCATGTTGCGTTCTACTCGTGAAACACATCTACGCATAGATCTAGCTCTGATACCACTGAAGGGTTTCGCGGCATAGTAAATCAAAATTTTCTATGGATGCGAACAGAGGGAAAGCCAAGATCTAATCTAGGAGATGCAATCAACGATAGAGATTGGATTAGATCTTCATACCCTTGAAGATTCGCACAGCGGAACGTTCGTCGGAACGTGGGTGATGTAGTCGTACTCGCTTCTCCTCCTCGCGATCCGATCCGATCTAGCACCACAAGTGACGGTGCCTCCGTGAGATGCACACATGCAGCACCTCGACATCTCCTCCTTCCTCGGACCAGCAAGTATGGTGGAGAGATAGATTGGATCTACAACACGACGGCGTGGTGTATATGGTGGAGAATTTCTGCAGCAGGGCTTCGCCTACAAACAGTCGGGAGGGAGAGAGGAAAGCTAGCAAGGCGGCTAGGGTTTGGAGGAGAGGTGTGGGGGGTTGGTGCACCCCCACCCCTCTTTATATAGAGGGGGGGCGCAGCCCTAGCCCCTCCCCCAATCCCAAAGGATAAGGAGTGGGGGGCATGGACTCTCCCCTCTTCTAGAAACCCTATCTCTAGTTTAAACGATTTAAACTCTCTAGGATCGGCTGGGCCCTATGGGGCCTTGTGCCCCTGGCCCAATGCGGCCAGGACACTCCCTCATAGGCCCATGCCCCCTCCCGGAAGGTGGGGCCACGTTGGTCCCCTTCCGGAAGGTTCTAGAAGCTTCCGGTACAATACCGATTAACCCGGAACAATTCCGAACTCCAAAAACTGCACTGCCTTATATGAATCTTATTCTCCGGACCATTCTGGAACCTCTCGTGATATCCCGGATCCCATCCGAGACTACGAACAAAAAATTCATAAACCAATTATCCAATCTATCCTAGCGTCAAGATACGTTAAGTGTGTGACCCTGCGGGTTCGAGAATATGCAGACATGATCTTCTATCAATAATCAACAGCAGGGTCTGGGCACCCATATTGACTCCCACACATTCATCGATGATCATATCGGACGAACCACGATGTCAGGATTCAAACAATCCCATATATATATTCCCTTCGTCTCGCGATATTTTACTTGCCCGAGATTCGATCGTCGGTACCGTCATACCTAGTTCAATCTCGTTCACAGCAAGTACTTTACTCGTTCCGTAATCCGATATCACTTTGTGATTAACTCCTTAACCACATGCTTGCAAGCGGTGTTGATATCGATTACCGAGTGGGCCCGAAGTATATCTCTCCGACTTGGGAGGGACAAATTCCATCTCGATACATACAACCCAACAGATACTTTCCGATCACCTGAGAGACACCTTTATGATCACCCTCTCATAGGATGACGTTTGATGACCTCAAAGCTTTCTTCCGATACCAGGGAGTTGTATTATCTCATGGTCTAAGGAATACAATATTTGACATAGGAAAAGCTTCGCAAAGACGAACACGATGACACGATCTAATTGCTTTGCTTAGTTTGGGTCTGTCCATCATATCATTCTCCCAATGATATGATCTCATTATCAATTGACAACTCATGTCTATGGTTAGGAAACCTTAACCATCATTGATCAATGAGCTAGTCCTTAGAGGCGTACCAGGGACACGGTGTTGTTCACAAACCACACAAGTATTAATGTTTCCGCTTAATACAATTCTAGCATGGAATATAAACTTTATCATGAACAAGAATTATAATAATAACATCTTTATTATTGCCTCTAGGGCATAATTCCAACAGTACTTCCCTTAACAAGGAAGGAACTGCGGTAAAACAAATCCCTGTGTCTCCGCGTGCTCCACTACGGTTTCCTCGCTCCTCTTTTTACGTGCTTAGTAGTTAGGGTTGCATATAGGGAAATTCTCATAGGTGCATATCTAGAGAATTTACTTTGTGTCAAGCCTAAAATTGAAAAAGTATTAAAAATTGGTTAGCACCTATTCACCCCCCCCCTCTAGGTGCCCATACGATCCATTTCAGGAATTCCTTTGATCACTTCCTCCGTGAGTTCGATAAACCTTGGGTAATCCACTTAAGGGAAACTTGCTGCTGTTCTACAAACCTCTGCACTTGGAGGCCCAACAACTGTCTACAAGAATAGAAGTGCGTAGACATCATCCTTCTTGCCGTCGGTGATGGTATGCATAAGGCGATCTCCATGATACTGCATAGAATGGATCCGACGATCCAGCTAGCAGTGGATCAAGTCGGATCCACGGAGGCCCATATGCTTCATCAGAAACTCAATCCACCTCTTGGCTAGGATCAAGATATCCGAATGTTCCGGCACCTCTGTGTCCCATGATTTTTGGTGGGGAGCGGCACCATCGACGAAGGCCGGAAGACCTTCCGCCTTACCAGGAGCCGGAATATCCTTGTGATAGAAGAAAGTTCCGGCCTAGCATTTAATAGATTCACTAGCATTAATCCTAGGATAGGCTCGGTTTCTCCTAAGGACTAAGATAAGAGTGCCAGTGGTGTAAGTAACACCGGCACTGATGGAATTCTTCTGGGCACCATAGTAGTACCGGAAAAGGGTGAGACTTGGCCTAATGCCAAGAAACCCCTCGCACAAAGCCGCATGAGTGCTAAGTTCTAGCAGGGAGTTGGAGGAAGATTATGGAGATGCACACCGTAGTATTTGAGGACCTCGATGAAGAAGTCCGACGGTGGCAGGCCGAGGCTGCGGTCGACGTGCATGCCAAACAGCACTCGCGCTCGCCGTCGCGCGGAGTAGGAGTGGCATGTCCTGCGGCGCTCCGCCACGCGCCGGCGATGATGTAGCCCTCGTACTCCATGACCTAGAGATCGGTGTCGTCCATGACGCTTGGGAACCAGAGGCCCCTCATCTTCCTTTCGTCCGCCGCCAATGTACCCGCCGCCGCTCCAGAGCTAGATGCAGAGGCCATCGCTCTTGGGGAAGATGAAGGATTAGTTGGGGAAGGAGTTTTTTCTCACAGCATGTAGATGAGAGTGGATGCGTAGGGCTCGAGGAGTATGAGGAGGCAATAAGTGAGAGCGGTGGAGAGATGAATCTGGGAGAGAAGGGTTTCTCCAAGAATCATGCTTCAATCGCGATATTTGCACCACGCGTATAGGAGAGAGGGAGGTGGCTTCCTCGCGACTCCTCTGCCCCCTCGATTCTCGCATGAGCATTAAAACGGTTCTATGTTCCGTAGGGAGAGGACCCACCAACGGTCGTGTTGACGGGACTCCTGTCAGTGATAGGACCTGGTCTGAAAAGTTGTCAGCCAGCACACCGCTGTTTGAAATCCGGCTCATGTTTCAAACTGAGCAAGGAAAAGACTAAGGTCGGAACAAAGCATATCTGACTCAATTGACTCAGAATCCTACACAGTTGAAAAAAAATTCGGGAACCCTTCAAGATTCTCAAGACAAAGAAACCATCAAGCTAGACGATTTATCCGACTTTGGATCTTGGAGACTTCTGGGGGCTACTGTTGGGGATATTCTTTCCGGGTATACCCACATGACTCGTTGACCAGGGTGGCCCACCAACGGGTTAGATCTTTGCTTCACAGGCGGCCCAGTTAGAGAAAGAGGAGGAGCCAGTTCCGGCTATGACAAGGCCCAGAAAAGTTACCGACTTAGGCCTATAGTATTACTTGTAGTCCAAGCTGTATCCAGTTACCGACTCTATAACGTAGCCGGATAGGTCTCACCTGTAACCCTAGGTCCTAGTGACTATATAAACCAGCACTATGAGAGCCTTTAGGGCATAACCATAGCAATAACCATAATCACAACTCGCACATGCGAACCTCTTTTATAATCCGCTGTAACATCCGGCTTACGCCGACATATTACTTGGTTGCTAGTAGGATTAGGATCCGATCACCGCAGTCGGATCTGAACCTGGATAAACTTGTGTTCACCGCTCCTGGAACATCCGACGTCTCACACCCCATCTTCTCAACGCCGTCAGGACCCCCTATGGCGTACTTGTTGACAATCCAACGACAATCACTGTAGCGCAGACCAAAGAAAATGCTAACAGAGTAGGTATGTATCTTGGTCAATATTTAGGCTATATGAAGATATGCCAATAGGTCAGATTGCACAGAATTATGTCAAAGGTCAGCCTCTAGTCAGTCATGAGGAGCTCACGCGTCTATCAACACATACGCCAATAGGTCAGATTGCACGGAATTATGTCAAAAGCACCAGAAAGAAAGGTTTTCGGTGGACGTTAGAAAGCATCATCACTTCAAATATTACTCGACACAGATTCAAATGACCAAACTGTTTCAGTTATACAATCAACGCGTCCTCAACAAATTTATCCTTAATTGCTATTATATGTAAGTGATTTATTTCTGTAACTAAGTCTCTAGCTCAGCTCATTCATTGCATGACTAAATATCCTTTTGTTATATTATGCAGAATGAAGATGCTTGAATGCAAAAGGCTTAATAAATTTGGCGTTGGGTCTATTGACCCATATATCTTTAATAAATATACATTACACAATCACCCCAAGGACGTGGAGGAAGACTTGTGCAGTTTTTTTATCGAGCATAATTACGTTAAGGAAATACTATTTCCTTAGAACTTCAAGTGATTGTTTCTGTCTTGTACACATTCTTTTTTGCTTACTAGCTCGATGTATAGTGTAATTGATGAGTTATGCATGTCTGTTTATGTAAATGTCCGCAGGTCCTACTGGATCCTGCTCGGCTTATTAAATTGGGACCAATAGAAGTGGAGCGGCATAAAAGCAACGGCTTCAGAAGTAATTTCAATTATTATCGCATTATATCAGCCTTTTTTATTTATTTCCGGATATCAAGTATTAATAACTCCTTTGTTCATTTTCTTTGCCGAGCAAGTGTTGGACACGGTTCAAAAAAATAGAAGGTCTATTCAAAGATGAGCTAACTTATAAAACGGTGAAGGGTTTACAACAGCCATTGGGGACTCATTTATATGGATTCTATGTTTGTGAGTACATTCACGAGTTGACCAGTGAGCGGAGAGTTGATTCAAGTTATATTCAAAGTTTTTGGGAGAATCTCGAGTCAAAAAAGCGAGCAATTCAAGAGGAATTGGCGGGATTTCTGATGAAGGAGGTCCTTGATGAAAGGGGAGAACATTATGTGGAGGACGAGGAACTCAATATGAATTAGTGATCTCCATGTAATTGATATGATACATCATCAATTACCATGTAATTTCAAACATGTTGAAGTGGATTACACTAGCCCTTTCTATCAGTTCATACTTTTGGTTGCATTGGCTAGTGCATGAAGCTTGACATGGTATCAGAGCCTAGGTCTCGAGTTCGAGTCCTGGCTTTCGCAATTTATCCTAAAAATTTTGTTGACCCCTTTGTGTCCACGTATAGGCCTCTTGAGTCGTACGTGAGTATCGCGCGCCGTCGCTCTCTCTTTCGGTTGCACGTGCTGACTTCTCCCCGTCACACATGAGAGGGGGTGTTGAAGTGTATAAGTGGATTGCACTAGCCCTTTCCATTAGTTCGGACTTTTGGTTGCGTTGGCTAGTGCATGAAGTTTGACGGACTTTTGGTTGCGTTGGCTAGTGCATGAAGCTTGATATGGTATCAGGGCCTAATGTCTCGAGTTCTGACTTTCGCAATTTATCCTAAAATTATTGTAGACCCCTCTATGTCCACGTATAGGCCTCTTGAGTCATATGTGAGTTTCGCGCGCCGTCGCTCTCTTTCGGTTGCATGTGCTGACTTCTCCCCATCATACGTGAGAGGGGGTGTTGAAGTGTATAAGTGGATTGCACTAGCCCTTTTCATCAGTTCGGACTTTTGGTTGCGTTGACTAGTGCATGAAGCTTAACAAAACATTTCCTTCCTTTTGATATGATCGAATATTGTTTATGTATGCTTGCAAGAGATCGAATATTAATTATATATGCATCAACGTATACTATGTATGTAGTAGCGTAGAATAAGTGTATGGAAATATGTTTGAAACTATAATGAAACACAAATTAAAAAAGGAACGAAATGGAAAAAACAAAATGAATAGAAAAACACAAAATCGTGTCACGACAGAGAAACACACGAATTATCTGCCGCGACAAAAACCCGTTTAGTACCGGATGGTGTTATGGCCAGGGACTAGAGGTCCTCCGGCCCTTGTCGCGCTCCCTCTGCCACGTGGTGGCCTCTAGTCCTGGTTCGTAGCAAACCAGGACTAGAGATAGGGGCATCTAGTCCCGAATTAGAAGTCCCGAGTGCGGAACCGGAATTAGCAGACCCGTTTTTCACAAATTTTTGCAACAACATAACGTCAAGAGCTAGTCTACACATCTAGAATGGGCACAACCAAAATAACACAAAAAGAAATAGAGAAAGTACCCCACCAAGATGAACAACGACTTGCAACTGGAACATCGACCACTATTTACTGAGTTTCCAACCCTGAAAAAATTCCCTACAATCCTCAGACAAAACATTCAACAAAAATACTTTTGGAGATCCGTCATTGCTAGATACAATCAGTAAATGTCAGACCTGGAGAGAGTTTTTTAATTGTTGTCGTCATATATCACATGTTATCACCTTTGAAAAATTGCATATCGTGTCCATCTTTTTGCATGATAACTGTTATTGAAGGACATTTTCTCTCTCGACGCTTATGTTTTTTGACGTGCAAAAGAATTTAGTTGTCTCACAGCGTGCCGAGCCCTTTGACAAATTTCTAGGCCCGTCACTGTCTGTTGTACGTATCTAATCTTCAGAACTTCCTCTGCCAATCGTGCATAGACATAACCGTCTTTTTCCTTTTCACACTCGATGACTAAGCTAGTGAGACTAATTGGTCAAAACGTGCACAAAGGTTACGGGGTTTGCGTCGGCCGTGATTGGTGGACAGGATTAGTAAGCTCATTGTTTTTCTTTCCTTCTTTCTTGCAATCTTCAACTGTGTGGACTTGGTAGCCAGCTTTGTCAAAAGTTTGGTTAGATTTTATTCCATTAATTTGGAAACTGGTCGTCGTCTGATTACTACTGATCGAGTTCTTATAAGGTTTCTTCGCATGCAGCCTGCCGTGTCGAGGATTGCCAAACACGTAGTTGCGCCTTACCTACCAAAATTTAGTTCGGTTGTGTTCCAGTTTAGTAGACAGATAAACTAGCTCATGATTTGGAGTCAAAGGGTTGGACCGGCCACACGACCAAGTAAAGTATGGTATTTTGGTAGTGGTTTTTTTTTCTGGAACGTTCTGTATCCTTTGGCTTCTGTTCACAACGGCACGGTATCGACAATATATTTAATAGGTTTATATTTTACATATGCAGTATATTTTATGAAAATGATACTCCACCCAAGGGAGGATTGAAAATTTGTGCCTAGCTAGGTAGCTAGGAACTAATTGACTTGTGCAAGCTTTGTGTACTCCATAACGAGGATATATCCATGCCCAAGTTGCCCAATTAATGATGACATGAACAAATGGACTGCTACCTACGTACTATGTTGCCCTTATGGGAAACACTTAGCTACATCAACAAAAAAGCCGATGGAGATGCAAGCCGTAATGCGACCACTGAATGGGGATGAAGCAAGATCACATGCCTGCCCATTAACTTCAGAGCTGAAAGCCTTAATACGCTCTTTGTGATGTGACATAGATATAATTTTCATATACAATACTATTGATACATATTAATTATTTGGAAAAAATTACGGTATCTTACATACTTCAGATAGAAGCATATGAGCTGTTCATTCTATTATTCATGAATATATGACTTGTTGATCAAGATACCGTGTCTACAGAATTCAGGTATACGCACTAATGCACATGCCACATGCATATACTGGCAGGTTGAGGATCCGTGTTTGGAAAATTACAAAACAAATAATGTGTTCACAATAGCAGCTAAAAATATATTTTAGCACCAATTTCCATTTAAGTACCCCACAAAAAAAATTCCATGTAAGTAAATTGTGCAAATTTTAATAACGAAATTATATGCATCTAAATATTTTAGCATTTTTTGAAAAACATATTTCTATCTTGTTGAAAAATTATGACTAAAGAGAAATTCCATACCACATTTTTAGGTGTTCACTTGAATACCCATGAACTATGGTGGGCCCAACCTTGGTCGTATGATGGTAACTTACACATAAATAATGAGCTAATTATTTGGTTTTGAATTATCACAATTATATACAACCAAACAAAATTCTGGTTTTAGTCTCAAAAAATGAACTGGTACATAGGAATATTATCGTTTATGTACTAAAATCTCTAACATTTCAATAATAAAACATGTAAATCAAGCACCATTATAGTGCATATTGTAAATTAAGCATGATTATATTGCGAATATATTGGCTTATGTCATTATACATGTATAAACTAACAACTACAAGTAACAGAAAGAAAATGTCCACTTTTGATCGGTGTGAAAAGTACTAGAGAATGCTTTGTCACTGAACTCCAAGGTAGACAATTTCGATTGTTAACATACAACATATGATAGATTTGCCCATGCATCCCGGTAAAAACAATAATAACCAATGGCTCATGATGGTTTCACACATGTGGCAGTCGATAAGCATCATGCACTAGAAGAAAATCCAAAAACATTATATCTGAGAAGAAGAAGAAACAATAACGTTAAGGAATATTTTTGAATATATGTAATATTCACAAATATTAAAACGTGGCAATTGAAAATATTTATTATGAAAAATTATGTATTCCAGTAGCAAAGTTGGTGATTTGTACAAAAGGTTCTTAAATAAAAATGATTTGTACAAACGGAACAAATATTAAAAGTTAATCGGGGCAAAATGCTCCATGCATATATGCGCGACACATGGTGAACACTACTAAGTGGTTGCCTATGTTACTTGTGGCTACGTCCTACGCGTATGTGTGTGCCGTGAGCTGTTATCCAAGCCGATGGATGGAGTCCTGCAATTAAAGCCAAAGTGTTTCTGTGATTGTATCGACACATCGTGTATTTGCAGCGTCTTTAAAACCTAGCTTTCCTGGCGTCGTGGCAGTGCGCCCATCCTACATGCCCGTTTGGGCAATTCGAAAGCGGGACACCACCAACTCACGCACGTCGATCTCTTGTGCGTCCCTCCCGCCATCTCGTTCTCGTGTGACATAGTCTGGTCTAGCGCTCGCTTTATTTAGTTTTGCGTGTGTAGGTCACCGGATCCGTCGATGATTAGAGAAAAGGTGGCGGCGGGTCATCCCGTCGTTTCACGTGACTCCGGTGCTCTATATAACGAGCTAGCTCAGAGGCTGTACTGTGCTCAAAGACATGGCCAATTTGCACATACCGTTTAAGTACATGTGTTCAGGGACAAAAAAGAACCCCACCCCCCACAATCCACCATGTGCTTACGTTCTACAATGCACGGTGACGAAAAGTGAAATTAATTGTTCCGGGCCAGAAAAAGTTACTCCCTCTGGCCCATATTAGTTGACTTAGATTTGCATGAATCTAGACACTATTTAGTATATAGGTTCATCCAAATTTTGATAAATCCAAGTTAACTAATATGGGACGGAGGGAGTACGGAAATATTTTCCACTGTTTGCAATTTCATGGACTGTCACTCTGGCCTTCGATTCAATTATCTTTCATAGGTATAATCTTGGTTTCAAGTAGGTTACACAATATGGTGACACGGAATTTCGGGTTGATCGCAAGTCAATGCAAATTTGTCCACATGATAAACTTGATGGATACTTATGTGAAACATGTGATGATTCCCTCCCAGGTACGCCTAGGAGGCACCCCCACACCCCGAAACTTGGACGGCTGGGAACATGGATCAAGAGATGGAGCATGATTCCGAGGAGCCACATGCGGCGCCAAGTCAAGATACCCTACCACCGTATGGCACCTATGACGAGTGGCTCCCAAGTAAGACCGCATGACCAAGCCACCTCAACGTCCTGCCACATGACGAGCGATGCTCAAGTCGTCGGTGCACCACCCACACAATGCACCCTTAGAAGCTCCCAATGGCTATCCCAAGGACCGATCTGATGGTGTTATCTCGGACCTGTCCAGGTACTCCTTCAAGTAAGTACGCAAATCCACGAGCACGTCGATGAAGAAAACATGAAATCCAAGCGTCAGAGTAGAAGTTATGACAGAAACAAGGCCTCAGTGACACTGATGTAATAAGCCGGAATATTCATCTATAGGGGCCGCCTAACATCTAAAGTAGCATAAAGTAGGTGGAACCAACAATCCCACCTAGTGACATACCTTATAAATATGCTCCCACCAAACTCTATGTAAAGCCCTCCCACACCCAAGGTGGAGGGGCTAGATGCCTTGCCCCCTCAACCCTCAAGAGAGAGAGAGAAAGAGAGGAGAGGTCCCTCCTCCACCGTCGACTGGCTACCTCTTACGGAGCTGCACGCGGTACCATGGGGTGACCCTGAACACCACAACATGTTGTAGTGTAAAAGTCGTTGGCACAAACTTACAAAAGTCCTCTTTCGCAAATAATACAACCCTCGAACTGGCACAATAGAACCATTGCGGGTCCAAACTGTTATGTAATCATTGATAACAAACATATACAAATACAAGCTTTGAAATCCTCCTCGATTCAGTGGGCATTCACAAATGAAATAAAATTCAAAAGCACTAGCTTGAATGACAATGATACTACTAAGATCGACACCATTAGAGTATTGCGCCTTTATTTAGTTTAGATCTAGGTTGCTCCTCTCAACTATCCTATGTGTGTGATACTACTAGTTCTATATATCTAAGTCTTTGTCTTTATTTCCAAACTCTATACTACAATCTACACCTTCAGTGCCTCCGGAGAGATAAGGTTTCTCATACTAAACTTCTCCCTCTTTAAATTCCTCTGAAGAAATCTCGTTCGTCTTCTAGGTACCTAAGCAAGGGTTTGAGAAGATACGGTTGAGTACGAGCCTATTAAACACATTCTAGGTTGAGTACGAGCCTATTAAACACATTCTATAGGTCGTTGTCTGATGCACGATCGACGGACGTGGATAAGAATCCTGAGCTTATGCAGTTTTCAAAATTTAGGTTTTTCGAAAAGGTAAGTTTTATTTTAGAAAAAAAAAACTACGTCTATTAGTCTCCACGGGTTGTAAATAATTTACGAAATCCATCCGCTACTTCGCAATCCTTTCTCGGGATAGGGAGTAACATGTCATGTTTTATACACACTTAAGAGGTGTGCTAATTTTCCCGCAAACAATCTTAAGCTTGAGTGCATAATAGGGTATACCTTCCCATTCAAACTTTCTTGGTTCGAGGCTTAGTTAAAGATTCAATCTAATCACTATCCTTCGCCACAACCCTGCAACCCACCCTTTGCATGAGTTTCGGTCACGGGACCTACACTCGATTACCATCTACCCTTCTAATACACTAAGTTGTCACCATGCAGCACAGGATGAGGACGTTACTGGCTCCCACCCGTTGATATCCACTTTGGACCATAGCTCGTCCTAGTGTACAAGGACATACAAAAGGAAAAAAGGTAAAGCTAACTTTCTATGCATTTCTAGGATCTATGGTCTACACTTTTTATACGGCACAAGGATTACCGACTACATTGGTTCTTAGGTCCTAGATTAGCTTTCTGTGGTATAATGGAATCTCCACCACGTGTCTTCCCAACCATGTATACCAACCATGATTATATTGCCCACCATTTTTATAGTTCAATTCTCATTCATAAAACAATATTTTTCTTTTGAATGCACTGATAATGAAATACTTTTTTATAAAGTACTACAAAGGACATGCAAGATTAAACTTGCAAGTTTTATGTATTTATTGAACTTGTCGGGTAACTTCGAATTATTGCAATTCGAATGTTCTAGGGTACCCTTGACCTCGGGTTCTGAAAATAATATTATTATCATGTAAGGACAATGTTTAAAGATCTAAATGTACTCTATGGCGCATATGTATGTAATTATTTATTTATGTTGGTTGATTTCCCTCTTAAGTGTTTTTTTCTTATTTGGAGTTGTTTTGCATTTCAAATGTATTTCACTTTATAATTTTAATATTAATTCCACATCTAGAATTTTAATGTGAATTTCACTTTAGAATTTTCATATATCACGAGTTAAGTTGTATAATTTCAATGACTCACATGTTTGTCTTTTTAAGTTGGAATTGAATGCACATATATTTTCAGGACTCTTATTTGAATTAAAAAACCTTTTTAGGGCCTTTTTTATTTATTTTAAAGGTATTTCTTCAATTAAATATATCATTTAGAACTTCTGTTCAAAACTATTTTTAATAATTCCAAAAAATAGGATTTTACATCCTTATATTTCCCCATTTGGCACTATTTATATTAATTTTAAATGTGTTTTCCTCTCATTTGATTACCTTTGTTTTATTATTTTGAATTTTTCATTCAAATTTCACTATTTATTTATAGATCTACCAAAAATAATTTTTAGATTCTACACTTATTTTATTTTTCTGGCATATTATGTGAGACTAATATTTAACTAGAGTTTTTACACATTTTGAAATAACTAAAATACCCCTCTAGGTCCTTGGGCTCACATGTTAGTCAAGAGAGTAGTTGATTGGACCGTGCAAGTGTAGCCCGACCCGGCCTACATAACCCCTTCTCTTCTTCTCCCAAGCTCGCGTCGGCTCACGTCGCCACCACCTTCTCCCGATTTCCATGGCAATCTCTGGCCAGCTCCATTTTAACATCCCAGCATTAGAGTTTAGAAATAATATGAACCCAGATGTGCGCATTGCATTCATGCATAGAAAATCCAAATAATTTTTGCGCTTTTGGACAAAATTTGTCAAAATGATTGAAGCTTCTATTGACTGCGATAAGTTTCAATATGACCTTTGCTAAAACCTTATCTTGGGTAAATATGATTTGATCTAAGGGTAGATCAAATGTAATAAAACTAAACCACCGCACATTGCTTAATGATTAATATCAGATCCTTAAGAGATCATGTCATGGTATTTATTGCAACAACTCATAATACCAAGTTAAATATATAACTCAAGTAACAAGAATTTAATAACTAAATCTTGATATGTCGTATTCTTATCCCTTCCTACCATGAGCATCATGATAGTTCTTAAATATTAATTCATTAGCACCTATTGAGTAGGAAGGAAGACAAGTTAAGACCATTCAGCACATATATTTCTTTCCATGCCAATCCTTATTATCTCTTTTGAACCAGGTCCTAATATATGTTGTTCATCAATGTTGAGTAATCAAATATTCATTCATCAACTCTTAGTCTATCAATTCTTGATCTATCAACTCTTGTTCTTGTCATAGCATTCACTTTAAATCCTTTAGAGAAAGAAGTAGGAAGAGGTAAGTAGTAATGCTAGTTCTAGATATCATCTATAGGATGACAATGTTTGAAGAGAATAAAATCAATATGATAATTAATGGAGTTAACTCACTCCTGAGTGGAATAGAAGAGTTATCTGAAATAAAGATATATGTGGTAACAAAGAAGATTATAAGTTTGAATTCTAAAGATAGTTACCAAGGAGTAATCCTATTGGAACAATTAGGCATAGACAATGAATAATATCTCCTAGTTAGATAGATATACTAAGAAGATACTTATAATACAACTGTAATGGTGTATTGATGAAAGCCTTGAGTTTCCAACTAGAAACCTAATCCATAAATGATAAAAGGATTATAATGATCATGCTTAAGTCATTGCGAGTGATTGATTATATGATGTATAAGTGACATTGGTGGATAGAACATGAATAAACCCTAGTATAGATATGTTATCCTAGGTGAATCATGAAAAGTCACAATGATATGATGTGAAGTTGGAATATAAGATATTGGAGATAAGTACAGATAAGATATAATGATTAAGCTGATGTTAGAGCAACATTGAGTTATAGTAGTAGTAATATTCCTCTTAAAGAATAATAAGCACTTGAGGAAAGTAGAATTTGGTATATACATCTATTATAGTAATATTAGCAATGGATGATAAAGGAAGTGTATGAATGGAGTTAAAAGTAAATACTTATTGGATTGAAGGTTATCATTAGTAGAGTAGTTTGATGTAACCAAGTGTAGATATGAAAAGCTTCAGTGACAGGCTTTTGAGATTTATAAGTGAGATTACAAAGTAATCTGTGAAGTAAGAGAGTAATCATCCTAGTGGACTTGGATTCATTAGAAGCATTCTAGAGATGAGAATTATCTCTATGAGGAGATCATATAGAGCTTTAGTGTCATGCTCATTGGATTTACAAATGGATTAAGGAGGAGAAATTATTAGTAAGAGTATAAGTAGTAAAGCTCATCATGTCAATACATGATGATAGATGTGAACTAGTAGTATATCTAGGAAAGGAATTCCTTAATTAGAAATCAAGAATTATGAAGTAGGGAAGGTAGGAATTCCTGAGAAGCTATTCACCAAGATTATATCACTCCATATCAAAAACATCATCTATATCACTCTTCTAAATCCCAAAGCTCAGTTACTAGATAATTATCGGGAACACCTTATATTACAAATGCCAATTTGATATGTTATTTTAGTTTTACATATCATCCATGACCATAAGTAAAGCTTCTCAAAACCTAATCTTGTGAAAAGGATCAATATCAAGATTCTAGTAAGTGAAGGAAATGAGGAAGCTATTTATCAACATTTCATTAACCAGGTAGCAATAAAGGTACGTGAGGTTGAGGAAGAATATAAGAAAATTGCTGAAAAACTACCTGTTAAGCTTGATGATATATTTGAGCCTACTATTAAAATTAAAATTGGGACTAATGAGATAGCTGAACTTTGTGATTTAGGTGCGAGTGTTTCAACAATTCCAAAGAGCCTCTTTAATAAGTTAAATTTTTGGCTCTTTTGAAATCATTGAGTTAAAATTACATCTAGCAGATTCTACCTACAAACAAGCAGTAGGAATTAAAGAGAATACTTTAGTATACATTAAAGGCTGTCCTGCTCTTATTGATTTTGTTATTATTGACATGCCTGGAGATACTACTGCTCCTGTCATATTAGGCCATCCATTAAGAACTATTAAGGCTTTGATTAATCCACATGAAGAGAACATGGAGCTTCAATTGCCTTCACGGGATCCTTTTGTTATTCATTTTCCCAGGAAGAAGAAAGCCAAGCATGATGAGAAGAAGACCATCACTTTGAAGGCCAACTATTTCGGAGTGGGTGTTCCACTCATCTGGCCTAAGTGATCAACATCGTGGTCAAGCTATTGACCATAAAAGAGCGCTTCATGGGAGGTAACCCATGTGAAATAAAGGTTTGAGTAAAGTTTTTAAGTTTTAGTTTAAGCTTCATGTTGAATAAAGAGTGCTAGAAAACTCCATTTGAGGAGGAGAAGTTCGGTGGTACTAAATACTTGTTTTATACATGCTATTGTTCGTCAAAAATTAAACTATCATTTTTCTGTCAAAACATGGTGTTTCGCTAAGTTTTAGATTAAGAAAGAATTCTTGAAGAAACAGGTAAATTTTGACGACTCCAGTAGGTTTAACGACCAACTATACAGCGGGAATAAAAATTCCAGCTGTATAGTTCCGGCCGTATAGATATCTATACCTTCGTCATATTTCTTTTCCAGGTACAGAAGGTTTAACGACTAACTATACGGCGGGGCTAAAAATCCCGGCTGTATAGTTCCGACCGTATAGATATTGCCGCTAGGAAGAAGCCCTAAAATTATGTCGTCAGACCAACTATACGGGGGAATAGATGTTCCGGGAATATAGGTTTGACCGTATAGTTTGTGCAACCAAAAAAACGCTACGGGAAGGTACCCCCAACACCAAAACTTCAATCCCTTTTCTAACTTCTACCTCCAAACTCTCTCAAAACCTCAAAGATCTTCATCTCTACTCAATTTCATTCGCTTTCCTCACACACAAGTGATCTATGGTATGTTTCTCCCCCGATCCTCCAATTACTTTTTGCAAATTCATCTCTGATCTGTTGTCAATATCAATCTAGGGTGAGACCTACTATGAACTAATTGCCATGTTTCTCTTGCCTAGATTATTATTTTGAGGAGATTCTTTAGTGTGCTATGATGAGGAATATGTTATGCTTATTACTGTTGGAACAAAAAGTTTTATTTTTTATTTTATTATTATTTTAGATGATGAACACAAGGAGCCAAACGTGTACTCTTGACGCCGCAAGATATTCTCGGGATGCCGATGCAGCTCAGGATCGCATGGAGATACAGTTTAGGAATGAAGCTTCAACATAATCTCTTCAACAAGATCAAGAACCGAGAAGTGAAGACAACTAAGTGGGCTTGTGTAGGGGTTCATAGCATGGAAAACAAAAAATTCTACCGCATGCACACAAGCAAGCCAAGATTTATCTATTAGATTGTAGCAACGAGTCGATTAGGGTACTCACCCTCGAAGATTCCAAAGCGGTTAACGAGAGCAGATTCTCATGGGTGATGTAGTCGTACACTTGAAAGTCTCCAGATCGCATAGACGATCCTTCCAACACCGCATTCCGACAGCGCTTCTGCAGTCGGTCACACATTCGGTACTCGATGAAGACCCTCCTCTCCCTTGTTCCAGCAGGCAGCGGAGGTTGTAGTTCTCCCATCGCGATTCTGGCAGCAGGACAGCATGGTGTCGGAAGTAGAGGGAAAATCCTGCAGGGCTTCGCCTAAGCCGGAGCAGCTTATGGTGGATCTAGGGTTTCCGGCAATCTAGGGTTTAGAGGGCCGGAGAGGAGGAGATGGAGCCGGTGGTGGCTAGGGCAGCGGCGCGGAGGCGACGATGCTAGGTGGGAAGGGGCTGGTGTTGTGTGTCCTTGGGGCACCCCCCTCCCCTCTATTTATGAGAGGGAGGGCAGCTTGGGAGAGGGGAGTTTGAATCCTTCCCCAACTCCCTCTCCTAGTTGTCTTGTGGTGGAGGGAAAGAAGGATTCTTTCCTTCCTCCACTAGGAAACGTTGTCCCAGTTTGACTTTTCAAACCTGCCTTTTGACTTTCAATTTGAAGCTTAATTTCTCTCTTGTAAATGCCCAACCAAGTGGCCTAGGACATGATCCAATCATTCCACTTATCCATGACACATTCATGTAACCTTCCCCTTCCGGTCCGGTGAACCTTCTAGACCCTTCTAGAACCTCTCCGATGAAATCATCGGAATCATTTCCGAACTCCGGAATTGGACTTTCCTTATATGAAACTTATTCTACAGACCATTCCGGATCTCCTCGTGATATCCCGGATCCCATCCAAGACTCCAAACAACATTCGGTCTCCCTACTTACATTCCATATCTACTAAACAACATCGAATCCTTAAGTGTGTCTCCCTACGGTTCGTGAATTATGCAGACATGACCGAGACTCTTCTCCGATCAATAACCAATAGAGGAATCTGGAAATTCATATGGCTCCCACATATTTCTACGATTACTTTGAGATTGAATGAACCACTTACATACGATATCTATTTCCCTTTGTCTCGCGATAGTTTACTTATCCGAGGTTTGATCGTCGGTATCTCTGCATACCTAGTTCAACCTCATTACCGATAAGTACTCTTTTCTCGTTCCCTTGATATGTGATATATTGTGAGCCAGTCACATGCTTGCAAGCTAATTGGATGACATTCTACCGAGAGGGCCCAAAGTATATCTATCCATCATATGGATGGACAAATCTCACTCTTGATCCATGTGCCTCAACACATACTTTTCAAACACTCAATGCCACCTTTTTAACCACCCAGTTACGGTGTGGTGTTTGATGTCATCAAAGCATCCTTCCCGTGATGGTGATTAGCATGATCCCATGGTCGAAGGAATTAGGTTACTATGTATCAGAAAGCTTATAGCAAATGAACTATTGAAATGACTTGATCTTTATGCTACGCTTATATATAGGAGTATGTCCATCACATAATTCTTCTAATGATATGACCTTGTTGTTAATAACATCTCAATGTTCATGATTAGGAAACCATGATCATATATTAACCAACAAGCTAGTTTAACAAGAGGCTTTACTAGGGACTCTTTATGTTTACAAATCACACAAGTATTAATGTTTCCGGTTAATACAATTATGCCATGGTATGTAAACATTTATCATAAGAATGAATATATGATAATAACCACTATATTATTGCCTCTTGGGCAAATCTCAAAGAGTCTCCCACTTGCACTAGAGACAATAATCTAGTTTCAAATCTTTGTGTATTCAACACCTATGCCTTTCCGGTATTTTATGTACACGATTTCTAGTGGTCAACCGATCTTCGGATCCGACACTTTCAGGTCTGTGTGTAATTGCATATCTTTGCGTCTCTACGCATCACTCATTCTCTAATGAGATGGCTTTGTATAAATTTGGTCCTTTGGTGAGACCTTTAGTTCCTTGGGGTTAAAACATGTTGACAATATTGTCGTACAATATATCTTCATAGTACTATCCCGCTGTGAACTACACCTAGTTTGATAACAAACTACTTGACACAAATGCCCTCTTTTGCTGCTATAATAGCAGTCATATACTTAGCCTTTTGTTGTAATATCTA
Source organism: Avena sativa (assembly GCA_916181665.1). Lineage (NCBI taxonomy): Eukaryota > Viridiplantae > Streptophyta > Magnoliopsida > Poales > Poaceae > Avena > Avena sativa. The sequence goes on along the minus strand of OV702283.1, from coordinate 148,845,466 downwards.
TCACAATGTCTTAACTTTGGAACTCATCCAAATCCATTATGGAACTTACTTTCCATTATATTGTGCCAACCTTAGTTTAGATTGAGATAAACTTAATTTGTACTTTGTGACAAAACTAGTATCAATGTAGTACTTTTACAATGAACTAACCATTTATTTGTCACCTCTACAAAAACAATATATTCTTAATTCTTCCAAAAGATCATAAGAATATCCTTACATTCGTCCAATGATCATCTTATGAATCATTCTGGTATATGCTCATAACATTTAGAGCATAGGACATATATGGATTTGTACATATCACAGTATGATTGATATAAATACTTTTTGTAATTTCATACATCAAGTATCAATCTATACTTGAATCTTTGTTTCACTTACCAAGTGTCAATACACTTGAATTTCGATTCAATCCTTTCTGTGCGACAAGAACCTTTCTTGTAGTTTCCATATTGAACTCATTCAATATCTCATCTATGTACATTTGGCACAACCATATTAGCGTCTCAATCTATCTAAATAGATATTGATGCCAAATATTCGGGTTTTGCCTAAGTCTTTCATCGAGATGAAATTCTTAACATGTGTTAGTAAAAGATACATCATTTCCAATCAACAATATGTCTTCCATATAATGTATTAGAAATATGTCTTAGCGCTCCCACTTAATTTCTTGCAAATGCAAGCATCTTCATCGTCTCTGATGAATTTAAACCCTTTTAACAGTTTCATCATGGTGAAGATTGCAACTCCTCGATGCTTACTTCAACCATTGAGGTTTGTATACGCTTTTAGCATCACTTGAACAAAACCCTTTGGACCGTGTTATGCACACGTCCTAGGTAACAATTCTATTAGAATAACTTGTTTTGTTTATTCAACTACCACATAACAAAATTATATGTAGGGGTTGCTACATTAATCCGTCTAGACAAAATATCGCTATGGAAGATCAAATCTTGTCATAGTCAACCTTTAAACATTGTTGTGAACTTTTTCCCAACATGTCGACTATTTCATAGATGTGAAACATCCATGTCTATTTCTTTATATATCCAAACACGACTGTAAGGTCTTACACCTTTCTAGAGGGTCTTTCAAGTTCAAAGCTTGATTTCTCGTGTATGGAACTATCATGGATTTTATGGCTTTAAGCCATTTGATGGATTCAGGGCCCATCATCGCTTCTTTGCATGCAGTCGGTCCATCATTGTCAAACAACAAGATTTACTTTCAAATCCTACTATTTGATTGTTTACCCGACCTACCAGGTTCAATAGGAACTTAGACCTCTGTGACCACAACCTTTGAGGCACGTGAGCCATGAGCATTGTTGCTGCATTCGAAACGCTTTCCGGTGCTGCGCAACTCAGCACATATAGCTAAGGTTCTTTTAGCCTTATCAAAGTTCTATTGTCCTCCCACTCAACTTTTCACGAAAAATTTCTTCTCAAGAAACTTGACGTTCTAAGAGACAAACACTTTTGTATTTGGTGTTATGGAGGAGTACCCAACGATTATGCGAAATAACCTACAAAGACATGCCCATCCGACTTTGGTTGTAAACGTTTTACTCATGCATACCAATGTTTAAGAAAGGACAACTTGGGTTTTATCCCAAACCATGACTTTATATGGTGTCATTTCAACGGATCATGATGGAGCTCTTTTTAGTGGAAAACGGTAGTCTCTAAAGCTTTTAATCTTTAAAATATAATGGCGGTTTTATGAATTACACCTTTGATCTTACCATGTCAAACAAGGTTTCATTACATATCTCGAACGCTTCATACTCTTATGGTGTTTCGGGAAATGCAAATCCACGAAACAATTCCTCAAATCTTAGGTGTTATGCTAAACTTGTAACTCAATCCTTTATGATCCTATCATAAATTCTTTATTTTCTTGTTACATTGATTTTGCACTTCATCTTGAAAGTCTTTGAACTTTTCAAATATTTCACACTTCATCCTTATTAAGTAAATATTCATATATTCACTCAAATTTTCGGAGAAAGCATATGAAGTTGAAATCCATCGCTCTTGACTACACATAATGGACTTCATACAACAATATGTACAAGTTCCAATAAGCTAGTCATTCGTTACCTTTTGGCCTATGAACGAAGTTTTAATTATCTCTAGGAAAGTTTTACAAGCGTCATTTGATCAAAAATCAAAAGACTCCAAAATTCCATCCACATGGAGTTTCTTCATGTTTTCTTTCCAATATAATTTAAACGGCGATGTCACTTCCTAAGTGATCTTTCAATCAATTGTTTTTCGACATTTTTAGCACTTGTTTTATGGATGTGATTTATCCAACGAGATTTGTAAATCATCCATCTTTTATGGATTACGGCAATTATTTGAACAACCCTTTTGTTCTCATAATACTTGATAAAACAAATCTTGAAGGCAAGCTTTGGTGTTAACGAGAAACACATCAACACTTTATTTGTTCTTGAGGAACATCATCAGATATTTTCTTGCTAGGTACTTAGGACATTGTAGTTCATGAATTGTGTTGTTTCGTATGATGATTCACACCAACAAATTCAGTATCTAATACTTAAGAACCACATTATTTAACAAGCAAAGAATACATCCATAACACGTATATCCTCTATATACCTAAGCTGAACAATTTTAGTCTTTTCTTTTCTGCCATATATTTATGAGATTCACTTTCAGTATTTCCTTTTTTGTTTGAAAGAATCTATCAACATCAATAGTGAAGCCATACACATGACACATAGTCCAAAGCATGTATAATTAAATACCGATGTCTTTGGACTTGCACTTTGAAGTAGATCACCATCATCAAATGTTTGGTGTTCTTTCAAATTCCATTCTTTAGTAATCTCTTACCTACATCAAATATTCACCCTTATCATGGAATTATTCATGATCAAGCTACTTTAGCTTATAACGGTGAAACGCGAGTATAATGTTGCTCTCCAAAACCTTTTGGAGGATTAGGACAACTCGTGTCTCCAACCTTTTGCAAATTCCCATCAAATATATAAACTTCGCCATATTATACTCTATCATGTTTTAATCAAAACATTGTTTCAGATATCGCAATATCTTCCACATATGATGTTCCTACATAACCTTGTTATTAAAACAATCTTTTGAATATCAAGAATCATGGATATAAACATGATACTTATTTACTAACACTAGAATTGTTACTCTTGATTTAATACCAATTATTAAACTTCACGGAGTAACCGGAACTTACTGAAAGTTTTCAATAGGACTTTTAAACTTTAGATTAACACTTCAAAACAATACGATACCAGTTCGTGAAGTAACTAACCAGAATACTATAGTTCTATTATCTCAATTATAACTAAGCGCAAGGTGGTAAACGGATTCCAATGACTATAACAACTATGCAAATTCACTTTGATTTAATTTATGATAAATAGTGTTCAACTTTTAATCATATTGTTGTTGAACTCCCACTCAAAACAATATCCCTCACATTGTTTTCGTGATTACATGAACCAAATCCACTATACCAAGTCCGATCATCACATGACATGATGTAGTTTCAAAGGTGAACAATCATCATGTTCATCATATCATCTATATGACTCATGATTTACCTTTCGGTATTCCGTGTTCCGAGACCATGTCTGTACATGCTAGCCTCGTCAAGGTCAAACCTTAGCTTCCGCATGAGAAAATCCGGCTTGCTCCCGTTGTATACACTCCCAAAATCTAACACACCCGATCATCACGTGGTGCTTCAAAACAACGAGTCTTGGCAACAGTGCCTACTAAGGATGAACACTTTATAACTTGATATTTTGTGAGAGGGATCATCTTATATTTATACCGTCGTGATCTAAGCAATACAAGATGCATAAAAGGATTAACATCACATGCAATTCATAATATGAGATATGATATGGCCTTTCTTCTTGTGCATCCGATCTCCATCTTCAAGCATGAACATGATCTCCATCAACACCGGCGTGGCGTCAAGGTCAATGGCGCCGCTCCATGGTTGTCGTACAACTATTAAAACTACTTTGAATAATAGACACACAGGTCTTTAACGAAATTAAAAAACACAACCATAAGGCTCATGCCGGTTGCCGACTTATAATAAGGAACATTGCATACATCATATATAATCACAATCATGGCCATATCACATCATAGCACACCCCTACAAAACAAAGTTAGATGCCTCTAATTTTCTTTGCATGTTTTACGTGGTTTGGGGCTTTCAATAAGTGTTGTTCTAACTTACAAACAAGAACCACAACGTTGATACTAGTACTGTCAATCACCCGTTGTAAATTGAATCTTCACTATGTTGGGAGAAACAGGCACCCGCAAAGCTACTTATACAATACAAGTTGCATCTGAAGCGTGGAGCAAGTCTCATGAACGATGCCATGTAAGGTTAGCCCGGGCCACTTCATCCCACCATCCCGCAAGATGCAAAGTACACAATAAGCAATCAACAACAAAGGCATCAAGGCCCACAATGACCATTGTGTTCTACTCGTGCAACAGATCTACATATAGACACGACTTTGATACCATTGTAGGGGTTCGTAGCATGGAAACAAAAAAATTCTACCTCATGCACAAAAACAAGCCAAGATCTATCTACTAGATTGTAGCAACGAGTCGATTATAGTACTCACCCTCGAAGATTCCAAAGCGGTTAACGAGAGAAGATTCTCGTGGGTGACGTCGTAGTACACTTTCCGATCTCAAGATCACGTAGACGATCCTTCCGGCGCTGCATTCCGGCAGCGCTTCCGCAGTCGGTTACTCGATGAAGAACTTCCTCTCCCTTGTTCCAGCAGGGAGTGGAGGTTGTAGTTCTCCCCTGGCTATTCCGGCAGCATGACGGCGTGGTGTCGTAAGTAGAGGGAAAATCCTGCAGGGCTTCGCCTAAGACGGAGCAGGTTATGGTGGATCTAGCGTTTCCAGCGATCTAGGGTTTAGAGGGCCGGAGAGGAGGAGGTGGAGTCGGCGGTGGCTAGGGCGCTGGCGACGATCTGGCGGCGGCGGCGCGGCGGCGACGGCGCTAGGTGGGGAGGGGATGGTTTTGTGTGTTCTTGGGGCACCCCCTCCCCTCTATTTATGAGAGGGAGGGCAGCTTGGGAGAGGGGAGTTTGAATCCTTCCCCAACTCCCTCTCCTAGTTGGCTTGTGGTGGAGGGAAAGAAGGATTCTTTCCTTCCTCCACTAGGAAATGTTGTCCTAGTTTGACTTTTCAAACCTCCCTTTTCACTTTCAATTTGGAGCTTAATTTCTCTCTTGTAAATGCCCAACCAAGTGACCTAGGACATGATCCAATCATTCCACTTCCATGACACATTCATATACCCTTCCCCTTCCGGTCCGGTGAACCTTCTAGACCCTTCTAGAACCTCTCCGATGAAACCATCAGAATCATTTCCGAACTATGGAATTGGACTTTCCTTATATGAATCTTATTCTCCGGACCATTCTGGATCTCCTCATGATATCTCGGATCCCATCTTAGACTCCGAACAACATTCGGTCTCCCTACTTACATTCCATATCTACTAAACAACATCGAATCCTTAAGTGTGTCTCCCTACGGTTCGTGAATTATGCAGACATGGTCGAGACTCTTCTCTGATCAATAACCAATAGAGGAATCTGGAAATTCATATGGCTCCCACATATTTCTATGCTTGCTTTGCGATCGAATGAACCCCTTACATACGATACCAATTTCCCTTTGTCTTGCGATAGTTTACTTATCCGAGGTTTGATCGTCAGTATCTCTACATACCTAGTTCAACCTCGTTATCGGTAAGTACTCTTTTCTCGTTCCCGTGATTTGTGATCCCTTATGAGCCAGTCACATGCTTGCAAGCTAATTGTATGACATTCCACCGAGAGGGCCCAGAGTATATATATTTGTCATATGGATGGACAAATCCCACTATTGATCCATGTTCCTCAACACATACTTTCTGAACACTCAATGCCACCTTTTTAACCACCTAGTTATGGTGTGGTGTTTGATGTCATCAAAGCATCCTTCCAGTGATGGTGATTAGCATGATCTCATGGTCGAAGGAATTAGGTTACTATGTATCAGAAAGCTTATAGAAAATGAACTATTGAAATGACTTGATCTTTATGCTACGCTTATCTATAGGAGTATGTCCATCACATCATTATTCTAATGATATGACCTTGTTGTTAATAACATCTCAATGTTCATGATCAGGAAACCATGATCTTATATTAACCAACAAGCTAGTTTAACAAGAGGCTTTACTAGGGACTCTTTATATTTACAAATCACACAAGTATTAATATTTCCGGTTAATACAATTATGGCATGGTATGTAAACATTTATCATAAGCATGAAGATATGATAATAATCACTTTATTATTTCCTCTTGGTCATATCTCCAACAGCTTGTCCCGTTATATTGAATCAACTCGGTATTTCTAATGACTTCAATTTACTTTGCAATAGAGTTGGCCTACAAAACTTTGTATTTCAAGATGCCCCTACTTATCGTCGGTTAACTCTTGAATTTTTAAGTTCTTTAAAATGCACCGTTAAAATATGGCACAGAGAGGATATGATTTCTTTCCGACTTATGAACAACAATTATACATTATCATTTGATGAATGGTGCAATTGTTTTAGTTTACCAAAAAATTATGTTAATACCTTACGCGCATCTTATGTCGACACGGTCCCTTCCCAGATGATTATTATAATAGAATGAGTTTCACTTCTAGAGTCAACAAGGGGAAGAATATTCAGCATCCTGCTATTCGCTATTTGGTCTATGTTATTGCTAACACCTTGCAGGTAGGAAATGGGTTTACAAGACTCAATGATGAGGACATTTTGGTCCTCGCAAAAGCTGCTTTCAACAACAACAACTTGTCACTCAACTTGGGCGCAATTCTTGTGCGCTACTTGGAGCACCAATCCTCCCAAAGCCAAGGGCCAATCACATGTGGAGGCGGCATCACTATGCTTGCCATTGCCTTGGGAATCGACCTAGGTAAGTTGCAATCATTGCTAGGTGAGCTATGTGTTGCTTTCTCTACTTTAAAAGCTTGTGGAATGCTCACTAGGAGAGGTGGTGGTTATTACTTGCATATTGCAGGAGCTGGGCGTCTCTACCCCGCTCTAATTCCTAATGGTCTTTTCTCTATCGAGGAAGGACGTTTGCTACATGATGTGCAGTTTGAACAACACCAACCCGAGGAGGAGATTCTGGATGAGGATGAGGTCCAAGAAGAGGAGCAAGAAGTTCCTGATCAAGAGGAGCAGCCACCAGACCGGTTTGCTACATATCAAGATTTACAAGAACTTGGAGGAACTATGGAGGGGATGCATAATCTCGCCCTGAACCTCCGAGAAACCACTAGTAATTTATCAACTCAATTTGTGAACTGGAGCCACAACTTTTTCCCTCCACCACAATGATTTGAAGGTCTTGCAAAAGCCTAAGCTTGGGGAAGTCTTCCCATTAACTTTATTTGGTCATCATTTGTTTTTTTATATTATTTCAAGTTTATGCTTTTAATTTGAGTTTATAAGCACTCGTGTTGGTTTCCCTAACACTTTATCTTTAGTTATTTTTATTTTTATTTGTTTTCGAGATTTTCAAGTCGAGCTTTACCGCCAATTTTCTATTCTTTAAATCCCTCTCTTAAAACAACAAAAAGATTTGTCCATTTATCTTTATTTCCCCACTTCCTTTTTCTTTTCTATTCACCTTGTGGTTCTCACGTATTTGAAGGAGAGTGATTGACTTCGAGATTCCAAGAAACGAATCAAAGGGGAAGAGAGAAGTGGAACAAATCATGAGAGGTATGCCTTATGACTCCCCACTTTTGAAGTGTAAGAAACCCATGCTAGTTAGTAGTAAATGCTAAGATATTATATTGGTGGAGTGAGTCTTTATATTGGAGTAAAATTTGTTTGCATGAGTATTTAGTTGAGTACGTTTTGTTTCAGCTCTTGTAGTTAACCAATTCTTGCCTAAAAATTTGCTTAACAATTGAAATAAGAAAAAGTCTCACAATTGAAGGCTTAGGTGTTGTAGCGTTTAGTCTTGAAAGCCTATTCCTAGAGACACTCGACACCATGGATATCATGATTTACTTGATAGCTCTCTTTGAAAGGATTTGTTCAATTGAATTAATGTTTAGCAGTTCTTGTGAGCATGCAAAAGTTTGACTTGTGCATCATAAGAATGATATAGATTTATGCGTGTAAAACTTCATGGGATGCCAACAACTCCGCTAGCGTACGAACGATCTTCATGGGGGAAACTCCTAGATTTCGGCTATGAGTTGATTAAACATATGTAGAAGCAATGCTATAATGGGTAAGATTCTTGGCATTCTCGTGTAGTTGTGTTCGTTATGGAATCACTCCTCTAGCTGATATGACTAATCATTATGCAAAAGGAACAAAAACTTTAGTAATGCCATGAGTGTCCGTCACATCCTGATAAACTAATTAAAAAATTTGGCATGCTCTCAATTACTTAAGAACCGAAATTCTTGAAGGACAATGAATAGAAAAGTAGTGCTTGAAAAGTCTTGACTTATTGATGTGGGAGAATTGAGATACTTTAGTGTATTTGCTTTTCATGAAAAACTCTCACACTCTCAATTTTACATGATTATACTTTATTGTTCAAAGGCAAGCTTATGAGTTGATTACTTGACATGGAATAGAGTTTACTCATTTGAATCATCCATGCTAACAATAATATTGTTGAGCTATAAGGATTCATTAAAACCTGTATGATATGCTTGCCATTACTCTATTTATGCTGAGTTTTTCAGATAAATAAAGTGGAGGAAACATGAGACTACAAATCATGAGTAAGATCATCATCTCGTTATTTCAGTTTAAATGATGAGTTCCATTTTGATTTTGGTTTTATTTCTCGAGGACGATCAAGTTTAAGCTTGGGGAGGTTGATGGATGTGAAATATAGCCATCCACATCCACATTTAAACTAGATATTATTCATACTTTTGATGAAATATCTCTCTAAACCCTACCACTAATGCCTAATGATCAAAGGGGTATGCAATCCTGTCTTTCTATTTTTTCCTGCGCAGGAAATGATGTTTGATGATGGGAATTAGAACATTAATGTTAAATATATGAGATTTCCAACAACTCAAAGAAACCAGGAATCATGGAGAGGATTCAGAAGGTTTAACGACCAACTATACGGCAGGAATAAAATTCTGGCAGTATAATTCCGGCTGTATAGCTTCCACCGGCACCGCTAGGTCAAATAGAACAACTTTCGTGAAGGGACCCCTTTATAAATAGGCCTCCGGGAACGACAAAATGCCACCCACAGAACCATAAACACAACACCGAAGAGTCGTCGGAGGAATAGATCTAGATCCAATCTCACAACCCTTCTCCACCACCGTAGGCATAGTCCACCACTTGTAATAGTCGATCTCATCTCCAATTGGCGACATTGTAAGACTATTACTATCAATCTCATGATTTCCATTACAATGTTTATGATTGTTGATTTTCATCTCTATGCGTGAGTAATTCTCCTTGGGCTAAGGGCTTCGGCCTAGCCATGTAGTTTGTGCATGTTATTTATCATATATGGGATCATGTATTAGTTTTATGACATGATGATTATTGTATCCTCTCTTGCCTCAATCTAAGGACTTGTCAGTTACCCAGGACCCCAAGGATTGATCAAGGTATAGGGAGTATGAGTAATAACTAATCTGCAGGATGGGAACCCAGTGACAGAACGGGTACTACGGTTGTATGTGAGAAATTTACTTGGGATTAACGGTGACGTCACTATGCATATCATTAGTTCTCTTTCTTATATGGATGAGACTAATAGGTTATTTTTATAAGAGGTTACGGAGGCAATAGAAATTATGGATGCACTACCCACATATAATTATCTTTTTCTAATAGTTACATGCATACTTTATTATTATATTTTATTCCCATAAGATGTTTTGCACAGCTACAGGTGAAACCGAAAGCCCCAGGCCCTCCCTCTCCATCATCGACAACAACAAAAGATCGCAAACTCTTGGTCCGGTAAAACACAAAAAGAATTCTAAAACTCCCGAAGATCCGTTAAAGTAATTATACTACGCTTTCTGCTTCCCGAGGATTCGATAACCTAGCTCTACTAGGGAAAAAGAGATATACTACATCCATAATCTGGATCGAAGGTATCAGATCTTGGCATTTTCAGCAGGAGGTACGCGTAGTGAGATACCGCCAGGAACCGTGCGAATGTCACGCAATCGAGGATGGCGTGGTATTGTGATGGCCAGTCGACCACCTTGAACTTGAGTCGCTCGCGCCTGAATTTCTTGGGGGTGCCAAAGATGACGTCGAGCCATATCTTTCCCATGGGGTAGACTCCTTTTCCTATGACGATGATGTTGTATCGGATGCCTCCAGGCTGGTGAGCGGGATCCGCATGGCCTCCAGGGTGCTAGCGAATATAAGGTTTATGTTGCTTTCGCCATCCATGAATACTCGACTCATCTCAAACCCATCGATCTGAGCTTCAAGAACCAGGGAGTGGCCTGGATGAGGTATTTTACAGGGACGATCATATCGGTCGAAGGTGATGCATGACTATGAGACACTGAGGTACTCAGGTATGGATGGAGCGGAGGTGACGGCCAGTTTTATCTAGCGGGTGATCATCTTCTGGATCCTATTGGATGGATGCCCCTTCTGGATCATCATGGTACCAATGCACGTGGGTAATTCTCTCCTCTGTTGTTTTGGGCCAGTGCAGCCGCATGCGACGCGGGTCCTACAGGTGGTGGTGGTGGGGAGCCATGCGTGATGGGCCCGGGGTGGAACCGAACCCCTGGTTTACTGCGTCACGCCGCATCTTGACGTATCCTTCGTGGATCTTCTGAAACTCCCGATAGTCCTTGAGAAGGTGGATGGATTTCTTTTTGTCGTCCTACTTGTCGATGTAGAAGTAGATGCTGCAAGGACTCAACAACTTGTCGATTGCGGATGGTTCATCATTATGGGTGTGATGTTGCCACGATTGTGTGGTTTTTCTGCTATCGCGGTAGTTGCCACTATGATAGCCATTGTTGCGATTTCCATCATCGCGGCAATCGGCGTAGCTATCCGCAACCATGTCAACTTCCTCGTGGTCGTCGTAGACGTGCGCTCTCCTCTTCCCCCAACGGTCGCATCTGCGGCCGAGGTCATCCTCGTCATTCGAGTGTGCTCGATTGTTGTGGTCGGCGTCTTCGCCATCAGCCCAGCGATTGGCGATTTCCATCAGGTGCTTGATGGTTTGGGCCTTATGCGGCCCAGTTCCTCCCTGAGTTCGCGACGCCTCACGCCGCCGTTGAATGCGTTGATTGCCCTTTCCTCAGAGATATCCTCTGTTGAGTTCTTGATGGCAGACCAACGTTGTGTTGGAGATATGCCCAAGAGACAATAATAAAGTGGTTATTATCATATCTTCATGCTTATGATAAATGTTTACATACCATGCCATAATTGTATTAACCGAAAACATTAATACTTGTGTGATTTGTAAACATAAAGAGTCCCTAGTAAAGCATATTGTAAAACTAGCTTGTTGGTTAATATATGACCATGGTTTCCTGATCATGAACATTGAGATGTTATTAACAACAAGGTCATATCATTAGAAGAATGATGTGATGGACATACTCCTATAGATAAGCGTATCATAAAGATCAAGTCATTTCAATAGTTCATTTGCTATAAGCTTTCTGATACATAGTAGCCTAATTCCTTCGACCATGAGATCATGCTAATCACCATCACCGTAAGGATGCTTTAATGACATCAAACACCACACCGTAACTGGGTGGTTAAAAAGGTGGCATTGAGTGTTCAGAAAGTATGTGTTGAGGCACATGGATCAAGAGTGGGATTTGTCCATCCATATGACGGATAGATATACTCTCGTCCCTCTCGGTGGAATGTCATCCAATTAGCTTGCAAGCATGTGACTGGCTCACAAGGGATCACATATCACGGGAACGAGAAAAGAGTACTTATCGGTAATGAGGTTGAACTAGGTATGTAGAGATACCGACGATCAAACCTCAGATAAGTAAACTATCGCGAGACAAAGGGAAATTGGTTCCGTATGTAAATGGTTCATTCGATCGCGAAGTAATCGTAGAAATATGTGGGAGCCATATGAATTTCCACATTCCTCTATTGTTTATTGATCGGAGAAGAGTCTCGATCATGTCTGGATAATTCACGAACCGTAGGGAGACACACTTAAGGATTCGTTGTTGTTTAGTAGATACGGAATGTGAGAAAAGATACCAATTGTTGTTCGGAGTATCAGATGGGATCCGGGATATCACGAGGAGATCCGGAATGGTCCGGAGAATAAGATTCATATAGGCAAAATCCAATTCCGGAGTTCGGTAATGATTCCGGTGTTTTCACCGCAATGTTCTAGAAGGGTCTAGAAGGTTCACCGATCTGGAAGGGGAAGGGTACATGGATGTGTCATGACAAAGTGTAATGGTTGCATCATGGCCTAGGTCACTTGGCTGGACACTTGGAACAGAGAAATCAAACTCTAATTTGAAAGTCAAAAAGGCAGTTTGAAAAAGTCAAATCCCAACATGGTTTCCGAGTTAGGGAGGGTTTCTAAGTTAGGGAGGGTTTCCACCTGGGTTGGGAACACCCTTGTATGCCCCCACCTATATAAGGAGGGGTGGGGGCGCACCCCAAGGTATCCAACTTTCCCTAGGCGCCCAAGAAACTCTAGGTTTGCCGCCACCCCCTCTCTAGTTGCGACCAATCTAGATCTCCTCTAAACCGCTACCGACTAGCTAAAATCCAGTTGCTAGATACCTCTAAACCTCGGCCCTCTAAACCCTAGATCGCCGGGGCTCCCTCTACTCCACCTTACTTGCTCCGGCTTAGGCGAAGCCCTGCGGGATCTCCCCTCTACTTCCGACACCATGTCGTCGTGCTGCCGAAATCGCGAGGAGAGAGCTACAACCTCCGCTGCCTGCTGGAACAAGGCAAAGGAAGGTATTCATCGAGTACCGTATGTGTGACCGACTGCGGGAGCAGTGCCGGAACACGGTGCCAGAAGGATCGCCTACGCGATCTTGAGATCGGCAAGTGAACGACTACATCACCCACGAGAATCTGCTCTCATTAACCGCTTTGGATCTTCGAGGGTTAGTACTCTCTCGACTCGTTGCTACAATCTAGTAGATAGATCTTGGCTTGTGTGTGTTCATGCGATAGAAATTTTTTGTTTTCCATGCTACGAACCCCTACAGTGGTATCAGAGCCGTTTCTATATGTAGATCTGTTGCACGAGTAGAACACAATGGTCATTGTGGGCGTTGATGCTTTTGTTGTCGATAGCTTATTGTGTACTTTGCATCTTGCCGGATGGTGGGATGAAGCTGCCCGGGCTAAACTTACATGGCATCGTTTATGAGACTTACTCCATGCTTGACATGCAACTTGTATTGCATAAGTGGCTTTGCGGGTGCCTGTTTCTCCCAACATAGTGAAGATTCAATTTACAACGGGTGATTGACAATACTAGTATCAACATTGTGGTTCTTGTTCGTAAGTTAGAACGACACTTATTGAAAGCCCAAACCACGTAAAACATGCAAATAAAATTAGAGGCGTCTAACTTTGTTTAGCAAGGGTGTGATGTGATGTGATATGGCCATGATTGTGATTATATATGATGTATGTAATGTTCCTTATTGTAAGTCGGCAACCGGCAGGAGCCTTATGGTTGTTTTTTTAATTTTGTTAAAGACCTGCATGTCTAATATTCAAAGTAGTTGTAATAGTTGATGCTGGTGGATGACAACCATGGACCGGCGCCATTGACCTTGACGCCACGCCGGTGATGATGGAGATCATGTCCGTGCTTGCAGATGGAGATCGGAAGCACAAGAAGAAAGGTCATATCATATCACATATTATGAATTGCATGTGATGTTAATCCTTTTATGCATCTCGTATTGCTTAGATCACGATGGTAGCATTATAAGATGATCCCTCTCACAAAATATCAAGTTATAAAGTGTTCATCCTTAGTAGGCACCGTTGCCAAGACTCGTTGTTTCGAAGCACCACGTGATGATCGGGTGTGTTAGATTCTGGGAGTGTATACAATGGGAGCAAGCCAGATTTTCTAATGCGGAAACTAAGGTTTGATCTTGATGAGCCTAGCAGGTACATGCATGGTCTTGGAACACGGAATACCAAAAGGTAAAGCATGAGTCATATAGATGATATGATGAACATGATGATTGTTTGCCTTTGAAACTACATCATATCACGTGATGATCATGTCACGTGATGATCGGATTTGGTTCATGTAATCACTAAAACAATGTGAGGGATATTGTTTTGAGTGGGAGTTCAACAGCAATATGATTAAAAGTTGAACATTATTTATCATAAATTAAATCAAAGTTAATTTGCGTAGTTGTTATAGTCATTGGCATCCGTTTACCATCTTGCGCTTAGTTATAATTGACATAATAGAACTATAGAATTCTGGTTAGTTACTTTACGAACTGGTATCATATTGTTTTTAAGTGTTAATCTAAAGTTTAAAAGTCCTATTACAAACTTTCAGTAAGTTACGGTTACTCCGTGAAGTTTAATAATTGGTATTAAATCAAGAGTAACAATTCCAGTGTTAGTAAATAAGTATCATGTTTATCTCCATGATTCTTGATATTCAAAAGATTGTTTTAATATCAAGGTTATCTAGGAACGTCATATGTGGAAGATTTTGCGATATGTGAAATGATGTTTTGATTAAAACATGATAGAGTATAATATGGCAAAGTTTATTTCTCATATTTGATGGGAATTTGCAAAAGGTTGGAGACGCTAGTCGTCCTAATCCTCCAAAAGGTTTTGGAGAGCAACATTATACTCGCAATTCACCATTATAAGCTAAAGTAGCTTGATCATGAATTGTTCCATGATAAGGCTGAATATTTGATGTAGGTAAAATATTTACTACACTAAAAGATTACTAAAGAAGGGAATTTGAAAGAACACCAAACATTTTATGATGGTGATTTACTTCAAAGTGCAAGTCCAAAGACATTGGTATTTAACTATACATGCTTTGGACTATGTGTCATGTGTATGGCTCCACTATTGATGTTCATAGATTCTTTCAAACAGAAAAGGAAATACTGAAAGAGGATATCAGAAATATATGGCAGAAAAGAAAATACTAGAATTATTTAGGTTAGGTATATAGAGGATATACATGTTCTAGTTCTTAAGTATTGGATGCTGAATTTGTTGATGTGAATCGTCATACAAAACAGCACAGTTCATGAACTACAATGGCCTAAGTAACTAGCAAAATAATATGTGATGATGTTCATCGGGAACAAATAAAGGATTGTTGTGTTGCTCGTTAATATCAAAGCTTGCCTTCAAGATTTGTTTTATCAGTTATTATGAGAACAAAAGGGTTGTTCAAATAGTTGTCGTAATCCATAAAAGATGGATGATTTACAAATCTAGTTGGATAAATCACATCCATAAAACCAGTGTTAAAAATGTCGAAATACAATTGATTGAAAGATCACTTAAGAAGTGACATCGCCGTTTAAATTATAGTGGAAAGAAAACATGAAGAAACCCCATGCTTGATGGAATTTTGGAGTCTTTTTGATTTTTGATCAAATGACGCTTGTGAAACTTTCCTAGAGATAATTAAAACTTCGTTCATAGGCCAAAAGGGAACGAATGAATAACTTATTGGAACTTGTACATATTGTTGTATGAAGTCCATTATGTGTAGTCAAGAGCAATGGATTTCAACTTCATATGCTTTCTCCGAAAATTTGAGTGAATATATGAATATTTACTTAATAAGGATGAAGTGTGAAACATTTGAAAAGTTCAAAGACTTTCAAGATGAAGTGCAAAATTAATGTAACAAGAAAATAAACAATTTATGATAGGATCATAAAGGAAGTTTTTTGAGTTACAAGTTTTGCATAACACCTAAGATTTGAGGAATCGTTCCGTGGATTTGCATTTCCCGAAATACCATAAGAGTATGGAGCCTTCGAGATATGTAATGAAACCTTGTTTGACATGGTAAGATCAAAGGTGTAATTCATAAAACCGCCATTATATTTTAAAAGATTAAAATCTTAGAGACTACCGTTTTTCCACTAAAAAGAGCTCCATCATGATCCGTTGAAATGACACCATATAAAGTTATGGTTTGGGATAAAACCCAAGTTGTCCTTTCTTAAACATTGGTATGCATGAGTAAAATGTTTACAACCAAAGTCGGATGAGCATGTATTTGTAGGTTATTTCCGATAATCGTTGGGTACTCCTCCATAACACCAAATACAAAAGTGTTTGTCACTTAGAACGTCAAGTTTCTTGAGAAGAAATTTTTCGTGAAAAGTTAAGTGGGAGGACAATAGAACTTTGATAAGGTTAAAAGAACCTTAGCTATATGTGCTGAGTTGCGCAGCACCAGAAAGTGTTGCGGATGCAGCAACAATGCTCATGGCTCACGTGCCTCAAAGTTGTTGTCACGGAGGTCTAAGTTCCTATTGAACCTGGTAGGTCGGGTAAACAATCAAATAGTAGGATTTGAAAGTAAATCTTGTTGTTTGACAATGATGGACCGACTACACATGCAAAGAAGCGATGATGGGCCCTGACTCCGTCAAATGGCTTGAAGCCATAAAATCCATGATAGTTCCATACACGAGAAATAAAGCTTTGAACTTGAAAGACCCTCTAGAAAGGTGTAAGACCTTACAGTCGTGTTTGGATCTAGAAAGAAATATACATGGATATTTCACATCTATGAAATAGTAGAAATGTTGTGAAAAAGATCACAACAATATTTAAAGGTTGACTATGACAAGATTTGATCTTCCATAGCGATATTTAGTCTAGACGGATTAATGTACCCACCACTACATATAATTTTGTTATGTGGTAGTTGAATATAAAACAAGTTCTTCTAATAGAATTGTTACCTTGGACGTGTGCATAACATGGTCCAAAGGGTTTTGTTAATTCAAGTGATGCTAAAAGCGTACGCAAACCTCAATGGTTGAAGTAAGCATCGAGGAGTTGGAATCTTCACCATGATGAAACTGTTAAAAGGGTTTAAATTCATCAGAGACGATGAAGATGCTTGCATTTGAAAGAAATTAAGTGGGAGCTCTAAGACATATTTCTAATATATTATATGGAAGACATATTGTTGATTGGAAATGATGTATCTTTTACTAATACATGTTAAGAATTTCATCTCGATGAAAGACTTAGGCAAAACCCGAATATTTGGCATCAATATCTATATAGATAGATTGAGACGCTAATATGGTTGTGCCAAATGTACATAGATGAGATATTGAATGAGTTCAATATGGAAACTACAAGAAAGTTTCTTGTCGCACAGAAAGCATTGAATCAAAATTCAAGTGTATTGACACTTGGTAAATGAAACAAATATTCAAGTCTAGATTGATACTTGATGTATGAAATCACAAAGAGTATTTATATCAATCATACTGTCATATGTACAAATCCAGATATGTCCTATGTTCTAAATGTTATGAGCATATACCAGAATGATTCATAAAATGATCATTGGACGATAGTAAGGATATTCTTATGATCTTTTGGAAGAACTAAGAATATATTGTTTTTGTAGAGGTGACAAATAGATGGTTAGTTCATTGTAAAAGTACTACATTGATACTAGTTTTGTCACAAAGTACAAATTAAGTTTATCTCAATCTAAACGAAGGCTGGCACAATATAATGGACGTAAGTTCCATAATGGTTGTGGATGAGTTCCAAAGTTAATACATTATGACAGATACTACAACAAAAGGCTAAGTATATGACTGCTATTTGTAACATCCCAACATTAGAGCTTAGAAATAAGCTGAACCCAGATGTGTGCATTGCATTCATGTATAAAACTTAATGGTTGCATAAAGAGCATAAAACTTGTCCTAAGCCAAGTAAGACCTATAGGAGTATAAGATTGAAGTGATCGTCTTTCGAGACTCTTCGTGATGTCAGACCTATCAAAGCGGAAGTGTCCAAATAGTAAGTAAGACAATTAATGCTGGAAGATTTACTTTGGAGATCCACAATTGCGCGGATACACCGTACAATATTTCATAAGACCTTAACTAGGTAGAGTATAAGCTGGATAGAGACCAATATTCTAATTATAAAGCTAATAAATACTATATAGACAGTTTGAAGACTATTAGTAAACCCTAAGGGGGACAGTAGACAATAGAAATTGAAGTAGTGCTATCTGACTTTCCGAATAAAGGTTGGATAAAAAGGACTAACCTAACAATATCAAGCCTTAAGGTTAAAAGAAGTAATCATTATAAAAGTACTCATAGAAGAATTTAAGATAATAATAAAATATTAACTAAAGCCTGTTAAAGTAAAAACTTGAAGGTAGTAAAATAGATTAGTCTTAATAGGCTAATTCTAGAAGAAACAACTCTTAAGTGATTCATAAGAGAGAATAAAAGCCCATACAATTGGATAGGTGTAGAGGAACAATAAATTCCAACAGGTATGAACTAAATGAATTCAAATCCAATTTTTGGAAGGAATACCAGTATCAACTATACCATAATAATAAAAAAATGTAGTCTTTTGACCACAACTACTAGCAAATAGAAATTTAAAACCTGTTTTAGTGAGACTTCCTAGACTTTATATAACATAGCAAGAAAGTTCATTGATTAAATAAAAAGAGTTGGATTAGGATACCTAATCAGGATATAGAATACTACAACTATTCCCATTTGAAGTCATCAGGGAGTGGAGAAATGTATCAACTACTACAAGTTAATTCCTTACTCCTAAACATGAGAGTTTGCGAACTTCGAGGACGAAGTTTATTCTAAGGGGAAGAGTCTGTAACATCCCAGCATTAGAGCTTAGAAATAAGCTGAACCCAGATGTGTGCATTGCATTCATGCATAGAAAATCCGAATAATTTTCGCGCTTTTAAACAAATATTTTCAAAGAGATTGAAGCTTCTCTCAACTTGATGGAATTGAAGTAGATCATCAAGTTGACTGCGATAAGTTTCAATATGACCTTTTCTGAAACCTTATTTGGGTAAACATGATTTGATCTAAGGGTAGATCAAATATAATAAAATGTCAATCATAATGCATTTCTTTAAATGATTAATATCTGATCCTTAAGGGATCATATCATAATATTCATCACAACAACTGATGAATGCCAAGTTAAGATTACAACTTAAGTAATAAGAATGTAATGACTAATCCTGACCTATCTTATTCTTATCTATCCTTAATATGAGTATCATGGTAATATCTAACCTTAAACCTTTAGTGAGATTAAGTAGCAAGGAAATCAAGTTAAGATCATTTACCACATATATTTCTTTCCATAAGAATCTTTATCATCTCTATTGAACCTTACTTTAATATATATTGTTCATCAATGTTGAGTAATCAACTATTGATTCACCAATTCTTAAACTATCAATACTTGAGCTAATAACTCTTGTTCTTATCATAGCATTCACTTAAAACCCTTTAAGGATGGAGGTAAGGAAAGGTATATGGTAATACTAGATTTAAATATCATTTATAGGATGGGAGTGTTGTAAGAGAATTAAATCAATAGGATTATTGATAGAGTTAACTCACTCCTGAAATGATAAAAGAGTATATGAGGTAAAGATTACAAGGATGAGTATTGAAGTTAGATAATAGGAGTATTTATGTGTAGAGGTCCCAACCTTTAATAAGGTAGAGATCCCTGTGTTTACAATGCTAGTCCCTGGATCAATAGCTAGCATCCACAGTTAAGATGTAATATAAAGAAACAAAGGTCATAATACAACTTTATAACCAGGAATAAAATAATTCATTACATCTTACATAGCTCATTTGGCTATCTCATTACAATGTAGCAGAATATAGAAATAGCATGGGGTCCTTCATCTTTAAAGTGCCACAGGCAAACATGTTGGTTGTAGACTTGTAATCCTAATCAATAAACTTCACTAACACCAAACCAACCTGCAACATTACAAGTTACAGCCACAAGGGTCAATACATTTGAATTGTATTGGCAAGTTTCACTACTATGTAGAAATAAGTGGATCCTATCATTACATGCATATTTGGCTAAGTAGGGTTTAGGATCATTTGCAGAAAGCAATATATTTTTGTCCTATCTTTTCCAAAATAGTTTTGCTCTTTTGAAAAAATCTTTTGTCAAATCTTTCTGAACTCCTTGGAAACCTCCAAGTTCTTCAAGTCTCTTGTTGTCATTTTCAAGTTTTACTTTTAGAAATTGGAATGTCGAGATGTCCCATAGCTTCAGGCCTTAGTTGCTCAGTATTGTCCATAACCGGGGACACGGCTAAGTACTTAGAATTTGATCTTCTGCAGAAGTTGTACACTTTACCCACATGACACAATCTCATCTTGTCCGAGGATCAAAACCTGGCTCTGATACCATCTGTAGAGGTCCCAACCTTTAATAAGGTAGAGATCCCTATGTTTACAATGCTAGTCCCTGGATCAATAGCAAGCATCCACAGTTAAGATGTAATACCAAGAAACAAAGTGTAACATCCCTAAATTCATATTCCAAAACTCATTCATATCATCCTTGCATTCATCATCATTTAGGGCTTTTCTCAAAATCATTTCAGAAACAGGAGCAATTGTGGCTCATTATTTTATGTATGAAAACCCTAGCCTTTGTGCTACTTGCTATTGAGAAAGATGTTGTTATTCATTCAGGATGATTTGATTTCAAACTTAAGTGGTCTCAAAAACTTAAGCAAAGTCTCAAAGCAAATTATGAATTAAAACAAATTCTATGCCTATTATCACATCTCATAAAGGCATGGTTTTAATTTATTTTTCAAAAGACCCAAGTGTTCAGATGTGTTTAACACTTATTTAAGAGCAAGATTTATTGTACAAAAGTCCTGTAAAACTTTGGATTCAAACAGATTTGAATTTGGGTTTGAAAACCACATATAGAAAAGCAATCAGAAAAGGAAAAGGAATAAAGAGGAAAAAAATAAGACAACCAGCTAATCAGGCCGACCCAGCCCAATTCGGCCCAGACTAGCCCAGTAGCGCACACCCCCGCGAATCGTTTTCTTTACCCACTCTCGCACCCACCAGCTCACTGACAGAAGGGACCCGCTCCCACTCCCCTCTCTCGCTGACAACCGCGGCCCACTCGAGCATCGTCGTCTCCACCCGCACGACCAGTTCATCCCCAAATCAGCGCGGCCGTTTCCTGTTTGATTCGCGGCTTCAATTCGTATCAATGCCCGAGTAATTCTCGCTCACGACCAGGCTATTTAAACCCCCTCTGTCCCCTCTCTCTTCTCCCCCGAACCCCAAGCCCAGAGCGCCCCCAGGCTGCACAAATTGCTCTCTGTAACCCCGCCGTCTCCGACGAGCTGGAGCCACAATTCCGGCCACCTCCGACCACCCCTCTGCCTCTTCTTCACACGAACAGACTCCACTTGACCTCACGCATTTCCTAGCACTCCCGGTTTGCCTGCGGGTTTCCCAGAACGTCGGCTACGCAAACGTCTGACCGCCACCGCCTCCAGCTTCAACTCCGGCGAGCTCCAGCGGTAAGTCCAGACCGCCCCGAACCTTGTCTTTCACACACGCGTTTACTCCGTGACCTTCTGCATCTGACCACACCCCCGTTTGCCTCCTAGTGATCTACAACGTCGCCTTCGACCTCGAACGGAACCACCTGTCGCTAGACTCAACTCCGACGAGGAATCATCGCCGTGTCAGCACGCCCCTTCGCAAACCGACGCAACCTTGAGCTTCAGCAGCCTCTTGCGAATCTGGTATGGCCCTTCTCCCTCTCGCGGACGACTTGGAACGCTAGCGCCGCCATAGACCGAGCGCTCCGCCGCTCGCTGACGCCGCGCGCCGCCAGGACATGGTCGCTTGCTCGCGCGCCGTTGGATCTTGATCCAAGCGTTAGGATAGATTCAGTAATTGGCGAAGAGGTACGCGATCTAGAGCGTGCGATCTATTTAGATCCTGCGGCTGCAGAGTTCGATCCGGTGCGAACCGGTACGCGCCAGTCACAACACGACGCGTGGCTAGGAATAGATCTAAAAACAGATTTTAAATCAGAATTTGAGCCAAATTTCAAATGCTTATAACTTTTGATTTCCACGTTGGAATTTTGCAAACTTTATACCGTTGGATTCAGGGAATCAAGGCCTTTCTGTTTATGCAAAGTTTTTAACAAATAGTAACCATTAGAATGACTTTATTTGTAGAAACATGTTTAAGGATATTTTGAGTATGGATTTAGTTTAGTAATTTGTTTTAGGGATAAATAAGTTTAGTTGGCAACCTTGTGACTTGTTAAGTTTCTGTAAACATGCACATGCTTGGTAGAGTTTCAAAATCACCACTTAGTAAATACTTGCATGCATGCATTCATATTATTTTTGATTGTATATAATTGTGTGTAATTGTGTGCTACAAATTTTGTGTAGATTTTGCTAGTGATTGTGATTGTGAGGAGTGCTACTCTCCACATTACCAAGGCAAGTGATATTTTCCATGAATATTTCCATCCTATGTTTTGTACTAGCATTAGATATTTTGCTAAGTCTTGCATGCTAATTTTGCCAAATAAAAGATTGGGAAATCCTATGTAGTTAGAATGGTAGAATTGCTAGGGATTTTCCTAAGTTAAGTTACCATGCCATGCTTAGCCTGGATACTAGCAAACAAGGGTTGGTATAATCTATTCATGCTATAATGACTATATTTCTAAGTCACGAGACTTATGTTTTCTTAATAAAACCACTAAGTCAATAAACCTCCTGGGTGGAATGGAAAGATTGGGTTATGTTGAGTGGTTACACAAGGCCATGGACTTGGCTTGTGTATCACACTTGTGGTATGCCACACAGGCACAAAGGGATTTGGAGGCCAAGTGTTGAGAAAGCTTACAGTGCAACCACTTGGCAATATGGGCTCTGCCTTGATCATATAGGTTGCTAGAACTTAGTCACTTGGACAGTTGGTGGTAGTGGGAATGATAGGTTGGAGCGCGTCCATTTGACTAAGGAAAGGCTTCTGAAAGGTCCTGTCTTGGGAAACCAAGTCTGGTGGGGAAAGTGCACAACCTCTGCAGATGGAAAACCTAAGTACTTAGCCTAGTCCAAGGCAATGGACAACTTAAGCATCAAGACATGGAAGCTACAAGAATCTCATCACTCCAACTTCTAAGTAAAAATTGGTGGGTGAACAAGGGTGAAGGACCCCAATGTCTATTGGTGGTTTCTTGGGAAGTTTTTGATAAAGAAAAACTTAGTGATTTCAACTAATAGGAAAAACATATTTTCAAGCAAAGCAAGCCAAGCTACACTTAGCCAAAATGCATATAGTAATATAGTCCACTTAAAATATACTAAGGTATCACTTGCCAATACTATTCCAAAGTATTGACCCTCTGTGGCTGTAACTTGTGATGTTGCAGGTTACTCCGATGATGAATAGGAGTCATGAGTCTACACTCAACATGCTTGCCTATGGCACATGAAGATGAAGACTTATGTTTATTTACTTATTCCTTAAACTCTTGTATTAGGCCTATGGCCCTGAGTTGTAAAAGACTATGTTTTATCTCTAGAATGAATGTAATAAACGACCTTTGTATCTGTGTACTTCATCTTAAACTGTGGATGCTAGCATTGATCCAGGGACTAGCATTGCAATCACAGGGATCCTTTCCTTTATAAAGGAGGGGTCTAACAGATGGTATCAGAGCACTGTGTTGCCTGTAGGATTATGACCCTAGGATTGGAAACCACTAAGGAAATTTTTTAAATACTTCTACACTTGTCTATTCTTCTCGTAAACTTTTCTAATCTTCTCATTCTCATCTCTATTTGTAGATGAACTCCATCAACGAAGCCGTCAAGAAAGGACCACTCATGACCATGACCTTGGAGTGTGAAACTGAGTTTCCCAAGATTCTTAAGGACCTCATGGTGGCAATGGAAGCACATGGAGCAGCTATATACAAAGGCTTTCCAGTGATGGATGAAGGAGTGGAGTATTGGTGGGTGCAACTTCACTTGTACAAAAACAAGGAAGACAACCACAAAGAAAGGGGATTCTGCATGTACACCAACACTGAGATGCATCTTGGAGGACTATCAAAGAACTAAGTGCTAGAGTCAAGTGCAGGATGCTCAACCTCCAAAAAGACTTAGAGAAGGAGAAGGAACTTACCCAAGAGTTGGAAGCCACCAACAAAGAGTTAAGGGGAGATATAATAGACTTAGTGATGGAATCATGTGAACAAGATAGGTGGATTGCCTCTAGGAACATTGTGATAGCCACCAGATCCAGTGAGATAGGATTGTGAGCACACTTCGTTAGTTGGACCACCATCTATCACCTTATTTTCCAAAAATGATACCTTAAATAAGTATGGACCTTGATTGATGTAATGGACTTATGTATGCATGACTTGTGTGATGTTTGTGTTCCATGGATATATATGAAATGTTTGTCTTGTTTTATCTTAAATTGTGTTGTTCTAACTTTTTAATCTTATAAATAGATGCCTATTACCATCAGCACTGTTGAGGAGTTCCAGGTTACCCGTTTCGGCCCTCATATCGTTGAGCTTACCACTTTGCTCAATCTCCCTCTTCCCACCATCACGGTGCACCCACTCACCAAGTTCGAGAGGAAGGACCTCTGGGGCTTCAAGGTGAACCAGCCCGGACACCAGACGGAGCCTACTACGGAGGCCATCGTCTTCAAGCTGATGCACAACGACAGGGAGAGAGGCATGGAGGTAGTCATGCAGGACCTCATAGGACGTCTGTTAGGCCATCACTCCCGACAGGTTAGGGGCACTCACTTCCACGTCTTCGGAAGGCGTGACGATGACGGAGGGTCTATTGACTATGAGGACGACTCGAGGGACACGGCAGAGCCGATACGTCTCTATCTCCAGGACTTAGAGTCTCTCATCAGGCACGTGGACACGGACAGGACGAACGTCATGCTCAGCAATGACGAGCTCCAGGTGCAGCTTCGCGAGAAGGACAAGCTTTTCGCACAGCAGGATGAGATGGTCAAGGAAATGGAGACGAAGTTCGAGGCCCAGGACCGCAAGTTCAAGAGTCAGGAGAAACGCGTCCAGGATTGGAACAAGAAGATCTGGGACATGACCGAGGAACTGAAGTCCAAGTATTTCGAGCTAGAGCAGCAGCAGATGGTTATTGAGAGGCTTCGCTCCCAGAAGAGGGCTCTCAAGGCCAAGGTCGATTCCTTAACCACTACTATTGAGGAGAACAAGACCGCGATGGAGAACGCAGGTCTTACCTTCGTCGAGGAGGAGATTGATGCTGATGAGTAGACTTGACTACTCGTTTATCTTTCATTATCATACTTGTTATTTGTGAACTTGTTATTGGACCATCCGACATGTGGATGGCTTGCCACTTGTGTGTTTTATTTCATGAACTTATTATCTGGTTGTTGAACTTTTATTCTTGAGTTGCATGCTATGTGGTTTGCTTGTGATGTATTGTGCATAAAACATCTATGGGTATCTCATTCTTATCTATTTGAACAAACCACAGATGCCTCCCCGTCGCGCAAACCCCAACCCCAATAACATCACCCCGGAAATGCAACAAATGATGAATGCGCAAACGCAGCTTATGACAACATTCATCCAAAACCAGAATAACAACAACAACAACCCCAATAACAACAACAACAACCCCAATAACAACAACAACAACAACAACCCTCCGGGTTTTGATATGCTCACCAGATTTCTGCGTTTGAGGCCAGCAAAGTTTTCGGGGACAACTGATCCCATGGTGGCCAATGACTGGCTACGTTCTGTGAACAAGGACTTAGTGACCGTGGGCTGCACGGATGCTGAAAAGGTCAGGTTCGCAGCGCATCTGTTGGAAGGACCAGCCGCCACATGGTGGGACAACTTCCAAATCACCACTCCTATCGATGAGGTGACTTGGGCTATCTTTGAAGATGGCTTTCGCACTGCTCATATCTCATCAGGAATGATGAACCTGAAAAAGAAGGAGTTTCACAACCTGAAGCAGTGCCACCGCAGCGTGGCTGAATACATAGAAGAGTTCAACAATCTGGCGCGCTATGCACCGGATGAGGTTGACACAGATGCCAAAAGAAAGGAAAAGTTTCTGGAGGGATTGAATGATGAGCTGAATCTGCAGCTGTCTGTGGCATATGTTCCAACTTATCAGTCTTTGTGTGACAAGGCTGCTATTTTGGAGAGTAAAATGAAGCAAGTCGAGAGTAGAAAGAGGAAACACTCCGACAAGCACAGCTCGGGATCGTCTCACAAACGATCTCACTATGATGACAATGGCAGCTCAGGATCCCATAAGCATGGGAAATTCAACAAGCACCACAACCACAACCGTCATGACAACAAGCATCACCGCAGTCATGACAATGACAAGTATAAGAACCACAAGAGTGGACATAAGAGCCACCACAGTGGGAATGGTAGTGGAAGTAGAGGTCAGCCTGCTAAAAAGGACATCAGTCAGGTTGAGTGCTTCAAATGCAAGAATCTGGGGCATTATGCTAATGAGTGCCCTGAGAAGAAATTTGAAGGACCTAACAAGCCCAATCCTTTTCAGAAAGAACAGGTTAACCACATCAATGTGGAGGAGGTCTATGAGGAGCCGGATGCCGTTGCTGGTAAGTTCAGACTCAATTCCATTCCAGCATTTGTACTCTTTGACATTGGTGCATCTCATTCATTCATATCAAAAGCATTTGTTGATAGAAACGGGTTTGCATCTGAAAACATTGGGTGTCCAATAAAAGTTAGCTCTCCGGGTGGAGATATGATAGTAAGTCTTGGATGCCGGGATCTTGTCATAGAATTTGGAAAGCATAAGTTCCCAGTGAGCCTGATAATCCTAGATTCCCAAGGACTAGACGTAATATTGGGAATGGATTGGATGGCTAAGTATGAAGGAGTACTAGATTGTGCTAATCATACTGTTGCACTCACAACCCCAGAAGGAAAAAGAATAAAATTCAGGTCAAACTTTGAGTCCAAAGGAAGTAAGCTGAATTCTCTTAAGGGGGTTAGCATGGACAGTGTGCCAATTGTGTGTGAGTATCCGGATGTATTTCCGGAAGAATTACCAGGAATGCCACCGGATAGAGATGTGGAGTTTCTGATAGATTTAGTACCAGGTTCTGGACCAATAGCTAAGAGACCGTACAAAATGTCAGTTGATGAACTGAAAGAGCTCAAGAAGCAACTAGGAGAACAGTTGCAGAAAGGATTTATCCAACCAAGTTCTTCATCTTGGGGAGCTCCAGTTTTATTCGTGGAAAGAAGGATAGAACACAAAGATTATGCATTGACTACCGTTCTCTCAATGAGGTAACCATCAAGAACAAATATCCTTTGCCAAGAATCAACGACTTGTTTGATCAGCTAGAAGGAGCATGTGTGTTCTCGAAGATTGATCTCCGGTCAGGATATTTTCAACTCAAGATAAGAGAGCAAGACATACCTAAGACAGCATTCACCACAAGGTATGGATTGTATGAGTACACTGTGATGCCTTTTGGTTTAACCAACGCTCCAGCATACTTCATGAATATGATGAACAAGGTGTTCATGGAATTTCTCGACAAGTTTGTTGTCATTTTCATCGATGACATCTTGGTCTACTCCAAGAGCAAGGAAGAACATGAAAGACACTTACGTTTGATACTTGAGAAACTGAGAGAACATAAACTTTATGCCAAATTCAGCAAGTGTGAGTTCTGGCTAGAAGAAGTTGGTTTTCTTGGTCATGTTATGACAAAGGATGGTGTAGCAGTTGATCCTGCTAAGGTTTCAGCTGTGACAGAATGGGAATCTCCCAAGAATGTGAAAGAAGTTCGTAGTTTCCTCGGCTTAGCAGGTTACTACAGAAGGTTCATTGAAAATTTCTCGAAGGTTGCTAAGCCAATGACAGAATTGTTAAAGAAGGACAAGAAATTTGCTTGGTCTGAAGGTTGTGAAGCCAGCTTTCAAGAATTGAAGAAGAGACTTGTGACAGCACCAGTTCTATGTCTACCAGATTTGGAAAAGGATTTCCAAGTATATTGTGATGCGTCTCATCAAGGTTTGGGTGCCGTACTTATGCAAGACGATAAAGTTGTGGCCTATGCCTCGAGACAACTCAAAACTCATGAAGTAAACTATCCTACTCATGATTTGGAGTTAGCCTCTGTCGTCCATGCACTCAAAACATGGAGACATTACCTTTTGGGAAAGCGTTGTGAAGTGTTCACCGATCACAAGAGTTTGAAGTATATCTTCACCCAGAAGGAAATCAATTTGAGACAAAGGAGATGGCTAGAGCTTATCAAGGATTATGACTTAAGTTTGCAGTACCACCCCGGTAAAGCAAATGTAGTAGCAGATGCTCTAAGCTGTAAGGTGTTTGTAAATGGCCTTACCAAAGGTGAATTGCCAGATGACTTGTGTAAGCAATTCAAAGAGCTCAGATTGGAGATTGTGCCAGAAGGACATCTTATGTCTTTGGATGTTCAACCCACTCTGTTGGATAAGATTAAAGAAGCCCAAAAGACGGATAAAGAAATCGAAGAGATTAAGGAAAGGATTAGCCAGGGGAAAGCTAAAAGTTTCCATATAGACGAACAAGGTACTTTATGGCACGGGAAACGTATTTGTGTTCCACAAGACACGGAGTTGCGGAAACTGATCCTGCAGGAAGCCCATAACTCTCCGTATTCTATTCACCCAGGAAACACCAAGATGTACATGGATATGAAATAAAGATTTTGGTGGAACAATCTAAAAAGGGACATCGCCGAGCATATTGCTTTGTGTGATGTGTGTAGCAGAGTAAAAGCGGAGCATCAGAAACCAGCGGGTTTGCTTCAACCACTGCCTATTCCTGAATGGAAGTGGGAAAATATCGGTATGGATTTCATTACCGGATTACCAAGGACCAGGTCAGGGTATGGTTCTATATGGGTAGTAGTGGATCGCCTAACTAAAGTGGCTCATTTTATACCCGTGAAGACAACTTATACAAGTGCCAAGTTAGCCAAAATCTACATGAGCAGAATTGTGTGCCTTCACGGTGTGCCTAAGAGTATTGTGTCTGATAGAGGAACTCAGTTTACTTCTCACTTTTGGAGACAGCTTCATGAATCTTTGGGAACAAGATTGGAATTCAGCACTGCTTTTCATCCTCAAACTGATGGACAAACAGAAAGGACTAACCAAATTCTTGAAGACATGTTGAGGGCATGTGCTTTAGACTATGGAACAAGTTGGGATGAAAGTCTGCCTTATGCAGAGTTCTCTTACAATAATAGTTATCAATCTAGTATTGGGATGGCACCATTTGAGTTTCTCTACGGAAGGAAGTGTACCACCCCATTGCTATGGAATGGTGTGGGAGAGAGAAGTTTGTTTGGACCGGATCTTATCAAAGACGCAGAGGAGAAAGTCAAATTGGTTAAGGACAGGTTAAAAATAGCACAGTCCCGACAGAAAAGCTACGCAGATTCTAAGCGTAGAGAAGTCACCTACGAAGTTGGGGATAGAGCTTATCTTAGAGTATCACCTCTTCGTGGAGTGAAAAGATTTGGAGTCAAAGGAAAGTTGGCACCAAGATATGTTGGGCCATTCAAGATTCTAAGTAGCAAGGGAGAAGTTGCATATGAAGTTGAATTACTGGAATCTCTGTCAGCTGTCCATAATGTGTTCCATGTGAGTCAGCTTAAGAAATGTCACCCAGAGATGGAAGAATCTTCTTTGAAGGATACCATACCTTTGGAAGAAGTTCAACTAGAAAGTGATCTCACCTATGAGGAAAAGCTTGTCAAGATTCTTGAGACCGCAGAAAGAATCACAAGGACAAAAACTATCAAGTTTTGCAAAGTCCAATGGAATCATCACTCCGAAGAGGAAGCAACATGGGAAAGAGAAGATGATCTTCGGAAAGACCACCCTCACCTATTTGCTAGCCAATCCGAATCTCGAGGGCGAGATTCATCTTAAGGGGGTTAGATTTGTAACATCCCTAAATTCATATTCCAAAACTCATTCATATCATCCTTGCATTCATCATCATTTAGGGCTTTTCTCAAAATCATTTCAGAAACATGAGCAATTGTGGCCCATTATTTTATGTATGAAAACCCTAGCCTTTGTGCTACTTGCTATTGAGAAAGATGTTGTTATTCATTCAGGATGATTTGATTTCAAACTTAAGTGGTCTCAAAAACTTAAGCAAAGTCTCAAAGCAAATTATGAATTAAAACAAATTCTATGCCTATTATCACATCTCATAAAGGCATGGTTTTAATTTATTTTTCAAATGACCCAAGTGTTCAGAAGTGTTCAGATGTGTTTAACACTTATTTAAGAGCAAGATTTATTGTACAAAATTCCTGTAAAACTTTGGATTCAAACAGATTTGAATTTGGGTTTGAAAACCATATTTAGAAAAGCAATCAGAAAAGGAAAAGGAATAAAGAGGAAAAAAAATAAGACAACCAGCTAATCAGGCCGACCCAGCCCAATTCGGCCCAGACTAGCCCAGTAGCGCACACCCCCGTGAATCGTTTTCTTTACCCACTCTCGCACCCACCAGCTCACTGACAGAAGGGACCCGCTCCCACTCCCCTCTCTCGCTGACAACCGCGGCCCACTCGAGCATCGTCGTCTCCACCCGCACGACCAGTTCATCCCCAAATCAGCGCGGCCGTTTCCTGTTTGATTCGCGGCTTCAATTCGTATCAATGCCCGAGTAATTCTCGCTCACGACCAGGCTATTTAAACCCCCTCTGTCCCCTCTCTCTTCTCCCCCGAACCCCAAGCCCAGAGCGCCCCCAGGCTGCACAAATTGCTCTCTGTAACCCCGCCGTCTCCGACGAGCTGGAGCCACAATTCCGGCCACCTCCGACCATCCCTCTGCCTCTGCTTCACACGAACAGACTCCACTTGACCTCACGCATTTCCTAGCACTCCTGGTTTGCCCGCGGGTGACCCAGAACGTCGGCTACGCAAACGTCTGACCGCCACCGCCTCCAGCTTCAACTCCAGCGAGCTCCAGCGGTAAGTCCAGACCGCCCCGAACCTTGTCTTTCACACACGTGTTTACTCTGTGACCTTCTGCATCTGACCACACCCCCGTTTGCCTCCTAGTGATCTATAACGTCGCCTTCGACCTCGAACGGAACCACCTGTCGCTAGACTCAACTCCGACGAGGAATCATCGCCGTGTCAGCACGCCCCTTCGCAAACCGACGCTACCTTGAGCTTCAGCAGCCTCTTGCGAATCTGTTATGGCCCTTCTCCCTCTCGCGGACGACCTGGAACGCTAGCGCCGCCGTAGACCGAGCGCTCCGCCGCTCGCTGACGCCGCGCGCCGCCAGGACATGGTCGCTTGCTCGCGCGTCGTTGGATCTTGATCCAAGCGTTAGGATAGATTCAGTAATCGGCGAAGAGGTACGCAATCTGGAGCGTGCGATCTATTTAGATCCTGCGGCTGCAGAGTTCGATCCGGTGCGAACCGGTACGCGCCAGTCACAACACGACGCGTGGCTAGGAACATATCTAAAAACAGATTTTAAATCAGAATTTGAGCCAAATTTCAAATGCTTATAACTTTTGATTTCCACGTTGGAATTTTGCAAACTTTATACCTTTGGATTCAGGGAATCAAGGCCTTTCTGTTTATGCAAAGTGTTTAACAAATA
Source organism: Avena sativa (assembly GCA_916181665.1). NCBI lineage: Eukaryota > Viridiplantae > Streptophyta > Magnoliopsida > Poales > Poaceae > Avena > Avena sativa. Next base: position 148,813,553 of record OV702283.1, on the reverse strand, counting down.
GTAACCATTAGAATGACTTTATTTGTAGAAACATGTTTAAGGCTATTTTGAGTATGGATTTAGTTTAGTAATTTGTTTTAGGGATAAATAAGTTTAGTTGGCAAACTTGTGACTTGTTAAGTTTCTGTAAACATGCACATGCTTGGTAGAGTTTCAAAATCACCACTTAGTAAATTCTTGCATGCATGCATTCATATTATTTTTGATTGTATATAATTGTGTGTAATTGTGTGCTACAAATTTTGTGTAGATTTTGCTAGTGATTGTGATTGTGAGGAGTGCTACTCTCCACATTACCAAGGCTAGTGATATTTTCCATGAATATTTCCATCCTATGTTTTGTACTAGCATTAGATATTTTGCTAAGTCTTGCATGCTACTTTTGCCAAATAAAAGATTGGGAAATCCTATGTAGTTGGTAGAATTGCTAGGGATTTTCCTAAGTTAAGTTACCATGCCATGCTTAGCCTAGCTACTAGCAAACAAGGGTTGGTATAATCTATTCATGCTATAATGACTATATTTCTAAGTCATGAGACTTATGTTTTCTTAATAAAACCACTAAGTCAATAAACCTCCTGGGTGGAATGGAAAGATTGGGTTATGTTGAGTGGTTACACAAGGCCATGGACTTGGCTTGTGTATCACACTTGTGGTATGCCACCCAGGCACAAAGGGATTTGGAGGCCAAGTGTTGAGAAAGCTTACAGTGCAACCACTTGGAAATATGGGCTCTGCCTTGATCATATAGGTTGCTAGAACTTAGTCACTTGGACAGTTGGTGGTAGTGGGAATGATAGGTTGGAGCGCGTCCATTTGACTAAGGAAAGGCTTCTGAAAGGTCCTGTCTTGGGAAACCAAGTCTGGTGGGGAAAGTGCACAACCTCTGCAGATGGAAAACCTAAGTACTTAGCCTAGTCCAAGGCAATGGACAACTTGAGCATCAAGACATGGAAGCTACAAGAATCTCATCACTCCAACTTCTAAGTAAAAATTGGTGGGTGAAGAAGGGTGAAGGACCCCAATGTCTATTGGTGGTTTCTTGGGAAGTTTTTGATAAAGAAAAACTTAGTGATTTCAACTAATAGGAAAAACCTATTTTCAAGCAAAGCAAGCCAAGCTACACTTAGCCAAAATGCATATAGTAATATAGTCCACTTAATATATACTAAGGTATCACTTGCCAATACTATTCCAAAGTATTGACCCTCTGTGGCTGTAACTTGTGATGTTGCAGGTTACTCCGATGATGAATAGGAGTCATGAGTCTACACTCAACATGCTTGCATGTGGCACATGAAGATGAAGACTTATGTTTATTTACTTATTCCTTAAACTCTTGTATTAGGCCTATGGCCCTGAGTTGTAAAAGACTATGTTTTATCTCTGGAATGAATGTAATAAACGACCTTTGTATCTGTGTACTTCATCTTAAATTGTGGATGCTAGCATTGATCCAGGGACTAGCATTGCAATCACAGGGATCCTTTCCTTTATAAAGGAGGGGTCTAACACAAAGGTCATAATACAACTTTATAACCAGGAATAAAATAATTCATTACATCTTACATAGCTGATTTGGCTATCTCATTACAATGCAGCAGAATATAGCAATAGCATGGGGTCCTTCATCTTCAAAGTGCCACAGGCAAACATGTTGGTTGTATACTTGTAATCCTAATCAATAAACTTCACTAACACCAAACCAACCTGCAACATTACAAGTTACAGCCACAAGGGTCAATACATTTGAATTGTATTGGCAAGTTTCACTACTATGTAGAAATAAGTGGATCCTATCATTACATGCATATTTGGCTAAGTAGGGTTTAGGCTCATTTGCAGAAAGCAATATAGTTTTGTCCTATCTTTTCCAAAATAGTTTTGCTCTTTTGAAACAAATCTTTTGTCAAATCTTTCTGAACTCCTTGGAAACCTCCAAGTGCTTCAAGTCTCTTGTTGTCATTTTCAAGTTTTACTTTTAGAAATTGGAATGTCGAGATATCCCATAGCTTCAGTCCTTAGTTGCTCAGTATTGTCCATAACCGGGGACACGGCTAAGTACTTAGAATTTGATCTTCTGTAGAAGTTGTACACTTTACCCACATGACACAATCTCATCTTGTTGCCACCAGTGGCCACTGGATAAGTACTCACCAAGATGGAGTACTGGCAGATTGAGAATGTGACGAAGTCTTTCCATAGGAGTCCTCCCAATACACAATGCTAGCTTGTCTACCAGGCACCAATTTAGGGTTTCAAGTTCCCTCATTCTAGTAACCTGGAGAGGCCAATGCATGGGTCTTCCACTATGTAGTTGACTAAGCCAGTGGCCATTTAGCATGTGGCTGTACACGGAAGCCACTGTACGAGAAACATGTTCAATCTCTAAGTCCCTGGGTGGTTTTCTTCTAGTGCACAACAAAAAGATATTGCCATATAAACATGGTTCCTCTTGTTGCCACCTTGTCCAAAACTTGAGTATTCCTTGTCCACCCAGGTGGTTCATTGAGTACTTGTTTTATTATATAAAACACAAGTCTTTTCAATACTTCACATAATCTCAACATGTATCCCTTCTCAATATATATAAAGCAGGGCTAAGCATATTACAACTACATTGTTTTCACTAAGGAATATAAGGGTATCCTAATAGGATTTAGCATAGCAAAATATAGTAGTCCTTATCATGCATGTTTCAAAAATCCACTAAGTGTAATGAAAAATAGTAGGACTTGGATGATAGTGACACTTGACTTTTTGGTAGAGGATGTTGGTTCACTTCTTGATCTTGCTAATATCACACTCTTCTAACTTCACTACAAATCAATGAAGCAACATAGATTCAACTAGCATTCCAACCAATATTCAAACAATTTAACACACACAAAATAATAGAAACAAGGTCATGCATGCAAGCATGCAAAAGCTAGTTTTATTTGCAAAGGTGGTTTATACTAGGCTCTATACATTGTAAGGTTCAAAGTGGTCATTTTCTAAAGTGGCAAAACCATTTGCAAAAGGGTTTTATCTATAAACCATTTTTACATCAAATCTTTATTTCATGTGTTGGAAAATGTTTTTAGCAAAGCAACAATTTTATGTTGTTCACCAAATAAGTTGTTAATTCACAAAACTTGGTGTTTAGGGTCAGTAGGTTTGAATCAACACATTTTCCAAAGGTTTTTCTCAAAAATCATTTCCATATCAAAATCAATGTTTTTATTTGACTAGAAATGAGCTAACTCAAGTATTTATTCTCAAACTTCACAAAATACATTTTTAAATCCATAAGTTGGTTCCTAGGGTCAGTAAGTTCACAACAAACCATTTTGCAACAATTTCATCTCAAAAACATAACTAGAACAATTTTTATATTCATAACAAGCCTACACAAGTTTCTGCAAATTCAACAAATTTATCTGAAGCTTTTTACTAAACAAAGTGCATGGTTGGCTAGGGCTTGTTTTTCTGAGTCCATTGATATAAAGTTTGAAAAATTTGGACGTGTGGTTTGAAAGTTATAGATTTTACAAAATGGAACATCTAATAGAAAAGTTTCTGTTTTTAAAACGAAGTCTGAGCCACGTGTCGTGTTCTTGCTCGCTGATACCGTTTCGTCTGGATCACGCGCTGTAGGCCGTTGGATTTAAGTTGGATCGTGTGGCACAGAGGTGCTACTTAACCCTTCGCACTCGTTCTATCCTAATCGTCAGATCAAGATCGGATGGCTACGAGGTGCTTGCCAGGAACTGGCGGCGCGAGCGACGGTGGCTGGTGGCGGCGCGGTCAGACGGTGGCGGTGCTGGCGAAGAAGGAGGCGAGAGAGGCTGGGGAGATGCTCACCGAGTTCGTCATGGTGTCGGGAAGCTCAAGGTAGTGGTAGTTCGTCAAGCGGTGCACTGTGGTGTCTTGGATTCCTCGCCGGAGTGGAGCTGCGCCTCGGGTTTGTCTGTTTGTCGACGGGGATGAGTCTACGGTTCACTCTAGCCCAAACAAGCAACGCTGTTAGGTTCGCGAGAGAAGGGCGAATACTGGAGTACCAGATAGAGGGAATGGGGCGGTCTGGCTTACCAGGGAGACTTCGCCGGAGTGATGGCAGACGGTGGTAGCGCTTGGAGTCGTCGTTGTCGAGGCTCAGGGGCGCGCGCGAGCGAGCTAATGCTACGGGGAGGTGCGCCTAGGTCTGGGGAGTGTGTGAGCTTGGTCGAGGAGGCAAGGGGCGGTGAGGGGCTGCCGGAATCATCGTCGGAGCGTCGTCGGACAGAGGGTGGTGCGGAGAAGAATTGGGTGGCCTGGGGCACGCTAAGGTGGGGCGACAGAGGGGAAACAGAGGGGAAACGCAGGCGGTTAAGAGGGCGTCGTCAGGGGAAGGATTCATTGCGCCAGTAATGCGAATTAAGCCGGGTGTTAATCGCCTGCAACGGCCGGCGAGGTGAGGGGCGTAGTCTGCGGGTGGGGAAGAAGGTGACGTGGGCGTGGGGTCGTGGCGTCAGTGAGTGAGAGAGAGGGGAGGTGGGGGGGTCCATCTGTCAGTGCCTCTGCGGGTGAGTTTAAGTACTGATTAAATAAACATTCTGATGTTAATTTTTGGAATTTATTTTATTCTTTTTGGGGTCTTTTTAATTAATAAAAAGGGCCCTTGTTTTAAATCAAATGGGTTTTAATTATATTTCTAAACACCATTTAAATTTTTTTTAAACCTTCGAAAACTTTTAAGTAGGTTTTGTTTACTTAAAAGGGTGTCAAATAATTCAGCTTGAATTATTTGGAAAAGCTTTTAATAAAATTTATTAATCATTTAAAATTGGTTTTGGGATTTGGTTTAAGCCATTTTATTTTATTTTGGAAATTCTTTATTTTATTTGGATTTGGATTACATTCATTCCATTTGTTTATGGATTTGGCCAAGATTTGGTTTGGTCTTTAAATATCCCTTAATTAAAATTTCTTTCTTTATTTTATAAAATCCATATCTTTTTATTTAGAGATCCAAACTTGGTGATTCCAATTTGTGAAATCTTATTTGATATTTATTTGTCCTTTTAAATATCTTTAGGGTTATTTTCTCACCATTTGGTATGGGTTTCTTGATAGATGCTTTATTAACTTTGGGAATTCAATTTCTTATCTTATCAAATTCATAAGATTTTATTTATGGTTCCAATTAAGTGAATCCAATTTATATGGTTTTATAAAAATTCTGTTTGTCTTTCTTGATCATTTGTGAATGTTTGTTGACAAGATTTTATATGGATCAAATCCATAGGTTTGGAGATAACTTGGAAATTATTTTTATTCCATTAGGGTTTAGGGTTTGGATTTATTTTCCAAGTGTTTAATTTCCAGATACATTCATTGAGGAATGCAATTCCCTTGATTTGGATTTTTGTTGGATTCAAACTTTTACCAAAGTCTTGTTCAAGATGGGGTTTTAAGTTTCCTTTTAGAAACAAAAGTTTCTTTTCACCCTGATTTTCAACAAAAATTTATTTTGTTTATTTTATTTTTCACGTTACAAGATTTGGAAAATCTTGGGATGTGACATTATGGGATCAAGTATGTATAGTCAAAAAAATAATATCTCTTAACCCAATAGAAATATTAAGAAGATGATTCCAATACAACTGTAATGTTGTATTGATGAAGCCTTGACTAGCTCATTAGAAACCTAAACCATAAGGGATCAAAGGATTATAATGATCATGCTTTAGTCACCAAGATTGAATGCTTATATCCTGTATAAGTAACATTGGTGGGTAAAACTTGATTGAACTCTAATATGAGATGTTGGAGCCAAGTAAAGATAAAATTGTATGATTAAGAAGATGTTAGAGTAGCATTAAATTATAGAGTTAGTATCTTCCTCTGGAAAAGAGTAAACACTTGAGGTGAAGTAGTATTTGATGTATATCCAATTATAAACCCATCTACTGGAGTAATATTAGTGGTGGATGATTATGGAAGAATAGGAATAAAGTTTGAAGTAGCTATTGTTGGATTGGGGGTTATCAGTAGAATAGTAGTTGATATAACCAAGTCTCGATAGGTGAAGATAATGAAAAGATTTAATGTCAAACTCATTGGATTCATCAATGAATTTAGAAGAATAAAAAGTGGATGAGAATATTCTTGGGAAGTAAAGCTCATCAGGTTAGCACATGCTGATGGATATGAAGAAGAAGAATATCTAGGAAAGGAATTCCTTAATCAGAAGTCCAGAATTATGAATTATGGAAGATAGGAATTCTTGGTAAACACTAAGCCCCAAATATTTAACCATACATATAATCCATTTCATCTGATTGATTTATCATCTTATTTCCACAATGTTTTATAGGAATATTTCCTATAACAAATCACTTAAGCACATCTCTATCAATTTCAATTATCATAGCTATATGTGCTTAGGAGTTATCTTTATCAATTCTTTTCCATCAGACATTCCGGTTAATAACTTCCTATTTTAAAAGGTGATATCATTAAAGATCACAAACAAAAAGACAATATGCTTAGTCATAAACTTTTATCAACAAAAGAACATAAGTTTATTAAGAACCCTAAACTCTAGGGAATCAAATAAGGATATAGGATCATTATATAAAAATTTCCATCCAAACTATGAGTTAACTAGAATTAAGTTTTATAAATAAATAAAGAAATATCATTTATTAAAGCCATGGTTTAGTATAGAAAATTAATTCCCAAGGCTTCTATAAAATATAAAAAAGGGTTCATATAAAAAGAATAAAGAAAATATATAAAAAATTATCCTAAAGGTTTACAAAATGAATCTCAATCAATATCAATTGCTGCTGCAAGTATTCAGCAAACAGACTTTGTTAAAAAAGCTCAAATCTAAGATTTAAAATACAATCTAAAAAGCAAAACAGAAAATAGAAAAGAAAAAGAAATAAAAACAGTTTCTGGCTATGGCCCATTTCTTTCTCCCTATCTACCGCTCACCTTGCAAAAGCCCAGCAGCCAGCCCAACTCGTCCTCTTCTGTGACTAACTGGTGGGACCAAAGAAGGATCGCGGGTTGAGAGGAAAGAATTGCCAGTGGGTATTCTGCAAAACTATCGTTGTCGTCATCCTCACGCACATAGGTAGCTGCATGCCCCCGCTAATGCCATCCGCCGTCGTCAGCAAGAATCGACCGTCGTGATGCTCGCCGCCGACCCTGGGAGGAGTAGATAAGACCGCCGCGTCCTCCTCTATCCTCTCGTACCAATCTTATCTTCAATCTCTCTCTCTAGACCCATCTCTCTTCCTTACCCGAAACCCTAGTTCGTCGGAGTTCGTCGTTCCGGTTAGGTCCGAACACCCCTCGCCTCGTTGTATCCACCGTTGGACGCGCCATCGTGGTCTTACTCACCTAGGACCAGGCACAGAAGCTAACACGCCGTGAATCATGTGAAATCGAGCGTTCCTTTTCATTGGCCGCCGTGGCCATTATCGTCGATTCGTCGTCGTCACGCCTCCCCAAGTCTCCCTGACCTCTCTATCATCATCGATGTAAGCTTACGCATCTCTAGACCCTAATTTCGCTTGCTGATTCTCACCGTAGACCTTGTTTCGTTGAGCGCCGCCGTTGACCACCGCAGAAACTCGTCGCCGGTGTATTTCCGGTGACCACTAGGTAGCGGCGTTACCACCAATAGGTTCGCCTTGGTTCCCTCTATATAACAGTATCGACCTTGTTCACTAGAGAACAGTGGTTTTCCACCGGTGACCATCCTCTGGTGGAGGCCAAGCTGATGTCAACATGACCTCATGCAGGTGTCATTCTGCCACCTCAGCGTGGTTTGACCTAGTCTCTGTATCGTGTGGCTGATGATGTGGCCATAGGCCCACTGGTCAGTGACCTAGGGTAATTGTGGCTATGGTGTAAAAATTTATTTCATGTTTAAGAAAGAATAAATGATATAAACCCAAATTTAAATATTCCAAAAACAAAATAAAATCATTAAAACTTATTAAATCAATAACTTTTGTTTTATAATTCAGAAAAATATGTATAATATATGAAAAAGTTTAGAAAAATAAAATATATCAATTAAAAATATCATCAAACATTATTGTAATAGTTATTTAAATAATTATTATTTAATAAAGATCTTATAAGTAATGAAAATTTGATAATTCATATTTCAATAATGGTAAATATTATGAAAAATATAAATAAAATGCTAAAAATCCTAGAAAAATAAGAGCTATAATTTAAAACTATAATCATACATTATTATTTCACTTAATTCAAAATTTAATATTTATTAAGTATTTATAAATTAATAAATCTTATAAAAAGCATATCTTATTATTAATAAATCATAAAAATAAATGTAATATACCAAAATGATCACAAAAATAATACCAACATGTTAAAAATATAATAATCCACTCCTGAGGTAAATAAAAAAATTAAAAGACCGTAGCAACTTGAATTTAAACATATTTCCTTAGTTATTAATTTATATAAGGGTAAATAATTTTTTTTAATATTTCTAAAATTAGTAAATTAAGTCTAATAAATAGCATTAGTCTTAAATATTAATAATATTAAGTCATAATGGTTCAAAACATTATAAATACCATTTTATTGAATTATCTTCAACCATAAGTGTAGATTTATTTTCTAAAAAGATTCTTATTCATGATAATATCCTTAAAGAATAATTTGTGACTAAATTAAATCTTTTACATTACTTCAACCACCAGATTACAAAAATATCACAACACTATAGTGAATCCATAAGTAATCAAGTAATATTATTTCCCTGTTTATAAACTATAACCACTCATCTATAAAAAGGTAAATGATACTATTCAATTATAAAATAAGAAAACACTACAGCAAGTAAAAGTATAACCATTCTTAAGTAACCTTAAGGAAACATTATAAGGTACAGAAGGTACAAATATCATAAGCATTACACCTTAAATCTATCCATGTTTTTAAAGTTAACTTTAGTCTATAAGACTTAAATATAATACTAAATCCATTGTTATATGTTTTATAGTTAACTTTGGTCTATTATAGTTAAGTCATAAAGCATCTCAATTACAAACTATTCAAGCAAGCACAAACAACCTCGACCACATTTGATTAACCACAAAGATTGTTTAGACCTTAGAAAGGGAGTCTTTTCTTCAAAAGTTATTCGTTTTGCCACTTAAGTCAACAGATGACAGTTAATCACAATCACATTGTTTCAAACCTTATTTGTATACTTAGCATTGTAAACACTTAAAGATCCTTATTAAGGCCATTACTTATACAGTAAAATTTAAAGATAAACAATTATAATGTAAGCAATCTTGAGTAACATTTCACGTTGGTGTGTAACTCATTGTTTTATGTTATTATAATTACAGGTTGTTTCACACACTCACAAGCCTTAACAATAAGCACAAGTGTAAAACTTAACCAAAAGTACAACACATTTCAAAGACATCATTTCTATTATCCAAACCCTAGAAAAATGTTATCCCCGGGATTCGCATTTATAAAATGCATCACATTACTTATGCATAAGAGCATCTTGCTTCTTTAAACATTAGTCCTTACTAGACCAATGATGTTGATTTCTGATATTGGATTTTATATTGTCTTGAAGATCGTGAGTGCATAATCTTGCAATCACAAAAGGCAAGTTCACACTTCCTCATGTCCTTTGATTATTTTCTGTAAAGTATTTTGCAAATCCAGTATTGTCATCACCTTCATTTGAAAAAGTTCGGAAAACACTATTTTCATAATAAATGATTATAGGTTATTTACCATGAGGTAATAACCTTATGAAAGTTCCCGTGGTAAAGGAACATATTATCTAGGACTTAACAACCAATGTTGCTAGTGATTCTTGTGCCGTATATAACGCGTTAGCCATGAGATTTGGAATGGGACGGAGAAGTCAGCTATATCATTTTCCTCTTGTATGGAGGCAAGACGACCTTAACGTGACATTGTGATTCCTTGTGCGGATCCAACATATGTGTGGGCACCCTTACGCCCCACACTTTTGGTGTCTATATTATATATGAATGGTGTTTAGGGATATAGTCCATTTAAATGGTACTATTCCGGGCATCACCAGGTCATAGAGTCTTCGGGAACTCATCGGGGTTTTAGCCTGCCCGAAAGGGGGCTTAACGGAGGTGAGCCAGCCCCGAAGGATCGTGTAGACATATGAGGTCGCGGAGAGGGTAGTGATTGGCTTGGATCATCTACTGGGCCCCACAACATGGAATTGTGGACGGCTAAGCTGCCCGGTTGTGCAACGAGGAGTTGATATCTCATGGGAAAAGTAACGTACCTCTGCATAGTGTAAGAACTATAACTTGTTACTCCTTGTTCCGGGAAGGAGCTGCGAACGTTGCGGGAAAGGAACTCCATGAAAGTTCTGGTAAACCCGTGAAGGCTGACGGACATAGCTTTTCAGAATAAAAGCAACCTTTGAGTAAATGTTTACAAACACCTGCATTGCCTATGACCTATGGTCTGTGGCTGTAGATATAGTGCATCAAACACTTCTTTTCTAGTGAACTTGCTGAGTACACTCGTACTCGGTGTATCTTCTTAACCCTTGCTAGATTCTGAAGCCAATACAGACGACGACTACATCAAGTTATGCTCCAGGAATTATCATCAAAAGCTAAAGCTCTTCATAAAGTCAAGAAGGTCAACATATACACCAACTCAAGTGAAGACGAAGTTACTGATTAGATAGGAATATAATCTCTAACCATAGAACCTATTTCTGTAGTGTATTGCGATAGCAGCAATGCCAGACCATTAGTTAAGATACTAGTCTTAATAGTATTATAATTTTTGAGTTATTTATTTCTGATTCTTCTTTGTAAGAAGTTTCTTTCTCTCTTTAACCTAGAGTGTCTCTGGATCTTGTGTAAAGAGTTGAGTTGTAACCTATAGTCATGTCTTGGACCTGCTGTGTTTTTGTTGTACCACTCTGATAGATGTAATACTAGTGAACGGTGTTTCATTGGTGTTATGTCAACGACTATAGTGTACTACATCATGCAGTGGTATGCTGGGTCACCGTAGTTGGTATCAGAGCATATGCTTTGACCTTAGGTTGGAAACCTAGTAAAGGGGTAGAACCTGTAGGACACATACCTGTAAGAATAAAGAGTTCTCTAGTGATATGAGGGATATTCACTTGAGAATAATCCTGTCATGTTGCTAGTGCGATAATTCTTTAGTATGATTGCAATTATGATCATTACCCAAGAGTTTTAACTCTATGTGACTGATGATAATTTCTTATCTACAGTTCCACATGGCACCTCGATATCCACCCCGGAATGTTCAAGTGATGAATAGGACACTAAATCACTATGGAGGGGATTGGATAGATAATCTCCGACAACTTATATGGAGTTTGGAATGTGAATCAAGACTTTTGGTCAAGATTTACAGTTACTATGATGGGCAGGTATTAGCTAAATACCTTGTCATGATCATGTTACCCAAGAAGTTAGGACTTAAGGGAGAAATGCCATCAGGAGAGGCAAGGTGCATGGCATCTGCATATCAGATTGTCGTAGCAGCATCCATAACCATGATCCGAGAACAGAAATCCCAAGCTCTTGAAGGTAGTACTCACACCATTATACCCTATGAAACCTCAAACCCAGAGCATGAGTTAGATCACTCTACTCTAGTCCAAACGGAACCTACTCTAGCTATAGAGTATATGGATCGTTATCGGTCTTTGTTAAACACTTATCATAACACTCACCAAGTCTTAGTTCAGGAACTGGATACGGTCATTGAGGATTTTACTGATCCTAATAAGGCAATGGAACGTAGGAAGAAGTTAGATAAATAAGCTAGGCATCCCAAATACATACCTTCAGGAGAAGTGTATGAGGAAACTGATTTTGATGATCCACACTCAGAAAATTATGCCTACTACCAAAATGAACCCCAGCCACTTGAAGATCTATGGGCCAAGTATAACTCCGAACAACAGGAGTGGGCTGGAGTTATTCCAAATAACCCTGAGCAAAACAAGTATGGACGGGGAGTAGAATCTCAAGGTGGAACCATAGGAAATCCTATACCTTGTGATACAGGTATCGGAGAAGAGATCAACTATAACCATAGAGAGCCTTATGGACCATATGGGGGTGATACCAATCCAATCGACTTAGAAGAGTATTTCGATAGCTACTATACCAATATGTACGAATGGATCCAAGAAAAGGATAAGGAGCCAACTTACTTTGAGGAAGTGTTGACAGAAAACCAGGAATATCATGTAGAAGATTACGCCAACTCTAGTCATTTTTCAATGACTAATCTCAGTCTCGGTAATTCTAATCAATAATACGCACCTCCTGGATGCTCTTACGCTCCAGAAGGAAGTCGTAGGACTTCACGTCATCATGGACGGGACTCCAGGAAGCACTATAGGAAGATGAAAGTAAGAAAGGAACGACATCCCAAGGGATGAGTGCTTGAATAATGTACATAGAGGGTAATGTGTATTGTAGTTTGAAGGGTTTGCCGAAATAAGTGAGGATATACTCACAAGAACAGGAAGTTCTTGTAAGATAGTTGTGTAATATATGTGAGGAGCAAACCGTTGGAACATCTAGTACATTTGTAAATTATTTAAAACCTATGTATAATACATGGTATATGTTTTGTTGTTTATCAACTTTTGGATTTGCTTGAATCTTTTTGATTGGCTAGATCTATACATGAAGTTAATTAGGTGTGCAAATGCATGATGTAACACCCAGTTATTACTTGATGTCATAGACCTAGATAGGAATGGGAATTCGTGTAAGGGAGTGACGAGTTCCAAAGACCAAGATGAGGACTTCTATGAAGGATGAAGCAAAATATAAGGAGTATTAGGGCAGTCTGAAGGATAGGTCAAGATCAGGTTATTCTTAGCCAGATTTAAGAAGGAAGTTTAGTGTATAAGATGTATGGATCAACAAGAAGAATTAAACTTAAAGCTCATTCAAAGTAGGTAACGTTGCTAAGAAGTTAATAAAGTAGTTGTACCAAGTTCATGGGAGTATCATGAATAAGTGCAAAGAAGAAGTTTTGGAACCAAAATGGTATTCAAGCTCTGACAGTTCAGAGAGAATGCCATAAGGATGTCAGAAACCGTAGGGTAATACCTACAACCTAGGATGATCCGCAGCTGGTATTTGATCCATAGTCGGTATTCTGATCCAGAGTTGGTATCTTGTTCGCAGCCGGTGTTGGGTGACATAGTTAACCAGATCATCTTAATGGTTGCATAAAGAGCATAGAACTTGTCCTAGGCCAAGTAAGACCTATAGGAGTATAAGATTTAAGTGATCGTATTTCGAGACTCTTCGTGATGTCAGACCTATCAAAGCGGAAGTGTCCAAATAGTAAGTAAGACAATTAATGCTGGAAGATTTACTTTGGAGATCCACAATTGCGCGGATACACCGTACAATCTTTCATAAGACCTTAACTAGGTAGAGTATAAGCTGGATAGAGACCAATATTCTAATTATAAAGCCAATAAATACTATATAGATAGTTTGAAGACTATTCGTAAACCCTAAGGGGGAGAGTAGATAATAGAAATTGAAGTAGTGCTATCTGACTTTCCGAATAAAGGTTGGAGAAAAAGGACTGACCTACAACAATAGCAAGCCTTAAGGTTAAAAGAAGTAATCATTATAAAAGTACTCATAGAAGAATTTAAGATAATAATAAAATATTAACTAAAGCCTGTTAAAGTAAAAACTTGAAGGTAGTAAAATAGATTAGTCTTAATAGGCTAATTCTAGAAGAAACAACTCTTAAGTGATTCATAAGAGAGAATAAAAGCCCATCCAATTGGATAGGTGTAGAGGAACAAGAAATTCCAACAGGTATGAACTAAATGAATTCAAATCCAATTTTTGGAAGCAATACCAGTATCAACTATACCATAATAAGAAAAAAAATATAGTCTTTTGACCACAACTACTAGCAAATAGAAATTTAAAACCTGTTTTAGTGAGACTTCCTAGACTTTATATAACATTGTAGGGATACGGGTAGGCTACACTAGCGCAAATCAAAAAAATTCTACCACGTATACCAGGATTACTGTTGTCATAGATCACGGGATTACCACTAGACGCGCAGTTGCGGAATTGATGAAGCGCGTCGAGACAGTGCAAACGTTCCACGTATCCTCCTTTTCCTCGTCCCACGAGCAGCTCCCCTTGCGCGGCTCTTCCAAGCGCTACAGATGCAGCGCCTCTGAGGTATCCACACGTACAGGGTGGAAGCATCAGACGTCGGACTGCTAGGTCCGCGCGTGCAACACAGGCGTGAGGAGTGGCGGCTGGGAATGATCTGAGGTCTAAGGTCTCACCCTGGTCAGCTCGCCCCACCCTCTCTTATATAGGCGTCTCTAGTGGGCTTATACATTAGCAGCCCATTAGTAGCCTAAGCCTGGTCTAATTCGGATCCAATCCTCATTAGGCTTCCAGCTCCTTAAGTGTGTGACCCTATAGGTTCATATGCGCATAGACATGACACGAATACACTTATTCTGTCAATAGTTGGTAGCGGCCTCTAGCAAGACGTGCCAACTCCTAAATGCATACAAAGATCATATCGGACGAACCATCACAAGGTTTAGTACATGTCTTTCCCTTTGCCTCACGATATTTGGTCTAGCTCCAAGCTGACCTCCCTTTCTCGATACCGTGATTCGGAATCCCTTTACTAGGTTAACTCTTAACCATAGGTAGCACGGCCATGCATTTCTGGATCCGATCACTCGAGGGGCCCAGAGATATCTCTCTCAAGTAGAGAGGGGCAAATCCCATCTTGATTGACCATGCCTTGCAGCATGCTTCCGGACAAACCCGAAAGCTACCTTTATAACTACCCTGTTACGGTGTAGCGTTTGATAGCCCCAAAGTAGGTCGATCCACATCTCAAGGACATGCGACAATCTCAGGTCTAAGGACAAAACGTACACGATGTGTAGAGAGAGCTACAACTAATTGCCAGTCTCAGGTTGGGTCAGTCCAACCCCATGTTCATAACATGTGTCCACATCATTGGTTTGACATCTCCATGTCTATGACTTGCGAAACATAGTCATCAACCAATCGATGTGCTAGTCTAATATTCATGTGTGTCCTCACATGAACTCCGACTAGGGACAACTCTTAAAAAACCATACAAGTAAAGAGTTTCACAAACAATTCACATAATTGCCAATCAATACAAGTTGCCTGATATGGATATTCAAGGAATATTACAATAACTCATGGATACATATGAAATATAATCATCTCTATGATTGCCTCTAGGGCATATTTCCTTCAGTCTCCCACTTGCACTAGAGTCAATCTAAAATGTATCTAATACCAATTTCTCTTGTGTGCGCTTCATGCGCGGGTTGTGGGAGAGGCTTAGTCAAGGGATCAGCAACATTTGAGTCCGTATGTATTTTGCATATCATGACACTACCATCCTCAACAAACTCTCGAATCTGATGGTAACGCATGCGAATATGTTTGTTCTTCTGGTGCTGTCTAGGTTCCTTGGCTTGTGCAATAGCACCATTGTTGTCACCATAAACATCCAAGGGATTGGACGCGCCCTGAACCACACCGAGAGCGATTAGGAAATTCCTAATCCAAACAGCTTCCTTTACGGCCTCCGAGGCAGCAATATATTCAGCTTCTGTTGAAGAGGAGGTCACCATATCTTGCTTGGAACTTTTCCAGCTCACAGCGCCACCATTCATGACAAACACATAACCTGATTGCGATTTTGAATCATCTGAGTCGTTAAGGTAACTCGCATCTGTGTAACCCCTTACACTGAGTTCATCCTCACCTCCATAAACTAGGAACAAATCCTTAGTCCTTTTCAAGTACTTAAGGATGTTCTTTACCGCTGTCTAGTGACCTTCACCTGGATCAGCCTGGTATCTGCTCGTAACACTTAGAGCATAGGAAACATCTGGGCAAGTACAAATCATTGCATACATGATGGATCCAATAGCCGAAGCATATGGAACCCTACTCATGCGCTCACGCTCATCAGTAGTCGAAGGACACTGAGTCTTGCTGAGTTTTATGCCATGAGACATGGGCAAGAACCCCTTCTTAGCCTCTTCCATGCTGAACCGTTTCAACACTTTGTCAATGTATGTACTCTGGCTTAATCCAATTAGCCTCCTTGATCTATCTCTATAGATCTTGATGCCCAGAATATATTCCGCTTCTCCCAAGTCCTTCATCGAAAAAATATTTTTCAATGAGGTCTTAACAGACTCGAGCATAGGAATGTCATTTCCAATCAGCAATATGTCATCTACATATAAGATTAGAAATACCTGCGCTCTCCCACTTTCCTTCTTGTAAACACAAGGTTCTTGTTCGTTTTTGATGAAGCCAAACTCCTTTACAACTTCATCAAATCGAATATTCCAACTCCGAGATGCTTGCTTCAACCCATAAATGGACTTCAGAAGTTTGCATACCTTTCCAGCATTGTTTGGATCAACAAAACCTTCGGCCTGCATCATATACACGTCCTCAGTTAGGATTCCATTTAGGAAAGCCGTCTTGACATCCATCTGCCATATTTCATAGTCGAAATGTGCAGCAATGGCTAGAATTATCCGTATAGATTTAAGCATCGCTACGGGCGAGAAAGTCTCGTCGTAGTCAACTCCTTGAACTTGTCGAAAACCTTTTGCAACAAGTCGAGCTTTATGGATGTGAACATTTCCATCCATATCAATCTTCTTCTTATAGATTCATTTGCACTCGATGGCTTTAAAACCATCAGGCAGGTCAACCAAGTTCCAAACTTGATTGTCTCCCATGGACTCTATCTCGGATCTCATGGCGATCAGCCATTTCTCAGAGTCTGGGTCCACCATCGCTTCTGCATAGGTCGCAGGCTCATCATTTTCTAACAATAATAATTCCCGCGCTTCACGGAGCCTCGCCGACCTTCGTGGTTGTGGTGCTTATGTTGCCACGGGTTCCTCAACTTGTTCTGCTACAATGGCATCACTCATAGAAGCATCCCCAATTGGCTCTTCTTGAACTTCTTCAAGTCGCACCGACCTTCCACTTGTTCCCTTTGTGAGAAACTCTTTCTCTAGGAAAACACCGCTACGAGCGACAAACACTGTGCCCTCCTCTCGGTTGTAGAAGTAATACCCTAAAGTTTCCCTCGGATATCCCACGAAAATGCACTTATCCGATTTGGTTGTTAGCTTGTCTGACTGAAGTCGCTTGATAAATGCATCACAACCCCAAATATTTAGAAAAGACAATCTGGGATTCTTTCCAGTCCACATCTCATATGGTGTCTTAACTACGGATTTAGATGGTACCCTATTGAAGGGAATATGCCCTGAGAGGCAATAATAAAGTGTTTATTATGTGTATTCCAAGTATATGATAGATGTTTATTTTGCATGCTATAATTGTATTAATACGGAAACGTTAATACATGTGTGTTTAATAAACAAACAGAAAGTTCCTAGTTATGCCTCTCTCATAAACTAGCTCGTTGATTAACAAGATGATCAAGGTTTCCTGATCATGGACATTGGATGTTGTTAATAACGGGATCACAACATTAGTGTAATGGTGTGATGAACATTCATCCGAAGTATAGAATTACGATCAAAGTCATTGATTTTATATTGCTATAACAACTTACGAAGTGATCCTAATCCTTAGACCATGAGATCATGTCAATCACTAACACCGGAAGTGTTTCTTGATAACATCAAACGTCACACCGTAACAGGGTGATTATAAAGATGGATTCAGAACTAATAAAGTGTTATGTTGAGGCTCATGGATCGAGAGTGGAATTTGTTCATCCCGATGACGGATAGATATACTCTGGGCCCTCTCGGTGATATCACATTGATTAGCTTGCAAGCAAGTGATTTGATCACTAGAATGTTATATCACAGGAACGAGAAAAGAGTGCATGTCGGTAACGAGATCAAACTAGGTATGGAGATATCGATGATCGAATCTCGGACATGTAATATATCGTGAAACAAAGGGATTAAGATACTAGCGTAAAAGGTTCTGACGATCACAAAAAAGTCATCGTTGAATGTGTGGGAGTCAGTATGGGTCTCCAGATCCCGCTTCTGATTATTGATCCGAGAGGGGTCTCGATCATGTCCGGATTAATCACGAACCGTAGGGTGACACACTTAAGAGACACCGACATCCAATTGGAGCAAATGTTTCATGCCAAAAGAATGAACAAGCGCAGGAATTTATTTCACTAGATACCGAAACAGGTTTTCGGGTGAAATTGCATAAAGTGGTTATGCATGTGAAATAGAATTCTAGCAAGGGGTTATTTGTGAATGTTTGTCATTAAAGTAATTGACAAAATTCTGAATAAAATAAAAGAGTTTTATTTAATGAGAGTTTGCATTAAATTTGGTGGAAATTTAATGGGAATTTGAGTGGACTTTTGAGTGGAGGGAATTTAAAGGAGATTTGTGAGTGGAGTGTCCACCCACATGAAGAGGGGAGGGCAAGGGGCAGCCCCCATGCGCCGGCCACCCCCTTGGGGTTCCCCCCTCCTCCTATAAAAGGAGCCCCCCTCCTCACTTGTCTCTCACACCTCCTCGTGAAGGATCTCTCTCCCCCTCTAGAATTTATTCCCCATGGTCTCGGACTAGCGAGATACATGTTCCCGGTGGCTATTAGGCAAGAAAGAGTTGTGCTTCCACTGCATCGCTGGAGCGAGGAGGCGGAGGTTGCTCGGCGCCTCGAACGTGTGTGCGAGCACGGATGCGCTGCTGATTTGCGGCTCTAGGACTTCCTCTCAATCTTGAGATCGGCAAGAGATCGTCTACATCAACCACGAGTTGAACTTGTTAAGCTTTGTCGGTCTTCAAGGGTATGTTCTCTACGGATATACATCCGCCCGTTGTTTGTATCTAGTAGATAGATCTTGGTATATAGTTCACATCGTAGGAAAATTTTTGTTTTCTATGCTGCGAACCCTACAGTGGTATCAGAGCCGGATCTATGCGTAGATACTTTACACGGGTAGTACACATATGAGTATGTGGGCGATGATGATCATGTTGTTGCTCCTTTGTTGTAATTTTGGATATTGGTGGCATAGTGGGATGAAGCGGCCCGGACAAACTTTACATGTCCTCGCACATGAGACCTGTTCCACGCTTGACATGCAACTAGTTTGCATAAGTGGCTAGCGGGTGTCTGTCTCTCCTACTATAGTCAATATCTATTTTGCAAGCGAGTTGTCAACAATTTGATTATCCTCGTTGTGGTTCATGTTCGTAGGTAAGAACGGTTCTATCTCGAAAGCCCTAAGCCACGTAAAACTTGCAATGGATAAATTAGAGGCGTCTAGTTTAGATTGTTGCTGGGCTAGTGTTATGATATGGTAGTGTTGTAAGTAGAAGTATGAGATGATACTATTACAACACACATAGCGTGTAAAATCCATAGACCTTGTATTTACACATATAGGTATGATAGTGATCATACCACGATGCACATGATAGAGATCATCTGCGGGAACCATATCATTTCACTAATAAACATATGATGTTTGATAGCATCTTATATTGCTTGTTTAGCGCTTTGTTAGCATAATAAGATGATCCCTCATTTAAATATCAAGATAAGAATGTGTTCTTCCTTTAGTATGCACCGATTATGTTTTCGTCGCTCCAAGACATCACGTGATGATCTGGTGTTCTTGGATCCACGACCATATTTCGGGTGTAAAACAGTTACACACGCGAATACTAAGGTTCTAACTTGGCGAGCCTAGCATGTACAGACATGGCCTCGGAACACGGACCGAAAGGTTAAGCATGAGTCATATAGTTGATATGATGCCCATTTGATGCTCGCCTTTGAAGCTATACCGACTCACGTGATGATCGGACTTGGTGTAGTGGATTTGGTTCATGTAATCACCAAAAAGGCACGAGGGATGTCGTTTTTGAGTGGGAGTTCATTCGTAATATAGATTAGTTGAACTCAATCTATCATACACTTAGTCTAAACTTTACAAATTCTGTTGTAGATGGCACCACCTGCTTTTAATTTCAATGTGTTCATGGAGAAAGAGAAACTAGCAACGAACGGTAGCAACTTTACCGAATGGGCCATGAATTTGAGGATTCTCCTCTCTGCTGCACAAAAGCAATATGTGCTAGAAGCGCCGTTAGGCCCCCCACCTTTTGATGATGCCCCTGACGAGGAGAAGAATGTCTATCAGACTCGTCAGGAGGACCACAACTTAGTTCATTGCGGCATATTGTATGGGCTAGAGCCGGAACTTCGAAAGCGTTTCGAAAACGACAATGCATTTGATACAATGGGTGAGTTGAAAATGATTTTCGACACACATGCTGCTGTAGAGAGCTACAACGCTTCAGAAAAGTTCTTTAGCTGCATGATGGAAGAGCACAGCTCCGTTAGTGAGCATGTACTCAAGATGTCGGGTTACGCCGATAAGCTTGTGTCCTTGGCAATATCGATTCCCATTGACTTAGGCATCCATCGTGTTCTGCAGTCTCTGCCACCTAGCTATAAGATCTTCGTGATGAACTATAATATGCAAGGCATGAAGAAGTCTCTCCCCAAGCTTCTGTCAATGCTTAAAACTGCAGAAGTGGAGATCAAAAAGGAACATCAAGTGTTGATGATCAATAGGAACACTGGTTTCAAGAAAGACAAGAAGGGAAAACGGAAGGGAAGTAAGGGCGGCAAGCCGGTTGCCGCGCCTGAAAAGAAACCCCGAGTTGGACCTAAGTCTGATTCCGAGTGCTACTATTGTAAGGGGACTGGCCACTGGAAGCGCAACTGCCCCAAGTATCTGGCAGACAAGAAGGCCGGCAAGGCAAACAAAGATATATATGATATACATGTTATTGATGTGTACTTGACTAGTGCTCGCAGTAGCACATGGGTATTTGATACCGGTTCAGTTGCTAATATTTGTAACTCGAATCAGGGGCTGCGGAACAAGCGACCGCTAGCAAGGGGTGAGGTCAAGATGCGTGTCGGCAATGGATCAAGCGTTGATGTGATCGCCGTTGGAACGCTGCCTCTCCACTTGCCGTCGGGATTAGTTATAAACTTGAATAAATTTTATCTAGTGCCTGCACTGAGCATGAACATTGTATCTGGATCGTGTTTGATGCGAAGTGGTTATTCATTTAAATCCGAGAACAATGGTTGTTCCATTTATATGAATGAAATATTTTATGGTCATGCACCGATGATGAATGGTTTATTTCTATTAGATCTCGATGATAATGTTACACATATTCATAATGTTGATGCTAAAAGGATTAAACTTAATGATGATATATCCGCATATATGTGGCACTGCCGTCTAGGTCATATTGGCGTTAAACGCATGAAGAAGCTCCATTCGGATGGACTTTTGGAATCACTTGATTATGAATCATTTGATACATGTGAGACATGCCTTATGGGCAAGATGACTAGAACGCCGTTTTCCGGTTCAATTGAACGGGCGACAGATTTATTGGAAATCATACATTCTGATGTATGTGGTCCAATGAGTGTGTCGGCGCGAGGTGGATATCGTTATTTTGTTACTTTCACGGATGATTTGAGTAGATATGGTTATATCTACTTGATGAAACACAAGTCTGAAACCTTTGAAAAGTTCAAGGAATTTCAGAATGAAGTGGAAAATCATCGTAATAGAAAGATCAAATTTCTACGGTCCGACCGTGGAGGTGAGTATCTAAGTTACGAGTTTAGCACTCACATGAAAGAGTGTGGAATTATTTCACAACTCACACCTGCCGGAACACCACACGAAATGGTGTGTTGGAACGTCGTAATCGTACTTTATTAGATATGGTTCGATCTATGATGTCTCTGACGGACTTGCCGTTGTCATTTTGGGGTTATGCACTAGAAACTGCTGCATTCACTTTAAATCGGGCACCATCTAAATCCGTTGAAAAGACACCGTATGAATTGTGGTTTGGAAACAAACCTAAGCTGTCATTTCTTAAAGTTTGGGGATGCGATGTTTATGTGAAGAAACTTCAACCGGATAAACTCGAACCCAAAGCGGAAAAATGCGTCTTCATAGGATACCCTAAAGAAACTATTGGGTATTCCTTCTATCACAGATCCGAGGGCAAGGTTTTTGTTGCCAAGAATGGATCCTTTCTAGAGAAAGAGTTTCTCGCGAAAGGTGTGAGTAGTCGGAAGGTAGAACTCGAAGAGGTTGTGGAACCTTCTCTTCAAAGTATGGCGAGTAGCGCAGCGCCGGAAGTTGTTCCGGAGTTGGCTCCACCTGTTGAAGAGGGAACTAATGATAATGATCATGAAACTCCGAAAGAGAGTACTACCGAACCTCGCAGGTCAAACAGGACGCGTGCAGCTCCCGAGCTGTACGGAAATCCTGTCATGAATTTCATGGTTGATGAAAATGATGACCCTGCGACGTATGAAGAAGCGATGATGAGCCCGGATTCCAACAAATGGTTATAAGCCATGAAATCCGAGATGGAATCCATGTATGAAAATCAAGTTTGGAACTTGGTGGAATTACCTCACGACCGAAAGGCCGTGGAGAACAAATGGATTTTCAAAAGGAAAACTGATGCTGATGGTAATGTGACCGTCTATAAAGCTCGACTTGTCGCAAAGGGGTTTCGACAAATTCAAGGAGTTGACTACGATGAGACTTTCTCTCCCGTAGCGATGCTAAAGTCAGATAGGATTATGTTAGCAATTGCTGCATATTTCGATTATGAGATATGGCAGATGGATGTCAAAACCGCGTTTCTCAATGGTAATATTGAAGAAGAGTTGTATATGATACAACCAAAGGGTTTTGTCGATCCTAAGGATGCTAACAAGGTGTGCAAGCTTCAGCGATCCATCTATGGATTGAAGCAAGAATCACGAAGTTGGAATCTCCGCTTTGATGAGGTGATCAAAGAGTTTGGATTTGTCCAAACTTATGGAGAAGCTTGTATTTACAAGAAAGTTAGTGGGAGCAATGTGGCATTTCTGATATTATATGTGGATGACATATTATTGATCGGAAATGATATAGATCTTTTAAACAGTGTTAAAAGTTATCTAAACAGCAAATTTTCAATGAAGGACCTAGGTGAAGCGTCATACTTATTAGGCATAAAGATCTATAGAGATAGATCTAGGCGCCTAATAGGGCTATCGCAAAGTACATACCTTGATAAGATTTTAAAGAAGTTTAAAATGGACAGAAGTAAGAAGGGGTTCTTACCTATGTTGCAAGGCAAGACATTGAGTAAGACTCAAAGTCCGGCTTCGGCGGAAGAAAGAGAGATAATGGACAAAGTCCCCTATGCTTCAGCCATAGGCTCTATAATGTACGCCATGCTATGTACAAGACCGGATGTGGCACATGCTATTAGTTTGACTAGTAGGTACCAATCGGATCCAGGTTCGGAACACTGGATAGCGGTCAAGAATATCCTTAAGTACTTACGAAGAACTAAGGATATGTTTCTTGTATACGGAGGTGAAGAAGAGCTCGTCGCTAAGTGTTATGTCGACACTAGCTTTGACACCGATCCGGATGACTCTAAGTCTCAATCCGGATACGTATTTCTCATGAATGGCGGAGCGGTTAGTTGGAGGAGCTCCAAACAACCTGTGGTAGCGGGATCAACAACGGAGGCCGAATATGTTGCTGCTTCAGAAGCGGCTCAGGAAGCAGTTTGGATGAAGGAGTTCATATCCGAACTAGGAGTGGTGGCAAACGCGTTGGACCCAATGGTGATCTATTGTGACAACAATGGTGCCATTGCCAATGCCAAAGAGCCAAGGTCTCACAAGCATTCCAAGCATATTAAGCGCCGGTTTCACTCCATCCGCGAGCATGTCAAGGATGGAGATATAAAGATTTGTAAAGTACATACGGATCTCAATGTAGCAGATCCGTTGACTAAAACTCTCCCTAGAGCAAAACATGATCAACACCAGAACTCAATGGGTGTTAGATTTATCACTATGTAACTAGATTATTGTCTCTAGTGCAAGTGGGAGACTGAAGGGAATCTGCCCTGAGAGGCAATAATAAAGTGTTTATTATGTGTATTCCAAGTATATGATACATGTTTATTTTGCATGATATAATTGTATTAATACAGAAACGTTAATACATGTGTGTTTAATAAACAAACAGAAAGTTCCTAGTTATGCCACTCTCATAAACTAGCTCGTTGATTAACAAGATGATCAAGGTTTCCTGATCATGGACATTGGATGTTGTTAATAATGGGATCACAACATTAGTGTAATGGTGTGATGAACATTCATCCGAAGTATAGCATTACTATCAAATTCATTGAGTTTATATTGCTATAACAACTTACGAAGTGATCCTAATCCTTAGACCATGAGATCATGTCAATCACTAACACCGGAAGAGTTTCTTGATAACATCAAACGTCACACCGTAACAGGGTGATTATAAAGATGGATTCAGAACTAATAAAGTGTTATGTTGAGGCTCATGGATCGAGAGTGGAATTTTTTCATCCCGATGACGGATAGATATACTCTGGGCCCTCTCGGTGATATCACATTGATTAGCTTGCAAGCAAGTGATTTGATCACTAGAATGTTATATCACAGGAACGAGAAAAGAGTGCATGTCGGTAACGAGATCAAACTAGGTATGGAGATACCGATGATCGAATCTCGGACATGTAATATATCGTGAAACAAAGGGATTAAGATACTAGCGTAAAAGGTTCTGACGATCACAAGAAAGTCATCGTTGAATGTGTGGGAGTCAGTATGGGTCTCCAGATCCCGCTTCTGATTATTGATCCGAGAGGGGTCTCGATCATGTCTGCATTATTCACGAACCGTAGAGTGACACACTTAAGAGACACCGACATCCAATTGGAGCAAATGTTTCATGCCGAAAGAATGAACAAGCGCAGGAATTTATTTCACTAGATACCGAAACAGGTTTTCGGGTGAAATTGCATAAAGTGGTTATGCATGTGAAATAGAATTCTAGCAAGGGGTTATTTGTGAATGTTTGTCATTAAAGTAATTGACAAAATTCTGAATAAAATAAAAGAGTTTTATTTAATGAGAGTTTGCATTAAATTTGGTGGAAATTTAATGGGAATTTGAGCGGACTTTTGAGTGGAGGGAATTTAAAGGAGATTTGTGAGTGGAGTGTCCACCCACATGCAGAGGGGAGGGCAAGGGGGCAGCCCCCATGCGCCGGCCACCCCCTTGGGGTCCCCCCCCCTCCTCCTATAAAAGGAGCCCCCCTCCTCACTTGTCTCTCACACCTCCTCATGAGGGATCTCTCTCCCCCTCTAGAATTTATTCCCCATGGTCTCGGACTAGCGAGATACATGTTCCCGGTGGCTATTCGGCAAGAAAGAGTTGTGCTTCCGCTGAATCGCTGGAGCGAGGAGGCGGAGGTTGCTCTGTGCCTCGAACGTGTGTGCGAGCACGGATGCGCTGCTGATTTGCGGCGCTAGGACTTCCTCTCGATCTTGAGATCGGCAAGAGATCGTCTACATCAACCACGAGTTGAACTCGTTAAGCTTTGTCGGTCTTCAAGGGTATGTTCTCTACGGATATACATCCGCCCGTTGTTTGTATCTAGTAGATAGATCTTGGTATATAGTTCACATCGTAGGAAAATTTTTGTTTTCTATGCTGCGAACCCTACACCTATTAAGTGTAAAAGCTGCCGTTTCTAGAGCGTAACCCCAAAATGACAATGGTAAATCCGACTGGCTCATCATAGATCGAACCATGTCCAACAAAGTTCGATTACGCTGTTCGGAGACCCCGTTCCTTTGAGGTGTTCCGGGCGGCGTAAGTTGTGGAACAATTTCGCAACTCTTAAGATGATCGCTAAACTCGTGACTCAAATATTCACCTCCACGACCAGATCGCAAGGCCTTTATTTTCTTGCCACGTTGATTCTCTACTTCACTCTGAAACTCTTTGAACTTTTCAAAAGTTTCAGACTTATGCCTCATCAAGTATACATAACCATATCTACTGAAATCATCAGTGAAAGTAATGAAGTAGTGATATCCTCCTCTGGCTATCGTGCTCATTGGCCCACATACATCGGTATGTATGAGTTCCAACAAGTCTGTCGCTCTCTCGGGTAAACCCGAAAAAGGTGACTTGGTCATCTTTCCAAGTAAACAAGCCTGACATGTCTCGTATGATTCAAAATCAAACGAAGTTAGAAGACCATCACCATGGAGCTTCTTCATGCGCTTTTCACTTATATGCCCCAAACGACAATGCCATCAATAGGTAGGACTCAAATCATTAGGCCGAAGACTTTTAGCACTAACATTGTAAACAGATGCATCATCAAGATTTAAAATAAATAACCCATTCACAATGGGAGCATTAGCCATAAATGAAAAGCCTTTTAGGACTCAAATCATTAGGCCAAAGGAATTCCTTAATCAGAAGTCCAGAATTATGAATTATGGAAGATAGGAATTCTTGGTTAACACTAAACCCCAAATCTTTAACCACACATACAATCCATTTCATCTGATTGATTTATCATCCTATTTCCACAATGTTTTATAGGAATATATCCTATAACAAATCACTTAAGCACATCTCTGTCAATTCGAATTATCATAACTATATGTGCTTAGGAGTTATCTTTATCAATTATTTTCCATCAGACATTCCAGTTAATAACTTCCTATTTTAAAAGTTGATATCATTAAAGATCACAAAAAAATACAATATGTTTACTCATAAACTTTTATCAACAAAAGAACATAAGTTTATTAATAACCCTAAACTCTAGGGCATCAAATAAGGATATAGGATCATTATATAAAAATTTCCATCCAAACTATGAGTTAACTAGAATTAAGTTTTATAAATAAATAAAGAAATATCATTTAATAAAGCCATGGTTTAGTATAGAAAATTAATTCCCAGGGCTTCTATAAAATATTAAAAAGGGTTCATATAAAAAGAATAAAGAAAATAAAGAAAAATAAAAAAATTATCCTAAAGGTTTACAAAATGAATCTCAATCAATATCAATTGTTGCTGCAAGTATTCAGCAAATAGACTTTGTTAAAAAAGCTCAAATCAAAGATTTAAAATACAATCTGAAAAGCAAAACAGAAAACAGAAAAGAAAAAGAAATACAAACAGTTTCTGGCCGTGGCCCATTTCTTTCTCCCTATCTACCTCTCACCTTGCAACCAGCAGCCATCCCAGCTCGTTCTCTTTTGTGATTGACGGGTGGGACCAAAGAAGGATCACGGTTTGAGAGGAAAGAATTGTCAGGGGGTTTTCTGCAGAACTATCGTCATCGTCATCCTCACGCACACAGGCAGCTACGTGCGCCCCGCCGATGCCATCTGCCTTCGTCAGCAAGAACCGACCGCCTTGATGCTCGCCGCCGACCCTGGGAGGAGTAGATAAGACCGCCGCGTCCTCCTCTATCCTATCATACCAATCTTATCTGCAATCTCGCTCTCTAGACCCATCTCTTTTCCTCACCCGAAACCGTAGTTCGTCGGAGTTCGTCGTTCCGGTTAGGTCCGACCACCCCTCACCTTGTTGTAGCCACCGTTGGACGCGTCGTTGTGGTCTTACTCACCTAGGACCAGGAACAGAAGCTAGCGCGCCGTGAATCATGTGAAATTGAGCATTCCTTTTCATCGGCCGATGTGGCCATTATCGTCGATTCGTCGTCGTCACGCCTCCCCAAGTCTCCTCGACCTCTCTATCGTCATCAAGGTAAGCTTACGCATCTCTAGACCCTAATTTCGCTTGCTCGTAGACCTCGTTTCGTTGAGCTCCGTCGTTGACCGCCATAGAAACTCGTCGTCGGTGTATTTCCGGTGATCATTAGGTAGCGGCATTACCACCAATAGGTTCGACTTCGTTCCCTCTGTCTAACAGTATCGACCTTGTTCACTGGAGAACAGTGGTTCGCCACCGGCGATTATCCGCTGGTGGTGGAGGCCAAGATGATATCAGCATGACATCATGCTGGTGTCATTCTGCCACCTCAGTGTGGTTTGCCCTAGTCTCTGTCTCGCGTGGCTGATGATGTGTCCATAGGCCCACTGGTCAGTGACCTAGGGTGTAACATCCCAAAAGTATTAAACTAAAATCATCAAAATCTAATCACCAAAATTAGGGTTAACAAAAACTTTTCCAAATTAAAAACATGAAAGCATTCATATGTGTATGTAACAAAATTTGGATTCTTTTGAATTGCCATGATTGTGTGTTTCTTTGTTTGTAAAAGGATGCTTAGGTGAAATAAACATCATCTAAACAATCCCCACACTTTTCCCAAAGACAAATAAATCAAAACAAACAAAATAAGAGAATGGTCACTTTGGCCAATTTAACTCCCATGCCTACTTTGGCTGTCTCTAACTTTCAAAACTTAACAGAAACTTGTTTGGATCTTTACACCCCTTGATAGTACTCATAACATAGTATAAAGGCCCACTTTGTGATCATCCAGAAACATTCAAATGCATAGTTTAAATGACAGTTTAAAATTGAATCTAGTTCATATGGGAAGATCCCACTTTTTCAAAAACCACTCAAACCAACTCAATTTTCAAAACCAAGCATCTACAAACTCACCAGCACATGCCTAGCACACCCACCAAAATTAATTTCAAAATTCAAAACTTAAACTCATGCGGCCATTTCATCAAACACCTTGTAGATTCAAATCAACAAAATCACAAACACTATTTGGACCAGTGTTTTGAGCCAAACTTGTTCCCTCTCTGGTTACACTAGCCTCAATAGATCATCTAGCCAACTTAACTAAGCTCTAGCACCACTGTAAGCTTGCCAATATCATCAATGGTGAACAGCCCGAGTGCACCCTTGCCACCCCAGTGTAGACAACAAGCTAGGAGAGGAACTAGCCGTGCCAACCTTGTCTGAGAGATCACCCATGCCTCACCGGCCCCACTCGACCAGCCCTTCCTCGAAGACATTGACCAAAGCAACCAGGAACGCCGTGCCCGTGCCGCTGTCGACCATGCCGACGTACGCCGCAGAGCACACACCGTTCCCACGCAACCCGACCACCTCGAGCCCTCGCCGCCCGCCAGCATGCTCCGAACCGTCCCAGGAGACCGCCAGACATGCCCATTTCACCGCCCATGCCCCGTAGCCACCGCTTGCCGTCAAAGACGCCGCCTCTGCCTCGCCGAGCATCGAGCATTCCCGACCGTTTGCCACCGCCCCTACACGCGCAATAAAGCCCTAGAGCATCGCCAGGAGACCACCGATCGAACGCCAACCTCGGCCATGCCCCTAGCTACCCATAGCCATGTCGCCACCGTCGCCTGCCCATCCCGTTCGGTCTCACCATCGAGCCTATAAAAGGAGGTCACCCCCAGCCGAATTGAGCACACCATCTCACTCCCCTCTCCTCACTGATCGTGCCACCCCGTAGTCGGAGCAAGGCGAGCAGCGCATCGCCGAAATTGCGCCGGAGCAGGCCGCTGCTGGAGAAGAAGGGAGCCAGCGATTGGAGCCACCCCAGGAGAAGCTGCCGGTACCAGGAGGTTCACCGTCGTCGACTTCGTCGTTCGCCCGCATGGCCGACCTTCGCCTGAGCCCCGGTGATCCCCCGACGACCCCCACTGAGCCGCTAGGGTTCGAGCTCGCCGGTGACTAGTTCATCGTCGACGACGACCCTCAGCCGTTGATCTTACTTCTAATCCAACGCACCACATCGCCACATACCGCTTCGCGTTTAAAGAGACACTGACTGGTGGAACCCCCTATCAGCTGAGCCCCGCGCCGCGGAGTGACACTGGGCCGGCCCATTAGTAGTTCCCGCGCAGCCCACTCGTTTGAATTTAGATTTTTCTATTTAGATTCAAACTTAGTTCTGTACCTAGATTCAAAAATCAACCCAGCTCAATTCAGTGAACCAAATTGAATGAAACCAATTTTGTTATAAAGGTTTTGAAAGGCTTAATCCAAGACCATTGGATTCAAATCATTTGAATCTATAGATCAACCTTAGTAAAAATAACAAGGCAGAACCTTTTCTGCATTCAAACATTTTTCAAATTTAAACCATAATAGATTTTGAGTTGATTCCAACTCTCAAAAATCACATTTGATCATACCTTTCAGAATATATAAAAATATATGGGTTTACTTACAGAAATAATGTCCAAGTAATAAAAGAATGCCACATAGGCATTTCTAGTCACTTTATTTAATTAAAATAAAAGGATAAATCTTATTAAATTGTGACACCACTTTAAATCACATTCCCATATACTGAAATGTGTGGTGATGACATGTGTCAACATGATCCCATGTTTGGTTTGGAGAATATTAAATCTTAAGTAGTTTTTTCAATGAGTAGAAATTACTTTTCTTAAAATAAAAGAAATTAAACCAAGCTTTAATCTTGTAATGTTAGTGATGATGCTAGATCATCTAGAACCCTTGTGTGTGATGATTGAAAGTAGTTAAGTATTGTTTGGTGATTGTGTACCTCCTATTTATTTATAGACGCCAGTACCGACCAAGGATACGAGGAGGAAGAAGGATACTACGAAGAAGAAGCCGAGGAGAACTTCAACCACTGCTCTGCTCAAGGCAAGCTATTAACCTTGCAAGCTAACACTTGCAAGATACTCTACTTTAGCAAGACTAATACTACTAGTTGAATGTGCAAGCTAACACTTGCAAGATATTATACTTTAGCAAGCCTTACTAATCAAGTTGACATATGCAAGCTAACACTTGCAAGATACTATACTTATGCAAGCAATACTCTTGTTACCATGCCAACTATATGCCTTAGGCATATATGAACATACTCACTTGATAAACCAATCCTAGTTTTACTTGCAAGCTTCTACTTTATTTCTTTATCAAAGCTATTACTTAGAGCTTACTTAAGTGAATTGTAGATACTAGAAAGATAATTGAAGGTTGCATAAAGAGCATAAAACTTGGCCTAAGCTAGATAATCTTTATGTCCTCCTAAGGCATGAGATTAAACTTAGTTAAACTCCACTAGTTTACCATACCTCATTAGTACTTACTCCCACTTATAGATGCTAGTGCTAAGCATAAAACTTGATCAACTGTAGATGGGAGTACTTGGTGAAAATGGTTATGAAAAACTTGGAATGATGGATCATTCTATTTAAATGTTTTGTACATGTGTTTCCGAACACCAGATGATTTTGGTGATGAAAATATTGAGGCGTGAGCCTTAGCCCTTTATAAAACTGATGGTTGTCTGGATGCGATACTATTCCAATTTTACCGTACAACCACAATACCTGAGAATTGGGTAGGGCTTGACTGGAAACTTATATACCTTAGTATTGGTTCCCTCACGACCAAGGTCTGAGCTGAGTCTACCTTGTGAACATTGTCCACCTGTGTAGTACCCAAGATGACAGTTGGTCATGGTTGGGAGGCCAAACTCACAGGAGAGGTGCCTATACTAGGGCGTGTAATTGAAAGGTTAGGATTGATTATCCGCATACTGAGTATGGTGACTTCAGGATTTGTTCCTGACGGATGTATCGAATGTTGTGGTGAAAGTGTACAATCTCTGCAGAGTGTCAAACTATTCGAATAGCCGCGTCCGCGGTTATGGACAGTTGGAGTGGCCATATTGTTCCCCCGTCAGATGTTTTCAAAATGACTCGTGAAATGAATTGAGATTTTGATTTGACCACAACAGAGTTATGATATGAAATACAAGTTCCCACTTAGGTGTTATAAAACTTCAACTAGCTTTCTTCATTTCTAAACTTAGTAGAGGTAAATCCGGCTTTTTGCAAAACAACCCTAGATCTTAGTGTCCTACCACAAAAACCCTTTCACTTGTTAGTATTAGTTTGCGAGTACTTAAAGAGTACTCATGGCTTTGTTGCTGGCTATTCCCGTGGCCAGACTATGAAGAGGTGTATTAGGAGGATGGACCCCAGGAAGGTTACGACAACTAGGATCATCTCCCATCGTCTGCATTGCTTGTGACTCCGAAGATGGAGCTTCGCCTACGCTACCGTTATTATTACGTATTTCCGCTGCTTGAATTGTATTAAGAACTAGATCATGAGATCCTTAGTGTAAGACCTTATGTATGGTTTGTAATGGATGATGTAATGTGGTATCCAAATCTATTATGTCTCGCAAAAATGGTAATCCTCGGATTGCGATGTATGGCATAACAGGCATCTGGGATTAAAAATCCGGGTGTTGACATAGGGTAGCTGTGGATGTGGTGTAAAAATTTATTTCATGTTTAAGAAAGAATAAATGATATAAACCCAAATTTAAATATTCCAGAAATAAAATAAAATCATTAAAACTTATTAAATCAATAACTTTTGTTTTATAATTCAGAAAAATATGTATAATATATGAAAATATTTATAAAAATAAAATCTATGAATTAAAACTATCATCAAACATTATTGTAATAGTTATTTAAATAATTATTATTTAATAAAGACCTTATAAGTAATGAAACTTTGATAATTCATATTTCAATAATGGTAAATATTATGAAAAATATAATAAAATACTAAAAATCCTAGAAAAATAAGAGCTATAATTTAAAACTATAATCATACATTATTATTTCACTTAATTAAATATTTAATATTTAATAAGTATTTATAAAGTAATAAATCTTATAAAATCATATCTTATTATTTATAAATCATAAAAATAAATGTAATATACCAAAACGATCACAAAAATAATACCTACATGTTAAAAATATAATACTCCACTTCCGAGGTAAATAAAAAAATTAAAACACCATAGCAACTTGAATTTAAACATATTTCCTTAGTTATTAATTTATATAAGGGTAAATAAAATTTGTAAATATTTCTAAAATTAGTAAATTAAGTCTAATAAATAGTATTAGACTTAAATATTAATAATATTAAGTCATAATGGTTCAAAGCATTATAAATACCATTTTATTGAATTATCTTCAACCATAAGTGCAGATTATTTTCTAAAAAGATTCTTATTCATGATAAAATCCTTAAAGAATAATTTGTGACTAAATTAAATCTTTTCCATTACTTCAACCACCAGATTACAAAAATATCACAACATTGTAGTGAATCCATAAGTAATCAAGTAATATTATTTCCTTGTTTATAAACTATAACCACTCATCTATAACAAGGTAAATGATACTATTCAATTATAAAATCAAGAAACCACTACACCAAGTAAAACTATAACCATTCTTAAGTAACCTTAAGGAAACATTATAAGGTACACAAGGTACAAATATCATAAGCATTACACCTTAAATCTATCCATGTTTTTAAAGTTAACTTTAGTCTATAAGACTTTAAATATAATAATAAAGCCATTGTTATATGTTTTATAGTTAACTCTGGTCTATTATAGTTAAGTCATAAAGAATCTCAAGTCCGAACTATTCAAGCAAGCACAAACAACCTCGACCACATTTGATTAACCACAAAGATTGTTTAGACCTTAGAAAAGGAGTCTTTTCTTCAAAAGTTATTCGTTTTGCCACTTAAGTCAACAGATGACAATTAATCACAATCACATTGTTTCAAACCTTATTTGTATACTTAGGATTGCAAACACTTAAAGATCCTTATTAAGGCCATTACTTGTACAGTAAAATTTAGAGATAAACAATTATAATGTAAGCAATCTTGAGTAACATTTCACGTTGGTGTGTAACTCATTGTTTTATGTTATTATAATTACAGGTTGTTTCACACACTCACAAGCCTTAACAAGAAGCACAAGTATAAAACTTAACCAAAAGTACAACACATTTCAAAGGCATCATTTCTAGTATCCAAACCCTAGAACAACGTTATCCCCGGGATTCACATTTATAAAATGCATCACATTACTTATGCATAAGAGCATCTTGCTTCTTTAAACATTAGTCCTTACCGGACCAATGATGCTAATTTTAGATATTGGATCTTATATTGTCTTGAAGACCGTGAGTGCATAATCTTGCAATCACAAAAGGCAAGTTCACACTTCCTCATGTCCTTTGATTATTTTCTGTAAAGTATTTTGCAAATCTAGTATTTTCATCACGTGCATTTGAAAAAGGTCGAAAAACACTATTTTCATAATAAATGATTATAGGTTATTTACCATGAGGTAATAACCTAATATGAAAGTTCAGGTGGTAAAGGAACATATTATCTAGGACTTAACGACCAATGTCGCCGGTGATTCTTGCGCCGTATATAACGCGTTAGCCATGAGATTTAGAATGGGATGGAGAAGTCAGTTGTATCCTTTTCTTCTTGTATGGAGGCAAGACGACCTTAACGTGACATTGTGATTCCTTGTGCGGATCCAACATATGGGTGGGCACCCTTACGCCCCACACTTTTGGTGTCTAGATTATCAATGAATGGTGTTTAGGGATATAGTCCATTTAAATAGTACTATTCCGGGCATCACCGGGTCATAGAGTCTTCGGGAACTCATCAGGGTTTTAGCCTGCCCGAAAGGGGGATTAACGGAGGTGAGCCAGCCCCGAAAGATCATGCAGACATATGAGGTAACGGAGAGGGCAGTGATTGGCTTGGATCATCTACTAGGCCCAACAACATGGAATTGTGGACGGGTAAGCTGCCCGGTTGTGCAACAAGGAGTTGATCTCTCATGGGAAAAGTAACGCACCTCTGCAGAGTGTAAGAACTGTAACTTGTTACTCCCTGTTCCGAGAAGGAGCTGCGAACGCTGCGGGAAAGGAACTCCATGATAGTTTTGGTAAACCCGTGAAGGCTAGCGGACATAGCTTTTCAGAATAAAAGCAACCTTTGAAGAAATATTTACAAAAACCTGCATTTCCTATGACCTATGGTCTGTGGCTATAGATATAGTGCATCAAACACTTCTTTTATAGTGAACTTGCTGAGTACGCTCGTAATCAACGTATCTTCTTAACCCTTGCTAGATTCTAAAGCCAATATAGACGACCTCTACATCAAGTTATGCTCCAGGAATTATCATCAAAAGCTAAAGCTCTTCATAAAGTCAAGAAGGTCAACATATACACCAACTCAAGTGAAGACGAAGTTACTGATTATATAGGAATATAATCTCTAACTATAGAACCTATTTCTGTAGTGTATTGCGATAGCAGCAATGCCAGACCATTAGTTAAGATACTTTCTTAATAGTATTATAATTTTTGAGTTATTTATTTCTGATTCTTCTTTGTAAGAAGTTTCTTTCTCTCTCTTTAACCTAGAGTGTTCTCTGGATCTTGTGTAATGAGTTGAGTTGTAACCTATAGTCATGTCTTGGACCTGCTGTGTTTCTATTGTACCACTCTAAGGGATGTAATACTAGTGAACGGTGTTTCATTGATGTTATGTCAACGACTATAGTGTACTACATCATGCAGTGGTATGTTGGAGCACCGCACTATTATAGCAGCAAAAGAGGGCATTTGTGTCAAGTAGTTTGTTATCAAACTAGGTGTAGTTCACAGCGGGATAGTACTATGAAGATATATTGTACGACAATATTGTCGACATGTTTTAACCCCAAGGAACTAAAGGTCTCACCAAAGGACCAAATTTATACAAAGCCATCTCATTAGAGAATGAGTGATGCGTAGAGACGCAAAGACGTGCAATTACAAACGGACCTGAAAGTGTCGGATCCAAAGATAGGTTGACCACTAGCAATCGTGTACATACAACACCAGAAAGCCATAGGTGTTGAATACACAAAGATTTGAAACTAGTTTATTGTCTCTAGTGCAAGTGGGAGACTGTTGGAGATATGCCCAAGAGGCAATAATATAAGTGGTTATTATCATATCTTCATGCTTATGATAAATGTTTACATACCATGCCATAATTGTATTAACCGTAAACATTAGTACTTGTGTGATTTGTAAACATAAAGAGTCCCTAGTAAAGCATCTTGTTAAACTAGCTTGTTGGTTAATATATGACCATGGTTTCCTGATCATGAAAATTGAGATGTTATTAACAACAAGGTCATATCATTAGAAGAATGATGTGATGGACACTCCTATAGATAAGCGTAGCATAAAGATCAAGTCATTTCAATAGTTCATTTGCTATAAGCTTTCTGATACATAGTAACCTAATTACTTCGACCATGAGATCATGCTAATCACCATCACCGGAAGAATGCTTTGATGACATCAAACACCACACCGTAACTGGGTGGTTAAAAGGTGGCATTGAGTGTTCGGAAAGTATGTGTTGAGGCACATGGATCAAGAGTGGGATTTGTCCATCCATATGACGGATAGATATACTCTGGGCCCTCTCGGTGGAATGTCATCCAATTAGCTTGCAAGCATGTGACTGGCTCACAAGGGATCACATATCACGGGAATGAGAAAAGAGTACTTATCGTTAACGAGGTTGAACTAGGTATGTAGAGATACCGACGATCAAACCTCGGATAAGTAAACTATCGCGAGACAAAGGGAAATTGGTTCCGTATGTAAATGGTTCATTCGATCGCAAAGTAATCGTAGAAATATGTGGGAGCCATATGAATTTCCAGATTCCTCTATTGGTTATTGATCGGAGAAGAGTCTCGATCATGTCTGCATAATTCACGAACCGTATGGAGACACACTTAAGGATTCGATGTTGTTTAGTAGATATGGAATGTGAGTAAAGAGACCAAATGTTGTTCGGAGTCTCGGATGGGATCCGGGATAGCACGAGGAGATCTGGAATGGTCCAGAGAATAAGATTCATATAAGGAAAGTCCAATTCTGGAGTTCGGGAATGGTTCGGGTGTTTTCACCGGAATGTTCTAGAAGGGTCTTGAAGGTTCACCGATCCGGAAGGGGAAGGGTACATGGATGTTTCATGACAAAGTGTAATGGTTGCATCATGTCCTATGTCACTTGGCTGGACACTTGGAAGAGAGAAATCGAACTCTAATTTGAAAGTCAAAAAGGCAGTTTGAAAAAGTCAAATGCCAACATGGTTTCCGAGTTAGGGAGGGTTTCTAAGTTAGGGAGGGTTTCCACCTGGGTTGGGAACACCCTTGGACGCCCCCCCCCCCACCTATATAAGGAGGGGTGGGGCGCACCCCAAGGTATCCCCTTGCCCTAGGCGCCCAATAAACCCTAGGTTGGCCGCCACCCCCCTCTATAGTTGCGACCAATCTAGATATCCTCTAAACCGCTACCGACTAGCTAAACTCTATTTGCTAGCTACCTCTAAACCTCGACCCTCTAAACCCTAGATCGTTGGGTCTCCCTCTACTCCACCATACTCGCTCCGTCTTAGGCGAAGCCCTGCGGGATCTCCCCTCTACTTCCGACATCACGCCGTCGTGCTGCCTGCTGGAACAAGGGAGAGGAAGGTCTTCATCGAGTACCGTACATGTGACCGACTGCGGGAGCACTGCCGGAACACGGCGCCGGAAGGATCTCCTATGCGATCTTGAGATCGGCAAGTGAACGACTACATCACCCACGAGAATCTTCTCTCGTTAACCGCTTTGGATCTTTGAGGGTTAGTACTCTATCGACTTGTTTCTACAATCTTGTAGATAGATCTTGTCTTGTGTGTGTTCATGCGATAGAAAATTTTTGTTTTCCATGCTACGAACCCGTACACATTGGACGTAAGAGCGGATGGACTCGTTGGACCTTTGGCAGAAAGCACGCAACTCTTCGATTTAGGCCGGCCGCTTGCAAGTGCCCTAGAAGTTGCAGATGAAGCTGTAGACCAGATCCTCCTAGCTGCGGATGGATCCGGAGGGGAGGTTGTTGATCCAGGCCCGAGTCGCGCCCTTAAGCTGTAGTTGAAGGCATTGCATGGATGCATTCTTGCTTCCACCATGCAGCTTGACTGATGAGATGTGGTCGTCCAGCCAGATCTTCGACTTCTGAGGGCCATTGAACTTCGGATTGTCCGAAGGAAGTTTGAAGCCCTTAGGCATCCGCGATTTCCATATGGCTTGGCTGAAGCATCTAGCGCCGCAGGGCTCCATGTCTTCATCTTTCGACTCTATGGAGCACGCATGTTTGGCGTGTAGCTTGTCGATTTTGCGCTGTGTGAGCTCGTCACAAGCGTCGTAGTTGTGTCTCCTCCACCGTGGGTTGCGGCGTCGCCACGACAGATCATGGTCATCCTCGTCGGATGAGGGCATGTGGTTTCTCACGAACTTCACCGCAGCCTTCTTCTGTTCCGGAGCATCCTCTTCGGTCAGTGCAGCTCCGACAATCCAGAGGCCTGCTATCACAGATTTATGGACGGCGGATCATGGATCCCTGACTAGGTCTTGGTTAGCGAGCAAGTACATAGTAGCTGCTAGAACCGCACTTGTGGTGCCTTGGGCATCATGTTGCCCTGCGAGTCGACTGACATGAATGACAGGTCGAGGGCTTTGGTAGCCTTGCAACTTGCGTCTGGGCCCATGCGCTCCAAACCAAAGCGGATTTTGTGGGCGTCGTAGCCGCCGTTATCCTCCGAGGAAGATCCAACGATGGAGGAGAGAGTTGTCCGCCAGGCGATTGATTCATCGTCTGCCTTCCGACTCTACTCGAGCTGAGCGTTTTGCGCGACTTGTCGATTGTGATCCTTAATGAGGAGCCAATGGTAGCCCATCAGCATGTCACGCAAGACTTCCATTTGAAGAGGGTTGCCTCGTACAGCCTCTATGACTCTCTCCCACTTAGCGTCGTTGAGGTGGATCTGTTGACGATCCGGTTCGCCACCATTAGCGGCTTCGGGATTTCGAGGTCCGTTCCCATCATGATTTAGAGTAGGGCAGCCATTGGCGTTAGTGTTTGGAGGATGGCCTCCGATTGCGGCGTTGGGACCCTGCGGATCGGTCCCATTGCCGCCGTTGTCGTGGGTGTCGTGGCCGTTGACGACGACCGCGCACATGAAGCGATGAGGGAGGTAATTTCTCCCACAGCTTTCAGACCCGGAACCATAGGTTCCTTCCTCTGTTGGCGGGTCACAGAGATCGGAATTACAGTTGTTGCTACTATCCGAGTCGTATGCCAGCGTGAGGTGCCCTGAGTGCGCCGATTGGCGGTATCCACGAGGCAGGTGCAATCGCTGGCGGCGTCACCCGCTCAGGAAGGCGAAGCGTGCCGATCTAGACAACCTGGAAGCAAAAGCTACCAAGCATCATGTCGACTCCGTCTCCTACGGAGTCAAAGTCCGGGCGAGTTGCCGGTGAGTGGACGGTGAAGTCGATGGTGCCGAAGAGGAGGTGATTCTCCGTCACAGAGGAATCGAAGATCGTGGTTGACGGGACCGTCACGATCGCAACATCAGCATCCCCGTTTCCCACAGACGGCGCTAATTGATGAGGTTTTGACTCGTCAATGCCCATTGTTATGGACTTGGGTTTTGGAGAAGAGGGGGACGTTGGAGATTGCGGAACGACTAGCAAACAAGCAACACGGAACATGAGATTTATCCAGGTTTGGGCCCCCGGAGGGAAACCTTACTCCTACTTGTATGTTCATGGCGAAACCGAAGGTTACAAGGGGTGCGCAAATGAGATCTGGCGATGTGTATGCTAGGGTTGTGGATTGCCCTCCTCGTCGTGCCCTCTTGGCCTTTATATGGGGAGGCCAGGTCTCGGGGTAGGTCAAGTCGGTTACAGATTAAGGTTTCTTCCTTTAAAATTTTATCTAAAGCTACATGTGATCCTCAAGAAGTCGCATCCCTTTTGGGCTTGGGCCATCCGAAATCCTTCTGGGCTTCGCCATCAGAGATACACCATTACATGGACTTCTGCTAGGCCGATCCGTGTAGGCTAATATTAGGCACCCGTAGAACATACCCATGTCAGAGACCTACGCCGACAACCAGATGACACCGACAGTCTCACCTACGGTTGCCGTCGGTCCCATAGGGATCTACTCTGACGGCTTATCTAGGCCGACGGTCATCTGACGGTCATGGTCGATGGCTGCCCTGGTGGTGATCTGGGCCAACGGTCCCGACTAAATGCCATTGGTAGCCTTCTGCTCCTTCTGCCGTCGGCCCAGTGATCCTTTCACGTGGTGCATGTATCCTAAAATATTATCGCTCCAACGTTTGCACCTGCTCAATAGTAAGATGCCTTTTTAGTTGTAAGTGCATTCGTACGCGCCGATGCCTTGCGCTACTCGTCCTCTCTGTCTTTCCCTCAACACCCATTTCACCACGTGCGTATTCTCTCCCTCTCCTCCGCTACTTTTCAACTTTCTCTTCTCTCCCGCAAACACTATAAAAGGAGTTCAGTACTTGACATCCCTCTCCCATTAATCTCTCTATCTCTCTCTCCACCTTGTCAAGTAAGCTAGCCGGTGTCTAAATAAATTAGAAAGAGAAGATGGCGTCATCGTCGTCGACGCAGCCGAGCAGCGGCGCGACCATCCCAGCTCCACTGGACGACGACCCGAAGCGCCAGGAAGAGGAGGCGGAGACGGAGCTCCGGCGCGGACCATGGACCGTCGACGAGGACCTCACACTCGTCAACTACATCGCCGACAACGGCGAGGGCCGCTGGAACTCACTCGCCCGCGGCGCCGGTACGTACTCGCACCACAGCCACCGCCATGCATCGATCTCAATAGATTCTTGACTAATCCTTTTTCGAAACTGACCATATGCATGCAGGGCTGAAGCGTACGGGGAAGAGCTGCCGGCTGCGGTGGCTGAACTACCTCCGGCCGGACGTCAAGCGCGGCAACTTCACCGCCGACGAGCAGCTGCTCATCCTCGACCTCCACTCCCGCTGGGGCAACAAGTAATACATCTACCTACCTCAAATCAAACGTCTCGCGTGTCATGCTCATGCATACGGTACGGTACAGTACCAGCTCCTAGCTAGCTAGTACAAGTAGCCCGCCAGCTAGATAGCTCAAGTCCAATCTAGCGTGCTAGCTAGCTTGATGTGGACTAGCTTGTACGTCAAATCAAATTGAAAGCCTCCAGCTCCGTCGGACGGCACACTTCAGATTGTACAAGTCTAGCCACCTACCTAAATGGGAATACGATGCATATGGGTGGCAGCATGGCCACATGCACCATATGCATATGCCTTTCTCTTTCACTAGACACAACGGTGCATCGAAGCTGCACGTCTCTCCTCTCTTTCTCTTCTCCATACATTTCGAGAGTACCACTATGTCTAATTATCCATCACTTATTTTGGTATTCGAGGACAACACACTCTTAGTAGACTTTTTAAAAATTTCACTTACTAAATATTCATTATGTTTCACAGCCAACACATGCATAAGTTATGTTTTACTGAGGATTAAGATCCTTCATGCACCATGGATGTTTCCCTAATTGCACTTCCCACCTTGTCCTTGCATATGAAGGTGGTCCAAGATAGCTCAACACCTCCCGGGGAGGACCGACAACGAGATCAAAAACTACTGGAGGACAAGGGTCCAAAAGCACGCCAAACAGCTCAACTGTGATGCCAATAGCAACAAGTTCAAGGATGCCATGAAGTATCTATGGATGCCTCGCCTCGCCGACCACCGCCTCCAGCAAGAATCTACAACTCGTGATCATGTGCCTGCACTCTCAATGGGCTACATGGAAAGCTCCGGCATGGTGACATCATCCTCGGACTCATTCGCTTCAGATTCATATGATGGAGGATTCTATGCAAATGCTAGCATAGGAAAGATTGCGGATAGTGGGGATTGGATGCAAGAGCATAATCAAGTATTTTGGCCTGAGTTGAACCAGTCTT
Source organism: Avena sativa (assembly GCA_916181665.1). Taxonomy (NCBI): domain Eukaryota; kingdom Viridiplantae; phylum Streptophyta; class Magnoliopsida; order Poales; family Poaceae; genus Avena; species Avena sativa. The sequence continues at coordinate 148,771,725 of OV702283.1, read as the reverse complement.
GCCAGCCTGAAAACTCGGAGCTTTCTGGATGGGTACAAGGGTTCTCCGAGGGCCTTGCTGAGAATTTTTGGAGTTTGGAGGACATTTGGAAGATGCAATGAATTATCATGTATGTTGAGAAAGGGCTACGTGCATATACTGTTTATGGGCGGTGTTGAGTTAGATATATATAACTTTTAAGAAAGTAAGCTAGTTTTAGTTCATTCTAACTTCAAAAGGTCACTATTTAAAGAAAAGTGATTATAGTTCTTATTTTCTTCCTTTTAGACCTTTTTGGTCGATTTTTGTTTCTCCCCTCTTAAGGACTCATTCTCCTAGTGGTTTAGGAGAGGGAGGATTATGTACGATATGTGATGTTAATTATACTACAATGTACAATTACACAGACGACAATATTGAAACTTATGTAGTACTAAATATATGTGTGGGTCCAAATAATATCCTCTCAAGGGCGCCCTAAATGTAAAGTGTCCGGCATTTTCACACTCATAAAGATTATTAATATCTATTATTTTCTTCAAATGGTATGCATGTAGTCCAGCTATTCAGATTGGTCGCTGCTATGGAAGAACGAGATCATATCAAGCATCCACGTGATTATGACCCTTCAAGTACCGAATTTCGCATAAAACAATTTATATATTCCGGCGAGAATCTGCAAACAAGAAAATCATTTTCCAGATGGCTCATAATTTTCTCGAGCAAGAGTGGTTGGATTAACTAGCGATACAATAGCATGCTCTTATATATGGGGAATAACTATATATATCAATGCCTTCATATTATACATCAAAACCAAATATTCTCAAAACTCCGTTTGGAGACAAAATATTCACAGAAAAGCAAAAGAAGAAAGAAATGTAGTAGGAACAAAATATTCACAGAAAAGCAAATTTCCATTTATACCGCAATGCCTTTTATCTCCAAGAGGCAAGGGAGAAAAGTAGCCAAGAAAGATAAGCTACGCCACTTTGTGTTTTGGATCGATCATACACATATGACTCCAAACAATAAATACCGCATCTATCTATGCATCCATGACTAGCTTGTACTTCAAAGCTACCACCCCATAGATTCTCCAAATCATTTGTCCAATCTCCACTAGCTTTTATTCCAACTACTCTACAACATAGTAGTAGTACATGCATGATGCACCCACACGTGGAGGAAACTCTCGGCCATTGCTTTTGTGGCCCCTCGAGGGTTTTCCAGTTCGCACAAGGTACCGGGCATGTGCTGCTGCCCAAGAAAAGAACAATCTAAGCTAGCTTGCGGTTTTTCGCTAGCTCCCGTCTCACATCTCGTGCCCAAGAATGGCATGCGTTGATCGACGGATTTGGGAGCAATAAAGCTCGCCTTTACGTGCGGCTTCAAAGCCGTGGCATGCACCGATCGAGCTAAAACCCTAGATGCACTTAATGGACGAACCACTTTTGCTTCTTGATGGGCTGCAGTTAGGCGCACTATGTCATACGCTTTGTCCTGGCACTGGTGTCCCTGTTCCTACGCTTCAAGCGTCACTGATCCACCAGACCGGCGCCGTAACATCGACACGTTTAGTATCGATCCAACATACGCCAACGCGGAGTCTATATATCAGCTGCTGCCGTTTTATATAGAGCTGCCAGCATATACGTTGCTAAAGTGGTCGTTAAATTGGCTCCAAGTTTTTATGCTCCATCCCGTCTATATTAGTGTTCTCAACTTGTCTAGATAAAAATGCATCTAGTTAGGTAGTAACTTACTCTCTCCGTCCCAAGACTTAAGGTTTTTTTTTTTTAAAGTCAAGCTATGAAAAGTTTATCTATTTTTTTAGAAAAAACTATCAAGAACTATGTTATTATATAGATACCATGTGAATATATGTTTCACGATATATCAAATGATATGTATTTCATATTATAAATATTAATGGGAGTGTCTAGATCTCAGATGCCTGAGAACTTCTTATGTCTAAGTCGCTGACATCATCCTAATATTTATGCTAATTCTTAGTTGCAACCTAGTTGCAACTTATATAATTTGTGTTAATTCTTAGTTGCAACCTAATTGTAACTCATTAAATCCCAGTTACAACCTAGTTGCAACTCATGTGAACTACCAAATCCGAATATTAATATATTTTTCTACAAACTTGATCAAACTTTACATAGTTTGACTTTTCAAAAAAAAATATGCCTTAAGCCTTGGGACAGAGGTAGTAGTTAAGAGAAGTATTTTTTTAAGAAACTAAGTTAATGATAGTATAAACATGGGCTGAAATTTTAGTAACTTTGTGATGGATATTTAAGGGAAGTCTTCTTGCTCGCGTCCCCTGCGTCGTCTCCCCGACCCTACCCCCCACCCCCTCCCCCTTCCCCCTCCTGCCACCACCAGCATGTGCCATCGGACCCTGCCCTATTGGTGTTGGTGGCGGCGGACCGACTTCTCCCCGTGTGCGGCATCCCGTCTTGGTTGGTGGCGGCTGGAGGCAGTGTTCTTTGGATGATGGCGGTTCCGGCCGAAGGTGGCGGCACACCGGTCCCGGGTGCCCTCTCTGTGTCGGCGCTGCTCCTTGGTGGCGTAGGGTAAGATGCTCGAACGAGGCTGCCGCTGGTGACCGGACATCCTAGATATGGGCCCTTTGGGCCCGATCTCGGTCTGGGCGGGCTGGCCATCTCGCAAGGCGGCGGTTTTTTCTAGAGATGGGGATGGAGGCGATGGCGACTGGTGCTGGGGATGGATCCGGCCCGCTGCAACGTAGTGGAAGAGCTTAACGAGCCTGATTTTGGTCGGGCTGGATCGACGGCCAGCGTGATAGCGGGGACTTTATAGACCTGACCAAGGTTTGGCATGGCTGCTCGGCTTGGTGTGTCCTTACTAATGCGGCACGGGAGTACGTGCTCTAGGTGGGTATGTTGCTGCCTCCCTCTAGTTCTGGTGTTGGCCTGATGTGCTCCTGTCGCCGCATCTGGTCGACTACCACGAAAACGATGGAGGTAGTTCCCTCCCGTCGCATGCAGCGTTGTCGACCCCGGAACCTTGCTATTTCCGTTTTCCATTTCCAGGCCTCGCATCGGTTCACAGTGAGACAATGGAGGTACAGTGAGACAATGGCGGTGACGACAAGACCGTAGTGGCGTATGTAGGTGGGCGGAGTTGATGAGTGGAAGACAATAGATCGTTTGAGGCGGTGGTTTTTTGGTGGTCGGAAGAAATCCTTGTTGGTCTTACGAGATCGACGGGGCGACGCCTACGGGTGCCGTCATTTCTTCTTGAAGGGCGTCGGGTGTATCCCTTCCCTACTCACCCCCGTGTATGGGGGGAACCCTAGGACATGTTCGGACAGCAGCGTCATCATCGTCACAGTCCTTTTTGAAGGTGTTGCTTGGTGTGTGACGTTTCAGAGCTTTAGGAGCATGATGGGACATTTTTGGTGGACGCAGCTATGGTGAGTCATCTACATTTGTCCATCTTCCATTGCCGGCATTATTTTCATTTTCATTCTCTTCTTTTCTCATTTGGGCTTGACTGTATGTTGTATCGATTGGTTGCTATATTAATATAGCGGGGCAAAGTCTGTTTCAAGGAGGAAAGTATTCTTTAAAAACTAAGTTAGTGGAAGATAAACAGGGACTATGATCACTACATGAAAGCTGCTCGTTGCTGATGGCAATATGTATGTCGACGAACGACACAGAGTTAGATGTCGTTGGCCTTAAAAAATCCATCGGCAATTCAAGCCATTGGTATATAGATAGCTATGTCGAAGGTTTCCCATAGCGATCTTTGGCAAACAAGGTCTCTAGGCCAAGGGAAGTCGTCGGAAAAACTACGGCCATCGGCAAAGTCTTTAGTGTTATTTGACTGACGGAACCTGACGGCATTAAGGCTATGCCATCGGCGAAGTCTCCAACCATGTGTTATTTGGCTAAGAGAACCTGATGGCTATGCCGATGGCACCCGTCGACATATCTTTTTTTTAATTTTCTTGTTTTTCTTTTTTTTATGCTACTTTTATTTCCTAGTAATATATTACATAAAATGACACAATATAAGAGTGTAGACCGCGCTGACCCCACGGGGTAGGGTGTTACCTAAAACTAGGCTTCGGAGGGTTGGAATTTTCTCAAAACTTGCATGTGGTTTAACATATGTATACAAGTGTGTTGCAAGTTCGACGTATCAAAATCTACACCACCAAATAACCCATATGCAGAACTTTTTTGGATGGCATAAGTCAAAAATACCTGCAAAAGTTAGTTACCTGGCGGATGAGGGTTCACGGCGGCTATCGAGGGTCGCACACATATTTACGCCGTGGTATTACCGATACCGGCACAAAATTATGTTGTGGTAGGTGGTAGGCAAGTGCGGCGTTGTTGATTTTCGTGGTTGACTGTGTGCAGGCAATGTTAACTGGCGCTATGGATTATACGTGTGACGTGGACAGTGGGTCGGTCTGAGCTAGCAGGTTAACCCTGTCCGACTTACTGATGAGAAAGGGCCTGCCAGGCGGTTATAAGTATCTCTCCCATACACTTCAATGTCTCCCCACTCCCCGCTTATATTCACCCTCTCTTGGCATGAAAGCTTCTGCTGGCAGCTGGGCGGATCCGACGAGAGCTAGGTGGTGTGCTACAAAGATCAACTGCGAGATGGATGTAAGCGTTTTTCAGGATTTTAGTTTTGATTTAGGCGGATATTAGGGGCAGTGGTTTTCGCATTTAGAGGGAATATCCCTTTTTCACATTTCATCACCCATCCCGCGGATTATGCCTGGATTACCATCTCATGCTACTAATGACAGACTGCAATGGAATGGCGTCAAGATGGATACACAACTTCTATGTGGGTGTGGCCTTCCACCGTGTCATAGAGTTATGTGTGACCCTCGACAGAGTTGTGACACCAACCACAGGTTCCTTGGATGGCGGTCAGGAGGATCCTATCTGCAGGGCTATTGTATAGGATAATCTGGAGTACAGGTCTCTGTACCTTTTGTGCATGTTGCGCTATCTCTGTAATCGAGTTAAACATAAGAAAGTGTCGTGAGAGCAAAGGAAGGCATTCCACTGTTAGAAAATAAACAGCAGAGCAAAATAAGAGGTAGACCAGTTTCTCTGCAAGAAGAAGGCAGAATCTCCTTTCAGATGGCAGACGTTATTGGTAGAATGACTCAATATTAATTCATTGTGATTCTTATGAACTGTTGGATGATGATGTAGACTATGTTAACTATGCTTCCTCTGTTGAGGAGGATTAGTGGATAATGAGTAGTAGTCGTGTATTTTTTAAATTTAGTTTGAACATGTATGTTATAATTGTTATTTGTTGGATGTATAATTATTATCTAAGTATTTTAATTCCTTTCGTTTTTTAAAACTATTGCCAGCATTTTTTTGAGAATCTATTGTTTCCCTACTTGTTTACCTGTCTGTAAACTTGTTTAATCGGTCAAAACAACTAAGCCCACCAAACTTTAGATCTCAAAATTATCCGAAAGAAATCGCCCAGCTCTCTAGATCTCATTTTCATTCTCCACCTCTAGATCTTAGTTTCACCCTTCATCTCTCCCGTGCCCTCGATCGTGGCTGCGTGAACCTCTCTGGTGCCCTCACCCATGGTGTGCACACCTTTCCGGAGCCTTCAACCACGGTTGCACTAACCTCTCCGGCATCCTCGATCACGGATGCGCTCCCCTCTCCAGCGTCCTCCCTGGTACCTAGTTCTTGTTTGTAATTTGTCTTAACAGATTGGTTGATATGTTAGCCAATGATTAAATCCCATTAATCTAAATGGTATTTATATATTAGGAATTTCTGTTGTAAGAGAATACGGTAGCTTTGTTGGACTTTGTAGGTTAGGAATGTCTGTTGCAGAGAACAACTATGACAAGGTACCTAGTTCTTGTCCGGCCGTGTACCATGCAAGGTATAGTGTTAAGAATTGATCAATAATATGTATATGTGTGTGTCAAGTAATATAAATTCATTTCAGGATCAAATGCTTGAGTTGTAGACAAGTACGGCCTTCGTACAAGCTTGGAGGATATGTTCTTGTTCACGGTACTAGATCAAGAAGGAGAAACCTGAGGAGGATAGTTAGAAGATACAAGCCAACGATCCCATACTATATTTGCACCATGAACAAGAACAACATCTCCAAAGGAAATATGGTAGCTTTCTTACCACAGCCAGTAATTTTTCTTTCTTCCTATTGATGTTCGTACTTAGCACAACCAGTAATTGTTTCTTTCTTCCTATGAAGTACTTTTCATGCCCTTTTTCAGCATTTTTATCATTTCTCATATTCATGAAGACGGAGACAGGATGAAAGATCATGGTGGTAATGGGACCATCGGAGAAGTTCGTGTGGAAGCATAAAAACTAACTATATGTATCATTACCACCATGATCTCTAAAAACTATATGTCCCGACATCCGTGTTGTAGTGTTATCTCCCAGTGTGACCCTCTTCAATGACATGTGTTGTCACGTAGGAATGTTCTAGACTTATAGAGGGAAACTCCCACTTCGATTCAACCAGAGGGGATACTGTGAGAACTTGGGATAAACTTTGGATTTCCATAATCCTATGACCTGACCAAACAAAAAACAAAATAAAATTCCCTTGTTCGGTCCGTTATTGGAAGCTGGCGATATCGCCTAAAACCACGCTTCAGGGGGTCGGAATCCGGTCAAAACTTGCATGTGCCTCTCACATATGTATACAGTTGTGATGGAATGTTGGAAAGTCCAAATTCCATCTCCCAAGTATGACCCTCTTCACACACATGTGTTCTCACTTTAACTGTATACGGGAAAGCGGCCAGATGCTAAACCTGATGAAATTGAATTAACTAATAAAGCTTACACACTTATACCTAAACTTTAACAGTACCAAGGTTTAACAATAGCATCCTCCATCAAGTTTTGCTTGTTCTCTGTCCATATTTTACAGGTATACATATTGTACCCTACCTAAAGACATAGGCATGCCCAAGGTAGAGGATGGGAAACGTTGTCCTCTCGCTGACAAAAGGGTGCAGAACATTGTCAAGATCGATGCCCTCGCATCTGATGGAAGCCTACTAAGCACATGTAAACATTGATGCATAGCCTCGTAGCCTTCCCAAAAGATTTTTTATAACAGGTGCTTTATTATTTAAAAGGTTTAAGTATTATACCCGACATCTGGCATAACTGAGATGCACACAACCACAATAAGTTAGGACACAAGCAAAAAAGGTAAACAAGGAGAATACGAGATATCATTAGAGCCGGTATAACACCTAAGAAGATGGAGGGATGATCCTTAGATCACACTGCCATCCATGGCGGGTAAAAATATCCCTCTCATATCCTCCAAGCATGAACAAACCTCCGTAAATATGTCACGAAAGATATAGAGGTGACCATAAACGGAGCATAGTGGTGCAATGATATATAACCTGCATAATAGATGAAGATTTATCATTAAAAACCTTGTCATTCCTACATAGCCAAAGCGACCATATAACGGCAAGCACTCCCACCCTAATAAGAATTATGTACTTGTAATCAGTCCCATGTTACCAGTTGCCAAATATGTTGACAACACAACGATGAGGATATAGCACAGAACCTATATTTGGGGACTGACCATACAGTAAAAGCAAATTTACATTGGAAAAATAAGTGTTTGATTATCTTATCATGATGACAAAAAACATATTTCTTACTTCCATGCCAATTCCTTTTGACAATGTTATTTTTGTAAGAATCACCCCTCGATGAAGATACGGAGTGAATATTTGTCTTTCTTTCTAAAAGAGCGAAGAATTCGAAGAAGGTACTTGATCCCGTGTCTGATCAGATTGATGAAAATATGGCAACATCATCAGCATACAGACTAGCTCTGAGCTTTGCTTCTCTAATGGGAAGAGGCGAGAGGACATCGTTTTTGTGGCTTTATCAAACAGCTGGTGAAGGTGATTGATGGCGAGAATGAACAATAGTGGCGATAGGCCTCGGGCCTTGTCGATGCTGGATGTAGGATCCCCTCGGCGCCGTCCATAAGGATATCATAGGATGCGGTGGTGAGAAAGAGAGAAATCATATCATGACAACGTGTTGAAAAGCCCACCGTTGCATGAGCTCCAAGGCCGTGTATGGTAGGTTGAAGCCTTTTCGTCTCCCTCGAGACTTCCTCTGGGGGAGGCCAAAGCCTCCAGGCTATGTAATCCAGTTTGTTTGGTACCTCCCACCACATCAGTTGGACAGTTTTTGACTTGGCGTTAGATTACCTGCACGCGGGCAAGAAATTCTCTGACTATGCAAGGTTGCTTGTTTGGTTCCATGCAACCTAAGTTTTGTGCTCACCTCTCTCTCTAATGGTGATCTTAACAAACTTCACCACCATAACACACATAGATAAATCAAATGGGAGTTCAACAGTTCAGGCATAGATACTACGGGCACCGAATACAAACTAGTCCCTAGCTACTATGAATTGTAGTTCAGTTCACGTCCCTAACTAGAAATCGAATATCAGTTGTATCATTACAGTCCATTCGTCCATCACTAACAATCAAAGGGTCCTATAGCCTCCTCTTCTTCTTCCTCCTCCCCCTCATCCTTCTTCTCCTTCATGTTTAGATCCTGGTGTTTGCTCTACCATCCCACATTACATGAGCCCACCACGTCCTCTTGTTGTTCCAAGCTTGAGTGTCTCCTTGTTCCACACCATGGACAGTTTCAACCTCGTCAAGAATCACACTTGCCTCCTCAGGCCAGTGCTCATCAAGACCCCACTCCAAGATCTAGTTGTGAAGAATGCAACAGGCAAGTACTAACTTAACTTGGATGGGAGAAGGATGGAATGGCTTATGGTCAAGGATCTTGAATCTATTCTTGTGATCAGAAAATGCCCTCAATGTTGACTCGAAGGCTTGTGTAAGATTGAAAAAATCCAGGGGACTCTATGGTATGTTCATTGAAGAGAATTTGTTCAGATGGTACCTAGTTTTCCTAAAGGGTGGAAGAATCCCCGATTGACATGCATATCCGACATCTCCTAGGTAGAACTTATCATCAGGGATATTAATCTCATCAGCCCTTGACATGATGTTAGCAAGAATTCTTGCATCATGAGTTGATCGTTCCCAACCAGCTAGCACATATGTGAACATGAGGTTGAAATCAATAGTAGCAAGCACATTCTGGCTAGTGTAGTGCTTCCTTCCCTTATATGTTGAAGATTGTGATGTCGCCACTCTAGCAGTGGAATGAGTACCATCAATTGCGCCGATACAATCATGTGATGACATGAACGAATAGTCATGGCTATGTCCATATTAGTGTCCACATGATAAAAGAAATACACAATTTTCCCTCACCCTGAAATACGGAAACCATCTGGAGCTAATTTTTATCTTGCTTGGAATTTGACCAGTTGGTGGCTTGATCATTTCAACCTTTTAACGAGTTCAAAGAAGGGGGCTCTTTTCATCCGAAGCATTTGAAGAGCCTCATCATCGTTCGAGTTGTACATATAGTTCAGATTTTCCATCCTCTCCTGATCTCGGATAAGAATTGGACCATATGTGAGTGATGGGAAGTCAGCACGCCTAACTGATCTCCTATGCACAAGTAGGATCCAGGCCTGAATCACAACAATGAGTACTGCTACTTGATGGATAAGGCTCAGTCAGTCGACCTATTGAAATCTATCTAACATGAGTACTCACAAAATCAACGATAGATGTTATGTACGCACTATCAGTACATAATAGGTAGATGATGGCTCAGATATGTAGAGCTTGTTGGGAACCCCAAGAGGAAGGTATGATGAGCACATCAGCAAATTTCCCTCAGTTATGAAACCAAGGTTATCGAACCAGTAGGAGTAAGGAAACAACTCCAAGGTGTTGCTAACAACTTGGAACCTGCACAACACAAACTCAATACTTTTCCCCAACTTACAGTGAGGTTGTCAATCTCACCGGTTTGCTGAAAACAAAGGATTAAACGTATAGTGTGGAAGATAGTAATTTACTTGTAGAAAGTAAACAGTAAACGGTAATAGTAGACGGAATATCAATGGTAAAGAATGGACCGGGGTCTATAGTTCACTAGAGGTGTTCTCCATAAGATAAATAGCATGTTGGGTGAACAAATTACAGCGGGGAAAATGACAGATTGAGAAAGCATAACAATGCATATACTAGACATCTTGATTCCTACGAGATTTGATTGGGCATTACAACATAATACATAGACCATAATCCAACTGCATCTATGACTAATAATCCACCTTCAGGTTATCATCCGAACCCCTTCCAGTATTAAGTTGCAAGCAACAAATAATTGCATTAAGCAAAGTGTGTAAAGTAAACAATACAATTTCCCCATGGACAAAGGATTGTTGTTTTCTTCCTAGTAGCAACAACACATCTACAACCTTAGAGATTTCTGTCACTTCCCCAGATTACTAGAGGCATGAACCTACTATCGAGCATAAATACTCCCCCTTGGACTCACAATCATCTACTTGACCAAGATAACTACAATAAACTGAGAGCATGCAAGATCACAAATAACATAGACATGATAGAATCAATAATCAATCTGACATAGTATCTAAATATCCATCAGAACCCACAAATACAACATGTATGATTACAAGTAGATGATCTTGATCATGAACGGAGCTCACAAGATCTAAACATGATAACACAAAGGAGGAGAAACAACCATCTAGCTACTGTATGGACCCATAGTCCAAGGGTGAACTACTCATGCATCACTCCGGAGGCTGGCATGGTGATGAACAAGGCCTCCGAGATGATCTCTCCCCTCTGGCAGGGTGCCGAGAAGAGCTTCAGATCCCCCCCCCCGATCTAGAGATGGAGATGGCGCCGGCTACGGACTATTTCCTAGAGATTTGATCGGGTGCTTAGGGTTTCTGTATCGGGGTGCTTTTATAGGCGAAGGGGCAAGGTCGGTGGGCGCCCGAGGGGCCCACACCTAGGGATGGCGTGCCCCCTGGCCGCGCCGCCACATGGTGTGGCCACCTTGTGGCCCTACTTCGTCTGCCCTTCGGTCTCCGTGTCGTCTCTGGTAAAATATTGACTTTGCCTTTTGTTCCGTCCAATTTCAAGAATATTTCCTTACTAGATTTTCTGAAACCAAAAATAGCATAAAACAGGCAACTGGCACTGCGGCATCTTGCCAATAGGTTAGCTCCGGAAAATGTATAAAAATACCCCAAAGTGTAGACAAAACATAAGAAAGTTGATACAAAACAAGCATGGAGCATCAAAAGTTATAGATATGTTTACGACGTATCAAGCATCCCCAAGCTTAACTCCTGGTCGTCCTTGAGTAGGTAAGTGATAAAAAAGTATAATTTTTTAGGTGACATGCTATCATAATTTTGATCAAAATATTTGTAAAGAATTGATAGCTGAGATCAAAGTACTATATACATGAGCATGAAATATGTAGTTCTAACAATAATACATAGCAACTATGTTGTAACATGAAAAGGTACAAACAAAATATCATGAATAACAATGCATTGAAAGACGCTTGTTTTTTTCACATATAGAAAACATAGAAAGAGTGGTATTCAGCTTGTCCTTCATGGTATAGCAAAACATAAATGCATAGGACACCTTCAAAGTTCATAAGGGTGACTAGATACAAATAATTTAAGAACAAACAATATCAACATTATGAATCAATCAATAAGTTTTGGGACAGTGCACATTAAACTAAGAATGACAACTATGCTCTCTTAATTGGTGCATAAAAATAGAAGATGGAGACTCAACATAAAGTAAAAAAAGAAAGGCCCTTCACAGAGGGAAGTAGGTATTTCAAGTTTCATAAAGAGCTTCCAAAAATTATGGTACTTTTTAGCTTTCAGCTCTCATTGACCCTATCATAAGCATCTTGAAGTGATTAAGGTTAAAGTGAAACAAATATGAAGTATATGCTTGACAGATCATAAGTTGGAAATCTCATCTCCCTTGAGTACGAGGGTCGTTCCTCATGCTACTCAACTTTAGTCACAAGCAAGTTCTTGTCATTGTAAGTATATGTGTATCATAGAGAACCACCAAAGGGGTACCCCTTGCCCCATGACACATGAGCTATCCCATATCAAGATGACAAGGCAACAGATAGTGAGCATCTCAGCGATCTTTTTATTTACCATGAACATGGTGCTTTTTTCCTATATATTTTTTCGGAATATGCTTCATAGATTGCTCATTATGGTTATGCCGCAAGTTTCCACCATGATTGGGCATAGCTTAGGCTAGCCGCCCAGGTGTTTCTCTAACACATATATAATACTCCATGGACTTAGAAGCTCTCCTTTTATTTCCCACCGCCGACATCCATAAACAAAAGATCATGATATCAACTGGATAATATGTATAGGTGTTGAAAGCATTCCCCATAACAGCATGGTTCTGCTAACTCCCGACTTATAATTTGCAAGAATATAAGCAACATAGATGACATAATGGTTCAAGTTTATTAAGTGCAAGAAAGTAAAGTGTGCCATCAAGTTCGTGAGAGCTTTAATCACTAATTTTCACTTAAGAAAAGTTTAATTTGGAAGATAGATAAAAACATGAATATACGTGAATGGTGTAATACACCATGCATAGGAATTTATAGTGGACTCTTTGGAATAACTTGGTTTCTTGGGAGTTGGATGCACGAGTAGAGCTCATACTCAGTACAAGTGGAGGCTAGCAAAAAACTGGAAGCGACCAACTAAGAGAGAAATAATGGCCATAATCATGCGGAGCGACAAAACATTATTAATTAAAGAATAAAGTGATATCACAAGTCAAAAACTAAATGATCATAGAGGCTAAGGTGACTGGTTCATAGTCTTAACATGGTGTAAGCATGTTCCAAGTCAACCCAAATAAAGCATCAAAGGAGAATACCACAATTTTATGCTTTTGTATGCTAAAACAACGCATGATTCTTTTGAGGCACATTAAGAAATCTCAATTTCTTGGAACAAGTCATGCTACAGCAATAATCACTAAGCATAAGGTCAAAGCAACATTTAAAATGACATGATAAAGTCTAAGTCGCAGTCAAAACGAGCTTCCTTTTGTACCACTATAAGCATGCAACTTTCTACTCTTTTCCAACACCAATCAACTTATTGGAAACAAAATGGGAATGCGGGGGTCCAACTAATTTATTGCAGAAAACTAAAAAAAAAAACTAAAAATGAAAACAAAGACGCTTCAATAACAACACAATAGTGCATGAAGCAATAAAAATAAAGTGTCTAGAAAGAAGACCTGAGATTTTTATTGATGAAGAAGGGGATGCCCAAGCTTTGACGCTTGTACCTCTTGAATATTTATTGGGGTGACACGGGTGGCATCCCCAAGCTTGAGATTTTGTGCATTCTTCATCTCATCACATCATTCTTCCCCTACACTTGAAAATTTCCTTCATACAAAACTTCACACAATCTTCATTAGAAACATTAGTGTATTCAAGATAATGCCTTTGGGTTTAGTTTCAACACAAGTAAAACTTCCATCAAAACACAAGCTACTATAGCAACTTATTTTAAAAGATCAAGTGATCACAGATAACTCAAAAGAAACCGATTAAGAGGCAAATGCAAATAACGGCAGAAATCTGTTGATGAACGGTGAGGAATGAATTTGGGAGAGGAAATCTCTAACTTAATAACCTCCAGGCCAAGATTCGCGCCGGATCCACGCGATTTGCGCCACGTGTATAGGAGGGAGAGGGGGGATAGAGAGAGAGAGAGAGAGAGAGAGAGAGAGAGAGAGAGAGAGAGAGAGAGAGAGAGAGAGAGAGAGAGAGGCTTCCTCGCGACGCCTCCGCCCCCTTGATTCTTGCGTGTGCATTGAAATGTTGCTCTGGTTCCATGTAACGTGGACCCACCAACGGTCGGGCTGACAGGATAATTGTCAGTGACAAGACGTGGCCTGAAGGTTTGTTAGGCAAACGTCACCATTTAAATTCCGGCTCATGTTTGAATCGAGCAAGGAAATGATTGAAGTCAAGGAGACATATCTGACTCAGATGAGACTCAGAATCCTACACTATTGTATGAAGTGTTTGGGAACCCTTCAAGATTCTCAAGACGAAGCAACCATCAAGCAAGAAGATTTATCCAACTTTGGATCTTGGAGACTTTCGGGGGCTACTGTTGGGGATATACTTTCCTGATATACGCACAGGACTCATTGACCAGGGTGGCCCACCAACGGGTTAGAGCTTTGCTTCACGGGCGGCCTAGTCAGAGAAAGAGGAGGAGTCAATTCCGTCTACGACAAGGCCTAGAAGACTTACCGACTTAGGCATGTAGTATTACTTGTCGTCCAAGCTGTATTTAGTTACCGACTTTGTAACGTAGTCGGATAGGTCTCTCTTGTAACCCTAGGTACCGATGACTATATAAGACCTGAGGGTCATAGATCAACCACAACCAACTCGCACAGGCAAACCTCTCTCATAATCCGATGTAACATCCAGCTCTCGCTGATATATTACTGGGTTGCTAGCAGGAGTAGGATTCGATCATCGCAATCAGATCTGAACCTGGGTAAACTTGTGCTCACCACTCCTGGAACACTATATGAGTCACAACACATATTCTCAACTCCCTTAGGACCCCCTATGGCATACTTGTTGACAATCTGATGACAAAGGACTAAGGATATGTTTCTCGTGTACGGAGGTGAATAAGAGCTCATCGCTAAGTGTTATGTTGATGCTAGCTTCGACACCGATCTGGATGACTCTAAGTATCAATACGGGTATGTGTTTCTCATGAATGGACAAGCAGTTAGTTGGAGGATCTCCAAACAAACCAAGGTGGCAGGATCAACAACGGAGGCGGAATATGTTGTTGCTTCAGAAGTAGTGCTGGAAGCAGGAGTTCATAAAGGAACTGGGTGTGGTTGCTAGTGCGTTAGACCAAATGGTGATCTATTGTGAAAACAATGGAGCCATAGCCAATGCCAAGGAACCAAGGTCTCACAAGAATTCCAAGCATATGAAGAGACGAATTCACTCCATTCGCGAGCATGTCAAGGATGGAGATATAAGGATTTGTAAAGTTCACATGGATCTGAATGTGGCAGATCCGTTGACTAAAACTCTCCCTAGAGAAAAACATGGTCAACACCAGAACTCCATGGGTGTTAGATTTATCACAATGTAATCTAGATTATTGTCTCTAGTGCAAGTGGGAGACTGGAGGTAATATGCCCGAGAGGCAATAATAAAGTTGTTATTATCGTATTCCAAGTATATGATAGATGTTTATTTAGCATGCTATAATTGTATTAAAAGGAAAAGTTAATACGTGTATGTTTATTAAACAAATAAAGTGTTCCTAGTCATGACTCTCATATAAACTAGCTCGTTGATTAACAAGATGATCAAGGTTTCCTTATCATGGACATTGGATGTTATTAATAACAAGATCACAGCATTGGTGGAATGATGTGATGAACATTCATCTGAAGTATAGTAATACGATAAAAGTCATTATTTTTAAATTACTATAACATGATTAGAAAGTAACTTTAGTACTTAGACTATGATATCATGTTAATTGCTGACACCGAAGAGTACTTTGATAACATCAAACATCACACCATAACAGGGTGACTATAAAGGTGGTTTTGGGTACTCTGAAAGTGTTATGTTGAGGCACATAGATCAAGAGTGGAATTTTTGCATCCAAATGACGGAGAGATATACTCCGAGCCCTCTCGGTGATATCACATTGATATAGCTTGCAAGCAAGTGATGCGGATCACTAGAATGTTATATCTCGGGAACAAGAAAAGAGTACATGTCGGTAACAAGATCAAACCAGGTATTGGGATACCGATGATCGAATCTTGGACATGTAAAATATCGCGAGACAAAGGTATTTAGTTATAATGTTAAAGGTTCACACGATCACAAGAAGTCATCGTTAAATGTGTAGGAGTCAGTACGGATCTCCAGGTCCCGCTGCTGATTATTGATCGGAGAGGGGTCTCGATCATGTATGCATTATTCGCAAACCGTAGGGTGACACACTTAAGGGATACCGACACCATTTGGAGCAAATGAAATGCTAGAGAAAGAATATCAAAGCGCTGTAATTGTTTTAATGGACACTGGAATTGTTTCGGGTGAAATTTCCGAAATTCGTTCTACATGTGAAATTGAAATGTAGTAAGGGGTTTTATGTGAATGTTTGTTAATTAATGTAATTAACAAAATTCTGAATAAATAAATAAATAAATAAAAGAGTTTTATTAAATGAGAGATTGCATTAAATTTGGTCGAAATTTAATGGATTTTGAGTGGAGAAAATGGAGAGGTTTTTTGTGAGTGGGAGCTCCACCCACATGAATTATGGAAGAGGTGGGGGCACCCACCTTGGCCGCCGGCCATGGCAAGGGGCTGTCTCCTCCCCCTGTAAAAGGCACCCCTCCTCTCACTTCTCACTCACACCTCCTCGTGAAGGATCTCTCTCCCCCTTTAGTACTATTCCCCATGGTCTCGGCTTAGAGAGATACATGATCTCGGTGGCTTTTTCTAGAGCGAGGATTTGCTACTTCCGCTACATTGCTGGAGCGAGGTCGCGGAGGTTGTCGGTGGACCGGACGTGTGTCTGATCACGGATGCTCCGCTAAGTTGTGGTGTTACCGGACTTCTACTCGATCTTGAGATCGGCAAGCGAACGACTACATCATCCACGAGTAGAGCCTCGTAAAAAGCTTTGTCGTTATTCAAGGGTATGTATTCTATGGATGTATATCCACTTGTTGATTGTATCTAGGTAGATGGATCTTGGTGCTTACAGTTCCCATCGTAGGAATTTTTTTGTTTTCTATGTTGTAAACCCAACAGGTCCTGCCATGTTCGCTGGCGAGCATGCCATCAGTTGGTTGTCCTGCTTCACCTTGGAGCTCGTCAGCGGTAATCCTTTCGTATACACCGGTGAAGGTGGCCACAGCGAGCATGCCATCAACAAAGTCGACCAAGGCGATGGTGAGCTTGCCGCCAACTCCATCAACCGCGGAAACGGTGGGCATACTGCCATATCCTTCGTCCCCTACCTCTATGATGCATCCTTGATACGTCCAATTTGCATCACCATTCTATATCATAATTTGCCTCTATTCATTGATATATGTCTTATTATGAGGTATTACATGTGTCTTTTCCTCTGTTTTTGCATGTTGGATGATTCTTGGAGGACGGACTGTCGGAGTCTAGATTCTGATGGAAAAAGAGGTGTTTTGATGCAATTTCGTGAAGATCGGAAAAATACCAGAAAAATATTGGAAAATTATATTTTCCCAGAAGACGGAGGAAGCCATAAGGGGAGGCGTAGCTGGGCCACAGGGGCCCACACCCCCTAGGCGCGGGTCCCCCTAGGCTACGCCTAGGGAAGGTGTGGCCCACCTGGCCGGCTCCTGACTCCGCCCTCTCGCCTATATGTTCCTCACGGAACCCTAATACCAGGGGAGTGGCCACAGAAAGATTTTCGCCACCTCTGCAGGGCGGAAAACACCGAGAGAGAAAGAGCTCTCCGGCAGACAGATTTCTGCCGGGGAAATTCCTTCCTGGAGAGGGGAGATCGTCGCCATCAACACCATCGTCAAGCTAGGCTTCATAGGGATCATCATGATCATCATCCACACCATCATCTCCACCAGCACCATCATCACCACTCCATCTCGCTGTAATAATCGTGTTGGATACTTGCTTAGTTCATAGGGGAAACTTTCCCGGTGTTAATTACTATTGTAGTTGATGCTTGTGAGTGGAACCATTGGATTATTGTTTATGTTCAGATTGTTATTCATCACCATATCGATCCATATGATGTCTTGTGAGTAGTTCGTTTAGTTCTTGAGGACATGGGAGAAGTCATGTTGTTAGTAGTGGATTTGTGTTGAGTTATTATTCAATGGTTTAGTATTTAAGTTGTGGTGCTATTCTTATAGTGGTGTCATGTGAACATCGACTACATGATACTTCACCATTTATGGGCCTACGGGAATGCATTGTGTATTTGGCTACTAATTGTGGGGTTGCCAGACTGACAGAAACCTGAACCCCCATTAGGACACCATTGCACAAGGGAGCGTAGGATCTCAGAGTTTAAGGCTATGGTTAGGTTTATATCTTAATTGCTTTCCTGTAGTTGCGGATGCTTGCAGGGGGTTTAATCACAAATATGTATTAGTCCAAGTAAGGTCGGTACATTAGCACAGGTTCACCCACACAACACTTACAACACCAAAGAAGAGTACTCAGCTATTTGAAGCGAAAGCACTTGACAGAATTCCCATGTGTCCTCGAGAACGTTTGGTCCTTATAAGAATTTCCACTGGCTTGTCCTTTGCTAAGAAAGGATTGGGAAACTTGCAGCGTTAGTTCTTTGTCTCTATTACTTGCACTTTGTTTTGTTGCTTTATCAGAAAACCCCTAAAAATCCGTTTGCTAAGTATTTGCAGAGATTTCCTGATCCATACCACTAGTCAACACCTTCTGCTCCTCGTTGGGATCGACACTCCTATTTATCAAAAGTACTACGATACACCCCCTATACTTGTGGGTCATCAAGACTATTTTATGGCGCCGTTGCCGGGGAGTGAAGCGCTATTGAAGAGTGGAACTGCTAAAGGAAACTTCTTGTTACTCTGTTTCCAATATGGATAACCCACTTGGTTTTCTGTTTGGGAAAAATACTACCACTATTAGGGTAGTAGATGAACCACCACCTGTTGAGATAGATACTTTTAAGATACATACAAGTATTGTTGATCGTGTTATGAATAATTATTAGTTAGGGGATGGAACTGTCCATCCTGGTGATCATTTGCTTTTTATCCATGAATTATGCGGGTTGTTTAAGTGCGCAGGTATCACAACTGAATAGGTGAAGAAGTTACTCTCTATATCTGTAGGGTTTCGTAGCATGGAAAACAAAAATTCTTCTTTGTTCTTCCGATCTCCATCTTCTAGCACGAACATGATCTCCATCATCACCGGCATTGCATCAAGGTCAATGACGCTTCTCCATGGTTGTCGTCCACCGGCTTCAACTATTACAACTACTTTGAATAGACACGCGGGTCTTAACATAAATTAAAGACAACCATATGGCTCCTGCCGGTTGCCAACTTACAATAAGGAACATTGCATACATCAAATATAACCACAATCATGGCAATATCACATCACAGCACACCCCTGTAAAACAAAGTTAGACGCCTCTACTTTCTTTGCATATTTTACGTGGTTTGGGGCTTTCAATAAGTGTCGTTCTAACTTACGAACAAGAACCACAACATTGATACTAGTATTGTTAATCACCCGTTGTAAATTGGATCTTAACTATGCTAGGAGAAACAGGCACCCGCAAAGCCACTTATGCAATACAAGTTGCATGTCAAGCGTGGAGCAAGTCTCATGAACGATGTCATGTAAGGTTAGCCCGGGCCGCTTCATCCCAACATACCGCAAGATGCAAAGTACACAAGAAGCAATCGACAATAAAAGCATCAACGCCCACAATGACCATTGTGTTCTACTCGTGCAACAGATCTACATATAGACACGGCTCTGATACCACTGTAGGGTTTCGTAGCATGGAAAACAAAAAATTTCTACCGCATACAAACAAACAAGCCAAGATCTATCTACTAGATTGTAGCAACGAATCGATGGAATAACTCACCCTCGAAGATTCCAAAGTGTTTAACGAGAGCGGATTCTCGTGGGTGATGTAGTCGTACTCTTCCCGATCTCAAGATCGCGTAGACGATCCTTCCGGTGCTGCGTTCCGGCAGCGCTCCCGCAGTCGGTCACACGTTCGGTACTCGACGAAGACCTTCCTCTCCCTTGTTCCAGTAGGCAGCAGAGGTTGTAGCACTCTCCTCGCGATTCCGGCAGCACAACGGCGTGGTACCGGAAGTAGAGGGGAGATCTCGCAGGGCTTCGCCTTAAGCCGGAGCGAGTATGGTGGGCTATGAGAAATCCCTCGATGATCTAGGGTTTAGACACGCCGAGGAAGAGATGCTAGGGCCGGCGGCTAGGGCTTGGAGGTGCCCAAGTCGGCGGCAAGGAGATCCCTAGGCGGCGGCGGCTTGGAGGGCGGCGGTGGCTAGGGTTAGGGTTTTCGGGGCAAGGGACTTGTGTGTCTCTAGGAGGGAGCCCTGCCCCTCCTTATAAAGGTGGAGGGGCCGGCCGGCCAAGGGGAGGGAGGGGAGTCCCTCCCCAACTCGGCTTGGGTGGTGCGCCACCGGTTGGAGGAGGGAAACCCTCCCCAACTCGGTTTCCCACTCCTCCTCCTCTTTCCAAAACTTGCCGTTTGACTTTCAAACTAGCCGTTTGACTTTTCAAACTAGGATTTGAATAAACCCTCTATTTTGAACAGCGATGACACCGAGTACATGATGCAATCATATCAACTTGATATAACACATTCATGTACCCTTCCCCCCCCCCCCCCCCCCCGGAGTGCCGGACATTCCGGAACCTTCTAGAACATTCCCGATGAAAACACCGAAACCATTCTCCATCTCCGAAACAGGACTTTCCTTATATGAATCTTATTCTCCGGACCATTCCGGATCTCCTCGTGATATCCTGAATCTCATTCGAGACTCCGAACAACATTCGGTCTCTTTCTCATCATTCCATAATTACTCAAACAACGTCGAATCCTTAAGTGTGTCTCCCTACGGTTCGTGAATTATGCGGACATGATCGAGACATTTCTCTGAACAATAACCAATAGAGGAATCTGGAAATTCATATGGCTCCCACATATTTCTACGATTACTTTGCGATCGAATGAACCACTTACATACGATATCAATTTCTCTTTGTCTCACGATAGTTTACTCATCCGAGGTTATGATCGTCGGTATCTCTGCATACCTAGTTCAACCTCGTTACCGATAAGTACTCTTTTCTCGTTCCCGTGATATGTGATCCCTTGTGAGCCAGTCACATGCTTGCAAGCTAATTGGATGACATTTCACCGAGAGGGCCCAGAGTATATCTATCCGTCATATGGATGGACAAATCCCACTCTTGATCCATGTGTTTCAACCAATACTTTCCGAACACTCAATGCCACCTTTATAACCACCCAGTTACGGTGTGGTGTTTGATGTCATCAAAGCATCCATCCGGTAAAGGTGATATGCATGATCTCATGGTCGAAGGAATTTAGATTACTATGTATCAGAAAGCATATAGCAATTGAACTATTAAAATGACTTGATCTTTATGCTACGCTTATCTATAGGAGTATGTCCACCATATCATTCTCCTAACGATATGATCTTGTTGTTAATAACATCTCAATGTTCATGATATGGAAACCACAATCATCTATTAACCAACAAGCTAGTATTATATAGAGGCTTTACTAGGGACTTCAAATTAAGTTTACAAATCACACAAGTATTAATGTTTCCTTGTTAATACTATTATTGCATGAATGTAAACATTTATCATAAACACAAAGATATAATAATAACTACATTTATTATTGCCTCTAGGGCATATCTGCAACAGTCTCCCACTTGCACTAGAGTCATCTAATCTAGATTACATGGTAATATACCGAACACCCATGGCAGTTTGGTGCTGGTCATGTTTTGTCCTCGGGAGAGGTTTAGTCAACGGATCCGCCACATTCAGATCTGTGTGTACTTTGAAAATCTTTATATCCCCATCTTGGATATGTTCTCGAATAGCGTGAAAACGTAGCTTGATGTGCTTCAGCTTCTTGTGTGACATTGGTTCTTGCGCATTGGCTATGGCGCCCATGTTATCATAGTAGATAGACATTGGGTCCAGCGCACTAGGAACCACACCCAGCTCTGTAATGAACTCTTTCATCCATATTGCTTCTTGTGAAGCCTCCGAAGCAGCCATGTATTCCGATTCAGTTGAAGATCTCGCCACAACGCTTTGCTTTGCAATCCTCCAGCAAACTGCTACACCATTCAAAATAAATACGTATCCAGATTGTGATTTAGAATCATCCGGATCGGTGTTCCAACTAGCATCGGTGTAACCATTAACAACGAGCTGTTCATCACCTCCATAAGAAAGAACCATATCCTTAGTTCTTCTCAAGTACTTAAGGATGTTTTTGACCGCTGTCCAATGATCCACTCCTGGATCACTTTGATATCTGCTAGTTAAACTAACAGCATATGCAATGTCGGGTCTAGTACATGTGGCATCCCGCAAAACCACTACTAGAAAATCGCGTTGTTTTTATGCATTGCATCGTCATCATCATGCATTGTTTGTCTGAAAACTATTTTCGAAACGCCTAGT
This sequence comes from Avena sativa, assembly GCA_916181665.1. Taxonomy (NCBI): domain Eukaryota; kingdom Viridiplantae; phylum Streptophyta; class Magnoliopsida; order Poales; family Poaceae; genus Avena; species Avena sativa. The sequence continues at coordinate 148,749,361 of OV702283.1, read as the reverse complement.
TTTATTTTCTAAATAACCCCCGTCCTTATTTCAAATTAAAACATCGGTCTGTTCAGATCTTTCATTGTCTAAAAAGTATTTACAAAAATGTTTTACAAATAAAACAAATAATAAAATATTTTGTCCGGGGAGGCAGTCCGATCAGTCAGTCCAGAGGCCCAACCTGACCAGACTACCTACCACCCGGCCCATCTAAAGAAACCCTAAACCCTTTTCTACCTAAACCTAGTCTACCCAGCCCCCTCCACCTCACCCCGACCAACCACAGCTTGCCACCTCACCGTTCCCTCCACCTCATCCTCAGCTCAACCACCTCACCAATCCCCAGCCACCACCACACTCCCTGGCCCCACCCTCCTGGTCCCACCCGTCAGCCCCACCTCTCCCTCAACCACACAGCAGCACACACCCCACGCACGCGAGCGGCTTGGCCCCACCCCAAGCCCCACCCGCCGCAGCACACACGCAACACACGCACACCCGCACCTTCCCCACCGACGCGCCCCACCCCCTTCTTCCTCCCCTCCGGCCTCGCCCCGCCTCTCCGGCGCCCGCCACCGCCTCGGCGTCCCCCTCTCACCCTCCCGTCTGCGCGACCAGCGCCTGCCGCCGCCCAGGAGCCCCCGCCTCCGGCCGCGCCTCCTCCGTGTCATCCCTCCTCCGCTCGCCCGCCGGCGTCGCCATCTCCCCTGTCCCGGGCATCCCCGCCGCCAGGCACCCCTCCGCCCGCATCTTCCTCCTCCCTCCTCGCAAGCGTCCGCCGCCGCGCGGGCCCGTCCTCGCCCGGCCGGCCTCCCCCCTTCCCCCAGGTCGTCGGCCGCCCCGCCAGCGTCCGCCGCTCGCCCGCCTCCTCTCTGGCCTCCCTCCGCCGCGAGCCGCCGCTCTGGGTCCCGCGTCGAGCCGCCGTCTCCGCGGACTAGCTCCTCGCCCGGTCGCCTTCCTCGCTGGAGACCGAGCCCACGCCCACATCCCCGAGCCCCGTGGCCGCTCCTCCGGCCGCCTCCGTGCCAGGACCGACCCTGGACTCTGCGAGCCCCGCCGCCTGGGCGACCTCGTCGCCTTCCTCCCGCGTCTTCCTCCGCTCCGGCCCGCGCCTCCGTCGGCCTCCTCCCCGGCCCGCGCTGCCGCCTGCGAGCATCCCCTGCTGCTCACCTCCAACCCCGCTCAGCCCTCCTCTCCACCTCAACGTCCGTCGCTCGACCGCGTCCAGCGACCTCCTATCTCCGTCCTCCATCTTCCCCGACCCCGTCCTCGAGCACGTCATGGCCAGCTCCGGGCGCCGGTGTTGTTTCATCTGATGGTGACCAAGCTCGCCGGTGTGCGCCCTGATCTCCGGCAACGCCTGCCTCCGGCTCTTGCTTGCACCGCGGAAGCCCGATGTCCCCTTCGGCATCGAGCCCGTCTCGGACGCCTCGCGTGTGTGTGCTCCTGTGTTTGTGTTGGGAGATGTTAGGGGCAGGCCAAGTACAAGTTGATCTGAGGCTGAAATGAAGACAATGATTCCAATTGTGTGAATCTAGCGCGGCAATTTTGATGCTATGTGAAAAACCGCAACCTCGACGACAAGTTCTCCATCGCAGACAATCGAAACAAGATCGCCCACATGGAACCCCCGCCAAGATCTTCATCGAAAACCGAGAACTCCGCCGCGGTACCCGGGAATCTCCTACATGGAACCATCGGGCCACATAAGACCATCGACGCCACACCCGGATCCGAAGACCGAACCCGATAACCGCCAAGGCCGCCGACCCGGATACACCGAGTTCTCCATCGAGGGCACCAAGACCGTTGACATGGAACCAAATGACGTCAAGCACTTCGCCGCGGAACGCCAAGTTCTGCATCCCGAACGCCAAGACCGACCCGATACGCGGCCCCGACAATATCTTTGCGACTACAAGATCGACACCGACCCGGGCGAATCCGATGCGCCCCGACACCGAACCAAGCCCTTCTTCCCGGAACGCCAAGCTCCTCATCTTGTATCCGACCTTCGAATACCGATCTCGTCGAGCCATTTTCCCGTCGAACCCTGGACCCTGAGACCAAACCCCGAACCCCATCGAACCCCAAGATCGCGAACCCTAATGTGTGATTCCCTTCCCGAGCCCTATTTTATAATAACATCTAAACTTGTTGCATATTAAAATGTTCATATTTGCACATATATCATGTGGGTTTGGGGGCATTATGCCGATTCACCATATAATTAAATATGGGGCCCATATGCGGGCAAATCTAGTCTTATATTGGCCTCATTTAAATTTGTGTAGCAAACCGGTCATATGTTTTGCCATGTTAATACCACATTTAAAATGCGGGGTATCTAAACAACTAGAACCATATATTTAATTGTCGGGACCCCCGGTTCCGCTTAATATGCTCTAATTGCATCGCACCTTGCCATGCCATACATCATACATGCATCATGCCCGATCTTTGGCCGTAGTATTAAATAGTGCATCCGGTGTTTATTCTAGTGTTTTGCTTCTTCGCGGATAAGGCCGTTGAGTTGATGTGAGCGTCGACCCGATCTTCGGATAAACCTTCGGCAATGTTTTTCAGGCGAGCATCTCCCCCTTTCTGCCTATCTTACTTTTATAGTATTTATTACCTCATGTTGGTCTATTGCTATCTGTGTTGCGATGCTCTAGTTTTCGTACCCGTGATATCCCTTGCAGCCTTATATTGCCTTGGACACATCCTACTACCTGTTGCTTGGTAGATAGTCAGACTTGCGCGTCGTAGTCGCTTGCTCAAGTGTTGTTGCGTGTCGACCAGTACCACAATTGTTGGAGTATTGCCGCATGTTTAATGTTGGAGATGATCATGGCTTTAATTATCGTTTAATTCAATTACTGTTTAATAACTAAAATTGAAGTAGGTAAGCAGAGGCACAGGTGGGCAATAGATGTTACTTGGTTGTTAACCGTCCACTTGTGTCCCGTAGGACCCCGAGTTCTTGACACCTGTTCCAAGATCGAGCGTGCTAACCACATGTGGGATGTATGGGCACCCCATCGATTTAGTACCTGATTTCAAAGTACTGTACTGGGGGCCACAAGTAGTTTGGGGCTTTATTACTATGCTGTACTTATGCCATGCTTTACTGTTTTATTTAAATTGTGCGAGGTACTGCACACTGTACTGTTTAGGAAAGCGGAGTGTTTTCGCAGTATCGACAATCCCAGTTTTGGGTTCCCAGTCGTTTACAGCCACTGGCACAAACCCTGAGTCCGTCTCGGAGACCGGCCGACTTCGTTGCGGGTGTACTTAGTGGGGTGGCCCCCGTGCTTGCTTTGGGTCTGGGAAACGTCATGACTTAGGCCCCGCCGACATACCGATGGGTGTATGTTAACTGATCTGGCAAAAAGGGTCGAAGTGCGTGTGGATACTTTGGTGCACCCCTGCAGGGTTAAATCTTTTCGAGAAGCCGTGTCCGCGGTTATGGACGACTTGGAGCATAGTGCTTGATCATAGACAACTATAACTAAAGTTTACTGTTATAATTTGACTTGTATCCGATATGACTAGTAATCAACTTCATTACAATGGAATGGCTAAATAAAAGTACCAACAACTGTTGGGTTTGGGGATATCTCATGCTAATTGTATCTGACTAGTAAGTGTTGCAACTACAACGGAATGGTTAACTAAAACTGCCCACTGCTTATTATATCAGGATGACTCATGCTATCTATATTCGACTAGTAATTGCCGCCACTATAACGGAATGAGTAAAACTGCCAACTGTGTGAGTTCCGCGGTTGACTTCCTCGTTTGGTCTCGAGGGGGAAATGCCAGGATGGGTATGTTTGGTGGTAGTATCAGGTGGATCCGAATAGGTCTTTCTTACCCCTCTCTGATAGCCGCCAGTTATATCGAGTCTCTATAGGTTGTTTAGTGCATGCTGCGCTGCCGCTTCAGTCCACCATACCTATGTAGGCGAGGACCGCCGAATTCTAGCCTCGCCGTGTACTGGCCTCAGTACTGACCGCTCTCTCTTTTCCTTTGCCCTTTGTCGGCACGCCTTTTGTTTAAGCAGGTTTTGAGATCGACGTCGTTAGCAGGGTTACCCTTCCGGCTTGGCCTGGGCAGGGTTATGGACGCCATTGGTTATTCTTCAGGGCTCTTAGCCCCATTTGCATCTTGTCCGTAGTTGGACGCTCTATCGTTTAAAGGTGATTTGGATCTTTGTTCTGTATATCTGTATTCTTGACTCATGGAGTCGTGTTGTATATATATATATCTGTTCTGTGGGTCCCATCGAGGACTGTTGTGTAATGTTATTACTTCGTTTTCCACCTGCACGAAAGTGCCTGGTGGGCACCTTTGAATCGTTTCTATGCGGGTTTGGCGGGAATCGCTAAAACTTACATAGGGCCGATTCTGAGGGTGTTACAGAGTGGTATCAGAGCTCAGCAGTTGCGATACCCCACAAGTCCAGCCTGTAGGATAACCTAGCTAACGGCCGAAGTAAAGTGTCAAAACTATTTTTGAAAAATCGGTTGGATAGTTCTGATTAGGTCTGATTTTACTCCTTACCCCTCTGCTGCTCTCCTCTCACCTCTGCGTGTTTTGAATCCGCTCTCTTCTCTCTCTTCGAGTCCAGGATTTCTCGTGGTTGGGTTCCATCGTACCTTCAGGGTTTCGCTTCCTCCTTTGGTAACGGTGTTGCTACATCTGGTCTTCATGCTATCCGAGGAATCCTTCGTCTGGTGGACTTCTCTTTGTTCCTTCTCGTGCCTTCCGGTGTTTTCCGACGCGATGACATCATCTACGCCAGATCCGATGCAGAGTCTGCATCACTCCTTTGTTTCCGAACCTCGCTTGTCGAGATCTACAATCTGAGTTCCGAGAGTTGGTTGCATAATTTCCTATTCATGAGCAGAGTAATGCTTTGGGTGCGCGATGGACTGATCACCATCCGACTACTCTTATCATTCGCTCCTGCACATTGAATGGTGAATCATTGCAGTTATACTCATTCCGTGGAAGTTAGAGGTCGCCTTATCTTTTGGATACCTCTACCTTCGACCTTTTGTTTCCGGAGTGTTTCCCTCGACGGTCACGGACAACGACCTCTTGTTAGTGGTGTCGCGAGGAGCTACACGAAGTGAGAAGACGCAGACCGCCGACCTTCTTCCCGGTACCATGAGGCGGATCTCGAGGGCGAGATCCATTGTTAGTGGTGTCGAATTGTGGCATCCCGCAAAACCACTACTAGAAAATCGCGTTGTTTTTGTGCATTGCATCATCATCATCATCATGCATTGTTTGTCTGAAAACTATTTTCGAAACGCCTAGTTTTATTTTCTAAATAACCCCCGTCCTTATTTCAAATTAAAACATCGGTCTGTTCAGATCTTTCATTGTCTAAAAAGTATTTACAAAAATGTTTTACAAATAAAATAAATAATAAAATATTTTGTCCGGAGAGGCAGTCCGATCAGTCAGGCCAGAGGCCCCACCTGACCAGACTACCTACCACCCGGCCCATCTAAAGAAACCCTAAACCCTTTTCTACCTAAACCTAGTCTACCCAGCCCCCTCCACCTCACCCCGACCAACCACAGCTTGCCACCTCACCGTTCCCTCCACCTCATCCTCAGCTCAACCACCTCACCAATCCCCAGCCACCACCACACTCCCTGGCCCCACCCTCCTGGTCCCACCCGTCAGCCCCACCTCTCCCTCAACCACACAGCAGCACACACCCCACGTACGCGAGCGGCTTGGCCCCACCCCAAGCCCCACCCGCCGCAGCACACACGCAACACACGCACACCCGCACCTTCCCCACCGACGCGCCCCACCCCCTTCTTCCTCCCCTCCGGCCTCGCCCCGCCTCTCCGGCGCCCGCCACCGCCTCGGCGTCCCCCTCTCGCCCTCCCGTCTGCGCGACCAGCGCCTGCCGTCGCCCAGGAGCCCCCGCCTCCGGCCGCGCCTCCTCCGCGTCCTCCCTCCTCCGCTCGCCCGCCGGCGTCGCCATCTCCCCTGTCCCGGGAATCCCCGCCGCCAGGCACCCCTCCGCCCGCGTCTTCCTCCTCCCTCCTCGCAAGCGTCCGCCACCGCGCGGGCCCGTCCTCGCCCGGCCGGCCTCCCCCCTTCCCCCAGGTCGTCGGCCGCCCCGCCAGCGTCCGCCGCTCGCCCGCCTCCTCTCTGGCCTCCCTCCGCCGCGAGCCGCCGCTCTGGGTCCCGCGTCGAGCCGCCGTCTCCGCGGCCTAGCTCCTCGCCCGGTCGCCTTCCTCGCCGGAGACCGAGCCCATGCCCACATCCCCGAGCCCCGTGGCCGCTCCTCCGGCCGCCTCCGCGCCAGCCCGACCCCGGCCTCTGCGAGCCCCGCCGCCTGGGCGACCTCGTCGGCTTCCTCCCGCGTCTTCCTCCGCTCCGGCCCGCGCCTCCGTCGGCCTCCTCCCCGGCCCGCGCTGCCGCCTGCGAGCATCCCTTGCTGCTCACCTCCAACCCCGCTCGGCCCTCCTCTCCACCTCAACGTCCGTCGCTCGACCGCGGCCAGCGACCTCCTCTCTCCGTCCTCCATCTTCCCCGACCCCGTCCTCGAGCACGTCATGGCCAGCTCCGGGCTCCGGTGTTGTTTCATCTGATGGTGACCAAGCTCGCCGGTGTGCGCCCTGATCTCCGGCAACGCCTGCCTCCGGCTCTTGCTTGCACCGTGGAAGCCCGATGTCCCATTCGGCGTCGAGCCCGTCTCGGACGCCTCGCGTGTGTGTGCTCCTGTGTTTGTGTTGGGAGATGTTAGGGGCAGGCCAAGTACAAGTTGATCTGAGGCTGAAATGAAGACAATGATTCCAATTGTGTGAATCTAGCGCGGCAATTTTGATGCTATGTGAAAAACCGCAACCTCGACGACAAGTTCTCCATCGCAGACAATCGAAACAAGATCGCCCACATGGAACCCCCGCCAAGATCTTCATCGAAAACCGAGAACTCCGCCGCGGTACCCGGGAATCTCCTACATGGAACCATCGGGCCACATAAGACCATCGACGCCACACCCGGATCCAAAGACCGAACCCGATAACCGCCAAGGCCGCCGACCCGGATACACCGAGTTCTCCATCGAGGGCACCAAGACCGTCGACATGGAACCAAATGACGTCAAGCACTTCACCGCGGAACGCCAAGTTCTGCATCCCGAACGCCAAGACCGACCCGATACGTGGCCCCGACAATATCTTCGCGACTACAAGATCGACACCGACCCGGGCGAATCCGATGCGCCCCGACACCGAAACAAGCCCTTCTTCCCGGAACTCCAAGCTCCTCATCTTGTATCCGACCTTCGAATACCGATCTCGTCGAGCCATATTCCCGTCGAACCCTGGACCCTGAGACCGAACCCCGAACCCCATCGAACCCCAAGGTCGTCGAACCCTAATGTGTGATTCCCTTCCCGAGCCCTATTTTATAATAACATCTAAACTTGTTGCATATTAAAATGTTCATATTTGCACATATATCATGTGGGTTTGGGGGCATTATGCCGATTCACCATATAATTAAATATGGGGCCCATATGCGGGCAAATCTAGTCTTATATTGGCCTCATTTAAATTTGTGTAGCGAACCGGTCATATGTTTTGCCATGTTAATACCACATTTAAAATGCGGGGTATCTAAACAACTAGAACCATATATTTAATTGTCGGGACCCCCGGTTCCGCTTAATATGCTCTAATTGCATCGCACCTTGCCATGCCATACATCATACATGCATCATGCCCGATCTTTGGCCGTAGTATTAAATAGTGCATCCGGTGTTTATTCTAGTGTTTTGCTTCTTCGCGGATAAGGCCGTTGAGTTGATGTGAGCGTCGACCCGATCTTCGGATAAACCTTCGGCAATGTTTTTCAGGCGAGCATCTCCCCCTTTCTACCTATCTTACTTTTATAGTATTTATTCCCTCCTGTTGATCTATTGCTATCTGTGTTGCGATGCTCTAGTTTTCGTACCCGTGATATCCCTTGCAGCCTTATATTGCCTTGGACACATCCTATTACCTGTTGCTTGGTAGATAGTCGGACTTGCGCGTCGTAGTCGCTTGCTCAAGTGTTGTTGCGTGTCGACCAGTACCACAATTGTTGGAGTATTTCCGCATGTTTAATGTTGGAGATGATCATGGCTTTAATTATCGTTTAATTCAATTACTGTTTAATAACTAAAATTGAAGTAGGTAAGCAGAGGCACAGGTGGGCAATAGATGTTACTTGGTTGTTAACCGTCCACTTGTGTCCCGTAGGACCCCGAGTTCTTGACACCTGTTCCGAGATCGAGCGCGCTAACCACATGTGGGATGTATGGGCACCCCATCGATTTAGTACCTGATTTCAAAGTACTGTACTGGGGGCCACAAGTAGTTTGGGGCTTTATTACTATCCTGTACTTATGCCATGCTTTACTGTTTTATTTAAATTGTGCGAGGTACTGCACACTGTACTGTTTAGGAAAGCGGAGTGTTTTCGCGGTATTGACAATCCCAGTTTTGGGTTCCCAGTCGTTTACAGCCACTGGCGCAAACCCTGAGTCCGTCTCGGAGACCGGCCGACTTCGTTGCGGGTGTACTTAGTGGGGTGGCCCCCGTGCTTGCTTTGGGTCTGGGAAACGTCATGACTTAGGCCCCGCCGACATACCGATGGGTGTATGTTAACTGATCTGGCAAAAAGGGTCGAAGTGCGTGTGGATACTTTGGTGCACCCCTGCAGGGTTAAATCTTTTCGAGAAGCCGTGTCCGCGGTTATGGACGACTTGGAGCACAGTGCTTGATCATAGACAACTATAACTAAAGTTTACTGTTATAATTTGACTTGTATCCGATATGACTAGTAATCAGCTTCATTACAACGGAATGGCTAAATAAAAGTACCAACAACTGCTGGGTTTGGGGATATCTCATGCTAATTGTATCTGACTAGTAAGTGTTGCAACTACAACGGAATGGTTAACTAAAACTGCCCACTGCTTATTATATCAGGATGACTCATGCTATCTATATTCGACTAGTAATTGCCGCCACTATAACGGAATGAGTAAAACTGCCAACTGTGTGAGTTCCGCGGTTGACTTCCTCGTTTGGTCTCGAGGGGGAAATGCCAGGATGGGTATGTTTGGTGGTAGTATCAGGTGGATCCGAATAGGTCTTTCTTACCCCTCTCTGATAGCCGCCAGTTATATTGAGTCTCTATAGGTTGTTTAGTGCATGCTGCGCTGCCGCTTCAGTCCACCATACCTATGTAGGCGAGGACCGCCGAATTCTAGCCTCGCCGTGTACTGGCCTCAGTACTGACCGCTCTCTCTTTTCCTTTGCCCTTTGTCGGCACCCGTTTTGTTTAAGCAGGTTTTGAGATCGACGTCGTTAGCAGGGTTACCCTTCCGGCTTGGCCTGGGCAGGGTTATGGACGCCATTGGTTATTCTTCAGGGCTCTTAGCCCCATTTGCATCTTGTCCGTAGTTGGACGCTCTATCGTTTAAAGGTGATTTGGACCTTTGTTCTGTATATCTGTATTCTTGACTCATGGAGTCGTGTTGTATATATATATCTGTTCTGTGGGTCCCATCGAGGACTGTTGTGTAATGTTATTACTTCGTTTTCCACCCGCACGAAAGTGCCTGGTGGGCACCTTTGAATCGTTTCTATGCGGGTTTGGCGGGAATCGCTAAAACTTGCATAGGTCCGATTCTGAGGGTGTTACAGTACATAGCATGGAATACATTAGAGATCCTATGGCTGAGGCATAGGGAGTCTTACTCATCCTTTCTCTATCTTCTGCCGATGTCGGACTTTGAGTTTTACTCAAGGTCGTATTGGGCAACATGGGCAAGAACCCTTTCTTGCTATCTTCCATTCCAAACCTCTTTAGAACTTTGTCCAAATATGTACTTTGTGACAATGATATTTGGCGTTTTGATCTATCTCTATAAATCTTTATGCCTAATATGTAAGCTGCTTCGCCAAGATCCTTCATTGAAAAACTATTATTCAAATATTCCTTGACACTATTTAGAAGGTCTACATCATTCCCAATCAACAATATGTCATCCACATATACTATTAAGAATGCTACAGAGCTCCCACTCACTTTCTTGTAAATACAAGCTTCTCCATAAGTTTGTATAAAAGCAAAACTTTTGATCACCTTATCGAAACGTTGATTCCAACTTCAGGATGCTTGCTTCAATCCATAGATGGACCGTTGAAGTTTGCATACCTTGTTAGCATCTTTAGGATCGACAAAACCTTTGGGTTGCATCATATACAACTCTTCATCAATGTCTCCATTGAGGAATGTTGTTTTGACATCCATCTGCCATATCTCATAATCATAATATGCAGCGATTGCTAACATAATCCTCATAGATTTTAGCTTCGCTACTGGTGAGAAAGTCTCATCGTAGTCAACTCCTTGAATTTCTCGAAAACCTTTTGCGACAAGTCGAGCTTTATAGACAGTAACATTACCATCAGCATCTGTTTTCTTCTTGAAAATCCATTTGTTCTCGACAGCCTTCCGGCCATCCGGTAAGTCCACCAAAGTCCATACTTCGTTTTCGTACATGGATCCAATCTCGGATTTCATGGATTCTTGCCATTTATTGGAATCTGGGCTCATCATTGCTTCCTCATATGTCTCAGGGTCATCGGTGTGGTCCACCAACATGACACTCATAACGGGATCATACCAATCTGGAGTGGTACGAGTTCTCGTTGACCTGCGAGGCTCTGTAGCAACTTCAACCGAAGTTTCATGATCATCATCATTAGCTTCCTCTCTTATTGGTGCAGGCACCACAGGAACTTCTTCCGGTGCTGTGCTACTTGCAATTTCGAGAGAAGGTTCGATAACCTCGTCAAGTTCTACTTTCCTTCCAGTCACTTCTTTCGAGAGAAATTCCTTCTCTAGAAAAGATCCATTCTTGGCAACGAAGATTTTGCCCTCGGATCTATGATAGAAGGTATACCCAATAGTTTCCTTCGGGTATCCTATGAAGACGCATTTTTCTGCTTTGGGTTCAAGCTTGTCCGGCTGTAACTTCTTTACATAGGCTTCGCATCCCCAAACTTTAAGGAACGACAATCTAGGTTTCTTCCCAAACCATAATTCATACGGTGTCGTTTCAACGGATTTAGACGGTGCCCTATTTAAAGTGAATGCGGTTGTTTCTAATGCATAACCCCAAAATGATAGCGGTAAATCTGTAAGTGACATCATAGAACGAACCATATCTAAGAGAGTTCGATTACGACGTTCGGACACACCATTACGCTGTGGTGTTCCTGGCGGTGTCAACTGCGAAAGTATTCCGCATTTCTTCAAATGCTCGCCAAACTCGTAACTTAGATATTCACCTCCACGATCAGAACGTAGAAATTTAATCTTCTTGTTACGTTGATTCTCTACCTCACTTTGAAATTCCTTAAACTTCTCGAAAGTTTCGGACTTATGTTTCATGAAATAGATATACCCATATCTACTCAAGTCATCCGTGAAGGTAAGAACATAATGATAACCACCGCGCGATGCTACACTCATTGGACCACACACATCGGTATGTATGATTTCCAATAAGTCCGTAGCTCGCTCCATCATACCAGAAAATGGAGTCTTAGTCATTTTACCCATCAGACATGCTTCGCATCTATCAAGTGATTCGAAATCAAGTGATTCAAGAAGTCCATCGGAATGGAGTTTCTTCATACGCTTCACTCCAATGTGACCAAGACGACAGTGCCACATATAGGTCGAGTTATCGCTCGATTTCAAACGTTTAGCCTCAATGTTATTAATATGTGTATTTCCACTATCGAGATTCAACAAGAATAGACCATCTATCAAAGGTGCATGTGCATAAAACATATTACTCTTATAAATCGAACAACCATTATTCTTGGATTTAAACAAGTAACCGTCTCGCAATAAACAAGATCCCGATATAATGTTCATGCTCAATGCAGGCACCAAATAACAATTATTTAAGTATAAAACTAATCCGGATGGTAGATGAAGGGGTAGCGTGCCGACCGCGATCACATCAACCTTTGATCCGTTTCCAATGCGCATCGTCACCTCGTTCTTCGCTAGCTTCCGTTTATTCTGCAGCACCTGTTTCGAGTTACAAATATGAGCAACCGAACCAGTATCAAATACCCAGGCACTACTACGAGTACTAGTGAGATACACATCAATAACATGTATATCAGATATACCTTTCTTCTTGATGTTGCCGTTCTTCAAATCCGCCAAGTACTTTGGGCAATTCCGCTTCCAGTGACCTTCTCCCTTGCAGTAAAAGCACTCAGTATCAGGCTTAGGTCCAGCCTTGGTCTTCTTTGTTGGCGCGGTAACTTTCTTACCACCCTTCTTGAAGTGTCCCTTCTTCTTAGACTTGCCTTTCTTGAATTTGGTGGTCTTATTGACTAACAACACCTGGTGCTCTTTCTTGATCTCCACTTCTGCAGACTTCAACATGGCAAACAGTTCTGGCAACTGCTTGTTCATGTTCTGCATGTTGTAGTTCATCACAAAGTTCTTGTAACTTGGTGGTAGTGATTGGAGGACACGGTAAATCCCCAAAGCATTAGGAATCACTATACCCAAGCTTTGAAGTTTGTTTGCGTGCCCAGACATCTTAAGCACATGCTCACTGACGGAGCTGCCCTCTTCCATCTTGCAGTTAAAGAACTTTTCAGAAGCCTCATAGCTTTCAATTGCCGCATGAGTCTCAAAAATCAATTTGAGATCCTCGACAATATCATATGGGTCTGAATTCTCAAACCTTTTCTGAAGCCGATTCTAAACCATACAAGATAGCACACTGAACTATGGAGTATTGATTCTTCCGAGCGAGGTAAACATTCTTTACTTCATCGGTAGCATCAGCTGCAGGTGGGTCACCCAGCGGTGCATCCAGCACATAGGTCAAATTACCAGCTGTGAGGACAATCCTCAAATAGCGGAACCAATCCGCGAAGTTGCTTCCATTGTTTTTCAACTTTTCTTTCTCTAGGAACGCATTAAAATTGATGGTAGGGGCTGCCATTGATCTACAACATATTTGCAATAGTTTAGACTAAGTTTATGACAAATTGAGTTCAAATTAATAATAAAATTAATCTAGGTGAACTCCCACTCAAAACAATATCCCTCACATTGTTTTAGTGATCACATGAACCAAATCCACCACATCAACACCGATCATCACGAGAGTTGATATAGTTTCAATGGCGAACAATCGACATGTTCATCATATCTACTATATGATTCATGCTTTACCTTTCGGTGATCCGTGTTCCGAGACCATGTCTGTACATGCTAGGCTCGTCAAGATCAAACCTTAGTTTCTGCATGAGCAAATCTGGCTTGCTCATGTTGAATACACTTGCAGAATCTAACACACCCGATCATCACGTGGTGCTTCGAAACAACAAGCTTTAGCAACGGTGCTAACTAAGGGTGAACACTCTATGACTTGAAATTCATGTGCATGAGGGATCATCTTATAATGCTACCGTCGTCTACTAAGCAATACAAGATGCATAAAGGATTAACATCACATGCAATTCATAATATGTGATATGATATGGCCTTTCTTCTTTGTGCTTCCGATCTCCATCTTCTAGCACGAACATGATCTCCATCATCACCGGCATTGCATCAAGGTCAATGACGCTTCTCCATGGTTGTCGTCCACCGGCTTCAACTATTACAACTACTTTGAATAGACACGCGGGTCTTAACATAAATTAAAGACAACCATATGGCTCCTGCCGGTTGCCAACTTACAATAAGGAACATTGCATACATCAAATATAACCACAATCATGGCCATATCATGTAACACCCTCAGAATCGACCCTATGCAAGTTTTAGCGAAACCCGCCAAACCCGCATAGAAACGATTCAAAGGTGCCCACCAGGCACTTTCGTGCGGGTGGAAAACGAAGTAATAATAGTACACAACAGTCCTCGATGGGACCCACAGAACAGATATATATACAACAGCGACTCAAAGAGTCAAGAATACAGATATAATATACAAGATCCAAATCACCTTGAAAATGATAGAGCGTCCAGCTACGGATAAGATGCAAATGGGGCTAAGAGCCCTGAAGAATAATCAATGGCGTCCATAACCCTGCCCAGGCCAAGCCGGAAGGGTAACCCTGCTAACGACGTCGATCTCAAAACCTGCTTAAACAAAAAGGGGTGCCGACAAAGGGCAAAGGAAAAAGAGGAGCGTCAGTACTGAGGCCAGTACACGGCGAGACTAGAATTCGGCGGTCCTCGCCTACATAGGTATGGTGGACTGAAGTGGCAGCGGCAGCATGCACTAAACAACCTATAGAGACTCGGTACCACTGGCGGTTATCAGAGAGGGATAAGAATGACCTATTCGGATCCATCCTGAAGCTAACACCAAACAAACCCAGCCTGGTGTTTCCCCCTCGAGACCAAACGAGGAAGTCCACCGAGGAACTCACACAGTTGGCAGTTTTATTTATTCAGTTATCGTTGCGGTATTTACTAGTCGGGTATAGGTAATCATCCTGATAAAATAAGCAGTGGGCCGTTTTAGTTAACCATTCAGTTGTAGTTGCGACTCTTACTAGTCAGATACAATTAACATGAGATAACCCAAAAACCAGCAGTTGTTGGTACTTTTATTTAGCCATTCTGTTACAGTTGCAATACTTACTAGTCAGGTACAATGGTCGCAAGCGACATCCAAACAAGCAATTGTTGGAAGTTTTACTTAGCCATTCCGTTGTAGTTGAAGCTGATTACTAGTCATTATAAAGTCAAATTTATAGCACTACTTTAGTTATAGTTGTCTATGATCGAGATACTGTGCCCCAAGTCGTCCATAACCGCGGACACGGCTTTCAGAAAGTTTTACCCGGCCGGGGTGCACCAATAGCAACACACACTCGATCAACCTCGGAAAAACCAAATCAAAACCCAACGAGGCTTTCACGACAAAGCAATCACAGGATTCAGAAATATTTCAGGGGGCCACCCCTTAAAGTAGACCCGCAACGAAGCCGGCCGGCTCCGAGACGGACTCAAGGTTGTGGGGACGGCTGTGAACGACTGGGAACCCAAAACTGGGCTTGTCGACACCGCGGAATCGTGCCACGATCCTAAACAGTACAGTGTGCTCCTCGCACAATAGTAAATAAAGCAGTAAAGCATGGCATAAGTACAGGATAGTAATAAAACCCCAAACTAGTTTGTGGCCCCAAGAAATAAGACTGAATCAAGCTCTGGCTGAGGGGGGTCCCATAAGCCTCCCGGATGTGGATAGCGCGATAAATCAAGGAACAGGTATCAAGCACTCGGGGTCCTACGGGACACAAGTGGACGGTTAACAACCAAATAACATCTACTGCCCACCTGTGCCTCTGCTTACCTACTTCAATTTTAGTTGTTAAACAGTAATTAAAGTGAGCAATAAATAAAGCCATGTTCATCTCCAATATACAACATGCGGCAATACTCCAACAACTGTGGAACGTGGCGACACACAACAGCACTGAAGTAAGCGACTACGACGCGCAAGTCCAACTATCTACCAAACAACAGGTAATAGGATGTGTCCAAGGTAATATATGGCTGCAAGGGATATCACGGGTACGAAAACTAGAGCATCGCAACACAGATAGCAATAGATCAACAGAAGGGAATAATACTATAAAAGTAAGATAGGTAGAAAGGGGGAGATGCTCGCCTGAAAACATTGCCGAAGGTTCAACCGAAGATCGGGTCGACACTCGCATCAACTCAACGGCCTTATCCGCAAAGAAGCAAAACACTAGAATAAACACCGAATGCAATATTTAATACTAAGGCAAAAGATCGGGCATGATGCATGTATGATGTATGGCATGGCAATGGTGCGATGCAATTAGGTCAGATTAAGCGAAACCGGGGTCCCGACAATTAATTAGATGGTTTATGTTATTTAGCTACCCCGCAATTTAAATGTTGTTTTAACATGGCAAAAGATAGTATCGGTTTGATGCACAAATTTAAATGAGGCCGATATGAGACTAGATTTGCCCGCATATGGGCCCCATATTTAATTATGAGGTGAATCGGCATAAGGCCCCCAAACCACATGATATGATGCGAGCGTGACAATTTAATATGCAACAAGTTTGTATTATATTATAAAATAGGGTTTCGGGAAGGGGTTCACACTTTAGAGGGTCTCGACGAACTTGGGGTTCCGGGGTTCGGGGTTGGTCTCAGGGTTCAGGGTTCGACGGGATCAGCGGGAGCGGAAACCAGACGGAGAACTTGACGTGACGTGCCGGGGATCTTGGGTTCAAGCGGTCGCTCTTGTCGGTTCCGCGGATCGGCCGGTCTTGTCGTTCGGAAGTAGAGCTCGTCGTCCTTGTGGCGATCTTGGCGTCCTTCCGGTTCGGGTTTTGGCGTCCGAGGGTAGTACTGGGCGTTCCGGATCGGGTCGATCCTGTCGATGAGAAGAGCTTGGCATCTAGATTCTCGGCGAACTTGACGTCCGAGGATTCGGCCTTCAGGGATCGGTCTTCGGGGTGGAGAACTTTACGTCTGGGTCGACGATCTTGTCGGGTCCTTTCCGAAAGTCATGGCGTTGGCGACGGACTCGGATCCACTGCCGATGGTTCGTCGGGTTCTGGACGGAGATCTCGTGGTTTCCGTGAAGGAGGACTCGTGGTCTCGGCACTGGGAGATCTTGGCGTTTTGTGAAGCGGGTGGGATGTCCTGGGTCGAAGATCTTGTTGGTGGTTCTTTGAGTGGTGCCGGGTCCGGTATGGTCCCTTGGGCGACACCAGGTTCTTTCTCTGGGGGACCTTGCCAACGTCCCCGATCGGGTTAGCAGCAGAACTTGTCAACGAAGAGGGTGTCGCATCCTTGCATTTTGTGGAGACCATGCATCGCGGCAGATCTTGGACTCGCACTTGGTACGCGTCGGGAGGCGCAGAGGAGGGCGCGGCGCGTGCCTGCGGCTTGCGGGGCTCGCAGGGACTGCTGCAGAAGAGGGCCGGGCCGGGCCCCGCGGTGGTGTAGAGAGGCGCAGCGGAGGCGGACGCGTGCTGCCAGGGACGGCGAGGTCGACGGAGGACGGTCACGTGCTGGAGGCGGTGGCGTCCTCGACGGCGGCGGAGGGAGAGGTGCTCGGAGCGGCGCTCGAGGACGCGGTCAAGGGCGGCGCCGGCGGGGAGCTCGCGGCCGGCCGGGGCGGCGGGGTCGCGCGGAGGCGGGGAGAGGGCGCGGCGGCGCACAGAGGGAGAGGAGGCGGAGGGTCCGGTGGCGGGGGAGCGAGCGGAGGGGAGGGGCGAGCTTGAGCGGGGAAGGCTGGGGGTGCTCCGGCGAGGCGGACTGGTGGCGAGCTCGCCGGAGGGGAGAAGGACGGGCGGCGGGATCGAGGGAGACCGGCGGCAGGCGGAGCGGCCGCGGCGGCGGGAGGTGGGGCAGGCGCCGCGGGGAGGCGACGGGAAGGAGGCTCGGGGGCGTGGCGGCCGGCGAGCGGGGCGGACGGTGGCGCGCGAGGTCGGCCGGAGGGCGGCGTGGCAGATGCGGCGGCGACGGGGGGCGGCCGCGGCTGCCGGTGAGGAGGAGCCGGGCGCGCCGGCAGAGGAGGCGACGGGGCGGCGCGCGGCGGCCGGTGGCGGTTGTGGCCGGAGGAGGCCGGCGCGGACCGGCGCGGGGCATGTGGGGGCGGGGCCGCGCGCTGGGCGGTGGAGGTGGCCGGGGCGGGGAGAGATGGTTGGGAGGAGAGAAAGGTGGGGGACGGCGGGGTCTGCAGGGGTCAGGGGTGGGCCAGGGCATGGGGATCGGGTGTGGCGGTGGGGGCGTGCGTGTGTGCTGTTGTGTGCGTTGGGGTGGGGGCTGTGGGGTGTTGCGTGTGTTGCTGGTTGGTGGGGTGGGGAGTGGAGAGAGAGTGTGGGTGGCTGGTGGGGTGATGTGGCAGATTATGAGTGGGTAGGAGTTTGGGTCAGGGTGACGTGTCGGGTGGGGATTGGCCGGGGTGAGGTGGCCAGAGGGGTGGGTAGATTAGGTTGGGTAGTTTTAGGATTTTGGGTGGACCGATTGTTCGTACTGGGGTGGTCGACTGGGTCGATCCGGCCCGTTCGACTGCCCCACTAAAATAATTAAAATATTTTGTTGGTTTAAAACAAAGCTTTTGCAACTCGATAGCAACAAAACAAAAATAATCCGGTGACCCGGTTTTGCGTTTGAACAGAGACGGGGCGTTTAGAAAACAAATTAGGTTTTTCTGCAAATAGTTTTATGCGAGCAAATGCAAGATGATGACGATGCTCAAATGCAATGTGGCATGATGACATGAGCATGCGGTCATGACGATGCAATGCACCAAAAACAACGCGATTTTCTAGTAGTGGTTTTGCGGGATGCCACAATTCGACACCACTAACAATGGATCTCGCCCTCGAGATCCGCCTCATGGTACCGGGAGGAAGGTCGGCGATCTGCGTCTTCTCGCTTCGTGTAGATCCTTGCGACACCACTAACAAGAGGTCGTTGTCCGTGATCGTCGAGAGAACACTCCGGGAACAAAAGGTCAAAGGTAGAGGTATCAACAAATAAAGCCACCTCTAGCTTCGATGGAAAGAGGGAACCGATGCATTCTCATCCACTTCAATATACAAAAGAGAATAGAAGGGGTAGTCGGCATGGGGGCCAATCCATCACGCACCCAAACTATTACTCCGCACAATCAGTAGAAAAGAGTGCAACCATTCTCGGAATCAGACTGAAGATCTCGACAAGCGAGGTTCGGAAAACAAAGGAGGGATGCAGACTCTGCATCGGATCTGGCGTAGATGATGTCGTCGCGTCAGAAAACACCGGAAGACACGAGAAGGAACAAAGAGAAGTCCACCAGACGAGGGGTTCCTCGGATAGCATGCAGGCCAGATGTAGCCACACCGTTACCAAAGGAGGAAGCGAAACCCTGAAGGTACGACGGAACCCAACCACGAGAATTCCTGGACTCGAAGAAAGAGAAGGGAGCGGATCTAAAACACGTAGGGGTAAGAGGAGAATAGCAGAGGGGTAAGGAATAAAATCAGACCTAATCAGAACTATCCAACCGATTTTGCAAAATAGTTTTGACACACTACTTCGGCCGTTAGCTAGGTTATCCTACAGGCTGGACTTGTGGGGTATCGCAACTGCTGAGCTCTGATACCACTCTGTAACACCCTCAGAATCGACCCTATGCAAGTTTTAGCGAAACCCGCCAAACCCGCATAGAAACGATTCAAAGGTGCCCACCAGACACTTTCGTGCGGGTGGAAAACGAAGTAATAATAGTACACAACAGTCCTCTATGGGACCCACAGAACAGATATATATACAACAGCGACTCAAAGAGTCAAGAATACAGATATAATATACAAGATCCAAATCACCTTGAAAATGATAGAGCGTCCAGCTACGGATAAGATGCAAATGGGGTTAAGAGCCCTGAAGAATAATCAATGGCGTCCATAACCCTGCCCAGGCCAAGCCGGAAGGGTAACCCAGCTAACGACGTCGATCTCAAAACCTGCTTAAACAAAAAGGGGTGCCGACAAAGGGCAAAGGAAAAAGAGGAGCGTCAGTACTGAGGCCAGTACACGGCGAGACTAGAATTCGGCGGTCCTCGCCTACATAGGTATGGTGGACTGAAGTGGCAGCGGCAGCATGCACTAAACAACCTATAGAGACTCGGTACCACTGGCGGTTATCAGAGAGGGATAAGAATGACCTATTCGGATCCATCCTGAAGCTAACACCAAACAAACCCAGCCTGGTGTTTCCCCCTCGAGACCAAACGAGGAAGTCCACCGAGGAACTCAAACAGTTGGCAGTTTTATTTATTCAGTTATCGTTGCGGTATTTACTAGTCGGGTATAGGTAATCATCCTGATAAAATAAGCAGTGGGCCGTTTTAGTTAACCATTCAGTTGTAGTTGCGACTCTTACTAGTCAGATACAATTAACATGAGATAACCCAAAAACCAGCAGTTGTTGGTACTTTTATTTAGCCATTCTGTTACAGTTGCAATACTTACTAGTCAGGTACAATGGTCGCAAGCGACATCCAAACAAGCAATTGTTGGAAGTTTTACTTAGCCATTCCGTTGTAGTTGAAGCTGATTACTAGTCATTATAAAGTCAAATTTATAGCACTACTTTAGTTATAGTTGTCTATGATCGAGATACTGTGCCCCAAGTCGTCCATAACCGCGGACACGGCTTTCAGAAAGTTTTACCCGGCCGGGGTGCACCAATAGCAACACACACTCGATCAACCTCGGAAAAACCAAATCAAAACCCAACGAGGCTTTCACGACAAAGCAATCACAGGATTCAGAAATATTTCAGGGGGCCACCCCTTAAAGTAGACCCGCAACGAAGCCGGCCGGCTCCGAGACGGACTCAAGGTTGTGGGGACGGCTGTGAACGACTGGGAACCCAAAATTGGGCTTGTCGACACCGCGGAATCGTGCCACGATCCTAAACAGTACAGTGTGCTCCTCGCACAATAGTAAATAAAGCAGTAAAGCATGGCATAAGTACAGGATAGTAATAAAACCCCAAACTAGTTTGTGGCCCCAAGAAATAAGACTGAATCAAGCTCTGGCTGAGGGGGGTCCCATAAGCCTCCCGGATGTGGATAGCGCGATAAATCAAGGAACAGGTATCAAGCACTCGGGGTCCTACGGGACACAAGTGGACGGTTAACAACCAAATAACATCTACTGCCCACCTGTGCCTCTGCTTACCTACTTCAATTTTAGTTGTTAAACAGTAATTAAAGTGAGCAATAAATAAAGCCATGTTCATCTCCAATATACAACATGCGGCAATACTCCAACAACTGTGGAACGTGGCGACACACAACAGCACTGAAGTAAGCGACTACGACGCGCAAGTCCAACTATCTACCAAACAACAGGTAATAGGATGTGTCCAAGGTAATATATGGCTGCAAGGGATATCACGGGTACGAAAACTAGAGCATCGCAACACAGATAGCAATAGATCAACAGAAGGGAATAAATACTATAAAAGTAAGATAGGTAGAAAGGGGGAGATGCTCGCCTGAAAACATTGCCGAAGGTTCAACCGAAGATCGGGTCGACACTCGCATCAACTCAACGGCCTTATCCGCGAAGAAGCAAAACACTAGAATAAACACCGGATGCAATATTTAATACTACGGCAAAAGATCGGGCATGATGCATGTATGATGTATGGCATGGCAATGGTGCGATGCAATTAGGTCAGATTAAGCGGAACCGGGGTCCCGACAATTAATTAGATGGTTTATGTTATTTAGCTACCCCGCAATTTAAATGTTGTTTTAACATGGCAAAAGATAGTATCGGTTTGATGCACAAATTTAAATGAGGCCGATATGAGACTAGATTTGCCCGCATATGGGCCCCATATTTAATTATGAGGTGAATCGGCATAAGGCCCCCAAACCACATGATATGATGCGAGCGTGACAATTTAATATGCAACAAGTTTGTATTATATTATAAAATAGGGTTTCGGGAAGGGGTTCACACTTTAGAGGGTCTCGACGAACTTGGGGTTCCGGGGTTCGGGGTTGGTCTCAGGGTTCGACGGGTTCAGCGGGAGCGGATACCAGATGGAGAACTTGACGTGACGTGCCGGGGATCTTGGGTTCAAGCGGTCGCTCTTGTCGGTTCCGCGGATCGGCCGGTCTTGTCGTTCGGAAGTAGAGCTCGTCGTCCTTGTGGCGATCTTGGCGTCCTTCCGGTTTGGGTTTTGGCGTCCGAGGGTAGTACTGGGCGTTCCGGATCGGGTCGATCCTGTCGATGAGAAGAGCTTGGCATCTAGATTCTCGGCGAACTTGACGTCCGAGGATTCGGCCTTCAGGGATCGGTCTTCGGGGTGGAGAACTTTACGTCTGGGTCGACGATCTTGTCGGGTCCTTTCCGAAAGTCATGGCGTTGGCGACGGACTCGGATCCACTGCCGATGGTTCGTCGGGTTCTGGACGGAGATCTCGTGGTTTCCGTGAAGGAGGACTCGTGGTCTCGGCACTGGGAGATCTTGGCGTTTTGTGAAGCGGGTGGGATGTCCTGGGTCGAAGATCTTGTTGGTGGTTCTTTTAGTGGTGCCGGGTCCGGTATGGTCCCTTGGGCGACACCAGGTTCTTTCTCCGGGGGACCTTGCCAACGTCCCCGATCGGGTTAGCAGCAGAACTTGTCAACGAAGAGGGTGTCGCATCCTTGCATTTTGTGGAGACCATGCATCGCGGCAGATCTTGGACTCGCACTTGGTACGCGTCGGGAGGCGCAGAGGAGGGCGCGGCGCGTGCCTGCAGCTTGCGGGGCTCGCAGGGACTGCTGCAGAAGAGGGCCGGGCCGGGCCCCGCGGTGGTGTAGAGAGGCGCAGCGGAGGCGGACGCGTGCTGCCAGGGACGGCGAGGTCGACGGAGGACGGTCACGTGCTGGAGGCGGTGGCGTCCTCGACGGCGGCGGAGGGAGAGGTGCTCGGAGCGGCGCTCGAGGACGCGGTCAAGGGCGGCGCCGGCGGGGAGCTCGCGGCCGGCCGGGGCGGCGGGGTCGCGCGGAGGCGGGGAGAGGGCGCGGCGGCGCACAGAGGGAGAGGAGGCGGAGGGTCCGGTGGTGGGGGAGCGAGCGGAGGGGAGGGGCGAGCTTGAGCGGGGAAGGCTGGGGGCGCTCCGGCGAGGCGGACTGGTGGCGAGCTCGCCGGAGGGGAGAAGGACGGGCGGCGGGATCGGGGGTAGGCGGAGCGGCCGCGGCGGCGGGAGGTGGGGCAGGCGCCGCAGGGAGGCGACGGGAAGGAGGCTCGGGGGCGTGGCGGCCGGCGAGCGGGGCGGACGGTGGCGCGCGAGGTCGGCCGGAGGGCGGCGAGGCAGATGCGGCGGCGACGGGGGGGCGGCCGCGGCTGCCGGTGAGGAGGAGCCGGGCGCGCCGGCAGAGGAGGCGACGGGGAGGCGCGTGGCGACCGGTGGCGGTTGTGGCCGGAGGAGGCCGGCGCGGACCGGCGCGGGGCATGTGGGGGCGGGGCCGCGCGCTGGGCGGTGGAGGTGGCCGGGGCGGGGAGAGATGGTTGGGAGGAGAGAAAGGTGGGGGACGGCGGGGTCCGCGGGGGTCAGGGGGTGGGCCAGGGCGTGGGGATCGGGCGTGGCGGTGGGGGCGTGCGTGTGTGCTGTTGTGTGCGTTGGGGTGGGGGCTGTGGGGTGTTGCGTGTGTTGCTGGTTGGTGGGGTGGGGAGTGGAGAGAGAGTGTGGGTGGCTGGTGGGGTGATGTGGCAGATTATGAGTGGGTAGGAGTTTGGGTCAGGGTGACGTGTTGGGTGGGGATTGGCCGGGGTGAGGTGGCCAGAGGGGTGGGTAGATTAGGTTGGGTAGTTTTAGGATTTTGGGTGGACCGATTGTTCGTACTGGGGTGGTCGACTGGGTCGATCCGGCCCGTTCGACTGCCCCACTAAAATAATTAAAATATTTTGTTGGTTTAAAACAAAGCTTTTGCAACTCGATAGCAACAAAACAAAAATAATCCGGTGACCCGGTTTTGCGTTTGAACAGAGACGGGGCGTTTAGAAAACAAATTAGGTTTTTCTGCAAATAGTTTTATGCGAGCAAATTCAAGATGATGACGATGCTCAAATGCAATGTGGCATGATGACATGAGCATGCGGTCATGACGATGCAATGCACCAAAAACAACGCGATTTTCTAGTAGTGGTTTTGCGGGATGCCACATATCACATCACAGCACACCCCTGCAAAACAAAGTTAGACGCCTCTACTTTCTTTGCATATTTTACGTGGTTTGGGGCTTTCAATAAGTGTCGTTCTAACTTACGAACAAGAACCACAACATTGATACTAGTATTGTTAATCACCCGTTGCAAATTGGATCTTAACTATGCTAGGAGAAACAGGCACCCGCAAAGCCACTTATGCAATACAAGTTGCATGTCAAGCGTGGAGCAAGTCTCATGAACGATGTCATGTAAGGTTAGCCCGGGCCGCTTCATCCCAACATACCGCAAGATGCAAAGTACACAAGAAGCAATCGACAATAAAAGCATCAACGCCCACAATGACCATTGTGTTCTACTCGTGCAACAGATCTACATATAGACACGGCTCTGATACCACTGTAGGGTTTCATAGCATGGAAAACAAAAAATTTCTACCGCATACAAACAAAAAAGCCAAGATCTATCTACTAGATTGTAGCAACGAATCGATGGAATAACTCACCCTCGAAGATTCCAAAGTGTTTAACGAGAGCGGATTCTCGTGGGTGATGTAGTCGTACTCTTCCCGATCTCAAGATCGCGTAGACGATCCTTCCGGCGCTACGTTCCAGCAGCGCTCCCGCAGTCGGTCACACGTTCGGTACTCGACGAAGACCTTCCTCTCCCTTGTTCCAGCAGGTAGCAGAGGCTGTAGCACTCTCCTCGCGATTCCGACAGCACAACAGCGTGGTACCGGAAGTAGAGGGGAGATCTTGCAGGGCTTCGCCTTAAGCCGGAGTGAGTATGGTGGGCTATGAGAAATCCCTCGACGATCTAGGGTTTAGACACGCCGAGGAAGAGATGCTAGGGCCGGCGGCTAGGGCTTGGAGGTGCCCAAGTCGGCGGCAAGGAGATCCCTAGGCGGCGGTGGCTAGGGTTAGGGTTTTCGGGGCAAGGGACTTGTGTGTCTCTAGGAGGGAGCCCTGCCCCTCCTTATATAGGTGGAGGGGCCGGCCGGCCAAGGGGAGGGAGGGGAGTCCCTCCCCAACTCGGCTTGGGTGGTGCGCCGCCGGTTGGAGGAGGGAAACCCTCCCCAACTCGGTTTCCCACTCCTCCTCCTCTTTCCAAAACTTGCCGTTTGACTTTCAAACTAGCCGTTTGACTTTTCAAACTAGGATTTGAATAAACCCTCTATTTTGAACAGCGATGACACCGAGTACATGATGCAATCATATCAACTTGATATAACACATTCATGTACCCTTCCCCCCCCCCCGGAGTGCCGGACATTCCGGAACCTTCTAGAACATTCCCGATGAAAACACCGGAACCATTCTCCATCTCCGAAACAGGACTTTCCTTATATGAATCTTATTCTCCGGACCATTCTGGATCTCCTCGTGATATCCCGAATCCCATTCGAGACTCCGAACAACATTCGGTCTCTTTCTCATCATTCCATAACTACTCAAACAACGTCGAATCCTTAAGTGTGTCTCCCTACGGTTCGTGAATTATGCGGACATGATCGAGACATTTCTCTGAACAATAACCAATAGAGGAATCTGGAAATTCATTAGGCTCCCACATATTTCTACGATCTTACATACGATATCAATTTCCCTTTGTCTCACGATAGTTTACTCATCCGAGGTTATGATCGTCGGTATCTCTGCATACCTAGTTCAACCTCGTTACCGATAAGTACTCTTTTCTCATTCCCGTGATTTGTGATCCCTTGTGAGCCAGTCACATGCTTGCAAGCTAATTGGATGACATTTCACCGAGAGGGCCCAGAGTATATCTATCCGTCATATGGATGGACAAATCCCACTCTTGATCCATGTGTTTCAACCAATACTTTCCGAACACTCAATGCCACCTTTATAACCACCCAGTTACGGTGTGGTGTTTGATGTCATCAAAGCATCCATCTGGTAAAGGTGATATGCATGATCTCATGGTCGAAGGAATTTAGATTACTATGTATCAGAAAGCATATAGCAATTGAACTATTAAAATGACTTGATCTTTATGCTACGCTTATCTATAGGAGTATGTCCACCATATCATTCTCCTAACGATATGATCTTGTTGTTAATAACATCTCAATGTTCATGATATGGAAACCACAATCATCTATTAACCAACAAGCTAGTATTATATAGAGGCTTTACTAGGGACTTCAAATTAAGTTTACAAATCACACAAGTATTAATGTTTCCTTGTTAATACTATTATTGCATGAATGTAAACATTTATCATAAACACAAAGATATAATAATAACTACATTTATTATTGCCTCTAGGGCATATCTCCAACAATATCCTTGAAAGGGAGAGCTGAAGAATGGTATAAGCTGCTGAAGAATGGACAATCCATGGAATGGGAGGAAATGGCATCTCTCTTTATTCTAAATTCTATCCTCCTAGTGAGATTCATAAGGATAGAAATCTGATATATAACTTTTGGCCTCGTGATGGAGAGAGTACACCTCAAGCTTGGGGGAGATTGAAGTTACTAATGCTTAAATGTCCTATTCATGAACTCCCTAAAAATATTATTATCAATAATTTTTATGCTAGGCTTTCTCTTCATAATAAAGATTTACTAGATGCTTCTTGTGCTGGATCATTCACATGTATGAAGGAAGAAGCTAAATGGGACCTACTAGACCGTATTCAAGAGAACGCTGAAGCTTGGGAGAATGACAAAGGAAGAAAGTCAGGTATAAACTATGATTATGAATGTATTAAATCTTTTATGGGAACTGATGACTTCCGTGATATTAGTAATGAGTTTAGTCTTGATTCCCAAAGTATTGCCAATTGTTTTAAGGCCTTTGCCTCTTACATAGAAATTCCCAAAAAGAAGTGGAATAAATACCATGCTCCTTATACATATGTTGTTAGTCATGTTCCTTTTATAAGCACTGAAGTTTGTACTACTAATCATATTGTGCCTAAACCTTATGTTGAGAAAATAACTTTCCCAGCTAAGGTAAAGGAGTACTCTGTGATAATTAGTGCGAATAACAAAGGTACTAAGAAAACTGTAGAGCCTGATGAGCAATTGAATATTGAACGTGTGGTAGCATTGTGAAAGACCCTGTCACTAGAAATATAGAGGATGAGCATATTGTCTTCTGTGAAGACGCTTATAATATTATCTCTCATACTAGTAAATATAGAAAAGCTAGTGTTCATGTGCTTTCTGTTAAAATTGATGATCATTGCTATTATGGTTTATGTGATATTGGTGCTAGTTCTAGTGTTATTCCTTATGAGCTTTACAGGGAAATTATGCATGAAATTGGTCCTTGTGAGCTTGAGGACATTGATGTGATTATTCACCTTGCTAATAAGGAAACCATATGCCCTATTGGTATTGTAAGAGATGTGGAGGTTCTTTGTGGTAAGATTAAGTATCCTGCTGATTTTCTAGTACTTAATTCAGCAGCTAGTAAAACTTGTCCTATCATTTTTGGTAGACCCTTTTTGAACACTTGTGGAGGTATTACAGATTGTAAGAAGGAAATTTTTTTGACTAAGTTTGATGGAGAGTCTTATGAGTTTAATTTTTCCAAATTTGCTAAAGCTCCTTATGAAAATAGCTTGCATAATGAAGATTTCAGGATGGAACAACTTGCTTCTATTGATCCGGTTTATGACCTTGGACCTCTTTTTGGTGACTGTAAGTATGCTCATTCAGATGATAGAGTTGTTTTCAGTGACATATATATTGTCAACTTTATTCAAAGTGCTACTGAAAGTTATTATGAGAGAGGAAAACATGGTTTTATGCATCTCAATAATGTTAAGTTTCCCCGTTTTATGTTGAAAGCTTTGAAGCTGCATTTGTTTTGTCTTCCTATGCTAGTGGATTTTTGTTTCAACAATTTGTTTTCTCATGAAACTCCCATGCATAGGAAGTGGGTTAGACTCAAATGTGTTGGTTATTTGCTTCTTGATGCTCTCTTTCACTTCAAATATATATCTCCTTTGTGAGCATCCTTGAAACTTCCAAGCCTAACTTAAAGGAATTAAAGAAAAGTACTTGTTGGGAGATAACCCAAGAGTTTGTTTGAGTCTTAGAAGTTATTACCTCTGTAATAACCGCTCCTTATCCTTTTTGTTTTGGTTGTGTCAAGTTCAACTACTTTTGAGAAGTAGAGGAGTTGTAAAAAGTGGTTGTTCTAGGATAGATTTTTTGTGTTGCATTGTAAAAATTCGTGAGAGATCTCAATACGTCGGATGGAGCTGTAGTTTTCTGAGCTTGTTCTCCAATTTGTTACCCAACTTTCCTTAGTTATGCACTTTTTGATTTGAGCAATAGAAGGTTTTCGAAAAAATCAATATTTACCTGCTGGTCTGTTTTGACAGATTTCTGCTATGATTTGCATTTGCCTCTTACAGAAGCCTTTGTTTTGATTGATTTCAGTTGAAGTGTGCACCTAAAGGTTAATTTTTTTTCTTACACTAATGTTGCCATTCAGGTTTGTGTGATACCTTATAGGAAAGGAAATTTCAGGAGTAGGAGAAAAGGAGTCTGGAGAGTTCGTCTTTGAATAGGTAAAAGTAGTGAAAACAGAAGGTTCGTGAAATCCCAATCTTTTTATATTTTTGATGTTTTAAATACATAAGGGAAGTTATATGAAGGAATAGAGGAGGAACCGGAGGCCGGGGTGGCCAAACCCATCCCAGGCGCGGGCCCTAGATGGCCGCGCCTGGAGGGGGTGAGACCACCCCGAGCTCCGTCTCCGCCTCGTTTTCGTATCAAACCTTCCTTATGCTTTGAAACTTCGTAATATATAACCTCCTGGATCCCCTGAGGTTCGTGCATCGTGTTTTCGTCGTGTTTTCGTTTCGATCTGTTTCTGTTAGGAAAACTTCTCAAGTTTAGAGCACCATGGTCTCCGCCAATGACAAAGGCAAGAAGCCCGAGGAAGATGATCCTCAAAATCCCAAGGAGGAGGAGATTTTGGTAGGGGTGAAGAAGAAATAGAGGAGGACAAGCAACCGGACACCCGCACTACCGTCGCAAGCATTGGAGTGGTGGTAAAACCTACCAAGCTTAGGAGGACAGCACGGATGTCTACAAGAGGGAAAACCCCCGCGTCTTATCTACAATCCACGGTCATCTCCTCCATGCACCAAGAGACCTTTCCATACTATTATACATGAGCGTCAATATCAACATGTGCCCAAAGGGAACTTTCGCTCGATGTGGGATATGCCGTTCTAACCATGCAGGGGAGGAGCATACTAAGAAGGAAGAGTAGGAAAAGAATAGGAAGGACTGGAATTCTCGGCCCGATATGATCATGAACCATATTGAGCAGAATTCAGAGTTGATTCGTACTTTAACCTTTGAGATTGGGGATTTAAAGAAACTTATTGAAGAGCTTATCAAGAGAACACCACCACCGAAGGAGTAATTCGTCATCAGGTTTGGCGTCCCCTTGGCTTGTTCCAAGCTTGGGGGGAGTGTCGCGGTATCACCATCATTATCTTTTATCTTTTACCTTTTTAGTGGATTCATATCTTTGGTAGATAGGTTATCTTATAGTTTGGTTTGCATGTGGAAGTATCTCTCCTTTAGTTGATTATCTATGTATCCCTTGGTGTGAGTGCCTTTATGGAATATTAATGAGAAGTTTCATCTTTTACTTTTTGCACTTCTTATTTTAGTTTGCAATCTCTATTATATGATGGATCTTGTTGATCAGTATTGGCATCACTTTAGGATCATCAAGTGGATCTAAATTGGTTTTGGCAAACTGAGTTCTGGTCAGTAGCAATACCTTTTGAGGTTTGAAAGAAAAAAAGAAAAGCTTACAGGTATTTTGTATCATTTATTTTCTTTCTTGTTGGCTCATAAGCTTAGTATTATTTATTTAAAATCTTTTGTGTCTTCAAGTAAGATTGCATGTTTGGCTTTATCACTTGTAGGTTTGCTTGTTTCTTTCAACTCTTTTGCTTGCTACTTAGCCTTGCTAGCCAAAAACTTGTTTTGAGAAGGCATACTTCTCATTCTTCCAAACCCTTTGAACCAAAGCCTATGCCCTTTGTGTCCACCATATCTACCTATTAGCATTATTGTTATTCCAAGCAAATTCTCAAGCTTCAACTATCTTTCGAATTAAAAAGTATTTTGTTATGTGAAAACTAGTTAGTAAAGCTCTCACGAACTTGATGGCACACCTTATTTTCTTTCCCCTAATAGACTTGAACCATTGTGTCATTGAAGTTGTATATGCTTGCATCTATACGTTGGGATTAGCAGAACCATGATGTCACGGGGAACGCTTTCAACATTTCACCTGTACGTTGTACACAGTTGATATCATGCTCTTTTATTTGCGGATGTCGTCGGTGTGAAATAAAGAGGGAAGTTGTGAGTCCATGGAGTGATGTATGTGTGTTAGAGAAACGACTGGGCCACTAGCCTAAGCCATGCCTAATCATGGTGGAAACTTGCAGCATCACCATAGTGAGCATTCTGTGAAGCATCCTCAATAAAAAGCTATGCACATAGTAAATAAAAAGATCGCTGAGATGCTCATTGTCTACTTGCCTTGTCATTTTGGTTATGGGATAGCTCCTGTACCATGTGCAAGGGGTATCCCGTTGGCGGTTCTCTATGATACACATGTACTTACAATGACAAGAACTTACCGGTAACCAAAGTTGAGTAGCTTGAGGAGCGGCCCTCGTACTCAAGGGACATGAGATTCCCAACTTATATTTCGTCAAGCATATACTCCATCTTTGTGCACTTTAACCTTAATCATCTCAAGATGCCTATGATAGGGGCAATGAGGGCTCAAAGAAAGTATCATAATCTTTTGGAATCTCTTTATGACTTGAAATCCCTGCTACCCTCTATGAAGGGACCTTTCTTTTATTTTCTAAGTTGAGTCAGTAAACCTACTTCCTCTCTATCTCCAGCAAGCATTTGAGTTGTTGTGTTGCAAGCATTCATATGGTGGTTTATTCAATCATGTTGTTTATCTTCCTTGTTTGCACAAAACTCTTATCTATTGAGTATTACTTTGAAAGCCTTCATTGAAAAACCTTTTTGAGCAAAGAGTACTCCTGTTTTAAAACTTCTACAAAAAGCTTTTTGTGAAACTGTTTGCCAGGTGTTCTTTGACCAAGAACAAGAGTTTGCCAATTACAATTATGATTTATCTTTATGCATCTATATTGTGACTCCTGTACTTGTTGCAAGCTAAGTTATATAATGGTGAGTTGATTTCTTCTATAAGTTGTGTAATGGTAAGTGTGATGCTTCTTGTCAGTATTCTTTTATCGACACTTCACTCCATAAACCTGTGGACATGTTTACTGAGCTCAGTTTTCTCTTGGGGACAAGCGAAGGTCTAAGCTCGGGGGAGTTGATACGTCCAATTTGCATCACCATTCTATATCATAATTTGACTCTATTCATTTATATATGCCTTATTATAAGGTATTAGTTATGTCTTTTCCTCTGTTTTTGCATGTTGGATGATTCTTGGAGGATGGACTGCTGGAGTCTAGATTCTGATGGAAAAAGAGGTGTTTTGATGCAATTTCGCGAAGATCAGAAAAATACCAGAAAAATATTGGAAAATTATATTTTCCTAGAAGACGGAGGAAGCCAGAAGGGGAGGCATAGCTGGGCCACAGGGGGGCCCCACCCCCAAGGCGCGGGTCCCCCTAGGCCGCGCCTAGGGAAGTTGTGGCCCACCTGGCCGGCTCCCGACTCCGCCCTCTCGCCTATATCTTCCTCACGGAACCCTAATACCAGGGGAGCGACCATAGAAAGATTTCCGCCGCCTCTGCAGGGCGGAAAACACCGAGAGAGAAAGAGCTCTCCGGCAGACAGATTTCTGTCGGGGAAATTCCTTCCTGGAGAGGGGAGATCGTCGCCATCAACACCATCGTCAAGATAGGCTTCATCGCGATCATCCACACCATCATCTCCACCAGCACCATCATCACCACTCCATCCCGCTGTAACAATCGTGTTGGATAATTGCTTAGTTCATAGGGGAAACTTTCCCGGTGATAATTACTATTGTAGTTGATGCTTGTGAGTGGAACCATTGGATTATCATTTATGTTCAGATTTTTATTCATCACCATATCATCTTTGATCTTGATCCATATGATGTCTTGTGAGTAGTTCGTTTAGTTCTTGAGGACATGGGAGAAGTCATGTTGTTAGTAGTGGATTTGTGTTGAGTTATTATTCAATGGTTTAGTATTTAAGTTGTGGTGCTATTATTCTAGTGGTGTCATGTGAACATCGACTACATGATACTTCACCATTTATGGGCCAAGGGGAATGCATTGTGTATTTTTCTACTAATTGTGGGGTTGCCGGAGTGACAGAAACCCGAACCCCCGTTAGGACACCATTGCACAAGGGAGCGTAGGATCTCAAAGTTTAAGGCTATGGTTAGGTTTATATCTTAATTGCTTTCCTGTATTTGCGGATGCTTGCGGGGGGTTTAATCACAAGTATGTATGAGTCCAAGTAAGGTCGGTACATTAGCACAGGTTCACCCACACAACACTTACAACACCAAAGAAGAGTTCTTAGCTATTTGAAGCGAAAGCACTTGACAGAATTCCCATGTGTCCTCGAGAACGTTTGGTCCTTATAAGTATTTCCACCGGCTTGTCCTTTGCTAAGAAAGGATTGGGCCACTTGTTGCGTTAGTTCTTTGTCTCTATTACTTGCACTTTGTTTGGTTGCTTTATCAGAAAACTCCTAAAAATCCGTTTGCTAAGTATTTGCAGAAATTTCCTGATCCATACCACTAGTCAACACGTTCTACTTCTTGTTGGGATCGACACTCCTATTTATCGAAAGTACTACGATACACCCCCTATACTTGTGGGTCATCAATCCTCTGGAAGCTACTGTAAGAAACCTCTCACCTTAGGCTAGTTTTACATAGATCTGTAAGTATGTATACTCTACTCTTCGTTGTTACCTCTGATGCTCATATATCTGTTCATGATGTGTGAGTTAGTGTTAGCATATATATACTATGTTCTTCGTTGTTGTGTGAACTTCTGATGCTCTGCTTGTTCATACTTACTTTTTTATACCATCATGCTTAGTGTCTTATTCATTACTGTAGGAAAATTCATTGGACAAGTCAAAACAATTTCCTAAAGTGGTTGTTATAACTATGGAGCCTGAGAATGCTATCCCCATTTGAGCTATGTACGTGCCAAAACGAATGGTGTGGAAGCCTTCTCTATCTCTGTTCGTTCTGAACATGCTTTGTGAGTTCGTCAAAGAAGGGGTTAGGTGTGACCAGGGATTCAAAGAGGTTTACCTGCAACGTGTGTGCAATGATGTTCTTGACTTCACTGGAAAGGAAGTCACCTCAACTCAGGTGTACAATACGAGGAAGTGAAAGAAGAAGTGGGATCATGTGCGACCTCCAGGGTTTGGACGACGTCGAATGGTGTCCGAACACCATGTCATTCAGGATGGACAACGCTAGGCAGATGGAGCTATCAAAGGTTGTGATGAATTGTTCAGTTCATGTTTACTTGTCTCAGAGATTTTTCTCCGCTTCTTAAGTAACAGTGTTTTGTTTTGTCTTGGACTTTCCCGGTGGATCTTCTTTCTAATCCAGTGGAGAACTATGCTCAGATGGAGCTCATATTCACGCCCAAGCCTCTCATTGAGAAGCATCTGTACACCACAGTTGATTCAGGCTATGGACCACCTTGTTGATAACGAAATACAAGGTTGGTTGTACGCTTCCATGGCTATACGTGACAAGAGGGAATGACTGAGGTGCTGGCTTCGCAGGAACTATGTCTGAGAGGAGGACCCGCCTATGCTTCTTCGTTACTCGTACTACTTACCTATCTTAGCTCTATGATGATGGAGCGCATGATCTGATTGAACAAGAACTATGTATATTTTGGGAGGTGGTGAACTCATCCCCTCCATTAGTTAGGGTTGATTAAACTGTGGTCAGAGGTGGTACATAGTAGCACATTCAATGATGAACTGCTTATGATGAACTACTTCTGTGTTATCTGCTTCTGCTTAACTGCTTGTGTGTCATCTGATAGGATGCACTGCTTCTGTGTATTGTGGTTGTGATGAACTGCTTATAGGTATGCTCACCAATCCAATGTAGGATATTACTACAACGACTACACAGTTTGCAACCAAACATATGTGTTTATGTTCTCAGTGGGTCAATACAGGCTACCAAACAGATAGGCCAATTATTTATAGACTTAAGCGTGAGCTGCAGGAAGCCTTCTCAAGCCTCCTGAGACGCGCCATGAGATATTTTGTCTCTGCCTGTGGACCTTAATTTTTTGTTCTCGCTGGAGGTGGGGCTCTAAACACGTCGTTGTTGTGTTGCCTCTCGCTGGTGTCGAGGGATGGAGAGAGAGAGGCCGACGAATTGGTCGCTGCGGCACGGGCTGAACTGATCCTGCCGCTGCATGTCGGTTGCAGGCTTGCAGCTGCCGTGGGAACTCCAATCTCATCTCCATTTCCCCGGTCAAACCGCACCCCACTCCACCCCACCGAAACCCCCGGCCGCCTAGGTCCACGCCGGAGCCAACCTAGGCCCTAACCTGGCCAACACCTCACCACGCCCTTCCCTGCATCTTCACGGAGGAGGCCGGCGGCGCTCGGAGGCTTGCGGGGCGATGAAGGAGGACTGGCCGGAGAGCTTGGCTCCTCCGCTGCCGGATTTGGGCAGGATGCCCCCTAGCTTTCTTCTTGCGGTCCTGTGGCTTGGGTGGGCGACGACGCGCCAGGAGGATGGACCCAGCGCCATCGGGTCCTGATTCAGATCTTTGCCTCCCTCCTCTTTGTCGCTGGCGGCCACGGTGGTGGGGGCGAGGGAGGACTGGTGATGTACCTGGTGTTTCCTCTCACGATGGTGGGGGCGAGGGAGGACTGTGTTGCTGGGGTTTTATTCCTTCTCCTATGTT
Organism: Avena sativa; assembly: GCA_916181665.1. NCBI lineage: Eukaryota > Viridiplantae > Streptophyta > Magnoliopsida > Poales > Poaceae > Avena > Avena sativa. The sequence goes on along the minus strand of OV702283.1, from coordinate 148,714,616 downwards.
CTTATCCGTGGATGACGAGGTGGAGGTTGTTGTTGGAGTTCTGGTCGGTGGAACTTCGGTGTGGATCTCGTCCTGGTATCTGTGGTGCTTGATCTGGAGTTCTTTCCATGTTCCCCTCTTCTTCCTTGCTGCCATGGGGTTGGCTGGAACCTTGGAGTGGTTGTCGGGGTGGGCCATATTGAGGCCATGAGCACCATCCCTTGCTGCATCATGATGTCCTGGTACATCGAGGTGGCAGGTGGCATGCGTCCGATTGCTGAGCCAACCTAGGAGAGTGTTGCCAAGCAGAGCAACATCGTCAGTGCCGCTGAGCAGCAGATCGAGGAGACTGCAGAGAGCAACGGCATACCGTGCCAATGTCTTTGCCCCTCTCCACCTTGTTTGCACCCCCTGGCGGACTCCCCCTATCCCTCTTACTAACCATAGCTACTGACTCTAATGAAGCCCGTACATAATTCTTATTCGAATTTAGACCCTAATCATCTCTTGCTTTCATAGAAGCTAACCATGAGTCCGTATATAGGCTGTTTTGTCCAGCAGTGGAGTATCACATCAGTTTGCCTTTTTTCACCTAAACTATTAACTATCAACATACTATAATTACTTATATTTTAGGGTGAATGTAGATGTAGATAGTGGCATTAAACTGAAATGCATGTTTACTGAATTGTGTGTTTAGTGTCATATGACATTGCCATTCTTTCAGACGAGTCCATCTCTGAATTTCGAAGTTCTGAACACCGTGAGTTTATCTAGACAGTTGCTTACGGGGGATGCTGCCATTTTCATGTACGCTAACACAATAAGGGCAGGTTATTACCTGATTTTAAGTTTGGCATGGAATTATTTGAATATAGCATGTGTTGACCAGAATTGGCTGTTTTATGTTCCTTTATCAAGATGGCTATAATCTCCAATCTCAAATTTACTCAACCCCATGTTGATCTTCGAGTTGAGGCAGACCAGCACATTCGTTACAATTTGAAGCTGGACGAGAAGGTTGTGGGGGATGCACTGACGTAAGCGTGTGGCCAGACAAACAGAACCAGCGAGACCATCATCTGCAGCCAGTACTTCCAGCCCAACACCAGGGCAGCGCACACTAGCTACGCATTCAACCCCACTACAGCAGCTCAGGAAGAACGGAGCTACATGCTACTTCAGTAATCTCGTGACCAGACTATTAAGAACCCATGTAAGCATGCTCAAACTCATCATATATTTGCATTTTTTGCAGGGATATATATTTGCATTATACGTACTACAGATCTAAGGTTTGTTCCCAGTTATCTATAAAAAATTATAATGGATAGCATGATTCCATGAGGTGAAAATAACTTACACAACAAATTTTATAGCTACTCTTTTTGCTTGCTATATACCTCACCTCTCTTAGCTCATAACACCAAAATTGTCTAGCCTTCAAAACGGAAAACTGCTAAATAAAATGTATCATGCTTTTTTATAGTAATTTATCAAAATAGAAACTTCACAATTATGTGACAGTCAGAAATTTTCTATGTAGTAGAAATTATGGAGTATTATTTTATTTTTTAGATCTTGGCTGGTTATCTTTTTCTTATAGATACCATTTTTCTCACACTGACAGTTGGCCTATGATTGCAGTTGCAATGGGCTATACATTTAAAAAGCATCTATGTGAGTCTGTTTCCTGTGGAATTGTTTCTTACATGGTTTGGATTGGTCCTAACGCTAAGCATATTTTTTTACTTTGATTCTTGTGAGATGTGCCGAGTCTATCAACTAGCTATGGTTCAAATATTTGTTTTAGTGAGCCCAACCTCTGATGCCGTTCCTCCTCAGAACAAGAACAAGTGAACCATTTTGTCCTCTTTATTTTTGTTTGTACGAATTTGTTGGTTATGTTGCTCACTTGAAGTTCTTTTCCTGCTAGAGTTGTTGCTGCTGTCTATGACACAAAATGGACAAATGAGAAGGGTTCACTAATTTGAGTCCACTGAAGTAGAAGGCTCGACTGTTGCATCCTGGGTTGTTTCATTGCACATGTGAAATTGGTAGTGGTTAGGATTGTTAACTTGTGCTTCTTATCATACTCGTGATTTTAATATTGCAACTATCTTTACGGAGAAATGTTTGGCTGCAAGATTAGCATTCCTTAAAAGCTTAAGCGTAGTGATGAGCGAGCGATTTGAGGCTACTTCCCGAGCGCGTTGCCTGTTTTCTGTTCCTGCGTGTGGGCCACCTGCTGTTTTCCTTGTCGAACGTGGTGAGCTGGTGGGTGGGAGCGTGATGTGGTGGCTTCGCTTGGCCACGCGTTCGATGTACAGAAGCTAGGGTGTGCGGTGGTTTTTTTTATGACATGTGGGTCGTGATTTGTGGGTCGTGCCTGTCAGTTCCTTGCTGGATCGGTCGAATTGTACTTCTTACATTACGTGGTGGGAGTTGTCTTCTGGTCTTCTCGGCTGCTTCGACCGGGGCGTTGTCGGGATTCTGCTCTTCTTTCCTGGTTCCACTGGGGCGGATTTTTCTGCTGGATTTGTACCGTGGTTGGATTTCTCGATGGCGCGCTGGATTTCTTGGCGGCGGTGTGCTTCGTGTTGTTTATTCTGCCTGCCTCGGCGGATCTTGGCTCGGCGTTGATTGTTCGGGCGGCTGATGTCTGCGAGGTTCTCTCCCTTTGTTGTTCTAATTTTTATTGGACTTTCCAGCCTGCTAGCGTTCTCTGGGATTTTGATTTGAATGGTGGTTTAGGCCTTGATTCGCGTACTGTTGTCTGCCTATATTGTCCTTAGTATGCAATTATTGCTGGGACGCACCACATGATTCAATCCACTAAAGTAAATTTTTATACTGATTGACATGGCCTGGATTTAGAAAAGTTAAACCATTGAGCTATTCGTTTTCTAATGGTTTATACTCCCTCTATCTAGGAATGACTGACATGTGTTTAGATATATGTGAATCTAGACAAATACAAGTCACTTATTTCCAGACGGAGGAAGTACTATTTCATGACAAAACAAAATAAACACCGGTCTATTAGATGATTAACAATGATTAGGCAATCAATTCTTGGTTAGAAAGTTATACGCATTTTGATGTCCCAATTTACACATGAAGCAATAATATGATGAATTTTCCTCTGCAAAATCAGCAGAGTACTATATGCATAATTAATTATCATTTTTTTTGCTTCCTTGAGTCTGATAGCACAGCTGTCCCATGCACATCTTCAGTCAAGTGCATGACCAAATTAGCTCAAATGTACTATGGCTTTATTAGATTTGTTAAGTTATTTTCAGTGTACCACAAGAAGCAATTGAAATATAATAGTAATTTGCTTATGTAAAATCAGAGTACTTGTGGTTAATTATCATTGTTTTTCTTCCTTGAGTCTGATTGCACAACTGTCCCGTTAACATCTTCAATGAAGTGCCAAGGCTGTATCAGCACAAAGGTCCTATAGCTTGAGAATTGTTAAGTTGTTTTCAGTTTCATTGTCAACGTGGAATGTTAGCGTCAATGTAAATTTCTATTTTAGGTGTCAAGCATGGAAAGAGAACCATGAGTTCTTCAATCAAAATGAGAAATTATGTTACCTTTCTATTATAGTTCCTAGAATCGATTATCTTAGGGCTCATTACAAGTCGTGACCATTTTCTGTTGTATTGTACAATTTATTTAAATGTCATATATCAGCTAACACCTCATGTTTCAGTTTCAGTATTGATGTGGAATCTTGGTAACAGAAATGTGTATCAAGGCCTAAATTCTCCAAAGAGAACCTTGAGTTCTTCAATCAAAAAATGATATTGGAGTACCAAGATGTCTAAACTGAAACCTTCATATGTAGAGAGTATGTTACCTTTATGTTATTATAAAACCAGTATATTTCAGTTATAGTGCACACGATATATTATCTTAGGGATCCTTCAAAGTTATTTCTACTTTTATTTGTACTACAACATTTTTTTAAATTTCATAAATAAGATGCACCTCATGTTTTCTATGCTACATGCCACTGCTCTGGAACACTTTGCCATTTGTTTTGAAAACTTCTATTCCACCGTGAACAAATCTTATATTTTAGAAAAGCATTGGTGCCTTTTCTGAATATCTCCTATCCATGAATGATTAAAATGCTCATATTATGCATCTTCATATATAATCTACTAAAGTCTTATAGAAGTTATAGAAGTAAAGTAACAGTCTTTGTCTAATTGTAAGCTTTGTGACATTTTGTATTTTTATATGGGTGCTTCTCCCATATCATTCTCACCACCACCTCTTGTTTCTCTTGGTGTGAGGCCCCTCAGGTATCCTTGCTGCCGCCAATTCCTCATGTGGGCGCCTGGATGTGACTACCTGAGATGGTGGAGGAAAGGAAGGAGGAAGAATGACATACATATGTTAGTTCCGTGGCGAATCAGGGAGGCTGCAGAGGAACATGACCATCTACCTTGCGCGTTGTGAGTCATAAACCATGCACGTGCTGAACCGGCGTCCGGACTTAGGCATCTCCATCATATACTTTTGTAATGAAGGGACCAACGTGGAGCTGTCCTGCTGATCCGTCAAGTCCAATATTTACCCGTCTAACTTCTTATTTCTTGCAGTTGGCAATTCCCTCTAAATTCGATCAACGGTAAATACTGGTGTTCTGCGATAGATTATTGTCTAAGTACAAACATTGTTGGCCAATGAATTTGAGAACTAGCATCGTATGCTTGCTCATATCCATTTCGTATTCTGAATTATCAGCATCTTGAACTATCAGAAGGCGGGCTATTTTATCATGCATATTTTTTTATCGGCATTCCTTATATTCTGCACAAACTTATCGATTGATGGAGTAGCTAACTTCTCCATTATTGTATCAAATGTTTGCTAGCAATGAATATGCTCTGAATAAATATTTCATGTCCTCTTATTTTACATTTAGTTCTGTGTGTTGTTGTATAAGCATATACGAGCTGCAGCTAATTAATGTTCATATCCAACTGAACTAATTGTTGTATAACTAAAGACAATCAAAATAAGCGCATTTTGGTGAAAATATAGTGACCATTAATGAGATTCAGGTTCAAACGATTCCAGGATTGTAAATACCATAACATCAAAGTAGAATGGAGTGGTTTCTATATAAGTTTTGTAATAAAAAAATACTATAACTACATTGAGTTGTGCCCGTTTTGGTTATCTTTTGACTTGCATTGAGAAATTTCTCATCAATGCTATGACTCCATGGGGTACCAATAAAACACTAACAATGATAGAAATCAGATGAATCACATGTTGGCGTGCCGAAGCTTGAATTGATACATTTTACTTATTACATGTCTTTGCTAGCGAAACATCCTAACATAGCGTAGTGTGCAATATTTGTTAACCTAATTCCATATGGTGCCACAAAGCGTCACAAAAAATATTTTGAACAGTTACGATTTCATGGATTTCACGAGTGTGACAAAGAGTGAATAAACTTTGGTTTTGTTTAAGAGCGACATATAAACAAAAAATAAAAAACCCAAATGCCCTAAAACAGACAAGCATATGTTAGTCCACGACGCCTTACCACATATTGCCAAACGCAATGTAGACGGCGCGGCGAAGCGCGCTTTTCCATCTAGTATTATCTATATCTATACATACCAACCTACCAATATACATACCAACCTACTAATATAGCTAGACATACTAGGAGTATCATACTAGGTGATATCATAACGTGTAGAGATTTTTAAGAGCAAGAAAAAAGTAAAGCCAACTGCTGGCTATTAGCATATCCATGTCATCTAAAATTAATTTAATAGTCAATATATACAATAGATAGAGATAAAAATATAGTACTATATTAATATATGGCTTACTTTATACTCTCACATAGTTACTAGCAACACATGCTACATTAAGAGTCCACTCATATTCTCTCTCTTCTTCTCTCTCATTCAAGTAAACACAAATATACTCCCTCCGTTTGGGATTATAAGTCCCGCGCGGATAACTAGGTTGTCAATTTGGACAACAAAACATAAATAGTATAGTATAAAAATTATACCATTAGAAACTTTAGAGGTTATATTTTCTAATGGTATAATTTTTATGATATATAAGTTATGTTTTGTTAGTCAAATTAACAACCTAGGTATGCGCGTAGGACCTATAATCCCGAACAGAGGGAGTACTATTTTAAGTCGTATAGCCTGCTGACTAGACATTATTATACTTGCTCTAAGCAAAATTAGGAGGGAGAGAAGGCATTGGATAGGATTTTGAAGCAGCAAATACCATATTATCTATATCTATATCTATTTATACCTATACCTATACGTATATACTTTCTTTAAGATGCCAAAAGAATTAGTCAAAAGTCAAATTTTACTAACTTTGAATAGACACATTAATAAAATATACTTTATGAACCCTCAAAAAATATACTTTATGATAAATCTATTTATATTGATTGGGTATTATAGATGTTCATATTTTTTAATATAAACTTGCTCAAAGTTAGAAAACGTTGACTTTTGACTAATCCACGTCTATATTTTTGGACAGAGGGAGTATATCTATATCTATATACCTAATAATAAAGGAATAAGCGTTTCTACCGTTCCTACACTTTTTAGGACAGCTTTGTTCTTCCACGAATGTGCATATAACCTCAGATACCACTGGTGACGAGGTATGATCTCATCAATGCCCATTGTTATGGACTTGGGTTTTGGAGAAGATGGGCATGCTGGAGATCGTGGAACGGTTAGCAAACAAGCAATACGGGGACACAAGGTTTACCCAGGTTCAGGACCCCGGAGGAAAAACCCTACTCATGCTTGTCTGCTCTTGATTATGGCGGAACCGAAGGTTATAGGGGTGCGCAGATGCAATCTGGCGTGGAGGTGCGTATACGAAAGTATGAGGAGGAAATCTAGGTCGTGCCCTCCTGGCCTTTATATAGGCTTAGGCAGGTCCCGGGCATAGACCTAGTATTCTTCACTCGTAAAAAAATATATGCAACCTACCAAACGGGCTGCAGAAGCTGACCTAGAGGATGTCTTACCTGACAGTGTCCATCTCAGCAATGCCGAACTGGGCCGAGAAGTCCATACAAGCTACCAAACGCGCCCAACGTGAAGGTGGCCAGGGTGGCCAGGCATCCAACGATCCGTTTTTTCATCCCATGAGCCTGATAGTCCCGTGAAACTGAATGGAAAGCGCGGGCAAAATCCTGCTTCACGAGGAGTCGAGGAGCGCCGGCTTCTTCTTGCGATGGTCTTGCTACCTCTGATAGGAACTGAGTGGGTTCAGAGCCTGATCAAATATCAACTGGCACAAGGACTAAATTTGATGTTCTACAAATTTTGGGGATTTTTTGTTTTGTCTGTAGACTCGCAATTGCGGATAGGGTTTATTTGGGATTATTGAAGTCCGAGTGTTCCACACCCTTTATCACTGAAGGTAAAAGAAAATAACAGCGACAGAAGAAAGAGCAGCTGGCGGTAAAAAGCTACTACAAAACAAAAACTAAATCTAAACCGTTGGATCTGATCTTCATTATACCGTACCCGTGCAGGAAGCGGGTTCATCTGTTACAGGGCTCTGTTTTTTGTTGCTGCCGTGATTCTTCAGAGATACAGTTGCACATTTTGAGAGTAAGCTGCTTGTGTCCTCACAAATACCTTTCTCCATCAGCTCGACTTGCAAGCTTTAAATACTTCTGTTAAATGTGAATGTGCCTCAACTGATGTCAGCGACTCAATGAATCAATTTGAATGATCCATCAATGATGCCGAGAGGCGATAGGTCTTGAGCCTTAACCGAATAGTTTCCAATACCTCAGTGTTAATATGCTAGCTAGAAGATTATTTTCTTCAGCAGCAAATGGGAGACAACAGACATGAAAGATCAGTTTAGCAAACAGACGACAGTAAGAAGCACTAGAAGAAACAATTTAGCAAGTGTACTGACCACAAGAAGGCGAATGAATTCATGTTTCAGAGATGTGCAGTTCTTGCTTTGATATGACGTAGCATCCCATGGCAGTCCCTGGCTCAAAGAAAAAATCTTCTTGGAAATGGCCAGCTTGGTTGCTGAGAATGTCAGGAGAGAGTTCGTCAATGCTTGGCATACCTTCAGCACGGAACCCATCTGCACACACAAGGAACTCGTTCCCCACAATAAATGATCCAGAAACCTGAACACTCATCCCTTCTTCCCCATGTGTACAACAGTAAACCTTCTCCATTACATGAGCAATCTTCTCGCAAGGGCTGTTACCTTTCAGCATTTGCCTTATTCTTGACAAAGTATCGAATATATCGATCTTACCGACATGCGTTTCCCCTGAGAAACTAGAATAAAAACATAAAATATCATGTCAATAGGCCTCGTACAGTTACTATAAAACAACTCATTTTTCTCTCAATTGCCTTCAATTGGTAACAAGAATAATGTTCAGTTATAATTGCAGAGCCAAGCGTTAGAACACATGGCCACATGCAAGCAGAAACACTTGAACAGCTGGAAAATACAGTAATGAATCGGCTACTACAAGAGAAACGTAGCCCGGGATTCCCATACCTGAAAATAGAATTTGGTTTATAGAATGACTTCATGTGACACCATTGAGCATCACTGCCGTCAAAGATCATATAGTAATGTACCGCAAGCATCTGGGATAAATATATCAGTGTAAATAAGTCGTGTAAATGAATAGCTGATGGAACCAGTGCTACCCAATTATCTCTGATTTATAGAGTTAACATGCATTCAAACATGTACCTATGATTATATCTACAAGCAAGGAACTTACTGTCAAACTTCATGCACTTACTAACTATTCCAAAAGATCGATTTAATGAAAAGGGGTAGACTTCCACTTATATATCTACCCTCATGTGTGACAGGAAGATAAGTCAACAAGTGTAAACTCAGAGGTATGACTCAAGGGCACCAGCAATTTTTAGGAAAAATTACGCCACACAGGACTCGAACTTGAGACCTTGGCTCTGATACCATGTCAAGCTTCATGCACTTCAACAGTTACGTTGGCCTAACAATATACCAAAAATAAATATCATTCCTACAAAGCAAAGGGAATCAATGACAGATCACATATTCAATACCAAAATGAGTATGTGTTTGCCTGTATTGAGGAAATACAATTTCCGTATCAAAAGGTTATACTATTTGATGGTGAGCCTACATTGTTTTTTCAGAATGTATTTGCTCTTTTACTACACTTCAATGAACCTAACCTTCACCGGTATTAGACTGTATATTTGTAACACAATTGTAACTGTATCTGTATTTGTACCCTTTGGTACCCATATATATGTGATAGGCCACGCACCAGATGCGTTGAGCCAGTTTCCACCAAACCACTGTTTAACATGGTATCAGACTAGGTTTCGAAACCCTAGCCGCCGCCCCCTGCCCTTGGCCGCCGCCGCCTCTCTCGGTCGCGCCGCCGCCGCCAAGATTGCCATCATGAGCTCCTCTGGCTCATCCTCGGCCTCTTCCGCTGCTCTGCCCGGCTCCTCGCCGTCCCCTGCCATGATTCCCCCGCAGCTCGCGGCGATCCTCGCCGCCAGCACCACAAGCCAGATGGCTTCGTCCTCAACCTCGCGCCCCCTGTACCTCGGCGCCTCGCAGTTCGCCCCCGGGTTCCTTCCGCCGCCGCCGTCCTATGTGTCGGCGCCGCTGGTGCCGTTTAGTGCGGTACCGCCCCTGCCCCCATCGGTGCCCTCGGCCTCGCCGTTGATCGGCCTCTCCTCGGCTGCGGTCGAGGTTGCAGCGCCGCCCCTCGTCTCTACCGGGGCCGATGTCGCCGCCCCTGCTGGATCCCCGGTCACCGAAGGTCCGAGCACTGGTCCCTACCAACTCACGCACCTCATCACGGTGCGCCTCTCGCAGGATAACTTCCTGTATTGGCGGGCGCAGATCCTCCCCCTCCTCCGCAGTCGTCACCTTGAGGGCTTCGTCGATGGGAGTCACCCGTGCCCGCCCCGCTACGTCTCCGCCGTCACGACCACCGGCGCCCGGGTCTCGGCTGAGAACCCGGCGTACCGCATCTGGGTTGCGCATGATCAGGCCATCCTTTCTGCGCTCCAATCGTCGCTGACCGAAGGTGTTGCTGGCTTAGTCGTCTTTGCTGCCACGTCTCACGACGTCTGGGCGACGATGGCGGACAACTTCTCCGCCAACTCCTCGGCTCGTGCGTCGGCCCTTCGCCAACAACTCCTCGAGTGCAAAAAGCTCGACTCCTCGGCACACGTCTACTTCAACAAGATCAAGACAATTGCCGACACTCTGTCCGCCATCGGGCAGCCGCTTCGCAATGAGGAGTTCACGGAATTTGTTCTCCGCGGCCTCGACCACGACTACGACAACCTGGTTGAGGCGGTCCGGGGTCGTGACACGCCCATGTCCCCACGGGACTTGTACTCGCGACTCCTCTTCACCGAGCAGCGCGTCGCCGCCCGTCACGCTGAGCTGCAAGGCGACCCCCACGCCAACGCGGTCTACCGTGGTGCCGCTCCTGGTGGCTACAAACAGCCGCGCCCCCTGCTGGCCCGCCTACGGGAGGTGGTGGTCGCCCGCCCCCTCCGCCGCCGTAGCCCCGTGGTCCTCCTGTGTCCACCGATCGTCGTGGCCGCCCCAATGTCGACTGCCAGCTCTGTGGCATCCACGGGCACTACGCCTCTCGTTGTCACCGTCGCTTCAAGAAGGACTTCCTTGGCATCGGCAACGACGGGCGCGGCAACGAGAAACAGGCCGCCATCGCCGAGCAGAGTGGCTACTCAGGCGGAGGAGGGTACACCCCGTCATACCCGATCGACCCCGCCTGGTACTTCGACACGGGTGCCATGGAGCACATGACCAACGCGGCTGGTCATCTTCAGGCGCAGGAGCCCTACCGCGGCCATGACCACGTCCGCACCGCTGACGGCTCAGGTATGCCCATCACTCATGTTGGTCAGGCCTCCCTTCTGTCTAGTTCATCTCGTCGGCTTCGCCTTCGTAATGTTCTTCGTGTCCCACTTGTCACTCGTCCTTTACTATCTGTTCGTAAGTTTACTCGTGATAATGACGTGTTTTGTGAATTTCACCCGTCTTATCTCCTTGTTAAGGATCGGGTCACACGGGAGGTTCTGCTTAGCGGTCGCATACATCAAGGCCTGTATGCGTTGGAGGCGCCGTCTACGTCGGAGGTCTTCAACGCTGTCCGCATGTCGGTGTCCCATTGGCATGCTCGGCTTGGTCATCCTGCGTCTCCCATAGTCAGCCATGTTTTGCATCGACATGAGCTCCCTACTTCGTCTAGTAATAAAAGTTTAGCCGTTTGTGATGCATGTCAACAAGGAAAGAGTCATCAGTTACCGTTTGTGTCTTCCTCTCGAGTTGTTACTACACCTTTAGAGCTTGTGTTTTCAGATGTATGGGGCCCTGCCCAAACCTCTGTCAGTGGTCATAAATTTTATGTCAGTTTCATTGATGCCTACAGTCGCTTTACGTGGCTTTATCTCCTCAAAAGCAAAGCTGATGTGTTTAATGTGTTCTTACAATTTCAATTGCATGTTGAGAGACTCCTAAAGCATAAAATCATTCATGTTCAGTCGGATTGGGGGGGTGAATACCGCAACCTTAATTCTTTCTTTAATAAGCTTGGGATATCTCATCGTGTATCATGCCCACACACACATCAGCAAAACGGTGTTGTCGAACGCAAGCACCGACACATAGTTGAAACTGGCCTTACACTTCTTGCTCATGCCTCCGTGCCTTTTCGGTTTTGGAGTGATGCTTTTACCACTGCTTGTTTCTTGATTAATCGTACTCCCACTCGAGTGTTAAAAATGAAGACACCGCTTGAACTGTTGTTTAATGAACTCCCTGACTACACTTTCTTTGAAGTTTTTGGCTGTGCTTGTTGGCCCCATCTTCGTCCCTACAACAGTCGTAAGCTTGAGTTTCGCTCCAAAAAGTGTGTCTTCCTTGGGTATAGTGCTCTTCACAAAGGGTACAAGTGTCTCCATGTTCCAACAAATAGAGTATATATTTCTCGTGATGTCGTGTTTGACGAAACTTTGTTTCCTTTTTCGAATATGCCATCCTCTCCGTCGTTGTCTACCTCCACTCATAACTCGATTGTCTCGCCTGACCAACTTGAGGATGTTGCATATTCGCCTGTGTTATTGCCTAACCACGGTGCAGGTACCGGACGTGGCGCTCTCCTCGAGCTCCTTCATGAACCTGAGTTGCCAGGACCTGCTCCTGCTGGCTGCGACGTCGATCGCTGCATGGATCATGCAGCGGACACGCGCCCCGAGGCCGCCTCTCCGGCTCCGTCTGGCCCAGCTGCTCTGCCGCCTATGCGGACGGCTGGCCGTGGGCCGCCTTCGCCTCCTCTGCCGCCCGCGCGGTCTTCACCGCGTGCGTCGCCACCGCCCGCCTCTACTGGGCCGGCGTCACCACCCCTGGGTCGCCCCTGCCTGCCTCACCTGGGCCGGCCTCTTCCCCGACCGCGTCGCCAACGCCTCCTGGGCCGGCCTCGCCACCGTCCGTGCCTCCGCCTGGGAGCTCGTCTCCTGCAGCATCGCCCCCCTCTACCGATGAGGTCGTCGATGAGCCGCCCCCCGCCCCTGTTGCGCCTCGTCCGCATACACGCAGTCGAAGTGGTATCCATCGGCCCAAGGAACGCACCGACGGCACTGTTGCATGGATCGCTGCCTGCTTAGCTCAAGCGCAGTCCGATCCTACTGCTGAACCCCGACACTATCAAGCAGCGATGAGTATTCCTCACTGGCGTGCTGCTATGGACCTCGAGATTCAGGCTCTTCGTCAGAATGGCACCTGGCAGTTGGTCTCTCCTCACCCAGGTATTAATGTCATTGATTCCAAATGGGTCTTCAAGGTCAAACGACATGCAGATGGCTCTATCGAGCGGTACAAGGCTCGGCTGGTTGCTAAAAGCTTCAAGCAACGGTACGGTCTTGACTATGAGGATACTTTCAGTCCTGTTGTCAAGCCAACCACGATTCGGCTGCTCCTTTCACTTGCTGTTACTCGAGGTTGTTCCCTTCGTCAGTTGGATGTTTAGAATGCGTTTCTGCATGGTGTTCTTGAGGAGGAGGTCTACATGCGTCAGCCTCCTGGGTTTGTTGATCCCGATCGCCCTCAACACCTCTGTCGCTTGGTGAAAGCGCTGTATGGTCTCAAACAGGCTCCTCGAGCTTGGCATGCTCGCCTGGGTTCTGTGCTTCGTGCTCATGGGTTTGTTCCCTCCACTGCTGATACTTCATTGTTCATCCTTCAGCGGCCAGAAGTCACCATGTACATTCTGGTCTATGTTGATGATATCATCCTTGTCAGCTCCTCTGTTGCGGCGACTGATCGTTTGGTTCTGGCTCTCAGTTCTGATTTTGCTGTCAAGGATCTGGGAAAACTTCATTATTTTCTTGGCTTGGAGGTCACTTATCCACATGATGGTCTTGCCCTTTCTCAGCAGAAGTATTCTCAGGATCTGTTGCGCCGTGCTGGCATGCTGGATTGTAAGGCTGCTACTACTCCCATGTCTTCCACTGTGTCTCTCTTTGCTGATGATGGTACTCTGCTCTCTGCTGATGGTGCTACTGAGTACAGAAGTCTTGTTGGGGCTCTTCAGTATCTTACCATCACGCGACCTGATGTTTCATATGCAGTTAACCGTGTCTGTCAGTATCTTCATGCCCCTCGAGAGCCTCACTTGACTGCTGTCAAGCGTATTCTCCGCTATGTTCGGTCCACTGTTTCATATGGACTGCATCTCCGGCCGGCACCCTCTAGTGTGCTCTCGGCTTTCAGTGATGCGGACTGGGCTGGTAATCCAGACGACAGGCGATCCACGGGGGGATATGCAGTATTCTTTGGTCCTAATTTGATCGCCTGGAGTGCTCGGAAACAGGCTACGGTTTCTCGTAGTAGCACTGAAGCTGAGTACAAGGCGGTTGTTGATGCTACTGCTGAGCTTATTTGGGTCCAGTCCCTTCTTCGAGAGTTGAAGATTTCTCACAGTCAGCCTCCTGTCCTTTGGTGTGATAACATCGGTGCTACATACCTCGCGTCGAATCCGGTATTTCATGCCCGAACGAAACACATCGAAGTTGACTATCATTTTGTGAGAGAACGTGTTGCAAAAAAGTTCCTGCAGATCAAGTTCATCTCCTCCAAAGATCAACTTGCTGATATCTTCACCAAACCGTTGGCTCTCCCGTTGTTCATAGGCTGTAGACGCAATCTTAACTTACTGACTACTTCAGGCCACAGTTAAGATTGAGGGAGGGTGTTAGACTGTATATTTGTAACACAACTGTAACTGTATCTGTATTTGTACCCTTTGGTACCCATATATATGTGATAGGCCACGCACCAGATGCGTTGAGCCAGTTTCCACCAAACCACTGTTTAACAACCGGTAACCGAATGTACTGGGCCCATCTGGTATCTCTGGAAGTAAAACCATGAATTCGATCTACCATAGCAACACACATGCACATACATGGTCTTGTGGTGAGAAGATACTTCTGCAGCAAGTTGTGGGTTCCAAGACTTCTTATACATTTCCTCCCTTTTTTCCATACAAAAGAAAAACAATTTGGAATTCAAAAGCTTCAAATATTTTTTGACATCTACCAGCAGCAATTAAAAATTCACAGTGAGGTCTGAAATTTTAACAAGATTTTACCCAGAGACAATGAGAAAGATTAAAACAGTTGAGACATTTGCTGTGATTACTGAGTCAGTTTATTTGTGGCATTGTCCTATTGTCTAGGCATCAACAATGCTATTTAAAGGCAGTACGGCAGAAATACATAAGCTAGAAAAGGCTATAATGAACTCACATGTGCTATCTGCGATAATCTTTCTGATGGATTATGAACGCTTTTATTGTACTCTGCTAGGTCCACACCCGGTCCCTCGTATTTCTTGATGAAGGAATGAGTCAAAAGCTACAAAATGTTCAGTATGTGACTCAAATAAGGAATATGTTTGATTTCAGAGAGCAAAATAAGCATTTCAACACATTACACAGCTTTTCTACATTAACACCTAACTGTTTTTTTTGTGATTAATACACCTTAGACTGCTTACCTGTTAACTAAAGAATTGAAGCAACCTATGAGAATTTAAATAAAATTTATCACCAAATTTATGCAGTAGGAAACCCTGTAACTGTTTTCTCTTAAGAAAGATAAATTGTGCTTAGACGTCACTTTACCTGATCGCATGTTGGCCTTGCATCAGCATCTTTCTGCAAGCAAGCATCGATGAATGAGCAGAACTCTTCTGAATAAATATCTTGTGGTGGTGTTGGCGATGGATCTTCCAATATCTGCAAGACTGCAACACAGTAAGGTGGGCAGGGAGGATTGCATTATACATCAATAATATAATACTCATAAGCAGAACTAGTATAAACAGCGACTGAGTATTGCATGCTAGAAAACACAAACTAAAGAAAATTTTCAGCCCAAGTTGAAAACAAACCAAATTTGCAAATTAGCTTTAAGAAACAATATACCAAAACTATGGAATTACAATATTTTGAAACAAATCCACTAACTTAAGAAACCAAGTTACGAATGTGATCTTAGTCAGGTATATACACATAAATGAAGTTCATGTTTTGTTGCATAAATATGATGATAAGAAAATTCAGTAGAAAATTATACAAATGGACACCGCTTGACCACCATTTCACCTGAAGCATGAGATCGGCCTCGCCCCCATTTACATCATATGGGTATCTTCCAGTTGCACATTCCAACGCTGTTAAGCCAAGGCTCCAGATATCAGCAGCATATGAGTAGTTTTCGTTCCGAATTCTCTCAGGAGACATATATGTGACACTGCCAAGGAAGGTAGCACACTGGAAGACAATTACTACACATATATACTCCTTACTGAATCCAGATACTCAGATGTTGATTTAATGCTATTTTAAAACAGCTGGCTTGTGCAGTTGTGCTAAGAGAATGTTTGGTCACCAAGAAGTAGAATACCATGGTAATTGAATCATGCAGTCCAGAAGTTACACCAAAGTCCGTAATTTTGGTGTCGCCCTTCAGATTTAGCAGCAAATTTGCTGGCTTTATATCTCTGTGTACTAAACGCCTTACTTCATGCAAGTAGCGCAGAGCCTAAGAAATTAACATAGACCAACTAGTCACTTACAGAATATGTCATATCACATGGCTGATTCGAAACAGCTAACTCCAGAAACTATTAAGGTAGAAGACTCATACTAGCAGCACTTTCTGTAGCATATGTGAAAGAACCGGTTCCACTATAAATTTCTTGACCCTGAGAATATCTGCTAATGAACCACCATCCATATACTCAAGAGCAAAGTATATTTCTCCGGAATCAGGGCTGTAAAAAACTCCATGGAATTCAACTAAACCTGGATAACAAGATGCTTCTGATAACGTTCTAATCTCGTTAAGAATCTGCTGTCTCTTTTCCTGTAATATATATCAGAGACTATGTTACAAATACAGAACAGCAGCAAAAACTCAATAGAAAGGTCTCTGATATTATATCAGAGATCAAAATGAATACTATGAATCAAATGCACCACCGGTTTAAATGCCGAGTAAGTGAACATATTAAAGGGTGGACTACAAGACAACAGAGAGAGCTCTTTTGATTCATTTAAATTAACTGGACCAAATGCTCAAAAGATTCAAATTTAAATTATCTGCATGGCCTCTAAATCAAGATCCATCAAGTTCGTATTTTGTGTATTGTTTTTGGGTTCTACTTAGTGCAGCTTGGTCCAAACAGTTTGCAAGTAATGCTGGCGTATATAGACATTAAATGCAGAAGGAATTCTGCACTTCTATTTTCCTGTGAATATTAATAGAAAAAGGAAAAGAACAAAGGTTGTACATAGACTTCATTTCATGAAACAAGGGGGAACTATACAAGAAGCACATAGAAATGTCTCGTTATCTTGAAAAGAACATCAGTATGCCTTTTCTGTGCTACTTGCAAGAAGACATTAAATGATGCACTCACCTTCTCAAAAATTTGTATCTTCTTCAGTGCCAAAACTCGATGAACTGGTACATAAATAGCTCTATGGACAACACTGCTTGCGCCATTACCAACCGGATCAAAAATATGCATATCATGAAAAGAACATCGGTATGCCTTTTCTGTAGGATAGGCCTCGTCTGGTCTAGTTGTTCGTTTATGGAAGCCAAGCTCGTTGATATTATATTCATCAGAAGATCTACTCAGTAAATTGACAGTTCCACCATCCAATACCTTCACGAAAGAAAGATTAAAATATGAGATGTATAGCATGCTTAAGAAAAAAAATTGACTATTCTGCAGGTGACTAAATATTTCTTAATTTTAAGTGAAACTCTCAACTATTGGATCAAGATTCAAGCACCCACAACACACAACCTCTTCCCTAGCTCCAGCTGATTGCCATCGCTTTCTCTTGTTGAGGGCGATGGTAACAGCGCTTTCAGGGCGTCAAATTAGTTTCAGGACGTTGCGCAAATTAATTGAAGAAAAGAAAAAGGGATGCGGAGATATTGCGCAAGGGGTTTTTGCTGTCAGGATGTTGGCGCTGAATGTGACTGTCTTCAAGCAACAAAGAAGCCAACGCCAAGAACCATTACGAATGAAAGGAAAATGGTGCAGTAATACAAACAACTGAGGAAACAGTTGTCAAATTATAAAGAAAGCAAACAGCAAAGTGAACAACATGAGAATTTTCCAAGTCATGACACTCGCGTCAGGCTGTGCAACAGGTTTAATAATTTAATAACTTCGGTTTGATCTGGAAATTCATAGTTGCAACTTTGGGGGAAAAGATAGACATGTTCGTTCATATCCTTGGGGTGTCTGCAAAAGTTCATGGAATAAACACAAAATTGCGATCTATGTTAAAAAAAAGTAGTGCTGGAACTATTTATTTCTCAGAGCACTGAAGTTTATCTTTTACAGAGGACGAGAAAATGTGACTTTTTGAATGAAATTGGCACGAACACAGAACATGTGCAAAAAAATTTAAAATGTTTTGACCTTTTTTCACTATATTTCATGATTTTATTTTTCATCCTGGGAGTCACTTTGATGGAACAGCGGTGTATGTGTAAAATGTTTTCTGCTACTCAGATCTTGTTTGTTCCTGAAATTTCTACTGCATATGAAAACACGTTGTCTGCTACATTTGTGCCGTCGGACAGACAGACTATTCCTTACAGTTAGAACTACACTATTCCTAGCCGTAGAACAAATTGCAATCATTGAGAACCAAGTTTTTCCGTAGAACAGATTGCAGTCATTGAGAACCAAATTTTTCCGTAGAACAAATTGCACAAAGTCATAGATCTCGAACTGACAAAACGCGTGAAATGGAATCAACGAGAGAGAGGTTACCTCACAGTCGTCAGAGGATTCTTGAGACGCCGCGTCGTCGGCGCCAGGGGGCGACACAACATTGCCGTGGGCGTCGAAGAAGATGGGCTGCAGCCTCCGCTTCAGCTCCTCGATACCAGCCATTGCGGGAAGCGTGAGCGAGAGAGAGTGAAAGAGCGGAACATGGGAAGGGTGAGCGGGAGCGGGCGTGATAGGCGTAGAGAAAACAGAGTGATGCTTTGATTTTTCTTCTGTTGCTTGCTCCGGGAGCTTGCTACCCAGATTGAGAGATGGCCGGCGGCGGCGGCGCGGGTAGGTCGGTAGGGCTTTGTGGTACACGTCACCAATCGAAAAGCGATGATCGAAGCCTTCTAGCGATGGTGGGCTTGGCTCGTGGCTGACACCCGGCCCGACGAACGGCAAGGAGCCACCGGCGCCTCCTCTTCTCTTGTCTTCTCCCATGTGCTGTCTTCCCGATAACGAGGGATGGAACGTGCTTTTTTTTATGATGAGGGAACGTGCTAGACGACGGCGTATGGTCAACTATTGTAATGCAGACAACGAAACTCGTTCCCGCGGTCCAAGCGAGGGCCACCGGCCCTTTTTTTATATAATATATTGGCGGGAAACTACACCGCAAAGCTAGAACAGTGACATCCGCCCAAACACAGCAACCAGCGTTTTCTTTTTCTTACTCCCTCCGGTCTAAATTACTGGACACAGCCCAATTCAATTTCATTTTTGCCAAAAACTTCCTAATATTTTAAAACATTTTAAATTTGGACTTTAAATTCAAATTTTAAATTTGAATCTGAGTCTTCATACTCCTTGTTGTCTGTGTTCGTCCTCCCGTGCCAGGTTGCCGTCGTTGAGCTCCCGCGCCTCCGTCATCCTGCGCCAGGTCACTGTCGTTGGGCTCCCATGCCTCCGTCCTTCCACGCCAGGTCCGTGAGGGGCAGCTCGAGGAAGAATCTGAGGACCGTGATCCACATATATTCAGATTAGTGGCACAATGGTTATGAGATGAATAAATTCAGAACTACACTTGGGACTATAAACTGGCAGCATATATATTCTGAACCTGAATTACAGTAATCTACACAAGCATATGAGTAGCATAGGGGTAACACATCCTTGCATATGAGTAGCATAGGAGTAACATATACCGTATTCACAACCTCACTGATCCACACAAGCTACGATGTATTCCTAGTAGATACATCAAGTAACAGATACAATATTTCTAGCTATAGTAAAAGAAGAATAAAAAAAGGATGACTAGCTACTATGTATTCACAAGCTCCTCGTGTAACCCCCTCCCGACTCCCCCGGTCGCCCTCCTCTAGGCGATCGGGGGGGGGGGGGGGGGAGGGGGGGTCCTCCCCAGACCGCACCGCCGGCGGCCTCCCTTTCTCCCTCTGCCCCTCTTCGCCACTCCTAGAGGCAGCCAGGAAAGCCATGGCCGCCAATGAAAGGGGGCACGGCCCTGGTGTTGTTGCTTCAAGATCCATGCAGCGAGCTCGACAGAGGCAGTGAGGGCGATGTGCATGGTGGTTGGCAGCAACGGGTCGCCGGAGGCGGTGGCAAATCCTTGGTCAACGCGCCGGTATCTTCCCCTATCGGCTGCAGCTACTCAAGTTTTGTTGGGCCTCGGCTCGACATGGCCTCTCCTTCTACGTCGGTGGGTGCCTCTGATGGATTTCTACGGCTAGAGATCTCATGGTTACAGAACAACCACTGGGGAGAAATCCTTTGCCCGTCTTTGCCGTCGTAGATGATGTGGTGACGTCGGTGGGCGCCGCTAGCCTTCTTGTAGGGCATCATCACGGTGGAAGTTCGGTCGGGCTCCGAGGGAAACCTCAGGCTAGTCCGAATAGTGGCGGCGCATGGCGTCGTGTTCCTCGTTGGAGGCACTGTTTTGGAGCTCATATCGCCGGTGGGATCTCGAAGGCGTGGAGGTGTTGGGACACCGCATAGGCTATAGGAAGGGTCATATGCTCCAGGAGAAACCTCAGACCCGGGTCTCCCGGTTCGGATGATGATAGCATGAGGAGTCTCTTCCCTACCGGGACATCGTTTTTGGAGTTGATGTTGGCTGGAGGGGCCCTAAGGCGGAGCGGCTTTCATTGACATCGACGTCGATGGCGAGTCTCGGTGGTCTGAATCTATGGAGTCTCGATATCATATGGGGCTCGATGGACTCGCGCAGAGTGGAGGCATTGTCTGGCGTCGTGGTAGCGTCATCGATAGGACCGGCAAAGTCTATGCTAATCTTAACCTTGAAGATTGTTGGAGGATAGATGGTGGTGACGGCTTTTTTAACGTGTACATGAGGTGCTTGCTACAAGTCTGCTAAACCGGATGAGCGCTCCCGTTTTGCCTAGAGGGCATCTCAGGGTATGCAATATGTTCCCGATTCATAGTTGATGGTGGAATTTTGTTGTTTTCAGGGCATAGGCCCTTTTGACATGATCTTCGCCCATTGTCGGGTTTGTAGGTATTGTGTGAAGTCTTTGATTTTTGTAATGTATGTTATTTGTAAGTCGTTTGTTGTGAATAATTAATAAAATATGTCGTATGCATCTCTTCAATGCAGAGACCGGGGGACATCCTCCATTTTGAAAAAAAATGTACTCACAAGATCACTCAACTTGAAAGAATAGAAAAATGTACTCCTATGTTTTTTTTTTGTTTTCATAAACTTGAAAGAATAAAAAATGCCATGATGCTTGGCCCATCTAGGGCACATACTCATGTGGGGATAGCTCTTCCATTTTTAACTAGATGGTAAATACAAAAGAAAACCTAAAAATTTAAATTAGGCGCTTCTTTGGACTAATGTTGTGGCGGATTAGGTGCTTGTTGTACACAGTATCTAGTTAATAGATAACTAACATGAGCATTTACTAAAATATGAGATAGATGGTTTTTGGGTAGTACACTTTGTTGTTTGTTGCTAAAATAATTTACTCCACAATGCTTATCAACATGACATAATGCTTAAAGCAATAAGTACTTGAATATAGAATTGAGTGCAATCAAAGCAATAAGTACTCGGATATAGACTCGAGTGCAATCAAAGCAATAAGTACTTGGACTTGTAAAAATAATGCTTACTGATGCAGATACATGAGGCGGAAAGATCCTTGAGTCGGACTAGAAGAGGAAGAGGATCGAAAGGATGGACCTGGATCTAAACGTCGAACTAGAGGATGAGAAGGATAGAGGGATGAACCCGGATGTCAATATTAGACTAATAGAGGAGGAGGTTATAGGGATGGACATGTGATACGTTGGAAACGTATCTATAATTTTTGATACTCCATGCTTGTTTAGTATCTACTTTGCTTTACTTGTCTACACTTTGAGGTGCTTTTTACATGTTTTCTGGTACTAACCTATTAACAAGTTGCAACAGTGCCAGATGCCTGTTTTCTGTTGTTTTTGGTTTCAGAAAAGTTAGTAAAGAAATATTCTCGGAATTGGACGGGACGAAGGACAAAGTCAATAACTTTCCGTGGGGAATACGAAGTCCAGAGGAGAGCCCGAGGGGCCGGACAGAGGAGCCAGACCCCCCCCCTCCAGGCGCGGGTGGGCCCTAGACCGCGCCTGGCTAGGGTTTGGCCGCCTCTGTCTCCCCCTTCGCCTATAATAAGCCGCCGATGCAGAAACTCTCAGCACCCGATCAATATTCCACGAAACCGTCTGTAGCCACCGCCACCATCATCCCTAGATTGGGGGGATCTGAAGCTCTTCCCAACCACCCTGCCGGAGGGGATATCATCCCGGAGGCCTTCTCTTCGGTATGATTTGTGAGTAGTTCCACCTTGGACTATGGATCCATGTAGTAGCTAGATGGTTGTATCTCCTCCTTTGTGCTTTGATGTATAGATCTTGTGAGCTCCGTTCATGATCAAGATCTAATCTATTTGTAATCATGCATGTTGTGTTTGCGGGGATCCGATGGATATTGAGATTATTATGTTAGTTTGATTAATGGTTCTATCTTTATGATTCTATCATGTCTGTGTTGTTTGTGATCTTGCATGCTCTCCGTTGATAGTGGTTATCTTGGCCAAGTAGTTGCTAGTGACTCCAAGAGGGAGTATTTATGCTCGATAGTGGGTTCATGCCTCTAGTTTCCAAGGGAAGTGACAAAAATCTCTTCGGTTGTAGATGTGTTGTTGCTACTAGGGAGAAAACAACGGTCTCTTGTTCATGGAATATGTGGACTGTTTACCTTACAAACACTTTGCTTAAAGCAGTTGTCTAGTGCTTGCAACTTAATACTGGAAGGGGTTCGGATGATAACCTGAAGGTGGACTTCTAGTCATAGATGCAGTTGGATTAAGGTCTATGTATATTGTTGTATTGCCCAATCAACCTCATAGGATCTTTCTGGCTAGTAATTGCATTGTTATGCCTTGCTCAGTTCCTGTCAATTGCCTCGTTGTAATTTGTTTACCCTTCATGCCATGTTGTTTATCTAAGGAGAGCACCTCTAGTGAACTATGGACCCCGGTCCAATCTTTTCCATTGATACATCTTCCACTGTTACTTGTTTACTTGCTGCAAACCTTTACCTTCCACACCATACGTTTAATCCTTTGTTACAGCAAACCGGTGAGCTTGACAACCTCACCGATTCATTGGGACAGAGTCTTGAGTTTGTGTTGTGCAGGACTCCACGTTGCTTCCAACACCTGTGTGACGTTTCCTTCCTCCTTCTGGTTCGATAACCTCAGTTTATACTGAGGGAAATCTTGCTGCTGTACTCTTCATACCTTGCTCTTGGGGTTTCCAACGAAGCACTCTTCCTTCCTAATGAGTATAGCATCAACATGGATCTCATCGTTAGACTAGAAGAGGAATATGACCTGGATGTGAACGCCAGACTAGTAGAAGAGGAGGTTAGAGTGATGGACATGGATCTCAACATCAATCTAGAAGAAGATGAAATTGTTGCGAAGTGAAAACATATAGATATGTTACAGAGTCAAAAATTCGCGGCATATATTGCATTGAAAGCACTTGGCAAATATATACCAATTGAGAAGGAAGATAAAGACCTCGTTGCTCAACTTTTGAAAACAAGTCTTAGAACCATTGAAAAGATCTCGAAGAAGACAATAGAATTCATACAAAGGGAGAAGAAGTTAATTTTTCAAATAAAAGGAAGGACAATTGTGGTGGAAAGAGGAAAGAGCTTCATCTCTCTAAAAGGGTGCCTCAGGTTGCACTCAACAAAAGGGGGTACACTAAGGGCACTGACAAGTTTTGTGACTAGAGGTAGTGTTGCCATCAAAGTTAATGATGATGTTGGAAAATATTTTCAGACAAATAAAGGATTGAGACAAGGTGACCCATTATCGCCTATACTATTTAATATAGTGGTGGATATGTTTGGCTATCTTGATCTAGAGGGCAAAAGCTGATGGCCAGATTGAGGGTATAGTTTCTCATCTAGTGGATTGGGGTTCTCTATACTTCCATATGCTAATGATACAATTTTATTTATGGAACATTACTTGGAAAAATCTAAGAATATGAAATTAATCTTATCAGCATTAAAATAGCTTTATGGGTTGAAGATAAATTTCAATAAAAGTGAATTTTGTTTTGTCGAGGCCCAGGACAAGGCCCACCTGTATGCCGATCTATTTGGTTGCTCTCAAGGGTAGTTTCCAGTCAACTATTGGGAATCCAGATCCATTAACTGAGACTCAAAAACGCGCTAAGTAGAAACATGTCGAGGAAAGATTACAAAAAAGACTTAGTATTTAAAAAGGAAAATTGCTATCTCTAGGTGGAAGATTTGTACTCATAAACTCAATACTCACTATTGTGTTACTATATATATGATCTCGTTTTTTCGATGACCAAAATGAGTTTTGAATAGATTGGATTATTTTAGTTCGGGATTGTTTTGGCAAGGAGATAGTGAGAAAATATATGATACTTATTGAGGATGATGTTTGGTAAACCCTTATAAGAAAATATTTTGACTCGAAGACGTTGTCTCAAGTGTTATGTAAGCCAGGAGATTTGCACTTTTGGGTCGGAATGATGGCTTAAAAGAAGCACTTCTTCAGCTTTGTCACTTTGAATATCAAGGATGGATCGGAGATTAGTTTTTGGTAGGATAAGTGGCTTAGAAATGCTACTCTCTCGGAGAAATATCATGTCCATAAAATATTGTACTAAACAAAGGAGATATAGTTTCCATGTAACATCCCAGATTCTGTGTTTGGATGTTATTAGTGTCATGCATCATCCTTGCATCATTTGCATCCTACATTTGAAAACATTGCAACTACAAAAATCCAAACACATAAACCCTTTTAAAAACCCTATTCAATATTCTCATAAGTGAGCACCCTTGATGTATTGTTTGACCCTTCAAAAAACTTGGTAAAAACAGTAAGCCATGGTCCTATGTTGACCACCTCAATTTTATGAGAATTTAGAAACAAGTTTCATAAATTTTTGACCTAGTTTGCAAAAGTTATTGGGGTTTAAAGAAAACAGAAAAGGGAAAATGTTTAAGAGAAAAAAAAAGGGGAAAACCTACCTAACTGGGCCGCAGCGCAGCCCACCAGCACCCGCCAGGCGCCACAGCCCAGCACCGGCCCGCTCCACCCCTCGATCGCTGACGCGGGGGTCCCACCCCGTCGTCTCCCTCCTGGAGACCGCGGCGGACACGGCTGCCGGCCGCCCCGGACTATCCGCGCCGGACTCGACCGCTCCCTCGTCCCCGTCTCCGCCCCATATAAGCCCGCAACCCACTGCCTCGAAACCCTAAGGTTTTGGTTCCGCCAACGCCGCCATCGACCGCGCCACGGATCTCGCCGGAGTTGAGCTCGGACGAACTCGAGACAGAGGTTCCGAGCCTCGCCTCCACCTCTTCTTCCCCTCCGCGCGACCCACACCCTCGACTCTCTCTCCTCGCGCTAACCTCCCCCTCTCTCTTGCAGCGACGCACTTGCGATTGCTCGCCGGAGCTTCGCCGGGGACGGAGAAGAACGGCAGGACCTTGCCGCCAGACGAGGAAGCAAGGAGGCTCGAAGAGGCTACGAACGCGACCGCGAGGACCAGGCGCTCCCAGTCGACCACGCCACCACCGCGGGGAGCCACCAGAGCGCCGCCGGCCATCATCGCCGACGCCATCGCCGCCCCTCGCCGCCGACACGCCCTGTAAGTCGCCGCCGCTCCTCCTGACCGTCGGATTGAGGTTTAACGCGTAGGATTAGAAGATCACCGAAAGGGTATCGGCGAGTAGCAGTGTGCCACGTGGCCGTGCGCGTCAGCACGCACACGCCAGCGCCGCGTCACCCATCTGGAGCCAATCAGAAGCTGCCACTTGGCAAGCCTTTTTAGATCTGTTTGCAGATTTGAAGTGAAACTTGCGAAATTCATATAAAATTGAATTTTTGGCCAAACTTAGCTTATAATATACCGTTGGATTCCTAATTTTGAGTAGAATCCAAATCTGCAATAATATTCCAGGTTCACTGTAAAGTTTTAGGTGTATACTTTGATCTTTAGATTAGGGTGTTTTATCCTATAGAAAATTAATTGAAATTTTGTTTTAATTGATTCTTGTTGCAATAACTTTGTATCCACAATACCTACTGATCCAGATCATTAAACTTTGCTTAGGATTATTGGATCTAACTTGGGGCTATTTAAATGGTTGATCTCCTATAATCCTCAGAATTGTTTTAGCGATTCAAATTAGATCTAAACCCTTGGAAAATAAATTCTAGTGACACCCTTACACTATCACAACACAAACTTGCTACCTCGATCAATTTAACCAACCTTGCATAAACGACCATGTTGCATGCATGCATGTTTTCCTTTGTGTATGCTTTGAGCAAGTTGTGATCAATTCTATGTTTGTGAATCGTTAGATTGCTCGGAGTGCGCTAAGGAGTGCTATTGTGTAGAGTGCTGCTCGGATCAAGGCAAGTTACACCACTTGTTCATAATTTTGTCCCAGTTTTGATTCTATGCATGTGATTTTCAAAATTCTGTAGTATGCATGTGTAGGATGATCTAGTAGAATTTTCCTTAGTATTATTTTTGCAAGTGCGATGATTTTGTAGTATGCCATGAGTAGCTCTATACTTAGGATTTCCCATCCTAATAGGTTACCCATGTTTTGCTAAGTATTGCTTGCTATGCTATATATACAAAGTACCGTTGGGAGGGTTCGAAAGACAAAGAAATTTCTAAGTATAAAGGCTCTCTAGAGCAAACTTTTCTTCTCAAATCCACTTCAAAATAAAACTAAGTTTTCTTCTGGGCGGAATGGTTGTCGGGTCAACGAGTGTGATTTTGGTGGAGGACGGCCGCCCAGGAATCAAAGAAGTCTGCCATGTTTCAGAATTCAGAAGCTTCCAGTGCAACCACAATACATTATGGGCTCTGTCTTGGCCTAGTACTTAGTGGGAAACCTCACCTGGGTACCAACATTAGGAGGTTCTTGGCACGGTTGGATCCGGAAGGTAGAGGGGCTACTAAGGGAAAGCCTCGCCATGGTCTTGTCTGTAAAAGGACTTGATCATGGATTGTGGGTAAAGTGCACAAACTCTCGAGAGTATTGCAATCTGATCGATCAGCCGTGTTCACGGTAACAGAACAACAATGAGCGTCTAAAGGATGGAGCCTCTGAAGGATCTTCCTCTCTCTTTTCTAAAACAAAGTTTTGAAACCCATGGCGTGCGTAATATCGCTAATGGGTGGGAATTTGGGAACTTGGTGTGTAATATCCAAGTGACGCTTGGTGCGTAATATCCAAGTGTTTGGTTTTTTGGACACTTGGTGCGTAATATCCTCGTGTGCCACTCGACCTTATTCTATTCAAGCAAATGTTTACAAAGTAGGGCAATCTTCTATTCTTCTCTCTACTTAAGAAAATTAGCTTTGAGCAAATGAACTCTACAGCCTATACCAGCCTTGCATGTAGAGATAGTCTTTTCTCTCCTTGGTGTAATTTGCCAATACATTCAAAGTATTGACCCAACTTGTTGGATGCACGTCTTATGTGCAGAATCCGAAGATTGAAAGGTGCGTAGGGATCGCGGGTCTACACTCGACAAGCCTGGGCGTTGATGGACTCATGTTGCTTTTATGTTTCCGCTGTTATTTGAGATAGCATGATGCTAAGCAATTTTTGTAATAATTTCATACTCTGGATTCTCCGTGTAATAAAGACTTTGTGTTTTACATGATATTTCATCGACTGTGAGTGCTAGCTATTGATCCAGGGACTAGCATGTTAATCACAGGGACTTAGGATCCTTACCGATCTGAGGTCACTACAGATGGTATCAGAGCACATCGTTGCCTGTAGGACGTGACCCTAGGATTGGAACCACCTCTAACTTTAGTTCCTTACTTGTTTCCTACTAAGTTATTTTCCGCACATCTAGTATCTGCTTTCCTCTACTTGTTTAAGTATCTAACCCTCATTCTTCTAACTCAAAGATGACAAGCTTCCTCTACGACACCGTCGCGGACATCGAGCCCCTTCGCTTTGGAGGATGCCTCATGGATCTACTCACGCGTTTGGATCTTCCACTCCCAATAATCCAAGGGAGCACAATGAAGAAACTCCACAAGGACGGCTGTTGGGGAGTCAAGGTCATCCAGCCAGGAAAAGAGCGAGGCAAGAACCCGGAGGAAGACATAGCAATCCACATTGTTAGCGATTCCAAGGAGAAGGCCCTTAGCATTAGCCTGCAGCAACTCATTGGTCGCCTATGTGGACGTCATCATGAAGCTCTCCAAGGACACTGCGGCGGCCTCTTTGGAAGAAGAGATGAGGAAGGAATTCCCATGGAGTTAACCTTTGAGGAAAGAACTTCTACCAAACGCCGAAGAACACAATATCAAGACTTGGAGTGCCACATCCATGACCTTGAAAAGGGTACCTTCCTCGAGATGTTGAAGAACGACGAGCTATTCGCCCTCATCAAGGAGAAGGAAGAGATGATCAAGCAGCAGGAAGAGGCAATGAAGCTCCAAGAGATAAAATTTCAGGACCAAGAGAAGAAGTTCGCTAATCAAGAGAAGAGGGTGATAAATAAAAACAAGAGAATTAGGGAACTCAAACAGCAGATCGATGGAGATGAAGTGCAAACCGAAGGCCTTTGCAAGATAATCAATGATGTGCGTGCCTCCAAGAGGGACTTGGCAAAGCAACTTGAAGCCGCAATGAAGTCAAGTTTAGTGGAGGAGCTACAAAGCGAGAAGGAGGGACTTCAGGAACAGCTGGAAGCCGCTACCAAGAAGCTACAAGGTGAGATAAAGGACCTCCAAGAGAAGCTTGAAGCCACCACAAAGGAGATGGAGTTGTACAAGACAACTCTAGAGCAAGAAGGTTACTCGTTCGAGGACGAGGAAGAGGAAGGCGTGGAGGATGTGTAGTAGTTGGACCACCTTTAATTCTATAGTAGAACGTTATTCGCAAATGTAATAAATACCAAGACAAGTTTGGTTTAGTTATACTTGGTTGTTCCCTATGTTAAATTTGTGTTGTTATGCCTTGTGTGCTTGGTGTGTTTTCATAAGGGTAGGAGTTTACTACTTAGTCTTTCTGTCTATTTCTTAACTATTATCTTAAACCCCACAGATGCCGCCAAGACGTGCGAACCCTGAAATCCCGCCAGAAATAGCAGAACTTTTGGCCACTCAGAACCAGCTGATCCAACTGCTCACTCAAAACATGCAAAACAACAACAACAACAACCCGCCACCTCCGCCACCTCCTCAACATGATCGCTTGACTCGGTTTTTGAGGCTGAACCCACCTACCTTCACTAGCAGCACTGAACCAATCATCGTTGATGACTGGCTGCGTACGATCAACAAGAAGCTAGACACCGTGCAAGCTGTCGGAGCCGACAGGGTGCGTTATGCCGCACACCAACTTGAGGGACCTGCTGCAGAATGGTGGGATAACTACCAAGTCACCCACCCGGACATTGATGCTATCACTTGGGAACAGTTTGAGTTAGCTTTTCGTACTCATCATGTGGCTGCTGGTGTCATGGCTCTAAAGAGGCGCGATTTTCGCGACCTACACCAGCTGCACCGTTCTGTCACCGAGTATGGTGAGCTTTTCAATAAGCTAGCCCGTTATGCACCCGATGATGTTTCCACTGATGCCAAGAGACAGGAGGAGTTCTTAAGAGGGCTCAATGATGAGATATCCATTCAGCTTGTGGCTCAGAAATTTGACAACTTTCAGGAACTCTTGGACAGAGCCATTGTGGTTGAATCAAAGAGGAAGAGCATAGAAAATCGCAAGAGGAAATCCAACCCTCACAAACACTCTTTTCCGTACCAGAAGCAGCGCAATTCCTCACCACCACCTTATAACAATAATGGCCACAACCATAACGGTCATAACCATGGTGGCCACAAACACAATGGGCACAAAAACCGCAATGGAAATGGCGGCAATGGAAAGGATCTCAGTGAGGTGACATGCTTTAAGTGCAACAAGACAGGACACTATGCAACCTCTTGCCCCGAGAGGAAGAATGGCAATGGCAATGGCAATGGGAATAGTAATGGACACAACCATGGAAATGGGAACGAGAAGAAGCCAAATCCGTTTGTCAAAGCCACGGTGAATCATGTTTCTATGGAGGATGCTTGTGAGGCGCCAGACTCTGTGATTGGTAAGTAATACTCAATTCTATTCCCGCAGTTGTTCTTTTTTATACTGGTGCATCGCATTCATTCATATCAAGGGTATTTGTGGATAGAGGCAAGATACCAACGGAGACTATAAACTTTCCTCTAAGGGTAAGTTCTCCTGGGGGAGAAATAGTGGCAAACTCCGGTTGCCGGGATTTAGAACTAAGGATTGGCACACACATTTTTCCCACCAGTCTAGTAGTTCTAGAATCACAAGGTTTAGACATAATCTTGGGCATGAATTGGATGACCGAATATGAAGGAGTCATAGATTGTGCCAAGAGAACTGTCATGCTCACAACGCTGGAAGGGAAGAGGATTCGTATCAAGTCGAACTTTGCACTGAAAGAAGTCATGGTGAACTCGCTTAAGGGGGTTAGCTTGGAGGAGGTACCTATTGTAAAGGAATACCCAGATGTCTTCCCAGAAGAGCTACCCGGAATGCCACCCGACCGTGATATCGAGTTTCTCATTGACTTAATGCCAGGCACGGGGCCGATAGCTAAGAGACCATACAAGATGGATGTGGACGAGTTAAAGGAACTCAAGAAACAGCTTATGGAACAATTGGACAAGGGGTTCATTCAACCCAGCGCGTCATCTTGGGGAGCACCCGTCCTATTTGTGGAAAAGAAGGATAAGACCAAGAGGCTAGTTGTGGACTACCGCTCGTTGAACGAAGTGACGATTAAGAATAAGTATCCTCTGCCCAACATCAACGACCTGTTTGACCAGCTAAAAGGAGCCAGTGTGTTCTCAAAGATCGATCTACGATCGGGCTATTTTCAGCTAAAGATTCGAGAACAGGATGTGCCCAAGACAGCATTCACCACAAGATACGGATTATATGAGTACACCGTGATGTCTTTTGGTCTAACCAATGCCCCAGCATACTTCATGACCATGATGAACAAGGTGTTCATGGAATACTTGGACAAGTTTATCATAGTATTCATAGATGATATACCCATATACTCAAAGGATGAGAAGGAACATGAGAAACATCTGCGCCTTATTATGGAGAAACTAAGAGAACACAAATTGTATGCCAAGTTCAGCAAGTGCGAGTTCTGGTTAAAGGAAGTGGGATTCCTTGGTCATGTTGTGACAGCTAAAGGAGTTGCCGTAGATCCTAGCAAGGTAGCTTCCGTGACGGAATGGGAGTCACCCAAGAATGTGGGAGATATTAGGAGTTTCTTGGGCCTCGCAGGATATTACCGGAGGTTCATCGAAAATTTTTCCAAGATAGAAAAACCCATGACGGAACTATTAAAGAAGGAAAAGAAATTCCTATGGACCGAGGCATGTGAAGCAAGTTTTCAAGAGTTGAAGAAACGCCTTGTAACGGCACCAGTTCTGTGTCTGCCTGATATCCAGAAGGATTTTCAAGTCTATTGTGACGCTTCTCGACAAGGACTTGGAAGTGTATTGATGAAGGATGGTGTAACACCCTCAGAATCGGACCTATGCAAGTTTTAGCGAAACCCGCCAAACCCGCATAGAAACGATTCAAAGGTGCCCACCAGGCACTTTCGTGCGGGTGGAAAACGAAGTAATAACATTACACAACAGTCCTCGATAGGACCCACAGAACAGATATATATACAGCAGCGACTCAAAGAGTCAAGAATTCAGATATACGATACAAAGATCCAAATCACCTGTAAAACGATACAGCGTCCGGCTACGGACAAGATGCAAATGGGGATAAGAGCCCTGAAGAATAACCAATGGCGTCCATAACCCTGCCCAGGCCAAGCCGGAAGGGTAACCCTGCTAACGACGTCGATCTCAAAACCTGCTTAAACAAAAGGGGTGCCGACAAAGGGCAAAGGAAAAAGAGGAGCGTCAGTACTGAGGCCAGTACACGGCGAGACTAGAATTCGGCGGTCCTCGCCTACATAGGTATGGTGGACTGAAGCGGCAGCGGCAGCATGCACTAAACACCCTATAGAGACTCGATGCAACTGGCGGCTATTAGATAGGGGTACGAAAGACCTATCCGGATCCAACCTGAAGCGTACACCAAACATACCCATCCTGGTGTTTCCCCCTCGAGACCAAAAGAGGAAGTCAACCGAGGAACTCACACAGTTGGCAATTTTATTTGTTCGGTTATGGTTGCAGCAATTACTAGTCAGGTATAGATAATCATCCTGATAAAATAAGCAGTGGGCACTTTTAGTTAATCCTTCCGTTGTAGTTGCAACAATTACTAATCAGATACAGATAGCATGAGATAAACCCAAAACCCAGCAGTTGTTGATACTTTTATTCAGCCATTCCGTTGTAGTTGCAATACTTACTAGTCAGGTACAATGGTCGCAAGCGACACTCCAAACAAGCAATTGTGGGCAGTATTAATTAGCCATTCCATTATAGTGAAGCTGATTACTAGTCATTATAAAGTCAAATTTATAGCAATAAACTTTAGTTATGCTTGTCTATGGTCGAGATACTATGCTCCAAGTCGTCCATAACCGCGGACACGGCTTTTAGAAAGTTTTAACCCGGCCGGGGTGCACAAATAGCAACACACACTCGATCAACCTCGGAAAAACCAAATCAAAACCCAACGAGGCCTTCACGACTAAGCAATGACAGGATTCAGAAATATTTCAGGGGGCCACCCCATTGAGTAGACCCGCAACAAAGTAAGCAAGCTCCGAGACGGACTCAAGGTTTGCGACAATGGCTGTAAACGACTGGGAACCCGAAAGTGTGGCTGGGCTTGTCGATACCGCGAAAACACTCCGCTTACCTAAATACTACCGTGTGCTCCTCGCACAATCGTAAATAAAGCAGTAGCATGGCATAAGTACAGGATAGTAAACAAAACCTCAAACTAGTTTGTGGCCCCAAGAAATAAGACTGAATCAAGCTCTGGCTCAGGGGGGTCCCATATACCTCCCGGATGTGGATAGCGCGATAAATCAAGGAACAGGTATCAAGTACTCGGGGTCCTACGGGACACAAGTGGGCGTTCGGAAACCAAATATTATCTATCACCCACCGATGCCTCTGCTTACTTCAATTTTAGTTGTTAAACAGGAATTAAAGTGAACGAAAAGTAAAACTATGATCACCTCCAACATCAACATGCGGCAAAACATCAACAACTGTGGCACTGGACGACACCGCAACAGCACTTGAGCAAGCGACTACGACGCGCAAGTCCAACTATCTACCAAACAACAGGTAATAGGATGTGTCCAAGGCAATATAGGGCTGCACGGTATATCCCAGGTACGGAAACTAAAGCATCGCAACACAGATAGCAATAGATCAACAGGAGGGAATAAATACTATAAAAGTAAGATAGGTAGAAAGGGGGAGATGCTCGCCTGAAAACATTGTCGAAGGTTCAACCGAAGATCGGGGCGAAGCTCACATCAACTCAACGGCCTTATCCGCGAAGAACCAAAACACTAGAAGAAACACCGGATGCAATATTTAATACGACGGCAGAAGATCGGCATGATGCATGTATGATGCATGGCATGGCAAGGTGCGATGCAACTAGGTCATATTAAGTGGAACCGGGGTCCCGACAATTAATTAAACGGTTCAAGTTATTTAACTACCCCGCAATTTAAATGTTGTGTTATCATGGCAAGGTAAGTTACCGGTTCGCTACACAAATTTAAATGAGGCCAATATAAGGCTAGATTTGCCCGCATATGGGCCCCATATTTAATTATTAGGTGAATCGGCATAAGGCCCCCAAACCAAAGATATGCATGCGAGATGAATGATTAATATGCAACAAGTTGTTGTTATGTTATAAAATAGGGTTTCGGGAAGGGGTTCACACATTAGGGGTCTCGACGATCTTGGTTCCGGGGTTTGGGGTTCGGTCTCAGGGTCCAGGGTTCGACGGGATCGTTCTCTGCATGAACATTCTCGGTTAACGGCGTAGATCTCGTCGTCTCCGCGGTAGTCGGGCCATGATGTCGGTCTTGGCGTTCAAGGTGGCGAACTTGGCGTTCCGGGGTGGAGATCTTGCCGTATCGGGGAGAAGATCTTGGAGGTGCCGGCTTCGATTGTCGATGGAGAACTTTGCTCGGAGTCGGGAAGAAGTACTCGGTGTCCAAGTAGAAGACCTTGTTGGTTTGTCCCTTGGTCGGTGGCGAACTTGACCGATGGTCTATGAGGTCTCGCCTGGCGAATCCAAGATGTAGGGCTTGGCGTCATCCAACCTGAGAAGCGTCTGCATACCCTAGGATCCTTGCAAGAACTTGAA
The DNA here is from genome assembly GCA_916181665.1 of Avena sativa. Lineage (NCBI taxonomy): Eukaryota > Viridiplantae > Streptophyta > Magnoliopsida > Poales > Poaceae > Avena > Avena sativa. The sequence goes on along the minus strand of OV702283.1, from coordinate 148,680,259 downwards.
GGCCAAGGTTCTTAGCTTTCTCCCCACTGACTAGCACAATTGCAGCAGCACCATCGCTTGCTTCTGCCATGTATTTGGGGGCATCTGACATGTCTCCATGCCACCAGCGACCACAACATCGTTGATACCCAACTGAATCGACTACACCGCAAGCATGACAGCCTTCATCCCTGAGGAGCAAACTTTGTTGATTGTGGTGCAGGGGACAGTCGCCGGCGAGCGTGGGGCGCGCGGCGGGCGCGGCGAGGCGAGCAGGGCGGGGCGGCTCCGGCGGGGGTCGGAGTGGGCGAGGAAGGGACGGGGGCGGCCGGAGGGCAGCGGGCTCGGGGCGGCGGTACCAGTGGGAGGAGGAGGGCGCTGGCGAGCTCGAGCGGAGCGGCGGAGGCTGAGCGCGGACGGGGCGCAGGAGGCGGCGGCGCCGGCGTGCACGAGCGGAGGCGGCGGTTGGCCGCAGAGGCGAGCGCGCGAGGGAGGTGGGCGGCCTGGCCGGAGGGAGCGGTGGCGGCGCCGGAGAGGGAGGTTGATGGGCGGTGGCGTGCGGTGGGATGGGCGGAGGCGAGCTTGCAGAGAGGTGGGAGAGGGGCAGCGCCGGCGGGGACGCGGGGTAGAGGAAGAGGGGGGCCGGCGGAGGCGAGCGCCGGCGAGGAGAGAGCGTGCGCGCGCGGGGCAGAGGAGGGAGCATGCACGCGCGGGGCAGAGGGGCTAGAGGAGGAAGATGAGTGCGGGGAGGGAGGCGCGGTTGCAGGTGGGTGGTGGGGTCGCTAGCTGGTGGGGCCGGGCGCGTGGGCGCGCGGGGCAGAGGAGACTGGTGTGCGTGTGTGTAGCGCGTTGGGTGGGCAGGGTGTGTGCTGGGGTGTGTTTGTGTGGTGGGGTTGGGGAGTGGGGTGAGAGAGAGAGGGAGGCCAAGTGGCAGCATCTGATTGGGTGGGGGGAGAGGAGATGCGAGGTGGCGCGACGGGGTTGGCCGGAGTGATGTGGCCAGAGGGATGGGTAGATAGGTTGGTAGGAAAAGAAAACGGGGTGGACCGATCTGTTTTGTACGGGGGTGGTCGTTCGGGTCGATTTGGCCCGTTCGACTGCCCCCACTAAAATAATATAAAATTTTATTTGTTTTAAACAAGACTTATGCAGACTGATAGCAGACAAAACAAAATATTCGGGCGACCCGGGTTTGCGTGTTGAACAAAGGCGGGGCGTTTAGAAAACAAAACTGGGTTTTTCCGAAATAGTTTTATGCGAGCAAATGCAAGATGATGACGATGCTCAAATGCAAAGTGGCATGATGACATGAGCATGCGGTCACGATGATGCAATGCACAAAAACAACGCGATTTTCTCGTAGTGGTTTTGCGGGATGCCACAGATGGGAAAGTGGTATCCTATGCCTCCCGACAACTTAAGAACCATGAACACAATTATCCCACTCATGATTTGGAACTTGCATCTGTGGTTCATGCACTCAAGGTATGGAGACACTACCTCATGGGCAAACATTGTGATGTGTTCACAGATCATAAAAGTTTGAAGTACATCTTCACCCAAAAAGAGTTGAATATGAGACAACGAAGATGGCTTGAGCTAATTAAGGATCATGACTTGGATTTACAGTATCACCCCGGAAAGGCAAACGTGGTGGCTGATGCCTTAAGCCGTAAGGTATATGTAAATGGACTTACCGCAGGGGAACTTCCAGAGGATTTATGCAAGCAATTCAGGGACCTCAGGCTAGAGATAGTCCCGAAAGGACACATAGCGACTATGGAAATAGTGTCCACCTTCCAAGAAAGGATCCAAGAAGCACAAAAGGGGGATAAAGAGTTGGAAGAAATAAGAGTCAGGATAAATGAAGGAAAGACTAAAGAATTTCGTCTGGACGAAAAAGGAACCCTCTGGTATGGGAAGCGTTTGTGCGTTCCCAATGACCCCGATATCAGGAAGATGATTCTACGAGAAGCTCATGATTCGCCATATTCAATTCATCCAGGCAACACAAAGATGTACATGGATGTGAAGGATAGATTCTGGTGGAATAACCTAAAGAGAGATATTGCAGAGTATATTTCTCTGTGTGATGTGTGCAACAGAGTTAAAGCCGAGCATCAGAAACCGGCAGGATTACTACAACCACTACCTATACCCGACTGGAAGTGGGACAAGGTAGGCATGGATTTCATCACGGGATTACCCCGGACTCGTTCTGGATTTGATTCTATCTGGGTAGTGGTGGACCACTTCACCAAGGTGGCTCACTTCATCCCCGTAAAGACCACATATACAAGTGCTAAGCTTGCTAAGATATACATGTCAAGAATTGTAAGTGTGCATGGTGTTACCAAGGGAATTGTGTCAGATAGAGGCACCCAGTTTACTTCGAAATTTTGGCGTCAACTACATGAGTCTCTTGGAACCCGACTAGAATTCAGTACTGCCTTCTACCCTCAAACAGATGGCCAAACAGAAAGGGTGAATCAAATTTTGGAAGATATGTTGAGAGCTTGCGCACTAGACTACGGGTCTAGTTGGGACGATAACCTGCCATATGCGGAGTTCTCATACAACAACAGCTACCAGACAAGTATCAAGATGGCTCCGTTTGAAGTTCTATACGGCAGGAAGTGTAGGACTCCATTGCTATGGAATGGAGTTGGAGAACGCAGTCTTTTTGGACCGGACTTGATAAAGGATGCCGAAGAAAAGGTGCGACAGATTCAGGATAGGCTAAAGATAGCCCAATCCCGACAGAAGAGCTACGCTGATTCCAAACGCAGAGATGTGACCTATGAAATAGGGGACCGTGCGTATCTCCGAGTTTCACCCCTACGTGGAGTTAAGAGGTTCGGAATCAAGGGCAAATTAGCCCCACGATTCATAGGACCATATAAGGTTCTGGCCCGTAGAGGAGAAGTTGCTTATCAGTTGGAGTTACCGGAAGGACTGACTGTTCATGATGTGTTCCATGTGTCACAACTAAAGAAGTGTCACCCGGAGATGGCTGAAACACCGCTAAGAGACACCGTTCCCCTAGATGAGGTTCAATTGGAGAATGACCTTACCTATGAGGAAAAACCCATCAGAATACTGGAAACAGCCGAAAGGGTTACCCGCACTAAGACTATAAGATTCTTCAAGGTACAATGGAACCACCACTCCGAAGAAGAAGCTACGTGGGAACGTGAAGACGATATGAGAACGGAGCACCCACACCTATTTGCTAGCCAACCCGAATCTCGAGGACGAGATTCTTCTTAAGGGGGGTAGGTTTGTAACATCCCAGATTCTGTGTTTGGATGTTATTAGTGTCATGCATCATCCTTGCATCATTTGCATCCTACATTTGAAAACATTGCAACTACAAAAATCCAAACACATAAACCCTTTTAAAAACCCTATTCAATATTCTCATAAGTGAGCACCCTTGATGTATTGTTTGACCCTTCAAAAAACTTGGTAAAAATAGTAAGCCATGGTCCTATGTTGACCACCTCAATTTTATGAGAATTTAGAAACAAGTTTCATAAATTTTTTACCTAGTTTGCAAAAGTTATTGGGGTTTAAAGAAAACAGAAAAGGGAAAATGTTTAAGGGAAAAAAAGGGGAAAACCTACCTAACTGGGCCGCAACGCAGCCCACCAGCACCCGCCAGGCGCCGCAGCCCAGCACCGGCCCGCTCCACCCCTCGATCGCTGACGCGGGGGTCCCACCCCGTCGTCTCCCTCCTGGAGACCGCGGCGGACACGGCTGCCGGCCTCCCCGGACTCGTATCCGCGCCGGACTCGACCGCTCCCTCGTCCCCGTCTCCGCCCCATATAAGCCCGCAACCCACTGCCTCGAAACCCTAAGGTTTTGGTTCCGCCAACGCCGCCATCGACCGCGCCACGGATCTCGCCGGAGTTGAGCTCGGACGAACTCGAGACAGAGGTTCCGAGCCTCGCCTCCACCTCTTCTTCCACTCCGCGCGACCCCCACCCTCGACTCTCTCTCCTCGCGATAACCTCCCCCTATCTCTTGCAGCGACGCGCTTGCGATTGCTCGCCGGAGCTTCGCCGGGGACAGAGAAGAACGGCAGGACCTTGCCGCCAGACGAGGAAGCAAGGAGGCTCGAAGAGGCTACGAACGCGACCGCGAGGACCAGGCGCTCCCAGTCGACCACGCCACCACCGCGGGGAGCCACCAGAGCGCCGCCGGCCATCATCGCCGACGCCATCGCCGCCCCTCGCCGCCGACACACCCTGTAAGTCGCCGCCGCTCCTCCTGACCGTCGGATTGAGGTTTAACGTGTAGGATTAGAAGATCACCGAAAGGGTATCGGCGAGTAGCAGCGTGCTACGTGGCCGTGCGCTTCAGCACGCACACGCCAGCGCCGCGTCACCCATCTGGAGCCAATCAGAAGCTGCCACTTGGCAAGCCTTTTTAGATCTGTTTGCAGATTTGAAGTGAAACTTGCGAAATTCATATAAAATTGAATTTTTGGCCAAACTTAGCTTATAATATACCGTTGGATTCCTAATTTTGAGTAGAATCCAAATCTGCAATAATATTCCAGGTTCACAGTAAAGTTTTAGGTGTAGACTTTGATCTTTAGATTAGGGTGTTTTATCCTATAGAAAATTAATTGAAATTTTGTTTTAATTGATTCTTGTTGCAATAACTTTGTATCCACAATACCTACTGATCCAGATCATTAAACTTTGCTTAGGATTATTGGATCTAACTTGGGGCTATTTAAATGGTTGATCTCCTATAATCCTCGGAATTGTTTTAGCGATTCAAATTAGATCTAAACCCTTGGAAAATAAATTCTAGTGACACCCTTACACTATCACAACACAAACTTGCTACCTCGATCAATTTAACCAACCTTGCATAAACGACCATGTTGCATGCATGCATGTTTTCCTTTGTGTATGCTTTGAGCAAGTTGTGATCAATTCTATGTTTGTGAATCGTTAGATTGCTCGGAGTGCGCTAAGGAGTGCTATTGTGTAGAGTGCTGCTCGGATCAAGGCAAGTTACACCACTTGTTCATAATTTTCTCCCAGTTTTGATTCTATTCATGTGATCTTCAAAATTCTGTAGTATGCATGTGTAGGATGATCTAGTAGAATTTTCCTTAGTATTATTTTTGCAAGTGCGATGATTTTGTAGTATGCCATGAGTAGCTCTATACTTAGGATTTCCCATCCTAATAGGTTACCCCTGTTTTGCTAAGTATTGCTTGCTATGCTATATATACAAAGTACCGTTGGGAGGGTTCGAAAGACAAAGAAATTTCTAAGTATAAAGGCTCTCTAGAGCAAACTTTTCTTCTCAAATCCACTTCAAAATAAAACTAAGTTTTCTTCTGGGCGGAATGGTTGTCGCGTCAACAAGTGTGATTTTGGTGGAGGACGGCCGCCCAGGAATCAAAGAAGTCTGCCATGTTTCAGAATTCAGAAGCTTCCAGTGCAACCACAATACATTATGGGCTCTGTCTTGGCCTAGTACTTAGTGGGAAACCTCACCTGGGTACCAACATTTGGAGGTTCTTGGCACGGTTGGATCCGGAAGGTAGAGGGGCTACTAAGGGAAAGCCTCGCCATGGTCTTGTCTGTAAAAGGACTTGATCATGGATTGTGGGTAAAGTGCACAAACTCTCGAGAGTATTGCAATCTGATCGATCAGCCGTGTTCACGGTAACAGAACAACAATGAGCATCTAAAGGATGGAGCCTCTGAAGGATCTTCCTCTCTCTTTTCTAAAACAAATTTTTGAAACCCATGGCGTGCGTAATATCGCTAATGGGTGGGAATTTGGGAACTTGGTGTGTAATATCCAAGTGACGCTTGGTGCGTAATATCCAAGTTTTTGGTTGTTTGGACACTTGGTGCGTAATATCCTCGTGTGCCACTCGACCTTATTCTATTCAAGCAAATGTTTACAAAGTAGGGCAATCTTCTATTCTTCTCTCTACTTAAGAAAATTAGCTTTGAGCAAATGAACTCTACAGCCTATACCAGCCTTGCATGTAGAGATAGTCTTTTCTCTCCTTGGTGTAATTTGCCAATACATTCAAAGTATTGACCCAACTTGTTGGCTGCACGTCTTATGTGCAGAATCCGAAGATTGAAAGTGTAGGGGTTCGTAGCATGGAAAACAAAAATTTTCTATCGCGTACAAACAAACAAGCCAAGATCTATCTACTAGATTGTAGCAACGAGTCGATGGAATAACTTACCCTCGAAGATTCCAAAGTGTTTAACGAGAGCGGATTCTCGTGGGTGATGTAGTCGTACTCTTCCCGATCTCAAGATCGTGTAGACGATCCTTCCGGCGCTGCGTTCCGGCAGCGCTCCCGCAGTCGGTCACACGTTCGGTACTCGACGAAGACCTTCCTCTCCCTTGTTCCAGCAGGCAGCGGAGGTTGTAGCACTCTCCTCGCGATTCCGGCAGCACAACGGCGTGGTACCGAAAGTAGACTCCTCCCCCAAGTCGGTTTCAACCACCTCTTGCTTGTTTCCCACAGTTTCCTGTTTTAGCCGTTTGACTTTCAAACTGACCATTTGACTTTTCTGTTTTAGGATTCAATTTAATCCTTTATTTGGAACAGCAAGAACACTTAGTACATGATGCAATCATTCCAATATGTAATGACACATTCATGTACCCCTTCCCCCCGGAGTGCCGGACATTCCGGAACCTTCTAGAACATTCCCGATGAAAACACCGGAATCATTTCCGAACTCCGAAACGGGACTTTCCTTATATGAATATTATTCTCCGGACCATTCCGGATCACCTCGTGATATCCCGGATCCCATCCGAGACTCCGAACAACATTCGGTCTCTTTCTCATAATACCATAACTACTCAAACAACGTCGAATCCTTAAGTGTGTCTCCCTACGGTTCGTGAATTATGCGGACATGATCGAGACACTTCTCCGAAAAATAACCAATAGAGGAATCTGGAAATTCATATGGCTCCCACATATCTCTACGATTACTTTGCGATCGAATGAACCACTTACATACGATACCAATTTCCCTTTGTCTCACGATATGTTACTTATCCGAGGTTATGATCGTCGGTATTTCTGTATACCTAGTTCAACCTCGTTACCGATAAGTACTCTTTTCTCGTTCCCGTGATATGTGATCCCTTGTGATCCAGTCACATGCTTGCAAGCTAATTGGATGACATTCCACCGAGAGGGCCCAGAGTATATCTATCCGTCATATGGATGGACCAATACTTTCCGAACACTCAACGCCACCTTTATAGCCACCCAGTTACGGTGTGGTGTTTGATGTCATCAAAGCATCCATCCGGTAAAGGTGATAAGCATGATCTCATGGTCGAAGGAATTAGGTTACTATGTATCAGAAAGCATATAGCAATTGAACTATTGAAATGACTTGATCTTTATGCTACGCTTATCTATAGGAGTATGTCCACCATATCATTCTCCTAACGATATGATCTTGTTGTCGATAACATCTCAATGTTCATGATAGGGAAACCTCAATCATTAATCAACCAACAAGCTAGTGAAGTATAGAGGCTATACTAGGGACTTCAAATTAAGTTTACAAAACACACAAGTATCAATGTTTCCTTGTTAATACTATTATAGCATGAATGTAAACATTTATCATAAACACAAAGATATAATAATAACTACATTTATTATTGCCTCTAGGGCATATCTCCAACGGTCTCCCACTTGCACTAGAGTCATCTAATCTAGATTACATGGTAATATACCGAACACCCATGGCAGTTTGGTGTTGGTCATGTTTTGCCCTCGGGAGAGGTTTAGTCAATGGATCCGCCACATTCAGATCTGTGTGTACTTTGCAAATCTTTATATCCCCATCTTGGATATATTCTCGAATAGCGTGAAAACGTAGCTTGATATGCTTCAGCTTCTTGTGTGACCTTGGTTCTTGCGCATTGGCTATGGCGCCCATGTTATCACAGTAGATAGACATTGGGTCCAGCGCACTAGGAACCACACCCAGCTCTGTAATGAACTCTTTCATCCATATCTCTTCTTGTGAAGCCTCCGAAGCAGCCATGTATTCCGATTCAGTTGAAGATCTCGCCACAACGCTTTGCTTTGCACTCCTCCAGCTAACTGCTGCACCATTCAAAAAAATACGTATCCAGATTGTGATTTAGAATCATCCGGATCGGTGTTCCAACTAGCATCGGTGTAACCATTAACAACGAGCTGTTCATCACCTCCATAAGAAAGAACCATATCCTTAGTTCTTCTCAAGTACTTAAGGATATTTTTGACCGCTGTCCAATGATCCATTCCTGGATCACTTTGATATCTGCTAGTTAAACTAACAGCATATGCAATGTCGGGTCTAGTACATAGCATGGCATACATTAGAGATCCTATGGCTGAGGCATAGGGAGTCTTACTCATCCTTTCTCTATCTTCTGCCGATGTCGAACTTTGAGTTTTACTCAAGGTCGTATTGGGCAACATGGGCAAGAACCCTTTCTTGCTTTCTTCCATTCCAAACCTCTTTAGAACTTTGTCCAAATATGTACTCTATGACAATGATATTTGGCGTTTCGATCTATCTCTGTAAATCTTTATGCCTAATATGTAAGCTGCTTCGCCAAGATCCTTCATTGAAAAACTATTATTCAAATATTCCTTGACACTATTAAGAAGGTCTACATCATTCCCAATCAACAATATGTCATCCACATATAGTATTAAGAATGCTACAGAGCTCCCACTCACTTTCTTGTAAATACAAGCTTCTCCATAAGTTTGTATAAAACCAAAACTTTTGATTACCTTATCAAAACGTTGATTCCAACTTCGGGATGCTTGCTTCAATCCATAGATGGACCGTTGAAGTTTGCATACCTTGTTAGCATCTTTAGGATCGACAAAACCTTTGGGTTGCATCATATACAACTCTTCATCAATATCTCCATTGAGGAATGCTGTTTTGACATCCATCTGCCATATCTCATAATCATAATATGCAGCGATTGCTAACATAATCCTGACAGACTTTAGCTTCGCTACCGGTGAGAAAGTCTCATCGTAGTCAACTCCTTGAATTTGTCGAAACCCTTTTGCGACAAGTCGAGCTTTATAGACAGTAACATTACCATCAGCATCTGTTTTCTTCTTGAAAATCCATTTGTTCTCGACAGCCTTCCGGCCATCCGGTAAGTCCACCAAAGTCCATACTTGGTTTTCGTACATGGATCCAATCTCGGATTTCATGGCTTCTTGCCATTTATTGGAATCTGGGCTCATCATTGCTTCCTCATATGTCTCGGGGTCATCGGTGTTATCCACCAACATGACACTCATAACGGGATCATACCAATCTGGAGTGGTACGAGTTCTCGTTGACCTCCGAGGCTCTGCAGTAACTTCAACCGAAGTTTCATGATCACCATCATTAGCTTCCTCTCTTATTGGTGCAAGCACCATAGGAACTTCTTCCGGTGCTGCGCTACTCGCAATTTCGAGAGAAGGTTCGACAACCTCGTCGAGTTCTACTTTCCTTCCAGTCACTTCTTTCGAGAGAAATTCCTTCTCTAGAAAGGATCCATTCTTGGCAACGAAGATTTTGCCTTCGGATCTATGATAGAAGGTATACCCAATAGTTTCCTTCGGGTATCCTATGAAGACACATTTTTCCGCTTTGGGTTCAAGCTTGTCCGGCTGTAACTTCTTTACATAGGCTTCGCATCCCCAAACTTTAAGGAACGACAATTTAGGTTTCTTCCCAAACCATAATTCATACAGTGTCGTTTCAACGGATTTAGACGGTGCCCTATTTAAAGTGAATGCGGCTATTTCTAATGCATAACCCCAAAATGATAGCGGTAAATCTGTAAGTGACATCATAGAACGAACCATATCTAAGAGAGTTCGATTACGACGTTTGGACACACCATTACGCTGTGGTGTTCCCGGCGGTGTCAATTGTGAAAGTATTCCGCATTTCTTCAAATGCTCGCCAAACTCATAACTTAGATATTCACCTCCACGATCAGAACGTAGAAATTTAATCTTCTTGTTACGTTGATTCTCTACCTCACTTTGAAACTCCTTAAACTTCTCAAAAGTTTCGGACTTATGTTTCATGAAATAGATATACCCATATCTACTCAAGTCATCCGTGAAGGTAAGAACATAACGATAACCACCGCGCGATGCTACACTCATTGGACCACACACATCGGTATGTATGATTTCCAATAAGTCCGTAGCTCGCTCCATCATACCAGAAAATGGAGTCTTAGTCATTTTTCCCATCAGACATGCTTCGCATCTTTCAAGTGATTCAAAATCAAGTGATTCAAGAAGTCCATCGGAATGGAGTTTCTTCATACGTTTCACTCCGATGTGACCAAGACGACAGTGCCACATATAGGTCGAATTATCGCTTGATTTTAAACGTTTAGCCTCAATGTTATTAATATGTGTATTTCCACTATCGAGATTCAACAAGAATAGACCATCTATCAAAGGTGCATGTGCATAAAACATATTACTCATATAAATCGAACAACCATTATTCTCGGACTTAAACAAGTAACCGTCTCGCAATAAACAAGATCCTGATATAATGTTCATGCTCAATGCAGGCACCAAATAACAATTATTTAAGTATAAAACTAATCCCGATGGTAGATGAAGAGGTAGCGTGCCGACCGCGATCACATCAACCTTTGATCCGTTTCCCACGCGCATCGTCACCTTGTTCTTCGCTAGCTTCCGTTTATTCTGTAGCACCTGTTTCGAGTTACAAATATGAGCAACCGAACCAGTATCAAATACCCAGGCACTACTACGAGTACTAGTGAGATACACATCAATAACATGTATATCAGATATACCTTTCTTCTTGATGTTGCCGTTCTTCAAATCCGCCAAGTACTTTGGGCAATTCCGCTTCCAGTGACCTTCTCCCTTGCAGTAAAAGCACTCAGTATCAGGCTTGGGTCCAGCCTTGGTATTCTTTGCTGGCGTGGTAACTTTCTTACCACCCTTCTTGAAGTGTCCCTTTTGCTTAGACTTGCCTTTCTTGAATTTGGTGGTCTTATTGACCAACAACACTTGGTGCTCTTTCTTGATCTCCACTTCTGCATATTTCAACATGGCAAAGAGTTCTGGCAACGTCTTGTTCATGTTCTGCATATTGTAGTTCATCACAAAGTTCTTGTAACTTGGTGGTAGTGATTGGAGGACACGGTAAATCCCCAAAGCATTAGGAATCACTATACCCAAGCTTTGAAGTTTGTTTGCGTGCCCAGACATTTTAAGCACATGATCACTGACGGAGCTGCCCTCTTCCATCTTGCAGTTAAAGAACTTTTCAGAAGCCTCATAGCTTTCAATTGCCGCATGAGTCTCAAAAATCAATTTGAGATCCTCGACAATATCATATGGGTCTGAATCCTCAAACCTTTTCTGAAGCTCCGATTCCAAACCATACAAGATAGCACACTGAACTATGGAGTACTGATTCTTCCGAGCAAGGTAAACATTCTTTACTTCATCGGGAGCATCATCTGCAGGTGGGTCACCCAGCGGTGCATCCAGCACATAGGTCAAATTACCAGCTGTGAGGACAATCCTCAAATTGCGGAACCAATCCGCGAAGTTGCTTCCATTGTTTTTCAACTTTTCTTTCTCTAGGAACGCATTAAAATTGATGGTAGGGGCTGCCATTGATCTACAACATATTTGCAATAGTTTAGACTAAGTTTATGACAAATTGAGTCCAAATTAATTAATGTAATTAAACTAGGTGAACTCCCACTCAAAACAATATCCCTCACATTGTTTTAGTGATCACACGAACCAAATCCACCATATCAACATCGATCATCACGAGAGTTGATATAGTTTCAATGGTGAACAATCGTCATGTTCATCATATCTACTATATGATTCATGCTTTACCTTTCGGTGATCCGTGTTCCGAGACCATGTCTGTACATGCTAGGCTCGTCAAGATCAAACCTTAGTTTCCGCATGAGCAAATCTGGCTTGCTCACGTTGTATACACTTGCAGAATCTAACACACCCGATCATCACGTGGTGCTTCGAAACAACAAGCTTTAGCAACGGTGCTAACTAAGGGTGAACACTTTATGACTTGAAATTCATGTGCATGAGGGATCATCTTATAATGCTACCGTCGTCTACTAAGCAATACAAGATGCATAAAGGATTAACATCACATGCAATTCATAATATGTGATATGATATGGCCTTTCTTCTTTGTGATTCCGATCTCCATCTTCAAGCACGAACATGATCTCCATCATCACCGGCATCGCATCAAGGTCAATGACGCTTCTCCATGGTTGTCGTCCACCGGCTTCAACTATTACAACTACTTTGAATAGACACGCGGGTCTTAACATAAATTAAAGACAACCATATGGCTCCTGCCGGTTGCCAACTTACAATAAGGAACATTGCATACATCAAATATAATCACAATCATGGCCATATCACATCACTTCACACCCCTGCAAAACAAAGTTAGACGCCTCTACTTTCTTTGCATATTTTACGTGGTTTGGGGCTTTCAATAAGTGTCGTTCTAACTTACGAACAAGAACCACAACATTGATACTAGCATTGTTGATCACCCGTTGTAAATTGGATCTTAACTATGCTAGGAGAAACAGGCACCCGCAAAGCCACTTATGCAATATAAGTTGCATGTCAATCGTGGAGCAAGTCTCATGAACGATGTCATGTAAGGTTAGCCCGGGCCGCTTCATCCCAACATACCGCAAGATGCAAAGTACACAAGAAGCAATCGACAATAAAAGCATCAACGCCCATAATGACCATTGTGTTCTACTCGTGCAACAGATCTACATATAGACACGGCTCTGATACCACTGTAGGGGTTCGTAGCATGGAAAACAAAAATTTTCTATCGCATACAAACAAACAAGCCAAGATCTATCTACTAGATTGTAGCAACAAGTCGATGGAATAACTTACCCTCGAAGATTCCAAAGTGTTTAACGAGAGCGGATTCTCGTGGGTGATGTAGTCGTACTCTTCCTGATCTCAAGATCGTGTAGACGATCCTTCCGGCGCTGCGTTCCGGCAGCGCTCCTGCAGTCGGTCACACGTTCGGTACTCGACGAAGACCTTCCTCTCCCTTGTTCCAGCAGGCAGCGGAGGTTGTAGCACTCTCCTCGCGATTCCGGCAGCACAACGGCGTGGTACCGAAAGTAGAGGGGAGATCCCGCAGGGCTTCGCCTTAAGCCGGAGCGAGTATGGTGGAGTATGAGAGAGAACTATTAGTGGTCTAGAGTTTAGACACACCAATTAGAAGGCTCTAAACCGAAGGCTAGGGCAATTAGAAGCTCTAAACCAAAACGGCTCTAAACCGGAGATTAGAGGATAGGAACTTGTGTGTCCAGAGGAGGAGGCCCTGCCCCTCCTCTTATAGGTGGGAGGCGCGGCGAAGGGGAGGGGAGTCCCTCCCCAAGTCGGCCTTGGTTGGCGTGCCGGCTTGGGGAGGAGACTCCTCCCCCAAGTCGGTTTCAACCACCTCTTGCTTGTTTCCCACAGTTTCCTGTTTTAGCCGTTTGACTTTCAAACTGACCATTTGACTTTTCTGTTTTAGGATTCAATTTAATCCTTTATTTGGAACAGCAAGAACACTTAGTACATGATGCAATCATTCCAATATGTAATGACACATTCATGTACCCCTTCCCTCCCCGGAGTGCCGGACATTCCGGAACCTTCTAGAACATTCCCGATGAAAACACCGGAATCATTTCCGAACTCCGAAACGGGACTTTCCTTATATGAATCTTATTCTCCGGACCATTCCGGATCAACTCGTGATATCCCGGATCCCATCCGAGACTCCGAACAACATTCGGTCTCTTTCTCATAATACCATAACTACTCAAACAACGTCGAATCCTTAAGTGTGTCTCCCTACGGTTCGTGAATTATGCGGACATGATCGAGACACTTCTCCGAACAATAACCAATAGAGGAATCTGGAAATTCATATGGCTCCCACATATCTCTACGATTACTTTGCGATCGAATGAACCACTTACGAACGATACCAATTTCCCTTTGTCTCACGATATGTTACTTATCCGAGGTTATGATCGTCGGTATCTCTGTATACCTAGTTCAACCTCGTTACCGATAAGTACTCTTTTCTCGTTCCCGTGATATGTGATCCCTTGTGATCCAGTCACATGCTTGCAAGCTAATTGGATGACATTCCACCGAGAGGGCCCAGAGTATATCTATCCGTCATATGGATGGACAAATCCCACTCTTGATCCATGTGTCTCAACCAATACTTTCCGAACACTCAACGCCACCTTTATAGCCACCCAGTTACGGTGTGGTGTTTGATGTCATCAAAGCATCCATCCGGTAAAGGTGATAAGCATGATCTCATGGTCGAAGGAATTAGGTTACTATGTATCAGAAAGCATATAGCAATTGAACTATTGAAATGACTTGATCTTTATGCTACGCTTATCTATAGGAGTATGTCCACCATATCATTCTCCTAACGATATGATCTTGTTGTCGATAACATCTCAATGTTCATGATAGGGAAACCTCAATCATTAATCAACCAACAAGCTAGTGAAGTATAGAGGCTATACTAGGGACTTCAAATTAAGTTTACAAAACACACAAGTATCAATGTTTCCTTGTTAATACTATTATAGCATGAATGTAAACATTTATCATAAACACAAAGATATAATAATAACTACATTTATTATTGCCTCTAGGGCATATCTCCAACAGAAAGGTGCGTAGGGATCGCGGGTCTACACTCGACAAGCCTGGGCGTTGATGGAATCATGCTGCTTTTATGTTTCCGCTGTTATTTGAGCTAGCATAATGCTAAGCAATTTTTGTAATAATTTCATACTCTGGATTCTCCGTGTAATAAAGACTTTGTGTTTTACATGATATTTCATCGACTATGAGTGCTAGCTATTGATCCAGGGACTAGCATGTTAATCACAGGGACTTAGGATCCTTACCGATCTGAGGTCACTACATTCCATGGTGCTAGAAGCCTCCCCTCCAAATGTGGCGTTCAAGAGAGACCTCATTGGACCCAGACTTGTGCGGTGACCCAGCATACCACTGCATGTGTAGTAAACTATAGTCGTTGACATGACATCCACATAACACCGTTCTGTAAATATCACATCCCTCACAGTGGTACAACAGAAACATTGCGGGTCCATATTAAAAACATTCACACATTATTATTATTACAATACCAGAATTTCAAGACTTCAAAAGGATTCAACTTACAAACCAAAATATAAATGTTTCAGCGGAATTTAAAAGTAACAACTCCTACTAGGAGTTGAGCTCAGTAGCTTATTCTATAGAGTTCATGTTGCTCGGCTCCGTCGGTTACTACTGACTAGGTTACTTAGTTGGACTCATTGTCATCGACACAATAGCGGATTTCGTAATCCACTCCTTCAACACCTCCTGACAGGTCAGGCTCCTCGTAGAACACATCTTCTTGGCTTTCGGCTGCATACATTGGCGTGTCTTCGGGATCCTCAGAGTCTAAGCAAGGGATCAAAGGAAAGGATGAGTAACAGCGTTACCCGACAAGTTCATTATATGCAAGGTGGGAAGTTTGATGCTCTAACTACCACCTCGGACTATAAGTCCTTTGCACTATGCAGTTTTTGTAAATCTTTCTTCAAAGATTGATTTTATTATTGAAAATCTATGACCACCAGCCTTCACAGGTTGACCAGAACTTTCATGGAGTTCCTTTCCTGCCGCGTTCGCAGCTCCTTCCCGGAATAGGGAGTAACAAGTTACAATTCTTACACTCTACAGAGGTTCGTTACTTTACCCATGAGAGATAAACTCCTTGTTGCACAACCGGGCGTACTTTCCCGTCCACAATTCCATGATGTGGGGCCCAGTAGGTGGTCCAATCCAATCACTGCCCCCTTCGCGACCTCGTATGCCTCCTTGGTGTACACCATGCCCACATATTGAATTACGGCAATGGTTTGTACAGACCGTTAGATGCCAGAACTATCGTGGGACGTTGAGGGTTCCCACCCATATTCTGCATATCCTCTACGAAATACCAATTAATATGCACGCTACGAGGATAACAGCCACGACCTGCATATCCGGCTACATGCGAGAGGAAGAAGATACAGCTGACTTCTCTGTCCCATTCCAAATCTCATGGCTAACGCGTGATATACGATGCTAGAATCATTAATGTCATGGGTTATTAAGTTCCTAATTGATTATCATTGTGGCAAATAGAACCCTAAGTTCTATTGCTCCATTGGTTAATAGTCTGCTGCCAAGGGGGGTAGCTGCCCCCCTTGTGGATGTCGTCCGGTCCATAGTCTTGAGATATGTGCCAAGCTTGATTAAGAGTGCACCTTGTGATGATGAGTGGTTAACTATTTATAATAAAGTTGACTTCCGCCAGCACATCAGCTGCCAATAGCAGTGATACAAGAGCAAGAACAAATTGTTATAGACTTGTCAGTTAGCTTATCTCAACATGCATGGTGTGGCGTGCAATAGGTTGTACAAGACTAGTAGGATTCTGACCAGATTTGTTCTTATATGCATGTTAAGTGAATTAGATACTCAAATACTGCACATGATATGACATATGCATGGTTGTCGTAATGCATGCATTGCAGTACACATGCATGTTAGCTACATAGTCTATATGCATGCATGCATGCTTGATTGCACTATGCGACATGCATGGACACACTTTATGCATGGCATAAGAGTAAAAGCAAATATTTTTCTTTGTTTGTTAGTCTGTTCACGGGGCATGTTAAGCTACATATGCAAAAAAAATGAATGAATACGTGTGTAGTGTGTTGCACTGCACAACGTAATATATGCTATGCTGGCTACGCATACAAATAAAATTTTACTATTCGGTTCTAACACAAAAAACAACCTAGATTCCTATCATGGATGCATGCATGCTTAGGCTTCTAACACAGCACGACAGTCAATGCATTCACTAATCGCTAATTACTATGCCACCACTGGTAACAGATAGCGAGCTATAGTGCAGATCTCGGCACACATCGTACGGTGTTGGCTTGGGGGGAAGCTATCCCTGTTGGCAGCAAATCCACACTCTTGCTCCATTATATCATCGCTTAGGATGATATCTAAGATTTCTTTATTTGTGTAAGTAATATTTTCTTTCTTTGGAGTATATATGATAACACACAATTTGCAATTACTTTGGTAAAGACTCTTCAAAGGATATGAGCAAGTGATGAACTTGCCTTGTGATTGCAAGGTAGTGAAGTCTGATGCTTGCACTGGACCTTGAGCTTCTATGTCTACAAAAACATCATTATTGCCCGGTAAGGACAGTATTTAAAGAAGCAAAATGATTATGCAAAATAATGTAATGCATTATTTAGCTTTGTGTGTATTCTCCCCCATTATCTAAATTACAAAAATTCTTTTTAATAATAAAGAATTTATAAATATTAATTTTTAATATTTATTGAATATTGTATTCTTTTGTTTTATTTCATTTTATTTGAATTTTATTTATTTAATAATTCTTTTAAGAATTATCATTTAAATACCAAAAATTGATATTTAAATATTTTTTTAGTATTTTTCTAAAATACTACAATATTAATATATAATTGAAGTGATTTTTATTTATTTTTATCATCTTTCAATAATTTTGTTAAATTCCATAAGGAATAAATATAGTACAAAATTCTTAATAAATTTATATGTCTAAAATTTTATTTCTTAATTTATTTGGATAGTTTGGATTATTGTGAATCCAAAAATATTTTATTTATAATTTTTGGATTTTTATTTTATTTTCTAGAATTTATTTAAGTTCAGGGGCATTTTGGTCTTTTCTTATTTATTAAAAACTGCCTTTAGGTAAATGGGCTGCCTGTGTTGGTCTATTGGGCCTTGTGGCCAAATAGGGCAGAGTCAAAACGACACCCCGAAGGGTTCTGGCCCAACCAGCCCAACTCTCTCTCGATCTCACCTCTCTTCTTCTTCTCCTCCCCCGACCCCGTGGCCAGTGATGCCACCGCCGACGATTCACGTCGCCGTGGACCTTCCTGGCCGCCGCCGTGGTGCAGGGCGAGGTTGTCGACCCTGCTCTACCCTCCTGTCCAATTTGATTTGGACCTGAAGCCCTCCTGTGGCCAGACCGGCTCCATTCCAAACCCTAGGGTTTGGGGTGACGCTGGTGCTATCGCTGCCGCTGTTGTCGTGTGCCACGGGGGTGTTCCTCGCCATCAGGCGTGGCTAGGGTTGCTGCCTCAGCGTGGTGTGGGTCGCAGTGCCCCCTTGGGGGTGCTCCCCGTGCCGCCGTGCTCGTCGTCGACCACTGCTTCCTCTTCTCGCCCACAACAACATTCTTTAGTAAGTTGTTCTTGGTTCCCTCGTGTCCTCTGTGCTAGGCTATCCTATGCTATGTGTTGGTAGTTTCCACTCCTGGATAGTGTCACGTCCTGATTAGGATTGTTCATTTTGCTTAGGGTTCACATCCCTCCGTTGATTGAATCTCTGATGATTTGGATCATGTATTGATGATCCCTAAGCATGATGAGTGGTTAATTGCTATGGATTACTGCTTATGATTAGCTTTGGTGATGCTAGTTGTCAACACCCGGATTTTTCAATCCTAGATGCCTGTTATGCCATACATCGCAATCCGAGGATTACCATTTTTGCGAGACATAACAGACTTGGATACCATAGTACATCATCCATTACAAACGATACATAAGTTCTTACAGAAATAGGGATCTCATGATCCAGTTCTTAATACAACTTCAAGCAGTGGAATACGTAATAATAATGGTAGCGTAGGCGAAGCTCCATCTTCGGGGTCACAGGCAATGCTGACGATGGGAGATGATCCTAGTTGTCGTAACCTTCCTGGGGTCCATCTTCCAGGTACTCCTCTTCATAGTCTGGCCATGGGAATAGCCAGGGACAAAGCCATGAGTACTCTTTAAGTACTCGCAAACTAATACTAACAGGTAAAGGGGTTTTTGGATAATAGGACACTAGGCTCTAGGGTTGTTTTGCAAAAGCCAGATTTATCTCTACTAGGTTCCAAAGCTAGTCACAATTTTATAACTCCTAAGTGGGAACTTGTATCTCATATCACAACTCTGTTGTGGTCAAGTCAAAGTCTCAATTCATTTCACAAGTCATTTTGAAAAGTCTGACGGGGGAACAGTATGGCCACTCCAACTGTCCATAACCGCGGACGCGGCTATTCGAATAGTTTGACACTCTGCAGAGATTGTACACTTTCACCACAACATTCGATACATCCGTCAGGAAAAAATCCTGAATTCACCATACTCAGTATGCGGATAATCAATCCTAACCTTTCAATTACACGCCCTAGTATAAGGACCTCTCCTGTGAGTTTGGCCTCCCAACCATGACCAACTGTCATCTTGGGTACTGCACAGGTGGACAATCTTCACAAGGTAGCCTCAGCTCAGACTTTGGCCATGAGGGAACTCATAATAAGGGATATAAGTTTCCAGTCAAGCCCTACCCAATATTCGGGTATTGTGGTTGTACGATAAAATTGGAATGGTATCGCATCCAGACAACCATCAGTTTGAAAAAGGGCTAAGTCTCATGCCTCAACATTTTTATCACCAGAATCATCAAGTGTTCGGAAACACATGTCCAAAACATTTCAATAGAATGATCCATCATTCCAAGGTTTTCATAACCATTTTCACCAAGTATTCCCATCTAAAGTTGATCAAGTTTTATGCTTAGCACTAGCATCTACAGGTGGGGGTAGTACTAATGAGGGGTGGTATACTAGTGGAGTTTCAACTAAGTCCATCCTTATATCTTAGGCTGGTATCAAGGTTTCTAACTTAGGCCAAATTTTATGCTCTTTATGCAACCTTTAGAATCTTTCTACTATCTACAAGTCACTTAAGTCAACTCTAGGTTGAAGCTTTTGATAAAGAAATAAAGTAAGAAGCTTGCGAATAAAACTAGGATTGGTTTATCAAATGGGTATGATCTCATATGCTTAAGGCATATAGTAGGCATAGTAACAAGTAGGGGTTTGTTGCATCAGTAGGGTATCTTGCAAGTGTTAGCTTGCATCAATGTCAATATAAGCTTGCTAAATTGCAAGTGTTAGCTTGCACATTCACTAGTAGTATTAGGTTTGCTAAAGTAGAGTGTCTTGCAAGTTTTAGCTTGCATTGGTATAGTATCAGCTTGCCTTGTGCAGAGCAGTGGTTGAAGTTCTCCTCGGCTTCTTCTTCGTAGAATCCTCCTTTTCCTCCTCGTATCCTTGGTCGGTACTAGCGTCTATGAATAAATACGAGGTACACAATCACCAAACAATACTTAACTACTTGAAATCATCACACATAAGGGTCCTATAGATGATCTAGCATCATCTCTAACATTACAAGGTTAAGGCTTGGTTTAATTCCTTTTATTTTTAGAAAAGTAATTTCTACTCATTGAAAAACTACTTAAGATTTACTATTCTCCAAACCAAACATGGGATCATGTTTACACATGTCATCACCACATATTGTAGTCCATGGGAATGTGATTTAAAGTGGTGTCACAATTTAATAAGGTTTTACCCTTTTATTTTAATTAATTAAAGTGGCTAGAAATGCCTATGTGGCATCCTTTTATTACTTGAACATTATTTCTGCAAGTAAGCCTATATATTTTTATATATTCTGAAAGGTATGGTTAAATGTGATTTTTGAGAGTTGGAATCAACTCAAAAGCTATTATGGTTTAAATTTGAAAAATGTTTGAATGCAGAAAAGCTTCTGTCTTGTTATTTTTACTATGGGTGATCTATAGATCCAAATGATTTGAATCTAACGGTCTTGGATTTAGCATTCACAAAGCTTTCCAACAAAATTGGGTTTCATTCAATTTGGTGCACTGAATCGATCTGGGTTGATTTTTAAAGTTGGGTACAGAAGTGTGTTTGAATTGAAATGGAAAAAGTTTAATTTGAATAACTGGGCTGCGCGGGAAAAGTAAATGGGCCGGCCTGCTAAGCGCAGTGCTCCCGCGGGCTGTTTAAGTGGGTGTCCCCACTCATCAGTGACACGGGGCTGGGCGAAGCAGTATGGGGCAACGTGGGTCGTTCGATCTAGTTCTAATCCAATGGCTGAGAGTCATCATCGACGCGAGACAACGCCGGCGAGAGCGAAACCTAGCGCGGCCAGTGAGGGGTGCCGGGGGCTCACCGGGGTACGGGCGAGGGTTGACGAGGCGGGCGAACGACGAAGTCGACGACGGCGAACTCAGGTGTGGTCGCGGCAGCTCCTGGGGTGGACGAAATTGATGGCTCCCTTCTTCTCCAGAGGCGGCAGGCTCCGGTGAAATTCCGGCGGGGTGGTGCTCGCCTTGCTCTGAGAACGGTGTGGCACGATCAGTGAGGATAGGGGAGTGAGATGGTGTGAAGAAATCGAGAGGGGGTGGCCTCTATTTATAGTCGAGCGAGGGGACCACTGGGGCACACGGTGAGCTCATCGGGGGCGATGTTACAGGCGGCTAATGGCATGGGCAAGGGTAGGGGACGGTGCGGTGTCTCCTGGCGATGCTCAACGACATGGTTTCGAGGCATGGGGCGGTGCGGTTTGGTCTGGAACGGGCGATGCTCTACGTGGCACAGGAGGCGTCTTTGACGGTGAGCGGTGGCTGTGCGTCACGGGGCAGCAAACGGGGATGTCTGGCGGTCTCCTGGGTCGATGGCAATCGTGTGTGCACGCGGTGAGGGCGGCACGCGGTCTGTGGGCGCTGGTCGAGGGTGGTGCTCTGGCGCACGCTCGGCATGGCCTCTGGCGGTCTGGGCGCGGTTCGTGCGCGTGGTCCAGGGCTTGGCAACGCTCGCGGCTGGGATAGTGAGTGGCGGTGGACGGTGGGCTGCCTCCCAGACATGCTGGCTAGGCTTGCTGCTGCTCCTAGCTTGCTGTCGACTATGGGGTGGCAAGGTTGTGCTCAGCTGTTCACCATTGATGGCAATGGCAAGCTCATAGTGGTGCTAGTGCTTGGCTAATCTTCCTAGATGATCTACTGAGCTGGTTGTGAGCTAACTAGGGAACAAGTTAGGCCAATTTTACTGCACACTATAGTGTTTGATGTTTGTTTGATTTGTGTCTGCAACCTGTTTGATGAAATGGCCGCATGAAATCAAGTTTTGAATTTTGAAAAGATTTTTGGTGGGTTTGCTAGATTGGTGCTGGTGAGTCTGCAGATGCTTGGGTTTTGAAAGTTGAGCTTGTTTGAGTGGTTTTTGAAAAAGTGGGATCTTCCCATATGATAAAGATTCAATTTTGAATTGTCATTTAAACTATGCATTTGAAAGTTTCTGGATGATCAGGCCTTGATACTTTGTTATGAGTACATTCAAGGGGTGCAAAGATCCAGAAAAGTTTCTGTTAGGTTCTGAAAGTTTGAGACAGCCAAAGTAGGCATGAGAGTTAAATTGGTCAAAGTGACCATTCATTTAATATATGTGTTTTGATTTACTCGTCTTTAGGAAAAGTGTGGGAAATGTTTTAGATGATGTTTATTTCACCTAAGAAACATTTTACAAGCAATGAAACAAACAACCAAGGTGGTTTTAAAAGAATTCAAAATCAATGCATACACATATGCATGCATTCATAAATTTATTTAGAAAAGTTTTTGTTAACCCTAAGTTTGATCATTAGAGTTTGATGATCCAAGCTTAGTATTTTTGGGGTGTTACACTAGTGGCTTATTAGTTTGGTTCCGTTGGTTAATTTTGATATGGGTCAGATGATAAGGTTGCTCTGGAATCATTGCTTGGAGATTCTAGTGGTTTGTGAGCTCACCACTGTCATTACTTGGTTAATGACAATGATTTTTGTGTGATGCAGTCACTGTTGCTATACTTTTAGCTTAAAAATTCATATATAGCTGAGATCAATTAATCTCTTTCAGTGATGACATGTATATGGATTTATCTGGAAATGATTCCTGTGATTAGGAAAATTATTTATAGTTGGCTGTGAGTGTAGCTGTGAAATTGGATGCTTAACCTTCTTAGTTTAGAAGCTGTTCTTGTGACACCATCCTTGTATGGAACACAAGATTAGATTCTATTACTTGGTTTGGTTTTATTCAAGCTTAAGATTAGCTTGGCATTATAGATGAGTTGAATATTCTTTCCTTGCATCCCTAGAACCCATGATGTTGGTCTGAGGTTTAGGGATTAGGCACTTATCTTGCTGTTTCTCATGGATTGGTTCTGGTAGTGATACCAGCTACTGATTCTTGAGTCAAATTTGGAAAATTGATTGTAAGCTTGATAAATTATATGGGTCCATAAGATGAAATTCTAAGGTTCTACTCTTATTTAAGAGGTGTGCCTAGAAATTCAGATCTTGGCTATATTCATTCCTAGAAAATAGAATTTAAGTTATAGCCTAATAGCTAGGATCAATGATGTGGTTCTGAGATCCTAGTTGGATCTATATAGTTTTCTAGTTACTTTTAGTGTTTAAAACTTCAATGATGGATTCACCCCACTTGGGTGTTTTTTGAGAATTTGAGTATGAGACAACTCATGAATGCTTGTCTAATCTTAGACAGAGAAATCATGTGATGGTCTTTTCTACTCACCACACTTGGTTGTTGTTGGGGTTGCAAGTTGTTGATCTTCTGGCTAGATTGATCTTGTTGGTTGTATGGTTAGCTTGATCTGGTGCTCCTCCTGATACTTCCATCTTCTAGACTTGTCCTTGATCTAGCTCTCCACCTCCTGGTCCTGGTAGCTTGACCTTGTGCTTGCTCTCCACCTGATCTACCCCCTCCTTATGTCACCATCTTGGTGAGATGATCAAGAGTTTGATTGGTGTGATATGGTTTGGCTTGGTTTGGCTGTTGTGTTTGATGTGTATGAAACAGGGAAATGTGTTGGGTTTGCTTCCCACGGCTGTGCTGAGCAGTTTTGTGTGTTGGAGTTATTGCTGCTGTGCTGACAGCACACACCATGCAGTTTGGTGTGTGTGCTGCTTGTGTGTCTGCTGCACCTTGTGGATATGCTCTGGATATGAAAGTTACTTTTATCTGGTTACTCTTACTTGTCTAGTGAAACTTGCCCCTCCTTACTGTTTGGAGTTACTTGACTTCTGGCTTGAATTATGAAAGATTTAGTTCTTTCATATTGGTGAAACTTGCCCCTTAAAAGATTACTCAATGATGAACTTTGAACCGTGCACCTCACTGTCAATACTGAGAGTAAAACATTTTTAACCTTAACTTTCTTTCTTTTAGTTTGTGTTTGTTTTGCAGGTACCAGACTTGAAGATTCAAGACTTTAGTTTAGGTTTTCTTTTTCTTTATAGAATAGTCACCTGTAATCTTTCTTTTATTCTTTTGTAATCTTTCTTTTATTCTTTTGTAATCTTTATTTTATTTTGTTGTAATCTTTTTATTTTATTCTTTTATAATAAAGATTGTTGAACATTTTCATAAGTTACATTTTTGTAACTTATTTATTGAATAAAATTATGGAATAAATATTCATTTTATTGATTATGTTGTTTATTTAAAGTTTGAGCTACTAATTATCACCTCTTGACTAAATCAAAATACTCAAACATAATTCTAAATACTTTTGAATTATAAATCCAACACTTAAGTTTAAATTCAAATTTCACTTCCCAAAACACACAAATCCACAAAGATCCTATCAAAGTTTATCACAATCATTCTCCAAGACTATTCCTAATCTTAAAGAGTGAAATAAACTTTGATCACTTTAGGTTTTTTATTTGGCGAAAAATTTACCCACATTTTAACAGATGAATGCATGCAATTTCACAGATTCCTAAATCTACCCTTCGTTAGTTCCTAAATGTTGGGATGTTACAACTTGTATCATGGAACAATCTTCTATATCGATTAACCACAGTGCAACTGTTTGAAGGGTCTAATGAGTTCCGATGGAACTTACTTGAGAATAAATTCTCAATGGATTCCATGTATAGAGCACTTGTCCAACCGGATCTACCAGTTGATAATAATCATACAATTTGGAAGATGAAGGTACTTCTAAAGACGAAAATATTCGCATGGTACTTACGTCGAGGGGTAATTTTTACAAAAGATAATATTGTTAAAAGGAATTCACATGGAAGTAAACAATGTATCTTTTGTCATAGTGTTGAGACAACTAAGCATTTATTCTTTCAATGCAATTTCCCTGTTCTATATGGTCGGTCTCCAAGTAGCTTCTGGACTATCTCCTTCTTATTCCATTGCCAATATATTTGGTAATGGTTACATGGGATTGATGATAAGTACAGAATTATGCTTAGGTTGGAAATCCTTTTTGTCATTTGGTTGCTATGGCTATGTATAAATAACAATGTTTTTTTATGATAAAATGTCGTCTCGTATGCAGGTTTGAAATGGGATCTTATGGGCACCTAGAGGGGTGAATAGGTGCTACTCCAAATTTTAATAATTTTTCAGTTTAGGCTTTACACAAAGATAAATTCTGTAGATATGCAACTAAGGTGAGTTTACCTATATGACAACCTAACTACTAAACGAGTGAAGAGCAGTAAAAGGATAGAGGTAACCGAGAGTGGAGCACGCGGAGACACAATGTTTGATTTACCATAGTTCCTTCCTTTCTAGGGGAAGTACATCTACATATTGGACGGATGGGCGGTACTAAGACCACCATGCCACAGAAGGTATCACCCTGTTCTTTGATGGCTGCCACAACAAATCAAGTTTATCTAATAGAGAAAACGAGATCTAGGATTTCAGACAAAACTCTAGATCAAAGGGGCCCTCAAGTGAATAAGGGGGAATTGTTGATCACTTCAATGATGATGTAGATCAAGGCCTTCTCCTTTGATTCTCCAAAGATCAAGGCCTTCGGATGGTTGAATGAGGAGATCTTGCAAATTATTACATGGCCTGGCGGTCCTTGATTTTGCTTCATTTGAGAAGGGGATCTTTTTCCTCCTTTTCGAGGGATGATATGGACACATGTAAAACATCTTTTGTATCTGTAGCACTCATGATACAATTATAATATCCATAGTATTTCAATGCAACACATAAAACACTAGGGATTAAGAAATGATCTTTCAAGCTTATCTACCGAAGCACCGATATGCTCTGTGTATGGTACTCTCTACAACATGTGGAGTTTCGAGACCTGTTTACCGAGGATTATACATGCATGAACCATACGACGAGAGATATTTTCCACTACAAAAATACCCCCATACCCAGCGGATTTTTGGGGCATCACAACCAAAAAGTACCTAAAAATGTTTGATACGTGGAGAATGAGCGATCACGACACCATTTTGTCACGCCAGCCACTTATATAGCATGGCCAACAAGGAGCCGGCAATCTTTTAGCGTCGTAGTACGTGATTGGGGAAGCCGGCGGATTAAATGCCATAGTAGATGGATGGAGGCATATACTAGTGCGCCAATGTTGGGGGGATGACCCCCAGTAGAGTCAAGTTGTAGAGTAAAGTAGTACCAAGAGTGTTGATCGACATATGGTTGACCGACATAAGGGTGGCCGGCATAGGCCGACATATAAAAGATATATCGGCATAACCTAGTCGCTTCTTTTGTGAAGGGAATGCCAGTTCGAGTTATATCGGCTGACACCAAGGAACCATGGCCAATGGTCATATGTGGCCCCAAAGTCAATGCTGTAGTCCCATCGCTGCAATCACATAGAAGATAATCATATCAAGCACGATAAATTTGTAAAGTTTATAGTGGGCAACCTCCATCATACAACATACGACAGACAATACAAAGCATAGCCGCAGAGGCTAGGCATAGCCTCAACGGCCAAGTACTGTGAGGTTCTGTCCCATCAAGCACAATCAGGGAGGGACTAGGCAACAAGACAAGAGCTACTACTGGCCCCAAACCTAGATATAGGACCGTGGTTGGTGGGCTCACCCTTGCCACTTATGCCCTAACTTGGCACCACTTTATAAGGTGAACCAGGGCCTCTAGGGAAGGAGATCAACCATTTTCCCTCATTTATTGATCCCCATGCACTTAGAGAAACTCTTAGAGAGGAGAGCATAGAGAGCTTCTTCTTCCTCTCGCATACAGCTCGAGGAGCTCCATTATAGCTACACACAACGAGATATAGAGACGGACGACCAGGAGTAGGGGTTTTACCTCACCACAAGGGCCCTGAACATGGGTACATCGTGTGTGTGGTTCTTACTGCATCCTTCCTCCCCGGATCCTTCAGCGTCCATCTGCCCCAACTTAAGCCTACCCATGGCATCTGTCGTGCATCCACCACGACAGCCGAGCTTTATAGGTGACATTTATAGTGTGTCCCACTTTACTGACTGGTCAAGCTCCCAACATTGACTGGTCAGGTTTGTTTTGCTGATTAGTGTGGCCCACTGATACATATCAAATGTATCTACTTTTCCAAGTACTTTGCTCGATGGTTTGATCCGGAATTTCACCATACTTGGATAAAACTGTTGAATATGGAGTTGTTTTTAGCAAAAGTCTTCTTTTTGTCTATTTTCGCCGGAAATAAAATTGAGGAAAAATACCACACAGGTTTTTCACCAAAACAAGGAGCCTGATCTTTGGAATCACCGAGGTGGCCACGAGGCCCAAAAGAGCACAGGTGGCGCGACCCTACCTTGCTGGGTGCTCCACCTAGGCCCTTTTGGCCCTGGAGCGTCGTCTCGGCCTCTCCTTTGGCACACCCCATATATACCTGACAACCCTAGATATCCAGGAGGACGGACCCTTTTGAGAAACAGAACGTCGCCACATCCACGATCTTCATGTTTGGGGTCAGATTGGTCCTGCTCTCCATGTCGGAGAGGGGGATTTCGAGGTCTTCTCCACCACCATCATCACGAACTTCATCACCAACAACCACGTTCTCACTCTCCATCATCATGTGTGAGTAGTCCTCTGTAGGCATATGAGGTGGATGGGGATTTGATGATATCGATCCTGTAATCATCCATATGTATCAAGATTTGAGGTGTTTATGTTGAGGATATTATTGTATGAGTGTTGGTACACCTTTGTTATGTTTAATGCTTGTTTCTAGGGCCCGAGTGACATGATTTCAGTACTGAACTTTTATTGCCCTATCATATATTTGATTTTGGTATCTATCTGCAAAGTGTACTGCTACTATTGTGTTGAACCTGCGAACCCTAAAGTGTCAGTTAGGGAAAACAATGGGGATATATGATAGTTTGACAATATTGTGTGTTGATGAAGTGTTAATGCTATGTTTCGGGCTATTCGAAAGGATAGAACTTAATCGCTTGTAGTTCCAAGTTGTCCCTGGTGAAATGGGTAGTAAGGACAATAGATGGTATGCAAATTCTCTTGGTTAGTATGCATAACTATATTAGGATCACACACCTACAAACAACAGAATTAGATATGAATGCCATGTTATTATATGATTAATATCATTCGTGCAACACCCTGCTTCCACCTTATGACTATGCTTTTAGCCGCACTAAAAGTTACATACTACTACTTGCGATGAAAACTGGAAATCTGCTGCTATTGTTTACTGCTTGTTTTACTACTTTGAATCAACCGATGTAAATAACCGCTTGCTTTGTGAATTTATTGATTTACAAGTGTGGTTGAGAGTGATTTCTCAATTGCTAAAGTATTATTGATATTCTTGTGTTCCCCTTGAGTCGAACTATAAATTTGGGTAATACTTCCCATCGAAGATTTCAGCGATCCCCTATACTTGTGGGCATCAATACATTTTCTAGCATCATTGACGGGGAACCTACATTTATTGGTAAGACCACTTGTTATCATTTATTTGTTGTACTTATTTGCTTCTCACTATGGGAAAGGATAATGATTCTACTAAGAAGGTCATAGTTCCGTCCACCACAAGGAGAGGTACGAACTTGCCTTCTAGGCCACATTTTCACCTAATGCTACTACTACTCTTGTTGCTAGAAAGAAAACTACCGTCCTACCAAGTTCACCATTGTTTAGGATGTATACTAGTACTGAACATGACTTGTTGGAAGTTGGCAAAGATAAAGAGGGGACGCCTGATTTATCTAAGTCTTTGTCTAATGATGATATAGAATCTGAATATGATGAAGATGAACTTTATGATGAAAATGATATTGCAACTAGATCTAAATCAACACCTTCTAAAGAAGATATTGCTTTCTCTGAAGCTTTTATGAACCTTGATTTAGATGACTTAGATAAATTTTATGCTAGCATGAGTAATTATTTAGGAGAGTTATTCCCTATGGCCAGTAAAATGGATGCACCTGCAATATACATTAAAGATAAAGACTATGAGTTCACTGTTGACTCCAAAATAATAGAAATATTTGAAGCATCTAATTTCTATGGTAAAGAATAATAATTCCCCTATGAACACTTAACAAATCTTAATGATCTATCTAGCCTATTTGGAAAAAGTGAAATCCAACAACGCTACTACTTCCTGAAAAAATTTCCTTTCTCTTTGGGAGGAAAAGCAAAAGCTTGGTATAACTCATTATCTCCAAAGTCAATCATTAGCAAAGAGGCGTGAATATACTTGTTATATAATAGATATTTTCCTTCTACTAAGAGGCATGCCATGATTGCTGAAATTAGTAACTCTGCGCAAAGTAAGGAGGAGAGTATTCCTCAAGCTTGGGGGAGATATTGTGCCCTTATATTAAGAGGAGATTTCCTACTTATGGTTTTAAATATAATGAGTTGCTTGATATATTTTACAATGTACTAATTAAAAAATCTAGATCTTATCTAGACAGTGTTGCAAGGAATATTTTTAGGCAGAGGACTATTGAGGAAGCTGAGGCGTTATTGAACACTATTACTCAGAATCATCATGATTGGCATATTAATGAGGAATAGAAATTGAAATGATCCATAACGAGAGAGGTATTCATAAATTATCTAATGAATACATGAAAGAAGCTTCAAGGTCTATCAAAGAAAGTGGTATTAAAACTTCTCACCTGAAGGAAATTTCTGAAATGGGTGTCCAGTTCCTTATTGATGAACCATGTTTTCCTATCCAAGTACATGATATATGCTCCGCTGAAGGTAACGAAAGGTATCATGTAACATCCCTAAAATCATGTTTTCAAAGATTGCATATCATCCATGCATGCATATCATTTAGGGATCAAATTTCCAACTCATTTCAAGAAAACAGTAGCACTTGGTGCCATTATTTTATGTGAGCAAACACTAATCAAATGTCACTCCCAAATGAGAGTATAATTGTTTCAAAACCAAGCTTTGTTGCTCTCAGATTGTTTTGGCTGAATGTTAGTGCTTGGACCAAAATTCACGAAAAAAATATGGTTTTAAAACCATTTTCAAAACTTATTCAAATCAAGTGCTATGACACTGTTTAATCAAAGGGACCAAGCCAGTACAGAGAGACCACATGGTTTCATGCCCAAAAATATGAGTGTTACACTCTACAAAAATCCAGAAAAGATTTAAATTCAAATGGCTTTTGAATTTATTTGATTTTGGTTCCTGAAAATCAAAATAGAAAAAGATAAATATAAAAGAATAAGGAAAAGGCCTGCGCCACCAAACAGGCCCAGCAGCAGAAGCAGCCCACGAGCCCACCCGGGGCAGCCCCTTCCCCCTCCCTCTTCCACGCACGCAAACTTACCCCGCAGAGACTAATCAGTGGACCCTCTCCACGTCAACTCCTTCGTCCCCAAATCCCGCGAGCAGACGCCGTCGCCGCCCGTTTCTTTCCCCATCACTGCCGCGATTTTACTCCGCTTAATTGACGATGAATGCGAGCGCAATCTCCGTCCCTGCTCCGGCTATAAGATCCCCTCCTTACTCCGCTCCATTCCCCTCACTCACCAACCACAGAGCGCCGCTAGGCTGTCCACAATCGAGCTCGCACTGCCGCTATCCCGAACCACTCCGGCGACCGATTCCGGTGAGCTCCGACCGCCCCCTGTCTCTGGTTCAAACAAACGTGACCAGTATGTCCTTGCGCGTTCCCTGATGCCTTTTGTTTGCTTTCTCGTGACCCAGGTTGCCGTCACCGTTCGTGCCCGCAAGCATCAGAACCGTCGCTCGACTCCGACGAGCGATTGAGGTAAAACCCGACCGCCCCTCGACTTCTCCTTGATCCAGTAGTGTTCGCCGTAGCCTTGCGCACCCCGTGATACAACTGATTCATGCTAGGGTGATCCAGAGCGTCGCCAACGTCTTCTTCACCGAGCACCCGATGCTGCGCTCAACTCCGACGAGTTCCTACGGCCACATCAACGCGCCCCTGACCACGCCAGCCACATCTCGAGCTTCCTCGCAACTTTGCGACACCGGTAAGCATCACCACTGTCCCTAGCCCTCGCTAGAATCGCAGATCCATCGCCGGCAGAGCCGTCGCCGCCGCCAGCAGCCATTTGCGCCGCCCATCTTTGGTTAGAGCATCGAGGATCGTTGGATCCAGATCTAGAGGCTAGGATTAGATTAGAGGGCGAAGCGGTATGATTTAATCTGAGCCGTGCATTGTCACTTAGATCTTATGGCTCGCAAGCGTGATCCGCCCGAACTGGTACCGTCCAACCAGATGCTGCCGCGTGGCATGTGTTTCGTTTTAAATATATGAATTAGATCTATTAGATGTTTAAACTTGTTTAATTCATAACTTTTGATTTCCACGTCCAAATTTGACAAATTTTATATCAATGGATTCAGGAGAGAAAATCCTTTCCATTTATGCAATGTGTTTAATGTTTTTCTTCTGTTAAAATGATTATTTTCACAGAATCATTTGTAGGCATAATTTGGGTATAGACATTATTTGAAAAATGTTTTAATGCTCAAATAAAGTTTGTTTGGCAAGTTTTGAACTTGTTTAAGATTCAGTACTGTGCACTTGTCTTGTTTTGTGTAGAAAATCATCACATGGCATTTTGCATGCATTCATATATTTTTTCTTGTATATATTTTGTATGTGATTTTGGTGCTATTATTTTATGTGTAGATTTTGGTGCAAATAGTGATTGTGATTGTGAGGATTGTTTCTACTCTCCAAACTACCAAGGCAAGTGGTGCTTCATGATTTATTCCTATGTTTTTCAACTATGCATTAGAAATATTTTGCTAGTCTTGCATGGATATTTTTGATCTATATGCTATGCTTGGGAAATCCTAGTAGCTGTAGAATTGCTAGAAATATTTCTAAGTCTTATCAATGCCATGCTTAGCCTAGCTAGTAGCAACCAAGGGTGGTTATATATTCATGTAATGAGAAAATATTTCTAAGTCTTTGGACTTGTGTTTTGTTTAATAAAACAACTAAGTGAATGAAACACCTGGGTGGAATGGAAGGAATGGTTTTTGTTGAGTGGTTACACAAGGCCCATTTATATGGTTTACCTTGTTTATATCACTTGTGGAAAGCCACCCAGGAACAAAGGGATTTGAGATGCCATATGTTAAGAAGCTTCTAGTGCAGCCACTTGGCAATATGGGCTCTGCCTGGATCACATAGGTTGCAATAACTTAGCCATTTGGACAGTTGGTGGTAGTGGGATGATAGGTTGGAACGCGTCCATTTGGTCTAAGGGAAGGCTTATGAAAGGTCCTGTCTTGGTGAAAATCGAGTCTTGTGGGGAAAGTGCACAACCTCTGCAGATGGAAGAATCTAAGTACTTAGCCATGTCCCTGGTATTGGACAACTTGAGCATCAATACATGGAAGCTATCAAGAATGTCCTCATCCCAATTTCTAAGTAAAAACTTGTGGTTGAACAAGGGTGAAGGTTCCCCAATGTCTATTAGTGGTTCCTTGGGAAAGATTTTGACAAAGAAAAACTTAGTGTTTTCAACTAATAGGTAAAACCTATTTTGAGCAAAGCAAGACTAAGCTACACTTAGCCAAAATGCATATAGTATCTAGACTACCAATATTCTACTAAGGTATCACTTGCCAAAACTATTCCAATGTATTGACCCACTGTGGCTGTAACTTGTGATGTTGTAGGTTATTCTGATGGTGATTAGGGGTTATGAGTCTACACTCAACATGCTTGCCTGTGGCACATGAAGATGAAGACTTATTTATCTTATTACATATTTGAACTCTTGTATTAGGCCTGTGGCCATGGAGTTTGTAAAAGACTATGTTTGTCTCTGGAATGACTTGTAATAATGACCTTTGTTTCTGTGTACTTCATCTTAAACTATGGATGCTAGCATTGATCCAGGGACTAGCATTGCAATCACAGGGATCCTTACCTTTATAAAAGGAGGGATCTTACATATCACCTCCTGAAAGTAAACTTCCTATCCTAAAGTGGTTTTGATGTTTGATGATAACACACATGCCGGACTAAGTTATTGCTAAGTGTACCACAAGTTTTATTTAGGAGAAGACATTATTCGTTCTCGCCAAAAAGGTCACTTGCAAGACACTGCCCACGCTCTTGTTGTTTCTAGTAGTACCGAAAATGCCAACCGGTACTACCGCTCATCACCGGTACTACCGCTTGGCGGTACCGGGCAGGGCAGTGGGGTGTGAAAAGCCTGTCCACCCTCACTGCATCACCTGGTACCTCGACGCGGTACTACCGCCTGGGTCCGGTAGTACCGCACAAATGGACCGGTACTACCGCTGCGCGGCAGCACCGCTTTTCCTATGTACTACCTCCAGGGGAGTCTATTGCCTGGCCTCTCAACGGATAAGGTTCCGGTACTGAGTCCGGTACCTGACTGTTAGTACCAGTTGTTTCCGGTACTACCGCTCCGGTATCCGGTAGTAGCGGGTCTGACAAAACTACAACGGGTAGATCTTCCATGTGGGGGTATAAAAAGACCCCTCTTCTACCTTGGGGAGCTGCTCGACCCACTCAAGAACACCATCCCCATTTGAGCCACCAAATCGCCAAGATCTCTTCATCCAACCATCCAAAGTCATTGATCTTTGGAGAATCAAAGGAGGAGGCCTTGATCTATAGCTCCACCAAGAGAGATCTTAATTTCCCCCTCATTCACTTGAGGGCCCCTTGCTCTAGTGATTCTTTGGAAACCCTAGTTCTAGATTTGGTTCTTACAAGCTTGTCTTTGATGGTTTAACAGCTTGCTTGTATTCGGGAGCCTCCAATTCAGTTGTTGATGTGTGCCTCGAACTTGTTGTAAAGGTGCCGGCTTCCACCTCGAAGATTGCCGATATAGTGTAAGAGGTGAATCGAACCCGTTGGGGTGAGGTTCATCGGAGAACAAGGGGGGAATTTCATGGCGTAGGTGGTTAGATACCACCCCCTCTCCAAATGTAGACGTACTTCCCCTCAAAAGGAAGGAACTACGGGAAACAAACCCTTGTGTCTCCGCGTGCTGCACTTTTGTTACTTCTATCCTTTACCGCACTTTACTTGTCTTGTTCTTGCTTAGTGTTTGTGCTAGTTTGACATATAGGTAAATTCACCTTAGTTGCATAATCTAGAGAATTTACCTTTTGTGTCAAACCCTAATTTGAAAAAGAGTAAAATTTGAAGTAGCACGTATTCACCCCCCTCTAGGTGCCCATACGATCCTTTCAATTGGTATCAGAGCCTCGGCTCTCTATTCAGGCTTTACCGCCTAAGAGTTAATGGGTAGCCAAGTAGGAGAAGGGGATGGTGAGACTAGTCACACGGTGTCCATGGAGGATCCCAAGAACTGGGAAACAAGCTTGATCTCCACCATGGGCAATGAGTTGAAACAATTGCGTGACCTAGTTGAGAAACTTGTTAAAGATAAACTTGCCTCATCATCTCCTCCTCGAGGGGAAGCTCCATCATTAACCAAGGTGATTGCCTCTGCATCACCCATGGTTGTGGTGGTAGGGGATAATCAAGACAACACTAATTCCTCCACCAAGAAGGATAATGGAAAAGGAGAGCATCATGAGGTTCCCAATTGGTACTCTCCCGACCCACCTATTCCTCACCCACATATAAACAATAGGGTTGACCCACCTAAACTAGCCGCAACTTCCTTTGCTTAATTGCAATCTTTAATGAAATCTCATATGCGCAACTCTTGCATTGAATTGTGGAATATCATTAAAGAAGGACTCCGAATTGTGGATCCAACCAACTTGACGAGAAGAGAAGTTGTCAATAGCCAACTCAATGCCACCGCCTTGCACATGATTCAACAAGGTTTGGGTAAAAAATATTACCCTCACATAGAACACCTCAAGACCGCCAAGGAAGCTTGGGATGCTCTCACGGAGCTATATATTGGAAATGAGAGCATGAGAATAAACTGGTATGATGCATTAAGCAATGAAGCCAAAGGTTTCTATATGAAGGATGGTGAATATCATGAAGACATGTATCAAAGACTCAAGTCAACTGCCACCCCCTTTAGGAATGTTGGTGCCTCACATGTAGATGATGCTTGGGTAAAAAGGAAATATGTGAGTGCACTCATGCCCTTTGAGCCCACCGACTTGAAGAGTCTACAAGGAAGACATAAATATCATCTCATGACCTCCAACAAAGTTATGCAAGAGATGGCCGCTTTCAAGGTTGCTGCCAAGAATGCCAAAGATGCCCGTGCTCGTGCCCTTGGAATGAGCAATGGTGTCAACCTTGCCCTATAAGCCAAAGTTGTGAAGTATGTGGATGAAGATGAAAGTGATGAAGGATTATCTTTGAGCCCTCCCAACGATATTAAGGCTGCTCATAGTCAGTGCATGGCCTTCTATGCAAGAGACTTTTGGAAGAAGCCCGCCAAGGCCAAGAAGGAGATGCTACAAAGAAGGAACCCTAATGGGATAAGAGATAATAGCCCTAAATTGATAACTTGCTTCAATTGTGGTGATAGATACCATTTTCTTGCTGGTTGTCCCTATGAGAGAAGAGAAGATCATGGCGGTGCACTCGTGCCAAACAAAAACTCCAAGGCACCCTTCAAGAAACCCTTCATCAAGAAGAATCCTACCAACAAGAAGTCGGGTGAAATTGTCTTGATCACTCATGAAGAATTCTCCTCCGACAATGAATATGATGAAGAGGAAACATCAAGTGGTGTGGCTGCTGTTGCTACTACCTCTACACCCACATTCTCCCACTTCGACTCTCCAAATGAGAATATCTCCAACAAGAACTTCACTTGCCTTATGGAAAGAGGAACGAAGGTATTATCATCTTCACACCCCTCCTTGATTGATGATGAGATATCTATTGAGGTCAAAAAGGAATTAATTGCTTTTGATGAGTTTATGAATAACTTGCAAGGGGAACCGAAGAGACATTTTGGGGACCTCCTAGATCAACTTTCTCACACACAAGAGCTTCTTGATGAGAGATGCAAACTAGGGAGAGAGCATATGATTGAGGTAGAAGCTCTAAATAATGCTCTAGAATAAGAACAAGAGACTAGGATGTCTCTTGAACTAAAACTTGAAGGGCTTGATGGGGCAAATGACAATTGTTAATAGACTCATCAACGAACGTGACCATGCTATTGCTAAATATAAAAAGGCTAAAAAGGACAAGATTGAGTTTGGTGTTGTTCATGAAAAACTTGCCGAGGACTTTAGGATGCTTGGCAAGGATCACAAGGCCTTGGAGAGTGAACTGTTGTTACTCACAAAGTCTCGTAAAAAGCTTCAAACTCAATTGACCAATACTTCTTCACCTAGTACTTTCATTCCTTCTAGTTGTACAAATATACTTGAATAAAATGCTAATTTGAAGGGGGATCTACCTAAGGACACCTTTCCCAAAGGAAACAAGTCCATTGATGATCTCTTGAGTAAGCAGAGGCCAAATGGTGAGAAAGGGGGCATTGGCTATGTCGCCAAATGTAACACCCCAGTTTTAGGTAATCCTTAATTAAGGTTTGTTTGTGCATCATGAGCATCATATTTTTTAAATTTATGCATTGATGAAAATAAATATCAAAACCTAAAACCCAAATCTATTTATGAGTGCTCTCTATTTTGAATCCTCTCAAAACATTTCAAATGAGCCTTGTGATCCTTCCAAATTGGATAAGGACAAACACAACTATTTTATTAAAGTTTTGTGCAACTTTGGTATATTTTGGGATCACCAAATTATTGCAAAGTACTAAAAAGGGTGAAAATAATTAAAAATAAAAATGAATTTAGAGTCTCTCTAGTTGTTTTCCCCTGTTTTATAAAAGTCCAAGGAGTATTTAACAAAATCTTTTGCAGAGAGGCACCCAGGGTTGCTTTCTGTTTTTCCAAGGGGGGTTTCTGCAATTTGCCCGTCGTCTTCCCCAGCTGGAAGCTGCCGCGTGCCTGCGCCGCCGCCGTCGATCCGCGCCGCTTCCATCCCGCCGCCCGACGAGCTCCAGGAGGGGGATAAGACCGCCCGTGCACGCCCCCTCTTCCTTATCCTCTCAGTTCTCCCCCAGCGCTCTCTCCCTCTCTTCCCGCGAGCTTCCAAAAACCTAGCCGCTCCTCACCGATGAATCGCCGCCGTTCCGTGCCACCCCGTGCCCCGTAGATAGTGCCATGAGCTCCGCCTCGCCGCCCTCTACCTCCCCGCAGAAGGAATTGAAGAGGGGCGCCCGGAATCGCCGCATCGCCGTCGTCTTCCTCAAGCCCGACGAGCTCCACCAGCTTCACCATCGACTCCGGCGACCCCCTGCTTTGCTGACCACCCCTCAGCAACCGTGGTGAGCCACTGGTGCCTATGGCACCCTCCTCTAGATCGCTTGCTTGCTGTAGTATTGCTGCGCTAATGATCTGCAAGCGCTGCCGCCGCTGCCCGCCATGCGTCCTGCTCCGGTGACCTATTCATAGCGACGCCGCCACCTTTGTGTCTGCCTTGCTACGCTGGTTCGAGTAGGCTAGGTATTGCAGCCCAACGCTCTCTCCTCCAACGTCTCCGGCGACCATCTGGCGGTGGCCGCCGAGCTGATGTCATCCTGACGTCGTGCCAACATGGCGCTGACGTGTCTGTGGGTCCTGTTGACCGCTGACCGCTTGCGTGGTGTGCTGACATGGCCCTGGGCCCGTTCTGTAAGTGTCTGTGGGTAGGTCTAGATGCAGTAACAAAGTACCTGGCCATAGTAATGACGTCATGCTGCTGCAGTAAAGCTAATAAAAGGTTTTAAATGAATCCAGAAATTGAATAAAACTTGTAAAATCAATATCTAATGATTTATAAGTCAGATAAATAAGTATAATAAATCAAAATGTTCAGAAAAATGAGAACTATCTATTAAAGATATAATCATGCATTGTTAAACAACTTTCAAGACAAGTTTAATTAGAATAACATAGTAATCTCTCACAGGTGATTCCGGAGTTTCCCAGAGTTAGGGTTTGCACCCCTCGGAACCCCTATTAAGTTGTCGAGCATGCTTTAGGGTTTTAATTCAATACAATTTAACTTGTCATATCATCATACTTTCTTGAGCATTTCATCGATGCCATTGTTGATTGTTTCCCTCTCTTTCCGGTATTTGGTTCTTCTTCGGTAGAATACGATATTGAGATCGAGATCAATATTGAAGACCGAGATCAAGACCGTCGAAGCTTGAAGACAAATACTTGACCAACTATAACCAAGTCAAGTACAAGGCTCCCGAAGATCTGCTTATCGGTTATCAACTGGCAAAGGCAAGCATAGCCCCACCATGATATAATCCTATAATTTCGAAAGCATTTCAATTCCTGCCATGATGCATACGATTCTACTGTGGTATTTTATCGATAGATAGAGTATCCTCTCTATTGCATACTCCCTTTGAGCTTATATTACCTGATCCACTGCTCCTAGCATAACTAGGTTTGGCTTATGTGCACTGCTAGAGCTTATTCTGTGTCTTGCTTAGCCATGCATAGCTGTTGAGTCTGGTCCATCCAGATGATGTATCAGATGCAGAGAATCTAGTATGACAGGAGATAGTGATGAGATGAGACCAGTGATATGAGATTAAACATGCTAAGGCTTGTATGGGAGGCCACGGTGGGATGTGGTTTTTCTAGTCCCATGCTCGCCAGCACTAGGAACCGAGTTCTTGCCTTTGGAACCGAGATGAGCATACAGCCACACGGGGCTTGGGAACCGCTCGCCTGATTAACTTGCCTAGTAGATTCCATGAGTCACATAGTTCGGGCGTTCCATTCGACATATGCATAGAAAATCTTTTGAAAGATTTGCCGGGTGAAGGTGCATTCATAACAGGTAGGGAAGCGTGGACCGGGTTGCTTGGGGTTGATGGCGCCCCTAGTAAACCAACCTCGCCTCACATATTTAAGTACCGGATTCGGGATTTGACCCGTTACGACAAAACCATACTTATTGCATGACTCATGGTCTCGGCAAAAGCAAGGTAAAGGTCGTGTCCAACCACACCCTCTGCCGGCCTTCCAAGGAAGAGGGCTAATGATCTGGCATTAAGAGTCGGTTGGTACGTGTGGGTAAAGTTGTACACCCCTGCAGGGTTAAATCTTTTCGAAAAGCCGTGTTCACGGTTACGAACGCTTGGTGACCAGATTCTAAGATCATAGAGAATTATAACCTAATCGTAAAACTTGGCAGATCAATGTGTGCTTAAGGATGCTTCCTCGTGGGTACGAGGGGGTGATCCTAGTTGGTAGATGAAGATGACTTGGTGGATATCAAAAGACGATGATCAATACTTCAGAGATGTCGCTCTCTTATCTCCTTTTAAAATACTCTGATTAGACGAGCTTCTTCTCCCTCTTATTTTCTAAACAAAAGTGGCTTTATGCAAAACAACTCCACCAGCCATAAGTCTTGCGGAGTACACCCTGTACTCACCCTTGCTTTGTTGATACTTTTGGCAGAGTAAGTGTTCCCTTGAAGACGAGTTCTGTACTACATCGACATCGACGAGTAGCTTGGGGTTCTCGGCCGACAGCCTGGAATCTATGGGCTGGGACGTCATCGTTATGCTTCAGGCCTCTTAGGCCATTTTTTAAGTTTGCTATACTTAATAGCATAATTTGCCTTCCGTTGTTTGATGTTTGTGGTCAGTGACCTCTGCTTGTAACAATTTGGCTCTTCGCTCAGTTATGAGCTTGCTGTAATAATTTTTGCGTCGTAGGGTCACTAATGTGTTACCGATTCTTCACTGGATATCCTTGAGCTCGAGGTTCAGCTTATGTCAGACTGAGGTCTGGGATTTGTTTAGACCTGATCCCGGGGGTGTCACACCAAAGCCAAGAAGAAGAACAACAAGAAGAAGAATGCCAAGCCCGCACAAGAAAAAGACAAGGCCATTGTGGGTAGTAATACCACAAGTGGAAAAACTATGTCTCATGATGACTTTGGGGGAACTGCTAACCCTCACTATGTTTTAATGCGTGACTATTATGGTGATGTGTATGCACAATATGTTGGCCCATTTGATGGTTATATTGCTTGGTCTATTTGGGTTCCCAAGACCGTTGTTGCTAACAAAAGAGGACCCATTGAAAAATGGGTACCTAAAAACTAGTTTGATCTTTTGTAGACCTATGCTTCGAGAGGGTCAAAATGGGTGCTTGATAGTGGATGCACAAGTCATATGACCGGAAGCACATCTATTGTCAAGGAGTTGAGACCAAATGATGATCAAATATCCGTGAAATATGCCGACAAGTCAAAGTCTAAGGTAATGGGTTTCAACAAGGTTGTTGCCCACGATATGTAACACCCTCAGAATCGACCCTATGCAAGTTTTAGCGATTCCCGCCCAAACCCGCATAGAAACGATTCAAAGGTGCCCACCAGGCACTTTCGTGCGGGTGGAAAACGAAGTAATAACATTACACAACAGTCCTCGGTGGAACCCACAGAACAGATATATATACAACAGCGACTCAATGAGTCAAGAATACAGATATAATATACAAAGATCCAAATCACCTTGAAAACGATAGAGCGTCCAGCTATGGACAAGATGCAAATGGGGCTAAGAGCCCTGAAGAATAACCAATGGCGTCCATAACCCTGCCCAGGCCAAGCCGGAAGGGTAACC
The DNA here is from genome assembly GCA_916181665.1 of Avena sativa. Lineage (NCBI taxonomy): Eukaryota > Viridiplantae > Streptophyta > Magnoliopsida > Poales > Poaceae > Avena > Avena sativa. The sequence goes on along the minus strand of OV702283.1, from coordinate 148,639,180 downwards.
CTGCTAACGACGTCGATCTCAAAACCTGCTTAAACAAAAGGGGTGCCGACAAAGGGCAAAGGAAAAAGAGGAGCGTCAGTACTGAGGCCAGTACACGGCGAGGCTAGAATTCGGCGGTCCTCGCCTACATAGGTATGGTGGACTGAAGCGGCAGCGGCAGCTTACGCTAAACAACCTATAGAGACTCGATACAACTGGCGGCTATCAGAGAGGGGTAAGAAAGACCTATCCGGAACCAACCTGATACTAACACCAAACAATCCCATCCTGGTATTTCCCCCTCGAGACCAAACGAGGAAGTCAACCGAGGAACGCACACAGTTGGCAGTTTTATTTATTCAGTTATCGTTGCAGCAATTACTAGTCAGGTATAGATAATCATCCTGATAAAATAAGCAGTGGGCCGTTTTAGTTAACCATTCCGTTGTAGTTGCGACACTTACTAGTCAGATACAATTAGCATGAGATAACCCAAAACCCAGCAGTTGTTGGTACTTTTATTTAGCCATTCCGTTGTAGTTGCAATACTTACTAGTCAGGTACAATGGTCGCAAGCGACAACCCAAACAAGCACTGGTTGGCAGTTTTATTTAGCCATTCCATTATAGTGAAGCTGAATACTAGTCATTATAAAGTCAAATTTATATCACTACTTTAGTTATAGTTGTCTATGTTCGAGATACCGTGCTCCAAGTCGTCCATAACCGCGGACACGGCTTTCAGAAAGTTTTACCCGGCCGGGGTGCACCAATAGCAACACACACTCGATCAACCTCGGAAAAACCAAACCAAAACTCAACGAGGCCTTCACGACAAAGCAATCACAGGATTCAGAAATATTTCAGGGGGCCACCCCTTGGAGTACACCCGCAACGAAGTTAGCTGACTCCGAGACGGACCCGAGGTTTGCGACAATGGCTGTAAACGACTGGGAACCCAAAACTGGGCTTGTCGATACCGCGAAAACATTCCGCTTACCTAAACAGTACAGTGTGCTCCTCGCACAATCGTAATAAAGCAGTAAAACATGGCATAGGTACAGGATAGTAAATAAAACCTCAAACTAGTTTGTGGCCCCAAGAAATAAGACTGAATCAAGCTCTGGCTCAGGGGGGTCCCATAAGCCTCCCGGATGTGGATAGCGCGAATATTCAAGGAACAGGTATCAAGTACTCGGGGTCCTACGGGACACAAGTGGACGGTTAACAACCAAATAACATCTATTGCCCACCTGTGCCTCTGCTTACCTACTTCAATTTTAGTTATTAAACAATAATTAAAGTAAACGATAATGAAAGCCATGATCATCTCCAACCTTAAGCATGCGGCAACACTTCAACAACTGTGGTACCGAACGACACGCAACAACACTTGAGCAAGCGACTACGACGCGCAAGTCCAACTATCTACCAAACAACAGGTAATAGGATGTGTCCAAGGCAATATAAGGCTGCAAGGGATATCACGGGTACGAAAGCTAGAGCAACGCAACATAGATAGCAATAGATCAACAGGAGGGAATAAATACTATAAAAGTAAGATAAGTAGAAAGGGGGAGATGCTCGCCTGAAAACATTGCCGAAGGTTCATCCGAAGATCGGGGCGAAGCTCACATCAACTCAACGGCCTTATCCGCGAAGAAGCAAAACACTAGAATAAACACCGGATGCAATATTTAATACTACGGTAGAAAATCGGTCATGATGCATGTATGATGTATGCCATGGCAAAGATGCGATGCAATTAGGTCATATTAAGCGGAACCGGGGTTCCGACAATATTTAGGTGGTTCATGTTGTTTAGATACCCCGCAATTTAAATGTTGTATTAGCATGGCAAAAATAAGTTACCGGTTCGCTATACAAATTTAAATGAGGCCAATATGAGACTAGATTTGCCCGCATATGGGCCCCATATTTAATTATAAGGTGAATCGGCATAGTGCCCCCAACCACTCAAATATGCATGCGAGTATGACAAATTAATATGCAACAGGTTTTATATTTAGCATTTATAAAATAGGGGCTCGGGAAAAGGTTCACACATTAGGGGGTCTCGACGAACTTGGGGTTCTGGGGGGTTCGGGGTCCGGCAGGGTTCAGGGTTCGACGGGATCGGTCTCGGACAACAGAAGTCGATCTTGACGCATCCGAGAAGACGAACTTGGTTAGCGTCGGGGCGCATCGGCCTCGCCCTGGTCGGTGTCGAACTTGTCGGGCCCGCGTGTCGGGTCGGTTCTGGCATTCGGGGTGAAGTTCTTGGCGTCCTACGGTTCCATGTCGACGACCTTGGTTTCCTCGATGGAGAACTCGGTGTATCCGTGTCGCGGTTCTTGTCGGGGATCTCGGCTTCGGCGCCGGGAGGAAGAACTTGTCACATGGATGTCAATGCTTCCGGGAAGGAGAACTTGTCGTTGCGGAGATCTTGGCGCGGTATCTGGTTCGGGGTGTCAAGGCTTGGGCTTCGGTTTCGGGCCTCGGCCATCTCATCCGCGAAGTAGATCAGGGCGTTCCGAGGGTTGCGGTTCGGCTTCATGTTCTCCAGGGCCGGTCTCACCAACACATGTTCAAGGTCATCCTTCCGCCGGAGGACGTGCTGGATGGTACGGCTCGGCGCACTACAGGGTCAGATCGAACAGAGAAACTCGGGACAAGCCGCTGCAGAGGAGGTGGGCCCCGGGAAGGAGAGGCCGAGACCTGCCTGGCTCGCGGAGGCGCGGCTCGGGCTGCTAGCAGCCAACGACGGCGGGGCAGAGGACGCGGCCGGCGGTCGGCGAGCTCGGACGGCGGGGCCAGAGGTGACGAGGAGACCACGGCGGCCGGAGGTCGTACGGCGGGCGGAGCTCGGGCTCGGGCGGTGGTGGCGTCAGGGGGGAGAGCTCGGGGGTGCGGGGGCGGTTGTTGACGGAGTCGGGCGAGGAGGCCGACGGCGAGGAGCAGAGAGGAGGAAGGCGCGGCGGCGGGGTGGTCGGCGGAGCTCGCGGGGACGGCGAGCCGGAGGAGGGCGAGCCGGCGGCCCGACGGAGAGGAGGGCACGGCGGCGAGGAGATCGTCGGGGGAGGAGAGGAGGCGGGAGGCGAGGGCGGCTCCGGCGGTCGGGGCGAGCGGCGGACCGGCGGGTGGTGGGGGCAGGCGCCGGAGGCGAGGTCGGCCTGGGGCGAGCGGGCAGAGAGGAGAGGAGGGGAGGGAGGTTGGGGACGCGTCGGTGGGCGCGGGGTGGGCCAGGGGGAGCAGGGGTGTGGCGTGGGGCTGGGCTGGAGAGAGGGAGGTGGGGGGCAGGCAGACGGTGGGGCCGGGGGTGGGTCCCGCGGGACAGGGGGAGAGGGCCAGGCGGGTGCGTGTGTGCTGTGAGGTTGGGGTGGGACCCAGGGAGAGAGAGGGGGAGAGAGAGAGAGGAGGTGGGCCAGGAGGGTGGGGCCAGGTTGTAAGGGAGAGGGGTAGGTGGGGGCTAGGTGAGAAAGAGAGAGGGGGAAAAAGAGGGGGATTGGTGAGGTGGCAAGGTGGGTAGGGATTGGGGGAGAGGGTGAGATGGCAAGCCGGGATTGGTGGGTAGAATAGGATTGGGTGGGGATAGGATTTAGAGTTTGGTTGGACCGTTTTATTCTGGGGGTTGGTCGACCGGGTCGGGTCGGCCCGGTTCGGCTGCCCCCACAAAAATAATTAAATATTTTATTAATTACAAACGGGACTTTTGCAAACTGCGGTTAGACAAAACAAATATTCCGGAGACCCGGGTTTGAGTTGAATTAAAGACGGGGCGTTTAGAAAACAAAAATAGGTTTTTCCGCAAATAGTTTATGCAAGCAAATGCAAGATGATGACGATGCTCAAATGCAATGTGGCATGATGACATGAGCATGCGGTCATGATGATGAAGTGCACAAAAACAACGCGATTTTCTAGTAGTGGTTTTGCGGGATGCCACAATTCGACACCACTAACAATGGATCTCGCCCTCGAGATCCGCCTCATGGTACCGAAAAGAAGGGCGGCGACCTGAATCTTCTCGCATCATGTAGATCCTCGCGACACCACTAACAAGAGGTCGTTGTCCGTGATCGTCGAGAGAACACTCCGGAAACAAAGGTCGAAGGTAGAGGTATCAACAAATAAAGCCACCTCTAGCTTCCGTGGACGGAGTAAAATTGCTGGATCCACTGATTCGACGTACAAGAGCGAATGATAAGAGTAGTCGGATGGAGATCAGTCCATCGCGCACCCAAACCATTACTCTGCACACGAATAGGCGGGTTATGCAACCAACTCTCGGAAGCAGACTGAAGATCTCGACAAACGAGGTTCAGAAACCAAGGAGTGATGCAGACTCTGCATCGGATCTGGCGTAGATGATGTCGTCGCGTCGGAAACACCGGAAGGCACGAGAAGGAACAAAGAGAAGTCCACCAGACGACGGGTTCCTCGGATAGCATGAAGACCAGATGTAGCAACACCGTTACCCAAGGAGGAAGCGAAACCCTGAAGGTACGACGAAAACCCAACCACGAGAATTCCTGGACTCGAAGAAAGAGAAGAGAGCGGATTCAAAACGCGCAGAGGTAAGAGGCGAATAGCAGAGGGGTAAGGAGTAAAAGCAGACCTAATCAGATCTATCCAACCGATTTTGCAAAAATAGTTTTGACACTCTACTTCGGCCGTTAGCTAGGTTATCCTACAGGCTGGACTTGTGGGGTATCGCAACTGCTGAGCTCTGATACCACTCTGTAACACCCTCAGAATCGACCCTATGCAAGTTTTAGCGATTCCCGCCCAAACCCGCATAGAAACGATTCAAAGGTGCCCACCAGGCACTTTCGTGCGGGTGGAAAACGAAGTAATAACATTACACAACAGTCCTCGGTGGAACCCACAGAACAGATATATATACAACAGCGACTCAATGAGTCAAGAATACAGATATAATATACAAAGATCCAAATCACCTTGAAAACGATAGAGCGTCCAGCTATGGACAAGATGCAAATGGGGCTAAGAGCCCTGAAGAATAACCAATGGCGTCCATAACCCTGCCCAGGCCAAGCCGGAAGGGTAACCCTGCTAACGACGTCGATCTCAAAACCTGCTTAAACAAAAGGGGTGCCGACAAAGGGCAAAGGAAAAAGAGGAGCGTCAGTACTGAGGCCAGTACACGGCGAGGCTAGAATTCGGCGGTCCTCGCCTACATAGGTATGGTGGACTGAAGCGGCAGCGGCAGCTTACGCTAAACAACCTATAGAGACTCGATACAACTGGCGGCTATCAGAGAGGGGTAAGAAAGACCTATCCGGAACCAACCTGATACTAACACCAAACAATCCCATCCTGGTATTTCCCCCTCGAGACCAAACGAGGAAGTCAACCAAGGAACGCACACAGTTGGCAGTTTTATTTATTCAGTTATCGTTGCAGCAATTACTAGTCAGGTATAGATAATCATCCTGATAAAATAAGCAGTGGGCCGTTTTAGTTAACCATTCCGTTGTAGTTGCGACACTTACTAGTCAGATACAATTAGCATGAGATAACCCAAAACCCAGCAGTTGTTGGTACTTTTATTTAGCCATTCCGTTGTAGTTGCAATACTTACTAGTCAGGTACAATGGTCGCAAGCGACAACCCAAACAAGCACTGGTTGGCAGTTTTATTTAGCCATTCCATTATAGTGAAGCTGAATACTAGTCATTATAAAGTCAAATTTATATCACTACTTTAGTTATAGTTGTCTATGTTCGAGATACTGTGCTCCAAGTCGTCCATAACCGCGGACACGGCTTTCAGAAAGTTTTACCCGGCCGGGGTGCACCAATAGCAACACACACTCGATCAACCTCGGAAAAACCAAACCAAAACTCAACGAGGCCTTCACGACAAAGCAATCACAGGATTCAGAAATATTTCAGGGGGCCACCCCTTGGAGTACACCCGCAACAAAGTTAGCTGACTCCGAGACGGACCCGAGGTTTGCGACAATGGCTGTAAACGACTGGGAACCCAAAACTGGGCTTGTCGATACCGCGAAAACATTCCGCATACCTAAACAGTACAGTGTGCTCCTCGCACAATCGTAATAAAGCAGTAAAGCATGGCATAGGTACAGGATAGTAAATAAAACCTCAAACTAGTTTGTGGCCCCAAGAAATAAGACTGAATCAAGCTCTGGCTCAGGGGGGTCCCATAAGCCTCCCGGATGTGGATAGCGCGAATATTCAAGGAACAGGTATCAAGTACTCGGGGTCCTACGGGACACAAGTGGACGGTTAACAACCAAATAACATCTATTGCCCACCTGTGCCTCTGCTTACCTACTTCAATTTTAGTTATTAAACAATAATTAAAGTAAACGATAATGAAAGCCATGATCATCTCCAACCTTAAGCATGCGGCAACACTTCAACAACTGTGGTACCGAACGACACGCAACAACACTTGAGCAAGCGACTACGACGCGCAAGTCCAACTATCTACCAAACAACAGGTAATAGGATGTGTCCAAGGCAATATAAGGCTGCAAGGGATATCACGGGTACGAAAGCTAGAGCAACGCAACATAGATAGCAATAGATCAACAGGAGGGAATAAATACTATAAAAGTAAGATAAGTAGAAAGGGGGAGATGCTCGCCTGAAAACATTGCCGAAGGTTCATCCGAAGATCGGGGCGAAGCTCACATCAACTCAACGGCCTTATCCGCGAAGAAGCAAAACACTAGAATAAACACCGGATGCAATATTTAATACTACGGTAGAAAATCGGTCATGATGCATGTATGATGTATGCCATGGCAAAGATGCGATGCAATTAGGTCATATTAAGCGGAACCGGGGTTCCGACAATATTTAGGTGGTTCATGTTGTTTAGATACCCCGCAATTTAAATGTTGTATTAGCATGGCAAAAATAAGTTACCGGTTCGCTATACAAATTTAAATGAGGCCAATATGAGACTAGATTTGCCCGCATATGGGCCCCATATTTAATTATAAGGTGAATCGGCATAGTGCCCCCAACCACTCAAATATGCATGCGAGTATGACAAATTAATATGCAACAGGTTTTATATTTAGCATTTATAAAATAGGGGCTCGGGAAAAGGTTCACACATTAGGGGGTCTCGACGAACTTGGGGTTCTGGGGGGTTCGGGGTCCGGCAGGGTTCAGGGTTCGACGGGATCGGTCTCGGACAACAGAAGTCGATCTTGACGCATCCGAGAAGACGAACTTGGTTAGCGTCGGGGCGCATCGGCCTCGCCCTGGTCGGTGTCGAACTTGTCGGGCCCGCGTGTCGGGTCGGTTCTGGCATTCGGGGTGAAGTTCTTGGCGTCCTACGGTTCCATGTCGACGACCTTGGTTTCCTCGATGGAGAACTCGGTGTATCCGTGTCGCGGTTCTTGTCGGGGATCTCGGCTTCGGCGCCGGGAGGAAGAACTTGTCACATGGATGTCAATGCTTCCGGGAAGGAGAACTTGTCGTTGCGGAGATCTTGGCGCGGTATCTGGTTCGGGGTGTCAAGGCTTGGGCTTCGGTTTCGGGCCTCGGCCATCTCATCCGCGAAGTAGATCAGGGCGTTCCGAGGGTTGCGGTTCGGCTTCATGTTCTCCAGGGCCGGTCTCACCAACACATGTTCAAGGTCATCCTTCCGCCGGAGGACGTGCTGGATGGTACGGCTCGGCGCACTACAGGGTCAGATCGAACAGAGAAACTCGGGACAAGCCGCTGCAGAGGAGGTGGGCCCCGGGAAGGAGAGGCCGAGACCTGCCTGGCTCGCGGAGGCGCGGCTCGGGCTGCTAGCAGCCAACGACGGCGGGGCAGAGGACGCGGCCGGCGGTCGGCGAGCTCGGACGGCGGGGCCAGAGGTGACGAGGAGACCACGGCGGCCGGAGGTCGTACGGCGGGCGGAGCTCGGGCTCAGGGCGGTGGTGGCGTCAGGGGGGAGACCCTTGGATATAATTTACTTTCATCCCGTGCTCTTGGAAAGATGGTCTTCGCCGTATTTATTGATAATGATATAGTGGTCCTCATGTGGAGCAAGTCTCTAAAGGTCGCTTTCATTGGGTATGTCGAAAATGACTTGTATGTGGTGGAATTTTCGGGGAAAACCACTAAAAGTGTGATGTGATTATTCAGAAATGCCAATGTGGGTTGGTTATGACATCGCCGTCTATCCCATGTCAACATGAGAACTTTGGAAAGTCCCCACAAGGATGGCCACATTGTTGGACTAAAAGAAAATGTTTGCTTTGCCAAAGATCGTGTTTGCAGGGCTTGTGTTTAAGGAAAGATGCATGATTCTCCCCACAAGCCTAAGAACTACATAAATTCCAAGAGGATCTTGGAGCTCCTTCATGTGGATCTCTTTGGTCCTCCATCTCATGCTAGTCTTGGTGGGAAGAAATATTTTTTGGTGATTTTTGATGACTACCCAAGACACACATGGGTATATTTCTTCAAGATGAAAAGTGAGACCCAAGAAAACTTCATTGACTTCATCAACATTGCTCAACGTCAACACAATGTCCCCGTGTTGATAATAAGGAGTGACAATGGAACCGAGTTCAAGAACTACACCTTAAATGGATTTCTTAGTGATGAGGGGATAAAACATCAATATTCCGCTGCATATACCCCTCAACAAAATGGTGTAGCCGAGAGGAAGAACCAGACTCTTATTGATATGGCAAGGACCATATTGGCAGAGTTTAAATCTCCATACAATTTTTGGGCCAAAGCAATCGCCACCGCTTTCCATGCATCGAACCAGCTCTACCTCCGCAAAGAATTGATCAAGACTCCATATGAAATACTTACCGGTAACAAGCCCAATGTTTCATACTTCCGGGTGTTCGGTTGTAAGTGTTTCTATTGCATAAAGGGTGTTCGTTTGTCCAAATTTGATTCCAAAGCATTAGAGGGTATTTTTTTGGCTATGGTCTCGAATCCCACACTTATAGAATCTATGATAAGCTCTCCGAAACTATCATAGAATCTTGTAGTGTGGTTTTTGAAGAATATAATGGTCCCCAAGGGGGGAGTGTTGATGTTTGTGATGCAGATGATGAAATGCCTCAGGATGCCATAGGAAGAATGGGTGTAGGATTCATCTGCCCCGTTGAGGAACCCCTTATGGCGGATCAAGAAGAACTATGCTCTACTCAAGTGGAGCCCTCGTCTTCACAACATCAACAAGATCCTTCTGTCGAGGAGGACAATGACCCAAGTCAAAGACAAGATGTGGACCCTCAACAAGTTGATATGGAAGAAACTTCTAGCCAGGATGAGCTTGACTCTCCATTCTCTAGAATGTCCAGCGCTGCTCGGTCTATTACACAAGGAAGATCTGTACAATCTACCATAAGATCAGCTCAACGCATGTCTAGAAGTGTGCATGATCAAGACCAAGGTCAATCTTTGCCTCTTGATGAAGAGAATGATTCCGATGATGATCAAGTTCAAGTTAATGGTCAAAACGAGGACCAAAATAATGAAGAGATCCCCATAAGAAACAACAAGGAGATCGTAAATCGTCGCCAAGCTAGAGTGGATAAAATGTTGGAATTAAGAGACCACACTCTAGAGAATGTGGTTGGGGATCTAAGAAGAGGGATGTCCACTAGAGCTCAATTGAAGAGGTTTAGTGAAAACCAAGCACACATTTCCATGATAGAACCAAAGAAAGTTTGGGAAGCTCTTGAAGATTCGGATTGGTTGGAAGCAATGCAGAAAGATCTCAACAACTTTGAGAGAAATAAAGTATGGAAGTTAGTTGAAAAGCCAAAATATTGCCACAATATTATAGGCACCAAGTGGATCTTCAAGAACAAGCAATATGATCATGGAATTGTTGTAAGGAACAATGCAAGATTGGTTGCACAAGGGTTCTCTCAAATTGAAGGCATTGATTATGGAGAGACATATGCAACCGTGGCTCACCTTGAGTCCATTCGTATCCTTCTTGCTTATGCGACACATCACAACTTTAAATTACAACAAATGGATGTAGAAAGTGCATTTCTTAATGGTCCATTGCATGAGTTGGTATATGTAAAGAAACCCCCGGGGTTCGAGGATCCCAACTTCCCAAACCATGTCTACAAACTTGATAAGGCGCTCTATGGGCTCAAACAAGCCCCACGCACGTGGTATGAGCACCATATAGAGTTGTTGTTAGACCGTGGGTTTGAAGTTGGGAAAATCGATCCCACTCTTTTTACTAAGAAGGTCAATGGGGAGATTTTTGTATGCCAAATATATGTTGATGATATTATCTTTGGCTCATCTAACAAAGCTTTTAATGATGAATTCTCAAAGCTTATGACTAATAGGTTCCGGATGTCTATGATGGGGGAATTGAGATTATTTCTTGGTTTTGAAATGAAGCAAGTAAGAGGAGGAACATTATTCAACCAAGACAAATATACTCAAGACATGCTCAAGAGATTCAACTTGAAAGATTTAAATGGAGTACCTACTCCCATGGCAACAAAGACTCATCTTGAACTAAACCCAAATGGTAAAGATGTGGATCAAAAGGTATACCGGTCTATGATTGGTTCTTTGCTTTACCTTTGTGCATCTAGACCCTATATTGTGTTGAGTGTAGGAGTGTGTGCAAGATATCAAGCGGCTCCTAAAGAAAGCCATTTGATGGCAGTCAAGATAATCTTTTGATATTTGGTTCATACCCCAAACTATGGTATTTGGTATCCTCGGGGCTCAACATTCTCTCTTTGTGGATACATGGACTCGGATTGTGCTGGTGATAAGGATGATAGAAAATCAACCTCCGGGGCTTGCCAATTCCTTGGTAGGTCCTTGGTGTGTTGGTCTTCTAAGAAGCAAAATTGTATATCTCTCTCCATCGCCGAAGCCGAGTATGTGTCCGCTGCTAGTGCTTGTACTCAATTGCTATGGATGAGGAAAACTTTAAAGGAATACGGTGTCCATTGTGACAAAGTGCCTCTTCTATGTGACAATGAAAGTGCTATCAAGATTGCCTACAACCCGGTGGATCACACAAGGACAAAGCATATTGAGATTCATCATCACTTCATTAGAGATCATGTTGCTCGAGGTGATATTGAGCTAGCCTATGTGTCAACCAAAGACCAACTTACCAACATATTCATGAACCCACTTGATGAAGAAAGGTTTTGCTATTTGAGGAATGAACTAAATATCATAGACTCAAGGATCTTGACTTGATCATCTTGCATACTCACATATATCTTGACTCTTGTTTGGTTTAGGTGCAGGCATGGATATAGGGGCAGTGCGGCCCTAATTGATTGGACTATCCCTCCCCCATTATATCCAAAGTGATAAAAAATCATTTCTCTTAATATAATTTTGTCATATGTGAGCTTCAATTATGAGCTTCGGTAATTGACCCAAGATATATATTCGCGGTGCCAAGCCGAGTATACTCAAACATGGTGGCCTAGGCCACCACCCTCTCGCATCTGAGAGGTTGGCGCATCCTCGTGTTGGTCATTTTTTGGTATTCTTCACTATGTTAGAGTGCATGTGTCCCTATCAGTTTGATACTCTCAAACCTAAGCCATTCCTAATCCCCATACAACCCCATCTACTCTGCAAAATAACCTCCTAATTTGTCCCTGGAAATTGGTTCTGGTGGAACTTGTACTACCGGATCTGGAAGCGGTACTACCGCCCAGGGTCAGTTCTCAGGTCAATTCCTGGAAACTGCCCAGGTGCAGTACTAACGGTCCATTGTCCGGTACTACCGGTCCTATGACCGGTACTTCCGGTCGGTGTCCCTGGTAAAGAGTAAGACGGGGGGGGGGCACCTCTTAGTGCCTCATTACCTCCCATCTCCACTTCAAACTATTGCCGTCGTCGGAGCTAGAAACGCCGCCGAAGCACCGCCCTCTCCTCCCTTCACCGGATCCTCACTAGATCCAGACTCCTCGCGGGCTCCTCGTCATTTTCCACCATCGTGGACTCCGATACAACCGCCTCCTCTCCCCTACCTCTTGTTTTTCCTCCATTGGATCGAGGGCAACTTCGATTCATGGTCAAAAACACTTGTTTTGGGGTTGTACCGCGTGTATACTGCCAGATAATGCTTCTTGCCCGAAGGAATCCATGTATTGTGAACTTTTGATGCCAATTTGTGGTTCGTCTCTACCGGATCTGGGTGTGTATCCGCACGACCGGTAGTACCAGAATTTTTTCCGGTACTACCACTTGTGTGCGGTACTACTGCTCAAAATTTCCGGTACTACCGCACCCAGCTGACAACAAAAGTTCATCAAAACTTAGACTTCTTTGTGGACTTTTCCCTTTCGGGTTCTTGTGCCCTTATCCCCCTCCTGTCTCCCTCTTGCTTTCACAGGTGCAGGTGGTTCCAAGGGCTCTCGTAAGCGTTCCAAGTCCCGTCATGAGATTGAGGATTACGAGTCAGAGTCGGAAGAGGATATCATGCCCCAGCCCAGCAACCGCTTGAAGTTGAAGGCTACTTGGGGTCACTATGGAGGGGACACCAAGTAGTCCGCTGTCCGTGGTAGTGCCCCTCCGCCTCCTTCCCCGAGTCACAGCAAGAGTTAGAGCTCTGGGCCATCAGGGCCAAAGCTGGTAACTGATCTTTCTGAGGTTGACTACCATGCCTTACGGTCCGCAAATCCATATATTGCAGCTCGGAGCCAATCTAGGAAGGACAACATGTTCTACACCGAATTCTAAGAGAGCGTGTACAATGAGGTTATCATGAGCAATGAGAAGCTGGTTGTTCCTCAGAAGTGGATTGAGATGGGTCACGTGAACAAGAACTTGGACTACTTTGGTGAAGCTAAGGAGATCTGCTCCAACATTGACCTTTTTCCCATTATGGAGTTCCAGCAAGACTATGACCCCTTTCTCATTGCTCAGTTCTATGCCACCACCAACTTTGCAAAGAACCAGGCAAGGACCATCACTTGGATGATTCAGGGTGTTATCAAGGAAGCAACATTGGCTGAGTTTGGGCAGATTCTTGGGTATGAGGATCCTAGCCGTGACACTCCTGTTGGATACCGCTGTCACACTAGTTGTCGTCCCATGAAGAAGTATGTCCTTGATCCATTATACATCTGGGGCCAAGACATTGTGCTGGAACCTGACGGGGAGGAAGAGGTTGAAGCTGTTATGTAGTTCCCCGGGAACGGCGCCAGAAAACTTGTTGATGACTCCTTGGTGGCACCGGGGAACTTGGTGCTTGATGTGGAGTCTTGTTGGGAACCCCAAGAGCAAGGTGTGAAGAGTACAACATCAAGTATTCCCTCAGTTGAGACCGAGGTTATTGAACCAGTAGGAGGAAGGAAACGTCACATAGGTGTTGCAAGCAACGCGGAGACCTGCACAACACAAACTCAAGACTTTGCCCCAACGAATCAGTGAGGTTGTCAAGCTCACCGATTTGCTGTAACAAAGGATTAAACGTATGGTGTGCAAGGTAATGGTTTGTAGTAAGTAAACAAGTAACTATGGAAGATGTATCAATGGTAAAGATTGGACCGGGGTCCATAGTTCACTAGAGGTGCTCTCCTTAGATAAACAACATGGCATGAAGGGTAAATTTCACATCCCAAAATTTTCCAAATTTTGAAATGTGAAAAATAAATAAACAAAATAAATAATTGTTGAAATTTAGGGTGAAAAGAAACTTTTTGATTCTAAAGGTAAACAACAAAACTCATCTTAAAATAAAGTTTTTATCCATTGGAGTGAACTTATATTCTCTACCAAAAAGGCAAGTGGTGTTTCATACCTTTGTGCCATTATTTTCACTATGCATTAGTGATATTCCTAAAGTAGGACTTGCATGGAATTTTTACTAAGTATGCTATGCCATGGGAAATCCTAGTAGATGAAACCTTAGTAGAATTTTCACTAAGTTAAGATTCCTACTACTATAATGCTTAGATTAGCTAATAGAAAACAAGGGTGGATTATATTCATGCTATGGAATATTTCTAAGTCAAAGGACTTGTGTTTTGTTTAATAAAACAACTATGTGAATGAATCACCTGGGTGGAATGGTATTGCTTGGATGGATTTTTGTTGAGCGGTTACACAAGGCCAGGGGATTGGTGAACCTTGTGTATCTCACTTGTGGAATGCCACCCAGGAACAAAGAGATTTGAGATGTCAAATGTTGAGAAGCTTCAAGTGCAGCCACTTGGAATTATGGGCTCTGCCTGGATCATATAGGTTGCAATAACTTAGCCAAATGGATAGTTGGTGGTAGGGGATGATAGGTTTGGGAACGTGCCCATTCTGGTCTAAGGGAAGGCTTCTGAAAGATCTTGTCTCGATGCATGTCGAGTCTTGTGGGGAAAGTGCACCACCTCTCGAGAGAGTAAAATCTAAGTACTTAGGGGTGTCCCCGGCAATGGACAATTTGAGCATCAAGACATGGAAGCTATCAAGAATCTCCTCATCCCAATTTCTAAGTTAAAACTTGTGGTTGAACAAGGGTTAAAGGATCACCAATGTCTATTGGTTGATGCCTTGGGTGAATTTGACAAACAAAAACTTAGTGTTTTCAAATGATAAGGAAAATCTATTTTGAGCAAAGCAAGCCTAAGATCCACTTAGCCAAATGCATATAGATAATAGATACCACTATTCTACCATAGTATCACTTGCCAATACAATTCAAATGTATTGACCCTTGTGGCTGTAACTTATTATGTTGCAGGTTTGTTTGATGTTAGTGAAGTGTGTTGATTAGGATTACAAGTCTACAACCAACATGATTGCATGTGGCACTTTGAAGATGAAGGACTCCATGCTATAGTTATTTCTGCTGCATTGTAATGAGATAGCCAAATGAGCTATGTAAGATGTAATGAATTGTTTTATTCTTGGTTATAAAGTTGTATTATGACCTTTGTTTCTTGATATTACATCTTAACTGTGGATGCTAGCTATTGATCCAGGGACTAGCATTGTAAACACAGGGATCTCTACCTTATTAAAGGTTGGGACCTCTTACAGATGGTATCAGAGAACTATGTTGCCTGTAGGATTGTAACCCTAGGATTGGACATAACCCCTTAGAAAAATAGGAGTTGTATTTGTTCCAAAACTTATTTACAAACAATCTTGTAAACTCTTTCCTCAACATTTTGTTTTTGATTCTACATCTCTTTCTTTTCAAACTTGATGGACAAAGACCTCAACCATGATCAAAGACTTCAACATGAGCAAAGGACTTGACCAACTCAAATGACTTCAACTTAAACATCATCAAAGACTTCAACTTTAGTTTCATCAAGGATTTCAACTTGGACATCACTAAGTACTACAAGTGAGACAAGAAATATTACTCAAGACTTGAAGACTAAAGAAACATAACCTAGAAGGAATCATCATCACCTTTGAAGTTTTGTGACCAAGATACAAGAAATTTTTCCAAGGAAGCCATGATCTCATTCATGAAAAAAAAACTAAGAAGAAGAGAAAATCCCAAGTGAACCATATATTTGACCACCATATTAGTGTTTAGTTTAAATCAAACACACCAACTTATGTGGTGTAGCAAAAATACTTTGTTGCCTAAAAATGTGCTTGAAACTTGTTATTTGAGTGGAATGTTTGTTTGTGATTTCTTGCACATTGCTTGTGTGAATTGTTGTGTGTGATAGACTTCTTCCTTAGAAATATTTTGCCTATTCTAATCCCAATCCAACCCAAACAGATGAATTATCCAAGAGACTCCAACATCAAGAATGGTGACAACAACAACCAAGAGATGCACATGAGAGAACAACTACTAGCAAACCAAACCCAGTTGAATCAGATGACAACTCAGTTTTTAGCCAACAACAATGAGTTAGACCCAGCCATGCAAAAGTTTTTGGAAATCCAACCCCAATTGTTGCAAGGGATGACCACTCAAATGATCAACATGAAAGACAACCTTTCCCAAGGAGTTTGTGACAACAATGATGTCAAGGATGATATTATAGAAGGAACTCAAGCTTGCAATATTTGTGGAGACATGGATCACACTTCCAAAGAGCATGAGGATCAATGCCCTAATTGTGAAGAGAAACATCCAACTAATCAATGCCCCACATCTCAAGTGACTTGTTTCCTATGTGAAGGAAATAATCATGTCCCTATCCAATGCCCCATCTATCCTATAGTTCAACAAAGGAAACAAGGTGGAATGCATCAAAAGTTTGGAAACCCCCATGAGGAAAGAACTTCTATCAAGAAGGATGAGGACAAAAGCAAACCTCAGATTACACCTCCATACATTAGGAATCACCATGATGGACAAAATAGGAAACATAGGTATTATCCAAGGAATCGTTCAAGGAACCGAGGAAGCTTTCCCACCTTTGAGGTGAGATATGAAGAACATGAACTAGAGGAACTCCTAGCTTTGGAGAAACCCAAGAAGAAGAAGAATAAGGAAATTAGCCAAGTGTGGTGCAACAACTGCAAAGAGCTAGGCCATTATATATCAACTTGTCCAGAGAGGATACGTGAAGAACTCAACCTTGTCACATGTTATAAGTGTGGTGACCAAGGACATTATGCAAGCAATTATCTAGAAAATATGAAGTACAAGAAAATCAAGACTATGAAGGATCTCAACCTTGTCACATGTTTCAAGTGTGGAAACAAAGGACACTATGCAGATGTCTGCCCAGAGAAGTTTCATGAAGATCCCAAGTAAACCAAGATGTAATCTAGTGGAAAACTTTTTAAGGGTGGTAGTACCCTAGTTGCCTTGAAGCCAACTTGTAACCTCTAGCCTTCCCAAATCTGGGGATGAGATTTATTTTAAGGGTGGTAGCCTGTCACATCCCAAAATTTTCCAAATTTTGAAATGTGAAAAATAAATAAACAAAATAAATAATTGTTGAAATTTAGGGTGAAAAGAAACTTTTTGATTCTAAAGGTAAACATCAAAAATCATCTTGAACAAATTTGAATCCAAAAAATTTCAATCAAGTGAAATACATTCATCAATAAATGTATCTTGAAATTTAGACACTTGAAAAAATAAACCAAAAACCCTTAAACCCTAAGGGAAGAAAATCAATTCCAAGATATCTATAAGACTATGGATTTTTTCCATATAAAATTTATCAACAAACATTTATAAACAAAAATATTATAAACAAAAATATTATAAAACCATAGAAATTGGTTTCACTTAATTTGGAACCATGGATAAAAACTTATGAATTTAATGAGTTAAAAGGAAATAATTTCCAAAGCTAATAAATATCCTATCTAAAATCCATAACAAATTGTGAGCAAAATAATCCTAAATATATTGAAAAGGATAAACAAATATTAAATAAAATTCTACAAATTGAAATCACCAATTTTGGATCTTGAAATAAAAATATATGGATTTTATAAGATAAAGAAATAAATAATTAAATAAGGAATATTTAAAAGCCAAATTAAATCTTGGCCAAATCCATAAGCAAATGTAATAAAGATAATCCAAATCCAAATAAAATGAAGGGATAAAGAATATTCAAATAAAAGTATATGGGATTAAACCCTATTCTATTTAATAAATACAAAATCCCTAATGAAAATGAATAATTAAATCATGAGAAAATAATAATTGGAATTTGCCCAAGTGGAATAAAAGTTATTTAATTAAATTAAATGGAATAAAATAGTTATTTGAATAAAAAGTTTAATGGGATTAAAACCATATTTGATTTCATTGGAATAAAGACATTTGCCCAATTTAAATGATTAATAAATCATATTAAATATTTTAAATAATTGAAAGTGAATTATTTGCACTAAATAAAACCTGTTGAAAAAGGATTTGGAAGAATTTGAATTTCAAATATAAATTGAAAACATAATTGAAATCTCAATTAAATAAAGACAAGTGTTTAAATTAATTAATAAATAAACCATAGGAATAAGAGAAAATTATTTCAAAATGGATTTTAAATACATGTTTAAAACAGTATGAAAGCATACTGAAAAACTTGAAAAGATTTGAATTGAAAAAGGGTTTGAAATCATTTGGATAAAAAAATAGAAAATGAAATCAGAAAAAGAAAAATAAACAGGAAAGAAAAAAAAATAAGACAAAACCAGCCCAACAAGCCCCAGACCCATCCACGCAGAAAACGATTCGTACCAGAAAGTAAACCCGCACAGTTGCTGAACCACGGACCCCACCCTTTCTCTCTCTCTAACGCTAATGAAATGACCCCACATGTCAGTCATCGTTTTCACCCGCGCGACCAGTTCTTCCTTCCTCTCTCTCCCGTTTCTGCTTGATTCCCGCAGCTTAAATTCATCATAATTCCGCGAGTAAATCGCCGCTGCAACTACGCTTGTTAACTCGCCTCGCTCCCCTCTATCTTCCCTCGAGACGCCCCGCACTCACTGCCCAGAGGCTGCTCGGAATTCTCGCAGCAAGCACCACTGTTACGACGATCCACCGTGCAAATTCCGGCGAGCCCAGCCACCGCCTTTACCCCTTGACCACTCGATCCTACTCCCCACCTCCCTACGCACCTCCCAGCACCAACCGCTCGCCTGTGCGCACTCCCCATCATCGACAACCTCAACAACACGCGCCACCGTCTGCCATTACTCCGACGACGCCCCCTGGTAATCTCTAACCACCCTTTTACCTCTAGTTGACGCTCTCGCACTCTCCTCTTCCTTACGCGTCTAACGTCGTTCTCCTCTTGTCGTCGCGTGCCCCGTAGGGTCGCCTCCGACAACGACCGCATGTACCCGAGCCAGTAGGCAACTCCGGTGAGCAATCCACGGCAACCTCGTGCGCCCCTCGGCCAAAGGAGACTACCTTGAGCATCTACTCTCCACGGCGAACCCGGTGAGCTCCTCCTCCCCTCCTCTCGCTTCCTAGCATAGCCAGAACACCATCGCCTGAGCGCCGCCGCCGCGCATCCGTCGCCAGCGCCGCCCATCTCTGGTCGATGCACTCTGGACCGTTGGATGCAGATCCAGTGGGTGTGTTAGATTCACTTAAAACAAACCGGTATGCTAGATCTAGACCGTACGATGCACTTTAAATCCTGTGGCCTGTGTTAGTCGATCCAGCCGAATCGGTATCGCCCAATAGGATTGCTCCACGTGGCCAGAGTTCTGATTTAAAAACAGAAACATTTCTATTAGATGGTTAGATTTGAAAAATTCATAACTTTAAATCTACACGTCCAAATTTTACAAATTTTATATCAATGGAATCGGCAAAAAGAGTAATTTCCAACCATGCACTTTGTTTAATGATTTGCTTCTGGAAAATTAGTTGTTTTTGCAGAAACATGTGTAGGCATATTTTGTGTGTAAAATTCATTCTAAATATATTTTTTGGGTAAAATCTTTTGTAAATGGATTGTTTTGACTACTGACCATAGAAACCAACTTTTGGATTTAGAAACCTATTTTGTGAGGCTAAGGAATAAATCTTTGAATTAAAGCATTTCTATATAAATAAAAATGTTGGATATGTTTTAAAAATTCTTTTTGAGTACAACCTTTGGAAAATGATTTGATTTAAACTCTCTGACCCTAAGCACCAAGTTTTGAGATTTAAAAATATATTTGGTGAACCCTAGAAAATTATTACTTTGTTTAAAGGCATTTCTAATGAAATAAAATGTTGTTTGATTTAAAAATGGTTTATAGGTAAAACCTTTTGCAAATGTTTTTAATAATAAACACTTGACCATAAAACACTAACATTTGTGTTTAAAAATATATTTGTCTAACACTAGAAATTATTCTTTGATTAAATCATTTCTAGCAAAACAAAAATGATTTAAAATGGCCATTTTCACAAACTTGATATCAAATGGTTTTGCCACATTTATAAATGACTAATAGGTGTTTTAAAATGTTTACAACCTATTGGAAACCACTTTTACAAATAAAACAATCTTTGGCATGCTTGCATGCATTGCTTTGTTTTTATTATTCTATGTGAAGAATTGCTTGAATGGTAGATTGAATTTGTGTCTTGATTGAATTGTAGTGAAATTTGAAGAGTGTGAATATTGCAAGATCAAGGAGTGAACTTATATTATCTACCAAAAAGGCAAGTGGTGCTAAATACTTTTGTCCCATTATTTTCACTATGCATTAGTGGTATTCCTAAAGTAGGACTTGCATGGAATTTTTACTAAGTATGCTATGCCATGGGAAATCCTAGTAGATGAAACCTTAGTAGAATTTTCCCTAAGTTAAGATTCCTACTACTATCATGCTTAGCTTAGCTAATAGAAAACAAGGGTGGCTTATATTCATGCTATGGAGTATTTCTAAGTCAAAGGACTTGTGTTTTGTTTAATAAAACAACTATGTGAATGAATCACCTGGGTGGAATGGTATTGCTTGGATGGATTTTTGTTGAGTGGTTACACAAGGCCAGGGGACTGGTGAACCTTGTGTATATCACTTGTGGAATTCCACCCAGGAACAAAGAGATTTGAGATGTCAAATGTTGAGAAGCTTCAAGTGCAGCCACTTGGCATTATGGGCTCTGCTTGGATCATATAGGTTGCAATAACTTAGCCAAATGGACAGTTGGTGGTAGGGGATGATAGGTTTGGGAACGCGTCCATTCTGGTCTAAGGGAAGGCTTCTGAAAGATCTTGTCTCGATGCATGTCGAGTCTTGTGGGGAAATTGCACCACCTCTCGAGAGAGTAAAATCTAAGTACTTAGCCGTGTCCCCGACAATGGAAAATTTGAGCATCAAGACATGGAAGCTATCAAGAATCTCCTCATCCCAATTTCTAAGTTAAAACTTGTGGTTGAACAAGGGTTAAAGGATCACCAATGTCTATTGGTTGATGCCTTGGGTGATTTTGACAAACAAAAACTTAGTGTTTTCAAATGATAAGGAAAATCTATTTTGAGCAAAGCAAGCCTAAGATCCACTTAGCCAAATGCATATAGATAATAGATACCACTATTCTACCATATTATCACTTTCCAATACAATTCAAATGTATTGACCCTTGTGACTATAACTTATTATGTTGCAGGTTTGTTTGATGTTAGTGAAGTGTGTTGAATAGGATTACAAGTCTACAACCAACATGATTGCCTGTGGCACTTTGAAGATGAAGGACTCCATGCTATAGTTATTTCTGCTAATGAGATAGCCAAATGAGCTATGTAAGATGTAATGAATTATTTTATTCCTGGTTATAAAGTTGTATTATGACCTTTGTTTCTTGATATTACATCTTAACTGTGGATGCTAGCTATTGATCCAGGGACTAGCATTGTAAACACAGGGATCTCTACCTTATTAAAGGTTGGGACCTCTTATAGTAAACAAATTACAGCGAGGCAATTGACATGAACTGAGCCAGGCATAACAATGCAATTACTAGTCAGAAAGATCCTATGAGGTTGATTGGGCAATACAACAATATACATAGACCGCCATCCAACTGCATCTATGACTAGAAGTCCACCTTCAGGTTATCATCCGAACCCCCTCCAGTATTAAGTTGCAAGCAACAGACAACTGCTTTAAGCAAAGTGTGTAAGGTAAACAGTCCACATGTTCCATGAACAAGAGATCGTTCTTTTCTCCCTAGTAGCAACAACACATCTACAACCGAAGAGATTATTGTCACTTCCCTTGGAAACTAGAGGCATGAACCCACTTTCGAGCATAAATACCCCCTCTTGGAGTCACTAGCAACTACTTGGCCAAGATAATCACTAGCAACGGAGAGCATGCAAGATCACAAACAACACATACATGATATAATCATAAAGACAAAACCATTAATCAAACCAACATAATAATCTCAATATCCATCAGATCCCCGCAAACACAACATGCATGATTACAAATAGATTAGATCTTGATCATGAATAGATCTCACAAGATCTATACATGAAAGCACAAAGGAGGAGATACAACCATCTAGGTACTACATGAACCCATAGTCCAAGGTGGAACTACTCACGCATCATACCAGAGAGAAGGCCTCCGGGATGAACTCCCCTCCGGCAGGGTGCCGGGAAGATCTTCAGATCCCCACGATCTAGGGACGATGGTGGCGGCGGCTACAGATGGTTTCGTGGATTTCTGATCGACTGCTCAGGTTTCTGCATCGGGGGATTCTTATAGGAGAAGGGGGAGACCGAGGAGGCGGCCAGGGCCACCAAACGCTAGCCAGGCACGGGCCCACCTGCCCCCGCGCCTGGGGTGGGTCTGGCCCCTCCGGCTCTCCTCTGGACTTCTTGTTCCCCACGGAAAGTAATTGACTTTGTCCTTCGTCCCATCCAATTCCGAGAATATTTCTTTACTAACTTTTCTGAAACCAAAAACAACAGAAAACAGGCATCTCGCACTATTGCAACTTGTTAATAGGTTAGTACTAGAAAACATGTAAAAAGCACCTCAAAATGTGGACAAGTAAAGCAAAGTAGATACTAAACAAGCATGGAGCATCAAAAAATATAGATACGTTTCCAACATATCAGCATCCCCAAGCTTAACTCCTGCTCGTCCTCGAGTAGGTAAGTGATAAACAGAATAATTTTTGAGGTGACATGCACCCTCACAATAAAGGTCCAACCATTTGAAAGCATTGAAAGCTGGGATCAAAGAACTCTAAACATGTGCATGAAATATGGGGTTCTAACAATAGGACATAGTAACTATGCATGCAACATGGCAAGCTACAAACAAAGATCATGAATAACATAGCATAGTGGCAATCAGCTTGTCCCTCATAGAGTAGCAATATAATGCATAGGACACCTGCAAAGTTCACAAGGGTGACTAGAAATAAATAGCACAAGTGCAAGTAATAACACAATATGCATCAATTAATAAGCTTTGGAACACTGCACACAGAATGACAACTATGCTCTCTGAAAGGGCATTTATTGTCATAATCACTTTTGGTGTTCGTTAACAACAAGT
Organism: Avena sativa; assembly: GCA_916181665.1. Taxonomy (NCBI): domain Eukaryota; kingdom Viridiplantae; phylum Streptophyta; class Magnoliopsida; order Poales; family Poaceae; genus Avena; species Avena sativa. The sequence goes on along the minus strand of OV702283.1, from coordinate 148,616,262 downwards.
AGATCATTTTACAGTTTGTCATTGTCAACAGGTTGGTATTATGATAAATGAACAACACCCTCACTCTTGGGAAAAGACCACACTCATGTGGCACTGTTCTGGAAACTCCAGACGGGAGTCTCCGGTCTGCCAAGACCGGAGTCTCTGGTGTGGTCCGGAGTTCCCGGATCTAGCTCCGGTGGTGCCTCCCAGGATCTGGGCTGGGACATTCTGTCCGGGGGTCTGGAGCCTGTTCCGGAGGATACTCCGGAGTCTCTGGTGTTGGATTAGTCCGGAGTCTCCGGTGTTGATAGACCGGAGTCTCCGGTCTTGTTGAGTCATGAAAGGGCTGGGTCATTCAGATGGGTGGTCCGGAGGCTGGTCCGGATATTGGCCGGAGTCTCCGGTGTAGACCGGAATCTCCGGTCTACAGACCGGAGTCTCCGGTCTAAATTTTCTCCAACGGTCAGAAAACGGTTCGTGGAGGGGGATGCCTATAAAAGGGGACCCTTATCTTCTTCCTTCTGTTGCTCGAGCTGCTCAAGAACACCAACCCCATTAGAGCCACCAAATCTACAAGATCTCTTCATCCAACCCTCCAAAGTCATTAATCTTTGGAGAATCGAAGGAGGAGGCCTTGATTTACATCTTCACCAAGAGAGATCTTCATTTCCCCCTCATTCACTTGAGGGCCCCCAATCTCTAGTGTGAAGGGAATATGCCCTGAGAGGCAATAATAAAGTGTTTATTATGTGTATTCCAAGTATATGATAGATGTTTATTTTTCATGCTATAATTGTATTAATACGGAAACGTTAATACATGTGTGTTTAATAAACAAACAGAAAGTTCCTAGTTATGCCTCTCTCATAAACTAGCTCGTTGATTAACAAGATGATCAAGGTTTCCTGATCATGGACATTGGATGTTGTTAATAACGGGATCACAACATTAGTGTAATGGTGCGATGAACATTCATTCGAAGTATAGCATTACGATCAAAGTCATTGAGTTTATATTGCTATAACAACTTACGAAGTGATCCTAATCCTTAGACCATGAGATCATGTCAATCACTAACACCGGAAGAGTTTCTTGATAACATCAAACGTCACACCGTAACAGAGTGATTATAAAGATGGATTCAAAACTAATAAAGTGTTATGTTGAGGATCATGGATCGAGAGTGGAATTTGTTCATCCCGATGACGGATAGATATACTCTGGGCCCTCTCGGTGATATCACATTCATTAGCTTGCAAGCAAGTGATTTGATCACTAGAATGTTATATCACAGGAACGAGAAAAGAGTGCATGTCGGTAACGAGATCAAACTAGGTATGGAGATACCGATGATCGAATCTCGGACATGTAATATATCGTGAAACAAAGGGATTAAGATACTAGCGTAAAAGGTTCTGACGATCACAAGAAAGTCATCGTTGAATGTGTGGGAGTCAGTATGGGTCTCCAGATCCCGCTTCTGATTATTGATTCGAGAGGGGTATCGATCATGTCCGCATTATTCACGAACCGTAGGGTGACACACTTAAGAGACACCGACATCCAATTGGAGCAAATGTTTCATGCCGAAAGAATGAACAAGCGCAGGAATTTATTTCACTAGATACCGAAACAGGTTTTTGGGTGAAATTGCATAAAGTGGTTATGCATGTGAAATAGAATTCTAGCAAGGGGTTATTTGTGAATGTTTGTCATTAAAGTAATTGACAAAATTCTGAATAAAATAAAAGAGTTTTATTTAATGAGAGTTTGCATTAAATTTGGTGGAAATTTAATGGGAATTTGAGTGGACTTTTAAGTGGAGGGAATTTAAAGGAGATTTGTGAGTAGAGTGTCCACCCACATGAAGAGGGGAGGGCAAGGGGGCAGCCCCATGCGCCGGCCACCCCCTTGGGATTCCCCCTCCTCCTATAAAAGGAGCCCCCCTCCTCACTTGTCTCTCACACCTCCTCGTGAAGGATCTCTCTCCCCTCTAAAATTTATCCCCCATGGTCTCGGACTAGCGAGATACATGTTCTCGGTGGCTATTCGGCAAGAAAGAGTTGTGCTTCCGCTGCATCGCTGGAGCGAGGAGGCGGAGGTTGCTCGGTGCCTCGAACGTGTGTGCGAGCACGGATGTGCTGCTGATTTGCGGCGCTAGGACTTCCTCTCGATCTTGAGATCGGCAAGAGATCGTCTACATCAACCACGAGTTGAACTCGTTAAGCTTTGTCGGTCTTCAAGGGTATGTTCTCTACGGATATACATCCGCCCGTTGTTTGTATCTAGTAGATAGATCTTGGTATATAGTTCACATCGTAGGAAAATTTTTGTTTTCTATGCTGCGAACCCTTCAGTGGTATCAGAGCCGGATCTATGCGTAGATACTTTACACGGGTAGTACACATATGAGTATGTGGGCGATGATGATCATGTTGTTTCTCCTTTGTTGTAATTTTGGATATTTGTGGCATAGTGGGATGAAGCGGCCCGGACAATCTTTACATGTCCTCGCACATGAGACCTGTTCCACGCTTGACATGCAACTAGTTTGCATAAGTGGCTAGCGGGTGTCTGTCTCTCCTACTATAGTCAATATCTATTTTGCAAGCGAGTTGTCAACAATTTGATTATCCTCGTTGTGGTTCATGTTCGTAGGTAAGAACGGTTCTATCTCGAAAGCCCTAAGCCAGGTAAAGCTTGCAATGGATAAATTAGAGGCGTCTAGTTTAGATTGTTGCTGGGCTAGTGTTATGATATGGTAGTGTTGTAAGTAGAAGTATGAGATGATACTCTTACAACACACATAGCGTGTAAAATCCATAGACCTTGGATTTACACATATAGGTATGATAGTGATCATACCACGATGCACATGATAGAGATCATCTGCGGGAACCATATCATTTCACTAATAAACATATGATGTTTGATAGCATCTTACATTGCTTGTTTAGTGCTTTGTTAGCATAATAAGATGATCCCTCATTTAAATATCAAGATAAGAATGTGTTCTTCCTTTAGTATGCACCGATTATGTTTTCGTCGCTCCAAGACATCACGTGATGATCGGGTGTTCTTGGATCCACGACCATATTTCGGGTGTAAAACAGTTACACACGCGAATACTAAGGTTCTAACTTGGCGAGCCTAGCATGTACAGACATGGCCTCGGAACACGGACCGAAAGGTTAAGCATGAGTCATATAGTTGATATGATGCCCATTTGATGCTCGCCTTTGAAGCTATACCGACTCACGTGATGATCGGACTTGGTGTAGTGGATTTGGTTCATGTAATCACCAAAAAGGCACGAGGGATGTCGTTTTTGAGTGGGAGTTCATTCGTAATATAGATTAGTTGAACTCAATCTATCATACACTTAGTCTAAACTTTACAAATTCTGTTGTAGATGGCACCACCTGCTTTTAATTTCAATGTGTTCATGGAGAAAGAGAAACTAGCAACGAACGGTAGCAACTTTACCGAATGGGCCATGAATTTGAGGATTCTCCTCTCTGCTGCACAAAAGCAATATGTGCTAGAAGCGCCGTTAGGCCCCCCACCTTTTGATGATGCCCCTGATGAGGAGAAGAATGTCTATCAGACTCGTCAGGAGGACCACAACTTAGTTCATTGCGGCATATTGTATGGGCTAGAGACGGCACTTCGAAAGCGTTTCGAAAACGGCAATGCATTTGATACAATGGGTGAGTTGAAAATGATTTTCAACACACATGCTGCTATAGAGAGCTACAACGCTTGAAAATGATTTTCGACACACATGATTTTCGACACACATGCTGCTGCACTGAGCATGAACATTGTATCTGGATCGTGTTTGATGCGAAGTGGTTATTCATTTAAATCCGAGAACAATGGTTGTTCCATTTATATGAATGAAATCTTTTATGGTCATGCACCGATGATGAATGGTTTATTTCTATTAGATCTCGATGATAATGTTACACATATTCATAATGTTGATGCTAAAAGGATTAAACTTAATGATGATATATCCGCATATATGTGGCACTGCCGTCTAGGTCATATTGGCGTTAAACGCATGAAGAAGCTCCATTCGGATGGACTTTTGGAATCACTTGATTATGAATCATTTGATACATGTGAGCCATGCCTTATGGGCAAGATGACTAGAACGCCGTTTTCCGGTTCAATGGAACGGGCGACAGATTTATTGGAAATCATACATTCTGATGTATGTGGTCCAATGAGTGTGTCGGCGCGAGGTGGATATCGTTATTTTGTTACTTTCACGGATGATTTGAGTAGATATGGTTATATCTACTTGATGAAACACAAGTCTGAAAAGTTCAAGGAATTTCAGAATGAAGTGGAAAATCATCGTAATAGAAAGATCAAATTTCTACGGTCCGACCGTGGAGGTGAGTATCTAAGTTACGAGTTTAGCACTCACATGAAAGAGTGTGGAATTGTTTCACAACTCACACCTGCCGGAACACCACAGCGAAATGGTGTGTCGGAACGTCGTAATCATACTTTATTAGATATGGTTAGATCTATGATGTCTCTGACGGACTTGTCATTGTCATTTTGGGGTTATGCACTAGAAACTGCTGCATTCACTTTAAATCGGGCACCATCTAAATCCGTTGAAAAGACACCGTATGAATTGTGGTTTGGAAACAAACCTAAGCTGTCATTTCTTAAAGTTTGGGGATGCGATGTTTATGTGAAGAAACTTCAACCGGATAAACTCGAACCCAAAGCGGAAAAATGCGTCTTCATAGGATACCCTAAAGAAACTATTGGGTATTCCTTCTATCACAGATCCGAGGGCAAGGTTTTTGTTGCCAAGAATGGATCCTTTCTAGAGAAAGAGTTTCTCGCGAAAGGTGTGGGTAGTCGGAAGGTAGAACTCGAAGAGGTTGTGGAACCTTCTCTTCAAAGTATGGCGAGTAGCGCAGCGCCGGAAGTTGTTCCGGAGTTGGCTCCACCTATTGAAGAGGGAACTAATGATAATGATCATGAAACTCCGAAAGAGAGTACTACCGAACCTCGCAGGTCAAACAGGACGCGTGCAGCTCCTGAGCTGTACGGAAATCCTGTCATGAATTTCATGGTTGATGAAAATGATGACCCTGCGACGTATGAAGAAGCGATGATAATCCCGGATTCCAACAAATGGTTAGAAGCCATGAAATCCGAGATGGAATCCATGTATGAAAATCAAGTTTGGAACTTGGTGGAATTACCTCACGACCGAAAGGCCGTGGAGAACAAATGGATTTTCAAAAGGAAAACTGATGCTGATGGTAATGTAACCGTCTATAAAGCTCGACTTGTCGCAAAGGGGTTTCGACAAATTCAAGGAGTTGACTACGATGAGACTTTCTCTCCCGTAGCGATGCTAAAGTCAGTTAGGATTATGTTAGCAATTGCTGCATATTTCGATTATGAGATATGGCAGATGGATGTCAAAACCTCGTTTCTCAATGGTAATATTGAAGAAGAGTTGTATATGATACAACCAAAGGGTTTTGTCGATCCTAAGGATGCTAACAAGGTGTGCAAGCTTCAGCGATCCATCTATGGATTGAAGCAAGCATCACGAAGTTGGAATCTCCGCTTTGATGAGGTGATCAAAGAGTTTGGATTTGTCCAAACTTATGGAGAAGCTTGTATTTACAAGAAAGTGAGTGGGAGCAATGTGGCATTTCTGATATTATATGTGGATGACATATTATTGATCGGAAATGATATAGATCTTTTAAACAGTGCTAAAAGTTATCTAAACAGCAAATTTTCAATGAAGGACTGTCACATCCCAAGATTTTCCAAATCTTGTAATGTGAAAATAAATGAATAAAATAAAACTTTGTTTGATTTTCAGAGCCAGAAGAAACTTTTTAAATTCAAATTGGAACTTCAAACCCATTTGAATTGAATAAAATCCCAAAGGGATTCATAAAGATAAACATTTAATAAAGGAAATTAAAAATGTTTTGGAATTACTATTTTGGATCTTTTAAAATAAAAGATTTGGTATTCAAAAGAAAAGATGGATTTAAATAAAGATTATTTTATAAAGCCAAATTAAACCTTGACCAAACTTTGGAATTAAAACATTTTGTTTTGAATAAAAATAGTAAAGGTTTATTTAAATAAAATAATAAGGATTTAATATCCAATTTTTATTTAAGTAAAGGCTTTTCCCATTTTAAATAAACACCAAAACTTATTATTTTGTTTTAAATAAGTTTCTAAGTATTTTATATTCACAAATAAAACCTATTAAAGGGTTTTGACTTTATTTTAGGTTTCAAAATAAATATCTAAATAAAACAAATCCTATTTGATTTAATAATGAAGGTCTATTATATTTAATTAATAATGGACTCTAAAATAAAATGTTATTTTGTTTTAAAACAAATTTCCAAATATTATGTACTTCTCAAATTAAACCTACTAATTTGATTTTGAAAATATTTAAGTTTCAAATGAAGATTTTATTAATAAAATCAAACCTTATTTGATTAATAAACCTTGGCCCATTTTATTTAACTAATATTGGACCCTTTAGCAAAAATGTTATTTTGTTTTAAACAATCTCCAAGTATTCTTTATTTACAAATGATACCTACTGGTTTGGTTTGGGAAAATATTTTGGAATTTAAATGGAGATTTATTAAATAAATCATATCATATTTGATTAAATAACTATGATCTATTTTATATTAAATAGATCCAAAAAGGAATGAAAATATCATTTTATTTTGGAGTATTGGATTATGTTGTTGAACAGAACCAAAAACACAATGCAAAGTTTAATGATTGTTTGAATTGTTTGAAATATTTGAATGCTTGAATAATTGTTTGAAATAACAAATCAGGAAATAGATATAGAAAAAGAAAAAGGAATTAGACAGAAAAAATAGAACAACCCAACAAGGCCCAGCCCAAACAGCCCAACAACCCATCTGCCCTCTTCCCCGAACCATTTTCTTTTACACTCAGAACCGCACCCACACCGACGCTGACAAATGGACCCCTCCCCTTCTTCCTTTCTTTCACTGCCAGCGGACCCCACACCCCACTGCTCTTCGTCCTCACCCTCTGTGACCGTTCTTCCCCGTTCTGCCATTGAATCCTCCAGCTTAATTCACCTTAATGCCGCGAGTTAAGCCTGCAGTGATCACGCACATTTAATCGTCTCCCTCCCCTCTCCGTTTCCCCTCTGCCTCCTTCCCCGAGCACGCCTCCAGTCCATCGCAAATTGTCCTCGAATAGCTCCGTCTCCGACGAGCTTCCACCGATGAATACGGCCGAGCCACACCACCTCCTGCCTCCCCGAACACACGAGAACACTCACCGCACCCTTGCGCATCTTACCGTGCCAAACATTCATCCGCGGGCGCCCAGAGCGTCGACTTCGACAACATCTGACCGCGCCGCCGTCTGTCTCGCCTCCGACGAGCTCCTCCGGTAATTCCAGACCACCCCGACCCCTCTCGTTCACGCACACGCCTTCTTCGTGTCCTTGCGCTCCTGACCGTGTGCCTCGTTTGTCTCCGGGTGATTCCTAGCGTCGTCCTCGACCTCGACCGCGCGCGTCCGTCGCCAGTACCAACTCCGGCGAGCAATCGCAGCTGCCCCCTAGCGCCCCTCGACGGACAAGTGCCACGTTGAGCATCAGCGAGCGTCAGCGAATCCGGTGAGCATCTCCACACCCTCCTTTGCTTCCTGTATCGCCGGCGCCGCCATCGTCTGGTCGCTCCGCCGCCAGCAGCCGCCGTAGCGCCGCCCGTCTAAGGTCAATCACCCACAGCCATCCGATCCCGATCCGACGGATACGATAGAATGTTAGCGAAGGGGTAAGTGATGATTCTGAGCCGCACGATTCACGTTTGATCCAACGCGCCACAGCCACGATCCACACCGAACTGGTACCATCCAATCAGAGTGTGCCGCGTGTCACTTATTCAGTTTAAAAAACAGATTTAAGAAGCAATTTGAAAACCCTATAACTTTCAAACCACACGTCCAAAATTGGCAAATTTTATATCAATGGATTCAGGAGAACAAGCCCTAGCCAACTGTGGAATTAGTTTAGCAAATAGTATCTGTTTGTTTGCTCATTTTTGCAGATTCATTTGTATGCTTGTTTAGAGTATAAAAATTGTTTAAAATTGAATTTAAGGATAAAACCTTTGCAAATTGGATTGTTGTGACCTTACTGACCCTAGGAACCAACCCTTGGTATTAAAAATGATTTTTGAAAGATTTAGGTTAGATTAATTGATTTAGCCATTTTCTAGCCAAATAAAAAGAATGGTTTTTGTTATAAAAATGTTTATGAAAAGAAAACTTCAAGGAAATGTTTTGGACCAAACCTACTGACCCAAAAACACCAAGTTTTGCAATAGCAACTCATTTGGTGAACCCTATAGGCTAATGCCTTAGTAAAGAAATATTTCTACACCACATAAAATAACACTTTGTTTTGAAAATGGTTTTAAAGTGAAACCTTTTGCAAAATGACTTGGCCACTTTAGGAAATGACCATTAGATGTACCCAAATGTCTATGACCCACTAGGAACCACTTTTTCAAACAAAACAAAGCTTGGCATGCTTGCATGCATTTCTTTGACTTTGTTAATTATGTGTGTTGTTTTGCTTGATTGGTAGATTGAGTTTGTGCCTTGCTTGATTGATTTGTAGTGACTTGAAGAGTGTGATTGTTGCAAAGATCAAGAAGTGAACCTATACTCTACCAAAAAGGCAAGTGATGCTTCATACTTTGTCCCATTACTTTCACTATGCATTAGTGATTTTGCTAAGTAAAACTTGCATGGATTATGCTAAGTATAAACCTTGCTATAAGAAAACCTAGTAGATGAATCCTTAGTAGGATTTTCCTAAGTTAAAGATTCCTACTACTATCAAGCTTAGCCTAGCTAATAGAAAACATGGGTGGAAAATATATTCACACTATGGAAAAATCTCTAAGTCTGAGGACTTATGTTTTTGTTTAATAAAACCACTAAGTCAATGAATCCCCTGGGTGGAATGGAAGGATTGGGTTATGTTGAGTGGGTACACAAGGCCATGGACTTGGGTTGTGTATCTCACTTGTGGAATGCCACCCAGGAAACAAAGGGATTTGAGATGTCAAATGTTGAGAAGCTTCAAGTGCAACCACTTGGCAATATGGGCTCTGCCATGATCATATAGGTTGCAAGAACTTAGCCATATGGACAGTGGGTGGTAGTATTTGATAGGTTGGAACGCGTCCATATTGGTCTAAGGGAAAGCTTCTGAAAGATTTTGTCTTGGGAAACCAAGTCTTGTGGGTAAAGTGCACCACCTCTGCAGAGTGTAAAATCTAAGTACTTAGCCATGTCCCTGGTAAAGGACAATTTGAGCATCAAGACATGGAAGCAATCAAGAATCCCATCATTCAAATTTCTAAATTAAAATCTTGTGGTTTGAACAAGGGATTGTTTGAATTCTTCAATCATTGATGGAGAGATGGCTTGGTACAAGGATCTTGAAATCTTTGATTGAGGAAAATGATTTTGTCAAACAAAAACTTAATATTTTCCAAAGTTAAGGAAAAATCTATTTTGAGCAATGCAAGCCTCAACTCCACTTAGCCAAATGCATATAGATGATAGACTCCACTGTACAAATATAGTATCACTTGCCAATACAATTCAAATGTATTGACCCTTTGTGGCTGTAACTTGTATGTTGCAGGTTTGATTGTTTTTATTGAAGATTGTTTGATTAGGATTACAAAGTCTACAACCAACATCTGCCTGTGGCATTTTGAAGATGAAGGACCCATGACTATATTTATTCCGCTGCAATGTAATGTAATAGCCTAATGAGCTATGTTTGATGTAATAAAGTTATGTTATACCTGGTTATAAAGTTATATTATGACCCTTGTTACTTGATATTACATCTAAACTGTGGATGCTAGCTATTGATCCAGGGACTAGCATTGTAAAACACAGGAGGGATCAATCTTATTAAAGGTTGGGACCCCTACAGATGGTATCAGAGCATTGTGTTGCCTGTAGGATTTGTAAACCCTAGGATTGGACAAAAACCCTTAGAAAAATAGGAGTTGTATTTTGTTCCAAAAACTATTTACAAAAACACTTGTAAACTCTTTCCTCAACCATTTTTGGTTTCAACTCTACTTCTCTTCTATTTCAACTTGATGGAAAAACCAACCCCAAGACCAAAGAATTCACCATATGCAAAGGACTTCTTCAACTGCTTCAACTCTAATGACTTCAACATCTTCAACATATTCCCTAAGGACTTCCAACTTGGATACCACTAAGGACTACAAGTGAAACAAGGAACTCTTACTCAAGATTTGGAGACTGAGGGAATGCAAAATAAGAAGGAACCATCAACAACTTTGAAGTATTGCAACCAAGAGCTTTTCTCAAGGAAACCATGATCCCATACAAGAAGAATCATGAAAGAAGGAAAGATCACAAGTAAACCATATAGATGGACCACCATATTATAGTTAAGTCAAAACACACCAACCTATGTGGTGTAACAAAAATATTTTGTTGCCTAAGTATGTGCTTGAACTTTGTTGTTTGAGTGAAATGATTGTTTGTGATTGCATGCACATTGTGTGTGTGAATTGTGATGTGTGTGATTAGAATTATCTCCTTAGAAATAATTTTGCCTATTCTAATCTCCTTCAACCCAAACAGATGACTACTCCAAAAGACTCCAAGGTTGATGACACCAACACCAACCAAGAGGACAACATGAGAGAACTTATAGCAACCCAAAACCAGTTGAGCCAAGAGACAACTCAGCTTTTAGCCAACAACAAAGGACTAGACCCAGCCATACAAAGGATTTTTGAACTTCAATCCCAATTGTTGCAAGGACTCATTACTCAAATGATCAACATGAGAGAAAACTTTTCCCAAGGAGCTAATGACAACAAGGATGACAAAGATGCTATTCTAGAAGGAACCCAAGCTAGCAATAATTTTAGAGACAAGGATCATGCATCCAAGGAACATGAAGATCAATGCCCCAAGAAGAGAGAAAGATCTCCCACCTATGAAGAACATGAACTAGAGGAACTCCTAGCTTTGGAGAGACCCAAAAAGAAGAAGAAGGACATAAGCCAGTTGCAATGCTACAATTGCAAAGAGATGGGACACTATGCCAATGAATGCCCAGAGAAAAAGAAGAACCAAAGAAACAAACAAAAAGCAATGAAACCAAAGGAAAAGAAAGATATCAGCCAAGTGATTTGTTTCAACTGCAAGAATCCAGGACATTATGCAAGCAACTGTCCAGAAAGGATGAAAAACAAGTTGAACAAGCCTATGGAGAAACTCAACCTTGGCCCATGAGTCAAGTGTAGAAATAAAGCAAAAGGTGGCTTAGAGAAGTTTTCCAGGACCCAAGAAGGCCAATATGTAATTTTTGTTTGAAAATTTTTAAGGGTGGTAGTACCCTAGTTGTTTGAACTTGCTTGTAACCCTAACCTTCCCAAATCTCGGGACGAGATTTATTTTAAGGGTGGTAGCCTGTCACATTCCAAGATTTTCCAAATCTTGTAATGTGAAAATAAATGAATAAAATAAAACTTTGTTTGATTTTCAGAGCCAGAAGAAACTTTTTGAATTCAAATTGGAACTTCAAACCCATTTGAATTGAATAAATCCCAAAGGGATTCATAAAGATAAACATTTAATAAAGGAAATTAAAAATGTTTTGGAATTACTATTTTGGATCTTTTAAAATAAAAGATTTGGTATTCAAAAGAAAAGATGGATTTAAATAAAGATTATTTTATAAAGCCAAATTAAACCTTGACCAAACTTTGGAATTAAAACATTTCGTTTTGAATAAAAATAGTAAAGGTTTATTTAAATAAAATAATAAGGATTTAATATCCAATTTTTATTTAAGTAAAGGCTTTTCCCATTTTAAATAAACACCAAAACTTATTATTTTGTTTTAAATAAGTTTCTAAGTATTTTATATTCACAAATAAAACCTATTAAAGGGTTTTGACTTTATTTTAGGTTTCAAAATAAATATCTAAATAAAACAAATCCTATTTGATTTAATAATGAAGGTCTATTATATTTAATTAATAATGGACTCTAAAATAAAATGTTATTTTGTTTTAAAACAAATTTCCAAATATTATGTACTTCTCAAATTAAACCTACTAATTTGATTTTGAAAATATTTAAGTTTCAAATGAAGATTTTATTAATAAAATCAAACCTTATTTGATTAATAAACCTTGGCCCATTTTATTTAACTAATATTGGACCCTTTAGCAAAAATGTTATTTTGTTTTAAACAATCTCCAAGTATTCTTTATTTACAAATGATACCTACTGGTTTGGTTTGGGAAAATATTTTGGAATTTAAATGGAGATTTATTAAATAAAACATATCATATTTGATTAAATAACTATGATCTATTTTATATTAAATAGATCCAAAAAGGAATGAAAATATCATTTTATTTTGGAGTATTGGATTATGTTGTTGAACAGAACCAAAAACACAATGCAAAGTTTAATGATTGTTTGAATTGTTTGAAATATTTGAATGCTTGAATAATTGTTTGAAATAACAAATCAGGAAATAGATATAGAAAAAGAAAAAGGAATTAGACAGAAAAAAATAGAACAACCCAACAAGGCCCAGCCCAAACAGCCCAACAACCCATCTGCCCTCTTCCCCGAACCATTTTCTTTTACACTCAGAACCGCACCCACACCGACGCTGACAAATGGACCCCTCCCCTTCTTCCTTTCTTTCACTGCCAGCGGACCCCACACCCCACTGCTCTTCGTCCTCACCCTCTGTGACCGTTCTTCCCCGTTCTGCCATTGAATCCTCCAGCTTAATTCACCTTAATGCCGCGAGTTAAGCCTGCAGTGATCACGCACATTTAATCGTCTCCCTCCCCTCTCCGTTTCCCCTCTGCCTCCTTCCCCGAGCACGCCTCCAGTCCATCGCAAATTGTCCTCGAACAGCTCCGTCTCCGACGAGCTTCCACCGACGAATACGGCCGAGCCACACCACCTCCTGCCTCCCCGAACACACGAGAACACTCACCGCACCCTTGCGCATCTTACCGTGCCAAACATTCATCCGCGGGCGCCCAGAGCGTCGACTTCGACAACATCTGACCGCGCCGCCGTCTGTCTCGCCTCCGACGAGCTCCTCCGGTAATTCTAGACCACCCCGACCCCTCTCGTTCACGCACACGCCTTCTTCGTGTCCTTGCGCTCCTGACCGTGTGCCTCGTTTGTCTCCGGGTGATTCCTAGCGTCGTCCTCGACCTCGACCGCGCACGTCCGTCGCCAGTACCAACTCCGGCGAGCAATCGCAGCTGCCCCCTAGCGCCCCTCGATGGACAAGTGCCACGTTGAGCATCAGCGAGCGTCAGCGAATCCGGTGAGCATCTCCACACCCTCCTTTGCTTCCTGTATCGCCGGCGCCGCCATCGTCTGGTCGCTCCGCCGCCAGCAGCCGCCGCAGCGCCGCCCGTCTAAGGTCAATCACCCACAGCCATCCGATCCCGATCCGACGGATACGATAGAATGTTAGCGAAGGGGTAAGTGATGATTCTGAGCCGCACGATTCACGTTTGATCCAACGCGCCACAGCCGCGATCCACACCGAACCGGTACCATCCAATCAGAGTGTACCGCGTGTCACTTATTCAGTTTAAAAAACAGATTTAAGAAGCAATTTGAAAACCCTATAACTTTCAAACCACACGTCCAAAATTGGCAAATTTTATATCAATGGATTCAGGAGAACAAGCCCTAGCAAACTGTGGAATTAGTTTAGCAAATAGTATCTGTTTGTTTGCTCATTTTTGCAGATTCATTTGTATGCTTGTTTAGAGTATAAAAATTGTTTAAAATTGAATTTAAGGATAAAACCTTTGCAAATTGGATTGTTGTGACCTTACTGACCCTAGGAACCAACCCTTGGTATTAAAAATGATTTTTGAAAGATTTAGGTTAGATTAATTGATTTAGCCATTTTCTAGCCAAATAAAAAGAATGGTTTTTGTTATAAAAATGTTTATGAAAATAAAACTTCAAGGAAATGTTTTGGACCAAACCTACTGACCCAAAAACACCAAGTTTTGCAATAGCAACTCATTTGGTGAACCCTATAGGCTAATGCCTTAGTAAAGAAATATTTCTACACCACATAAAATAACACTTTGTTTTGAAAATGGTTTTAAAGTGAAACCTTTTGCAAAATGACTTGGCCACTTTAGGAAATGACCATTAGATGTACCCAAATGTCTATGACCCACTAGGAACCACTTTTTCAAACAAAACAAAGCTTGGCATGCTTGCATGCATTTCTTTGACTTTGTTAATTATGTGTGTTGTTTTGCTTGATTGGTAGATTGAGTTTGTGCCTTGCTTGATTGATTTGTAGTGACTTGAAGAGTGTGATTGTTGCAAAGATCAAGAAGTGAACCTATACTCTACCAAAAAGGCAAGTGATGCTTCATACTTTGTCCCATTACTTTCACTATGCATTAGTGATTTTGCTAAGTAAAACTTGCATGGATTATGCTAAGTATAAACCTTGCTATAAGAAAACCTAGTAGATGAATCCTTAGTAGGATTTTCCTAAGTTAAAGATTCCTACTACTATCAAGCTTAGCCTAGCTAATAGAAAACATGGGTGGAAAATATATTCACACTATGGAAAAATCTCTAAGTCTGAGGACTTATGTTTTTGTTTAATAAAACCACTAAGTCAATGAATCCCCTGGGTGGAATGGAAGGATTGGTTTATGTTGAGTGGGTACACAAGGCCATGGACTTGGGTTGTGTATCTCACTTGTGGAATGCCACCCAGGAAACAAAGGGATTTGAGATGTCAAATGTTGAGAAGCTTCAAGTGCAACCACTTGGCAATATGGGCTCTGCCATGATCATATAGGTTGCAAGAACTTAGCCATATGGACAGTGGGTGGTAGTGTTTGATAGGTTGGAACGCGTCCATATTGGTCTAAGGTAAAGCTTCTGAAAGATTTTGTCTTGGGAAACCAAGTCTTGTGGGTAAAGTGCACCACCTCTGCAGAGTGTAAAATCTAAGTACTTAGCCATGTCCCTGGTAAAGGACAATTTGAGCATCAAGACATGGAAGCAATCAAGAATCCCATCATTCAAATTTCTAAATTAAAATCTTGTGGTTTGAACAAGGGATTGTTTGAATTCTTCAATCATTGATGGAGAGATGGCTTGGTACAAGGATCTTGAAATCTTTGATTGAGGAAAATGATTTTGTCAAACAAAAACTTAGTATTTTCCAAAGTTAAGGAAAAATCTATTTTGAGCAATGCAAGCCTCAACTCCACTTAGCCAAATGCATATAGATGATAGACTCCACTATACAAATATAGTATCACTTGCCAATACAATTCAAATGTATTGACCCTTTGTGGCTGTAACTTGTATGTTGCAGGTTTGATTGTTTTTATTGAAGATTGTTTGATTAGGATTACAAAGTCTACAACCAATATCTGCCTGTGGCATTTTGAAGATGAAGGACCCATGACTATATTTATTCCGCTGCAATGTAATGTAATAGCCTAATGAGCTATGTTTGATGTAATAAAGTTATGTTATACCTGGTTATAAAGTTATATTATGACCCTTGTTACTTGATATTACATCTAAACTGTGGATGCTAGCTATTGATCCAGGGACTAGCATTGTAAAACACAGGAGGGATCAATTTTATTAAAGGTTGGGACCCCTACAAGGGCTAGGTGAAGCGTCATACATATTAGGCATAAAGATCTATAGAGATAGATCTAGGCGCCTAATAGGGCTATCGCAAAGTACATACCTGTATAAGATTTTAAAGAAGTTTAAAATGGACGGAAGTAAGAAGGGGTTCTTACCTATGTTGCAAGGCAAGACATTGAGTAAGACTCAAAGTCCGGCTTCGGCGGAAGAAAGAGAGATAATGGACAAAGTCCCCTATGCTTCAGCCATAGGCTCTATAATGTACGCCATGCTATGTACAAGACCGGATGTGGCACATGCTATTAGTTTGACTAGTAGGTACCAATCGGATCCAGGTTCGGAACACTGGATAGCGGTCAAGAATATCCTTAAGTACTTACGAAGAACTAAGGATATGTTTCTTGTATACAGAGGTGAAGAAGAGCTCGTCACTAAGTGTTATGTCGACGCTAGCTTTGACACCGATCCGGATGACTCTAAGTCTCAATCCGGATACGTATTTCTCATGAATGGCGGAGCGGTTAGTTGGAGGAGCTCCAAACAACATGTGATAGCGGGATCAACAATGGAGGCCGAATATGTTGCTGCTTCAGAAGCGGCTCAGGAAGCAGTTTGGATGAAGGAGTTCATATCCGAACTAGGAGTGGTGGAAAACGCGTTGGACCCAATGGTGATCTATTGTGACAACAATGGTGCCATTGCCAATGCCAAAGAGCCAAGGTCTCACAAGCATTCCAAGCATATTAAGCGTCGGTTTCACTCCATCCGCGAGCATGTCAAGGATGGAGATATAAAGATTTGTAAAGTACATACGGATCTCAATGTAGCAGATCCGTTGACTAAAACTCTCCCTAGAGCAAAACATGATCAACACCAGAACTCAATGGGTGTTAGATTTATCACTATGTAACTAGATTATTGTCTCTAGTGCAAGTGGGAGACTGAAGGGAATATGCCCTGAGAGGCAATAATAAAGTGTTTATTATGTGTATTCCAAGTATATGATAGATGTTTATTTTGCATGCTATAATTGTATTAATACGGAAACGTTAATACATGTGTGTTTAATAAACAAACAGAAAGTTCCTAGTTATGCCTCTCTCATAAACTAGCTCGTTGATTAACAAGATGATCAAGGTTTCCTGATCCTGGACATTGGATGTTGTTAATAACGGGATCACAACATTAGTGTAATGGTGTGATGAACATTCATCCGAAGTATAGCATTACGATCAAAGTCATTGAGTTTATATTGCTATAACAACTTACGAAGTGATCCTAATCCTTAGACCATGAGATCATGTCAATCACTAACACCGGAAGAGTTTCTTGATAACATCAAACGTCACACCGTAACAGGGTGATTATAAAGATGGATTCAGAACTAATAAAGTGTTATGTTGAGGCTCATGGATCGAGAGTGGAATTTGTTCATCCCGATGACGGATAGATATACTCTGGGCCCTCTCGGTGATATCACATTGATTAGCTTGCAAGCAAGTGATTTGATCACTAGAATGTTATATCACAGGAACGAGAAAAGAGTGCATGTCGGTAACGAGATCAAACTAAGTATGGAGATACCGATGATCGAATCTCGGACATGTAATATATCGTGAAACAAAGGGATTAAGATACTAGCGTAAAAGGTTCTGACGATCACAAGAAAGTCATCGTTGAATGTGTGGGAGTCAGTATGGGTCTCCAGATCCCGCTTCTGATTATTGATCCGAGAGGGGTCTCGATCATGTTCGCATTATTCACGAACCGTAGGGTGACACACTTAAGAGACATCGACATCCAATTGGAGCAAATGTTTCATGCCGAAAGAATGAACAAGCGCAGTAATTTATTTCACTAGATACCGAAACAGGTTTTCGGGTGAAATTGCATAAAGTGGTTATGCATGTGAAATAGAATTCTAGCAAGGGGTTATTTGTGAATGTTTGTCATTAAAGTAATTGACAAAATTCTGAATAAAATAAAAGAGTTTTATTTAATGAGAGTTTGCATTAAATTTGGTGGATATTTAATGGGAATTTGAGTGGACTTTTGAGTGGAGGGAATTTAAAGGAGATTTGTGAGTGGAGTGTCCACCCACATGAAGAGGGGAGGGCAAGGGGGCAGCCCCATGCGCCGGCCACCCCCTTGGGGTTCCCCCCTCCTCCTATAAAAGGAGCCCCCCTCCTCACTTGTCTCTCACACCTCCTCGTAAAGGATCTCTCTCCCCCTCTAGAATTTATCCCCCATGGTCTAGGACTAGCGAGATACATGTTCCCGGTGGCTATTCGGCAAGAAAGAGTTGTGCTTCCGCTGCATCGCTGGAGCGAGGAGGCGGAGGTTGCTCGGTGCCTCGAACGTGTGTGCGAGCACGGATGCGCTGCTGATTTGCAGCGATAGGACTTCCTCTCGATCTTGAGATCGGCAAGAGATCGTCTACATCAACCACGAGTTGAACTCGTTAAGCTTTGTCGGTCTTCAAGGGTATGTTCTCTACGGATATACATCTGCCCGTTGTTTGTATCTAGTAGATAGATCTTGGTATATAGTTCACATCGTAGGAACATTTTTGTTTTCTATGCTGCGAACCCTTCATAGTGTTTCATTGGAAACCCTAACTTTTATTTGGTTCTTATAAGCTTGTCTTTGATTTGTCTTGACAGCTTGCTTGCATTTGGGAGCCTCCAATTAAGTTGTGGATGTGTGCCCCGAACTTGTTGTAAAGGTGCTGACTTCCACCTCGAAGGTTGCCGATATAGTGGAAGGTGAATCGAGCCCGTTGGGGTGAGATTCATCGGAGAACAAGGGAGGCCTCTCGTGGAATTGGTGGTTTGAAACCACCCCCTCTCCAAACATAGACATTCTTCCCCTCAAAAGGAAGGAACTACGGGAAACAAATCCTTGTGTCTCCACGTCCACTCCTTTGGTTACTTCTATCCTTTACCGCACTTTACTTACTTATTCTTGCTTAGTGTTGTGTTAGCTTGTGCTTGGTTGGCATATAGATAAATTCACCATAGTTGCATATTCTAGAGAATTTACCTTTCTTGTCAAACACTAATTTGAAAAAGAGTAAATTTTGAAGTAGCACCTATTCACCCCCCCTCTAGGTGCCAATACGATCCTTTCAATTGGTATCAGAGCCTCGGCTCTTTATTTGGGCTTTACCGCCTAAGAGAATATGGGTAGCCACGATGGGATGGTGGTGGTGAGCCGACCATGGTGAACATGGAAGATCTCAAAAACTTGGAAACAATATTGAGCTCTTCCTTGGTCAACGAAGTCAAGAAGATGCTTGAGCAACTTCTTAAAGACAAAGAAGGCTCATCACCCCCATCTCCTCAAGAGGTTCCACCATCCGTTTTACCTAAAGGGAATACGTAGGTATCCCCCGAGGGTATGATGGTGGGGGGTAAACAAGACAACGCTAATTCCTCCACACAACTTGATGGGGGGAAGGGTGAGCACCGTGATTCTTGGTAATCTCCCGATCCTCCCATCCCTCACCCTCATGTGTACAATAGAGGTGACCCACCTAAGCTTGAAGAGTCTGCTACTTTTGCTCAATGGCAATCACTAATGAGAACTCATGTGCGCAGCTCTTGCATTGAACTATGGAACATCATCGAGCATGGACTCTTTATTGGGGATCCAACCAACTTGACAAGAAGAGAGATTGTAAACAGTCAACTCAATGCCACTGCCTTGCACATGATTCAACAAGGATTGGGTACAAAGAATTATCCACATATTGAGCACTTTAGCATTGCCAAATAAGCTTGGGATGCCCTCACGGTTTTGTTTGTTGGAAATGAGAGTATGAGGAGGAATCAGTATGATGCTCTAAGCAATGAAGCCGAAGGCTTGTACATGTTGGAAGGATAAGATCATGAAGACATGTACCAAAGGCTAAAGACCACCGCCACCGCTTTTAGAAATGTGGGTGCCTCACATGTGGATGATGCATGGATAAAAAGGAAATATGTGAGTGCACTCATGCCCTTTGAGCCCACGGAATTGAAGAGCTTACAAGGAAGACACAAGTACCATCTCATGACCTCCAATGAAGTTATGCAAGAGATGGCCTCTTTCAAAATTGCCGCCAAGAATGCCAAAGATGCCCGTGCTCGTGCCCTTGGTATGAGCAATGTTGTCAATGTTGCTTTGAAGGCCAAAGTTGTGGATCATGGGGATGAAGATGATAGTGATGAAGGACTGTACATGGACCATCCAGATGAAGTCAAGATTGCTCATAGTCAATACATGTCTTTCTATGTAAAGAACTTTTGGAAGAACCCCGCCAAGGCCAAGATGGAAATGCAACGAAGAAGCAACTCAAATGGGAAAAGAGAAAATACTACTAGATTGAGAACTTGCTTCAATTGTGGTGACCGCTATCACTTTGTGGAAAGTTGTCCCTATGAAAAGAGAGAAGATCATGGGGGTAAGCTTGTGTTGAAGAAGACTCTCAAAGCACCTTACAAGAAACCCTTCATCAAGAAGAATCCCATCAACAAAAAATCGGGAGAAATTGTCTTGATCACTCATGAAGAATACTCCTCCGACAATGAAGATGATGAAGATGAGGAAGAGGAAACTTCTAATGGTGTGGTAGCTCTAGCCACTACTTCTACTCCGACATTCTCACTCTTCGATTCTCCAAATGAGAACTCTCCCATCAAGAACGTCACTTGCCTTATGGCAAGAGAAACGGAGGTATCCTCATCATCTCACTCTACTCCCTTAGACAATGATGAAATTGATGATGAGATGTCTCTTTATGTTAAAAAGGAATTAAATGCCTTTGATGAGTTTATGTCTAACCTACAAGGAGATGCTAAGATACATTTTGGAAACATATTAGATCAACTTTCCCATACACAAGAGCTTCCAAATGTAAGCCGTAAACTTGGGCATGAACACATGATTGAGCTAGAGGCTTTAAACAATGCTCTAGAAGAAGAACAAGAAACTAGGTTGTCACTTGAACTAAAACTTGAAGGGCTTGATGAGGCCAATGACATTATTGTTAACAAACTCATCAAAGAGCGTGATCATGCTATTGCTAAATACAAAAGGGCTAAAAAGGAGAAGATTGAGTTTGGTGTGGTTCATGAAAAACTTGCCGAGGACTTTAGTTTGATTAACAAGGCCCACAAGGCCTTGGAGAGTGAACTATTGTCTCTCACAAAGTCCCATGAAACGCTTCAAACTCAATTGGCCAATATTCCTTCACCTAGTAACTTCATTCCATCTAGTAGTACAACTATTCTTGAAGAGAATGCTAGGTTGAAGGGGGAGCTTTCCAAGGCCACATTTCCATAAGGCAACAAGTCCATTGATGATCTTTTGAGCAAGCAAAGGCCTAGTGGTGATAAAGGGGGCATTGGTTTTGTCTCCAATACTAAGAAGAAGAACAGCAAGAAGAAGAAGGCGAAGCCCACACATGATACGAACAAGGCCATTGTGGGTAGTAAGACCACAAGTGGTAAAACTATGTCTCATGATGATTTTGCGGGAAGTGCTAACCCTCACTATGTTCTAATGCGTGATTATTATGGTGATGTGTATGCAAAATATGTTGGCCCATATGATGGTTTTATTGCTTGGTCTATTTGGGTTCCCAAGACCCTTGTTGCTAACAAAAGAGGACCCATTGAAAAATGGGTACCTAAAAATTAGCTTGATCTTTTGTAGACATATGCTTCCGGGGGTTCAAAGTGGGTGCTTGATAGTGGTTGCACAAGTCATATGACCGGAAGCTCGTCTATTGTCAAGGACTTAAAGCCAAATGATGATCAAATCACCGTGACATATGCCGACAAGTCAAAGTCTAAGGTAATGGGTTTTGGCAAGGTTGTGGTTGCTCACGACATTACACTCGTGAACGTCATGCTTGTTGAGACCCTTGGATACAATTTACTTTCAGTCCGTGCTCTTGGAAAGATGGGTTTTGCCGTCTTTGTTGATGATGATATTGTGGTCCTCATGTGGAGCAAGTCTCTCAAGGTAGCTTTCGTTGGGTACGCCGAACATGACTTGTATGTGGTGGAATTTTTGGGGCAAGCCACTACAGGTCCGATGTGCTTATTCGAAAAGGCCGATGTGGGTTGGGTATGGCATCGCTGACTAGCCCATGTCAATATGAAAACTTTGCAAAGTCTCCACAAGGAGGGCCATATTGTTGGACTAAAAGAAAATGTTTCCTTTGCCAAAGATCGTGTTTGCAGGGCATGTGTTCTAGGGAAGATGCATGACGCTCCTCACAAGCCTAAGAACCGCATCAAATCTACCAAGATCTTGGAGCTTCTCCATGTGGACCTTTTCGGTCCTCCATCTCATGCAAGTCTTGGTGGGAAGAAATATTGCTTGGTGATTGTTGATGACTTTTCAAGATACTCTTGGGTTTATTTCTTCAAGTTGAAGAGTGAGACTCAAAAGACCTTTATCGACTTCATCAACTTGGTTCAACGGAAATACAATGTTCCCGTGTTGATTATAAGAAGAGACAATGGCACCGAGTTCAAGAACTACACCTTGAATGATCTCCTTAGTGATGAGGGGATAAAACATCAATATTCCGCTGCATACACCCCTCAACAAAATGGTGTGGCCGAAAGGAAGAACCGGACTCTTATTGAGATGGCTAGGACCATGTTGGCGGAGTTTAAATCTCCATACAACTTTTGGGCCGAAGCCATCTCCACCGCTTGCCTTGCTTCGAACCGGCTCTACCTCCGCAAAGAAATCAACAAGACTCCATATGAAATACTTACCGGTAACAAGCCCAACATCTCCTACTTCCATGTGTTCGGTTGTAAGTGTTTCTATCTCATAAAAGGTGTTCGGTTGTCCAAATTCGAGTCTAAAGCATTAGAGGGTATTTTTGTTGGCTATGGTCTCGAATCTCACACTTATAGAATCTATGATAAACTCTCCGGAGTCGTCATAGAATCTTGTAGTGTGACTTTCGAAGAATATGATGGTCCCCAAGGGGGGCGTGTTGATGCTTGTGATGCAGATGATGAAATGCCTTAGGATGCCATAGGAAGAATGGGTGTGGGATATATCCGCCCCATTGAGGAACCCCTTATGGCGGATCGAGAAGAACTATGCTCCACTCAAGTGGAGCCCTCATCTTCACAACATCAACAAGCTTCATCCACCGAGGAGGGCAATGACACAAGCCAAAGATAAGATATGGACCCTCAACACGATGATCTTAGTGAAAATTCTAGTCAATAGGAGCTTGATTCATTCGCAAGGGTGTCAAGTGGTGCCAAGGCAATTGCACAAGGAAGATCCGTTCAAACTGCTTTGAAGCAAGCTCAGATTGATGCAAGAAGGGCACTTGATCAAGACCAAGGTCAATCTGTGTCTCTAAATGAAGAGAATGATTCCAATGATGATCAAGGTCAAGTTGATGGTCAATACGAGGATCAAAATGATGAAGAGGGTCCCCCAAGAAACAACACGGAGATCCACGCTCGTCGCGAATCTAGAAAGGAAATAATGTTGGAATTAAGAGACCACTCTCTACAAAATGTAGTTGGTGACCTAAGGAAAGGTATTTCCACAAGAGCACAATTGAAGAGGGTTAGTGAACACCAAGCACACATCTCCATGATTTAACCAAAGAAAGTGTGAAAGCTCTTGAAAATTCGGATTGGTTAGAAGCTATGCACAAAGAACTCAACAACTTTGAGAGAAACAAAGTATGGAAGTTAGTAGAGAAGCCAAAGGATTGCCGCAATGTTATTGGAACAAAATGGATATTCAAGAACAAGCAACATGAGTATGGAATCATAGTAAGAAACAAGGCTATATTGTTTTCACAAGGGTTCTCTCAAATTGAAGGCATTGACTATGGAGAGACATATGCACCCGTGGCTCGCCTTGAGTCCATCCGTATCCTTCTTGCTTATGCGGCACATCATAAATGGATGTACAAAGTGCATTTCTTTATGGCCCATTAAATTAATTGGTATATGTTAAGCAACCCCCGGGATTTGAGGACACCAACTTCCCAAACCATGTCTACAAACTTGATAAGGCGCTCTATGGGCTCAAGCAAGCCCCACGCACATGGTATGAGCACCTTAGAGAGTAATTGTTTGGCCGTGGCTTTGAGGTTGGGAAAATCGATCCCACTCTTTTTACTAAGAAAGTAAATGGGGAGCTTTTTGTATGTCAAATATATGTTGATGATATCATCTTTGGCTCATCTAACAAAGCTTTTAATGATGAATTCTCAAAGCTTATGACTAGTAGGTTCCGGATGTCTTTAATGGGGGAGTTGAGAGTATTTCTTGGTTTTGAGATCAAGCAAGTTAGAGGAGGGACATTCTTCAATCAAGCCAAGTATACTCAAGATATGCTCAAGAGATTCAATATGCAAGATTTAAATGGAGCTCCAACTCCCATGGCTACAAAGACTCATCTAGAACAAAATCCAAATGGCAAATATGTGGATCAAAAGGTATATCGGTCTATGATTGGTTCTTTGCTTTACCTTTGTGCATCTAGACCCGATATTGTGTTGAGTGTAGGTGTGTGTGCAAGATATCAAGTGGCTCCTAAGGAAAGCCATTTAATGGCGGACAAGAGAATCTTTCGATATTTAGTTCATACCCCATTTTATGGTCTTTGGTATCCTCGAGGCTCAACATTTGCTCTTTGTGGATACACGGATTCGGATTGGGCGCGGGACAAGGATGATAGAAAATCAACATCCGGGGCTTGCCAATTCCTTGGTAGGTCCTTGGTATGTTGGTCTTCCAAGAAGCAAAATTGTATATCTCTCTCCACCGCCGAAGCCGAGTATGTGGCAGCTACTAGTGCTTGCACCCAATTGCTATGGATGAGGCAAACTTTAAAGGAATACGGTGTCCATTGTGACAAAGTGCCTCTTATATGTGACAATGAAAGTGCCATCAAGATTGCTTACAACCCGGTGGATCACACAAGGACAAAGCATATTGAGATTCGCCATCACCTCATTAGAGATCATGTTGCTCGAGGTGATATTGATCTATCATATGTATCAACCAAAGATCAACTTGCCGATATCTTCACAAAGAAACTTGATGAAGCAAGGTTTTGCTACTTGAGGAATGAACTAAATGTCGTAGATTCAAGGAGCTTGACTTGATTTTCTTGCACTCTCACCTATGTTTCAACTCATATTTGGTTTAGGTGTAGGCATGGATATAGGGGGAGTGCGGTCCTAATTGATTGGACCATCCCTCCCCCCATTATGCCCAAAGCAATCAAAATCATTCCTCTTAATATCATTTAGTGATATGTGAGCTTAATGATGAGTGTTGGTAATGGACCCAAGATATATCTTCGTGGTGCCAAGCCGAGTATACTCAAATATGGTGGCCTAGGCCATCGCCCTCTCACATTCAAGAGGTTGATACTTACTCATGTTTGTTATTTGCTTGATTCTAGTCTCTTGGAGCTTTTCTGAATATTTTTGTGAATTTCTATGGCTCTTGTTGGTTCTTTACAGTTTGATATCTCAACCCAAGCTCTATCCCTATCTTAAAAACTGTCTATCTCTCATATATGTCCCTAAAACACCTTTCATGGAACTTTTGGTCGAGGAGGACCGGAGTCTCCGGTGTAGACCGGAGTCTCCGGTCCAGACGGTTTCTATCACTTAAAGAAGGGGGGCGGGGTGAACTGGAACAGCAGTTCCTCATTCTTCACCCCGTCCCCTACCTCCAAACCCATCGCCTCCTCTTCCAAAAATTCTCCCCGGAGGTCAAGAAGCCCCCGGGATCCGCCGTGCCGCCGGCCAATCTTCCCTCCTCCTCCATTGGGTCATTCCCACCGGAGGAATTGATCCCATGGACAGATCTGGTACCTCCCCTCTACATTTTCCTCCTGGGGTTCATCCCTAGATGTGTTTTTGAGGATTGGTGCTGATTTGTCCATTGGAATCACTTGATTGCGTGCACTTTAGTACTTTAGCCTTGTTGCATTGCCCGATCTACTAGATTCACCCCCACAGGCATCTCCCCATCTCATGCCCGAGCCTCCCGACCGGAGATTCCGGATCCAGGTCCGGAGACTCCAGTATGAGGTGCGGAGACTCCGGTGTTTGGTGAATCAAAACAGATCAGAAATGCTTCAAAGCTCTAGTACTACATTCTTGGGGCATATATACTCATCTCCATGCTATCTCCCTCACTGCTGTTCACAGGTGATGGTTCTAGTCGTCCTCGTCGTACCAAGGCCAAGTCCCAAAGGGGAAATCCTCGCTATGATGAAGCTCGGGGTCATGTCATTGTGCCTCCGTCCAACCGGAAACAACAGGCACATGATGCAGCTTACTTGAAGAGGGATCAGGAGAGGGCTGAACGGGAGGACCGTGCCAAGAAGGCCAAGTATGACAACCTTCAGTCCTTAGCCAAAATGTCAAAAGAGGAGTACCGTGAGCTAAGAAAGACAGATTTCTATGCACTGCCTCGTACCAGTGAGGACCCTCGTTACTGGAGGAAAGAACAGGTTGTGTTCATGAAGGATGTGTATGGTGTACTCACCAAATCACCTATCTGCCCTCAGAAGTTCATGAGTGTTGAGCAAATGCGCCTCATCCCCTACTTCAATGATGCTTTGTGGATCTGTGAAAAGCTGGGACTGTACAACTTGATGGAGCTGCGTGAAGACTATAATATCCATCTTGTACAACAGTTCTATGCCACCGTTGTGTTTGGGTCTGATCTTGACAGGACCATGGTATGGATGTCCGGTACCACTCGCTGCACAGCTACATTTCATGAATTTGCCAACGTCATCTTTGAGACCTTTCATGGATTATCCACTCCTGTGGGGCTGCGCATGCACTCTGCAGCTTTGGGTGAGAACAATTTGAAGCTGGCACCTCTGTATGATGATGGTGTTGTGGGGGGGTCCATGGGACTCAAGACCCTCTACAACCTTATGTTGAGGATTTTCCGCCATACCATTGCACCAAGTGCTAGGAATGATGATGCAATTAGGGGTGGTTGTCAACCTTCTGTACCACACTCACCGGACCTTCAATGCTGGACCTGAGGCAGATGTTGCACCTATTGATGTGATGGACTTTATTTTCGAGGAGATGTTCCATGCCATTCTGTACAAGAAATATCCTCCATATGCACCCTTGGTTATGAGGCTCACCAACTCCTAGGAGCATGATTCTCCATATGGCATACCACCACACCTCACTGAGCACACTCTGGTCACACTACAGCAGAAGGGGCGTATGGGGCCTGCTCCGAGGCGTCGCTATGGGGATGATGATGATGAGGAGATTGAGACGGAGAGGGCTCCCTCCCCACCTAGAGTTTGGAGGAAGAATTCCTCCAATGCCCCTATGCCTACTATGACTCGAGACTATGTGCATGAGAGGGTCAAGAAGGCCATCTTTTGGGAGAGGAACCTTTGTTGCATGAATGTCGACATCCGCAAGCAGCAGCATGCATCCTACCAAAGCAACCACCGCATTGAGAAGCTCCTCAAAGAGATCAAGGAACATGGTGCTGAGGAAGGTGAGGATGAATACAATGATGAGCATGGGGCTCAGCAGTCCACAGAGTCTAATCATACACTCTCATTTGGGGCATGGAATGCCCAAAAGGATAGTCTGGTGGATTGGAAGACATTTGCTGATGTCACCTCCGGGTTCGGGTACCAGGGTTCTTCCTCTTCTCGCCCTCACAGCAAAGGGTCTGCTGTCCCTGAAGACGATGATGATGACTATGATCAGGATGATGATGACCAGGAGGAGGATGAGGATGCCAAGGATGACGAGGATGACGATGACTACTGAGCGGTTGGGGGCGCTAGTATAGGTCTTTTCCCTTTTTCGGCGTTTCGATGCCAAAGGGGGAGAAGACATTCTCATCGGTTTGCATGGGCTTGGGATTTGGGATTTGCGACTATCTGTCTTTATTTGCCTTTTATTTGCCATATTGGAACTTGAACTTTATGTGTGTCCTTTGATGTTCATGTGTGTGACTATGACATGTGCTTGTGTGCACCATATATTGTAACTCATGTGAGATTTATGTGTGCTACCGTTGATACTATCTATCTTACATGATTTACTTAATTATCTTGTTGCACATAGTCAGGGGGAGTCCCATATATATATTTTATTCCATGCAAATCACTTGTTGTCATCGAACACCAAAAAGAGGGAGATTGAAAGGGCATTTATTGTCATAATCACTTTTGGTGTTCGTTAACAACAAGTAGATCATTTTATAGTTTGTCATTGTCCACGGGTTGGTATTATGATAAATGAACAGCACCCTCACTCTTGGGAAAAGACCACACTCATGTGGAACTGTTCTGGAAACTCCAGACCAGAGTCTCCGGTCTGCCAAGACTGGAGTCTCCGGTGTGGTCCAGAGTTTCCGGATCTGGCTCCGGTGGTGCCTCCCAGGATCTGGGCTGGGACATTCTGTCTGGGGGTCTGGAGCCTGCTCTGGAGGATACTCCAGAGTCTCCGGTGTTGGATCAGTCCGGAGTCTCCGATGTTGATAGACCGGAGTCTCCGGTCTTGTTGAGTGATGAAAGGGCTAGGTCATTCAGATGGGTGGTCCGGAGGCTGGTCCGGAGATTGGCCGGAGTCTCCGGTGTAGACCGGAATCTCCGGTCTGCAGACCGGAGTCTCCGGTCTGACTTTTCTCCAACGGTCAGAAAACGGTTCGTGGAGGGGGCTGCCTATAAAAGGGAACCCTTATCTTCTTCCTCCTGTTGCTCGAGCTTCTCAAGAACACCAACCCCATTAGAGCCACCAAATGTACAAGATATCTTCATCCAACCATCCAAAGTCATTGATCTTTGGAGAATCCAAGGAGGAGGCCTTGATTTACATCTTCACCAAGAGAGATCTTCATTTCCCCCTCATTCACTTGAGGGACCCCAAGCTCTAGTGTTTCATTCGAAACCCTAACTTTGATTTGGTTCTTACAGGCTTGTCTTTGATTTGTCTTGACAGCTTGCTTGCATTTGGGAGCCTCCAATTAAGTTGTGGATGTGTGCCCCGAACTTGTTGTAAAGGTGCCGGCTTACACCTCGAAGGTTGCCGATATAGTGGAAGGTGAATCGAGCCTGTTGGGGTGATATTCATCGGAGAACAAGGGAGGCCTCTCGTGGCGTTGGTGGTTTGAAATCACCCCCTCTCCAAACGTAGATGTACTTCCCCTCAAAAGGAAGGAACTACGAGAAACAAATCCTTGTTTCTCCACGTCCACTCCTTTGGTTACTTCTATCCTTTACCGCACTTTACTTACTTAGTCTTGCTTAGTGTTGTGTTAGCTTGTGCTTGGTTGACATATAGGTAAATTCACCATAGTTGCATATTCTAGAGAATTTACCTTTCTTGTCAAACCCTAATTTGAAAAAGAGTAAAATTTGAAGTAGCACCTATTCACCCCCCTCTAGGTGCCCATACGATCCTTTCACTCTCTTAATGGTGCCTAAAGGTAGAAGATGGAGACTCAATAGTGGTGAAAGAAAGGCCTTTTTGTAAAGGAAACAGGGATTACAAGTTTCAAAAGATCTTCCAAAAATTATGGTACTTGTTAGCTTTCAGCCCTCATTGCCCCTAACATAAGCATCTTGAAGTGGTTAAGGTTAAAGTGGCAAAGCTGGAGTATATGCTTGACGAAGTATAAGTTGGCAATCTCATGCCCCTTGAATACGAGGGCCACACCTCATGCATACTCAACTTTGGGTCCAGGTAAGTTCTTGTCACTGTAAGTATTTGCATATCATTGAGAACCGCCAACGGGGTACCCCTGCACATGGTATAGGAGCTTTTCCATAACCAAAATCACAAGGCAAGTAGACAATGAGCATCTCAGCAATTATTCTTATGTACCATGAGAATATGGTGCTTTTTTCTATCTTTCCTCTTTTCTCAATGTGTCTCTTTTTTTATAAGAAGAATGCTTCATAGATGTCACTATGGTGATGCTGCAAGTTTCCACCATGATTAGGCATGGCTTAGGCTAGTGTCCCAGTCGTTTCTCTAACACAGGATACAAACTCCATGGACTTACAAGTTCCCTCTTTATTTCACACCGGTGACATCCATAGACAAAAGAACATGATATCAACTGAGTACAACAAGGTACAAGTGCAATGTTGAAAACGTTCCCCGTGACAGCACAGTTCTACTAATTCCAACGTATAAGTGCAAGCATATACAAAAAAGTTGTCACAATGGTTCAAGTTTATTAGGGGAAAAGAATAAAGTGTGCCATCAAGTTCGTGAGGGCTTTAATCACTAAGTTTTCACATAACAAAGTAGTTTTTAATTGGAAGATAGTTGAAAATAAGAATATACATTAAATGGTGTATCACACCATGCATAGGATTTTATAGTGGACAATTTGGAATTACTTGGTTTCTTGGGAGTTGGAAGCATGAGTAGAACTTACTCATACAAGTGGAGGCTAGCAAAAGACTGGGAGCAACCAACTAAGAGAGCAATAATGGCCAAAATCATGCAGTGCAACAAAGAAAACTAATCAAAGCAAAGAGTGGTACTACAAGTCAAGGACTAAATGATCATAGAGGATAATGGTGACTTGTGAGATTCATAACATGGTGTAAGCATGTGCCAAGTCAACCCAAGAAAAACATCAAAGGAGAATACCACAATACTATGCT
The DNA here is from genome assembly GCA_916181665.1 of Avena sativa. Classification (NCBI taxonomy): domain Eukaryota; kingdom Viridiplantae; phylum Streptophyta; class Magnoliopsida; order Poales; family Poaceae; genus Avena; species Avena sativa. Next base: position 148,585,803 of record OV702283.1, on the reverse strand, counting down.
TTTGCATGCTAAAACAACGCATAATTTCTTCATAATCACTAAGCATAATGCTAAAACAACACCTAGCATGTCATGCTAAAGTCTAAGTCACAGTCAATGCAAGCTCCTCTTGCACTTCAAGCAAGAACTTACTACTCCTTTCCAAACACCAAGCAACCTTATTTGCAAAACAACATAGCGAGAACAGGGGTCCAAACTACTAAAGCAAACAAACAAGCTAAGTAAAGCAAACGGAAACTAAGAAGCTCCAAGAACAACACAACTGTGCATGAAACAATAAAAATGAAGTGTCTAGACAGACCTGAGCTTTTTATTGATGAAGAAGGGGATGCCTTGGGCATCCCCAAGCTTTGACGCTTGTACCTCTTGGATATTTCTTGGGGTGAAACCATGGTGACATCCCCAAGCTTGAGCTTTTGTCCATTCTTCATCTCATATTGCATCATTCTCTCTCTACACTTGAAATTTTTCCTTCATACAAAACTTCACACAATCTTCATTAGCAACATTAATGTATTCAAAAGATATTAGACCACTGGCAAAGATTTGGAACATCAAGGCTTTTCACTAAAAACACAAGCTACTATAGCATCTCCTTCAAAAAAGTTCAATTTACCTGAAGAGAACTCAAAAAGGAATCAATAAGAAGCAAATGCAAATAATGGCAGAAATCTGTCAAAACATACCAGTAGGTAGAAACCAATTTTTTCGAACATCTTCTGTTAATCAAATCAATAAGTGTTGAACTAACGAAAGTGAGCTAACATACTGGGGGATTTATTAGTAAATTTTGAGCTCAATCCGAGTTACAGAGCTTCCTCATGATTTATTTTGGTGGAGGACAGAAATCTGTTTCGGGACAACAACTCCCCAAATCTTACTTCCCTCTCATTAGAGGTCATTCTTGGCAAAAAAAGCAAACAAAAAGTATAAGGAGAGGTCATTACTGAAGTAATAACTTCCAAGACTCAAGGAAACTCTTGAGTTATCTCCTTTTGTTCATCACTCTCCCCCTCTTTTTCATCTAATGAGCTTCCAGTTTCAACAATTTCTTCTTCCATAGGCTCCTGCAAGGCATTAGTCTCTTCCAATTGGGGAAAGCATCTATTAAAATATTCAAGAATATAGCCATTTGCTTCCTTGTAATTATCAAAGAAAAATTTAAGTATCTCATAAACCTCAGATTCATAAGGTGAATCATCAGTATTTTCAAGAAAATTGGAAAGTTTAAATGCACCCTTGAAAGCAATAAATTCTTCAATTTGTTCCACATCATAAAAGTCATAATTTCCCTTAACATAAGAAGATATGGTAACATTATCACTATACTCACATTGAAAGGGTAGGTGTTTATACCTCCTGCAGCAACAAGCTTGATCAAAGCAATAAGTAACATTATAAGTAGAGCACACGTCTCTAGCAATAGTATTCAACTTGTGAATTTGTTCCCATAAGTGTTTCCCTTTTTGTGACAAATGGTGTTCCTTATAATAATACTTTTGTTCTTCCGTGAACCCACCTTGCCAATAAGAACTAGTTTCAAAAAAACCATCCACTGATAGAAAGCATGACCAAGCAAGGCAATAACATACCACCAACTAGAGTAGGAACTAATTTTTTTGTGTTTTTGAATAAAGAAAGCAAACCAAGCTAAAATATTTTTTTTTGGGTTTTTTGGAAAGAGGCAAACAAAACCAAGAAAAAGAAACAAAGCAAACTAAAAACAAAGTAAAGAGAAAGGAAGTGAAGGACTCCCCTAGTGAAGACGTCCTTAGCCTCCCCGTCAACGGTGCTAGAAAACTTGTGTTGGCTGGAGCGTGGTTGACGTGGGAGTTTCTTCTTCTTCATTCCTCGGAAATGGCGCCAGAAAAATTGTTGCTAGAGCCTGACGGGGAGGAAGAGGTTGAAGCTGTTCTGTAGTTCCCCGGCAACGGCGCCATAAAACTTGTTGATGACTCCTTCGTGGCGCCAGAAAACTGGGTGCTTGATGTGGAGTCTTGTTGGGAACCCCAAGAGCAAGGTGTGAATAGTACATTAGTAAGTTTTCCCTCGGTTGAGACCGAGGTTATCAAACCAGTAGGAGGAAGGAAACGTCACACAGGTGTTGCAAGCAACGTAGAGACCTGCACAACACAAACTCAAGACTTTACCCCAACGAATCAGTGAGGTTGTCAAGCTCACCGGTTTGCTGTAACAAAGGATTAAACGTATGGTGTGGAAGGTAATGGTTTGCAGCAAGTAAACAAGTAACAGTGGAAGATGTATCAATGGTAAAGATTGGACCGGGGTCCATAGTTCACTAGAGGTGCCCTCCTTAGATAAACAACATGTGTCACATCCCAAAATTCTCCTAATTTTGGAATGTGAAATAAATAAATAAGTTCAATTGATTGTTTGACTATGTTGAAAATTCTCAAAGAGAAGAAACTTTTTGAATAGAAAATCCTCTCAACCTTGAATTCAAAATCTTATATTCTTTTGTTATGACCTAAGTAGCCATATAGGCAAAAGGGCATGGATTGATTATGGATTGTAGAATTGGTGTGCAAGATTTCAAAATGAAAATCATGAAGCATTCATAAGCATTTCATTACATCTATGCAAAGATCTCACAAACTGAATCTGAATCCTCGTATCTAAATCCTATAGTTGATTTGACCAAATGTTCCTAAAGGAAATTAAATTGACTTTATAAAACCCACTGTTGCTAGGCATAAATTATTGATAATTATATCCTAAAGAGATCCAATTAATATTACAAAATTTTAGAGACAAAATTGATCTCATTTGGAGCTATTATGAAAAAGTTATGAAATAAATACAAACAAATAAAGATATAAATAAAATAGAATATACAAGGATTTATAAACCCACCACTTGCAAACTAGTAAAAATATTACAAATATGAACCTACAATGATCTATTCGATTTTAGAAAAGTTTAGAAACAAGAATCGTATCATTTGGAGTTCGTATGCAAAAGATATGAGGGAAACAAGTAAATAGAAAAAGAAAAAAAATCTAAACGGGCCGGCGGCCCAGCCAGCCGACCGGAGCAGCACGCACGTACCTGACCATAGGTGTCCCAGGTGCTTTAAAAAGCGTGCAAAACAGTTTTTGACAAACCTATCTCTATTCAAACTGCTATAACTTTTTATCTACAACTCCGAATCGACTTTCGTTTGTTTCTACTTGTTTCATACTCAAAAACCTATCTCCCCACCGTCATAAACCTCCATATAAACTCGTGGAGCCATAGCTGTACGAGTTTCTCTTCTCGAAATCCCGAATCTACACATGCCCGAATCTTATTTCGCTTTTTAACCCATCTAGACTTCGTTGTTTGCCTTCGGCCAAAAAACAAAAGTTGTAGAACTCATCGAAATATTTCAATCCCGATAAACCTCACCTTTTTAATCCACCACAGCAAGAGAATTTCGCACCGCAATATTTCAGATATGACGGTATAAATCCCAGATGTACTCGCGCTCGTTTCTTCAAATCCAAATTTCTTTGGTGAGAAGGTAGGACTAATGATTCCCCACAACTTTCATGCTCTAAGTTTTTCGATTTGACCTACGGATTTGTCTCTTTAACACAGATCTATTTCTCGTCTATTCTGAGCCAAAATCGGGTCAATCTCCTCTTCTAACCACTAGATCTCATCCCAACGGCCAGGATTAGATCGATTCCGTGAAGGGGTACGAGCCAACCGGATCGCGCCATATGTCAACGTCAGGTCAGCATCTAGTCCTAGTCAGCATACAAAGTCAACCTGTCCAGTCAGCGGAATATTCTCTGGAATATTCCGTTCGAATTTAAAATTGTACATTATAGATCTAACTTGTAAAATTCATTAGAAATTTATACCATGTCCAAAAATTGCGTATAATATATCAAATTGAAGATAATTTTACGTAGAATCATCTTATTAGAATAGATCCAACTTTTACTATATGTGGTTACTGCAGTAATTTAATTAGTTTTAATGGTCTTTTAGGTTAATAAATTCATAGGAAATTATCTGTAACTCCGAAAAATATGAACAATATATCAAATTGAAGCTACTATAATGTAGATTAATAATATCAGGTTGTATACAGCTTTTGCGGACTATTTACTCTGTAGCAATTTAATTAGTTTTAATGGCTTTATAAATCATTAAATTCATAGTAAATTGATTGCTTGTCACAAAAATATAAATGATATACCGATGGAAAGCTGGTTCCATGTAGATCATAAATATTCAAATGGTTCAGGAAAATACTGTAAGGTTTCACAGCAATTAAATAAATAGATTACGGGCTTATTTAAAGTATTAAAATCATAGTAATTCGAATACTTCTCAGAAAATTACAAATAATATGTCCCTGAAATCACAATTCCGTGGAGATTACAGATATAATTTTACTTTGATTTTTAGACAACAGAAACTATATGAATCATTTAAAACCCATTAAACACTATTTAAATCATACAAAAAGATCTATAACTCCAATTAGGGTGAATCCAACGCCTACTGGTTCGTATTAACGTCCTCTATCCAGTAAACCCAAGAAACAAATTCAATTCGACAGTTAGAATAGGCGTTACAACAGAACTATTAAAACTCCTATATTGGCAAGTAATTATTAATAACAAGTACTCCATTGCATTAATTAGCCTCTTGCATGCATCATATACTTCAGTAGGCAAAATTGTCATGCATGCATTTGTTCATCATTGTTTTGTTGTATTGTGCATAATTGCATTGTTTTGAATGGTGTGTTTGGTGTGCACTTGTTTGATCGATATATTGCGAGGAGTGCAACATTTGTGATTGTGATGAGTGCAATATTGTGAGGATTATTTGATCCACTACATCTTCTACAACAGAGGCAAGTAGAGCTATCATAAATGTCCTATTATTTTTCCTATGCATGTAGTATGATTTTTAGTAGTGATGCATGTGTAGGTGTTTTACTACTATGCTATGCTATGACACCCAGGAATGATTTCCATACTTCCATGACTTGATCTCCTTTGAGCCATCGTACTGTAGTTGCTTAGCCTTGCTTATTAGATGCGCAAAAAGGATTTCATGATTGATTATGTTATGGAAAAGTTATGTTTTGTTATAATGAAAACAATTGGAATTTAATGAATCTCCTGGGTGTGATGGATTGATGTTTTTGGATGGTTTATTGCGGAAAGCACACCTAGGATTTAGAGATTGGACAGGTTTCTTGTGTAGTAGCTTCCAGTACAGCCTCATGTCATTATTTGTCTTGACTTAGTAAGTTGTGGGAACCTGACCCAACGTGACTAGCAGATGTAGGGGATGTAGGTTGGTATGGGTCCGTCCTGAGGGTTCAGGGTTCTGCTTCTGAAAGGTTCCGTCTTGGTTTTCTCCCTATCATGACACAAAATGAGTGTAATGGTAAGAGCGGGTTGACTAGGTCGTGCGGGTAAAGTGTACAACCCCTGCAGGGTGTCTAAACTAAGTACTTAGCCGTGTCCCCGGTTATGGACAACTATGAGCAACTGGGCCTGGAACTGTTTGGAAGATCTCACTCATCCCAATTTCTTAATTACTAAAACTTGATGGATGAACATGGGTTTAGGAGCATACGAAAGCTGAACTGTCTTGTTTCTACATGGGTCTATGCTGGTATGTCCTTAGAAGATTGTTTTTGAAGAAATAAAAGTATTTTGAAAATAGGGAAAAGTTGTATTGCTTTTAGCAAATGAGCCTGAACTCCACCAAGCCAAATATGCATGTAGTTGATAGATCCTTTGTACTCATTAGTTCTACTTGCCAATACATTCAAAGTATTGACCATTCGTGGCTGCAATGTTTCATGTTGCAGGTTATATCATTACTAAGAGATCGTTATAGGTCGCGAGACTCCACTCAACAATTGTTCGCCTGTGGCACATTTGGAGGATGGAGATCTACCTTGTATTCGTTTTCCGCTGTGTACTTGAATAAATAATGTTAATTCTGGATCATATTCGTTGTATTTATGATGCACAGTTATATTTGGTATCATTTTGTACTGTGTGTGCCAGTGAACCGATCCAGGGATTGGCACTATACATATGAACTTAGCCTTATCAGGCGAGGGTGTTACAACATGGCATGAAGGGTAAACAAATTACAGCGGAGCAATTGGCAGGAACTGAGCAAGGCATAACAATGCAATTACTAGTCATAAAGATCCTATGAGGTTGATTGGGAAATACAACAATATACATAGACCGCCATCCAACTGCATCTATGACTAGAAGTCCACATTCAGGTTATCATCGGAACTGAGCAAGTTCTTGTTGATCAAGACCCATCCTAAACCTCGCAATGCGGCTGGTCAACTAGTTGATGAGGATGGGAACCCACTTGAAGAGGTGTTCGGTGATGAGGATAGTGGCCGTGATGCAAACTTTTTTGTGTCCTGTCGCAAGAATGTCCAACCCTCGTGGGCCAAGAGGATCGAGGCCAAGCTCAAGAAGGTCTTTTGCTTCCAAGTTGACAACCAAAAGCGCATGTATGAATCACATGTGTATTCCAAGAAATCTTGTGCTCGTCACAAAGAATTGATGGAAGCCCAAGGTTTGACTGTCTCCAAGGTCTCCGACAACAACATCTCTCCTGAAGACCAATGGATCTCCAAGAATAGCTACTGGGAGGACGATGCCACCTCTTCATTCCGTGCTCCGCCGACACATGAGGATGACTATGATGATGAGGAGGAGTGAGTCTTGGGACGTTAGTCTTGCTCTTGTCCCTTTTTAGCGTCTTGATTCCAAAGGGAGAGAATATGCACCTTAGGCATGGGAAAAGTCACAAGCTCGTTCTTGCTTTGATCTTTAGTCGCTTGTGAACTTTATTTGCTTTATTTGCCTTATATTATGTGTGAACTCTAAGTGCTAACTATTTGTGCTATGTATGTTGAGACTATGTGGTTATCTTGTGGATCCATCATATGCGTGCTATGGTTATTTTCATATGGATCCACCCTATGTGATGATGTTTTTATCCATTGTCAATATTTCTCTCATCACACTTTATTGTGCAAAGGTATGGATTTCAAGTGTTGTCATCATTGTCTTTACACTCGTGGTTGATTTGTAAAATAGATGGGGAGTTTGATCCTACACATCTAGGGGGAGCTCGTCTCTATTTTTCAAACCAAGAGCATTATCATAATATTATCATGCAAAGGTGTGTTGTCATCAAACACCAAAAAGGGGGAGATTGAAAGTGCACTTCCAATCCTAAAGTGGTTTTGATGTTTGATGATAACACACATGACGGACTAAGTTGTTGCTAAGTGTACCACATGTTTTATTTAGGAGAATACATTTTTCGTTCTCGCCAAAAAGGTCACTTGCAAGACATTGCCTATGCTCCTATGGTGTCCGGTAGTACCAGAAATACCAACCGGTACTACCGCTCATCACCGGTACTACCGCTTGGCTGTACCGGGCAGGAAAATGGGGTGTGACAAGCCTATCCACCCTCACTGCATCACCCGGTACCTCGACGCGGTACTACCGCCTGGGTCCGGTAGTACCGCACAAATGGACCGGTACTACCGCTGCGCGGCAGCACCGCTTTTCCTATGTACTACCTCCAGGGGAGTCTATTGCCTGGCCTCTCAACGGATAAGGTTCCGGTACTGAGTCCGGTACCTGACTGTTAGTACCAGTTGTTTCCGGTACTACCGCTCCGGTATCCGGTAGTAGCGGGTCTGACAAAACTACAACGGGTAGATCTTCCATGTGGGGGTATAAAAAGACCCCTCTTCTACCTTGGGGAGCTGCTCGACCCACTCAAGAACACCATCCCCATTTGAGCCACCAAATCGCCAAGATCTCTTCATCCAACCATCCAAAGTCATTGATCTTTGGAGAATCAAAGGAGGAGGCCTTGATCTATAGCTCCACCAAGAGAGATCTTAATTTCCCCCTCATTCACTTGAGGGCCCCTTGCTCTAGTGATTCTTTGGAAACCCTAGTTCTAGATTTGGTTCTTACAAGCTTGTCTTTGATGGTTTAACAGCTTGCTTGTATTCGGGAGCCTCCAATTCAGTTGTTGATGTGTGCCTCGAACTTGTTGTAAAGGTGCCGGCTTCCACCTCGAAGATTGCCGATATAGTGTAAGAGGTGAATCGAACCCGTTGGGGTGAGGTTCATCGGAGAACAAGGGGGGAATTTCATGGCGTAGGTGGTTAGATACCACCCCCTCTCCAAATGTAGACGTACTTCCCCTCAAAAGGAAGGAACTACGGGAAACAAACCCTTGTGTCTCCGCGTGCTGCACTTTTGTTACTTCTATCCTTTACCGCACTTTACTTGTCTTGTTCTTGCTTAGTGTTTGTGCTAGTTTGACATATAGGTAAATTCACCTTAGTTGCATAATCTAGAGAATTTACCTTTTGTGTCAAACCCTAATTTGAAAAAGAGTAAAATTTGAAGTAGCACGTATTCACCCCCCTCTAGGTGCCCATACGATCCTTTCAATTGGTATCAGAGCCTCGGCTCTCTATTCAGGCTTTACCGCCTAAGAGTTAATGGGTAGCCAAGTAGGAGAAGGGGATGGTGAGACTAGTCACACGGTGTCCATGGAGGATCCCAAGAACTGGGAAACAAGCTTGATCTCCACCATGGGCAATGAGTTGAAACAATTGCGTGACCTAGTTGAGAAACTTGTTAAAGATAAACTTGCCTCATCATCTCCTCCTCGAGGGGAAGCTCCATCATTAACCAAGGTGATTGCCTCTGCATCACCCATGGTTGTGGTGGTAGGGGATAATCAAGACAACACTAATTCCTCCACCAAGAAGGATAATGGAAAAGGAGAGCATCATGAGGTTCCCAATTGGTACTCTCCCGACCCACCTATTCCTCACCCACATAAATGGACCGGTACTACCGCTGCGCGGTAGCACCGCTTTTCCTGTGTACTGCCTCCAGGGGAGGCTATTGCTTGGCCTCTCAACAGATAAGGTTCCGGTACTGAGTCCGGTACCTGACCGGTAGTATCGGTTGTTTCCGGTACTACCGCTCCAGTATCTGGTAGTATCGGGTCTGACAAAACTGCAATGAGCAGATCTTCCATGTGGGGTATAAAAAGACCCCTCTTCTACCTTGGGGAGCTGCTCAACCCACTCAAGAACACCATCCCCATTTGAGCCACCAAATCGCCAAGATATCTTCATCCAACCATCCAAAGTCATTCATCTTTGGAGAATCGAAGGAGGAGGCCTTGATCTATAGCTCCACCAAGAAAGATCTTCATTTCCCCCTCATTCACTTGAGGGCCCCTTGCTCTAGTGTTTCTTTGGAAACCCTAGTTCTAGATTTGGTTCTTAGAAGCTTGTCTTTGATTGTTTGATAGCTTGCTTGTATTCGGGAGCCTCCAATTCAGTTGTGGATGTGTGCCTCGAACTTGTTATAAAGGTGCCAGCTTCCACCTCAAAGGTTGCCGATATAGTGGAAGAGGTGAATTGAACCCGTTGGGGTGAGGTTCATCGGAGAACAAGGGAGGACTTTCGTGGCGTAGGTGGTTTGGTACCACCCCTCTCGAAACGTAGATGTACTTCCCCTCAAAAGGAAGGAACTACGGGAAACAAACCCTTGTGTCTTCGCGTGCTCCACTTTGGTTACTTCTATTCTTTACTGCACTTTACTTATCTTGTTCTTGCTTAGTGTTTATGCTAGTTTGACATATAGGTAAATTCACCTTAGTTGCATAATCTAGAGAATTTACCTTTTGTGTCAAACCCTAATTTGAAAAAGAGTAAAATTTGTAGTAGCACCTATTCACCCCCTCTAGGTGCCCATATGATCCTTTCACCTCGTACTGAAATATCATATGTAGATCATTCAATTGACTTTTCTTATCATCAAAAAGCTTTTGGCCATGATGTTGAAAGGGGTCTACTAAAGAATCCTCACAGAATTAGTGCCCTCCATGAAAGAGTAAGCTCTTGTGTATATTCTCTTAAGATGACGATTAAGAATTGCAAAATGATGAATAATCAAGTGGAGCAAATGATCTCTCTTTAAAACAAATTATATGAGAAGGTTCTTGATGAAAAGAGGCAAGTATGTGGAGTAAATACTAGGGGAGGCTCTAGCACTCAGGATCCTGATTATCCTGATGGAAATCCGAAGAGGAAAGAGCAAGAGGATCTTAAAAAGAAATCTCTTGCAGGACAATATCCCAATGAAAGTAAAGCTAATGGAAATTCTAAAGAACAAGAAAATGATGTATCTATTTCTGATGCTGAAACTGAAGATAATAACAATAAATAAGATGATGTGGATATTAAACATGTTGAGTGCATTGGTGGCCTCGTGTCATGTAGTGGGGTCCATACGCTCCAACGGGAGCGATATTTGCGGCCGTCGTGGCCCTTCAAGGTAGAGCCACCAGCGGAGAGCGCAGCTCGCCACGCGCTTGAATCATCAGCCGCTCGCCTGTGTAGATCGAGATTGTTTTGCTACTTGATCAGTCGATTGTGCTCCTCTATGATGAGCCCGTGGTAGCCCATTAGCATGTCACGAAGGTTTTTGCCTTGCACAATGTCACGCACCGTCTCCTACTCCTCATTGCTGAGTTTAATCTCGTAACGCACACGGTTTATACCCTCAGTGCCTTTGGATGCCCTGTTCCCGTTGGGATTGGGCGGGGGTGCCCTGTTTCCTCCGTTCACAGCTTGCGGGTTGGGAGGGGGTGATACGCCCAATTTGCATCACCATTCTATATCATAATTTACCTCTATTCATTGATATTTGTCTTATTATGAGGTACTACTTATGTTTTCATCTGTTTATGCATGTTGGATGATTCTTGGAGGATGGACTGCCAGAGTCTGGATTCTGATGGAAAAGAAGCCGCTTCGGTACAATTTCACAAAGATCAGAAAAATACCAGAAAAATATGGAAATATATTATTTTACCAGAGGACAAAGGAAGCCAGAAGGAGGGACCAAGAAGGGCCTCAGGGGGTCCACACCCCCTAGGTGCGGGACCACCTGACCCTGTGCCTAGGGAAGGTGTGGCCCACCTGCCCGGCTTCCTACTCCGCCCCTTCGCCTATATCTTCCCTACGGAACCCTAAGCCTGGGAAAGCGACCACAGATAGATTTCCGCCGCCTCTAGGGGGGTGGGAAACACCAGAGAGAAAGATCTCTCCGGCAAACAGATTTCTACCGGGGGAATTCCTTCCCGGAGAGGGGAGACCGTCACCATCAACATCGCCATCAAGCTAGGTTTCATCGGGATCATCATCATCATCCACACCATCATCTCCACCAGTACCATCATCACCACTTCGTACCGCTGTAACAATTGTGTTGGATATTGCTTAGTTCATTAGGGGAAACTTTCCCAGTGTTGATTACTATTGTAGTTGATGCTTGTGAGTGGAACCATTGGATTATTGTTTATGTTTAGATTGTTATCCATTACCATATCATCTTTGATCTTGATCCATATGATGACTTGTGAGTAGTTCGTTTAGTTCTTGAGGACATGGGAGAAGTCATGTTGTTAGTAGTGAATCTGTGATGAGTTATTATTCAATGGTTTAGTATTTAATTTGTGGTGCTATTATACTAGTGGTGTCATGTGAACGTCGACTACATGACACTTCACCATTTATGGGCCTAGGGGGATGCATTGTGTATTTGGCTACTAATTGTGGGGTTGCCGGAGTGACAGAAACCAGAACCCCCGTTAGGACACCTTTGCACAAGGGAGCGTAGGATCTCAGAGTTTAAGGCTATGGTTAGATTTATATCTTAATTACTTTCCTGTAGTTACGGATGTTTTTAGGGGGTTTAATCATAAGTATGTATTAGTCCTAGGAAGGGCGGTGTGTTAGCATAGGTTCACCCACACAACACTTACAACACCAGAGAAGAGTACTCAGCTATTTGAAGCGAAAGCACTTGATAGAATTCCCATGTCTCCTCGAGAACGTTTGGTCCTTATAAGTATTTCCACCAGCTTGTCGTTTGCTAAGAAAGGATTGGTCCACTTGCTCCGTTTGTTCGTTACTTTTGTTACTTGCTCCTTGCTTTGTTGCTTTGTCAGAAAAACACTAAAAATATGTTTGCTAAGTATTCACAGGGATTTCCTGCTCCATACCACTGTTCAGCACCTTCTGCTCCTCATTGGGATCGACACTCCTATTTATAGAAGTACTAGGATACACCCCTATACTTGTGGGTCATCAAGACTATTTTCTTGCGCCGTTGCTGGGGAGTGAAGCGCTATTGAAGAGTGGAACTGGTAACGGAAACTTTTACTATTAGTATTGCTCTTATTACTGCTTGTTACTTTGTTTCCAATATGGATAACCCACTTGGTTTTCTGTTTGGGAAAACTACTACCACTGCTAGGGTAGTAGATGAACCACCTCCTGTTGAGATAGATCATTTTAAGATACCTACAAGTATTGTTAATCGTCTTATGGATAATTATTATTTTGGGGATGGAACTGTCCATCCTGGTGATCACTTGATTTTTATCCATGAATTATGCGGGTTGTTTAAGTGTGCATGTATCACAACTAAAAAGGTGAAGAAGAAGTTACTCTCCATATCCTTGAAAGGGAGAGCTAAAGAATGGTATAAGCTGCCGAAGAATGGACAATCCATGGAATGGGAGGAGATGGCATCTTTCTTTTACTCTAAATTTTACCCTCCCAGTGAAATTCATAAAGATAGAAATCTTATATATAACTTTTGGCCTCTTGATGGAGAGAGTACAGCTCAAGCTTGGGGGAGATTGAAGTTACTAATGCTTAAATGTCCTATTCATGAACTCCCTAACAATATTATTCTCAATAACTTTTATGCTAGGCTTTCTCTTCATGATAAAGATTTACTAGATGATTCTTGTGCTGGATCATTCACACGTATGAAGGAAGAAGCTAAATGGGAGCTCTTAGACCGTATTCAAGAGAACACTGAAGCTTGGGAGAATGACAAAGGAAGAAAGTCAGGTATAAACTATGATTATGAATGCATTAAATATTTTATGGGAACTGATGACTTCTGTGATATTAGTAACGAGTTTGGTCTTGATTCCCAAAGTATTGCCAACTGTTTTAAGGCCTTTGCCTCTTACATAGAAATTACCAAGAAGAAGTGGAATAAGTACCATGCTCCTTATAAAGATGTTGTTAGTCATGTTCCAGTTAGAAGTACTCAAGCTTGTACTACTAATCATATTGTGCCTGAACCCCATGTTGAGAAAATTCCTTTCCCAGCTAAGGTAAAGGAGTATTCTATGATTATTAGTGCAAATAGCAAAGGTATAATGAAAACTGTGGAGCCTGGTAAGCATTTGAGTGATGAACCTGTGGTAGCTATTGTGAAAGACCCTGTCACTAGAAATATAGAGGATGAGCACATTGTCTTCTGTGAAGACGCTTCTAATATTATTTCTCATCCTAGTAAGGCTAGAAAAGCTAGTGTTCCTGTGCTTTCTATTAAAATTTGTGATCATTGCTACTATGGTTTATGTGATATTGGTGCTAGTTCTAGTGCTATTTCCTTATGAGCTTTACAGGGAAATTATGCATGATATTGGTCCTTGTGAGATTGAGGACATTGATGTGGTTATCCACCTTGATAATAAGGAAACCATTTGCCCCATTGGCATTGTAAGAGATGTGGAGGTTCTTTGTGGTAAGATTAAGTATCCTGCTGATTTTCTAGTGCTTAATTCAGCAACTAGCAAAACTTTTCCTATCATTTTTGGTAGACCTTTCTTGAACACTTGTGGAGCTATTATTGATTGTAAGATGGATTTTTTTAACTAAGTTTGATGGAGACTCTTATGAGTTTAACTTTTCCAAATTTGCTAAAGCTCCTTGTGAAAATAGCTTGCCTAATAAAGATTTCAGGATGGAACAACTTGCTTCTATTGATCCGGTTTATGACCTTGGACCTGTTTTTGATGACTGCAAGTATGCTTATTCTGATGATAAAGTTGTTGCCAGTGACAGTTATATTGTCAACTTTATTCAAAGTGCTACTGAAAGTTATTATGAGAGAGGGAAAAACGGTTTTATGCATCTCAATAATGTTAAGTTTCCCCGTTTTATGTTGAAAGCTTTGAAGTTGCATCTGTTTTGTCTTCCTATGCTAGTGGATTTTTGTTTCAACAATTTGTTTTCTCATGATACCCCCATGCATAGGAAGTGGGTTAGACTCAAGTGTGTTGGTTATTTGCTTCTTGATGCTATCTTCCACTTCAGATATATATATCCTATGTGAGCATCTTTGGAAGTTTCAAGCCTAACTTAAAGGAATTAAAGAAAATTACTTGTTGGGAGATAAGCCAAGAGTTTTGTCGAGTCTTGGAAGTTATTACCTCTGTAATAACCGCTCCTTATACTTTTTGTTTTGGTTTTTCTGTCAAGTTCAACTACTTTTGTGAAGTAGAGGAGTTGTGAAAAGTGGCTATCCTGGGACAGATTTTTGTGCTGTATTATAAAAATTCGTGAGAAAGCTCAGTACTTAGGATGGAGCTGCATTTTTCTGAGTTTGTTCTCCAAGTTGTTATCCAACTTTCATCAGTTCTGAATTTTTTTATTTGAGCAACAGAAGGTCTTCGGAAAAATCAATCTTTACTTGCTGGTCTGTTTTGATAGATTTCTGTCATCATTTGCATTTGCCTCTTACAGAAGCTTTTGTTTTGATGGGTTTTCAGTTGAAGTGTGTACCCAAAGGGTTATTGTTTTTGCTTACACTAATGTTTTCATTGATTTTGTGCAAGGTTTTTGTATGAAGGAAATTCTCAGGAGAAAGAGAAAAGGAATCTACAGAGTCCGTCTTTAAATAGGTAAAAGTGGTGAAAACAGAAGGTTCGTGAAATCCCAACCTTTTTATATTTTTGATGTTTTTAATACATAAGGGAAGCTACAAGACGAAACTGAAGAGGAAACAGAGTCCGGGGTGAACAAACCCAACCCAGGCGCGTGCCCAGCCTGGCCGCGCCTGAGGGGGGTGTTCCCCCCTCGAACTCCTTCTCCGCCTCGTTTCCATTTCAAAACCTTCCTTATGCATTGAAACTTCGTAATATATAACCCCTGGATCCCCCGAGGTTCGGGCGTCGTGTTCTCATCGTGTTTTTGTTTCAATTTGTTTCTGTCAGGAAATCTTCTCAAGTTTAGAGCTGTTGGAGATATGCCCAAGAGGCAATAATAAAAGTGGTTATTATCATATCTTCATACTTATGATAAATGTTTACATACCATGCTATAATTGTATTAACACGAAACATTAATACTTGTGTGAATTGTAAACATAAAAGAGTCCCTAGTAAAGCCTCTTGTTAAACTAGCTTGTTGGTTAATATATGATCATGGTTTCCTGATCATGAACATAGAGATGTTATTAAAAACAGGGTCATATCATTAGGAGAATGATGTGATGGACATACTCCTATAAATAAGCGTAGCATAAAGATCAAGTCATTTAATATAGTTCATTTGCTATAAGCTTTCTGATACATAGTAACCTGATTCCTTCGACCATGAGATCATGCTAATCACCATCACCAGAAGGATGCTTTGATGACATCAAACACCACACCGTAACTGGGTGGCTATAAAGGTGGCATTGAGTGTTCGGAAAGTATGTGTTGAGGCACATGGATCAAGAGTGGGATTTGTCCATCCATATGACGGATAGATATACTCTGGGCCCTCTCGGTGGAATGTCATCCAATTAGCTTGCAAGCATGTGACTGGCTCACAAGGGATCACATACCACGGGAACGAGAAAAGAGTACTTATCGGTAACAAGGTTGAACTAGGTATGCAGAGATACCGACGATCAAAGCCTCGGATAAGTAAAATATCGTGAGACAAAGGGAAATTGGTATCGTATGTAAGTGGTTCATTCGATCGCAAAGTAATCGTAGAAATATGTGGGAGCCATATGAATTTTCAGATTCCTCTATTGGTTATTGATCGGAGAAGTGTCTCGGTTATGTCCGCATAATTCACGAACCGTAGGGAGACACACTTAAGGATTCGATGTTGTTGGGTAGTTATGGAATGATGAGTAAGAGACCGAATGTTGTTCGGACTCTCGAATGGGATCCGGGATATCACGAGGAGATACAGAATGGTCCGGAGAATAAGATTCATATAAGGAAAGTCCTATTTCGGGGTTGGAGAATGGTTCTGGTGTTTTCATCGGGAATGTTCTAGAAGGTTCCGAAATGTCCGGCACTCCGGAGGGGAAGGGTACATGAATGTGTCATAACAAGTTGGAATGATTGCATCATGTACTAGGTGTCATCGCTGAACAAAATAAAGGGTTTAATCAAATCCTAGTTTGAAAAGTCAAACGCCAATTTGAAAAGTCAAACGCCAATTTGAAAAGTCAAACGGCTATTTTGTGAGGTGGAGGGAGAGAAGGAAACCTGGGAAGAGAAGGTTTCCCTTCTCTCCTCCAAACCGCCGGACAGCAAGGGAGTTGGGGGAGGACTCGGCTAGCCCTAGCCGCCCCTCCCACTTATAAAAGAAAGGGAGGGGGCGCCCCCTCTCCCTACACCTTGTCCCTTAGTCGGCGCCCCTCTAAACCCTAGGCCAGCCGCCGCCCCCCCTTCTAGATGCGGCTGCCCTAGATCTCCTCTAAACCGCCGTCTAGCTAATCCCTAGCTGCCGGTTTCTCTAAACCCCTTGGTGCCTCTAAACTCTAGATCGACAAGGCCTCTCTCATAGTCCACCATACTCGCTCCGGCTTAAGGCGAAGCCCTGCGAGATCTCCCCTCTACTTCCGGTACCACGCCGTCGTGCTGACGGAATCGCGAGGAGAGTTCTACAACCTCCACTGCCTGCTGGAACAAGGGAGAGGAAGGTCTTCATCGAGTACCGAACGTGTGACCGACTGCGGAAGCGCTGCCGGAACGCAGCGCCGGAAGGATCGTCTACGCGATCTTGAGATCGGAAGTGTACGACTACATCACCGACGAGAATCTGCTCTCGTTAACCGCTTTGGAATCTTCGGGGGTGAGTTCCTCTATCGACTCGTTGCTACAATCTAGTAGATAGATCTTGGCTTGTTTGTTTGTATGCGGTAGAAATTTTTTGTTTTCCATGCTACGAACCCCTACAGTGGTATCAAAGCCAGGTTTATATGTAGATCTGTTGCACGAGTAGAACACAATGGTCATTGTGGGCGTTGATGCTTTTGTTGTCGATTGCTTCTTGTGTACTTTGCATCTTGCGGGATGGTGGGATGAAGCGGCCTGGGCTAACCTTACATGACATCGTTCATGAGACTTGCTCTAGCTTGACATGCAACTTGTATTGCATAAGTGGCTTTGCGGGTGCCTGTTTCTCTCAACATAGTTAAGATTCAATTTACAACGGGTGATTGACAATACTAGTATCAATGTTGTGGTTCTTGTTCGTAAGTTAGAACAACACTTATTGAAAGCCCCAAACCATGTAAAATATGCAAAGAAAATTAGAGGCGTCTACTTTGTTTTGTAGGGGTGTGCTGTGATGTTATATGGCCATGATTGTGATTATATTTGATGTATGCAATGTTCCTTATTGTAAGTTGGCAACCGGCAGGAGCCATATGGTTGTCTTTAAATTCTGTTAAGACCCGCGTGTCTATTCAAAATAGTTGTAATAGTTGAAGCTGGTGGAAGACAACCATGGAGCAGCATCATTGACCTTGATGCAATGCCGGTGATGATGGAGATCATGTTCGTGCTTGAAGATGGAGATCGGAAGCATAAGAAGAAAGGCCATATCATATCACATATTATGAATTGCATGTGAGGTTAATCCTTTTATGCATCTTGTATTTCTTAGTTTACGACAGTAGCATTATAAGATGATCCCTCAAGCACACAATTTCAAGTTTTAAAGTGTTCATCCTTAGTAAGCACCTTTGCTAAAGCTCGTTGTTTCGAAGCACCACGTGATGATCGGGTGTGTTAGATTCTGCGAGTGTATACAACGTGAGCAATCCAGATTTGTTCATGCGGAAGCTAAGGTTTGATCTTGACGAGCCTAGCATGTACAAACATGGTCTCGGAACACGGATCACCGAAAGGTAAAGCATGAGTCATATAGTAGATATGATGAACATGTTGATTGTTCGCCATTGAAGCTACATCAACTCTCGTGATGATCGGTTTTGATGTGGTGGATTTGGTTCGTGTGATCACTAAAACAATGTGAGAGATATTGTTTTGAGTGGGAGTTCAACAGCAATATGATTAAAAGTTGAACACTATTTATAATAAATTAATTCAAAGTGAATTTGCATAGTTGTTGTAGTCATTGGCATCCGTTTACCACCTTGCGCTTAGTTATAATTGAGATGATAGAACTATAGAATTCTGGTTAGTTACTTTACGAACTGGTATCGTATTGTTTTGAAGTGTTAATCTAAAGTTTAAAAGTTCTGTTGCAAACTTTCAGTAAGTTCCGGTTACTCCATGAAGTTTAATAATTGGTATTAAATCAAGAGTGACAATTCCAAGAGTTAGTGTATCAGTATCATGTTTGTCTCCATGATTCTTGATATTCAAAGAATCGTCTTAATACCAAGGTTATCTAGGATCTGAAAGAGTTGTTTCAGAAACCATGATGTGTGGAAGATATTGTGATATCTGAAACAAAGTTTTGGTTGCAACATGATAGAGTATAATATGGCAAAAGTTATGTTCTCATATTTGATGAGAATTTGCAAAAGGTTGGAGACACTAGTTGTCCTAATCCTCCAAAAGGTTTTGGAGAGCAACATTATACTCGCGATTCACCGCAATAAGCTAAAGTAGCTTGATCATGAATAGTTCCATGGTAAAGGTGAATATTTGATGTAGGTACAATATTTACTAGACCAAGAGATTACTAAAGAATGGAATTTGAAAGCACACCAAACATTTGATGATGGTGATCTACTTCAAAGTGCAAGTCCAAAGACATTGGTATTTAATTATACACGCTTTGGACTATGTGTCATATGTATGACTCCACTATTGATGTTGATAGATTCTTTCAAACAGAAAAGGAAATACTGAAAGAGAATCTCAGAAATATATGGCAGAAAAGAAAAGACTAGAATTGTTCAGCTTGGGTATATAGAGGATATACGTGTTATGGCTGTATTCTTTGCTTGTTAAAATAATGTGGTTCTTAAGTACTGGATACTGAATTTGTTGGTATGAATCGTCATACGAAACAATAGAATTCATGAACCACAATGGCCTAACTAACTAGCAAAAGAATATGTGATGATGTTCATAGAGAACAAATAAAGGGTTATTGTGCTGCTCGTTAAACATCAAAGCTTGCCTTCAAGATTTGTTTTATCAGGTATTATGAGAACAAAAGGGTTGTTCAAATAATTGTCGTAATCCATAAAAGATGGATGATTCACAAATCTCGTTGGAGAAATCACATCCATAAAACTAGTGCTAAATATGTCGAAAGACAAATTGATTGAAAGATCACTTAGGAAGTGACATCGTCGTTTAAATTATATTGGAAAGAAAACATGAAGAAACTCCATGTGGATGGAATTTTGGAGTCTTTTGATTTTTGATCAAATGACGCTTGTGAAACTTTCCTAGAGATAATTAAAACTTCGTTCATAGGCCAAAAGGGAACGAATGCCTAGCTTATTAGAACTTGTACATATTGTTGTACGAAGTCCATTATGTGTAGTCAAGAGCGATGGATTTCAACTTCATATGCTTTCTCCGAAAATTTGAGTGAATATATGAATATTTACTTAATAAGGATGAAGTATGAAACATTTGAAAAGTTCAAAGACTTTCAAGATGAAGTGCAAGATCATTGTAACAAGAATATAAATAGTTTATGATAAGATCATAAAGGAAGATATTTTGAGTTACAAGTTTAGCATAATACCTAAGATTTAAGGAATCGTTCCGTGGATTTGCATGTCCCAAAACACCATAAGAGTATGGAGCGTTCGAGATATGTAATTAAACCTTGTTTGACATGGTAAGATCGAAGGTGTAATTCATAAAACTGCCATTATATTTTAAAGATTAAAAGCTTTAGAGACTACCGTTTTTCCCACTGAAAAGAGCTCCATCATAATCCGTTGAAATGACACCATATAAAGTTATGGTTTGGGATAAAACCCAAGTTGTTGTAGGGTTCGCAGCATAGAAAACAAAAAATTTCCTACGATGGGAACAACTATGTACCAAGATCTATCTACTAGATACAAACAACGGGCTGTATTCTTTGCTTGTTAAAATAATGTGGTTCTTAAGTACTGGATACTGAATTTGTTGGTATGAATCGTCATACGAAACAATAGAATTCATGAACCACAATGGCCTAACTAACTAGCAAAAGAATATGTGATGATGTTCATAGAGAACAAATAAAGGGTTATTGTGCTGCTCGTTAAACATCAAAGCTTGCCTTCAAGATTTGTTTTATCAGGTATTATGAGAACAAAAGGGTTGTTCAAATAATTGTCGTAATCCATAAAAGATGGATGATTCACAAATCTCGTTGGAGAAATCACATCCATAAAACTAGTGCTAAATATGTCGAAAGACAAATTGATTGAAAGATCACTTAGGAAGTGACATCGTCGTTTAAATTATATTGGAAAGAAAACATGAAGAAACTCCATGTGGATGGAATTTTGGAGTCTTTTGATTTTTGATCAAATGACGCTTGTGAAACTTTCCTAGAGATAATTAAAACTTCGTTCATAGGCCAAAAGGGAACGAATGCCTAGCTTATTAGAACTTGTACATATTGTTGTACGAAGTCCATTATGTGTAGTCAAGAGCGATGGATTTCAACTTCATATGCTTTCTCCGAAAATTTGAGTGAATATATGAATATTTACTTAATAAGGATGAAGTATGAAACATTTGAAAAGTTCAAAGACTTTCAAGATGAAGTGCAAGATCATTGTAACAAGAATATAAATAGTTTATGATAAGATCATAAAGGAAGATATTTTGAGTTACAAGTTTAGCATAATACCTAAGATTTAAGGAATCGTTCCGTGGATTTGCATGTCCCAAAACACCATAAGAGTATGGAGCGTTCGAGATATGTAATTAAACCTTGTTTGACATGGTAAGATCGAAGGTGTAATTCATAAAACTGCCATTATATTTTAAAGATTAAAAGCTTTAGAGACTACCGTTTTTCCCACTGAAAAGAGCTCCATCATAATCCGTTGAAATGACACCATATAAAGTTATGGTTTGGGATAAAACCCAAGTTGTTGTAGGGTTCGCAGCATAGAAAACAAAAAATTTCCTACGATGGGAACAACTATGTACCAAGATCTATCTACTAGATACAAACAACGGGCGGATGTATATCCGTAGAGAACATACCCTTGAAGACCGACGAAGCTTAACGAGTCCAAACTCGTGGTTGATGTAGACGATCTCTTGCCGATCTCAAGATCGAGAGGAAGTCCTAGCGCCGCAAAACAGCAGCGCATCCGTGCTCGCACACACGTTCGAGGCACCGAGCAACCTCTGCCTCCTCGCTCCAGCGATGCAGCGGAAGCACAACTCTTTCTTGCCGAAAAGCCACCGGGAACATGTATCTCGCTAGTCCGAGACCATGGGGATAAATACTAGAGGGGGAGAGAGATCCTTCACGAGGAGGTGTCTCTTAAGTGTGTCACCCTACGGTTCGTGAATAATGCGGACATGATCGAGACCCCTCTCAGATCAATAATCAGAAGCGGGATCTGGAGACCCATACTGACTCCCACACATTCAACGATGACTTTCTTGTGATCGTCGGAACCTTTTTACGCTAGTATCTTAATCCTTTTGTTTCGCGATATATTACATGTCCGAGATTCGAACATCGGTATCTCCATACCTAGTTTGATCTCGTTACCGACATGCACTCTTTTCTCGTTCCCGTGATATAACATTCTAGTGATCAAATCACTTGCTTGCAAGCTAATCAATGTGATATCACCGAGAGGGCCTAGAGCATATCTATCCGTCATCGGGATGAACAAATTCCACTCTCGATCCATGGGCCTCAACATAACACTTTATTAGTTCTGAATCCATCTTTATAATCACCCTGTTACGGTGTGACGTTTGATGTTATCAAGAAACTCTTCCGGTGTTAGTGATTGACATGATCTCATGGTCTAAGGATTAGGATCACTTCGTAAGTTGTTATAGCAATATAAACTCAATGACTTTGATCGTAATGCTATACCTCGGATGAATGTTCATCACACCATTACACTAATGTTGTGATCCCGTTATTAACAACATCCAATGTCCATGATCAGGAAACCTTGATCATCTTGTTAATCAACGAGCTAGTTTATAAGAGAGGCATAACTAGGAACTTTCTGTTTGTTTATTAAACACACATGTATTAACGTTTCCGTATTAATACAATTATAGCATGCAAAATAAACATTTATCATAAACAAGGAATACGATAATAACCACTTTATTATTGCCTCTCGGGCATATTCCCTTCAGTCTCCCACTTGCACTAGAGACAATAATCTAGTTTGAGAACTTTGCGTATTGAACACTTATGGCTTTCCGGTGTTCCATATACGCAATTGCAAGTGGTTAACATAATCTATGGATTTGACGCTTCAGGTCCGTGTGTATTTGCATGTCTTTGCGTCTTCACGCATCACTCATTCTCCAATGAGATGGCATTGTATAAATTTGGTCTTTTGGTGAGACCTTTAGTTCCTTGGGGTTAAAACACGTCGATACTATTGTCACACAATATATCTTTAGTGTTAGCCTGTTGTGAACCACACCTTAGTTTGATAACAAACTACTTGACACAAATTCTCTCCTTTGCTGCTACTATAGCAGTCATATACTTAGCCTTTTGTTGTAGTATTCGTCACAATGTCTTAACTTTGGAAATCTTCCAAATCCATCATGGAATCTCCTTTCCATTACATTGTGCCACCCATAGTTTAAATTGAGATAAACTTAATTTGTATCTTGTGACAAACCTAGTATCAATGTAACGCTTTACAATGAACTATGTGTAATTGTTTGTCACCTCTACACAAATATATTCTTAGTTCTTTCAAAAAGATCATAAGAATATCCTCACTATCGTCCAATGATCATTTTATGATTCATTATGGTATATGCTCATAACACTTAGAGCATAGGACATATCTGGATGTGTACATATCATGGTATGATTGATGAAAACATTCTCGTGATTTCACTCATCAAGTGTCAAAGCACTTGAATCTTGTTTCACTTATCAAGTATCGATACACTTGAATCTTGATTCAATTCCTTTCCATGCAACAAGAAATGTTTCTTGTCGTTTCTATATTGAACTCCTTCAATATCTCATATATGTACGTTTGGCACAACCATATTAGCGTCACAGTCTATCCACTATAGACATTCATGCTAAATATTCGGGTTTTGCCTAAGTATTTCATCAAAATGAAATTCTTAACCTTTGTCAATAAATAATACATTATTTCTAATCAACAAGATGTCTTCCACATAATGTATTAGAAATATGTCTCAGCGCTCCCACTTAATTTCTTGCAAATGCAAGCATCTTCATCGTCTCTTGATGAAAACTCCTTTTCATCACGGTGAAGATTCCAACTCCGCGATGCTTACTTCAACCATTGAAGTTTGCATGCCCTTTTTAGCATCCTTTGAATTAACAAAACCCTTTGGATCGTGTCATGTACACGTCCTAGGTAACCATTCTATTAGAAGAACTTTGTTTTGTTTATTCATCTACCATATAACAGATTATATGTAGTGGTTGCTACTTTAATCCGTCCAGACTAAATATCGCTATGAAAGATCAAATCTTGTCATAGTCAACTCCTTGAACATTGTCGTAAAATACTTTACGACATGTCGACTATTTCATAGATGTGAAACATCCATGTCTGTTTCTTTATAGATCCAAATACGACCGATAGGTTTTTACACCTTTCCGGAGGGTCTTCCAAGTTCAAAACTTGATTTCTCGTGTATGGAACTATCACGGATTTTATGGCTTCAAGCCATTTGACGGAGCCAGGGCCCATCATCGCTTCTTTGCATATAGTCGGTTCATCATTGTCAAACAATAATGATTTACTCTCAAATCTTAGTATTTGAGTGTTTATCCGACCGACTTGGTTCAATAAGAACTTAGATCTCCGTGACCACAACCTTTGAGGCACATAAGCTATGAGCATTATGGCAGCCTCCGGAACATTTTCCGGCGCTGCGCAACTCAGCATATATAGCTAAGGTTCGTTAACCTTATCAAAGTTCTATTGTCCTCCCACTTAACATTTATGAAAAATTCCTTTTTCAAGAAACTTCACGTTTCAAGCGACAAACCCTTTTGTCCTTGGTGTTATGGAGGAATAACCAATTGTTATTCGAAATAACCTACAAAGACATGCTCATCCGACTTCGGTTGTAAACATCTTACTTATGTTTAGCATACCAAAATTTAAGAAATGACAACTTGGGTTTTACCCCAAACCATAACTTCCATGGTGTCATTTCACCGGATCAAGATGGAGCTCTTTTCAGTGTAAAAGCGGTAGTCTCTAAAGCTTTAATCTTTTAAAACATAATGGCAGTTTTATAAATAACACCTTTGATCCAACCATGTCAAACAAGGTTTCCTTACAAATCTCAAAACATTCCATACTCCTATGGTGTTTCGGGAGATGTAAATCTAGGTGTTTTGCTAAATTTGCAACTCAAATAAATCCCTTTATGATAAAATCATAATTCATTTATTTTCTTGTTACACTTGTAACTCAAATAAATCCCTTTATGATCAAATCATAATTCATTTATTTTTCTTGTTACAATGATTTTCCACTTCATCTTGAAAGTCTTTGAAACATTTTCAAATATTTCATACTTCTTTCTCATTAAGTGAACATTTACTCAAAATTCCGGAGAAAGCATATGAAGTTGAAACCCATCGCTTACGACTACACATAATGGACTACATACATCGATATGTATAAATTCCAATAATTTAGTCGTTCGTTCTTCTTTGGCCTTTGAACGAAGTTTTAATTATCACGTGGAAAGTCTCACAAGCGTCACTTGATCAAATCAAAGACTCCAAAAATCCATGAATATGGAGATTCTTCATGTTTTCTTTCCAATATAATTTAAACAGCGATGTCACTTCATAAGTGATCTTTCAATCATTTGTCTTGCGACATTTTAGCATTAGGTTTTATGGATGTGATTTCTTCAACTAGATTTGTAAATCATCCATCTTATATGGAATACGGTAATTATTTGAACAACCTTTGTTCTCATAATACCTGATTCAAATAACAATTATTAAAACAAATCTTGAAGTCAAGCCTTGATGTCTACGAGAAATACAAACAACGGTTTGTTTGTTTTCGATGAACATCATCACATATTCTCTTGCTAGTTACTTAGGCCATTGTGGTTTATGAATTGCGTCGTTCCGTATGAAATTTCATACCAACCAATTCGGTATCCAATACCCAAGAACCACATTGTTTAACAAGCAAAGAATACAACCATAACATGTATATCATCCATATACCTAAATTGGATATCTACAATCTTTTCTTTTCTGCCAAATATATTTTTATAGATTCTCTTTCAGCATTTCCTTTTCCTTTTTAAAAGAATCTATCAACATCAAAAGTGGCGCCATATACATGACACATAGTCCAAAGCGTGTATATTCAAATAATAATACCTTTGGACTTGCACTTTGAAGTAGATCACCATCATCAAAATGATCGGTATTCTTTTAAAATCCATTCTTTAGTAATCTTTTAGTGTAGTAAACACTTTACATACATCTTCTATTCACTCTTATCTGTTGGAGATATGCCCAAGAGGCAATAATAAAGTGGTTATTATCATATCTTCACACTTATGATAAATGTTTACATACCATGCTATAATTGTATTAACCGGAAACATTAATACTTGTGTGATTTGTAAACTAAAATAAGAGTCCCTAGTAAAGCCTCTTGTTAAACTAGCTTGTTGGTTAATATATGATCATGGTTTCCTGATCATGAACATAGAGATGTTATTAACAACAGGATCATATCATTAGGAGAATGATGTGATGGACATACTCCTATAGATAAGCGTAGCATAAAGATCAAGTCATTTAAATAGTTAAATTGCTATATGCTTTCTGATACATAGTAACCTAATTCCTTCGACCATGAGATCATGCATATCACCTTTACCGGATGGATGCTTTGATGACATCAAACACCACACCGTAACTGGGTGGATATAAAGGTGGCATTGAGTGTTCGGAAAGTATTGGTTGAAACACATGGATCAAGAGTGGGATTTGTCCATCCATATGACGGATAGATATTCTCTGGGCCCTGTCGGTGAAATGTCATCCAATTAGCTTGCAAGCATGTGACTGGCTCACAAGGGATCACATATCACGGGAACGAGAAAAGAGTACTTATCGGTAACGAGGTTGAACTAGGTATGCAGAGATACCGACGATCATAACCTCAGATAAGTAACATATCGTGAGACAAAGGGAAATTGGTATCGTATGTAAGTGGTTCATTCGATCGCAAAGTAATCGTAGAAATATGTGGGAGCCATATGAATTTCCAGATTCCTCTATTGGTTATTGTTCGGAGAAGTGTCTCGATCATGTCCGCATAATTCACGAACCGTAGGGAGACACACTTAAGGATTCGACGTTGTTTGAGTAGTTATGGTATTATGAGAAAGAGACCGAATGTTGTTCGGAGTCTCGGATGGGATCCGGGATATCACGAGGTGATCCGGAATGGTCCGGAGAATAAGATTCATATAAGGAAAGTCCCGTTTCGGAGTTCGGGAATGATTCCGGTGTTTTCATCGGGAATGTTCTAGAAGGGTCCGGATTGTCCGGCACTCCGGGGGGGGGGGAGGGTACATGAATGTGTCATTGAATGATTGCATCATGTACTAAGTGTTCTTGCTGTTCCAAAAACATGAAAGTCAAATTGCCAGTTTGAAAGTCAAACGGCTAAAACAGGAAACTGTGGAAAATAGGAAACTGTGGGAAACAGGAAACTGTGGGAAACAAGCAAGAGGAGGTTGAAACCAACTTGGAGGAGGAGTTCCTCTCCTCCTTGGCCAGCGCCCAGCCCTAGGCCGAGTTGGGGAGGGACTCCTTCCCTCCCTGGCGCGCCTAGCCCCTCCACCTATAAAAGGAGGGGCAGGGCTCCTCCTTGATACACACAAGTTTCCACCTATAATCTCAGGTTTAGAGCCGTTTGGTTTAGAGCTTCTAATTGCTTTAGCCTGCGGTTTAGAGCCTTCTAATTGGTGTGTCTAATCTCTAGACCACTAATAGCCCTCTCTCATAATCTACCATACTCGCTCCGGCTTAAGGCGAAGCCCTGCGGGATCTCCCCTCTACTTCCGGTACCACGCCGTTGTGCTGCCGGAATCACGAGGAGAGTGCTACAACCTCCGCTGCCTGCTGGAACAAGGGAGAGGAAGGTCTTCGTCGAGTACCGAACGTGTGACCGACTGCGGGAGCGCTGCCGGAACGCAGCGCCGGAAGGATCGTCTACACGATCTTGAGATCGGAAAGAGTACGACTACATCACCCACGAGAATCTGCTCTCGTTAACCGCTTTGGAATCTTCGAGGGTAAGTTATTCCATCGACTCGTTGCTACAATCTAGTAGATAGATCTTGGCTTGTTTGTTTGTATGCGATAGAAAATTTTTGTTTTCCATGCTACGAACCCCTTCATTATCATGACGACTTTCATGATCAAGCTACTGTAGCTTATAAAGGCGAATCGTGAGTATAACATTACTTTCCAAAACACTTTTGGATGATTAGGATGTCTAGCATCTCCAACCTTCGTAAATTCTCATCCAATATGAGAACATATATTATACTCTATCATATTGCAACCAAAACATTGTTTCAGATATCGTTATATCTACCACACATGATGGTTTCTGAAACAATTCTTTCAGCTCCTAGATAATCTTGATATTTAAATCAAGAATCATGGAGGCAAATATGATACTTAAGATACTAACACTAGAATTGTTACTCTTGATTTAATACCAACTATTAAATTTCACGGAGTAAATAGAGTTTGCTGAAAGTTTGCAATAGGACTTGAAACTTTAGATTGACACTCAACACAATACGATACCAGTTCGTAAAGTATATATCCAGAATTCTATAGTTCTATTATCTCAATTACAACTATGCATAAGGTGGTGAACGAATGCCAATGACTACAACAAATTATGCAAATTCACTTTGATTTAATTTATGATAAATTGAGTTCTACTAATCCAAATTAGAAATGAACTCCCACTCAAAAACGACATCCCTCGTGTCTTTTTGGTGATTACATGAACCAAATTCACTACACCAAGTCCGATCATCACGTGAGTCGGCGTAGCTTCAAAGGCGAGCATCCATATGGTCATCATATCAAAACATATGACTCATGCTTAACCTTTCGGTCCGTGTTCCGAGGCCATGTCTGTACATGCTAGGCTCGCCAAGTAAGAACCTTAGTATTCGCGTGTGTAACTGTCTTACACCCGAGATATGCTCGTGGATTCAAGTACACCCGATCATCACGTGATGTCTTGAAGCGACGAAACATTGTCGGTGCATACTTAAGGAAGAACACATTTTTATCTTGATATCTAAATGAGGGATCATCTTATTATGCTAATAAAACGCCAAACAAGAAATATAAGATGCTATCAAACATCACATGTTTATTAGTGGAATGATAAGGTTCTCGTATATGATCTCTATCATGTGCACCGTGGTATGATCACTATCATACCTTTATGTGTAAATCCAAGGTCTATGGAGTTTACACGTTATGTATGTTGTAAGAGTATCATCTCATACTTCTACTTACAACATCACCATATCATAACACTAGCCCAGCAACAATCTAAACTAGACGCCTCTAATTTATCCATTGCAAATTTTACGTGGCTTAGGGCTTTCGAAGATAGAACCGTTCTTACCTACGAACATGAACCACAACGAGGATAACCAAATTGTTGACAACTCGTTGCAAATTAGATATTGACTATAGTAGGAGAGATAGACACCCGCTAGCCACTTATGCAAAACTAGTTGCATGTCAAGCGTGGAACAGGTCTCATGTGCGAGGACATGTAAAGTTTGTCCGGGCCGCTTCATCCCACTATGCCACCAATTTCCAAAGTACAACTAAGAAGCAATAAAATTATCATCATCGCCCACATAATCATATGTGTACTACCCGTGCAAAGCATCTACGCATAGATCCGGCTCTGATACCACTGTAGGGTTCGCAGCATAGAAAACAAAAATTTTCCTACGATGGGAACAACTATGTACCAAGATCTATCTACTAGATACAAACAACGGGCGGATGTATATCCGTAGAGAACATACCCTTGAAGACCGACAAAGCTTAACGAGTCCAAACTCGTGGTTGATGTAGACGATCTCTTGCCGATCTCAAGATCGAGAGGAAGTCCTAGCGCCGCATGTAGGGGTCCCAACCTTAGATAAGATTGATCCCTTCTGTGTTTTACAATGCTAGTCCCTGGATCAATAGCTAGCATCCACAGTTAAGATGTAATATCAAGAAACAAAGGTCATAATATAACTTTATAACCAGGAATAACATAATTTTATTACATCTTTCATAGCTCATATGGCTATTACATTACATTGCAGCGGAATATCTATAGTCATGGGTCCTTCATCTTCAAAAGTGCCACAGGCAGATGTTGGTTGTAGACTTTGTAACCCTAATCAAACAATCTTCACTAAAATCAATCAAACCTGCAACATACAAGTTACAGCCACAAAGGGTCAATACATTTGAATTGTATTGGCAAGTGATACTATGGTAGTATAGTGGAGTCTATCTTCTATATGCATTTGGTTAAGTGGAGTTGAGGCTTGCATTGCTCAAAATAGATTTTTCTTATCATTTTGAAAATACTAGTTTTTGCTTGACAAAATCATTTTTCTCAATCAAAGATTTCAAGATCCTTGTACCAAGCCATCTCTCCATCAATGATTGAAGAATTTAAACAACCCTTGTTCAAACCACAAGATTTTAATTTAGAAATTGGAATGATGAGATTCTTGATTGCTTCCATGTCTTGATGCTCAAATTGTCCTTTACCAGGGACATGGCTAAGTACTTAGATTTTACACTCTGCAGAGGTGGTGCACTTTACCCACAAGACTTGGTTTCCCAAGACAAAATCTTTCAGAAGCCTTCCCTTAGACCAAAATGGACGCGCTCCAACCTATCAAACACTACCACCCACTGTCCATTTGGCTAAGTTCTTGCAACCTATATGATCATGGCAGAGCCCATATTGCCAAGTGGTTGCACTTGAAGCTTCTCAACATTTGACATCTCAAATCTCTTTGTTTCCTGGGTGGCCATCCACAAGTGAGATACACAAGCCAGGTCCATGGTCTTGTGTAACCACTCAACATAACCCAATCCTTCCATTTCCACCCAGGTGATTCATTAACTTAGTTGTTTTATTAAACAAAACCTAAGTCCTCAGACTTAGAATATTTCTCCATAGTGTAAATATATATATTCCACCCATGTTTTCTATTAGCTAGGCTAAGCTTGGTAGCAGTAGGAATCTCTAACTTAGGAAAATCCTACTAAGGATTCATCTACTAGGTTTTCCTATAGCAAGATCTATACTTAGCAAAATCCATGCAAGTTTTACTTAGCAAAATCACTAATGCATAGAAAAGGTAATGGGACAAAAAGTATGAAGCATCACTTGCCTTTTTGGTAGGGAATGGTAGTTCACTCCTTGATCTTGTTAGTCTCACACTTCACTACAAGTCAAACAAGCAAACACTAATTCAATTTACATTCCAAACCAATAATCACTCAAACAATTTCACACACACAAGACAATGGAAACCAATTCATGCATGGGAGCATGCACAAGATAGTTTTATTTTGCAAAGGGGTCTCTATGGGGTTTCTAAACTTTGTAAGATCCAAATTGGTCATTTACCAAAGTGGCAAAGTCATTAGCAAGAGGGTTTTGTCCAAATACTATTTTTAAATCCATTCATCATTTCATGTGGTGAAAAATGTTTTTATTAAGGCAAAACTCTTAAGTTGTTCACCAAATGAGTTGCTAATTTGCAAAACTTGGTGTTTTTAGGTCAGTAGGTTTGGTCCAAAACATTTCCTTAAAGTTTTCTTTTCATAAACATTTTTATAACCAAAAACCATTCTTTTTATTTGGCTAGAAAATGACTAAGTCAAGTAATCCAACCTAATCTTACAAAAATCATTTTTAATACCAAGGGTTGATTCCTAGGGTTAGTAAGATCACAACAAACCAATTTGCAAAGGTTTTATCCTTAAATTCAATTTTAAACAATTTTTATACTCTAAACAAGTACACAAATGTTTCTGCAAATTCAAACAAGCTAACAGATACTATTTGTCAAACTAAGGCCATGGTTGGCTAGGGCTTGTTCTCCTGAATCCATTGATATAAAATTTGCCAAATTTGGACGTGTGGATCAAAAGTTATAAGGGTTTGAAAATTACAAACAAATCTGTTTTCAATTTCGACAGGTGACACGCGGTGTGATCTTACTGGTTGATACCGGTTCGGCCGGATCAGCTCTGTGGAACGTTAGATCTAAAGTGGATCGTGCGGCACAGATAAGACATACCCCTTCGTTTTAGTGAATCTATCCAAGCCATCCGATGCTAATCTAACGGTTCCAATTGCTTGGCCAAACAGCAGCGGCGCTGGCAGCGGCGTCTGGTGGCGGAGCGGTCGGTCGACGACGGAGGCGACGCTACAAGAGGTGAGGGAGAAGGAGGGGTTGCTCACCGGGCTCAGGGGTCACGGCGTTGCTCGAGGAAGTGTTGGTCGGACGAGGGGCGCTCGGGTTGTACGGCAATTCCTCATCGGAGTTCGTGGCGGCATCGGGAGCTTCTGCCTGACAACGGGGATGGGGCTGCTGTCCACCAGAGAGCAAGAAACTGATGTGGTTAGATTCGCAAGGACACAACGAATGTGCGTGTGTGAATGAGAAGGCGCGGGGTGGTCAGATACTACCTGTGGGCTTCGCCGGAGATGAAGCAGACGGTGGCGACGGTGGTCGTTGTCGAAGGCGAGGTTACAGGGTACCCGTGGTCGAGTTTGATGCACTAGCAGATGCGCCTGAGAGTGGGGAAGCTGTGAGCTTGGTCGGGGAGGAGAGGGGCGGTGAGAGGCTGCCGGAATTGATGAGAATGGTCGTCGGAGACAGAGACAGTCGAGGAGAGATTGTGGCGGCCTGGAGTCGTGCTCGGGGGAGGAAACAGAGGGGAAAGGAGGCGTGAAGCATGGCATTTAACATAGCATGGTCAATGGCGGGTTTAATCCATTCATCAACGCGAATTCAAGGGAGTTTACTCGGCAGTAAACGGCGAGGAACGGTCGAGCGGGGTGGAGAGGAAGAACAGTGGAGTGGGGTCGGTCAGTCAGTGGGAAATAGACGAGGAAGAGGTCCACCTGCCAGTGAGGGTGTGGGTTAGGTTTGCGGTGGAGAAAAACGGTTCGGGGAAGGAACAGGTGGGCTAGATGGGCTGCTGCTGGTTAGTTGGGCCAGATTGGTGGGCTGTTCTATTTTTTTTCTGTCTAATTCTTTTTCTTTTTCTATTTCTATTTCCTGATTTGTTATTTCAAACAATTATTCAAGCATTCAAATAATTCAAACAATTCAAACAATCATTAAACTTTGCATTGTGTTTTTGGTTCTGTTCATCAACATAATCCAACACTCCAAAATAAAATAATATTTTCATTCCTTTTAGGATCTATTTAATATAAAATAGATCATAGTTATTTAATCAAATATGACATGATTTATTTAATAAATCTCCATTTAAATTCCAAAATATTTTCCCAAACCAAACCAGTAGGTATCATTTGTAAATAAAGAATACTTGGAGATTGTTTAAAACAAAATAACATTTTTGCTAAAGGGTCCAATATTAGTTAAATAAAATGGGCCAAGGTTTATTAATCAAATAGGGTTTGGTTCATTTAATAAAATCTTCATTTGAAATCCAAATGCTTTCAAAACCCAATCAGTAGGTTTTATTTGGAAATATTAAATACTTGGAAACTTGTTTTAAAACAAAATAACATTTTATTTTAGAGTCCATTATTAATTAAATATAATAGACCTTCATTATTAAATCAAATAGGATTTGTTTTATTTAAATATTTATTTTGAAATCTAAAATAAAACCAAAACACTTTAGTAGGTTTTATTAGAGAATATAAAATACTTGGAAAACTCATTTTAAATAATTTAATAAGTTTTGATGTTTCAATTAAATTGGTAAAACCTTTTATTTAAATAAAGTTTGGATATTAATTCCTTATTATTTTATTTAGATAATCCTTTACTATTTTTAATCAAAACAAAACATTTTATTTTTAGACATTTGGCCAAGGTTTAATTTGGCTTTATAAAATAATCTTTATTTATGAATCCACCTTTTCATTTGAAAACAAAATCTTTTATTAAAAGATTCAATAATAGTAATTCCAAAACATTTTTAATTTCCTTTATTAAATGTTTATCTTTATGAATCTCTTTAGGATTTATTTGATTCAAATGGGTTTGAAGTTCCAATTGAATTCAAAAAGTTTCTTCTGGCTCTGAAAATCAAACAAAGTTTTATTTTATTCATTTATTTTTCACATTACAAGATTTGGAAAATCTTGGGATGTGACACCGCAAAACAGCAGCGCATCCGTGCTCGCACACACGTTCGAGGCACCGAGCAACCTCCGCCTCCTCGCTCCAGCGATGCAGCGGAAGCACAACTCTTTCTTGCCGAAAAGCCACCGGGAACATGTATCTCGCTAGTCCGAGACCATGGGGGATAAATTCTAGAGGGGGAGAGAGATCCTTCACGAGGAGGTGTCTCTTAAGTGTGTCACCCTACGGTTCGTGAATAATGCGGACATGATCGAGACCCCTCTCAGATCAATAATCAGAAGCGGGATCTGGATACCCATACTAACTCCCACACATTCAACGATGACTTTCTTGTGATCGTCGGAACCTTTTTACGCTAGTATCTTAATCCTTTTGTTTCGCGATATATTACATGTCCGAGATTCGATCATCGGTATCTCCATACCTAGTTTGATCTCGTTACCGACATGCACTCTTTTCTCGTTCCCGTGATATAACATTCTAGTGATCAAATCACTTGCTTGCAAGCTAATCAATGTGATATCACCGAGAGGGCCCAGAGCATATCTATCCGTCATCGGGATGAACAAATTCCACTCTCGATCCATGGGCCTCAACATAACACTTTATTAGTTCTGAATCCATCTTTATAATCACCCTGTTACGGTGTGACATTTGATGTTATCAAGAAACTCTTCCGGTGTTAGTGATTGACATGATCTCATGGTCTAAGGATTAGGATCACTTCGTAAGTTGTTATAGCAATATAAACTCAATGACTTTGATCGTAATGCTATACCTCGGATGAATGTTCATCACACCATTACACTAATGTTGTGATCCCGTTATTAACAACATCCAATGTCCATGATCAGGAAACCTTGATCATCTTGTTAATCAACGAGCTAGTTTATAAGAGAGGCATAACTAGGAACTTTCTGTTTGTTTATTAAACACACATGTATTAACGTTTCCGTATTAATACAATTATAGCATGCAAAATAAACATTTATCATAAACAAGGAATACGATAATAACCACTTTATTATTGCCTCTCGGGCATATTCCCTTCAAACACCACCACCACCGAAGGAGTAATTCATCATTAGGTTTGGCATCCCCTTGGCTTGTTCCAAGCTTGGGGGAGTGTCGCGGTATCACCACCATTATCTTTTATCTTTTACCTTTTTAGTGGATTCATATCTGTGGTAGAGAGGTTATCTTATAGTTTGGTTTGCATGTGTAAGTATCTCTCCTTTAGTTTATTATCTATGTATCCCTTGGTGTGAGTGCCTTTATTGAATATTAATGAGAAGTCTCATGTTTTACTTTTTGCACTTCTTATTTTTAGTTTGAAATCTCTATTA
This sequence comes from Avena sativa, assembly GCA_916181665.1. Taxonomy (NCBI): domain Eukaryota; kingdom Viridiplantae; phylum Streptophyta; class Magnoliopsida; order Poales; family Poaceae; genus Avena; species Avena sativa. The sequence continues at coordinate 148,550,656 of OV702283.1, read as the reverse complement.
TATGATGGATCTTGTTGATCAGTATTGGCACCACTTTGGGATCATCAAGTGGATCTAAATTGGTTTTGGCAAACCGATTTCTGGTCAGTAGCATTACTATGAAAGAGAAAAAAGAAACAAAAAAAGCTTACAGGTATTTTGTATCATTTGTTTTCTTTCTTGTTGGCTCATAAACTTAGTATTCTTTATTTAAGATTCTTTTGTGTCTTCAAGGAAGATTGCATGTTTGGTTGTATTACTTGTATGCTTGCTTGTTTCTTTCAACTCTCTTGCTTGCTACCCAGCCTTGCTAGCCAAAAACCTATTTTGAGAAGGCATACTTCACATGTTTCCAAAACCCTTTGAACCAAAAATTTTGCCACTTGTGTCCACCATATCTACCTAGTAGCTTTTGCTATTCCAAGAAAATTCTCAAGATTCATCTACCTTTCGAATTAAAAAGTATTTTTGTTATGTGAAAACTAGTTAGTAAAGCTCTCACGAACTTGATGGAACACCTTATTTACTTGCCCCTAATAGACTTGAACCATTGTGAACATCGAAGTTGTATATGCTTGCATCTATACGTTGGAATTAGTAGAACCGTGCTGTCATGGGGAACGTTTTCAACATTGCACTTGTACTCCGTACACAGTTGATATCGTGCTCTTTTGTCTATGGATGTCAATGGTGTGAAATAAAGAGGGAACTTGTAGGTCCATGGATTTTGTATCCTGTATTAGAGAAATGCCTGAGCCGCTAGCCTAAGCCATGCTTTATCATGGTGGAAACTTGCAGCATCACCATAGTGATTCATCTATGAAGCATCCTCAATAAAAATCTATGCACATAGTAAATAAAAAGATCGCTGAGATGCTCATTGTCTGCTTGCCTTGTCATTTTGTTTATGGGAAAGCTCATGTACCATGTGCAAGGGGTACCCCGTTGGCAGTTCTCGATGATATGAAAATACTAACAATGATAAGAACTTACCTGTGACCAAAGTTGAGTAGCATGAGGAGTGGCCCTCATATTCAAGGGACATGAGATTGCCAACTTATATTTCGTCAAGCATATACTCCATCTTTGTTCACTTTAACCTTAATCATCTCAAGATGCTTATGATAGGGGCAATGAGGGATCAAAGCTAGTAAGTACCATAATCTTTTGGAAGCTCTTTATGACTTGTAATCCCCGTTACCCTCTAAGAAGGGACCTTTCTCCCACTTCCAAGTTGAGTCAGTAAACCTACTTCCTCTCCATCTCCATCAAGCATTTGAGTTGTTGTGTTTCAAGCATTCATATGGTGATTTATTCAACCATGTTCTTCATATTACTTTTTTGCACAAAACTCTTATCTATTGAGTATTACTTTTAAATCCTTCACTTGTGAAAAACCTTTTTTAAGAAAGAGTGCTCCTATTTTGAAACTTCTACAAAAAGCTTTTGTGAAACTGTTTTCCAGGTGTTCTCTGACCAAGAACAAGTTTGCCAATTCCAATTTTTATTTATCTTTATGCATCTCTATTGTGACTGTTATACTTGGCTGCAAGCTAAGTTATATAATGGTGAGTTGCTTTCTTCTATGAGTTGTGCAATGGTAAGTGTGATGCTTCTTGTTCGTATTCTTTTATTGACACTTCACTCCATAAGCATGTGGACATGTTTACTGAGCTCAGTATTCGCTTGGGGACAAACGAAGTCTAATCTTGGGGGAGTTGATACGCCCAATTTGCATCACCATTCTATATCATATTTTACCTCTATTCATTGATATTTATCTTATTATGAGGTATTACTTATGGCTTTTCATCTGTTTATGCATGTTGGATGATTCTTGGAGGATGGACTGCCGGAGCCTGGATTCTGATGGAAAAGAAGGCGTTTCGGTGCAATTTCACAAAGATCAGAAAAATACCAGAAAAATATTGAAACATATTATTTTACCAGAGGACGAAGGAAGCCAAAAGGAGGGACGAAGAAGGGACTCAGGGGCCTACACCCCCTAGGCGCGGGCCCACCTGACCCCGCGTCTAGGGCAGGTGTGGACCACCTGCCTGGCCTCCGACTCCACCCCTTTGCCTATATCTTCCCTACGGAACCCTAAGCCTAGGGGAGTGACCACAGATAGATTTCCGCCGCCTCTGGGGGGCGGGAAACACGAAGAGAGAAAGATCTCTCCGGCAGACAGATTTCTGCTGGGGGAATTCCTTCCCGGAGAGGGGAGACCGTCGCCATCAACATCGCCATCAAGCTAGGATTCATCCGGATCATAATCATCATCATCCACACCATCATCTCCAACAGCACCATCATCACCACTACGTACCACTGTAACAATTGTGTTGGATATTGCTTAGTTCATTAGGGGAAACTTTCTCAGTGTTGATTACTATTGTAGTTGATGCTTGTGAGTGGAACCATTGGATTATTGATTATGTTCAGATTGTTATCGATTACCATATCATCTTTGATCTTGATCCATATGATGTCTTGTGAGTAGTTCGTTTAGTTGTGAGGACATGGGAGAAGTCATGTTGTTAGTAGTGAATCTGTGATGAGTTATTATTCAATGGTTTAGTATTTAAGTTGTGGTGCTATTCTACTAGTGGTGTCATGTGAACGTCGACTGCATGACACTTCACCATTTATGGGCATAGGGGGTGCATTGTGTATTTGGCTACTAATTGTGGGGCTGCCGGAGTGACAGAAACCTGAACCCCCGTTAGGACACCTTTGCACAAGGGAGCGTAGGATCTCAGAGTTTAAGGTTATGGTTAGATTTATATCTTAATTACTTTCCTGTAGTTACGGATGTTTTTAGGGGGTTTAATCATAAGTATGTATTAGTCCTAGGAAGGGCGGTGTGTTAGCATAGGTTCACCCACACAACACTTACAACACCAGAGAAGAGTACTCAGCTATTTGAAGCGAAAGCACTTGACAGAATTCCCATTTGTCCTCGAGAACATTTGGTCCTTATAAGTATTTCCACCGGCTTGTCCTTTGCTAAGAAAGGATTGGGCCACTTGCTCCATTTGTTTGTTACTTTTGTTACTTGCTCCTTGCTTTGTTGCTTTGTCAAAAAACCACTACAAATCCGTTTGCTAAGTATTCAGAGGGATTTCCTGCTCCATACCACTATTCAGCACCTTTTGCTCCTCGTTGGGATCGACACTCCTATTTATCAAAACTACTACGATACACCCCCTATACTTGTGGGTCATCAGGGGGATTTGGTGGCGGATCAGTGTCGTCATCGATGTTGCCGTTGGGGATGGCCGCGCACATGTAGCGCGGGGAGAGATCGTTACTCCCGTATCTCTCAGATCCGGAACCGTAGGTCCTGATGACCCACAAGTGTAGGGGATCGCAACAGTATTCGCGCGTAGTATTACCCAATTTATTGATTTGACACAAGGGAAGCCAAAGAATACTTGCAAGCCTTAACAAATGAGTTGTCAATTCAGCTGCACCTGGAAATAGTTCTTGCTCACAAAAGTTTATCAGTAGCAACAGTTTGTAGTAGCAACAACAACAGTGAAACAAGAACAATAGTAATAGTAACGGTAACAGTAGGATTCGAGTGCGGTAGGCGTAGGGATGGATGGACGGGCATTGCATGGATGAGTCTAAACATGTAACTTCAAGATCTAGGGCATTGCAGATAAATAATAACAAGCATCCAAGTACTAAACAATCCTAGGCATGTGCTCCAAATATAGTCATACGTGCTCGCAATGAGAACTTGCACACCATCTTCTGTCCAGCCAGCCCGTGGCAGCGGGGCCTCTAGGGAACTACTGGCAATTAAGGTGCTCCTTTTAATAGAGCACCGGAGTAAAGCATTAATACTCCGTGAACACATGTGATCCTCACACCACAGCCATCCCCTCAGGTTGTCCAAATTATTGTCACTTCGGGGCCTTTGGATCCGGACAATGATATGTGTACACAACTTGTAGATAAGACCACAAACAATACTGTCATAATGATTCAATAATAAGTTCAGATCTGAGCTCATGGCACTCGGGCCCTAGTGACAAGCATTAAGCACAACAAGTTGCAACAAAGTCAAATAGCACTAATAGAGATACTAGGCACTATGCCCTAACAATCTTATTCGATTACATGATAGAACTCATCCAATCCCTACCATCCCCAAGCCTACAGTGGGGGATTAATCACTCATGGATGAGGGAAACATCGATGGTTGATGGAGAGGCGTTGGTGATGACGATGGCGATGATCCTCTCCAAATTCCCCGTCTCGGCAGGGTGCCAGAACGGAGTTTCTGGATCCGAATCTTGGTTTCCGGTGGCGGCGGCGGAGCGGAACTCTTTTTGGAAAACTATCGAACCCCCCTCAGTTTTTAGGTCGAGAGGAAACTTATAGGCGCGGAGGGAGGCCGAGGGGGTGCCTGGGGTGGCTGCACCCCCTAGGCGCGGCCAAAGGTGGCCCCGTTCCTGGAAGGGGTGTGTGCCCCCCAGGCCCCTTATCAGTCTCGTCTTATGGCTCTGTGGGTCTTCTGGTGAAATATATTTTTTGGCATATTTACTGGGATTTTTCCCGATAGTTGATTTTCTGCACAAAAACAAGACACCAAGGTAATTCTGCTGAAAAAAGCGTTAGTCCGTGTTAGTTGTATCCAAATCACACAAGTTTAGAGGAAAAACAATAGTAAAAGTGTTCGGGAAAGTAGATACGTTTTGGACGTATCAACTCCCCCCAAGCTTAGCTTATTGCTTGTCCTCAAGCAATTCAGTTGAAAACTGAGTGCGATAAAAGAACTTTCACGAACACATTTGCTTCATATGATGTACATATTCTCAGCACAGTAGTAGATGCTTAAACCATTCATAATAAGAAGTATGCAACTAAGTCTACTCAATAGTCATTGCTAGCTACGAAGAGAAACCAACTCAATAATAATAAGCAGCATGAAACATAAACATAAGCAACATTGCAATGCTCATAGTAAGGTATGATAGAGTGGTATCTCGCTTGCCTTTGTTTGTAGAGAACAATATAAATGCCAAGGCACCTCAGAAGTTCAAGTGAAGACTAGCAGTAAAGATATCAGAGATACAACCATCAAAGTCATGACATAATTAACCAAGTTTTGGAACAAACACAAGAATGACAACTATGCTCTCAAGAAGGTGCTCATAGAATAAGTGGTGACTCAACAAGGGAGTGAAAACGGTTTGAAAAGTTTGAAAGGCTTCCCAATGCTGAAAGGAAGGTACTCATTAGATTTGAGCTCTCATTGCCCCTATCATAGGCATCTTCATGTGGTTAAGGTGAAAGTGAGGTCTAGTATGAGTTATATGCTTGACAGACCATAAACTGGAAATCCCAAGTCCCTTGAGTATGAGGGCCGCTCCGCATGCTACTCAACTTTGGTTACCTGTAAGTTCTTGTCATTGTAAATACATGCATATCATAGAGAACCGCCAACGGGGTACCCCTTGCACATGATACAGGAGCTATCCCGTGATCAAAATGACAAGCCAAGCAGACAATGAGCATCTCAGCGATATTTTTATTTACTATATGCATATCTTTTTATTGAGGATGCTTCACAGAATGCTCATTATGGTGATGTTGCTTTCCACCATGATTAGGCATGGCTTAGGCTAGCGGCCCAGGCGTTTATCTAACACAATGTATAGACTCCATGAACTCACAAGATCCCCTTTCATTTCACATCGTCGACATCCGTAAACAAAAGAGCGAAGTATCAACTGGATAGGATATCCAAAAAGTGTTGAAAGCGTTCCCCATGACAGCACGGTTCTGCTGACTCCCACCATATAATTTGCAACATATAACTTTCATGGACAAGTCACAATGGTTCAGGATTATTAAGTGGAAGGAATAAAGTGTGCCATCAAGTTCGTGAGAGCTTTACTAACTAACTTTCTCAAAACAGACAAACATTTTATTTGGAAGAAAACAAGGCATATTGAATATGCACTGAAATAGCAAACGATGCTAATAGGTAGGTATGGTGGACACAGTTGGCAATATTGGTTTTGGAGAGTTGGATGCACAAGTAGAGCTCATACTCAGTGCAAGTGAAGGCTAGCAAAAGAGAGGGAGGGACAAGGAGAGAGCAATAACTGTCATAATCATGCTTGCACCAAAACAGGACTAATTATGGCATGAATGTGATACAAGAACTCTAAGGCAAAATAAATCATCGAGGCTTACTGACTATTGTTTAGTCATATGCATGCGTGAGCATGTGCCAAGTCGATTCACATGAAACTTCTAGAGGAGGATACCACAATATCATACCAAAATATGAATAAAACAATGCAAGCAAACATTCATATGACATGCTACAAACTATTAGCAAGCTGGAGCTAATCATATACAAGCAAGAACTACTAAGCATCCATAATGACATACACCTTACACAAACCGGCTAAGCATGCGCACAATGATGAGTATATGTACAAAAATGAAAACAAATAGAGTTTGTTACCAGCCTCTTACCACACCTCAAGTTTTCTTAACCTTCATTATTGCCCTTCACTTGTGTGACTTGAATAACAACATGAAACCAAAATCCACTAAGGACGGCTGAACCCTGCAAAGAACTCACAAATCCAAAGAAGAACAACAAATATTTTTGGTGTTTTTCAATTTTTCAAAACAAGACAACAAAGCAAAAACAAACAAAGCAAAACAAAACCAAAAAGAAAAACTAAGACGCTCCAAGAACAACACAACTGTGCATGAAACAATAAAAACGAAGTGTCTAGAAAGACCTGAGATTTTTATTGATGAAGAAGGGGATGCCTTGGGCACCCCTAAGCTTTGACGCTTGTACCTCTTGAATATTTATTGGGGTGACACGGGGTGGATCCCCCAATCTTGAGCTTTTTTCCATTCTTCAACTCATTACATCATTCTTTCCTTACACCTGAAAATTTTCCTTCATGCAAAACTTCACACAATCTTCATTAGAAACATTAGTGCATTCAAAAGATAATAGACCTTTGAGTTTAGCTTTAGAACAGCAAAAATTTCACTAAAAACACAAGCTACTATAGAAACTCCTTCAAAAAGCTCAATTTCCCAAAAAGAACCCAAAAAGAAATCAATAAGAAGCAAATGCAAATAACGGCAAAAATCTGTTAAAACAGACCAGCAGGTAGAAACCGATTTTTTCGAAGACCTTCTGTTGCTCAAATCAAAAAGCGTTGAACTAACGAAAGTTATATAACATACTGGGGGATTTATTCGTAAATTTTAAGCTCAATCTGACTTACAGAGACTCCTCACAGAATTTTATGGTGGAGGATAGAAATCTGTTTCAGGACAGCAACTCCCCAAATCTTACTTCCCTCTCATTAGAGGTCATTGTTGGCACAAAAATCAAACAAAAAGGATAATGAGAGGTCATTACTGAATTAATAACTTCCAAGACTCAAGGAAACTCTTGGGTTATCTCCCAACAAGTACTTTTCTTTAACGCCTTTAAGTTAGGCACGATGAAGAGCAAAGATTGGAAAGGAGAAAAATAAAAGTGAGCAAGTATAACCGCAGTGAAAGCATTATTTTGTTCATTAAAATCCTTTGGTTGATCAAGTATTGTTACCAAAACAATCTTATATGAAACAAAACTTTGCATTCCACAAGATGATTATGTTACCTCATACTTGATAGCAATGGTCCCAATCATAATAGTTTCAAAATTTTCTTGTGGAATGGGACAATATATTTCTCCAACCTTGATGCTCTCAATATTTTCAATGGAATTCAGGCAATAGCTCTTAACAACCTTCTTGGGGAAATAAACAGTATGCTCTTTGTCATCAATATTGAATGTTAGTTTTCCTTGATTACAATTAATGACAGCATCTACAGTATTAAGAAAAGGTCTTCCAAGAATAATAGACATATTATCATCTTTAGGCATTTCAAGCACAACAAAATCAGTCAAAACCAAGTAATTACGAGCCACTTGAATAAGAACATCCTCACATATACCAATAGGAATAGTAGTTGACTTATCAGCCATTTGCAAAGATATATCAGTTGGTATCAACTTTTCTAGCTGGAGTCTCTTGTAGAGAGAAAAAGGCATAACACTAACTCTAGCTCCCAAATCACATAAAGCAGTTCTAACATAATTATTCTTAATAGAGCAAGGAATAGTTGGTATACCTGGATCACCAAATTTCTTTGTAACCTTACCATTGAAGGAATGATTAGCAAGCAAAGTAGAAATCTCCTCATTAGGAATCTTCCTTTTATTAGAGACAATATCCTTCATATATTTTGAGTAAGGAGGCAATTTAATAGCATCAGTCAAAGGAATTTGCAAAAATAAAGGTTTCATCCACTCACAAAACTTGTTGTAGTGTTCCTCCTCCTTTGACTTGTGTTTCTTACCTAGAAAAGGCATAGGTTTCTGCACCCAAGGTTCTCTCTCTTTACCATGTTTATTAGCAATATTATCTTCCTTAGTGTACCTAGTGTTCTTAGTGTGCTTCTCAGGTTGTTCCTCACCTTCCTCCTTATCAGGAGCATCATTTTTATCATTACCACTCTCAGTTTCAGCATCAGAGATAGATATACTATTAGGATCTACAGCAGGTTCAAGTGGTTCCTCAACTATTTTGTGTTTCTTTTTCTTCCTCTTACGAGGAATACCACTATTCTCACCTTGTTGAGAATCCTGCTCATACGTCGGAAACGTATATATAATTTTTGATGCTCCATGCTGTAGGGTTCGCAGCATAGAAAACAAAAATTTTCCTACGATGTGAACTATATACCAAGATCTATCTACTAGATACAAACAACGGGCGGATGTATATCCGTAGAGAACATACCCTTGAAGACCGACAAAGCTTAACGAGTTCAACTCGTGGTTGATGTAGACGATCTCTTGCCGATCTCAAGATCGAGAGGAAGTCCTAGCGCCGCAAATCAGCAGCGCATCCGTGCTCGCACACACGTTCGAGGCACCGAGCAACCTCCGCCTCCTCGCTCCAGCGATGCAGCGGAAGCACAACTCTTTCTTGCCGAATAGCCACCGGGAACATGTATCTCGCTAGTCTGAGACCATGGGGGATAAATTCTAGAGGGGGAGAGAGATCCTTCACGAGGAGGTGTGAGAGACAAGTGAGGAGGGGGGCTCCTTTTATAGGAGGAGGGGGGCACCCAAGGGGGTGGCCGCCGGCCATGGGGGCTGCCCCCTCCCCTCCTTCATTCATGTGGGTGGACACTCCACTCACAGAATGCCCTTTAAAATCCCTCCACTCAAAAGTCCACTCAAATTCCCATTAAATTTCCACCAAATTTAATGCAAACTCTCATTAAATAAAACTCTTTTATTTTATTCAGAATTTTGTCAATTACTTTAATGACAAACATTCACAAATAACCCCTTGCTAGAATTCTATTTCACATGCATAACCACTTTATGCAATTTCACCCGAAAACCTGTTTCGGTATCTAGTGAAATAAATTCCTGCGCTTGTTCATTCTTTCGGCATGAAACATTTGCTCCAATTGGATGTCGGTGTCTCTTAAGTGTGTCACCCTACGGTTCGTGAATAATGCGGACATGATCGAGACCCCTCTCGGATCAATAATCAGAAGCGGGATCTAGAGACCCATACTGACTCCCACACATTCAACGATGACTTTCTTGTGATCGTCAGAACCTTTTACGCTAGTATCTTAATCCCTTTGTTTCACGATATATTACATGTCCGAGATTCGATCATCGGTATCTCCATACCTAGTTTGATCTCGTTACCGACATGCACTCTTTTCTCGTTCCTGTGATATAACATTCTAGTGATCAAATCACTTGCTTGCAAGCTAATCAATGTGATATCACCGAGAGGGCCCAGAGTATATCTATCCGTCATCGGGATGAACAAATTCCACTCTCGATCCATGAGCCTCAACATAACACTTTATTAGTTCTGAATCCATCTTTATAATCACCCTGTTACGGTGTGACGTTTGATGTTATCAAGAAACTCTTCCGGTGTTAGTGATTGACATGATCTCATGGTCTAAGGATTAGGATCACTTCGTAAGTTGTTATAGAAATATAAACTCAATGACTTTGATCGTAATGCTATACTTCGGATGAATGTTCATCACACCATTACACTAATGTTGTGATCCCGTTATTAACAACATCCAATGTCCATGATCAGGAAACCTTGATCATCTTGTTAATCAACGAGCTAGTTTATGAGAGAGGCATAACTAGGAACTTTCTGTTTGTTTATTAAACACACATGTATTAATGTTTTCGTATTAATACAATTATAGCATGCAAAATAAACATCTATCATATACTTGGAATACACATAATAAACACTTTATTATTGCCTCTCAGGGCATATTCCCTTCAGTCTCCCACTTGCACTAGAGACAATAATCTAGTTACATAGTGATAAATCTAACACCCATTGAGTTCTGGTGTTGATCATGTTTTGCTCTAGGGAGAGTTTTAGTCAACGGATCTGCTACATTGAGATCTGTATGTACTTTACAAATCTTTATATCTCCATCCTTGACAGGTTCGCGGATGTAGTGAAACCGGCGCTTAATATGCTTGGAATGCTTGTGAGACCTTGGCTCTTTGGCATTGGCAATGGCACCATTGTTGTCACAATAGATCACCATTGGGTCCAACGCGTTTGCCACCAATCCTAGTTCGGATATGAACTCCTTCATCCAAACTGCTTCCTGAGCCGCTTCTGAAGCAGCAACATATTCGGCCTCCGTTGTTGATCCCGCTACCACAGGTTGTTTGGAGATCCTCCAACTAACCGCTCTGCCATTCATGAGAAATACATATCCGGATTGAGACTTAGAGTCATCCGGATCGGTGTGAAAGCTAGCGTCGATATAACACTTAGCGACGAGCTCTTCTTCACCTCCGTATACAAGAAACATATCCTTAGTTATTCGTAAGTACTTAAGGATATTCTTGACCGCTATCCAGTGTTCCGAACCTTGATCCGATTGGTACCTACTAGTCAAACTAATAGCATGTGCCACATCCGGTCTTGTACATAGCATGGCGTACATTATAGAGCCTATGGCTGAAGCATAGGGGACTTTGTCCATTATCTCTCTTTCTTCCGCCGAAGCCGGACTTTGAGTCTTACTCAATGTCTTGCCTTGCAACATAGGTAAGAACCCCTTCTTACTTCCGTCCATTTTAAACTTCTTTAAAATCTTATCAAGGTATGTACTTTGCGATAGCCCTATTAGGCGCCTAGATCTATCTCTATAGATCTTTATGCCTAATATGTATGACGCTTCACCTAGGTCCTTCATTGAAAATTTGCTGTTTAGATAACTTTTAACACTGTTTAAAAGATCTATATCATTTCCGATCAATAATATGTCATCCACATATAATATCAGAAATGCCACATTGCTCCCACTCACTTTCTTGTAAATACAAGCTTCTCCATAAGTTTGGACAAATCCAAACTCTTTGATCACCTCATCAAAGCGGAGATTCCAACTTCGTGATGCTTGCTTCAATCCATAGATGGATCACTGAAGCTTGCACACCTTGTTAGCATCCTTAGGATCGACAAAACCCTTTGGTTGTATCATATACAACTCTTCTTCAATATTACCATTGAGAAACGCGGTTTTGACATCCATCTGCCATATCTCATAATCGAAATATGCAGCAATTGCTAACATAATCCTAACTGACTTTAGCATCGCTACGGGAGAGAAAGTCTCATCGTAGTCAACTCCTTGAATTTGTCGAAACCCCTTTGCGACAAGTCGAGCTTTATAGACGGTCACATTACCATCAGCATCAGTTTTCCTTTTGAAAATCCATTTGTTCTCCACAGCCTTTCGGTCGTGAGGTAATTCCACCAAGTTCCAAACTTGATTTTCATACATGGATTCCATCTCGGATTTCATGGCTTCTAACCATTTGTTGGAATCCGGGCTCATCATCGCTTCTTCATACGTCGCAGGGTCATCATTTTCATCAACCATGAAATTCATGACAGGATTTCCGTACAGCTCGGGAGCTGCACGCGTCCTGTTTGACCTGCGAGGTTCGATAGTACTCTCTTTCGGAGTTTCATGATCATTATCATTAGTTCCCTCTTCAACAGGTGGAGCCAACTCCGGAACAACTTCCGGCGCTGCGCTACTCGCCATACTTTGAAGAGAAGGTTCCACAACCTCTTCGAGTTCTACCTTCCGACTACTCACACCTTTCGCGAGAAACTCTTTCTCTAGAAAGGATCCATTCTTGGCAACAAAAACCTTGCCCTCGGATCTGTGATAGAAGGAATACCCAATAGTTTCTTTAGGGTATCCTATGAAGACTCATTTTTCCGCTTTGGGTTCGAGTTTATCCGGTTGAAGTTTCTTCACATAAACATCGCATCCCCAAACTTTAAGAAATGACATCTTAGGTTTGTTTCCAAACCACAACTCATACGGTGTCTTTTCAACGGATTTAGATGGTGCCCGATTTAAAGTGAATGCAGCAGTTTCTAGTGCATAACCCCAAAATGACAACGACAAGTCCGTCAGAGACATCATAGATCGAACCATATCTAATAAAGTATGATTACGACGTTCCGACACACCATTTCGCTGTGGTGTTCCGGCAGGTGTGAGTTGTGAAACAATTCCACACTCTTTCATGTGAGTGCTAAACTCGTAACTTAGATACTCACCTCCACGGTCGGACCGTAGAAATTTGATCTTTCTATTACGATGATTTTCCACTTCATTCTGAAATTCCTTGAACTTTTCAGACTTGTGTTTCATCAAGTAGATATAACCGTATCTACTCAAATCATCCGTGAAAGTAACAAAATAACGATATCCACCTCGCGCCGACACACTCATTGGACCACATACATCAGAATGTATGATTTCCAATAAATCTGTCGCCCGTTCCATTGAACCGAAAAACGGCGTTCTAGTCATCTTGCCCATAAGGCATGGCTCACATGTATCAAATGATTCATAATCAAGTGATTCCAAAAGTCCATCCGAATGGAGCTTCTTCATGCGTTTAACGCCAATATGACCTAGACGGCAGTGCCACCTATATGCGGATATATCATCATTAAGTTTAATCCTTTTAGCATCAACATTATGAATATGTGTAACATTATCATCGAGATCTAATAGAAATAAACCATTCATCATCGGTGCATGACCATAAAAGATTTCATTCATATAAATGGAACAACCATTGTTCTCGGATTTAAATGAATAACCACTTCGCATCAAACACGATCCAGATACAATGTTCATGCTCAGTGCAGGCACCAGATAACATTTATTCAAGTTTATAACTAATCCCGACGGCAAGTGGAGAGGCAGCGTTCCGACGGCGATCACATCAACGCTTGATCCATTGCCGACACGCATCTTGACCTCACCCCTTGCTAGCGGTCGCTTGTTCCGCAGCCCCTGATTCGAGTTACAAATATTAGCAACTGAACCGGTATCAAATACCCAGGTGCTACTGCGAGCACTAGTCAAGTACACATCAATAACATGTATATCATATATACCTTTGTTTGCCTTGCCGGCCTTCTTGTCTGCCAGATACTTGGGGCAGTTGCGCTTCCAGTGGCCAGTCCCCTTACAATAGTAGCACTCAGAATCAGACTTAGGTCCAACTCGGGGTTTCTTTTCAGGCGCGGCAACCGGCTTGCCGCCCTTACTTCCCTTCCGTTTTCCCTTCTTGTCTTTCTTGAAACCAGTGTTCCTATTGATCATCAACACTTGATGTTCCTTTTTGATCTCCACTTCTGCAGTTTTAAGCATTGACAGAAGCTCGGGGAGAGACTTCTTCATGCCTTGCATATTATAGTTCATCACGAAGCTCTTATAGCTAGGTGGCAGAGACTGCAGAACACGATGGATTCCTAAGTCAATGGGAATCGATATTCCCAAGGACACAAGCTTATCGGCGTAACCCGACATCTTGAGTACATGCTCACTAACGGAGCTGTGCTCTTCCATCATGCAGCTAAAGAACTTTTCTGATGCGTTGTAGCTCTCTACAGCAGCATGTGTGTCGAAAATCATTTTCAACTCACCCATTGTATCAAATGCATTGCCGTTTTCGAAACGCTTTCGAAGTGCCGTCTCTAGCCCATACAATATGCCGCAATGAACTAAGTTGTGGTCCTCCTGACGAGTCTGATAGACATTCTTCTCCTCATCAGGGGCATCATCAAAAGGTGGGGGGCCTAACGGCGCTTCTAGCACATATTGCTTTTGTGCAGCAGAGAGGAGAATCCTCAAATTCATGGCCCATTCGGTAAAGTTGCTACCGTTCGTTGCTAGTTTCTCTTTCTCCATGAACACATTGAAATTAAAAGCAGGTGGTGCCATCTACAACAGAATTTGTAAAGTTTAGACTAAGTGTATGATAGATTGAGTTCAACTAATCTATATTACGAATGAACTCCCACTCAAAAACGACATCCCTCGTGCCTTTTTGGTGATTACATGAACCAAATCCACTACACCAAGTTCGATCATCACGTGAGTCGGTATAGCTTCAAAGGCGAGCATCAAATGGGCATCATATCAACTATATGACTCATGCTTAACCTTTCGGTCCGTGTTCCGAGGCCATGTCTGTACATGCTAGGCTCGCCAAGTTAGAATCTTAGTATTCGCGTGTGTAACTGTTTTACACCCGAAATATGGTCGTGGATCCAAGAACACCCGATCATCACGTGATGTCTTGGAGCGACGAAAACATAATCGGTGCATACTAAAGGAAGAACACATTCTTATCTTGATATTTAAATGAGGGATCATCTTATTATGCTAACAAAGCGCTAAACAAGCAATATAAGATGCTATCAAAACATCATATGTTTATTAGTGAAATGATATGGTTCCCGGAGATGATCTCTATCATGTGCATCGTGGTATGATCACTATCATACCTATATGTGTAAATCCAAGGTCTATGGATTTTACACGCTATGTGTGTTGTAAGAGTATCTTCTCATACTTCTACTTACAACACTACCATATCATAACACTAGACCAGCAACAATCTAAACTAGACGCCTCTAATTTATCCATTGCAAGTTTTACGTGGCTTAGGGCTTTCGAGATAGAACCGTTTTTACCTACGAACATGAACCACAACGAGGATAATCAAATTGTTGACAACTCGCTTGCAAAATAGATATTGACTATAGTAGGAGAGACAGACACCCGCTAGCCACTTATGCAAACTAGTTGCATGTCAAGCGTGGAACAGGTCTCATGTGCGAGGACATATAAAGTTTGTCCGGGCCGCTTCATCCCACTATGCCACCAATATCCAAAATTACAACAAAGGAGAAACAACATGATCATCATCGCCCACATACTCGTATGTGTACTACCCGTGTAAAGTATCTACGCATAGATCTGGCTCTGATACCACTGTAGGGTTCGCAGCATAGAAAACAAAAAATTTCCTACGATGTGAACTATATACCAAGATCTATCTACTAGATACAAACAACGGGCGGATGTATATCCGTAGAGAACATACCCTTGAAGACCGACAAAGCTTAACGAGTTCAACTCGTGGTTGATGTAGACGATCTCTTGCCGATCTCAAGATCGAGAGGAAGTCCTAGCGCCACAAATCAGCAGCGCATCCGTGCTCGCACACACGTTCGAGGCACCGAGCAACCTCCGCCTCCTCGCTCCAGCGATGCAGCGGAAGCACAACTCTTTCTTGCCGAATAGCCACCGGGAACATGTATCTCGCTAGTCCGAGACCATGGGGGATAAATTCTAGAGGGGGAGAGAGATCCTTCACGAGGAGGTGAAAGAGACAAGTGAGGAGGGGGGCTCCTTTTATAGGAGGAGGGGGGGCACCCAAGGGGGTGGCCGCCGGCCATGGGGGCTGCCCCCTCCCCTCCTTCATTCATGTGGGTGGACACTCCACTCACAAAATGCCCTTTAAAATCCCTCCACTCAAAAGTCCACTCAAATTCCCATTAAATTTCCACCAAATTTAATGCAAACTCTCATTAAATAAAACTCTTTTATTTTATTCAGAATTTTGTCAATTACTTTAATGACAAACATTCACAAATAACCCCTTGCTAGAATTCTATTTCACATGCATAACCACTTTATGCAATTTCACCCGAAAACCTGGTTCGGTATCTAGTGAAATAAATTCCTGCGCTTGTTCATTCTTTCGGCATGAAACATTTGCTCCAATTGGATGTCGGTGTCTCTTAAGTGTGTGACCCTACGGTTCGTGAATAATGCGGACATGATCGATACCCCTCTCGAATCAATAATCAGAAGCGGGATCTGGAGACCCATACTGACTCCCACACATTCAACGATGACTTTCTTGTGATCGTCAGAACCTTTTACGCTAGTATCTTAATCCCTTTGTTTCACGATATATTACATGTCCGAGATTCGATCATCGGTATCTCCATACCTAGTTTGATCTCGTTACCGACATGCACTCTTTTCTCGTTCCTGTGATATAACATTCTAGTGATCAAATCACGTGCTTGCAAGCTAATCAATGTGATATCACCGAGAGGGCCCACAGTATATCTATCCGTCATCGGGATGAACAAATTCCACTCTCAATCCATGAGCCTCAACATAACACTTTATTAGTTCTGAATCCATCTTTATAATCACCCTGTTACGGTGTGACGTTTGATGTTATCAAGAAACTCTTCCGGTGTTAGTGATTGACATGATCTCATGGTCTAAGGATTAGGATCACTTCGTAAGTTGTTATAGCAATATAAACTCAATGACTTTGATCGTAATTCTATACTTCGGATGAATGTTCATCACACCATTACACTAATGTTGTGATCCCGTTATTAACAACATCCAATGTCCATGATCAGGAAACCTTGATCATCTTGTTAATCAACGAGCTAGTTTATGAGAGAGGCATAACTAGGAACTTTCTGTTTTTTTATTAAACACACATGTATTAACGTTTCCGTATTAATACAATTATAGCATGCAAAATAAACATCTATCATATACTTGGAATACACATAATAAACACTTTATTATTGCCTCTCAGGGCATATTCCCTTCACATGCTTGTTTTGTATCTACTTTGCTTTGCTTGTATACACTTTGAGGTGCTTTTTACATGTTTTCTGGTACTAACCTAATAACAAGTGGCAACAGTGCTAGATGCATGTTTTCTGCTATTTTTTGGTTTCAGAAAAGTTAGTAAAGAAATATTCTCGGAATTGGACGGGACAAAGGACAAAGTCAATTACTTTCTGTGGGGAACAATTAGCCTAGGCGTGGGTGGGCCCAGCCCCGTGCCTGTCTAGGGTTTGGTGGCCCTGGCCGCCTCCTCAGTCTCCCCCTTCGCCTATAAGAAGCCCCCGATGCAGAAACCCTAAGCACCCGATCAAATCTCCACGAAACCGTCTGTAGCCGCCGCCACCATCGTCCCTAGATCCGGGGGATCTGAAGTTCTTCCCGGCACCCTGCTGGAGGGGAGATCATCCCGGAGGCCTTCTCTCCGGTATGATGCATGAGTAGTTCCACCTTGGACTATGGGTCCATGTAGTAGCTAGATGGTTGTATCTCCTCCTTTGTGCTTTCATGTATAGATCTTGTGAGCTCTGTTCATGATCAAGATCTAATCTATTTGTAATTATGCATGTTGTGTTTGCGCGGATCCGATGGATATTGATTTTATTATGTTGGTTTGATTAATGGTTTTGTCTTTATGATTTTATCATGTCTGTGTTGTTTGTGATCTTGCATGCTCTCCGTTGTTAGTAGATATCTTGGCCAAGTAGTTGCTAGTGACTCCAAGAGGGGGTATTTATGCTCGATATTGGGTTCATGCCTCTAGTTTCCAAGGGAAGTGACAGGAATCTCTTCGGTTGTAGATGTGTTGTTGCTACTAGGGAGAAAACAATGGTCTCTTGTTCATGAAACATGTGGACTGTTTACCTTACACACTTTGCTTAAAGTAGTTGTTTGTTGCTTGCAACTTAATACTGGAGGGGGTTCGGATGATAACCTGAAGGTAGACTTCTAGTAATAGATGCAGTTGGATGGCGGTCTATGTATCTTGTTGTATTGCCCAATCAACCTCATAGGATCTTTCTGACTAGTAATTGCATTGTTATGCCTTGCTCAGTTCCTGTCAATTGCCCTGCTGTAATTTTTTTACCCTTCATGCCATGTTGTTTATCTAAGGAGAGCACCTCTAGTGAACTATGGACCCCAGTCCAATCTTTACCATTGATACATCTTCCACTGTTACTTTTTTACTTGATGCAAACCATTACCTTCCACACCATATGTTTAATCCTTTGTTACAGCAAACTGGTGAGCTTGACAACCTCACTGATTTCTTGGGGCAAAGTCTTGAGTTTGTGTTGTGCAGGTCTCCGCGTTGCTAGCAACACATGTGTGATGTTTCCTTCCTTCTACTGGTTTGATAACCTCGGTTTCTTACTGAGGTAAACTTGCTGTTGTGCTGCTTCATACCTTGCTCTTGGGGTTTCCAACGAACCGTCCCACCACAAGTACTGGGACCATCACCTGCTCAATTATTTTAGGGTGTCCTTCAGGATATAAAGGATCTTGAGTAGCTATATTACTCCTAGTTCTAATTCCATTAGCATGTTTATCTCCTGAGGCATTAACTAGCATATCCTTTTGTACATTAGCAAGTTGATCAAGTTGGGTTTGAACCATTTGAAATTGTTTACAAAGCATTTTAATATCATTGGAAGTTCTTTCCACAATATCTTTCAACTCATTGATAGCTCTAGAGTTTTCCAATAAATGATTTTGAACTTGTTTATTAAAATTACCTTGTTTAACAATAAAAATGTCAAGTTCCTCTAAACATTGATCAGGAGGCTTACCATAAGGAATATCTCCTTCATCAAAGTGTTGGAGAAAGTGTACCTCAATAGTGGATGAGTGGGGAATTGGCTTACATAATTCTTCTATAGGTGGTAGATTCTTCACATCTTTAGCTCTAATACCTTTCTCCTTTAGACATTTCTTAGCTTCCTTCATCACTTCATTATTTAATGCAATAACTCCCCTCTTCTTTGGTGTTGGTGTTGGAACTGGTTCAGGCACAATTGGTTCAGGAGTAATAGGCTGTAGCACCCCGGGTAAAACCACTACTAGAAAATCATTTGTTGTTTTTGTTTTTGTTTTTTTGTATCATCATAATATCATGCCCATGCCACCATGCCACATTGCATTTGAGCATCATATTAAGACTTTTGTATCTGGCCCTGACATTCTTCCATTGCACATTGGTTCTTGATATATTGTCATATGCCTAAATTGAGTTGGGGGCATATCCTTTTAATTTAATCCATCATTAACTACCAGTCAACATGGTTCCTTTGATCTTGATCTAATTCTACTACATAGTACATATGGGATCCTATTTTATTCGACTTGTGTTTAAATCACGCCCATATGATATTATGTGGGTCCTTCTTTTAATCTTGCCACACCACACCATGTGACCATCACCTTTTCTTTCCTCTATTGGTTAATCACAAGCCAACCTCTCCTCTCTGGTCCTTCCCCTTTCTACACGTTGGACAACAATCAAGAGAGGGAAGAGGAGAACCCAAACATCCAACCACTCTGAACCAAACCAACCGAGCACATGTTCTTGCCGTGCTCACTTTACCTCCTCCTTGTCCTCAAATCTGGCCATCGGGCCGGGCTTTTGCGTGCCGGCCCGCAGCCCGCGAAAAATGGCCCGGCACAAGCCCGGCACGGCACGCGGCTGACGGGCCCGTGCCGGCCCGTGGCACGCGGGTGCCGTGCCCGTGCCGGCAGGCCAGGCACGCGGGCCAGGCACGGCACGGCCCGTTTGGCCAGGCACGCGAGTGGCACGCGGGCCGGCCCGCCAGGCACGCGAGGGCCCGCCACGCGCCGAGCCAGGGGGAGCGGGATTTTGAAATTTCGGCGGGAGCGAGAGGAATATTAGGCAAAAAGATGTCCACTGGGGGTCGAACTCACGACCTCCCTCTCCAGGTCCGGTCCCTCAACCAACACACTACAGAAAATTATCTGTTTTATAGGAGACGCGCGTCCTTTTATATGTTAAATAAACGGGTCAAAAAAAAAGGCCAAAAAGCCCGCGTGCCTCACGTGCCACGGGCCGGCCCGTGTAGAGCCGGGGCCGGGCTCGGGCCGCCAGGCGGGGCACGCGTGCCGGCCCGGCACGGCACGTGACCTGACGGGCCACGAGGAGGCCGTGCCGCGTGCCGGCCCGTTTACCGCGTGCCGGGTTGGGGCCGTGCCGGGCCGGCCCGTTGGCCACGTTTGCTTGTCCTTGCCCATAAAGCAAACCCCAGCTCCACCACCACCCAGCTCACCTCAACCACTCCCATCTCATCCGGATCGAGATCAGATGAAACAGCCTCCCCTCCTCTTCTTCTTCTTTCACAAGCAAAACCTCCATGGCCATATCTAAGCTAGCTTGGCTCTCCTCTCTCTGCCTACCCACTGCCACCAAGCCAGCTGGCCGTGCCCGAGAGATCCTACTAGAGTTTTTGAAGCCGTGCAGCAGCTGGGACACGGAGAAGCGTTAGAAACTTGGCATCTTCCTCGTGAACATGCGGCGGCGTCGTCTTCGTCCTCTGCGACATCACTGCCATCATCCTCCCCTCCGGCTAGCTGGGCTACGTCAGGAGTGGCACGGTGAGCCCCTTTAACTACTAGACATGGTCTCCCCCTCCCTCGTTTCCTCTATCATGCTAGCTTTTTGTCGAGCATCTGTCGCGCATTGCCGTGCATTCGTCGTTGCCGCCGTTCCGGTCGTCATTGGCCTCGGCCACCTTGCATGCAGGCTTCCTCTCGTCGAGGCACACCTCCTGCACCACTTCTCTTTCGAGTTCCATCGCCAGAGCAGCGAGCCCGAGCTACACCTGCTCGCGCCGCTATCGGCCGCCGTTGTGGTCCTCTATCCGGTGCGCCCCTGCTTATGATCCGCACGATGATGTGTTTACAGTGGTCTCCTTCATGTGTTGTACGTGAGTGTCTTCCCGCCGCTCTGAATTGCTGTTTGTCACCGGAGACTATGGCCGCCCGTCGCGCGCGCACGCAAGCCAGCCTGGAGTCGCGCGCGCAGGGTCGTCACCGCGCACGCGCTGCACTGACTGCACGACCATTTGATTCAAATGAGCTAGCTCGCTTTGCACCTATCTTTGATTCAGCAGGGTGCTTGTGTGCTTCCACGTCCACGCCAATGTAATGGTTCAACCTTGGCTGCTGCTCTCGGCACGCTCACCTGCCACACCACGTCGCGCCGTCCGTTCCGCGCGACCCACATCACCCTCTGTTCCTATAATTTTTCCATGGTCACCACAGATTATTTCCGGCGGCATCCAGCACACCACTGTAAAGAGGGATCAAATTGCGCACAATTTGGTCGCCTTAATCTCTGAAAATCATCCGGCGAAGTGGGCAACATTTATCGTCAGTTTTCTGTCAGCCAACGCCATTGTTTTTGCCTCTGTTCCTTTCAAGCTATCTTCGTACACAGTGGACCTTTGGCAAATTTCTTCGAGTCTATCTATTCTCCTTTGTTCCCTCTACACACAGCTTCGAACCGTTGGCAAAACGGAGCACGGAATATCTCGTAATCATTAGGCAAAGATCGCTATAGCTAGCTGCAATCCCGCGATTCAGTTTCAGCTTCGATAAGTTCAACCCGACGTGTTCTTGACCATTTATCAAGAAGACCCCCCTTTTCCCTTTTCCATTCCAGCCCCTGACCAAGTCAACCTTTCCATCTAAAGTCAAAATCCCATTCAATCCAAATTCAAAACCTAATTTCAAATATGTTTGGAATTTGGAAAATGTTTCAAAATGAAAAGTGTTTTAAATTTAAAAACTAATTAAAATTCGTTTTAGTAATCAAATAACTATCCTAACTTGTCAAACTTAACATTTTTTTTCATTTCTATATAAAATGCAATAAAACATAACTTTTGTTCCGTTTTTCGGAATTCGACAAATAGTATGTCCAAATCGATCAGCGTGACGAGATCTCTCCGACCATGATATCCATGTTATCATTTGCATCATGCATTAAGAGCAGTTTTATAATCAGTACTTTTTATGCAAGAAGACATGATAAATAAAATTGGGAACTAATTGTTTCTTATTAATAATGTCTCACGGATGCTATATCATCAATGTGCTATGTCCCTAATACCTTTTCAACATAGTTGCATCATTAACTTGCTATGTCATGCATCATATCATGATCATGCTGATTCTTCCGCATTAGTTGTAATTGTTGCGTCGCTTGTTTCTTTTAGTGTTTTGTTTCTTTCCGGATAGGACGATGAGACGTTGTGAGCTTCGACAAGTTCTTCGGTTATAAAACTTCGGCAATGTTTTCAGGCGAGCATTCTCTCTCTTTTTACCTATTTTACTTTTATAGTATTTATTCCCTCCTGTTGATCTATTGCTATCTGTGTTGCGATGCTCTAGTTTTCGTACCCGTGATATCCCTTGCAGCCTTATATTGCCTTGGACACATCCTATTACCTGTTGATTAGTAGATAGTTGGGCTTGCGCGTCGTAGTCGCTTGCTCAAGTGCTGTTGCGTGTCGTCCAGTACCACAGTTGTGGGAATGCTGTCATATGTTTAATGTTGGAGATGATCATGGCTTTAATTACTGTTTAACAGCTAAAATTGAAGTAGGTAAATGCAGAGGCACAGGTGGGCAATAGATGTTATTTGGTTGTTAACCGTCCACTTGTGTCCCGTAGGACCCCGAGTACTTGATACCTGTTCCTTGAATATTCGCGCTATTCACATCCGGGAGGATTATGGGACCCCCCTGAGCCAGAGCTTGATTCATTCTTATTTATTGGGGCCACAAACTAGTTTGAGGTTTTATTTACTATCCTGTACTTATGCCATGCTTTACTGCTTTATTTACGATTGTGCGAGGAGCACCTGTACTGTTTAGGATCGTGACCCGTTTTCGCGGTATCGACAAGCCCAGTCACACTTTCGGGTTCCCAGTCGTTTACAGCCGGCCCCACAAACCTTGAGTCCGTCTCGAAGTCAGCTAACTTCGTTGCGGGTATACTTAATGGGGTGGCCCCTGAAATATTTCTGAATCTGGTGATTGCTTTGTCGTGAAAGCCTCGTTGGGTTTTGATTTGGTTTTTCCGAGGTTGATCGAGTGTGTGTTGCTATTTGTGCACCCCTGCAGGGTAAAACTTTCTGAAAGCCGTGTCCGCGGTTATGGACGACTTGGAGCACAGTATCTCGATCATAGACAACTATAACTAAAGTAGTGCTATAAATTTGACTTTATAATGACTAGTAATCAGCTTCACTATAATGGAATGGCTAAATAAAACTGCCAACAATTGCTTGATTGGGTTGTCGCTTGCTACCATTGTATCTGACTAGTAAGTATTGCAACTATAACGGAATGGCTAAATGAAAGTACCAACAACTGCTGGGTTTTGGGTTATCTCATGCTAATTGTATCTGACTAGTAAGTGTTGCAACTACAACGGAATGGTTAACTAAAAGTGCCCACTGCTTATTCTATCAGGACGACTATCTATACCTGACTAGTAATTGCTGCAACGATAACGGAATGAATAAAACTGCCAACTATGTGAGTTCCTCAGTTGACTTCCTCGTTTGGTCTCGAGGGGGAAATACCAGGATGGGTATGTTGGGTGGTAGAATCAGATTGGTTCCGAATAGGTCTTTCTTATCCCTCTCTGATAGCCGACAGTTATATCGAGTCTCTATAGGTTGTTTAGTGCATGCTGCCGCTGCCGCTTCAGTCCACCATACCTATGTAGGCGAGGACCGCCGAATTCTAGTCTCGCCGTGTACTGGCCTCAGTACTGACCGCTCTCTCTTTTTCCTTTGCCCTTTGTCGGCACCCTTTTGTTTAAGCAGATTTTGAGATCGACGTCGTTAGCAGGGTTACCCTTCCGGCTTGGCCTGGGCAGGGTTATGGACGCCATTGGTTATTCTTCAGGGCTCTTAGCTCAATTTGCATCTTGTCCGTACTCGGACGCTGTATCGTTTTCCAGGTGATTTGGATCTTTGTATTGTATATCTGTATTCTTGACTCATTGAGTCGTTGTTGTATATATATGTTTTGTGGGTTCCATCGAGGACTATTGTGTAATGATATTACTTCGTTTTCCACCCGCACGCAAGTGCCTGGTGGGCACCTTTGAATCGTTTCTATGCGGGTTTGGCGGGAAGCGCTAAAACTTGCATAGGGCCGATTCTGAGGGTGTTACATAGGCTCAGGTGTATTTAGCTCAGTTGAAGTCCAATCATCATAATTCTTGCTTATCTTAGCCATTAATTCTTCAGCATCTGTAGGAGTTCTTTTCCTAAAAACACAATCAACAAAGCTATCTAGGTATGCCCTAGAATCATCAGTTACTCCATTATAATAAATATCAAGAAGCTCATTCTTAGGCAATGGACATCCAGGATGTGCATGAATCAAGGAACATAACCTTGTCCATGACTCAAGATATTTCTCTTCTTCTCCCCGTTTAAAATCAAAAAGTCTCTGCAAAGCAGTATGTCTAGCACTGGAAGGAAAATATTTCTGGAAGAAATAAGCGATCAACCAATCAGGGCTATCAATGGAACCATGAGGTAATCTATTAAACCAAGCCCTAGATTCTCCTTTTATTTAAAAAGGGAAGATCTTAGTAACAAAGTACTTGCGAATCTTAAAATCATCAGAGAACAAAGCACTCATAGTAGAAAGCTCATTCATATGAGCCGCATCACTCTCATTTTCAGTCCCATAGAAAGGTTCTTTCTCAACAATATCTAAATAGGACAAATCAAGAGAGAAATCATAATCTTTATCTTTAATATCAATGGGAGAGGTGGCAAACTTAGGATCAGAGGACAGTTTAGACATAATAGCACGTCTAACACGGAGACTCTTAATAGCACTAGTACCATGTGTGTTTCAGCACTCTTCAACAAATTCATCAGTGAACTCAATGTAACCATCATTAATATCATAACTCTCACTAGACTCAGGTGAGCTAAAAGGTGTAACATTGTCTTCACTAGGAGTTTCGATATTTACTAGACTAGCCATAGTAGCATCTAGGAAAGGAACTAATGAACCACTCGCATCAAGCACAGTAGAAGTAACATCATGAGCATCAAAAGCAGTTTCAGATTCAGCAGTAGTAGCAGTGTGTGTAGCATGAGTATGTGGTGGTGGTGTGACAAGCTTACTTATAACATACGATGAATCAAGAGCAACAGAGGTGTTTAGGACTGTACCTCTTCTTGTAGTGGATGGTAAAATAGGAAACTTTCCATCACGAGACTTCCCTATGATGAAAGGAGTAGCAGTGAACAATAGTAGATCCAAGTGAACTTACAAATAAAGCTATGATCCCCGGCAACGGCGCCAGAAAATAGTCTTGATGACCCACAAGTGTAGGGGATCACAACAGTCTTCGCGGGTAGTATTGCCCAATTTATTGATTCGACACAAGGGGACCCAAAGAATACTTGCAAGCCTTAACAACTGAGTTGTCAATTCAGCTGCACCTAGAAATAGTTCTTGCTCATAGAAGTTTATCAGTAGCAACAGTTTGTAGTAGCAACAGCAACAGTGAAACAGGAGCAATAGTAACAGTAACGGTAACAGTAGGATTCGAGTGCGGTAGGCATAGGGATGGATGAACGGGCGTTGCATGGATGAGTCTAAACATGTAACTTCAAGATCTAAGGCATTGCAGATAAATAATAACAAGCATCCAAGTACTAAACAATTCTAGGCATGTGCTCCAAATATAGTCATACGTGCTCGCAATGAGAACTTGCACACCATCTTCTGTCCAGCCAGCCCGTGGCAGCGGGGCCTCTAGGGAACTACTGGCAATTAAGGTGCTCCTTTTAATAGAGCACCGGAGCATAGCATTAACACTCCGTGAACACATGTGATCCTCACACCACAACCATCCCCTCAGGTTGTCCCAATTGTCACTTCGGGGTCTTTGGATCCGGACAATGATATGTGTACACAACTTGTAGATAAGACCACAAACAATACTATCATAATGATTCAATAATAAGTTCAGATCTGATATCATGGCACTCGGGCCCTAGTGACAAGAATTAAGCACAACAAGTTGCAACAAAGTCAAATAGCACTAATAGAGATACTAGGCACTATGCCCTAACAATCTTATTTGATTACATGATAGAACTCATCCAATCCCTACCATCCCCAAGCCTACATCGGGGGATTACTCACTCATGGATGAGGGAATCATCAATGGTTGATGGAGAGGCGTTTGATGGCGATGATCCTCTCCAAATTCCCCATCCCGGCAGGGTGCTAGAACGGAGTTTCTGGATCCGAATCTTGGTTTCTGGTGACGGCGGAGCGGAAATCTTTCTGTAAAACTATCGAAACCCCCTCGGTTTTTAGGTCGAGAGGCAACTTATAGGCGCAGAGGCGCGGCTAGAGGTGGGCCCGCGCCTGGCAGAGTTGTGGGCCCCCCAGGGCCCTTCTCCGTCTCGTCTTCTACCTTTGTGGGTCTTTTGGTGAAATATAAGTTTTGGCATATTTTCCAGGATTTTTCCTGATAGTTGATTTTCTGCACAAAAACAAGACACCAAGGTAATTTTGCTAAAAACAACGTCAGTCTGTGTTAGTTGTATCCAAATCACACAAGTTTAGAGGAAAAACAATAGCAAAAGTGTTCAGGAAAGTAGATACATTTTGGATGTATCAGGTCCCTTCCTTCGTACAAGGGTCACAAAGGTTGGAGTTGCAGCTGCTGCTATCATTTGAATCACTCGTCAGCGATGACGTGCGCAGGGCGTCGATTGGTGGCATCCACGAGGTAGGATTGATTGATGGAGGTGGCACCCGCTCTAGGAGGTGCAGGGTACCGGTCTTGCCCACCTGGAAGCAGAAGCTCCCGAATAGCATCTCGACTCCATCTCCTACGGAGTCGAAATCTTTGAGAGTGATCGGCAAGTGGGAAGTGAAGTCGAAGGCACCGAAGAGGAGATGATTCTCCATCACCGAGGAATCATAGATCGTGGTGGATGGGACCGTTGTGATTGCATGATCAGCGCCCCCAATTCTCACAGACGGCGCCAATTGACGAGGGTTCGACTCGTCAATGCCCATTGTTACGGACTTGGGTTTTGGAGAAGATGGGATGCTGGAGATCGCGAGACGGTTAATAGACACTCAGCAAGGGACACGAGGTTTACCTAGGTTTAGGCCCCCGGAGGGAAAACCCTACTCTTGCTTGTTTGTTCTTGATTACGGCGGAACCGAAGGTTTCATGGGGTGCGCATATGCAATCTGGTGTGAGGTGTGTGTATGAGTTGGAGAGATCCTCCTCGCCGTGCCCTCCTGGCCTTTATATAGATAGGCCAGGTCCTGGGGATATGTCGAGTTGATTACAAGTTAGGATTTAACCCTTGAATATTCTATCTACAAGTTGGGTGTGTTCTCCATGGAGTCGAACTTCTATTGGGCTTGGGCCACCCGGAGTCTCCTTGGGCAGCAAGTCTTTGCGTGGGCCTTCACTGGGCTAGACCGGGTATACCAATGTGAGGTACCCGTAGGGCATATTCATGTCAAAGATATCTCAACCAAATGAAGAGCCACATGAAGATGAGAATAATGAAGAATCTGAACCTACTGCAAGGGAAGACCCTCAATCTTCTCGGGATAAAAGTAAAAAGAAGAAGCCTCCACTTGAACAAAAAGGTAAGGAAAGGGATCCATGGGTGCAAAGACCCATACCATATCCTCAAGAGGTAATGAAAAACTTAGATGATGAAAGGTTTGAAAAGTTTATTGAATTGATAAAAAGTTTATATTTGAAAATTCCTTTAGTTTATGCTATTAAGATTCCTCCTTATTATAAAAATATGAAAAATATTGTTACTAACAAAAGGAAAATACCCAATAAAGCTATCACTGCCATGCTTGCTGACTATTCTTTTAAAGGAAAACTACCTAAAAGCATGGAGATCCAGGTATTTCAACTATCCCTTGCACAATCAAAAATATCTATGTGAAGTATGCTTTATGTGACCGTGGAGCTGGAGTAAGTGTCATTCCTTTCTCTCTTTATAAGAAACTCAATTTAAACAAGTCATTCCTTACTGAAGTTTCACTTCAAATGGCTGACAAATCCACGTTTATTCCTATTGGTATATGTGAAGATGTTCCTATCATGATTACTAATGTGCAGATCCCCATAGACTTTGTGATATTGGAAATGCCATAAGATGATAACTTATCTATTATTCTTGGTAGACATTTTCTAAATACTACAGGGGCTATGATTAATTGTACTGAAAGCAAAGTTACATTCAATGTAAAAGGGAAGGAGCACACTATATATTTTCCAAAGAAGAACTCTGGTGAATTACCAAAAAAAGGTGTCAATGCCATTGAACCAAGGGTCCTTACAGTTGGAAGCCTTGAAATACTTATTCCTCCTCCAAAGCTCAAGTATCAAACAATAATGATTGGAAAAATCCAATCTATTATGAGGTATCCTCAAAATTTCTTTCATAATAATAATTGAATCATTGTTTCTATCCTTATCATGGTGATGATGAGACTTGATCAACCTCATTTCTTAACATGATGATAAGACAATGATTTCCATTGAAATATATTTGAAGTAGTATTAAAAGTTATTTGAATTCTTCCACTTAATTTAAGTTCTTTTGATTATTCTATGCCTATTTTTAATAGTTTTTGAGTTCTGGAAAATCCTACATAGAAAATATTTTCCAAAAATTATGAGAATACTCCCAGGTCATTTTTTGCAAAGGGAGGCAAATGGAAGAGGAAAAATAGAAAACAAGGAACCAAAGGGACCAGGTGGCGCGCCCTCCCTTGCTGGGTACACCACCCACCCTTGTGGGGCCAACGTGAGGAGTTAGGTGGCATCCAAGCTCCCAGGATCATCCCTTCCTCTTAGAATCCGAAAAGGTATAACTCAAAAAAAATTCTCTTGCTCCCTTGCTGCTCGATTTTTGATCTCTAAGTTTGGGCAACAATTCTCAAATCCCTTTGGATGGATTATTCCTTGGTATGTTACTCCTCTACCCATCCAATTTATTTTTGATATAATTCTTTATACTATGATAAAATCACTACTCTTGGTGTCAGCATTCAAGCATGAGAATCCATGGATTTGAAGTTTTTGATTCGATATGATGCATAGTATTGCTTAGTAGAACCCCCATGAGTATTCCTAAGTACTTATAACTTGCTACATATAATTGTTTAGTGATTTTTGTTAGAGTGCTGCAAGGTCTTTCACCATGAACAAAGGCAAAGGCATCTTTGGTGTCCTAAGGGCAAAAAGGGGTCCTAGCAAGGCCTCCTTTAATTATGATGAGGAACATCTATGGGAAGATGATATGATTAGAAGGGCGGAAGAATTGGACGTGCACACCACAAGGTGGAAAGACCCAAAAGTTCTAAAGATGTTAATCTTGGAGGGATACTTTAACTACTTTGCAGTAGAAACAAAGATAGAAGGGTTTGCAAGCAACCCCCAAGGGACTTATGCTGAAATAAGCCGTGAATTTCATCACATTCAAGTTTGTCCACACAAATTAAAAAGTAACTTAGAGAGGTAAGGGAACCCCAATCACCTTTGCTGTTAGATTTGTGATGCAAGGAAATAGATTTATCATGCATTTAGAGGAATTTTGCAAGGAATTGAAAGTGCCCAATACTAGTTTTTGGGATGAAATTCCTAGTGATTCCGATGCTAATATCTAGGCTTTATGGAGGAGCGTAAGTGTAGATGTTCCAAAGGGAATTCATAGAAGAAAACTTTCACACATTCAACACCCTGGGCTTACATATTTTTCACTATTTATTGTTAGAGAATTTCTTGCTAGGAAGAATAGCACTGCATGCACCGATCTAGTGATATATTTGTTAAAATGCGCTAAACAAGGTAGGGATCCTGATTATAACTTAGGTGTGATCCTTTCTAGAACTTTTTCATATGCCGTGAAACATAACTTTGGTAAACCTCTCTTCGCTAGGGACATAGCTACTATGGTCTCTGAACATATAAAATATGAAGTTAAATTCTCTAACAAGGGCACCAAAATTATTGAACCCAACTTCCTAGATTTTAATATTCTCATTAAAATGCAAATAGTGAGGAAGTGGTCTAGTGGAATCTTTATGTATCAATTCATGGTTAGACGTGGGATACTAGAGTCTACGGTCCTTTCTCGTGTTGAATATTTTGACAGGTCATGGACGGTCCCCGAGTTGGACGATCCCTCATGGGACAGCACTCCTACACCACCAAAATACCACACGTGGAGTGACATGCCTGCAACACACATGTACCATGCGTGGGAAGGCTCTTCTTCTCAGTTTGGGAATGAGAGCGTGCCTCAAGAGTGGTCACCTTGGGAGCATTCAGGGCCCTACTATGATGATGGACGCACGGTTGGGGGCCAAACCCTCACTACACAGGCAACTAGCTTCCATCCAAGCTTCGTAGAGTATGATTCCTTCCCTTCCGTTTCATTGTATATGCCATGTTATTACAGTTTAAGCTGTTTGAATTGTAGTTTTGTTGTCCCAAAAGTTGAAAACCACAAAAAGATTTTTGTTTTTGAAAAGCACGTTAGGAGTTATAGAAATATGCATGATGTTGTCCACTGTTTTATTTTTCATTTTTTATCTGTAATTCCGCGTAGGCTGAAATTTCTACAACAGCTGTAACTCTTCATCCCCCACACACAAAAATTGGCAAAAATTCCTAGATGTTTAAGTAGGGCAAAACTAGGCCGCATCGCTGCAATAATCTATTGACAGATTTTGACTTTCATCGCTAAAAGTGGCTAGTTGAACTTGTAAATGATCCCAAATGAGTACTATGGTGATATATGGATCATAGCCACTATAAGCCACCATTTGGATACCATTTGACGAAAAGTTTTTTATGAAAAAGCCCGCAGTACACTTCTTTAAACCGTTGGAAATGATGTCCTAAATGAACCAAATTATATTCTCTTGACTCTATTCTATATGTGAGTGTATTGTGCAGTTCAAGTTGGGAAATGAAGAAAAACAATGATGAACAAGCATGTATGGACTGATGAAAGAGGTATGACATCTTTGAAGGGTTTCGTAGTATAGTAAATCAAAAAAATTCTACGGATGCAAACGAGAAAGCCAAGATCTAATCTAGGAGATGCAATCAACGAGAGAGATAGATGAGATCTTCATACCCTTGAAGAAATAGCACAGCGGAAACATTCAACAGAACGTGGGTGATGTAGTCGAACTAGACTTCTCCTCCTCGCGATCCGATCCGATCCAACGCCGCAAGTGACGGCGCCTACGAGAGATGCACATGTATGGTGCCGCGACGTCTCCTACTTCCTTGGTCCAGCAAGTGGGGTGGAGAAATAGATTGGATCTACAACACGACGGCGTGGTGCTTATGGTGGAGAATTTCTGCAGCAGGGCTTCGCCTGGAGAGAGAGATGGAGGGCAGCAGTAGGACGGCTAGGGTTGGAGTAGTGGGGGGAGGGGTGCGCCCCTGCCCACCTTATATAGGGGGCTGGACGGCCCCCTTGGCCCCTCCTCCAAGCCCTAGGGCGGCGTCCCCAAGGGTTGGAGTGGGGGGCACGTTTCCCCCTTCCTTCTAGAAGATCTCCCCTAGGGTTTCCCCTAGGCTGGCCGGCTGGGCCTTTGGGGCCTTGTGCCCCTGGCCCAATGCGGCCAGGACACTTCCCCTTAGGCCCACGTAGGCCCCCGACAAGTGGGCCCACGTTGGTCCCACTCCGGAACCTTCTAGAACCTTCCGGTACAATACAGAATACTCCGAAACGATTCCGAAATCCAAAAACTGCTTTCCCTTATATGAATCCTATTCTCCAGACCATTCCGGAACCTCTCGTGATGTCCTGGATCTCATCCGAGACTCCGAACAAAAACTCATTAACCAATTATCCATTCTATCCTAGCGTCGAAGCACGTTAAGTGTGTGACCCTACGGGTTCGAGAATATGCAGACATGATCTTCTATCAATAATCAACAGCAGGGTCTGGAAACCCATATTGACTCCCACATATTCATCGATGATCATATCAGATGAACCACGATGCCAGGATTCAATTAATCCCATATATGTATTCTCTTCGTCTCGCAATATTTTACTTGCCCGAGATTCGATCGTTGATATTGGCATACCTAGTTCAATCTCGTTCATAGCATGTACTTTACGCGTTCCGTAATCCGATATCACTTTGTGATTAACTCCATAACCACGTGCTTGCAAGCGGTGTTGATATCGATTACCGAGTAGGCCCGAAGTATATCTCTCCGACTCGGGAGGGACAAATTCCATCTCGATACATACAACCCAACAAGTACTTTCCGATCACCTGAGAGACACCTTTATGATCACCCTCACATAGGATGACGTTTGATGACCTCAAATATTTCTTCCGATACCAGGGAGTTGTATTATCTCATGGTCTAAGGAATACAATATATGACATAGGAAAAAGCTTCGCAAAGATGAACACGATGACACGATCTAATTGCTCTGCTTAATTTGGGTTTGTCCATCATATCATTCTCCTAATGACATGATCTCATTATTAATCGACAACTCATGTCTATGGTTAGGAAACCTTAACCATCATTAATCAATGAGCTAGTCCATAGAGGCGTACTAGGGACACGGTGTTGTTCATAAACCACACAAGTATCAAAGTTTCCGCTTAATACAATTCTAGCATGGAATATAAACTTTGTCATGAACAAGAATTAAAATAATAACATCTTTATTATTGCCTCTAGGGCATAATTCCAACAGTCTCCTAGTTGCACTAGAGTCAATAATCTAGTTTACATATGGCAAGAATCTAACACCCATGGCATTAAGGTGCTGATCATGTTTTGCTCATGGAAGAGGTTTAGTCAACGGATCTGCGACATTCAGATTCGGATGTACTTTGCTAATCTCCAGATCTCCATCTGCTATATAATCTCGAATTATATGAAAACGGCGGTTGATGTGCTTGGTCTTTGGATGATATCTTGGTTCCTTAGCCAGTGCTATGGCGCCAGTGTTGTCGCACAATATCTCCAGTGGGTCCAAGGCACTTGGAACCACACCAAGCTCAGTGATGAAGTTCCTGATCCAAACTCATTCACTTGACGCTTCTGAAGCAGCCATGTATTCCGCTTCTATTGTAGATCCTGCGATCACGCTTTGCTTGCAGCTTCTCCAGCTCACAGCTCCTCCATTCAAAATATAAACGTATCCTGTCTGAGATTTAGAATCATCCAGGTCAGTGTCAAAACTAGCGTCGACGTAACCTTTTACGACGAGCTGCTCATCACCTCCATAGACCAAGAACATTTCTTTAGTCCTATTTAAATACTTTAGGATGTTCTTTACATCTGTCCAGTGTTCCACTCTTTGATCACTATGGTATCTGCTCGTCAAACTAAGATCATTGGACACATCCGGTCTAGTACATAGCATGGCATACATGATAGAACCTATGGCCGAGGCATAAGGCACTTTTCTCATAGTATCTCTATCGTTTCCCGTAGCTGGACACTGAGCCTTGCTCAATATCTTACCTGACAACATGAGCAATGAACCTTTCTTTGCTTTATCCATTCTGAACCTTTTCAGAACTTTTTCTAGGTATGTACTTTGGCTTAAAACTATTAGGCGTCTTCGTCTATCTCTATAGATTTTGATGCCTAATATATAAGCAGCTTCTCCTAGGTCTTTCATTGAAAAACATTTATTCAAATAACTCTT
The DNA here is from genome assembly GCA_916181665.1 of Avena sativa. Classification (NCBI taxonomy): domain Eukaryota; kingdom Viridiplantae; phylum Streptophyta; class Magnoliopsida; order Poales; family Poaceae; genus Avena; species Avena sativa. Next base: position 148,516,785 of record OV702283.1, on the reverse strand, counting down.
CACATCGTTAAGCATACCGATGTCATTTCCAATAATCAATATGTCATCCACATATAGTACTAAAAATGTCACCGAGCTCCCACTCACTTTCTTGTAGATACAAGCTTCGTAGCAATTTGGAACAAATCCAAAGCTCTTGATCACTTGATCAAAACGAAGGTTCCAACTCCGAGATGCTTGCTTCAGTCCATAAATGGAACGCTGAAGTTTGCACACCTTATTAGCATCCTTAGGATCGACAAAACCTTCGGGCTGCATCATATACAACTCTTCATAAATGTTGCCATTGAGGAACGCAGTCTTGACATACATCTGCCATATTTCATAATCATGAAATGCAACAATTGCTAATAAAATCTGAATGGACTTAAACATCGCTACGGGAGAGAAAGTCTCATCGTAGTCAACACCTTGAACTTGTCAAAACCCTTTTGCGACAAGCCGAGCTTTATAGACACTAACATTACCATCCGCGCCCATTTTCTTCTTGAAAATCCATTTGAACTCAACGGCCTTACGGTCGCTAGGAGGGTTCACCAAAGTACATACTTGGTTTTCGCTCATGGATCCCAATTCAGATTTCATGACCTCTAGCCATTTCTCAGAGTCTGGGCTTATCATTGTTTCCTCATAGTTCGCAGGTTCACTGTTGTCTAACAACAAGACGGGTAAGAGAGTGTTGTCGTACCATTCAGGAGTGGCACGTGACCTTGTCGACCTGCGAAGTTCAGTAGTAGCATCGTTCGAAGTTTCATGATCCTCGTCATTAGCTTCCTCTCTTGTTGGTGCAGACGGCACTGGAACAATTTTAGGTGCTGCGCTACTCTCCAACTCGAGAGAAGGTTCAATAACCTCGTCTAGCTCTACCTTCCTCCCACTCACTTCTTTTGAGAGAAACTCCTTCTCAAGAAAGGATCCATTCTTTGCAACAAACACTTTGCCTTTGGATCTGTGGTAGAAGGTATACCCAATCGTTTCCTTAGGGTATCCTATGAGGACGCATTTCTCCGCTTTGGGTTCGAGCTTCTCCGGCATTAACTTCTTGACGTAAGCTTCACATCCCCAAACTTTAAGAAACGACAACTTAGGTTTAGCACCAAACCACAGTTCATACAGTGTCATCTCAAAGGATTTAGATGGTGCCCTATTTAAAGTGAATGCAGCGGTTTCTAATGCATAACCCCAAAATGATAACGGCAAATATGTAAGAGACATCATTGATCGCACCATATCTAATAGAGTTTGATTCCGGCGTTCAGACACACCATTGCGCTGTGGTGTTCCGGGTGGCGTGAGTTGCGAAACGATTCCTCTTGCTTTGAGATGCGTGAGAAAATCATAACTCAAATATTCACCTCCACGATCGGATCATAGAAATTTAATTTTCCTGTTATGATGGTTTTCCACTTCGTTCTGAAATTCTTTGAACTTTTCAAACGTTTTAGATTTATGTTTCATTAAATAGATATACCCAGATCTACTTAAGTCATCAGTAAAAGTGAGAAAATAGCGATATCCACCGCGCGTCAAAACACTCATTGGTCCGCATACATCGGTATGTATGATTTCCAATAAGTCCATTGCTCGCTCCATTATTCCGGAGAACGAGGTTTTGATCATCTTGCCCATGAGGCACGGCTCGCACGTGTCAAATGATTCAAAATCAAGAGACTCCAAAAGTCCATCAGAATGGAGTTTCTTCATGCGTTTTACACCAATATGACCTAGACGACAGTGCCACAAATAAGTTGGATTATCACTATCTACTTTGCATCTCTTAGCATCAATGTTATGGATGTACGTTTCATCGCTTTCGAGATTCAGAAGAAATAAACCATTCACAACAGGTGCATGACCATAAAAGATGTTATTCATATAAATAGAACAACCATTATTCTCCGATTTAAATGAATAACCGTCTTGCAATAAACACGATCCAGATATGATGTTCATGCTCAACGCAGGCACATAATAAAATTTATTAAGGTTTAAAACTAATCCCGAAGGTAAAACTAAGGAGAGCGTGCCAACGACCATCACATCAACTTTTGATCCATTGCCAACGCGCATCGTCACCTCATCCCTTGCTAGCCGCCGTCTATTCCATAGCTCCTTTTTCGAGTTACAAATATTAGCAACTGAACCAGTATCATATACCCAGGCACTACAACGAGCGCCAGTAAGGTAAACATCAATAACATGTATATCAATTATACCTTTAATGGTGCCAGCCTTCTTGTTGACTAAGTACTTCGGATAGTTGCGCTTCCAGTGACCCTTGTCCTTGCAATAGAAGCACTCACTGTCTGGCATAGGTCTAGACTTCAGCTTCTTCTCAGCAGGGGCAACGCGCTTGCCGCTGCCTTTCTTGAAGGATTTCCTCGCACCCTTACCTTTCTTAAAGCTAGGGGCCTTGTTGACCATCAACACATGATTATCTTTCTTGATATCCACCTCTGCAGCTTTCAGCTTAGCGAAGAGCTCAGTGATCGTATCAGTGGAACCAACCTGATTGTGAGTAACTACAAAACCTTTGTAGCTAGGAGGGAGTGATTGCAAACTCTGTCAATCTTGAGCTCTTCTGGAATCTTGCAGTCCAGTTGCTCAAGACGTTGTGTAGCCCTACATCTTAATGGCGTGCTCACTAACAGAACTCCCTTCCTCCATCTTGCAGTTAAAGAACTTCTCAGAGATCTCATATCTCTCAGAACGGGCCTTAGTCTGAAACATGGTTTTCAGTTCCTCAAGAATCTCAAAGGGCCCGGCGAACTCCTCAAAACGATTTTGAAGGTCTGGCTCCATAGCAAACAACATGGTACTCTTAATCACTCCAATCATCTTTGCGCGACTGATAAACAGCTTTGTCATCAGCCGACGCATCAATAGCAGGGGCGTCACCTAGCGCTTTCTCTAGTACATAGTCCTTTTGTCCGCCAGCGAGAATGATTCTCAGATTGTGGAACCAGTTGGTGAAGTTAGACCCATTGTTCTTAAGCTTTTATTTCTCAGCAAAAACGTTGAAGTTGAAGTTGGACTTAGCCATTTGATCTACAAAATTTGCAATTACAATTTAGACTATGTGCATGATAACTAGTTCAACTTAATCAAATTACTAGATGAAATCCCACTAAATTCAACATCCCTCAAGTTGTTTAGTGAACATGATCCAAATTCACCACACCTAATCCAATCTTCACGAGAAGAGATGTGGTTTCAATGGTGGACAATAAAGTGTCGATCATATCATTCATATGACTCATGTTTAACCTTTCGGTTCATGTGTTCCGAGGCCATGTCTGTACATGCTAGGCTCGTCAAGTCAAACCCAAGTATTTTCGCATGTGCAAAACTGGCTTGCACCCGTTGTATGTGAACGTAGAGTTTATAGCACCCAATCATCACGAGGTGCTTCAACACGACGAACTTTCGCAACGGTGCATACATGGGGAGAACAAAATTTTATCTTGATCTTTAAGTGAGGAATCATCTTATAATGCTACTGTCGAGATCTAAGCATAATAAGATACATAAAAGGATAAACATCACATGCATATAATTTTATGTGACATGGTATAGCAAATCTCCGCTCAATGATCTCCATATTGTGCGCGCCAGCATGATCTCCATCACTCCCATCATGATTGCCTCCACCACGAATAGCAACTACAACTATTGCTAACTACTTAGCGATAAACTAAAGCTATTACATGGCGTATAAAAAGTTGACACACATGCATACACAATTATAAAGACAACCATATGGCTCCTGCCAGTTGTGAACTCATCGACATGCAAGTCGTGAAATATTACAAAACATGATCATTGCATACATCATACACATCATGTCTTGGGCCATACCATATCACAAAACACTCACTGCAAAAACAAGTTAGACGCCTCTACTTTGTTGTTGCATGTTTTACGTGGTTTATGGGAGTAACAAGCTAAGAACGATTCTTACCTACGGAAAGCCACAACGGTGATATTATGGTTGCCAACATCCGTTGTAGATCACATGACAACTATAGTGAGAGAAACTGGCATCCACCAGCCGCATGTGTGGAACAAGCCACACGTCAAGTGCGGAGCCGGTCTCGTGAACGAGGTCGCGTAAAGTTGGCCCGGACTGCTTCGATCTCACTATGCCCTGCCATAAGAAACACAACCAGAGGTTTGCAACAGAAAACATCAACGCGCGCAACAAGCATGTTGCGTTCTACTCATGAAACACATCTACGCATAGATCTAGCTCTAATACCACTGAAGGGTTTCGCAGCATAGTAAATCAAAAAAATTCTACGGATGCGAACGTGAAAGCCAAGATCTAATCTAGGAGATGCAATCAACGAGAGAGATAGATGAGATCTTCATACCCTTGAAGAAATCGCACAGCGGAAACGTTCAACAGAACATGGGTGATGTAGTCGAACTAGCCTTCTCCTCCTCATGATCCGATCCGATCCAACGCCGCAAGTGACGGCGCCTCTGAGAGATGCACACGTACGGTGCCGCGGCGTCTCCTCCTTCCTTGGTCCAGCAAGTGGGGTGGAGAAATAGATTGGATCTACAACACGACGGTGTGGTGCTTATGGTGGAGAATTTCTGCAGCAGGGCTTCGCCTACACGCAGTCGGGAGAGACAGATGGAGGGCATCAGTAGGACGGCTAGGGTTGGACGAGTGGGGGGAGGGGTGCGCCCCTGCCCACCTTATATAGGGGGCTGGCCGGCCCCCTTGGCCCCTCCTCCATGCCCTAGGGCGGCGGCCCCAAGGGTTGGAGTGGGGGGCAAGTTTCCCCTTCCTTCTAGAAGATCTCCCCTAGGGTTTCCCCTAGGCTGGTCGGCTGGGCCTTTGGGGCCTTGTGCCCCTGGCCCAATGCGGCCAGGGAACTTCCCCTTAGGCCCACGTAGGACCCCGACAAGTGGGCCCATGTTGGTCCCACTCCGGAACCTTCTAGAACCTTCCGGTACAATACCGAATACTCCGAAACGATTCCGAAATCCAAAAACCGCTTTCCCTTATATGAATCCTATTCTCCGGACCATTCCGGAACCTCTCGTTATGTCCTGGATCTCATCCGAGACTCTGAACAAAAACTCATTAACCAATTATCCATTCTATCCTAGCGTCGAAGCATGTTAAGTGTGTGACCCTACGGGTTCGAGAATATGCAGACATGATCTTCTATCAATAATCAACAGCGGGGTCTGGAAACCCATATTGACTCCCACATATTCATCGATGATCATATAGGATGAACCACGATGCCAGGATTCAATTAATCCCATATATGTATTCCCTTCGTCTCACGATATTTTACTTGCCCGAGATTCGATCATTGGTATCGGCATACCTAGTTCAATCTCGTTCATAGCAAGTAATTTACTCGTTCTGTAATCCGATATCACTTTGTGATTAACTCCTTAACCACGTGCTTGCAAGAGGTGTTGATATCGATTACCGAGTGGGCCCGAAGTATATCTCTCCGACTCGGGAGGGACAAATTCCATCTCGATACATACAACCCAACAAGTACTTTCCGATCACCTGAGAGACACCTTTATGATCACCCTCACATAGGATGACGTTTGATGACCTCAAAGCTTTCTTCCGATACTAGGGAGTTGTATTATCTCATGGTCTAAGGAATACAATATATGACATAGGAAAAAGCTTCGCAAAGATGAACACGATGACACGATCTAATTGCTCTGCTTAATTTGGGTTTGTCCAGCATATCATTCTCCTAATGACATGATCTCATTATTAATCGACAACTCATGTCTATGGTTAGGAAACCTTAACCATCATTAATCAATGAGCTAGTCCATAGAGGCGTACTAGGGACACGGTGTTGTTCATAAACCACACAAGTATCAAAGTTTCCGCTTAATACAATTCTAGCATGGAATATAAACTTTATCATGAACAAGAATTATAATAATAACATCTTTATTATTGCCTCTAGGGCATAATTCCAACAATCTTTGCTATATTTATGCATGAAATTTAACCATAGCAAGTACTTGTGCATAGTTTCATCAATACTTAGGGAAGTGGTGGTGGATGTTTACCATGTTTGTGTTTTTCTTGCTATATAATGATGAAAATGAGATGCTATTGAGGAACATTATTTAGACTTGATTGAAAGATAGTAGCTCTTAATAAAGGTCTATGCATCCCATTGTGTTTGTTATTGTGAACATGGCACATATTCAATGACGAATATTTATATTACTATGTGTCTTTGAAATATAAATATCGATGTTTGTATGGCAGTCTAGTCTTTCAAATGGTGAATCTCATTGTTAAGTCATACATAAGTCAGTTGATAGTATCTTTAGTTGGTCACTTAGCCTTTCCGCTAGCCTACAAACCTACCCCACCAACATGGCTATCATTGTGTTGGTGGGCACACTCCCATGAGCCACAATCTGAAAAAAATGAACCCAATGAGCTAGCTATTATGATGATACCAAAGAAGTGTCCACTAAATAAAGGGCGAAGAATAAGAAGCTCCCATCAAATAAAAGCAAATAATGCCTATTCAAATGAAGTTGAATGAAGGTTAAAGGGGCTGAAAGGGCATGTATTCTCCCATGTGTGGTTTTCGTAATTAATGACAGTCTCTATGGACTAGTGTGTACATTGAGTTTCACTTGTAGGTTTGTACATTGGCATCGCTTGGGCCATGTGTTATTCTCAAGGTTGAAAGTTTAAGACATGAAGAAGGAGAGGAAGAAATATCCAAGGGCTTTGTGCCCATTGGAATCATGAAGAAAGAAAGTGCTTGAAGGTTGATCAAGACAAGTGCAAAGAGTTTCATCAAGATGGATCAACCTCAACAAGGGATGAAGAAGGTCAAGCTCAAGATGCGCCATCTCTAGAAGATCTCATGCTTGATGTTTCCCATCCTCGGTGATCATGGGGTGATAAAGAAAAGTTCAAGAAGAGGTTTTCCCCATGGAGTATGGGGAGAAATTTGCAAGTCTTCATCAAGCAAGAGCGATCAAGAGCAATCAAGAAATGTGTTCCATCTTGAGAAGGTCAAGACGATCTACATCAAGCTCAAGTGGAATGCTCAAGGAAAAGGTATGATCTTGATAGGGCTTCTCTTTTGATGGTCTCGTGTTGTTAGTTGGGAGACCAGGTTTAGGATAGATAGCCATACTATCAAGAGGGGCTCTCAAGTGGGTGTCTCAATCGCATCGTTCGGGGAGAGATCAAACCTTTGCATACATAGCATCATCTTTCTTGGTTTTTAATTGGTTCTTGTCCATGAGAGGATATAGAGCTTGTGGTTATCATCATAACAAGCTCTAGTTCATCATTTAAGGATTTCGCTTGCATATCTTATTGCGGTTATTGATCTTGCAAGTTTTCTGGTTCCACACCTTGGGAGATACATCACATATATATATTCATGGTATTTTATCCCTAGGTGATACCCTTTGTTGGATTCTATTCGTCGTTATCATTCCAACAAAATTGGTTTCATCTCTTTTGGAGTTTGGATGCGAAAGTTATTGCAGTTTTGGTTTCTAGAATTTCCCTGGCCGGAAGTTCTGACTAGCCACCGGTAGTACCGCTAGGGAAATTTGCCGCCGGTAGTACCGGTGGAAGTTCCGCTACTTCTTCCGCTCACGTATTGTATCCTCACTGCCTGTTTTGTTCTATTTGGCAGAATTTGGATTGGAAGTTTCGGCGGTAATACCACCCCCGCCGAAAGTTCCGGCCAGGGACTGGAAATACCGCTTGGGCATAAATGTCGCCGGTAGTACTGAGTGAAATTCCAGATCTCGTTCCGCTCACATACTGTAACCTCTCTGTTTCATGTGCTCTTTTTGTCGGAACTTTGGTCAGAATTTCTTGCGGTAGTACCATTCTCAGCAGAAGTTTCGGTGAATCGGCAGAAGTTCTGGCCAGACCCTTTTCTCTATCTTCCGCGTTGCAGTTTTCTGACCATTGGCTGAGTGCCAGCGGAAGTTCCAGCCAGGGTCGTAAATGCCCATAACAGGCAGATCTGAGAGCCCTTTAAAAGGGGATCCTCTTCCCCTTCGTGGGTCACTAGCTCTTTTCTTGGTTCTTGGATTTCTCTCTCCTCCATTGTTGACCTTGAAGACCTTTCCCTCTCCCATTTCCCTTCATATGATTCTTGCATCTTTTTGAGGGATTTGAGAGAGGAGATCTAGATCTGTAATCCCCCAAGCCAAATTCGTTCTTTGTGAAGGAATCATTGGGATCTATATCTTGGAGAGTTTTCTATTCTCCTCTTGTGTTCTTCCTCCCTTATTCCCCCAATAGCTTTTGTAGCTTTGTTGGAATTTGGGAGAGAAGGACTTGCCCTTGCATTTGTTGCATAGGTTTGAGTTCTCCATGGAGTTTCGGCGAGTATAAGTTTGTGGGCTTGTTACTCTTGGGTTCTTGGAACCCTATACGGTTGTCTGGTTGGAGTGTTGACCTTTTGTGGTCTTTGTTGCCTGTTGTGGCTTGGTAGCCTTTTGTGGCTTTGTTGTTGGGAGCCTCCAGTTGAGTTGTGGATATAGCCCCAACCTTGTAGGGTTTTGGTGACCGCCCTCAAGTGTCCCTTAGTGGATCGTGAGTAGATCTTTGTGGCGAGCTCATGGGAGAATAGGTTGAGCCTTTTGTGGCACCGGTGAGTTGCGTGCCTTCACATCCGGGGTGAGGCCTTGTGTGGCGTCGGGTGAGAATCGAGCCACCACACCTCGAGGTGATCCATTTGTGACGTTCAGAGAGCATTGCGCCATCACATCTATCCAACGGAGACGTAGCTTCTTTTGAAGTGAACTTCAGGATAAAAATCTTCGTCTCCACGTCCATCGGTTATCGCTCAACCGAGCCCTTTACTTATGCACTTTAATTTGTGATAGCCATCATGCTTGAATTATTTCATCTTGCTATCACCTTGTTGCTTGTATTGCTTAGCATAGGTTGTTGGTGCACTTAGGTGAACCTAGTAGTTAGGTTTTCTGCTCAATAAATTAAACATTAGTTTTATTCCGCATTTATTTGAGCCCAAACCGTAATATTTTTAAAATCCTATTCAACCCTCCTCCAGGCGACATACATTGCACTTTCAGGGGTGAAACCCCTGCCTCTCATATAAGGTGTAGAATCTTACAAGCAAGCACCTATCCTATTTCCACTCCACCCTGATGTCAACTAAAGATACTAGTTACTTCCTCATGTATGAATCTTCTATGAGTGTGTTGCCTGCCAAAACCCACTGGCGAGCAGCGACGAGCAACACGAAGAGCCGGGAGGCTCCCAGAACTGCTGGTGGGCCCTGGTCCCTCGGGCAACGGCCCGCAAAACTCCGGCACACGTCCTGGCTGGTGCAAGGGCGTGCCACCTGACCTATACCTGGTCAGGAAGGTGATGGATTGCTTCGATTGGTTTCCTGCATGGCAAACAAACATACGTAAAATTCGAGCCGCGACCGGCTCCCAGGTCTCCCTGTGAATCGGCTCCTGGAGCCGATTATCCCATGGTTCTGCATTAAATCTACGATAACATGGGGTTTTGCTTCATCAATACAAGTTAACTCGATCTATGACAGTTTAACATTTTCACCGCATAATTGGAACATCCTACACGTAATTGAGCCTGGTGGACATGAAAGATGATAGAAAACTAACCCTAGAGAAGGCCTAACAACCGACGTAAAGTCAATTCCCAGAACAACTCCTCTCGAATTGGCAAACCATATCCTTACATGCCACTGGATCGTTCAACCCGTTTGCAAGGCCTGATCATGTGGATATCAAACTAAACCTTGGAGAACAAGGCATAACTATAACAGATCAAATCGACTGAATAAAGATCAAGCAAGGTGCTACCCTTACACCCAAAAAAGGTGCAAAGGCAGCGAGATAAATAAAGGTAGCATAGCTAAGCAATCATAACAAAAAGGTACCGATGCTAGCCCAAACAGATCTATGATAACAGGATTACTCGCCATCAACAAGGCTTCAGCACGAGTAACACTAAATAACGCATAAGTAGATACTGCCTAGATCGCAAGATGTGATCTAGGCAGCATGACACTTACCCGAGAAAAACCCTAGAAACAAGGGGTGGCGATGCACCGAGATTGTGTTTGTTGTGAACGTGATCGTCCTCCTTTTCTCAATAACCTTAGGTACATATTTATAGTCCGGAGACTTTCTATCTTTGGAATAACCCTAACAACTCTATCTCTTACTTAAACCGAAACGGAACCTACTACAATATAAGATACACGGGCAATTTAGCCCAAATCCACGCACAAGGCCGATTCAACAACACGTTGCATATATGTATCTTCCAAGCCCATCTTGATTACGGCCAATCTCCTCCTTTGGCCAAAATATGGCGATAACACATGCCCCCTGGTTTTGGCAATAATAATTCCAAAACCACTCTGCTTTTAAGCTGACCAAGGTCCCCTACAAGCTTTCTTCCAAAACAGACTGCACGAACTGGGGTGCCTATCTTCAAAAACACATGAAAACTAAAGGCCCTATCACAGAGAAAGAACACACGGCTTTCCTCAACTTCTGGCTGGAACATTTCATATTCTGTGGCCCTTCCCTGGCTCCAACCAAGAATTATCTCTCCTTGGCCTACGAGTTTGCCAAAGGCACTCAACTTGGCATCGGCAAACTGTTCCTTGGAGAAGTCTATCGATATTTCCAGTTGATGTCTGTCAAATTATTCTCCGGCCTAGCAGTCAAAACAGGAGGCCCTTGGTGGTTCATTCAGCTATGGGCCCAGCTGTATTTTCAAAACCATGTCCCAAACTTCCCCCTTTTGGCGAGTTGCACCTTTCCAGATGCCAAAGGGAAGCAGATCCGATGCACCAGCTACGGCCAAGCTCAGTATAGACTGCCAGGTAGTAAACTGATCCCTCAGGAAGCATCCAAGTGGTTCAGCATTTTCTTCCAAGGCCTGGACAATCCTATCTTCTTTCCTTACATGGAAGAATCGGAACATTTTGAAAATCCAATCTCCTTCAGGCTAGACAACTTTGCCGATGACACCAGCACTCGGCAGCTATTTTCCACTGTGATCCGTCCCTGTTTCCTTCCAGTTGGCATGAGCACAACCAACAGAATAATCAAGCCTGGATACGAATTCTACCAGCCGGTCCTAACGGCTCGGCAATTTGGCCTTGGACAAGTACCTCCCCATTTCTTTCTCCACCATCTTACGGAGAGCAGAGCTGACCTGCCCGATCCTCTCACCAGTCAAAGGTGTTACTCCTTCTTCGATGCTCTGACCATCCCAATTCCTAACAACCTCACCTTCGCTTCATCAACCGATGGTTTTGAGAACTGGTGGTCGATGTGGAAGACTCATGCCTTCAGGCGAGCTCTGGGACCGTTGCTGGAACAGCTCGATGCTGAATATGATATCCCCGCAGAACAGGTACCACTACTTGTAAATTTTCTTGATGCAGCTCACAAATGATAACCTGCTCTGTCTTCTTGCAGCAACAAGATGGTCCTGAACCTACACACGATGATGGCTCCCCCTTCGAATTCTTCCCACCAGCTCCTGTGGTCCTTTTCTGCAAAAACTCGCCACCTTTGAAAAAGGTCGTGATGCAGAACCAGCCGATATCACCACAATCGGCTTCCAAGAACCAAGCAACTTCTAAGTCAGCCGCCTCTCGAGTTCCAACTAAAACAAGAACAATGGTGAGGAAGGTAGCTGCCAGGAAGACCCTGAGGCGCCGGAGCCCTTCTCCAGAAAGTTCGCATGTACGCTGATACATGCCTTGGTTGATCTCTTTCATCCTTGCAAACATGCTCGTGCTTACTAGCTCTCCCTTCTTACAGGCTTCCGTCGAAGACACCTCCAGCGAGGACACACGATCCAATCGAGGAGAATTGGGTCCAACAGACTCTGAGAGGACCATCACACCGAGCCAGCCAGATTTGCCACAATCGGCTCCCAGGAAAAGGCCAGTTCCTGAACCTGCTGCCCCCCGAGCATCAGTCGAGGCGGGGCCAATCGTGAGCCCCAAAAGGGCTCGCAAGGGACTGCAAACTTCTTCGTCGAGCCATAAGGTTTCGCAACATCACCCTCCATGCTCTTACCAATTGTTTTTTATCTGCCGATTCATCACTATTTACATCGGCAAGCACCTTCCATGCAGGCGACTGACACTCCTAGTGGGAAAGCCGGGGCAGCACCGATGTCTCTCGCAAGGCTGGATCTAGTAATCCCTAACGGTGTAGATGAAACGGTTACCACTTTAGTCGAGCCCCCAGCGACAACACACAAGCCGATTGTCTCGTCATCTGCTGCCCCCTTGATCTTAGGAGAGGTACGTTCGCCTCGTTCGGCTCATCCTTCCATGTTAGATGCATACTGACGCCATTTCGGCCTGCCAGGGTTGTGATATTTCAGGCCTGCTGACGTTCGACCCTGAATCCATCGAACCAACTCTCTCTGTTGCCAACGATGAACCACGAGCAAGGGCTGTTCCACCTCAATTCCAGCGTCTCAAAGTCTTGCTGTCCTCCCCGATTGAGAAGTTGATCGAGGGTTCTGAAGAGGTGAAGAGTGTTCTTGCCGAAATCAAGGACCAACTCCCAGTAGCATTGCAGGTGAAGCTTTGGCCAGTTGTAACTTTGTCTTTCTACGGGTCAAGGGTGAAGTCGGCTCGTGAGAGGATTAATCTGCGCCGCGCCCAACTCCCGCTGAAGGCCAATATTGCAGACAAATGTCAGCAGCTCAACGAGAAAAAGGCGTCTCTGGATGCTAAAACTGACACCTCTGTCAGCACCGCCGCGCTTGCACTTCTGAAAAAGGAATTGGAAGGTCTTGAAGAGAAGGTCCGAGCGACTAAACAGCTCATTCGTGACAAGGAAGCATTCATCGCCCGCTCCCAAGACGAAGCGGAAGGCCTCAAAGCTCAACTGAAGACTGATCTGGCGGAAATACGTGCCCTGAACAAGCAGCTAGTGACGGGCAAGGACGAAGAAGACGAAGCCGAGATCGCCGAGGTGGATCGTGTCCGTGCTGACGCCCTCCACGCCTTCGAGGCATTCCTTCAGTAGCTCATTCATGTAAACTGGCACCTGCTCGTAACAGTTTGAACCTCTAGAGTCGATGGCTGTGCATCGGCTATATTTTTGTAACTAGAGTCGATGGCTGTGCATCGGCCATATAATATTTTTTTTTATTGGCCGATTTCATGTATCGGCCCCCATATTTCACTGTCCATCGTCCCACATGCTTGGGAAATTGGCCGATTTCATGTATCGGCCCTCATATTTCACTGTCCATCGTCCCACATGCTTGGGAAATATTTCTTGAGATGCTGACCGTTGACAGCCACTGGGAATTTCACGCCGTCTAGCTCCTCAAGCATGTACGCGTTCCCTCTTAAAACTTGATCGACCCTGTATGGCCCGTGCCAATTTGGAGACCATTTACCATATGTCGCATCCTTAGTCCCCAATGGCAATACAGCTTCCCATACCAGGTCGCCAACGTGGAACTCCTTTGGTCTCACCTTCTTATTATATGCACGAGCTACCTTGGCCTTGTTCTCTTTGATTTTCTCAAGCGACCACAGCCTAAGCTCAGTCACATCCTCAACACTGTCACTCATCAGGGCCGCATATTCTTCAGTTGTTAGATCGTTCTGAAAAGTGACACGTCTCGATCCAGCCGTAATCTCCCAGGGCAATACGGCTTCTTGTCCATAGACTAGATGGTATGGCGAGGTTTTTATCGCTCCATGACATGACATGCGATAGGCCCATAAAGCCTCTAACAAAACCTCGTGCCAACGCCTAGGGTGCTCATCGATTTTCCTCTTGATCAACTTGATAAGGCTCTGGTTGGACGCTTCAGCTTGCCCATTTGCTTGAGCATAGTATGGAGATGATCGGATCAGCTTAATTCCTGTGTCCTCGCAGAACTCTCTAAACTCGTGAGAAGTGAAGACCGAACCTCCATCGGTCGTGATAGTTTGGGGAATCCCGAATCTATGAATGACATGTTCTTTCACAAAATCGATAACGTCCTTCGAGGTCACTGACTTCATAGGGACGGCTTCCACCCATTTAGTGAAATAATCCGTAATGGCCAAAATCCACATGTGGCCTTTGCTTGATGGAGGATTGATCTTGCCAATCATATCCATGCCCCAACCTCGGAATGGCCAAGGTTTGATGATGGGGTTCATTGCTGACGCGGGTACTGTCTGAATTTTTCCAAATTTCTGACATGCTTGACACCCTTTGTAGTACTTAAAGCAGTCCTCAAGCATGGTGGGCCAATAAAACCCTGATCGCCTGATCAACCATTTCATCTTGTGAGCCGATTGGTGAGTTCCACAGGCGCCTTCGTGTACCTCGTGTAGGAGCCGATTGGCCTCGATTGGTCCCAGACATTTGAGCAGTAACCCTTCCAGAGTCCTGTAGAACATGTCGTCCCCGATAAGCACATACTTCATGGCCTTGTACCTTATCCGTTTAGGTGCCCCCCGAGCCGAATCTTTCAAGTAATTGAAGATATCGGCTCTCCAGTCATCCGCCTCCAGGAACTGTACTTGAACATCAGTTCCCTCTGCTACGTCCTTGTAGCCTGAAGCCATTTGTGCGAGATCATTCGCCTCTGTATTCTGCGATCGCGGGATCCCGTTAAAGTTTATGTACCGGAACTGTGCCATGAGCTCACGGCATTGCAACCATAATGGGAAGAGCGACTCGCTCTCACACTTGTATTCCTCCGTGAGTTGGGAAATCACCAATTTGGAGTCTCCAAAAATTTCCACTGCCTCTGCTCCAGCTTCGATGAGCAACTCCATTCCCTTGCGTATCGCCTCATACTCGGCGACGTTGTTGGTGCGAGGGGTAGGTAGCCTGATGGAGAAGGAATATGTTGCCCCCCGGGGCGACATGAGTAGAATGCCAATTCCGCAACCATCATCACAAACCGATCCATCGAAAAACATAGCCCACGCTCGTATAGACAGCGCTGCTATATCAGTGTTGATCCTTTCAGCAATAAGGTCGGCCAATGCCTGACCCTTAACCGCTTTCGCGGGTTGGTACCGGATGTCAAATTCCGATAATGCAAACATCCATTTGCCGAGTCGGCCTTTCAACATAGGAGCCGACAACATGTGCTTTATGACATCGGATTTGCATATAGTGATAATCTCTGCTGAGAGCAAGATGTGGCGCAGCTTGGTGCAGGTGAAAAACAGGCAGAGGCATAACTTATCGATCTCAGGGTACCTTGTCTCTGCGTCTAGCATCCTTCTGCTGATGTAAAACACAACTCGCTCCAGACCCTCATAAACTTGCACCACCACCGAGGCGATGGACGTGTCCGCTACTGACAAGTAAATGTAGAACGGCCTATTCGGCTGGGGCGGAACCAACACTGGCGGCTTCGTCAGATATTCTTTGATTTCGTCGAAGGCTCGTTGTTGTTCTGTCCCCCAGCGGAACTCCTCATCAGTTTTAATTTTCACCAGTCCCATGAACGGCTCTATTCTTCCTGACAGATTGGAGATGAATCTTCTGACGAAGTTGATCTTGCCGATGAGAGACTGCAGCTCTTTCTTCGTGGTAGGTGGCTTCATTGTTCGCACTGCCTCCTGACTTTTCAGGCCGATCTCGATTCCGCGTTCGTGGACCAAGAAACCCAAGAACTGACCGGCCGTCACCCCGAAGGCACACTTCTTTGGATTCATCCGTAGCCCGAATTGTCTTGTTCGGTCCAGGACGCGTCGCAGATCGTCCAAGTGTCCTTGTACTGAAGCAGACTTGACCACCACGTCATCGATATAAATTTCCACCAGCTTGCCGATCAGATCATGGAAAATGTAATTCATGGCTCTTTGGTATGTGGCGCCGACATTCTTCAGTCCAAACGTCATGACTACATATTCAAACAATCCTACCGAACCTGGGACTCTGAATGCCGTTTTGTGTATATCTTCCGGCGCCATAAAAATTTGGTTGTAACCGGCTTTGCCATCCATGAAGCTCAAGACCTTATGACCAGCAGCTGCGTTGATTAATGTCTCTGCCACCGGCATCGGATACTCATCCTTTGGAGTGGCTCTATTGAGATCCCAAAAATCTATGGCAACACGCCAGCGGCCATCTTTTTTCTCTACAGGTACGATACTAGAAATCCACTCAGCATACCTGCATGGCCTGATTAACTTGGCTGTCAACATTTTCTCGATCTCCTTCTTGACTTCTTTCAAAATTTCGGCCTTCATCTGTCGTGCTCGCTGCTGGAATGGCCGAAACCCTTTTTTAAGCGGGAGTCGATGCTCAATGATGCTCCTGTCTAACCCGGGCATCTCTGTATAGTCCCAGGCAAAGCAATCTGGATACTCTTTCAACAAAGCTATCATCGGACCCCGCAGATTCGGATCTAACTTCTTGCTGATAAATGTTGGTCGTGGCTTATCCCCAGGACCGATGTCAATCTCCTCTAGCTCATCAGCGGAGGTAAACCCATACCCTAGCTTTCCGTCACCTGCTAAATCGATGCTAAACACGGGGCAAACAGTTGGTGAGGATAACAAAGGTAATTTGGGCCGATTGCCGGAATCGGCCCCCTTTTCGATTGCATTAGTCAAGGAAGGTTTACAACTTATTTGTGCTCTATAATGGCAGGGAATCTCCCTACTACGACTGCATGACCTGTTTGTCGTAAGATTGCTGCTTTTTATTTTTTGTGGCCGATCGCAGGGATCGGCCATACCACGTACGATCGTGGACTTTGCTACTCTGTCAGGCCAGTGGATAAGACCAGCCTCACCCCGTTTTTTGTAGCTTCAATGCGCTCACAGCCGTCTAGACTGACTCCAGAGATCGGCTCTTGGTCTCCTGCCTCCCAGATGTTCATGCCAGCTATGGAGATCTCGATCGGATCATCTGCATGAATGACCTCCACTTCATCTCCATCCCACTGTATCAGGCACTAGTGCATCATGGACGGAATGCAGCAGTTGGCGTGAATCCAATCCCTCCCCAACAAGACAGCGTAGGTGCTTTTGCTGTCAACGATGAAGAATGACGTAGGGATGGTTTTTCTGCCCACGGTCAGGTCCACATTCAGAACGCCTTGCGTCTCTGAAGTTTGGCCGTTGAAGTCGCTTAACGTTACGTTGGTTTTGATCAGATCTGCAGTGGAGCGTCCCAAACGCCGTAGCATGGAGTATGGCATTATATTGACTGCCGCTCCGGTGTCAACCAACATCTTGCGGACAGGCTGCCCATTGATATAACCTCGCAGGTACAGAGCTTTCAGATGTTTGTAGCCCTTCTCTTGTGGCTTTTCAAAGATAACCGGCCGTGGGCCGCAGTCAAACTGTGCCACTGGTAGTTCTTTGGTTCTTGGAGCGCAAAATTCTGACGGAAGTGTGAACACCATGTTTGTGCCAGCCGATGTCTTCGCATCGGCTTTTACTGGTTTGGGGCGCCACTCTTTTCTTTTCGGACGAGCCTCCGTTTCCAAGGTTTGCCGAACTTTCACGGCTAGATCGGGCCGTGCCTTCCTTAAAGCGTGGAGGTACTGCGCTTCGGCTTCCTCCAAGTTACGCAGCCGCTGAACTCGACGCTTTTGGGTGTGCCTGAGTCCATCGGGGCACCACCTTGGCCGGTGATATCTGTCTTCTTCTTTTCCACCCATTGGCTCCTCGAAGTCTTTTGCTCGAGGAGGGAGAGGCCCTAGGCGCTTGAACACTGAGACTGGACCTGTGTCATCCTTCTGCTGTCCACATTCTGGGCAGTTGTCGATTGTAGGCAATCGGCTCATTCCGGCATCCCAGCAATACTTGAAGAAGGGACAATCCCAATGTTTGTCCATGCCTTGCTTTTCCTTTGACTTTCCCCTAGCGAGGTGCTCATATATTTCATCATCCCTATCGCGCCGGCGACGTCGGTCATACTGACGCTCATACTTGTTAAGGAGATGCGTGGAGTGTGGCTTCTGATACCGCACGCTTCTCACTTGCTCCTCGGTTAAATACCGCCTGTCGTCATAACGGGGCCGGTCGCGTGGACCAGCCTCCTCTCTTTCCTTGCCCCGAGACCGATCGTCTTCCTCCTTATATGTGCCATGGTGGTACACAGGTCCTGCCATATTAACATCGAACGAGAAATCCAACTGACGCCTCGTGGAGTGGCTGTGTTCTACCATGTTGACGCCGGGAAATGGGTTTGTGTCTACTTTCATGGCGAATTGCCCAAGGATCAGACGGCCCTGTTCTATCGCCGTTTGGATCTGGCGACGTAGATCTTTGCAGTCATTGGTGGTGTGGGTGAACGAGTGATGCCACTTGCAGTATGGTCTCCCGTTCATCTCTTGAGCCGTAGGGATTTTGTGGCCTTCGGGTAACTTCAGCTGCTTTTCTTTCAGCAGTAAATCGAATATCTGCTCAGCTTTGCTCACATCGAAGTCGAACCCTTTTGCAGGCCCTTGCTGCTTCACCCATTTGCAGGACACAGGATCTGCCCCCCGAGCCCATTCAGCCACGGCCACCTCCTGGTCTTGTGTAGGATCCTCTTCTTCTGTATCGACCAGGCCTATCGGACGTTTGAACTTGTCTTGGTACAACTCAGGGTGGCGCTGTTCATACATTGTCAGCTTCTGGGCCATGTGCGCCAATGAGTTGTACTCTACTTGGAAAGCCAGATCTTTGATAGGTGCTGAGAGACCCAACACTGCCAGCTCGACTGCTTCTTTCTCAGTTAAACGAGCCGAATAACATCGGTTCTTGACAGTCCTGAAATGCTGAATGTACTCGGCTACCGTTTCTCCCCGCTTTTGCCGCACCTGTGCCAGATCTGCAATGCCAGCCTCGATAGCTTCTGAATGATACTGAATGTGGAACTGTTCTTCCAGTTGCTTCCAGGTCTGGATCAAATCCGGTGGCAACAAGGTGTACCACCCAAAAGCTGGTCCTGTCAGAGATTGCGCAAAGAACCTTACGCGTAACTGATCCGATGCTGAAATCATGCCTAACTGTGCCAGGTATCGGCTCACGTGCTCGATCGAGCTCGACCCTTCTGATCCGCTAAACCTTGAGAACTCAGGGAGCCGATACTTGGGTGGCAGCGGAATTAGATCAAACTCGTTGGGGTACGGCTTAGAATAGCCGATTGTCCTTCTCTTTGGCACGAAGCCGAACTGGTCTCTCAAGATGGTACGGATTTGCTCCACCGTTTGAGCTGCAGGGGCTAAATTCTCAGAACTCGCTCCGGTGGCGTACTTGGCTAGCCATGCCTGTTTATCAGCGTCCATCCCAGACATCCCTGCTCCGGAAATACCTGCCCCCGAAGCCCCTGCTCCAGAAACTCCTGCCCCAGAAATCCCTGCAGTTGCCACTTGGTTCGTGCGCGGCAGGCTATTGCAGTCCGGCACGTAGGTGCACACATATCCATGTGGAATCTCTTTAGGTGGTTCAAACAGGAATTGGCAATCGCCAGGGTCACCTCCCACCTTGTAGACGACGTACGCCGGTGCCCCTGGTGGCTCAGGAGCTGCAAGCGTGAATGGCAGCTGTGGCCTGGTCTGGAGCGGTCTTTCTCCCTGGTGAGTCCCTAGAGTAGGCCCCGACGGAGAGTACTGATGTTTCATGATCTCCTGAACTACGCGAACCGCGACGCGCTCGAAAGCGTTCACTAGGCTCTCAGAATGGCGGTGAAGAGAATGAGCCACCATGTAATTGACTTCCTATCGCAGAGCTCTGGTGCGCTCCTCTGACGGAACAGACAGATCCACCTCATCAAGAGCACCTTCGGGTGAGAACCCTTTCCACCTGATGCCATGCTTACGGGTCCTCTCAAAAGAGCCGATGAGATCGGCTTCGAAGAGAGCTTTGATATCATCATACTTCGCCTTGTGCTCCTCAGGCAGATCGTCGTACGTGACCGGTCTGTTCTCCATCACAGCGTCGGCTGTTGATGTAGACGTTGTTGAATGTCCCACCGGGCGTGCCAGAATGTGTTGCCTGCCAAAACCCACTGGCGAGCAGCGACGAGCAACACGAAGAGCCGGGAGGCTCCCAGAACTGCTGGTGGGCCCTGGTCCCTCGGGCAACGGCCCGCAAAACTCCGGCACACGTCCTGGCTGGTGCAAGGGCGTGCCACCTGACCTATACCTGGTCAGGAAGGTGATGGATTGCTTCGATTGCTTTCCTGCATGGCAAACAAACATACGTAAAATTCGAGCCGCGACCGGCTCCCAGGTCTCCCTGTGAATCGGCTCCTGGAGCCGATTATCCCATGGTTCTGCATTAAATCTACGATAACATGGGGTTTTGCTTCATCAATACAAGTTAACTCGATCTACGATAGTTTAACGTTTTCACCGCATAATTGGAACATCCTACACGTAATTGAGCCTGGTGGACATGAAAGATGATAGAAAACTAACCCTAGAGAAGGCCTAACAACCGACGTAAAGTCAATTCCCGGAACAACTCCTCTCGAATTGGCAAACCATATCCTTACATGCCACTGGATCGTTCAACCCGTTTGCAAGGCCTGATCATGTGGATATCAAACTAAACCTTGGAGAACAAGGCATAACTATAACAGATCAAATCGACTGAATAAAGATCAAGCAAGGTGCTACCCTTACACCCAAAAAAGGTGCAAAGGCAGCGAGATAAGTAAAGGTAGCATAGCTAAGCAATCATAACAAAAAGGTACCGATGCTAGCCCAAACAGATCTATGATAACAGGATTACTCGCCATCAACAAGGCTTCAGCACGAGTAACACTAAATAACGCATAAGTAGATACTGCCTAGATCGCAAGGCAGCATGACACTTACCCGAGAAAAACCCTAGAAACAAGGGGTGGCGATGCGCCGAGATTGTGTTTGTTGTGAACGTGATCGTCCTCCTTTTCTCAATAACCTTAGGTACATATTTATAGTCCGGAGACTTTCTATCTTTGGAATAACCCTAACAACTCTATCTCTTACTTAAACCGAAACGGAACCTACTACAATATAAGATACACGGGCAATTTAGCCCAAATCCACGCACAAGGCCGATTCAACAACACGTTGCATATATGTATCTTCCAAGCCCATCTTGATTACGGCCCATCTCCTCCTTTGGCCAAAATATGGCGATAACAGAGTGTTCAAAGGTTGAAAGACTGGAAGGATATGACATCACGTGAGTATTTAGTCTGCAATGCAAACATGGTGAATTATTAGTCAACAATTGAAAGAATCAAAGGTCTCAAACACCATATTCATGATTCAATTAAATGCAACGTGAGAACTTTGTTCATTGATACTATCAATTAATCATGCCTAAGTAGTGTTGCCATGTATTATCTCATTGGCACCATGTATAAACAGTGGAACACCAACATAGTGAACTATTGTTAACACTTCTCTATTCATTGATAAAGCCAGGTTCTAAATACTTGCTATATTAAACTCTTATGCATGCATAGAGAAAAGTTCTTGTCAAACTCTTTTATTGCCTCTACACTATGTTCGAGTTGTTTGAGGACAAACAACAAGCTAAGATTGGGGAAGCTGATCCATCTCTGTGACACCCCCGGGATTAGGGCTAGACAAATCCCAGACCTCTGTCTGATATAAGCCTAACATACATCTCGAAAGCGTAAAGAGAGAGAATTGATAACACAACAGTGCCCCTATGACACATAAATTTTTATAGCGAGCTCATAACTGAGCAAAGAACCAAAATATTACAAGCAGAGGTCACTGACCACAAACATCAAACAACGGAAGGGAAATTATGCTATTAAGTATAGCAAACTTAACAAATGGCCTAAGAGGCCTGGAGCATAACGATGGCGTCCAATCCATAGATTCGAGGCTTTCGACTAGGAACTCCAAACTACTCATCGATGTCGATGCCGTGAAGAACTCATCTTCTATGGTAACACTTAATCTGCTGTAAAAGTTTCAATGAAGCAAGGGTGAGTACAGGGTGTAGTCCGCAAGACTTGTGGATGGTGGAGTTATTTTGCATAAAGCCATCTTTGTTTGTAAGACAAGAGGGGGAAGAATCTCGACCAATCAGAATATTTTAAAAGGGGACAAGAGAGCGGTATCTATAGCTTTTATCATCTCTTGATATCCACTGAATCATCATCAACTGAAACTATCTAGGATCACCCCCTCGATCCCTGAGGAAGCATCCTTAAGCACACATTACTCAGCTTACCAAGTTTTACGATTATGTTCAAGTTCTCTATGATCTTAGAATCTGGTCACCAAGTCGTCCATAACAGTGGACACGGCTTTTCGAAAAGATTTAAACCTGCAGGGGTGTACAACTTTACCCACACATACAAACTGATTCTTAATGCCACTATAGATTAGCCCTCTTCCTTGGAAGGACGACAGAGAGTGGTTGGACACGATCTTTACCTTGATTTTGCCGAGACCATGAGTCACGCACTAGGGAGATGCCGCCGTAATGGGCCGAGTCCTGAAGTCGGTCCCTAATGATGTGAACAGGGTTTGAGATTACGGAGGCCTGGCCTCTCCCATTCCCTGCCACGCTTACCTACCTGTATGAATGCACCTCCTTCACCTCCTTGGAACATGCATCAGGGAATATAGGCTTCAAAGGTAACATGCATCATACAAGATTACTCCATCTATCGATAAAATACTTTGGAATCGTATTTAGTCTGCAATGCAAACATGGTGAATTATTAGTCAACAATTGAAAGAATCAAAGGTCTCAAATACCATACTCATGATTCAATTAAATGCAACGTGAGAACTTTGTTCATTGATACTATCAATTAATCATGCCTAAGTAGTGTTGCCATGTATTATCTCATTGGCACCATGTATAAACAGTGGAACACCAACATAGTGAACTATTGTTAACACTTCTCTATTCATTGATAAAGCCAGGTTCTAAATACTTGCTATATTAAACTCTTATGCATGCATAGAGCAAAGTTCTTGTCAAACTCTTTTATCGCCTCTACACTGTATTTGAGTTGTTTGAGGACAAACAACGAGCTAAGATTGGGGAAGCTGATCCATCTCTGTGACACCCCCGGGATTAGGGCTAGACAAATCCCAGACCTCTGTCTGATATAAGCCTAACATAAATCTCGAAAGCGTACAGAGAGAGAATTGATAACACAGTAGTGCCCCTATGACACATAAATTATTACAGCGAGCTCATAACTGAGCAAAGAACCAAAATATTACAAGCAAAGGTCATTTACCACAAACATCAAACAACGAAAGGCAAATTATGCTATTAAGTATAGCAAACTTAACAAATGGCCTAAGAGGCCTGGAGCATAACGATGGCGTCCAATCCATAGATTCTAGGCTTTCGACTGGGAACTCCAAACTACTCGTCGATGTCGATGCCATGAAGAATTCATCTTCTATGGTAACACTTAATCTGGTGCAAAAGTTTCAATGAAGCAAGGGTGAGTACAGGGTGTACTCCGCAAGACTTGTGGCTGGTGGAGTTATTTTGCATAAAGCCATCTTTGTTTGTAAGACAAGAGGGGGAAGAATCTCGACCAATCATAATATTTTAAAAAGGGATAAGAGAGCGGTATCTATAGCTTTTATCATCTATTGATATCCACTGAATCATCATCAGCTGAACCTATCTAGGATCACCCCCTCGATCCCAGAGGAAGCATCCTTAATCACACGTTACTCAGCTTACCAAGTTTTACGATTATGTTCAAGTTCTCTATGATCTTAGAATCTGGTCACCAAGTCGTCTGTAACAGTGGACACGGCTTTTCGAAAAGATTTAAACCTGCAGGGGTGTACAACTTTACCCACACGTACTAACCGATTCTTAATGCCACTATAGATTAGCCATCTTCCTTAGAAGGCCGACATAGAGTGGTTGGACACAATCTTTACCTTGCTTTCGCCGAGACCATGAGTCACGCACTAAGGAGATGTCGTTGTAATGGGTCGAGTCCCGAAGTCGGTCCTTAATGATGTGAACAGGGTTTGAGATTGCGGAGGCATGGCCTCTTCCATTCCCTACCACGCTTACCTACCTGTATGAATGCACCTCCTTCACCTCCTTGGAACATGCATCAGGGAATATAGGCTTCAAAGGTAACATGCATCATACAAGATTACTCCATCTATCGATCAGAATGAAATACATTGAAATCATAGGATTCATATGTATGTGTGGGGCTTCGCTTGCCTTTGCCAGTTGATATCCCGAAAGTAGAGCTTTGGACACCTGGTACTTGACTTGATTATAGTTGGTCAAGTATTGGTCTTCGAGCTTCAACGGTGATGATCTCGGTATTCGATCTCGATCTCGATATCGTATTCTACCGGGAAGAAGCAAACACCGAAAAGGAAGGGAAACAATCAACACATGGCATCGATGCAATTCTCAAACAAGGATGATGACATGACAAGTTAAATTGTACTGATATGTAACCCTAAGATATGCTCAGCAGTTTAATCGGGGTTCTGAGGGGTGCAAACCCTAACTCGGGGAAACTTCGGAAGCGTATGAGAGGGTTACTTTTGTTATCTAATTAAACTTGTCATGTAAGTTGATTAACAATGCATTATTATGTTTCTATTGAATATATCTCATGTTTATGAACATTTTGATATATTATACACATTTTTCTGAATTACAGATAATTAGATATTGAATTTACAAGTTTATAATAATTTGTGAAATTATTAAACCCTTTATTGCATCAGGCTAACGTCGGCTCAACCCTAACCTTTTATCACCATGGCATAGGCTACCCACAGTGACTGGTTGATGGACCCCTGGCCACCTCAGTTGCCACATAAGCAAGGTGGGGCCCGACCGGTTTTTAACTGCCTTCACCACGCGCACGCTGATGTCATGCTGATGCAGGCGTGACGTCATGTCGTCGGTCACCTGCAGATGGTCACCACCGCCGGCATTGGAGGCTGCGCGCGCACGAACTGAGTAGATGGATCGAACCACACGGACGCGAGGAATAATAAAATGGTGGCGCCGCTCGAGATGGATCATCGGATCTTGTTCCTCCATGGTAGATTACGGCGGCGGACGGCGGCACACGACAGGAGCTCATTACAGGAAGCAAACAAGGAAGGGGAGGGTACTGGCGGGTTCCTAGGCTCACCGTGATGCTTGTGGAGGGCTCAGGGAGCTCGGGGGAGGACGGAATCACCCGTGGCGACGGTGGCCGGAGACGAGGAAGGAGGTGTCGATTGGAGCAAAGGAGGCGGCTTCCGCTAGAACTAGCCAGGGCAATCGACCAATTCAACCACATAGGTCACACCTGTGAGCTCGAAACGACGAGGGAAGGTGGGGAACGGCGGCAACCCGAAGATCCTGCAATATAGGGTTCGTCGGAGGGGAGAAGAATGCGAGAGGGAGGTTGAGAGAGAGGGGAAATGGATGAGGGTGGAGGAGACGTCATCGTGGTGACCTTATCCACCCCTGGAGCTCGACTAACGACCGGGGGAAGGCGGCGGGGATTGACGATGACTGATACGTCAGAAACGTATCTATAATTTTTGATGCTCCATGCTTGTTTAGTATCTACTTTGATTTTCTTTGTCTACACTTTGAGGTTCTTTTTACATGTTTTCTGGTACTAACCTATTAACAAGTTGCCACAGTGTCAGTTGCCTATTTTCTGTTGTTTTTGGTTTTATAAAATCTAGTAAAGAAATATTCTCGAAATTGGACGGGAAAAACGGCAAAGTCAATTACTTTCGGTGGGGAACAAGAAGTCCATAGGGGACCCGGAGAGGCGGCCTAGGGCACCCAGACCCCCTAGGCGCGGGTGGGCCCTGCCCCGCGCCTAGACAGGGTGTGGTGCCCCTGGCCACTGCCTCGGCCTCCCCCTTCGCCTATAAGAAGCCCCCGCCCTAAGCACCCGATCAAATCTCCATGAAACCGTTTATAGCCGCCGCCACCATCGTCCCTAGATCGGGGGGATCTGAAGTTCTTCCTGGCACCCTGCCGGAGGGGAGATCATCCCAGAGGCCTTCTCTCCGGTATGATGCGTGAGTAGTTCTACCTTGGTCTACGGGTCCATGTAGTAGCTAGATGGTTGTATCTCCTCCTTGTGCTTTCATGTATAGATCTTGTGAGATCCGTTCATGATCAAGATCTAATCTATTTGTAATCATGCATGTTGTGTTTGCGGGGATCCGATGGATATTGAGATTATTATGTTGGTTTGATTAATGGTTTTGTCTTTATGATTCTATCATGTCTGTGTTGTTTGTGATCTTGCATGCTCTTCATTGTTAGTAGCTATCTTGGCCAAGTAGTTACTAGTGACTCCAAGAGGGGGTATTTATGCTCGATAGTGGGTTCATGCCTCTAGTTTCCAAGGGAATTGACAATAATCTCTTCGGTTGTAGATGTGTTGTTGCTACTAGGGAGAAAACAACGGTATCTTGTTCATGGAACATGTGGACTGTTTACCTTACACACTTTGCTTAAAGTAGTTGTATGTTGCTTGCAACTTAATAATGGAGGGGGTTCGGATGATAACCTGAAGGTGTACTTCTAGTCATAGATGAAGTTGGATGGCGGTCTATGTATATTGTTGTATTGCCCAATCGAATCTCATAGGATCTTTATGACTAGTAATTGCATTGTTATGCCTTGCTCAGTTCCTGTCAATTGCCCTGCTGTAATTTGTTTACCCTTCATGCCATGTTGTTTATCTACGGAGAGCACCTCTAGTGAACTATGGACCCCGGTCCAATCTTTACCATTGATACATCTTCCACTATTACTTGTTTACTTGCTGCAAACCATTACCTTCCACACCATATGTTTAATCCTTTGTTATAGCAAACTGATGAGCTTGACAACCTCACTGATTCGTTGGGGCAAAGTCTTGAGTTTGTGTTGTGCAGGTCTCCGCGTTGCTTGAAACGCCTGTGTGACGTTTCCTTCCTCCTTCTGGTTCGATAACGTCGGTCTCTACTGAGGGAAGACTTGCTGATGTGCTCATCACACCTTGCTCTTGTGGTTTCCAACGAAGTGCTCCACGTCAGGCACCAACAAGTTTCTTGCTGCCGTTGCTGGGGAGGCAAAGGACGTCTTCACTAGGGAAGTCGTTCACTTCCTCTCTCTTTACCTTGTTTTTAGTTTTATTTGTTTCTTTTGCTTGGTTTTGTTTGCCTCTTTTCAAAACCCCCCAAAAAATAGTCTAGTTTGGTTTGCTTGCTTTATTCAAAAACACAAAAAAATTAGTTCCTGCTCTAGCTGATGCTGCTGTTTTTGGCTTGCCCAGCTTTGCCAAAATGAACTCTGCCGAGAACAACAAGTTGTGTGACTTCACTAGAACCAACAACAATGATTTCCTAAGCACTCCTATTCCTCCACTTGCTCCTGATGCTAGTGATATGCATGTTGCTTTCACTAAACACATTACAGATGCTCTTGTTAAGATTAAGGAAGAGAATCTAAAACACAAAGCTTCTATTCCAAGGAAAGTATAAGATAGTTGGGAACCCATTATTAATATGCAAGTGAATGACTTTGACCTCAAAGCTTCATGTGATTTTGGTTCTAGTGTCTCTATTATACCTAGGAAGATTTATGAAATACTTGATTTGCCACTGTTGGAAGATTGTTATTTGGATGTCCCACTTAATTATAATGCTAAGAAGAAACTCATGGGGAGTATTAATGATGTTATCATTATGGTTAACAATGCTTATGTCCCTGTTGATTTCTATGTTTTGGATGTTGAATACAATGTTTCTTGTCCTATTACTTTGGGAAGACCTTTTCTTAGAACAGTTGGTGCCAACATTGATATGAAAGAAGGCACCATTAAATATCATTTTCCATTCAAGAAAAGTATTGAACACTTCCCTATGAGGAGAGAGAAGTTGATTTTTTTTATCCTCCTTTGAAAGCAAGGTTTGATGTCAATGCTTCCTCATTTGAAAATACTTGATTCTTCTTGCTTCTAGTGCCTAACTTAAAGGAATTAAAGAAAAGTACTTGTTGGGAGATAACTCAAGAGTTTCCTTGAGTCTTGGAAGTTATTACTTCAGTAATGACCTCTCCTTATACTTTTTGTTTGCTTTTTTTTGCCAAGAATGACCTCTAATGAGAGGGAAGTAAGATTTGGGGAGTTGCTGTCCCGAAACAGATTTCTGTCCTCCACCAAAAAATTCGTGAGGAGTCTCTGTAACTCGGATTGAGCTCAAAATTTACGAACAAATCCCCCAGTATGTTAGCTAACTTTATTTAGTTCAACACTTTTTGATTTGAGCAACAGAAGATGTTCCAAAAAATCAGTTTCTACCTGCTGGTCTATTTTGACAGATTTCTGCCATTATTTGCATTTGCTTCTTATTGATTCCTTTTTGGGTTCTTTTTGGGAAATTTAGCATTTTGAAGGAGTTATTACAGTAGCTTGTGTTTTTAGTGAAAATACTTGCTGTTCCAAGCTTTGAGAGAGGTATAATATCTTTTGAATACACTAATGTTGCTAATGAAGATTGTGTGAAGTTTTGTATGAAGGAAAAATTCCAGGTGTAGAGAGAGAATGATGCAATGAGATTAAGAATGGACAAAAGCTCAAGCTTGGGGATGCCACCATGGTTTCACCCCAAGAAATATCCAAGATTTACAAGCGTCAAAGCTTGGGGATGCCCAAGGCATCCCCTTCTTCATCAATAAAAAGCTCAGGTATGTCTAGACACTTCGTTTTTATTGTTTCATGCACAGTTGTGTTGTTCTTGGAGCATCTTAGTTTTCGTTTTCTTTCTTAGGTTTTTTAGTTTGCTTGAATAAAGTAGTTTGGACCCCTGTTCTCGCGGTGTTGTTTTGCAAATAAGTTGCTTCGTGTTGGAAAGGAGTAGTAAGTTCTTGCTTGAAGTGGAAGAGGAGCTTGCATTAACTGTGACTTAGACTTTAGCATGACATGCTAGGTGTTGTTTTGACCTTATGCTTAGTGATTATAGCTGTATCATGTCTTGTTCCAAACAATTGGGATTGCTTAGTGTGCCTTGAATAAATTATGCGTTGTTTTAGCATGCAAAAGCATAGTATTGTGGTATTCTCCTTTAATGCTTTGTTTGGGTTGACTTGGCACATGCTCACACCATGATATGACTATGACAATTCACCATTAGCCTCTATGATCATTTAGTCCTTGACTTGTAGTACCACTATATGCCTTGATTAGTATGCTTTGTTGCACTCCATGATTATGGCCATTATTGCTCTCTTAGTTGGTTACTCCTAGTCTTTTGCTAGCCTCCACTTGTATGAGTAAGATCTACTCATGCTTCCAACTCCCAAGAAACCAAGTTATTCCAAAGTGTCCACTATAAACTACTATGGATGGTGTGTTACACCATTCCAAGTATATTCTTGTTTTCAGCTATCTTCCAATTAAAAACTATTTTGTTATGTGAAAACTTAGTGATTAAAGCCCTCACAAACTTGATGGCACACTTTATATTCTTTGCCCCTAATAAACTTGAACCATTGTGTCATCTATGTTGTATATGTTTGCACTTATACGTTGGAATTAGCAGAACCGTGCTGTCACGAGGAACATTTTCAACATTGCACTTGTACTTTGTACTCAGTTGATATCATGCTCTTTTGTCTATGGATGTCACCGGTGTGAATAAATAGGGAACTTGTAAGTCCATGGAGTTTGTATCCTGTGTTAGAGAAACGCCTGGGCCACTAGCCTAAGCCATGCCTAATCATGGTGGAAACTTACAGCATCACCATAGTGACATCTATGAAGCATTCTTCTTATAAAAAGAGACACATTGAGAAAATAGGAAAGAGAGAAAAAAGCACCATGTTCCCATGGTACATAAGAAGATTGCTGAGATGTTCATTGTCTGCTTGCCTTGTCATTTTGGTTATGGGATTGTTAGACCCCTCCTTTGTAAAGGAAAAGGATCCCTGTGATTGCAATGCTAGTCCCTGGATCATTGCTAGCATCCACAGTTTAAGATGAAGTACACAGATACAAAGGTCGTTTATTACATTCATTCCAGAGATAAAACATAGTCTTTTACAACTCAGGGCCAAAGGCCTAATACAAGAGTTAAGGAATAAGTAAATAAACATAAGTCTTCATCTTCATGTGCCACATGCAAGCATGTTGAGTGTAGACTCATGACTCCTACTCATCATCGGAGTAACCTGCAACATCACAAGTTACAGCCACAGAGGGTCAATACTTTGGAATAGTATTGGCAAGTGATACCTTAGTATATTTTTAGTGGACTATATTACTATATGCATTTTGGCTAAGTGTAGCTTGGCTTGCTTTGCTTGAAAATAGGTTTTGCCTATTAGTTGAAATCACTAAGTTTTTCTTTGTCAAAAACTTCCCCAGAAACCACCAATAGACATTGGTGTCCTTCACCCTTGTTCACCCACAAGTTTTATTTTAGAAGTTGGAGTGATGAGATTCTTGTAGCTTCCATGTCTTGATGCTCAAGTTGTCCATTGCCATGGACCTGGCTAAGTACTTAGGTTTTTCCATCTGTAGAGGTTGTGCACTTTCCCCACCAGACTTGGTTTCCCAAGACAGGACCTTTCAGAAGCCTTTCCTTAGTCAAATGGACGCGTTCCAACCTATCAATCCCTTCTACCACCAACTGTCCAAAAGACTAAGTTCTAGCTACCTATATGATCAAGGCAGAGCCCATTTTGCCAAGTGGTTGCACTGTAAGCTTTCTCAACACTTGGCCTCCAAATCCCTGTGTGCCTGGGTGGCATACCACAAGTGAGATACACAACCCAAGTCCATGGCCTTGTGTAACCACTCAACATAACCCAATCCTTCCATTCCACCCAGGAGGTTCATTTGACTTAGTTGTTTTATTAGGAAAGCATAAGTCTCATGACTTAGAAATATTTTCATCATAATAAGTATATATTTTCACCAACCCTTGTTTGCTAAATAGCTAGGCTAAGCATGGTATGATAACTTAACTTAGGAAAATTCCCTAGCTATTCTACAATTCTACACTACTTAGGATTTCCCAACTTAGCATTAGGCAAAAGTAGCATGCAAGACTTAGCAAAATATCTAATGCTAGTACAAAACATAGGATAGAAATATTCATGAAAATATCACTTGCCTTGGTAATGTGGAGAGTAGCACTCCTCACAATCACAATCACTAGCAAAATCTACACAAAATTTGTAGCACACCATTACACACAATTATATACAATCAAAAATAATATGAATGCATGCATGTAAGAATTTACTAAGTGGTGATTTTGAAAACTCTACCAAGCATGTGCATGTTTACAGAAACTTAACCAGTCACAAGTTTGTCAACCAAACTTATTTATCCCTAAAAACAAATTACTAAACTAAATCCATACTTAAAATAGCCTTAAACATGTTTCTACAAATAAAGTCATTTTAACTGTTACTATTTGTTAAACACATTGGATATTCAGAATGGTCTTGTTTCACTGAATCCAACGGTATAAAGTTTGCAAAAAACCAACGTGGCAATCAAAAGTTATAAGCATTTGAAATTTGGATCAAATTCTGGTTTAAATCTGTTTTTAGTTCTAACACTTGCCACGCGTCGTGTTGTGATTTGCGCGTACCGGTTCGCACCGGATCGAGCTCTGTAGCCGCAGGATCTAAATAGATCGCACGCTCCAGATCGCGTACCTCTTCGCCGATTAATGAATCTATCCTAACGCTTGGATCAAGATCCAACGGCGCGCGAGCAAGCGACCATGTCCTAGCGGCGCGCGGCGTCAGCGAGCGACGGAGCACTCGGTCTACGGCGGCGCTAGTGTTTCAGATCGTTCCAGGATGCAAGAAGGTACTCACCGGATTCGCAAAGGCGTGCTAAAGCTCGACGTGGTACTAGTTTGCGGAGGGGCGCTCGGATGTGGCTGAGAGAGCTCGTCGGAGTCGTGCACGGCTCGGGTGGTTGTTGTCGGCGTCATTGCCGAGGTTCCGCGTCGCCCTAACACAAGCCAGAGGGTTTAGGAGATGCGCAAGAACGTGGCGAACAATCTCGTGTGAGTCAGAAGTGAAGGGGCGCACGGGACTTACGGAATTTGGTCGCCGGAGTCGAGGTGGTCGTCAGATGCTTGCGGCGTCGAGCGGGAACGGCGACCTGGGGCAGTACAGGATGAACTGGTGGGGTCAGGAGGTGCGCAAGGAGATTGCGAAGTGGCTCGAACGAATCAGAGAGGAAGGGGCGCACGGAGCTCACCGAAATCGATCGCCGGAGTGAGCTCTGTCTGCGGCGGTGTTGTGTGAGTCGTGGGCAGCCTGGTGGCGTGAAGGCAGAATTGACTGGGGGGAAATGGTCGCTAGGAGGTGGGGATCTTATAGCTGGAGCCTCGACAGGAAACGCTCGTTGCATCAATGCTAATTACGCTCGCGAGATCAGCGCTGCAACGGCCAGCGGCGGAGTCGTGCGCGGAATCAGAGGGGAAGACGATGCTGACGTGGAGGAGGCCCGCTTGCCAATGAAGTGCGCGAGGTGGAGGTGGGGTCTATCTGTCAGCGATAGATTGCGTGCGCTCGCGCGTGAGAGAAGAAAAGGAAACCCTCGGGTGGGCTAGTTGGGCTCAATTCTCTGTTGGGCTAGATATCTGGCGCGCGGCCTTTTTCCTTTATTTATTTCTTTTCCTTTTCTATTCTGATTTTCTAGGTAGATTTTCAAATGAAATCAAGTTCAATTTGAATTCAAATTTTCCTAGGATTTTTGCAGTGAGCAGTAGTCTCAAAAATGGTCATAAAACCATGGGGTTGCTTTGCAAAGGATTGGTCAAACTTGGATTTCAAACAAACAGAGACTTTGCTTCTATTTTGCAAATGTTTGAAATAGGGGTTTTGTAATTATTTCTAAATTATAACTTTGGTCTAAATTTTTCACACACACTTTCCAACAATGGAGGCAAGCAACCAAGTTCCTAAAACTTCCAACTTTCCAATGGTGTTGGCTATTTAAAATAAGACTGACCACATAAAATCATGGTACCATATGTTTCTGTTTTCTGAAATGATTTGGGAAAACCCTAAATGATGATGGATGCAAGGATGATATGAATGAGCTTTGAAACATGAATTTAGGGATGTTACAAATCTAACCCCCTTAAGATGAATCTCACCCTCGAGATTCGGATTGGCTAGCAAATAGGTGAGGGTGGTCTTTCCGAAGATCATCTTCTCTTTCCCATGTTGCTTCCTCTTCGGAATGATGATTCCATTGTACTTTGCAAAACTTGATAGTCTTTGTCCTTGTGACTCTTTCTGCGGTTTCAAGAATCTTGACAGGCTTTTCTTCATAGGTGAGATCACTTTCTAGTTGAACTTCTTCCAAGGGTATGGTATCCTTCAAAGATGATTCTTCCATCTCTGGGTGACATTTCTTAAGCTGACTCACATGAAACACATTATGGACAGCTGACAGAGACTCTGGCAATTCAACTTCATATGCAACTTCTCCCTTGCGACTTAGAATCTTGAATGGCCCAACATATCTTGGTGCCAACTTTCCTTTGACTCCAAATCTTTTCACTCCACGAAGTGGTGATATTCTAAGATAAGCTCTATCCCCAACTTAGTAGGTGACTTCTCTACGCTTAGAATCCGCGTAGCTTTTCTGTCGGGACTGTGCTATCTTCAACCTGTCCTTAACCAATTTGACTTTCTCTTCGGCGTCTTTGATAAGATCAGGTCCAAATAAACTTCTTTCCCCCACACCATTCCATAGCAATGGGGTGGTACACTTCCTTCCGTAGAGAAACTCAAATGGTGCCATCCCAATACTAGATTGATAACTATTATTGTAAGAGAACTCTGCGTACGGCAGACTTTCATCCCAACTTGCTCCATAGTCTAGGGCACATGCCCTCAACATGTCTTCAAGAATTTGGTTAGTCCTTTCCGTTTGTCCATCAGTTTGAGGATGAAATGCAGTGCTGAATTCCAACCTTGTTCCTAAGGATTCATGAAGCTGTCTCCAAAAGTAAGAAGTGAACTGAGTTCCTCTATCAGACACAATACTCTTAGGCACACCGTGAAGGCACACAATTCTGCTCATGTAGATTTTGGCTAACTTGGCACTCGTATAAGTTGTCTTCACGGGTATAAAATGAGCCACTTTAGTTAGGCGATCCACTACTACCCATATAGAATCATACCCTGACCTGGTCCTTGGTAATCCGGTAATGAAATCCATACCGATATTTTCCCACTTCCATTCAGGAATAGGTAGTGGTTGAAGCAAACCTGCTGGTTTCTGATGCTCCACTTTCACTCTACTACACACATCACACAAAGCAATGTGTTCGGCGATATCTCTTTTGAGATTATTCCACCAAAATCTTTCTTTCATATCCATGTACATCTTGGTGTTTCCCGGGTGAATAGAATACGGAGAGTTGTGGGCTTCCTATAAAATCATTTTCCGCAACTCCGGGTCTTGTGGAACACATATACGTTTCCCGTGCCATAAAGTACCTTGTTCGTCTATATGGAAACTCTTAGCTTTCCCTAGACTAATATTTTCCTTAATCTTTTCAATTTCCTTATCAGTCTTCTGAGCTTCTCGGATCTTGTCCAATAAAGTGGGTTGAACATCTAAGGACATGAGATGTCCTTCAGGCACAATCTCCAATCTGAGTTCTTTGAATTGCTTACACAAGTCATCTGGGAATTCTCCTTTGGTAAGGCCATTCACAAACGTCTTACGACTTAGAGCATCTGCTACTACATTCGCTTTACCGGGGTGGTATTGCAAATTTAAGTCGTAATCCTTGATAAGTTCTAGCCATCTCCTTTGTCTCATATTGATTTCCTTCTGGGTGAAGATATACTTTAAACTTTTGTGATCGGTGAACACTTCACAACGCTTTCCCAAAAGGTAATGTCTCCATGTTTTGAGTGCATGGACGACAGAGGCTAGCTCCAAATCATGAGTGGGATAGTTTACTTCATGAGTTTTGAGTTGTCTCGAGGCATAGGCCACAACTTTACCGTCTTGCATAAGTACGGCACCTAATCCTTGATGCGAAGCATCACAATACACTTGGAAATCCTTTTCCAAATCTGGCAGACATAGTACCGGTGCTGTTACAAGTCTCTTCTTCAATTCTTGGAAACTGACTTCACAACCTTCAGACCAAGCAAATTTCTTGTCCTTCTTTAACAATTCAGTCATTGGCTTAGCAACCTTTGAGAAATTCTCAATGAACCTTCTGTAGTAACCTGCTAAACCAAGGAAACTGCGAACTTCTTTTACGTTCTTAGGAGATTCCCATTCAGTCACAGCTGAAACCTTGGCAGGATCAACTGCTACACCATCCCTTGTCATAACATGACCAAGAAACCCAACTTCTTCTAGCCAGAACTCACACTTGCTGAATTTGGCATAAAGCTTATGTTCCCTCAGTTTCTCAAGTATCAAGCGTAAGTGTCTTTCATGTTCTTCCTTGCTCTTAGAGTAGACTAAGATGTCATCGATGAAAACGACCACAAACTTGTCAAGGAATTCCATGAACACCTTGTTCATCATATTCATGAAGTATGCTGGAGCGTTGGTTAAACCAAAAGGCATCACAGTGTACTCATACAATCCATACCTTGTGGTGAATGCTGTCTTAGGTATGTCTTGCTCTCTTATCTTGAGTTGAAAATAGCCTGACCGAAGATCAATCTTTGAGAACACACATGCTCCCTCTAGCTGATCAAACAAGTCATTGATTCTAGGCAAAGGATATTTGTTCTTGATAGTTACCTCGTTGAGAGAACGGTAATCTATGCATAACCTTTGGCTTCTATCTTTCTTCTCCATGAACAATACTGGGGCTCCCCAAGATGAAGAACTTGGTTGAATAAACCCTTTCTGCAACTGTTCTCCTAGTTGCTTTTTGAGTTCCTTCAGTTCATCAACTGACATTTTGTATGGTCTCTTAGCTATTGGTCCAGAACCTGGTACCAAATCTATCAGAAACTCCACATCTCTATCCGGTGGCATTCCTGGCAACTCTTCCGGAAACACATCCGGATACTCACACACAATTGGCACACTGTCCATGCTAACCCCCTTAAGAGAATTTAGCTTACTTCCTTTGGATTCAAAGTTGGATCTGAATTTTATTCTTTTTCCTTCTGGGTTGTGAGTGTAACTGTACGATTGATACAATCTAGTACTCTCTCATACTTAGCCATCCAATCCATTCCCAAAATCACATCCAATCCTTGGGAATTCAGGATTATTAGGTTCACTGGAAACTTATGTTTTCCAAACTCTATGACTAAGTCATGACATCCTGAGTTTACTATCATTTCTCCACCCGGAGAACTTACTCTTATAGGACACCCAATGGTTTCTACCGGTAGTTCATTTCTTTCAACAAATGCCTTTGATATGAATGAATGAGATGCACCGGTATCAAAGAGTACAAATGCTGAAATTGAATTGAGTTTGAACTTACCAGCAACGGCATCAGGCTCTTCATAGACCTCCTCCACATTGATGTGGTTAACCTGTCCTTTCTGAAAAGGATTTGGCTTGTTAGGTCCTTCAACTTTCTTCTCAGGGCACTCATTAGCATAATGCCCCAGCTTATTGCATTTGAAGCACTCAACCTGACCGATGTCCTTTTTAGGCTGGTTTCCACTTCCACTTCCACTGTGGTGGCTCTTATGTCCACTCTTGTGGTTATTGTACTTATCATTGTCATGACTGCGATGATGCTTGTTGTCATGACGGTTGTGGTTGTGGTGCTTGTTGAATTTCCCATGCTTGTGGAATCTCGAGTTGCCACTGTCATCATGGTGAGATCGTTTGTGACACGATCCAGAGCTGTGCTTGTCGGTGTGTTTCCTCTTCCTACTCTCGACTTGCTTCATTTTACTCTCCAAAATAGCAGCCTTGTCACACAGAGACTGATAAGTTGGGACATATGCCACAGACAGCTGCAGATTTAGCTCATCATTCAAGCCCTCCAGAAACTTTTCCTTTCTTTTTGCATCTGTGTCAACCTCATCTGGTGCATAGCGCGCCAGATTGTTGAACTCTTCTATGTATTCAGCCACGCTGCGGTGGCGCTGCTTCAGGTTGTGAAACTCCTTCTTTTTCAGGCTCATCATTCCTGATGAGATATGAGCAGTGCGAAAGCCATCTTCAAAGATAGCCCAAGTCACCTCATCAATAGGAGTGGTGATTTGGAAGTTGTCCCACCTTGTGGCGGCTGGTCCTTCCAACAGATGTGTTGCGAACCTGACTTTTTCAGCATCCGTGCAGCCCACGGTCACTAAATCTTTGTTCACAGAACGTAGCCAGTCATTGGCCACCATGGGATCAGTCGTCCCCGAAAACTTTGCTGGCCTCAAACGCAGAAATCTGGTGAGCATATCAAAACCCGGAGGGTTGTTGTTGTTGTTGTTGTTGTTGTTGTTGTTGTTATTGTTGTTGTTGTTATTGGGGTTGTTGTTGTTATTCTGGTTTTGGATGAATGTTGTCATCATCTGCATAAGCTGCGTTTGCGCATTCATCATTTGTTGCATTTCCGGGGTGATGTTGTTGGGGTTGGGGTTTGCGCGACGGGGAGGCATCTGTGGTTTGTTCAAATAGATAAGAATGAGATACCCATAGATGTTT
Organism: Avena sativa; assembly: GCA_916181665.1. Classification (NCBI taxonomy): domain Eukaryota; kingdom Viridiplantae; phylum Streptophyta; class Magnoliopsida; order Poales; family Poaceae; genus Avena; species Avena sativa. The sequence goes on along the minus strand of OV702283.1, from coordinate 148,479,153 downwards.
TATGCACAATACATCACAAGAAAACACATAGCATGCAACTCAAGGATAAAAGCTCAACAACAGAATAACAAAGTTCTCGAAATAAAACACACAAGTGGCAAGCCATCCACATGTCGGATGGTCCAATAATAAGTTCACAAATAACAAGTACGAATATGAAAGATAAACGAGTAGTCAAGTCTACTCATCAGCATCAATCTCCTCCTCGGCGAAGGTAAGACCTGCGTTCTCCATCGCGGTCTTGTTCTCCTCAATAGTAGTGGTCAAGGAATCGACCTTGGCCTTGAGAGCCCTCTTCTGGGAGCGAAGCCTCTCAATAACCATCTGCTGCTGCTCTAGCTCGAAATCCTTGGACTTCAGTTCCTCGGTCATGTCCCGAATCTTCTTGTTCCTATCCTGGACGCGTTTCTCCTGACTCTTGAACTTGCGGTCCTGGGCCTCGAACTTCGTCTCCATTTCCTTGACCATCTCTTCCTGCTGTGCGAAAAGCTTGTCCTTCTCGCGAAGCTGCACCTGGAGCTCGTCATTGCTGAGCATGACGTTCGTCCTGTCCGTGTCCACGTGCCTGATGAGAGACTCTAAGTCCTGGAGATAGAGATGTATCGGCTCTGCCATGTCCCTCGAGTCGTCCTCATAGTCAATAGACTCTCCGTCATCGTCACGCCTTCCGAAGACGTGGAAGTGAGTGCCTCTAACCTGTCGGGAGTGACGGCCTAACAGACGTCCTATCAGGTCCTGCATGACTACCTCCATGCCTCTCTCCCTGTCGTCGTGCATCAGCTTGAAGACGATGGCCTCCGTAGTAGGCTCCGTCTGGCGTCCGGGCTGGTTCACCTTGAAGCCCCAGAGGTCCTTCCTCTCGAACTTGGTGAGTGGGTGCACCGTGATGGTGGGAAGAGGGAGATCGAGCAAAGTGGTAAGCTCAACGATACGAGGGCCGAAACGGGTAACCTTGAACTCCTCAACAGTGCTGATGGTAATAGGCATCTATTTATAAGATTAAAAAGTTAGAACAACACAATTTAAGATAAAACAAGACAAACATTTCATACATATCCATGGAACACAAACATCACACGAGTCATGCATACATAAGTCCATTACATCAATCAAGGACCATACTTATTTAAGGTATCATTTTTTTGGAAAATAAGGTGATAGATGGTGGTCCAACTAACGAAGTGTGCTCACAATCCTATCTCACTGGATCTGGTGGCTATCACAATGTTCCTAGAAGCAATCCACCTATCTTGTTCACATGATTCCATCACTAAGTCTATTATATCTCCCCTTAACTCTTGGTTGGTGGCTTCCAACTCTTGGGTAAGTTCCTTATCCTTCTCTAAGTATTTTTGGAGGTTAAGCATCCTGCACTTGACTCTAGCACTTAGTTCTTTGATAGTCCTCCAAGCTGCATCTCTGGCTGACTCAAAGAATGTGGTGTGCATTACAGTGTTGGTGTACATGCAGAATCCCCTTTCTTTGTGGTTGTCTTCCTTGTTTTTGTACAAGTGAAGTTGCACCCACCAATACTCCACTCCTTCATCCATTACTGGAAAGCCTTTGTATATAGCTGCTCCATGTGCTTCCATTGCCACCATGAGATCCTTGAGAATCTTGGGAAACTCAGTTTCACACTCCAAGGTCATGGTCATGAGTGGTCCTTTCTTCACGGCTTCGTTGATGGAGTTCATCTACAAATAAAGATGAGAATGAGAAGATTAGAAAAGTTTACGAGAAGAATAGACAAGTGTAGAAGTATTTAAAAAATTTCCTTAGTGGTTTCCAATCCTAGGGTCATAATCCTACAGGCAACACAGTGCTCTGATACCATCTGTTAGACCCCTCCTTTGTAAAGGAAAAGGATCCCTGTGATTGCAATGCTAGTCCCTGGATCATTGCTAGCATCCACAGTTTAAGATGAAGTACACAGATACAAAGGTCGTTTATTACATTCATTCCAGAGATAAAACATAGTCTTTTACAACTCAGGGCCAAAGGCCTAATACAAGAGTTTAAGGAATAAGTAAATAAACATAAGTCTTCATCTTCATGTGCCACAGGCAAGCATGTTGAGTGTAGACTCATGACTCCTACTCATCATCGGAGTAACCTGCAACATCACAAGTTACAGCCACAGAGGGTCAATACTTTGGAATAGTATTGGCAAGTGATACCTTAGTATATTTTTAGTGGACTATATTACTATATGCATTTTGGCTAAGTGTAGCTTGGCTTGCTTTGCTTGAAAATAGGTTTTGCCTATTAGTTGAAATCACTAAGTTTTTCTTTGTCAAAAACTTCCCCAGAAACCACCAATAGACATTGGGGTCCTTCACCCTTGTTCACCCACAAGTTTTATTTTAGAAGTTGGAGTGATGATATTCTTGTAGCTTCCATGTCTTGATGCTCAAGTTGTCCATTGCCATGGACCTGGCTAAGTACTTAGGTTTTTCCATCAGAGGTTGTGCACTTTCCCCACCAGACTTGGTTTCCCAAGACAGGACCTTTCAGAAGCCTTTCCTTAGTCAAATGGACGCGTTCCAACCTATCAATCCCTTCTACCACCAACTGTCCAAAAGACTAAGTTCTAGCTACCTATATGATCAAGGCAGAGCCCATTTTGCCAAGTGGTTGCACTGTAAGCTTTCTCAACACTTGGCCTCCAAATCCCTTTGTGCCTGGGTGGCATACCACAAGTGAGATACACAACCCAAGTCCATGGCCTTGTGTAACCACTCAACATAACCCAATCCTTCCATTCCACCCAGGAGGTTCATTTGACTTAGTTGTTTTATTAGGAAAGCATAAGTCTCATGACTTAGAAATATTTTCATCATAATAAGTATAGATTTTCACCAACCCTTGTTTGCTAAATAGCTAGGCTAAGCATGGTATGATAACTTAACTTAGGAAAATTCCCTAGCAATTCTATAATTCTACACTACTTAGGATTTCCCAACTTAGCATTAGGCAAAAGTAGCATGCAAGACTTAGCAAAATATCTAATGCTAGTACAAAACATAGGATAGAAATATTCATGAAAATATCACTTGCCTTGGTAATGTGGAGAGTAGCACTCCTCACAATCACAATCACTAGCAAAATCTACACAAAAATTTGTAGCACACCATTACACACGATTATATACAATCAAAAATAATATGAATGCATGCATGTAAGAATTTACTAAGTGGTGATTTTGAAAACTCTACCAAGCATGTGCATGTTTACAGAAACTTAACCAGTCACAAGTTTGTCAACCAAACTTATTTATCCCTAAAAACAAATTACTAAACTAAATCCATACTTAAAATAGCCTTAAACATGTTTCTACAAATAAAGTCATTTTAACTGTTACTATTTGTTAAACACATTGGATATTCAGAATGGTCTTGTTTCACTGAATCCAACGGTATAAAGTTTGCAAAAAACCAACGTGGCAATCAAAAGTTATAAGCATTTGAAATTTGGATCAAATTCTGGTTTTAAATCTGTTTTTAGTTCTAACACTTGCCACGCGTCGTGTTGTGATTTGCGCGTACCGGTTCACACCGGATCGAGCTCTGTAGCCGCAGGATCTAAATAGATCGCACGCTCCAGATCGCGTACCTCTTCGCCGATTAATGAATCTATCCTGACGCTTGGATCAAGATCCAACGGCGCGCGAGCAAGCGACCATGTCCTGGCGGCGCGCGCCGTCAGCGAGCGGCGGAGCGCTCGGTCTACGGCGGCGCTAGCGTTTCAGATCGTTCCAGGATGCAAGAAGGTACTCACCGGATCCGCAAAGGCGTGCTAAAGCTCGACGTGGTACTGGTTTGCGGAGGGGCGCTCGGATGTGGCTGAGAGAGCTCGTCGGAGTCGTGCACGGCGTTGGGTGGTTGTTGTCGGTGTCGTTGCCGAGGTTCCGCGTCGTCCTAACACAAGCCAGAGGGTTTAGGAGATGCGCAAGAACGTGGCGAACAATCTCGTGTGAGTCAGAAGTGAAGGGGCGCACGGGACTTACGGAATTTGGTCGCCGGAGTCGAGGTGGTCGTCAGATGCTTGCGGCGTCGAGCGGGAACGGCGACCTGGGGCAGTATAGGATGAACTGGTGGGGTCAGTAGGTGCGCAAGGAGATTGCGAAGTGGCTCGAACGAATCAGAGAGGAAGGGGCGCACGGAGCTCACCGGAATCGATCGCCGGAGTGATCTCTGTCTGCGGCGGTGTTGTGTGATTCGTGGGCAGCCTGGTGGCGTGAAGGCAAAATTGACTGGGGGGAAATGGTCGCTAGGAGGTGGGGATCTTATAGCTGGAGCCTCGACAGGAAACGCTCGTCGCATCAATGCTAATTACGCTCGCGAGATCAGCGCTGCAACGGCCAGCGGCGGAGTCGTGCGCGGAATCAGAGGGGAAGACGATGCTGACGTGGAGGAGGCCCGCTTGCCAGTGAAGTGCGCGAGGTGGAGGTGGGGTCTGTCTGTCAGCGACAGATTGCGTGCGCTCGCGCGTGAGAGAAGAAAAGGAAACCCCCGGGTGGGCTAGTTGGGCTCAATTCTCTGCTGGGCTAGATATCTGGCGCGCGGCCTTTTTCCTTTGTTTATTTCTTTTCCTTTTCTATTCTGATTTTCTGGGTAGATTTTCAAATGAAATCAAGTTCAATTTGAATTCAAATTTTCCTGGGATTTTTGCAGTGAGCAGTAGTCTCGAAAATGGTCATAAAGCCATGGGGTTGCTTTGCAAAGGATTGGTCAAACTTGGATTTCAAACAAACAGAGACTTTGCTTCTATTTTGCAAATGTTTGAAATAGGGGTTTTGTAATTATTTCTAAATTATAACTTTGGTCTAAATTTTTCACACACACTTTCCAACAATGGAGGCAAGCAACCAAGTTCCTAAAACTTCCAACTTTCCAATGGTGTTGGCTATTTAAAATAAGACTGACCACATAAAATCATGGTACCATATGTTTCTGTTTTCTGAAATGATTTGGGAAAACCCTAAATGATGATGGATGCAATGATGATATGAATGAGCTTTTAAACATGAATTTAGGGATGTTACAGGGATAGCTCCTTTACCATGTGCAAGGGGTACCCCGTTGGCGGTTCTCAATGATATGCAAATACTTATAGTGACAAGAACCTACAGGTGACTAAAGTTGAGTAGCATGAGGTGTGGCCCTCGTATTCAAGGGACTTGAGATTTCCAACTTATACTTCGTCAAGAATATACTCCATCTTTGTTCACTTTAACCTTAATCACTTCAAGATGCTTATGATAGGGGTAATGAGGGCTGAAAGCTAACAAGTACCATAATTTTTGGAAGATCTTTTTGAATCTTGAAATCCCTGCTTCCTTTACAAAAAGGCTTTTCTTCCACCATTACTTGAGTCTCCACTTTCTACCTTTAGTCACCATTAAGAGAGCATAGTTGTCATTCTGTGTGCAGTGTTCCAAAGCTTATTGATTGATGCATATTGTGATATTACTTATTCTTGTGCTATTTGTTCTTAGTCACCCTTGTGTACTTTTAAGGTGTCCTATGCATCTATTTGCTACTCTATGAGGGACAAGCTGATTGCCACTATGCTATGTTTTCTGTATATGTGAAACAAACAAATGTTTTTCAATGCATGTTATTCATGATCTTTGTTTGTAGCCTTACATGTTGTATGCATAGTTACTATGTCCTATTGTTAGAACTCCATCTTTCATGCACATGTTTAGACTTCTTTGATCCCAGCTTTCAATGCTTGCAAATGGTTGGATCTTTATTGTGAGGATGCATGTCACCTCAAAAATTATTCTTTTTATCACTTACCTACTCGAGGACGAGCAGGAATTAAGCTTGGAGATGCTTGATACATCGGAAACGTATCTATAATTTTTCATGCTCCATGCTTGTTTAGTATCTACTTGTCTTTGCTTTGTCTACACTTTGAGGTGCTTTTTACATGTTTTATGGTACTAACCTATTAACAAGTTGCCACAGTGCCAGTTGCCTGTTTTCTACTGTTTTTGGTTTCAGAAAAGTTAGTAAAGAAATATTCTTGGAATTGGACGGGACAAACGTCAAAGTCAATTACTTTCCGTGGGGAACAAGAAGTCCAGAGGGGAGCTGGAGAGGCGGACTAGGGCGCCCAGACCCCCCTAGGCGCGGGTGGGCCCTGCCCCGTGCCTAGGCAGGGTGTGGTCCCCCTGGCCACAGCCTCGGCCTCCCCCTTCGCCTATAAGAAGCCCCTGATGCAGAAACCCTAAGCACCCGATCAAATCTCCACGAAATAGTCTGTAGCCGCTATGACACCCCCGGGATCATGGCTAAACAAATCCCAGACCTCCGTCTGACATAAGCTTAACCTTGAGCTCGAGAATATCCAGTGAAGAATCGGTAACACAACGGTGACCCTACAACACAAAAATTATTACAACAAGCTCATAACTGAGCAAAGAACCAAATTATTACAAGCAGAGGTCACTGACCACAAACATCAAACAATGGAAGGCAAATTATGCTATTAAGTATAGCAAACTTAACAAATGGCCTAAGAGGCCTAAAGCATAACGATGACGTCCCAGCCCATAGATTCCAGGCTATCGGCCGGGAACCCCAAGCTACTCGTCGATGTCGATGTAGTACCAGACTAATCTTCAGGGAACACTTACTCTGCCAAAAGTATCAACAAAGCAAGGGTGAGTACAGGGTGTACTCCGCAAGACTTATGGCTGGTGGAGTTGTTTTGCATAAAGCCATCTTTGTTTATAAAACAAGAGAGAGAGAGAGAAGAAGCTCGTCTAATCAGAATATTTTAAAAGGGGATAAGAGAGCGACATCTCCAAAGTATTGATCATCATCTTTTGATATCCACCAAATCATCATCATCTACCAACTAGGATCACCCCCTCGTACCCATGAGGAAGCATCCTTAATCACACGTTCATCTACCAAGTTTTACGATTAGGTTATAATTCTCTATGATCTTAGAATCTGGTCACCAAGTGTTCATAACCTTGAACACGGCTTTTTGAAAAGATTTAACCATGCAGGTGTGTACAACTTTACCACATGTACCAACCGACTCTTAATGCCAGTACATTAGCCCTCTTCCTTGGAAGGCCGGCAGAGGGTGGTTGGCCACGACCTTTACCTTGCTTTCGCCGAGACCATGAGTCACGCAATAAGTATGGTTCCGCCGTAACGGGTCAAATCCCGAAGCCACTACTTAAAGATGTGAGGCGAGGTTGGTTTACCAGGGGCTCCATCGACCCCAAGCAACCCGGTACATGCTTACCTACCTGTTATGAATTCACCTCCTTCTTTCGAAAACATTTTCAATGCGTATGTCGAATGGAACGCTGAACTATGTGACTCATGGAATCTACTAGGCAAGTTAATCAGGCGAGGGGTTCCCAAGCCCCGTGTGGTTGTACGCTCATCTCGGTTCCAAAGGCAAGAACTCAGGTCCTAGTGGTGGCGAGTATGGGACTAGAAAAACCACATCCCACCATGGCCTCCCATACAAGCCTTAGCATGTTTAATCTCATATCACCTCAGATATCATCTCATCACGTTCTCCTGTCATACTAGATTCTCTGCATCTGATACATCATCTGGATGGACCAGACTCAACAGCTATGCATGGCTAAGTAGGACACATATAATAGCTCTAGCAGTGCACACAAGCCAAACCTAGTTATGCTAGGAGCAGTGGATCAGGTAATATAAGCTCAAAGGGAGTAATGCAATAGATAGGATACTTTACCTACCGATAAAAGACCACAGTAGAATTGAATGCAACATGGCAGGAATAGAAATGCTTTCAAAATCATAGGATTATATCATGGCGGGGATATGCTTGCCTTTGCCAGTTGATAACAGGTAAGAAGATCTTCGGGATCCTTGTACTTGACTTGGTTACAGTTGGTCAAGTATTGTTCTTCGATCTTCAATGGTCCTGATCTTGGTCTTCGATCTCGATTTCGATATCGTATTCTACCGGGAAGAAGAAAACACCGGAAATAAAGGGGAAACAATAAACACATGGCATCAATGCAATGCTCAATCAAGGATGATGATATGACAAGTTAAATTGTATCGAAGTGTAACCCTAAATCATGCTCGGCAATTTAAACGGGTTCCGAGGGGTGCAAACCCTAACTCGGGGAAACTCCGAAAACACATGAGAGGGGTTAATTTCGTTCTCTAATTAAAATTGCCATTTTAGTTGTTGATCAATGCATGATGATACCTTAGATGGATAGGTTTCATTTTTTTGAACATTTTGATATATTATTTGTATTTTCTAACTTATAAATCATTAGTTATTGAATTTATAAGTTTATATCAAATTCTGGAATTATTTAAATCATTTAAAACGATTTAATGCGTCACTGTGACACAAAGCTGACATCAGCATAGGGTCAGGGCATTTGTCACCGGGACAGAGCCTAGCCAAAGAGGCTGACCTGTGGGCCGGAGGCCACATAGGCACCAAGTGGACTCCATGCAGGAGCCACGTCGGCTCCACATGGGCTTACCGGGGGAGCACGCACAGGCGGTGGTCAGCGACGGCGCTAGGGAGAGAGCTCGGGCGCACGAGCGTGTGCGTTTGATTCAGCATGGCGAGGTGGACCAGAAAGTGGCGGCGCCGCAACGGGATGGTTGCCGGAGCAGCGAGCATAGCGAGCGGTGGCGGAGGCGCATGGTGGTGATCGATGCGAGCAAGAAAAAGAGAGGGAGGGGGCCAACGAAGTGGTCCAGGAGGACCGGCGGCTCACCAGGAGCGCAGTGGTGCAGTCGTTGACGTGAGGTGAGGTCGGACGGCGTCGGCAACATCGTCGAAGGCGACGGCCGGAGGCGGGAATGACAATGTCGATGGCGGCGATTGAAGACACGCGGCGTCGATTCCTTCTACGAGGGAGCTCAACTTGTCGAGGCGGTTCTTCCAGCGTGCTCAGTGGATCTCGGGGGTGGTCGGAACAACACCGAGCGGAGGCTAGGGTTCGTCTCTCTCGCAAGGGAGGGAAGAGAGAGGTCGCTGGAGAGGGGGAAAGTGGATGAGGGCGACGGGGACGTGGCCGCGTCATTCTTATCCATGCTCAGGGCTTAACGGATGGCCAGGAGGAGGCGGGGGGATCGAGGGCGACACCGGCGACACTGAGTTGTCAGTCTGCTCAAGGAAGACGACGACCGAAGGGGTACTGGGCATGGGCTACGCGTGGGCTGGCTGCGGGCTGTATTTTGCTGCGCAGGGCGACAGGGAGAGAAGGGGAGAGGCAGAGGCGGATTGGGCTGGGCCTGGCTGATCTCTGGTTCTTTTCTTATTTCCAAACTCTTTTCTTTTTCTGTTTTCAAATTCTATTTTGTATTTTCCAATTCAAAATTGTTTTGAGTAATTTGAAAATACCAGAGACTTTGTAAAAGTGTATAAAATATTGAGGGAACCCTTTTATTCAGATTGGGCTCCACAATTTTGTAGTTCAAAATACAAAACCATTTTAGAAGGTGTTAGAGAATGTAGAGGGAGTGTCCCAACCTTTATTTAATATAAGGTGGAGTCCCCTGTGTTTACAATGCTAGTCCCTGGATCAATAACTAGCATCCACAGTTAAGATGTAATATCAAGAAACAAAGGTCATAATATAACTTTATAACCAGGAATAACATAATTTTATTACATCTTACATAGCTCATTTGGCTATTACATTACATTGCAGTGGAATAACTATAAGCATGGGGTCCTTCATCTTCAAAGTGCCATAGGCAGACATGTTGGTTGTAGACTTTGTAATCCTAATCAATCAATCTTTACTAAAATCAATCAAACCTGCAACATTACAAGTTACAGCCACAAGGGTCAATACATTTGAATTGTATTGGCAAGTTTCACTACTATGCAGAATATAAATGGATCCTATCATTACATGCATATTTGGCTAAGTAGAGTTTTAGGCTCATTTGCATAAAGCAATAATTTATCCTATCTTTTCAAAATGGTTTTGGGTCCTTTGTCAAATCTCCTTTTCAAAATCCCTTGAACTCCTTGGTAACCCCAAGTGTTCAAGTCCTTGTCAAAATCCCTTGAGCTCCTTGGTAACCCCAAGTGCATCAAGTTTTATCAAAATCTCTTGAGCTCCTTGGTAACCCCAAGTGCATCAAGTTTTATCAAAATCTCTTGAGCTCCTTGGTACCCCCAAGTGCATCAAGTCTTTAAAAGTTTTCTTTTAGAAATTAGAATGTCGAGATTTCCCATAGCTTCAAACTTTAGCTGCTCAGTATTGTCCATAACTGGGGACACGGCTAAGTACTTAGATTTTATTATCTTCTGCAGAAGTAGTACACTTTACCCACATGTCACAATCTCATCTTTTTGCCACTAGTGGCCACTGGATTAGTGCTCACCAAGATGGAGTACCGGCAGATTGAGAATGTGACGAAGTCTTTCCAGAGGGTCCTCCCATACACCATTGCTATCTTGTCTTCAGTACCCATGTAGGATTCCAGGTCCTCATGTCCAGTAACTTGAAGACAATGCATGGGTCTTCCCAATGTAGTTGACTAAGCTAGAGCCATAAATATCATGTGGTTGCACACGAAAGCCACAATTGGAGAAACATGTTCAATCTCTAAGTTTCCTGGGTGGTTTCCTTTGGAGCACAACACAAAGAGATTGCCATAGACATGGTTTCTTTTGTTGCCACCTTCTCCAAAACTCAAAGTGTCCTTGTCCACCCAGGTGGTTCATTGAGTCCTTGTTTTATTATATAAAAACACAAGTCCTTTTCTCAACTTCATAAAATCTCAACATGTATCTCTTTTCAAAATATAGCATGGCTAAGCATGTAACAACTACATTGTTTTCACTAAGGAATGTATAGGGAATCCTATTAGGATTTAGCATAGCATAAGTATAAAATCCTTTTCATGCATGTTTCAAAATCCACTAAGTATAATGAAAATAGTAGGACTTTAGATGATAGTATAACTTGCCTTTCTTTTGGTAGGGAATGTTGGTTCACTCCTTGATCTTGCTAGTCTCACACTTTTCTACTTCACTACAATCAATCAAGCAAACACAATATCAACTAGCATTCCAAACCAATGATCAATCAAACAAATTTCACACCCATAAAACAATGGGATCTAAGTCATGCATGTAAGCATGTAACAGATAGGTTTATTTGCAAAGATGGTCTCCACTAGGTTTCTAAACTTTGTAGGGTTCAAAGTGGTCATTTTCCAAAGTGGCAAAGTCATTTGCAAAAGGGTTTTTTTCCATAAACCATTTTTAAATCCAATCATTATTTTATGTGGTGGAAAATATTTTTATCAAAGCAACAACTTTAAGTTTTTCACCAAATAAGTTGTTGTTTCTCCAAACTTGGTGTTTAGGGTTAGTAGGTTTGATCCAAATCATTTTCCCAAGGTTTTTACTCTAAAAACGTTTTCATAACAAAACCATTATTTTTATTTGGCTAGAAATGGGCTAAAACAATTAATCCATCCTAAACTTCACCAAATCCATTTTCAAAACCATGGGTTGGTTCCTAGGGTCAGTAAGTTCACCACAAACTAATTTGCCAAGGTTTCAACCTCAAAAACATTTTTGAACAATTTTTCCAATCTAAACAAGCATATAAATGTTTCTGCAAAAACAAGCATTTTTCTAGAGGCTTCTTACTAAACAAAATCCATGGTTGGCTAGGGATTGTTCCACTGATTCCAACTATATAAAGTTTGTAATTTTTGGACGTGTGGATCAAAAGTTACAAAGGTTTCCAAATTGAATCTCTAATAGATTCAAATCTGTTTTTAAAACAAAGCCTGGCCATGCGTCATGTTCCTATTGGGCGGTACCGCTTCGTGCGGATTGCGCTCTCTGGTGCGTTAGATCTAGACAGATCGCACGGCTCATATGCTCCCATACCTGTTCGCTTAAGTCGTTCTATCTACGCCACAGGATGGGGATCTAACGGCTCTCGCGTGTTTGACCAAAAGCTGGCGGCGCTGCGCGGCGGCAGACGGCGGCGACGGTTAGGCGAGGGGCTAGCGGCGGTTCTAGGAATCAAAGAACGAAGTGGGGATGCTCACCGTGTTCGCGAGGTCGAGGTGGTGCTCGGTGTGTGGTCGGCGTGGCAAGGGGCGCTCTGGGACAGCAGCGATTGCTCACCGGAGTTGGGTCTGGCGACGGTTGCACGTGGTCGTGGTCGAGGACGGTGCTACGGTTCACGGAAGGGAAAACAAGAAGCATGGTTAGACGCGTAAGATCAAGGAGATGACGCGTGCGTGAACGAGAAGGAGCGGGGTGGTTTGGACTTACCAAGAGACTTCGCCGGAGAAGTTGCAGACGCGGCGGCGCTCAGAGCTTTGTCGAAGACGGCGTTCTGGGGCGCCTGCGGTTGAATGGAGGGTACGGAAAGAAGCGTCTGGGAGTGGGGAGTGTGCTCGTGTGCTCGGGGTGGCAAGGGGTGGCGAGGCTCGGCCGGAATTGGTCGGAGACGGTGGTCGGAGTAGTGAAGTTGCGAGCTCGATTCAGGGCAGCCTGGGGGCAGAGAGAGGGAGGCGACTGGGGAAAACCGAAGAGGAGATGCTGGCGCTTAAGAGGGCGAGATTGTTGAGCGGAATCACTGCAGCATTTAAGCGAATTTACTCGGGGTTTGATTGACAGAGAACGGCAGCGAGGTTTGGGGAGAAGAGGTCGCGGCGGGTGAGGAAGAAGGCTCGGGAGTGGGGCCGTTTCGTGAGTGGAGTGAGAGAGGAACTTGGGGTCCACCAGTCAGTCGCAGAGTGGGTGAGTAAGTGAGTGTGAAACGTTTTTCTGCGGGAGGGAGAGAGGGGGCTGGTACTGGGCCTTGTTGGGCTTGGCCGGCTGGGCTGGTCCAATTTCATATTTTTTTCTTTCAAATGCCTTTTCCTTTTTCTGTTTCTAATTTCTGTTTTGAAATTCAAACAACAAATCAAGTATTCAAAACAATTCAAACAATCATCACACTTTACAATTGAATTTGGTTCAGTTTAACAACATAATCCAATTCCTAAAATAAAGTAATATTTTTATTTTTGGGTCCATTATTAATTAAATAAATAGACCATTGTTATTAAATCAAATAGATTTTGATTTATTCAAAACTCCATTTTGAAATCTAAAACAAAATCAAAACCAAATCAGTAGGTTTTATTTGAGAATATAAAATATTAGGAAAACTTATTTGAATTAAATAAATAAGTTTTGATGGTTAATTAGAATAGTAAAACCCTTATTTATAAAACTTGGATATTAAATCCTTATTACTTTATTTAAATAAACCTTTACTATTTTTCTCAAATAGAAATATTTTATTTCAAAGGTTTGGCCAAGTTTTAATTTGGCTTATAAAATAATACTTATTTGTAAAACTTCTATTTCATTTGAAAACCAAATCTTTTATTTAAAAGATTCAAAATAGTAATTCCAAATATTTTTATTTTCCTTTATTTAATGTTTTGTCTTTTCAAATCCCTTTAGGATTTGTTTGATCCAAATTGGTTTGAAGATTTCCAATTGGATTCAAAAAGTTTCTTCTCACCCTGTAAATCAACAAAGTTTTATTTTATTCATTTATTTTTCACATTACAAGATTTGGAAAATCTTGGGATGTGACAGAGAAAGAGGGGAAACTAGGGTTTTAGGGTTTGCATTTTATTTTATTAATGCATGCATTTTTAAGATGGTGCTCATGAATGCACAAACAACCCTAAATATTGATTAAGTAAAACTGGGGTGTTACAGCCGCCGCCACCATCGTCCCTAGATCGGGGGATCTGAAGTTCTTCTTGGCACCCTGCCGGAGGGGAGATCATCCCGGAGGCCTTTTATCCAGTATGATGCGTGAGTAGTTCCACCTTGGACTATGGGTCCATTAGTAGCTAGATGGTTGTATCTCCTCCTTGTGCTTTCATGTATAGATCTTGTGAGCTCCGTTCATGATCAAGATCTAATCTATTTGTAATCATGCATGTTGTGTTTGCGGGGATCCGATGTATATTGAGATTATTATGTTGGTTTGATTAATGGTTTTGTCTTCATGATTCTATCATGTCTATGTTGTTTGTGATCTTGCATGCTCTACGTTGTTAGTAGCTATCTTGTCCAAGTAGTTGCTAGTGACTCCAAGAGGGGGTATTTATGCTCGATTGTGGGTCCATGCCTCTAGTTTCCAAGGGAAGTGACAATAATCTCTTCGGTTGTATATGTGTTGTTGCTACTAGGGAGAAAACAACGGTCTCTTGTTCATGGAACATGTGGACTGTTTACCTTACACACTTTGCTTAAAGCAGTTGTCTATTGCTTGCAACTTAATACTGGAGGGGGTTCGGATGATAACCTGAAGGTGGACTTCTAGTAATAGATGCAGTTGGATGGCGGTCTATGTATCTTGTTGTATTGCCTAATCAACCTCATAGGATCTTTCTGACTAGTAATTGCATTGTTATGCCTTGCTTAGTTCCTGCCAATTGCCCTGCTGTAATTTTTTTACCCTTCATGCCATGTTGTTTATCTAAGGAGAGAACCTCTAGTGAACTATGGACCCTGGTCCAATCTTTACCATTGATACATCTTCCACTGTTACTTGTTTACTTGCTGCAAACCATTACTTCCACACCATATGTTTAATCCTTTGTTACAGCAAACCGGTGAGCTTGACAACCTCACTGATTCGTTGGGGCAAAGTCTTGAGTTTATGTTGTGCAGGTCTCCGTGTTGCTTGCAACACCTGTGTGACGTTTCCTTCCTCCTTCTGGTTCGATAACCTCGGTCTCTACTAAGGGAAGACTTGCTGTTGTTCTCATCACACCTTGCTCTTGGGGTTTCCAATGAAGTGCTCAAGGTCAGGCACCAGCGACGCCGGCGACACGCAGGTGTGCGTCTGCGTGAGGAAGACGACGACCCATGGTATGGGACGAAGCGGTATGGGCCAAGGTGGGCTAGCTGGGCCGACTGGGCTGCTGGGTGCCGCGCGCGAGCGGCTGTAAGGGAGAGGAAAGAGATGGGCTACGGCCTTGTAGCTAGGTTCACTTATTTTTTTAAACAAAACTATTTTTCTTTTCTCTCTTTTGTATTTTCAATTGTAATCTGTTTTGAATGATTTTCAAAATACCAGAACTCTTGTAAACAATTGAAATGTTGTAGGGACCCTTATAATCCATTTGGGCTCTATAGTTTTTTGTATTTTCAAATATTTTAAAACCATTTGAAGGTTTTCAAAGGGAGAAGGTAATTAGGGTTTTAGGGTTTTTGTGATTATTTTATTTCATGCATTTTAAGATAATGCTCATGAATGCACATATAGATCCTAATTACCATTAAGAAAAACTAGGGTTGTTACAATTCTATCCCCCTTAAAAGAATCTCGTCCCGAGATTCCTAGGTAGGAAGATAGAAGGAACAGAGCTACACTAAACTTCAACGATCTTCTCGAAGAGGTTGATCCATTCCACCATGACGAATGGACGAAGCACTTCATAATCTTCGTGGTGGCTGCTCACACTAAGGTAGAGAGGGAATGACATGGAACTGCAAACTGAGTATCTCATGGTCAACTCATGGATAGATGTTTCGCGAACATCTCTAAAGCCAACAGACATGAAACACGCCAAGGTAACGGAGGAAACAAAAGGAGATGGTTTTCAAGGTGACAGATAACTGGTCTTCATAAGGATTGAGACCATGGAGCTTGCAGAGCGGGGTAAACTTCTGAGGGAAGAATCCAACAGATGGAACATGACCACAGACTTCGAGAGATAAACCTCTACTAAACATCTTAATAGTGGTTTATAGGTGGAAGAGATAGATACCAACAAAACCAAGTTGTTGAACTACTTTTGACACAGAAGGGTCATTCTTTGATTCAACAGAAGGCCAAGACAGAAAGGTGTTTTGGTGGAGAGGACTCATAAGAGTCACAAGGAACATGTAACAAGAGAAACTATTGATTACCAAAATCATGGTCTCTCTTCGAACATGTTTAAGAAAGCGGGAAGTAAACTCTTTAATTCATCCAGGACTATCAAAATCCTTGCCAAAGATCATGATATCATTTTACACCACCAAGATGAATAGTCGAGAATATTCCTGAAAACACGAGAAGAAAGAAACTTCACTCTAAGATTCCAAGTACTTGGCAAAACAAGACGATTGCCATCATAAAAGGGTCTAGAAGATAGACCAAGAGACATTTAGCAACACTACTTTACATGTTCTCCTTGATGTTCAAAACAGCGACAGTAGGCTACTGACAAGCCTTTAACCAGTCATCAAGTAAAGGTCGGACTTCGTATACGAAGGAACCGTAAGCACAACTTCTATGATAAAATATAGAAGACGCCTCATGAAGAGTGGTTATTATTGCTGATTCAAGGAATATGGCAATAGGTCTTCTGGCTAATTTTGTCAACCATTACATCAATCTTTCTAGAGTTACAATATACCCATGTCGTAACCTTGAGGGACACCAACCATTATTGTTTCTTGAGATTCAGATTTGTTTAGGTGGGAAGATACTTCAGACTCAACATGTCCGAATAGAAAGTGTGCAACATTTACACAGAGGTAAAGTCACTAGATTCTCAAGACATGGACTTCAATGTCTAACTCCAAAAGATGAGCTATATTACGGAACCCATGTGATAGGAAGTTATGAAAAGATAATTTCATCTACATGAATTGTTTACAAGGAAACACAATTGAATCCTTATGGAAACATTTAGGAAGATATCAAAGTTTTGTTGGACTTCTTATCTTCCGTGAACAAATTTAATCACTGGCTTGATGTGCTTGGAGGATCTTCTTGATATGTGAAGGTATCAACCTACCATATCAATAATTCTTTGCACATGCTTGACTAACTTGAAATGATTCCCGGGAAAACAAAGACCACTATACTCAGATCCACGGTGACAACCTTCAACATTTGCACGTGAACCAGAGAAGGTTACTTCTAACATCTAGAACACATACTTCGAGATAACACGAAGATGGTTCTTAAAAGTTTCCAACATTAATGCCAAATGTTCCATACGAATCTGATATTACATGGAGAAGTTAAGAATGTCATTGATGGGATCAATAACAAACTTGTAAAAATACTCCAAAAAGATGGACTCACATGTTGTATGAACAAAGCATAGACATTGGTCAGACCAGAGGACATGAAGACGTACATAAGTGAGATATCACGAGTAGATACACCGACGGGATAGTCCTTGGAACTAAATTTGATTTGACAATTGCCCAAACTAAATCAAAGGAGGGGAAGACAACATATCCACAAAGGACTTATTATCCTGCTTCAACACGAACATGACTAGACATCCCTTTAAGGAGGAATAGAGTTGGATAGAACATTTTTCCTTACAACTCTCCAAGTTGTTGTTTAAGCTCAACCAACTAGTTCAAGGTTATCCAGTACGGATCCTTGGAGAAAGGAGAGGTTTAAAGAAATATCTTACTCAAGAACCTGACAACATGGTCATGTGGAAACATGGCGATACTTCTAGTAAGACATCCAGAATATCATGAACCACTGATATGTCACTTAGCTCAAGAAGAAACTTGCTTTATAAGGCAAGAAGACGTAGTCTCAAAGCTTCGGCACAAGCCTAACTCTTTGACCGAAGAGGGTGCACCAGAATAGTGGACTTGGTAGCACAGTCATCCTTGACTCATTGATTAGATAGCTAGTCATGCCAAGAATGACATAAATGTCCTTAGAGTTCAAAGCAATATAAATTGCTAGGAATCTCTAATAGCTACATCATTACGCACACGCAACATTCCTGAGCGCGAATAGCTCAGAGGAAGGGTGGGTAAAAATGTGTAAGAGTATCACTTCATTAAGAGGATCATGAAACTCAGCACGACCTCTTGATATAAAGGAGTGTGATACTCTAAGGTATAACATAAGCTAATCAACTCTTATTGATCTGTGGATTACAACACTTTGACCTGGTCCTAGAAATGATGAGGTACTGGAGTTTGTTTCTCCTGACATCCCGAAATGGTTTGTCATGACGAACCACAAGAGTAGCTTGCATTGGGAAACACCAATGCACATCTACTACTTGGCTACCAACTGGTAGACAAAGGTTGGAAAGCAACAAAGAAGAAAGAACACGCTCAGAATAGAATCCCGAGATGTAGATGCATAAATCAACAATCTTCCGAAAACCAATGCAGAGAAGGAAAGGTGTGGCAGTCACGAGTATAGATGTGAGACTCCCTAGGAGAACTGTTGGGAATATGCAATATGGGTATCCTCATAGCATGTCTCCTATCCGGATAACCCGGGTGGCCCACAGTTGGTAGCATGGCCCATTGGCCTCCTAGGCGGCCCATTTAGATGGATCCAGAAGGGAGGCCCATGCCAGATAAAGGAAGGCTACGGAGGAGTCACCGACGTACCTGAAGCCTTGGAGTGCAAGACACGCTAGACTAGATGTAAGCAGTGTAGGACTCTGTAACCTGTCCGGCTAGGACTTTTCCCTGTAACCCTAGGACCTGGCGACTATATAAGTCGGTCCTGCGGGAGCCTTTAGGGAACAATAACTTAGACTCTCTAGTCACCTCGCACAGCGAACCAATCCCTGTAACTCGGCATATTGCCCTTATAGTGATTTATAGCAGGAGTAGGATTCTGCCACCGTTGTGGGATCTAAACCTGGGTAAGCTGTGTAACCTCGTACTCGTCAACGTCTGCCTTCCCCCACGTCTCTAAACATGCACTATGAGGACCCCTCCATGGCGTACTCATTGGCAATACCACGACCGTTGGCGCCCACCGTGGGGCAAGAGGCGCTTCAGGTTCTTCAGCGGGCGAGGACAAAGATCTTCACGGGAATCGGCGAAACCGTAGCCATCGGTCGCGTTCTCTTCTTCGGAAACTTTCTGATCGTCCCTCCCGACGAGTTCTGGATCCCGGCGAATACGAACCCTACGTGGTGCTCGATCGTCCCCATCAGAGATATCCACCTCTTCATCGGCAAAACCGACTCGGTCACTAGTTCCCTAGGAGTTGGAGGAGCATCAAGACCCACACGGACCTCCTACGGGCAGGACACATTCGCGGAAGGATCGATGTCGGATCTCTCCTTGGAGTTTGCTGGCAAATATCGGAAAAATTCAAGGCCCACCCAAACCGCCCCTGTGCTAGATATAATGGTGGAAGATCGCTGCAAGTCCGCCGGCTTCACCCCTGCATCTGGACAGCAGAGATCCAAGTTCGTCGGTGTGGTTACCATCTTCGATCTAGCTTGCTGCGTTCAGAGAGAGGGTGAAAACCCCCGTCCTTACCTTGCTAGGTGGCTCCGTATATGGGGTGACCTGGCTCATTACCCCAATGATGATGCCATGTATCACTTTGTGGAAGGACTGGACCAAGGCACACTTCTCCGGCATACGCTAAGGCGGCAGCAGGCTTCAGGACGCCTCACTTTCGAAATCATGGTGGACACCATCAACAGCTATGCGGAGGCTGAGGAGAAAGCTCAGATAGAAATCATGCTTGTTGGCGGAGCCCCTCCGCCTCATCCACCACCTCCGGTCGTCATCGCCGCAACACCGCCACCACCTCCAGTCATCGTCGCTGATGTTGCACCTCCACTCCCCGTCATCGAGGAAGCCCCGGCACCCTCTGACTCCGTGCTTGACGCGCTCTACGCCGACATCAGCGCTGACTCGAAGGAGATAGACTTTAGCCCGGAGGAGCTAGACTCTTCCATGCAGGAGATGGAGGAGGGTTACAAGCACGATGAACAAGCCAACAATGCCGTCACGTCCAGATAGGTGTTCGTCGCCATTGGGACGACGATGGATGAAGACGAGCTCCGCCTACAACACTGGACAAAGGGAAGGGACCACCTATTGCTGCCAACAATGATCGTGCAAAGGTCATGCCTCCTCCGACTAACCCAGTGCAGCAGCCGCAGGAACTCGGTACCGGTCCAAGCAACAACAACAAAAACACCGCAAACCCTCCGCCTCCAGCATCTACGTCTGCTGCTACCCAAGTCACTCTAGCTGATAGAGTGATGTACGGTAATCTCCTCGTCGAGTCTATGATCGTGGCTCAAATTCGCAATGTAGTCTAGCTTGACGAGAAGCGCCAGCAGCTACTGGAGGAAGCGCAGGCCATCACGGAGCAAGGCGCAAAGCTAGATCGAGATCTGGCCAACGCGTAGAAGTCAATAGATAAAGGTAGAGCAATGGAGGCCGAGTACAAGACCCTGCTACAGCAGCAGAAGGCTAAGAAAGCTCCAGCTGGCGTCATCAACGATCTTGGTGTACGGCGAAACCTAGGATGGGCTCCCTCGAAGCCGGCACAGGCCAAGCCATACATTGATAGTGAAGGCAGGCAGGTGATTCCCAGTCCTCTTCTCAACCTCGCCATTGCCAAAAACCTTCTGGAGCAGTATAGATCACCCGGAACTGTGGATCAGGTCTATGACCTAGTGGCTAAGGCAGTAAAACAGCAGGAAAAGGCCACCTCTCAGAGGCTTGAGTCTGACCCAGCAT
Organism: Avena sativa; assembly: GCA_916181665.1. Lineage (NCBI taxonomy): Eukaryota > Viridiplantae > Streptophyta > Magnoliopsida > Poales > Poaceae > Avena > Avena sativa. The sequence goes on along the minus strand of OV702283.1, from coordinate 148,458,624 downwards.
TCTGCCAGTCTAGCCAGCATAAACCACCAAGGGACAGATCTCCTCATGATGTTGGCTCCCAGACGGGTTCATCAGAACAAAGACGGAGGGATGCGCGCAACAGGAAGGACGCTATCCCCATATCCTCTGACCATGGAGGCAAGGCTCATCCTCGTCGCCCATCTCCAACGCCCTGATCTCCCCGACATCGCGAAGACCCCAAGGCTCACCATCGTACAGACATGCCTCCGCCTAAGAAACGCGGCATCGTCATCCGCGACAACGCGGAGTAGGCCCTTCATGATGGGGAGCGTAGCCAAGGGCACAAGAGCAGGTCGCATCATGACCTTCCGTGTCCGACAAACAACTGTGACAAGCGTGAGGCATCGCAGGAGGGTAACAGCAAGAAGGCTAACCCACCACCACCTCCGCCTCCGTCACCACCTATCAGCCACCATGGCGGAGGAGGCCCATGTCGTTCACACAGCCCATCCCCTGTTGGCAAAAGAAGAAAATAAGCCTGGAGCCATACGACGCACGATCACGTCTGGACAAGATCCATGAGGCCCCGGATGGATCATACCTGGGACCACGCTGCTGTGGACCTGTAATACGGACCGCGGCTTACCCCAAGGGTTTCTGGATTGACAAGACCATCAAGCCCTATGACGGCACCGCCAAGCCAGCTACATGGTTGCAGGATTACGGAGACGTGGTGGAGATCGCGGGGGAAACCCCAACGTTGTCGTCAAGTACCTCCCACTGATGCTGGCGGGCACGGCCCGACAATGGATCGATGACTTGCTGGAGAAATCTATCTGCAACTGGCTGGACATGCAAGAAGCATTCACCAAGAACTTCGAGGGTACGTACAAACGTCCTTGTACTGGTGGTGACCTACAACGGTGCATGCAGGAGAAAGACGAGTCATCTCGCGCCTACCTCTCCTGCTGGCTGGATATGAAGAATTCCGGCGCAAGAATGCACTCCCAGACCACCATGTCTGCCTTCATCGATGGGCTGGAAAGGGGTACGTTGTTCCGACATACGTTGAAGCGCCTGCAGGACAACCACCAGCTAGATCTCAACAAATTGATCTCGCTAGCTAGTGAGTTCGCGGCTACCGACGACGATACTCGCGGCTCCCTGCCGGCAACGGCCGTTCCAACTCAAGCTCGGAGGAACAACAACACCAAGCGAAAGAGCATGCCAGAAGAAAAGCAAACCTCCGACATGGTCGCCATGAATTTTGAAGGACGAGGTGATAGTGGACAGCATGGCCGAGGACGGGGGGCTGGTCATGGACAGCAGCGAGGGAGTGAAACAACCTCGGCAGTGCTCCGCGTTCCCCAAAACTACGAGGAGTACCGCGATATTCCGTGCCTCGTACACCTCGGCGCCAACGGCAAGGCCACACACACCAATTGCCATTGCAAGTTCGTCAACAACCTCAAGGAGGACCCGGAGTCCGGCTATAAGCAAAGTCGGAAGAACAGACCACGAGGGAAGGGCAAGGGGAAGAAGAAGGAGGAGGAGTCCAAGGATTCAAGTGACATGGACGAGTACGTTGACCCCAAGCACGCTGCCAAGAGAGACGGCAAGGGCAAAAACCCCTTCGAGAAGAAGACGGCAGTTTTCCACACTTTCCTTGGCACCCCCACCATCCGACAACAGAAGACCTCCATGAGGATACTGATGGCCACTCTACCCCCAGTTCCCCAATGCCTACGCTGGTCGGAGATTCCAATCATTTGGGACAGGAAGGATCACCCAGATCTCATCCCTATGGAAAACCAATACGCCATGATCATCAACCCCCTGATTGACGGCAATGAGTTCACCAAATGTAGGGTGGATAGTGGAAGCAGCATCAACATCATGTACCTGGATACACTGCACAATATGAACTTGACAGAGGCAAACCTAAGGCGGACTAGCACCATCTTCCATGGCGTAGTTCCTGGCCGGGAGGCTCGGTCCCTTGGGTGCATCACACTTCAGGTCGCTTTTGGCGATGTCAATAATTACCGCCAAGAACGCATGACCTTTGAGGTGGTCCCCTTCAAGAGCGTGTACCACGTCATATTCGGCCGCGACATCTTCCACACCTTCATGGCCAAGCCATGGTTCGTCTACAACAAGCGTAAGATACCAGGACCAAACGGTGTCATCACCGTATCCGGAAGCTTTACCAAGGCAAGGGATTGCGAGATTGGAGAAGCAGCCTTTGCAGAAGCTGTCCTCTATAGCAAAGAATTCAAGGAGATCCAGAGCAAGGTCGATGCCTAAGATATGCCAGCATTGAAGAAACAGATTTCTGACTCCGCCCCAGCATTCAAGTCCGCCATCGAGACCAAGCCGGTGGAACTTGTGGTAGGCGATGCCTCCAAGACCGCCGCCATTGGGACAAACCTGGACCCTAAATAGGAAAGCACGCTCGTCGAGTTCCTTCGTGAGAATAGGGACATCTTTGCCTTGCAACCTTTCGACATGAAAGGTGTACCTAGGTAACTTGCCAAGCACAACTTGAATATTGATCCAAAATGTAAACCAGTGAAACAACCACTACGACGCTTCGGAGACGAGAAGAGATGTGCCATAGGCAAAGAGATAGCTAGGTTACTTAAGGCTAGTTTTATCCGAGAAGTCCTTCACACCCGATGGGTGGCCAATCCTGTACTTGTCCCCAAAAAGGGAACCAAAGAATTAAGAATGTGCGTTGATTACACCGGCTTGAACAAAGCATATCCCAAGGATCCGTTTGCCCTGCCTCGCATTGACCAAGTCATTGACTCGACGGCTGGCACAGAGCTTTTGTGTTTTCTCGATGCATACTCAGGATACCACCAGATCACGATGAGGAAGTCGGACTAGTTGTCCACTTCATTCACTACACCCTACGGCACGTTTTGCTATGTCATGATTCCCTTTGGGCTGAAAAACGCAGGTGCTACGTACCAGCGGACAATGCAGCGTTGCTTACACGATCAAATTGGTCGAAACGTTCAAGCCTATGTGGAAGATATAGAGGTGATGTCTAGAAAGTCAAATGACTTAATCTCCGACTTAAAGAAACCTTTGATAATCTCCGAAAATACAACATGATGCTTAACCCTAAGAAGTGCGTCTTCGGGGTTCCAGCCAACAAATTGTTGGGATTTATCATTTCCCAGCATGGAATCGAGGTCAACCTGGAGAAAATCAAGACCATCTTAAACATAAACCGTTCGACATGCCTAAAGGACATACAACGGCTAACAGGTTGTGTTGCAGCAGTTAGTCGGTTCGTCAGCTGACTTGGAGAGAAGGCTCTGCCGCTGTATAAGTTGCTGAAGAAGGCAAACAAATTCACATGGATGGACGAGGCAGATGCAGCATTGAAGCAGCTCAAGGAGATACTTTCCTCAGCGCCTACCCTTGCAGCACCCGAGCTTGGGGAGCCCATGTTAATTTACATGGTGGCCACCAATCGGGTAATCGGCATCGTCGTCGTGGTAGAGCGGAAGCAAACAGGGCATGAGTACAGAGTTCAACGACTAGTTTACTATGTAAGCGAGGTCTTGACGGAGTCCAAGCAGCATTACCCACACTACCAGAAGCGTAGCCCGATTTTATCGCAGACTGGACGGAGATGCCTGATGCTACCCCTATACCAGAGCTAGAATACTGGGTGATGCACTTTGACGAATCAAAGATACTCAACGGCTCGGGGGCAAACAAATCCTGCCTGGCGTTCTCCTGGAGCATCTACGGACACCATGCGTGAAGGGAGCAAACGTAAACAACCTAGACAGAGTTGACTCTTTCGTTCACATGGTGACAAAGGTCCCTCCGGCTTGGACAAAACCATTCATGGAATATCTTGTACACGGAAATTTGCCCGACGACGAAGTCGAAAGACGGCAAATAGTACGTCGAGCAAAGGGCTATACCATAATCAATGGACAGCTCTACAAAAGAAGCACCACTGGTGTATATCTTAAGTGTGTTTCCCAGCAAGAAGGTATTGAAATCCTACACGAAATCCATCTCGGAGATTGCGGGCATCACGCCGCTCCTCGATCGTTGGTCGCTAAAGCCTTCCGGCAAGGATTCTACTGGCTGACCGCGAAGGCGGACGCCGACAAGATGGTTGAGACATGCATGGGATGCCAGTATTATGCCCGACAACCACATGTTCCAGCTGAAGAATTGCGAACAATACCAATAACTTGGCTGTTTGCAGTCTGGGGGCTGGACATGGTTGGTCCGTTGCAGACGGCACCATGTGGGTTTACGCATCTGCTAGTAGCATTTGATAAATTCACCAAATGGATAGAAGCTAAACCCATTAGAAAGCTCGATGGGGAAACTACCCTTAGGTTTGTCCGGGATCTAGTGGTGAGATTTGGCCTCCCACATAGCATTATCACCGGCAACGGCAGCAATTTGTCACTCGGAGAAGTGGAAGCTTATTGGTGGGAAAAGGGCATCCGACTTGACCTTGCATCTGTGGCACACCCACAGTCCAATGGTCAAGTTGAGCGAGCCAATAGATTAATTCTGCATGGAATCAAGCCACGTCTAGAAGCACCGTTGCATAGAGCAGCTGGAGCTTGGGCGGAGGAGTTACCATATGTGGTGTGGAGTTTACGAACTACACCCAACAGGTCTACCGTCTACACCCCTTATTTCATGGTATATGGAGCAGAAGCCATCCTGCCTTCCGACATCCTTCACGATTCACCAATAGTTGCCGCCTACGACGAAGATGACGCTGAAGAATCCAGACGCCTAGATGTGGACCTTCTCGAGGAGGAGCGCGTTTTGGCATGCCAAAGATCCGCCATCTACCAACAGAAGCTATGCAGCTACCATAGTCGCCGCGTTCGGCATCGCTCGTTGAAAGAGGGGGATTTGGTGCTCCGACTTAACCAGAAGAAGTCACACAAATTATCCCCGCCATGGGAAGGACCGTTCATCATAAGAAAGGCGCTACTCAATGGGTCTTACTACCTTGTTGACAATCATGAACTAAAGGATAGACCCAACGAGGATCATAAGCGTAAGCGACGTGACCCAGATGATGACTACCCAGAGCTTGATCGGCCATGAAACATAGCACAACTACGTCCTTTTTACACTTAGCATTTTTTATCTATTGTGTACCTCTTATATGATCAATGATATAAAGATGTCTGGTTCACTCATATTTCTGAGTCTTTTACCTCCTTTAGTGTCCATTTTTGGATCGTATAAAACCTTTATGCATAAGCTTTGTGATTGCACTTGTGAAAATTCCGCCTACGAGCGTTAGCTTAAGTTTTCTGGTCTACACGTTCTTTGTCGTTTTTATGTGGATTCTGGAGTAGTGACTTTCGGCAATTTATTGTCGGCGATTTTGTGCTTAGGTTATTGAAGGTGCCATTGGGCATCATCGCCTGAACGCATAGTTCCGACAACGAGTCTTCTGACTCACGAAAAGTCAAGCATAAAAACTAGAGTAATGGATAAGCCAGCACTTGCTTAAAAATATGTACATACTGGAACCAGTTCTTGAGTAGCAGGAAATAACAACCATTGTTTTTCCGCCTTAAGTTAACAAGTAGTTTTTTCCGCATACAAATTCTAGAGGAAACAAATATTACATATTGTTTTTTCATTCCTCTGGCGCAGGCGACTTGGATGCAGCATCATCAGTAGCAGGCATCCTCCTCGAAGTCGGCGGTTTTGAGGGACTCGGAGGAGCTTTGATTTTCACCTCAATAATCTCCATGGGCACGAAGACGTTAGGTTCGACCAACTCGGAGACTCTGGTATCATAACCCGCGAGCGACGCCAAGATAGCTTTGTGATCTATTTTCTGGCCATCATCGTCCACATCGGGGATACCAGAGGTCACTGTGTCGATGTCGGCATCTTCATAGTGTGCCTTGACCATTGACAACGCCATCCTCGCACCAGCCTGGGTACATGAAGCTTTCCATCTTACAATACGCTCGGGGGCTTGGCACAAGATCTCCGAGAACTTCATCACGGAATCCACCGCTTTGATGTTGATCTAGAGGTGCTTGGATATCTCCTTGGCCTGCTTGATGGCAGTGTTGATAAAGTTGTCGGCAAGGACCATGCATTCTTTTGGCGGAGGAGGCGACTGGGTCAAACCAATAGGAGCCGCAAAATTCCGACAAGGGAACGCATGAGTTCAATAACACAAAAACTTCAGAGTATTTAACTTACATAAGTACAAGACGGAGAATCACTTACTGAAGATGCCAATCTCAGCCTGCTGGAGGGTATCCACCATGTAGTCCCGTTCTTGTCGGAGGATCTTGTATGCTTCAAGATTGCGCTGATTTTGTTGATCGACAGCTTTCTTCTGCTCTTTCAGCATCGCGATCTCCTCCTTCAAGCGGTTCATATCCGTGTTAGCGGACTCCTATAGAACCTTCATAGAGTCCTCGTGCATCTTCAGCATATCCTTCCTCTCCTGCTTAAGGATCTTTTTTTGCTATCCAACAACTCAATGTGCTTGGATTGCTCAACAATATCCTTGGCCTTGGCAATGGCTTCTGAAAGTCGGAGAAAGAACAGTACATGGTGAGTACTCGGATAATGTTGGCACAAGACCAAGTCGGAATATGAAAACAAAAGGAAAAACAGACTCTTGCTCTTGGTGATTTGATCCTTCAAGAAGGCAGTTTTACCTTTTTTGGCTTCCAAATCCGTACACATCTTCTAGAACTTCTCGTTGGCCACGCCTCTCCGAGCATTCTCATTCTGTGGAAATAAAATTTAAAGCTGTTTAGTCTACTTGGAGCATCTAGCCAGATAACTACCCACCTAGAGTCTTGGGGGCTACAGTGAGAGTTTTTTAACTTGGCAATATGCTTGGTCTTTCTTTAAGCATCTAGTCGGAACTGATTCAGTTTTCAACTAGAAACTTGGGGGCTACAGTATAAAGTTTTTTAACTCAGTCATATGCTTAGTCTTTCTTTAAGTATCTAGTCGGAACTAATTCAGTTACAACTAGAGACTTGGGGGCTATAGTATTGAAATTTACAAACACTGTGTATGCTACTCTGAAAGTATCTAGTCTGTTGGGGAGGTGACCCCGGATAGGGTCAAGACGGGGGAAGCCAAGAGGAGTTTCCCCGGTCTTATACCGAGTTACTGCTTATATCGGCTGAGTCATGTAAAGGTCGGCCGAGATGAGCATGACCATGAAGTTTACCAGAGGGGTTGTACATTATTCGGCCGACGTACGAGTTAAGTCGGTCGGGCAGGTCCGAAGAAGCCATAATGCAGGTGAAGGCCAAGCCGAGTTAAGCGAAGCAGGGCCGAATAACATGAAGCTTGTGGGAGAAGGAGAAGTCAAACCCTAGCCTTGGGCTAGGAAGAATCTGAACAGAGCCAAGCGCAAAGGACAAGGCGCAGAGGAGCAGAAGAGCAGAAGGAGGTACGGAGGTGACAGTCCTGGAACCCGAGGCATGTAGGTGGGGCTCTCTGTAACTTTGCCGTCATTAGAAGGGGACACGGAAAGGATCTCGCCGAGTTACTATATTGGTACAAGCATATTCCTCGAATATGCTTGCCACGTCAGCCCTAGAGGAGCCAAGGCACACCCTTTATAAGGAAAGGGTTGGATACTGAGAAGGGCATCGGCTCATTCTATACCGTTAGGCTGGTAGAAGTTCATCATTTCTTCCTGCATACAGCTCGAGGAGCACTTGTAGCCCAAGAAAGGAGAAATAAAGATCTGTGTGTTAGTCATTTGTGTGTAGAATTGACTACATCTTCCCTCCCCAGATCCCTCTAGCATCCATTGGCCCCATACTTTAGCCTACCCATGGCATCTGCCGTGCCACCACCACGACAGTTGGCGCCCACCGTGGGGCCAGCAGCGGTGCTAGCTGGAGTCATGATCCGGACGGGAAACTTCATCCACACCGGCGAGCGCGTTGTCTCTGTCTTAGTCCGGAGATTTGATCTATGTGACTACGTCAGCGATAACGCAGGCAGCTTCAGGGGAAAAACTCCTCCGCGCAATGGCGTCTTCATCAACTTGGGCATGCACCAGATCTACGTTGGCGTCGACACCTCCGGCATTTATCCTCACCAAGTTATTATTGCAGGAGAGCCCCCCCCCCTTATCGCCGCAAACGGTCCGTGTGGAGAACGCCCCGTCAGCAGCGTCGAGGTGATGGTTGCAGCCGGGGTGCAGGCGGGAGCAGCGGGCGCCGGATCAAGCAAGGATCCGACGACGGGAGTGTAGGTGACCACAAAGCAGGCAGCTCCACCGCCCATCGAGGTAGATCCTTCGGTAGCCAACCCAGCCGAGATGCAGGAGACGACCCCAAAGGCACCAAGGGTAAGATGGCCACCTCTAGAAAGACCAGAAAATATTCTCCAGGCAACTATAGATAACCTGACCACGCCTGTAGCGCTGATACTTGATCCGGCTAATGCTCAGGCAGAATTAGAAGAAACCAGGCAAAAAGTACTGGTAGAGGCAAAAAAGGTGTCGGCATTGTGGGAGTCCTTAAACAGGACCCTGCGAGAATATGCTAAGGCAAACAAGCTTGATGTCGCCCCCGAGCGGGTTGATGAATTAAGATTGAGAGGGAAGAACCTCATGGATGATATCAATAAAGAGCATGAGACTCATAAGGCATATTCAGTCGATCTAGGCTTGCCGAGGTATATCACCCCGGCAAAGAACCTAAGGGCGGCAAATGCCGCTGCACTAGAGTTAGAAGGACTAACCGGCGAAGCCCGGCAGAAACAGCAAGAAAGAGTGAATGAGCTGGTGCGAATTGCGAACCAGCAGAATGAAGAAATGCTAAGGGCAGACCCGGCAAGGCCTGGTTCCTCGCGAATGGTTCATTCGGCCGGTGCAGCGCCCTCCCTATCTGTGGCAGCAGCATCCTCACCCGGAAACAATGCGCGAAAAGACAGAGCAGTAACTTCGGGAAAAAGAAATAAGCAAATTGTTCCATATGATCCGGCAGTAGCCAGAAAAGCAAATGAAAACAGAGGCAATGGGAGCCGAGGTAATAGTGGCGAAAGAAACCCCGGCCGTGTCGACAAAGGCAACGGAAGCCGAGGTAATGGGGATCTCGGAAGAGGAAATCACGAGAATAATATCCTGGCAGAAGGAAGGAGAGATCCACCGCCCAATCCTCAACCGATATATGAACCTCGGCAGGAAAGAGAAGTGAGACCAGCTTGCCACAATCAGGTGAATGAGAGGTACAATGATGGTTATTCATAGATGGAATATGCGGTTCATGGTGGAAATAACCACTATGGAATGCAGGAAAGAATTATGTACAGAGATTTTGTAGGGGTTCGTAGCATGGATAACAAAAAAATTCTACCGCATACAAACAAACAAGCCAAGATCTATCTACTAGATTGTAGCAACGAGTCGATAGAATAACTCACCCTCGAAGATTCCAAAGTGTTTAACGAGAGCGGATTCTCGTGGGTGATGTAGTCGTACTCTTCCCGATCTCAAGATCGTGTAGACGATCCTTCCGGCGCTGCGTTCCGGCAGCGCTTCCGCAGTCGGTCACACGTTCGGTACTCGATGAAGACCTTCCTCTCCCTTGTTCCAGCAGGCATCGGAGGTTGTCGCACTCTTCTCGCGATTCCGGCAGCACGACAGCGTAGTACCGGAAGTAGAGGGAAGATCTCGCAGGGCTTCGCCTTAAGCCGGAGCGAGTATGGTGGACTATGAGAGAGGCCTCGGTGATCTAGGGTTTATACGCACCAAGGAGAAGAGGCTAGGCCGGCGTCTAGGGAAAGGGGATTCCCCAACTCGGCGGCTAGGGTTTTGCCCTAGGCGGCGGTAGCAGGAGGTGGCGGCGCCGGCGGCTTGGGGCTAGGGTTTGCAGGGTGCAAGTTGTGTGCTTGGAGGGGCAGCCCTTCCCCTCCTTATATAGGTGGAGGGGGCCGGCCAAGGGGAGGGGAGTCCCTCCCCAACTCGGATTCCAAGGCCGGTGGTGGAGGGAGAGGGACTTCCTCCCCAAGTAGGTTTCCTACTCTCCCTCCACCAAGCAAAATAGCCGTTTGACTTTTCAAATTGGCGTTTGACTTTTCAAACTAGGATTTGATTTATCCCTTTATTTCTCTCAGCGATGACACCTAGTACATGATGCAACCATTCCAACTTGTTATGACACATTCATGTACCCTTCCCCTCCGGAGTGCCGGACATTCCGGAACCTTCTAGAACATTCCCGATGAAAACACCGGAACCATTCTCCAACCCCGAAACAGGACTTTCCTTATATGAATCTTATTCTCCGGACCATTCCGGATCTCCTCATGATATCCCGGATCCCATCCGAAACTCCGAACAACATTCGGTCTCTTACTCATCATTCCATAACTACTAAACAACATTGAATCCTTAAGTGTGTCTCCCTACGGTTCGTGAATTATGCGGACATGATCGAGACACTTCTCCGAACAATAACCAATAGAGGAAAATGGAAATTCATATGGATCCCACATATTTCTATGATTACTTTGCGATCGAATGAACCACTTACATACGATACCGATTTCCCTTTATCTCACGATAGTTTACTTATCCGAGGTTTTGATCGTCGGTATCTCTGCATACCTAGTTCAACCTCGTTACTGATAAGTACTCTTTTCTCGTTCCCATGATATGTGATCCCTTGTGAGTCAGTCACATGCTTGCAATCCAATTGGATGACAAGCCAAGTAAAGTATATCTATCCGTCATATGGATGGACAAATCCCACTCTTGATCCATGTGTCTCAACCAATACTTTCCGAACACTCAATGCCACCTTTATAGCCACCCAGTTATGATGTGGTGTTTGATGTCATCAAAGCATCCTTCTGGTGATGGTGATATGCATGATCTCATGGTCGAAGGAATTAGGTTACTATGTATCAGAAAGCATATAGCAATTGAACTATTTAAAATGACTTGATCTTTATGCTACGCTTATCTATAGGATTATGTCCATCATACCATTCTCCTAACGATATGATCTTGTTGTTAATAACATCTCAATGTTCATGATAGGGAAACCACAATCATTTATTAACCAACAAGCTAATATTATAAAGAGACTTTACTAGGGACTCTAATTTAGTTTACAAATCACACAAGTATTAATGTTTCCTTGTTAATACTGTTATAGCATGAATGTAAACATTTATCATAAACACAAATATATAATAATAACTATATTTATGATTGCCTCTAGGGCATATCTCCAACAGTCTCCCACTTGCACTAGAGTCAACTAATCTAGATTACATGGTAATATACCGAACACCCATGGCAGTTTGGTGTTGGTCATGTTTTGCCCTCGGGAGAGGTTTAGTCAACGGATCCGCCACATTCAGATCTGTGTGTACTTTGCAAATCTTTATATCACCATCTTGGACATGTTCTCGAATAGCGTGAAAACATAGCTTGATATGCTTCAGCTTCTTGTGTGACCTTGGTTCTTACGCATTGGCTATGGCTCCCATGTTATCACAGTAGATAGACATTAGGTCCAGCGCACTTGGAACCACACCGAGCTCTGTAATGAACTCTTTCATCCATATCGCTTCTTGTGAAGCCTCCGAAGCAGCCATATATTCCGATTCAGTTGAAGATCTCGCCACAATGCTTTGCTTTGCACTCCTCCAGCTAACTGTTGCACCATTCAAAGTAAATATGTATCCAGATTGTGATTTAGAATCATCCGGATCGGTGTTCCAACTAGCATCGGTGTAACCATTAACAATGAGCTGTTCATCAACTCCATAAGAAATAACCATATCCTTAGTTCTTCTTAAGTACTTAAGGATATTTTTGACTGCTGTCCAATGATCCACTCCTGGATCACTTTGATATCTGCTAGTCAAACTAACAGCATATGCAATGTCGGGTCTAGTACATAGCATGGCATACATTAGAGATCCTATGGCTGAGGCATAGGGAGTCTTACTCATCCTTTCTCTATCTTCTGCCATTGCTGGACTTTGAGTTTTACTCAAGGTCGTATTGGGCAACATGGGCAAGAACCCTTTCTTGTTATCTTCCATTCCAAACCTCTTTAGAACTTTGTCCAAATATGTACTTTGTGACAATGATATTAGACGTCTCGATCTATCTCTATAAATCTTTATGCCCAATATGTAAGCTGCTTCGCCAAGATCTTTCATTGAAAAACTATTATTCAAATATTCCTTGACACTATTAAGAAGGTTTACATCATTCCCAATCAACAATATGTCATCTACATATAGTATTAAGAATGCTACAGAGCTCCCACTCACTTTCTTGTAAATACAAGCTTCTTCATAAGTTTGTATAAAACCAAAACTTTTGATTAGCTTATCAAAACGTTGATTCCAATTACGGGATGCTTGCTTCAATCCATATATGGACCGTTGAAGTTTGAATACCTTGTTAGCATCCTTAGGATCGACAAAACCCTTGGGTTGCATCATATACAACTCTTCATCAATGTCTCCATTGAGGAACGCTGTTTTGACATCCATCTGCCGTATCTCATAATCATAATGTGCAGCGATTGCTAACATAATCCTCATAGACTTTAGCTTCGCTACTGGTGATAAAGTCTCATCATAGTCAACTCCTTGAATTTGTCGAAACCCTTTTGCGACAAGTCGAGCTTTATAGACAGTAACATTACCATCAGCATATGTTTTCTTCTTGAAAATCCATTTGTTCTCGACAGCCTTCCGGCCATCCGGTAAGTCCACCAAAGTCCATACTTGGTTTTCGTACATGGATCCAATCTCGGATTTCATGGCTTCTTGCCATTTATTGGAATCTGGGCTCATCATTGCTTCCTCATATGTCGCAGGGTCATCGGTGTTGTCTAACAACATGACACTCATAACAGGATTATACCAATCAGGAGTGGTACAAGTTCTCGTTGACTTGCGAGGTTCTGTAGCAACTACAACCGAAGTTTCATGATCATCATCATTAGATTCCTCTCTTATCGGTGCAGGCACCACAGGAACTTCTTCCGGTGCTGCGCTACTCGCAAGTTCGAGAGAAGGTTCGACAACCTCGTCGAGTTCTACTTTCCTTCCAGTCACTTCTTTCGAGAGAAATTCCTTCTCTAGAAAGGATCCATTCTTGGCAACGAAGATTTTGCCTTCGGATCTATGATAGAAGGTATACCCAATAGTTTCCTTTGGGTATCCTATGAAGACGCATTTTTCCGCTTTGGGTTCAAGCTTGTCCGGCTGTAACTTCTTTACATAGGCTTCACAACCCCAAACTTTAAGGAACGACAATTTAGGTTTCTTCCCAAACCATAATTCATATGGTGTCGTTTCAACAGATTTAGATGGTGCCCTATTTAAAGTGAATGCGGTTGTTTCTAATGCATAACCCCAAAATGATAGCGGTAAATCTGTAAGTGACATCATAGAACGAACCATATCTAAGAGAGTTCGATTACAACGTTCGGACACACCATTACGCCGTGGTGTTCCCGGCGGTGTCAATTGTGAAAGTATTCCGCATTTCTTCAAATGCTCTCCAAACTCGTAACTTAGATATTCACCTCCACGATCAGAACGTAGAAATTTAATCTTCTTGTTACGTTGATTCTCCACCTCACTTTGAAATTCCTTAATCTTCTCGAAAGTTTCGGACTTATGTTTCATGAAATAGATATACCCATATCTACTCAAGTCATCCGTGAAGGTAAGAACATAACGATAAACACCGCGCGATGCTACACTCATTGGACCACACACATCGGTATGTATGATTTCCAATAAGTCCGTAGCTCGCTCCATCATATCAGAAAATGGAGTCTTAGTCATTTTTCCCATCAGACATGCTTCTCATCTTTCAAGTGATTCGAAATCAAGTGATTCAAGAAGTCCATCGGAATGGAGTTTCTTCATACGCTTCACTCCAATGTGACCAAGACGACAGTGCCACATATAGGTCGAGTTATCGCTCGATTTCAAATGTTTAGCTTCAATGTTATTAATATGTGTATTTCCACTATCGAGATTCAATAAGAATAGACCATCTATCAAAGGTGCATGTGCATAAAACATATTACTCATATAAATCGAACAACCATTATTCTCGGATTTAAACAAGTAACCGTCTCGCAATAAACAAGATCCCGATATAATGTTCATGCTTAACGCAGGCACCAAATAACAATTATTTAAGTATAAAACTAATCCCGATGGTAGATGAAGAGGTAGCGTGCCGACCGCGATCACATCAACCTTTGATCCGTTTCCAACGCGCATCGTCACCTCATTCTTCGCTAGCTTCCGTTTATTCTGCAGCACCTGTTTCGAGTTAAAAATATGAGCAACCGAACCAGTATCAATTACCCAGGCACTACTACGAGTACTAGTGAGATACACATCAATAACATGTATATCGGATATACCTTTCTTCTTGATGTTGCCGTTCTTCAAATCCGCCAAGTACTTTGGGCAATTCCGCTTCCAGTGACCTTCTCCCTTGCAGTAAAAGCACTCTGTATCAGGCTTAGGTTCAGCCTTGGTCTTCTTCGTCGGTGCGGTAACTTTCTTACCACCCTTCTTGAAGTGTCCCTTTTGCTTAGACTTGCCTTTCTTGAATTTGGTGGTCTTATTGACCATCAACACTTGGTGCTCTTTCTTGATCTCCACTTCTGCATATTTTAACATGGAGAAGAGTTCTGGCAACTGCTTCTTCATGCTTTGCATATTGTAGTTCATCACAAAGTTCTTGTAACTTGGTGGTAGTGATTGTAGGACACGGTAAATCCCCAAAGCATTAGGAATCACTATACCCAAGCTTTGAAGTTTGTTTGCGTGCCCAGACATCTTAAGCACATGCTCACTGACGGAGTTGGCCTATTCCATCTTGCAGTTAAAGAACTTTTCAGAAGCCTCATAGATCTCAAATGTCGCGTGAGTCTCAAAAATCAATTTGAGTTCACGGACAATATCATGTGGGTCTGAATTCTCAAACCTTTTCTGAAGCTCCGATTCCAAACCATACAAGATAGCACACTGAACTGTGGAGTACTAATTCTTCCGAGCGAGGTAAACGTTCTTTACTTCATCGGTAGCATCAGCTGCAGGCGGGTCACCCAGCGGTGCATCCTGCACATAGGTCAAATTACCAGCATTGAGGACAATCCTCAAATTGCGGAACCAATCCGCGAAGTTGCTTCCATTGTTTTTCAACTTTTCTTTCTCTAGGAACGCATTAAAATTGATGGTAGGGGCCGCCATTGATCTACAACATATTTGCAATAGTTTAGACTAAGTTTATGACAAATTGAGTTCTAATTAATAGTTAAATTAATCTAGGTGAACTCCCACTCAAAAAATATCCCTCACATTGTTTTAGTGATCACATGAACCAAATCCACCACAACAAAACCGATCATCACGAGAGTTGATGTAGCTTCAATGGCGAACAATCGACATGTTCATCATATCTACTATATGATTCATGCTTTACCCTTCGCTGATCCGTGTTCCGAGACCATGTTTGTACATGCTAGGCTCGTCAAGATCAAACCTTAGCTTCCGCATGAGCAAATCTGGCTTGCTCACGTTGTATACACTTGCAGAATCTAACACATCCGATCATCACGTGGTGCTTCGAAACAACAAGCTTTAGCAACGGTGCTTACTAAGGATGAACACTTTAGAACTTGAAATTTATGTGCATGAGGGATCACCTTATAATGCTACCATCGTTAACTAAGCAATACAAGATACATAAAGGATTAACATCACATGCAATTCATAATATGTGATATGATATGGCCTTTCTTCTTTGTGCTTCCGATCTCCATCTTCAAGCACGAACATGATCTCCATCATCACCGGCATTGCATCAAGGTCAATGACGCTGCTCCATGGTTGTCGTCCACCAGCTTCAACTATTACAACTACTTTGAATAGACACGCGGGTCTTAACATAAATTAAAGACAACCATATGGCTCCTGCCGGTTGCCAACTTACAATAAGGAACATTGCATACATCAAATATAATCACAATCATGGCCATATCACATCACAACACACCCCTGCAAAACAAAGTTAGACGCCTCTAATTTATTTGCATATTTTATGTGGTTTGGGGCTTTCAATAAGTATTGATCTAACTTACGAACAAGAACCACAACGTTGATGTTTGAACTATCAAGTGCCCGTTGTAAATTGGATCTATACTATAATGGGAGAGACAGACACCCGCAAAGCCACTTATGCAATACAAGTTGCATGTTGAGCGTGGAGCAAGTCTCATGAACGATGTCATGTAAGGTTAGCCCGGGCCGCTTCATCCCATCATACCGCAAGATGCAAAGTACACAAGAAGCAATTGATAATAAAAGCACCACCACCCACAATGACCATTGTGTTCTACTCGTGCAACAGATCTACATATAGACACAGCTCTGATACCACTGTAGGGGTTCATAGCATGGAAAGCAAAAAAATTCTACCGCATACAAACAAACAAGCCAAGATCTATCTAAAAGATTGTAGCAACGAGTCGATAGAATAACTCACCCTCGAAGATTCCAAAGTGTTTAACGAGAGCGGATTCTCGTGGGTGATGTAGTCGTACTCTTCCCGATCTCAAGATCGTGTAGACGATCCTTCCGGCGCTGCGTTCCGGCAGCGCTTCCGCAGTCGGTCACATGTTCGGTACTCGATGAAGACCTTCCTCTCCCTTGTTCCAGCAGGCAGTGGAGGTTGTAGCACTCTCCTCGCGATTCCGGCAGCACGACGGCGTAGTACCAAAAGTAGAGGGGAGATCTCGCAGGGCTTCGCCTTAAGCCGGAGCGAGTATGGTGGACTATGAGAGAGGCCTCGGTGATCTAGGGTTTAGACGCACCAAGGAGAAGAGGCTAGGCCGGCGGCTAGGGCAAGGGGATTCCCCAACTCGGCGGCTAGGGTTTTGCCCTAGGCGGCGGCAGCAGGAGGTGGCGGCTCCGGCGGCTTGGGGCTAGGGTTTACAGGGTGCAAGTTGTGTGCTTGGAGGGGCAGCCCTGCCCCTCCTTATATAGGTGGAGGGGGCCGGCCAAGGGGAGGGGAGTCCCTCCCCAACTCGGCTTCCAAGGCCGGCGGTGGAGGGAGAGGGACTTCCTCCCCAAGTAGGTTTCCTACTCTCCCTCCACCAAGCAAAATAGCCGTTTGACTTTTCAAATTGGCGTTTGACTTTTCAAACTAGGATTTGATTTATCCCTTTATTTCGCTCAGCGATGACACCTAGTACATGATGCAACCATTCCAACTTGTTATGACACATTCATGTACCCTTCCCCTCCGGAGTGTCGGACATTCCGGAACCTTCTAGAACATTCCCGATGAAAACACCGGAACCATTCTCCAACCCCGAAACAGGACTTTCCTTATATAATCTTATTCTCCAGACCATTCCGGATCTCCTCGTGATATCTCGGATCCCATCCGAAACTCCGAACAACATTTGGTCTCTTACTCATCATTCCATAACTACTAAACAACATCGAATCCTTAAGTGTGTCTCCCTACGGTTCATGAATTATGCGGACATGATCGAGACACTTCTCCGAACAATAACCAATAGAGGAATCTGGAAATTTCTACGATTACTTTGCGATCGAATGAACCACTTACATACGATACCAATTTCCCTTTGTCTCACGATAGTTTACTTATCCGAGGTTTTGATCGTCGGTGTCTCTGCATACCTAGTTCAACCTCGTTACTGATAAGTACTCTTTTCTCGTTCCCGTGATATGTGATCCCTTGTGAGCCAGTCACATGCTTGCAAGCCAATTGGATGACATTCCACCGAGAGGGCCCAGAGTATATCTATTTGTCATATGGATGGACAAATCCCACTCTTGATCCATGTGTCTCAACCAATACTTTCCGAACACTCAATGCCACCTTTATAGCCACCCAGTTACGGTGTGGTGTTTGATGTCATCAAAGCATCCTTCTGGTGATGGTGATATTGTTAGACCCCTCCTTTATAAAGGAAAGGATCCCTGTGATTGCAATGCTAGTCCCTGGATCAATGCTAGCATCCACAGTTTAAGATGAAGTACACAGATACAAAGGTCGTTTATTACATTCATTCCAGAGATAAAACATAGTCTTTTACAACTCATGGCCGTAGGCCTAATACAAGAGTTTTAAGGAACAAGTAAATAAACATAAGTCTTCATCTTCATGTGCCACAGGCAAGCATGTTGAGTGTAGACTCATGACTCCTACTCATCATCGGAGTAACCTGCAACATCACAAGTTACAGCCACGGAGGGTCAATACTTTGGAATAGTATTGGCAAGTGATACCTTAGTATATTTTAGGTGGACTATAATACTATATGCATTTTGTCTAAGTGTAGCTTGGCTTGCTTTGCTTGAAAATAGGTTTTACCTATTAGTTGAAATCACTAAGTTTTTTCTTTGTCCAAAACATTCCCAAGGAACCACCAATAGACATTGAGGTCCTTCACCCTTGTTCACCCACAAATTTTACTTAGAAGTTGGAGTGATGAGATTCTTGTAGCTTCCATGTATTGATGCTCAAATTGTCCATTGCCTTGGACTAGGCTAAGTACTTAGGTTTTCCATCTGCAGAGGTTGTGCACTTTCCCCACCAGACTTGGTTTCCCAAGACAGGACCTTTCAGAAGCCTTTCCTTAGTCAAAATGGACGCGCTCCAACCTATCATCCCAACTACCACCAACTGTCCAAGTGACTAAGTGCTAGCAACCTATATGATCATGGCAGAGCCCATATTGCCAAGTGGTTGCACTGTAAGATTTCTCAACACTTGGCCTCCAAATCCCTTTGTGCCTGGGTGGCATTCCACAAGTGAGATACACAACCCAAGTCCATGGCCTTGTGTAACCACTCAACATAACCCAATCATTCCATTCCACCCAGGGGGTTCATTTGACTTAGTTGTTTTTATTAGAAAGCATAAGTCCCATGACTTAGAAATATTTTTATCATAGTGTGTATGGATTTCCACCAACCCTTGTTTGCTAAATAGCTAGGCTAAGCATGATAAGATAACCTAACTTAGGAAAATTCCTTAGCAATTCTACAATTCTACACTACTTAGGATTTCCCAACTTAGCATTAGGCAAAATAACATGCAGTACTTAGCAAAATATCTAATGCTAGAACAAAACATAGGATAGAAATATTCATGAAAATATCACTTGCCTTGGTAGTGGGAAGAGTAGCACTCTTCACAATCACAATCACTAGCAAAATCTACACAAGAAATCATAGCATACAATTACACACAATTATATACAACCAAAAATAATATGAATGCATGCATGCAAGAATTTACTAAGTGGTGATTTTTGAAAATTCTACCAAGTATGCTCATGTCTACAGAAACTTAACATGTCACAAATTTGCCAGCTAAACTTATTTGGCACCAATATAATTTACCCAAAATAAATCTATATCTAAAATAGCCTTAAAATTGTTCTACAAATAAAATCATTTTATCTGTTACTATATGCTAAATAAATTGGATATTCAGAAAGGTCTTGTTTCACTGAATCCAACGGTATAAAATTTGCAAAAATCTAACGTGGCATTCAAAAGTTATAAGCATTTGAATTTGGAACAAATTTCTGATTTTAAATCTAATTTTAGATCTAACCTAGCCACGCGTCATGTTCTTATTCGCCCGTACCGTTTCGCACTGGATCGAGCTCCACAGCCGTAGGATCTAAATGAAATCTGGTGGCTCAGATCGCGTACCGCTTCGGGGTTAAGTGGATCTATCCTAGCGCTACGATACAGATCTAACGGCTGCTATTGTCCTGGTCAAGAACTGGCGGCGGAGCGGTGGCTACCGGCGGCGGAACTGTCGGTCGACGACGGAGGCGGCACTACAGGGGGTAAGTGAGAACGAGGAGTAGCTCACCGGGCTCAGGGGGTCACGGCGAAGCTCGTCGTACTCGCGGTTGGTCAAGGGGCGCTCGGGCACGGTTGCGATTGCTCGCCGGAGTGGAGGACGGCGTCGGTGTGTCGGGTGGTCGTTGTGGACGTTGCTGTGAACCACCCCAAGGCAAGATGAGGACACGATTAGATTCACAGAGTCAAGGCAGAGTCGTGTGCCTGAACTAGAAGACGCGGGGCGGTCGGGGCTTACCACTAGAGCTCGCCGGAGTTCGTATAGAAGACGGTGGCGGCCCGTCGACGATGCTGCCGGAGCTACGGTTCATGCGAGGGTAAACGAAATGTGTTAAAAGAAGCACAGAGGCTCACTGAACTAGTTTGCAAGAACGAGAGGCAGAGGGAAACTCAGAACTCACCGGAATTTGCCGGCGCAGTCGCCGGAGACGGCGGGGTTACAGAAGGTAATGCTCGCAGCCTGGTGGCGCTCTGGGTTCGGGGTTTGAGGGAGAAGAGAGAGGGGGCAGAGGGGGTTTATATAGCCAGGTCGTGAGCGAGAATCACTCGGCCAATAAATCGAATTGACGCCGCGAATTAAACACAGAAACGCCCGCGTTGATTTGGGGATGAACGGGTCGTGCGGGTGGAGACGACGCTGACGTGGAGAAGGCCCGCTTGTCAGCGAGGTGCGCGGAGTATAGGTGGGGTCTGCCTGTCAGCGGCTCAGCGCGTGCGCTTGCGCGTGAGAGAAGAATAAGAAGACCCCGGGTGGGCTTGCTGGGCTCGATTTGCTGCTGGGCCAGATTCTGGCCACGCGGCCTTTTTCCATTGAGGAGTCCTTTTCTTTTTCTAAATTCATTTTCTGGTATGAATTTGATATGAATTCAAATCCTTTTGAATCCAAACTGCTTTGGGAATTTTTGCAGGGTTTTGTGGGTTCAAAAACAGTCATTTTAACTAAGTGGTTACTTTGCAAGGCTTGGTCAAGCTTGGGTTTCAAAGTAAACAGAGATTTGCTATAGTTTGCAAATATTTGAAAAAGGATTTTGAAACTATTTCTAAATTTGGAATCTTGGGTTAAAAGCTTCACCTAATCTTTCCATCAATGGAGGCAAGCAAACAAGTACCTAACATTCAAATTTCAAAGGGTGATGGCCATTTGAGATAAATTGCCCACATGAAATCATAGCTCAAACTTCTGTCTCTAAATGATTTTTGAGAAAAACCCTAAATGGATGAATGATGCAAAGATGATATGAATGAGTTTTGAAACTATGATTTTTGGGATGTTACAGATATGCATGATCTCATGGTCGAAGGAATTAGGTTACTATGTATCAGAAAGCATATAGCAATTGAACTATTTAAAATGACTAGATCTTTATGCTACGCTTATCTATAGGAGTATGTCCATCATACCATTCTCCTAATGATATGATCTTGTTGTTAATAACATATCAATGTTCATGATAGGGAAACCACAATCATTTATTAACCAACAAGCTAGTATTATAAAGAGACTTTACTAGGGACTCTAATTTAGTTTACAAATCACACAAGTATTAATGTTTCCTTGTTAATACTGTTATAGCATGAATGTAAACATTTATCATAAACACAAAGATATAATAATAACTACATTTATTATTGCCTCTAGGGTATATCTCCAACAGATTTGCCGTCAAGTGATGCAAGAGTAAAACTGGACCGGCTGTACCGGTCCGAGTTGTTAGAAGAGCAGGGTCCACCGGGTCCGGCATGTTTCGTACCATGGATCATAAGCGAGCCGCCAGTGCCAAACTTTCAGCTGGCAAGAGGAACGAAAACATACAATGGGAGCACCAAACCGCAGGATTGGTTGATTTATTATGCCACTGCTGTAAAAATAGCAAGTGGAAACTTGCGATGGGCAGTAAGATATGTCCCGCAAATGCTGGAAGGGCCAGCCAGAGTATGGCTGAATAATATGCCTCTAGGCACCATCAACTGTTGGTTGGATTTTGAAGAGATGTTTGTTAGCAACTTCACCAGTACTTATAGAATCACAAGCGATAGCTTGGTTCGCTCAAGGATGTCGTTATGCCAGTGTCTTGTGGCAGCGACTGCAAAGAGATATGCCAACAACTTTGGTAGAAACCATCAGGATAGCGGATTCGTATGCATTGGGAGATCCGACGCAACCAGAGCTGATGTCGGTACATCATCGGGAGCATCAAGATCAATATGCAAGAGATGCGTCCGGGTCATCGAGGCGCAATGAATTCAGAGGAAGAAGAAGAGAGGAAAGACCGGATTACAGATATGCCTCCAATCAGGTGGCAGCGGTAGTGCAAGATCAGCCGAATCACGGAAACAGTCAGCGGCAGAAGAATGGTCCTCGGCAATGGACACCAAGGAATGAAGGGAAGAGACAGTGGACACCAGAACAGAAGAAGCAATGGCAGGAAAGGCCGAAGTACACGTTTGAGTCCATGTTGGATCAACCGTGTAAGTTTCACACTTCAAACCCGGCCAAGTCGGCCAATCATACAACCCGGCAATGCGCCTGGATGAAAAATGCAATGGGTAACCCGGCGGGCATGCAAGCACCCTCCCATCAGGCACATCAGCAGCAGCTGCAGTTGACTGGAGCAAATGCACAGCAACTAATGTTACCCCCTCCTCCCCCGAGGTATGATAACTCGGACAGGAGAGATGCAGTGCATCAAGTGATGAATCAGGGTCAGGATGGAAGGGCAAACCCCAGAAATAATGGATGCAATGATTACAGGGAACACCATCAATCATATTGCGTGTTCACAACAGAACAGCAAGACAGGCAAAGTGTACAGCGCCGGCATATGGAAGTAAATGCAGTTATGCCGACAGTACCAAGATATGTGCCTTGGTCAGATCAAGAAGTAACTTGGAGCATAAAGGATCATCCCAAAGTAATGCCGAATCCGGGGTCGTACGCACTCGTACTAGATCCGACATTTGTCGGACCGAGCATTAATGTGAAATTTTCAAAAGTACTCATTGACAATGGGAGCAGTATCAATATCATGTACAAGGATACAATGCATAAACTCGGAATATCGCAGAATATGCTGCAATCCACGAGAACCACGTTCCATGGAATAGTGTCGGGACTTTCGTGCGAACCCATTGGGAAGGTTCGGGTAGATGTGTTATTCGGCACAAGGGATAACTGCAGAGCAGAAAATTTGGAGTTTGAGGTGGTGGATCTAGAGAGTTGTTATCATGCTTTACTCGGGCGGCCGGCATTGGCCCAATTCATGAGCAGCTTCCACATAACTTACTTGAAAATGAAACTACCCGGACCACAAGGGGTGATAACAGTAGCAGGAGATTATAGGAATTCGATGGAATGTGCCTCGGGCGGATCGAACCTGGCCGAGTCATTGGTGATCGCAAGAGAAAAAAGAAGGATTCAAGAGGTAGAGGCTCTCGCTCAGTCGGCGCAGCTGAATATGCCGGCATTGGCCAACCCACATGGAAGTGTTTCTTTCCAGCCGACTAAAGAAACGAAAAAAGTCCAGATAGATGAGCAGTTCCTAGAACGCACCATCACAATTGGTGTCGGCCTGGATGCCAAATAGGAAGGCGGGCTCACCAACTTCCTCCGTGAGAATTGGGACATCTTTGCATGGTCAACTCAAGACCTGCAAGGTGTGCCGAGGGAGTTGGCTGAGCACTCTCTGCATGTAAGGCCAGGAGCAAGGCCGGTGAAGCAACCTCTCCGCCGCTTCGCCGAAGACAGGAGAAAAATAATAGGGGATGAGATAGCTCGGCTCCTGGCGGCAGGGTTCATCATGGAAGTGCTTTATCCAGATTGGTTATCAAACCCGGTGTTGGTAGAAAAGAAAAAAGATGATCCAAATGTAGTCGCCGTATGGCGAATGTATATTGATTACACGAACCTGAACAAGGTGTGTCCAAAAGATCCTTTTCCTTTACCTAGAATAGACCAGGTCATTGATTCAACCGCTGGTTGTGAGTTGTTATCATTTGTAGACGCGTATTCTGGTTTTCACCAGATACCGTTAAATCCGGCCTATCAAATAAAGACTGCGTTTATTACCCCGTACGGGGCTTATTGCTATCGCACCATGCCATTCAGCCTGCGTAACGCAGGGGCAGCGTACCAGAGATGTATGCAAAAATGTCTGCATGACCAGATAGGAAAAAATGTACAAGTATATGTAGATGATGTGGTTATCAAAACCAAAGAAAGCAAAACGCTTCTGGATGATATTCGGCAGACATTAGTGAACTTGAGAAGGTTCTGAATGAAGCTTAACCCGGAAAAATGCACCTTCGGTGTACCGGCTGGAAAACTACTCGGTTTTCTCGTATCTAGCCGAGGTATAGAGGCCAACCCAACTAAGATAAGAGCAGTAGAAAGGATGGAATTGCCGAGATGTCTAAATGACGTACAGAAGTTCACAGGTTGCCTAGCCTCGCTTAGCCGATTTGTATGTCGGCTGGGAGAGAAGGCATTACCACTTTATCAACTAATGAAAAAAGCTGATAAGTTCATTTGGACACCACAAGCAGATAATGCGTTCCATGAACTGAAGAAGATGTTGGTCACAGCGCCAATCCTGGCCTCTCCACTGTCAAAAGATCCTATGTTACTTTACATAGCCGCCACAAACAGAGTAGTAAGTGTTGTGATCGTGGTGGAACGAATTGAAGATGATAAATCAGTACAAAGGCCGGTATATTACCTAAGTGAGGTACTATCAGCCTCAAAGTAGAACTACCCACATTATCAGAAGATGGCATATGGAGTGTACATGTCGGCAAAGAAACTTAAACATTACTTCGAAGAGCACCCGATCAAAGTGATCTGTGAAGCGCTCATAGCCGACATATTGAGCAACAAAGATGCAAGCGGCCAAATAGCAAAATGGGCAATTGAATTGTCACCTTATGCTCCGCAATTTGATAGGCGAGATGCAATTAAATCTCAGGTTGTGGACGACTTCTTTATGGATTGGGCCGAGGTACAATATGAGCCACCATTACCAGATCCGAATTATTGGACAATGCACTTCGACGGTTCCAAGCTGAGGAATGGCTTGGGGACGGGGATAGTGTTAACCTCGCCAAAAAGATATCAGCTGAAATATGTGCTACAAATACATTTTGCCGCATCAAACAATGTAGCCGAGTACGAAGCACTCGTCCATGGATTGAAGGTGGCAAAAGAGATTGGGATACGCCGGATCTTATGCTACGGAGATTCAGATCCAGTAGTACAACAAGTATCAGGCAATTGGGATGCGCTAGATGCCAATATGGCCTTATATAGATTCCATGCACAAAAACTCAGTGGATACTTCGATGGATGTGAATTTCATCATATACCTCGGGCAGAAAACGACGTTGCAGACACGCTGTCAAAACTCGGATCAACCAGGCAATCAATTCCCCCAGGTATCGCCCTAGAGCACCTAAGAAAACCATCAATAACACCATCACCAGAGTCCGAATCCATCTTTATTCCGGTGAAATCAAGAGAAGATAGTATGTCGATGGAAGTTGACAAAGAATGTAACCCGGAGTTTTAGAAAGTGAACCCGGCCGATGCACGGATGGATATGGAAAAATCCGAGGTGGTTATGTCGACGGAAAATATGGAAATAGATAATGAGATTATCCTAGAGAAAATCATGCCAACATGGGCGCAACCCATATTTTCCTTCCTTAAAGATGCGACTTTGCCGAATAACGAGGTATTGGCTAGACAGACAGTGAGAAGAGCTAAAGCTTATACAATCATAAACAATGAGCTGTATAAAAGGAGCGTCACAAGCGTGTTGCAAAGATGTGTGGATTCGGCGGAAGGCCAATAGATCCTCCTAGATATACATCAAGGAGAATGCGGGCATCACGCCTCGTCCAGAGCTTTAGTGGCCAAAGCATTCAGGCATGGATTTTATTGGCCAACAGCGTTGAAAGAGGCCAAAGAACTGGTGGAAAAATGTAATGGTTGCCAGAGATATGCCAGCAAGATACATATGACATCGTCCGAGTTAAAAACGATACCAATTACTTGGCCGTTTTCTGTATGGTGTTTAGATATGGTGGGACCATTCAAGCCGGCCCGAGACGGAATGACCCACATCTTAGTCATGGTCGACAAATTCACAAAATGGATTGAAGTGAAACCAATAAAAAAATGTGATGGACCCACAGCAGTAAAAGTCCTCAAAGATATTATCTTGAGATATGGTTACCCACACAGTGTTATTACAGACAATGGTACAAACTTTACTGAAGGAGATTTTGCTAGATTCTGTCAAGAAAAACACATAAGACTAGATGTCGCCTCGGTGGCTCACCCGGCATCTAATGGGTAAGTAGAAAGATCCAATGGACTAGTATTGTCTGGAATAAAACCCCGACTCGTCGAACCACTGCAAAGGTCGGCAGGGTGTTGGATCGAGGAACTACCAGCAGTACTGTGTAGCCTCAGAACTACCCCGAATAGGTCAACAGGGTATACCCCATTTTTTCTGGTATATGGAGCAGAAGCCGTGCTTCCAGCCGACATAATACATGACTCGCCAAGAGTTACCCAGTATACAACCGCTGAGGTAAATGAGATAGCTCGGCAAGATGATGTTGATCTGCTAGAAGAAGCCAGGGAGTTGGCACTATCAAGATCAGCTATCTATCAGCAAGACTTACGACGATATCACAGCAAGAAAGTCAATCCACGAGTGTTTAAAGAAGGAGATTTGGTCCTTCGGCTAGTGCAACGCACAGCCGGCATGCACAAACTATCGCCACCATGGGAGGGACCATTCATCGTGAGCAAAGCATTGCACAATGATGCATATTACCTAATTGATGCTCAGTCATCAGAAAAGAACAAGGCAAACAAAGCTGGTGAGGAATCGAAAAGACCATGGAACATAGCTTTACTTCGCCCATTTTACTCCTAGGAGTCATTTATGATACGTTGTAATGTGACGCTTCAGGTCAGAGTATCGACTATGTATTAAACCTCGGCACCTTGAGCAGTGACTCGGGGACTGCTCTATGTTATTTCTTATTTTGGGTTATGTATCAAACCTCGGCACCTTGAGCAGTGACTCGGGGACTGCCCTATGTTATTTTTCATTTTGGGTTATGTATTAAACCTCGGCACCTCGGGCAGTGACTCGGGGACTGCCCTGTGTTATTTCTCATTTATGGATTATGTACTAAACCTCGGCACTTTGAGTTATGCACTTTGAGCAGTGGCACGGGGACTGCCCAACGTTATTTTTTATTCCTGAATTATGTGTTGAATTTCAGGACCTCGAGCAGGGAACTCGGGGACTATAATATATTATCCCTTATCGCGAATTAGGTATTAAAAGCTCGAATTCTAGAACACTGGCTAGGGAGTTGCCCCATGATGGTCACCCGTCACAAAAATGGGCATTAAACTTCGGCACCCCGAACGGTAGGTCAGAAGTTACCTTGAACAATATTATTTCGATTTCCCCAAATATGGGCTTCGAGATTTATAGCTCGGATAGAGATCAACAACACAATGTTTGAGCCGTCGAACTTATAAAGGCCAGGAAAAATTAAACGCCGAACTAAGATGGGTCAAATGAAAACACGCAATCCGAACTTATGAGATTGAAGGCCACCAAAGCCAAGATTTAAACCAACAAGATCTGTTTAGACAGACTAATACCGATCACCATCATACGTGCCTTAGCGGCAAAAGGCAAAAGAGGTTCATACCACACAGAAAGTCGGACAATTGTTTCATACACATCATACGCCCGGCATACCGGGGATAAGAAATAACTTAAAAGTTTTTTGAACCTAAGGGGCAGCGACTTGGTCAGGCACTAGGCGCTCCGAGGTAGACGGTACCTCGGCCGAAGTTGCTTCGCCCTCCACAGAACCAGGAGCAACTTCGGGGGAAGCCCGGGGCTGTTGAGAAACATTAGCTTGAGCTTGAGAATGCCCAGTCCCTTTGGAGGATGATCGCGCGTCGCCGTCCCCATCCGAGCTTGCGCTGGAATCACCAGAAGTGTCCAAGTCGGCCTCATCCTCGTCCTGGTCGGCCGAATTATCATCAGAGGCATCTTCGACTACGACGTCATCCGCCGGGTTAGAAAGAAAACTCAGCCCTTCAATCCAGTTATGCACGTCAGCATACTCAACAAGCTGGAAGGCACGAGATTGTCGGCGAGCGACGAATTCTGGATCCTCAACCCAACGGGATCCAGTGCGCAAATTTATCCAGGTATCGAGCGAAATATCCTCGTACCATGACATAATGACTGTGAGCGCCATATCAGCACCAGCTCGTCCAGCGGACTCCCTCCAGAGATTTAACTGGTTCTAGGATGCCATCAATCTTTCCACCAGTATCTTGATATCATCAATGTCAATAGTTCTAGAAGTATTCGGCCAGAGAACATGGTAGGCCCGGATGGCTGCCTGCACCAAATCCCTGCCCATAATCTTCATCGGACCAACGGCAGCGCCAACGGCAACCAAGAAGTCTTCCATCGAGTATTCTGGGCTCGCATCTGTAGGGACACCTCGGCGCACATAAGCATTAATCACCGCTCTAGATCTCACGGACTTAGCTTTTGGAAAATGGTCTATGCAAAATAAAAGTATATCGGTCAACAGTAAGAAATAGAAGAACATAACTCGGCCACGGTCAGAGACTTACGATGAATATAGCTCAGCATTCTCTGAAGATATTGAGCCCAATCACCCTTGGTCTTCTCAAAGCGAGTGATCTCCTCGCTCATCGCCTGTGTCTTGAGTTCAGCAGCCTCGAGGAGTTCTTTATTTTTCTGCAATTGCAGAGCTAGCCGATTGTTCTCTTCAGAGAACTCCTGGTCAACTTTCTCTAACTCATACTTCTGAGAGAGCTTGAGGGACTCCACCTCGGCGCGCAAGCGAATTATCTCGTCATCTTTCTCTTTCAGCTGCGCCGAGTGAGTAGCGGCTTGTTCTAAAAAATGCAGCATCATATCAGGCATGGGTATGCATTCTTGATGTGACGCTGCAAGAGTTTGTAACTCGGCTATACCAAAGCCAAAAGGTTAAAAGGAACCCGGGATAAGTTTCAAACGGAAATCTATAAAGAAAAAGGGTAACTAACCTTCTAGGGCCTTGACTTTCTTCTCAAGACGGATATTAAGATTTTTGATATTACATATTCACCAGAAAAATGAGCTAACACCTCAAGTCCAAAACAATAAGAACTTTAGGGACAATACAAAAGTTTGTTAACTTACCAGCTTTCTTCACCATGGGAATGACTTTTTCATACTTATCTTGCAATTTCTTATGTGCGAAAAGCAGCCTTTCGAATTCGGCGGTCCGCCGATCATGCGCAACCTAAGCAACAAAATAAATCGCAGTGAGATACTCGAAGCTAAGACAGATCCGAATCAAGCAAAGCTTAATTCGAACCTAGGTGGCTGGATATTCGAACACTAAGACAAAACCGAAGCAGGCAAAGCTAATAAAACTTCCAAACGAATAACAAGTTATTCGGTTGCAAGCTTCGGGGACTAGAGTATATATAATATCATTCAAATGACTAATGAAACGTCAATAAAAACAATTACCTTGTTCATCTTATCGCTGTCAAGCACGATCTTGGCAGCCAGATGCAAGAGACTGCTGATGTCGGAGAGTTGAAATGGCTGACTGCTCGGATTGCCCTCGAGCTGATCAGCAGCGTTCCAATTATTGGCATACTCAACCAACGAGTCGAGGTTGTTCCCACTCTCAGTACGAGTCAGGACTTTTGTAGCACCCCGGGTAAAACCACTACTAGAAAATCGCATGTATTATGTTTGTACATCAGCATGCACCATCATCATGTTCATCATGCCACCTTTCATGGAACATATAATTAAACGGTTGCATTTAAATTAACTCACTTGTATTCGGTTCTTGATATTTGTGTTTGCCTCCTTCAATATTTACCTCTTCCTCAGTTTTCATTCAAGTTGGTGCCATATCTGTGGAGCCATTATGTCATTTGGTTTTGGAGACTTGCAAATTCTAATTGTATACAAATGTCCAAATTGAGTTAGGGGCATCATCTCTTATTTCTATCTATTGGTTTGGTCTCCATCAAGTTCATCTTGTGATCCTATTCTTCCTCTACTTCTCAATTCTAAGCATTATATATCTATTTATTTTGGTGCGTCATCCTTGGCCTAATCATCCTATTCATTTTTTTAGCAACCTTTTAATCTTCTATCTTCTCCCTCTATGTTCAATCCAACCATCTGTCTTGTTGTTGGTACCTATCTACTATTTTCGATCTCTTTTATCCATTCTTGCCATGAGCCAGATTCCTGCTCCAAAACCACACATGCATGCCCATGGTTACTTTTCTCTTAAAATCACACATAATAATCTACACCATGCATCCCTCCTCTCGGCATGTGAAGCAATAGCCCAGCTAGACACGTTGGCCCTATTTTTCTTCCTCCCTTGACACACATGCTGTGCACGTGCCTTGCTGCACGCCGAACGCGTGAAGTCCCTTGTCCTGCCTTGCTTTCTCCTGGGCACAAAAGCATCAGCGTTGCAGTCTCTACTCTCCAACCACTCCACCTTATCTCCTTCCCATCTCCACCTTCTTCTTTCTTTCTTCCACCCCACGAAACCTTCGCCGCCACCATGGTTGTGGCCTCTACTCTCTCTTTGCCCCGTTGAGCTGCGCCGTCCACCACCGAGCAGAGGAGCTGCACGTTGCCCACCACCTTATTAAGGCACCAGGAACGAGGAGGAGAAGGCTGGAGGCCCTCATGTTCGCCCTCGCTGCCCCCGCACACACGTCGACGTCTTTTCTGTCGCGCCGCCGTCCTCGTCCTCAACAACAAACCACGCCCAGACAAGAGCACGAGGGTGAGCGCCTCCTCCTATCCCCGTTTCTTCTTGGCCTTACCATGTACCCTAGAGTTAGCGTCCTTCTGTCGAACACTCTGGGTGCGTCGCCATGTCAATGTTGTCCCCGACGCCCTGCTCGCCTCCAGGCATGTACGTAGAGCCCTTGAGCTTCCCCATGTGCTGGAGCACATCTTGGTCCACTCCAACCTCGAGTTCCTCCGTCAGCAGTGGTTCCCCGATGCCGCCGTCCGTCGTGCGCGCCTGCTCGACGCTGCGCGTTCTAAACTGTCGGCGTTCTTCAGTTTCGTCAGACACGCGGCTGCAGCTCGATAGTCTGAAACCTTCCCAGATACATTCTTAACTTGCGGAATAACCCTGCTATCACCAACTGATCTGCTAGCCTAGTGGCTTGGCACAATTTCTATCTGCCCCGTCGATTGATTTCCAGCTAGCTGCGCGTGAGCGAGCTAGTTTTGCATGGAGGGAATCGATCAGCATCCTGTGTGTAGCTTGACTAGATAACGTCTATGTTTTGTCCAATTAAATTCTTTGCATATGATCTATACTCAAACACAAAAACATAAATCAGATACACCAACAGGTGTCTACTTCTATCCCCACAGCCATCTAATCCACCTCGTTTTGGCTCATTTTATTCCTACGGTCCCATGTTCTTTTGGTTTATATTTAACGCGCCACTAGTTTTGATCAGTAACTTGAGTCTAGCCCAATCGCTAGCTCTCTTCCAGTCCTGCCTACGACCAGAGTTCAAATCAACTTTTTGGCATTTTCTTTTATGTTCGAATAAATTTCAGGAATGAGGTTGTCTTGTTAATTTCATAAGTTTGTTTCTATTTTTTTCCAGAACATTAAGTATTATATATCAAAGTACTCTAAAAACTAAACTCTACATGATATGGCATCTCCAGGCGATGTAACAACATTTTAATCTGATGTGTAGTGTAAACAAGATTAAACATAATCTTATGCGTATGCTAGTTGCTATATAATCTATTCCAACCTCATTTAAATTGCGTAGCTTGTCTCCATGCTCTACCATGCTAAATAAAAAATTAATTTTGTTTGTTGGAAAAATCACATGAATACTATCTTAATTGTTAAGTATACAATTCTGCTTAATATGTTAAGTTCGCATCGCATCTATTGTCATGTCATGCATACATGTCACATGAGCATGCCGATTCTTCCGCATTAGTTGTAATTGTTGCATCGCTTGTTCCTTTTAGTGTTTTGCTTCTTTCCGGATAGGACGATGAGATGTTATGAGCTTCGACAAGTTCTTCGGTTATGAAACTTCGGCAATGTTTTCAGGCGAGCATTCTCCCCCTTTCTACCTATCTTACTTTTATAGTCTTTATTTTCTCATGTTGATCTATTGCTATCTGTGTACGATGCTCTAGTTTTCGTACCCGTGATATCCCTTGCAGCCTTATATTGCCTTGGACACATCCTATTACCGATTACTTGGTAGATAGTTGGACTTGCGTGTCGTAGTCTCTTGCTCTAGTGCTGTTGCGTGTCGTCAAGTACCACAGTTGTTGGAAGACTGCCATATGCTTTATGTTGGAGATGATAATAAATTTAATTACAGTTTAATAACTAAAATTGAAGTAGGTAAATAATACAGAGGCACAGGTGGGCAATAGATGTTATTTGGTTTTTAACCGTCCACTTGTGTCCCGTAGGACCCCGAGTACTTGATACCTGTTCTTTGAATATTCGCACTATCCGCATATGGGACCATGAATCCCCCTAGCCAGAGCTTGAGTCATATTTATTTCTTGGGGCCACAAAGTAGTTTGGGGCTTTATTACTATCATGTACTTATGCCATGCTTTACTGCTTATTTACGATTGCGCGTGGAGCGCCTATACTGTTTAGGAACAAATGTGGAATGTTTTCGCAGTATCGACAAGCCCAGTCACACTTTCGGGTTCCCAGTCGTTTACAGCCATTGGCACAAACCTCTGGGTCCGTCTCGGAGCCGTCCAACTTCGTCGCGGGTAGCTTGGTGGGGTGGCCCTCTGAAATTTATATAAATCTTGCAATTGCTCTGTCGTAATGCCTCGTTGGGTTTTCATTTTGTTTTTCTCGAGGTTGATCGTGCGTGTGTTGCTATTTGTGTCCCCCTGCAGGGTAAAACTTTCTGAAAGCCGTGTCCGCGGTTATGGACGACTTGGAGCACAGTCTCTCGATCATAGACAACTATAACTAAAGTAGTGCTATAAATTTGACTTTATAATGACTAGTAATTGGCTTTGCTATAATGGAATGGCTAAATAAAGGTGCCAACAATTGCTGGTCTGGATTGTCACCTGTTACCATTGTATCTGACTAGTAAGTATTGCAACTACAACCGAATGGCTAAATAAAAGTACCAACAACTGCTGGGTTTTGGGATGCCTCATGCTATATGTATCTGACTAGTAAGTACTACAACTACAACGGAATGGTTAACTAAAACTGCCCACTGCTTATTATATCGGGATGACTCATGCTATTTGTATCTGACTAGTAATTGCCACAACTATAAGGAATGAATAAAACTGCCAACTGTGTGAGTTCCTCGGTTGACTTCCTCATTGATCTCGAGGGGGAAATATCAGGATGGGTATGCTTGGTGATGGCTTCAGGTTGGATCCGAATAGGTCTTTCTTATCCCCTATCTGATAATCGCCAGTCGTATTGAGTCTCTATAGGTTGTTTAGTGCATGTTGCGCTGCCGCCTCAGTCCACCATACCTATGTAGGAGAGGACCGCCGAATTCTAGTCTCACCGTGTACTGGCATCAGTACTGACCGCTCTCTTTTTCCTTCGCCCTTTGTCAGCACCCCTTTTGTTAAGCAGGTTTTGAGATCGACGTCGTTAGCAGGGTTACCCTTCCGGCTTGGCCTGGGCAGGGTTATGGACACCATTGGTTATTCTTCAGGGCTCTTAGCCCAATTTGCATCTTGTCCGTACTCAGACGCTGTATCGTTTTAAAGGTGATTTGGATCTTTGTCTTGTATATCTGTATTCTTGACTCTTTGAGTCATTGTTGTATACATCTGTTTTGTGGGTTCCATCGTGGACTATTGTGTAATGGTATTACTTCGTTTTCCACCCGCACGAAAGTGCCTGGTGGGCACCTTCGAATCGTTTCTATGCGGGTTTGGCGGGAATCGCTGAGACTTGCATAGGGCCGATTACGAGGGTGTTACAACTTTACCTCGGATGTGTTGTGTAACCATCGCCGCCGCGGGACTCTTGTGAAGAGCGAGCTGAGTATCAGCGGCCGGGGTGACAATGGTCTTGGCAGAAGAAACCCCCTTGCGAAGCGCATCAGCAATTGTAGGCTGAGAAGAGCTAGCAAGCCCTTTCGGAGATGAGGGAGGTTTGGTGACGACGACCTTCTTGGCCTTAGAAGAGGCGTCGGCAGGAGTCGTTACCTCGGCACTAGGGGTGGTGTCTTTGGAAACAGGAGGAACTATAGTTTCCGAGGGCGCCGAGATGGCGATATCCTCGGCTGGAGTTGGAGTTGTGGTTGAAACTGCGCGTGCCAAAGGAGTCTCGGGGGAAACTCCGGGGTTCACGATGGGGGCAGTGGGTTCGGAAGGAGGATCAACTGTCCGGGTTACGTTGGCATCAGCAACGGTAACCACGGGTGCATCTTGCCGAGGTAATGTTTGACTCGGAGCAGGAGGAGAGTCCACACGAGCTGGACTAGGAACTCTGGTGTCTTCAAGAGGCGGAGGAGAAGGCAGTCGAGTAGTATGACTCGTCATGCTTGGACCACTAGGATTAACAGAAAGAGGAGCGCTGCAAAAGCACAGAAAGTCAAATCAAAGGACGGAAAAAGATAAACAAGAAATACAAATGAAAATGAGCGTACCCAGTAACTCCGGCCATAGTTTTACGCTTCGGAAGGTGCTGGAATGACTTTTTAGTTCGCTTCTTGGGGGCGGCTTCGGAGGCACCCGTTGGAGCGGCACGCTTCCGCGAGGTAGCAGGAGGTTGGGAGGCGAGAGGCTCGGCATCGTGCACCTGACCGGCCTGATTAGCTAGGGAAGTAGAAGCCGGAAATGCATAAGAGATAGGCATTGCGGCAACTACCTCAAGAATTTGGACGTCGTCCGAATCACCTTCCTCCTTGTGAGCCGAGGTCTTGCCACGGGCACGAGCCGGAGCGAGGTCCGACTTGGGAACGGACTCCTCCGAGTCAGGTTCCCCGCTATCCGGGGTGTTCCGATCTACGGTCCACGGGAGGGCCAAAACCTCGGCATCTTCAATCTTCTGCTCCGCAAATCTCTGCAAGAAAAGAGACAAAGGAATTAGCAAAAGGAATCACAAACGCAATTGGGGGGCAAAACATAAATGCATGAATTTACCTCGGGAGGGGGGTTCCCACGGGTGAACGGCTTCAGTCCCCAAGTCCAATCCTCCGGCATCTCCGTCTTAAAGATAGCTCGGACACGCTTGAAAATAAGATAATTATCGAGCTCAACCGTTGAGACTCGATTGGGATCAAGGGGTCCGCTCATATAGCAGAGCTTATGCGTGCGTTGCTGAAAAGGGCAGATCCGGCTACTGACGAAGGTAGTCATCAGATCCTCGCCACGTAACCCGGCGCGGATCAGCTCCTTCAGCCGAATCTCAAAGGCCTCGGCCAGGGCATGGCTCTTCCTGGGATTATAAGTCCAATTCTTCTTGGAAGGGGGGCCGATGGAGAAGACAGGGACCCGAATCTTGTCTTCCTTCCCAGAATTCTTGACATAGAAAAACGATCTATGCCATTTCTTGCATGACTCAAGACCAGCGACGCGAGGAAACTCAAATTTCCTCCGAGGTGTGATGGACGCGGCTCCACACTGGGTAAGCAGTTTCTCGGAAGGTTGAAGGGATTTGTCTAGAACGACATTGGATCGGATCTGGAAGAACTTGGACCATACATGCACAGACGGCCAGAGGTCGAGGTATCCTTCCGAGGCCGAGATAAAAGCGGATAGAGAAGCAATGGCGTTAGCCGGAAGATGATGCGGTTGTAGGCCAAAGTAATCGAGGAATTCCCTAGCAAAATCGCTAAGAGGAAGACCAAACCCGCGAGCGAAATGGTACATAAAGAGGACGTACTCGCCTTCGTTTACAATGGGAGAAGATTCGCTGCCGGGTAAGCGACAGGCTACCTCGGCAGGAATCCGGCGGGTTCTGATTAGCCACTCAATCTCTCGGCGGGTGACGGTGGAACCTTGCCAGGAGCCCCTCTCTGGACCAGACGCTGCATCGTCATCCTCGATGAGCGCTCCGCTAACGGAGCTTGACATAGGGTCACCAGAGGAATCTACCGAAGAGAAACTAGGGGCGGAGCAAAGTCTAGAGGTGCAGGGCCCCGTCGTGGTCCTAGGCGAGAACGGCGGTAAAGCGGAAAAGGAACCGCCGTGGAGAACCTAGAGAGCGGCAGACGCGTCTAGAGCAAAATCTAGGGAATGAATCCACAGAGAAACTCACCGGCGATAGCGCCGGAGCAAGTGTACGGGGACGAGGTCGACGGAGCAGAGGGATTAGGACCTCGCCGTCGAATATTCTGACGAGCGCGCGGCCGCAGAAGCACGAACAGGCGCAAGGGCGAAAGGAGGAAGAAGGGCAACGGTGAGCGAAGGAGGAAAGTAAATCCTCTAGCCCCGTGCCCCTCTTTATAACCGCGTGGCCTTGGTGATAGTGGGATCGTGCGTGCGGGCGATAACCGTGTAGATCGTGTATGCGGTGTAACCGCTCGCGGCTGAGTGGAGCCACACCGATGGCCACGCGACGCAGGAGAGGATCAGGCCTCCTGACCGTTGTGGTGCGCGAGGCGTCGCAGTGCCGACGCGACAGGCGCAGTAATCACTGTAGCGTTGTCAGCGAGAACTGTAGAGGAACGAAAAACTAGAGAAATAATGATGAGTGTTACACGTAGGATGAGGCATACGCAAGAAGCTACACGGATACCTCGAACAGGAGAGAGTAACTCGGAAATGAGGAGAAATGAGTATTGGGAAATTGATGTGGCCCGGCCGAGGTACGGACGGGACCACACCAGCTTCGGGGACTAATGTTGGGGAGGTGACCCCGGATAGGGTCAAGACGGGGGAAGCCAAGAGGAGTTTCCCCGGTCTTATGCCGAGTTACTGCTTATATCGCCCGATTCATGTAAAGGTCGGCCGAGATGAGCATGACCATGACGTTTACCAGAGGGGTTGTACATTATTCGGCCGACGTACGAGTTAAGTCGGTCGGGCAAGTCCGAATAAGCCATAATGCAGGTGAAGGCCAAGCCGAGTTAAGCGAAGCAGGGCCGAATAACATGAATCTTGCAGGAGAAGGAGGAGCCTGAAGTAAAACCCTAGCCTCGGGCTAGGAAGAATCTGAACAGAGCCAATCGCAAAGGACAAGGCGCAGAGCAGCAGAAGAGCAGAAGGAGGTCACGGAGGTGACAGTCCTGGAACCCGAGGCATGCAGGTGGGGCTCTCTGTAACTTTGCCGTCATTAGAAGGGGGACACGGAAAGGAGCTCGCCGAGTTACTATATTGGGACAAGCATATTCCTCGAATATGCTTGCCACGTCAGCCCTAGAGGAGCCAAGGAACCCCCTTTATAAGGAAAGGCTTGGATACTGAGAAGGGCATCGGCTCATTCTATACCGTTAGGCTGGTAGAAGTTCATCATTTCTTCCTTCATACAGCTCGAGGAGCACTTGTAGCCCAAGAAAGGAGAAATAAAGATCTGTGTGTTAGTCATTTGTGTGTAGAATTGACTACATCTTCCCTCCCCAGATCCCTCTACCATCCATTGGCCCCATACTTTAGCCTACCCATGGCATCTGACGTGCCACCACCACGACATAGTCGGAATAATTCATTCAAACTAAATACTTGGGGGCTATAGTGATAAGTTTTCTAGCTTAGTCACTCTTAGAGCATTTAGATGCAAAGGCTATGGTTTTCCGTCTAAATCCTCGGGGGCTAGAGTGGGATACTCATATGAAATGCAAAAGTAAAATAAAACTTACAAGTGCGATGATCTTGAAGTTGGTAGCGCTCTCAGCAAACAACTTGCTGAAGGAAAGGTTGTTTCCTCACAAGATATCTACTTGTCGGAGAAGCTCCTCAAGACCGCAGAATTGAGATGTCGGCACTGCACCAGGAACCAAAGTGGAGCTGCTCGGCATGAGTGCCGGGAATACTATCTTTGGGAATTATGTGGTTGTCCTGGGTGCGGAGGCGCCGCCTTCAGCAGACGTTGCACTCACAACCACCGCCTTACCGCTACTGATGGCATCCTTAGCTGGAGCTTCAGCCATTTGAGTTGCGATGCTTTTTTGTGTTGCCTGTTAGCCGACAACGGCAAGCTCCGCGGAGGCACCTGAGTCCACTTCCATGGCGAAAGGGTCAGATGCATCCTTGGCATGTGAGCTTGTCGGAGCGGGTGTAGGCTGGACGCTGGGAGTGACAGGGGAGATGGTGGGAGATGCGTGGGGAGACACGTCACGATGCAACATATCTTTAATATTTCTAGAAGCCCCCAAAGTTTTGGAGGTCTTCTTCAAACTAGTACTGGCCTTCTTCCTGAAACATGCAAAAAGTATAAGTACAGGAATAAGACGAGCAATGGACAAATGTCGGAGAGAAAAGAGGCTTACACAACAGGGGGTGCTTTGGCAAAAGGAATCCCAGTAACCTTTCTTTTCTACGCCTCCAGGGCGGTAGTGGACTTCTTGGAGGCTCCACCTTCCATCTTCTTCTTCTTGCCTCCGTCGGCAGCGTCAGAGGTGGAGCTCTTCCGCTTTTGCGCCAGCGGGACATCGTCGTTGGACACGACGGTGACTTCCTTCATCTTCGGGTCATAGATTTGGACAGCCATGCTATCCTCCTCTACATTGTTGAGCTGTTAAGTGAAATCCCAAAAGTGTTAGATGAGATGATAATGGTTAGATGGAAGAACTGGAGTATATGTCATACACGGAAAATAAACAGGTACCTCTGGGCACTTGCCCTGCTTGAACATGTCGTAGGTGATGGCGAAGCCACGCTTCCTGTCCTTCACCTTGACGATGTCCTTGAGGCAAAGCTTGACGGAGTCACTCGAGAAGTTGTCCTCGGAGATGCGGAGGCTATCCTTCCTCTTCTTAGAGTACTCGTGCATCAGCTTGGGGCGGTGCTGCAGAGGCTAGATCCGCCTGACGAACCAGCACATGGCTAGGTCCAACCCGGTCAGACCCGTGTCTACGAACCACTCTATCCGCCTAATGGCACGGGAGGCTTCATTGTCGGAGGGAAGGGTGGCTTGGGCTCTCCATGTCGGGGCTTTGGCAGCGGCTCCGTCGACAAAGTCCGGATACGTTTCTTCTCTGTCGGTCAGAGGGATATCTGGGCCATAGAAGTACGTCTATTGCCAGTTCTTGCAAGACTCATGGGCGACGATGTCGGGGAACCGCCGGCCAGGCCGGATCATAAAACTGATTGTACCACAGTTCCTGAGCTCGTCCTTGCCGGCACCGGCTTCCCTCTTGATGGTGAAGAAATAAATAAAGAGATCTATCCTAGGCCTAATCCCTAAGTAACCCTCACAGAGCGCCGCGTAGTTTCTAAGCGCGAGGATGCTATTGGGGGAGAGGTTCTGAGGCTATACTCGGTAATGGCTAAGGACAGCTAGAAAGAAATTGGAGATGGGCAAGGAGACACCACATACCAATTTGGCCTTGAGGTACACCTTCTCTCCAACTCGGGGAGAAGGGGTGACCTCGCTGGCCGGTGGCGCCCGCTAGACGAGCACCTCCATCGCAGGGAGGTAGCCCTCGACGAGCAGTTCCTTGATGTCGCGGTCCGTGATGTCCGAGCCGTGCCAGTCCCCTTTGTGGGAATTGCTCTCCTCTTCTAGCAGTTCTATACCGTTGGATTGTGGTTGCCGCCGATGGATTCGACCACCGCAGACTTGGGCAGCACCAGGCCCTCTGGGGGAACATGGACAGTGCTCGTCGGCTTCGCCGCAGCATCGCCTGACGCGGCCATGGAGGGAGCAGAGCTACTGCTTGCCATTGGAGAGGAGGAAGTGGTGACTGGAAGGATGGGGAGGCTAGGATTTTTCTCGTGCGTGCGGAGATCTCGAGGAGGTGCTCACTGGAGGAAGAAGACGACGCAGGAGGAGAATGAGGTGAAAAGTAAAAATCCACCGCAGTTACAATTTATAACCCATGGCGTCAAGATTCGTGCAAGATGATCGAATGGTCGGCGCGTGGACGACGTGTGCGGGCGCGTGTGCGGAAATTTCTCCACGTTCCAAACCGTCGCCGCCAATGGTTCATATCTCTCGCGCAGAAAAAATGGACATGATTGTGTTCTCTGCATGTGTGAGTTATGAGGCGTCGCTGACCTATGTCTACGTCGTCCTATCTATATCTAGAAGGTGAACCATCACATCAGAATATTCTGGCATGGACGAATCCAGTCCGGTTACGGAAGAGTATGATAGAAGATTCAGCAATTCTCCGACTTACAAGTTGAAGATGGAAAAAACCTTGCAGGGTTCTTGGGAGGACTACAAGATATTGCTTGACGATTTGCCGACATCCATCTAGACGGAGTATTCAACCTGAAGAGGCAAGACGACGCAAGATCTCGGAGTTCTCCGGGGTCTACTATTGGGATATGCTATATGGGTATCCTCATAGCATGTCTCCTATCCGGATAACCCGAGTGGCTCGCAGTTGGTAGCATGGCCCATGGCCTTCTGGGTGGGACAGTTAGATGGATCCAAAAGGGAGCCCCATGCCGGATAAAGGAAGGCTACGGATGAGTCACCGACGTACCCGGAGCCTTGGAGTGCAAGACACGCTAGACTAGATGTAAGCAGTGTAGGACTCTGTAACCTGTCCGGCTAGGACTTTTCCATGTAACCCTAGGACCTGGCGACTATATAAGTCAGGCCTGCGGGAGCCTTTAGGTCACGATAACTTAGACTCTCTAGTCACCTCACACAGCGAACCAATCCCTGTAACTCGGCGTATTGCCCTTATAGTGATTTATAGCAGGAGTAGGATTCCGCCACCGTTGTGGGATCTGAACCTGGGTAAGTTGTGTAACCTCGTACCCGTCAACCGTCCGCCTTCCCCCACATCTCTAAACACGCACTGTGAGGACCCCTCCATGGTGTACTCGTCGGCAATACCACGACAAGAACTCTTGTCGTGATTTATTTGGTTCCATTAAAGAACATCTGCCATAACTAGTTTTAGGGGAAGTCCTTAATTGTCGCAAATCAATCACGACAATAACCACAAACTTGAAGGCTATACTATAAGGTATTAGCCATCCTGGGGTAATGTTTGAACATTAACAACATGGATCTTGGGTTAAAGTCAGCTTCATGTACAAGATTCACAACACTAGAATCCGGCATAATCAGGGATCTTAGGTTCAAGTCCAAAGGTTAAAACCCAGAGAAAGGAGTAATTACTACTTGAGTGAAAAAGCGTACACTGCAAGCTAGCAATCACAAGATAGCTTCGGAAAGAAGAAACGACTTCTAAAGTACCCGAAAAAATGAAAAGGAGGCACACGAGGCGAAAGGAAACCTCGAGACCTAGAACAGATCACCGTGTGTCCATCAAAACGGTATTGTGGACCATTAAGGTAGAGAGATCATGATAGAAATAAATCTCTCGGATGGAACAAAACAAGGGAATCAAGGAACACACACACACCAGACTCAAGAGAACTCAACACTAGGTCAACTGGTTGAGAAATGTCATGCCAAAAAGGCACCTAGGATTTGAAAGAAGAGACGAGATAGCAATTTTTTTCCAAATCAATACAAGATAAGATGACCCAGAATTAGAGCGAAACTAGATAAGGAGTAAAATAAGCATACTAGAGTTTTCGCACATAATTTTCATCTTTCAAAATAGTTTTTCACAAGCACTAGACTCAACATCGACCAATAGAAATGGTTTCCTACAGTCGGTACCGCTCTGATACCAGTACATGTGACACCCTCGGGATTAGGGCTAGACAAATCCCAGACCTCTGTCTGATATAAGCCTAACCTAAATTTTGAAAGCGTACAAAGAGAGAATTTATAACACAACAGTGCCCCTACGACACATAAATTATTACAGCGAGCTCATAACTGAGCAAAGAACCAAAATATTACAAGAAGAGGTCATTGAACACAAACATCAAACAACGGAAGGCAAATTATGCTATTAAGTATAGCAAACTTAACAAATGGCCTAAGAGGTCTGGAGCATAACGATGGTGTCCAACCCATAGATTCCAGGATGCCAAGTGGGAACTCCAAACTACTCGTCGATGTTGATTCCGTGAAGAACTCATCTTCTATGGTAACACTTACTTTGCTGCAAAAGTGTCAACGAAGCAAGGGTGAGTACAGGGTGTACTCCGCAAGACTTGTGGTTGATGGAGTTATTTTGCATAAAGCCATCTTTGTTTATAAGACAAGAGGGGCAAGAATCTCGACCAATCATAATATTTTAAAAGGGGATAAGAGAGCGGTATCTATAGCTTTGATCATCTCTTGATATCCACCGAATCAGCATCAGCTGAACCTATTTAGTATCACCCCCTCGATCCCTGAGGAAGCATCCTTAAGCACACGTTACTCAGCTTACCAAGTTTTACGATTAGGTTCAAGTTCTCTATGACCTTAGAAACTGGTCACCAAGTCATCTGTAACCGTGGACACGGCTTTTCTAAAAGATTTAACCCTGCTCGGGTGTACAACTTTACCCACACGTACCAACCGATTCTTAACGCCACTATATATTAGCCCTCTTCTTTGGAAGGCCGGCAGAGAGTGGTTGGACACGACCTTGACCTTTCTTTCGCCGAGACCATGAGTCACGCACTAGGGAGGCCGCTGTAATGGGTTGAGTCCCGAAGTCGGTCCCTAATGATGTGAACGGGGTTTGAGATTACGGAGGCCGGGCCTCTCCCATTCCCTGCCACGCTTACCTACCTGTATGAATGCACCTCCTTCACCTCCTTTGAGAAGAACCAGAATGCGTATGTCGAATGGAACGCCCGAACTATGTGACTCATGGAATCTACTAGGCAAGTTAGTTGGTCGAGGGGGTTTCCAGGCCCCCGTGTGGCTGTACACTCATCTTGGTCCATAGGCAAGAACTCAGGTCCTAATAGTGGCAAGTATGGGATTGCAAAAACCACAACCCACCGTGGCCTCCCATACAAGCCTTAGCATGTTTAACTTTCATCTCTGATCATAACACGTCATCCTATCATAGTTCATTCGTAGCTTTGATTCATCAACCGGATGGACCACTAGTAACAACTAAGCATGGCTAAGCGCAACAGATGTAATAGCTCTAGCAACGCTTCACAAGCCAAACCCTAGTTATGCTAGGAGCAGTGGATCAGGGAATATAGGCTTCAAAGGTAACATGCATCAGACATGATTATTCCATCTATCAATAAAAGACTTTGGAATCATATGCACATGGTAAGAATGAAATACTTTGAAATCATAGGATTCATATGTATGTGTGGGGCTTCGCTTGCCTTTGCCAGTTGATATCTAGAAATCAGAGCTGCGGACATCTGTTACTTGACTTGATTATAGTTGGTCAAGTATCGGTC
The DNA here is from genome assembly GCA_916181665.1 of Avena sativa. Lineage (NCBI taxonomy): Eukaryota > Viridiplantae > Streptophyta > Magnoliopsida > Poales > Poaceae > Avena > Avena sativa. The sequence goes on along the minus strand of OV702283.1, from coordinate 148,415,200 downwards.
TTCAAGCTTCTACGGTGATGATCTCGGTCTTCGATCTCGATCTCGATCTCGATATTGTATTCTACCGAGAAAAAGCAAACACCGGAAAGGAAGGAAAACAATCAACACATGGCATCGATGCAATTCTCAAACAAGGATGATGATATGACAAGTTAAATTGTACAGATATGTAAACCTAAGACATGCTCGGCAGTTTAATCGGGATTCTAAGGGGTGCAAACCCTAACTCGAGGAAACTCCGGAAGCGTATGAGAGGGTTCCTTTTGTTCTCTAATTAAACTTGTCATGTAAGTTGATTAACAATGCTTGATTACATTGCTATTAAATAGATCTCTTTTTTTTGAACATTTTGATATATTATACACATTTTTCTGAATTACAGATAATTTTATCGAATTTACAAGTTTATAATAATTTCTGAAATTATTAAACCCTTTATTGCACCAGGCTGACGTCAGCTCAACTCTAACCTTTTCTCACCATGGCATAGGCTACCCACAGTGACTGGCTAATGGACCCCTAGCCACCTCAGCTGCCACATAAGCAAGGTGGGGCCCGATCGGGGTTTAACTGCCTTAACGGTGCGCACACTGACGTCATGTTGATGCAGGGGTGACATCATGTCGTCGGTCACCTGCAGATGGTCCCCATCGCCGGCATTTGAGGTTGTGCGCACACGAACTGAGTATATGGTTTAAACCACACGGACGCAGGGAACAATAAAATGGTGGCGCTGCTCGAGATGGGTCACCGGAGCTTGCTCCTCCATGGTAGCTTACGGCGGCGGATGACGGCACATGATGAGAGCTCATTACAGGAAGCAAACGTGGAAGGGGAGCGTACTGGCGGGTTCCTAGGCTCACCGTGATGCTCGCGGAGGGCTCCGGGAGCTCGAGGGAGGCCGGAATCACCCGTGGTAACGGCGACCAGATACGGGGAAGGAGGTGGCTATTGGAGCGAAGGAGGCGGCTTCCGCTAGAGCTAGTCGGGGAAATCGACCAAGTCAACCACGTAGGTCACGCCTGTGAGCTCAGAACGACAAGGGGAGGTGGGGAATGGTGGCAACCCAAAGATCCTGCAAGCTAGGGTTCGGCGGAGGGGAGAAGAACACGAGAGGAAGGTTGAGAGAGAGGGGAAATGGATGAGGGCGAAGGAGACATCATCGTGGCGAACTTATCCACCCGCGGAGCTCGACGAATGGCTGGGAGAAGGCAACGGGGATCGACGGTGACGCCGGCGACACACAAGTGTGCGTCTGCCTGAGGAAGACGATGAACAAAGGATGGGACAAAGCAGTATGGGGCAGGGTGGGCTAGCTGGGTCGGGTGGTCTGCTGGGTGTCGCGCGCGAGCGACTGGAAGGGAGAGGAAAGAGATGGGCTACGGCCCACTAGCCAGGTTCACTTATTTTTTAAAACAAAACTGTTTTTCTTTTCTCTCTTTTGTATTTTCAATTGTAATCTGTTTTGAATGATTTTCAAAATACTAGAACTCTTGTAAACAATTGAAATATTGTAGGGACCCTTATAATACATTTGGGCTCCATAGGTTTTTGGGTTTTCAAATATTTTAAAACCATTTGAAGGTTTTCAAAGGGAGAAGGTAATTAGAGTTTTAGGGTTTTTGTGATTATTTTCTTTCATGCATTTTAAGATGATGCTCATGAATGCACATATAGATCCTAATTACCATTAAGTAAAACTAGGGTTGTGACAATCTCAAAAGTATCTACTTTTCCAAGTACTTTACTCAATGGTTTGCTCTGGTATTTCAACATACTTGGATAAATCTGCTGAATCTGACGTTGTTTTTAGCAAAACTCTTTCCCTGTCTGTTTTTATAGGAAATAAAATCAAGGAAAAATACCACATAGGTTTTTCACAAAAACAAGGAGCCTGAGCTTTGGAATCACACGAGGGGGACCACTAGGCCCAAAAGAGCTCAGGTGGCGTGCCCTACCTTGCTGGCGTGCCACCCAGGCCCTTTGGCTCTGGAGCGTCATCTCGACCTTTCCTTTGACACAGCCACATATATACCTGAGAAACCTAGGTATCCAGGAGGACGAACCCTTTTGAGAAACATTAAGCAGCCACATCCATGATCTTCGATTTTGGGGTCAGATTGGTCCTGCTCTCCACGCCAGAGAGGGGGATTTCAAGGTCTTCTCCACCACCATCATCACCAAGTTCATCACCAACAATCATGTGATCACTCTCCATCATCATGTATGAGTATTCCTCTGTAGGCATATGAGGTGGATGGGTATTGGATGAGATTGATCATGGAATCATCCATATGTATCGAGATTTGAGGTGTTTATCTTGAGGATATTTTTATATGAGTGTTAGTACACCTTTGCTATGTTTAATGCTTGTTGCTAGGGCCTGAATGACATGATTTTAGTACCAAACTTTTATTGCCCCATCATATATTTGAGTTTGGTATCTATCTGCAAAGTGTATTGCCTATTATTGTGTTGAACCTTTGAAACCTAAAGTGATAGTTAGGAAAAACAATGGGGATATATGATAGTTTGAGGATACTGTGTGTTCATGAAGTGTTAATGCTTTGTTACGGGCTATTAGAAAGCGTAGACCTTAATTGCCTATAGTTCCAAGTTGGCCCCGATGAAATGGGCAGGCCGGACAATAGATGTTATACAAATTCTCTTAGTTAGTATGCATAACTATATTAGGATCACACACCTATACACAACGGCATTAGAGATGAATGTCATGTTATTAGGATTACATTATATGATCAATATCATTCATGCAACACCCCGCTACCACCTTTGTAACACCCCGACCTCTCTGGACCAGCGGCTGTCACTCCTGAAAGCTCAATAGGATCTATAGACTAACCCCACAGACCAACACTACCGCGCACTTTGTCCTCACTCGTGCGCATCCGGTACCCACTTTCCGGCCGGTCACCCATCCTCAAATTTCTCTAGGTCATGCACGCTTATCCTTAGAGTTATTTGTAGATGAGCTTTCGAAAAACAAGTTGCAACTTGTTGGTATGGGTATACTATCAATCCTATTAAGACATGCATCATGGTCTCACATACACCCACCCTTAGAAGATCGACACCATCGTTGATCAACCACAAGCCAGAAATATCCCCTATTGGCATACGTTTGTGCGTCCAGTGCCGGCACATGTGCCATGATGTGTCCACTCCAGGCTACACACGCCATGCTCCAATGTTCGCTAATGATCCGCACACACCCGTGTAACTGCGAGGGTCGGCTCTGATACCACTTTTAACACCCCGGCCTCTCTGGACTAGCGGTTGTCACTCCTGGTAGCTCAGTAAGATCTCTAGACTAACCCCACAGTTCAACACTAGTCTTTTTTGCGCACTTTGTCCTCACTCGTGCGCACCCGGTACCCACTTCCGGTCGGTTAACCATCCTCAAATTTCTCTAGGCCATGCACACTTAACCTCAGAGTTCTTTGCAGATGAGCTTCCGGAAAAGAAGTTGCAACTTATTGGTATGGGTATACTATCAATCCTATTAAACCATGTGGCAGGGTCTCACAACCTTATGTCTACGCTTTTAGCCACTGAAAGTTACATACTACTACTTCTGGTGAAAACTAGAAATCTACTGCTATTGTTTACTGCTTGTTTTACTGCTTTGAATCAACTGCTATAAATCACCACTTGCTTTGTGAGTTTATTTATATACAGGTGTGGTTGATAGTGATGTCTCAATTGCTAAAGTCTTATTGATATTCTTGTGTTCCCCTTGAGTCGAATTATAAATTTGGGTAATACTTTCCATCGAAGATTTCAGCAATCCCTATACTTGTCGGCATCACCCACTACCTACGAGGCCTTTATATCTCCTTAAGCTTCTGCTCCCGATATTGACCTAGTTTCTAGTACTCCCTGGCGTAGTTATGTAAGTTATTGGTAGTTTTTATCGATCTCTATTGATCCTCTATTCTCTATTGACCTGAAGATAATTTGGGGATATTTTTCTCTGTTTGATTTGCTACTGTGGCCGGAGACCTTAGCTATGTCACATAGTCGCTAGCGAGAACACTGGCTGCAGGTTCCTCCGATGCAACTACACATTGCTGAGGTGCGATTTCATCACATGTATTGATCCTCCGAACACCCAAGCCGATGGCGCCTTCAGTGGCGGTGACGACGATGATTACAATGACAACAAGTTGGGCCCATCATATAAACCTTACATCTATATAATATAGGGAACACTAACTTCTATCTATTCCACCGCACTTCCCTCTTTGCTAACCCTAGATCTCCCTACACTCTCTCTCTCTACACGACTAACACAAGATCCTAGAACCATCTATCTCCACTATGTCCTATGGTGTATAGGTCAGGGCCATGCTGATCCACTATGTGGAAGGCATCAACATCCAGCAGCGTGGTCGTCTGCGTCGTGCTGATCCACCGCGTCGAAGATGGTTCTCAAGTAATTGGGAAGCCGATGGAGCCGTACAGTTCCACCGCCATCCAGATCCACTAGCGACCAGATCCACTGCCGTGTAGATCCATCGACGACTAGATCCATCACCATGTAGATCCATCGGCGACCAGATCCACCGCCGTGTAGAATCTCGTGCAGAATAGGGAGGACCTCAATTTTAGTTTTTTTCGTTTTATTCCCATCTTTCCCTATTAGTATTTATTTGAGTTTTTCTTTATTTTAGAGAAGTCAAGAAATCTTGTAATGGAAATGTAATTATATCATAATTTTATGGTAATTTTCAATTTGTCGAATTGCAATGGACTAGCAACCTTAATCGGTTATTGTAAATGTAATTAACTTTCAGTGATGCTGAACGGAACACGAAAAATAATGCGCGGTTAGACGGGACTAAATTTCCCCTTTTTAGTAATGTAAAGTGGCGCGTCCTCTGCCGCACCACAGAAGAGCTAGCTCGGTGGATCACGCTGTGTCGAGCCAAAAATCAGCCATTATTTCAGAATCCCTGATGCAGTTATCTCTAGCGGATTTTTTTGCTACACCTGCATGAGCGCGGCTACTAAGGCTCTGCCTCGGTGTCTATAAACGCTAATGCCTGAGCTCCGTGTCGTAGTGTTTTCTAGACATGGATGGCAGTGTAATCCAAGAATTGGACCTTCAACTTCTTAGGTGTTTTCGCAGTTTTGTATTTTTCCTTTCACATCATATGGTTGTCGGTTGTATGAATCTTCGTTATGAAAAGGTTGGGTGTAATACTTAAATGATTTAAGTAATAAGCGCACTTTTCCAAAAAAAAATGCATAGAAAGTAAGAAAAAAGTAAACCAATTACCCACCGATTTTTCTAGAAAATTTCATCTTCATTGCACCAATCAAACAAACTATTTCGCAAAACCTAAGGATGTGTTTGGCAGCCTATTGGACTTTTTGGCTAGTGCGGACATGGTTGAGGTGGGAGGTGTTGCGTAGAAATAGGCTTTGTCCATGTTGTGTAGCCCTTTCGTAGCCTACATGATGGGTGGTTGCATGGGTTGGGTTACTCTTCCCACTCATTTTGGTTACCTACACATCTTCCTTTTGGCCCGTCCCATGCAACATATGCTTGTTTGATTTCCCACGTCTCTTATGGTCACACTTGTTCAAAACATTGTGAACTTACCATGTCTTGCATCAGATCACACACAAGAATCTAGTACAAGATCAAATTGACGATCACCAGAAGGAGAACGATGATGATAAAATATTTGAGGCTATTATGTTGGATAGGCTAATGTTCTCCCACAACAACAATCTGCACATGTTGCTCTTCCTCGGGAATAAACCGCGCATGGAGTTCTCCCTCGGCAACACCCTCTACATGTTGTTCTCCATTGTTGTTGTTCTCATGAGCGAAGTAGTTGATGTTGTTCTCATGGGCCAAGAAGGTGAAGTAAGCCTCATCTGCCTCCACCCTAGTGTCAAACCCTTTGTAGCTATTGTTGGGGTAACAGTTCACTTGATCCTAGAACTTAATCTATTCGGTGTACACTCTTGGACACCTCCCTTTGTACACCTTATTAATTGATTATTTTCGGAGACCTCCCAAATTGAAATTTATACACCATAGGTAAAGGAAACAAAAACTCCCAACGTTTACTAACAAGTATTTTATCCAGCTATTCCAAAGTAGGACTAACATGGTTGTTTGACCAATTCAATAACACTCCAATCTCAAGGTATAACCAACTGTCATAATTCATAGAATTTGGTCATGTAACTGAGAAAGTCATTATGCCCATGCTTCTTCAGTTCTCTATTCATCTCGAAAGAGAACCTCAAAATATTAAAATATCCTCGGGTGATTGAGGCCATGTTCTATTGGAACAAACTATACCCAACTCAGCAACAAATTGATCTTTATCCACCTCATTACCATCTTCATAAACAACTACTAGTACCTAAATATAATTTAATTCCCATGTACCAAAAACCACCCCTCGAAAGGAAAAAACTAATGTGAAATCAACAAATCAAATCTTTCAAATTAATGCCTCCTAGTCCTAGGATTCCACCTGATTTTCCAATAGATGGCACCCAGTGCCATTTAAATTACAACATCTGGCAAAAGTTCTCAAAATGCTAGGAGATAAATCCATGATCATCATCATTTCCTGAATCCTGCAAATTCAACATGATTCTCCACAATGATATCTTTGAAATGATATATTCAACTTTTCTTCTTAACCCCTTTACTCTTCCAACCATATTAATTGTTCTTTTTTCTCCTCTTCTAGTCCTAATAAAACAATATAACCAAATTGCATACACCTCCTTGCCACAATGTAGGGCATGCAAGCTTTTACAAAAGTCAAGCGATGTAAAATTTCACCCAATTTTTTGAGAAAAATATCTATTTCTACAATACCAAATGTATAGCATATAAAATTATACATCATGATGAATCTAATGGTATTAATTTGTATTCTAGACGTTGCTATTTCTTCTACACAATTGGTCGAACTTTATATCCTTTAAAAAAGAACTTATATGTGCTACTTTTTGGCAACGAGGGAGTATGTCACCTTCGAAGCACCACCGACACCAAGATGGTGCTTATTCTTTTTAGTTAATGTTAGAACAATAAGTTTTGAGATAATTAGTATAGTTATTAGTTTTTTTAGGCGAAACATGGCATTTTATATTGAATTATAATATTGTTTGGGATACAAAGACTGTCAGGTGGCTGTAACGACCAAAGCTGACGTCCAAAATTAAACGAAATAGCTAAATGTGCCAGTCTATGCGTCTCCAAGTTTAAAGCCCAATTTTCATGTCTAAACGAGACAACCCGATGATTTGCCGCTTGCGCCTTGATCTCGTTGATAATTGTGATGTACATACCCGTGTACGGCCTTGCTAAATCATTGACAACTTGGAGACCGTCTGTAGCAATAGTAACTCTCTGGAGGTTGAGATCATGTGCGAGTGCGAGGACCTCGCGACACGCGATTGCCTCCAATGTCGCCGGATCCGAGACTCCCTGGACCTTCAGAGTGGAGGCTCCAAGGAAGAGCCCCGTCTATGATATGCACACAACTCATACCGTACCATCTCGGGAATCCCTTGCCATAGCCGCATCCACGTTCAAATTCGCACATCCTCCAGCGTGGATGGGTTGTTTTCCCTCCAACCTTTGTTGCTTGGGCACCACTAGATGCAACAGATAGGTCTCAGCTTTGAATAAAGAGGTGGGTAGACAATGGTGATTGGAATTCTTCATCATGGATGATCTTCCTTCTCGCATACCAAATGGCCCAGAGGGTAACCCCGACTTTAGCAAACTCCTCGCACGGCATATATTCCATCATTGTAAACAACCAATTCTTTGCAGATGGATCCTCATTGGCACAAATATGCTCTGTTATCCCCTCATTTGCAAGCGCCCATACACAACAAGCTATCGAGCAGTTAAGTAAGGAGTGCCTCCAGGAGTTCTCCTCCCCATATATAGAACATGCATTCGACACCGCCATCTGCATGTGGTAGCGTACATCGCCAGTAGGTAGAGATTGGTGGGCCAGGCACCAGAGGAAGACCCGAAGTTTCGAGGGGACCTGGATCTTCCACAGTTGGCACCACGCCTTCCCCTCGCCATTAGTGTTAGAACCTTCCGCTCTACCTTCCAACCAGTCCTCTCTCCTTTTTTTTAGTTTGGACCAACATACGATACACCGACTTCATGGTCAATAGCCCATTCTTCTCATACTGCCAGGCCCAGAAATCCTCCATCCTCCTGGTACTCAGCGGTATCGAGCATATAGCCTCAACATCCATGGGGATGACCATTCCTCAGGAAATCCACCCTCCATGATGCCAAGGTAGGCTTAATGAAAGATGCCACCATCATCGGCGGGTCATCCTTCAAGCATGCCAAAGGCTGCATCATATAATCTCTCGGAATCCAGTTATGGTTGCATGCATTAGTAGTCGATCCAGTACCAATCTGACGCACCAACCCCTGCTTCATGGCATCCCGTCCCTCCACCAGTGCGCTCCATACATGGGATGGAGACGATCCCAACGAGGCACCCATGAGATCTGAGTCCGAATAATAGATAGCTTTCAGCATCCTCGCGCTCAGGGATTCAGGATTTTTTAGAATTCACCATGATTACCGATCCAACATGGCAAGGTTAAAGAGTTCGATGTCTCTAAAACCCATTCCCCCGAGTATTTAGGAGAACGCATGGTCTCCCAAGAGATCCAACACGGCTTCCGCTCGCCATCCTTGCTTCCCCACCAAAATTTCCGAAGCATCGAATTTATGGCCAAACATAGTCCACGTGGTAGTTTAAAACAGGACATTGAGAAGGTAGGAATCGCCTGAGCATCTAATTTTATCAACACTTCCTTCCAGTAACACCCTCAGGTCGGTCCTATGCAAGTTTTAGCGATTCCCGCCAAACCCGCATAGAAACGATTCAAAGGTGCCCACTAGGCACTTTCGTGCGGGTGAAAAACGAAGTAATACCATTACACAATAGTCCATGTTGGAACCCATAGAACAAATATATACAACACAACTCCATGAGTCAAGATAACAGATATACAGTACAAAGATCCAAATCACCTTAAAAACGATACGACATTCGACTACGGACAAGATTAAAATGCGGCTAAGGGCCCTGAAGAATAACCAACGTCGTCCATAACCCTGCCCAGGCCAAGCCATAAGGGTAATCCTGCTAACGACGTCGATCTCGAACCTGTCAAACACAAAGGGGTACCGACAAAGGGCAAAGGAAAAAGGGGAGCAGTCAGGACTGAGCCAGTACACAGCGAGTCTTAGAATTCGGCGGTCCTCGCCTACATAGGTATGGTGGACTGAAGCGGCAGCGCGGCATGCACTTAACAACCTATAGAGACTCGATACAATTGTCGGCTATTAGAAAGGGATAAGAAATACCTATTCGGATTCATCCTGATACTAACACCAAACATACCCATCATGGTATTTCCCCCTCGAGACCAAACGAGGAAGTCATACCGAGAAAACTCACACAGTTGATAATTTTATTCAATCCATTATAGTTGTAGCACTTGCTAGTCAGATATAGATAGCATGAGTCATCCTGATATAATAAAAAGTGGGCATTTTGAGCTGACCATTCCATTGTAGTTGTGATCCTTACTAGTCAGATACATATAGCATGAGGCATCCCAATTCCAGCAGTTGTTGGTACTTTTATTTAGCCATTTTGTTGTAGTGAAGCTGATTACTAGTCATTCAAAGTCAAATTTATATCACTACTTTAGTTATAGTAGTCTATGATCGAGATACCGTGCTCTAAGTCGTCCATAACCGCGGACACAGCTTTTAGAAATTTTTACCCTGCAGGGGCACAAATAGCAACACACGCACGATCAACCTCAGAAAAACCAAATGAAAACCCAACGAGGCATCACGACAAATCAATCACAAGATTCATATAATATTTCAAGGGGCCACCCCACTAAGGTACCCGCGACGAAGTTGGCCGGCTCCGAGACAGACCCAGAGGTTTGTATCAATGGTTGTAAACGACTAGGAACCCGAAAGTATTACTAGGCTTGTCGATACCGTGAAAACATTCCACTTACCTAAACAGTACAATAGTAAATGTTCTCCACAAGCAACAATAGTAAATAAAGCAGTAAACATGGCATGAGTATGGCATAAGTACAGGATAGTAATAAAACCCCAAACTAGTTTGTGGCCCCAAGAAATAAGATACAATTCAAGCTCTCGCTAAGGGGATTTATGGTCCCACATGCAGATAGTGTAAATAGTTAAGGGACATGTATCAAGTACTCGGGGTCCTACGGACATCGGTGAGCGATTAAAAACCAAATCACATCTATTGTCCATCGGTGCCTCTGCATTAGTTATAACTATTTTCAGCAATTTAATATCAAGTTGTAATTTGAGTCATGATCATCTCCAACATTAAGCATATGGCAACCTTCCAACAATTGTGGCACTTGACGACACGAAACAACACCTAAGCAAGCGACTACGACACACGCAACACCGACTATCTACCAAAGAATAGGTAATAGGAGACGTCAAAGGAAATATAGTGGTTACAAGGGATATCATGAGTACGAAAACTAAAGCATCGCAACACAGGTAGCAATAGATCAACAGGAGAAAATAAAGATTACAAAAGTAAGATAGGTAGAAAGGGGAAGAATGCTCGCCTAAAAAAATTTCCGAAGGTTCATCCAAAGATCGGGTCAACACTCGCATCAACTCATCGGCCTAATCCGTGAAGAAGCAAAGCACTAGAAGAAACACCGAATGCACTATTTAATGCTACGGTAAAAGATCAGGCATGATGTATGACATGGCAAAGGTGCGATGCACTTAGGCAATATTAAGCGGAACGAGGGTCCCGTGATTAATTAGGTGGTTTATGTTATTTAGATATCCCGCAATTTAAATTTTGTATTAGCAGGGCAAAATATGGCAACGGTTCGCTACACAAATTTAAATGGAGCTAATATAAGACTAGAAAAGTCTGCATATGTTCTCCATATTTAATTATTATGAGTCGATAAAATATCCCCAAACTATCAAATATGTATGCAAGCATGCTCGATTAATATGCAACAAGTATATATGTTATTTATAAAAATAGAGGCTCGGGAAGGTTCACACATGTCGGATCGACGATCTTCGGTTGCGAAGGGGTTCGGGGTCGGGTCTTCGGACTCCGGGGATGGTCTTGCGGATTGCACAACGAAGCAGGACTCAGGGATCGGGCTTCGGATCCGAGGGCGATCTTGTCGTTCAGTTTATTCGGTTCCATGTTGGTGTGCTGGTCGTTCGTGATGGCGAACTTGGTGTTTCGAACGCGGGGCTTCGTAATCCATGAAGGGGATATCTTCATGGTCCTACCCACGGGATTCCTGTCGGTGATCTTATGGTTCTGGTTTTGTTTGTCGGTGTGTCGAACTCTCACCTTCATGCGCCGGTCTCGGTGTCTCACATGGCACAGAACGCCGAGGAAACTTGTGACTATTTGCTGCCACAGACAAACAAGCAGCAAGATGAACAATAGGACAAGAACGCATACACTGAAGCTAGCATTGCGGCCGAATTACAAGGTAACATAAGTGTCCTTGAACCTGTACGAGATACAAAACCAACGGGCACCCAAGGAGATAGCCGTGGACAACAGGAGGAGCTCGATGGGAAGGACAACGGCACCGGGCTCGGGCGGTAGGAAGGCGTCGGCGGGCAGAGGCCGGAGACGAGCTGACGACGAGGAGACCTGGGTCGGCGAAGGACGATGCGCGGCAGAGGGTCGCAGCGGGGTGGTGCTCGGGACAGCGAGCGGCAGGAGGCGGCCGGAGGGCGGGGCGCCGGCGAGCTTGGCGATGAGGTGACGGGGGAAGGTGTGCTGAGGCGAGATGGAGGCGGCGGCTCCAGGCAGCTGGCTCACGGAGGACGGATGAACTCCGGTAGGGCAGCGGCACGCTAGGCGGTGCAGAGGCGGTCGCGGTGCAGGGAGGCTCTAGCGGCAAGCTGCGAGAGAGGCGGGTGGCGGCCCGGCAGGGTCGATGGATGGCGAGGTCGCGGCAGCGAGGTGCGGCGGGGCGACGGAGGTCGCGGCCGGAGGCGAGTGTCTGGGCTAGGGCCGGTCCTAGGGGGGACCTGCGGGGCAGCCGCCCCGGGGCAAAAAAAAACTGTTGTCCCAAAAAACGTGAGCCTTCTATACATCGTATAATAGGCAACCGCTCGACGCTTCCTTTCCTTCCTCTCGACACGGTCGCGAGGCCGAGTCCCGCCTCGACACGATCGCGACATCGCACCCTTGGATTCCGGGTGCATCGCGTCACGTCAGGCCCTGCGCGTCGCGTCCTTGGATTCCTTTCCGCTTTCCCTGGTAGTCAGGCCCTGTGCGACGCGTCGTTTCCGTTTTTCCCTGCGAGACACTACGAGTGCCCCTCCTTGCCGCATGTACTTCCCCTGACGTCCTGACCTGACGAGTCGCGCTGCGTTGATCACTTGATCGCTCTCCCCTCCGTGATCGCTCTGTCTCCCCCCTGGGGCTGAGGAAAGAAGAAATAGGGGAGGCAGTCTTTCTACTGCTCCCATCGCATCGGGCCCTGCATTGCTTCCCCTGTCCCTGGATCGGATCACTTCAGCGCATCGGGAATCCTCTCGACGATCGACCGCGGACAGCCAGTCCGCCACCGCCTGGGCACGACGCGACCATCGTCCATCGACGACCGACCGCCTACAGCCGACTGGTCCGTTCCCGCTCCCGCCCCCGCTCAGCTCATGCCTCTGCTGATTATGCTCGCCCTAATTTTTAATTATTAATTCTAATTTTGTTTTTGTCTGTAGCGAGCGAGGTTAATTGATTATGGCGTCCGAATCCGGCGCCAGGAGAGGTTAAATGGTTTGGCAAGTCTATGCATCGAGAAGAAGTTAGTGGACGAGATTGATATTGATTCCATCGTCACGGACTTTGCTTCTAGGAATTTTGAGAGAAAATTTTAAGTATCATGCAAACATTGTTATTTTTATATGAATATTATAGTTGGAAGTGTACTTAAAATATTTATTTTTCATTATTTCATATATACATAAAAATATATACTAAGGGGCCCAAAATTTTATTTTCACCCCGGGCCCCCGAAATCTCAGGACTGGTGCTGGTCTGGGCGAGGAAGGGCGCGATAGGGAAGAGAAGGGCGACGGCGGCATCGCTGGGCGAGGTTGAGGCCGACGTCTGCGAGGAAAGGTGCGGCGAGGCAGAGCACCAGTGGAAGGTGGTGGCGTCCAAAGCTTGAGGCGAGGACCGCGCTGGCGGCGGCGGCTAAGGAAAACGAGCAGAGGCGGCGGGCTTCGGGAGAAAGCAGAGGAGCGGGATGAGATGCGTGGTAGAGGAGCGGGATGAGATGCAAGTACGATGGGTGCGTGCCGCTGGGTCCTGGGCAGTGCATCAGCGGGTGTTGTGTCCACCGAAGTGGGGTGCGTGCGTGGTCGAGTGGGTGGCGGCAGGCAGGTGGGAATATATGGGTTAGGTTTAGGGTTTGGGGTAGAATCTAGGGTTTCAGCTGGCTGGTCCTTTTGGGCCTGGCCAGTTTAGGTCTAGGTGTTTTATTTATTTTTATAAAAACATTTATTATTATTATTTTTTGTTTTATTTTAAATCCTTTTAGCAAATAGTTTTAAGGCAAATAATTTGAGCAAGATTATTAAGATTAATTTGAACTCAAGGAAAGAGGAAGGTAGAAAACAAAAATAGGGTTTTAGTTAAAACATTTTTAAAGACAAGACATGCAAGATGACGTCATGATGATGCATAAAATAAAAGAATAGGCATTATTATATTTAGGGTTTTTTCGTGGTGCTACACTTCCCTCCCGAGGCCAGAAGTTTCTCCAGCCAGCCCTGAAATTTCTGCCAAATGCTGCCCTTGAGGTATTTGAAAGCCCTATTCAATGACCTCCCCACATCAAATGGCATTCCAAGGTACTTCTCATTCAAAGTCTCATTAGTGACATTAAGATCAGTCTTGACAGCCGTGCGATTAGTCTTAGGACAATCCTTACTAAAGAACACAAATGACTTATCAAGATTAATCCGCTGACCTGAAGCATTGCAGTATTTATCGAGAAGACTGAAAACCTCCATAGCACCCTCAACATTTGCTTTGACAAACAGCAGGCTATCATCAGCAAATAGGAGGTGGTTCACAGCAGGAGCTGTGGGGGCCACCTTAATTCCTTCGATCTAATATGAACGGCGACTTTGTTTTAGGAGGCCAGAAAGGCCCTGTGCTGCAAGAAAAAATAAGTACGGGGATGTCGGGTCCCCCTGTCTTAGGCCTTGTGACGGTCTGAACTCCTGAAGCGGTCCTCCATTAAATAACACCGAGAAGGAGACCGACGATACAAGCTGCATAATAAGTTCCACCCAAGAGCGATGAAAACCCATCCGCAGCATGATTGCCCGTAGATAATTCCATTCCACCAGATCATACGCTTTTCGCATATCAAGTTTCAGCGCACAATGCCGGTGTTTCTTTGCCCCATTTCTTTTCATGAAGTGGAGACACTCATAAGCTGTGATAATATTATCGGTGATCAGTCTTCTCGGGACAAAAGCAGACTGTTCCTCTGAGATAATCTCCGGTAAAATTGTTTTCAACCTGTTAGCAAGGACCTTCGAAGCAATTTTATAAATAACATTGCACAAACTGATAGGACGGAACTAACCTAATTCAGTTGACGAAGCCACTTTCGGAATCAATACAATGAAGGTTTTATTTATCCCTTCTGGACTGTCCTCCCCTCAAAGGATTCGCACTACAACACTGGTCAGGCCTATGCAGGCTAACCATCAGGCCTAGGTGCTTTCAGCGGATACATTTGGAAGAGCACTGCTTTGACCTCCTCATTGCTGAAAGGATCAAGAAGCATATCGTTCATCGCATTAGTGACTGAGACTGGTACCGAGTCCAGCGCGGCTTCCATCCCAGAGGTGCTCTCGGATGTGTAGAGGTTCCCGTAAAATTCCTGGCCTATTCCTCAGTAAAAGTACCATCGGCACGAGCAATCTTATTAATATGATTCCTCTTTTTCCTCTTACTAGCCCGCAAATGGAAGAAACTGAGTGTTCCTGTCCCCCTCGGCGAGCCACTGCACCCGGGATCATTGTCGCCACATTGTCTCCTCGCAGAATTGGAGTTCCATGATCCTCTCCACTGTCTTGATTTCCTAAAGGCTGGGCCCTACTCTATCCGGCAATAGTCGTAGCAGCTCCAGTTCATATCGGAGAGAACGGAGTTCGCGGCGGACATGGGCAAAAGTGTCTCGTCCCCATGCATGAAGGGAGCCAGAGAGGCCATTGAGCTTCCGCTCGAGACTGTCCATCATAGAGCAAGCTTTCGACATCCCCGCGTCCTCGACCGTGGGTCGGAACTCCTGATGAGATTCCCACATCGATTCATACCAGAAGGGCTTCGAAGAACGGGGTTCTGCCAGTATAGGTTCAAACCGAAGTAGTATTGGCGAGCGATCTGATGCTACCGCGGTGAGGTGCCGAAGTGCCGCCATGGGAAAGCGTTCGCACCAGCTAGCCGACGCCAGAGCTCTATCCAGGCGTACACGTACAAGCCACCGGAGACTTTCTTCTCGAAGGTCCAAGCGGTTCCTGAGTAGCCAAGATCCATCGGTTCACAGACATCAATAGTCTCTCTGAAAGCTTGAATCTGAGTGTTGCTACCTTCGTTAACGCCCATATGTTCCTCCCTAAGGAGTACTTCGTTGAAATCCCCAATACACATCCACGACAAGGACGAGGATCACTTGATGAATTTCAGCATATTCCAAGTTTTGTGCCTCTCCGTACACACATGTGATCCGCCAGGGTTCCTCCGAGGAGGGAAACACAACCGCATCAATCTTTATTTCATGAAATTTGTTAATTCTCAGCTAGATGAGATTTAGCTTAAGGCACAGTCAATTCCTAGTCCGTCCGATTTGCTCCACGCATCAAGATTTGTGCCCGCGTAAGACCAGTTGTTCCGCGCGTTGCCTTCACTCGTTTCTGCACGCCATGTCTTGCACGTTTTGTTTTGTTTTGCAAAATGCCTTGTCCGGCAGGTTCTCGCACGCGTCAAACCTGCGTTGGTCGTCCCATTGTATTGTACCTAGCTCTGGCTATTGGGTCATGCCATTTTTTCCAATATGCGTGTTTTTTCTTTTTTTTTTCTGCGTGTATTTTTCTAGATGGTAAAGGGCTATATATGCGCCAAGTTTTGTTGTTGTTTTGTGCCGCAAGCAACAACATGTATGTATAGGCTGTAAAAAATATTATGTGGTTGTGTTTTTTTAATTATTCTATTGTAGTTGTTTCTACAACGGTAGCTTTTTGCTGACATTCATTTTTGTGTGTTTTGTCCGGGTTTGAGTTGTTTGGTCCGCGACGGTTGTGTAGTCTAGATTTTTTGTCGTCGTGGACTGTTGAGTGGGTCGTGGCTTGCTTTTGTCTGGATTATTGCCTCTTTTTTCTTTCCAAAGCGACGTTGATTTCTTTTATTTAGAGGCCGAGAGTGGCAGAGATTGGTGGACACCGGCAGAGGCGGGGCGAAGGCGGGTCATTAATTTGAGCATCGGTTCTTTTTCTGGCGCGGAAGCCTTGCTGATTTGCATCGACATCGGTTCTTCTCTATCGACTACGGTGAAGAGCAGCAGAGTCTAGTTGATTTCGATAGTTTCTTCTTTGTTTCCGGTCTCTTTTTTTGGTGGGGTTGTATTTGAACAAGATTTTTTTATGATCGTTGACTTTTTTTATTATTTTCTTCCCAATGTTATACTGATTTATTGTTGCAAGTTTTATGTGGTATCATGGTTCTTGTAACAGCGTAGAGAGGAGAAGATCTTTCTTCAAGTTATCAGTTGCAACGAGATCTTTCTTCAAGTTGCAACGATATGTTTCATGGTTCCTTTTTACTACGAGTTGTAACTAGATTTGCAATTGTTTTCTCAATTACTATGAGTTACAACTAGACTCGGAGTTGGCCTTCTAGGCGAGTTGCAACTAGGGTTGTAACTGCATGATTGTTTTGTCCCTTCTTATTATGAGTTGCAACTGAGATTGCAACTAAGGATTGTTTCCGTGATCCCTTCTTATTATGAGTTACAACTGAATTTGCAACTGAGAATTGTTTTCATGACCCCTTCTTACTATGAGTTAAAACTGGACTTGCGATTGGTTTTCTAAGCTACTATGAGTTACAAGTAGACTTTGAGTTCGCTTTATCGACGAGTTTCAACTCGGGTTGTAATTGATTATTGTTTTGTGGTCCCTTCTTATTATGAGTTGCAAATGAGTTTGCAACTGAGTATTGTTTTCGTGATCCCTTCTTATTATGAGTTGCAACTGAGTTTGCAAATGAGAATTGTTTTCGTGGTCCCTTCTTACTATGAGTTGTAACTGGACTTTTAATTATTTTTCTTAGCTACTATGAGTTACAACTAGACTTGGAGTTGGCTTTCTCGGTGAGTTGCAACTGGGGTTGTAATTGATTATTGTTTTGTGGTCCCTTTTTATTATGAGTTGCAACTGAGGATTTTTTTGTGATCCCTTCTTATTATGAGTTGCATCTGACTTTGCAACTGAGAGTTGTTTTCGTGATCCTTTCTTACTATGAGTTGCAAATAGTTGCAACTGAGAATTGTTTTCGTGATCCCTTCTTACTATAAGTTGCAAATAGTTGCAACTGGCTCTCGATGAGTGCAACTGAAATTTAAATTAAGGATTGTTTCATAGTTCCTTCTTATTATGAGTTGCAATTATACTTGTAACCGGCTTTTCTCGTGGGAAAGTCGCAACTGAGATTTATTTTGTGATTCCTTCTTACTATGAGTTACAATTAGAGACTTGTATCTGGCTTTCTCGGGGTTCCGTTTTACTACGAGTCACAATTGGACTTGCAACTGGCTCTTTCTAGAGAGATTGTTGCATTGTCCCTTCCTATTTTGAGTTGCAACTGGACTTGAAGCTTCTTTTACTCAGGAGTTGCGGCTGGGGTTGCAACTGAGGATTGAAATATCATTATCTTGGGAGTTGCAACCCTAGTTGCAATTGAGGATTGAAATGATATTTTCTTAGGAGTTGCAACCCTAGTTGCAATTGGGAATTGAAATGACATTTTCTTAGGAGTTGCAACCCTAGTTGCAATTGGGGATTGAAATGACATTTTCTTAGGAGTTGCAACTGAGGGTTGAAATGACATTTTCTTGGAAGTTGCAACCATGTCATATTCTAGGGTTTTACTAATTCACAATCAACTGAGAATTAGCCTAAATCTCAGTCAAGTCCCTGCCCATTCGATCTGTTTGGTTAAGATTCGGGTGATGACTTGTTCTGTTTCGGTCGACTTTTGTCCCTACCCAACCCCAATTACAACTGTGATTTGTCAATTCCAAATGAAATTGCGACTGAGATTTTCTAGTTATTAGTGGTTTTTGTACTATACAAGTTGCAAATGTGCAAACCGGTTGCAATTACTCCCTTTATCATGAATTAGATGCCACCGATTTGTCTATATTCACATGAAACACATCTATATATATGTGTATGTGGACAAATTTATGACAAGTAATTCAAGACAAAGAGAAAAATATACCACGTAGTTTAAGAAAATCTTTGGCCTTCATTTTTGACAAATAAAATATACAATATATGTCCCATAAAATATACCATTTAAAACTACTTTTGAAAATGAATCCAATGATATAGTTTTTGTAACATATTATGTAAAATTTGTTGACCAAAATTATTACGGGAGGGAGTACTTTTTTCTAGGTTAGCTGAGAATTAGCAAAGGTTACTTAATTTCTCTAAAGTTAGACGACAAACTTAGCTTACAAAACATGTAGTACTATGAACAGTACCTGAAACGACGCGCAAAGAAATTAACTGCTGCCACACTACTTACACGTACGAGTATCAGATGCTGCCGCGAGTCACGCGCTTTCTAGCCACCTAGGAACTTGCTTAGGGCCGGCCGTGAAGGGCAGGCATGCATAAGTACGATGCTCCAAAAGTAATACTAGTACTTTAGCACATCGCGAACGGGAAGCAGATAATAGCAGGTCGTGCGGGAACCAAGTTTAACACTGCACAACTACCTCACACGCGTCCGTGACGTCAGCTTACTGAGGGTTAACTTAATTCTCAGTCAGCTGAGCGTTAGACACATCCTTATTTCATTGTTCCAGAAGATACCCAGACCACCACTGCAGCCTATAGTACTAACAGCAAAGGCATTATTAGCTTTATTAATCTGTGTTTCAAATACACATTGGATGGAAGGGGCAAAAGCACGCACAAAGTCGCTGAGCTCATTGACTGTCGCAGCGTTGCCAAGTCCACGACAGTTCCATAGTAGGGTACTCATTGATCCCGGCCGCCCTCCGACCCGGAGTCCTCCGATATTGTAATAGCCTTGTCCTTCTTTGGGGTGCCCTAATTCTTTGGCCTCTTCTACTCCCTCGCCGACGGAGGTAGTGGGGGAGTGCCTGAGCGCACAGGGTAGGCAGTCCCCCCTCCTCAAAGTCAAGCTTCTTGCTAGCGCCTTTAACTTCAGCAACCTTGATGACCCCTGGCTCCTTCCACTCCAGAAATTTTGGAGACGGGGTCTCAATGTTCTTCACCGGGATAACCTCGGTCAGGCTAGCATCAGTCGAGGACCGCTTCCGGTTCTCCTACACTAACACACCAGCAGCACCACCAGCACCTCTTCCACGCCCGCGAACACCCCGTCCGCGTCCTCCATCACTCCCTCCACGACCACCATCGGGTTCATTGCCTCCATCACCACCACGGCCTACACCTCGACCACCAGGGGCCATCGGCCGGCTCTGCCTCCATGACTGGTCACCACCATAGAGCTGAGAGTGATTCCAGGCCGTATCAACGAGCAGCCACTTGCCAAAGGCCTCTACCTTCTGAGCATTCTCACTCGAACCACACTCCTTAACATGTCCCAGGAAACCACACACCGCACAGAAGCGCAATACCTTGTCATATTTCACCCTCATCACCACCATAGGTAGCCCCTCTGGGTTGATGGTTACAAAACGTGTGAGTTCTCTCCTCACATCACTCTAGCACGAGCATATAGTCACCATATTCCCCTTTTGGGCTCAATTCAACAGATAAAACCTCGCCAACCTTTTCCACCAGATTGGTGATTATTGCCTTTTTCATGTACAGCTCCGGGATGTCATGGATTTGTATCCGGGCATGTATACGATTCACCTCAACTGACGATGCTTTTAAGCTTTTGTCATACTTCTCAATCAGTAGTCCATGCTCCCAAAATATCCATGGACCTTGTTCCGTTATACGTTGCCAATCCCCTAGGCACTTTGCCTGAACCGTGAACTGATTATTCACCAGGTCACGGAACATGATCTCCTGCACCGGCGCCCATGCAAACCTCTTCGTCTTCTTCAGCGACTCCGCGCTAAAAGGATTGGAAGACAAGAGGCGCATGACAGCCATCCACTTCATGTCTTCCTTAAGCGATTCCATCTCCTCCTTCAGGACAAAGACTCCTCCAATCTCCTCTCCTTTCAGGTTCAAACTTCTCAGCAGTTGTTCCAGCGTCCGTTCCTCTAGCCCCTCCGCCGATCTAGCTCCTTCCCCCTTCTCCCTCGCCGCCATGGTCGAGCACACCCCAAACCCTAGATCAGACGCGCCAAGGCCGGGCAGCTTGCACGAGGCATGTCCCTGAGTCAGCCCGAGTGAGGTCTAGAATAGGGAGAGGGAACATATCCTTCCCACGGAAGCCCCGCCCCACTCACCAGCGATCTTGGCCGCCGGTGGAGGTAGCAGAAACCTAGTCGCCTGATATTGCCTGAGAGACGAAAGAGACAACGAGGTGTACATGATGCACTACGGGAAAAATGTTCGCTGATGTCGCCCCTGTCCTTTGCTGTGTGCCAAAACTCCTGGAACACGACAAAGATTATCTCTGCCATGTGTATAACTAGAAGCACACGGCAAAGGAAATGCTCACGACAGACTACAGAAAAAGAACACGGCAATGGACAAACTAAGGCACACGACAAAGAAAACAGACACGGCAAAAGCATTGAGGACACACGACAAATAAATGGGCCCCATGGACTCGCAAGGGCACCCACCGGCAGGGGCGGACGGCATAATATTTGTCGTGTTCCCTCGCCGTTAGGTACACGACAATGATGAGCTTTGTCGTGTGTATTCTCCTTTACACACGGCAAAGAACTGTTTCCCCTTTTTCTTTTATTTAGTTAGCAAGGCTTTTTTACATATATGTTAGGTGATGTTATTTTATAGGATCATAAGCACACACACATATGAATAGGTTGTTGTGGTCTTGATCACTACATGCACCCCCCTTATATGATTAAGTTTCCCCGGAACAGGGAGTTTCCCCCTTATACAAGTCCAGAACCTTCGCTTCTAGGTTTAGAGCGCATGCATGCGAGGGGGGACACATGCAAGCACCCAGAGACTAGTAGATTTTGTATGTTTCAAAATAGAACCACACTTTAATGCATGTGCTAGGGCCACATGCATGCAGGTCCTTGAGGTATTCCGATGCCCCGGAGCGCGGTTTGCTACGGAACCCTGATCTATGGGCCTCGAATCATCTACCCCCTAGACAATCTTCTGATGGGGGTAGCCCGGTATAGCTCTCACTTGTTTTGTGTTTGTTTAGGTCATAGGATGATGTAAAACCATGTTGGTTCACAAGTTGGGGCACTATCCTACCTGGTCTCACCGGAACGGGGAGATCCCCCTTATACAAGTCCAGAACCTTCGCTTCTAGGTTTAGAGCGCATGCATGAGAGGGGGGACACATGCAAGCACCCGGAGACTAGTAGGTTTTGTATGTTTCAACATAGAACCACACTTTCATGCATGTGCTAGGTCCACATGCATGCAGATCCTTGAGGTATTTCGATTCTCCAGAGCACGGTTTGCTGTAGAACCCTGATCTGCGGGCCTGGATGGTCTACCCCCCTAGACATTCTTCTGATGGGGGTAGCCCGGCATAGCTCTCTCTTGTTTTGTGTTTTTTTAGGTCATAGTATTATGTAAAACCATGTTGGTTCACAAGTTGGGGCACTATCCTACCCGGTTTCACCGGAACAGGGAGTTTCCCCCTTATACAAGTCCAGAACCTTTGCTTCTAGGTTAGAGCACATGCATGAGAGGGGGGACACATGCAAGCACCCGGAGACTAGTAGTTTTTGTATGTTTCAACATAGCACCACACATTTATGCATGTGCTAGGGCCACATGCATGCAGGTCCTCGAGGTAGTCAAAATTGAGAACAATCTAAAGGATGTCAAACAACAAATTTCAGACTTTGTCGTGAAATCCTCTCATCTTGGTATTTTTATTGACCCAAATAGTGACCTTTCTGTTTCAAAAGTAGTCCAATAGCTTGCTTGGTTTTATTGGTCAGCAGCTCTACCGTGAGGGGAAATTCTACTCTTGCCGATTGGCGGAGGATTGTTTATCAAATTTTGTGACTAGGCACCCACCTAATGGAAATGAAGTTCAAATCCTCCAGAAGCTTATGGTCTAGTGCAAAGTTCATATTTCCATGGTCTCAATCCTTATGAAGAGCTGGTACATGCTATATCTACAAGAGAAACTATCGTCCGCTCCTCAAGAGGGTTGACAGAACCAGGCACTCTGTTCAAGAGTCTAATGGCCATCTTGCGAGATGTAGTTATATGCTATGATGGAATTGTATAATTCAATCTTTGCAACTTAAGTATAGATAAGATGATCTCACAGATTTACCAAGTGCTATAACTCCTGGAGAACCTGTGGTCTACCCCTATAGCTTTCTCCGTACAATGGTATGCCAGTGGACTTTTCTTTTTGTTTCGGTTTGTTTAGGACATATGTACATGGAAAGCAAAGGTTGGGTCAACTTTGCCATAAAATAGGCTCTGGTTGCCCCGCGGCGGGAGTTTCCATGTATATATCCAGGATTTTACTAAGTGTTAATGCATGTCTACAAAGGGTGTCACACTTGGGACTTACACTTGGCACCTACCAACCGTGCATCACACTCACACACATATGCTAGGGACACATGCAAGTTTTCATCTGATTCCGATGCTCTCGTGGTCTTCCTTCGGTGAAACCCTGATCTACGGGCCTCAGATCGTCTACCCCCTAGACATTCTTATGATGGGGGTAGCCCGACGTAGCTCTCTCTTGTTTTGTGTTTGTTTAGGTCATAGGATTATGTAAAACCATGTTGGTTCACAAGTTGGGGCACTATCCTATCCGGTTTCACCGGAACAAGGAGTTTCCCCCTTATACAAGTCCAGAACCTTCGCTTCTAGGTTAGAGCGCATGCATGCGAGGGGGGACACAATGTCTTAACTAATACTAATAACAAATAGTCAACAAAAAGTTCACTAGAAACTTAAAATAAATATAATTGAAAGAAAAAATGGAAATAAAATTAGAAAAAATGCATAAGGCACACGACAAAGGATAAAACACACGGCAAAGGGTCCTTTGCCGTGTGACCTCGCCGTCAGGCACATCTTTGCCATGTGTATTCTCATGTACACACGACAAAGAACTGTTTTCCCCTTTTTCTTTTATTTAGTTAGCAAGGCTTTTATTACATATATGTTAGGTGATGTTATTTCATAGGATCATGAGCACACACATATGAATAGGTCGTTGTGGTCTTGATCACTCCATGCACCCCCTTATATGATTAGGTTTCACCGGAACGGGAGTTCCCCCTTATACAAGTCCAGAACATTTGCTTCTAGGTTAGAGCGAATGCATGAAAGGTGGGACACATGCAAGCACCCGGAGACTAGTAGGTTTTGTATGTTTCAACATAGCACCACACTTTCATGCATGTGTTAGTGCCACATGCAGGTCCTTGAGGTATTCCGATGCCTCGGAGCGCGGTTTGTTGTGGAACCCTAATCTGCGGGCCTCAGATTGTCTACCCCCTAGACATTCTTCTCATGGGGGTAGCCCGGCGTAGCTATCTCTTTTTTTGTGTTTGTTTAGGTCATAGGATTATGTGAAACCATGTTGGTTCACAAGGTGTGTCGTGGTATTGCCGACGAGTACACCATGGAGGGGTCCTCACAGTGCGTGTTTAGAGACGTGGGGGAAGGCGGTCGGTTGACGGGTACCAGGTAACACAGCTTACCCAGGTTCGGATCCCACGACGGTGGCAGAATCCTACTCCTTCTATAAATCACTATAAGGGAAATACGCCGAGTTACAGGGATTGGTTCATTGTGTGAGGTTGTATGAATCGATGCCCTAAAGGCTCCCGTAGGCCCGACTTATATAGCCGCCAGGTCCTAGGGTTACAGGGAAAAGTCCTAGCCGGACAGGTTACAGGGTCCTACACCGTCTATTACTAGTCTTGTGTATCTTGCACTCCAAGGCTCCGGGTACGTCGGTGACTCCAACCGTAGCCTTCCTTTATCCGGCATGGGCCTCCCTTCTGGATCCATCTAACTAGGCCGCCCAGCAGGCCATAGGCCATGCTACCAACTATGGGCCACCCGGGTTAGCCGGATAAGAGACATGCTATAGGGATACCCATGTAGCATATCCCCAACAAGGTAGGGCACTATCCTACACGGTTTCACCGGAACGGGGAGTTTCCCCCTTATACAAGTCCAGAACCTTCACTTCTAGGTTTAGAGTGCATGCATGCGAGGGGGGACACATGCAAGGACCCGGAGACTAGTAGGTTTTGTTTGTTTCAACATAGCACCACACTTTCATGCATGTCCTAGGGCCACATGCATGCAGGTCCTTGAGGTATTCCGATGCCCCGGAGCGCGGTTTGCTATGGAACCCAGATCTACGGGCCTCGTATCGTCTACCCCCCTAGACATTCTTCTAATGGGGGTACCCCAGTGTAGCTCTCTCTTGCTTTGTGCTTGTTTAGGTCATAGGATGATGTGAAACTATGTTGGTTCACACGGTGGGGCACTATCCTACCCGGTTTCACCGGAACGGGGAGTTTCCCCCTTATAAAAGTCCAGAACCTTCGCTTCTAGGTTTAGAGCGCATGCATGGGAGGGGGGACACATGCAAGAACCCGGAGACAAGTAGGTTTTATATGTTTAAACATAGCACCACACTTTCATGCATGTGCTAGGGCCACATGCATGCAGGTCCTTGAGGTATTCCGATGTCGTGGAGCGCGGTTAGCTGTGGAACGCTGATCTGCGGGCCTCGGATCGTCTACCCCCTATACATTCTTCTAATGGGGGTATCCTGGCATAGCTCTCTCGTGTTTTGTGTTTTTTTAGGTCATAGGATGATGTAAAACCATGTTGGTTCACAAGTTGGGGCACTATCCTACCAGGTTTCACCGGAACAGGGAGTTTCTCCCTTATACAAGTCCAGAACCTTCGCTTCTAGGTTAGAGCGCATGCATGCGAGGGGGACACATGCAAGCACCCGGAGACTAGTAGTGTTTGTATGTTTCAACATAGCACCACACTTTCATGCATGTGCTTGGGCCACATGCATGCAGGTTCTTGAGGTAGTCAAAATTGCGAACAATCTAAAGGATGTCAAACAACAAATTTCAGACTTTGTCGTGAAATCCTCTCATCTTGGTCTTTTGATTGACCCAAAGAGTGACCTTTCTGTTTCAAAAGTAGTCCAATAGCTTGCTTGGTTTTATTGGTCAGTAGCTCTACCGTGAGGGGATATTCTACTATTGCCGATTGGTTGAGGATTGTTTCTCAAATTTTGTGTCTAGGCACCCACCTAATGGAAATGAAGTTCATCATCCTCCAGAAGCTTATGGTCTAGTGCAAAGTTCATATTTCCATGGTCTCAATCCTTATGAAGAGCTGTTACATGCTATATCTACAAGAGAAACTACCGTCCGCTGCTCAAGAGGGTTGACAGAACTAGGAACTCTGTTCAAGAGTCTAATAGGCTCTGGTTGCCCCGTGGCGGAAGTTTCCACGTATATATCCTGGATTTTACTAAGTTTTAACGCATGTCTACAAAGGGGGTCACACTTGGGACTTACACATGGCACCTACCAATCGTACACCACACTCACACACATATTCTAGGGGCACATGCAAGTTTTCATATGATTCCGTCGCTCTCGTGGTCCTCCTCCAGCGAAACCCTGATCTGCGGGCCTCGAATCGTCTACCCCCTAGACATTCTTTTGATGGGGGTAGCCCGGCATAGATCTCTCTTGTTTTGAGTTTTTTTAGGTCATAGGATGATGTAAAACCATGTTGGTTCACAAGTTGGGGCACTATCCTACCCGGTTTCACCGGAACAGAGAGTTTCCCCCTTATACAAGTCCAGAACCTTCGCTTCTAGGTTTAGAGCGCATGCATGTGAGGGAGAACACAATGTCTTAACTAATACTAATAACAAATAGTCAACAAAAAGTTCACTAAAAACTTAAAATAAATATAATTGAATGAAAAAATGGAAAGAAAAATAGAAAAATGCATAAGGCACACGGCAAAGGATAAAACACTTGGCAAAGTGTCCTTTGCCATGTGTCATTCCTCCGGTACACGGCAAAGAGTCCTTTGCCATGTGTCATTCCTCCGGCACACCACAAAGAGTCCTTTGCCATGTGTTTTCCTGTGGTACACAGCAAATAATTGCGGCCAATAATTGCCCCGTGCGGGCCCACGCAAGATAACCCTATCCACTCCCCAGCCCCACTGCCCGACCCCGCCTCTCGCTCAACCCGCGCCCCTCCCAAAACAACGCCGCCGCCACTCCCCAGCCTGGCCCCTCCCCCGCCCCACCCAACCCCGACCCCGCCCCCTATCGTCCTCCCGCCCCCGTTGCAAATCCCTCCTCCTCCACTATCCTCCCGTAGCCGCCGCCATGGCCGCCCTTGCGCGGTAGAACACCGTCCGGCTCACGTACAGGCGGGAGGAGCTCCGCCCGTCTGCTCCCCTCCTACAACAAGTAGCTCAGCCACACCCCTCATCCACCTTGTCGTTGTTGGAGATATGCCCAAGAGGCAATAATAAAGTGGTTATTATCATATCTTCATACTTATGATAAATGTTTACATACCATGCTATAATTGTATTAACAGGAAACATTAATACTTGTGTGATTTGTAAACATAAAAGAGTCCCTAGTAAAGCCTCTTGTTAAACTAGCTTGTTGGTTAATATATGATCATGGTTTCCTGATCATGAACATAGAGATGTTATTAACAACAGGGTCATATCATTAGGAGAATGATGTGATGGACATACTACTATAGTTAAGCGTAGCATAAAGATCAAGTCATTTAATATAGTTCATTTTCTATAAGCTTTCTGATACATAGTAACCTAATTCCTTCGACCATGAGATCATGTTAATCACCATCACCGAAAGGATGCTTTGATGACATCAAACACCACACCGTAACTGGGTGGCTATAAAGGTGGCATTGAGTGCTTAGAAAGTATAGGTTGAGGCACATGGATCAAGAGTGGGATTTGTCCATCCATATGACGGATAGATATACTCTGGGCCCTCTCGGTGGAATGTCATCCAATTAGCTTGCAAGCATGTGACTGGCTCACAAGGCATCACATATCACGGGAACGAGAAAAGAGTACTTATCGGTAACGAGGTTGAACTAGGTATGCAGAGATACCGACGATCAAAACCTCGGATAAGTAAACTATCGTGACACAAAGGGAAATTGGTATCGTATGTAAGTGGTTCATTCGATCGCAAAGTAATCGTAGAAATATGTGGGAGTCATATGAATTTCTATATTCCTCTATTGGTTATTGATCGGAGAAGTGTCTCGATCATGTCCGCATAATTCACGAACCGTAGGGAGACACACTTAAGGATTCGATGTTGTTGAGTAGTTATGGAATGATGAGTAAGAGACCGAATGTTGTTCTGAGTCTCGGATGGGATCCGAGATATCACGAGGAGATCCGTAATGGTCCGGAGAATAAGATTCATATAAGGAAAGTCATGTTTCGGAGTTCGGGAATGATTCCGGTGTTTTCACCAGGAATGTTCTAGAAAGGTCTGGAAGGTCCGGCACTCCGGAGGGGAAAGGTACATGGTTGTGTCATGAAAATGTGGAATGGTTGCATCATGTACTAGGTCACTTGTCTAGGCAAAATAAAGAGAAGAAATCAAATCGAAGTTTGAAAGTCAAACGCCAATTTGAAAAGTCAAATCTCAAGTTTGCTTGGTGGAGGGAGAGTAGGAAACCTACTTGGGGAGGAAGTCTCACTCCCTCCCACCCGCCGGCCATGAGGAGGAGTTGGGGGAGGACTCCCTCCTCCCCAAACCGCCTCTCCCCTCCTATATAAGGAGGGGTAGGGCGCCCCCTCTCCCTACACCTCAAACCCTAGCTCCTGGCGCCACCACCTGCTGCTGTCGTCGCCTAGGGCCTCCTCCCAAGTCGCCGACTAGGGTTTCCCCAAACCCTACCCGCCGGCTACACCCCTCCCCTTGGTGCTTATAAACCCTAGATCGCCAAGGCACTTCTCTTGCTCCAACATACTCGCTCTGGCTAAAGGCGAAGCCCTGCGAGACCTCCCCTCTACTTTCGACACCATGCCGCCGTGCTGCCGGAATCGCGAGGAGAGTGCTACAACCTCCGCTGCCTGCTGGAACAAGGGAGAGGAAGGTCTTCATCGGGTACCGAACGTGTGACCGACTGCGGGAGCGCTGCCGGAACGCAGCGCCGGAAGGATTGTCTACGCGATCTTGAGATCGGCAAGTGTACGACTACATCACCCACGAGAATCTGCTCTCGTTAACCACTTTGGATCTTCGAGGGTTAGTATTCTATCGACTCGTTGCTACAATCTAGTAGATAGATCTTGGCTTGATCATAGATTATATCTTGATTGTGTGTTCATGCGGTAGAATTTTTTTTTTCCGTGCTACGAACCCCTACAGTGGTATCAGAGCTGTGTCTATATGTAGATATGTTGCACGAGTAGAACAGAATGGTCATTGTGGGCGTTGATGCTTTTGTTGTCGATTGCTTCTTGTGTACTTTGCATCTTGCGGGATGGTGGGATGAAGCGGCCCGGGCCAACATTACATGACATCATTCATGAGACTTGCTCACGCTTGACATGCAACTTGTATTACCTAACTGGCTTTGCGGGTGCCTGTTTCTCCCAACATAGTTAAGATTCAATTTACAACGGGTGATTGAAAATACTAGTATCAATGTTGTGGTTCTTGTTCGTAAGTTAGTACGACACTTATTGAAAGCCCCAAACCACGTAAAACATGCAAAGAAAATTAGAGGCGTCTAACTTTGTTTTGTAGGGGTGTGCTGTGATGTGATATGGCCATGATTGTGATTATATATGATGTATGCAATGTCCCTTATTGTAAGTTGGCAACCGGCAGGAGCCATATGGTTGTCTTTTAAATTCCGTTAAAACATGCATGTCTATTCAAAGAAGTTGTAATAGTTGATGCTAGTGGACGACAACCATGAAGCGGCGCCATTGACCTTGACGCCACACCGGTGATTATGGAGATCATGTTCGTGCTTGAAGATGGAGATCAGAAGCACAAGAATAAAGGCCATATCATGTCACATATTATGAATTGCATGTGATGTTAATCCTTTTATGCATCTTGTATTGCTTAGTTCACGATGGTAGCATTATAAGATGATCCCTCAAGCACACAATTTCAAGTTTTAAAGTGTTCATCCTTAGTAAGAACCGTTGCTAAAGCTCGTTGTTTCGAAGCATCACGTGATGATCAGGTGTGTTGGATTCTGCGAGTGTATACAACGTGAGCAAGCCAGATTTGCTCATGCGGAAGCTAAGGTTTGATATTGACAAGCCTAGCATGTACAGACATGGTCTCGGAACACGGATCACCGAAAGGTAAAGCATGAGTCATATAGTAGATATGATGAACATGTTGATTGTTCGCCATTAAAGCTACATCAACTCTCGTGATGATCGGTTTTGATGTGGTGGATTTGGTTCGTGTGATCACTAAAACAATGTGAGGGATATTTTTTTGAGTGGGAGTTCAACAGCAATATGATTAAAAGTTGAACACTATTTATCATAAATTAAATCAAAGTGAATTTGCATAGTTGTTGTAGTCATTGGCATCCATTTACCACCTTGCGCTTAGTTTTAATTGAGATGATAGAACTATAGAATTCTGGTTAGTTACTTTACGAACTGGTATCGTATTGTTTTGAAGTGTTAATATAAAGTTTAAAAGTCCCATTGCAAACTTTCAGTAAGTTTCGATTACTCCGTGAAGTTTAATAGTTGGTATTAAATCAAGAGTAATAATTCCAGTGTTAGTATATAAGTATCATGTTTATCTCCATGATTCTTGATATTCGAAAGATAGTTTCAATATCAAGGTAATCTAGGAGTTGAAAGAGTTGTTTCAGAAACCATCATGTATGAAAGATATTGAGATATCTGAAATGATGTTTTGGTTACAACATGATAGAGTATAATATGACAAAGTTAATGTTTTCATATTTGATGAGAATTTACAAAAGGTTGGAGACACTAGTTGTCCTAATCCTCCAAAAGGTTTTGGAGAGCAACATTATACTCGCGATTCACCGTTATAAGCTAAAAGTAGCTTGATCATGGATAAATCCATGATAAGGGTGAATATCTGATGTAGGTAAAATGTTTACTATACCAAGAGATTACTAAAGAAAGGAATTTGGAAGAACACCAAACATTTGATGATGGTGATCTACTTCAAAGTGCAAGTCCAAAGACATTGGTATTTAACTATACATGCTTTGGACTATGTGTCATGTATATGGCTCCACTATTGATGTTGATAGATTCTTTCAAACAGAATAAGAAATACTGAAAGAGAGTCTCATAAATATATGGTAGAAAATAAAAGACTAGAATTGTTCAGCTTAGGTATATAGAGGATATACGCGTTATGGCTGTATTCTTTGCTTGTTAAATAATGTGGTTCTTAAGTATTGGATATTGAATTTGTTGGTATGAATCGTCATACGAAACAACACAATTCATGAACTACAATGGCCTAAGTAACTAGCAAAATAATATGTGATGATGTTCATCGAGAACAAATAAAGGGTTATTGTGTTGCTCGTTAAACATCAAAGCTTGCCTTCAAGATTTGTTTTATCAGGTATTATGAGAACAAAAGGGTTGTTCAAATAATTGCCGTAATCCATAAAAGATGGATGATTCACAAATCTCGTTGGAGAAATCACATCCATAAAACTAGTGCTAAAAATGTCGAAAGACAAATTGATTGAAAGATTACTTAGGAAGTGACATCGCCGTTTAAATTATATTGGAAAGAAAACATGAAAAAACTCCATGTGGATGGAATTTTGGAGTCTTTTTGATTTTTGATCAAATGACGCTTGTGAAACTTTCCTAGAGATAATTAAAACTTTGTTCATAGGCCAAAAGGGAACGAATGACTAGCTTATTGGAACTTGTGCATATTGTTGTATGAAGTCCATTATGTGTACTCAAGAGCGATGGATTTCAACTTCATATGCTTTCTCCGTAAATTTGAGTGAATATATGAATATTTACTTAATAAGGATGAAGTATGAAACATTTGAAAAGTTCAAAGATTTTCAAGATGAAGTGAAAAATCATTGTAACAAGAATATAAATAGTTTATGATAAGATCATAAAGGAAGATATTTGAGTTACAAGTTTAGCATAATACCTAAGATTTAAGGAATCGTTCCGTGGATTTGCATTTCCTGAAACACCATAAGAGTATGGAGCATTCGAGATATGTAATTAAACCTTGTTTGACATGGTAAGATCAAAGGTGTAATTCATAAAACTGCCATTATATTTTAAAGATTAAAAGCTTGAGAGACTACCGTTTTTCCACTGAAAAGAGCTTCATCATAATCCGTTAAAATGACACCATATAAAGTTATGGTTTGGGATAAAACCCAAGTTGTCCTTTCTTAAACATTGGTATGCTATGCATAAGAAAGATGTTTGCAACCAAAGTCGGATGAACCTGTCTTTGTATGTTATTTCGAATAACTGTTCCACCATAACATTGGAGACAAAAGTGTTTGTCGCTTAGAACGTCAAGTTTCTTTGAGAAGGAATTTTTCGTGAAAAGTTAAGTGGGAGGACAATACAACTTTGATAAGGCTAAAAGAACCTTAGCTATATGTGCAAAGTTGCGCAGCGTCGAAAAGTGTTCCGGAGGCAGCAACAATGCTCATGGCTCACGTGACTCAAAGGTTGTGGTCACAGAGATCTAAGTTCCTATTGAAACAAGTAGGTCGGGTAAACAATCAAATACCAAGATTTGAGAGTTAAATCATTATTTGATAATAATGATCCGACTACATGCAAAGAAGCGATGATGGGCCTTGACTCCGTCAAATCTCTTGAAGCCATAAAATCCGTGATAGTTCCATATACGAGAGATCAAGCTTTGAACTTGAAAGACCCTCTGGAAAGGTACAAGACCTTACAGTCATATTTGGATCTATAAAGAAATAGACATGGATGTTTCACATCTATGAAATTATCGACATATCGGGAAAGAGTTCACGACATTGTTCAAATAATAGACTATGACAAGATCTGATCTTTCATTAAGCGACATTTAGTCTAGACGGATTAATATATCAACCACGACATATAATTTTGTTATGTGTTGAATAAACAAAAAAAGTTCTTCTAATAGAATTGTTACCTAGGACGTGTGCATAACACGGTCCATAGGGTTTTGTTAATTCAAAGGATGCTAAAAGCATATGCAAACTTCAATGGTTGAAGTAAGCATCGCGGAGTTGGAATCTTCACAATGATGAAATTGTTAAAAGAGTTTAAATTCATCAGAGACGATGAAGATGCTTGCATTTGCAAGAAATTAAGTGGGAGCGCTAAGACATGTTTCTAATACATTATGTGGAAGACATATTGTTGATTGGAAATGATGTATATTTTATTAACACATATTAAGAATTTCATCTCGATGAAAGATTTAGGCAAAACCCAAATATTTGGCATCTATATCTATATAGATAGATTAAGACACTAATATGGTTATGCCGAAAGTACATAGATGATATATTGAATGAGTTCAATATAGAAACTACAAGAAAGGTTCTTGTCGCACATAAAGGATTGAATGAGTTCAATATTGATGATATATTCAAGTGTGTTAACACTTGGTAAGTGAAACAAAGATTCAAGTATAGATTGATACTTGATGTATGAAATCACAAAGAGTATTTATATCAATCATACTGTGATATGTATAAATCCAGATATGTCATGTGCTCTAAATGTTATGAGCATATACCAGAATGATTCATAAGATGATCATTGGATGATAGTAAGGATATTCTTATGATCTTTTGGAAGAACTAAGAGTATATTATTTTGTAAAAGTGACAAATAGATGATTAGTTCATTGTAAAAATACTACATTGATACTAGTTTTGTCACAAATTACAAATTAAGTTTATCTCAATCTAAACTAAGGGTGGCACAATATAATGGAAAGTAAGTTCCATAATGGATTTGGATGAGTTCCAAAGTTAAGACATTGTGACAGATACTACAACAAAAGGCTAAGTATATGACTGCTATAATAGTAGCAAAGAGGGTATTTGTGTCCAGTAGTTTCTAATCAAACTAGGTGTGGTTCACATCAAGGATAATACTATGAAGATATATTGTACGACAATATTATCAACATGTTTTAACCCCAAAGAACTAAAGGTCTCACCAAAGGACCAAATTTATACAAAGCCATCTCATTAGAGAATGAGTGGTGCGTAAAGATGCAAAGACATGCAATTACACATGGACCTGGAAGTGTCATATCCGGAGATCAATTGACCGCTAGCAATCGTGTACATACAACACCAGAAAGCCATAGGTGTTGAATACACAAAGGTTTGAAACTAGATTATTGACTCTAGTGCAAGTGGGAGACTGTTGGAGATATGCCCAAGAGGCAATAATAAAGTGGTTATTATCATATCTTCATACTTATGATAAATGTTTACATACCATGCTATAATTGTATTAACAGGAAACATTAATACTTGTGTGATTTGTAAACATAAAAGAGTCCCTAGTAAAGCCTCTTGTTAAACTAGCTTGTTGGTTAATATATGATCATGATTTCCTGATCATGAACATAGAGATGTTATTAACAACAGGGTCATATCATTAGGAGAATGATGTGATGGACATACTCCTATAGTTAAGCGTAGCATAAAGATCAAGTCATTTAATATAGTTCATTTGCTATAAGCTTTCTAATACATAGTAACCTAATTCCTTCGACCATGATATCATGTTAATCACCATCACCGGAAGGATGCTTTGATGACATCAAACACCACACCGTAACTAGGTGGCTATAAAGGTGGCATTGAGTGTTTAGAAAGTATAGGTTGAGGCACATGGATCAAGAGTGGGATTTGTCCATCCATATGACGGATAGATATACTCTGGGCCCTCTCGGTGGAATGTCATCCAATTAGCTTGCAAGCATGTGAATGTCTCACAAGGGATCACATATCACGGGAACGAGAAAAGAGTACTTATCGGTAACGAGGTTGAACTAGGTATGCAGAGATACCGACGATCAAAACCTCGGATATGTAAACTATCGTGAGACAAAGGGAAATTGGTATCGTATGTAAGTGGTTCATTCGATCGCAAAGTAATCGTAGAAATATGTGGGAGCCATATGAATTTCCAGATTCCTCTATTGGTTATTGATCGGAGAAGTGTCTCGATCATGTCCGCATAATTCACGAACCGTAGGGAGACACACATAAGGATTCGATGTTGTTGAGTAGTTATGGAATGATGAGTAAGAGACCGAATATTGTTCGGAGTCTCGGATGGGATCCGGGATATCACGAGGAGATCCGGAATGGTCCGGAGAATAAGATTCATATAAGGAAAGTCCTGTTTCAGAGTTCGGGAATGATTCCGGTGTTTTCACCAGGAATGTTCTAGAAAGGTCTGGAAGGTCCGACACTCCGGAGGGGAAAGGTACATGGATGTGTCATGACAATGTGGAATGGTTGAATCATGTACTAGGTCACTTGGCTAGGCAAAATAAATAGAAGAAATCAAATCGAAGTTTGAAAATCAAATGCCAATTTGAAAAGTCAAATCTCAAGTTTGCTTGGTGGAGGGAGAGTAGGAAACCTACTTGGGGAGGAAGTCCCACTCCCTCCCACCCGCCGGCCATGAGGAGGAGTTGGAGGAGGACTCCCTCCTCCCCAAACCGCCTCTCCCCTCCTATATAAGGAGGGGTAGGGCGCCCCCTCTCCCTACACCTCAAACCCTAGCCCCTGGCGCCACCACCTGCTGCTGCCGCCGCCTAGGGCCTCCTCCCAAGTCGCCGACTAGGGTTTCCCCAAACCCTAGCCGCCGGCTACACCCCTCCCCTTGGTGCTTCTAAACCCTAGATCGCCAAGGCACCTCTCTTGCTCCACCATACTCGCTCCGGCTTATGGCGAAGCCCTACGAGATCTCCCCTCTACTTCCTACACCATGCCGTCATGCTGCTGGAATCGCGAGGATAGTGCTACAACCTCCGCTGCCTGCTGGAACAAGGGATAGGAAGGTCTTCATCGGGTACCGAACGTGTGATCGACTGCGGGAGCGCTGTCGGAACGCAGCGCCGGAAGGATCGTCTACGCGATCTTGAGATCGGCAAGTGTACGACTACATCACCCACGAGAATCTGCTCTCGTTAACCGCTTTGGATCTTCGAGGGTTAGTATTCTATCGACCCGTTGCTACAATCTAGTAGATAGATCTTGGCTTGATCATAGATTAGATCTTGATTGTGTGTTCATGCGGTAGAAATTTTTTGTTTTCCGTGCTACGAACCCCTACAGTCGCCCATCTCCTCCAACGACGGCAGCGGACAAGGTAAGCCATTTCTTCTTTCTTTTTTTCAGTTTGTCATATATTACTAGTATGATGTATTTAGTGGTAGTTATAGTGTTATAGTAAGTTATTAGTAAATTATATTTAGTGATAGTTTTATTGTCATATATTACATTAGGGTAGTTTTACTGGTAGATTTAGCAAAATGGACAAGTTACTAATATGTTGGATTTAGTGGTAGTATTTTCTAGTATGTTGTGTCATATATGCATGTGTATAGTAGTAATTTAGGAATTTTATGTGTAAAATTTTGTCTTGTATTTTGGCATATATAAATACATGTGTATATTAGTAATTTTTCTTCATGCAGGATATGTGTCGAGTCCGAGGGTGGGGCTGTCGATGGCGTAGGTCATTTTGCGGGAGGGTCGCTGATCTTCTTCACCTCTCGATCACGCTTCGAGGGTAAAAATATGTTCTTCTATCTTGTACCTAGGGTTATTTTCATGTCTAGATAACCAAGTCTGTCGTGTTACCTAGGTGTATCTTCCCGGCTTTAAGAGTTACGCGGATAAATATGCATTAGTGGTCTCACATATTATGAACCGTAACTCTTATGGCATTTATCAGGACAGCTGGCGGATGCATAGTTGGGTATGTTTTCCTTGTTCTACTCCGGTCCGAGATAGGATTTTGGCAGTGTCTCCCCGTTGTTCTCCGGATGCACATCCCTCTTGACTTTTTTCCGAGACATGTATCAGGAGAGAAGCGGGGAGGTGCTACCAAAATTCTGTCTCGAATCGGGGTAGATCAGGGAGAACATACTCAATCTACGGATCCGGCGGTTGATAGGACCCTCTTTACCTATTAGAGAGGTAGGTGGATATATGTATGGCGTAAAATATATGTTTACTAAAATTAACCGAACTAATACCGGATTTATTTATATGGCATGATTAATTGAAAGCATTGTATATGTCTATTTTTGTACTGATTAGAGGATGGAGAATCGTGACTGGATGTATGATGGCTATGTTAGTAAGTGGGACTTTACCTCACAATGGCAAGAAAAGGCCGAGGACTTCATGAACCGGGCATTTGCCATCCCCAGCAAACCCAGAAGAATTTTCTGCCCCTGTGCAAGATGCAAGAACCTGAATACACATTCGAAGGATGATTTGAGTACTCACCTGGTCAATTACGGGTTCACACCATCCTACAAGGCTTGGACATTCCATGGTGAAAAGTTAGCAAAACGTGCTAGGAGGGAGTCACGGCAGAGTCAGCAGAAGAGTCAGCCAAGGGGAGAACTTGATGCTGATTTTGATAGGTGCATAGACAACTTTGTGAATGCTAATGCGCCTAAAAGCCCTCATGTAGAGGTGGAGACACCTCAGGAGGCATATACACCTCAGGAGGCGGAGACAAGTGAGGAGCCGGAGGAAAATACGACAAAGTACTACGAGACTTTGTTTGCCTCGCAGAGACCCCTTCATGCACATACAGATGTTACCCAACTGGATGCCATAGCTCGCCTTTTGGCCTTCAAGAGCCACAGGAACTTGACTAGAGAGGACTTTGATGATATGCTTGCCGTCGTTGGCGGCATTCTACCGAAAGGGCACCTCTTGCCAGAGAACTTCTACTATTCGACCAAACTCCTCCGTGACCTTAAGATGTCATATGAGCCGATACACGCTTGTCCGAAGGGATGCATGCTATTCACAAAGGAGCATGCTAAGACAAAATTGTATCCGTTGCAAATACTCTAGGTACTTTGAGGTCGATCCTAGTGGTGATGGTCAGAAGAGGCAGACCGGGGTTGCCCAAAACATCCTCCGGTATCTTCCAATCATACCAAGGCTCCAGCGACTCTTCATGACCGAGGATACTGCCCAGCAGATGCAGTTGAAAGTAGAAGGGAACAGATACCTCGACAAGATGATACATCCATCGGATGGTAGTGCATGGAAGAACTTTGTCAAGAAATATCCTGAGAAAGTCGGTGACAAGAGGAGCGTAGCAGTTGCCATATCAACCGATGGGTTTAATCCATATGGTATGTGGCTTCAGTATAAAGTTGTTGGACAGTGTTTGTTATTCCCCTGAACCTCCCCCTGGCGTCTACATGAGACCAGAGAACATGTTTGTCTCGATGATAATCCCAGGGCCGAAATACCTGGGTAAGAACATGAATGTGTATCTATAACCACTAGTGGATGACTTGCTTCGTGGCTGGGAAGGTCGCGGGATCCGAACATTTGACGTTGCAAACAACGATCACTTCGATATGTATGTCCGGTACCATACCTCCCTGCATGACCTACTAGCACATGCGTTGTTCTGCGGCTGGTGTACACATGGGAAGTGGCCTTGCCCAGTGTGCATGCAAGCTCTGACTTTCTTCTGGCTATCGAAGGGAGGCAAGTATTCCTGCTTTGATCAACATCGACATTGTCTTGAGCCGAATCATCCATACAGGAGTGAGAAAAATAGGTTCAAGAAAGGCCGTGTTGTCCATGATCCAAAGCCACGTCTAAATACTAGAAAGGAAATCAAGGCTGAGTTAGAAGCTCTCCAGCCAAACCCCGATGGGAATGGTTTCGTGGGATATGGGGATACGCACCAGTGGACCCACATTCCGTGCTTATGGAAGCTCCCTTACTTTGAGGATATTGAGCTCTCGCATAACATTGATGTAATGCACACCGAAAAGAATATCGGTGAGGCCCTTTGGAGCACCATAATGCAAACCGAGAAGACAAAAGATAACATCAAGGATTGAATTGATCAAGAAGCATTGTGCGATAGGACAAAGTTGAACATGCAGCCACCCGGAGCCAAGGGCATAAAAAGGTGGTCTAAGCCAAAGGCTCCTTTCCTCCCAACAAAGCCCCAAAGAAGGGAGAACTTCCAATGGATCGCGCAAAGTTTCTTTTTCCCAGATGGGTACGCGGCCAACTGGATGAGGGGTGCGAACATGGAAACGTTGCGAGTACAAGGGCTCAAGAGTCATGACTACCACGTATGGCTTGAGTAGATAATGTTGGTGATGTTTCGAGGCTATGTCAATGAGGAGACTTGGCGAGTGCTGTCGAGGTTGAGCTTTTTCTCCCGCCAGATTTGTGCTAGGGAGTTAAACCGTAAAGTGGTTGAGAACCTACATGAACAGGCACCCGAGTTGCTTTGCGATCTAGAGATGATCCTTCCGCCAGGATTCTTCAATCCGATGCAACATATGATCTTGCATCTTACGGACGAGGCTTTAAAGGGGGGACCTGTGTGGGCCCGTTGGCAGTTTTCGCTGATATGTCGGAAACGTATCTATAACTTTTGATGCTCCATGCTTGTTTAGTATCTACTTTGCTTTGCTTTGTCTACATTTTGAGGTGTTTTTATATCTTTTCTAGAACTAACCTATTAACAGGTTGCCACAGTGCCAGTTGCCTGTTTTCTTCTGTTTTTGGTTCTAGAAAGGCAGAAAATCAATATTCTCGGAATTGGACGGGACAAAAGCCAAAGTCAATATTTTACCGTGGGGGACACGAAGCCAGAAGATGATACAGAGAGGCGAACCAGGGTGTCCGCACCCCCCTAGGCGCGGGTGGGCCCACCCCGCACCTGGGTAGGGTGTGGGCCCCTGGCCGCCTCCCAGCCTCGCCCTTCGCCTATAAGAAGCCCCCGATGCAGAAACCCTAGGCAACCGATCAAAACTCCATGAAACCTTATGTAGCCGCCGCCACCGTCGTCCCTAGATTGGGAGGGATCGGAAGTTCTTCCCGGCACCCTGCCAGAGGGGAGATCATCCCAGAGGCATTCTCTCCGGTATGATGCGTGAGTAGTTCCACCTTGGACTATGGGTCCATGTAGTAGCTAGATGGTTGTATCTCCTATTTGTCCTTTCATGTATAGATCTTGTGAGCTCTATTCATGATCAAGATATAATCTATTTGTAATCATGCATGTTGTTTGCGGGGATCCGATGGATATTGAGATTTCTATGTCAGATTGATTAATGGTTTTGTCTATTTGATACTGTCATGTATGTGTTGTTTGTGATCTTGCATGCTCTCTGTTGTTAGTAGCTATCTTGGCCAAGTAGTTGCTAGTGACTCCAGGAGGGGGTACTTATGCTCGATAGTGGGTTCATGCCTCTAGTTTCCAAGGGAAGTGACAGAAATCTCTTCGGTTGTAGATGTGTTGTTGCTACTAGGGAGAAAACAACGGTCTCTTGTTCATGGAACAAGTGGATTGTTTACCTTACACACTTTTCTTAAAGCAGTTGTCTGTTGCTTGTAACTTAATACTGGAGGGGGTTCGAATGATAACCTAAAGGTGGACTTCTAGTCATAGATGTAGTTGGATGGAGGTCTATGTATATTGTTGTATTGCCCAATCGAAACTCATAGGATCTTTTTGTCTGGTATTGCATTTTTATGCCTTGCTCAGTTCCTATCAATTGCCTTGCTGTAATTTGTTTACCCTTCATGCCATGTTGTTTATCTAAGGAGAGCACCTCTAGTGAACTATGGACCCCGGTCCAATATTTACCATTGATACATCTTCCACTGTTACATGTTTACTTGTTGCAAACCTTTACCTTCCACACCATACGCTTAATCCTTTTTTATAGCAAACAGGTGAGCTTGACAACCTCACTGATTCGTTGGGGGCAAAGTCTTGAGTTTGTGTTGTGCAGGTTTCGGCGTTGCTTGCAACACCTGTGTGACGTTTCCTTCCTCCTGATGGTTCGATAACCTCGGTTTCTTACTAAGGGGAAACTTGTTGTTGTGCTGCTTCACACCCTACTCTTGGGGTTACCAACAGGCTCCACGTTAGCCATCAAGTTCTCTGGCATCGTTGCCTGGGAGGCTAAGGACGTCTTCACAAGGGGAGTCCTCCACTTCCTTTCTCTTTACTTTGTTTTTCGTTTGCTTGTTTTCTTTTGCTTGGTTTTGTTTGCCTCTTTTCAAAAACTCAGTTTAGTTTGGTTTTCTTTCTTTATTCAAAATCACAAAAAAATTAGTTCCTCCTCTAGCTGTTGCTGTTTTTGGCTTGCCCACCTTTGCCAAAATGAACTCCGCTGAGAACACCAAGTTGTGTGACTTCACTAGCACAAACAACAATGATTTCCTTGGCACTCCCATTTCTCCACCTGCTCCTGATGCTACCTTTTATGAAATTAATCCCGCTTTGTTGAATCTTGTGATGAGAGAGCAATTTTCTGGTGCTAGTTCTGATGATGCTGCTGAAGGGAATATGCCCTGAGAGGCAATAATAAAGTGTTTATTATGTGTATTCCAAGTATATGATAGATGTTTATTTTGCATGCTATAATTGTATTAATACGGAAACGTTAATACATGTGTGTTTAATAAACAAACAGAAAGTTCCTAGTTATGCCTCTCTCATAAACTAGCTCGTTGATTAACAAGATGATCAAGGTTTCCTGATCATGGACATTGGATGTTGTTAATAACGGGATCACAACATTAGTGTAATGATGTGATGAACACTCATCCGAAGTATAGCATTACGATCAAAGTCATTGAGTTTATATTGCTATAACAACTTACGAAGTGATCCTAATCCTTAGACCATGAGA
This sequence comes from Avena sativa, assembly GCA_916181665.1. Lineage (NCBI taxonomy): Eukaryota > Viridiplantae > Streptophyta > Magnoliopsida > Poales > Poaceae > Avena > Avena sativa. The sequence goes on along the minus strand of OV702283.1, from coordinate 148,373,675 downwards.
TCATGTCAATCACTAACACCGGAAGAGTTTCTTGATAACATCAAACGTCACACCGTAACAGGGTGATTATAAAGATGGATTCAGAACTAATAAAGTGTTATGTTGAGGCTCATGGATCAAGAGTGGAATTTGTTCATCCCGATGACGGATAGATATACTCTGGGCCCTCTCGGTGATATCACATTGATTAGCTTGCAAGCAAGTGATTTGATCACTAGAATGTTATATCACAGGAACGAGAAAAGAGTGCATGTCGGTAACGAGATCAAACTAGGTATGGAGATACCAATGATCGAATCTCGGACATGTAATATATCGTGAAACAAAGGGATTAAGATACTAGCGTAAAAGGTTCCGACGATCACAAGAAAGTCATCGTTGAATGTGTGGGAGTCAGTATGGGTCTCCAGATCCCGCTTCTGATTATTGATCTGAGAGGGGTCTCGATCATGTCCGCATTATTCACGAACTGTAGGGTGACACACTTAAGAGACACCGACATCCAATTGGAGCAAATGTTTCATGCCGAAAGAATGAACAAGCGCAGGAATTTATTTCACTAGATACCGAAACAGGTTTTCGGGTGAAATTGCATAAAGTGGTTATGCATGTGAAATAGAATTCTAGCAAGGGGTTATTTGTGAATGTTTGTCATTAAAGTAATTGACAAAATTCTGAATAAAATAAAAGAGTTTTATTTAATGAGAGTTTGCATTAAATTTGGTGGAAATTTAATGGGACTTTTGAGTGGACTTTTGAGTGGAGGGAATTTAGAGGAGTTTTGTGAGTGGAGTGTCCACCCACATGAAGAGGGGAGGGCAAGGGGGCAGCCCCCATGCGCCGGCCACCCCCTTGGGGTTCCCCCCCTCCTCCTATAAAAGGAGCACCTCCTCCTCACTTGTCTCTCACACCTCCTCGTGAAGGATCTCTCTCCCCCTCTAGAATTTATTCCCCATGGTCTCGGACTAGCGAGATACATGTTCCCGGTGGCTATTCGGCAAGAAAGAGTTATGCTTCCGCTGCATCGCTGGAGCGAGGAGGCGGAGGTTGCTCGGTGCCTCGAATGTGTGTGCGAGCACGGATGCGCTGCTGATTTGCGGCGCTAGGACTTCCTCTCGATCTTGAGATCGGCAAGAGATCGTCTACATCAACCACGAGTTGAACTCGTTAAGCTTTGTCGGTCTTCAAGGGTATGTTCTCTACGGATATACATCCGCCCGTTGTTTGTATCTAGTATATATAGATCTTGGTATATAGTTCACATCGTAGGAAAATTTTTGTTTTCTATGCTGCGAACCCTACAGTGGTATCAGAGCCGGATCTATGCGTAGATACTTTACACGGGTAGTACACATATGAGTATGTGGGCGATGATGATCATGTTGTTGCTCCTTTGTTGTGATTTTGGATATTGGTGGCATAGTGGGATGAAGCGGCCCGGACAAACTTTACATGTCCTCGCACATGAGACCTGTTCCACGCTTGACATGCAACTAGTTTGCATAAGTGGCTAGCGGGTGTCTGTCTCTCCTACTATAGTCAATATCTATTTTGCAAGCAAGTTGTCAACAATTTGATTATCCTCGTTGTGGTTCATGTTCGTAGGTAAGAACGGTTCTATCTCGAAAGCCCTAAGCCACGTAAAACTTGCAATGGATAAATTAGAGGCGTCTAGTTTAGATTGTTGCTGGGCTAGTGTTATGATATGGTAGTGTTGTAAGTAGAAGTATGAGATGATACTCTTACAACACACATAGCGTGTAAAATCCATAGACCTTGGATTTACACATATAGGTATGATAGTGATCATACCATGATGCACATGATAGAGATCATCTGCGGGAACCATATAATTTCACTAATAAACATATGATGTTTGATTACATCTTATATTGCTTGTTTAGCGCTTTGTTAAGCATAATAAGATGATCCCTCATTTATATATCAAGATAAGAATGTGTTCTTCCTTTAGTATGCACCGATTATGTTTTCGTCGCTCCAAGACATCACGTGATGATCGGGTGTTCTTGGATCCACGACCATATTTCGGGTGTAAAACAGTTACACACGCAAATACTAAGGTTCTAACTTGGCAAGCCTAGCATGTACAGACATGGCCTCGGAACACAGACCGAAAGGTTAAGCATGAGTCATATAGTTGATATGATGCCCATTTGATGCTCGCCTTTGAAGCTATACCGACTCACGTGATGATCGGACTTGGTGTAGTGGATTTGGTTCATGTAATCACCAAAAGGACACGAGGGATGTCGCTTTTGAGTGGGAGTTCATTCGTAATATAGATTAGTTGAACTCGATCTATCATACACTTAGTCTAAACTTTACAAATTCTGTTGTAGATGGCACCACCTGCTTTTAATTTCAATGCATTCATGGAGAAAGAGAAACTAGCAACGAACGGTAGCAACTTTACTGAATGGGCCATGAATTTGAGGATTCTCCTCTCTGCTGCACAAAAGCAATATGTGCTAGAAGCGCCGTTAGGCCCCCCACCTTTTGATGATGCCCCTGACGAGGCGAAGAATGTCTATCAGACTCGTCAGGAGGACCACAACTTAGTTCATTGCGGCATATTGTATGGGCTAGAGCCGGAACTTCGAAAGCGTTTCGAAAACGGCAATGCATTTGATACAATGGGTGAGTTGAAAATGATTTTCGACACGCATGCTGCTGTAGAGAGCTACAATGCTTCAGAAAAGTTCTTTAGCTGCATGATGGAAGAGCACAGCTCCGTTAGTGAGCATGTACTCAAGATGTCGGGTTACTCCGATAAGCTTGTGTCCTTGGGAATATCGATTCCCATTGACTTAGGCATCCATCGTGTTCTGCAGTCTCTGCCACCTAGCTATAAGAGCTTCGTGATGAACTATAATATGCAAGGCATGAAGAAGTCTCTCCCCGAGCTTCTGTCAATGCTTAAAACTGCAGAAGTGGAGATCAAAAAGGAACATCAAGTGTTGATGATCAATAGGAACACTGGTTTCAAGAAAGACAAGAAGGGAAAACGGAAGGGAAGTAAGGGTGGCAAGCCTGTTGCCGCGCCTGAAAAGAAACCCCGAGTTGGACCTAAGTCTGATACCGAGTGCTACTATTGTAAGGGGACTGGCCACTGGAAGCGCAACTGCCCCAAGTATCTGGCAGACAAGAAGGTCGGCAAGGCAAACAAAGGTATATATGATATACATGTTATTGATGTGTACTTGACTAGTGCTCGCAGTAGCACCTGGGTATTTGATACCGGTTCAGTTGCTAATATTTGTAACTCGAATCAGGGGCTGCGGAACAAGTGACCGCTAGCAAGGGGTGAGGTCAAGATGCGTGTCGGCAATGGATCAAACATTGATGTAATCGCCGTCGGAACGCTGCCTCTCCACTTACCGTCGGGATTAGTCATAAACTTGAATAAATGTTATCTGGTGCCTGCACTGAGCATGAACATTGTATCTGGATCATGTTTGATGCAAAGTGGTTATTCATTTAAATCTGAGAACAATGGTTGTTCCATTTATATGAATGAAATCTTTTATGGTCATGCACCAATGATGAATGGTTTATTTCTGTTAGATCTCAATGATAATGTTACACATATTCATAATGTTGATGCTAAAAGGATTAAACTTAATGATGATATATCCGCATATATGTGGCACTGCCGTCTAGGTCATATTGGCATTAAACGCATGAAGAAGCTCCATTCGGATGGACTTTTGGAATCACTTGATTATGAATCATTTGATACATGTGAGCCATGCCTTATGGGCAAGATGACTAGAACGCCGTTTTCCGGTTCAATGGAACGGGCGACAGATTTATTGGAAATCATACATTCTGATGTATGTGGTCCAATGAGTGTGTCGGCGCGAGGTGGATATCGTTATTTTGTTACTTTCACGGATGATTTGAGTAGATACGGTTATATCTACTTGATGAAACACAAGTCTGAAACCTTTGAAAAGTTCAAGGAATTTCAGAATGAAGTGGAAAATCATCGTAATAGAAAGATCAAATTTCTACGGTCCGACCGTGGAGGTGAGTATCTAAGTTACGAGTTTAGCACTCACATGAAAGAGTGTGGAATTGTTTCACAACTCACACCTGCCGGAACACCACAGCGAAATGGTGTGTCGGAACGTCGTAATCGTACTTTATTAGATATGGTTCGATCTATGATGTCTCTGACAGACTTGCCGTTGTCATTTTGGGGTTATGCACTAGAAACTGCTGCATTCACTTTAAATCGGGCACCATCTAAATCCGTTGAAAAGACACCGTATGAATTGTGGTTTGGAAACAAACCTAAGCTGTCATTTCTTAAAGTTTGGGGTTGCGATGTTTATGTGAAGAAACTTCAACCGGATAAACTCGAACCCAAAGCGGAAAAATGCGTCTTCATAGGATACCCTAAAGAAACTATTGGGTATTCCTTCTATCACAGATCCGAGGGCAAGGTTTTTGTTGCCAAGAATGGATCCTTTCTAGAGAAAGAGTTTCTCGCGAAAGGTGTGAATAGTCGGAAGGTAGAACTCGAAGAGGTTGTGGAACCTTCTCTTCAAAGTATGGCGAGTAGCGCAGCACCGGAAGTTGTTCCGGAGTTGGCTCCACCTGTTGAAGAGGGAACTAATGATAATGATCATGAAACTCCGAAAGAGAGTACTACCGAACCTCACAGGTCAAACAGGACGCGTGCAGCTCCCGAGCTGTACGGAAATCCTGTCATAAATTTCATGGTTGATGAAAATAATGACCCTGCGACGTATGAAGAAGCGATGATGAGCCCGGATTCCAACAAATGGTTAGAAGCCATGAAATCCGAGATGGAATCCATGTATGAAAATCAAGTTTGGAACTTGGTGGAATTACCTCACGACCGAAAGGCCGTGGAGAACAAATGGATTTTCAAAAGGAAAACTGATGCTGATGGTAATGTGACCATCTATAAAGCTCGACTTGTCGCAAAGGGGTTTCGACAAATTCAAGGAGTTGACTACGATGAGACTTTCTCTCCCATAGCGATGCTAAAGTCAGTTAGGATTATGTTAGCAATTGCTGCATATTTCGATTATGAAATATGGCAGATGGATGTCAAAACCGCGTTTCTCAATGGTAATATTGAAGAAGAGTTGTATATGATACAACCAAAGGGTTTTGTCGATCCTAAGGATGCTAACAAGGTGTGCAAGCTTCAGCGATCCATCTATGGATTGAAGCAAGCATCGCGAAGTTGGAATCTCCGCTTTGATGAGGTGATCAAAGAGTTTGGATTTGTCCAAACTTATGGAGAAGCTTGTATTTACAAGAAAGTGAGTGGGAGCAATGTGGCATTTCTGATATTATATGTGGATGACATATTATTGATCGGAAATGATATAGAACTTTTAAACAGTGTTAAAAGTTATCTAAACAGCAAATTTTCAATGAAGGACCTAGGTGAAGCGTCATACATATTAGGCATAAAGATCTATAGAGATATATCTAGGCGCCTAATAGGGCTATCGCAAAGTACATACCTTGATAAGATTTTAAAGAAGTTTAAAATGGACGGAAGTAAGAAAGGGTTCTTACCTATGTTGCAAGGCAAGACATTGAGTAAGACTCAAAGTCCGGCTTCGGCGGAAGAAAGAGAGATAATGGACAAAGTCCCCTATGCTTCAGCCATAGGCTCTATAATATACGCCATGCTATGTACAAGACCGGATGTGGCACACGCTATTAGTTTGACTAGTAGGTACCAATCGGATCCAGGTTCGGAACACTGGATAGCGGTCAAGAATATCCTTAAGTACTTACGAAGAACTAAGGATATGTTTCTTGTATACGGAGGTGAAGAAGAGCTCGTCGCTAAGTGTTATGTCGATGCTAGCTTTGACACCGATCCGGATGACTCTAAGTCTCAATCCGGATACGTATTTTTCATGAATGGCGGAGCGGTTAGTTGGAGGAGTTCCAAACAACCTGTGGTAGCGGGATCAACAACGGAGGCCGAATATGTTGCTGCTTCAGAAGCATCTCAGGAAGCAGTTTGGATGAAGGAGTTCATATCCGAACTAGGAGTTGTGGCAAACGCGTTGGACCCAATGGTGATCTATTGTGACAACAATGGTGCCATTGCCAATGCCAAAGAGCCAAGGTCTCACAAGCATTCCAAGCATATTAAGCGCCGGTTTCACTCCATCCGCGAGCATGTCAAGGATGGAGATATAAAGATTTGTAAAGTACATACGGATCTCAATGTAGCAGATCCGTTGACTAAAACTCTCCCTAGAGCAAAACATGATCAACACCAGAACTCAATGGGTGTTAGATTTATCACTATGTAACTAGATTATTGTCTCTAGTGCAAGTGGGAGACTGAAGGGAATATGCCCTGAGAGGCAATAATAAAGTGTTTATTATGTGTATTCCAAGTATATGATAGATGTTTATTTTGCATGCTATAATTGTATTAATACGGAAACGTTAATACATGTGTGTTTAATAAACAAACAGAAAGTTCCTAGTTATGCCTCTCTCATAAACTAGCTCGTTGATTAACAAGATGATCAAGGTTTCCTGATCATGGACATTGGATGTTGTTAATAACGGGATCACAACATTAGTGTAATGATGTGATGAACACTCATCCGAAGTATAGCATTACGATCAAAGTCATTGAGTTTATATTGCTATAACAACTTACGAAGTGATCCTAATCCTTAGACCATGAGATCATGTCAATCACTAACACCGGAAGAGTTTCTTGATAACATCAAACGTCACACCGTAACAGGGTGATTATAAAGATGGATTCAGAACTAATAAAGTGTTATGTTGAGGCTCATGGATCAAGAGTGGAATTTGTTCATCCCGATGACGGATAGATATACTCTGGGCCCTCTCGGTGATATCACATTGATTAGCTTGCAAGCAAGTGATTTGATCACTAGAATGTTATATCACAGGAACGAGAAAAGAGTGCATGTCGGTAACGAGATCAACTAGGTATGGAGATACCAATGATCGAATCTCGGACATGTAATATATCGTGAAACAAAGGGATTAAGATACTAGCGTAAAAGGTTCCGACGATCACAAGAAAGTCATCGTTGAATGTGTGGGAGTCAGTATGGGTCTCCAGATCCCGCTTCTGATTATTGATCTGAGAGGGGTCTCGATCATGTCCGCATTATTCACGAACCGTAGGGTGACACACTTAAGGGACACCGACATCCAATTGGAGCAAATGTTTCATGCCGAAAGAATGAACAAGCGCAGGAATTTATTTCACTAGATACCGAAACAGGTTTTCGGGTGAAATTGCATAAAGTGGTTATGCATGTGAAATAGAATTCTAGCAAGGGGTTATTTGTGAATGTTTGTCATTAAAGTAATTGACAAAATTCTGAATAAAATAAAAGAGTTTTATTTAATGAGAGTTTGCATTAAATTTGGTGGAAATTTAATGGGACTTTTGAGTGGACTTTTGAGTGGAGGGAATTTAGAGGAGTTTTGTGAGTGGAGTGTCCACCCACATGAAGAGGGGAGGGCAAGGGGGAAGCCCCCATGCGCCGGCCACCCCCTTGGGGTTCCCCCCCTCCTCCTATAAAAGGAGCACCTCCTCCTCACTTGTCTCTCACACCTCCTCGTGAAGGATCTCTCTCCCCCTCTAGAATTTATTCCCCATGGTCTCGGACTAGCGAGATACATGTTCCCGGTGGCTATTCGGCAAGAAAGAGTTGTGCTTCCGCTGCATTGCTGGAGCGAGGAGGCGGAGGTTGCTCGGTGCCTCGAACGTGTGTGCGAGCACGGATGCGCTGCTGATTTGCGGCGCTAGGACTTCCTCTCGATCTTGAGATCGGCAAGAGATCGTCTACATCAACCACGAGTTGAACTCGTTAAGCTTTGTCGGTCTTCAAGGGTATGTTCTCTACAGATATACATCCGCCCGTTGTTTGTATCTAGTATATATAGATCTTGGTATATAGTTCACATCGTAGGAAAATTTTTGTTTTCTATGCTGCGAACCCTACAGCTGCTGCCCATCTCAATAACTTTGTTGAACTTTGTGAGATGTAAAAGTATAAGGATGTAGATGGAGATATTATTAAGCTCAAGCTGTTTCCTTTCTCCTTGAGAGGAAAAGCTAAAGAATGGTTGCTATCTTTGCCTAGAAATAGTATTGATTCTTGGACTAAGTGCATATTGGAAAGTGCTATCCTCCTGCTAAGATTATATCTATGAGAAGTGACATTATGAAATTTAAAAAACTTGATAATGAACATGTTGCTCAAGCTTGGGAAAGAATGAAGTCTTTGGTTAAGAATTGTCCCACTCATGGACTCACTGCTTGGATGATTATCCAAACTTTTTATGCAGGTTTGAACTTCTCTTCAAGAAACCTGTTGGATTCAGTTGCTAGAGGTACTTTTATGGGCCTCACTTTGGGTTCTGCAACAAAACACCTTGATAATATGATGGTAAATTACTCTGAATGGCACACTGAGAGAGCTCCACATGGTAAGAAGGTAAATTCTATTGAAGAAACCTCCTCTTTGAGTGATAAGATTGATGTTATTATGGTTATGCTTGTTAACGGGAAAGCTCCTCTATATCCTAATAGTGTTCCCTTAGCCTCTTTGGCTGCTCAAGAAGAGCAAGTTGATGTGAACTTCATTAGAAACAACAATTTCAACAACAATGCCTATAGGAATATTTTGGTGGTAACAATAATCATAGGCCTTATCCTCCTAATAATGGCAATTCCTATGGAAACTCCTACAACAATGTTCGAAGTGCCCCCTCTAAACTTTATTAATAAACAAACTGCTTTGAACAATACTATGCAGGAGAAACTTTTAACTGTTGAGAAAAATATTTCCTCTTTGTCTGAAGCACAGTCCTCCTTGATTAATAAAATGGCCGCTAAACCTGAAACCATGGAAAGTACCTTTGCTGCCACTCATGCCATACAAGTTACTATTGATGAAAATGTTAGGTTGTTAGCTCAACTTCATGCTAAGTGGGAAAGGGAAGCTGAAATTGATAGAAACAATAGTGTGTGCACCATCACTAGAATGGATACCACTAAACCTCAAGAAGTCCCTATTCCTCCTCCTACAATGCCTAAGCCTATTGAGTCTACTACTAGTGATGCTAAGTTTGATTTTGATATAGATGGTTGCAATATTTCTAAAGTGATTATGTTCCTGCAAAAGCTTGCTAGAAGTCCTGTTGCTAGTGATATGCATGTTGCTTTCACTAAACACATTACAGATGCTCTTGTTAAGATTAAGGAAGAGAAGCTAAAACACAAAGCTTCTATTCCTAGGAAAGTAGAAGATAGTAGGGAATCCATTATTAATATGCAAGTGAATGACTTTGATCTCAAAGCTTCATGTGATCTTGGTTCTAGTGTCTCTATTATGCCTAGGAAGATTTATGAAATGCTTGATTTGCCACCTTTGGAAGATTGCTATTTGGATGTTCCACTCAATGATAATGCTAAAAATAAACTCATGGGGAGTATTAATGATGTTCACATTATGGTTAACAATGCTTATGTCCCTATGGATTTCTATGTTTTGGATGTTGAAAACAATGCTTCTTGTCCTATTACTTTGGGAAGACCTTTTCTTAGAACTGTTGGTGCCATCATTGATATGAAAGAAGGCACCATTAAATATCATTTTCCATTCAAGAAAGGTATTGAACACTTCCCTATGAGAAGAGAGAAGTTGCTTTTTGCTCCTTCTTTGAAAGAAAGGTTTGATGTTAATGCTTCTTCATTTGAAAATACTTGATTCTTCTTGCTTCTTGTGCCTAACTTAAAGGCGTTAAAGAAAAGTACTTGTTGGGAGATAACCCAAGAGTTTCCTTGAGTCTTGGAATTTATTACTTCTGTAATAACCTCTCCTTATCCTTTTTGTTTGCTTTTTGTGCCAAGAATGACCTCTAATAAGAGGGAAGTAAGATTTGGGGAGTTGCTGTCCCGAAACAGATTTCTGTCCTCCACCAAAAAAATTGTGAGGAGTCTCTGTAACTCGGATTGATCTAAACATTTACGAATAAATCCCCCAGTATGTTAGATAACTTTCGTTAGTTCAAAACTTTTTGATTTGAGCAACAAAAGAGTTTCAAACAAATTGGTTTCTACCTGCTGGTTTATTTTGACAGATTTCTGCCATTATTTGCATTTGCTTCTTATTGATTCCTTTTTGAGTTCTCTTTTGGGGAATTGAGCTTTTTGAAGGAGTTGCTACAGTAGATTGTGTTTTTATTGAAAATACTTGATGTTCCAAAGCTTTATCTAAAGGTATATTATCTTTCGAATACACTAATGTTGCTAATGAAGATTGTGTGAAGTTTTGTATGAAGGAAAAATTTCAGGTGTAGAGAGAGAATGATGTAATGAGATGAAGAATGGACAAAAGCTCAAGCTTGGGGATGCCACCCTGGTGTCACCCCAAGAAATATCCAAGAGGTACAAGCGTCAAAGCTTGGGGATGCCCAAGGCATCCCCTTCTTCATCAATAAAAAGCTCAGGTCTGTCTAGACACTTCGTTTTTACTGTTTCATGCACAGTTGTGTTGTTCTTGGAGCATATTAGTTTTTGTTTGGTTTGCTTAGTTTGTTTAGTTTGCTTGAATAAAGTAGTTTGGACCCCCGTTCTCGCTGTGTTGTTTTGCAAATAAGTTGCTTGGTGTCGGAAAGGAGTAGTAAGTTCTTGCTTGTAAGTGCAAGAGGAGCTTGCATTGACTGTGACTCAGATTTTAGCATGACATGCTAGGTGTTGTTTTGACCTTATGCTTAGTGATTATTGCTGTAGCATGTCTTGTTCCAAGTCATTGGGATTGCTTAGTGTGCCTTGAAGAAATTATGCGTTGTTTTAGCATGCAAAAAGCATAGTATTGTGGTATTCTCCTTTGATGCTTTGCTTGGGTTGACTTGGCACATGCTCACACCATGTTATGACTATAACAAGTCGCCATTATCCTCTTTGATCATTTAGTCCTTGACTTGTAGTACCACTCTATGCTTTGATTAGTAATGTTTTGTTGCTCTGCATGATTAAGGCCATTATTGCTCTCTTAGTTGGTTGCTCCCAGTCTTTTGATAGCCTCCACTTGTATGAGTAAGATCTACTCATGCTTCCATCTCCCAAGAACCAAGTTATTCCAAAGTGTCACTATAAACTCATATGCATGGTGTGTTACACCATTCCAAGTATATTCTTGTTTTCAGCTACCTTCCAGTTAAAAAGCCTCTTTGTTATGTGAAAACTTAGTGATTGAAGCTCTCACAAACTTGATGACACACTTTATATTCTTTGCCCCTAATAAACTTGAACCATTGTGTCATCTATGTTGTATATGCTTGCACTTATACGTTGGAATTAGCAGAACCGTGCTGTCACGGGGAACGTTTTCAACATTGCACTTGTACTTTGTACTCGGTTGATATCATGCTCTTTTGTCTATGGATGTCACCGGTGTGAAATAAAGAGGGAACTTGTAAGTCCATGGAGTATGTATTTTGTGTTAGAGAAACGCTTGGGCCGCTAGCCTAAGCCATGCCTAATCATGGTGGAAACTTGTAGCATCACCATAGTGAGCTATCTATGAAGCATCCTCAATAAAAATCTATGCATATGGTAAATAAAAAGATCGCTGGGATGCTCATTGTCTGCTTGCCTTGTCATTTTGGTTATGGTAAAGCTCCTGTACCATGTGCAAGGGGTACCCCATTGGCGGTTCTCTATGATACGCATGTACTTACAATGACAAGAACTTACAGGTGACTGAAGTTGAGTAGCATGAGGTGTGGCCCTCGTATTCAAGGGACTTGAGATTGCCAACTTATACTTTGTCAAGCATATACTCCATAGTTTGTTCACTTTAACCTTAATAACTTCAAGATGCTTATGATAGGGGCAATGAGGGCTGAAAGCTAACAAGTACCATAATTTTTGGAAGCTCTTTTTGAAACTTGAAATCCCTGCTTCCCTGTGAAGGGCCTTTCTTCCACCATTATTTGAGTCTCCACCTTATACCTTTAGGCACCATTAAGAGAGCATAGTTGTCATTCTGTGTGCAGTGTCCCAAAACTTATTGATTAATGCATATTGTGATATTACTTGTTCTTGTGCTACTTGTTTCTAGTCACCCTTGTGAACTTTGAAGGTGTCCTATGCATCTATTTTCTACTCTATGAGGGACAAGCTGAATGTCACTATGCCATATTTTCTCTACGTGAAACAAAAAAACGTTTTTCAATGCATGTTATTCATGATCTTTGTTTGTAGGCTTTCATGTTGCATGCATAGTTACTATGTCCTATTGTTAGAACTCCATCTTTCATGCACATGTTTAGAGTTCTTTGATCCCATCTTTCAATGTTTGAAAATGGTTTGATCTTGGTTTTGATGGTGCATGTCACCTCAAATATTATTCTTTTTATCACTTACCTACTCGAGGACGAGCAGGAGTTAAGATTGGGGATGCTTGATACGTCGGAAACGTATCTATAATTTTTTATGCTCCATGCTTGTTTAGTATCTACTTTGCTTTGCTTTATCTACACTTTGAGGTGTTTTTATATATTTTCTGGAAGTAACCTATTAACAAGTTGCCACGGTGCCAGTTGTCTGTTTTCTTCTGTTTTTGGTTCCAGAAAGGCAGAAAATCAATATTCTTGGAATTGGACGGGAAAAAAGCCAAAGTAAATATTTTACAGTGGGGGACACGAAGCCAAAAGACAAGACGGAGAGTCAAACCAGGGTGGCCGCACCCCCCCTAGGCGCAGGTGGTCCCACCCCGCTCTTAGGTAGGGTGTGGCCCCCCTGGCCGCATCCCAGCCTTGCCTCTTCGCCTATAAGACGCCCCCGATGCAGAAACCCTAGGCACCAGATCAAAACTCCACGAAACCTTATGTAGCCTCCGCCATCGTCGTCCCTAGATCGAAGGGGCGGATCTGAAGTTCTTCCCGGCACCCTGCCGGAGGGGAGATCATCCCGGAGGCCTTCTCTCCGGTATGATGCGTGAGTAGTTCCACCTTAGACTATGGGTCCATGTAGTAGCTATATGGTTGTATATACTCCTTGTGCTTTCATGTATAGATCTTGTGAGCTCCATTCATGATCAAGATCTACTCTATTTGTAATCATGCATGTTATGTTTATGGAGATCCGATGGATATTGAGATTACTATGTCAGATTGATTAATGGTTTTGTCTATTTGATACTATCATGTATGTGTTGTTTGTGATCTTGCATGCTCTCTGTCGTTAGTAGCTACCTTGGCCAAGTAGTTGCTAGTGACTCCAAGAGGGGGTACTTATGCTCGATAGTGGGTTCATGCCTCCAGTTTCCAAGGAAAGTCATAGGAATCTCTTCGGTTGTAGATGTGCTATTGCTATTAGGGAGAAAACAACGGTCTCTTGTTCATGGAACAGGTGGATTATTTACCTTACACACTTTTTTTAAAGCAGTTGTCTATTGCTTGCAACTTAATACTTGAGGGGGTTCGGATGATAACCTGAAGGTGGACTTCTAGTCATAGATGTAGTTGGATGGAGGTCTATGTATATTATTGTATTGCCCAATCGAATCTCATAAGATCTTTTTGTCTGGTATTACATTGTTATGCCTTGCTTAGTTCCTGTCAATTTCCCTACTGTAATTTTTTTACCCTTCATGCCAAGTTGTTTATCTAAGGAGAGCACCTCTAGTGAACTATGGACCCCGGTCCAATCTTTACCATTGATACATCTTCCACTGTTACCTATTTACTTGCTGCAAACCTTTACCTTCCACACCATACGTTTAATCCTTTGTTACAGCAAACCGGTGAGCTTGGCAACCTCACTGATTCGTTGGGGCAAAGTCTTGAGTTTGTGTTGTGCAGGTTTTCGCGTTGCTTGCAACACCTGTGTGACGTTTCCTTCCTCCTGATGGTTCGATAACCTCGGTTTCTTACTGAGGGAAAACTTGCTGCTGTGCTTCTTCACACCCTGCTCTTGGGGTTCCCAACAGGCTCCATGTTAGCCATCATCCTCTCGAGAGAGAAACAAAGAAGCTTCGTAAGAATACAGGCAATAAATGCAAGGTCGAGGCATCCATAGCTGAGGCAGTCGTTAACGAGGAGGTTGCAAACTTCACCACAAAGCACTATGATGCCAATATTACCACAAAGCACAACCCAATGTTTCATTACAATGCCGCCAACCCTGAAGATGTACCCAATCTTAGCATCTTCGTTGAGCTAGGTGGCAAATAAAGTGGCACAAAGAGGTTCGCAATGAGAAAACTTGAGCAGGAGTTGATCCACTCATATGTCTTGAACACCATGGAAGAAGTGGAGCCATACATCGAGTAAGTGCTCACCATTTAGTTTTCCGCAAACATTCATTGATATGTCTGTGTCTAAGTCTCCTTTAAATTGGTATAGACGATTCAATAGTGCACATTGGAAGAATCCAAATAGGGAGCCTAACCCTCAAGAGGAGCAGGATCTTTTCCATAAGGGTGGTGGTTTCGGTTTCGTCAGCTAGTTCTGTGGTTTGGTACTATTCGAGCCAACTTCTTGTGCTACACTTCTTGTGATAAACTTCTTATGCTAAACTTATCATTCTAACTTGTAGACAAGAATTGACAAAGAGATGCACCCCGAGCTAAGAAATATTGCCAGGGGATTTAACCATTTAGTCGACATGTTCAATGCTTATGACGTGAATGGGTATCGCTTCCATACCCATGAATACACAACTAGCCGGCCCAACCGAAAGACAAAAAATAGCGGGGTCTTTTGTGAAGGCTCAGATGGCCTCCAGTACTATGGAAGAGTCGAGGGTATATATGAGCTGAATTACTATTTTGGCAAAGGGCTAAATCCTGTTGTATTCAAATGCCATTGGTTTGACCCACATAAGGTGAAACGGGATCCTGAAATTGGACTGGTCGAAGTTAAGAGAAGCTCCGTTTATGCGGGAGATGATGTTTACATTTTGGCTACTTAGGCCTTCCAAGTATTCTATCTTCCGTACCCATGCCAAAACCCGACAAAACGTCTACAAGACTGGGATGTTGTGATGGCGGTACCGACAAGCAATAGGCCGCCCTTGCCAAACAAGGATAATTACCGCCACCTAGACCCCTCAACAAATGATGGCGAGTTTTATCAGGAAGAAGGGCTCCCCGGGAAATTCACTATCGACTTGTCTGCCGATGGTGACATGGTCGTAGACGCTGAGCAAGAAGAAACTGAGGAGGAAGACACTACGCAAGATGAATCTGAGGAGCTTCACAACCAACAAGATGTGAGTTTGCTCGAGGAATTCCATGCAGGCCTTGATGTCAACGATCCACAGGGACCACCTCCAGGTTTCGTGGATAATTATTGGTGGCCAGAAAATGATAGCGATGACAAAACCTCTCGTCCAATTCATAATCCCGACTTAGGCTTCTGATCCATGTAGTAGTAATAATCTTTGTAGTAGTGTTTGCTATGTAATCCCGCCGGGCTATGTAATAAAATTTCTTCCCTTTTGTCTTTGTATTTGTAAGAACTCTATGCTATGTAATAAAATTTATTTCCTTTCGTCTTTGGAGAAACACAAGGAAGGCTTCATCTCATAGCCCCAAAGTCGAGAGAGGACAAGTATTTTCGAGATTCATATAGCATGGGGATGTGTCGGTGGTAGGCCCAGGAAAGGATTCTCGATCCACGACAACGATTCCTTTCGAGGAGTTGTTGTCATGGAGATCGAATCCTTTCCTTGGATTGCTGCGTCTCATACCCATGCTATATGGATCATGGAAGTATTTCTCTTCTTTAGTCTTTGCTGATACGAATAGATTAGATAGCGTGACTTAAATGAAATAGATTAGATAGCCCTAAAGTCGAAAGAAAAGACATTATTTCACTATTCGTATAGCATGGGCGACATTGTTATATGAATCATCGAATGGTTTCTTTCCTTTCATCTTTGGAGAAACACAAGGAAGGCTTCATCTCATAGCCCCAAAGTCGAGAGAGGACAAGTACTTTTGAGATTCATATAGCATGGGGATATGAAGGTGGCAAGCCCAGGAAAGGATTCTCGATCCACGACAACGATTACTTTCAAGGAGTCGTTGCCGTGGAGACCGAATCCTTTCCTTGGCTTGCCGCGTCGCATACCCATGCTATATGGATCATGGAAGTATTTCTCTTCTTTCGTATTTGCTGATACGAATAGATTAGATAGCATGACTCAAATGAAATAGATTAGATAGCCCTAAAGTCAAAAGGAAAGACATTAATTCACTATTCGTATAGCATGGGAGACATTGTTATATGAATCTTGGAATGGTTTCTTTCCTTTCGTCTTTGGAGAAACACAAGGAAGGCTTCATCTCGTAGCCCCAAAGTCGAGAGAGTACAAGTATTTTCGAGATTCATATAGCACGGGGATGTGACGGTGGCAAGCCCAGGAAAGGATTCTCGATCCACGACAACGATTCCTTTCGAGGAGTCGTTTCCATGGAGACTGAATCCTTTTATTGGCTTGCCGCGTCTCATACCCATTCTATATGGATCATGGAAGTATTTCTCTTCTTTTGTCTTTGCTGATACGAATATAGTGTGTGTTTAAAACTTGAGTATTATTGTACTATTATGAATCTTGTGTCATTGATGTGTACTAATAAACTACTCTTTTCACTCTATTTTGCAGATGATTGAAATATGCCAGGGGGAAAGGGTGTTACAAGAAAGCTGAAAAGCTTGGCTAAACTTGTGACTGGTGGTTCGAAAGAGGCCAGGGGGAAACAACCTGCTAGTGCTAGTGCTCCACCATGCACTTCACAGCGGCGGGGGCGTGTGAGGACTCCTAGTCCCCCTCCGGGTCGAGGTACTCGTGCCCGCTGGGTCGAGGTACATGATTTGACTCGCTAACCATACATTGGAATTTTCATCACATACTGATCTTGTCTTTTCACTGTGTAGTGCCTTTCTATATCAGGATGGAATCAAGCCATATCGTGGCTACTCAAGCATCCTTGGAGCCCTGGTTAGAATGTATTTTCCTAGGATTGTCACTCTCCCAAATGGTTTGCAGGATGTGGCTTGGACTTGGAAGCATTACCACTATGCCAAAGATCCAGAAAAAAAGTACACCAGCATCGCGGAGAAGATTAAAGTTTTTTTCTGGGTAAGTTTGTTTCGCTTGTCATAATTCAATCGCCTCGAGGATGAAATATACTTGCACTCGTGGCTTTGACCCCCCATTTTTTCCTATGTGCATACTTGTAGAAGTTCTTTGACATGGACATGGAGCGCAAAAGGGAGTGCTTGGCGATGGTTCACGAGCTTGCCAAGAGGAAGGTGCAAGACATGCACTATGAGGCACGCGTGAACTGCGTCCGCAACTGGTTCGGTGATTGCAAGATTTGGATGAACAAGAGCCAAGCCCGAGAGATGCTCTTCGAGCCATGGCAGTACCTGCAGGTAGTTGTATTTTTGTTTTATTGATTTCTTGACCTTATTCTATTTTCTATTGTACTAATACGTGTGTCTTGTGGATGTAGAACCCTCCTCAGTTCGTGGGTAATGACGAGCGGTGCTTCACGGCGATGGTAGCATGGTGGACACACGCCGAGTACCTCAAGAGACACGCCGACACAAAGAAGCGGCGAGAGGATATGGGGGGTGGATCACACCGCCAAGGTAGCATCCCCCTTGACCTTATCAGAAAAAAATAGGTGAGGAAATGCTTTATTTGTTCTTGCTTGTAATGTTATTCTTTACTCCGCAAGGGAGTCCCCCTTCACTTATCTTTGTGCTCTCTTGTGCAGAAAATAAAGACAGGTGAAGAGTCGTCCGTATTTGCCGTTTGGAAGAAGACACGCACGTTGGATGAGCCTAGGAACGGGAGCCTATGGATGAACGAGGGAGCCAAGCTCCGGGGTACAAAGTACCCTGAGAAGTACAATGAGGTGCACAGCGAAGATTCCAACCCTGAGACCGCCCCCTTCGACCCTGAGGTCACCGTGCTGGCGGGAGAAGGCCAGAAGAATGGTCGCATGTGGATCGGTCACGGGTCCGTCGACCCTAGGACCGTTCCATCTATGCGCCAGGTCCGGCGTGGTAGGACGAGCGACCAGCCTGCTGTAGAGACCCGCCCACGGACTTCGGTTGTAGCTCTCGACCAGTTATGGGTATGTTCTTCCTCGGTAATCTATATTTTACTACATGTTTTGCATTGCAATGTTCATCACATCGTGGCGACACGACGTAGGAGGAGATGGCCGCTGATAGGGCACGCAGAGAGGCGGCCGAGCAGCGGCAGCAGCAGCTGGAGCAGCAGATGGCCTATCAGCAGGGGATGTTGGAGAAACAAGGGAAGATGATGCGGTGGATGACACAACAAATGCTCATCAATTCTCAACCAGGGACTCTTCCTACTCCTCCTTTCACCTTCTCGTGGGTAAGTGATCAAGTGTCTTCTTATCCAATGCTCGCAATTTTCAACCTTGCCTTATTGTCTAATACTCACAATTTCCCATGTTGCAGATGGACAATGTGATGCCGCCGCCTGGTGGGTCCACGGGTGGATCGAACAACCATGTGCCACCGTCTTTAACCGTCAACAATCTGTCGGTCGTCCGAAGGCTGAATTAGTGTCCTCCAGGTTAGTTTTTTTATACTTGTCAAATTTAGCCATGCCATCACACTTGTAGAAATTTTAGCCATGCTATGACACTTGTAGAAATTTTAGCCTTGCCATGATACTTATAGAAAATTTAGCAATTCCATGACACTTGTAGGAAATTTAGCCTTGTCATGATACTTATAGAAAATTTAGCAATTCCATGACACTTGTAGATAATTCTATGTCATTGTCAAAATTTTAGCCATGCTATGACACTTGTAGAAATTTTAGCCTTGTCATGACACTTATAGATAATTTAACCATGCAATGGCACTTGTAGGAAATTTAGCCTTGCCATGATACTTATAGAAATTTAGCAATTCCATGACACTTGTAGATAATTCTATGCCATTGTCAAAAAAATTGCCTTGCCATGGGACTTGTAGATATTCGTGATTTTACTTGTCATATTGATGTAATTTGGCATGAGACTCGTCAAAATCCCATGTAATTGTAATTGCCATCAACTTGCCTAGAAACTTATACATATTAATGATTTTACTTGTCATATTGATGTACTTGTCTTGAACTTGTAGGATCTCACGATGGGGCATGAGCTTGTGGAGCACTCGGCGGTGATGGTCTTGTGGGTGATTGCCGTGTCATACGTGTGAAGTTTGTTGTTTTCGTGGTGATGATGTGATATTTGGTAGTGTTTGTGATGATATTATGATCACTAGCTGAATGCCCGTGCGTTGCTACGGTTCGATAATCTTTTTTATCACATATTTAAATATAACCGACATAAATATCATTATGTATGCAAAAAGATAGCCATCTGATATTTCGGTAACAATAAGATTCTTAATTTCTTATCACTTAATTTGATAACAAACTATAAGTCCACATCATATGCATATCAAAGTAACAACTCTTATAATTATCTCTGATTAACTAAAGATTCAACTCCACTAAGTATCCTCCGGACGGTTGTAACAACTTTCGTATGAGCGTCCATGCCGCTCGCTCCTGGGAGGATCCATCTGTGTCAAGAGAATTAGAGTGTGTTTCGATGCACAATTTTCTCATCGTGTCTAAAAGAACTTGTCTTAGGGTCTCGACTTTCATGTGTTTCTATTGTACCAAATAAAAGCCGAAATATGTTTATCAAAATATTATCTGCTTTCTCCGTTTCAAACTATAAGATATTTTAGCTTTGTAAAGCAAATGTATCTAGACTTTTTCTAGTATGTAGATTCACTCAGGTTTAAACCGAATCTTCGCATTAAATTTTAAATAAATATCTAGACTAAAAGGAGTAGTAAGTTTGTTCGTAGTCACATCCAATAAATAAAGAGGTAATAACATTTTTAGTCCCACAACTTGCATATTAAGTGCAGATTAGTCCTACAACTAGCAAAAGTCTATTCCGTCGTCCCACATCTAGCTAAACCCGAACGAACCGGTCCAATCGTCTGAAAACCGCGTCCGAAAACCGCGCCAATCAGTTGAAACCAACCCAGGCACGACCGCACGGGCCAGCCAGTTTTGCAGTAAGGTACCTAGGACAAATCAGATCTCTCACTTAAACCCGTCACTAGGTTCCCCTTATCCACTTATCTAAGGATGGCAATGGGCAGGATATGGGCAGGGTAGAGCAATACCATATACCCATACCCGTGTAGCCAATCGGTACAAAAGTTTACCCATACCCGTACCCGCGGGTATAAAACTTTACCCATACCCATACCCGGCGGGTACCCGTACCCATTGGATACCCGACGGGTATATCCAATAGTATACAAGTTATTCAAAATTTTACTTTCATCAATAGAATATTTGAAAAAATACGATAATCTGTACTTACTAATAGTAGATGAGTACATGAAGGTATCAAACTAAAGTTTAGAAGTGGAAATCTCAAACTCGTCCCTAGGCTTCTCGGCCGCATAATTTTATAGGTAAGTTTGACATGTCAGTTTAAACGGGCAGGGTATAGGTATATCCATGGGAACAAGTCTATACCCGTGCCCGTACCCGTGACTTAACGGGTAGGGTATGGGTATTACCCATGGGTATAAAAGTGTGTCCATACCCTACCCATGCGGGTACGGTACCCGCGGGTACCCGTACCCATGGGTAAAATTGCCATCCTTTCTTATCTCGTCTCAACACGAGCAGTCAACATGAGCAGCCTGGAGAACATGGCGGAGCGGAGAGAGTCATCGCTGGAGAGCACAGGAAGGTCCCCTGCACCTTGTCGCGCTGGGGCGCGGTGGAGGGGCATGCCCGTGACCCCAGCTCCTGGTCGTTGCGCATCAGCGCCGCGTAGGCACAGGTGAGGCGGCGGCGATTCTTCAGAGGTGGAGACAATTCGAGGGCAGCCGGATGCGGCGGAGATATATACGGTAGAGGATGCGGAGGAGAATTGGGAGGTCATCGATCCGCAACTGTATCGCAAGGAACCGGCGTCCGTCTGCAAGGCCGTCTACGCCAAATTCTTGTGCGGCGTGGCGACTGCCATAGTGAGGTTTGTTCCCTTTATCTTCACAGAACTGAAACTACTAGTTTGATTGCATTCATGAAAGAATTGAAAATTGTAATATGCAATCTATATGTTCCTGATCAGTTCTCTAACAAAGCTAAATTTCTGTTTGGGTGGGTGGTGACTAGTTTTGTTGCCAGAACCGGGAGGTTCTTTTCTTCTCCTAAAATTGCTACAAGCGATCAGAATTCAGAGTAAGGACCAAGCGACAAGCAATCAATACTATCAACCACATGCATATATATCATAGACAATAGATATGAAAGGTGTATGTTGGTTCTGCATTATTCATGTCCACCTGATATACCGAGCTGTGCACCGGAGTAACACGCAAGCCTTTGCATTTTTAGTTAGTTAGCTAGTTGGAGTACAGCAGGACGCTACATCCGAAAAAAACTAATTAATGTAACCTCCAGGAAAAAATAGATGCATCCTCCCGGCAAGGAAGCGCGCTACATCCTCAGAATAGAAGTCACTCGCCATGACGGGATAATCCAAGCATCGATATGTCCTTCTGGTATGTTTCATTCATAAATACCACAAGCATGATGATGTGTTCCTTTGTTTCTAGCCATGAAACCTTGTCATTTCGTTCAGTCTAGTGAAACATAAGTTATAAATACAGCAATAGGAAGTTGATATTTCTTAGATGAGTAAAACCAAATCTGTACAGCATGGAGACCACAGATGCTTAATTAACTACTCGAATTTGTCCATATTTCAACCATTTTAATTCTGCTGAATTTGACTGAAATTACTGAGAAGAAGGAAGGAGACACAAAGAAGTTGGAAGAAGACAGAAAAGAAGAAGGAAACTTGTGTAGTGTTGTTTGGTGGTGAAATCAGTAGGATGTCAGGTTGTATGTAATGGTCTTTATAATGCAGTTTGTAATCCAGTGGACTTTGTAAAAAATCAGTGTACTTTGCTTTGTCTTTGTATCAGCTCCCTTTGTATAAAATCACTGTACTTATGCCAACCCCCCCCCCCCCCCCCCCCCAACCAAAAACGCCCCCCCACCTCCCAAAAACGTGTGTAAGGGCCTCAATGCAAATTGCCTTCTAACCTTTTTTATGACGTGACTGGTTCCAACTGCTCGGTAAAACTGTCTGGTCGGTGCGGTCTTGCCTGGGTTCCACTGATCGGCTTGGTTTTCAGACGATTGGACCGGTTCGTTCGGGTCTAGCTAGTTGTGGGACGGCAGAATAGACTTTTGCTAGTCGTGGGACTAATTTGCACATAGTATGTAAGTTGTGGGACTAAGAATGTTATTACCTCATAAATAAATGACCGATAGTCCTCTGAAGCCACTTGCTAGTTGCTAGCTTCCTGGAACCAGCCGAGTCAGATTTTTTTAATTCTCCCGTCGTTATCTTATTCGTTTCCCATTCCCTTCTTTTCCGGTCAATCTTTTTATCCGCTGTGCCAAATTAGGTGCTCATGTAGTTTAATCATCCTACTATTTTTAGATTCGTCGTGATACTGTCGCCGGCGGCGGTAGCACTGAACCGATTTCCAGGGCAGCGGAGCAGCCAGCTGCCCGCCTCTCCGGCCGTTCGACATGGATGGCGACGTCAAACTTACCAGCTCAAGATCGTCGCCCTGCTTCGTTCCATCGGCCTGCGCTCCAGTGGAGATGAGACCAGCGCGCAGCCCAAGCCACAGGTGGTTCAGCTTTGCTTGCGGTGTTTACCTTCCCAAATCTCACATGGACCTCACATCGAACTCATCCCCGACCAGATCGAGACCATGGCCGGTGTACGCGAGGGCGACGGAGCTCGCAGCCTCTGCCTCGCACGACGCATCCGCCGCCTCTCTGCGGTTCACTTCCGGCCGCGCGACGACCAACGCGAGGGCCACAGACTTCGATGCCGGCTACTGACCGTCACCGATCTAGTGCCGCCAGATTCAAGGGGGAGGAAGGGGAAAGACGAGCGGTAGAGTGGTGTCCGGGCGAAGGCAAGGAAGAGGGACGGGGCGGAGGGATCGTGAGCCACAGTTGACTTCTGTTCTTCACTTCGCGGTGGCAGGCAATGTAATACCCTTAAACTTTTAGGGACAAAACCGTCCACTGTAAAATTAGAACGAAAATCCTAACGGACGAACCTACCTCAACGTAAATTAGTATTCCCTCTGTTTCAAAATATAAGATGTTTTAGTTTTGTGAAGCAAATGTATCTAGACTTGTTTTAGTATGTAGGTTCACTCAAGTTTGGTATGAATCTACATACTAAAACAAGGCTAGATACATTTTTTTCACAAACATAAAACATCTTATAGTTTGAAACGGAGGGAGTAGATAGATACTTGTAATATTTTGGTGTTGCTGATGCATTTTGGTGTTGGTGATGATCTTATTATTGTTGGTGATGATTATATTATTATTGTTGATGATCTATATGATCATATATATATTCTATGTTTTGAATTGCAGGAAATGAATGGAAACAGAAAAAATAACAAAAAAAAATAACAGGACTCCTTTGGTGCCAAATGGTCACTATACACAGCAAAGGAACCACATGTAGCCCACTTGTGTGCTGTTGGGATTGGTCACAGGGCTTTTGTCGTGTGCTGTTTAGCAGTGGCACACGACAAAGGTGGATTCTTTGCCATGTGCAACCTGTCGCAGGCACACGGCAAAGGAGGACACGTTGCCGTGTGTCCCCCTGCCTGGCACACGGCAACATATAGGCACACGGCAAATAAAGGGTACATAGCAAAGAGCTAGTACACGACAAATATTAGGCACATGGCAAAGTCCAGGTACACGGTGAAGATGGAATGCACATGGCAAAGAATTAACACGACAAAAAGCTGTTGACGCCGTCAGACGACCGTCAAGTGCTTTACTTTGCCGTGCCTTCGCCAAAAACATACGGCAAAGGCTTGCCATGTTCCGGGCGCAAAGACACACGGCAAAGAGCCGCTATCGTTATCGTGTGATTTTTGCAATGTGTTTACACACGGCAAAGTCTTTGCCGATTCCACGGAGTAAAAAACTGCTCTGTTGTAGTGATGCCTCTTATGATCTTTCAACGGCATAGTTATTATATATATATATATTATATTATATTAAAAGGCTTGCGGTCTTGATGGTCGGTAGGTCATCCCGAAACTGCCCTTAAATTTGGAAGAATTTACGGCCATGCCACCCTAGAGTGACTTGATACGTCGTCGTTCCTCTGTCTGATGTCCGCCACGTGCTTCCTCAGCTCCCCCGACAGCACAATCCAATACGACTAAACTCTCCAAGTCCTGATGCCATACAACAATTTGCTTTTCCTTTTAAACCCTCCACTTTATCGTCAGGTCAGAGGGGAGTACCTAGCTTCCACTATGGCATGTCTAAAAATTGGAGGCACTTTTCTTAGAGGCATTTTTTATAATTGCCTCTAATTATACTATTTGTGGCACTTTAAATAATAATGCCTTAAAATGTAAGATTTTAGAGGCAGTTTTTAAAATGCCACTAATAATTTAGCCTTTTGAGGCATTATTAATAGTGCCTCTAATATTTTAAAAAATAGAGGCACAATCTAATGCCTCTATGTTAAACTATTAGTGGCACTTTGACCTGTGCCTCAAAAAAACAGATTTTTTAAGGCACTTTTTGTGAAAATGCCACTAAAAATATATCAATTGAGGCACAATCAAAAGTGCCACAATTGGTTATCATTTAGAGGCACTAAAATATGCCTCTAATAAGTGACCAATTATGACACTATTCGTTGTGCCTCCAATGGACAATTTTTTGAGGCACACATAATAATGCTCTAATAGTTGACTATTTGAAGCATTTTAAATACCTTAGATATAAGGCCTGTTTAGTTACGTACAGGGGCAGATCCTAATGGAGCAACCCTGATGCACATACATCAGGGTTAAGAATTTGTTTTAGCGTTGCTTACCGTCTAAATAGAGCCGGTGCATCAGGGAAAGGCCCAATCCTTCCAGCCAGCGTGTGTCACTATATATGTACTTCCGCATGCGGCCTGCAAATCGACGCAGTTGTCGCTAGCTAATAGCGTGTACACGCACTCATCGACTAAACTTGGGTATATACAATTTTAGTTTCCATAACTTGCAACCTGTGAACAGTTTAGTCCCACAATTTGCAAACTGAGTAAAACTAGTCCCACAACTTGCAAATTTGAAACAGTTTAGTCCAATTTAACTAAATTTTAACAAGTTTGACCGAATTTATGCATGTTTGCGCTGTCTGGACTATAGTTTAAAACCGAATTGGTACAACCTAAAAGAACCAGAAACGTTGATCTTACCGGTTCTTTTAGCGCATTGCCGACGAACCACGACCGTCTCAATCAGAGAAGCGTTGTTAAAAAAGATTAGCGTTGAGGTACGGATCGAACCCTGCATCCAGATGTAGAAGGCTTACTACGATCTTGCCATGACCAGTTAAGCTATGATTCTTTCATGTAGAGATAAGAGACTGATATTATTTGTACATATGGTGTAAAGCAGCATTAGAATTGAACAAACAAACAAACTAACGAACTTGCTGAAATGAAGCTAGTACGTTTTGGAAGACAAATGACAGCTTATTATCTCAATTATTATGTCAAACGATCGTCAAAAGAGATTTTGATTTTGAAATATTTTCCATAGACAATCATTTACTTATTTATATGTAAAATTATAATACTTCATATCTTAAAGACCAGATACGGTAAAAATGTAGATAACCACACAATTGTCTATGTCATCGCTTCATGCTCGATCCAACTGGGAATGCACTACCACGAGCATGACGAGAACCGTTGACTTTCTACAGTCAACGTGCGTCAAGACATATGAGGTTAGCCAGAGTGGGGGTGAGGGTTATCGAGCAGGTTCATGAGGGTCTTTTCTACAAATCATGCGTCTAGACTATAGTTTAAAAACCCGATTAGTGATTGAACTGGTGAGCCCGTTGGGTCAAATTGTCTGGTTTTTTAATTTATAAAATATTTTTTATTTATAAATAATGCAATAAGCAAATAATTTTCTATGCAAAATATTTATAAATTACAGTTTGGCATAATAAATTTTTAAAAAACATGTGGAATTAATAACACTCTGAATGACATAAGAGATGCAAGATGATATACATAACTTACAAAGTAGAACCACACACCCACATAGAAACATGTCTACCAAGAGGCTATTGTGGGAAAAACGTAAGAAGCATGTACGACCATTATATTTGCTACACAAAAGAAGAGCACAAGCCAAACGGACTGCAGAGTCATGCCAGGGTTCACCAAAGCGAACCAACGGGCAAGCTACACCGTTGAGGCAATTCCACTGTCTAAATAAGGGATGTGATACAGACAATGTGAGCCCGACACTTGGAGGGCAAGCCTCGCTTTATCCGCGGTACAGCAATATGTACCATTGATAAAAAGAATGGTTGTAGTTTTATCAGTGGAGCATATTGCCATACGCACCGCTGATAAGTCCTAAGCATATTCTTCCTTCGATCTGAGTCTAAGAGCATCTCTAGTGGAACGTCTAAATCTGAACGTCTATATGTCCGTATAGATGACCGTCTAGAGAGAATATAGACGATCTTAGTTTTTCAGCGGAACGTGTATATGTAGGACGTCTACATCCTCTCTCCAATATTTTAGTATTTTTTTTATAACTACCATCAAAATTTAGAAGCAATATTCAGTAGCAAATAAGACAGCGACATGATTATCAATACAAGCAAATATTTGTATATTATGCAGCGATACAAGCCATGTTCAGCAACGTTTAGTAGTACATCACTCCATCTCTATATTCTGTATCGATGCACAAGAAGCAACAAGTTTAGTACGAGACAAGCCTCCTCTCTTCAACATCATCGGAGTAGCTGCAGCCCTCTACCATGCCCCTGCCGCTGCTCCTCCCCAACCGCCGCCATGCCCCTTCCCATTCTCTTCCCTGTCCGTCGCTAGGCCGGACGCCTCATGTGACCCCATGCCCCCCTCCACGCCCGAGCCTGTCCCCAACAGGACCAGACGAGACCGCGCCCGTCTACACTGTTTTGCGTCCGGATCCGGCAAAATTTGTCTGCCGGCGGATGGATCTAGCGTGCGTCTAAGCACCATGGTTGAGCACCTTCTTGTTCTTGTCCACTTTCTCTCTCCCTCTCGCCAAATCTACATGGAAAAGGAGAGTACATGGATCCGGCGAGCAGAGGGACGGAGACCTCTCGTGAGTGCCCCCGCGTCCTACGTCTCCAACTGCTCCAGATGGACGCGGGAGTGAGCTTCCGGGCAAGAAGTTGCTTTGGACGGCCGTGGCACCGTCGTCCATATATGGACGATGAGTAGCAGGTTTAGGAGGACGTCCAAATTTAGACCTCCATTTAGACGAGCCACTGGGAAGATTTTTTCTATCCACGGTCGTCCAAATTATTTTAGACGGGCATATAGACGAGCCACTAGAGATGCTCTAACGTGACAGATTTAATAGGTCTAAAACCGGTGCAGATTCTCCTCGGCAAACAGAGAAGTACTGCTTTTTTTACTAAGAAACAGAGGAAGTATATTAAAGAACTACGTCAGCGCTTTCAAAGATGTCAGCTACCTCTCGGCGAAAGCGTACTCATAGGAGGCCACATATTTCTGTAAACCAACGGTGTAACACGGGTAGCGAACGTTGCCACGTCTGCACAATCTCGTCTCCCTACCAGCCTCGCTCGAGCGCCGCCGTCCGACACGAGCCGTGCGCGAGCGACTAGCGAGACACCGGAAATGGAGAATCCGAACGGGAAGAGGAAGAGGAAGAGCCGCGGCGGTGGGACGGCCGCCTCCTTCGACCGCGTCGTATTCCCCATCCTCCTCGCCGCCGTCGCGCCAACCGCTGGGCCGAACCAACGCGCCTCCTCCTTCAGCACAGCCGCTCGCCTCCTGCGCCGCCTTCTCTCCCGCTCGCCCCCCCGCGCCGCCGCTCTCCCCTCTCCCGGCGTCCCTCGTCGCGCTCCTACCTGTCCTCCTCTCCTCCAGGTACCAAACCCCCTCCCTGTTTCCCTTCTCGCGGCAACGCGCTCCTGGTCTCAACTGTTCCGTTAAACTGTCTGCGGTTTGCAATGCAGCTCGCATTCCGTGGCCGCGCTGAGCTGCGAGGTGCTGGGCGCCGCGGCGCTGCAGTCCATGGAGGCCGGCGAGACGCTGGCATCGGATGGCGGGATCGCCAGTGGCCTGGCGCGGGCGTTGGGGAGTGGCAGCCGGCGAGTTGCCAAGGCTGCCTGCGATGCCGTGATGGATCTCTCGGCTTCTCCAGTCTGCAGGGAACGTCTCTCGGGCTCCCCTGTTCTGCCAAGGCTATTGTGAGCATCCAAACTGCTGTTGTAGGTTGAAGCATATTAGCTGTTTGACTGTCTGATTAGTATGAACCGTCTTTCAGATTCGGTAAAAACATGATTTAATTGGTAGAACCCTGAACTTTTTGTTGTGTTCAGATACTAGCTTGTTTTCCTATTGGAGATTCTGAATATGTGGAAGTGCAAATACACTTCAGAAGGATTAAACCATTATTTTATCTTCATGTGAGCAACTTAAGCTATGTGTACATATTCAACCGCAGTTATTGGCATGAAACCATTAGGCGATTACAGTCATATGATAAATATAGTTTTGCATTTTCTCGACTATATCTACAAGGCTAGCATCACCGTCTGTTTTAATTGATGAAACAGATACTCTTTGTTTGTACTTCCTCAATATCTCAGCCAGTGGAATTGACTTCCTTTAGGTATCTACTTTCTCAGGTGGACTCTAGTTCTGGAGTCGTCGGCAGCAGCAGCAACAAGTGCCAATCAAGTGTTTCAGAGCAAAATAAATATTTGTACTTGATCATTGACACAGTGGTGCTCATGGTGAACTCCTGTAAAGTCGACAAGTTGCGCAATCTGCAACAAGAGCTAGTGAGAAAAGTAACATACTTGTTGTATGAAGTATCGGTCAAACTTCGTCTTATAGGATCATCAGCTGACTGCAGCCTCTGGAATGATCAACTTCAAAGCAGACCAAATGAGATAGCTGAAGCTATTTTTAGGCTTTCCATGGATCTTGCTTATCCAGCCCACCTGGAACCTGATGAAGTGAGAGAAAGCTTTTTTGGAAAAATGGAGTCTGACTTTGAAAAGTTTGGTCTAATGTACTGGGAAAGCTCACCTTATCTGTACCGGAAGAAACAAAGTGGTCTGGAAGGGGATCCTGTGTTCACAGCATTGCATAATGCTTTTGATCTTACAACACCTGATAATATCATTGACTCATTGATACAGGGCATTGTTTCTTGCCCTGCTATTGCTTCGGATGAACTCAACATCAATTCATTTCTCCATGATATTCTTGATTCCTTGGGTGCTCCTGTGAAGTATAGGCAAGATGTAAGAGTCATCAGAACACAAGATCAGACCTCAACAGGGTCTGGGATGGAGGAGCATTTCTTCGACGATGGGATGGTCTTCCCAGATGCAGCTGCATTTGTTGACAAATGTAAGGATGGAGTCAAGAATGGCTTCTCGATTGCCTTGCGTGGCATGGAGTTCCGGTCTGAGAAGGTTGCTGCTATTGCTTCTGCTCTGGCCGGTGTGTTTGGTCAGCCTTCTGTAGGGGCCAATATATACTTCTCACCTCCAAGATCTCAAGGCCTGGCCCGGCATTATGACGACCACTGTGTGCTTGTTTGGCAACTACTTGGAAGCAAGAAGTGGAAGATTTGGCCCAATACAAGGTCAATTTTGCCTAGATTATATGGACCTTTTCACTCCTTAGATGACTTGGTGGATGATGGTGGAAGGGTGGAAGTTGTACATGAAGGAGACATATTGTATATTCCTAGAGGCTGGGTCCATGAGGCTCATACTGACGTTGACGATGGCGAATCGGAAGTCAATGCATCCACAAACTACTCACTCCACTTGACCCTTGCCATCGAAGTCGAGCCACCCTTTGAGTGAGTATTCTTCCTGTTGCAAAGATAAATAACAGTCACTCTTGGCTGGCATGTCAAATGGTTCCGTTTCTCACAGTTTACCATTGTTTGCAGGTGGGAAGGGTTTGCACACATTGCTCTTCACTGCTGGTTGGAGGAGCTGAAACTTGGGAGGAGCTCTCCATGTTTCAACTCCAAGATGGAAGAACAGGCTCCATTGTTTGCCCTCCTGCTGCATGTAGCCATCAGGCTGCTCTCCGACAGTGATCCAAAAAATAGGTTGCCCTATACGTGTAGATTTTAATAATTCATAGTAGAGATGAAATATCTTTGTAAGGTTCCTCATGCCCTGTCATTTTACAGTTCTCACAAAATGCTTATTCTACATTATATCCTAAATGTCCTGTTGTTTCTTATTTAACCCATTGTTTTGTTAAAGGTGCAGTTGGTTGGCTATATAGCAACCAAGGATGAGTTGTTCTTGGTTGATGAGTACTCTGAAAAGGTTCATTTAAAAACCATGTTCCTGATCCTCAAAGCAAAGGTATTCTATGGCGAAGAATCCGCTCCTTTGTCTCATTCTGTTGATGGATGCTTTTTTAACAAGGAATTGAGAGCTTTATTTTATATGATATGAAAAGATTTTACACTCATCTTGCACAAAAGACTTAGCACGGTTTGTTTGCATAGGAGCATGGTGTAACCAGGAACATGCATAACAAGTGGTTCTTGCATAAAATGCTTAGTCATGCACGACACGATTAGACCCTCTCTTCACCTTGGTGGCCTTCAGGTTTAACAACTCTTTAATTTCATTGATGAAATAAAAGCACAAAGTTCAGATATGTCTCTTCCTTTGGCATTGAAAGTCTACCGCAGTTGTACAATCACTCTCAAAATTATTATTCCTTTGGCAACTATTTGTTAACTACAATGAGAACAAAGACCATGGACTACATGCCTATGTAGATACTCATGAATTTTTCCTGATATGGTATAGCAAGAATTATTATTCGATAAATTTGCATGCCTATGTACAGATTCCTTAGCGACCATCAAAGGCTGGAGGCCAGTTTTTCCTGTTTTTGTAAGATAATGGTTAGGGTGCTTGTTTATGTACAGTTATATCTGCTTCGATGCTGTTGTTTGCTGAAGTTTTTTATTTTGTTTTGTTCAGGAGTTCATTTAGTTTGATCCATCTATGTAATAATGGCCAGCTTGTTTGTTTCAGGTTGTCTGCTAGTGCTGGTTGCTGCTGTGCATGTTTTGCTGCCACACACTGCCCCTGGAGCTTGTGCCTCCATTGCCCGCGACAATGATTGAGATCTAGAATTTCCAGTAAGCTCTCGGTATCAACTAATATTTGACTAGTGTGTATACCGATTTTATACTTCTCCTGATTGAAGCTCCGTTTATCTAACCCATACACTCTTTAGATTTCATGTCTTGCCGCTGTCAAATATCAATGACGCCGACTGTGAAATTTAAACAATTTTGACTCAAAAACAGCCCTTAATTACAGAGGCATCTTCACTCTTCGGGTCTACTTTTCACACCCATTAAGTGTTAGTAGCGGCAAAGTTTAGGTGTTCTGGACGCTTGATTTTTTTAGAATGAGCAAGATTATACCGCATTAATTGTAAACAATTTTCACTCCTCCCTGTATCTTCTTTGTTCATCTGGTCTGACTTTTGAAACCATGCATGTTAAGTGTAGTTAAGGACTATGTATGCTAGGTCAGTAAGTCTGTGTTGTACTAATCATAAGGAGAAAGTCTATAATTTCGAAACTGTGCTTTCCTTGAATATAAATATATACTAATTTTTTATGATATGTTAAAAGGCAACAAGTTATCCTATGTACTTTTGCAATGTGCACCTTTGGAACCGTCGCTATGTGTCAGTTTCTATTTACTCGGTTCTTTTGGTTTCTTTAGTATGCTAGCCTAATTGCGTTTCTATCAAGCCAACAATCATTCATTCATACCCAAAAAAGAAAATCATTCATTCTTCGCGCATTAGCCTGTTATTTTATCCATTAGCCTCGGCCGGAATTAGGTAATAAGATGGATTCATTAAGGTATACACATGTCTCCATCATGCACAGAAGCCAGGGGTGATATGAGAGCTCCTGAACATAGATCAGAGAATTCATATGTAGTGTCTGTGGCTAATTAATCACTTTATTTATGTATGTACTCCTAAATCCTAATAGTCAAGTGACTGCTACTAACATGCATTTCTTTCTATATTTTGGACTAGTGCAGCCTGGACCACCCTGAAGCTAGAGGAGCATCGGCGTGCGGATATGTGCACTGACGGGGTCACCTAGTAGAGGGAGGAGTTGGTGGACGGGGTCACCTAGTATTTTTTTGCAAAATGATCTTTGTACTACGGCTGCGACAAGTATTTCGACCCGGATGGAGTACTGAGATTTGTATTGATATGATTTGAGTGCAATACCTACTGTGATTTGACTACAATACCTACTGTAATTTGACTGATGTGAGCCATTTTGAAAATTTGACTCTGAATGGCTACTGTAAGTTTGCTGTTCTTATCTTTTAGAGACAATATGGAGAGTGTCTCAAATGGTTGATTGTTGGCTTTTAGAGGCGCTAGTGAGAGTGCCTCAAATGGTTGGCTTTTGGAGGCACTATTTATAGTGCCTCAAATGGTTGGCTCTAGAGGCACTCTCAATAGTGCCTCAAATGGTTATCTCTAGAGGCACTATTTAAAATGCCTCAAATGTTTAGTTTTAGTGGCACTTTTTAAAATGCTTCAAATGATTAAGATTTTAAGGCAGTTTTAAATTTCCTTAAAAAATTAATTATGGCACTAATTTGGCTATTAGAGGCACTTTAGAGTGCCTCTGATTGTTGGACATGGCATAGTGTTCGTTTGGTTTTAGAGACCGTCGGGGGCGGCACACGCGCAACAGCATTAGCGTGGCCATCGGCATACCAGCACCTCGCCGCCCTCCCGGAGAGCGCGCCCGCGATGGCCGGTCAGGGTGCTAGCGCAGCAGCGACGCCAATTGTGGCATCGTGTTGGGGATCACCAAGGTCGGCCTCCGACGATTGGAACCTACAGGGCCAGGTTGGCAGTCGACCTCCGCATCCATGGTCCACCCACACACCGCTCTGCCTGGAGCTCCCTCCTCGACGACAAGGACGCAGGTTCATGCTCGGCCACATTAATTTCCTTGGCCACACGAATGTCAGCAACGACATTATTGACATCTAAGCCGCCTGCGTGCCCGCTGTCTGGTTTTGTGTAATCAACATTATGTGACAAGTCTCGCTCAGTTAGTCAGTTGGATTTGGCATCGCGGCTTGCTATGGTCGTGCAGTCGTGCTCCACGTTGCAATATTTGATCAACCAGGAATGCCTGGCGAGGCTAAACTTTGATTTTTTAGGTGTCCTTTTTACCTGCAAACAAGTACGGAGTATGATACTGAAGTAGTGTTCATGCTTCTGAACTTTTTCTATCAAATTTCTGTTGATGACATGTTTTGGCATCACAAGGGATGGCGCATCCTGTACCAGCCGCATTCATGGAATGCACGATGAAATCAGTCCTGGATGGAGTGGATCAATGATTTCATTTATTGAATATTTAACTGATGTTTTCGTAGTGAGCTTTCTGCTTCTGTTAAGCTGACTCTGTGACTGCAACATGATGATGGGTGTGATTGCGTGTGTGTCACTAAATATAGAGGACCAGAATTTGAAAACTGAACTCTGTCTTGTTCTCTTCCTCATATTTTTTATTTAAAAAACACGGTACAATCGTAAATGCTCATAACACGTACATGCACCCACCCCTATGAACGCACACACGCACACCAATCCCTATGAACACCTCCGACGGACCGAGCCGGCGGATCGGGACTTAAGATTGACGAAGTCACCACGGGCGCCTCGTTGTCGACGGAAACGTCACCTCCCACTGAAAGAATATTCCGCCTTTTATGCAACACATAGTGTCAAACCTGAGTTTGAACTCTGGTGGGCTAGGGGTACAACCATCCTCCTAGCCACCCAACCACAGGTTGGTTTTCCTCATAATTTTTTTGACCCAAGTATTAACTTCAAATTATACCAATTCATCGTTTACATGAGTGTCAACTTAAATATATGTTGAAAACCGACGTATTCCCCTCCCCTCTCCTCCCTAGTTGCTTTGAGAGTCGTGCGTGAGAGGCCGGGGCTCTCCCGTGCCCTTCTCGCCGGAGTAGCCGGCGGGAGGTGGCGGCGGGGAGTCGCCGGAGTAGGCCTAGGTTGTAGAGTAGGTTTGGTAGTTGGCCTTGTGTCGGTAGTGGGCTCCTTGCCCGGATGCGGAGCTCTAGATCTCGCCCGGATCTTAGCTCTAGGGTTCTTCGTCGGTGTCCTAAAGCTCCTCTGGTCGGAGCTTTGGATGGCGACGGAGGCCACCGCATTGTTAAATAAAGCTAGGGCCTATTGCCTCTTGGACTGGGATGCTATTTGGCTCCGGCTCCTTCCGCTGTCCGGTCGTGGTGATGTGGAGTGGAAGAAGTGGAGCTTGGTGGTGCTCGGTGCTGGAGGCGACAAGGGAGTCCTTGTGCTGGCGTATGCGCGCGAAGCCGGCGCACGGCTGCTCCGGTCTTCTGCTGCTTCTCTTCTTCTTCCGGCCGGCCGTGGCGGCGAGGAGATCAAGAAGGATGCGCAGAGGCGGGCGGCCATCTCCCTCTGCATCTCGCGCGGCTGTCGTGCTGCTGTCGGCGGACCTCCTGCTACTCGAGAAAACCTGGCCTGCCGTGGTGGCGAGGAGGTTGACCTGAGTGTGCGGGGTGCTGCTGCTGCTACGCGAAGCTCTGTTGAGCTTCTAGAGATTCCTCTCCCCGCGGCGTTATCCAAGCGACGGTGATGGACTGCCGCCGCTATCCAGGGCCAGAGGGGTGGCCGCGCCGTGCTCGGCAACAGGGTTTGCTCGATCTTCTCTATCCTCTTCGGGAGGATCTTCCTCAACGGCGGAGCTGCACTGAAGTCCCTCGCCCAGCCAAGTGGTCTCGTCCCTGGCCGGAGTAGAGGTGGCGCTTCTTCGTCGTTGTCAGTCACCGCCGGTTGCATCGGACTTGATTGCGTTTTTGTAATCTCTGCTAGGGTGTTCTTTGTAAAATGTAGGGGTCAGTTTGTAATTTTCTTTTTGTTTGGACCTCTTTGTATTTATACACCCACCGCTGAATGAATCTCCTGGGCCCTTCGTGGTCGTTCAGTTAAAAAAAAACTTAAATATATGTTAGAATGCTTATGATCGTTTAGTAGTGGAACTTATGTGAGTTTGTTCTGTTTATAGAACACCGGAAAGGCCCCACAGGGCCTAGATGCCTTCTTAACAGTGCTGGTTGATTTTACAGTAGGGACCTCAAAAATGATAACAACTACAACCCAGTCCTAACCTTTTATAGAAAACACCTAAAAAAGATATGAAAAACACAATTAGGACCCCTGCTACCGCCGGAGAATAACGAGCTCACACCACAGCCATACTCGGCGGAGTTTATTCAATGTATGCTTTTTTTTTTCTAAGCAATATTTCATTCATAATAGTCAAAAACTATTATCCTCACCCCGCAGAGGGATCTCCCAATGATTCTGAAATGAAAGGAAAGTATGAGAGACACAATTTGTTATCATCCGTAGCAACGCACATGTATTTAGCTAGTAGTTATTAGTAGCATCAAAAAGCTTGTAATGTGATGTTTGGCGCCAGACTGGGTCGGTGTCGGGCTTGACATTATGTGGCCGTGCTTTTCAAAGCCCATCCCAAAACTTGGCCTGTCAAATATAGTGAATTGCCTGAAAAAAAGGAGGTCCCACGCATGCATCCGTCCATTGATCCTATCCCTAACCTATATCTATAGAAATGCATGCAACCTGCCTCCAAACTAATCATTCCCTCCTCCCATCCACATGAGTCGCTCAATAAACAACTAACGGAAAAAAGTAGATAGATAGATTAAGCTATCAAATTGTTACCATGCCGAGGCACAAATGTGAAGCTGTGCAGGGCCTCTCCATTGCCGTTCTTGTGGCACTAGTCGCAGCATCCATCTCCCCGGCATACTCGCAAAAAGAGCAGGCGAGCTTCAACATCGGTGGCGGCGGTGGCGGCGGCGTCGCGAAAAAGCCGAGTCCCGGTGGCGGTGCCGGAGCTGCAGCTGGAGCCGGCAGCAGCTTCGACCAGTTCCTGGCCCAGAACGTGGAGCACTTCGCCGTGACCGAGCAGATCTACGCGAGCAAGGCCAAGGGCGGCGCCGGCGGCAAGACGCTGGACGCGGACCTGTCGGCCGCGGAGGCCAGCCCGGTTAGGTACGTGGTGAGCCCCGACGGCAAGGGGAAGTTCAGGACGATCACAGATGCGATCAAGGCCGTGCCGGAGAAGAACAGGCAGCGGGTCATCCTCGACATCAGGCCCGGCACCTACAAGTAAACAATTCAGCAAAGTCGTTCGTTCATGCCAATGCAAGTGGATGGATAGAGTATAATCGATCGAATTGCAGAGTAAGGGAAAAATTAATTACTACATGTAGGGAGAAGTTGCTTGTCCCGAGCATGAAGCCGTTCATCACGTTCGCTGGCAACCCGAAGAACCCGCCGATCATCACGTGGAATGACAGGGCGGGGACACGCGGCAAGAACGGCGCCCCCATCGGAACCATGGCCAGCGCCAGTGTCGCCGTGGAGGCCGACTACTTCATGGCCTACGGCATCGTCTTCAAGGTTAATTAGTAGTACTATATCAGCTGCTAGATAGTCACCATGCATGCTGCAATATAATGGATGCAAAGAGATTAAGCCCATGCTGAATTTTGAATAAGCTAGCTAGCGTGTGATGCATGATGGCAGAACGACGCGCCCTTGGCATTGCCGGGGCAAGAGGGAGGGCAGGCGGTTGCGCTGCGGGTGTTCGGCACCAAGGCCGCCTTCTACAACTGCACCATTGACGGCGGGCAGGACACGCTGTACGACCACCATGGCCTCCACTACTTCAAGGACTGCGTCATCCGGGGCAGCGTCGACTTCATCTTCGGCTTCGGGAGGTCCCTCTACACGGTGACCAAATATATTAATTCGTGCAAGATACATGCATGCATGGTGTGTACTAGCTAGTAGTACATGCTATTGATTCATACGCGCGCGCGCGCGCGCACTGGATCTCGATCTGAGCAGGAATGCACGATCATGTCGGTGACCAAGGAGACGGCGATTCTGACGGCGCAGCAGCGGACCAAGGCCATCTCCGACGCGATCGAGAGCGGGTTCTCGTTCGTGCGGTGCAAGATCATGGGCATGGGGCAGATCTACCTGGGGAGGGCTTGGGGGGACTCGTCACGGGTCGTCTACTCCTTCACCGAGATGAGCAAAGAGGTCGTGCCCGTCGGATGGGACGGATGGAAGGTCGAGAAGCCAGCTACGTACGTAATTAAACACACGGCGCTACCTCCTCGATCGCACTTTTACTATTACCTACTAGTACACCGCCCGCCGGCCACACGCTAGCTAACCTCCGTACGTGTGATGCATATGATGATATGATGGCAGGACCGGGGTATTCTACGGGGAGTACAAGTGCAGCGGGCCAGGGGCGATGTCCACCCAGAGGATCGGCTGGGCGCGGGTGCTCACCGACCAGCAGGCCAAGGCATTCACCGGCTCGCAGTTCGTCTACGGCAACTCATGGATCCTGCCCCCGCCCAAGATCTAGCTAGTTAGCTAACCGATCCGCTCACAGCATATACGTACTGTATACTAGACGGGTTCGCGCGCTCCGCTGCGTCGTTTTTTTTGCGTTTTTGTATACGTGTTGCTGTGTGTTGTGGTACGGCGTTGGTATTATGTTTGTTTTTTCACGAATGATTTGTGTTTTATGCAGCGTGAGAAATTGATTCAGAGGGCATAGTTGTTTAGTAAGTTTGGTGTTCGGTTGGTCCGTGTTGTATGTGATACTATATTTCTTGTACTCGGCATGCAATAGATATAATCATCTATCTGGCCCAGTACCATAAGTCATATTCAACATGTCCAATCTGCAAGTCCTGTCATTAGCATTAAACACTTTATTTTGCATGACACAAGTATCAGCCTACAAACATATGGCATGCCTATTCAACAATATTCATTAGAAGTTGAAGGTTTTCGATATAGTTCTTCAACCCAGAAAACTATAGTGCCAATGTTAAGCTATGAGCACCAAAAATCTTACAACACAATCTTTATTTTTCGCACAACTTAGGCATAACATGAAAGCGCATGTTGGCACATTCCTTGCATCCCTCTTTTCCTCCACTTTAAGGACGGAAACGGTCTAAATACATAAAAGTGCATCTCAAATTTCAACTTTAACAAGAACTATAACTGAAATAATAAGTACATAATAATAAACCATGCTACTCATTACCCAAGATATACATGGCTTGCCAGCCAATACAGATGCAGCAATGTTTATTTAATATAAGAACATAAAAAGATTGGCGGAAGCACGATATCAATTACCACTTTCATGTTCATAGCCTTAGAAGTCTCTCTGTAGTTTGTTCTATAAGTTCTATTGTACCCAATTCTTGCAGGTTATTTTGTATGTGTTTATTTAGTAAGCATCAAAGGATCTCTAGAAGCATATTGATTTAATTACCATCTTAGTTTATCCAGATGTTAGATAATCACATCAACTGAGGCACCACCCAACAAAGGGACATGTCAGAAGAAGTGAGATGGAATCCTTAAATACAAACACAACCAAATAAGCCAATCGAGAAGTTTATTGATGCCAACTTATTTACATGAAATCACAAAAAAATATAGATGCAAAGGTAGTTAATTTCTCCTAACTAAGGCTAAAACGCACAATGAAACCTAAAATTTAAGTCAAGAGGTTCTCGTCTTGTGTGGTCCTTCTTCTTCGTGTCTGTCAAGGGGCATCAAAACAACGCGTGCTGCATTGCCCCACAACGAACTGGATGTGTTCCAGCTTGTCCTTGCCAGACGTGGAAGGATATCATGGCTCCAGGCGTAGGTCGGGTGCCCTGTCTATGTTGTCATCGCCGTCAACCCCTACACTTCACCAAATTCATTTCAACCCAGCTAGCTAGTAATCAAGTTCCCATGGAAACATTTCCTATAAGTAATTGCTCTAAAAAAACACTACCTAGTGGATAAAAGATCATGTAAGCAAATCTTCCTCTCCTTAAAAATACTCTGTAGTGGAGAAAATATGAAATTTTATGTTGTTGTAACTCATATCATCAATACACATCTCTCTCAAAAGGGGAAAGAGCGACGGTGGTGAAGCAACACTGGACTCTACCAAGAGAAAAGATGCAAATATAAACCTAGTGGAGAAACAACTCTAGAATCACCAAAAGCAACCCTGGGCTTTATATTGAACAATTTTAGTTGTAAAAAATACAAATATCACCGTATGCACATGTCCTATGCTATAAATGTCAATTAATACATTAACTTCTGAAAATTTCTGTAAAAACTATTGCACAGAAAATGTATGTACACATAAAGAAGTACCTTCCGGAAGAAGGCATTAACTTCCATTTCGCAAGATCCACCTCACTATGCAGGGATGTAGAAGCAAAATCTTGCAGGGGGCCTAACATATTCAAAAGATTAAGCTTATGTATATATCAATTTGTAAGATATGTATAGAACTGGTATACCAATTAAAAAAAATTGAGGGGCATATACAATAAATATATATTGACATCAGTAACAATCAGGATGATAGCTAGGAAGAAATCTGAAAAATAAACACAAGGGATACAACTCAATTAGGATGAACCAAAAATCAACAAATTTCATAATTCACTCAATTTCTTAAAGGTAAAAAGCAGATGCATCAGATGTATTACACTGGTAATAACAATCAGGATGCTAAGGCATAATGAAATTTTTCTAATCGATAACCCGAGCATCGGTAGGTCGAAATATTAGACCATCTCCGACCACTTCTATATATGCATCAACTAACTATCACAGATCCATATGTGTGGTACAATATGTTCTCGATGAGAATAAGATCGGGCACCCATTATTTAAGATCAATTCATACATGACTCAAGAAGAAAATGAATAACTCAAAGAAATATTTACCTGCATCCATCCCAGTAAGTGGTGTCTAGATTGGACCACACAATTCTGCATCCAAAAAATGGTCAATCCAGTTTACCAGCAAGAAGTTATCCTTCTACATCATCAAATAGCAAGAAGATAATGTCCATAAAACCCCCCACAATCTCATGTACGGAAAACTGTAATCTCAATTCACAGGATTAAAACCTCTTTCTAGCTAGTAGAAAAGCTAGAAAAACTGAATTAGAAAAGTTTGTTTATGACCATAAAGGAACTTCAACCTCTACCGTAAATATACCACCTGCAGATAAAATGAGCCGCACCAATTAGTGTAACCTAACCTAAACGAAAGAACCACTCTTTGAGCCTATAAATGAATACAAAATTGTTTGAAGGTAACAAAATACCAAACGGTCATTCAAAATACAATTCTGTATACTAATCACTTCAGAAACTGAAGTAGAAAATGACCTAGGAGAAGATAATTATCTCGATTTAAAATCAGTCTGCATTCATATTAGTCTATCTGCAAATGTTTCAGATAAAGAAAAAGAACGCACACGCTCCACCAAGGGCGCGCTGGAGCCGGATGCAACCAAGCAGCTCATGTGTGGCCTGCAAGCTGGCGTATCAGAGAGGAAGAAGGAAGAAGCAGAGTACAAAGCAACCAAAGGGTAGCCCTCGGCCAAGCCGTGGCTCCCAACGGCGTGGATTCAATGATGGCCTCGAGGAAAGCCACGACTGTGTTAGCGGCCCTTGACCTCGACGGACCGGCGGGTGCATATCCTAGCGCGAGGGACATGGTGACCCTTGGCCAAGCTGTCGCTCCCAGTAGCGTGGATTTACCGGTGGCCATAGACCAAGCTGCCTAATAGGGCAGCATCGGTGGCACTTCTCCGTGTCCCTCGTTCCCCTCCGGCACTTGGCCCGACTCCGCAGGAGTCCTAGCCTTCCCAGTGACATGGGCGGCGGCACAGGACGACTCAATGAAGGCAGAAGCGGTTGAAGAGGAGGGTGGAGGTGGTGGGGGTGGGGGTGGTGGAAGGGATGGGGGCGGTGGTGGAGGAGACCGGGGGCAGTGGTGGACGGGAGGAAGGAAGACGGGTGGTTCATCCCCCCAAAAAGACAATTCGATGTAGAATCAGCATAGAAGGTGGTTCATCCCCCAAAAAAGACAATTCGATGTAGAATCAGCATAGAAGGGCACGAAGAAACTACAAATCTCTATAGGCATTCCCCCTCTTACAAACATGCTGCAACAAAAAACAAACTCCCATTCCACCTGAACACCCGTGACCACCATTCCCCACCTCCATCTCCCTAGAAGCAAACATTAGCTAAAGAATCGACCACAAAAGATAAAACCAAACAAAGCGAGGCGACGCCCCCATGCCGAGACAGTGAAACCAAAGCGGCAGAATAACCGGAAATCAACCAGAGCAACCGCAAAGAAAAACACCGCCACCGGCGCCGGCAAGAAACCTTCCGCCACACAGAGCCACCGCAGAAAAAAACAATCCCAGCCGACAATGTCAAGGCACGGAGATAACCAAGCAAACGATCCTGCCAGCCCACGGAAAAGCACAAAATGTAACCCACCCAACACACAATGTGAATGACAAATGGGCCCATAAAACAATGACCCGCCCATCGGACGATGAAGAAAGCACCGCCTCTCACCCAGACATGGCTTGAACATCACGTGGCCACACCAATCCACCGTCCACAGCAATAACCAGCAGCACAACGCCTCGACCCAACCTCAGGCCCACATCCAGCGACATACGAAAGGAAGGCACACACACGCAGATAGAGAAATCACAGGGCGGCCGCAAGGGGCCTGAAATCGCTTCCTGCCAACCAAACTTATGCTATAGAGTAATTCTAACGTTTCTTACCTTTTCCTGTACTCTTAGAGCCGCATAAGTAAGTTTTCGTTGCTACAGTCATGAAGTGCGGCAAAACCAACCAGCTTCTGCGAGTCCATGGCACACTCTGTTTAGGCGTGCTACCAGTGTCTAACCATATAGTACAGTGCACAGGCTCCAGCAGAGCCATGCACCTGTCCTACCAATTCCCGTGAAATTCAATCTACATCAAAGTAGGATAAGGAGTGACATACGAAATAAAAAAGGAGTTGTCGTCCTCTCACATGCTCATACTACAATGGACGAATAACCTCCCACCACGCTGGCTCTCAGTTCATCCTTGTAAGATCTTCACTATTTTCTCAGCACTTGCATTACCATTGGCATAGATTGGGTGGTCAACTGGTTGCAACTCCTTAAAGGGCGGTCACGACGCATCTAGGTCAATAACGAAGAAAACCTCAACTGAAACTCCATTAGACAAAGCTATATTTCACATGAAAGAAGCCAATGCATATACATGCTTTTTTCTATCGGCTCTACAGGTTACTGAAGGTGTAAAGGTTAATATGCTCCTATCTTGTATCAAATGACTGAACTCTTTAGACCAAGAAGAGATTCTGAAGTTTGCATGTGAAGTTGGTCAGGCTAGTCTTTGTGCCGTTTGGGAAGGTGATGGTTGTTTCTTCTAGCGATGGCTTAGCCTATGAATCCTAGTTTTAGCTGTTGATGCACCGAGAGCATCAGCAGGAGAGCACCATGAGCGATGCGGATGGCCGGCGCTGACCGTGGACGCCTGGCGTGGTGCGCATCTGACGGGACTGAGAGAAGCATTTGGGCACGCACATGCACTGGAGATTAACGGGAGGCGTAGATTAGTAGGAGCGGCAGCGGGCCGGCAGTCATCATGGAGGTAAACGGGCATAGGTGGTTGGTGAAGGGCGGCAGGAAGTGATCTGACATGCACTATTTCTGGAAACAACACCCAATTTTCTCCTAGAGGCTTTCATGATTGAGGAGCCGAAGACTGAATTAGTGAAGCTCATATTTTGTTCTTGTTCACAACCTGCTGCAACCAAAAATTCAGAATCGTGTGCAGCCGGAATATTCAGAGAATACATAGAGGTGGAAGCGTTGGATCTAGATCGAGGAGCAACATATCTTCCACATGTGCCCCTCCCTGAACTCCTCTCACCATGACCCCACATACCTCCCATGTAATCGTCCCTGGTCACCTCTCACCAAAGCACCTCGTCGTCGGTCGCATCGCACACCCCCAATCACCGGATTTAGGCATGGCTGGCGGCATGCTAGGAAGATGTGGCATCCCGCAAAAACCACTACCAGAAAATCGCGTTATTTTTGTGCATTGCATCATCATGACCCCATGCTCATGTCATCATGCCACATTGCATTTGAGCATCGTCATCATCATGCATGGTTTTTGTCTAAACTATTTTCGAAACGCCTAGTTTTGTTTTCTAAATACTCCTGTCTTTATTCAAATTAAAATCCGGGTCTCCGGAATATTTTGTTCTGTCTGCCAACGGTTTGCAAAGGCCTCGTTTAGTTATAAATAAAATATTTAATTATTTTTGGGAGGCAGCCGGCTAGGCCCGAGGGCCCGGCCGGCCACCTCCAAACCCTAGTCTAAAAATATCTAGTCCTAAACTTTTCCTACCTAATCCTAATCTACCCATCCCCAGCCACATCACCCCGGCCAATCACCAACCACCACCTCGCCACTTCCTCCACCCCATCCACTCCTAACCTGCCACCTCACTCCACCCCACACTCCCCAGCAACCGACCCACTCCCCAACCCCTCTCCCTTCCACTCCGGCCCCACCTCCCACCTCACTCCTGGCCCACCCCGAGACCACCTACCGCCCCCGTACGCTCTCCTCTCTCCTCCCGCACCTTCCTCCTCCCTCTGCCCATGCCTCGCGGGTCCCTGTGACCTCTCTTTCCCCTCCCTGCAATCAGCGCCACCGGACCCCTCCGCCGTCCTCCTCGCCTCCACCCTGGCCGAGCTCGCCGGCATGCTCCTCCCCACCCCGGCTCTTCCTCCGCGAGGCCCAGAGCCCCTCTCGCGCTTGCCGCTCCTCCCGTGCAGCCGCCGCCGCCCGCACGAGATGCGCCCTGGCCGCGACCCGCGGCCCTCGCCTTGGCCCTCTCTGCGTCCTCCCCATGTCCGCCGGCGCGAGTCCCGCGACCCGCGCTCCTCCTCGCCGCGTTCGGCCTGCCGCCATCGCCTTCCTCCCCTAGCGCC
This sequence comes from Avena sativa, assembly GCA_916181665.1. Classification (NCBI taxonomy): domain Eukaryota; kingdom Viridiplantae; phylum Streptophyta; class Magnoliopsida; order Poales; family Poaceae; genus Avena; species Avena sativa. The sequence goes on along the minus strand of OV702283.1, from coordinate 148,329,328 downwards.
TTCCCCCCCCCCCCCCCCCCGTGGAGCCGCCACCGGCCACAGCTGCTCGCCGTCGGTCGTCCCTAGAGTGTGGCTTCGCCGTCCGCCTCCTCTTCCTCGTCTAGGCCCCGCTGTTGCCGGAAGTCGCCGCTCCTCCGTACCGCCTGCGTTCTGCCATGCGCCCAGCGCGTCCACTGTCGGCCGAGCATCTCCCTCTCCATCGCCTCCCTGCGAGCTGGAGCGTGCCGGTTTTCCTTTTTCTTCTGCAACATCGAAGCCACGCACGCCCGCTTGGAGGCCAGGTGACACACCAGTGACCATGCGTGTATGCTTTGGTGCTTGTGTGTTGTTTGTATCGAGGCTTTGCCCAAGACCTCCGTCTAGATTCCTTTGATGCTATCAAAATCCCCGCACCGATTATAAGTGCGACCGAAGACCCTACCGAGCCGAAGGTGCCCGAAGAATCATAGACAAGAACTCCATCACGGAACATCAAGTACTCCTACATGGACCTAAGACCGATCCCGGAGTTCGAAGACCGAACCTGCCGAAGACTGAACCCTGGCGCCAAGTTCTTCGACCCTGAAGACCGATCCATCGGAACACCAAGACCTCCGTCCGAACCCGAGTTCTTCGCCATAGGCGACAAGATTTTCTTCTCGGACCCAGTGACCGCCAAGATCGCCACACGAAACGACAAGCGCTTCATCTCGGAGCACCAAGTCCTTCTTCACCGGTACGCCAAGCTCTCCTTCCGTTGTCCAAGACCGATCTCGTCGAGCCGTTCTCCCGTCGAACCCTGAGACCCGACCCCGAACCCCTCGGAGCCCAAGTTCGCCGAACCCTAATGTGTGACCCCTTTATCCGAGACCCTATTTTTATAATATTACATTATCATCTTGTTGCATATTAATTGTTCATCTCGCATGCATATCATGTGGGTTGGGGCATTATGTCGATTCACCTCATAATTAAATATGGAGTCGGTATGCGGAATACCTTTGTTTTATTCTGGACTCCATTTAAATTGGTGTAGCGAACCGATGCCATGTTTCGCCCTGTTAAAACAACATTTAAATTGCGAGGTATCTAAACAACTAGAACCATATATTTAATTGTCGGGACCCCGGTTTCCGCTTAATATTGCCTTAATGCATCGCACCTTTGCCATGTCATACATCATACATGCATCATGTCCGATCTTCTGCCGTTGTATTAAATAGTGCATCCGGTGTTTATTCTAGTGTTTTGGTTCTTCGCGGATAAGGCCGTTGAGTTGATGCGAGTGTCGACCCGATCTTCGGTTGAACCTTCGGCAATGTTTTCAGGCGAGCACCTCCCCCTTTCTACCTATCTTACTTTTATAGTATTTATTCCCTCCTGTTGATCTATTGCTATCTGTGTTGCGTTGCTCTAGTTTTCGTACCCGTGGTATCCCTTGCAGCCTTATATTGCCTTGGACACATCCTATTACCTGTTGTTTGGTAGATAGTTGGACTTGCGCGTCGTAGTCGCTTGCTCAAGTGCTGTTGCGTGTCGCCAAGTACCACAGTTGTTGGAGTATTGCCGCATGTTTAATGTTGGAGATGATCATGGCTTTAATTATCGTTTAATTCAATTATCGTTTAATAACTAAAATTGAAGTAGGTAAATGCAGAGGCACAGGTGGGCAATAGATGTTATTTGGTTGTTAACCGTCCACTTGTGTCCCGTAGGACCCCGAGTTCTTGACACCTGTTCCGAGATCGAGCGCGCTAACCACAGGTGGGGTGTATGGGCACCCCCATCGATTAGTACCTGATTTCAAAGTATTGTACCGGGGGCCACAAGTAGTTTGGGGCTTTATTACTATTCTGTACTTATGCCATGCTTTACTGCTTAATTTAAATTGTGCGAAGTACTGCACCTGTACTGTTTAGGTAAGCGGAGTGTTTTCGCGGTATCGACAAGCCCAGTCTCATTTTCGGGTTCCCAGTCGTTTACAGCCATTGACGCAAACCCTGAGTCCGTCTCGGAGACCGGCCGACTTCGTTGCGGGTAGCTTAGTGGGGTGGCCCCCATGTACTTGCTTTGGGTCTGGGAAACGTCATGACTTAGGCCCCGCCGACATACCGATGGGTGTATGTTAACTGATCTGGCAAAAAGGGTCGAAGTGCGTGTGGATACTTTGGTGCACCCCTGCAGGGTTAAATCTTTTCGAAAAGCCATGTCCGCGGTTATGGACGACTTGGAGCATAGTTCTCGATCATAGACAACTATAACTAAAGTTTACTGTTATAATTTGACTTGTATCCGATATGACTAGTAATCAGCTTCACTGCAACGGAATGGCTAAATAAAAGTACCAACAACTGCTGGGTTTGGGGATATCTCATGCTAATTGTATCTGACTAGTAAGTGTTGCAACTACAACGGAATGGTTAACTAAAAGTGCCCACTGCTTATTCTATCAGGATGACTATCTATACCTGGCTAGTAATTGCTGCAACGATAACTGAATAAATAAAACTGCCAACGGTGTGAGTTCCTCGGTTGACTTCCTCGTTGGGTCTCGAGGGGGAAACACCAGGATGGGTATGTTTGGTGGTACTATCAATATGGTTCCAAATAGGACTTTCTTATCCCTCTCTGGTAGCCGACAGTTAAATCGAGTCTCTATAGGTTGTTTAGTGCATGCTGCGCTGCTGCTCAGTCAACCATACCTATGTAGGCGAGGACCGGCGAATTCTAGTCTCGCCGTGTACTGGCCTTAGTACTGACCGCTCTCTCTCTTTTTCCTTTGCCCTTTGTCGGCACCCCTTTTGTTTAAGCAGGTTTTGAGATCGACGTCGTTAGCAGGGTTACCCTTCCGGCTTGGCCTGGGCAGGGTTATGTACGCCATTGGTTATTCTTCAGGGCTCTTAGCTCAATTTGCATCTTGTCCGTACTCGGACGCTATATCGTTTTAAGGGTGATTTGGATCTTTGTATTGTATATCTGTATTCTTGACTCTTTGAGTCGCTGTTGTATATATATGTTTTGTGGGTTCCATCGAGGACTATTGTGTAATGATATTACTTCGTTTTCCACCCGCACGCAAGTGCCTGGTGGGCACCTTTGAATCGTTTCTATGCGGGTTTTGGCGGGAAGCGCTGAAACTTGCATAGGGCCGATTCTGAGGGTGTTACAGAGTGGTATCAGAGCTCAGCAGTTGCGATACCCCACAAGTCCAGCCTGTAGGATAACCTAGCTAACGGCCAAAGTAGAGTGTCAAAACTATTTTGGAAAATCGATTGGATAGATCTGATTAGGTCTGCTTTTACTCCTTACCCTTCTACTGTTCTCCTCTTACCTCTGCGTGTTTTGGATCTGTTCTCTTTCCTTCTTCTAGTCCAGGATTTCTCGTGGTTGGGTTTTCCGTCGTACCTTCAGGGTTTCGCTTCCTCCTTTGGTAACGATGCTTCTACATCCGGTCTTCATGCTATCAGAGGAATCCTTCATCTGTTGGATTTCTCTCTGTTCCTTGTTATGCCTTCTGGTGTTTTCCGACACGACGACATCCTCTACGCCAGGTCCGATGCAGAGCCTGCATCACTCCTTTGTTCCTGAACCTCGATTGTCGAGATCTTCAGTATGATTCCGAGAATGGTTGCACGCTTTTCTACTGATTGTGCAGAGTAATAGTTTGGGTGCGTGATGGATTGGCCCCCATGCCGACTACCCCTTCTATTCGCTTTTGTACATTGAAGTGGATGAGAATGCATCGGTTCCCTCTTTCTATCGAAGCTAGAGGTGGCTTTATTTGTTGATACCTCTACCTTCGACCTTTTGTTCCCGGAGTGTTCCCTCGACGATCACGGACAACGACCTCTTGTTAGTGGTGTCGCGAGGATCTACACGATGTGAGAAGATTCAGATCGCCGCCCTTCTTCCCGGTACCATGAGGCGGATCTCGAGGGCGAGATCCATTGTTAGTGGTGTCGAATTGTGGCATCCCGCAAAAACCACTACTAGAAAATCGCGTTATTTTTGTGCATTGCATCATCATGACCCCATGCTCATGTCATCATGCCACATTGCATTTGAGCATCGTCATCATCATGCATGGTTTTTGTCTAAACTATTTTCGAAACGCCTAGTTTTGTTTTCTAAATACTCCCGTCTTTATTCAAATTAAAACCCGGGTCTCCGGAATATTTTGTTCTGTCTGCCAACGGTTTGCAAAGGCCTCGTTTTGTTATAAATAAAATATTTATTTATTTTTGGGAGGCAGCCAGCTAGGCTCGAGGGCCCGGCCGGCCACCTCCAAACCCTAGTCTAAAAATATCTAGTCCTAAACTTTTCCTACCTAATCCTAATCTACCCATCCCCAGCCACATCACCTCGGCCAATCACCAACCGCCACCTCGCCACTTCCTCCACCCCATCCACTCCTAACCTGCCACCTCAATCCACCCCACACTCCCTAGCAACCGACCCACTCCCCAACCCCTCTTCCTTCCACTCCGGCCCCACCTCCCACCTCACTCCTGGCCCACCCCGAGACCACCTACCGCCCCCGTACGCTCTCCTCTCTCCTCCCGCACCTTCCTCCTCCCTCTGCCCATGAGTCGTGGGCCCCTGTGACCTCTCTTTCCCCTCCCTGCAATCAGCGCCACCGGACCCCTCCGCCGTCCTCCTCGCCTCCACCCTGGCCGAGCTCGCCGGCATGCTCCTCCCCACCCCGGCTCTTCCTCCGCGAGGCCCAGAGCCCCTCTCGCGCTTGCCGCTCCTCCCGTGCAGCCGCCGCCGCCCGCAGGAGACGCGCCCTGGCCGCGACCCGCGACCCTCGCCTTTTTTGCCCTCTCTGCGTCCTCCCCATGTCCGCCGGCGCGAGTCCCGCGACCCGCGCTCCTCCTCGCCGCGTTCGGCCTGCCGCCATCGCCTTCCTCCCCTAGCGCCTCCCCCCCGTGGAGCCGCCACCGGCCACAGCTGCTCGCCATCGGTCGTCCCTAGAGTGCGGCTTCGCCGTCCGCCTCCTCTTCCTCGTCTAGGCCCCGCTGTTGCCGGAAGTCGCCGCTCCTCCGTACCGCCTGCGTTCTGCCATGCGCCCAGCGCGTCCACTGTCGGCCGAGCATCTCCTCTCCATCGCCTCCCTGCGAGCTGGAGCGTGCCGGTTTTCCTTTTTCTTCTGCAACATCGCAGCCACGCCCGCCCGCTTGGAGGCCAGGTGACACACCAGTGACCATGCGTGTATGCTTTGGTGCTTGTGTGTTGTTTGTATCGAGGCTTTGCCCAAGACCTCCGTCTAGATTCCTTTGATGCTATCAAAATCCCCGCACCAATTATAAGTGCGACCGAAGACCCTACCGAGCCGAAGGTGCCCGAAAAATCATAGACAAGAACTCCATCACGGAACATCAAGTACTCCTACATGGACCGAAGACCGATCCCGGAGTTCGAAGACCGAACCTGCCGAAGACTGAACCCTGGCGCCAAGTTCTTCGACCCTGAAGACCGATCCATCGGAACACCAAGACCTCCGTCCGAACCCGAGTTCTTCGCCATAGGCGACAAGATTTTCTTCTCGGACCCAGTGACCGCCAAGATCGCCACACGAAACGACAAGCGCTTCATCTCGGAGCACCAAGTCCTTCTTCACCGGAACGCCAAGCTCTCCTTCCGTTGTCCGAGACCGATCTCGTCGAGCCGTTCTCCCGTCGAACCCTGAGACCCGACCCCGAACCCCTCGGAGCCCAAGTTCGCCGAACCCTAATGTGTGACCCCTTTATCCGAGACCCTATTTTTATAATATTACATTATCATCTTGTTGCATATTAATTGTTCATCTCGCATGCATATCATGTGGGTTGGGGCATTATGTCGATTCACCTCATAATTAAATATGGAGTCGGTATGCGGAATACCTTTGTTTTATTCTGGACTCCATTTAAATTGGTGTAGCGAACCGATGCCATGTTTCGCCCTGTTAAAACAACATTTAAATTGCGGGGTATCTAAACAACTAGAACCATATATTTAATTGTCGGGACCCCGGTTTCCGCTTAATATTGCCTTAATGCATCGCACCTTTGTCATGTCATACATCATACATGCATCATGCCCGATCTTCTGCCGTTGTATTAAATAGTGCATCCGGTGTTTATTCTAGTGTTTTGGTTCTTCGCGGATAAGGCCGTTGAGTTGATGCGAGTGTCGACCCGATCTTCGGTTGAACCTTCGGCAATGTTTTCAGGTGAGCACCTCCCCCTTTCTACCTATCTTACTTTTATAGTATTTATTCCCTCCTGTTGATCTATTGCTATCTGTGTTGCGTTGCTCTAGTTTTCGTACCCGTGGTATCCCTTGCAGCCTTATATTGCCTTGGACACATCCTATTACCTGTTGTTTGGTAGATAGTTGGACTTGCGCGTCGTAGTCGCTTGCTCAAGTGCTGTTGCGTGTCGCCAAGTACCACAGTTGTTGGAGTATTGCCGCATGTTTAATGTTGGAGATGATCATGGCTTTAATTATCGTTTAATTCAATTATCGTTTAATAACTAAAATTGAAGTAGGTAAATGCAGAGGCACAGGTGGGAAATAGATGTTATTTGGTTGTTAACCGTCCACTTGTGTCCCGTAGGACCCCGAGTTCTTGACACCTGTTCCGAGATCGAGCGCGCTAACCACAGGTGGGGTGTATGGGCACCCCCATCGATTAGTACCTGATTTCAAAGTATTGTACCGGGGGCCACAAGTAGTTTGGGGCTTTATTACTATCCTGTACTTATGCCATGCTTTACTGCTTAATTTAAATTGTGCGAAGTACTGCACCTGTACTGTTTAGGTAAGCGGAGTGTTTTCGCGGTATCGACAAGCCCAGTCTCATTTTCGGGTTCCCAGTCGTTTACAGCCATTGACGCAAACCCCGAGTCCGTCTCGGAGACCGGCCGACTTCGTTGCGGGTAGCTTAGTGGGGTGGCCCCCATGTACTTGCTTTGGGTCTGGGAAACGTCATGACTTAGGCCCCGCCGACATACCGATGGGTGTATGTTAACTGATCTGGCAAAAAGGGTCGAAGTGCGTGTGGATACTTTGGTGCACCCCTGCAGGGTTAAATCTTTTCGAAAAGCCGTGTCCGCGGTTATGGACGACTTGGAGCACAGTTCTCGATCATAGACAACTATAACTAAAGTTTACTGTTATAATTTGACTTGTATCCGATATGACTAGTAATCAGCTTCACTGCAACGGAATGGCTAAATAAAAGTACCAACAACTGCTGGGTTTGGGGATATCTCATGCTAATTGTATCTGACTAGTAAGTGTTGCAACTACAACGGAATGGTTAACTAAAAGTGCCCACTGCTTATTCTATCAGGATGACTATCTATACCTGGCTAGTAATTGCTGCAACGATAACTGAATAAATAAAACTGCCAACGATGTGAGTTCCTCGGTTGACTTCCTAGATGGGTCTCGAGGGGGAAACACCAGGATGGGTATGTTTGGTGGTAGTATCAAGATGGTTCCTAATAGGACTTTCTTATCCCTCTCTGGTAGCCGACAGTTAAATCAAGTCTCTATAGGTTGTTTAGTGCATGCTGCGCTGCCGCTCAGTCAACCATACCTATGTAGGCGAGGACCGCCGAATTCTAGTCTCGCCGTGTACTGGCCTTAGTACTGACCGCTCTCTCTCTTTTTCCTTTGCCCTTTGTCGGCACCCCTTTTGTTTAAGCAGGTTTTGAGATCGACGTCGTTAGCAGGGTTACCCTTCCGGCTTGGCCTGGGCAGGGTTATGTACGCCATTGGTTATTCTTCAGGGCTCTTAGCTCAATTTGCATCTTGTCCGTACTCGGACGCTATATCGTTTTAAGGGTGATTTGGATCTTTGTATTGTATATCTGTATTCTTGACTCTTTGAGTCACTGTTGTATATATATGTTTTGTGGGTTCCATCGAGGACTATTGTGTAATGATATTACTTTGTTTTCCACCCGCACGCAAGTGCCTGGTGGGCACCTTTGAATCGTTTCTATGCGGGTTTTGGCGGGAAGCGCTGAAACTTGCATAGGGCCGATTCTGAGAGTGTTACAGAAGAGTACACACGTGCCTCTGAAAAAGGAGGTGTGCAAGGTGGGGATGAGGTGACGAAAAAATATAAGCCCGGAACAGGTTTGCGTTATACTGAGGGGCATACCAATTTTGGCAACATCTTCCTGAACGATCATGATCTTTTTGCTGCCTGGTTCGCCTATTGATCTAGCCATAGTGTCTACCTTGGGGAGCAGCCACATGGTGAATTGTCTATCAAACTGAATCAAATATATGGGCTTGGCGAAATACTTGAACCCTGTTGATTCCGCCAATTCCTTCTGTCGCTCTGTAAACTGCTCCACTATGTCGTTGAGTTGGACCAGCAGGTGTGAGTTGCCATACAACACTTGTTTAGTGGCATTGCGTTCATCGTCCGCCCGAGCCGGCGGATTATTGGGTGTGCGTCCTCTTCTGCTCGTCCAAGCTGCACTGCCGTTGCTTATTGCGAGTTTGTCTCGGGTGTCCCTGATATGTAAACAAGATGAAAATGAAAAACCAAAAAATGAAGGGTGCTCACTAGTTGATCGTGTTGTCCTAGTTAGACTGGACCGTGCTATCACGGTTAGTAGCGACCAAACCCGTGTACCCCCCTCCCCCCCCCCCCCCGCATAAAACAAATTGACAAAAAATCTGCTGGCGGTGAAGTAAAAATATTGCATATCAGTAGATGGAAGATTTGCAAGAACGAGGGTAGCAGAATTTTTGCATGCATATCAGCTAGATTGCACTGTCCCACACGCACTCAGACTAGGAAACAAAAGCCACACGGGACTGTTTTTTGATCATCCCTATGATATACACAAAATTAAAATCAACAGCAAGAAGAGAGGGAAACAAGAGCCATGCAGGACCTTTTTTTCCAATCATCCGTATGATGTAAACCACCAAGATAAAAAATCAAAAGCAAAAGGAAGGTTGTTCTAGTTGAGCGGTTGAATCGGTAATCAAAAAATAACTTACAGGGGCTAGCCGAAAGTAGTACTATTCGATTTCCTGCATGTGGATAATAACTAGTGCTATGCTCTGTATGAACAAATGATGTGTGCTTTTTCTATTCAATTTCATGCATGATAACTAGTACTATGCTTGTATGAATCGCCGTGTGCTAGCGAGATTGTTTGATTGGGTTGCTCAAATATTAGTATGCTCAATGGTCTATGTGGGGTGCTAATTTACATGCTAGAAAAATGGTCTGTTCAATGGTCTACATGTGGTGCTAGAATGCATGCTAAAATTTTGGCCGATTCAATGTTCTAAATGTATTGCTAGCATGCGTGCTGAAATTTTAGTCAGTTTAGTGGTCTACTAGTATTGCTAGCTTGCATGCATGCATGAGCTGTTGCTAGTTTGCATGCATGTGCTAGTACTTGTATGTGTACTTGCATGTACTAGCAATGCATGCAAGAAAATGCTCTCTATGTAACGGGATGTGATGTTTTCCGTTAGATATTTTGTGCTCCTGCTGCTCAACTTCATGCTCTCTATAGAATATCCAATGGTTGGATTAGTATGCATAGGTAGCATCCTAGATAGCCCAATGTGGATTTGCTATCTAGGATGCTACCAATGCACGCAAGCATTGACGTTGGATACAGGGAGTACTATTACTAGCTGCCAAGATGAGAAAGAGCCAAAATCTTGCATGCAGTTAACGGTGTTATTTGTCGTTTGTAGAATTGCAAGACCAGCCTTTATTGTAGCGTACCAAACCGTATCTATTGTTGCAAAAATTTCTACAAAGTGCATACGGTGTGCTAGTAGTACTTGTTTGCACTAGACATTACTAGCTTGTACTAGTTGATGGGATGTGTGCATGTTAGTATCCATATGACCATGAAAACATGCAAGAATTTCTGCAATAATTTCAACCATGAGAGTAGACCAAATATATCAACTAGTGCATACGGTATTTCAGTAGTACTTGTTTCCACTAGACATTACTAGCTTGTACTAGGTGATGGGATGTGTGCATGTTATTATCAATATGAGCATGAAAACATGCAAGAATTTCTGCAATAAGTTCAACCATGAGAGTAGACCAATATATCAAGCAAGTTAGCATGCAATAAATTTAACCATGAGGGTTGCACGATTTTCGGCCAATTTTCCCGCGCTTGGCTTTCGTTTTAGCGCATGTGGTGCTAGAATGCGTGCTGAAATTTTGGCCGGTTCAATGGTCTGAATGTATTGCTAAAATGCGTGCTGAAATTTTAGCCAGTTTAGTGGTCTACTAGTATTGCTAGCTTGCATGCACGCGTGAGCTGTTGCTAGTTTGCATGCATGTGCTAGTACTTGCATGTGTACTTGCATGTACTAGCAATGCATGCAAAAAAATGCTCTCTATGTAACGGGGTGTGATGTTTTCCGTTAGATATTTTGTGCTCCTGCTGCTCAACTTCATGTTCTCTATAGAATATCCAATGTTGAATTAGTATGCATAGGTAGGATGCTAGATAGCCCACTATATATATATAATAAAGCACAAAGTGTTTTTTCCGGTCTAACACTTTTTTAGACTGATTCACCCTTCTATCAAATAGTAAACTACCCATGGTTGCCATCTATAAATAAAATACCGGTTTGTTTATGCCCAAAATAAGCGGGCGGCAGATTTCATCTATAGTCCATAGAGTGCCACAAGTAACTTAGACACGTCTTCTCGCGCTCACATACACACAACCGTATCAATTACACTATACACGTATGCCGTACGTACGCCTCAACCATCGGTAGAACGGGGGAGCGACGCGGCGCCTCCGGGCTCGATCGAGCTTCTGAACTTGAGCAGGCTAGCACTCGGGGTAGTTGGAGCGATCCTTGCACCCATCCTGACAGTAGTAGTAGACCATGGACCTTTGCTGCGCCCACCTGATGGCACCCATCTGGTGCGCACTCAAACCCCCACCAGTCCTCGCCGGCACGGGTCGGCACGACGCGGGCACGCAGGCGAACGCTGGGCGAAGCGAGGCTGTGCCTGTGCACGCGTGTAGTCTAGACCTTAGGAGACCCAGTTCAGCTGCACTGCGTATTTCTTTTCATTTTTTATCTGTTGCAGACAATTGTCCAGGCTTTGTTTGTACAAACTATTCGGTTATTTAATTTATTTCTATTTCTATAAATTATCGATCCGCTGCAACACACGAGCACTGCTGCTATCAACAAAATATACGAGTCGTGCACCAGGCTTACCAGATCCCGAGGTAGCTGGACTGTCCGACAAGGTTGGGTACACACGAAAAATATGTTGCGAGGATTTTACATGCAAATGATGATTTTACATGATATATTTATTTTGTGTGATTTTTCCAAGGGATTGACCAACAAGGACTTGTTGCCTACACACAAAATATCGATGCATAGTCCTGTTTGAAAATGTTACGACCCTTTGCTTTCTTTCTGGTTAGCAAGGCGGAATGAAAAAATATTGATCATGCTCATTCTTTTTACTCTGATGAAAAAAAACAAAATTGGGCATTAACTTGGACAATGCAATTCCCCCGTAGGAGGGGCCCGGCACCATCTCTGCTCTCCATTTGTTGGAGATTCGTGCTATGCGTTTTACAAAATAACCCTTCCATCTCATCTCTTAGATCTGTTGCAGTTTTTCTATCTAACCCCTAACGTTTTTGGATATTCTAAATTTTTTGTCGCTTGTTTGTCTCCTCACAATCGATAGTCTTCTACATATTTCTGTTTATTTTTCACCTCATTTTTCTCATAAAATTTCAGGAATATTCAACAATTTTTTATGTACATTTTTTATTTTGAAAATAAAACATGTATACTTTATTTTTTCAACAATCTCTTTTGATAATTTTTATTTTTCTACTTTTTATTTAACAATATTTAGACACTCTTACTTTGTTTCATCCTAGATTTAGAAGTTTCATACAAGATTCACACGTTTTACAAATTTGTTTCTGCCAAAAGATATTCATATAATTTTGCTCAGAATATATGCATAATGTCTGTTTTGTTTTCACCTCATTTTTTCTCTCAAAATTTCAGAAATAATCAACAATTTTTTATGTACATTTTTTATTCTGAAAATGAAACATGCCAATATGCATGTTGAATATTCTTGGATTATTTCTACGAAAGTATGAATATTTGCCAAATATTTGAAACCTTCCAACACAGATTCATTCAAGATTCATAGGCAATAATATTCATATAGGATACATACTAGGATATTTCAGGAATAATATTCTTGGATATATTCATGAATAATATTCATTCAAGATTCATAGGAATAATATTCTAGGATATTTCAGGAATAATATCCATTCAAGATTCATAGGAATAATATTCATATTCATATAGGATATTTCAGGAATAATATTCTTAGATTATTTCTACGAAAGTATGGACGTTTCATTCGGGATTGAAGCAATTTGCATACAAATTTAAAAGAATTTTTATCATACTATTTATTTAACAATATAGATTTTAACAGTACATTTTTCAATAAATGCAATTTGTATCACATGTTCCATGCATGCTTCATACATGATTCATAAGTTTTCATACAAGATTCACAATTGAATATATTCACAAGTAGAAACTGACGTACTGGTCTTTATACAGAGAGAATGCATGCTTTATACACTATTCATACACGGTCCGGCTCAACATAAAATCCATAGAATGAAAATTAACCCGTAAGATTTTCTTTATACACAGTCTTTATACAGAGAGAATAAATGCTTCATACACGATCATGAGTTTGCTTTTCTACAGCTCAAAACATATCTATTTCGTACATGGTTCACAAAAAATATGTAAGAAATTTCACTAGAACTTAAAAGAACCATAGAAGATATAAATCTTGACACATACAAGATTCGTATTAGATCCAACAATATTTCATTACAGATTCTTAGTATTTTTTCAAGTAAATCAAGATTCACACAAGAACCATACATGTAAAAAATCGTACTCCCATCGCCCAGATTCGTGCCACACAAAACTTGATAATACATACAAGATTCGTAGTGATGTCATACAAGATTCACAGTGGTAAAAAATAATAGAGAAACTTAGATCCGTGTCCAAAAGCATGAAGAAAAAAATAAAGATCCATCAAAAATTCATACAAAATCGCATGAACTAGAACTGGATCCAAACAAAAAATACAAAAGCATGAAGAAAAAAAGAAAGAAAAATGAGCAAAAATAAAAGAACAAATAAAGGAAAAGGAGAGGCCTCCAATCCTCCAGATTTGGGGCATGTAGGAGGAGGAGGTGGTGGGCGGTGGGCGGCTATCGTGGAGGAGGAGGAGGCATGGCGACGCGATGGAGGGGAGCGTGTTCGGGGGTAGGTGGAGGATAAGAACGACGGGTGGTCTACGTACGGCCTGGAGCCTAAGAGTTTATCCTCTCCGCGTGGATTATGTTTTAAATCGAAGATTTTTTGAGGGTTAGGCTTTGACCGCACAGACTCTACACGAATCTCTAACAAATCTCCGCCTGCGATGGTGCCGGGGACCCAACCTAGGAGGGGTAAATCCTCACTCCATTAACTTGCATTATTATTCTTCCTTGCCTTCGGTCCCGCAAATCCGTGTTGAAGACATCTCATTCCTGCCTTGTTCTTCTCCTCGCCATCGACGCCGACCAAACCACCTATTCACGCCACCAGCGGCTGGTGTCACTCACTCGTCGCCTTGCCCTCCTTGAATAAGCCCCCTCCGCTGGTACGTGCTGCCCATCCCTCTATCACCTCCCCGACACCCCCTTCTTTTTCGGTGCAGGCAAGATCAACTCTAATCCTAAATCTGGCACCTTGTTGCCGTACCCTGTCCTAGCTCGCTCAAGTCTTGTTATCACCCTCTTTGTTGCAGTGGTGCTAGATCTGGCGAGATAGGATGCATGCGGTGGAGAGAGCAAGAGTCAGGGGTGAGAGGAGTGACACAAAGAGAGAGCATGAAGTGGAGAAGATAATATTGTGTGGATTACACATTTTCGTGCCTAGTGTGTCCACCTTTTGTTTTAGTTTCATCATATGTTTGTGCGGGGAAACTTGCTCCCCACACAAACACGTTACAAACGAAATGTTGTGCTAATGAGTTCTCGATAGAGAGCGAGACAAAGGCTGCGAGCTGGTTCCCCAAGCTAGGAGCAGAGCACCGGCGAGAAATTAGTGGGAGCAATAGCGCACGCCGTGTGCAGAGATCCATCGAGAGGACTGGATAGGTTATCTGCCAACGTTTCCGAAAATTAAATGAAAAAAAATCATCAGCATGTTGCTTTTGGCTTGAAGTAGCAGTACTAGCTAGTACTATTACTCTGCTACAGTGAGTTTGAAGAAAAGAGAATTAATAGTGCTCGATCTGTTGCTGTTGCCCTACGGCATTTTTCACCATCAGTTGTAGGAGTAACTAGCAATTGCTCGTTCCGGACTGGAACGCACACTCGCCGCCGTGCATGGCTCAAAACAAGTAGGCAGTGAAGGACCAGAGAACAGAACACTCTAAACGCTAAAATGTTCTTTTTTGTTCCAAACGACAGACAAACAAAGACGGAACATTTTGATGAAAACGCCTTCTTCATTCTAAAACTTGAGAGCAAACACCTCTAAAAACACCTCTAAAACTGATCGACTACTAGCTAGCCAGATCCACCGGCTGCTGGCACCCCTACAACAGTAACATCGCCTCTAGTTCTGGGTCACGGCGACCCACGCGGAGAATCCGTGCATGAGCACCATGGAAGCGGAACACACACAAGGGGGCTTATAGCTTTCATGCGATGTCTTTACATGGAATTGGAAGAAACGCGACATCGTTGCAAAGAATAGCTCGCATGCGACACTTCTGAAGCGGCAAATAGCTCCCGTGCGATACTTCCACTTAACCCCACGAGACCGTTAACGAATTAGAATCAGCTGAGCACAGTAGGACCCACAGCCTCTCCACGTCATGGCGGACCTCACCTGATGTCCACCTCATATCGTGGGACCCACGCTGTGGTTGAAGAGAGCCGTTGGCACCGATCCGTCCCCGCACCCGAGCACTCCCGCCACCGTTCCAGCATCTCATCCCCTTCCGTTTTCTTCTCCGGTGAGCAAGTGCGGCAACGCCGGCGAGGGATGTCGAGCTCTGCTTCAGCCTCCCACTGCTCATGGCCTCGGTATGGTGCGGTGCTGATGAGGAGGTGCCCCATTGCCCCCATACCGCGCCCCTGAAGCGGCTTGTCACATCCACCGACAAGAACGACAACATTGGCCGGAAATTTGTGAAGTGTGAGAGCAAGCCCGAGCCGGGAAAGGTGAGATCTGAGTGTTCCGAGCGCCAATTTCTCGCTTTTCTTTCGAAATTTCATGCATTTCATCGAATTTGGGATTTAGGGTTCATCTCTACGATTTCAGGAACTGCCAAAATGTGGGCATTTTGAGTGGCTTGATGAGTACATCGAGCGAATTGGGGTGGAGGTAGCATCCCGGGAGCTCGAAAACCCATCCGTGGTGGAGAAATTGGGATGTGGCAACCCCATTTCCGCTGGTACTACGGTGGATGCGGAAGTGAAGGCCGAGCTGAAGAAGATGAACAAGCAGCTAAGGCAAATCATCGAATTGAAGAAGAAGGACAATCTGATGGCCGGTTTTTTTATTTTTGTGTAATTTCTCTCGGATTATTTTATCTCCTGATCATTAGTCATTAGACAGCGCAATCAGTGTTCGAGTGATGCTTTGTAATGGATGTAATGGTCTATGTCTTTGTCTTGAATAAAATTCAACACAAATTCGGGCTAATTTTGAGCTGCTTTGTTTTTAAAATCAGTGTTCCTTCAGTTTCGTCACTTTCGTCAGTTTTATGCAGGGGAGGGGGAGGGTTGAAAAGTTAAAAAAAAATTGACGAGTAGCCAGACCAAAATGGTCGTATCTAGGCCCAATAGTAACTACATGTAGATTGGATAAAAAAATGGTACTCACGTTACAATCTAAATAGAGATGTGTGGATCTGCAGATACTCGTACTCAGGTCGCAATCTTTTATTTTTTGCGAAAGTAAATATATAAATGAAGTCCAAGGGCATCCATTTAACTAACATAACTTGGGCGCCCTTTAACTTATGTAAATATGTTAATGTCTTGTTTGAAAATGAACCATGTGTTGTTTGAAAATAATCAACCATCATAACGTTAACTTATTCTTCCTTTTGAGATTTTCTAATTTTACTCATTTTATAAATATTGCACGAGTATTATATGAGAACTTGTTTTTGTGTCTTTTGTTTTATGCACTTGTTGTTTTGGGTGTTTTGACAAATGACAATACAATAAAACACAGATTACAATAAAACACGGGATAGATAATATATTAGATAACATTTATATTAGATAGCCTAATAACATTACAATAAAAAGAAAAAAGGGGTACAATAATATAGAAGGGAAGGGAAACTAGGCGCCTAAACCCTGGGCTAAACCCTAACCCTAGCTACCCTACTCCATCGGCGGTGGAGGCGGTGCCGACGCCCTCCGAGCCGCCGCCGTGGCATTCCAAGCTGCCAGCCTCTCTCGCTGCTCTCGCCGCCGCTGCACCTCCTGGAAGACCCAGCGATTGGCCTCCCGTCGTTCCTCGTCCTCCCGTTTGCGCATTTTCTTCAAGGCGCGCGCGGCCTGCTTCTTCTCCCACTTGGCGTAAGAAGCCATCTCCGCCTCCTCCTCCTTTTCCGCCGCCTTCCAGTACTCTTCGGAGGGGCCGTTGTCGGGGAGGTTGCCGCCGGGGAGGGGGTTGTGGACGAAGTGGCCCTCCGCCCAGGGGCAGGGCGGGGCTTTGCGTCGCCCCCTTTTTTGCCACGCTTGGGGCGCGTGGGCGCCTCCTGCTCCCAGACCTGCTTGTGGTCCGGGTGGTTGTCCTCGTCGCTAACTTCGAAATCGGAAGGGAAGCGGAGGGGGAAGGTCGCCATGGTCGCCGGAGTGTTTTGGGGCTGGGAGGAGGCAAAGGGACGGGCTCGAGGTTGAATATGAGGGGCAAGATGAGCTGAGGAGGCAACGACGTTTTGCCTATTTATTGAGGGCGGGGCGTGAATGGCGGCGTAGGAATCCAGCGTTGGCGCAGCCGCGTGCGCTGCGTTGCGTGTAGGCAGCGGGCGTAGTCGCGTGCGTGATCAATGCGGTCAGTGCAAAAAAATTGCTAGGATGCGACGTGACTCCTGCACCGTCGCCCCTGCCCCTGCATGCATGCATGCATTAATGCGAAAGAGATAAAAAACGTCCAAGGTAGTTGTTCATTGGCAGTGAAAAATAAAAGATAAAATAGAATTTGGTCTTGATTTACTCGGTAATAAATGAAGGAATCTAGGACCAAGGTACTCGTTCATTTTTACACATCGCATGCAACAAACTCGTTCGTTTTTACACACGCAAGAAAAATCGGTGGGAGTAATCAGAGGGATGTCAATTGGAGGGAATAGAGGGAGTATGAAACTAAGTTTATAATATTTTAGATTTTGTTATTTTTTCTTATATACGTAGTCAAAGTTGATATTTTAGATTTATAAATATTGACTTTTTCTATGACGCATGAACCGGAGGGGAGTAAATTTGACTGAAGAAAGTTGTTAGACATACACTTATTTAATGCGACGGAGGAAGTAAATACGCTGCAGTGCTGTTGCACGCAAAATAGCTAGACTGCGACGCTAGAGGCAGCTGCATGCATGGTGCAGCCCGCCCCGCCCGGCGCCTCGCATGCCACGCTCGGTCCAACAGTCAATGGAGTGTGCCACGCTGTACCTTATCTATTCGTGGAAAAACGATGAAGCCAATCAGATTCCAGAATCATCCATCCCACGGATCACCAAGACTAGCTGTGAAATCCTTCTAAGAGACACCAACCAATCAGGTTGCAGAACAAGCCCTTCCACGGATCGCCTAGAGCCACCCACGGAATCCTTCTAGAAGACGCGATCGGACGGATACAATGTCACTCTAGGGTTAGATCTACGTTCCTCATTCGGCCTTAGGGTTAGCTAGGTTTAGGATGCAGTGAACGGGGTTTCACAAGTTTGACCAGACATTCAAATGTGCATAACTAATTCAAAAAAAATCAAAAAAATACAAAACCTTCGCATGGTGTCATGTTATGTGACATAGTTATGAGGAAAAATATGAAACTTGGTCTATTGATCATATTTCAAAAAACCCTTCACAAAATGACCTATCTCCTCCGAGGTTTTCTGGCTTTCGGGTCAAATAACCAATGATATGGCTAGAATCAAGGCATAGTTTGTGATAATGTGCCCATATTGGGCATGCATGTGTATAATGGGATGACTAATAATGTTGTAGTACAAAATTTTCCTTTTCTACGCACAGAAAATCCATTTTCTATTTTCTAAGTGCCGAAAGAGGGGGGGATTTGTGAAGCAACCACCAAATTGAAGTTTCAAAATGGTAACATCCTATTTTTAAAAAATATTAGACCACCTAGCATGTACAATTTCCCAACTTGAGTATCTTAAACCTTTTATTCCATCCCTGGTGAAAAAGACAAATCCTGCCGAATCGGTTGAAAGTGGGTAAGATATGAACTACAGGTACATGATTTCATGCTGATGATTTTTTGTAAAAATCATTTTTAGGTTCACAACATGCTATTTCATCAGAGATCCAATGCTAGTTTTGTGAGCCTCAGCCCCTAGCTAAGAATATTTATGAAAACCCTTTAAAAAGTTTGACCAGACGTTCAAATGTGCATAACTAATTAAAAAAAATAAAAAAGATATAAAACCTTCGCATGGTGTCATGTTATGTGACATAGTTGTGAGGAAAAATACCAAACTTGGTTTTAGAAATGGTCGAAAAAAAACTTGCTTAGAAATGGGGTGGTTTACCCTAGCTTTGGAGCCCATTTCTACCACATTTTGGGTGAGGGTGAGTTGTACTTCACAAAAGGGATCAGGGTGAGGATGAGTTGTACTGTACATATGAGAAAAACGTTGGAAGCTCATACAAACATAGAAAAGTACACATAGCTACATTTGTTGAAATTCAAATTTACCATCATATTTGAATTTTGTCCAAATTATCAACAAGTGACAAATTATTATAATAACAAATGTTTATAACAACAACAACTGCCAAATTATTACAATAACAAATGTTTAAAACAACAAGTGCCAAATTCAAAGTCTATTTCTTTTGGCTCTTCTTACCCCTCGTTTTCTTCTCCTTCATAAGTTTCACACCACACAACAGGTTTATGCTCTTCTTTTTCTTACCATTACCATCTGGCCTCCCAACAGCACGTCCAAGAGTCTCCTTCACCTCCTGCACCTACTCAACAACACAATCTGGCACCAGAGCCTCATCAACATGGTCACTTTGCACCAGAGCCTCATCAACATGGTCAGTTTGCACCAGAGCCTCAACAACATGCTCATTTTGTACCAGAGCCTCAACAACAGGCTCATTTTGTACCAGAGCCTCAAAAACAGGCTCATTTTGCACTAGAGCCTCAACAACATGCTCATTTTGCCCCTCATTTTGCACCAGAGCTTCCAAATCAGAAACGGTGTGCCCTAAAGCCTCAACAGTTTGCACATCATCCTCCAAAACAAGTTCAAATTGGACCTCAGCAGCACCAAACATGATCTGGTTACTTCTCTTCTTTCTTTGGCCATTGATTCTTGCCCTTTTCACTGGCCAGCATTCGTCAACAACAAGAGGTGGGCCTTTTTCTCCACGCTTCCTCCTGAAAACAAGCAAGTTAGCTGGGGGAGAAAAATCATCAACAAGAACTGGGATAGATTTTGGATGAACATACTTTAGCTTTTTAGCAGTGTATCTGCACTTGGTAGAGCCAACTCGGTGTCCAAGTTCTTCACAGAGTTTGCATCTATTCTTGTTACCTTTTTGGGCCCTTTTTGGCTTGGCATCTTTCTTTCCCTTCTTGTTGCTCCCACCTTTCTCTAACTAAGCCTTGAATCTACTCTGATTGGGCCAACCAGCCTTTCTTTTCATCAAAGGAGGACACAAGGAGAACTGAATGTCCACTTCAGGCCACTGAGACTGATCTGTAAGTGCCGGAATTGGTGTTCCATATGCAGTCTTGAATTTTGCTACAGAATAATACTCATGCAAATATGGGTGCATATTTAGCTTGTGTTTGGAGGCCAAGAAAAGTATGGCATGCTCACAAGGCTTCCCAGTGTGTTGCCACTCAAGTAATGTGCATTCATGCAATTGAGTGTCAACAACATGCCTCTTGCTAGTCTTTGTATCTCTGACTTCAGCACCCCACAATGAAGATTTCTCAACATGCAAATGTGCAAGATTTCTGCTCCTGTTGACCACCTGCTGCACAACATCAGGAAGCTTATCTCCTTGAAGAACATCACCAAGCCTTCTTCTCAATTCCCACAACCTCATGATCATGATCCTGATCTGGTCAACCATGTCATGGACAGGCAAGTCTTTTAACTCCTTCACTTTGTTGTTGAAACTTTCTGCCAAATTATTGTTGATATGATCACATTTGATGGCAGTGTTAAAACCAGACCTGTACCATAAAAGAGAATGGTAGGTTTCCAACCATGTACAAAACTTGACCCTATCCTCCTCAGAGCATGCCACCTTAATCTTCTCAAGGTGATATGAATGTGTCTGTCTGGTGTAAGATCTTGCTGCTGGCCACATGCGTCCAAAATCATCTCCTCTAAATTTTTTGATCAAATTCATCCACATATGGCCGAAGCACTCCCTCTGCTCAGCATGAGGGAAAACAATCTTCACTACATCTTCTAAACCTTTACATGCATCTGTGTGCACTGCCAATGGATGGCCCTATGCATCTTTTCAACTGCATCATGAACCATGCCCATGATGC
Organism: Avena sativa; assembly: GCA_916181665.1. NCBI lineage: Eukaryota > Viridiplantae > Streptophyta > Magnoliopsida > Poales > Poaceae > Avena > Avena sativa. The sequence continues at coordinate 148,308,460 of OV702283.1, read as the reverse complement.
CTCTGTCTCAGAATGAAACATGCCAATAGCTACAAGGAACATCCAATTGTGTCCATCTAAGCATTGCATGCTGCTAGTTGACCATTCCACTTTCCAGTCAAGAAAGATGAGTCTATACTCAAATATGGACGGCACCCTGCTTTGAAGCCACGATGTAAGGCTTTAAAGCCATGAATAATTTAGAGAAGAAGACTTTCCCATCACCTGTTACCTCAGTATCTATCTCCACAACACTGCCAGGTGACCTCTTCTCTACTTCTGCTTTAAAGTTATAAAGCATTCGAAAGGTATTTGCCCAATCACCATATAGCTCTTTCATTGCCCTTTGCTTTGCCTTCCACACTGTAGTATAATTCAGCTTAATGGGGTACTGCTTTTCCAAGTCTATTTTCAGTCTCTTTGCAGTGTTGTTTGGTGTTGTGGCTAAAATGGGCTTGATCTTTTCTGCAACCCATAATTGTGATGTCATCTTTGTAACTGTTTGAGAACTTGTAATGCAAGTATGAGGTTTTGGAATTTGATTCACTCTTATTGTTCTTCCATCAGGTTGGCGTCTAGCAGATATATACCACTTGCAAGGCTTGGCACCACCATCATAACCTACGCATTTTGCATAGAACTTCTTTTTATCAGTCCACATAGTCTTGGTAGCAAACTCACGTTTGACTGCATATGTCCTGAAAAACATCCTAAATTCATCCATGCTTGGAAACAATCTCCCAACTTCAATAACTGGGTCCTCTTTGTCATAAACTGTTACTAGCTCATCATTATGTGCATCATCTACATGAACTGCAGCATTTTCCAACAACTCTATATCTATATCCGTCTCTTCATCTCTTAAATGGTTGTCACCATCATTTGCAGCTTCATCCCTCTTCTTCTCCTTGTCTCTATCATCTATAGGAATGCCAAAAAGCTTTGCCATTTCAATGTCATCTATTGGTGCAATGACCAAATCAGTCCGGTCATGGATCTCAACTGAATTCCAGTCAACAGTTACAATCCTTTGTGCATTAACATCTGCAGCATCCCCTTGTGCATTAGCATCATCCTCCACTGTTAACACTTCCAACTCAGAAAGTACAGGCATTACTTGCCTTTGTGCAGCCCAATCATCCTCGACCATCTGAGCAGCCAACTTCGAGGCCACATATCCAACCCTCAAATCAGGTTTCAGATCAATGAGCTCTGCTAAAAACAGAACAATTTTGCTTGTCCAACCGTTTCGCTCATCGATTTCATCAACTATATGTTCCCCTGTCTCAACCCTAACATAGTAACATTTGCAATCATCAAATCGTAACAAAGAAACTTCTTGCTCTGGCCCCCAAACCACACTATCCCCAATTTTTTCCACCATTTTCCTCACCGCCTCCTCTCCCATGTTTATTAGCTCTTGAGGATCAACATGTTCTAATTCCACCTCCCATTTAACAACTGTGTCTCTCAATGAGCTGCGTGCTGCCATCAACTAAAACATCCCTAGAGGGAAAGAAATTGATGCGAAATTCGAAGGTTTGGCGCGCAACATCGTCTCCCCTGTTTTTGGCGGGCATTGTGAGCTAGCGGAAGTGAACAAAGAGCTCAACCTTAGAGAAATTAAGTGCAGAGATACGGGATATACCGATTAGAAGTCCCCTCTCCATGCTCCATCTCGTTCCCCCTCGCCCCGTTCAGCACACCCTCGCCTCCACAATCTAACATCAACGGGCACGCTCAGATCTCGAATTGAGAAGAATGGGAGAGGAATTATCTTTCAAATGGCACTCACCACCTTCGCCATCGAACGAAAGCGCCTCCGCCTAAATTAATTGCCGTGCCGCCGGCGCCGGCGCCGAGAATGATGGGTGAGGTCCGCCGCCGCCGTCGGGGAAGCTACAGTCAGTGTGACGCGCGCTCTCGGTCGGAAGCGATTGGTTTGAATGGCTTGACTGGCTGTCCCAACCGACCGGTTTGGCTTAACCCTAATCTTGGAACAAAGTTAAATGTGTCCTTAACGACCGTTTTATGGCCTGTGTGGCCCTGGGATATTAGCTGCCTCACAACCGTCGCATGCGAGCTATTCTTTTCAACGATGTCGTGTTCCTTCCAATTTCGCGTAAAGACGTCGCATGGGAGCTATAAGCCCCACACAAGGAAAGCTCCCATAGTCCAGAACACGTCGTACCAGCCTCGGTCGGCGTGGCAGCTGATCATGTAGCGGAGACCATCCTTGATGGTGACGACGGTGAGGAAGGACACGGCGGCGGAGGAGCGTCGCGCGCAGGGACACCCTCTTCCACTGTAAAGCTCGATATACTAGCTTTTTTGAGTGCAACCAAGAGAACCTGGCCAAGGGCAGCCAAACCTTGAACTACAGGTCAAGAGGCCACAGACACTCGAATGTGACGCTAGCGAGTCCGTAGAGTGGCAATCACCCACTGCTTTGTCTTCACATCACAGCTACTGATCGATAGCGCGCGTAGCTTTATAGATTGACCGTACTACTACATTTTTTTAGGGGTGACCGTAATGTTTTGAGGGCCTTCCTGAAATTTGACTTTTCCTTGGGCCAAGCCTGGCCCAAGCTGCCACTAGGCCGCATATCTCTAGTCCTAGCCCGGTGAGGCTTTTTTGGGCCGACAGGGCCAGATTTCCCATGCCTAGGCCTGGCGCCAGCACATGGTACTGCGTATAGGGAGGGTTGCACACAACAGCGTACAGTCGGTCCTAGTACAGGTTTTGTCTAAGAATAAATGCACAATACATAAAAAACCTAGTCAACTATGCCATTGTCGTCGTCTTTGTCATCGTCGTACGTAAGCACATGGCACTCTCGCACATCGTAGCCGACACGAGGATCTAACCTCCGTGATCTGGTAGCAGGACCGGGTATTCTGTGGCGAGTACAAGTGTAGCGGGCTGCGAAGCTTCATTGGTATCTTGGGTGCCTATCCTCATGGATCTAACCGGTGACGAGCTCTAGAAGGCTTCTACCGACAATCTCTCTTGGGCGCTTCATGCCTGGAGTTTGCTGGATCAGATGGGATTCGGTCATGTGCATCCTTGTTTTTCTGACCGTTTGGTTTTAGAAGGGAGTGTCGCGGAGCTTTGTTGTATGTTGCCATCGAGACAAGCGTTTTGAGTTCCATGGTGAAGTTAGAGATGGAGAATGTCATGGAGGCTGAGATATGAGGACTACCAATGGTGGTTGAGACTTCGTGGAGATGAGGAACTTGCTTGGTGAATCTTGACTTGTAGGAGCGGCATCGGAAATTGGGGGCGACAACACGGGAAAGGTACCAAGTCCTATCTTTAAAGGTGAATATCTAAGGTTTGGTCTTAATTGGTTGTGACGCAATGTCCTTGTTAAATACATTGTTTTGAGAGTGTGGACTTTCTTCGGGGTGAAAACCTATAATATATGATCGAGTGATGACAGAGCTTGTGCACTATTTTATTCTAGGAGGCGTCATTTTGACTTTGGGTATTGCAATGGTGTTTGTATTTCTACTACAAGGAACAATCACTGTAGCAGGACTTTTCTTTCTTTTTCTTTTTCTTCTTCTTTTTGTTTTTAGGGTTGTGTGCATACATACTGCCTTTAGGGCATTGTGTTCAGATCTCGACCAGTTGAATGGCGTGTCTTGCAGTCCCGCACGTGATGGCCGGAGCGGCGACATACCATGCACCGGAAAGAGCCTTGGCAGTCAGCGATGAAGTGGTGCGACGTCAAGAATTGGAAGCAGATGCCATAGCTACTCCACTTGATGCCAGAGGAGGGTACGATCTCCTTCCTGGGAGGAGGAGCAGGCGCTTTCTCTACCCTGGGGCGATATCTTCTCCGAACCTCCTCCCAAATCCGCTCTAAAGCCACCAAGGTATTGGTGACAAGCTACGACGTGAAGTTAGGAGGGAGTTGAGCAAGGGGAGGTGGAAGGAGGAACTCGGAACACCCAAGGAAGGGAGATATGGGAGCTCCGTCTCCCTCAACGGTGACAACAGGCGATAGGGCCGGATCTCGATCCAGATGGGAGCGTGGAGAGGGAGGTGGAGAAGAAGGAACTATGGTGGCTGGGGAGAGGAGCGGTGGAAGGGGGCCATGAGGAGAGGGGAAGGGAGCTACGCAACGGCTGCAGCAGCGTTGTCCCCTCGCCGTAACACATACCTAGGTCTCAAACTAAGCTTACAACACCGTGTCCAATTGCTTAAGCTATTCATTTCTCGTGTAAAATACCATACAATGTAATTTAGGTGTTGCGTAACCGGCAAGTCAAGGTTGTCGCCCCGGGTGGGACGAATAAAGGAAAGCTAGATCCTCACATCAACTCTTAGAGGAGGGAGGGGGAGGGACGAGTATAGCGGAACTCGAATGTATCATGTGTTACAGTGCGTTCATATACGTGTGAAGTTTGGAAGTTAAAAGTGACTAACTCTTGTCTGTTGAAAAACACAAAGTATATGACTTGGTACAATGTTTTAAGTTTCTATTTATGATGGTGGATTTTCTTCTTTGCCTTTAGCAGCTATTTATGATGATTGCATTATCTATTGGAGTAGTTTTGATAATGTTTCTTTACAGCATTATAACATGGAAGCTAATAAGGCTTGCCAAAGATGATTTTACTTCTAACAATTTGTGTATTTTCTTAGCAAACTCACAAAAGTATGGAGTAGTTGTGTTATCTGATCAATAAAGCATGCCGAATAGTTTCGCTCACGGAAAGAACATGACAAAAACTAGTGGGAGCAATAGCGAATGCCGGTCTAGCGAGATCCATCACTAAGGCCAGATAGAAATTATTTGCTACATAATGTTTTCAAAAATTTGGAAAACAAGTCATCGGCGAGTTGTGACTGCAGAAAGTAGATTCTAGCATGCAGGTTATACCACGTGCAATGTTTTAGTCGATGTCATTGCAATTCAATTTGACTCAAATTGATGAAGCTTAATGGAACTTGATGGAATTGTTGAGCACGGATCCTAAAGTAAATGTATGAATGATAGAGACATGCACGTGCTAGAAAAATTAGTCTGGTTGTGACTGGCCTAGTAAAGTAGCAGTAGTACTCTGCTACGGTGAGTTTGAAGAAACAAACAGCAGGAGTATTCTAACTTTTTTTACCATCAGTAATAACTAGCGTTCGTTCGTCCCCGGCCTGGAATGTACAGTCGCCGCCGTCGCCATGGCTCAAAACAAGAAAGCACTGAAAATGGTAAAGGACCAGATAACGTTGAAAATGTTCGCTTTTCTTCCAAACGATAGACAAACATAGACAGAACACGATTAATTAATACGACACTTCTTTCCCCACCTTCCTGGCGTCTTCCCTGTTCTCTCTTCCTTAAGAGTCGCTAGCTGCCCACCGGACCGATCCGATGCGCCTCGCGGCGGCACTGCCGGCCGGAGGTGGCAAAGGAGAGGTACCGGATCCAGTAGCTTAGGATTTAGAATTTCGTTTTGTAAAATACTGCCGGCCGGAGGTGGCAAAGGAGAGGTACCGGATCCAGTAGCTTAGGATTTAGAATTTCGTTTTGTAAGATTTGTCCCCTCGTGGTGTCTTGGAGTAGGCCGCTTGATCCCATCGGCCGGATCGGGCGCATCCTCTGCTTCCTCCTCCTTCTGGCTCCGCTTCGGTGGCAAGAGCGGCGGCAAGATTGGAGCCTGGGGCAAGGCATCTCCATCAATAAGGACGTCCTCCCCTTTCCTTCGAGCTCTACCGAGCTGAGGTTTCTCCGCGGCGTCAGACGGTCACCGACGCGGCTGCTCGTCAAGCTTCCGAGGCGGAAGCTAAAAGACAGCGTCGGATCTGGTGGGGGCCTCTTCAATAAGCGAGATTTTGCTGGTTCGTCTTCACCACTATCTCCTACTCTTGCCTCCCCGCGTCCGTGGCAGGTTCGCCGGGTATGATGGTAAGACGCGATTCATGGCGTGGTGTTGGCCTACCCTTGCTGCCCCTGTTCTGCTGTCAGTCCTGCTGTTATTCTTCTTCCTAAGCTCCAAGGTGGAGAGGGGGGGGGGGGGGAGATTATGTCAGGGTTGAATCTCGACGGGGATGGTTTTGGAGTCTTGGAACCTGTTCTTCTTGGAGCTACTCTTCTGCGTCGATTTGGATGACGCCGAAATTTTTGGCCGAAAAGGCCCTCTTCATGCCGATGTGCTCCGGCAACTCTACAACCTCCAGCGGGAGGCCCTGTTCGAGCTCAGGCGCCGGGCGCGTCTCCCGGTCCGAAGACAAGTGGCACAGTCCCTGTTTTCGTCCATGGCTGCAGCTGCCTGATCTCCTTGCTCCGCAGTGGGGAAGAGAAAGGACTAGCTTGTAACTCTAGATTTTTTAGCAAGGTTCTTTCTACAAATGTCAGGGGTCCATGTGTAATTTTCTTTTCTTATGGGGTCTCTATAATTTCACTGTTTCTCCACTGTTTATATTAAATAAAGGTTCCAGCCCCTTCTGGAGCACTCCGTTGTTCAAAAAAAAAGAAGACAGAACACTGACAACGACACCTTCCTCATTCTAAAACTTGAGACCAAACAATTCCTAAAAAAAAAAACACTTACGACGACCATCCATCTCTCAAATTAAGCCGCCATGATTCTTTCCTTCCTAACACGACCGATCGACTACTAGCTAGCTAGATCCACCGGCTGGTGGCACGAACGAACACGTTGCAGGGCCTAGTTCCGGGACACGGCGACCCAGGCGGAGAAGCCGTGGATGACCAGCATGAGACACGCGACGATAGCTCCCATGGCCTGGCCCGCGCCGTACCAGGCGTAGTCGGGGTCGCAGCCGATCCGGTAGCGGAACCCGTCCTGCAAGGTGACGACGGAGAGGATGGACGCGGCGGCGGCGAGGGCGACGGCGAGGAGGAACATCGCGCGCAGGGACACCCTCCTCCACCTCGCCGCGACGGAGCCGATCCCCCTGACGGCGGCGGCTGCGGCCTCGTACTGGGCGTCGAAGGCCTTGTCTCCGTTGGCGTCGTCCGCGGCTGCACGGGCAGCCGTGACGGCGCCGGCTTCGGTGGCGTTGACGGCCATCCGTGAAAGATTTAAGCATTGAAACTCAATGTGATCTCGTGGATTGCTAGTGGATTCAATTTCGTTGCTCTGAAACTACTCCCCTGTCAGCACACACGAACACTCAGGAACAGCGACAGACAGTTTTTGCGACGCATTAACCGGCGTCTTTTCTCACTCTTTCCTTTTTATTCAACTGAGAAACAGATGTGAGCGATAACTACGCCATGATCCGACTTACACGCGCCATCCCATGGCTTCGGATCATGGACTCGCTTGTGGCCTAAACTACAACCTGGCCGTAACAAGGTGTTGGAATTATGCCCTAGAGACAATAATAAAGATGTTATTATTATAATTCTTGTTCATGATAAAGTTTATATTCCATGCTAGAATTGTGTTAAGGGGAAACTTTAATACTTGTGTGGTTTGTAAACAACACCGTGTCCCTAGTGCACCTCTATGGACTAGCTCATTGATTAATGATGGTTAATGTTTCCTAACCATAGACATGAGTTGTCGATTAATAATGAGATCATATCATTGGGAAAATGATATGATGGACAGACCCAAATTAAGCAGAGCAATTAGATCGTGTCATCGTGTTCATCTTTGCGAAGCTTTTCTTATGTCAAATATTGTATTCCTTAGATCATGAGATAATACAACTCCCTGGTATCGGAAGAAAGCTTTGAGGTCATCAAACGTCATCCTATGAGAGGGTGATTATAAAGGTGTCTCTTAGGTGATCGGAAAGTACCTGTTGGGTTGTATGTATCGAGATGGGATTTGTCCCTCCCAAGTCGGAGAGATATTCTTCGGGCCCACTCGGTAATCGATATCAACACCGCTTGCAAGCACGTGGTTAAGGAGTTAATCACAAAGTGATATCAGATTACAGAACGAGTAAAGTACTTGCTGTGAACGTGATTGAACTAGGTATGACGGTACCGACAATCGAATCTCGGGCAAGTAAAATATCGCGCGACGAAGGGAATATATATATGGGATTGATTGAATCCTGGAATCGTGGTTCATCCGGTATGATCATCGATGAATGTGTGGGAGTCAATATGGGTTTCCAAACCCCGCTGTTGATTATTGATAGAATATCATGTCTGCATATTCTTGAACCCGAAGGGTCACACACTTAACGTGTCTCGACGCTAGGATAGATTGGATAATTGGTTTATGAGTTTTTGTTCGGAGTCTCGGATGAGATCCAGGACATCACGAGAGGTTTCGGAATGGTCCGAAGAATAAGATTCATATAAGGCAATGCAGTTTTTGGAGTTTGGAATTGTTTCGGGTTATTCGGTATTGTACCGGAAACTTCTAGAACCTTCTGGAGTGGGACCAACGTGGCCCCACTTGTCGGGAGGGGGCGTGGGCCTACGAGGGAGTTCCCTGGCCGCATTGGGCCAGGGGCACAAGGCCCCATAGGCCCAGCCGGCCAAGCACCTAGGGAAACCCTAGGGGGCTTCTAGAAGTGGGGGGGAACTTGCCCCCCACTCCTCCCTCCTTGGCCGCCAGCCCTAGGGCTTGGGGGAGGGGCAAGGGCCAGCCGCCCACCCCTCTATATAAAGAGGGCTGGGGGCGCACCCTCCCCACACCTCCTCCTCAACCCTAGCCGCCCTGCTGCCCCTCCTCTCTCTCTCCCTCCCGACTGCGCGTAGGCGAAGCCCTGCCGCAGAAACTCTCCACCGCTTGCACCGCGCCGTCGCGTTGTAGATCCAATCCATCTCTCCACCCCACTTGCTGGACCGAGGAAGGAGGAGACGTCGAGGTGCCGCACGTGTGCATCTCTCGGAGGCATCGCCACTTGCGGTGTTAGATCGGATCAGATCGCGAGGAGGAGAAGCGAGTACGACTACATCAACCACGTTCCCTCGAACGTTCCGCTGTGCGAATCTTAAATGGTATGAAGGTCTCATCTACCCCCCGTCGTTGTTTGCATCTCCTAGATTAGATCTTGGCTTTTACCGTTCGCATCCGTAGAAAATTTTGATTTACTATGCTGCGAAACCCTTCAGTGGTATCAGAGCTAGATCTATGCGTAGATGTGTTTCACGAGTAGAATGCAACATGGTTGTTGCGGGCGTTGATGTTTTCTATTGCAAGCCTCTTGTTTGTGTACTTCTTATGACGTGGGATAGTGAGATCGAAGCAGTCCAGGCCAACCTTACGCGACCTCGTTCGCGAGACCGACTCCACTTGATGTGTGGCTTGTTCCACACATACGGCTGGTGGATGCTAGTTTCTCTCACTATAGTTGTCATGGGATTTACACCGGAGTTCGGCAACCATAATATCACCGTTGTGGCTTTCCGTAGGTAAGAATCGTTCTTAGCTTGTTACTCCCATAAGCCACGTAAAACATGCAACAACAAAGTAGAGGCGTCTAACTTGTTTTTGCAGGGAGTGTTTTCTTTGATATGGTATGGCCCAAGATGTGATGTGTATGTTGTATGCAATGATCATGTTTTGTAATGTTTCACGACTTGCATGTCGATGAGTACACAACCGGCAGGAGCCATATGGTTGTCTTTATAATTGTGTATGACCTGTGTGTCAACTTCTTATACACCATGTAATAGCTTTACTTTATCGCTAAGTAGTTAGCAATAGTTGTAGTTGCTATTCATGGTGGAGGCAATCATGGTGGAGTGATGGAGATCATGCCGCCACGCAGAAGATGGAGATCATTGCGCGAAGATTGGCTATACCATGTCACATAAAGTTATATGCATGTGATGTTTATCCTTTTATGTATCTTATTATGCTTAGATCACGACGGTAGCATTATAAGCTGATTCCTCACTTAAAGATCAAGATAAAACTGTGTTCTCCCCATATATGCACCGTTGCGAAAGTTCGTCGTGTTCAAGCATCACGTGATGATCGGGTGCTATAAACTCTACGTTCACATACAACGGGTGCAAGCCAGTTTTTGCACACGTGGAAATACTTGGGTTTGACTTGACGAGCCTAGCATGTACAAACATGGCCTCGGAACACATGAACCGAAAGGTTAAGCATGAGTCATATGAATGATATGATCGACACTTAGTTGTCCACCATTGAAACCATATCTCTTCTCGTGAAGATCGGATTAGGTGTGGTGAATTTGGATCATGTTCACTAAACAACTTGAGGGATGTTGAATTTAGTGGGAGTTCATCTAGGAATTTGATTAAGTTGAACTAGTTATCATGAACATAGTCTAAATTGTACTTGCAAATTTTGTAGATCAAATGGCTAAGTCCAACTTCAACTTCAACGTTTTTGCTGAGAAAGAAAAGCTTAAGAACAATGGGTCTAACTTCACCAACTGGTTCCGCAATCTAAGAATTATTCTCGCTGGCGGACAAAAGGACTATTTTTCTTGAGAAAGCGCTAGGTGACGCCCCTGCTGTAGATGCGCCGGCTGATGAGAAAGCTGTTTATCAGTCGCGCAAAGATGATTATGGTGTGATTAAGAGCACCATGTTGTTTGCTATGGAATCGGACCTTCAAAATCGTTTTGAGGATTTCCTGGGCCCCTTTGAGATTCTTGAGGAACTGAAAACTATGTTCCAGACTCAGGCCCGTTCTGAGAGATATGAGATCTCTGAGAAATTCTTTAACTGCAAGATGGAGGAAGGGATTTCCGTTAGTGAGCACGCCATTAAGATGTCGGGCTACACTCAATGCCTTGAGGAACTGGACTGCAAGATTCCAGAGGAGCTCAAGATTGACAGGGTTCTGCAATCACTCCCTCCTAGCTACAAAGGTTTTGTAGTTACTCATAATCAGATTGGTTCCACTGATATGATCACCGAGCTCTTCGCTAAGCTGAAAGCTGCAGAGGTGGACATCAAGAAGGATAATCATGTGTTGATGGTCAACAAGCCCCCCAACTTTAAGAAAGGTAAGGGTTCAAAGAAGCCCTTCAAGGAAGGCGGCGGAAAGCGCGTTGCCCCTGCTGAGAAGAAGCTCAAGTCTGGACCTAAGCCGGACACTGAGTGCTTCTATTGCAAGGACAAGGGTCACTGGAAGCGCAACTGTCCGAAGTACTTAGCGGACAAGAAGGCTGGCACCATCAAAGGTATATTTTATATACATGTTATTGATGTTTTCCTTACTAGCCCTCATTGTAGTGCCTGGGTATTTGATACTGGTTCAGTTGCTAATATTTGTAACTCGAAATAGGAGCTACGGAATAGACGGCGGCTGGCGAGGGATGAGGTGACGATGCGCGTTGGCAACGGATCAAGAGTTGATGTGATGGCCGTCGGCACGCTCTCCTTAGTTTTACCTTCGGGATTAGTTTTAAACCTCAATAAGTGTTATTATGTGCCTGTGTTGAGCATGAACATCATATCTGGATCGTGTTTATTGCAAGACGGTTATTCATTTAAATCTGAGAATAATGGTTGTTCTATTTATATGAGTAACATCTTTTATGGTCATGCACCTGTTGTGAATGGTTTATTTCTTCTGAATCTCGAACGGGATGAAACACACATCCATAACATTGAGGCTAAGAGATGGAAGGTAGATAGTGATAATACTACTTATTTGTGGCACTGTCGTCTAGGTCATATTTGTGTAAAACGCATGAAGAAAATCCATTCTGATGGACTTTTGGAGTCTCTTGATTTTGAATCATTTGACACATGCGAACCATGCCTCATGGGCAAGATGATCAAAACCCCATTCTCCGGAATGATGGAGCGAGCAACGGACTTGTTGGAAATCATACATACCGATGTATGCGGACCGATGAGTGTTTCGACGCGCGGTGGATATCGCTACTTTCTCACTTTTACTGATGACTTAAGTAGATATGGGTATATCTATTTAATGAAACATAAATCTGAAACATTTGAAAAGTTCAAGGAATTTTAGAATGAAGTGGAGAACCATCGTAACAGAAAATTAAGTTTCTACGATCCGATCGTGGAGGTGAATATTTGAGTTATGATTTTCTCACGCATCTTAAAGCAAGCGGAATCGTTTCGCAACTCACGCCACCCGGAACACCACAGCGCAATGGTGTGTCTGAACGCCGGAATCGAACTCTATTAGATATGGTGCGATCAATGATGTCTCTTACAGATTTGCCATTATCATTTTGGGGTTATGCATTAGAAACCGCTGCATTCACTTTAAATAGGGCACCATCTAAATCCGTTGAGACGACACCGTATGAACTGTGGTTTGGTGCTAAACCTAAGTTGTCGTTTCTTAAAGTTTGGGGATGCGAAGCTTACGTCAAGAAGTTGATGCCGAACAAGCTCGAACCCAAAGAGGAGAAATGCGTCTTCATAGGATACCCTAAGGAAACGATTGGGTATACCTTCTATCACAGATCTGAAGGCAAAGTGTTTGTCGCAAAGAACGGATCCTTTCTTGAGAAGGAGTTTCTCTCGAAAGAAGTGAGTGGGAGGAAAGTAGAGCTAGATGAGGTTGTTGAACCTTCTCTTGAGTTGGAGAGTAGTGCAGCACCTGAAATTGTTCCAGTGCCGCCTGCACCAACAATAGAGGAAGCTAATGACAAGGATCATGAAGCTTCGGACGATGCTACTACTGAACGTCGCAGGTCAACAAGGTCGCGTGCCCCTCCTGAGTGGTATGACGACCCTGTATTGACTGTCTTGTTGGTAGAAGACAGTGAACCTGTGAACTACGAGGAAGCGATGATGAGCCCAGACTCTGAGAAATGGCTAGAGGCCATGAAATCCGAATTGGGATCCATGAGCGAAAACCAAGTATGGACTTTGGTGGACCCTCCTAGCGACCGAAAGGCCGTTGAGTGCAAATGGACATTCAAGAAGAAAACGGACGCGGATGGTAATGTTACTGTCTATAAAGCTTGACTTGTCGCGAAAGGTTTTCGACAAGTTCAAGGTGTTGACTACGATGAGACTTTCTCTCCCGTAGCGATGTTTAAGTCCATTCGGATTTTATTAGCAATTGCTGCGTTTCATGATTATGAAATATGGCAGATGGATGTCAAGACTGCGTTCCTCAATGGCAACATTGATGAAGAGTTGTATATGATGCAACCCGAAGGTTTTGTCGATCCTAAGGATGCTGATAAAGTATGCAAACTTCAGCGTTCCATTTATGGACTGAAGCAAGCATCTCGGAGTTGGAACCTTCGTTTTGATCAAGTGATCAAGAGCTTTGGATTTGTTCCAAATTGCTATGAAGCTTGTATCTACAAGAAAGTGAGTGGGAGCTCAGTGAAATTTCTAGTACTATATGTGGATGACATATTGATTATTGGAAATGACATTGACATGCTTAACGATGTGAAGAGTTATTTGAACAAACGTTTTTCAATGAAAGACCTAGGGGAATCTGCTTATATATTGGGCATCAAAATCTATAGAGATAGACAAAGACGCCTGATAGCTTTAAGCCAAAGTACATACCTAGACAAAGTTCTGAAAAGGTTCAGAATGGATAAGGCAAAGAAAGGTTCAGTGCCTATGTTCTCAGGTAAGATATTGAGCAAGGCTCAATGTCCAGCTACGGTAAATGATAGAGAAGCTATGAGCAAAGTGCCTTATGCCTTGGCCATAGGTTCTATCATGTATGCCATGCTGTGTACTAGACCGGATGTGTCCAATGCTCTTAGTTTGACGAGCAGGTACCAAAGTGATCCAGGAGTGGAACACTGGACAGCCGTGAAGAACATCCTAAAGTACTTGAATAGGACTAAAGAAATGTTGTTAGTCTATGGAGGTGATGAACAGCTCGTCGTAAAGGGTTACGTCGACGCTAGTTTCGACACTGACAATGATGATTCTAAATCTCAGACAGGATATGTTTATATTTTGAATGGAGGAGCTGTGAGCTGGATAAGCTGCAAGCAAAGCGTGATCGCGGGATCTACAGTAGAAGCGGAATACATGGCTGTTGCAGAATCATCAAGTGAAGAAGTTTGGATCAGGAACTTCATCACTGAGCTTGGTGTGGTTCCAAGTGCCTTGGACCCATTGGAGATATTGTGTGACAACACTGGCGCCATAGCACTGGCTAAGGAACCAAGATATCATCCAAAGACCAAGCATATCAACCGCAAGTTTCATATAATCCGAGATTATATAACAGATGGAGATCTGAAGATCAGCAAAGTACATACAGATCTGAATGTCGCAGATCCATTGAGTAAACCTCTTCCACGTGCAAAACATGATCATCACCTTAGTGCCATGGGTGTTAGATTGTTGCCAGATGTAAACTAGATTATTGACTCTAGCGCAAGTGGGAGACTGTTGGAATTATGCCCTATAGGCAATAATAAAGATGTTATTATTATAATTCTTGTTCATGATAAAGTTTATATTCCATGCTAGAATTGTGTTAAGCAGAAATTTTAATACTTGTGTGGTTTGTAAACAACACCGTGTCCCTAGTGCACCTCTATGGACTAGCTCATTGATTAATGATGGTTAAGGTTTCCTAACCATAGACATGAGTTGTCGATTAATAATTAGATCATATCATTGGGAGAATGATATGATGGACATACCCAAATTAAGCAGAGAAATTAGATCGTGTTCATCTTTGCGAAGCTTTTCTTATCTCAAATATTGTATTCCTTAGACCATGAGATAATACAACTCCCTGGTATCATAAGAAAGCTTTGAGGTCATCAAACGTCATCCTATGAGAGGGTGATCATAAAGGTGTCTCTCAGGTGATCGGAAAGTACCTGTTGGGTTGTATGTATCGAGATGGGATTTGTCCCTCCCAAGTCGGAGAGATATACTTCGGGCCCACTCGGTAACGATATCAACACCGCTTGCAAGCACGTGGTTAAGGAGTTAATCACAAAGTGATATCGGATTACGGAATGAGTAAAGTACTTGCTGTGAACGAGATTGAACTAGGTATGACGGTACCGACGATCGAATCTCGGGCAAGTAAAATATCGCGCGACGAAGGGAATATATGTTGGAGATATGCCCTAGAGGCAATAATAAATGTAGTTATTATTATATCTTTGTGTTTATGATAAATTTTTACATTCATGCTATAATAGTATTAACAAGGAAACATTAATACTTGTGTGATTTGCAAACTTAAATTGAAGTCCCTAGTAAAGCCTCTATACATCACTAGCTTGTTGGTTAATGAATGATTGTGGTTTACCTATCATGAACATTGAGATGTTATTAACAACAAGATCATATCGTTAGGAGAATGATATGATGGACATACTCCTATAGATAAACGTAGCATAAAGATCAAGTCATTTTAATAGTTCAATTGCTATATGCTTTCTGATACATAGTAACCTAATTCCTTCGACCATGAGATCATGCATATCACCTTTACCGTATGGATGCTTTGATGACATCAAACACCACACCGTAACTGGGTGGCTATAAAGGTGGCATTGAGTGTTCGGAAAGTATTGGTTGAAACACATGGATCAAGAGTGGGATTTGTCCATCCATATGACGGATAGATATACTCTGGGCCCTCTCGGTGAAATGTCATCCAATTAGCTTGCAAGCATGTGACTGGCTCACAAGGGATCACATATCACGGGAACGAGAAAAGAGTACTTATCGGTAACGAGGTTGAACTAGGTATGCAGAGATACCGACGATCATAACCTCGGATAAGTAAACTATCGTGAGACAAAGGGAAATTGGTATCGTATGTAAGTGGTTCATTCGATCGCAAAGTAATCGTAGAAATATGTGGGAGCCATATGAATTTTCAGATTCCTCTATTGGTTATTGTTCGGAGAAGTGTCTCGATCATGTCCGCATAATTCACGAACCGTAGGGAGACACACTTAAGGATTCGACGTTGTTTGAGTAGTTATGGAATGATGAGAAAGAGTCCGAATGTTGTTCGGAGTCTCGAATGGGATTCGGGATATCACGAGGAGATCCGGAATGGTCCGGAGAATAAGATTCATATAAGGAAAGTCCTGTTTCGGAGTTGGAGAATGGTTCCGGTGTTTTCATCGGGAATGTTCTAGAAGGTTCCGGAATGTCCGACACTCTGGAGGGGAAGGGTACATGAATGTGTTATATCAAGTTGATATGATTGCATCATGTACTAGGTGTCATCGCTGAACAAAATAAAGGGTTTAATCAAATCCTAGTTTGAAAAAGTCAAACGGCAATTTGAAAGTCAAACGGCTAATTTTGGGAAGTGGAGAGGGAGGTGGAAACCGAGTTGGTGAGGATTTCCTCCCCTCCACCGCCGGCCCACCTCCAAGCCGAGTTGGGGAGGGACTCCCCTCCCCTTGGCTGGCCCCTCCACCTATAAAAGGAGGGGCAGGGCTCCCCTCCTAGAGACCCCAACACCTCCACCTCTAAACCCTAGCCGCCGGCGCCGCCACCTCCACTGCCGCCGCCCTAGGGCAAACCGCCGCCGCCGCCTAGCTAACCCTAGCCGCCGGCTTGCCCCCTCCTCGGCGTGTCTAAACCCTAGATCGTCGAGGGCTCTCTCATAGTCCACCATACTCGCTCCGGCTTAAGGCGAAGCCCTGCGAGATCTCCCCTCTACTTCCGGTACCACGCCGTTGTGCTGCCGGAATCGCGAGGAGAGTGCTACAACCTCCGCTGCCTGCTGGAACAAGGGAGAGGAAGGTCTTCGTCGAGTACCGAACGTGTGACCGACTGCGGGAGCGCTGCCGGAACGCAGCGCCGGAAGGATCGTCTACGCGATCTTGAGATCGAGAAGAGTACGACTACATCACCCACGAGAATCCGCTCTCGTTAAACACTTTGGAATATTCGAGGGTGAGTTATTCCATCGAATCGTTGCTACAATCTAGTAGATAGATCTTGGCTTGTTTGTTTGTATGCGATAGAATTTTTTTGTTTTCCATGCTACGAATCCCTACAGTGGTATCAGAGCCGTGTCTATATGTAGATCTGTTGCACGAGTAGAATACAATGGTCATTGTGGGCGTTGATGCTTTTATTGTTGATTGCTTCTTGTGTACTTTGCATCTTGCGGGATGTTGGTATGAAGCGGCCCGGGCTAACCTTACATGACATCGTTCATGAGACTTGCTCCACGCTTGACATGCAACTTGTATTGCATAAGTGGCTTTGCGGGTGCCTGTTTCTCCTAGCATAGTTAAGATCCAATTTACAACGGGTGATTAACAATACTAGTATCAATGTTGTGGTTCATGTTCGTAAGTTAGAACGACACTTGTTGAAAGCCCCAAACCACGTAAACATGCAAAGAAAGTAGAGGCGTCTAACTTTGTTTTGCAGGGGTGTGCAGTGATGTGATATGGCCATGATTGTGATTATATTTGGTGTATGCAATGATCCTTATTGTAAGTTGGCAACCGGCAGGAGCCATATGGTTGTCTTTAATTTATGTTAAGACCCGCGTGTCTATTCAAAGTAGTTGTAATAGTTGAAGCCGGTGGACGACAACCATGAAGAAGCGTCATTAACCTTGATGCAATGCCGGTGATGATGGAGATCATGTTCGTGCTTGAAGATGGAGATCGGAAGCACAAAGAAGAAAAGGCCATATCATATCACATATTATGAATTGCATGTGATGTTAATCCTTTATGCATCTTGTATTGCTTAGTAGACGACGGTAGCATTATAAGATGATCCCTCATGCACATGAATTTCAAGTCATAAAGTGTTCACCCTTAGTTAGCACCGTTGCTAAAGCTTGTTGTTTCGAAGCACCACGTGATGATCGGGTGTGTTAGATTCCGCAAGTGTATACAAGGTGAGCAAGCCAGATTTGCTCATGCGGAAACTAAGGTTTGATCTTGACGAGCCTAGCATGTACAGACATGGTCTCGGAACACGGATCACCGAAAGGTAAAGCATGAATCATATAGTAGATATGATGAACATGTCGATTGTTCGCCATTGAAACTATATCAACTCTCGTGATGATCGGTGTTGATGTGGTGGATTTGGTTCGTGTGATCACTAAAACAATGTGAGGGATATTTTTTTGAGTGGGAGTTCACCTAGATTAATTTTTGTTATTAATTTGAACTCAATTTGGCATAAACTTAGTCTAAACTATTGCAAATATGTTGTAGATCAATGGCAGCCCCTACCATCAATTTTAATGCGTTCCTAGAGAAAGAAAAGTTGAAAAACAATGGAAGCAACTTCGCGGATTGGTTCCGCAATTTGAGGATTGTCCTCACAGCTAGTAATTTGACCTATGTGCTGGATGCACCGCTGGGTGACCCACCTGCAGCTGATGCTGCCGATGAAGTAAAGAATGTTTACCTCACTCGGAAGACTCAGTACTCCACAGTTCAGTGTGCTATATTGTATGGTTTAGAATCGGAGCTTCAGAAAAGGTTTGAGAATTCAGACCCATATGATATTGTCGAGGATCTCAAATTGATCTTTGAGACTCATGCGGCAATTGAAAGCTATGAGGCTTCTGAAAAGTTCTTTAACTGTAAGATGGAAGAGGGCAGCTCCGTCAGTGAGCATGTGCTTAAGATGTCTGGGCACGCAAACAAACTTCAAAGCTTGGGTATAGTGATTCCTAATGCTTTGGGGATTTACCGCATCCTCCAATCACTACCACCAAGTTACAAGAACTTTGTGATGAACTACAACATGCAAAACATGAACAAGACGTTGCCAGAACTCTTTGCCATGTTGAAATCTGCAGAAGTGGAGATCAAGAAAGAGCACCAAGTGTTGTTGGTCAATAAGAACACCAAATTCAAGAAAGTCAAGTCTAAGCAGAAGGGACACTTCAAGAAGGTTGGTAAGAAAGTTACCACGCCAACGAAGAAGACCAAGGCTGGACCTAAGCCTGATACTGAGTGCTTTTACTACAAGGGAGAAGGTCACTGGAAGCGGAATTGCCCAAAGTACTTGGCGGATTTGAAGAACGGCAACATCAAGAAGAAAGGTATATCTGATATACATGTTATTGATGTGTATCTCACTAGTACTCGTAGTAGTGCCTGGGTATTTGATACTGGTTCGGTTGCTCATATTTGTAACTCGAAACAGGTGCTACAGAATAAACGGAAGCTAGCGAAGAACAAGGTGACGATGCACGTGGGAAACGGATCAAAGGTTGATGTGATCGCGGTCGGCACGCTACCCCTTCATCTACCATCGGGATTAGTTTTATACTTAAATAATTGTTATTTGGTGCTTGCGTTAAGCATGAACATTATATCGGGATCTTGTTTATTGCGAGACGGTTACTTGTTTAAGTCCGAGAATAATGGTTGTTCGATTTATATGAGTAATATGTTTTATGCACATGCACCTTTGATAGATGGTCTATTCTTGTTGAATCTCGATAGTGGAAATACACATATTAATAACATTGAGGCTAAACGTTTGAAATCGAGCGATAACTCGACCTATATGTGGCACTGTCGTCTTGGTCACATTGGAGTGAAGCGTATGAAGAAACTCCATTCCGACGGACTTCTTGAATCACTTGATTTCGAATCACTTGAAAGATGCGAAGCATGTCTGATGGGTAAAATGACTAAGACTCCATTCTCTGGTACGATGGAGCGAGTTACGGACTTATTGGAAATCATACATACCGATGTGTGTGGTCCAATGAGTGTAGCATCGCGCGGTGGTTATCGTTATGTTCTTACCTTCACGGATGATTTGAGTAGATATGGGTATATCTATTTCATGAAACATAAGTCCAAAACTTTCAAGAAGTTTAAGGAATTTCAAAGTGAGGTAGAGAATCAACGTAACAAGAAGATTAAATTTCTACGTTCTGATCGTGGAGGTGAATATCTAAGTTACGAGTTTGGCGAGCATTTGAAGAAATGCGGAATACTTTCACAATTGAAACCGCCGGGAACACCACAGCGTAATGGTGTGTCCGAACGTCGTAATCGAACTCTCTTAGATATGGTTCGTTCTATGATGTCACTTACAGATTTACCGCTATCATTTTGGGGTTATGCATTAGAAATAGCCGCATTCACTTTAAATAGGGCACCATCTAAATCCATTGAAACGACACCGTATGAATTATGGTTTGGGAAGAAACCTAGATTGTCGTTCCTTAAAGTTTGGGGTTGCGAAGCCTATGTAAAGAAGTTACAACCGGACAAGCTTGAACCCAAAGCGGAAAAATGCGTCTTCATAGGATACCCGAAGGAAACTATTGGGTATACCTTCTATCATAGATCCGAAGGCAAAATCTTCGTTGCCAAGAATGGATCCTTTCTAGAGAAGGAATTTCTCTCGAAAGAAGTGACTGGAAGGAAAGTAGAACTCGACGAGGTTGTCGAACCTTCTCTCGAAATTGCGAGTAGCGCAACACCGGAAGAAGTTCCTGTGGTGCCTACACCAATAAGAGAGGAAGCTAATGATGATGATCATGAAACTTCGGTTGTAGTTGCTACAGAGCCTCGCAGGTCAACGAGAACTCGTACCACTCCATATTGGTATGATCCCGTTATGAGTGTCATGTTGGTAGACAACACCGATGACCCTGCGACATATGAGGAAGCGATGATTAGCCCAGATTCCAACAAATGGCAAGAAGCCATGAAATCCGAGATTGGATCCATGTACGAAAACCAAGTATGGACTTTGGTGGACTTACCGGATGGCCGGAAGGCTGTCGAGAACAAATGGATTTTCAAAAATAAAACAGATGCTGATGGTAATGTTACTGTCTATAAAGCTCGACTTGTCGCAAAGGGGTTTCGACAAATTCAAGGAGTTGACTACGATGAGACTTTCTCACCAGTAGCGAAGCTAAAGTCTGTGAGGATTATGTTAGCAATCGCTGCATATTATGATTATGAGATATGGCAGATGGATGTCAAAACAGCATTCCTCAATGGAGACATTGATGAAGAGTTGTATATGATGCAACCCAAAGGTTTTGTCGATCCTAAAGATGCTAACAAGGTATGCAAACTTCAACAGTCCATTTATGGATTGAAGCAAGCATCCCGAAGTTGGAATCAACGTTTTGATAAGGTGATCAAAAGTTTTGGTTTTATACAAACTTATGGAGAAGCTTGTATTTACAAGAAAGTGAGTGGGAGCTCTGTAGCATTCTTAATACTATATGTAGATGACATATTATTGATTGGGAATGATGTAGACCTTCTTAATAGTGTCAAGGAATATTTGAATAATAGTTTCAATGAAAGATCTTGGCGAAGCAGCTTACATATTAGGCATAAAGATTTATAGAGATAGATCAAGACGCCAAATATCATTGTCACAAAGTACATATTTGGACAAAGTTCTAAAGAGCTTTGGAATGGAAGATAGCAAGAAAGGGTTCTTGCCTATGTTGCCCAATACGACCTTGAGTAAAACTCAAAGTCCGACATCGGCAGAAGATAGAGAAAGGATGAGTAAGACTCCCTATGCCTCAGCCATAGGATCTCTGATGTATGCCATGCTATGTACTAGACCCGACATTGCATATGCTGTTAGTTTAACTAGCAGATATCAAAGTGATCCAGGAGTGGATCATTGGACAGCGGTCAAAAGCATCCTTAAGTACTTGAGAAGAACTAAGGATATGGTTCTTTCCTATGGAGGTGATGAACATCTCGTTGTTAATGGTTACACCGATGCTAGTTGGAACACCGATCCGAATGATTCTAAATCACAATCTGGATACGTATTTATTTTGAATGGTGTAGCAGTTAGCTGGAGGAGTCTAAAAGCAAAGCATTGTGGCGAGATCTTCAACTGAATCGGAATACATGGCTGCTTCGGAGGCTTCACAAGAAGCGATATGGATGAAAGAGTTCATTACAGAGCTCGTTGTGGTTCCTAGTGCGCTGGACCCAATGTCTATCTACTGTGATAACATGGGCGCCATAGCCAATGCACAAGAACCAAGGTCACACAAGAAGCTGAAGCACATGAAGCTACGTTTTCACGCTATTCGAGAACATGTCCAAGAAGGGGACATAAAGATTTGCAAAGTACACACAGATCTGAATGTGGCGGATCCGTTGACTAAACCTCTCCCGAGGGAAAAACATGACCAGCACCAAACTGCCATGGGTGTTCGGTATATTACCATGTAATCTAGATTAGATGACTCTAGTGCAAGTGGGAGACTGTTGGAGATATGCCCTAGAGGCAATAATAAATGTAGTTATTATTATATCTTTGAGTTTATGATAAATGTTTACATTCATGCTATAATAGTATTAACAAGGAAACATTAATACTTGTGTGATTTGTAAAATTAAATTGAAGTCCCTAGTAAAGCCTCTATACATCACTAGCTTGTTGGTTAATGAATGATTGTGGTTTCCCTATCATGAACATTGAGATGTTATTAACAACAAGATCATATCGTTAGGAGAATGATATGATGGACATACTCCTATAGATAAGCATAGCATAAACATCAAGTCATTTTAATAGTTCAATTGCTATATGCTTTCTGATACATAGTAACCTAATTCCTTCGACCATGAGATCATGCATATCACCTTTACCGGATGGATGCTTTGATGACATCAAACACCACACCGTAACTGGGTGGCTATAAAGGTGGCATTGAGTGTTCGGAAAGTATTGGTTGAAACACATGGATCAAGAGTGGGATTTGTCCATCCATATGACGGATAGATATACTCTGGGCCCTCTCGGTGAAATGTCATCCAATTAGCTTGCAAGCATGTGACTGGCTCACAAGGGATCACATATCACGGTAACGAGAAAAGAGTACTTATCGGTAACAAGGTTGAACTAGGTATGCAGAGATACCGACGATCATAACCTCGGATAAGTAAACTATCGTGAGACAAAGGGAAATTGGTATCGTATGTAAGTGGTTCATTCGATCGCAAAGTAATCGTAGAAATATGTGGGAGCCATATGAATTTTCAGATTCCTCTATTGGTTATTGTTCGGAGAAGTGTCTCGATCATGTCCGCATAATTCACGAACCGTAGGGAGACACACTTAAGGATTCGACGTTGTTTGAGTAGTTTTGGAATGATGAGAAAGAGTCCGAATGTTGTTCGGAGTCTCGAATGGGATTCAGGATATCACGAGGAGATCCGGAATGGTCCGGAGAATAAGATTCATATAAGGAAAGTCCTGTTTCGGAGTTGGAGAATGGTTCCGGTGTTTTCATCGGGAATGTTCTAGAAGGTTCCGGAATGTCCGGCACTCCGGAGGGGAAGGGTACATGAATGTGTTATATCAAGTTGATATGATTGCATCATATACTAGGTGTCATCGCTGAACAAAATAAAGGGTTTAATCAAATCCTAGTTTGAAAAAGTCAAACGGCAATTTGAAAGTCAAAGGCTAATTTTGGGAAGTGGAGAGGGAGGTGGAAACCGAGTTGGGGAGGAGTTCCTCCCCTCCATCGCCGGCCCACCTCCAAGCCGAGGTGGGGAGGGACTCCCCTCCCCTTGGCCGGCCCCTCCACCTATAAAAGGAGGGGAAGGGCTCCCCTCCTAGAGACCCCAACACCTCCACCTCTAAACCCTAGCCGCCGGCGCCGCCACCTCCACTGCCGCCGCCGCCGCCCTAGGGCAAACCGCCGCCGCCTAGCTAACCCTAGCCGCCGGCTTGCCCCCTCCTCGGCGTGTGTAAACCCTAGATCGTCGAGGGATCTCTCATAGTCCACCATAATCGCTCCGGCTTAAGGCGAAGCCCTGCGAGATCTCCCCTCTACTTCCGGTACCACGCCGTTGTGCTGCCGGAATCACGAGGAGAGTGCTACAACCTCCGCTGCCTGCTGGAATAAGGGAGAGGAAGGTCTTCGTCGAGTACCGAACGTGTGACCGACTGCGGGAGCGCTGCCGGAACGCAGCGCCGGAAGGATCGTCTACGCGATCTTGAGATCGGGAAGAGTACGACTACATCACCCACGAGAATCCGCTCTTGTTAAACACTTTGGAATCTTCGAGGGTGAGTTATTCCATCGACTCGTTGCTACAATCTAGTAGATAGATCTTGGCTTGTTTGTTTGTATGCGATAGAAATTTTTTGTTTTCCATGCTACGAATCCCTACAATATATATATATGGGATTGATTGAATCCTGGCATCGTGGTTCATCCGGTATGATCATCGATGAATGTGTGGGAGTCAATATGGGTTTCCAGACCCCGCTGTTGATTATTGATAAAAGATCATGTCTGCATATTCTCGAACCCGAAGGGTCACACACTTAACGTGTCTTGATGCTAGGATAGATTGGATAATTGGTTTATGAGTTTTTGTTCGGAGTCTCGGATGAGATCCAGGACATCACGAGAGGTTCTAGAATGGTCCGGAGAATAAGATTCATATAAGGCAATGCAGTTTTTGGAGTTCGGAATTGTTTCGGGTTATTCGGTATTGTACCGGAAGCTTCTAGAACCTTCCGGAGTGGGACCAACGTGGCCCCACTTGTCAGGAGGGGGCGTGGGCCTACGAGGGAGTGCCCTGGCCGCATTGGGCCAGGGGCACAAGGCCCCATAGGCCCAGCCGGCCAAGCACCTAGGGAAACCCTAGGGGAGCTTATAGAAGGGGGGGGGGGGAACTTGCCCCCCACTCCTCCCTCCTTGGCCGCCGGCCCTAGAGCTTGGGGGAGGGGCAAGGGCCAGCTGCCCACCCCTCTATATAAAGAGGGCTGGGGGCGCACCCTCCCCACACCTCCTCCTCAACCCTAGCCGCCCTGCTGCCCCTCCTCTCTCTCTCTCCCTCCCGATTGCGCGTAGGCGAAGCCCTGCCGCAGAAACTCTCCACCGCTTGCACCGCGTCGTCGCATTGTAGATCCAATCCATCTCTCCACCCCACTTGCTGGACCGAGGAAGGAGGAGACGTCGAGGTGCCGCACGTGTGCATCTCTCGGAGGCATCGCCACTTGCGGTGTTAGATCGGATCGGATCGCGAGGAGGAGAAGCGAGTACGACTACATCAACCACGTTCCCTCGAACGTTCCGCTGTGCGAATCTTCAAGGGTATGAAGATCTCATCTACCCCCCCCTCGTTGTTTGCATCTCCTAGATTAGATCTTGGATTTTCCCATTCGCATCCGTAGAAAATTTTGATTTACTATGCCGCGAAACCCTTCACAAGGACTCTGCATGTTTCTGGTCTTACAAGATTGGCATGTAAAAATACAGTACATGCGACAGCTAGAGACCAAATCAAAAATGTGACAGGTTCTGAAAGAAAAGAAATAGGGATACAAAAATAAAGTGACAAGATTATTCCTAACAACCACCTCCTTAAGCTTGTTACTTTTCCTTTATCATACGCATCCCAATCCGTTTCCTCATCTCCAAGAAATTAATCCTTGCTAATGGCTTTGTCAGAATATCAGCCATCTGATCACGAGTAGGCACATACTCCACGGCCACTAAATCATTATCCACACATTCACGAATGAAATGATAACATATATCAATATGTTTGCTTCTATCATGGAGAACAAGATTCTTACAGAGAGAGATGGCAGATTGATTGTCAATCTTCAACTTTACTTGATCAACTTTCTGCCTTGACACATATGCTAGGAGCCTCGCTAGCCAAATACCTTGACAAGCTGCCAAAATAGCAGATATATACTCAGCTTCACAGCTAGACAAAGTTACTACCTTTTGCTTCTGTGAAAACCAGGTTACCGGAGATGATCCGAGGTAGAAGATGACTCCACTTGTGCTTTTCCGATCATCTACGTCGCCGGCCATATCACTATCAGAGTAACCGCACAGGCCTGCTGCAGCAGCTGTCTCTTTCTTTTCATAGCAGCAACCAAGATTAACTGATCCCCTCACATACCTTAAGATGTGTTTAACAGCGGCCATGTGCTCAGTAGTAGGTTTCTCCATAAACCTGCTCACGATTCCCACAGAGTATGCAAGATCGGGTCGGGTATGAATGAGGTACCTCAAACTTCCAACGATGCTATGATATTCAGTTGCATCAATAGGATCTGTTGTGCTGGACTTGCTCAGCCGTTGTCTTGCTTCCATAGGAACCTGTGCTGGGTTGCAATTTTCCATCTGTGTCTTCTCAAGAATCTTCCATGCATAGCTTGATTGACAGAGTGTTACTTTACTTGGAACTTGCGTTACTTCAATTCCAAGATAGTAAGTGAGTAGGCCCAAGTCACTCATACTGAATTTGTCCCTCGTTTGCTGTTTAAACATGTTGATCTCCTCGAGGCTTGCACCTATGATGATAATATCATCTACATAAACTCCAACCAAGAGTCTTGATGTACCCTGACAACGTTTGTAAACAGCATGTTCTAGGGGACATCTCTCAAAACCCAAGTCCAGAAGTGTTTGATTCAATTTTGAATTCCATGCCCTTGGAGCTTGCTTTAAACCATATAGTGCTTTGTTTATGTTTAGCACTCTCTGCTCTTCACCTTTCACTACGAACCCAGGTGGTTGATTCACATAGACTTCCTCTGCAATTTCACCATTTAAGAATGCCGACTTTACATCCATGTGATGAATTTCCCACCCCTCTTGAGCTGCAAATGCTATGATGAGTCTGATGGTTTCTATCCGGGCAACAGGAGCAAATACTTCGTCATAGTCAATGCCATGTCTCTGAACATAGCCTTTCGCCACTAGTCTGGATTTATGCTTCACAATCTAACCTTGCGGATCTTTCTTTAACTTGAAAACCCATTTCAAACTGATGGGTCTTGCACCATGTGGCAAGTTTGCAAGTTTCCAGGTCTGATTGCACTCAATGGACTTCAGCTCCTCCTGCATTGCACGTTGCCAACATGGCTCTGTACAAGCTTCTTGATGTGTTGCTGGGTTCTTCCATGCCCAACAAACATAGTGCAGAGGAAACCTCTACTTCAGATGCTTCCTCAATCAATTCCTCAACCAGCCTGTACCGACGTGGTGCTTTTGACGACGGTTGTGATGCATTGCTTGGAGGTGTTACAAACCTCCTCATCACTGGTGTCTAAGGCTCTGTTGTGACTGCACTTTCTGAACCATGTGGTGTACATACTGCCTGTGATGGAGTGACATGTTGAGTGTTGATCTGTATTTTCTGCTGACGGCCTCCCATCTCTCCCACTCCTGCGTCGAGGTGTGTTCTCCGCTCGACAGTAAAAATGCTTGAGTTTGGCTCATCAGTAACCTGATCCCAGCTCCACAGTTTTTCTTCTTCGAACACAACGTTTCGCGACACCACTAGTCGCTTTGCAACAGGATAATACATCCTGTATGCCTTGCTGTTCTGCTTGTAACCAATTAAGATCATCACTGAACTCCTATCAGCTAGCTTGAGAAGGTGAACACCAACTTTCTTTACATGACCAAGGCAGCCGAAAGTACGCAGATGGTTGACATTGGGCTTCACCTTGTACAGTGCCTCGTAAGGCGTCATGCCGTGCACACTTTTTGTCGGAGCATGGTTCAGTAGGTACACTGCTGTAGCAACAGCTTCTCCTCAAAACACACCAGGCAGACCTTTGCTTTTCAGTAAGCTCCTCGCCATCCCGACTACGGTTTGATTCCGTTGCTCAACCACACCATTTTGTTGTGGGAATATGGTGCAGTCAGGAAATGTTTAATGCCTAGCTCATCACAAAAATCAATGAATTTTTGTGAGGTGAATTCACCACCTCGGTCTGTCCTAAGTGCTCTGACTTTGAGTTTCAGTTCTGTCTCAACAGACTCTCTCACTTTCTTTATGGCCTCCAATGCTTCATCTTTACTTTTTATTAGCACTAACCACATGAAACGGGTGAGATCATCAACCAATAGTAAGAAATACTTCTTGCCAGCAAACGTTGGTGGAGAGATGGGTCCACAAAGATCACCGTGGAGTAGCCCTAGTGCTTCATCAGCTCTGTGCTTTGATTCAGCAGGAAATGGACTGCGGCGCTGTTTTCTGACTAAACAACAATCGCAGACCTTTTCTATATTATCAATCATTGGCATCCCATCCACGAGACCACCTTGTGCTAGCTTCCTAAGTGCACTGAAACTAATATGTCTAAACCTGGCATGCCATAGCCAAGAATTGCTCTGCATTTCTGCTGACAAACAAACTGGCAGAGTGGGCTCTATGTTCAGTACATACAATCGGTTCTTCGATCTCCTTACTTTCGCCAGTAGCTTGCACTCACGATCGAGGACAGTCATCACGCCATCCTCAGCGAAGTACTCATAGCTAATCTCATCAAGTTGGCCTAAACTGATGATGTTTCTACGGAGTTTTGGTATGTAATACACCTCCATCAGTACACGGTGATCTCCTGTACATGCATCAAATACCACTGAACCACGGCCTTCGATCTCCACAAGAGAGCCATCCCCAAACTTGACCGAGCCATGGACTGAACGGTCAAGCTCAGCGAACTTGTCGACGGAGCCGGTCATATGATTACTGGCACCCGTGTCTAAATACCAGGCCTTGTCCTTGTCACTTGACAACTTTGGCTGCACTTTGTCCTCGTGGAGCATCACCATTTCACCAACTTCTTCTACTACCTGTTCAAGTTCAACATCATATGCAAGTAGCAAAGCCGGCTCATCATCACCCTGCTTCTCAGCAAGATTTGCTTGTTCTCTCTTGGGCTCAGGACTGTTAGAGTTGTATTCTCCTCGCATATATACCCTCAATGTATTGCCACCGGTGGGGCTGTTCCACCACATGTATAACATGTAGCCGATCCTCCTAATGGAGGCATCGTTCCACCCAAACACCAATATAGTATCAGAGCCCTCCTCTCCCGTGATCTAGCTACCGACAAACCCTAGCACCGCCGATCCCGATCACCTCGATCCGATCGCCGCCGCCAAAACCCATAGACAGAAAAGAAGCCTACCGCCGCCGATCATCTTGATCCGCCGCCGCCCAAAACACAGCCTACATACACAATCCTGCCGTCGCTGATTCCGATCATCTCTGATCCGATCCGCCGCCACCCAGATACACAAACAAAAAACCTACATCCTACAACCCTGCCGCCGTCAATCCTGATCACCTCGATCCGATCCGCCGCCGCCAACGTCTACAACCCACAAAACCCTACCGCCGCCAATCCTGATATCCTCTGATCCGATCTGTCGCCGCCTCGACAAGATGTCAACAGCAACATCCTCCTCCTTGTCAATCGCGACTGGCAGCAACCTCGGCAACCCGCCGTCCCAGAAGCTGACTCGGACGAACTTTCTGTTCTAGAAGACCCTGGTTACCCCCACTCTGCGTGGCGCCCAGGTATATGGCCTTCTCAATGGGACAGACACTGAACTAGCAAAGCTCATTGAAGTTGAAGACGCAGAGCACAAGAAAAAGATGGTTCCTAATCTTGGCTATGATGCATGGGTCGCTCGTGATCAAAACGTTCTGAGCTATCTCATCAATTCCCTCTCCCTAGAAATACTTGCGCATGTTGTGGGTGTGAACACCACAACTTCCGTTTGGGTCGTCATCACCAATATGTTCTCGCAGCAGTCTAAGTCCAGGATCTCTCATCTGAGGGGTGCACTCCAAACCACCAAGAATAATGACCTCACCGCTGCTCAGTACTTTTCCAAGATGAAGAACTTCGTGTCTGAACTTAGTGCTGCTGGAAAAGAGGTAGATGAAGATGAACTCATTGTGTATATTCTCAATGGGCTTGATGGATCATATGAATCCCTGGTGGCCGCTGCCAAGGCCAATCCAGCCAGCACTCTTGACGATCTGTTTGGATAGCTGTGTGATCATGATATGCTCCAGACCATGCTGGCATCTACAGGACAAGACATTGGCTTCACGTCCTCTACAAATCTTTCCAAGCGTGGCCGCCGCCATGATGGTGGCCGCCGCGACGATGATCGTGAAGAGCGCGATGCATCGCGCCGTGATGACAAGGGCTATGCCCCGCACGATGCACCTCGTTGCGATGAGGACCGTCCACCGTGTCGCCGTGATGATGATGATCGTCGCCCATGCCGCCGGGATGATGTGCCACCTCGCCGCCAGGAGGGTGGTAGATATGATGATGAACGCCGCGACTATGGTCGCCGCTACGATGACAGGACTCGTCGCTATGATGACAACCGCCGACGTGATGACTATCGTCGTAATGATGGTGGTCGACGTGACAGACGCCGTCCATATCGTGTCCATACGCCCTATGTTTATGCCACGTGCCAGATCTGTAAGATCCATGGACACCCACCATCGGATTGCTGGTGGCGCTTCCAGCGTGACCATGAAGACTCTGATGATGAAGATGGCCGTCGTGATGACAAGAAAAAAATGCACATTGCTTCATATGGTGTCGATACCAACTGGTATCCCGACACCGGCGCCACCACTCATCTCACTTCAGAACTGAACAAGCTCACCACCCACGAGAAGTACAACGGGCGTGACCGCGTCTACACCGCCAATGGTAATGGTATGCAAATTAAACATATTGGTCATTCTACTATATGCACCCGAGGTAGTTCATTGCATATTAAAGATATCTTGCATGTTCCTAGTGCTTCCAAAAGCCTTTTATCTGTCCATAAACTTGCTCTTGATAATCAAATTTTCATTGAGTTTCATGCCTTTTTCTTTTTGATAAAGGACCTGGCCACACGAAAGATTCTGTTTAGAGGACCATGCCAAGAGGGTCTCTATCCACTAGTGCCCTTCACCTCCGAGTCAACAACCAAGCAAGCCTTCCTCATAATAAAGCCATCATCCTCCATGTGGCATCTTCGTTTAGGTCATCCATCTTCGCTTGTGGTTCAAAGAATTATTAGGAAAAACAATCTTTCGCATACTCCTGAAATAAATCCCTATGTGTGTGATGGTTGCCAACTTGGCAAGAGTCATCAGTTACCATACCCTGTATCCACTAGTGTTTCCACTGTTCTTCTGGAACAAATATTCTGAGATGTATGGGGTCCTGCACCTGCCTTTGCAGGAAGACACACCTATTATGTCAACACCCAGATTTTTAATCCCAAATGCCTGTTATGCCATACATCACAATCCCAGGATTACCATTTTTGCGAGACATAACAGAATTGGATACCACCGTACATCATCCATTACAAACCATACATAAGGTCTTACACAAATAAGGATCTCATGATCCAGTTCTTAATACAACTCAGGCAGCGGAAATACGTAATAATAACGGTAGCGTAGGCGAAGCTCCATCTTCGGGGTCACATGCAATGCTGACGATGGGAGATGATCCTAGTTGTCGTAACCTTCTTGGGGTCCTTTGTCCGGATACTCCTCTTCATAGTCTGGCCACGGGAATAGCCAGGGACAAAGCCATGAGTACTCTTTAAGTACTCGCAAACTAATACTAACAAGTGAAGGGGGTTTTTGTAGTAGGACACTAAGCTCTAGGGTTGTTTTGCAAAAAGCCAGATTTACCTCTACTAAGTTTAGAAGCAAGAAAAGCTAGTTGAAATTTTATAACACCTAAGTGGGAACTTGTATTTCATATCACAACTCTATTGTGGTCAAGTCAAATTCTCAATCCATTTCACAAGTCATTTTGAAAACATCTGACGGGGGAAACAGTATGGCCACT
Source organism: Avena sativa (assembly GCA_916181665.1). Taxonomy (NCBI): domain Eukaryota; kingdom Viridiplantae; phylum Streptophyta; class Magnoliopsida; order Poales; family Poaceae; genus Avena; species Avena sativa. The sequence continues at coordinate 148,276,983 of OV702283.1, read as the reverse complement.
CCAACTGTCCATAACCGCGGACGCGGCTATTTGAATAGTTTGAAACTTTGCAGAGATTGTACACTTTCACCACAACATTCGATACATCCGTCAGGAACAAATCCCGAATTCACCATACTCAGTATGCGGATAATCAATCCTAACCTTTCAATTACACGCCCTAGTATAAGCACCTCTCCTGTGAGTTTGGCCTCCCAACCATGACCAACTGTCATCTTGGGTACTGCAGAGGTGGACAATCTTCACAAGGTAGCCTCATCTCAGACCTTGGCCGTGAGGGAACCCATACTAAGGTATATAAATTTCTAGTCAAGCCCTACCCAATCTTCGGGTATTGTGGTTGTAAGGTAAAATTGGAATTGTATCGCATCCAGACAACCATCCGTTTTATAAAGGGCTAAGGCTCATGCCTTAACATTTTCATCATCCAAATCATCTGGTGTTTGGAAACACATGTCAAAACATCTCAGTAGAATGATCCATCATTCTAAGGTTTTCATAACCATTTTCCACCAAGTATTCCCATCTAAAGTTGATCGAGTTTTAGGCTTAGCACTAGCATCTACAAATGAGGGTGAGTACTAATGAGGAGTGGTAAACAAGTGGAGTTTAACTAAGTTCAGTCTCATGCTTTAGGATGTCATCAACATTATCTAGCTTAGGCCAAATTTAATGCTCTTTATGCAACCTTCAATTATCCTCCTAGAATCTACAAGTCACTTAAGTAGACTCTAAGTAATAGCTTTGATAAAAAAATAAAGTAGAAAGCTTGCAAGTAAAACTAGGAGGGGTATCAAGTGGGTATGATCCCATAGGCTTAAGGAATATAGTTAGCATGGTAACAAGCAAGTATTAGCTTGCATAGGTCAACTTGATTAGTAATGCTTGCTAAAGTAGAGTATCTTGCAAGTGTTATCTTGCCTTGTGCAAAGCAGTGGTTGAAGTTCTCCCCGGCTTCTTCTTCGTAGTATCCTCCTTCCTCCTCGTATCCTTGGTCGGTAATAGCATCTATGAATAAATACGAGGTACACAATCACCAAACAATACTTAACTACTTTCAATCATCACACAAAAGGGGTTCTATAGATGATCTAGCATCATCACTAACATCACAAGAATAAAGCATTTATCTTATTTATTTTATTTTAGAAAAGTAATTTCTAGTCATTGCAAAACTACTTAAGATTTAATATTCTCCAAACCAAACATGGGATCATGTTGACACATGTCATCACCACATATTTTAGTACATGGGAATGTGATTTAAAGTGGTGTCACAATTTAATAAGGTTTAACCTTTTTATTATAAATCATTAAAGTGGCTAGAAATGCCTATGTGGCATTCTTTTATTACTTGAACATTATTTCTATAAGTAAACACATATATTTTTATATATTCTGAAAGGTATGATCAAATATGAATTTTGAAGGTTGGAATCAACTCAAAAGCTGTTATGGTTTAAATTTGAAAAATGTTTGAATGCAGAAAAGATTCTGCCTTGTTATTTTTACCAAGGTTGATCTATAGGTCCAAATGATTTGAATCCAACGTGCTTGGATTAAGAATTTCAATACCTTTCTAACAAAATTGGTTTCATTCAATTTGGTTCATTGAACCGAGCGGGGTTGATTTTTGAAACTAGGTACAGAACTAAGTTTAAATATAAATAGAAAAAGCTAAATTCAAACAGGTGGGCTGCGCGGGAAGGGGTAATGGGACGGCCCAGTGTCACTCCGCAGCGCGGGGCGCAACTGACAGGGGGGTCTACTGGTCAGTGACTCTTTAAACACGAAGCGGTACGGGGCGATGTGGTGCGTTGGATTAGAATTAAGATCGACGGCTGAGGGTCGTCGTTGACGCTGAACAGGTCACCGGCGAGCTCGAACCCTAGCGGCTCAGTGGGGGTGCATAGGGGGCATACCGGGGCTCCAGTGACAACGGCGAGGCGGGCAAACGATGAAGACGACGACGAACTCAGGGGTGGTCACGGCATCTCCTGGGGTGGACGAAATCAACGGCTCCTCTTCTCCTCTGCAGCGGCGAGATCCGGCCAAATTCCGGCGATGCGCTGCTCGCCTTGCTCCGGCTAAGGGGTGGAACGATCAGTGAGGTGAGGGGAGTGAGATGGTGTGAAGAAATCGAGCTGGGATCGTCTCCTTTTATAGGCCCGACGGCGAGACCGAGAGGGATGGGTAGGCGATGGTGGCGACATGGCTACGGGCGGCTAGAGGCATGGCCGAGGTTGGCGATCGACGGGTGGTCTCCTGGCGATGCTCTATGGTTTAAATGCGCGTGTAGGGGCGGTGGCAAACGGTCGGGAACGCGCGATGCTCTGCGAGGCAGAGGCGGCGAACTCTGCGGCGAGCGGTGGCTACGGGGTACGGGCGGTGAAACGATCATGTCTGGTGGTCTCCTGGGACGGTGGGGTGCATGCTGGCGGGCGGCGAGGGCTCGAGGTGGTCAGGTTGCGTGGGAATGGCGCGTGCTCTGCGGTGCGTGTTGGCATGGTCGACAGCGGCACGGGCGTGGCATTCCTGGCGGTTCTGTTTGTTTTCTTTGAGCTAGGGCTGGTCGAGAGGGGGCGGTGAGGCATGGGTTGCATGCTAGACAAGGTTGGCACGACTAGTTCTTCTCCTAGCTTGCTGTCCACACTGGGATGACATGGGTGCTCTCGGCCTATTCACCATTGATGACATTGGCGAGCTTACAGTGGTGCTAGAGCATAGTTAAGGTTGCTAGATGATCTACTGAGGCTAGTGTAACCAGAGAGGGAACAAGGTTGGCTCAAAACACTGCTCAAAATAGTGTTTGTGATTTTGTTGATTTGAATCTACAACCTGTTTGATGAAATGGCCGCATGAACTCAAGTTTTGAATTTTGAAAATATTTTTGGTGGGTGTGCTAGGCATGTGCTGGTGATACTGTGGATGCTTGGGTTTTGAAAATTGAGCTTGTTTGAGTGGTTTTTGAAATAGTGGGATCTTCCCATATGAAATAGATTGAATTTTAAACTGTCATTTAAACTAAGCATTTGAATGTTTTTGGATGATCACAAAGTGGGCCTTGGTACCTTGTTATGAGTACTATCAAGGGGTGCAAATATCCATACATGTTTCTGTTAAGTTCTGAAAGTTAGAGATAGCCAAAGTAGGCATGGGAGTTAAATTGGCCAAAGTGACCATTCACTTAATTTGTTTGTTTTGATTTGTTTGTCTTTGGGATAAGTTTGGGGATTATTTAGATGATGTTTATTTCACCTAATAATCATTTTACAAGCATAGAAACACAGAATCATGGAAATTCAAAAGAATCCAAATTTTAATACACACACATATGAATGCTTTCATATTTTTAATTAGAAAAGTTTTTGTTAACCCTAAATTTGATGATTAGAGTTTGATGATCCAAGTTTAGTATTTTTGGGATGTTACAAACCTTCCCCCTTAAACAAAATATCGTCCCGAGATTTGAAAAAGGACGAAAAGATTACCTAGGATTTGAAGATATCAGGAAACTCCGTCCTGATGTGATCTTCGCGCTCCCAGGTAGCTTCCTCTTCTGTGTGGTTGCTCCACTGAATTTTGAGAAACTTGATGCTTCGGGTTCTGGTAGTTCTGAAAGCTTCTTCCAAAATACGGATGGGTACTTCGGGATAGGTCAGGTCATCGTTGATTTCTATGGTCCGGTGATCAATATTCTTGAACACTTCGGTCTTCTCTAGAACTTCGAGACACTTGCGAAGTAATGAGATATGGAACACATTGTGCACGGCTGACATCTCCTCGGGTAGTTCCAATTGATACGACACTTCTCCTCGACGGTTCAGAATCTTGAAGGGTCCGATATATCTGGGGGCTAACTTTCCTTTCATCTAGAAATGCTGCATTTCTTTCAATGGTGACACTTTTAGATACACAAAATCTCCTATGTTGAAGGCGAGGTCTCGACGTCTCTTGTCGACGTAACTCTTCTGTCTTGACTGGGCAGTCTTGAGGTGCTCACGAATCTTGTGAACCTTCTCTTCTGCTTCTCATAGGATGTCGGGTACGAAAATCTGACTCTCTCCTACTTCTGACCAATTCAAAGTGGTGCGACACTTTCTTCCATACATGAATTCAAATGGGGCCATTTGCAAACTGGCTTGATAACTGTTGTTGTACAAAAATTCTGCAAATGGCAGACAGTCTTCCCACTTTGATCCATACTCTAACACACATGCTCTCAACATATCTTCGAGTATTTGGTTTACTCGCTCCATTTGTCCATCGGTCTGAGGGTGATAAGCTGTGCTGAAATCTAGTCGGGTTCCTAAACCTTCTTGGACTTTCTTCTAGAATCTCGAGGTAAACTGAGTTCCTCGATCCGATACGATGTTCTTGGGGACTCCATGCAAACTGACGATTCTAGCGATGTATAACTCCGCTAGCTTCGAACTCTGATATGTGGTCTTGACGGGTAAGAAATGGGCGACTTTGGACAATCTGTCCACTATGACCCAGATAGAGTAATTTCCCCTACTAGAAGTAGGTAATCCGGTGATAAAGTCCGTTCAACTGAATCCCATTTCCATTCCGGTATCTGCAATGGTTGCAACAATCCAGCGGGTCTTTGATGTCCCGCCTCGCTGACATATATCACACTTGGCGATATAGCTCCCGATTTCTCTCTTCATCTTATGCCACCAAAATTGCTCCTTCAAATCTTGATACATCATCGTTCCTCCAGGGTGGATAGAATAAATAGTATCATGAGCTTCCTTGAGAATAACTTCTTTCAACTCAGAATCTGCTGGTACACAAAGGCATCCTTTGTACCACAAAACTCCTTCTTCGTCTTCGGTGAATCTGGGTACTTTGCATGTACCGATACGACGCTTGATTCCATCGATACTAGCATTTCCTTTCTGTGCCTCTTTGATCTGGCTGATCAAAGTGGGTTGAAGTTCTATGCTAGCCAAAAATCCTTCACTCACTAATTCCATTCGAAAATCTTCCATCTCTTTGTGCAAGCTTGGTTGCTCCTTCAAAATCATGGAGTTCAAGCGGCACGGCAATCTTCTAAGGGCATCTGCTACCACGTTGGCTTTTCCAGGGTGATAGTGAATGTCCAGATCATAATCCTTGATTAGCTCAATCCATCTTCTCTGTCTCATATTCAGCTCCTTCTGAGTGAATATATACTTCAGACTCTTGTGATCCGAATAAATCTCACAATGATTTCCCATTAGGTAGTGCCTCCATGTCTTCAAGGCTAGAACTACGGCTGCGAGTTCGAGGTCATGGGTTGGGTAATTCTGCTCATGTTGTTTCAGTTGTCGAGATAGATAAGATATGACTTTGCCTTCTTGCATTAGCACACATCCGAGACCGATCTTGGATGCGTCACAAAACACGTCGAAGGGCTTCGTGATATCCGGCATGATTAAGATTGGGGCTGAAATCAATCTCCTCTTGAGTTCCTGAAAACTCGCTTCACATTTGTCGGTCCATTCAAACTTCTTGTCCTTCTTCAACAATTGGGTTAGGGGTCTAGCGATACTCGAGAATCCTTCTACGAACTTGCGGTAATATCCCGCCAATCCGAGAAATGCACGAACTTGGGTTTGAGTGGTTAGGGCTTGCCAATCTTCGACATCTTTCACTTTTGCAGGGTCAACGACAATTCCTCTGGCTGATACAATGTGGCCGAGGAATCCTACCTCCTGTAACCAGAATTCACATTTGCCAAACTTGGCATACAACTGATGCTCTCTAAGGGTTCCAAGAATGGTCCTTAGGTGTAGCTCATGTTCTTCTTCTGATTTGGAATAAATCAGAATGTCATCGATGAAAACAACGACAAACTTATCCAGGAAGTCCATAAAAATCTTATTCATGAGATTCATGAAATAAGAGAGGGCATTGGTGAATCCAAAATACATGACATTATACTCATATAATCCATATCTGGTGGTAAAGGCAGTCTTGGGAATATCCTCTGCGCGAATCTTGAGTTGATGATAGCCTGTTCTAAGATCAATCTTAGAAAACACTTTGGCATCGGTCAACTAATCAAACAAATCTTCTATCTTAGGCAACGGGTACTTGTTCTTGATAGTGACATCATTCAACTTCCGATAATCCGTAGACAAGCGGTTACCACCATCCTTCTTGTCCACAAATAAGACAGGTGATCTCCATGGTGACGCACTTGGTTGAATTAATCCAATTTCCAACATGGAATCCAGTTGCTTCTTCAGTTCTGCTAGTTCAGACAGGTTCATACTATATGGCCTCTAGGCTATGGGTCCGGTTCCGGGGATTAGTTCAATGATAAACTCGATATCCCGATCTGGGGGCATACCGGGCAAAACATCTGGAAATACATCGGGGTATTCACAGACTATCCGGACTTGGTCAATGGTAGGTTGGGCTATACTCTTGTTGCACTTGAATTGACGAGGTAAGGTTTCAGATATATGCTCGACTGATATTCCGGCTGTACTGGTCATGGTTATGGCTTTCTTAGCACAGTCAATCAATCCTTTATGTTTGGACATCCAATCCATTCATAGTACTACTTCCAAACCTTTAGTTCCGAGTACTATCAGATAAGCATAAAAATCTATGCCATGGATTCGGATAGGGACGACTTTGCAAATTTTTCTAGCTTTGGTGGTTGAACCGGGGATTTGAACAATCATAACATGCTTCAGTTTGGTTGGTTGAATCTTACTAGTGCATGCAAATTCTTCGGTGACAAATGAGTGCGATGCACCAGAATCAAACAACACTCGAGCAAGTACTGAATTAACAGAAAACATACCCAGCACGACATCGGGCGCTTCCTGGGCTTCTTCAGCATGCATGAGAAAAAGACGACCGTTGCGGTTGAGCGAATTCCCTGGGGCAAACCTTCTTCCAGGCTGAACACGACGCTGCTGCTGAGCTGGGGCATTTGCATTGGGGGCTGCGGCATTCTTCTTGGGACACTCGTTGGAGTAGTGACCCTTATTTCCACAGTCATAACAAGTCACTTGCGACTTGTCCTTTGCTGCAACAGGCAAGGCATTGCTTCCAGTCCTCGGGGCAGTGTTGGTGTTGGTGGCAGCATTGTTGTTATTGAACTTGGGTGGTGCACAGTTGAAACCCAGAGTTGCCGGGGTTGTTGTGATTTCCTCCGGGCCTCGGGTTTCCACGGTTGGGATAGGTCGGACGGTTCATTGGAGGTCTGTTGGTTCTTGGGGCAAATCCTGGAGATGGGTTAGGGAGATACTTTAGGGTCTGATGGGTTCCTGGCTGATGCATCATGCGACGCTTGCTGTTCTCATTGGCTTGGTTGATATTTCCTTCCATCTGGATGGCAGAGTCGACAAGGGCTTCAATATCAGCAAAGGGGATATTGACCAACACAGTCTGCATCTCATCGTGCAGACCATTCAAGAATCGTTATTTCTTCTTGGCTTCGGTGTCGATCTCATCCGAGGCATACCTAGCTAATGACAAGAATTTGTCACGCTATTCCACTACGGTCATCCGTCCTTGCTTCAGTTCTCTGAACTCATCTCTCATTCTCTTGATCAAACCTGGTGGCACATGGGTTCTGCTGAACTTGACCTTGAATTCCTCCCAGGTCATCATCCGTCCTCCGGTCATTGCATGAACGATGTTCCACCATGCTCTTGCATCTCCGGCTAGATAGTGGGTGGTGAACAGAACTTTCTCGTTAGCTTCCACACCGGCGACTTCTAGGTTGTTTTCCATGGTCTGCAGCCAATCATCGGCGTCTAGGGGCTCTTCCGACTTAGTGAAGACAGGTGGGTTGGTGTTTTGGAAATTCTTGAGCTTAGATCCATGGTTGTCCTGATTTCCTTGGCCTTGATTGCTGTGGGCCAGCTGAGCTATCTGCTGAAGGGTGGCTAGGTTAGCTTGACGTTCAGCTCTTTTAGCTTCGCGGTCAGAAACCAACATTTGCAGGATTTGCAACATCGGGTCCGGGGATGAACCACTTTCTCCACATGGCATCTGAAGATTGAGATAGATCATGAGAAAAGAGGGAAATTTCTAAGGTTCCGGGACTTTGAAAAGTGTTTAAAGTTTGACTCAGGTTTTCTAGAAACTTGCTTTTCATTCATTCATTCATTCATTCATAGCACACGATACAAACACACACCACAACAAAGGTAAACAGATGGTTTTAAGAACCATTCTAGAAACTACGATACAGTGGGACCGAATACAACTCACTACGCTAGTGCTCAAGTGCTACTACTCCTCGGAGTTGGTGTAGTCGTTGTCCTCACCATCCTCATCGTCATCGATGAAGGAGAAATCATCCTCATCGGTGAAGAAGTCCATAGCCTAATCCTCCAGAAAATCATCATCATCGCTGAGATAGGAGTAGGGGTCTCCACGAAGATCCTCTCCGGCATTCTCCCTTTCCTCCAACTGCATGTCTCTCTCGTGGATGGTCTCCTCCAAATCCGAGATACGGTGGCGAAGATGGGCAATGATGCACTTTTTCTTGTCGAGCTGACGGCGGCGAGACTTGCGATCCTTCACTAGCATGGCAATGGTCTAATCCTTCGTCTTGATGATGGCGGACTTGTGGTTGGAGTAGTCACGGCAATTGTCCAATTCCTGCTGATGATCGTACATCATGAAGCTAAGGTGGTCCAACTGAGTCTTCAACTCGTGGTGGTATGGGGCTTCCAGTGGCTGTCCCATAGCATCATGCCTTGGACAAAACTCAAACTGGGTACCCTTGATCTGGTTGATACTTTGCCCACACAGATGGGCAAGAGCTTCCTGCATGGCCCTGGCAAGTCCATCGAGCCAGTTGTTTTCTCGCAAGGTGAACTGAATTCCCTCGGCAATGGGAGGTTCAATCTTTCCTCGGAGACTTGTAACAATTAGCCACTGCAGATCTTCTCCTCCTTGATCATTGAGCTGAGCTCCGAAGAACTCAGGGTGCGGACGCTCCAGAAGTTCCGAAAGATGGTCCAAATCCCGCTCAAAGATAAGGTCTCCTCCATTCCCCAACTGATAAAACTTGTTGTACTTCATGTTCATCTATAAGAATATAGGATGAGTAAGTTAGTAGAGTGATCTAGTGTGTCAAATTTTATGTATTTTGCAAGAGTTTTTGGAGGAACATGAATTTTTATGAAAGAATCAAGGTGATAAGAATGGGAATAAGTTTTTGTAAATATTTGCTTCCTTTGGTTTTGAAACTAAGTTTTTGATTCAAACGTCCAGTCTAACTAGGGTCTCCTATGATCAGGATGGCTATGATACCAACTTGTCAACACCCGGATTTTTAATCCCAGATGCCTGTTATGCCATACATCGCAATCCCAGGATTACCATTTTTGCGAGACATAACAGAATTGGATACCACAGTACATCATCCATTACAAACCATACATAAGGTCTTACACAAGTAAGGATATGATGATCCAGTTCTTAATACAACTCAGGCAGCGGAAATACGTAATAATAACAGTAGCGTAGGCGAAGCTCCATCTTCGAGGTCACAGGCAATGCTGACGATGGGAGATGATCCTAGTTGTCGTAACCTTCTTGGGGTCCTTCGTCCGGATACTCCTCTTCATAGTCTGGCCACGAGAATAGCCAGGGACAAAGCCATGAGTACTCTTTAAGTACTCGCAAACTAATACTAACAAGTGAAGGGGGTTTTTGTAGTAGGACACTAAGCTCTAGGGTTATTTTGCAAAAATCCAGATTTACCTCTACTAAGTTCAGAAGCAAGAAAAGCCAGTTGAAATTTTATAACACCTAAGTGGGAACTTGTATTTCATATCACAACTCTGTTGTGGTCAAGTCAAATTCTCAATCCATTTCACAAGTCATTTTGAAAACATCTGACGGGGGAAACAGTATGGCCACTCCAACTGTCCATAACCGCGGACGCGGCTATTCGAATAGTTTGACACTCTGCAGAGATTGTACACTTTCAGCACAACATTCGATACATCCGTCAGGAACAAATCCTGAATTCACCATACTAAGTATGCAGATAATCAATCCTAACCTTTCAATTACACGCCCTATTATAAGCACCTCTCCTGTGAGTTTGGCCTCCCAACCATGACCAACTGTCATCTTGGGTACTTTATAGATGGACAATCTTCACAAGGTAGCCTCAGCTCAGACCTTGGCCATGAGGGAACCCATACTAAGGTATATAAATTTCCAGTCAAGCCCTACCCAATCTTCGGGTATTGTGGTTATACGGTAAAATTGGAATGGTATCGCATCCAGACAACCATCGGTTTTATAAAGGGCTAAGGCTCATGCCTTAACATTTTCATCATCCAAATCATCTGGTGTTCAGAAACACATGTCAAAAGATCTCAGTAGAATGATCCATCATTTTAAGGTTTTCATAACCATTTTCCACCAAGTATTCCCATCTAAAGTTGATCAAGTTTTAGGCTTAGCACTAGCATCTACAAATGAGGGTGAGTACTAATGAGGAGTGGTAAACAAGTGGAGTATAACTAAGTTCAGTCTCATGCCTTAGGATGACATCAAGATTATCTAGCTTTGGCCAAATTTAATGCTGTTTATGCAACCTTCAATTATCCTCCTAGAATCTACAAGTCACTTAAGTAGACTCTAAGTAACAGCTTTGATAAAGAAATAAAGTAGAAAGCTTGCAAGTAAAACTAGGAGGGGGTATCAAGTGGGTATGATCCCATAGGCTTAAGGCATATAGTTGGCATGGTAACAAGCAAGTATTAGCTTGCATAGGTCAACTTGATTAGTAAGGCTTGCTAAAGTAGAGTATGTTGCAAGTGTTAGCTTGGCTTTTGCAGAGCAGTGGTTGAAGTTCTCCTCGGCTTCTTCTTCATAGTATCCTCCTTCCTCCTCGTATCCTTGGTCGGTACTAGCGTCTATGAATAAATACGAGGTACACAATCACCAAACAATACTTAACTACTTTCAATCATCACAGAAAAGTTGTTCTATAGATGATCTAGCATCATCACTAACATCACAAGAATAAAGCATTTATCTTACTTATTTATTTTTAGAAAAGTAATTTCTACTCATTGAAAAACTACTTAAGATTTAATATTCTCCAAACCAAACATGGGATCATGTTGACACATGTCATCACCACATATTTCAGTACATGGGAATGTGATTTAAAGTGGTGTCACAATTTAATAAGGTTTAACATTTTTTTTATAAATCATTAAAGTGGCTAGAAATGCCTATGTGGCATTCTTTTATTACTTGAACATTATTTCTGTAAGTAAACCCATATATTTTTATATATTCTGAAAGGTATGATCAAATATGATTTTTGAGAGTTGGAATCAACTCAAAAGCTATTATGGTTTAAATTTGAAAAATGTTTGAATGCAGAAAAGCTTCTACCTTGTTATTTTTACCAAGGTTGATCTATAGGTCCAAATGATTTGAGTCCAACGGGCTTGGATTAAGCATTTCAATACCTTTATAACAAAATTGATTTCATTCAATTTGGTTCACTAAACCGAGCTGGGTTGATTTTTGAAACTAGGTACAGAACTAATTTTGAATATAAATAGAAAAAGCTAAATTCAAACAGGTGGGCTGCGTGGGAAGGGATAATGGGCCGGCCCAGTGTCACTCCGCAGCGCAGGGCGCAACTGACAGGGGGTCTACTGGTCAGTGACTCTTTAAACGCGAAGCGGTACGGGGCGATGTGGTGCGTTGGATTAGAATGAAGATCGACGGCTGAGGGTCGTCGTCGACGATGAATAGGTCACCGGCAAGCTCGAATCCTAGCGGCGCAGTGGGGGTGCATAGGGGGCATACCGGGGCTCCAGTGACGACGGCGAGGCGGGCAAACGACGAAGTCGATGACGGCAAACTCAGGGGTGGTCGCGGCAGCTCCTGGGGTGGACGAAATCAACAGCTCCTCTTCTCCTCTGCAGCGGTGAGCTCCGGCCAAATTCCGGCGATGCGCTGCTCGCCTTGCTCCGTCTAAGGGGTGGAACAATCAGTGAGGTGAGGTAAGTGAGATGGTGTGAAGAAATCGAGCTGGGATCGTCTCCTTTTATAGGCCCGACGACGAGACCGAGAGGGATGGGAAGGCGATGGTGGCGACACGGCTACGGGCGGCTAGAGGAATGGCTGAGGTTGGTGATCGACGGGTGGTCTCCTGGCGATGCTCTATGGTTTAAATGCCCGTGTAGGGGCGGTGGCAAACGGTCGGGAACGCACGATGCTTTGCGAGGCAGAGGCGGCGAGCTCTGCGGCGAGCGGTGGCTACGAGGTACGGGCGGTGAAACGATCATGTGTGGTGGTCTCCTGGGACGGTGGGATGCATGCTGGCGGGCAGCGAGGGCTCGAGGTGGTCGGGTTGCGTGGGAACGGCGTGTTCTCTGCGGTGCGCGTCGGCATGGTCGACAGCGGCACGGGCGCGGTGTTCCTGGCGGTTCTGTTTGTTGTCTTCGAGCTAGGGCTGGTCGAGAGGGGGCGCTGAGGCATGGGATGCATGCTAGACAAGGTTGGCACGACTAGTTCTTCTCCTAGCTTGCTGTCCACACTGGGGTGACATGGGTGCTCTCGGCCTGTTCACCATTAATGACATTGGAGAGATTACAGTGGTGCTAGAGCTTAGTTAAGTTTGCTAGATGATCTACTGAGGCTAGTGTAACCAGAGAGGGAACAAGGTTGGCTCAAAACACTGCTCAAAATAGTGTTTGTGATTTGGTTGATTTGAATCTGCAACCTGTTTGATGAAATGGCCGCATGAACTCAAGTTTTGAATTTTGAAAATATTTTTGATGGGTGTGCTAGGCATGTGCTGGTGATACTGTGGATGCTTGGGTTTTGAAAAATGAGCTTGTTTGAGTGGTTTTTGAAATAGTGGGATCTTCCCATATGAAATAGATTCAATTTTAAACTATCATTTAAACTAAGCATTTGAATATTTTTGGATGATCACAAAGTGGGCCTTGGTACCTTGTTATGAGTACTATCAAGGGGTGCAAAGATCCATACATGTTTCTGTTAAGTTTTGAAAGTTAGAGATAGCCAAAGTAGGCATGGAAGTTAAATTGGCCAAAGTGACCATTCACTTAATTTGTTTGTCTTTGGGAAAAGTTTGGGGATTGTTTAGATGATGTTTATTTCACCTAATAATCATTTTACAAGCATAGAAACACAGAATCATGGAAATTCAAAAGAATCCAAATTTTAATACACACACATATGAATGCTTTCATATTTTTAATTAGAAAAGTTTTTGTTAACCCTAAATTTGATTATTAGAGTTTGATGATCCAAGTTTAGTATTTTTGGGATGTTACATATTATGTGAGTTTTATTGATGATTTTAGCAAGTTTACATGGATTTATTTGCTCAAGAAAAGATCTGATGTGTATCAAGTCTTTCTTAACTTCCAAAAACTTATTGAACCCAAGTTTGAGCGCAAAATTAAAACTATGCAAACTGATTGGGGTGGTGAATATGAAAAACTCCATGGTTTCTTCCAAAAGGTTGGAATTGCTCATCATGTCTCTTGTCCACATGCACACCAACGAAATGGTTTTGCAGAACGTAAACACCGACACATTGTTGAAGTAGGCCTCTCATTGCTTGCTAATGCCTCAATGCCTTTGAAATATTGGAATGCGGCTTTTCTCACAGCCACCTTTCTCATTAACTTGCTTCCTAGCAAGGTTATTAATTTTGAAACACCTGTAGAATGCCTAGTCCACACCACACCCAACTATGAGTCTCTCCGCACCTTTGCTTGTGCTTGCTGGCCTAATCTTAGACCATACAACACAAGGAAACTTGCCTTCCGTTCTACAAGGTGTGTCTTTTTGGGTTATAGCCCCCTTCATAAAGGTGTCAAATGTCTTGATGTGTCTAGTGATCGTGTTTACATATCTAGAGATGTGGTCTTTGATGAGCAAGTTTTTCCATTTGCCTCGCTACATCCAAATGCTACTGCTCAACTTCGAAAAGATATTCTGTTGCTTCCTACACATACACCATCCATGCATGAAACTAATGGGGATGCACCAAATGATGATCATATGCATTTGCCTATCATACCAGTTGTTACTAATAATTACCAGGAACATCGAGTACCTCCTACTCCCGAAGAAGGTGCGACGCATGAAGAAAGTGTAGAAGAAAATCCTGACCAAAACGATGAAGAAAGGACCGAAAACAGTGAAGAAACTGATGCAGAATCGGACCAAACAGGACAAACTGGTGCTGACTCCAAGTCTGATCCGCAATCTCCCTCGGATCCTACGTCGTCTGATCCCGAGGAGCCTTCTAGGCGTGGTCCAGTGGGCGGGAGTCGCTCTGATTCGCCGGCACGGACTCCTGTGCGGTCCCCAGGCGCACATGCTCCCGACCAGCCGCCGTCCTCTGCTGCGCGGTCGTCTCCACCGACGCGGGCGAATTCCCCGCATGCACGTGGCCCTCGGTTCCGGTCCCTGTCTCCGGAGCGGTCTCCCAACACTCGAGGTTCCGACCGTGAGCCTTCCCAGGAGATGCTGCACCCATCAGCTGTCGCCACGCCGCCGCAGCCACGACGTGCGCCCGCTGATGACGCTTCCACTGCAGGATCCGATCCTGCCTTTGGATCTTCTGCGCTGATCACTCCTGCAGCTCCACCTGTACAACGCATGAGCACTCGCCTTCAAAAAGGTATTCGACAACTAAAAATTTATAAAGATGGTACCGTTCGGTATGGATTATTCACAGCTACAGGAGAACCTAGTTCCACCTCTGAAGCACTGAGTAACAATAATTGGCGTAAAGCCATGGAAGAAGAATATGCTCCACTTATTCAGAAAAAACATGGCATCTTGTGCCCCCAAGTCGTGGTAAGAATATGATTGACTGTAAGTGGGTATACAGAATAAATAAGCGTGTAGATGGTACTCTTGACAGGTATAAGGCCAGGCTTGTAGCAAAAGGATTCAAACAACGCTATGGTATTGACTATAAGGATACATTCAGCCCTGTTGTTAAAGAAGCTACCATCAGAATTGTTCTTTCCTTGTCTGTGTCCAGGGGCTGGAGTCTTCGGCAGCTAGATGTCAAGAACGCGTTCCTACATGGTGTTCTGGAAGAGGAAGTGTATATGCGACAACCTCTAGGTTTTTAACATCCTCATGCTCCCCATTATGTTTGTAAGTTGGACAAGGCACTATATGGTCTGAAACAGGCTCCCAGGGCGTGGTATGCTTGTCTTAGTATGAAGCTTCATGATCTTGGTTTCATTCCCTCCAAAGCTGACACGTCCTTGTTCCTTTATCACAAGTCAGGTATCACAACCTTTTTTCTGGTATATGTTGATGATATTATAGTCACAAGTTCCTCCAATGCTGCTATATCCCACTTACTTCAAGATCTCAATAAATACTTTGCAATCAAAGATCTTGGCGACTTACATTTTTTCTTGGGCCTTGAAGTGAAGAAATTCGATGATGGTTTGCTGCTGACACAAGAAAAATATGCTACAGAGTTACTTGTCAAAGTTAACATGCTGGATTGCAAGGGTGCTCCTACTCCCTTGTCCTCATCGGAACCTCTCTCTCTTGCTGAGGGTGATCCACTTGGCTCTGAAGATAGTTCTCGGTATCGTAGCATCGTTGGTGCTTTACAGTACCTCACCCTGACACGTCCTGATTTGTCCTTTTCAGTCAATTAGGTCTGTCAGTTCCTTCATGCTCCTACCACAGATCATTGGACAACAGTCAAAAGAATTTTGAGATATGTCAAAGACACACTTACACTTGGTACTACATTTCAGAAATCTCGTTCCACCTTGTTGAGCGCCTTTTTCGATGCAGATTGGGCTGGTTGTCTTGATGACAGGTGCTCTACGCAGGCGGGGGGGGGGGGGGGGTGCTGTCTTTATTGGTTCAAATCTGGTTTCTTGGAGTGCTAAGAAACAAGATACTGTCTCTAGGTCTTCTACAGAAGCAGAATATAAATCTTTGGCGAATGCTACTACAGAACTTATGTGGGTTGAAGCTCTCCTGAGAGAACTTGGTGTCTTCCTACAACAACGACCTTGTCTATGGTGTGATAATTTGAGTGCCACCTACTTGTCTGCCAACCCAATTTTTCATGCCCGCACAAAACATATTGAGATTGATTACCACTTTGTCCGTGAACGAGTGGCAAATAAGCAGCTGGATATTAAGTTTATCTCTAGCAAAGATCAAATTGCAGATGGTTTTACAAAGGCTCTTCCTGTCAGAAATATTCATGAGTTTAGGCGTAATCTAAACCTTCGAGGAAGTTTAGATTAAGAAGGGGTGTTAGAGTTGTATTCTCCTCGCATATATGCCCTCAATGTATTGCCACCGGTGGGGCTGTTCCACCACATATATAACACGTAGCCGATCCTCCTAACGGAGGCATTGTTCCACCCAAAGACCAATAAGGACAATCAGACTGGAAATGCCCCGTAACATTGCAATTATAACACCTGACTTTAGTTATGTCAAACTTACGGTGCTTTTTTCCTTTTCCCTGTTCATTCCTCTTGTCGCCGCCGCTGGTCTGGCCGCGGTCACCATTGGGTTCTTCTTGCTCCCGGAGCTGGATCCACCTGATCCATCACCGATTTTCTTGCCCTTCATTAGCGACTCCAGTGCACGGGTGACAAGCATCAACTTCTCGTCCTTGTCGCCGCTGCCACTACGACGCCTTCCTCGCTGGCTTTCCTCGAACGAGACCAGCCGCCCGACAGCCTCAGAGATAGACATGGTCGAAAGATCTCCCCACTGTTCTATCGTGTTGACGATCTCGACGAACTGGTCTGGGACGGCGCCGAAGAGGTGCTCGATCACGGACTCGTCCGAGACAGTCTCGCCGAGCGATCGAATTTCGCCCACCAGCGAGGTAATCCTCTGCGCGAACACCGTGACGGTCTCGCCGTCGTTCATCTCCATCCTATCGAGCTGCTGCTTGAGCTGCTTCACGCGCGCCTTCTTGACGCGATCTTCTCCGACGCGCATGCGCTGATCGCCTCCCAGGCCTCCACCGCGGTTTCATACTCCGCGATGGCCATGACCATGGAGTCAGACAGGGACTGAGAGAGGGCAGTGAATGCATCCTCATCTTTTCCCTGATCATACTCCCCTTTCCCTTCGACCGCCGTCCCGCAACCAAGGGTTCGCATGATGATCCTCATCTTCACGGACCACACGCCGTAGTTCGTGTCCGTGAGCTGCGGGTAGTGAATAGGAACACCACCTCCTCTTGACGCAGATCGAACCACGACGGTGCCTTCACTTGCGCCAGCGTCGGCTTTCGGCCTCCTGCCGGGGGGCGTGTACTTTCCGCCGCTCGACTCGCTCTTCTTCGATGGAGTCTGATCCCCCATCGCCGTTCACCGCCGCCTTCACGCCACCAACAACACCGCCACCTTAATCGCCTCCTAGAACCTAAGGGCTATGATACCAATTGAAAGATTTAAGCCCTGGAACTCAACGCGATCTCGTGGATTGCTAGTGGATTCAATTTCGTCGCTCTAAAACTACTCCCCTGTCAACACACACGAACACTCAGGAACAGCGACAGACAGTTTTTGCGACGCACTCTTCCCTTTTTATTCAACTGAGAAACAGATGTGAGCGATAACTACGCCATGATCCGACTTGCATGCGCCATCCCACGGCTTTGGATCGTGGACTCGCTCGTGGCCTAAACTATAACCTGGCCGCAACATGGACTCTGCATGTTTCCGGCCTTACAAGATTGGCATGTACAAATACAGTACATACGACAGCTAGAGACCAAACTGAAAACATGACAGGTTCTGAAAGAAAATAAATAGGGATACAAAATAAAATGACAAGATTATTCCTAACAATCCGCACCGCGAGGAGGAGCATGGCGGCGGCGAGGGCGGAGAGGACGAGGGAGTGGCGGGCGAGGACGAGGCGGAGGTAGAGGTCGCTCCCGCACGCGTTTGGCGGGTTGGACGGGTCCACGCGGAAGGTGCTGCTGCCCAGCACGGAGACGAGGAAGAGCAGCCTCAGCTGCTCGGTGGCGACTGCCTTGAACCTCGCCATGTCCTGCTCGCTCGGTGTGGCGGTGGTGCCCTCTGCTCTGGCTGCTTGCTACGGACGGACAGGGGGAGGGGATGGAGCGCAAGCTGGCTGTAGGTTTATACACACAGGCCTAGCTTCTTGACTTCCAGTACAGGAGGCTTGACTGGCGCTTGACTGGCCAGAGGGTGAGATATGAATTTGAGAGAAATGATATGTCTGTATGTAATCGTGAGAGAAATGATATTATATAGCATCAACGTATATAGCATTTAGTAGCATAGAATAATATGTATATAGAAACTTGTTTAAAATGAAAACACAAAATAAAAATTAATTAAACACAAAAAAAAAGAAAACCCTAAAACCTCATCGATCTACCAACCCGGAAGCCGCGGCAGGAGATGAGGTTTTAGGGTTTTCTTTTTTTTGTGTTTAATTATTTTTTATTTTGTGTTTTCATTTTAAACAAGTTTCTATATACATATTATTCTATGCTACTAAATGCTATATACGTTGATGCTATATAATATCATTTCTCTCACAATTACATACAGACATATCGAGGGACTAGAGCTGAGCAGCTGAGGAGGGACTTATCGAGGGCGTCTAGATTGAATAACTGAAATAGTTCACAAAGTTCAATAGAGATCATGTCTGGACAGAAGTACTCCTCTCGAACTTTACATAGGATAAATTGTCGCTCGTCCTTTGTGACTTTTAAGTACTAGGCATGCAAAAGTCTCATATGTGTTGGCAGATCATCGAATACCTCATCGCTGACCAGAGGCTCCCCATAGAAAAATTTCCATGCTATTGGTGCCTTGGCGACATCTCCGCCACCTAGAATTAGTTTAACATGAACGTTACACTCCTTGGCTAATTTAATAGCTTCTTCCATATCTACTGCACCTTGAGCGGGCTGGGGTAACACCTTGAGCGGGGCAATAGATTGTTTTGCCTGTTGGCCGAGATGGGCAACTTCTTTTGATCTTCTCCCGATTGCAGTACTGCTTGATGACTTCTCTTCTAGTGTCTTCGTAAGACAGCGTGTATAGTCATATTTCCTATTTAAAACATGTTGGGGTGGTTGTGCAAGGAATGCCTTGAAGTGATTATTGTCTTTTGGATCAATTTGCACCTGTGGCTCGTGTTGTTTTGGTGCAAAATGGGCCTTCAATTTGGCTTGGGAGATGATCATGCTTTCCTCATCAGTCCGGTGATAAGCTAACTTGGGAGGAGATGACGGTACTCTTGGGAGGGGCTCTTGTCATTTTTGGCGTAGGTTATCCCTCCACGTAGAGGTGCTATTCTTCCGCTTTCTTCCCTTTGGTTCAGTGGGCGGAGGCGGAGGCGCCGGAGATGGAGATGCACTCGCGCCGCGGTCCCTCTCAGGGAGGGATGGGCTATTGTTTCTCGGTGGAGACAGTGGACTCGGAGGTGATGGTGGCCTCGGAGGTGATGGATTGCTTCTCGAAGGAGAAGATTGCCTTGGCGCCCAGCCTGGAAACACGATGTGCTGCTTTTTCCAAAGAATGATCCCACCCTCCACTTCTCCTAGTGTTTTCTCCCCTTTACCTGCAGGGATGTCAAGCTCCAGTGATCGACATGTCGGTTCAACTTCATCCACACCGACACGAGCATAGCCAGGTGGAATCTGACTTCCATGGTAGGTCGCTTCCGGTGGACAAGGTAAAGCAAAGCCGAGCGCCACCTTCATAGAAATGTTCTTCACTGTCACATGTAGCTCACAAGCTGTCCTTGCCTTGACTTGATCCACGGGGTAGCAAACCATCGTTGCACCGGCCGTATCATCTATCACTAGTGCATTATTCTCCATCACCAGTAGATTATTAGATGGTACCTCCGTGGAAGCCACGCTGCTTCTCCGCTGAGATGGGCCCACTGGACTGTTGAATGCTGGATCTTGTTGTCGGGCCAGTACTCTAAGTTCATTAATCTGGTCCTGCTGCAGCTTGAAGATGGCTTGAAATTCCTCGTTCCTTTTTTCAACCGCCTCCAAACGCGCTGCCTCCTCCGCCTTCTGCTGGTTCATTTTTCTGGATCGGCTTCTATAAGTGTCAATGTCCTAGGGAAAACTCAGTCTTGCATGGAACAGATGGTCCAAAGCCTTGTGTTTGTCCGAATTTTTTAGGATTCCCGAGGGCATATGTCAGCTCATCGTTCTCTCTGTCGGGAACAGACTTTCCATCTTCTATCTCTTTTATCACTTTAACAAGGTTATCTTTGGGTTTAATAATGACCTTCTTTATAACAATAATCTCCCCGATTTCAGTGTCATACGATTCCCCATGCCCAATTAACCAATTTTTTGACCTCACGAGCCACTGATTTGTAGCTGGAATGACCCCTTTAGCACACATTTGTTTCTCGGTTTTTGCCCACTTAGGCATGGCCGTCTTGTAGCCACCTTTTCCCATAGTATGGTGATATTTATTTTTGGCCGCATTTTCCTGATTCTTTGCCGACCTTTTCTTAGCTTCTTTTGAGACCTTGTACTCCACAAATGCGGCCCAGTTATCCCGCTGCTTCTCCACCAGGCCAGTGAATGGCGGAGTCAGCTTCTTCTTGACAAAGTTGTTGCACAATATTTTCTTCTAGTCCTTGAATTGTTCGCCCATCTTCTTAAGGGGCCACGTTCAGACTATCAACCTCAATGCCTCATTGAGTTCAAGAGTGTCCAATTCAGGTAGAGAGAAGTGTGTCATGAGCGAATTCCAAAGACACTCTTTGGCTCTGTCATCGACAAAACTTGCTCCAACTTGATCACTTTTCTTTCCTGGCTTATTGCACTTATGAGTGGTGATCGGGATGGTGTCCCTGACTATCACTCCGCATTGATATACAAATACACTTGCGGCCTCTGTCGGCTCCAAAGGTTCGCCCAGCTCAGAAACTACATCAATAGTGAAACGCGCACCATCGGCCAACTTTTTGGTCGGGCCTCATTTCCTTGCAGAAGATTGGCCCGATGCGGAGGTCTAAGAGAAGAAATAGTCATTAGTATACATATATATATATATGAATCAACTAATGCATCTACTAGCTCGTGATCAGTAGAGGCTTTATATACCTCGCCAGACTTTGCTATGGTGTCTCCACTGTCATCTCCATCATCGTCTCCACCAAAGAATTCATCATAGTTGTCTCTACCGTTGGCTTCATCCAAGTTGAGGTATTGGGAGCCATCATCATCTCCATCGTCGTTTGCTCCATCGTAATGGTAACCTCCTGTACCCTCATCTATCATCTTGTACATGCGCTCTTCATCGTCTCTACCGTCCATAACTTAACTAATACATAAGAAAGATAAAACCATTTTGCTTAATGGGATAAATAAAGGAAGATAAAGTAATTCAGCTTAATATACCATATTACACATTAAAGTACCAATTAAACAATACGATGAAGAAAGATAAAGTACCAATTAAACAACAATACATCTCGAATAATCCATATAGTACAATAATAATAAAAGATAGTACCCTATTACACATCTAGCTCAACCAAGACGTCGAGCCCCGGCTACTGAGCCGCGGGAGGTGTGCACCCATAGAGTAGGAACCATCACTGGATAATATCTTGGGTAAGGTGCCTGAAAAACCTGCCAGGTATTAGCGACCCGAACTTCCAAAATGTGCATGTAACATCGGACGTGCTCGTCCTCCTCCCTGACACGATGTTGTACCATCTCGTCACGGGCCGGCTCCCTCTACACCGCGCCTGGACCACTCGGCCTCCACCATAGAAGATCCAGGTCGATGACGACACCTGAATTCCTCACCAAACCACGTCTCCCGGCTGGTAGAACCTCCTAGTGCCAGCTCGGCGGATCCCAGTCCCGTGGATGCCCGACGACAGAGTCTAGTATTCCTCCGTTGTTCCCGCCGAGTGAACGCGGATGAGGATGCGACATAATCCCTAAACACAAAATTAAACCTATACACTTTAAACATGACACTAACAAAATTACAACTAACTATATTACACTAAAAAAATTAACTATATTACACTAATTAAACCTATCAACTAACTATATTACACTAATTAACACTAACGAAATTACAACTAAGTAACACTAACAAAATTACAAATAATTAACACTAACAAAATTACAACTAACTATATTACACTAACTATATTACACTAATTAACACTAACAAAATTACAACTAATTAGGGTTTAGGATCACCTGCGGGGCGGCGGTGCGGGCGGCGCGGCGCGGTCGGCGGGTCGCCGGGTCGGCTAACGGTGGCGAGTGGGCGACGTGGGCCGGGGGAGGGGCTGCACGGGCGTGGGCGGCGCGGCGGAGGGGCGCCACGGGCGCGGGCGGTGCACGAGCGTGGTGGTGGACGGCTGAAAGAACATTTCATAATCCCTAGTGTTTTGTGTGTTAGATAATAATATCAAGGATTATTTAATGTGTGTTGAAGTGTTGCAGTTCCCTCTAAGGAAAAAGGAAAAGCAATTTGCCTTTGGGGGCGGATAATCCGCCCCCCCCAGGGGCGGATAATCCGCCCCACCCTTTTCCTAGGTAGGCGCAAGCCCTATAAGTGGGGTGGAGTTTCCGCCGGATTTTCTGGACCCGTCGGATAATCCGCCCTTCAAGGGGGCCGGATAATCCGCCCCTCATGCTCAGCTTGAAGTTTGCCAAGGCGCAAGCCCCAGGGGGGGGGGGCGGAGTTTCGGCTGGATTTTCTGGCCACGTCGGATAATCCGCCCCTGGAGGGGGCCGGATTTTCCGCCCCCAAGATCTTCATCAAATTCTTCAAGGCGCCATCCCCAGAGAGGGGGCGGATTTTCACCCCGGAGTATCCGCCCTGGGGGCGGAGTTTTCCCCGGGGGCGAATAGTATGCCCCTAGTGGGGGGGGGGGGGGCGGATAATCTTCCCCCAAACTTGTTCAACGGCCATATCTGTGCATGGGGTATTTAAGCCAGCCTTCCCCCTCCTGCCAGATCGCTTGGTTCATTCGTAAAAGTCAAGATCTGATCTGCAACCTTCATCCAAGAGAGCTCCACCTAGATCCACCCAAAGTCCCTGTCCCTTGGGGAATTTAAGGAGGAGGACTCGATCTTCAACAACTGCAATCAAGGCTTCATCTCCTCTCCATTCATTTGGAGAATCACCGATCTAGTATTTCTTGCAAATACCTTGATCCTTGTTTTGTTTATATTGATAAACCTTGTTCTTGTGATGGCTTGTTGTCATCTCGGGATCCCCCAATTCAGTTGTGGGTGTGTGCCCCAGTAGAGTTGTAAAGGCACCGGTTCCCGCCTCGAAGGGTACCAATAGTGGATCAGGCCTGTCGTGGCAAGATCCATTGGAGAATAGGGTGAGGCCTATTGTGGCGTGGTAATCTTAGAACCGCCCACCCCTCCAACGCAGATGCACTTCCCTTAACAAGGAAGGAACTGCGCTAAAACAAATCCCTGTGTCTCCGCGTGCTCCACCACGGTTCCCTCGCTCCTCTCTTTACGTGCTTAGTAGCTTGGTTTGCATATAGGGAAATTCTCGTAGCTACATATCTAGAGAATTTACTTTGTGTCAAGCCTAAAATTTAAAAAGAACTAAAAATTGATTAGCACCTATTAACCCCCCTTCTAGGTGCCCATACGATCCATTTCAATTAGTATCAGAGCCCCGGCTCTTATTTCGGGCTTAACCGCCTAAGAGAAGTATGGGTTCCAAGGTAGATGGGAGTGATGCTCCGGTGGTAGTCACCATGAACGATCTCAAGACGTTGGAAACAACCTTGGTGAGTTCAATGGAGGCTAAGATGGAAGAGATGCGTCAATTGATAATGCGTCTCTCCACATCCGCAGCATCACCTCCATCTAACTCTGAGGCTACCACTCCGCAATCCAAGGAAACGGGTAAAACCGATTCCAAAGATAACGAAGTGGTTGGTGATGGCACTAGAAAGATCTCCTCCTCGAAAAAGGATAGTGGTAAGGAAGGATACAATGAGGTTTCCCATGTGTATTCTCCTGATCCACCTATCCCTCACCCACATATACATAATAGGGGTGATCCACCCAAACTTTCAGCATCTACTTTTACTCAATGGCAATTTTTGATGAAGTCTCATGTGTGCAGTTCCTCCATTGAGTTGTGGAAAATCATCGAGAATGGTCTTTATGTTGGAAATCCCAACAATCTCACAAGAAGAGAAGTTGTCGATAGTCAACTCAACGCTACAGCTCTACACATGATACAGCTTGTTGTGGGTGACAAAGATATGCCACACATTCAGCATCTTAGTACAACTAAGGAAGCTTGGGATGCTCTCACCAAGCTCTTCATCGGAAATGAAAGTATGAGAAAGAATAGATATGATGCTTTGAGCAATGAAGCTGAAGGATTTTATATGTTGGATGGAGAAAACCACGAGGACATGTATAGGAGGCTCAAGGCTATAGCCACAACTTTCAGGAATCATGGTGCCTCTCACGTTGATGATGCATGGATCAAGCGCAAGTATGTCAGTGCTCTTATTCCATTTGAGCCCACAGATTTGAAAAGTATCCAAGGTAGGCATAACTACCACCTTATGACATCCAATGAGGTAATGCAAGAAATGGCCGCTTTCAAAGTGGCTGCCAAGAATGCCGAAGATGCTCGTGCACGAGCTATGTGGATGCAAAAGAGGGTCAACATGGCCTTGAAGACTAGTGTGATTGATCATTATGAATATGCCATAGAAGGTATGGACTGTCCCGAGGATATAAAAAGGATCCACGGACAATACCTGTCTCTTTATGCTAGAAACTTTTGGAAAGACCCGGCCAAGGCTAAAGCTGAACTAGAACGCAAGAGTGGAGCTTATGGAAGAAAGGAAAATGGTACCAAGCTAAGATCATGTTTCAACTGTGGAGACCGGCTGCACTTTGTAGTTGAGTGTCCATATCAAAGTAGGGAAGATAATGGAGGAAGACTTATTTTCAAAGACAAGTCAAAGGATCCACGCAAGAAAATGTTTGTAAAGAAGAATGCTCCTTTCAAGAAGCAACCAAATATTGTTCTAGTGGCTCAAGAAGAATATTCTTCGGGAAGTGAAGATGAGGACGAGGATGATAGCTCTCAAGAGGTGGCTGCTATAGTCACCACATCTACATCAACATCTCTCTTCGACTCTCCGAACAAAAACGTCATCAACAAGAATGCTACTTGTCTCATGGCAAGAAGTTCTGAGGTAATTACTTCTAACTCTTCTTTTCCTAAGGCTATGATTGACATGGATGATCCTACTAGTCTTAAGGTTAAAGAAGAGATTATTGCTTTGGACTATTTATTCACTAACTTGCAAGGTGAGCACAAAATATGTTTTGAAGCTCTTATGGACTAGCTGGCCCCAAATGAAGCTCTCCTCGAAGAAAAGGGAAAAATTGAAAGGGAGGATGCAATGGAAATTGCATCCTTAAAAAATGCTCTAGAAGAAGAAGAAGAGGCTCGGGTTTCTCTTGAAGAGAGGCTTGAGTCCATTGAGGAGTCACATGAAGAAATAGTGGCTAAACTTGTTAAGGAACGTGACAATGCAGTCGCCAAAGCAAAGAAGTTAAAGAAGGAAAAGATTGACTTTGGGGCTGGTCATGATAGACTCTCGGAGGAATTGGAGAAACTTGACATCGGTCACAAGGCGTTGAAAAGCGATTTCTCCATTCTCAATGAGTCACATGATCAGCTCCAAATTCGATTGGCCAAGTATGATGTTCCTAGCACATCCAATTCAACATATAGTCACAAGGAAAATGCTAGTGTGGAAGAAGAATTTGGCAAGGACATCACTCCCTTGAAGTTCTTGGCAAGCAAAAGTCAAATCTGTTGGGCCATGCAGAGATAAAACAAAACCTTTTCCTCTAACGTGGTGATCCCAAGATCTATCTGAGGTAGAAGGCCACGAGGTTTACCACTAGACGCGCAGTTGCGGATTACTGATGAAGCGCGTCAGTTGATGCAGTGTAGTCCTCACGATCCGATCGTCCTGGTGCTGATCGTACATCCCCTCTGTTGGTATCCACACATACAAGGAGGAGCACCGACGGCGAACTGCTAGGTTCGATACAACGACAGGACTGCTGTGGAGCTAGGGTTTCCAACTCATGGAATGACCTAACTGAACAACGATTAACTTTCCTGGGTTATGATGCTCCACTATATATAGGGAGTGAACGTGGGCTCTGCTCGTGCAGCCCATTCACTAAAGCCCATATAATATTTGTCCCTGTGAGTCCGACTCACTGACTCAGTACAAATCAGGGTCGGGTCCAACCGAACCAGATTTCCAGTTCAGATCCAATCCGAATTTGCTCCCGCTCTTAAGTGTGTGACCCCGCAGGCTCATGGCTACTTGGACACGATTGGAGTCCGACTCTCAATCGATCAGTCGGTAGCGGATCCTAGCAGAACGTGCCGACTCCCAAGTACCAAAGAGTCATGACGACTTGCCTTTCCAATGTGACTTGCGTCCGAGTCCCTTTTGCCTCACGATATACCTTGTCATACTATAGGCGAATAATTGTCATCCCTTAAATAGTCCGACTCTTTTCTCGATCCGAGATAAGTGATTCACCCGACTAACTCTTAGTCGATCGCCTCGGTTAACACTTAACCGAGTCGTGCATGGACATGCTTTGCGAATCATATCATCCGAGAGGGCCCAGAGAATATCTCTCCGAGTGGAGGGGCAAAATCCCATCTTGGTTATTCACATCACACAGCTTGATTCTCAGTCGACCCAAACTCTGCCTTTATGACTGCCCAGTTACGGATCAGCGTTTGACAGAACCTAAGTCGGTGATCCTCAACTCGGACTATGAAGTAACCTCAGGTCTAAGGATTACATTGATTGAGATATACAAATGACAACTTGTTCGTTGTACCTCAATATGGGTCAATCCGAATTGCTAAACTCTTTAGCCGAATCTGTGTAAGTCGGAATAGCATCTCCATGCCCATGACAAGTGGAACCGAGTCATCAATCCGACTTTCACATTGATCTAAGTTGTGTGTCCAACACAACCTGAATGACCAAGGACATTTAGTACAAACAACATGAATGTATAGTTCCCGCCTCGAAGGGTACCAATAGTGGATCAGGCCTGTCGTGGCAAGATCCATTGGAGAATAGGGTGAGGCCTATTGTGGCGTGGTAATCTTAGAACCGCCCACCCCTCCAACGCAGATGCACTTCCCTTAACAAGGAAGGAACTGCGCTAAAACAAATCCCTGTGTCTCCGCGTGCTCCACCACGGTTCCCTCGCTCCTCTCTTTACGTGCTTAGTAGCTTGGTTTGCATATAGGGAAATTCTCGTAGCTACATATCTAGAGAATTTACTTTGTGTCAAGCCTAAAATTTAAAAAGAACTAAAAATTGATTAGCACCTATTAACCCCCCTTCTAGGTGCCCATACGATCCATTTCAATTAGTATCAGAGCCCCGGCTCTTATTTCGGGCTTAACCGCCTAAGAGAAGTATGGGTTCCAAGGTAGATGGGAGTGATGCTCCGGTGGTAGTCACCATGAACGATCTCAAGACGTTGGAAACAACCTTGGTGAGTTCAATGGAGGCTAAGATGGAAGAGATGCGTCAATTGATAATGCGTCTCTCCACATCCGCAGCATCACCTCCATCTAACTCTGAGGCTACCACTCCGCAATCCAAGGAAACGGGTAAAACCGATTCCAAAGATAACGAAGTGGTTGGTGATGGCACTAGAAAGATCTCCTCCTCGAAAAAGGATAGTGGTAAGGAAGGATACAATGAGGTTTCCCATGTGTATTCTCCTGATCCACCTATCCCTCACCCACATATACATAATAGGGGTGATCCACCCAAACTTTCAGCATCTACTTTTACTCAATGGCAATTTTTGATGAAGTCTCATGTGTGCAGTTCCTCCATTGAGTTGTGGAAAATCATCGAGAATGGTCTTTATGTTGGAAATCCCAACAATCTCACAAGAAGAGAAGTTGTCGATAGTCAACTCAACGCTACAGCTCTACACATGATACAGCTTGTTGTGGGTGACAAAGATATGCCACACATTCAGCATCTTAGTACAACTAAGGAAGCTTGGGATGCTCTCACCAAGCTCTTCATCGGAAATGAAAGTATGAGAAAGAATAGATATGATGCTTTGAGCAATGAAGCTGAAGGATTTTATATGTTGGATGGAGAAAACCACGAGGACATGTATAGGAGGCTCAAGGCTATAGCCACAACTTTCAGGAATCATGGTGCCTCTCACGTTGATGATGCATGGATCAAGCGCAAGTATGTCAGTGCTCTTATTCCATTTGAGCCCACAGATTTGAAAAGTATCCAAGGTAGGCATAACTACCACCTTATGACATCCAATGAGGTAATGCAAGAAATGGCCGCTTTCAAAGTGGCTGCCAAGAATGCCGAAGATGCTCGTGCACGAGCTATGTGGATGCAAAAGAGGGTCAACATGGCCTTGAAGACTAGTGTGATTGATCATTATGAATATGCCATAGAAGGTATGGACTGTCCCGAGGATATAAAAAGGATCCACGGACAATACCTGTCTCTTTATGCTAGAAACTTTTGGAAAGACCCGGCCAAGGCTAAAGCTGAACTAGAACGCAAGAGTGGAGCTTATGGAAGAAAGGAAAATGGTACCAAGCTAAGATCATGTTTCAACTGTGGAGACCGGCTGCACTTTGTAGTTGAGTGTCCATATCAAAGTAGGGAAGATAATGGAGGAAGACTTATTTTCAAAGACAAGTCAAAGGATCCACGCAAGAAAATGTTTGTAAAGAAGAATGCTCCTTTCAAGAAGCAACCAAATATTGTTCTAGTGGCTCAAGAAGAATATTCTTCGGGAAGTGAAGATGAGGACGAGGATGATAGCTCTCAAGAGGTGGCTGCTATAGTCACCACATCTACATCAACATCTCTCTTCGACTCTCCGAACAAAAACGTCATCAACAAGAATGCTACTTGTCTCATGGCAAGAAGTTCTGAGGTAATTACTTCTAACTCTTCTTTTCCTAAGGCTATGATTGACATGGATGATCCTACTAGTCTTAAGGTTAAAGAAGAGATTATTGCTTTGGACTATTTATTCACTAACTTGCAAGGTGAGCACAAAATATGTTTTGAAGCTCTTATGGACTAGCTGGCCCCAAATGAAGCTCTCCTCGAAGAAAAGGGAAAAATTGAAAGGGAGGATGCAATGGAAATTGCATCCTTAAAAAATGCTCTAGAAGAAGAAGAAGAGGCTCGGGTTTCTCTTGAAGAGAGGCTTGAGTCCATTGAGGAGTCACATGAAGAAATAGTGGCTAAACTTGTTAAGGAACGTGACAATGCAGTCGCCAAAGCAAAGAAGTTAAAGAAGGAAAAGATTGACTTTGGGGCTGGTCATGATAGACTCTCGGAGGAATTGGAGAAACTTGACATCGGTCACAAGGCGTTGAAAAGCGATTTCTCCATTCTCAATGAGTCACATGATCAGCTCCAAATTCGATTGGCCAAGTATGATGTTCCTAGCACATCCAATTCAACATATAGTCACAAGGAAAATGCTAGTGTGGAAGAAGAATTTGGCAAGGACATCACTCCCTTGAAGTTCTTGGCAAGCAAAAGTCAAATCTGTTGGGCCATGCAGAGATAAAACAAAACCTTTTCCTCTAACGTGGTGATCCCAAGATCTATCTGAGGTAGAAGGCCACGAGGTTTACCACTAGACGCGCAGTTGCGGATTACTGATGAAGCGCGTCAGTTGATGCAGTGTAGTCCTCACGATCCGATCGTCCTGGTGCTGATCGTACATCCCCTCTGTTGGTATCCACACATACAAGGAGGAGCACCGACGGCGAACTGCTAGGTTCGATACAACGACAGGACTGCTGTGGAGCTAGGGTTTCCAACTCATGGAATGACCTAACTGAACAACGATTAACTTTCCTGGGTTATGATGCTCCACTATATATAGGGAGTGAACGTGGGCTCTGCTCGTGCAGCCCATTCACTAAAGCCCATATAATATTTGTCCCTGTGAGTCCGACTCACTGACTCAGTACAAATCAGGGTCGGGTCCAACCGAACCAGATTTCCAGTTCAGATCCAATCCGAATTTGCTCCCGCTCTTAAGTGTGTGACCCCGCAGGCTCATGGCTACTTGGACACGATTGGAGTCCGACTCTCAATCGATCAGTCGGTAGCGGATCCTAGCAGAACGTGCCGACTCCCAAGTACCAAAGAGTCATGACGACTTGCCTTTCCAATGTGACTTGCGTCCGAGTCCCTTTTGCCTCACGATATACCTTGTCATACTATAGGCGAATAATTGTCATCCCTTAAATAGTCCGACTCTTTTCTCGATCCGAGATAAGTGATTCACCCGACTAACTCTTAGTCGATCGCCTCGGTTAACACTTAACCGAGTCGTGCATGGCCATGCTTTGCGAATCATATCATCCGAGAGGGCCCAGAGAATATCTCTCCGAGTGGAGGGGCAAAATCCCATCTTGGTTATTCACATCACACAGCTTGATTCTCAGTCGACCCAAACTCTGCCTTTATGACTGCCCAGTTACGGATCAGCGTTTGACAGAACCTAAGTCGGTGATCCTCAACTCGGACTATGAAGTAACCTCAGGTCTAAGGATTACATTGATTGAGATATACAAATGACAACTTGTTCGTTGTACCTCAATATGGGTCAATCCGAATTGCTAAACTCTTTAGCCGAATCTGTGTAAGTCGGAATAGCATCTCCATGCCCATGACAAGTGGAACCGAGTCATCAATCCGACTTTCACATTGATCTAAGTTGTGTGTCCAACACAACCTGAATGACCAAGGACATTTAGTACAAACAACATGAATGTATAGTTCCACAACCGAATCACATATTCAATTATATACATCAGATGCTCAGACAAGGACAGCTTAATAACTTTATGAATACAATGGGAAATATCATCATACATGATTGCCTCTAGGGCATATTCCCAACAAAATCATGGTAAAGAGGGACTTGGGTATGTCACCAAGTCCAAGAAGAAGAAAAACAAGAAGAACACTACCAAGAATGTACAATCAAAGACAAGCACCGCTGAGAAGAATGTCACAAAAGACAAAACTAACAATATTGGTTTTGCAGGGTCTCACAATCCAAATTATGAACTCTTTTGTGATTATTATGGCGATGTTTATGCTTATTATGTCGGTCACTTTGATTAATATATTGCTTGGTCTATTTGGGTTCCAAAGACCCTTGTTAATAACATGAAAGTACCCATTGAAAAATGGGTACCTAAAACCAAAAAGTAATTCTCTTGCAGGGCTATGCTTCCAGTGGGTCGAAATGGCTGCTGGATAGTGGATGCACTAGTCATATGACCGGAAGCAAGGAGATCATCACGGAGATGCATCCCAATCATGATAATATTATAGTCTCCTATGGTGATAATTCTAAATCTCAGGTATTGGGTCTTGGCAAGGTTGTGGTTGCTATCTTGGCAATAACATGGGAAGAAATATTGCTTGGTCATTGTCGATGATTACTCAAGATATACATGGGGTCTATTTCTTCAAGCTAAAGAGTGAGACTCAACAAACGGTCATTGACTTTGCTAGTGAAGTTCAACGTCAACACAATGTTCCTATCTTGGCAATAACAAGTGACAACGGCTCCAAATTCAAGAACTACACTTTGAATGAGTTTCTAAGCTAAGAGGGGATAAGACATCAATATTCCGCTGCGTACACCCCTCAACAAAATGGTGTAGCCGAGAGGAAGAACCAGACTTTGATGGACATGGAAAGATGAATGTTGGCTGAATTCAAGTCTCCTTACAACTTTTGGGCTGAAGCCATATCCACCGCTTGTCACTCATCTAACCGGATCTACCTCCAAAAGATTTTGGAGAAGACGCCATATGAAATACTTACCGGTAACAAGCCCAACATCTCATACTTCAGGGTATTAGGTTGTAAGTGTTTCTTTCTTATTAAAGGTGTCCGCTTGTCTAAATTTGAGTCCAAGGCTTTAGAAGGTATTTTTGTTGGTTACGGTGTCGAATCCCACACTTATAGGTCTATAACAAGCTCACCGGGACTGTTGTAGAATCTTGTAGTGTGGAGTTCGATGTAAATAATGGCTCCTATGTGGGGCAAGTTGATGTTTGTGATGCAGATGTTTAAATACCACAAGATGCCATAAGAAGAATGGGTGTGGGATTTTTCCGTCCCATTGAGGAACCCCTTGTGGCGGATCGGGAAGGACAATGCTCCACTCAAGTGGAGCCCTCATCTTCACAATATCAACAAGCTCCTACTGCTGGAGAAAACTCTGCACCAACACCACAACTTTCTGAAGCTCATCAGTCTCCTAGACAAAATGGCAGTCCCAGGATGTATTATCCGCCCCCTCCAAGGGGCGGACAGTCCACCCCTGGCACTCCAAGTCGTCCTAGGGGATCAAAATAAGAATAAATTAGTCAAGAAGACTCCATGCCGGATTATCCGGCCCTGGATATCCCAGCTCTGTCAGGCATTCTCAGGAAGAGGAGGTTGCAACTAATTCACCTAGGCCGGATAGTCCGGCCCCACCAAGGGGCGGATTATCCGGCCCTGAAGAAAATGTTCATCAGCAAGCTCCTGTTGGCAACTCAGAACATGATCAAGGGCAAGGTAGTGGACAAGACAAGGATACAAATGTTGAATTAACCCTTCCTAGAAACAATAAGGATATAGAGACTCGTCGCAAGGCTCGTGCTGATCAGAATCTTGAGCTTAGAGGACACACTCTTGACAAGGTTGTCGGTGATCTTCGAAGAAGGGTGTTTACTAGAAGAGAACTTGCAAGCTTCTGTGATCATCAAGCTCACATTTCCATGGTTGAACCGAAGAAGGTCTTTGATGCTCTTGAAGATCCCGATTGGGTAGTTGTAATGCATGAAGAATTAAATAACTTCGAGGGCAAAAAAGTTTGGAAGCTTGTTGAGAAACCAAAAGATTGCCGGAATGTTATCGGCACCAAGCGGATTTTCAAGAACAAACAAGATGAAAATGGCATTGTTGTGAGGAATAAAGAAAGACTCGTGGATCAAGGATTCTCTCAGGTGGAAGGAATTGATTTTGGTGAGACTTATGATCCTGTGGCTCGTCTTGAGTCCATCCGTATTCTTCTTTCCTATGCCACCCATCATAATTTTAAATTACAGCAAATGGATGTTAAGAGTGCGTTTCTTAATGGTCCACTACATGAGTTGGTATACGTCAAGCAACCCCTGGGTTTTGAGGACCCCAAATTTCTGAACCATGTCTACAAACTCGATAAGGAGCTCTATGGACTTAAACAAGCCCCACGAGCGTGGTATGAGCACCTTAAAGAGCTTTTGTTAGACCGTGGATTCGAAGTTGGGCAAATCGATCCCACTCTTTTTACTAAGAAGGTTAATAGGGAGCTTTTTGTATGCCAACTATATGTAGACGACATTATTTTTGGCTCTACTAATCAAGATTTTAACAATGAATTTTCAAAGCTTATGACTGATAGGTTTGAGATGTCTATGATGGGTGAATTAAGGTTCTTTCTTGGATTCGAGATCAAACAACTTAGAGAGGGAACTTTTATTAATCAAGCTAAGTACATCCAAGGCATGCTCAAGAGGTTCAAGATGACGGATCTGAATGGTGTTGCTACTCCAATGCAAACAAAGTGTCATCTTGAGCTCAATCCCAAAGGTAAAGACGTGGACCAAAAGGTATACCGATCCATGATCGGCTCTCTCCTTTACCTTTGCGCATCTAGGCCCGATATCGTGTGTGCAAGGTACCAAGCTGCTCCTAAAGAAAGCTACTTAGTGGCGGTCAAACGAATCTTCAGATATTTGGTTCATTCCCCAAATTTTGGGTTATGGTATCCCAAAGGTTCAAGTTTCTCTCTATGTGGTTACAATGATTCAGATTGGGCTGGTGACAAAGATGATCGAAAATCAACTTCTAGTGCATGTCAATTCTTGGGCAGGTCTCTAGTGTGTTGATCTTCAAAGAAACAGAATTGCATATCACTCTCACTGCCAAAGCTGAATATGTTGCTTCTGCAAGTGCTTGTACACATTTATTATGGATGAGGCAAACTTTAAAGGAATATGGTATCAATTGTGACAAAGTGCCTCTATTATGTGACAATGAAAGTGCTATCAAAATTGCTTACAATCCTGTGCAGCATACAAGAACAAAACATATTGAGATTCGCAACCATTTCATTCGGGATCATGTTGCTCGTGGCGATATTTCCTATCCTTTATGAGCACGAAGAACCAACTTGCTGATATTTTCACGAAGCCTCTTGATGAATCAAGATTTTGTTATTTGAGGAATCAACTAAATATCATAGATTCAAGGAGCTTGGCTTGAATACCCTTGCACACTCACTTACTCTTTTCATGTATTTGGTTTAGATGCGGGCATAGACATATGGGGAGTGTGGTCCTAATTGATTGGGCTAACCCTCCCCCCATAATATCATTTAGTGATATGTGGGTTATTGATGAGCATTGGTTTTGAACTCAAGATACATCTTTGCGGTGTCATTCCATGCGCTCCAACATGGTGGCTTCGGCCACCGCCCTCTTCCGTGAGAAGAGTTGTTTTCAAATGGCTCTCTTTGGATTTTCTTGCATATTTCTGGTTCTTATGGAAAACACACTCAACTTTGGTTTTTATTTGATTTGTTCTTGCAACTTTGGGTGTGAAATACCATCTCAGCTTGTTTCTCTAAACCCAAGCCCTCTTTCCCTCCTTCAACCATCTATTCTTGCACACAAGTCCTCCATACACCATCGAGGGGTTTTGCAAGGATGCTCCGGCCTAAATCTGTCTGTACATAAAATTCAGAGGGGGGGGGGGATTATCCGCCCCAAGTGGGGGGGGGGCGGATTATCCGCCCCGGGAGAATTCTGGCTCTTAAGGGCTGGGTCGGGGAGGCCAGGCTCAAACAGAGCAGCCAGCCCTCCCCCAACCCTAGCTCTGCCCCCAGCCGCCGCTGGAGCTTCCGCCCCTTCCTGGAGTCGATTTGACCACCGGATTCTCCGGGCCCTCCCTGGATCTTCTTCACCTCGCCTCCGGGTATCTTCTCCTCCGCGATTTTCCTCCAGTGAGTGAGGGTAACACCCTCATCTATCTCCTTTTGTATGGGATTCATTTTTTTGGGTGGAAATATCGTTGTAGAAGATCCTTGGTGTTTTCCTTGCTTGCTAGAATCAATAGTATTGCAACCCTAGTGTCCGATCTGTTTTGCCATGGTAAATCTGGGCTGTTCCAGAATTTTTCTGCGTGGGGCGGATTATCCGCCCCTGCCAGGGCCGGATAATCCGGCCTGGAGATTAAAATCTGGTCTGGTTTGGTTCTAATTTCCGCAATGCACATCCTTGGCTTATGGATTGCTTTTCTACTATTTCTACCATTTCTCCTGGACTTGTGTGTGTGTGTGCTTATCTCCATGCTATCCCTCTCATGATTTTCATAGGTGGTTCCAAGGCTACTAAGACCTTCTCTCGTCGTCCCCGTGCCCGTTATCTCAAGCCCACTGCAGAAGGGACGTTCATTGACGAAACAGAAGTTAGCAGAGTAGCAAGAGAGTCTGAACGGATGGCAGAGGAAGCAAAGAAAACCAAGAGGACTGCATCTCGCAAGGGCAAACAGTCGCGGCCCAACTACAAGGCTATGGACAGTATTCAGTATGCCTCCATTCTCCAAACTGATTACTATGATGAGGTTGACAGTGATGGTGCCCCATAGGACTCTATGTTTTGGAATGCACACTTTCGGGCTATTCATGATGATGTGTATGCCACTCTCAAGCTTCGCCCCATGCACCCCATCAATATGACTGAGGCCCAATCCAAGACAAGGCTCCTTGAAGCATTGGATTTGACTAAAAAGATGGGGCTTCACCACCTTATGACTCTCCAATGCAACTATGATTCCTCCGTGGTGAGGCAGTTTTTCTCGACACTTGTGATTTGCGGTGATGAGCGCCGTACCATGAAGTGGATGACCAGGACAACAATGATTCAGTCGGACTTCCACATTTTTGGGCAGGTTCTTGGGCATGCTTTCCATGGTCGTGACACTCCTTCAGGCCACCGCATCATTTCTCCACTGAAGCCATCCAAGGACACTGTGCTCACTCCTTGTCTTTCTTCTGATGGTATTGCTGGTGCTTTCGCTGGACTCTCTCCCTTGTATGCCTCCCTTGTTGGCATATTTAGGGAAAGCATATCTCCTAGTGGACGCAACAATGACAAGATCCGCGGCCACCTAGTTCCTCTCCTTGCATTTGCTCATGAGTGTGCCACTAATTCTAGTTCAGCTATAGGTTATAAACTGGATGTCATGGACTACATATATCATGAGATGAAGGATGCTATGATCAACAGGCTCTCTATCCCATATGCTCCTTTAATTATGATGCTCATCAAGCATATGTTTCCCCTTGAGGACTTTGGCACTGATTTGGATGGTCTTCACAAGCCCAAGAAAATCTATAACAAGGCTCAGAAGACCCATCACCCTTCCACTGCCCCTGAGTCCTTCATGTGTGATGCACGAGCTAGTGGTCGTGGTCCGCGGTGTCCCCAATGGCACGCGAGGTTAAACAGCTCACTTGGTTCCAGCGGAACATCCTTTGCATGGGCATTGACACTCACAAGGGCCAGTATGAGGAGTACCGGAGGAGCCATGAGAGGGATCACACTCAGCAGCTTATTCTTCACCATGTATCAGGTGCCACTAGCCATCCACCTCCTCCCACTGCTCCGGAACCATATGCTCAGTGGAACACTTCAGGGATCAACTATGGTGAGCTCGAGAGTTGCCTGTTTCCTCCACCTCCGAGGGCACCTACTCCTCCAGTTGATGACGATGATGATGAGTATGATGAAGAGGAAGGGGACGGGGATGACTACGATGAGGATGAGGAGGCGTGATCTTCTGGGGAGTTAGCATCGCTCTTCTTCCTTTTTGGCATTTCGATGCCAAAGGGGGAGAAGTAGTTCTATTAGGTCTCGTGGATTTGCAAGGGTCGAGCGCAAGCACTTGTCTTCCAGTCGTTTATTTGCTTGCTTGTGCCCCTTTTTGCGTGAACTTATTTGTTATTTGGGCTTGGTTTATGTAAGACTATGTCGTGCTTTACTTTGTTTGGTCTTCTGGAATTCCGGATTTATATTGTGGATCTACTCTCATGGAATTCTTGATTTATCTATGGAGTCTATTTGATGGCATATGGAATCATTGGATTATCTAATGTATGCATCAATATTGTAGAATGTGCTTGGAGCCTTACAATCTCATTATTTTCTTTGGCTATAATCACATCCCGGTGGTATGACCTTGTTTCCTAACCCACCTTGTTTCAATTATCTTTGCTATCAAAGTTGTGTTCTCTCTAGTGTGTGTATTTGTATTCAAATGCAAATTGTAAATATGCACACATCTAGGGGGAGCCTCTTTCATTTTTAAGGTGTCGTTAGTAGGTTTCATTGCAAATCCTAGTATTGTCATCTAACACCAAAAAGGGGGAGATTGAAAGAACATTTCATAATCCCTAGTGTTTTGTGTGTTAGATAACAATATCAAGGATTATGTAATGTGTGTTGAAGTGTTACAGTTATCTCTAAGGAAAAAGGAAAAGGAATCTGCCTTTGGGGGGCGGATAATCCGCCCCACCCTATTCCCAGGTAGGCGCAAGCCCCAGAAGGGTGACGGAGTTTCGGCCGGATTTTTCGGCCCCGCCGGATAATCCGCCCTTCAAGGGGGCCGAATAATCCTCCTCTCATGCTCAGCTTGAAGTTTTCCAAGACGCAAGACCTAGAGGGGGGCGGAGTTTCGGCCGGATTTTCCGGCCACGCCGGATAATCCGCCCCTGGAGGGGGCCGGATAATCCGCCCCCCAAGATCTTCATCAAATTTTTCAAGGCGCCATCCCCAGAGAGGGGGCGGATTTTCACCCCGGAGTATCCGCCCTCGGGGCGGAGTTTTCCCCGGGGGCGGATAGTCCGCCCCTAGTGGGGGGGGGCAGATAATACGCCCCCAAACTTTTTCAACGGCCAGATCTGTGCAGGGGGTATTTAAGCCAGCCTTCCCCCTCCTGCTAGATCGCTTGGTTCATTCAAAAAAGTCAATATCTGATCTGCAACCTTCATCCAAGAGAGCACCACCTAGATCCACCCAAAGGCCCCGTCCCTTGGGGAATCGAAGAAGCAGGACTCGATCTTCAACAACTGCAATCAAGCGCTTCATCTCCTCTCCATTCATTTGGAGAATCACCGATCTAGTATTTCTTGCAAATACCTAGATCCTTGTTTTGTTTATATTGATAAACCTTGTTCTTGTGACAGCTTGTTGTCATCTCGGGAGCCCCCAATTCAGTTGTGGGTGTGTGCCTCGGTAGAGTTGTAAAGGGACCGGTTCCCGCCTCGAAGGGTACCAATTGTGGAGAAGGTGGATCAGGCCTGTCGTGGCAAGATCCATCGGAGAATAGGGTGAGGCCTATTGTGGCGTGGTGGTCTTAGAACCGCCCACCCCTCCAACACAAATGTACTTCCCTTAACAAGGAAGGAACTGCGGTAAAACAAATCCCTGTGTCTCCGCGTGCTCCACCACGGTTCCCTCGCTCCTCTCTTTACGTTCTTAGTAGCTAGGTTTGCATATAGGGAAATTCTCGTAGCTACATATCTAGAGAATTTACTTTGTGTCAAGAATAAAATTGAAAAAGAAATAAAAATTGAGTAGCACCTATTCACCCCCCTCTAGGTTCCCATACGATCCATTTCAATGGAGTTTTCCCCCGGGGCGGATAGTCCGCCCCTAGTGGGGGCGGATAATCCACCCCCAAACTTTTTCAACGTCCAGATCTGTGTAGGGGGTATTTAAGCCAGCCACCCCCTCCTGCCAGATCGCTTGGTTCATTCGAAAAAGTCAAGATCTGATCTGCAACCTTCATCCAAGAGAGCTCCACCTAGATCCATCCAAAGGCCCCGTCCCTTGGGGAATAGAAGGAGGAGGACTCGATCTTCAACAACTGCAATCAAGCGCTTCATCTCCTCTCCATTCATTTGGAGAATCACCGATCTAGTATTTCTTGAAAATACCTAGATCCTTGTTTTGTTTATATTGATAAACCTTGTCCTTGTGACAGCTTGTTGTCATCTTGGGAGCCCCCAATTCAGTTGTGGGTGTGTGCCCCGGTAGAGTTGTAAAGGCACCGGTTTCCGCCTCGAAGGGTACCAATAGTGGAGAAGGTGGATCAGGCCTGTCGTGGCGAGATCGATCGGAGAATAGGATGAGGCCTATTGTGGCGTGTTGGTCTTAGAACCGCCCACTCCTCCAACAGAGATGTACTTCCCTTAACAAGGAAGGAACCGCGGTAAAACAAATCCCTATGTCTCCGCGTGCTCCACCACGGTTCCCTCACTCCTCTCTTTACGTGCTTAGTAGCTAGGTTTGCATATAGGGAAATTCTCGTAGCTACATATCTAGATAATTTAGTTTGTGTCAAGCCTAAAATTGAAAAAGAACTAAAAATTGAGTAGCACCTATTCACCCCCCTCTAGGTGCCCATACGATCCATTTTCAATTGGTATCAGAGCCCCGACTCTTATTTCGGGCTTAACCGCCTAAGAGAAGTATGGGTTCCAAGGTAGATGGGTGTGATGCTCCGGAGGTAGTCACCATGAACGATATCAAGACGTTGGAAACAACCTTGGTGAGTTCAATGGAGGCTAAGATGGAAGAGATGCGTCAATTTATAATGCGTCTCTCCACATCCGCAACATCGCCTCCATCTAACTCTGAGGCTACCACTCCGCAATCCAAGGAAACAGGTAAAACCGATTCCAAAGATAACGAAGTGGTTGGTGATGGCACTAGCAGGAGCTCCTCCTCGAAAAAGGATAGTGGTAAGGAAGGATACAATGAGGTTTCCCATGTGTATTCTCCTGATCCACCTATCCCTCACCCACATATATATAATAGGGGTGATCCACCCAAACTTTCAGCATCTACTTTTACTCAATGGCAATTTTTGATGAAGTCTCATGTGTGCAGTTCCTCCATTGAGTTGTGGAAAATCATCGAGAATGGTCTTCATGTTGGAAATCCCAACAATCTCACAAGAATAGAAGTTGTCGATAGTCCACTCAACGCTACAGCTCTACACATGATACAGCTTGTTGTGGGTGACAAAGATATGCCACACATTCAGCATCTTAGTACAGCTAAGGAAGCTTGGGATGCTCTCACCGAGCTCTTCATCAGAAATGAAAGTATGAGAAGGAATCGATATGATGCTTTTGTTGGAGATATTCCCAAGAGGCAATAATAAAGTGGTTATTATCATATCTTCATACTTATGATAAATGTTTACATACCATGCTATAATTGTATTATCCGGAATCATTAATACTTGTGTGATTTGTAAACATAAAAGAGTCCCTAGTAAAGCCTCTTGTTAAACTAGCTTGTTGGTTAATATATGATCATGGTTTCCTGATCATGAACATAGAGATGTTATTAACAACAGGGTCATATCATTAGGAGAATGATATGATGGACATACTCCTATAGTTAAGCGTAGCATAAAGATCAAGTCATTTAATATAGTTCATTTGCTATAAGCTTTCTGATACATAGTAACCTAATTCCTTCGACCATGAGATCATGTTAATCACCATCACCGGAAGGATGCTTTCATGACATCAAATACCACACCGTAACTGGGTGGCTATAAAGGTGGCATTGAGTGTTCGGAAAGTATGGGTTGAGGCACATGGATCAAGAGTGGGATTTGTCCATCCATATGACGGAAAGATATACTCTGGGCCCTCTCGATGGAATGTCATCCAATTAGCTTGCAAGCATGTTACTGGCT
The DNA here is from genome assembly GCA_916181665.1 of Avena sativa. Taxonomy (NCBI): domain Eukaryota; kingdom Viridiplantae; phylum Streptophyta; class Magnoliopsida; order Poales; family Poaceae; genus Avena; species Avena sativa. Next base: position 148,236,021 of record OV702283.1, on the reverse strand, counting down.
CACAAGGGATCACATATCACCGGAACGAGAAAAGAGTACTTATCGGTAACGAGGTTGAACTAGGTATGCAGAGATACCGACGATCAAAACCTCGGATAAGTAAACTATCGTGAGACAAAGGGAAATTGGTATCATATGTAAGTGGTTCATTCGATCGCAAAGTAATCATAGAAATATGTGGGAGCCATATGAATTTCCAGATTCCTCTATTGGTTATTGGTCGGAGAAGTGTCTCGATCATGTCCGCATAATTCACGAACCATAGGGAGACACACTTAAGGATTCGATGTTGTTGAGTAGTTATGGAATGATGAGTAAGAGACCGAATGTTGTTCTGAGTCTCAGATGCGATCCGGGATATCACGAGGAGATCCGGAATGGTCCGGAGAATAATATTCATATAAGGAAAGTCCTGTTTTGGAGTTGGGGAATGATTCCGGTGTTTTAACCGGGAATGTTCTAGAAGGGTCCAGAAGGTCCGACACTCTTGAGGGGAAGGTTACATGAATGTGTCATGACAATGTGGAATGGTTGCATCATGTACTAGGTCACTTGGCTGGGAAAAATAAAGGGAGAAATCAAATCCTAGTTTGAAAGTCAAACGCTAATTTGAAAAAGTCAAACGGCAAGTTTGCTTGGTGGAGGGAGAGTAGGAAACCTACTTGGGGAGGAAGTCTCCTCCCTCCACCCGCCGGCCAAGGAGGCCGACTTGGGGGAGGACTCCCTCCTCCCAAGCCGCGCCCTCCCACCTATATAAGGAGGGGCAGGGCTGCCCCTCTCCCTCACACCCAACACACCCAAAACCCTAGCCCTAGCCGCCGGCCTCCTCCAAGTCGCCGCCGCCTCCTAGGGTTTCTCCAAGTCGCCGACTTGGGGCTTCCCCAAGCCCTAGCCGCAGTCCAAGCTTCCCCCTTGGTTCCTCTAAACCCTAGATCACCAAGGCCTCTCTGATAGTCCACTATACTCGCTCCGGCTTAAGGCGAAGCCCTGCGAGATCTCCCCTCTACTTCTGGTACCACGCCGTCGTGCTGCCGGAATCGCGAGGAGAGTGCTACAACCTCCGCTTCCTGTTGGAACAAGGGAGAGGAAGGTCTTCATCGAGTACCGAATGTGTGACCGACTGCGGAAGCACTGCCGGAACGCAGCGCCGGAAGGATCATCTACGCGATCTTGAGATCGGCAAGAGTACGACTACATCACCCACGACAATCTGCTCTCGTTAACCGCTTTGGAATCTTCGAGGGTGAGTTCCTCTATCGACTCGTTGCTACAATCTAGTAGATAGATCTTGGCTTGTCTGTTTGCATGCGGTAGAATTTTTTTGTTTTCCATGCTACGAACCCCTACAGTGGTATCAGAGCCGTGTCTATATGTAGATCTGTTGCACGAGTAGAACACAATGGTCATTGTGGGTGTTGATGCTTTTGTTGTCGATTTCTTCTTGTGTACTTTGCATCTTGCGGGATGGTGGGATGAAGCGGCCGGGCTAACCTTACATGACATCGTTCATGAGACTTGCTCCACACTTGACATGCAACTTGTACTGCATAAGTGGCTTTGCGGGTGCCTGTTTCTCCCAACATAGTTAAGATTCAATTTACAACGGGTGATTGACAATACTAGTATCAATGTTGTGGTTCTTGTTCGTAAGTTAGAACGACATTTATTGAAAGCCCCAAACCACATAAAACATGCAAAGAAAATTAGAGACGTCTAACTTTGTTTTGCAGGGGTGTGCTGTGATGTGATATGGCCATGATTGTGTTTATATATGATGTATGCAATGTTCCTTATTGTAAGTTGGCAACCGGCAGGAGCCATATGGTTGTCTTTTAAATTCCGTTAAAGACCCGCGTGTCTATTATTCAAAGTAGTTGTAATAGTTGATGCTGGTGGATGACAACCATGAAGCGGCGCCATTGACCTTGACGCCATGCTGGTGATGATGGAGATCATGTTCGTGCTTAAAGATGGAGATCGGAAGCACACGAAGAAAGGCTATATCATATCACATATTATGAATTGCATGTGATGTTAATCCTTTTATGCATCTTGTATTGTTTAGTTAATGACGGTAGCATTATAAGATGATCCCTCAAGCACACAATTTCAAGTTTTAAAGTGTTCATCCTTAGTAAGCACCGTTGCTAAAGCTCATTGTTTCGAAGCATCACGTGATGATCGGGTGTGTTAGATTATGCGAGTGTATACAACGTGAGCAAGCCAGATTTGCTCATGCGGAAGCTAAGGTTTGATCTTGACGAGCCTAGCATGTACAGACATGGTCTCGGAACACGGATCACCGAAAGGTAAAGCATGAGTCATATAGTAGATATGATGAACATGTTGATTGTTCGCCATTGAAGCTACATCAACTCTCGTGATGATCGGTTTTGATGTGGTGGATTTGGTTCATGTGATCACTAAAACAATGTGAGGGATATTGTTTTGAGTGGGAGTTCAACGGCAATATGATTAAAAGTTGAACACTATTTATCATAAATTAAATCAAAGTGAATTTGCATAATTGTTGTAGTCATTGGCATCCGTTTACCACCTTGCGCTTAGTTATAATTGAGATGATAGAACTACAAAATTCTGGTTAGTTACTTTACGAACTGGTATCGTATTGTTTTGAATTGTTAATCTAAAGTTTAAAAGTCATATTGCAAACTTTCAGTAAGTTCTGGTTACTCCATGAAGTTTAATAATTGATATTAAATCAAGAGTGACAATTCCAAGTGTTAGTGTATGAGTGTCATGTTTGTCTCCATGATTCTTGATATTCAAAGAATTGTCTTAATATCAAGGTTATCTAGGATCTGAAAGGGTTGTTTCAGAAACCATGATGTCTGGAAGATATTGTGATATATGAAATGAAGTTTTGGTTGCAACATGATAGAGTATAATATGGCAAAAGTCATGTTCTCATATTTGATGAGAATTTGCAAAAGGTTGGAGATACTAGTTGTCCTAATCCTCCAAAAGGTTTTGAAGAGCAACATTATACTCGCGATTCACCGTTATAAGCTAAAAGTAGCTTGATCATGGATAATTCCATGATAAGGGTGAATATTTGATGTAGGTAAAATGTTTACTACACCAAGATATTACTAAATAAAGGAATTTGAAAGAACACCAAACATTTGATGATGGTGATCTACTTCAAAGTGCAAGTCCAAAGACATTGGTATTTTACTATACATACTTTGGACTATGTGTCATGTATATGGCTCCACTATTGATGTTGATAGATTCTTTCAAACAAAAAAGGAAATACTGAAAGAGAATCTCATAAATATATGGCAGAAAACAAAAGACTAGAATTGTTCAGCTTAAGTATATAGATGATATACATGTTATGGCTATATTCTTTGCTTATTAAACAATGTGGTTCTTAAGTATTTGATACTGAATTTGTTGGTGTGAATCGTCATACGAAACAACACAATTCATGAACTACAATGGCCTAAGTAACTAGCAAAATAATATGTGATGATGTTCATCGAGAACAAATAAAGGGTTATTGTGCTTCTTGTTAAACATCAAAGCTTGCATTCAAGATTTGTTTTATCAGGTATTATGAGAACAAATGGGTTGTTCAAATAATTGCCGTAATCCATAAAAGATGGATGATTCACAAATCTCGTTGGAGAAATCACATCCATAAAACTAGTGCTAAAAATGTCGAAAGACAAATTGATTGAAATATCACTCAGGTAGTGACATCGCCGTTTAAATTATATTGGAAAGAAAACATGAAGGAACTCCATGTGGATGGAATTTTGGAGTCTTTTGATTTTGATCAAATGACGCTTGTGAAACTTTCTAGAGATAATTAAAACTTTGTTCATAGGCCAAAAGGGAACGAATGACTAGCTTATTGGAACTTGTACATATTGTTGTATGAAGTCAATTATGTGTAGTCGAGAGCGATGGATTTAAACTCCATATGCTTTCTCCGAAAATTTGAGTGAATATATGAATATTTACTTAATAAGGATGAAGTATGAAACATTTGAAAAGTTCAAAGATTTTCAAGATGAAAGTGCAAAATCATTGTAACAAGAATATAAATAGTTTATGATAAGATCATAAAGAAAGATATTTGAGTTACAAGTTTAGCATAATACCTAAGATTTAAGGAATCGTTCCGTGGATTTGCATTTCCTGAAACACCATAAGAGTATGGAGCGTTCGAGATATGTAATTAAACCTTGTTTGACATGGTAAGATCAAAGGTGTAATTCATAAAACTGCCGTTATATTTTAAAGATTAAAAGCTTTAGAGACTATCGTTTTTCCACTAAAAAGAGCTCCATCATAATCCGTTGAATTGACACCATATAAAGTTATGGTTTGGGATAAAACCCAAGTTGTCCTTTCTTAAAAATTGGTATGCTATGCATAAGAAAGATGTTTGCAACCAAAATCGGAAGAACATATCTTTGTATGTTATTTTCAATAATAATTGAGTATTCCTCCATAACACCGAAGACAAAAATGTTTGTCGCTTAGAACGTCAAGTTTCTTTGAGAAAGAAATTTTTCGTGAAAAGTTAAGTGGGAGGAAAATAGAACTTTGACAAGGTTAAAAGAACCTTAGCTATATATGATCAAAGTTGTGCAGCGCCGAAAAGTGTTCCGGAGGCAGCAACAATGCTCATGGCTCACGTTCCTCAAAGGTTGTGGTCACGGAGGTCTAAGTTCCTATTGAAACAAGTAGGTCGGGTAAACAATCAAATACCAAGATTTGAGAGTTAAATCATTATTTGACAATAATGATCCGACTACATGCAAAGAAGCGATGATGGGCCTTGACTCCGTCAAATGGCTTGAAGCCATAAAATCCGTGATAGTTCCATATACAATAAATCAAGCTTTGAGCTTGAAAGACCCTCTGGAAAGGTACAAGACCTTACAGTCATATTTGGATCTATAAATAAATAGACATGGATGTTTCACATCTATGAAATTATCGACATATCGGGAAAGAGTTCACAACAATGTTCAAAGAATTGACTATGACAAGATCTGATCTTTCATTAAGCGATATTTAGTCTAGACGGATTAATATAGCAACCACGACATATAATTTTGTTATGTGTTGAATAAACAAAACAAGTTCTTCTAATAGAATGGTTACCTAGGACGTGTGCATGACACAGTCCAAAGGGTTTTGTTAATTCAAAGGATGCTAAAAGCATATGCAAACTTCAATGGTTGAACTAAGCATCACGGAGTTGGAATCTTCACTATGATGAAACTATTAAAATAGTTTAATTTCATCGGAGACGATGAAGATTCTTGCATTTGCAAGAAATTAAGTGGGAGCGCTAAGACATGTTTCTAATACATTATGTAGAAGACATATTGTTGATTGGAAATGATGTATATTTTTATTGACACAGGATAAGAATTTCATCTCGATGAAAGGCTTAGGGAGAACCCGAATATTTGGCATCAATGTCTATATGGATAAATTGTGACGCCAATATGGTTGTGCCAGAAGTACATAGATGAGATATTGAATGAGTTAAATATAGAAACTACAAGAAAAGTTCTTGTTGCACAGGAAGGATTGAATAAAGATTTAAGTATTTTTGATACTTGATAGATACAATCACAAAGAGTATTTTATCAATCATGTTGTGATGTGTACAAATCCAGATATGTCCTATGCTCTAAATGTTATGAGCATATACCAGAATGATTCATAAGATGATTATTGGACGATAGTAAAGTTATTCTTATGATCTTGTAAAAGAACTAAGAATATATTATTTTGTAGAAGTGACAAATAGATGGTTAGTTCATTGTAAATGAATTACATTGATACTAGTTTTTTCACAAAGTACAAATTAAGTTTATCTCAATCTAAACTAAGGATGGCACAATATGATGGAAATTAAATTCCATAATGAATTTGGATGAGTTCCAAACTTAAGACATTGTGACAGATACTACAACAAAAGGCTAAGTATATAACTGCTATTATAGTAGCAAAAAGAGGGCATTTGTGTCAAGTAGTTTGTTATCAAACTAGGTGTAGTTCACAGCAGGGATAATACTATGAAGATATATTGTACGACAATATTATCAACATGTTTTAACCCCAAAGAACTAAAGGTCACACCAAAGGACCAAATTTGTACAAAGCCATCTCATTAGAAAATGAGTGATGCGTAGAGACGCAAAGACATGCAATTACACACAGACCTAGAAGTGTCAGATCCGTAGATCAGTTGACCACTAGAAATCGTGTACATATGACACCAGAAAGCCATAGGTGTTGAATACACAAAGGTTTGAAACTAGATTATTGACTCTAGTGCAAGTAGGAGACTGTTGGAGATATGCCCAAGAGGCAATAATAAAGTGGTTATTATCATATCTTCATACTTATGATAAATGTTTACATACCATGCTATAATTGTATTAACCGGAATCATTAATACTTGTGTGATTTGTAAACATAAAAGAGTCCCTAGTAAAGCCTCTTGTTAAACTAGCCTGTTGGTTAATATATGATCATGGTTTCCTGATCATGAACATAGAGATGTTATTAAAAACAGGGTCATATCATTAGGAGAATGATATGATGGACATACTCCTATAGTTAAGCGTAGCATAAAGATCAAGTCATTTAATATAGTTCATTTGCTATAATCTTTATGATACATAGGAACCTAATTCCTTCGACCATGAGATCGTGTTAATCACCATCACCGGAAGGATGCTTTGATGACATCAAACACCACACCATAACTGGGTGGCTATAAAGGTGGCATTGAGTGTTCGGAAAGTATGGGTTGAGGCACATGGATCAAGAGTGGGATTTGTCCATCCATATGACGGATAGATATACTCTGGGCCCTCTCGGTGGAATGTCATCCAATGAGCTTGCAAGCATGTGACAGGCTCACAAGGTATCACATATCACGGGAACGAGAAAAGAGTACTTATCGGTAACGAGGTTGAACTAGGTATGTAGAGATACCAACGATCAAAACCTCGGATAAGTAAACTATCGTGAGACAAAGGGAAATTGGTATCATATGTAAGTGGTTCATTCGATCGCAAATTAATCGTAGAAATATGTGGGAGCCATATGAATTTCCAGATTCCTCTATTGGTTATTGATCGGAGAAGTGTCTCGATCATGTCCGCATAATTCACGAACCATAGGGAGACACACTTAAGGATTCGATGTTGTTGAGTAGTTATGGAATGATGAGTAAGAGACTGAATGTTGTTCGGAGTCTCAGATGGGATCCGGGATATCACGAGGAGATCCGGAATGGTCCGAAGAATAAGATTCATATAATGAAAGTCCTGTTTTGGAGTTGGGGAATGATTCCGGTGTTTTCACCGGGAATGTTCTAGAAGGGTCCGAAAGGTCCGGCACTCCGGAGGGGAAGGGTACATGAATGTGTCATGACAATGTGGAATGGTTGCATCATGTACTAGGTCACTTGGCTGGGCAAAATAAAGGGAGAAATCAAATCCTAGTTTGAAAGTAAAACGCCAATTTGAAAAAGTCAAACGGCAAGTTTGCTTGGTGGAGGGAGAATAGGAAACCTACTTGGGGAGGAAGTCTCCTCCCTCCACCTGCCGGCCAAGGAGGCCGACTTGGGGGAGGACTCCCTCCTCCCAAGCCGCGCCCTCCCACCTATATAAGGAGGGGCAGGGCTGCCCCTCTCCCTCACACCCAACACACCCAAAACCCTAGCCCTAGCCGCCGGCCTCCTCCAAGTCACCGCCGCCTCCTAGGGTTTCTCCAAGTCGCCGACTTGGGGCTTCCCCAAGCCCTAGCCGCCGGCCAAGCTTCCCCCTTGGTGCCTCTAAACCCTAGATCACCAAGTCCTCTCTCATAGTCCACCATACTCGCTCCGGCTTAAGGCTAAGCCCTACGAGATCTCCCCTCTACTTCCGGTACCACGCCGTCGTGCTGCCGAAATCGCAAGGAGAGTGCTACAATCTCCGCTTCCTGATGGAACAAGGGAGAGGAAGGTCTTCATCGAGTACCGAACTTGTGACCGACTGCGGGAGCACTGCCGGAACGCAGCGCCGGAAGGATCGTCTACGCGATCTTGAGATCGGCAAGAGTACGACTACATCACCCACGACAATCTGCTCTCGTTAACCGATTTGGAATCTTCGAGGGTGAGTTCCTCTATCGACTCGTTGCTACAATCTAGTAGATATATCTTGGCTTGTTTGTTTGCATGCGGTAGAATTTTTTTGTTTTCCATGCTATGAACCCCTACAGCTCTGAGCAATGAAGCTGAAGGATTTTATATGTTGGATGGAGAAAACCACGAGGACATGTATAGGAGGCTCAAGGCAATAGCCACAACTTTCAGGAATCATGGTGCCTCTCACGTTGATGATGCATGTATCAAGCGCAAGTATGTCAGTGCTCTTATGCCATTTGAGCCCACAGGTTTGGAAAGTCTCCAAGGTAGGCATAACTACCACCTTATGACTTCCAATGAGGTAATGCAAGAAATGGCCGCTTTCAAAGTGGCTGCCAAGAATGCCGAAGATGCTCGTGCATGAGCTATGGGGATGCAAAAGGGGGTCAACATGGCTTTGAAGAATAGTGTGATTGATCATGATGAATATGCCATAGAAGGTATGGACTGTCCCGAGGATATAAAAAGGATCCACAGACAATACCTGGATCTTTATGCTAGAAACTTTTGGAAAGACCCGGCCAAGGCTAAAGCTGAACTAGAACGCAAGAGTGGAGCTTATGGAAGAAAGGAAAATGGTCCCAAGCTAAGAACATGTTTCAACCGTGTAGACCGGCTGCAGTTTGTAGTTGAGTGTCCATATCAAAGTAGGGAAGATAATGGAGGAAGACTTATTTTCAAAGACAAGTGAAAGGCTCCACGCAAGAAACAATTTTTAAAGAAGAATGCTCCTTTCAAGAAGCAACCAAAGATTGTTCTAGTGGCTCAAGAAGAATATTCTTCGAGAAGTGAAGATGAGGACGAGGATGATAGCTCTCAAGAGGTGGCTGCTATAGTCACCACATCTACATCAACATCTCTCTTCGACTCTCCCAACGAAAACGTCATCAACAAGAATGCTACTTGTCTCATGGCAAGAAGTTCTGAAGTAACTACTTCTAACTCTTCTTTTCCTAAGGCTATGATTGACATGGATGATCCTACTAGTCTTAAGGTTAAAGAAGAGATTATTGCTTTGGACTATTTCTTCACTAACTTGCAAGGTGAGCACAAAATACGTTTTGAAGCTCTTATGGACTAGCTGGCCCAAAATGAAGCTCTCCTCGAAGAAAAGGGCAGAATTGAAAGGGAGGATGCAATGGAAATTGCATCCTTAAAAAATGCTCTAGAAGAAGAAGAAGAGGCTCGGGTTTCTCTTGAAGAGAGGCTTGAGTCCATTGAGGAGTCACATGAAGAAATAGTGGCTAAACTTGTTAAGGAACGTGACAATGTAGTCGCCAAAGCAAAGAAGTTAAAGAAGGAAAAGATTGACTTTGGGGTTGCTCATGATAGACTCTCCAAGGAATTGGAGAAACTTGAAATCGCTCACAAGGCGTTGAAAAGCGATTTCTCCATTCTCAATGAGTCACATGATCAGCTCCAAATTCGATTGTCCAAGTATGATGTTCCTAGCACATCCAATTCAACATATAGTCACAAGGAAAATGCTAGTGTGGAAGAAGAATTTGTCAAGGACATCACTCCCAAATATAAGGGTGTTCTTGATGAAGTTCTTGGCAAGCAAAAGTCAAATCATGGTAAAGAGGGACTTGGGTATGTCACCAAGTCCAAGAAGAAGAAAAACAAGAAGAACAAGACCAAGAATGTACAATCAAAGACAAGCACCGCTGAGAAGTATGTGACAAAAGACAAAACTAACAATATTGGTTTTGCAGGGTCTCACAATCCAAATTATGAACTCTTTTGTGATGATTATGGCGATGTTTATGCTTATTATGTATGTCCCTTTGATGAATATATTGCTTGGTCTATTTGGGTTCCAAAGACCCTTGTTACTAACATGAAAGGACCCATTGAAGGCCCAGTTCTTTTGGGGGCTTCTTCGAGAAGCCGCCCTCCCCCCAGCTTCCTGGAGAAGCCGGTCTAAAAAAATTATGAGGCTTCCAAAATAGTTAACTCTAAACAAATTTGAAAGCCTCGCAAATTTTTTGAACCGGCTTCTCCAGGAAGCTGGGGGTAGGGCAGCTTCTGGGAGAATCCGCCAAAAGAACTGGGCCGAAAAATGGGTACCTAAAACCAAAAAGTAATTCTCTTGCAGGGCTATGCGTCCGGTGGGTCGAAATGGGTGCTGGATAGTGGATGCACTAGTCATATGACCGGAAGCAAGGATATCATCACGAATATGCGTCGCAATCATGATAATATTACAGTCTCCTATGGTGATAATTCTAAATCTCAGGTATTGGGTCTTAGCAAGGTTGTGGTTGCCCACGATATCTCCCTCGTGGACGTCATGCTTGTTGAGACCCTCGGTTACAACCTTCTTTCTGTTCGTGCCCTTGGCAAGATGGGTTTTGCTGTTTTCATTGATGATTATTTGGTGGTACTCTTGTGGAGCAAGTCTCTAAAGGTCGCTTTCGTTGGGTACGTCGAAAATGACCTGTATGTGGTGGACTTTTCGGGGAAAACCACTTCGGATCCGATGTGCCTTTTCGGAAAGGACGACATGAGCTGGTTATGGCATCGCCGTTTAGCCCATGTCAACATGAGAACTTTGCAAAGTCTCCACAAGGGTGGCCACATCCTTGGAGTAAAAGACAATGTCTCCTTTGCCAAAGATCGTGTTTGTAGGGCTTGTGTTGAAGGCAAAATGCATGACTCTCCCCACAATAGGAAGACTATTGTGTCTTCAAAGAGAATCATGGAATTACTTCATGTGGATTTATCTGGTCCTCCATCTCATGCCAGCCTTGGTGGGAAGAAATATTGCTTGGTCATTATCGATGATTACTCAAGATATACATGGGTCTATTTCTTCAAGCTAAAGAGTGAGACTCAACAAACGGTCATTGACTTTGCCAATGAAGTTCAACGTCAACACAATGTTCCTATCTTGGCAATAAGAAGTGACAACGGCTCCGAATTCAAGAACTACACTTTGAATGAGTTTCTAAGCGAAGAGGGGATAAGACATCAATATTCCGCTGCGTACACCCCTCAACAAAATGGTGTACCTGAGAGGAAGAACCGGACTTTGATGGACATGGCAAGATCAATGTTGGCTGAATTCAAGTCTCCTTACAACTTTTGGGCTGAAGCCATATCCACCGCTTGTCACTTATCTAACCGGCTCTACCTCCAAAAGATTTTGGACAAGACGCCATGTGAAATACTTACCTATAACAAGCCCAACATCTCATACTTCAGGGTATTCAGTTGTAAGTGTTTCTTTCTTATTAAAGGTGTCTGCTTGTATAAATTTGAGTCCAAGGCTTTAGAAGGTATTTTTGTTGGTTACGGTGCCGAATCCCACACTTATAGAGTCTACAACAAGCTCACCGGGACTGTTGTAGAATCTTTTAGTATGGAGTTCGATGAAAATTACGGCTCCTATGTGGGGCAAGTCTATGTTTGTGATGCAGATGTTGAAATACCCCAAGATGCCATAAGAAGAATGGGTGTGGGATTTTTTCACCCAATTGAGGAACCCCTTGTGGCGGACCGGGAAGGACAATGCTCCACTCAAGTGGAGCCCTCATCTTCACAAGGTCAACAAGCTCCTACTGCTGGAGAAAACTCTACACCAACACCACAACTTTCTGAAGCTCATCAGTCTCCTGGACAAAATGGCAGTCCCAGGTCGGATTATCCGCCCCCTCCAAGGGGCGGACAGTACGCCCCTGGCACTCCAAGTCATCCCAGGGGATCACAAGAATAAGAAATCAGTCAAGAAGACTCCAGGTCGGATTCTCCGGCCCCCGAGGGCGGATTATCCGGCCCTGGGTCTCCCAGCTCTGTCAGGCATTCTCAGGAAGAGGAGGTTGCAACTGCTTCACCCAGGCCAGATAGTCCGGCCCCACCAAGGGGCGTATTATCCGTCCCTGAAGAAAATGTTCATCAGCAAGCTCCTGTTGGCAACTCAGAATAGGATCAAGGGCAAGATCAAGTTCAAGGGCAAGGTAGTGGACAAGACAAGGATAAAACTGTTGAATTAACCCCTCCTAGAAACAATAAGGATACTGAGACTCTTCGCAAGGATCGTGCTGATCGGAATCTTGAGCTTAGAGGACACACTCTTGACAAGGTTGTTGGTGATCTTCGAAGAAGGGTGTCTACTAGAAGAGAACTTGCAATCTTCTGTGATCATAAAGCTCACATTTCCATGGTTGAACCGAATAAGGTCTTTGATGCTCTTGAAGATCCAGATTGGGTAGTTGCAGTGCATGAAGAATTAAATAACTTCGAGCGCAACAAAGTTTGGAAGCTTGTTGAGAAACCAAAAGATTTCCGCAATGTTATCGGCACCAAGTGGATTTTCAAGAACAAACAATATGAATATGGCATTGTTGTGAGGAATAAAGAAAGACTTGTGGCTCAAGGATTCTCTCAAGTGGAAGGAATTGATTTTGGCGAGACTTATGCTCCTATGGCTCATCTTGAGTCCATCCGTATCCTTCTTGCCTATGCCGCCCATCATAATTTTAAATTACAGCAAATGGATGTTAAGAGTGCGTTTCTTAATGGTCCACTACATGAGTTGGTATACGTCAAGCAACCCCCGGGTTTTGAGGACCCCAAATTTCCGAACCATGTCTACAAACTCGAGAAGGCGCTCTATGGCCTTAAACAAGCCCCACATGCGTGGTATGAGCACCTTAAAGAGCTTTTGTTAGATCGTGGATTCGAAGTTGGGCAAATTGATCCCACTCTTTTTACTAAGAAGGTTAATGGGGAGCTATTTGTATTCCAACTATATGTAGACGACATTATTTTTGGCTCTACTAACCAAGCTTTTAACGATGAATTTTCAAAGCTTATGACTGACAGGTTTGAGATGTCTATGATGGGTGAATTAAGGTTCTTTCTTGGATTCGAGATCAAACAACTTAGAGAGGGAACTTTTATTAATCAAGCTAAGTACATCCAAGACATGCTCAAGAGGTTCAAGATGACGGATCTCAATGGTGTTGCTACTCCAATGCAAACAAAGTGTCATCTTGAGGTCAATCCCAAGGGTAATGACTTGGACCAAAAGGTATACCGATCCATGAACGTCTCTCTCCTTTACCTTTGCGCATCTAGGCCCGATATCGTGTGTGCAAGGTACCAAGATGCTCCTAAAGAAAGCTACTTAGTGGCGGTCAAACGAATCTTCAGATATTTGGTTCATTCCCCAAATTTTGGGTTATGGTATCCCAAAGGTTCAAGTTTCTCTCTATGTGGTTACAATGATTCAGATTGGGCTGGTGACAAAGATGATCGAAAATCAACTTCTAGTGCATGTTAATTCTTGGGCAGGTCTCTAGTGTGTTGGTCTTCAAAGAAACAGAATTGCATATCACTCTCAACCGCCGATGCTGAATATGTTGCTGCTGCAAGTGCTTGTACACATTTATTATGGAGGAGACAAACTTTAAAAGAATATGATGTCAATTGTGACAAAGTGCCTCTATTATGTGACAATGAAAGTGCTATCAAAATTGCTTACAATCCCGTGCAGCATACAAGAACAAAACATATTGAGATTCGCAACCATTTCATTCGGGATCATGTTGCTCGTGGCAATATTTCCCTATCCTTTGTGCGCATGAAGAACCAACTTGCTGATATTTTCACGAAGCCTCTTTATGAAGCAAGATTTTGTTATTTGAGGAATGAGCTAAATATCATAGATTCAAGGAGCTTGGCTTGACTACCCTTGCACACTCACTTAATCTTTTCATGTATTTGGTTTAGATGCGGGCATAGACATAGGGGGAGTGTGGTCCTAATTGATTGGGCTAACCCTCCCCCCATAATTCCGAAAGCAAGAAAAATCATTTCCCTTAATATCATTTAGTGATATGTGGGTTATTGATGAGCATTGGTTTTGAACTCAAGATACATCTTCTCGGTGTCATGCCATGCGCTCCAACATGGTGGCTTCGGCCACCGCCCTCTTCCTTGAGAAGAGTTGGTTTCAAATGGCCCTCTTTGGATTTTCTTGCATATTTCTTGTTCTTATGGAAAACACACTCAACTTTGGTTTTTGTTTGATTTGTTCTTGCAACATTGGGTGTGAAGTACCATCTCATTTTGTTTCTCTAAACCCAAGACTTCTTTCCCTCCTTGAACCATCTATTCTTGCACACAAGTCCTCCATATACCATCAAGGGGTTTTGCAAGGATGCTCCGACCCGAATCTGTCTGTACAGAAAATTCAGAGGGGGGGGGATTATCCGCCCCAAGTGGGGGGAGGATTATCCGCCCCGGGCGAATTCTGCCTCTTAAGGGATGGGTCGGGGAGACTAGGCTCAAATAGAGCAGCCAGCCCTCCCCCAACCACAGCTCTGCCCCCAGCCGTTGTCGAAGCTTCCGCCCCTCCCCGGAGTCGATTTGACCACTGGATTCTCCGGGCCCTCCCCAGATCTTCTTCACCTCACCTCCGGGTATCTTCTCCTCCGTGATTTTCCTCCAATGAGTGAGGGTAACTCCCTCATCTCTCTCCTTTTGTATGGGATTCATTTTTTTGGTGGAAATCTCATTGTAGAAGATCCTTGGTGTTTTCCTTGCTTGCTCGAATCAGTAGTATTACAACCCTTGTGCCCAATCTGTTTTGTCATGGTAAATCTGGGCCGTTCCAGAATTTTTCTGCAGGGGGCGGATTATCCGCCCCTGCCAGGGCCGGATAATCCGTCCTGGAGATTAAAATATGGTCTGGTTTGGTTCTGATTTCCGCAATGCACATCCTTGGCTTATGGATTGCTTTTCTACTATTTCTACCATTTCTCCTAGACTTGTGTGTGTGCTTATCTCCATGCTATCCCTCTCATGATTTTCACATGAGGTTCCAAGGCTACTAAGACCTTCTATCGTCGGCCCCGTGCCCATTATCTCAAGCCCACTGCAGAAGGGACGTTCATTGACGAAACAGAAGTTAGCAGAGCAGCAAGAGAGGCTGAACGGATGGCAGAGGCAACAAAGAAAACCAAGAGGACTGCATCTCGCAAGGGCAAACAGTCGCGACCCAACTACAAGGCTATGGACAGTATTCAGTATACCTCCATTCGCCAAATTAATTACTATAATGAGGCTGACAGTGATGGTCCCCCAGAGGACTCTATGTTTTGGAATGCACACTTTCGGGCTATTCATGATGATGTGTATGCCACTCTCAAGCTTCGCCCCAGGCACCCCATCAATATGACTGAGGCCCAATCCAAGGCAAGGCTCCTTGAAGCATTGGATGTGACTAACAAGATGGGGCTTCACCACCTTATGACTCTCCAATGCAACTATGATTCCTCCGTGGTGAGGCAGTTTTTCTCGACACTTGTAATTTGCGGTGATGAGAGCCGTACCATGAAGTGGATGACCAGGACAACAATGATTCAGTCGGACTTCCGCATTTTTGGGCAGGTTCTTGGGTATGCTTTCCATGGTCGTGACACTCCTTCAGGCTACCGCATCATTTCTCCACTAAAGCCATCCAAGGACACTATGCTCGCTCCTTGTCTTTCTTCTGATGGTATTGCTGGTGCTTTTGCTGGACTCTCTCCCTTGTATGCCTCCCTTGTTGGAATATTTAGGGAAATCATATCTCCTAGTGGAGGCAACAATGACAAGATCCGCGGCCACCTGGTTCCTCTCCTTGCATTTGCTCACGAGTGTGCCACTAATTCTGCTTCAGCTACAGGTTATAAACTGGATGTCATGGACTACATATATCATGAGATGACGGATGCTATGATCAACATGCTCTCTATCCCATATGCTCCTTTAATTATGATGCTCATCAAGCATATGTTTCCCCTTGAGGACTTTGGCACTGATTTGGATGGTGTTCACAAGCCCAAGAAAATCTACAACAAGGCTCAGAAGACCCATCACCCTTCCACTTCCCCTGAGTCCTTCATGTGTGATGCACGGGCTAGTGGTCGTGGTCCACGGTGTCCCCAATGGCACGTGAGCTTAAACAGCTCACTTGGTTCCAGCGGAACATCCTTTGCATGGGCATTGACACTCATAAGGGCCAGTATGAGGAGTACCGGAGGAGCCATGAGAGGGCTCACACTTAGCAGCTTATTCTTCACCATGTATCAGGTGCCACTAGCCATCCACCTCCTCCCACTGCTCCGGAACCATATGCTCAGTGGAACACTTCAGGGATCAACTATGGTGAGCTCGAGAGTTGCCTGTTTCCTCCACCTCCGAGGGCACCTACTCCTCCAGCTGATGACGATGATGATGAGTATGATGAAGAGGAAGGGGACGGGGATGACTACAATGAGGATGAGGAGGCGTGATCTTCTGGGGCGTTAGCATCGCTCTTCTTCCTTTTTGGCATTTCGATGCCAAAGGGGGAGAAGTAGTTATATTAGGTCTCGTGGATTTGCAAGGGTCGGGCGCAAGCACTTGTCTTCCAGTCGTTTATTTGCTTGCTTGTGCCCCTTTTTGCGTGAACTTATTTGTTATTTGTTCTTGGTTTATGTAAGACTGTGTCGTGCTTTACTTTGTTTGGTCTTCTGGAATTCCGGATTTATATTGTGGATCTACTCTCATGGAATTCTGGATTTATCTATGGAGTCTATTTGATGGCATATGGAATCATGGGATTATCTAATGTATGTATCAATATTGTGGGATGTGCTTGGAGCCTTACAATCTCATTATTTTCTTTGGCTATAATCACATCCCGGTGGTATGACCTTGTTTCCTAACCCACCTTGTTTCAAATTATCTTTGCTATGAAAGTTGCGTTCTCTCTAGTGTGTGTATTTGTATTCAAATGCAAATTGTAAATATGCACACATCTAGGGGGAGCCTCTTTCATTTTTTTAAGGTGTCGTTAGTAGGTTTCATTGCAAATCCTAGTATTGTCATCTAACACCAAAATGGGGGAGATTGAAAGAACATATCATAATCCCTAGTGTTTTGTGTGTTAGATAACAATATCAAGGATTATTTAATGTGTGTTGAAGTGTTACAGTTCTCTCTAAGGAAAAAGGAAAAGGAATCTGCCTTTGGGGGGCGGATAATCCGCCCCCACCAGGGGCGGATAATCCGCCCGACCCTTTTCCCAGGTAGGCGCAAGCCCCAGAAGGGGGCGGAGTTTCGGCCGGATTTTCCGGCCCCGCCGGATAATCCGCCCTTCAATAGGGGCGGATAATCCGCCTTCAAGGGGGCTGGATAATCCGCCCCTCATGCTCAGTTTTAAGTTTGCCAAGGCGCAAGCCCTAGAGGGGGCGGAGTTTCGGCCGGATTTTCCGGCCACGCCGGATAATCCGCCCCTAGACGGGGCCGGATAATCCGCCCCTGGACGGGGCCGGATAATCCGCCTCCCAAGATCTTCATCAAATTCTTCAAGGCACCATCCCCAGAGAGGGGGAGGATTTTCACCCCGGAGTATCCTCCCTGGGGACGGAGTTTTCCTCGGGGGAGGATAGTCCGCCCCTAGTGGGGGGCGAATAATCCGCCCCCAAACTTGTTCAACGGCCAGATCTGTGCAGGGGGTATTTAAGCCAGCCTTCCTCCTCTTGCCAGATCGCTTGGTTCATTCGAAAATGTCAAGATCTGATTTGCAACCTTCATCCAAGAGAGCTCCACCTAGATCCACCCAAAGGCCCCGTCCCTTGGGGAATCGAAGGAGCAGGACTCGATCTTCAACAACTGCAATCAAGCGCTTCATCTCCTCTCCATTCATTTGGAGAATCACCGATCTAGTATTTCTTGCAAATACCTAGATCCTTGTTTTGTTTATATTGATAAACCTTGTTCTTGTGACAGCTTGTTGTCATCTCGGGAGCCCCCAATTCAGTTGTGGGTGTGTGCCCCGGTAGAGTTGTAAAGGCACCAGTTCCCGCCTCGAAAGGTACCAATAGTGGAGAAGGTGGATCAGGCCTGTCGTGGCGAGATCCATCGGAGAATAGGGTGAGGCCTATTGTGGCGTGGTGGTCTTAGAACCGCCCACCCCTCCAACGCAGATGTACTTCCCTTAACAAGGAAGGAACTGCGGTAAAACAAATCCCTGTGTCTCCGCGTGCTACACCACAGTTCCCTCGCTCCTCTCTTTACGTGCTTAGTAGATAGGTTTGCATATAGGGAAATTCTCGTAGATACATATCTAGAGAATTTACTTTGTTTCAAGCCTAAAATTGAAAAAGAACTAAAAATTGAGTAGCACCTATTTACCCCCCCTCTAGGTGCCCATACGATCCATTTCAATGCGCTGGGGTGGTGGACGGCGCTGGGGCGCTAGGGAGGAAGACGACTGGGTGCTTAGGTTCGATGCTCGAACCAGGGCTAAAGGTGTTTTCGGGGCTCACCGTTTCGCGTGCAGGGCCGCACCCCTTTAGTCCCGGTTTGTAATATAAACCGGGACAATGGTGTATATTTCGACCTTTTATGAAAAAAAATCGCAATTAGGAAAATTAATTATTATATATCAAAATTTGCAGAAATAAAAGATCTATAATTTAAATCTATTATCTTACTGTGTTATATAGATGTAAATAAAATAATTGTTCCCTTTTTGAATTTACATTGTTCGAACCTTTTTTGAATTTTTATGCCCATTTCGATTTTTTCCCGTTTCGAACTAAGGTAAAAACGGCATGCGTGAAGATAGGGGATGAGCCTGTTAGAACTTGCATTGGATCTCTGAAGAAACAACATATTGTGAGTCTAAAAATGATTTTTTCAAAAAATTACGGGCGTTACATCATGTACCTGTAGTTCAAACGGGACCCACTTCCTTCCGATTCGGCAGACATTTGTCTTTTTCACCCTGGAAGGACATAAAGGTTTGATATCCCCCGGTTGGGATATAGTTCATGTAAGATGGTCTAGTATTTTAGAAAAATAGGATGGTAGTATTCTGTAACTGCATTTTGGTGACTGCTTCACAAAACGACTCGTCGTTTTTTGCTCGAAAAATGGAAAATGGCTTTTCCGTGCGACGAAAAGGAAAAATTCCTCCTGCAACATTGTTCGCCATCCCAATATCCACATGCATGCACAATATGGGCATAGTATCACAAACTATGCCACCATTCAGCACATAACATCGGTCTCTTGGACCGAAAGCCATGAAACCTCGAACATGATAGGTCATTTTGTGAAGGTTTTTTTAGACATAATCAATATACCAAGTTTGATATTTTTCCTTGCAACTATGTCACATAATATGACACCACGCAAAGGATTTACATTGTTCGGACCTTTTTTGAAAATTTTATGCCCGTTTCGAATTTTCCGTTTTGAACTAAGGTCAAAACGTCACGCGTGAAGATAGGGGATGAGCCTCGTCAGAACTTGCATTGGATATATGAAGAAACAACATATTGTGAGTCAAAAAATGATTTTTTTTTCAAAAAATCACGGTCGCTATATCACGTACCTATAGTTCAAACCGTACCCACTTCCTACCGATTTGGCTAACATTTATCTTTTTCACCCTGAAAGGACAGAAAGGTTTGAGATCCCCTGGTTGGGAGATAGTTCATGTAAGGTGGTCTAGTATTTTATAAAAATAGGATGGTAGCATTCTGTAACTGCATTTTGCTGGCTGCTTCACAAAACGATCCATCTTTTTGCGCTCGGAAAATGGAAAATGGCTTTTCCGTCTGACGAAAAGGAAAACTTCCTCCTGTAACATTGTTCGCCATTCCAATATCCACATGCATGAACACATGGGCAGAGTATCACAAACTATGCCGCGATTCAGCACATAACATCGGTCTCTTGGGCTGAAAGCCATGAAACCTCGAACATGATAGTTCATTTTGTAAAAGTTTTCCCGCCCTTTCCCTTTGAACGGAGCTTTTAGTCTCGGTTGTAGCCACTAACCGGGACTAAAGATATTTCCCGCCATTTCCCACCACTTCCCACCATTTTTTCTCGCCCTTTCCCTCTGAATGGATCTTTTATTCCCGGTTGTAGCCACTAACCGAGACTAAAGATATTTCCCACCATTTCCCACTACTTCCCGCCATGTTTTCCCGCCCTTTCCATCTATATATAGGCCGACCACGCCATGGCTATCCACACATCTACACCTTACTCTCTCAGAACAATGGGCATCGCCTACTGGTCCATTCTGACCCTCGAGGAGACCGAGGCGCTGTGCGCCTCCAGCTACCCTTGCCCGTCGGGCTACCTCCCGCCCACCGGCTGGATGCTAAGCGCTGGAGGGGTTCCTGTCCCTCATGTGCCTCAAGGTTCCGCCCGACAGGCGGCCATCACGAACCACTTCTACCACGAGCTCACGCCGGAGTAGCAGATGGATACCCAGTGGGATCCCGACAACTACGACACCTGGAATGCCTTCTTTGCTAACCGGCAAGAAAGGGAGCTCGCCAGGTACGAGGGTGACGGCCCGCCCCCGGTGAACCACAATGAAGTCGTCCGCCGTCTGTGGTGGGAGAACCGTATTATCATCAGCGTGATGTGCTACATCACCGGGGGAGACCATCCTCGCCCCCGGTTCCAACAAGTCCACCCACCACAGAGCCACAAGAAGGCCCCTCCCCGTCCGGCGGTAGCGGCATCGTCTTCCAGGAGACCCCTCCCCTGCCCGCCGTGAATCAGAGGCCAGAGTGGCAGGTGCCCCCGGTATATGCCATGGCTGGGCTAAGGATCGAGCCGCGTGCGCCTAGCCACTACGACGATGACAATGAAAATGACGAAGAAGACCCTAAAGCTGCATACTATAAGACTAGGCATGATTATGACTAAAGGGGCCGGCTTTAGTCTTGAGTGTTAGCTAGTCCCGATTTGTCCCGGTTTTTTAATATTAATAAATGTCTTGAGTGTTAGCTAGTCCAGGTTTGTGGCTAAACCCGGACTAAATATGAAGATGTTGTTGTATTCTTGTGAGTTCGCTCAGGTGATCAAATGCTCTCTTTTTCTACCTGCCTTCAGCAATCTCAGAAATTGTAAAAAATAGGATTAATTCACAAAAGGTTTAATACATTATTACATCACCAACATCCACATCTAGTGTTTTGGTTCTCTTCTAGTCCGTAACCATGGATCATCTTCCTTATTTAGCGGTATGCTTGGGTCAGTTTTCACTTTGAATGGAGGAATTTCATGAAATTTGTTATAATATTCTGACATGTCTGTCCTGTCCTCAACTCCCATCATGTTTATTTTCCCTGAAAGAACTATGTGGCGCTTTGGCTCATCGTATGATATTGTATTATTTTTCTTATCTTTCCTTTTTCTCGGTCTAGTAGACATGTCCTTCACATAGAAAACTTGAGCCACATCATTGGCAAGGACAAATGGTTCGTCTCCGTATGCAAGATTATTAAGATCCACTGTTGTCATCCCGTACAGCTGGTCTACCGTTACCCCGCCTCCTGTCATCTTGACCCATTTGCATCGAAACAATGTGACCTTGAAATTAGGACGATAGTCAAGTTCCCATATGTCCTCTATGTAACCATAATAGGTGTCCTTTTTCCCATTGTTGTCTATTGCATCAAATCGGACACCACTATTTTGGTTGGTGCTCTTTTTATCTTGGGCATGCGTGTAAAATATATTTCCATTTATCTCGTACGCTTGGAAGTCAATATAGTTAAAGATGGAGACCTGGCCAACAAGTACAACTGATCTCCAACTGTGGTGTCATTCATGAGATGTGTCTGCAACCAACCGCCGAAAGTCTACATGTGTTCATCTCTAATCAACCTGTCAGACTTCCCCGGGTAGTTCGAGCTTAAAATATCCTTATGTACCTCGATATACGGAGCCACCAAGGTGGAACTTTGCAGAATTGTATAGTGTGCTTTAGTGAAAGAATGTCTGTCCATACATATCTTTGCTTTCTCCCCTCATGTCGTGATTCAGGTACATGATGACGCCCAGCACTGTCGTGGGCCGCTTCGTTGGAAACCCCAAGAGCAAGGTGTGATGAGCACAACAGCAAGTTTTCCCTTAGTAAGAAACTGAGGTTATCGAACCAGTAGGAGGAAGGAAACGTCCCAAAGGTGTTGCAAGCAACGTGGAAACCTGCACAACACAAACTCAAGACTTTGCCCCAACGAATCGGTGAGGTTGTCAAGCTCACCGATTTGCTGTAACAAAGGATTAAACGTATGGTGTGGAAGATGATGGTTTGCAGCAAGTAAACATGTAACAGTGGAAGATGTATCAATGTTAAAGATTGGACCGGGGTCCATAGTTCACTAGAGGTTCTCTCCTTATATAAAAAACATGGCATGAAGGGTAAACAAATTACAGTAGGGTAATTGACAGGAACTGAGTATGGCATAACAATATAATACTAGACAAAAAGATCCTATGAGATTCGATTGGGAAATACAACAATATACATAGACCGCCATCCAACTGCATCTATGACTAGAAGTCCACCTTCAGGGTATCATCCGAAACCCCTCCAGTATTAAGTTGCAAGCAACAAACAACTGCTTTAAGAAAAGTGTGTAAGGTAAACAATCCACTTGTTCCATGAACAAGAGACCGTTGTTTTCTCCCTAGTGGCAATAGCACATCTACAACCGAAGAGATTTCTATTACTTCCCTTCGAAACTAGAGGCATGAACCCACTATAGAGCATAAATACCCCCTCTTGGAGTCACTAGCAACTACTTGGCCAAGATAGCTACTAACAACGGAGAGCATGCAAGATCACAAACAACACAAACATGATAGAATCAAATAGACAAAACCATTAATCAATCTTACATAGTAATCTCAATATCCATTGGATCCCCGCAAACACAACATGCATGGTTACAAATAGACTAGATCTTGATCATGAACGGAGCTCACAAGATCTATACATGAAAGAACAAGGAGGAGATACAACGATCTAGCTACTACATGGACCCGTAGTCAAAGGTGGAACTACTCACGCTTCATATCGGAGACTGGCATGATGAAGAAGGACTCTGGGATGGTCTCCCCTCCGGCAGGGTGCCGGGAAGAACTTCAGATCCCCCCGATCTAGGGATGATGGTGGTGGCATCAATAGAAGGTTTCGTGGAGTTTTTATCGGGTGTCTAGGGTTTCTGCATCGGGGAGCTTCTTATAGGCGAAGGGGTGAGCCAGGAGGGCCACACCCTACCCAGGCGCGGGGTGGGCCCACCCACGCCTAGGGGGGGTCTGGACGCCCTGTGGCGGCCCTCCGTCTCGTCTTCTGGCTTCGTGTCGCCCATCGTAAAATATTGACTTTGGCTTTTGTCCCGTCCAATTCCAAGAATATTGATTTTCTGCCTTTCTGGAACCAAAAACAGAAGAAAACAAGCAACTAGCACTTTGGAGACTTGTTAATACGTTAGTTCCAGAAAAGATATAAAAACACCTCAAAGTGTAGACAAAGCAAAGCAAAGTAGATACTAAACAAGCATGGAGCATCAAAAATTATAGATACGTTTATGACGTATCAAGCATTCCCAAGCTTAACTCCTACTCGTCCTCGAGTAGGTAAGTGATAAAAGAATAATTTTTGAGGTGACATGCACCGTCAAAACCAATATCTAACCATTTTCAAGCATTGAAAGCTGGGATCAAAGAACTCTAAACATGTGCATGAAAGATGGAGTTCTAACAATAAGACAAAGTAACTATGCGTGCAACATGAAAGGATACAAACAAAGATCATGAATAACATGCATTGAAAAACATTCGTTTGTTTCACATATAGAAAACATGGCATAGTGGCATTCATCTTGTCCCTCATAGATTAGCAAATAGATATATAGGACACCTTCAAACTTCATAAGAGTGACTAGATACAAAAAGCACAAGAATAAGCAATATCACAATATGCATCAATCAATAAGTTTTGGGACACTGCACACAGAATGACAACTATGATCTCTTAATGGTGCCTAAAGGTAGACGGTGGAGATTCAAGGCCCTTCATAAAGGGAAGCAGGGATTTCAAGTTTCAAAAAGAGCTTCCAAAAATTATGGTACTTGTTAGCTTTCAGCCCTCATTGCCCCTATCATAAGAATCTTGAAGTGATTAAGGTTAAAGTGAACAAACTAAGGAGTATATGCTTGACAAAGTATAAGTTGGCAATCTCAAGTCCCTTGAATACAGGGCCACACCTCATGCTACTCAACTTCAGTCACCTGTAAGTTCTTGTCATAGTAAGTACATGCGTATCATAGAGAACCGCCAACAGGGTACCCCTTGCACATGGTACATGAGCTATCCCATAACCAAAATGACAAGGCAGGCAGACAATAAGCATCTCAGCGATCTTTTTATTTACTATTGTCACATCCCAAAATTCTCCTAATTTTGTAATGTGAAATAAATAAAAAAGTTTGATTGATTGTTTGACTATGTTGAAAATTCTCAATGAGAAGAAACTTTTTTAATAGAAAATCCTCTCAACCTTGAATTCGAAATCTTATATTCTTTTGTTATGACCTAAGTAGCCATATAGGCAAAAGGGCATGGATTGATTATGGATTGTAGAATTGGTGTGCAAGATTTCAAAATGAAAATCATGAAGCATTCATAAGCATTTCATTACATCCATGCAAAGATCTCACAAACTTAATCCAAATCCTGGTATCTAAATCCTATAGTTGATTTGCCCAAATGTTCCTAAGGGTAATTAAATTGACTTATTAAAACCCACTGTTGCTAAGGCATAAATTATTGATAATTATAGCCTAAAGAGATCCAATTAATACTACAAAATTTTAGAAACAAAATTGAGCTCATTTGGAGCTAGTATGAAAAAGTTATGAAATAAATACAAACACATAAAGATATAAATAAAATGAAATATACAAGAATTTATAAATTCACTACTTCCAAACTAGTAAAAAGATTACAAATTTGATCCTATAATGATCTATTCGATTTTAGAAAATTTTAGAAACAAGAATCATGTCATTTGTAGTTCGTATGCAAAAGATATAAGGGAAACAAGTAAATAGAAAAAGAAAAAAAGAAAAGGAAAAAAAACTAATGGGCCGGCCCACCTGGATCGAACCAGGACGCACTGGAAGGATGGATCGATTGGTTGCTTTAAAAAGCGTGCAAAATCTGTTTTGTTAAACCTATCTCTATTCAAACTGCTATAACTTTTTATCTACAACTCCGAATCGACTTCCGTTTGTTTATACTTGTTCTCTACTCCAATACCTATCTTCCCACCATCCCAAACCTCCATATAAACTCGTAGAGCCACAGCTGTACGAGTTTTTTTCTCGAAATCCCGAATCTACACATGCCCGAATCTTATTTCGCTTTTTAACCCATATAGACTTCGTCGTTTGCCTTCGGTCAAAAAACGAAAGTTGTAGGAATCGTCGAAATCTTTCAATGCCGACAAACCTCACCTCTTTTTATCCACCACAGCCGGAGAATTTCGTATCGCAATATTTCAGATCTTACTGTGTAAATCCAAGATGTACTCGCGCTCGTTTCTTCAAATCCAAATTCCTACGGTGAGAAGGTAGGAATAATGATTCCCCACAACTTTCATGTTCTGAGTTTTTCAATTTGACCTACGGATTTGTCTCTCTAACACAGATCTATTTCTTGTCTATTCTGAGCCAAAATCGGGTCAATCTCTTCTTCTAGCCACCGGATCCTATCCAGACGGTCGAGATCCAATCAAACCGTTGTGTGCCATGTCGTCATCCCGGTCATCTTCCTCATCAACGCCACGTCAATGTAAGGTCAACATGTAGTCCCAGTCAGCATGCAAAGTCAACCTGTCCAGTCAGCGGAATATTCCCTAGAATATTCCGTTCGGATTTAAAATTGCATATTATAGATCTAACTTGTAAAATTCATTAGAAATTCATACCACATCCAAAAATCGCGTATAATATATCAAATTGAAGATAATTTTACGTAGAATCATCTTATCAGAATAGATCCAAATTTTACTGTACGTGGTTACTGCAATAAATTAATTAGTTTTAATGGTCTTTTAGGTTAATAAATTCATAAGAAATTTTCTGTAACTCCGAAAAATATGAACAATATATCAAATTGAAGCTACTGCAATGTACATTAATAATATCCGGTTGGATCTAGCCTTTGCCGACTGTTTAGCCCGTAGCAATTTAATTAGTTTTAATTTCTTTATAAAACATTAGATTCATTAAAAATTAATTGCTTGTCACAAAAATATAAATGATATACCGATGGAAAGCTGGTTCCATGTAGATCATCAATATGCAATTAGTTCAGCCTTTGACTGTAAGGTTTTGCCGTGAAGATTTAAATAGTTTAATGGCCTATTTAGAGTAATAAATTCATAAGAAAATAAATACTATTCAGAAAATTACAAATAATATGTACCTGAAATCAAAATTCCGTGGAGATTAAAGATATAATTTTAGTTTGATTTTTAGACAACAGAAACTATATGAATCATTTAAAACCCATTAAAGACTATTTAAATCATACAAAAAGATCTATAACTCCGATTAGGGTGAATCTAGCGCCTACTAGTTCGTATTAACGTCCTCTATCTAGTAAACCAAAGAAACAAATTTAATTCGATAGTTAGAACAGACGTTACAACAGAACTATTAAAAACCCTATATTGGCAAGTAATTATTAATAACAAGTACTCCATTGCATTAATTGGCCTCTTGCATGCATCATATACTTCAATATTGTTTAGAGAACTAAAGTAACAACCATTGTGACTCATTAAGTCGTCATGCATGCATCTGTTCATCATTGTTTTCTTGTAATGTTGCACTGTTGTATGTTTGCAATGTTTTGAATGGTGTTTGTTGTTTTTGCTTCAAACGTTAGATTGCGAGGAGTGCAACTACTGTGATTGCAACTACTATGATTGCAAGTATTGTGGTTATTACGAAAGAGGCCATTATAATTGTGAGGATTATCTAATTGACTACATCTACAACAAAGGCAAGTGGTGCTATCTTGGTCATAAATGTCCTATTGTTTTCCTATGCATTGCAGATGTTTTTGTAGAATTGCATCTGTAGGAATTGATGTGTATATGCTATGCTATATCCCATATTATTCCCTAGTATTCCTTGTTTATGAGCAATCATATTGGTAGATTGCTTAGCTATGCTATTTAGACGAGGAAGGGAATCACATCATGAAAAGTTATATGTTTTGAAAGGCTTATGTTTTGCTAAATGACAAACCAATATGTTTTAATGAACCACCTGGGCGGAATAGCATTGATTGGGTCATCGAGTGTATTTATGGTGGGGAATGCCGCCCAGGACACCGAGAAATGATTGGTTTCTTTGTTTGGAAGCTTTCGTGTGCAACCATGTGCCAATAATGGAATGGGTGGTTGGTTGGACTTAGTAGGTTGTGGTAACTCGAACCCGCATATCCAGAGATGTAGATAGTGTAGGTTGGACCGGTGCGCGTCGGGATTGGGGAGCTACTTCCCGAACGGTTCCTTCTTGGACTTCTCCCTATCATCACCCAATATGAGAGTGGTGGTACGAGCTGGGCTGGCCAAGTCACATGGGTAAAGTGTACTAACCCCTGCAGGGTGTATAAACTAATCGATTAGCCGTGTCCCCGGTTATGGACAATTTGAGCGACCTGGTACTGATGCTATGATATTTCTCGCTCACCCTTATTTCTTAATTACTTAAAACTTGTTGGGTGAACATAATTGGGTAGGAGCACCTGGGAGTGAACCAGAGTGTCCTATTTATCGTATTGGAAAACTACTTTGTTACAAATGTTAGGATAAAACTATTGCTTTATGCAAATGAGCCTGAACTTCACTTGGCCAAATAAGCATGTAGTTGATAGATCTGTTGTTAACCACTTTAGCCTACTTGCCATACATTCAATGTATTGACCATTCGTGGCTGCAACGTTTCATGTTGCAGGTTATATCGTAACTGAGTGATCATTCATAGGTCGCGAGACTCCACTCAACAATTGTTCGCCTGTGGCACATTTGAAGGATGGAGATCTACCTTGTATTCGTTTTCCGCTGTGTACTTGAATAAATAATGTAAATTCTGGATCATATTCGTTGTATTTATGATGGACAGTTATATTTGGTATCATTTTGTACTGTGTGTGCCAGTGAACCGATCCAGGGATTGACACTATACACATGAACTCAGCCTTACCAGGCGAGGGTGTTACAACTATGTGCATAGCTTTTTATTGAAGATGATTCACAAATAGCTCATTATGGTGATGTTGCAAGTTTCCACCATTATTAGGCATGGCTTAGGCTAGCGGCCCAGGCGTTTCTCTAACACAAAATACATAACATCATGGACTTACAAGCTCCCTCTTTATTTCACACCGGTGAAATACATAGACAAAAGAGCATGATATCAACTGTGTACAAAGTACAAGTGCAACGTTGAAAACGTTCCCCGTGACAACACGGTTCTGATAATTCCAACGTATAAGTGCAAGCATATAAAACAAAGATGACACAATGGTTCAAGTTTATTAGGGGAAAATAATATAAAGTGTGCCATCAAGTTCGTGAGGGCTTTAATCACTAAGTTTTCACATAACAAAATAATTTTTAATCGGAAGATAGCTGAAAACAAGAATATACTTGGAACAGTGTAACACACCATGCATAGAAGTTTATAGTGGACACTTTGGAATAACTTGGTTTCCTGGGAGTGGAAGCATGAGTAGAGCTTACTCATCCAAGTGGAGGCTAGCAAAAGACTGGGAGCAACCAACTAAGAGAGCAATAATGGCCATAATCATGTAGAGCAACAAAACATTACTAATCAAAGAATAAAGTGGTACTACAAGTCAAGGACTAAATGATCATAGAGGCTATGGTGACTTGTTCATAGTCATAACATGGTGTGATCATGTGCCAAGTCAACCCAAACAGAACATCAAAGGAGAATACCACAATACTATGCTTTTGCATGCTAAAACAATGCATAATTCTTTCAAGGCACACTAAGCAATCCCAATTGTTTGTAACAATACATGCTACAACAATAATCACTAAGCATAAGGTCAAAAAAACACCTAGCATGTCATGCTAAAGTCTAAGTCACAGTCAATGCAAGCTCCTCTTGCACTTATCAAGCAAGATCTTTCTACTCCTTTCCAACACCAAGCAACTTATTTTAAACAACACAGAGAGAACGGGGGTCCAAACTACTTTATTCAAGCAAACTAAACAAACTAAGCAAAGCAAACGAAAACTAAGATGCTCCAAGAACAACACAATAGTGCATGAAACAATAAAAACGAAGTGTCTAGAAAGACCTGAGCTTTTTATTGATAAAGAAGGGGATGCTTTGGGCATCCCCAAGCTTTGACGCTTGTACCTCTTGGATATTTCTTGGGGTGACACTGGGGTGGCATCCCCAAGCTTGATACTTTGTCCATTCTTCATCTCATTACATCATTCCTTCTCTACACCTGAAATTTTCCTTCATACAAAACTTCACACAATCTTCATTAGCAACATTAGCGTATTCAAAAGATAATAGACCTTTGGGTTTAGCTTTGGAACCGAAATTTTTTTCATTAAAAACACAAGCTACTGTAGCAACTCCTTCAAAAATCTCAATTCCCCAAAACAGAACTCAAAAAGGAATCAATAAGAATCAAATGCAAATAATGGCAGAAATCTATCAAAACAGACTAGCAGGTAGAAACCGATTTTTTCAAAAATCTTCTGATGCTAAAATAAAAAAGTTTTGAACTAATGAAAGCTAGCTAACATACTAGGGGATTTATTCGTAAATGTTTAGCTCAATCCGACTTATAGAGACTCCTCACGAATTTTTATGGTGGAGGGCAGAAATCTGTTTTGGGACAGCAACTCCCCAAATCTTACTTCCCTCTCATTAGAGGTCATTCTTGGCACAAAAAGCAAACAAAAAGGATAAGGAGAGGTCATTACTGAAGTAATAACTTCCAAGACTCAAGAAAACTCTTGGGTTATCTCCCAACAAGTACTTTTCTTTAACGCCTTTAAGTTAGGCATGATAGTTTGAGAAGATGCTCACATAAGAAATATGAATTGAAGTAAAAGAGAGCATCAAGAAGCAAATTCAAAACACATTTAAGTCTAACCCTATTCCTATGCATCGGAATCTTGTACACAAATACATTCACAAAGAACAAAGTGACAAGCATAGGAAGATAAAACAAGAGTAACTTCAAAACTTTCAGCACATAGAGAGGTGTTTCTGTACCATAAAAAATTGTACAACCATACTTTCTTCTCTCATAATAATTTTCAGTAGCATCATGAATAAACTCTACAATATAGCTATCACATAAAGCATGTTTTTCATGATCTACAAACACATAATTTCTATCAAGCTCAAAAATAGTGGGATTAAAACCTTCACAGGTTTTACCCAAAGTAGATATTTCAAAAGGATCCACAAGAACATAACATTCATCCTCCTTTGGTAAGCATGGGGGACAATCAAATAATGTAAGGGATAAAGAGTTACTCTCATTAGAAGGTAGACATGGGTAGATCCATTCTTCCTCCTTTTGTTCATCACTCTCCTCCTCTTTTTCATCTAATGAGCTTCCAGTTTCAACAATTTCTTCTTCCATAGGCTCCTTCAAGGCATTAGTCTCTTCCATTTGTGGAAAGAATCTATTAAAATATTCAAGAATATAGCCATTTTCTTCCTTGTAATTATCAAAGAAAAATTTAAGTATCTCATAAACATCATATTCATAAGGTGCATCATCAGTATTTTCAAGCAAACTGGCAAGTTCAAATGCACCCTTGAAGGCAATAAATTCTTCAATTTGTTCCACATCATAAAAGTCATAATTTCCTTGAACATAAGAAGATATGGTAACATTATCATTATACTCACATTGAAAAGGGAGGTGTTTATACCTCCTACAGCAACAAGCTTTATCAAAGCATTAAGTAACATTATAAGTAGAGCACACGTCTCTAGCAATAGTATTCAACTTATCAATTTGTTCCCATAAGTGTTTCCCTTTTTATGACAAACGGTGTTCCTTATAATAATACTTTTGTTCTTCCGTGAACCCACCTTGCCAATAAGCACTAGTTTCAAAGAAACCATCCATTGATAGAAAGCATGACCAACCAAGGCAATAACAGACCACCAACTAGAGTAGGAACTAATTTTTTTGTGTTATTGATAAGAGAAAGCAAACCAAACTAAACTATTTTTCTTGAGTTTTTGATAAAAAGAGGCAAACAAAACCAAGCAAAATAAACCAAGCAAACTAAAAACAAAGAAAATAGAAAGGTTGAGGAGGACTGCCCTTGTGAATACGTCCTTGGCCTCCCCGAAAACGGCGCCAGAAAAGGGCTTGATGACGCCCAGCACTGTCGTGGGATGCTTCGTTGGAAACCCCAAGAGCAAGGTGTGATGAGCACAACAGCAAGTTTCCCTCAGTAAGAAACCGAGGTTATCGAACCAGTAAGAGGAAGGAAACATCCCAAAGGTGTTGCAAGCAACGTGGAAACCTGCACAACACAAACTCAATGTAGGGTTCGCAGCATAGAAAACAAAAATTTTCCTACGATGGGAACAACTATGTACCAAGATCTATCTACTAGATACAAACAACGGGCGGATGTATATCCGTAGATAACATACCCTTGAAGACCGACAAAGTTTAACGAGTCCAAACTCGTGGTTGATGTAGACGATCTCTTGCCGATATCAAGATCGAGAGGAAGTCCTAGCGCTGCAAAACAGCAGCGCATCCGTGCTCGCACACACGTTCGAGGCACCGAGCAACCTCCGCCTCCTCGCTCCAGCGATGCAGCGGAAGCACAACTCTTTCTTGCCGAAAATCCACCCGGAACATGTATCTCGCTAGTCCGAGACCATGGGGATAAATTCTAGAGGGGGAGAGAGATCCTTCACGAGGAGGTGTGAGTGAGAGAGAGAGGGAGGGGGCTCCTTTTATAGGGAGAGGGGGGGCACCCAAGGGGCCATGCGCCCAGCCATGGGGCTGCCCCCACCTCTTCCACATTCATGTGGGTGGACACTCCACTCACTCAAATGCCTTTCAATTCCCTCCACTCAAAAACCCACTCAAATTCCCATTAAATTTCCACCAAATTTAATGCAAACTCTCATTAAATAAAACTCCTTTTATTTATTCAGAATTTTGTCAATTACTTTAATGACAAACATTCACATATAACCCCTTGCTAGTATTTCATTTCACATGCAGAAACACTTTCTGCAATTTCACCCGAAAACCCGTTTCGGTATCTAGTGAAATAAATTCCTGCGCTTATTATTCTTTTTGGCATGAAACTTTTGCTCCAAATGGATATGGGTGTCTCTTAAGTGTGTCACCCTACGGTTCGTGAATAATGCGGACATGATTGAGACCCCTCTCGGATCAATAATCAGAAGCGGGATCTGGAGACCATACTGACTCCCACACATTCAATGATGACTTTCTTGTGATCGTCGGAACCTTTTACGCTAGTATCCTAATCCTTTTGTTCGCGATATATTACTTGTCCGAGATTCGATCATCGGTATATCCATACCTAGTTTGATCTCGTTACTGACATGCACTCTTTTCTCGTTCCCGTGATATAACATTCTAGTGATCAAATCACTTGCTTGCAAGCTAACCAATGTGATATCACCGAGAGGGCCCAGAGTATATATATCCGTCATCGGGATGAACAAATTCCACTCTCGATCCATGGGCCTCAACGTAATACTTTATTAGTTCTGAATCCATCTTTATAATCACCCTGTTACGGTGTGACGTTTGATGTTATCAAGAAACTCTTCCGGTGTTAGTGATTGACATGATCTCATGGTCTAAGGATTAGGATCACTTCGTAAGTTGTTATAGCAATATAAACTCAACGACTCTGATCGTAATGCTATACATCGGATGAATGTTCATCACACCATTACACTAATGTTGTGATCCCATTATTAACAACATCCAATGTCCATGATCAGGAAACTTTGATCATCTTTTTATTCAACGAGCTAGTTTATAAGAGAGGCATAACTAGGAACTTCCTTTTTGTTTATTAAACACACATGTATTAACGTTTCCGTATTAATACAATTATAGCATGCAAAATAAACATTTATCATAAACAAGGAATACGATAATAACCACTTTATTATTGCCTCGCGGGCATATTCCTTTCACTCAAGACTTTGCCCCAACGAATCATTGAGGTTGTCAAGCTCACCGGTTTGCTGTAACAAAGGATTAAATGTATGGTGTGGAAGATGATGGTTTGCAGCAAGTAAACATGTAACAGTGGAAGATGTATCAATGGTAAAGATTGGACTAGGGTCCATAGTTCACTAGAGGTGCTCTCCTAAGATAAACAACATGGCATGAAGGGTAAACAAATTACAGCAGGGCAATTGACAGGAACTGAGCATGGCATAAAAATGTAATACTAGACAAAATTATCCTATGAGATTCGATTGGACAACACAACAATATACATAGACCGTCATCCAACTGCATCTATGACTAGAAGTCCACCTTGAGGTTATCATCCGAACCCCCTCCAGTATTAAGTTGCAAGCAACAGACGACAGCTTTAAGAAAAGTGTGTAAGGTAAACAATCCACTTGTTCCATGAACAAGAGACCGTTGTTTTATCCCTAGTGGCAACAACACATCTACAACCGAAGAGATTTCTATTACTTCCCTTCGAAACTACAGGCATGAACCCACTATTGAGCATAAATACCCCCTCTTGGAGTCACTAGCAACTACTTGGCCAAGATAGCTACTAACAATGGAGAGCATGCAAGATCACAAACAACACAGACATGATAGAATCAAATAGACAAAACCATTAATCAATCTGACATAGTAATCTCCATATCCATTGGATCCCCGCAAACACAACATGCATGATTACAAATAGACTAGATCTTGATCATGAACGGAGCTCACAAGATCTATACATGAAAGCACAAGGAGGAGATACAACCATCTAGCTACTACATGGACCCGTAGTCCAAGGTGGAACTACTCACGCTTCATACCGGAGGCTGTCATGATGGACAAGAAGGCCTCTGGGATGGTCTCCCCTCCGGCAGGGTGCCGGGAAGAACTTCAGACCCCCCCCCAATCTAGGGATGATGGTGGCGGCGGCTATAGAAGGTTTCATGGAGTTTTTATTGGGTGTCCAGGGTTTTTGCATCGGGGGCTTCTTATAGGCGAAGGCGCGATCCAGGAGGGACACGAGGGGGGCCACACCCTACCCAGGCACATGGTGGGACCACCCACGCCTAGGGGGGGTCTGGCCGCCTTGTGGCTCCCCTCCGTCTCGTCTTATGGCTTCGTGTCGCCCACGGTAAAATATTGACTTTGGCTTTTGTCCCGTCCAATTACGAGAATATTTATTTTCTGCCTTTCTGGAACCAAAAAAAGAAGAAAACAGGCAACTGGCACTATGGCGACTTGTTAATAGGTTAGTTCCAGAAAAGATATAAAACACCTCAAAGTGTACACAAAGCAAATCAAAGTAGATACTAAACAAGCATGGAGCATCAAAAATTATAGATACGTTTCCAACATATCAGTACACCGATCGGCTTAAGGTCAGGAATAAATTCAACACAAAACTCAATGACCTCCTCTGTTCCATAGACCTTGGAGATTCATCCTTCTGGCCTAGCACGGTTATGGACATATTTCTTTAAGACTCCCATGAATATATCAAAGGGGAACATATTGTGTAGAAATACAGGACCAAGAATGGTAATCTCTTTAACTAGGTGAACTAGGAGGTGCGTCATTATGTTGAAGAAGGATGGTGGGAACACCAACTCAAAGCTGACAAGACACTGGATGTGACACCCCCGGGATTAGTAAACTTGCCCGGTAAGGCAAGAAGACGTAGTCTCGGAGCTTCGGCACAAGCCTAACTCTTTGACCGAGGAGAGTGCACTAGAATTGCAGACTTGGTAGCACAATCATCCTTTGCTTAGTGATAGGGTTAACCAATCACGCTAAGAATGATACAAATGTCCTTTGAGTTCAAGGCAATGGCAATTGCTAAGAATCTTAGATGGCCACATCATTATGCACACACAACATTCTTGAGCGTGAACAGCTCAGAGGAAGGGTGGGTAGATATGTGTAAGAGAATCACTTCATTAAGAGGGTCATCAATCTCAGCATGACCTCTTAGTATAGAAACTGTGTGATACTTTAGGGTAGAACAGAACATAAGCTAATCAACGCTTATTGATCTGCGGATTACAACACTTTGACCTGGTCTTAGAAATGACGAGGTACTGGGGTTTGTTTCTTCTGACATCCCGAAATGCTTTGTCATAACGGACCACAAGAGTATCTTGCATTGGAAGACACCAATGCATATTTACTGCTTGGCTACCAACTGGTAGACAAAGGTCGGAAAGCAACAAGGAAAAAGGAACATGCTCAGGATAGAATCCCGAGATGTGGATGCATAAGTCAACAATCTTCTGAAAACCAATACATAGAAAAGGAAGGTGTGGCAGAGTCACGAGTATAGAAGCGAGACTCACGAGGAGTACTCTTGTCGTGATCTATTTGGTTCCATTAAAGAACATCTGCCATAGCTAGTGGTAGGGAAGTCTTTTATCGTCACTATTCAATAGCAACAATATGCACAAGCTTGAAGGCTATGCTAGAGGGTACTAGCCATTCTGAGGTAATGTGTAAGCATTAACCACATGGGTCAACAAAATGGATCTTGGGTTAAAGGTCAGCGTCATGTACAAGATTCACAACACCAGAATCCAGCACAATCGGGGATCTTAGGTTCAAGTCCAAGGGTTAAAACCCAAAGAAAGGAGTAACTACTACTTGAGTGACAAAGCGTACACTACAAGATAGCAATCACGAGATAACTTCCAAGAGAAGAAACGACTTCTGAAGTACCCAAACAAATGAAAATGAGGCACAAGGAAACCTCGAGACCTAGAACAGAACACTGTGGAACCATCAACATGATGTTATGGACCCATAAATAGAGAGATTATGGTAGAAAGAAATCTCTCATAAGAAACAGATCAAAGGGAAACAAGGAACACACACAACTGACTCTAGAGAACTCAACACTAGGTCAAATTGTTGAGAACCGGCATGCCTGAGAAGGCACCTAATCTTTGAAGAAAGAGACGAGATAGCAAAACTTTCCAAATCAATACAATATAAGGTGACCCAGAGTTAGAGCGAAACTGGATAAGGAGAAAAAGAAGCATACTAGAGTTTTCGCAAATAATTTTCATCTTTGAAAATAGTTTTCACAATTACTAGACTCAACATCGACCAATCGAAAGGTTTCCTACAGTCGGTACTGCTCTGGTACCAAAACCTGTGACACCCCCGGGATTAGGGCTAGACAAATCTCAGACCTCTGTCTGATATAAGCATAACCTAAATCTCGAAAGCGTACAGAGGGAGAATTGATAACACAACAATGACCCTATGACACAAAAATTATTACAGCAAGCTCATAACTGAGCAGAGAACCAAAATATTACAAGCAGAGGTCACTAACCTCAAACATCAAACAACGGAAGGCAAATTATGCTATTAAGTATAGCAAACTTAACAAATGTCCTAAGAGGCCTGAAGCATAACGATGACGTCCAATCCATATATCCCAGACTACCGACTGGGAACTCCAAACTACTCTGATGCCGTGAGGAACTCATCTTCAATGGTAACACTTACTCTGCTAAAAAAGTATCAATGAAGCAAGGGTGAGTACATGATGTACTCCGCAAGACTTATGGTTGGTGGAGTTACTTTGCATAAAGCCATCTTTGTTTTGTAAAACAAGAGGGAGAAGAATCTCAACTAATCAGAATATTTTAAAAGGGGATAAGAGAGCGGTATCACTAGCTTTGATCATCTTTTGATATCCACCGAATCATCACCAGCTAAACCTAACTAGGATCACCCCCTCGATCCCTGAGGAAGCATCCTTAAGCACACATTATTTAACTTGCCAATTTTTACGATTAGGTTCAAGTTCTCTATGATCTTCACGCCCGTTCCCAAGGTTGTCTATAACCGCGGATGCAGCTTTTTGAAAAGATTAATAACCCTGCAGGGGTGTACAACTT
The DNA here is from genome assembly GCA_916181665.1 of Avena sativa. Lineage (NCBI taxonomy): Eukaryota > Viridiplantae > Streptophyta > Magnoliopsida > Poales > Poaceae > Avena > Avena sativa. Next base: position 148,198,787 of record OV702283.1, on the reverse strand, counting down.
TACCCACACGTACTAACCTTCTTTTAATGCCAGTACATTAGCCCTCTTCCTTGGAAGGACGGCAGAGGGTGGTTAGACACGACCTTTACCTTGCTTCCCCCGAGACCATGAGTCACGCACTAGGGAGATGCCGCGGTAACGGGTCGAGTCCCGAAGCCGGCCCCTAATGATGTGTGCGGGGTTCAAGATTACGGATGCCGGGCATATCTTGTTCTCGGCCACGCTTACCTACCTGTTATGGATGCACCTCCTTCATCTCCATTCAAGAACATCCAAGATGCGTATGTCGAATGGAAAGCCCAAACTATGTGACTCATGGAATCTACTCGGCAAGTTAGTTGGTCGAGGGGGTTTCCAGGCCCTCGTGTGGTTATACGCTCGTCTTGGTTCAAGAGGCAAGAACATCGGGTCCTAAGGGTGGGAAGTATTGGACTGCAAAAACCATAACCCACGTGGCCTCCCATACAAGCCTTAGCATGTTTATTATCCATCTCTGATCATACCATGTCATCCTGTCCAACTAGGTTCATTCGCAGCTCTGATTCATCAATCGGATGTACCAGTGGTAACAACTAAGCATGGCTAAGCACAACAGATATAACAGCTCTTACAACGCTTCACAAGCCAAACCCTGGTTATGCTAGGAGAAGTGGATCAGGGAATATAGTCTTCAAAGGTAACATGCATCAGATAGGATTACTCTATCTATGGATAAAATACTTTAGACTCCCATGCACATGGCAAGAATTGAAATGCTCGAAAACATAGGATTATATCATGTGTGGGGCTTCGCTTGCCTTTGCCAGTTGATATCCAGAAAGCAGAGCTTCGGACATCTGGTACTTGAATTGATTATAGTTGTCAAGTATTGGTCTTCGAGCTACGACAGTGTTGATCTCGGGCTTCGATCTTGATCTCGATTCCGATATCGTATTCTACCGGAGAAGAAGCAAACACCGAAAAGGAAGGGAAACAATCAACACATGGCATCGATGAAATGCTCAAACAAGGATGATGATATGACAAGTTGAGTTGTATTTAAATTAAAACCCTAAACATGCTTGGTCATTTTAATCGGGGTCCGAGGGGTCCAAACCCTAAGTCGGAGAAACCCCGGATGTATATGAGAGGGTGCATTTAGTTCTTCTAACTAAACTTATTATGAAAGTTGATTAACAATGCATGATGATAGATTAAATAGACAGATCTTATTTTTCTGAACATTTTGATATATTATTTTTTATTTTTCTGATTTACAATGAATTAGTTATGATGTTTCCCAATTTTAATTCATTTTAAATCATTTTTGGAATATTATAAAATAATTTCATTTTGGAAATATTTTAACATTTTATTTAATCAGAAAACATTTCTGAAAAAGTTTATTTGACTTACAACAGGGGCCCACATGTCAGGTATTTATTAATTACAGAAAACAATTTACAAAACATTTAAATAAAAGAAAAAGGGATACTGCATCAGCATGATGCGTTGCTGATGTCACTAGGGGGTTTCAAACTTTTTACACCGGGTTGAGATCTAGCCTCAGAGGCTGATGGGTGGGGTCAGGTCCACGTGGATGCCACATCCGCTCTACGTCTGCTCGCCGGTGAGCACGTCTAGACGACGACCGGCGACGGTGCAGGAGCGCGAGCAAGGGCGCGTGCGGTTGCGAGTTAGAGAGAGGAGGCAGAGGCGGACCTAGCAGTAGCAGCGTCGCTGCTATTTGGTCACCGGAGACGGTTGTCCGACAACGGCGAGCGGTGGCGGTGGCAGATCCTCGTGGGGAAGACGCCAGAGAGCGAGAGAAAGGAGATGGAGGGGTCTGCAAGGACCACTGGCTCACTGTGGTTGCAACGAAGGGGTCGGGGAGGCGAAGGGAGGTTAGCAGGCGCCGGAATTGATGATGAATCACGGCGGTCGGATTCGGGGAAGGTGATGCCGATTGGAGCGCCTGGGGCCTCTCCGGATCGCGTGCTTGAACGAGATGAACAAGGTGATGCCGATTGGAGCGCCTGGGTCATGGAAGTGTCCTCCTCTTGGCCCGGAACGGTCGGGATCGGCGACGTCGTCGAGCTCCTATGAACTAGGGTTTCGGCGAAGATGGGGAAAAGGGGAAGAAAAGGAACTAGGGTTCGTCCGGGCGGCGCTGGTGATCTTATAGATGCTTGGGGGGGCGGGGTGGCACGCATCATGGCGGAACGCATCAAGGCGCAGGCGGGCGGCGGAGGCAGCGCCACCGAGATGCTTGGATGTCGAGGAAGACGACGACATGGATGTCTGAAGCGGTACGGGCTGGGCCAGATGGGCCGTGACAGAGGAAGGCTGGCAGCTGCGCTGGGCGCTAGATATAGAGGAGGATATGGGCCACGGCCCAGGGAGAGTTAGGAGTAGTTTTTATTTCCAGAAATATTTTCTTTTTATGTTTTCCCTTTTATCTTTGTATTTGAATTTCTTTTCTGTTTTTGAATAGATTCAAAATACAAGATACTTTTATAAAACATCTGAAAACACTAAGGGGCCCTTTATACTATTTGGGCTCCAATTATTTTGAGGTTTTTCAAAATTCAAAAGCCATTTGAATGTGTTTCAAATAGAGAGGGGGAAACTAGGGTTAGTGTTTCGTGATTATTTTTTTGCATGCAATTTAATAAAATGATGCTCATGAATGCACAATCAATTCCTAATTACTATTTAATAAACTAGGGTTGTTACACTGGACCACATATTTCTGTAACCCTGGTAGAATTTCTGGATCGATTAAGTTCTGAGAAATTGCATTGAGGAACGCATATAGCTTCACAATGGGTACTCTAACATTTTCCGGCAGAAGCCCCCTCAACGCAACTAGAAGCAACTGCGTCATAAGCATGTGGAAGCTTAGCAGTATCACGCAAATGTGTATCTTTATTCTTTCCATACATGCCCAAGAAGCTTAGCAGTATCACTGCAAAGATTCTTCGTCAGGTGCATCACGTCGATTGCAGAGTGGACCTCTAATACTTTCCAATAGGGTAGCTCCCAAAATATAGATTTCTTCTTCCACATGGGTGCGTGTCCTTCAGCGTCCTTTAGAACGGACTATCCACCAGGACCCTTTCCAAAGATTACTTTTAAATTCTTCACCATATCAAAAACATCATCACCAGTACGATGGATAGGCTTACTCCGGTGATCTGCTTCACCATTGAAATTCTTGCCTTTATTTCTTATGGGATGAGTGGGCGAAAGAAAACGACGATTCCCTAGGTACACATTCTTCTTACACTTATCCAAATAAATACTTTCAGTGTGATCTAAACAGTGTTTGCATGCATTGTATCCCTTGTTTGTTTGTCTTGAAATGTTACTAAGAGCAGGCCAATTATTGATGGTTACGAACAACAATGATCGTAGGTTAAATTCCTCATGTTTGTGCTCATCCCACACACGTACACCTTGTCCGTGCCACATGTGTAAAAGTTCTTCAACTAATGGCCTTAGGTACACATCAATGTAGTTGCCGGGTTGCTTCGGGCCTTGGATTAGCACTGGCATCATAATGAACTTTCACTTCATGCACAACCAACAAGGAAGGTTATGGATACACAGAGTCATAGGCCATGTGCTATGTCTGCAGCTCTGCTTCCCAAAAGGATTAATGCCATGTGTACTTAGACCAAACCATAAGTTCCTCGCGTCACCTGCAAAGTCCGGGTAATTTCTCTCATTTTTTCTCCACTGCGACCCATCATCGGGGTGTCTCAACATATCATCTTTCTTACGGTCTTCTTTGTGCCATCTCAACAACTTGGCATGCTCTTCATTTCTAAACAAACGTTTTAGCCGAGGTATTATAGGAGCATACCACGTCACCTTGGCGGGAACCCTCTTCCTAGGGCACTTCCCCTCAACATCACCAGGGTCATCTCATCGGATCTTATACCGCAATGTAGTGCATAGCGGACATGCATCCAAATTCTCGTACTACTAATAGTGGTAGAGGATGCAATCATTAATGCATGCGTGTATCTTCTTTACCTCTAATCCTAGAGGGCAGACAACCTTCTTTGCTTCGTAAGTAATGGCAGGCAGTTCGTTATCCTTTGGAAACAACTTCTTCATTATCTTCAACAACTTTTAAAATCCCTTGTCAGGCACACCGACCTCTGCTTTCCATTGCAGCAATTCTAGTGTGCTACCTAGCTTTTTGTGGCCATCTTCGCCATTCGGGTACAACAATTTGTTGTGATCCTCTAACATCTGCTCAAATTTCAACCTCTCCCTTTTGCTATCACATTCTCCCTTTGCATCAGCAATGGCCTGACCAAGATCATCATCTGGCTCATATGGTGCACGTTCTTCTTCTACTTCTTCATCATTGTCTTCCATTGTAGTACCACCGTATTCAAGGGACATAGGATACTTGTCATCATTATCTTCATCTTCCTTGTCTTCCATCATAACCCCTATTTCTCCGTGCTTAGTCCAACAATTATAAACAGACATGAAACCGAACCGAAACAGATGGTCGTGAAGGATTCTTGATAAAGAGTATTCCTTCTGATTCCGACACTCACCACATGGGAAACGCATAAAACCATTCTGCTTGTTTGCCTCTACCACAACGAGAAAAGAACACACGACTTTAATGAACTCACTAGAGATTCAGTCAGTGTACATCCATTTCTATCTCATCTGCATTATATAAGTACATCAAACAAAATCACAATGCTAAGATTAGTACTAGTCTAAAAATAAAAGTACACATCGTATACATCAAACAACTATGCACTTATTTAAAAACTTTCTACTCCATCTTTAGTCCCGGTTGGACACACCAACCAGGACTAAAGGGGTTGCGACAGGCTGGGGCTGATGTGAGCCCGTTTAGTCCCGAATGGTGTCTCCAACCGGGACTAAAGGAGATTTCAACCAGGACTAAAAGTGGGTGACAACACTATATGTCGTGAGTGGAGACACTATGCCAGTGAGTGGCGACACTATTTCAGTGGGTGGAGACACTATAGCAGGGGTGAGTGTCGACATTATGTCGTGAGTGTCGACACTAGGTTGTGTTGCTTAATCTATAAATAGGCTTCCTTGTGAAATATCAACTGCAAGGAAGATCATGTGCGAGACCAGGGACACCACTACGGCGGAGCTTCTCGAAGATGTCTTAGGACCTCGTCCTCAGACATCTTCGAGGAGCTCACCGTAGAGGCACTCCCTAATATGTGAAATTAGTTAGCTCCACCAGCATATTGATCTAGCTAGAGAGGATATAAACTAAAAGATGGTGTTCGAGAGCAGGGAAACCACTATGGTAGAGCTTCTCGAAGATGTCTTAGGATCCCGTCCTCAAACATCTTAGAGGAGCTCGCCATATAGGCACTCCCCAATTTAATTTGGTATCTCCCCAGAATTGTAATGTTTTTGGATCTTACTTGCTTAAACGGTCGATGATTAAAATTCCAGGGCACCTCTATATATATATATGCCTTCATAGTTTTGGTTCTTATTTTTGTTGCAATGAATTTTGTGACGACAGGTAGAAGAAGAAGGATATTTTGTTGCTCGACGGTGGCATGATGCATCTGTGAATCGTCTGAATTTCGAGACTATGTGCCAAATCAAGATATATGGATAGGATGAACTCATGTATATCTCTGTGCTTTAATGAATAAAATGAATTTCGAGGACTATATGTGCCAAATTAACCAGATATATAGAGATAGAATCCACACAAATCCCTCCATTTCTAGAGCATGAAATGAGCTAAAACTAGCAATGAAATATGAAAGTATGAAGTTGCTAACCTCTTAGGACCCCTAGATAGATGCAGAGCCAAAAAATCTTCATAAATCTTGAGAAAAATCTGCAAGAACTCGAGGTTGAGGGAAGAAATTTGAGTGAGATGCTTGTGTGAGCTTGAAATGGCTTGGGCAAGGAGAGGAAGAAGATATAGTTGGGCCCTTTAGTCCCGGTGCGTTTAATAAACCGGGACTAAAGGTTCACACATCCGCCCCTTTCCAGCGCCACACCCTTTAGTCCTGGTTCAAGGACGTGTTTGATTGGGCCGATGGCCGTTTCTCAAGCCTGTTTCAAGAGCTAGGTCGCATGCAAGTCGTGCATCGCACTGTTTTGAAAGCAGGACAAAAGTTGGCCCACCGAGAACGCCGAAATGGGCCATTTTCATGCAGCCAGGTCCTGGCGAGCACCACGTGCGTACCGTTTGCATGCATGGGGAAGCGTGGAAGACGGAACGTTTTTGGCTTAAATCTTAGTCCACTCCGCTCATCGCCCAGTCCCACTCCCCTCACCATGATTCCTGACTATGGCCACCACTCCTCCGCCTCCCCCTTCCGTTTCACGGCCTCAACATCGGCGAGGTGAGCGCGCATAGCCTATAGGCTACCGTTCAACTCGAGAGCTCACCGATGGCGACTAGGCGGCCCTCCCGAGGGAGATTAGGCCTCCCGCGGCCATCTGCGCGCGCAAAACTAGGGCAGCCATGACGGCAGCCGTGACGCTGCTGCATCGCCTACAACCACGGAGGAGCCAGAATCTGTGGCCAGGCGGACCGGAAAAGCCCCCGCCAGAGTCGTGGTTACCCCCGACTCGTTGCATAGGGTTTTTCCGCCCGTGCCGGTGGCCCCAATCCCCGCGGCCGGAGATTCTTCTCTCGCTCCGGCCGCGCATTCTACGACTCCCTCATCATCGTTGGCACAACCGCCGACCAGGGTAAGTTGCCGATCTACATAGTGGTTAGGGTTTGGCCCCAAATCGACGGCGGTTAAGGATCGATCTTCGGTAGTTTTAGAGCGATTTGGGGCTTTGGGTAGTATGTAGAAATAGATATAGTAGTGTGCACATAAATTTTGGGATTTGTTTTACCCAATTCCTCAATTTGGGTGTTGTCCTGGGGTATTGCCCGATTGGGAAACATAGTCGATTCCTCAATTTGGGTGCTATCCTGGGGCATTTCCTGATTGGGGATACTAGTGCATGTTTTTACCATGATTTCTCCATGTTTGTACCATGTGCATTGCCAAATTTGGCAATGGTGCTTGCTATCAAATTGTAGCTGACCTTGTTTTGCTTTCTAGTGGTTAAGTTAGAATGTGAGACTATTGCTGATGGACCTTGGCTAGCCGACGGCGCCCTTCATGTCGATGCTTCTATAAGTTTGTAAGTAGTACTGGTAGTTGCTGATGGACAACTAGTTATGGTGAACTAAGTAGGCTGATGTCTCTTTTAATCAGGGGTGAAAACCCCTAGTGGTGGTTGAGGGGCATGGTATGCCCCTGTTGATGGTTAGTTTCATCAGGGGTTAAGCCCCTAGTGGTGGTTCAGGGGCATGGGATACCCCTCCTAATTGTTCTTTTGATCAGGGGTGAAGTTTAGAACCCCTGATTGCTACATGTTATGGTGACTGTTAAGACTGTTATCGTGATCATCTGAATGTGTAGGTAGCAATGTTTATGTCTGCATATGGATTTGATGGTGACCATCTTAATGTGTTGTGTGTGCATATTAACTGTTCTTGTGATCATGTGTTGTGTGTGTGTGTTGTGGTGTTAAGATCACCAAATTTAAAATGAGTGATCATAACACATGTGATCAGATGCAAAGCACCACACCAAACACCTGTCAAATGCATTATCAGGGAAAAACAAGAACATGGGCAACCAAACAAACTGGGCCTATTTGCAGTAAACAAGAATGCAGGAGTCCAAACAACTGGTCCAAGTTGGCCCAAGTCCAATCTCCCCCATAGAGCATCCAGCGGGCCAAGTGGGAAAACGAAAAATCTTGGACCAACCAACCAAACACGCCCAAGTGTTTATACGGCTAGCCGTCGGTCTGCTGAGAATTCTCTAGTCTCGGTGGATCGATACGTGGACAATAAGTCTAGGGATTTCTATTTTCGTTCCCTTGGTTCCTTAGTTGTACTCACTATTCCCAAGTCGCTTAGCTTTTCCTCACTTTTCCCATCTCCTATTACGAAACTCTCGCACGGTCTGAAACTTCCTGTCTGTCAGCCTTGCTATTAGATGCTGACATGTGGGGCCGCATTTAGTCAGGTCCCATAGTGGACCCTCACCGTTACGTGCTGAAAAGTGGGGCTGCGGTCTGTAAGGTCCTGTAGTGAACCCTTGTCATTACATGCTGACAAGTGGATCCGCGTTAAGTTGCTTCCCGTAGTAGACACATCTCTCCACTTATCCAGATCAGCATGAGACCCACATCTTATCCATGTGAGCGTCGGACCCACAGATTATCCACGTGAGCCCGCCCCGCGCCCGCGCCCGTGCCGTTGCCTCCCCTTTCTTCTTCTTCTTCTTCTTCTTCTTCTTCAGCGATAGCAGCCCTTCTCCAACGACGAGGGCCCTTTGTCGAGATTCACTTCGGCCTATCGTTTGTCCTGGCCGCAATATGGTGCCGTCTCGTTGACCCGTATGAACGATGATAATGGCAACTATGCGCAGAGAAGGTTAGATCTCACATTAAAATGTTTTGATTAGACGGGGGCGCTTGCTATGGAGAATGCAACCGACAAGCCATTCCGATGATTTAATTGGTTTATCGAGTTAATGTCTCGGCGGAAATCAAGTCAAAGAGTGTTTATAATTAAAAAATAGGAAGATGGATGTATAATAAATAAGAAAATGACACAACTCTTGAACACTTTCAAATTAAAAAAAATATACAGCTCTTAATGTGTAAGAGTGTTTATAAATGACACAACTCTTGAACACTTTTAAATTAAAAACATTATACAACTCTTAATGTACAAGAGTGTTTATAATTGACACAACTCTTGAACATTTTCAAATTTTAAAAATTATACAACTCTTAATGTAAAAAAGTGTTTATAATTGACATAACTCTTGAACACTTTTAAAATAAAAAAATTATACAACTCTTAATGTAAAAGAGTGTTTATAATCGACACAACTCTTGAACACTTTCAAATCAAAAAAATTATACAGCTCTTAATGTATAAGAGTGTTTATAATTGACACAACTCTGGAACACTTTCAAATTAAAAAAATATACAACTCTTAATGTAAAAGACTGTTTATAATTGACACAACTCTTGAACACTTTCAAATTAAAAATATATACAACACTTAATGTAAAAGAATGTTTATAATTGACACAACTCTTGAACACTTTCCAATTGAAAAAATTATACAACTCTTAATATAAAGGAGTGTTTATAATTGACACAACTCTTGAACGCTTTCAAATTAAAAAAATTATACAACTCTTAATGTAAAAGAGTGTTTATAATTGACACAACTCTTGAACACTTTCAAATTGAAAAAAATATACAACTCTTAATGTAAAAGAGTGTTTATAATTGACACAACTCTTGAACACTTTCAAATTATAGTGTCCTAAGAAAATCTTGCGATTTTACCATTTTTAGAGCGTGAAAAGTGATCCCTAAACTTGCGTATACGAAAATTATAAACCTTTGAACACTGTGAAATCGCACTTAATACGTGATAATGATGTGCTAAGAAAATCTTGAGAAAGATCATTTTCATAGAATGTAATGCATAAACTTGCATATGGCAAAAATTATACACCTTTGAACTCGTTGATCGCACTTAGGACATGATAATGTTGTGCTAATAAAATCCTGATCATTTATTATTTTCATGCAGTAAAATATAATGCAAAACTTATACACCTTTGAACACTTTTCCTTCAAATTATATTCAAAATTATTTGTTTATCGAGTTAAAGTATCGGTGGAAAAGTCGTTATTTTGCATGGATAGAGGGTGCCCCCAACAGATAAAGGGGTTATCCTGTCTGCTAGATCATAGAGGATCAATCAGAGGATCAATGGTTGGTGGGTATGATCCGCGTGACAACTGTCTCGACCAATCAGAGCGCAGCAACCAAGATGAGCACATATGTGAGATTTTGTGACTAAGAGAGAGGGGAAAACTGATTAGAACTTAAAAACCAAGGGCAAAACTGAGTAGAACTTAAAAACTAAGGGAAAACTGACAAGGGGGTTCAAATAGAATACAAAAAGAGATTTAAAAAAATGGAAAATGCTTCTTTTATACAATAAAATACATATTGGCATATATCAAACTATTTGGAATTCAAATATATATTAGTTTGAAAATTATTGCCTCATTCAGACAAATTATATTTTGGGGAGGGATGTTTTGGGAAGAGGTTTGAGTAGAAATCCATGAACCTTCATATATAGTAGGTGATTTGAGAAGTGGTGATTTAGGTTAAAACTAGATTTATATCAATTTATTATGGTGGCATGTCATATAATAAGACTCCCTGGATAGATGCCACTATGTTTTGATCTTTTTGAATTTGTTGTGCATAAAATGACTCAATTAGCTAGCTAAAACTCATTCGTTGACTCTCTGTGGACCAGCCACCGGTGAGTAAAAGGGAGTATATTACACACGGCAGTGTTAGTACTGGAGGAAAAAACTGAGTACAACCAAACTGCCAGTGTTACACTCGAGGGTATAACTGAGCACAACTAAGTGGCCAAGGTTATTCACGAGGGGGAAACGTGACGCACGGTACGCGTGTCGTGGTGCATGGGGCGGTAGAGGACGCGTGTGGACGTGCATGGTGCAGTAGCATACACGGTTACGCGGTGCACGATGGTGCAATGAAACGTCTCCTCCCTTCACCTTTATAGAAGCCTCCTCACTCTCACTCATCACTCGCTCAGTCACTCACTCAACCATCTCCACTGTCCCATCACCTTCTGCAAACCCCCAGAAATATCCCAACCATGCCGGCGATGGAGAAGAACGACGCAGTGGCCATCGTCGCCTCCAAGGCCGCCGGCGAGGAGGCCCTCGTCCCCATATAGGCCCCGTCGAGGCATCAAAGGCAGCCACCGTCCCCGTCTAGACCCCCATCCCCGCTTCCTCCATAGTCGCCAGCGAGAAGGCCCCCGTCACCGTACATGCCCCCATCGAGGCATCAAATTCAGTTGTCATCCCCGTACAGGCCCCTGCCTGTCTCCGACAAATCCCGCATGGCTGGGACCCCTACAAGGAGGAAGAGTACATCAGGCCGGAGAACCCCTACGATACCAGCTTAGCCGACCCATGGTTGGAGGTAACTAGGGTTTCCTCCCCTTCCTTTGTTTTTCCCCTATTCCCATCGTTGGATGCTAGATCGTGTGTTATTAGGGCTCGGCTATTCAAATTTTCAATCATTGGATGCTAGGTATTTTTACAGTAGCTAATCCTCTTGTGTTAGATCTCTTATTTGGATGAATTCGCTACTTAGTACTAGCACCGATCTGTAGTTGGGATCAGTATTCGATTTGGTTAGAGATTTGGGGATTGAGGAATAATCAAGGGATCTCCATCGCTTAATTTATGCAAGTAATCAATCTAGATAATCAAGGTATCTCAATCATGTCCTTATTGCACTATACTGTTTTTCCAGTAGGTGGATAGCAGCGACGGCTGCAGAGACGATGAGTCCACGTACACCCAGACTCGTCAGGTGCTGAGGAAGCTGAAGTCCGGCCAGTACAACAACTTCTTCACCGACGACATCTACAGGTGCCCCTTCTGCACCAGGAGCCTCGCCACCGACTTCAACTCCCTCGTGAGGCATGCCGAGGACGTGAAGTATGCGGCCTGCCAAAGAACGTCCATGCCTTCAGAGCCAAGCACCAGGCGCTCAGTTTTCATCTCCGTAACCTCCAGAAGGTGGCCATCTAGGAGGGTCGCATGCCCTCGATCAAGCCCAGACGCCCAAGGTCAAGGGACTTGGAAGCAAGAAGTGGAGGAAGCGCTAGAGGGAGGAGGCGGAGACCCTCCTAGCGGAGGCCATGAGGGGCCACTGATCTTGTACTGATGGTGTTGCTATAAAGAAGCTTCTTTAGTTTTGTTGTCTATGTTGAACTTGTCCGCTGCTGCTGCTGCTGAGCATCCTAATTGTGGAACCTCATTTAAGTACCGTACTATATATATATCCTATATTAGCTGCTTCATATATATCTGCTCTATTTATATATCCTATATTAGCTGCTTTATCTACATCTGCTCTATTTATCTATATATTTATGGTGATGGTTAGATTTGCTGCTCTAGATTTGCTACCAGATTGGGAAAATACGAGAGCCAAAAAGAACCATGAATGAAGAGAGAATCTACTCTAGATTCGTTGCATTTTGGGCAAAAATTAACAAAATTGTTAGCGATATAAAAGAGAAAAGCCGCTCTTAAAAAGGCAAATCATAAAAATAAAAAAAACAAAATCTTCCAATTTGGCGACAGGACGCACGTAACTATCAAACGCGCCCCACATGGTCCCACACCACATCCCCAAAACGCGTTCCCAACAAGCCGGCCCTATGCAGTCCAATATAGGGAGGTCCTACTACGGACCTGACTAAACGTGGCCCCACTTGTCAGCACGTAACGGGATGTCCTACTTATCAACACATAATGGTGAGGGTCCACTACGGGACCGACTGAATGCGGTCCCACTTGTCAGCATGTAACGGCGAGGGTCCACTAACGGGACCTGACGGACATCGAGTTTCAGACCGATGCGAGAATTTCCAATAAGGAGATGGAAAAAAGTGAGAAAAAGTTAAACGGCTGGGAAAAAATGAGTATAGCTAACGAACCAGTGGCACGGAAATAGAAATCTCATAAATCTAACTGCACACCTACGTGCAATTGCACACCCACATGCAATTGCATATATAAGTCCCTCGCAATTGCACATAACGATTTTCTTAATTTCACATATATGCAATTACATGTCTATATGTGCAGTTATTGATGGATGACAGTGATAAAAATTGCATGCGTTATTATATAATTGTTTGATTGGAAAAAATAATAAAATGTACGACCACACATAGATATGTGACTGCCACATCCGAGCAAAACTTACACAAAAAGAGACTACAAAATTTCTCTAGGTTTTGCCCGCAAAGTAATTAATTTGCACTGTTTCACGTTGCATCAAAAATCACAATAAGAAAAACAGGTCATTACAAATCCCATCCAAAGATAAAATAATAATAAGGAAGGCCAACACAAAATCAAGCGGACATACAAACAGGCTGGCTGAACAGAAAAATCGTATTGGAGAACTCAACACTTATTTTGCTTTTAGTAACAATTTTGCTACTAAAAGAAAAAATCTAAAAGAAAAAATACCATGGTACCAACCACCAAGCCAACTAGGAGGTCACCCTCCAAGAGTAACAATCTCACGGTCTCTCACTCGAACAAATCGTATTGGAGAACTCAACACTTATGCAAGAATGCAAAGCAAGAACACCAAGGGTGCTCAAATCCTTCACTCTAAAAGCCCACCAATGCAACAAGTGCTAGGGAGGAATTAGAGAAGAAGAACAATGGTGGAAATCAACAAATGACTCCAAGATCTAGGTATAATGGGTTCCCCTCAATTAGAGGAGGGATTGATTGGTGAGGATTGTAGATCTAGATCTCCTCTTCCAAAGCCCTTAAAAGATGCAAAAATCATAGGAGGGAAAGGAGAGGAAGAAAACTCAAAGGGGTCAACAATGGTGTAAAAAACATGCTTTAGAACCTAGTAACTTTGGGGAAAAGCCCCCCTTTTATACCCCTCCAAGGGGATGACCGTTGGAGACAAAATGAACTGGACGGACACGTTCCGGCGGGGAAACCGGCACAGGAATTTCCGGTTGGCCGAAAAAGTTCTGGTCATAGCCGAAACAGCATACATAACAAATTTTTGGTGGTTTTTCAGAAATTTCTGCCGGTCGGTCCGAGACTCGGCGCCGCCGAAATTTCCGTCGGAACCAAACAGGGCACACAAAAACAACGATAACTTTTGCGTCCGGACTCCGATTTCGATGATCTTGGGCTTGTTTTGAAAAGGAAAACAAGCTCTACAAGATGGTTTAGAGAAATATCATAGTACAGCATAGGAGGATAGGAACAAATGAATAAAGGTAAGAAGCCTCCTGGAAAGAAGAACCGATAAAACCTTCAGACTCGAAAACGCCATAGAAGATGCATACGAATTCCGTTTTCGATAAACTTGGGCTTGTTGAAGAGCTAGCAACAAGATCAAGAACCTCACATGTATAACCACCAATAAGCAACAAAATAGGAAGATACAAGTTATGCAAAGGATTGAGCTCCCTAGGACGATATGATCAAGTTACCCAACCGAAAGCCCCTCTTGATAGTGCGGCTATCTATCCTATAACCCGGTCTCCCACCAACCTCCGTGAGACCGGTAAAAAGATAACCTAGCAAGGCCATACCTTTGCCTTGCGCATCCCGTTTGATCTTGATGACAATTCTTGAAGCTCCATCCAAGTGATGGCGTGTTGTCAACACCTCGTTGGGAGACCCGAAGAGCAAGGTGTGATGAGCACAGCAGCAAGTTTTCCTTCAGTAAGAAACCGAGGTTATCGAACCAGTAGGAGGAAGGAAACGACTCAAAGGTGTTGCTTGGAACTTGGAGACCTGCACAACACAAACTCAAGACTTTGCCACAACGAACAACGAGGTTGTCAATCTCACTGGTTTCCTGTAACAAAGGATTAACTGTATGGTGTGGAAGGTACTGGTGGTTTGCAACAAGTAACAGTGGAAGGTGTATAAATGGTAAAGGTTGGACCGGGGTCCATAGTTCACTAGAGGATTTCTCCTTAGAAAAACAAACATGGCATGCTGGGTTAACACATTACAGCAGGGCAATTGACAGGACTGAGCAAGGCATAACAATGCAATACTAGACATCATTATCCTATGAGATTCGATTGGGCAATACAACAAGATACATAGACCGCCATCCAACTGCATCTATGACTAGAAGTACACCTTTGGGTTATGATCCGAACCCCCTCCAGTATTAATTTGCAAGCAACAGACAACAGCTTTAAGCAAAGTGTGTAAGGTAAACAATCCACTTGTTCCATGAACAAGAGACCGTTGTTTTCTCCCTAGTGGCAACATCACATCTACAACCTTAGAGTTTTATGTCACTTCCCTTAGATTAAATAGAGGCATGCACCCACTATCGAGCATAAATACCCCCTCTTGGAGTCACTAGCAACTACTTGGCCAAGATAGCTACTAACAACGGAGAGCATGCAAGATCACAAACAACACAGACATGATAGAATCAATAAGACAAAACCATTAATCAATCTGACATAGTAATCTCAATATCCACCGGATCCCCGCAAACACGACATGCATGATTACAAATAGATGAGATCTTGATCATGAACGTAGCTCACAAGATCTAGACACACTACTAGGAAAATGGCGATAGGTAATCAGCACATCCGTGACTCACATGGTTGAAGTGCCCCACGGCTAAAATAGGCGTGGCTCACCTATGGGCAGTGCCCTACTAGTAACTAGAACAACCATGGCGCACATGTGGTATGTGCGCCACAGATATGTGTGGGCCAGGGGCCTGCCAGCCGCATGCCACATATCCATAGCGCACAGGGTGTAAGTGTGCTACTGTTGTTTGGGATAGCCGTAGCGCACATGTGGAGAGTGCGCTATGCCTGTGTGAAGCCCCCTCTGCTCCTTAAGTGGGGAAACACATCTGTGGCACACTGTGGCATGTGCGCCACGGTTGCTTTTAGTGCTTGTGGCGCACTAGGGCCATGTGTGCCATGGATGTGACCATCCTTTTTTTTGCCAGCTCCACTTTTATATGCCCATGTGATCATCCACCACCCACACTTCACTTTCCCCTTCTTCTTCCTCCTTAGATATAGTCGGGATCCTTCTCCTTCCCACCTCAATTTCTCCACTCATTCACCATTTTTAGCATGTTGAACTTGCCTTGGATGTTACATACGTAATAGAGGAAGCTCCCCGGTCTCTCATCTCCTTCTCCGGTCTCGCGCGCACTTCTCCTTTCCATCTTCTCGCGATCGGTCTCTCATCTCGGTAAGTTGTCCATGTAAGGATGTGTTCATGTGTATATGGATGATATCCTCATATGTATGTAGAGGATCGATGGTCATGTGTGTGTATATGGAGAGTATCGATGATGCTCATGCATGTGTGTATGGATAGTATCGATGATGCTCATGCATGTGTGTATGGAGAGGATAATGATATGTTCATGTGTGTATGGATCGGTCTCTCTCTCTTGTGTTTGTGTGTGAACAAGTTGCCATTTGTTTTGCCAAAATGTTGATTCATTTCCATTTTGGCAAGACTTTGGCATTTCGCAAAGGTCCAAATTTTAGGATAGGTCATGCCGAAATTTTCTATCGACCATTGCATGCATGCATTGATTATGTGGTTCTAATAGACTTCTAATTGTACCGTGTACACAGTGCAGGCAAAAATGGTGCTCATAATGAGCGAAGGCATTATGGCTAGATTTTTGAAATGTGCGACGACCGACATGATACGAAATAACAAGACAGAGATAAGATGTTCGTGCAGAAGATGGAAACTCAACTAGGTGATCGACCCAGATTCCTGGAATCTGCAGGCGCACCTGCTCCGCCATGGTTTCATGGATGTATACACTCGTTGGATAAGCGATGACGAAGACATTGGAGACGGTGAAGGTGGGCAACATGACGATGATCATCACGGCGAGAACGGGCAAGATGATGAAGAGTCTCCTGGAGATGGTGAAGGTGCGGAAGCAGACCGGGATGATGATGATCTAGATGCTGGAGGAGCAAACGACGATGGAAGAACGTCAGGCTGGGTGCATGACCCTTATGTGCAAGAGCTGATTCTCAAGTAGACGAGAAAGACCGGTTACTCCATTGTATGAAGGATGCAGGCCCGATGATACCCGGTTGAATGTAACACTCAAGGCTATGGATATCAAGGCAAAACACAAATTGAGCGACACAAGCTATGATGATATGATGGCATTATGGCACGATCATCTCCCGGAGGGGAACACATGTCCAACTAGTATCGAGGACGCTAAGAAAATCGTCTGTCCTCTCGATCTACCGCACATTAGATATCACGTATGCATCAACGATTGCATCATTTATCGGGGCGAGGACGCGGAGAAAACCACATGTCCGGTGTGCGGCGTGAGTCGATACAAGAAAGGGAAGAAAGCACCTCGAAAAGTGGTATGGTACTTTCCTATCACTCCTCGTCTGCATAGCTATTTCGCGGACCCTAAGAAAGCGAAGCTCATGCGATGGCATGCGGAAAGGAAGAAGCCAGGAGATGACGATGACCCCGAAAAGGATGAGCTGCTGACTCACCCTTCAGATGCTAGCCAGTGGAAAGCATTGGACCTCGAATTCCCAGAACATAACGCACAGCACTTGGCCCGTGTTTGTATGGATGTACGACCTCCCTCCATGGTTGTGCATGAATAAGAAGTACATACAAATGAGTATGTTAATTCAAGGGCCGAAACAACCTGGTATCGACATCAATCTGTATCTCGGGATGTTTAAAGAGGAGCTAGCCACGTTATGGGAATCTGGAGCCAATACTTACGACGCCGTTCATGAGAGACGCGTTGGTCACTACGGTGCAAGACGATCCAGGTTGTGGGTATATCTCGGGGCAGGTTATCCAAGGATTTTGCGCATGCGTTAGGTGCATGGATAACACAAGCTATCTCCAACTAGAGAAAGATCCAGGGTCTTCGAAAACCGTGTTCATGGCACACCGGAGGTGGCTCGGCAAGAATGATCCATGGAGAAAATGTGGAGACCTATTCGATGGCAAATCCGAGACCCGAGGAATCCCAGAGCGTAGGAGCAGTGAAGAAGTGGAAGAGTTGCTGAAAAACCGGAAAGATTGTCCTAAGCCTGGAATGAAGCGAAAGAGGCAGCAAGACAAGCCGCTGATGAAGGTATGGAAAACAAGGTCTGTTTTCTGGGAGTTGCCATACTGGAAGTTTCTCCGCATGCCTCATAGCCTCGACATCATGTATATCACGAAAAACGTGTGCGAGAGTCTGGTCGCCACCATAATCAACATGCCAGATAGGACGAAAGATGGTCCGAAAGCAAGGCACGACCTGATATTCATGGGTATCCGGAAGGAGCTTCACGGAGGACGCACTACTCCTGATGATCAGGAAGATGACGATGATCATGAGTCGGAGACGACACAAGGTCGTCGGAAGGGTAAAAAGTTCAAGAAGAACGAATATTACTGCCCTCCTTCTTGCTTCACTCTAAGCCAGGATGAGATCAAATAGTTTTTCAAGTGCCTTCTAGGAGTCAAATTTCCTTACGGCTACGCGGGCAAGATAAGAAGATACCTAGACGAGGCGAAGCAGAGGTTCAGTGGCATGAAGTCTCACGACTGTGCCATGCTAATGACGCAGGTACTTCCGTTTGCACTAAGAGGGATAATGGATAGCACGTCCGTGAAATGTTATTTGGCCTCTGCAGGTTTTTCGACGTCATCTCTAGGAAGTCGATTGGCGTGAATAAGCCCGGGAGGCTACAGGAGGAGATCGTGGTGATACTATGCGAGCTTGAGGTCTACTTCCCACCCGCATTCTTCGACATTATGGTGCATCTGCTGGTCCATGTCGTGGAGGACATTGTCCAACTCGGGCCGATGTTCCTCCGCAGCATGATGGCGTTCGAAAGGATGAACAGACACATCAAAGGATACGTTCGCAATAGGTCCCGTCCAGATGGAAGCATAGCCAAGGGATTTCTGGCCGAAGAGTGCATCTCTTTCTGCACGAATTATCTAGACATCGAGAACCATGGCGGTCTTCCCGTTAACAGGCACCTTGGCAAGCTCGACGGATCTGGTCATCGAGAGGGTCGTCACATACTGCATGCAGACTTTGATTTTAGACGCGCAAACTTTGATCGAGCAAACCTCGTCGCGCTACAGCATTTAGAACTAGTCTATACTTGGGTACAGAAGCACAAAAGATTAATCAAGAAGAAGTACAGTGACCGGGGCATATAGAGGATGCAGGGAGAAATAATCAAAGAGCACAACTCAGATTTCACGCGTTGGTTTAGGCAGACGCTCCTTGATAATCCCCCACGATCGCATTCTTCTGACACAAAAAAGATCATATTCACCTTGTCGTAGGGACCGATGCAAAACCTGGTGACCTGTCAGGCGTATGATATAACCGGCTACACATTCTACACGGTGGAAAAGGACAACAAGTGTGATTATCAGAACTCAGGCGTAACGTCGGAAACCGATGACAACGTGAAGGAAAGATTCTTCGGAAGAATCGAGGAGATCTGGGAGCTCGACTACTGTGGAGAAAAGGTGCCGATGTTCCGTGTCAGATGGGCAAAGAGCGTCGAAAGAGAAGACAGGTATTTCACAACCATGGTTATACCCGAAGCAGCCAAATCCAAGGCCGCCGGTGCGAACGTGGCCACGAAAAATGAACCGTGGGTACTGGCTACCAAAGTGGACCAATGTTTTTTTCATTACCAACCCCACAAAGCCTAGTCGTGTTGTCGTGAGGAGAGGAAAAAGAAACATCATCGGAATGGATGGAGTCGCCAATGAGCAAGACTTCGACCAGTACGGCGATCCAAAGATTGAAGATGACGATGACTACGATGCAACAACCTACATCACAAGAAGAAAAAGGACAACCCTACCCAAAAAAGGTAGCCCGTTCGAAATAAGAAACATTAAAGTGCCGAGGCTAAATTATTCAACCGCGACAAAGAAGGGAAAAAAGATTGTAAAACGCTAGATCAAAAAATATTGTAAAACGTGTGGTCAAAAAAGATTGTAATATTCATGGACAAATTATTATGACATATTTGTATCATGGACAAATTATTATGACATATTTGAATCATATTTGTACCTCTTTTATGACATATATTATCACCTTTGGGCATTTTTGGAATATTTAAAAGAATTTTAAAAACAAAACAAAACTTTTATGGCATATATCACCACTTTTGGGCAGTTTTTGGAATATTTTTATAATAAAAATAAAAAAGGTGGGCACCAGGATTCGAACCTGGGTGCTCATAGGTTTAGAATAGAGCAGTGGGCGGAACCATTGGGATAAGGCAGTGCTAGTGATAACAATGGGGGTGGCAGCCCTCTTATCTGACTAGTCCTACCCACTTAGGCGTAGCGCACCCTGGCCAAGTGCGCTACGGTTATCCCCATCCTCAGACACAGATCGATCCTCTAACCCCATCGTCCCCATCGTCCCCATCCCCATCGAGGCGCCGCCGCCGCCGGAGGTCAGGAGGAGGAGCAGCAAGCCACGCCGCCGCCGGAGGTCAGGAGGAGGAGCAGGGAGCCACGCCAGGAGGAGGAGCAGCGAGCCACGATAGGAGGAGGAGGAGTTCGCGACGCCAGGAGGAGGAGGAGGCCTCCACGCCGCCGGGAACGCACCGCCCGATCCAAGTACTCCACCGCAGCTCCACGCAGACACAGGTAAGCTGCTGCGATGTCTCCCCCATCTTCTAGTAGTTTCTTTCTGCAACGCGTGTGCGCGTCTGGTTGGTCACGTTCGTCTACTTTGAATCTATCGGTGGTATCGTGTTAATTAGATCTGCTTAATTTGCCTGACGGGTATCGGAAAGCTATAGCTCGTCCTTCCTCTTCGGTTGATCATCTGACGATTTGGTTGGTTCCATGCTAGCTTCAGTACTTGTTCTTGTGAGCATGGATGATTTACATGTGTGTGCTGTAACATCAGAAAAGGATTCAGTACTTTTACATGTGTGTTAGATTACATGTGTGTGCTGTAACATCAGAAAAGGATTCAGTACTTTTACATCAAAAAAGGATTCAGTACTTTGAGCATGGATTCAGTACTTTTAAAATCATCAGAAAAGGATTTAGTACTTGTTCTTGTGAGCATGGATGGTTTACATGTGTTCTTGTGAGCATGGATGATTTACATGTGTGTGTTCCATGCTAGCTTCAGTACTTTTATATATCAATATTGATGGTTTCTACTGTGATGGATGTAGTTGCTGGATTTAGTTGATGGTTTCCATGATAGCTTCAGTACTTTTATCAATATTGATGGTTTCCATGATAGCTTAAGTACTTTTATCTATCAGCATTTCATTTTAATGGATGTAGTTGCTGGATTAATATAGGCATAACCTGATGCTAGACTTGATGGAAAACCTGGTGCTAGGCATAACCTGATGTAATAAATTACTAGTTCATATTCCTAGCAAACAGATAGCTTGTAGGTTTAGGCTTGATTTTTTAGCAAACAGAGAGCAATATGATCCTGGTTTGTGACCTCCTGGTTATGATCTATGGATAGGTTTTAGAGCAAGAGATATATGATCTGAAATGCTCCTGCTGAAATCCTAGTTATGGTGATGGTTTAGTGTTGAATGGTATCCACACATATATAGCTCAAACAATGTGTATATACTGATGAAATGCTCCTGCTGAAATCCTAGTTATGCTGTATGGTTTTAGTACTGATCCTGGTGATGGTCTAGTAGTGCTGAAAAGGCACTACTGCAAGCAATATAAACTTGTATTTGCTTGCTGGTGATGGTCTAGTAGTACTGATCCTGGTGATGGTTTTAGTACTGATTAGAAGCATGCTGTCATATAAACTTGTATTTTCTTGTTGTCATATAACGATAGGTGCTATAATCTACATGTATTTGCTTGATGTCATCAATGAAAGGTGATATAATCTATGGTGATATAATTGTAGCACTTGAAATTGTGCTTGTGCTTGTACTAAGCACTTTATTATGTCGTGTATGCAGGTTCTTGTATGAAATGAGTCTCGATTTTTGCCAGAATGTTGATTAACTTCCGTTTCGGCAGAAATCGGGCACTCCTAGTTTAAGAAAATTAGCAAAGGTCATGCCAGATTTTTCCGTGCATTTAATCAATTATTTGTTTTTTATTAGTGCAAAGATGTGTGACAACGACGAGGCTGGATGTTCTAAGCGCATCAGCGCTGAAGGAGAACTCAGACCTCCGAATAAACAATTGACATTCTGGGAGGCGGCCCAGCGGCTAGAAGACGATGAAGAATACCATCCTTCGGAGAGCGAGGATGATGAGATGGAAGACGCGGAGGAAGAAGCCGAAGGAACGGCGGGTGATGAAACCACTGATGGCGGAGAGGGCACAGGGAGTGGTAGAAATCCTCCTAAGAAGAAGAAGCAGCCGAAGGAACGGCGCCCGAACACGGTCGACACGGTCAGGGAGGAAATTACCGAAGTGAACCCAACAGGGGTTCCTTTGGAGCCCGACCTTGTTGACAGAGGGTACCGTGGGCAAGTGGCGACGATCACCCGGAAAACCATCTCGATCAACACCGAGAATCTCCAGCATAAATATAATGGCCACTTGCGCACACTCCTCTTCAAGAAGCTGCACGCAAGATACAAGTTCCCCGCTAAGTATCAGAACACAAATTATCATGGGAACGAAGTAAACAAATCCGCCCTCACAAAGATGAGCACCGCCATGGCCAGCTCGAGAACCCGGATAAAGAAGAAGATCTATAAAGAAGGCAAAAGTCTCGAGGAGATCCAGAAGATTGACCCGCAGATCACCTAAGATCAGTTCTGGGAGTTCAAGGAGAGGTGTGAATCTGAAAGAGCCCTGGCCAATAGTAATTGGGGAAAGGTGCTGCAGGCGATGAATATAGGTCATCACCATCTCGGATCTGGTGGATACATAACCGCGGAGGCCAAATGGAATAAGGAGGACGAAGAGTATAGATCTAAGGGGATAGAAAACCCCTTTGTGAAATTCGAACCCGGGAAGGTTCGAAACTTCATCAGGGCCCGTTACCATGTGGACCCAAAAACCAAACAACTCACCGCGGATCCTGCGGTGAAGGAATTCGAGGAAATTGTGGTAGGTAATCTAATTACCGCGGATCAAATCGATTGCATTCTAATCGATGAAGTCTAGTTTCTAAACGATTCACTGTTACTTCTTCTGCAGGAGAGGAAATTGTTGCTAGTCATGGATCCCAGGGTTCCTCATCCCAGGGTTTGACGGCAGCCACTCGGTGGGATAACCCTTTTAACAGGGCGATGAACCGGGCCAAGAAAATAGAGCCGTTTACGAAGAAGCTGTCATCGGCTGGCCATCTGGCCGGCCTCAGGGGTAAGAATTGGGTGGATTCTTTTGGTCCACCGACAAGGACGCATGTGTCACCGTCGGGAAGGAGCGAGGAGGAAAACCGCGAGGTTCAAGAACTTAAGGAACAAGTGGCGCGGATCCCGCAGATCGTCCAAGACAACCTGGCAATCACCCTCACGTCCATCCTGCCTACCTTGGTGGAGTCAATAGCAAAATGGAGTGCGGGTGGTCGAGTAGGGCCATGCCCAATTCCAAGCATGGTCAGCAGCCACTCGAACAATGCGGCGCCGATGAATCAGGCGAACTACGTGTTCGTGACTTAGCCCACTAGCACCACGGCGCCGCAAGTGATGGTGACTCTCCCTGCCATCACCGCGGCGTCGGACATGTTGGTGGCCCCCCTTCCATCGTCGCGGCGGCATCGGAGCTCCAAGCACCCGGTAGGGAGAATACACTGGCGGCCAGCACCGCGCCATCAAGCAGCCCTTCCGTCTCTTGCACGCCCGTCGCCGTATGCGGTGCCTCGACATTAGCCGATCTCGACGCCATCATGGTAAACAAATTGCTTTACCACCTTTCACGCCATCTATTACTCTTATGGCATCTCTGACGACGCCATACATGTTTTCCGCAGATGCATGTTCCTTGCACTCTCTTATGCTACGTGAAAAACATGCTGAGGGATGTTGCCAAGGGTACCATCATTCAACCCTTGCAGCGCACATTCCACTCAAGGCCGATGCCAGATAGCGTGCACACGGTTAAAATTAGTCGGGTGCTAAGGGGCTGCGACGACCTGGAACCTCCCATTCAACCCCTAGGAGCGGATGAAGAAGATCCGACTGTCCTTAGAAGTTGCTTTGGCTTATTCTTGCAATGGCCAAAGAGCATGATCCGTTTGGGACAGCGGGGGCCATCACGCCACAGACAACAGCACTGCCTATCGTGCCAGCGACAAGAGGTGGCAAGGCCCCCTTACCGCCCTCGCCGTCACCTCCACGCGGTGGGTCGGATGATCATGTTGATGATATGCACATGGCGCAGGATCCGGCCGAGGACGACGAAGACTGGAATGATCACTTCTTCAACACTCGGTTTAGCAACGAAGACCTAACTGGTGGCCCCATAGAGAAAGCCACTATCACCAAGTGTCTGTTTGGTTCTCAGGAGACGCCTCCAGCTTGCGCCTTTACAGAGCCAGATGATACAACCAACCGGCCCTTTATTATAAGCCCTAACACGCTACATAGGGCGGCCGGTGCTCAGATTGCGGTGCCTGCCCGCTCTCCAAAAGGAAAAAAGGGTAGGAAAAGAAAATCTAGCAGCTCGAGCCAGCCGGTGGCGTCAATTGCGAATCCGATCAGGTTTCAGGACGGGCCACCAAGACCCGAGGGTATTATGTGGAGGATTCATGTGGCGGGTGAGCCCATGCTACCTAAGAATTTGCAGAGGCTTGCCAGTTCGGAACTACAGAGTGTGCATGACGGTGTGCTGACGATAGAGAGACGCCTTCTGGCGGAGAAAGATTCCTCGCACCCGGTATTCGTGGTTAAGGTGCCACCAGGCTTGGGCTTCGTCGACAATGCCCATGTGGATCTCATCTTCCTGCGGTTCGATGACATCTTCAATATGTTCCACCTATACCCGCTGCACTATACCATGGTCTGCCTATTTTCTCTTAGCCTAGCCATGCAAATCATTAGAGAGAACACACCGGGCATCGCTATAGTGGACCCCTACTACATGCGTGACGACTCCTTGGGTTCCCCCGCTGAACGACGTGTCGTGGCCTCGTACCTAAAAAGAATCCTCGTGGCGAACAAGACAAAGGAATACATTCTCGTGCCTTACTTTCCCGAGTAAGTCGTTATTCACTCGCCACCGTCGATTGGCTTTATTAGATTATCATCATTCTTTTTCCAACACATTCCATTTGAATTTTTTGCGTAGAGATGAACATTGCACGCTCATCTCCTTATCGCCGAAGCATTCCCATGCCACGTATTTCGACTCGGGGAGTCTAGAAAAGAAGAAAAACTACGACAAGATCAAGGAAGTTCTGGATGATGCTCTCACTGGCTATTCCCTCGACGGAAGGCACCACCTTCGTGCGTACGAAGGTCAAGTTCGTCAGGCATGTCTTCAGCCATGTAACTGAGTTCCCCTGCGTGAAGCAGCCGGAAAACAGTAAGAAGGAATCCTACTACGCATTCCATTACATGAGGGCGTTCCTACTAGACCAGCAGAATTCTACGCCGCCAGATCATCTCAAATAGTGGGCCGAAGCAAAGGCCAAGATCATTGATTCAGATATTAGACAAGAGATGTATCGCATCCAGCAGCAGTTTGGTGAAATCATATTTCGTGATGTCATGACTTCGGGGGGGGGGATCTTCTATGGAGGAAATATCCCGAATAACCGTGACATAGAAGATCGCCTAGAGATGCAGGGTGACTATAGGAAGTTCATGACAAGACAAGGCATCCTCCCGTTCCCTAAGCCGAGCCAGAAGGCTTGATGTTGGCCTAGTTGTAGTTACAAACTATAGATGACCTTTGTGTGTGTGTGGACAAGTGTACATGCTACTACTTATATTATTAGGTTTATGAATCATCGCTTACTTCTTTTGCTTATTATTATTATATATCAATCAATGCTTGGTTTTTTTGCTTACTCTTTGGTCCTTTGCTCACTTTGGTCCTTCTTTTTTCCTTACTCTTTTTTCGAGAATAATGCCGATGATTGAAATGTCATGGCACACTATATATGTGAATGTGCTACGACGGGATTGTGAGCCTTGTGATATGCACAAGTCCAGGTCTTGTGCATCGTACTTGGCTCACCGTTCCGTCGTAGCATATTCCTGTGTCCAACGACCTATGTATATATATGAAGCATTCTTTTTGATTTACTTTGGTCTTTTTCGAGAATAATGCCAATGATTGAAATGTCGTGGCACAATATATATGTGAATGTGCTACGACGGGATTGTGAGCCTTGTGATATGCACAAGTCTAGGCGTTGTGCATCCTACTTGGCTCACAGTTCCATCGTAGCATATTCCTGTGTCCAACGACCTATGTATATATATATGAGGCATTCTTTTCGAGTTACTTTGGTCTTTTTCGAGAATAATGCCAATGATTGAAATATCGTGGCACACTATATATGTGAATGTGCTGCGATGGGATTGTCCGCCTTGTGCTATGCACAGGTCCAGGTGTTGTGCATCCTACTTGGCGAACAGTTCCATCGTAGCATATTCTTGTGTCGAACAACCTAGTTATATATGAGGCATTCTTTTCGAGTTACTTTGGTCTTTTTCGAGAATAATGCCGATGATTGAAATATCGTGGCACACTATATATGTGAATGTGCTGCGATGGGATTGTTCGCCTTGTGCTATGCACAGGTCCAGGTGTTGTGCATCCTACTTGGCAAACACTTCCATCGTATCATATTCCTGTGTCGAATAACCTAGTTATATATGAGGCATGCTTTTTGAGTTACTTTGGTCTTTTTGGAGAGAATGCCGATGATTGAAATGTCGTGGCAAACTATATATGTGAATGTGCTGCGATGGGATTGTCCGCCTTGTGCTATGCACAGGTCCAGGTGTTGTGCATCCTACTTGGCGGATGGTTCCACCGTAGCATATTCCTGTGTCAAACAACCTAGTTATATGTGAGGCATGCTTTTTGAGTTTGGTCTTTTTGATTTAGGAGTACTTTCTATAAGTGTATCTTCATATGCGACTTTAATTGTACATGTCTTTTTTCAATCACCGGTTAATTATTATTGTCAACTTGTAGATGACGTGGTACGTCATGTACAAGGGACGGGTTCCTGGAATCTACAATGATTGGGAAGACTGCCGGAGACAGGTGCACCGTTTCAGCGGCAATAGCTACAAAGGGTACAACACTATGGCGGAGGCGGAAGCTAGATACACGCGCTATCTAGCGGGAGTTAGGACGAGGAACCGGATGAAGACCTAAACCTTCATCGCGGTGATCATGCTTATCTTCTTTGGTTGTTTATCCCGCGTTTGTGTCTAGCTAGTTTAGATGTCTAGGCGAGCTTCCGAGCTCTAACTTGTTCGAGACACATGTATTCTCATGTCACCAACTACTTTGTAACTTGATCGAAACAATGTATAACTTATGTATTCATGGATGGGACTTATCTATATGTATTTGTTTCAGTCTTGTTTTGCGAATTGTGTATTTATGTATATAACTGTATATCTTATATCTATGTGTATATCTGCCTGTAATATTGTATATAATCTGTATTGTATATCATCTGGCTCTGAAATTAAAAAAAACACCCGTGGCGCACATGGCACAGCTTCTGTGGCGCACAGTGTCTAAAGCGCACATGCGCTAGCTAGTGGCGCACTACCACATGCGCCAAAGAAGATAAGTTTTGTAGCGCACCTGGACAGCTATCCGTGGCGCACTGGCATGTGTGCCATGCCTATCTCAGCACAACCATGGCGCACCAGGCAGTGCGCCACGACTAGGAGATAGCCGCAGCGCAAGTCTAGTGGCGCACGGCCAGTGCGCCACGAATGGATTTTCCACGTGCGCCACTAACGAGCGTTTTCCTACTAGTGACATGAAAGCACAAAGGAGGAGATACAATCATATAGCTACTACATGGACCCGTAGTCCAAGGTGGAACTACTCACGCTTCATACCGGAGGCTGGAATGATGAAGAAGAAGGCCTCCAGGATGATCTCCCCTCCGGCAGGGTGCCGGGAAGAGCTTCAGATCCCCCCGATCTAGGGATGATGGTGGCAGTGGCTATAGATGGTTTCGTGGAATATTGATCGGGTACTTAGGGTTTATGTATCAGGGGCTTCTTATAGGCGAAGATGGAGGCCGAGGGGGTGCCCGAGGTGGCTGCACCCCTAGGCGTGGAGTGCGCCCACCCGCGCGGCCAGGGGGTGTGGCCCCCTCGAGGCGCTCCTCTGTCTCATATTTTGGCTTCGTGTTCCCCATGGTAAAATATTGACTTTGGCTTTTGTCCCATCCAATTCCGAGAATATTGATTTTCTGCCTTTCTGGAACCAAAAACAGAAGAAAACAGGAAACTCGCACTGTGGCATCTTGTTAAAAGGTTAGTACCAGAAAACATATAAAAACACCTCAAAGTGTAGATAAAGCAAAGCAAAGTAGATACTAAGCAAGCATGGAACATCAAAAATTATAGATACGTTTCCGACGTATCAAGCATCCCTACACTTAACCCCTGCTCGTCCTCGAGTAGGTAAGTTATAAAAAGAATAATTTTTGAGGTGACATGCACCATCAAATCAAGATCAAACCATTTGCAAGTATTGAAAGCTGGGATCAAAGAACTCTAAACATGAACATGAAAGATGGAGTTGTAATAGTAAGACAAAGTAACTATGCATGCAACATGAAAGGCTACAAACAAAGATCATGAATAACATGCATTGAAAAACGTTTGTTTGTTTCACATACAGAAAACATAGCATAGTGGCAATCATCTTATCCCTCATGGAGTAGCAAATAGATGCATAGGACACCTTCAAAGTTCATAAGAGTGAATAGATACAAATAACACAAGAACAAGCAATATCAACAATATGCATCAATCAATAAGTTTTAGGACAATGCACATAGAACTAAGAATGGCAACTATGCTCTCTTAACTGGTGCCTAAAGGTAGAAGGTGGAGACTCAATATAAAAGTGGAAGAAAGTCCCTTCATAAAGGGAAGCAGGTATTTCAAGTTTCCAAAAGATCTTCCAAAAAATTATGGTACTTGTTAGCTTTCAGCTCTCATTGCCCCTATCATAAGCATCTTGAAGTGATTAAGGTTAAAGTGAACAAACTATGGAGTATATGCTTGACAAAGTATAAGTTGTCAATCTCATGTCCTTTGAATACGAGGGACGCTAATCATGCTACTCAACTTTAGTCACCTGCAAGTTCTTATCATAGTAAGTACATGTGTATCATAGAGAACCGCCAACGGGGTACCCCTTGCACATGGTACAGGAGCTATCCCATAACTAAAATGACAAGGCAAGCAGACAATGAACATCTCAACAATCTTATTATTTACCATGGGAATATGGTGTTTTTTCTCTCTTTCCTCTTTTCAATATGTCTCTTTTTTTATAAGAATAAAGCTTCATAGATGTCATTATGGTGATGCTGCAAGTTTCCACATGATTAGGCATGGCTTAGGCTAGTGGCCCAGGCGTTTCTCTAACACACATACATAACTCCATGGACTTACAATCTCTCCTTTTATTTCACACCGGCGACATCCATAGACAAAAGAGCATGATATCAACTGTGTACAAATTACAAGTGCAATGTTGAAAGCGTTCCCCGTGACAGCACAGTTCTGCTAATTCCAATGTATAAGCGCAAGCATATCCAACATAGATGACACAATGGTTCAAGTTTATTAGGGGCAAGAAAAATAAAGTGTGCCATCAAGTTTGTGAGAGCTTTAATCACAAAATTTTCATATAACAAAATACTTTTTAATTGGAAGATAGATGAAAACAAGAATATACTTGGAATGGTGTAACACACCATGCATAGGAATTTATAGTGGACACTTTGGCATAACTTGGTTTCTTGGGAGTTGGAAGCATGAGTAGAGCTTACTCATACAAGTGGAGGCTAGCAAAAGACTGGGAGCGACCAACTAAGAGAGCAATAATGGCCATAATCATGAAGAGCGACAAAATATTACTAATCAAAGCATAGAGTGGTACTACAAGTCAAGAACTAAATGATCATAGAGGCTATGGTGAATTGTTCATAGTCATAACATGCTGTGAGCATGTGCCAAGTCAACCCAAACAAAACATCAAAGGAGAATACCACAATACTGTGCTTTTGTATGCTAAAACAACACATGATTCTTTCAAGGCACACTAAGCAATCCCAATTGTTTGGAACTAGTCATGCTACAACATTAATCACTAAGAATACGGTTAAAACAACACCTAGCATGACATGCTAAAGTCTAAGTCGCAGTCAAACTAAGCTCCTCTTGTACTACTCAAGCAAGAACTTTCTACTCCTTTCCAACACCAATCAACTTATTTGAAACAACACAACGAGAACGGGGGTCCAAACTACTTTATTCAAGAAAACTAAGCAAACCAAACGAAAACTAAGACGCTCCAAGAACAACACAACAGTGCATGAAACAATAAAAACGAAGTGTCTAGAAACACCTGAGCTTTTTATTGATGAAGAAGGGGATGCCTTGGGCATCCCCAAGCTTTGACACTTGTACCTCTTGGATATTTCTTGGTGTGACACCGCGGTGGCATCCCCAATCTTGAGCTTTTGTCCATTATTCATCTCATTACATCATTCTTTCTCTACAGCTGAATTTTTTTCCTTCATACAAAACTTCACACAATCTTCATTAGCAACATTAGTGTATTCAAAAGATAATAGACCTTTATTTTTAGCTTTAGAACAGCAAAATTTTCATTAAAAACAGAAGCTACTGTAGCAACTCCCTAAAAAAGTTCAATTTTCCAAAAAGAACCCAAAAAGGAATCAATAAGAA
This sequence comes from Avena sativa, assembly GCA_916181665.1. Lineage (NCBI taxonomy): Eukaryota > Viridiplantae > Streptophyta > Magnoliopsida > Poales > Poaceae > Avena > Avena sativa. The sequence goes on along the minus strand of OV702283.1, from coordinate 148,168,166 downwards.
GCAAATGTAAATAATGGCAGAAATCTATCAAAACTGACCAGCAGTTAGAAAACGATTTTTTCAAAGAACTTATGTTGCTCAAATAAAAACGTGTTGAACTAACGAATTTTATCTAAGATACCGGGGGATTTATTCATAAAATATCAGCTCAATCTGACTTACAGAGATTCCTCGCGAATTTTTACGGTGGAGCACAAAAATATGTTTCGGGACAACAACTCCCTAAATCTTACTTCCCTCTCATTAGAGGTCATTCTTGGCACAAAAAGCAAACAAAAAACATAAGGAAAGGTCATTATTGAAGTAATAATTTCCAAGACTCAAGAAAAATCTTGGGTTATCTCTCAACAAGTACTTTTCTTTAACGCCTTTAAGTTAGGCATAAGAAGCAAGAATCAAGTGTTTTCAAATGAAGAATTAAGATCAATACTTGCAATCTCTTCAACTAGGAAAGGTATCTCATACAAATGAGTTTTGGAGGACCCCTTGTCATCTCTCCTTGGTTCACTACTTTCATCAAAAGGACTTTCAGAAACAATCCAATCAAAATTCTTTTCTAAGGCTTCATGCATTCCTACAAGTTTAAAAGATATGGGTATCTTAATTTCCTCTCTAGGTTTAGTTTTATCTAAAGTACCCATAACATCTACACATGATACTAGCATATTAAAATGCTCAAAGACCTTTTTGGTTTCCTTAACAACATCATTGAATTCTTTTAGTAAAGTTTCTAGGATAAAGTCTCTCTTTTCAGGATCCTTTTCTTCTTTTAGTTTGAGAAACAAAATTTGCATCATGGGGTTAAAGTTAACAAACCAAGCCTCCAACATATGAACTAAAGAAGCAGCAGCAATTGCATAATTAGGATCAAGTTCTGCTATAGATCTATCCTCAATATCCTCATGTTTGCTAACATGATTAAAGAATTCTTCAATATTTTCTTTCCCAATTATGGAGCCACTTCTTAATGAAAGGTCTTTCAGGGTGAACTTGGGGATCAACATGGTGAGCTGGAGCAAGGTGACAACTAAAGTGGGAACTAATTTTTTTTGTGTTTTTTATAAGAGAAAGCAAACCAAACTAAACTATTTTTTTGAGTTTTTGATAAAAAGAGGCAAACAAAACCAAACAAAAGAAACTAAGCAAAACAAAAACAAAGTAAAGATAAAGGTTGTGGAGGAATCCCCTTGTGAAGACATCCTTAGCCTCCCCGGCAACAGCGCCAGAAATAGCTTGATGGCGTGTTTTCAACGCCTCGTTGGGAGACCCCAAGAGCAAGGTGTGATGAGCACATCAGCAAGTTTTCCCTCAGTAAGAAACCGAGGTTATCAAACCAGTAGGAGGAAGGAAATGACTCAAAGGTGTTGCTAGCAACTTGGAGACCCGCGAACATCGAGGTTGTCAATCTCACTGGTTTGGTGTAACAAAGGATTAACTGTATGGTGTGGAAGGTAATGGTGGTTTGCAACAAGTAACAGTGGAAGATGTATAAATGGTAAAGATTGGACCGGGGTCCATAGTTCACTAGAGGTGTCCTCCTTAGAAAAACAAACATGGCATGCTGGGTAAACAAATTATAGCAGGGCAATTGACAGGACTGAGCAAGGCATAACAATGCAATACTAGACATCATGATCCTACGAGAATCGATTGGTCAATACAACAAGATACATAGACCGCCATCCAACTGCATCTATGACTAAAAGTCCACCTTTGGGTTATCATCCGAACCCCCTCCAGTATTAAGTTGCAAGCAATAGACAACTGTTTTAAGCAAAGTGTGTAAGGTAAACAATCCACTTGTTCCATGAACAAGAGACCATTGTTTTCTCCCTAGTGCCAACAACACATCTACAATCTTAGATATTTCTGTCACTTCCCTTAGATTAAATAGAGGCATGAACCCACTATCGAGCATAAATACCCCCTCTTGGAGTCACTAGCAACTACTTGGCCAAGATAGCTACTAACAATGGAGAGCATGCAACATCACAAACAACATAGACATAATATAATCAATAAGACAAAACCATTAATCAATCTGACATAGTAATCTCAATATCCATCGGATCCCTGCAAACACAACATGCATGATTACAAATAGATGAGATGTTGATCATGAACGGAGCTCACAAGATCTAGACATGAAAGCACAAAGGAGGAGATACAACCATCTAGCTACTACATGGACCCGTAGTCCAAGGTGGAACTACTCACACTTCATACCGGAGGCTGGCATGATGAAGAAGAAGGCCTCTGGGATGATCTCCCCTCCAACAGGGTGACAAGAAGAGCTTTAGATCCCCCTCGATCTAGGGATTATGGTGGCGGCGGCTATAGACGGTTTTGTGGAATATTGATCGGGTACTCTGGGTTTAGGTATCGGGGGCGTCTTATATGCGAAGAGAGGCCGAGGGGGTGCCCGAGGCGGCTGCACCCCCCTAGGCGCGGGGTGGGCCCACCCACACGGCCAGGGGGTGTGGCTCCCTCGAGGCCCTCCTCCATCTCGTCTTCTGGATCCGTGTTTCCGACGGTAAAATATTGACTTTGGCTTTTGTCCCGTCCAATTCCGAGAATATTGATTTTCTGCCTTCTAGAACCAAAAACAGAATAAAACAGGCAACTGGCACTATGGCATATTGTTAATAGGTTAGTAGCAGAACACATATAAAAACACATAAAAGTGTAGACAAAGCAAAGCAAAGTAGATACTAAACAAGCATGGAACATCAAAAACTATAGATACGATTCCGACGTATCACCAAGCTCCCAACAACCACCTTGGGACCGGTAAAAAGAGAACCTAGCAAGGCCATACCTTTGCCTTGTGCAACCCGCTTGATCTTGATGACAATGCTTCATGCTCCATCTAAGCTAGAATGCATCACTTGATCATTGTTTCTTCGTGAAGACTCATAATTTGCTCCCCATACACCACTATGGGATAGCTTCATTGAGACACATATTCACATGTCCATTATCACCAACATGGACGTCAATATTCAAGCAAATGATCTTCTCGAGATGCTTATCTTGAACTTTCCCTTCTCAACCTTGATGACGATCACCACTTGATGTCATCCTCTCATGGGCTATATGAAATCTTCAGTTTTGAAGCATGCCCATACAAAGATACGATACCACAAGATCCATGTGATACATTCTTTATGCTTCATGTGTTGATCAACTTCAAATCACTCTTCACTCTTTGTATAGGTCAACCATGTATCTTTTCATGCTCCATCTCAATATCTTGAGGTACATAAAGAACTCTTCATTTGATTACATGTTGTAAATCTTAGTCAAACATAGCTCAAATAATGAGGCTATCATGACACCGTCTTAGAGCCATATCTTGAATTCTTCTATTGATATCACACTCTCAAGATCTTGATCACATCATATTCTTCTCTTCAACTCCATGATCTTGATGCCAATACTCAAGGTGTAGCGGTCCCAACCTTTAATAAGGTAGAGATCCCTGTGTTTGCAATGCTAGTCCCTGGATCAATAGCTAGCATCCACAGTTAAGATGTAATATCAAGAAACAAAGGTCATAATACAACTTTATAAACAGGAATAAAATAATTTGTTACATCTTACATAGCTCATTTGGCTATCTCATTACAATGCAGCAGAAATAACTATAGCATCGAGTCCTTCATCTTCAAAGTGCCACAGGCAATCATGTTGGTTGTAGACTTGTAATCCTATTCAACACACTTCACTCTCATCAAACAAACCTGCAACATAATAAGTTGCAGCCACAAGGGTCAATACATTTGAATTGTATTGGCAAGTTTCACTACTATGTAGAAATAAGTGGATCCTATCATTACATGCATATTTGGCTAAGTAGGGTTTAGGCTCATTTGTAGAAAGAAATATAGTTTTATCCTATCTTTTCAAAATAGTTTTGATCTTTTGACAAATCTTTCTGAACTCCTTGGAAAACTCCAAGTGCTTCTAATCCCTTATTGTCACCATCAAGTTTTACTCTGAGAAATTGGAATATCGAGATCTTCCATAGCTTCAAGCCTTAGTTGCTTAGAGTTGTCCGTAACCGGGGACACGGCTAAGTACTTAGAATTTGATCTTCTGCAGAAGTTGTACACTTTACCCACATGACACAATCTCGTCTTGACTTCACCAGTGGCTGCTGGATAAGTACTCACCAAATGGAGTACCGGCAGATCGAGAATGTGACAAAGTATTTCCATAGAAGTCCTCCCAATACACAATGCTAGCTTGTCTACCAGGAACCAATGTAGGGATATATTTCCATACACAATTCTAGTTAACCTGAAGATGCCAATGCATGGGTCTTCCACTATGTAGTTGACTAAGCCAGAGCCCATTTAGCATGTGGCTGTACACGGAAGCCACTGTACGAGAAACATGTTCAATCTCTAAGTACCTGGGTGGTTTTCTTCTAGTGCACATACAAAAGATAGCCATATAAACATGGTTCCCTTTGTTGCGACCTTGTCCAAAAGTGAGGATCCTCTTTCCACCCAGGTGGTTCATTGAGTACTTGTTTTATTATATAAAACATATATTTTTCCAACACTTTATATAATCATATCATGTATTCCATCCCAAATATATAGCAAGGCTAAGCATACTACAACTACAATGTTTTCCCTAAGGAAGATATAAGGATATCCTAATAGGATATAGCATAACATAGAAATATAGTAGTCCTATCATGCATGCTACAAAAATCCACTAAGTGTAACGAAAATAGTAGGACATGGATGATAGTGTCACTTGCCTTTTTAGTAGGAAATTTGGTTCACTCCTTGATCTTGCAAATATCACACACTTCTAACTTCACTACAATTCAATCAAGCAAACATATATTCAACTAGCATTCAAACAATTCACCAAATAAAATTACAAAAAATATGGCAATGCATGCAAGCATGCAAAAGATGGTTTTATTTGGAAAAGTGGTTTCTATTAGGCTCTAAACATTTGAAAACACCCATTGGTCATTTATAAAAGTGATAAAACCATTTAATATCAAGTTAGTGAAAATGGCCATTTAAATCATTTTTTGTTTTGCTAGAATTGATTTAAATCAAAGTGACCATTTCTAGTGTTTGGAAAATACATTTTAAAACACAAATGTTAGAAATTTTAAGGTCAAGTGTTTAATATTAAAACCATTTGCAAAAGGTTTCTCCTATAGACCATTTTTATACCAAAGCAATATTTTATGTTGTTGGGAATGCCTTTAGCAAAGTAATAATTTTTATAGGGTTCACCAAATATATTTTTAAATAATAAAACTTTGTGTTTAGGGTCAGAGAGTTTAAACCACATCATTTCCCAAAGGTTTTACTCCAAATAGCATTTTTAACATATAAACAATATTTTTGTTTAGCTAGAAATGTTCTTATTCAAAGATTTATTCTTGAAGTTCACAAAATACAGTTTTAAATCCACAAGTTGGTTTCTATGGTCAGTAGGTTCAAATAAAACCATTTATCCAAGATTTTATCCTAAAAACATTTGTAGAATAAATTTTATATTCAAATTATGCCTACACAAGTTTCTGCAAATACAACCAATTTTCCTGAGGCAATTCATTAAACAAAGTGCATGGTTGGAAAGTAATTGTTTTTATGATTCCATTGATATAAAATTTGCAAAATTTGGACGTGTGGCTTTAAAGTTATGAAATTTACAAAATCAAACATCTAATAGAAAAAAATCTGTTTATAAAATAAATCACTGACCACGTGGCGCTATCCTATTGGACGGTACCGCTTCGTTTGGATCAACTGATGTGGTGCGTTGGATCTACTTAAATCGCACGGCACACAACATATGATACCGCTTCGCTTAGATCTAATCTGAGCCATGCGATGCAGATCTAACGGCTACATTGCACCTGCCAAGAACTGGCAGCGCTAGTGGCGGCGGACGGCGGCGTGCGCTCAGACGATGTGGTTTCCAACGAACTAGGTCGCGCGGGAGAGAGAGAGAGAGGTTGCTTACCAGACTCGCCAGGAAGCGCTGATGCTCGAGGTCGGGTCAGTTCGTCGAGGGGCGCTCGAGGGTAGCGGCGATTGCTCGTCGGAGACGGCGTCGGCGTCGGGCACTCTCTGTTGTTGACGGGGGCGAGGCTGCAGACCACGAGAAGGCGATTGGGAGGAGGCGTTAGAATCGCGTGGCAATAGGGAACATCTGAGCGTCATCTAGAGAGTGAGGGGGGTCAGGGTTCACCTGGAAAGGTCGCCGGAGCAATGGCAGACAGGGCGACACTCGGGTGTCGAAGTTGTCGATGTTGTGGAGTGAGTGCGGCCAAGCGAGCGGCACTAGGAGATGCAGGAGATTATGGCGAGCAATCTCGTATGCACTGGGAGGAAAGAGGTGGATCGGCCTCGCCGGAATCGGCCAGAGTTGCTCGTCGGAGACAGTGGGTTTGAGCTTGCGATTGGGGCAGCCCGGTGGCCGAGAGAAGATGGTGCCTGGGGGAAGAGAGAGGTGGGCAAGACGTTTAAGGGTGCATGGTCTCTGGAGGAATTAACCTAGCCAATAAATCGAATTAACGAGGATTAAATCCTGACAGAAACGGCGAGGTGTGATGAGGGGGAACGGTCCCGAGGTTGATGACGACTGACAGTGTGGGGTCACGTTGACAGCGAGAGAGAGGGAGTGGGTGTGGGGTCCCCTTGTCAGCGACTGCGCGGGTAAGTTATTGGGTGTGAAACGTTTTCTACGGGTGAGGGATGAGTTGGGCTCGCTGGGCTGGACTAGGCCAGATTCCACTGATGTAGTGCGTTGGATCTACTTAAATCGCACGGCACACAACATATGATACCGCTTCGCTTAGATCTAATCTGAGCCATGCGATGCAGATCTAACAGCTACATTGCACCTGCCAAGAACTGGCGGCGCTAGTGGCGGCGGACGGCGGCGTGCGCTCAGACGATGTGGTTTCCAACGAACTAGGTCGCGCGGGAGAGAGAGAGAGAGGATGCTTACCAGACTCGCCAGGAAGCGCTGATGCTCGAGGTGGGGTCAGTTCGTCGAGGGGCGCTCGAGGGTAGCGGTGATTGCTCGTCGGAGACGGCGTCGGCGTCGGGCACTCTCTGTTGTTGACGGGGGCGAGGCTGCAGACCACGAGAAGGCGATTGGGAGGAGGCGTTAGAATCGCGTGGCAATAGGGAACATCTGAGCGTCATCTAGAGAGCGAGGGGGGTCAGGGTTCACCTGGAAAGGTCGCCGGAGCAATGGAAGACAGGGCGACACTCGGGTGTCGAAGTTGTCGATGTTGTTGAGTGAGTGCGGCCAAGCGAGAGGCACTAGGAGATGCAGGAGATTATGGCGAGCAATCTCGTATGCACTGGGAGGAAAGGGGTGGATCGGCCTCGCCGGAATCGGCCGGAGTTGCTCGTCGGAGACAGTGGGTTTGAGCTTGCGATTGGGGCAGCCCGGTGGCCGAGAGAAGATGGTGCCTGGGGGAAAAGAGAGAGGAGGGCAAGACGTTTAAGGGTGCATGGTCTCTGGAGGAATTAACCTAGCCAATAAATCGAATTAACGAGGATTAAATCCTGACAGAAACGGCGAGGTGTGATGAGGGGGAACGGTCGCGAGGTTGATGACGACTGACAGTGTGGGGTCATGTTGACAGCGAGAGAGAGGGAGTGGGTGTGGGGTCCCCTTGTCAGCGACTGCGCGGGTAAGTTATTGGGTGCGAAACGTTTTCTACGGGTGAGGGATGAGTTGGGCTCGCTGGGCTGGACTAGGCCAGATTCCTGGGCTGGCTTTGTTTCATTTTTTTATACAGAATCTTTTTCTATTTCTATTATTCTGTTTTGATTTTTATTTAAATAATTCAAACACCATTTGAATTCAAACCTTTGTCAAACTTTGAATATATTTTAATACTATTTATTAACATATTCTAAAGTCAAATTTAGAATATTTCTTTTATTCTTTTTAGGGTTTATTATTTATTTAAAAATATACATTTGTTTTTATTTCAAATAAGATTTTAATTTGTTTTTAAACTCCATTTGAAATCTAAATTTTACCAAACCCTTTCAGTAGGTTTTATTTATTCAAAATAATTTCCCTTTTAATTAATAATTAAAATACTTTAATATGTTTTAATGTTCATTTAAAATGGGAAATGTCTTTACTTAAATAAAATTGGATATTAATAAATCCTTATGATTTTATTTAAATAATCCTTTACTCTTTTTATGAAACAAAAATCTTTTATTTTATTTGTTTGGCCAAGATTTAATTTGGCTTTTTAAAATAGTCCTTATTTATTTATTTCTTCCTTTGCTCATAAAATCCATATCTTTTTATTTGAGGATCCAAAAAATGGCGATTCCAACTTTTATAATTTTATTTGTTATTTTTTTATCTTTTAAATCCCTTTTCATTCAAAGTTTGTCCAAGATGGGTCTTTGATGTTTCCATTTGGAATCAAAAAGTTTCTTTTCACCCTAAATTTCAACAACTATTTATTTTGTTTATTTATTTTTCACATTTCAAAATTTGGAAAATTTTGGGATGTGACAGGCTACCACCCTTAAAAGAAATATCGTCCCGAGATTTGGGAAGGATAGGGTCATAAGTTGGCTTGAAGATAACTTGGGTACTACCACCCTTAAAAGAAAGTCTTATAGGGTTACATTGATGATTCACTTGACTATGGGTTCAATGATTGATATCCATCAAGGAATCCTTATTTGACTCAACTGAGTTAACTAATTCCTCACATCCACATCTTCTATTTCTTCAAGGTTCCCATCCATGTCAATGTGCTTCACATGTCCTTTCTGGGTCACATTGGAGTCATTTCCATTGGAGTTTCTAGCATCCTTTTTCTTTTTCTTCTCAGGACAGTTGATGCATAGTGTCCAAGTTCCTTACAATTATAGCACTGCAACTAGCTAATGTCTTTCTTCCTGGAATTGCCATGTTGGTTCTGACCAAGGTCATTTCCATTGTCAATATCATTTCCATTATTATCACTTCCATTGTTGTTGTAGTGATGCTGATGTGGTTTAGAATCTTCATTGCTCTTTTTGAATGAATGCTTCTTTTGTGATGATCCTGAGTGATACTTGAGTTTATTCTTCCTCTTTCTGTTCTCAACTTGATTCATCCTGTTTTCCAAGATGGTGGCTTTGTCACAGAGTGATTGATAAGTTGGCACATAGGCAACAGACGCTGCAGGTTCAACTCATCATTAAGTCCTTCGAGGAATTTGTCCTTCCTCTTAGCATCTGTATCAACTTCATCTAGTGCATAGCGTGCCAGATTGTTGAACTCCTCAATGTACTCAGCCACACTGAGGTGACGCTGTTTCAGATTGTGAAAGTCCTTTTTCTTCAAGTTCATCACTCCAGATGAGATGTGAGTTGTACGGAAACCATCCTCAAAAATAGCCCAAGTCACATCCTCAAGGGGAGTGGTGATCTGAAAGTTGTCCCACCATGTTGCTGCTGGCCCTTCAAGCAAAAATGCTGCAAACCAAACTTTTTCCACGTCGGTGCAGCCAACAGTCACTAAGTCCTTGTTCACCGAACGTAACCAATCATTGGCTACCATTGGGTCAGTTGTTCCAGAGAATCTTGCAGGCCTCAGTTTCAGAAACCTGGTGAGCATGTCAGGTGCTGGGGGATTATTCTGATTGTTGTTGTTTTTGTTGTTGTTATTGTTGTTCTGATTCTGATTTTGCATAAACTGCGTCATCATCTGCGTCAGTTGGGCTTGAACTGTCATCAACTGCTGCATCTCGGGAGTGATGATGTTGTTGTTTTGGTTGGGGTTGGCATGACGGGGAGGCATCTGTCGGTTTGATAGGGATAAGTAATGATAGATAGATCTAAATAAGTTCTAACAGACCACCCAAAACAATCAAGTTCAATCACACAATCAACAAGCAACTATTCACTTAACAATTTATGAGTTTATCTCATGAGTTGAAGGAAACAACAAGTTTTCTTGAAACAATCAACTTAGTATAGTCATACCTTATAGGTCAATATGATCCATACACTAACATGATATCAATGTTTTTGGTAGGCAATCTAATGTCTCTTGGTTCTCACTTGTAGTCCTTAGTGATGTCTAAGTTGAAGTCCTTGGTCATGGTGGAGGCTTTGTCCATCAATTTGAAAAGGAAGAGATGTAGAATCAAAACCAAAAGGTTGAGGGAAGAGTTTACAAGATTGTTTGTAAATAAGTTTTGGAACAAAACAACTCCTATTTTTCTAAGGGGTTTTGTCCATTCCTAGGGTTACAATCCTACAGGCAACACAGTGCTCTGATACCATCTGCAGCGGTCCCAACCTTTAATAAGGTAGAGATCCTTGTGTTTACAATGCTAGTCCCTAGATTAATAGCTAGCATCCATAGTTAAGATGTAATATCAAGAAACAAAGGTCATAATACAACTTTATAACCAGGAATAAAATAATTTGTTACATCTTACATAGCTCATTTGGCTATCTCATTACAATGCAGCAGAAATAACTATAGCATGGAGTCCTTCATCTTCAAAGTGCCACAGGCAATCATGTTGGTTGTAGACTTGTAATCCTATTCAACACACTTCACTAACATCAAACAAACCTACAACATAATAAATTGCAGCCACAAGGGTCAATACATTTGAATTGTATTGGCAAGTTTCACTACTATGTAGAAATAAGTGGATCCTATCATTACATGCATATTTGGCTAAGTAGGGTTTAGGCTCATTTGTAGAAAGCAATATAGTTTTATCCTATATTTTCAAAATAGTTTTGATCTTTTGACAAATCTTTCTGAACTCCTTGGAAAACTCCAAGTGCTTCTAATCCCTTGTTGTCACCATCAAGTTTTACTTTGAGAAATTGGAATATCGAGATCTTCCATAGCTTCAGGCCTTAGTTGCTCAGAGTTGTCCCTAACCGGGGACACGGCTAAGTACTTAGAATTTATCTTCTGCAGATGTTGTACACTTTACCCACATGACACAATCTCGTCTTGACGCCACTAGTGGCCGCTGGATAATTACTCACCAAATGGAGTACCGGCAGATCGAGAATGTGACAAAGTCTTTCCATAGAAGTCCTCCCAATACACAATGCTAGCTTGTCTACCAGGCACCAATTTAGGGATATATTTCCATACACAATTCCAGTTAACCTGAAGATGCCAATGCATGGGTCTTCCACTATGTAGTTGACTAAGCCAGAGCCCATTTAGCATGTGGATGTACACGGAAGCCACTGTACGAGAAACATGTTCAATCTCTAAGTCCCTGGGTGGTTTTCTTCTAGTGCACATACAAAATATAGCCATATAAACATGGTTCCCTTTGTTGCGACCTTGTCCAAAAGTGAGGATCCTCTTTCCACCCAGGTGGTTCATTGAGTACTTGTTTTATTATATAAAACATATATTTTTCCAACACTTTATATAATCATATCATGTATTCCATCCCAAATATATAGCAAGGCTAAGCATACTACAACTACAATGTTTTCACTAAGGAAGATATAAGGATACCCTAATAGGATATAGCATAGCATAGAAATATAGTAGTCCTATCATGCATGCTACAAAAATCCACTAAGTGTAATGAAAATAGTAGGACATGGATGATAGTGTCACTTGACTTTTTAGTACGGAATATTGGTTCACTCCTTGATCTTGCAAATATCACACTCTTCTAACTTCACTACAATTCAATCAAGCAAACATATATTAAACTAGCATTCAAACAATTCACCACATAAAATAACAAAAAACATGGAAATGCATGCAAACATGCAAAATATGGTTTTATTTGGAAAAGTGGTTTCTATTAGGCTCTAAACATTTGAAAACACCCATTGGTCATTTATAAAAGTGGTAAAACCATTTGATATCAAGTTAGTGAAAAAGGCCATTTAAATCATTTTTTGTTTTGCTAGAATTGATTTAAATCAAAGTGACCATTTCTAGTGTTTGGCAAATACATTTTAAAACACAAATGTTAGTGTTTTAAGGTCAAGTGTTTAATATTAAAACCATTTGCAAAAGGTTTCTCCTATGAACCATTTTTATACCAAAGCAATATTTCATGTTGTTGGAAATGCCTTTAGCAAAGTAATAATTTTTATAGGGTTCACCAAATATATTTTTAAATCATAAAACTTTGTGTTTAGGGTCAGAGAGTTTAAACCACATCATTTCCCAAAGGTTTTACTCCAAAAAGCATTTTTAACATATAAACAATATTTTTGTTTAGCTAGAAATGTTCTTATTCAAAGATTTATTCTTTAGCTTCACAAAATACACTTTTAAATCCACAAGTTGGTTTCTATGGTCAGTAGGTTCAAATCAAACCACTTACCCAAGATTTTATCCTTAAAACATTTCTAGAATAAATTTTATATTCAAATTATGCCTACACAAGTTTCTGCAAATACAACCAATTTTACAGAAGCAATTCATTAAACAAAGTGCATGGTTGGAAAGTACTTGTTTTGCTGATTCCATTGATATAAAATTTGCAAAATTTGGACGTGTGGTTTTAAAGTTATGAAATTTACAAAATCAAACATCTAATAGAAACAAATCTATTTATAAAGCAAAACACTGACCACGTGGCGCTATCCTATTTGACGGTACCGCTTCGCTTGGATCGACTGATGTGGTGCATTGGATCTACTTAAATCGCACGGCACACAGCGTCTGATACCGCTTCGCTTAGATCTAATCTGAGCCATGCGATGCAGATCTAACGGCTACATTGCACCTGCCAGGAACTGGCGGCGGACGGTAGCGTGCGCTCAGACGATGAGGTTGCCGACGAACTAGGTCACACGGGAGAGAGAGAGAGTAAGCTCACCAGACTTGCCGGGAAGCGCTGATGCTTGAGGTAGGGTTAGTTTGTCGAGGGGCGCTCGGGGGTTGCAGCGATTGCTCATCAGAGATGGCGTCGGCGTCGGGCACTCTCTGTTGTTGACGGGGCGAGGCTGCAGACTACGAGAAGGCGATTGGGAGGGGGCATTATAATCGCGTGGCAACAGGGAACATCTGAGTGTCATCTAGAGAGCGAGGAGGGGTCAGGGTTCACCTGGAGAGGTCGCCAGAGCGATGGCAGACACGGCAGCGCTCGGGTGTCGAAGTTGTCGATGTTGTGGAGTGAGTGCAGCCAAGTGAGCGGCACTGGGAGATGCAGGAGATTATGGCGAGCAATCTCGTATGCACTAGGTGGCAAGGGGTGGATCGGCGTCGCCGGAATCGGCCGGAGTTGCTCGTCGGAGACAGTGGGTTTGAGCTTGCGATTGGGGCAGCCTGGTGGCCGAGAGAAGATGGTGCCTGGGGGGAAAGAGAGAGGAGGGCAAGGAGTTTAAGGGTGCGTGGTCTCTGGAGGAATTAACCTAGACAATAACTCGAATTAACGAGGATTAAATCCTGACAGAAACGGCGAGGTGTGATGAGGGGGAACGGTCGCGAGGTTGATGACGACTGATAGCATGGGGTCACGTTGACAGCGAGAGTGTCAACACCCGGAATTTTCAATCCTAGATGCCTTTTATGCCATACATCGCAATCCCAGGATTATCATTTTTGCGAGACATAACAGAATTGTATACCATAGTACATCATCCATTACAAACGATACATAAGTTCTTACACAAATAGGGATCTCATGATCCAGTTCTTAATACAACATCAAGCAGCGGAATACGTAATAATAACGGTAGCGTAGGCGAAGCTCCATCTTCGGGGTCACAGGCAATGCTGACGATGGGAGACGATCCTAGTTGTCGTAACCTTCCTGGGGTCCATCCTCAAGGTACTCCTCTTCATAGTCTGGCCATGGGATTAGCCAGGGACAAAGCCATGAGTACTCTTTAAGTACTCGCAAACTAATACTAACAGGTGCAAGGGGTTTTTGGATAATAGGACACTAGGCTCTAGGGTTGTTTTGCAAAAGCCAGATTTAACTCTACGAAGTTCCAAAGCTAATCACAATTTTATAACTCCTAAGTGGGATCTTGTATTTCAGATCACAACCCTGTTGTGGTCAAGTCAAAGTCTCAATTCATTTCACAAGTCATTTTGAAAAGTCTAACAGGGGAACAGTATGGCCACTCCAACTGTCCATAACCGCGGACGCGGCTATTCGAATAGTTTGACACTCTGTAGAGATTGTACACTTTCACCACAACACTCGATACATCCGTCAGGAACAAATCCTGAATTCACCATACTCAGTATGCGGATAATCAATCCTAACCTTTCAATTACACGCCCTAGTATAAGCACCTCTCCTGTGAGTTTGTCCTCCCAACCATGACCAACTGTCATCTTGCGTACTGCACATGTGGACAATCTTCACAAGGTAGCCTCAGCTCAGACCTTGGCCGTGAGGGAGCTAATACTAAGGTATATAAGTTTCCAGTCAAGCCCTACCCAATATTCGGGTATTGTGGTTGTACGATAAAATTGAAATGGTATCGCATCCAGACAACCATCAGTTTTATAAAGGGCTAAGGCTCATGCCTCAACATTTTCATCACAAAAATCACCGAGTGTTTGGAAACACATGTCCAAAACATTTCAATAGAATGATCCATCATTCCAAGGTTTTCATAACCATTTTTCCACCAAGTATTCCCATCTAAAGTTGATCAAGTTTTATGCTTAGCACTAGCATCTACAGGTGGGGGTAAGCAATAATGAGGGGTGGTAAACTGGGGGAGTTTCAACTAAGTACACCTTATATCTTAGGATGATATCAAGGTTTCTAACTTAGGCCAAATTTTATGCTCTTTATGCAACCTTCACATATCTTTCTAGTATCTACCATTCGCTTAAGTAAGCTCTAAGTACTAGCTTTGATAAATAAATAAAGTAATCAAGCTTGCAAGTAAAACTAGGATTGGTTTATCAAGTGGATATGATCATATATGCTTAGGGCATATAGTAATCATAGTAACAAGTAGGGGTTTGTTGCATCAGTTGGGTATTCTGCAAGAGTTAACTTGCATCAATATCAGTATAAGCTTGCATAGGTATAGCATCAGCTTGCCTTGTGCAGAGCAGTGGTTGAAGTTCTCCTCGGCTTCTTCTTCGTAGAATCCTCCTTCCTCCTCGTATCCTTGGTCGGTACTATCGTCTATGAGTAAATACGAGGTACACAATCACCAAACAATACTTAACTACTTGCAATCATCACACAAAAGGTTCCTATAGATGATCTAACATCATCTCTAAAATTACAAGATTAAGGCTTGGTTTAATTCCTTTTATTTTTAGAAAAGTAATTTCTACTCATTGAAAAACTACTTAAGATTTAATATTCTCCAAACCAAACATGGGATCATGTTGACACATGTCATCACCACATATTTTAGTCCAAGGGAATGTGATTTAAAGTGGTGTCACAATTTAATAAGGTTTTACCCTTTTATTTTAATCAATTAATGTGTCTAGAAATGCTTATGTAGCATTCTTTTATTACTTGAACATTATTTCTGCAAGTAAACCTATATATTTTTATTTATTCTGAAAGGTATGGTTAGATGTGATTTTTGAGAGTTGGAATCAACTCAAGAGCTATTATGGTTTAAATTTGAAAAATGTTTGAATGCAGAAAAGCTTCTGCCTTGTTATTTTTACCATGGGTGATCTATAGATCCAAATGACTTGAATCCAACGAGCTTGGATTCATCATTCCCATTCCTTTCTAACAAAATTGGTTTCATTCAATTTGGTGCACTGAATTGATCTGGGTTGATTTTTGAAGTTGGGTACAGAAGTGTGTTTGAAACAAAAATGAAAAAGGTTTAATTCAAATAACTGGGCTGCGCGGGAAAATTTAACGGGCCGGCCTGCTAAGCGCAGTGCTCCCGCGGGCTGTCAGTGAGACAGGGAGGGGCGAAGCGGTACGGGGCAACGTGGGTCGTTCGATCTGATTCTAATCCAACGGCTGGGAGTCATCGTCGACGCGAGACAACGCCGGCGAGAAAGAAACCTAGCGCGTCCAGTGAGGGGTGCTGGGGGCTCACCGGGGTGCAGGCGAGGGTCGGCGAGGCGGGCGAACGACGAAGTCGACGACGGCGAACTCAGGGGTGGTCGCGGCAGCTCCTGGGGTGGACGAAATCGATGGCGCCCTTCTTCTCCAGAGGCGGCGGGCTCCGGTGAAATTCCGGCGAGGTGGTGCTCGCTTGCTCCGGGAACGGTGTGGCACGATCAGTGAGAAGAGGGGAGTGAGGTGGTGTGAAGAAATCGACTGGGGGTGGCCTCTGTTTATAGTCGAGCGAGGGGACCGACGGGGCACACGGTGAGCTCGTCGGGGGAGGTGTTACAGGCGGCTACTGGCATGGGCGACGGTAGGGTACGGTGCGGTGTTCCCTGGCGATGCTCAACGACATGGTTTTGAGGCATGGGGCGGTGTGGCTTGGTCTGGAACATGCGACGCTCTGCACGGCAGAGGCGGCGTCTTCGACGGGAGCGGTGGCTGTGCGGCGCGGGCGGCGAACGAGGATGTCTGGCGGTCTCCTGGGTCGGGGGTGATCGTGTGTGCACGCGGTGAGGGTGGTGTGCGGTCTACGGGCTTCGGTCGAGGGTGGCGCTCTGGCGCATGCTCGGCATGGTCGCTGGCGGTCTGGGCGCGGTCCGTGCGTGTGGTCCAGTGGCTGGCAGGGTTCGAGCGCTGGACAGGGAGTGGCGGTGGACGGTGGGCTGCCTCCCAGACATGCTGGCTAGGCTTGCTTCTCTTCCTAGCTTGTTGTCGACATGGGGGTGACATGGGTGTGCTCGACTATTCACCATTGATGGCAATGCCAAACTTACAGTGATGCTAAGGGTTAGTTTAGGTTGTTAGATGATCTACTAAGGCTAGTGGTGCCCAGAGAGGGAACAAGTTAGGCCTGAATCACTGCTCACTATAGTGTTTAGATTTTGTATGATTTGTGTCTGCAACCTGTTTGATGAAATGGCCGCATGAATTCAAGTTTTGAACTTTGAAAAGATTTTTGGTGGGTTTGCTAGATTGGTGCTGGTGAGTCTGCAGATGCTTGGGTTTTGAAAGTTGAGCTTGTTTGAGTGGTTTTTGAATGTGGGATCTTCCCATATGATAAATATTCAATTTTTAATTGTCATTTAAACTATGCATTTGAAAGTTTCTGGATGATCACAAAGTGGGCCTTGATACCTTGTTATGAGTACATTCAAGTGGTGCAAAGATCCAGAAAAGTTTCCATTAGGTTCTGAAAGTTTGAGACAGCCAAAGTAGGTATGGGAGTTAAATTGGTCAAAATTACCATTCCTTTATTTTCTTGGTTTTGATTTATTTTTCTTAAGGAAAAGTTTGGGAAATGTTTGGATGATGTTTATTTCACCTAAGAAACATTTTACAAGCAAGGAAACATAAAAACAAGGTGGTTCACAAGAATTTCAAATTAAATGCATACACATATGCATGCCTTCAGAATTTTATTTAACAAAGTTTTTGTTAACCCTAATTTTGATGATTAGAAGTTGATGATCCAAGTTTAGTATTTTTGGGATGTTACAAACCTTCCCCCCTTAAACAAAATCTCGTCCTGAGATTTGAAAAAGGACGAAAAGATTACCTAGGATTTGAAGAGATCGGGAAACTCCGTGCTGATGTGATCTTCGCGTTCCCAGGTGGCTTCCTCTTCTGTGTGGTTGCTCCACTGAATCTTGAGAAACTTGATGCTTCGGGTTCGGGTAGTTCGAAAAGCTTCTTCCAAAATACGGATGGGTACTTCAGGATAGGTCAGGTCATCGTTGATCTCTATGGTCCGGTGGTCGATATTCTTGAACACTTCGGTCTTCTTGGGGACTTCGAGACACTTGCAAAGTAACGAGATATGGAACACATTGTGCACGGCTGACATCTCTTCGGGCAGTTCCAATTGATACGACACTTCTCCTCGACGATTCAGAATCTTGAAAGGTCCGATATATCTGGGGCTAACTTTCCTTGGAGTTGGAAACGCTGCATTCCCTTCAATGGCGACACTTTCAGATAGACAAAATCTCCTATGTTGAAGGCAAGGTCTTTACGTCTCTTGTCAGCGTAACTCTTCTGTCGGGATTGGGTGGTCTTGAGGTGCTCACGAATCTTGTGAACCTTCTCTTCTGCTTCTCGTAGGATGTCGGGTCTGAAAATCTGACTCTCTCCTACTTCCGACCAGTTCAAAGGGGTGCGACACTTCCTTCCGTACATAAATTCAAATGGGGCCATTTGCAAGCTGGCTTGATAACTATTGTTGTATGAAAATTCTGCGAACGGAAGACAGTCTTCCCACTTGGATCCATATTCTAACACACATACTCTCAGTATATCTTCGAGTATTTGATTTACTTGCTCCGTTTGTCCATCGGTCTGAGGGTGATACGCGGTGCTGAAATCTAGACGGGTTCCTAAGCCTTCTTGTACTTTCTTCCAGAATCTCGAGGTAAACTGAGTTCCTCGATCCGATACTATGTTCTTGGGGACTCCATGCAAACTAACGATTCTAGCAATGTATAACTCCGCTAGTTTCGAACTCTGATATGTGGTCTTGACGGGCAAGAAATGGGCGACTTTGGACAATTTGTCCACTATGACCCAGATAGAGTCATTTCCCCTACTAGAAATAAGTAGTCCAGTAATAAAGTCCATTCCTACAGAATCCCATTTCCATTCCGGAATCTGCAATGGTTGCAACAATCCAGCGGGTCTTTGATGTCCGGCCTTGACTCGCTGACAAATATCACACTTGGCAATATAGCTTCCGATTTCTCTCTTCATCTTATGCCACCAAAATTGCTCTTTTAAATCTTGATACATCTTAGTTCCTCCGGGATGGATAGAATAAAGAGTATCATGAGCCTCCTTCAAAATAACTTCTTTCAACTCAGAATCTGATGGTACACAAAGGCGTCCTTTGTACCACAACACTCCTTCTTCGTCCTCGGTGAATCCAGGTACTTTACCTGTGCCGATACGACGCTTGATTCCGTCAATACTGGCATTTCCCTTCTGCGCCTCTTTAATCTGACTGATCAAAGTGGGCTGGAGTTCTATGCTAGCCAAAAATCCTTCACTTACTAATTCCATCCGAAAATCTTCTAGCTCCTTGTGCAGACTTGGTTGCTCCTTCAAAATCATGGAGTTCAAGCGGCACGGCAATCTGCTAAGGGCACCTGCTACCACGTTGGCTTTACCAGGGTGATAGTGAATGTCCAGATCATAATCCTTGATTAGCTCAATCCATCTTCTCTGCCTCATATTCAGCTCCTTCTGAGTGAATATATACTTTAGGCTCTTGTGATCCGAATAAATTTCACAACGGTTTCCCATCAAGTAATGTCTCCATGTCTTCATGGCTAGAACTACGGCTGCGAGTTCGAGGTCATGGGTTGGGTAGTTTTGCTCATGTTGCTTCAATTGTCGCGATAGATAAGATATAACCTTGCCTTCTTGCATTATCACACATCCGAGACCAATCTTGGATGCATCACAATACACATCGAAGGGCATCGTGATATCCGACATGATCAAGATTGGGGCTGAAATCAATCTCCTCTTGAGTTCTTGAAAACTCGCTTCACATTTGTCGGTCCATTCAAAATTCTTGTCCTTCTTCAGTAGTTGGGTCATGGGTCTGGCGATACTAGAGAATCCTTCTACGAATTTGCGGTAATATTCCGCCAATCCGAGAAATGCACAGACTTGGGTTTGAGTGGTTGGGGCTTGCCAATCTTCTACATCTTACACTTTGGCAGGGTCAACAGCAATTCCTCCGGCTGATACAATGTGACCGAGGAATCCTACCTCCTGTAACCAGAATTCACATTTGCTAAACTTTGCATACAACTGATGCTTTCTAAGGGTTCCAAGAATGGTCCTTAGGTGTAGCTCATGTTCTTCTTCTGATTTGGAATAAATCATAATGTCATTGATGAAAACAATGACAAACTTATCCAGGAAGTCCATAAAAATCTTATTCATGAGATTAATGAAATAAGCGGGGGCATTGGTTAATCCAAAAGACATGACCGTATACTCATACAATCCATATCTGGTGGTAAAGGGCAGTCTTTGGAATATCCTCTGCACGAATTTTGAGTTGATGATAGCCAGTTCTAAGATCAATCTTAGAAAACACTTTGGCACCGGTCAACTGATCAAACAAATCTTCTATCTTGGGCAAGGGGTACTTGTTCTTGATGGTGACATCATTCAATTTCTTATAATCCGTACACAAACGGTTACCTCCATCCTTCTTGTCCACAAACAAGACAGGTGATCTCCAAGGTGACACACTTGGTTGAATCAATCCAAGTTGCTTCTTCAATTCTGCTAGCTCCGACGGGTTCATACTATAGGGTCTCTAGGCTATGGGTCCAGTTCCGGGGATTAGTTCGATGATAAACTCGATATCCCGATCTGGGGGCATACCGGGCAAAACATCTGGAAATACATCGAGGTATTCACAGACTATCCGGACTTGGTCAATGGTAGGTTGGTCTATACTCTTGTTACACTTGAATTGGCGGGGTAAGGTTTCAGATATATGCTCGACTGATATTCCGGCAGTACTGGTCATAGTTATGGCTTTCTTGGCATAGTCAATTAATCCTTTATGTTTGGACATCCAGTCCATTCCTAGTACTACTTCCAAACCTTTATTTCCGAGTACTATCAGATTTGCATAAAAATCTATGCCATGGATTCGGATAGGGACGGCTTTGCAAATTTGCCTAGCCTTGGTGGTTGATCCGGGAATTTGAACAATCATGACATGCTTCAGTTTGGTTGGTTGAATTTTACTAGTGCATGCAAATTCTTCGGTGACAAATGAATGCGATGTACCTGAATCAAACAACACTCTTGCAAGTACTGAATTAACAGAAAACATATGCAGCACGACGTCTGGCGCTTCCTGAGCTTCTTCAGCATGCATGAGAAAAAGACGGCCGTTGCGGTTGAGTGAATTCCCTGGGGCAAATCTTCTTCCTTGCTGAACACGACGCTGCTGCTGAGCTGGGACATTGGCATTGGGGGTTGTAGCATTCTTCTTGTTGGGGCACTCGTTGGACTAGTGGACTTTATTTCCACAGTCATAACAGGTCACTTGCGACTTGTCCTTGGCTGCGACAGGCACAACATTGCTTCCAGTCCTCGAGGCAGTGTTGGTGTTGGTGGTTGCATTGTTGTTGTTGAACTTGGGTGGGGCACGATTGAAATTGCTAGAGTTGCCGGGGTTGTTGTGGTTTCCTCCGGGTCTAGGGTTTCCACAGTTGGGATAGGTGGGACGGGTCATCGGGGGTCTGTTGGTCCTTGGGGCAAATCTTGGAGATGGGTTGGGGCGATACTTTGGGGTCTGATGGGTTCCTGGTTGATGCATCATACGACGCTTGCGGTTCTCATTGGCTTGGTTGATCTTTCCTTCCATCTGGATAGCAGAGTCGACAAGGGCTTCAATATCCGCAAAGGGAATATTGACTAACACCATCTTCATCTCATCATGTAGACCATTCAGGAACCTTTCTTTCTTCTTGGCTTCAGTGTCTATTTCATCCGGGGCATACCTAGCTAATGACAAAAATTTGTCACGGTATTCCACTATAGTCATCCTTCCTTGCTTCAGCTCTCTGAACTCGTCTCTCATTCTCTTGATCAAACCCGGTGGCACATGGGTTCTGCTAAACTTGACCTTGAATTCCTCCCAGGTCATCATCTGGCCTCTGGTCATTGCGCGAACACTATTCCACCATGCTCGGGCATCTCCGGCTAGATAGTGGGTGGCGAACAGGACTTTCTCGTTGGCTTCCACTCCTGCTACTTCTAAGTTATTTTCCATGGTTTGCAGCCAATCATCGGCGTCTAGGGGTTCTTCTGACTTGGTGAAAACAGGGGGGTTGGTATTCTGGAAATTCTTGAGCTTAGATCCATGGTGGTCCTGATTTCCGTGGCCTTGGTTGTTATGGGCTAGCTGGGCTATCTGCTGAAGGGTGGCCAGGTTGGCTTGACGTTCCGCTCTTTCAGCTTCACGGTCAGAAGTCAACATTTGCAGAATCTGCAACATCGGGTCCGGGGTTGAACCACTTCCTCCACGTGGCATCTGAAGATTGAGGTAGATCATGAGAAAAGAGGGAAATTTCTAAAGTTTTGGGTTTTTGAAAAGTTTTTAAAGTTTGACTCAGATTTTCTAGCAACTTGCTTTTTCATTCATTCATTCATTCATAGCACCCGATACAACACACACCACAACAAAGAAAAACATATGGTTTTAAGAACCATTCTGAGAACTACGATACAGTGGGACCGAATACTACTCACTACGCTAGTGCTCAAGTGCTACTACTCCTCGGAATCTGTGGCCTCATCATGCACATCATCATCGATGAAGGCGAAATCGTCCTCATCGGTGAAGAAATCCATAGCCTGATCCTCCAGAAAATCATCGTCATCGCTGAGATAGGAGTAGGGGTCTCCACGAAGATCCTCGCCGGCATTCTCCCTTTCCTCCAACTGCATGTCTCTCTCGTGGATGGTCTCCTCCAGAGATGAGATGCGGTGGCGAAGACGAGCAATGATGCGCTCCTTCTTGTCGAGCTGACGGCGGCGAGACTTGCGATCCTTTGCTAGCTTGGCGATGGTCTGGTCATTCGTCTTGATGATGGCAGACTTGTGGTTGCAGTAGTCACGGCAGTTGTCTAACTCCTGCTGACGATCGTACATCATGAAGCTAAGGTGGTCCAATTGGGTCTTCAGCTCAGGGTGGTATGGGGCTTCTAGTGGTTGTCCATTAGCATCACGCCTTGGGCAAAACTCAAAGCGAGTACCCTTGATCTGATTGATGCTCTGCCCACACAGACGAGAAAGAGCTTCCTGCATGGCTCTGGCAAGTCCATCGAGCCAGTTGTTTTCTCTCAAGGTAAACTGAATTCCCTCCACAGTGGGAGGTTCAATCTTTCCTCAGAGACTTGCAACAATTATCCACTGCAGATCTTCTCCTCCTTGATCATTGAGCTGAGCTCCGAAGAACTCGGGGTGCGGACGCTCCAGAAGTTCCGAAAGCTGGTCCAAATCCCTCTCAAAGATAAGGTCTCCTCCATTCCCAAGTTGGTAAAACTTGCCGTACTTCACGTCCATCTATAAGAATATAGGATGCGTAAGTTAGTAGAGTGATTAAGTGTGTCAAAATTTTATGTATTTTTCAAGAGTTTTTGAGGAACATGAATTTTCATGAAAGAATCAAAGGGATAAGAATGAGAATAAGTTTTTGTAAATATTTGTTTTCTTTGGTTTTGAAACTAAGTTTTTGATTCAACGTCCAGTCTAACTAGGGTCTCCTATGGTCAGGATGGCTCTGATACCAACTTGTCAACACCCGGATTTTTCAATCCTAGATGCCTGTTATGCCATACATCGCAATCCCAGGATTACCATTTTTGCGAGACATAACAGAATTGGATACCATAGTACATCATCCATTACAAACGATACATAATTTCTTACACAAATAGGGATCTCATGATCCAGTTCTTAATACAACATCAAGCAACAGAATACGTAATAATAACGGTAGCGTAGGCGAAGCTCCATCTTCGGGGTCACAGGCAATGCTGACGATGGGAGACGATCCTAGTTGTCGTAACCTTCCTGGGGTCCATCCTCAAGGTACTCCTCTTCATAGTCTGGCCATGGGATTAGCCAGGGACAAAGCCATGAGTACTCTTTAAGTACTCGCAAACTAATACTAACAGGTGCAAGGGGTTTTTGGATAATAGGACACTAGGCTCTAGGGTTGTTTTGCAAAAGCCAGATTTAACTCTACGAAGTTCCAAAGCTAATCACAATTTTATAACTCCTAAGTGGGATCTTGTATTTCAGATCACAACCCTGTTGTGGTCAAGTCAAAGTCTCAATTCATTTCACAAGTCATTTTGAAAAGTCTAACAGGGGAACAGTATGGCCACTCCAACTGTCCATAACCGCGGACGCGGCTATTCGAATAGTTTGACACTCTGTAGAGATTGTACACTTTCACCACAACATTCGATACATCCGTCAGGAACAAATCCTGAATTCACCATACTCAGTATGCGGATAATCAATCCTAACCTTTCAATTACACGTCCTAGTATAAGCACCTCTCCTGTGAGTTTGTCCTCCCAACCATGACCAACTGTCATCTTGCGTACTGCACATGTGGACAATCTTCACAAGGTAGCCTCAGCTCAGACCTTGGCCGTGAGGGAGCTAATACTAAGGTATATAAGTTTCCAGTCAAGCCCTACCCAATATTCGGGTATTGTGGTTGTACGATAAAATTGAAATGGTATCGCATCCAGACAACCATCAGTTTTATAAAGGGCTAAGGCTCATGCCTCAACATTTTCATCACAAAAATCACCGAGTGTTTGGAAACACATGTCCAAAACATTTCAATAGAATGATCCATCATTCCAAGGTTTTCATAACCATTTTTCCACCAAGTATTCCCATCTAAAGTTGATCAAGTTTTATTCTTAGCACTAGCATCTACAGGTGGGGGTAAGCAATAATGAGGGGTGGTAAACTGGGGGAGTTTCAACTAAGTACACCTTATATCTTAGGATGATATCAAGGTTTCTAACTTAGGCCAAATTTTATGCTCTTTATGCAACCTTCACATATCTTTCTAGTATCTACCATTCGCTTAAGTAAGCTCTAAGTACTAGCTTTGATAAATAAATAAAGTAATCAAGCTTGCAAGTAAAACTAGGATTGGTTTATCAAGTGGATATGATCATATATGCTTAGGGCATATAGTAGTCATAGTAACAAGTAGGGGTTTGTTGCATTAGTTGGGTATTCTGCAAGAGTTAACTTGCATCAATATCAGTATAAGCTTGCATAGGTATAGCATCAGCTTGCCTTGTGCAGAGCAGTGGTTGAAGTTCTCCTCGGCTTCTTCTTCGTAGAATCCTCCTTCCTCCTCGTATCCTTGGTCGGTACTATCGTCTATGAGTAAATACGAGGTACACAATCACCAAACAATACTTAACTACTTGCAATCATCACACAAAAGGTTCCTATAGATGATCTAACATCATCTCTAAAATTACAAGATTAAGGCTTGGTTTAATTCCTTTTATTTTTAGAAAAGTAATTTCTACTCATTGAAAAACTACTTAAGATTTAATATTCTCCAAACCAAACATGGGATCATGTTGACACATGTCATCACCACATATTTTAGTCCAAGGGAATGTGATTTAAAGTGGTGTCACAATTTAATAAGGTTTTACCCTTTTATTTTAATTAATTAATGTGTCTAGAAATGCTTATGTAGCATTCTTTTATTACTTGAACATTATTTCTGCAAGTAAACCTATATATTTTTATATATTCTGAAAGGTATGGTTAGATGTGATTTTTGAGAGTTGGAATCAACTCAAAAGCTATTATGGTTTAAATTTGAAAAATGTTTGAATGCAGAAAAGCTTCTGCCTTGTTATTTTTACCATGTGTGATCTGTAGATCCAAATGACTTTAATCCAACGGGCTTGGATTCAGCATTCCTAGACCTTTCTAACAAAATTGGTTTCATTCAATTTGGTGCACTGAATCGATCTGGGTTGATTTTTGAAGTTGGGTACAGAAGTGTGTTTGAAACAAAAATGAAAAAGGTTTAATTCAAATAACTGGGCTGCGCGGGAAAATTTAACGGGCCGTCCTGCTAAGTGCAGTGCTCCCGCGGGCTGCTTAAGTGGGTGTCCCCACTCGTCAGTGAGACAGGGAGGGGCGAAGCGGTACGGGGTAACGTGGGTCGTTCGATCTGATTCTAATCCAACGGCTGGGAGTCATCGTCGACGCGAGACAACACCGGCGAGAAAGAAACCTAGCGCGGCCAGTGAGGGGTGCTGGGGGCTCACCGGGGTGAAGGCAAGGGTCGGCGAGGCGGGCGAACGACGAAGTCGACGACGGCGAACTCACGGGTGGTCGCGGCAGCTCTTGGGGTGGACGAAATCGATGGTGCCCTTCTTCTCCAGAGGCGGCGGGCTCCAGTGAAATTCCAGCGAGGTGGTGCTCGCCTTGCTCCGGGAACGGTGTGGCACGATCAGTGAGAAGAGGGGAGTGAGGTGGTGTGAAGAAATCGACTCGGGGTGGCCTCTATTTATATTCGAGTGAGGGGACCGACGGGGCGCACGGTGAGCTCGTCGGGGACGGTGTTACAGGTGGCTACTGGCATGGGCGACGGTAGGGGACGGTGCGGTGTTCCCTGGCGATTCTCATCGACATGGTTTTGAGGCGTGGGGCGGTGTGGCTTGGTCTGGAACATGCGATGCTCTGCACGGCAGAGGCGGCGTCTTCGACGGCGAGCGGTGGCTGTGCGGCGCGGGGCAGTGAACGAGGATGTCTGGCGGTCTCCTGGGTCGGTGGTGATCGTGTGTGCACGCGGCGAGGGCGGAGCGCGGTCTGTGGGCTTCGGTCGAGGGTGGCGCTCTGGCGCATGCTCGGCATGGTCGCTGGCGGTCTGGGCGCGGTCCGTGCGTGTGGTCCAGTGGCTGGCAGGGTTCGAGCGTTGGACAGGGAGTGGTGGTGGACGGTGGGCTGCCTCCCAGACATGTTGGCTAGGCTTGCTTCTCTTCCTAGCTTGCTGTCGACATGGGGGTGACATGGGTGTGCTCGGCTGTTCACCATTGATGGCAATGCCAAGCTTACAGTGATGCTAAGGGTTAGTTTAGGTTGTTAGATGATCTACTAAGGCTAGTGGTGCCCAGAGAGGGAACAAGTTAGGCCTGAATCACTGCTCACTATAGTGTTTAGATTTTGTATGATTTGTGTCTGCAACCTGTTTGATGAAATGGCCGCATGAATTCAAGTTTTGAATTTTGAAAAGATTTTTGGTGGGTTTGCTAGATTGGTGCTGGTCAGTCTGCAGATTCTTGGGTTTTGAAAGTTGAGCTTGTTTGAGTGGTTTTTGAATAAGTGGGATCTTCCCATATGATAAAGATTCAATTTTGAATTGTCATTTAAACTATGCATTTGAAAGTTTCTGGATGATCGCAAAGTGGGCCTTGATACCTTGTTATGAGTACATTCAAGTGGTGCAAAGATCCAGAAAAGTTTCCATTAGGTTCTGAAAGTTTGAGACAGCCAAAGTAGGCATGGGAGTTAAATTGGTCAAAATGACCATTCCTTTATTTTATTGGTTTTGATTTATTTGTCTTAAGGAAAAGTTTGGGAAATGTTTGGATGATGTTTATTTCACCTAAGAAACATTTTACAAGCAAGGAAACATACAAAAAAGGTGGTTCACAAGAATTTCAAATTAAATGCATACACATATGCATGCCTTTATAATTTTATTTAACAAAGTTTTTGTTAACCCTAATTTTGATGATTAGAAGTTGATGATCCAAGTTTAGTATTTTTGTGATGTTACAAACCTTCCCCCTTAAACAAAATCTCGTCCCGAGATTTGAAAAAGGACGAAAAGATTACCTAGGATTTGAAGAGATCGGGAAACTCCGTCCTGATGTCATTTCCAATCAGCAATATGTCATCTACATATAAGATTAGAAATACCAGTGCTCTCCCACTTTCCTTCTTGTAAACACAAGGTTCTTGTTTGTTTTTGATGAAACCAAACTCCTTTACAACTTCATCAAATCGAATGTTCCAACTCCGAGATGCTTGCTTCAGCCCATAAATGGACTTCAGAAGTTTGCATACCTTTCCAACATTGTTTGGATCGAAAAAACCTTCGGGCTGCATCATATACACGTCCTCAGTTAGGATTCCATTTAGGAAAGCCGTCTTGACATCCATCTGCCATATTTCATAGTCGAAATGTGCAGCAATGGCTAGAATTATCCGTATAGATTTAAGCATCGCTACGGGCGAGAAAGTCTCGTCGTAGTTAACTCCTTGAACTTGTCGAAAACCTTTTGCAACAAGTCGAGCTTTATGGATGTGAACATTTTCATCCATATCAATCTTCTTCTTATAGATTCATTTGCACTCGATGGCTTTAAAACCATCAGGTAGGTCAACCAAGTTCCAAACTTGATTGTCACCCATGGACTCTATCTCGGATCTCATGGCGATCATCCATTTCTCAGAGTCTGGGTCCACCATCGCTTCTGTATAGGTCGCAGGCTCATCATTGTCTAACAATAATAATTCCCGCGCTTCGCGGAGCCCCGCCGACCTTCGTGGTTGTGGTGCTTCTGTCGCCACGGGTTCCTCAACTTGTTCTGCTACAATAGCATCACTCGTAGAAGCATCCCCAACTGGCACATCTTGAACTTCTTCAAGTCGCACCGACCTTCCACTTGTTCCCTTTGTGAGAAACTCTTTCTCTAGGAAAACACCGCTACGAGCGACAAACACTTTGCCCTCTTCTCGGTTGTATAAGTAATACCCTAAGGTTTCCCTCGGATATCCCACGAAAATGCACTTATCTGATTTGGGTGTTAGCTTTTCCGACTGAATTCTCTTGACAAATGCATCACAACCCCAAATCTTTAGAAAAGACAAACTGGGATTCTTTCCAGTCCACATCTCATATGGTGTCTTAACTACGGATTTAGATGGTACCCTATTAAGTGTGAAAGCTGTCGTTTCTAGAGCGTAACCCCAAAATGATAATGGTAAATCCGACTGGATCATCATCGATCGAACCATGTCCAACAAAGTTCGATTACGCCGTTCGGAGACCCCGTTTCTTTGAGGCGTTCCGGGCGGCGTAAGTTGTGGAACAATTCCGCAACTCTTAAGATGATCACTAAATTCGTGACTCAAATATTCACCTCCATGATCAGATCGCAAGGCCTTTATTTTCTTGCCACGTTGATTCTCTACTTCACTCTGAAACTCCTTGAACTTTTCAAAAGTTTCAGACTTATGCCTCATCAAGTAGACATAACCATATCTACTGAAATCATCAGTGAAAGTAATGAAGTAGTGATATGCTCCTCTGGCTGTCGTGCTCATTGGCCCACATACATCAGCATGTATGAGTTCCAACAAGTCTGTCGCTCTCTCGGGTAAACCCGAAAAAGGCGATTTGGTCATCTTTCCAAGTAAACAAGCCTGACATGTCTCATATGATTCAAAATCAAACGAAGTTAGAAGACCATCACCATGGAGCTTCTTCATGCGCTTTTCACTTATATGCCCCAAACGACAATGCCATAAATAGGTAGTACTCAAATCATTAGGCAGAAGCCTTTTAGCACTAACATTGTAAACAGATGCATCATCAAGATTTAAAATAAATAACCCATTCACAATGGGAGCATTATCCATAAACATATCATTCTTAGAGATTACACAACCATTGTTTGCAGTCGCGAATGAATAACCATCCCTCATCAAACATGAAGGTGATAAAATGTTTAGACCCATACTAGGAATGTAATAACAATTATTTAACTCCATAATAAATCCTGATGGAAGGTGAAGTTGCATGACGCCGATGAACAATGCAGCAACCCTTGCTTTATTTCCGACGCGAAAATCCACTTCGCCTTTCTGCACTTCTCTAGTCCTTATTAGCCCCTGCATCGAATTGCAAATATGAGCAACCGATCCGGTATCAAATACCCAAGAGTTAACATAGGAATCAGCGAGAAGAAGGTCCACAACATTTACAACAAGCGTACCTGAGTTGGAAGTACTCTTAATTCCACTCTTCTTCAAAGAAGCCTGGTACTTGCTGCAGTTTCTCTTCCAGTGGCCATGTTCATGAAAAAAGAAGCACTCGGTGTCTTCTACAGGTCTAGCCTTTTGCTTGGGTGCAGACTTAGGGATCGTATCCTTAGCCTTGCCCTTCTTCTTCCAAGAAATACCCTTTTTCTTGAAGCTAGGCTTGTTCTGCACATCCATCACATGGCTATGCCCTGCACACTTCTTCATGTCACTTTCTGCTGTTTTGAGCATCCCACATAATTCATTAAGGCCCTTCTCCACCCCATGCATATGGTAGTTCGAAATGAACTGCCCATAGCTGGATGGAAGAGACGCCAAAATGAAGTCAGTGGCCAACTCTTGGCCTAGTGGAAAACCAAGCTTTTCCAAAGTCTGACTATAACCAACCATTTTGATCACATGGGGGCCTACAGCTGCTCCCTCTGCTAGCTTGCATTCGACAAAGGACTTGGCAACATTGTACCTCTCAGTCCTTGCCTGATCTTGGAACATGTCCTTAAGCGCTACGATCATATCGTATGCTTCCTGATCCTCAAACTTCTTTTGGAGTTCAGGTTCCATGCATGCAAGCATAAGACAGCTAACCTCAAGAGAATCATCACATGCTCTCTTGTAGGCGTTCTTTAGGGCAGCAGATGCATTATCAGCAGGTTCATCGGGGATTGGGGTATCCAGAACCGTTTCCTTTTTATCAGACCTGAGAACAATTCTCAGGTAACGGACCCAGTCCGAATAGTTTGTTCCATTTAGTTTATCTTTATCAAGAATCGAACGCAAAGAGAAAGGTGATGTAGTGTTCGGTGCCATTGATCTACAACAGAAAACATGCAAAATACTAAGCCATGTAACCATGAAGGAGTAAAACATATTAAACAATTTAATAGCATATATTCCCACTTAAATCAATATCCCTCTATTGATACTAAGTGATTCAAGATCCACAATTAACAAGTCGACTAGTGAGCTTTAGCATCACTGCTAGAAGACAAGGTAAATAGGTAAGCAACACTTGCTAATCATATCACATATGACTCTTGTTGTTGGGTGAAATCTCTATGTCAAAACTAGGCACCCAACCTTTATGCCCCAAGGTCCTTAACTGTTAAGATGACCTTGTCAAGCTCACCAACCCTTATGCGTGTAGGTATCTGATACAAACCCATCCAGCCAAGGAAAACCGCGGCACCCTAATTTCATAGGCCCACCAACGATTGTACAGGGCATAGGATGGTGCAAGGTTTGGTTGGGAGGGCATGGTTTAACTTAAACTTTCTGAGGGATCGTTCTACTTCTATCATCTAAGCATGCATAGTAGTAAAACACATAAGAATAGCATTCACATAGATGTGACACAGTATGGCCCATTTTCTCATGGTGATCTCTATCGCCATAGAACCTATCCACCATGATGATATCTATATTCATGTTCCATGCGAGCCATCCTCCAAGTGATGAGTCCTCCAAGAACTAATACAAGCTACTACTCCTAACAGCTAGTAATCAAAATTACATAGTATTGGGATCATCACAAGTTGGCACGCAGGCCATTACAATAAATGACAACACATATGGCTCCAACCGTGTTGCCCTACTCACGACACACAGGTCATGCAAATTTTCATACATGCATCACATACATATATGGGCCATACTGATCACATACATCCTGCAAAAACAAGTTATGCATAGAATCGCATTCTACCGGATCATGTGACATCGCAGCACCTAGTTACCTTAACGAGATACAAAAGGGGTTACGACTACGGGGGGTCTAGGGGGTCTCCCCCTGCGGGGTTCGAAGGGGCAGCGCCCCTCGCGGTATCTTCACAATTTTATTTAAGTATTTTGATCAAAAAATCAAATTTACCATAAACCGACTCCTGTCCCAATTCAATCAAACTCCTTTGATCACGGTACATCGATTTTAGATCTAGGTTCCGATTCGATCAATCATATTGATCTTCGCGTGATTCAACAGGATTTATGTGTCACTGTCTACCCCGATGGCGGAAACCGACCGGTAGGGGTAAGTCGTTCGACAACCTCAGAATCACGATCACAGAAGGCAAGATCATAGATCAATCCTAAACCACCGCCATATAAACGATCACATCATTCATATCAATCTGCTTATCACCATATGCAAACATCCCAAACCTATAACTGAACAACATCGGCTCTGATACCACTGAAGGGATACGGCTAGGCTACACTAGCGCAAATCAAAAAATTTCTACCGCGTATACCAGGATTACTGTTGTCATAGATCACGGGATTACCACTAGACGCGCAGTTGCGGAATTGATGAAACGCGTCGAGGCAGTGCAGACATTCCACGTCTCCTCCTTGTCCTCGTCCCACGAGCAGCTCCCCTTGCGCGGCTCGTCCAAGCGCTACAGATGCAGCGCCTCCGAGGTATCCACACGTACAGGGTGGAAGCGTCAGACGCCGGACTGCTAGGTCCGCGCGCGCGACATATGCGTGAGGAGTGGCGGATGGGAATGATATGAGGTCTAACCCTGGCCAGCTCGCCCCACCCTCTCTTATATAGGCGTCCCTAGTGGGCTTCTACATTAGCAGTCCATTAGTAGCCTAAGCCTGGTCTAATCCGGATCCAATCCTCATTAGGCTTCCAGCCCCTTAAGTGTGTGACCCTATAGGTCCATATACGTATAGACATGATACAAATACACTTATTCTGTCAATAGTTGGTAGCGGCCTCTAGCAAGACGTTCCAACTCCTAAACGCATACAAAGATCATATTGGACGAACCATCACAAGGTTTAGTACATGTCTTTCCCTTTGCCTCACGATATTTGGTCTAGCTCCAAGCTGACCTCCCTTTCTTGATACCTTGATTCGGAATCCCTTTACTAGGTTAACTCTTAACCATATGTAGCACGGCCATGCATTTCTGGATCCGATCACTCGAGGGGCCCAGAGATATCTCTCTCAAGTAGAGAGGGGCAAATCCCATCTTGATTGACCATGCCTTGCAGCATGCTTTAGGACAAACCCGAAAGCTACCTTTATAACTACCCAGTTACGGTGCAGCGTTTGATAGCCCCAAAGTAGGTCGATCCACATCTCAAGTACATGCGACAATCTCAGGTCTAAGGACAAAACGTACACGATGTGTAGAGAGAGAGATGCAACTAATTGTCAGTCTCAGGTCGGGTCAGTCCAACCCCATGTTCATAACATGTGTCCACATCATTGGTTTGACATCTCCATGTCAATGACTTGCAAAACATAGTCATCAACCAATCGATGTGCTAGTCTAATATTCACGTGTGTCCTCACATGAAC
Source organism: Avena sativa (assembly GCA_916181665.1). Taxonomy (NCBI): domain Eukaryota; kingdom Viridiplantae; phylum Streptophyta; class Magnoliopsida; order Poales; family Poaceae; genus Avena; species Avena sativa. Next base: position 148,135,167 of record OV702283.1, on the reverse strand, counting down.
TCCGACTAGGGACAACTCTTAAATAACCATACAAGTATAGAGTTTCACAAACAATTCACGTAATTGCCAATCAATACAAGTTGCCTGATATGGATATTCAAGGAACATTACAATAACTCATGGATACATATGAAATATCATCATCTCTATGATTGCCTCTAGGGCATATTTCCTTCAGATATAAGATAGGGATATGATAATCCTAATGACTTGGCTTGATCAAATATAATATATGAAGATCCCTTAATTCTTCATGAGTTAGCCAAGTCTCTAATGCCCTCCATAAACACCTATTTATCAAATTTGAGCTTGTTGGTCCCCAACCAAGTTGGGTCCTAAGAGGTTAGTCACAATAGGCTTGGCAACCAAAATTGTTTTTTTCTTGACACCACTTTGAGTTCTAGCAAACTTGGAAAACACATTTCCATCCTTATCCTTCCTAAGATAATAATCATCATCAACAATGATAGGGTTAGATAAGGTACCGTTTGAACATGAAGAGGCAAAGTGCCCCTTCACAAGACATATGTAGCAACAAGTGCTCCCCTTTCTCGTCTTCATTGATTTCTTGGTTTGGGGAGCATTATCTTGATTCTTCTTAGAAAGTTTCCTAACTTCAACTTGGGCTTGACCTTGAACTTGTGGCCGCTTCCCTTGTTGCTTCTCACTCAAGTGCTTTTTCTTTAATGGGCAAGATCTTACATTATGTCTTTCAATCTTGCACTTGAAGCAAATAATATTGGCTAAATTCTTGACTTGGTCTTGTCCCTTATTATTGTTTCTCTTGGAATTGTTCTTGTTATTGGAGTTGAATCCAACTCCACTTTTATCATTAGGGGATTTTTGCACACTCAAAATATTATCGAGTGTGGATTTCCCTTCATGAATCTTTTCTAGGTCTTTCTTCAAAGAAGTGACTTGGGACTTGAGCTCTTTGATTTCCTCTACATGGTTAGTAGAAATAGAGGTACTAGAGGAAGTATAAGCTTCATCGTTAGAGAAACAAGGCAAACAATGTAATCCAACACAAGGTTTATCACTAGTATGACTAGAAGGATCACTAGGACTAGCACATGGAAAAATAGCATTTTGAGTAGAAGTTGTGCTAATGTACAAAAGAGGCTCACAAGATGTTACCTTAGTAATATTTGCCTCACGAGCTAACTTTAGCCAGTCCTGGGAGATTCGAAGATCATTATCAGAGCCCGAGAGCTTTTCATGACTTTCTTCCAATTTCCTATACTTGCTAGTTAGCAACTCAATTTGAGCCCTTAGCTCAACATTCTCCTTTAGGGTAGATGCTTCACAATAAGTAGAGTTAGTAGCACAAGCATCATTAATGGAATTTTCCTTTTCAAGCTCATAAGATTCAATTTTTTGTGTGAGGAGACAATTAGTGTGATTCTCCTCGGCAAGCTCTTGCTTAAGGATATTGAATCTCTGACTCCTATCATCAAGTTGGAAATCCAACTCCTCTATGGTTCCCATTTGTTTAGTTATGGTGTCCATAACGTGTTTGAGATAAGTAACGGCCTTATTATTACCATGAAGAGAGGTACACAAAAAAGTCAACTCAAGCACGACAGCAATATTATCCTCATCAATGTCATCATCACTATCATTATTATCATTGCTATTATCTTTAGAAGATATATTGGAATCCAAAGTAGGAGATACCTTTGATCCTCTTGCCATAAGGCAATGTGAGCATGGGAGGATGAAGATGAGGATATTCTTGAATCTTCATTCATGATCATGTCTTGCTCCATAGAATGTTTGATTTACTCTACATTGTTAGATAAACAACTAGAGGAAATAGAAGCATTTTGTTCATGGGAACAAGGAAAATCAAACATATCATCTACACTAGTACTCAAATAATTTCTAGATGATATGCAAGGACTAGCAACACAAGGGGATATATCATCATTGTTGTAAGAAGTGTTTAAATCCAAAGAAGAAACATTGCAATGGGATAGAGATGAAGGATCATCATTAGTGACCACAATATCAACATTGCAATTCCCAACACCACTCACCATATAGTTACCTTGTGTCTTGCCACACGTTGGCGAAGTGGATGAAGATGAGAACTCATCGCTGCTGGAGGTGGAAGCAACTTGGAGCTCTTCATGATGTGAAGGAGAAGAGATTGTTGGAGATATGCCCTAGAGGAAATAATAAAAGTAGTTATCATTATATCTTTGTGTTTATGATAAATGTTTGCATTGATGCTATAATAGTATTAACTAGAAACATTAATACTTGTGTGATTTGTAAACTAATTAGAGTCCCTAGTAAAGCCTCTTTATAATACTAGCTTGTTGGTTGATAAATGATCATGGTTTCCTGATCATGAACATTCAGATGTTATTAACAACAAGATCATATCATTAGGAGAATGGTGTGATGGACATACTCCTATAGATAAGCGTAGAATAAATATCAAGTCATTTTATTAGTTCATTTGCTATAAGCTTTCTGATACATAGTAACCTAATTACATCGACCATGATATCATGCTAATCGCTATCACCGGATGGATACTTTGATGACATCAAACACCACACCGTAACTGGGTGGCTATAAAGGTGGCATTGAGTGTTTGGAAAGTGTGTGTTGAGGAACATGGATCAAGAGTGGGATTTGTCCATCCATATGACGAATAGATATAATCTGGGCCCTCTCGATGGAATGTCATCCAATTACCTTGAAAGCATGTGACTGGATCACAAGGGATCACATATCACGGGAATGAGAAAAGAGTACTTATCGGTAACAAGGTTGAACTAGGTATGAAGAGATACTGACGATCAGACCTTGGATAAGTAAAATATCACGAGACAAAGGGAAATTGGTATGGTATGTAAATGGTTCATTCAATAACAAAGTACTCATAGAAATATGTGGGAACCATATGAATTTATAGATTCCTCTATTGGTTATTTATCTGAGAAGAGTCTCGGTCATATCTGCATAATTCACGAATCGTAGGGAGACACACTTAAGGATTCAATGTTGTTTACTAGATATGGAATGTAAGTAGGGATACCGAATGTTGTTTAGAGTTTTGGATGGGATCTGGGATATCACGAGGAGATCCAGAATGGTCCGGAGTTCGGGAACGATTCCGGTGTTTTCACCGGAATGATCTAGAAGGGTCTAGTAGGTTCATCGGATCGGAAGGGGAAGGGTGCATGAATGTGTCATGACTAAGTGGAATGGTTGCATCATGTCCTAGGTCAAAGGTATGTGCAAATAAAGAGTTAATATGAAATCCAAAATTGAAAGTCAAAAGGCAAGTTTGAAAAGTCAAACTGGGACAATGTTTCCTAGTGGAGGAAGAAGAGAATCCTTCTCTCCCTCCACTACAAGCCTAGAAGGAGAGGGATTTGGGGAAGGATTCAAACTCCCCTCTCCCTAGCTTCCCCTTCCTCTCATAAATAGAGGGGAGGGGGCTGCCCCTCCACACAACAGCACCACCACCCAAGCCGACGCCTGCTGCCGCAGTCGCACCGCCGCCCTAGTTGCCTCCGGCTCCACCTCCCCCTCTCCGGCTTCTAAACCCTAGATCGCCAGGGAAACCCTATTTCTCCACCATAACCCGCTCCGGCTTAGGAGAAGCCCTGCGGGATCTTCCCTCTACTTCCGACAACACGTCGTCGTGTTGCCGAAATCGCGGGGAGAGAACTAGAACCTCCGCTGCCTGCTGGAACAATGGAGAGGAAGGTTTTCATCGAGTACCGAATGTGTGACCGAATGCGGAAGTGCTGTCGGAACATAACGCTGGAAGGATCGTCTACACGATATTGAGATCGGCAAGTTTACGTCTATATCACCCACAAGAATATGCTCTCATTAACCGCTTTGCAATCTTCGAGGGTGAGTGTCAACACCTGGATTTTTAATCCCAGATGCCTGTTATGCCATACCTCGCAATCCCAGGATTATCATTTTTGCGAGACATAATAGAATTGGTACCACAGTATATCATCCATTAAAAACCCTAATAAAGGTATTAGAAATAAAAGATCTCATGATCCAGTCTTAATACAATGAACGCAGCGGAAATTAAACGCAGCGGGGCTTCATCTTCAGGGTCACAGGCAATGCTGACAATGGGAGATGATCCTAGTTATCATAGACCTCCTGCTGTCCATCATCCTGGTAGTCCTCCTCATAGTCTGGCCATGGGAATAGCTAGAGGCAAAGCCATGCATACTCTTTAAGTAGTCGCAAACTATCACTAACAAGTAAAGTAGTTCGAGTAGGATTCCTAATATCTAGGTTTATTTGCAACAAGCCAGGTTTATTTCATACTGAGTTTAGAAGTAAAGAAAACTAGTTTAATGCTCTATAACACCTAAGTGGGAACTTAGTTTTCATGTTCACAACCCTGTTGTGGTCAAGTCAAAGTCATAGTTTATTTCACAAGTCATTTTGAAAACATCTGATGACGGAACAGTATGGCCACTCCAACTGTCCATGATGGCGGACGTAGCTATTTGAATAGTTTGACACTCTGCAGAGGTGGTACATATTCACCACAACATTCGATACATCTGTCAGCGATAACCCTGAATCATCATACTTAGTATGCGGATAATCAATCCTAACCTTTCAATTACACACCCTAGTATAAGCACCTCCCCTATGATTTTGGTTTCCCAACCATGACCATCTGTCATCTTGGGTACTGCATAGGTGGACATTCATCACGAGGTAGCCTTAGCTCAACCTATTTCTGCAAGGGAACCCATACTAAGACATATAAACTTCCAGTTAAGCCCTACCCAATTCAGGTATTGTGGTTGTACGGTAAAATTGGAATTGTATCGCATCCGAACCCAACCATCAATTTTTAAAAAGGGCTAAGGCTCATGCCTCAACATTTTCATCATCAAACCCTCTTGTGTTCATAACACATGTCAAAACATTTCACTAGAATGAATCTTCATTCCAAGGTTTTCATAATCCTTTTTCACCAAGTATTCCCATCTAAAGTGATCAACTTTTATGCTTAGCACTATCCACTAAAGTTGAGGGTATTCACTAATGAGGGGTGCTAGTCAAGTGTGACTATCCAAATCTAGTCTTATGCCTTTTGATGACATCTAGTTCTAACTACTTAGGCCTAGTTTTATGCTCTTTATGCTATCTATAGTATCTTTCCAAAACTCATAAAGCACTAACTAAAAGTAATAAAGAACTTTGGTAAAAATTAAAGAATAAAGCTTGCAAGTAAAACTGGGAGTTGGTATAATCAAGGTTGCATAACCAAAGCATGCCTAATGCATCTTGCATAGATTATCTTGCATAGTTAACTTGTAGTGTTAGGCTTGCATAGGTAGCATGCAAAGTTCCGGCTTGCATTGTTAAGAAACTTGCAAGTGTTAGCTTGCCTTGATTGGTGGAGTGGTTGAAGTTTTCTTCTTCTTCTTCATAGTACTCCTCTTCCTAGTAGCATTGGTCGGTACTAGTGATGGGGATATGCCTACCGGGGTATACCCAGCAGGACGTTTCCTACTGGCCCAAGCCGTCAGCGAATGGGCCTGCAGGACGGCGACTGGATCAAGACTTGGCATGGACTCAGGCGACTAGAAGCTGAAGGCCTAGAAGCGTAGCTAGGCCCAGTCGGACTAGGTCATAGAATCTCCGAATCCTTATCTAATTTGGTTGTGATCTGTAAACCCTAGCAAGGTGAGTCTATATAAACCTCCCTAGGGGACGCATAGAGGATACGTTCCATCATACACCCAAGCGACTTGCCGCCCAGCTGTCGAGTTCGCCCCATTGTACTCTCACCATAATACAATCTAGCAGGAGTAGGTCTTTACCCTCCGGGGGGGGGGGCGAACCTGGGTAAACCCTTGTGTCTCAGCCCTCATCTTGCACCGCAGATGGCTGCCCGCCCTTGCCCCTTGTTCTACTACTCGCTGTCGATCGCAGCATCTGCCGTCGTCATTCCCATGACAGTGGCGCCCACCGTGGGGCCTGGCCGGTCAGCCCGGTGTTCTGCAGCGAGATCCAATCTGCCCATCAACGAGTCGATCACCACCGGCCGCATGATCGCGATCGGCGAGATGCTCCAGATCTTGCCGAGCAGTTACGTCCCGGCGGCGTGAGCCGTCACACATAGCGTGATCCTGCCGGTCGGAACGATTAGCCTCTTCGTCGGCCTCACCGACGTCATCATCTCGGAGGACTCGGCTCGCATCCGTGAGTCGCCGCCACGCGACCGGCTCTCTGAGAGCCAGGTCCGCACGATTCACCGCCTCGCCTCCGAGTACGACTCGGCCCACAACAACGTGGCCAAAACCACCGCGGCCGCGGACGACGCGGCCCTCAACGACGACGCCAATTCGGCGACCCCGGCGTCACTCGCCGGATCCATTGTCACCGCGTCACCCACGGGTTCCATCACCCAGGTCTCCAACGTCGGAGACTTTGAGGATCCCTCTATCCTCAGGATCTTCGACTTCGACTCCGGGTCGGAGAACTCCGCCGACCTCCACGACGGAACCGGCCGCCATGCCGCGACCTACATGGCGACTGGCGCCGACCCGCCGGAAGACCCATTCTCCACGCCAATCCCACCAAACGCAACGGCAACGGAGGTCGAGGAACTCCACTTGAAGCTGGCGGAGGCAGTCCGCAAGGAACAAGCCGAGCGCGAATTTTTTTGCCTCGAGAAGGTGACAGCGCAGGAGCTGTCGCGCTACCACCAACTCCGAATCAGGTCGCGCCTGAGTCCTACCATCCAGGGGCGCGCCCTGAATTTCGACGACGAGAATGACCCGGCCCGCGTGGCCGAGCGCGCGATCTGCAAGAATGCACCGCCAGGAGGAAGCACTCGGCCCCCACCAGGGGCAACGGTGAATGGTGCCCCACCACCACCCAACCGCGCACCCCCCCAGGGACGAGCCAAGGATCGTGGCCTCTTCACGAGAGCGAGACGCGAACGGCCTCCCGCTGTTCTCCACCCCAATCGACAACCTCGTCGCGGGCCGAGCAGCAGTCGACAACATTGAAGCCACTGGGGACGGCGCCCTGCAGATCCAGTACACCAGGGCTCTGCTCGCCAAAGCGGTCGAGCAACAAAATGCATGCGTCGACTCACAGGGTCGGATGTACTCGCGTTCATCAGGCAGCAGAGCGGCCTCGAGCGGCTGCCCCATGGCGGCGAATACTCTCAACTGCCCGCCACCCGAACCCCTATAGCTCCAACACCGACCCGCGAACGCGGAACTCTCCACCAACGACCCTCGGCCGGCGAACAACTTCGTCGCTGCCAACGGACAACCCGTCGACGCCCGCACCCACATCATCAACAACCAGAGCTGGCGCGCACGCCAGCCTGACGACCTGTGGCACACCCTCACCAACCACCACAACGGAGAACCAAGGGGATCGCTGGGCCGAGTGGGGCCCCCGTGCTTCGGACCGATGATCCGAGGCGAAAGATACCCAGCGAACTTCAAAGAACCGAAGGAAATAGAAAAGTACGACCCCTCATACGATCCCTCCATGTGGATGGATACCTACCTCATGGCGATGGGGATGCCGGCCACACCGATCTACTCGCCGCCTGCTACCTTCCCCTGATGATGGAGGGGGCGTGCAGGCAGTGGATTAACACCCTCCCCGTGGATAGCATCGACTCCTGGGAGGATATGCGTGATGCCTTCGTCAGGAACTTCGAGGGTTCATACACCCGCGCCACCACCATCGAGGGCCTGGAGCGGTGCGCCCAGGGACCCGCGAGTCGACCCGTAGCTGGGTCCAACGGTGGCAAGATCCGTGGTATAACGCGGTCGGGATCCACCCGGACACCGCGATCCACTGCTTCAAGACCTCGTGCCGCTACGAGCCCCTGGTCGCCAAGCTCAAACGAGTGTACCGTACACTCGACAACATACCGGACCTCCTGGAGATCGCAAAGTAGTACGCGGAGGAGGACCCAAAGCAAGAAACCGACGACGAGTCGGGAGGACATCGCCGCACGAGCGGCCACGACAACGGGAGGCGACCCGAGTTACGCTATAGCAACACTCGCCTCACCGGCAAGCGCCGCAGTGACGGGCGAGTCGACTTCGTCGCCAACACTGGATACGCGCAGCGCAAGCCCAAGCGCTTCCGCCGCGACGGTGGCAACTACAAGGCGAAGCCGAGGTTCGATTCCGCGGCCCTTCTTAACCAACCTTGTGTGTTTCACAGCAGGGAAGGAAAGCCCGCCACGCACACGACCGCCGACTGCCACTCTCTCAAGGAGATCGAGAAGGCACGGCACGCGTGGGAAGACCCCGACAACAACCTGCCAAATGGCGGAAAATTCGGCAGCATTGCCGGCTCGCTCCACACCTTCACAGGCTTCAACACGAAGCGCGAGAAGGAGGTCATCGCCCGCTCCGTTGCCGTCAACACGGTGGGCCAGATAGATATCCCCCAGTTCCTCAACTGGTCTGAGCAACCAATCACCTGGAGCCGCGAGGACCACTCACCACGGATCGAGTATCTGGCCCGAGTCGTCCTGGTGGTCAAGCCCAAGGTGGGAGACTACTGGCTCCCCAAAACACTGATGGACGGCGGCAGCTCCATCAACATCCTATACATGGACACCTTCAGGCGACTGCGGCTCCCGCAGTCGATGATCGAGACGACCTACACCACTTTCCACGGCATCGTCCCCGGTCAGAAGGCGTACCCGAGCGGCAAGATGTCGCTGCCAGTCACCTTCAGCACACCAGCAAACTTCCGCACCGAGCGGATCATCTTCGAGTTGGTGCCCTTCGACAACCCCTACCACTGCGTCCTGGGGCACCAGGCGTTCTCCAAGTTCATGGCTCGGTGGAGGGGGCCATCGGTTGGAAATTCATGGAGGTCGAGGCTCTCTAGATTGTTCTGATCGCTGCGCGGCATGGGGAAACAGAGATGAGTGAGATCGGAGGAAGAAAGAAGAAGCGTTTCCCCGTTCGCCTTTCATCCTCCTTATATAGCGGTTGCTACCCGCCAGTTTCGGGGGCCGTTACTACGCGGTAATTACACCGAAGTTACCGTTGGATTACCCAACGGCTATTTTGACCCCAATTGATGGTCCAACTTCATCCATTCGACTCGTCGCTCCCAGCGACTCGACGACTCGCCGACCCGATCACTATAACAGTGACTAAGTATTTGCCGACCCGTTCGCCAAGCTACGGCACGTTTGGTCGCCGTTATCGTGACTAAATGACTAGTTCTTTCCTTGGTTCAGGAGTACGCCGCCGATTCTACTAGGCATCCGCATTGGACCCGCATAATCCGACTGCCAGCAAACACCTGCGACAAATCAACGACGGCCTCGGGGACTACTGGTGGGGATATGCCTACCGGGGTATACCCAGCACGACGTTTCCTACTGGCCCAAGCCGTCAGCGAGTGGGCCTGCAGGACAGCGATTGGATCAAGACTTGACGTGGACTCAGGCGACTAGAAGCTGAAGGCCCAGAAGCGTAGCTAGGACCAGTCGGACTAGGTCATAGAATCTCCGAATCCTTAACTAATTCGGTTGTGATCTGTAAACCCTAGCGAGGTGAGTCTATATAAACCTCCCTAGGGGACACATAGAGGATACATTCCATCATACATCCAAGCGACTTGCCGCCTAGCCATCGAGTTTGCCCCATTGTACTCTCACCATAATACAATCTAGCAGGAGTAGGTCTTTACCCTCCAGGGGGGCGAACCTGGGTAAACCCTTGTGTCTCAGCCCTCATCTCGCACCGCAGATGGCTGTCTTCCCTTGCCCCATGTTCTACTACTCACTACCGATCGCAGCATCTGCCGTGGTCATTCCCATGACAACTAGCGTCTATAAATAAATATGAGGTACACAATCACCAAACAATACTTAATTACCTCTATTTGGCACACAAAGGTTCACACTAGATGATCTAGCATCATCACATGAAATAAAGACCTAGTCCTTTTTATTTTATTTTGGAAAAGTAATTTCTACTCATTGAAAAACTACTTAAGATTTAATATTCTCCAATTAAAATAGGGGATCATGTTGACACATGTCATCACCACATATTCTAATACTTGGGAATGTGATTTAAAGTGGTGGTCATATTTTATAAAGTTTAAAATTATTATTTTATACAATTAAAGTGACTAGAAATGCCTATATAGCATTTTTAGTACTAGTCCAAGATCACTGCATGTAAACCTAAATATTTTTACATATTAAGATAGATCTTGTCGAATGTGATTTTTGAGAGTTGGAATCAACTCAAAAGCATTTATGGTTGATTTTTGAAAAATGTTTGAATGTGTAAACGTATCTATCTTGTTACTTTTACTATAGGTGATCTATAATTTCAAATGGTTTGAATCCAACGGGCTTGGATAGATAATTTTAATACCTTTCTGGCAAAATTTGAATCCTGCAATTTGGTTTAGTAAATCTCCTTGAATTGATTTTTGAATCTACTGCGAGAATCTAGTTTTAACTAAAATAGAAAATAACTATTTATATCACTGGGCTACGCGGGAATGATACTGGGTCGGCCCAGCTGCACTATGCGCATTCAGCGGGCTGCTGACAGAGGGTTTCCATGCATCAGCGGCCCTATCTAACCGAAGCGGCACCTTTCAATCTAAGTCGTGCGATTAGACTAAGATCTATGGCCGATGTTCGTCATCTCCTGCCCGTTGTCCATGGTCGACCGGCAAGGGCGGCTCAGGTGGCGCGGCACTGGTCCAAACGGTAGAGGGGGTGCTGCTTCAATGCAATGCTGGGCACTGGGGGAGACCAGGGAGTGAAATGGGGTCAAAGTTTTGATCAATTACTGCTCACCATAGTAGAAGTTAGGCAAGGTTTATCTATGTCTGCTAGGTGTTTGATGAAATGGCCGCATGAATTCAACATTTGAATTTTTGGATTAATATTGGTGAGTGATCATGTCATAAGCTTGGTAGTCTCTAGTTGATTGGGTTTGGCAAGGTGAATTGGTTTGGTTGGTTTTTGAGAAATGGCCATCTTAGTACCTATTAACGATTCAATTTTTGAATGCCTCTCAAATGGATTTGAAATTAGTTTCTGCAAGTTTGTGAGTTTCCTTGGGTTCACTTTTACTTATTCTAGCAAGGGGTGAAAATAATTGGATTTGTTTCTGTTAGAAATCACTTAGTAGAGATGCCCTAAGTGGGCTAGTGAACAAGTTTGGCCAAAATGGTCATTTGCTTATATTTCTTATATTTCATTTTCTCTTCATTTGGTTTTTCTTGGAAAATATATAAATGATATTGTTTTCATCTTTAAACCAATCCTTATCATTCATAGCAATCAAACATGGCAATTGCAATCATTCATGCATTAATCACACACACATGCATTCATATTCATTTTAATAATAAAAGTTTTTGTTAACCCTAAACTTGGGTGATTAGAACTTGATAATCTTATTTAATATTTTTGGGATGTTACAAACCTCCCATCCTTAAACAAAATCTCGTCCCGAGATTTAAGAGAAAGAAAACTAGGAACTCAGTCCTAATATAATCTTCTCGCTCCGAAGTAGCTTCTTCTTTAGTATGGTTACTCCACTGGATCTTGAGAAACTTAATACTCCGGGTTCTTGTGGTTCTGAAGGGTTCTTCCAAAATACAAATAGTTACTTCATGATAAGTTAGGTCCTTGTTGATCTCTATGGTTCGGTGATCAATATTCTTTAAAACTTCGGTCTTCTCCAGAACTTCTAGGCATTTGCAAAGTAACGAGATATGGAACACATCATGCACGGCTGACATATCCTCCGGCAGTTCCAGTTTATATGATACTTCTCCTCGGCGATTTAAAATCTTGAAGGGTCCAATATATCAAGGGGCAAGCTTTCCTTTGAGTTGGAAATGCTGCATTCCTTTCAAGGGTGATACTTTGAGATACACAAAATCTCCGATATCGAAAGCCAGGTCTCGATGTCTCTTGTCAGCATAACTCTTCTGTCTAGATTGGGCGGTCTTGAGGTGCTCACGAATCTTGTGAACTTTATATTCGGCTTCTCTTAGGATGTGGGTTCCGAAAATCTGACCCTCTCCTACTTCCGACCAATTCAGTGGGGTACGACACTTCCTTCCATACATGAACTCAAATGGGTCCATTTGCAAACTGGCTTGGTAACTGTTGTTGTACGAGAATTCTGCGAAAGGAAGACAATCTTCCCATTTTGATCCATATTCTAGCACACAAGCTCTCAACTTATCTTCGAGTATCTGGTTTACTGGCTCCGTTTGTCCATCAGTCTACGGGTGATAAGCTGTGCTGAAATCCAGTTTGGTTCCCAATCCTTCTTGTACTTTCTTCCAAAATCTCGAGGTAAACTGGGTTCCTCGATCCGACACAATGTTCTTGGGGATTCCATGCAAACCGAATATCCTATCAATGTACAACTCTGCTAGCTTCGAACTCTGGTAGGTGGTCTTGACAGGTATAAAATGGGCTACTTTGGACAGTCTATACACTATGACCCAAATAGAGTCATTTCCCATACTAGATGTAGGCAAACCGGTGATAAAATCCATTCCAACAGAATCCCATTTACATTCCGGAATCTTCAATGGTTGCAAAAGTCCCGCGGGTCGCTGATGTCCCGCTTTGACTCTCTGTCAGATATCACATTTGACTATGTAGCTTCCGATTTCTCTCTTCATCTTATGCCACCAAAATTTCTCCTTCAAATCTGGATACATCTTGGTTCCTCCAGGGTGGATGGAGTAAATAGTATCATGGGCTTCTTGCAAAATAACTTGTTTCAACTCTGAATCTGCTGGTACACAGATTCATCCTTTGTACCACAAAACTCCTTCTTCATCTTTGGTGAATCTGGGTACCTTCCCTATACCTATAAGACGTTTGATTCCATCGATACTAGAATTTCCTTTTTGTGACTCCTTGATCTGACTGATCAAAGTGGGTTGAAGTTCTATGCTAGCCAAAAATCCTTCACTAACTAGCTCCATTCTGAAATTTTCCATCTCCTCATGCAAACTTGGCTGGGCTTGTTTTATCATGGTGTTCAATCGACACGGCAATCTGCTAAGAGCATCTTCTACCACATTGGCTTTTCCAGGGTGATAGTGAATGTCAAGATCATAGTCCTTGATTAACTCTATTCATCTCCTTTTCCTCACATTTAGCTCCTTCTAGGTGAAAATATACTTTGTGATCCGAATAAATCTCACATTGGATACCCATGAGGTAATGCCGCCATGTCTTCAAGGATAAAACTATGGCTGCTAGTTCGAGGTCATGGGTAGGGTAATTCTGCTCTTGTTGCTTTAGTTGTCAGGACAAATAGGATATGACTTTTCCTTCTTGTATTAACACATATCTGAGACCAGCCTTGGATGTGTCACAGTACACATCAAAAGGTTCTTGATATCCTGCATAATGAAGATTGGGGCTAAAATCAATCTTTCTTGAGCTCTTGAAAAATTGCATCACATTTGTCCGTCCATTCAAACGTCTTATCTTTCTTCAACAACTGGGTCATGGGTCTTGCGATGCTCTAGAATCCTTCTACGAACTGGCGATAATATCCCGCTAATCCGAGAAATGCGCGAACTTGGGTTTGAGTGGTTGGGGCTTTCCATTCTTCAACATCCTTAATCTTTGTGGGATCGACATCAATTCCTCCTGCTGACACAATATGTCCTAGGAATCCTACTTCCTTTAACCAAAACTCACATTTGCTAAACTTGGCATATAACTGATGCTCTCTAAGGGTTTCAAGGATGGTCCTTAGGTGTACCTCATGGTATTCTTATGATTTGAAATAGATCAGAATATCATCGATAAAAACAACAACAAACTTATCCAGGAAGTTCATAAAAATATTATTCATGAGGTTCATGAAATAAGCGGGGGCATTGGTTAATCCAAAAGACATGATAGTGTATTCATACAATCCATATCTGGCGGTGAAGGCAATCTTTGGAATATCCGTCGTGTGAATCTTGAGTTGATGATAACCAGTTCTAAGATCAATCTTAGAAAACACTTTGGCACCAGTCAACTGGTCAAACAGATCTTCTATCGTGGGTACTTGTTCTTAATGGTGACATCATCCAGCTTCCGATAATCCGTGCACAAACGGTTACCTCCATCTTTGTTATCCACAAACAAACAGGTGATCTCCATGGCGACCCACTTGGTTGAATCAAACCTGTCTCTAGCATGGCATCCAGTTGCTTCTTTAGCTCTGCTAATTCAGACGGGTTCATACTATAAGATCTCTGAGCTATGGGTCCAGTTCCAGGGATTAGTTCAATGATAAACTCGATATCCCGATATGGGGGAATACCGGGAAATTCATTTGGTAATACGTCAGAGTATTCACAGACTACTCTGACTTGGTCAATGGTTGGTTGGGATAGACTCTTGTTGCACTTGAATTGACGGGGCAAAGTCTCGGATACATGCTCTACTGATACTCCAGTGGTACTAGTCATGGTTATGGCTTTCTTGGCACAGTCGATTAATCCTTTATGTTTTGACATCCAATCCATTCCTAGTACTACTTCCAAACCTTTGGTTCCAAGTACTATTAGATTAGCATAAAGATCTATTCCATGGATTCTGAGAGGTACGACCTAGAAAATTTGTCTAGCTTTGGTGGTTGAACCAAGTATTTGAACTATCATAATATACTTCAATTTTGTTGGTTGAATCTTACAAGTGCATGCAAATTCTTCTGTAACAAATGAGTGCGATGCTCAAGAATCAAAAAACACTCTTGCAAGTACTGAGTTAACAAAAAACATACCCAGCACGACATCTGGCGCTTCTTAAGCTTCTTCGGCATTCATGTGAAACAGACGGCCGTTGCGGTTGAGCGAGTTTTCTGGGGCAAATCTTCTTCAAGGCTGAGCATTGTGTTGCTGCTGAGCTGGCGCATTCACATTGATGGTTGCTGCAAGCTTCTTGGGGCACTCACTGGAGTAGTGACCCTTGACTCCGCATTCAAAACAAGTAATCATAGACTTGTCTTTTCCTACAACAACCACAACATTGCTTCCAGTCCTTGGGGTAGTATTGTTGTTGTTGGTATTGTTGGACTTGGGTGGTGCACGGTTGAAATTGTTGGAGTTGCCGGGGTTGGTGTTGTGGTTTCCTCCGGGCCTTGGGTTTCCTCCCCCACGGTTGGGATAGTTCGGACGGGACATAAGGGGTCTATTGTTTCTCGGGGCATATCCTGCAGACGGGTTGGGGCGATACGTCGGGGTATGGTGGGATCCTGGTTCATGCATCATTCGACGCTTGCGATTCTCGTTGGCTTGGTTGATCTTGCCTTCCATCTGGATTGCTGAATCCACTAAAGCTTCAAGGTCAGCGAAGGGAATGTTGACCAGCACTGTCTGCATCTCATCATGCAGACCATTCAAGAATCTCTCCTTCTTCTTGGCTTCGGTACCAATTTCATTAGGGGCATACCTAGACAGAGACAGAAATCTGTCACGGTACTCCACCATAGTCATCCTTCCCTGCTTTAGCTCCTTGAATTCATCTCTCATCCGCAGGATCAAACCCGGTGGCACATGGGTTCAGCTGAACTTGAGTTTGAATTCATCCCAAGCCATCATCTGTCCTCCATTCATGGTACGAATGCTATTCCACCAAGCTCTTGCATCACCTGTCAGATAGTGGGTGACAAATAGTACTTTCTCATTGTCCTCCACTCCTGTGACCTCTAAGTTGTTCTCCATGCTCTGCAGCCAGTCATCAGCATCTAATGGCTCTTCAGACTTACTAAATATGGGGGAATTGGTGTTTTGAAAGTTCTTGAGCTTGGATCCATGTCTATCCTTTTGCATGGCCTTGATTATTATGGTACATTTGTGCTATCTGTTGAAGGGTGGCTAAATTAGCTTCACGTTCAGCTCTTCTAGCTTCACAGCCAGCAACCAACATCTGTAGGATTTGCAGCATTGGATCCTGAGATGAACTGCTCCCTCTGTGAGGCATCTGAAGATTGAGATAGATATTGAGACAAGAGGGAAATTTCTAAGGTTCATGGATTTGTTTTCGAAAAGCTTTTAAACTTTGAGTTTGACTCTGGTTTTGCCAACTAGCAACTTTCTTTTCATTCATTCATTCATTCATTCATTCATTCATAGGACCCAATACAAACACACACCACACTAGGGTAATAGATGGTTTTAGGAACCATTCCATGAAGCTACGATACAGTGGGACCAGATACAACTCACACCTACGATAGTGCTCAAGTGCTACTACTCATCAGAATCGGTGGCTTCTTCATCATCAATGAAGGCGGAATCATCATCAGTGTGGAAGTCCATGTCGAGGTCCTCCAGGTAGCCATCATCATCACTAAGGTAGGAGTAGGGATCTCCACGGATATTTTCCCCTTCATTCTCCCTCTCCTTAAGCTGCATGTCCCGCTCATGGATGGTCTCCTCCAAAGATGACACCTTGTGACGAAGGCGGGAAATGATGCGATCCTTCTTGTCACGCAGACGGCAAAGTGACTTGCGCTCCTTCACATGGATGGCGAGGGTCTGGTCCTTCCTGACTGCAATGGCATGGTTGTGGTTGGCGTAGGCGCGAGCGTTGTCCAACTTCTTCTGCCTATCATACAACAAGAAGTCGAGATGATCCACCTGATGCTTCAGCTCTGGATGGACTAGAACCTCCAATGGCTGTCCCATAGAATCACGCCTTGCATAGTAAGCAAAGCGAGTGCCATTAATCTGGTTGATGCTTTGCCCACACATACGGGCAAGAGCCTCCTGCATAGCCCTGGCGAGTCCGTCTAGCAAGTTGTTCTCCCTCAATATGAATTGTATCCTCTCTGAGGTGGGTGCCTCCATATTTCCTCTGAGCTCGGCAACTATCAGCCATTGAAGTTCTCCTCATTGCTGATCATTGAGCCGTGCCCCATAGAACTCGGGGTGCAGGCATTCAAGAAATTCCGAGAGTTGGCTTAAATCGCGCTCGAAGATGAGTTCTCCTCTGTTTCCCAACTGGTAGAACTTGCTATACTTGACTTCCATTTATAAGAATGTAGGATGAGTATGTTAGTGGGGTGATCAAGTGTGTCAAATTTTATGTAGGATTGCAAGAATTTTTGAGGAACATGAATTTTCTTGAAAGAATCTCAGTGATAAGAATGATAATAGGTTTTCATAAATACCCACTTCTTTTTCTTTGAAACTAAGTTTTTTATTTAAACGTCCATTCTAACTAGGGTCTCCTATGGTCACGATGGCTCTGATACCAACTTATCAACACCCGGATGTTTAATCCCAGATGCCTATTATGCCATACCTCGCAATCCCAGGATTATCATTTTTGCAAGACATAACAAAATTGGTACCACAATACATCGTCCATTACAAACCCTAATAAAGGTCTTACAAATAAAAGATCTCATGATCCAGTCTTAATACAATCAACGCAGTGGAAATTAAACGTAGCGGGGCTTCATCTTTAGGGTCACATGCAATGCTGACGATGGGAGATGATCCTAGTTGTCATAGACCTCCTGCTGTCCATCATCCTGGTAGTCCTCCTCATAGTCTGGCCATGGTAATAGCCAGGGAAAAAGCCATGCGTACTCTTTAAGTACTCGCAAAATATCACTAATAGGTAAAGTAGTTCGAGTAGGAATCCGAATTTCTAGGTTTATTTGCAACAAGCGAGGTTTATTTGCAACAAGCCAGGTTAGGATTGATTATCCGCATACTAAGTATGATGATTCAGGGTTATCGCTGACATATGTATCGAATGTTGTGGTGAAAGTGTACCACCTAAGTGGGAACTTAGTTTTCATGTTCACAACCCTGTTGTGCTCAAGTCAAAGTCATAGTTCATTTCACAAGTCATTTTGAAAACATATGACGACGGAACAGTATGGACACTCCAACTATCCATGACCGCAGACACGGCTAATCAAATAGTTTGACACTCTGCAGAGGTGGTGCACTTTCACCACAACATTCGATACATCTGTCAGCGATAACCCTGAATCATCATACTTAGTATGCGGATAATCATCTCAACCTATTTCCGCAAGGGAACCCATACTAAGACATATAAACTTCCAGTTAAGCCCTACCCAATTCAGGTATTGTGGTTGTACGGTAAAATTGGAATTGTATCGCATCCGAACCCAACCATCAATTTTTAAAAAGGGCTAAGGCTCATGCCTCAACATTTTCATCATCAAACCCTCTTGTGTTCATAACACATGTCAAAACATTTCAATAGAATGAATCTTCATTCCAAGGTTTTCATAATCCTTTTTCACCAAGTATTCCCATCTAAAGTGATCAACTTTTATGCTTAGTACTAGCCACTAAAGTTGAGGGTATTCACTAATGAGGGGTGCTAGTCAAGTGTGACTATCCAAATCTAGTCTTATGCCTTTTGATGACATCTAGTTCTAACTACTTAGGCCTAGTTTTATGCTATTTATGCTATCTATAGTATCTTTCCAAAACTCACAAAGCACTAACTAAAAGTAATAAAGAACTTTGGTAAAAATGAACGAATAAATATTGCAAGTAAAACTGGGAGTCGGTATAATCAAGGTTGCATAACCAAAGCATGCCTAATGCATCTTGCATAGATTATCTTGCATAGTTAACTTGTAGTTTTAGGCTTGCATAGGTAGCATGCAAAGTTCTGGCTTGCATACTTAAGAAACTTGCAAGTGTTAGCTTGCCTTGATTGGTGTAGTGGTTGAAGTTTTCTTCTTCTTCGTAGTACTCCTCCTCCTCATAGCCTTGGTTGGTACTAGCATCTATAAATAAATACGAGGTACACAATCACCAAACAATACTTAACTACCTCTATTTGGAACACAAAGGTTCACACTAGATGATCTAGCATCATCACAATCATCACATGAAATAAAGACCTAGTCCTTTTTATTTTATTTTGGAAAAGTAATTTCTACTCATTGAAAAACTACTTAAGATTTAATATTCTCCAATTAAAATAGGGGATCATGTTGACATATGTCATCACCACATATTCTAATACTTGGGAATGTGATTTAAAGTGGTGGTCATATTTTATAAAGTTTAAAATTATTATTTTATACAATTAAAGTGACTAGAAATGCCTATATAGAATTTTTAGTACTAGTCCAAGATCACTTCATGTAAACCTAAATATTTATATATTAAGATAGAGCTTGTCAAATGTGGTTTTTGAGAGTTGGAATTAAATCAAAAGCATTTACGGTTAATTTTTGAAAAATGTTTGAATGTGTAAAGTCTATGTATTGTTATTTTTAGTATAGGTGATCTATAATTTCAAATGGCTTGAATCCAACGGGCTTGGATAGATAATTTGAACACCTTTCTAACAAAATTGGAATCTTGCAATTTGGTTCAGTAAATCTCGTTGAAGTGATTTTTGAATCTGCTGCCAGAATCTAATTTTAACTAAAGTAGAAAATAACTATTTGAATCACTGGGCTACGCGCGGGAACGATACTGGGCTGGCCCAGCTGCATTGCACGCGTGCAGCGGGATGCTGACAGGGGGGTCACATGCGTCAGCGGCTCTATCTAACCAAAGCGGTACGTTTCAATCTAAGCGGTGCGATTAGACTAAGATCTACGGCCGACGTTCGTCGTCTCCGTCGCACAGCTCCGACGAGACTGAACCCTAACAACGACGGTAGGGGTACGCGGTGGATCACCTTGGCTCTAGTTAGGGTCGGTGATGGGGGCGAACGATGTTGTCAATGACGGCGGTTCGAACGGTGGTCATGGCAGCTCCTGGGGTGGCTCCAATCAACGACTCCTCTGCTCCTCTGTAGCGGTGGACTCTGGCCAAATTCCGGCGGGCTGGTGCTCGCCTTGCTCCGAGGAAGGGTCAGGGGTGGTTCTAAGAGAGAGGGGAGTAATATGGTGTGAAGAATGAGGGCTGCGGTGGCCTATATTTATACACCGACGAGAGGGGCAGAGCGGCATGGGTTGGCACCTCCAGCGATATCGTTGTAGTGAGCTAATGGCATGGCTACGGGCATAGGATGGTGCGGTGTTTCCTGGCGATCATCACGAGCTTAAACGCGCAGCACGGGGCGGTCGAGGATGGTCGGGAGCGATCCGTGCTCTGTGCGGTAACAGCGGTGTTCGAGACGACGTACATGGGATACTGGTCGCGTGGTAGCTAGTGTCGCGATGAGTTCAGGTATGCGAGGTGAGGGCGAGGCACGATGTGTGCGTGCGTGTCGGCTGGGGCGCTCTGGCGTGCTCTTGGCATGGTGACAGAGAAAATGGGCGCGACGTTCTTGGGTGGTCCATGGCTTGTCTTTGGTCGAGGGGTGGATAGGGAGTGGCAGTGGATGGTGGCCTGTCTCCTAGACATCATGGACGGGCACGGGGATTCCTCCTGCGGGTTATCCATGGTCGACCGGCAAGGGCGGCTCGGGTGGCGTGGCACTAGTGCAAATGGTAGAGGGGGTGCTTCTTCAATGCAATGCTGGGCACTGGGGGCTACCAGGGGAGTGAAATGGGGAAAAGGTTTGATCAGTTACTGCTCACCACAGTATAAGTTAGGCAAGGTTTATCTGTGTCTGCCAGGTGTTTGATGAAATGGCCGCATGAATTCAACATTTGAATTTGTGGATGAATTTTGGTGAGTGATCTTGTCATAACGTTGGTAGTCTCTGGTTGCTTGGGTTTGGCAAGGTGAATTGGTTTGGTTGGTTTTTGAGAAATGGCCATCTTAGTACCTATTAAGGATTTAGTTTTTCAATGCCTCTCAAATGGATTAGAAATTAGTTTCTGCAAGTTTGTGAGTTTGCTTGGGGTCACTTTTACTTGTTCTATCAAGGGGTGAAAAGAATTGGATTTGTTTCTGATAGAAATCACTTAATAGAGATGCCCTAAGTGGGCTAGTGAACAAGTTTGGCCAAAATGACCATTTGCTTATATTTCTTATATTTGATTTTATCATCATTTCATTTTGTTTGGACAAGATCTAGATGATACTGTTTTCATCTTTAAACCAATACTTATCATTCATAGCAATCAAACATGGCAATTGCAATCATTCATGTATTAATCACACACACATGCATTCATATTCATTTTAATAATAAATTTTTTTGTTAACCCTAAACTTGGGTGATTAGAACTTGATAATCTTGTTTAATATTTTTGGGATGTTACAGTGAGTACTCTAATCGACTCGTTGCTACAATCTAGTAGATAGATCTTGGCTTGTGTGTGTTCATGCAGTAGAATTTTTTGGTTTTCCATGCTATGAACCCCTATAGTGGTATCAGAGCCGTGTCTATATGTAGATTTGTTGCATGAGTAGAACGCAATGGTCATTGTGGGCGGAGGTGATTTTATTATCAATTTCTTTTTGTGTACTTTGCATCTTGCGGTATGATGGGATGAAGCAGCCCAGGCTAACCTTACATGACATCGTTCATGAGACTTGCTCCAGGCTCAACATGAAACTTGTATTACATAAGTTGCTTTGCGGGTGTATATCTTTCCCATCATAGTAAAGATTCAATTTACAACGGGAACTTGATAGTTCAAGCATCAAAGTTGTGGTTCTTGTTCATAAGTTAGAACGATACTTATTGAAAGCCCCAAACCTGTAACATCCCTAAAATCATGTTTCAAACTCATGCATATCATCCATGCATCCATGATCATATGAATTTCATTTCAAACAAATCATTTCAAAACAGAAGCATATATGCTTATTATTTCATGTAAGTTGCTCTAGCCTTAATGCTATCTTCCAATGAGAAGAGTACCTTGTTTTGTTCAGTAAAGTTTGAATTCAAACTTAGGCACCTTCAAAAGCTTGAGCAAAGTTTTTAAAACAAAAGGAGTAAATAAAACCAATATTATGCCTATTGTATATATCACATAAAGGCTTGGTTTTATTTTTATTTTCATTTGATCAAAGTGTTTTGAATAAACAGTAGTGTTTGACACACATTTGAGTGCAAGGTTTGAAGTATAAAAACCTAGAGAAGATTTGAATTCAAACTCATTTGATTTGAAGTTGAAAATCATTTCAGAAAATCAAAACAGAAAAAGAAAAGGAGAAAAGAAATAGAAAAGGGTCGGCGCTACCTATCTAGCCCAACTACGAATCCAGCTCAGTAAGCCCACCCGGGTTCCCCCTCTCTCTCTCACTCACGGACGAACCCACCAGGTCACTGACCACACGACCCCACCCCCTCTCTGTTTCACTCGCTGACTGGTGGACCTCACCAGCTCATCCTCATCTTCCACAAATCGCGCCCACGACCACGTCGCCGGCCGTTTCCTCCGCCCTTCACTGCAGCGTTGATTCCTCGCTTAAATTCCCTTGATACCGCGCGCGATCCTCGCCCCTGCTCTGGCTATAAGACCACCTCTCCCTCGCGGCCATTTCCCCCAACAAAGCCAGACAGAAACGCCCCCAGGCTGCCCGCAATCATCCTCGCGCCGCCGCAGACAGAGCTCACTCCGGCGACCAATCCCGGTGTGCCCCGTGCGCCCCTTCTTCTCCGGTTCTTGCAAACAGCATCACCACTTCCTTGCGCACCTACTGACACCGTTGGTTCCTTCTGTACCGCCCCAGGTCGTCTTCTTCGACAAGCACAGCAAGCTCCCGACGACATCCTCAACTCCGGCGATCAAATTCGGTGAGCCCCTTGTTCCCCTCTACCTCTGATTCACACGGTCATGTTCGCCGTAGTCTTGCGCATCTCCTAATGCCGTTTGTGCATGCTAGGGTGACCAGGAGCATCGCCAACGTCGTGGTCCACCCGAGCCCGACGCTGACAGCACCTCCGACGAGCCCGTGCAGCCGTGTCCGTGCGCCCCTTGCCAAGCCGTCGCCAGGTTGAGCATCAGTACATCGCCAAGATTATGGTAAGCATCTCCGACGACCCCAGAGCCACCTGTAGCACCGCGCCGCCGTAGGCAGAGCTCGCCGCCGCCAGTAGCCACCGCCAGCGCCGCCCAGCTGTGCTCGTTTGATCTAGGACCGATGGATCTGGATCCAGCGCGTGAAATTAGATCACTTATCGAAGCGTTACGAGTAGATCTGGGCCGTGCAGATTAAGTAGATCTAACGGCTCACAGACGCGATCCTGAGCGAAGCGGTACCAGCCATTCAGATTAAGACGCGTGGCAACAGTTTAGTTTTAAAAACAGGAATTGAATAGATGTTTGATTTTGCTTTAGCTATAACTTTTGATTCCCACGTTAGAATTTGACAAATTTTATATCATTGGAATCAGGAGAACAAGACCTTTCTAATTATGCAATGTGTTTAATGTTTATATTCTGTTAAAATGGTTTTATTTATAGAAACATGTGTAGAGCTATTTTGAGTATATGAATTGTTTAAGAAATGTTTTAAGGTTTAAATAAATGTTGTTTGGCAATATTTGAACTTGTTTATGAACCAGTACTGTACACTTGCTTTGTTGAGTTTTAAAAATCATCACATATCATATTGCCTGCATGCATATATTTTTGTTTGTATATGTTTTGTATGTGATTTGTTGTTATGATTCTATGTGTAGATTTTGGTGCCAATAGTGATTGTCATTGTGAGGAGTGTAGCTACTCTCCAAACTACCAAGGCAAGTGGTGCTTCATGATATTTTTATCCCTATGTTTTCTACTAATCATTAGAAATATTTTGCTAGTCTTACATGCTATATTTTGCTTATATGCCATGTTGGGAAATCCTAGTAGTTGTCGAATTGCTAGGAAATTTCTAAGTTAAGATGCTTATCTATGCCATGCTTAGCCTAGCTAGTAGCAACCAAGGGTGGTGAAATATACATGCTATGATAAAATATTTCTAAGTCTTTGGACTTGTGTTTTGCCTAATAAAACAACTAAGTTAATGAAACACCTAGGTGGAATGGAAGGAATGGTTTATGTTGAGTGGTTACACAAGGCCCATTTCTATGGTTTACCTTGTGTATCTCACTTGTGGAAAGCCACCCAGGAACAAAGAGATTTTAGAGGCCAAATGTTAAGAAGCTTCTAGTGTAGCCACTTGGCAATATGGGCTCTGCCTGGATCACATAGGTTGCTAGAAATTAGCCATTTGGACAGTTG
Organism: Avena sativa; assembly: GCA_916181665.1. Taxonomy (NCBI): domain Eukaryota; kingdom Viridiplantae; phylum Streptophyta; class Magnoliopsida; order Poales; family Poaceae; genus Avena; species Avena sativa. The sequence goes on along the minus strand of OV702283.1, from coordinate 148,111,051 downwards.
GTGGTAGTGGGAATGATAGGTTGGAGCGCGTCCATTTGGTCTAAGGGAAGGCTTCTGAAAGGTCCTGTCTTGGTGAAAATCAAGTCTGGTGGGGAAAGTGCACAACCTCTGCAGATGAAGAATCTAAGTACTTAGCCATGTCCCTGGAAAAGTACAACTTGAGCATCAAGACATGGAAGCTATCAAGAATCTCCTCATCCCAATTTTCTAAGTAAAAACTTGTGGGTGAACAAGGGTGAAGGACCTCAATGTCTATTGGTGGTTCCTTGGGAAAAGTTTTGATAAAGAAAAACTTAGTGTTTTCAACTAATAGGCAAAACCTATTTTGAGCAAAGCAAGCCAAGCTACACTTAGCCAAATTGCATATAGTATCTAGTCCACCTAAATTATACTAAGGTATCACTTGCCAATACTATTCCAACGTATTGACCCACTGTGGCTGTAACTTGTGATGTTGCAGGTTACTCTGATGAGGATTAGGAGTCATGAGTCTACACTCAACATGTTTGCCTGTGGCACATGAAGATGAAGAATTGTTATCTATTTACTTATTTAAACTCTTGTAATAGGCCTGTGGCCATGGAGTTATAAAAACTATGTTGTCTCTGGAATGACTGTAATAATGACCTTTGTTTCTGTGTACTTCATCTTAAACTGTGGATGCTAGCATTGATCCAGGGACTAGCATTGCAATCACAGGGATCCTTTTCCTTTATAAAGGAGGGATCTTACAAAACCACGTAAAATATGCAAAGAAAATTAGAGGCGTCTAACTTTGTTTTGTAGGGGTGTGCTATGATGTGATATGGCCATGATTGTGATTATATGTGATGTATGCAATGTTCCTTATTGTAAGTCGGCAACCGGAAGGAGCATTATGGTTGTCTTTTAATTTCGTTAAGACCTGCGTGTCTATTATTCAAAGTAACAACCATGGATCGGTGCCATTGACCTTAACGCCATGCCGGTGATGATGGAGATCATGTTCATGCTTGAAGATGGAGATCGAAGGCACAAGAACAAAGGCCATATCATATCACATATTTTCAATTGCATGTAATGTTAATCCTTTTATGCATCTCGTATTGCTTAGTTCTTGAAGGTAGCATTATAAGATGATCCCTCTCACAAAATATCAAGTTATAAAGTGTTCCTCCTTAGTAGGCACCATTGCCAAGACTCGTTGTTTCGAAGCACCACGTGATGATCGAGTGTGTTAGATTCTGCGAGTGTATATGATGTCTACGCACTTTTATTCTTGTAGACAATTGTTGGGCCTCCAAGTGCAGAGGTTTGTAGAAGAGCAGCAAGTTTCCCTTAAGTGGATTACCCAAGGTTTATCGAACTCAGGGAGTAAGTGGTCAAAGGTATTCCTCTCAAGCAACCCTGCAATCAAGATACAAGAAGTCTCTTGTGTCCCCAACACACCCAATACATTTGTCAGGTGTATAGGTGCACTAGTTAGGCAAAGAGATAGTGAAATACAAGTGGTAACGGTGCCAGAAAATAGCTTGACGGTGAGGTAAAGACTAAAGAAAGCAAACATGGAACATATCTAGATGCAAACGGTGTTTCAATGCTTAGAAACAAGGCCTAGGGATCATACTTTCACTAGTGAACATTGTAACACCCTCGCCTGATAAGGCTGAGTTCATGTGTATAGTGCCAATCCCTGGATCGGTTCACTGGCACACACAGTACAAAATGATACCAAATATAACTGTGCATCATAAATACAACGAATATGATCCAGAATTTACATTATTTATTCAAGTACACAGCGGAAAACGAATACAAGGTAGATCTCCATCCTCCAAACGTGCCACAGGCAAACAATTGTTGAGTGGAGTCTCGCGACCTATGAACGATCACTCAGATACGATATAACCTGCAACATGAAACATTGCAGCCACGAATGGTCAATACATTGAATGTATGGCAAGTAGGCTAAAGTGGTTAACAACATATCTATCAACTACATGCTTATTTGGCCAAGTGGAGTCCAGGCTCATTTGCATAAAGCAACAGTTTTATCCTAACATTTGTAACAAAGTAGTTTTCCAATACGATAAATAGGACACTCTGGTTCACTCCCAGGTGCTCCTACCCAATTATGTTCACCCAACAAGTTTTAATTAACTAAGAAATAAGGATGAGTGAGAAATATCATAGTATCAATACCAGGTCGCTTAAATTGTCCATAACCGGGGACACGTCTAAGCACTTAGTTTATACACCCTACAGGGGTTAGTAAACTTTACCCATGTGACTTGGCCATCCCAGCTCGTACCACCACTCTCATATTGGGTGATGATAGGGAGAAGTCCAAGAAGGAACCGTTCGGGAAGTAGCTCCCCAAACCCAACACGCACCGGTCCAACCTACACTATTCTACATCTCTGGATACGTGGGTTCGAGTTACTACAACCTACTGAGTCCAACCAACTGCCCATTCCATTATTGGCACATGGTTGTACACGTAAGTTACCAAATAAAGAAACCAATCCTTTCTTAGTGTCCTGGGCGGCATTCCCCACCATAAATCCACACTCGATGACCCAATCAATGCCATTCCGCCTAGGTGGTTCATTAAAACATATTGGTTTGTCATTTAGCAAAACATAAGCCTTTCAAAACATATAACCTTTCATGATGTGATTCCCTTCCTCGTCTAAATAGCATAGCTAAGCAATCTACCAATACGATGGCTCATAAACAAGGAATACTAGGGAATAATATGGGATATAGCATAGCATATACACATCAATTCCTACAGATGCAATTCTACAAAAACATCTATAATGCATAGGAAAACAGTAGGGCATTTATGACCAAGATAGCACCACTTGCCTTTGATGTAGATGTAGTCGATTAGATAATCCTCACACTCCTCATAGATATAATGGTTTCACTCGTCATAACCACAATACTTGCAATCACACACGTTGCACTCCTCGCAATCTATCGATCAAACAATTGCATACAACATAAACAATAGCACATAGAGATCAAACAAATACAACAAATGCATGCATGACAATTTAATAAGTCACAATGGTTGTTATGTTAGTTTTCTAAACAATACTGAAGTATATGATGCATGAAAGAGACCAATTAATGCAATGGAGTACTTGTAATTAATAATTACTTGCCAATATAGGGTTTTTAATAGTTCTGTTGTAACGCCTGTTCTAACTGTCGAATTTGTAAGATCCCTCCTTTATAAAGGAAAAGTATCCCTGTGATTGCAATGCTAGTCCCTGGATCAATGCTAGCATCCACAGTTTAAGATGAAGTACACAAAAACAATGGTCATTATTACAGTCATTCCAGAGACAAACATAGTCTTTACAACTCCAAGGCAACAGGCCTAGTACAAGAGTTTAAATAAGTAACTAGACAATAGTCTTCATCTTCATGTTCCACAGGCAAACATGTTGAGTGTAGACTCATGACTCCTAATTCTCATCAAAATATCCTGCAACATCACAAGTTACAGCCACAGTGGGTCAATACATTGGAATAGTATTGGCAAGTGATACCTTAGTAGAATATTGGTGGACTAAATACTATATGTATTTTGGCTAAGTGTAGCTTAGGCTTGCTTTGCTCAAAATAAGTTTTGCCTATCAGTTGAAAACACTAAGTTTTATTTTGTCAAAACCTTTTCCCAAGGAACCACCAATAGACATTGGGGGTCCTTCACCCTTGTTCAACCACAAGTTTTACTTAGAAATTGGGATGAGGAGATTCTTGATAGCTTCCATGTCTTGATGCTCAAGTTTTCCGATACCAGGGACATGGCTAAGTACTTAGATTCTTCCATCTGCAGAGGTTGTGCACTTTCCCCACAAGACTTGATTTTCACCAAGACAGGACCTTTCAGAAGCCTTCCCTTAGACCAAATGGACGCGCTCCAACCTATCATCCCACTACCACCAACTGTCCAAATGGCTAAGTTATTGCAACCTATATGATCCAGGCAGAGCCCATATTGCCAAGTGGCTGCACTAGAAGCTTCTTAACATTTGGCCTCTCAAATCCCTTTGTTCCTCGGTGGCTTTCCACAAGTGAGATACACAAGGTAAACCATAGAAATGGTCCTTGTGTAACCACTCAACATAACCCATTCACAACCATTCCACCCAGGTGATTCATTCACTTAGTTGTTTTATTAAGCAAAAACACAAGTCCAAAGACTTAGAAATATTTTTCCATAGCATGAATAATTCACCACCCTTGGTTGCTACTAGCTAGGCTAAGCATGGCATAGATAATCATCTTAACTTAGAAGTTTCTAGCAATTCTACAAATACTAGGATTTCCCAAGCATAGCATATAAGCAAAATATAACCATGCAAGACTAGCAAAATATTTCTAATGCATAGTAGAAAACATAGGGATAAAAATATCATGAAGCACCACTTGCCTTGGTAGTTTGGAGAGTATCTACACTCCTCACAATCACAATCACTATTGGCACCAAAATCTACACATAAAATCATAACAACAAATCACATACAAAATAAATACAAGCAAAAATATATGGATGCATGCAATATGATATGTGATGATTTTCTAAGCTCAACAAGACAAGTGCACAGTACTGGTTCATAAACAAATTCAAAACTTGCCAAACAACATTTATTTAAGCATTGAAACATTTCTCAAATAATTTATGTACACAAAAATAGGCCTTCACATGTTTCTGTAAATAAAACCATTTTAACAGAAACAAAACTTTAAACACATTGCATATTTGGAAAGGTCTTTCTCTCCTGATTCCATTGATATAAAATTCATCAAATTTGGTCGTGGAAATCAAAAGTTATGATTAAAACAAAATCAAACATCTAATAGATTCAAATCCTGCTTTTAAATCTAAACCCTAGCCACGCGTCATGTTCTGATTGGTGCGTACCGGTTCGCTCAGGATCGCGTATGTGAGCCGTCAGATCTAACTTAAACTGCACGGCCCAGATCTATTCGTACCTCTTCGCTTAAGTGTTCTATCTAGCCCATCAGATCTGGATCCAACGGTGCAAGATCAAACGACCATGGATGGGAGGAGCTGGCGGTGGCAACTGGTGGCGGCGTGCTCTGTCTACGGCAGCGCGGCGCTACAGGGGGTTCTGGGATCGTTGAAGACGCTTACCAGACTCGCGACGATGTACTGAAGCTCAACGTGGCGACGGCTTGACAAGGGGCGTGCTGCAGTGGCCGTGGGAGCTCGTCGGAGTTGATGACAGCGTCGGGCTCGGGTGGACGGCGACGTTGGCGACGTTCCTGGTCACCCTAGCACGAACCAATGGTATCAGGGGGTGCGCAAGGCTACGGCGAACACGTTCGTGTGAGTCAGAAACGAAGGGGAACACGGGGCTCACCGAATTTAGTCGCCGGAGTCGAAGACGTCGTCGGGATCTTGCTGCGCTTGATGGAGTCGTCGACCTGGGGCAGTATAGGACGAACCAAAGACGTCAGAAGGAGCACAAGGAGGTTGTGAAGCTGTTCGTATGAACCAGAGAGGAAGGGGCGCACGGTGCTCACCGGGATTGGTATCAGAGCACTGTGTTGCCTGTAGGATTATGACCCTAGGATTGGAAACCACTAAGGAAAATTTTTCAACAACTTCTACACTTGTCTATTCTTCTCGTAAACTTTTCTAATCTTCTTTCTCATCTCTATTTGTAGATGAACTCCATCAACGAAGCCGTAAGGAAAGGACCACTCATGACAATGACTTTGGAGTGTGAGATAGAATTCCCCAAGGCTCTCAAGGACCTCATGGTTGCAATGGAAATACATGGTGCAGCTGTGTACAAAGGCTTTCCTGTGATGGATGAAGGAGTTGAGTACTGGTGGGTGCAACTTCACTTGTATAAAAACAAGGAAGACAACCACAAGGAATCAGGATTCTGCATGTTCACCAATTCAGTGATGCACCCTACATTCTTTGACTCAACAAGGGATGCAGCTTGGAAGACCATCAAAGAACTTGGTGAAAGAGTCAAGTGCAGAATGTTCAACATCCAAAATATCCTAAAAGAAGAGAAGAAACATACCCAAGAGTTGGAGGCTACCAACCAAACCTTAAGAGGAGACATTATATACTTAGTGATGGAGTCATGTGTTCAAGATAGAGTGATTGCTTCTAGAAATATTGTGTTAGCCAACGTATCTAGTGAGATAGGATTGTAAGCATGCTTTGTTAGTTGGACCACCACTATCACCTTATTTTACAAATGTTGCTTAAAATAAGTTGAACCTTGGATGTTGTAATGGATTCATGCATGCCATGAATTGTGTGTTTTGATTTCCAAAGATATGCATGTGATGCTTTGCCTTGTGTTTTATCTTAAATTGTGTTGTTCTAACTTTTTCTATTTTATAAATAGATGCCTAATGTTACCATCAGCACTGTTGAGGAGTTCCAGGCAACTCGCTTTGGTCCTCGTATTATTGAGCTTACTAGTTTGCTCAATCTCCCTCTTCCTACCATCATGGTGCTTCCCCTCACCAAGTTTGAGAGGAAATACCTTTGGGGTTTCAAGGTCAATCAGCCTGGAAGCTAGACTGAGCCTACCACGGAGGCTATCATCTTCAAGCTCATGCACGATGACAAGGAGAGAGGCCTTGAGGTAGTCTTGCAGGATCTGATAGGACGTCTGCTAGGGAGACAATCTCGACAGGTTAGAGGTACTCACTTCCACGTCTTCGGTAGACGTGATGAGGATGGAGAGGCCATCGACTTCGAGGACACTTCGAGGGAGACAGCGGAGCCCATTCGTGTATACCTCCAGGACTTAGAGGCTCTCATTAGGCACGTGGACACTGATAGGACCAACGTCATGCTCAACAATGACGAACTCCAGGTGCAGCTTCATGAGAAGGACAAGCTCTTCGCGGAGCAAGACGAGATAGTCAAGGAGATGGAGGCAAACTTCGAGAGCCAGGATAGAAAGTTCAAGAGTCAGGAGAAGCGAGTCCAGGATAGAAACAAGAGGATTCGGGACATGACTGAAGAACTGCAGGCCAAAGACTTCGAGCTCGAGCATCAGCAGACGGTGATTGAGAGGCTTCGTTCTCAGAAGAGGGCTCTCAAAGCCAAAGTAGAGACCTTGACCGCCAATGTCGAGGAATACAAGACCGCAATGGAGAATGCAGGTCTTACCTTTGTTGAGGAGGAGGTTGATGCCGAGGAGTAGAGTTGACTACTCATTTATCATTTATTTACCATACTTTATTTGTGTCACAATGACCATCCAACATGTGGATGGCTTGTTATTGGTGTGTTTACTTTGCAAACTTGTCGTTTTTGTTGTTGAACTATTATTATTGTGATGCATGTTTTGTGATTGTTTATGTGATGTATTGTGCATGAAAGAATCTATGGGTATCTTATTCTTATCTCTATTGAACAAACCACAGATGCCTCCCCGTCGTGCCAACCCTAACCCCAACAACAACAACATCACTCCTGAGATGCAGCAAATGATGACAGCTCAGACTCAGCTGATGCAAATGATGACGACATTCATCCAAAACCAAAACAACAACAACAATAACAACAATAACAACAACAACAACAACAACAACAACAACAACAACAACAACAACAACAACAACAACAACAACAACAACAAAAACAACAACGCACCGGGTTTTGACATGCTTACCAGGTTCTTGAGATTGAGGCCAGCAAAGTTCTCAGGAACAACTGATCCCATGGTGGCCAATGATTGGCTACGCTCTGTGAACAAGGACTTGGTAACTGTGGGCTGTACTGATGCAGAAAAAGTCAGATTTGCAGCACATTTGCTGGAAGGACCAGCCGCCACTTGGTGGGATAACTTACAAATCATCACTCCCATAGAAGATGTGACATGGTCTATCTTTGAGGATGGCTTTCGTACTGCTCATATCTCTTCTGGAGTGATGAGTCTGAAAAAGAAAGAGTTCCATAATCTGAAGCAACGCCACCGCAGCGTGGCTGAATATATTGAGGAGTTCAACAATCTGGCGCATCATGCACCGGATGAAGTTGACACTATTGCTAAGAGGAAGGAAAAGTTCCTTGAAGGCCTAAATGATGAACTGAACTTGCAGCTATCAGTGGCCTATGTTCCCACTTATCAGTCTCTTTGTGACAAGGCTGCTATTTTGGAGAACAAAATGAAGCAAGTTGAGAGCAGGAAGAGAAAGCACTCAGACAAGCACAGCTCGGGATCGTCTCACAAATGTTCCCATTATGATGATAGTGGAAGCTCAGGATCCCACAAGCATGGGAAATTCAACAAGCACCACAACCACAACCGTCATCATGACAACAAGCATCACCGTAGTCATGACAATGACAAGTACAAGAACCACAAGGGTGGATATAAAAGCCACCACAGTGGTAGTGGAAGTGGCAGTGGAAGCCAGCCTGTCAAGAAAGACATTAGTCAGGTTGAGTGCTTCAAGTGCAAGAAGATGGGGCATTATGCAAATGAATGCCCAGAAAAGGAAGTTAAGGGACCCAACAAGCCCAACCCTTTTCAGAAAGGACAAGTTAACCACATCAATGTGGAGGAAATCTATGAGGAGCCTGATGCTGTTGCTGGTAAGTTCAAACTCAATTCTATTCCAGCACTTGTTCTTTTTGATACTGGAGCATCGCATTCATTCATATCAAAAGCATTTGTTGATATAAATGGGTTTCCAACTGAAAACATTGGGTGTCCAATAAAAGTTAGTTCTCCAGGTGGAGATATGATAGTAAGTCTTGGATGCCGGGATCTAGTAACAGAGTTTGGAAAGCACAAGTTTCCAATGAGTCTGATAATCCTAGATTCCCAAGGACTGGATGTAATTTTGGGAATGGATTGGATGGCTAAGTATGAAGGAGTACTAGATTGTGCTAATCGTACTGTTGCACTCACAACCCCGGAAAGAAAACGGATTAAATTCAAGTCTAACTTTGAATCAAAAGGGAGTAAGCTAAATTCTCTTAAGGGGGTTAGCATAGACAGTGTGCCAATTGTGAGTGAATATCCGGATGTGTTTCCGAAAGAATTTCCGGGAATGCCACCAGATAGAGATGTGGAGTTTCTTATTGATTTTCTACCAGGATCTGGACCAATATCAAAGAGACCTTACAAGATGTCAGTTGATGAACTGAAAGAGCTCAAGAAACAACTTGGAGAACAGTTGCAGAAAGGATTTATTCAACCAAGTTCTTCATCTTGGGGAGCCCCAGTTTTGTTTGTGGAGAAGAAAGATACAAGTCGAAGGTTATGCATAGATTACCGTTCACTCAATGAGGTGCCTATCAAGAACAAATACCCTTTGCCTAGAATCAATGACTTGTTTGATCAGTTAGAAGGAGCTTGTGTGTTCTCAAAGATTGATCTCCGGTCAGGATATTTCCAACTCAAGATAAGAGAACAAGACATACCTAAGACTGCTTTCACCACAGGTATGGATTGTATGAGTATACAGTGATGCCATTTGGTTTAACCAATGCACCAGCATACTTTATGAATATGATGAACAAGGTGTTCATGGAATTCCTTGATAAGTTTGTTGTCGTTTTCATCAATGACATTTTAGTCTACTCCAAGAGCAAAGAAGAGCATGAAGGACATTTGCGTTTGATACTTGAGAAGCTTAGAGAGCATAAACTGTATGCCAAATTCAGCAAGTGTCAATTTTGGCTAAATGAAGTTGGATTTCTTGGACACGTTGTGTCAGGAGATGGTGTAGCAGTTGATCCTGCTAAATTTTCAGCTGTAACTGAATGGGAATCTCCCAAGTCAGTGAAAGAAGTTCGTAGTTTCCTTGGCTTAGCAGGTTACTAGAAGGTTCATTGAGAATTTCTCCAAGGTAGCTAAGCCTATGACAGAATTGCTAAAGAAAGACAAGAAATTTGCTTGGTCTGAAGGTTGTGAACTCAGCTTTCAGGAATTGAAGAAGAGACTTGTGATAGCACCAGTCTTGTGTTTGCCAGATTTGGAAAAAGATTTCCAAGTATATTGTGATGCATCTCATCATGGTTTGGGTGCAGTACTTATGCAAGACAGAAAAGTTGTGGCTTATGCCTCGAGACAACTCAAAACTCATGAAGTGAACTACCCTACTCATGATTTAGAGTTAGCCTCTGTTGTCCATGCACTCAAAACATGGGGACATTATCTTTTGGGTAAGCGTTGTGAAGTGTTCACAGATGACAAGAGTTTGAAGTATATCTTCACCCAGAAAGAAATTAACATGAGACAAAGAAGATGGCTAGAACTCATCAAGGACTATGACTTAAGTTTGCAATACCACCCCGGTAAAGCAAATGTTGTAGTAGATGCTCTAAGCCGTAAGGTTTTTGTGAATGGCCTTACTAAAGGAGAATTGCCAGATGATTTGTGTGCCCAATTTAGAGATCTCAGATTGGAGATTGTACCTGAAGGACATCTCATGTCTTTGGATGTTCAAGCCACTTTGTTGGATAAGATCAAAGAAGCCCAGAAGATTGATAAGGAAATTGAAGAAATTAAGGAAAAGATTGGCAAAGGAAAAGCCAAAGGATTCCATGAAGATGAACATGGTACTTTATGGCATGGGAAACGTATCTGTGTTCCACAAGATCCGGAGCTTCAGAAACAGATTTTGCAAGAAGCACACAACTCTCCGTATTCCATTCATCCGGGTTACACCAAAATGTACATGGACATGAAGGAAAGATTTTGGTGGAATAATCTCAAGAAGGACATCGCCGAACATATTGCTTTGTGTGATGTGTGTAGTAGAGTGAAAGCGGAACATCAGAAACCAGCAGGTTTGATTCAACCACTACCTATTCCTGGTTAGAAGTGGGACAAGATTGGTATGGATTTCATTACCGGATTACCAAGGACCCGGTCAGGATATGATTCTATTTGGGTAGTAGTGGATCGCCTAACTAAAGTGGCTCATTTCATACCCGTGAAGACAACCTATACAAGTGCTAAGTTGGCCAAGATCTATATGAGTAGAATTGTATGCCTACATGGAGTGCCCAAGAGTATTGTATCTGATAGGCGAACTCAATTCACTTCCCATTTTTGGAGACAGCTACATGAGTCATTGGGAACGAGGTTGGAATTCAGCACTGCTTTTCATCCTCAAACTGATGGGCAGACAAAAAGGACTAATCAGATTCTTGAAGACATGTTGAGAGCATGTGCCTTAGACTATGGAGCCAGTTGGGATGAAAGTCTGCCTTACGCATAATTTTCTTATAACAACAGCTATCAAGCCAGCATTAAGATGGCACCATTTGAGTTTCTCTACGGGAGAAAATGTCCCACCCCATTGATATGGAATGGTGTGGGAGAAAGAAGTTTGTTTGGACCAGAACTTATCAAAGAAGCTGAAGAGAAGGTCAAGTTGGTTAAGGACAGATTAAAGATAGCACAGTCCCGACAGAAAAGCTACGCAGATCCTAAGCGTAGAGAAGTCACCTATGAAGTTGGTGATAGAGCTTATCTTAGAGTGTCACCACTTCGTGGAGTGAAGAGGTTTGGAGTCAAAGGGAAGTTGGCCCCAAGATATGTTGGACCCTTCAAGATTTTGAGTCGTAAAGGAGAAGTTGCTTATGAAATTGAATTGCCAGAGTCTTTGTCAGCTATTCATAATGTGTTCATGTGAGTCAGCTTAAGAAATGTCATCCAGAAATGGAAGAAACTTCTTTGAAGGATACTATACCTTTAGAAGAGGTTCAGTTGGAGAGTGACCTCACTTATGAGGAGAAACCTATCAAGATTCTTGAGACTGCAGAAAGAGTCACACGGACTAAGACTATCAAGTTTTGCAAAGTGCAGTGGAACCATCATTCCGAAGAGGAAGCAACATGGGAAAGAGAAGATGATCTTCGGAAAGACCACCCTCACCTATTTGCTAGCCAATCCGAATCTTGAGGGTGAGATTCACCTTAAGGGGGTTAGATTTGTAACATCCCTAAAATCATGTTTCAAACTCATGCATATCATCCATGCATCCATGATCATATGAATTTCATTTCAAACAAATCATTTCAAAACAGAAGCATATATGCTTATTATTTCATGTAAGTTGCTCTAGCCTTAATGCTATCTTCCAATGAGAAGAGTTCTTTGTTTTGTTCAGTAAAGTTTGAATTCAAACTTAGGCACCTTCAAAAGCTTGAGAAAAGTTTTTAAAACAAAAGGAGTAAATAAAACCAATATTATGCCTATTGTATATATCACATAAAGGCTTGGTTTTATTTTTATTTTCATTTGATCAAAGTGTTTTGAATAAACAGTAGTGTTTGACACACATTTGAGTGCAAGGTTTGCAGTATAAAAACCTAGAGAAGATTTGAATTCAAACTCATTTGATTTGAAGTTGAAAATCATTTCAGAAAATCAAAACAGAAAAAGAAAAGGAGAAAAGAAATAGAAAAGGGCCGGCGCTACCTATCTAGCCCAACTACGAATCCAGCCCAGTAAGCCCACCCGGGTTCCCCCTCTCTCTCTCTCACTCGCGGATGAACCCACCAGGTCACTGACCACACGACCCCACCCCCTCTCTGTTTCACTCGCTGACTGGTGGACCTCGCCAGCTCATCCTCATCTTCCCCAAATCGCGCCCACGACCACGTCGCCGGACGTTTCCTCCGCCCTTCACTGCCGCGTTGATTCCTCGCTTAAATTCCCTTGATACCGCGCGCGATCCTCGCCCACGCTCTAGCTATAAGAGCACCTCTCCCTCGCGGCCATTTCCCCCAACAAAGCCAGACAGAAACGCCCCCAGGCTGCCCGCAATCATCCTCGCGCCGCCGCAGACAGAGCTCACTCAGGCGACCAATCCCGGTGAGCCCCGTGTGCCCCTTCTTCTCCGGTTCTTGCAAACAGCATCACCAGTTCCTTGCGCACCTACTGACACCGTTGGTTCCTTCTGTACCGCCCCAGGTCATCGTCTTCGACAAGCACAGCAAGCTCCCGACGACATCCTCAACTCCGGCGATCAAATTCGGTGAGCCCCTTGTTCCCCTTTGCCTCTGATTCACACGGTCATGTTCGCCGTAGTCTTGCGCATCTCCTGATGCCGTTTGTGCATGCTAGGGTGACCAGGAGCGTCGCCAACATCGTCGTCCACCCGAGCCCGACGCTGACAGCAACTCCGACGAGCCCGTGCAGCCGTGTCCATGCGCCCCTTGCCAAGCCTTCGCCAGGTTGAGCATCAGTACATCGCCACGATTCTGGTAAGCATCTCCGATGACCCCAGATCCACCTGTAGCGCCGCGCCACCATAGGCAGGGCTCGCCGCCGCCAGTAGCCACCGCTAGCGCCGCCCAGCTGTGGTAGTTTGATCCAGGACCGTTGGATCTGGATCCAGCGCGTGAAATTAGATCACTTATCGAAGCGTTACGAGTAGATCTGGGCCGTGCAGATTAAGTAGATCTAACGGCTCACAAACGCGATCCAGAGCGAAGCGGTACCGGCCAATCAGATTAAGACGCGTGGCAACAGTTTAGTTTTAAAAACAGGAATTGAATCTATTAGATGTTTGATTTTGTTTTCGCTATAACTTTTGATTCCCACGTTAGAATTTGGCAAATTTTATATCATTGGAATCAGGAGAACAAGCCCTTTCTAATTATGCAATGTGTTTAATGTTTTGCTTCTGTTAAAATGGTTTTATTTACAGAAACATGTGTAGGGCTATTTTGAGTATATGAATTGTTTAAGAAATGTTTTAAGGTTTAAATAAATGTTGCTTGGCAATATTTGAACTTTTTTATGAACCAGTACTGTACACTTGCTTTGTTGAGTTTTAAAAATCATCACATATCATATTGCATGCATGCATATATTTTTGTTTGTATATGTTTTGTATGTGATTTGTTGTTATGATTCTATGTGTAGATTTTGGTGCCAATAGTGATTGTGATTGTGAGGATTGTAGCTACTCTCCAAACTACCAAGGCAAGTGGTGCTTCATGATATTTTTATCCCTATGTTTTCTACTAAGCATTAGAAATATTTTGCTAGTCTTGCATTCTATATTTTGCTTATATGCCATGTTGGGAAATCCTAGTAGTTGTAGAATTGCTAGGAAATTTCTAAGTTAAGATGCTTATCTATGCCATGCTTAGCCTAGCTAGTAGCAACCAAGGGTGGTGAAATATACATGCTATGATAAAATATTTCTAAGTCTTTGGACTTGGGTTTTGCCTAATAAAACAACTAAGTTAATGAAACACCTGGGTGGAATGGAAGGAATGGTTTATGTTGAGTGGTTACACAAGGCCCATTTCTATGGTTTACCTTGTGTATCTCACTTGTGGAAAGCCACCCCGGAACAAAGTGATTTTAGAGGCCAAATGTTAAGAAGCTTCTAGTGCAGCCACTTGGCAATATGGGCTCTGCCTGGATCACATAGGTTGCTAGAACTTAGCCATTTGGACAGTTGGTGGTAGTGGGAATGATAGGTTGGAGCGCGTCCATTTGGTCTAAGGGAAGGCTTCTGAAAGGTCCTGTCTTGGTGAAAATCAAGTCTGGTGGGGAAAGTGCACAACCTCTGCAGATGAAGAATCTCAGTACTTAGCCATGTCCTTGGAAAAGGACAACTTGAGCATCAAGACATGGAATCTATCAAGAATCTCCTCATCCCAATTTTCTAAGTAAAAACTTGTGGGTGAACAAGGGTGAAGGACCTCAATGTCTATTGGTGGTTCCTTGGGAAAAGTTTTGATAAAGAAAAACTTAGTGTTTTCAACTAATAGGCAAAACCTATTTTGAGAAAAGCAAGCCAAGCTACACTTAGCCAAATTGCATATAGTATCTAGTCCACCTAAATTATACTAAGGTATCACTTGCCAATACTATTCTAATGTATTGACCCACTGTGGCTGTAACTTGTGATGTTGCAGGTTACTCTGATGAGGATTAGGAGTCATGAGTCTACACTCAACATGTTTGCCTGTGGCACATGAAGATGAAGACTTGTTATCTATTTACTTATTTAAACTCTTGTAATAGGCCTGTGGCCATGGAGTTGTAAAGACTATGTTGTCTCTGAAATGACTATAATAATGACCTTTGTTTCTGTGTACTTCATCTTAAACTGTGGATTCTAGCATTGATCGAGGGACTAGCATTGCAATCACAGGGATCCTTTTCCTTTATAAAGGAGGGATCTTACAAAACCACGTAAAATATGCAAAGAAAATTAGAGGCGTCTAACTTTGTTTTGCAGGGGTGTGCTGTGATGTGATATGGCCATGATTGTGATTATATGTGATGTATGCAATGTTCCTTATTGTAAGTCGGCAACCGGCAGGAGCATTACGGTTGTCTTTTAATTTCGTTAAGACCTGCGTGTCTATTATTCAAAGTAACAACCATGGAGCGGTGCCATTGACCTTGACGCCACGCCGGTGATGATGGAGATCATGTTCGTGCTTGAAGATGGAGATCGAAGGCACAAGAACAAAGGCCATATCATATCACATATTTTGAATTGCATGTAATGTTAATCCTTTTATGAATCTCGTATTGCTTAGTTCTTGACGGTAGCATTATAAGATGATCCCTCTCACAAAATATCAAGTTATAAAGTGTTCCTCCTTAGTAGGCACCATTGCCAAGACTCGTTGTTTCGAAGAACCACGTGATGATCGAGTGTGTTAGATTATGCGAGTGTATATGATGTCTACGCACTTTTATTCTTGTAGACAGTTGTTGGGCCTCCAAGTGCAGAGGTTTGTAGAAGAGCAGCAAGTTTCCCTTAAGTGGATTACCCAAGGTTTATGGAACTCAGGGAGTAAGTGGTCAAAAGGTATTCCTCTCAAGCAACCCTGCAATCATGATACAAGAAGTCTCTTGTGTCCCCAACACACCCAATACACTTGTCAGGTGTATAGGTGCACTAGTTAGGCAAAGAGATAGTGAAATACAAGTGGTAACGGTGCCAGAAAATAGCTTGACGGTGAGGTAAAGACTAAAGAAACCAAACATGCAACATATCTAGATGTAAACGGTGTTTCAATGCTTAGAAAGAAGGCCTAGGGATCATACTTTCACTAGTGAACATTGTAACACCCTCGCCTGATAAGGCTGAGTTCATGTGTATAGTGCCAATCCCTGGATCGGTTCACTGGCACACACAGTACAAAATGATACCAAATATAACTGTGCATCATAAATACAATGAATATGATCCAGAATTTACATTATTTATTCAAGTACACAGCGGAAAACGAATACAAGGTAGATCTCCATCCTCCAAATGTGCCACAGGCGAACAATTGTTGAGTGGAGTCTCGCGACCTATGAACGATCACTCAGATACGATATAACCTGCAACATGAAACGTTGCAGCCACGAATGGTCAATACATTGAATTTATGGCAAGTAGGCTAAAGTGGTTAACAACATATCTATCAACTACATGCTTATTTGGCCAGGTGGAGTTCAGGCTCATTTGCATAAAGCAACAGTTTTATCCTAACATTTGTAACAAAGTAGTTTTCCAATACGATAAATAGGACACTCTGGTTTACTCCAAGGTGCTCCTACCCAATTATGTTCACCCAACAAGTTTTAATTAACTAAGAAATAAGGATGAGTGAGAAATATCATAGTATCAGTACCAGGTCGCTTAAATTGTCCATAACCGGGGACACGGCTAAGCACTTAGTTTATACACCCTGCAGGGGTTAGTACAATTTACCCATGTGACTTGGCCAGCCCAGCTCGTACCGCCACTCTCATATTGGGTGATGATAGGGAGAAGTCCAAGAAGGAACCGTTCGGGAAGTAGCTCCCCAAACCCAACACTCACCGGTCCAACCTACACTATTTTACATCTCTGGATACGTGGGTTCGAGTTACCACAACCTACTGAGTCCAACCAACCGCCCATTCCATTATTGGCACATGGTTGTACACGTAAGTTACCAAATAAAGAAACCAATCCTTTCTCAGTGTCCTGGGCGGCATTCCCCACCATAAATCCACACTCGATGACCCAATCAATGCCATTCCGCCTAGGTGGTTCATTAAAACATATTGGTTTGTCATTTAGCAAAACATAAGCCTTTCAAAACATATAACCTTTCATGATGTGATTCCCTTCCTCGTCTAAATAGCATAGCTAAGCAATCTACCAATACGATGGCTCATAAACAAGTAATACTAGGGAATAATATGGGATATAGCATAGCATATACACATCAATTCCTACAGATGCAATTCTACAAAAACATCTATAATGCATAGGAAAACAGTAGGGAATTTATGACCAAGATAGCACCACTTGCCTTTGATGTAGATGTAGTCGATTAGATAATCCTCACAATCCTCATAGATATAATGGTTTCACTCGTCATAACCACAATACTTGCAATCACACACGTTGCACTCCTCGCAATCTATCGATCAAACAATTGCATACAACATAAACAATAGCACATAGAGATCAAACAAATACAACAAATGCATGCATGACAATTTAATAAGTCACAATGGTTGTTATGTTAGTTTTCTAAACAATACTGAAGTATATGATGCATGAAAGAGACCAATTAATGCAATGGAGTACTTGTTATTAATAATTACTTGCCAATATAGGGTTTTTAATAGTTCTGTTGTAACGCCTGTTCTAACTGTCGAATTTGTAATATCCCTCCTTTATAAAGGAAAAGGATCCCTGTGATTGCAATGCTAGTCCCTGGATCAATGCTAGCATCCACAGTTTAAGATGAAGTACACAGAAACAATGGTCATTATTACAGTCATTCCAGAGACAAACATGGTCTTTACAACTCCAAGGCCACAGGCCTAGTACAAGAGTTTAAATAAGTAAATAGACAATAGTCTTCATCTTCATGTGCCACAGGCAAACATGTTGAGTGTAGACTCATGACTCCTAATCCTCATCAGAATATCCTGCAACATCACAAGTTACAGCCACAGTGGGTCAATACATTGGAATAGTATTGGCAAGTGATACCTTAGTAGAATATTGGTGGACTAAATACTATATGCATTTTGGCTAAGTGTAGCTTAGGCTTGCTTTGCTCAAAATAAGTTTTGCCTATCAGTTGAAAACACTAAGTTTTCTTTTGTCAAAAACTTTTCCCAAGGAACCACCAATAGACATTGGGGGTCCTTCACCCTTGTTCAACCACAAGTTTTACTTAGAAATTGGGATGAGGAGATTCTTGATAGCTTCCATGTCTTGATGCTCAAGTTGTCCGATACCAGGGACATGGCTAAGTACTTAGATTCTTCCATCTGCAGAGGTTGTGCACTTTCCCCACAAGACTTGATTTTCACCAAGACAGGACCTTTCAGAAGCCTTCCCTTAGACCAAATGGAAGCGCTCCAACCTATCATCCCACTACCACCAACTGTCCAAATGGCTAAGTTATTGCAACCTATATGATCCAGGAAGAGCCCATATTGCCAAGTGGCTGCACTAGAAGCTTCTTAACATTTGGCCTCTCAAATCCCTTTGTTCCTGGGTGGCTTTCCACAAGTGAGATACACAAGGTAAACCATAGAAATGGGCCTTGTGTAACTACTCAACATCACCCATTCACAACCATTCCACCCAGGTGACTCATTCACTTAGTTGTTTTATTAAGCAAAAACACAAGTCCAAAGACTTAGAAATATTTTTCCATATCATGAATAATTCACCACCCTTGGTTGCTACTAGCTAGGCTAAGCATGGCATAGATAATCATCTTAACTTAGAAGTTTCTAGCAATTCTACAACTACTAGGATTTCCCAAGCATAGCATATAAGCAAAATATAACCATGCAAGACTAGCAAAATATTTCTAATGCAAAGTAGAAATCATAGGTATAAAAATATCATGAAGCACCACTTTCCTTGGTAGTTTGGAGAGTAGCTACACTCCTCACAATCACAATCACTACTGGCACCAAAATCTACACATAAAATCATAACAACAAATCACATACAAAATAAATACAAGCAAAAATATATGGATGCATGCAATATGATATGTGATGATTTTCTAAGATCAACAAGACAAGTGCACAGTACTGGTTCATAAAAGTTCAAAACTTGCCAAACAACATTTATTTAAGCATTGAAACATTTCTCAAATAATTTATGTACACAAAAATAGGCCTTCACATGTTTCTATAAATAAAACCATTTAACAGAAACAAAACTTTAAACACATTGCATATTTGGAAAGGGCTTTCTCTCCTTATTCCATTGATATAAAATTCATCAAATTTGGACGTGGAAATCAAAGTTATGATTAAAACAAAATCAAACATCTAATAGATTCAAATCCTGATTTTAAATCTAAACCCTAGCCACGCATCATGTTCTGATTGGTGCATACCGGTTCGCTCAGGATCGCGTCTGTGAGCCGTCAGATCTAACTTAAACTGCACGGCCCAGATCTATTCGTACCTCTTCGCTTAAGTGTTCTATCTAGCCCGTCAGATCTGGATCCAACGGTGCGCGATCAAACGACCATGGATGGGCGGCGCTGGCGGTGGCAACTGGTGGCGGCGTGCTCTGTCTACGGCGGCGTGGCGCTACAGGGGGTTCTGGGGTCATTGAAGACGCTTACCAGACTCGCGACGATGTACTGAAGCTCAACGTGGCGACGACTTGACAAGGGGCGTGCTGTAGTGGCCGTGGGAGCTCGTCGGAGTTGATGACAGCGTCGGGCTCGGGTGGACGGCGACATTGGCGATGTTCCTAGTCACCCTAGCACGAACCAATGGTATCAGGGGGTGCGCAAGGCTACGGCCAACACGTTCGTGTGAGTCAGAAATGAAGGGGAACACGGGGCTCACCGAATTTAGTCGCCGGAGTCGAAGACGTCGTCGGGATCTTGCTGCGCTTGATGGAGTCGTCGACCTGGGGCAGTATAGGACGAACCAAAGACGTCAGAAGGAGCACAAGGAGGTTGTGAAGCTGTTCGTATGAACCAGAGAGGAAGGGGCGCATGGTGCTCACCGGGATTGGTCGCCGGAGAGGATTCTGCCTGCGGCGGTGCAAGGGCGATTACGGGCAGCCTGGTGGCAGAGTGGTGGCGCTAGGTGAGGGGAAATGTTCGCGGTGCAGAGGGGGTTAAGTAGGCAGGAGGGGGCGGCGATTACGCGCAGAATCAATGGCAATTAAGCTCGCAGTGACTGCGGCGAGGTAACGGCGGAGCGAGCGCCTCGGCCGCGCGTGATTGACGACGACGACGACGTGGTCGTAGGGTCCACTTGCCAGCGAGTGAAACAGAGAGGGGGTGGGGTCAGGTGGTCAGTGACTTGGCGGGTTTGTCTGCGAGTGAGGGAGAGAGAGAGGGGTAACCCGGGTGGGCTTAGTGGGATTATTCTGTTGTTGGGCTAGAAAGGTGGCGTCGGCCCTTTTCTAATTCTTTTCTCCTTTTCTTTTTCTGTTTGTAATTTCAGGAATCAAATTCAAATGATTTCAAAAGCTGTTTGAATTCAAATCTTTTCAGGATTTTTGTAGAGTGCAACACTCACAATTCTGGACACAAAAACCAAGTGGTCACTTTGAATTGGCCTGGTCACTTGGTATAAAACAAAATAAGCAGTGGCATAGCACTAGTTTAAATAGGTTTTTGAAATTGGTTTTCAAATCATATTTGTTTTGAAACTTTGGTTTAAATCCTAGCAATAAAATCTGAGAGCAATAAGACAACAAGGTTTGGTTCAATGAACAACAATCTCTGATTGGAGAGTAGCATTTGTTTTAAATGCTGATCACATAAAATAATGAGCTCATATGCTCCTGTTTTTGAATTGATTTGTTTGAAATGAACTCTACATGATCATGGATGCATGGATGATATGCATGAGTTTGAAACATGATTTTTGGGATGTTACAAATCTAAACCCCTTAAGGTGAATCTTGCCCTCGAGATTCAGATTGGCTAGCAAATAGGTGAGGGTGGTATTTCCGAAGATCATCTTCTCTTTCCCATGTTGCTTCTTCTTCGGAATGATGGTTCCACTGAACTTTGCAGAACCTGATAGTCTTAGTCCGTGTGACTCTTTCTGCGGTCTCAAGAATCTTGATACGTTTCTCCTCATAAGTGAGATCACTCTCCAATTGAACCTCTTCCAAAGGTATAGTATCCTTCAAAGAATTTTCTTCCATTTCTGGATGACATTTCTTAAGCTGACTCACATGAAACACATTATGAATAGCTGACAAAGACTCTGGCAATTCAATCTCATAGGCTACTTCTCCTTTGCGACTTAGAATCTTGAATGGCCCAACATATCTTGGGGCCAATTTACCTTTGACACCAAACCTCTTCACTCCACGAAGTGGTGACACTCTAAGATAGGCTCTATCACCAACTTCATAGGTGACTTGTCTACGCTTAGGATCTGCATAGATTTTCTGTCGGGACTGTGCTATCTTCAATCTGTCCTTAACTATCTTGACTTTCTCTTCAGCCTCTTTGATAAGTTCTGGTCCGAACAAACTCTTTTCTCCCACACCATTCCATAGCAATGGGGTGGTACACTTTCTCCCATAGAGAAACTCAAATGGTGCCATCTCAATACTGGCTTGATAGCTGTTATTATAAGAGAATTCTGCGTAAGGCAGACTTTCCTCCCAACTGGCTCCATAGTCTAGAGCACATGCTCTCAACATATCTTCAAGAATCTGATTAGTCCTTTCTGTTTGTCCATCAGTTTGAGGATGAAAAGCGGTGCTGAATTCCAACCTCGTCCCCAATGACTCATGTAGTTGTCTCCAAAAATGAGAAGTGAATTGGGTTCCTCTATCTGACACAATACTTTTGGGTACTCCATGTAGACACACAATTCTACTCATATAAATCTTGGCTAACTTAGCACTTTTGTAGGTTGACTTCACGGGTATGAAATGAGCCACTTTAGTTAGGCGATCCACTACTACCCAAATAGAATCATATCCTGACCGGGTCCTTGGCAATCCGGTAAGGAAATCCATACCAATCTTGTCCCACTTCCAATCAGGAATAGGTAGTGAAGCAAACCTGCTGGTTTCTGATGTTCCGCTTTCACTCTACTATATACATCACACAAAGCAATATGTTCGGTGATGTCCTTCTTGAGATTATTCCACCAAAATCTTTCCTTCATATCCATGTACATTTTGGTGTTACCCGGATGAATGGAATATGTTGAGTTGTGTGCTTCTTGTAAAATCAGTTTCCGAAGCTCCGGATCTTGTGGAACACAGATACATCTTCCATGCCATAAAGTACCCTGTTCATCTTCATGAAATCCTTTGGCTTTTCCCTTGCCAATCGTTTCCTTAATCTCTTCAATTTCCTAATCAATCTTTTGGGCTTCTTTAATTTTGTCCAAAAGAGTAGGTTGAACATCTAAGGTCATGAGATGTCCTTCAGGCACAATCTCCAATCTGAGGTCTCTAAACTGGGTACACAGATCATCTGGCAATTCTCCCTTAGTAAGGCCATTCACAAAAACCTTACGGCTTAGAGCATCTGCTATGACATTTTCTTTACCGGGATGGTATTGCAAACTCAAGTCATAGTCCTTGATGAGTTTTAGCCATCTTCTTTGTCTCATGTCAAACTCTTGTGATCTGTGAACACTTCACATCGCTTTCCCAAAAGATAATGTCTCCATGTTTTGAGTGCATGGACAACAGAGGCTAACTCTAAATCATGAGTAGGATAGTTTACTTCATGAGTTTTGAGTTGTCTCGAGGCATAAGCCACAACTTTTCCTTCTTGCATAAGTACTGCACCTAATCCATGATGAGATGCATCACAATACACTTGGAAATCCTTCTCCAAATCTGGCAAACACAAGACTGGTGCTGTCACAAGTCTCTTCTTCAATTCTTGAAAGCTGAGTTCACAACCTTCAGACCAAGAAAATTTCTTGTCTTTCTTTAGCAATTATGTCATAGGTTTTGCTACCTTGGAAAAAATCTCAATAAACCTTCTGTAGTATCCTGCCAGGCCAAGGAAACTACGAACCTCTATCACTTACTTGGGAGATTCCCATTCAGTTACAGCTGAAACTTTAGCAGGGTCAACTGCCACACCATCTCCTGACACAACGTGTACAAGAAAACCAACTTCTGTCACATCCCAAGATTTTCCAAATCTTGTAATGTGAAAATAAATTAATAAAATAAAGCTTTGTTTGAATTTCAGAGCCAGAAGAAACTTTTTGAATTTAAATGGAACCTCAAACCCATTTGAATTAAATCCTAAAAGGATTTAAAAAGATAAACATTTTAAATAAAGGAAAATAAAATATTTTGGAAATAATATTTTGGATCTTTTAAAAATAAAAGATTTAGTATTCAAAAGAAAAGATGGATTTTTAAATAAAAAGATTATTTTATAAAGCCAATTAAACCTTGGCCAAGCTTTGGAATTAAAAACATTTTATTCTAAATAAAATTAGCAAAGGTTTATTTAAAACAAATTAATAAGGGTTTATTATCCAAGTTTTATTAATAAAGGTTCTATCATTTATAAACCATCAAGGACTTATTTGTTTAATTTAATAAAGTTTCCAAGTATTTAATATTTCCAAATAAAACCTACTGATTGGGCTTTGAAAATATCTAGGTTTCAAATAAAGATTTCATTAATGGAATCAAACTCTATTTTGATTTAATAACTAAGGCCCATTTTATTTAATTAATAATGGACCCTAAAATAAGAGATTATTATGTTTTAAAACAAATCCTCCAAATATTCTTTAATTCCAATTAAACCTACTGATTTAGATTTAAAAAGTGTTATCAAATGAAATTTTTATTAAATAAATCAAACCATGTTAAATAAATAAAGTTCCATTTTATTTAATTAAAGATTGGATTAATAAAGTTTTTATTATTTTATTTTGGGCTTTTGACCATATTACTAAACAGAACTAATTTCAATATTACAAATTTGAGTGTTGTTTGAATTGATTTGGTTGATGTTGTTTGATTGGAAATTCAAAACAGAAATCATAAATGCAAAAAGAAAAAGGATCCAGACAGAAAAAAATAGAGCAGCCCAACCATCTAGCCCAGCCGGCCCAACAAGCCCAGAAACAGCCCAGCTCCCTCACCCCGAAAGAAAACGATTCGCACGCGTTATCAAACCCACTGAGGGAATGACTGGTGGACCCTCCCTTCCCTTCATTTCCCACTGACCAGCGGACCCCACTCTCCCAGCCGTCTTCTTCCTCGCGCGAACCACGCCTCTTCCCCCTCGCTGCCGTTGCAGGCCTTGATTCCGCGCGTTCAATTCGCCTTAACGCCGCGTTAATTTCTCGTCGCGGCCACGCCCTTTTAATCGCCTCGCTCTCTCCTCCCTTTTTCCCCAGACACCGCCTCCCCTCTGCCTCCAGGCCGCCCCAATTTCCCTCTGTGTCGCCGCTACTCCGACGATCCTCCTCGCCAATTCCGGCCAAGACTCACCACCCCTCTTTCCCCTGACCAAGCTCACAGCATCCCCACTCTCAGGCGCATCTGTTAGTGCATCCAGCTCGACCGCGGGTACCCTGTAACCTCGCCTTCGACAACGACCACCGTCGCCACCGTCTGCTTCATCTCCGGCGAAGCCCACAGGTAGAATCTGACCGCCCCGACCTCTCTCGTTCATGCACCCAGCATCGCCTTGCTCTTGCGCATCTAAATATGCTCCTGTTTTACCTTAGGGCGATCTGCAACGACGACTCCTACCGCCACCGTCGTCCGCCTCAACTCCGACGACGCCCACAGGTTAATTCCGACCACCCCGTGCCCTCTGGATCACGCACACATCTTTGCCATGATCCTACGCAGCTAACCCAACCCTCCGTTTGTCTTCTCGCGAACCACAGAGCCGTCTTCGACCTCGACCGAGCGCGTCCGTCGCCAGAACCCAACTCCGGCGAGGAATTCTGCCCGACCCCGAGCGCCCCTTGCCTCGTCAACCACACGTTGAGCATCGCCGTATTCTCCTGAGCCTGGTAAGCATCTCCCCCTCTTTTTCGCGTCCTATTTCGCTAGCGCCGCCACCAGCTAGCCGTTCCGCCGCTCGCCGTCGACCTAGCGCCGCCAGCTTCTAGTCAAGCACACGAGAAACCGTTAGATTCCCATCCTACGGCGTAGACAGAGTGACTTAAGCGAAACGGTACAGGAGCATCTGAGCCGCACGATTCACATCAGATCCAACGCTCCACAGCGTGATCCGCAGCGAACCGGTACCGGCCAGTTAAAATACGACGCGTGTCCCCTGTTCTGTTTAAAACAGATTTGAAATCTGATTTAGTTGTGATTTTCAAATCCTTATAACTTTGGATCCACACGTCCAAATTGGGCAAATTTTATATCAATGGATTCAGGAGAACAAACCCTAGCTAACCATGGCCTTAGTTTTGAAAATAGTATCTGTTAGCTTGATTGAATTTGCAGAAACATTTGTGTACTTGTTTAGAGTATAAAAATTATTTAAAATTGATTTAAGGATTAAATCTTTTGCAAAATGGAATTGTGTGACCTTACTGACCCTAGGAACCAACCCATAGTGTTAAAAATGATTTTGGTAAAATATAGGTTGAATTATTTAACTTAGCCATTTTCTAACCAAATAAACTCCTTGATTTTATCATGGAAATGTTTTTGCAAGGAAAACTTTGGGAAAATGTTTTGGACCAAAACTTACTGACCCAAAACATCAAACCTTGCCAAGAACAACTCACTTGGTGAAAAACCTAAAAGTTTTGCTTTGATAAGAATAATTTTCACCACATAAAATGATGAATGAATATTAAAATGGTCTTAAGATAAAACCCAATTGCAAATAACTTTGCCATTTTGGTAAATGACCAATTTGGACCATACAAAGTTTACAAACCTAGTAGAGACCAACCTTGCAAAAAGAACCCCTTTGCATGACTTAGACTCCATTGCTATGTGTGTGGAATTGTTTGTTTAACCTTGGTTTGGAATGTTAGTTGATTTGGTGATTTGCTTGATTGACTTGTAGTGAAATTAGCAAAGTGTGAAACTAGCAAGATCAAGGAAGTGAACTCTCATTCCCTACCAAAAAGGCAAGTTACACTATCATACAAAAGTCCTACTATTTTTATTATACTTAGTGGATTTTGAAAATATGCATGAAAAGATATTTATGTACTTATGCTATGCTAAATCCTAAAAGGATTCCCTAAACACTCCTTAGTGAAAATATTGAAGTTGTACATGCTTAGCCATACTATGTTTTGAAAAGAGATACATGTTGAGATTTTTACAAAGGTTGAGAAAAGACTTGTGTTTTATATAATAAAACAAGGACTCAATGAACCACCTAGGTGGATGATACTTTAAATTTTGGAGAAGGTGGCAACAAAAGGGAACCATGTCTATGGCAATCACTTTGTGTTGTGCTCCAAAAGAAAACCACCTAGGAAACTTAGAGATCAAACATGCTTCTCCAATTGTGGCTTTCGTGTACAACCACATGCTATTATGGCTCTGGCTTAGTCAATTACATTAGGAAGACCCATGCATTGTCTTTAGCTACTGGACATGGGGATCTGGAATGCTTCATGGGGGCTGAAGACAAAGCTAGCAATGATGTATGGGAGGACCTTATGGAAAGACTTCGTCACATTCTCAGTCTGCCAGTACTCCATCTTGGTGAGCACTAATCCAGTAGGCCACTGGTGGCAACAAGATGGGATTGTGTCATGTGGGTAAAGTGTACTCCTTCTGCAGAAGTTAATAAAATCTAAGTACTTAGCCGTGTCCCCGGTTATGGACAATACTGAGCAACTAAAGTTTGAACTATGGGAGATCTCGACATTCCAACTTCTAATATAAAAACTTGATGCCCTTGTGTGTCTACCAAGGAATTCGAAGAGATTTTGTAAAACTTGTTGCACTTGGGGTTACCAAGGTGCTCAAGAGCATGAAGTACTTGGGGCTTTACCAAGGAACTCATGAGTTTTGATAAAACTTGTTGCACTTGGGGTTTCCAAGGTGCTCAAGAGATTATGACAAGGATTTGAACACTTGAGTTTCTACCAAGGAGTTCAAAGAACTTGGAAAAGAAATTTGACAAAAGACTTTAAAACCCTTTTTAAAAGATAGGATAAAATATTGCTTTCTGCAAATAAACCTTAAACTCTACTTAGCCAAAAGCATATAATGATAGGATCCACTCTCATTATACATTAAAGTGAAGCTTGCCAATACAATTCAAAATGTATTGACCCTTGTGGCTGTAACTTGTAATGTTGCAGGTTGATTGTTTTAAAATGAAGATTGTTTGATTGACTAGGACTACAAAATCTACAACCAACATCTGCCTGTGGCATTTTGAAGATGATGGACCCATACTTATAGATATTCCGCTGCAAATGTAATGTAATAGCCATATGAGCTATGTTTGATGTAATAAACATATGTTATTCCTGGTTATAAATTTATATTATGACCTTTGTATCTTGATATTACATCTTAACTGTGGATGCTAGCTATTGATCCAGGGACTAGAATTGTAAAACACAGGAGGACTCTACCTTATCAGGTTGAGGCCTCTATAGATGGTATCAGAGCATTGTGTTGCCTGTAGGATTTGTAAACCTAGGATTGGACAAAAACCCTTAGAAAAATAAGAGTTGTTTTGTTCCAAAACTTATTTACAAAACAAACTTGTATACTCTTTCCTCAACCATTTTGATTTTTAACTCTACACCTATTCTACTTCAACTTGATGGAAAAGCCTACCCATGGCCAAAGACTTCATCATGTGCAAAGGACTTCTTCAATTTCTTCAACTCTAATGACTTCAACATCTTCAACTCTAATGACTTCAACATCTTCAGCATGTTCACCAAGGACTTCCAACTTAGAAACTACTAAGGACTACAAGTGAAACAAGGAACTCTTACTCAAGATTTAGAGACTAAGGGAATGCAAAATAAGAAGGAACCATCAACAATTTTGAAGTATTGCAACCAAGAGTTTTTCTCAAGGAAACCATGATCTCATGCAAGAAGAACATGTATGATGGAAGGATCACAAGTGAACCATATAGATGGACCACCATATTTAGATAAGTTAAACTCACCAACTTATATGGTGTAACAAAAATATTTTTGTTGCCTAAGTATGTACTTGAACTTTGTTGTTTAAGTGAAGTGATTGTTTGTGATTGCATGCACATTGTTTGTGTGAATTGTGATGTGTGTATTTAGAAATAATTCCTTAGAAATATCTTGCCTATTATAAACTCCCTTCAACCCTAAACAGATGACCACTCCAAAGGACTCCAAGGTTGATGACACCAACACCAACTAAGCTGATAGCATGAAAGAGCTCATAGCAACCCAACACCAGTTGAACCAACTAACAGCTCAGTTCCTAGTCAACAATAGTGACAAGGATCCAGCACTGCAAAGGTTTTTGGAAGAGCAGTCTCAACTGATGCTTAAGGTGACTAATCAAATGATTAGCATAGAAGAAAGCTATCCAAAGAGAGTTTATGATAACAAGGATGAAAAGAATATTGTTCTAGATGGAGCCCCAGCTTGCATTATTTGTGGAGACAAGGATCATACTTCCAAGGAGCATGAAGGACAATGCCCCAATTGTGAAGAAGATCATCCTGTTGGACAATGTCCTACCTCTCAAGCTACTTGCTACCTGTGTGAAGGAAGTGATCATACTCCTGGTCTATGTCCTATCGATGCCATGGTGGAACAAAGGAAACAGGAAGGATCCAAGTCTACCAAAGGAAAAGGACCACTTTTACATCCAAACAAGACAACCCAATTCAAAGGATCAAAGAAAATCAAGAAGCCCAAGCAAGACATGAGCCTTGTGCAATGTCGTAAATGTAAAGAAATGGGACACTACTCCAGTGGATGCCCAGAGAACAAGAAGAATAAAGAGATTGACCAAGTGTGGTGCAACAACTGCAAAGAACCAGGCCACTATGTAGCAACTTGCCCACAAGAGCAACGCAAAGAACTTAAGGACATTAATTGTTTCAACTGCAAGAATCCAGGACACTATGCAAGCAACTGTCCAGAAAGGATGAAAAACAAGTTGAACAAACCTATGGAGAAACTCAACCTTGGCCCATGAGTCAAGTGTAGAAATGAAGCAAAAGTTTGCTTAGAGAAGTTTTCCAGGACCCAAGAAGGCCAATATGTAATTCTTGTTTGAAAAATTTTAAGGGTGGTAGTACCCTAGTTGTTTTGAACTTGCTTGTAATCCCAGCCTCCCCAAATCTCGGGACGAGATTTATTTTAAGGGTGGTAGCCTGTCACATCCCAAGATTTTCCAAATCTTGTAATGTGAAAATAAATTAATAAAATAAAACTTTGTTTGAATTTCAGAGCCAGAAGAAACTTTTTGAATTTAAATGGAACCTCAAACCCATTTGAATTAAATCCTAAAAGGATTTAAAAAGATAAACATTTTAAATAAAGGAAAATAAAATATTTTGGAAATAATATTTTGGATCTTTTAAAAATAAAAGATTTAGTATTCAAAAGAAAAGATGGATTTTTAAATAAAAAGATTATTTTATAAAGCCAAATTAAACCTTGGCCAAGCTTTGGAATTAAAAACATTTTATTCTAAATAAAATTAGCAAAGGTTTATTTAAAACAAATTAATAAGGGTTTATTATCCAAGTTTTATTAATAAAGGTTCTATCATTTATAAACCATCAAGGACTTATTTGTTTAATTTAATAAAGTTTCCAAGTATTTAATATTTCCAAATAAAACCTACTGATTGGGCTTTGAAAATATCTAGGTTTCAAATAAAGATTTCATTAATGGAATCAAACTCTATTTGGATTTAATAACTAAGGCCCATTTTATTTAATTAATAATGGACCCTAAAATAAGAGATTATTATGTTTTAAAACAAATCCTCCAAATATTCTTTAATTCCAATTAAACCTACTGATTTAGATTTAAAAAGTGTTATCAAATGAAATTTTTATTAAATAAATCAAACCATGTTAAATAAATAAAGTTCCATTTTATTTAATTAAAGATTGGATTAATAAAGTTTTTATTATTTTATTTTGGGCTTTTGACCATATTACTAAACAGAACTAATTTCAATATTACAAATTTGAGTGTTGTTTGAATTGATTTGGTTGATGTTGTTTGATTGGAAATTCAAAACAGAAATCAGAAATGGAAAAAGAAAAAGGATCCAGACAGAAAAAAATAGAGCAGCCCAACCATCTAGCCCAGCCGGCCCAACAAGCCCAGAAACAACCCAGCTCCCTCACCCCGAAAGAAAACGATTCGCACGCGTTATCAAACCCACTGAGGGAATGACTGGTGGACCCTCCCTTCCCTTCATTTCCCACTGACCAGCGGACCCCACTCTCCCAGCCGTCTTCTTCCTCGCGCGAACCACGCCTCTTCCCCCTCGCTGCCGTTGCAAGCCTTGATTCCGCGCGTTCAATTCGCCTTAACGCCGCGTTAATTTCTCGTCGCGGCCACGCCCTTTTAATCGCCTCGCTCTCTCCTCCGTTTTTCCCCAGACACCGCCTCCCCTCTGCCTCCAGGCCGCCCCAATTTCCCTCTGTGTCACCGCTACTCCGACGATCCTCCTCGCCAATTCCGGCCAAGACTCACCACCCCTCTTTCCCCTGACCAAGCTCACAGCATCCCCACTCTCAGGCGCATCTGTTAGTGCATCCAGCTCGACCGCGGGTACCCTGTAACCTCGCCTTCAACAACGACCACCGTCGCCACCGTCTGCTTCATCTCCGGCAAAGCCCATAGGTAGAATCTGACCGCCCCGACCTCTCTCGTTCACGCACCCAGCATCGCCTTGCTCTTGCGCATCTAAATATGCTCCTGTTTTACCTTAGGGCGATCTGCAACGACGACTCCTACCGCCACCGTCGTCCGCCTCAACTCCGACGACGCCCACAGGTTAATTCCGACCACCCCGTGCCCTCTGGATCACGCACACATCTTTGCCATGATCCTACGCAGCTAACCCAACCCTCCGTTTGTCTTCTCGCGAACCACAGAGCCGTCTTCGACCTCGACCGAGCGCGTCCGTCGCCAGAACCCAACTCCGGCGAGGAATTCTGCCCGACCCCGAGCGCCCCTTGCCTCGTCAACCACACGTTGAGCATCGCCGTATTCTCCTGAGCCTGGTAAGCATCTCCCCCTCTTTTTCACGTCCTATTTCGCTAGCGCCGCCGGCAGCTAGCCATTCCGCCGCTCGCCGTCGACCTAGCGCCGCCAGCTTCTAGTCAAGCACACGAGAAACCGTTAGATTCCCATCCTACGGCGTAGACAGAGTGACTTAAGTGAAACGGTACAGGAGCATCTGAGCCGCACGATTCACATCAGATCCAACGCTCCACAGCGTGATCCGCAGCGAACCGGTACCGGCCATATAAAATACGACGCGTGTCCCCTGTTCTGTTTAAAACAGATTTGAAATCTGATTTAGTTGTGATTTTCAAATCCTTATAACTTTGGATCCACACGTCCAAATTGGGCAAATTTTATATCAATGGATTCAGGAGAACAAACCCTAGCTAACCATGGCCTTAGTTTTGAAAATAGTATCTGTTAGCTTGATTGAATTTGCAGAAACATTTGTGTACTTGTTTAGAGTATAAAAATTATTTAAAATTGATTTAAGGATTAAATCTTTTGCAAAATGGAATTGTGTGACCTTACTGACCCTAGGAACCAACCCATAGTGTTAAAAATGATTTTGGTAAAATATAGGTTGAATTATTTAACTTAGCCATTTTCTAACCAAATAAACTCCTTGATTTTATCATGGAAATGTTTTTGCAAGGAAAACTTCGGGAAAATGTTTTGGACCAAAACTTACTGACCCAAAACATCAAACCTTGCCAAGGACAACTCACTTGGTGAAAAACCTAAAAGTTTTGCTTTGATAAGAATAATTTTCACCACATAAAATGATGAATGAATATTAAAATGGTCTTAAGATAAAACCCAATTGCAAATAACTTTTCCATTTTGGTAAATGACCAATTTGGACCATACAAAGTTTACAAACCTAGTAGAGACCAACCTTGCAAAAAGAACCCCTTTGCATGACTTAGACTCCATTGCTATGTGTGTGAAATTGTTTGTTTAACCTTGGTTTGGAATGTTAGTTGATTTGGTGATTTGCTTGATTGACTTGTAGTGAAATTAGCAAAGTGTGAAACTAGCAAGATCAAGGAAGTGAACTCTCATTCCCTACCAAAAAGGCAAGTTACACTATCATACAAAAGTCCTACTATTTTTATTATACTTAGTGGATTTTGAAAATATGCATGAAAAGATATTTCTGTACTTATGCTATGCTAAATCCTAAAAGGATTCCCTAAACACTCCTTAGTGAAAATATTGAAGTTGTACATGCTTAGCCATACTATGTTTTGAAAAGAGATACATGTTGAGATTTTTACAAAGGTTGAGAAAAGACTTGTGTTTTATATAATAAAACAAGGACTCAATGAACCACCTAGGTGGAGGATACTTTAAATTTTGGAGAAGGTGGCAACAAAAGGGAACCATGTCTATGGCAATCACTTTGTGTTGTGCTCCAAAAGAAAACCACCTAGGAAACTTAGAGATCAAACATGCTTCTCCAATTGTGGCTTTCGTGTACAACCACATGCTATTATGGCTCTGGCTTAGTCAATTACATTAGGAAGACCCATGCATTGTCTTTAGCTACTAGACATGGGGATCTGGAATGCTTCATGGGGGCTGAAGACAAAGCTAGCAATGATGTATGGGAGGACCTTATGGAAAGACTTCGTCACATTCTCAGTCTGCCAGTACTCCATCTTGGTGAGCACTAATCCAGTAGGCCACTGGTGGCAACAAGATGGGATTGTGTCATGTGGGTAAAGTGTACTCCTTCTACAGAAGTTAATAAAATCTAAGTACTTAGCCGTGTCCCCGGTTATGGACAATACTGAGCAACTAAAGTTTGAACTATGGGAGATCTCGACATTCCAACTTCTAATATAAAAACTTGATGCCCTTGTGTGTCTACCAAGTAATTCGAAGAGATTTTGTAAAACTTGTTGCACTTGGGGTTACCAAGGTGCTCAAGAGCATGAAGTACTTGGGGCTTTACCAAGGAACTCATGAGTTTTGATAAAACTTGTTGCACTTGGGGTTTCCAAGGTGCTCAAGAGATTATGACAAGGATTTGAACACTTGAGTTTCTAACAAGGAGTTCAAAGAACTTGGAAAAGAAATTTGACAAAAGACTTTAAAACCCTTTTTAAAAGATAGGATAAAATATTGCTTTCTGCAAATAAACCTTAAACTCTACTTAGCCAAATATGCATATAATGATAGGATCCACTCTCATTATACATTAAAGTGAAGCTTGCCAATACAATTCAAAATGTATTGACCCTTGTGGCTGTAACTTGTAATGTTGCAGGTTGATTGTTTTAAAATGAAGATTGTTTGATTGACTAGGACTACAAAATCTACAACCAACATCTGCCTGTGGCACTTTGAAGATGATGGACCCATACTTATAGATATTCCGCTACAAATGTAATGTAATAGCCATATGAGCTATGTTTGATGTAATAAACATATGTTATTCCTGGTTATAAATTTATATTATGACCTTTGTATCTTGATATTACATCTTAACTGTGGATGCTAGCTATTGATCCAGGGACTAGCATTGTAAAACACAGGAGGACTCTACCTTATCAGGTTGAGGCCTCTATAACTTCATTTAGCCAAAATTCACACTTGCTGAATTTGGCATATAGCTTATGCTCTCTAAGCTTCTCTAGTATCAAACGTAGATGTCCTTCATGCTCTTCTTTGCTCTTGGAGTAGATCAAAATGTCATCGATGAAAACGACAACAAACTTATCGAGGAACTCCATGAACTCCTTATTCATCATATTCATGAAATACGCTGGTGCATTGGTCAAACCAAATGGCATCACGTATACTCATACAATCCATACCTTGTGGTAAAAGCTGTCTTAGGTATGTCTTGTTCTCTTATCTTGAGTTGGAAATAACCTGACCGGAGATCAATCTTTGAGAACACACAAGCTCCTTCTAACTGATCAAATAAGTCATTCATTCTAGGAAAAGGGTATTTGTTCTTGATAGTCACCTCATTGAGTGAATGGTAATCTATGCATAACCTTTGACTTCTATCTTTATTTTCCACAAACAAAACTGGTGCTCCCCGAGATGAAGAACTTGGTTGAATAAATCCTTTCTGCAACTATTCTCCAAGTTGTTTCTTGAGTTCTTTCAGTTCATCAACTGACATCTTGTACGGTCTCTTTGCTATTGGTCCAGATCCTGGTAGCAAATCAATAAGAAACTCCACATCTCTATCTGGTGGCATTCCCGGTAATTCTTCCAGAAACACATCCGGATATTCACTCACAATTGGCACACTGTCTATGCTAACCCCCTTAAGAGAATTTAGCTTACTTCCTTTTGATTCAAAGTTAGACTTGAATCTAATCCGTTTCTTCTCCGGGGTTGTGAGTGCAACAGTACGATTAGCACAATCTAGTACTCCTTCATACTTAGCCATCCAATCCATTCCCAATATTACATCCAGTCCTTGAGAATCTAGGATTATCAAACTCACTGGAAACTTATGTTTTCCAAACTCTATTACTAGATCCCGACATCCAAGACTCACTATCATATCTCCACCTGGAGAACTAACTTTTATTGGACACCCAATTTTTTCAGTTGGAAACCCATTTCTATCAACAAATGCTTTTGATATGAATGAATGCGATGCTCCAGTATCAAAAAGAACAAGTGCTGGAATAGAATTGAGTTTGAACTTACCAGCAACAGCATCTGGCTCTTCATAGATTTCCTCCACATTGATGTGGTTCACTTGTCCCTTCTGAAAAGGGTTGGGCTTGTTGGGTCCCTCAACTTTCTTTTCTGGGCATTCATTTGCATAATGCCCCATCTTCTTGCATTTGAAACACTCAACCTGACTAATATCCTTCTTGACAAGCTGGCTTCCACTGCCACTTCCACTACCACTGTGGTGGCTCTTATATCCACCCTTGTGATTCTTGTACTTGTCATTGTCATGACTACGGTGATGCTTGTTGTCATGATGACGGTTGTGGTTGTGGTGCTTGTTGAATTTCCCATGCTTGTGGGATCCTGAGCTTCCACTATCATCATAATGGGAACGCTTGTGAGACGATCCCGAGCTGTGCTTGTCCGAGTGCTTTCTCTTCCTACTCTCAACTTGCTTCATTTTGTTCTCCAAAATAGCAGCCTTATCACAAAGAGACTGGTAAGTGGGAACATAGGCCACTGATAGCTGCAGGTTCAGTTCATCATTCAACCCTTCAAGAAACTTTTCCTTCCTCTTAGCATTAGTGTCAACTTCATCCGGTGCATAACGCGCCAGATTGTTGAACTCTTCAATATATTCAGCCACGCTGCGGTGGCGCTAATTCAGATTATGGAACTCTTTCTTCTTCAAACTCATCACTCCGGATGAGATGTGAGCAGTACGAAAACCATATTCAAAGATAGCCCATGTCACATCTGCAATGGGAGTGGTGATCTGGAAGTTATCCCACCAAGTAGCTACTGGTCCTTCCAACAGGTGAGCTGCAAATCTGACTTTTTCTTCATCAGTACAGCCAGAAGTTACCAAGTCTTTGTTCACAGAGCGTAGCCAATCATTGGCCACCATAGGATCAGTTGTTCCTGAGAACTTTGCTGGCCCTAATCTCAAAAACCTGGTAAGCATGTCAAAACCCAGTGGGTTGTTCTGATTGTTGTTGTTGTTTTTATTGTTGTTGTTGTTGTTGTTGTTGTTGTTGTTGTTGTTGTTGTTGTTGTTTTGGTTCTGGATGAACGTAGTCATCATTTGCATCAGCTGAGTCTAAGTTGTCATCATTTGCTGCATCTCAGGGGTGATGTTGTTGTTGTTGGGGTTGGGATTGGCATGACGGGGAGGCATCTGTGGTTTGTTCAATAAAGATAAGAATGAGATACCCATAGATGCTATTATGAACAATACATCACATAAACAATCACCAAGCATGCATCACAATAATAATAGTTCAACAACGTAAACGAAAAGTTTGCAAAGTAAACACACCAATAGCAAGCCATCCACATGTTGAATGGTCATTGCGACTCAAATAAAGCATGATAAATAAATGATAAATGAGTAGTCACCACTACTCTTCGGCATCAACCTCCTCCTCAACAAATGTAAGACATGCATTCTCCATAGCGGTCTTGTATTCCTCGACATTGGTGGTCAAGGTCTCTACTTTGGCTTTGAGAGCCCTCTTCTGAGAACGAAGCCTCTCAATCACAGTCTGCTGATGCTCGAGCTCGAAGTCCTTGGCCTCCAGTTCTTCAGTCATGTCTCGAATCCTCTTGTTCCTGTCTTGGACTCGCTTCTCTTGACTCTTGAACTTTCTATCCTGACTCTCGAACTTTGCATCCATCTCCTTGACTATCTCATCTTGCTCCGCGAAGAGCTTGTCCTTCTCACGAAGCTGCACCTAGAGTTCGTCATTGCTGAGCATGACGTTGGTCCTATCAGTGTCCACATGCCTAAGAAGAACCTCTAAGTCCTGGAGGTATAGACGAATCGGCTCTGCTGTCTCCCTCGAAGTGTCCTCGAAGTCGATGGCCTCTCCATCCTCATCAAATCTACCGAAGGCGTGGAAGTGAGTACCTCTAACCTGTCGAGAGTGTCTCCCTAACAGACGTCCAATCAAGTCCTGCATGACTACCTCTAGGCCTCTCTCCTTGTCATCATGCATGAGCTTGAAAATGATAGCCTTCGTGGTAGGCTCAGTCTGGCGTCCGGGCTGATTGACCTTGAAACCCCAAAGGTCTTTCCTCTCAAACTTGGTGAGGGGAAGCACCATGATGGTAGGAAGAGGGAGATTGAGCAAGGTAGTGAGCTCAATAATACGAGGTCCAAAACGAGTTCCTTGGAACTCTTCAACAGTGCTGATGGTAACATTAGGCATCTATTTAATAAGATAGAAAAAGTTAGAATCAACACAATTTTAAGACAAGTCACAAGACAAGGCATCACATGCATAACTTTGAAAATTAAACACACAAGTCATGGCATACATGGATCCATTACCAACAACCAAGGTTCAACTTTTTTTAACCAACATTTTGGAAGATAAAATGATAAGTGTGGTGGTCCAACTAACGAAGTACGCTTACAATCCTATCTCACTTGCCAAGTTGGCTAACAACATATTTCTAGAAGCAATTAGTCTATCTTGAGCACATGACTCCATTACTAAGTCTATAATGTCTCCTCTTAAGGTTTGGTTGGTAGCCTCCAACTCTTGGGTATGTTTCTTTTCTTCCTTAAGATCATTCTGAATGTTGAGCATTCTGCACTTGACTCTATCACCAAGTTCTTTGATGGCTTTCCAAGCTACATCCCTTGCTGAATCAAAGAATGTAGTGTGCACCACTGAATTGGTGACCATGCAGAATCCTGATTCTTTGTGGTTGTCTTCCTTGTTTTTATACAAGTGAAGTTGCACCCACCAGTACTCAACTCCTTCATCCATCACAGGAAAACCATTGTACACAGCTGCACCATGTATTCCCATTGCAACCATGAGGTCCTTGAGAGCCTTGGGGAATTCTTTCTCACATTCCAAAGTCATTGTCATGAGTGGTCCTTTCCTTACGGCTTCGTTGATGGAGTTCATCTACAAATAGAGATGAGAGAGAAGATTAGAAAAGTTTACGAGAAGAAAAGACAAGTGTGGAAGTTGTTTGAAAAAATTTCCTTAGTGGTTTCCAATCCTAGGGTCATAATCCTACAGGCAACACAGTGCTCTAATACCATCTGTAAGATCCCTCCTTTATAAAGGAAAAGGATCCCTGTGATTGCAATGCTAGTCCCTGGATCAATGCTAGCATCCACAGTTTAAGATGAAGTACACATAAACAAAGGTCATTATTACAGTCATTCCAGAGACAAACATAGTCTTTACAACTCCAAGGCCACAGGCCTAGTACAAGAGTTTAAATAAGTAAATAGACAAAAGTCTTCATCTTCATGTGCCACATGCAAACATGTTGAGTGTAGACTCATGAATCCTAATCCTCATCAGAATATCCCGCAACATCACAAGTTACAGCCACAGTGGGTTAATACATTGGAATAGTATTGGCAAGTGATACCTTAGTAGAATATTCGTGGACTAAATACTATATGCATTTTGGCTAAGTGTAGCTTAGGCTTGCTTTGCTCAAAATAAGTTTTGCCTATCAGTTGAAAACACTAAGTTTTCTTTTGTCAAAAACTTTTCCCAAGGAACCACCAATAGACATTGGGGTCCTTCACCCTTGTTCAACCACAAGTTTTACTTAGAAATTGGGATGAGGAGATTCTTGATAGCTTCCATGTCTTGATGATCAAGTTGTCCGATACCAGGGACATGGCTAAGTACTTAGATTCTTCCATCTGCAGAGGTTGTGCACTTTCCCCACAAGACTTGATTTTCACCAAGACAGGACCTTTCAGAAGCCTTCCCTTAGACCAAATGGACGCGCTCCAACCTATCATCCCACTACCACCAACTGTCCAAATGGCTAAGTTATTGCAACCTATATGATCCAGGCAGAGCCCATATTGCCAAGTGGCTGCACTATAAGCTTCTTAACATTTGTCCTCTCAAATCCCTTTGTTCCTGGGTGGCTTTCCACAAGTGAGATACACAAGGTAAACCATATAAATGGGCCTTGTGTAACCAGTCAACATAACCCATTCACAACCATTCCACCCAGGTGATTCATTCACTTAGTTGTTTTATTAAGCAAAAACACAAGTCCAAAGACTTAGAAATATTTTTCCATATCATGAATAATTCACCACCCTTGGTTGCTACTAGCTAGGCTAAGCATGGCATAGATAAGCATCTTAACTTAGAAGTTTCTAGCAATTCTACAACTACTAGGATTTCCCAAGCATAGCATATAAGCAAAATATAACCATGCAAGACTAGCAAAATATTTCTAATGCAAAGTAGAAAACATAGGTATAAAAATATCATGAAGCACCACTTGCCTTGGTAGTTTGGAGAGTAGCTACACTCCTCACAATCACAATCACTATTGGCACCAAAATCTACACATAAAATCATAACAACAAATCACATACAAAATAAATACAAGCAAAAATATATGGATGCATGGAATATGATATGTGATGATTTTCTAAGCTCAACAAGACAAGTGCACAGTACTGGTTCAGAAACAAGTTCAAAACTTGCCAAACAACATTTATTTAAGCATTGAAACATTTCTCAAATAATTTATATACACAAAAATAGGCCTTCACATGTTTCTGTAAATAAAGCCATTTTAACAGAAACAAAACTTTAAACACATTGCATATTTGGAAAGGGCTTTCTCTCCTGATTCCATTGATATAAAATTCATCAAATTTGGACGTGGAAATCAAAAGTTATGATTAAAACAAAATCAAACATCTAATAGATTCAAATCCTGATTTTAAATCTAAACCCTAGCCACGCGTCATGTTCTGATTGGTGCATACCGGTTCGCTCAGGATCGCGTCTGTGAGCCGTCAGATCTAACTTAAACTGCACGGCCCAGATCTATTCGTACCTCTTCGCTTAAGTGTTCTATCTAGCCCGTCAGATCTGGATCCAACGGTGCGCGATCAAACGACCACGGATGGGCGGCGCTGGCGGTGGCAACTGGTGGCGGCGTGCTCTGTCTACGGCGGCGTGGCGCTACAGGGGGTTCTGGGGTCGTCAAAGACGCTTACCAGACTCGCGGCGATGTACTGAAGCTCAACGTGGCGACGGCTTGACAAGGGGCGTGCTGCAGTGGCCGTGGGAGCTCGTTGGAGTTGATGACAGCGTCGGGCTCGGGTGGACGGCGATGTTGGCGACGTCCCTGGTCACCCTAGCACGAACCAATGGTATCAGGGGGTGCGCAAGGCTACGGCGAACACGTTCATGTGAGTCAGAAACGAAGGGGAACACGGAGATCACCGAATTTAGTCGCCGGAGTCGAAGACGTCGTCGGGATATTGCTGCGATTGATGGAGTCGTCGACCTGGGGCAGTATAGGACGAACCGAAGACGTCAGAAGGAGCGCAAGGAGGTTGTGAATCTGTTCGTATGAACCAGCACTACACCAAGACAGAGCTTTGGTAACACAATCATGTAACACTTAGGAGAATATGTTACAGAGTGAAATAGCAGTAGCACATAAAGCGTGTTACATGTCTGACAGTAACACATAGACGATAAGATATGAAAGTGTGTTACAGAGACATTGCCAGTGTAACATATAAATTTGTGTTGCACAAGACATGTTACAAATTTTCCATATTGTAACACGAACCGATGTGTTGGCGCTGTAGTGTTACAAGCTTTATAACTCTAGAGAAACAAGTGAATAGCCTATTTAATAAAAAAAGAAACAATGTTACTGTGGATTGTAAACATAAGCTTAAGTTCTCACTAGTACAATCAGATAATTAATTTTTTTGAGTATCTTATGCATATGACATAATTTTGTACATGTATTAGTATGTACTTTTTATTTTTAAATTATATTTGAGATACATATGGCTCAAACCGTAATCACTTCCAATAAGTACAAACATATTTGTCCTTTTTATAAAGGTAACCAATTATTTTAAATAAAATTCTACATAATTTTAGCTATTTTTGAAGAGCTATGCTAACGCGTGAACGTTACCGCGTGGGTGCAACTGCGACGTCTGGCCCGGCCGCATGATCAAGATCCAGCGACATAGGAAAAAACACCAAGAAACCAAGAAAAACCAAAAACTGCCATAAAAAATGAAAATTACCTTGGCAACTTATGTTTGTGTGTGCTCCGAGAGACTAGAGAGAGCATATTTTCTCCTTAGATTTTGGGTTTTTGAAAGATAAAAAATAATAATATTGTAGAAGCTTTTTATATATTTTTGTTTTGAAAATATGAGACATTATTTTCAGGATGGAGGAATTACATTTATTTACTCCCTCCGACCCATATTAGTTGACTTGGATTTGTCAAAATTTAGATGGACCTATATACTAAATAGTGTCTATATTCATTCAAATTTAAACAAATGTGCGACAAGTAATATGGGTGGGAGGGAGTATTAAATTTTAAACTGTTTTATAACATGTTTACACTAAATATCAGCGGCAAGTTGTAATTGGAGCAAATTTCTAGGCATCCCGCCGCTCTTCCCTATCTTGCCGCGCGTGATTTAGAATTTTTTTGGCCCCACATTAAAAAAAGCCCTGCAGAGCGTAGTCACCGTCCTAAAACCAAACCCTACTTCTCCACATCCCCTTCTTCCTCAACCGCCGCCGCACCCTCACCTAGTACAATCCGCCTCCTCTGACCTCTTGCCGCTAGCTCTCTTCCCCAGCAGCCGCACCGCATCGACTAACCCGCCCTGCATCCCACCGTGGTGTCGGCCCGAACGCCGGAGCTCCCCATCGTCCGAGGCCCGAGGCCCCGCGGCCTATGGCATCCTGGGAGGTGGAGCCCATGTCCCCTGCCGACACAACCGGCTCTGGTAATCCCTAATGCCACGTCCATGGCCTCATCTTTGCTGGCCGGTCTGCGTCCCCGACGTTCCGGAGCAAGGGGCACCTGGCCGGCGACCTACTACGGGCTCCCAAATAAGTGACATGAGTTTGTCTAGATTTGAATGTATCTATATACTAAAACGTGTCTAAATACATGCAAATCTAGACAAATTCAAGTCACTTATTTTTGGATAGAGGGGAGTACTAATAAATGAGGAGATATATTGATCAAATTTTCCTGTT
Source organism: Avena sativa (assembly GCA_916181665.1). Lineage (NCBI taxonomy): Eukaryota > Viridiplantae > Streptophyta > Magnoliopsida > Poales > Poaceae > Avena > Avena sativa. The sequence continues at coordinate 148,069,194 of OV702283.1, read as the reverse complement.
CAAGTCACTATGTAAGGGAATGTTCCTTTATGTGCTATACCGTTATACAATATAAGTTTATGTGGTCATTTTGCTAGAGTAGAATCGTCATGTACTCATATGCTGAAGTTGATTAAACTATTTTTTGTAGTAGCTGTGGCAGGAGCAACGACTTGGATGGTGGCACCTTCGAGAACCAGAAGGACTCCAAGAAGGGAGCACCTTCCTCTCCAGCAGCAATGCCTCATCTTCTCTCAAGGTGATTCACGTGATGGTTTTACCTGCTGTAAATTGGTTTCTTGACTGCTTTTAATATGGATGATTGCAGATTATACTTATTTTCTATGTGATTTCAGGTTAGTAATTGGTTAGTGTTTCATGAAAATGTTGTATCACTTCAACCAAGGGTATCTTACTGTTCAATTATTTGGTGGATTGTTCAAACTAAAGTCGGTCAGTAGGTTTGCGACAATGTTGATTGTTGTACTTCAGATTTTTTGCAAAACATGGGCTTAATCACTCTGGAGTCTTCAATTTGGCTATAGTTTGGCGTAGTCTTTAAGAAATGTTATAGAGCGTTCAAGTTTTAGTATACCCATTTAGTATTTAGACGTTTTTCTCATTTACCTTTGTCTACTACATTATCTGTCATGTACCTACACGTTCCCTTATCTACAAAGTAAATACTAAAGTTGTTATACTTTACAGTTAGTTGTCAGCAGTTTGATAATTCTTTTGCTAGCAAGTCATTTTCTCCATAGCCTGTTATTATACTTGTGGGCTCTTGTAAAACCATTCAAACTGTGTTCCTGTAGTGTATGAAGTGCTCCATATTTTCTTTCAATATGGACTCTGATCCATAACGAGCTTCTAGAGCTTTTTTCTCACTCTGTATGTTTCTTTTTAACTTATAGGGACAACATATAATGTTTTAGTCAGTCCGTCTTACTGAATCGTCGTTTGCCATTTTTCTGTAATGCATTATGCAATGTCGCAATAACAAGTCGTGTTGTATGCAGCCCTCTTCCACCACCTTCTAATCGAGAGGTCTCAGATGTGGTTGTGGAGAAAGTTACAGATTAGGCTCTTGTATGGATAAACAAGGTGTTAGCTGCTCCCATGACATTTCCATCAAGAGAGATAAGATAGTTTCTATACATGTATTTAACTTATGCACCTATAACTTGTGTGTGCATGTTTTGGTACTGCGATCACACACATATGCTTCCTTTTATCTTATGCATATTCTTCTTCTGTTTCATGGTTTACTTAGTGCAAAAGGTTATGTTGGATCTGTGGGTGTTTTCATGTATTGGGATGCTCTTCAGCTTTACGCCTATTTCCTTCCTTGTGGTATTGTGGATTTCTACAATACTCAGATATGCAGTGATGACGGCTAGGAAGAATAATTCCCATCATTCTGGTGAGATTTTAGTCCATCTTTTGTATGAATATCTCTTGATATGCAGTTTAGAACCAACATGTTCAGTCAATGCATAAACCTGTATATATCAAAGTATTAACTGAATTTGAGGGAATTGCTATATGCTTTGCTAGTTGAATATCCTACATGTCCATACATTCAGTTTTACAGACTTCACATGATTATCTGCAGGCAAAAGAAATATTAATCTTTAAATGAAATCAAAAGTTACAAGTATTATTGCCAAACTGCACGTATTTACCTTTATTAGTTCTGTGTCATGCATAGTGCCAATGTAGTGCAAGTGAACTTTATAAATTTATGACGATCCTCTTAAGATCTAGATCTGTTCGTAAACAGGACAACATGCCACTCTAAATTTGTACCTAAACATGATAGCATGTCACTTTTATTGGCATTTATATTCTACATTCACACTTAGTTGGCATCTTTCACTAGTTCATGTAACTCATTACATTACTTTCACTTTTGCAGGTACTTTGGTGTTATCTCGCTTGCAGAGGTTGGCATAGGAATCACGTCTTTTTGGTTTTACCTCAAATCACTACAATTTTGACTATTATCAAGTTCTCTATTCTTGGTGTGACTTCGCCATGTGACTTTGTTTGCGAGCAATTTTAGTTATTATTTTTGTCCCATTGATGTAAATGAGATTTACACTTGTATTTTTATGTATTTTGTGACTGAAATATAATCGGTTATTTTCATTGAGTCTGACATTTGAACTGAGCTATTCAAATTATGCTGAAAATATTTAAATCTGGATTATGCCTAGAACTGCCATAGACTGCTATAGAAAAAGGTGTATACATGGATATTTAAATTTGCCCTTATAATGTTATGATTCAGAGAAGAAATAGAAATCTGCATGGCATCAACCAAATTCCACGTAGCTACCAGGCTAGGCCAAATGTGTCATCCACGTCACCCTCTCTTATCTCTCTTAAAGTCCATGTGTTATTGCTATGGCATTGCCACGTCATCATCAATTTTTAGGATATTCTTTGACGAGATGGGACATATGCCATGTCAGCACACGGTCATCCATGGCAATATCTCATTACAATATTATGTACTTGAATTTGTTACAAATTGTGTTGTTGTAGTTAGAAAACTATGTTACTCGTAATGTTACCATGCTTAAAAATTGTGTTACCATCGATGTTACTATAGTTCGAAAAACGGGTTACTAACTCATCTCGTAACACAAAATGATGCATGTTACAATAGCATACTTGTAACACAAATTTTAACATATAGTAACAAACACTATTTGTGACATGGATACATCCTAGTAACACGGCCTAACGTAACACTTCCCGAGATATGTTACTGCATGGCCTAGTAACACCTTTTTGGACCTGTAGTAACACAAGTGTGTGTTACCAAAGCTCAGTCCTGTTGTAGTGCAGAGAGTAAGGGGCGCACGGTGCTCACCGGGATTGGTCGCCGGAGAGGATTCTGCCTGCGGCGGTGCAAGGGCGATTACGGGCAACCTGCTGGCAGAGTGGTGGCGCTAGGTGAGGGGAAATGTTCGCGGTGCAGAGGGGGTTAAGTAGGCAGGAGGGGGGCGGCGATTACGCGCAGAATCAATGGAAAGTAAGCTCGCAGTGACTGCGGCGAGGTAACGGCGGAGCGAGCGCCTCGGCCGCGCGTGATTGACGATGACGACGTGGTCGCAGGGTCCACTTGGCAGCAAGTGAAACAGAGAGGGGGTGGGGTCAGGTGGTCAGTGACTTGGCGGGTTTGTCTGCGAGTGAGAGAGAGAGAGGGGGAACCCGGGTGGGCTTAGTGGGATGATTCTGTTGTTGGGATAGAAAGGTGGCGCCGACCCTTTTATAATTCTTTTCTCCTTTTCTTTTTCTGTTTGTAATTTCAGGAATCAAATTCAAATGATTTCAAAAGCTGTTTGAATTCAAATCTTTTCAGGATTTTTGTAGAGCGCAACACTCACAATTCTGGACACAAAAACCAAGTGGTCACTTTGAATTGGCCTGGTCACTTGGTATAAAACAAAATAAGCAGTGGCATAGCACTAGTTTAAATAGGTTTTCAAATCATATTTGTTTTGAAACTTTGGTTTAAATCCTAGCAATACAATTTGAGAGCAATAAGACAACAAGGTTTGGTTCAATGAACAACAATCTCTGATTGGAGAGTAGCATTTGTTTTAAATGCTGATCACATAAAATAATGAGCTCATATGCTCCTGTTTTTTAATTGATTTGTTTGAAATGAACTCTACATGATCATGGATGCATGGATGATATGCATGAGTTTGAAACATGATTTTTGGGATGTTACAGAATTAAAAAAAATTCTTGGGTTTACTGGATAGAGGATGTTAATACGAACTAGTAGGCATTGAATTCACCCTAATCGGAGTTATAGATCTTTTTATATGATTTAAATAGTGTTTAATGGGTTTTAAATGATTCATATAGTTTCTGTTTCCTAAAAATCAAACTAAAATTATATCTGAAATCTCCATGGAATTGTGATTCCAGGGACATATTATTTGTAATTTTCTGAGCATTATTTATTTTCTTATGAATTTATTACTCTAAATAGGCCATTAAACCATTTAAATCTTCACGAAAAAACCTTACAGTCAAAGGCTGAACTAATTGCATATTGATGATCTACATGGAACCAGCTTTCCATCGGTATATCATTTATGAATTTAATGATTTCTAAATCCATTAAAACTAATTAAATCACTACGGGGTAAATAATCCGCAAATTCTGGATCAAAGAAGATATTATTAATCTACATTACAGTAGCTTCAATTTGAAATATTGTTCATATTTTTCGGAGTTACAGATAATTTTCTATGAATTTATTAACCTAAAAGACCTTTAAAACTAATTAAATCATTACAGTAAGTACGTACTGTAAAGGTTGGATCTATTCTGATAAGATGATTCTACGTACAATTATCTTCAATTTAATATATTATACATAATTTTTGGACGTTGTATGAATTTCTAATGAATTTTACAAGTTAGATCTATAATGTGCAATTTAAATTCAAATGGAATATTCCAGAGAATATTCCGCTAACTGGACAGGTTGACTTTGCATGCTAACTTGGACTAGATGCTGACCTGACGACAACATGGCGTTGATGAGGAAGCTGACATGAATAACGACATGGCATGCACCGGTTTGATTGGATCTCGACTGTCTGGATAGGATCCGGTGGCTAGACGAAGATATCGACCCGATTTTTGGCTCAGAATAGACAAGAAAGAGATCTGTGTTAGAGAGACAAATCCTTAGGTCAAATTGAAAAACTTAGAACATGAAAGTTGTGGGGAATCATTAGTCCTACCTTCTCACCAAAGGAATTTGGATTTGAAGGAACGAGCGCGAGTACATCTTGGATTTACACCGTCAGATCTGAAATATTGCGATGCAAAATTCTCTGGCTGTGGTGGATGAAAAGAGGTGAGGTTTGTCGGTATTGAAATATTTCGACGAGTTCTACAACTTTCGTTATTTGACCGAAGGCAAACGACGAAGTCTAGATGGGTTAAAAAGCGAAATAAGATTCGGGCATGTGTAGATTCGGGATTTCGAGAAGAGAAACTCGTACAGCTGTGTCTACATGAGTTTATATGGAGGTTTAGGACAGTGGGGAGATATGTTTTGGAGTAGGGAACAAGTAGAAACAAACGGAAGTCGATTCGGAGTTGTAGATAAAAAGTTATGAGAGTTTGAATAGAGATAGGTTTGAGAAAACTGATTCGCATGGTTTTTAAAGCACTCATGGATCGATCCTTGCTTCAGGTACTGGCTGGCTCGGTCGGTCCCTCGCTGGGCCGGCCCGCTTAGGTTTTTCTTTTTTTTCTTTTTTTTTCTTTTTATTTTTCTATTTACTTGTTTCCCTCATATCTTTTGCATACGAACTCCAAATGACATGATTCTTGTTTCTAAATTTTTTTAAAGTCGAATAGATCATTATAGGATCATATTTTTAATCTTTTTACTAGTTTTCAAGTAGTGGGTTTATAATCCTTGTATATTTCATTTTATTTATATCTTTATTTGTTTGTATTTATTCCATAACTTTTTCATAATAGCTTCAAATGAGCTCAATTTTGTTTCTAAAATTTTGTAATATTAATTGGATCTTTTTAGGTTATAATTTAGCAATAATCACTGTCTTAGCAATAGTGGGTTTTATAAAGTCAATTTAATTTCCTTTAGTAACATTTGGGCGAATCAACTATAGGATTTAGATACCAGGATTTGGATTCAGTTTGGGAGAACTTTGCATGGATGTAATGAAACGCTTATGAATGCTTCATGATTTTCATTTTGAAATCTTGCACACCAATTCTACAATCCATAATCAATCCATGCCCTTTTTCTTATATGGCTACTTAGGTCATAACAAAACAATATAAGATTTTGAATTCAAGGTTGAGAGGATTTCCTATTCAAAAAGTTTCTTATCTTTGAGAATTTTCAACATAGTCAAACAATCAATCAAACTTATTTATTAATTTCACATTCCAAGATTAGGAGAATTTTGGGATGTGACAGACTACCACCCTTAAAATAAATCTCGTCCCGAGATTTGGGAAGGCTAGAAAGAAATAAAGGTTCGGGATCCATTAGAATGCTACTGCCCTTAAAATAAAATTGACTAGGTCATTTCTCGAGGATTCACTTAGCTCAGATTGGTTCTCCTTTAGACTTTTATTGGCACAATGTCTCTAGGACATTCTAAACATCATGATTGATAGTTTCTGAGAAAGCACTTCTTAAACTAGCAAAACTCTCATGGTGGGCAAATAGGGAACGTTTACTTCACGGTGCTCATAATTCACGGCTGGGATTCATCCTTACCGTACATTCCTATGCTCAGCAATGGATGCTTTTAGAAGGGTGTAACAATATACCATTCTAGGGTTTAGGCTCAACATCACTCTCTGCTAAGGTTGAAAAGGGCACTCAAGATTCGCAAAGCCAACAGTACAAGAGCGAATAATAAGAGTAGTAGGAATGGTGATCAATCCATCCTGCACCCAAATCATTACCCTGTATGAGGATAGGTGAATCACGTTTTTCTATCACTCGGGCATTCTCACTTGCCTTGAATAATGTTTCCATGGGCACGAACTAATGCTCTATGTATACTCCCATGTATTCAATCAACAAAGCTACTACTAAAACTAAACTATCGATACTTCAACTTTCATGTTGCGTAATCTACTACATAACATCATTTCAACACTTCATACTCCCACATCTCTTTTTTTCCCATTAGATAAAGCATTCTCCTTTCTAAATGCATTGTGTTGTCAAACCTTCCACTTAACACATCATTATATCTCCAAGGGTTCAAGATAGGGAAGAATAGATTCTATAGGAAAGAAACGACTAAGATAATAATCCTAGCCATAACTATATGAAGCAATCAATGTCACAAACAAGGAAACAATAATAGGCGATCAACACACAATCAAACACTTGTATAATAACATTACAGGGGTCTAAATATAGCAGTATATAACCACAAAATAGTTTGAAAGCGTTGGGAACAATACTAGAGTAAAACATAGCAACATATAAGCAATAAACAAAATCTGTCAAAACGGTACATCAGACTTCACGAATTTTTCTGACTGACCTAAACTCGTCAGGAATTTTAGCAAATTTTTTGCATGTACTACATGTAATTACGCTTCAGATCATATTTTTCAGATTTTTCTGAGTTACCAATAAAATATGAAAAATCGCTCGGTACAACAGGTCAGGCAGAAAACTGCAGCAGTAATCCCACTAATTTCAATCAATTCACACTATTAAAATAATTTTAAAACAAAACAAAAACTCCAGCAAATTTAGAGTTTCGAAACAACAGATCCTAAACAAGGCATCACACGATATGGTTCAGTACAAATAAGCAAGCAACCTATATTGTCATACCACATAAGTTGGTAAGAACAATATGCTAACACGATAGCGATGATCTCCTAAAGAGATAGAACATGGTGGTTTAGACCTAACCAAACTTGATGAGATGTTTATTTATGTCATACTATTTGTTCTTTTACTTAGCTAACTCTCATATAGGTATCAAAAGAATGGACAACTATAAATGTTTGAATAGGAAGAGGTTCTAGAAAAGATAGACAAGGAATATAAGAACTCTAATAAGTAGAAAATATTATTGTTCTCCTAATAGATGTCTCCTATTGCTAATCCATTTATAAGGTCACGATCCTACAGTCAACACACAGCTCTGATACCATCTTGTAACACCCTCGCCTGATAAGGCTGAGTTCATGTGTATAGTGCCAATCCCTGGATCGGTTCACTGGCACACACAGTACAAAATGATACCAAATATAACTGTGCATCATAAATACAACGAATATGATCCAGAATTTACATTATTTATTCAAGTACACAGCGGAAAACGAATACAAGGTAGATCTCCATCCTCCAAATGTGCCACAGGCGAACAATTGTTGAGTGGAGTCTCGCGACCTATGAACGATCACTCAGATACGATATAACCTGCAACATGAAACGTTTTAGCCACGAATGGTCAATACATTGAATGTATGGCAAGTAGGCTAAAGTGGTTAACAACATATCTATCAACTACATGCATATTTGGCCAAGTGGAGTTCCAGCTCATTTGCATAAAGCAGCAGTTTTATCCTAACATTTGTAACAAAGTAGTTTTCCAATACGATAAATAGGACACTCTGGTTCACTCCTAGGTGCTCCTACCCAATTATGTTCACCCAACAAGTTTTAATTAATTAAGAAATGAGGATGAGTGAGAAATATCATAGCATCAATATCAGGTCGCTCAAACTGTCCATAACCGGGGACACGGCTAAGCACTTAGTTTATACACCCTGCAGGGCTTAGTACACTTTACCCATGTGACTTGGCCAGCCCAGCTCGTACCACCACTCTCATATTGGGTGATGATAGGGAGACGTCCAAGAAGGAACCGTTCGGGAAGTAGCTCCCCAAACCCGACACGCACCGGTCCAACCTATACTATTCTACATCTCTGGATACGTGGGTTCGAGTTACCATAACCTACTGAGTCCAACCAACCGCCCATTCCATTATTGGCACATGGTTGTACACGTAAGATACCAAATAAAGAAACCAATCCTTTCTCAGTGTCCTGAGCGGCATTCCCCACCATAAATCCACACTCGATGACCCAGTCAATGCCATTCCGCCCAGGTGGTTCATTAAAACATATTGGTTTGTCATTTAGCAAAACATAAGCCTTTCAAAACATATAACCTTTCATGATGTGATTCCCTTCCTCATCTAAATAGCATAGCTAAGCAATCTACCAATATGATGGCTCATAAACAAGGAATACTAGGGAATAATATGGGATATAGCATAGCATATACACATCAATTCCTACAGATGCAATTCTACAAAAACATCTATAATGCATAGAAAAACAGTAAGGCATTTATGACCAAGATAGCACCACTTGCCTTTGATGTAGATGTAGTGGATTAGATAATCCTCACAATCCTCATAGATATAATGGTTGCACTCGTCATAACCACAATACTTGCAATCATAGTAGTTGCAATCACACACGTTGCACTCCTCGTAATCTATCGATCAAACAATTGCATACAACATAAACAATAGCACATAGAGATAAAAAAAATACAACAAATGCATGCATGAAAATTTAATAAGTCACAATGCTTGTTATTTTAGTTCTCTAAACAATACTGAAGTATATGATGCATGAAAGATACCAATTAATGCAATGGAGTACTTGTTATTAATAATTACTTGCCAATATAGTGTTTTTAATAGTTCTGTTGTAATGCCTGTTCTAACTGTCGAATTAAATTTGTTTCTTGGGTTTATTGGACAGAGGATCTTAATACGAACCAGTAGGCATTGGATTCACCCTAATCAGAGTTATAGATCTTTTTATATGATTTAAATAGTATTTAATGGATTTTAAATGATTCATATAGTTTATTTTGCCTAAAATCAAACTAAAATTGTATCTGAAATCTCCATGGAATTGTGATTCCAGGGACATATTATTTGTAATTTTCTGAGCATTATTTATTTTCTTATGAATTTATTACTCTAAATAGGCCATTAACCCATTTAAATCTTCACGGAAAAACCTTACAGTCAACGGCTGAACTAATTGCATATTGATGATCTACATGGAACTAGCTTTCCATCGGTATATCATATATATTTTTGTGAGATGCAAATAATTTACTATGAATTTAATGATTTCTAAAGCCATTAAAACTAATTAAATCACTACAGGGTAAATAATCCGCAAATGCTGTATCCAACCAGATATTATTAATCTACATTACAGTAGCTTCAATTTGATATATTGTTCATATTTTTCAGAGTTACAGATAATTTTCTATGAATTTATTAACCTAAAAGACCATTAAAACTAATTAAATCATTACAGTAAGTACGTACTGTAAAGGTTGGATCTATTCTGATAAGATGATTCTACGTACAATTATCTTCATTTTGATATATTATACACAATTTTTGGACGTTGTATGAATTTCTAATGAATTTTACAAGTTAGATCTATAATGTGCAATTTTAAATTCGAATGGAATATTCCAGAGAATATTCCGCTGACTGGACATGTTGACTTTGCATGCTGACTGGGACTAGATGCTGACCTGACAACGACGTGGCGTTGATGAGGAAGCTGACCGGAATAACGACATGGCACGCACCGGTTTGATTGTATCTCGACTGTCTTGATAGGATCCGGTGGCTAGAAGAAGAGATCGACCCGATTTTTGGCTCAGAATAGAAAAGAAAGAGATCTGTGTTAGAGAGATAAATCCGTAGGTCAAATTGAAAAACTTAAAACATGAAAGTTGTGGGGAATCATTAGTCCTACCTTCTCACCAAAGGAATTTGGATTTGACGGAACGAGCGCGAGTACATCTTGGATTTACACCGTCAGATCTGAAATATTGCGATGCGAAATTCTCCGGCTGTGGTGGATGAAAATATGTGAGGTTCGTCGGGATTGAAATATTTCGACGAGTTCTACAAATTTTGTTTTTTGACCGAAGGCAAACGACGAAGTCTAGATGGGTTAAAAAGCGAAATAAGATTCGGGCATGTGTAGATTCGGGATTTCGAGAAGAGAAACTCGTACAGCTGTGTCTCCACGAGTTAATATGGAGGTTTAGGACGGTGGGGAAGTTTTGGAGTAGGAAACAAGTAAAAACAAACGGAAGTCGATTCGGAGTTGTAGATAAAAAGTTATGAGAGTTTGAATAGAGATAGGTTTGAGAAAACTGATTCGCACGGTTTTTAAAGCACTCATGGATCGATCCTAGCTTCAAGTACTGGCTGGCTCGGTCGGTCCCTCGCTGGGCCAGCCCGCTTAGTTTTTTTTCTTTTTTTCTTTTTCTTTTTCTATTTACTTGTTTCCCTCATATCTTTTGCATACGAACTCCAAATGACATGATTCTTGTTTCTAAATTTTTCTAAAATCAAATAGATCATTATAGGATCATATTTGTAATCTTTTTAATAGTTTGCAAGTAGTGGGTTTATAAATCCTTTTATATTTCATTTTATTTATATCTTTATTTGTTTGTATTTATTCCATAACTTTTTCATAATAGCTCCAAATGAGCTCAATTTTGTTTCTAAAATTTTGTAATATTAATTGGATCTTTTTAGGCTATAATTTAGCAATAATCGATGTCTTGGCAATAGTGTGTTTTATAAAGTCAATTTAATTTCCTTTAGGAACATTTGGGCAAATCAACTATAGGATTTAGATACCAGGATTTGGATTCAGTTTGTGAGAACTTTGCATGGATGTAATGAAATCCTTATGAATGCTTCATGATTTTCATTTTGAAATCTTGCACACCAATTCTACAATCCATAATCAATCCATGCCCTTTTTCCTATATGGCTACTTAGGTCATAACAAAACAATATAAGATTTTGAATTCAAGGTTGAGAGGATTTTCTATTCAAAAAGTTTCTTCTCTTTGAGAATTATCAACATAGTCAAACAATCAATCAAACTTATTTATTAATTTCACATTCCAAAATTAGGAGAATTTTGGGATGTGACAAACACTCTCTCATATAAATATCCTCTATTCATGATACTACTCTTAACTACTCTCTGGTTGGACACTCTAATCCATGGTAGGGCTATAACATCACTCCTCAAAGTCCGCCTTCCCAATCTAGATAACCCCACACTGTCACCTTGAGTGCTAGATGGTTCCAACAAACACCACAATTTCATAAAGACAACCAACTCAAAATATACTCATGATAAATATATATATGTAACCTAGCTTAAGTGTCACTCACGATGTGCACGCTGTTACTTTCACACATGTCGGGAAAATCATAGATCTATTAAAGCACGATGAGTATTTATGTAGACTCTAGCCTAAGTGCCACCATGGGGTGCACGCTGTCACTTTCACACACATGGGGAGAGCAGAGATCTATTGAAGCACTTGAGTAGCAGAGAAGATCTACTTGATTACGAAGATCATGACCACAAAAAGATCATGCATATAGAGAGAGATGAACACATAGCTACCGCTAGAGCCCTTAGCCTTGAGGAAGAACTACTCCCTCCTCATCATGGGAATCAGCAGCGGTGATGAAGATGGTGGTGGAGATCGATGGAGATGGCTCCGAGGGCACTTCCCCATCTCGACAAAGTGCCGAAACAGAGACTTTCTGTCCCCTGAATCTCCCCGGCAGCGCTGCAGAACATTTTTGTGGCTTTCTAGTCAACGATTTAGGGTTTTTGGGTCGGAGTCTTCTTATAGGCGAAGGAGGCAACTTCCAGGGGGAGTACAGCCCCTGTGGGAATGTCCTAGGGTGGGCCTGACCCCACCTAGGGTGTGGCCACCCTAGTGTCCTTCTCCTTCTCGTTTTCTATTTTCCGTATCGCTTAGGGAAAAATATGAACTTTGGCGTTTGTCCCGTGCAATTCCGAGAACACTCATTTTTTAGCTTTCTGAAACCAAAAAGCAGCAGAAAACAGGCAACTTGCACTGTGGCATCTTGTCAATAGGTTAGTTCCAAAAAGTGTATAAAAATACCTCAAAGTGAAGACAAAACATAGCAAAGTAGATACTAAACAAGCATGGAACATCAAAAATTATAGATACGTCTCCGACGTATCAAGCATCCCCAAGCTTAACTCCAGCTCGTCCTCGAGTAGGTAAGTGATAAAAAGAATAATTTTTAAGGTGACAAGCACCATCACAATCTTGATCAAAACATTTGCAAAGCATTGAAAGTTGGGATCAAATTACTCTAAACATGAGAATGAAAGATGAAGTCTAACAATAAGACATAGTAACTATGTTGCAACATGAAAATATACAAACAAAGATGATGAATAACAATGCATTGAAGGACGTTTGTTTTTTTTCACATATAGAAAACATAGCATAGTGGCATCCAGCTTGTCCCTCATGGAGTAGCAAATAAATGCATAGGACACCTTCAAAGTTCATAAGAGTGACTAGATACAAATAGTTCAAGAACAAGCAATATCAACAATATGAATCAATCAATAAGTTTTGGGACAATGCACATAGAACTAAGAATAGCAACTATGCTCTCTTAATTGTTGCCTAAGGATAGAAGGTGAAGACTCAATATAATAGTGGAATAAAGGCCCTTCATAAAAGGGAGGCAGGGATTTCAAGTTTCATAAAGAGCTTCCAAAAATTATGGTACTTGTTAGCTTTCAGCTCTCATTGCCCCTATCATAAGCATCTTGAAGTGATTAAGGTTAAAGTGAACAAACTATGGAGTATATGCTTGACAAAGTATATGTTGGCAATATCATGTCCCTTGAATACGAGGGCCGCTCCTCATGCTACTCAACTTTAGTCACCTGTAAGTTCTTGTCATAGTAAGTACATGTGTGTCATAGAGAACCGCCAACGGGGTACCCCTTGCACATGATACAGGAGCTATCCCATAATCAAAATGACAAGGCAAGCAGAGCATCTCAACAATATTCTTATTTACCATGGGAAAATGGTGCTTTTTTCTCTCTTTCCTCTTTTCAATATGTCTCTTTTTTATAAGAAGAAAGCTTCATAGATTACTCACTATGGCGATGCTACAAGTTTCCACCATGATTAGGCATGGCTTAGGGTAGTGGCCCAGGCGTTTCTCTAACACACATACATAACTCCATGGACTTACAAGCTCCCCTTTTATTTCACACCGATGACATCCGTAAACAAAAGAGCATAATATCAACTGTGTACAAAGTACAAGTGCAATGTTGAAAGCGTTACCCATGACATCACGGTTCTGCTAATTCCAACGTATAAGGGCAAGCATATAAAACATAGATGACACAATGGTTCAAATTTTATTAGGGGCGAGAAAAATAAAGTGTGCCATCAAGTTCGTGAGAGCTTTAATCACTAAGTTTTCACATAACAACGAGACTTTTTAACTGGAAGATAGATGAAAACAAGAATATACTTGGAATGGTGTAACACACCATGCATAGGAATTTATAGTGGACACTTTGGAATAACTTGGTTTCTTGGGAGTTGGATGCATGAGTAGAGCTTACTCATACAAGTGGAGGCTAGCAAAAGACTGGGAGCGACCAACTAAGAGAGCAATAATGGCCATAATCATGCAGAGCGACAAAACATTACTAATCAAAGCATAGAGTGGTACTACAAGTCAAGAACTAAATGATCATAGAGGCTATGGTGACTTGTTCATAGTCATAACATGGTGTGATCATGTGCCAAGTCAACCAAAACAAAGCATCAAAGGAGAATACCACAATACTATGCTTTTGTATTCTAAAACAACACATGATTCTTTCAAGGCACACTAAGCAATCCCAATTGTTTGGAACAAGTCATGCTACAGCAATAATCACTAAGCATACAGTCAAATCAACACCTAGCATGACATGCTAAAGTCTAAGTCACATTCAAACTAAGCTCCTCTTGTACTACTCAAGCAAGAACTTTCTACTCCTTTCCAACACTAATCAACTTATTGAAACAACATAGCGAGAACGGGGGTCCAAAATACTTTATTCAAGCAAACTAAGCAAACCAAACGAAAACTAAGACGCTCCAAGAACAACACAACAATGGATGAAACAATAAAACGAAGTGTCTATAAAGACCTAAGCTTTTTCTTGATGAAGAAGGGGATGTCTTGGGCATCCCCAAGCTTTGATCCTTGTACCTCTTGGATATTTCTTGGGGTGACACCAGGGTGGCATCCCCAATCTTGAGCTTTTGTCCATTCTTCATCTCATTACATCATTCTTTCTCTACACCTGAATTTTTTTCCTTCATACAAAACTTCACACAATCTTCATTAGCAACATTAGTGTATTCAAAAGATAATAGACCTTTAGGTTTAGCTTTAGAACAACAAAACTTTCCCTAAAAACACAAGCTACTGTAGCAACTCCCTCAAAAAGTTCAATTTCCCAAAAAGAACCCAAAAAGGAATCAATAAGAAGCAAATGTAAATAATGGCAGAAATCTGTCAAAACATACCAGCAGGTAGAAACCGATTTTTTCGAAGAACTTATGTTGCTCAAATCAAAACGTGTTGAACTAACGAATGTTATCTAAGATACTAGGGGATTTATTCGTAAAATATCATCACGATCTGACTTACAGAGATTCCTCACGAATTTTTACGGTGAAGCACAAAAATCTGTTTTGGGACAGCAACTCCCCAAATCTTACTTCCCTCTCATTAGAGGTCATTCTTGGCACAAAAAGCAAACAAAAAAGATAAGGAAAGGTCATTACTGAAGTAATAATTTCCAAGACTCAAGAAAACTCTTGGGTTATCTCCCAACAAGTACTTTTCTTTAACGTCTTTTAGTTAGGCACAAGAAGCAAGAATCAAGTGTTTTCAAATGAAGAATTAAGATCAATACTTGCAATATCTTCAACTAGGAAAGGTATCTCATACAAATGAGTTTTGGATGATCCCTTGTCAAAGCATAAAGTGATACTACAAGTCAAGGACTAAATGATCATAGAGGCTAGGGTAACTAATTTATAGTCATAACATGGTGTGAGCATGTGCCAAGTCAACCCAAACAAAGCATCAAAGGAGAATACCACAATACTATGACTTTGTATGCTAAAACAACGCATGATTCTTTCAAGGAACATTAAGCAATCCTAATTGTTTGGGACAAGTCATTCTACAACAATAATAACTAAGCATAAGGTCAAAACAACATCTATCATGACATGATAAAGTCTAAGCCACAGTCAAAACAAGCTCCCTTTTGTACCACTATAAGCATGAAACTTCCTACTCTTTTCCAACACCAATCAACTTATTTGAAACAACTCACAAAGATAATAATCAATAAAGATCAGTGAGCATGTCTCACAAATCCACAAAAAATAACTAAAAATTTCTAAGCTGAAAGCAGAAGAAAACTAAAGCTAAACGCAGTGCTAGCAAAAGAGAACACTCACAAGACAATAAGAATGAAAACTAGAGCGTTCTAGGCAATGCAAACAGAGTGTGTCTCTATCCAAAATAAGTATGCTGGGATCAAAAAACTTTACTCAAGCAAACTAAGCAAATAAAAACCAAAAACGAAAACTAAGACACTCCAAGAATAACACAACAGTGCATGAAACAATGAAAACGAAGTGTCTAGAAAAACCTAAGCTTTTTATTGATGAAGAAGGGGATGCCTTGGGCATCCCAAGCTTTGACGCTTGTACCTCTTAAATATTTCTTGGGGTGACACAGGGTCGCATCCCCAAGCTTGAGCTTTGTCCATTCTTCATCTCATTACATCATTCTTTCTCTACGCCTGAAAATTTTCCTTCATACAAAACTTCACACAATCTTCATTAGCAACATTAGTGTATTCAAAAGATAATACACCTTTGGGTTTTAGTTTTAAAACAGCAAAACTTTCACTAAAAACACAAGATACTGTAGCAATTGCCTCAAAAAGCTCAATTAACCCAAGAGAACTAAAAATGAAACAATAAGAAGAAAATACAAATAATGGCAGAAATCTGTCAAAACAGACCAGCAGGTAGAAAATGATTTTTTATAAGACCTTATGTTTCTCAAATAAAAAAGTATTGAACTAACGAAAGTTAGATAACATATTGGGGGGTTTATTCGGAAAATATCAGCTAAATCCAACGTACATAGATTTCTCACGAATTTTTACGGTGGAGCACAAAAATCTGTTTCAGGACAGCAACTCCCCAAATCTTACTTTCCCCTTATTAGAGGTTATTCTTGGCACAAAAAGCAAACAAAAAAGGATAAGGAGAGGTTATTACAGAGGTAATAACTTCCAAGACTCAATAAAACTCTTGAATTATCTCCCAACAAGTACTTTTCTTTAACGCCTTTAAGTTAGGCATGATATTTTGAGAAGATGCTCACATAATAAATATGAATTGAAGTAAAAGAGAGCATCAAGAAGCAAATTCAAATCACATTTAAGTCTAACCCACTTCCTATGCATAGGAATCTTGTAAAGAAACAAGTCATGAAAGCACAACGCAACAAGCATAGGAAAGCAAAACAAGTGCAACTTCAAGATTTTCAATATAAAGAGGGGAAACTTAATATTGTTGAGATACATAAGACCATGTTTCCCTCTCTCGTATACCTTTCAGTAGTAACATGAATAAAATTAACAATATAACTATCACATAAAACATTCTTATCATGAGCCACATGCATAAAATGATTATTACTCTCACATAAGCATAGTCATTCTTATTAATTGTAGCGGGAGCAAATTCAACAAAATAGCTATCATTGTTATTCTCATCACCATAATAATCAAATATATGAGGCATATTGTAATCACAATTAATTTTCTCCTCAATAGTAGGTGGACTGAAAAAATCATATTCATCATTGTAATCATTGTATATAGGAGGTTTGGTATCATCATAAGCAATAGAATAGCTATCTTCCAAAACTGGGGGACTAAAAAGATCATTTTCATAAAAACTATCTTCCCCAAGCTTAGACGTTTCCATAGCATTAGAAATAATGGTGTTCAAAGAATTCATACTAATAACATTGCTATTAGCATGCAAATAAAGCTCCATAGGTTTTTTAATTTTCTCTTCAAACACTTCATGTCCTAACTCAAGATAAATGCTATAAATATCCCTAGTTTTTTGTTGTTTTCCATTAAGCCTAACTAGTGAAAACAAGAAACAAAAAGACAAAATTGTAGAAACTAAAGGAAATAACTTTGATCACTCACACCGGAGGATGTGAGTACCTTTTACCTTACCTCCGCGGCAATGGCGCCAGAAAATAGCTTTCTAGCTTGCTGTTGTGGGTAACGTGTGTGAGTGCCTTTTACCTTTCCTCCGCGGCAACGGCGCCAGAAAATAGCTTGATGTCTACTCACTTCTATTCTTGTAGATAGTTGTTGGGCCTCCAAGTGCAGAGGTTTGTAGAACAGGAGCAAGTTTCCCTTAAGTGGATTACCCAAGGTTTATAGAACTCAGGGAGGAAGTGTTCAAAGGTATTCCTCTCAAGCAACCCTGCAATCAAGATACAAGAAGTCTCTTGTGTCCCCAACACACCCAATACACTTGTCATGTGTATATGTGCACTAGTTCGGCGAATAGATAGTGAAATACAAGTGGTAACGGTGCTAGAAAATAGCTTGATTATAAGGTAAAGACTAAAGCAATCAAACATGCAACATATCTAGATGCAAACGGTGTTTCAGTGCTTAGAAACAAGGCATAGGGATCATACTTTCACTAGTGAACACACTCTCATATAAATGTCCTCTCTCCATGATACTACTCTTAACTACTCTCCATTTGGACACTCTAATCCATGGTAGGGCTATAACAGCACTCCTCAAAGTCCGCCTTTCCCAATCTAGATAACCCCACACTGTCACCTTGAGCGCTAGATGGTTCCAACAAACACCACAATTTCATAAAGACAACCAACTCAAAATATACTCATGATAAACATATATCTAACCTAGCTTAAGTGCCACACACGGTGTGCATGCTGTCACTTTCACACACGTGGGGAAAAACATAGATCTATTAAAGCACGATGAGTATTTATGTAGACTCTAGCCTAAGTGCCACCATGGCATGAACGCTGTCACTTTCACACACATGGGGAGAGCAGAGATCTATTGAAGAACTTGAGTAGCAGAGAAGATCTACTTTATTACAAAGCTCATGACCACAACAAGATCATGAATAGAGAGAGAGATGAACACATAGCTACCGCTAGAGCCCTTAGCCTCGAGGAAGAACTACTCCCTCCTCATCATGGGAATCAGCAACAGTGATGAAGATGGTGGTGGATATCGATGGAGATGGCTCCGGGGGAACTTCCCCGTCCCGGCAGGGTGCCGGAACAAAGACTTTATGTCCCCCGAATCTCCCCTTCGGTGGCGGTGGCGCTACAGAACTTTTCGTGGCTTTCTAGTCGATGATTTAGGGTTTTTGGGTCGGAGGCTTCTTATAGGTGAAGGAGGCAAGGTCGATGGAGGTTCAGGGGGCCCACACCCCCTATGGGCACGGCCTAGGGTGGGACCGCGTCCACCTAGGATGTGGCCACCCTGGTGTCCTCCGTCTCGTCTTTGATTTTCCGTATCGCTCAGGGAAAAATATGAACTTTGGCTTTTGTCCCGTCCAATTCTGAGAATATTCATTTTTTAGCTTCCTGAAACCAAAAACAGCAGAAAACATGCAACTGGCATTGTGGCATCTTGTCAATAGGTTAGTTCCAGAAAGTGTATAAAAATACCTCAAAGTGTAGACAAAACATAGCAAAGTAGATACTAAACAAGCATGGAACATCAAAAATTATAGATATGTTTCCGACGTATCAGTATACAACGGGAGCAAGCCAGATTTGGTCATGTGGAAGCTAAGGTTTGATCTTGACGATCCTAGCATGTACATACATGGTCTCGGAACACGGATCACAAAAAAGTAAAGCATGAGTCATATAGTAGATATGATGAACATGTTGATTGTTCGCCTTTGAAGCTACATCATCTCTCGTGATGATCGGTTTTGATGTTGTGGATTTGGTTCGTGTGATCACTAAAACAATGTGAGGGATGTTATTTTGAGTGCGAGTTCACCTAGATTAATTTAAACATTAATTAGAACTCAATTTGTCATAAACTTAGTCTTAACTATTGCAAATATGTTGTAGATCAATGACGGCGCCTACCATCAATTATAATGCGTTCCTAGAGAAATAAAAGTTGAAAAACAGTGGAAGCAACTTCGCAGATTGGTTCCAAAACTTGAGTATTGTCCTCAATGCTGGTAATTTGACCTATGTGCTGGATGCACCGCTGGGTGACCCACCTATAGCTGACGCTACCGATGAGGTGAAGAATGTTTTCCTCACTTGGAAGAATCAGTACTCCACAGTTCAGTATGCCATCTTGTATGGTTTGGAAGCGGAGCTTCAGAAAAGCTTTGAGAACTTTGACCCACATGATATTGTTCGTGAACTCAAAATGATATTTTAGGCTCACGCGACAGTTGAGAGTTATGAGGCTTCTGAAAAGTTCCTTAACTGCAAGATGGAAGAGGGCAGCTCCGTCAGTGAGCATGTTCTTAAGATGTCTAGGAACACAAGTAATCTCCAAAGCTTGGGTATAGTGATCCCTAATGCTTTGGGAATTCACCTTGTCCTCCAATCACTACCACCAAGTTACAAGAACTTTGTGATGAACTACAACATGCAAAACATGGACAAGTCGTTACTTGAACTCTTCTCCATGTTAAAGTCTATGGAAGTGGAGATCAAGAAAGAGCACCAAGTGTTGATGGTCAATAAGACCACCAAATTTAAAAGGCAAGGCAAGTCCAAGAAAAAGGGAAACATCAAGAAGGGTGGTAAGAAAGTTACCACGCCGGCGGGTCACCAGAGCTTGGTCAACGACGAGCGGCAGCGACGGCGCTTGCAGATCGACGACGCGCGATGGCTACGAAAGGCTAGAGGGCAAGCTGAGGGTGCCTTGAGCACCGGGGGCTCACCACGATGCTTGCAGGAGGGTCGGGGAAGCCAAGCGAGGACGGAATCGACCGCGAGGCGAGCGGCGGAGCACGTCGGGGTTGGGGAAGAAGCAGTCGATGGTGACGAATCACGACGCCCCTCGTCGATTCCTTCTGCAGGAGGACGGAGTGGAGCGAGACGGAGCTCGTGGCGGTGTCGGATGGGCTCGGGGAGGCCGGCAACTGCGACTAGCCGGTGGCCATGGCGGTCTAGGGTTCGAGCTTGCGTGGGGAAATGGGGAAAAAGGGGATCTAGGGTTCGTCCGAGCGCCAGTAGGGATACTTGTAGATGCGGAGATGGTCGGTAGCAAGGATCCTGGCGCGGGCGGGCATCGCGGCAACGGCGGACGGCGGGCGCAGCGCCAGCGAGCAGCTTGCTCATCGGGGACAAAGACGACGATGCTTCCTCGGGAGACGGAGAGAGGGGAGGAAGTTTGCTGGACTGCGGTCTAGCTTGCTCCGGCTCAATTTTTTTTAACAAAACCTTTTCCTTTTTCTGATATCAGTTTTGTCTATTGTATTTTCATTTGTTTTCTATTTTTAATAATTCAAAATACAAGACTTTGTTAGAAATATTTGAAATATTGCAGGGGCCCTATTAATCCTTTTGGGCTCCAAACATTTTGTCATTTTAAAAAATTCAAAACTATTAGAATGCTTTCAAATAGAGGGGGAGGGTTAGGGTTTGCACTTGTATTTAATTCAACATACTTGGTCTTATGCATATAGTTCATTAGGTTTAACACATGCATGCCATGCTTTAAGTACTAAGTACATATATTACAAGCTTGGGCTATTACAGCTCTACCCCCCTTACAAGAATCTCGACCCGAGATTCCTACGTTTTAGAAAAGAAGGCAGGGTACTCAGATCTAAGACGATCTTCTCGTTCCCAGGTTGCTTCGTCCTCAGAGTGATGAGACTACTGAACTTTCAGAAACTTGATGTTTTTACGATGAGTTTTGCGCTCGGTTTCATCAAGGATACGAACAGGATACTCACGATAAGTCAGATCCTTCTGGAGATCAAGAGTTTGGTGATCAACACCACGGACAGGATCTTAGAAGCAATGCTTGAGTTGAGATACATCAAAGACGTCATTCACCTCAGGGAAGTTTGCAAGCAACTTAACTTGTATGCGAGGTTACCTTGCCTAGATAGAACACGAAAAGGACCAACATAGCGAGGAGCCAGTTTGCCTTTGATACCGAAACGATGGACACCATTCAGAGGAGTGACCCGGAGATAAGCTTGATCACCGACTTCATATTCAATATGTTGATGATGACGATCATGATATCTTTTCTGACGAGACTGAGCAGTTTTCAAACGATCTCGAATGATACGAACTTGATCTTCTACTTCCTGGATCATATCTCGACCAAAGAAATTTCTTTCGCCGGTTTCTGACTAGTTCAAAGGAGTACGACAGGTTCTTCCATATAGAAACTGGAATGGTGCCATACCAATACTGGACTAAAAACTGTTATTGTAGGAGAATTCAGCAAAAGGAAGGCATTTCTCCAGTTCTTGCCAAAAGATATGACACACGCTCTAAGCATGTCTTCAAGGATTTGATTCACTATTTCGGTTTGACCACCGGTGCTAGGATGATAAGCTGTGCTGAAGGAAAGGCGAGTTCCCATAGCAGTTTGGAAACTTTCCCAGAACTTGGAGGTGAACAAACTTCCACGGCCAGATGTTATCTTCTTAGGAATACCATGAAGAACAACAATCCGAGAAATGTAAAGATCAGCCAGTTCACTCGCTCGAAGGCTTTCCTTGATGGGAAGCAAGTGAGCGACCTTGGACAGGTAATCAACGATCACCCAGATTGCATCATTTCCTTTTTCAGTTTTAGGGAGACCAGTGATGAAGTCCATACCGATTTCATCCCATTTCCACTCAGGAATACGATGTGGTTGTAGGAGACCAGCGGGTCTTTGGTGCTCATCTTTGACGCGACGGCAAACGTCACATTCAGCAACAAAACGAGCGATATCCTTCTTCATACCAGACCACCGGAATCTTTGATGAAGATCCCGATACATCTTGGTACCTCCGGGGTGAACGGAAAGAGGTGATTCATGAGCTTCGGTAAGAATTATCTGCTCCAAGTCACCTCCGTTCGGCACTACCAAATGGTTACCAAAATAGAGAACGCCTTCATTGTTAATAGAGAAACATTTAGCAGCTCCGCTGGCAATGTTCTCTTTAATTATGTCAACCTCAGGATCTTGCCTTTGAGCAGCTTTGATATGATCCTCTAGAGAAGACTTCACTTCAAGAGTAGAAAGGAATCCACGAGGAACTACTTCAAGATTCAATCGAGCAAATTCCTCATGAAGAGAAGGTTGAGATTGTTTGATCATCAAATTGTTGCAATAAGACTTATGACATAATGCGTCAGCAACGACATTGGCTTTCCTAGGTTGATAGTTGAGACCCAAATCATAGTCCTTGATGAGTTACAACCATCTTCTTTGCCTAAGATTTAGATCAGGTTGTGTGAAAAGATACTTCAGACTCTGATGATCCAAGTATAACTCGCAACAACTACCGAGAAGATAATGTCGCCATTGCTTGAGAGCATGAACAAAAGCTGTAAGCTCAAGATCATGAGTTGGGTAGTTGTTCTCATGTGGTTTTAGCTGACGGGAGGCATACGCCACCACATGCCCCTCTTGCATCAACACACATCCGAGACCTTGGTGAGAAGCATCGCAGAAGACAACAAAGTCCTTACTAGTGTCTAGAAGAACCAGCACCGGAGCAGTTGTTAACTTGGTTTTCAGCATCTGGAAGCTTTCTTCAGCCTTATCAGACCATTCGACCTTCTTATCCTTCTTAAGAAGATCAGTCATTGGCTTTGCAATCCTGGATAAGTTCTCGATGAATCGACGGTAATAACCAGCCATCCCGTGAAAACTTCGGACATCCTTTATGGATTTAGGAGACTCCTAGTCGAGGATGGTTTGAACCTTATCTGGGATAACAACAACCCCTTGAGCGGAAACAACATGACCAAGGAATATGAGCTCTTGTAACCAGAACTCACATTTGGAAAACTTGGCATAAAGACGATGTTCTTGAAGTTTTGTCAACACCAAACGAAGATGTTCAGCGTGCTCTTCTTCAGTCTTGGAATAGACCAAAATATCATCGATGTAGACCAAGACGAACTTTTCAAGATACTCCATGAAGACAGAGTTCATAAGCCGCATAAAAGTGGCTGGAGCATCGGTAAGACCGAAGGACATGACTATATACTCGTAAAGACCATAACGAGTGGTGAAAGCAGTCTTTGGAATATCTTCCTTATGGATCTTTTTCTGGAGATACCCTGACCTCAAATCCATTTTGGAAAAGACAGTGGCACCACTTAACTGATCAAAGATATCATTGATCCTAAGGAGAGGATACTTGTTCTTGATAGTCATAGCATTGAGAGGGCGATAATCCACAACCAGACGCGGTATATTGGTATCCCGCTTCTTGAAAAAGATGGTAGGACATCCCCAAGAAGATGTGCTGGGCTGAATCTATTCTTTTCCTTCTAACTCCTCTAATTGCTTCTTCAACGCCACAAGATCATGAGGAGGCATACGATAGGGTCTTTTAGAAACAGGAGAAGTTCCAGGAACTAACTCTATGACAAACTCCACACTCCGATCAGGTGGCATGCCAGGCAACTCCTCAGGAAAGACATCCGGAAACTCACAGACCACGGAAACATCTTGGATCTCTAACGGAGGTAGAACTTCAAGAGCATACAACTCCGCTGCAGGAATAGAAACAGCTGAAGGAGATAGTGACCCTATGGTCCAATACTTGACTGTTATGCCAACAGGACTAGTCAGAGTCACAGACTTGGTTGTACAATCGAGAATGGCTTGATAACGGGTCAACCAGTCCATGCCCAAAATGATGTCAATATCAGTTGACTTGAGGGCGATCAAAGAAGTGGGGAAAAGTTGAAATGTAACTTCGATTAGATTCCCATGACTAACCATGGTGGAACACCACCTAGAACCAGAAGACTGAACTAGCAGAGGAACAGATAACCCCTCAAAACTTATCCCATGCATTTGAGCAAAAGCTTGTGACAGGAATGAATGCGATGCTCTAGAATCAAACAAAACTTTAGCTGGAATTTGATTGATTCGAAGCGTACCCATGATGACGCTTGGATCTTCCTGAGCCTCCTCAGCAGAGATATGGTTCAGGCGTCCTTTTCCAGCACCTGGATACTTATCATTCTTCTTTGGTGGTTGTGCCTTCTCAGTAGCACTCTTTTGAGGACAATCTCTTGCATAGTGGCCAGGTTGGCGATAGTTGAAATATATGAGGCCTGATCCAGTACCAGCAGTAGGATAACTTGATCCACCAACATTGTTTGAAGTAACATTCGGATGGGGTGCATATCCAGAAGTCCTTGGAGTATAAGGAGCACGTGGCACAGCACTGTAAGCTACGAAGACACGACGCTTCTTATTACTAGAACCAGACTTGTTATACCCCTCCTGAGGACGCTTACGAGTTTCTTCATACTCCACCTTTCCACTTTCGGCTTTCATAGCCTTATTAACAAGACCTTGGAAGTTAACAAAGTTCATGAGATGGAGATCACGACGAACCTCAGGATCCAGTCCCTTGCAGAACAGAGCTTGCTTCTTAACATCAGTGGAGACCTCTTCAGTATCATAGCAGGCAAGACGATTGAAGTTGCGCTGGTAATCACACACGGAACCAGTGCCCTGCTTAAGCTTGAGGAAATCCTCCCTCTTTTGATCTATCAGACCCTCCGGAATATGATAAGCTCGGAAGGCTTCAGTGAACTCTTGCCATGTAACAACATGTTGAGCTTCTTGCATAGCCAAGAAATTTTCCCACCAGGAATTAGCTGCTCCCTCTAGATGGTAGGCAGCAAAAGTTACCCAATCAGCTTGAGCAACATGACCAACCTGAAGTTTGTGCTCCATGGTGTGAAGCCAGTAGGCCGTATTTAGTGGCTTAGTGCACTAGCTGAAAACTGGCGGAGTGAGACGTGTGAAGTCCTTGATACCAACTTGATTGTTCTAGCGTTGAGAAGTGTTGCGCTTAATCCTTTCAAGGAGCCTCATGTTGTCAGCACGGTTGGTTTCGTACATGTCCATGAGTTGAACCATGGACGGCGGTGGAGGAAGGTTGGAAGATTCACCCTCATTTGCAGCACCACGTGCATGAGCACGGGTACGGGAACGAGAGGTGTCACCCATCCTGAAAGAAGAAAAAGGAGGTTAGACAAGGGATCCAAAGAAACAAGACGGAAAGATGAACAAAGAGTACTTGATATAAATGTATCATCTTATCAAGCATGGTAGTATCAAAGCATACTAATGTATACACTAACCAGCTGACTTACAAACCATGACAATGGAATGCTAAGATGTTACACACCAAGCAAAACTGAGATATCTTGGAACTCTGAGAATAGCAACCAAGTACAGAGTACTTTAGAAAAACAACCCCAGAACCACGATCCTAAAAGTTTTGAGATATGAGGTAAGGAATGAAAACCTTTTCAAACCAAATAAGGTAAGAGAAACTCCAGCATTAGAAACACACCAGAGAAGGAATAAAAAGAATCCTAGTTAGAGTTTCTGCAAATAGTTTTTTAACTTTCAAATAGTTTTGTCAACTTCTGGACTCAACATCGACCAATAAAAGGGTTTCCTACAGGAAGTCCTGCTCTGATACCAAAACCTGTAGCACCCCCCGGGGTTAGGGTTGAACTAACCTCAGATCATCCATCTAAGATAAGTTCAACTCCCAAACACGGAAGATCACAGTATGATTCGGTAACATTACAGAACACAGGGATTCAACAGTATACGTTTAAACTCTTAGTAGAGTGAGATATTAGATTTATTACAAACCAGAGGTCATAGACCCAACATTACATCACACAGCGAAAGAAAATTATGTTGTTCTACACAACATCTTAGAAAAAGGCCTAAGAGGCCATTAACAAAAGCGACGTCCATCCCATAGTCCTCAGGCTGCTACCTGGGACCCCAACTACTCATCGATGTCAACGTAGAAGCCTCCTTCAGTTGCAACCAGATCCTCTGTAGAAAAACAACAATGGCGCAAGGCTGAGTACGATAATGTACTCCGCAAGACTTAGATAACCTAGTATGTACCTGCTCTGGCTAGATAGGCTTTCTCTGGATTTTTTTTTGCGGAAAGCAAAGTGTAAACAAGAGAGAGAAGAGTCTCATCTACTCAGAATCTTTTAAAAGGGATAAGATAACGACTACTTCATCTTGTTCATCACTTCTTGATAACCACCAGCTTCATCAGAACCTCCAATCTAGGATCACCCCCTCAACCCAGAGGAAGCATCCTTGAGCACACGTGGATCAACAAGTTTTACTTAGGTTAGAGTTCTCTATGATCATCACGTTCGTTCCCAAGTCGTTCATAACCATGAACACGGCTTTTCGAAAAGATTAATACCCTGCAAGGGTGTACAACTTTACCCACACGTACCAACCGACTCTTAATGCCAAATTATTAGCCCTCTTCCTTGGAAGGCCGACAGAGGGTGGTTGACCACGACCTTTACCTTTCTTTCTTCGAGAAAATGAGTCACGCAATAAGTATGATTCTGCCGTAACGGGTCAAATCCCGAAGCCAATACTTAAAGATGTGAGGCGAGGTTGGTTTACCAGGGGCGCTATCTACCCCAAGCAACCCGGTCCGTGCTTCCCTACCTGTTATGATGCACCTCCTTAACCACCCCATTTCGA
Source organism: Avena sativa (assembly GCA_916181665.1). Taxonomy (NCBI): domain Eukaryota; kingdom Viridiplantae; phylum Streptophyta; class Magnoliopsida; order Poales; family Poaceae; genus Avena; species Avena sativa. Next base: position 148,041,867 of record OV702283.1, on the reverse strand, counting down.
AAAGGTTTTCAATGCGTATGCAAAATGGAAAGCCCGAACTATGTGACTCATGGAATCTACTAGGCAAGTTAGTCAATCGAGGGGTTCCCATAGCCCTGTGTGGTTGTACGCTCAGCTTGGTTCAAGAGGCAAGAACTCGGGCCCTATTGGTGGCGAGCATGGGACTACAAAAACCACACCCAACGTGGCCTCCCATATAGGCCTTAGCATGATTAGTTATCTCCTTCGATGATGTCACCACCTCCTACCTTTCTAGATTCTCCGGCACATCTGATTCATCGTTCGGATAGATCAGACATTGATACTATGAATGGCTAAGCTGTCGATCTCAGAAGCTCTAGCAACGCTCAAATGCCAGACCTAGCTATGCTAGGAGAAGTGGATCAGGAGTATAAGGCTACAACAGGGAAACTATGCAGCAGATAGGTAACACTAACTACTGACAAAAGACCACATTGGAATCGTGTGCATCATAGCGAGAAAGTAATATACTTTGTAAAAGTAGGTTCATAATGAGAGGCTACGCTTTCCTTGTCCGTCAGTAGACAAATATGGATCTTCAGTGTTATTGACTTCAACCTCGGGTTCGGATCCTATCGCGAAGAACCGATACCGGAAAGAGAGGCAACAATCAAGACATGGCATCGATGCAATGCTCAAACAAGGATGATGATATGACAAGTTTAATTGCATTGAAATGGAACCGTAAAACATGCTCGGCAACTTAAACGGGGTTCCGAGGGTTGAAAATCTTAACTCGGAAAACTCCGGGAACAAATGAGAGGGGTTGATTTTGTTCTCTAATTAAACTTGTAATTAAAGTTGTTAATCAATGTATGATTATAGCTTAAATAAGTAGAACTCATTTTTCTGAACATTTTGATATATTATTTGTATTTTTCTGATTTAAAATGAATTAGTTATGAATTTCTCAACTTTTAATTCATTTTAAATCATTTTTGGAATATTTAAATTATTTTCCAACTTGGGCCCACATGTCATAGTTTTATTCATTTCTGAAAACATTTATTGAAATTGTTAAAATGCTGACAGGGGTGGCCCACATGTATTTATTTATATTCCAGAAAACATTTATTAAAAGGAAAAGCAAATATTGCATCATGCTGACGTCAGGGTCCTATCCCTAACTTTTCTCACCGAGGCATACGCTAGACCCAGCCACTGACTGCTGGGCCCAAAGCCACCTCAGCAAGCCACGCAAGCCTGGCGTCAATGCCACGTCACGCACGGCGGAGTTGCCAGACAGTGGTCGCCGGCGGTGATCCAGAGCGCGCCTGGACACGCGAGAGGGGGCGTTCGAATCAGCTAGGCGAGGTGAACATGTGGGTGGCGGCGCCACTAGTCTAGGGTCACCAGAGCTTGGTTAACGACGAGCGGTAGCGGCGGCGCTTGCAGATCGACGGTGCGCGATGGCTATGAAAGGCTAGAGGGCAAGAGGAGGGTGCCTTGAGCACCGGGGGCTCACCACGATGCTTGCAGGGGGTCGGGGAAGCCAAGCGAGGACGGAGTCGACGACGAGGCGAGCGGCGGAGCACGTCGGGGTCGGGGAAGAAGCAGTCGATGGCGACGAATCACGGCGCCCCTTGTCGATTCCTTCTGCAGGAGGACGGAGTGGAGCGAGACGGAGCTCGTGGCGGTGTCGGATGGGCTCGGAGAGGCCGGCAATGGCGACTAGCCGGCGGGCTGGGGTTTGAGCTGGCACGGGGAAATGGGGAAAAAGGGGATCTAGGGTTCGTCCGAGTGCCGGCAGGGATACTTGTAGACGCGGAGATGGTCGATAGCGAGGATCCTGGCACGGGCGGGCATCACGGCGATGGCGGACAGCGGGTGCAGCGCTAGCGAGCAGCTTGCTCGCCGCGGACGAAGACGATGACGCGTCCTCGAGGCCGAAGCGGTACGGGTCCGCTGGCGGGCTGGCGTGGCCCGGGTGCTGGGCCGCGGGAGAGGGAGAGAGGGGAGGAAGTTTGCTAGGCTACGGCCTAGCTTGCTCCGGCTCTATTTTTTTAACAAAACCTTTTCCTATTTCTGATTTAAGTTTTGTCTTTTGTATTTTCATTTGAGTTCTGTTTTGAATAATTCAAAATACAAGACTTTGTTAGAATTTTTTGAAATATTGCAGGGGCCCTGTTAATCCTTTTGGGATCCAAACATTTTTTCATTTTCAAAAATTCAAAACTATTTGAATGCTTTCAAATAGAGGGGGAGGGTTAGGGTTTAGGGTTTGTACTTGTATTTAATTCAACATACTTGGTATTATGCATATAGTTAATTAGGTTTAACACATGCATGCCATGCTTTAAGTACTAAGTACATATATTACAAGCTTGGGCTATTACAATATCTAAGTTACGAGTTTGGTGATCATTTGAAGAAATGTGGAATACTTTCATAGTTGAAACCACCAGGAACACCACAATTTAATGGTATGTCCGAACATCATAATCGAACTCTCTTAGATATGGTTCGTTCTATGATGTCACTTATAGATTTACCGTAATCATTTTGGGGTTATGCATTAGAAACAGCCGCATTCACTTTAAATAGGGAACCATGTAAATCTGTTGAAATGACACCGTATGAATTATGGTTTGGGAAGAAACCTAAATTTCCGTTCCTTAAAGTTTGGGGTTGCGAAGCTTATGTAAAGAAGTTATAGCCCGAAAAGCTTGAACCCAAAGCGGAAAAATGCGTATTCATAGGATACCCGAAGGAAACTATTGGGTATACCTTATATCATAGATCCGAGGGCAAAATCTTCGTTGCTAAGAATGGATCCTTTCTAGAGAAGGAGTTTCTCTTGAAAGAAGAGACAGGAAGGAAAGTAGAACTCGACGAGGTTGTCAAACCTTCTCTCAGATTTGAGAGTAGCGCAACAGCGGAAGAAGTTCCTGTGGCGCCTACACCAATAAGAGAGGAAACTAATGATGTTGATCATGAAACTTCAGTCAAAGTTACTACGAACCTCGCAGGTCAATGAGAACTCGTACCACTCCCGATTGGTATGATCCCGTTATGAATGTCATGTTGGTGGATAACACCGATGACCCTGCGACATATGAAGATATAGGGTTTGCAGCATAGAAAACAAAAAAATTCCTACGATGGGAACAACTATGTACCAAGATCTATCTTCTAGATACAAGCAAAACGCGGATATACATCCGTAGAGAACATACCCTTGAAGACCGACAAAGTTTAATGAGGTTGTACTCATGGATGATGTAGACGAACGATTGCCGATCTCAAGATCGAGAGGAAGTCCTAGCACCGCAAATCAACGGCGCATCCGTGCTCACACACACGTCCGAGCCACCGAGCAACCTCCGCCTCCTCGCTCCAGCGATGCAGCGGAAGCAACAACTCTTTCTTGCCGAAAAGCCACCGGGAACATGTATCTCACTAGTCCTCTCAGATCAAGACCCCTCTCCCGGTCACTCCGGACCAACGGCTGTCACTTCTGGCAGCTCAATAGGATCTCTAGACTAACCCCACAGACCAACACTAGTCTTTTCTGCGCACTTTGTCCTCACTCATGCGCACCCGGTTACCCACTTCCCGGTCGGTCACCCATCCTAGAATTGCTCTAGGCCAAGCACGCTTAACCTTAGAGTTCTTTTTGAATGAGCTTCCGGAAAATAAGTTGCAACTTGTTGGTATGGGTTTCCTATCAATCCTATTGAGCCATGCGCCAGGGTCTCACATACACCCACCCTTAGAAGATCGACGTCCTCGTCGATCAACCACAAGCTAGGAACGTCCCCTCTTGGCACACGTCTGTGCGTCCAGTGCCGGCACATGTGCCATGCCGTTTCCACTCCGGGCCACACGCGCCATGCGCCACATGTCCGCCACTGACCCGCACACGCCCGTTTAACCGCGAGGGTCGGCTCTGATACCAATTTGTAACACCCCCGGTCACTCCGGACCGACGGCTGTCACTTTTGGCAGCTCAATAGGATCTCTAGACTAACCCCACAAACCAACACTAGTCTTTTCTGCGCACTTTGTCCTCACTCATGCGCACCCGGTTACCCACTTCCCGGTCGGTCACCCATCCTAGAATTGCTCTAGGCCAAGCACGCTTAACCTTAGAGTTCTTTTTGAATGAGCTTCCGGAAAATAAGTTGCAACTTGTTGGTATGGGTTTCCTATCAATCCTATTGAGCCATGCGCCAGGGTATCACACCCTCTCAGATCAATAATTAGAAGGAGGACCTAGAGATCCATACTGACTCTCACACATTCAACGATGACTTTCTTGTGATCGTGAGAACCTTTTACGCTAGAATATTAATCCCTTTGTCTCGCGATATATTACATGTCCGAGATTCGATCATGTAACATCCCTAAAATCATGTTTCAAACTTATGCATATCATCCATGCATCCATGATCATATGAATTTCATTTCAAACAAATCATTTCAAAAACAAAAGCATTTATGCTTATTATTTCATGTAAGTTTGCTCTAGCCTTAGTGCTATCTTCCAATGAGAAGAATATTTGTTTTGATTCAGTAAAGTTTGATAATTAAAACTTAGGCACCACCAAAAGTTTGAAAAAAATTTCAAAACAAAATGAGTGAATAAACCAATATTATACCTATTTGAATATATATCATAAAGGCTTGGTTTATTTTATTTTCATATGAACAAAGTGTTTTGATTAAACAGTAGTGTTTGACACACATTTGAGTGCAAGGTTTACAGTATAAAAACCTAGAGAAGTTTTGAATTCAAAAACATTTGATTTGGATTTGAAAATCATTTCAGAAAATCAAAACAGAAAAAGAAAAGGAGAAAAGAATAGAAAAAGGCCAGCGCCAGCAATTGAGCCCAGCAACAGATCCAGCCCAGTTAGCCCACCCGGGTTCCCCCTCTCTCCTTCTCACTCGCGAATGAACCCAACAGGTCACTGACGCCAGGACCCCACCCCCTCGCTGCTTAACTCGCTAACGAGTGGACCCTGCGACCATGTTGCCTTCGTCGTCAATCACGCGCGCCTGCGCCGCTCGCTCCGCCGTTACCTCGCCGCTGTTACTGCGCGCTTAATTGCCATTGATACGTCGCGCGATCCTCGCCCCCGCTCTGGCTATAAGATCCCCTCGGTACCGCGGCCATTTCCCCTCACCTAGCGCCACCTCTACGCCCCCAGGCTGCCCGCAATTGCCTCTGCACCGCCGCAGACAAAACAACTTCGGCATGCGATTCCGGTAAGCTCCGACCGCCCCTCTGCGTCTGGTTCAAACGAGCGTGACCGCCACATCCTTGTGCATCTGCTAACACCCCTAGTCTGCCTGCTCGTGACCCAGGTCGCCGTTCTCGTTCACGCCCGCAACCACCAGCGCCGCCGCTCGACTCCGACGAGCAATAGCGGTAAGAACTGAGCGCCCCTTGCCTCCCCTTTGGTACCATCTTGTTCGCCAGACCCTTGCATATCTCCTAAACCCTCTGCCTTGTGCTAGGACGACGCAGAGCCTCGACAACGACCTCGACAGCAAGCAACAGACGCCACCCGCAACTCCGACGAGCCCCAGCGACCGTGTCCGTGCGCCCCTTGCCAAGCCGTCGCCAGGTTGAGCATCAGCACGTCGTCGCGTTTTTGGTAAGCGTCTTCGACGACCCCCTAGCCATCTGTAGCACCGCGCCGCCGTAGACAGAGCTCGCCAGCGCCGCCACTGGATGGTCAGGGTGCTGTGCGCCGTTAGATCTAGATCTTGCGGGTAGGATAGAACGCGAGCGAAGCGTTAAGTTTAGATCTGAGCCGTGCGATTAAGTCAGATCCAGCGGCTCAGAAGCGTGATCCAACGTGAACCGGTACGCGCCAATAAGATTAAGATGCGTGGCATCTGTTTAGGTTTAAAAACAGAGTTTGAATCTATTAGATGTTTAAATTTGTTTTGGCTATAACTTTTGATCCCCACGTTAGAATTTGACAAATTTTATACCGTTGGAATCAAGAGAGCAAGCTCTTTCTAAATATGCAATGTGTTTAATGTTTTGATTCTGTTAAAACAGTTTTATTTGCAGAAACTTGTGTAGGGCTAATTTGAATATATGAAATGTTTAGGAAATGTTTTAGGGTTTAAATAAATGTTGTTTGACAAGTTTTTAACTTGTTAATGAACCAGTACTGTATACTTGCTTGGTTGAGTTTTAGAAATCATCACATATCATTTTGCATGCATGCATATATTTTTGATTGTATATGTTTTGTATGTGATTTGTGGCTATATTTCTTTGTGTAGATTTTGGTGCTAGTGATTGTGGTTGTGAAGAGTGTAACTACTCTCCAAACTACCAAGGCAAGTGGTACTTCATGAATAATTTTATCCCTATGTTTTTACTAAGCATTAGAAATATTTTCTTAGACTTGCATGTTATATTTTGCTTATATGCCATGTTGGGTAATCCTAGTAGTTGTAGAATTGCTAGAAAATTTCTAAGTTAGGATACTATCTATGCCATGCTTAGCCTAGCTAGTAGCAACCAAGGGTTGGTGAAATATATACATGCTATGATGAAAATATTTCTAAGTCTTTGGACTTGTGTTTTGCCTAATAAAACAACTAAGTAAATGAAACACCTGGGTGGAATGGAAGGAATGGTTTATGTTGAGTGGTTACACAAGGCCAGGGGACTGGTGAACCATGTGTATCTCACTTGTGAAAAGCCACCCAGGAACAAAGAGATTTTAGAGGCCAAGTGTTGACAAGCTTCTAGTGCAGCCACTTGGCAATATGGGCTCTGCCTGGATCATATAGGTTGCTAGAACTTAGCCATTTGGACAGTTGGTGGTAGTGGGAATGATAGGTTGGAGCGCGTCCATTTGGTCTAAGGGAAGGCTTCTGAAAGGTCCTGTCTTGGTGAAAATCAAGTCTGGTGGGGAAAGTGCACAACCTCTGCAGATGGAAATACCTAAGTATTTAGCCATGTCCCTGGAAAAGGACAACTTGAGCATCAAGACATGGAATCTATCAAGAATCTCCTCATCCCAATTTCTAAGTAAAAACTTGTGGGTGAACAAGGGTGAAGGACCTCAATGTCTATTGGTGGTTCCTTGGGAAAAGTTTTGACAAAGAAAAACTTAGTGATTTCAACTAATAGGCAAACTCTATTTTGAGCAAAGCAAGCCAAGCTACACTTAGCCAAATTTCATATAGTACTTAGTCCACCTAAATTATACTAAGGTATCACTTGCCAATACTATTCCAATGTATTGACCCACTGTGGCTGTAACTTGTGATGTTGCAGGTTACTCTGATGAGGATTAGGTGTCATGAGTCTACAGTCAACATGTTTGCCTGTGGCACATGAAGATGAAGACTTTTATTTATTTACTTATTCAAACTCTTGTACTAGGCCTGTGGCCTTGGAGTTGTAAAGACTATGTTTATCTCTGGAATGGCTGTAATAATGACCTTTGTATCTGTGTACTTCATCTTAAACTGTGGATGCTTGCATTGATCCAGGGACTAGCATTGCAATCACAGGGATCCTTTTCCTTTATAAAGGAGGGATCTTACAGATGGTATCGGAGCACTGTGTTGCCTGTAGGATTATGACCCTAGGATTGGAAACCACTAAGGAAAAAATTTCAACAACTTCTATACTTGTCTATTCTTCTCGTAAACTTTTCTAATCTTCTTTCTCACCTCTAATTGTAGATGAACTCCATCAATGAAGCCGTGAGGAATGATCCACTCATGACAATGACCTTGGAGTGTGATACAGAGTTCCCAAGGTTCTCAAGGACCTCATGGTTGGATTAGAGATACAAGGTGCAGCTGTGTACAAAGGGTTTCCTGTGATGGATGAAGGAGTTGAATACTGGTGGGTGCAACTTCACTTGTATAAAAACAAGGAAGACAACCACCAGGAAAAAGGATTCTGCATGTTCACCAATTCAGTGGTGCACACTACATTCTTTGAACCAGCAAGGGATGCAGCTTGGAGGACCATCAAAGAACTTGGTGATAGAGTCAAGTGCAGAATGCTCAACCTCCAAAATGACCTAAAGGAAGAGAAGAAACATACCCAAGAGTTGGAAGCTACCAACCAAACCTTAAGAGGAGACATTATAGACTTAGTGATGGAGTCATGTGAACAAGATAGACTGATTGCTTCTAGAAACATTGTGTTAGCCAACAGATCTAGTGAGATAGGATTGTAAGCGTACTTCGTTAGTTGGACCACCACTTATCACCCTATTTTCCAAAAGTTGCTTTAAAAATAAGTTGAACCTTGATTGTTGTAATGGAACCATGTATGCCATGAATTGTGTGTTTTGATTTCCAAGGATACGTATATGATGTTTTGCCTTGTGTTTTATCTTAAATTGTGTTGTTCTAACTTTTCTATCTTATAAATAGATGCCTACTGTTACCATCAGCACTGTTGAGGAGTTCCAGGTTACTCGCTTTGGTCCTCGTATTGTTGAGCTTACTACCTTGCTCAATCTCCCTCTTCCTACCATCATGGTGCTTCCCCTCACCAAGTTTGAGAGGAAAGACCTCTAGGGTTTCAAGGTCAACCAGCCCGGACGCCAGACTGAGCCTACCACGGAGGCCATCGTCTTCAAGCTCATGCGCGATGACAAGGAGAGAGGCCTTGATGTAGTCATGCAGGATCTGATAGGACGTCTGCTGGGGAGACACTCCCGACATGTTAGAGGTACTCACTTCCACGTCTTCGGTAGACGTGATGAGGATGGAGAGTCCATCGACTTCGAGGACACTGCGAGGGACATAGCGGAGCCCATTCGTTTATACCTCCAGGACTTAGAGGCTCTCATTAGGCACGTGGACTCCGATAGGACCAACGTCATGCTCAACAATGACGAACTTCAGGTGCAGCTTCGCGAGAAGGACAAGCTCTTCGCGGAGCAAGATGAGATAGTCAAGGAGATGGAGGCGAAGTTCGAGAGCCAGGACAGGAAGTTAAAGAGTTAGGAGAAGCGAGTCCAGGATAGGAACAAGAAGATCCGGGACATGACTGAAGAACTGCAGGCCAAGGACTTCGAGCTCGAGCATCAGCAGACGGTGATTGAGAGGCTTCGTTCTCAGAAGAGGGCTCTCAAAGCCAAGATAGAGACCTTGACCACCAGTGTCGAGGAATACAAGACCGCGATGGAGAATGCAGGCCTTACCTTTGTCGAGGAGGAGGTTGATGCCGAGGAGTAGCTTTGACTACTCATTTCTCGTTTATTATCATACTTGTCGTTGAGAACTTGTTATTTGACCATCCAACAGGTGGATGGCTTGTTATTTGTGTGTGTTTTACTTTGCGAACTTGTTATCTGGTTGTTGAATATTTATCATTATGTTGCATGCTTTGTGATTGTTTATGTGATGTACTGTGCATGAAAGCATCTATGGGTATCTCATTCTTATCTCTATTGAACAAACCACAGATGCCTCCCCGTCGTGCAAACCCCAACCCCAACAACAACAACATCACTCCAGAAATTAAACAAATGATGACAGCACAGACTCAGCTGATGCAAATGATGACGATGCTCATCCAGAACCAAAACAACAACAACAACAATAACAACAATAACAACAACAACAACAACAACCCACCGGGTTTTGACATTCTTACCAGGTTCTTGAGATTGAGGCCAGCAAAGTTCTCAGGAACAACTGATCCCATGGTGGCCAATGATTGGCTACGCTTATGAACAAGGACTTGGTCACTGTGGGCTATACTGATGCAGAAAAGGTCAGATTTGCAGCATATTTGCTAGAAGGACCAGCCGCCACTTGGTGGGATAACTTCCAGATCACCACTCCCATAGAAGATGTGACATGGGATATCTTTGAGGATGGCTTTCGTACTGCTCATATCTCATCTGGAGTGATGAGTCTGAAAAAGAAGGAATTCCATAATCTGAAGCAGCGCCACCGCAGCGTGGCCGAATATATCGAAGAGATCAACAATCTGGCGTGTTACGCACCGGATGAAGTTGACACTGATGCTAAGAGGAAAGAAAAGTTCCTCGAAGGGTTGAATGATGAGCTGAACCTGCAGTTGGCTATGGCATATGTTCCCACATACCAGTCTCTTTGTGATAAGGGTTCTATTTTGGAGAACAAAATAAAACAAGTTGAGAGCAGGAAGAGAAAGCACTCGGACAAGCATAGCTCGGGATCGTCTTAGAAACGTTCCCATTACGATGACAGTGGAAGCTCAGGATCCCACAAGCATGGGAAATTCAACAAGCACCACAACCACAACCGTCATGACAACAAGCATCATCGTGGTCATGACAATGACAAGTACAAGAACCACAAGGTGGATATAAGAGCCACCATAGTGGAAATGGAAGTGGCAGTGGAAGCCAGCCTGTCAAGAAGGACATCAGTCAGGTTGAATGCTTCAACTGCAAGAAGATGGGGCATTATGCAAATGAATGCCCAGAAAAGAAAGTTGAAGGACCCAACAAGCCCAACCCTTTTCAGAAGGGACAAGTTAACCACATCAATGTGGAGGAAGTCTATGAGGAGCCTGATGCGGTTGCTGGTAAGTTCAGACTCAATTCTATTCCAGCATTTGTTCTTTTTGATACTGGAGCATCGCATTCATTCATATCAAAAGCATTTGTTGATAGAAATGGGTTCCCAACTGAAAACATTGGGTGTCCAATAAAAGTTAGTTCTCCAGGAGGAGATATGATAGTAAGTCTTGGATGCCGGGATCTAGTAATAGAGTTTGGAAAGCATAAGTTTCCAGTGAGTCTGATAATCCTAGATTCCCAAGGACTGGACGTAATATTGGGAATGGATTGGATGGCTAAGTATGAAGGAGTACTAGATTGTGCTAATCGTACTGTCGCACTCACAACCCCGGAAAGAAAACGGATTAAATTCAAGTCTAACTTTGAATCAAAAGGGAGTAAGCTAAATTCTCTTAAGGGGGTTAGCATAGACAGTGTGCCAATTGTGAGTGAATATCCGGATGTGTTTCCGAAAGAATTGCTGGGAATGCCACCAGATAGAGATGTGGAGTTCCTTATTGATTTGCTACCAGGATCTGGACCAATAGCAAAGAGACCGTATAAGATGTCAGTTGATGAACTGAAAGAACTCAAGAAACAACTTGGAGAACAGTTGCAGAAAGGATTCATTCAACCAAGTTCTTCATCTTGGGGAGCCCCAGTTTTGTTTGTGGAGAAGAAAGATAGAAGTCAAAGGTTATGCATAGATTACCGTTCACTCAATGAGGTAACTATCAAGAACAAATACCCTTTACCCAGAATCAATGACTTGTTTGATCAGTTAGAAGCAGCTTGTGTGTTCTCAAAAATTGATCTTCGGTCAGGTTATTTCCAACTCAAGATAAGAGAACAAGACATACCTAAAACAGCTTTCACTACAAGGTATGGATTGTATGAGTATACCGTGATGCCATTTGGTTTAACCAATGCTCCAGCATACTTCATGAATTTGATGAACAAGGTGTTCATGGAATTCCTTGATAAATTTGTTGTCATTTTCATCGATGACATTCTAATCTACTCCAAGAGCAAAGAAGAGCATGAAGGACATTTACGTTTGATACTTGAGAAGCTTGGAGAGCATAAACTTTATGCCAAATTCAGCAAGTGTGAGTTCTGGTTGAATGAAGTTGGATTTCTTGGACATGTTATGACAAAAGATGGTGTGGCAGTTGATCCTGCTAAAGTTTTAGCTGTAACTGAATGGGAATCTCCCAAGTCAGTGAAATAAGTTCGTAGTTTCCTTGGCTTAGCAGGTTACTACAGAAGGTTCATTGAGAATTTCTCCAAGGTAGCTAAGCCTATGACAGAATTGCTAAAGAAAGACAAGAAGTTTGCTTGGTCTGAAGGTTGTGAACTCAGCTTTCAGGAATTGAAGAAGAAACTTGTGACAGCACCAGTATTGTGTTCGCCAGACTTGGAAAAAGATTTCCAAGTATATTATGATGCATCTCATCATGGTTTAGGTGCAGTACTTATGCTAGAAGGAAAAGTTGTGGCTTATGCCTCGAGACAACTCAAAACTCATGAAGTGAACTATCCTACTCATGATTTAGAGTTAGCCTCTGTTGTCCATGCACTCAAAACATGGAGGCACTATCTTTTGGGAAAACGTTGTGAAGTGTTCACGGATCACAAGAGTTTGAAATATATCTTCACCCAGAAAGAAATTAACATGAGACAAAGAATATGGCCAGAACTCATTAAGTACTATGATTTAAGTTTGCAATACCATCCCGGTAAAGCAAATGTTGTAGCGGATGCCTTAAGCCGTAAGGTTTTTGTGAATGGCCTTACCAAAGGAGAATTGCCAGATGAATTGTGTGCCCAATTTAGAGATCTCAGATTGGAAATTGTGCCTAAAGGACATCTCATGTCTTTGGATGTGCAACCCACTTTGTTGGACAGGATCAAAGAAGCCCAGAAGATTGATAAGGAAATTGAAGAGATTAAAGAAAAGATTGGCAAAGGAAAAGCCAAAGGGTTCCATGAAGACGAACAGGGTACCTTATGGCATGGAAAACGTATCTGTGTTCCACAAGATCCGGAGCTTCGGAAACTGATTTTGCAAGAAGCACACAACTCACCGTATTCCATTCATCCGGGTAACACCAAGATGTACATGGACATGAAGGAAAGATTTTGGTGGAATAATCTCAAGAAGGACATCGCCGAACATATTGCCTTGTGTGATGTGTGTAGTAGAGTGAAAGCGGAACACCAGAAACCAGCAGGTTTTCTTCAACCGCTACCTATTCCTGAATGGAAGTGGGACAAGATTGGTATGGATTTCATTACCGGATTACCAAGGACCCGGTCAGGATATGATTCTATTTGGGTAGTAGTAGATCTCCTAACTAAAGTAGCTCATTTCATACCCGTGAAGACAACTTATACAAGTGCTAAGTTGGCTAAGATCTACATGAGTAGAATTGTATGTCTGCATGGAGTGCCAAAGAGCATTGTGTCTGGTAGGGGAACTCAATTCACTTCCCATTTTTGGAGACAACTACATGATTCATTGGGAATAAGACTAATCAGATTCTTGAAGACATGTTGAGGGCATGTGCCCTAGACTATGGAGCCAGTTGGGATGAAAGTCTGCCTTACGCAGAATTTTCTTATAACAACAGCTATCAAGCCAGCATTGAGATCGCACCATTTGAGTTTCTCTACGGGAGAAAGTGTACCACCCCATTGTTATGGAATGGTGTGGGAGAAAGAAGTTTGTTCGGACCAGAACTTATCAAAGAAGCCGAAGAGAAAGTCAAGTTGGTTAAGGACAGATTGAAGATAGCACAATCCCGACAAAAAAGCTACGCAGATCCAAAGCGTAGAGAAGTCACCTACGAAGTCGGTGATAGAGCTTATCTTAGAGTGTCACCACTTCGTGGAGTGAAGAGGTTCGGAGTCAAAGGAAAGTTGGCCCCAAGATATGTTGGACCATTCAAGATTCTGAGTCGTAAAGGAGAAGTTGCCTATGAAATTGAATTACCGGAGTCATTGTCAGCTGTCCATAATGTGTTTCATGTGAGTCAGCTTAAGAAATGTCACCCAGAAATGGAAGAAACTTCTTTGAAGGATACTATACCTTTGGAAGAGGTTCAGTTAGAGAGTGATCTCACCTATGAAGAGAAGCCTATCAAGATTCTTGAGACTGCAGAAAGAGTCACACGGACTAAGACTATCAAGTTTTGCAAAGTGCAGTGGAACCATCATTCCGAAGAAGAAGCAACATGGGAAAGAGAAGATGATCTTCGGAAAGACCACCCTCACCTATTTTCTAGCCAATCCGAATCTCGAGGGCGAGATTCACCTTAAGAGGGTTAGATTTGTAACATCCCTAAAATCATGTTTCAAACTTATGCATATCATCCATGCATCCATGATCATATGAATTTCATTTCAAACAAATCATTTCAAAAACAGAAGCATTTATGCTTATTATTTCATGTAAGTTTGCTCTAGCCTTAGTAATATCTTCCCATGAGAAGAATATTTGTTTTGATTCAGTAAAGTTTGATAATTCAAACTTAGGCACCACCAAAAGTTTGAACAAAATTTCAAAAAAAAATGAGTGAATAAACCAATATTATGCCTATTTGAATATATATCACAAAGGCTTGGTTTTATTTTATTTTCATATGAACAAAGTATTTTGATTAAACAGTAGTGTTTGACACACATTTGAGTGCAAGGTTTACAGTATAAAAACCTAGAGAAGTTTTGAATTCAAACACATTTGATTTGGATTTGAAAATCATTTCAGAAAATTAAAACAAAAAAAGAAAAGGAGAAAGGAAATAGAAAAAGGCCAGCGCCAGCAATTGAGCCCAGCAACAGATCCAGCCCAGTTAGCCCACCCAGGTTCCCCCTCTCTCCTTCTCACTCGCGAACGAACCCAAAAGGTCACTAACGCCAGGAGCCCACCCCCTCGCTGCTTAACTCGCTGATGAGTGGACCCTGCGACCACGTCGCCTTCGTCGTCAATCACGCGCGCCTGCGCCGCTCGCTCCGCCGTTACCTCGCCGCTGTTACTGCGCGCTTAATTGCCATTGATACGCCGCACTATCCTCGCCCCCGCTCTGGATATAAGATTCCCTCGGCACCGCGGCCATTTCCCCTCACCTAGCGCCACCTCTACGCCCCCAGGCTGCCCACAATTGCCTCTGCACCGCTGCAGACAGAACAACTCCGGCAGGCGATTCCGGTAAGCTCCGACCGCCCCTCTGCCTCTGGTTCAAACGAGCGTGACCGCCACATCCTTGTGCATCTGCTAACACCCCTAGTCTGCCTGCTCATGACCCAGGTCGCCGTTCTCGTGCACGCCCGCAACCACCAGCGCCGCCGCTCGACTCCGACGAGCAATAGCGGTAAGAACTGAGCGCCCCTTGCCTCCCCTTTGGTACCATCTTGTTCGCCAGACCCTTGCGCATCTCCTAAACCCTCTGCCTTGTGCTAGGACGATGCAGAGCCTCGACAACGACCTCGACAGCAAGCAACAGACGCCACCCGCAACTCCGACGAGCCCCAGCGACCGTGTCCGTGCGCCCCTTGCCAAGCCGTCACCAGGTTGAGCATCAGCACGACGTCGCGTTTCTGTTAAGCGTCTCCGACGAACCCCTAGCCATCTGTAGCACCGCGCCGCCGTAGGCAGAGCTCGCCGCCGCCTGTCGCCGCTGCCAGCGCCGCCACTGGATGGTCAGGGTGCTGTGCGCCGTTAGATCTAGATCTTGCGGGTAGGATAGAACGCGAGCGAAGCGTTAAGTTTAGATCTGAGCCGTGCGATTAAGTCAGATCCAGCGGCTCAGAAGCGTGATCCAAAGCAAACCGGTACGCGCCAATAAGATTAAGACGCGTGGCATCTGTTTAGGTTTAAAAACATAATTTGAATCTATTAGATGTTTAAATTTGTTTTGGCTATAACTTTTGATCCCCACGTTAGAATTTGACAAATTTTATACCGTTGGAATCAGGAGAGCAAGCTCTTTCTAAATATGCAATGTGTTACATGTTTTGCTTCTGTTAAAATAGTTTTATTTGCCGAAACTTGTGTAGGGCTAATTTGAATATATGAAATGTTTAGGAAATGTTTTAGGGTTTAAATAAATGTTGTTTGACAAGTTTTTAACTTGTTAATGAACCAGTATTGTACACTTGCTTGGTTGAGTTTTAAAAATCATCACATATCATTTTGCATGCATGCATATATTTTTGATTGTATATGTTTTGTATGTGATTTGTGGCTATATTTCTTTGTGTAGATTTTGGTGCTAGTGATTGTGATTGTGAAGAGTGTAACTACTCTCCAAACTACCAAGGCAAGTGGTACTTCATGAATAATTTTATCCCTATGTTTTTACTAAGCATTAGAAATATTTTGTTAGACTTGCATGTTATATTTTGCTTATATGCCATGTTGGGTAATCCTAGTAGTTGTAGAATTGCTAGAAAATTTCTAAGTTAGGATATTATCTATGCCATGCTTAGCCTAGCTAGTAGCAACCAAGGGTTGGTAAAATATATACATGCTATGATGAAAATATTTCTAAGTCTTTGGACTTGTGTTTTGCCTAATAAAACAACTAAGTAAATGAAACACCTGGGTGGAATGGAAGGAATGGTTTGTGTTGAGTGGTTACACAAGTCCAGGGGACTGGTGAACCTTGTGTATCTCACTTGTGGAAAGCCACCCAGGAACAAAGAGATTTTAGAGGCCAAGTGTTGAGAAGCTTCTAGTGCAGCCACTTGGCAATATGGGCTCTGCCTGGATCATATAGGTTGCTAGAACTTAGCCATTTGGACAGTTGGTGGTAGTGGGAATGATAGGTTGGAGCGCGTCCATTTGGTCTAAGGGAAGGCTTCTGAAAGGTCCTGTCTTGGTGAAAATCAAGTCTGGTGGGGAAAGTGCACAACCTCTGCAGATGGAAATACCTAAGTATTTAGCCATGTCCCTGGAAAAGGACAACTTGAGCATCAAGACATGGAAGCTATCTAGAATCTCCTCATCCCAATTTCTAAGTAAAAACTTGTGGGTGAACAAGGGTGAAGGACCTCAATGTCTATTGGTGGTTCCTTGGGAAAATTTTTGACAAAGAAAAACTTAGTGATTTCAACTAATAGGCAAACTCTATTTTGAGCAAAGCAAGCCAAGCTACACTTAGCCAAATTGCATATAGTACTTAGTCCACCTAAATTATACTAAGGTATCACTTGCCAATACTATTCCAATGTATTGACCCACTGTGGCTGTAACTTGTGATGTTGCAGGTTACTCTGATGAGGATTAGGTGTCATGAGTCTACACTCAACATGTTTGCCTGTGGCACATGAAGATGAAGACTTTTATTTATTTACTTATTCAAACTCTTGTACTAGGCCTGTGGCCTTGGAGTTGTAAAGACTATGTTTATCTCTGGAATGGCTGTAATAATGACCTTTGTATCTGTGTACTTCATCTTAAACTGTGGATGCTAGCATTGATCCAGGGACTAGCATTGCAATCACAGGGATCCTTTTCCTTTATAAAGGAGGGATCTTACCGATCATCGGTATCTTCATACCTAGTTTGATCTCGTTACTGACATGTACTCTTTTCTTGTTTCCGTGATATAACATTCTAGTGATCAAATCACTTTCTTGCAAGCTAACCAATGTGATATCACCGAGAGGGCCCAGAGTATATCTATCCATCATCGGGATGAACAAATTCCACTCTTGATCCATGGGACTCAACATAACACTTTATTAGCATTGAACCCATCTTTATAATCACCCTGTTACGGTGTGACGTTTGATGTTATCAAGATACTCTTCCAGTGTTAGTGATTGACATGATCTCATGGTCCAAGGATTAGGATTACTTCGTATGATGTTATAGAAATATAAACTCAATGACTTTGATCGTAATGCTATATTTTGGATGAATGCTAATCACCCCATTCCAATAATGTTGTGACCTTGTTATTAACAACATCCAATGTCCATGATCAGGAAACCTTGATAATCTTGTTAATCAACGCGCTAGTTTATAAGAGAGGCATAACTATGAACTTTTTGTTTGTTTATTAAACACACATGTATTAACGTTTCCATATTAATACAATTATAGCATGCAAAATAAACATCTATCATATACTTGAAATATACATAATAACCACTTTATTATTGCCTCTCAGGGTATGTTCCCTTCAGTCTCCCACTTGCACTAGAGACAATAATCTAGTTACATAGTGAGAAATCTAACACCCATGGAGTTCTGGTGTTAATCATGTTTTTCTCTAGGGAGAGTTTTAGTCAACGGATCTGCTACATTGAGATCCGTGTGTACTTTACAAATCTTTATATCCCCATCCTTGACATGCTCGCGGATAGAGTGAAACTGACGCTTAATATGCTTCGAATTCTTGTGAGACCTTGGTTCTTTGGCATTGGCTATGGCTCCATTGTTGTCACAATAGATCACCATTGGGTCCAACGTGCTCGCAACCACACCTAGTTCAGTTATAAATTCCTTCATCCAAACTGCTTCCTGAGCTGCTTCCGAAGCAGTAACATATTTGGCCTCCATTGTTGATCCCGCCACCACGGGTTGTTTGGAACTCCTCCAACTAACCGCTCCACCATTCATGGGAAATACGTATCCGAATTTAGACTTAGATTCATCCGGATCGGTGTTGAAGCTGTGTCGACATAACACTTAGCGACGAGCTCTTCTTCACCTCCGTACACGAAAAACATATCCTTAGTTCTTCTCAAGTACTTAAGGATATTATTGAGCACTATCCAGTATACTGATCCTGGATCATATTGGTATATACTAGTTAAACTAATAGCATATGCCACATCCGGTATTGTACATAGCATGACGTACATTATAGAGCCTATGGCTGAAGCATAGGGACTTTGTCCATTATCTCTCTTTCTTCCGCCGTAGCCGGACTTTAACTCTTACTCAATGCTTTCCTTGTAACATAGATAAGAACCCTGTCTTACATCCGTCCACTTTAAATTTGTTAGACCCCACCATTTAAGGTAAAGGCCCCTGTGATTGCAATGCTAGTCCCTGGATCGAATTTCTAGCATCCACAGTTTAAGATGAAGTACACAGATACAAAGGTCATTATTACATCGTCATTCTAGAGATAAAATAGTCTTTACAACTCATTATCCCAAGGCTAATACATAGAGTTCACAACATAAAGTAAAAAAACAGAAGTCTTCTTCTTCATGTGCCATAGGCAAACATGTTGAGTGTAGACTCATAACCCTAATTTCCATCAGAGTAACCTATAACATCATAAGTTACAACCACAGAGGGTCAATACATTTGGAATTGTATTGGCAAGTGATACCATTGTAATATAGTAACATCTATTATCTATATGAATTTTGCTAAGTGTAGTTCAGGCTGGCTTTGCTCAAAATGCTTAAAATGTACGTTACCGGGGACACGACTAAGTACTTAGGTTTTACCCTCTCGAAAGGTGGTGCACCTTCCCCACAAGACTCGACATGCATCGAGACGAGACTTTTCAGAAGCATCCCCTTAGACCACCATGGACGCGTTCCATCCTACCAACCCTACCACCAACTGTCCATATGGCTAAGTTATTGCAACCTAGTTCGTCAAAGCAGAGCCCATATGCCATGTGGTTGCACTAGAAGCTTCTCAACACTAAACATCTCAAATCCCTTTATTCCTGGGTGGCCATCCACAAGTGTGATACACAAGGTAAACCATAGACATGGGCCCTATGTAACAACTCAACACAAACCATTCTTTCCATTCCACCCAGGTGATTCATTCACATAGTTGTTTTATTAATCAAAAACATAGCCAGAGACTTTGCATAATATCATAGCATGAATATTCCACCCTTGTTTTCTACTAGCTAGGCTAAGCATACTAGTATAACAAGTTTCTTAACTTAGGGAAATTTTACTAAGACATTATCTATAAGATTTCCCAAGGCATAACATATACTTAGAAAAATCTCCATGCAAATCCTACTCAAAATATCACTAATTCATAGTAAACATAGTAGGACAAAATATGAAGCATCACTTTCTTTGGTAGCTTGGAGAATAGGAACAATCCTCACAATCATAATCACCATAATCACCAAAATCTACACATGAAATCATAACACCAAATTCACATTCAGTATACAAACCAAAATATATATGAATGCATGAAAATGCAATGGAATGATTTTCGACACTAAACAAGTCAAACTAAACAGTACTGAACACAAAGGAAACTTTCTAAAGTCTAAATAAACCAAAATTTACTCTAAAACAAATTTATAAACAAATTATATAGCCAAAATAAGATTTTTCTGTATAAAATTCTAATTTTGCAGAAGCAAATGGCCAAACCAAGGCCATATATGCAAAGAGTTTATTTTTCCGAATCCAATGATATATTATTTGTAATTTTTGGACAAACAGATCAAAAGTTATTGAATTTACAAGTTTGAATAACTAATAGATCTAAATTCAGATTTTAAATCGAATCCGGTGACACGCTGCACGTTCTGATTGGCGCGTACCGCTTCGCGCTGGATCGTGTTTATTAACCGTTAGATCTAAAGTAGATCCTGTGGTTCTGATCAACTCGTACCCCTTCGCTTCTATCTCTAATCCTAACCGCTAGATGAAGATATAAAGGCCTAGATCTAAACAACAAAAGATTGGCACTGCCTGTGACACACCGGCAAGCCTAGAGGGGTAGGAGGTTGGTGTTGATGCTTACCAGAGTCGCGAGGATGCGGTGAAGCTCAACATGTGCTGGCTTGGACAGGGGCGCACTGACACGGGCTCGGGTGCTCGTCAGAGTTGGTACTAGCGTCGGGTGCTCACGAACTGCGACAGAGTCGACGACCTAGGGTGCAAGCAAGCAAACGGTGGGAATTAGCACCTATGCAAGACAAAGGCGAACTCACTCGCGTGAAATAGAGATCAAGGGGCGCTAGGGCTTTACCGTGATTGCTCGCCGGAGACGAACGGCGCCTCGGGTGCTTGCAGGGGTTGACGGGGACGATGACCTAGGGAAATTTAGAACAAACAGAAGGTATGAGAAGATGCGCAAAGCGATGCCGATGCATGTTGTGTGAACCTAGAGGAAAGGCGCATTCGGAGCTTACCGGAATAGCTCGCCGGAGCTGCTCGGGTCTGCAGCGGTGCGAGATGAAATTGCGAGAGCCTGGCGGCGCTTGGGGTTTGAAGTGTTGGGGGAATGGTCGAAGAGGGGTGGTGATTAAGTAGCCGGAGAAGGGGCAGGGATTGCGCACGGAATCAATGAAATTTAACAAATTAACGCGGCAGTCACTACGGGGAAGAAACGGTCGGAGGAACTGGTCGCAGGCGAGATTTGGGGACGACAATACTCATGTGAAAACGGGCCTAGTGGTCAGCGGTTGGGGGTATGCGCGCGAGTGAAAATCTGCGAGGAGAGAGGGAAAGCTCCCGGGTGGGCTTAGTGGGCTGCTGGGGCTTGCTGGGCCAGAATGGGTGCGCCTGTTTTATTTTTTTTCTTTGTCTTTTTCCAATTCTGTTTTAATTTTCTAGAATGGATTTTAATGCTCATTTCAAATCCAATTTAATTCAAATCCTCACAAAAATTTTGTATGGTGATCCTAGTATCCAAAAGTGTGACAAACACATAAATACACTCAAAAAATCATTTTGAGGTTATTAAATAAAATAAAAACCAAGCGCCATATGTATATAATAAAACATGTATAAATATGGTTCAAATAGGGTTTTTGTTTTGAAATTTTTTGTGCAAGATTAATATGCCGTTATGCTATGAATGCAACAATATGAATTTGCATTTGATGAAATTTGGGATGTTACAAATCTAGCCCCCTTAAGATGAATCTCGCCCTTGAGATTCGGATTGGCTAGCAAATAGGTGCGGGTGATCTTTCAGAAGGTCATCTTCTCTTTCCCAAGTTGCTTATTCCAGGTTATGATGGTTCCACTACACTTTGCAGAATTTGATAGTCTTAGTGCGAGTGACTCTTTCTGCTGTCTCAAGAATCTTGATAGGTTTCTCTTCGTAAGTGAGATCACTCTCCAACTATACTTCTTCCAATGGTATAGTGTCCTTCAATGAAGTTTCTTCCATCTCCGGATGACACTTCTTCAGTTGAATCACATGAAACACATTGTGAACTACAGAAAATGATTCAGGTAATTCAATCTCATAGGCCACTTCTCCTTTGCGGCTCAAAATCTTGAATGTCCCTACATAAGCTCTATCACCTACCTCATAGGTGACTTCCCTATGCTTTGGATCTGTGTAACTCTTTTGTCGGGACTGGGCTATCTTCATTCTGCCCTTTACCAATCTGACTTTCTCTTCATCTTCCTTGATTAGTTCTGGTCCGAACAAATTTCTTTCTCCTACTCCACTCCATAGTAATGGTGTAGTACACTTCCTTCCATAAAGGAATTCAAACGGAGCCATCTCTATGCTCGATTGATAGCTGTTATTTTAAGAGAATTCTGCGTATGGCAAACTTTCATCCCAACTTGATCCATAGTCTAACGCACAAGCTCTCAACATATCTTACAAAATCTGATTGGTCCTTTCTGTCTTCCCATCAGTCTGAGGGTGAAAAGCTGTGCTGAATTCTAGTCTAGTTCCCAATGATTCATGCAGTTGTCGCCAAAATGCGAAGTGAACTGAGTTCCTCTATCAGACACAATACTTTTAGGCACTCCATGTAAACATACAATCCTATTCATATAGATCTTAGCCAATTTAGCACTTGTATACGTAGTCTTCACTGTTATGAAATGAGCCAGTTTAGTTAGGCGATCCACAACAACCCATATAGAATCATATCCACATCTGGTCCTTCGCAATCCGGTGATAAAATCCATACCAATCTTATCCCATTTCCAATCAGGAATAGGTAGTGGTTGCAATAACCCTTTCGGTTTCTGATGTTCCGCCTTCACTCTACTACATACATTACACAAAGGAATGTGTTCCGCGATATCTTTCTTGAGATTGTTCCACCAAAATCTTTCTTTCACATCCGTGTACATCTTGGTGTTACCCGGATGAATAGAATAGGGTGAATTGTGTGCTTCTTGCAGAATCAATATCCAAAGTTCCAGATCTTGTGGAATGCAGATATGCTTTCCATACCATAAAGTACCTTGTTCATCTTCATGAAATCCTTTAGCCTTCCTTTTACTAATTTTACTTTTAATCTCCTCTATTTCCTTGTCCAACTTTTGGGCTTCTTTGATCTTATCCAACAGTGTTGGTTGAACTTCCAAAGACATGAGATATCCTTCAGGTACTATCTCCAATCTTAGCTCTTTGAATTGAGCACACAAATAATGTAGCAATTCTCCTTTAGTGAGACCATTCACATAAACTTTATGGCTTAAAGCATCTGCTACAACATTTGATTTACCGGGATGGTATTGCAAACTCAAGTCGTAATCCTTGATGAGTTAAAGCCACCTTCTTTGTCTCATGTTAAGCTCTTTCTGTGTGCAAATATATTTCAAACTCTTGTGATCAGTGAACAATTCACAACGCATTCCCAATATATAGTGTCTCCATGTTTTGAGTGCATTGACAATAGAGGCCAACTCCAAGTCATGAGTAGGATAATTCACTTCATGAGTTTTGAGTTGTCTCGAGGCATAAGCCACAACTCTTCCTTCTTGCATTAAAAATCCACCCAATCCTTGGTGAGATGCATCACAATAGACTTGAAAGTCCTTCTCTAAATCTGGCAGACATAAGACTGGTGCTGAAACTAGTCTATTTTTCAACTCTTGGAAACTGATTTCACATCCTTTAGTCCAATCAAACTTCTTCTCTTTCTTAAGCAACTCTGTCATTGGCTTAGATAATTTTGAGAAATTCTCGATGAATCTTCTATAGTATCCTGCCAAGCCTAGGAAACTTCGAACTTCTTTAACTGACTTGGGATATTCCCACTCAGTTACAACTGACACCTTTGCGGGATTGACAGCTATACCATCTCCAGACACAATATGTCCAAGAAATCCAACTTCACTCAACCAAAATTCACACTTACTAAACTTGGAATACAACTTGTGCTCCCTTAGTTTCTCAAGAATCAAATGCAAATGTTCTTCATGATCTTCTTTGCTCTTGGAATAGATCAAAATGTCATCGATGAATATGACAACAAACTTGTCAAGAAACTCCATGAATACCTTGTTCATCATGTTCATGAAATAAGATGGTGCATTTGTTAATCCAAATGGCATCGCAGTATACTCATACAATCCATACCTAGTGGTAAAAGCAGTCTTAGGTATGTCTTTCTCTCTAATCTTTAGCTGAAAGTAGCCTGACCAGAGACCAATCTTTGAGAACACTCGAGCTCCTTCTAGCTGATCAAATAGATAATTGATTCTTGGTAAAGGATACTTATTATTTATAGTCACCTCATTGAGTGAACGATAATCTATGCATAGCCTTTGACTTCTATTTTTCTTCTCAACAAACAGAACTGGTGCACCCCAAGATGAAGAACTTGGTTGGATAAATCCTTTCTACAACTGTTCTCCAAGCTGTTTCTTGAGTTCTTTCAACTCATCAACTGACATCTTGTAGGGCCTTTTTGCTATTGGTCCAGATCCTGGTAGTAAGTCAATAAAAAACTCCACATCTCTATCTGGTGGCATTCCTAGTAATTCCTCCGGAAACACATCCGGGTACTCTTTCACTACTGGTACACTGTCTATGCTAATCCCCTTAAGAGAATTTAGCTTACTCCCTTTGGATTCAAAGTTAGACTTGAACCTAATCTGTTTCTTACCCGGGGTTGTGAGTGTAACAGTACGATTGGCACAATCTATTACTCCCTCATACTTAGTCATCCAATCCATGCCCAAAATTACATCCAATCCTTTTGAATCTAGGATTATCAGACTAACTAGAAACTTATACTTTCCAAACTCTATTACTAGATCATGACATCCAAAATTCACTATCATCTCTGCACCTGGAGAGCTTACATTAATAGGACATACAATAGTTGAAGTTGGAATTCTATTTTTGTCTACAAATTCTCTTGATATGAATGAACGCGATGTGTCGGTATCAAAAAGGACAAGTGCTGGAAAGGAATTAAGCTTGAACTTACCAGCCACAGCATCAGACTCCTCATAAATTTCTTCCACGTTGATGTGGTTCACTTGACCCTTCTGAAAAGGGTTTGGCTTATTGGCTCCATCACTCTTCTTTTCTGGGCATTCATTTGCATAGTGCCCAGTTTTGTTGCACTTAAAGCATTCAACCTGACTGATGTCCCTCTTAGCTGGCTGACTTCTATTGCCATTTCCACTGTGATGGCTCTTCTGTCCACTCTTGTGGTTATTATATCCACCATTGTCATGACTACGGTGGTTCTTGTTATCATGGTGACGGTTACTGTTGTGGTGGCTGTTATATTTCCGGTGTTCGTGGGATCCAGAACCTCCACTATCTTCACCGTGGAAACGCTTGTGACCAAGTCCTTGTTCACAGAACGTAACCAGTCAGTGGCTACCATTGGATCAGTGGTGCCTGAAAACTCAGTAGGCCTCAATCTTAGAAACCTTGTAAGCATATCAAAGGTTGGTGGGTTGTTTTGATTGTTGTTGTTGTTGTTGTTGTTGTTTTGGTTCTGATTCTAATTAGCCATGAAATGGGTCATCATTTGCATCAACTGAGTCTGGGATGTCATCAGCTATTGCATCTCATTGCCATTGTTGTTATTGTTGTTAGTGTTGGGATTGGCACGACGGGGAGGCATCTGTGGTTTCAATAAGGATAAGTAATGAGATATAACCCATAGATGCTAACATGCACAATACAATACATAGCAACATTCACAATAAGCAAGCACAAGATAAACTTAGAGTTTAAAACAACATGAAAACATGTTTGCAAAGTAAACACACTAGAAAATCCATCCAGATGTTGGATGATCATTGCGACTCGATAAATAAAAAGATGATAGATAGGTAGATTGTCGAGTAGTCAACACTACTCCTCCATGTCGACCTCTTCGTCCACTAGAGTAAGTCATGCTGTCTCCGTTGCTGCCTTGTACTCCTCCACGTTGGTGGTTAAAGCATCTACCTTCGCCCGGAGGGCTCTCTTCTACGAGCGCAGCATCTCTATCACTCCCTGCTGTGTCTCTAGCTCAAGATCCTTGAGCTCTATCTCGCCCTTCATCTCATTGATCTTCTTGTTCCTATCCTGAACTCTCTTTTCTTGATTCTTGAACCTCTGGTCTTGCTTCTCAAACCTAGCCTCCATTTCCTTGATGCTCTCATCCTGCTCCACGAAGGCCTTGTGTTTCTCCCTCAATTGGACTTGAAGCTCGTCATTGCTAAGAATGACGTTGGTCCTATCGGTGTTAATGTGCCTAACGAGGCTCTCTAGGTCCTGAAGGTAGAGACATACAGGCTCAACAGTCTCTCTAGTGGCATCGTCATACACTATAGCCTCTCCCTCCTCGTCACGTCTCCCAAATGGGTGGAAGTAGAGGCCCCTGAGCTTGGTGGAGTGGCGTCCACAAAGGCGTCCAAGTATCTCCTACATGGCAACGTCGAGTCCCTTCTCCTTGTCATCTTGCATTAACTTGAAGGCAATCTCCTCGGTGGGTGGATCCTTCTGGCGTCCTGGCTGCGAGACTCTAAATCCCAATAGATCTTGTGGAGACCCCAGGATTTCTCCCGAGATTACCCATTATGCAAACCACGACGATCCCATGATCAGTGACTCGTGGAGCATAATCGACATAGTATTAAAGTACACATCCATTACAGTACTGAATACAATAAGTCTTACATAAATAGTCTTACAACAGGGCCACAAGGGCATGAATAGATAGTAGCAGTAGAACAAATAAATGCGGAAGACCCGAGTCATGCCATAGCCCATAGGGTGCCTGACTCGGAAAAACGCCCTAGTTCGCGAAGTGGTCGTCGTAACCTTCAGTGTTCCCATATTCCTGCTCATAATCTGGCCACGTAAATAGCCAGGGACAATGCCGGTGAGTACTTGGAATGTACTCGCAAACCACCTTAGGAAGAACAATAATAGAAGATATGCAATATGGCGGTAGTAGGATGGCTCCATGAGAGGTTCTTTTATAAACCAGTTTATTTTGTAGATATAGCGTATCTCTATAGATTTGTTGAAAACCTTTGTAAACCATTTTGGAAACCTTTTTGAAAAGTTTTAAGAAAACACCAGGATTGGGTCACCCATTTTTTTTCCTTCCGGTCATCTCATGACCAAACTCCTTCCTCCTTTTTCCTGACTATCTCATGGTCAAATCATTTTCAAGCCATCGCTTTTCTGAAGTCCTTTTTGAAAACAAAACCAGTACCACTCTACAGCAACCTTCCCAACCTTCCATGACCATGGACTCGGCTATTCGAATAGATTTACACTCTACAGAGGTTGCACACTTTACCCACACCATCCGATTACCCGTCCATGATCTACACCGATCGTGGGTCGAGTAATCGGTCAAGACCTTCCAGATGCCCTCTCCAATGCAAGTGCCTACCCTATGAAGTTAATCCCTTCAAAACCGGTATGCCCTATATAGTCACAAGCCAACCAGAGCGCGTTTTGAACCTCTCGATGTGCTCTTTCAATGAGGGGCTCATAGTATCGTCTGGCCTCCATTAGACGGTATTTACCTTCACCAGACCAATGTTTCACATCGGCCTTTTCACGTGAAGGCCCAGCTCTGGGGATTTTTTGCCCCTGTTGTAGTGTGAGGCACCTATACCAGATTAGACAGACTTCCAGCCCAGCCTCGTCCCATTCTAGAGTAATGTGTTTGCACAGGTTAATGGTTCTAGCAAAACTGCAAAGAACCGGGTGCGTTTTCAAAATCATATTTCCTCCATCATTTGTCCGACCATTTTGTAAACCAAAACCTTTCTCATTTTCAACACCACTTGGTAGGCCAAGCCTCACCAAGGTTTTCTCGTAAAACATTTTTGTAAGCCCTTTTTCCGGGTTCTTCCCATCCCATAGTTTTTGTTTCGGCTAAAGCGGGGTTTCAAAAAGGGGCATGGTGTTATACACCGTCTATCATACTAGGGGCAGGTAGGTATCATAGAAGTGGGTTGTACCTATTGGTACTAAGAGTAAGGGTTTGGAGGATCCAAACACTCCCCACATAACATAATATAGTAAAACAATGCATTTTGCATAAACGGGTGGATAAAACTTGCATAGATAAAATAATAGGGCATATGAGAAAGAAGGTGGTTTGCTTTTGTTGGCAACTTGTCCCTGTTCTCCTTCTTCAAAATACTCCGAATCACCTTCCTCATATCCTTCCGCGTTCATATCTATCATCGCAAAATAAAAGAACAAGCAACATACCACACATCAACCACGGAGCAAACATAGAAACAGTACAGATCAGATACTCAACTGAGCAAACCAACCCACACACTTGCAGCTACTGAACATAACAAGCCAATGCCACTGGAATCAACTAAAAAGGACACTTCAAACAACTACGATGAAAATAATGGTGAACCCTAGTTTAGCAAGCAAACAAGAGGCTCAACTAGTTTATATGAGTGAACAATGACCAAAAATAATTTTGCTGGATAGGTATCTGAAACACCAAACCAACCCAGCTAGATTCATATTTTTAGCTATTAAGGTTTATTTTTAGCAATTTTAAAACTGCAGACAACACTAGAAACAAACAAATAATTCTCAGTGGAGAAGTACTACTGCTAAAAGTACAAACTCCTGGGAGTAAGGGGGTACAGAATATGCTCAACTCCTGGAGTTGGAATTACTCAAAAAGGTGCTTCACGGAAGCTTCTAGAATTTCTGCAAGAAGCTTATGTCCCAAACTTGTTAAATTTCTAACAGATGCTAAAAAACTCCTAAAGGTGTGAGTCCAATTTTACTGGATGGGTAGTTTCAGTAGGAAGGCATAGGATGTGGTTACATAATTTTCTGATATACAGAAAATTTACTAAGAATAAAACAGTTTATACATCATCATTTCACCTCAAAAATTCTCAAAAAAGTTACAGGAACTATTTTAGCAATCTACCAATGCGGGGTGGTGAGGATTTACAGAGGCTATTCCTCAACATTTGAATCAGGTCAAAAGGAGGTACTGGTGATTTTTGGTGGATTTAAAGCTACAGCACACATTTCTGGGAAAAAATTTAACAGGAAAAGAAAAAGGGCAGGGGGTCTCTGGGCTTGGGTCATGGTCCGCGCAAGGGCTGGGCCGGCCTATTTGCTCGGCAGCGTGCGCGGGAGCTGGGGTTCAAATCCCCGGTGGGGGCCCCGTGTGTCAGCGGCAGTGAGCCAACGAAGGGGTATAGGGCGACATGGGTCGTCGGATCTGAAGAGATCCAACGGCCCAGGGCTTGTCTTCCTCGTGGGGGAGGTGGCGCTGGCCACACTAACCCTAGAAGCTACTGCAGTGATTGGGGAGGCTCACCCTGGGGAAGAGAAGGGTCGGGGATGGCGAGGCTCGATGCAGTCGATGACGCGGATCTGAACGAGGGGCAGCAACGGTGGCTTCGGCTCCTGAGGCGGCCAGGGGCGTGCTCGCGGCGTCTGCATCCACGTCTCCTCTCCGGCGACGCCCTATCAGTTCCTGGGGAAGGGGAAGGGCAGGGTTAGAGGTTCTGTATGCGGCATGCATGCATGTGTGGAAAACTGAGAGGGAGAGGGAGCATGGCGACGGCAACCTTCACCGTTCTCCTTCGGCGCAGCGGTGGTGCGGCGAGCGGCATGGGCTGCAGGAGCCTAGTAGGCTCGGCTCCACTCTGGGGTTGGTGTGGGGGTGGATTGGGAGTGGAATGGCGTGGGTGAGGGGCGCTGGGTGTCTCGGGGGTCTTTAATCCATAGTGGGAGAACCCACGGTGCACCGGGTGTAGGGGTGGTCGTGGCAAGGGCTGAGGGCGGTGATTGGCCAGGCGCGTGGTGGTGGAGTGTCTCCGCGTGAGGTGAGAGGGGTATGGTGCGCGGGGGCTGCCTCGTGGCCTCGGGATGGCATGGGCTAGCCTTATGATGCCTCTGCTCACCATGTGCTCGATGTTATGTCTTGTCCTGGTTGAGCTAGCGGCAGGCGGGGTGCTACGTAGGTATTGGCGCAGGATGGTTGAGAGGGGAGAGGACAGTCTCCTGCACGCGTGGGCGGCGTCGTTTTGCACCAGGGGACGGGGTGACACGGGCGCGCTCGACGTGGCCGGGGCGACGTGATCGTCTCGGGTTGGGGGTAGGAGGGGTTATGGGTGAGCGAGGGAGGGACGTGGGCGGTGCCTGGGGAAGGTGCGCGCGAGGCGCGGTCCCAGGCACGACAGAAGGGAGGCGAACATGGTCGGGAGACAGTCCAGACAAGATTTGGGCGATCTACCGCCCTTCCTCTCTCTCTCTCGTCTTGGGGTGACAAGGGGCTTCCAGGGTGGTGGTGTGGTGTACCTCTGCATGTTAGGGTCGTTCCAGGCCATTTGCATGCGTTGAAGCGGGCGTGGTGAGAGTGGGAAGGGTGTGGGGGCGATCTAGGGAAACAAGGGCTCGGGGGTGACTTTGTTCGATGCTCCCTTCGATCTCAAGCCTCTAATGGATGAGAGAGGGATATGGCGGTGTAGAGGGATGTGAGAGTAGTGGGTCCATGCCTTGGTTTCTTCCTGGATCACTCCCATTAGCTTGCAAGGTTCCTCCAAAGTTGGCAAAAATTAAGGTGACCATTTCCCATTTTGCCACTAGTGTATAAAACACTTACATGCAATGGGCTTGGGGTTGGGGTTTAACCAAAGTGGATGGTGGGTTTTAGAGTGCTCATGTCAAGGTGTCAAGGCATGAGCTTGCATGGCCAAAAGGGTTTTTGGCTTCATCACACCATATCTCCAAAGTTGTAACAAGGCAAGGAGATAAAGGACTTAGCCAAAATTTGGAATCCTTCTCTAGTTTCCAAACCAACAAACCAAGGTGGTACTAGTGATTACTAAGCATTGTTCTAGGTCTCAAGCATGTGAACAAGCAAGCAAGGGCACACTATCATGGCAAGTACATAAGTAACAGGGCAACACTAAGGATCAAGCATTCTAGTCAAGTAAACCAATAATAGTAAGAACAATCTTAAAAAAATTTATTCCCCCCTAAACTTTGGACTCCTACTTAAACAAATAAGATTTAAAATTTTTGGTATGTTACAGACCTTCCCCCCTTAGAAGAATCTCGTCCCGAGATTCGTGAGCTGAGGCGTGAAGAGATGGGGTTATTCCTTCCTAAGGTAATCTTCTCATTCCCAGGTGGCTTCTTCCTCTGAGTGGTTGCTCCATTGAACCTTGTAGAAGGTTATGCAGCAGCGCCGTGTTAGTCGATTGGCCTTCTCTAGAATCTTGATGGGTACTTCTCTGTAGGTTAGATCCTGATTGAGATTGATAGTTTGGTAGTCGATTTTCTTGAAGTCTTCGGGCTTGTCGGGTACTTGGAGGCACTTTCTGAGTTGGGACACGTGAAAGACGTCATGGAAGTCGGACAACTCGGAGGGTAGATCCAGCTGATATGATACTCTGCCTCGTTGGGCGATAATCTTGAAGGGCCCGATGTATCGTGGATCGAGTTTCCCTTTCTCATGGAAGCGCTGCATTCCTTTAAGAGGAGAGACACGTAGATACGTGAAGTCTCCCTTGTTGAAGACCACGTCGCGGCGTTTCGTGTCAGCGTAGCTCTTCTGGCGAGACTGGGCAGCTTTCAAATGATCTCTTGCTAACTGGACTTGTTCCTCGCCCGCTTTTATCACATCTGGGCCGAAGATTTGGCTCTCTCCGGTTGCGGTCCAGTTCAGCGGTGTTCGGCGTTTTCTCCCATAAAGAAACTAGAAGGATGCCATTTTCAGACTTTCTTGATAGCTATTGTTATAGGAGAATTCGGCGAAGGGCAAGTAATCCTCCCATTTGGCTCAGTACGCTAGGACACACGAACGGAGCATATCCTCTAGGACTTGATTGACTCTCTCTGTCTGCCCTCCTGTGGACAGATGATAGGCGGTGCTGAAAGACAGATTGGCACCTAGGGCTTCGTGCAATTTCTTCTAGAAATGTGAGGTGAATTGTGGTCCGGGGTCGGACATTATTTCCTTTGGTACCCCATGGAGGCTAACAATTCGGGAAATATATAGTTTTGCCAGTTGCTGTCCATTATAGGAGGTCTTCACGGGGAGGAAGTGGGCTACTTTGGACGGGTAATCCACAATAACCCATATGGAGTCATGTCCCCTACTGGACGTGGGTATGTCGATGATGAAGTCCATTTCGACTTTCTCCCATTTCCATTACGGATCTTCATTGGTTGCAATAATCCCGCAGGGCTTTGATGTTCGGCCTTAACTCTCTGGCATATATCACATTTGGTTACAAATAGGGCGATCTCTCTTTTCATCCCATGCCACCAATATTGTTCCTTCAGATCTTGGTACATTTTGGTACTCCCCGGGTGGATGGAGTAGAGGGTCTCGTGAGCCTCCTTCATGATGATCTATTTTATCTCATGCTTGTTGGGAACACAAATGTGTCCTTTGTACCATAGGACGCCCTTATCATGAACCTTGAATCCGGGAGCATTTTCCCTCTCCATTCGGCGCTTGATTCCTTTAATGCTGGGATGACCTTTATGAGCCTCTTGGATCTGGTCTAGAAGGGTTGGCTTAAGTTCGAGGTGGGATAGGAATCCGGGACTGACTAGTTCAAGCCCAAACCTTTCGAATTCTTGAATTAGTTCTAGTTGATTTTGTTTAATCATATGATTCAGGGAGCAGGGTTCCCGACTAAGGGCATCGGATACCACGTTGGCCTTTCCTGGGTGGTAGTGAATACCCAAGTAATAATCCTTGATCAGTTCGATCCATCTTCTCTTCCTCATATTCAACTCCCTCTGTGTGAAGATATACTTCAGACTCTTATGATCCGTATAGATTTCACAGCGATTTCCCATCAGATAGTGGCGCCAGGTCCTGAGGGCGTGCACTACAGTGGCCAGCTCCAGATCATGAGTGGGATAATTCATCTCATGCGGCTTCAGCTGACGGGATAGGTAAGCAATGACCTTTCCTTCCTGCATCAGTATGCTTCCAAGTCCTAATTTGGAGGCGTCGTAGTAGACTTCAAAGATTTTGGTAATGTCTGGCCTGGTCAGGATAGGGGCGGAGACTAACCTCTTCTTGAGTTCCTGGTAGCTCTCTTTGCATTTGTCTGTTCTTTCAAACTTCTTATCCTTCTTTAGCAACTGGGTCATTGGTTTTGCGATGCGAGAGAATCCCTCAACAAACTTGCGGTAATATCCCGCTACACCAAGGAAACTTCGGAGCTCAGACGGGTTGGTGGGGGCCTTCCATTCGAGTACTGGCTGTATCTTGGCAGGATCTACTGAGACACCCCCGGCAGACAGCACATGGCCAAGAAATCCTACTTCCTTTAAACAAAACTCACATTTACTGAACTTAGCATAGAGCTGGTGTTCTCTGAGGGTTCCTAGTACTAGTCTTAGATGTTCCTAATGATCTGCTTCCGATTTGGAATAGACCAGGATGTCATCAATGAACACCACAACAAATTTTTCCAGGTAGGGCATGAATACCTTTTTCATGAGGTTCATAAAATAGGCAGGGGCATTCATTAGTCCAAAAGACATGACGGTATATTCATACAAGCCATATCTGGTGATAAAGGCGGTCTTAGGTATGTCCGATTCTTGGATTTTTAGCTGGTGGTATCCAGTGCGGAGGTCTATCTTGGAGAACACTTGTGCTCCGTTTAACTGGTTGAACAGGTCTCTGATCTTCGGCAATGGATATTTGTTCTTCATGGTGACATTGTTGAGCTTTCTATAATCTGTGACCAATCGGGTGGTTCCATCCCGATTGTCTACAAAAAGAACAGGCGATCCCCAGGGAGAAGCGCTAGGCTGGATATGTCCTTAACGTTCCATGTCATACTACTGGAATATCTCGGCAGACAGTTTGTGTTTTGGCCGTTGAACCAAGTATTTGTACTAACATGGGCCTATTCAACCGACTAGATTCCATTCCACTTTTCTCGACGAAGGGTTGGGTAACAAAGGAATGTGATGCTCCAGAATCAAAGAGTACTGTAGTGGGGACAGAGTTGAAGAGAAACGTACCCAGAACAATGTCAGGAGATGCCTGGGATTCCTCCGTGTTGATATGGTTAAGGTGTCCTCTAGTTGGCCCTTTGGGGACAGCGCCCCTTACTAGCGCTCCTCTGGCATTCATGTGGGCCGCATTGGGTCGCGGTCCATTTTCACCATTCTTCTTTGGGCATTCACAGGAGAAGTGTCCCACTTCTCCACAGGTGAAGCATCCAAATGAATTGGGGCGAGCATTGGGGTTGGCAGGGCCTCTAGGAGCAGGTCTTGGGTTTCCACCTCTAGGGCGGGGATTTTTGTAGTTGCGATTGGGGTTATTGGGGTGCGGAGCATTGGGCTGAGTCCTCTGTTGTGGGGGTGCAGGGTTGGATGGGGGCATGCTTCTCGACCTATTTCCACTGGATCCTCCTTGCTGCATCATTCGACACTTGCGGTTCTTAATCATTCCCTTACGCTTGCTCTCTACCATGATAGAAGCATCAACCAGGGCATCAAGCTCTTGGAACCTCTGAGCTACTAGGTGGCACTACAGCTCATCCTGTAGCCCATTCATAAAGGTATCCACCGTCTTCTCTTTAGTGTTGGTGTCCTCCGGGGCATACCTAGCCAGGTCAGTGTACTTCTACAGGTATTGAACTATGGAAATTACTCCTTGCTTCAGAGCTTGGAATTGGTCTCTCATCATCTTAACGAGACCTGGGGGAACGTGGCGCTTACGGAACCTTTCCTTGAAATTGTCCCAAGTGATTTCTTGACTGGCCGGCAGCATTTCCTTAACGCTAATCCACCATTCCCTGGCTTGTCCTGCGAGGAAATGGGTGGCTAGGAGTACCTTCTCTTCATTTCCCATTCGGGCTACCTCTAGGTTGTTCTCGATGGTATGGAGCCAATCATTGGTGTCCAGGGGGTTAGTGCACTTGGTGAACACGGGTGGATTGGTGCTCTAGAAATCCTTGAGACGGGATCTTGGTTTTCCGTTCCCTCCTTCGCCCTCATTATCATGTGCATTTCCTGTGGCGGCTTGGACAAGCTGCTGGAGTGCGGCGAGATTGGCTTGGCGTTCAGCATTGGCGGCTTAGCGATCTTCCATGAACATGTGCAGGAGTTGAGCCATGGTTGGCTCAGGTGGAGGGGGTGGCGAACCGCGGGGACGCACCATCCTAAAGGTATAAGGTTAGGAAGAGTTTGAAACAGGGTGTTTCTCAAACAAAAACTGTATGACAAGGGGGATAAGAAATACGACAGGCATACAAACAATTAGAAAGCAAATACTTAGGGGGAAAATAAGCAAACATAAGTCCAACAACATACCCACAAGGTTCATGCGTCACATCTCGATGCTAGATAGGGATACTACGGGTTCGACTTACAGAGGTAAACATAAGACAAACAACTCGCCACTCAAAAGGGGGACACAGCAGTAGTCTCACTTGCTCTCATCATCTAGCGCATGACCTACTCCTCGTCATGACGTGTAGTAGTACCCTCCTCGATGATAAACTCGTCGTCATCATCCTCAGGCTGAAAGACAAGTTCCTCCGGGGCCTCCTCCTCCATCCGGGCATCATCCTCTAGGTCACTCTGTGGCTCCATGTTGAAGTCCTCCTTGTGGGCAGCATCATTGTCGGTGTCATCCAACAGTTCATCATTTTCCTTGCGGAGTCCAGCGCACTCCTCCTCCAGCTCCTCTATCTTGGCCTCCATGGTCACTAGCAGCTCCTTCTGGTCCTTCATCTTTTTCATGAGGCGCTTGTTCTTAGCGACCGTAGCTTTCTTCTCTAGTACGGCTAGAGCACGTCCAGCTTTTACCTCTTCTAGACTCGCATCGGTGGCAAGTAGATGTGTTGCCTTGAGGTCCAAGTCCATTCGAACCCTATCTATGAGCGTCTGGGTCTTCTTTAGGGTGTACTCCATGTTCTGTATATATGCCCCAAAGTAGGGGTGGGGTGGTGCCTGGAGCACATAGCCCTCCTCATGACGCCTCCCAAAGAAACAGAATCGTGTACCCTCCAGTTGCTAGCGATGGTGATATGCCAGACGTGCCAGGGCCTCCTGGGCTACTCGGAGTATACCATCTCCCCACTCCTTCTCGATCACGTTGACCTCAAATTCTTTCAGAGAGCGGGGGCACTACTCCTTGCACGGTGCACACCACGAGCCATGAAAGCTCTACGTCAATGAGAGTGGGTATGTGGGACCCCCTTTATCTCCGATGTGGGGCATCCCACCAAGTGAGCCAACTCTCCCAGCTCAGCCTCAAACAACTGGAGTGGCAGGTCCAGTCCTACCTAACAGAACTTGGTGAACACAATAGCCATCTACAAAATTTTAGAGTTGAGTTAGTGTTCTGTGTGCAAAATTTTAGGTAAGTAAAACTTGAGTTGAATGCAAGTAGTTTTTTGAAAACAGAGGAGAGAAGACATAAGCATTGTGTTTGCAAATACCCATCCTCATCATTTGTGTAATGAAAATAGTTTTAGGTCCTTGAGTAACGTCTGAGCTAACTAGGGTCTCCTACAGTCAACCTGGCTCTGATACCAAGTCTGTGGCAACCCAGGGATTTCTCCCAATATTACCCATTATGCAAACACCATGATCCCATGATCAGTGACTCGTGGAGCATAATCGACATAGTATCAAATTACACATCCATTACAGTACCGAATTCAACAAGTCTTACATAAATAGTCTTTCAACAGGGCCACAAGGGCATGAATAGATAGTAGCAGCATAACAACTAAATGCAGAAGACCCGAGTCATGCCATAGACCATAGGGTGCCTGACTCGGAAAAATGCCCTAGTTCGCGAAGTGGTCGTAACCTTCAGTGTTCCCATCTTTCTTCTCATAATCTGGCAAAGTAAATAGCCAGGGATAATGCCGGTGAGTACTTGTAATGTACTCGCAAACCACCTTAGGAAGAACAATAATAGAAGATATGCAATATGGCGGTAGTAGGATGGATCCATGAGAGGTTCTTTTATAAAATAGTTTCGTTTGTAGATATAGCGTATCTCTATATCTTTGTTGAAAACCTTTGTAAAACATTTTGGAACCTTTTTGAAAAGTTTTAAGAAAACACCAGGATTGGGTCACCCATTTGTTTTCCTTCCGGTCATCTCATGACCAAACTCGTTCCTCCTTTTTCCCGACCATCTCATGGTCAAATCATTTTCAAGCCATCGCTTTTCTGATGTCCTTTTTAAAAACGAAACCAGCACCGCTCTACAGCAACCTTCCCAACCATCCATGACCGTGGACTCGGCTATTCGAATAGATTTACACTATGTAGAGGTTGTACAATTTACCCACACCGATCGTGGGTCGAGTAACTGATCAAGACCTTCCGGATGCCCTCTCCGATATAAGTGCCTACCCTAAGAAGTTAATCCCCTCAAAACCGGGACGCCCTATATAGGCACAAGACAACCGGAGCGCGTTTTGCACCTCGTTGGTGTGCGCTTTCAATGAGGGGCTCATAGTATTGTCTGGCCGCCATTAGACGGTATTTACCTTCACCAGACCGATGTTTCACATGGGCCTTTTTAGGTGAAGGCCCATCCTCCGGGGATTGTTTTCCCATGTAGTAGTGTGAGGCACCTATACCAGATTAGACAAACTTCTAGCCTAGCCTCATCACATTC
This sequence comes from Avena sativa, assembly GCA_916181665.1. Classification (NCBI taxonomy): domain Eukaryota; kingdom Viridiplantae; phylum Streptophyta; class Magnoliopsida; order Poales; family Poaceae; genus Avena; species Avena sativa. Next base: position 148,004,534 of record OV702283.1, on the reverse strand, counting down.
CAGAGTAATGTGGTTGCACGGGTTAATTGTTCTAGCAAAACTGCAAAGAACGGGGTGCGTTTTCATAAACATTTTTCCTCCATCATTTGTCTGGCCATTTTGTAAACCGAAACCTTTCTCATTTTCAAAACCACTTGGTAGGCCAAGCCTCACCAAGGTTTTCTCGTAAAACATTTTTGTAAGCCCTTTTTCCGGGTTCTTCCCATCCCATAGTTTTTGTTTCGGCTAAAGCGGGGTTTCAAAAAGGGGCATGGTGTTATACAACATCTATCATACTAGGGGAAGTTAGGTATCATAAAAGTGGGTTGTACCTAATAGTACTAAGGGGTAATGGTTTGGAGGATCCAAACACTCCCCACATAACATAATATAGTAAAACAATGCATTTTGCATAAACGGGTAGATAAAACATGCATAGATAAAATAATAGGACAAGGCATATGAGAAAGAAGGTGGCTTGCCTTTGTTGGAAACTTGTCCCTGTTATCCTTCTTCAAAATACTCCTAATCACCTTCCTCGTATCCTTCCTCGTTTGTATCTATCATCGTAAAATAAAAGAACAAGCAACATACCACACATCAACCACGGAGCAAACATAGCAACAGTATAGATCAGATACTCAACTAGGCAAACCAACCGACACACTTGCAGGTACTGAACATAACAAGCCAATTCCACTATAATCAACTAAAAATGACACTTCAAACAACTATGGTGAAAATAATGGTGAACCCTAGTTTAGCAAGCAAACAAGAGGCTCAACCAGTTTCTGTGAGTGAACAGTGACCAAAAATAATATTGCTGGATAGGTATCTGAAATACAAAACCAACCCAGCGGGATTCATATTTTTTACTATTAAGGTTTATGTTTAGCAATTTAAAAACTGCAGACAACACTAGAAATAAACAAATAATTCTCAGTGCATCAGTACTACTTCTAAAAATACAACCTCCTGGGAGTCAGTGGGTACAGAAGATGCTCAACTTCTGGAGTTGTGTAACACCCTCAGAATCGACCCTATGCAAGTTTCAGCGCTTCCCGCCAAACCCGCATAGAAACGATTCAAAGGTGCCCACCAGGCACTTTCGTGCGGGTGGAAAACGAAGTAATAACATTACACAACAGTCCTCGATGGGACCCACAGAACAGGTATTTATACAACAGCGACTCAATGAGTCAAGAATACAGATATAATATACAAAGATCCAAATCACCTTGAAAATGATAGGGCGTCCGACTACGGACAAGATGCAAATGGGGCTAAGAGCCCTGAAGAATAACCAATGGCGTCCATAACCCTGCCCAGGCCAAGCCGGAAGGGTAACCCTGCTAACAACGTCGATCTCAAAACCTGCTTAAACAAAAGGGGTGCCGACAAAGGCCAAAGGAAAAAGAGAGAGCGGTCAGTATTGAGGCCAGTACACGGCGAGGCTAGAATTCGGCGGTCCTCGCCTACATAGGTATGGTGGACTGAAGCGGCAGCGGCGCAGCATGCACTAAACAACCTATAGAGACTCGATACAACTGGCGGCTATCAGAGAGGGGTAAGAAATATCTATTCGGAACCATCCTGAGACCACCATCAAACAAACCCATCCTGGTGTTTCCCCCTCGAGACCAAACGAGGAAGTCAACCGAGGAACTCACATAGTTGGCAGTTTTACTTATTCCGTTATCGTTGCATTAATTACTAGTCAAATATAGATAGTCATCCTGATAGGATAAGCAGTGGGCACTTTTATTTGACCATTCCATTGTAGTTGCAACACTTACTAGTCAGATACAATTAGCATGAGATAACCCAAAACCTAGCAGTTGTTGGTACTTTTATTTAGCCATTCCGTTGTAGTTGCAATACTTACTAGTCAGGTACAATGGTCGCAAGCGACAACCCAAACAAACAATTGTTGGCAGTTTTATTTAACCATTCCATTATAGTGAAGCTGATTACTAGTCAAATAAAGTCAAATTTATAGCACTACTTTAGTTATAGTTGTCTATGATCGAGATACTGTGCTCCAAGTCGTCCATAACTGTGGACACGGCTTTCAGAAAGTTTTACCCTGCAGGGGTGCACAAATAGCAACACACACTCGATCAACCTCGGAAAAACCAAATCAAAACCCAACGAGGCCTTCATGACAAAGCAATCACAGGATTCAGAAATATTTCAGGGGGCCACCCCTTAAAGTAGACCCGCAACGAAGCCGGCCGGCTCCGAGACGGACTCAAGGTTGTGGGGACGGCTGTAAACGACTGGGAACCCGAAAGTGTGGCTGGGCTTGTCGATACCGCGGAATCGTGCCACGATCCTAAACAGTACAGTGTGCTCCTCGCACAATCGTAAATAAAGCGGTAAAGCATGGCATAAGTACAGGATATTAAATAAAACCTCAAACTAGTTTGTGGCCCCAAGAAATAAGAATGAATCAAGCTCTGGCTCAGGGGGGTCCCATAATTCCCCGTATGTGGATAGCGCGAATATTCAAGGATCAGGTATCAAGTACTCGGGGTCCTACGGGACACAAGTGGACGGTTAACAACCAAATAACATCTATTGCCCACCTGTGCCTCTGCTTACCTACTTCAATTTTAGTTGTTAAACAATAATTAAAGTGAACGATAATTAAAGCCTTGATCATCTCCAACATTAAACATGCGGCCATGCTCCAACAACTGTGGTACTTGACGACACGCAACAGCACTTGAGCAAGCGACTATGATGCGCAGGTCCAACTATCTACCAAACAACGGTAATAGGAGGTGTCCAAGGCAATATAAGGCTGCAAGGGATAACACGGGTACGAAAAGCGAGAGCAATGCAACCTAGATAGCAATAGATCAACAGGAGGGAATAAATACTATAAAAGTAAGATAGGTAGAAAGGGGGAGATGCTCGCCTGAAAACATTGTCAAAGGTTCATCCGAAGCTCGGGTCGACACTCGCATCAACTCAACAGCTTTATCCGCGAAGAACCAAAACACTAGAATAAACACCGGATGCAATATTTAATACTACGGCAAAAGATCGGGCATGATGCATGTATGATGTATGACGTGGCAAAGGTGCGATGCAATTAGGCAAGATTAAGCGGAACCGGGGTCCCGACAATTAAATATATGGTTCTAGTTGTTTAGATACCCCACATGTTAAATGTTGTTTTAACAAGGCAAGATATGACAACGATTCGATGCACAAATTTAAATGAGGCCAATATAAGACTAGATTTGCCCGCATATGGGCCCCATATTTAATTATGAGGTGAATCGGCATAAGGCCCCCAAACCACAGACAAATATGCATGCAACATGACAATTTAATGTGCATCAATTTGTTATTACATTTATAAAATAGGGCTCGAGAAAAGGGGTCACACATTAGGGTTCGGTGAACTTGGGCTCCGAGGGTTCGGGGTTCGGTCTCAGGGTTCGGATCTGGGGTTCGGCCTCGGCGGGTTCGTTCTCTGATAACGGAGGTAGATCTTGGCATTCCGGGAAGGAGGACTTGGTTGGCGTCGGGGGCGCATCGGACTCGCCCTGGTCGGTGTCGATCTTGTCGGGCCCGCGTATCAGGTCGGTCTTGGCGTTCGGGATGCAGAACTTGGCGTTCCGTGGCGAAGTGCTTGGCGTATCCGGTGGCGATCTTGGCGTCCGGGTTCTTGGTCATCGGTAGGTCTTGTCGTCGCCTTGGTCTTGGACACGACACATACGATGGAGATCTTGGGGTACCATCTTGATCATCAGAGGCGAACTTGGGGCTCGACACCGGGGTCTTCCGGGGTTCCGTGTCGGAGAACTTGGTGCTCCGCAGTCTCCGGTTCTGTTTTTCCAAGATGTTCGGTGTCCGTGTAGAAGATCTTGTCATGGACCTGAGGCATCACTCTAGGGTACCGCGGCCTTGACTGTGCTGATCTTGTATGTGCCAGACTTGATGAAGGACTTGTGAAGCTAAAGGACACAGCAACAGGAACCACGCGAACGGAAGAGGAGGCCACAGTGAGGGGGTCAAGGCGCGCGGAGGACGTGGCGCAGAGCGCGGCCACGGAGGACGGCAAGTGGCCGGCACGGCGGAGGTGCGCAGGGCACCGGAGAGGAGAGGGTCGAGGGCGGCTCGACGGCGGGTCGCTGGAGCTCTCCGAACGGTGGCGGCCTCGACGGCAGAGGGCGGCGCCAGGGACGCCGACGGCCAGCGAGGTTAGCGACCGCGCCGGGGAGGAGGAAGAAGGGGGCGCCACCGGGGAGACAGGGAAGCGAGCGCGCCGGAGGAGGGCTTGCGGCGAGGCGGCGGGGTCGGTGAGCTTGAGCGGCGGGCGGGGAGGCCGGCGCGATGGCGGCCAGAGGAGGCGGCGGCGGCGCGATGCGGTGTAGGCGAGGACGTGGGATGCCGAGGCGGTGGCGGGCGCCGGAGAGGCGGGGCGAGGCGGTTGCTGCGGTCGACGGGGGTCGTTCGCGGCGGCGACACGAGGCCGGAGAGGAGGGCCGGCGGGAGACGCGGGCTCGCAGAGGGTGGGGCGGAAGAGGCGAGCGAGGCGGGGCGAGGTTGGGCGAGGCGAGCTCGGGGTCGCGGGGAGGGCGACGAGGCCGGCGAGAAGGAGGCGGCCGCGGGGCGCGCTGCTGCGCCGGGGAGGCGGCAGAGGCGGCGGGGTCGGTGGCCGGCGAGGGCGAGCGGAGGAGGGAGCGCGAGGGCAGGCGACGCTCGGGGTCACGGAGATGAGGGAGGAAGAGGAAGACGCGGGGGTCCGTGGGGTGGGCCGGGGCGTGGGGTCAGGTGGTGGGACCGGGGTCCAGGGAGAGGGTGAGGGAGTGGGTCGGTGTGGGGAGGTGGGGCCGCTGGGTGTGTGTGTTGGGGGGTTGGGGTGGGGCCCAGGAGGAGAGAGGGAGAGGGGGCTGCGGGGTGGGACCGGGGAGGATGGTGGATTGGTGAGGTGGCGGTGGTGTGATGAGGTGGAGGGAAAGGTGAGGTGGAGGGCACTGGTTGGTGGGTAGACTAGGATTGGGTGGGAATAGATTTAGGGTTTGGGTTTTTTATTAGTTTGTAAAATGTTTATGGTGTTGTTTTGTTTCAAATCTTCTTAGCAAATAACTTGTAGGCAAATAATTTAACAGATAATTATAAGACTTATTTTGAAATAAGAGAAGGGTATTTTTAGAAAACAAAAATAGGCTTATTGAAAATAGTTTCAGACAAACAAATGCATGATGATGACGATGCAATGCACAAAAACAACGCGATTTTCTAGTAGCGGTTTTGCGGGATGCCACAATTCGACACCACTAACAATGGATCTCGCCCTCGAGATCCGCCTCATGGTACCAGAAGGAAGGTCGGCGATCTGCGTCTTCTCGCTTCGTGTAGATCATCGCGACACCACTAACAAGGTTCCTTATTCATCTTGAAAATGGCGACACCACCAACAAAGGGTTGTTGTTCACGTTCGTCAAGAGAACACTCTGGATAACGACGGACGAAGTTAAAGGTAAGGCCACCTCTAACTTCCATGGAAGGAGTAGAATTGCATCGATCCACCATTCAATATACAAAGCAAATGATAAGAGTAGTGGTATGGTCGCGACTCCATCCCGCACTCAAAGCATTACTCTGTACACGAACAGATAGATTATGCAACCAACCCTTAGAATTTAGACTGAAGATCTCGACAAACAAGGTTCAGGAACAAAGGGGTGATGCAGACGATGCATCGGATCTAGCGTAGATGATGTCGTCGCGTCGGAAAACACCGGGAGGCGCGAATAAGGAACAAAGAGAAGTCCACCAGACGAAGGATTCCTCGGATAGCATGAAGACCAGATGTAGCAACACCGTTACCAAAGGAGGAAGCGAAACCCTGAAGGTACGACGAAACCCAACCACGAGAAATCCTGGACTTGAAGAAAAGATAAGAGAGCAGATTCAAAACACGCAGAGGTGAGAGGAGAGCAGCAGAGGGGTAAGGAGTAAAATCAGACCTAATCAGAACTATCCAACCGATTTTTGCAAAAATAGTTTTGACACTCTACTTCGGCCGTTAGCTAGGTTATCCTACAAGCTGGACTTGTGGGGTATCGCAACTGCTGGGCTCTGATACCACTCTGTAACACCCTCAGAATCGACCCTATGCAAGTTTCAGCGCTTCCCGCCAAACCCGCATAGAAACGATTCAAAGGTGCCCACCAGGCACTTTCGTGCGGGTGGAAAACGAAGTAATAACATTACACAACATTCCTCGATGGGACCCACAGAACAGGTATTTATACAACAGCGACTCAATGAGTCAAGAATACAGATATAATATACAAAGATCCAAATCACCTTGAAAATGATAGGGCGTCCGACTACGGACAAGATGCAAATGGGGCTAAGAGCCCTGAAGAATAACCAATGGCGTCCATAACCCTGCCCAGGCCAAGCCGGAAGGGTAACCCGGCTAACGACGTCGATCTCAAAACCTACTTAAACAAAAGGGGTGCCGACAAAGGCCAAAGGAAAAAGAGAGAGCGGTCAGTACTGAGGCCAGTACACGGCGAGGCTAGAATTCGGCGGTCCTCGCCTACATAGGTATGGTGGACTGAAGCGGCAGCGGCGCAGCATGCACTAAACAACCTATAGAGACTCGATACAACTGGCGGCTATCAGAGAGGGGTAAGAAAGACCTATTCGGAACCATCCTGAGACCACCATCAAACAAACCCATCCTGGTGTTTCCCCCTCGAGACCAAACGAGGAAGTCAATCGAGGAACTCACACAGTTGGCAGTTTTACTTATTCCGTTATCGTTGCATTAATTACTAGTCAAATATAGATAGTCATCCTGATAAAATAAGCAGTGGGCACTTTTATTTGACCATTCCATTGTAGTTGCAACACTTACTAGTCAGATACAATTAGCATGAGATAACCCAAAACCCAGCAGTTGTTGGTACTTTTATTTAGCCATTCCGTTGTAGTTGCAATACTTACTAGTCAGGTACAATGGTCGCAAGCGACAACCCAAACAAACAATTGTTGGCAGTTTTATTTAACCATTCCATTATAGTGAAGCTGATTACTAGTCAAATAAAGTCAAATTTATAGCACTACTTTAGTTATAGTTGTCTATGATCGAGATACTGTGCTCCAAGTCGTCCATAACCGCGGAAACGGCTTTCAGAAAGTTTTACCCTGCAGGGGTGCACAAATAGCAACACACACTCGATCAACCTCGGAAAAACCAAATCAAAACCCAACGAGGCCTTCACGACAAAGCAATCACAGGATTCAGAAATATTTCAGGGGGCCACCCCTTAAAGTAGACCCGCAACGAAGCCGGCCAGCTCCGAGACGGACTCAAGGTTGTGGGGACGGCTGTAAACGACTGGGAACCCGAAAGTGTGGCTGGGCTTGTCGATACCGCGGAATCGTGCCACGATCCTAAACAGTACAGTGTGCTCCTCGCACAATCGTAAATAAAGCGGTAAAGCATGGCATAAGTACAGGATAGTAAATAAAACCTCAAACTAGTTTGTGGCCCCAAGAAATAAGAATGAATCAAGCTCTGGCTCAGGGGGGTCCCATAATTCCCCGTATGTGGATAGCGCGAATATTCAAGGAACAGGTATCAAGTACTCGGGGTCCTACGAGACACAAGTGGACGGTTAACAACCAAATAACATCTATTGCCCACCTGTGCCTCTGCTTACCTACTTCAATTTTAGTTGTTAAACAATAATTAAAGTGAACGATAATTAAAGCCTTGATCATCTCCAACATTAAACATGCGGCCATGCTCCAACAACTGTGGTACTTGACGACACGCAACAGCACTTGAGCAAGCGACTATGACGCGCAAGTCCAACTATCTACCAAACAACGGTAATAGGAGGTGTCCAAGGCAATATAAGGCTGCAAGGGATAACACGGGTACGAAAAGCGAGAGCAACGCAACACAGATAGCAATAGATCAACAGGAGGGAATAAATACTATAAAAGTAAGATAGGTAGAAAGGGGGAGATGCTCGCCTGAAAACATTGTCGAAGGTTCATCCGAAGCTCGGGTCGACACTCGCATCAAATCAACGGCTTTATCCGCGAAGAACCAAAACACTAGAATAAACACCGGATGCAATATTTAATACTACGGCAAAAGATCGGGCATGATGCATGTATGATGTATGACGTGGCAAAGGTGCGATGCAATTAGGCAAGATTAAGCGGAACCGGGGTCCCGACAATTAAATATATGGTTCTAGTTGTTTAGATACCCCGCATGTTAAATGTTGTTTTAACAAGGCAAGATATGACAATGGTTCGATGCACAAATTTAAATGAGGCCAATATAAGACTAGATTTGCCCGCATATGGGCCCCATATTTAATTATGAGGTGAATCGGCATAAGGCCCCCAAACCACAGACAAATATGCATGCAACATGACAATTTAATGTGCATCAATTTGTTATTACATTTATAAAATAGGACTCGAGAAAAGGGGTCACACATTAGGGTTCGGCGAACTTGGGCTCCGAGGGTTCGGAGTTCGGTCTCAGGGTTTGGATCTGGGGTTCGGCCTCGGCGGGTTCGTTCTCTGATAACGGAGGTAGATCTTGGCATTCCGGGAAGGAGGACTTGGTTGGCGTCGGGGGCGCATCGGACTCGCCCTGGTCGGTGTCGATCTTGTCGGGCCCGCGTATCAGGTCGGTCTTGGCGTTCGGGATGCAGAACTTGGCGTTCTGTGGCGAAGTGCTTGGCGTATCCGGTGGCGATCTTGGCGTCCGGGTTCTTGGTCATCGGTAGGTCTTGTCGTCGCCCTGGTCTTGGACACGACACATACGATGGAGATCTTGGGGTACCATCTTGATCATCAGAGGCGAACTTGGGGCTCGACACCGGGGTCTTCCGGGGTTCCGTGTCGGAGAACTTGGTGCTCCGCACTCTCCGGTTCTGTTTTTCCAAGATGTTCGGTGTCCGTGTAGAAGATCTTGTCATGGACCTGAGGCATCACTCTAAGGTACCGCGGCCTTGACTGTGCTGATCTTGTATGTGCCAGACTTGATGAAGGACTTGTGAAGCTAAAGGACACAGCTACATGAACCACGCGAACGGAAGAGGAGGCCACGGTGAGGGGGTCGAGGCGCGCGGAGGACGTGGCGCAGAGCGTGGCCACGGAGGACGGCAAGTGGCTGGCACAGCGGTGGTGCGCAGGGCACCGGAGAGGAGAGGGTCGAGGGCGGCTCGACGGTGGGTCACTGGAGCTCTCCGAACGGCGGCGGCCTCGACGGCAGAGGGCGGCGCCAGGGACGCCGACGGCCAGCGAGGTTAGCGGCCGCGCCGGGGAGGAGGAAGGAGGGGGCGCCGCCGGGGAGACAGGGAAGCGAGCGCGCCGGAGGAGGGCTTGCGGCGAGGCGGCGGGGTCGGTGAGCTTGAGCGGCGGGCGGGGAGGCCGGCGCGACGGCGGCCAGAGGAGGCGGCGGCGGCGCGATGCGGTGTAGGCGAGGATGGGGGAAGACGAGGTGGTGGCGGGCGCCGGAGAGGCGGGGCGAGGCGGTTGCTGCGGTCGACGGGGGTCGTCGGCGGCGGCGACACGAGGCCGGAGAGGAGGGCCAGCGGGAGACGCGGGCTCGCAGCGGGTGGGGCGGAAGAGGCGAGCGAGGCCGGGCGAGGTTGGGCGCGGCGAGCTCGGGGTCGCGGGGAGGGCGACGAGGCCGGCGAGAAGGAGGCGGCCACGGGGCGCGCTGCTGCGCCGGGGAGGCGGCAAAGGCGGCGGGGTCGGTGGCCGGCGAGGGCGAGCGGAGGAGGGAGGGCGAGGGCAGGCGGCGCTCGGGGTCGCGGAGATGAGGGAGGAAGAGGGAGACGCGGGGGTCCGTGGGGTGGGCCGGGGCGTGGGGTCAGGTGGTGGGACCGGGGTCCAGGGAGAGGGTGAGGGAGTGGGTCGGTGTGGGGAGGTGGGGCCGCTGGGTGTGTGTGTTGGGGGGGTTGGGGTGGGGCCCAGGAGGAGAGAGGGAGAGGGGGCTGCGGGGTGGGACCGGGGAGGATGGTGGATTCGTGAGGTGGCATTGGTGTGATGAGGTGGAGGGAAAGGTGAGGTGGAGGGCACTGGTTGGTGGGTAGACTAGGATTGGGTGGGAATAGATTTAGGGTTTGGGTTTTTTATTAGTTTGTAAAATGTTTATGGTGTTGTTTTGTTTCAAATCTTCTTAGCAAATAACTTGTAGGCAAATAATTTAACAGATAATTATAAGACTTATTTTGAAATAAGAGAAGGGTATTTTTAGAAAACAAAAATAGGCTTATTGAAAATAGTTTCAGACAAACAAATGCATGATGATGACGATGCGATGCACAAAAACAACGCGATTTTCTAGTAGCGGTTTTGCGGGATGCCACAAGTTGTAATTACTCCAAAAGTTGCTAGACAGCTCCTAAAGGTGTGTTTCCAATTTTACTGGATGGGTAGTTTCAGTAGGAAGGCATAGGAAGTGGTTTCACAATTTTCTGATATAATGAAAATTTACTAAGAATAAACAGTGTATATAGCATCATTTCACCCCAAAAATTCTCAGAAAAGTTACAGGCACTATTTTAACAATCTACCAGTGCAGAGTGGTGAGGATTTACAGAGGCTCTCTCTCAAAATTTGAATCAGGTCAAAAGGAGGTACTGGTGATTTTTGGTGGATTTAAAGCTACAACACACCTTTCTGGGAAAAAATTTAACAGGAAAAGAAAAAGGGAGGGGGTCTCTGGGATTGGGTCACGGTCCGTGCAAGGGCTAGGCCGGCCAATTTGCTCGGCAGGGCACATGGGAGTTGGGGATTCAAATCCCCGACGGGGGCCCTGCGTGTTAGCGGCAACAAGCCAACGAAGGGGTATAGGGCGACGTGGGTCATCGGATCTGAAGAGATCCAACGGCCTAGGGCTCGTCTTCCTCGCAGGGGAGGTGACGCTGGCGATGCTAACCCTAGCAGCTACTGCGGTGGTTGGGAAGGCTCACCCTGGTGCGGAGAAGGGTCGGGGACGGCGAGGCTCGACGCGGTCGATGACGCGGATCCGAATGAGGGGCGTCAATGGTGGCTTCGGCTCCTAAGGCGGTCTAGGGCATGCTCGTGGTGTCTGCGTCCATGGCTCCTCTCCGGTGACGCCCTATCAGTTCCTGGGGAAGGGGAAGGGTAGGGTCAGAGGGTCCATACGCGGCATGCATGCATGTGTGGAAAGCTGGGAGGGAGAGGGAGCATGGCGACGACAACCTTCAGCGTTCTCCTTCGGCACCATGGTGGTGCGGCGAGCACCGTGGGTTGCAGGAGCCGAGCGGCTCGACTCCACTCTGGGGGTGGATTGGGAGTGGAATGGCGTAGGTGAGGGGCGCTAGGGTGGCTCGGGGGTTTTTAAGCCATAGTGGGAGAACCCATGGTGCACCGGGTGTAGGGGTGGCTGTGGCAAGGGCTGATGGCCGTGATTGGCCAGGCACGCGGTGGTGGAGCATATCCGCGTGAGGTGAGGGGTCTGTCCGCACCGCCGGGGCTGGCTCGTGGCCTCGAGATGGCGCGGGATGGCCTTATGATGCCTCTGCTCACCATGTGCTCGATGTTATGTCTTGTCCTGGTCGAGCTAGGGGTAGGGCGGGGTGACGCGTGGGTATTGGCACAGGGTGGTTGAGAGGGGAGAGGAAAGAATCCTCCACGCGTGGGCGGGTGTCGGTTTGCACCAGGGGACGGGGGTGACGCGGGCGCGCTCGACGTGGCCGGGGCGACGTGGCCGGCTCAGGTTGTGGGTAGGAGGGGTTGTTGGTGAGCAAGGGAGGGACGTGGGCCGTTCCTGGGGGAAGGTGTGCGCGAGGCGCGGGCCCAGGCGTGACAGAAGGGACGCAAACATGGTCCGGAGACGGGCCAGACAATATTTGGGTGATCTGCCGCCCTTCCTCTCTCTCTCTCTCTCTCTCACTCTCTCTCTCTCTCTCTCTCTCTCTCTCTCTCTCTCTCTCCTCCTCTCTCTCTCTCTCTCTCTCTCTCTCTCTCTCCTCTCTCTCTCTCTCTCTCTCTCTCTCTCTCCTCTCCTCTCTCTCTCTCTCTCTCTCTCTCTCTCTCTCTCTCCTCTCTTCTCTCTCTCTCTCTCTCTCTCTCTCTCTCTCATCTCTCTCTCTCTCTCTCTCGCGCGCGCGCATGCGCCGCATGCGCGCCGCGCATCTTGGGTGACAAGGGGCTTCCAGGGTGGTGGTGTGGTGTACCTCTGCATGTTAGGGTCGTGCCAGGCCGTTTGCATGCATTGCAGCGGGCGTGGTGAGAGTGGGAAGGGTGTGGGGTCGATCTAGGGCAACAAGGGCTCGGGGGTGACTTTACTTGATGCTCCCTTCGATCTTAAGCCTCTAATGGCAGAGAGAGGGATATGGGGGTGTAGATGGATGTGAGAGGAGTGGGTCCATGCCTTGGTTGCTTCCTGGATCACTCCCATTAGCTTGCAAGGTTCCTCCAAAGTTGGCAAACAATAAGGTGACCATTTACCATTTTGCCACTAGTGTATAAAAAACATACATGCAATGGGGTTGGGGTTGAGGTTTAACCAACGTGGATGGTGGGTTTTAGAGTGCTTATGGCAAGGTGTCAAGGCATGAGCTTGCAATGGCCGAAAGGTGTCATGGTGGTGTCACGGCAGATGCCATGGGTAGTCTTAACTTGGGTGCCGAATGGACGCCTGAGGTAACCGGGGAGGGAGTGGCAACGGTCTAGCCGCGCACAAAGAACTAGATGAACTCTCCACACTTAGGATTTTTTATTGATCCAAGAAGTTTAGAAGTGTTCATCGAGCTGTTTGAGAATAGCCTCATGGCACTAATTTCCTACTTGGTCCAACCTCCTTAAACCCTAGCTATGCCAATCCTTATATAGGCGATGGCCAGCTAGGTTACATCCCTTTGGGTCCTAGGATTTACTGTTTGGATCTTGGTCCTTCTATGCGGGCCGGGTCATGGGCTTGCCATGAGCCCTTGACCCAGTACGCAAAGCCATACAGCTAACGGTCTTCCCGTACGTAGCCTCCAGCTCTTTTGGCGTCAGATGATGACTTTGTAAGTCTCAGCTCTTGCTTTGGGCATCACCCGGCTCCTTTTGTGTCATCCGGCATCTACCTTCTCTTTTGACCATGCTTTACCATGGTCCCTCCTAAATCTCACTCGGAAAGTTGCCACATGTCCTTTCTGACTCGGCCCTTCCCTTGTGAGTCCCGACTCGTTGTCTCCTGCAAGGTAAACAAGTTTGTCCTGCGCGGGCCGACATAGTTTCTATGTCGGCCACGCCTAGACTTCGTACCCGGCCGTTGATACCCGGCCAGAGGTTTCTTTGACTCGGCACATGCCAAGCTGGGCAATGTTTTACCCCTTATGACCCTACCGGGGGTTATCCCCCCGACATTAGTCCCCGAAGCTGGTGAGGCCTAGCAAGTTTTGTTCTTAGGCGTCTCCAGGTTTCTTTAACGTACTTGGAACTTCTCTTTCTTTCAGTATTTACTGCTTTGGGCGCATTCTTGGCGTAACCTCGATCTTTGTCGAGTCTGTCTAGTCCCTTTCGAGTCTCATCTTTGACTTTATGGGTCATTTTTGCCTCGTGCCGAGTCACTTTTGATGTTGCCGACTCATTCTGGGCTTTCCCTAGTCACTGACAGGCTGTGATCATGATTGATTGACTCAAATTTGTCTCAAATCCTGACTGCACAGTGACAGCGGCGCAGTAACTCCCTGTCACTATGGCAGTCCCATCGCTCAACACCTCGTGTCCTGCGCAGCATGACGTGGCTCTGGATTTTCCGTGTATCGCCTACACGTGGCGCTCGCTGATGCGCTTACTCGGCCAAATACACGGAACATAGTGTCCACACGGCTTAAAGGGATCGCACTCCAGGGTTTTTACTCTCCTTAAGTAGGGGTGCGGGGAACTTAACTGCCTTTGCCTGTTCAGTTTCCCCCTTGCCTTCTTCTTCTTCCTTGCGCCTCCCAATCCTAAACCACCCCCTTGCAGTTCTTCTCCCTGCCGCTCCACTCCAGCGATTATCTACTTCTCCTTTGGATTCTCCGATGGGTCCTTGCGTCTCTAGGCCTATTGCAATGACGGAAGAGCCCGAATCGCGTGACATTATGGACACCCGTGACGCCGGCGAGGAGGTGGAGGAGCACGAGGCCGCCGACAAGCGCGGCGGTTGGGAGGGCTCTGAAGTCACGATGGAGGTGCTCGAGTGGCTGCGCTCCACCAGGCGCATTCCTCTCGAGGTCGATTGTCGCCTCCCTCTAGGTTAGATCGCCCCCAAGCCCGAGCCCAACGAGAGGGTGGTCTTTCTCTCGCACTTTGAGAGTGGCTTCGCTCTTCCAGTTAGCAATTTCTTCATGTCTTTTCTCTCCACCTTCCAACTGCAAACCCATCATATGCCTGCCAATGTCATTGGCTCTCTCTCTTGTTTCATCTTTGCCTGCGAAGGCTATCTTTGTATCTGGCCCACTATTCTTCTTTGGGCCAAGTATTTTAATTTCTGTATCCAGATTGTACCTGATCCCGGCATTCCTCGCGCCGAGAAGAGGCCCACCAGGTGTGGAGATGCTATCATCACGCCCAGGAGGGATTCTGTCTTTCCCCGGGTCACTGGCATTGACTCTTGTAAGAAGTGGCATAGCACCTTTTTCTATGTCAAGAATAGTGGGTCCAATGACTACATATGACTTCCCCCTTCAAGGACGAGGTTCCTAGCAAGGATCTATGGAAACTTGACCCCGCGAGTTAAGAATCCGGCTCTGAATGAGGCTCACGGGATCATAGAGAGGCTACTTGATTCGGAGGAGAACTTCCACCTAACCGAGGAAGACCTCATGTGTGCCTTCATCGCACGCCAAGTCAGCCCCATCCAGGCCAGAAGCCACAAGATGTGCTTCATGAGCGGCCCGCGAGATCCTACACGGCATTCCAGTCTGGAGATCACCAATGATTCAGTGGCCCGTCGAGTCAGCTCGATCTTCAAGCTGAACTTAGCGGAAAACTAGGCCTGGAGCTGCCTCCTTTCAGCCAAGATAGGCCTATCCCGTGGGTAAGCATCCGAGTCGTTGAATCGCCGCCGACATAGCTTTCCTTGCATTTACTCGCTGTTCTGTTTCTTTATTGATTTCATTCTGTTTGTCTTTCACAGAATCTCGTTCACCTGGTTGATGACAGTACTGTTCCTCCTGGCGCTTATTTCGATGATTGCTCTGATGTTGACGAGGTCGAGTATGACTTGGAGGGCTTCATGTCGATCCTGCATGCCGCCGCTGCTCCTGCTTCGGGTAAGACCTTTACTCGAAATCCTTTGCGAGATTGGTCTGATGATGACAATGTGGACTATGAAGTCTTGGAGGTACCTGTCCTTTGACCTAATTTTCTAACTTATCCCATTGAGCTTTTCATTTACTCATGCAGCTGGCCAGGTACACGAGGAACCTACTCTTGTGGGGATTGCTTCCATGTCTTGATGCTCAAATTGTCCTTTACCAGGGACATGGCTAAGTACTTAGATTTTACACTCTGCAGAGGTGGTGCACTTTCCCCACAAGACTTGGTTTCCCAAGACAAGATCTTTCAGAAGCCTTCCCTTAGACCAAAATGGACGCGCTCCAACCTATCAAACACTACCACCCTATTTCCATATGGCTAAGTTCTTGCAACCTATATGATCATGGCAGAGCCCATATTGCCAAGTGGTTGCACTTGAAGCTTCTCAACATTTGACATCTCAAATCTCTTTGTTCCTGGGTGGCCATCCACAAGTGAGATACACCAGGTAGACCATAAACATGGACCTTGTGAACCACTCAACCAAAAACCACCAAGCAAGTCCCATTCCACCCAGGTGATTCATTAACTTAGTTGTTTTATTAATCAAAACACAAGTCCTCAGACTTAGAAATTTTTCCATAGTGTGAATATATATTCCACCCATGTTTTCTATTAGCTAGGATAAGCTTGATAGTAATAGAAATCTTAACTTAGGAAGATTTCCACTAAGGTTTCATCTACTAGGTTTTACTATAGCAAGGTTTATACTTAGCAAAATCCATGCAAGTTTTACTTAGAGAAAATCACTAATGCATAGTGAAAGTAATGGGATAGAAAGTATGAAGCATCACTTGCCTTTTTGGTAGAGTATGGGTTCACTCCTTGTCCTTGCAACAATCACACTCTTCAAGTCACTACAAATCAATCAAGAAAGGCACAAACTCAATCTACCAAACAAGCAAAACAACATATAAAATAACAAAGTCAAAGAAATGCATGCAAGCATGCCAAGATTTGTTTTGTTTGAAAAGGTGGTTCCTAATGGGTCCTAAACATTTGAAAGCACCTAATGGTCATTTTGTAAAGTGGCAAAGTCATTTGCAAAAGGTTTCACCTCAAAACCATTTTTCAAAACAAAGTATCATTTTATGTGGTGTAGAAATATTTTTACTAAGGAATTAATCTCCAAGGTTCACCAAATATGTTTTTAAACCATAAAAATTGTTGTTTAGGGTCAGAGAGTTTAAAACAAAACATTTTCCAAAGGTTTTCTTCCAAAACCAATTTTAATAAATAAACCACATTTCTATTTCACTAGAAATGGTTTTAAATCAAAGAATCATATTTTTATTTCACCAAATACATTTTTGAGTCCACAAAGTGTTTCCTAGGGTTAGTAGGTTCAAATCACACCATTTGCCAAAGATTTTATCCCCAAATTCATTTTTAAACAATTTTCACATCCTTAACAAGCATACAAATGTTTCTGCGAATACAAACATTTTCCCAGAAGCTTTTTGCTAAACAAAAGGCATGGTTGGATAGGGCTTGTCTCACTGATTCCAATGATATAAAGTTTGCAAAATTTGGACGTGTGGTTTAAAAGTTGTGCAATTTACAAAATTGGAAATCTAATAGAAGTTTTCTGTCTTTTAAATCAAACAGGGGCCACGTGGCTGTTTCCTATTCGCCTATACCGCTTCGCTCGGATCGGCTGCTCTGATGCGTTGGATCAAGTCAGATCGTGCGGTGCGCGGATGCTACTTACCCTTTCACCTAGATTCTATCCTAGCCACTGGATCGATATCGAACGGCTGCGGTGAGCTCGACCCTAAACGAGCGGCGCTGCGGCGGTGGCTGGCAGCGGAGCGGCCAGACGATGACGGCGCCGGCGATACAGGAAGAAAAGGAAGGTGGGGAGATACTCACAGCGTTCGCAGAGGCCTGGGGAAGCTCAAGGCGGTGCCGTTTTGTCGAGGGGCGCACTGGAGCGGGCTTGATTGCTCGCCGGAGTTCGGTCTGGCGACGGTTGGCTCTGGTCGAGGTCGAAGACGAAGCTGTCGATCACCAGGAGGCAAACAAAGGACGTGATCAGATGCAGGCACTACAAAAAAAACCCATCTATAGGAATACATGTTTTGCAACGACTTCTACACGTGTTGTAAAATTTTAAGATAGATACGCATGTTAGCGTTGCAGAATATATCTGTTCTTCTTATGGGCTGCGATGAATAGGGTCCAGCGCACTACACCTTTTGTTCCCAGGTATTATAGTTTCCCACGTCTTACTGAACTATCCTTTACCTAAAAAAAGAACTCACGAACTATCCGCACAAAACCTAGATCGAAAGCAAGGTAGAGCCGTCTACCATCTTGCTTCAACCCTCACGTATCATCCCTGGCCATCTCCGATTGGTGGCGGCTCAACAAGCCATCTCCTTCCTTCGTCTCACCCAGTCATTCCACTTGGTGGCGGTAGGGATTTTCGCTTCTCCATGGCACTTCCAAGGGCGCAACTTGCTTGACGGCAGGTTATGACGATGTTGGCGGGCGCTCGCGGCGCTCTGTATGTCCCTCTGATCTAGGCCTGTACGGGGCCCTGTGGTATGTGCAGCTACACAGGTCCCTTGAATCTATGCCCCTAATTTTGATTACTCTAAATAGAGTTTGATGTTTGATTACATAACTAATTAGGTAGTACTAGAGCAGAAAGCATTTCTTGGCTGGAAGCCCACGGAAGCAACTCATCGAAATTCTCAGGTATACCTCCTCTTTTTTTGTTTCTCTCTCTATTCCTAATATTCTTATACATCCTTCAACTCATATTAGTTGACTTGAATTTGTCTAGATTCGAATGTATTTATACATGTTTTAGTGCTAAATATATCTAAATCTAGACAAATCCATGTCAAGTAATATGGGTAGAAGGAAGTACTATTATATTTTGATGGGACTAATCAAATGATAATAATCCCTACATATTTATTAATTTCTTTGAAGTTCCCCATAAAACTATCTGCCAACGAAAATGTAACTTACGTAATATATTATTAGGGGACTAATCGTGTGAAAATAATCCCTCCAGATTGATTATTTTCCTTGTAATTCCCCATAAACCGATCTGCCAATGAACATGTATGCTACACTCTCAGTAGACCAGCTGCTATTTAATGTGTATTCGTCTCATTTCAATTTCCTCGTATTTGTTAACCATGTTCTTCCATGAGTTGGCGATGGTGGTGTGACAAGCTGCTTGGTCACCGGTTTACAGAAGGGACAGCCTTGCCACAGACCGATGGAAAAAATACTGGAATTTCAACAAGGCGTTATCTATACTTGCTAAATGGATATGAAGGTATAAGTGGTTTGTTTGTGCCTCCAATTTTTTATGGAAACTGACTGCCAGAATAAATTAAACATTTGGCCATTCATCTGTACCCAGGAACAAACTGCCGACAACAAGTGAATTTGAGTTATACAGGTAGAGTTAATTGATTGACATCATAGTTTGGACTCATACTGATTTCCTGTAAACATGTGTGGTAAAAAAAAGGAGTGGAACTTCATTTGTATTCCTGTGTGGTAATCATTTGTATTTTTCATATAATTATCACTATTATTTTTTCGTCTTTCTCTTTGTATTCCAATCTGTGTGGTAATGATTTGATCTATAGGTGCGATGGGTTATTTCAAATGCATGGGGTGACTAAATTTATATTTCTTGCTAACTTAGCTTTGGCATGCTACTGATGTGTTTGATCAAATAGAAATTCCATGCAGTGTGCGTATGTGAGGTATCATCAACCAAGATCTACATGCATTTTTCTTTCATTTTTCATTTAGACTTTACTCTATCTGTACATGAAATGCCTCCTAAGATGGTTTAACTATTGACGAAATTGTGGTCTCTATTCAATTTATCTATGAAAGAAACATTTTGACTGGTGCTTTGCATGGTGAAGATAACCCCTGATTCAGATATGTCCTTTGATATATTCGCATGGTGAGGAAGTATGTACTAGAATTTATTACACCCTTCCAAATATTTTTTTCCATATTGATTTTGAAATTGGATTTTGTTTTGCAGGGCCAAAAGATCAGCTAGGATTTCTATATGTGGATATCAATTCTATAGATTAGAGCGTAGAACATTAGAAGGAATAGATATAGGATTAGTTAGAACATCATATTTCAAGGAAGACTGTAAGTTATGGATGATAATTCTTATGTATTGGTGTGGTTCTAGGAATCAATATTGAATATTGTTCATGCATAATTTGTATGATAATTATCTTGTACTGGATTGTGGTTCTAGGAACCAATATTGAATTTTGCTCATACAACATGCATTCATAATCTGCGATTTGTGTGTGCTCTCATATGTATCTCATAAAGTTTATATTCTCCTGCTAAAAGGAAAATGCTACCATCTTTGAAGAAAATTAAACTACACAATCTAGAAAATAATGAATATATTAATTAAAATTAATCAATCTGTATAAACTATGTATCAACGGATACAATTTTTGTTCGATATCTGTTGCAATTTTGCAATGCTTTACCCATTGGTTAGCAACGCACATATATACGTTGCATTATATCCTAGCAACGCCCAAAAACGCAACGCATACAAAGTCGTTGGTAAAGGAGCTAGCAACTCTTATATGGTCGTTTAGATACGGATTGGTGTGTTGTTGTAGGGGCGATAATGTTGTAGTGAGGAGACCACGGAGATGACGTGTGCGTGAACGAGAGGGGAAGAGGCGATCTGTTCTTACCAGTAGGCTTCGCCGGAGAAGAAGGCAAACGCGGCGGCGTTCGGGAGCTTGTCGTAGTCGACGCTCTGGGGCGCCCGCAGTCGAATGAAGGGCACAGGTAGGTGCGTCAGGAGGTGGGGAAGATGTGAGCTAGGTCGAGAAGGCACGGGGCGTTGCGGTGCTGCCGGAATTGGTAAGGGAAGTCGTCGGAGACAGAGGGGCTCAGGGAGGAATTGGGGCGGCCTGGGGGCGTGTCGAGATGGGGCGACAGAGGGAAAGTGAAGAGGAGAGGGAGACGATTTATCCTGCGTGGTTAAGGGGCTGATTCAACGCGTGATTAAGACGTATTACGCCGGAGTTATTCCGTCTGAAACGGCCGGCGAGGGGTGGGAGTCGTCTGCGGGTGTGGAAGAAGAGGGACGTGGCGGTGGGGTCCTCTGGTCAGTGAGAAAGGGAGAGGAAACGCGGTCCACCAGTCGGTGTCTCTGAGGGTGCGGCTTTAAGTGAAAAACGTTTCGTGGAGGGGGAGAAAGACTGGGCTGGTACTGGGCTTAGTTGGGCTGCTGGGTTGGGTCGGCCAGTTTCTATTTTTTTTCTTCCTGTTTGCTTTTTCTTTTTCTATTTTCTAATTCTGTTTTGAAATTTCAAACAACCAAACAATGTTCAAATCCATTCAAACTTTCACCACACATTGCAGCTTTGAATTTGGTTCTGTTCAGTAACATAAACCAAAATCCAAAAAAATAAAATAATATTTTTTTCTTTTTAGGATCCATTTATTATTTAAATAAAATGGACTTTTATTTATTTAATCAATTAGGGTTTGATTTATTTAATAAAATCTCCATTTGAAATCCAAATATTTTCAAAATCAAATCAGTAGGTTTTATTTGGAATTAAAGAATACTTGGAAACTTGTTTAAAACAAAATAACCATCTTTATTTTAGGATCCATTTAATAACTAAATAAAATGGACCTTAGTTATTAAATCAAATAGGATTTGTTTTATTAAAATATTTATTTTGAAATCTAAAATAAAACCAAAACACTTCAGTAGGTTTTATTTGAGAATATAAAATATTTGGAAAACTTATTTAAAATAAATAAATAAGTTTTAGTGTTTATTTAAAATGGGAAAAGCCTTTACTTAAATAAAATTTGGATATTAAATCCTTATTATTTTATTTAAATAAACCTTTATTATTTTTATCAAAACAAAATGTTTTATTTCAAAAGCTTGGCCAACGTTTAATTTGGCTTTATAAAATAATCTTTATTCATAAAACTTCTATTTCTTTTGAAATCCAAAACCTTTCATTTAAAAGTTCCAAATTAGTAATTCCAAAATATTTATTTTCCTTTATCAAATGTTTATCTTTTAAATACCTTTAGGATTTTCTTTGATCCAAATTGGTTTGAAGATTTCCAATTGGATTCAAAAAGTTTCTGCTGGCCCTGAAAATCAACAAAGTTTTATTTTATTCATTCATTTTTCACATTACAAGATTTGGAAAATCTTGGGATGTGACATCAAGATAAGAATGTGTTCTTCCTTAAGTATGCACCGACAATGTTTCGTCGCTTCAAGACATCACGTGATGATCGGGTGTACTTGAATCCATGAGCATATCTCGGGTGTAAGACAGTTACACACGCGAATACTAAAGTTCTTACTTGGCGAGCCTAGCATGTATAGACATGGCCTCAGAACACGGACCGAAAGGTTAAGCATGAGTCATATGTTTTTGATATGATGACCATATGGATGCTCGCCTTTGAAGCTACACTGACCCACGTGATGATCGGACTTGGTGTAGTGGATTTGGTTCATGTAATCACCAAAAAGACACGAGGGATGTCGTTTTTGAGTGGGAGTTCATTTCTAATTTGGATTAGTAGAACTCAATTTATCATAAATTAAATCAAAGTGAATTTGCATAATTTGTTGTAGTCATTGGCATTCGTTCACCACCTTATGCATAGTTGTAATTGAGATAATAGAACTATAGAATTCTGGATATATATACTTTACGAACTGGTATCGTATTGAGTTGAGTGTCAATCTAAAGTTTAAAGTCCTATTGCAAACTTTCAGCAAACTCTATTTACTCCATGAAATTTAATAGTTGGTATTAAATCGAGAGTAACAATTCCAGTGTTAGTATCTTAAGTATCATATTTTCCTCCATGATTCTTGATTTAAATATCAAGATTATCTAGGAGCTGAAAGAATTGTTTCAGAAACCATCATGTGTGACAGATATAACGATATCTGAAACAATGTTTTGGTTGCAATATGATAGAGTATAATATATGTTCTCATATTGGATGAGAATTTACGAAGGTTGGAGATGCTAGACATCCTAATCATCCAAAAGGGTTTTGGAAAGTAATGTTATACTCACGATTCGCGTTTATAAGCTACAGTAGCTTGATCAAGAAAGTCGTCATGATAAGGATGAATAGAATATGTATGTAAAGTGTTTACTACACTAAAAGATTACTAAAGAATGGATTTTGAAAGAATACCGATCATTTTTATGATGGTGATCTACTTCAAAGTGCAAGTCCAAAGGCATTGTTATTTGAATATACACGCTTTGGACTATGTGTCATGTATATGGCACCACTTTTGATGTTGATAGATTCTTTTAAAAAGGCAAAGGAAATGCTGAAAGAGAATCTATAAAATATACTTGGCAGAAAAGAAAAGATTGGAAATATCCAATTTAGGTATATATATGATATACATGTTATGGTTGTATTCTTTGCTTGTTAAACAATGTGGTTCTTGGGTATTGGATACCGAATTGGTTGGTATGAAATTTCATATGGAACAACAATGGCCTAAGTAACTAGCAAGAGAATATGTGATGATGTTCATCGAAAACACAAAAACTGTTGTTTGTATTTCTCGTTGACATCAAAGCTTGACTTCAAGATTTGTTTTAATAATTGTTATTTAAATCAGGTATTATAAGAACAATGGTTGTTCAAATAATTACCGTATTCCATATAAGATGGATGATTTACAAATCTAGTTGGAGAAATCACATCCATAAAACCTAATGCTAAAATGTCGCAAGAAAAATGATTGAAAGATCACTTATGAAGTGACATCGCTGTTTAAATTATATTGGAAAGAAAACATGAAGAATCTCCATATTCATGGATTTTTGGAGTCTTTGATTTGATCAAGTGACGCTTGTGAGACTTTCCACGTGATAATTAAAACTTCGTTCAAAGGCCAAAGAAGAACAAACGACTAAATTATTGGAATTTATACATATCGATGTATGTAGTCCATTATGTATAGTCGTAAGCGATGGATTTCAACTTCATATGCTTTCTCCAGAAATTTGAGTGAATGTTCACTTAATGAGAAAGAAGTATGAAATATTTTGAAAACGTTTCAAAGACTTTCAGGATGAAGTGCAAAATAATTGTAACAAGAAAATAAATGATTTATGATTTGATCATAAAGGGATTTATTTGAGTTACAAGTGTAACAAGAAAATAAATGAATTATGATTTTATCATAAAAGGATTTATTTGAGTTGCAAGTTTAGCAAAACATCTAGATTTACATATCCCGAAACACCATAGGAATATGGAATGTTTGAGATTTGTAATGAAAACTTGTTTGACATGGTTGGATCAAAGGTGTTATTTATAAAACTGCCATTATGTTTTAAAAGATTAAAGGTTTAGAGACTTCCGCTTTTACACTGAAAAGAGCTCCATCTTGATCCGTTGAAATGACACCATGGAAGTTATGGTTTGGGGTAAAACCCAAGTTGTCATTTCTTAAATTTTGGTATGCTAAACATAAGTAAGATGTTTACAACCGAAGTCGGATAAGCATGTCTTTGTAGGTTATTTCGAATAACAATTGGATATTCCTCCATAACACCAAGGACAAAAGGGTTTGTCGCTTGAAATGTGAAGTTTCTTGAAAAAGTATTTTTTCGCAAAAGTTAAATGGGAGGACAATAGAACTTTGATAAGGTTAACAAACCTTAGCTAAATGTGCTGAGTTGCGCAGCGCCGGAAATCGTTCCGGAGGCTGCCATAATGCTCATAGCTTATGTGCCTCAAAGGTTGCGGTCACGGAGGTCTAAAGTTCCTATTGAACCAAGAAGGTTGGATAAACAATCAAATGATTGAGATTTGAGAGTAAATCATTATTGTTTGACAATGATGAACCGACTACATGCAAAGAAGTGATGATGGGCCCTGACTCCGTCAAATGGCTTGAAGCCATAAAATCCGTGATAGTTCCATACACAAGAAATCAAGTTTTGAACTTGGAAGACCCTCCGGAAAGGTGTAAAAACCTGTCGGTCGTATTTGGATCTATAAAGAAACAGACATGGATGTTTCACATCTATGAAATAGTCGACATGTCATAAAGTATTTTACGACAATGTTCAAGGAGTTGACTATGACAAGATTTGATCTTTCATAGCGATATTTAGTCTGGTCGGATTAAAGTAGCAACCACTACATATAATTTGGTATATGGTAGATGAATAAACAAAAGAAAATTCTTCTAATAGAATGGTTACCTAGGACGTGTACAAGACACGGTCCAAAGGGTTTTGTTAATTCAAAGGATGCTAAAAGGGGCATGCAAACTTCAATGGTTGAAGTAAGCATCGCGGAGTTGGAATCTTCACCATGATGAAAAATGAGTTTTTCATCAGGAGACGATGAGGATGTTTGCATTTGCAAGAAATTAAGTGGGAGCGCTAAGACATATTTCTAATACATTATGTCGAAGACATATTGTTGATTAGAAATGATGTATATTTTATTCACAATGGTTAATAATTTCATTTTGATGAAAGACTTAGGCAACACCCGAATATTTAGCATGAATGTCTATAGTGGATAGACTGTGACGCTAATAAGGTTGTGCCAAACGTACATATATGAGATACTGAACGAGTTCAATATAGAAACAACAAGAAACGGTTCTTGTCGCATGGAAAAGGAATTGAATCAAGATTCAAGTGTATCGACACTTGATAAGTGAAACAAGATTCAAGTGCTTTGACACTTGATGAGTGAAATCACGAGAATGTTTTGATCAATCATACCATGATATGTACACATCCAGATATGTCATATGCTCTAAGTGTTATGAGCATATACCATAATGAATCATAAAATGATCATTGGACTATAGTAAGGATATTCTTATGATCTTTTGGAAGAACTAAGAATATATTTGTGTAGAGGTGACAAACAATTACAAATAGTTCATTGTAAAGCGTTACATTGATACTAGTTTTGTCACAAGATACAAATTAAGTTTATCTCAATTTAAACTATGGGTGGCACAATGTAATGGAAAGAAGATTCCATGATGGATTTGGATGAATTCCAAAGTTAAGACATTGTGACGGATACTACAACAAAAGGCTAAGTATATGACTGCTATAGTAGTAGCAAAGGAGGGAATTTGTGTCAAGTAGTTTGTTATCAAACTAAGGTGTGGTTCGCAACGGTCTAACACTAAAGATATATTGTATGACAATAGTATCGACATGATTTAACCCCAAGGAACTAAAGGTCTCACTGAAAGACCAAATTTATACAATGCCATCTCATTGGAGAATGAGTGATGCGTGAAGACGCAAAGACATGCAAATACACACGGACCTGAAGCGTCAGATCCATAGATTATGTTAACCACTTGAAATTGCGTATATGGAACACTGGAAAGCCATAAGTGTTCAATACACAAAGTTCTCAAACTAGATTATTGTCTCTAGTGCAAGTGGGAGACTGAAGGGAATATGCCCGAGAGGCAATAATAAAGTGGTTATTATCGTATTCCTTGTTTATGATAAATGTTTATTTTGCATGCTATAATTGTATTAATACGGAAACGTTAATACATGTGTGTTTAATAAACAAATAGAAAGTTCCTCCTCTCTTATAAACTAGCTCGTTGATTAACAAGATGATCAAGGTTTCCTGATCATGGACATTGGATGTTGTTAATAACGGGGTCACAACATTAGTGTAATGATGTGATGAACATTCATCCAAAGTATAGCATTATGATCAAAGTCATTGAGTTTATATTGCTATACCAACTTACGAAGTGATCCTAATCCTTAGACCATGAGATCATGTCAATCACTAACACCGGAAGAGTTTCTCGATGACATCAAACGTCACACCGTAACTGGGTGATTATAAAGATGGCTTCAGAACTACTAAAGTGTTATGTTGAGGTTCATGGATCGAGAGTGGAATTTGTTCATCCCGATGACGGATACATATACTGTGGGCCCTCTCGGTGATATCGCATTGATTAGCTTGCAAGAAAGTGATTTGATCACTAGAATGTTATATCACAGGAACAAGAAAAGAGTGCATGTCGGTAACGAGATCAAACTAGGTATGGAGATACCGATGATCGAATCTCGGACATGTAATATATCGTGAAACAAAGGGATTAAGATACTAGCTTAAAAGGTTCACACGATCACAGAAGTCATCGTTGAATGTGTGGGAGTCAGTATGGATCTCCAGGTCCCACTGCTGATTATTGATCGGAGAGGGGTCTCGATCATGTCTGCATTATTCACGAACCGTAGGGTGACACACTTAAGGGATACCGACACCATTCGGAGCAAATGATATGCCAGAGAAAGAAAAAGGAAAGCGCAGGAATTTATTTCACTAGACACCGAAACTGTTTCGGTTGAAATTGCTGAAACTGGTTCTGCGTGTGAAATGGAATACTAGCAAGGGGTTTTATGTGAATGTTTGTTAATTAAAGTAATTAACAAAATTCTGAATAAATAAATAAAAGAGTTTTATTTAAATGAGAGCTTACATTAATTTTGGTGGAAAATTAATGCATGTGAGTGGAGAGGTTTTTATGTGAGTGGAGCTTCCACCACATGAATGAGGGAGAGGTGGGGGCACCCTCCATGGCCGGCGGCGATGCCCCCTTGGGCTGCCCCCTCCCCTATAAAAGAACCCCCTCCTCTCACTTGTCTCTCACACCTCCTCGCGAAGGATCTCTCTCCCTCCTTTAGAATTTCCCCATGGTCTCGGATCAACGAGATACATGTTTCCGGTGGCTTGTTCTGGAAGGATTTGTTGCTTCCGCTGCTTTGCTGGAGCGAGGGCGCGGAGGTTGTCAGGGTACCCGTACGTGTGTGCGATCACGGATGCACCACTGCTTTGAGGTGCTGGACTTGATCGTGCTGGACCGGCTGGACCAGATGGACTTCGTCACGATCTTGAGATCGGCAAGCGTTCGTCTACATCATCCATTAGTACAACCTCGTTAACGCTATTCGGTCTTCGAGTGTATGTATTCTATGGATGTATATCCACCCGTTGCTTGTATCTAGTAGATAGATCTTGGTACTTAGATGTTGCCATCGTAGGAAATTTTCTGTTTTCTATGCTGCGAACCCTTTATCCTCCAGCACTCAACCTTCAAAGAAGCGGCGAGTCCATCCTGCCGCTCCCCCTGCAGCCACATCCTCTCAACCTCGCAAGACTACCACTCGCCGAGTCGTTCGTCGTGCTCCTCGTGATCCGACCATCTCCGGGTAACTTTAGCTACCCGTTACCTTTCATTTTCTTTTCATGTTCTATGCCTGTTGTCTTATAGCCTTCTGTTTTTATACTCAGTGCTGCTATGTCCACCAATCAAGCTGCCCCTAGCATGGTTTCTTCCCAGTCGAGGCCTGTTTCTTATCCTCACTCTGATCCTGTCGTGCAGAGCCCCGCTCGGGTCACTATCCCCACTTCTGAGGCGGCGCATCCGACTGAGGTGATCCGGCCTCCCTCTCCAGTTGCTCTTTCCGAACAGAACCTTGCACTTGGCGCCAGCAATATCAGTGCCGAGTCTGCCTAGAATATTTTTGAGTCTACTCCCCCTGTTGTTAGCTTGCCAGTTGATCCGATCGTCGTTCCTCCGTCAGTTGTTGAGCCTACACAGTCGGCTCCTGTATCCTCAACCAGTCCCACACCTGCTCCTTCTGCCTTTTTTGCTAAAGATAAGACCCGGCCTGCTGCTCAAGGCCAAACTCACTCCACGCCTATCAATCCCTCGGATTCTAGGAAAATGACTTTGATTCACACCCTAGGTTCCGCTCCGCATATTCGTCCCACACCACCACCAATGACACCTGCTACCGCAGGTCAGTTGGGCGAATCTGCCATTGCCGGGTCTAGCAACGTTTCCAAGGCTGGTGCCTCGCACACCAGTGTCGCCGCTACCCGTGCCAGGGTGGAGACTAGCCTGAAGAAAGGGCAAGTCCTAACTCGGACGCTCAGCAGGCAAGGCCTTGGTTCTGCAAAGAGCTATGCAATTGCCTGGAACGCAGCCGGCGAACAAGAAGTGAGCTCCAGTTCTGGCAAGAAGCTGAAACTGGTCCCCAAGGATGTTTCCGAGATGACTCAGCAGGCCATCACCCTGATGGACAAAGTAGATCATGTGAATGAGGTATGCAATTTCTTTACACTAATTCATACTGAGTATTTTTATATTATACATTATCCCTAGTCCCCAAGGTTACTTCCGAGTAAGGAACTTATTCGAATGTAAGCTCTGAGTTAGAACCTATCCTTTATTTCCTCCTGCCAAGTTTTCATGTTGGATTTTCGATCCCTAGTCCCTGAGGTTACTGCTGATTAAGGCATTTATTCGGCTGTAAGCTCATCCTCTTCCATAAACCTTCTGACTGAGTCCTTTTTGTGGAGCTCACACATAACGAGCGTACCAAGGTGCATCAGGCTCTTATCCTGGAGTATTAGAAGCTTGAGCTGGCTCACCAGGATCTAAAAGCTGAGGGTCAGGGCCAAGGTACTTTTCCTACTCGGCTTGCTTTTATTCGATAGACCTATTTTTGTTTCATCTCGTTGTCTTTCCACAACTTCCGCCCAATCCACCATTAATGCGCTGCATAAACAGATCAGCGACGCCGAAAGTAATTCCCTTTTCCTTAGAAATCTTGTGACTGCTCCGCACTTATGCTTACTCATTTTCCATTTTTATCTTGGCTAATCCGAGATAGCTTGCTGTTATTGATGAGTCACATGCTCTAAATAAGCAGATCAGCTCCAAGTCGATCTCCAGAAGGAACGCGATGAGTTGACCCGGCTGAAGCAGCAGGTGGCGGATATGGAGCAAAAGCATTAGTCCGAGTTGAAGGGCATGCGCGAAGAACTTGCCGAGAAAGATGGCCAGCATGCTGCTAGTGCCGAAAAGACTAACCAACTGCTCAAGGAGGCCGACTTAGCAGTTCAGTCGGCGCACCAAGACCTGGAAGCTCTTCAAGCCAAGGCTAAGATCTGGCAGAACAAGCTCGACGCGATCAACTCATTTCTCGGTAGTGAGTTCTTACTCTTTTCACTATACTTCTATCCTTAGTCTTTGCCCCTTTTCCATTGTTTTTTTATATTCCTCCGTATTTGCAGAGAACTTCCCTGAGGCTGACATGTTCGCCTTAAGGGCAATGAAAAAGGTGCGGGCTGAATCTGGGGCTCCAGTTGACAGCGAGATCACCATCGACGAGCATCTCATAGCGCTCTTAGAGCGTGTGACCACACTAAAGTCATGCGGTGTTGACTTGCTTAAGTCGGCAATCCATGCATTTAGGATGCTCTGGACAGATGAGGATGCGCCCACACTCGTTGAGCCCTTGGCTGCCAAGTTGCTTCTTACTAAAGAAAGGCTGGATCAGTGGCGCGAGTCGGCCAGTCATGTCGCAGCGGACAAGGCCCTTGCTTTTGTGCTCTCCTAGTATGAGGATATCAACCTTGATGTTCTCCAGCATATGAGGGCCGAAGGCAAGTGGATCCTCGAGCATGAGCTTATCAAGAAACGCCAAGAGAGAGCCTACGCAATGGTAGAGTATGCTTTGGTACACGCCTGGTGCGATGGGCCTAGCTTCCTCGACCTTGGCGAACCACTTGCCAAGACTGTTAACGATGATGGTGCCGAAAGCGAGGCCACTGAGTTAGATGGTCCTGAAGACTAGGTTGATGCTCCTGACTCGGCCGACACTCCAGACGACGCTCCCAGCTCTAGCCCCAAGAATGCTCCTTCGAGTCCATCTGCCTCTTAAGCTGGTTAAAAAACACTCAATTCTGATGAGATCCCCGGTATGCCGGGTGCAGATGTAATATATTCCGCACTTATTTTGGGTGTGTGCCTTGCTAAGGCTTAAACTTCTATTTTGCTTGAATGCAAATCATCCTGGGGCAAGTCCTCGAGTTTCATTTGCCATTTTCCTTGTCCTTGAATTTGTCTCTTGTCTACCTTTTTTGGCGTTCAACATTAGAGACTCAAAGTTCTAAGGATTTAGTTAGTGTACATGAAACTAGACAACTTGACCTAGAATCATTCGACACTCTAGCCGATATATCCTGCAATGGGTTAGTTAAAACCATGCAAAGAGCCGACTCGTGTTTTCCCCTTTACTTATCAGGTGTTCATGTTTACTCATCGTTGATCTTTTCGTCTTGCTTGCCATGAAGCCGTGTTTTCGGACAAAATCATAGTCGAAGAGTTGATTCCATATGAGTAAATGTTACTTATTTCGAGATAAGTTTAAGTGTCAACGCCAGCCGACATAAAATTTTCAAGAACAAACATAAGGGGTAGTCTGCGAGTCAGTTTTTCGAGTCATACCATTTTATTATCAGCACATAACCGACATAAGTATCCGATATATGAGAGTTTGAGAGATACATACACTGCTGCTCCTAAGTGTAGAAAGGACGTAGTAGTGCCACATTCCACGGCCTTTTGGTCTCATCACCCGATCTGTCCGCCTTGTTCTTTTGTGCTTCACGAGCATCTATTAGGTAATATGAATCATTGTGCAATGATTTGCTTACAATAAATGGTCCTTCCCATGGGGGTGATAGATTATGCATCCCAGCTGTGCGTTGCACTAGTCTGAGTACCATATCCCCTTCTCGGAAAACACGAGGTTGAAATTTCCGACTATGATAGCGTCGGAGATTTTGCTGATATATGGCGGACCTGGATAATGCCAATTCTCTTGCTTCTTCGAGTAAGTCCACTCCATCTTCTCGTGCCTCTTTTACCTCAGCTTCCGAGTATTGCCTTACTCTTGGCGAGTCATGTTCTATGTCGGCAGGCAAAACTTCTTCTGCCCCATACACAAGGAAGAACGGAGTATAGTCTGTTGATCGATTCGGAGTTGTTCTTAAGCTCCACAACACTAAGGGTAGTTCCTCGATCCAGCAACCAGGTGATCTCTGGAGTGGTTCCATTAGGCGGGGTTTTATCCCGGATAGAACTAAGTAGTTAGCTCGTTCAACTTGTACATTTGATTCTGGATGGGTGACTGACGCTACGTCACGTCTTATTCGATTTTTCCCACAGAATCGAGCGAAAGATCCTTTAGCAAAGTTTGTGCCATTGTCAGTGATCACACTGTGCGGGTGACCATATCTTAGGATTATGTATTTTAAGAATGTGACAGTTGTTTTTCCATCTAGTTTTTATGGGCTTCACTTCTATCCATTTGGTAAACTTTTCAACCATTACCAGTATGTGAGTCATGCCACCCCTCGCTGGTTTGAATGGTCCTACCATATCCAAGAACCATACTGCGAATAGCCAGGTGATTGGTATAATTTTTAACTCAGACGCTGGTAAATGTGACTTTGATGCATAACGTTGGTAGCCGTTGCATTTCCTCACTAGGTCTTGGCTTCTGCTAGGGCACTTGGCCAGTAGAATCCATGTCGGAATGCCTTGGCTACCAATTCTCTTGATGAGGCATGGTGCCCACATTCTCCTTGGTGAATATCCAACAATATTTCTTGGCCTTTCTCTAGACTTATGCAACGTTGCAATAAGCTCGTCACACTCCTTTTGTACAACTCCTTGTTAATTATCGTGTATGCTTCTGCTCTTCTTTCTATTTGTCTTGCCAATATCTCATCATCAGGCAAAGTTATATCCGTTAAGTAGTTGAATATTCTTTGCGCCCAGGCTGGTATCACCGATGGAACATCTGTTTCTCCATCAATTTCCATTGGCTCAGCCGACGTATGTTCTGCCGACATAACCTGGGGAGTCCCCGAGTGTGATTCGGCAGCCCCTGGGTTGGGTGGACCAGTCCCCGAGTTACTTGAACCTGCCCCTGTATCAATGTCCATTGGCATAGTGTCTGACTCTTGGCTTGGCGGGATGAATATTGACTCGGATTCTGGTGATGGCTTGATTGATGGTTTTCTAAGATGTTCCAATGCTACTCCTGATGGGATTGCTTGCCGAGATGAGCCTAACTTAGATAACACATCAGCTTCCTCGTTTTCTGCTCTGGGTATATGATGAAACTCACACTCGTCAAAGTATCCCGAAATCTGCTGCACATGAAAACGTTACAGTTCCATATTTGCATCCAATGAGTCCCAATGCACAGACACTTGCTGGATAACCAAATCCGAGTCACCAAAACACATGATCCTTTTGATGCCAATTTCTTAGGCCAATTTTATCCCATGGACAAGTGCTTCATACTCGGCTACATTATTGGATGCAGCAAAGTGGATCTGCAACACATATTTGAGCTGATCCTACTTTGGTGATGTGAGTACTATCCCGACACCCAGGCCCATCTTTGTCTTGGATCCGTCAAAGTGCATTCTCCAGTAATTCGGGTCTGGAAGTGGTGGTTCATATTGCATTTCCATCCAATCGATGAAGAAATCCGCTACAACTTGAGATTTGATTGCATCTTGCATGTCATATTGTGGAGTGTATGGTGCTAGCTCTATGGCCCATTTTGCAACTCGGCCACTGGCATCTTTGCTGCCCAATATAGCTGAGATAGGTGCCTCGCATATTACCCGTATTGGGTGTTCTTGGAAATAGTGCTTTAGCTTCTTTGCTGCCATATACACCCATACGTCATTTTTTGGTAATGGGGGTAGTTTTGCTTTGATGTAAAGAGCACTTCGCTCAGGTAATAAACTGGCCTTTGGATTGATTTTCCCTCTTCTCCATGTTCTACCACTATTACCGCATTGACAACTCTATTGGTTACTGCGATATAGAGCAGCATTGGCTCTTTGGATAATGGTGAACCTAATATTGGTGTTGTTGCCAAAATCTCTTTGAGCTCATGGAAAGCGCTATCAGCTTACCGTGTCCATGTAAATTTCTCTGATTTCTTCATCAGTTGATACAATGGTAAGGCTTTTTCGCCTAGCCGACTCACAAACCTACTCAACGAGGCTAGACATCTTGTAAATTTCTGGATATCGTTGAGGGTTTTCTGCAACTCCATTTTTTCGATGGCCCTGATCTTCATCGGGTTAGCCTTGATTCCTCGTCTAGACACGAGAAATCCGAGTAACTTTCTAGCCGGGACACCAAACGTGCATTTTTCCTAGTTAAGTTTCATCCGGAATCTTCTTAAATTTGTGAATGTTTGACGCAAGTCCTCGATTAGAGTTTGACTTTGTTTGGTTTTTATTACCATGTCATCGACGTATACTTGAACATTTTTGTCTAGTTGATCTTGCAAGCATTTTTGCATGCATCTTTGGTATGTTGCACCTGCATTTCTCAATCCGAATGGCATGGTACGATAGCAATAAGCCCCATACGGGGTGATAAAATCTTTCTTTATTTGATCATCCAGATTCAGTGGTATCTGGTGGAAACCAGAGTACGCATCCACAAATGACAACAACTCACACCCGGCAGTAGAGTCAACTACTTGATCAATCTTGGCAGGGGGAATGGATCTTTTGGACACGCCTTATTGAGGTTCGTTTTATCAATACACATGCGCCACACTACTGCCACGTTCGGGTCATCCTTTTTCTTTTCGACCAAGACTGGATTTGACAACCAATCTGGGTGCAGTACTTCCATGATAAACCTGGCAACCAAGAGCCTGGATATCTCGGTGGCTGTAACATCCCAAAATTCATCAAATACAAAAGCATGTATTGCATTCATATCATCATAGCATTTAGAGCTTGCACAAAAGTTTTCAAAGTTTGAAACAAAATAAAACCATATTTATGCCCTTTTTATTATATACATACGAGGCATGGTTTTATTTTTTTTCAAAAGACCAATGTGTTTTTGAGTGGATAGATGTGTTTGTCACACTTTTGAATATTAGGATCATAGTACAAAAGTTTGGAGAAGATTTGAATTTAAACAAAATTTGAATTAGGGTTTCAAAACATTTTCTAAAAATCAAAACAGAAAAGAAAAAGGTTAAAGAAAAAATAAAACTAGGCGCTGCCTATTCAGCCCAGCCCCACTGGCGGCCCATCTAGCCCACCCGGGTTCCCCTCCCCCCCTCTCTTTCTCACCGCGCCCGCCCGCACCCGCTCGCTGACAGCACGGCCCCACTGCCACATCAGCTCATCGTCCCCAAATCTCTGCACGACGACCCGCTCCACCGTTTGTTCTGCATAGTGACACCGCGATTGAATTCTCTAAAATTGCATTGATTCCATGCGCCATCTCCGCCACTGCTCCGGCTACTTAAGAACCACCCCACTGTGTCCATTTCATCTCAAACCCCATCGCCAGAGCGTCCCTAGGCTGCCTGTAATCAAGCTCGCACCGCCGCTGACCGATGCACTCCGGTGAGATATTCCGGTGAGCATAACACGCCCCTCTACCCCTCGTTCATGCGAGTGTGTTCCTCTTGTTCTTGCGTATCTAATCGTGCCTCTGGTTTTCCCCAATTCGCCCCAGGTCGCTGTCCATGTCATCAGCTGCAAGCACCCGAGGAACTAGTCAACTCCGGCGAGTAATTCCGGTAATATTCGCGTGCCCCTTGACCTCTGCCCCATACGACTATGCTTGCTATGTCTTTGCGCAGTCACTAATGCCTCTAGTTTGCCCTGTGGTGACCTAGGTCGTCGCCTCCGTCTTTGTTTGCGAAAGCCCGACACCAGAACTAACTCCGACAAGCTCCCACGTCCACGATAGTGCGCCCCTGTCCAAACCACGACCACCTTAAGCTTCCTCGCATCCACGCAACGCTGGTAAGTATTAGCACCACCCCCTACCCCCTCTAGAACCGCTAGTGCATCGCCGGTAGTAGCTCCGCCGCCACCAGCACTATCAGCGCCGCTCAGTTTTGGTCGTTTGATCTAGAGCCGCTAGATCTAGATCCTACACTGTAGATTAGATCACTTACTGAACCATTACATTTAGATCTGGCACGTTGGATCTGACTTGATCCAACGGCGCGAAAGCGTGATCCGCGTGAAGCGGTATCAGCGAATCAGACGCTGCCACGCGTCTGTGAATTAGATTTAAAATCTGTTTTTAAATCTATTAGTTATTCAAACTTGTAAAATTCATATCTTTTGATCTGTTTGTCCAAAAATTTCAAATAATATATCATTGGATTCAGGAAATTAAACCCTACACATCTATGGACTTGAATTGGTCATTTGCTTCTGAAAATTAGGATTATTGGCAGAAGCATTTGTAGGCCTATTTTGCATATAAAATTATTTGGAAAATTGTTTTAAAGTAAATTTGAGTTTGTTTAGACTTTAGAAAGTTTACTTTGTGTTCAGTACTGTTTGGTTTAGAAAATCATTCCATTGCATTTGCATGCATTCATATGTATTTTTGTTTGAATATTGTTATGTGAATATGGTGTTATGATTTTATGTGTAGATTTTGGTGATTGTGGTGATTGTGATTATGAGGACTATTGCTACTCTCCTAGCTACCAAGGCAAGTGATGCTTCATATATATATATTGTCCTACTATTTTATCTATGCACTAGTGAAATATTTTGAGTAGTATTTGCATTGGAAATTTTCTAAGTATTTACTATGCTAAGCCTTGGGAAATCCTAGTAGGTGTTGTCTTAGTAGTTTTTCCTTAAGTTAAGAAACTTGTTATATTAGTATGCTTAGCTTAGCTAGTAGAAAACAAGGGTGGATTATTCATGCTATGAATTATTGCTAAGTCTATGACTTGTGTTTTTGATTAATAAAACAACTATGTGGATGAATCACCTAGGTGGAATGGTATGGTTGGTTTATGTTGAGTGGTTACACAAGGCCCATGTCTATGGTTTACCTTGTGTATCACACTTGTGGATTTCCACCCAGGAACAAAGGGATTTGATATGTTTAGTTTTTAGAAGTTTCTAGTGCAACCACATGGCATATGGGCTCTGCCTTGACCAACTAGGTTGCAAGAACTTAGCCAGATGGACAGTTGGTGGTAGGGTTGATAGGATGGAACGCGTCCATGGTGATCTAAGGGAATCCTTCTGAAAAGTCTCGTCTCGATGCATGTCGAGTCTTGTGGGTAAAGTGCACCACCTCTCGAGAGGGTAAAACCTAAGTACTTAGCCGTGTCCCCGGCAACGGACAATTTGAGCATCAAAGACATTGAAGTGATCAAGAATCTCCTCATCCCAATTTCTCTAAGTTAAAACTTGAGGTTGAACAAGGGTAAAGGTTCACCAATATCTATTGGTGGTTCCTTGGGTGTTTTTATCAAAAAAAAACTTAGTGTTTTCAACTAATAAGACAAAACCTTATTCTGAGCAAAGCCAGCCTAAGCTACACTTAGCCAAATTCATATAGATGTTAGATACTACTATTCTACTATGGTATCACTTGCCAATAAAATTCCAAATGTATTGACCCTCTGTGGCTATAACTTATGATGTTGCAGGTTACTCTGATGGAGACTAGGGTTGTGAGTCTACACTCAACATGTTTGCATGTGGCACATGAAGATCAAGACTTATAGTTATTTACATTATGTTATGAACTCTATGTAATAGACTTGGGCTATTGAGTTGTAAAGACTATGTTATCTCTGGAATGACGATGTAATAATGACCTTTGTATCTATGCACTTCATCTTAAACTATGGATGCTAGCATTTTGATCCAGGGACTAGCATTGCAATCACAGGGGCCTTTACCTTTAAAAGGTGGGGTCTTACAGATGGTATCAGAGCACTGTGTTGCCTTTAGGATTATGACCCTAAGATGGATTAGACTAAGGAAACCACTAGGAAAAATGCAACTCTTTGCAAAAATTCCACACTTGTCTTTTTCTTCTCGTAATCCTCTCCTAATCTTCTTTATCATCTCTATTTGTAGATGGCCGCGATTAACGAAGCCGTCAAGAAGGGACCACTCATGACCATGACCTTAGAATGTGAGACGGAGTTTCCCAAGGCACTCAAAAACCTCACGGTTAGCTTGGGAATACATGGTGAGGCCGTATACAAGGGATTCCCAGTGATGGATGAAGGAGAAGAATATTGGTGGGTACAACTCCACTTATACAAAAACAAGAGGGACAACCACAAGGAGTCAGGATTCTGCATGGTCACCAACTCAGAAATGTATATGACATTCTTTGACTCTGCAAGAAATGCAGCTTGGAATGCTATCAAGGAACTTGGTGAAAGACTCAAGTGTAGAATGCTCAACACTCAAAATGACCTTAGATGGGAGAAGAAGTATACCCAAGACTTAAAGATCGCCATAAAACGTCTAAGGGAAGATATCATAGACTTAGCATATGAGTCAGAATTGTGACGTACACCAATAGTTGGACCACCACACTTGTCATTTTCTCATGTTAATAATTTGATCATACCAACCTATGTGGTATGGCAAGATTTTGTCTAAGTTATGATTGAACCTTAGTGTGTGTGATAGATTATTGTATGCCATGACTTGTGTGTTTTATTGTTGAATGCATGCTTTTGGCTTTTGTTTCACTACCTTATGTTTTTCTCTTTTCTTGTGTTGTTCTAATTTTTCTCTATCTTCTGCAATAGATGCCTAGCTTTGTTATCAGCACCTCCGAGGAGTTGAAGGGAACTCGTTTTGGTTCTTGTATTATGGAGCTCACTAGTGTGCTCAATATCCCCCTCCCGAGCATTAAGGGACTTCAGCTTACGAAGTTCGAGAGGAAGGATCTATGGAGATTTAGAGTCTCGCAGCCTAGACGCCAGTCGGAGCCACCAGCAAGGAGATTGCCTTCAAGTTGATGCACGATGACAAGGAGAAGGGGCTCAACGTTGTCATGCAGGAGCTACTTGGACGCCTTTGTGGACGTCACTCCACCGAGCTCAGGGGCCTCTACTTCCACCCATTTGGGAGACGTGACGAGGAGGGAGAGGCAGTAGTGTATGATGACGCTACTAGAGAGACTATCGAGTCGGTGCGTCTGTATCTTCAGGACCTAGAGAGACTCGTTAGACACCTCGACACTGATAGGACCAACGTCATGCTTAGAAATGACGAGCTACATGTTTAGTTGAGGGAGAAGGACAAGGCCTGCGTGGAGCAGGATGAGATCATCAAGGAGATGGAGGCTAGGTTCGAGAGCCAAGACAAGAGGTTCAAGAATCAAGAGAAGAGAATGCAATATAGGAACAAGAAGATCAAGGATATGAGGTCCGAGATAGAGCTCAAAGAACTTGAGCCAGAGACTCAGCAGGAAGTGATAGAAAGACTGCGCTCGCAGAAGAGAGCCCTCCGGGCGAAGGTCGATGCATTGACCACCACAGTGGAGGAGTACAAGACAGCCATGGAGACAGCAGGACTTACTCTTGTAGACGAGGAGGTCGACATGGTGGAGTAGTGTCGACTACTTGACTACCTATCTATCTATCATCCTTTTATTTATCGAGTCGCAATGATCATCCAACCTGTGGATGGCTTTACTAGTGTGTTTACTTTTCCAAAACTTATTGTTTACGTTGTTTAAACTCTAAGTTTATCTTATGCTTGTTTATTGGTGATTGTTGCTATGTGATGTATTATGCATGTTAGCATCTATGAGTTATATCTCATTACTTATCCTTATTGAAACCACATATGCCTCCCCGTCGTGCCAACTCCAACACTAACAATGGCAATGAGATGCAGCAACTGATGACAGCCAGACTCAGTTGATGCAAATGATGACCCAGTTTATGGCGAATAAAAATCAGAACCACCACCACCACCACCACAACAACAACAACAACAACAACAACAACAACAACAACAACAACAACAACAACAACAACAACAACAACAACAACAACAACAACAACAACTCAACAACAACAAAAACACCACCACCACCACCAACAACAACAACAACAATTAAAACAACCCACCAGCCTTTGATATGCTTACAAGGTTTTTGAGGTTGAGGCCTGCCAAGTTCTCGGGAACCACTAACCCCATGGTAGCTAATGACTGGCTATGCTCTATGAATAAGGACTTGCTCACTATGGGCTGCACTGATGAAGAAAAGGTCAGGTTTGCAGAACATCTACTTGAAGGACCAGCAACTACATGGTGGGATAATTTCCAAATCACCACTCCTATTGAAGTTGTGACTTGGGAAAGATTTGAGGATGGATTCCGCATTTCTCATATCTCATCAGGAGTGATGGGTTTGAAGAAGAAGGAGTTCCACAATCTTAAGCAACGTCACCGCAGCGTGGCAGAATATATTGAGGAGTTCAACAATCTGACCCGCTATGCACCGGATGATGTTGACACTGATGCTAAGAGGAAGGAAAAATTCCTTGAAGGACTAAATGATGAGATGTGCTTGCCACTATCTGTTGCATATGTTCCAACTTATCAATCACTGTGTGACAAGGCCACCATCTTGGAAAGCAAGATGAAGCAGGTGGAAAGTAGGAAGAGAAACCATCACTTTGATAAGCATAGTTCTAGATTATCGCACAAGTGTTCCCATGGTGATGATAGTGGAGGTTCTGGATCCCACAAGCATGGGAAGTATAACAGCCACCACAATAGTAACCGTCACCATGAAAACAAGAACCACCGTAGTCATGACAATGACAGATATAAGAACCACAAGAGTGGACACAAGATCCATCACAGTGGGAATGGCAATGGAAGTCAGCCTGCTAAAAGAGACATCAGTCAGGTTGAATGCTTCAAGTGCACGAAAACTGGTCACTATGCAAATGAATGCCCAAAAAAGAAGGATGATGGAGCCAATAAGCCAAACCCATTTCAGAAGGGTCAAGTGAACCACATTAATGTGGAGTAAATCTATGAGGAATCTGATGCTGTGGCTGGTAAGTTCAAGCTTAACTCTTTTCCAGCACTTGTTCTTTTTGATACCGGCGCATCGCGTTCATTCATATCAAGAGAATTTGTTGATAGAAATGGACTTCCAACTGAAACTATTGGACGTCCTAT
The DNA here is from genome assembly GCA_916181665.1 of Avena sativa. NCBI lineage: Eukaryota > Viridiplantae > Streptophyta > Magnoliopsida > Poales > Poaceae > Avena > Avena sativa. The sequence continues at coordinate 147,964,289 of OV702283.1, read as the reverse complement.
TAAAGTAAGCTCTCCAAGTGGAGAGATGATAGTAAACTTTGGATGTCATGATCTAGTGATAGAATTTGGAAAGTATAAGTTTCTAGTTAGTTTGATAATCCTAGATTCCCAAGGATTGGATGTAATTTTGGGCATGGATTGGATGACTAAGTATGAATGAGTATTATATTGTGCCAATCATACTATTACACTCACAACCCCAGATAAGAAACGGATTAGGTTCAAGTCTAATTTTGAATCTAAAGGGAGTAAGCTAAATTCTCTTAAGGGGGTTAGCATAGACAGTGTACCAGTTGTGAAGGAATATCCGGATATGTTTTCAGAGGAACTGTCAGGAATGCCACCAGATAGAGATGTGGAGTTTTTGATTGACTTGCTGCCAGGATCTGGGCTAATAGCAAAGAGACCCTACAAGATGTCCGTTGATGAGTTGAAAGAACTCAAGAAACAACTCAAAGAACAGTTGCAGAAAGGATTTATTCAACCAAGTTCTTTGTCTTGGGGTGCACCAGTTATGTTTGTTGAGAAGGATAGGAGTCAAAGGTTATGCATAGATTATCGTTCACTCAATGAGGTGACTATAAAGAACAAGTACCCTTTGCCTAGAATCAATTATCTATTTGATCAGCTAGAAGGAGCTCGAGTGTTCTCAAAGATTGGTCTCTGGTCAGGCTACTTTCAGCTAAAGATTAGAGAGAAAGACATACCTAAGACTGCTTTTACCACCAGGTATGGATTGTATGAGTATATCGTGATGCCATTTGGACTAAGAAATGCACCAACTTATTTCATGAACATGATGAACAAGGTGTTCATGGAGTTTCTTGACAAGTTTGTTGTCGTATTCATTGATGACATTTTGATCTATTCCAAGAGAAAAGAAGAGCATGAAGAACATTTGCGTTTGATTCTTGAGAAACTCAAGGCGCACAAGTTGTATGCTAAGTTCAGCAAGTGTGAATTTTGGTTGAGTGAAGTTGGATTTCTCGGACGTATTGTGTCGGGAGATGGTATAGTTGTTGATCCCGCAAAGGTGTCGGCTGTAACTGAGTGGGAATCTCCCAAGTCAGTTAAGGAAGTTTGTAGTTTCCTAGGCTTGGCAGGATACTATAGAAGGTTCATTGAGAATTTCTCAAAAGTAGCTAAGCCAATGACGGAGTTACTTAAGAAAGAAAAGGATTTTGATTGTACTGAAGGATGTGAAGTCAGTTCCCTAGAATTGAAGAAGAGACTAGTATCAGCACCAGTCTTATGTCTGCCAGATTTAGAGAAGGACTTTCAAGTCTATTGTGATGCATCTCACCAAGGATTCGGTGGAGTTTTGATGCAAGAAGGGAAAGTTGTGGCTTATGCCTCGAGACAACTCAAAACTCTTGAAGTGAATTATCCTACTCTTGATTTAGAGTTAGCCTCTATTGTCCATACACTCAAAACATGGAGACACTATCTTTCGGGAAAACGTTGTGAAGTGTTCACAGATGACGAGAGTTCGAAATATATTTTCACTCAGAATGAACTCAATATGAGACAAAGAAGGTGGCTAGAGCTCATCAAGAACTATGACTTGAGTTTGCAATACCATCCCGGTAAAGCAAATGTTGTAGCGGATGCCTTGAGCCGTATGGTTTATGTGAATGGCCTTACTAAGGGAGAATTGCCTGATGATCTGTGTGCCCAATTCAAAGAGCTAAGATTGGAGATAGTTCCTGAAGGATATCTCATGTCATTGGAATTTCAACCAACATTGTTGGACAAGATCAAAGAAGCCCAAAAGTTGGACAAGGAAATAGAGGAGATTAAGAGCAAAATTAGTAAAGGGAAGGCTAAAGGGTTCCATGCATATGAACAAGGAACTTTATGGTATGGAAAGCGTATCTGCATTCCACAAGATCCGGGACTTTGGAAGTTAATTCTGCAAGAAGCACACAATTCAACATATTCTATTCATCCGGGTAACACCAAAATGTACTGGATGTGAAGGAAAGATTTTGGTGGAACAATATCAAGAAATATATTGCAGAACATATTGCGTTGTGTGATGTATGTAGTCGAGTGAAAGCGGAACATCAAAAATCGGTAGGGTTATTGCAACCACTACCTATACCGGATTGGAAGTGGGATAAGATTGGTATGTATTTTTATCACCGGTTTGCCAAGGACTAGGTCGGGATATGATTCCATATGGGTTGTTGTAGATCACCTAACTAAAGTGGCTCATTTCATACCCGTGAAGACTACTTATACAAGTGCTAAATTGGCTAAGATCTATATGAACAGGATCGTATGTCTGCATGGAGTACCTAAGAGTATTGTGTCTGATAGAGGAACTCAGTTCACTTCACATTTATGGCGACAACTGCATGAATCATTGGGAACAAGGTTAGAATTCAGCACAACTTTTCACCCTCAGACTGATGGACACACAGAAAGGACCAATCAGATTTTGGAAGATATGTTGAGAGCTTGGGCATTAGACAATGGTGCTAGTTGGGATGAAAGTCTGCCATACGCAGAATTCTCTTACAATAACAACTACCAAGCGATCATAGATATGGCTCCGTTTGAATTTCTTTATGGAAGGAAGTGTACTACGCCATTACTATGGAGTGGAGTAGGAGAAATAAATTTGTTCGGACCGGGACTAATCAAGTAAGCTGAAGAGAAAGTCAAATTAGTAAAGGACAGATTGAAGATAGCCCAGTCCCGACAAAAGAGTTATGAAGACCCAAAACAAAGGGAATTCACCTATGAGGTAGGTGATAGAGCTTATCTTAGAGTCTCACCACTCTGTGGTGTGAAGAGGTTTGGAGTCAAAGGAAAATTGGCACCTCGTTATGTTGGACCATTCAAGATTTTGAGTCTCAAAGGAGAAGTGGCTTATGAGATTGAATTTCCTGAATCACTTTCTGTAGTTCACAATGTGTTTCATGTGAGTCAGTTGAAGAAGTATCATCCGGAGATGGAAGAAACATCATTGAAGGACACTATACCTTTGGAAGAGGTTCAGTTGGAGAGTGATCTTACTTATGAGGAGAAACCTATCAAGATTCTTGAGACTGCAGAAAGAGTTACTTGTACTAAGACTATCAAATTATGAAAATTACAGCGGAATCATCATACCGAGGAAGAAGCAACTTGGGAAAGAGAAGATGACCTCCAAAAAGATCACCCTCACCTATTTGCTAGCCAATCCGAATCTAGATTCATCTTAAGGGGGTTAGATTTGTAACATCCCAAAATTCATCAAATACAAAAGCATGTATTGCATTCATATCATCATAGCATTTAGAGCTTGCACAAAAAATTTCAAAGTTTGAAACCAAATAAAACCATATTTATGCCCTTTTATTATATACATATGAGGCATGGTTTTATTTTTATTTTCAAAAGACCAATGTGTTTTTGAGTGGATAGATGTGTTTGTCACACTTTTGAATACTAGGATCATAGTACAAAAGTTTGGAGAAGATTTGAATTCAAACAAATTTTTATTAGGGTTTCAAAACCTTTTCTAAAAATCAAAACAGAAAATAAAAATAAAACTAGGCGCTGCCTATTCAGCCCAGCTCCACTTGCGGACTATCTAGCCCACCCGGGTTCCCCCTCCCCCTCTCTCTTTCTCACCGCGCCTGCATTTTCTTGGTTCTCATTTCCCTGAGCGACAGTTCTTCTTGTTCCCTACGCATGGGCCGGGTTTGCTTGGATCATTGTCGGGTCATAAGAAACCATCTGCTTATTCCTTCCTAAATCTACACTCTTTTATTTTCTCTGTCTTGGCGCCACTCTCGGTGAGGAGGCTGTATGGCCTGCCGATCTCGTCGGGATTGGAGTTTCCGAGTGAACCAGCTGTGACCTTCCAGCTACACCCGGATTTTCCCTGTAGTACGCTTCATTCAACATCCCTGCTGCTCTCACCAATTCAATGAATCGTTCCTGTTGTTTTCTCTTTGCCTCACCCGTCAGATGGGGTAACTCGGCCATTGCCACCTCTGCGGCTCTCAAATTTTCTACTTTCGTGTTGTATGTCAGCCGCACGGCTATTTCGTTGCTATTCTCTGGTGTTATCTTAGATGTTGCGCCTGCCAACTCTTCATTGAGGTTCCTTCCTCTCAACCTTACCGCATCGAGTCGGGTCTTAGCGCCCTTGACTCAATTTTCCAAGTTGAGCTCTCGGATCGTGATATCTACATCCTGTTGTAACTGTCCTAACTCCTTTTCCTTCTCCAAGACTTTTTCCCTGGCCTCCTCTAACTCGGCCTGCACACGTGCTGGATCAGCTGCTGGCGCTACTGGCTCTGCTAGTTTTTCTATTGCTTTTCTTTGGCTCTCTTGCTCCTAGCTATGTTCTCTGGCTTCTCCAGTGGTGCTTTCACTGTTCTCGCTGCCCTTGGCGTCTCTTCTTGGTTTTCTACCTCAGCATTCTCATTCACCACAGGGCTACTAGAGGTGTTGCGGGGTGCGAGGGGTTTGGAGCTGTCAGCATTACCTCGACGGAGACGAGTTGATGAAGCTTTCCTGTAGCGTGAACCGCAGGTGGATCCGGTGCCAGGATGACGCGCTCTGGGTACGCGCACTCCACACGCACCGCGACATAGACCTGGTGCTCGCCGAACTTGATGAAGCGACCGCCCCTTGGGAACGGCTTGGTCCCGAAGCATCCCGCGTTGTCGCTGGAGAAGTTGAGTGCCCCGAACCTCTGGATGAGGCTAGAGTAAACGCGTTCGCACGTCTTGGCGATGATGTTGCCCGTCCAGATGAAAACTCTAGCAAGCGCCTTCTTCTGCCCCAAGGTGGGCGCCAACTGTCGTGGTGGTGTCACGGCAGATGCCATGGGTGTAGCACCCCGGGTAAAACCACTACTAGAAACCGATTGATTGTTTACTACTTTGTGCATCATCAGGCATCATGCATCCGTTAAACTAAAAACTATTTCTCTAAAAGCCTCTCTTTGTTTTCTAAAATACCCCATCTCTTTATTCAAATCAAAATCTGGCCTTTCCGGATATTTTATTTTGTCTACAACATAGTTGCAACTGTTTTAATTTAAACAAAACAAAATAAATATATTATAATATAAAAACCCTATTTTATAAATCCTGGAGGAGACCGCCGCCTGCCTGGCCAAACGGCCCAGCTAGCAGCAGTCTACAACTCTGATAGGCCCAAAATCCAAAACCTATACCAATCTACCCCTCCCAAATCCTAATCCTCAGATCCCACCCAAACCTCTCAGCTGCCACCCATCTACCTACCACCAACCCGGTCAACCGCCCTACCCCACTAGCGCCCCACTCCCCCGTTCCCCGACCCCGTGTGCACCCTGGCCCCACCCCACCTCGCGGCCCTCTCTGCTCGACCCTGCACCCACCTCGTCTCCCCAACGCAGCCCCCACCTCCCCGTTCTCTCCTTCCTTCGGAGAGCCGCCGCCGCCAGCGGGCCTCCTCCCGCTCGCGAGCCTACCCCACCGCGACCCCATCTGCCTCCTGCCCAAGCGCGCCGCCGCGTTTGTGGCCCGCCGGAGCCGCTCGTGTCCCTCTGCACACGCCACCCCGAGCTCGCCTCCGCCAGCAAGCCGCCCTCCCTCAAGCTCCTCGAGCCGGAGCCCGTCCGACCCTCTCCCCAACCGAATAGCACCCCGCCAGCCACCCTCTGTCGCCTTCCCCTCAGGCAGGAGCACTGCCGGAGTCCGCCGGCGCCCCTCTCCGGCCGCCCGCCGAACTCCCCGCGGCCCCAAGCGCCTCCCTGGTTTCCTCCCCTGTAGCGAACGCCGGTCTCCTCCGCCGCTCGGCCTCCCCGTCCCCGTCGAGCCGCCGCTCACAGGCACCCTCTGTTGCCGTGTGAGCTCCCTCTTCCCCGGCCCAAGGCCTTGCCGTCGTCGTCACGTGGTCGCCTACTCCTGCATCTCGCGCCCGTGGCCATGCTCGCCCGCACCCCTGCCATGGCCACCCGGGAGCCGCTGTCCTCGGCCCACCGCCGGCAGGAGCTCCTCCCAACCTCGTGGTCTCTGTTCGAGCCCAGCGCCAGGCCTCCCTCCTCGACTCATGGCCTCCTGATTGACCTCGTGTCGTCGTTGGGCTGTCCCATGTTAGCATCCAGCACGCCATCTCTTCCTCTGTATCCTTTGAGTGTGTTGCATGCCTGAGATCAACAAGTGACCATGCCTTCCTATGTTGCTCACTGTTGTAAGTCCCTGATGTGTGTGAGATGTGGTGAAGGATTGGTGTATTGATGGGAGGATTGTGATTCTGATGGCCGGTGCTGCCTAGTACCTAGAATTCGGACAAGATCCCGATGCTCAAAAATGGACGCTAGCACACATGGACCCGAAGGACGTCTGACGCCAAGTTCTCCATCCCGGATCCGAAGTCCGAACCCCGGCATCGGCTTCATGTTCTCCTTCATGACCCCGTTTTCAAAGGTGAAGACCGATCCCGGCGTCCGAAGACCAAACCTGAACCACATCGAACCAAGATCGCCGACGCCAATGTGTGACCTTTCTCCGAGCCCCTATTTTATAAATGATACATGTTTGTTGCATATGAATTGAGAATACTCGCATACATCTCATGTGGCTTGGGGCATTTTTTCGACATACCTAATAATTAAATATGGAGGCCATATGCCGGCTAGTCTAGTCTCATATTGGCCCTATTTAAATTTGTGTAGCAAACCGATGCCATGTTTCGCCTTGTTAAGACAACATTTAAATTGCGGGGTATCTAAACAACATGAACCATCTAATAAATTATCGGGACTCCGCTTTCGCTTAATATTGCCTAATCGCATCGCATCTTTGCCATGTCATACATCATACATGCATCATGCCCGATCTTCTGCCGTAGTATTAAATAGTATACCCGGTGTTTCTTCTTGCGTTTTGCTTCTTCGCGGATAAGGCCATTGAGTTGATGTGAGCTTCGCCCCGATCTTCGGATGAAACTTCGGCAATGTTTTCCAGGCGAGCATTCCCTCCTTTTTGCCTATTTTACCTTTCTAGTCTTTATTTCTTCCTTTTGATCTATTGCTATCTGTGTTGCGATGCTCTAGTTTTCGTACCCGTGATATCCCTTGCAGCCTCATATTGCCTTGGACACATCCTATTACCTGTTGTTTGGTAGATAGTTGGACTTGCGCGTCGTAGTCGCTTGCTCAAGTGTTGTGGCGTGTCGTCAAGTACCAGAGTTGTTGGAGTAATGTCGCATGTTTAATGTTGGAGATGATCATGGATTTAATTACCGTTTAATAACTAAAATTGAAAGTAGGTAAATGTAGAGGCACCGGTGGGTAATAAACAATATTTGGTTTTTAACCGCTCACTGGTGTCCCGTAGGACCCCGAGTTCTTGACACCTATTCCGAGATCGAGCGCGCTAACCACAGGTGGGGTGTGTGGGCACCCCCATCGATTAGTACCTGATTTCAAAGTACTGTACCGGGGGCCACAAAGTAGTTTGGGGCTTTATTACTATCCTGTATTTATGCCATGCTTTACTGCTTTATTTACGATTGCGTGTGGAGCGTCTGTACTGTTTAGGAACAAATGTGGAATGTTTTCGCGGTATCGACAAGCCCAGTCACATTTTCGGGTTCCTAGTCGTTTACAGCCATTGGCTCAAACCTCTGGGTCCGTCTCGGAGCCGGCCGACTTCGTTGCGTGTAGCTTAGGGGGGTGGCCCCCATGTGCTTGCTTTGGGTCTGGGAAACGTCGTGTCCGAAACCCCGTCGACATACCATTGGGTGTATGTTTTGTGATCTTGTACCTACCTGATCTGACAACAAGGGTGTAGGTGCGTGTGGAAACTTTGGTGCACCCCTGCAAGGTTAAATATTTTTGAGAAGCCGTGTCCGCGGTTATGGACGACTTGGAGCACAGTTCTCGATCATAGACAACTATAACTAAAGTTTACTGTTATAATTTGACTTGTATCCGATATGACTAGTAATTAGCTTCACTACAACGGAATGGCTAAATAAAAGTACCAGCTGCTGGGTTTGGGATATCTCATGCTAATTGTATCTGACTAGTAAGTGTCGCAACTACAACGGAATGGTTAACTAAAAGTGCCCACTGCTCATTATATCAGGATGACTATCTATACCTGACTAGTAATTGTTGCAACGATAACGGAATAAATAAAACTGCCAACTGTGTGAGTTCCTCGGTTGACTTCCTCGTTTGGTCTCAAGGGGGAAATACCAGGATGGGTATGTTTGGTGGTAGTATTAGGCTGGTTTCGAATAGGTCTTTCTTATCTCTCTCTGATAGCCGACAGTTGTATCAAGTCTCTATAGGTTGTCTAGTGCATGCTGCGTTGCCTCTTCAGTCCACCACACCTATGTAGGCGAGGACCGCCGAATTCTAGTCTCGCCGTATACTGGCCTCAGTACTGACCGCTCTCTTTTTCCTTTGCCCTTTGTCGGCACCCCTTTTGTTAAGCAGGTTTTGAGATCGACGTCGTTAGCAGGGTTAGCCTTCCGGCTTGGCCTAGGCAGGGTTATGGACGCCATTGGTTATTCTTCAGGGGTCTTAGCTCAATTTGCATCTTGTCCGTACTCGGACGCTGTATCATTTTAAAGGTGATTTGGATCTTTGTATTGTATATCTGTATTCTTGACTCATGGAGTCATTGTTGTAGATATATGTTCTGTGGGTTCCATCGTGGACTATTGTGTAATGATATTACTTCGTTTTCCACCCGCACGAAAGTGCCTGGTGGGCACCTTTGAATCGTTTCTATGCGGGTTTGGCGGGAATCGCTGAAACCTACATAGGGTCGATTATGAGGGTGTTACAGAGTGGTATCAGAGCTCAGCAGTTACGATACCCCACTGGTCCAGCCTGTAGGATAACCTAGCTAACGGACGTTGTAGAGTGTCAAAACTATTTTGGAAAATCGGTTGGATAGATCTGATTAGGTCTGGTTTTACTCCTTACCCCTCTGCTATTCTCCTCTTACCTTCACGTGTTTTGGATCTACCCCCTTATCTTTTCTTCGAGTTTAGGATTTCTCGTGGTTGGGTTTCCATCGTACCTTTAGGGTTTCGCTTCCATCCTCTTGTAACGGTGCTTCGACATCTGTTCTTCATGCTACCTGATGAATCTTTCATTTATTTTACCTTTCGGTGGACCAAAAATTCACTAAATTTTTTCTTTGTATCTTCCGGTGTTTTTCAATGAGACGACCTCATATCCATCAGATACGATAAAGACTCTACATCACTTCTTTGCTTCTGAACCCCGTTTGTTGAGATCTTCAGTCTAAATTCTGAGGGTTGGTTGCATAGTTCGTCTATTCGTGTAGAGAGTAATGCTTTGAGTGCGGGATGGAGTCGCGACCATACCACTACTCTTATCATTCGCTTTTGTATATTGAATGGTGGATCGATGCAACTCTTACTCCTTCCATGGAAGTTAGAGGTGGCCTTACCTTTAACTTCGTCCGTTGATTATCCGGAGTGTTCTCTCGACGAACATGATCAATGACCTCTTCTTGGTGGTGTCGCCAATTTCAAGATGAAGGAACCCTTGTTAGTGGTGTCGTGAGGATCTACACAAAGCGAGAAGATTCAGGTCATCGGCTTTCATCCCCATACTAGGAGGCGGATCTCGAGGGCGAGATCCATTGTTAGTGGTGTCGAATTGTAGCACCCCGGGTAAAACCACTACTAGAAATCGATTGATTGTTTACTACTTTGTGCATCATCAGGCATCATGCATCTGTTAAACTAAAAACTATTTCTCTAAAAGCCTCTCTTTGTTTTCTAAAATACCCCATCTCTTTATTCAAATCAAAATCTGGCCTTTCCGGATAATTTATTTTGTCTACAACATAGTTGCAACTGTTTTAATTTAAACAAAAAAAATATATATTATAATATAAAAACCCTATTTTATAAATCCCGGAGGAGACCTCTGCCTGCCTAGCCCAACAGCCCAGCTAGCAGCAGTCTACAACTCTGATAGGCCCAAAATCCAAACCCTAGACCAATCTTCCCCCCCCCCAAACCCTAATCCTCAGATCCCACCCAAACCTCCCAGCCGCCACCCACCTACCTACCACCAACCCGGTCAACCGCCCTACCCCACTAGCGCCCCACTCCCCCGTTCCCCGACCCCGTGTGCACCCTGGCCCCACCCCACCTCGCGGCCCTCTCGGCTCGACCCTGCACCCACCTCGTCTCCCCAACGCAGCCCCCGCCTCCCCGTTCTCTCCTTCCTTCAGAGAGCCGCCGCCGCCAGCGGGCCTCCTCCCGCTCGAGAGCCTACCCCACCGCGATCCCATCTGCCTCCTGCCCGAGCGCGCCGCCGCGTTTGTGGGCCGCCGGAGCCGCTCGTGTCCCTCTGCGACGCGCCACCCCGAGCTCGCCTCCGCCAGCAAGCCACCCTCCCTCAAGCTCCTCGAGCCGGAGCCCGTCTGACCCTCTCCCCAACCGCATAGCACCCCTCCAGGCACCCTCTGTCGCCTTCCCCTCAGGAAGGAGCACTGCCGGAGCCCGCCGGCTCCCCTCTCCGGCCGCCCGCCGAACTCCCCGCAGCCCCAAGCGCCTCCCTGGTTTCCTCCCCTGTAGAGAACGCCGGTCTCCTCCGCCGCTCGGCCTCCCCTTCCCCGTCGAGCCGCCGCCCACAGGCACCCTCTGTTTCTGCGTGAGCTCCCTCTTCCCCGGCCCAAGGCCCTGCCGTCGTCGTCACGCGGTCGCCTACTCCTGCATCTCGCGCCCGCCGCCATGCTCGCCCGCACCCCTACCATGGCCACCCGGGAGCCGCCGTCCTCGGCCCACCGCCGGCAGGAGCTCCTCCCAACCTCGTGGTCTCTGTTCGAGCCCAGCGCCAAGCCTCCCTCCTCGACTCATGGCCTCCTGATTGACCTCGTGTCGTCGTTGGGCCGTCCTATGTTAGCAGCCAGCACGCCATCTCTTCCTCTGTATCCTTTGAGTGTGTTGCATGCCTGAGATCAACAAGTGACCATGCCTTCCTGTGTTGCTCACTGTTGTAACTCCCTGATGTGTGTGAGATGTGATGAAGGATTGGTGTATCGATGGGAGGATTGTGATTCTGATGGCCGGCGCTGCCTAGTACCTGGAATTCGGACAAGATCCCGATGCTCAAAAATGGACGCTAGCACACATGGACCCAAAGGACGTCTGACGCCAAGTTCTCCATCCCGGATCCGACGTCCGAACCCCGGCATCGGCTTCATGTTCTCCTTCACGACCCCGTTTTCGAAGGTGAAGACCGATCCCGCCGTCCGAAGACCAAACCTGAACCACATCGAACCAAGATCGCCGACGCCAATGTGTGACCTTTCTCCGAGCCCCTATTTTATAAATGATACATGTTTGTTGCGTATGAATTGAGAATACTCGCATACATCTCATGTGGCTTGGGGGATTTTGTCGACACACCTAATAATTAAATATGGAGGCCATATGCCGGCTAGCCTAGTGTCATATTGGCCCCATTTAAATTTGTGTAGCAAACCGATGCCATGTTTCGCCTTGTTAAGACAATATTTAAAGTGCGGGGTATCTAAACAACATGAACCATCTAATAAATTGTCGGGACTCCGGTTTCGCTTAATATTGCCTAATCGCATCGCATCTTTGCCATGTCATACATCATACATGCATCATGCCCAATCTTCTGCCGTAGTATTAAATAGTATACCCGGTGTTTCTGCTAGCGTTTTGCTTCTTCGCGGATAAGGCCGTTGAGTTGATGTGAGCTTCGCCCCGATCTTCGGATGAAACTTCGGCAATGTTTTCCAGGCGAGCATTCCCCCCTCCCTTTCTACCTATTTTACCTTTCTAGTATTTATTTCTTCCTTTTGATCTATTGCTATCTGTGTTGCGATGCTCTAGTTTTCGTACCCGTGATATCCCTTGCAGCCTTATATTGCCTTGGAAACATCCTATTACCTGTTGTTTCGTAGATAGTTGGACTTGCGCGTCGTAGTCGCTTGCTCAAGTGTTGTTGCGTGTCGTCAAGTACCACAGTTGTTGGAGTAATGTCGCATGTTTAATGTTGGAGATGATCATGGATTTAATTACCGTTTAATAACTAAAATTGAAAGTAGGTAAATGAAGAGGCACCGGTGGGTAATAAACAATATTTGGTTTTTAACCGCTCACTGGTGTCCCGTAGGACCCCGAGTTCTTGACACCTATTCCAAGATCGAGGACCACGGGTGGGGTGTGTGGGCACCCCCATCGATTAGTACCTGATTTTAAAGTACTGTACCGGGGGCCACAAAGTAGTTTGGGGCTTTATTACTATCCTGTATTTATGCCATGTTTTACTGCTTTATTTACGATTGCGTGTGGAGCATCTGTACTGTTTAGGAACAAATGTGGAATGTTTTCGCGGTATCGACAAGCCCAGTCACATTTTTGGGTTCCTAGTCGTTTACAGTCATTGGCACAAACCTCTGGGTCCGTTTCGGAGCCGGCCGACTTCGTTGCGGGTAGCTTAGTGGGGTGGCCCCCATGTGCTTGCTTTGGGTCTGGGAAACGTCGTGTCCGAAACCCCGTCGACATACCATTGGGTGTATGTTTTGTGATCTTGTACCTACCTGATCTGACAACAAGGGTGTAGGTGCGTGTGGGAACTTTGGTGCACCCCTGCAGGGTTAAATCTTTTCGAGAAGCCATGTCCACGCTTATGGACGACTTGGAGCACAGTTCTCGATCATAGACAACTTAAACTAAATTTTACTGTTATAATTTGACTTGTATCCGATATGACTAGTAATCAGCTTCACTACAACGGAATGGCTAAATAAAAGTACTAACAACTGCTGGGTTTGGGATATCTCATGCTAATTGTATCTGACTAGTAAGTGTCGCAACTACAACGGAATGGTTAACTAAAAGTGCCCACTGGTCATTATATCAGGATGACTATCTATACCTGACTAGTAATTGCTGCAACGATAACGGAATAAATAAAACTGCCAACTGTGTGAGTTCCTCGGTTGACTTCCTCGTTTGGTCTCGAGGGGGAAATACCAGGATGGGTATGTTTGGTGGTAGTATCAGGCTGGTTTCGAATAGGTCTTTCTTATCTCTCTCTGATAGCCGACAGTTGTATCGAGTCTCTATAGGTTGTCTAGTGCATGCTGCGCTGCCGCTTCAGTCAACCATACCTATGTAGGCGAGGACCGCCGAATTCTAGTCTCGCCGTGTACTGGCCTCAGTACTGACTGCTCTCTTTTTCCTTTGCCCTTTGTCGGCACCCCTTTTGTTAAGAAGGTTTTGAGATCGACATCTTTAGCAGGGTTACCCTTCTGGCTTGGCCTGGGCAGGGTTATGGACGCCATTGGTTATTCTTCAGGGCTCTTAGCTCAATTTGCATCTTGTCCGTACTCGGACGCTGTATCGTTTTAAAGGTGATTTAGATCTTTGTATTGTATATTTGTATTCTTGACTCATGGAGTCGTTGTTGTAGATATATGTTATGTGGGTTCCATCGTGGACTATTGTGTAATGATATTACTTCGTTTTCCACCCGCACGAAAGTGCCTGGTGGGCACCTTTGAATCATTTCTATGCGGGTTTGGCGGGAATCGCTAAAACCTACATAGGGTCAATTCTGAGGGTGTTACAATGGGTATGCTTAAGTTGGGGGTCGAATGGACGCTTGTGGTAACCGGGGAGGGAGTGAACGGTCTAGCCGCGCACGAAAAACAAGATGAACTCTCCACACTTAGGAATTTTTTTGATCCAAGAAGTTTACAAGTGCTCCTAGAGATGTTTGAGCATAGCCTCAGGGCACTAATTTCCTACTTGGTCCAACCTCCTTAAACCCTAGCTATGCCCCTCCTTATATAGGCAATGGCCAGATAGGTTACATCCCTTTGGGTCCTAGGGTTACTGTTTGGATCTTGTACCTTACTATGCGGGCCGGGTCATGGGCTTGCCCTGAGCCCTTGAACCAGTCTGCAAATCCATACGGTTAACGGTCTTCTCGTACGTAGCCTCTAGCTCTTTTGGCGTCATACGGTGACTTTGTACCTCAGCCCTTGCTTTGGGCATCACCCGGCTCCTTTTGTGTCACCCGGCGTCGCCCTTCTCTTTTGACCATGCTTTACCATGGTCCCTCCTGAATCTCACTCGGAAAGTTGCCATGCGTCCTTTCTGACTCGGCCTTCCCTCGTGAGTCCTGGCTCGTTGTCTCCTGCAAGGTAAAAAAGTTTGTCCTGCGCGGGCCGACATAGTTTCTACGCCGGCCACGCCTAGACTTCTTACCTGGCCGTTGATAACCGGCCAGAGGTTTCTTTGACTCGGCACACGCCAAGCTAGGTATTGTTTTACCCCTTATGACCCTACTAGGGGTTATCCCCCCAACAAAAGGGTTTTTGGCTTGATCACACCATAGCTCCAAAGTTGTAACAAGGCAAGGAGATAAAGGACTTAGCCAACATTTGGAATCCTTCTCTAGTTTCCAAACCAACAAACCTAGGTGTTACTAGTGGTTACTAAGCATTGTTCTAGGTCTCAAGCATGTTAACAAGTAATCAAGGGCACAGTAGCATGGCAAGTACATAAGTAACAGAGCAACACTAAGGATCAAGCATTCTAGTCAAGTAAACCAATAATAGTAAGAACAATCTTAAAAAGTTTTATTTCCCTCCTAAACTTTGGACTCCTACTTAAACAAATAAGATTTAAAAAATTTGGATGTTACAGATCCTTCCTCTCGAACTTCGTAAGCTGAAGTCCCTTAATGTTAGGGAGGGGGAGATTGAGTACACTAGTGAGCTCCACAATACAAGAACCAAAACGAGTTCCCTTGAACTCCTCGGCGGTGGTGAGAACAAAGCTAGGCATTATGAAGGAGAAAAATTAGAAACAACACAAGTATTGAGAAAAACAAGATAGTAGAAACAAAAGCTTACAAGAAACACATAAATTAATTCAAACACACACGTCATGGCATACAATATTCAATATCAAACACCAAGGTTCAACATAACTTAGACAAATTTTTGCCATACCACATAGGTTGGTATGATCAAAATTATTAACGCGAGAGAACGACAAGTGTGGTGGTCCAACTATTGGAGTTCGTCACAACTCTCACTCACTAGTCAAGGTAGCTATTTCGGCATCCTTAGAGGCAATCTGCTTGTCTTGATAACAATACTCCCATACTAAGTCTATGATATCTTCCCTTAGACGCTTGTTGGTAGATTCTAAGTCTTGGGTATGCTTCTTCTCCTCTCTAAGGTCATTTTGAGTGTTGAGAATTCTACACTTGAGTCTATATCCAAGCTCCTTGATGGCATTCCATGTTGCATTCCTTGCAGAGTCAAAGAATGACGTGTGCATTTCAGAGTTGGTGACCATGCAGAATCCTGACTCTTTGTGGTTGTCTTCCTTGTTTTTTACAAGTGGAGTTGTACCCACCAATACTCTTCTCCTTAATTCATCACGGGGAATCCTTTGTACACTGTTGCTCCATGTATCCCCATGGTAACCATAAGGTTATTGAGTGCCTTGGGAAACTCCGTCTCACACTCCAAAGTCATGGTCATTAGTGGTCCCTTCCTGACGGCTTCGTTGATGGAGTTCAACTACAAATGGAGATGATAAAGAAGATTAGGAGAAGTTTTATGAGATGAAAAGAGACAAGTGTAGAAATTTGTAAAAGAGTTTGCATTTCCTAGTGGTTTCCTTAGTCTAATCCATTTTAGGGTCATAATCCTACAGGCAACACAGTGCTCTGATACCATCTGTTAGACCCCACCATTTAAGGTAAAGGCGCGTGTGATTGCAATGCTAGTCCCTGGATCGAATTGCTAGCATCCACAGTTTAAGATGAAGTACACAGATACAAAGGTCATTATTACATCGTCATTCCAGAGATAACATAGACTTTACAACTCATTAGCCCAAGGCTAATACATAGATTTCACAACATAAAGTAAATAAATAGAAGTTTTCATCTTCATGTGCCACAGGAAAAAATTTTGAGTGTAGACTCATAACCCTAATCTCCATCAGAGTAACCTGCAACATCATAAGTTATAGCCACAAAGGGTCAATACATTTGGAATTGTATTGGCAAGTGATACCATTATAATATAGTAACATCTATTATTTATATGAATTTGGCTAAGTGTAGTTTAGGCTGGCTTTGCTCAAAATAAGGTTTTTCTTATTAGTTGAAAACACTAAGTTTTTGTTTGACAAAAACACCCAAGGAAGCACCAATAGACATTGGTGAACCTTTACCCTTGTTCAACCACAAGTTTTAACTTAGAGAAATTGGGATGAGGAGATCCTTGATCGTTTCAATGTCTTTGATGCTCAAAATGTCCGTTACCAGGGACACGGCTAAGTACTTAGGTTTAACCCTCTCGAGAGGTGGTGCACTTTCCCCACAAGACTCGACATGCATCGAGATGAGACATTTTAGAAGCATTCCCTTATACCAACATGGACGCGTTCCATCCTATCAACCCTACCACCAACTGTCCATCTGGCTAAGTTCTTGCAACCTAGTTGGTCAAGGCAGAGCCCATATGCCATGTGGTTGCACTAGAAGCTTCTCAACACTAAACATCTCAAATCCCTTTGTTCTTGGGTGTCCATCCACAATTGTGATACACAAGGTAAACCATAGACATGGGCCCTATGTAACCACTTAACACAAACCATTATTTCCATTCCATCCAGGTGATTCATTCACATAGTTGTTTTATTAATCAAAAACATAGCCATAGACTTTGCATAATATCATAGCATGAATATTCCACCCTTGTTTTCTACTATCTAGGCTCGGCATACTAGTATAGCAAGTTTCTTAACTTAGGGACATTTTACTAAGACATTATCTATAGGATTTCCCAAGGCATAGCATATACATAGAAAAATCTCCATGTAAATCCTACTCAAAATATCACTAATGCATAGTAAAAATAGTAGGACAAAATATGAATCATCACTTTCCTTGGTAGCTTGGGGAATAGGAACAATCCTCACAATCACGATCACCACAATCAGCCAAATGTACACATGAAATAATAACACCAAATTCACATTCAATATACAAACAAAAACATATATGAATGCATGAAAATGCAATGGAAAAATTATCCACACTAAATAAGTCAAACTAAATAGTAATGAACACAAAGTAAACTTTCTAAAGACTAAATAAACCAAAATTTACACTAAAACAATTTTCTAAACAAATTATATAGCCAAAATAAGCCTACAAATGTTTCTGTATACAATTATAATTTTACAGATGCAAATGTCCAAACCAAGGCCATAGATGCAAAGAGTTTATTTTTCTGAATCCAATGATATATTATTTGTAATTTTTGGACAAACAGATCAAAAGTTATTGAATTTACAAGTTTGAATAACTAATAGATCTAAATTCAGATTTTAAATCGAATCCAGTGACACGCAGCACGTTCTGATTGGCGCGTACCGCTTCGCGCCGGATCACATTTCTGTACCGTTAGATCTAAAGCGGATCCTACGGTTCTGATCAACTCGTACCCCTTCGCTTCTATCTCTAATCCTAACCGCTAGATGAAGATCTAAAGGCCTAGATCTAAACGACCAAAGATTGGCGGCGTGCATGGCTCTGGCGGCGGTGACGGCACTGCCGGTGACACGCCGACGAGCCTAGAGGGGAAGGGGGTTAGTGACGATGCTTACCAGAGTCGCGAGGACGCGGTGAAGCTCAACGTGTGCTTGGCTGGACAGGGGCGCACTGACACGGGCTCAGGTGCTCGTCGGAGTTGGTACTGGCATTGGGTGCTCATGAACTATGACGGAGTGGACGACCTAGGGCGCAAGCAAGAAAATGGTGGGAATTTGCAGTTGCGCAAGACAAACAGGAACTCACTCGCGTGAACTAGATATCAAGGGGCGCTAGGGCTTTACCGTGATTGCTCGCTAGAGACGAACGGCGCCTCGTGTGCTTGCAGGGGTTGATGGGGACGACGACCTAGGGAGATTTAGAACAAAAGAAGGTATGAGAAGATGTGTAAAGCGATGGCAATGCAGTTCGTGTGAACCCGAAGGCAAGGCGCACTCGGAGCTTACCGAAATAGCTCGCCGTAGCTTCTCGGGTCTGCGACGGTGCTAGCTGAAATTGCGAGAGCCTGGCGGCGCTTGGGGTTTGAAGTGTTGGGGGAAATGGTCGCAGATGGGTGGTGCTTAAGTAGCCGGAGCAGGGGCGGGGATTTTGCACGAAATCAATGGAACTTAACGAATTAACGCGACAGTCACTGCGGGGAAGAAACGGGCGGAGGAACTGGTCGCGGGCTAGGTTTGGGGACGACGATGCTGATGTGGCAATAGGCCCAGTGGTCAGCGGGTGGGGTTATGCGCGCGCGAGTGAAAATCTGCGGGGAGAGAGGGAAAGCTCCCGGTGGGCTTAGTGGGCTGCTAGGGCTTGCTGGGCCAGAATGTGAGCGCCTATTTTTTTCTCTTTGTCTTTTTCCAATTCTATTTTGATTTTCTAGAATGGATTTGAATGCTCATTTCAAATCCAATTCAATTCAAATCCTCACCAAATTTTTGTATGGTGATCCTAGTAATCAAAAGTGTTACAAACACATAAATCCACTCAAAAAATCATTTTGAGGTTATTAAATAAAATAAAAACCAAGCCCCATATGCATATAATAAAACAGGTATAAATATGGTTCAAATAGGGTTTTTGTTTTGAAAATTTTGTGCAAGATCAATATGCCATGATGCTATGAATGCAACAATATGAATTTGCATTCGATGAAATTTGGGATGTTACAAATCTAACCCCCTTAAGATGAATCTCGCCCTCGAGATTCGGATTGGCTAGCAGATAGGTGAGGGTGATATTTCCAAAGGTAATCTTCTCTTTACCAAGTTGCTTATTCCAGGGTATGATGATTCCACTACACTTTGCATAATTTGATAGTCTTAGTGCGAGTGACTCTTTCTGCTATCTCAAGAATCTTGATAGGTTTCTCTTCGTAAGTGAGATCAGTCTCCAACTGTACTTCTTCCAATGGTGTAATGTCCTTCAATGAAGTTTCTTCCATCTCCGGATGACACTTCTTCAGTTGACTCACATGAAACACATTGTGAACTACAGACAATGATTCAGGTAATTCAATCTCATAGGCCACTTATCCTTTGCGGCTCAAAATCTTGAATGGTCCTACATATATAGGTGCCAATTTTCCATTAACTCCAAATCTCTTCACACCACAAAGTGGTGAGACTCTAAGATAAGCTCTATCACCTACCTCATAGGTGACTTCCCTAAGCTTTGGGTCTGCGTAACTCTTTTGTCGGGACTGGGCTATCTTCAATCTGTCCTTTACCAATCTGACTTTCTCTTCGGCTTCCTTGATTAGTTATAGTCCGAACAAATTTCTTTCTCCTACTCCACTCCATAGTAATGGCGTAGTACACTTCCTTCCATAAAGGAATTCAAATGGAGCCATCTCTATGCTCGATTGATAGCTGTTATTGTAAGAGAATTCTCCCTATGGCAGACTTTCATCCCAACTTGATCCATAGTCTAACGCACAAGCTCTCAACATATCTTCTAAAATCTGATTGGTCCTTTCTGTCTGCCCATCAGTCTGAGGGTGAAAAGTTGTGCTGGATTCTAGTCTAGTTCCCAATGATTCAAGCAGTTGTCGCCAAAAATGCGAAGTGAACTGAGTTCCTCTATCAGACATAATACTCTAAGGCACTCCATGTAAACATACAATCCTATTCATATAGATCCAAACCTGGTTTTTGTACATGGATTCCATCTCGGTTTTGATGGCTTCTAATCATTTGTTGTAATCCGGGCTCATCATCGCTTCTTCATACGTTGCAGGGTCATCAATTTCATTGACCATAAAATTCATAACGGGATTTCCGTATAGCTCGGGAGCTGCACGCATCCTGCTAGACCCGCGAGGTTTGGTAGTATTCTCTTTAGGAGCTTCATGATCGTTATCATTAGTTCCCTCTTCATTTGGTGAAGTCAACTCTGGAACGGCTTTCGGCGCTGCGCTACTTGCCATATTATGAAGAGGAGGTTCTACAACCTCTTCGAGTTCTACCTTCCAACTACACACACCTTTCGCGAGAAACTCTTTCTCTAGAAAGGATTCATTCTTGGCAACGAAAACCTTGCCCTCGGATCTGTGATAGAAGGAATACCCAATAGTTTCCTTAGGGTATCCTATGAAGACGTGTTTTTCCGCTTTGGGTTCGAGTTTATCCGGTTGCAGTTTCTTCACATAAACATCGCATCCCCAAACTTTAAGAAATGACAGCTTAGGTTTGTTTCCAAACCACAATTCATACGGTTTCTTTTCAATGGATTTAGATGGTGCCCGATTTAAAGTGAATGCGGCAGTTTCTAGTGCATAACCCCAAAATGACAGTGGCAAGTCCGTCAGAGACATCATAGATCGAACCATATCTAGTAGATTACGATTACAACGTTTTGACACACCATTTCACTGTGGTGTTCCGGTAGGTGTGAGTTGTGAAACTATTCCACACTCTTTCATATGTGTGCTAAACTCGTAACTTAGATACTCACCTCCACGGTCAGACCGTAGAAATTTGATCTTTCTATTACGATGATTTTCCACTTCATTCTGAAATTCCTTGAATTTCTCAAAGGTTTCAGACTTGTGTTTCATCAAGTAGATATAACCGTATCTACTCAAATCATCCGTGAAAGTAACAAAATAACGATATCCACTGTAGAGGCTTGAACCCAATAAGGTACAAGTCCCCGTGTTTACAGTGCTAGTCCCTGGATCGAATAGCTAGCACCCACAGTTAAGATGTAATATCAAGAAACAGAGGTCATATTACAACTCATATCCAGGAATAAAATAGTTCATTACAACTTACATAGCTCAAATGGCTATCTTATTATAGAGCAGCAGATAACTACAAAGCATGGAGTCCTTCATCTTCATGTGCCACTGGCAAACATGTTGGTTGCAGACTTGTAATCCCTAGTCAACAAACTTCACTAACAGCAAGTAATCCTGCAACATGATAAGTTACAGCCATAAGGGTCAGTACATTTGAATTTATTGGCAAGTGATACCACATTGTTATAGATAATCTAACATCTACATGAATATATGGATAAATGGAGTTTTGGCTGGCCTTTGCATAAAATAAGTTTTCCCTATCCTTTGTAAAATAGTTTTTCTCTTTTTCAAAACACTTCATCAAACATGGAACACTGGATACACACCAGGTGCTTCCCTTGTTCACCCAACAAGTTTTAACTTAGAAATTAGAATGATGAGATTCTTGATCCTGCTTCATTGTCTTGATGCTCAAAATTGTCCATAACCGGGGAAACGGCTAAGTACTTAGTTTTACCCTCTCGATAGGTGGTGTACTTTCCCCACAATACTCGACATGCATCTAGACGAGACTTTTGAGAAGCAATCCCTCAGATCACCACGGACGCATTCCATCCTATCATCACTACCACCTTCTGTCTGTCTGACTGAGTTCTTGCAACTTAGTTGGTCAAGGCAGAGCCCATATGCCATGTGGCTGCACTAGAAGCTTTCGTGACAAGAACATCTCAAATCTCTTTTTTCCTGGGTGGACATCCGCAAGTGAGATCCTCCAGGGTAAACCATAGAAATGGCCCCTGGGTACCCACTCAAAAAATCCATACAAGTCCCATTTCCACCTAGGTGTTTCATTAACATCAGTTGTTTTCATTAGCTCAAAAATACTCATATTTTCATAAGACATCATATCATGATTTCCACCCACAATCTATATAGCAAGACTAAGCATTCTATACTTACAATGTCTCCTTTCTTTAGGAAATGCTACCAAGGCAGATACTATAGGATTTGCATAACATAGAAAAATAATAGTCCTATCATGCACACTACAAAAATATTACTAATGCAATATAGAAAGATAGTACTTTTGATGACCAAAGTATCACTTGACTTTATAGTATACTATTTAGGTACTCTCCTTGATCTTGCAAATGTCACACTCCTCAGAGTTCACTACAATACAATCAAGCAAAAGCACACACTTAAACTACAACACAAAAATAACAAAACAATAACAAGAATGCAAAGAAATGCATGCAAGCATGCAAAAGTTTATTTTATTGAAAAAGTTGTTACTAAAAAGGTTCTAAACATTAATAACACCTACTGGTCATTTTTATAAAAGTGGAATTCCAATTGGAACCAAGTTAGTGAAAATAAGTTATTTAAATCATTTTTCCTTTACTAGAAAAGCTTTTATTCAAAGGGATAATTTCTAGTGTCAACAAATTATATTTTTAATTTAAAATGTTAGTGTTTATGGTCAGGGGATTCAAAACAAAACCATTTGCAAAAGGATTCACTCAAAAATAATTTTTAGAACAATTTTTATACTCAAAATAGCCCTAGACAAGTCTTTGCCTAAAACTCAATTTTTACAGTAGAAAGTTAGCAAAATAAGGCTTCAGTAATAAATTTCACGTTTTTATGAATCCATAGACACCAAATTTATATTTTTATAAATTGTAGATCAAAAGTTATGAATTTTACAAGTTTAAACATCTAATAAACCTTTTTTGGTTTTTAAACTGAAAACACAGACACATGGCCTGTTCTTATTGGTTGGTACCGCTTCGGTTGGATCATCAACGTGAGCCGCTGGATCTAAGTGAAAACGAATGGGATAGATTGATTGATACCGTTCCGGTAAGTGAATCTATCCTAGCCTTTAGATCTAAATCTAACGGATCTGAGCACGCTGGCCAGAGACTGGCGGCGCTGCTGGCGAGGTGCCACGGCGGCTCGTCGGGCTTGCAGTGGCGCTAGGGGGTAAAGGGGATGGTGCAGGGTGTTACCAGGGTCACAAGGTCAAGGTGGTCGTGGTGGTAGGCGCGGTTGACGAAGCGGCGCACGGGTTTGGCCGCTATTGCTCACCGAAGTTCGTCTGCCATCGTGCAGTTGTAGATGATGACGGAGGCGAGTTCCTGGAGCACAAGCAAGCAAGGCAAGGCATCAGGGACATGCGCACGAGTACAAGGGTCACGACAGAGCAAACCATAGGTAAGGGGGTGGTCGGGGCTCACCGAATTGGTCACCGGAGTGCGTCGGTGACAGCGGTGGTGCGAGCTCGATTACGAGCAAGCCTGGGGGCTCTTGGGGTGCGGTGTTTGAGGGGAAACGAAGAGGAGGGAGAGGGGATTAAGAAGGCAAGATTGGGGAAGGGAATTACTCGCGCAGTTATGCGAATTTATGTGGATTGAATCCGTGCAGAAATGGCAGAGGGGGGAGCAGGTCCTGTGCGTTGGAGACGATGATGACAACGTGGCGATGGGGCCGCTTTGATAGTGAGGGGGGCGGGTTTTGCATAGTGAGAAAAGAGAGCAGAGGGGGAGAGGGAGCCGGGTGGGCTGGGCAGGTAGGTTTCCTTTTTTTTCTTCTAAAGTTTTTCTTTTTATGTTTTTATTTCTGTTTTTATTCAAATCAAATGATTTAAACCTCAATTTGATTTCAAATCTTCTCCAAATCTTTTCAGTAGGTTTTTTACAAAAACCAAGTTGATTATTTAGTCCATTTAGAGAAATTCAAATAATTTTCTTATAATTAATTATTCATTAAAATTTGAGTGTGGCACATTGTCTTTATTTAAATAAAATTTGAATATGGTACTTAAGCCCATATAATTTTATTTGATAAATCTTTATCCTTTTATATTATTTAAATAAACTTTTATTCTATTCATATATGGATTTTATCCATGGTTTAAATTGTTCTTGCAATAATTCTTATTTATTTATTTATTTATTTATTTATTTCTTTGTCTTATATAATTCTTATCTTTTTATTTATTGCTCCAAAATTGGTGATTCCAATTTGTATAATTTTATTTAATAATTATTTATCTTTTTATATCCTTTAGAATTACTTTGTCCACAATTAAGTATTGATTTTAGTTATGGGCTTTATTAGCCTTGGAATACCTTCTTTTATCTTATAAAAATCATAAGTTTTTATCCATGGCTCCAAATAGAGTGAAAACAATTCGCATGGTTTTGTAATATTGGTGTTTATCATTATTGATTATTTAGGAATGATGTTGTTAATTTTTTATATGGAACAAAGCCATAGTCTTGGAGTGATCTTGATGATGATTTTTCTTATTAGGGTTTAGGGTTTAGGTTTAGCTTTTCCAAATGCTCAAAAACAAGATACATTCCATGCATGAATGCATTTGATTTGTTTGAAAATTTGTTTGTTAAGTTATCATTCAAATTTTGTTCATGTAAGGTTTTGATGTTTCCATTTAGAAGCAAAAGTTTCTTTTCCCCCTAAATTTCATCTTTTACTTATTTTGGTTGTTTATTTTTCACATTTCAAAATTTGCAAAATTTTGGGATGTGACAGACTACCACCCTTAAATGGAATCTCGTCCCGAGATTCGGGAAGGCTAGAAACAACAAGTTGGTTTCAAGACAACTAGGGTACTACCACCCATAAAAGGATTTGACTAGATTGCATCTTGGCTTACTTGGTGTCTCGATGTAACTTCTCTGGACAGTTGTTTGCATATTGCCCCTTATTACCACATTTGAAACATTTGACAAGGTTGAGGTCCTTTCCTGGTTTGCTTGTCTTGTTCTTCTCTTTTTCTGGACAATTTGATGCATAATGGCCTAACTCTTTGCAATTGTAGCACATCACCTGGCTAATATCCTTCTTTATCCTTTGTATCACTATCCCTTGTTTGTTTTCCTGACCCTTTTTCTTTTTGGGTCTCTCCAAGGCTAGGAGGTCTTTAGTTCATGTTCTTCATATTTCACCACAAATGTAGGAAAATTTTCTCGGTTCTTAGAATGGTTCCGAGGATAACATCCACGTTTCCTCAATTGTCTATCCAAGTTGGTTACATTGTATGGAGGTGCATACATATATTTTACTTTGTCTTCATCATTCTTGGTGGAAGTTGTACCTTAATGGGTGTTTCCAAACACTTGATGGATTCCATCCTTATCTTGATGTTTCATCTGTTGAACTATATGATACATGTGCCATTGGATAGGGACATGATCAGTTCCTTCACATAGGAAGCATGTAACTTGAGATGCGGGGCATTATCTAGCTGGATGGTTCCCATCACAATTTGGGCTCTGGTCAGTTTGCTCTTTGCAAGTATGTCCTATGTCTCCACAGATATTGCAGGCCTGTGTTATTTCCATAATATCATCCTTGAAATCATTGTTATCACAATCTCTTTGATAAGGGTTGCTTCTCATGTTGATCATCTGATTGGTCATCCTTTGCAACAATTGGGATTGGGATCCCAAGAACTTTAGCATGGCCAGGTATAACTCAGTGTTGTTGTGATTGTTGGCCAAAAACTAGGTTGTCACTTGATTCAACTTAGTTTGGGTTGCTAGCAGTTGTACTGTCATGTGCATCTCTAGGTTGTTGTTGTCACCATCCTTGATGTTGGAATTGTGGTCTCTTGGGGTAATCATCTGCTTGGGTTGGGTTGGGATTATAATAGATAAAATATTTCTAGGGAAAGAATTATACTCATACACAACAATTCACACAGAGCAATATGCAAGCAATGTCAATAATACTTTCCACTCAAACAACAAGGTTCAATCATATCTTAGGCAAACAAAATATTATTGTCATACCACATAGATTGGTATGATCAATAAATGATCAGCAAATCGATTTTAATGAAGAACTAGTATGTTGGTCCAACTATAGGGTTCACTTGAGATCATTCAATCCTTCTTTTTAGCTATTACATCAGGAACAAGATCATGGTATCCTTGGAAGAAATTATTGCATCTTGGTCAAAAAGTTCAGAGGTGATGTCTATAATGGTTCCTCCTAAGTTTAGTTTCCTTAGTCTCCAGGTCTTGAGTATTATTCTTATCTTACTTGAAGTCCTTAGTGATTTCCAAGTTGAAGTCCTTGGTGAAACTGAAGTTGAAGTTCTTTGAGATGTTTAAGCTAAAGTCCTTGACGATGTTGAAGTGGAAGTCCTTAGCCATCCACTTGAAAAGGGAGAGATGTAGAAACAAAACAAAATGTTGAGGAAAGAGATTACAAGATTGTTTGTAAATAAGTTAGAAAAAATAGAACTCCTATTTCTAAGGGGTTTTGTCCAATCCTAGGATTACAAACCTACATGCAACACAGTGCTCTGATACCATTTGTAGAGGCTTGAACCCAATAAGGTACAAGTCCCTGTGTTTACAGTACTAGTCCCTAGATCGAATAGCTAGAACCCACAGTTAAGATGTAATATCAAGAAACAGAGGTCATATTACAACTCATATCCATGAATAAAATAGTTCATTAAAACTTACATAGCTCAAATGGCTATCTTATTACAGAGCATCAGATAACTACAAAGTATGGAGTCCTTCAACTTCATGTGCCATAGGCAAACATGTTGGTTGTAGACTTGTAATCCCTACTCAAGAAACTTCAGTAACAGCAAGTAATCCTGCAACATGATAAGTTAAAGCCACAAGGGTCAATACATTTGGATTGTATTGGCAAGTAATACCACATTGTTATAGAGAATCTAACATCTACATGAATATATGGCTAAGTGGAGTTTTGGCTGGCCTTTGCATAAAATAAGTTTTCCCTATCCTTTGTAAAATACTTTTTCTCCTTTTCAAAACACTTCAACATGGCACACTAGATACACACCAGGTGCTTCCCTTGTTAACCCAACAAGTTTTAACGTAGAAATTAGAATATTGATATTCTTGATCCTACTTCATTGTCTTGATGCTCAAAATTGTCCATAACCGGGGACACGGCTAAGTACTTAGTTTTACCCTCTCGAGAGGTGGTGCACTTTCCCCACAAGACTCGACATGCATCAAGACGAGACTTTTTAGAAGCAATCCCTCAGATCACTACAGACGTGTTCCATCCTATCAGCACTACCACCTTCTGTCTGTCTGACTGAGTTCTTGCAACTTAGTTGGTCAAGGCAGAGCCCATATGCCATGTGGCTGCACTGGAAGCTTTCATGATAAAATGTAACATCCCTAAAATCATGTTTCAAACTCATGCATATCATCCATGCATCCATGATCATATGAATTTCATTTCAAACAAATCATTTCAAAACAGAAGCATATATGCTTATCATTTCATTTAAGTTGCTCTAGCCTTAGTGCTATCTTCCAATGAGAAGAGTACGTGTTTTGATTCAGTAAGGTTTGAAATTCAAACTTAGGCACCATCAAAAGTTTGAACAAAGTTTCAAAACAAAAATGAATTAATAAAACCAATATTATGCCTATTATATATATCATAAAGGCTTGGTTTTATTTTATTTTATTTTGATCAAAGAGTTTTGAATAAACAGTAGTGTTTGAAACACATTTGAGTGCAAGGTTTGCTGAATAAAAACCTAGAGAATATTTGAATTCAAACTCATTTGATTTGGATTTGAAAATCATTTCAGAAAATCAAAACAGAAAAAGAAAAGGAGAAAAGAAATAGAAAAAGGCCAGCGCCACCTATCTGGCCCAACTACGAATCCATCCCAGTAAGCCCACCCGGGATCCCCCTCTCTCTCGCTCACTCACGGACAAACCCACCAGGTCACTGACCATGCGACCCCACCTCCTCTCTGTTTAACTCGCTGACGAGTGGACCCTGCGACCACGTCGTCTTCGTCGTCAATCACGCGCGGCCGCGACGCTCGCTCCGCCGTTACCTTGCCGCAATCAGTACGCGCTTACTTGCCATTGATACGCCGCGCGATCCTCGCCCCCGCTCTGGCTATAAGACCACCTCCCCCTCGCGGCCATTTCCCCCAACAAAGCCAGACAGATACGCCCCCAGGCTGCCCGCAATTACCCTCGCGCCACCGCAGACAGACACACTCCGGCGACGAATCACGGTGAGTAGAGACCGCACCTCTGCCTCTAGTTCAAACCATCGTGACCAGCATGATCTTGCGCATTCGCTAATGCCCTCCGTTTGCTTTCTCATGACCCAGAGCGACGCCTTCGTTCTCACCCGCGAGCACCTGAGCCGCCGCTCAACTCCGACGTGCGATTCAGGTAAAACGAGACCGCCCCTTGACTCCCCTTTGGTACTGACTTGATCGCCAGGTCCTTGCGCATCTCCTAAACCATCTGGCTTGTGCTAGGTCAACGCAGAACCTCGGCAACGTCTTCGACAGCAAGCATTTGACGCCGCCCGCAACTCCGACGAGCTCCAGCGACCGTCTCCGTGCGCCCCTTGCCAAACCACCGCCACCTTGAGTATCAGCAGCACACGGCGAGTCTGGTAAGCCCCTTCCCCCTCTCCCGCGCGACCTAGAACGCCGGTAGCATCTCTGACAGAGGCGCCGCCGCCAGCACCTCCACTGGATGGTCAAAGTGCTGAGCGCCGTTAGATTTAGATCGTGCGGATACGATAGAACATAATCGAAGCGGTAAGATTGGATCTGAGCCGCGCGATTAAGTTAGATCCAGCAGCTCAGAAGCGTGATCCAACGTGAAGCGGTACGGGCCAATCAGATTAAGACGCGTGGCAGTAGTTTAGATTTAAAATCAGGATTTGAATCTATTAGATGTTTGATTTTTTTTTAGCTATAACTTTTGATCCCCACGTTTGAATTTGACAAATTTTATATCAATGGAATCAGGATAGCAAGCCCTTTATAAATATGCAATGTGTTTAATGTTTTGCTTCTGTTAAAATGGTTTTATTTGCAGAAACTTGTGTAAGGCTAATTTGAGTTTATGAATTGTTTAAGAAATGTTTTAGGGTTTAAATAAATGTTGTTTGGAAAGTTTTTAACTTGTTTATGAACCAGTACTATACACTTGCTTTGTTGAGTTTTAAAAATCATCACATATCATATTGCATGCATTCATATATTTTTGTTTGTATATGTTTTGTATGTGATTTGTGGCTATGATTCTTTGTGTAGATTTTGGTGCTAGTGATTGTGATTGTGAGGAGTGTAGCTACTCTCCAAACTACCAAGGCAAGTGGTGCTTCATGAATATTTTTATCCCTATGTTTTCTACTAAGCATTAGAAATATTTTGCTAGTCTTGCATGCTATATTTTGCTTATATGCCATGTTGGGAAATCCTAGTAGATGTAGAATTGCTAGAAATTTCTAAGTTAATATGCTTATCTATGCCATGCTTAGCCTAGCTAGTAGCAACCAAGGGTTGGTGAAATATACATGCTATGATGAAAATATTTCTAAGTCTTTTGGACTTATGTTTTGCCTAATAAAACAACTAAGTAAATGAATCACCTGGGTGGAATGGAAGGAATGGTTTATGTTGAGTGGTTACACAAGGCCCATTTATATGGTTTACCTTGTGTATCTCACTTGTGGAAAGCCACCCAGGAACAAAGGGATTTGAGAGGACAAATGTTAAGAAGCTTCTAGTGCAGCCACTTGGCAATATGGGCTCTGCCAGGATCACATAGGTTGCTAGAACTTAGCCATTTGGACAGTTGGTGGTAGTGGGAATGATAGGTTGGAGCGCGTCCATTTGGTCTAAGGGAAGGCTTCTGAAAGGTCCTGTCTTGGTGAAAATCAAGGCTTGTGGGGAAAGTGCAAAACCTCTGCAGATGGAAGAATCTAAGTACTTAGCCATGTCCCTGGAAAAGGACAACTTGAGCATCAAGACATGGAAGCTATCAAGAATCTCCTCATCCCAATTTCTAAGTAAAAACTTGTGGGTGAACAAGGGTGAAGGACCTCAATGTCTATTGGTGGTTCCTTGGGAAAAGTTTTGACAAAGAAAAACTTAGTGATTTCAACTAATAGGCAAAACCTATTTTGAGCAAAGCAAGCCAAGCTACACTTAGCCAAATTGCATATAGTATCTAGTCCACCTAAATTATACTAAGGTATCACTTGCCAATACTATTCCAATGTATTGACCCACTGTGGCTGTAACTTGTGATGTTGCAGGTTACTCTGATGAGGATTAGGAGTCATGAGTCTACACTCAACATGTTTGCCTGTGGCACATGAAGATGAAGACTTTTATTTATTTACTTATTCAAACTCTTGTACTAGGCCTATGGCCTTGGAGTTGTAAAGACTATGTTTGTCTCTGGAATGACTGTAATAATGACCTTTGTTTCTGTGTACTTCATCTTAAACTGTGGATGCTAGCATTGATCCAGGGACTAGCATTGCAATCACAGGGATCCTTTTCCTTTACAAAGGAGGGATCTTACAGATGGTATCAAAGCACTGTGTTGCCTGTAGGATTATGACCCTAGGATTGGAAACCACTAAGGAAAATTTTCAACAACTTCTACACTTGTCTATTCTTCTCGTAAACTTTTCTAATCTTCTTTCTCATCTCTATTTGTAGATGAACTCCATCAACGAAGCCGTAAGGAAGGGACCACTCATGACAATGACTTTAGAGTGTGAGACAGAATTCCCCAAGGCTCTCAAGGACCTCATGGTTGCAATGGAAATACATGGTGTAGCTGTGTACAAAGGCTTTCCTGTGATGGATGAAGGAGTTGAGTACTGGTGGGTGCAACTTCACTTGTATAAAAACAAGGAAGACAACCACAAGGACTCAGGATTCTTCATGTTCACCAATTCAGTGATGCACCCTACGTTCTTTGACTCAGCAAGGGATGCAGCTTGGAAGACCATCAAAGAACTTGGTGAAAGAGTCAAGTGCAGAATGTTCAACATCCAAAATAGCCTAAAAGAAGAGAAGAAACATACCCAAGAGTTGGAGGCTACCAACCAAACCTTAAGAGGAGACATTATAGACTTAGTGATGGAGTCATGTGCTCAAGAGAGAGTGATTGCTTCTAGAAATATTGTGTTAGCCAACATATCTAATGAGATAGGATTGTAAGCGTACTTCGTTAGTTGGACCACCACTTATCACCTTATTTTCCAAATGTTGCTTTAAAAATAAGATGAACCTTGATTGTGGTAATGGATCCATGTATGCCATGACTTGTGTGTTTTGATTTCCAAGGATATGTATGTGATGCTTTGCCTTGTGTTTTATCTTAAATTGTGTTGTTTCTAACTTTTTCTATCTTATAAATAGATGCCTAATGTTACCATCAGCACTGTCGAGGAGTTCCAGGGAACTCTCTTTGGTCCTCGTATTGTTGAGCTCACTACCTTGCTCAATCTCCCTCTTCCTACCATCATGGTGCTTCCCCGCACCAAGTTTGAGAGGAAAGACCTTTGGGGTTTCAAGGTCAATCAGCTCGGACGCCAGACTGAGCCTACCACGGAGGCTATCATCTTCAAGCTCATGCACGATGACAAGGAGAGAGGCCTTGAGGTAGTCATGCAGGATCTGATAGGACGTCTGCTAGGGAGACACTCTCGACAAGTTAGAGGTACTCACTTTCACGTCTTCAGTAGACGTGATGAGGATGGAGAGGCCATCGACTTAGAGGACACTTCAAGGGATACAGCTGAGCCGATTCGCCTATCCCTCTAGGACTTAGAGGCTCTCATTAGGCACGTGGACTCTGATAGGACCAACGTCATGCTCAACAATGACGAACTCCAGGTGCCGCTTCGCGAGAAGGACAAGCTCTTCGTGGAGCAAGATGAGATAGTCAAAGAGATGGAGGCAAAGTTCGAGAGCCAGGACAGAAAGTTCAAGAGTCAGGAGAAGCGAGTCCAGGATAGGAACAAGAGGATTCGGGACATGACTGAAGAACTGCAGGCCAAGGACTTCGAGCTCGAGCATCAGCAGACGGTGATTGAGAGGCTTCGTTCCCAGAAGAGGGCTCTCAAAGCCAAAATAGAGACCTTGACCACCAGTGTCAAGGAATACAAGACCGCGATGGAGAACACAGGTCTTACCTTTGTCGAGGAGGAGGTTGATGTCGAGGAGTAGAGTTGACTACTCATTTGTCATTTATTATCATACTTGTTGTTGGGAACTTGTTATTTGACCATCCAACATGTGGATGGCTTGTTATTTGTGTGTGTTTTACTTTGCGAACTTGTTATCTGGTTGTTGAACCTTTATCATTATGTTGCATGCTTTGTGATTGTTTATGTGATGTATTGTGCATGAAAGCATCTATGGGTATCTCATTATTATCTCTATTGAACAAACCACAGATGCCTCCCCGTCGTGCCAATCCCGACCCCAACAACAACAACATCACTCCAGAAATGCAGCAGATGATGACAGCTCAGACTCAGGTGATGCAAATGATGACGATGTTCATCCAGAACCAAAACAACAACAACAACAACAACAACAACAACAACAACAACAACAACAACAACAACAACAACAACAACAACAACAACAACAACAACAACAACAACAACAACAACAACAACAACAACAACAACAACAACAACAACAACAACAACAACAACAACAACAACAACAACAACAACAACAACAACAACAACAACAACAACAACAACAACAACAACAACAACAAAAACAACAACAACAACAACAACAACAACAACAACAACAACAACAACAACAACAACAACAACAACAACAACAACAACAACAACAACAACAACAAAAACAACAACAACAACAACAAAAACAAAAACAACAACAACAACAACAACAACAACAACAACAACAACAACAACAACAACAACAACAACAACAAACAACAACAACAACAACAACAACAACAACAAAAACAACAACAACAACAACAACAACAAAAACAAAAACAACAACAACAACAACAACAACAACAACAACAACAACAACCGACCGGGTTTTGACATGCTTACCAGGTTCTTGAGATTGAGGCCAGCAAAGTTCTCGGGAACAACTGATCCCATGGTGGCCAATGATTGGCTACGCTCTGTGAACAAGGACTTGGTAACTGTGGGCTGTACTGATGCAGAAAAGGTCAGATTTGCAGCACATTTGCTGGAAGGACCAGCCGCCACTTGGTGGGATAACTTCCAGATCACCATTCCCATAGAAGATGTGACATGGGCTATCTTTGAGGATGGCTTTCGCACTGCTCATATTTCATCTGGAGTGATGAGTCTGAAGAAGAAAGAATTCCATAACTTGAAGCAGCGCCACCGCAGCATGACAGAATATATTGAGTTCAACAATCTGGCGCGGTATGCACCGGATGAAGTTGACACTGATGCTAAGTGGAAGGAAAAGTTCCTCGAAGGGCCGAATGATGAACTGAACTTGCAGCTATCAGTGGCCTATGTTCCCACTTATCAGTCTCTCTGTGATAAGGCTGCTATTTTGGAGAGCAAAATGAAGCAAGTTGAAAGCAGGAAGAGAAAGCACTCTGACAAGCACAGCTCGGGATCGTCTCACAAGCGTTCCCATTATGATGATAGTGGAAGCTCAGGATCCCACAAGCATGGAAAATTCAACAAGAACCACAACCACAACTGTCATGACAACAAGCATCACCGTAGTCATGACAATGACAAGTACAAAAACCACAAGGGTGGATACAAGAGCCACCACAGTGGTAATGGAAGTGGCAGTGGAAGCCAGCCTGTCAAGAAGGACATTAGTCAGGTTGAATGCTTCAAGTGCAAGAAGATGGGGAATTATGCAAATGAATGCCCAGAAAATAAAGTTGAAGGACCCAACAAGCCCAACCCTTTTCAAAAGGGACAAGTGAACCACATCAATGTGGAGGAAATTTATGAGGAGCCTGATGCTGTTGCTGGTAAGTTCAGACTCAATTCTATTCCAGCATTTGTTCTTTTTGATACTGGAGCATCACATTCATTCATATCAAAAGCATTGGTTGATAGAAATGGGTTTCCAACTGAAAAAATTGGGTGTCCAATAAAAGTTAGTTCTCCAGGTGGAGATATGATAGTAAGTCTTGGATGCCGGAATCTAGTAATAGATTTTGGAAAGCATAAGTTTCCAGTGAGTCTGATAATCCTAAATTCCCAAGGACTGGACATAATATTGGGAATGGATTGGATGGCTAAGTATGAAGGAGTACTAGATTGTGTTAATCGTACTGTTGCACTCACAACCCCGGAAAGAAAACAGATTAAATTCAAGTCTAACTTTGAATCAAAAGGGAGTAGGCTAAATTCTCTTAAGGGGGTTAGCATAGACAGTGTGCCAATTGTGAGTGAATATCCGGATGTGTTTCCGGAAGAATTGCCGGGAATGCCACCAGATAGAGATGTGGAGTTTCTTATTGATTTGCTACCAGGATCTGGACCAATAGCAAAGAGACCATATAAGATGTCAGTTGATGAACTGAAAGAACTCAAGAAACAACTTGGATAACAGTTGCAAAAAGGATTTATTCAACCAAGTTCTTCATCTTGGGGAGCCCAGTTTTGTTTGTGGAGAAGAAAGATAGAAGTCAAAGGTTATGCATAGATTACCGTTCACTCAATGAGGTAACTATCAAGAACAAATACCCTTTGCCAAGAATCAATGACTTGTTTGATCAGCTAGAAGGAGCCTGTGTGTTCTCAAAGATTGATCTCCGGTCAGGTTATTTCCAACTCAAGATAAGAGAACAAGACATACCTAAGACAACTTTCACCACAAGGTATGGATTGTATGAGTATACCGTGATGCCGTTTGGTTTGACCAATGCACCAGCATACTTTATGAATATGATGAACAAGGTGTTCATGGAATTCCTTGATAAGTTCGTTGTCGTTTTCATCGATGACATTTTAGTCTACTCCAAGAGCAAAGAAGAACATGAAGGACATTTGCGATTGATACTTGAGAAGCTTATAGAGCATAAACTTTATGCCAAATTCAGCAAGTGTGAATTCTGGTTGAATGAAGTTGGATTTCTTGGACACGTTGTGTCAGGAGATGGTGTAGCAGTTGATCCTGCTAAAGTTTCAGTTGTAACTGAATGGGAATCTCCTAAGTCAGTGAAAGAAATTCGTAGTTTCCTTGGCTTAGCAGGTTACTACAGAAGGTTCATTGAGAATTTCTCCAAGGTTGCTAAGCCTATGACAGAATTGCTAAAGAAAGACAAGAAATTTGCTTGGTCTGAAGGTTGTGAACTCAACTTTCAGGAATTGAAGAAGAGACTTGTGACAGCACCAGTCTTGTGTTTGCCAGACTTGGAAAAAGATTTCCAAGTATATTGTGATGCATCTCATCATGGTTTGGGTGCAGTACTTATGCAAGAAGGAAAAGTTGTGGCTTATGCCTCGAGACAACTCAAAACTCATGAAGTGAACTATCCTACTCATGATTTGGAGTTAGCCTCTATTGTCCATGCACTCAAAACATGGAGACACTATCTTTTGGGAAAGCGATGTGAAGTGTTCACAGATCACAAGAGTTTGAAGTACATCTTCACCCAGAAAGAAATTAATATGAGACAAAGAAGATGGCTGGAACTCATCAAAGATTATGAATTGAGTTTGCAATACCATCCCGGTAAAGCAAATGTTGTAGCGGATGCTTTAAGCCGTAAGGTTTTTGTGAATGGCCTTACCAAGGGAGAATTGCCCGATGATTTGTGTGCCCAATTTAGAGATCTCAGATTGGAGATTGTTCCTGAAGGACATCTCATGTCTCTGGATGTTCAACCCACTTTGTTGGAAAAGATCAAAGAAGCCCAGAAGATTGATAAGGAAATTGAAGAGATCAAGGAAAAGATTGGTAAAGGAAAAGCCAAAGGGTTCCATGAAGACGAACATGGTACCTTATGGCATGGGAAACGTATCTGTGTTCCACAAGATCCGGAGCTTCGGAAACTGATATTACAAAAGGCACACAACTCACCGTATTCCATTCATCCGGGTAACACCAAAATGTACATGGATATGAAGGAAAGATTTTGGTGGAATAATCTCAAGAAGGACATCGCCGAACATATTTCTTTGTGTGATGTGTGTAGTAGAGTGAAAGCGGAACATCAGAAACCAGCAGGTTTGCTTCAGCCACTACCTATTCCTGATTGGAAGTGGGACAAGATTGGTATGGATTTCATTACCGGATTACCAAGGACCCGGTCAGGATATGATTCTATTTGGGTAGTAGTGGATCGCCTAACTAAAGTGGCTCATTTTATACCCGTGAAGACAACCTATACAAGTGCTAAGTTGGCCAAGATATACAAGTGCTAGATTGTATGTCTACATGGAGTGCCCAAGAGTATTGTATCTGATAGGGGAACCCAATTCACTTCCCATTTTTGGAGATAGCTACATGAGTCATTGGGAACGAGGTTGGAATTCAGCACTGCTTTTCATCCTCAAACCGATGGACAAACAGAAAGGACTAATCAGATTCTTGAAGACATGTTGAGGGCATGTGCCCTAGACTATGGAGCCAGTTGGGATGAAAGTCTGCCTTACGCAGAGTTTTCTTATAACAACAGCTATCAAGCCAGCATTGAGATGGCACCATTTGAGTTTCTCTACGGGACAAAGTGTACCACCCCATTGTTATGGAATGGTGTGGGAGAAAGGAGTTTGTTCGGCCCAGAACTTATCAAAGAAGCCAAAGAGAAGGTCAAGTTGGTTAAGGACAGATTGAAGATAGCACAGTCCCGACAGAAAAGCTACGCAGATCCTAAGCGTAGAGAGGTCACCTATGAAGTTGGTGATAGAGCTTATCTTAGAGTGTCACCACTTCGTGGAGTGAAGAGGTTTGGAGTCAAAGGGAAGTTGGCCCCAAGATATGTTGGACCATTCAAGATTCTGAGTCATAAAGGAGAAGTTGCTTATGAAATTGAATTGCCAGAATCATTGTCAGCTGTTCATAATGTGTTTCACGTGAGTCAGCTTAAGAAATGTCATCCGGAAATGGAAGAAACTTCTTTGAATGATACTATACCTTTGGAGGAGGTACAATTGGAAAGTGATCTCACTTATGAGGAGAAGCCTATCAAGATTCTCGAGACTGCAGAAAGAGTCACACGGACTAAGACTATCAAGTTTTGCAAAGTGCAGTGGAACCATCATTCCGAAGAGGAAGCAACTTGGGAAAGAGAAGATGATCTTCGGAAAGACCACCCTCACCTATTTTCTAGCCAATCCGAATCTCGAGGGCGAGATTCACCTTAAGGGGGTTAGATTTGTAACATCCCTAAAATCATGTTTCAAACTCATGCATATCATCCATGCATCCATGATCATATGAATTTCATTTCAAACAAATCATTTCAAAACAGAAGCATATATGCTTATCATTTCATGTAAGTTGCTCTAGCCTTAGTGCTATCTTCCAATGAGAAGAGTACTTGTTTTGATTCAGTAAGGTTTGAAATTCAAACTTAGGAACCATCAAAAGTTTGAACAAAGTTTCAAAACAAAAATGAATTAATAAAACCAATATTATGCCTATTATATATATCATAAAGGCTTGGTTTTATTTTATTTTCTTTTGATCAAAGTGTTTTGAATAAACAGTAGTGTTTGACACACATTTGAGTGCAAGGTTTGCTGAATAAAAACCTAGAGAAGATTTGAATTCAAACTCATTTTATTTGGATTTGAAAATCATTTCAGAAAATCAAAACAGAAAAAGAAAAGGAGAAAATAAATAGAAAAAGGCCAGCGCCACCTATCTGGCCCAACTACGAATCCAGCCCAGTAAGCCCACCCGGGATCCCCCTCTCTCTCGCTCACTCACGGACAAACCCACCAGGTCACTGACCATGCGACCCCACCTCCTCTTTGTTTAACTCGCTGACGAGTGGACCCTGCGACCACGTCGTCTTCGTCGTCAATCACGCGCGGCCGCGACGCTCGCTCCGCCGTTACCTCGCCGCAATCAGTATGCGCTTAATTGCCATTGATACGCCGCGCGATCCTCGCCCCCGCTCTGGCTATAAGACCACCTCCCCCTCACGGCCATTTCCCCAACAAAGCCAGACAGATACGCCCCCAGGCTGCCCGCAATTACCCTCGCGCCGCCGCAGACAGACACACTCCGGCGATGAATCACGGTGAGTACAGACCGCCCCTCTGCCTCTAGTTCAAACCATCGTGACCAGCATGATCTTGCGCATTCGCTAATGCCCTCCGTTTGCTTTCTCATGACCCAGAGCGATGCCTTCGTTCTCACCCGCGAGCACCTGAGCCGCCGCTCAACGCCGACGTGCGATTCAGGTAAAACGAGACCGCCCCTTGCCTCCCCTTTGGTACTGCCTTGATCGCCAGGTCCTTGCGCATCTCCTAAACCATCTGGCTTGTGCTAGGTCGACGCAGAACCTCGGCAACGTCTTCGACAGCAAGCATCTGACGCCGCCCGCAACTCCGACGAGCTCCAGCGACCGTCTCCGTGCGCCCCTTGCCAAACCACCGCCACCTTGAGTATCAGCAGCACACAGCAAGTCTGGTAAGCCCCTTCCCCCTCTCCCGCGCGACCTAGAATGCCGGTAGCATCTCTGACAGAGGCGCCGCCGCCTGTCGCCGCCGCCAGCGCCGCCACTGGATGGTCAAAGTGCTGAGCGCCGTTAGATTTAGATCGTGCAGATACGATAGAACATAATCGAAGTGGTAAGATTGGATCTGAGCCGCGCGATTAAGTTAGATCCAGCGGCTCAGAAGCGTGATCCAACGCGAAGCGGCACGGGCCAATCAGATTAAGACGCGTGGTAGTAGTTTAGATTTAAAATCAGGATTTGAATCTATTAGATGTTTGATTTTGTTTTAGCTATAACTTTTGATCCCCACGTTAGAATTTGAAAAATTTTATATCAATGGAATCAGGAGAGCAAGCCCTTTCTAAATATGCAATGTGTTTAATGTTTTGCTTCTGTTAAAATGGTTTTGCTTGCAGAAACTTGTGTAAGGCTAATTTGAGTTTATGAATTGTTTAAGAAATGTTTTAGGGTTTAAATAAATGTTGTTTGGCAAGTTTTTAAATTGTTTATGAACCAGTACTGTACACTTGCTTTGTTGAGTTTTAAAAATCATCACATATCATATTGCATGCATTCATATATTTTTGTTTGTATATGTTTTGTATGTGATTTGTGGCTATGATTCTTTGTGTAGATTTTGGTGCTAGTGATTGTGATTGTGAGGAGTGTAGCTACTCTCCAAACTACCAAGGAAAGTGGTGCTTCATGAATATTTTTATCCCTATGTTTTCTACTAAGCATTAGAAATATTTTGCTAGTCTTGCATGCTATATTTTGCTTATATGCCATGTTGGGAAATCCTAGTAGTTGTAGAATTGCTAGAAATTTCTAAGTTAAGATGCTTATCTATGCCATGCTTAGCCTAGCTAGTAGCAACCAAGGGTTGGTGAAATATACATGCTATGATCAAAATATTTCTAAGTCTTTTGGACTTATGTTTTGCCTAATAAAACAACTAAGTAAATGAATCACCTGGGTGGAATGGAAGGAATGGTTTATGTTGAGTGGTTACACAAGGCCCATTTCTATGGTTTACCTTGTGTATCTCACTTGTGGAAAGCCACCCAGGAACAAAGGGATTTGAGAGGCCATATGTTAAGAAGCTTCTAGTGCAGCCACTTGGCAATATGGGCTCTGCCAGGATCACATAGGTTGCTAGAACTTAGCCATTTGGACAGTTGGTGGTAGTGGGAATGATAGGTTGGAGCGCGTACATTTGGTCAAAGGGAAGGCTTCTGAAAGGTCCTGTCTTGGTGAAAATCTAGGCTTGTGGGGAAAGTGCACAACCTCTGCAGATGGAAGAATCTAAGTACTTAGGCATGTCCCTGGAAATGGACAACTTGAGCATCAAGACATGGAAGCTATCAAGAATCTCCTCATCCCAATTTCTAAGTAAAAACTTGTGGGTGAACAAGGGTCAAGGACCTCAATGTCTATTGGTGGTTCCTTGGGAAAAGTTTTGACAAAGAAAAACTTAGTGATTTCAACTAATAGGAAAAACCTATTTTGAGCAAAGCAAGCCAAGCTACACTTAGCCAAATTGCATATAGTATCTAGTCCACCTAAATTATACTAAGGTATCACTTGCCAATACTATTCCAATGTATTGACCCACTGTGGCTGTAACTTGTGATGTTGCAGGTTACTCTGATGAGGATTAGGAGTCATGAGTCTACACTCAACATGTTTGTTTGTGGCACATGAAGATGAAGACTTTTATTTATTTACTTATTCAACCTCTTGTACTAGGCCTGTGGCCTTGGATTTGTAAAGACTATGTTTGTCTCTGGAATGACTGTAATAATGACCTTTGTTTCTGTGTACTTCATCTTAAACTGTGGATGCTAGCATTGATCCAGGGACTAGCATTGCAATCACGGGGATCCTTTTCCTTTACAAAGGAGGGATCTTACATAAGAACATCTCAAATCTCTTTGTTCCTGGGTGGCCATCCATAAGTGCGATACTCTAGGTAAAACCATAGAAATGTTCCCTGGGTAACCACTCAACAAAAATCCATACATGTCTCATTTCCACCCAGGTGTTTCATTAACATCAGTTGTTTTTGTTAGTGCAAAAATACTCATATTTTCGAAAGACATCATATCATGATTTCCACCCACAATCTATATAGCAAGACTAAGAATTCTATACTTACACTATCTCCTATCTTTAGGAAATGCTACCAAGGTAGATACTATAGGATTTGCATAACATAGAAAAATAATAGTCCTATCATGCACACTACAAAAATATTACTAATGCAATATAGAAAGATAGGACTTTTGATGACCAAAGTATCACTTGCCTTTATAGTAGACTATTTAGGTACTCTCCTTGATCTTGCAAATGTCACACTCCTCAAAGTTCAGTACAATACAATCAAGCAAAAGCACAAACTTAAACTACAACACAAAAATAACAAAACTACAACAAGAATGCAAAAAATGCATGCAAGCATGCAAAAGGTTATTTTACTGAAAAAGTTGTTCCTAAAAAGGTTCTAAACATTACAACACCTACTGGTCCTTTTTATAAAAGTGGAATTCCAATTGGAACCAAGTTAGTGAAAATAAGTTATTTAAATCATTTTTCCTTTACTAGAAAAGCTTTTATTCAAAGGGATGATTTCTAGTGTCAACAAATTATATTTTTAATTTCAAATGTTAGTGTTTATAGTCAGCGGGTTCAAAACAAAACCATTTGCAAAAGGATTCACTCAAAAATAATTTTTAGAACAATTTTTATACTCAAAATAGCCCTAAATAAGTCTCTGCCTAAAACTCAAGTTTTACAGAAGCAAGTGAGCAAAATGAGGCTACATTAAGAAAGTTTACATTTTTATGAATCCATAGACACCGTATTTGTATTTTTTGAATTGTATATCAAAAGTTATGAATTTTACAAGTTTAAACGACTAATAAACCTTTTATTGTTTTTAAACTGAAAACACAGACACGTGGCATGTTCTTATTGGTTGGTACCGCTTTGGTTGGATCGTCAATGTGAGCCGCTGGATCTAAGTGAAAACGAATTGACCAGATTGATTGATACCATTTTGGTAAGTGAATCTATCCTAGCCTTCAGATCTAAATCTAACGGATCTGAGCACCCTAGCTAGAGACTGGCGGTGCTGCTGGTGAGATGCGGCGGCGGCACGTCGGGCGATGGTGTTGTGGTGTCGCTAGGGGTAAAGGGGAGGGTGCAGGGCATTACCAGGGTTGCGAGGTCGAGGTTGTCGCGGTGGTAGGCGCGGTTGATGAAGGGGCACACGGGTTTGGCCGCTATTGCTCACCGGAGTTCGTTCACCGTCGTGCGCTTGCAGATGATGACGGAGGCAAGTTACTGGAGCGCAATCACGAAAGGAAAGGCATCAGGGAGGTGCACACAAGTACAAGGGTCACGATAGAGCAAACCAGAGGCGAGGGGGTAGTCAGGGCTCACCGAATTGGTCGCCGGAGTGCGTCGGTGACAGTGGCGGTGCGAGCTTGATTATGAGCAGCCTGGGGGCTCTCGGGGTGCGGTGTTTGAGGGTAAACGAAGAGGAGGGAGAGGGGATAGATAAGGCAAGATCGAGGAAGGGAATTACTCGCGCAGTTATGTGAATTTACGCGGATTGAATCCGTGCAAAAACGACAGAGGGGAAGAAGGTCCTACGCGCTGGAGATGATGATGACGACGTGGCGGTGGGGCCGCTTTGACAGTGAGGGGCTGCGGGTTCTGCGCAGTGCGAAAAGAGAGTAGAGGGGGAGAGGGAGCCGGGTGGGCTGCGCATGTAGGTTTCCTTTTTTTCTAAAGTTTTTCTTTTTCTATTTTTATTCTAATCAAATGATTTAAACCTCAATTTGATTTCAAATCTTCTCCAAATATTTTCAGTAGGTTTTATACAAAAACCAAGTTGTTTATTTATTCCATTTAGGGAAATTCAAACAATTTTCTTATAATTTATTATTCATTAAAATTTGAGTGTGGTACTTAAGCCCATATAATTTTATTTAATAATCCTTTATCCTTTTATATTATTTAAATAAAATTTTATTCCATTCATCTATGGATTTTAGCCATGGTTTAAATTGTCCTTGCAATAATTCTTATTTATTTATTTCTTTGTCTTATATAATTCATATCTTTTTATTTATAGCTCCAAAAATGGTGATTCCAATTTGTATAATTTTATTTAATAATTATTTATCTTTTTATATCCTTTAGAATTACTTTGTCCACGATTAAGTATTGATTTTATCTATGGGACTTATTAACCTTGGAATACCTTCTTTTAGCTTATAAAAATCATAAGTTTTTATCCATGGCTCCAAATAGAGTGAAAACAATTCCCATGGTTTTGTAATATTGGTGTTTATCATTATTGATTATTTAGGAATGATGATGTTAAATTTTTATATGGAACAAAGCCATAGTCTTGGAGTGATCTTGATGATGATTTTTCTTATTAGGGT
This sequence comes from Avena sativa, assembly GCA_916181665.1. Taxonomy (NCBI): domain Eukaryota; kingdom Viridiplantae; phylum Streptophyta; class Magnoliopsida; order Poales; family Poaceae; genus Avena; species Avena sativa. Next base: position 147,921,488 of record OV702283.1, on the reverse strand, counting down.
TTAGGTTTAGCTTTTCCAAATGCTCAAAAACAAGATACATTCCATGCATGAATGCATTTGATTTGTTTGAAAACTTGTATGTTAAGTTATCATTCAAATTTTGTTCATGTAAGGTTTTGATGTTTCCATTTAGAAGCAAAAGTTTCTTATCCCCTAAATTTCATCTTTTAATTCTTTTGTTTGTTTATTTTTCACATTTCAAAATTTGCAAAATTTTGGGATGTGACACCACCTCGCACCGACACACTCATTGGACCACACACATCAGAGTGTATAATTTCCAATAAATCTGTTGCCCATTCCATTGAACCAGAAAACGGCGTTCTATTCATCTTGCCCATAAGGCATGGCTCACATGTATCAAATGATTCGAAATTAAGTGATTCCAAAAGTCCATCCGAATGGAGCTTCTTCATGCGTTTAACGCCAATATGACCTAGACAGCAGTGCCACATATATGCGGATATATCATCATTAAGGTTAATCCTTTTAGCATCAACATTATGAATATGTGTAAAACTATTATCGAGATTCAACATAAATAAACCATTCATCATCGGTGCATGACCAAAAAAGATATCATTCATATAAATCAAACAACCATTGTTTTCGGATTTAAATGAATAACCACTTTGCATCAAACATGATCCGGATACAATGTTCATGCTCAGTGCTGGCACCAGATAACAATTATTCAAGTTTATAACTAATCCCGATGGTAAGTGGAGAGGTAGTGTTCCGACGGCGATCACATCAACGCTTGATCCGTTGCTGACACGCATCTTGACCTCACCCCTTGCTAGCGGTCGATTGTTCCGCAACCCCTGATTCGAGTTACAAATATTAGCAACCAATCCGGTATAAAATACCCAGGTGCTACAACGAGTACTAGTCAAGTACACATCAACAACATGTATATCGTATATACCTTTATTTGCCTTGCCGGCCTTCTTGTCTGCCAAATACTTGGGGCAGTTGCGCTTCCAGTGGCTAGTCCCCTTGCAATAATAGCACTCGGTATCAAACTTAGGGCCAACTCGGGATTTCTTTTCAAGTACGGCAACCGGTTTGCCACCCTTCTTTCCCTTCTATTTACCCTTCTTGTATTTCTTGAAACCGGTGGTCTTATTGACCATCAACACTTGATGTTCCTTCTTGATTTCCACCTCTGCAGTCTTAAGCATTGACAGAAGCTCGGGGAGAGACTTCTTCATGCCCTACATGTTATAGTTCATCACAAAGCTCTTGTAGCTAGGTGGCAAAGATTGGAGAACATGATGTATGCCCAAGTTAATGGGAATCAATATTCCCAAGGACACAAGCTTATCAGTGTACCCCGAAATCTTGAGTACATGTTCACTAAAGGAGATGTTCTCTTCCATCATGCAGCTAAAGAACTTTTCTGAAGCATTATAACTCTCTACAGCATCATGGGTGTTGAAAATCATTTTCAACTCTCCAATTGTATCAAACACATTGCCGTTCTCGAAATGCTTTCGAACTTCTGGCTCTAGCCCATACAATATGCCGCAATGAACTAAGTTGTGCTCCTCCTGACGAGTCAAATAGACGTTCTTTTCTTCGTCAGGGGCATCATTGTAACATCCCAAAAATATTGATCATGCTTATCAACCTCTCATCAATAAAATTAGGGTTAACAAAAACTTGGATTAAATAAAAACCAAATGAATACATGAATTGACTTGCGTGATTAACCTAAATAACAAGGAATGGTTTAAAGATGAAAACAGCATCATCTAAAACATTTCCAAGTAGAAACAAATCAAGAGAAAATCCAAAACCAAACAAATAAAGCAAATGGTCATTTTTGCCAATCTTGCTCACTAGGCCACTTTGAGTGTTTGTAGTCCAAGATTTCAAACAGAAACTTTTCCATTTATTTTCATGCCTTGCAAGACCAAGTAAAAGTGAATCAAACCCCACCTTTAAAACTTACAAAAACATTTAGCAACCCCATTCAAATGACAATTTAAAATTGAACCTTTATCATAGGCAAAGATCACACCTTTTCAAAACCCAACCAAACCAGTGCTCCTTGACAAATACAACTAACCAGATACTCCCTAGTATGTACCTAGCAAACCCACCAAGTTTGAATCCAAAATTCAAATTTGAATTTCTTTCGGCCATTTCATCAAACACCTTATGATCAGCAAACAACAAAACATCAAACACTATTAGTAGCAGTAATTTTGGCCAAACTTGTCCCCTCTCTAGCTCACTCTACACTCTCAATATATGATCAAACTAATCTAACTAGCCTTAGCACCACTGTGAGCAAGCATAGCCATCAATGGTGACCATGCCGAGAGCACCATTGCCACTCCCATGTCGCCAGCAAGCTAGAGGAAGCACTAGCCTCGCCAACCTTGTCTGGGACACGCAGCATCGTCCACCGCCACCCCCTTCCCAAGCCCCGAGCCTTGCCAGCCCCTGGACCACATGGCAAGCTCATGCCCAGTCTCTCTGCGTACGAGCCGAGAATGCGCCAGAGCGCCGCATGCGACACCAGCCCATAGACCGTGCGCCGTCCTCGCCGCTTGCATAAGTGAGCGCCATCACCCCAACACCCCTCCAGACAACCTCTTTTGCCGCCGCGCGGACCACGCATGCTGTGCGCCATTAAACTTGCCATCGGACCTGCTCAGAGCGCCACGACATCTCGACCATTCCTCACCGCCCCACGTTGCTCCATCAAGCCGTTGAGCTTCTCCAGGAGGCAATGCACCGCCCCCTATCGTCGCCCATGCCATTAGCACGTTGTGCCGACGACCACGACGAGCTCCACCCGCGCCCGTCGGTCCCCTTCAGCCACTATAAAAGGAGGCCACCCCCGTTCGATTTGAGCACACCATATCACTCCCCACCTCTCACTAATCACACCCACTCACCCCCGGAGCAAGGCGAGCACCAGGTGGCTGGAATTTCACTAGAGTTCGCCAATGCAGAGGAGGAGAGGCGCCATCGATTGAAGCCACCCCAGGAGGAGCTACTGGTACTAGGAGAATCACCGTCGTCGACTTTGTCATTCGCCCCCATCTCCGACCATCGCCGGAGCCCCAGTGAGCCCCCTTCGACCCCCCACTGGCCACGCTAGGGTTCAACCTCTCCGCGTCCTGTTTAGGCGTGGACGATGAACCACAGCCGTAGGATTAGAACTAGATCACACGGCCTAGATCACCCCCTACCGCTTCGCCACTCGCTGTCTAACTGACGAGTGGGGTCGCTCACTCAACCAGCCCGCACGCATGCTGTGCGTAGTGGGTCGGCCTAGTTAAACCTCCCACGCGACCTAACAATTCAAACTTAGGTTTATTCATTTAATTTCAAGCTCAGTTACGTACCTATATTCAAAAATCAACCCAGCTCGATTCACTAAACCATAATGCAGGAAACCAATTTTGTTAGAAAGGTACTAGAGTGCTTAATCCAAGCACATTGGATTCAAACCATTTAGATTAGTAGATCACCCATGGTAAAAATAACAAGGCAGAAGCTTTTCTGTATTCAAACATTTTTCAAAATTCAACCATGAAATATTTTGAGTTCATTCCAACTCTGAAAAATCACATTTAACCATACCTTTTGGAATATATAAAAATATATAGGTTTGCTTGTACAAATAATTATCAAGTAATAAAAGAATGCCTCATAGACATTTCTAGTCACTTTAATTAATTCAAATAAAAAGGTTAAACCTTATTAAATTGTGACACCACTTTAAATCACATTCCCAAGTACTGAAATATGTGGTGATGACATGTGTTAACATGATCCCATGTTTGAGTTGGATAATATTAAATCTTAAGTAGTTTTTCAATGAGTAGAAATTACTTTTTTAAATAAAATAAATAAGGCAAGTGCTTTAAGCTTTGTGATAATAGTGATGATGCTAGATCATCTAGTGTGAACCTTTATGTGATAAATAGTTAAGAATTGTGTGGTGATTCGTATTTATTTATAGACGCTAGTACCAACCAAGGATACGAGGAGGAAGGAGGATACTATGAGGAAGAAGCCGAGGAAAACTTCAACCACTGCTCTGCACAAGGCAAGCTAACACTTGCAACTACGAAAGTTAGATAACCTATGCAATGCATTAAGAATGCTTGGTTAGATACATTTGATGATACCCAATCCTAGTCTTACGTGCAAGCTTAGTATTTTATTTCTTTATCAAGGATTTCTATCAAAAGTTTACTTAGTGACTTGTAGATATTAGAAAGATATTTGAAGGTAGCATAAATAGCATAAAACTTGGCCTAGGTTAGATAATCTTGATGTCATCTGGAGGCATGAGATTGAACTTAGCTAATTCCCACTTGTTTACTATCCATCATTAGTATTTACCCCCACCTATAGATGCTAGTGCTAAGCATAAAAATTGATCAACTTTAGATGGGAATACTTGGTGAAAATGGTTATGAAAACCTTTAATGATGAGTCATTCTATTGAAATATTTTGACATGTGTTCTTGAACACCAGATGATTTTGATGATGAAAATGTTAAGGCATGATCCTTAGCCCTTTACAAAACTGATGGTTGTCTGGATGTGATACCATTCCAATTTTACCGTACAACCACAATACCCGAAATTTGGGTAGGGCTTGACTCGAAATTTATATACCTTAGTATGGGTTCCCTCACGGCCAAGGTCTGAGCTGAGGCTACCTTGTGAAGATTGTCCACCTGTGCAGTACCCAAGATGACAGTTGGTCATGGTTGGGAGGCCAAACTCACAGGAGAGGTGCCTATACTAGGGCGTGTAATTGAAAGGTTAGGATTGATTATCCTCATACTGAGTATGGTGAATTCAGGATTGTTCCTGACGGATGTGTCGAATGTTGTGGTGAAAGTGTACAATCTCTGCAGAGTGTCAAACTATTCGAATAGCCGTGTCCGGGGTTATGGACAGTTGGAGTGGCCATACTGTTTCGTCGTCAGATGTTTTCAAAATGACTTGTGAAATGATTCATGACTTTGACTTGACCACAATAGGGTTGTGATATGAAATTCAAGTTCCCACTTAGGTGTTATAAAAATTTCAACTAGCTTCTTTCGCTTCTGAACTCAGTAGAGATAAATCTGGCTTTTTGCAAAACAACCTAGAGCTTAGTACTTCGTATTCCAAAACCACTTCACCGGTCAGTATTAGTTTGCGAGTACTTAAAAAGTACTCATGGCTTTGTCCCTGGCTATTCCCATGACCAGACTATGAAGAGGAGTATCAGGAAGACGGACAGCAGGAGGGTTACGACAACTAGGATCATCTCCCATCATCAGCATTGCCTGTGACCATGAAGATGGAGCTTCGCCTAAGCTATCGTTATTATAACGTTATTCCGCTGCTTGATTTGTATTAAGACTGGATCATGAGATCCTTATTTGTGTAAGACCTTATGTATTGTTTGTAATGGATGATGTACTATGATATCCAGTCTGTTATGTCTCGCAAAAATGGTAATCCTGGGATTGCGACGTATGGCATAACAGGCATTTGTGATTAAAAATCCAGGTGTTGACAATCATCAAGTGGTGGGGGGCCTAGCGACGCTTCTAGCACATATTGCTTTTGTGCAGTAGAGAGGAGAATCCTCAAATTCAAAGCCCAGCCGCTAAAGTTGCTACCATTCATTGCAACTTTGTATTTCTCCATGAACACATTGAAATTAAAAGCAGGTGGTGCCTTCTACAATAGAATTTGTAAAGTTAATACTAAGTTTATGATAGATCGAGTTCAACTAATCCAAAATTAATAATGAACTCCCACTCAAAAACGACATCCCTCGTGCCTTTTTGGTGATTTCATGAACCATATCCACTACACCAAGTCCAATCATCACGTGAGTCGGTGTAGCTTCAAAGCGATCATATATATGGGCATCATATGTTCATATGACTCATGCTTAACCTTCCGGTCCATTTTCCGAGGCCATGTCTGTATATGCTAGGCTTGCCAAGTAAGAACCTTAGTATTCGCGTGTGTAAACTGTCTTACACCCGAAATATGATCATGGATCCAAAAACACCCGATCATCACGTGATGTCTTGGAGCGGCGAAACATAATCGGTGCATACTTAAGGGAGAACACATTTTTATCTTGATATATAAATGAGGGATCATCTCATTATGCTAATAAAATGCCAAATAAGCAATATAAGATGCAACAAACATCACATGTGAAAAGTGAAATGTCATGGTTCTTTCACTTGATCATCATCACGTGCATCGTGGTATGATCTTCATCATTCCTTTATGTGGAAGGCCAAGGTCTATGGAACTTACACGTTATGTGTGTTGTAAGAGTATCGACTTATACTTTTACTTACAACATCACCATATCATGACACTAGCCCAACAACAATCTAAACTGGACGTTTCTAATTTATCCATTGCAAGTTTTACGTGGCTTAGGGCTTTTGAAGATATAACCGTTCTTACCTACGAACATGGAACCACAACGAGGATAACCAAATTATTGACAACTCGTTGCAAATTAGATATTGACTATAGTAGGAGAGACAAACACCCGCTAGCCACTTATGCAAAACTAGTTGCATGTCAAGCATGTAACAGGTCTCATGTGCGAGGACATGTAATGTTTGTCTGGGACGCTTCATCCCACTATGCCACCAATATCCAAAGTACAAATAAGAAGCAATAACATGATCATCATCGCCCACATACTCATATGTGTACTACCCGTGCAAAGCATCTACGCATAGATCCGGCTCTGATACCATTGTAGGGTTCGCATCATAGAAAACAAAAAAATTCCTACAATGGGAACAACTATGTACAAAGATCTATCTACTAGATAAAAGCAATGGGAGGATATACACCTGTAGAGAACATACCCTTGAATACCAACAAAGTTTAACGAGGTTGTACTCGTGGATGATGTAGACGAAGGCTTGCCGATCTCAAGATCGAGAGGAAGTCCTAGCGCCGCAAATCAGCGGCGCATCCGTGCTCGCACACACGTTCGAGCCACCGAGCAACCTCCGCCTCCTCGCTCCAGCGATGCAGCGGAAGAAACAACTCTTTCTTGCCGAAAAGCCACCGGGAACATGTATCTCACTAGTCCGAGACCATGGGGAATAAAAACTAGAGGGGGAGAGAGATCCTTCATGAGGAGGTGTGATTCAGAGAGAGGGAGAGGGGCTCCTTCTATAGGAGGAGGGGTGCACCCCAAGGGGTGTGGACAGCGGCCATGGTGGCTGCCTGTCACATCCAAAAAAATTCCAAATTTTGAAATGTGAAAAATAAATAAACAAAATAAATAATTGTTGAAATTTAGGGTGAAAAGAAACTTTTTGATTCCAAATGGAAACATCAAAACCCATCTTGAACAAACTTTGAATGAAAAGGGAATCAAACAAAATTACAATCAAGTGAAGTGCATTCATCAATAATGTATCTTGAAATTTAAACACTTGGAAAAGTTAAACCAAAACCCTAAAACCCTAATGCAATAATTCATTTCCAAGATCTCTCTAAGACTATGGATTGGTCATTATAAAAATTTGTCAACAAACATTTATAAATTATCAAGAATGATAAATAAAAATATTATAAAACCATAGAAATTGGTTTCACTCAATTTGGAGTCACAGATAAAAACTTATGAATTTATTAAGATAAAAGGAATTAATTTCCAAAGCTAATAAAACCCTATCTAAAGTCCTTGACAAATCTTGAGCAAATAAATCCTAAAGGGATTTAAAAAGATAAACAAATGTTAAATAAAATTATATAAATTGGAATTACCAACTTTGGATCTTTAAATAAAAAGATATGGATTTTATAAGGCAAAGTAAGAAATTAATAAATAAGGAATAATTAAAAGCCAAATTAAATCTTGGCCAAACAAATGAAATGAAAGATTATTGATTAATAAAATGAGTAAAGGATTATTTAAATAAAATCATAAGGATTGATTAATATCCAATTTTATTTAAATAAAGACAATTCCCAATGAACATTAAATCATATTAAAGTATTTTAAATAATAATTCAAGATGAATTATTTGCACAATTGAATAAATAAAACCTACTGAAAAAGGTTTGGTAAAAATTAGAATTCAAATAGAGTTTGAAAACATATTTAAATCTTATTTAAAATAAAGACAAATGTCTATTTAAATAAATAATAAACCATGAAGGAATAAATTAATTATCCTAAAATGGACTTTAAAACACATTTAAAACAATATTAAAAACTTGCTAAAAGTTTGGTAGAGGTTTGAATTCAAATGGTGTTTGAATTATTTGAACAAAAATTAAAACAGAAAAATAGAAAAGGAAAAAGAAAAGGATTCAGTATAAAAAAAGAGAAACAAACCCAGTCTAGAAACAAGGCCCAGTCCAGCCCAGCAAGCCCACTATCTTCCCCCCTCCCCGCGAAGTGTTTTCTCACACGCAAACACACCCACACAGACGCTGACCAGCGGACTCCACACGCACCTCCTCTCTTCGCTGACAGCACGACCCCACATTGCATGTTCATCGTTTTCACCCGCGTCGACCGTTCCCCCCTCGCACCTCGCCGTTTCTGCCGCGTTTTAATCTTTGTAAATATGCATGAATGCGCGATCAAACCTCGTCGGTGACCAGGCACCCTTAAACGCCCACGTCCCCTCTTTCTTTTCCCCTAGACACTGCTCCCTCTCGGCCACCAGGCTGCAAGAATTGCAAGCCCAAGCACCCATGGCTCCGACGAACTCAACGGCCGATTTCGGCGACGTCGAACATCCCCTCGCCTCCCAGTACCCATGAGCCTACTCCCCATATTCTTCCGCTTCTCCCAGTACCACTCACTCGCTTGCGCGCGCTCTGAACCGTTGACAAGGACAACCTCTGAACGCCGCCGTCGTCTGCCACTTCTCCGCGACCATTCCCCGTAAGTTTCGTCCACCCCTCTCTCTCTCTCGATGATGCACACGCATTCGCCACAATCGCCCGCATCTAACGCCTCCTCCCGTTTGCCTTGGCATGACCTGCAACCTCGCCCTCGTCGACGAACAGAGACGCCTGATGCCGCCACGAACTCCGACGAGCAATCACCGTCGTTCCCGTGCGCCCCTTGGACAGCTGTGACCACCTTGAGCTTCGCCACACCACTGCGAGCACGGTGAGCCATTTCTCTTGTCCCCTTGCATCCTTCTTCACCGAATCTGCCATAGCCAGAGCGCTCTGCCGCTCGCCGTCGCGCTAGCGCCGCCAGTTCCTGGTCGAGCTGCTGAGAGCCGTTAGATGACGATCCAGCGGATGCGATAGATTGCTTAAGCGAACAGGTAGGAAGCAATCTTTGCTGTGCAATTTCAATTAGATCTGACGGTCCATAGAGCGCAATCCACATGAACCGGTACGCGCCAGTAAGAATAAGACACGTGGCTAGTGATTCGTTTTAAAACAGAAATTTGATCTATTAGATGATAGGATTTGTAAAATTCATAACTTTTAAACCACACGTCGAAATTTTACAAATTTTATATCAATGGATTCATAAAAATGTGAACTTTTGAACCATGCACTTTGTTTAGTATTTTGGTTCTATAAAATTGGTTGTTTTTGTAGAAACATATTTAGTGTTATTCTGAATATAAAAATTATTTTAAAAATGTTTTTAGTGTAAAATCTTTTGTGAATGTTTTGTTTTGAACCTACTGATCATAAGAACCAACTTTTAGATTTAAAAGAATATTTTGTGATACTAGGGAATAAATCTTTGAATAAAAGCATTTCTAGTTAAATAAAAATATTGATTATGGTTTAAAAAAGCTTTTTGAGTAAAACCTTTAGAAAATGATTTGATTTAAACTCTCTCATCCTAAACACCAAGTTTTAGGATTTAAAATATATTCGATGAACCCTAGTAAAATTATTACTTTGTTTAAAGGAATTTCTAGCAAATAAAATATTGCTTTGAATTAAAAATGGAATTTTGATAAAACCTTTTTGCAAATGGATTAATATTAAAAACTTTGACCATAAACACAAATATTTATGTTTAAAAATATATTTAGCTAACACTACAAAATATTACTTTGATTTAAATAATTTTAGCAAAACAAAAATGATTTAAATGGCCATTTTCACCAACTTGAATTTAAATGGTTTTACCACTTTTGTAAATGACCAATAGGAGCTTTAAAATGTTTAGAGCCTACTAGAAACCACACTTTTCCAAATTAAACAATCTTTTGCATGCTTGCATGCATTGCTTTGTTTTTATCATTTTATGTGGTGAATGGTTTGAATGTTAGTTTGAATGTGTGCTTGCTTGATTGAATTGTAGTAAAATTTGAAGAGTGTGATATTTGCAAGATCAAGGAGTGAACCAATATTCTCTACTAAAAAGGCAAGTGACACTATCATCCATGTCCTACTATTTTCATTACACTTAGTAGATTTTTGTAGTATGCATGATAGGACAATTATATTACTATGCTATGCTATGTCCTATTAGGATATCCTTATATCTTCCTTAGTGAAAACATTGTAGTTGTAGTATGCTTAGCCCTGTTATAGACTTGGGGTGGAATACCATATACCATATTATGATTATATGAAGTGTTGGAAAAATATTTTTTTTATATAATAAAACAAGTACTCAATGAATCACCTGGGTGGAAGATGGATACTCAATTTTGGATAAGGTGGCAACAAAGGGAACCATGTTTATATGGCTATATTTTTGTATGTGCACTACAAGGAAACCACCCAGGGAATTAGAGATTGAACATGTTTCTCGTACAGTGGCTTCCGTGTACAGCCACATGCTAAATGGGCTCTGGCTTAGTCAATTACATAGTGGAAGACCCTTGCATTGGCACCTACTCAGGTTAACCAGCTTCACGTATTGGAAATATATCCTTGCATTGGTGCCTGGTAGACAAGCTAGCATCATGTATTGGGAGGACTTCTATGGAAAGACTTTGTCACATTCTCGATCTGCCAGTACTCCATTTGGTGTGTACTTATACAGGGGCCACTGGTGGCATCAAAACGAGATTGTGTCATGTGGGTAAAGTGTACATCTTCTGCAGAAGATCAAATTCTAAGTACTTAGCCGTGTCCCCGGTCATGGACAACTCTGAGCAACTAAGGCCTGAAGCTATGGAAGATCTAGACATTCCAATTTCTCAAAGTAAAACTTGATGGTGTCAACAAGGGATTAGAAGCACTTGGAGTTTTCCAAGGAGTTCAGAAAGATTGTCAAAAGATCAAAACTATTTTGAAAAGATAGGATAAAACTATATTGCTTTCTGCAAATGAGCCTAAACCCTACTTAGCCAAATATGCATGTATTTATAGGATCCACTTATTTCTACATAGTAGTGAAACTTGCCAATACAATTCAAATGTACTGACCCTTGTGGCTGCAACTTATTATGTTGCAGGTTTGTTTGATGTTACTGAAGTGTGTTGATTAGGATTACAAGTCTACAACAAACATGACTGCCTGTGGCACTTTGAAGATGAAGGACTCCATGCTATATAGTTATTCTTTGCTGCATTGTAATGGGATAGCCAAATGATCTATGTAAGATGTAATGAATTATTTTATTCCTGGTTATAAAGTTGTAATATGACCTTTGTTTCTTGATATTACATCTTAAACTATGGATGCTAGCTATTGATCTAGGGACTAGCATTGTAAACACAGGGATCTCTACCTTATTAAAGGTTGGGACCTCTACATTGCCCCCACCCCTTCCTCCATTATGTGGGTGGAGCTCCCACTCAAAATTAACCCCTTCATTTCTCCACTCAAAATACCACTCATAATTCCCATTAAATTTCCACCAAATTTAATGCAATCTCTCTTTAAATAAAACTCCTTTTATTTATTCAGAATTTTTTCAATTACCTTAATGGACAAACATTCACATATATTAACGTTTATTAAACACACATGTATTAACGTTTTCGTATTAATAAAATTATAGCATGCAAAATAAACATTTATCATATACTTGGAATATACATAATAACCACTTTATTATTGCCTCTCAGGGCATATTCCCTTCAGAGGAAGCAATGATGAGCCCAGATTCCAACAAATGTCAAGAAGCCATGAAATCCGAGATTGGATCCATCTACCAAAACCAAGTATGGACTTTGGTGGACTTACCGGATGGCCAGAAGGCTATCGAGAACAAATGGATTTTCAAGAAGAAAACAAATGCTGATGGTAATGTAACCGTCTACAAAGCTCGACTTGTCGCAAAAGGGTTTCGACAAATTCAAGGAGTTGACTACGATAAGACTTTCTCACCGGTAGCGAAGCTAAAGTCTATGTGGATTTTGTTAGAAATCGCTGCATATTATGATTATGAGATATGGCAGATGGATGTCAAAACGGCATTCCTCAATGGAGACATTGATGAAGAGTTGTATATGGTACAACCCAAAGGTTTTGTCGATCCTAAATATGTTGACAAGGTACACAAACTTCAACGGTCCATTTATGGATTGAAGCAAGCATCCCAAAGTTGGAATCCACGTTTTGATAAGGTAATCAAAAGTTTTGGTTTTATAAAAATTTATGGAGAATCTTGTATTTACAAGAAAGTGAGTGGGAGCTCTATAGCATTCCTAGTACTATATGTGGATGACATATTGTTTACTAGGAATGATGTAGACCTTCTTAATAGTGTCAAAGATTATTTGAATAATAGTTTTTCAATGAAGGATCTTGGCGAAGCTGCTTATATATTAGGCATAAAGATTTATAGAGATAGATCGAGATGCCTAATATCATTGTCACAGAGTACATATTTGGACAAAGTTCTAAAGAGGTTTGGAATGGAAGATATCAAGAAAGGGTTCGTTCCCATGTTGCCCAATATGACCTTGAGTAAAACTCAAAGTCCAGCTATGGCAGAAGATAGAGAAAGAATGAGTAAGACTCCCTATGCCTCAGCCATAGGATCTATCATGTATTCCATGCTATGTACTAGACCCGACAATGCATATGATGTTAGTTTAACTAGCAGATATCAAAGTGATCCAGGAGTGGATCATTGGACAACGGTCAAAAACATCCTTAAGTACTTGAGAAGAACGAAGGATATGGTTCTTTCTTATGGAGGTGATGAACATCTCGTTGTTAATGGTTACACCGATGCTGGTTGGAACACTGATCCGGATGATTTTAAATCTCAATCTGGATATGTATTTACTTTGAATTGTGCAGCAGTAAGCTGGAGGAGTGCAAAGCAAAGCGTTGTGGCGAGATCTTTAACTGAATCAGAATACATAGCTGCTTCGGAGGCTTCACAAGAGGCAATATGGATTAAGGAGTTCACTACAGAGCTCGGTGTGGTTCCCAGTGCGCTGGACCCAATGTCTATCTATTGTGATAACATGGGAGCCATGGCCAATGCGAAGAACCAAGGTCACACAAGAAGATGAAGCATATCAAGTTGCATTTTCACGCTATTCGAGAGCATGTCCAAGATGGTGACATAAAGATTTGCCAAGTACACAGAGATCTGAATGTGGCGGATCCATTGACTAAACCTCTCCCGAGGGCAAAACATGACCAGCACCAAACCTCCATGGGTGTTCGGTATATTACCATGTAATCTAGATTAGTTGACTCTAGTGTAAGTGGGAGACTGTTGGATATCTGCCCTAGAGTCAATAATAAAATTAGTTATTATTATATCTTTGTATTTATGATAAATTTTTGCATTCATGCTATAATAGTATTAAACGGAAACATTAATACTTGTGTGATTTGTAAACTAATTAGAGTCCCTAGTAAAGCCTCTTTATAATACTAGCTTGTTGGTTGATATATGATCATGGTTTCCTGATCATGAACATTGAAATGTTATTAACAACAAGATAATATCATTAGGAGAATGGTGTGATGGACATACTCCTATAGATAAGCGTAGCATAAAGATCAAGTCATTTTATTAGTTCATTTGTTGTAAGCTTTCTAATACATAGTAACCTAATTCCTTCGACCATGAGATCATGCTAATCACTATCACCGGATGGATACTTTGATGACATCAAACACCACACCATAACTGGGTGGCTATAAAGGTGGCATTGAGTGTTCGGAAAGTGTGTGTTGAGCAACATGGATCAAGAGTGGGATTTGTCCATCCATATGACGGATAGATATACTCTTGGCCCTCTCGGTGGAATGTCATCCAATTAGCTTGCAAGCATGTGACTGGATCACAAGGGATCACATATCATGGGAACGAGAAAAGAGTACTTATCGGTAATAAGGTTGAACTAGGTATGAAGAGATACCGACGATCAGACCTTGGATAAGTAAAATATCGCGAGACAAAGAGAAATTGGTAGCGTATGTAAATTATTCATTCGATCACAAAGTAATCGTATAAATATGTGGGAACCATATGAATTTCCAGATTCATCTATTGGTTATTGATCCTAGAAGAGTCTCGGTCATGTCTGTACAATTCGCGAACCATAGGGAGACACACTTAAGGATTCAATGTTGTTTAATAGATATGAAATGTAAGTAGGGAGACCAAATGTTGTTTGGAGTCTCAGATGGGATCCGGGATATCACGAGGAGATCCTAAATGGTCCGAAGAATAATATTCATATAAGGAAAGTCCAATTCCGGAGTTCAGGAATGATTCCGGTGTTTTCACCGGAATGATCTAGAAGGGTCTGGAAGGTTCGTCGGACCGGAAGGGGAAGGATGCATGGATGTGTCATGACTAAGTGGAATGGTTGCATCATGTCCTAGGTCAAAGGGTTGTGCAAATAAAGAGTTAATACGAATTCCAAAATTGAAAGTCAAAAGGCAAGTTTGAAAAGTCAAACTAGGACAATGTTTCCTAGTGGAGCAAGAGGAGAATCCTTCTCTCCCTCCACTACAAGCCTAGAAGGAGAGGGAGTTGGGGACGTATTGAAACTCCCCTCTCCCTAGCTGCCCCTCCCTCTTATAAATAGAGGGGAGGGGTTGCCCCTCCACACAACACCACCACCACCCAAGCCGTCGCCTGCTGCCGCCGCCGCTGCGCCGCCGGCTCCACTTCCTTCTCTCCGGCTTCTAAACCCTAGATTGCCGGGGAAGCCCTATTTCTCCACCATAACCCGCTCCATCTTAGGCAAAGCCCTGCGGGATCTTCCCTCTACTTCCGACACCACGCCTTCGTGCTACCGGAATCGCGAGAGAACTAGAACCTCCGTCGCCTATTGGAACAAGGGAGAGGAAGGTCTTCATTGAGTACCAAACGTGTGACCGACTGCGGAAGCGCTGCCAGAATGCAACGTCAGAAGGATCGTCTACGCGATCTTGAGATCGACAAGTGTACGACTACATCACCCACGAGAATCTTCTCTCGTTAACCGCTTTGGAATCTTTGAGGGTGAGTACTCTAATCGACTCGTTGCTACAATCTAGTAGATAGATCTTGGCTTGTGTGTGTTCATGCGGTAGAAATTTTTTATTTTCCATGCTAGGAACCCCTATAGAGATCTCCTCGGAGAAACCACCGACAATATAAGAAATGGTGCCACCAAATATTTCTTTAAGCTTGGTCCACTTCTCATGAGACGACTCGTGATTCACAATCATCAATAACAAATTAATCGTGGGGATCAAAGATAAAATAATCTCATTAGATACTTGAGCTTCGATATGTAAATTTTCTCATCCTATAAAGATAGATTTTGAGGATCCATCATAGGAGAAAAACCTACATCTTGAAACCGCTCAATATTTGGACAAAACTTCCAAAGATTACAAAGCGAGCAATTTATCCACAAAGCATAATTTGTGCCATCGAATATAATTGTATCATTGTGCAGTATACTACTAGACAACATCTTTACACTCTAGGCGGTGAAGCCTAAACAAGGAGAGACCTTGCTCTGATACTAATTGAAAGGACAGAGATGTCGCCTAGAGGGGGATGAATAGGCAATTTCAAAACTATTATGGTTTTGGCTTGATAGAATGTAGAATTAAACTAACGTATATTTTACAAGCACAAAACCTAAATACACTAGGCTCAACTAAGTGCACCAATAACAAGTTAAGCTAAGAAAGATATAAGTACTTCAAGCTCGATGGCTATCACAAGGAAAGTAAGCTCGAGTATAGAGATAACTGAGGCACTCGGAGATGAAGATGTATTCCCGTGTTCCCTAACAAGTAAGGTATGTCATGTTGGAGAGGTATGGGATTCCACGAAGGATTTTCCAACACCATAAAGGCTAACCTTCTTCTTCAAGTCTATCCCACAAAGGAATAGGCCCTTTCCTTATGGCGAGCTTTTCCTCCACTCCGGAGATGACAAGCTCCACAACCAATTCACAAGATCCCTGAAGGAGAAGCCTGGGTCTCTTCAAAATCTTCCATGAAGAGGACACCGCAGTACCAACCACCAAGCCAACTAGGAGGTCACCCTCCAAGATTAACAAGCTCACAGTCTCTCACTCGAACAAATCATAATGGAGAGCTCAACACTTATGCAAGAATGCAGAGAAAGAACACCAAGAGTGCTCAGATCCTTCAAACTCAAATCCCACCAATGCAACAAGTGCTAGGGAGGAATTAGAGAATAAGAACAATGGTAGAAATCAACAAATGAGTCCAAGATCTAGATCCAATGGGTTCCCCTCACTTAGAGGAGGAATTGATTGGTGGGGATTATAGATCTAGATATCCTCTTCCAAATCCCTTAAAAATACGCAAGAATCATATGAGGGAAAGGAGAGGAAGCAAGATCAAAGGGGTCAACAATGATGTCAAAAACATGCTCTAGAACCTAGGAACTTTGGGGAAAAGCCCCACTTTTATATGTCGTAAACGTATCTATATTTTTTGATGCACCATGCTTGTTTAATATCAAATTTGCTATGCTTTGTCTACACTTTGAGGTATTTTTATACATTTTCTGGGACTAACCTGTTAAGAAGATGCCGCAGTGCCAGTTGCCTGTTAGCTGCTATTTTTGGTTTCAGAAAAGCTAGTATGGAAATATTCTCGTAATTGGATGGGACAAAATCCAAAGTCAATATTTCACCGAGGAGAACACGGAGTCCAGAGGGGAGACGGAGGGGCGCCACAGGGCGGCCGCACCCCCCAGGCGCGGGCCCACCCTAGGCCGCGCCAGGGTAGGGTGTGGGCCCCCTGGCCGCCCCATGCCTCGCCTCTTCGCCTATAAAATCCCTCTGATGCCAAAACCCTAAGTACCCGATCAGATCTCCGTGAAATAGTCCATAGCCTCCGCCATCGTCCCTAGATTGGGGGTATCCGAAGCTCTTCCCGGCACCCTGTCGGACGGGAGAGATCATCTCGGAGGCCTTCTTCATCACCATGCCAGCCTCCGGTATGATGCGTGAGTAGTTTACCCTTGTACTATGGGTCCATACAATATCTAGATGGTTGTTTCTCCTCCTTTGTGCTATCATGTTTAGATCTTGTGAGCTACGTTCATGATCAAGATCATCTATTTGTAATCATACGTGTTGTGTTTGTGGGGATCCGATGGATATTGAGATACTATGTTAGATTGATTATTGATTCTATCATGTCTTATTGATTATTGATTCTATCATGTCTATGTTGTTTGAGATCTTGCATGATCTCTGTTTCTAGTAGCTATGTTGGCCAAGTAGATGCTAGTGACGCCAAGAGGGAGTATTTATGCTCGATGGTGCGTTCATGCCTCTATTGAATCTGGGAAAGTGACAGAAATCTCTAAGGTTATAGATGTGTTGTTGCTACTAGGGAGAAAACAACAATCTTTTGTTCATGGAACAATTGTATTGTTTACTTTACACACATTGCTTAATGCAATTATCCGTTGCTTGCAACTTAATACTGGAGGGGGTTCGGACGATAACCTGAAGGTGGATTATTAGTCATAGATGCAGTTGGATGGCGGTCTATGTATATTGTTGTAATGCCCAATCAAATCTCGTAGGAATCATGAATGTCTAGTATTTGCATTGTTATGCCTTGCTCAGTTCCTGTCAATTTCCCCGCTATAATTTGTTTACCCAGCATGTTATGTTATTTATCTTAAGGAGAACACCTCTAGTGAAGTGTGGACCCTGGTCCAATCTTTACCATTGTTAAATCATCTACTGTCACCGTTTACTTTCTGTAAGCAATCATTACCTTCCACAATATACGTTTAATCCTTTGTTTTCAGCAAACCATTGAGATTGACAACCTCACTGTAAGTTGGGGCAAAGTATTGAGTTTGTGTTGTGCAGGATTCCAAGATGCTAGCAACACCTTGGAGTTGTTTCCTTGCTCCTAATGGTTCGATAACCTTGGTTTCATAACTGAGGGAAAATTTGCCGCTGTGCTCATCATACCTTCCTCTTGGGGTCTCCCAACGAAGCTCTACAACTGAGCCGCGTCACACTTCAAGGGGAATGATCGTTGAAGACAAAATGAGCTTGACAGACACGTTCCAGCGGGGAAATCGGTGCTGGAATTTCCGGTTGACCGAAAAAGTTCTGGTCATAGCCAAAACATCATACAGAACATATTTTTGGTGGTTTGCCGGAAATTTCTGGCGGTCGGCCCCAGACTAGGCGCCGCCGAAATTCCTACCGGAACCAAATAGGGCACACAAAAACAACGATAACTTTTGCATCCGAACTCTAATTTCGATGATCTTGGGCTTGTTTTTACAAGGACAACAAGCTCTACAAGATGGTGTAGAGAAACATCATAGTACATCTTAGTAGGATAGAACCAAATTAAGAAACTTAAGAAGCCTTCCTAAAAGAAGAACCGATAAAACCTTCAAACTCAAAAACGCGATAGAAGATGCATACGAATTCCATTTTTTGCTGAACTTAGGCTTGTTGAAGAGATATCAAAAAGCTCAAGAACCTCACATGGATAACCAAAAATAAGAAACAAAATAGTAAGATGCAAAGTATTCAAAGGAATGAGCTCCCTAAGACGATGTGATCAAGTTACCCAACTGAAAGCCCCTCTTGATAGTGCGGCTATCTATCCTAAAACCCGGTCTCCCAACAACCACATTGAGACAGGTAAAAGGAAAACCTAGCAAGGCCATACCTTTGCCTTGCGCATCCCGCTTAATCTTTATGACAACGCTTCAAGCTCCATACAAGCCAGAATGCATCACTTGATCATTGTTGCTTCATGAAGACTCATAATTTGCTCATCCATACACCACTATGGGATAGCTTCATTGAGACACATATTCACATGTACATTATCACCAAATGGATGGCAAGCTTCAAGCAAATGATCTTCTCAAGATGCTTATCTTGAACTTTCCCTTCTCAACCTTGATGACGATCACCACTTGCTGTCATCCTCTCATGGGCTATATGAAATCTTCACTTTTGAAGCATGCCCATGGAAAGATACCATACCACAAGATCCATGTGATACATTCTTTATGCTTCATGTGTTAACCAACTTGAAATAACTCTTCACTATTTGTATAGGTCAACCATGTATCTTCTCATGCTCCATATCAATATCTTGAGGTACATAAAGAACTCTTTATTTGATTACATGCTATAAATCTTAGTCAACCATAGCTCAACTAATGAGGCTCTCATGACACCGTCTTAGAGCCATATCTTGAATTCTTCTATTGCGACCATACTCTCAAGATCTTGATCATATCATATTCTTCTCTTCAACTCCATGATCTTGATGCCAATACTCAAGGTATATCTTTACCTTCATGACATCCATACTTGAATCCAACACATAGACTACAAGAATGACCTATGTAATATCGCTTCATATAAAACTCAATGAAAACATTAGTCCATAGAGATTGTCATTGATCACCAAAACCACACATAGGGGGAATTACCCTTTTAGAAGGCTAACAAAAGAAAAAAGGGAAACTTCAAGAAAAGTGGCAAGCAAGCTACCACTACCTCGAAAAAGTCTGAGTATGGACCCAAGTCCGACACCAAGTGCTTTTATTGCAAGGGCACGGGTTGCCGGATGCGTAAGTGCACAAAGTTTGTGACATATAAGAAAGCTAAAAACATCAAAGGTATATTTGATATACATGTTATAGAAATTTTTCTTACTAATACTTATAGTGGTGCCTAGGTATATGATACTAATTTAGTTTATTATATTTGTAATAGAAATAGGAACTACAAAAAAAACGAATACTAGTGAGGAATGATGTGATGATGCACGTGGGAGATGACTCAAAAGTTGATGTGATGGTCGTCAGCACGCTCCTTGACGAGAGTTCAACTCGTCAATGTCCATTGTTATGAACTTAGATTTTGAGAAAGAGGGGTGCACTGGAGATCGTGTTCGACTAACAGACAAGCAATGCGGGACACGAGGTTTACCCAGGTTTAGGCCCCCGAAGGGAAACCCTACTCATGCTTGTCTGCTCTTGATTATCGGTGAAACCGAAGGTTATAAGGGTGCAGAGATGAGATTTGGTCAGTGTGTGCTAGGATTTTTCGTGTCTAGATCTATTTCAATTGTAGTGGTGGAGAGATCCCTCCTCGTTGGACTCTCCTAGCCTTGGTTTAGGCCCCCGAAGGGAAAACCCTACTCCTGCTTGTCAGCTCTTGATTATCGGTGAAACCGAAGATTATTAGGATGCGCAGATGAGATTTGGTCGGTGTGTGCTAGGATTGTTCGTGTCTAGATCTATTGTCTATTGTGGCGGTGGAGAGATCCCTCCTCGTTGGAATCTCCTAGCCTTTATATATGGGGCGGCTAGGTCTCAGGTGCCAATACAAGTTGGTTACAAGTTGGATTCAAACTCTAGTCTTGAGCTTTCCTTGGCTTGTGCGCTTGGAGTCCGTGTCCATATGGGTTTCATACCAGCCGAACCGCCATGGGCGTCATGGACCTTGGCAGGTCGTCGAGTGGGCCTTCCATTGAGCCGCACTAGGTAGCCTATAGTCGGGTGCCCATTGGGCATACCTATGTCACTCCTCCTTACTTGTTTAAATTCTATATGGGTGCAACCAAGCGATCTGTGATCAAACAGGCGATCCTGGAGGCGACCTAAGAAACCCCTCGCCGGTGATGCTGCCGGTCCACTTCGTCTTTGGTGGCCTTGGGCCTCGGAGGTGTGGCGGACCATGCCCCTCGCCGGCGGGAGGGTTTTCCGTTCTTTGTTTAGGCTATTTTTCGTGTATTTTTTGGGATGTAAGGCGACGTCCTTAAGTCATAATAAGGTATTCCCCCTCCCATTCTCGCTCTGGTGGTGCGTCTAGCATCGACGGAGGACATGTGAAGTTGTGTGCCAATGGATATCTAGGGATTCAGTCGATTTTCGTGTTCATTGATGTGATTTCAGCTCAATCTCTTCCAATCTATGGTTGTCATAATTGCCAATGGTTGTCAAGGCTAGCTCTATATTTTACATGGCCCTGGTG
Source organism: Avena sativa (assembly GCA_916181665.1). Taxonomy (NCBI): domain Eukaryota; kingdom Viridiplantae; phylum Streptophyta; class Magnoliopsida; order Poales; family Poaceae; genus Avena; species Avena sativa. The sequence goes on along the minus strand of OV702283.1, from coordinate 147,900,077 downwards.
CGAAGTTACAATATGGGCCCCTATGATAAAATATATGTATAGTTTCATATGTTTATAAATAATTGTTAAGCACTTAAACGATGCCATATTATGACAAAAAGACTAAAAAGGTAAAAAAATATGACATGTAGCATTTACTGCTAGTTTGATAACTGCATCACTGCTCTAGTGGTCTGGCTGACCACCTTTCAGTTTTTGTGCCTCTAATCATCACCTTGATAGGCCCATATTGTCTTCTCTCTAAAAAACTCAGTCCAAAACAATAAAACATGTGGTATGATATGAAGATGGGGCCCTACCAGCCGTGGCCATAGGCCGTCGCACATGGTCGCCTAGGGTCAGATTTGACCCTGATGGTTGCTGCTTTGATGTATTATTTTTTTGTGTATTACCACGATGACTTTTCGTCTGTATACTATAATAAGTTTTGCTATAACAAGTTTTGTCTGGTTCCAATGATGGGGGCAAGGACGGTAATATTGTAATTGTCGTCTTTCATGGACCTATTTATAATTTTTATTAGTACTTTATAGACTTCTTTGTACTGTTGTTTATTGATTGATTATTAATAGATCATGAATTTTTTGCAAGAAAAAAAATATTTCCGGCATAGACACGTAGTATGATATGATACGATCTCTTTCTCTTTCTCACAAGATATTTTTTCTCCAACGTACCTGCCGCTCGGTCCTGCAGGTTTGGAACTAACTGCAGACCAGTCGGGCGGTTACGATACCGTGTACGAGTAGACCCCGAATAATCAGTACTGCGTACTATTAGCCACCGGCCACCGCCATATATACCCAGACTTTGCCTGCGCCCAACATATCCCGTGCTATCTCATACGGCGTCTGTGGCATTGAATCTAGCGAAAACGATAATCCACAGGGTTTATGGCCGACGAAGACCACAAGCTAGGGTAAGTTGATTTTTCCTTCTTAAGTTCTACCGGTAGTATTCATGTTTTGCAGTAAATTTCTGTACTATGCGTGATATGGTTTGTATATATGAAAAAGTCGCCGACCATAATCAGCAGTTTATTAGTTATAATTGCAAAAAAGCATACCCTTCTTGCTAATGACTTTCTTGTCCTCGCTTATAGCTGATAGGAATGTAGAAGTGAGACCAGTGAGATAAGAGGTGGCCTCTTTGGTTTCACTAGCATACTAACAATATTGATTATCCTGAATTTAACATAAGAATTGTACAAGTAGACCACAACGGTTTTGTGATAAATTGTGTAGCATCATGTAATTTAGTTTGTGGAGATTTCAGAATTAGTTTGTCGAGAACAATTAAATTTGGGTGATTCGTTTAGTGCAAAGATCCGCCGAGTGACCCCACTCTACGGCGCAGCCCTTTCCGCCGCCGAGTCGAGTCGCAGCCCTTGTTGTCGCCTTTGCCGACGCCGTACTCACCCTGACCTGTTGTAGCCACCTAGTCACGACATCGGCGCTCCTCCAGCATATATCCCCATTGTCCTCCCAACCCACCTAGGGCTAGCCCGCCTCCCCGCAGACGGCATCGGCACCTCATCGTCGGAAGTCGACACCCCCACTCGTCCGCGATGGAGGACCCCCTGGCTCGCCCCCTACTTCTTTCGGGTGAACGGAGCCCTCAGGCTGCGCCAGCCATGCCCCTTTAGGGCATCTCTAACCGATCCCCTAAAATCGGTTAGAGGAGTAAAAATATGCAGCGGCGACACCTAACCGAACTCCTAAACTGTTAGAGGAGTAAAATTATACTCATCGGAGGAGTAAAAGTGGCGGCCGACTCCTAAATTTACTCCTCTGAGGCCACTTCCGAGAAAACCTCCCGCCTTCCGGCCCGTCGTACCCATTCCCGCCGGTGTCGCCGCCGGCGACCCCCATACCCCACCGCCCCCACCCCGGTCCCTCCGCCGCCCTCCGTCCTACCTCTTCCTCGCTCGCCACCTCTCGCCGTCACCAGAATCGATGGGGAGAGCTCGTTTTCGCCGGTCGCCGCCCTGATTTGGAGCAAATCGGGCCCCGTCGCCCTTAATTCGCCGCAACTTCGAGCCATCGGAGGCTAGGAAGGCTATAGAAGGCAAGCACCGTCACCCTCGACGCCTCCTCTACCCTCCTCCGCCCGACCAACCTCATCACCTCCTCTGCCCGTGAGGTGGTCGACCGAATAGCAAGGTGAGGTTTTTTAGCCGAATTTGTTTGTTTTGGTTTTCAAATTTGACCGGCGCCGTCCTCGTGTAGATGAAGAGGTTGAGGGAGTAAATCTTGGACGACTCATCGTCGGAGGAAGAGGAGGAGGACGACAACAACGTCGAGATGGCCATGGCCATCATTTTGAACGATGAAGTTCGGTGGCCGAGGCTAGGATCGCAGTTCGGCCGCGCATACATCAACCGGGATAGAGCCGAGGGCCATGCCAAGATCATGCGCAACTATTTCAACCCCAATGGCACCTTCGTTGTTGAGCATCACTGGGCTCTCCATGGTGCTACCTAGTTGAGTTTGAACTATTCTGATGATTTGTTGAATTTAAACCTTGCCATGTGATTGGCTTTGAATTTATTTGGTTCGTGAACTTAATATTTATTCATTCATAAATATTTTATTTAATTGTATGTGAACTATGCCAAATATTTTGGCTATTGATAGTTTGATTTCTACAAAAAAAAGTTTTACTCCTCTAAAGTTTAAGAGTTTGGTTCGACGCTGATCTCTAAAGTTTACTCCTCTCGTTTGGTCCTCAGACCGATTAGGGGTAGGTTAGAGATGGCCTTACCTTCTCCACCACCTCCACCGCACCACTCCTTGGGCGAGAGGTTCGGAGCGCACCCAACTGTTTCTTCTGGGTCTCTTCCGTACCAGCTGGTTCCTCGTGTGCACAGGCCCAGGACGCTAGATGCTAGAGTATTATCACAGTAACTCGAATGTTCCACCCATCATATTTTATTTGGTTGCAAGTTTGCAACTGGTGTGGATCACCTACTAGTAGTTAGGTACTCAAGGATATGCTTTAGAGGGAGTCAAGCATAGGAGTTGCTCTCATTGACATATATACTTTAAATTCCAGTAATTTGTACTATTGATCATAACTGCCTCGCAATTGTATTACTTTTCTCATCAGGGTTGGCAGATTCAACATGCTGTCACTGGGTGATGCACCTGACTCATCTGAATGGTATGATCATTACTAATGACATAGTGTACCTCAGGATTTAATTTTATCAAATCTCGCATTGAACAACGGTATTGACCTATTAACTCTGTAACGTGTTAGACAATCTGCATTTTGGTTGAGTACCAGTAGATGCACTAAGCACTCTGCCAGCACCACCCTTCATATCATACATAATAACCTCTACAGCAGATAAGCTCCTTATACAATCCAAACGGAACAAAGGTAGCCTAGAGCATAGGAACCACAAAATCATATATCTCATTTAGAATTCGTATATCCCTCCAATCCCATCAGTTATCATAATTTACCGTCTTCTTTTTGCGATCTTTTTTGGTAGCCTGCAATACAATTGACCATGTTATGTTGTATATGTTCTGATCGTATTTTTCAGCAGTGAAACTACAAATAGAGATATATCAGGATTGAAGGTGTCATCACTCGACAATTTACCAGATACACCTCGTTCAACTGATGGGTATGATCATTGTTATTTATATTTAGGGTATATATATTGCATAGATTAGGTGTTTCCAAATGTTCGTTCTATTGGTATAAACTACCATAATGCATGCTGCAGATGGCTGTGGAACTATCACGAATTCACCATGCATCTCACTGAATCATGCCATTGAATTTTATATTTTTTTTTGTTGCATCTTGAAGTATAGCAAACATTCGAGTAAATAGCACTGGCTCATACAACTTGTCCCGCGTGTACAGATAAGTCACACTTCTTGTAAAATAGACAAACCGATCACGCTACTTGTCAAATGCGTGCACCGCAGGTCACAAACAGGTCAACCGACCGGTTTTTGACAAAAAAAAGGGCACGGATGTGTCTCACGTGAGTATCTCAGGCAGTCAATATATTACAAAAAACCCCCTAATATTGCTAAATATTTTTAGATCTAGTTTAAATCAATTTTGTATCTGGTTGGATTTAACCAGGTCCTATGTATGTCTCTGAATCGACAATTGTCTGTTAATTTTCAATTTGAAGATGCAATTTATATACAACAACAATTGTCTACTTGACCATATATATTTTGACAGGACTTGTATTCTAACTAGCCAATTGAAATTCAGAGACGTACATAGCGACCTGGTTAAATCCAACCAGATGTAAAATTGATCTAAATCCTATCTAAAAATATTTAGCAATACTTAGGGGGTTTTCGTAAGATATTAACTGCCTTGAGATGCTTAGGAGATACACGTGCCTTTTTTTGTCAAAAACCGGCCGAGTGACCTATTTGTAACCTGCGGTGCACGCGTTTGACAAGTAGTATGATCGGTTTATTTATTTTACAAAAGATGTGACCATTTACTCCAAACATTCAGGCAATCAGACTCATGAAAACATGTCTATTCTGCTTACAGTGCTTTCACATGAATTGCACAAGAATCAAAATTGCCCTTTTTTGTGCTCAAACCTTTTTTAGACTCATAGTCAAATCTAATTAGTTCAGTGCGAGAACCACGATCCATTTTCCTCTGTTTGAAGTCACTTCGAATTTGTAGCACTCCAATTTTTTCATTTAATTAGAATAGCAGGTCTAACCATGAGAAAGAGGGGTGAACTTGAGACCTAGAGGGCTTAACACGGATACCAGGACAGGAAATACCGCAAATACCCTAGCACTATTAGCCTTTGTTAGACTCGAGTCACACCAGCTTAAATCCATGTGATTATCTTTTACCATTCCAATTTAAATGTCCAATTTCCTTCTGTCTCTTTTGCTTTTAAATCATTTGATTCATCCATTGTTGTTGCGCTAGTCGCAATCTATTATTAACAAAGTTGTGTTGCTTGCTTATTTCAGGCATGATGTTAATGAATACAATGAAGAAAGTCTTAGTGAAGGCGATTCCGACACATGCCAATGCAGGTAATTCTTCAACCTTTATGCCCCTCACCCTTTTGTATGTCTAGTAGTTTGCTAATTAGTATTTGAAGTCACTTCAAATGATAGGCCCATAATTAAATCTTTTGTAAAATTTAGATGTACTGAGGTAATATATCAATGAGTTCACTCATGGTTAGTCATGTTTCCTATGAAAACTCATCAGTTTTCCATCTAAAAGACCAACCACAAAGAAAAAATGGAAAAAAATTCACATTTTACCTTGTTTTCTTGTATAATTATTTCATATATACATCTAAACGCAACAAAAGGAGGTCTTGAGATTAATATCTATAATAAGATAATATATGTATTGCAGACAAAATATACCAACCGAAATTAGCATATCAATGTGTTTCGCTGAATTTGATTATTTTTGTAATTTTGGTACATCAGTTGGTTGTAACATATGGTCATTAGGGAAGCATCTTATTACTTGCTTGTTCCTTTGACATCTTGCAACAAGACAGTCAACTCTCAACCTTTAGAAATCCACTGCTACCTTTAGGGGGTAGACAAATGTATGAGCTACCAGCGTAAACTACGATTAAACGATGACTATGATGGAGGGAAATAACATCACTTTTTGTTTCAGTTCTGATGATGATAGTGATGAAGGTGGAGAGTGCCCATTCGGTAATCCTCTTCTTCCGGATAGCTATGGAAATTTGACAGATTGGAGGTTGAGTGATCTGGATGCGGCATTCGCTAAGCATCTAGAGGATGAAGCAAACAATCCAAAGCCAAAAGAACGGAAGTACACGAAAGAAGAAAAGCTGAAGATTCATAGCGACCGCATGGAAGGATACATGAAGTCTGCTCTCCATCAGTATAACAGTAATGAAGAACTTGTTGGGGTTTGTGTTCAATTCTACTGCAGTTTGTCATTCTGTGTTCAATATTTTTTTTACAATGTGTTTTAACAATTTGGAGTATATTTTTCAGGATATGAGATTCGAGTTCGAGAAAGTCCAATGTCAGAATTGGATTGTTGAAGGAGAGTTTAACAACCTGTTCTATTACCATTTTAACTTTACAGCTAAGCAGGCCAGTTCTTCTGTGTTCACATTTTTTGCTGAAGTAACCCCAGAGGATGGAGATGAATCAGATGATTGTCACGTTATCTGCTGCAAGCTTCTAAATGATGATGATAATGGTATGTTTTGACTAGTTACATAAGCTATACAATGTTTCACTTAGTGTTTCAAGGAAGTCCCAAGTAGCTGGTGGCTTCTGTTTATGTTTGCATGCGTCTTGTTTCCACTGTATACATGTAGAGTTGTCGAGGTGACTAGAGAAAAATTCTTCTCTTTAGTAGTCATACATCGCCTTATATTGATTTGTCGCACAAGTTTTTGTGTATAAAATTTTACTACTCAAATTGGACGTCAAATCCCATATAATTTGATTGCTAGGAAGTCGTGAACTTAGACATAGAATATTGGTATTATCAATCAAATCTCTTAAAGCCGGCAAATATAGTTCTATCATAATGCTGCTTCTGGAATTAATGTGAAATTACGTTTTTCCTTTTGAAGGGCACTGCTTTGGTTGCAAGGATGAAGGCTTAGATGACTTGAGACATCCAGCTGGTGAATCTGTATATGTTGGAGGTCACGAAGATTGGTCTTTCCCATTTATGGAGAACAGTGAGACTGAGGTACTGCAAATTCAAATGATGTTTTCTTCCAGTATTTTGCTATTGTATTTGTGACTATTTTATCTGTTCCATACTTCAGGATGACAGCGATTGATGGACGGAAGAAATTGATGAGATGAGAGAAGAGAACTTCTGGTCTCTGTCTTCGAGCGCTCTATTTCTGCCAGTAGCAAGTCATCTGATGATATAGTTAATTATAATTTGTTTCTTGTGGTTGTTTTAAAATTGGTGAATTTTTTCAACTTAGGAATTTACAGTAAGCTGCTAATCATGCACACGCTCAGCTTGAGTCTGAGAAACTTAGCAGCGTATGGTGATCGCTCCTGTGTGATCAGGGTTCCAAAAGCCAGCCATGTTTTGTCCAAATTTTGGCAAACCTATTTGGTTTAGTAGTCTTAATATTATTTTTAAATTCACCTTCTACGCTAAAAGGATTGTAATGGTATATCTATTTTATGCTCGAATGCTTACATCTGCACAAGGACTCGACATTTTAAAAATAAAGCCACAAAAAAAACTCTTCTGGTTTCTTCTCTAAATCAGTTTTGAATAAAACAAAATGTTCTCACTTTCTTGGCTACCTTTGTCGATATAATAGCTAAGACAAAATAGCGTGGTACCATGATACAAATTCAAAGATATGAATCCATTAGTTCCAAAAAAAACATCATAGCGAGTTTATAACAAAAGAACAAATATGTAGCATTTGTGAAGAATTTATATCATGACACGTGTTAACTAAATTGTTGCATCAGTAGAAGGATCGTCTTCATGAATGTCGTCCATCTAGGATAAATGCTATCAACAAGCTAGTAGCCTTTGGTGTATGGACGGCAATTGATCTTAAAGTTGACCGTCGGAGCTTGGCCTTCAACAAGTATGCCAAATACTGGAGTTCGCTGCAACATGTTGATGTCATTGTGAGATCCAGCTATACCAAAAAAAGACGTGCCAAATCCACATGTTATAACTTGCGACAGCTTCAAGTATCACACTCTACTCTCCACTATGGCCTTTGTATATCTCTTGCCATGTGATGGTCAGTTCTTCCATCTCAAGTGCATACAGTCAATGCTACCAAGCATCCATGAAATCTCTTTGTTGTATTTTGATATTTTCAAGAATACGTCCTGGGAGACGTATCGTTTTCATAGAAGGAGGGCCAAGAGGCTAAAGTTTTACAACACGGAGTGGCATAGATGATGTCTACGCACTTCTATTCTTGTAGACAGTTGTTGGGCCTCCAAGTGCAGAGGTTTATAGAACAAAAGCAAGTTTCCCTTAAGTGGATTACCCAAGGTTTATCAAACTCTGGGAGGAAGTGGTCAAAGGTATCCCTCTCAAGCAACCCTGCAATCAAGATACAAGAAGTCTCTTGTGTCCCCAACACACCCAATACACTTGTCAGGTGTATAGGTGCACTAGTTCGGCGAAGAGATAATGAAATACAAGTGATATGGATGATTATAAGTGGTAAAGGTGCCAGAAAAGAGCTTCTGACGGGGAGGAAAAGACTAAAGGCAAAAAGATGGAAGCAAGCAAACATGTAACAGATCAAGTTGTGAATGGTGTTTCAATATTTAGAAACAAGGCCTAGGGATCATACTTTCACTAGTGAACACTCTTAATAAATATATTCTCTTCATGATACTACCCTGGACTACTCTCCGGTTGGGCACTCGAATCAATGGTAGGGCTACAAAAGCACACCTCAAAGTTCGCCTTCCCCATCTAGATACCCCACACTGTCACCTTGAGCGCTAGACGGTTCCAACAAACACCACAATTTCATAGAGACACCCAACTCCAAATATAACTCGTGATAAGTATTTGTAAACTCTAGCCTAAGTGCCACCACGGCGTGCACGCTGTCACTTTCACACACGTGGGGAGAGCAGAGATCTATTAAAACACTTGAGTATTTATGTAAACTCTAGCCTAAGTGCGACCACGGTATACATGCTGTCACTTTTATACACGTGGGGAGAGCCAGAGATTTATTAAAACACTTGAGTAGCAGAGCAGATCTACTTGATTACAAAGATCATGATCACAATATGATCATGCATAAAAAGAGAGATGAATACATAGCTACCGGTAGAGCCCTTAGCCTCGAAGGAGAACTACTCCCTCGTCATGGGAATCAGCAACGGCGATGGAGATGGTGGTGGATATCGATGGAGATGGCTCTGGGGGCAATTTCCTATCTCGGCAGGGTGCCAGAACAGAGACTTTCTGTCCCACGAATCTCCCATTCGGTGGCGGCGACGTTGTAGAACTTTTCATGGCTTTTTGGTTGATGATTTAGGGTTTTATCCTCAGGAGGATTTTATAGGCGAATGGGCAAGGCGAGGAGGTGGCCAGGTGGGCTACACCCCTGGTGGCGCCACCTAGGATAGCCCACGCCACCATAGGGTGTGCCCACCCTGGTGCACCCCTCCGTCTCTGCTTTGTGTTTTCGTGTCGTGTCGGGTAAAATAGTAAATTTGGCTATTGTCCCGTCCAATTATGAGAATATTCATTTTTTAGCTTTTCTGAAACCAAAAACAGCATAAAACAGGCAAATGGTACTGTGGCATCTTGTTAATAGGTTAGTTCCATAAAGTTTATAAAAATACCTCAAAGTGTAGACAAAACATAAGACAAATAATAGAAAATAAGCATGGAGCATCAAAAATTATTGATACGTTTACGACGTATCAAGCATCCCCAAGATTAACTCCTGCTTTTCCTCGAGTAGGTAAGTGATAAAAAGAATATTTTTTTAGGTGACATGCACCATCACAATAAATATCAAACCATATGCAAGCATTGAAAGCTGGGATCAAAGTACTCTAAACATGAGCATGAAAGATGAGGTTCTAAGAATAAGACAAAGCAACTATGTTGCAACATGAAAAGATACAAACAAATATCATGAACAACAATGCATTGAGAGACGTTTGTTTGTTTCACATATAGAAAACATAGCATAGTGGCATTTAGCTTGTCCCTCATGGAGTAGCAAAGCATAAATGCATAGGACACCTTCAAAGTTCATAAGGGTGACTAGATACAAATAGTTCAAGAACAAGCAGTATCAACAATATGAATCAATCAATAAGTTTTAGGACAATGCACATAGAACTAAGAATGGCAACTATGCTCTCTTAATTGGTGCCTAATGATAGAAGGTGGAGACTCAATATATAAGTGGAAGAAAGTCCCTTCATAAGGGAAGCAGGGATTTCTAGTCTCATAAAGAGCTTCAAAAAATGTATGGTACTTGTTAGCTTTCATCTCTCATTGCCCATATCATAAGCATCTTGAAGTGATTAAGGTTAAAGTGAACAAAATATGGAGTATATGCTTGACAAAGTATAAGTTGACAATCTCATGTCCCTTTAGTACGAGGGCCGCTCCTCATGCATGCTACTCAACTTTAGTCACCCGTAAGTTCTTGTCATAGTAAGTACATGTGTCTCATAGAGAACCGCCAACGGGGTACCCCTTTCCTCATGATACAGAAGCTATCCCATATCAAAATGACAAGGCAAGCAGACAATGAGCATCTCAACAATCTTCTTATTTACCATGGGAAAATGGTGCTTTTTCCTCTCTTTCCTCTTTTCAATATGTCTTTTTTATAAGAAGAAAGCTCCATAGATTGCTCACTATGGTGATGCTGCAAGTTTCCACCATGATTAGGCATGGCTTAGGCTAGCGGCCCAGACGTTTCTCTAACACACATACATAACTCCATGGACTTACAAGCTCCCCTTTTATTTCACACCGACGACATCCGAAAACAAAAGAGCATGATATCAACTGTGTACAATGTACAAGTACAATGTTGAAAGTGTTCCCCATGATAGCATGGTTCTGCTAATTCCAACGTATAAGTGCAAGAATATACAACATAGATGACATAATGGTTCAAGTTTATTTAGGGGCAAGAAAAATAAAGTGTGTCATCAAGTTTTTGAGAGCTTTAATCACTAATTTTCACATAACAAGTTTAATTTGGAAGAGAGATAAAACAAGAATATACTTGGAATGGTGTAACACACCATGCATAGGAATTTATAGTGGACACTTTGAAATAACTTTGTTTCTTGGGAGTTGGATGCATGAGTAGAGCTTACTCAATACAAGTGGAGGCTAGCAAAAGACTGGGAGCAACCAACTAAGAGATCAATAATGGCCATAATCATGCAAAGCGACAAAACATTATCAACTAAAACATAAAGTGGTATCACAAGTCAAAAACTAAATGATCATAGAGGCTAGGATGACTGGTTCATAGTCATAACATGGTGTGAGCATGTGCCAAGTCAACCCAAACAAAGCATCAAAGAATACCACAATATTATGCTTTTGTATGCTAAAACAACGCATGATTCTTTCAAGGCACATTAAGCAATCTCAATTGTTTGGAACAAGTCATGCTACAACAATAATCACTAAGCATAAGGTCAAAACAACATCTAGCATGACATGATAAAGTCTAAGCCACAGTCAAAACAAGCTCCTTTTTGTACCACTTAAGCATGAAGCTTCCTACTCTTTTCCAATACCAATCGACTTATTTGAAACAACTCACAAAGATAATAATCAATTAAGATCAGTGATCATGTATCACAAATCTTCAAATAAGAACTAAAATTTTTAAGCAAAAATCAGAAGAAAACTAAAGCTAAACGCAGTGCTAGCAAAAGTGAACACTCACAGAACAATAAGAGTGAAAACTAGAGTGTTCTGGGCAATGAAAACGGAGTGTGTATCTCTCCAAAAGAAGTGTGCTGGGATCCATCCAACTTATGGCAGCAAACAAAGAAAACGAAAACTAAAAAAAGAAACAAAGACACTCCAAGAACAACATAACTGTGCATGAAACAATAAAAACGAAGTGTCTAGAAAGACCTGAGATTTTGATTGATGAAGAAGGGTATGCCTTGGGCATCCCCAAGCTTTGACGCTTGTACCTCTTGAATATTTATTGGGGTGATACGGGGTGGCATCCCCAAGCTTGAGCTTTTGTCCATTCTTCATCTTATTACATCATTCTTTCCTTACACCTGAAAATTTTCCTTCATACAAAACTTCACACAATCTTCATTAGCAACATTAGTGCATTCAAAAGGTAATAGACCTTTGGGTTTAGTTTCAAAATAGCAAAACTTTCACTCAAGACACAAGATACTGTTGCAATTTCCTAAAAAAGCTCAATTTCCCAAAAAGAACCCAAAAAGGTATCAATAAGAAGCAAATGCAAATTATGGCAGAAATCTGTCAAAATAGACCAGCAGGTAGAAACCGATTTTTTCGAAGACCTTCTGTTGCTCAAATCAAAAAGTGTTGAACTAATGAAAGTTAGCTAACAACCTAGGGGATTTACTCAGAAAATTACAGCTCAATCTGACATATAGATTTTTCATGAATTTTAATAGTGAACCACACAAATCTGTTTCGGGACAGCAACTTCCCCAAATCTTACTTCTATCTCACTAGAGGTTATTCTTGGCACAAAAATCAAACAAAAAGGATAAGGAGAGGTTATTACAGAAGTAATAACTTCAAAGATTCAAGAAAACTATTGGGTTATCTCCCAAGCAATACTTTTATTTAACGCCTTTAAGTTAGGCTTGATAGTTTGAGAAGATGCTCACATAAGAAATATGAAAGTAAAAGAGAGCATCAAGAAGAAAATTCAAAACACATTTAAGTCTAACCCACTTCCTATGCATAGGAACCTTGTAAAGAAACAAGTCATGAAAGCATAAAGCAACAAGCATAGGAAAGCAAAACAAGTGCAACTTCAAAATTTTCAACATAAAGAGGGGAAACTTAATATTTTTGAGATGCATAAAACCATGTTTCCCTCTCTCATAATAACTTTCAGTAGCATCATGAATAAAATTAACAATATAACTATCACATAAAACATTCTTATAATGAGCCACATGCATATAATAATTATTACTATCCACATAAGCATAGTCATTCTTATTAATTGGAGTGGGAGCAAACTCAACAAAATAGATATCATTAATATTCTCATCACCATAATCATCAAATATAGGAGGCATATTGTAATCACAAATAATTTTCTCCTCAATAGTAGGTGTACTGAAAATATCATATTCATCATTGTATTCATCATATATTGGAGGTTTGGTATCAACATAAGTAATAGAATAGCTATCTTCCAAACCTGGGGAACTAAAAAGATCATTTTCATAAAAACTAGCTTCACCAAGCTTAGACATTTCCATAGCATTAGAAATAATGGTGTTCAAAGAATTCATACTAATAATACTTTTTTTAATTTTCTCTTCAAACACTTCATGTCCTAACTCAAGATAAATACTATAGATATCTCTATTTTTTTTTGTTTTCCATTAAGCCTAACTAGTGAAAAGAAGAAACAAAAAGACAAAATTGCAGAATCTAAAGGAAATAACTTTGAGCACTCACACCGAAGGATGTGAGTACCTTTTACCTTACCTCCCCAGAAACGACGCCAGAAAATAGCTTGATGTCTACGCACTTCTATTCTTGTAGACATTTGTTGGGCCTCCAAGTGCAGAGGTTTGTAGAACAGCAGCAAGTTTTCCTTAAGTGGATTACCCAGGGTTTATCGAACTCAGGGAGGAAGTGGTCAAAGGTATCCCTCTCAAGCAACCCTGCAATCAAGATACAAGAAGTCTCTTGTGTCCCCAACACAACCAATACACTTGTCAGGTGTATAGGTGCACTAGTTCGGCGAAGAGATAGTGAAATACAAGTGATATGGATGATTATAAGTGGTAACGGTGCCAGAAAAGAGCTTCTAACGGGGAGGAAAAGACTAAAGGAAAAAAGATGGAAGCAAGCAAACATGTAATAGATGAAGTTGTGAATGGTGTTTCAATGTTTAGAAACAAGGCCTAGGGATCATACTTTCACTAGTGAACACTCTTAATAAATATATTCTCTTCATGATACTACCTTGAACTACTCTCTGGTTGGGCACTCTAATCAATGGTAGGGCTACAAAAGCACACCTCAAAGTCCGCCTTCCCCATCTAGATACCCCACACTGTCACCTTGAGCGCTAGACGGTTCCAACAAACACCACAATTTCATAGACGCCACGATCGCAACCCCACGCTGCCCCAGGGAAACACACATGCACTAACCAACTACTCACGGCATCTCCACATGTCCACCTGGCTTAAGCAGTCATGAAAGAGCCGTGCATGTCTCCACAACTCAGCTTCCGAGGAGATCTTCTGAATGACCAAAGCGGAAGAAGGGGTAGCACCCTTAAATACGATATCGTTTCGGTAGCGCCAAAGCGTCCAGCAGACCAAGGAAATACCTGTCCAGATGTCACGCTCACAGCCCCTACCCATGCATCGGCCATGGAGCCACGCAACGAGCTTCGTGTCATGCTCTGGTGTCCACTTCCCCTTGCCCCACCAGCCGAGGCAGGTTGTCCACACGTCTCATGCTAAGACACATCCCATGAGGAGATGGTCAATGGTCTCTCCACACTGGTCGCAGAAAGGACACGCCGCCAGGGGAGACAGCCCACGACGTCGCAGCCTATCGGCCGTCCAGCATTTGTTCCTGTCAACACCCGGATTTTTAATCCTAGATGCCTATTATGCCATACATCGCAATCCCAGGATTACCAGTTTTGCGAGAAATAACAGATTGGTACAATAGTTCATCATCCATTACAAACCATAATAAAGGTCTTACAAATAAAGTATCTCATGATCCAGGCTTAATACAATCAACACAGCGAAATAATATAATAACGGTAGCATGGTTGAAGCTCTATCTTCAGGGTCACAGGCAATGCTGACGATGGGATATGATCCTAGTTGTCTGTCATAGACCTCCTGTTGTCCATCATCCTGGTAGTCATCTTCATAGTCTGCCCATAGGAATAGCCAGGGACAAAGCCATGAGTACTCTTTAAGTACTCACAAACTATCACTAACATGTAAGTAGTTTGAATCGGAATCCTAAGCTCTACATTTATTTGCAAAAAGCCAGGTTTATCTCTAACTGTGTTTAGAAGTAAAGAAAACTAACTTAATGTTTTACAACACCTAAGTGGGAACTTAGTTTTCATGTTCACAACCCTGTTGTGGTCAGGTCAAAGTCATGGTTCATTTCGCAAGTCATTTTGAAAACATCTGACGATGGAACAGTATGGCCACTCCAACTATCCATACTATTCGAATAGTTTGACACTCAGCAGATGTGGTAAACTTTCACCACAACTACATCCGTCAGGAACAATCTTGAATCACCATACTCAGTATGTGGATAATCAATCCTAACCTTTCAATTACACACCCTAGTATAGGCACCTCCCCTATGAGTTTGGCCTCCCAACCATGACCATATGTCATCTTGGGAACTACATAGGTGGACAATCATCACGAGGTAGCCTCGGCTCAAACCTCTTCCGCAAGGGAACCCATACTAATATATATAAACTTCCAGTCAAGCCCTACCCAAATTCGGGTATTATGGTTGTATGGTAAAATTGGAATGGTATCGCATCCAACCCAACCTTCAGTTTTATAAAGGGCTAAGGCTCATGCCTCAACATTTTCATCTGTTCATAACACATGTCAAAAAAATTCATTAGAATGACTCATCATTCTAAGGTTTTCATAATCATTTTCACCAAGTATTTCCATCTAAAGTGATCAAGTTTTATGATTAGCACTAGCCACTAAAGTTGAGGTTAATCACTAATGAGGGGTGCTAATCAAGTGTGACTTATCCAAATCTAGATCTCATGCCTTAGTATGACATCTAGTTCTAACTAACGTAGGCCAAGTTTTATGCTCTTCATGCTACCTATAATAACTTTCCAAAACTCACAAAATATTAACTAGAAGTAATAAATAACTTTGATAAAGAAATAAAAGAATAAAGCTTGCAAGTAAAACTGGGATTTGGTATAATCAAGGTTGCATAACCCAAGCATGCCTAATGCATCTTGCATAGGTTAACTGGTAGGTTTAGGCTTGCAAGTATGGCTTGCATTAGATAGCTTGCCTTGAGTAGTGTAGTGATTGAAAGTTCTCTTCTTCGTAGTAGTAGTAGTGGTGGTAGTAGTAGTACTCCTCTTCGTATACTTGGTCGGTACTAGCGTCTATAAATAAATACGAGGTACACAATCACCAAACAATACTTAACTACTTCTATTTGGTACACAAAGGTTCACAGTAGATGATCTAGCATCATCACAATTATCACATGAATTAAATACTTAGTCTTATTTATTATATTTTGGAAAATTAATTTCTACTCATTGAAAACTACTTAAGATTTAATATTCTCCAATTAAAATATGGGATCATGTTGGCACATGTCATCACCACATATTTTAATACTTAGGAATGTAATTTATAGTGGTGTCACAATTTAATAAGGTTTAACATTATTATTTTAAATAATTAAAGTGACTAGAAATGCCTATGGGGCATTCTTTTAATACTTGTCCAAGATTACTGTAGGTAAACCTAAATATTTTTATATATTCAGAAAGATGTTGTCAAATGTGATTTTTGAGAGTTGGAATCAACTCAAAAGCAGTTATGGTTGATTTTTGAGAAATGTTTGAATGTGTAAAAGTCTCTATTTTGTTATTTTTGTTATAGGTGACCTATAATTTCAAATGATTTGAATCCAACAGTCTTGGATTGATAATTTCAATACCTTTCTAACAAAATTGGTTTCATGCAATTTGGTTTAGTGAATATCCTTGAATTTATTTTTGAATATACTGATAGAACTAGGTTTGAACTAAATTGGAAAATATTAATTTGAATCTCTGGGCTGAGCACGGGAACTAAACTGGGCCGGCCCAACTCCACAGCGCACGCGTAGCGGGTTGCTACCAGAGAGGTCCCACGCTTCAGCGGCTCTAGTTACGCGAAGCGGTAAGTTTCAATCTAGGTCGTGTGATTAGACTAGGATCTACGGCTTATGTTCGTCGTCTCTGCCGAACAGCTCCGGCGAGACCGAACCCTAACGGCGACGGTGGGGGTACGCGGCGGATTTCCAGGGCTCCAGCTAGGGTCGGCGAAGGGGGCGAACGACATTGTCAATGATGGCGGTTCAAATGGTGGTCGCGGCGGCTCCTGGGGTGGCTCCTCGGCAGCGGCAGACTCCGGTGAAATTCCGGCGATGCGGAGCTCGCCTTGCTCCGGGAAAGGGTCACATGTGGTCTATGAGGAGTGGGGAGTGAGATGGTGTGGATAATTGAGGCGGGGGTGGCCTCCTTTTATAGCCGAGCGAGAGGGGCAGTGCGGCATGGGCAGAGCTCGTCGATGACGATGATGTAGTGAGCTAATGGCATGGCGAAGGACGTAGGCTAGTGCGGTGTCTCATGGCGATCCTCAAGGGCTTAATAGTGCGGCGAGGGGCGGTCGAGAATGGTCAGAATGGGTCGACGCTCTGCGTGGCACCGACGACATTTTCAATGACGCACAGGTGATGATGGTCGCACGGTGGCGAACGAGCATGTCTAGGGGGTAGCTGGTGTCGCGGTGGGTTCAGGAACGCACAGTCAGGGCGAGGAGCGACATGTGCATGCGTGTCGGCTGCGGCGCTATGGCGCGCTCTCGGCATGGCTGAAAAGAAATGGGAGCGGCGTTTTCTCTATGGTCCAGGGCCTGGCTGCGCTCGAGGGCTGGACAGGGGGTGACGATGGATGGTGAGATGCCTCTTGGACATCGTGGATGGGAATGGCGTTTGCTCCTGCGGGCTAGCCATGGTCGGCTGGAAAGGGGGGGCTCGGTTGGCATGGCACTGGTGCAATGCGTAGGGGCTATCTTGTTCAATGCGAGTGTTGTCACTGGGGAGACAAAGGGAGTAAGTTGAGGACAAATGTTTGATCAAACACTGCTCAAAACAGTAGGAGTTAGGCAGTTTGATTTGTGTCTGCCAAGTGTTTGATGAAATGGCCGCATGAAGTTGAATTTTAGGATGAATTTTGGTGAGTGCTCTGGTCACATGCTTTGTAGTATATGGTTTCTTGGGTTTGTCAAGGTGAACTGGTTTGAGTGGTTTTTGAGAAATGGTGATCTTAGTACCTACACTTGATTCAATTTTTAATTGTCATCTGAATAGATTTGCAATCTGTTTTTGTTGGTTTGTAAAGTGGGCTTGGGTTCACTTTTACTTGGTCTAGCAAGGGGTGAAAAGAATTGGATTTGTTTTTGTTAGAAATCTTGGACTAGGAACACTCAAAGTGGTCTAGTGGTTAACTTTGGTCAAAATGACCATTTTCTTATATATATATATCTTATTTTTGATTTTCTCTTCATTTGATTCTTCTTGGAAATGATTTCGATGATTTTGTTTTCATCTTTAAACCTGTCATTGCCATCATAGCAATTAAACATGGCATTGCAAGCATTCATGCATTCATCACACACACATGCAATCATATTACTTTTATTGGGAAAAGTTTTTGTTAACCCTAAACTTGGGTGATTATAACTTGATAATCTTGATTAATATTTTTGGGATGTTCAAACCTTCCCTCCTTAAACAAAATCTCGTCCCGAGATTTAAGAGAAAGAAAACTAGGAAGTAAAGAGATCTGGAAACTCAGTCCTAATGTATTCTTCTCGCTCTCAGGTAGCTTCTTCTTCGGTATGGTTACTCCACTAGATCTTGAGAAACTTGATACTCCGGGTTCTGGTGGTTCTGAAGGCTTCTTCCAAAATACGAATGGGTACTTCAGGATATGTTAGGTCCTCATTGATCTCGATGGTCCTGTGATCAATATTCTTGAAAACTTCGGTCTTCTCTGGGACTTTTAGGCATTTGCGAAGTAACGAGATATGAAACACATTATGCACGGCTGATATTTCCTACGGCAGTGCCACTTGATATGATACTTCTCCTTGACGATTCAAAATCTTTAAGGGTCCGATATATCTGGGGGCAAGATTTCCTTTGAGTTGGAAATGTTGCATTCCTTTCAAGGGTGATGTCGTGGTATTGCCGATGAGTACGCCATGGAGGGGTACTCACAGAGCGTGTTTAGAGATAAGGCGGAAGGTTGGCGGGTACGAGGTAACACAGCTTACCCAGGTTCAGATCCCACGACGGTGGCGAGATCCTACTCCTGCTATAAATCACTATAATGGCAATACGCCGAGTTACAGGGATCAATTCGCTATGCGCGGTATGAGTTGATTGGTGCGCTAAAGGCTCTCATAGGTCCGACTTATATAGTTGCTAGATCCTAGGGTTACAAGCAAAGTCCTAGCCGGACAGGTTACAGATACCTACACGGTATACAACTAGTCTAACATGTCTTGCACTCCAAGGCTCCGGGTACGTCGGTGACTCCTCCGTAGCCTTCCTTTATCCAGCATGGGCCTCCCTTCTGGATCCATCTAACTAGGACGCCCAGCAGGCCATGGGCCTTGCTACCAATTGTGGGCCACCCGGGTTATCCGGATTAGAGACATGCTATGGTGATACTCATTTAGCATATCCCCAACAGTAGCCCCCGGAGAACTCCGAGATCTTGCGCCGTCTTGCCTCTTCTAGTTGAATGCTCCGTCTGGATGTATGTCGGCAAATCATCAAGCAATATATTAGTCCTCCCAAGAACCCTGCAATGCTCTCCGTCTTCAACTTGTAAGTCAGAGAATTGCTGAATCTTCCATCGTACTCTTCTCATAGCCGGACTAGATCAGTCCATGCCGGAATCTTCCGATGGGATGGTTCACCTGCCCGTGTCATCTAGAGCAACGTAGACCATAGGTCAGCGACGCCTCGTAACTCACACATGCATAGAACACAATCATGTCCATTTTTCCCACGCGAAGGATATGAACCGTTGGCAACGGCGGTGAGAACGTGGCGAAATTTCCGCGCACACGCTGTCCACGCAGCAACCATTCGATCACTTTGCACGAATCTTGACACCGAAGGTTATAAATTACAATCATGGTAGATTTTATCTTTTCACCGCATTCTCCCCCATGTCATCTTCTTCCTCATGCGAACCATCTCCTCGAGCTCTCCGCGTGTACGGGAAAAACACTAGTTCTTCCCCAATCTCCCAGTCACCTCTCCTCCTATTCCAATGGCAAGCAGCAGCTCCACCCCTTCCATGGCGCTGATGAACGAAGCTATGGCCAAGCCGGCAGGCTCCGTCCACGTGCCTCCAGAGGGCGTGGTTGTGCCACGGTCCGCAGTGGTGGAAACCATCGGCGGCGACCATATTCCAGCGGGGCTGGAACCGCTGGAAGAGGAAAGTGACTCCCACAAGGGAGAATGGCGCGGCTCCAATATAGCTGATGGCGATCTCAAGGAGCTGCTCACTGAAGGATACCTCCCCGCGACAGAGGGACTTGTCTGGCAGGCGGCACCGGCCGGCGAGGTCACTCCTTCTCCCCAAGCCGGAGAGACGGTGTACCTCAAAGCATAAATGGTACGTGGCGTCTCCCTTCCAATCTCCGACTTCTTCCTAGCTGTCCTTAGCCATTACCGGGTTCAACCTCAGAATCTTTCTCCGAATAGCATCCTCGCGCTTAGCAACTATGCGGCGCTTTGTGAGGGCTACCTAGGAATTAGGCCTAGGTTAGATCTATTCATCTATTTTTTCACCGTCAAGAGGGAAGTCGGAGCGAGCAAGGATGAGCTTAGGAACTGCAGAACCATTAGCTTCAAGATCCGTCCTGGCCGGAGGTTCCTCGACATCGTAGGCCATGAGTCCTCCAAGAACTGGCAGCAGACGTACTTCTACGGCCCAGATTTCCCTTTGTCCGGCCGAGAAGCAACGTACCCGGACTTTGTTAATGGGGCCGCCACTGAAGCACCGACATGGAGATCCCAGGCCACCCTTCCTTCCGACAACGAAGGACAACTTTTTGAGTGACTCCATCAAGCTCCGCCTCAAGGATATCGTCAAGGTGAAGGACAGGAAGCGTGGCTTCTCCATCACCTACGACATGTTCATGGAGGGCAAGTGCCCAGAGGTACTTGTTTATTTTCCGTATATGACATATACTCCAGTTCTTCCGTCTAGCCATTACTGTTGCATCTAACACTTTGGGATTTCACTTAACGGCTTAAAAGTCTAGAGGAGGATAGCATGGATGTCCAAATCTATGACCCCAAGATGAAGGAAGTCACCGTCGTGTCTAACGATGATGTCTCGTTGGCGCGTAAGCGGAAGAGCTCCACCTCTGACGCTGCCAACGGAGGCAAGAAGAAGAAGATGGAGGGTGGAGCCTCCAAGAAGTCCATTGCCGCCCTGGAGGCGGAGAAAAGAAGAATTACCGACATCCCTTTCACCAAGGCACCCACCTTTGTGTAAGCTTCTTATGTTACGACACTGTCTCCTGCTCGTCTTCTTCATGTACTTATACTTTTGCACGTTTCAGGAAGAAGGCCAGTTTGAGTTTGAAGAAGTCATCCAAAACATCGGGGGCTTCTAAAAACATTAGAGATATGTTGCACCAAGCGTCTCCCTACATCGCCCCTACCACTCCAAGCGTCCAGCCTGCTGCTGCACCGACAATCTCTCCAGCTAAAGTAGCATCTAGCCCTTCCGCCATGGAAGTGGACCCAGGTGTCACCGCGGATCTTGTCCTCGTCGGTGAGCAGGCGACACAAGAAAGTACCGCGTCCAAGATGGCTGAAGCTCCGGCTAAGGATGCCATCGGTAGCGGTAAGGCGATAGTGGAAGGCGGAACGTCTGCCGAAGGCGGCGCCACTGCATCCAAGATGCCAACAGAGCTCCCGAACATTGTCTACCCGCCGCCTACGCCGAGTAGCTCAGCTCTAGCTTTTGGTGCAGCGCCAACTTCTCCGACCTATGGTCTTGAGGAGCTGCTTAGGCAAGCGGATATCTTGCATGGAAATAGTCTTTCCTTTAGCAAGATATTTGCCGAGAGCGCCTCCAACCTCAAGATCATCGCACTTGTAAGTTTTATTTGCCTTTTGCATTACATATGAGTATCCCAATGTATCCCCCGAGGATTTAGACGAAAAACCATAGGTGTTTGTATCTGAATGCTCTAAGAGTGACTAAGCTAGAAAACTTCGCACTGTAGCCCCCAAGTATTTAGTTTGAATGAATTATTCCGACTAGATACTTTTAGAGTAGCATACGCAGTGTTTGTAAATTTCAATTCTGTAGCCCCCAAGGCTCTAGTTGAAACAGAATTAGTTCCGACTAGATGCTTAAAGAAAGACTAAGCATATTGCCGAGTTAAAAACTCTCACTATAGCCCCCAAGCCTCTAGGTGGATATTTATTCGGCTAGATTCTCCAAGTAGACTAAGTAACTTTGAATTTCTTTCCACAGAATGAGAATGCTCGGAGAGGCGTCGCCAATGAGAAGTTCCACAAGATGCGCGCTGAGCTGGAAGCTAAAAAGGGTAAAACTGCCTCCTTGAAGGAACAAATCACCAAGAGCAAGAGTCTATTTTACTTTCAATTTCACAATCAAACTTGGTCTTGTGCCATCACTCTCCGACTACTCATTGTGTGTTGTTATTTCTCCGACTTGCAGAAACCATCACCAAGGCCAAGGACATTGTCAAGCAATCCAAGCACATTGAGCTGCTGGATAGCGAAAACAAGATCCTTAAGCAGGAGAGGACAGACACTCTAAAGATGCACGAGGAATCCATGAAGGCCTTGCAGGAGTCCGCCAACACGGAGATGAACCGTCTAAAGGAGGAAATTGCCATCCTCAAGGAGCAGAAGAAAGCTGCCGATGAGAAGAATCAGCGCAACCTTGAGGCTTACAAGGTTCTCCGACAAGAACGGGACTGCATGGCGGAGACACTCCAGCAAGAGGAGGCGAGCATCTTTTGTAAGCGATCTCCGTCTTGTACTTCTGTAAGGCATGTACTCTTAACTTTTGGTGTTATTTGAACTCATGTACTCCTTTGCCTTGTCAGAAATGTAGCTCCTATTGGCTTGACCAATATGCCTACTCTGCCAAAGGAGTGCATGGTTCTCGCCGGCAACTTCATCAACACCGCCGTCAAGCAAGCCAAAGAGATTGCCAAGCCCCTGAACATCAACATCAAGGCGGTGGATTCCGTCATGAAGTACTCGGAGATTCTACGCCAATCCCCCGAGCGTATCGTAAGCTGGAAATCTTCATGTACCCGTGCTGGTGCAAGAATGTCGCTGGCAATGGTCAAGGCCCACTACGAGAACGCCGACATCGACACGGTGACCTCGGGCCTTCCCGACATAAATGATGAAGGCCAGAAGATTGATCACAAGGCTATATGGGCATCGCTCGCGGGTTTTGACACCAGGGTCGCCGAGTTGGTCGATCACAACGTCTTCGTGCCTCTTGAGATCATTGACGGCGACCATCCCAGCTCCTCCGAGTCCCTCAAGACCACTGACTTTGAAGATGATCAGGATGGCTCTCCTGCTGCCGATGATGCTGCCTCAAAGTATCCTGCGCGAGAGGAATGAAAAACACTTTCTAATATTTGATTCCTCTAGGTTTATGTATGCGGAAAAACTACTATGTTATTCTTAAGGCGGAAAAAACAATAGTTGTATGTTTCCTGCTACTCAAGTACTAGTTCCAGCATGTAAATATTTTTAAGCAAGTGTTGGGTTATCCATTACTTTGGTTTCTATGCTTGACCTTTCATGAGTCGGAAGACTCGTAGTCGGAACCATGCGCTCAAGTGATGATGCCCAATGGCACCGTCCAAACCTAACACAAAATCACCGACTTCAAGTGCCAAAAGTCACTACTCCAGAATCCACATAAAAACAACAAAGAACGTGTAGACCAGAAAACTTAAGCTAACGCCCATAGGCGGAGTTTTCACAAGTGAAAATGCAAAACTTGCGCATAAAGGTTTTATAAGATCCAAAAATGAACACTAAAGGAGGTAAAATACTCAATAATGTGAGTGAGCCAGAGAGCTTTATTTCATTGATCATATAAGAGGTACACAGTAGATAAAAAGTATGCTAAGTGTAAAAAGGACGTAGTTGTGCTATGTTCCATGGCCGATCAAGCTCCGGGTAGTCATCATCCGGGTCACGTCGCTTACGCTTATGATCATCGCTGGGTCTTGTAGGGTTCGCAGCATAGAAAACAAAAATTTTCCTACGATGTGAACTATATACCAAGATCTATATATACTAGATACAAACAACGGGCGGATGTATATCCGTAGAGAACATACCCTTGAAGACCGACAAAGCTTAACGAGTTCAACTCGTGGTTGATGTAGACGATCTCTTGCCGATCTCAAGATCGAGAGGAAGTCCTAGCGCCGCAAATCAGCAGCGCATCCGTGCTCGCACACACGTTCGAGGCACCGAGCAACCTCCGCCTCCTCGCTCCAGCGATGCAGCGGAAGCACAACTCTTTCTTGCCGAATAGCCACCGGGAACATGTATCTCGCTAGTCCGAGACCATGGGGGATAAATTCTAGAGGGGGAGAGAGATCCTTCACGAGGAGGTGTGAGAGACAAGTGAGGAGGAGGGGCTCCTTTTATAGGAGGGGGGGAACCCCAAGGGGGTGGCCGGCGCATGGGGGCTGCCCCCTTGCCCTCCCCTCTTCATGTGGGTGGACACTCCACTCACAAAACTCCTCTAAATTCCCTCCACTCAAAAGTCCACTCAAAAATCCCATTAAATTTCCACCAAATTTAATGCAAACTCTCATTAAATAAAACTCTTTTATTTTATTCAGAATTTTGTCAATTACTTTAATGACAAACATTCACAAATAACCCCTTGCTAGAATTCTATTTCACATGCATAACCACTTTATGCAATTTCACCCGAAAACCTGTTTCGGTATCTAGTGAAATAAATTCCTGCGCTTGTTCATTCTTTCGGCATGAAACATTTGCTCCAATTGGATGTCGGTGTCTCTTAAGTGTGTCACCCTACGGTTCGTGAATAATGCGGACATGATCGAGACCCCTCTCAGATCAATAATCAGAAGCGGGATCTGGAGACCCATACTGACTCCCACACATTCAACGATGACTTTCTTGTGATCGTCGGAACCTTTTACGCTAGTATCTTAATCCCTTTGTTTCACGATATATTACATGTCCGAGATTCGATCATTGGTATCTCCATACCTAGTTTGATCTCGTTACCGACATGCACTCTTTTCTCGTTCCTGTGATATAACATTCTAGTGATCAAATCACTTGCTTGCAAGCTAATCAATGTGATATCACCGAGAGGGCCCAGAGTATATCTATCCGTCATCGGGATGAACAAATTCCACTCTTGATCCATGAGCCTCAACATAACACTTTATTAGTTCTGAATCCATCTTTATAATCACCCTGTTACGGTGTGACGTTTGATGTTATCAAGAAACTCTTCCGGTGTTAGTGATTGACATGATCTCATGGTCTAAGGATTAGGATCACTTCGTAAGTTGTTATAGCAATATAAACTCAATGACTTTGATCGTAATGCTATACTTCGGATGAGTGTTCATCACATCATTACACTAATGTTGTGATCCCGTTATTAACAACATCCAATGTCCATGATCAGGAAACCTTGATCATCTTGTTAATCAACGAGCTAGTTTATGAGAGAGGCATAACTAGGAACTTTCTGTTTGTTTATTAAACACACATGTATTAACGTTTCCGTATTAATACAATTATAGCATGCAAAATAAACATCTATCATATACTTGGAATACACATAATAAACACTTTATTATTGCCTCTCAGGGCATATTCCCTTCAGTCTCCCACTTGCACTAGAGACAATAATCTAGTTACATAGTGATAAATCTAACACCCATTGAGTTCTGGTGTTGATCATGTTTTGCTCTAGGGAGAGTTTTAGTCAACGGATCTGCTACATTGAGATCCGTATGTACTTTACAAATCTTTATATCTCCATCCTTGACATGCTCGCGGATGGAGTGAAACCGGCGCTTAATATGCTTGGAATGCTTGTGAGACCTTGGCTCTTTGGCATTGGCAATGGCACCATTGTTGTCACAATAGATCACCATTGGGTCCAACGCGTTTGCCACAACTCCTAGTTCGGATATGAACTCCTTCATCCAAACTGCTTCCTGAGCTGCTTCTGAAGCAGCAACATATTCGGCCTCCGTTGTTGATCCCGCTACCACAGGTTGTTTGGAACTCCTCCAACTAACCGCTCCGCCATTCATGAGAAATACGTATCCGGATTGAGACTTAGAGTCATCCGGATCGGTGTCAAAGCTAGCATCGACATAACACTTAGCGACGAGCTCTTCTTCACCTCCGTATACAAGAAACATATCCTTAGTTCTTCGTAAGTACTTAAGGATATTCTTGACCGCTATCCAGTGTTCCGAACCTGGATCCGATTGGTACCTACTAGTCAAACTAATAGCGTGTGCCACATCCGGTCTTGTACATAGCATGGCGTACATTATAGAGCCTATGGCTGAAGCATAGGGGACTTTGTCCATTATCTCTCTTTCTTCCGCCGAAGCCGGACTTTGAGTCTTACTCAATGTCTTGCCTTGCAACATAGGTAAGAACCCCTTCTTACTTCCGTCCATTTTAAACTTCTTTAAAATCTTATCAAGGTATGTACTTTGCGATAGCCCTATTAGGCGCCTAGATCTATCTCTATAGATCTTTATGCCTAATATGTATGACGCTTCACCTAGGTCCTTCATTGAAAATTTGCTGTTTAGATAACTTTTAACACTGTTTAAAAGTTCTATATCATTTCCGATCAATAATATGTCATCCACATATAATATCAGAAATGCCACATTGCTCCCACTCACTTTCTTGTAAATACAAGCCTCTCCATAAGTTTGGACAAATCCAAACTCTTTGATCACCTCATCAAAGCGGAGATTCCAACTTCGCGATGCTTGCTTCAATCCATAGATGGATCGCTGAAGCTTGCACACCTTGTTAGCATCCTTAGGATCGACAAAACCCTTTGGTTGTATCATATACAACTCTTCTTCAATATTACCATTGAGAAACGCGGTTTTGACATCCATCTGCCATATTTCATAATCGAAATATGCAGCAATTGCTAACATAATCCTAACTGACTTTAGCATCGCTACAGGAGAGAAAGTCTCATCGTAGTCAACTCCTTGAATTTGTCGAAACCCCTTTGCGACAAGTCGAGCTTTATAGATGGTCACATTACCATCAGCATCAGTTTTCCTTTTGAAAATCCATTTGTTCTCCACGGCCTTTCGGTCGTGAGGTAATTCCACCAAGTTCCAAACTTGATTTTCATACATGGATTCCATCTCGGATTTCATGGCTTCTAACCATTCGTTGGAATCCGGGCTCATCATCGCTTCTTCATACGTCGCAGGGTCATTATTTTCATCAACCATGAAATTTATGACAGGATTTCCGTACAGCTCGGGAGCTGCACGCGTCCTGTTTGACCTGCGAGGTTCGGTAGTACTCTCTTTCGGAGTTTCATGATCATTATCATTAGTTCCCTCTTCAACAGGTGGAGCCAACTCCGGAACAACTTCCGGCGCTGCGCTACTCGCCATACTTTGAAGAGAAGGTTCCACAATCTCTTCGAGTTCTACCTTCCGACTATTCACACCTTTCGCGAGAAACTCTTTCTCTAGAAAGGATCCATTCTTGGCAACAAAAACCTTGCCCTCGGATCTGTGATAGAAGGAATACCCAATAGTTTCTTTAGGGTATCCTATGAAGACGCATTTTTCCGCTTTGGGTTCGAGTTTATCCGGTTGAAGTTTCTTCACATAAACATCGCAACCCCAAACTTTAAGAAATGACAGCTTAGGTTTGTTTCCAAACCACAATTCATACGGTGTCTTTTCAACGGATTTAGATGGTGCCCGATTTAAAGTGAATGCAGCAGTTTCTAGTGCATAACCCCAAAATGACAACGGCAAGTCTGTCAGAGACATCATAGATCGAACCATATCTAATAAAGTACGATTACGACGTTCCGACACACCATTTTGCTGTGGTGTTCCGGCAGGTGTGAGTTGTGAAACAATTCCACACTCTTTCATGTGAGTGCTAAACTCGTAACTTAGATACTCACCTCCACGGTCGGACCGTAGAAATTTGATCTTTCTATTACGATGATTTTCCACTTCATTCTGAAATTCCTTGAACTTTTCAAAGGTTTCAGACTTGTGTTTCATCAAGTAGATATAACCGTATCTACTCAAATCATCCGTGAAAGTAACAAAATAACGATATCCACCTCGCGTCGACACACTCATTGGACCACATACATCAGAATGTATGATTTCCAATAAATCTGTCGCCCGTTCCATTGAACCGGAAAACGGCGTTCTAGTCATCTTGCCCATAAGGCATGGCTCACATGTATCAAATTATTCATAATCAAGTGATTCCAAAAGTCCATCCGAATGGAGCTTCTTCATGCGTTTAATGCCAATATGACCTAGACGGCAGTGCCACATATATGCGAATATATCATCATTAAGTTTAATCCTTTTAGCATCAACATTATGAATATGTGTAACATTATCATTGAGATCTAACAGAAATAAACCATTCATCATTGGTGCATGACCATAAAAGATTTCATTCATATAAATGGAACAACCATTGTTCTCAGATTTAAATGAATAACCACTTTGCATCAAACATGATCCAGATACAATGTTCATGCTCAGTGCAGGCACCAGATAACATTTATTCAAGTTTATGACTAATCCCGACGGTAAGTGGAGAGGCAGCGTTCCGACGGCGATTACATCAACGTTTGATCCATTGCCGACACGCATCTTGACATCACCCCTTGCTAGTGGTCGCTTGTTCCGCAGCCCCTGATTCGAGTTACAAATATTAGCAACTGAACCGGTATCAAATACCCAGGTGCTACTACGAGCACTAGTCAAGTACACATCAATAACATGTATATCATATATACCTTTGTTTGCCTTGCCGGCCTTCTTGTCTGCCAGATACTTGGGGCAGTTGCGCTTCCAGTGGCCAGTCCCCTTACAATAGTAGCACTCGGTATCAGACTTAGGTCCAACTCGGGGTTTCTTTTCAGGCGCGGCAACAGGCTTGCCGCCCTTACTTCCCTTCCGTTTTCCCTTCTTGTCTTTCTTGAAACCAGTGTTCCTATTGATCATCAACACTTGATGTTCCTTTTTGATCTCCACTTCTGCAGTTTTAAGCATTGACAGAAGCTCGGGGAGAGACTTCTTCATGCCTTGCATATTATAGTTCATCACGAAGCTCTTATAGCTAGGTGGCAGAGACTGCAGAACACGATGGATGCCTAAGTCAATGGGAATCGATATTCCCAAGGACACAAGCTTATCGGCGTAACCCGACATCTTGAGTACATGCTCACTAACGGAGCTGTGCTCTTCCATCATGCAGCTAAAGAACTTTTCTGAAGCATTGTAGCTCTCTACAGCAGCATGTGTGTCGAAAATCATTTTCAACTCACCCATTGTATCAAATGCATTGCCGTTTTCGAAACGCTTTCGAAGTTCCGGCTCTAGCCCATACAATATGCCGCAATGAACTAAGTTGTGGTCCTCCTGACGAGTCTGATAGACATTCTTCTCCTCGTCAGGGGCATCATCAAAAGGTGGGGGGCCTAACGGCGCTTCTAGCACATATTGCTTTTGTGCAGCAGAGAGGAGAATCCTCAAATTCATGGCCCATTCAGTAAAGTTGCTACCGTTCGTTGCTAGTTTCTCTTTCTCCATGAACGCATTGAAATTAAAAGCAGGTGGTGCCATCTACAACAGAATTTGTAAAGTTTAGACTAAGTGTATGATAGATCGAGTTCAACTAATCTATATTATGAATGAACTCCCACTCAAAAGCGACATCCCTCGTGTCCTTTTGGTGATTACATGAACCAAATCCACTACACCAAGTCCGATCATCACGTGAGTCGGTATAGCTTCAAAGGCGAGCATCAAATGGGCATCATATCAACTATATGACTCATGCTTAACCTTTCGGTCTGTGTTCCGAGGCCATGTCTGTACATGTTAGGCTCGCCAAGTTAGAACCTTAGTATTTGCGTGTGTAACTGTTTTACACCCGAAATATGGTCGTGGATCCAAGAACACCCGATCATCACGTGATGTCTTGGAGCGACGAAAACATAATCGGTGCATACTAAAGGAAGAACACATTCTTATCTTGATATTTAAATGAGGGATCATCTTATTATGCTTAACAAAGCGCTAAACAAGCAATATAAGATGTAATCAAACATCATATGTTTATTAGTGAAATTATATGGTTCCCGCAGATGATCTCTATCATGTGCATCGTGGTATGATCACTATCATACCTATATGTGTAAATCCATGGTCTATGGATTTTACACGCTATGTGTGTTGTAAGAGTATCATCTCATACTTCTACTTACAACACTACCATATCATAACACTAGCCCAGCAACAATCTAAACTAGACGCCTCTAATTTATCCATTGCAAGTTTTACGTGGCTTAGGGCTTTCGAGATAGAACCGTTCTTACCTACGAACATGAACCACAACGAGGATAATCAAATTGTTGACAACTCGCTTGCAAAATAGATATTGACTATAGTAGGAGAGACAGACACCCGCTAGCCACTTATGCAAACTAGTTGCATGTCAAGCGTGGAACAGGTCTCATGTGCGAGGACATGTAAAGTTTGTCCGGGCCGCTTCATCCCACTATGCCACCAATATCCAAAATCACAACAAAGGAGCAACAACATGATCATCATCGCCCACATACTCATATGTGTACTACCCGTGTAAAGTATCTACGCATAGATCCGGCTCTGATACCACTGTAGGGTTCGCAGCATAGAAAACAAAAAATTTCCTACGATGTGAACTATATACCAAGATCTATATATACTAGATACAAACAACGGGCGGATGTATATCCGTAGAGAACATACCCTTGAAGACCGACAAAGATTAACGAGTTCAACTCGTGGTTGATGTAGACGATCTCTTGCCGATCTCAAGATCGAGAGGAAGTCCTAGCGCCGCAAATCAGCAGCGCATCCGTGCTCGCACACACGTTCGAGGCACCGAGCAACCTCCGCCTCCTCGCTCCAGCGATGCAGCGGAAGCACAACTCTTTCTTGCCGAATAGCCACCGGGAACATGTATCTCGCTAGTCCGAGACCATGGGGGATAAATTCTAGAGGGGGAGAGAGATCCTTCACGAGGAGGTGTGAGAGACAAGTGAGGAGGAGGGGCTCCTTTTATAGGAGGAGGGGGGGAACCCCAAGGGGGTGGCCGGCGCATGGGGGCTGCCCCCTTGCCCTCCCCTCTTCATGTGGGTGGACACTCCACTCACAAAACTCCTCTAAATTCCCTCCACTCAAAAGTCCACTCAAAAATCCCATTAAATTTCCACCAAATTTAATGCAAACTCTCATTAAATAAAACTCTTTTATTTTATTCAGAATTTTGTCAATTACTTTAATGACAAACATTCACAAATAACCCCTTGCTAGAATTCTATTTCACATGCATAACCACTTTATGCAATTTCACCCGAAAACCTGTTTCGGTATCTAGTGAAATAAATTCCTGCGCTTGTTCATTCTTTCGGCATGAAACATTTGCTCCAATTGGATGTCGGTGTCTCTTAAGTGTGTCACCCTACGGTTCGTGAATAATGCGGACATGATCGAGACCCCTCTCAGATCAATAATCAGAAGCGGGATCTGGAGACCCATACTGACTCCCACACATTCAACGATGACTTTCTTGTGATCGTCGGAACCTTTTACGCTAGTATCTTAATCCCTTTGTTTCACGATATATTACATGTCCGAGATTCGATCATTGGTATCTCCATACCTAGTTTGATCTCGTTACCGACATGCACTCTTTTCTCGTTCCTGTGATATAACATTCTAGTGATCAAATCACTTGCTTGCAAGCTAATCAATGTGATATCACCGAGAGGGCCCAGAGTATATCTATCCGTCATCGGGATGAACAAATTCCACTCTTGATCCATGAGCCTCAACATAACACTTTATTAGTTCTGAATCCATCTTTATAATCACCCTGTTACGGTGTGACGTTTGATGTTATCAAGAAACTCTTCCGGTGTTAGTGATTGACATGATCTCATGGTCTAAGGATTAGGATCACTTCGTAAGTTGTTATAGCAATATAAACTCAATGACTTTGATCGTAATGCTATACTTCGGATGAGTGTTCATCACATCATTACACTAATGTTGTGATCCCGTTATTAACAACATCCAATGTCCATGATCAGGAAACCTTGATCATCTTGTTAATCAACGAGCTAGTTTATGAGAGAGGCATAACTAGGAACTTTCTGTTTGTTTATTAAACACACATGTATTAACGTTTCCGTATTAATACAATTATAGCATGCAAAATAAACATCTATCATATACTTGGAATACACATAATAAACACTTTATTATTGCCTCTCAGGGCATATTCCCTTCAGGTCTATCCTCAAGTTCACGGTTGTCAATGAGGTAGTAAGACCCATTGAGCAACGCTTTTCTTATGATGAACGGTCCTTCCCATGGCGGGGATAATTTGTGTGACTTCTTCTTCTTAAGTTGGAGCACCAGATCCCCCTCTTTAAACGAGCGATGTTGAACATGGTGACTATGGCAGCTGCATAGCTTCTGCTGGTAGATGGCGGATCTTTGGCATGCCAATACATGCTCTTCCTTGAGAAGGTCCACATCTAGGCACCTGGATTCTTCAGCGCCATCTTCGTCATAGGCAGCAACTCTTGGTGAATCGTGAAGGATGTCGGAAGGCAGGATGGCTTCTGCTCCATATACCATGAAATAAGGGGTGTAGCCGGTAGATCTGTTGGGTGTAGTTCATAAACTCCACAAAACAGATGGTAACTCCTCCGCCCAGGCTCCAGCTGCTCTATGTAGCGGTGCCTCTAGACGTGGCTTGATTCCCTGCAGAATTAATCCATTGGCTCGCTCAACTTGGCCATTTGACTATGGGTGTGCCATAGATGCTAGGTCAAGTCGGATACCCTTCTCCCAACAATAAGCTTTCACTTCTCTGAGTGATAAGTTGTTGTCGTTGTCGGTGATAATGCTATGTGGGAGACCAAATCTCACCACTAGACCCCAAACAAATCTAAGGGCAGTTGCCCCATCAAGCTTTCTAATGGGTTTAACTTCTATCCATTTAGTGAATTTATCAATTGCTACTAGAAGATGCGTAAACCCACATGGTGTCGTCTGTAATGGACCAACCATGTCTAGCCCCCAGACTGCAAACGACCAAGTTATTGGTATTGTTCGCAATTCTTCAGCTAGAACATGTGGTTGTCGGGCATAATACTGGCATACCATGCATGTCTCAACCAGCTTGTCAGCGTCCGCCTTTGCGTTCAACTAGTAGAATCCTTGCCGAAAGGCTTTGGAGACCAACGATCGAGGAGCGGCGTGATTCCCGCAATCTCCGAGATGGATCTCACGAAGGATTTCAATACCTTCTTGCTGGGAAGCACACTTGAGGTATATGCTAGTGGTGCTTCTTTTGTAGAGATGTCCATTTATTATAGTATAGCCCTTTGCTCGACGTACTATTTGCCGAGTTTCGACCTCGTCAATGGGCAAAGTTCCGTGTACGAGATATTCCATGAACGGTTTTGTCCAAGCCGGAGTGACCTTTGTCACTGTGTGAATGAAAGAGTCAACTCTATCTGGATTCTCGGGGTCCTCTCCCTTCATGGATGGTGTCCGTAGATGCTCCAGAAAAACGCCAGACAGAATTTGTTTTCGACTTGACCCAAGCTTTGACAGTAGATCAGCCGACTTGTTTTCCTCCCTTGGGACATACTTGACTTTGTAGCCTAATAAGCCCTTGGCTATCTCGTCCACTTAGTCTCGATATGCCACCATCATAGGGTTCCGTGCATTCCAGGTTCCAGCCACCTACTGGGCAACCAAGTCGAAATCTCCACATCAAATTATGCGCTTGATGCCAATATCCTTGGCTACGCGGTCCGTGAATGAGTGCTTCATATTCCTCCATGTTGTTCGTATCCTCGAAGTGGATCTGCAGAACATAGTGTATCTTCTCCCCAGTTGGTGACTGTAGCAGTACACCAGCCCCCGAGCCATTGAGTAGCTTTGATCCGTCAAAGTGCATCACCTAGTATTCTGGATCTGGTATAGGGGTAGCATCTGGCATCTCCGTCCAATATGCGATAAAATCCTCCAAGACTTGTGATTTGATAGCGTCGCGTCTCTTGTAGGTGATCTCAAAGGCGGCAAGCTCAATGTACCACTTCGCGACCCTTCCTATAGCGTCTGTTGTTGGGCAATACAAAAAGATACATAGACCACCATCCAACTGCATCTATGACTAGAAGTCCACCTTCAGGTTATCATCCAAACCCCCTCCAGTATTAAGTTGCAAGCAATAGACAACTGCTTTAAGCAAAGTGTGTAAGGTAAACAGTCCACATGTTCCATGAACAAGATACCGTTGTTTTCTCCCTATTGGCAACATCACATCTACAACCGAAGAGATTTCTGTCACTTCCCTTGGAAACTAGAGGCATGAACCCACTATCGAGCATAAATACCCCCTCTTGGAGTCACTAGCAACTACTTGGCCAAGATAGCTACTAACAATGGAGAGCATGCAAGATCACAAACAACACAGACATGATAGAATCATAAAGACAAAACCATTAATCAAACCAACATAATAATCTCAATATCCATCAGATCCTCACAAACACAACATGCATCATTACAAATAGATTAGATCTTGATGATGAACGGAGCTCACAAGATCTATACATGAAAGCACAAAGGAGGAGATACAACCATCTAGATATTACATGGACTCATAGTCCAAGGTGGAACTACTCATGCATCATACCAGAGAGAAGGCCTCCGGGATGATCTCCCCTCCGGCAGGGTGTCGGGAATAACATCAGATCCCCCCGATCTAGGGACGATGGTGGTGGCGGCTACAGAAGGTTTCGTGGAGATTTGATCGGGTCCCCAGGGTTTCTGCATCGGGGGATTCTTATAGGCCCAAGGGGGAGGGCGAGGCGACAGCCAGGGTGCCCAAACCCTAGC
Organism: Avena sativa; assembly: GCA_916181665.1. Classification (NCBI taxonomy): domain Eukaryota; kingdom Viridiplantae; phylum Streptophyta; class Magnoliopsida; order Poales; family Poaceae; genus Avena; species Avena sativa. The sequence continues at coordinate 147,865,251 of OV702283.1, read as the reverse complement.
CAGGCGTGGGGTTGGGCCCACCCGCACCTGGGGTGGGTCTGGCCCCTGGATGGCCCCTCCGGCTCCCCTCTGGACTTCTTGTTCCCCATGGAAAGTAATTGACTTTGACATTTGTCCCGTCCAATTCCGAGAATATTTCTTTACTAACTTTTCTGAAACCAAAAATAGCAGAAAACAGGCATCTGGCACTGTTGCAACTTGTTAGTAGGTTAGTACCATAAAACATGTAAAAAGCACCTCAAAGTGTAGACAAGTAAAGCAAAGTAGATACTAAACAAGCATGGAGCATCAAAAATTATAGATACGTTTCCAACGTATCATGGCGCGTCTCTTCTCGCCTCCGAAGCATCGTAGAGGTTTTTTCACCGGTTTGTATTTTGGATCAATTTTCAAGCTGTGCTCGGCAAGTTCCCTAGGTACACCTTTCATGTCGGCAGGTTGTCAGGCAAAGATGTCCCTATTCTCACAGAGGAACTCGACTAGCGCGCTTTCCTATTTAGGGTCCAGGTTTGTCCCAATGGCGGTGGTCTTGGAGGCATCGCCTACCACAAGTTCCACCGGCTAGGTTTCGATGGCGGCCTTGAAAGCTGGGCGGAGTCAGAAATCTGCTTCTTCGACGCTGGCATCTACATGGCATCGACCTTGCTCTGGATCTCCTTGAATTCTTTGTTGTAGAGGACAGCTTCTGCAAAGGCTGCTTCTCCAATCTCGTAGTCCCTTGCCTTGGTAAAGCTTCCGGATACGGTGATAATGCTGTTTGGTCCAAGTATCTTGAGCTTATTGTAGATGAAGCATGGCTTGGCCATGAAGGCGTGGAAGATGTCGCGTCCGAAGATGATGTGGTACACGCTTTTGAAGGGGACCACCTCGAAGGTCATGCGTTCTTGGCGGTAATTGTTAACATTGCCAAAAGCAACATGAAGCGTAATGCACCCAAGGGACCGAGCCTCCCAGCTAGGAACTACGCCATGGAACACGGTGCAGGTCCGCCTTAGGTTAGCCTCCGTAAAGTTCATCTTGTGTAGCGTATCCAGGTACATGATGTTGATGCTGCTTCCACTATCCACCATACATTTTGTGAACTCATTGCCGTCAATCAGGGGGTTGATGACCATGGCGTACTGTGATGCAGCCCGTCCTACGGACGCCCCTCCATCTACACCACCTAGTCCCCCAAGTGGACCAATGACTCGCGCCCGAGCCAAGATCCTACAAGCTAAGTTTAACTCGCTCCTTTAGTCGTGTGACTTTGATATGCCTTTGGATGGCTTGCTACTTCATGCAACTAGCACTATTTCCTCACCAAGCCCCCAAGGAAGAAGAACCAGGAGAAGCCGCTGCTGGAGCTCATCACATCGGAATCTCCGACCAACACCGGAGTCTCCGACCCTGCCCACCGGAGTCTCCGGACCGACCCCCCGTCTGACCCTAGGAACCGACCTGGGAACAGTCTGTATGCCCCTCCGGAGACGGGTCCGGAGATTGACTGGAGTCTCCGGACCACCCCACCGGAGACAACAGGCTTGTAAAGGCCTTTTGGGCCTGGCCCATGTAACCCCCAGATTCACCCCAACTTCCAGTTTTATCCCTAAACTACCCCTGTTTATGTGGCTGGCCTATATATAGCCCCACCCCTCTATTGTAAACCCTAGACTTGGATAATTGTAATTGAAGACACCCCTTGAGGATCTATCAATTGCTAGTCTCATTCTCCTTGACAAGGAGCACCAATTATCCCCCTCCTCTTGTATTTTGCCTCATGCGTTCAAGTTGTACAAGTCCATGGAGTTCGGTGTCCCGTCTCCAAGTAGTCAAGATCTCATCAAGCCTCTCACCCCCGTTGTTGGCCGTGGAAGAGTGTCTTGCCCAACGCCGATCCTAGGGATTGTGTTGGACCGGTTGCCACCGTCGTGAGATATCGGCTTGTATCGTGTTTTCATGTGTGTGTGTTCATCGAGTTCTTCGCGTGTGAGTTCATGGGTCTCATCCCCCTCCTCAGCCCCCTCACTTCCTCCTTGATTTCCACGGGATTCGTGAAAGATCGGGCCTCCCCAAGGGGTCACCCCTAACATATTGGTATCAAGAGCAAGGTTGATCACGAATTTCCACTCATTTTTTTCTTCTATCCACCATAAATTCGAAAATTTCCCAAAAAAGAGCCCCAATTTCACTTTGGATCGATATCTCATTTTGGAGTGTTATTTGTGGTATTAATCCGACCAAATCTTGTCTAAGGTGTTGGTCTAGCTTTTGCTTGCATTTCCCAGCCCAATTTTGGCCAAATTTTCGCGGATCTGAGGACTCTTCGCGTGGATTTCCGCTCAAGAACACGAGCTGTTCTCCCCGCACCGGAGTCTCCAGCCCATACCGGAGTATCCGGCCCTTGACCGGAGTCTCCGGCCCAGACCAGAATCTCCGGCCCTGGACACCAGTTTTATCTTCCTCCTCTTATTCCGCATTGGCTAATGTGTCTGCTTGTTGTTTGTGTTCCGTGTGTGTGTCACCAACTAACAGATAGCTTCCGCAACATTGTCTGCGCTCTTCGACACCACGGACCCCAAAATCCTCCCCGCTCCATCGACACAAGCTCATCATCAACAACTAAGGTATAACTTGTGTCAACCCTTGTAGCCATATCTTCCTTTGTGTGTACCTATCCTATGAGAGCAACTCCTTTTGTGTTTGCCTAAGCATTGTGAACTTTTCCTTGGAAAGTGAGTGTGTGGAAGCAAAGACAAAAGTTAACTTAGTAGTATAGAAAGGGAGAGAAGAATCAAAAAAAGAGGAAAAACAAAAGAAAAATAGAAATATACATAGTCTCCCAATACAAAGAGAGTATCAAGCTTGTAAGCAAAAGAGAGAAAAGAAGATCAACCAAGGCAAGTGCACAAATCCGTTGCTTATCCTATTTTGGTGAACGAGTTGTGGTCTCTCCTTGAGTTGGCACGACAACCGAGCGTAGTCTAAGTTAGGATATTTTGTGCTCTTTTTCATAGTCGTGCTGACCCCTTTTTTCTCCACGTGTGTGTAGTCGTAGGGTCTCGTCACATTTCGAGTTGACCATCTACTTTTTACTTGAGTTTTGTTGGATCTTACCCACTTTTGACTATCCTTTTCGTTTGGTTGGTCCTTTGGCTTTCCACAATCCTAACCTTGCACCAAAAGCTTTTGAGAGTTGTAGTTTCCTTGTGTGTGAGTTTCTTTGCGATTTCACTTTACAAGATCTTAGCTCTCTTGTGTGGCAATTGGTTTGATACAATATCCAAGGTGAGGTAAAAGGCTAACTCTCCATGTATTCTCCTCCATATACAATCCATGTTGGCTTTGCATCATGGACAGGAATGGCGAGTCGTCCCAACCAACGCCACCTCAAGAGGAAGACACACAATACATGACAAGGTGGGATCATTGGAAGGTCCGAGGAGAATTCAAATACCGTTGTGACGCCCTTGAGCGGTGCCAAGACGAACAATTTAGCGAAACCCGAGTGGAGTTCAAGAGCATCGACAACCGCTTCGAGGAGGTCCGAGGACAAATGCATGCTATGCAACACAACCTCGGTCATCAAAATGAAGCTCTTGGTCGCGCTGTCTCCGCAACGGATGAGAAGCTTAATGCCTCATTGATGGCCTAGGAAGGCTGCGATCTCGCGACTCAAGCTCGTCATGGCACTCCTCAAGTGCATCAAGCTCTTCACGCCATCACGCTTCAAGGCACCAAGATGGACCCGTCCTTCACTCCATGAGCTCTTCTCAAGCGGTACCATCTCTATGACATGCCGCAACGTCAAGCTATGATGGTGACCTCTCCACAAGACCTCCAAGACATGAAGAGAACCGACCACAACCAAGGGCACTGGTGATTCAACAAGAACAACCTCAAGTGGACCCCCAAGCCCATCATCACCGACACATTCCTTCAACAACAAGTGAAGCCTCCGAATTGGACGAACAAGATCGCCGTCGACGTGAAGCACTCGAAGACCCACCAAAGCATCATCATCAACATGAACCTCAATGTCGACAACATGATGTAACATCCCTAAATTCATGTTTTCAAAGTTTGCACATCATTCATGCATTCATACTCATCTTAGGATCTTTTCCTCAAAAATCAGAAACTTGTGATCTATCATTTTATGTAAGCAAGGCATTGACCCAATGCTACTCTCTAGTATGAGATTATTTGTTTTAAACCAAAGATATTTGATCCTAAGTTTGTTTGATAATTTCCAAAGATTGGACAAAGTTTTTTTTCAAAACAAAGAATGAATTTAAAAGCAATTTTATACCTTTATTAAACAATGGTAAAGGCACTGTTTTCTTTTAAAATTTCAAAGGACCAAAGTAAGCTTGAGTGTACAACAGTGCTAAATGCTCAATTAAGAGCTGGATCCATCCTACAAAAATTCAGAACAAATTTGAATTCATTTTGGTTTGAAAATCATTTGAAAATGTTTTCAGAAAATCAAATTAGAAATAGAAAAAGATAAAAGAAAGTGGAAAAGGCCGGCGCTGCCATTTTGGCCCAGTACAGGAACCAGCCCACTAAGCCCACCCGGGCCATTCCCCCTCTGCTCCTTCTCTCACCCGCGTCGAACCAACCCCGCAGCCACTGAACGCTAGGCCCTCTCCATGTCAGCGTCGTCTTTCCCAAACTCCACACGTAGACGCTGTCGCCGCCCGTTTCCTCCCCCTTCACTGCCGCAAATTAAGCCGCTTAATTCCCATTGAATCACCGAGTAATTGACGCCCCTGCTCTGGATACTTAAACACCTCGCCACCGCGCTCATTTTCCCCCACACTACACACTCTCCTCGCCACCAGGCTGTCAGTATTTCGAGTGGCACCGCCGCTGCCCGACGAACTCCGGCGTGCGATCACGGTGAGCTCCAACCGCCCTATACCTCTGGTTCAAACAAGCGTGACCAGCATGATCTTGCGCGTCTCCTGATGCCATTTGTTTACCCTCTCGTGACCCAGGTCGTCGTCCCTATTCACGCCCGCAAACGACAAAACCGCCGCTCGACTCCGACGAGCAATCTAGGTAAAACCCGACCGCCCCTTGTATTCTCCTTGACCCTATAGTGTTCATCGTAACCTTGCGCATCTCCTGATACATCTGGTTCGTTCTAGGGAGATCCAGATCCTCGACAACGACCTCGTTTGCAAGCACCCGACGCCGCCAGCAACTCCGACGAGCCCCAGCGACCTCTGCAGTGCGCCCCGACCCTGCCCGTCTACACGTTGAGCTTCCTCATGATATTGCGAGTCTGGTAAGCCACACCACAACCCCCATCCCCTCATGTATTGGTCGAACCGTCGCCGCCAGTAGCGCAGCCGCCGCGGTAGCCATTTGCGTCGCCCGTTGTTGGTCAGAGCAACGTGGTCCGCTGGATCTGGATCCAGCGGATGCGATTAGAACAACCCACGAAGGGGTATGCGCAGATCTGGGCCATGCTTAGTTAGTTAGATCCAACGGCCGCAAGCGTGATCCAGCGCGAACCGGTACCGTCCAATCAGGAGCTGCCGCGTGGCCTATGTTTTGTTTTAAAATCTGAATTAGATCTATTAGTGATTCAAACTTGCAAACTTCATAACTTTTGATCCACACGTTCAAATTTTGTAAATTTTATATCATTGGAATCAGGAGAAATAATTCTATCCAATTATGAACTTTGTTTAATAAATTGCATCTGTAAAATGGGTTGTTTTTGCAGAGACATTTCTAAGCTTATTTTGCATATAAAAATTATATGGAAAATGTTATAAGGACCAAATTAATTTTATTTAGTGTATAATTGTTTTGCTTATAACTCAGTACTGTTTCACTTGTCTGGTTTGATGTAGAAAAATCATCACATGGCATTTGCATGCATTCATATATTTTTTCTTGTATATTTTGATATGTGATTTTGGTGCTATCATTTTATGTGTAGATTTTGGTGCTAGTAGTGATTGTGGTTGTGAAGATTGTTGCTACTCCCCCAACTACCAAGGAAAGTGGTGCTTCATATTTATGTCCCAATATTTTTGCTTATCCATTAGAAATATTTTGTATAGGGCTTTCATGAATATTTTGCTAAGTATCTATATGCTATGCTTGGGAAATCCTAGTAGTTGTAGAAATGTTAGAATTTCCTCTAAGTTAAGATACTTGTTTTGCCATGCTTAGCCTAGCTAATAGCAACCAAGGGTGGAATATATTGCTATGGAAAATATTGTTAAGTCTTTGACTTATTTTTTTGCTTAATAAACAAATAAGTGAATGAAACACCTGGGTGGAATGGAAAGAATGGTTTGTGTTGAGTGGTTACACAAGGCCCATTTCTATGGTTTACCTTGTGTATCTCACTTGTGGAAAGCCACCCAGGAACAAAGGGATTTGAGATTCCAAATGGTAAGAAGCTTCTAGTGCAGCCACATGGCATTATGGGCTCTGCCTGGATCATAGAGGTTGCAATAACTTAGCCATTTGGACAGTTGGTGGTAGTGGGATGATAGGTTGGAACGCGTCCATTTGGTCTAAGGGAAGGCTTCTGAAAGGTCCTGTCTTGGTGAAAATCAAGTCTTGTGGGGAAAGTGCACAACATCTGCAGATGGAAGAATCTAAGTACTTAGCCATGTCCCTGGTATTGGACAACTTGAGCATCAAGACATGGAAGCTATCAAGAATCTCCTTATCCCAATTTTCTAAGTTAAAACTTGTGGTTGAAAAAGGGTGTAGGTTCACCAATTTATATTGGTGGTTCCTTGGGAAAGTTTTGTCAAAGAAAAACTTAGTGTTTTCAACTAATAGGTAAAACCTATTTTGAGCAAAGCAAGCCTAAGCTACACTTAGCCAAATTCATGTAGTAACTAGATGTTGATATTATACTAAGGTATCACTTGCCAATACTATTCCAATGTATTGACCCACAGTGGCTATAACTTGTGATGTTGCAGGTTACTCTAATGATGATTAGGGGTTATGAGTCTACATTCAACATGCTTGCCTGTGGCACATGAAGATGAAGACTACTATTTTATATTGTTAAGTTAAACTCTTGTACTAGCCTATGGCTATGGAGTTGTAAAAGACTATGTTATCTCTGGAATGACGATGTAATAATGACCTTTGTTTCTGTGTACTTCATCTTAAACTGTGGATACTAGCAATTGATCCAGGGACTAGCATTGCAAACACAGGGATCTTTACCTTTATAAAGGTGGGATCTTACACATGGTATCAGAGCATTGTGTTGCCTGTAGGATTATGACCCTAGTATTGGATTAGAAACCACTAAGGAAAAAATTTCAACAATGTCCACACTTGTCTTTTTATTCTCATAAACTTTTCTAATCTTCTTTCTCATCTCTATTTGTAGATGAACTCCATCAACGAAGCCGTGAGGAAGGGACTACTCATGACCATGACCTTGGAGTGTGAGACAGAATTTCCCAAGGCCCTCAAGGACCTCATGGTTGCCATGGGAATACATGGTGCAGCTGTGTACAAAGGATTCCCCGTGATGGATGAAGGAGTAGAGTACTGGTGGGTGCAACTTCACTTGTACAAAAACAAGGAAGACAACCACAAGGAATCAGGATTCTGCATGGTCACCAACTTAGTAATGCACACCACATTCTTTGACTCTGCAAGAGATGCAGCTTAGAAGGCCATCAAGGAGCTTGGTGATAGACTCAAGTGCAGAATTATTAACACCCAAAATGACCTTAGGGAAGAAAATAAGCATACCCAAGAGTTAGAGGCTACCAATCAACGTTTAAGAGAGGACATCATAGACTTAGCAATGGAGTCATGTGATCAGGATCGACATATTGCCTCTAGGGATGCCCTGTTAGCCAACTTGGCAAGTGAGATGGGATTGTAATGTACTTTGTTAGTTGGACCACCACACTTATCGTTTTATTTCCAAAAAAAATTATCTAAGTTATGTTGAACCATTGATGCTTTTAATGGATTTGTGTATGCCACGACTTGTGTGATTGTTGCCAAAGATATGCTTGTGATACTTGTCTTGTGATTTTTTTCTCTATTGATATTGATTCTAACTTTTCTCTGTCTTATAAAAAAATAGATGCCTGTTGTTATTATCAACACAGCCGAAGTGTTCAAGGGAACTCGTTTTGGCACTCGTCTTTGAAGGGATACGGGTAGGCTACACTAGCGCAAATCAAAAAAATTCTACCGCGTAAACCAGGAATACTGTTGTCATAGATCATGGGATTACCACTAGACGCGCGTTTGCGGAATTGATGAAGCACGTCGAGGCAGTGCAGACGTTCCACGTCTCCTCCTTGTCCTCGTCCCACGAGAAGCTCCCCTTGCGCGGTTCGTCCAAGCGCTACAGATGCAGCGCCTCCGAGGTATCCACACGTACAGGATGGAAGCGTCAGACACCGGACTGCTAGGTCCGCGCGTGCAACACAGGCGTGAGGAGTGGCGGCTGGGAATGATCTGAGGTCTCATGTCTAACCCTGGTCAGCTCACCCCACCCTCTCTTATATAGGAGTCCCTAGTGGGCTTCTACATTAGCAGCCCATTAGTAGCCTAAGCCTGGTCTAATTCGGATCCAATCCTCATTAGGCTTCCAGCCCCTTAAGTGTGTGACCCTATAGGTTCATATGCGTATAGACATGACACGAATACACTTATTCTGTCAATAGTTAGTAGCGGCCTCTAGAAAGACGTGACAACTCCTAAACGCATACAAATATCATATCGGACGAACCATCACAAGGTTTAGTACATGTCTTTCCCTTTGCCTCACGATATTTGGTATAGCTCCAAGCTGACCTCCCTTTCTCGATACTGCGATTCGGAATCCCTTTACTAGGTTAACTCTTAACCTTATGTAGCACGACCATGCATTTCTGGATCCGATCACTCATGGGGCCCAGAGATATCTCTCTCAAGTAGAGAGGGGCAAATCCCATCTTGATTGACCATGCCTTGCAGCATGCTTCAGGACAAACCCGAAAGCTACCTTTATAACTACCCAGTTACGGTGCAGCGTTTGATAGCCCCAAAGTAGGTCGATCCACATCTCAAGTATATGCGACAATCTTAGGTCTAAGGACAAAACGTACACGATGTAGAGAGAGAGAGAGAGAGAGCTGCAACTAATTGCCAGTCTCAGGTTGGGTCAGTCCAACCCCATGTTCATAACATGTGTCCACATCATTGGTTTGACATCTCCATGTCTATGACTTGCGAAACATAGTCATCAACCAATCGATGTGCTAGTCTAATATTCACGTGTGTCCTCACATGAACTCCGACTACGGACAACTCTTAAATAACCATACAAGTAAAGAGTTTAACAAACAATTCACATAATTGCCAATCAATACAAGTTGCCTGATATGGATATTCAAGGAACATTACAATAACTCATGGATACATATGAAATATAATCATCTCTATGATTGCCTCTAGGGCATATTTCCTTCAGTCTCCCACTTGCACTAGAGTCAATCTAAAATGTATCTAATACCAATTGCTCTTGTGTGCTCTTCATGTGCGGGCTGCGGGAGAGGCTTAGTCAAGGGATCGGCAACATTTGAGTCCGTATGTATTTTGCATATCATGACACTACCATCCTCAACAAACTCTCGAATCTGATGGTAATGCATGCGAATATGTTTGTTCTTCTGGTGCTGTCTAGGTTCCTTGGCCTGTGAAATAGCACCATTGTTGTCACAATAAACGTCCAAGGGATTGGACGCACCCTGAACCACACCGAGAGAGATCAGGAAATTCCTAATCCAAACATCTTCCTTTACGGCCTCCGAGGCAGCAATATATTCGGCTTCTGTTGAGGAGGAGGCCACCGTATCTTGCTTGGAACTTTTCCAGCTCACAGCACCACCATTCATGACAAATACATAACCTGATTGTGATTTCGAATCATCTGAGTCGTTAAGGTAACTCGCATCTATGTAACCCCTTAAACTGAGTTCATCCTCACCTCTATAAACTAGGAACACATCCTTAGTCCTTTTCAAGTACTTAAGGATGTGCTTTACCGCTATCCAGTGACCTTCACCTGGATCAGCCTGGTATCTGCTCGTAACACTTAGAGCATAGGAAATATCTGGGCGAGTACATATCATTGCATACATGATGGATCCAATAGCCGAAGCATATGGAACCCTACTCATGCGCTCACGCTCATCAGTAGTCGAAGGACACCGAGTCTTGCTGAGTTTTATGCCGTGAGACATGGGCAAGAACCCCTTCTTAGCCTCTTCCATGCTGAACCGTTTCAACACTTTGTCAATGTATGTACTCTGGCTTAATCCAATTAGCCTCCTTGATCTATCTCTATAGATCTTGATGCCTAGAATATATGCCGCTTCTGCCAAGTCCTTCATCGAAAAACTATTTTTCAATGAGGTCTTAACAGACTCGAGCATAGGAATGTCATTTCCAATCAGCAATATGTCATCTACATATAAGATTAGAAATACCAGCGCTATCCCACTTTCCTTCTTGTAAACACAAGGTTCTTGTTCGTTTTTGATGAAGCCAAACTCCTTTACAACTTCATCAAATCGAATATTCCAACTCCGAGATGCTTGCTTCAGCCCATAAATGGACTTCAGAAGTTTGCATACCTTTCCAGCATTGTTTGGATCGACAAAACCTTCGGGATGCATCATATACACGTCCTCAGTTAGCATTCCATTTAGGAAAGCCGTCTTGACATCCATCTGCCATATTTCATAGTTGAAATGTGTAGCAATGGCTAGAATTATCCGTATAGATTTAAGCATCGCTACGGGCGAGAAAGCCTTGTCGTAGTCAACTCCTTGAACTTGTTGAAAACCTTTTGCAACAAGTCGAGCTTTATGGATGTGAACATTTCCATCCATATCAATCTTATTCTTATAGATCCATTTGCACTCGATGGCTTTAAAACCATCAGGCAGGTCAACCAAGTTCCAAACTTGATTGTCTCCCATGGACTCTATCTCGGATCTCATGGCGATCAGCCATTTCTCAGAGTCTGGGTCCACCATCCCTTCTGCATAGCTCACAGTCTCATCATTGTCTAACAATAATAATTACTGTGCTTCGCGGAGCCTCGCCGACCTTCGTGGTTGTGGTGCTTCTGTTGCCACGGGTTCCTCAACTTGTTCTGCTACAATAGCATCACTCGTAGAAGCATCCCCAACTAGCTCATCTTGAACTTCTTCAAGTCGCACCGACCTTCCACTTGTTCCCTTTGTGAGAAACTCTTTCTCTAGGAAAACACCGCTACGAGCGACAAACACTTTGCCCTCCTCTCGGTTGTAGAAGTAATACCCTAAGGTTTTCCTCGGATATCCCACGAAAATGCACTTATCCGATTTGGGTGTTAGCTTGTCGACTGAAGTCGCTTGACAAATGCATCACAACCCCAAATCTTTAGAAAAGACAAACAGGGATTCTTTCCAGTCCACATCTCATATGGTGTCTTAACTACGGATTTAGATGGTACCCTATTAAGTGTAAAATCCGCCGTTTTTAGAGCGTAACCCCAAAATGATAATGGTAAATCCGACTAGCTCATCATAGATTGAACCATGTCCAACAAAGTTCGATTATGCCGTTCGGAGACCCCGTTTCTTTGAGGCGTTCCGGGCGGTGTAAGTTGTGGAACAATTCCGCAACTCTTTAGATGATCGCTAAATTCGTGACTCAAATATTCACCTCCGCGATTAGATCGCAAGGCCTTTATTTTCTTGCCAGATTAATTCTCTACTTCATTTTGAAACTCTTTGAATTTTTCAAAAGTTTCAGACTTATGCCTAATCAAGTAGACATAACCATATCTACTAAAATCATCAGTGAAAGTAATGAAGTAGTGATATCCTCCTCTGGTTGTCGTGCTCATTGGCCCACATACATCAGTATGTATGAGTTCCAACAAGTCTGTCGCTCTCTCAGGTAAACCCGAAAAAGGTGACTTGGTCATCTTTCCAAGTAAACAAGCCTGACATGTCTTGTATGATTCAAAATCAAAGAAAGTTAGAAGACCATCACCATGGAGCTTCTTCATGTGCTTTTCACTTATATACCCCAAACGACAATGCCATAAATAGGTAGGACTCAAATCATTAGGCTGAATCCTTTTAGCACTAACATTGTAAACACATGCATCATCAAGATTCAAAATAAATAACCCATTCACAATGGGAGCATTAGCCATAAACATATCATTCTTAGAGATTACACAACCATTGTTTGCACTCGTGAATGAATAACCATCCCTCATCAAACATGAAGGTGATAAAATGTTTCGACCCATACTAGGAATGTAATAACAATTATTCAACTCCATAATAAATCCTGACGGAAGGTGAAGTTGCATGAAGCCGACAAACAATGCAGCAACCCTTGCTTTATTTCCGACGCGAAAATCCACTTCGCCCTTCTGCACTTCTCTAGTCCTTATTAGCCCCTGCATCGAATTGCAAATATGAGCAACTGATCCGGTATCAAATACCCAAGAGTTAACATAGGAATCAGCGAGAATAATGTCCACAACATTTACAACAAGCGTACCTGAGTTGGAAGTACTCTTACTTCCACTGTTCTTCAAAGAAGCCTGGTACTTGCTGCAGTTTCTCTTCCAGTGGCCATGTTCATGACAAAAGAAGCACCCAATGTCTTCTACAGGTCCAGCCTTTTGCTTGGGTGCAGACTTAGGGATCGTATCCTTAGCCTTGCCCTTCTTCTTCCAAGAAGTACCCTTTTTCTTGAAGCTAGGATTATTCTGCACAGCCATCACATGGCTATGCCCTGCACACTTCTTCATGTCACTTTCTGCTGTTTTAAGCATCCCACATAATTCATTAAGGCCCTTCTCCACCCCATGCATATGGTAGTTCGAAATGAACTGCCCATAGCTGGATGGAAGAGACGCCAAAATGAAGTCAGTGGCCAACTCTTGGCCTAGTGGAAAACCAAGCTTTTCCAAAGTCTGACTGTAACCAACCATTTTGATCACATGGGGGCCTACAGCTGCTCCCTCTGCTAGCTTGCATTCGACAAAGGACTTGGCAACATTGTACCTCTCAGTCCTTGCCTGATCTTGGAACATGTCCTTAAGCGCTACGATCATATCATACGCTTCCTGATCCTCAAACTTCTTTTGGAGTTCAGGTTCCATGCATGCAAGCATAAGACATCTAACCTCAAGAGAATCATCACATGCTCTCTTGTAGGCGTTCTTTAGGGAAGCATATGCATTATCAGCAGGTTCATCGGGGATTGGGGTATCCAGAACCGTTCCCTTTTTATTAGACCTGAGAACAATTCTCAGGTTACATGCAAAGAGAAAGGTGATGTAGTGTTTGGTGCCATTGATCCACAACATAAAACATGCAAAATACTAAGACATGTAACCATGAAAGAGTAAAAGATATTAAAAAATTTAATAGCATATACTCCCACTTAAATCAATATCCCTCTATTGATACTAAGTGATTCAAGATCCACAATCAACAAGTCGACTAGTGAGCTTTAGCATTACTGATAGAAGACAAGGTAAATCGGTAAGCAACACTTGCTAATCATATCACATATGACTCTTGTTGTTGGGTGACATCTCTGTGTCAAAACTAGGTGCCCAACCTTTATGCTCCAAGGTCCTTAACTGTTAAGATGACCTTGTCAAGTTCACCAACACTTATGCTTGTAGGTATCCGATACAAACCCATCCATCCAAGGAAAACCGCGGCACCCTAATTTCATAGGCCCACCAACGATTGTACAGGGCATAGGATGGTGCAAGGTTTGGTTGGGAGGGCATGGTTTAACTTAAACTTTGTGAGGGATCGTTCTACTTCTATCATCTAAGCATGCATAGTAGTAAAACGCATAAGAATAACATTCACATAGATGTGACACAGTATGGCCCATTTTCTCATGGTGATCTCCATCGCCATAGAACCTGTCCACCATGATGATCTCCATCTTCATGTTCCATGTGAGCCATCCTCCAAGTGATGAGTCCTCCAAGAACTAATACAAGCTATTACTCCTAACAGCTAGTAATCAAAATTACATAGTATTGGGATCATCACAAGTTGGCACGCAGGCCATTACAATAAATGACAACACATATGGCTCTAGCCGTGTTGCCCTACTCACAACACGCAGGTCATGCAAAATTTCATACATGCATCACATACATATATGGGCCATACTGATCACATACATCCTGCAAAAACAAGTTATGCATAGAATCGCATTCTACCGGATCATGTGACATCGCAGCACCTAGTTACCTTAACGAGATACAAAAGGGGCTACGATAAAGGGGGGTCTCCCCCTGCGGGGTTCGAAGGGGCAGTGCCCCTCGCGGTATCTACACAATTTTCTTTAAGAATTTTGATCGGCAAATCAAATTTACCATAAACCGACTCCTGTCCCGATTCAATAAAACTCCTTTGATCACGGTACATCGATTTTAGATCTAGGTTCCGATTCGATCAATCATATTGATCTTCGCGTGATTCAACAGGATTTATGTGTCACTATCTACCCCGATGGAGGAAACCGACCGGTAGGGGTAAGTCGTTCGACAACCTCAGAATCACGATCACGGAAAGCAAGATCATAGATCAATCCTGAACCACCGCCATATAAATGATCACATCATTCATATCAATATGCATATCACCATATGCAAATATCCCGAACCTATAACTGAACAACATCGGCTCTGATACCACTGAAGGGATATGGGTAGGCTACACTAGCACAAAACAAAAAAATTCTACCGCGTAAACCAGGAATACTGTTGTCATAGATCACGGGATTACCACTAGACGCGCGGTTGCGGAATTGATGAAGCACGTCGAGGCAGTACAGACGTTCCACGTCTCCTCCTTGTCCTCGTCCCACGAGAAGCTCCCCTTGCGCGGCTCGTCCAAGCGCTACAAATGCAGCGCCTCCGAGGTATCCACACGTACAGGGTGGAAGCGTCAGACGCCGAACTGCTAGGTCCGTGCGTGCAACGCAGGCATGAGGAGTGGCGGCTGGGAATGATCTGAGGTCTCAGGTCTAACCCTGGTCTGCTCACCCCACCCTCTCTTATATAGGCGTCCCTAGTGGGCTTCTACATTAGTAGCCCATTAGTAGCCTAAGCCTGGTCTAATTCGGATCCAATCCTCATTAGGCTTCCAGCCCCTTAAGTGTGTGACCCTATAGGTTCATATGCGTATAGACATGACACGAATACACTTATTTTGTCAATAGTTGGTAGCGGCCTCTAGCAAGACGTGCCAACTCCTAAACGCATACAAAGATCATATCGGACGAACCATCACAAGGTTTAGTACATGTCTTTCCCTTTGCCTCACGATATTTGGTCTAGCTCCAAGCTGACCTCCCTTTCTCGATACTGCGATTCAGAATACCTTTACTAGGTTAACTCTTAACCTTATGTAGCACGGCCATGCATTTCTGGATCCGATCACTCGTGGGGCCCAGAGATATCTCTCTCAAGTAGAGAGGGGCAAATCCCATCTTGATTGACCATGCCTTGCAGCATGTTTCAGGACAAACCCGAAAGCTACCTTTATAACTACCCAGTTACGGTGCAGCGTTTGATAGCCCCAAAGTAGGTCGATCCACATCTCAAGTACATGCGACAATCTCAGGTCTAAGGACAAAACATACATGATGTGTAGAGAGAGAGCTGCAACTAATTGCCAGTCTCAGGTTGGGTCAGTCCAACCCCATGTCCATAACATGTGTCCACATCATTGGTTTGACATCTCCATGTCTATGACTTGCGAAACATAGTCATCAACCAATCGATGTGCTAGTCTAATATTCACGTGTGTCCTCACATGAACTCCGACTAGGGACAACTCTTAAATAACCATACAAGTAAAGAGTTTAACAAACAATTCACATAATTGCTAATCAATACATGTTTCCTGATGTGGATATTCAAGGAACATTACAATAACTCATGGATACATATGAAATATAATCATCTCTATGATTTCCTCTAGGGCATATTTCCTTCAGTCTTATTGATCTCACTAGCGTGCTCAACCTTCCGCTTCCTAGCATCATGACGCTTCCCCTCACCAAGTTTGAGAGGAAGGACCTTTGGGGCTTCAGAGTCACTCAGCCCGGACGCCAGATAGAGCCGACCGCGGAGACCATCACCTTCAAGTTGGTGCATGACGACAAGGAGAAGGGCTTGGATATAGTTATGCAAGAGTTACTTGGGCGTCTGGTAGGGAGAAACTCCAGAGAGCTTAGAGGTCTTTACTTTCACCCCTTCGGGAGACGCGACGAGGAGGGAGAGGCTATTGAGTTCGAGGATGCTGCTAGAGAGACGGTGGAGCCGAATCGCCTGTACCTTCAGGACCTAGAGGTTCCTATTAGGCACCAAGATACTGATAGGACCAACTTCATGCTTAGCAATGACGAACTCTAGGTGCAGCTTCATGAGAAGGACAAGCTCTTCGCGGAGCAAGACGAGATAGTCAAGGAGATGGAGGCCAAGTTTGAGAGCCAGGACAAGAAATTCAAGAGCCAGGAGAAGAGAGTCCAAGACCGGAACAAGAAGATCCGGGAGATGAAAGAAGAACTGGAGGCCAAGGACTTCGAGCTCAAGCACCAGTAGGGTGTGATTGAGAGACTCCGCTCACAGAAGAGGGCTCTAAGGGCCAAGATAGAGGCCTTGACTACCAATGTCGAGGAATACAAGACCGCTATGGAGAATGCAGGTCTTACACTTGTTGATGAGGAGGTTGATGTAGAGGAGTAGTGATGACTACTCATTTATCTTTCATTTACCATGCTTATGATTATTGAGTCGCAATGACCATCCAACATGTGGGTGGCTTGCTATGGTGTGTTTACTTTTTCAAACTTGTTGTTTATGTCGTTGAACCTTATGATTATTTTGATGCTTGTTTTGGTGATTGTCTATGTAATGTATTGTGCATGTTAAGCATCTATGGGTATCTCATTCTTATCCTTATGAAAACCACAGATGCCTCCTCGACGTGCCAACCCCAACCCAAACAACAACAATGTCACCCCCGAGATGCAGCAGCTGATGACAGCACAGGCACAGATGATGCAGATGATGATCACCTTTATGCAGAATCAGGATAACAGCAACAACAACAACAACAACAACAACAACAACAACAACAAAAACAATCAGAACAATCCACCAGGATTTGACATGCTCACCAGGTTCCTAAGACTGAGGCCTGCAAAGTTCTTAGGACCTACTGATCCCATGGTGGACAATGATTGGCTACATTCAGTGAACAAGGATTTGGTAACTGTCGGCTGCACCGATGAGGAGAAGGTCAGGTTTGCAGCACATCTGTTGGAAGGACCAGTAGCCACTTGGTGGGATAACTTCCAGATCACCACTCCCATTGAGGATGTGACATGGGCTATCTTTAAAGATGGATTCTGTACATCTCACATCTCATCAGGAGTGATGAGTTTGAAGAAGAAGGAGTTCCATAACCTGAAACAGCGTCACCGCAGCATGGCTGAATACATTCAGGAGTTCAACAATCTGGCGCGATATGCACCGGATGAAGTTGATACTGATGCCAAGAGGAAAGAGAAATTCCTCGAAGGACTAAATGATGAACTGAATCTGCAGTTATCTGTGGCCTATGTCCCCACCTACCAATCTATCACATCCCAAGATTTTCCAAATCTTGTAATGTGAAAAATAAATAAACAAAATAAATTATTTTTGATTCCAATTGGAAACATCAAAACCTATTTTTATCAAATAAAATCCTAAAGGGATTAAAAAGAGATAAACAAATAATAAATAAAGTTATGATAATTGGAATTACTATTTTTGGATCTTTAAATAAAAAGATATGGTTTTTACAAAGCAAAGGTAGAAATATAAATAAGGATTATTTTATAGAGCCAAATTAAATCTTGGCCAAGCTTTTGAAATAAAATATTTCTATTGATAAAAAGAGTAAAGGTTTAATTAAATAAAATAATAAGGATTTATTAATATCCAATTTTATTTAAGTAAAGGCTTTTCCCATTTTTAAATAAACACTAAAACTTGTTAAAGTATTTTAATTAAAAATTCCAAGTGTTTTATATTTTCAAATAAAACCTACTGATAAGGTTTTGGTATTATTTAGATTTCAAATGGAGTTTTTAGAAAAATTAAATCCTATTTGAATTAAAGACTAAGGTCTATTTATTTAATTATTAATAGATCCTAAAAGAATAAAAGAATTATTTTATTTTTGGACTTTGGATTGTGTTGTTAAACAGAATTAAAATCAACACAAAGTTTGGTGGTTTGAATTGATTTGGTGTTTGAATTGATTTGGTGTTTGAATTATTTGTTTGAAAATCAAAACAGAAATTCAAATAGAAAAAGAAAAAGCATTTTGTATAAAAAAAGTGAATCGAAACAGCCCATCTGGCCAGCCCCGCATCGCAGCCCACCAGCTCTCACCCGCTATGAGCCGTTTTTCACTGCGTAATCAACCCGCAAAGTCACAAACAAGTGGACCCCGCGCCCCCTCTCTCTCTCTCACTGTCAGCCAGACCCCACTACCGCGTCATCATCGTTTCCACCCACGCCAGCCGTTTCCCCCTTTCTCAACGGAGTTCTGCCGCGATTAATCCCCTTGAATACGCGTTGATGGCCGGAGTAAACTCACCAGGGACCATGCTCGTTAAAGTGCCTCGCCCTCCTCTCTCTTTTCCCCCAAGCGCCATCCCCTCTCTGCCTCCAGGCTGTGTCAATCGCGAGCTCGAACCCACTGTCCCCGACGAACTTCTCCGGCGAAATTCCGGCGACTCCGACCGCCTCTCCACTCCCAGAGCATACGAGCTTGCTCTCCAGTCCCATGCGCACTTGCCCGTGTGCTCCATTCGCTTGCGCGCGCTCCAAATCGTCGGCTTCGTCATCACCTGAGCACCGCCGCGTCTGTCCCTTCTCCGACGAACTCCCCAGGTAGCCTCCGTCCATCCCCTTCACTCTCGTTGACATGCGTGTGATCCCCGGCACTGTGCACATCTAACGACCACCTTATTTCGTCTCAGCGTGCCCTGTAGCATCGCCTCCGACGACATCAGAGCGTGCCCGACGCCAACAGCGACTCCACCGAGGAATTGCCAGCAGCTCCGAGCGCCCCTTCGTCCACTTCAACCACCTTGAGCTTCAGCACGTCACGGCGAGTTCGGTAATGGTCTCCTCCCTCTCCTACGCTTCCTAGCTTCGCCGGAATCCTCCTGCCCGAGCGCGCCGCCGCCCACCATCGCAGCGCCGCCAGAGCTTGGTCGTAGCGCTGTGAGCCGTTAGATCGTTATCCAGTGGTTGTGATTAGATCTTAACCGAAGGGGTATGTGTGCATCTGAGCCGTGCGTTTTAAATAAGATCCAAAGACTCGCAGAAGCTGATCCGCACGAAACGGTATCGACCAGTAGGGAAGCGCCACGTGGACATGGTTTGGTTTAAAAACAGAAATTTGAATCTATTGGTTATGCAAACTTGTAAAATTCATAACTTTAATTCTACACGTTCAAATTTTGCAAATTTTATATCAATGGAATCAGCAAGACAAGTACTTTCTGACCATGCACTTTGTTTAGTAAAATGCTTCTGTTAAATTGATTGTTTTTCAGAAACTTGTGTATGCATGTTTAGAATATAAAAATTGTTCAAAAATGATTTTTGAGATAAAACCTTTGGCAAATGGATTGTTTTGAACCTACTGACCTTAGAAACCAACTCATGGATTTGAAAATGTATTTGGTAAAGCTAAAGAGTAAATCTTTGATTTAAAGCATTTCTAGTCAAATAAAAATAATGTTTATTTATAAAAAATGCTTTTGGAGAAAAACCTTTGGGAAATGTTTTGATTTAAACTCTCTGACCCGAAACACAAAGATTTATGTTTTGAAAACATATTTTGATGAACCCTATAGATTGTTGCCTTATTAAAAGCATTTCTCAACCACATAAAATGATACTTTGGTTTAAAAATGGTTTATAGGTAGAATCTTTTGCAAATAGTTTTGCCACTTTATAAAATGACCAATAAGTGTTTTAGAATGTTTATAAAATATTATAAACCACTTTTGTAAATAAAACAAAGTTTGGCATGCTTGGATGAATTGTTTTGTTTCTATTATTTTATGTGATGTTGCTTGGATGGTAGATTGAAATATTGATTGCTTGATTGAATTGTAGTGATTTGAAGAGTGTGAATATTGCAAGATCAAGGAGTGAACTTATATTCTATACCAAAAAGGCAAGTGATGCTTCGTACTTTTGTCCCATTATTTTCACTATGCATTAGTGATATTTCTAAGTAGGACTTGCATGGAATTTTGCTAAGTGTAAACTATGCCATGGGAAATCCTAGTAGATGAAACCTTCGTAGAATTTTCCTAAGTTAAGATTCCTACTACTATCATGCTTAGCTTAGCTAGTAGAAAACAAGTGTGGATTATATTCATACTATGGAATATTTCTAAGGCAAGGACTTGTGTTTTGTTTAATAAAACAACTAAGTGAATGAATCACCTGGGTGGAATGGAAGGAATGGTTTGTGTTGAGTGGTTACACAAGGCCCATTTCTATGGTTTACCTTGTGTATCACACTTGTGGATGGCCACCCAGGAACAAAGAGATTTGAGATGTCAAATGTTGAGAAGCTTCAAGTGCAGCCACTTGGCATTATGGGCTCTGCCTGGATCATATAGGTTGCAATAACTTAGCCAAATGGACAGTTGGTGGTAGGGGATGATAGGTTGGAACGCGTCCATCCTGGTCTAAGGGAAGGCTTCTGAAAGATCTTGTCTTGGGAAACCAAGTCTTGTGGGGAAAGTGCACCACCTCTTCAGAGTGAAAAATCTAAGTACTTAGCCATGTCCCTGGTAAAGGACAATTTGAGCATCAAGACATCGAAGCTATCAAGAATCTCCTCATACAAATTTCTAAGTTAAAAACTTGTGGTTGAACAAGGGTTGAAGGATCACCAATTTCTATTGGGAGATGCCTTGGGTGATTTTGTCAAGCAAAAACTTAGTGTTTTCAAATGATAAGGAAAAACTATTTTGAGCAAAGCAAGCCTAAGCTCCACTTAGCCAAATGCATTTAGATAATAGACTCCACTATACTACCATAGTATCACTTGCCAATACAATTCAAATGTATTGACCCTTGTGGATGTAACTTGTTATGTTGCAGGTTTGTTTGATAATAGTGAAGTTTGTTGACATAGGATTACAAGTCTACAACCAACATGTTTGCCTGTGGCACTTTGAAGATGAAGGACCCCATGCTATTGTTATATTCTGTTGCATTGTAATGAGATAGCCAAATGAGCTATGTAAGATGTAATAAATTATTTTATTCCTGGTTATAAAGTTGTATTATGACCTTTGTTTCTTGATATTACATCTTAACTGTGGATGCTAGCTATTGATCCAGGGACTAGCATTGTAAACACAGGGATCTCTACCTTATTAAAGGTTGGGAACCTTACAGATGGTATCAGAGCATTGTGTTGCCTGTAGGATTTGTAAACCTAGGATTGGACAAAACCCCTTAGAAAAATAGGAGTTATATTTGTTCCAAAACTTATTTATAAACAATCTTGTAAATTCTTTCCTCAACCACTTTTGGTTTTGATTCTACATCTCTTCTATTTCAAACTTGATGGACAAAGCCTACCCCATGGCCAAAGACTTCACCATATGCAAAGGACTTCATCAACTCAAATGACTTCAACATCTTCAAGTGATTTCAACTTTATTTTCACCAAGGACTTCAACTTAGATATCACTAAGGACTACAAGTGAGACAAGAAATATTACTCAAGACTTGAAGACTAAGGGAATACAACTTAGAAGGAACCATCATCACTTTAGAGTTTTGTGACCAAGAATTTTCCCAAGGAAACCATGATCTCATTCAAGAGGAATCCACCAAGGAGGATAGAATGATTTCAAGTGAACCAAATTCACCAACTTATGTGGTGTAACAAAAATATTTTATTGCCTAAAGATGTTCTTGAACTTGTTGTTTCAATGGAATGTTTGTTTGTGATTGCTTGCACATTGCTTGTGTGAATTGTGTTGTGTGTGATTAGAACTATTTCCTTAGAAATCTTTTGCCTATTCTAATCCCAATCCAACCCAAACAGATGACTACTCCAAGAAACTGCAACATCAAGGATAGTGACAACAACAACCAAGAGATCAACATGAGAGAACTCATAGTAACCCAAACCCAGTTGAACCAAGTGACAGCTCAATTTTTAGCCAACACCAGTGAGTTAGATCCAACCATGCAAAGGTTTTTGGAAACCCAAACCCAATTGTTGCATAAGGTGACAAATCAAATAATCAACATGGGAAACAATCCTTTCCAGGGAGTTTATGACAGCAAGGATGTCAAGGATGATATTCTAGAAGGAACTCAAGCTTGCAATAATTGTGGAGTCAAGGATCACACTTCCCAAGAGCATGAAGGTCAATGCCCCAATTGTGAAGAGAAACATCCAACTAATCAATGCCCCACAACACAAGCTACTTGTTTCCTATGTGAAGGAAATAATCATGTCCCTATCCAATGCCCCATCTATTCCATAGTTCAACAAAGGAAACAAGGTGGAGTGCATCAACAGTTTGTAAACCCTCAAGAAGGAACAACTTCTACCAAGAAGTATGAAGACAAGGTCAAAACTATACATCATAAGGCCAAATCCAAAGTGTCCACAAAGTGTTGCTACTCTTGTGAAGAAGAAGGTCATATCTCTAGTAAATTCCCCAAGAAGAGAGAAAGATTTCCCACCTATGTGGTGAAGTATGAAGAGCATGAACTAGAAGAACTCCTAGCTTTGGAGAGACCCAAGAAGAAGAAGAAATGCCCCAATCCTAGCAAGAAGGACATTACTGAAGAGCAATGTTACACTTGCAAAGAGATGGGACACTATGCCAATGAATGCCCAGAAAAGAAGAAGAACCAAGGAAACAAACAAGAGGCAAGAATACCAAAGGAAAAGAAAGATATCAGCCAAGCGATGTGTTTCAATTGCAAAGAACCAGGACATTATGCAAGCAATTGTCCAGAAAAGATGAAGCACAAGATAAACAAGCCTATGAAGGATCTCAGCCTTGTCACATGTTTCAAGTGTGGAAACAAAGGACACAATGCAGATGTTTGCCCAGAGAAGTTTCAACAAGATTCCAAGAAAGCCAAGAAATAAACTGGTTGGAAAGTTTTTAAGGGTGGTAGTACCCTAGTTGCTTTGAGCCAACTTGTAACCCTTAGCCTCCCCAAATCTCGGGACGAGATTTATTTTAAGGGTGGTAGTATTTCACATCCCAAGATTTTCCAAATCTTGTAATGTGAAAAATAAATAAACAAAATAAATTATTTTTGATTTTTAGGGTGAGAAGAAACTTTTTGATTCCAATTGGAAACATCAAAACCTATTTTGATCAAATAAAATCCTAAAGGGATTTAAAAGAGATAAACAAATAATAAATAAAGTTATGATAGTTGGAATTACTATTTTTGGATCTTTAAATAAAAAGATGTGGTTTATAAAGCAAAGGTAGAAATATAAATAAGGATTATTTTATAGAGCCAAATTAAATCTTGGCCAAGCTTTTGAAATAAAATATTTCTATTGATAAAAAGAGTAAAGGTTTAATTAAATAAAATAAAAAGGATTTATTAATATCCAATTTTACTTAAGTAAAGGCTTTTCCCATTTTTAAATAAACACTAAAACTTGTTAAAGTATTTTAAATAAAAATTCCAAGTGTTTTATATTTTCAAATAAAACTTACTGATAAGGTTTTGGTATTATTTAGATTTCAAATGGAGTTTTTAAATAAATTAAATCCTATTTGAATTAAAGACTAAGGTCTATTTATTTAATTATTAATAGATCCTAAAAGAATAAAAGAATTATTTTATTTTTGGACTTTGGATTGTGTTGTTAAACAGAATTAAAATCAACACAAAGTTTGGTGGTGGTTTGAATTGATTTGGTGTTTGAATTATTTGTTTGAAAATCAAAATAGAAATTCAAATAGAAAAAGAAAAGTAATTCTGTATAAAAAAAGTGAATCGAAACAGCCCATCTGGCCAGCCCAGCAGCGCAGCCCACCAGATCTCACCCGCTGTGAACCGTTTTTCACTGAGTAATTAACCCGCGAAGTCACAGACAAGTGGACCCTGCGCCCCTATCTCTCTCTCTCACTGTCAGCCGGACCCCACTGCCGCGTCATCATCGTTTCCACCCGCGCCAGCCGTTTCCCCCTTTCTCAACGGTGTTCTGCCGCGATTAATCCCCTTGAATACGCGTTGATGGCCGGAGTAAACTCACCAGTGACCACGCTCGTTAAAGCGCCTCGCCCTCCTCTCTCTTTTCCCCCAAGCGCCATCCCCTCTCTGCCTCCAGGCTGTGTCAATCGCGAGCTCGAACCCACTGTCCCCGACGAACTTCTCCGGCGAAATCCCGGCGACTCCGACCGCCTCTCCACTCCCAGAGCATACGAGCTTGCTCTCCAGTCCCATGCGCACTTGCCCGTGTGCTCCATTCGCTCGCGCGCGCTCCAAATCGTCGGCTTCGTCATCACCTGAGCACCGCCGCGTCTGTCCCTTCTCCGACGAACTCCCCAGGTAGCCTCCGTCCATCCCCTGCACTCTCGTTGACACGCGTGTGATCCCCAGCGCTGTGCGCATCTAACGAACACCTTATTTCGTCTCAGCGTGCCCCGTAGCATTGCCTCCGACAACATCAGAGCGTGCCCGATGCCAACGGCGACTCCGGCGAGGAATTGCCAACAGCTCCGAGCGCCCCTTCGTCCACTTCAACCACCTTGAGCTTCAGCACGTCACGGCGAGTTCGGTAATGGTCTCCTCCCTCTCCTATGCTTCCTAGCTTCGTCGGAACCCTCCTGCCCGAGCGCGCCGCTGCCGCCCACCGTCGTAGCGCCGCCAGAGCTTGGTCGTAGCGCTATGAGCCGTTAGATCGTTATCCAGTGGTTGTGATTAGATCTTAACCAAAGGGGTATGTGTGCATCTGAGCCGTGCGTTTTAAATAAGATCCAACGACTCACAGAAGCTGATCCGCAAGAAATGGTATCGACCAGTAGGGAAGCGCTGCGTGGACATGGTTTGGTTTAAAAACAGAAATTTGAATCTATTGGTTATGCAAACTTGTAAAATTCATAACTTTAATTCTACACGTCCAAATTTTGCAAATTTTATATCAATGGAATCAGCAAGACAAGTACTTTCTGACCATGCACTTTGTTTAGTAAAATGCTTCTGTTAAATTGATTGTTTTTTCAGAAACTTGTGTATGCATGTTTAGAATATAAAAATTGTTCAAAAATGATTTTTGAGATAAAACCTTTGGCAAATGGATTGTTTTGAACCTAATGACCTTAGAAACGAAATCATGGATTTGAAAATGTATTTGGTAAAGCTAAATAGTAAATCTTTGATTTAAAGCATTTCTAGTCAAATAAAAATAATGTTTATTTATAAAAAATTGCTTTTGGAGAAAAACCTTTGGGAAATGTTTTGATTTAAACTCTCTGACCCTAAACACAAAGATTTATGTTTTGAAAACATATTTTGATGAACCCTAGAGATTGTTGCCTTATTAAAAGCATTTCTCAACCACATAAAATAATACTTTGGTTTGAAAATGGTTTGTAGGTAGAATCTTTTGCAAATAGTTTTGCCACTTTATAAAATGACCAATAAGTGTTTTAGAATGTTTATAACCTATTATAAACCACTTTTGTAAATAAAACAAAGTTTGGCATGCTTGCATGCATTGTTTTGTTTCTATTATTTTATGTTATGTTGCTTGGATGGTAGATTGAAATATTGCTTGCTTGATTGAATTGTAGTGATTTGAAGAGTGTGAATATTGCAAGATCAAGGAGTGAACTTATATTCTCTACCAAAAAGGCAAGTGATGCTTCATACTTTTGTCCCATTATTTTCACTATGCATTAGTGATATTCCTAAGTAGGACTTGCATGGAATTTTGCTAAGTGTAAACTATGCCATGGGAAATCCTAGTAGATGAAACCTTAGTAGAATTTTCCTAAGTTAAGATTCCTACTACTATCATACTTAGCTTAGCTAGTAGAAAACAAGGGTGGATTATATTCATACTATGGAATATTTCTAAGTCAAGGACTTGTGTTTTGTTTAATAAAACAACTAAGTGAATGAATCACATGGGTGGAATGGAAGGAATGGTTTGTGTTGAGTGGTTACACAAGGCCCATTTCTATGGTTTACCTTGTGTATCACACTTGTGGATGGCCACCCAGGAACAAAGAGATTTGAGATGTCAAATGTTGAGAAGCTTCAAGTGCAGCCACTTGGCATTATGGGCTCTGCCTGGATCATATGGGTTGCAATAACTTAGCCAAATGGACATTTGGTGGTAGGGGATGATAGGTTGGAACGCGTCCATTCTGGTCTAAGGGAAGGCTTCTGAAAGATCTTGTCTTGGGAAACCAAGTCTTGTGGGGAAAGTGCACCACCTCTGCAGAGTGAAAAATCTAAGTACTTAGCCATGTCCCTGGTAAAGGACAATTTGAGCATCAAGACAAGGAAGCTACCAAGAATCTCCTCATCCAAATTTCTAAGTTAAAAACTTGTGGTTGAACAAGAGTTGAAGGATCACCAATTTCTATTGGGAGATGCCTTGGGTGATTTTGTCAAGCAAAAAACTTAGTGTTTTCAAATGATAAGGAAAAACTATTTTGAGCAAAGCAAGCCTAAGCTCCACTTAGCCAAATGCATTTAGATCATAGACTCCACTATACTACCATAGTATCACTTGCCAATACAATTCAAATGTATTGACCCTTGTGGCTATAACTTGTTATGTTGCAGGTTTGTTTGATAATAGTGAAGTTTGTTGACATAGGATTACAAGTCTACAACCAACATGTTTGCCTGTGGCACTTTGAAGATGAAGGACCCCATGCTATTGTTATATTCTGCTGCATTGTAATGAGATAGCCAAATGAGCTATGTAAGATGTAATAAATTATTTTATTCCTGGTTATAAAGTTGTATTACGACCTTTGTTTCTTGATATTACATCTTAACTGTGGATGCTATCTATTGATCCAGGGACTAGCATTGTAAACATAGGGATCTCTACCTTATTAAAGGTTGGGAACCTTACACAATCCCTTTGTGACAAGGCTACCATCTTGGAGAACAAGATGAAACAGGTTGAAAGCAGAAAGAGGAAGCACAGCTCTGACAAGCACAGCTCGGGATCGTCTCACAGGTGTTCCCATCATGATGATAGTGGGAGTTCTGGATCCCACAAACACGGAAAGTACAACAACCATCACAGCCACAACCGCCATCATGACAACAAGCATCACCGTAGTCATGATAACGACAAGTACAAGAACCACAAGGGTGGATACAAGAGCCACCACAATGGAAGTGGAAGTGGTAGTGGAAGCCAGCCTGTCAAGAAGGATCTCAGTGAGGTTGAATGCTTCAAGTGTAAGAAGATGGGGCATTATGCAAATGAGTGCCTAGAAGAAAAAGTTGAAGGTGCCAACAAGCCCAACCCTTTCCAGAAGGGACAGGTGAACCACATCAATGTGGAAGAGATCTATGAGGAACCTGATGCTGTGGCTGGTAAGTTCAAACTCAATTCAGTTCCAGCACTTGTTATTTTTTATACGGGCGCATTACATTCATTTCATATCAAGAGCATTTGTTGATAGAAATGAAATTCCAGTTGAAACTATTGGGTGTCCTATAAAAGTAAGTTCTCCTGGTGGAGAAATGATAGTGAACTTAGGATGTGATGACCTAGTCATAGAGTTTGGGAAGTATAAGTTTCCCATTAATTTGATAATTCTAAATTCCCAAGGATTGGATGTCATTTTGGGAATGGACTGGATGACTAAGTACAAGGGTGTACTAGACTGTGCCAAGCATACTGTCACACTCACAACCCCAGATAGTAAAAGGATTAGATTCAAGACCAATTTTGAATCTAAAGGGAGTAAGCTAAATTATCTTATGGGGGTTAGCATAGAAAGTGTGCCAATTGTGAGAGAATATCCGGATGTGTTTCTGAAAGAATTACCGGGAATGCCACCAGATAGAGATGTGGAATTTCTGATTGACTTGCGGCCAGGATCAGGACCAATATCTAAGATACCTTACAAGATGTCAGTTGATGAGTTGAAAGAACTCAAGAAACAACTTGGAGAACAATTGCAGAAAGGATTTATTCAACCAAGTTCTTCATCTTGGGGAGCACCAGTCTTGTTTGTGGAAAAGAAAGATAGAAGTCAAAGGTTATGCATAGATTATCGTTCACTCAATGAGGAGACTATCAAGAACAAATATCCTTTGCCCAGAATCAATGACTTGTTTGATCAGCTAGAAGGAGCATGTGTGTTCTCAAATATTGATCTCCGGTCAGGTTATTTTCAGCTTAAGATAAGAGAGCAAGACATACCTAAGATAGCTTTCACCACTAGGTATGGATTGTATGAGTACATAGTGATGCCATTTGGTTTGACCAATGCACCAGCTTACTTCATGAATATGATGAACAAGGTGTTCATGGAGTTCCTTGACAAGTTTGTTGTTGTTTTCATCGATGACATTTTGATCTACTCCAAGAACAAATAAGAGCATGAAGGACATTTGCGTTTAATACTTGAGAAGCTTAAAGAGCATAAGATGTATGCTAAATTCAGCAAGTGTGAATTCTGGTTGAATGAAGTTGGATTTCTTGGACACGTTGTGTCAGGAGATGGTGTAGCAGTTGATCCCGTAAAAGTGTTAGATGTAGCTGAATGGGAATCTCCTAAATCAGTGAAAGAAGTTCGTAGTTTTCTTGGCTTGGCAGGATACTATAGAAGATTCATTGAAAATTTCTCCAAGGTAGCTAAGCCAATGACGGAGTTACTAAAGAAAGACAAGAAGTTTGCTTGGTCTGAAGGGTATGAACTCAGTTTCTAGGAATTGAAGAAGAGACTAGTGATAGCACCAGTCCTATGTCTGCCAGATTTGGAGAAGGATTTCCATGTGTATTGTGATGCATCCCATCATGGATTAGGTGCAGTTCTAGTGCAGGAAGGTAAAGTTGTGGCTTATGCCTCGAGACAACTCAAAACTCATGAGGTAAATTACCCTACTCATGATTTGGAGTTAGCCTCTATTGTCCAACATGGAGACATTATCTTTTGGGAAAGCGATGTGAAGTGTTCACAGATCACAAAACTTTGAAGTATATCTTCACTCAGAAAGAAATCAACATGAGACAAAGAAGATGGCTAGAACTCATCAAAGACTATGACTTGAGTTTGCAATACCATCCCGGTAAAGCAAATGTTGTAGCGGATGCACTAAGCCGTAAGGTATTTGTGAATGGCCTTACTAGGGGAGAGTTGCTAGATGATCTGTGTGCCCAATTTAGAGACCTCAGACTGGAGATTGTGCCTGAAGGACATCTCATGTCATTGGATGTTCAACCCACCTTGTTGGACAAAATCAAGGAAGCCCAAAAGACGGACAAGGAAAT
This sequence comes from Avena sativa, assembly GCA_916181665.1. Classification (NCBI taxonomy): domain Eukaryota; kingdom Viridiplantae; phylum Streptophyta; class Magnoliopsida; order Poales; family Poaceae; genus Avena; species Avena sativa. The sequence goes on along the minus strand of OV702283.1, from coordinate 147,835,648 downwards.
TGAAGAGATTAAGGAAAAGATTGGCAAGGGAAAAGCCAAAGGATTCCGTGAAGACGAACAGGGTACTTTATGGTATGGAAAACGTATCTGCGTTCCGCAAGATCCGGAGCTTTGGAAACTGATTTTACAAGAAGCACACAACTCACCATATTCCATTCATCCGGGTAACACCAAAATGTACATGGATATGAAGGAAAGATTTTGGTGGAATAATCTCAAGAAAGACATCGCCGAACATATTGCTTTGTGTGATGTATGTAGTAGAGTGAAAGAGGAACATCAGAAACCAGCAGGTCTGCTACAACCACTACCTATTCCTGATTGGAAGTGGGACAAGATTGGCATGGACTTTATCACTGGATTGCCAAGGACCAGGTAAGGATATGATTCTATTTGGGTAGTAGTGGATCACCTCACTAAAGTGGCTCATTTCATACCCGTGAAGACAACCTATACAAGTGCTAAGTTGGCCAAGATCTATATGAATAGGATTGTGTGTCTGCATGGAGTACCCAAGAGTATTGTGTCTGATAGGGGAACTCAATTCACTTCTCATTTTTGGAGGCAACTACATGAATCATTGGGAACGAGATTGGAATTCAGTACTGCTTTTCATCCCTGGACCGATGGACAGACAGAAAGGACCAACCAGATTCTAGAGGATATGTTGAGGGCATGTGCCCTAGACTATGGAGCTAGTTGGGATGAAAGTCTTCCTTACACAGAATTCTCTTATAACAACAGCTATCAAGCCAGTATTGAGATGGCACCGTTTGAGTTTCTCTATGGGAGAAAGTGTACTACCCCATTGCTATGGAATGGTGTGGGAGAAAGAAATTTGTTCGGACCCAAACTAATCAAAGAGGCCGAAGATAAAGTCAAGCTAGTAAAGGACAGATTGAAGATAGCACAATCCCGACAGAAGAGCTACGCAGATCCTAAGCGTAGAGAAGTCACCTATGAAGTGGGTGATAGAGCTTATCTTAGAGTGTCACCACTTCGTGGAGTGAAGAGATTTGGAGTCAAAGGAAAATTGGCCCCAAGATATGTTGGACCATTCAAGATTCTGAGTCGTAAAGGAGAAGTAGCTGATGAGATTGAATTGCCAGAATCATTTTCTTCCGTTCACAATGTGTTTCATGTGAGTCAGCTAAAGAAATACCATCCAGAGATGGAAGAGACTTCTTTAAAGGATACTATACCTTTGGAGGAGGTCCAATTGGAAAGTGATCTCACTTATGAGGAAAAACCTATCAAGATTCTTGAGACTGCATAAAGAGTTACTCAGACAAAGAGTATCAAATTCTGCAAAGTATAGTGGAGCCATCATTCCGAAGAAGAAGCAACATGGGAAAGAGAAGATGACCTTCGGAAAGACCACCCTCACCTATTTGCTAGCCAATCCGAATCTCGAGGGCGAGATTCACCTTAAGGGGGTTAGATTTGTAACATCCCTAAAATCATGTTTTAAAAGTTCACATCATTCATGCATTCATACTCATCTTAGGATCTTTTCCTCAAAAATCAGAAACTTGTGATCTATCATTTTATGTAAGCAAGGCATTCACCCAATGCTACTCTCTAGTATGAGATTATTTGTTTTAAACCAAAGATATTTGATCGTAAGTTTTTTTGATAATTTCCAAAGATTGGACAAAGTTTTTTTCAAAACAAAGAATGAATTTAAAACCATTTTTATACCTTTATTAAACAATGGTAAAGGCATTATTTTCCTTTAAAATTTCAAATGACCAAAGTAAGTTTGAGTGAACAACAGTTCTAAATGCTCAATTAAGATCTGGATCCATCCAACAAAAATTCAGAACAAATTTGAATTCATTTTGGTTTGAAAATCATTTGAAAATGTTTTCAGAAAATAAAATTAGAAATAGAAAAAGATAAAAGAAAGTGGAAAAGGCCGGTGCTGCCATTTTGGCCCAGTACAGGAACCAGCCCACTAAGCCCACCCGGGCCATTCCCCCTCTGCTCCTTCTCTCACCCGCATCGAACCAACCCCGCAGCCACTGAACGTTGGGCCCTCTCCATGTCAGCGTCGTCTTCCCCAAACTCCGCGCGCAGACGCCGTCGCCGCCCGTTTCCTCCCCCTTCACTGCCGCAAATTAAGCCGCTTAATTCCCATTGAATCACCAATTAATTGACACCCCTGCTCTGGATACTTAAACACCTCACCGTCGCGGTCATTTTCCCCCACACTACACACTCTACTCGCCACCAGGCTGTCAGTATTTCGAGTCGCACCGCCGCTGCCGGACGAACTCTGGCGTGCGATCAGGGTGAGCTCCGACCGCCCCTCTGCCTCTGGTTCAAACAAGCGTGACCAACATGATCTTGCGCGTCTCCTGATACCATTTGTTTGCCCTCTCGTGACCTAGGTCGCCATCCCCGTTCACGCCAACAAACGACAGAACCTCCGCTCGACTCCGACGAGCAATCTAGGTAAAACCCGACCGCCCCTTGTATTCTCCTTGACCCTATAGTGTTCGCAGTAACCTTGCGCATTTCCTGATACATCTGGTTCGTGCTAGGGCGATCCAGAGCCTCGGCAACGACCTCTTTTGCAAGCACCCGACGCCGCCAGCAAGTCTGACGAGCCCCAGCGACCTCTGCAGCGCGCCCCGACCCTGCTCGTCTACACGTTGAGCTTCCTCGTGATCTTGCAAGTCTGGTAAGACACACCACAACCCCCAGCCCCTCTTGTATTCGCCGGACCGTCTCCGCCAGTAGCGCAGCCGCCGCGGTAGCCATTTGCGCCTCCCGTTGTTGGTCAGAGCAACGTGGTCCGCTGGATCTAGATCTAGCGGATGCGATTAGAACAACCCGCGAAGGGGTATGCGCAGATCTGGGCCGTGCTTAGTTAGTTAGATCCAACGGCCGCGAGCATGATCCAGCGCGAACAGGTATCGTCCAATCAGGAGCTGCCGCGTGGCATGTGTTTTGTTTTATAATCTGAATTAGATCTATTAGTGATTCAAACTTGCAAAATTCATAACTTTTGATCCACACGTTCAAATTTTGTAAATTTTATATCATTGGAATCAGGAGAAAGAATTCTATCCAATTATGAACTGTGTTTAATAAATTGCATCTGTAAAATGGGTTGTTTTTGCAGAGACATTTCTAAGCTTATTTTGCATATAAAAATTATATGGAAAATGTTCCAAGGACCAAATTAATTGTATTTAGTGTATAATTGTTTTCCTTATGACTCAGTACTGTTTCACTTGTCTTGTTTGATGTAGAAAAATCATCACATGGCATTTGCATGCATTCATATATTTTTGCTTGTATATTTTGATATGTGATTTTGGTGCTATCATTTTATGTGTATATTTTGGTGCTTGTAGTGATTGTGGTTGTGAAGATTGTTGCTACTCCCCCAACTACCAAGGCAATTGGTGCTTCATATTTATGTCCCAATATTTTTGCCTATGCATTAGAAATATTTTGTATAGGGCTTGCATGAATATTTTGCTAAGTATCTATATGCTATGCTTGGGAAATCCTAGTAGTTGTAGAAATGTTAGAATTTCCTCAAAGTTAAGATACTTGTTTTTCCATGCTTAGCCTAGCTAATAGAAACCAAGGGTGGAATATATTCATGCTATGGAAAATATTGTTAAGTCTTTGACTTATGTTTTTGCTTAATAGAACAACTAAGTGAATGAAACACCTGGGTGGAATGGAAAGAATGGTTTGTGTTGAATGGTTACACAAGGCCCATTTCTATGGTTTACCTTGTGTATCTCACTTGTGGAAAGCCACCCAGGAACAAAGGGATTTGAGATGCCAAATGTTAAGAAGCTTCTAGTGCAGCCACATGGCATTATGGGCTCTGCCTGGATCATATAGGTTGCAATAACTTAGCCATTTGGACAGTTGGTGGTAGTGGGATGATAGGTTGGAACGCGTCCATTTGGTCTAAGGGAAGGCTTCTGAAAGGTCCTGTCTTGGTGAAAATCAAGTCTTGTGGGGAAAGTGCACAACATCTGCAGATGGAAGAATCTAAGTACTTAGCCATGTCCCTGGTATTGGACAACTTGAGCATCAAGACATGGAAGATATCAAGAATCTCCTCATCTCAATTTTCTAAGTTAAAACTTGTCGTTGAACAAGGGTGTAGGTTCACCAATTTCTATTGGTGGTTCCTTGGGAAAGTTTTGTCAAAGAAAAACTTGGTGTTTTCAACTGATAGGTAAAACCTATTTTGAGCAAAGCAAGCCTAAGCTACACTTAGCCAAATTCATGTAGTAACTAGATGTTGATATTCTACTAAGGTATCACTTGCCAATACTATTCCAATGTATTGACCCACTGTGGCTGTAACTTGTGATGTTGCAGGTTACTCTGATGATGATTAGGGGTTATGAGTCTACACTCAACATGCTTGCATGTGGCACATGAAGATGAAGACTACTATTTTATATTGTTAAGTTAAACTCTTGTACTAGCCTATGGCTATGGAGTTGTAAAAGACTATGTTATCTCTGGAATGACGATGTAATAATGACCTTTGTTTCTGTGTACTTCATCTTAAACTGTGGATGCTAGCAATTGATCCAGGGACTAGCATTGCAAACACAGGGATCTTTACCTTTATAAAGGTGGGATCTTACACATGATCACCATGACGAGCCTCCTCCGCATCATGAAGAAAGGGAGAGGTCCATTGAGCATGTGGCTCACCGCCCTCCTCGTCACATGACTCAAGACAATGCTCATCGTCATGATGACCAAAGACCGAACCAACCTCGTGAGGACTAAGCGCCTCCTCCTCGTCATCAACCGCGCCAAGAACAAGAGAAAGCTCCCCAAGTTCGTCGTGAGGACCAAGCGCCTCCCCCTCGTCATCAACCGCGCCAAGGACACGAGCAAGCTCCCCAAGCTTGTCGTGCAGACCAAGTTCCTCCACCAAATGCAGCACCAGAATAACCGCAAGGGCAACACCACCATAACCAAGCAAGACGTGAGAGATCGGATGATGAAGATGCCCACCAACATTATGGCAACCACCGACGCCGGAACCGCAATGAAGAGGAAACTTTCGGAAAGCTCAAATTCACCATGACCAAGTTCACTGGTTCCAATGAACCCTAAGAATATCTTTTGTGGGAACTCAAGGTTGACAAGATCTTCCGCATGCACAACTATAGCAATGAGAAGATGATGGCCAATGCATCCCTACAGTTTGATGACTATGCCAACCTTTGGTGGAAACAAGTCCAACTCGCTCGTGAAGAAAAAGAAGAGCCTCCAACTACAACTTGGCAAGATATGAAGGCTCATATGAGATCCCGCTTTGTTCCTTCGCATTACACTCATGACCTCTTCAACAAGCTCCAAACGCTTAGTCAAGGAACAAAGACCGTGGAAGAGTACTTCAAGAAAATGGAGCTCAACATGATCTGTGCCAACATTGAAGAGCGTGATGAACAAACAATTGCACGCTTCCTTAATGGCTTGAACCACCCAATCAAGCGCATCACCGAGTTCCAAAAGTACAACAACATGGTTGAGCTTGTGCACATAGCAACAAAAGCCGAACGTCAAGTGCAAGAGGATATCAAGTACAACAAGCCAAAGACGTACTTCACCTACAAGTAAGCGCCAACCACTACATCAACAACCACAAATGGAAGCTCATCAAGTACCACCAAGCTTCCCTTCAAGCCAACACTTCGTCAATGAAAACCGCCCCCAAGTGGCAAATATACAAAGGATGATCAACCATTCAATGGTGAATGCTACAAGTGTGGAGGCAAAGGACACAAGTAGGCCACATGTGGAAACAAGAAAGTTTTTTTCATCCACGACAATGGCAATGAAGAAAAATTGAGTGAAGATGAGTTTGATGCAAGGGTCAAGGAAGCTTTGGTAAGGCAACATTTGGAAGATGACCAAGAACTACTTGTGTGTGAGCATGATGCAAGTCCATCACTTGTTGTCACAAGGGTCTTAACTACTCAAGTCAATGAGAATGAAGACCAAATATCAAACATCTTTCAAACACATGCCGGTATCAATGGGAAATTCATCAAAGTTGTCATCGATGGAGGGAGTTGCCACAATCTTGCAAGCACGGAATTGTGTGAGAAGCTCAACCTCACCCTCCATCCACACAAGTACCCCTACCATATACAATGGCTAAGTGGCCAAGGGTCCATCAAGATCAAGCACACCGTCTCGGTAACTTTCTCAGTTGGACCATACAAGGACACAGTGGATTGTGATGTGGTTCCCACGACAGTTTGCCATATGTTGCTAGTTAGTATGTGGCAATATGACAAGCGTGCTTTGCATAATGGTCACACAAACACTTATACCTTCAAATGGCTTGACAAGACTTGTGTTTTGTAACCAATGACTCCTAGCCAAATAATTTTGGACAATGCAAAGGCTTTAGCGAGGGCGCAAAGCACAACACCATCTTGTGAGAAGAGCGGTGAGCGATAGAACCACACTATAGTGAGTGAGAGCCACAAGCCAAACTCGAGTGGAAAAACTAAGTGTTCTTCTTTCCACCAAAAGTGAGATCAGAGAAGTGCGGAACAACCCATCCATCTTGCACTATGTCCATATATGCAAGGGACTAGCGCAAGGAACTAATGAATTGACAAATGTTCCTCCTTCTTTGACGGCTATTTTGCAGGAATTCCAAGATGTGTTCCCCGAAGAGCTTCCTCATGGACTACCCCTCTTCGTGGAATCGAGCACCGCATCGACCTCATACCCGACGCACCCCTCCCAAATCGCGCCGCATACCGCACGAACCCGGAATAGACGAAGGAGATAGAAAGACAAATCAACTAACTCGTCTCCAAAGGTTTGATCCAAGTAAGAACTAGCCCAAGGGCGGTACCCGTGATTCTTGTCCCAAAGACGGATGATACGTTGCGGTTATGCATGGACTGCCATCCAATCAATGATATCACTGTGTGTTATCGACATCCTATACCGCATCTTGATAACATGCTTGATGAGTTGTCTGGAGCCACTATATTTTTGAAAATTGATCTTCGTAGTGGTTACCATCAAATACGCATGGCTGAGGGTGATGAGTGGAAAACCACCTTCAAGACCAAACTTGGTCTCTATGAATGGTTGGTTATGCCTTTTGGCTTATCTAATGCCCCTTCCACCTTCATGCGCCTTATGAACCATATTTTGAGATATCTCATTGGGAAGAGTGTCGTTGTTTACTTTGATGACATTCTTGTCTATAGAAAGTCAGTAGAGGAGCATGTTACTCATGTTAAGGAGGTTCTCCAAATCCTTCGTCATGAAAATCTCGATGCTAATCTCCCAAAGTGCACTTTTGCCAAAGACAAACTGATTTTCCTTGTATTTTTTGTTTCTTCTAATGGCATTGAGGTTGATGTCTCAAAAGTTAAGGACATACGAGATTGTCCCGTCCCAACCAATGTTAGTGAAATTCGTAGTTTTCATGGGTTGGCCGTTTTCTACCGTCGCTTTGTGAAAGACGTTTCTACCATTGCTTGCCCTCTAAACGAGTTGACCAAGAAAAATGTCACATTCGTTTGGGGCAAAGCTCAACAAAAGGCATTTGATGAGCTCAAAAAGAGGCTCGCCGAAGCACCACTCCTTGCTTTACCGGATTTCAAAAAAACTTTTGAGATCGAATGTGACACTAGTGGTATTGGCATTGGAGGCATCCTTATGCAAAATGGGCGTCCTATTGCATACCATAGTGAGAAACTTGATGGCGCATGCCTTAACTACCCAATTTATGACAAAGAGCTTTTTGCCTTAGTCCGCGTCCTTTAAGTGTGGCAACACTACCTTTGGCCCAAAGAATTTATCATACATTCCTACCATGAGTCATTGAAATATCTTAAGGGTCAAGATAATTTGAGTAAACGGCATGCCAAGTGGGTTGAGTTCATGGAGTATTTTCCTTATATTTTCAAGTACAAGAAGGGCAAAGAAAATGTAGTGGCGGATGCCTTATCCCGCAAAAATATGAGCCTTCTTACGCGCCTCAAAGTAAATGTCTTGGGACTTGATAGCATCAAATATTTGTACTCTTCTAACCCATTCTTCGGGTCAATTTTCACTAAGTGTTCAATAGAAAAAGGGGTTGATGATTTATATTTGCATAAGGGTTTTCTATTCAAACAAAACAAGCTTTGCATTCTGAAGTCGTCCCTCCAAATTTTTATTCTTCAATAGTCCCATGGTGGAGGCCTTATGGGTCACTTTGGCCATGACAAGACATATGGCATGCTTTCCACTCAATACTATTGGCCCAAGATGAAGCGCGACGTGGAACGCCACGTCCAACGATGCACTACTTGTGTCCAAGCTAAGTCTAAGTCTAACCCTTTTGGTCTTTATATGCCATTGCCTATTCCTCATGCACCTTGGTCGGACATTAGCATGGACTTTGTGTTAGGCTTGCCTAGGTCTAGACATGGCCATGATTCTATATTTGTTGTAGTAGATCGTTTTTCAAAAATGCAACACTTCATTCCGTGCCATAAGACCGATGATGCTTCACATGTGGCAAATTTGTTTTCAGGGAAATAATCCTTCTTCACGGTGTACCAAGAACAATCGTTTCCGACCGCGACGTCAAGTTCATGAGCTACTTTTGGAAGACACTCATGGCCAAGCTCGGAATCAAGCTACTATTCTCGTACACATCACATCCCCAAACTGATGGACAAACCGAGGTTGTCAACCGAAGCCTCGGAACACTACTCCGTGTGTTGATCAAGAAGAACCTTAAGGATTGGGAGGAATGCATTCCCCATGCCGAGTTTTCCTACAACCGTGCCAAACAATCCACCACCATGAGGAGCCCGTTCATGATCGTCTATGTATTCAAGCCTCTCACCGCACTCGACATCCTACCTCTTCCTCTCCATGACCGCACCAACATGAACTTCGACAAGCGTGCCCAAGCAATTAAGAAACTCCATGAAGACACAAGAGCTGCGATCGAGCAACAAGTGCTTCGCCAAGCATCAAGGCTAAACAAGAACAAGAAGGAGATAATCTTCGAAGAAGGCGATCTTGTGTGGATACACTTGAGCAAAGACTGTTTTCCCAATGATCGCGACTCCAAGCTCAAACCAAGGGGAGATGGCCCCTTCAAGGTCCTTAAAAGAATCAACAACAATGCGTATGTCATCGACATACTAACCTCCAAGTACCTAGTGAGCAATACGTCTAACATCAAGGACCTATCACTGTACCATGGAGAGAATCAAGATGTCAACCATGAGAGTCGAGGACGACTCTTTCCCAAGGGGGAGCTGATGCAGCCCGTCCTACGGACGACCCTCCATCTACACCACCTAGTGCCCCAAGTGGACCAATGACTCTCGCCCGATCCAAGATCCTACAAGCTAAGGTTAACTCGGTCCTTTCCTCGTGTGACTTTGATATGCCTTTGGATGGCTTGCTACTTCATGCAACTACACTATGTATTCTCAGCTATGAAGCACCAGTACGTCACCAAGCCCCTAAGGAAGAAGAACCAGGAGAAGCCGCTGCTAGAGCTCATCACACCGGAATCTCCGTCCAACACCGGAGTCTCCGCCCCTGCACACCGGAGTCTCCAGACCGACCCCCCGTCCGACCCCAGGAACCGACCCGGGGACAGTCTCTATGCCCCTCCAGAGACGGGTCCAGAGATTGACTAGAGTCTCCGGCCCTGACCGAAGTCTCCGGACCACCCCACCGAAGTCTCCGGCCTGCGCGATAACAGGCATGTAAAGGCCTTTTGGGCCTGGCCCATCTAACCCCCAGATTCGCCCCAACTTCCAGTTTTATCCCCAAACTACCCATGTTTATGTGGCTGGCCTATATATAGCCCCACCCCTCTATTGTAAACCCTATGCTTGGATAATTGTAATTGAAGACACCCCTTGAGGATCTAACAATTGCTAGTCTCATGCTACTTGACAAGGAGCACCAATTATCCCCCACCTCTTGGATTTTTCCTCGTGCGTTCAAGTTGTACAAGTCCTTGGAGTTCGGTGTCCTGTTTCCAAGTATTCAAGATCTCATAAAGTCTCTCACCCCCGTTGTTGGCTGTGGAAGAGTGTCTTGCCCAACGCCGATCCTAGGGATTGTGTTGGACCGGTTGCCACCGGCGTGAGCGATCGGCTTGTATCGTGTTTTCGTGTGTGTGTGTGTGTTCATCGAGTTCTTCGCGTGTGAGTTCGTGGGTCTCATCCCCCTCCTCATCCACCTCATTCCTCCTTGATTTCCACGGGATTCGTGAAAGATTGGGCCTCCCCGAGGGGTCACCCCTAACATACTGGTTCTCCATAGGGATGAGGTCTGGGTGATCCTTCCTGTCCCAAGTGATTGGAATCTCTGACCAGCGCAAGTACTGGGGAACTGGGGGTAGAGTAGCCATCAGTATCCTCATGGAGGTTTTCTATTGCCAGATAGTACGAGTGCCAAGGAAAGTGTGGTAGATGACCGCCTTCTTCTCAAAGGGGTTCTTGCCCTTGCCATCGCTCTTGTCGGCATGCTTGGGGTCAACATCCTTTTCCATGTCACTTGAATCCTTGGACTCCTCCTCCTTCTGTAGGGGTTCGTAGCATGGAAAAAAAAATTCTACCGCATGCAAACAAACAAGCCAAGATCTATCTACTAGATTGTAGCAACGAGTCGATAGAGGAAGTCACCCTCGAAGATTCCAAAGTGGTTAACGAGAGCAGATTCTCGTGGGTGATGTAGTCGTACTCTTGCCGATCTCAAGATCACGTAGAAGATCCTTCCGGCGCTGCATTCCGGCAGCGCTTCCGCAGTCGCTCACACATTCGGTACTCGATGATGACCTTCCTCTCCCTTGTTCCAGCAGGCAGCGGAGGTTGTAGCACTCTCCTCGCGATTTCGGCAGCACGACAGTGTGGTACCGGAAGTAGAGGGGAGATCTCGCAGGGCTTCGCCTTAATCCGGAGCGAGTATGGTGGAGTATGGGAGAGGCCTTGGTGATCTAGGGTTTAGAGGGCACCAAGGGGAGAGTGTAGCCGGCGCCTAGGGTTTGGGGATCACCCCAACTCGCCGAGTTGGAGGTGCCCTAGGCAGCGGCAGCAGGAGGTGGTGGCGTCGGCGACTTGTAGGCTAGGATTTTGGGTGTGTGGGTGAGGGGTAGCCCTACCCCTCCTTATATAGGTGGGAGGGTGCGGCTTGGGAGGAGGGAGTCCTCCTCCAACTCCTCCTCCTTGGCCGGCGGGTGGAGGGAGGAGACTTCCTCCCCAAGTAGGTTTCCTACTCTCCCTCCACCAAGCAAACTTGCCGTTTGACTTTTTCAAATTGGCGTTTGACTTTCAAACTAGGATTTGATTTCTCTCTTTATTTTTCATAGCCAAGTGACCTAGTACATGATGTAACCATTCCACATTGTCATGAAACATTCATGTACCCTTCCCCTCCGGAGTGCCGGACCTTCCGGACCCTTCTAGAACATTCCTGGTGAAAACACCGGAATCATTCCCCAACTCCGAAACAGGACTTTCCTTATATGAATCTTATTCTCCAGACCATTCCGGATCTCCTCGTGATATCCCAGATCCCATCCGAGACTCCGAACAACATTTGGTCTCTTACTCATCATTCCATAACTACTCAACAACATCGAATCCTTAAGTGTGTCTCCCTACGGTTCATGAATTATGCGGACATGATCGAGACACTTCTCCGATCAATAACCAATAGAGGAATCTGGAAATTCATATGGCTCCCACATATTTCTACGATTACTTTGCGATCGAATGAACCACTTACATACGATACCAATTTCCCTTTGTCTCATGATAGTTTACTTATCCGAGGTTTTGATCGTCGGTATCTCTGCATACCTAGTTCAACCTCATTACCGATAAGTACTCTTTTCTCGTTCCTGTGGTATGTGATCCCTTGTGAGCCAGTCACATGCTTGCAAGCTAATGGATGACATTCCACCGAGAGGGCCCAGAGTATATCTATCCGTCATATAGATGGAAAAATCCCACTCTTGATCCATGTGTCTCAACCCATACTTTCCGAACACTCAATGCAACCTTTATAGCCACCCAGTTATGGTGTGGGGTTTGATTTCATCAAAGCATCCTTCCGGTGATGGTGATAAGCATGATCTCATGGTCGAAGGAATTAGGTTACTATGTATCAGAAAGCTTATAGCAATTGAACTATTAAAATGACTTGATCTTTATGCTACGCTTATCTATAGGAGTATGTCCATCATACCATTCTCCTAATGATATGATCTTGTTGTTAATAACATCTCAATGTTCATGATAGGGAAACCACAATCATCTATTAACCAACAAGCTAGTATTATGAAGAGGCTTTACTAGGGACTCTAATTTAGTTTACAAATCACACAAGTATTAATGTTTCCGGTTAATACTGTTATAGCATGAATGTAAACATTTATCATAAACACAAAGATATAATAATAACTACATTTATTATTGCCTCTAGGGAATATCTCCAACAGTCTCCCACTTGCACTAGAGTCAACTAATCTATATTACATGGTAATATACCGAACACCCATGGCAGTTTGGTGTTGGTCATGTTTTGCCCTCGGGAGAGGTTTTGTAAGGGTCCCAACCTTTAAATAAGGTAGAGTCCCCTGTGTTTACAATGCTAGTCCCTGGATCAATAGCTAGCATCCACAGTTGAGATGTAATATCAAGAAACAAAGGTCATATACAACTTTATAACCAGGAATAACATAATTTTATTACATCTTACATAGCTCATTTGGCTATTACATTACATTGCAGCAGAATTTCTATAAGCATGGGGTCCTTCATCTTCAAAGTGCCACAGGCAGACATGTTGGTTGTAGACTTTGTAATCCTAATCAATCAACTTCACTAATATCAAACAAACCTGCAACATACAAATTACAACCACAAGGGTCAATACATTTGAATTGTATTGGCAAGTGATACTATGGTAGTATAGTGGTATCTATCATCTATATGCATTTGGCTAAGTGGAGTTGAGGCGTGCATTGCTCAAAATAGATTTTTCCTTATCATTTGAAAATACTAAGTTTTTGCTTTGACAAAAACATTTTTCTCAATCAAAGATTGAAGATCCTTTAAACCTTGTTCAAACCATAAGTTTTTAACTTAGAAATTTGAATGATGAGATTCTTGATTGCTTCCATGTCTTGATGCTCAAATTGTCCTTTACCAGGGACATGGCTAAGTACTTAGATTTTTCACTCTGCAGAGGTGGTGCACTTTCCCCACAAGACTTGGTTTGACCAAGACAAGATCTTTCAGAAGCCTTCCCTTAGACCAAAATGGACGCGTTGCAACCTATTAAACTCTACCACCAACTGTCCATATGGCTAAGTTCTTGCAAACTATATGATCCAGGCAGAGCCCATAATGCCAAGTGGTTGCACTTGAAGCTTCTCAACATTTGACATCTCAAATATCTTTGTTCCTGGGTGGCAATCCACAAGTGAGATACACAAGGTAAACCATAAACATGGGCCTTGTGAACCTCTCAACCAAAAACCACCAAGAAATTACCATTCCACCCAGGTGATTCATTAACTTAGTTGTTTTATTAAACAAAACACAAGTCCTCAGACTTAGAAATTTTTCCATAGTATGGATATATATTCCACCCTTTGTTTTCTATTAGCTAAGCTAAGCATGATAGTAGTAGGAATCTTAACTTAGGAATTTTCTACTAAGGTGTCATCTACTAGGTTCTCCTATAGCAAGGTTTATACTTAGCAAAATTCCATGCAAGTTTTACTTAGAGAGAAACACTAATGCATAGTGAAAGTAATGGGACAAAAGTATGAAGCATCACTTGCCTTTTTGGTAGAGGGTATAAGTTCACTCCTTGTCCTTGCAACAATCACACTCTTCAAGTCACTACAATTCAATCAAGCAAGGCACAAACTCAATCTACCAATCAAGCAAAACAATCACATAAAATCATATAAACAAGATAATGCATGCAAGCATGCAAAGCTTTGTTTTATTTGGAAAAGTGGTTCCTAATGGGACATAAACATTTGGTTACACCTAATGGTCATTTTATAAAGTGGCAAAGTCATTTGCAAAAGGTTTCACTTTACAAACCATTTTCAAAACAAGGTATCATTTTATGTGGTGTAGAAATATTTTTACTAAGGCATTAATCTATAGGGTTCACAAAATACATTTTAAAATCATAAAACTTGGTTTTTAGGGCCAGAGAGTTTAAAACAAAACATTTCCCAAAAGTTTTCTTCCAAAACCATTTTTAATAAATAAACTATATTTTTATTTGACTAGAAATGGTTTTAAATCAAAGAATCATTATTTTGTTTCACCAAATACATTTTTGAATCCACAGAGTGTTTCCTATGGTCAGTAGGTTCAAATCACACCATTTTCCAAAGATTTTATCCCCAAAATCATTTTTGAACAATTTTTATAATCTAATCAAGCATACAAATGTTTCTACAAAAACAAACATTTTTCCAGAAGCTTTTTACTAAACAAATGGCATGGTTGGCTAGGGCTTGTTCCACTGATTCCATTGATATAAAGTTTGTAATTTTTGGACGTGTGGATCAAAAGTTACAAGGGTTTCAATTTTGCAAACAAATCAGATTTCAAATTCTGTTTTTAAATCAGCTAGTGCCACGCGTCTTAATTCTATTCGTCCATACCGTTTCGCCTGGATCGGCTGCTCTGGCGCGTTGGATCTAATTAAATCGCACGGACCAGATTGCTTACCCCTTCGCTTTAAGTGGTTCTATCCTATCCACTAGATCGAGATCGGACGGCTGCCGCGAGCTTGACCTAAAACGAGCGGCGCTGCGGCGGTGGCTGGCGGCGGAGCGGCCAGATAGTGGCGGTGCCGGCGATACAGGAAGCTAGAGTGGCTGGGGAGATGCTCACAGTGATCGCAGGGCGACGCCGAAGCTCAACGTGGAGTCGTCTTGGCAAGGGGCGCACGGGGACAGGAGGAATCGCTCACCGGAGTTGGTATGGGCGGCGGTGCTCTCGGGTCGTCGTCGCTGGCGTCGTTTGGAACCATGCTAAGACAAAAGAGAGGCACGGTTAGATGCGCACTAGGTTCGCAAGTAAGTGAGCATCATCGGGAGGTGCTGGGGCGGTCGAGGCTTACCAGGGGAGTTCGTCGGAGAAACTGCAGACGGCGGTGGCGAGTTGAGGTTGACGAAGCCGACGTTACGGGGCACTCGCGGGCGAACCAGTGGCACGGGGAGATGCGCCAGGATGTGTGGAGTATGTGTGCGTGGTCGATGAGGCAAGGGGCGGCGCTGGGTCGCCGGAATTTGCACCGGACCTCGTCGGAGCAGAGGGTGGTGTGGAGAGGAATTGGGCGGCCTGGGGGCGTGTCGAGGTGGGGCGACAGAGGGGAACGAGAGAGGAGGGGGAGACTCTTTATCGTGCGTGATCACTGCGAGTTATGGTGGCCGCGTTAAGGCGAATTAAACCGGAGGAATCAACGGCAGGAGCGGGGAAGAACTGGTCGCGGGTGTAGACGATGAACAGGAGGGGTGGGGTCGGTTGGTCAGCGAGAGAGAGAGAGAGAGAGAGAGAGAGAGAGAGAGAGAGAGAGAGAGAGAGAGAGAGAGAGAGAGAGAGAGAGAGAGAGAGAGAGAGAGAGAGAGAGAGAGAGAGAGAGAGAGAGAGAGAGAGAGAGAGAGAGAGGGGAATGGGTCCACCGGTCAGTTGCTCTGCGGGTGAGATTTTAAGTGAAAAACGTTTCGAAGAGGGGGAGAGAGACTGGGCTGGTACTAGGCTTATTGGGCTGGCCGACTGGGCTGCTGTCCACTTCTATTTTTTTCTTTCCTGATTGATTTTCCTTTTTCTGATTCTATTTTCTGTTTTGAAATTCAAACAACCAATCAAACATTCAAATCAATTCAAACATTCACCACACTTGTATTGGGTTTTGGTTCTGTTTATCAACATAAACCAAAGTCCAAAGACCAAAAATAATAATTTTATTTTAGGGTCCATTTATAATTAAATAAAATGGACACTAGTTAATAAAACAAAATGGGTTTTAATTGAAAAGCTCCATTTGAAAATCTAAATATTATCCAAATCAGTAGGTTTTATTTGAAAATATAAGATACCTGGAAAACTTGTTTAAAATAAAATAACATTTTTATTTTAGGGTCCATTAATAATTAAATAAAATGGACCTTAGTTATTAAATCAAATAGGATTTGTTTTATTAAAATCTTTATTTTGAAATCTAAAATAAAACCAAAAACACTTCAGTAGGTTTTATTTGAGAATATAAAATACTTGGAAAACTTATTTAAATTAAATAAATAAGTTTTAGTGTTTATTTAAAATGGGAAAAGCCTTTACTTAAATAAAATTGGATATTAAATCCTTGTTATTTTATTTAAATAAACCCTTACTATTTTTATCAAAACAAAATGTTTTATTTCAAAAGATTGACCAAGGTTTAATTTGGCTTATAAAATAATCTTGATTTATAAATCCACCTTTTCTTTTGAAAACCAAATCTTTTATTTAAAGATCCCAAAATAGTAAAACCACTTATCCAAAATATTTTATTTATTAATTGTTTAACTTTTCAAATCCCTTTAGGATTTGTTTGATAAAAAAGGTTTGAAAGTTTCCAATTGGAATCAAAAAGTTTCTTCTCACCCTGAAAATCAACAAAGTTTTATTTTATTAATTTATTTTTCACATTACAAGATTTGGAAAATCTTGGGATGTGACAGGCTACCACCCTTAAAATAAATCTCGTCCCGAGATTTGGGAAGGCTAGGGTTACAAATTGGTTCAAATCATCTAGGGTACTACCACCCTTAAAATTTTTTAAACTAAATTACATGTTGGCTTGCTTGGGATCTTGGGGAAACTTCTCTGGGCAAACATCTGCATAGTGTCCTTTGTTTTCACACTTGAAACATATGACAAGGCTGAGATCTTGAGGTGGCTTCTCTGGACAATATGATGCATAATGTCCTAACTCTTTGCAGTGGTTGCACATTACTTGGCTAAAATCCTTCCTCATCTTAGGTTTCACTAGCTTTTGTTTGTCTTCTTGTCTCTTCTTCTTTTCTGGGCATTCACTGGCATAGTGTCCCTTCTCTTTGCAATTGTAACATTGCAACTGTCTTATGTCCTTCTTCTTTTTGGGTCTCTCCAAAGCTAGGAGTTCTTCTAGTTCATGCTCTTCATATCTCACCTCAAAGGTGGGAAATCTTTCTCTCTTCTTAGGGCAGTTACTAGAGATTTGACCTTCTTCTTCACAATTAGGGAATTGGTTTTCATGCTTCTTGGATGTATGATCCTTATCTCCACAAATATTGCAAGCTTTGGTTCCTTCTATAATAACATCTTTGTCATCCTTGTTGTCATTAGCTCTTTGGGAAAAGTTTTCTCTCATGTTGATCATTTGAGTAACCAATCCTTGCAACAATTGGGATTGAAGTTTCAAAATCCTTTGTATGGCTGGGTCTAGTCCATTGTTGTTGGCTAAAAGCTGAGTTGTCTCTTGGCTCAACTGGTTTTGGGTTGCTATAAGTTCTCTCATGTTGTCCTCTTGGTTGGTGTTGGTGTCATCAACCTTGATGTTGGGGTTTCTTGGAGAAGTCATCTGTTTGGGTTGGATTGGGATTAGAATAGGCAAAAGATATTTCTAAGGGAATAATTCTATTCACACACATCACAATTCACACAAGCAATGTGCAAGCAATCACAAACAAACATTCCACTCAAACAACAAAGTTCAAGCATATTTTTAGGCAACCAAAAATATTTTTGTTACACCACATAAGTTGGTGTGTTTGACTTAACTAAAATATGGTGGTCCATCTATATGGTTCACTTGAAATCTTTCCATCCTTCTTGGTTGATTCTTCTTTGCATGAGATCATGGTTTTCCTTGAGAAAATTCTTGGTCACAAAACTTCAAAGGTGATGATGGTTCCTTCTAATTGTGTTTCCTTAGTCTTCAAGTCTTGGGCAATATTTCTTGTCTCACTTGTAGGCCTTAGTGCTATCCAAGGTTGAAGTCCTTGGTGAAAATGCTGAAGATGTTGAAGTCATTAGAGTTGAATAAGTTGAAGTCATTAGAGTTGAAGAAGTCCTTTGCACATAGTGAAGTCTTTGGCCATGGGATAGGTTTCCATCAAGTTTGAAATAGATGAGATGTAGAATCAAAGCCAAAATGGTTGAGGAAAGAGTTTACAAGATTGTTTGTAAATAAGTTTTGGAACAAATACAACTCCTATTTTTCTAAGGGGTTTTGTCCAATCCTAGGTTTACAATCCTACAGGCAACACAATGCTCTGATACCATCTGTAAGGGTCCCAACCTTTAAATAAGGTAGAGTCCCCTGTGTTTACAATGCTAGTCCCTGGATCAATAGCTAGCATCCACAGTTGAGATGTAATATCAAGAAACAAAGGTCATATACAAGTTTATAACCAGGAATAACATAATTTTATTACATCTTACATAGCACATTTGGCTATTACATTACATTGCAGCAGAATTTCTATAAGCATGGGGTCCTTCATCTTCAAAGTGCCACAGGCAGACATGTTGGTTGTAGACTTTGTAATCCTAATCAATCAACTTCACTAATATCAAACAAACCTGCAACATACAAATTACAGCCACAAGGGTCAATACATTTGAATTGTATTGGCAAGTGATACTATGGTAGTATAGTGGAGTCTATCATCTATATGCATTTGGCTAAGTGGAGTTGAGACTTGCATTGCTCAAAATAGATTTTTCCTTATCATTTGAAAATACTAAGTTTTTGCTTTGACAAAAACATTTTTCTCAATCAAAGATTGAAGATCCTTTAAACCTTGTTCAAACCACAAGTTTTTAACTTAGAAATTTGAATGATGAGATTCTTGATTGCTTCCATGTCTTGATGCTCAAATTGTCCTTTACCAGGGACATGGCTAAGTACTTAGATTTTTCACTCTGTAGAGGTGGTGCACTTTCCCCACAAGACTTGGTTTCACCAAGACAAGATCTTTCAGAAGCCTTCCCTTAGACCAAAATGGACGCGTTCCAACCTATTAAACTCTACCACCAACTGTCCATATGGCTAAGTTCTTGCAACCTATATGATCCAGGCAGAGCCCATAATGCCAAGTGGTTGCACTTGAAGCTTCTCAACATTTGACATCTCAAATCTCTTTGTTCCTGGGTGGCAATCCACAAGTGAGATACACAAGGTAAACCATAAACATGGGCCTTGTGAACCACTCAACCAAAAACCACCAAGCAATTACCATTCCACCTAGGTGATTCATTAACTTAGTTGTTTTATTAAACAAAACACAAGTCCTCAGACTTAGAAATTTTTCCATAGTATGGATATATATTCCACCCTTTGTTTTCTATTAGCTAAGCTAAGCATGATAGTAGTAGGAATCTTAACTTAGGAATTTTCTACTAAGGTGTCATCTACTAGGTTCTCCTATAGCAAGGTTTATACTTAGCAAAATTCCATGCAAGTTTTACTTAGAGAGAAACACTAATGCATAGTGAAAGTAATGGGACAAAAGTATGAAGCATCACTTGCCTTTTTGGTAGAGGGTATAAGTTCACTCCTTGTCCTTGCAACAATCACACTCTTCAAGTCACTACAATTCAATCAAGCAAGGCACAAACTCAATCTACCAATCAAGCAAAACAATCACATAAAATCATATAAACAAGATAATGCATGCAAGCATGCCAAGCTTTGTTTTATTTGGAAAAGTGGTTCCTAATGGGACATAAACATTTGGGTACACCTAATGGTCATTTTATAAAGTGGCAAAGTCATTTGCAAAAGGTTTCACTTTACAAACCATTTTCAAACAAGGTATCATTTTATGTGGTGTAGAAATATTTTTACTAAGGCATTAATCTATAGGGTTCACAAAATACATTTTCAAATCATAAAACTTGGTGTTTAGGGTCAGAGAGTTTAAAACAAAACATTTCCCAAAAGTTTTCTTCCAAAACCATTTTTAATAAATAAACTATATTTTTATTTGACTAGAAATGGTTTTAAATCAAAGAATCATTATTTTGTTTCACCAAATACATTTTTCAATCCACAAAGTGTTTCCTATGGTCAGTAGGTTCAAATCACACCATTTGCCAAAGATTTTATCCCCAAAATCATTTTTGAACAATTTTTATAATCTAAACAAGCATACAAATGTTTCTGCAAAAACAAACATTTTTCCAGAAGCTTTTTACTAAACAAATGGCATGGTTGGCTAGGGCTTGTTCCACTGATTCAATTGATATAAAGTTTGTAATTTTTGGACGTGTGGATCAAAAGTTACAAGGGTTTCAATTTTGCAAACAAATCAGATTTCAAATTCTGTTTTTAAATCAGCTAGTGCCACGCGTCTTAATTCTATTCGTCCATACCGTTTCTCCTGGATCGGCTGCTCTGGCGCGTTGGATCTAATTAAATTGCACGGACCAGATTGCTTACCCCTTCGCTTTAAGTGGTTCTATCATATCCACTAGATCGAGATCGGACGGCTGTCGCGATCTTGACCTAAAACGAGCGGCGCTGCGGCGGTGGCTGGCGGCGGAGCGGCCAGATGGTGGCGGTGCCGGCGATACAGGAATCTAGAGTGGCTGGGAGATGCTCACAGTGATCGCAGGGCGACGCCGAAGCTCAACATGGAGTCGTCTTGGCAAGGGGCGCACGGGGACACGAGGAATCGCTCACCGGAGTTGGTATGGGCGGCGGTGCTCTCGGGTCGTCGTCGCTGGCGTCGTTTGGAACCATGCTAAGCCAAAAGAGAGGCACGGTTAGATGCGCACAAGGTTCGCAAGTAAGGGAGCATCATCGGGAGGTGCTGGGACGGTCGAGGCTTACCAGGGGAGTTCGTCGGAGAAACTGCAGACGGCGGTGGCGAGTTGAGGTTGACGAAGCCGACGTTACGGGGCACTCGCGGGCGAACCAGTGGATTGGGGAGATGCGCCAGGATGTGTGGAGTATGTGTGCGTGGTCGATGAGGCAAGGGGCGGCGCTGGGTCGCCGGAATTTGCACCGGACCTCGTCGGAGCAGAGGGTGGTGTGGAGAGGAATTGGGCGGCCTGGGGGCGTGTCGAGGTGGGGCGACCGAGGGGAATGAGAGAGGAGGGGGAGACGCTTTATCGTGCGTGATCACTGCGAGTTATGGTGGCCGCGTTAAGGCGAATTAAACCGGAGGAATCAACGGCAGGAGCGGGGAAGAACTGGTCGCGGGTGTAAACGATGAACAGGAGGGGTGGGGTCGGTTGGTCAGCGAGAGAGAGAGAGGGGAATGGGTCCATCGGTCAGTTGCTCTGCGGGTGAGATTTTAAGTGAAAAACATTTCGCAGAGGGGGAGAGAGACTGGGCTGGTACTGGGCATATTGGGCTGGCCGACTGGGCTGCTGTCCGCTTCTATTTTTTTCTTTCCTGATTGATTTTCCTTTTTCTGATTCTATTTTCTGTTTTGAAATTCAAACAACCAATCAAACATTCAAATCAATTCAAACATTCACCACACTTGTATTGGGTTTTGGTTCTGTTTATCAACATAAACCAAAGTCCAAAGACCAAAAATAATAATTTTATTTTAGGGTCCATTTATAATTAAATAAAATGGACACTGGTTAATAAAACAAAATGGGTTTTAATTTAAAAGCTCCATTTGAAAATCTAAATATTATCAAAACCAAATCAGTAGGTTTTATTTGAAAATATAAGATACCTGGAAAACTTGTTTAAAATAAAATAACATTTTTATTTTAAGGTCCATTAATAATTAAATAAAACGGACCTTAGTTATTAAATCAAATAGGATTTGTTTTATTAAAATCTTTATTTTGAAATCTAAAATAAAACCAAAAACACTTCAGTAGGTTTTATTTGAGAATATAAAATACTTGGAAAACTTATTTAAATTAAATAAATAAGTTTTAGTGTTTATTTAAAATGGGAAAAGCCTTTACTTAAATAAAATTGGATATTAAATCCTTGTTATTTTATTTAAATAAACCCTTACTATTTTTATCAAAACAAAATGTTTTATTTCAAAAGCTTGACCAAGGTTTAATTTGGCTTATAAAATAATCTTTATTTATAAATCCACCTTTTCTTTTGAAAACCAAATCTTTTATTTAAAGATCCAAAAATAGTAAAACCACTTATCCAAAATATTTTCTTTATTAATTGTTTAAATTTTCAAATCCCTTTAGGATTTGTTTGATCAAAAAGGTTTGAAGGTTTCCAATTGGAATCAAAAAGTTTCTTCTCACCCTGAAAATCAACAAAGTTTTATTTTATTCATTTATTTTTCACATTACAAGATTTGGAAAATCTTGGGATGTGACAGGTTTAGTCAATGGATCCGCCACATTCAGATCTGTGTGTACTTTGCAAATCTTTATGTCACCATCTTGGACATGTTCTCGAATAGCATGAAAACGTAGCTTGATGTGCTTCAGCTTCTTGTGTGACCTTGGTTCTTGTGCATTGGCTATGGCACCCATGTTATCATAGTAGATAGACATTGGGTCCAGCGCACTTGGAACCACACCGAGCTCTGTAATGAACTCCTTCATCCATATTTCTTCTTGTGAAGCCTCCAAAGCAGCTATGTATTCCGATTCAGTTGAAGATCTCGCCACAACGCTTTGCTTTGCACTCCTCCGGCTAACTGCTGCACCATTCAAAGTAAATACGTATCCAAATTGAGATTTAGAATCGTCTGGATCGGTGTTCCAACTAGCAACGGTGTAACCATTAACAACGAGATGTTCATCACCTCCATAAGAAAGAACCATATTCTTAGTTCTTCTCAAGTACTTAAGGATGTTTTTGACCGCTGTCCAATGATCCACTCCTGGATCACTTTGATATCTGCTAGTCAAACTAACAACATATGCAATGTCGGGTCTAGTACATAGCATGGCATACATTAGAGATCCTATGGCTGAGGCATAGGGAGTCTTACTCATCCTTTATCTATCTTCTGCCGTTGCTGGACTTTGAGTTTTACTCAAGGTCGTATTGGGCAACATGGGCAAGAACCCTTTCTTGCTATCTTCCATTCCAAACCTCTATAGAACTTTGTCCAAATATGTACTTTGTGACAATGATATTAGGCGTCTCGATCTATATCTATAAATCTTTATGCCTAATATGTAAGATGCTTCGCCAAGATCTTTCATTGAAAAACTATTATTCAAATAATCCTTGACACTATTAAGAAGTTCTACATCATTCCCAATCAACAATATGTCATCTACATATAGTATTAAGAATGCTACAGAGCTCCCACTCACTTTCTTGTAAATACAAGCTTCTCCATAAGTTTGTATAAAACCAAAGCTTTTGATTACCTTATAAAAACATTGATTCCAACTTCGGGATGCTTGCTTCAATCCATATATGGACCTTTGAAGTTTGCACACCTTGTTAGCATCTTTAGGATCGACAAAACCTTTGGGTTGCATCATATACAACTCTTCATTAATGTCTCCATTGAGGAACGCCGTTTTGACATCCATATGCCATATCTCATAATCATAATATGCAGCGATTGCTAACATAATCCTCACAGACTTTATCTTTGCAACTGGTGAGAAAGTATCATCGTAGTCAACTCCTTGAATTTGTCGAAACCCTTTTGTGACAAGTCAAGCTTTATAGACAGTAACATTACCATCAGCATCTTTTTTCTTCTTGAAAATCCATTTGTTCTCGACAGCCTTCCGGCCATCCGGTAAGTCCACCAAAGTCCATACTTGGTTTTCGTACATGGATCCAATCTCGGATTTCATGGCTTCTTTCCATTTATTGGAATCTGGGCTCATCATCGCTTCTTCATATGTCGCAGGGTCATCGGTGTTGTCCACCAACATGACACTCATAACGGGATCATACCAATCAGGAGTGGTACGAGTTCTCGTTGACCTGCGAGGCTCTGTAGCAACTTCAACCGAAGTTTCATGATCATCATCATTAGCTTCCTCTCTTATTGGTGTAGGCGCCACAGGAACTACTTCCGGTGCTGTGCTACTCGCAAGTTCGAGAGAAGGGTCAACAACCTCGTCGAGTTCTACTTTCTTTCCAGTCACTTCTTTTGAGAGAAATTCCTTCTCTAGAAAGGATCCATTCTTGGCAACGAAAATTTTGCCCTCGGATCTATGATAGAAGGTATACCCAATAGTTTCCTTCGGGTATACTATGAAGACGCATTTTTCCGCTTTGGGTTCAAGCTTGTCCGGCTGTAACTTCTTTACATAAGCTTCGCAACCCCAAACTTTAAGGAACGACAATTCAGGTTTCTTCCCAAACCATAATTCATACGGTGTCGTTTCAACGGATTTAGATGGTGCCCTATTTAAAGTGAATGTGGTTGTTTCTAATGCATAACCCCAAAACGATAGCGGTAAATCTGTAAGTGACATCATAGAACGAACCATATCTAAGAGAGTTCGATTACGACGTTTGGACACACCATTACGCTGTGGTGTTCCCGGCAGTGTCAATTGTGAAAGTATTCCGCATTTCTTCAAATCCTCGCCAAACTCGTAACTTAGATATTCACCTCCACGATCATATCGTAGAAATTTAATCTTCTTGTTACGTTGATTCTCTACCTCACTTTGAAATTCCTTAAACTTCTCGAAAGTTTCGGACTTATGTTTCATGAAATAGATATACCCATATCGACTCAAGTCATCCGTGAAGGTAAGAACATAACGATAAACACCGTGTGATGCTGCACTCATTGGTCCACACACATCGATATGTATGATTTCCAATAAGTCTGTAGCTTGCTCCATCATACCAGAAAATGGAGCCTTAGTCATTTTACCCATCAGACATGCTTCGCATCTTTCAAGTGATTCGTAATCAAGTGATTCAAGAAGTCCATCAGAATGGAGTTTCTTCATACGCTTCACTCCAATGTGACCAAGACGATAGTGCCACATATAGGTCGAGTTATCTCTCAATTTCAAACGTTTAGCCTCAATGTTATTTATGTGTGTATTACTACAATCGAGATTCAATAAGAATATACCATCTATCAAAGGTGCATGTGCATAAAACATATTACTCATATAAATCAAACAACCATTATTCTCGGACTTAAACAAGTAACCGTCTCGCAATAAACATGATCCCGATATAATGTTCATGCTCAACGCAGGAACTAAATAACAATTATTTAAGTATAAAACTAATCCCGATGGTGGATGAAGAGGTAGCGTGCCGACCGCGATCACATCAACCTTTGATCCATTTCCAACGCGCATCGTCACCTCGTTCTTCGCTAGCTTCCGTTTATTCTGCAGTACCTGTTTCGAGTTACAAATATGAGCAACCGAACCAGTATCAAATACCCAGGCACTACTACGAGTACTAGTGAGATACACATCAATAACATGTATATCGGATATACCTTTCTTCTTCATGTTGCCGTTCTTCAAATCCGCCAAGTACTTTGGGCAATTCCGCTTCCAGTGACCTTCTCCCTTGTAGTAAAAGAACTCAGTATCAGGCTTAGGCCCAGCCTTGGTCTTGTTCGCCGGTGCGGTAACTTTCTTACCGCCCTTCTTGAAGTTTCCCCTTTGCTTAGACTTGCCTTTCTTGAATTTGGTGGTCTTATTGACCAACAACACTTGGTGCTCTTTCTTGATCTCAACTTCTGCAGATTTCAACATGGAGAAGAATTCTGGCAACATCTTGTCCATGTTTTGCATATTGTAGTTCATCACAAAGTTCGTGTAACTTGGTGGTAGTGATTGGAGGACACGGTGAATCCCCAAAGAATTAGGAATCACTATACCCAAACTTTGGAGTTTGTTTGCGTGCCCAGACATCTTAAGCACATGCTCACTGACAGAGCTACCCTCTTCCATCTTGCAGTTAAAGAACTTTTCAGAAGCCTCATAACTCTCAACTGCCACGTGAGCCTCAAATATCATTTTGAGTTCACGGACAATATCATGTGGGTCATGGTTCTCAAACCTTTTCTGAAGCTCCGATTCCAAACCATACAAGATAGCACACTGAACTATGGAGTACTGATTCTTCCGAGTGAGGTAAACATTCTTTACTTCATCGGTAGCAGTAGCTGCAAGCGGGTCTCCCAGCGGTGCATCCAGCACATAGGTCAAATTACCAGCATTTAGGACAATCCTCAAATTGCGGAACCAATCCGCGAAGTTGCTTCCATTGTTTTTCAACCTTTCTTTCTCTAGGAACGCATTAAAATTGATGGTAGGGGCCGCCATTGATCTACAACATATTTTTAATAGTTTAGACTAAGTTTATGAAAAATTGAGTTCTAATTAATAGTTAAATTAATCTAGGTGAACTCCCACTCAAAACAATATCCCTCACATTGTTTTAGTGATCACACGAACCAAATCCACCACATCAAAACCGATCATCACGAGAGTTGATGTAGCTTCAATGGTGAATAATCAACATGTTCATCATATCTACTATATGACGCATGCTTTACCTTTCGGTGATCCGTGTTCCGAGACCATGTATGTACATGCTAGGCTCGTCAAGATCAAACCTTAGCTTCTGCATGAGCAAATCTGGCTTGCTCACATTGTATACACTCGCAGAATCTAACACACCCGATCATCACGTGGTGCTTCGAAACAACGAGCTTTAGCAACGGTGCTTACTAAGGATGAACACTTTAATACTTGAAATTTGTGTGCTTGAGGGATCATCTTATAATGCTACCGTTGTTAACTAAGCAATACAAGATGCATAAAGGATTAACATCACATGCAATTCATAATATGTGATATGATATGGACTTTCTTCTTGTGCTTCCAATCTCCATCTTCAAGCACGAACATGATCTCCATCATCACAGGCATAGCGTCAAGGTCAATGGCGCCGTTTCATGGTTGTCGTCCACCAGCTTCAACTTTTACAACTACTTTGAATAGACACGCGGGTCTTAACAAAATTTAAAGGTAACCATATGGCTCCTGTCGGTTGCCAACTTACAATAAGGAATATTGCATACATCAAATATAATCACAATCATGGCCATATCACATCACAGCACACCCCTGCAAAACAAAGTTAGACGCCTCTAATTTTCTTTGCATATTTTACGTGGTTTGGGGCTTTCAATAAGTGTCGCTCTAACTTATGAACAAGAACCACAACATTGATTCTTGAACTATCAAGTGCCTGTTGTAAATTGGATCTATACTATGATGGGAGAGACAGGCACCCGCAAAGCCACTTATGCAATACAAGTTGCATGTTGAGCGTGGAGCAAGTCTCATGAACGATGTCATGTAAGGTTAGCCCGGGCCGCTTCATCCCATCATACCGCAAGATGCAAAGTACACAAAAAGCAATTGATAATAAAAGCACCACCGCCCACAATGACCATTGTGTTCTACTCGTGCAACAGATCTACATATAGACACGGCTCTGATACCACTGTAGGGGTTCGTAGCATGGAAAACAAAAAATTTCTATCGCATGCAAACAAACAAGCCAAGATCTATCTACTAGATTGTAGCAACTATTTGATAGAGGAACTCACCCTCGAAGATTCCAAAGCGGTCAACGAGAGCAGATTCTCGTGGGTGATGTAGTCGTACTCTTGCCGATCTCAAGATCGCATAGACGATCCTTTCGGCGCTGCGTTCTGGAAGAGCTTCCGCATTCGGTCATACGTTCGGTACTCGATGAAGACCTTCCTCTCCCTTGTTCCAGCAGGCAGCGGAGGTTGTAGCACTCTCCTCGTGATTCCGGCAGCACGACGGTGTGGTACCGGAAGTAGAGGGGAGATCTCGTAGGGCTTCGCCTTAAGCCGGAGCGAGTATGGTGGAGTATGAGAGAGGCCTTGGTGATCTAGGGTTTAGAGGGCACCAAGGGGAGAGTGTAGCCGGCGGCTAGGGTTTGGGGATCACCCCAACTCACCGAGTTGGAGGTGCCCTAGGCGGCGGCAGCAGGAGGTGGTGGCGCCGGCGACTTGGAGGCTAGGGTTTTGGGTGTGTGGGAGAGGGGTAGCCCTACCCCTCCTTATATAGGTGGGAGGGTGCGGCTTGGGAGGAGGGAGTCCTCCTCCAACTCCTCCTCCTTGGCCGGCGGGTGGAGGGAGGAGACTTCCTCCCCAAGTAGGTTTCCTACTCTCCCTCCACCAAGCAAACTTGTCGTTTGACTTTTTCAAATTGGCGTTTGACTTTCAAACTAGGATATGATTTCTCTCTTTATTTTGCCCAGCCAAGTGACCTAGTACATGATGTAACCATTCCACATTGTCATGACACATTCATCTACCCTTCCCCTCCGGAGTGCCGGACCTTCTGGACCCTTCTAGAACATTCCCGGTGAAAACACCGGAATCATTCCCCAACTCCGAAACAGGACTTTCCTTATATGAATCTTATTCTCCGGACCATTCCGGATCTCCTCGTGATATACCGGATACCATCCGAGACTCCGAACAACATTCGGTCTCTTACTCATCATTCCATAACTACCCAACAACATCGAATCCTTAGTGTGTCTCCCTACGGTTCGTGAATTATGCGGACATGATCGAGACACTTATCTGATCAATAACCAATAGAGGAATCTGGAAATTCATATGGCTCCCACATATTTCTATGATTACTTTGCGATCGAATGAACCACTTACATACGATACCAATTTCCATTTGTCTCAAGATAGTTTACTTATCCGAGGTTTTGATCGTCGGTATCTCTGCATACCTAGTTCAACCTCGTTACCGATAAGTACTCTTTTCACGTTCCCATGGTATGTGATCCCTTGTGAGCCAGTCACATGCTTGCAAGCTAATTGGATGACATTCCACCGAGAGGGCCCAGAGTATATCTATCCGTCATATGGATGGAAAAATCCCACTCTTGATCCATGTGTCTCAACCCATACTTTCCGAACACTCAATGCAACCTTTATAGCCACCCAGTTACGGTGTGGGGTTTGTGAAGGGAATATGCCCGAGAGGCAATAATAAAGTGGTTATTATCGTATTCCTTATTTATGATAAAAGTTTATTTTACATGCTATAATTGTATTAATACGGAAACGTTAATACATGTGTGTTTAATAAACAAAAAGGAAGTTCCTAGTTATGCCTCTCTTATAAACTAGCTCGTTGATTAATAAGATGATCAAAGGTTTCCTGATCATGGACATTGGATGTTGTTAATAACGAGATCACAACATTAGTGTAATGGTGTGATGAACATTCATCCTAAGTATAGCATTACGATCAAAGTCATTGAGTTTATATTGCTATAACAACTTACGAAGTGATCCTAATCCTTAGACCATGAGATCATGTCAATCACTAACACCGGAAGAGTTTCTTGATAACATCAAACGTCACACCGTAACAGGGTGATTATAAAGATGGGATCAGAACTACTAAAGTGTTATGTTGAGGCCCATGGATAGAGAGTGGAATTTGTTCATCCCAATGACAGATAGATATGCTCTGGGCCCTCTCGGTGATATCACATTGATTAGCTTGCAAGCAAGTGATTTGATCACTAGAATATTATATCACGGGAACGAGAAAAGAGTGCATGTCAGTAACGAGATCAAACTAGGTATGGAGATACCGATTATCGAATCTCAGACATGTAATATATCGTGAAACAAAGGGATTAAGATACTAGCGTAAAAGGTTCCGACGATCACAAGAAAGTCATCGTTGAATGTGTGGGAGTCAGTATGGGTCTCCAGATCCCGCTTCTGATTATTGATCCGAGAGGGGTCTCGATCATGTCTGCATTATTCGCGAACCGTAGGGTGACACACTTAAGAGACACCGACATCCATTTGGAGCAAAAGTTTCATGCCGGAAAGAATAACAAGCGCAGGAATTTATTTCACTAGATACCGAAACGGGTTTTCGGGTGAAATTGCAGAAAGTGTTTCTGCATGTGAAATGAAATACTAGCAAGGGGTTATATGTGAATGTTTGTCATTAAAGTAATTGACAAAATTCTGAATAAATAAAAGGAGTTTTATTTAATGAGAGTTTGCATTAAATTTGGTGGAAATTTAATGGGAATTTGAGTGGGTTTTTTAGTGGAGAAAATTGAAGGGGCATTTTGTGAGTGGAGTGTCCACCCACATGAATGAGGGAGAGGTGGGGGCACCCTCTATGGCCGGCGGCCATGCCCCCTTGGGCTGCCCCCCTCCCCTATATAAGGAGCCCCTCTCCTCACTTTTCACTCACACCTCCTCGTGAAGGATCTCTCTCCCCCTCTAGAATTTATCCCCCATGGTCTCGGACTAGCGAGATACATGTTCCCGGTGGCTATTCGGCAAGAAAGAGTTGTGCTTCCGCTGCATCGCTGGAGCGAGGAGGCGGAGGTTGCTCGGTGCCTCGAATGCGCTGCTGTTTTGCGGCGCTAGGACTTCCTCTCGATCTTGAGATCGACAAGAGATCGTCTACATCAACCACGAGTTTGGACTCGTTAAGCTTTGTCGGTATTCAAGGGTATGTTCTCTACGGATATACATCCGCCCGTTGTTTGTATCTAGTAGATAGATCTTGGTATATAGTTGTTCCCATCGTAGGAAATTTTTTGTTTTGTATGCTGCGAACCCTACAGTGGTATCAGAGCCGGATCTATGCGTAGATGCTTTGCACGGGTAGTACACATATGAGTATGTTGGCGACGATGATCATTTTATTGCTTCTTAGTTGTACTTTGGATATTGGTGGCATAGTGGGATGAAGCGGCCCGGACAAACTTTACATGTCCTCGCACATGAGACCTGTTCCACGCTTGACATGCAACTAGTTTTGCATAAGTGGCTAGCGGGTGTCTGTCTCTCCTACTATAGTCAATATCTAATTTGCAACGAGTTGTCAACAATTTGGTTATCCTCGTTGTGGTTCATGTTCGTAGGTAAGAATGGTTCTATCTTTGAAAGCCCTAAGCCACGTAAAACTTGCAATGGATAAATTAGAGGCGTCTAGTTTAGATTGTTGTTGGGCTAGTGTTATGATATGGTGATGTTGTTAGGAGAAGTATGAGATGATACTCTTACAACACACATAGCGTGTAAGTTCCATAGACCTTGGCCTTACACATAAAGGTATGATAGAGATCATACCACGGTGCACATGATGGAGATCATATGCGGGAACCATATCATTTCACTTATAAACATGTGATGTTTTGATTGCATCTTATATTGCTTGTTTGGCGTTTTATTAGCATAATAAGATGATCCCTCATTTAGATATCAAGATAAAAATGTGTTCTTCCTTAAGTATGCACCAACAATGTTTCCTCGCTTCAAGACATCACGTGATGATCGGGTGTACTTGAATCCACGAGCATATCTCGGGTGTAAGATAGTTACACACGCGAATACTAAGGTTCTTACTTGGCGAGCCTAGCATGTACAGACATGGCCTCGGAACACGGACCGAAAGGTTAAGCATGAGTCATATGTTTTGATATGATGACCATATGGATGCTCGCCTTTGAAGCTACACCGACTCACGTGATGATCGGACTTGGTGTAGCGGATTTGGTTCATGTAATCACCAAAAAGACACGAGGGATTTCGCTTTTGAGTGGGAGTTCATTTCTAATTTGGATTAGTAGAACTCAATTTATCATAAATTAAATCAAAGTGAATTTGCATAATTTGTTGTAGTCATTGGCATTCGTTCACTACCTTATGCATAGTTGTAATTGAGATAATAGAACTATAGAATTCTGGATATTTACTTTACGAACTGGTATCGTATTGTGTTGAGTGTCAATCAAAGTTTAAAGTACTATTGCAAACTTTCAGCAAATTCTATTTACTCCGTGAAATTTAATAGTTGGTATTAAATCGAGAGTAACAATTCCAGTGTTAGTATCTTAAGTATCATGTTTGCCTCCATGATTCTTGATTGTTTTAATATCAAGTTTATCTAGGAGCTGAAAGAATTGTTTCAGAAACCATCATGTGTAGCAGATATAACGATATCTGAAACAATGTTTTGGTTGCAATATGATAGAGTATAATATATGTTCTCATATTGGATGATAATTTGCAAAGGTTGGAGATGCTAGACATCCTAATCATCCAAAAGGGTTTTGTAAAGTAATGTTATACTCATGATTCACCTTTATAAGCTACAGTAGCTTGATCATGAAAGTCGTCATGATAAGGATGAATAGAAGATGTATGTAAAGTGTTTACTACACTAAAAGATTACTAAAGAATGGATTTTGAAAGAATACCGATCATTTTGATGATGGTGATCTACTTCAAAGTGCAAGTCCAAAGGTATTATTATTTGAATATACACGCTTTGGACTATGTGTCATGCATATGGCACCACTTTTGATGTTGATAGATTCTTTTAAAAGGAAAAGGAAATGCTGAAAGATAATCTATAAAATATATTAGGCAGAAAAGAAAAGATTGGAAATATCCAATTTAGGTATATATATGATATACATGTTATGGTTGTATTCTTTGCTTGTTAAACAATGTGGTTCTTGGGTATTGGATACCGAATTGGTTGGTATGAAATTTCATACAGAACGACGCAATTCATGAACCACAATGGCCTAAGTAACTAGCAAGAGAATATGTGATGATGTTCATCGAAAACAAACAAACCGTTGTTTGTATTTCTCGTTGACATCAAAGCTTGACTTCAAGATTTGTTTTAATAATTGTTATTTAAATCAGGTATTATGAGAACAAAGGTTGTTCAAATAATTATTGTATTCCATATAATATGGATGATTTACAAATCTAGTTGGATAAATCACATCCATAAAACCTAATGCTAAAATGTCGCAAGACAAATGATTGAAAGATCACTTATGAAGTGACATCGCTGTTTAAATTATATTGGAAATAAAACATGAAGAAACTCCATTTTCATGGATTTTTGGAGTCTTTGATTTGATCAAGTGACGCTTGTGAGTCTTTCCTAGGGATAATTAAAACTTCGTTCAAAGGCCAAAGAAGAACGAACGACTAAAATATTGGAATTTATACATATCGATGTATGTAGTCCATTATGTATAGTCGTAAGCGATGGATTTCAACTTCATTTGCTTTCTCCGGAAATTTGAGTGAATGTTCACTTAATGAGAAAGAAGTAAGAAATATTTGGAAATGTTTCAAAGACTTTCAAGATGAAGTGAAAAATCATTGTAACAAGAAAAATAAATGGTTTATGATTTTATCATAAGGGATTTATTTGAGTTACAAGTGTAACAAGAAAAATAAATGAATTATGATTTTATCATAAAAGGGATTTATTTGAGTTACAAGTTTAGCAAAACACCTAGATTTACATCTCACGAAACACCATAGGAATATGGAGTGTTTGAGATTTGTAATGAAACCTTGTTTGACATGGTTGGATCAAAGGTGTTATTGATAAAACTGCCATTATGTTTTAAAAGATTAAAGCTTTAGAGACTTCCGCTTTTACACTGAAAAGAGCTCCATCTTGATCCATTGAAATGACACCATGGAAGTTATGGTTTGGGGTAAAACCCAAGTTGTCATTTCTGAAATTTTGGTATGCTAAACATAATTAAGATGTTTACAACCGAAGTCGGATGAGCATGTCTTTGTAGGTTATTTTGAATAACAATTGGTTATTCCTCCATAACATCACGGACAAAAAGGGTTTGTCGCTTGAAACGTGAAGTTTCTTGAAGAAGGAATTTTTCATAAAAGTTAAGTGGGAGGACAATAGAACTTTGATAAGGTTAACGAACCTTAGCTAAATGTGCTGAGTTGCGCAGCGCCGGAAATTGTTCCGGAGGCTGCCATAACGCTCATAGATTATGTGCCTCAAAGGTTGTGGTCACGGAGATCTAAGTTCTTATTGAACCAAATCGGTCGGATAAACAATCAAATACTTAGATTTGAGAGTAAATCATTATTGTTTGACAATGATGAACAGACTACATGCAAAGAAGCGATGATGGGCCCTGACTCCGTCAAATGGCTTGAAGCCATAAAATCCGTGATAGTTCCATACACGATAAATCGAGTTTTGAACTTAGAAGACCCTCCGGAAAGGTGTAAAAACCTATCAGTCGTATTTGGATCTATAAAGAAACAGACATGGATGTTTCACATCTATGAAATAGTCGACATGTCATAAAGTATTTTACGACAATGTTCAAGGAGTTGACTATGACAAGATTTGATCTTTCATAGAGATATTTAGTCTAGACGGATTAAAGTAGCAACCACTACATATAATTTGGTATATGGTAGATGAATAAACAAAACAAAGTTCTTCTAATAGAATGGTTACCTAGGACGTGTACATGACACGATCGAAAGGGTTTTGTTAATTCAAAGGATGCTAAAAGGGGCATGCAAACTTCAATGGTTGAAGTAAGCATCGCGAAGTTGGAATCTTCACCATGATGAAAAAGGAGTTTTTCATCAGGAGACGATGAAGATGCTTGCATTTGTAAGAAATTAAGTGGGAGCGTTGAGACATATTTCTAATACATTATGTGGAGGACATCTTGTTGATTAGAAATGATGTAATTTTTATTGACAAAGGTTAAGAATGTCATTTCGATGAAATACTTAGGCAAAACCCGAATATTTAGCGTGAATGTCTATAGTGGATAGACTGTGACGCTAATATGGTTGTGCTAAATGTACATATATGAGATATTGAAGGAGTTCAATATAGAAACAACAAGAAACGGTTCTTGTCGCATGGAAAAGAATTGAATCAAGATTCAAGTGTATCGACACTTGATAAGTGAAACAAGATTCAAGTGCTTTGACACTTGATGAGTGAAATCACGAGAATGTTTTGATCAATCATACCATGATATGTACACATCCAGATATGTCCTATGCTCTAAGTGTTATGAGCATATACCAGAATGAATCATAAAATGATCATTGGACGATAGTAAGGATATTCTTATGATCTTTTGGAAGAACTAAGAATATATTTGTGTAGAGGTGACAAACAATTACAAATAGTTCATTGTAAAGAGTTACATTGATACTAGTTTTGTCTCAAGATACAAATTAAGTTTATCTCAATTTAAACTATGGGTGGCACAATGTAATGGAAAGGAGATTCCATGATGGATTTGGAAGAGTTCCAAAGTTAAGACATTGTGATGAATACTACAACAAAAGGCTAAGTATATGACTGCTATAGTAGCAGCAAAGGAGGGCATTTGTGTCAAGTAGTTTGTTATCAACCTAAGGTGTAGTTCGCAATGGGCTAACACTAAAGATATATTGTACGACAATAGTATCGACATGATTTAACCCCAAGGAACTAAAGGTCTTACCAAAAGACCAAATTTATACAATGCCATCTCATTGGAGAATGAGTGATGTGTGGAGACGCAAAGACATGCAAATACACACGGACCTGAAGCGTCAGATCCGTAGATCATGTTAACCACTTGCAATTGCGTATATGGAACACCGGAAAGCCATAAGTGTTCAATACGCAAAGTTTTCAAACTAGATTATTGTCTCTAGTGCAAGTGGGAGACTGAAGGGAATATGCCCGAGAGGCAATAATAAAGTGGTTATTATCGTATTCCTTATTTATGATAAAAGTTTATTTTACATGCTATAATTGTATTAATACGGAAACGTTAATACATGTGTGTTTAATAAACAAAAAGGAAGTTCCTAGTTTTGCCTCTCTTATAAACTAGCTCGTTGATTAATAAGATGATCAAAGGTTTCCTGATCATGGACATTGGATGTTGTTAATAACGAGATCACAACATTAGTGTAATGGTGTGATGAACATTCATCCGAAGTATAGCATTACGATCAAAGTCATTGAGTTTATATTGCTATAACAACTTACGAAGTGATCCTAATCCTTAGACCATGAGATCATGTCAATCACTAACACCGGAAGAGTTTCTTGATAACATCAAACGTCACACCGTAACAGGGTGATTATAAAGATGGGTTCAGAACTACTAAAGTGTTATGTTTAGGCCCATGGATCGAGAGTGGAATTTGTTCATCCCGTTGACGGATAGATATGCTCTGGGCCCTCTCGGTGATATCACATTGATTAGCTTGCAAGCAAGTGATTTGATCACTAGAATATTATATCACGGGAACAAGAAAAGAGTGCATGTCAGTAACGAGATCAAACTAGGTATGGAGATACCGATGATCGAATCTCGAACATGTAATATATCGTGAAACAAAGGGATTAAGATACTAGCATAAAAGGTTCCGACGATCACAAGAAAGTCATCGTTGAATGTGTGGGAGTCAGTGTTAGGTTCCCAACCTTTATTAAGGTAGAGATCCCTGTGATTGCAATGCTAGTCCCTGTATCAATAGCTAGCATCCACAGTTAAGATGTAATATCAAGAAACAATGGTCATAATACAACTTTATAACCAGGAATAAAATAAGTTATTACATATTACATATCTCATTTGGCTATTACATTACATTGCAGCAGAATATCTATAAACATGGGGTCCTTCATCTTCAAAGTGCCACAGGCTGACATGTTGGTTGTAGACTTTGTAATCCTAATCAATACACTTCACTAAATCAATCAAACCTGCAACATAACAAGTTACAGCCACAAGGGTCAATACATTTGAATTGTATTGGCAAGTGATACTATGGTAGTATAGTGGAATCTATCATCTATATGCATTTGGCTAAGTGGAGCTTTAGGCTTGCATTGCTCAAAAATAGATTTTCCTTATCATTTGAAAACTCTAAGTTTTTGCTTGACAAAAATCACCCAAGGAATCTACCAATCAAAGATTGAAGATCCTTTAACCCTTGTTCAACCACAAGTTTTTAACTTAGAAATTTGGATGATGAGATTCTTGATAGCTTCCATGTCTTGATGCTCAAATTGTCCTTTACCAAGGACATGGCTAAGTACCTAGATTTTACACTCTGCAGAGGTGGTGCACTTTCCCCACAAGACTTGGTTTCCCAAGACAAGTTCTTTCATAAGCCTTCCCTTAGACCAAAATGGACGCGTTCCAACCTATCATCCCACTACCACCAACTGTCCAAATGGCTAAGTTCTAGCAACCTATATGATCTAGGCAGAGCCCATAATGCCAAGTGGTTGCACTTGAAGCTTCTCAACATTTGACATCTCAAATCTCTTTGTTCCTGGGTGGCCATCCACAAGTGAGATACACAAGGTAAACCATAAAAATGGGCCTTGTGAACCACTCAACACAAACCATTCCTTCCATTCCACCCAGGTGATTCATTCTCTTAGTTGTTTTATTGAACAAAACACAAGTTCTCAGACTTAGAAATTTTTCCATAGTGTGAATATATTTCCACCTTTGTTTTCTATTAGCTAAGCTAAGCATGATAGTAGTAGGAGTCTTAACTTAGGAAATTTCACTAAGGTTTCACCTACTAGGATTTCCCATAGCATGGTTTATACTTAGCAAAAAAATTCCATGCAAGTTTTACTTTGAAAAATCACTAATGCATAGTGAAAGTAATGGGACAAAAGTATGAAGCATCACTTGCCTTTTTGGTAGAGTATAGGTTCACTCCTTGATCTTTGCAATGTTCACACACTTCAAGTCACTACAAATCAATCAAGCAAACAATATTTCAATCTACCATTCAAGCAATTCATCACATAAAATGATAAAATCAAAGTAATGCATGCAAGCATGCAATAGGTTGTTTTATTTGTAAAAGTGGTTTCTAGTAGGTTGTAAACATTTGGAAACACCTATTGGTCATTTTATAAAGTGGCAAAGTCATTTGCAATAGGTTTCACTTTATAAACCCTTTTTAAAACAAGGTATCATTTTATGTGGTGTAAAAATGTTTTCAATAAGGCATTAATCTATAGGATTCACAAAATGTGCTTTAAAACCTTAAAACTTTGTTTTTAGGGTCAGAGAGTTTAAAACAAAACATTTCCCAAAGGTTTTCCTTCATAATCATTTTTAATAAATAAACCATATTTTTATTTGACTAGAATTGGTTTTAAATCAAAGAATCATTCTTCTTCTTCACCAAATACATTTTTTAAACCACAATTTTTTTCCTAGGGTCAGTAGGTTCAAAACAAACCATTTGCCAAAGTTTTTATCCTCAAATTCATTTTGGAATAATTTTTATATCCTAAACAAGCATACACAAGTTTTCGCAAAAACAAACATTTTACCATAAGCTTTTTACTAAACAAAGTGCATGGTTGGCTAGGGATTGCTTTTCTGAATCCATTGATATAAAATTTGCAAATTTTGGACGTATGCAATTTACAAAATTGGAAAACTAATAGATCAAATTCTGTTTAAATCAAACAGACTGGGACACGCGTCCTATTCCTATTCGCCGAAAATGTTTCGCGTGGATCAAGCGACGCAGGCCGTTGGATTTAAGTCATATCGCATGGCGCGCAGGTGCTACTTACCCCTTCGTCTAGCTTCTATCCTAGCCGCTGGATCCTAATCGCACGGCACCTAGCACACTTGCCAGAGACGGGCGGCGCTGGCGGCGGCTGGTGGTGGCGGAGCGGTCAGACGGCGGCGGAGTCGATGCTACAGGAAGCAAGGGAGGAAGGGGAGATGCTCACCGTGTTCGCAACATCGTGGGGAAGCTCAAGGCGGTTGTCGTTGCTGAAGGGGCGCACTGTGGTGTCGTGGATTCCTCGCCGGAGTGGAGCTGCGCCTCGGGCTTGTCTGTTTGTCGACGGGGATGAGTCTACGGTTCACTCTAGCCCAAACAAACAACGCTGTTAGGTTCGCGAGAGAAGGGCGAATACGGGAGTACCAGCCAGAGGGAATGGGGCGGTCTGGCTTACCAGGAAGACTTCGTCGGAACGGAAATAGACGGTGGCGGCGTTTGGAGTCGTCGTTGTCGAGGCTCAGGGGCGCGCGCGAGCAAGCTGGCGATACGGGAAGGTGCGCCTGGGTCTGGGGAGTGTGTGAGCTTGGTCGAGGAGGCGAGGGGCGACGGCGGCTGGCCGGAATTGCTTGCGGAACTCGCCGGAGACAGCGGCAGTGCAACACAAAATGGGAGCAACCTGGTGGCTCTCGAGGCGTGGTGTTTGGGGGGAAAGGAAGAGGAGAAACGGGTGTTTAAGCGAGTGTGGTCAGGGGGCGTTGATCACGCGGCATTGAAGCGAATTGACGACGCGAATCAATCGGCAGTAACGGGAGGAAGAATAGGTCGCGTGGGAAAGAAGCTGACGTGGTCGTGGGGTCGTCTTGTCAGCGATAGAGGGGAAAGGGGAGTGGGGTCCAGTTGTCATTCGCTGTGCAGGTTAAATCGTGAGTGAAAGAAAACGCTTCGGGGGAGAGAGGGAAATGGGCTGCTGGGCCAGGTGGGCTTAGCTGGGCTAGGTCGTCTCTTTCATATTTTTTTTTGTTCAGATACTTTTTCTTTTTTCCATTTAGTTTTCTGTTTTGAAATTCAAACAACAATTCAAACACTCAAATCAATTCAAACTTCCACCAAACTTGTACTGAGTTTTAGTTCTGTTTAATCAACACAAATCCAAAGTCCAAAAATAAAATAATATTTTTATTCCTTTTAGGATCTATTTAATAATTAAATAAAATAGTCCTTAGCTAATAATTCAAATAGGTTTTGATTTATTAAAATCTCCATTTGAAATCTAAATATTAACAAAACCAAATCAGTAGGTTTTATTTGAAAATATAAAATACTTGGAAGACTTTTTTAAAATAATTGAACAAGTTTTTGATGTTTAATTAAAATGGTAAAACCTTTATTTTTAATAAATTTGGATATTAATAAATCCTCATTATTTTATTTAAATAAACCTTTACTCTTTTAATCAAAGCAAAACATTTTATTTCAAAAGCTTGGCCAAGGTTTAATTTGGCTCTATAAAATAATCCTTATTTATATTTCTACCTTTTCATTTGAAAACTAAATCTTTTATTAAAGATCCAAAAATAGTAACTCCACTTATTCAAAATATTTTCTTTATTAATTGTTTAACTTTTCAAATCCCTTTAGGATTTGTTTGATCAAAAAGGTTTGAAGGTTTCCAATTGGAATCAAAAAGTTTCTTCTCACCCTGAAAATCAACAAAGTTTTATTTTATTCATTTATTTTTCACATAACAAGATTTGGAAAATCTTGGGATGTGACAGTCAGTATGGGTCTCCAGATCCCGCTTCTGATTATTGATCCGAGAGGGGTCTCGATCATGTCTGCATTATTCGCGAACCGTAGGGTGACACACTTAAGAGACACCGACATCCATTTGGAGCAAAAGTTTCATGCCGGAAAGAATAACAAGCGCAGGAATTTATTTCACTAGATACCGAAACGGGTTTTCGGGTGAAATTGCAGAAAGTGTTTCTGCATGTGAAATGAAATACTAGCAAGGGGTTATATGTGAATGTTTGTCATTAAAGTAATTGACAAAATTCTGAATAAATAAAAGGAGTTTTATTTAATGAGAGTTTGCATTAAATTTGGTGGAAATTTAATGGGAATTTGAGTGGGTTTTTTAGTGGAGAAAATTGAAGGGGCATTTTGTGAGTGGAGTGTCCACCCGCATGAATGAGGGAGAGGTGGGGGCACCCTCTATGGCCGGCGGCCATGCCCCCTTGGGCTGCCCCCCTCCCCTATATAAGGAGCCCCTCTCCTCACTTCTCACTCACACCTCCTCGTGAAGGATCTCTCTCCCCCTCTAGAATTTATCCCACATGGTCTCGGACTAGCGAGATACATGTTCCCGGTGGCTATTCGGCAAGAAAGAGTTGTGCTTCCGCTGCATCGCTGGAGTGAGGAGGCGGAGGTTGCTCGGTGCCTCGAACGTGTGTGCGAGCACGGATGCGCTGCTATTTTGCGGCGCTAGGACTTCCTCTCGATCTTGAGATCGGCAAGAGATCGTCTACATCAACCACGAGTTTGGACTCGTTAAGCTTTGTCGGTCTTCAAGGGTATGTTATCTACGGATATACATCCGCCCGTTGTTTGTATCTAGTAGATAGATCTTGGTACATAGTTGTTCCCATCGTAGGAAATTTTTTGTTCTCTATGCTGCGAACCCTACAGTTTGATGTCATCAAAGCATCCTTCCGGTGATGGTGATAAGCATGATCTCATGGTCGAAGGAATTAGGTTACTATTGTTGGGAATATGCCCTAGAGGCAATCATGTATGATGAGTTTTCCATTGTATTCATAAAGATATTAAGTTGTCCTTGTATAAACATCTGATGTGTATCATTGAATATGTGATTTGGTTGTGGAACTATACATTCATGTTGTTTGTACTAAATATCCTTGGTCATTGAAGTTGTGCTGGACACACAACTTAGACCAATGTGAAAGTCGGCTTGATGACTCGGTTCCACTTGTCATGGGCATGGAGATGCTATTCCAACTTACACAGATTCGGCTAAAGAGTTTAGCGAGTCGGATTGACCCATATTGAGGTACAACGAACAAGTTGTCATTTGTATATCTCAATCAATGTAATCCTTAGACCTAAGGTTGTTGCATAGTCCGAGTTGAGGATCACCGACTTAGGTTCTGTCAACCGCTGATCCGTAACTGGGCAGTTATAAAGGCAGAGTTCGGGTCGACTGAGAATCAAGCTGCGTGATGTGAATAACCAAGATGGGATTTTGCCCCTCCACTTGGAGAGATATTCTCTGGGCCCTCTCGTGAGATATGATTCGGAAAGCATGTCAATTCACGACTCGGTTAAGTGTTAACCGAGGCGATCGACTAAGAGTTAGTCGGGTG
Organism: Avena sativa; assembly: GCA_916181665.1. Taxonomy (NCBI): domain Eukaryota; kingdom Viridiplantae; phylum Streptophyta; class Magnoliopsida; order Poales; family Poaceae; genus Avena; species Avena sativa. The sequence continues at coordinate 147,793,867 of OV702283.1, read as the reverse complement.
AATCACTTATCTCGGATCGATAAGAGAGTCAGACTATTTAAGGGATGGCAATTATTCGCCTATAGTCTGACAAGGTATATCGTGAGGCAAAAGGGACTCGGACGTAAGTCACATTGGAAAGGCAGGTCGTCATGACTCTCTGGTACTTGGGAGTCGACACGTTCTGCTAGGAGCCGCTACCGACTGATCGATTGAGAGTCGGACTCCAATCGTGTCCAAGTAGCCATGAGCCTGTGGGGTCACACACTTAAGAGCGGGAGCAAGTTCGGATTGGATCTGAACCTGTAATCTGGTTGGGTTGGACCTAAACCAGATTTGGACTGAGTTAGTGAGTTGGACTCACGGTGGCTAGTGTTATATGGGCTTTAGTGAATGGGTCGCGTGAGCAGAGCCCACGTTCACTCCCTATATATAGTGGAGCACCATAACCTAGAAAGGTTAATCGTTGTTTGGTTAGGTCATTCCATGTGTTGGAAACCCTAGCTCCACAGCAGTCCAGCCGTCGTTACGAACCTAGCAGTTTGCCGCCGGTGCTCCTCCTTGTACGTGTGGATACCAGCAGAGGTGATGTGCGATAAGCACCAGGACGATCGGATCGTGAGGACTGCACTACATCAACTGACGCGCTTCATCAGTAATTCACAACCGCGTGTCTAGTGGTAAACCTCGTGGCCTTCTACCTCAGCTAGATCTTGGGATCACCACGTTAGAGGAAAATTTTTGTTTTATCTCCGCGTGGCCCAACAGTGGTATCAGAGCGATAGCTTCTGGTTTTAGGCTCGAGATATCGCATATGTGATATGCGGTTGGCTGTAGATGAGATCTATGTGTTGTTTGGTGGTTGATCTATGAGATAGATCGGTTTTGTACGAAGTTGATTGGATCAACTGTACTCGGGGAATGGTAGATCTGATTTCCGTGATCATACTGCTGAGGTTGTGGAACGACATACCCCTACCGTTCGGCTTCCTCCATCGGGGTAGACTGTGACACGTAAATCCAGAGGCGTAACTTGTTTTTGCAGGAAGTTGTGAATGGTATGGTTCATGTGCATGTGATGTATGTGTGTCATATCCCAAGATTTTCCAAATCTTGTAATGTGAAAATAAATTAATAAAATAAAACTTTGTTTGATTTTCAGGGCCAGAAGAAACTTTTTGAATTCAATTGGAACTTCAAACCCATTTGAATTAAATAAAATCCTACAGGGATTTAAAAAGTTAAACATTTTAAATAAAGGAAAACAAAATATTTTGAAAATACTATTTTGATCATTAAAATAAAAGGATTTGGTTTTCAATAGAAATAAAAGTTTTATAGATAAAGATTGTTTTATAGAGCCAAATTAAACCTTGGCCAAGTCTTTGAATAAAACAATTTGTTTTGATAAAAATAGTAAAGGTTTACTTAAATAAAATAATGAAGATTTAATATCCAATTTTTATTTAAGTAAAGGCCTTTCCCATTTTAAATAAACACCAAAATTTATTATTTTGGTTTAAATAGGTTTTCCAAGTATTTTATATTCTCTAATAAAACCTAATAAAGTGTTTTGTCTTTATTTTAGATATTAAAATAAACATTCTCAATAAAACAAACCCTAGTTGAATTAATAATGAAAGTCTATTTTATTTAATTAATAATGGACTCTAAAATAAAATGTTATTTTGTTTTAAAACAAGATTTCCAAGTATTTAATATTTCCAAATAAAACCTACTGATTTGATTTTGAAAATATTTGGATTTCAAATGGGGATTTTATTAATATCAAACCCTATTCTAATAATAAACCATGGTCCATTTTATTTAATTAATAAATGGAACCTAAAAAGATTTAAAATATTATTTTATTTTGAAGTGTTGGATTATGTTGGTGAACAGAACCAAAAACACAAATGCAAAGTTTAATGATTGTTTGAATTGTTGAATTATTTGAATGTTTGAATAATTGTTTGAAATAACAAATCAGGAAATAGAAACAGAAAAAGGAAAAAGAATTAGGCAGAAAAAAATAACAGCAGCCCAACAAGGCCCAGCCCAACAGCTCAAACAGCCCAGCTCCCCTCTCCCACGACGAAGCGTTTTCTACTCATTCCCAGACCCGCAAAGCCGCTGACAACTGGACCCCTCCCCTTCTTCTTTTCTTTCACTGCCAGCGGACCCCACACTGCCTCCTCCTTCTTCTTCCTCGCGCGACCATGCCTCCCCCAGACGACGCTGCCGTTGCTGCCCATGAATGCCGTGATCAATTCGCCTTAACGCCGCCTTAATTCCTCGTCGCGACCACGGCCTATTAATCGCCAGCGTTTCCTCCTCCTTTCCCCTCACTCGCCACTCCCTCTCTGCCCCGAGGCTGCTGCAATTTGAGCTCGCACCACCGTAGCTCCGACCATCGTCCTCCCTCGATTCCGGCCGAGCCACACCCCCTCCTGCCTCCACAAGCACACAAGCACACTCCCTACTACCTGGCGCATCTCCCAGTACCCTCTGTTCGACCGCGGGCGCCCCAGAACATCGCCTACGTCAAACTTCCGATGCCGCCGCGTCTGTCTTCAATTCCGGCAAGAACTCAGGTAGATTCCGACCGCCCCGTACCTTCTCGTTCATGCACGTGACCTCTCCGTGACCTCCCGCACTTAACCATGCCTCTGTATTGTCCTAGGACGATCTACAACGTCGTCTTCGACCACGACTGAGACCACCCGACGCCGTCCTCCACTCCGACGAGAAATCCTGCCAAGATCAGAGCGCCCCTTGCCAGACCAACACCTCCTCGAGCACCACCGTGACCTCCTGAACCCGGTGAGCTTCTTCTCCTCCTCTCTCGCTTCCTAGAACCACCGCGAACCCCTCGCCTGGCCGTGCGCCGCCGCTAGCCGCCGTCGGAGCCGCTCACTTTTGGTCCAACGAGCCAGTACCGTAGGATCTAGTTTGAACGAGTGCGATTAGATCACTTACCGCGAAGAGGTACGCGTTCTGTGCCGCACGATCCAACTTAAATCCAACGCTCCGTAGCACACGATCCAGACGAACCGGTACCGTCCAGTAGAAAACTGCCACGTGTCACTGATTTGTTTAAAAACTGATTTGAAAACAGAATATTTTGCAAACTTCAAACCCTTATATCTTTGGATCCACACGTCCAAATTTTACAAATTTTATGTCGTTGGATTTAGGAGAACAAGCCCTAGCCAACTGTGGCCTTAGTTTAGAAAATAGTACCTGTTAACTTGTTTGAATTTGCAGAAACATTTGTGTACTTGTTTAGGGTAGAAAAATTGTTTAAATTTGATTTTAGGATTAAATCTTTTGCAAAATGGTTTTTAGTGACCATACTGACCCTAGGAACCAACCCTTGGTGTTAAAAATGATTTTGGTAAAATATAGGTTGAATTCTTTAACTTAGCCATTTTCTAACCAAATAAACTCATTGATTTTATTATGGAAATGTTTTTGCAAGGAAAACTTTGGGAAAATGTTTTGGACCAAACTTACTGACCCAAAACACCAAGCCTTGCCAAGGACAACTCACTTGGTGAAAAACCTAAAGTTTTGCTTTAATAAGAATAATTTTCACCACATAAAATGATGAATGAATTTTAAAATGGTCTTAAGATAAAACCCAATTGCAAATGACTTTGCCATTTTGGTAAATGACCAATTTGGACCTTACAAAGTTTATAAACCTAGTAGAGACCAACCTTGCAAAAGAACCCACCTTTGCATGACTTAGATTCCATCTGCTTTAGGTGTGTGAGATTGATTGTTTGACTTTGATTTGGAATGTTAGTTGATTTTGTGTTTTGCTTGATTGATTGTAGTGAAATTAGCAAAGTGTGAAACTATCAAGATCAAGGAGTGAACCACCATTCTCTTCCAAAAAGGCAAGTTACACTATCATACAAAAGTCCTACTATTTTTATTATACTTAGTGGATTTTGAAAATATGCATGAAAAGATATTTCTGTACTTATGCTATGCTAAAATCCTAATAGGATTCCCTATACACTCCTTAGTGAAAATATTGAAGTTGTACATGCTTAGCCATGCTATATGCTATAATTTGAAAAGAGATACATGTTGAGATTTTACAAAGGTTGAGAAAAGAACTTGTGTTTTACATAATAAAACAAGGACTCAATGAACCACCTAGGTGGAGGATACTTTAAGTTTTGGAGAAGGTGGCAACAAAAGGGAACCATGTCTATGGCAATCACTTTGTGTTGTGCTCCAAAAGAAAACCACCTAGGAAACTTAGAGATCAAACATGCTTCTCCAATTGTGGCTTTCGTGTGCAACCACATGCTATTATGGCTCTGGCTTAGTCAATTACATTAGGAAGACCCATACATTGTCTTTAGTTACTGGACATGGGGATCTGGAATGCCTCATGGGGGCTGAAGACAAAGCTAGCAATGATGTATGGGAGGACCTTTTGGAAAGACTTCGTCACATTCTCAATCTGCCAGTACTCCATCTTGGTGAGCACTAATCCAGTAGGCCACTGGTGGCAAAAGGATGGGATTGTGACATGTGGGTAAAGTGTACTCCTTCTGCAGAAGTTAATAAAATCTAAGTACTTAGCCGTGTCCCCGGTTATGGACAATACTGAGCAACTAAAGTTTGAACTATGGGAGATCTTGACATTCCAACTTCTAATATAAAAACTTGATGCCCTTGTGTGTCTACCAAGGAATTCAAAGAGATTTTGATAAACTTGTTGCACTTGGGGTTACCAAGGTGCTCAAGAGCATGATGTACTTGGGGTTACCAAGGAACTCATGAGTTTTGATAAAACTTGTTGCACTTGGGGTTACCAAGGTGCTCAAGAGCATGATGTACTTGGGGTTACCAAGGAACTCATGAGTTTTGATAAAACTTGTTGCACTTGGGGTTACCAAGGTGCTCAAGAGCTTTTGACAAGGATTTGAACACTTGAGTTTCTACCAAGGAGTTCAAGGAACTTGGAAAAGAAATTTGACAAAGGATTTTAACACCCTTTTTTAAAAGATAGGTTAAAATATTGCTTTATGCAAATAAGCCTTAAACTCTACTTCGCCAAATATGCATATAATGATAGGGTCCACTCTTATTATACATAAAAGTGAAGCTTGCCAATACAATTCAAATGTATTGACCCTTGTGGCTGTAACTTGAAATGTTGCAGGTTGATTGTTTTAAAATGAGGATTGTTTGATTGACTAGGACTACAAAGTCTACAACCAACATCTGCCTGTGGCACTTTGAAGATGAAGGACCCATGACTAAATCTATTCCGCTGCAATGTAATGTAATAGCCTAATGAGCTATGTTTGATGTAATAAAATTATGTTATTCCTGGTTATAAAATTATATTATGACCCTTGTTTCTTGATATTTCATCTAAACTGTGGATGCTAGCTATTGATCCAGGGACTAGCATTATAAAACACAGGAGGAACCTACCTTATTAAAGGTTGGGACCTCTACAGATGGTATCAGAGCATTGTGTTGCCTGTAGGATTTGTAAACCCTAGGATTGGACAAAAACCCTTAGAAAAATAGGAGTTGTAATTTTGTTCCAAAACTTATTTACAAAAACACTTGTAAACTCTTTCCTCAACCATTTTGGTTTCAACTCTACTTCTCTTCTACTTCAACTTGATGGAAAAGCCTACCCCATGACCAAAGACTACACCATGTGCAAAAGACTTCCTCAACTTCTTCAACTCTAATGACTTCAACATCTTCAGCATATTCACCAAGGACTTCCAATATGGATATCACCAAGGACTATAAGTGAGACAAGGAAATCTTACTTAAGATTTAGAGACTGAGGGAATGCAAAATAAGAAGAAACCATCAACAACTTTGAAGCATAGTAACCAAGAGTTTTTCTCAAGGAACCATGACCTCATACAAGAAGAATCATAGAGGAAGGAGAAATCACAAGTAAACCATATAGATGGACCACCATTTATAGTTAAAGTCAAACACACCAACTTATGTGGTGTAACAAAAATATTTTATTGCCTAAAAATGTGCTTGAACTTTGTTGTTGAGTGAAAAGTTGTTTGTGATTGCATGCACATTGTTTGTGTAAATTGTGATGTGTGGGATTAGAAATAATTCCTTAGAAATATCTTGCCTGTTCTAAACTCCCTTCAAACCCAAACAGATGACTACTCCAAAGGACTCCAAGGTTGATGACACCAACACCAACCAAGCTGATAGCATGAAAGAGCTCATAGCAACCCAACACCAGTTGAACCAACTGACAGCTCAGTTCATAGTAAACAATAGTGATAAAGATCCAGCTCTACAAAGGTTTTTGGAGGAACAATCCCAACTGATGCTTAAGGTGACTAATCAAATGATCAGCATGGAAGAAAACTATCCCAAAAGAGTTTATGATAACAAAGATGACAAGAATGTTATTCTAGATGGAGCCCCAGCTTGCATTATTTGTGGAGACAAGGATCATACTTCCAAGGAGCATGAAGGACAATGCCCCAATTGTGAAGAAGATCATCCTGTTGGACAATGTCCTACCTCTCAAGCTACTTGCTACCTGTGTGAAGGAAGTGATCATACTCCAGGTCTATGTCCTATCTATGCCATGGTGGAACAAAGGAAACAAGAAGGATCCAAGTCTACCAAAGGAAAAGGACCACTTCTACATCCAAACAAGACAACACAATTCAAAGGATCAAAGAAAATCAAGAAGCCCAAGCAAGACATGAGCCTTGTGCAATGTCGTAAATGTAAGGAAATGGGACACTACTCCAGTGGATGCCCAGAGAACAAGAAGAATAAAGAAATTGACCAAGTGTGGTGCAACAACTGCAAAGAACCAGGCCACTATGTAGCAACTTGACCACAAGAGCAACGCAAAGAACTCAAGGACATTCATTGTTTCAACTGCAAGAATCCAGGACATTATGCAAGCAACTGTCCAGAAAGGATGAAAAACAAGTTGAACAAGCCTATGGAGAAACTCAACCTTGGCCCATGAATCAAGTGTAGAAATAAAGCAAAAGTTTGCTTAGAGAAGTTTTCCAGGACCCAAGAAGGCCAATATGTAATTTCTGTTTGAAAATTTTTAAGGGTGGTAGTACCCTAGTTGTTTGAACTTGCTTGTAAACCCCAGCCTTCCCAAATCTCGGGACGAGATTTATTTTAAGGGTGGTAGCCTGTCACATCCCAAGATTTTCCAAATCTTGTAATGTGAAAATAAATTAATAAAATAAAACTTTGTTTGATTTTCAGGGCCAGAAGAAACTTTTTGAATTCAATTGGAACTTCAAACCCATTTGAATTAAATAAAATCCTACAGGGATTTAAAAAGTTAAACATTTTAAATAAAGGAAAACAAAATATTTTGAAAATACTATTTTGATCATTAAAATAAAAGGATTTGGTTTTCAATAGAAATAAAAGTTTTATAGATAAAGATTGTTTTATAGAGCCAAATTAAACCTTGGCCAAGTCTTTGAATAAAACAATTTGTTTTGATAAAAATAGTAAAGGTTTACTTAAATAAAATAATGAAGATTTAATATCCAATTTTTATTTAAGTAAAGGCCTTTCCCATTTTAAATAAACACCAAAATTTATTATTTTGGTTTAAATAGGTTTTCCAAGTATTTTATATTCTCTAATAAAACCTAATAAAGTGTTTTGTCTTTATTTTAGATTTTAAAATAAACATTCTCAATAAAACAAACCCTAGTTGAATTAATAATGAAAGTCTATTTTATTTAATTAATAATGGACTCTAAAATAAAATGTTATTTTGTTTTAAAACAAGATTTCCAAGTATTTAATATTTCCAAATAAAACCTACTGATTTGATTTTGAAAATATTTGGATTTCAAATGGGGATTTTATTAATATCAAACCCTATTCTAATAATAAACCATGGTCCATTTTATTTAATTAATAAATGGAACCTAAAAAGATTTAAAATATTATTTTATTTTGAAGTGTTGGATTATGTTGGTGAACAGAACCAAAAACACAAATGCAAAGTTTAATGATTGTTTGAATTGTTGAATTATTTGAATGTTTGAATAATTGTTTGAAATAACAAATCAGGAAATAGAAATAGAAAAAGGAAAAAGAATTAGGCAGAAAAAAATAACAGCAGCCCAACAAGGCCCAGCCCAACAGCTCAAACAGCCCAGCTCCCCTCTCCCACGACGAAGCGTTTTCTACTCATTCCCAGACCCGCAAAGCCGCTGACAACTGGACCCCTCCCCTTCTTCTTTTCTTTCACTGCCAGCGGACCCCACACTGCCTCCTCCTTCTTCTTCCTCGCGCGACCATGCCTCCCCCAGACGACGCTGTCGTTGCTGCCCATGAATGCCGTGATCAATTCGCCTTAACGCCGCGTTAATTCCTCGTCGCGACCACGGCCTATTAATCGCCAGCGTTTCCTCCTCCTTTCCCCTCACTCGCCACTCCCTCTCTGCCCCGAGGCTGCTGCAATTTGAGCTCGCACCACCGTAGCTCCGACCACCGTCCTCCCTCGATTCCGGCCGAGCCACACCCCCTCCTGCCTCCACAAGCACACAAGCACACTCCCTACTACCTGGCGCATCTCCAAGTACCCTCTGTTCGACCGTGGGCGCCCCAGAACGTCGCCTACGTCAAACTTCCGATGCCGCCGCGTCTGTCTTCAATTCCGGCAAGAACTCAGGTAGATTCCGACCGCCCCGTACCTTCTCGTTCATGCACGTGACCTCTCCGTGACCTCCCGCACTTAACCATGCCTCTGTATTGTCCTAGGACGATCTACAACGTCGTCTTCGACCACGACTGAGACCACCCGACGCCGTCCTCCACTCCGGCGAGAAATCCTGCCAAGATCAGAGCGCCCCTCGCCAGACCAACACCTCCTCGAGCACCACCGTGACCTCCTGAACCCGGTGAGCTTCTTCTCCTCCTCTCTCGCTTCCTAGAACCACCGCAAACCCCTCGCCTGGCCGTGCGCCGCCGCTAGCCGCCGTCGGCGCCGCTCACTTTTGGTCCAACGAGCCAGTAATTTAGGATCTAGTTTGAACGAGTGCGATTAGATCACTTACCGCGAAGAGGTACGCATTCTGTGCCGCACGATCCAACTTAAATCCAACGCTCCGTAGCACACGATCCAGACGAACCGGTACCGTCCAGTAGAAAACTGCCACGTGTCACTGATTTGTTTAAAAACTGATTTGAAAACAGAATATTTTGCAAACTTCAAACCCTTATATCTTTGGATCCACACGTCCAAATTTTACAAATTTTATGTCGTTGGATTCAGGAGAACAAGCCCTAGCCAACTGTGGCCTTAGTTTAGAAAATAGTACCTGTTAACTTGTTTGAATTTGCAGAAACATTTGTGTACTTGTTTAGGGTAGAAAAATTGTTTAAATTTGATTTTAGGATTAAATCTTTTGCAAAATGGTTTTTAGTGACCATACTGACCCTAGGAACCAACCCTTGGTGTTAAAAATGATTTTGGTAAAATATAGGTTGAATTCTTTAACTTAGCCATTTTCTAACCAAATAAACTCATTGATTTTATTATGGAAATGTTTTTGCAAGGAAAACTTTGGGAAAATGTTTTGGACCAAACTTACTGACCTAAAACACCAAGCCTTGCCAAGGACAACTCACTTGGTGAAAAACCTAAAGTTTTGCTTTAATAAGAATAATTTTCACCACATAAAATGATGAATGAATTTTAAAATGGTCTTAAGATAAAACCCAATTGCAAATGACTTTGCCATTTTGGTAAATGACCAATTTGGACCTTACAAAGTTTATAAACCTAGTAGAGACCAACCTTGCAAAAGAACCCACCTTTGCATGACTTAGATTCCATCTGCTTTAGGTGTGTGAGATTGATTATTTGACTTTGATTTGGAATGTTAGTTGACTTTGTGTTTTGCTTGATTGATTGTAGTGAAATTAGCAAAGTGTGAAACTAGCAAGATCAAGGAGTGAACCACCATTCTCTTCCAAAAAGTCAAGTTACACTATCATACAAAAGTCCTACTATTTTTATTATACTTAGTGGATTTTGAAAATATGCATGAAAAGATATTTCTGTACTTATGCTATGCTAAAATCCTAATAGGATTCCCTATACACTCCTTAGTGAAAATATTGAAGTTGTACATGCTTAGCCATGCTATATGCTATAATTTGAAAAGAGATACATGTTGAGATTTTACAAAGGTTGAGAAAAGAACTTGTGTTTTACATAATAAAACAAGGACTCAATGAACCACCTAGGTGGAGGATACTTTAAGTTTTGGAGAAGGTGGCAACAAAAGGGAACCATGTCTATGGCAATCACTTTGTGTTGTGCTCCAAAAGAAAACCACCTAGGAAACTTAGAGATCAAACATGCTTCTCCAATTGTGGCTTTCGTGTGCAACCACATGCTATTATGGCTCTGGCTTAGTCAATTACATTAGGAAGACCCATACATTGTCTTTAGTTACTGGACATGGGGATCTGGAATGCCTCATGGGGGCTGAAGACAAAGCTAGCAATGATGTATGGGAGGACCTTTTGGAAAGACTTCGTCACATTCTCAATCTGCCAGTACTCCATCTTGGTGAGCACTAATCCAGTAGGCCACTGGTGGCAAAAGGATGGGATTGTGACATGTGGGTAAAGTGTACTCCTTCTGCAGAAGTTAATAAAATCTAAGTACTTAGCCGTGTCCCCGGTTATGGACAATACTGAGCAACTAAAGTTTGAACTATGGGAGATCTTGACATTCCAACTTCTAATATAAAAACTTGATGCCCTTGTGTGTCTACCAAGGAATTCAAAGAGATTTTGATAAACTTGTTGCACTTGGGGTTACCAAGGTGCTCCAGAGCATGATGTACTTGGGGTTACCAAGGAACTCATGAGTTTTGATAAAACTTGTTGCACTTGGGGTTACCAAGGTGCTCAAGAGCATGATGTACTTGGGGTTACCAAGGAACTCATGAGTTTTGATAAAACTTGTTGCACTTGGGGTTACCAAGGTGCTCAAGAGCTTTTGACAAGGATTTGAACACTTGAGTTTCTACCAAGGAGTTCAAGGAACTTGGAAAAGAAATTTGACAAAGGATTTTAACACCCTTTTTTAAAAGATAGGTTAAAATATTGCTTTATGCAAATAAGCCTTAAACTCTACTTCGCCAAATATGCATATAATGATAGGGTCCACTCTTATTATACATAAAAGTGAAGCTTGCCAATACAATTCAAATGTATTGACCCTTGTGGCTGTAACTTGAAATGTTGCAGGTTGATTGTTTTAAAATGAGGATTGTTTGATTGACTAGGACTACAAAGTCTACAACCAACATCTGCCTGTGGCACTTTGAAGATGAAGGACCCATGACTAAATCTATTCCGCTGCAATGTAATGTAATAGCCTAATGAGCTATGTTTGATGTAATAAAATTATGTTATTCCTGGTTATAAAATTATATTATGACCCTTGTTTCTTGATATTTCATCTAAAATGTGGATGCTAGCTATTGATCCAGGGACTAGCATTATAAAACACAGGAGGAACCTACCTTATTAAAGGTTGGGACCTCTACAATGTGTGTAATCCATACGTGATCTGCGAATCACGGTTTTTGTCAGCCGGCTAGAGCCTAGGTGCTGTCATTTTATTGTATAACGACCTGCGTGTCGGATTCTCTATGTAATTTACTTTACTAAGCTAGTGTAGCTGTTTGGAGAACCCGGAAGGCATGCAAGGCGTTGTACATGTCGGCGACATGGAGTAAGACGACAAGTGACAAGAGTTGGCACGAGTCAGATAACAGGCTTTGTGGAGATGGAGATCGCCATGAAGAGAGCCATACCATTTCACATTATAATTGCTTTATTTTGTGTTATTGTTATGTCTCTGTTTTACCTCTATTAGATAGTCGGTAAAATTTAATCCCTCAAAGAAGGTCTAGTCGGTTTTCCCGCCAGTGTTTGGACCATCACAAGTTGGACATTTTTGGTAGTGGGCTCATAAAATTGAGGTGCTGCCAACTCTTTCCGACTAGGTGGGTTCGAGTCGGACTCTTACTGCAGAAACACTCGGTAAGCTAGACGGGTCTATCACAATGGTTGTGGGACTCAAGGAAAAGTCGGATGCGAGCCGGGGCATGTGATGCCACCCGTCTAATAGGAGTCGTATGAGATACGATTGACAAGGAGTTGTCTAACTAGATCACTTGTTGGCTAGCGGTGATGCTAAAGCTCACTAGCCGACTTGCTTATTTAGGATCCTAAATCACTAAGCAACCATCGGAGGGGTGTTGGTTCTAGTGGGAGCATAAAAATATTAAAATGTTTAATATGCTTGCTCTTTTATGAATACATGTCTTAAGTGTTTTGCATATTTTCTGTTGTAGATCATGGCACCAAGTAGCAGTCACTCTCAGATATCCGGTTTTGCGTTGAGAACTATTCTTGAGAAAGATAAACTGAACGACACTAATTTTACCAACTTGAATCGAAATATGAGAATTGTTCTCAAACAAGAAAAGAAGGACCAAGTCCTAGACAACCCACTTCCAGATAAGCCGAATGAGAATGCGACTGTCGCTGCCACCAATGCCTATCGTTGGGCTAAGGATGAGTCCAAGGATATTAGCTGTCTTATGCTTCCTCACATGGAACCGGACTTGCAAATGCAGTTCGAGCATGTTGAGGCCTACGATATGATCGAAAGCCTCAAAAGTATGTTGCAGGCTCAGGCGAAGACTGAGAGGTATCAAGTCTCTCAGGCTTTGCTGAGTTGCAAGCTTAAGGATGGTGATCCACTGAGTCCGCATGTGATCAAAATGGTTGGTTACGTGCAGTCTCTGGAGAGGCTTGGCTACCCCATTAGCGAAGAGTTTGCTACGGATATAATTCCGAACTCTCTTCCTAGTGCATATGGGCAGTTCATTTCGAACTACCACATGCATGGTATGGATAAGAAGATCACTGAATTACATGGGATGCTCAAGCAGGCAGAGGCGGATCTCAAGAAGGGCGCTAGTCAAGTGTTGATGGTGAAGAATAAGGCTAAGTTCAAGAAGATTTCTTGGACTAAGAAGAAGGCTAAGTCAGGAGGAAAGCAGGCTCCGGACCCGGTCCCAAGCACTTCCTTAGGGACTAAGCCATCTCCTTCAGCCGGATCCACTTGCTTCTACTGCAAGGCGGATGGCCACTGGAAGAGGAACTGCAGCAAGTACTTGGCCGACAAAGCCAAGAGTGGAGGTATGACTTACGACTCAGGTACACTTGTTTGCAATGTTATAGACATATATCTTGTTGATGCACCTAATAGTTCTTGGGTATATGATACCGGATCATTTATTCACATCTGCAACTCGTTGCAGGGACTAGTAAGAACTAGGAGCGTAGTAAGAGGCGAGGTTGATATTCGAGTCGGCAACAAAGCAAGAGTTGTTGCGTTGGAAGTCGGCATGATGCAACTTCATTTACCTTCCGGATTCATTATGGAACTGAATAATTGTTATTATGTTCCAGTGCTCAGTTGAAACATTATTTCTGCTTCATGTTTGATGGGGCAAGGCTATGAGTCGAATATCAAGAATAATGGTTGTTCTTTGTATTTGAATGATATGTTTCACGGCTTTGCACCCGTCCAGGACGGGTTATTTATTTTGAATCTGGATGGTGAGTCGGTTTATAACATAAATGTTAAAAGGTTGAAACCAAATGATCTGAATATGACTTACTTTTGGCATTGTCGGCTTGGTCATATAAGTTGGAAACGCATGAAGAAGCTCCATGATGATGGACTCCTAACTTCGTTCGACTTGGAGTCGTTCGAGACATGCGAATCTTGCCTACTCGGCAAAATGACCAAGACACCTTTTGCAAAGAGTTGAGAGAGGGCGTCCGACTTGTTGGGGCTAGTACATAGTGATGTATGTGGACCAATGAGCACGACAGCCAGGGGTGGTTATGAGTACTTCATTACCTTCACTGATGATTTAAGTAGGTATGGATATATCTACTTGATGAAACATAAGTCGGAAGCCTTTGAAAAGTTCAAAGAATTCTAGAATGAAGCACAGAATCAACTCGGCAAGAAAATAAAGTTTCTTCGGTCGGACCGAGGAGGCGAGTACATGAGCCATGAGTTTGATGACCATCTGAAAAGTTGTGGAATAGTTCCTCAACTTACTCCGCCAGGAACGCCACAAAGGAATGGTGTTTCGGAAAGGCGGAATCGAACCTTGTTGGACATGGTACGATCAATGATGAGTCGGATAGATCTGCCTTCATCATTTTGGGGTTATTGTCTAGAAACAGCGGTGTTCACACTAAACAGAGTACCATCAAAATCGGTAGAGAAGACACCGCATGAGATGTGGACAGGCAAAAATCCGAGTTTGTCTTTTCTTAAGATTTGGGGTTGTGAAGCATTTGTCAAGCGACTTCAGTCGGACAAGCTTACAGCCAAGTCGGATAAGTGTATTTTCGTGGGGTATCCGAGGGAAACCTTGGGTTACTACTTCTACAACCGAGAAGAGGGAAAAGTGTTTGTCGCTCGGAACGGTGTCTTCCTTGAGAAAGAGTTTCTTAGTCAGGGAGTAAGTGGGAGAACGGTGCAGCTCGAAGAAATTCGAGAGGAACCGGCTAGTAGCGAGTCGGCAAAAACCTTGGAGGTTGAGCCGGTCGTGGCAGCTGAGCCGGCAGCAGCACCTGTACCACGAAGATCGGCAAGATTACGAAGTGTTCGTGATGTGTTACTATTAGACAGTGATGAGCCTGCAAATTATTCAGAAGCGATGGTGGGATCTGATTCCGAGTCATGGCTTGGAGCCATGAGATCCGAGTTAAAGTCCATGGATGAAAATCAAGTTTGGAACTTGGTTGATCTGCCAGACGGTGCAAGACCCGTCGAGTCCAAATGGGTCTTTAAGAAGAAAACTGATATGGATGGAAATGTTTCCGTCTATAAAGCACGCCTTGTTACGAAGGGGTTCGGACAAGTTCAAGGAGTTGATTACGACGAGACTTTCTCGCCCGTAGCGATGCTTAAATCAGTTCGCATCATGTTAGCTATAGCAGCCTATTTCGACTATGAGATATGGCAGATGGATGTCAAAACGGCTTTTCTTAACGGAAATTTAACCGAGGACGTGTATATGATACAGCCCGAGGGTTTTGTCGATCCAGCTAATGCTGACAAAGTATGTAAACTTCAGAAATCCATTTATGGGTTGAAGCAAGCATCTCGGAGTTGGAATATTCGCTTTTATGAGGTAGTCAAATCGTTTGGCTTCATCAAGAGTGATCATGATTATTGTTTATACAAGAAGTTTAGTGGGAGCAAAGTAAACTTTCTAATCTTATATGTGGATGACATATTACTGATTGGAAATGATGTCCAGATGTTGCAAGAAACCAAGGAATCATTGGAAAGGAGTTTCTCAATGAAATACTTGGGTGAGGCAACATACATCCTCGGAATCCGAATCTATAGAGATAGATCAAGGAGGCTCATTGGATTGAGTCAGAGTACTTATTTGGACAAAGTTTTGAAGAAGTTCAACATGGAATCGTCTAAGAAGGGGTTCTTACCGATGTCCCATGGTGTAAAACTTAGCAAGACTTAGTGTCCTTCGACAACTGATGAGCGAAGTCGGATAAGTGCGATTCTGTATGCTTCTACAGTCGGATCCATCATGTATGCCATGATTTGTATTAGGACGGATGTTTCCTATGCTCTAAGTGTTGTGAGCAGATACCAGGCTGATCCTGGAGAGATCCACTGGACAACGGCTAAAAATATCCTAAAGTACTTGATAAGGACTAAGGATATGTTCTTAGTTTATGGTGGTGAAGATGAACTCAGTGTAAAGGGTTACACGGATGCGAGTTATCTTACCGACTCTGATGATTCTCGTTCGCAATCCGGATACGTGTTTATTATAAACGGAGGTGCTGTGAGCTGGAAGAGTTCCAAGCAAGAGACTGTGTCTGTGTCTACAACAGAGGCTGAGTATATTGCCGCCTCGGAGGCAGCAAAGGAGGCTGTTTGGATGAGGAATTTCCTCATGGATCTTGGTGTGGTTCAGGGCTCGTCCAATCCGTTGGACGTGTATTGTGACAACAATGGTTCTATTGCACAAGCCAAGGAACCTAGACAACACCAGAAGAACAAGAACATACTCATGCGGTACCACCTGATTCGCCAGTTCGTGGATCAGGGTGATATCAAGTTATGCAAGGTACACACGGATGCAAATATTGCGGATCTATTGACAAAGCCGTTACCACAGCCAAAGCATGAGGCGCACCTGAGAGCCATGGGCATTAGATGCTTAGACATGTGATGTCGGAAGATTGACTCTAGTGCAAGTGGGAGACTGTTGGGAATATGCCCTAGAGGCAATCATGTATGATGAGTTTTCCCATTGTATTCATAAAGATATTAAGTTGTCCTTGTATAAACATCTGATGTGTATCATTGAATATGTGATTCGGTTGTGGAACTATACATTCATGTTGTTTGTACTAAATATCCTTGGTCATTGAAGTTGTGTTGGACACACAACTTAGACCAATGTGAAAGTCGGCTTGATGACTCGGTTCCACTTGTCATGGGCATGGAGATGCTATTCCAACTTACACAGATTCGGCTAAAGAGTTTAGCGAGTCGGATTGACCCATATTGAGGTACAACGAACAAGTTGTCATTTGTATATCTCAATCAATGTAATCCTTATACCTGAGGTTGTTGCATAGTCCGAGTTGAGGATCACCGACTTAGGTTATGTCAAACGCTGATCCGTAACTGGGCAGTTATAAAGGCAGAGTTCGGGTCGACTGAGAATCAAGCTGCGTGATGTGAATAACCAAGATGGGATTTTGCCCCGCCACTTGGAGAGATATTCTCTGGGCCCTCTCGTGAGATATGATTCGGAAAGCATGTCCATTCACAACTCGGTTAAGTGTTAACCGAGGCGACCGACTAAGAGTTAGTCGGGTGAATCACTTATCTCGGATCGAGAAGAGAGTCGGACTATTTAAGGGATGACAATTATTCGCCTATAGTCTGACAAGGTATATCATGAGGCAAAAGGGACTCGGACGTAAGTCGCATTGGAAAGGCAAGTCGTCATGACTCTTTGGTACTTGGGATTCGGCACGTTCTGCTAGGAGTCGTTACCGACTGATCGATTGGGAGTCGGACTCCAATCGTGTCCAAGTAGCCATGAGCCTGCGGGGTCACACTTAAGAGCGGGAGCAAGTTCGGATTGGATCTGAACCTGTAATCTGGTTGGGTTGGACCTAAACCAGATTAGGACTGATTTAGTGAGTTGGACTCACGGTGACTAGTGTTATATGGGCTTTAGTGAATGGGTCGCGCGAGCAGAGCCCACGTTCACTCCCTATATATAGTGGAGAACCATAACCTAGAAAGGTTAATCGTTGTCCGGTTAGGTCATTACATGTGTTGGAAACCCTAGCTCCACAGCAGTCCAGCCGTCGTTACGAACCTAGCAGTTCACCGCCGGTGCTCCTCCTTGTATGTGTGGATACCAGCAGAGGTGTTGTGCGATCAGCACCAGGACGATCGGATCATGAGGACTGCACTGCATCAACTGACGCGCTTCATCAGTAATTCGCTACCGCGCGTCTAGTGGTAAACCTCGTGGCCTTCTACCTCAGCTAGATCTTGGGATCACCACGTTAGAGGAAAATTTTTGTTTTATCTCGGCGTGGCCCAACAACTATGTATCAGAAAGCTTAGAGCAATTGAACTATTAAAATGACTTTATCTTTATGCTATGCTTATCTATAGGAGTATGTCCATCATACCATTCTCCTAATGATATGATCTTTTTGTTAATAACATCTCAATGTTCATGATAGGGAAACCACAGTCATCTATTAACCAACAAGCTAGTATTATGAAGAGGCTTTACTAGGGACTCTAATTTAGTTTACAAATCACACAAGTATTAATATTTCCGGTTAATACTATTATAGCATGAATGTAAACATTTATCATAAACACAAAGATATAATAATAACTACATTTATTATTGCCTCCAGGGCATATCTCCAACACCTTCTTGTTCCCCTTGCCCTTGCCACGTGGTCGATTCTTCCGACTTCGCTTGTAGCCGGACTCCAAATCTTCCTTAAGGTTGTTGACGAACTTGCAATGGCGATTGGTGTGAGTGGCTTTGCCGTTGGCGTCGAGGTGTACAAGGCACAGCATATGACGATACTCCTCGTATGTTTTGGGAACGCGGAGCGCTACCGGGGTAGTTTCACCTCTTTGCTGCTTTCCACGACTAGCCCCCGCCCTCGGCCACGCTGTCCGCCATCACCTCGTCCTGCAAATGTCATGGCGACCATGTCGGAGGTTTGCTTTTCTTCTGGCAGGTTCTTCCGCTTGGTGATGTTGTTCCTCTTAGCTTGAGTTGGAACAGCCGTTGCCGGCAGGGAGTTGCGAGCATCGTCGTCGGCAGTCGTGAACTCACTGGCCAGCTGGATCATCTGATTGAGATCGAGCCTATGATTGTCCTGCAGGCGCTTCAACTTATGTTGGAGCAATGTACCTTTCTCCAACCCATCGATGAAGGCGGCCATGGTGGTATGAGCATGCACTCCTGCGCAGGAATTGTTCATATCCAGCCAGCGAGAGAGGTAGGCGCGAGATGACTCATCTTTCTCCTGCACGCACCACTGTAGATCGCCAATAGTGCAGGGACGCTTATACGTACCCTCGAAGTTCTTGGTGAACGCTTCTTGCATGTCCAACCAGTTGCAGATGGATTTTTTCGGCAATTCATCAATCCATTGTCGAACCGTGCCCGCCAGCATCAGTGGGAGGTACTTGATGGAAACGTTGGGGTTACCCTCGGCGATCTCCACCATGTTGCCGTAATCCTGCAACCATGTAGCTGGTTTGGCGGTGTCGTCATAGGGCTTGATGGTCTTATCAATCCAGAAACCCTTGGGGTAAGTTGCGGTCTGTATTACAGGTCCAAAGCAACGTGGTCCTAGGTATTGTCCTTCCCGGGCATCGTGAATCTTGTCCAGGCATGAACGTGCGTCGTATGGCTCTGGGCTTGATATTTTCTTCTTGCCGCCAGGGGATGGGCTGCGTGAATGACGTGGGCGTCCTCCGCCGTGGTGGCTGCTAGGGGGCGATGGAGGCGGAGGTGGCGGTGGGTTAGCTTTCTTGTTGTTACCCTCATGCGATGCCTCACGCTTGTCGCGGTTGCTTGTCGGACGCGGAGGGTCATGACGCAACCTGCTCTTGTGTCCTTGGTTGCGCTCTTCGTCTTGACGGGGCTATCCCATGTTGTCGCGGATGACGATGCCGCTTTTCCTTGGCAGAGGCATGTATGTGCGATGGTGACCCTAGGGGTCTTCGCGATGTCGGGAGGATCGGGGCGGTGGAGATGGGCGACGAGAATGAGCCTTGCCTCCATGGTCGGAGGATATGGGGATAGCGTCCTTCCTATTGCGTGCATCCCTCTGTCTTTGTTCTGATGAACCTGTCTGAGACCCGACATCATGAGGAGATTGGTCCCTTGGCGGCTTAGGATTGCTAGATTAGCAATACGCTGGGTCAGACTCAAGCCTCTGAGAGGTGGCCTTTTCCTGCTGTTTCACCGCCTTTGCCACGAGGTCATAGACATGTTCCACATCTACGGGTGATCTATCCTACTCTAGAAGGGTCTTGGCGATGGCTAGGTTGAGAATAGGAGTGGGCATGACCTGCCTGCCCTTGCTGTCAATGTATGGCTTTGCTTGTGGCGGCTTCTAGGGAGCCCATCCTAGGTTTTGCCGTACACCAGGATCGTTGATGATGCGAGCCGGAGCTTTCTTAGCCTTCTGCTGCTTGAGCAGAGTCTTGTACTCGGCCTCCATGGCTCTAGCTTTCTTTATTGACTTCTGCGCGTTGGCCATATCTCGATCCAGCTTTGTGCCTTGCTCCGCAATGACCTCCGCTTCCTCCAACAGCTGTTGGCGCTTCTCGTCAAGATGGACTACGTTCCGAATATGAGCCTCAGTCATGGGCTCGATGAGAAGGTTGACGTACATCACTCTATCAGCTGGAGTGATTTGGGCAGCTGCAGACGTAGATGCCGGAGGTGGCGGGTTCACGGCGTTGTTGTTACTTGGACCGATGTTGAGTTCCTGCGGCTGCTATGCTAGGTTAGGCGGAGGGGGCATGGCCTTTGAGCGATCATTGTCGGCAGCAACAGGTGGTCCCTTCCCCTTGTCCAGCGCTTTAGGCGGAGCTTGTCCGGGTTGATCTTCATCCATCATGGTCCCAATGGAAACAAACACCTCTCGGGACATGACGGTGTTGTTGGCCTGCTCGTCACGTTTGAAATCTTCCTCCATCGTCTGCATAGCAGAGTCAAGTTCCTCCGGGCTGAAGTCTATCTCCTCCGAGTCAGTGCTGATGTCGGCGTAGAGCGCGTCCAGAACGGAGTCGGAGGGTGCCAAGGCTTCCTCGATGATGGGTGGTGGTGGTGCGATAGCAGCGACGATGAATGGAGGCGATGGTGTGGCTGCAGTGACGATGACCGGAGGCGGCGGTGGCTGAGGCGGAGGTGCTCCGAGTAGGAGCATGACCGCTGTCTGAGCTGCCTCCTCAGCTGCCGCGTAGTTTTTGACAGTGTGAACCATGCCCTCGAAAGTGAGGAGACCCGTGGCCTGCTGTCGTCTTAGCATATGCCGGAGAAGCGTACCACGGTCCAGTCCATCCACAAAGTGATAGATGGCATCATCATTGGGGTAATGCTCCAGGCCGGCCCGTATACGGAGCCACCTGGCTAAGTAATCGCGGGGGTTTTCACCCTCTCTAAACGCAACGCGCCAGATCGAAGATAGTCGCCACTCCGACGAAATTGGATCTCTATTGTCCAGACGCATGGGCAAAGCCGGCAGACTTGCAGCGATCTTCCACCATTATATCCTGCACAGGGGCGGTTTGGGTGGGCCTTGAATTTTTCCGATCTATGCTGGCAAACTCCAATGAGAGATCCGGCTTCGATCCTTCCACGGACGTATCCTGCCCGTAGGCGGTCCGTGCGGGTCTTGACGCTCCTCCGACTTCCAGGGAACTAGTGCCCGAGTCGGTTTCGCCAATGAAGAGGTGGATGTCCCTGATTGGGATGATCGAGCAGCGGGTGGGGTTTGTCTTTGCCAGGATCCAGAACTCATCGGGAGGGACGATCGGAACATTGCCGGAGAAGAGAACACGGCCGACGGCTACGGTTTCGCCGATTCCCGTGAAGATCTTGGACCTCGCCTGTTGTAGAGCCTGAAGCCCCTCTTGCCCCACGGTGGGTGCCAACTATCGTGGTATTGTCGACGAGTACGCCATGGACGGGTCCTCACAGAGCGTGTTTAGAGACGTGGGGTAAGGCGGAAGGTTGGCGGGTACGAGGTAACACAGCTTACCCAGGTTCAGATCCCACGATGGTGGCGGGATCCTACTCCTGCTATAAATCACTATAATGGAAATACGCCGAGTTATAGGGATCGGTTCTCTATGCGCGGTATGAGTTGATTGGTGCCCTAAAGGCTCTCATAGGTCCGGCTTATATAGTCGCCAGATCCAAGGGTTACAGGCAAAGTCCTAGCCGGACAGGTTACAGAGTCCTACTGTGACACCTCCGGGATCATGGCTAAACAAATCCCAGACCTCAGTCTGACATAAGCTTAACCTTGATCTCGAGAATATCCAGTGAAGAATCCGTAACACAACAGTGACCCTACGACACAAAATTAATTACAGCAAGATTATAACAGAACATAGAACCAAATTATTACAAGCAGAGGTCACTGACCACAAACATCAAACAATGGAAGGCAAATTATGCTATTAAGTATAGCAAACTTAACAAATGGCCTAAGAGGCCTGAAGCATAACGATGACGTCCCAGCCCATAGATTCTAGGCTGCCGGCCGGGAACCCCAAGCTACTCGTCGATGTCGATGTAGTACTAAACTGATCTTCAGGGAACACTTAATCTGCCAAAATTATCAACAAAGCAAGGGTGAGTACAGGGTGTACTCCGCAAGACTTATGGCTGGTGGAGTTGTTTTGCATAAAGCCATCTTTGTTTTTAAAACAAGAGAGAGAAGAAGCTCGTCTAATCAGAGTATTTTAAAAGGGGATAAGAGAGCGACATCTCCGAAATATTGATCATCATCTTTTGATATCCACCAAATCATCATCTAAACCCTAACTAGGATCAACCCCTCGTACCCATAAGTAAGCATCCTTAAGCACACGTTGATCTGTCAAGTTTTACGATTAGGTTAAAGTTCTTTATGATCTTAGAATCTGGTCACCAAGCATTCATAACCGTGAACACGGCTTTCCGAAATATTATTACCCTGTAGGGGTGTACAACTTTACCCACACGTACTAACCTTCTCTTAATGCCACATGATTAGCCCTCTTCCTTGGAAGGACGACAAAGGGTGGTTAGACATGACCTTTATTACCTTGCTTTCGCCGAGACCATGAGTCACGCAATAAGTATGGTTCCGCCGTAATGGGTCAAATCCGAAGCCGGTACTTAAAGATGTGAGGCGAGGTTGGTTCACCAGGGGCGCCATCAACCCCAAGCAACCCGGTCCACGCTTCCCTACCTATTATGAATGCACCTCCTTCACCGCCTTTGAGAAGATCTAGAATGCATGTCGAATGGAACGCCCAAACTATGTGACTCATGGAATCTACTAGGCAAGTTAGTTAATCGAGGGGTTCCCAAGCCCTGTGTGGTTGTACGCTCGTCTCGGTTCCAAAGGCAAGAACTCAGTTCCTAGTGGTGGCGAGCATGGGACTAGAAAAACCACATCCCACCGTGGCCTCCCATACAAGCCTTAGCATGTTTAATATCATATCACTGATCTCCTCACGTTCTCCTTTCATACTAGATTATCTGCATCTGATACATCATCTGGATGGACCAGACTCAAAAGCTATGCATGGCTAAGCAAGACACAGAATAAGCTCTAGCAGTGCACACAAGCCAAACCTAGTTATGCTAGGAGCAGTGGATCAGGTAATATAAGCTCAAAGGGAGTATGCAATAGATCGGATACTCTATCCATCTATCGATAAAAGACTACAGCATAATCGTATGCATCATGGCAGAATTGAAATGCTTTAGAAAACATAGGATTATATCATGGTGGGGCTATGCTTGCCTTCCCCCGTTGATAACGAATAAGTAGATCTTCGGGAGCCTTGTACTTGACTTGGTTACAGTTGGTCAAGTATTTGTCTTCGAGCTTCGACGATCATGATCTCGGTCTTCGATCTCGATATCATATTCTACCGGGAAGAACCAAACACCGGAAAGAAAGGGAAACAATCAACACATGGCATCGATGCAATTCTCAAGCAATGATAATGATATTACAAGTTAAATTGTATCGAAATGTAATCTTAAGACATGCTTGGAAATTTAAGCGGGGTTCCGAGGGGTATAAACCCTAACTCGGGGAAACTCTGGATGTATATGAGAGGGGTTACTATGTATTCTAATTAAACTTGTCATGTAAATTGATTAACAATGCATGATTATAGTGTAAATAGATAGATTTCATTTTTCTGAACATTTTGATATATTATACTTATTTTTCTGATTTATAAATAAATAGTTATTGAATTTACAAGTTTAAAAACATTTTCTGGAATTATTAAACCTTTTTAAAACATTTATTGCATAGGGCTGACATCAGCACATGCACGAGATACTTTTACACTCGAACTGAGCCTAGCCAGTGAGACTGACAAAGGGGCCCGAGGCCACCTCAACGGCCACGCTGGCGGTCAGCGGTCAAAGAGGACCCGGGGCCATGTCAGTGTGACACCAGGGTGACATCAGCTCGGTGGCCACCGCCAGATGGTCGCCGGAGACGGTGGAGGAGGGAGCGTGAGGCTGCAATACCTAGCCTACTCGAACCAGCACAGCAAGGCAGACACAAAGGTGGCGGCGCCACTAGGAACAGGTCACCAGAGACACAACGGCGAGCGGCGGCAACGGTGGAGCTTGTAGGGACACAGCGTGCAGCCACCACGGCAAGCAAGCGGGCAAACGGAGAGTGCCATGAGCACCAAAATCTCACCAGCAACGCGAGAAGGTTGTTGTAGAGGCAAGGGGCTGCCAGAATCGATGGCGGGGCGACGGCCGAAGTCGGGGACGGAGGTTTCAATTCGGCCGATTACTTCCATCCCAGCAAGCGTAGCTCAACGGAGAGGAGGAGGGTGACACAGCGGTCTCAACGCTGGCCACGGCTTGGCCTGGGGTGGTCGGAGACGATGGAGCGCCGGCGAGATTGGCAGCTAGGGTTCGGGATCTCGCGCTGGAGGAAAGAGAGAGGTCGCTGCAGAGGGAGAAAATGGATGAGGGCGAAGGAGACGTGGTCGCGACGCTCTTATCCATCTCCACGCGGCGACGAACGTCGGGATGCAGGCGGCGGGGATCAACGACGGTGCTGCTTCCTCGTCGTCGAGGAAGATGACAGGACTGACGCCGAAGCGGTATGGGCTGCGCCTGGGCCATGGCTAGGCCTTAGCTGATGCGCGCTGGCGGCAGGGAGGAGAGGAGAGGGATGGGCCGACCTGTTTGGCTATTGCTGCCCTTTTTTAAAACTGAAAACCCTTTTCCAATTTTGTTTTGCATTTCTCTTTATAATTTCAAATTCAAATCTATTTTGAGCAGCACAAACATGCCACAGATTTTGTGAAACATTTAAAATAATGTGAGACCCTTATAACTTTTGGGGCTTCACAACTTTTTGCCATTTTCAAAATATTTGAAACGTTTGAAATAATTACAAAGAGAGGGGAAGATTAGGGTTTAGGGTTTGACTTGAATTTTCTTTAATGCACAACTTAAGGCATGATGCTTATGAATGCACAATCAAAACCCTAATTAGAGATTAACTGAAACTGGGGTGTTACACCTACACAGTATACAACTAGTCTAATATGTCTTGCACTCCAAGGCTCCGGGTACGTCGGTGACTCCTCTGTAGGCTTCCTTTATCCTGCATGGGCCTCCCTTCTGGATCCATCTAACTGGGCCGCCCAGCAGGCCATGGGACTTGCTACCAACTATGGGCCACCCGGGTTATCCGGATTAGAGACATGCTATGGTGATACCCATTTAGCATATCCCCAACAGGTGATACTTTCAGATACACAAAATCTCCGATACTGAAGGCTAGGTCTCGACATCTCTTGTCAGCATAACTCTTCTGTCTAGATTGGGCGGTCTTAAGGTGCTCACGGATCTTGTGAACTTTCTCTTCGGCTTCTCGTACGATGTTGGGTCCGAAAATCTGACTCTCTCCTACTTCCGACCAATTCAGTGGGGTACAACACTTCCTTCCATACATAAAATCAAATGGGGCCATTTGTAAACTGGCTTAGTAACTTTTGTTGTATGATAATTTTACAAAAGGCAGACAGTCTTCCCATTTTGATCCATATTCCAACACACAAACTTTCAACATATCTTCGAGTATCTGGTTTACTCGCTCTGTTTTGCCATCAGTCTGAGGATGATAAGCTGTGATGAAATCCAGTTTGGTTCCTAATCCTTCTTAGACTTTCTTCCAAAACCTCGAGGTAAACTGGGTTCCTCGATTCGACACAATGTTCTTGGGGACTCCATGCAAACTGACTATTCTAGCAATGTACAACTCTACTAGCTTCGAACTCTGATAAGTGGTCTTGACTGGTAAGAAATGAGCGACTTTGGACAGTCTATCCACTATGACCCAGATAGAGTCATTTCCCCTATTAGATGTAGGCAAACTGGTGATAAAATCCATTCCTACAGAATCCCATTTCCATTCCGGAATCTGCAATGGTTCCAAAAGTCCTGCAGGTCTCTGATGTCCCGCTTTTACTCTCTGACAGATATCGCATTTGGCTATGTATCTTTTGATTTCTCTCTTCATCTTATGCCACCAAAATTGCTCCTTAAAATCCTGATACATCTTCGTTCCTCCAGGGTGGATAGAATAAAGAGTATCATGGTCTTCTTGCAAAATAGCTTGTTTCAATTCTAAATCTGCTGGTACACAGATACGTCCTTTGTACCACAAAACTCCTTCTTCATCTTTGGTGAACCCGGGTACCTTCCTTGTACTGATGCGACGTTTGATTTCGTCGATACTAGCATTTCCTTTCTGCGCCTCCTTGATCTTAATGATCAAAGTGGGTTGAAGTTCTATGCTAGCCAAAAATCCTTCACTTACTTCCATTCAGAAATCTTCCAACTCCTTGTGCAAACTTGTTGCTCCTTCAGAATCATGGTGTTTAATTGACACAACAATCTACTAAGACCATCTGCTACCACATTGTCTTTGTCGGGGTGATAGTGAATGTCAAGGTCATAGTCCTTGATTAACTCTAGCCATCTCCTTTGCCTCATATTTAGCTCCTGCTAGGTGAAAATATACTTCAGACTCTTGTGATCCGAATAAATCTCACAACGGTTACCCATGAGATAATGCTGCCATGTCTTCAAGGCTAAAACTGCGGCTGCTAGTTTGAGGTCATGGGTAGGGTAATTTTTCTCATGTTGCTTCAATTGTCGGGATAGATAGGATATGACTTTGCCTTCTTGCATTAACACACATCCAAGACCAACCTTGGATGTGTCACAATACACATCAAAGGGCTTTGTGATATCTGGCATAATCAAGATTGGGGCTAAAATCAATCTCCTCTTGAGCTCTTGAAAACTTGCTTCACATTTGTCCGTCCATTCAAACTTCTTATCTTTCTTCAACAATTGGGTCATGGGACTTGCGATGCTCAAGAATCCTTCTACAAAACTTGCAGTAATATCCCGCTAATCTGACATATGCACGAACTTGGGTTTGAGTGGTTGGGGCTTTCCATTCTTCCAATGGTACTAGTCATGGTTATGGCTTTCTTGGCACAGTCGATTAATCCTTTATGTTTCGACATCCAATCAATTCCTAGTACTACTTCCAAACCTTTGGTTCCAAGTAATATTATATTAGCATAAAAATCTATTCCATGGATTCTGATAGGTACGGCCTTGCAAATTTGTCTAGCTTTGGTGGTTGAACCAGGTATTTGAACTATCATAACATGCTTCAATTTTGTTGGTTGAATCTTACTAGTGCATGCAAATTCTTCTGTAACAAACGAGTGTGATGCTCCAGAATCAAACAACACTCTTGCAAGTACTGAGTTAACAGAAAGTATACCCATCACGACATTTGGCGCTTCCTGGGCTTCTTCAGCATTCATGTGAAACAGACGGCCGTTGCGGTTGAGTGAGTTCCCTAGGGCGAATTTCCTTCCAGGCTGAACATGACGCTGCTGCTGAGCTAGGGCATTCCAATTGGTGGCTGCTGGAAGATTCCTGGGACACTTATTGGATTAGTGACCCTTGACTCTGCATTCAAAACAAGTAACTTGAGACTTGTCTTTTCCTGCAACAGGCACATCATTGCTTCCATTCCTTGGGGCAGTATTGGTGTTGTTGGTGTTGCTATTGTTGTTGAACTTGGGCGGTGCATGGTTGAAAATGTTGGAGTTGCCGGGGTTGTTGTTGTGGTTTCCTCCGAGCCTTGGGTTTCCTCCTCCACGGTTGGGATAGTTCGGATGGGTCATTGGGGGTCTATTGTTTCTTGGGGCATATCCTGCAGACGGATTGGTATGATACTTTGGGGTATGGTGGGTTCCTGGTTGATGCATCATTCAACACTTGCGATTCTCATTGGCTTGGTTGATCTTGCCTTCCATCTGGATTGCAGAATCCACTAAGGCTTCAATGTCAGCGAAAGGAATGTTGACTAATAATGTCTGCATCTCATCATGCAGACCATTCAAGAATCTTTCCTTCTTCTTGGCTTTAGTGTCAATCTCATCTGTGCATACCTAGCTAATGACAGAATTTGTCACGGTACTCAACTACTGTCATCCTCACTTGCTTTAATTCTCTAAATTCATCTCTAATCCTCTTGATTAAACCCGGTGGCACATGGGTTCGGCTGAACTTGAGTTTGAGTTCATCCCAAGTCATCATCTGTCCTCCATTCATGGTGCGAATGCTATTCCACCAAGCTCTTGCATCACCTGCCATATAATGGGTTGCAAATAGTACTTTCTCATTGGCCTCCACTCCTGCGACATCTAAGTTGTTCTCCATGGTCTGCAGCCAGTCATCAGCATCTAAGGGCTATTCAGATTTACTAAATATGGGTGGATTGGTGTTCTAAAAGTTCTTGAGTTTGGATCCATGGTTGTCCTGGTTTCCATGGCCTTGATTGTTATTGGCCATATGAGCTATCTGTTGAAGGGTGGCTAAGTTGGCTTGACGTTCGACTCTTTCAGCTTCACGGTCAAAAACCAACATTTGCAAGATTTGCAGCATTGGGTCTTGAGACGAGTTGTTCCCTCCGCGAGGCATCTGAAGATTGAGATAGATCATGAGACAAGAGGGAAATTTCTAAGGTTCATGGGTTTGTTTTTGAAAGGCTTTTAAAATTTGAGTTTGACTCAGGTTTTGCCAACTAGCAACTTGCTTTTCATTCATTCATAACACCCAATACAAACACACACCAAAATAAGGTAACATATGGTTTTAAGAACCATTCTGTGAAACTACGATATAGTGGGACCAGATACAACTCACACCTACGATAGTGCTCAAGTGCTACTACTCATCAGAAACGGTGTCTTCGTCATCATCAATGAAGGCGGAATCATCACCATTAGTGTGTAAGTCCATGGCTTGGTCCTCTAGGTAGTCATCATCATCATTGAGGTAGTAGTAGGGATCTCCACGGATATCTTTCCCTGCATTCTCCCTCTCCTTAAGCTACATGTCCCGCTCATGGATGGTCTCCTCCAAATCTAACACCTTGTAACGAAGGCGAGCAATGATGCGATCCTTCTTGTCACGCAGACGGCGAAATGACTTGCGCTCCTTCGCAAGGATGGCGAGGGTCTGGTCCTTCTTGACTGCAATGGCATAGTTGTGGTTGGCGTAGGCGCGGGCATTGTCCAACTCCTTCTGCTTGTCATATAGCATGAAGCTGAGATGATCCACGTGATGCTTCAGCTCTGGGTGGACTGGTACCTCCAATGGTTGTCCCATAGCATCACGCCTTGCGTAGTACTCAAAGAGGGTTCCCTTGATCTGGTTTAAGCTTTGCCCACACAGACGGGCAAGATCTTCCTGCATAGCCCTAGCGAGTTCGTCTAGCCAGTTGTTCTCTCTTAAGCTGAATTGGATCCCCTTTGAGATGGGTGCCTCCATCTTGCCTCTGAGATTGGCGACGAT
The DNA here is from genome assembly GCA_916181665.1 of Avena sativa. NCBI lineage: Eukaryota > Viridiplantae > Streptophyta > Magnoliopsida > Poales > Poaceae > Avena > Avena sativa. The sequence continues at coordinate 147,764,531 of OV702283.1, read as the reverse complement.
TAGCCACTATAATTCTCCTCCTTGCTGATTGTTGAGCTGCGCTCTGAAGAACTCGGGGTGCGGGTGCTCAAGAAGTTCCGAGAGTTGGTCTAAATCACGCTCAAATATGAGCTGTCCTCCATTGCCCAACTGGTAGAACTTGCTATACTTCACTTCCATCTATATGAATGTAGGATAAGTAAGTTAGTAGAGTGATCAAGTGTGTCAAATTTTATGTTGGATTTGCAAGAATTTTTTAGGAACATGATTTTTTCTTGAAAGAATCTCACTGATAAGAATGAGAATAGGTTTTCATAAATATTCACTTCTTTTGTTTTGAAACTAAGTTTTTGATTCAAGCGTCCATTCTAACTAGGGTCTCCTATGGTCAGGATGGCTCTGATACCAACTTGTCAACACCCGGATTTTTAATCCCAGATGCCTGTTATGCCATACATCGCAATCCCAGGATTACCATTTTTGCGAGACATAACAGATTGGTACCATAGTTCATCATCCATTACAAACCATAATAAAGGTCTTACAATTAAAGGATCTCATGATCCAGACTTAATACAATCAACGCAACGGAATAATATAATAATGGTATTGTGGTTGAAGCTCCATCTTCAGGGTCACAGGCAATGCTGACGATGGGATATGATCCTAGTTGTCATAGACCTCCTGTTGTACATCATCCTGGTAGTCCTCTTCATAGTCTGGCCATAGGAATAGCCAGGGACAAAGCCATGAGTACTCTTTAAGTACTCGCAAACTATCACTAACAAGTAAGTAGTTTGAATAGGAATCCTAAGCTCTAGGTTTATTTGCAAAAAGGCAGGTTTATCTCTAACTTAGTTTAGAAGTAAAGAAAACTAACTTAATGTTTTACAACACCTAAGTGGGAACTTAGTTTTCATGTTCAAAAACCTATTGTGGTCAAGTCAAAGTCATAGTTCATTTCACAAGTCATTTTGAAAACATCTGACGACGGAACAGTATGGCCACTCCAACTGTCCACCGCGGACGTGGCTATTCAAATAGTTTGACACTCTGCAGAGGTGGTACACTTTCATCACAACGGGCTTGGATTGATAATTTCAATACCTTTCTAACAAAATTGGTTTCATGCAATTTGGTTTAGTGAATATCCATGAATTGATTTTTGAATCTACTGATAGAACTAGGTTTGAAATAAATTGGAAAATATCAATTTGAATCTTTGGGCTGAGCATGGGAACTAAACTGGGCCGGCCCAACTGCACAGCACGCGTGCAGCGGGTTGCTACCAGAGAGGTCCCACGCGTCAGCGGCTCTAGCTACGTGAAGCGGTAAGTTTCAATTTGGACCGTGCGATTAGACTAGGATCTACGGCTTATGTTCGTCGTCTCCGCCAAACAGCTCCGGCAAGACCGAACCCTAACGGCGATGGTGGGGGTACGCGGCGGCTTGCTAGGGCTCCAGATAGGGTCAGCGATGGGGCGAACGACATTGTGAAAGTGTAAGATGGTCAACCTAGAGGGGGGTGAATAGGTTTCTACAAAATTCTTTATAATCTTTTGCAAGTTTTAGGCTTTAAGGAATATAAGTGAGCCTATATGCAAACTTGGTGAGGCAAGCTAGATGATGTACAAGATACTTCAAGCTCGAAGGCTATCACAAGATAAGCAACACAAGTAAGAGATCGGTTAAGGAATAACCGAAGCACGCGGAGACGAAGATGTATTCCCGTGTTCACCACCTTTGGGAAGGGGGCTACGTCACGTTGGAGAGGTGTGAGGTTCCACGAAGGATTCCTCACGCGCCACGAAGGTTCACCTTGTTCTCCGAGCCTATCCCACGAAGGAATAGCTCACTTACTCGTGGTAGACTTTAAGGTAGTCTCCAAACCCTCACAAACTTTCCACGGAGAAAATCACAAGCCGAATGCCTCCGGGCGACCCTAGCCGCCTAGGGTTTCCCACAAACCCAAGAGTAACAAGCTAACTCGATGAAATCAAGGGGGAATGAACTTTGTCTTGGTGGAAACGTAGATCGGGACCTCCTCTTCCTTTCTACCAAAGGGATTTGGATTTGGTTGGGTAGAATGGGAGATCCTCAAGCTTTTGTGTTTCAACAATGGGGGAGAGAGAGAGCTTCAAGAAATGAAATGTTAGCTCAAATGCCTAACCTCACAGTGGAGAAGAAAGGGGTATATATAGTGTGAGGGGAAAAAGAGCCGTTTGGAGGTTACTGCGACAGAACCAGCAATAAGTCCGGTCGAACCGAGCTGCTCGCCGGAATTTCCGGCGACAGCTCCGGTCGACCGGACCCCATGCCGGAATTCTCGGCGGTGACCAGAATTCCCGACGAACAACCGAAACGCTATTCTGTAAGCCATTTCGGTGTGCACCGGGAATTTCCGGTGGCGACCGGAAATTCCGACGACAGCACCGGCGCCGCCGGAGCTTTTGCCGATTTCGCAATAACTTCTTTAGACTCATTTTTCAAGGAAGATTTATCTCTTTAGTCGAACGGGTGTGTGTGGGTGGATGATGAGAGTCTTATATGGTGTAGAACATCCCCAAAGAGCACATCGAGATCACCCCTCTTAATAGTGCGGTGTTTCCTATTTGACTCAAGAGTAAATAAGAAAGAATAATAAACAATGACACCGGCTCTTCATAGAGAAACAAATGGGAGGGTCACCCATCACCTATCATCAACAACCTGCGGATTCTCACCTGTAGAGAGCTAATAGAAACATTAGTCCATCCTCTAGCTCCGATGTCATAGTTAACCAAAATACTAGATAAGGGCTATTTGCCCTTTCAATCTCCCCCTTTTTGGTTAACGATGACAAACCGAGCTAGAGTCAAAGAAAGGATATTATGATACAATTAGATCTAGCACATAATAGAAGCACATAGTGATAGGAAGTTCAAGTACAATAAGAGAACTGCAAGGTTGTCCAAACACACACAAATAGTTCGAAAGATAAAATAAAAGCACAAGCCCATGAGAGACAAACGAGCAAAGAGGGGCTTGTGCAAGAGGCAAATCATGAAAGAAGCAACTCTACTCTTTGTCCCCCTTTGGCATCGAGACCAAAAAGGAAGAAACAAGCGGAGAGACCGATCTAGCCACCAAAGTTTTCCTCATCGTCATCATCATAGGCCTCTTCCTCCTCTTCTTCTTCATCGTCACCCTCCTATTTGTCCTCGCCCTCACCATCATCATCATCATCATCCCCTGTAGTTGTAGCACGGCACTGAGAGGATATGGAAGTAGCAAACCCGGTGAACATAGATGGATCAAAACCCCTATACATGTCCTCATCCAGTGGGGACTTCTCAAAGTTGACATAAGGAACAGGGGCAAGAGCATTGCCCAAATCTGGCACTAGACGACCACGCTCTGCCAAGAAGGCATTATGCTGCCTCATGTTCTCCTGAATGAGCTCCAGACTGCGGTAGGCAACATCATAAGAGGAGCGACACATATCCCATAAGTTGTTGAAGAATCGGGCAAGAACCTTCTTGCGAGGAAGAGCACGAGGAAGGTCCCTACGAGAGCGGGAGCCACTAGCAGACAGAGGATCATGAGCATGCTTGGTCTGGCGCTCAGAAGGCAACATCTGGGGGAGCTCCACATGAGAGCCCCGACGAGGTAAGGTGAAATCCTCCATATCTTCACGTGGACCCTTGGGGAGATAAGCTGCAGGAATGGTGGCCTCAATCAGGCGCTGAACATACTGACAGAAATTGGGAGTCATGCGCTTCTCAATGGACCGCTGAATCTCGTTGTAGATGAAGTCACACACATTGATCTTCCGGAGACGGCGAGGCTCACAGTAGTAAAGAAGATTCTTGTGGTGACCGCGGACATCAACAGCATCACTAGCCTTGCTCACAAGATTGTAGCGGAAGAACCGAGCAAGCACCATGTAGTAGTAGTACATCCCTGACAAGCTAGGAGGCTGATGGCTGGGATCACTGGGATAGCAGAAGAGGAGCTGGTTGTCACTGAATGCCTTTTCAGAATGAATGCAGAAGCCAGAGACACTGTCAGGAGGGTAACCCAGGGCATGGAAGAAAGCGTTAAAATAGGCCGAGTATGGCTTGGTGCCGGTCATCCAAGTGACAATGCGAGCATCATCAGTGTGAAAGTAAGCTATGCAGAAGAACTGGCGAATGATATCGGGCATGAGCTTGACCTTGATGGTAGCAATAGCAAAGACATCCATCTGCTTCAGGGCCACATCCACATGCTTGAAATCGGAGGAGAGGTAATGAGCATAGTGGTCCTCATTGAGATACTTGGGAGGAACAAAGAAACCCCGCCGCATACGAGATGGCTCATTGTAAAAGTCATCCCAGAAGCACCTCTGAGTGTCAGTCCAGAACAACTTGTCAGCCCCTTGGTAAGTGCGGTTGGTAAAGCGGTACGGATTCTGCCTCCTCAAGTCCCTCCATTGGGTCACAGTGATATCCGAGACAGTATTGTAGTTGGGAGGAACTTCTTCAGTAGGACCGAGATTGGAATTTCCTTTCGAAGCGGACCTTCCAGCCGAGGCTTTCTTCTTCAGACCACTGGAAGATCCAGAACCCCCTGAGAGAGCAGCTTTCTCTAGCTGACGCTGAGTGAGGCGAGAAGGAGGAGCAGGAGCCCACTGAATAGTGAGCTTCCTCTTTTTGCTGGTGTCGGGCTCAGTCACTGTTATCAGACTCTGCACAAGAAGCACACAAGAACGGAAGGCAAAGAAGAGCAAATGAGTGTATATGCCATAGAGGAGCTCACAAGAACACATAAGGACGGTTGAGCAAGCGCATGGACAGAGAAACGGGTGAAAGAAAATTTTTGGCGCCAGGTCCGGTGGAACCGGCCCTGTCGCCGGAATTATCGGCGACGGGTCCGGTGGTCCGAACGCTCGACTGGAAATTCCGGCGAGCAGGTCGGTCGACCGGAATGGTGACCGGAAATGCCGACGGCCGGGTCAGCACGACTGGGCCTGGGACCGAAAAAATTGGGCAAGCGACCGTGAAACTAGCCATGACTTAGTACTTGCACAAACAACATTACGAGGGGGAATATTGGGTGAAATAAGGGTGATGCGAGCCGAGTTACTCTACTGGGGTGGTAGAGAGAACTAAGGGAGCATAAGACATGAAGGCTAGGGTTCCACCATAAATAACAAACAAAAACACGGGAAAGGAGAGAGGAAAGATCAAAGATACCATGGGATGGCGAAGACGAAGCCATGCCCCTTCCCTTGCCAAGGAGAGGCACGAAGAAAGCTCCACACAAGAAGGTGGGGAAGCACTCCCCGATCTCCCAATGCATGCAAGGAGAGAGCAAAAACTTTGGTGAAAAGTCTTGTAGAGGCCCGATCTACAACTTGGTGGAGTGGGGAGGGTTTTGGGTGGAGGGAAGGGCCTATGGGGAGGTGGGGAAGCTTGAGGCGGCATCCATGGAGGAGTGAGGGGCGTGGGTAAGAAAGAAAGGAAGAGGAAGGAACTGCCCCACGCACGGGCTTTAAATACCCACTCCAAAAAAATCGGCAATAAGTCCGGTCCGACCGGTTCCTACGCCGGAAATTCCGGCGAGCGAATCGGCGAACCGACCGAGCGACCGAAATACCGGTGAGGACCAAAATTTTCGGCAGAGAACCGAAAACATGTTCTGTAAGGGTTTTTGGTTGGCTGCCGGAAATTTTGGCGGCCGCCGGAAATTTCGGTCCCTAGGCCGGCGAACCGGAATTTTTGCCGAATTTTTTTTTGAAAGCATCGAAAGAGTGTGTTTGATGATTTGGAGAGGAAAAATTGTGAGGGATCATATGAGCATATACACAAGATTCAAATGAAAACCAGAGAGAGCACTGTCCACAAGGCAAGGTCATAAAAAACAAATCAAAAACGAAGAGCGACCATGGACAAAGGATTTAGCTTGAAGCAACAATGTATCCAATACACAAAAGTTGACCATTTGGCGGAGGATTTCCTCCCCTATGTTTAAGCACACATGTCATGGCGCCTCAAAGATAGATGCTTGGAGCCATATCATGACACGAGATCAATTTATGTTGCACACATAGGTAAGCATCAAACCAAGATATGGTAAAATGACCATCCCTACATGTGCTGCACAACTAAGCTACATAGCATGTTAAGAGCAAGAATATAGTGCAAGAAGCAAATCAATCCACCGAGTTCTCGCCTCAACATGACAAACCGGGCTTCATCCAAAGGCTTCGTGAAGATATCGGCCAATTGGAACATCGTACCCACATGAGTGAGGTTGATATCACCATTTGCGACATGGTCACGTAGGAAGTGGTGGAGAATGTCAATATGTTTGGTGCGGCAATGTTGGACGGGGTTGTTGGCGATCTTTATTGCGCTTTCATTGTCACATAGAAGAGGCACCGTACCAAGAGACACACCATAGTCTTTCAAGGTTTGCCTCATCCATAACAATTGAGCACAACAAGATGTCGCGGATATGTATTCGGCTTCGGCGGTGGATAGGGCTATGGAGTTTTGTTTCTTGGAAGACCAACTCACCAACGACCTGCCAATGAATTGGCAAGCCCCAGAGGTTGATTTCCGGTCAACCTTATCACCTGCCCAATCGGCATCCGAATAGCCAACAAGCTCAAAGGTTGACCCCTTTGGATACCAAATCCCGAGAGTAGGAGTGAGAACAAGGTACCTAAAAATCTGTTTGACCGCCATCAAGTGGCACTCCTTGGGAGCGGATTGAAAGCGAGCACACATTCCAACACTTAACATGATATCCGGCCTAGAAGCACAAAGGTAGAGCAAGGAACCAATCATAGAACGATATACCTTTTGATCCATGTCCTTCTCACCTACTCCAAGGCCAAGTTGACCATTTAGTGGCATGGGTGTCTTCATGGGATTAGCCTTTGCCATCTCGAACTTATTGAGCATATCCTTAATGTACTTCTCTTGAGAGATAAAAGTTCCATGAGGAAGTTGCTTTATGATGAAGCCTAGAAAGAACTTCAACTCCCCCATCATGGACATCCTAAATTTCATAGTCATCAACTCGGCAAATGCTTTGTTATGAGATTCGTTAGTTCCACCAAAGATAATATCATCAACATATATTTGAACAATAAATAAGCCACCCCCTTTAACCCGTTTGGTGAAAAGGGTGGAATCGACCTTACCCACGCTAAACCCATCCATGAGTAGAAAATCCCTAAGGTGCTCATACCAGGCACGAGGAGCTTGCTTTAGTCCGTAGAGAGCCTTATGTAGTAGATACACATGGTTGGGATAGCGTGTGTTTTCGAAACCCGGGGGTTGAGCTACATATGCAACCTCTTTGAAGGGACCATTAAGAAATGCACTTTTCACATCCATTTGATAAAGCTTGAAGTTATGGAAAGATGCATAAGCAAGCAAGAGACGAATAGCTTCAAGACGAGCAACGGGCGCAAAGGTGTCCTCATAGTCAATACCTTCTATTTGGGCATACCCTTGCGCCACTAACCTTGCTTTTTTTCTTGTGACGACCCCGTTCTCATCTTGCTTGTTCTTGAACACCCACTTGGTCCCAATGACATTGATGTGATGATCTTTAGGCCTCTCCACTAGAGACCATACTTCATTGCGGGTGAAACACTCGAGTTCTTCTTGCATGGCAATGACCCAATCCGGATCCTCCAAAGCCTCATGAACCTTAAGGGGCTCAAAGTTTGACACAAAAGCATTATGCCCACAAAAGGTTGTGAGGTTCTTCTTCCTGGCACGGGTGTCGATCCCTCTCGATATGCTTCCAAGGATATTGTTGACTTGAAGACCACTTGCAATGGAGGCGGCCTTAATCTTCCGAATTGTGCCTTCATGATCAACAAATTCATCTTTTGAGGGACCTTGATCATTGACACCATCTTGAGCTTGGCCTTGAGATGGAGATTGATCTTCTACTTGGTCTTGCTCGAAGGTTTGAGGGCTTGGTTCTTGTTCTTCGGATTGCAAGGCATCATGAGAGAGATGTTGATCTTGTGATGCATTTGATGGCTCAACTTGGGTAGAGCTCGGCTCTTCTTGAGTTGAGCTTGATTCTCCCCCATCATCTTGTTGAACATGAATGTGAGACTCGATAGGCAAGATGTGCCCAATACCCATCAACTTGATGACTTGATAAGAATCACCATCTCCTACATCACGAGAAGAAACTTGCCCCTCATGGGGACCATTATTCTCCAAAAACTCCACGTCACAAGATACTTCAACACAACCATTAGTCTTGTTGTAGTATCTATAGGCATGAGAGTTTTCCGCATAACCAACAAAAATACCCTCTATAGTGCTAGATTCAAATTTACCGAGCTTTTCCTTTTTGTTCTTGACGAGACACTTGCATCCAAAGACACGGAACTAGTTGACATTGGGCTTCTTACTTGTGAGAATCTCATATGGAGTCATGTCAAAGGGAGCACAGAGGAAGAGCCGGTTCGTGTAGTGGACCGCGGTAGCAATAGCTTCTCCCCAAAAATTGTGAGGGGACTTGAATTCACTCAACATTGTTCTTTCCATCTCAATGATTGTCCAGTTTTTCCTTTCAACAACACCATTTTGTTGAGGGGTATAAGGAGCTGAGAATTCATGCTTGATCCCCTCATCTTCAACAAATTCTTGCATGGTGTAGTTCTTGAACTCGGTGCCGTTGTCGGTTCTAATAGTCTTGATCTCCACTCCATGAGTGCGTTGAGCTTGCTTGGCGAAGATCATGAATTCCTTGAAAGTCTCATTCTTCGTCTTGAGAAGAAAGACCCAAGTATACCTTGAGTAATCATCAACAATGACAAGACCATATCTTCTTCCACCAAGAGAGTCATATGTCGAAGGCCCGAAGAGATCCAGATGGAGCAGTTCCAAGGGTCTTGACGTGGCCACCTTGGTAACGGAAGGATGATGCTTTCCAATTTGCTTCCCTGAAATGCAAGCACTACACACACGATCTTTATCAAAGGAGATACCGGTTAGTCCAATAATATGTTCACCCTTTAGGAGGAGATTGAGATTTCTCATGTTGACATGGCCTAGGCGACGATGCCAAAGCCATCCCTTGTCAGCCTTGGCCATTAGACATGTAGGAAGATATTGGCTCTCTTTTGAGAGGTCGACCACATAAAGGTCGTCTTCCACGTCTCCAATGAGAACCAAGCTGAGATCATCACCCCTAAAGACCTTCACAAAAGTTCTAGAGAAATAGGAGTCATAGCCGGCATTCGCGAGATGTTTAATAGAAAGCAAGTTGTAACCAAGGTTTTCAACATGTAGGACGGTCTCAAGAGTCAAAACCTTGGAAATTACCAACTTACCATAACCAAGAACCTTTCCTTTTGAGTTATCTCCAAAAGTGATGCTTAACATTGAGTTGACATCGTGAATGAATTGGTCAAGCCCACTCCTACATCCGGTCATGTGATTGGTGCATCCACTATCAAACACCCATTTTGATCCACCGGAGGCATAACCCTACAAAATCAATTCTTTGATTTAGCAACCCATTGAGTAATGGGTCCCCTAGCATTAGCAACAAGATCCTTAGGTACCCAAATTGAGTACCACCTATAAGCATAACCATTTCAAGGGCCAACATATTTGGCATATACATTTCCTTGAGTGCCCTTACATAGCACATAGGAAGGATTAGACTTTCCCGCATACTTGTGATTGGGATTGCCCCTCATGGCTCCCCCATTCACCACATTCCTTTTGACCCGGTCAACCACCTTGTCACCTTCCTTCACAAAGGTTATCTTCTTCGGTGGAATGGCATTACTCGTGTTTTTCTTTGTATCAAAACCGACACCTTCCTTGGAAACTCTCGTCTTTTGACGGGATAAAATCACATCTCGGATCTTTCCCTTGGAGGTAGGTGCAGGGCGCTCTTTATCAAGTTGCTCTTTCAACTTCTTATTTTCCTCAATGAGGTGAGCTTTATCAAAGGTAGAGTTAGAGGTACAAGAATCATTTTCAACTATAATTGGATCCTTCAATGTACCAAGAGCTTTCTCATAGGACACCCGAAGTTGATCATGGTTCTCTCCAAGTTTTATGAGCTCACGCTTGACAAGCAAACTAGCCTTCTCAAGGTGCTCAAGGTCCTTGGTAAGAGAAGCATGAGCAACTTCAAGCTCTTTCTTTGAGGCATCAAGCTCTTGGGACAATGAGTTAGCCCTATCAATAGTGTCCATGTCTTTTGCTTTATCAATTTCAAAGATTTCAATTTGTAGTTTAAGAAAAGAATTGGTATTCCTTTTCCTCACAAAGCTCTTGCTAAAGAAGATTGAATCTTTGTTTCTCATCATCAATATGAGATTCCAAGCTATCAATGGCCTCATCGCGTGAGCTAACAAGTTTCATTAATTGCTTGACTCTAGCACGAGCAATGGGAGGAAGAGACTTCATGATAGCATACATTTCTTTTATATATTCTTTACCAAATTCATCATTATCACTATCACTATCATGGTCACTCTCAAGATCATCCAAGACACTAGATAGGGATGGAGGAGAGACAATTACCTTGGAGCTTCTTGCCATAAGACAAGAACCGGTGATCTTGGGAATAGGAGAACTCTCGATGTAGTCCTTGGAGTAGTCGTAGGTGAGAGGTGAACCGGGTTCGACATATGCCAAAGCGGTCACACCCACCGCTTTCTCCCTATCCCCACACTCCACGTTGGACTCGTCCTTGGAGCTCCTTGCCATGAGGCAAGTGGAATTGACCTTGGGGTTAGGAGAGTCGTCGGTGTAGTCCTTGGTGTAGTCATAGGTGAAGAGAGACCCGGGTTTGGCAAAGGCCAAACCGGCCACTCCAACCACCTTCTCTTCATCCTCTTCCTCATTGTCGGATATGTATTCTTGGCCTAGGAATCCCTTACCATCATGCCTATTGTTCCTCTTGTATCTTTCATTGATGGGGTTGGGCTTCAATCTTGGTTTGGCACCTTCTTCATACTTAGGCTTGTCAAGCCTCTTCTCATAAGGACACTTGTCGGCAAAATGGGTTGCCTCATCACAATGGTAGCACGTCCTCTTCTTCTCACTTGATCCCATTGATCTTCTCCTTCTTCGGAACTTCATGTTCTTGGTGAAGAGAGCAAGTTGAGAGAGCATATCATCAACTCCATCAACATCGCTATCTTCATCACTAGCAACATCTTCTTGCACTTGCTTGGCCTTTAAATCTAGAGAGTGGGAAGACCCGATAGCACGGTTGATCTCCTTGATCTTTTGCACTTCATCCGCCAAGTTATCCGTGGCAACTAGAAAAGAGACTAGATCATCAGGAGTGAATTTATTAGCTCTATCAAGGAGTTGCAAGTTCAAGGCAAGCTTCTTGTTGGTGACCGCGATCATGGAGACAATCTTGGAATTGATAAGTTCATCATTCAAATTGAATCCATCATCATACTTCTCACACCCTAGGCCACCAATCTTCACGCGGAGGGCAACGAGTCTCTTGTATGCTTCAACGATAGTCTCACCATCATGGTTCATGAACATGTTCATCTCAGACTTGGCAGCTTCATACTTGGATTTTTGGATAAGAGAGGTTCCCTCTTGGAGAATGACAATCCTATCCCAAAGATCCTTTGCGGTGGGGATGTCGCTGCCTTGATCATGGAGAGTGCGGTGAATGGCACTCCTTATCTTGTCACAAGCCATTGCATTTAGTTGGCGGTCGTAGTACTCTCCCAGAGTGAGGTTGTTGGGATCATGAGGGTGGAAACCGGTGCATACAATCTCCCAAAGCTCAACGCTGCAGCTGCGAAGATGAGATTCCACAGAAGCTTTCCAATGAGAGAAATGAGTTCCATCATAATGAGGTGCAGGGCCCAAACCATTAATATGAGGCATGATGTTCTTTTGCTTAGGATAAACATAAGGGAATTGATTAGGGGGCGTGGAAGTTTTTGACGAGCCGCCCTCATGAGCAGACTCGGCATCCTTATCCTTCTCGATGTCCATTGGTATCCCTTGAGGTACTACCAATGGATTACCAAGAAAAGCCCTATCGTCAATGGCCTTAAGTTGTCCTTCTAGGTAACTCATTCGAACAAGGAGATCGGAATCCGCCTTGGCCTTTTCAAGGGCACCCTTGGCTAAGATTTCGCGAAGCTCCTTGACCGAATAAGTTTTTTCCTCCTCATCATCGGAGAAAACCATCTTTTCTCTTAGGCGTTAAATCCCTTAAAAGAGCCCTTGGCTCTGATACCAATTGAAAGTGTAAGATGGTTAACCTAGAGGGGGTGAATGGTTTCTACAAAATTCTTTGTAATCTTTTGCAAGTTTTAGGCTTTGCGGAATATAAGTGAGCCTAAATGCAAACTAGGTGAGGCAACCTAGATGATGTACAAGATACTTCAAGCTCGAAGGCTATCACAAGATAAGCAACACAAGTAAGAGATCGGTTAAGGAATAACCGAAGCACGCGGAGACGAAGATGTATTCCCGTGTTCACCACCTTTGGGAAGGGGGCTACGTCACGTTGGAGAGGTGTGAGGTTCCACGAAGGATTCCTCACGCGCCACGAAGGCTCACCTTGTTATCCGAGCCTATCCCACGAAGGAATAGCTCACTTACTCGTGGTAGACTTTAAGGTAGTCTCCAAACCCTCACAAACTTTCCACGGAGCAAATCACAAGACGAATGCCTCCGGGCGACCCTAGCTTCCTAGGGTTTCCCACAAACCCAAGAGTAACAAGCTAACTCGATGAACTCAAGGGGGAATGAACTTTGGCTTGGTGGAAACGTAGATCGGGACCTCCTCTTCCTTTCTACCAAAGGGATTTGGATTTGGTTGGGTAGAATGGGAGATCCTCAAGCTTTTGTGTTTCCACAATGGGGGAGAGAGAGCTTCAAGAAATGAAATGTTAGCTCAAATGCCTAACCTCACAGTGGAGAAGAAAGGGGTATATATAGTGTGAGGGGAAAAAGAGCCGTTTGGAGGTTACTGCGATAGAACCGGCAATAAGTCCGGTCGGACCGAGCTGCTCGCCAGAATTTCCGGCGACAGCTCCGGTCGACCGGACCCCACGCCGGAATTCTCGGCGACGACCGGAATTCCCGGCGAACAACCGAAACGTTGTTATGTAAGCCATTTCGGCGTGCACCGGGAATTTCCGGTGGCGACCGGAAATTCCGGAGACAGCACCGGCACCGCCGGAGCTTTTGGCGATTTCGCAATAACTTATTTAGACTCATTTTTCAATGCAGATTTTTCTCTTTCTTCGAACGGGTGTGTGTGGGTGGATGATGAGAGGCTTATATGGTGTAGAACATCCCCAAAGAGCACATCGAGATCACCCCTCTTAATAGTGTGGTGTTTCCTATTTGACTCAAGAGTAAATAAGAAAGAATAATAAACAATGACACCGGCTCTTCATAGAGAAACGAATGGGGGGGTCACCCATCACCTATCATCAACAACCTGCGGATTCTCACCTGTAGAGAGCTAATAGAAAAATTAGTCCATCCTCTAGCTCCGATGTCATAGTTAACCAAAATACTAGATAAGGGATATTTTCCCTTTCACATTGTCGACGTCGGCGGTTCAAATGATGGTTGCAGCAGCTCCTGGGGTGGCTCCAATCAACGGTGCGCTCCTCCTCGGCAGCAGCAAACTCTAGTGAAATTCCGGCGATACGGAGCTCGCCTTGCTTCAGGGAAGGGTCAGGGATGGTCTGTGAGGAGTGGGGAGTGAGATGGTGTCGTGAATTGAGGTGGGGGTGGCCTCCTTTTATAGCCGAGCGAGAGGGAAAGTGTGGCATGGGCAGAGCTCGTCGGTGACGATGATGCAGTGTGATAATGGCATGGGGAAGGGCGTAGGCCGGTGTGGTGTCTCCTGGCGATCCTCAAGGTCTTAATGGCACGGCAAGGGGTGGTCGAGAATGGTCGGAACAGTTCGACGCTCTGCACGGCACCGACGGCATTTTCGACGACGCACAGGTGTTGCTGGTCGCGCGGCGGCGGACGGGCATGTCTAGGGGGTAGCTGGTGTCGCGGTGGGTGCAGGCATGCGCGGTGAGGGTGAGGCGCGGCGTGTGCGCGTGTGTCGGCTCTGACGCTCTGGCACGCTCTCGGCATGGCAGATAAGAAATGGGCGTGGCGTTTTCACTATGGTCCAGGGCCTGGCTACGCTCGAGGGCTGGACAGGGGGTGGCGGTGGACGGTAAGCTGCCTCCTGGACATCATGGACGGGCGTGGTGTTTGCTCCTGCGGGCTAGCCATGGTCGGCTGGCAAGGGGGGCTCGGGTGGCATGGCACTGGTGCAATTGGTAGGGGCTATCTTGTTCAATCCAAGTGTGGTCACTGGGGGAGACAAAGGGAGTAAGTTGAGGACAAATGTTTGATCAAACACAAAACAGTAGAAGTTAGGCAGTTTGATTTGTGTCTGCCAAGTGTTTGATGAAATGGCCGCATGAAGTTTGAATTTGAATTTTAGGATGAATTTTGGTGAGTGCTTTGGTCACATGCTTGGTAGTATATGGTTGCTTGGGTTTGTCAAGGTGAACTGGTTTGAGTGGTTTTTGATAAATAGTGATCTTAGTACCAACACTTGATTCAATTTTGAATTGTCATTTGAATAGATTTGCAATCTGTTTTTATTGGTTTGTAAAGTGGGCTTGGGTTAAATTTTACTTGGTCTAGCAAGGGGTGAAAATAATTGGATTTGTTTCAGTTAGAAATCTTGGACTAGGAACACTCAAAGTGGTCTAGTGGTTAACTTTGGTCAAAATGAACATTTTCTTATATATCTTATTTTTGATTTTCTCTTCATTTGATTCTTCTTGGAAATGATTTAGATGACATTGTTTTCATCTTTAAACCAATCATTGCCATTCATAGCAATCAAATATGGCATTGCAAGCATTCATGCATTGATCACACACACACATGCATTCATATTACTTTTATTAGCAAAAGTTTTTGTTAACCCTAAACTTGGCTGATTAGAACTTGATAATCTTGATTAATATTTTTGGGATGTTACAGTTCCGCACGGCAATCCAGAGCGAGATCTTGCAGCTGGTGGGGGCTCGAGAGCGCTAGATCTGTAGCGCTCCAGCCATCGATGTTCGGCCCAGAAACATGGCTTTGTAACAAGATTTCACAGAGTAGCAGCCGGTAGGGTCCCAACTCCACTTAAAAACATCCTCTGTCCCTTCTGTTAGGGTGATCTCCTTAAGCCGGTATGCAACTTCAAGAAGCTATCTGATGGCCACCGCACTCAGGTCAGGGGGACATCGTGCAGCTAGGCCCCAACCAGATCCTCGCGCACTCGGCGTGTCGAGATCGCATTTGTTGGGACCTCCGCGAAGAGATTTGGTTCCACGTCTTTGATCCATCCACATGGCAGCCATTTGTCAGACCAGAAAAAAGTAGTGGCTCCATCCCCAAGCACTGAGGTCGTCGCAGCATCGAACAGTTGCTCTGCGAGTGTTGGGGCTCGAATGTTGAGTCTGTGCCATGTCCTATCAACCTCCACTCATTTCAACCACAGCCACCTGGCCTGAGCGCGACGTTCATGAGCCGCTAGTTAGGTATGCCAATCCCTCCTAGCTCCTTGGGCATGCACACCCTATCCCACGCCACCAGACAGTGGCCACCATGGACATCCTTCCTCCCTTTCCAGAGGAAACCCCGAATGATCTTCTCGATGGCAGTGATGGTTTCTATAGGAATATCTAGGTACATCATGCATAAAATTGGGATAGCCGAAAGGGTTGTCTTTATCAGCTCAAGGCACCCTCCTCTGTTGAGCATGGAGGCTTTCCACGATGGCAATTTGGCAGCCACCAGGTCGACAAGGGATCAGAGATGTGCTGCAGAAGGTTTTTGCAGGGAGAGCGGCATCCCTAGATAGCGGAGAGGGAATAGCATGATTGGGCAATGCAGCTCTCGGGATACTAGGTCCCTGTCCTCAGCGGAGCATCTGATTAGATTAGCCGAGCACTTGTCGAAATTAGTCTGAAGGCCCGACGCTACGGTGAATCCTCGATGATCCCAGAGATCACATGGAAATCCAATACCGACGGTCGCAGGAAGGTGACCACATCATCCACATAGATTGAGGTTCGGTGTTGGAGCCCTGTGGCTGGAAGTCTGGTGAGAAGGCCTATACTTTCTACTTTCACAATCATCAGATGAAAAATTTCCATGATAAGGATGAAAAGCTACGGGGAGAGGGGGTCCCCCTGCCGGAGACCTCGTCTGTTGGCCACCTTTGCCCCCGGGCAGCCATTCAACAGGACGTGAGTGGTCGCCGTGGAGAGCAGGGCACCTATGCACGACAAGAGACGCTCCCCAAAGCCAAGCCTCCTCAGGACTTCTAAGAGAAAGGCCCAGTCCACCGTATCGAAAGCCTTTGTGATGTCCAACTTGAGGAGCACGGCTGGGGTCTTGCTGGTGTGGAGCTTGCGGGCTGTCCCCTGCACCATCATGAAGTTGTGATGCAGGCACCTCCCACGCACAAAAGCACTCTGGTGCACTCCCACCAGATGCGGGAGAACCGGTGCCACCCTGTTCACAATCACCTTGGCCACCCACTTTGCAATCCCGTGGATCAAGTTAATCGGCCGGTAATCCTGTATCTCTTCCGCACCCGGCTTCTTGGGCAAGAGCGTAATCAGGGCCCCATTCACCGCTCCAAATCCCCGGCAATCCCGCATGGAGAGCGAGTTGAAGGCATCCATCACATCAGCTTTGATGATGCTCCAGGAGGTCCCGAAAAAAGGGTGGAGAAACCGTCCGACCCAGGACATTTGTCCAGCGGCATCCCTCTGATTGTTGCCAGCACTTCCGCCTCTGAAAATTCGCCGTCTAGGTGCTGTAGGTCCGCTGTCTGTAGCCCTAGGAAGTCCAGGTCCAGAGAGAAAGGTCGGTCACCCGACGTCCCTAGCAGATCCTCGAAGAACCTATCCACGGCCTCGTCCTTATCCCCATGTTCTGAGGTCCGAACATTGTCCACCAGGAGGTGGCTGATGAAGTTTTTCCGCCTTCTGGTGTGGGTGTGGAAAAAACACGTGCATGCATCCCCCTCCCGAAGCCAAAGGATCCTCGATCTCTGTCGTGCTAGTGTTCTCTCAAGAGAGGCAAGCCCTAGAAGCTTATTTTTGAGCAAGCGCCGCAAAACCACGCTCCTCAGGCGAGAGATGCATATTCTCCATGGCAACATCAAAGGAAGAATTAGCTTCGTGGCCAAGAGAATTTGTATTTTGACGTTGCTAATGAATTTGGAACTCCACCCTCAAAGATTCTTTGCCACAGCTCTCAGCTTGATGTCGAGCCTCTTGAATGGGTTGGGCTCCCACGGCTGCGAGCCCAAGCCTCCTGGACCACTTCCATGAAGCCATCCACTTTGAGCCAAAAGGACTGGAACTGGAAGCGGCGCCCATGCTGAAGGTCCGGTGCTAGGCAGAGCAGCAAGGGGCAGTGATCGGAGGGCCCTGATGACAGTGCTGACTGTATTTTGATATGTTTTGTACTACCTTCATCCCAAAACTTAAAGCTTGCATTTTTTTCAAAAGTCAAACTAGTTTGACTAAGTTTTTAGAGAAAAATAATAATATTTATAATACGAAATTCATACCCTTTAATACATCATGAAACATATTTTCACATGGTATCTATATAATATTACAGTTCTTGATAGTTTTTTCTAAAAGTTTAGTCAAACTTTGCGTAGGTTAACTTAAAAAAAATTGAGCTATGGGCCGCGGATAGTATTGGCTTATTCACAGCTATGGGGAAAAGAACGGACAACACAACGATGGGAGAGTATGTTCATCTGCACCGTGATGAGATAGAACGTTTGGAAGGTTCTTGTCCCATAGATAAATGCGAGCTTGATAAGCCGAGCAGGTAATATGCATGTCTTGGCATACACAATAGAAAAAATAAACATGTACCAGCAAGACATGAATTTTTAAAACCTAACAGAGATATAGCTCTATCAAAGAAAATAATTATGAGATAAACCTAAGTAATCAACCATGTCAAAGCCAGCAATTGTAGAGCTAACAAACACAAATATGTTGTGATTCAGAGAGAGCACAATAACATGCCCTAAGCCATGACTCGATTAGCAACACCTAAAAATGACCATAAATTTTTTTTATGGCAAACGTACTACTAAGAACATTATAACCCTAGCTATATACAAATCCTACAAATTAACCAAACTAGAGTTCATTGGCACGATGGTCGGAAACATAAAATTTATGCCTTGGAGTTGGCGGGAAGGTCCGGATCGCCATCCTCCGATGTGGCCAACGACTCTTCAAGTGAGGCTCATCTCCCACCAATGTCGGTTAAGTGATGGTTGTGCTCTTGTGGATCGGTGTGCCATGGGACAGAGAATTCCTCCGCACACGAGCCGGCTCGCCTTCGTCCTCTAGCTCTGCCGCTCCACCCGCATCTAGCGTTGACGCTGACTCCTACTCTCCTCATGCGCATGTCACCCCGACTTCTTATCTCGTCTTGGGCCAGCTCCTCTCTGGCGCCACCAGATCTGAATGACGAGGAGAGGAGTAGTCACGCGATTTTCCTAATGAGGAGTCGTGCCCTCACACTTGGTCGTGCTCTCTCTTGGAGACGTGTGAGAGAGCTAGGTCACCATGACTAGCCTGCCACACTACATCCAAATGAAGGAGAATGGGGAGATCGTCAGATTTTAGCACCCGAGTTCACGTCCTACTAAATCAAACCCGGGTTGACTAGGAGTCGGAAAAAAGTGCCCCACTTTCTATACTATCTCTGTCTTAAGAAATAAGGCGTTCTCGTTTTGCATATTTTTTTTGACTAGGATTTACTCTAAATATATAAAAATTGTTGGTATAAAATTAACATCATTTGTAAATATGTTTCAATATGAATCCAACGATACCAATTTTATACAATATAATCAAGTTTTAGTTGCTCTATTAATTTGGTCCAACTTTACTTTATAATACGCGGACGGTCTTATTGGTACTATTAAACTAGATCCCCAATAATTCGTAGCAACTCATCAATCATCATGGCCATGGCCTAGGCCTAGCCCAGCCTGTGTGTACTGCTTGATTGTTGTAGTGAACAGGATTCCTATCATTTCGAGCGTTGCATTCCTTCAGAGTCTCGTAGCACTATTATCATTTAAGCTCAGCCAGCTGCAGTGCAGATCCAGAACAGTGTTTTGCATGAAACGAAAATGAACAAATATGCCGATAAGCACATTTGGTACCGTCAGTTGATCAAGCCAAAGCAAATGGCACGGAAAGCAGTCAAAAAATCATGAAAATCTTCTCAACAGAAGCATACCTTGTTGATCTGAAAAGTGAGCATATATATAGGCATAGGGTGAATTATTATGGATCCTGCCCTAACTTGACCCAAGATATGTTTAAGTAGGTGTGCTTCGGTGTCCTCCCTCAAACTTAAGTTTGTATTGGCCAGTTTTTTTTTGACGCCGTCGAAATTCATATCTAGGATACGTATACCTTCGTGTAGGTGTACTCGATTGAGCTGGATATACTTCATATTTTCACCTTCTCTTATCGCGATCTACGTCTTTGCATGCCATGTTTTGAAATTTAGTTATCGCGATCTACATCTTAGCAATGCCACATTTTAAAATTTTGTTGCTGCTACAATATACCTACCGATTTTCGCCTCTCGCAAGCACGTTGAGTATACGTGTAAGGTGGGTATACGTCTAAAAAGGCCATACGGGCTTTGGGTGTATTCGTACGATCTTCAAAACGAATCGGTATCAAGTTTTGTTGTCAAAGTTTGAAAAAGGATTAAAGCTCAATTACACATGCAAAACGTGGCATGCAATCGCGATCTACATCTTAGCATGCCACATTTTAAAATATTTGCATGGAAAGCTCAATTACACTAGGCGGAGAAGTGCATTGTAACACAGAAATTTCAAGCCAACGATACCCAAAACCAAGCTCAGTACAACAATGCCTACTTCCTGAAGCCAACATCTTCACATGGAAAGGCATTCAAATTGCAGTTTGCAGTTAGACAACAAGTTCAGTGCTAAGCATCTGTTCCAAAAGACAAAACAAAGATGCTGAAACTTCATTATTAGCCAACCATCCCCCAATGGCGGCATTTGATGAAAAAAAAAAAGGTGGCACGTACAAACTGAATACGAAAATGAGGGGCATGGTTTCCAAGGACAAAACCTTCTAAAAAAAACCTGATACCTACTTTCGTCCAGGTCAGATAAAACCAGACAATTGCAGATCAAAGCAATATAACTACGACTGAGACTAGTCCAGATCCTTAACAATCTCGATGCCCATGGACTTGGCCGTGCCGATGATGGATTTGGACAGGGCCTCAAGCGACACGTGCTTGCAGAACGGGTCAGACTGCTTCAGCTTCGCGATCTCATAGATATGGCGGAGCGAGAGAGACGTCACGATGTTGTGGCCTGGCCGGCCACTCGCGGTCTCGATTCCAGCTGCTTTCTTGAGGAACCATGAAACTGAGGGTGACTTGACCACAAACTCGAAAGTGCTGTCCTTGTAGGCGGTCAGAGTGACTTGCATCGGAGTTTCTGCCTTGTACTTCTGTGTCCTGGCGTTGAAATCCTTGCAGAATGCCATCAGATTAAGCCTGTAGAATCCAAGAGCTGGTCCGACGGGTGGTGCAGGACGGGCAGCTCCAGCAGGAACTAAGAGACGGATCGTCGCTAGAACAGGTTTCCGCGTTGCCACATCTTTAAGTGTTGTCATGTTACCCCTTTATCAGATCTGCAGTAAAAACTGGCATCAATTAGAATATTAAAATATGGCAGGCTTACTCGGAAACTACAAATCTCAAAATATCAGTAGCTAGTGGAACATAAGCGATTAAAATAAAGATTCACTGGAAAAAATGTAATTTAAGTGAAGAACAAACAAAGATTCCTGAAACGAAGCGTTCTTGTCAATGCAAAAAGGTTTCTGAAGTAAACTCAAGGTGTGTAAACTTATCACATGTAGAAGGTCCATCCTTTCCAACAAAGAATCCATGTCACCACTAATGCATGAACAACCAAGAAAGTGTTTCAAGACTATCACACACATAATAAACTAAGTGGAAAATTCAGACAACCTAGTTTGCTTGCCTGAGTTACCTCCAATCATTACTCTAAACTGATACACCTTGTAACAAACACACTATAAGGCTAACATATGCACCATGTAACAAGGGTACCGACTCATAGACTAGTCTAGCTGAGTCCTATAGGGCACCGACTCATAGACTAGTCTGCATTAGTCGACATATAGTCCAGCAGCACCTACTACAAAAAAAACTAGTATTTAACTACTAATACTAGCATACTACAATAAAGTTTGAAGGCGTGAGGAGTGGAGAGGAACCTGAGACTTTGCTAATTGCATCCAGAGATCAGAAATTTTGAAAGCCAATAGCAAATTAGTAATGGGAGGTGTGTACCAAACGATAACTGTAACCTCTTAGGAGGTGTGTACCAAACCCTACCTTTTCAATGAAATAAAACGCAAAGAATCCTTTGCATTTTCTCGAAAAAATTAGTAATGGGAGAGCAGGGGAGAAATTAATCACCTGTTGCTGTGACTTGGTGGCTTGCTACGGCCTGTTAGGGAAGCTGGGAGGACTAGACCTAGGGGAGAAGCAGAACCAGGGGGAGGAGCAGAGCAGCGTGACAACCGGCACCAGAGGTGGCAGCAGCAGCGGTGGCGGCCTTGTAAGCGTGGCTCAGTGTGCTAGGTTTCCGCTGCATGAGCTGAGCCCGGCTATCCCTCCCAGTGCCATTTCCTCGAGTAGTCGAGTCGACCAGACAAGTTGACAGTCAAGTAGCGACTACTAGACTACTCTAGAATAATTACTCGACTCCTAATCCTTGCCATGTAATATACATACAAGAAGGCTAAGATATGCTAAATACCCAAAAATTGCAGAGCCTAACACAACACCTCCCACCTAGGAGATATCAAAATAAACTAATAAAAGAACTTCCTCATGGCACATCATTAATATCTGAACTGCAATGATATCAAATCACAACACAAGAAGCTAAGCATGTACATGACAAAGTTCTTCCAAGCAAATCTAGACCCTGTGTGAACCAAACCTAAATAAGACTTCTGTGTCCACACTAAACACCAATAACTATCTGCAAGTTGTTTTCCAGCCTATTTAGATAAAAAAAGAGGGTTGCAAATTGCAAACAAAGTTGAAGCAGCCTATCGTACTTGATTGAAAAATCTTACTGAAGTTATAAGTAATGGACAAGGCAAAATGTTTCTTGGCAAGACAACGGACAATACTAGGCCTGTAAGTGGGCACGGGTTGCCCACAGCGCCATCAGGCCCATCCCACTGAAATTGCTAATTGAACAGCCACAGGCAAGAATAAACTCTTGACAGGAAGTCACGGCACATCCGCTACTGCCGCTGCGACGCTTCGGTACATGCCTTCATGGCAATGGCGGCAGGCGCCATGGCCGGAGGAACCCCCGCCATCGCAGCTTCATCCTTCTGCTCCCCTTCCGTTCCCCTTCTCTGGCCGTCCACATCCGGCGAGGTCCATGGAGAGCCGCCCACATCCAGCGAGTTCCATGGGCAGCAAATGAACCCCATGGGCAGAATGTTGCGGCTGTGTATTACTGCAGGCTCCGTTGCTAGAGGACCTAAGCGGGGCTGGGCTGCGGACTGGTTTTCCCCATTTGCCTTGTTGATTATTGTAATCTTAATCTAGGATGCCCAACAGAAAAATCAAAGAACAATTGCATCACAGTAGATACTAGATACTACCTAACTTGATAATCTGACCACAAGTTCACAAACAATTACCAACGGTGCAATAGTGCATCCAACAAGATTGCCAGTAGCTAGCTTGATATACTGATGGGCTTCTATCCAATGAACAAGATTTTCAGTAGCTAGCCTAGACGCGACTTGAGGCACCACATCGGCACGGGAGTTGCGCGGCCAGATGAGCGACTGCGAACCGGGCTGCTCGAGGCTTGGCGAGCAGCGCCCTGCATCGGCGCCGGCGGAGCGCAGGAAGCCAGTAAAAATGCAAAATCAATTCGGACCAAGAAGAATTGGAGAAGTGGAGATGGAGACCCGCGTGGGGATGGGAGGAGGGTAAACTGACCAACAGTCCTGCACAGTGCAGCGGCAGCGGCGGCGGCGGATGGCGGACGGCTCGATCTTTTCTTCGGTGCGCTGGTGCAGCAGCATAGATGGCCGGATCTCGTCTCATGCAGTGTGGCGGCGGGCGGCGGGCGGCGCCCAGGTCGGGAGGGTGAAAAGAAGAGAGAGGGGCTGGTCGCTGTATAGCTCGAGGGATTTATGGTATTCTCGTATCCCTCCTGTATCATGGGTGTATGTGTATCCCCTCACCTTATTTTTTATACAGTATATAAATGGAAAATCGCCATGATATGTACGGGATACGTATCCAGACGTATCTAACCCTACTTTTTGACCGTATCCGTGCATCCTAGATCCTAGCATTTCACGGCTTGTAAACGAGGAAAAATCTGCTATGTGAGAACCTAATCTTACCAGCAGCGGGCGATATGAGAGCGTCTCTATCTCTAGATACGTGCAAATGGAAGCATGTTATAGCAACGATAACAATCGGTAGGCAAAATGGTATATAACAATCATTTATGGATCCTGCTACTGCGCGGCGCCACATATTTATCTATTCATGCGGCGGCAGCTGACTTCTCTCCCGCTAGCCCCTAGTGAGCATGTGAATCGTGATCCCTGGCCCCTACCGAGACAAGCATGCAGCAGCTAGCCCCTGTCCCGAACGAGCAAGCATTAGCTCAAAACGAGCTCACATGCAGAGCTATGCTGCTGTCTGACCACGCATGCAACAAGTATATACTTATGCTAGTTTATTAATTTGCAAAATTTGCACTAGCTCTATGTGATCTAACCCAGCTGCTCTCTGTGATCTGGGCACACACTCAACCAAGTTAATTATCTTACTAATAATTACCGGGTTATCACTTAGCAAATACCAGATTATCACTTAACACTTATCAGATTATCATTTAGCAATTAGGAGGTTATCACTTAGCAAATGTCAAGTAGACATGAACTCTTCCAGGTTAATTATCCTGGTAACAGCTACCAGATTATCACCTAATAACTGCCAAATTATCACTTAGAAAAAAACAAAATCAGGATATAGATTCCTTCATGTTAATTAACCTGGTAACAGCTACCAGATTATCACCTAGTAACTACCAGATTAACACTTAGTCATTGCCAAATTATCACTTAGGAAAAAACAAAATGAAGATATAGATTCTTCCATGTTAATTATCCTGGTAATAGCTACCAGATTATCACCTAGTAACTGCCAGATTAACATTTAGCCATTGCCAAATTATTACTTAGAAAAAAACAAAATCAAGATATAGATTCCTCCATGTTAATTATCCTGGTAACAGCTACCAGATTATCATCTATTAACTGCCATGTTAACATTTAGCCATTGCCTGGTTATCACTTAGCAAAATACCAAAATTAAGATATGGACTCCTCCAGGTTATTTACCTTGCTTACAATTATCATATTATAACTTGGTATCTGCCAGGTTATTCAATAAACAACTGCCAAATTAACAAAAGAAATTGAAGACACAAAACTGAACTCCGCACGTGAAAGAGCAGGTGCATCACATCACACAAGCTATCAATTCAATAGGTATAAACTCAAGAAACTTGAACAACATCAATACACCACCTCTGCTACTTACATCAGAAAAATCAACAGATCAACATGGAGGGGGAGAAGAAAAACCCAATCAATCACGCCAGCTGCCAGCCTCGTCGTCGCGTGCATGCCTCCATTTGCTCGTCGACGCCAGACAGCCTCCATGTTGCATCATCATTGTCGATGGTGTCCCCGGCCTAGGGCTCATCGGAGGCGGCGGCCTGGAGGAGCCCTCACCGCGTCACGCCAAGCTCGCCCGGGGTGGCCAGGAGAAGCCCAACCCGCGCCGCCCCGCGCTCGTCGGCGGGAGCAGCCTTCCCCACATCGCTTCGCGCTCATTAGAGGTGGCGGACTAGCGGAGCTCTCCCGGTGTCGTGCCAAGCTCGCCGGCGGTGACCAGGAGCAGCCCTCCCCACGTCGATCGCGCTCGTCGGCAGTGGCCTGGTGTAGCCCTTCCCCCGCCGCGCCGCGCTCGTCGGCGGCCTGGTGCAGCCCTCCCGCACCGCGTCGTGCTCGTCAGGTGCGGACGCTGATTTGAGAGAGAGAGAGAGAGAGAGAGAGAGAGAGAGAGAGAGAGAGAGAGAGAGAGAGAGAGAGATGAGTGGTCAGGACTCAACCCATGAGGGGAAGATGAAAGCGACAAGGACAAGTGCTTCCATCACGTACGATGCTTTCGCGAATCACGACGCACCGCCGCACGCAGGAGCGAACCGTACAAGGTCTCTTCTTAGATTTTTCCATCATTCATATACATTTAGTGAAATATGAGAATATATTACAAATAACTAATACTTAATCTGTCCCGAAATAACTGACACCAGAGATTTTACAGTAAAACCCTTTGCATTTTCAATTGAATCGACTCAGTCCCGCAATCAGCTCCCAATCCGCAATCTGCCCGTGATAAGCGCACGCGATAAGCATTCGCATGATCCCGCGATCAGCATCTGCCATCCCTTGCCGGAGATCAAGCGCTCGGGACTCCTTGTCGGCACCCTGCACGAGCTCCTGCTCGCCAGCGCCCCTGCTCCAGGTGAGCTCCTCCCTCGCCGGCGCCCCTACAACGTCCCTGCTCCATGTGAGCTCCTCCCCCACGGGCACCCCTGCACGAGTTCCTGACAGCTAGCGTCCCTGCTCCTGCTCTAGCCGTCCAGGCTAGGGAGCTCGATCACGCTGCTCCGGCAGATCGTGGCTCCAAGCTCGATCACTTGTAGATCACGCGCCTCCAAGCTCGATCACTCCGGGCCCTGACGCCACCAACACCTACTAAGAAGGCCATGATCTATTTTACACTGAAATAAGAAGCTTCAAAAGATAAGTTAGGAGCAACAAGCAGCTTACTTGTCCTCTGCCATTCGTCCTTTCAAGCTTTTGCCACTACAGGCACACAAATAAGTGAAACAAAAGTATCCCATACAGTAGAAAGTTGGTGAGCTAATGCTACATATAGTCAGAAAGAAGTTGCTAATAGTTGCACAATATTTGGTGCTAATTAAGCTGCAGTGAAGCTTATGCAGGAAGGTGCTAAATCACACCTGAATCAGAGCGGCTAGGACACTTTCCTAGGGAACAAGAGAAGAAGACCAGCTGGACATGTAGATGAAGAAACTGGCCGGAGGAATAAATTAGCAGAGGCAGGACCGGGCAGTACTAACAATGTGAAGAAGGGTCACTGCCGTTTGTGTGCTTCAACTCCAAAAACTCAAGTGATGACTGATTGCCATTCACACCTAACAGTTCCAGTTACATGTTAGAAGTTAAAACACAGTTATATGTTATATGTTTAAAGTTTAAATAGTATAAACACAGTGCTTAATCAACACAAGGTTTGGTGCTAAGTAAACACAACTGTAGTGCTAATCAAACACGAATGAATGAATGTAAATAGCATGTGATGGGTAAACAGATTGAAGAATTACTCTGCAAGCATGACCAACAATAAAGAGCAAAGTGAAATTTGTTAACATTTATGTTGTTCCAAAAATAGTAAATTCAAGTGATGGACAGAGAGCTATTTTAGATGCCTGACTGAGATGATACCACAACACACCAAGATTTCTGCCAGTTACACACAATCTTCAGATACTGTTGCTTGCTCTGCTTCTTCCCAAGATACTCCAACTTTTCATTTGGATTAATAGATAATCTGATATGCATATCAAATTTCATTGAACCACAACACTAAACAATCTGACCGTGCATATATCAAATTTCCATGGGGAATAACTAAATTTTCCATGCAAGGTACTCCACATTGGTTTACAATTTCAATCTACGGTTCTACATATTGGCATAGAAACAATCTGATATAGCATAAGAAATGGAGTAGTAAATTGCAGTACTAAATGTTTGTCCTTGTTCAGACTTTTGACACACAACTTACTGCTAAATCATTGTCATCTAAGGCAGTTCACATTTGGTTGGTATGATCTGACAACTTCACATCTGAGTAATAAACAACAACATATTGATTTGATCCATTAATACTGATTGATTGGCTCTACGTTTGTATACAGAGAAGGAAGTATCTCCATTAATATTGATTGACTCTAACATATTCACATCTGAGCAATGAACAACAACATATTGATTTTATCTATTAATATTGATACTGATTGACTCTAGGTTTATATACAGGTTCGATGGCGTGGCGGCCCAACCGATGACCATCCTCTGGTGATAATTTGTCTATAAGATTTTAGCATAGAAAACATGTATTACTTTCTATGTATTACTGAATAATACTTCTATGGATTGTATATGCGTTTGGGTGTGTCCTTTTAGATTTTCATAAACCTGCTGACGGGCACGATCATGTAGAATTTGGCTAGAAGAGCCAAAAAAGATATATTTTACATGCCTTACGCTACTCAATTTGGTGGAAATTTAAAATGAGTCCAACCAATTGTATTTTAAATACAACATATGTACTAAAAATTAGTTCTACTTAGTCGTAGCTAGCCACACATGCTAAAATTGTTCCCAAATCACAATACAATTGTGAATAATTGAACTAACACCTAATCATCCATCCAAAATCCAGGATCGTAGTCTAGAATTTTGGAACTTAATAAAGGCAGTCGTGGAAGTATATGTACTTACATAGTCTAAGTTTAAAGGTAACTGAAAAAGCGAGCCCAGCTTGCTACTGCACTAGAAGGCGACATTCATTAGATGACAAAAAATTCTTGTAAGCTCACCTTCTGAAAGAAGTAACATGTAATCAGCCCACAAACCCAAACAACACTCTTCCCCCAATAAAAAGAAACAACTAACCTGAAATCAGCGCAACCGCAAGGACACCAGGTTTAATCCAATAGCAGATGTGAGAGTCACATGTGGAAAGAACATGGTCCTGTCAGCAATCCAATCAAAAGCAGCAGCACTAGCACAAATGGAAGGGATAAAAAGGAAGAAAATAGGAGAAAGGCTAAGCTTATTTTCTGCTTACTTGCATTCATTAGAAGTAAACTCACTGACATCAAAGAATATATTAATTTCTAGAGCATATGTCGTGGCACTTTCCTGCAAAAGAAAAAGAACACAAATTTGTGCAAATATAAGAAAAATGCACTTACGATTTCCATATCTGCATTTATATCTCAAGCAACGATACATGCAGGAGCGAGCAGGGTATAATATTTGAAATAGGCGCACCATATTGTGCGGTATGAGACAGAAAATTAGAGATTAGTTACTGAATTCAACTTGATTAGCAACCTTAAATCAAAATCATTTAATATCCAAAAGTATATATATATATTTCAGTGCAAATTAAATAATATCTACACTACTGTGTAAGAGGGAACATCAAAAGGCTACTCAACCAGCTTAAATTATGGTTTAAGTAAAAGCATCGATGAATCAACATCAAACAAAAAATGCAAACTCTTGGGGAAACAGTTATAGGATCAGAATATACCATGATTATGTCCTCTTTTGACTAAACATTGATTGCACAATTTCCTGTTGCATTGTCCGAAGGAGAAAGACAGAAAACGAAAGCAATAAGAGGAAGAAAAACTCAAGGAATAAATTATGGCTGCAACATCAAGAATCCAAACAGCTACACAAGCATGAATTCATTTTGCTGAAAGGTTTCTGGCTTGAGACAGAGCGCTTCTGCTAGGCTGATTATTATAACTATATCTACCCACGATATCCCATATCGGCATTCAAATTTAAAGTCAAAACATGAGTGTATAGAAATAGGTCAGGTTGCAAAGCTAGAAAAATGTCAATATTATTTAGTAAATCTTTTCTGGCATCAAATGCATATAAAAAGAGAAAAGCATGCTTCGGCTATCGGAGTGGTGGCTCGTGACCATTGTGGGGGCCTCATGGCAGCTGTCAACGAAACGATCGAAGCTTGCCGAGATGCTGAAGAAGCCGAGGCCTATGCTATCCTATCTACTATTCTGACCTCATTTTTATTTATATAATGTAAAAGACTTTAACAGTCCAATTCTCCATCAGTTAAATAAATACCGAGAACACTTAACAATGTTGCCATTTAGACCGTTCTACACCTCTAACGTGGCATTTCTTAAATCTCAAATACAGTAGGGGTGGGGGGAATGATAGGAGAGTATCTCTATGCATCATGAAACAAAAATGGGCAAATGGTTGACAACAAAAAAACTGATATTACTTATCTAATTCCAGCTACTTTGCCATCTAAAAAAAGATGGAAGGATATTCGCAAGAAAATTATAAATGCCATTAAACTATATATATATATATATATATATGAAGAAATCACAAGGTTTACTCGGTCTTGTACAAACGGGAAAAAGGTCTTCTACCAGCAGAAATAAACATAAATGGTCATTCTCACCTAAGAAATAGGCTAAACGGACATTACTTAATAAGATATAAAATCCAAAATCAGCTATAGTCACAGATTGCAATTAACAAATTTCAGAAATATCAGGCAATGCATGCACACAAGTGAAGATAGAACATGATAACCCATCTCAAGTGAATGTCATAACCATAGTAGCCAAGTTTCCGGTAAGGTGGGTTCGAGAAACAGGAACGAGAGACGGGAATCGGTGAGCGTTCAGGAACGAGAAACGATATGGGTATACATCTCTGGAACGTCCCTTCAGCATCGGGGACGCGACTCGAACCGATCGGAAACGATGAATCCGGAACGGAGCGATGTGTCGACATAGATGGGCTTCATCTAGGCTTAGCCCCTGCCCACCGTAACGACAAATGGAAGGCCTAATCTTTTCCAAATCCAATAACTACCATTCATTATCCTTTGACTTGCCCAATCTAATGAGTAGTCCTCATTAATTCAGGCGCCGCGAGCATGCCCCAGCCTCAAAGGCCAACCGCCGCCACGCCATGCTGCTAGCTGTCGGCCACCGCACGAAGAGCCGTTGAATATCTCGCTAACCTTCAACACAAGCTTCCATTATGGGACAGTTTTTCCGCGGGCATGACAAACCAGCGAATCGGGTCGCGTTCCGGCCATCGACTCGTGCCGTTCCGCCCATCGACTCCGACTCCGAATCCGGGACGACGATCTGGGTTCAGGGAACGTGCCACCGTTCCCTGTTTCTGGCTACTATGGTCATAACTAGGAGCAGCATCGTTCGTACATGCCATAGATGGAGTTGGATGTAGCAGGAGTCGAGGCTAGGATGTGTGGCCTAGAGCGAGCCGGCAAGTGGAAGCAAACAACAGGAAAGGAAAGAACATATATGCTCTAGGGAATAGCATCCCCTCAACTGCTCTTCTTCGTGCCCAATTAATTATTTGGCTCGCAGCCATTGTAGATTGTGAGGCCATTGTAGATTGTGAGGTCACCAATTCCATGGACCAATATATATAAGCCTTCAAAATTTGCCTATATCAATTTTTTTGCAAAAACCATATAGGCATATACCAGAACCCAAACACATATATACATAGAATCTACAAAACACATACATAATTCTGGGGGATTAAATCAAGAGAGAGCAACGAGGTAATTCATGAGACAAATAAGATCTTGGGTACCTAGGATCAGTTGCTCCTGTTTAGGATAGCAACACCATCGACGCCACAGAGAAGGAGCCCCTTCCGCCACCGTCTCTGCCCTACCGACGCTGTGGATGACGAAGATGGATCGAGATCGAGGAGTCAGTCCCGGCTAGCTGGCAGCACGACTCTCCCGCTGCCACCGGCCGCTCCTCCGGGTAGCACACGGCGTGCGACGGCGGGGCTCGCCGTCACCCCCTGCGCGCCTCCATTGCACCCATGCTCGCCTGTTGCCGCACCCTTCTCGCCGTCGTCGCCGCACGCACTGCCTCTGCTCCCCGCCGCTGCCCCGCACTGCCTCCGCTCGTCGCCTTCACCCTGCCCCTGCTCACCGCCGTAGCGCCCCTGCTGGCCGTCGCCTCACGTCCTGCTCGCCCCCATGCCCTGGGGCTGTAAGGTGCTCAAGGCTGGTGAGGAGGAGGAGAAGCGGCTCGACGGATTGGAGGAGGGCCCGCCCTGCCGCTGCTCTTCTATGGCGCGGTGGCGGTTCACCGCAGGGGAGGAGGAGGAGGGACACGGCGCGGTGGCGGCATGGCGTGGTTATGGCGCGGTGGCGGCATGGCGTGGTTATGGCGCGGCGGCGGTTGCAGCAAGGGTGTGGAGGAGGAGGCTAGGGTTCTCACCTAAGGTTGTCTGTTTAATTCGCCCGACGCGGTGCCTTTTCCCCTCCCAGGCCCGGGGTACCCGAAAAATGCTCCTAAAAACATTAAGAATGAGACTGACTAGTGGGTCCAGACCGGGTTTTTTTACGGGTAGAAGCCAGGCAGAGAGAGACATGGTTCTGGGTAGAAAAAAAAGTGCACGCAGCAAATAGTCTCACAAGGATAAAAATGACTTAACATGATCAGACGGTGTGGATACAATGTTAGTGCTTGATCTAATGGTCCAGGAGCGCTAATCACCGAGGTGCCTCCCAGGGGTGCCCCTATTATACTTTTAGATTTCAGGCCCGTAAATTTTTGGGTCAATATGTGATAATAGACTTTTCACATACTGTAAATTGACAAAAAAACATAATTTTTTTTTGCGATTTCCCTTTGAGGCCCATCCATCATGTATTCAGTGCGGAGGAGGCTGGATGCGGGAAACCGCCTCCGTTTCCCCCACCTATGCACGCGCAGAAACCCCGCTGCAGCATTGCTGCCGCTCTCGATTTTGGCCATGCCCGTCGCACGGATTTCAAATCGCCGCCGCCCATGGCCGCGCCGACCCCCACCTACCCATAGTCAGCCAATTGTGCCAGAATTTGGCCGGACGCGACGGCGTTTCTCCGTGCCGCGACGGGAGCTCAGGAGCCCTAGCTTGCGTGTCGCCGCCATTATAGAAGGAGGCCGCGTGTCGCCGCTTCGAGAAGGCATGCGCATGTGGCGCCCTCTCCCACACCTGCGTCGCCTCACATGCGTGGGCGGGGATGGGATTCAGCCGCAGCGCCCACGATGTCGAGGCAGGTAGCTCCCGCGCGCCGACGAGCGTTGGCCCGGTCGTCCACGCGCCCACGCACACACCCGCACCTACTGCCACAGCCGACGACGAGGAGAGCGATGATGTCGTCGTCTGCCAGGAGATGTTCAACCGATGGGACCCTCGTCCCTGACATAAGGGGCTGAGTGAAGCGCTACCGCGACAAGCACTTCGCCGAGCAGCGGATGTTGCGATGTGTCTGCCGCCGCTACGCACGCGAGCACCAGGTGGAAGGTGTGGCTCGGTTTCTTCGTCATCGTCAGATGCAAACCACACACTAACCTGAATTTCCTTTTGCCCGCCTTTGTCCTTGTGACGCGCTTCCGCTTGCCTGCCACCTCTTCTCCATCCTCATGCACGACACGGGGAGCACGGACAGAGCTTGGAGCAGGGGCGGATTTAGGCCAACTCCAATCCCCCCCCCCGTATTTCGGACAGGCCTTTTGACCGATTTGGTCCGTTTGCGGGGAGGCGTGGATAGGCCTCGGGACGGCGTTCGGCCTAGAATGGCTGGTGCACCCCACGGTGGCACCTCCCCATTTATCCGACCCTTTCTTCAGAGGGACCAACTGAACCAAATTCAAAATAGGGCAGTAGAGTACCAAACTGAAGCAAATTTGAAGGACCGACGGAGTACGAAATCAGGAGACATTATTCATACATGCACGCAAACATAGATAGATGATGAATCTTTGCATCCCGCTCATAGATCATCTTCCTCTTCTTCTCGAACCAACTCCATTGAATTGGGTTCATCTCGGAGAAATCCGCAGTCATGATGCGGTTTTCTTCGGCAAGTCGCTGGAGCTCTACCTTCTCCTTTCTTGCAGGGGCGTTGATCTCTTTTATCTAAAGACGCTTCGATTGGATTTCGTGGTAATTATTCGCCGCATCTTCTCTCTCCTTGTGTTTCCTCTCTTCCCTCTTGTCGATGGACACCTCCTTGTCGGCGATCAACTCTTTCAACGTCTCCTAGATGGAAACTGACGAAGCTTCACGCTTGATCTCTAGCTTGGAGCTGTTCCTCCCTCTCGGCCTCTTGGTTGCCAGCCCTTCCTCATCGATGATGATTCCGGCGCCTCCTCCCTTTGCACTTCTCGCGTAGAGATCTTTCCACTTCTTGCAATCTTTGAGCTTCGTCCAACAATGGCCCAATGTGAAAGCTTTCTTCTCGTGGCAAGTTTTGAAGTGCTCCAATGCTTACCACACCTGAACCAACAAGTTTAAGTTCATGTTTGAATGAAAAACTCGTATATAATAAGAACATAGAGATATGATATGTATAGGAACATACCATGTCTCGAGAACCAACCCGTGGTTGGATGGTTAGGAGGGCAGTGGTACCCCCAGTCCACCAGAGTTCAAACCCCAGGTTTGACGCTTTGGTGTCTCATAAAGGTAGAATATTCTTTTAGTAGGAGGCAACATTCCCATCGATAGCGAGGCACCTGCAGTGACTTCGTTAATCTCAAGACCCGCTGGCTCAGTCTCTCGGAGGTTCTCATAGCGGTAGGGTGTGCGTGCATGTGTTCATAGGGGTGAGTGTATGTACGCATTGTGAGTGTCTATGTTTGTACCGTGTTTCTAAAAAAA
The DNA here is from genome assembly GCA_916181665.1 of Avena sativa. Taxonomy (NCBI): domain Eukaryota; kingdom Viridiplantae; phylum Streptophyta; class Magnoliopsida; order Poales; family Poaceae; genus Avena; species Avena sativa. Next base: position 147,730,732 of record OV702283.1, on the reverse strand, counting down.
GGAATATACCATGTCTCCAACTCCAGTGCCGCTCACGGGCCTTGACTTAACATGGTCATAGGAGGCACAAAACTTCATGCATTGTTCAGAGATGAATTCCCACCTCTTCGTAAGTGAGTTCTCGTTGCGATCGCTCGCAAACGGATGGTCACCAAAATGTTTTTGCTCATGAAAGTATCTCCATACTCGGTTCCAAAATGCCCCTCCCATTTGTTCTGCACAAGTTATTGGATTCTGGATAATTTCCATCCATGCCTCGCAAATCATCTCGACCTGAGGGTTGAGTATGATCCGCTCCTTCGGCTACCGCCTTGTGTTTGAGTTTGCCGGACTAGTTCATCCACAAACAAAGGCTCGTGGTCGATAGAGATACCATCTTATTGGGTACCAAGGCCTTCTTGGGTACCAAGGCCAGGATCCTACAAGGGCCTATGGTTGGATCATGTACACCGGGAAAGCTGGGATCGGAGTTGGGGTCGGAGCTATGTCGGAGTTGGGGTCGGAGCTGGGGCCGACGTTTCATCAAACAGCTAGCGGGGAGCGGGCATGCTGCCAGCGGTGACGCTCCTCTCGGTCTTGCTGCTGCATGAAGAGCCTCCGCCGATAGGTGTCGCGTTCAAGTCAAGGGAAAGCGTTGGCGACGAGTAGCCGATGATCTCTACCCCCCCCCCCCCCCGTGGATGCCGCTTTGACATCAGCTGGTTTATTCGCGGATGCGAACGAGGTGGTCGTGCCCGCGAGGGAAGCTATTGCTCCTTTATCAGGAGCAAGGTGGCAGCCTGCGCAGCGATGACCTCGGTGATGAACTTGGCCTGGACGGCCGCAACATGCTCAAGGGCGGCGGCCCTATCGCGGGCGGCTTGGGCATCGTCAAGGCGCCGCCGGGCCTTCTCTTCTACGATCAGCCCTCTTCCTCGACTCCTCCTTCATCTGGTCGTCCGTCAATTCCTTCTTCACCTTGATGCCAGTAGTAGATTTGCTAGCTAATTTTGACGGACCAGCGGCTGACATGGTTATACCCCGCGGGTACACAACATTGGCATACCTAGTCCAGCCCAGGGAAGGCCCACGACAAGATACGCAACCTGCGGAGATTTCGGGTGGCCCAAGCCCATGACACCTTCGGATCCTTGGAGAACAAGACTAGAGTAGATAGAATTTCAAAGGGGCAAACCCTAATCTGTAACTGAATCGACCTATGCTCGGGACCTGCCTATCTATATGAAGGCTAGGAGGGCACGGCGAGGAGGGCCTAAACTCACCTCATACACACCTCACGCCAGATTGCATCTATGCACCCCTGTAATCTTCAGTTCCGCCATAATCAAGAGCAGACAAGCAGGAGTAGGGTTTTCCCTTCGGGGGCCTGAACCTGGGTAAACCTCGTGTCCCTGTGTTGCTTGTTTGCTAACCATTCTGTGATCTCCAACATCCCCATATTCTCCAAAACCCAAGTCCATAACAATGGGCATTGACGAGTCGAAACCTCGTCAATTGGCGTCATCTGTGGGAACTGGGGACGCTGATTGTGCGATCGTGATGGTCCCATATGGAGCGATCTACAACTCATCGGCGATAGAGAGTCATCTCCTCTTCGGCACCTTCGACTTCACCGCCCACTCGCCAGCCACCATGAAGGATTTCGAGCCCGTCGGCGACGGGCTCGAGATTCTGTTTGGAAGCTTCTGCTTCCAGGTGGGACAGACCGGAACCCTCCGCCTCCCAGAGAGGGTGCCACCGCCATCCATCAGGCTCGCTTCGTGGGTCCCACCCATCGGCATGTTACGCATGTCAACGCTGACTGATGAGCCATATGACAGCAGCAGCTGCAACTCAGATCTATGCGGCCCTCCCTCAGACGAATGAACCTATGGTTCCGGATACGAAAGCTGCGGTAGCAGCGACCCAATCCGTGGGCGTTACCACTGCGTCGTGGTCATTCAGGGAGAATCGGAACTACCACCAGGTACGAGTGCACCCAACCCACCACCCAATCCACCTCCCAACCCGCAGGCTAGGAACGGAGGAAATGGGGAAATCCATCCCTCCAGCATAATGAAGGCGACGCTAACGCCTACCAGAAGATCAACCTCAATGAGGACGGATGGCGCCAGGAACGCGAAGCTGTGGCGGGCAACATCATCCTACCTGTGAATGCTTCACGGGACCTGCTCATGGCATACCACCTCCTCCTCATTGGCGAGCATAACTGGCAGGTGAAGCTGATGGAGGATCTCGACAAACACAAGAACGCGCCTTCGGAGTCTAGTGCGTGACGAGCTGCGCTCTCCGCCGCTGGCGGCTCGAGCTCGCATGGCAAAAATGTAGGGGTTCGTAGCATGGAAAACAAAAAATTTCTACCGCATGAACACACAATCAAGATATAATCTATGATCAAGCCAAGATCTATCTACTAGATTGTAGCAACGAGTCAACAGAATACTAACCCTCGAAGATCCAAAGCGGTTAACGAGAGCAGATTCTCGTGGATGATGTAGTCGTACACTTCCGATCTCAAGATCGCGTAGACGATCCTTCCGACGTTGCGTTCCGGCGGCGCTTCCGCAGTCGGTCACACGTTCGATACTCGACGAAGACCTTCCTCTCCCTTGTTCCAGCAGGCAGCGGAGGTTGTAGCACTCTCCTCGTGATTCCGGCAGCACGACGGCGTGGTAACGGAAGTAGAGGGGAGATCTCGCAGGGCTTCGCCTTAAGCCGGAGCGAGTATGGTGGACTATGAGAGAGCCCTTGGTGTTATAGGGTTTAGACACACCAAGTAGGGGGTGCTAGGGCCGGCGGCTAGGGCTTGGAGGTGCCCAAGTTGGCGGCTAGGGGAGAAACCCTAGGCGGCGGCTATGGTGGACGGCGGCGGCTAGGGTTAGGTTTAGAGGGGCAATCTTGTGTGTTAGGAGGGGAGCCCTGCCCCTCCTCTTATAGGAGGGAGGCGCCGGCCAAGGGGAGGGGAATCCATCCCCAACTCGGATCCCAAGTGGGCCGGCGGTGGAGGAGGTACTCCTCCCCAACTCGGTTTCAACCTCCCTCTCCACTTCCCAAAAATAGCCGTTTGACTTTCAAATTGGCGTTTGACTTTTCAAACAAGGATTTGATTAAATCCTCTATTTTGTTCAGCGATGACACTTAGTACATGATGCAATCATTCCAACTTGGTATAACACATTCATGTACCATTCCCCTCCGGAGTGCCGGACATTCCGGAACCTTCTAGAACATTCCCGATGAAAACACCGGAACCATTCCCCAACTCCGAAACAGGACTTTCCTTATATGAATCTTATTCTCCGGACCATTCCGGATCTCCTCGTGATATCCCGGATCGCATCCGAGACTCCGAACAACATTCAGTCTCTTTCTCATCATTCCATAACTACTCAAACAACGTCGAATCCTTCAGTGTGTCTCCCTACGGTTCGTGAATTATGCGGACATGATCGAGACACTTCTCCGAACAATAACCAATAGAGGAATCTGGAAATTCGTATGGCTCCCACATATTTCTACGATTACTTTGAGATTGAATGAACCACTTACATACGATACCAATTTCCCTTTGTCTCACGATAGTTTACTTATCCGAGGTTTTGATCGTCAGTATCTCTACATACCTAGTTCAACCTCGTTACCGATAAGTACTCTTTTCTCGTTCCCGTGATATGTGATCCCTTGTGAGCCAGTCACATGCTTGCAAGCTAATTGGATGACATTCCACCGAGAGGGCCCAGAGTATATCTATCCGTCATATGGATGGACAAATCCCACTCTTGATCCATGTGCCTCAACCCATACTTTCCAAACACTCAATGCCACCTTTATAGCCACCCAGTTACGGTGTGGTGTTTGATGTCATCAAAGCATCCTTCCGGTGATGGTGATTAACATGATCTCATGGTCGAAGGAATTAGGTTACTATGTATCAGAAAGCTTATAGCAAATGAACTATATAAATGACTTGATCTTTATGCTACGCTTAACTATAGGAGTATGTCCATCACATCATTCTCCTAATGATATGACCCTGTTGTTAATAACATCTCTATGTTCGTGATCAGGAAACCATGATCATATATTAACCAACAAGCTAGTTTAACAAGAGGCTTTACTAGGGACTCTTTTATGTTTACAAATCACACAAGTATTAATGGTTCCTATTAATACAATTATAGCATGGTATGTAAACATTTATCATAAGTATGAAGATATGATAATAACTACTTTATTATTGCCTCTTGGGCATATCTCCAACAGTCTCCCACTTGCACTAGAGTCAATAATCTAGTTTCAAACCTTTGTGTATTCAACACCTATGGCTTTCCGGTGTTGTATGTACATGATTGCTAGTGGTCAACTGATCTCCGGATCTGACACTTCCAGGTCCGTGTGTAATTGCATGTCTTTGCGTCTCTACGCATCACTCATTCTCTAATGAGATGGCTTTGTATAATTTTGGTCCTTTGGTGAGACCTTTAGTTCTTTGGGGTTAAAACATGTTGAAAATATTGTCGTACAATATATCTTCATAGTATTATCCCGCTATGAACTACACCTAGTTTGATAACAAACTACTTGACACAAATGCCCTGTTTTGCTGCTATTATAGCAGTCATATACTTAGCCTTTTGTTGTAGTATCTGTCACAATGTCTTAACTTTGGAACTCATCCTAATCCATTATGGAACTTACTTTCCATTATATTGTGCCACCCTTAGTTTAGATTGAGATAAACTTAATTAGTACTTTGTGACAAAACTAGTATCAATGTAATTCATTTACAATGAACTAACCATCTATTTGTCACTTCCACAAATAATATACTCTTAGTTCTTCCAAAAGATCATAAGAATATCCTTACTATTGTCCAATGATCAACTTATGAATCATTCTGGTATATGCTCATAACATTTTAGAGTATAGGACATATCTGGATTTGTACATATCACAGTATGATTGATATAAATACTCTTTGTGATTTCATACATCAAGTATCAATCTATACTTGAATCTTTGTTTCACTTACCCAGTGTCAATACACTTGAATATATCATCAATATTGAACTCATTCAATCTTTTCTGTGTGACAAGAACCTTTCTTGTAGTTTCTATATTGAACTCATTCAATACATCATCTATGTACTTTCGGCACAACCATATTAGCGTCTATTGATGCCAAATATTTGGGTTTTGCCTAAGTCTTTCATCGGGATGAAATTCTTAATATGTGTTAATAAAAGATACATCATTTCCAATCAACAATATGTCTTCCACATAATGTATTAGAAACATGTCTTAGCGCTCCCACTTAATTTCTTGCAAATGCAAGCATCTTCATTGTCTCCGACGAATTTAAACTCCTTTAACAGTTTCATCACAGTGAAGATTCCAACTCCGCAATGCTTACTTCAACCATTGAAGTTTGCATATGCATTTAGCATCCTTTGAATTAACAAAACCCTTTGGACCATGTCATGCACACGTCCTAGGTAACCCTTCTATTAGAAGAACTTGTTTTGTTTATCCAACACATAACAAAATTATATGTCGTGGTTGCTACATTAATCCGTCTAGACTAAATCGCTATGAAAGATCAAATCTTGTCATAGTCAACCTTTGAACATTGTTGTGAACTCTTTCCCAACATGTCGACCATTTCATAGATGCGAAACATCCATGTCTATTTCTTTATAGATCCAAACACAACTGTAAGGTCTTACACCTTTCTCGAGGGTCCTTCAAGTTCAAAACTTGATTTCTCGTGTATGGAACTATCACGGATTTTATGGCTTCAAGCCATTTTACGGAGTCAGGGCCCATCATCGCTTCTTTGCATGTAGTACGTTCATTATTCTCAAATAATGATTCAACCCTCAAATCTTGGTATTTGATTGTTTACTCGACCTACTTGGTTCAAAAGAAACTTTGACCTTCGTAACCACAACCTCTGAGGGACGTGAGCCATGAGCATTGTTGCTGCCTCCGGAACACTTTTCGGCGCTGCGCAACTTTGCACATATAGCTAAGGTTCTTTTAACCTTATCAAAGTTCTATTGTCCTCCCACTTATCTTTTCACGAAAAATTCCTTCTCAAAGAAACTTGACGTTCTAAGTGACAAACACTTTTGTCTCTGATGTTATGGAGGAACAGTTATTCGAAATAACATACAAAGACAGGTTCATCCGACTTTGGTTGCAAACATCTTTCTTATGCATAGCATACCAATGTTTTAAGAAAGGACAACTTGGGTTTAATCCCAAACCATAACTTTATATGGTGTCATTTCAACGGATTATGATGAAGCTCTTTTCAGTGGAAAAACGGTAGTCTCTCAAGCTTTTAATCTTTAAAATATAATGGCAGTTTTATGAATTACACCTTCGATCTTACCATGTCAAACAAGGTTTAATTACATATCTCGAACACTCCATACTCTTATGGTGTTTCGGGAAATGCAAATCCACGGAACGATTCCTTAAATCTTAGGTATTATGCTAAACTTGTAACTCAAATATCTTCGTTTATGATCTTATCATAAACTATTAATATTCTTGTTACAATAATTTTGCACTTCATCTTGAAAGTCTTTGAACTTTTCAAATGTTTCATACTTCATCCTTATTAAGTAAATATTCATATATTCACTTAAATTTTTCGGAGAAAGCATATGAAGTTGAAATCCATCGCTCTTTACTACACATAATGGACTTCGTACAACAATATGTACAAGTTCCAATAAGATAGTCATTCGTTCCCTTTTGGCCTATGAACGAAGTTTTAATTATCTCTTAGGAAAGTTTCACAAGCGTCATGTGATCAAAATCAAAAGACTCCAAAATTCCATCCACATGGAGTTTCTTCATGTTTTCTTTCTAATATAATTTAAACGGCGATATCACTTCCTAAGTGATATTTCAATCAATTTGTCTTTCGACATTTTTAGCACTAGTTTTATGGATGTGATTTCTCCAACGAGATTTGTGAATCATCCATCTTTTATGGATTTCGGCAATTATTTGAACAACCCTTTTGTTCTCATAATACCTGATAAAACAAATCTTGAAGGCAAGCTTTGATGTTTAACGAGCAACACAATAACCCTTTATTTGTTCTCGATGAACATCATCACATATTCTTTTGCTAGTTACTTAGGCCATTGTAGTTCATGAATTGTGTTGTTTCGTATGACGATTCACACCAACAAATTCAGTATCAAATACTTAAGAACCACATTGTTTAATAAGCAAAGAATATAGCCATAACATGTATATCATCTATATACTTAAACTGAACAATTCTAGTCTTTTCTTCTCTGCCATATATTTATGAGATTCTCTTTCAATATTTTCTTTTTCTGTTTGAAAGAATCTATCAACATCAACAGTGGAGTCATACATATGACACATAGTCTAAAGCGTGTATAATTAAATACCAATGTCTTTGGACTTGCACTTTGAAGTAGATCACCATCATCAAATGTTTGGTGTGCTTTCAAATTCCATTCTTTAGTAATCTCTTGGTGTGGTAAATATTTTACCTACATCAAATATTCACCCTTATCATGGAATTATTCATGATCAAGCTACTTTTAGCTTATAAAGATGAATCGCGAGTATAATGTTGCTCTCCAAAACCTTTTGGTGGTTTAGGACAACTAGTGTCTCCAACCTTTTGCAACTTCTCATCAAATATGAGAACATGTCTTTTGCCATATTATACTCTATCATGTTGAAACCAATACTTCGTTTCAGATATCACAATATCTTCCACACATCATGGTTTCTGAAACAACTCTTTCAGATCCTAGATAACCTTGATATTAAGACAATTCTTTGAATATCAAGAATCATGGAGACAAACATGATACTCATACACTAACTCTTGGAATTGTCACTCTTGATTTAATACCAATTATTAAACTTCATGGAGTAACCGAAACTTACTGAAAGTTTGCAATAGGACTTTTAAACTTTAGATTAACACTTCAAAACAATACGATACCAGCTCGTAAAGTAACTAACTAGAATTCTATAGTTCTATCATCTCAATTATAACTAAGCACAAGGTGGTAAACGGATGCCAATGACTACAACAACTATGCAAATTCACTTTGATTTAATTTATGATAAATAGTGTTCAACTTTTAATCATATTGCCGTTGAACTCCCACTCAAAACAATATCCCTCACATTGTTCTAGTGATCACACGAACCAAATCCACCACATCAAAACCGATCATCACGAGAGTTGATGTAGCTTCAATGGCGAACAATCATCATGTTCATCATATCTACTATATGACTCATGCTTTACCTTTCGGTGATCCGTGTTCCGAGACCATGTCTGTACATGCTAGGCTCGTCAAGATCAAACCTTAGTTTCCGCATGAGCAAATCTGGCTTACTCACGTTGTATACACTCGCAGAATCTAACACACCCGATCATCACATGGTGCTTCGAAACAACGAGCTTTAGCAACGGTGCTTACTAAGGATGAACACTTTAAAACTTGAAATTGTGTGCTTGAGGGATCATCTTATAATGCTACCGTCGTGAACTAAGCAATACAAGATGCAGAAAGGATTAACATCACATGCAATTCATAATATGTGATATGATATGGCCTTTCTTCTTTGTGCTTCCGATCTCCATCTTCAAGCACGAACCTGATCTCCATCATCACCGACATTGCATCAAGGTCCATGATGCTGCTCCATGGTTGTCGTCCACCAGCTTCAACTATTACAACTACTTTGAATAGACACGCGAGTCTTAACAGAAATTAAAGACAACCATATGGCTCCTGTCGGTTGCCAACTTACAATAAGGAACATTGCATACATCAAATATAATCACAATCATGGCCATATCACATCACAGCACACCCCTGCAAAACAAAGTTAGACGCCTCTAATTTTCTTTGCATATTTTACGTGGTTTGGGGCTTTCAATAAGTGTCGTTCTAACTTACAAACAAGAACCACAACATTGATACTAGTATTGTCAATCACCCATTGTAAATTGAATCTTAACTATGTTGGGAGAAACAGGCACCCGCAAAGCCACTTATGAAATACAAGTTGCATGTCAAGCGTGGAGCAAGTCTCATGAACGATGTCATGTAAGGTTAGCCCGGGCCGCTTCATCCCACCATCTCGCAAGATGCAAAGTACACAAGAAGCAATCTACAACAAAAACATCAACGCCCACAATGACCATTGTGTTCTACTCGTGCAACAGATCTACATATAGACACGGCTCTGATACCACTGTAGGGGTTCGTAGCATGGAAAACAAAAATTTTCTACCGCATGAACACACAATCAAGATCTAATCTATGATCAAGCCAAGATCTATCTACTAGATTGTAGCAACGAGTCAATAGAATACTAACCCTCGAAGATCCAAAGCGGTTAACAAGAGTAGATTCTCGTGAGTGATGTAGTCGTACACTTCCGATCTCAAGATCGCGTAGACGATCCTTCCGGCGCTGCGTTCCGGCAGCGCTTCCGCAGTCGGTCACACGTTCGGTACTCGACAAAGACCTTCCTCTCCCTTGTTCCAGCAGGCGGCGGAGGTTGTAGCACTCTCCTCGTGATTCCGGCAGCACGACGGCGTGGTACCGGAAGTAGAGGGGAGATCTCGAAGGGCTTCGCCTTAAGCCGGAGCGAGTATGGTGGACTATGAGAGAGCCCTTGGTGTTCTAGGGTTTAGACACACCAAGTAGGGGGTGCTAGGGCCAGCGGCTAGGGCTTGGAGGTGCCCAAGTCGGCGGCTAGGGGAGAAACCCTAGGCGGCGGCTATGGTGGACGGCGGCGGCTAGGGTTAGGTTTAGAGGGGGCAATCTTGTGTGTTAGGAGGGGAGACCTGCCCCTCCTCTTATAGGAGGGAGGCGCCGGCCAAGGGGAGGGGAATCCCTCCCCAACTCGGATCCCAAGTGGGCCAGCGGTGGAGGAGGGACTCCTCCCCAACTCGGTTTCAACCTCCCTCTCCACTTCCCAAAAATAGCCGTTTGACTTTCAAATTGGCGTTTGACTTTTCAAACAAGGATTTGATTAAATCCTCTATTTTGTTCAGCGATGAAACTTAGTACATGATGCAATCATTCCAACTTGGTATAACACATTCATGTACCCTTCCCCTCCGGAGTGTCGGACATTCCGGAACCTTCTAGAACATTCCCGATGAAAACACCGGAACCATTCCCCAACTCCGAAACAGGACTTTCCTTATATGAATCTTATTCTCCGGACCATTCCGGATCTCCTCGTGATATCCCGGATCCCATCCGAGACTCCGAACAACATTCGGTCTCTTTCTCATCATTCCATAACTACTCAAACAACGTCGAATCCTTAAGTGTGTCTCCCTACGGTTCGTGAATTATGCGGACATGATCGAGACACTTCTCCGAACAATAACCAATAGAGGAATCTGGAAATTCATATGGCTCCCACATATTTCTATGATTACTTTGTGATCGAATGAACCACTTACATACGATACCAATTTCCCTTTGTCTCACGATAGTTTACTTATCCGAGGTTTTGATCGTCGGTATCTCTACATACCTAGTTCAACCTCGTTACCAATAAGTACTCTTTTCTCGTTCCCGTGATATGTGATCCCTTGTGAGCCAGTCACATGCTTGCAAGCTAATTGGATGACATTCCACCGAGAGGGCCCAGAGTATATCTATCCGTCATATGGATGGACAAATCCCACTCTTGATCCATGTGCCTCAACCCATACTTTCCAAACACTCAATGCCACCTTTATAGCCACCCAGTTACGGTGTGGTGTTTGATGTCATCAAAGCATCCTTCCGGTGATGGTGATTAACATGATCTCATGGTCGAAGGAATTAGGTTACTATGTATCAGAAAGCTTATAGCAAATGAACTATATAAAATGACTTGATCTTTATGCTATGCTTAACTATAGGAGTATGTCCATCACATCATTCTCCTAATGATATGACCCTGTTGTTAATAACATCTCTATGTTCATGATCAGGAAACCATGATCATATATTAACCAACAAGCTAGTTTAACAAGAGGCTTTACTAGGGACTCTTTTATGTTTACAAATCACACAAGTATTAATGGTTCCTGTTAATACAATTATAGCATGGTATGTAAACATTTATCATAAGTATGAAGATATGATAATAACTACTTTATTATTGCCTCTTGGGCATATCTCCAACAAAAAATGCCAACAAGCATTTCTCCCGCACGGAGCACATGGACCCCGCCGCACACTGCGACATCACGAGGACCCTCAACACGTCCTTCATGTCAATGGACGTGAACGGCAACGTCATACCAAAGACGCCGCAGGCTGCGATCATGGCAGCCACCACGTACCTCGTGTCCCATCCACCACCGGTGGGTGACCCGAAGAGCACCATGCACAAGTCCGTGCTAGCCAGACTCGGACTCGTCGGAGTTGCGCTCCATGACTAGGCTCCTGCAGAGCCAAAGAAAAAAGTTGCAGTCAAGTTCACCCGCATCCCTACACCCTCATCTCATGAGGACGAGCACGATCTTCCTCGATGTCACAAGATCCCAAGGCGTCGCAGCAGCGATTACGATGCTCGAAGCGATCTCGCCCAGCACAAGGTCGACAAGGCACGCGCCAAACGCGCGTGTTCAACCGAATCCGATGAGGATGACGACAGATAGCTGTGCGGAGCCAGATGCTTCAGTAGATCCGTTCGGCGAACGAGGGTGCCGAAAAATTTCAAGCTTCCTTCGGACACTCTGAAGTTCGACGGTACGCAAGACCCGAAGTCCTGGCTCAGCAACAACCTCTCATCTGTCAAGATGCACGGTGGTAATAGGAACACCGCCCTACAATACCTTCAACTGCAGCTGACAGACGCAGCTCGAATCTGGCTCAGCAGCCTATCCACAGGCTCCATTCGAAGCTAGGAGGAGCTGGCGTACAATTTCATCCGAAACTTCAAGGGCACCAGCAAGAGGCTGGCATCGATCGAGGAACTGCGGGCCTGAACTCAACACACTGGCAAATCCATTCGCTCGTACATCCTACGCTGGTCCCACATCAAGAACTCCACTGCGCACATCTACGAAGAAAGGACGATTGATGCCTTTAAGGATGGTGTCAAGCGCCCGGACTTCAAGGAAGAACTTTGGCGCATCAAGCCCAAGACGCTCAACCACCTCATGGACATTGCCAACATGTGGGCAAATGGCGAGGATTCCCTCCATCGAACGCATTCGGATGACGACTACGACTACGACCGCAGGTGCGAACGACGCAACAAATGAAGATCGCGCATCTACGATGATCGCGATGGAGTCGACATGGTTGCGGCTGGCTATGCCGACCGATGCAACAACGACAACCGCAGCAACGGATACCATGGAAGAAATTTCCACGACAAAGGGGACCTACGCAAATATGGCAACATCGCAGTTGCGACGATGAGCCCTCGACATACGATAAGTTGTCTGGTCCTTGCACCATCCACTTCTACATTGACAAGCAAGATGGCAAAAAGAGGGCCAGCCACATGCTAAAGGACTGCCACGAGTTCCAGAAGCTGAGTGAGGGTCTCACCCAAATGCGATGCTAGATCGTGAACCTTGGGTTTGGGCCCCCACCTGCAATAGGTGATATCGCCCACGGAGCTCCTCCACCACCACCCGTTGGACCGTCGAATCCAGCGATCGCACCTGCGCCTAACAATGGCACGGGAGGATATCCATCACCAAAAGGATCCCTGATGATCCAGAAGGGACGCCCTACCAATAGGGTGCAAAAGAAGATCACCCGACAGGTCAGCCTGGCCGTGATCGCTCCACCTGCCATCCCTGAGTACCTCAGCGGCTCAGAGTCCTGCATCACGTTCGATCATTCAGATCAGCCCCGCCAGATCCCTCGTCTAGGTCACACTGCCCTGGTGCTCGAGGCGCAGATCGGAGGATTCGAGATGAGGCGTGTCTTCATGGACGGTGGTAGCAGCATCAATCTGATGTTCACCAGCACCCTCGCAGCGATGCGGATCCCGCTGTGCAGCCTGGAACAATCCGACATGACGTTCCACGGCATAGTCCTAGGGAAGGGCATATATCCCCTGGGAAAGATATGGCTCAATGTTATCTTCGGCCAGCCCGAAAACTTCAAGCGCGAGTGGCTGGAGTTCGAAGTGGTGGACTGGCCATCGCAGTACCATTCCATCCTCGAGCGCGTGGCATTCGAAAGATTTCTGGTAGTACTACATTATGCGTACCTGCTACTCAAGATGCCAGGGCCCAAGGGCGTCATCACCGTCCAAGGAAGCTTCACCCGATCCAACCATTGCGACTGAGACTTCAACAAAATCTCCCAATCGTTCGGTATGCAGGAGGAACTCACGAGGCTCCGAGAGGTGACAGACAATGGGGCACCCCCAGTCTCTAGGCAAAACGCACCCGATATGTCGTTCGACTCCACGGTCAACACGAAAAAATTGCAGGTCCACCCAACGGAGGCCTCCAAGATGGCGCTGATCGCCAATGACCTCAGCCCCGCATAGGAAAGCGCGCTCGTCGAATTCCTCCATGAGCACTGGGAAATATCCGCCTAGTGTCCTGCGGACATGCCAGGAGTTCCCAAGGAATTCGCTGAGCATGCACTAAATGTGATCCCCGAAGCAAGGCCAGTCAAACAGTCGACCCGACGACTGTACGAACCAAGAGCTGAAGCCATTGGAATTGAAGTCAACAGACAGCTCGATGCCAACTTCCTTCGAGAAATCAAGGAGAGCGAGCGGCTGGCCAATACTGTGCTGGTCCCCAAGAAGGACACGGACATCCTGCGGATATGCGTAGACTTTACATCACTCAACAAGTACTATCCCAAGGACCACTTCCCTCTACCATGGATCGATCAGATCATCGATTCGACTGCAGGATGCGAGAAATTCTCCTTCCTCGATGCCTACTCAGGCTACAATCAGATTCGACTGAAGGTCGAAGACCAGAAGAAAACGGCGTTCATCACGTCGTTTGGGGTGTTCTGCTACAACACCATGCCCTTCGGGCTAAAGAACGCAGGCGCCACATACCAGAGGTGCATGCAGGCGTGCCTGAAAAACCAGATCGGTCACAATATCCAAGTCTATGTCGATGACATAGTCATCAAGAACAGGTAAGCCAAGACACTGATTGACAATCTCCGCGAGACGTTCGACAACCTTGATCACTACAAGATCAAGTGGAACCCAGAAAAGTGCGCCTTCGACGTCCCATATGGCCAACTACTCGGATACTTCATCTCCCAACGAGGAATCGAGGCGAATCCGAAGAAAATCTGGGCCATACTAACCATGGAGAAGCCGAAGAACCTCAAAGGCGTCTAGCAACTAGCTGGGCGCATCGTGGTGCTGAGCAGATTCATCAGTCGCATGGGAGAGAAGGCCTTGCCCTTTTACCAGCTTCTGCGCAAGACAAAAAAGTTCGAGTGGACACCTGAAGCAGACGACGCATTCGAAGACCTCAAGCGGCTACTCTCCACCTCGCCTGTCCTGGTCACACCCAAGGAGCGATAACATCTGTTGATGTACATTGCAGCTACGCACCAGGTGGTAAGCACCATACTCGTGGTCGAACGACCCGAAGATGGCAAGACCTACGGGGTCCAACACCCAATCTACTACCTCAGCGAGGTACTGACACCAACAAAGCAGAGGTACCCCCACTACCAGAAGCTCGCCTACGGCGTATTCATGAGGTCTCGGCGACTAAGCCACTACTTCCAGGAGCACCAGATAATGGTCGTCAATGAGGAGCCACTGTCCAACATCCTAAACAACCCCGAAGCTACGGGACGCGTAGCCCTGTGGGGCATCGAGCTATCCCCTCTAGACATAGTCTATGAGCGGCGCAAGGCCATCAAATCTCAGGTCCTCCCTGACTTCCTCGTCCACTGGATGGAACTCTAGATGCCGGACACTCCAGACATGACGCAATCATGGACGATGCACTTTGACGGCTCCAAACGTGAGGCTGGAGCAGGAGCTGGCGTCATACTGACGTCCCCTCAAGGCGACAAGGTGAAATACGTCCTTCAGATGAAATTTTGAGCCTCCAACAACCAGGCTGAATATGAAGCCCTCATCCACAGCATGAGGATGGCCAAGATATGCGGCGCAATATGCCTAGTCATCTACGGTGACTCGAACCTTGTCGTCCAGCAGACGATGAACGAGTGCGACGCTCACAGCGCCAACATTATCGCGTACCGCGCGCTCTACAACTCACTAGAAGGGGACTTTGACGGCTGCGAGCTTTGGCACGTCGGAAGGAAAAGCAACGAGGAAGCCGATAGACTCGCCAACATCGGCTCTACTTGCGCACGGGTGCCACCAGGTGTGTTCCTCGAACAAATCTGTGTACCCTCCATCAAAAGGAAGTTTCCCAGGGATCACCCAAAGAAACAAAGCACTCGGGGGCTGCGCCACCCGAAGGACATGAAGGACCCAAAAAGCTCGATACCGAGGCCGAACTAGTCAGCCTGATGCAGGTCATGGCGGTTGAAGAGACGTGGACACAACCGTACCTTCGGTACCTGATAAACAAAGAACTGCCTGATGACCTGACAGACGCCCGACACATATCTCTCTGGTCCAAGGCCTTCACCATCATCAATGGCGAGCTGTACAAGCGCAGCATTTCGGGTGTACTCCAACGGTGCGCCACCATCGGTGACGGCAAAACCATCCTCCAAGACATCTACGAGGGCATTTGCGGCCATCATGCAGGCAGCCGCGCCCTAGTTGTAAAAGCTCTGCGAGCTGGATTCTATTGGCCAACGGCCATGAACGATGTTAAGGACATCGTCCGAAGGTGCAACGCCTGCCAAAGGTACGCGGACAAGCCGCACGCACCAGGATCGGAGCTAAGGCCAATACCACTGGCCTGGCCCTTCGCCCAATGGGGCCTCGACATGATCGACAAACTGCACAAATCTTCAAAAGGAAGCCACGTCTACCTCCTGGTCACAGTCGACAATCACCAAGTGGATCGAGGCCATGCCCATCACCAACCAAAGCGGCAAAATGGTCGTCAAGTTCTTCGAGTCAATAGTCTACAAGTTCGGCGTGCCGCACAACATCATCACGGATAACTTCTCGAACTTCATATCAAAGGAATTCTAGGACTTATGAGAGGGCCTCGACATCAACATATCATACGCCTCTGTGGCACACCCACAGACCAACGGACAGGTCGAAAAGGCCAACGGCCTAATAGGGAGCGGAATCAAGAAACCCCTGCTATGCCCACTTGAAAGGATCGCGGGAGCCTAGGTGGAGGAGCTACCCTCCGTCCTATAGAGCTTGCGTACAACGCCAAACAGCTCGACTGGCTTCACACCTTTCTTCATGGTGCACGGAGCCGAAGCCGTGCTGCCTGCAAAGGTACGCCACAAGGCCCCACGGGTCATCGCCTACAGCAAATCCAAATCAACGGCCACACTCGAAGATGCCATTGACACACTCGACGAAGCACGCGACATCGCTGCGGCTCGCTCAGCGGTTTACCAGCAGAGCCTCCGCAACTACCACAGCCGTCGGCTGCGCGCAAGGTCCTTCGTCGAAGGAGACCTCGTCCTACGACTCAAGCAAGAGCGGCCGAAGAAGCTTGAGTCACCCTGGGAAGGGCCCTACATCGTCACTAAAGTCATCCCAGGTGGCGCCTACCGCCTCATGGACGTCAAGTTAGGAGTCGAATACTCCAACCCATGGAACGTCGCACAACTGCGACACTTCTACCCCTAGCTACCTCTTTAATTTCAATAAGGCTACTCAGCCGAACAATGTACCTCCTCATTACGATATGAATAAAAGCTAAGTTCCTCGGCCGAAATTTCTTTTCCCTTGCATTACTTTTCGTTATAACATGCTCGAGGGCTACGCCTCACCTCAGGACCTTGTCGACTGAGAACAATGCATACAACCTGAGTAGCTGACCACGTCAGGCTAACGAAAAGGACATGCACATAACTAAGCACAACGTGCTAATACAAACAAAATTTACAAAGGGCACAACAATCCCACTCGAAAAATACAAGTTTTACATCAAATTTTCTTCACAGGAACTACCTATTCTGGAGAATCACATTCGCCCGATGCTTAAACAAGTCTACTATTTCCTTAGCATGTTGCGCTACAACAACATAATGAGGGCGCATATCCCAAAGGGTACCATCAGGCCGAAGGGGTGGCCTAGTCGCCACCTCTGCAAGGTTGACATCACGGCAATGCAGCCGAACAAGGGACAACATAGCCTTCACCACAGCGACTATATGGCGCCGCACCAACTCCTTGACATGGCCCACGTTCCGAAATTTCGCCAGCAGACCAAAAAGGTTGGAAGGTGCCTCATACAAGGGAAACATGGCGGCCCAAGTGGATGCCAGATAAATTCTCGCCTGCTTCAGCACTCGAGAAACCTGGTGAATGCGATCTTGGACCGTTGCAAGGACGATGGCCCGGTCGCGGTCCATCCAGAAGAAGCCTCCGGCCTCCAGATCCTGCTGCGTCAGGTAGTTCATCCGAACAGCGACACGCTCTTTCTCTTCCTACAGAACGAGATTTGCACCTACAGAACACACACTAAGCAAAGGCAGAGCTCCACCCGAAAGAACAGCAGTCAGAAAAAACTCACATTGCAGTTGCTCGCTCATCTGCCGCAGCTCCCCCATCAAGAAATCCTCCCTGACAGTGGCTCGCTCAGCCTTCGATTTCCACACATCCGCGTGGCCTCGAATACCAAGGATATCCTTCTC
Source organism: Avena sativa (assembly GCA_916181665.1). Classification (NCBI taxonomy): domain Eukaryota; kingdom Viridiplantae; phylum Streptophyta; class Magnoliopsida; order Poales; family Poaceae; genus Avena; species Avena sativa. The sequence continues at coordinate 147,712,925 of OV702283.1, read as the reverse complement.
TAGGCCGTGGACATGATCGCGAAGAAAAACCAGCTGCGAAGCATCATCCAAGGAAGGACGAGGCTCAGGAGTATTCGAAGTGACAACGGGAACCTCACCCGAAGGACCCTAGAGTCAAGCAAATCAAGACATGAACATCACAAAACATCTCTGATCACGAGGTTTAATCTCGTCAATGCCCATTGTTATGGACTTGGGTATTGGAGAAGATGGGGATGCTGGAGATCGCGGAACGGTTAGCAAACAAGCAACACGGGGACACGAGGTTTACCCAAGTTCAGGCCCCCGGAGGGAAAACCCTACTCCTGCTTGTCTGCTCTAGATTACGGCGGAACCAAAGGTTACAGGGGTGCGCAGATGCGATCTGGCGTGGAGGTGTCTATGCGAAAGTAAGAGGTGCCCTCCTCGTCGTGCCTTCCTAGCCTTTATATAGAGTTAGGTAGGTCCCAGGCACAGATCGAGTCGGTTACAGGTTTTAGGGTTTACCCCTTTGAATTTCCTATCTACTCTAGTCTTGCTCTTCAAGGATCCGAAGGCGTGATGGGCCTTGGCCACCCGAAATTCTTCATGGGCCGGCGTATATTTGCCGTGGGCCTTCCTTGGGCTGGACCAGGTATGATGAAATCGTGTACCCGCAGGGTATAACCATGTTAGTATCCCCCGAGTGTTCAGTCGAATCGTAGATTCGGCTGAGGACTCTTCGATCCTTCAGGTGCAACTCTGTCTTTCAAGAGAATGTGTAGGGATTGTTGATGCGTGTGCCTGACTCTCCCGATGGATCAGGGTCAGTTAACTGTCTTAGGACAAAACAACACGATCTTCTTTAGGTTCGAGTCCCTCGACTCGAACCCAGAACATATGCTGGCGTAATTCGACTCAGGCCGCGGAGGACTTACAGGAGTGGAATTCCAGTTAATTTAAATGATGTACCCAACGCGTCCGTCGGGATTTTTCATCGCGCCTGTTGGCACGGATTCTTACTAGCGGAGCGCAGTCATGTGCGTTACCAGGCCATCAGATGATATCTGTAGGTCTTATCTTTGTGTCGCAGACACAACATCCGAATGTTTATCACCGCGGAGGTGTTTCGGGTGGCCAAGGAGGACGTTGCTCACTTAGAGTTAAATGGGGCAGAGTTGCCGAAAAGTTTTGCACGCTGATCCGAAGGATCGCAGTTGAAGAATTCATAGGGTGCGCGACCAGCGCTCCCTATGGGAGTAGCCCCCGAGTGTCTGTTCGAGTCGTAGACTCGAGCAGAGACTTTAATTCAGTCGTTGTTCAGCTTCAGGTCCGTAGGACACAATTTTTTCGGATGCTTGAATCCATGCTCCCTATGGGAGTAGCCCCCGAGTCCGTAGTGGAGTCGCAGACTCGACGTAGGACTCGAAGAAGTAGTTCAGTGCTGTAGTATTTTGTTCATTTTCGGGTGCGCGGCCAGCACTCCTGATAGGAGTAGCCCCGAGTAGTTAGTCGAATCGTAGATTCGAGTGAGTACTCTTAGCTTTGTAGCCGAAGAATTGTGACTTTTGCTAGTATAGATTTTGATGACGTCACTGCTGACGATCGGTAACCTCAAGTGTCTGCTGCGCTAGAGATGACTTGACTGGACGAACATGGGTCCCACCTTTTGACCTTGAATTGACCGGTCACGCACGACATGGAGATAATTACGGCGTCGCCTCGATTTCCATGCGTAGTGGACGGCGTGTGAGCGACGGTTCGTTGTGATGTTGACACGTGTATGGTCAGATCCTGCCGTTGGCGTTAGGTCTTCTCGATGGACGGTTATCGTGCATTGTCTTCGTCCTTATAATCATTGGGGAAAAAATTAGTCTGTTTTCACCGCAGCCATTCTTGTTTCACTGCTCCATTGTTCTCTGAGATTTCTTGCTGCGCGCTGGAATATCCTCGGACATTTCCTTCTTCGATCCTATGTTCTTGCTGCCGGCACCGCCGCACCGCAATGGGGAAGCCTAAGAAGTCTTCTTCTGCGGTTGGTACCAGCGCTGCTAGAGGCAAGAAGAGTGCTACCGCTACCCGTGTCACCGACGGTGGCTGGCGGCGGTCGGAGATGCGGGAGAGTGATCTCCGCAAGCTTCGTGAGCGGGGCTTGATCCCGCAGGATAGGGAGGCCGTCAAACTCCCTAGCAACGAGGTAATTCCCTGTCCCCCGCTGGGTTTCGGGTTATGTTCCTCGCTTTTGTTCTTCGGGGCTTTTCCTTCCCAGTCCACAACTTACTTCGTGGACTACTTTTTCTTTACGGCATCCAGCTGCATCATCTTTTCCCCAACTCTCTTCTTCACATTGCTTGTTTTGTTACTTTCTGCCAGTGCTGGCTCGGTATCGAGCCGCACTTTGGCCTCTTCCAGAAACTCTATTCCGTGAAGAGGCAATCTGGTTTTGATGGTGTTTATCCCATTGGGGGTTGCATCATCTCCCTTCGATCCAATCTTATTTACTTCTCCTTTTCCATGTCCGAATCTGTCCAGTACTGGCAGAGGCGATGGTTTTACATCCGTGACTCCACGGTGGCTGGACAAGATTTTGGTCTTGTTCCTTTCGACCCCTCCCAAAAGATCGAGCCGAAGAGGTCCTGGAAAAACCAGATCTTGGATGGTGAGGTAGCAGAGATAGAGGCTCTCTATCGTCGAGTGGAGGATCTCTAGCTGATTCCGGAGAAGGAGGTGAACGGTGTGGATATGATCCACACTTTTCTTAAACGTCGGGTGCAGCCACTCCAGGCTAGGGCGCACCCGATGTTCCTTTATGCTGGTCGTCGTGATCCGACTAGGGTTTCGACTAAGGAACTCTCCAAGGGAGATCTCGATGGGGTCCTTCGCCCGCTGCTGAAGTTCAAGGCTCGAGAGGATATCCCGGGGAAGTCGCTGACTTCTCCGTTCTCTGCTTGTCGTCCGGTTCCGCAGGTGTAGATCTAGGACGTGCGCATTGCGCTATTTTTGTCTGCGTTTTACTTGTATTTATTTGTCTGCTGACAAGTTTGCTTCTTTTGTGCAGGAGTTCAAGGTGCCGGGCATGTCGCCTCCATTGCCCGAAGTATTCCCGGATGTTCCGGATAATGAGGTGGTGGAATCCATGTCCGAGCTGCCATCGATGCTATCTCCGGCTGAAGAAGCCAACGAGTCGAGCGAGGACCACACTCGCAAGCGGACACGGAGCTCCAGCGATTCGTTGGATGCCTCAACTCCGCCGACGCCTAGGAACCCGCTGTGGCTTGAACGTCACAGTGATGGGCATGGGGGCTCTTCCTCTCCGATTCCTGCCGTTCCCGTGCGGGCTGTGGCACCGCACCCGCCGGCGAAGAGGAAGAAGGAAGAGAAGAAAGAGGAGACGAAGGTCCGGAAGACCCCTCCCGTCTTCGACTTGAGCGAGCTTGACTCGTAATTTTCCTTAGCCCTGCATTGCGTTTTCTTGTCTGTTTACCTTGCGCTTAGCTAATTTGTCCTTGTGTAGCCACTCCTCCAATGAATCCTCTAGTGATGGTGCTCGGGAGATGATGGGGGAGTCGAAGGTCGTGCTTCCTCCTCCTCAGACGGTGGCCACCTCTGAAGGCGATGCTCCATACCCTTCTCCGTAGGAGGTTCGGGTGGTTGCACCTCAAAAGGCTGCAAGAGGACCTTTGGAGGCGCCGTCAAATCATGTAAGTAATTCTGCTTTCTGCCACGGGGGGAGCCCCCAAGCCTTTTTAGATGATCGATTGATTATTTCTTTTCTTCCCACCTCGGGGGGAGCCCCCGGGCATCTGTAGGGTAGTTTGTTGTTTGTTTTTCCTTCGAGTCACGGGGGGAGCCCCCGTGCATTTTTTGTATGTGTGACTTGCTTCTGATCGTTCTTTTGGGCATAGCCCCCAAGCCATTCTTTTGACTGGTGGTTCTTGTTTGCAGCCTTTTGTGCAAGGTGTCAACCAACTGGTGCAGCAGCACCTAGCGTTGGAGGCCAGCCTCAAACAACTTCAAGGTATTTTTATGCCTTGGTCTTTGTTTTTTCTTGCATTGTTGTCCTTCGATCCGAAATTTGTATTGCTTACTGTAGAGGATCACAACGCCTCTCTTCGTGAGATTGATGCTCTCAAAAAGAGCCTTGGTCAAGGGGAGAAGAAAGCCGAGGTTGCCGTTGGTGCAAGGGAGCGCCTCGAGCTGGAGTTGGCCAACGCGGCCGAGGCTAAGGAGTGCCTGCAGCAGGAGGCTACGGACCGCGAGGAGCAGCTCGCCACCGCCACAGCTTCGCGCGAGAGAGAGGTGGCCGGCAATCTTATGGCGGCTTCCAAGGCTATTTCGGGTGAGTATCTCCACCTTCTTTTTGATTTCCTTGTCTTTCTTTTGCAGTACTTTTATTCATTCTACTTCCTTTGTTTTCTTAGATGCCGCAGGCATTCAGGTTGATCGCGGTGCTCTGGAGCACTGGAGTACTCTGGATGATGCTACTACAGCGGTCGAAGACCGCTGCAGTACCGTTGTCAACTCTCTTGCCAAGGCCAAGGAGGTCCTTGGGTGCTTCTACAAGGAGCTTATCCCCAAGGGCGTGGCCCTCGATGATGTTGATGCCCTGGCGGAGGCGCTGTCAGCCGAAGCACCTGTGGCGTACAAGCGCAAGCAGAAGGGCATCGGCGCATCCGTCGGGCTGGCAATGGCCTTGGCGGCTGGAGCGGAGCTGGACCTTCCCCAGGTCACTTCCCGGATGCCGACGACTGCTGATGGATCCGAGGTAGCCTTCGCCACCTATGCTGCTCGCTGTAAGCGTTACGGGCCAAAGCTGATTGATCTGCTGGCCAAGTACGCGCTAAGGCAGCAGGGGGAAGCCAAGGCGAGGCAATCCAGCTCCGAGGCTACTTAGGGTGCAGCTTCGTAGGCGTTGTAGCTATAGGATAGTTGTAGCTTCTTTTGTTGTAATTATTTTGATGAACAATCCTGGTGCCACGTAGTGGCTTTTGCTCCACTTAATGAATTTGCTGAGTTCTGTGATCCTTCATCTGCGTGTTCATGTCTTTGTCTTTCTGTTAATCTAGGGTCCTTCGGGTGATGATCCAGTTGACACTTTGTCCGCAGCGCAACTGCGGCCATCCCTGGATGATGCGTGGCAACTTGTGTTTCTTCGAGACCGTATCCGTAGCCTCGAGAAGGAGTTGCTAGTGGTGCGTGGCCATGCTGACGTTTGGGAATCCAAGGCGGATCGAGGCGCTTCCAGAGAGGAGTACTTGATGGCGGAATTGCTTCGCTTGTCTGAACAGCTTTAGTGTGAGTTTTTCAAGCTGTTGCCCGTTATTTCGGATGCGCCTGCTGGCCTTTCATCTTACTATTTTGCAAGTATTGCATGTGCTAACATTGCTCCAAGGGAGGAGAAAGAGCGTGTTGTTGTTCGGATCAACTGCTTGACTCAGCAGGACATGGAGGCCGGTGGGTTCTTCTGGATGGAACGTGATCGTGCCATGGTCATTGCGACGGTGCAAGATCGTGTCCATCAAGTATCGCGGGTGCTTCGTCAGGTGAAGTCTTCGCTCGCGTCGGTTCTGCATGTAATGTTCCCGCTGGATGATGCACCGTCAACTCTCTCCGGTCTGCTGTCGAAGTTTCGGAATGTGCATCATGTCAGGGAACTGGTGCGGCATCAGCTCGTTGCGGGGGTGAAGGTTGCGCTCTCTCTTGTGCGGATACATCGTCCCGATGTAGATCTGTTCGCTGTAGCGGCTGGGCCACCTCTTCGGCAAGATGGTGGCGAGTGGGATATGCGTCCGCATTATGCGGCTGTAAGGTAGTATGCTGAACAGATCGTAGATCTGTTTGAGCAGCGTGCTCAGGTTATTCTTCAGAATAGGTAGTACCTGTAAAAAAGATAGATGTAAAATTTGTATACATTTGACTGGGCGTGTTTTGCCCTTTGTTATAAAGGTTTGGTTGTTGTTTTAGCACGTAGTGCTTTCCTCATATACGTGCCCTTTTCGTTAGCCTGACGTGGTCAGCTACTCAGGTGTACACGTGTTATCCTCGGTCGATGAAGTCGTGAGCTGGGGGGAGCCCCCGAGTGCGTTTGTAGCATAGAGTAAGGTGCAAATAGTAAACGAAATTTTGGGTCGAGACACTTAGCTTTATTCATATCGTAATGGAGGAGGTATATTGTTCAGCTGAGTAGCCTTTGCTTAATAGCCTTATTGAAAGTAAAAGAGGGAGGTAGCTAGGGGTAGAACCGTCGCAGCTGTGCGATGTTCCATGGGTTGGAGTATGCGACTCCAGACTCTACGTGCTTGAGGCGATAGGCGCCACCTGGGATGACTTCTATTACAATGTAGGGTCCTTCCCATGGTGACTCGAATTTCTTCGATCGCTCTTACTTGAGTCGCAATACTAGGTCTCCTTCGACGAAGGACCTTGGGCGCAGCCGTCGGCTGTGGTAGTTGCGGAGACTCTGCTGGTACACCGCTGATCGAGCTGCTGCTATGTCTCGCGCTTCGTCGAGTGTGTTGATGACATATTTAAGTGCAGCCATGGATTCGGCTTCGCTATAAGCGACGACCCGTGGGGCCTCGTGGCGTACTTCGGCTGATAGCACGGCTTTGGCTCCATGCACCATGAAGAACGGCATGTATCTGGTGGAGCTATTTGGCGTTGTACGAATGCTCCATAGGATGGAGGGTAGCTCTTTCGTCCAGGCTCCGGCGAGTCGCTCGAGTGGGCTTATGAGGCGCTTCTTGATGCCAGCGCCGATTAGGCCGTTGGCCTTTTCCACCTGCCCGTTCGTTTGCGGGTGCGTCGCGGAGGCGTATGTGATATTAATTCCAAAGCCTTCGCAGAAGTCCTGGAATGCTAGTCCCTGGATCAATAGCTAGCATCCACAGTTAAGATGTAATATCAAGAAACAAAGGTCATAATATAACTTTATAACCAGGAATAACATAATTTTATTACATCTTACATAGCTCATTTGGCTATTACATTACATTGCAGCAGAATAACTATAAGCATGGGGTCCTTCATCTTCAAAGTGCCACAGGCAGACATGTTGGTTGTAGACTTTGTAATCCTAATCAATCAATCTTCACTAAAATCAATCAAACCTGCAACATTACAAGTTACAGCCACAAGGGTCAATACATTTGAATTATATTGGCAAGTTTCACTACTATGCAGAATATAAGTGGATCCTATCATTACATGCATATTTGGCTAAGTAGAGTTTTAGGCTCGTTTGCATAAAGCAATAATTTATCCTATCTTTTCAAAATGGTTTTGGGTCCTTTGTAAAATCTCCTTTTCAAAATCCCTTGAACTCCTTGGTAACCCCAAGTGTTCAAGTCCTTGTCAAAATCCCTTGAGCTCCTTGGTAACCCCAAGTGCATCAAGTTTTATCAAAATCTCTTGAGCTCCTTGGTAACCCCAAGTGCATCAAGTTTTATCAAAATCTCTTGAGCTCCTTGGTACCCCCAAGTGCATCAAGTCTTTAAAAGTTTTCTTTTAGAAATTAGAATGTCGAGATTTCCCATAGCTTCAAACTTTAGCTGCTCAGTATTGTCCATAACCAGGGACACGGCTAAGTACTTAGATTTTATTATCTTCTGCAGAAGTAGTACACTTTACCCACATGTCACAATCTCATCTTTTTGCCACCAGTGGCCACTGGATTAGTGCTCACCAAGATGGAGTACCGGCAGATTGAGAATGTGACGAAGTCTTTCCAGAGGGTCCTCCCATACACCATTGCTAGCTTGTCTTCAGTACCCATGTAGGATTCCAGGTCCTCATGTCCAGTAACTTGAAGACAATGCATGGGTCTTCCCAATGTAGTTGACTAAGCCAGAGCCATAAATAGCATGTGGTTGCACACGAAAGCCACAATTGGAGAAACATGTTCAATCTCTAAGTTTCCAGGGTGGTTTCCTTTGGAGCACAACACAAAGAGATTGCCATAGACATGGTTTCTTTTGTTGCCACCTTCTCCAAAACTCAAAGTGTCCTTGTCCACCCAGGTGGTTCATTGAGTCCTTGTTTTATTATATAAAAACACAAGTCCTTTTCTCAACTTCATAAAATCTCAACATGTATCTCTTTTCAAAATATAGCATGGCTAAGCATGTAACAACTACATTGTTTTCACTAAGGAATGTATAGGGAACCCTAATAGGATTTAGCATAGCATAAGTATAAAATCCTTTTCATGCATGTTTCAAAATCCACTAAGTATAATGAAAATAGTAGGACTTTAGATGATAGTGTAACTTGCCTTTCTTTTGGTAGGGAATGTTGGTTCACTCCTTGATCTTGCTAGTCTCACACTTTTCTACTTCACTACAATAAATCAAGCAAACACAATATCAACTAGCATTCCAAACCAATGATCAATCAAACAAATTTCACACCCATACAACAATGGGATCTAAGTCATGCATGTAAGCATGTAATAGATAGGTTTATTTGCAAAGATGGTCTCCACTAGGTTTCTAAACTTTGTAGGGTTCAAAGTGGTCATTTTCCAAAGTGGCAAAGTCATTTGCAAAAGGGTTTTGTCCATAAACCATTTTTAAATCCAATCGTTATTTTATGTGGTGGAAAATATTTTTATCAAAGCAACAGCTTTAAGTCGTTCACCAAATAAGTTGTTGTTTCTCAAAACTTGGTGTTTAGGGTCAGTGGGTTTGATCCAAATCATTTTCCCAAGGTTTTTACTCTAAAAAATTTTTCATAACAAAACCATTATTTTTATTTGGCTAGAAATGGGCTAAAACAATTAATCCATACTAAACTTCACCAAATCCATTTTCAAAACCATGGGTTGGTTCCTAGGGTCAGTAAGTTCACCACAAACTAATTTGCCAAGGTTTCAACCTCAAAAACATTTTTGAACAATTTTTCCAATCTAAACAAGCATATAAATGTTTCTGCAAAAACAAGCATTTTACCAGAGGCTTTTTACTAAAAAAATCCATGGTTGGCTAGGGCTTGTTCCACTGATTCCAACGATATAAAGTTTGTAATTTTTGGACGTGTGGATCAAAAGTTACAAAGGTTTCAAAATTGAATCTCTAACAGATTCAAATCTGTTTTTAAAACGAAGCCTGGCCACGCGTCATGTTCCTATTGGGCGGTACCGCTTCGTGCGGATTGCGCTCTCTGGTGCGTTAGATCTAGACAGATCGCACGGCTCAGATGCTCCCATACCTGTTCGCTTAAGTCGTTCTATCTACGCCACATGATGGGGATCTAACGGCTCTCGCGTGTTTGACCAAAAGCTGGCGGCGCTGCGCGGCGGCAGACGGCGGCGACGGTCAGGCGAGGGGCTAGCGGCGGTTCTAGGAAGCAAAGAACAAAGCGGGGATGCTCACCGTGTTCGCGAGGTCGAGGTGGTGCTCCGTGTGTGGTCGGCGTGGCAAGGGGCGCTCTGGGACAGCAGCGATTGCTCACCGGAGTTGGGTCTGGCGACGGTTGCACATGGTCGTGGTCGAGGACAGTGCTACGGTTCACGGAAGGGCAAACAAGAAGCATGGTTAGACGCGTAAGATCAAGGAGATGACGCGTGTGTGAACGAGAAGGCGCGGGGTGGTCTGGACTTACCAGGAGACTTCGCCGGAGAAGTTGTAGACGCGGCGTCGCTCAGAGCTTTGTCGAAGACGGCGTTCTGGGGCGCCCGCGGTTGAATGGAGGGTACGGAAAGAAGCATCTGGGAGTGGGGAGTGTGCTCGTGTTCTCGGGGTGGCAAGGGGTGGCGAGGCTCGGCCAGAATTGGTCGGAGATGGTGGTCGGAGTAGTGAAGTTGCGAGCTTGATTCAGGGCAGCCTGGGGGCAGAGAGAGGGAGGCGACTGGGGAAAACCGAAGAGGAGATGCTGGCGCTTAAGAGGGCGAGATTGTTGAGCGGAATCACTGCAGCATTTAAGCGAATTTACTCAGGGTTTGATTGACAGAGAACGGCAACGAGGTTTGGGGAGAAGAGGTCGCGGCGGGTGAGGAAGAAGGCTCGGGAGTGGGGCCGTTTCGTCAGTGGAGTGAGAGAGGAACTTGGGGTCCACCAGTCAGTCGCAGAGTGGGTGAGTAAGTGAGTGTGAAACGTTTTTCTGCGGGAGGGAGAGAGGGGGCTGGTACTGGGCCTTGTTGGGCTTGGCCGGCTGGGCTGGTCCAATTTCATATTTTTTTCTTTCAAATGCCTTTTCCTTTTTCTGTTTCTAATTTCTGTTTTGAAATTCAAACAACAAATCAAGTATTCAAAACAATTCAAACAATCATCACACTTTACAATTGAATTTGGTTCTGTTTAACAACATAATCCAATTCCTAAAATAAAATAATATTTTTATTTTTGGGTCCATTATTAATTAAATAAATAGACCATTGTTATTAAATCAAATAGATTTTGATTTATTCAAAACTCCATTTTGAAATCTAAAACAAAATCAAAACCAAATCAATAGGTTTTATTTGAGAATATAAAATATTAGGAAAACTTATTTGAATTAAATAAATAAGTTTTGATGGTTAATTAGAATAGTAAAACCCTTATTTTTAAAACTTGGATATTAAATCCTTATTACTTTATTTAAATAAACCTTTACTATTTTTCTCAAATAGAAATATTTTATTTCAAAGGTTTGACCAAGTTTTAATTTGGCTTATAAAATAATGCTTATTTGTAAAACTTCTATTTCATTTGAAAACCAAATCTTTTATTTAAAAGATTCAAAATAGTAATTCCAAATATTTTTATTTTCCTTTATTTAATGTTTTGTCTTTTCAAATCCCTTTAGGATATGTTTGATCCAAATTGGTTTGAAGATTTCCAATTGGATTCAAAAAGTTTCTTCTCACCCTGTAAATCAACAAAGTTTTATTTTATTCATTTATTTTTCACATTACAAGATTTGGAAAATCTTGGGATGTGAAAACGGTGCTCACCACCTGGTGTGTAGCTGCTATGTACAGCAGTAGGGGCTCGCGCTCCTTTGGCGTGACCAAGATGGGCGAGGTAGAAAGCAGCCGCTTTAGATCTTCGAATGCGTCATCCGCCTCAGGCGTCCACTCGAATTTGTTGGCGTTGCGCAGCAGCTGGTAGAATGGCAGTGCTTTCTCGCCCACGCGGCTGATGAACCTGCTTAATGCCGCTATTCGTCCTGCGAGTTGCTGGACACCTCTGAGGTTTTTCGGCTTCTCCATGGCCATGATGGCCCGTATTTTCTTCGGGTTCGCCTCGATCCCTCGCTGGGAGATGAAGTAACCAAGCAGCTGACCCGATGGGACGCCGAAGGCGCACTCTTCGGGGTTTAGCTTGATCCTGTAGCGGTCAAGATTATCGAACGTCTCGCAGAGATCGTCGATGAGCGTTCTCGCCTCCCTGGTTTTGATGACTATGTCGTCGACATAGACTTGGACATTGCGACCGATCTGGTCCTTTAGGCATGCATGCATGCACCGCTGGTACGTGGCACCTGCGTTCTTTAGCCCGAAGGGCATTGTGTTGTAGCAGAACACCCCGAACGGCGTGATGAACGCTGTTTTCTCCTGATCTTCGACTTTGAGTCGAATCTGGTTGTAGCCTGAGTAGGCGTCGAGGAAGGAGAGCTTCTCACATCCTGCAGTCGAATCGATGATCTGGTCGATCCGAGGGAGAGGGAAGTGGTCCTTTAGGCAGTGCTTGTTCAGCGATGTGAAGTCCACGCACATCCGCAGGATGTCCGTGTCCTTTTTGGGGACCATCACAGTATTGGCGAGCCACTCGCTTTCCTTAATCTCCCTGAGGAAGTTTGCATCGAGTAGTCTGTTGACATTGATCCCTATGGCTTCGGCTCGGGGCTCGGACAGTCGTCGGATGGACTGCTTGACGGGCTTGGCATCTGGAAAGACGTTGAGTGCGTGCTCGGCGAATTCCTTGGGAACTCCTGGCATGTCTGCAGGACACCAGGCGAAGATTTCCCAGCGCTCACGGAGGAATTCGACGAGCGCGCTTTCCTATGCGGGGCTGAGATCGTTGGCGATCAGCGCCATCTTGGAGGCATCCGTCGGGTGGACCTGCACCTTCTTTGTGTTGACGGTGGAGTCGAATGACATGTCAGGTGCGTTTTGCCGTGCGACTGGGGGTGCCCCATTGTCCATCACCTCGCGGAGCCTTACGAGCTCTTCTTGCATGCCGAATGACTGGGAGATTCTATTGAAGTCCCTGTCGCAGTGGTCCGATCGGGTGAAGCTCCCATGGACCGTGATGACGCCCCTGGGTCCTGGCATCTTGAGTAGCAGGTACGCGTAGTGTGGTACTGCCAGGAATCTTGCGAATGCTACATGCCCGAGGATGGCGTGGTATTGTGATGGCCAGTCCACCACTTCAAACTCAAGCCATTCGCATCGGAAGTTATCCGGCTTGTCGAAGATGACGTCGAGCCATATCTTTCCCATGGGGAATATGCCCTTTCCTGGAACGATGCCATGGAACGTTGTGTCTGACTGTTCTAGGCTGCACAGCGGGATCCACATTGCTGCTAGGGTGCTTGCGAACATCAGGTTGATGCCGCTGCCACCGTCCATGAAGACGCAGCTCATCTCGAAACCTCCGATCTGTGCCTCAAGAACCAGGGCAGCATGACCTGGGCGAGGGACCTGGCAAGGGTGATCCGAACGGCTGAACGTGATGCAGGAATCCGATCCACTAAGGTACTCAGGGATGGCGGGTGGAGCTGTCACGGCTAGGTTAATCTGACGGGTGATTTTCTTCTGCACCCTATTCGTTGGGCGCCCTTTTTGGATCATCAGCGCTCCTTTCGGCGGGGGATACCCGTGCCCACCGTTATTCTGTGCGGGTGCGACTGGGTGGTTCAGTCCGCCTACAGGTGGCGGTGGAGGAGCTCCATGCGCTATCTCGCCTGGTGCGGGCGCGTTCCCGAATCCAGGGTTTGGGGCTTGCTGCCTCATCTGAGCCATGCTTTTACTGAGTTTCTGGAACTCGCGGCAGTCCTTGAGCATGTGGCTTGCCTTCTCATTACCATCCTACTTGTCAATGTAGAAGTGGATGGTGCATGGACCCGACAGTCTTTCGTATGCCGAGGGTCCGTCGTCGCGACCGCGGCGCTGCCACGACTGTGATGGTCGTCCTCCATCACGGAAATTACCTCTGCGGTATCCGCTGCTGTTGCGGTTGGCATCGCTGCGGCGGTCGGTGTAGCCAGCCACGACCATGTCGGGTCCATCGCGATCGTCGTAGACGCGCGGTCTCCTCTTGCTACGGCGTTCTCTCCGTCGGCCGTAGTCGTCCTCTTCCTCCGAGTGCGCTCGGTGGACGGAGTCCTCACCGTCAGCCCACCTGTTGGCGATGTCCATGAGGTGGTCGAGTGTCTTGGGCTTGACGCGCCCAAGTTCTTCCTTGAAGTCCTGGCGCTTGACACCGTCCTTGAAGGCGTAGATGACCCTTTCTTCGGAGATGTGTGCCGTGGAGTTCTTTGTGTTGGACCAGCACAGTATGTACGAGCGAATGGATTCGCCCGTTTGTTGAGTGCATGCTCGCAACTCTTCGATCGAGGCAGGCCTCTTGCTGGTGCCTTTGAAGTTTTGGACGAAACTGTACGCCAGCTCCTCCCAACTTTGGATGGACCCTGAGGATAGGCTTCTTAGCCAGATCCAAGCTGCGCCTGTCAGCTACAGCTGAAGGCATTGCATGGCGGTTTCCCTGCTTCCGCCGTGCAGGTTGACGGACGACAAGTGGTCACTGAGCCACGCCTTGGGGTCCTGTGTGCCGTCGAATTTTGGAGTGTCTGAAGGGAGCTTGAAGTTTCACGGCATCTTTGTCCGTCGTACAGATCTGCTGAAGCATCGAGCTCCGCAGAGTTCTCCTTCGTCTTCGTCCATCTCGGATTCAGACGAGCATACGCGCTTGGCGCGTGCCTTGTCGATCTTGTGCTGCGTTAGTTCGTTTCGAGCGTCGTAGTCGTGGCTGCGATGGCGTGAGCTCTTATGCGTTCGAGGAAGGTCATGCTCTTCGTCCTCGGATGAGGGTGTGCGGCTGCGGTTGAATCTGACCGCAGCCTTCTTTTTCGGCTCCACAGGAGCTTCTTCGTGGAGCGCAACTCCAACGAGTCCGAGCCCGGTAAGCGCGAACTTGTGCATGGCCCTCTTTGGGCCCCCCTCCGGAGGTGGGTGGGACACGAGGTACACGGTGGCTGCCATGATCGCAGCTTGCGGCGTTTTTGGGATGATGTTGCCGTCGGCGTCCATCTCCATGAAGGACGCGTTGAGGGCTCGGGTCACCTCGCGATGCTCTTTGGGGTCCATGTTCTCCATCCGAGAATGGTGCTTATTGCCATTGTTGCCGTGCGAGCTGGAGCCAATGCCCATGGCGGAGAGCGCAGCTCATCGCGCACTAGACTCTGAAGCTGCTTGCTTGTGCTTGTCAAGCACTTCGTGCATCTTGATCTGCTTCTTGTGCTCATCGATGAGGAGCATGTGGTATGCCATCAGTAGATCTCGTGAGGCATCAGCGGGAAGGATCTTGTTGCCTGCCACGGCCTCGCGTGCTTGAGCCCATCCCTCCTCGTCGAGGTGGATGACCCGATTGTTGTTTTCCCTGTTGGGTGAGGGGGACTGGCTTCTTCTGTTTCCACCGTTTCTACCCTGCGGGTTGGGTGGCGGATTGTATTCTTGATCCTAGATGACAACGGCGCACTGGTAGCGCTCGTAGATCGGTCTGCTGCTGCCGCAGCTTTTGGATCCGGAACCGTAGGTCCCTTCGTCCGATGGCGGATCGCACAGATCGGAGTTGCAGCTGCTGCTGTCATAGGACTCGTGTGTTGACGATGTGGTGCGTAGCACAGGGTGTGGAACCCATGAAGCGGGCCTGATCGATGGTAGGGGCACCCGCTCTGGGAGGCGGAGAGTGCCGGTCTGCCCCACCTAGAAGCATAAGCTCCCGAATAGGATCTCGAGTCCATCGCCAATGGGCTCGAAGTCCTTCATGGTGGACGGTGAGTGGGCGGTGAAGTCGAAGGCGCCGAAGAGGAGATGACTCTCCGTCGCCGCGGAGTTGTAGATTGCTCAGGTTGGGACCGTCACGATCACACAATCAGCGTCCCCAGTTCCCACAGACGACGCCAATTGACGAGGTTTAGTCTCGTCAATGCCCATTGTTATGGACTTGGGTTTTGGAGAAGATGGGAATGCTGGAGATCGCGGAACGGTTAGAAAACAAGCAACACGGGGACACGAGGTTTACACAGGTTCAGGCCCTCGGAGGGAAAACCCTACTCCTGCTTGTCTGCTCTTGATTACGGCGGAACCGAAGGATGCCATGTACCACGTTGGTCAATGACTTGGTCAATGCGAATTGGTCGGTAGGTTCACGGTTCAGGCCCAATGTACCCCGATTATGCATATAGAAAACACAGAAGTTTCGAGCCAGCCGTCGAGTCAATGACTTGGTCAATGCGAGGCAAAGCAAACGGATCCTTCGTAAACGCTTTGTTCAAGCCGGTGTAATCAACACACATTCTTAATTCTTTGGTTCCCTTTTTGGGGACAAGTACAGGATTGTCCACCCATTGGGTGTGAAGGACTTCTTAGATAAAACTAGCCTTAAGTAACCTAGCTATGTCTTTACCTATGGCGCGTCTCTTCTCGTCTCCGAAGCGTCATAGAGGTTGTTTCACCGGTTTGCATTTTGGATCAATATTCAAGTTGTGCTCGGCAAGTTCCCTAGGTACACCTTTCATGTCGGCTGGTTGGCAGGCAAAGATGTCCCTATTCTCACGGAGGAACTCGATGAGCGCACTTTCCTATTTAGGGTCCAGGTTCGTCCCAATGGCGGTGACCTTGGAGGCATCGCCTACCACAAGTTCCACCGACTTGGTTTTGATGGTGGTCTTGAATGCGGGATCAGAGTCAGAAATCGGTTTCTTCGTTGCCGGCATCTCCGAGGCATCGACCTTGCTCTGGATCTCCTTGAATTTTTCGCTGTAGAGGACAACTTCTGCAAAGGCTGCTTCTCCAATCTCGCAGTCCCTTGCCTTTGAAAAGCTTCCGGATATGATGATGACACCGTTTGGTCTGGGTATCTTGAGATTGTTGTAGACAAAGCTTTGCTTGGCCATGAAGGAGTGGAAGATGTCGCGTCCGAATATGACATGGTACACGCTTTTGAAGGGGACCACTTCGAAGGTCATGCGTTCTTGGCGGTAATTGTTAACATCGCCAAAAGCGACCGGAAGCGTGATGAACCCAAGGGATCGAGCCTCGCGACCAGGAACTATGCCATGGAACAAGGTGCTGGTCCGCCTTAGGTTGGTCTCCGTCAAGTTCATCTTGTGCAGTGTATCCAGGTACATGATGTTGATGCTGCTTCCATTGTCCACCATGCATTTGGTGAATTCATTGCTGTGAATCAAAGGGTTGATGACCATGGAATATTGGTTCTCCGTTGGAACGAGGTCTGGGTGATCCTTCCTGTCCCAAGTGATTGGAAATTCCGACCAGCGCAGGTACTGGGGAACTGGGGGTAGGGTGGCCATCAGTATCCTCGGCGATGTTTTCTGTGCCCGAACAGTTGGGGTGCCAAGGAAAGTGTGGTAGACGGGGGCCTTATTCTCGAAGGGGTTCTTGCCTTTGCCATCACCCTTGTCGGCATTCTTGGGGTCAAAGTCCTCGTACATGTCACTTGAATCCTTGGACTCCTCTTCCTTCTTCTTCCCTTTGCCCTTGCCTCGCGACCAGTTCTTCCGACTTCGTTTGTAGCCGGACTCCGGGTCTTCTTTGAGGTCGTTGATGAACTTGCAATGGTGATTGGTGTGAGTGTCTTTGCCCTTGGCATAGAGGTGTACAAGGCATGGCATATCACGGTACTCCTCATACGTTTGGGGAACACGGGGTGCTGCCGGGGTAGTTTCACTACCTCAATGCAGCCCACGACCAGCCTCCCGTCCGCGGCCACGCTGTCCGCCCTCACCACTTCCTGCAAACGTCATCGCGACCATGTCAGAGGTTGGCTTTTGTTCTTGCGAACTCTTCCGCTTAGTGATGTTGTTCCTCTTGGCTTGGGTTGGGACGGCAATTGCCAGCAAGGAGCCGCGAGCATCATCGTTGGCGGCCACGAAATCACTAGCCAATGAGATCATCTGATTGAGATCTAGCCTGTGATTGTCCTGCAGGCGCTTCAACTTATGTCGGAGCAATGTACCCTTTTCCAAGCCGTCAATGTAGGCAGCCATAGTGGTCTGATCGTGTACTCCTGCGCAGGATTTTTTCATATCCAGCCAGCGGGAGAGGTAGGCTCAAGATGTCTCGTCTTTCTCTTGCAAGCACCATTGTAGATCGCTAAAAGTACAAGGACCTTTGTACGTACACTTGAAGTTTTTGGTGAATGCTTCTTGCATGTCCAACTAGTTACATATGGACTTTTTCAGCAAGTCATCAATCCATTGGCGGGCCATGCCCGTCAACATCAGTGGGAGGTATTTGACGGCAATGTTGGGGTTTCCCCTGGCGATATCCACCGTGTTGCCGTAGTCCTGCAACCACGTAGATGGTTTAGCAGTGCCGTCATAGGGCTTGATCGTCTTGTATATCCGGAAACCCTTGGGGTAAGTTGTGGTACTTATCACAGGTCCAAAGCAACGTGGTCCCAGGTATTGTCCTTCCCGGGCCTCGTGAATCTTGTCCATGCGTGAGCGTGCGTCGTATGGCTTCGTGCTTGCTTTATTCTTCTTGCCATCAGGGGAGGGGCTGCGTGAGCGACGTGACCCTCCTCCACCAAGGTGGCTGCTAGGTGGTGACAGAGGCGGAGGTGGCGGTGGGTTAGCTTTCTTGCTGTTACCCTCCCGCGACTCCTCGCGTCTATCGCGATTGCTTGTCGGACGTGAAGGGTCATGGTGTGACCTACTCTTGTGTCCTTGGTTGCCATTGCGCTCCCCACCGTGACGGGGCTGCTCTGTGTTTTAGCGGATGATGATGCCACCCTGAGTGTGTCTTGGCGGAGGCATGCTTGTACGGTGGTGAGCTCTTTGTTCTTCATGATGTCGGGGGGACCGGGGTGGTGGAGATGGGCGACGAGGGTGAGCCTTGCCTCTGTGGTCGGACGATATGGGGTTAGCATCCTTCCTGTTGCACGCATCCCTCCGTCTTTGTTTCTGATGAACCCGTCTAGGACCCTCCATCGTGAGGAGATCTTTCCCTTGGCAGATTAGGATTGCTAGATTGGCAATATGCTGGGTCAGGCTCAAGCCTCCGAGAGTGGCCCTTTCTTGCTGTTTGACAGCCTTTGCTACAAGGTCATAGACTTGTTCCACAACCGCGGGTGATCTATCCTACTCTAGTAGGGTCTTGGCGATGGCCAAGTTGAGGATAGGAGTGGGCATGACCTGCCCGCCTTCGCTGACAATGTATGGCTTGGCTTGTGGAGGCTTCGAGGGAGCCCATCCTAGGTTGCTCCATACACCAGGATCATTGAGAACATGAGCCAGAGCTTTCCTAGCCTTCTGATTCTTGAGCAAAGCCTTGTACTCGGCCTCCATGGCCCTGATGCAGTGCTAGTCCAAGTGGGAGCGCTTCATTAGGAAACCCCAAGAGCAAGGTGTGAAGCAACACAGCAGCAAGTTTTCCCTCAGTAAGAAACCGAGGTTATCGAACCAGTAGGAGTAAGGAAACGTCACACAGGTGTTGCAAGCAACGCAGAGACCTGCACAACACAAACTCAAGACTTTGCCCCAACGAATCAGTGAGGTTGTCAAGCTCACCGGTTTGCTGTAACAAAGGATTAAATGTATGGTGTGGAAGGTAATGGTTTGCAGCAAGTAAACAAGTAATAGTGGAAGATGTATCAATGGTAAAGATTGGACCGGGGTCCATAGTTCACTAGAGGTGCTCTCCTTAGATAAACAACATGTCATGAAGGGTAAACAAATTACATCAGGGCAATTGACAGGAACTGAGCAAGGCATAACAATGTAATTACTAGTCAGAAAGATCCTATGAGATTCGATTGGGCAATACAACAAGATACATAGACCGCCATCCAAATGCATCTATGACTAGAAGTCCACCTTCAGGTTATCATCCGAACCCCCTTAGCCTCATGGTTCTCCGTGATTTTAATAAGCATATTATTTTGCTTAGTTTGAGCTTGAATAAAGTTTCTAACAGTATGTTCAAACGATATATTGCGATGATTTGCTCCATTATGATTATCATAATTATTATAAGGAGCTCCTGCAGGATTAGAATAATGTTTTTGAACATTAGAAGCAAAGTTTTAATTTTTCCAAGCAGGATTGTAACGACTACGAGCAATAAAATTAATATCATTAACATCGGTAGTGATAGCATTAACTTGGGTATCTTCCTTACCTTTTAATATATTAAGTAACACATCTACCTTTGCAGGAAGCTCTTCATTGTTTACCTCGGTGACTGAATTCACCCTTTTTGAGGTTCTTTCCACATGACATTGAGCATGGTTTTTTTGCATATCATCAAGTAATTTCTTTGCAACACTCACCTGCTTTCCCATGATTGTTCCTTCTAATGCAGTATTTATCATAGACTTAGACATTGGGTTGAGACCATTATAAAAAATGTAATATAAGCCACTCTTGGATCCCATGACTAGCATAGTTCATTACGGATTCTTTCATCCTGTCCCATGCAAGCGCTCGTGGCTCGTAGTCTTCTTGTCTAAAACTTGTAATGTTGGATCTTTGTCGTGGTGGTGGCACGACAGATGCCATGGGTAGGCTAAAGTATGGGGCCAATGGGTACTAGTGGGATCTGGGGAGGGAAGATGCAACTGATTCTACACTCAAGTGGTTAAGGCTAAGATCTTTATTTCTCTTCTTTTGGGTTACAAGTGCTCCTCGAGCCGTATACAGGGAGACAAGATGAATCTCACCAGCCTAACGGTACTGAAAAGAGTCGATGCCCTCCTCAGGGTCCAAGCCTCCCCTTATAAAGGAGTGCCTTGGGTGCCCTTAGGGCTGACGAGGCAAGCATATTCGAGGAATATGCTTGTCCCAAAATAGTAGTTCGGCGGCCTCCTTTCCCTGTCACCCTTCTAACGACGGCAAGGCTCTAGAGGACCCCTCCTGCGTGCCTCGGGCTCCAGGACTGTCACCTCCGTGACCTCCTTCTGCCCCTCTGACGCTCTGCATCTTTGTCTCTTGTGCTTGGCTCCGCTCTGATTCCTTCTAGCCTGCAGCTATAGTTTGACCTTGGGTTTCTCCTTCTCCTGCAAGCTTCGTATCACTCGGCCTTACCTTACCTTGCGTAACTCGGCTTGTCCTTCACCTGCATCGAGATCACTCGGGCTAACCCGGCCGACCCTCGCAGTAACTCGGCCGGGTAACTGCTTGATACACATACACGGGCTTCTCGCCTCCGTACCTTGGCCGACATATTCATGATTCGGCCAACCTAGACCGTAACTCGGAAACCAGACGGGGACTATACCTCTGTCTTTCCCCGTCTCTGACCTACCCAAGGTCAACCCCCCGACATTAGTCCCTGAAGCTGGTGTGTCCCCGTCGATAGCTTCGGCCGGGTCGTATCAGCTTCATTATATTCTTCAGTTTTGTTTCCGAGTTATATCTTCTTCATCCGAGGTTTCCTCGTTCCTTCCCTCGTACGCCATGTCCTACATGTCACCCCCATCATCGTTCTTCTAGTTTTTTGGTCCCTCTACAGTACTCACTGACAGGCTACAGTTAACTTTGTACCTGCCGCGCCGCCGCTGCGACGCCTCGGGTGCCGTTCCCCTTGGGGATCGTAACGCTCTTCCTTCCTGTGTGGCCGTTGTTGTGGCTCCACTTATCATCGTGCGTTCGTGCCACACCCACGATCTACACGGTCAACCGCTACACCCACGATCCCACTACCTTGTTCGTGGCTCGATTATAAAGAGGGGGACAGCGTTTGGGGAATTTACTTTTCCCCTTCTCGCTCGTCTCCGTCCTCCTCCTCTCTTCCGCCGGCGCGTCCTCTCGCAGCTCCGCCGCCGCGCGCTTGCCAGAGCCTCCGTCGGTGAAGACTCCACCGCGCCGTTCTGCCTGCCTCGCCTGCGCTCTGCGGCTTTGGCTCCGTCGCCGGTGAGTGCTCTCCGGTCGCATTGCCTGGATTTTTCCCTAGACTCATCTGTTTCGATTTCGTGCTCGTGCGACGGTTCCTCTGGTTCTTCGCCATTGTTCTCGTGCAAAGTCCCGACGGGGCCTTGCAGCTCTACACTCCCCTCCGCCGCCAGTTTTTCCTCCGGCGATCTTTCCGGCGCACATATGTCTAGTTCGTTTAGCGGCGCTCTGGTTGAGGATGACGACGCTGGCTCCGGGCCCGAGCGAGGCTCGTGGCAGGGCTCTTCTGTCACACGCCGTGAGATCGAGTGGCTCATCCGGACTCGAAGAATTCCCGCCGAGGTCTCTTGCCGTTTACCCGGCAGCGAATCCTCTCCGGATGTTAGGGAGGGCGAGTATGTGGTTTTTATGTCGCACTTCGCGCGTGGCTTCGGTCTCCCTCTTAGCGATTTCGCTAGAGAATTCCTCGGCTACTTCGGCCTTCAGCCGCATCATCTTCCTGCGAACGCTATCGCCTCTCTTTCTGCTTTCATCTCTGCATCGGAGGGATACTTCGGCCTGTGGCTGTCAGTGCACGTCTGGTCGAAGTTCTTCCAGATTCGCTCCAACGTAGTCCCTGACAAATCTCTGCACCCTTCCGAGAAGTTTCTTACCCAATGTGGGGCAGCGTCTATTACTCCTCGGAGGAAGTCCGTGTTTCCTCGTGTCACCGGGTTGGAGTCGTGCAAGAAGTGGCACAAATCATTCTTTTATGTCAAGAACAGAGGGGCAGAGGACAAGATTCGGCTCCCTGCATTCTCAATTGGCCCGCCTTCTAAAGTGAACTGGCTCTACAATCCGAGGAAAACTCATGCCTTGGCCGAGGCCTTCGAGATTCGGCTTAAAGAGTTGATCCGGGCCGGGTTATGCGGCGAAGACCTGATGGCTACTTTCATTAGTAGCCGGATCTGCCCATTCCCGAAGCGGACTCACAAGCTGTGCTACATGAGTGGTCCCCTTGACCCTAATCGAGTCTCGACCGTGGAGCTGGACAACTACCTTATCTATAAGCGCGTCCGAGCTATCTTTAAGACAGAGATGCCTGAGGACTGGGCTTGGGGATTAAAACCGTTCACCCGCGATCATCCGCCTCCCGAGGTGAGCTTAATCAACAACGCTCTGCTATTCCATAGTTTTTGTAACGGGTTTATCTAACTCTCTTTTTCCTCGCCTTGCAGAGGTTCGCAGAGCAGAAAAACGAGGACGCCGAAGTTCTGCTGCTCCCTTGGCCCGCGGACAGGAGTACCCCGGATACTGGTGAGCCGGACTCCGAGGAGTTCGTCCCTAAGTCGGATCCTGCCCCGGCTCGAGCTCATGGCAAGACTTTGGCGCACGAGGAGGAAGGTGATTCGGACGAGGTCCAAATTCTTGAGGTAGTTGCCGCCATGCCTATTTCTTATGCATTTCCGGCTTCTACTTTCCCAGCTAATCCGGCCGGTCAGGTTCACGACGCCGAGCCTATTTCTTCTCGACCCCCTATTACCTCGGGGAAACGCGGGGCTCCAGCTAGTGCCTCGGAAGCGGTTCCCAAGAAACGAATGAAGAAATCCGCACCGAACCCTCCCAGGCGCAAGACTATGCCTGGGGTCGCCGGGTAAGTTCCTTTTGCTTATATTTCTTGTTTCTCTCTTTCTGTTTTTTATACTGACGATTCTTCTTTCTTATTTTTGCAGTGCTCCTCTCTCTGTTAAACCCGGCGGTCCTAGTATGACTAGCCGCCCGATTCGGCAGCCGTCTCCTCCGCCCGCTGATGATACCAGGATTCCTAGTCCTATTCGTCCTGCTTCTCCTCCAGCTCCGAATACGTCGCCTCTTCATCGCGATGTGCCTGAGACCCCTTCCATTGACATGGATTCGAATCGGCCCTCCGAAGTTTTCGTCGAACCCGCCGCCCCTTCTATGGGTCCCAGCGCTGCTACTGAGCCTCTATCTACTCCGACAGTTTCTATAGCCATTCCAACCTCGGCCGAAAAGGTCGTTATCTTGGCGCCCTCTGCGACCATAACCCCTGCTGCTCCTAAAGACGCCGTCCCCACTTCTGAGGCGTCACTTCCTGCTGATGCCTCCTCTAAGGCGAGAAAAGCTGTTGCTGCCAAGACTTCCTCTTCTCAGAAAGGTCTTGTCGGCTCTTCTCAGCCGAGTATTGCTGACGTGCTGCGTAAGGGAGCTGCGCCTACTAAATTCCCCGTTGCCTCGGCCGCCGGCACCCAGCTTGCTCTTCATAAGAGACCTGCGACCGCCGTGGTCGAACAGCCTGTCCGGGGTAAGGTCTTAACTCGGACAGCCAGTGGGAACAGCCTCGGAGCGCTGGTGGAGTATGCCAATAATTGGAACGCTGCTGATCAGTTTGAGGGTAATCCTATGAACCAGCCGTTTCAGCTTTCTGACATCAGCGGCCGTTTTGACCATGCTGCCAAGTTCATCATTGATACCAACAAGATGAATGAGGTAATTACTGTTTCTCTGAGTTTCAAATTATTCCTCAGATGTTACTATATGCTCTAGTCCCCGAAACTGGCAAGGAAATAACTTGTTATATACTTGGAAGTTTAATGATCTTTGACTTAATTTTATTTCTAGGGTTCGTTAATCCGGCCATCTAGATCCGAGTTAAGTTTTGCTTGACTCGGATGTGCTTTAGCTTTGAATATCCAGCCACCTAGATCCGAACTAAGTTCTGTTTGATTCGGATCTGAGTCAGCTTTGAATACCCAGCCACCTAGATCCGAACTAAGTTCTGCTTGATTCGGATGTGCTTTAGCTTTGAATATCCAGCCACCTAGATCCGAACTAAGTTCTGTTTGATTCGGATCTGAGTCAGCTTTGAATACCCAGCCACCTAGATCCGAACTAAGTTCTGCTTGATTCGGATCTAATTTAGCTTTGAATATCCAGCCACCTGGATCTGATTTAGCTTTGAATATCCAGCCACCTAGATCCGAACTAAGTTCTGCTTGATTCGGATCTGATTTAGCTTTGAATATCCAGCCACCTAGATCTGAGCTAAGTCCTGCGTGACTCGGATCTGAATCAGCTTTGAATATCCATTTACCGTTTTTCCCCATTGCTCAGGTTGCACATGATCGGAGGACTGCCGAGTTCCAGAGGTTGCTTTTTTCGCACCGTAAGCTTGAAGAAAAGTATGAGAAAATCCTTCCGGTAGTAAAGAAAGCTGGTACGTCGATGATTCCTCCTTGTTACTTTCCACGTTCTTAATTACTTGCCCGCGAGATGTCGGCTTACTTTCTTGGTAAACAGGTAACATTAATAACCTCAATATTCGCCTTGAGAAGAAGGTCAAGAGCTTTGAAGGTTAGTTTCCCTTTTATCTTACATCTTTTCTCTTTTACCATGTGTGCTAAGCTTCCTTATCGCGTTTGGCTCTGGTAAAGCCGAGTTGCAAACCTTTGCAGCGTCGCACCAAGATTGCATGCCCATGCCTGACGTGATGCTGCATTTTTTAGAGCAAAATGCTATTCATTCGGCGCAATTACAAAAAAAAGATGATGAAATAGCTCGCCTACGAGCCGAATTGGATATCCTTAAGCTCTCTCAGAAGTCCGAACTAGAAAAGGTCGACCAAGAATTTTCCGAGGAGAAGAATCGGCTGACTTTGGAGCTGCAGAAGAGCAAAGAACTCCTCGAGGCTGCCGAACTGAAAACCCATGGTTTGAGCGAGGAAATTGCTCGTTTCGAGAAGAGCAAGGTCGATTGGGCCAAAGACCTTCAGATAATGATGAGATACATTCATCGTAAGCTATTTAGCACGGCTGAATTATATTTTCCTGTTTCGTTCTCGCGGCCATCTGACACGTTCATGCTTTGCGTAGATCATTTCCCCGAGGCCAAGCCCGTGAGTTCTAAAGCGGTTCTTGCAGCTCGCGTGCGCCGAGGTGAACCTGTTGCCGTTGATTCGGAGTATTCAATGGAGGATTACTTGGTTGCCATTGGTGCCGCGGTTGGTCCGATGAAAATTATGGGCCGGGACTTGGTGCAAGCCGCTATCCGAGCTTACCATGTACTCTGGCCGAATACCTCGGGGACTCCTGATATCAACGAAGTCAAGTTATTGGTGAAAAGACTAATGGCATCTGAGAGGCAGTTAAGTCTTTGGAGGGAATCTGCTGGGCGTGCTGGTGCCGATATGGCCCTTACTGTTATCATGTCATGGTATGAAGACATCTCTCTTGACATCCTGAGAAATTTGCGCACTGGTTCCCGCTGGGTTGAGGATGCCACTTTTGTTGCTCTTCGGCAAGCTCGGGCCTTCCAACTCGTCGAGTACGCCGACGTGCACACTTGGAATGAAGGGCCGTGTTTTCTTCCAGACCCGGATGAGGAGGTTGTAGCTGAGGATGCTTCGGATGATAATTCGGCTGAGCAGGGGGAGGGTGAAAATGATTCGGCCGCATCTGATAGCTCCAGCTCAAGCTCAGACAACAACGGCGACGCGCGGTCCTCTTCCAAAGGTACCGGGCATTCTACCGCACGGACTGATGCTCCTGAGCAACCTCGGACTTCCGCTGAAGTTGCACCTGGGTCGGCGGAGGGCGAGGCAACCTCAGTCGAAGTTCCTCCTACCTCGGAGTGCCCCGCACCTGAGCAAGCTGCTGCCTCCCCAACGAACAACGCCTAAGTTATTTCCGATCCCTGGCATGCCGGGCGTATGATGTAGGCGAAATATTTGTCAACTCTCTGTATGATTCAAATTTCTTTTGCTGTGTACTGCTGTGACATTCGGTTAAGTGGGTGTTCGCCCGAATTCTTGCTTTGTTGGCCCTCAACTTCCTGACCTTTTAGGATTTATCTTTGCCTCTATTTTTTATGGTTTTATCCAGGCGTGAGCTCTGAATATCATATAATATTGATTTGTTCTGAACAGAGATTGACTACTTCGTTGTGAAAATATATAGCAATCGCTGAATCATTGTTTATTGTGCGAAACTTCGATATGTAAATCAAATTTCAGAGGTAGTATAAGACTAATACGGGTGCGTTCAGCATAAGATTGAGGTAGCGTACGGTAGTCCCCGAGTCGTTGCTTTAGATGCCGAGGTTTAGATATTAATATGAAATTGATATATCATTTGGCAGTCCCCGAGTTACTGCTCTGGGTGATGAGGTTCAGATACATAACATGAAGTTGATATAAGATACGACAGTTCCCGAGTCACTGCTCTGGGCACCGAGGTTCAAATACATAACACGAAATAGATATAACATATGGCAGTCCCCGAGTTACTGCTCCGGGCGTCGAGGTTCAAACACATAACACGAAATAGATATAACATATGGCAGTCCCCGAGTTACTGCTCCGGGTGCCGAGGTTCAAATACATAACATGAAATTGATATAAAATATGGCAGTCCCCGAGTCACTGCTCTGGGCGCCGAGGTTCAAATACATAACACGAAATAGATATAACATATGGCAGTCCCCGAGTTACTGCTCCGGGCGCCGAGGTTCAGATACATCATTGGATCTTGACTTTGAGATATAATGCTACGAGTAGAATGGCCGAAGTAAAGCCACATTCCAGGGACGCTTCGTTTCTTCGCCAGCTTTGTCTGCCTTGTTCCCTCTGGGGGATTGAGCGTCGATTAGATAATAGGCATCATTGTGCAACGCTTTGCTCACAATAAATGGTCCTTCCCATGGGGGCGACAACTTGTGCATGCCGGCCGTGCGTTGCACGAGTCGGAGGACCAAATATCCTTCTTTGAATACTCTTGGATTCACTTTCTTGCTGTGATATCGCCGCAAGTTCTGTTGATAAATAGCTGATCGTGATAATGTCAACTCTCTGGCTTCTTCCAGCAGATCTACGGCATCTTGCCGAGCTATCTCATTTGTCTCTGAGGTTGTGTACTGAGCAACTCTTGGCGAGTCATATATTATATCGGCTGGAAGTACGGCCTCTGCCCCGTACACCAGAAAGAATGGTGTATAGCCTGTTGATCTATTCGGAGTAGTCCGGAGGCTCCATAGTACGGCTGGGATTTCTTCGATCCAACATCCTGCCGACCTTTGCAATGGTTCGACAAGCCGTGGTTTTATTCCTGATAGCACCAGTCCATTAGACCTTTCCACTTGCCCATTGGATGCTGGGTGAGCCACAGAAGCAATATCTAGTCTTATGTGCTTCTCTCGGCAAAATCTAGCGAAGGCTCCTTCTGCAAAGTTTGTGCCATTGTCCGTAATAATACTGTGCGGGTACCCATATCTTAAGATGATATCCTTGAGAAATTTCACTGCCGTGGGTCCATCACACTTTTTAATTGGTTTTACTTCAATCCATTTTGTGAACTTGTCCACCATAACCAATATGTGGGTCATTCCTCCTCGTGCCGGCTTGAATGGTCCCACCATATCTAAACCCCATACTGAAAATGGCCAAGTGATGGGTATTGTTTTTAACTCGGCCGATGGCATATGTATTCTGGTTGCGTATCTCTGACATCCATTGCATTTCTTAACTAATTCTTTTGCTTCTTTCAATGCCGTTGGCCAATAAAATCCATGCCTGAATGCCTTGGCTACTAAGGCGCGAGATGAGGCATGGTGCCCACATTCTCCTTGGTGTATGTCTAGAAGGATTTCCTGACCTTCTGCCGAACTTACGCACTTCTGCAATACGTTTGTGACGCTTCTTTTATATAGCTCATTGTTTATGATTGTATAAGCTTTTGCTCTTCTTACGGTTTGTCTAGCTAATACCTCATTACTCGGCAACATCGCGTCTTTTAGGTAAGAAAATATGGGTTGCGCCCATAACGGTGTTACTTTTTCTGATGTGATCTCACTGTCTATCTCCATGTTCTCTGCCGCCATACATATCTCGGCTTTCTCCATGATTGCGCTTACCTCGGCTGTCCTCCTCTTTAGGGGTTCCGAGTCATTCTGCGGATCTACCTCCATTGGCGTGTGATCTTCTGCAGAATTTGCTGGGATAAAGATAGATTCGGATTCTGGTGATGGGATTATTGATGGTTTCCTGAGGTGTTCCAGGGCAATTCCTGGAGGAATTGATTGCCGGGTTGATCCTAATTTTGACAATGTGTCGGCGGCATCATTTTCTGCCCGAGGTATGTGGTGAAATTCACATCCTTCAAAGTATCCACTGATTTTTTGCACATGGAACCTGTATAAAGCCATATTAGCATCTAATGCGTCCCAACTGCCCGATACTTGCTGTACTACTAGATCCGAGTCACCATAGCATAAGATTCGGCGTATACCAATTTCTTTTGCTACTTTCAATCCATGGACTAGCGCTTCATACTCGGCTACATTGTTGGACGCAACAAAATGTATTTGCAATACATATTTCAATTGGTCTTTTTAGGCGAGGTTAACACTATTCCCGCTCCCAAACCATTCCTTAGTTTGGAACCATCGAAATGCATTGTCCAGTAATTTGGATCTGGCAATGGTGGCTCATACTGCACCTCGGCCCAGTCCACAAGAAAGTCGGCGATAGCCTGAGATTTGATTGCATCTCTTCTATAAAACTGTGGAGCGTATGGTGATAACTCGATCGCCCATTTTGCTATCCGGCCACTTGCGTCTTTGTTGCTCAATATGTCGGCTATGGGTGCCTCACAGACTACTTTGATGGGATGCTCTTCGAAGTAATGTTTAAGCTTTTTCGCTGACATATATACTCCATAAGCCATCTTCTGATAATGCGGGTAATTCTGCTTTGAAGTGGATAACACCTCACTCAAATAATAGACCGGCCTCTGAATCGACTTACCATTTTCAAGTCGTTCCACTATGACTACAGTACTAACTACTCTATTGGTAGCTGCTACATAGAGTAACATAGGCTCTTTTGATAATGGAGAAGCCAAAATGGGTGCCGTAACTAACATCTTTTTCAACTCACGAAATGCGAGGTCCGCCTGTGGAGTCCAAATGAATTTATCCGATTTTCTCATCAGCTGATAGAGTGGCAGCGCCTTCTCTCCTAGCCGACATACAAATCGACTAAGCGAGGCCAGGCAGCCCGTGAATTTTTGTACATCATTCAAACATTTTGGCAATTCCATTCTTTCTACTGCTCTTATCTTTGTTGGATTAGCCTCGATACCTCGGCTAGATACAAGGAAACCGAGTAATTTTCCTGCCGGCACGCCAAATGTGCATTTCTCTGGATTAAGCTTCATTCGGAACCTTCTCAGGTTCGCAAAAGTCTGCCGTATATCTTCTAGTAATGTTTTGCTTTCTTTAGTTTTGATGACCACGTCATCCACATACACTTGTACATTTTTTCCTATCTGATCATGCAGGCATTTTTGCATGCATCTCTGATATGTCGCTCCTGCATTTCGCAGGCCAAATGGCATTGTGCGATAACAATAAGCCCCGTACGGGGTAATAAATGCAGTCTTTATTTGATCGGCCGGATTTAACGGTATCTGGTGGAAACCAGAATACGCGTCTACAAACGATAACAGCTCACAACCAGCGGTCGAGTCAATGACTTGGTCTATTCTAGGCAATGGAAAAGGATCTTTCGGACATGCCTTGTTCAGGTTGGTGTAATCGATACACATTCGCCATACAATGGCTACATTGGGGTCATCTTTCTTCTTTTCTACTAGCACCGGATTTGATAACCAATCCGGGTATAGCACCTCCATGATGAACCCGGCTGCAAGGAGCCAAGCTATTTCATCTCCTATTACTTTTCTCCTGTCTTCGGCGAAGCGGCGGAGAGGTTGCTTCACCGGCCTTGCTCCTGGCCTGACGTTCAAAGAGTGCTCAGCCAACTCCCTCGGAACACCTTGCAGATCTTGAGTTGACCATGCAAATATGTCCCGATTCTCACGGATGAAGTTGGTGAGCTCGCCTTCCTATTTAGCATCCAGGCCTGCACCAATAGTAACAGTACGCTCTGGGAATTGCTCATCAATCTGAAATTTCTTCGTCTCTTTAGTCGGCTGAAAAGAGACACTGCCATGAGGGTTGGCCAGCGCCGGCATGTTCAGTTGTGCCGACTGAGCGAGGGCTGCTACTTCTTGAATCCTTCTCTTTTCTCTTGCTATAACCAATGACTCGGCCAAATTAGACCCGGCCGAAGCACACTCCATTGACTTCTTGTAATCCCCTGCAACTGTTATCACTCCCTGTGGTCCGGGTAGCTTCATCTTCAGATAATTTATATGACAGCTGCTCATGAATTTGGCCAGTGCGGGCCGTCCGAGTAGAGCATGATAACAACTTTCCAGATCCACCACTTCAAATTCTAAATTTTCTGCCCTGCAGTTATCTCTTGTACCGAATAACACGTCCACTCGGACTTTACCGATGGGCTCACATGAAAGCCCTGGCACTATCCCATGGAAAGTGTTCCTCGTGGATTGCAGCATGTTCTGCGATATTCCGAGTTTATGCATGGTATCTTTGTACATGATGTTGATACTGCTTCCATTGTCAATGAGTACTTTTGAAAATTTCACGTTGATGCTTGGTCGAACGAACGTCGGATCCAACACAAGTGCATATGCTCCTGGACTTGGCATTATTCTAGGGTGGTCCTTCATGCTCCAGGTCACCTCCTGATCAGATCATGGCACGTATCTTGGTACTGCCGGCATAACTGCATTCACTTCCATATGCCGGCGCTGCACACTCTGCTTGTCTTGCTGTTCCGTTGTGAACACACAATAAGACTGGTGATGTTCTCTGTAATCATTACGTCCGGTATTTTCCAGATTCATCCTTCCATCCTGGACCTGATTTGTTACTTTATGCACTGCATCTCTCCGATCCGAGTTATCATACCTCGGGGGAGGGGGCGGTAGCATCAGTTGCTGTGTATTTGCTCCAGTTAATTGCGGCTGATGCTGCTGTTGCACTTGATGGGGCGCCTGAACTCCTGCGGGGTTCCCCATTGCATTTTTCATCCATGCACATTGGCGGGTCGTATGATTGGCTGGTCTGGATGGGTTTGATGTGTGAAATTTGCACGGCTGATCTAACATGGATTCGAACGTGTATTTCGGCCTCTCTTGCCATTGCTTCTTTTGCTCTGGGGTCCATTGCCTTTTTCCCTCATTTCTTGATGTCCACTGTTGAGGTCCATTCTTCTGCTGTTGAGTTGCTCCATGATTCGGCTGATCTTGTGCTACCGCTGCCACTTGGGCCGAATTATATCTATAATCCGGCCTCTCCTCTCTTCTTCTTCCTCTGAAATCACGCCTGGATGACCCGGCCAATTCTCTCGCATAATGGTCCTGTTGCTCGCGATGATCTGCCGACATTAATTCCGGTTGGGTTGGGTCGCCTAATGCATAGGAGTCTGCTTTTCTGATAGTCTCTGCGAGTGTGGTTGGCATATCTCTTTGCAGGCGCTGCCACAACACGCTGGCGTAACGGCAGCCTTGCGCGAACCAAGCGATTGCTTGCGATTCGATAACTCCTTCACATGAGTTTCTCAGGTTGCACCATCGAGTTAAAAACTCTCTATCTGTTTCATTCGGCCTCTGCTTGCACATGGCTAACTGTTGTGGCCTGTTTGGCCTCTTGTATGTGCTGGTAAAGTTGCTGACGAACATTTCTTCGAAATCTAACCAACAGTTGATACTGCCTGCTGGTAGATTATTCAGCCATACCCTGGCTGGTCCTTCCAACATCTGTGGGACATACCGCACTGCCCATCTTAAGTTCCCACCCGCTATCTTCACAGCAGTGGCATAATCATCAACCAGTCTTGTGGCTTGGTACTTCCATTGTATGTTTTTGTGCCTCTTGCTAACTGAAAATTCGGCACTGGTGGTTCGCCCATGATCCGTGGTCCAAAACATGTCGGACCTAGTGGACCCTGTTCTTCCAACAATTCGGACCGGTATAGCCGGTCCAGCTTTACTCTTGCATCACTTGCTGGCAAATCTCTGTACAGGATTCTGTCCTGCATCCCATAGTGGTTGTTTCCACCCTGGATTGCGTATTCCACCTCGGAATAACCATCATTGTACCTTTCATTCACTTGATTGTGGCGAGCTGGCCTCGCTTCTCTTTCCTGCCGAGGCTCATGCCTTGGTTGCGGGTTGAGCGGCATCTCTCTCCTTACTTCGGCCGGGGTCTGGTTTTCATGATTACCTCTCGCGGGTTCTCCTCTGCCGAGATCCCCATTGCCTCGGCCTCCGCCGTCTTTTTCCACACGGCCGTGGTTTCTCTCCCCACTGTTACCTCGGCTCACATTGCCTCTGTTCTCATTTGCCTTTCCAGCCATTGCCGGATCATATGGAACAATTTGCTTATTCCTCTTCCCTGAGGTTACTGCTTTGTCTCTTCGAGCGTTGTTTCCAGGTGAAGATGCTGCTGCCGCGGATAAGGCAGGCGCTGCCCCTGCCGAATGAACCATCCGCGAGGCCCCTGGCCTTGCTGGGTTTGTTCTGAGTATTTCCTCATTTTGCTGGTTCGCGATGCGCACCAGCTCATTCACTCTTTCTTGTTGTTTCTGCCGAGCTTCCCCGATCAACCCCTCTAACTCCAATGCTGCGGCATTTGCCGCTCTCAGGTTCTTCGCCGGGGTGCTGTACCTCGGCAAACCCAAATCACCTGATTCTGCTCTGTGAGCTTCATACTCTTTGTTAATGTCATCCATGAGGTTCTTCCCTCTTAATCTTAATTCGTCCACCCGCTCGGGTGCGATATCAAGCTTATTAGCTTTTGCATATTCTCTCAGGGTCCTGTTCAAGGACTCCCGCAGGGCCGATACTTTTTTGGCCTCTACCAGCACCTTTTGCCTGGTTTCTTCTAACTCTGCCTGAGCATTTGCTGGATCAAGTATCGGCGCTACAGGTGTGGTTAAGTTTTCTATTGTCGCCTGAAGAATGTTCTCTGGCCTTTCCAGAGGTGGCCCTCTCACTCTTGGTGCCTTTGGGGTGGTGTCATGTAGCTCGGTCGGGTTTGTCACTGGCGGGATTACCTCAGTGGGTTGTGGCGCGGTCTGCTTGGGTGCGCCTTGTGCGCCTGCGGCGGGTTCTCTGCTTGACCCGGCTACTGCTGCTCCAGCTTGTGCTCCTGCAGCGACCATCACCTCGACGCTGCCTGCAGGATGTGCCTTGAACGGATGGCTTGCTGCGTTTAGAGGTGGCTCTCCTGCAACAACAACCTGGTGGGGATAAATGCCGGTGATGTCGACACCGACGTAAACCTTGTGCTCGCCCAGGCTGATGAAGACGCCATTGCGCGGGGGAGTTTTCCCTTGAAGCTTCCTGCATTGTCGCTGACATAGTCGCAGAGACCAAATCTCCGGACCAAGCCAGAAACAACGCGCTCGCCCGTGTGGATGAAGTTTCCCGTTCGGATCATAACTCCAGCTAGCACCGCTGCTGGCCCCACGGTGGGCGCCAACTGTCGTGGTGGTGGCACGGCAGATACCATGGGTAGGCTAAAGTATGGGGCCAATGGGTACTAGTGGGATCTGGGGAGGGAAGATGCAACTGATTCTACACTCAAGTGGTTAAGGCTAAGATCTTTATTTCTCTTCTTTTGGGTTACAAGTGCTCCTCGAGCCGTATACAGGGAGACAAGATGAATCTCACCAGCCTAACGGTACTGAAAAGAGTCGATGCCCTCCTCAGGGTCCAAGCCTCCCCTTATAAAGGAGTGCCTTGGGTGCCCTTAGGGCTGACGAGGCAAGCATATTCGAGGAATATGCTTGTCCCAAAATAGTAGTTCGGCGGCCTCCTTTCCCTGTCGCCCTTCTAACGACGGCAAGGCTCCAGAGGACCCCTCCTGCGTGCCTCGGGCTCCAGGACTGTCACCTCCATGACCTCCTTCTGCCCCTCTGACGCTCTGCATCTTTGTCTCTTGTGCTTGGCTCCGCTCTGATTCCTTCTAGCCTGCAGCTATAGTTTGACCTTGGGTTTCTCCTTCTCCTGCAAGCTTCGTATCACTCGGCCTTACCTTACCTTGCGTAACTCGGCTTGTCCTTCACCTGCATCGAGATCACTCGGGCTAACCCGGCCGACCCTCGCAGTAACTCGGCCGGGTAACTGCTTGATACACATACACGGGCTTCTCGCCTCCGTACCTTGGCCGACATATTCATGATTCGGCCAACCTAGACCATAACTCGGAAACCATACGGGGACTGTACCTCTGTCTTTCCCCGTCTCTGACCTACCCGAGGTCAACCCCCCGACAATCTTAGTTGCATAGTTTTAGCCGAGGGAAAAAATTTAGTCATAGAAAGATTAGTGCATTCCTCCCAAGATGTAATAGTGCCCTTAGATAGAGCTAGCAACCAGTCCTTAGCCTTTCCTCTATGAGAGAAAGGAAACAATCGTAATTTAACAACATTTGGATCAACATCCTTAATATGCATTATGTCGCAAATTTTAGTAAATCTATTTAGGTGAAAACCTGAATCCTCATAAGATGAGCCTCCAAATTAGTTCTGATAAACCAAACTCAAAAGATTAGGCTTAATTTCCTATAGTTCCGCACCAACGGCAGGCTGAGTAATAGGTGCACGAATAAAATCATTAGTAGGGGAGTAGCATACTCCCCAAGTTTCTTTTGATCGATGGCTCTTTTGTTTTTGGTATTTTAATGTATCAAAAATAAATAAACAGGTAACTAATTTTTTTGGGCTTTCAAATAGACTAGATGATAAGCGCGCTTCGCCGCGCCGTCTATAGTGCGTTCTGCCACTTGGTGGTATAGATAACTTGCAAATGTTTTTGAATACCGGGCTATTTGAGTTTTTTAGTGTCACTGGTAAACAAATATGATGATAGGTTATAGCTGGTTGTGGTCAAGTAGTCTCAAAGAAACAAAACTATGGTTGTTGTTCAAGCAAAGCCGCCGGATCCTGCTTCCGTGCGTCTTCCTCATCGCCACCCGTCTTCTTCTCGGCCTCCGCCTCAAAGATCGACCCAAAGCACAGGAAGCAACTCATCCAACGCACATTCCCATGCCGAATGCCTCTTGCTCCGGCTATCGGAGTCGAAAAATATGTCGTAGTCTGTATGCTGCACCGCTGGTGACCTGCCCTCGTGCAGTCGTGTCGCGGTAGGCTGTCGGCGGTGCCTCTGCCATGTGCGCCATCTACACTTAGCCGTCATCGCCGGATTGAGAGAGAGGCGCTGGCATTTTTTTAACAAAAGAGGAAAGGCGTTGCAGTTGATGCAACTAGAGAAAAGCGACCAGATACAATCCAAATTGACCGCTGAAGTAGTCTCAATCTCACGCGTAAAGGAATAAGCCACCGCACGACACATGCCAACAACCAGAGATGTCACGCGCCGCAAGTCAGGTTGCAAGTGGGACGGTTCGCGGGAGCCAGCTTACACACCGTATGCGCCGGCAAAGCATAAGCGTGACTTCGCGACAACTCGCAAAAATTTTGGTAGTTGTGTTTGCCCACTTAGTCCCGCATAGCATTATTTCTTTCTTCTCAAAATAATTTGTATACATAGACACTATTTATTATATAGATACATTCAAATTTAAGCAAGTTTCCGACATTCTATTTTGAAACATGTGTTATATATTTGTCTAAATTTAAATATATCTAGACACTATTTAGCATGTACATTCAAATTTAAAAAATTCTAAAATTTCTATTGAGACAGAAAATTATAACATATCAGTGCTACGGTTCTCTTGTAGATGGGTAGTCTAAAAGTTATATTAGAGCTAAGCCGTACCTGCGGTCAAAACGCATATGCGCATGAGGGACAAAGTTGTATTGATAGTTAAGCGTACGAAGCTGATGGGGTCATGGTGCAGCGGCCGATGACACTGGCAACTTAGCGTTTGTGAGAATGCATCGATTCATCACTTAGATATATAGGCTGGAAGTAGGCTACGCTGGTCAGGATGGTAGTCCCTCTTCTATTTTGTCCACATGCATCCACATACGTATTATGTGGCATAAATTAGGCGGCGGCCAGACAGCAAGCTCCCGCTTACAGCCTGAGCAGCAAAAAGTGAAACTCACCAAGCTACTTAAGACGGGCTGCAAAAAGTGAAGAACCGACCCGCAAGTAAACCTAGGCCTATGACAAAAAGGTCCCACATATCATGGGCCCAGCTAAACATCTCAGTTAATAAGAGGAAGCAGATGAAAGACAAAAGAGCTAACACGTGGAGAATGTACCGCCTACGGTTCGCGTGGCCAGACACGCAAA
Source organism: Avena sativa (assembly GCA_916181665.1). Classification (NCBI taxonomy): domain Eukaryota; kingdom Viridiplantae; phylum Streptophyta; class Magnoliopsida; order Poales; family Poaceae; genus Avena; species Avena sativa. The sequence continues at coordinate 147,676,716 of OV702283.1, read as the reverse complement.
ATGTCCTTGGCCTATATGCAGCGGCAAAGGTTGTCAAATGCCCACAAGCAGCGACAAGGCGAAGGCAGCCAGTACGCGGATGCTCTCAGAATTCAAACAGATAACTACGCTTAAGCTATACTATTATATAACAAGAAACTAAACTAATAACAATAAATAAACTATAAAAAAGTCTCTAGTGACCTTATCAGAATAGCGAATTGCTTCCCGTCAATGGCACCAAAAAAGGATTGATACCTTCGATCCGAATTACAGATGCAGTATAGTAGTTTTTTTTCCTAATAGACCTAGGTTTAATCAAACCTTGGTAAACAACGCTAATAGGAATGATAATAAGGACACATTTACAAGACTTTGTTTTTTTGTTTTACCTTTGTTTACCGGACCAATCTAGTTTACTTTATATTGTGGGTTGATTCAATGGATGGAGACAAGCCAGGGTTGTAGATCCACTTGCAGCTGCACATCATATGGGGTAAAAGATAATAAAAAATCATAGTCATATGTAGTGTGCCAATACAGATAATCTTTTGTCACATCCCAAATTTTAGATTTGGTACTGCATAGCATACATGTCATTGCATCATGAACATCATTGCAAAAATTCAGTTTGAAAACATTTTGGCAAAACAACGCACTTGCATTTGCATTTGTCACCTATACTTGAGTGCTTGGTTTCTACCTTGCATCTTCTAGAATGATATATTTTAGTTGTTTGGAAGGCACAGGTGCGTAGAGGGTTCCGACACGAACCCGTAGAACTTTGAATCGCCTCAATCGGAGCTTCACAGCAATTTCTATGACGAACTGAATTTTGTACTTATTTGTAGATATATTTCAGACAGAAAATTCAGTTAAGGAATTGCTGAGGAGAAAAAGAAGAAAACTAAAAAAAACAAAGGGGACAAGCCGGCGCAGCCAGCCAGCCCGCAGGCCCAGCGGCCCACCCGGGCCTGCCAGCAGCAGCCACGCCGAGTGGCGGATAGCGCACAGTGCATGCGCTGCCCGCAAGCCACCGCCCCAGCAGCCCCCTGTCGCCGACAGGTGGGGGCCGCTTGACAGCCGCCATCACCGCCGTCCGTACTGGATACGGAGAGCTCCGTCGCCGCTCGATCGATGTCTGTTTTCCGCGCGAGTTCGGTAGCCGCCCTCCCGCTGCCCCACTACAAGGACCGCGTCGCCACCCCCCTCTTTTTCTACCCCGCCTCGAACCCTAGCCGTCCCGAGCTTGCCCGCCGCCGCCGACATCGCCACCATTGCCGCCGCCGGCGAGCTCGCGAACGAGGTAGGAGACGCCGCCCCGAGCTCTCCCGCTGCCCCCTATGACGTTTCCCTCACTCGACTGAACCACCTCGCGCCGTTTTCCCCCTCTGCAGAGCCCGCCGCCGCCGGGGATTGCTCGCCGGAGCGCGCCACCGCCGTCGCCGCTCCAGCCGCCCGCGGACGCGCCGACCGAAGTCGTCGCCTCCACGAGCTCCGCCGTCTCGCCCCGCACGCCGTCGCACCGACCGCCGCTGCCAAGGATCGCCGGGAGCACCGCCGCCGTCATCGCTGGAGTCACCGCCGCCGTTGACCGCAGGTGACCGCCGCTGTTGACCGCAGGTGACCGCCACCCCCCTCCCTCTGCCCTTCGATCTGGATCCAACGGTCCATGGCTGGTCAGGGCGCTGACTAGTCAGTGCCACGTCAGCGTGGTCAAGTCAGTCAAAGTTTGACTGATGTTTTTAATTCGATTTATCTTTGGCACAAATTAGATAGATCTTGTAAAATCGATAAAAAATAATCTACTGGGCCAAAAATTGCAAATAAAATATGTATGGATTCAGTGTTTCACGTAGAATTTTGCTGTACAGTTGTTTCGTATTTTTGCAGCAAGGATTTGTCTTGATTAATTAAATAGTTTAATGTCCTTTTAGAGTATTAAATTCATAGTAAAAGTTCTACAACTCCGAAAATTGCAAATAAGATGTCCCTGGAATCAGTAGAACAAGAGGAATCTGTTAGTGAATTAAAAGGGTAGACTTACTGTAAATTTACAGAATCTATAAAAAGGCTTACTGGAGTATTTTAATTACCTAGGAAATTCTATAAATCCTTTTTGAATGATTCCAGTTGGTACTGGTTCTATTTTAGGTTGCCTACACAGTGGATATTTTTCCAAGATTTTACAAACAGTTCAATAGCAGTGGCTAAATATTTGGGTTATAGCTCAATTGTTTGTCATTTAAAAATTGCATGCCTTGTTTCCTATACACCTAAAATATTTTCCATGCATGCATACAGTAGGTATACTGAATAAGATTATATAAAGCTACTGTAGCATTGTTCAACTTGTTATGCATGCATCTTGCATTGCCATGTTTGTGTATGGTTATGTTTTGCTGCTTATGTGATTGCAATTGTATCGTGTAGATTGTGACGAATGCAACACTTGCTCGTGTGAGGATTTTTCGTTCGACCGCAACAGCCAAGGCAAATAGATGCTACCTTGTTCATGATGTTGGCCTACTAGTTTTCAATGGATTGTCGTGTATTTTGTAGATGGATGTGTAGGAAAGTACTATCGCTATGCTATGTCCTATTATGTGGTAGGGATTTCCTGTAGATGAGCCGCCGTTGGTAGATGTGCTTAGCCATGCTATGATGAACGAGGGCTGGGTTACATCACTGAAAGTTGTTTCTAAATATGTTGGTTTGCGAAAACTAAAAACAACTTAATCAATGAATCTCCTGGGTGTGATGGGATTGATAATTTTTGGTGGTATCATTGCGGAAAGGCACCCAGGTATCAAGAGAAAATGATTGTCTTCTTTATTTTATAGCTTACGTATACAACTCTATGCCAATAATAAAATGGGCGGTTGGTTGGACTCAGTAGGTTGTGGTAACTCGAACCCACGTATCTAGAGATGTAAAATTTTGGTAGGTTGGACCGGTGTGTGTCGGGTTTGGGGAGCTACTTCCCGAACAGTCTCTTCTTGGACTTCTCCCTATCATCACCCAATATGAGAGTGGTGGTACGAGCTGGGTTGGCCAAGTCACATGGGTAAAATGTACTAACTCGTGCAGGGTGTATAAACTAATCGATTAGCCGTGTCCTTGGTTATGGACATCTGAGTTACTTGATATTGATTTCATGACATGTTTCTCGCTCATTCTAATTTCCTAATTGCTTTAATGTTGATGGTTTAACTTAATTGAGATCCTTTCAAAGAAAATCAAAAACTGTTTACGAAAGTAGGAAAAAGGTATTCATAAATGCAAGCTAGCCACAGCTCTACTTACCAAATATGCATGTAGATGTTAGCTCTATTGTATCCTTTAATAGCTCTACTTGCCATACATTCCATGTATTGACCCTTCCGGGCTGCTACGTTTCATGTTGCAGGATATTCAGATTCTGAGTGATCGTTTTAGGCCACGGTACTCCACTCGGCACTTGCTCACTTGTGGGCAATTTGAAGAATGGAGGATTTATTCTATTTATGTTGCTACTTGAATAAGTTGAGCTAGACTTGAGCTAAGCCTTTATTGTAATAATGATACTCTGGATCTTCGTTATTTATGATACACGGATATTTTGCTATGTTATTCATCTTTATTCTATTGTGAGCCAATGAACCGATCTAGAGATTGGCATGTCACATAGAAGCTACGGTCTTTTCAGAACCGTAGTGTTACATCTTTGTGGGCAGCATACCCTAATATACTAAAGCCCCTGCGAGCAGCAGGCATAGTGATAGCCTTTTGATCCAACCGATTGTACTACGAAGCACCGGGTTACAAATAGTTATTAAGTGATAAAAACAGATCAAAGCCTTAAGGAGAGATGTTGTTGTTGCCCAAATGGGTTGCTAAGCGAAGACCGTACAACCCTTTCTGTCACTGGGTTTCCTATAAGATCGCCACTAGCCAAGTATCTCACCTCAAGCCTTGATCGATCTCGGGGGTCTTGGGTACCTACAAGTACAAAGATTGAGGCAAGAGACAAACAAAAAAGTACAAATCTCTTATTCAAATAATATGCAATACTTCCATAGATTAGATGCACATAATCGCTACGAGGTTTGTCCCCAATCCGCAGCCCATGAGGACTACTCACTCATAACAATAAGATCAAGGATAGAAAACATTGTGCAAAATACTTAGATTTAAATCAAATATTTTTACAATGGTCACCAAATCACAAGGAGATCTTAAGTACAAAGTAATGGCTATGGCTAATGGAGAGGATGGGGGATGAACTATGGTGTAGATCTCGTTTGGTGGTGTTGTGATACAATATGAGAATGGCGGCCCTATGTACGGTGGCTGTGACCTCAAAATATAGAGGCGATTTCTTGTCGCTAGTGCAGGTGGCTTTCTCTGCCATGTAATATAGTTTTGTATCTATGTACTCTTTGACCCTGACTCGGGGTCTTTTTTTTAATTTTTAACATAAGAAAATTTTAGTATGGGTTTTCCCAATGGTTTTACGGTCAAAAAAATATAGGGGCGCCTTCATGATAGTTGTATGGTTTAATGAGACGAAGTCATCGCCACCTCATACGGTCGGGCCGTACAGACAGGCCGCGCGTGTTACGCCGTCTGGCACCTAGAAATATCTCCAGGATTACTTGGTCATCGAAACTTCCTCAAAATCTCTATTTATGACTCCAGATTTCGCATTAAAAGTGTGATTTCGTACACAACACAAATCGAAGCAAGTTTTTGCATATCTTGTAATAATTAGTCATTAGTGACAAATCAAGAGAGATTATTGTCAATTTATTAACGAAAAACAATGTTTAAACGGAATAAAAATGGCAATTTTTGGAGCCATTGGCTACTATACTGCATCCGTAATATGGATCGAAGGTATCAATAAATATAATTTATTATTTATTATTAATATAAATATTTATTCCGAAGCTTTATGAATTAACTTTCATACACCTCCGAATTAATTTGACACCTTCCTAAAATATTCCTAGCGTCCTCTTTTAATGTCTGAAACCATTCCATCCACTCTTGGTGATATCCTGGACTCCTTCAGAATATTCCGAGACGCTCCAAAACATCCTGTCAGAATTACTTCATCCTACTATCTCATTCGCAATCATATTCTAAAATGTCGTAAACGTCTTAACTGTGTGATCCAGTAGGTTCGGATATTTGCGGACATGTCTGGAACTCATTCCAACGATAATGATTACTATCAGTGTCTTGATACAAGTAGCAATCCCCGCAAATAACACGAAGTTCTTTATCGTGTGAACAGTAGTATTGAGTCCAATACATATCATATTGATTCGTCGATACTTTATATTTCCAAGATGAAACACTAGGTTGTTCTCGTTTCCTGACATGTACTTTCTACTCATCCCATAGTAACGATGTTTCAGTGTTCAACAACTTGATCACGTGTCTGGAAAGACGATGACGAACATCATAGTACATGAGCCAGCCTAGAGTGTATTTCTCCATTGTCAGGAGTATGAATTCCTATAAGCACACTATGTGAATGATTGGCGAACCATATGGTATGAACAACCATCAAATTTATAATTACTTCGTTAAGAGCAACATTTGAAGAATCTTGCCACGTCCATATTATACCTAAGTTCACATGTGTCTCGTGGTTAAATGATTTCTAGTAAACGCAATATAATGTCTTACGATATTAAACCGATAATTATATTGACGATGCGTTTCATGGTATCTCATGTTTGGGTCTATTCATTCTTGTTGTTCTCCAACAACTCCGATCACATATGTCATTAGCAACAACATAATCACATTGCCACTTTGCCCATAGTTAGGAAACCGAAACTATCGTTGACATACATACTTGTCATAGAGGCATGACCAGGGATATCTTTATATGGTGTTTGTCATCCCACACATGTATTATGATTTTCCTCCAAATACACATTATTCAAAACTAATACAATTATAGCCGGAAACCCCTTTCTACACCTAGGTGCATATGCACCTGTTATGATTTTTTTTGAAAATTAGAAAATTTTGAAAAAAAATGATCATGTGTACCTTCATGTTTGAGGTGCACACGAAGACATTCCACCGAAAACCGATATGTTTTGTGTGTTGTGTAAAAAAGACATTTTTTGCGTTGTGGAGCACGTTATTTTAGCACCAATTTTTGTTTTTTTTGCACAAGCCACTCAAAATGTTCATTTTTCATGAAACAACATTACGCACACCTAAAACTTGAAGTTTTACATGCACATATTTTTTTTGAATTTTTTTGGCATTTCAAATGTTCACCAAAATCAAATTCAAATAAAGGATGCATATGCACCCTGGCGCAAAAAAGCCACGTCTAATTATAGCACAGGATGATAAACTTAATTATGAAACAGAAATATGAATAATAACACATTTCTTATTGCCTCTAAGGCAATATTTTCATCAGTCTCCCACTTGCACTAGAGTCGGTAATCTAGTTTACATTTAGCATTCTAACACCTATGGCATCCCGGTGTTGTTCATGCTTTGCAAGCGTGAGTAATTTTCTCAACGGATATGCCACATTCAGATCTATCTGTATTTTGCACAACTTTATGTCACCATCATGCACAAACTGGCGTATGAGATGAAATCGATGTTGTACATGCTTGTTATTTGGGCGGGACCTTGGTTTCTTTGCTTGAGCGATGGCACCATTGTTGTCACAATGAATCTCCATTGGCTCTAATGCACTTGGAACCACACGAAGTTTTGAGATGAAGTTCTTCATCCAGACACCCTCCATTGCGGCATCTGATGCTGCTATGTACTCTGCCTGTGTTGTAGAGTCCGCAATCGTATCTTGCTTAGAACTTTTATAGCTCACCGCTCCCTCATTCAAGGTGAACACATAACCGTATTGAGATCTAAAATCATCAGGATCGGTGACAGAGCTTGCATCGGTGTAACCCCTTGCAACGAGATCTTTGTCACCTCCATTTAAGAGAAACATATCCTTAGTCCTTCTCAAGTATCTAAGTATATTTTTACTGCTATTCAGTGATTCACACTTGGTATCTTCTTGTAACACTTAGAGAATATGATACATCTGGTCTCATACATATCATGGCATACATGATTGAACCAATGGCTGACGACTATGGGACTTCACTCATGTCATTATGCTCAGCATCTGTCATAGGGCATTGCTTCTTGCTTAGTGGTTTTCCATGTACCATTGGAAGTGATCCCTTCTCAGATTCTTCCATTTTTGAACCTCTTCAAAACTTTGTCTAGATATGTATCTTGAGTAAACCTTATCAGGCGCTACGATCTATCTCTATAGATCATTATTCCCTATATATAAGCTTCTTCACCCAAATATTTCATTGAAAATTTTCTTCAATGATTCCTTTATAGTGTTTAACAAATGTTTTATCATTTACAATGAAAAATATGGCATCCACATATAGTATTAGAAACGCTATCACGCTCCCACTTTCCTTCTTGTATACACAAGACTCTTGTCTGTTCTTAATGAAGCCAAAACTCTTTACCACTTCATCAAAACGAAGGTTCCAACTCCATGATGATTTCTTGAGTCCATAGATGGATCTATGAAGTTTGCACACCTTTCCAGCATATTTAGAATTTACAAAACCCTCGATTTGTACCATGTACACATCCTCGGTTAGCTTCCCATTTAAGAACGATGTTTTGACATCCATCTGTCATATTTCGTAAGTAATATGTAGCTATTTCTAGAAGAATCCGAACAAACTTAAGCATCGCTACGGGAGAGAAAGTCTCATCGTAGTCAACTCCTTGAATTTGTCGAAATCCCTTTGCAACAAGTCATGCTTCATGAACATTAACATTACCGCATGCGTCTGTTTTCTTCTTATAGATCCTTTTACATTCTATAGACTTTACGCCTTCAGGAGGGTCCATCAAGTTCCAAACTTGATTCTCGTACATGGATTCTATCTTGGATTTCATGGCTTCTTGCCATTTGACGGAGTCAGGGCTCATCACAGCTTCTTTATATGTAGTTGGTTCATCGTTGTCTAACAACAATACTTCATCTTCAAATCTTACGACCGGAAGATGAACTCTACCATATCTACATGGTTCAATAGGAGCATTAATTTCCTGGACTACAACACTTATAGGCGCGCCAGCATCTGATGGCGCCATAGGCATTTCCAAAATGGCTTTTGGTTCTGCACTACTCTGTCCATCTTGCTCTGGTTCAATAACCTCATTAATATCTATTATCATGTGATATCCAAGCACATTACTAAATATGATTGATAGGATACTCATACCAACAAGTTGCAATTTATTTTCCGGAAGCTCATTCGAAAAGAACTCTAAGGTTAAGCGTGCTTGGCCTAGAGCAATTCTAGGATGGGTGACAGACCGGGAAGTGGGTACCAGACGCGCACGAGTGAGGATAAAGTGCGTAGAAAATACTAGTGTTGGTCTGTGGTGCCAATCTAGATATCCTATTAAGCTACCAGGAGTGACACCCCCGGGGCCCAGTGGACGGGGTGTTACAAGTGGTATCAAAGCCGATCCTTGCGGTTAAAACGGGTGTGTGCGGGTCATTGGCGGGACATGTGGAGCATGACACATGTGGCCCGGAGTGGACACGACATGGCACATGTGCTGGCACTGGACGCACATACACATGGCGGGTGTGTGCGGGTCAATGGCGGGACATGTGGAGCATGGCGCGTGTGGCCCGAAGTGGACATGGCATGGCACATGTTCCGACACTGGATGCACATACGCGTGCCAAGAGGGAACATTCCTGGGGTGTGCTTGATCGATGAGGGCATCGATCTTCTAAAGGGTGGGTGTATGTGACATCCAAGCACGTGACTTAATAGGATTGATAGGATACTCATACCAACAAGTTGCAACTTATTTTCTGGAAGCACATTCGAAAAAAACAAGTGACACCCCGGAAAGTGGGTACCGGGTGCGCACGAGTGAGAGGACAAAGTGCGCAGAAAAGACTAGTGTTGGTATATGGGGCCAGTCTAGATATCCTATTAAGCTACCCGAAGTGACACCCCCGGGGCCTAATGGACGGGGTGTTACATATCCTCTCACTCAAACTGTTAGCGAGAAAATCCTTCTCAAGAAATGTTCCTCCTCGCGCGACAAATATATTTCCTTCAGTTTTGTGGTAGAAAATACCCAATAGTTTCCTTAGGGTAACCTACAAATATGCATTTGTCTGAATTGGGATCAAACTTATTTGTCTGCAAACGTCTTACATACGCTTTGCAATCCCAAATTTTAAGAAACGACAAGTTGGGTTTCTTGCCAAACCACAACTCATATGGTGTTGTCTCAACGGACTTTGATGGCGCTCTATTAAGTGTAAAAGTTGCAGTATCTAAAGCATAGCTCCAAAATGACAAAGGGAGATCATTTAACGACATCATAGATCTCAGCATGTCCAACAAAGTTCGATTACGCAATTCCGACAGTCCATTCCGATAGCAATTACTGCAACGCTTGCGCCATTCCCAACGTGCATCGTCACCTCGTTCTTGCCAAGCTTTCTAGGATTCCGAAGCTCCTGTATCGAATTGCAAATATTATCAACTAATCTGGTATCAAATACCCAAGAGTTACTCTTAGGACCTTGCAAGTAAACATCAATAACAAACATGTATATTAGATATACCTGAGCTGGATGATCCGGTCTTCTGTTTCTCCGCTAAGTGTCAACACCCGGATTTTTAATCACAGATGCCTGTTATGCCATACATCGCAATCCCAGGATTACCATTTTTGCGAGACATAACAGATTGGATATCACAGTACATCATCCATTACAAACCATACATAAGGTCTTACACAAATAAGGATCTCAGGATCCAGTTCTTAATACAATTCAAGCAGCGGAATAACGTAATAGTAATGATAGCGTAGGAGAAGCTCCATTTTCAGGGTCACAGGCAATGATAACGATGGGAGATGATCCTAGTTGTCGTAACCTTCCTGTTGTCCTTCTTCCTAATACTCCTCTTCATAGTCTGACCACGGGAATAGCCAGGGACAAAGCCATGAGTACTTTTTAAGTACTCACAAACTAATACTAACAAGTGAAGTGGTATTGAATAGGATATACTAAGCTCTAGGGTTGTTTTGCAAAAAGCCAGACTTACCTCTACTAAGTTCAGAATCAAAGAAAGCTAGTTGAAAGTTTTATAACACCTAAGTGGGAACTTGAATTTCATGTCACAACACTGTTGTGTTCAAGTCAAAGTCACAAATCATTTCATAAGTCATTTTGAAAACATCTGACGATGGAACAGTATGGCCACTCCAACTGTCCATAACCACGGACACGGCTATTCAAATAGTTTGACACTCTGCAGAGATTGTACACTTTCACCACAACATTCGATACATCCGTCAGGAACAATCCTGAATTCACCATACTCAGTATGCGGATAATCAATCCTAACCTTTCAATTACACGCCCTAGTATAGGCACCTCTCCTGTGAGTTTAACCTCCCAACCATGACCACCTGTCATCTTGGGTACTGCATAGGTGGACAATCTTCACAAGGTAGCCTCATCTCAGACCTTGGCCGCAAGGTAACCCATACTAAGGTATATAAATTTTCAGTCAAGCCCTACCCAAATTTTGGGTATTGTGGTTGTACGGTAAAATTGGAACGGTATCGCATCCAGACAACCACCAGTTTTGTAAAGGGCTAAGGCTCATGCCTTAACATTTTCATCATCATAAATCATTTGGTGTTTCGGCAACACATGTCAAAACATTTCTGTAGAATGACTCATCATTCTAAGGTTTTCATAACCATTTTCACCAAGTACTCCCATCTAAAGTTGATCAAGTTTTATGCTTAGCACTAGCATCTACAAGTGGGGGTAAATACTAATGAGGGGTGGTAAACAAGTGTATCTTATCTAAGTAAAATATCATGCTTCAGGATAATATCAAGATTATCTAACTTAGGCCAAATTTTATGCTCTTTATGCTACCTTCAATTATCTTTCTAGAACCTACAAGTCACTAAGTAAACTTTTGATAGAAAGCTTTTAATAAAGAAAATAAAATACTAAGCTTGCAAGTAAAACTAGGATGGTGTGTCAAGTGGGTATAATCACATATGCTTAAGGCATATAGTTGTCATAATAACAAGAAGGTAGTAGCTTGCATAAGTAGAGTATCTTGCAAGTGTTAGCTTGCCTTGTGCAGAGTAGTGGTTGAAGTTCTCCTCGGCTTCTTCCTCGTAGTATCCTCCTTATTCCTCATATCCTTGGTCGGTACTAGCGTCTATAAATAAATACGAGGTACAAAATCACCAAACAATACTTAACTATTTCTAATCATCACACAAAGGTTCACACTAGATGATCTAGAATCATCGCTAACATTACAAGATTAAAGCACTTGTATCATTTATTTTATTTTAGAAAAGTAATTTCTACTCATTGAAAAACTACTTAAGATTTAATATTCTCCAACTAAAACATGGGATCATGTTGACACATGTCATCACCACGTATTTCAACACATGGGAATGTGATTTAAAGTGGTGTCACAATTTAATAAGGTTTAACCTATTATTTTAATTAATTAAAGTGACTAGAAATGCCTATGTGGAATTATTTTATTACTTGATCATTATTTCTATGAGTAAACCTATATATTTTTATGTATTCTGAAAGGTATGGTTAAATGGGATTTTTGAGAGTTGGAATCAACTCAAAAGCTCTTATGGTTGAATTTTGAAAAATGTTTGAATGCAGATAAGCTTCTGCCTTGTTATTTTTACCATGGGTGATCTACAATTCTAAATGGTTTGAATCCAACGGGCTTGGATTAAGCATTTCATTACCTTTCTAACAAAATTGGTTTCATGCATTTTGGTTCAGTTAATCGAGCTGGGTTGATTTTTGAATCTAGGTACAGAACTAAGTTTAGAACTAAATGAATAAAACTAAATTTGAATTGTTGGGTCACGCGGAAGGTTTAACTGGGCCGGCCCACTATGCACAGTGCACGCGCGGGCTGGTTAACTGAGCGACCCAACTCGTCAGTGAGACAACGAGGGGCGAAGCGATATGGGGCGATTAGGATCGTAGGATCTAACTCTAATCGAACGGCTCTGGTTCCTCGTCCACGTCGAGCAGCGCCGGCGAGATAGAACCCTAGCGCGGCCGGTGGGGGTTGTGGGAGGCTCACCGGGGCTCAGGCGATGGTCGGCGACAGGGGCGAACGACGAAGTCGACCACGGCGATTCTCCTGGTACCGGCAGCTTCTCCTGGGGCGGCTCCAATCGACAACACCTCTCCTCCTCTACAGTGGAAAACTCTGGTGAAATTCCGGCCACCTGGTGCTCGCCTTGCTCCGGGAGTGAGTGGGTGTGATCAATGAGAGATGGGGAGTGAACTGATGTGAAGAAAATGAGCGGGAGAGGCCTCCTTTTATAGTGGCTAAAGGGGACCGAATGGCACAGGAGGAGCTCGTCGGTGTCGACGGCACAGAGTGCTACTAGCATGGGCGATGATAGGGGGCAGTGCTGTGCTCCATGGCGACGCTAAACGGTGTTGTGGCGAGGCGTGGGGCGGTTCTGAATGGTCAGAACGTTGCGGCGCTCTGGGCGGGTCCGACAGAAATTTTAATGGCGCACAACGTGCATGGTCCGCGCGGCGGCGAACGAGGTTGTCTGGAGGGATGCTGGGGTGCTGGCGATCACGTCTGCAAGCGGCGAGGGCGGCACGTGGTCTGTGGGCTGGTGTCGCTGACGGCGCACTAGCGCGCTCTCGGCTCGCACGCAGAGGGACTGGGCGCGTGCTTCGCGGGTGGTCTAATGACTGGCTGCGCTCGGGGATTGGACAGGGAGTGGCGGTGCACGGTGGCATGCGTCCCAGACATGGTGGCTAGGCTTGGTGCTTGCTCTGTCTAGCTAGCCATGGTTGGCTGGCAAGGGTGCCTTCGGGTTGGCATGGCATGGTGCAATGGGTAGGGGCTAGGGGTGGTCAAGGCACTGGTTGGCACTGGGGGAGATAAGTGTGATCAATGGTGAACAATTCTTAGCCAAATTACTGCTCAAAACAGTGAAGTTTGGCCAGTTTGATTTTCTGTCTCCAAGTGTTTGATGAAATGGCCGCAAGAAATTCAAATTTTAATTTTGGATTCAAACTTGGTGGGTTTGCTAGGCACATACTAGGGAGTCTCTGGTTAGTTGGATTAGTCAAGGGGCACTGGTTTGGTTGGTTTTTGAAAAGGTGTGATCTTCACATGTTTTAAAGATTCAATTTTGAATTGTGATTTGAATGAGGTTGTCAAATGTTTCTGTAAGTTTGAAAGGTGGGCTTTGATTCATTTTTACTTGGTCTAGCAAGGGGTGAAAATATTTGGAAAAGTTTATGTTTGAAATCTTGGACTAGAAACATGGAAAGTGACCTAGTGAGCAAGATTGGCAAAAATGACCATTTGCCTTATTTGATTTGTTTTTGATTTTTTCCTTGATTTGTTTCTGCTTGGAAATGTTTTAGATGATGCTATATTCATCTTTGAACCATTCCTTACTATTTAGGTTAATCACACAAGTCCATTCATTCATACAATCATCACATACACACATGCATTCATTTGGTTTTTATTTAATCAAAGTTTTTGTTAACCCTAATTTTAGTGATTAGAATTTGAAAATCATGATCAATATTTTTGGGATGTTAAAAACCTTCCCTCCTTAAAAAAATCTCGTCCCAAGATTTGAAAAAGAATAAAAAAGATTACCTAGGATTTAAAGAGATCGGGAAACTCCGTCCTGATGTGATCTTCTCGTTCCCATGTAGCTTCTTCTTTAGTGTGGTTTCTCCACTGAATCTTGAGAAACTTGATGCTTCGGGTTCTAGTGGTTTCTAAAGCTTCTTACAAAATACGGATGGGTACTTCGGGATACGTCAAGTCATCGTTGATCTCTATGGTTCTGTGATCAATGTTCTTGAAAACTTCAGTCTTCTCCGGAACTTCATGGCATTTGCGAAGTAACGATATATGGAACACATTGTGCACCGATATATCTAGGGGCTAATTTTCCTTTGAGCTGGAAACGTTGAATTCCCTTCAAAGGCGACACTTTGAGATACACAAAATCTCCGATATTGAAAACGAGGTCTTGACGTCTCTTGTCGTGTAACTCTTCTGTCTGGATTGGGCGGTCTTAAGGTGCTCACGAATCTTATGAACTTTCTCTTCTACTTCTCGTAGGATGTCAGGTCCGAAAATCTGACTCTCTCCTACTTCCGACAAATTCAAAGGTGTGTGACACTTCCTTCCATACATGAACTCAAATGGGGCCATTTGCAAACAAGCTTGATAACTGTTGTTGTATGAAAATTCTGCGAAAGGTAGACAGTCTTCCCATTTAGATCCATACTCTAGCACACATGCTCTCAACATATCCTCGAGTATTTGATTTACTCGCTCCGTTTGTCCATCGGTCTGAGGGTGATACTGAAAAAACATGTTCGGCCCCATGTGTGGTTTTGGTAATTAATGACAATCTTTATGGACTAATGTGTGTATTAAGTTATACTTGTAGGATTTGTCCATTAGCATCGCTTGGAGCATGTGTTGGCTTCAATGTCGATGAAATGGGAAGAAGATGTGATGTGCAAGCTCAAAATGCGCCATCTATAGAAGATCTCATGTTTGAGGCTTGCCATCCTCGGTGATCATGGATCGATGATGAAGAATCAAGAAAGGCGTTACATATTGAGAAGGGCAAGATCGTCTACATCGAGTCCAATTGGAATGCTCAAGGCAAAGGTATAATCTTGATAGGTTTTCCCTTTTGCCGGTCTCACGTTGTGTGTGTGAGACCGGGTTTAGGATAGATAACCGTACTATTAAGAGGGGCTCTCGTATGAGTAATTCGATCACATCGTTCGGAGAGAGCTCAAACCTTTGCATATTTGCATCATCATATTTGGTTGTTATTTGGTCTTATCCATGTGAGGATATAGAGCTTGTGGTAATCTCCATAACAAGCTCTTGTTCATCAAAATCGGATCTTCCGTTTGTATCTTGTTGCGATTTTGATCTTGACAGCTTTTCGGTTTCTCACCAAGTGAGGTATCTCACATTATTATACATGATACATTCTCACTTGTTCACCAAGTGAGGTTTGAATTTTCCTAGGTACCAAAATGCGGTAGTACCGCATTTTAGTACCTGGCGCGTCAGTAGGTTTTGGAAAGTTGCCAAATGCCACTTCCCTCCTAGGTACCAAAATGCGGTAGTGCCGCATTTTAGTACCTAGCACGGCAGAAGGTTTTTGACAAGTTTCCAAAAGCCACTGCCGGGCTAGGTACGAAAAAGCGGTAGTACCGCATTTTAGTACCGAGCGCGGTAGAAGGTTTTTTACTTCGTCATTTGGATCTATTCTCCCTTGCTGGACTATGATGTTTCTTTGCATGATCTTATAGAGGTTGTTGTCCTCTTCGAAACGAGCCCAAGATCATCGAAATCGGAGTCCGGATGCAAAAGTTATGGCTGTTTTCGTTCTGTGATGACCGGTAGTACCGGACCAGGATCCGGTAGTACCGGGGTCCGGTAGTACCGCTTTTTGGTACCGGGGAGCGCAGAGAGAAAATGCGTTTGGAGTCCCAGGAACCCCAGGAAATGTACGGTAGTGCCGGGAAAGTCCGGTAGTACCGGGAAAAAGTCCGGTAGTACCGGAAATCGCGTTTTTGGGCTGCAACGGTTGGATTTTGGAGGGACCTATATAAGGGGCCTTCTTCCCCAATGGTTCCTCAACCATTCTTGCAAGTTTTCCCCTCCATTGTTGACCTTCTTGAGCTTGCTTTCTCTCAATCCCTCCAATGATTCTTGCATATTCTTGAGGGATTTGAAAGAGGAGATCTAGATCTACAATCCCACCAATCAATCTTTCCTCTAAGTGAGGGGAACATATTGGGATCTAGATCTTGGAGTGTTTTGTGGATTTCCTCCATTGTTCTTCCTCTCTTATTCCCCCATAAGCTTTTGTAGCTTTGGTGGAATTTGGGAGAGAAGGATTTGAACACCTTTGTGGTTTTCTTGCCATTTGCATTTGGTGCATCGGTTTGAGTTCTCCTCGGAGGATTTGGTTTGAGTTGCTCATTGGAGCTTGTCCCTCTTGGGTTCTTGGAACCCTAGACGGTTTTGTGGCCTTGGTGGCATTTGTTGAGGCCTTTTGTGGCATTTGTTGGGAGCCTCCAATTAAGTTGTGGAGTTGTGCCCCAACCTTGTGAGAGGTTCCGGTTGCCACCGACAAGTGCACCGATAGTGGAAGCGTGGATCGATCCCATTGGAGTGAGATTCACCGGAGAATAAGGGAGGCCTTTTGTGGCGTTGGTGCTTTGATACCACACCCTCTCCAAACGAGACGTACTCCATGTTGGGAGGAACTCGGTAAAATATCGGTGTCCCCGCGTGCCTCGGTTATCTCTATACCCGAGCTCTTTACTTATGCACTTTACATTGTGATAGCCTTCGTGCTTGAAGTAATATATATCTTGCTATCACTTTGTTGCTTGTATTTCTTAGCATAAGTTGTTGGTGCACATAGGTAAACCTTAGTTGTTTCTAGGTTGTGCTTTACAAAGTAAACACTAGTTTTATTCCGCCCTTGTTGAGCCACTCTAGGAAAAGTTTTAATCGCCTATTCACCCCCCCTCTAGGCGACATCCGTATCCTTTAAATTGGTATCAGAGCCTGGTCTCTCATTTTAGGCTTCACCGCCTTGAGAGTAAAGATGTCGGCTAGGGGATTAGTGCACAAGGACACGCTCACATTCGATGGCACAAATTATGGTGTTTGGAAAATTCGCATGCTTAATTTATTTCAGGAAATTCACCCAATTATCGAGGGCTATCTATATGTGGGTTTCTCTTCTCCTATGGATACCCAAAACGAATCTTTAGAGGAGAAGTTGAACTCTCATATAGATGCTCTAACTACTAAAATTCTTTTGCATGTTGTGAGCAATATAGTGTAGGGTTCGCAGCATAGAAAACAAAATTTTTCCTACGATGTGAACTATATACCAAGATCTATCTACTAGATACAAACAACGGACGGATGTATATCCGTAGAGAACATACCCTTGAAGACCGACAAAGCTTAACGAGTTCAACTCGTGGTTGATGTAGACGATCTCTTGCCGATCTCAAGATCAAGAGGAAGTCCTAGCGCCGCAAATCAGCAGCGCATCCGTGCTCGCACACACGTTCGAGGCACCGAGCAACCTCCGCCTCCTCGCTCCAGCGATGCAGCGGAAGCACAACTCTTTCTTGCCGAATAGCCACCGGGAACATGTATCTCGCTAGTCCGAGACCATGGGGGATAAATTCTAGAGGGGGAGAGAGATCCTTCACGAGGAGGTGTGAGAGACAAGTGAGGAGGGGGGCTCCTTTTATAGGAGGAGGGGGGAACCCCAAAGGGGTGGCCGGCGCATGGGGGCTGCCCCCTTGCCCTCCCCTCTTCATGTGGGTGGACACTCCACTCACAAATCTCCTTTAAATTCCCTCCACTCAAAAGTCCACTCAAATTCCCATTAAATTTCCACCAAATTTAATGCAAACTCTCATTAAATAAAACTCTTTTATTTTATTCAGAATTTTGTCAATTACTTTAATGACAAACATTCACAAATAACCCCTTGCTAGAATTCTATTTCACATGCATAACCACTTTATGCAATTTCACCCGAAAACCTGTTTCGGTATCTAGTGAAATAAATTCCTACGCTTGTTCATTCTTTCGGCATGAAACATTTGCTCCAATTGGATGTCGGTGTCTCTTAAGTGTGTCACCCTATGGTTCGTGAATAATGCGGACATGATCGAGACCCGTCTCGGATCAATAATCAGAAGCGGGATCTGGAGACCCATACTGACTCCCACACATTCAACGACGACTTTCTTGTGATCGTCGGAACCTTTTACGCTAGTATCTTAATCCCTTTGTTTCACGATATATTACATGTCCGAGATTCAATCATCGGTATCTCCATACCTAGTTTGATCTCGTTACCGACATGCACTCTTTTCTCGTTCCTGTGATATAACATTCTAGTGATCAAATCACTTGCTTGCAAGCTAATCAATGTGATATCACCGAGAGGGCCCAGAGTATATCTATTCGTCATCGGGATGAACAAATTCCACTCTCGATCCATGAGCCTCAACATAACACTTTATTAGTTCTGAATCCATCTTTATAATCACCCTGTTATGGTGTGACGTTTGATGTTATCAAGAAACTCTTCCGGGGTTAGTGATTGACATGATCTCATGGTCTAAGGATTAGGATCACTTCGTAAGTTGTTTTAGCAATATAAACTCAATGACTTTGATTGTAATGCTATACTTCGGATGAATATTCATCACACCATTACACTAATGTTGTGATCCCGTTATTAACAACATCCAATGTCCATGATCAGGAAACCTTGATCATCTTGTTAATCAACGAGCTAGTTTATGAGAGAGGCATAACTAGGAACTTTCTGTTTGTTTATTAAACACACATGTATTAACGTTTCCGTATTAATACAATTATAGCATGCAAAATAAACATCTATCATATACTTGGAATACACATAATAAACACTTTATATTGCCTCTCAGGGCATATTCCCTTCAGTCTCCCACATGCACTAGAGACAATAATCTAGTTACATAGTGATAAATCTAACACCCATTGAGTTCTGGTGTTGATCATGTTTTGCTCTAGGGAGAGTTTTAGTCAACGGATCTGCTACATTGAGATCCGTATGTACTTTACAAATCTGTATATCTCCATCCTTGACATGCTCGCGGATGGAGTGAAACCGGCGCTTAATATGCTTGGAATGCTTGTGAGACCTTGGCTCTTTGGCATTGGCAATGGCACCATTGTTGTCACAATGGATCACCATTGGGTCCAACGCGTTTGCCACCACTCCTAGTTCGGATATGAACTCCTTCATCCAAACTGCTTCCTGAGCCGCTTCTGAAGCAGCAACATATTCGGCCTCCGTTGTTGATCCCGCTACCACAGGTTGTTTGGAGCTCCTCCAACTAACCGCTCCGCCGTTTATGAGAAATACGTATCCGGATTGAGACTTAGAGTCATCCGGATCGGGTGTCAAAGCTAGCGTCGACATAACACTTAGCGACGAGCTCTTCTTCACCTCCGTATACAAGAAACATATCCTTAGTTCTTCGTAAGTACTTAAGGATATTCTTGACCGCTATCCAGTGTTCCGAACCTGGATCTGATTGGTACCTACTAGTCAAACTAATAGCATGTGCCACATCCGGTCTTGTACATAGCATGGCGTACATTATAGAGCCTATGGCTGAAGCATAGGGGACTTTGTCCATTATCTCTCTTTCTTCCGCCGAAGCCGGACTTTGAGTCTTACTCAATGTCTTGCCTGCAACATAGGTAAGAACCCCTTCTTACTTCCGTCCATTTTAAACTTCTTTAAAATCTTATCAAGGTATGTACTTTGCGATAGCCCTATTAGGCGCCTAGATCTATCTCTATAGATCTTTATGCCTAATATGTATGACGCTTCACCTAGGTCCTTCATTGAAAATTTGCTGTTTAGATAACTTTTAACACTGTTTAAAAGATCTATATCATTTCCGATCAATAATATGTCATCCACATATAATATCAGAAATGCCACATTGCTCCCACTCACTTTCTTGTAAATACAAGCTTCTCCATAAGTTTGGACAAATCCAAACTCTTTGATCACCTCATCAAAGCAGAGATTCCAACTTCGTGATGCTTGCTTCAATCCATAGATGGATCGCTGAAGCTTGCACACCTTGTTAGCATCCTTAGGATCGACAAAACCCTTTGGTTGTATCATATACAACTCTTCTTCAATATTACCATTGAGAAACACGGTTTTGACATCCATCTGCCATATCTCATAATCGAAATATGCAGCAATTGCTAACATAATCCTAACTGACTTTAGCATCGCTACGGGAGAGAAAGTCTCATCGTAGTCAACTCCTTGAATTTGTCGAAACCCCTTTGCGACAAGTCGAGCTTTATAGACGGTCACATTACCATCAGCATCAGTTTTCCTTTTGAAAATCCATTTGTTCTCCACGGCCTTTCGGTCATGAGGTAATTCCACCAAGTTCCAAACTTGATTTTCATACATGGATTCCATCTCGGATTTCATGGCTTCTAACAATTTGTTGGAATCCGGGCTCATCATCGCTTCTTCATACGTCGCAGGGTCATCATTTTCATCAACCATGAAATTCATGACAGGATTTCCGTATAGCTCGGGAGCTGCACGCGTCCTGTTTGACCTGCGAGGTTCGGTAGTACTCTCTTTCGGAATTTCATGATCATTATCATTAGTTCCCTCTTCAACAGGTGGAGCCAACTCCGGAACAACTTCCGGCGCTGCGCTACTCGCCATACTTTGAAGAGAAGGTTCCACAACCTCTTCGAGTTCTACCTTCCGACTACTCACACCTTTCGCGAGAAACTCTTTCTCTAGAAAGGATCCATTCTTGGCAACAAAAACCTTGCCCTCGGATCTGTGATAGAAGGAATACCCAATAGTTTCTTTAGGGTATCCTATGAAGACGCATTTTTCCGCTTTGGGTTCGAGTTTATCCGGTTGAAGTTTCTTCACATAAACATCGCATCCCCAAACTTTAAGAAATGATAGCTTAGGTTTGTTTCCAAACCACAATTCATACGGTGTCTTTTCAACGGATTTAGATGGTGCCCGATTTAAAGTGAATGCAGCAGTTTCTAGTGCATAACCCCAAAATGACAACGGCAAGTCCGTCAGAGACATCATAGATCGAACCATATCTAATAAAGTACGATTACGACGTTCTGACACACCATTTCGCTGTGGTGTTCCGGCAGGTGTGAGTTGTGAAACAATTCCACACTCTTTCATGTGAGTGCTAAACTCGTAACTTAGATACTCACCTCCACGGTCGGACCGTAGAAATTTGATCTTTCTATTACGATGATTTTCCACTTCATTCTGAAATTCCTTGAACTTTTCAAAGGTTTCAGACTTGTGTTTCATCAAGTAGATATAACCGTATCTACTCAAATCATCCGTGAAAGTAACAAAATAACGATATCCACCTCGCGCCGACACACTCATTGGACCACATACATCAGAATGTATGATTTCCAATAAATCTGTTGCCCGTTCCATTGAACCGGAAAACGGCGTTCTAGTCATCTTGCCCATAAGGCATGGCTCACACGTATCAAATGATTCATAATCAAGTGATTCCAAAAGTCCATCCGAATGGAGCTTCTTCATGCGTTTAACGCCAATATGACCTAGACGGCAGTGCCACATATATGAGGATATATCATCATTAAGTTTAATCCTTTTAGCATCAACATTATGAATATGTGTAACATTATCATCGAGATCTAATAGAAATAAACCATTCATCATCGGTGCATGACCATAAAAGATTTCATTCATATAAATGGAACAACCATTGTTCTCGGATTTAAATGAATAACCACTTCGCATCAAACACGATCCAGATATAATGTTCATGCTCAGTGCAGGCACCGGATAACATTTATTCAAGTTTATAACTAATCCCGACGGCAAGTGGAGAGGCACCGTTCCGACGGCGATCACATCAACGCTTGATCCATTGCCGACACGCATCTTGACCTCACCCCTTGCTAGCGGTCGCTTGTTCCGCAGCCCCTTATTCGAGTTACAAATATTAGCAACTGAACCGGTATCAAATACCCGGGTGCTACTGCGAGCACTAGTCAAGTACACATCAATAACATGTATATCATATATACCTTTGTTTGCCTTGCCGGCCTTCTTGTCTGCCAGATACTTGGGGCAGTTGCGCTTCCAGTGGCCAGTCCCCTTACAATAGTAGCACTCGGAATCAGACTTAGGTCCAACTCGGGGTTTCTTTTCAGGCGCGGCAACCGGCTTGCCACCCTTACTTCCCTTCCATTTTCCCTTCTTGTCTTTCTTGAAACCAGTGTTCCTATTGATCATCAACACTTGATGTTCCTTTTTGATCTCCACTTCTGCAGTTTTAAGCATTGACAGAAGCTCGGGGAGAGACTTCTTCATGCCTTGCATATTATAGTTCATCACGAAGCTCTTATAGCTAGGTGGCAGAGACTGCAGAACACGATGGATGCCTAAGTCAATGGGAATCGATATTCCCAAGGACACAAGCTTATCGGCGTAACCCGACATCTTGAGTACATGCTCACTAACAGAGCTGTGCTCTTCCATCATGCAGCTAAAGAACTTTTCTGAACCGTTGTAGCTCTCTATAGCAGCATGTGTGTCGAAAATCATTTTCAACTCACCCATTGTATCAAATGCATTGCCGTTTTCGAAACGCTTTCGAAGTTCCGGCTCTAGCCCATACAATATGCCGCAATGAACTAAGTTGTGGTCCTCCTGACGAGTCTGATAGACATTCTTCTCCTCGTTAGGGGCATCATCAAAAGGTGGGGGGCCTAACGGCGCTTCTAGCACATATTGCTTTTGTGCAGCAGAGAGGAGAATCCTCAAATTCATGGCCCATTCGGTAAAGTTGCTACCGTTCGTTGCTAGTTTCTCTTTCTCCATGAACACATTGAAATTAAAAGCAGGTGGTGCCATCTACAACAGAATTTGTAAAGTTTAGACTAAGTGTATGATAGATTGAGTTCAACTAATCTATATTACGAATGAATTCCCACTCAAAAACGACATCCCTCGTGCCTTTTTGGTGATCACATGAACCAAATCCACTACACCAAGTCCGATCATCACGTGAGTCGGTATAGCTTCAAAGGCGAGCATCAAATGGGCATCATATCAACTATATGACTCATGCTTAACCTTTCGGTCTGTGTTCCGAGGCCATGTCTGTACATGCTAGGCTCGCCAAGTTAGAACCTTAGTATTCGCGTGTGTAACTGTTTTACACCCGAAATATGGTCGTGGATCCAAGAACACCCGATCATCACGTGATGTCTTGGAGCGACGAAAACATAATCGGTGCATACTAAAGGAAGAACACATTCTTATCTTGATATTTAAATGAGGGATCATCTTATTATGCTAACAAAGCGCTAAACAAGCAATATAAGATGCTATAAAAACATCATATGTTTATTAGTGAAATGATATGGTTCCCGCAGATGATCTCTATCATGTGCTTCGTGGTATGATCACTATCATACCTATATGTGTAAATCCAAGGTCTATGGATTTTACACGCTATGTGTGTTGTAAGAGTATCATCTCATACTTCTACTTACAACACTACCATATCATAACACTAGCCCAACAACAATCTAAACTAGACGCCTCTAATTTATCCATTACAAGTTTTACGTGGCTTAGGGCTTTTGAGATAGAACCGTTCTTACCTACGAACATGAACCACAACGAGGATAATCAAATTGTTGACAACTCGCTTGCAAAATAGATATTGACTATAGTAGGAGAGACAGACACCCGCTAGCCACTTATGCAAACTAGTTGCATGTCAAGCGTGGAACAGGTCTCATGTGCGAGGACATGTAAAGTTTGTCCGGGCCGCTTCATCCCACTATGCCACCAATATCCAAAATTACAACAAAGGAGCAACAACATGATCATCATCGCCCACATACTCATATGTGTACTACCCATGTAAAGTATCTACGCATAGATCCGGCTCTGATACCACTGTAGGGTTCGCAGCATAGAAAACAAAAATTATCCTACGATGTGAACTATATACCAAGATCTATCTACTAGATACAAACAACGGGCGGATGTATATCCGTAGAGAACATACCCTTGAAGACTGACAAAGCTTAACGAGTTCAACTCGTGGTTGATGTAGACGATCTCTTGCCGATCTCAAGATCGAGAGGAAGTCCTAGCGCCGCAAATCAGCAGCGCATCCGTGCTCGCACACACGTTCGAGGCACCGAGCAACCTCCGCCTCCTCGCTCCAGAGATGCAGCGGAAGCACAACTCTTTCTTGCCGAATAGCCACCGGGAACATGTATCTCGCTAGTCCGAGACCATGGGGGATAAATTCTAGAGGGGGAGAGAGATCCTTCACGAGGAGGTGTGAGAGACAAGTGAGGAGGGGGGCTCCTTTTATAGGAGGAGGGGGGGGAACCCCAAAGGGGTGGCCGGCGCATGGGGGCTGCCCCCTTGCCCTCCCCTCTTCATGTGGGTGGACACTCCACTCACAAATCTCCTTTAAATTCCCTCCACTCAAAAGTCCACTCAAATTCCCATTAAATTTCCACCAAATTTAATGCAAACTCTCACTAAATAAAACTCTTTTATTTTATTCAGAATTTTGTCAATTACTTTAATGACAAACATTCACAAATAACCCCTTGCTAGAATTCTATTTCACATGCATAACCACTTTATGCAATTTCACCCGAAAACCTGTTTCGGTATCTAGTGAAATAAATTCCTGCGCTTGTTCATTCTTTCGGCATGAAACATTTGCTCCAATTGGATGTCGGTGTCTCTTAAGTGTGTCACCCTATGGTTCGTGAATAATGCGGACATGATCGAGACCCCTATCGGATCAATAATCAGAAGCGGGATCTGGAGACCCATACTGACTCCCACACATTCAACGATGACTTTCTTGTGATCGTCGGAACCTTTTACGCTAGTATCTTAATCCCTTTGTTTCACGATATATTACATGTCCGAGATTCGATCATCGGTATCTCCATACCTAGTTTGATCTCGTTACCGACATGCACTCTTTTCTCGTTCCTGTGATATAACATTCTAGTGATCAAATCACTTGCTTGCAAGCTAATCAATGTGATATCACCGAGAGGGCCCAGAGTATATCTATCCGTCATTGGGATGAACAAATTCCACTCTCGATCCATGAGCCTCAACATAACACTTTATTAGTTCTGAATCCATCTTTATATTCACCCTGTTACGGTGTGACGTTTGATGTTATCAAGAAACTCTTCCGGTGTTAGTGATTGACATGATCTCATGGTCTAAGGATTAAGATCACTTTGTAAGTTGTTTTAGCAATATAAACTCAATGACTTTGATCGTAATGCTATACTTCGGATGAATGTTCATCACACCATTACACTAATGTTGTGATCCCGTTATTAACAACATCCAATGTCCATGATCAGGAAACCTTGATCATCTTGTTAATCAACGAGCTAGTTTATGAGAGAGGCATAACTAGGAAATTTCTGTTTGTTTATTAAACAAACATGTATTAACGTTTCCGTATTAATACAATTATAGCATGCAAAATAAACATCTATCATATACTTGGAATACACATAATAAACACTTTATTATTGCCTCTCAGGGCATACTCCCTTCGTATAGTTCTTTCGTCTATCATGCCTTATTCAAGCGCTCGTGAGATATGGACCAAGCTTCAAGATAAATATAGCAAGTCCAACATTATTGAGGATGATTGTGTTGCTTCCACTTCCGGTCGAGATGAGTTCTCATCCTCTACCACTTCACCAACATGTGACGTTTCACAAGGTAATGATATGGTGAGTGGTGATAGAAATTGCAATATGGATAGTGTGTTCACTATTTGTAATCCCTCATATCTATCTAGTTGCAATGATCTATCTTTGGACCTTAACACTTCTTGCACTCAAAATTCCTCACATGCTTGTGTTAATAGTCCTTGCATATCATGTAGAAATGACTTAAATAAATCTCATGATGATATGCTCATGTTGTCTTGTTGCCATGATAAAAAATGCTTCTATTTCCTCTAGTGCTTGTGTTGCTAACCATGTAGAGGAAAATGAAGATTCTATGGGCCAAGACAAGGTATTGAAGAGAGCTACAAGTGCAATCTCATCATCACCTTCTTCCGGTTCTCACATGTGCCTTATGGCTAAGGGAACAAAGGTAACCTCTTTGGATCCCATTGTATCTCATGATGATGATGATGAGGTTGAGAATGATAATGATGATTATAGAGGTAAGTATGATATTACCTCTATTAATAAAATGGGAGAGGTTGTCTATAGTGCTCTCTACAAAAATAAACTTGCTTCCTCCAACCTTCTTGAAATCTTGAATTATGCTATAGAAGGCAATGATCTTATTGAGGAGCAAGAAAACATAATTGATGAAAAGTTTGCACTTTAGCGTGAATATGCTAATGAACTTGCTCAAGTAAAGGACTCCCTTGAAGAAGAACAAACCACCAAAGAATCTCTTGAGGAGACTTTTACTCTAGAATTATCTAGAGTAAAGGAATACCATGATAGAGAACTTGCGGTGGCTAACTCCTTCAAGATTAAAAATGATGAACTTGAAGTTGCTTATGCTAAACTTGTTGAGGATTTTGAGCACCTCAAAAATGGCTCTAGGGTCATAAAGGGTGAGCTCATCAAACTCACCGAGTCACATGAGCAACTTAAAGCCTCATATTCAAAAGAGCTTGACAAGTTGCCCTCACCTATTGCTAATAGTAATGATGCTTGTGCTACTAACTCTATTTCTTGTGAAGCATCTATTTTGAAGGGTAATGTTGAGCTAAAGGCTCAACTTGCTTTGCTAACTAGCAACTATGGGAAATTAGAAGAAAGCCATGATAAGCTCTCAAGCTCGCATGAGGATCTCCTAGTCTCCCATGGTAGGCTAAAGTTGGCTCATGAGGCCATCATGTCAAAGGTAACATCTAGTGGGCCTCATGTGGACATTAGCACTATATCTACTCCAAATGTTATATTTCCATGTGCTAGTCCTTGTAATTCATCCTCTCACAACCATGCTATATCTCGTGATGAATTACATTCCATGCCTTGTTGCTCTAACAATGTAGCATCTACTTCCTCTAGTACTTGTATTGAAACTAACCATGTAGAGGAAATCAAAGAGCTCAAGGCTCAAGTCACTTCTTTGAAGAATGACTTGAAAAGGGGTCAACAAGGGAAGGTCACACTCAACAAAATTTTGAGTGTGCAAAAATCCCCCAATGACAAGAGTGGGCTTGGATTCAACTCCAATGTCAAGAACAAGTCCACTATCAAGTTGAAGCACAAAGACAACAAGAAGAATGGCCAAGATCAAGTCAAGAATCCGGCCAACATTGTTTGCTTCAAGTGCAAGGAAGAAGGGCACCACGTTAGATCTTGCCCATTGAAGAAAAGTTCTCTTAGTGTGAAGCAACAAGGGAAGCGGCCTCAGGCTCCACCTCAAGTCACTAATGGGACCCTTCCTAAGAGGACCACTCGAGCTATCCCTCGAGTTGTGGCTTCACCTAAGAAGAAAGATGGCAAGAGTAGAACTTGCTACATATGCCGTGAGAAGGGGCATATTTCTTCCTCATGCACTATCAGTATCTCCTCATCCAACCCTATCATTATTGATGATGCTTATTCTCTTTGTAAGGATGAGGTTGGCAATGTGTTTGCCAAATTTGTTGGTGCTCAACGTGGATTCAAGAAAAGAACCATTTGGGTTGCCAAGCCTATTGTGACTAACCTCTTAGGACCCAACTTGGTTGGGGACCAACAAGCCAAAACTTGATCAATAGGTATTATTGGAGGGCATTAGAGTCTTGGCTACATTATGAAGAATTGAGGGATCTTCATCAATTATTATTGTCAAGCCAAGCCATTTGGATTATCATGGTTATATTATATTTCCAATGTTCCTCCTTGCGGTAACATATGCTAAACTCTTTACATTGAAAGTTACTCGCCCCCTTGTGCATGTGTTTGTTTTGTACCTTCCATGCTTTTGTACATGTTGTGCTTTCCACTTAATTATCTTGAGGTATCAAGCATATTTGTGTATGATTAGGTGGCACACCATGTATGTGTGTTTCTTGTATTGGAGCCTTACTTGGTTATATTTGGTATCTTATGTGGCTCTTGTGAGAGATTAATGGACTATCCCGTTTTGGGGGAGTGTTATGCTTAGGCATTCCATAAACCTAAAAATGTGTGTACATGAGGAAAACCACCTAGTATTTATATTGGAAGATTATATAGTCTCTTTGTGGTATGTTTCTCATGAGAAATTTAATTTTATAATGTCCATTAATTATCTCTATTTGTATCATTTTGCCTCGTGTTGGTTTTATGGTAGTATCACATTATGGGGGAGTCATATGCTTAGTGCATACTACAATCCTAGAAAATGTGAATATTCGAGGTTGTGTCACTTAGAATTGATATTGATAATTATCTAGCACCTATGTGACACATTTGCTCATACAAGTTCCAATTTGATTAAATGGCTTTATTGATCTTATTTTGGATCTTGTATATGAGAGTGGTTCTTGGTATGTGTTTCCTCATATTTAGATATTTATATTCGGATGGAAACCATTTGCTTCAAGTTACTCTAATCACTAGTGATTGTGTGACTATTGGAAGCTACCAAGAGTCTTGTTTGAAGTATCATGCTCAATTCCTATATTTAGTTATATGCTTCTTGTTGTGTGTATATGATCTTGGATATCTGTATGAACTACCTAGGGCAAATTATTCCCAATATTTCTTGTCCTTGGACAATGAGTACTCAATTTAAGGTAGAATTTATTGATCATATTCACTTTGGCCTTGCTTATTTTTATTCTATCTTTGGCCAAGAAAATGTTTTGTGTTGTCTCCCAAGCCTTCCTTGCTTCTTGTGGATCTTCTTATTTTATTGATATCCTCTTGTGTTTTACTTATTGTAGGTGCAAGTGATGATCCCATTTGTGTGCATTTTGAATTTAAAAGGAAAATCCTACATAATGCACTATCTATGGGGGAGCTCTCCTATATTATTTAGAACACTCATATTTATGCTTCATTGTTTGATCCATATCGGGTTTTTATTTGCTTGGAAGCCCAATCCTTTTGTTTTGGTATTTTGTGCCATCATGAGAAGTTTGGGGAGTTTGGTTTCTTGTTGGAACCTTGCTTTTTGTTGGGAGTTGGTTTTTTCTCATTCCTTGTTTCTTGATTTGACCTTTTTAGAATGAGATAAACCCTTGAGCATTTTTATTTTTATCTATCTTTTGCTCTTTTAATCTTAGCCTAGTTCATTTGTTGAACATGTGATATTTCATGTGTTGGATTGGTTCTTTGATATAATTTGGACATCATTTGTCATGTCACACTCTTGTGTGTGCAATCTTGAGTTACTTGGTGTTTTTGTTCAAATTGTATCTCCTTTTGGTTCTTGAAAGCTTTATGCATGCATATTTACTATATGTTTATAATGTGGCATGCTTGCTTTCTTTGATCCAATATATAGGGGAAACTCCACCAAATCCCATCGGCTAAGTTGTGCATAAAATTCAATTTCATATCAATGTGCACATAATTATGTGGAGTCTCTCCTATGTATTGTAGTTTCTCTAACTACTTAGGACCCAATAAGTTTGGGGACCATTTTGTACTTAATTGTGTTTTAGGTACATTGGAGATATATTGGATGCTTGTCTTTCAATTTTGAAGAAGTGGTGCATACATGAAAAGTTGAGTCAAGCTAGGATGATCAACGAATTCATATACTCTACATCCTACCAATTATATCTCGGTAACAAGTATCTCTTTCTCATGCTCATATATCTTGATTCCAACCGTTAGTCGGTTGCCTTCTAGCATGAATTCATGTGTTTGTAATTTTTGTAGTTCTAGCCTTGGTTTTAATAGAACTCTCTATTCTAAATGTGTATAAGTTGAGATGAGTACATATAGTTGGGACTATACAAAATCATGCATATGATCCTCCAATCCCAAATATGTAAATCTAGCAATTTTATTGCCTATCATTTCATCAACTTCTCTCATATGCAATAGTGAGATTTTTGCTAGTCTATTTTATCTTATGATACTTGTTGCCTTTCTCCATATATTTCAACTTTCTCCTTTTCCCTTGGTGATAGTTGTAATATATGTAGTGTGTCGGTGTTTGAAGCTCATTAATGTACAATAAGATATATGTGAGCCTTTGGCCATGCCTTGAAGCAAAAATCTTATTGATATATGTTATGACTTCATTTTTGCCTTTCATGTGCTTTCTTGTACAATCTTCTTTATGTGTGCATATTTCTTCTTTGGAATATGTCTTTGTGATATTTTCCACTTAGAGACATATACACATATGAGAAGATAATTTTAGTTGATTTTTTAATCCTTGGAGACCACCTTTCTATTTATTTTTATTCTTTGGTGGCTTCCAAATTTATTTGCCTATGAGTGATTGTTCCTCTTGTGTACATCTTCGGACACTCATATTTGTTCTCTCATGCCGTCTATTGTTAAATGAATTTGGATGAGTGAGGATTCCATGACTATGCACTTTGTTCCCAAATGCAATTATCATATATGGTGCATTATCTTTGGGGAGCTCATCTAATTCATTTAATAATGCCCATTTGTCTTCTTTCTCATTTATTGTGTTTTAAATGCTTATGGGGGAGCGAGGATTCCATATTTGTGCAATATGTATTCTAATGCATTTATTTTTAATTATGCACAAATCTTGTGGAGCTTCTCTATTTGTTATTTAAAGCACTATTTTGCTCATTTCATAATATCTCGTAGTTTCCATTTGAACTCATTTGTTGTTTTCAATTGATTTGTCGGATCTTGTGATTGCTTGCGTCATTTGTGATGCGTCATTTTATTTTATTCCTTCGGCAATCTTCGGGTCCTCGATATAGTCCCACTCCCTCCCAAGTATTCATCATTGGATATGTGCGAAGGCACATCTTTGGAGGAATTATTACTATATTTGCCTTCTAGAACTTGTCACCCATTTCGGCAATCAATGCCAATGGGGGAGAAGTTTTAGAGGGTTTAAGGGAAATGGTTTATGCTTTGAGTTTGTTTCTAAGCATTTGCCTTTCAAGCTCTTGCATCTTTGTTGTTGCTTAGCATGTGGTATATATTGAAGGGAATATGCCCTGAGAGGCAATAATAAAGTGTTTATTATGTGTATTCCAAGTATATGATAGATGTTTATTTTGCATGCTATAATTGTATTAATACGGAAACGTTAATACATGTGTGTTTAATAAACAAACAGAAAGTTCCTAGTTATGCCTCTCTCATAAACTAGCTCGTTGATTAACAAGATGATCAAGGTTTCCTGATCATGGACATTGGATGTTGTTAATAACGGGATCACAACATTAGTGTAATGGTGTGATGAACATTCATCCGAAGTATAGCATTACGATCAAAGTCATTGAGTTTATATTGCTATAACAACTTACGAAGTGATCCTAATCCTTAGACCATGAGATCATGTCAATCACTAACACCGGAAGAGTTTCTTGATAACATCAAAAGTCACACCGTAACAGGGTGATTATAAAGATGGATTCAGAACTAATAAAGTGTTATGTTGAGGCTCATGGATCGAGAGTGGAATTTGTTCATCCCGATGACGGATAGATATACTCTGGGCCCTCTCGGTGATATCACATTGATTAGCTTGCAAGCAAGTGATTTGATCACTAGAATGTTATATCACAGGAACGAGAAAAGAGTGCATGTCGGTAACGAGATCAAACTAGGTATGGAGATACCGATGATCGAATCTCGGACATGTAATATATCGTGAAACAAAGAGATTAAGATATACTAGCGTAAAAGGTTCCGACGATCACAAGAAAGTCATTGTTGAATGTGTGGGAGTCAGTATGGGTCTCCAGATCCCGCTTCTGATTATTGATCCGAGAGGGGTCTCGATCATGTCCGCATTATTCACGAACCGTAGGGTGACACACTTAAGAGACACCGACATCCAATTGGAGCAAATGTTTCATGCCGAAAGAATGAACAAGCGCAGGAATTTATTTCACTAGATACCGAAACAGGTTTTCAGGTGAAATTGCATAAAGTGGTTATGCATGTGAAATAGAATTCTAGCAAGGGGTTATTTGTGAATGTTTGTCATTAAAGTAATTGACAAAATTCTGAATAAAATAAAAGAGTTTTATTTAATGAGAGTTTGCATTAAATTTGGTGGAAATTTAATGGCAATTTGAGTGGACTTTTGAGTGGAGGGAATTTAAAGGGCATTTTGTGAGTGGAGTGTCCACCCACATGAATGAAGGAGGGGAGGGGGCAGCCCCCATGGCCGGCGGCCACCCCCTTGTGTGCCCCCCTCCTCCTATAAAAGGAGCCCCCCTCCTCACTTGTCTCACACACCTCCTCGTGAAGGATCTCTCTCCCCCTCTAGAATTTATCCCCCATGGTCTCGGACTAGCGAGATACATGTTCCCGGTGGCTATTCGGCAAGAAAGAGTTGTGCTTCCGCTGCATCGCTGGAGCGAGGAGGCGGAGGTTGCTCGGTGCCTCGAACGTGTGTGCGAGCACGGATGCGCTGCTGATTTGCGGCGCTAGGACTTCCTCTCGATCTTGAGATCGGCAAGAGATCGTCTACATCAACCACGAGTTGAACTCGTTAAGCTTTGTCGGTCTTCAAGGGTATGTTCTCTACGGATATACATCCTCCCGTTTTTTGTATCTAGTAGATAGATCTTGGTATATAGTTCACATCGTAGGAAATTTTTTGTTTTCTATGCTGCGAACCCTACAGTGGTATCAGAGCCGGATCTATGCGTAGATACTTTACACGGGTAGTACACATATGAGTATGTGGGCGATGATGATCATGTTGTTGCTCCTTTGTTGTAATTTTGGATATTGGTGGCATAGTGGGATGAAGCGGCTCGGACAAACTTTACATGTCCTCGCACATGAGACCTGTTCCACGCTTGACATGCCACTAGTTTGCATAAGTGGCTAGCGGGTGTCTGTCTCTCCTACTATAGTCAATATCTATTTTGCAAGCGAGTTGTCAACAATTTGATTATCCTCGTTGTGGTTCATGTTCGTAGGTAAGAACGGTTCTATCTCGAAAGCCCTAAGCCACGTAAAACTTGCAATGGATAAATTAGAGGCGTCTAGTTTAGATTGTTGCTGGGCTAGTGTTATGATATGGTAGTGTTGTAAGTAGAAGTATGAGATGATACTCTTACAACACACATAGCGTGTAAAATCCATAGACCTTGGATTTACACATATAGGTATGATAAGTGATCATACCACGATGCACATGATAGAGATCATCTGCGGGAACCATATCATTTCACTAATAAACATATGATGTTTGATAGCATCTTATATTGCTTGTTTAGCGCTTTGTTAGCATAATAAGATGATCCCTCATTTAAATATCAAGATAAGAATGTGTTCTTCCTTTAGTATGCACCGATTATGTTTTCGTCGCTCCAAGACATCACGTGATGATCGGGTGTTCTTGGATCCACGACCATATTTCGGGTGTAAAACAGTTACACATGCGAATACTAAGGTTCTAACTTGGCGAGCCTAGCATGTACAGACATGGCCTCGGAACACGGACCGAAAGGTTAAGCATGAGTCATATAGTTGATATGATGCCCATTTGATGCTCGCCTTTGAAGCTATACCGACTCACGTGATGATCGGACTTGGTGTAGTGGATTTGGTTCATGTAATCACCAAAAAGGCACGAGGGATGTCGTTTTTGAGTGGGAGTTCATTCGTAATAAAGATTAGTTGAACTCAATCTATCATACACTTAGTCTGAACTTTACAAATTCTGTTGTAGATGGCACCACCTGCTTTTAATTTCAATGTGTTCATGGAGAAAGAGAAACTAGCAACGAACGGTAGCAACTTTACCGAATGGGCCATGAATTTGAGGATTCTCCTCTCTGCTGCACAAAAGCAATATGTGCTAGAAGCGCCGTTAGGCCCCCCACCTTTTTGATGATGCCCCTGACGAGGAGAAGAATGTCTATCAGACTCGTCAGGAGGACCACAACTTAGTTCATTGCGGCATATTGTATGGGCTAGAGCCGGAACTTCGAAAGCGTTTCGAAAACGGCAATGCATTTGATACAATGGGTGAGTTGAAAATGATTTTCGACACACATGCTGCTGTAGAGAGCTACAACGCTTCAGAAAAGTTCTTTAGCTGCATGATGGAAGAGCACAGCTCCGTTAGTGAGCATGTACTCAAGATGTCGGGTTACGCCGATAAGCTTGTGTCTTTGGGAATATCGATTCCCATTGACTTAGGCATCCATCGTGTTCTGCAGTCTCTGCCACCTAGCTATAAGAGCTTCGTGATGAACTATAATATGCAAGGCATGAAGAAGTCTCTCCCCGAGCTTCTGTCAATGCTTAAAACTGCAGAAGTGGAGATCAAAAAGGAACATCAAGTGTTGATGATCAATAGGAACACTGATTTCAAGAAAGACAAGAAGGGAAAACGGAAGGGAAGTAAGGGCGGCAAGCCGGTTGCCGCGCCTGAAAAGAAACCCCGAGTTGGACCTAAGTCTGATTCCGAGTGCTACTATTGTAAGGGGACTGGCCACTGGAAGCGCAACTGCCCCAAGTATCTGGCAGACAAGAAGGCCGGCAAGGCAACAAAGGTATATATGATATACATGTTATTGATGTGTACTTGACTAGTGCTCGCAGTAGCACCCGGGTATTTGATACCGGTTCAGTTGCTAATATTTGTAACTCGAATAAGGGGCTGCGGAACAAGCGACCGCTAGCAAGGGGTGAGGTCAAGATGCGTGTCGGCAATGGATCAAGCGTTGATGTGATCGCCGTCGGAACGGTGCCTCTCCACTTGCCGTCGGGATTAGTTATAAACTTGAATAAATGTTATCCGGTGCCTGCACTGAGCATGAACATTATATCTGGATCGTGTTTGATGCGAAGTGGTTATTCATTTAAATCCGAGAACAATGGTTGTTCCATTTATATGAATGAAATCTTTTATGGTCATGCACCGATGATGAATGGTTTATTTCTATTAGATCTCGATGATAATGTTACACATATTCATAATGTTGATGCTAAAAGGATTAAACTTAATGATGATATATCCTCATATATGTGGCACTGCCGTCTAGGTCATATTGGCGTTAAACGCATGAAGAAGCTCCATTCGGATGGACTTTTGGAATCACTTGATTATGAATCATTTGATACATGTGAGCCATGCCTTATGGGCAAGATGACTAGAACGCCGTTTTCCGGTTCAATGGAACGGGCGACAGATTTATTGGAAATCGTACATTCTGATGTATGTGGTCCAATGAGTGTGTCGGCTCGAGGTGGATATCGTTATTTTGTTACTTTCACGGATGATTTGAGTAGATACGGTTATATCTACTTGATGAAACACAAGTCTGAAACCTTTGAAAATTTCAAGGAATTTCAGAATGAAGTGGAAAATCATCGTAATAGAAAGATCAAATTTCTACGGTCCGACCGTGGAGGTGAGTATCTAAGTTACGAGTTTAGCACTCACATGAAAGAGTGTGGAATTGTTTCACAACTCACACCTGCCGGAACACCACAGCGAAATGGTGTGTCGGAACGTCGTAATCGTACTTTATTAGATATGGTTCGATCTATGATGTCTCTGACGGACTTGCCGTTGTCATTTTGGGGTTATGCACTAGAAACTGCTGCATTCACTTTAAATCGGGCACCATCTAAATCCGTTGAAAATACACCGTATGAATTGTGGTTTGGAAACAAACCTAAGCTGTCATTTCTTAAAGTTTGGGGATGCGATGTTTATCTGAAGAAACTTCAACCGGATAAACTCGAACCCAAAGCGGAAAAATGCGTCTTCATAGGATACCCTAAAGAAACTATTGGGTATTCCTTCTATCACAGATCCGAGGGCAAGGTTTTTGTTGCCAAGAATGGATCCTTTCTAGAGAAAGAGTTTCTCGCGAAAGGTGTGAGTAGTCGGAAGGTAGAACTCGAAGAGGTTGTGGAACCTTCTCTTCAAAGTATGGCGAGTAGCGCAGCGCCGGAAGTTGTTCCGGAGTTGGCTCCACCTGTTGAAGAGGGAACTAATGATAATGATCATGAAACTCCAAAAGAGAGTACTACCGAACCTCGCAGGTCAAACAGGACGCGTGCAGCTCCCGAGCTGTACGGAAATCCTGTCATGAATTTCATGGTTGATGAAAATGATGACCCTGTGACGTATGAAGAAGCGATGATGAGCCCGGATTACAACAAATGGTTAGAAGCCATGAAATCCGAGATGGAATCCATGTATGAAAATCAAGTTTGGAACTTGGTGGAATTACCTCACGACCGAAAGGCCGTGGAGAACAAATGGATTTTCAAAAGGAAAACTGATGCTGATGGTAATGTAACCATCTATAAAGCTCGACTTGTCGCAAAGGGGTTTCGACAAATTCAAGGAGTTGACTACGATGAGACTTTCTCTCCCGTAGCGATGCTAAAGTCAGTTAGGATTATGTTAGCAATTGCTGCATATGTCGATTATGAGATATGGCAGATGGATGTCAAAACCGCGTTTCTCAATGGGAATATTGAAGAAGAGTTGTATATGATACAACCAAAGGGTTTTGTCGATCCTAAGGATGCTAACAAGGTGTGCAAGCTTCAGCGATCCATCTAAGGATTGAAGCAAGCATCACGAAGTTGGAATCTCCGCTTTGATGAGGTGATCAAAGAGTTTGGATTTGTCCAAACTTATGGAGAAGCTTGTATTTACAAGTGAGTGAGAGCAATGTGGCATTTCTGATATTATATGTGGATGACATATTATTGATCGCAAATGATATAGATCTTTTAAACAGTGTTAAAAGTTATCTAAACAGCAAATTTTCAATGAAGGACCTAGGTGAAGCGTCATACATATTAGGCATAAAGATCTATAGAGATAGATCTAGGCGCCTAATAGGGCTATCGCAAAGTACATACCTTGATAAGATTTTAAAGAAGTTTAAAATGGACGGAAGTAAGAAGGGGTTCTTACCTATGTTGCAAGGCAAGACATTGAGTAAGACTCAAAGTCCGGCTTCGGCGGAAGAAAGAGAGATAATGGACAAAGTCCCCTATGCTTCAGCCATAGGCTCTATAATGTACGCCATGCTATGTACAAGACCGGATGTGGCACATGCTATTAGTTTGACTAGTAGGTACCAATCGGATCCAGGTTCGGAACACTGGATAGCGGTCAAGAATATCCTTAAGTACTTACGAAGAACTAAGGATATGTTTCTTGTATACGGAGGTGAAGAAGAGCTCGTCGCTAAGTGTTATGTCGACGCTAGCTTTGACACCGATCCGGATGACTCTAAGTCTCAATCCGGATACGTATTTCTCATGAATGGCGGAGCGGTTAGTTGGAGGAGCTCCAAACAACCTGTGGTAGCGGGATCAACAACGGAGGCCGAATATGTTGCTGCTTCAGAAGCGGCTTAGGAAGCAGTTTGGATGAAGGAGTTCATATCCGAACTAGGAGTGGTGGCAAACGCGTTGGACCCAATGGTGATCTATTGTGACAACAATGGTGCCATTGCCAATGCCAAAGAGCCAAGGTCTCACAAGCATTCCAAGCATATTAAGCGCCGGTTTCACTCCATCCGCGAGCATGTCAAGGATGGAGATATAAAGATTTGTAAAGTACATACGGATCTCAATGTAGCAGATCCGTTGACTAAAACTCTCCCTAGAGCAAAACATGATCAACACCAGAACTCAATGGGTGTTAGATTTATCACTATGTAACTAGATTATTGTCTCTAGTGCAAGTGGGAGACTGAAGGGAATATGCCCTGAGAGGCAATAATAAAGTGTTTATTATGTGTATTCCAAGTATATGATAGATGTTTATTTTGCATGCTATAATTGTATTAATACGGAAACGTTAATACATGTGTGTTTAATAAACAAACAGAAAGTTCCTAGTTATGCCTCTCTCATAAACTAGCTCGTTGATTAACAAGATGATCAAGGTTTCCTGATCATGGACATTGGATGTTGTTAATAACGGGATCACAACATTAGTGTAATGGTGTGATGAACATTCATCCGAAGTATAGCATTACGATCAAAGTCATTGAGTTTATATTGCTATAACAACTTACGAAGTGATCCTAATCCTTAGACCATGAGATCATGTCAATCACTAACACCAGAAGAGTTTCTTGATAACATCAAACGTCACACCGTAACAGGGTGATTATAAAGATGGATTCAGAACTAATAAAGTGTTATGTTGAGGCTCATGGATCGAGAGTGGAATTTGTTCATCCCGATGACGGATAGATATACTCTGGGCCCTCTCGGTGATATCACATTGATTAGCTTGCAAGCAAGTGATTTGATCACTAGAATGTTATATCACAGGAACGAGAAAAGAGTGCATGTCGGTAACGAGATCAAACTAGGTATGGAGATACCGATGATCGAATCTCGGACATGTAATATATCGTGAAACAAAGAGATTAAGATATACTAGCGTAAAAGGTTCCGACGATCACAAGAAAGTCATCGTTGAATGTGTGGGAGTCAGTATGGGTCTCCAGATCCCGCTTCTGATTATTGATCCGAGAGGGGTCTCGATCATGTCCGCATTATTCACGAACCGTAGGGTGACACACTTAAGAGACACCGACATCCAATTGGAGCAAATGTTTCATGCCGAAAGAATGAACAAACGCAGGAATTTATCTCACTAGATACCGAAACAGGTTTTCGGGTGAAATTGCATAAAGTGGTTATGCATGTGAAATAGAATTCTATCAAGGGGTTATTTGTGAATGTTTGTCATTAAAGTAATTGACAAAATTCTGAATAAAATAAAAGAGTTTTATTTAATGAGAGTTTGCATTAAATTTGGTGGAAATTTAATGGCAATTTGAGTGGACTTTTGAGTGGAGGGAATTTAAAGGGCATTTTGTGAGTGGAGTGTCCACCCACATGAATGAAGGAGGGGAGGGGGCAGCCCCCATGGCCGGCGGCCACCCCCTTGGGTGCCCCCCCTCCTCCTATAAAAGGAGCCCCCCTCCTCACTTGTCTCACACACCTCCTCGTGAAGGATCTCTCTCCCCCTCTAGAATTTATCCCCCATGGTCTCGGACTAGCGAGATACATGTTCCCGGTGGCTATTCGGCAAGAAAGAGTTGTGCTTCCGTTGCATCGCTGGAGCGAGGAGGCGGAGGTTGCTCGGTGCCTCGAACGTGTGTGCGAGCACGGATGCGCTGCTGATTTGCGGCGCTAGGACTTCCTCTCGATCTTGAGATCGGCAAGAGATCGTCTACATCAACCACGAGTTGAACTCATTAAGCTTTGTCGGTCTTCAAGGGTATGTTCTCTACGGATATACATCCGCCCGTTGTTTGTATCTAGTAGATAGATCTTGGTATATAGTTCACATCGTAGGAAAATTTTTGTTTTCTATGCTGCGAACCCTACATATATAGAGGAAATTGCACCAATGATAATGATTGGCAATATATGCAATGAAATTCAAGTTCATCACACATGCATATATTGTGGGGGAGTTTGCTCTATATATGGTGGTGGTACCAATATAACATACTTATGTAGTATTTGATATTGGTGTTACCATGTTGTTCGTTAAGATTCCTTATATAAACCCTCTTAAAGGGATTGTCATCAATTACCAAAATGGGGGAGATTGAAAGAACATGTTGGGCCCCATGTGTGGTTTTGGTAATTAATGACAATCTTTATGGACTAATGTGTGTATTAAGTTATACTTGTAGGATTTGTCCATTAGCATCGCTTGGAGCATGTGTTGGCTTCGATGTCGATGAAATGAGAAGAAGATGTGATGTGCAAGCTCAAAATGCGCCATCTATAGAAGATCTCATGTTTGAGGCTTGCCATCCTCGGTGATCATGGATCGATGATGAAGAATCAAGAAAGGCGTTACATATTGAGAAGGGCAAGATCGTATACATCGAGTCCAATTGGAATGCTCAAGGCAAAGGTATAATCTTGATAGGTTTTCCCTTTTGCCGGTCTCACGTTGTGTGTGTGAGACCGGGTTTAGGATAGATAACCGTACTATTAAGAGGGGCTCTTGTCTGAGTAATTCGATCACATCGTTCGGAGAGAGCTCAAACCTTTGCATATTTTCATCATCATATTTGGTTGTTATTTGGTCTTATCCATGTGAGGATATAGAGCTTGTGGTAATCTCCATAACAAGCTCTTGTTCATCAAAATCGGATCTTCCGTT
Source organism: Avena sativa (assembly GCA_916181665.1). NCBI lineage: Eukaryota > Viridiplantae > Streptophyta > Magnoliopsida > Poales > Poaceae > Avena > Avena sativa. The sequence goes on along the minus strand of OV702283.1, from coordinate 147,636,633 downwards.
TGTATCTTGTTGCGATTTTGATCTTGGCAGCTTTTCGGTTTCTCACCAAGTGAGGTATCTCACATTATTATACATGATACATTCTCACTTGGTGATAACCAATATTTTCACCTTTCATAGGGTAGCCCATGTCGTCCTTTTTCCAACGCAATTGGAATCGGGTCGATCGGAGTTACCAATCAAAAGTTATAGAGGTTTGAATTTTCCTAGGTACCAAAATGCGGTAGTACCGCATTTTAGTACCTGGCGCGGCAGTAGGTTTTGGAAAGTTGCCAAATGCCACTGCCCTCCTAGGTACCAAAATGCGGTAGTACCGCATTTTAGTACCTAGCACGGCAGAAGGTTTTTGACAAGTTTCCAAAAGCCACTGCCGGGCTAGGTACCAAAAAGCGGTAGTACCGCATTTTAGTACCTAGCGCGGTAAAAGGTTTTTTACTTCGTCATTTGGATCTATTATCCCTTGATGGACTATGATGTTTCTTTGCATGATCTTATAGAGGTTGTTGTCCTCTTCGAAACGAGCCCAAGATCATCGAAATCGGAGTCCGGATACAAAAGTTATGGCTGTTTTCGTTCTGTGATGACCGGTAGTACCAGACCAGGATCCGGTAGTACCGGGGTCCGGTAGTACCGCTTTTTGGTACCGGGGAGCGCAGAGAGAAAATGCGTTTGGAGTCCCAGGAACCCCAGGAAATGTACGGTGGTGCCGGGAAAGTCCGGTAGTACCGGGAAAAAGTCCGGTAGTACCGGGAAAAAGTCCGGTAGTACCGGAAATCGCGTTTTTGGGCTGCAACGGTTGGATTTTGGAGGGACCTATATAAGGGGACTTCTTCCCCAATGGTTCCTCAACCATTCTTGCAAGTTTTCCCCTCCATTGTTGACCTTCTTGAGCTTGCTTTCTCTCAATCCCTCCAATGATTCTTGCATATTCTTGAGGGATTTGAAAGAGGAGATCTAGATCTACAATCCCACCAATCAATCTTTCCTCTAAGTGAGGGGAACATATTGGGATCTAGATCTTGGAGTGTTTTGTGGATTTCCTACATTGTTCTTCCTCTCTTATTCCCCCATAAGCTTTTGTAGCTTTGGTGGAATTTGGGAGAGAAGGATTTGAACACCTTTGTGGTTTTCTTGCCATTTGCATTTGGTGCATCGGTTTGAGTTCTCCTCGGAGGATTTGGTTTGAGTTGCTCATTGGAGCTTGTCCCTCTTGGGTTCTTGGAACCCTAGACGGTTTTGTGGCCTTGGTGGCATTTGTTGAGGCCTTTTGTGGCATTTGTTGGGAGCCTCCAATTAAGTTGTGGAGTTGTGCCCCAACCATGTGAGAGGTTCCGGTTGCCACCGACAAGTGCACCGATAGTGGAAGCGTGGATCGATCCCATTGGGGTGAGATTCACCGGAGAATAAGGGAGGCCTTTTGTGGCGTTGGTGGTTTGATACCACCCCCTCTCCAAACGAGACGTACTCCATGTTGGGAGGAACTCGGTAAAATATCGGTGTCCCCGCGTGCCTCGGTTATCTCTATACCCGAGCTCTTTACTTATGCACTTTACATTGTGATAGCCTTCGTGCTTGAAGTAATATATATCTTGCTATCACTTTGTTGCTTGTATTGCTTAGCATAAGTTGTTGGTGCACATAGGTAAACCTTAGTTGTTTCTAGGTTGTGCTTTACAAAGTAAACACTAGTTTTATTCCGCCCTTGTTGAGCCACTCTAGGAAAAGTTTTAATCGCCTATTCACCCCCCCTCTAGGCGACATCCGTATCCTTTCAGATACATTGTACTAAAATCCAGTCTGGTTCCTAAACCTTCTTGGAATTTCTTCCAGAATCTTGAGGTAAACTGAGTTCCTCGATCCAATACGATGTTCTTGGGGACTCGTGCAAACTGGTGATTCTAGCGATGTACAACTCTGCTAGCTTCAAACTCTGGTATGTGGTCTTGACTGGTAATAAATGGGCTACTTTGGACAATCTGTCAACTATGACACAGATAGAGTCATTTACTCTACTAGAGGTAGGCAATCCGGTGATAAAGTCCATTCCAATTGAATCCCATTTCCATTCCAGAATCTGTAATGGTTGCAACAGTCCTGCGGGTCTTTGTTGTCCCACCTTGACTCTCTAACATATATCACACTTGGCGATAGATCCAGATTGTACTTTATTGCTCTGTTCCAGGAATGGTCGATGCCGTGGGCACCATTGCCAAGGTTGTCGAAGTTGCGCTCAAGATCAAGGGAGCAGGAGAAACGGTGAAGCAGAATCAGGATGTGTGCAAGCAGATAAAAAGTTGTGTTGAGATACTTGGAAATACGTTGTCGCAGCACCAGAATAACACGGAGCTTATGAGCAATCTGGCGGTGAGATATTCACTTGAGGCCCTCGACGAGATCCTTGTTGAGGCCTTCAAGCTTGTCATGGACTGCCAGGAGGAGACCAACTTCGTGTGCCTTTTCTACACGGCCCGGAAGCTGTCCCGGCAGTTAATCCAGGTGGAGCAGCGTATATCCAGTAAGAACGTCGATGAAATACTTGCTATCATGGGATTCCTTCTGCCTAAACAAAGTAATCAAGACGGTGCCAATCCCCGATCCCCTTCCCAACAGGTATGATTCATTCAGATTTTTTTTTTCATTTTCCAAAAAAAAACTAATTTCTCTCTTCATCTTATGCCTCCAAAATTGCTCCTTCAAATCCTGATACATATTCGTTCGTCTGGGGTGGATAGAATAAAGAGTATCATGGGCCTCTTTCAAAATAACTTCTTTCAACTCCGAATCTGCTGGTACACAGAGGCGTCCCTTGTACCACGGAACTCCTTCTTCGTCCTCGGTGAATCCGGGTGCTTTGCATGTACCTATACGACGTTTGATTCCGTCGATACTAGTATTTCATTTCTGTGCCTCCTTGATCTGACTGATCAAAATGGGTTGAAGTTCTATGCTAGCAAAAAATCCTTCACTCACTAATTCCATTCGGAAATCTTCCATCTCTTTGTGCAAACTTGGTTGCTCCTTCAAAATCATGGAGTTCAAGCGGCACGGCAATCTGCTAAGGGCATCGGCTACCACATTGGGTTTACCGGGGTGATAGTGAATATCTAGATCGTAGTCCTTGATTAGCTCAATCCATCTTCTTTGCCTCATATTCAGCTCCTTCTGAGTGAATATATACTTCAGGCTCTTGTGATCCGAATAAATCTCACAACGGTTTCCCATGAGATAATGCCTCCATGTCTTCACGGCTAGAACTACGGCTGCTAGTTCAAGGTCATGGGTTGGATAATTCTTTTCATGTTGTTTCAGTTGTCAGGATAGATAAGATATAACTTTGCCTTCTTGCATTATCACACATCCGAGACCAATCTTGGATGCGTCACAATACACATCAAAGGGCTTCGTGATATCCGACATGATCAAGATTGGGGCTGAAATCAATCTTCTTTTGAGTTCCTAAAAACTCGCTTCACATTTGTCTGTCCATTCAAACTTCTTGTCCTTCTTCAGCAATTGGGTCATGGGTCTTGCAATACTCGAGAATCCTTCTACAAACTTGCGATAGTATCCCGCTAATCCGAGAAATGCACAAACTTGGGTTTGAGTAGTTGGGGCTGGCCAATCTTCAACATCCTTCACCTTCGCAGGGTCAACGGCAATTCCTCCGGCTGATACAATATGTCCGAGGAATCCTACCTCCTGTAACCAGAATTCACATTTTCTAAACTTGGCATACAACTGATGCTCTCTAAGGGTTCCAAGAATGGTCCTTAGGTGTAGCTCATGTTCTTCTTTTGATTTGGAATAAATCAGAATGTCATCGATAAAAACAACAACAAACTTATCCAGGAAGTCCATAAAATCTTATTCATGAGGTTCATGAAATAAGCGGGGGCATTGGTTAATCCAAAAGACATGACCATATACTCGTACAATCCATATCTGGTGGTAAAGGAAGTCTTTGGAATATCCTCTACGCGAATCTTGAGTTGATGATATCCAGTTCTAAGATCAATCTTAGAAAACACTTTGGCACCAATCAACTGGTCAAACAGATCTTCTATCTTTGGCAACGGGTACTTGTTCTTGATGGTGACATCATTCAACTTCCGATAATCCGTACATAAACGGTTACCTCCATCTTTCTTGTTTACAAAAAAAATAGGTGATCTCCATGGTGACGCACTTGGTTGAATCAATCCAATTTCCAGCATGGCATCCAGTTGCTTCTTCAGCTCTACTAGTTCAGACGGGTTCATACTATATGGTCTCTAGGATATGGGTCCGGTTCCAGGGATTAGTTCAATGATAAACTCGATATCCTGATCTGGGGGCATACCGGTCAAAACATCTGGAAATACATCGGGGTATTCACAGACTATCCGGACTTGTTCAACGGTTGGTTGGGCTATACTCTTGTTGCACTTGAATTGATGGGGCAAGGTTTCAAATACATGCTCGACTGATATTCCGGCTGTACTGGCCATGGTTATGGCTTTCTTGGCACAGTCAATTAATCCTTTATGTTTTGACATCCAATCCATTCCTAGTACTACTTCCAAACCTTTAGTTCCGAGTACTATTAGATTAGCATAAAAATCTATGCCATGGATTTGGATAGGGACGACTTTGCAAATCTGTCTAGCTTTGGTTGTTGAACCAGGTATTTGAACAATCATAACATGCTTCAATTTGGTTGGTTGAATCTTACTAGTGCGTGCAAATTCTTCAGTAACAAATGAGTGCTAAAAGTACAAAGTAAGTCGCCTAGAGGGGGTGAATAGGCTTTTAAAAATATTACGGTTTAGGCTCAAGTAAATGCGGAATAAAACTAACGTTTAATTTATTGAGCACAAAACCTAGCCACTAAGTTTACCTAAGTGCACCAACAACCTATGCTAAGCAATACAAGCAACAAGGTGATAGCAAGATATAAATATTTCAAGCACGATGGCTATCACAATGTAAAGTGCATAAGTAAAGGGCCCGGTTTAGAGATAATCGATGGACGCGGAGACGAAGATTTGTTTCCCGAAGTTCACTTCCAAAGAAGCTACGTCTCCGTTGGAGAGGTGCGATGGCGCAATGCTCTCCGAACGCCACAAATGGCTCACCTCGAGGTGTGGTGGCTTGATGCTCACCCAACGCCACACAAGGCCTCACCCCGGATGCGGAAGCACGCAACTCACCGACGCCACAAAAGGCTCACCCTATTCTCCCAAGTGCGCACCACAAAAGGCGGGCACTTGCTCCACTATGGGACGCTTGAGGGCGGTCATCGAACCCGTACAAGATTGGGGCTAACTCCACAACTCAATTGGAGGCTCCCAACAACAAAGCCACAAAAGGCTACAATGCCACAAAAGGCCAACAAAGCCACAAAAGGCTACAAGACCACAAAAGGTCAACAAGACCACAAAAGGTCAACAATCCAACCACACAACCGTCTAGGGTTCCAAGGAACCCAAGAGAAACAAGCCCACAAGCTTGAACTCGCCAAATCTCCGAGGAGAACTCAAACCTATGCACCAAATGCAAGGGCAAGTCCTTCACTCCCAAATTCCAACTAAGCTACAAAATCAATTGGGGGAATAAGGGAGGAAGAACACAAAAGGATAACACAAAACTCTCCAAGATCTAGATCCCAATGATTCCTTCACAAAGGAGGGATTTAGCTTGGGGGATTGTAGATCTAGATCTCCTCTCTCAAATCCCTCACAAAGATGCAAGAATCATATAAAGGGAAAGGGAGAGGGAAATCTTCTTCAAGGTCAACAATGTAGGAGAGAGAGAGATAAAGCCAAGAACCAAGAAGAAAAGTTGTTACCCACGAAGGGGAAGAGGAGCCCCTTTTAAAGGGCTCCCAGATCTGCCCGTTATGGGCATTCACGACTCTTGGCCAGAAGGCCGGAAGTTCTGGTGGCACATAGCCAATGGTAAAAAACTGCTGAGCGAGAAACTGAAAAAACGAGTCGTGGTCGGAACTTCCACCAGTTCACCGGAACTTCCGGTGGGAGCGAAACTTCTGGTGGAAGTTCCGACAAAATTCCGCCAAATAGACAAAACCAACACAGAAGGTTACTGAATCGTGAGCGGAATAAGAGCCGGAAATTCAACAGGAACTTTCGGTAGCAACTAGGCCTGAGCGGAACTTCTGGTCCCTGGCCGGAACTTCCGGTGGGAGCGGAACTTCCGGTGGAAATTCCGACTGAAGTTCCGTCAAATAGCACATCCAAAACAGAAGGTTACTGAACGTAAGCGGAAGAAGACCTGGAACTTCCACCAGAACTTTTGGCAGCAAAGATGCCCTAGCGGAACTTCTAGTCAGGGAAATTCCAGAAACCAGAAAACCAGAAACGCAATAACTTTTGCATCCAAACTCCAAACGGGATGAAACCAATTTTGTTGGAAAAATAACGACGAAATATTGGGTATCACCTTGGGAGAAAATACCATGAACATATATGTGAAGTATCCCCCAAGGTGTGGAGCCGGAAAACTCGCAAGATCAAAAACCGCAATAAGATATGCAAGTGAAATCCTTAGATGATGAATTAGAGCTTGTTAAGATGACGACCACAAGCTCTAGATCCTCTCATGGACAAGAACCAAATAACAACCAAGAAAGATGATGCTATGAATGCAAAGGTTTGAGCTTTCTCCGAACGATGCAAACGAGACACCCGCTTGAGAGCCCCTCTTGATAGTACGGCTATCTATCCTAAACCCGGTCTCCCAACTAACAATACGAGACCGGCAAAAGAAAAGCCCTATCAAGAACATACCTTTGCCTTGAGCATCCCACTTGAACTTGATGTAGACCGTCTTGTTCTTCTATAGTGGGAACACCTTTCTTGGATGCTCTTGCTTGATGAAGATGAAGACTTGCAAATTGCTCCCCCATACTCCATGGGGAAACCTCTTCTTTGAACTTGTCTTCATCATTCCATGAGCACGAGGATGGCAAGCTTCAAGCATGAGATCTTCTAGAGATGGCGCATCTTGAGCTCGCCCTTCTTCTTCCCTACTTGAGGTTGATCCATCTTGATGCAACTCTTTGCACATGTGTTGATCAACCGTCAAGCTCCTTCTTTCTTCATGATTCCAATGGGCACAAATCCCTTGGACATTTCTTCATCTTCCAACCTTGAGACCAACACATGGCCCAAGCGATGCCAATGGACAAACCTACAAGTGAAACTCAATTTACACATTAGTCCATATAGATTGTCATTAATTACCAAAACCACACATGGGGGCATACATGCCCTTTCAAGTGCGATGCTCCAGAATCAAACAACACTATTGCAAGTACTGGGTTAACAGAAAACATACCCAGCACGACATCTGGCGCTTCTTGGGCTTCTTCAGCATGCATGAGAAAGAGACGGCCGTTGCGGTTGAGCGAATTCCCTAGGGCAAACCTTCTTCCGGGCTGAACACGACGCTGCTGCTGAGCTGGGGCATTTGCATTGGGGGCTACGGCAATCATTTTGGGTCACTCATTGGAATAGTGACCTTTGGTTCCACATTCATAACAAATCACTTGCGACTTGTCCTTCGCTGTAACAGGCACATCATTGCTTCTAGTCCTTGGGGCAGTGTTGGTGTTGGTGGACGCATTGTTGTTGTTGAACATGGGTGGGGCACGGTTGAAATTGCTGGGGTTGCCGGGGTTGTTGTGGTTTCCTCCAGGCCTTGGGTTTCCACGGTTGGGATAGGTCGGATGGTTCATCGAGGGTCTGTTGGTTCTTGGGGCAAATCCTAGAGATGGGTTGGGGCGATACTTTGGTGTATGGTGGGTTCCTGGTTGATGCATCATGCGACGCTTGCGGTTCTCATTAGCTTGGTTGATCTTTCCTTCCATCTGAATGGCAGAGTCAACTAAGGCTTCAATATCTGCAAAGGAGATATTGACTAACACCGTCTGCATCTCATCGTGCAGACGATTCAGGAATCTCTCCTTCTTGGCTTCAGTGTCTATTTCATCTGGTGCATACCTATCCAATGACAATAATTTGTCACGATACTCCACTACCGTCATCCTTCCTTGTTTCAGTTCCCTGATTTCATCTCCCATCCTCTTGATCAAACTCGGTGGCACATGGGTTCTGCTGAACTTGACTTTGAACTCTTCCCAAGTCATCAGCTGACCTCATGTCATTGCGCGAACGCTGTTCCACCATGCTCTTGCATCTCCTGCCAGATAGTGGGTAGCAAACAACACTTTCTCGTTAGCTTCCACTCCTGCAACTTCCAGATTGTTCTCCATGGTTTGCAACCAACCATCTGCACCTAGGGGCTCTTCTGACTTAGTGAAAATAGGTGGATTGGTGTTCTAGAAATTCTTGAGCTTGGATCCATGGTTGTCCTGATTTCCATGGCCTTAATTGTTGTTGGCCATCTGATCTATCTGTTGAAGGGTGGCTAAGTTGGCTTGGCGTTCGGCTCTTTCAGCTTCGCGGTCGGAAACCAACATTTGCAAGAGTTGCAATATCGGGTCCGGCGCTGAGTTTCTTCCTCCTCTAGGCATCTGAAGATTGAGATAGATCATAAGAAAAGAGGGAAATTTATAAGGTTTAGGGGTTTTTGGAAAGTTTTTAAAGTTTGACTCAGATTTTTCCAGCAACTTGCTTTTCATTCATTCATTCATAGCACACGATATAAACACACATCACAACAAAGGAAAACAGATGGTTTTAAGAACCATTCTGGGAAACTACGATACAGTGGGACCGAATACAACTCACTAACGCTAGTGCTCAAGTGCTACTATTCCTTGGAGTTAGTGTCCTCATCATCATCATCATCGATGAAGGTGAAGTCATCCTCATCGGTGAAGAAGTCCATGGCCTGATCCTCCAGAAAGTCATCGTCATCGCTGAGATAGGAGTAGGTGTCTCCACGAAGGTCTTCCCCTGCATTCTCCCTCTCCTCAAACTGCATGTCTCTCTCGTGGATGGTCTTCTCCAAATCGGTGATCCGGTGGCGAAGACGGGCAACGATGCGCTCCTTCTTGTCGAGCTAACGGCGACGAGACTTGCGATCCTTCACTAGCATGGCAATGGTCTGATCCTTCTTGGCGGTGATGGCGTACTTGTGGTTGGCGTAGGAACGGGCATTGTCCAACTCCTTCTGACGGATTCCCTCCTCCATAGAGGATAGTAGGACTATTATTTGTATCCTACAAGGACTCCTCCTTTTTTTTCCTTTCTTCCACGAATATGAGAGAGAGAGAAAGTCCGTATCCAATATGGAGTCTGCATCAAATACGAATTTATCCCAAAAACCAACTTGGAGGGCAAGTTTGAGACCAGGGAGGACTCCTCCCCCCATACGGCCTCGCCCCTCCACACCTCCTCCACCCGGCGGCCTAGGGGACCCCCCCCCCCCCGCCCCCCGCGCATGTGGCCCAATGGGCCCATGCGGCCCTTCGTCCCATGGTACTGATGACCCACAAGTATAGGGGGTGTATCATAGTACTTTTGATAAATAGGAGTGTCGATCCCAACGAGGAGCAGAAGGTGTTGACTAGTGGTATGGAGCAGGAAATCTCTGTAAATACTTAGCAAACGGATTTTTAGGGGTTTTCTGATAAAGCAAAGAAACAAAGTGCAAGAAATAAAGACATCAAACAATTGAAGCAAGTGGCCCAATACTTTCTTAGCAAAGGACAAGCCAGTGGAAATACTTATAAGGACCAAACGTTCTCGAGGATACATGGGAATTCTGTCAAGTGCTTTCGCTTCATATAGCTGAGTAGTCTTCTTTGGTGTTGTAAGTGTTGTGTGGGTGAACCTGTGCTAATGTACCGACCTTACTTGGACTAATACATACTTGTGATTAAACCCCCTGCAAGCATCTGCAACTATAGGAAAGCAATTAAGATATAAACCTAACCATAGCCTTAAACTCTGAGATCCTACACTCCCTTTTGCAATGGTGTCCTAACGGGGGTTCAGGTTTTTTTCACTCCAGCAACCCCACAATTAGTAGCCAAACACACAATGCATTCCCCTATGCCCATAAATGGTGAAGTATCATGTAGTCGACGTTCACATGACACCACTAGAAGAATAGCACCACAACTTAAATACTAATCCATTGAATAATATCTCAATACAAATCCACTACTAACAACATGACTTCTCCCATGTCCTCAAGAACTAAACGAACTACTCACGAGACATCATATAGATCAATATCAAAGATGATATGGTGATGGATAACAATCTGAACATAAACAATAATCCAATGGTTCCACTCACAAGCATCAACTACAATAGTAATCAACACTGGGAAAGTTTCCCCTAAGAACTATGCAAGTATTCAGCATAATTGTTATAGCGGGATGGAGTGGTGATGACGGTGCTGGTGGAGATGATGTTGTGGATGACGATGATGATGATCCCGATGAATTCTAGCTAGATGATGGTGTTAATGGCGACGATCTCCCCTCTCCGGGAAGGAATTTCTACGGCAGAAATCTATCTGCCGGAGAGCTCTTTTTCTCTCAGTGTTTTCCACCCCGCAGACGCGGCAGAATCTTTCTGTGGTCGCTCTTCGTGTTTTAGGGATTCGAGGAGAAGATATAGGCGAGAGGGTGGATCCAGAGGTGGGCCAGGTGGGCCACACCCCCTGTAGGCGCGGCCTAGTGGTGGCCCGCGCCTGGGGGTGTGGGCCCCCTATGGCCCATCTCCGCCTCCCCTTCTGGCATTCTTCGTCTTCTGGGAAAATATGATTTTCCATAGTTTTTCTAGTATTTTCCTGATCTTCGCGAAATTGCATCAAAACACCTCTTTTTCCATCAGAATCCTAACTCCGGTAGTTCATCCTCCAAGAATCATCCAACATGCAAAAAAGAAGAAAAGACATAAGTATGACCTCTTAATATGAAATATATCAATGAATAGAGGCAAATTATGATATAGAAAGGTGATTCAAATTGGACGTATCAACTCCCCCCAAGATTAGACCTTCGCTTGTCCCCAAGCAAAAACTGAGCTCAGTAAACATGTCCACAGGTTTATGGAATGAAGTGTCGATAAAAAGAATACGGACAAGAAGCATCACACTTACCCTTACACAACTCATAGAAGAAAGCAACTCACAATTATATAACTTAGCTTGCAACAAGTAGAGGAATCACAATAGAGATGCATAAAGATAAATCATAATTGGAATTGGCAAACTTTGTTCTTGGTCAGAGAACAGCTGGCAAACAGTTTCACAAATAAAGCTTTTGTAGAGTTTCTCAACAGGAGTACTCTTTGCTCAAACATAAAAGGTTTTTCACAATGATGGCTTTCAAAGTAATACTCAATAGATAAGAGTCTTGTGCAAACAAGGAAATGAAGAACATGATTGAATAAATCATCATATGACTGATTGAAACACAACAACTCAAATGCTTGATGGAGATAGAGAGGAAGTAGGTTTACTGACTCAACTTAGAAGTAGAAGAAAGTTCCTTCACAGAGGGAAGCAGGGATTTCAAGTTCATAAAGAGCTTCCAAAAGATTATGGTACTTACTAGCTTTGAGCTCTCATTGCCCCTATCAAAAGCATCTTGAGGTGATTAAGGTTAAAGTGTACAAAGATGGAGTATATGCTTGACGAAATATAAGTTGGCAATCTCATGTCCCTTGAGTACGAGGGCCGCTCCTCATGCTACTCAACTTCAGTTACCGGTAAGTTATTGTCATTGTAAGTACATGTGTATCATAAAGAACCGCCAATGGGGTTCCCCTTGCACATGATACAGGAGATATCCCATAATCAAAATGACAAGGCAAGTAGATAGTGAGCATCTCAGCTATCTTTTTATTTGCTATTTGCATAGGTTTTTATTGAGGATGCTTCACAGATTGCTCACTATGGTTATGCTGCAAGTTTCCACCATGATTAGGCATGGCTTAGGATAGTAGCCCAGGCGTTTCTATAACACACATACATAGCTCCATGGACTTACAACCTCCACTTTTATTTAACACCGATGACATCCACGAACAAAAGAGCATGATATCAACTGGATATGTATCCATAAGTGTTGAAAGTGTTCCCCGTGATAGCACGGTTCTGCTAATCCCAACGTATAGATGCAAGCATATACAACTTCGATGACACAATGGTTCAAGTTTATTAGGGTCAAGAAAATAAGGCGTGCCATCAAGTTCGTGAGAGCTTTACTAACTAGTTTTCACATCACAAAATAATTTTTAATTTGAAAGATAGATGAAGCTTGAGAATTTGCTTGGAATAGCAATATAGCTAGTGGGTAGATATGGTGTACACAAATGGCACAGGTTTTGGTTCAAAGGGACTGGATGCAATGAGAAGTATGCCTTCTCAAAACAGGTTTTTGGCTAGCAAGCAAAAGAGTTGAAAGAAACAAGCAAACCTACAAGTGATAAAGCCAAACATGCAATATTCCTTGAAGACACAAAAGATCTTAAATAAAGAATACTAAGCTTATGAGCCAATCAAGAAAGAAAATAAAATATACAAAATACCTGTAAGATTTTTCTCTTTTCCTTTCAAAGCTCAAAAAGTGTTTCTACTGACCAGAGCTCGGTTTGCCAAAACCAATTTAGATCTACTTGATGCTCCCAAAGTTATATGAATACTGATTAACAAGATCAATCATATAATAGATATTTCCAACTAAAATAAGAAGTGCAAAAAGTACAAGATGAAACTTCTCATTAATATTCCATAAAGGCACTCACACCAAGGGATACATAGATAACAACCTAAAGGAGAGATACTTCCACATGCAAACTAACCTATAAGATAACTTCTCTACCAAAGATATAGCTCTACTAAGAAGGGTAAAAGATAAAAGATAATGTTGTGGTACCGCGGCACTCCCCCAAGCTTGGAACAAGCCAAGGGGATGCCAAAACTGATGATGAATTACTCCCTCAGTGGTGGTGGTGTTCTCTTGATAAGATCTTCAATCAGTTTCCTCAAATCCTCAACCTCGAAGGTCAGAGTACGAATCAACTCTGAATTTTGCTCAATGCGGTTCATGATCATATAGGGCCAAGAATCCCAGTCCTTTTTATTCTTTCCCCACTCTTCCTTCTTAGTGTGTTCCTTCCCTGCATGGTTAGAACGAGGCAGATCCCAAACAGAGGGCAAATTCCCTTTGGGCACCTCTTGGAATTGTTGCTCGTGTATAAGAGTATGGAAGGGGTTCTTGGTACGTGAAGTAAGTGACCGTGGAGCGAGGATATGACGCGAGGTTTTCCCTCATGTAGACATTCGTGTTGTCCTTGTAAGCTTGGTAGGGTTTGCCACCACTCCAATGCTTGTGATGGTAGCGCGGGTGTCTGGATGCTCATCCTCCTCCATGTCTTCCTCATCCCCAACCAAAATCTCCTCCTTCTCAGGGTTTTGAGGATCATCCTCTTCGAGCTTCTTGCCTTTGTCATTGGCGAACACCATGGTGCTCTAAACTTGAGAAGATTTCCTGACAAAAACAGATTGAAACGAAAACACGACGAGAACACGATATACGAACCTCGGGGGATCCGAGGGTTTATATATTATGAAGTTTCAAAGCATAAGGAAGGTATGGGTGCGAAAACGAGGTGGAGACGGAGCTCAGGGAGCTCACACCCCTCCAGGTGCGGCCAGCTGGGGCCCGTGCCTAGGGTGGGTGTGGCCACCCTGGCCTACGTTTCCTCCTCTATTTCATTTCGTAACCTTCTGTATGTAATAAAAACATCAAAAATATAAAAAGATAAGGTTTTCACGAACCTTCTGTTTTCACCACTTTTACCTATTCAAAGACGGACTCTGCAGATTCTGGTGTTTGGTTTCTAATAAATTCTTCCGGAGTCACCATTTTAATGATGTCAACATCTTCATTATAAGAATCTCCAGAATATAATGTTTTAGTCTTTGACCATTCACCACCTGTGTGGTGTCGTCCTTCAAAGAATATATTTTGATAGCACCTGAACGATATACTTCCTCAATAACAAAAGGTCCTTCCCATTTTGAGAGCAGTTTCCCTGCAAAAATTCTGAGACGAGACCTATACAAAAGAAATTTATCACCAACATGGAACTCCCTCTTGAGAATTCTCATATCATGCCATCTTTTTACTTTTTCCTTAAATAGTCTAGCATTTTCATAAGCTTCACTTCTCCACTCATCTAAGGTACTCAAGTCAAGCAATCCTTTCTCACCAGCAAGTTTAAAATCTCTATTAAATTCTTTCACTGCCCAATAAGCTTTGTGTTCTAATTTTAAAGGCAAGTGACAAGCTTTCCCATAGACCATTTTGTAAGGAGACATCCCCATAGGATTTTTATAAGCAGTTCTATAATCCCATAAAGCGTCATTCAACTTTTTAGCCCAATTTTTCCTAGATCTATTAAGAGTCTTCTGCAAGATAGATTTAATTTCCCTATTGGAAAGTTCTACTTGCCCACTGGTTTGGGGGTGATAAGCTGAAGCAATTCTATGGTTAACATCATATTTGGCAAGAGTTTTCCTAAAACCACCATGAATAAAATGAGAGCCTTCATTAGTCATGAGATACCTAGGCTCACCAAACCTAGAAAAATAACATCTTTAAGCATTTTTAAAGAGGTCTTACCATCATCACTATTTGTAGGTATGGCCTCTACCCACTTTGTAACATAATCAACGGCAACAAGAATATGAGTATATCCTTTCGAAGGAGGAAAAGGACCCATAAATTCAAATCCCCAATAGTCAAAAGGTTCAATAACAAGAGAATAATTCATAGGCATTTCATTGCGTCTAGAAATAGTACCAACTCTTTGACATTCGTCACATGATAAGAAAAACTTCCTGCATCCTTGAAAAGGGTAGGCCAATAAAATCCAGATTGTAAAACTTTTTGTGCAGTTCTATCCCCAGCATGATGTCCTCCATAAGCACTGCCATGAAATTTTCTCAAAATCTCTTGTTGTTCATATCCTGGAACACATCTTCGCATAATACCATCTACTACTTTATATAAATGTGGGTCATCGCAAAAGTAGTGCCTCGGATCATAAAATAATTTTCTTCTTCGATAGGCTATAAAGGTTGGAGGCAAATACTTGGAAACAATAAAGTTAGCGTAATCAGCATACCAAGGACTCTCATGCGGGCTTACCCTTATTGCAGCCAACTGTTCATTTGGAAAACTATCATTAATAAACCTCCTATAGAAACCAACATGACCAAGGATACTACGAATACCTCTAATATCCCTAGGGCAAGGCATCTTCTCAATTGCTTCAACTTTGGCTCTGTCTACTTCAATACCCCTTTTAGAAATTTTGTGTCCAAGAACAATCCCTTCATTAACAGTGAAATGGCATTTTCCCAATTAAGAACAAGGTTGGTTTCTTCACATCTCTGCAAAACTTTATCAAGGTTGTGCAAACAGTTATCAAAAGAAGTTCCATAGACGGAGAAATCGTCCATGAAAACCTCCACAATTTCTTCACAAAAACCATGAAAGATAGAAGACATACATCTTTGAAAGGTAGCAGGATCATTACATAAACCAAAAGGCATACGCATATAAGCATAAGTGCAATAAGGACAAGTGAAGGTGGTTTTCTCTTGGTCTTGTGCTTTCACAGCAATTTGAGAGAACCCAGAATAACCATCAAGAAAACAAAAGTGTGTCTTTTTAGACAACCTCTCAAGCATTTGATCAATAAAGGGCAAAGGATAATGATCTTTCTTAGTAACTTTATTAACCTTTCTAAAATCAATGCACATCCTATACCCAACCACTACTCGTTGGGGTATAAGCTCATTATTTTCATTAGGCACAACAGTTATTCCCCCTTTCTTTGCAACATAATGAACAGGGCTAACCCATCGGCTATCAGCAATAGGGTAAATAATACCAGCATCAAGGAGTTTTAATACCTCATTTCTTACCACATCCTTCATCTTAGGATTTAGACAGCGTTGGTGCTCAACAACTGGTTTTGCATCAGGTTCTATATTAATAGCATGCTGACATATAGTGGGAGAAATTCCTTTTAAATCATCAAGAGTATAGCTCATAGCTCCTCGATGTTTCTTCAATATTTCCAATAACCTTTCTTCTTCCTTTCCCAAATCTTCCACAGGTAGATTATGCTTAAGTAACTCAGGTTGACGAAGGAAAACCTCATCAATTTCATTTCTTTCCTTCATGAAGACCTCGCTTTCATGATCTTCCATAAACTACTGCAAGGCATTGTTAGGAGCAAGAGAAATAGAAGAAAGTTGTTCAACCCTGAAATCCTCATTAGGCAGTTCATTTTCATAAGGAGTTTTAGCAAATTTGGAAAAATTAAACTCATAAGACTCTCCATCAAACTTGGTTAAAACTTTTTCCTTCCTACAATCTATGATAGCCCCACAAGTATTCAAGAAAGGTCTACCAAAGATAATAGGACAAGTTTTACTAGCTTCAGAACCAAGAACTAGAAAATCAGCAGGATATTTAATCTTACCACAAAGAAATTCCACATCTCTTACAATGCCAATTGGGCAAACTGTCTCTCTGTTAGCAAGGTGAATAACCACATCAATGTCCTCAAGCTCACAAGGACCAATTTCATGCCTATTTTCTCTGTAAAGCTCATAAGGAATAACACTAGAACTAGCACCAATATCACATAAACCATAATAGCAATGATCACCAATTCTCATAGAAAGCACAGGGACACCAGCTTTTCTAGCTTTGCTAGGATGAGAGATAATATTTGAAGCGTCTTCATAGAAGACAATGTACTCATCCTCTATATTTTTAGTGACAAGGTCTTTCACAATAGCTACCACAGGTTCAATGTTTATTTGTTCATTAGGTTCCACAGCTTTCTTTGCAGTTTTGCTAATCACATTAGCCATGATAGAATGTTCCTTTACCTTAGCAGGAAAAGGGATTTTCTCAACATAAGGTTCCGGCAAAATAGGATCAACAGTACAAACTTCAATGCTAGCTGGAACATGGGTAACAATGTCTTTATACGGAGCATGGTACTTGTCCCACTCCTTCTTAGGAATTTCAATATAAGAGGCAAAATCCTTAAAACATTTTGCAAGAACTTGAGAATCAAGACCATACTCATTACTAATATCACGGAAGTCATGAGTTCCCATAAAGATTTAATGCATTCATAATCATAGTTTATACCTGACTTTCTTCCTTTGTCATTGTCCCATGCTTCAATGTTTTCTTGAATATGGTCTAAGAGATCCCATTTAGCTTCTTCCTTCATATGTGTGAATGATCCAGCACGAGAAGCATCTAGTAAATCTTTATCATAAAGAGAAAGCCTAGCATAAAAGTTATTGATAATAATATTGTTAGGGAGTTCATGAATAGGAAATTTAAGCATTAGTAACTTCAATCTCCCCAAGCTTGAGTTGTACTCTCTCCATCACGAGGCCAAAAGTTATATATCAGATTCCTATCCATATGGATCTTCTTGGGAGGATAGAATTTAGAATAAAAGAGAGGCACTATTTCCTCCCATTCCATGGATTGTCCATTCTTTAGTAGCTTATACCATTCTTTATCTCTCCATTTCATGGATATAGAGAGTAACTTCTTCTTTGCCTGTTCAGTTGTGATACCTGCACACTTAAACAACCCGCATAATTCATGGATAAAAAGCAAGTGATCACCAGGGTGGACAGTTCCATCCTCTAAATAAAAATTATCCATAACACGATCAACAATACTTGTAGGTATCTTAAATGGATCTATATCAACAGGTGGTGGTTCATCTACTACCCTAAAAGTGGTACTAGTTTTCCAAAATAGAAAACCAAGTGGGTTATCCATATTGGAAACAAAGTAACAAACAGAAATAAAAACAATACTCACAGTAGAAGTTTCCTTTACCAGTTCCACTCTTCAATAGTGCTTCGCTCCCCGGCAACGGCGCCAGAAAATAGTCTTGATGACCCACAGGTATAGGGGGTGTATCGTAGTACTTTCGATAATTAGGAGTGTCGATTCCAACGAGGATCAGAAGGTGTTGACTAGTGGTATGGAGCAGGAAATCTCTGTAAATACTTAGCAAACGGATTTTTAGGGGTTTTTTGATAAAGAAAAGAAACAAAGTGCAAGAAATAAAGACAACAAACAATTGCAGCAAGTGCCCAATCCTTTCTTAGCAAAGGACAAGCCGGTGGAAATACTTATAAGGACCAAATATTCTCGAGGACACATGGGAATTCTGTCAAGTGCTTTCGCTTCATATAGCTGAGTAGTCTTCTTTGGTGTTGTAAGTATTGTGTGGGTGAACCTGTGCTAATATACCGACCTTACTTGGACTACTACATACTTCTGATTAAACCCCCTGCAAGCATCCACAACTATAGGAAAGCAATTAATATATAAATCTAACCACAACCTTAAACTCTGAGATCCTACACTCCCTTGTGCAATGGTGTCCTAACGGGGGTTCAGGTTTCTGTCACTCCGGCAACCCCACAATTAGTAGCCAAATACACAGTGCATTCCCCTAGGCCCATAAATGGTGAAGTATCATGTAGTCGACGTTCACATGACACCACTAGAAGAATAGCACCACAACTTAAATACTAAACCATTGAATAATATCTCAACACAAATCCACTACTAACAACATGACTTCTCCCATGTCCTCAAGAACTAAACTAACTACTCACGAGACATCATATGGATAAAGATCAAAGATGATATGGTGATGGATAACAATCTGAACATAAACAATAATCCAATGGTTCCACTCACAAGCATCAACTACAATAGTAATCAACACCGGGAAAGTTTCCCCTAAGAACTATGCAAGTATTCAACACAATTGTTACAGCGGGATGGAGTGGTGATGATGGTGCTGGTGGACATGATGTTGTAGATGACGATGATGATGATCCCGATGAAGTCTAGCTTGATGATGGTGTTGATGGCGACGATTTCCCCTCTCTAGGAAGGAATTTCCCCGGCAGAAATATGTCTGCCGGAGAGCTCTTTATATCTCAGTGTTTTCCGCCCCATAGAGGCCGCAGAATCTTTCTGTGGTCGCTCTTCGTGTTTTAGGGTTTCGAGGAGAAGATATAGGCGAGAGGGCAGAGCCAGAGGTGGGCCAGGTGGGCCACACCCCCTATAGGCGCGGCCTAGGTGTGGCCCGCGCCTGGGGGGTGTGGGCCCCCTATGGCCCATCTCCGCCTCCCCTTCTGGCATTCTTCGTCTTCTGGGAAAATATGATTTTCCATAGTTTTGCTGGTATTTTTCTGATCTTCACGAAATTTCATCAAATCACCTCTTTTTTCATCAGAATCCTGACTTCGGCAGTTCATCCTCCAAGAATCATCCAACATGCAAAAAAGATGAAAATACATAAGTATCACCTTTTAATATGAAATATATCAATGAATAGAGGCAAATTATGATATAGAAAGGTGATGCAAATTGGACGTATCAGGTACCCACTAGGATATTAATAAATAACAATTTCTTATTTATTATTAATATAAATATTTATTCCGAAGATTTCCAAATTAATTTGAAACCTAAAATATTCCCAACGTTATATTTTAATGTCCAGAACCATTCCGTCCACTCTCGGTGATATACCAAACTCCTTCAGAATATTCTGAAATGCTCCGAAACATCCTTTAGGAATTACTTCATCCAACTATATCATTTGCACTCACATTCTAAAATGTCGTAAACGTCTTAAGTGTGTGACCCGATAGGTTCGAATATTTGCGAATATGTCCGAACTCATTCCGATGACAACTATCAGTGTCTTGATACAAGTAGAAACCCCCGTAAATAACACGAAGTTATTTATTGTGTGAATTGTAGTATTAAGTCTGATACATATTGTCATTGTTTGTCGATACTTTACATTGTCCGAGAAGAAATACTAGGTTATTCTTGTTTTTTAGCATGTACTCTTTACTCATCCCATACTATCGATGTTACTGTGTTCAACAACTTGATCATGTGTCAGGCCAGACGATGACGAACATCATAGTACATGAGAGGGCCTAGAGTGTATATCTCCATCGTCATGAGTATCAATTCGCACAAGCACACCATGTGAATGATTGGCGAACCATATGGTATGAACAAGCATCAACTTTATAATTACTCCGTTAAGAGCAACGTTTCGAGAATCTTACCATGTCCATATTATTCCCAAGTTTCACATGTGTCTCGTGGTCAAACTATTTCTAGTAAAGGCAATACAATGTCTTATGAGATTAAACCAATAACTATATTGACGATGCGTTTCATGATATCTCATGTCTAGGTCTATCCACCATCACTGTTCTCCAACAAATCCGATCACAAATTTCACCGGCAACACCACAATCATATTGTCACTTTTACCATAGTTAGGAAACTGAAACTATCTTTGACATACATACTAGTCATAGAGGCATGACTAGGGATATATCTCTATGGTGTTTATCGTCCCACACATGTGTTAGGTTTTTCTTACAAATACACATTATTCGGAATTAATATAATTATAGCACAGAACGATAAACTTAATTATGAAATAGAAATAGAAATAATAACATATTTATTATTGCCTCTAGGGAATATTTCCATCACCAGCAATGGCCATATTTCGTGGGGAACCTATAAAAGGCCCCCTTCTTCCTCCTTGGTTCTCCCTCTCTCCTCCATTGTTTATAACTTTAAGAGCTTGCAAATACTCTCGATCCCTCCTATATTTCTTGAATCTTTTGGGGGGATTTGAAAGGGGAGATCTACAGCTCCACCAATCCATCTCTCCTCTATGTGAGGGGAACATCTTGGGATCTAGATCTTGGGGTTCCGTTTGTGGATTTCCTCTTGTGTTATTCCTCTCTTATTCCCCCAATAGAATTTGTAGCTTTGGTGGAATTTGGGAGTGAAGAACTTGCCTTTGCATTAGTTGCATCGGTTTGAGTTCTTCTCGAAGGATTTGGTTGGATAAATCAAGAAGCTTATTACTCTTGAGTTCTTGGAACCCTAGATGGTTGAGTGTCCTTTGTGGTGACTACTTGGGGCCTCCAATTAAGTTGTGGAGATCTCCCCAAGTTAGTGGCCTTGGTGGTGTTATTGGGAGCCTCCAATTAAGTTGTGGAGATTGCCTCAATCTTGTACGGGTTTGGTGACTGCCCTCAAGTGTCCCATCGTGGATCGGGTGCTTGTCGTGTGACAGGTTCTCGGGGGAATAGGGTGAGGCCTCTTGTGGCCTTTGTGGTCTTAGTACCACCCACCCCTCTTACAAGACGTACTCCCTTGTAGGGAGGAACTTGGTAAAACATCGTCGTCTCCGCGTGCCTCGGTTATCTCTATACCCGAGCGCTTTACTTATGCACTTTACATTGTGATAGCCTTCATGCTTGAAGTAATCTATCTTTCTATCACCTTGTTGCTTGTCTTGCTTAGCATAAGTTGTAGGTGCACAAAGATGAACCATATATAGTATATATAGGTTTTGTGCTTGAAAAATTAAACGCTATTTTTATTCCATCTTTGTTAATCCCATCTCGTAAAAGTTTTTAACCGCCTATTCACCCCCTCTAAGCGGCATCTGTGCACTTTCATAAGCAAATATCATGTCAAATTTTAGATCAATTCCTAGTGATGACCTAGATCGAATGTATCACTATACTAAATTTCAATCTCTTTGTCCATCTAAATAAACTCGAAACATTCCCACATTTTTAGATGCATTATATGAAAATGCACAATTTCTACATCTATCCTCCCCGTGTCCTAATTCTTTGGGTTGTTACAACATACGCCGCACATCTTTCGGTGGTGTTTTAGGATGAACAAGGTCTTATTCATGAAGATTGTGCATGGGTGGGATTGTTTGATTTCTACCTCATGTGCAACAAAGAATACACCAATTGGTTAGTTTATCATTAGCTAAGAAGTGCACGGCTGCCTTGAGGTGTCTTGCATATGGAGCTCCTCTAGATACCCCAAGATGACTATGGGCGTGTCTGCTAGGTTGGATCTTCGTTTCTCGCATCCGGGGGGGAGAAATAAGCCCGCTTGCTGTGTTGGATCACATATGTTTCTCGCATAGCACGATTCTTAAAGCATCCCAAAACATGGCCCGCTGGGATGCTGAAATCCAATGTTTCCACGGGGACAGACCATGGGCATGCAAAATTTGCCTCGCTGGGTGCAACCAAGATACGTAAACTTGCTTGCTTAACATGCTAAACTAGATCCCTTATAATCTACCTAACCATCCTCCGATTCAAAATAAGTTCTACATGAAAAAGATGCGAATCGACGTTGCGATGACATTCCAACAACAAACTCTTAGTTTTCTTGACCTTTTAGGGGTCTATTTTGTGTTCATGTTTATAAGTTTTTTAAACGAATTTTTCCAAATTCTTTGTACACGGGCAACCATTTGAAATTTCCTTCGAGGTGTAGCTTTGCCTCACTTTTTCATGCAACTTTCATGTTGTAGTTTTTTATTTTGAAACGAGTAGATTTAAACTATTCTAATATACTATATGTTGATCTAGATCTACTCGTATAGGAATGTCAAACCATAAATTT
The DNA here is from genome assembly GCA_916181665.1 of Avena sativa. Classification (NCBI taxonomy): domain Eukaryota; kingdom Viridiplantae; phylum Streptophyta; class Magnoliopsida; order Poales; family Poaceae; genus Avena; species Avena sativa. The sequence goes on along the minus strand of OV702283.1, from coordinate 147,614,078 downwards.
CAAATACAATTGTATGGAATGACGAATTGAAGCTTCCCCTCAAAGGAAATTTCAAATGGTCATCGAAGAGCATCTTTTTCATCTAGACATCGTCTCGAATGGATGCATAGTCAGATATATTAGAGGAGATTAAGATGAAGTATGTTAGTTAAAGCCATAAAACCCCATTGCCTCATGTGTATACAGAGGAACCAAACGCAAGCCCTTGGGGAGAGAGCAGGCTACTAATCAATAGGCTAAAGTTGCCAAGTCAAAGCTATACCCATGCAGCACCCAGCAAGTCAAGAGGGAAAACGGAAATTTAGGCCCGATCATGCAAACACACCCTGTACGTTCATGGTTGAGTCCACAACCTTTGGTAGTGTATACGGATTTTGCCAATCTATGATGGTAGTGTTTGGGCCAACTCGGATACTAGCACACATCGAGGCAGCGGGAATTATTGGGATGCTTGGAAGCATTGACTATATGCGCTTTTTTTGCGAAATTCCACCCATCTCTTAATAATCATCAATAGTAGTACAAAGAGTCCCAAAAGTAATAAAAATTAGAAATAGGTCATTGGACCACCAATCGACGACTATAAACACTAGCATGAGCCGAAGATGCACCGCCATCCTCGCTCGTCCATCACTGGAGTCAGGCAAAGTTTGTAGTAGTAGAGCTTGTTGTAGTAGACATACAAGAAGTCGTCGTGTTAAGGTCATAAAGGACCAGCGCACTAAAGAAGCAACCGTCGCTAATGATGAAAACCGTAGATCGAAAGAGACCGACCTGAAAACAAACCAACGAAGACGAAAACGGACAAAATCTCAGGAGATCCGCCGGACAAACAACTCCATGCGCCCTACATCGATGGTAGATGCACCACTGGAGCAAGGATAGAGAGGGGTTGAAAGAATTGCCCATTCTCCTGGCTAGGGATGTACAAAGGTCGTACTTTAGAATGCATTGTAACGCTTAAAGCTGTGACAAATTATGATATATGGATTTGGCTCACTTTCTTTAGTGTAGCTTGATCTCACAACGATATCAATGTGCTACAGCGATCTCCGTTATTTGGCGTGCTTACTGAAGACCGACGGTCATCTATGGGATCGAATGAAGGCAATACACCGGTACTACCTTGTTGGTGGCATGTATCCAAAATAGGCCCCATTTGTGGAAACAATTATGGACCTCATACTCCGAAGAAAGCTTGGTTTTATTCGTGTCAGGAGGCCGACATGAACGATATAGAGCGGGCAATACAAGCTCATTTTGCTATCATCAGATACCCTGCCCTTATCTGGTCAACATCTCATATGTGAAAAGATATGAATGATTGTGTGATCTTGTATAATATAATCATCGCGGATGAGCGTGGTGCTCCAGTAGCCGATGATCATCCGCCTGAGCACCAGTGCCCTCTTGCCGTTGTGGGTCATCGCAGAGTTTGGTGCTATCTTGCTATGCAAAAAGTAACCCGTGATGAGCAGACCCCATCGTGAACTGCAAGATAATTGGACAAATATTTGTGGATGCTCAAAGAAAATGCATTTTAAAAAATACCTCTTAATATGTTTAAAATATTTATTTTTTATATCTGAACTATTTAAATTACTATGTGAATTATTTAAGTTATTATATTTAAATTGTTGTGATGAAATTTGTTTTAGAAGTGTGTGTGCTTATTTATAAAAAACTGAAAATAATATAGAAATCCATTTTACTAGTGCGCCATATTAGAGTCGGTGCCTGGTGCTATTGACAGTCACACTTTGAGGGTGTCGCTGCAGATGCTCTGAGCAGAGGGCATAGATCAAACTGCTAAACCCGTCCGGTTGCCGCTATAAATGCTCTTACCACTTAGAGTATCTTTAGGAGACACCGTAAAAATATGATCTGTAAAACGTGTATAAGGGGCACTGAAATCTGTTTTACTGTTTGAAATGTGCTCTCCTAGAATAGATATTGAAAATAAACCCTTAAATCAGCCAAGGCCCACTTATTAGCACCTTTTTTCCTTTTTTTTTCTTTCGTGTACCCTTTTCTTTTTTTCTTTTTATCCTCCCCTTTCCTTCCTCCTCTGTCTGGCTCCATACTCCACTTGCCCGTCTTGACCTTGCCTTGAACCCCCCAACTGTAGCACTGCGCCGCCCCGCTCTGGGCTCGCGCCGCCCCATGCCTGCCCGGTGCCTTCCTCACACCGTTGCGGCCCACAGCCCCCTCCCCCCCCCCCCCCCCCCGCAGAGCCTCGCAGCACTCTGCTCTACTCTCACGTCCCTCGCGCACCACCTTGCTCCGGCATAGCACAGCCCCGCCTCCACCCACCATGGCCACGAGGTCCTACGCCCGACTGTTAAACGTTGAAAGCGAGTCCACCGGTGTCTAATTTACCGTAATCGGGTCAAGATTCACCATAATTTGGGGCGATGCGACAGAAGTTAGCCGGATTCCGGCAAGTCTCACAGCGGAACGTCACCAGAGCGTTCTGAAACTTCTGTGGCGCCAAACCAAACATACGGGGCATCCTCATTTCGGCCATTGGGTTTTTTAGCCCCTTACAAAAATATTTAGTTTTGTTGTTTTTATGGTGTCTATTCAGGACTTTTTTTTCCATAACCGAAAATTAACTGTTATTTTTCAATAACGGTTATTTTTTCAGTTCATCATTGACTGGTGCTCTTAGAGCAAGTCTAACAGCACCCTTAAAATGTTGGCGCCCTTAAATTCCGGCGGATTTACGGGCTGGTGGCCAGGCCGTCGAGCTAACAGCACATGTAAATGGCCCGGCCACGAAACGAAATTCACAGGGGCATGTGAAAGGCCCGTTCCATCCCCTATATCTATCGGCCAAGCGAGCAGAGACGGGTCAGAACCCATGTCCCTCCGCCGCAAACCCTAGCCACAGCCACGTTTTGATACGTCCAAAATTTATCTACTTTCCCGACCACTTCTGTTATTGTTTCTCCTCTAATTTGTGTGATTTGGATATAACTAACATGGACTGACGCTGTTTTTAGCAGAATTGCTTTGGTGCCTCATTTTTGTGCAGGAAATTAACTTTTAGGAAAAATCCCGGAAAATATCGTAAAACTCCTATTTTACCAGAAGACTCACCGAGCCAGAAGACAAGACGGAGAAGGGCCACGAGGGGCCCCCACCACTTGGTGGCGCGAGCCAGGCCAGGCCACGCCAGGGGGTGGTGTGGCCACCTCGGGCACCCCCTCGACCTCCATTTCCGCCTACATAATCCCTCTGACCTAAAAACACAGGGGGTTCGACGTTTTTTCAGATAGAGTTCCGTTGTGCCGTCACCACCAGAAACCGTGATTCGGAATTAGAAACTCCATTCTGGCACCCTACCAGGACGGGGAATTGGATTAGATCGTTGCCATCATCATCACTAACACCTCTCCATCAACCATACATGATTCCCCCATCCATAAGTGAGTAATCCCCCGCTATAAGCTATGGGGATGGTAGGGATTGGATGAGATCTATCATGTAACCGAATAAGATTGTTAGGGCATGGTGCCTAGTATCTATTGTTAGTGATTTTTGATATTGTTGCAACTTGTTATGGTTAATGCTTGTCACTAGGGCCCGAGTGCCCTGATCTTAGATCTGAACATGTTATTGATTCATGATGATATTATTGTTTGTGATCTTACCTGCAAGTTTTTTACACATATCATTGTCCGAAACCCGAGGCCCCGAAGTGACAGAAATCGGGATAACCGGAGGGAATGGCTGTGATATGAGGATCACGTGTGTTCACGGAGTATTAATGCTTTGCTCTGGTACTCTATTAAAAGGAGTACCTTAATTGCCAGTAGATTCCCTTGAGGCCTCGCTGCAACGGGCTGGCAGGACAAAACATGTTGTGTAAGTTCTCATTGCGAGCACGTATGACTATATATGGAACACATGCCTATGATTATTTAGTACTTGGATGCTTTATCTTATTTATCTGCAAATGTCCTAGATCTTGATATTACATGAATAGTCTTGTCCATGCAACGCCGTCCATCCATCCCTATGCCTACCGCACTCAAATCATGTTGTTCACTATAATTGTTACTACTCTTTTTATTTTACTACTGTTGTTACTTTGCTGTTGCTACTACAAAACTGTTGCTACTGATAAACTGTTGTGAGCAAGACTATTTCCAGGTGTGGCTGATTTGACAACTCAGTTGTTAAGGTTTATAAATATTCTTTGGCTCCCCATGTGTTGAATCAATAAATTGGGTTTTACTTCCCTCAAAGACTGTTGCTATCCCCTATACTTGTGGGTCATCACGTTTCCGCGCGTACTCCAGCGAGAAATTCCTCCTGTTTCCTCGCGAGAGAGATATGGCGAGTAGGAGAGCAAGTTGCGGACTCAGCGGTGGCCGTGCTAGGGGGAGGAGGGAGTGGTCTTCGCGCACCTGGTGGCGGCGGCAACGAGGAGAGGCGTCGCATCCGCTCCGTCGGGGCCAAGAAGCACGCCTGCCGGCGCTAGACGAACTGGGGGCTGACCCCCCAACTTCTCTGGCCCCCTATGCCACAGGTGCGCGCACCGTGCTGGCTTCGTGATTCGAGCTCGTGGAGGAATCTTCCTCCACGAGCTCGTTTGTCGCGTCTTCACGCCTGCACCGCGGAGATGAGGAGGAGGAGGCGGCGCTCCACGCAGTGCTCGCTGCGTCCCTCGCCGAGCTCGAGGCCAAGGAGCAGCGCGAGGAGGAGGATCTCACTGCCGCTGACATGGTTATACCCCACGGGTACACAACATCAGCATACCTAGTCTAGCCCGAAGGAAGGCCCACTACAAGATATGCAGCCTGCGGAGATTCCGGGTGGCCCAGGCCCATGACGCCTTTCGATGCTTGGAGAACAAGACTAGAGTATATAGAATTTCAAAGGGCAAACCCTAATCTGTAACTGACTCGACCTATCCCCGGGACCTGCCTATCTATATAAAGGCTAGGAGGGCACGACGAGGAAGACACCTCTCACTACATACACACCTCCACGCCAGATTGCATATGTGCACCCCTGTACTTTTCGGTTCCGCCGTAATCAAGAGAAGACAAGCAGGAATAGGGTTTACCCTCTGGGGGCCTGAGCCTGGGTAAATCTCGTGTCCCCGTGTTGCTTGTCTGTTAACCGTTCCGCGATCTCCAGCATCCCCATCTTCTCCAAAACCCAAGCTCATAACAATGGGCATTGACGAGATCAAACCTCGTCAATTGGCGTCGTATGTGGGAAAAGGGGGCGCTGATTGTTTGATCGTGACGGTCCCATCCGAAGCGATCTACAACTCCTCGGCGACGGAGAGACACCTCTTCTTCGGCGCTTTTGACTTCACCGCCCACTCGCCAGCCACCATGAAGGATTTCGAGCCCGTAGTCGATGGGCTCGAGATTCTGTTCGGGAGCTTCTGCTTCCAGGTGGGGCAGACCGGCACTCTTCGCCTCCCAGAGCGGGTGCAACCACCATCCATCAGGCCCGCTTCATGGGCCCCACCCATCGGCGTGCTACGCACGTCGACGCTAACAAATATGTCCTATGACAGCAGCAGCTGCAACTCAGATCTGGGTGGCCCTCCATCAGACGAAGGAACCTACGGTTCCGGATCCGAAAGTAGCGGCAGCAGCAATCCAAACTGCAGGCGATACCAATGCGCCGTGGTCATCCATGGCGAAGCGGAAGGACAACCAAATTCGACTGAACCCAACCCACCACCAAATCCACTCCCCAACCCGCAGGCTGGGAACGGAGGAAACGGAGGGCATCCGCCCCTCCAGCCCAACAAGGGCGACGCTGCCGCCTATCAGAGGATCAACCTCAACGAGGATGGCTGGCGCCAGACGCGCAAAGCTGTGGCGGGAAACAAGATCCTACCTATGAATTCTTCACGGGATTTTCTTATGGCATACCACCTCCTCCTCATCGGCGAGCACAACAGGCAGGTGAAACTACAGGAGGAACTCGACAAACACAAGCAAGCAGCTTCGGAGTCTAGCGCGCGGCGAGCTGCGCTCTCTGCCGCTGGTGGCTCCAGCTCGCACGGAAATCACGCCAACAAGCATCGCTCTCGCACAGATAACATGGATCCCGCCGCGCGATGTGAGGTCACCAAAACCCTGAACACGTCTTTCATGGAGATGGACATCAACGACAACGTCATACCAAAGATGCCTCAGGCTGCGATCATGGCAGCCACCACGTACCTCGCGTCCCATCCACCTCCAGTGGGGGACCCAAAGAGTGTCATGCACAAGTCCGCGCTAGCTAGACTCAGACTCGTCAGAGCTGCGCTCCACAAAGAAGCTCCTACGGAGCCGAAGAAAAAGGCTACGGTCAGATTCAACCATAGCCCCACACCCTCATCCGACGAGGAAGAGGACAAGCACGATCTACCTCAACGACGCAAGAGCCCAAGAAGTCGCAGCCACGACTACGACGCTCTAAACGACCTTGCCCAGCGCAAGGTCGACAAGGCACGCGCCAAACGCGCGTTCTCAACCGAATCCGAAGAGGATCACGACGAAGAACTGTGCGAAGCTCAATGCTTCAGCAGATCTATTCGGCGCACGTGGATGCCGAAAAATTTCAAGCTTCCTTCGGACACTCCGAAGTTCGACGGCACGCAGGATCCGAAGGCCTGACTCAGCGACCACCTCTCATCCGTCAAGCTGCACGGTGGCAACAAAAACACCGCCCTGCAATGCCTTCAGCTGCAGTTGACAGGTGCAGCCCGGATTTGGCTCAGCAGCCTGTCCTCAGGCTCCATCTGAAGCTAGGAGGAGCTAGCTTACAGTTTCATCTGAAACTTTAAGGGCACCAGCAATAGGCCAACCTCGATCAAGGAACTGCGGGCCTGCACTCAACGTACGGGCGAATCCATTCGCTCGTACATCTTGCGATGGTCCAACATCAAGAACTGTGCAGCACACACCTCCGAGGAGAGGACGATCGACGCCTTCAAGGACGGTGTCAAGCGCCCGGACTTCAAGGAAGAACTTGGGCGTGTCAAGCCCAAGACACTTGGCCACCTCATGGACATCGCCAACAGGTGGGCAGATGGCGAGGATTCCCTCCACCTAGCACATTCGGATGACGAGGACGAATACGGCCGCAGACACGAACACCGTAGCAAACGAAGATCGCGCGTCTTCGACGATCGCGACGAACCCAACATGGTTGCGGCTGGCTACGCCGAACGCCCCAAGGACAACAATCGCAGCAGCGGAGGATACCGCGGAGGCAACCTCCGCGATGGAGGACGCCCAACACAAACATGACAACGCCGCGGCCGTGACGACGAGCCCTCGGCATACTACAAGTTGTCGGGTCCCTGCACCATCCAATTCTACATCGACAAGCAGGATGGCAAAAAGAAGGCCAGCCACATGCTCAAGGACTGCCGGGAGTTCTAGAAACTCAGCGAGGGCCTCACCCAAATGCGACGTCAGATCGTAAACCCTGGGTTCGGACCCGCACCCGCACCTGGTGACATTGCCCATGGAGCTCCTCCATCACCACCCGTGGGACCATCGAATCCCGCAATCGCACCCACGCCAAACAATGGCACAAGTGGATATCCACCGCCAAAAGGGACCCTCATGATCCATAAGGGACGCCCTACCAATAGGGTTCAAAAGAAAATCACCCGACAGGTCAGCCTCGTTGTAACCGCTCCGCCAGGAATCCTTGAGTACCTCAGTGGCTCGGAGTCCTGCATTACGTTCGACCATTCGGATCACCCCCTCCAGATACCTCACCCAGGTCATGCTTCCCTGGTGCTCGAGGCGCAGATCGGAGGATTCAAGATGAGTCATGTCTTCATGGACGGCGGCAGCGGCATCAACCTGATGTTTGCTAGCACCTTCGCAGCGATGCGGATCTCTCTGTGCAGCCTGGAACAATCCGATACAATGTTCCATGGCATAGTCCCAGGGAAGGGCATAGATATGGCTCGAACTCATCTTCGGCAAGCCCGAAAACTTTCGGTGTGAGCGGCTCGAGTTTGAAGCGGTGGATTGGCCATCACGGTACCACGCCATCCTTGGGCGTGTAGTATTCGCAAGATTCCTAACAGTACCACACTACACGTACATGCTGCTCAAGATGCCTGGGCCCAAAGGCGTCATCACAGTCCAGGGAAGCTTCACCCATTTGGACCACTGCGATAGAGATTTCAATAGAATCTCCCAGTTGTTCGGCATGCAAGAGGAGCTCACGAGGCTCCGAGAGGTGACAGACAATGGGGCACCCCCAGTCGCCAGGCAAAACTCACTTGATACGTTGTTCGACTCCACAGTCAACACGAAAAAGGTGCAGGTCCACCCAACTGACGCCTCCAAGACGGCACTGATTGCCAACGACCTCAACCCCGCATAGGAAAGCGCGCTCGTTGAATTCCTTCGTGAGCACTGGGAAATCTTCGACTGGTGTCTTGCAGACATGCCAGGAGTTCCCAGGGAATTCGCCGAGCACGCACTCAATGTGTTTCCAGACGCCAAGCCCGTCAAATAGTCCATCCGACGATTGTCCGAGCCACGAGACGAAGCTGCTGGAGTCAAACTCAACAGACTGCTCGGCGCCGACTTCATCCGGGAGATCAAGGAGAGCGAGTGGCTAGCCAACATTGTGCTGGTCCCTAAAAAGGATACAGACATCCTATGGATGTGCGTGGACTTCACGTCGCTCAACAAGCACTGCCCCAAGGATAACTTCCCCCTACCGCGGATCGATCAGATCATCGATTCGACCGCCGGATGCGAGAAGCTCTCCTTCCTTGATGCCTACTCAGGATACAATCAGATTCGACTAAAGGTCGAAGATTAGGAGAAAACGGCGTTCATCATGCCGTTCGAAGTGTTCTGCTACAAAACCATGCCCTTTGGGCTGAAGAACGCAGGTTCCACATACCAGCGATGCATGCAGGCGTGTCTGAAAAACCAGATCGGTCGAAACATACAAGTATATGTCGACAACATAGTCATCAAGACAAAGGAGGCCAAGATATTGATCGACAATCTCCGCGAGACGTTCGATAACCTTGATCACTACAAGATCAAGTTGAATCCAGAAAAGTGCGCCTTCGGCGTCCCATCTGGCCAGTTACTTGGCTACTTCATCTCCCAGTGAGGGATCGAGGCAAACCCGAAGAAAATCCGGGTCATACTGACCATGGAGAAGCCGAAGAGCATTAAAGATGTCCAGCTGCTAGCTGGGCGCATCAGGGCGCTGAGCAGATTCATCAGCTGCATGGGTGGGAAGGCCCTGCCTTTCTACTAGCTGCTATGCAAAGCAGACAAATTCGAGTAGACACCCGAAGCAGACGACGCATTCGAAGATCTGAAGCGTCTGCTCTCCACCTCGCATGTCAACACCCGGATTTTTAATCCCAGATGTCTGTTATGCCATACATCACAATCCCAGGATTACCATTTTTGTGAGACATAACAGAATTGGATACCACAGTACATCATACATTACAACCGTACATACGGTCTTACACAAATAAGGATCTCATGATCCAGTTCTTAATACAACATCAAGCAGCGGAATACGTAATAATAACAGTAGCGTAGGCGAAGCTCCATCTTCGGGGTCATAGGCAATACTGACGATGGGAGATGATCCTAGTTGTCGTAACCTTCCTGAGGTCCATCTTCCAGGTACTCCTCTTCATAGTCTGGCCATGGGAATAGCCAGGGACAAAGCCATGAGTACTCTTTAAGTACTCGCAAACTAATACTAGAAGGTAAAGGGGTTTTTTGGATAATAGGACACTAGGATCTAGGGTTGTTTTGCAAAGTCCAAATTTATCTCTACTACTTTTTATGAAAGCACTAATGCTAGTTGAAGTTTTATAACACCTAACGGGGAACTTGTATTTCATATCACGACCCTGTTGTGGTCAAGTCAAAGTCTCACTTCGTTTCACAAGTCATTTTGAAAAGTCTGACGGGGGAATAGTATGGCCACTCCAACTGTCCATAACCACGGACGCGGCTATTCGAATAGTTTGACACTCTGCAGAGATTGTACACTTTCACCACAACATTCGATACATCCGTCAGGAACAAATCCTGAATTCACCATACTCAGTATGCGGATAATCAATCCTAACCTTTCAATTACACGCCCTAGTATAAGCACCTCTCCTGTGAGTTTGGCCTCCCAACCATGACCAACTGTCATCTTGGGTACTGCACAGGTGGACAATCTTCACAAGGTAGCCTCAGCTCACACCTTGGCCGTGAGGGAACTAATACTAAGGTACATAAGTTTCCAGTCAAGCCCTACCCAATCTTCGGGTATTGTGGTTGTACGACAAAATTGGAATGGTATCTCATCCAGACAACCATCAGTTTTATAAAGGGCTAAGGCTCATGCCTCAACATTTTAATCACCAAAATCATCCGGTAATCGGAAACACATGTCCAAAACATTTCAATAGAATGATCAATCATTCCAAGGTTTTCATAACCATTTTTCCACCAAGTATTCCCATCTAAAGTTGATCAAGTTTTATGCTTAGCACTAGCATCTACAGGTGGGGGTAAGTACTAATGAGGGGTGGTGGACTAGTGGGGTTTCAACTAAGTACAACCTTATGTCCTAGGCTGATACCAAGGTTTCTAACTTAGGCCAAATTTTATGCTCTTTATGCAACCTTCACATATCTTTCTAGTATCTACCATTCACTTAAGTAAGCTCTAAGTACTAGCTTTGATAAAGAAATAAAGTAATCAAGTTTGTAAGTAAAACTAGGATTGGTTTATCAAGTGGATAGGATCACATATGCTTAAGGCATATAGTGGGCATAGTAACAAGTAGTGGTTTGTGGCATCAGTAGGGTAGCTTGCAAGGGTTAGCTTGCTAAATTGCAAGTGTTAGCTTGCAAGGTTACTAGCTTGCATAGGTATAGTATCAGCTTGCTAAAGTAGAGTGTCTTGCAAGTTTTAGCTTGCACATTCAACTAGTAGTATTAGGCTTGCCTTGTGCAGAGTAGTGGTTGAAGTTCTCCTCGGCTTCTTCTTCGTAGAATCTTCCTTCCTCCTCGTATCCTTGGTCGGTACTAGCGTCTATAAATAAATACGAGGTACACAATCACCAAACAATACTTAACTACTTGCAATCATCACACAAAAGGGTCCTATAGATGATCTAGCATCATCACTAACATTACAAGATTTGGGTTTGGTTTAATTCCTTTTATTTTTATAAAAGTAATTTCTACTCATTGAAAAACTACTTAAGATTTAATATTCTCCAAACCAAACATGGGATCATGTTGACACATGTCATCACCACATATTTTAGTTCATGTGAATGTGATTTAAAGTGGTGTCACAATTTAATAAGGTTTTACCCTTTTATTTTAATTAATTAAAATGGCTAGAAATGCCTAAGGGGCATTATTTTATTACTTGAACAATATTTCTATAAGTAACCCTAAATATTTTTATATATTATGAAAGGCATGGTTAAATGTGATTTTTGAGAGTTGGAATCAACTCAAAAGCTATTATGGTTTAAATTTGAAAAATGTTTGAATGCAGAAAAGCTTATGCCTTGTTATTTTTACCATGGGTGATCTACAGATCCAAATGACTTGAATCCAACGGGCTTGGATTCAGCATTCACAGACCTTTCCAAAAAAATTAGTTTCATTCAAATTGGTGCACTGAGTCGATCTGGGCTGAATTTTGAAAATGGGTACATAAGTGTGTTTGAATTAAAAAGAAAAAGGTTTAATTTGAATAACTGGGCTGCGCGGTAAAAGTTACTGGGCCGGCCTACTAAGCGCAGTGCTCCCGCGGGCTGTTTAAGTTGGTGTCCCCACTCGTCAGTGACACAGGGGGGTGCGAAGCGGTATGGGGCGCTGTGGGTCGTTTGATCTAGTTCTAATCCAACGGCTGGGAGTCATCGTCGACGTTGAGCAACGCCGGCGAGACAGAAACCTAGCGCGGCAGGTGGGGGTCGCTGGGGCTCACCGGGGTGCTGGCGAGGGTCGGCGAGGCGGGCGAACGACGAAGTCGACGACGGCGAATCTCCTGGTACCGGTGGTTTCTCCTGGGGCGGCTCCAATCGCTGGCTCCCTTCTTCTCCAGAGGCGGCGGGCTCCGGTGAAATTCCGATGAGGTGGTGATCGCCTTGCTCCGGGAACGGTGTGGCACGATCAGTGAGGAGAGGGGAGTAGAATGGTGTGAAGAATTTGGCTGGGGGTGGCCTCTATTTATAGTCGAGCGAGGGGACCGATGGGGCGCATGGTGAGCTCGTCGGGGGCGGTGGTACAGACGGCTATCGGCATGGGCGAAGGTAGGGGACGGTGCGGTGCTCCCTGGCGATGCTCAATGACATGTTTTTGAGGCTTGGGGCAGTGCGGCTTGGTCGGAATGGGGCGGTGCTCTGCGCGTGCCCGACGGAGATTTTAATGGTGCACAGCGTGCGTGGTCCGCGCGGCGGCGAACGAGCGTGTCTACGGGGTTGCTGGGACGGTGGTGATCAAGTATGCACACGGCAAGGGCGGCGCGCAGTCTGTGGGCGTCGGTCGAGTGTGGCGCACGGGGCGTGCTCTCGGCATGGTTGCTGGCAAGGTTGGCATGGTTCTTGTGCATGGTCCAGTGGCTGGCAGCGTTCGAGCGATGGACAGGGAGTGGCGGTGGGGTGTTGGATTGATCCCAGACATGCTGGCTAGGCTTGTTTCTCCTCCTAGCTTGCTGCCGACATGGGGGTGACAAGGGTGGCTTCGGCTGTTCACCATTGATGACAATGCCAAGCTTACTGTGGTGCTAGTGCTTAGTTTAGCTTGCTAGATGATCTACTGAGATGGTTGTGAGCTAAAGAGGGAACAAGTTATGCTCCAATCACTGCTCACTATAGTGTTTAGATTTTGTTTGATTTGTGTCTACAACCTGTTTGATGAAATGGCCGCAAGAACTCAAGTTTTGAATTTTGAAAATATTTTTGGTGGGTGTGCTAGGTTGGTGCTGGTGAGTCTGCAGATGCTTGGGTTTTGAAAGTTGAGCTTGTTTGAGTGGTTTTTGAGAAAGTGGGATCTTCCCATATGATATAGATTCAATTTTGAATTGCCATTTAAACTATGCATTTGAAAGTTTCTGGATGATCACAAAGTGGGCCTTGATACTTTGTTATGAGTACATTCAAGGGGTGCAAAGATCCAGAAAAGTTTCTGTTAGGTTTTGAAAGTTTGAGACAGCCAAAGTAGGCATGGGAGTTAAATTGGTCAAAATGACCATTCCCTTAATATATTTGTTTTGATTTACTTGTCTTTATGAAAAGTGTGGGAAATGTTTTAGATGATGTTTATTTCACCTAAGAAACATTTTACAAGCAATGAAACAATCAAACAAGGTGGTTCCAAAGAATTTCAAAATCCATGCATACACATATGCATGCCTTCATAATTTTATTTAGCAAAGTTTTTGTTAACCCTAAATGTTGATGACTAGTGTTTGATGATCCAAGCTTAGTATTTTTGGGATGTTACAAACCTTCCCCCCTTAAACAAAATCTCGTCCCGAGATTTGAAAAAGGACGAAAAGATTACCTAGGATTTGAAGAGATCGGGAAACTCCGTCCTGATGTGATCTTCGCGCTCCCAGGTAGCTTCCTCTTCTGTGTGGTTGCTCCACTGAATCTTGAGAAACTTGATGCTTCGGGTTCGGGTAGTTCGAAAATCTTCTTCCAAAATGTGGATGGGTACTTCGGGATAGGTCAGGTCATCGTTGATCTCTATAGTCCGGTGGTCGATATTTTTGAACACTTCCGTCTTCTCTGGAACTTCGAGACACTTGCGAAGTAACGAGATATGGAACACGTTGTGGACGGCTGACATTTCTTCGGGTAGTTCCAATTGATACGACACTTATCCTCGACGGTTCAGAATCTTGAAAGGTCTGATATATCTGGGGGCTAACTTTCCTTTGAGTTGGAAAAGCTGCATTCCCTTCAATGGCGACACTTTCAGATAAACAAAATCTCCTATGTTGAAGGCGAGGTATCTACGTCTCTTGTCGGCGTAACTCTTTTGTCTGGATTGGGCGGTCTTGAGGTGCTCACGAATCTTGTGAACCTTCTCTTCTGCTTCTCGTAGGATGTTTGGTCCGAAAATCTGACTCTCTCCTACTTCCGACCAGTTCAAAGGGGTGCGACACTTTCTTCCGTACATGAACTCAAATGGGGCCATTTGCAAGCTGGCTTGGTAACTGTTATTATAGGAAAATTCTGCAAACGGCAGACAGTCTTCCCACTTGGATCCATATTCTAACACACATGCTCTAAGCATATCTTCGAGTATTTGATTTACTCGCTCCGTTTGTCCATCGGTCTGAGGGTGATACGCGGTACTGAAATCTAGGCGGGTTCCTAAACCTTCTTGAACTTTCTTCCAGAATATCGAGGTAAACTGAGTTCCTCGATCCGATACAATGTTCTTGGGGACTCCATGCAAACTAATGATTCTAGCGATGTACAACTCTGCTAGCTTCGAACTCTGATAGGTGGTTTTGACGGGCAAGAAATGGGCGACTTTGGACAATCTGTCCACTATGACCCAAATAGAGTCATTTCCCCTACTAGAAGTAGGCAGTCCAGTGATAAAGTCCATTCCTACAGAATCCCATTTCCATTCCGGAATCTGCAATGGTTGCAACAATCCAGCGGGTCTTTGATGTCCTGCCTTGACTCGCTGACAAATATCACACTTGGCGATATAGCTTCCGATTTCTCTCTTCATCTTATGCCACCAAAATTGCTCTTTCAAATCTTGATACATCTTAGTTCCTCCGGGATGGATAGAATAAAGAGTATCATGAGCCTCCTTCAAAATAACTTCTTTCCACTCAGAATCTGCTGGTACACAAAGGCTTCCTTTGTACCACAGAACTCCTTCTTCGTCTTCGGTGAATCCGGGTACTTTGCCTGTACCGATACGACGCTTAATTCCGTCGATACTAGCATTTCCTTTCTGCGCCTCTTTGATCTGGCTGATCAAAGTGGGCTGAAGTTCTATACTAGCCAAAAATCCTTCACTTACTAATTCCATTCAAAAATCTTCCATCTCTTTGTGCAAACTTGGTTGCTCCTTCAAAATCATGGAGTTCAAGCGGCACAGCAATCTGCTAAGGGCATCGGCTACCACATTGGCTTTACCAGGGTGATAGTGAATGTCCAGATCGTAATCCTTGATTAGCTCAATCCATCTCCTCTATCTCATATTCAGCTCCTTCTGAGTGAATATATACTTCAGACTCTTGTGATCCGTATAAATCTCACAACGATTTCCCATTAGGTAATGTCTCCATGTTTTCAGGGCTAGAACTACGGCTACGAGTTCGAGGTCATGGGTTGGGTAATTTTGCTCATGTTGCTTCAGTTGTCGAGATAGATAAGATATAACTTTGCCTTCTTGCATTAGCATACATCCGAGACTGATCTTGGATGCGTCACAATACACATCGAAGGGTTTCGAGATATCTGGCATGATCACGATTGGGGCTGAAATCAATCTCCTCTTGAGTTCTTGAAAACTCGCTTCACACTTCTCGGTCCATTCAAACTTCTTGTCCTTCTTCAGCAATTGGGTCATGGGTCTGGCGATACTCGATAATCCTTCTACGAACTTGCGGTAATATCCTGCCAATCCAAGAAATGCACGAACTTGGGTTTGAGTGGTCAGGGCTTGCCAATCTTCTACATCTTTCACTTTGGCAGGGTCAACGGCAATTCCTCCGGCTGATACAATGTGACCGAGGAATCCTACCTCCTGTAACCAGAATTCACATTTGCTAAACTTTGCATACAGCTGATGCTCTCTAAGGGTTCCAAGAATGGTCCTTGGGTGTAGCTCATGTTCTTCTTCTGATTTGGAATAAATCAGAATGTCATCAATGAAAACAACGACAAACTTATCCAGGAAGTCCATAAAAATCTTATTCATGAGATTCATGAAATAAGTGGGGGTATTGGTTAGTCCAAAAGACATGACAGTATAATCGTATAATCCATATCTAGTGGTAAAGGCAGTCTTTGGAATATCCTCTGCACGAATCTTGAGTTAATGATAACCAGTTCTAAGATCAATCTTAGAAAACACTTTGGCACCGGTCAACTGATCAAACAAATCTTCTATCTTGGGCAAGGGGTACTTGTTCTTGATGGTGACATCATTCAACTTCCTATAATCCGTACACAAACGGTTACCTCCATCTTTCTTGTCCACAAACAAGACAGGTGATCTCCATGGTGACGCACTTAGTTGAATCAATCCGATTTCCAGCATGGCATCCAGTTGCTTCTTCATCTCTTCTAACTCCGATGGGTTCATACTATAGGGCCTCTAGGCTATAGGTGTTGTTCCGGGGATTAGTTCGATGATAAACTCGATATCCCGATCTAGGGGCATACCAGGCAAAACATCTGGGAATACGTCAGGGTATTCACAGACTATCCGGACTTGGTCAATGGTAGGTTGGGCTATACTCTTGTTGCATTTGAATTGACGAGGTAAGGTTTTAGATATATGCCCGACTGATATTTCGGCTGTACTGGTCATGGTGATGGCTTTCTTGGCACAGTCAATCAATCCTTTATGTTTGGACATCCAATCCATTCCTAGTACTACTTCCAAAGCTTTAGTTCCGAGTACTATCAGATTAGCATAAAAATCTATGCCATGGATTCGGATAGGGACGGCCCTGCAAATTTGCCTAGCCTTGGTGGTTGATCTGGGAATTTGCACAATCATTTCATGCTTCAATTTGGTTGGTTGAATTTTACTAGTGCAGGAAAATTCTTCGGTGACAAATGAATGCGATGCACCAGAATCAAACAACACTCTTGCAAGTACTGAATTAACAGAAAACATACCCAGCACGACGTCTGGCGCTTCCTGAGCTTCTTCAGCATGCATGAGAAAAAGACGGTCATTGCGGTTGAGTGAATTCACTGGGGCAAACCTTCTTCCTGGATGAACACGACGCTGCTGCTGAGCTGGGACATTGGCATTGGGTGCTGTAGCATTCTTCTTGTTGGGACACTCGTTGGAATAGTGGCCTTTATTTCCAAAGTCTTAACAAGTCACTTGTGACTTGTCCTTGGCTGCGACAGGCACAACATTGCTTCTAGTCGTCGGGGCAGTGTTGGTGTTGGCGGTAGCATTGTTGGTGTTGAACTTGGGTGGGGCACGGGTGAAATTGCTAGAGTTGCCGGGGTTGTTGTGATTTCCTCCGGGTCTAGGGTTTCCACGATTGGGATAGGCGGGACGGCTCATCGGGGGTCTGTTGGCTCTTGGGGCAAATCCTGGAGATGGGTTGGGGCGATACTTTGGGGTATGATGGGTTCCTGGCTGATGCATCATACGACGCTTGTGGTTCTCATTGGCTTGGTTGATCTTTCCTTCCATCTGAATGGCAGAGTCCACAAGGGCTTCAATATCAGCAAAGGGGATATTGACTAACACTATCCACATCTCGTCATGCAGACCATTCAAGAATCTTTCTTTCTTCTTGGCTTCGGTGTCAATATCATCCGGGGCATACCTAGCTAATGACAAAATTTTGTCACGGTATTCCACTATAGTCATCCTTCCTTGCTTCAGTTCTCTGAACTCGTCTCTCGTTCTCTTGATCAAACCCGGTGGCACATGGGTTCTGCTGAACTTGACCTTGAATTCCTCCCAGGTCATCATCTGGCCTCCGGTCATTGCACGAACACTGTTCCACCATGCCCTGGCATCTCCGGCTAGATAGTGGGTGGCGAACAGGACTTTCTCGTTGGCTTCCACTCCGGCTACTTCTAAGTTATTTTCCATGGTTTGCAGCCAATCATCGGCGTCTAAGGGCTCTTCTGACTTAGTGAAAACAGATGGGTTGGTATTCTGGAAATTCTTGAGCTTAGATCCATGGTTATCTTGATTTCCGTGGCCTTGGTTGTTGTGGGCCATCTGGGCTATCTGTTGCAGAGTGTCTAGGTTGGCTTGACGTTCCGCTCTTTCAGCTTCGCGGTCAGAAGTCAACATTTGCAGTATCTGCAACAACGGGTCCTGGGATGAACCACTTCCTCCGCGTGGCATCTGAAGATTGAGATGGATCATGAGATAAGAGGGAAATTTCTAAGGTTCTGGGACTTTGAAAAGTTTTTAAAATTTGACTCAGATTTTTCTAGCAACTTGCTTTTTCATTCATTCATTCACACGATACAACACACACCACAACAAGGAAAAACAGATGGTTTTAGAACCATTCTGGGATCTACGATACAGTGGGACCGAATACTACTCACTACGCTAGTGCTCAAGTGCTACTACTCCTCGGAATCTGTGGCTTCATCATCTTCATCATCATCAATGAAGGCGAAATCATCCTCATCGGTGAAGAAGTCCATGGCCTGATCCTCCAGAAAATCATCATCATCGCTGAGATAGGAGTAGGGGTCTCCACGAAGATCCTCTCCGGCATTCTCCCTTTCCTCCAACTGCATGTCTCTCTCGTGGATGGTCTCTTCCAAAGATGAGATGCGGTGGCGGAGACGGACAATAATACGCTCCTTCTTGTCGAGTTGACGGCGGCGAGACTTGTGATCCTTTGCTAGCATGGCGATGGTCTGGTCCTTTGTCTTGATGATGGCAGACTTGTGGTTGGAGTAGTCACGGCAGTTGTCTAACTCCTGCTGACGATCATACATCATGAAGCTAAGGTGGTCCAATTGAGTCTTCAGCTCGGGGTGGTATGGGGCTTCCAGTGGTTGTCATTTGCATCACGCCTTGGGCAAAACTCAAAGCGAGTACCCTTGATCTGGTTGATGCTCTGCCCACACAGACGGGAAAGAGCTTCCTGCATGGCCCTGGCAAGTCCATCGAGCCAGTTGTTCTCTCTCAAGGTAAACTGAATTCCCTCCGCAGTGGGAGGTTCAATCTTTCCTCGGAGACTTGCAACAATTAGCCACTGCAGATCTTCTCCTCCTTGATCATTGAGCTGAGCTCCGAAGAACTCGGGGTGCGGACGCTCCAGAAGTTCCGAAAGCTGGTCCAAATCCCTCTCAAAGATAAGGTCTCCTCCATTCCCCAACTGATAAAACTTGATGTACTTCACGTCCATCTATAAGAATAGAGGATGAGTAGGTTAGCAGAGTGATCAAGTGTGTCAAAATTTTATGTATTTTGCAAGAGTTTTTGAGGAACATGAATTTTATGAAAGAATCAAAGAGATAAGAATGAGAATAAGTTTTTGTAAATATTTGTTTTCTTTGGTTTTAAAACTAAGTTTTTGGTTCAACGTCTAGTCTAACTAGGGTCTCCTATGGTCAGGATGGCTCTGATACCAACTTGTCAACACCCGGATTTTTAATCCCAGATGCCTGTTATGCCATACATCGCAATCCCAGGATTACCATTTTTGCGAGACATAACAGAATTGGATACCACAGTACATCATCCATTACAACCGTACATGCGGTCTTACACAAATAAGGATCTCATGATCCAGTTCTTAATACAACATCAAGCAGCGGAATACGTAATAATAACGGTAGCGTAGGTGAAGCTCCATCTTCGGGGTCACAGGCAATGCTGACGATGGGAGATGATCCTAGTTGTCGTAACCTTCCTGGGGTCCATCTTCCAGGTACTCCTCTTCATAGTCTGGCCATGGGAATAGCCAAGGACAAAGCCATGAGTACTCTTTAAGTACTCGCAAACTAATACTAGCAGGTAAAGGGGTTTTTTGGATAATAGGACACTAGGCTCTAGGGTTGTTTTGCAAAGGCCAGATTTATCTCTACTACTTTTTATGAAAGCACTAATGCTAGTTGAAGTTTTATAACACCTAAAGGGCAACTTGTATTTCATATCACAACCCTGTTGTGGTCAAGTCAAAGTCTCACTTCGTTTCACAAGTCATTTTGAAAAGTCTGACGGGGGAACAGTATGGCCACTCCAACTGTCCATAACCACGGATGCGGCTATTCGAATAGTTTGACACTCTGCAGATATTGTACACTTTCACCACAACATTCGATACATCCGTCAAGAACAAATCCTGAATTCACCATACTCGGTATGCGGATAATCAATCCTAACCTTTCAATTACACGCCCTAGTATAAGCACCTCTCCTGTGAGTTTGGCCTCCCAACCATGACCAACTGTAATCTTGGGTACCGCACAGGTGGACAATCTTCACAAGGTAGCCTTAGCT
The DNA here is from genome assembly GCA_916181665.1 of Avena sativa. NCBI lineage: Eukaryota > Viridiplantae > Streptophyta > Magnoliopsida > Poales > Poaceae > Avena > Avena sativa. Next base: position 147,593,875 of record OV702283.1, on the reverse strand, counting down.
CAGACCTTGGCCGTGAGGGAACTAATACTAAGGTACAAAAGTTTCTAGTCAAGCCCTACCCAATCTTCAGGTATTGTGGTTGTACGATAAAATTGGAATGGTATCGCATCCATACAACCATCAGTTTTATAAAGGGCTAAGGCTCATGCCTCAACATTTTCATCACCAGAATCATCCGGTGTTCGGAAACACATGTCCAAAACATTTCAATAGAATGATCCATCATTCCAAGGTTTTCATAACCATTTTTCCACCAAGTATTCCCATCTAAAGTTGATCAAGTTTTATGCTTAGCACTAGCATCTACAGGTGGGGGTAAGTACTAATGAGGGGTGGTGGACTAGTGGGGTTTCAACTAAGTACAACCTTATGTCCTAGGCTGATACCAAGGTTTCTAACTTAGGCCAAATTTTATGCTCTTTATGCAACCTTCACATATCTTTCTAGTATCTACCATTCACTAAAGTAAGCTCTAAGTACTAGCTTTGATAAAGAAATAAAGTAATCAAGCTTGTAAGTAAAACTAGGATTGGTTTATCAAGTGGATAGGATCACATATGCTGAAGTCATATAGTGGGCATAGTAACAATTAGTGGTTTGTGGCATCAGTAGGATATCTTGCAAGGGTTAACTTGCTAAATTGCAAGTGTTAGCTTGCAAGGTTACTAGCTTGCATAGGTATAGTATCAGCTTGCTAAAGTAGAGTGTCTTGCAATTTTTAGCTTGCACATTCAACTAGTAGTATTAGGCTTGCCTTGTGCAGAGCAGTGGTTGAAGTTCTCCTCGGCTTCTTCTTCGTAGAATCCTCCTTCCTCCTCGTATCCTTTGTCAGTACTAGCGTCTATAAATAAATACGAGGTACACAATCACCAAACATTACTTAACTACTTGAAATCATCACACACAAGGGTCCTATAGATGATCTAGCATCATCACTAACATTACAAGATTTGGGTTTGGTTTAATTCCTTTTATTTTTATAAAAGTAATTTCTACTCATTGAAAAACTACTTAAGATTTAATATTCTCCAAACCAAACATGGGATCACGTTGACACATGTCATCACCACATATTTTAGTTCATGGGAATGTGATTTAAAGTGGTGTCACAATTTAATAAGGTTTTACCCTTTTATTTTAATTAATTAAAATGGCTAGAAATGCCTAAGGGACATTCTTTTATTACTTGCACAATATTTCTGTAAGTAACCCTATATATTTTTATATATTCTGAAAGGCATGGTTAAATGTGATTTTTGAGAGTTGGAATCAACTCAAAAGCTATTATGGTTTAAATTTGAAAAAAATTTGAATGCAAAAAAGCTTCTACCTTGTTATTTTTACCATGGGTGATCTACAGATCCAAATGAATTGAATCCAACAGGCTTGGATTCAACATTCACAGACCTTTCCAACAAAATTAGTTTCATTCAAATTGGTGCACTGAGTCGACCTGGGTTGAATTTTGAAAATGGGTACAGAAGTGTGTTTGAATTAAAAAGAAAAAGGTTTAATTTGAATAACTGGGCTGCGCGGGAAAAGTTACTGGGCCGGCCTGCTAAGCGCAGTGCTCCCGCGGGCTGTTTAAGTGGGTGTCCCCACTCGTCAGTGACACAGGGGAGTGCGAAGCGGTATGGGGCGCTGTGGGTCGTTCGATCTGGTTCTAATCCAACGGCTGGGAGTCATCGTCGACGTTGAGCAACGCTGGCGAGACAGAAACCAAGCGCGGCAGGTGGGGGTCGCTGGGGGCTCACCAGGGTGCTGGCGAGGGTCAGCGAGGCGGGCGAACGACGAAGTCGACGACGGCGAATCTCCTGGTACCGGTGGTTTCTCCTGGGGCGACTCCAATCGCTGGCTCCCTTCTTCTCCAGAGGCGGCGGGCTCCGGTGAAATTCCGACGAGGTGGTGCTCGCCTTGCTCCGGGAACGGTGTGGCACGATCAGTGAGGAGAGGGGAGTAGAATGGTGTGAAGAATTTGGCTGGGGGTGGCCTCTATTTATAGTCAAGCGAGGGGACCGACGGGGCGCATGGTGAGCTCGTCGGGGGCGGTGGTATAGACGGCTATTGGCATGGGCGAAGTTAGGGGACGGTGCGGTGCTCCCTGGCGATGCTCAACGACATGGTTTCAAGGCGTGGGGCGGTGCGGCTTGGTCGGAACGGGGCGGTGCTCTGCGTGTGCCCGACGGAGATTTTAATGGCGCACAGCGCGCGTGGTCCATGCGGCGGCGAACGAGCGTGTCTGCAGGGTTGCTGGGACGGTGGTGATCAAGTATGCATGCGGCGAGGGCGGCGCGCGGTCTATGGGCATCGGTCGAGCGTGGCGCACGGGGCGTGCTCTCGGCATGGTTGCTGGCGAGTTTGGCATGGTTCTTGTGCGTGGTCCAGTGGCTGGCAGCATTCGAGCGATGGACAGGGAGTGGCGGTGGGGTGTTGTCTTGCTCCCAGACATGTTGGCTAGGCTTGTTTCTCCTCCTAGCTTGCTGCCGACATGGGGGTGACAAGGGTGGATTCGGCTGTTCACCATTGATGACAATGCCAAGCTTACAGTGGTGCTAGTGCTTAGTTTAGCTTGCTAGATGATCTACTGAGATGGTTGTGAGCTAAAGAGGGAACAAGTTAGGCTCCAATCACTGCTCACTATAGTGTTTAGATTTTGTTTGATGTGTGTCTGCAATCTGTTTGATGAAATGGCCGCAAGAACTCAAGTTTTGAATTTTGAAAAGATTTTTGGTGGGTGTGCTAGGTTGGTGCTGGTGAGTCTGCAGATGCTTGGGTTTTGAAAGTTGAGCTTGTTTGAGTGGTTTTTGAAAAAGTGGGATCTTCCCATATGATATAGATTCAATTTTGAATTGCCATTTAAACTATGCATTTGAAAGTTTCTGGATGATCACAAAGTGGGCCTTGATACTTTGTTATGAGTACATTCAAGGGGTGCAAGGATTCAGAAAATTTTCTGTTAGGTTTTGAAAGTTTGAGACAGCCAAAGTAGGCATGGGAGTTAAATTGGTCAAAATGACCATTCCCTTAATATATTGTTTTGATTTACTTGTCTTTATGAAAAGTGTGGGAAATGTTTTAGATGATGTTTATTTCAACTAAGAAACATTTTACAAGCAATGAAACAATCAAACAAGGTGGTTCCAAAGAATTTCAAAATCCATGCATACACATATGCATGCCTTCATAATTTTATTTAGCAAAGTTTTTGTTAACCCTAATTGTTGATGACTAGTGTTTGATGATCCAAGCTTAGTATTTTTGGGATGTTACATCGCATGTCCTGGTCACGCCAAAGGAACGCGAGCCTCTGCTGCTATACATAGCAGCCACGCATCAGGTGGTAAGCACCATACTCGTGGTCGAACGACCCGAAGATGGCAAGACCCATGGGGTCCAATGCCCAATCTACTACCTCATAGAGGTACTAACGCCAACAAAATAGAGGTACCCTCACTACCAGAAGCTCGCCTACGGCGTGTTCATGACGGTTCGTCGGCTGCGCCACTACTTCCAGGAGCATCAGATAATGGTCGTCAACGAGGCGCCACTATCCAACATCCTGAACAACCCCGAAGCCATGGGACGCGTAGCCCAGTGGGGCATCGATCTATCCCCTCTATATATAGTCTACGAGCGGCACAAGGCGATCAAATCTCAGGTCCTCCCTGACTTCCTAGTTCACTAGATGGAGCTCCAGCTGCCAGACACCCCGGACATGACGCAATCATGGACGATGCACTTCGACGGCTCCAAGCGTGAGGCTGGGGCAGGAGCTGGCGTCATACTGACGTCCCCGCAAGGTGACAAGATGAAATACGTCCTTAGGATGAAATTTCACGCCTCCAACAACGAGGATGAATAAGAGGCCCTCATCCACGGCATGAGGATGGCCAAGATCTGCGGCGCAACGCGCCTAGTCATCTACGGTGACTCGAACCTCGTCGTCCAGCAGATGATCAATGAGTGCGACGCACTTGCGTACCGCACGCTCTACAACTCACTCGAAGGAGACTTTGATGGATGCGAGCTTCGACACGTTGGAAGGGAAAGCAACGAGGAAGCCGATAGAGTCGCCAACATGGGCTCCACCTGCGCACGGGTGCCACCAGGTGTGTTCCTCGAACAAATCTACGTACCTTCCATCAAAAGGAAATTCCCCAAGGGATCACCCGAAGAAGCAGAACACTCGGGGTCTGGGCCACCCGAAGGTCACGAAGGGCCCGAAAATCTCGAAAAGCTCGACACAGAGGCCGAGCTCGTCAGCCTGATGCAGGTCATGGCGATCGAGGAGACATGGACGCAGCCGTACCTTCGGTACCTGTTCCACAAAAAACTGCCAGACGACCCGACAGATGCCTGACACATATCTCGCCGGTCCAAAGCATTCACTCTTCACAATGGGCGAGTTGTACAAGCGCAGCATTTCGGGTGTGCTCCAAAGATGCGTCACCATCAGTGATGGCAAAACTATCCTCCAAGACATCCACGAAGGCATCTGCGGTCACCATGCAGGCAGCCGCGCCCTCGTCGCCAAAGCTCTGCGAGCTGGATTTTACTGGCCAACGTCCATGAACGATTCTAAGGACATCGTCCAAAGGTGCAACGGCTGCCAAAGGTTCGCGGACAAGCCACATGCACCAAGATCGGAGCTCAGGCCCATACCACTGGCCTAGCCCTTTGCCCAATGGGGCCTCTACATGATCGGCAAATTGCCAAAGTCCTCGCCAGGAGGCCACGTCTTCCTCCTGGTCGCAATCGACAAATTCACCAAGTGGATCAAGGCCATGCCCGTCACCAACCAAAGAGGCAAAACGGTCGTCAAATTCTTCGAGTCCATAGTCTACAGGTTCGGCGTGCCGCACAGCATCATCACGGACAATGGCTCGAACTTCATCTCGAACGAATTCCAGGACTTCTGCGAGGGCCTTGGAATCAACATATCATATGCCTCGGTGGCGCACCCGCAGACCAACGGGTAGGTCGAAAAGGCCAACGGCCTCATAGGCGGAGGCATCAAGAAACGCCTGCTTAGCCCACTCAAACGGCTTGCGGGAGCCTGGGCAGAGGAGCTACCCTCCGTCCTCTGGAGCCTAGGAACAACGCCGAACAACGCAACTGGCTTCACACCTTTCTTCATGGTGCACGGAGCCGAAGCCGTACTACCTGCCGAGGTATGCCACAAGGCCCCACGGGTCGTCGCCTATAGAAAAACCGAATCGACGGCCGCACTCAAAGATGTCGTCGACACACCCGACGAGGCACGTGACATCATCGTGGCTCGCTCAGCGGTCTACCAGCAGAGCCTTCGCAATAACCATATCCGATGACTACGACCAAGGTCCTTCGTCGAAGGAGACCTCATCCTACAACTCAAACAAGAGCGACCGAAAAAGCTCGAGTCACCCTGGGAAGGACCCTACATCGTCACAGAAGTCATCCCAGGCGGTGCCTATCGCCTCAAGGACATTGCGTCAGGAGTCAAATACTCAAATCCCTAGAACGTCACGCGTCTATGACGCTTCTACCCCTAGTTATCCCTTTTCTTTCAATAAGGCTACTCAACGAAGGCTACTCAGCCGAACAATGTACCTCCTCGATTACGATATGAATAAAATCTAAGTGTATCACCCAAAAACTTCTTTTACCTTGCATTACTTTTCGCCATAACACGCTCGGGGGCTCTGCCTCACCTTACTACTTTGTCGACTGAGAATAACGCATGTAACCTGAGTAGATGACCACGTCAGGCTAACGAAAAGGGCATGCATACAACAAAGGCACCACGTGCTAGCACAAACCAACTTTACAGAAAAAGGGCATAACAAGCCCACTCGAATATATACAAGTTTTACATCTATCTTTTTACATGGTCTATCTATTATGAAGAATTACGTGTGCCCGATGCTCAAAAAGATCCATGATCTCTTAGTCATACTGCCTAACAGCGGCATAATGCAGGCGCATGTCCTAGAGGCCACCATCTGGTCGAAGGGGCGGCCCAGCTACCACCGCCGCGAGATCAACATTAGGGTGATGCAGCCGAACAAGTGAAAGGGCAGCTTTCACCCCTGCAACCAGCTGGTGCCGCACCAACTCCCTCACGTGATTCACGTCCCGAAACTTCAACAACAAACCCTAAAGGTTGGACGGCGCCTCCTCCAGAGGAAACATGACGTACATAATCGACTCTAGGGAATTCTTCACCTGCCTCAGCACCCGTGACACCTGATGAACATGATCCTGCACCATCGCAAGGACGGTGGCCCGGTCACGGTCCATCCAGAAGAAGCCTCCGGCTTCCATGTCCTGTTGGGTCAGGCAGTTGATGCAAACCGCAACGTGCTCCTTCTCCTCCCTGGGAACAAGGTTGACACCTGCAGAACATTCAGAATAAGGTGACATCCAAACAAGGCGCACCCAAAAACGAGCAGCAGCTTAAGAATACTTACATTGTAGTTGTTCGCTCAACTGCCGCAGCTCCCCCATCAGATACTCCTCCCTGGCGGTAGCTCACTCCGCCTTCGACTTCCACACGTCCGCGCGACCCCGAATGCCAAGGATCTCCTTCTCTAGGCTGCGGACGCAGTCACGAAGAAAAACAAGTTGCGACACATCATCCAAAGATGGTCGCAGCTGAGGGACAGTCGAAGTATCCATGGGAGCCTCACCCGAAGGTCCCTAAAGGCAAGAAAGTAAGAATATGAACAACACATTTCTCTGGCAACAGCTCGAAGCATCATTTATATACATCAAAAAGCCACTGCGTGGAACAAGGAGAAATTGTTCGACGAAATATTACAGCAACAGAAGAAGAAAAGCTATCCTAGCTATAGCAGATTTAGGCGCCCGCATCCGGGGTAGCCTCGGAGCCAGATTGCCTGCCCCTGGCTTCTCCCTGCTTCCTCTCCGCGTAGTCCGCCAGCAGGTCGATAAGCTTCGGACCATACCGCTTACAGCGAGAGGCGAAGAGAGCAAAGGCTACCTCAGAGCCGTCGGGAGATGTTGGCATCTGGGAGGTGATGTGCGGAAGATCTAGCTCCACTCCAGATGCCATAGCCATGGACAGACCCATGGACGCGCCGATGCCCTTCTACTTGTGCTTGTAGGCCGCAGGGGCTGATGGCGCCCAACACTTGTCGTGGGACGCTTCGTTGGAAACCCCAAGAGCAAGGTATGAAGCAGCACAGCAGCAAGTTTCCCTTAGTAAGAACCGAGGTTATTGAACCAGTAGGAGGAAGGAAACGTCACACAGGTGTTGCTAACAACGCGGAGACCTGCACAACACAAACCCAAGACTTTGCCCCAATGAATCAGTGAGGTTCTCAAGCTCACCGATTTGCTGTAACAAAGTATTAAACGTATGGTGTGGAAGGCAATGGTTTGCAGCAAGTAAACAAGTAACAGTGGAAGATGTATCAATGGTAAAGATTGGACCGGGATCCATAGTTCACTAGAGGTGCTCTCCTTAGATAAACAACATGGCATGAAGGGTAAACAAATTACAGTAGGGAAATTGATAGGAACTGAGCAAGGCATAACAATGCAATTACTAGTCAGAAAGATCCTATGAGATTCGATTGGGCAATACAACAATATACATAGACCACCATCCAACTGCATCTATGACTAGAAGTCCACCTTCAGGTTATCATCTGAACCCCTCCAGTATTAAGTTGCAAGCAACATACAACTGCTTTAAGCAAAGTGTGTAAGGTAAACAATCCACATGTTCCATGAACAAGAGACCGTTGTTTTCTCCCTAGTGGAAACAACACATCTACAACCGAAGAGATTTCTGTCACTTCCCTTGGAAAATAGAGGCATGAACCCACTATCGAGGATAAATACCCCTCTTGGAGTCACTAGCAACTACTTGGCCAAGATAGCTACTAACAACGGAGAGCATGCAAGATCACAAACAACACAGACATGATAGAATCATAAAGACAAAACCATTAACCAAACCAACATAATAATCTCAATATCCATCGGATCCCCACAAACACAACATGCATGATTACAAATAGATTAGATCTTGATCATGAACGGAGCTCACAAGATCTATACATGAAAGCACAAAGGAGGAGATACAACCATCTAGCTACTACATGGACCCATAGTCCAAGGTGGAACTACTCACGCATCATATCAGAGAGAAGGCCTCCGGGATGATCTCCCCTCCGGCAGGGTGCCGGGAAGAACTTCAGAACCCCCCGATCTAGGGACGATGGTGGCGGCGGCTACAGATGGTTTCGTGGATATTTGATCGGGTACCTAGGGTTTCTGCATTGGGGGCTTATTATAGGCGAAGGGGGAGGCTGAGGCAGCGTCCAGGGTGCCCAAACCCTAGCCAGGCGCGGGGTTGGGCCCACCTGCGCCTGGTGTGGGTCTGGCCCCCCTGGCTGGCCCCTCCGGCTCCCCTCTGGACTTCTTGTTCCCCACGGAAAGTAATTGACTTTGTCTTTTGTCCCGTCCAATTCCGAGAATATTTCTTTACTAACTTTTCTGAAACCAAAAACAGTAGAAAACAGGCATCTGGCACTGTTGCAACTTGTTAGTAGGTTAGTACCAGAAAACATGTAAAAAGCACCTCAAAGTGTGGACAAGTAAAGCAAATTACATACTAAACAAGCATGGAGCATCAAAAATTATAGATATGTTTCCAACATATCAACATCCCCAAGCTTAACTCATGCTCGTCCTCGAGTAGGTAAGTGATAAACAGAATAATTTTTGAGGTGGCATGCACCCTCACAATAAAGATCCAACCATTTGCAAGCATTGAAAGCTGGGATCAAAGAACTCTAAACATGTGCATGAAAGATGGAGTTCTAACAATAGGACATAGTAACTATGCATGCAACATGAAAGGTTACAAACAAAGATCATGAATAACATGCATTGAAAAATGTTTGTTTGTTTCACATGCAGAAAACATGGAATAGTGGCAATCAGCTTGTCCCTCATGGAGTAGCAATATAGATGCATTGGACACCTGCAAAGTTCACAAGGGTGACTAGAAACAAGTAGCGCAAGAACAAGTAATAACACAATATGCATCAATTAATAAACTTTGGAACACTGCACACAGAATGACAACTATGCTCTCTTAATGGTGCCTAAAGGTAGAAGGTGGAGACTCAATAGTGGTGGAAGAAAGGCCTTTTTGTAAAGGAAGCAGGGATTACAGGTTTCAAAAAGAGCTTCCAAAAATTATGGTACTTGTTAGCTTTCAGCCCTCGTTGCCCCTATCATAAGCATCTTGAAGTGGTTAAGGTAAAGTGGCAAAGATGGAGTATATGCTTGACGAAGTATAAGTTGGCAATCTCAAGTCCCTTGAATACAAGGGCCACACCTCATGCATACTCAGCTTTGGGTCCAGGTAAGTTCTTGTCATTGTAAGTATTTGCATATCATTGAGAACCGCCAACGGGGTACCCCTTGCACATGGTACAGGAGCTTTCCCATAACCAAAATGACAAGGCAAGCAGACAATGAGCATCTTAGCAATCTTTTTATTTACCATATGCATATCTTTTTATTGAGGATGCTTCATAGATAGATCATTATGGTGATGCTGCAAGTTTCCACCATGATTAGGCATGGCTTAGGCTAGCGGCCCAGGCGTTTCTCTAACACAGGATACAAACTCCATGGACTTACAAGTCCCCTCTCTATTTCACACAAGTGACATCCATAGACAAAAGAATATGATATCAACTTAGTACAACAAGGTACAAGTGCAATGTTGAAAACGTTCCCCGTGACAGCACGGTTCTGCTAATTCCAACTTATAAGTGCAAGCATATACAACAAAGTTGTCACAATGGTTCAAGTTTATTAGGGACAAAGAATAAAGTGTGCCTTCAAGTTCATGAGGGCTTTAATCACTAAGTTTTCACATAACAAAATAGTTTTTAATTGGAAGATAGTTGAAAACAAGAATATACTTGGAATGGTGTAACACACCATGCATAGGAGTTTATAGTGGACACTTTGGAAAAACTTGGTTTCTTGGGAGTTGGAGGCATGATTAGAACTTACTCATACAAGTGGAGGCTAGCAAAAGACTGGGAGCAACCAACTAAGAGAGCAATAATGGCCATAATCATGCAGTGCAACAAAGCATACTAATCAAAGCAAAGGGTGGTACTACAAGTCAAGGACTAAATGATCATAGAGGCTAATGGTGACTTGTCATAGTCATAACATGGTGTGAGCATGTGCCAAGTCAACCCAAGCAAAGCATCAAAGGAGAATACCACAATACTATGCTTTTGCATGCTAAAACAACGCATAATTTCTTCAAGGCACACAAAGCAATACCAATTGTTTGGAACAAGGCATGCTACAGCAATAATCACTAAGCATAAGGCTAAAACAACACCTAGCATGTCATGCTAAAGTCTAAGCCACAGTCAATGCAAGCTCCTCTTGCACTTCAAGCAAGAACTTACTACTCCTTTCCAAACACCAAGCAAACTTATTTGCAAAACAACACAGCGAGAATGGGGGTCCAAACTACTTTAGCAAACTAAACAAACTAAGCACAACAAACAAAAACTAAGACGATCCAAGAACAACATAACTGTGCATGAAACAATAAAAACGAAGTGTCTAGACAGACCTGAGCTTTTTATTGATGAAGAAGGGAATTCCTTGGGCATCCCCAAGCTTTGACGCTTGTAACTCTTGGATATTTCTTGGGGTGACACCATGGTGGCATCCCCAAGATTGAGCTTTTGTCCATTCTTCATCTCATTGCATCATTCTCTCTCTACACCTAAATTTTTTCCTTCATACAAAATTTCGCACAATCTTCATTAGCAACATTAGTGTATTCAAAAGATATTAGACCTCTTGGCAAATCTTTGGAACAGCAAGGATTTTCACTAAAAACACAAGCTATAGTAGTAACTCCTTCAAAAAGCTCAATTCACCTAAAGAGAACTCAAAAAGGAATCAATAAGAAGCAAATGCAAATAATGGCAGAAATCTGTCAAAACAGACCAGTAGGTAGAAATCGATTTTTTTCGAACATCTTATGTTGCTCAAATCAAAAATGGTTGAACTAATGAAAGTTATCGAACATACTGGAGGATTTATTCGTAAATTGTGAGCTCAGTCCGATTTACCGAGCCTCCTCACAAATTTGTTTGGTGGAGGACAGAAATCTGTTTCGGGACAGCAACTCCCCAAATCTTACTTCCCTCTCATTAGAGGTCATTCTTGGCACAAAAAGCAAACAAAAAGGATAAGAAGAGGTCATTACTGAAGTAATAACTTCCAAGACTCAAGAAAACTCTTGGGTTATATCCCAACAAGTACTTTTTTAACGCATTTAAGTTAGGCACAAGAAGCAAGAAGAATCAAGTATTTTCAAATGAAGAAGCATTAACATCAAATCTTGCTTTCAAAGGAGGAGAAAAAGGCAACCTCTCTCTTATCATAGGAAAGTGTTCAATACCTTTCTTGAATGGAAAATGATATTTAATGGTGCCTTCTTTCATATCAATGATGGCACCAACTTTTCTAAGAAAAGGTCTTCCCAAAGTAATAGGACAAGAAGCATTGTATTCAACATCCAAAACATAGAAATCAACAGGGACATAAGCATTGTTAACCATGATGAGAACATCATTAATACTCCCCATGATTTTCTTCTTAGCATTATCATTGAGTGGGAAATCTGAATAACAATCTTCCAAAGGTGGAAAATCAAGCATTTCATAAATCTTCCTAGGCATAATAGAGACACTAGAACCAAGGTCACATGAAGCTTTGAGATCAAAGTCATTCACTTGCATATTAATAATGGGTTCCCAGCTATCTTCTACTTTTCTAGGAATAGAAGCTTGTGTTTTAGCTTCTCTTCCTTAATCTTAACAAGAGCATCTGTAATGTGTTTGGTAAAGGAACATGCATATCACTAGCATCAGTACTTCTATCAAGTTTTTGCAAGAACATAATCACTTCAGAAATATTGCAACCATCAATATCAAAGTCAAACTTTGCATCACTAGTAGTAGGCTCAATAGGCTTAGGCATAGTAGGAGTAGGAATAGGGACTACTTGTGGTTTAGTGGTGATAGTGCACACACTATTGTTTCTATCAATTTCAGCTTCCCTTTCCCACTTAGCATGAAGTTGAGCTAACAGCCTAACATTTTCATCAATAGTAAATTGTATGGCATGAGCAGTAGCAAAGGTATTTTCCATAGTTTCAGGTTTAGCGGCCATTTTATTAATCAAGGAAGACTGAGCTTCAGACAAAGAGGATATATTTTTCTCAATAGTTAAAAGCTTTTCCTCTATAATCTTATTGAAAGTGGTTTGCTTGCTAATAAAGTCTTTGAGCATAACTTCAAGTTCAGAGGGGGCACTTCTAGCATTATTGTAAGAGCTTCCATAGGAATTGCCATTATTAGGAGGATAAGGCCTATAATTGTTGTTACTACCAAAATTATTCCTATAGGCATTGTTGTTGAAATTGTTGTTTCTAATGAAGTTCACATCAACTTGCTCTTCTTGAGCAACCAAAGAGGCTAAGGGAACACTATTAGGATCTAGAGGATCTTTCCCATTAACAAGCATAGCCATAATAACATCAATCTTTTCACTCAAAGAGGTAGTTTCCTCAATAGAATTTACCTTCTTACCATGTGGAGCTCTCTCAACATGCCATTCAGAGTAGTTAACCATCATATTATCAAGGAGCCTTGTTGCAGCACCCAAAGTGAGGCCCATAAAAGTACCTCTAGCAGCTGAATCCAACAGATTTCTTAAGGAGAAGTTCAAACCTGCATAAAAAGTCTGGATAATCATCCAAGTAGTGAGTCCATGAGTAGGGCAATTTTTAACCAAAGACTTCATTCTTTCCCAAGATGGAGCAACATGTTCACTATCAAGTTGTTTAAATTTCATAATATCACTTCTCATAGATATAATCTTAGCAGGAGGATAGTATTTTCCAATAAAAGCATCTTTGCACTTAGTCCAAGAATCAATACTATTTTTAGGCAAAGAAAGCAACCATTCTTTAGATTTTCCTCTCAAGGAGAAAGGAAAAAGGTTGAGCTTAATAATATCTCCATCTACATCCTTATACTTCTGCATCTCACAAAGTTCAACAAAACTATTGAGATGGGAAGTAGGATCATCAGAACCAGCACCAGAAAATTGCTCTCCCATCACAAGATTCAACAAAGCAAGCTTAATTTCATAAAAGGTAGCATCAGGAGCAGGTGGAGCAATAGGTGTGCTAAGGAAATAATTGTTGTTTGTGCTAGTGAAGTCACACAACTTGGTGTTCTCAGCAAAGTTTATTTTGGCAAAGGTGGGCAAGCCAAAAACAGCAGCAGCAGCTAAAGCAGGAACTGATTTTTTTTGGGTTTTTGAATAAAGCAAGCAAACCAAACTAGACTAATTTTTTGGGGGTTTTTGGAAAGAGGCAAACAAAACCAAGCAAAAGAAACAAATCAAACTAAAAACAAAATAAAGAGAAAGGAAGTGAAGGACTCCCCTAGTGAAGACGTCCTTGGCCTCCCCGGCAATGTCGCTAGAAAAAGCTTGATGGCGCCCAGCACTTGTCGTGGGACGCTTCATTGGAAACCCCAAGAGCAAGGTATAAAGCAGCACAGCAGCAAGTTTCCCTCAGTAAGAAACCGAGGTTATCGAACCAGTAGGAGGAAGGAAACGTCATACAAGTGTTGCTAGCAACGCAGAGACCTGCAAAACACAAACTCAAGACTTTTCCCCAACAAATCAGTGAGGTTGTCAAGCTCACTGGTTTGCTGTAACAAAGGATTAAACGTATGGTGTGGAAGGCAATGGTTTGCAGCAAGTAAACAAGTAACAGTGGAAGATGTATCAATGGTAAAGATTGGACCGGGGTCCATAGTTCACTAGAGGTGCTCTCCTTAGATAAACAACATGGCATGAAGGGTAAACAAATTACAGCAGGGCAATTGACAGGAACTGAGCAAGGCATAACAATGCAATTACTAGTCAGAAACATCCTATGAGATTCGATTGGTCAATACAACAAGATACATATACCGCCATGAACAAGAGACCGTTGTTTTCTCCCTAGTGGCAACAGCACATCTACGACCGAAGAGATTTCTGTCACTTCCCTTGGAAACTAGAGGCATGAACCCACTATCGATCATAAATACCCCCTCTTGGAGTCACTAGCAACTACTTGGCCAAGATAGCTACTAACAACGGAGAGCATGGAAGATCACAAACAACACATACATGATAGAATCATAAAGAAAAAACCATTAATCAAACCAACATATTAATCTCAATATCCATCGGATCCCCGCAAACACAACATGCATGATTACAAATAGATTAGATCTTGATCATGAACGGAGCTCACAAGATCTATACATGAAAGCACGAAGGAGGAGATACAACCATCTAGCTACTACATGGACCCATAGTCCAAGGTGGAACTACTCACGCATCATATCGGAGAGAAGGCCTCCGGGATGATCTCCCCTCCGGCAGGGTGCCGAGAAGAACTTCAGATCCCCCCGATCTAGGGACGATGGTGGCGGCGGCTACAGATGGTTTCGTGGATATTTGATCGGGTACCTAGGGTTTCTGCATTGGGGGCTTCTTATAGGCGAAGGGGGAGGCCGAGGCAGCGTCCAGGGTGCCCAAACCCTAGCCAGGCGCGGGGCTGGGCCCACCTGCGCCTGGTGTGGGTCTGGCCCCCCTGGCTGGCCCCTCCGGCTCCCCTCTGGACTTCTTGTTCCCCACATAAAGTAATTGACTTTGTCGTTTGTCCCGTCCAATTCCGAGAATATTTCTTTACTAACTTTTCTGAAACCAAAAACAGTAGAAAACAGGCATCTGGCACTGTTGCAACTTGTTAGTAGGTTAGTACCAGAAAACATGTAAAAAGCACCTCAAAGTGTGGACAAGTAAAGCAAAGTAGATACTAAACAAGCATGGAGCATCAAAAATTATAGATACGTTTCCAACGTATTAGGGGCATCCTCTAACAGCGCATCCGCCAGAGAATCAACATCCTCAAGGGCAGCGCCCTTGGGAATGATCTCCTTGTAGAAACGCCGGAGGACCTCCTTGGACTTAGCAAGGGAACCAGCAACAGTGCCGCAGCGATCTTCGACCGCTGCGGTGGCATCATCCAGAGCGCTCCCGTGCTCCAAGACACTGCGATCAAACACAATGCCCGAAGCATCTGGCGCAAAGAAGAACATGCAGGAGTCGAATAAGGACATGAAGAAATAGCAGTTGAAAATCCAAAAGACTAATTTTCATGCAAGACACTTACCGGAGAAGGCCTTGGCTGCAGCCATCAGCTTCTCGGCCACCTCCTTCTCGCATGCAGCCGCATCAGTTGCGAGCTGCTCCTCCCGATCCAAAGTCTCCCACTGCAGGCGCTCCTTGGCCTCGGCAGCATCAGCCAACTTCTTTTGCAAGCACTCCTTCGCCTCCATAGCATCTTCAGCCTTATTCTCCGCTCGACCGAGGCTCTTTTTGAGAGCATCAAGCTCGCGAAGGGCCGCATTATTTTCATCTACAAAGCACCAAGATCACACGTGAGTAACACAAGCATTACTCAAGCAACAGACAAAAAAGACAAGAGTGGGCCAAACACATACCTCGAAGCTGCTGCATGCTGGCCTCCAAGGCCAGCTGCTGCTGAATGAGAAGGTTTGCGCCGCGCACAAAGGACTGCCAGACGAAACAGAGGACAACAATCAAAAAAGCATCATTACAAAGGCTCAGGGTCTACGCCCCGAAAAGAGCAAAGCATTCAACAAAGTAACCCAAAAAGGGCTCGGGGGCTCCCCCTAGAACGATAAAGGAACAGACAACTTACATGCTCAGATGGAGACTCCGAAGGTCCAGGTGCAGTATTCTGAATAATGACTACTCAAGCCTCCTAGGGGAGGGGTTCGGAGCACCGCCACCAGAGTTGGCCACCTTCTGAGAGGGAGGTGCCGTCGGCTTCGACTCTCCTACGTCCTCCCGAGCGCTCTCACTAATAGAACCCTCCGAGGAGTGACTGCAAGGAATAGTATTGATCAATACAACAAAGAAAAGTTGCACATGCAAGATACAAAACAAAAACATCCGAAGGTACTTACGAGTCGATGTCCCTCAAGTCGAAAACGGGCAGCGCCTTCTCCTTCTTCTTCTTCTTGGCCGGCGACTGTGGCGCCACAGCCTGAAGGGGCATAGCTGGGAATGGTGCGGAAGAAGCGTCGTCATCCTCGCCGTGGCGCTCGAGAAAGGATGGTCCCCTAGGCGTTGGTGGAGTCGAGGCATCCGAAGATTCGCTCGAACTCCGTGTCTGCTTTTGGGTCTGCCCCTCGCTCGCCTCGGGGCCTTCATGAGTTGGCGACTGCGCTGGCGAAAGCTCCACAACTTCGTTGTCCGGCGCAATCGGAAACTTTTCGGGCAGTGGGGGCACCATGCCAGCCACCTTGAACTCCTGCACAAAGATGGCATCAAAGATCAGTACATGCAAGCAGAAGGAAAATCACTCGAACAAAAAGCATAACACGCATATCGCAAATCTACACCTGTGGAACTGGGTTCGAAGCCCTGAAGGGGGCGTCAAAGACTTCCCCGGGAGATCTTCATCACCCTTGTACTTCAGCAGTGGCCGAACAACTCTATCAAGGTCGCCCCTGGACAGCTCTTCAGCCAAAACTCTCGTCGGATCATGGCGGCCAGTATAAAGGAACATCGGATACGCCCTTGCTTGGAGCGGCTGCACCCGACGTTTGAGGAAGGTGCGGATGATATCCACACCATTGACCTCCTTCTCTGCAACCATCTGGAGCGCCTCCACCCAATGGTAGAGCCCCTCCACCTCCGCCACCTCGCCCTCCAGGATGTGGTTCTTCCAGGAATGCTTCGGGACAATCAACTAGGGAGAGTCGAAGGGGGCAAGGCCAAAGTCTTGCCCGTCCACTATGGAGTCGCGGATATAAAACCACTTCTTCCGCCAGTATTGGATGGACTTAGACATAGAAAAATAAAAGAAAAGAACAGTAGATCTGATGGAAATGACGCAGCCGCCGAGCGGGTAGACCCCGCCAGTGTCGGACTGCCTCTTCATGGAATAGAGTTTCCAGAAGAGGCCAAAGTGTGGCTCGATACCGAGCCAGCACTCGCAAAAAGTAATGAAGCAGGCGATGTGGAGAAGAGAATTGGGCGGAAGATGGTGGAGTTGGATGCCATAGAAAAACAAAAGTCCATGAATAAAATCCTGGACTTGGAGCGAGAGGCCGTGAAGAACGAAGGCGACAAACATCACCCAAAACCCTACGGGTGGATGGGGAATTACCTCGTCGCCTGGAACCATCATCGCCTCCTTGTCCTGTGGGATCAATCCCGCATCACGCAGCTTGACCAGGTCAGGCGTGCGCGCCTCTATGCGCCTCCAATTGTCATCGGTGATGCGCACAACACCGACAACCTTCTTGCCGCCGGCGACGGCGCTCGAGCCCACTCCGATGGACATCTTCTTCGACTTCACCATTGCGGAGCGTCGACGGCGGCGGTGCACGCAGAAAGGAGGAGGGAAAAGATCGGAGAACGTCCAGTGCGCGCGAGGAAAAGCTTGTGAAAATGGAAGCAGCGGAGAAAGCAAATGGCAAGGGTGAAAATAAATCACCATTTTCCCCACAGTTATAAGGATGAAGACGATGACCAGGAGCCGTTCATCCAGAAGCCCTAACGCCAGGGACAGATCCAACCATCCACGTGTCAACACAGCAGCGAGCTGTCGCCCGCATGCTGTCCACTACGCACGAAAATCGAGGAGACACTGTAATTCTCGCCACGTCGCGCATGACCAGTCAACTCCAAGTCAGAAAGTGGGACCCATGTTCGTCTAGTCACGTCACCTCTGCCGACGCGGACGGTTGAGGTCACCGATCATCAGCACTGACACCATCAAAACCAAGCTAGCAACAGTTGGAAATCTTCGGCTGATAACTAAAAGTACTCACTCGAATCTACGATTCGAGCAACTACTCGGGGGTTACTCCTATCAGGAGCGCTGGCCGCGCACCTGAGAAATGATTGAAGAATAATAACTCTCAACTATCTTCGAGTCCCATGTCGAGTCTACGACTCCACTACGGACTCGGGGGCTACTCCCATAGGGAGGATTGATCAAGCATCCGAAAAAATAGTGTCCTACCGACCCGAAGCTAAAAACAACTGAAGTAAAAGTCTCTGCTCGAGTCTACAACTTGAACGGACACTCGGGGGCTACTCCCATAGGGAGCGCTGGTCGCGCACCCTATGAATTCTTTGACTGCGATCCTTCGGATCAAAATATAAAAAACTTTCTGGCAACTTTGCCCAAACCAACGCTAAGTGAGAAGAAATATCCTTGGCCACCCGAAACGCCTCCGCGGTGGTAAAATTTCGGATGTTGTGTCTATGACGCAAAGATAAGACCTACAGATACCATCTGATGGCCCGGTAATGCACCTGACTGCGCTCTGCCAGTAAAACGTCGTGTCAACAGACACGATGAAAATCCTGACAGACACGTTGGGTACATCACTCGAAAACTACTAGGATTCAATTCATGTAAGCCTCAGCGGCCTGAGTCGAATTACACCAGCATCTGTTCTAGGTTCGAGTCAAGGGACTCGGATCTGAAGAAGATCGTGTTGTTTTGTCCTACGACAGTTAACTGGCCCTGATCAGTCAGTAGAGTCAGGCGCACGTATCAGCAATCCCTACAAACTAAAACCATTCTCTTATAAATAGGCATAAAACTACACCCGAAAGATTGGGGAGTCCCCAGCCGAATCTGCGATTCAACTGAGCACTCGGGGGCTACTGACATGGTTATACCCAATGGGTACACAACATCATCATACCTAGTCCAGCCCGAAGGAAGGCCCACTACAAGATATGCAGCCTGCGGAGATTCCGGGTGGCCCAGGCCCATGACGCCTTCGGATGCTTGGAGAACAATACTAGAGTAGATAGAATTTTAAAGGGCAAACCCTAATCTGTAACCGACTCGACCTATGCCCGGGACCTGCCTATCTATATAAAGGCTAGGAGAGCACGGCGAGGAAGGCACCTCTCATCGCATACACACCTTCACGCCAGATTGCATCTGCGCACCCCTGTACTTTTTGGTTCCGCCATAATCAAGAGCAGACAAGCAGGAGTAGGGTTTTCCCTCCGGGGGCCTGAACCTGGGTAAATCTCGTGTCCCCGCATTGCTTGTCTGTTAACCGTTCCACGATCTAACATCCCTATCTTCTCCAAAACCCAAACTCATAACAATGGGCATTGACGAGATCAAACCTCGTCAGCCGCCATCGTCGCCGTCGAGCCCTTCATGAAGCAGGAGGAGATCGAGGAGGCGGTCGCCACCATCCGCGGCGAGGAGGAGGAGCCCTCCATGGCATCCATCGACGACATGGATGTCGACGTGATCGTCCTCGACAAGGAGCTCACCGACGATGGCAGGCAGCGACTTAGAGCTCGCCACCGACTACGAGCTCGCATTTTGGACATACCAAGACGGGGCGATTACCAGGACGCGGCGGCGTCCTCCACGAGCTCGCCCACTACTATTTTTAGAGCTCGCCACCGACTACGAGCTCGTATTTTGGACATACCAAGACGCGGCGATTACCAGGACGCGGCGGCGTCCTCCATGAGCTCGCCCACTACTATTTTTTTTATATGTAATTTTGCAATATGTATGTAATAGATGATGAACGCGTGCACGATCTTCCTCTGTCAATTTAAATTTCAGTTCAAACATGATTTAAGGGTTGGATATACCGACACTGTTATTCGCTGACGGGTTTAAAAACCTGACTCGTGATTTTTTTGAGGGTGCTGTTAGACTTGCTCTTAGCACACCGGTGTACAGATCAAACCTGAGCAGCATACATACGGACACAGATCAAACCTGAGCCGTGACCGAAGGGCAACTTGGTGCTATAACCGAGTAGGCGCCTAGGCGGTACTTCACGTTAATTTTCGAGACCTCCATCTGCAGTTCGTACAGTACCTACACACAGCGGTGTTCACAGTGGCAACCAGCTAAGCTAGGTGTGCACTGCAGCCGAAGGTAGCAGAAGCTATTAAAGCTCCCATAAAATTGAAGAGGAACACATGGGATTCAATGCTCACCCAGCAGAAGAACGGTGAAGAACAGCCAAGGTGACCACTACTGCTCTCACGCATTTGCTTGGCTTCCTACCACCTCAAATAAAGTGAACAAGACCAAATTAAAGAATACCGTACGAACACCGACGATCGGGCGGCAGTAGCTCGATCTCTCGTGGCATCCATTAAATTTCATCTCCTTAATTGGATACTTATAAACCAGAAAAAGAAATACATGATGGATCGATCAGGTGATACGTGTGCTGGTGGATGGTGGACACATGCTAATGCAATGCGTTATTCCGAAACAGATTTTAATTTTTTTCGATCGTTAAACCGCGCTCGTGTCGCCGTAGCGTCGCCGATTAGTTCTTGGCCGCAACCGCCTCCGCCTGCACCGGCGCCTCCTTGTTCATCTCCTTCATCTTCAGGTCGATCTCCTTGACGTCGGCGGGGGCCACGGCAGTCTTCTTCTTCGCTGTCTCCTCTTCTGCCGCCGCCGCCGCCGCCTCCTCCTTCTGCTCCGCCTTCTTCTTGTCGTCCTTGTCGTCCTGGCCTTTCTTGCTCTCCGTCTCCGTCTTCTTGAGGCGCCCGGTGACGGGCGCGGGAAGGGCGACGTCGGCCTCGAAGGCCTCGACGGGGAAGGTGCGGAAGAGTCCGCCCATGGCCTTGCAGACCAGCATCTGCTTGGCCTTGACCCCGGTGGGCGGGTCGTCGAGGCAGATCTCGTTGAGGTTGACCCAGATGAGCATCTCCTTGGCCTTGACCCCCGTGATCTTCTTCAGCCGGCCCTTCTCGGCGAACGCCGACACCTCGGCGGCGTACGAAACGTACCTCCCGACCTTGGCGAAGTAGTGGTCCACCTTCTTCTTCTGCTTCAGCCACACGAACCCGGTCTCCTCCACGTACCCGCACTCGATGATGTCCTTGAGCGGCAGGAGGCCGCTGGGAAGCTCCGTCTCCGCCAGCAGCAGCCGCGTCTTCTCCTGCCCCGCCGCGTCGCCCGTGTAGATCTCCGCCTTGGCGCGGACCTCGTCGGGGATGATCATCGGCATCGTCGGTCGGTAGCTTGAAATGCAGGGGGTGGTTTCTTGGAGCGAGCGAGTGAGCTCGGTCACCCACACACGCACGCACGAGCTGTGCTTGCTTGCTGGGAGCTGGTTTGTGCTGTGTGGGCTCGATGGGTGGAGGAGAAGAGTGTGAGGTGTGCGTGCTTAAATAGCAGACGGAAATGAGTACTGCAGGAACGACATGACCTAAGATGGCAGTGTAGTTGGGAGTTGTTAGTAGTGCAAAACATTTTGTTTATATTTTTCCTGGAATTAAGAATTGTTGTGATGATTTATTACACGGTGTGAGGACATGCTGCATGTGATGACTTATTCTAGTACTAGTTGCTAGAGTGGCCATGCCCTGCCCATTTTTTTCCATCTACTAGACACAGATCCATCGGTGCATTCAAGAGGACAGGCGTTCTTCACTCAAAGGAGAAGCAAACGCAAGCAGAGCATGAACAGTTTACTTCCTCATTCGTTTGCTGCTCCTTGTTTTTAGGTGATGTTTTTTTTGTTGCCGACTGAGCCTTGGTTGCCTAGCTGCTTAAATGTCTTCATGTATACGCCTACGTGTCAAACTCTTCCGTCTCTAGATTATAGAATGGGTACGCCCTGAAAATTTATCTTAAGTTTGTTCTACCATATATAAATAATTAATTATTGTAGATTATATTGCAAAACTGTCTCCAAAATCGATTTCACTTTTCAGTGAGGTTACAAAGTGCAGAAAATCCTGCATGCTCGCATATGGCCCACAATACGTCAGTGCAACAGTAAATTTTCTACACACTTGTTTTTGCTGCAATTGTGGTTGGTTTTCGGGCTATACAAAAGAAGAGAAAAGCACGTATAAGCAATATGGGCCAGTACATGAACGGGATGGGCAGCGAATTGAATTTCTTAATAGTAATATTTCGCAATGTGATGTCACATGTAAAAATAAGTTAAGATTCCAAAGAGCTCCTTTCTTTAAACTTTGTAACATACTAAGGGGTCGTAAGTTCCTAGAATATAGGGCGTGTTCGGCAATTGCCCAGCTTCTCCAAATCCTCAAATCCGGCTCTAAAATTCGGCTCCGCACTTCTCCTGGAAGCTTAGAACGTTCGGCCAGCTCCTTTGTTTTCCCTAAGCCGCTGACGGATGGACCCCACTCGTGAGGGTCATCTTCCCCAAATCATGTCCTCAAATTTGACGATTGAGGTCTGGGCTAGGGGAGCTCGCATCAGGGGCGGGGGGTAGGGGCCAGAGGAGCTCACGGCGGTGGGTGCTCATGGTGCTGGAGGTCGGGGCGGAGGAGATCATGGCGGGGGGGGGGGGGGGGGGGGGGAGGTCGTGACGGAGCAGCTCGCGGTACAGGAGGTCGGGACAGAGGAGATCGGGGTGGGGAGAGGTCGTGGCGGAGGAACTCGCAGCAGAGGAGGCCGAGGCAGATGAGGTCGGGGCAGAAGTCATGGCCGTGGGAGCTCGCGGCGGAGGTCGGGCGGAGGAGCTCCCGGAAGAGGAGGTAATAAGGGCGGGGGAGGCCGGGTGGAGGCGTGGAGGAGGTCGCCGTGGTGAGAACTCGCGGCGGAGAAGGTCGGGATGGGGGTAATCGAGGCGGACGAGCTCGCAGCGGGAGAAGGTCCAGGCGGACAAGGTCGACTGGGGAGGACGAGGTAGTGTCGCAAATAGTTATTTTTGACTTTGCGGTGGCACAAGCCTGTAATTTGTCGCTGCTCCGTCGTTTGCTGATCCAGGAATTCCCAAATGTGGTGCTCCGCAGTTTGTACACGATTTTTGGCTAGCTTCTTGGATCTGGCTCCGTGGAGTTAGGGTGTTCGGCACTGCTTCTCCACGGATTTTCAAGAAGCTGGAAGCCAGCGAGTTGCTGAACACGCCCATAGTGTTCATCTGAATGTGGAGTAACAAGTGGCGATATTTTTTGCATACCGTTGGACATAAGGTTCGGAATAGGGTTGATGTAATCAATTTTAGCGATTTTTTTGCATCATAAGTTTGTTCCATGAACATTTGTGTACTTTTGCTACTCACCTGCACTCTTTGCGTCTTTTATATGTTACTCACTTTACATCTTTTGTAAAACACCACATTTGATAACCCCTTGTTGAATAACCCAATTGATCACTATCGTGAAATGAAAATAATTTATGGGTCAACCACGGCTATATTGATCTTGAAGATGAAAGTGAGATGCAAACTTTACCGAATGTAGGTGATTCTTGTTCCAAAGCACCACCAAAAAAGAAGGTAATATTGTTCACGCTAAATATAATGCATTACTCAACACTCTCAAAGATGGTTTAAAATGATGGCTGATGCTCTTGTGTGAAAGAGGATGAGTTTGGTGAAATATGATGGATGTATTATTGAGCATTATGGACGAGTATATATAGGCATACAAGGGATCATCTTGGAATACAAGCCAAGTTAAGTCTGTACGTAAACAGATTCTAACTCTATCTAAGCTACCATAACAACCGTATATCCTTAATACTCTTACACTCTCCCGCAGTCGTAGCGTCATGAATAACAGAAACATCGTGGACGGTCAGACTAGAGAGAAATCGAATAGAATCTAGTAGGCTTAGATCCCCCACAGTAGCAGCGGGAGTGTCGTAGGCGTCGTGTCGCGGCGCGAATGCTTGAAATGTAGAGGAAGCTGATGAGGTGATCAGGCGAGGTGGTAGCCCTTGTGCCGATGTCGATGGATCCGAGAGCTTGAGGCGGTGCCGAGGTCAGGGTAGCCACTGCGTGGCGTCGCAGTGGTCGATGTCGTGGTCAGGGATACCAGTGTCAAGCTAGCCGCACGTGAATCCGCATGCGCATAGTGTGCGAGGAGGATGACGGAGACGCATCGAGGCAGTCATCGTGGGGCCACAACAGCTTGCCGAGGGTCCGCGTAGGCTTGCCAAGGGGGGCTTAACGAGGGTCCGCGACAGCTTGCCGGGGGGTGTCGATGCAATCCGAGCAGTCGAGGACGAGGTGTGGCCATAGTTTTGCCAGAACTAGGCGCACGTCGAGGAAGAACACGCACTCCGGTTTTGCCAGAACCAAGTTCACAAAGAAGAGCTTGTCGGTGACGCGATCGAGGAAGTTGTAGAGTAAGGTGTCGATGTCGAAGAAGACTTTTGAAGGAAATATGCCCTAGAGGCAATCATAGAGATGATAATATTTCATATGTATCCATGAGTTATTGTAATGTTCCTTAAATATCCATATCAGGCAACTTGTATTGATTGGCAATTACGTGAATTGTCTGTGAAACTCTATACTTGTATGGTTATTTAAGAGTTGTCCCTAGTCGGAGTTCATGTGAGGACACACGTGAATATTAGACTAGCACATCGATTGGTTGATGACTATGTTTCGCAAGTCATAGACATGGAGATGTCAAACCAATGATATGGACACATGTTATGAACATGGGGTTGGACTGACCCAACCTGAGACTGGCAATTAGTTGTAGCTCTCTCTCTACACATCGTGTACGTTTTATCCTTAGACCTGAGATTGTCGCATGTACTTGAGATGTGGATCGACCTACTTTGGGGCTATCAAACGCTGCACCGTAACAGGGTAGTTATAAAGGTAGCTTTCGGGTTTGTCCTGAAGCATGCTACAAGGCATGGTCAATCAAGATGGGATTTGCCCCTCTCTACTTGAGAGAGATATCTCTGGGCCCCTCGAGTGATCGGATCCAGAAATGCATGGCCGTGCTACCTATGGTTAAGAGTTAACCTAGTAAAGGGATTCCGAATCACGGTATCGAGAAAGGGAGGTCAGCTTGGAGCTAGACCAAATATCGTGAGGCAAAGGGAAATACATGTACTAAACCTTGTGATGGTTCGTCCGATATGATCTTTGTATGCGTTTAGGAGTTGGCACGTCTTGCTAGAGGCCGCTACCAAATATTGACAGAATAAGTGTATTCGTGTCATGTCTATGCGCATATGAACCTATAGGGTCACACACTTAAGGGGTTGGAAGCCTAATGAGGATTGGATCCGAATTAGACCAGGCTTAGGGTACTAATGGGCTGCTAATGTAGAAGCCCACTAGGGACGCCTATATAAGAGAGGGTGGGGCGAGCTGACCAGGGTTAGACCTTAGACCTCAGATCATTCCCAGCCGCCACTCCTCACGCATGTGTTGCACGCGCGGACCTCGCAGTCCGACGTCTGACGCTTCCACCCTGTACGTGTGGATACCTCGGAGGCGCTGCATCTGTAGCGCTTGGACGAGCCGCGCAAGGGGAGCTGCTCGTGGGACGAGGAAAAGGAGGAGACGTGGAACATTTGCACTGCCTCGACGCGCTTCATCAATTCCGCAACTGCGCGTCTAGTGGTAATCCCGTGATCTATGACAACAGTAATCCTGGTATACGTGGTAGAATTTTTTTGATTTGCGCTAGTGTAGCCTACCCGTATCCCTACAGTGGTATCAGAGCCGATGCTGTTCAGTTATAGTTTCGGGATGTTTGCATATGGTGATATGCAGATTGATATGAATGATGTGATCGTTTATATGGCGGTGGTTCAGGATTGATCTATGATCTTGCTTTCTGTGATCGTAATTCTGAGGTTGTCGAACGACTTACCCCTACCGGTCGGTTTCCGCCATCGGGGTAGACAGTGACACATAAATCCTGTTGAATCACGCGAAGATCAATATGATTGATCGAATCGGAACCTAGATCTAAAATCGATGTACCGTGATCAAAGGATTTTGATTGAATCGGGACAGGAGTCGGTTTATGGTAAATTTGATTTGCCGATCAAAATCCTTGAAGAAAATTGTGAAGATTCGATCCTTGAAGAAATTTGATACCGCGAGGGGCGCTGCCCCTTCGAACCCCGCAGGGGGAGACCCCCTAGACCCCCTTAATCGTAGCCCCTTTTGTATCTCGTTAAGGTAACTAGGTGCTGCAATGTCACATGATCCGGTAGAATGCGATTCTATGGATAACTTGTTTTTGCAGGATGTATGTGATCAGTATGGCCCATATGTGTATGTGATGCATGTATGAAATTTATCATGACCTGTGTGTCGTGAGTAGGGCAACACGGCTGGAGCCATGTGTGTTGTCAATTATTGTAATGGCCTGCATGCCAACTTGTGATGATCCCAATACTATGTAATTTTGATTACTAGTTGTTAGGAGTAATAGCTTGTATTAGTTCTTAGAGGACTCATCACTTGGAGGATGGCTCACATGGAACATGAAGATGGAGATCATCATGGTGGACAGGTTCTATGGCGATGGAGATCACCATGAGAAAATGGGCCATACTGTGTCACATCTATATGAATGTTATTCTTATGCGTTTTACTACTATGCATGCTTAGATGATAGAAGTAGAACGATCCCTCACAAAGTTTAAGTTAAACCATGCCCTCCCAACCAAACCTTGCACCATCCTATGCCCTGTACAATCGTTGGTGGGCCTATGAAATTAGGGTGTCGCGGTTTTCCTTGGATGGATGGGTTTGTATCGGATACCTACACGCATAAGGGTTGGTGAACTTGACAAGGTCATCTTAACAGTTAAGGACCTTGGGGCATAAAGGTTGGGCGCCTAGTTTTGACATAGAGATGTCACCCAACAACAAGAGTCATATGTGATATGATTAGCAAGTGTTGCTTACCAATTTACCTTGTCTTCTAGCAGTTATGCTAAAGCTCACTAGTCGACTTGTTAATTGTGGATCTTGAATCACTTAGTATCAATAGAGGGATATTGATTTAAGTGGGAGTATATGCTATTAAATTGTTTAATATGTTTTACTCTTTCTTGGTTACATGGCTTAGTATTTTGCATGTTTTCTGTTGTAGATCAATGGCACCGAACACTACATCACCTTTCTCTTTGCGTTCGATTCTTGACAAAGATAAACTAAATGGAACAAACTATTCGGACTGGGTCCGTAACCTGAGAATTGTTCTCAGGTCTGATAAAAAGGAAACGGTTCTGGATACCCCAATCCCCGATGAACCTGCTGATAATGCATCTGCTGCCCTAAAGAACGCCTACAAGAGAGCATGTGATGATTCTCTTGAGGTTAGCTGCCTTATGCTTGCATGCATGGAACCTGAACTCCAAAAGAAGTTTGAGGATCAGGATGTCTACGATATGATCGTTGCGCTTAAGGACATGTTCCAAGATCAGGCAAGGACTGAGAGGTACAATGTTGCCAAGTCCTTTGTCGAATGCAAGCTAGCAGAGGGACCAGCTGTAGGCCCCCATGTGATCAAAATGGTTGGTTACAGTCAGACTTTGGAAAAGCTTGGTTTTCCACTAGGCCAAGAGTTGGCCACTGACTTAATTTTGGCGTCTCTTCCATCCAGCTATGGGCAGTTCATTTTGAACTACCATATGCATGGGGTGGAGAAGGGCCTTAATGAATTATGTGGGATGCTTAAAACATCAGAAAGTGACATGAAGAAGTGTGCAGGTCATAGCCATGTGATGGCTGTGCAGAACAAGTCTAGCTTCAAGAAAAAGGGTACTTCTTGGAAGAAGAAGGGCAAGGCTAAGGATACGATCCCTAAGTCTGCACCCAAGCAAAAGGCTGGACCTGTAGAATACACTGAGTGCTTCTTTTGTCATGAACATGGCCACTGGAAGAGAAACTGCAGCAAGTACCATGCTTCTTTGAAGAAGAGTGGAAGTAAGAGTACTTCCAACTCAGGTACGCTATTGTAAATGTTGTGGACATTCTTCTCGCTGATTCCTATGTTAACTCTTGGGTATTTGATACCAGATCGGTTGCTCATATTTGCAATTCGATGCAGGGGCTAATAAGGACTAGAGAAGTGCAGAAAGGCGAAGTGGATTTTCGCGTCGGAAATAAAGCAAGGGTTGCTGCATTGTTCGTCGGCGTCATGCAACTTCACCTTCCGTCAGGATTTATTATGGAGTTGAATAATTGTTATTACAT
This sequence comes from Avena sativa, assembly GCA_916181665.1. Lineage (NCBI taxonomy): Eukaryota > Viridiplantae > Streptophyta > Magnoliopsida > Poales > Poaceae > Avena > Avena sativa. The sequence continues at coordinate 147,565,733 of OV702283.1, read as the reverse complement.
TCCAAGTATGGGTCGAAACATTTTATCACCTTCATGTTTGATGAAGGATGGATATTCATTTGCGAGTATAAACAATGGTTGTGTAATCTCTAAGAATGATATGTTTATGGCTAATGCTCCCATTGTGAATGGGTTATTTATTTTAAATCTTGATGATTCATCTGTTTACAATGTTAGTGCTAAAAGGCTTCGGCCTAATGATTTGATTCCTACATATTTATGGCATTATCGTTTGGGGCATATAAGTGAAAAGCGCATGAAGAAGCTCCATGGTGATGGTCTTCTAACTTCGTTTGATTTTGAATCATACAAGACATGTCAGGCTTGTTTACTTGGAAAGATGACCAAGTCACCTTTTTCGGGTTTACCCGAGAGAGCGACAGACTTGTTGGAACTCATACATACTGATGTATGTGGGCCAATGAGCACGATAGCCAGAGGAGGATATCACTACTTCATTACTTTCACTGATGATTTCAGTAGATATGGTTATGTCTACTTGATGAGGCATAAGTCTGAAACTTTTGAAAAGTTCGAAGAGTTTCAGAGTGAAGTAGAGAATCAACGTGGAAAGAAAATAAAGGCCTTGCGATCTGATCGTGGAGGTGAATATTTGAGTCACGAGCTTAGCGATCATCTTAAGAGTTGCGGAATTGTTCCACAACTTACGCCGCCCGGAACACCTCAAAGGAATGGGGTCTTTGAACGGCGTAATCGAACTTTGTTGGACATGGTTCGATCTATGATGAGCCAGTCGAATTTACCATTGTAATTTTGGGGTTACGCTCTAGAAACGGCAGCTTTCACACTTAATAGGGTACCATCTAAATCCGTAGTTAAGACACCATATGAGATGTGGACTGGAAAGAATCCCAATTTGTCTTTTCTAAATATTTGGGGTTGTGATGCATTTGTCAAGCGACTTCAGTCAGACAAGCTAACACCCAAATCGGATAAGTGCATTTTCGTGGGATATCCGAGGGAAACTTTAGGGTATTACTTCTACAACCGAGAGGAGGGCAAAGTGTTTGTCGCTCGTAGCGGTGTTTTCCTAGAGAAAGAGTTTCTCACAAAGGGAACAAGTGGAAGGTCGGTGCGACTTGAAGAAGTTCAAGAAGAGACAATTGGGGATGCTTCTACGAGTGATGCTATTGTAGAAGAACAAGTTGAGGAACCCGTGGAAACAGAAGCACCACAACCACGAAGGTCGACGAGGCTCCGCGAAGCGCGGGAATTATTATTGTTAGACAATGATGAGCCTGCGACCTATGCAGAAGCGATGGTGGACCCAGACTCTGAGAAATGGCTGATCGCCATGAGATCCGAGATAGAGTCCATGGGAGACAATCAAGTTTGGAACTTGGTTGACCTGCCTGATGGTTTTAAAGCCATCGAGTGCAAATGGATCTATAAGAAGAAGATTGATATGGATGGAAATGTTCACATCCATAAAGCTTGACTTGTTTCAAAAGGTTTTCGACAAGTTCAAGGAGTTGACTACGACGAGACTTTCTTGCCCGTAGCGATGCTTAAATCTATACGGATAATTCTAGCCATTGCTGCACATTTAGACTATGAAATATGGCAGATGGATGTCAAGACGGCTTTCCTAAATGGAATCCTAACTGAGGACGTGTATATGATGCAGACCGAAGGTTTTGTCGATCCAAACAATGCTGGAAAGGTATGCAAACTTCTGAAGTCCATTTATGGGCTGAAGCAAGCATCTCGGAGTTGGAATATTCGATTTGATGAAGTTGTAAAGGAGTTTGGCTTCATCAAAAACGAACAAGAACCTTGTGTTTACAAGAAAGAAAGTGGGAGAGCGCTAGTATTTCTAATCTTATATGTAGATGACATATTGCTGATTGGAAATGACATTCCTATGCTCGAGTTTGTTAAGACCTCATTGAAAAATAGTTTTTTGATGAAGGACTTGGGAGAAGAGGCATATATTCTGGGCATCAAGATCTATAGAGATAGATCAAGGAGGCTAATTGGATTAAGCCAGAGTACATACATTGACAAAGTGTTGAAACGGTTCAGCATGGAAGAGGCTAAGAAGGGGTTCTTGCCCATGTCTCATGGCATAAAACTCATCAAGACTCAGTGTCCTTCGACTACTGATGAGCGTGAGCGCATGAGTAGGGTTCCATATGCTTCGGCTATTGGATCCATCATGTATGCAATGATTTGTACTCGCCCAGATGTTTCCTATGCTCTAAGTGTTACGAGTAGATACCAGGCTGATCCAGGTGAAGGTCACTGTACAGCGGTAAAGAACATCCTTAAGTACTTAAAAAGGACTAAGGATGTGTTCCTAGTTTATGGAGGTGAGGATGAACTCAGTGTAAAGGGTTACACAGATGCGAGTTACCTTAACGACTCAGATGATTCGAAATCGCAATCAGGTTATGTGTTTGTCATGAATGGTGGTGCCGTGAGCTGGAAAAGTTTCAAGCAAGATACGGTGACTTCCTCTTCAATAGAAGCTGAATATATTGCTGCCTCGGAGGCCGTAAAGGAAGCTGTTTGGATTAGGAATTTCCTAATCGCTCTTGGTGTGGTTCAGGGCGCGTCCAATCCCTTGGACGTTTATTGTGATAACAATGGTGCTATTGCACAGGCCAAGGAACCTAGATAGCACCAGAAGAACAAACATATTCGCATGCGTTACCATCAGATTCGAGAGTTCGTTGAGGATGGTAGTGTCATGATATGCAAAATACATACGGACTCAAATGTTGCTGATCCCTTGACTAAGCCTCTCCCGCAGCCCGCGCATGAAGCGCACACAAGAGCAATTGGTATTAGATACATTTTAGATTGACTCTAGTGCAAGTGGGAGACTGAAGGAAATATGCCCTAGAGGCAATCATAGAGATGATGATATTTCATATGTATCCATGAGTTATTGTAATGTTCCTTGAATATCCATATCAGGCAACTTGTATTGATTGGCAATTATGTGAATTGTTTGTGAAACTCTATACTTGTATGGTTATTTAAGAGTTGTCCCTAGTCGGAGTTCATGTGAGGACACACGTGAATATTAGACTAGCACATCGATTGGTTGATGACTATGTTTCGCAAGTCATAGACATGGAGATATCAAACCAATGATGTGGACACATGTTATGAACATGGGGTTGGACTGACCCAACCTGAGACTGGCAATTAGTTGTAGCTCTCTCTCTACACATCGTGTACGTTTTGTCCTTAGACCTGAGATTGTCGCATGTACTTGAGATGTGGATTGACCTACTTTGGGGCTATCAAACGCTGCACCGTAATAGGGTAGTTATAAAGGTAGCTTTCGGGTTTGTCCTGAAGCATGCTGCAAGGCATGGTCAATCAAGATGGGATTTGCCTCTCTCTATTTGAGAGAGATATCTCTGGGCCCCTCGAGTGATCGGATCCAGAAATGCATGGCCGTGCTACCTATGGTTAAGAGTTAACCTAGTAAAGGGATTCCAAATCACGGTATCGAGAAAGGGAGGTCAGCTTGGAGCTAGACCAAATATCGTGAGGCAAAGGGGAAGACATGTACTAAACCTTGTGATAGTTCGTCCGATATGATCTTTGTATGCGTTTAGGAGTTGGCACGTCTTGCTAGAGGCCACTACCAACTATTGACAGAATAAGTGTATTCGTGTCATGTCTATGCGCATATGAACATATAGGGTCACACACTTAAGGGGCTGGAAGCCTAATGAGGATTGGATCCGAATTAGACCAGGCTTAGGGTACTAATGGGCTGCTAATGTAGAAGCCCATTAGGGATGCCTATATAAGAGAGGGTGGGGAGAGCTAACCAGGGTTAGACCTTAGACCTCAGATCATTCCCAGCCGCCACTCCTCACGCATGTGTTGCACGCGCGGACCTAGCAGTCCGACGTCTGACGCTTCCACCCTGTACGTGTGGATACCTCGGAGGCGCTGCATCTGTAGCGCTTGGACGAGCCGCGCAAGGGGAGCTGCTCGTGGGACAAGGAATAGGAGGAGACGTGGAACGTCTGCACTTCCTCGACGCGCTTCATCAATTCCGCAACTGCGCGTCTAGTGGTAATCCCATGATCTATGACAACAGTAATCCTGGTATACGTGGTAGAAATTTTTTGATTTGCGCTAGTGTAGCCTACCCGTATCCCTACAACTTTGTCGAGGCCGACAAAGACAAGACGCCGATCCGAGATTGCCAGACTCGGAGATGCGTCGGAGACAAAGGCACGCATCGGTGTTGCCAATACCGGGCACGCAAGGGCAGTGACGAAGACATAGAAGGCAGAGAAACCAACATCGCCCTAGAGTGATCATGTTGGACGCCTAGATTGGCGCAGCGGCGGTACTCGAAGTTGGCGAAGAAGAATCTAGCGTGATGAAGACCATGCGCTGACGTAGGCGACCCACACCATGGGAGGTGGCGCGGAGATAGCCTGGGGATTCGGTGCGCGGAGACAACGATGTAGACTGTGTGCGGCGACGCTATGACCCGATGGGGTGAAGGGATACGGGTAGGCTACACTAGCGCAAATCAAAATTTTCTACCGCGTAAATCAGGAATATTGTTGTCATAGATCACGGGATTAACACTAGACGCGCATTTGCGGAACTTGATGAAGCACGTCGAGGCAGTGTTGATGTTCTACGTATCCTCCTCGTCCTCGTCCCACGAGCGGTTCCCCTTGCACGGTTCGGCCAAGTGCTATAGTTGCAGCACCTCTGAGGTATCCACATGTATAGGGGGAAGCGTTAGACGCCGGACTGCTAGGTCCGCGCATGCAACACATGCATGAGGAGTGGCGGCTAGGTAGAATTGCTCAACCTTGGTCAGCTCGCCCTACCCTCTCTTATATAGGCGTCCCTAGTGGGCTTCTACATTAGCAGCCCATTGGTAGCCTAAGCCTGGTATAATTCGGATCCAATCCTCATTAGGCTTCCAACCCTTAAGTGTGTGGCCCTATAGGTTCATACATGTATAGACATGACACGAGTACACTTACTCCGTCAATAGTTGGTAACGGCCTCTAGTAAGACGTGCCAACTTCTAAACGCATACAAAGATCATTCAGACGAATCATCACAAGGTTTGTCTTCCCTTTGCCTCCGACTCGTGCCTTTGTCTCTGGCGCGTGCCTTTGACCCCCTTTCTCGATACTGTGATTCAGAATCCCTTTATTAGGTTAACTCTTAACCATATGTAGCACAACCATGCATTTCTGGATCCGATCACTCGAGGGGCCTAGAGATATCTCTCTCAGGTAGAGAGGGGCAAATCCCATCTTGATTGACCATGCCGTATAGCATGCTTCAGGACAAATCCGAAAGCTACCTTTATAACTACCCAGTTAGGCCAATCCACATCTCAAGTGCATGCGATAATCTCAGGTCTAAGGATAAAACGTACACGATGTATATAAAGAGCTGCAAGTCAAATTGTCAGTCTCAAGTTGGGTTAGTCCAACCCCGTGTTCATAACATATGTCCACATCATTGGTTTGACATCTCCATGTTTATGACTTGCGAAACATAGTCATCAACCAATCGATGTGCTAGTCTAATATTCACGCGTGTCCTCACATGAACTCCGACTAGGGACAACTATTAGATATCCATACAAGTATAGAGTTTTACAAACAATTCACATAATTTCCAATCAATACAAGTTGACTGATATGCATATTCAAGGAACATTACAATAACTCATGGATACATAAGAAATATAATCATCTATGATTGCCTCTAGGACATATTTCCTTCATGGGGCGGCATAGCTGCATGGCGCGAGTCAATGCAGCGGCTGGAGCCACCGGCACGTACACACTTGTGAGGCGCGTTTGCAGCCAGTTGGCAAGGACCAAGGCAGTGGTGCTGTGGCCCGAAGGGGCAAAGCAGTGGTAGCCCGTAGCTCGATCGGTGGTAGGCGCGTGCTCGGGGACGTGCTTCGTGTAGACGGGCGCGAGATCGGTTGATCACAGACTGACGGTGCGCCGTGTGCGCCATGGCATGGACAAAGCGTAGATCAGAGTCGGTGGCGGCATTGTTGGTGAAGTCCCGGAGGATTATGACAAAGACAATCTGTAGGAACGGCCGCAACATCCTCCCGAGGAAAGTGTAGCAGCCGGCCGAGGTGCGCGGCAGCCTGTCGTGAGCCTGCCGAGGAAGGTGCAGCAGCGGAGGAGGCAGGTGCACGGGCGCGGTGTAGATCATCGATGCCGATGGTCGGAGTAGAGGCGTGGAGATGACAACGACGATGGCGACTCAATCCGATCTATGATCGGTAAACCAAAAAAAGAACACCATGCAAGCGACCAGTGGAGAGAAAAACCGATCTAAAGATCGGAAAAGACTCACCAGGGTAGTCGATCACAGATCGTCAGGCGAACCCTGCGACGGATCGTGCGGCCCCCGACGGATATCATGGAGATCGATTCTCCCGGGGGTGGCGTGCGGCTAGGTTTTGGACTGGTTAGGCTGATACAATTAAAGAGTATGAGTTTGGCAGAATATGATGGATATATTATTAAGCCTCATGGATGAGTATATATAGGTGTACATGGGATCATCTTAGAGTATAAGGCAAGTTAGGTCTATACGTAAACAGATCCTAACTCTATCTAAACTATCATAACAATCGTGTATTCCTAATACTCTAACATTGTGAAATCTAGTGGAGATGACGATGTTGTACATGATGACTTGTGGGATGCTTTGGTTGTGATCGAGGGATTCGATGAGGGACATATTTCTCACTACTATGCTCATCTTGTTGACAATCCAAAGACAACAAAAGCGTTCATGACACTTAAACTTGACAAGAAGTTGGTTTAGGTGAGTAGGTATGTGGAGAAGGTCTTTGCAGTGATCTATAATTTGAAGTGATGGTATGATTCTCAATTTAGGTGATGGAATGTAATGAACTTTATAATTCGATGGATTGTAATGAACTCTATTTAGTGCATTTGGATCACTACTATGCCATTAAATTCGACATGCTTGAATTTGGACTTCGATGACTACTATGGTTGTATGGATTGAAACACGTATTATGTTTGCTACCATATATGTGTTATGTTTGTGAGAATATTTTTTTATTCTTATTGCTTAAAATACAAATAAAATGCTGCTGAGTTTTTTGTTAGTATGGTGTTACATATGGAAGGTATGTTTGTCATAGCTATGAAAGTGATGAGATAAACCGAATTCTAGCCAATCCATTTTATCGATTTTTGTCCTAACTGAACAGAAAACAAAATATTTCATTTCTCCTTTTTGTCCGAACTAAACAGATCATGAAACCTTTTCATAATACTAGAATGGAACCATTCCATTTCATTTCACCTGGTTCTAGAACCAAGCACAACCTAGCACTACATATGATTAGGATGGAACCCTCGCACGTTTATACGGGTCCACAGCACCTTCAAGGCTCTCGGAGACCTATGGAAAGCCTAGTTTGCCTCTACATCGCTTTCCTGTCTCCCTTTGCCGAACCTTTTTTTTCAAATCCAAAACATAATCGCTATAAAGTCTAAGTACTCCCTCAGTCCTAAAAAGGATGTCTTAGATTTATTAAAATTTAGCTTTTAGGATGGAGGGAGTACTAAACTTTTTGCGAGTAGTACAGGATTCGCAAAAAAGAAAATGTTTAGGGCTTGTTTGATTTAAATGAATCTTATAAAAAATCTCGAGGATTTCGATCCTTAGGGATTTTTCCTTTGTATATCGTTTGATTCGTTGGATTAGAATTATAGGAATAATTCCCATAGGATTTCATTGTACTATATTTTGGAAAAAAATTTCATCCATCTGAGGCTTATGTTACAATTCTTTTGCCTTCTTGCGATTCAAACACTTATTCAAAAAAAAACATTGTAGACTCTAAATTCTATAGAATTTAACCTTTCTATTTCTACGTCCTTTCTATCCTGCGAATCAAACAGGCTCTTAGTAATAGGGCCACCTATGATGAAGAAGGACCAGGGATGTTCTCGACCTCGACGATCCCTGTCCCATCAGTAGGGTTGTCAAAAAAGTTCGGGCTTGACAAACTGTGCGAGTTCGGCGCGTTAACAGCTCGGCTCGAGCTTGATTCGTCTCTCTAACAAACCAAGCTCGAGCCTGTTTTCGAGCTCGCGAGCTTAGTCGAGCCGAACTCAAACAGTTCGATAAAGCTCATGATTTTTATACAGCCGCAAAATTAAGACTACTATTATTATTTCATTTGTTGTAAAACCGCTAAAATAATTATTCTGACATGTTGGCACTGTATTACTATTATATGAAACTCCAAGCCATTTCTGCTATTCTGTTTTCAAGCTTTACTATTTTCTTGCTATGTAGCTGCATGTCGATGTACTAAAATTTTCTTACCGAGCTTCAACGAACTGAGCTCTAGCCTACTCGAGCTTTGGTCGAGCTGAACTCGGGCTTAGATATAGGCTCGAAGGTCAACCTAGACTCGCTCAAGCTCGGCTCGAGCTTCTACCGAGCTCGAGCCGAGCCTAACAATGTTTGCTCGAGTTCGGCTCGTCGACAGCCCTACCCATCAGCTGTTTAATTCGTGCATTTCCTTTCCGTCCGTATCTAGCAGTTGGTTTAGGCAGCTGGTGAATGCACATGCCCGTCCTATTCCTCCTCCCATCCACCCACAGCGCGCACGGCTTTCTGCACGGCTTAGCATAATCACCACCATCAATTCCTGATCGCACGGCCGGGGCTCGGCTGTCCACCATAAATACGCCGGCCGGTTACCTCTCATGTGATGTCACAGCACGTATAATCTCTCTCGACTAATCTACCACCTCCAATACGCGAGCGAGCTAACACCACCAAAAGAAAGTCCAGTCACGGTCTCGTGGACGCAGTACAAAGAGACATGATGGTCGATGCTGTTGTCTCTCTCTCTCTGGCAGCTCCAACCACGAGCTCGCAACTAACCCAGGCATTCAATTCCGTCAGAGGCAGTGCCTCGCCGGCCTGCTGCCTGCCTCAAGTTTTCATTGTCCGGTCAAAGCGCGGCGACCTAGACGCGTCGTACGGACCCCCACCGGCCGGGCCATCGCCGCCGTTCGCCGCCGATCTGACGGGGTCGCGACGTCGGCGACACACGCGGCCCGTACTGTGCGACTGCGCCGAGGATAATGCTCTCTGGTCGTGCTGCGATGCACGCGCAGGCGATTCAATACGACCTGCCGCCGCGTACCTGCTATCGGACGCGTGGCGCATATAGTACTATTATTTCTGATCGTCGAAATTCAATTCAAGAGGTTGCATGGCGCTGGCGCGTACGTACGTGTGGGCGCTGCACAGGTAATCGTTAGACCATCCGATACATGTCTGGGTTCGCGCCTGGAGTATACTCCTACTCGTATAATAAACGAGAGAGTGTGTATGTGTTCGCATGCACTGCGACTATCCCTTGCAGAAAACCGTAGATGGACGGCTGAGATGAGCGCACGACAACGTTGTCAAAGAGGAAAATACCTCATACAGTACGTGATTAAAGAGAGAAATTCAATAACAAAGCACTACGTGTGGCAAATGATACATGCTTTTTCCGTCCGGGAATAAGTGACTTAGTTATGTTTAAGTTTGTATATATATATTCATAGTAGGCTACTCATCCGGCTAGCTGCGCATGCCTGCAATGCCGTAGGATAAAAAGACAAGAGCATAATTCGATTAACGGATGTGATATAAACCTATTAGAGAAACTAACGTCCGTTGTATCGGAAGCATAAGGTTGATTTATTATGTAAATGACGCATGTCATTCACACACATGAGTTTTTCCCACAGTGTTATCCATGCCATCTACACACATGAGTTCTTTCTACGGTATTACTCATCCTCACACAAATGTTCTCTCCATCTAAATTTAAAGCTTACGATAACAACATGTATTTTTTCGCATGTCACACATGATAGAACACACAGCCAAGGACACATGTCATATCACGCAAGATCAGCCATGGTGGCAGATTTTTTCCGTGCGAGCTGCCTGTCGTGAGAAATGGTACAGGCGTGGTGTTTATTAGCTTTTTATGTCATACCTCATGTTCACTTGGCGCATATATGTAGTGTCATGTAGCTTTCACAGGAACGAAGGATAAAAAGCGTGGCAAAAATAATTTGGCCAGTTGGTCGGACAAGCCACAAACAAACGTATTTGGTATCAAGTGTACCATCCTCTAGAAATCACAAAACAGTTGATTGTGGTTCATATGTCAAAAACCATGACGATGTAAACATGGTGTCTAAGACCCAAAGAAAACCACAACCATATGAGGATGGTGGCTAATACACAAGTGAAAGGACAAATAACATCTTCTTTAGCCTATTCTTAGCAGAATCTTGACGGATGGACGCCGTTAGCAAACTAATGCCACCGACCAACGATACAGATATTATTACGGGATCATATGGTGACTATATCTGATGATAGTGCATGCATACGCAGGTAGCATGGTTGTAGCAAATCTGTGTCGATATATATATAGACATGTTTTCTATGCATAGATACATTTAAATTTAAACAAAGTCAAATCACTTATTTCTAAACGGAACAAGTATTACCTCTTCCGTGTCAAACTATTCCTTCACTTTCAAAAGAGATTTTTTTTCTAAGAATCTCTCCAAAGATATTTGATTAGTTTATGTGCACTTCTTATACATTAAAACAAGTCTAAATATATATATATATATATATATATAAATCTAATTCAAAACCAAAGAATAGTATAAGATATTTTAATAGACTAAAACATTTTAAAACAGAACTTGTAATTAATTAACCAGGAACAGTCCGTGGGAAACGGATCGACGTCACTAGCTAGCACGTACCAAGCTACTATCAGTGCTTTTCTTCTCAAATAATGGGCGGAACACGAAAAAACCATGTTTTGCATTTTGGAGCCTAGAAAATGATCCTAATAGAGACACGTAACGGCCTTGTACGCAAAAAATAATTGGCTCTCCTAAATTTGCTTTTGTTTAGACAACGTTGATTGAATTTCATTTCATTACTCAGGCTGATTATATTGGGAGTAACTTAGCTAGTAATATGCATATACATGTAATGTTAAGTAGTAAATAAATTAGTGACATGGGCTGGTCATAGTGCTAAGTAACTTAGACTAATAACTTGCATATGTTACTGCTCCATGTTATTATCTTTATAGTGATAGTAATATGTGGATAGTGTCATGCAAGGCCTAATTAATTAGGTTATAGACTCATATAGTCTTGATATGTGTGATGTTACGGTAACTAGCTAAATTATTTTCTTTTCCTCTTTCTTTATTAATTATTATGTTATGTCATCAATTTGCTTAGTTGACATTGCAAGTACATGCATGTTACTACTTTCATGTTCCGGTTTAAAGGACACAATTTACAAATCATGCAATCTCAAAATATTTAGGCACAAAAGCATTTAATCTCTGTAATTACTCCAGTGTGAAAAGACCAAAATGCTTGCATGCACATGTGAACGCTCTCACGCATGTTCTTCTCCACACTATAAAATGGACCAATCAGAGGATAACTTGGGTCACAAATTTGTGTCCTTTAAATCGGGACGAAAGGAGTAGTTAAGTTACTCTCATTATGGCTAGCCTAACTTAGCTACAGTTAATCCCCTCTCTCTTCGAGAAAACATAGTTACCATAACATCACACATATTAAGACCATATAAGTCAACCTAATTAATTAGTCTTTACTAGTACATGACACCACACATATATTACTACCCACTATAAAGGTAGTAACATGAACTAGTATATTGGCATAAATTACTTAGCACTATAACCAGTCTTAGAGAATAACGGAATACATGCAAAGTTCAGATAGCATCCAGGTGCAGCAAAAGAGAAAGAAAAACAAAACAAACAACGGGTCTGTAAGACAAAAAGATACTACCTCGGTTCTACAATATAAACATTTTTAGCAAACTTAAACAACTTTCTAAAACTAGGATACTAAGGAGTTCAAATGACATCCATGACCTGAAATTGCAGTAAGAGAAAGAACATTGGAAGAGCACTTAGCAAGTATCTTGAGATGGAATCAACACATATAAGAGGAAAGTTAGAGCTGAGTTCCTGCTCTCTTCGAGAAAATTGCAGCTATCACTACCCTTTATGGCATTTGTTGCACAACCCACGAAAACAAACTACTTTTTATCGCTAGCACGGTTTGTTTCTTAATTCTTTGCATCCAACCCAAAAAAACAACTTAGTCTTGTTAACATCTTATATGACAGAGAAAATTATAGCTAACATTAATCTTTATAACATTGTTGCACAAAATATAGAAATAAGATTTTTTTTAGCTAGCGTAGTTTGTTACTTAATTATTAGCACCCGGTCTAAACAGCTTAACTTGTAGAATACATATAGGACTTAGAGATAGACTATAACTCATCTTCTTATACTCCAAGTCTCCCCTCCTTGCACGCCTATATATACCCCCCACGAGAGGATCAAATAAAAAACAACATAATATTAGGATTTCATTATTTTTCACATAACTTACTAACATGTCGATGAAATAAATTTATAAAGGGGATGCAATTTTTCACTAAAACTATACCAAGTTTTCTATATTTATTGTCATTTGTTACAACTGTATTTGTCGTGGTGGTGGCACGGCAGATGCCATGGGTAGGCTAAAGTATGAGGCCAATGGATGTTAGAGGGATCTGGGGAGGGAAGATGTAGTGATTTGTACACACAAATGACTAGAACATAGATCTTTATTTCTCATCAATCGAGTTACAAGTGCTCCTAGAGCTGTATCAGGGTGAGGAGGAAGAGAAATACTACGCGAGCCCTCTAGTGTCAAATGAATCGATCCCTCCTCCAGGAGCCCGTGCCCCTCCTTATAAAGGGGTCATTGGTTCCTCCTAGGGCTCACATGGCAAGCATATTCCCCCACATGTGATCCTCGGGCTTCCCCACTATCACCTCAGTGACGCTTGTCTGCCCCTCTGCAGCTCTGCTCTTTGTCCTTAGCGCTTGTCCCTGTGTAGATTCTTCCTAGCCAGTAGCTAGGGTTTGACTCTGGGATCCTTCTCCTTCCCCTGCAAGTTTCCCGTTACTCGGCCTCGTCTCGCATAACTCAGCTTGGCCTCCGCCTGCATACGAGCTGATCAATCTTATTTGGCTGACTTAGCTCACACGTCGGATGAGTAAGGTGTTAATCACTCGATTCTTGCCAAGCCATGGCTCATTCGGCCGAGCCTTGCATGACTCGGCCGACTTAGCTCATAATTCGGCCTATGGTAAGAAAGGTTCCTTCCTTCTTTCCGCTATCTTGAGGTAGGGGTCATCCCCCCAACATTAGTCCCCGAAATTGGTGCGGTCCTTCCGAAAACTTCGGTCGGGCCACATCAGTTTCCAGACATTCATTCCTTCTAATTTCTTGTCCAAGGTATTTCTTAGCTGACATTCTTTTTTAGCTATCCTCCTTCTCTTTATCCTCTCTTACCAAGGTTTAAATTATGTTCCGAGTTATCCTCTCTTTTCCGGGGTATCTACTTGGCTTCTCGAGTAAGCCTGGTCTTACGTGTACCAGTCATCACTGCTGCCTAGTTTTTTGTTCCGCTACAGTGCTTGCTGACATGCTACAGTGATTACTGCGCCCGTCGTGTCGGCGCAGTGACGCTTCGATAAACGCAACGGTCAGATGGCCTGATCTCCTCTCGCACCGTGTGGCCCTCGCTGTGGCTCCACTCTTTGTTCGCGGTTGGGTGATACACGCGATTATGCAGTTACCGCGGCACAAACACGATCCCACTACCGCTCACCGTACGCGGTTATAAGGAGGGGAGTGGGGGTGGGTCGATTCACTTTTACCCTCCCCACTCCCTTCGTCTTCCTCCCCGTGCCACCGCTGCTGTTCGCGTTCCAGTAACCACGCCGCCGCCGCTTCTCCTCGATGGTCATACCGCAGCTCTCTGGCTCTCGCGAACTCGTCGTCGCTCCTCCGCTTTCGTGCTTTCGCCGGTGTGCCTCTCCGCAGCGCCGCCGCTAGGTTTCTGCCATGGGTGTGCTTCTTGTTCTCTTCGATTTCCCGCGGTGGTTCTTTCTCTGTTCCGCCGTCGCGTCCGTCGCCGTTGCGACGGGACCCTGCACTTCTAGGCCTCTCTCCGCCGCCAGTTATTCCTCTGTCGATTCCTCCGACGAGACCATGTCTAGCTCTGCCAGCGGCGCTCTCGTCGGGGAAGAAGATCTTACGGCGGGTCCAGAACGGGGTTCCTGGCAAGGCTCCACGGTTACTCGCCGGGAGGTTTAGTGGCTGATCAAGACTCGCCGAATCCCTGCCGGGGTTAGTTTTCGCTTCCCCGGCAAAGAATCCTCCCCTGTACTTGATGAGGGCGAGTTCGTAGTTTTCATGTCCCATTTTGCTCGTGGATTCGGCCTCCCTCTTAGTGATTTCGCTAGGAGCTTCTTAGATTACTTCGGCCTTCAGCCGCATCAGCTCTCGGCTAATGCCATAGCTTCTCTGTCGGCTTTTATCTCGGCTTCGGAGGGGTACTTCGGCCTTTGGCCTTCTGTAGATGTATGGTCTAAATTCTTTCAAATCCGAGCTAACGTGGTGCTAGATAAATCTTTCCATCCCTCTGAGAAATCTCTCACCCAATGCGGGGCCGCCTCCATTACACCTCGGAAAAACTCCGTGTTCCCCCATGTTGCGGGCCTTGAGTCTTGTAATAAGTGGCATAGATCATTTTTCTATGTCAAGAATACCGGAGCAGAAGATAAGATTTGGCTCCCCCCTTTCTCTATCGGCCCTCCTTCAAATAAGAACTGACTTTATAATCCGATAAAAACCCATGCTCTTGCCGAGGCATTCGAGCTCCGACTTAAGGAGTTGATTCGTGCTGGGCTCCGGGGTGAAGACTTGATGACTGTGTTTGTTAGCAGACGAATCTGCCCCTTCCAGCTTCGCTCCCACAAGCTCTGCTACACGAGCGGTCCTTGGATCCCAACCGAGTCTCTACGATTGAGCTTGATGACTACCAGATTTATAAACGTGTTCGGGCTATATTCAAGACTGAAATGCCCGAGGAATGGACGTGGGGAATGAAGCCATTTTCTCGCGAGAATCCTCCTCCTCAGGTAAATTACACATAGGTGGTTTCATCCGAGTTATTCTTCCTTTAATATTTCACTAACTCTTGTCCTCTTTCCTCGTAGAGGTCTGCGGAGCAGACCGCAGAAGACGCCGAGGTTTTGGCTCTTCCTTGGACCGCTGACCGCAATACCCCGGACAATGGAGAACCTGATCCGGAGGAGTTCATTCCTAAGCCAGTAGCTGCTCTTGTTCGTACCCGGAGCAAGACCTCGGCATGTGCTGATGAAGGTGATTCGGATGACGTCCAAATTCTCGAGGTAGTTGTCGCGGTGCTATCTCTTATGCATTTCCGGCTCCTTCTTTCCTAGCTAATCAGGCTGGTTAGGTGCATGAGGTCGATCCTCTTGCTTCCGAGGCCCCTGTTGCTTCCAAGAAGTGCACTGCCTCGACGGTTCCTTCCGATGCTGCCCCCAGGAAGCATACCAAGAAATCTTCTCAGCACATTCCGAGGCGTAAGACCATGCTTGGAGTTACTGGGTAAGTTTCCCTTTATATTTTCATTTGTATTTCTTGTTTCTCTCTTTCTATCTCTGAATCAATTTCTACTTTCCTGCAGAGCTCCACTTTCCGCAAAGCCAAGCGGTCTGAGTATGACATCTCATACTACTCGGTCGCCTTCTCCCTCACCTCCGGAGGATGTTCGGGTTCCCAGTCCTCCTCGTGTTGATTCTCCTCCAGCGCCGACTAACGCATCTCCTCGCTGAGATGAGCCCATTGCTCCCCCCGTTGTCTCCGAAGATACCCTAATGCCAGATCAGCCGGCCGAGTCTGCTATCCCCCTCAAGACTCCCGAGGTTTCCCGCAATGATCCTTCGACCACCGCAGTTCCAGCTCCTGCTCCAACTTCCACCGAGGTTACCACTAACTCGGCCCGTTTGGAGACCGTTGTTCCTCCTGCTGCCAAGGACGTGGCCCCCAGTGCTGAAGTTGCTGCTCCTGCCAAAGTTCTTGCGAAGAGCAAGAAAGTTATTGCCGCTAAATCCTTGCCATCTCAGAAGGGGCCAACAAGCTCTTCTCATCCCAGCATTGCTGATATACTTCGTAAGGGAGCTTCTACCGCTAAACCTGGTGTTGCCCTTGTTGCCGACACACAACTTATTCTTCATAAGAGTCCGGCGGCGGCAGTTACGCAACAGGCCCGAGGTAAAGTGTTGACACGCACTAAGAGCAGGAATAGCCTTGGCTCGTTGGTGGAGTATGCCAATAACTGGAATGTGCCGCCGATTAACTTGAAGGCAATCTGAGTAACCAACCGTTCCAACTTTCTGACATTAGCAGTCGCTTGCATATGGCTGCTAAGATTATCCTTGAAAGTGATAAGATGAACGAGGTAAGTGCCTCAATTGATACTTCGTCTATTATCCATATGATACTATATACACACTAGTCCCCGAAGCTTGCAACCGGATGATTTGTTATTCGTCTTGAAGATTTTACTTGTTTCAAATATACCTACTTGCTGAGTCAAATTTCTTCGTGATTCGGATCAACCGTGGTTTTGGATATCTAGCCATCTAGATCCGAGTCAATGTTTTACTTGATTCGGATCTGCCTTAATTTTGTTTATCTAGCCATCTAGATCCGAGTCAAGTCTTACTTGATTCGGATCTGTTTTTACTTTAAATATCTAGCCCTCTAGATTCGAGTCAAGTTTTACTTGATTCGGATCTGTTTTACTTTTGAATATCCAGTCATCTAGATTCAAGTCAAGTTTTACTTGATTCGGATCTGTTTTACTTTTGAATATCCAGCCATCTAGATTCGAGTCAAGTTTTACTTGATTTAGATCTGTTTTACTTTTGAATATCCAGTCATCTAGATTCGAGTCAAGTTTTACTTGATTCGGATCTGTTTTACTTTTGAATATCCAGCCATCTAGATTCGAGTCAAGTTTTACTTGATTCAGATCTGTTTTACTTTTGAATATCTAGTCATCTAGATTCGAGTCAAGTTTTACTTGATTCGGATCTGTTTTTACTTTGTGTAACTTGTTGTTATTTCCAGGTTGCTCATGATCGTCGGACGGCCGAATTTCAAAGGTTGCTCTTTGCGCACAAGAAACTTCAAGATAAATTTGAGCAAATGGTCCCTGTCGTGAAGAAAACTGGTAAACTACTCGGTTCGTTAGTGTGTTTTATCCTTGTAACAAATTTAGTTTCTATACCAACTTCTATCATGCTGTTGTGCAGTTAATGTCAATAATCTGAATACCCGTCTTACCAAGAAAGTTGGCGCTCTTGAAGGTTAGTTACTCCTTTTGCCTTTTAATTTATCGAGTTTTGTTCGAGGTAAATCTTGGGTATCTTACGACCTCCTGGCTTTGGTATAGCCGAGTTACAAACACTTGCAGCGTCGCATAAAGAATGCATATCTATGCCTGATATGATGCTGCATTTTTTAGAACAAGTTGTCGCTCACTCGGCACAACTTAAGGAAAAGGATGACGAGATAACCCGGTTACGCGCCGAGGTTGAATCTCTTAAACTTGCCCAGAAGCCTGAGTTAGAGAAGGTTGATCAGGAGTTCTCTGAGGAAAAGAACCGACTAAGTCTACAGCTTCAGAAGGACAAGTAACTTCTTGATGCTGCCGAGCTAAAGAACCAGGCGATGAGCGAAGAACTGACTCATTTTGAGAAGAGTGAAGCCGACTGGGCCCGGGATCTCCAGAAAATGTTGCGTTACATCCACCGTAAGTTTATGTTTCTTGTCGAGTCATTCTTTTGCTTGTAGATTTTCTTGACTTAAGCGATGTTTTTTATTACAGACCATTTTCCAGAAGCAGAATCTGTGAGTTCAAAAGCTGTTATTGCTTCTCGTGGCAACCGAGGTGTTCCCATCGTGTCGGTTCAAGAATATACCATTGAAGATTTCCTGATTGGCATTGCAGCTGCTATTCAACCAATGAAAGTCATGGGAAGAGATCCGGTGCAAGCAGCTATTCGGTCTTACCATGTGCTCTGGCCGAATGAGCCAAAGATTAAAAAGGTTGAAGTGCTCGTGGCGAGGCTGGTGGAGTCTCAGACTCGATTGAATCTTTGGCGAGAATCCGCCGGACGAGCCGGAGCGGACATGGCCCTTACTGCTGTTCTGTCATGGTACGAGGATATCTCCCTCGACACCTTGATGAACTTGCGCACCTGCTCTCCTTGGGTTGAAAATCCGGAGTATGTTGCCCGCCGCCAAGCCCGTGTGTATCAGCTTATCGAGTACGCCGATGTTCATCAATGGAACGAAGGGCCTTCTCCCTGAGGATGCTGAAGATGACATTGAGGCCGCAGACGAGGATGAATCTGATGGAGATTCGGGTGATGAGGGTGCCTCGGATCAAGATTCTGATAATGGTGACGAGTCCAGTGATAGCTCAGGAGGGAATGCCGAGGCTCGTTCCTCCTCCAAGGGAACCAAAGCTTCTCAAGTTCAAGGTGAAGTTTCTCATCAGATGAACCCTGCCCAAGATGTTCTTGCGACCTCTGTCGATGCAAGTAACCTCTGCAGAGGCTCGAGCCACCACTGAGGCCCCTGCTTCTAAGGTCGATCCTTCTGGTGAGGCCGAGGTAGCCTCGGCTGCGTCCGGGGCACCAACATCGGACACACCTGCTGCCCCTATTGTTCCTCCCATGGGTGATTCGGCAGCCGCCAATGCTTGAGCTTAAAAACTTTTATTCGTTTGAGTCCCCGGTATGCCAGGTGTATGCTGTTCTTAAACAATCCTCCCTTTTGGTACTATTTGATCTGTTTGACGTCGGCGTCATATGCCGTAGTAATGTTGTTACTCTACCTAGTTGAGTTTGTGTGATTCGTATCTTTGTTTTGTCAAACTTTAGCTTTGTAAACCCAAATCATATTTTGCACATGTCTCATATCCGTTTGGCATCCATCTTGTGTTTTTCATCTATTCTTAGTTATAAAACTCTCGGTTTTGACTCGAATTGCTGATGTTATCATTCGTGTGACTATGATAGTATGAATTGTTGGTCGTTTCCTTCGAGTTATTTCTCCGGTTGCAAAAGAAATTTTTATATCGCATCTGTGATTGATGATAGACTAGTCGGGGCAGTCCCCGAGTCACTGCTTGGTCTCCCGAGGTTCCATCCACAACCAAGTCGACAAATAGTACGGGGTATTCCTCGAGTTACTGCTTGAGTCGCCGAATTTTCATACATACGGATAAATGACAAACAATATGAGGCAGTCCCCGAGTTACTGCTCGGGTTGCCGAAGTTTCATACATAGTTAAAAATGATAGATAACATGAGGCAGTCTCCAAGTCATTGCTCAGGCTGCCGAAGTTTCATACGTAATTAAAAATGACAGATAACATGGGGAAGTCCCCGAGTTACTGTTGATACATGTCTGATACATCAATTTGGTACATCATGTTGCTAGATGCAATACAATTCTTCTAAGTGTAAAACGGACGAAGTAAGGCCACGGTCCACGGTCTTTTTGATTCATCTCCGGACTTGCTTGCCTTGTTCTTTTCCGGTGTCTGAGCGTCGATCAGGTAGTATGCATTGTTGTGTAATGCTTTACTCACGATAAATGGGACTTCCCATGGGGGTGAGAGCTTATGCATGCCGGCTGTGCGTTGCACTAGCCGAAGAACTAGATCTCCTCCCTTAAAAACTCTTAGACTGACCTTCTTTCTATGATATCGTCTGAGCTGATAAATAGCTGATCTTGAGAGTGCCAGTTCTCTTGCTTCTTCTAGCAAGTCCACATCATCTTTCCATGATATTTCGTTTACTTCGGCATTTGTGTATTGGGCTACTCTTGGCGAGTCATGCATTATGTCGGCTGGAAGTACATCTTCTGCCCCATATACGAGAAAGAACGGGGTATACCCCGTCAATCTATTCGGGATGGTCCTAAGGCTCCATAGCACTGCTGGAAGTTCCTCAATCCAACATCCTGCCGACCTCTGCAGCGGTTCAATCAGCCAAGATTTTATCCCAGAGAATACTAGTCCATTTGATCTTTCTACTTGTCCATTCGAGGCCGGGTGAGCTACCGAGGCAACGCTGAGTCTAATGTGCTTCTCTTGGCAGAACCTAGCAAAGGATCCTTCAGCGAAGTTTGTGCCATTATCTGTGATGATACTATGTGGGTATCCATATCTCAAGATAATATCTTTGAGGAATTTCACTAATGTGGGCCCGTCACATTTTCTTATTGGCTTTACTTCTATCCACTTTGTGGATTTGTCCACCATGACCAGAATATGAGTCATTCCGCCGCGAGCCGACTTAAATGGACCTACCATATCTAAACAACACACAGAAAATGGCCAAGTGATTGGTATTGTCTTTATCTGGGATGAAGGAAGATGTATTTTGCTGGCGTATCTCTGGCAACCATTACACTTTGTTACCAATTCTTTTGCTTCTTTCAGCGCAGTTGGCCAATAGAAACCATGCCTAAATGCTTTGGCCACTAGGGCCCTGGATGAGGCATGATGTCCACATTCTCCTTGGTGTATATCCAAAAGGATTTCCTGCCCTTCTGTCGAGTCAACGCATCGATGCAGTACATTTGTCACACTTCTCTTATAAAGCTTATTATTTATGATTGTGTAGGCTTTTGATGTTCTCACTATCTGCCTGGCCATAACCTCATCATCCGGCAAGATCTCTTCTTTGAGGAATGAGAATATGGGTTGTGCCCATGTCGGCGTGACCTTTTCTAGGAAAATTATGTTGTCTATTTTCATTACTTCCGTTGAAAAAACACCTGTGGGCCTTTCCCAATCCATCCGTGGGTCAGCCGAATCAATTCCTGAGTATTTCGGGTCATGTTCTTTGTCAACTTCCATCGGGACACATCCTTCTGTTTGTTCTGCCGAGATACGAATTGACTGGGATTCTGGCGAAGGTGTAATTGACGGTTTTCTGAGGTGTTCCAGAGCTATACCAGGGGGAATTGATTGTCTGGTTAATCCGAGCTTCGACAGTGTATCCGCAGCATCGTTTTCTGCCCGAGGTATGTGATGGAATTAACACCCATCAAAGTAACTGCTGATTTTCGGCACATGAAACCTATACAGGTCCATATTCGCATCTAGTGCGTCCCAATTCATCGATACTTGTTGTACTACAAGATCTGAATCCCCGTAACACAGGATCCGACGTATGCCGATCTATTTTGCCATTTTCAGGCCATGGACGAGCGCTTCATATTCGGCTATGTTGTTTGATGTAGTGAAATGTATTTGCAACACCTATTTCATTTGATCTTTCTTCGGTGAGGTTAGCACTATTCCTGCTCCTGGCCCATTTCTTAACTTGGACCCGTCAAAGTGCATTGTCCAATACTTCGGATCTGGCAATGGGGGCTCATATTGTACCTTGGCCCAATCTACGAAGAATTCGGCTACTGCCTGAGACTTAATTGCATCTCGCCTATCGAACTGCGGAGCATAAGGTGATAACTCAATTGCCCATTTTGCTATTCAGCCACTCACATCTTTGTTGCTTAGTATCTCGGCTATGGGTGCCTCACAAATCACCTTTATCGGGTGTTCTTCGAAATAATGTTTGAGTTTCTTGGACGACATATATACTCCGTAAGCCATTTTCTAGTAGTGTGGGTAGTTTTGCTTGGAGGCCGATAATACCTCACTTAGGTAATATACTGGCCTTTGTACCGACTTACCCTCTTCAAAATTCAAGGAGTTGACTACGATGAGACTTACCCTCTTCAAAATTTAAGAATAAAACAGATGTTGATGGTAATATTACTATCTATAAAGCTCGCCTTGTTGCAAAAGGGTTTCGACAAATTCAAGGAGTTGACTACGATGAGACTTTCTCACCAGTAGCGAAGCTAAAGTCTATGAAGATTATGTTAGCAATCGCTGCATATTATGATTATGAGATATGGCATATGGATGTCAAAACGGCGTTCCTCAATGGAGACATTGATGAAGAGTTGTATATGATGCAACCCAAAGGTTTTTTCGATCCTAAAGATGCTAACAAGGTATGCAAACTTCAACGGTCCATATATGGATTGAAGCAAGCATCCCGAAGTTGGAATCAACGTTTTGATAAGGTAATCAAGAGTTTTGGTTTTATACAAACTTATGGAGAAGCTTGTATTTACAAGAAAGTGAGTGGGAGATCTGTAGCATTCTTAATACTATATGTAGATGACATATTGTTGATTGGGAATGATGTAGACCTTCTTAATAGTGTCAAGGATTATTTGAATAATAGTTTTTCAATGAAAGATCTTGGCAAAGCAGCTTATATATTAGGCATAAAGATTTATAGAGATAGATCAAGGCGCCTAATATCATTGTCACAGAGTACATATTTGGACAAAGTTCTAAAGAGGTTTGGAATGGAAGATAGCAATAAAGGGTTCTTGCCCATGTTGCCCAATACGACCTTGAGTAAAACTCAAAGTCCTGCAACGACAGAAGATAGAGAAAGGATGAGTAAGACTCCCTATGCCTCAGCCATAGGATCTCTAATGTATGCCATGCTATGTACTAGACCCGACATCGCATATGCTGTTAGTTTGACTAGCAGATATCAAAGTGATCCAGGACTGAATCATTGGACAACGGTCAAAAACATCCTTAAGTACTTGAGAAGAACTAAGGATATGGTTCTTTCTTATGGAGGTGATGAACAGCTCGTTGTTAATGGTTACACCGATGCTAGTTGGAACACCGATCCGGATGATTCTAAATCTCAATCTGGATACGTATTTACTTTGAGTGGTGCAGCAGTTAGCTGGAGGAGTGCAAAGCAAAGCGTTGTGGCGAGATCTTCAACTGAATCGGAATACATAGCTGCTTCGGAGGCTTCACAAGATGTGATATGGATGAATGAGTTCATTATAGAGCTCGGTGTGGTTCCAAGTGCGTTGGACCCAATGTCTATCTACTGTGATAACATGGGCGCCATAGCCAATGCGCAAGAACCAAGGTCACACAAGAAGCTGAAGCACATCAAGCTACATTTTCACGCTATTCGAGAGCATGTCCAAGATGGTGACATAAATATTTGCAAAGTACACACAGATCTGAATGTGGCGGATCCGTTGACTAAACCTCTCCCATGGGCAAAACATGACCAGCACCAAACCACCATGGGTGTTTGGTATATTACCATGTAATCTAGATTAGTTGACTCTAGTGCAAGTGGGAGACTATTGGAGATATGCCCTAGAGGCAATAATAAAAGTGGTTATTATTATATCTTTGTGTTCATGATAAATGTTTACATTCATGCTATAATAGTATTAAACTGGAAACATTAATACTTGTGTGATTTATAAAATAAATTAGAGTCCCTAGTAAAGCCTCTTTAAAATACTAGCTTGTTGTTTAATAGATGATCGTGGTTTCCCGATTGTCGTGGTATTGCCGACGAGTACGCCATGGAGGGGTCCTCATAGTCCGTGTTTAGAGACCTGGGGTAAGGCGGACGGTTGACGGGTACGAGGTAACACAGCTTACCCAGGTTCAGATCCCACAACGGTGGCGGAATCCTACTCCTGCTATAAATCACTATAAGGGCAATACGCCGAGTTACAGAGATAGGTTCGCTGTGCGAGGTTGTCTGAGATTGTTTGTTATTGTGCCCTAAAGGCTCCCATAGGCCCGACTTATATAGTCGCCAGGTCCTAGGGTTACAGGGAAAAGTCCTAGCCGGACAGGTCATAGAGTCCTACACCGTCTATTACTAGTCTCGTGTATCTTGCACTCCAAGGCTCCGGGTACGCTGGTGACTCCACCGTAGCCTTCCTTTATCCGGCATGGGCCTCCCTTCTGGATCCACCTAACTGGGCCGCCTAGCAGTCCATAGGCCATGCTACCGACTATGGTCCACCCGGGTTAGTCGGATAAGAGACATGCTATAAGGATACCTATATAGCATATCCCCAACAGTAGCCCCCGGAGAACTCCGAGATCTTGCGCCGTCTTGCCTATTCACGTGGAATGCTCCGTCTAGATGGATGTCGGCAGATCGTCAAGCAACATCTTGTAGTCCTCCCAAAGAACCCTGCAAGGCTTTCTCCGTCTTCGAATGGTAAGCCGGAGAAATGCTGAATCTTCCATCGCACTCTTCCGTAGTCGGATTAAATCCGTCCATGTCGGAATCTTCGATGCGACGGCTCATCTACCCGTGTCAGCTAGGACGACGTAGGCTTAGGTCAGCTACGCCTCGTAACTCACACATGCAGAGAACGCAATCATATCCGATTTTCCCGCGCGAGTGATACGAACCGTTGGCGGCGACGGTTGGAGACGTGGCGAAATCCCCGCACATGTTCGCGAACACGTCGTCTACGCGGCAACCGTCTGATTAGCTGCACGAATCTTGATGCTGAGGATAATAAATAGTAACCGTGGGGCATTTTCTAATTTTTACCTCATTCTTCTCGTGTCATCGTCTTCTTCCTCCAGCCGCACGCCTCCTCGAGCTCTCTGCGAGAAACCTCGAAAACCCTAGCTTCCATCTGTGTCAGTCGCACCCGTCCTCCACTCCATGGCCAGCAGCAGCACTTCCCCATCGATGGCGGCGTCGAGCGAGGCCGCAGCGAAGCCGGCGAGCTCCGTCGTCGTGCCCCCAGAGGGCTTGGTCATCCCCGCATCAGTGGAGATCGAGTCCACCGGCGGCGACCACAATTTGGCGGCGCTGGAACCACTGGACGAAGAGCCAGACTCGCATAAGGGCGACTGGCGTGGCTCGGACATCACCGACCGCGACATCCAAGAGATGGTCGCCGAAGGCTACCTCCCCGCGACGGAGGGGCTCGCCTGGCGGGCGGTGCCGGCCGGCGAGGTGACACCTTCTCCCCAAGCCGGAGAAAAGGTGTACCTCAAGGCTCAGCTGGTACGCGGTGTTTCCCTGCCCATCTCCCACTTCTTCCTCTCCGTCTTGAACCACTGCAAGGTCCAAACCCATAACCTCTCCCCCAATAGCATCTTAGTGCTTAGCAACTTCGCGGCACTTTGTGAGGGTTACCTAGGGATTAGGCCTAGGTTAGACTTGTTCGTGTACTTCTTCACTGTCAAAGGTGAAGCTGGACATAGTAAGGAGGAGCTTAGGAACTGCGGCACCATAAGCTTCAAGATTCGACCTGGCCGGCGGTTCCCCGACATCGTCGGCCACGAGTCCTGCAAAAACTGGCAGCGGACGTACTTCTACGGCCCCGACATTCCTTTGGCGGTCCGAGAAGTAACGTACCCGGACTTCGCGGATGGAGCCGCCGCTGAAGTTTCCACATGGAGATCCCATGCCTCCCTTCCCTCCGACCTCGACGCTTCTCGCGCAATAAGGCGGATCGAATGGTTCGTAGAAACGGGTTTGACCGGCTTGGACCTAGCCATGTGCTGGTTCATCAGGCAAATCCAACCTCTGCAGCACCGCACGAAGTTCATGTACGAGTATACCAGTGATCGAAGGGATACCCTCCGGATCTCCGTGGATAACTTCTCGAGCGACTCCATCAAGCTCCGCCTGAAGGACATCGTCAAGGTGAAGGATAAGAAGCGTGGCTTCACCATCACCTACGACATGTTCGTAGACGGCAAGTGCCCAAAGGTAGATATTTATTTTCCGTGTACGACATATGCTCCAGTTTCCCCGTCTTGCCAATACCATCTTATTTAACACGGTGACTTCTTACTTAACAGCTTAGCGATCTAGATGAGGACAACCTGGCTGCCCAAATCTACGATCCAAAGATGAAGGAAGTCACGGTCGTGTCCGACGACGATGTCCCGTTGGCGCGAAAGCGGAAGATCTCCACCTCTGACGCTGCCGACGGAGGCAAGAAGAAGAAGACGGAGGGTGGAGCCTCCAAAAAGACTACCGCCGCCCTGGAGGCGGAAAAGAGAAAGGCCACCGGGATTTTTGCCAAAGCACCCCCCTAGTGTAAGCTTCTCATTCTCCGACATTGTCTATCTGTCTGTTTTGTTCCTGTACTTATGCATTTTGCACGTCTCAGGAAGAAAGCCACGACCAGCCTCAAGAAGACCTCCAAAACTTTGGGGGCTTCTAGAAATATCAAAGATATGCTGCATCACGACGCCTCCCCCGCCATCGCCCCTGCTACTCCTGCCGTCAAGCCTTTGTCTGCCCCGACAAGCTCGCAGGCTAAGGAGGCACCAGACCCTTCCGTTATGGAAGTGGATTCTGGCGCCTCTACCGAACTCGCTGATGTCGGCGAGCAGGCGACGCAGGAGAGCACCGCCCAACAAATGGTTGAAGCTCCGGCTAAGGATGCCATCGGTGGCGGCAAGGCGATAGTGGGAGCTGGTACCTCTGCCGAAGGCGGCGCCCATGTTCCCCAGAAGCCCTTCGAGTTCCCGAAGATAGTTTACCTGGCGCTCACGCCGAGTAACACAACTCTGGTTCCTGGAGGAGTGTCGTCATCTCCGACGTGCGGTATTGAGGAGCTTCTCCGACAAGCGGATATCTTGCGAGGAAATAGCATCTCCTTTGGCAAGCTGCTAGCCGAGAGCGCTACAAACCTCAAGATTATTTCACTTGTAAGTTTTACTTTGCCTTTTGCATTTCATATGAGTATCCCACTGTAGCCCCTGAGGATGTAGACGGAAAACCATAGGTCTCTGCATCTATATGCTCTAAGAGTGACTAAGTTAGACAGAACTCTCACTGTATACCCCAAGAATTTAGATGGAACAAACAATTCCGACTAGATGCTCTAAGAGTAGCAAACGCAGTGTTTTATAATTTTCAATACTGTAGCCCCCAAGCTTCTAGTTGTAACTGAATGAGTTCCGACTAGATGCTTAAATAAAAACTAAGCATTTTCCGAGTTAAAACTTTATACTGTAGCCCCCAAGCTTCTAATCGAGAACTGGAGTAGATCCGACTAGATGATTAAAGAAAAGCTAAGCATATTGCTAAGTTAAAAAACTCTCGCTGTAGCCCCCGAGCGTCTAGGTGGAAAAATTCCGACTACATGCTCCAAGTAGACTAAACAACGGTTTAACTTTTTTCCTTTGTTCCACAGAACGAGAATGCTCGGAGGGGCATGGCCAACGACAAGTACCAGAAGATGCACGCAGATCTTGAAGCCGAAAAGGGTAAAACTGCTATCTTGAAGGAACAGATCATCAAAAACAAGATTCTGTTTTCTTTTTTGCGCATTCAGTCTTGGTTTTATGCCTTCATTCTTCGAGTACTCACTGTGTACTTGTTTTCTCCGACTTTGCAGAACATGTTGCCAAGGACAAGGATATTGTCGAGCAGTCCAAGCACATCTAGCAGCTGGACAGCGAGAACAAGATCCTTAAAAAGGAGAGGGAAGAAATGCTAAAAATGCATGAGGATTCCATGAAGGCCCTGCAGGAATCCGCCTCCGCGGAAATCAATCGCTTGAAGGAGGATCTTGTGATCTTAAAAGATCAGAAGCAAGCTGCTGATGAGCAAAATCATCGCCACGGCGAGGCATAAAAGCTCCTCCAGCAAGAGAAAGAATCCCTGGCGGACACCCTCTGGCAGGCCAATGCCAGCATCTTCAGTAATATTTCTCCGCCTTGTATTTCTGCAGTCTGGATACTTGGAATTATTGAACTCATGTGATCCTTGTCGGAATTTGCAGCTCCTATGGGTTTAACCAGATCGCCTCCTCCGTCCAAGGAATGCATGGTTCTTGCCGGCAACTTTATCAACACCGCCATCACCCAAGCCAAAGAGATCGCCAAGCCCCTCTAGATACACATCAAGGCCTCGGACTCCATGGCGAAGTACTCGGAGATTCTGCGCCGAGCCCCCGAGGGTATCACAAGCTGGAAAGCTTCATGTGCACGGGCTGGCGCAAGGATTGCGCTGTCTATGGTGAAGGCACACTACGAAGATGCCGACATCGATACGGTGACCTCTGGCATCCCCGACGTTGACGATGACGGCAAAGAAATTGATCATGAAGCCATCCTGTCATCACTCGCGGGTTATGACACCAGAGTAGCCGAGTTGGTGGATATCAATGTCTTCGTGCCCATGAACACCATCGACAGCGTCAACCAAGATTCCTCCGAGTCTCACCAAAGTGCCGATGGTGAGGGTGGTTCTCCGGCCGATGACGATGCTCCTTCCAAGTCTCCTGCGCCCAAAGAATGAAAAACACTTTGTAATATTTGTTTCCCCTTTGGTGCATGCGCGGAAAAAACTTGATGATGTAACTTAAGGCGGAAAACAATGGTTGTAATTTCCTGCTACTTAAGAACTTAGTTCCCAGCATGTATATATTTTTAAGCAAGTGCTAGCTTATCCATTACTTTGGTTCTTATGCTTGACTTTTCGTGAGTCGGAAGACTCGTTGTCAGAACCATGCGCTTAGGTGATGATGCCCAATGGCACCGTCAATAACCTGAGCACAAAATCGCCGACAATAAGTGCCAAAAGTCACTACTCCAGAATCCACATAAAAACAACAAAGAACGTGTAGACCAGAAAACTTAAGCTAACGCTCGTAGGCGGAATTTTCACAAGTGCAAATGCAAGACTTGTGCATAAAGGTTTTACATGATCCAAAAATGAACACCAAAGGAGGTAAAAGACTCAAAAATATGATTGAACCAAAGAACTTTATTTCATTGATCATATAAGAGGTATACAATTAGATAAAAAATGCTAAGTGTAAAAAGGACGTAGCTGTGCTATGTTCCATGGCCGATCAAGCTCCGGGTAGTCATCATCCGGGTCAGGTCGCTTCTTCATTGGGTCTATCCTTTAGTTCACGATTGTCAACAAGGTAGTAAGACCCATTGAGCAGCGCCTTGCTTATGATGAACGGTCCTTCCCATGGCGGGGATAATTTGTGTGACTTCTTCTGCTTAAGTCGGAGCACCAAATCCCCCTCTTTAAACGAGCGATGCCGAATGCGGCGACTATGGTAGCTGTGTAGCTTCTGCTGGTAGATGGCGGATCTTTGGCATGCCAAAACGCGCTCCTCCTCGAGAAGGTCCACATCCAGGCGTCTGGATTCTTCAGCATCATCCTCGTCATAGGCGGCAACTCTTGGTGCATCGTGAAGGATGTCGGAAGGCAGGATGGCTTCTGCTCCATATACCATGAAATAAGGGGTGTAGCCGGTGGATCTGTTGGGTGTAGTTCGTAGACTCCACAGCATAGATGGCAATTCTTCCGCCCAGGCTCCAGCTGCTCTATGTAGCGGTGCCTCAAAACGTGGCTTGATTCCCTGCAGAATTAATCTATTGGCTCGCTCAACCTGACCATTGGATTGTGGGTGTGCCACAGATGCAAGGTCAAGTCGGATGCCTTTCTCCCAGCAATATGCCTCCACTTCTCCGAGTGATAAATTGCTGCCGTTGTCGGTGATAATGCTATGTGGGAGACCAAATCTTACCACTAGATCCTGGACAAACCTGGGGGCAATTGCCCCATCAAGCTTTCTAATGGGTTTAGCTTCTGTCCATTTGGTGAATTTATCAACTGCTACAAGCAGATGCGTAAACCCACAAGGTGCCGTCTGTAACGGTCCCACCATGTCTAGCCCCCAGACTGCAAACGGCCATGTTATTGGTATTGTTCGCAGTTCTTCAGCAGGAACATGTGGTTGTCGGGCATAATACTGGCATCCCATGCATGTCTCTACCAGCTTGTCGGCGTCCGCCTTCGCGGTCAGCCAGTAGAATCCTTGCCGGAAGGCTTTCGCGACCAACGATCGAGGAGCGGCGTGGTGCCCGCAATCTCCGAGATGGATTTTGTGTAGGATTTTATATACCTTCTAACTAGGAAACACACTTTAAGTATACACCAGTAGTGCTCCTTTTGTAGAGTTGCCCATTGATTATGGTATAACCCTTTGCTCGTTGTACTATTTGCCGTCTTTCGACTTCATCGTCGGGCAAAATTCCGTGTTTGAGATATTCCATGAACGGTTTTGTCCAAGCCGGAGGGTCCTTAGTCACCATGTTGATGAAAGAGTCAGCTCTATCTGGGTTGTCGATGTCGGCTCCCTTCACGGATGGTGTGCGCAGGTGCTCTAGGAAAACTCCTAGCGGAATTCGCTTGCACCCTGATCCTAGCTTAGACAGGAGATCAGCCGCCTCATTTTGTTCCCTAGGCACATACTTAACTTCGTAGCCCAAGAAGCTCTTGGCTATCTCGTCCACTTCGTCTCGATATGCCGCCATCATAGGGTTCCGCGCATTACAGGTGCCAGCCACCTGCTGGGCAACCAAGTCGGAATCTCCACAGCAAACTATGCGCTTGATGCCAATATCCTTGGCTACACGTAGTCCGTGAATGAGTGCTTCATACTCCGCCATGTTGTTTGTAGCCTCGAAGTGGATCTGCAAAACGTAGTGTAGCTTGTCTCCTGTTGGTGACTGTAGCAATACACTAGCCCCGAGCCGTTGAGCAGCTTTGATCCGTCAAAGCGCATCACCCAGTACTCTGGTTCTGGCAACGGAGTAGCATCTGGCATCTCCGTCCAATCTGCAACAAAATCCGCCAAGGCTTGTGACTTGATAGTGTCGCGTCTCTTGTAGGTGATCTCGAAGGCGGCAAGTTCAATGCCCCACTTCGCGATCCTTCCTGTAGCGTCGTTGTTATTGATGATGTCGGACAGTGGGGTCTTTCTCACCACTGTGATTGGGTGCTCCTGAAAGTAATGCCTCAGCTTCCGAGAAGCAAGGAATACTCCATAAGCTATCTTTTGGTAGTGCGGGTAACGCTGCTTGGACTCCGTCAAGACCTCGCTCACATAGTAAACTGGTCGTTGGACTCCGTGCTCATAGCCTGGTTCCTTCCGCTCTACCACGACGACGATGTTGATAACCCGGTTGGTTGCCGCCATGTAAATTAACAGGGGCTCTCCAGGCTCGGGTGCTGCAAGGATGGGCGCTGAGGAAAGAATCTCCTTGAGCTGCTTCAATGCTGCATCTGCTTCATCCGTCCACGTGAATTTGTCCGCCTTCTTCAGCAACTTGTATAGCGGCAGATCCTTCTCTCCAAGTCGGCTGACGAACCGACTAACTGCTGCAACACAACCTGTTAGTCGTTGAATGTCCTTTAGGCATGTCGGACGGTTTATGTTCAAGATGGCCTTGATTATCTCCGGGTTGACCTCAATTCCACGCTGGGAAACGATGAAGCGGATCTTATCGATCCGGGTTGACCTTGATTGCAGGTCCAAAGCAACGTGGTCCTAGGTATGGTCCTTCCTGGGCCTCGTGGATCTTATCGATCCGCGAACGCGCATCGTATGGCTCCGGGTTCTTCTTCTTCTTGTCAACAGGGGATGGGCTGCGTGAACGACGCGGGCCTCCTCCGCCATGGTGAATGCTTGGTGGTGACGGAGGCGGAGGTGGCGGTGGGTTAGCCTTCTTGCTGTTACCCTCCTGCAACGCCTCACGCCTGTCACGGTTGCTTGTCGGACGCGGAGGGTCATGACGCGACCTGCTCTTATGTCCTTGGTTGCGCTCTCCGTCATGACGGGTCTGCTCCGCGTTGTCGCGGATGACGATGCCACAATGCTTTGGTGGGGGCATATCCGTACGATGGTGAGCTTTGTAATCTTCGCGATGTCAGGGAGATCGGGGCGATGGCGATGGGCGACGAGGTCGGGCCTTTTCTCCGTTGTCGGAGGATATGGGGATGGCATCCTTCCTGTTGCGTGCATCCCTCTGTCTTCGTTCTGATGAACCCGTCTGGGACCCGACATCAAGAGGAGATATGTCCCTTGGAGGCTTGTACTGGCTAGACTGGCAGAGCACTGGGTTAGACTCAAGCCTCTAAGAGGTGGCCTTTTCCTGCTGCTTCACCGCCTTGGCCACTAGGTCGTAGACCTGTTCCACTGCCTCAGGCGATCTATCCTGCTCCAGAAGGGTCTTGGCGATGGAGAGGTTAAGTAGTGGGGTGGGCATCACCTGCTTGCCTTCACTGTCAATGTATGGCTTGGCCTATGCCGGCTTAGAGGGAGCCCATCCTAGGTTGCGCCGTACACCAGGATCGTTGATGACGCGAGCTGGAGCTTTCTTAGCCTTCTGCTGCTATAGCAGAGTCTTGTACTCGACCTCCATTGCTCTAGCTTTTTCTATGGACTTCTGCGCGTTGACCAGATCTCGATCTAGCTTAGCGCCTTGCTCCGCAATGGCTTGCGCCTCCTCCAGCAGCTGCTGGCACTTCTCATCAAGCTGGGTCACGTTCCGGATATGAGCAACGGTCAGTGGCTCGACGAGGAGATTGCCGTACATCACCCTATCAGCTGGAGTAACTTGGGCTGTTGCGGACGTAGATGCTGGGGGCGGCAAGTTTGCGGTGTTGTTGTTGCTCGGGCCGGTGCCGAGTTCCTGCGGCTGCTGCACTTGGTTAGGCGGAGGAGGCATGACTTTTGCGCGATCATCGTCAGCAGCAATAAGTGGCCCTTCCCCTTTTCCAGCACCGTAGGCGGAGCTTGTCCGGGTCGATCTTCATCCATCGCCGTCCCAATGGTGACAAACACCCCTCGGGACGCGACGGTGTTGTTGGCTTGCTCGTCACGCGAGTACTCCTCCATCTCCTGCATAGCAGAGTCTAGCTCCTCTGGACTGAAGTCTATCTCCTCTGAATCTGCACTGAAATCAGCATAAAGCGCGTCAATGATAGAGTCGGAGGGTGCCAAGACTTCCTCGATGATGGGCGATGGAGGTGCAACGGGCTCGACGATGACTGGAGGTGGTGGTGCTGCTACGATGATGGCGGCAGGAGGCGGTGGTGGCGGCTGCTGAATCGGAGGTTCTTCGTCTCTGAGCGCAATCTCCATCTGGGCTGCCGCGTAGCTGTTGACGGTGCTCACCATCTCTTCGAGGGTAAGGCGTCCTGTTGCCTGCTGTCGTCTTAAAGAATGTCGGAGAAGCGTGCCGCAGTCCAGTCCTTCCACGAAGTGATACAGAGCGTTATCATCGGGGTAGTGGGCTAGGTCGGCTTGTATACGGGGCCACCTGGCCAGGTAGTCGCGGGGGTTTTCGCCCTCTCTCTGAACGCAGCGCGCCAGATCGAAGATGGTAACCACGCCGACGAACTTGGATCTCTGATGTCCATACGCACGGACGAAGCCGGCGGATTTGCAGTGATCTTCCACCTTTATATCATGCACAGGGGCGGTTTGGGTGGGCCTTGAATTTTTCCGATCTTTGTCAGCAAACTCCGAAGAGAGATCCGACATTGATCCTTCCGCGAACGTATCCTGCCCGTAGGCGGTCCATGTGGGTCTTGATGTTTTCCGATCTTTGCCGGCAAACTCTGAAGAGAGATCCGACATCGATCCTTCTGCGAACGTATCCTGCCCGTAGGCGGTCTGTGCGGGTCTTGATGCTCCTCTGACTCCCAGGGAACTAGTGCCCGAGTCGGTTTCATCGATGAAGAGGTGGATGTCTCCGATAGGAACGATCGAACACCGCGTAGGGTTCGTCTTCGCCGGGATCCAGAACTCGTCGGGAGGGACGATCGGAATGTTGCCGGAGAAGAGAACCCGACCGATGGCTACGGTTTCGCCGATTCCCGCGAAGATCTTGGTCCTCGCCCGCTGAAGAGCCTGAAGCGCCTCTTGCCCCACGGTGGGCGCCAACTGTCGTGGTATTGCCGACGAGTACGCCATGGAGGGGTCCTCACAGTGCGTGTTTAGAGACGTGGGGTAAGGAGGACGGTTGACGGGTACGAGGTAACACAGCTTACCCAGGTTCAGATCCCACAATGGTGGCGGAATCCTACTCCTGCTCTAAATCACTATAAGGGCAATACGCCAAGTTACAGAGATAGGTTTGCTACGCGAGGTTGTCTGAGATTGTCTGTTGTTGTGCCCTCAAGGCTCCCATAGGCCCGACTTATATAGTCGCCAGGTCCTAGGGTTACAGGGAAAAGTCCTAGCCGGACAGGTCACAGAGTCCTACACCGTCTATTACTAGTCTCGTGTATCTTGCACTCCAAGGCTCCGGGTACGCTGGTGACTCCACCGTAGCCTTCCTTTATCCGACATGGGCCTCCCTTCTGTATCCACCTAACTGGGCCGCCCAGCAGGCCATAGGCCATGCTACCGACTATGGGCCACTCGGGTTAGTCGGATAAGAGACATGCTATAAGGATACCTATATAGCATATCCCCAACACCGATCATGAGCATTGAGATGTTGTTGACAACAAGATCATATCACTAGGAGAATGGTATGATGGACATACTCCTATAGATAAGCGTAGCATTAAGATCAAGTCATTTCAATAGTTCGTTTGCTATAAGCTTTCTGATACATAGTAACCTAATTCCTTCGACCATGAGATCATGCTAATCACCATCATCGGAAGAATGCTTTGATGACATCAAACACCACACCGTAACTGGGTGGCTATAAAGGTGGCATTGAGTGTTCGGAAAATATGGGTTGAGGCACATGGATTAAGAGTGGGATTTGTCCATCCATATGACAGATAGATATACTCTGGGCCCTCTCGGTGGAATGTCATCCAATTAGCTTGCAAGCATGTGACTGGCTCACAAGGGATCACATATCACGGGAATGAGAAAATAGTACTTATCGGTAACGAGGTTGAACTAGGTATGCAGAGATACCAACGATCAAAACCTCGGATAAGTAAACTATCGCGAGACAAAGGGAAATTGGTATCGTATGTAAGTGGTTCATTCGATCGCAAAGTAATCGTAGAAATATGTGGGAGGCATATGAATTTATAGATTCCTCTACTGGTTATTGGTCGGAGAAGTGTCTCGGTCATGTCCGCATAATTCACGAACCGTAGGGAGACACACTTAAGGATTCAATGTTGTTTAGTAGATATGGAATGTTAGTAGGGATACCGAATGTTGTTCGGAGTCTCGGATGGGATCCGGTATATCACGAGGAGATCTGGAATGGTCCGGAGAATAAGATTCATATAAGAAAAGTCCAATTCCGGAGTTCGGGAAAGATTCCGATGTTTTCATCGGAGAGGTTCTAGAAGGTTCACCGAACCGGAAGGGGAATGGACCATGAATGTGTCATGGGTAAGTGGAATGATTGGATCATATCCTAGGTCCCTTGGTGTGGGCATTTGCAAGAGAGAATTAAAGCTCTAAATTTAAAGTCAAACGGGAAGTTTGAAATGTCAAACTGGAACAATGGTTTCCTAGTGGGAGAAGAAACAAGTCCTTCTCTCAATCCAACTTGGGTTTGGGTTTGGATTCAAACCCACCCCTCCCAAGGCTGCCCCCCTCTCATAAATAGAGGGGGAGGGCTGCCCCAAAGCACACAAGAGCTAAGCCCTCCCCACACCCGCGCCGCCGCCGCGCTACCGCCTCGTCGCCGCCACCCTAGCCACCGCCGTCGACACATCCTCCTCCTCCCGGACTTCTAAACCCTAGATCTCCGGGAAACCCTAATCCACCATAACTCGCACCGGCTTAGGCGAAGACCTACGGGATTTTCCCTCTACTTCTGACGCCACGCCGTCGTGCTGCGGGAATCGCGAGGGGAGAACTAAAACCTCCGCTGCCTGCTGGAACAAGGGAGAGGAAGGTCTTCATCGAGTACTGAACGTGTGACCGACTGTGGAAGCGTTGCCGGAACGCAGCGCCGGAAGGATCGTCTACGCGATCTTGAGATCCACAAGTGTACTACTACATCACCCATGAGAATTTGCTCTCGTTAACCGCTTTGGAATCTTCGAGGGTGAGTGCTTCTATCGACTCGTTGCTACAATCTAGTAGATAGATCTTGGCTTGTTTGTTTGCTTTCCATGCTACGAACCCCTACAGTGGTATCAGAGCCGTGTCTATGTAGATCTGTTGCACGAGTAGAACACAATGGTCATTGTGGGTGGTGGTGCTTTTATTATCAATTGCTTTTTGTGTACTTTGCATCTTGCGGTATGATGGGATGAAGCGGCCCAGGCTAACCTTACATGACATCGCTCATGATACTTGCTCCACTCTTAACATGCAACTTGTATTGCATAAGTGGCTTTGCGGGTGTCTGTCTCTCCCATCATAGTATAGATTCAATTTACAATGGGCACTTGATAGTTCAAGCATCAACATTGTGGTTCTTGTTCATAAGTTAGAACGACATTTATTGAAAGCCCCAAACCACGTAAAATATGCAAAGAAAATTAGAGGCGTCTAACTTTGTTTTGAAGGGGTGTGTTGTGATGTGATATGGCCATGATTGTGATTATATATGATGTATGCAATGTTCCTTATTGTAAGTCGGCACCCGGAAGGAGCCATATGGTTGTTTTTTTAATTCCGTTAAGACCTGCGTGTCTATTCAAAGTAGTTGTAATAGTTGATGCTGGTGGATGACAACCATGAAGACGCGCCATTGACCTTGACGCCATACCGGTGATGATGGAGATCATGTTCGTGCTTGAAGATGGAGATCGGAAGCACAAGAAGAAAGGCCATATCATATCACATATTATGAATTGCATGTGATGTTAATCGTTTTATGCATCTTGTATTGCTTAGTTCACGACGGTAGCATTATAAGATGATCCCTCAAGCACAAAAATTTCAAGTTTTAAAGTGTTCATTCTTAGTAAGCAATGTTGCTAAAGATCATTGTTTCGAAGCACCACGTGATGATCGGGTGTGTTAGATTCTGCGAGTGTATACAACGTGAGCAAGCCAGGTTTGCTCATGCGGAAGCTAAGGTTTGATCTTGACGAGCCTAGCATGTACAGACATGGTCTCGAAACACGGATCATCGAAATGTAAAGCATGAGTCATATAGTAGATATGATGAACATGTTGATTGTTCGCCATTGAAGCTACATCAACTCTCGTGATGATCGGTTTTGATGTGGTGGATTTGGTTCGTGTGATCACTAAAACAATTTGAGGGATATTGTTTTGAGTGGGAGTTCACCTAGATTAATTTAACTATTAATTAGAACTCAATTTGTCATAAACTTAGTCTAAACTATTGCAAATATTTTGTAGATCAATGGCGGCCCCTACCATCAATTTTACTGCGTTCCTAGACAAAGAAAAGTTGAAAAACAATGGAATCAACTTTGCGGATTGATTCTGCAATTTGAGGATTGTCCTTGAAAGGATCATATGGGCACCTAGAGGGGGGGGTGAATAGGTGCTACTTCAAATTTTATTCTTTTTCAAGTTAGGGTTTGACAAGAAAGGTAAATTCTCTAGAATATGCAACTATGGTGAATTTACCTATATGTCCAACAAGCACAAGCTAACACAACACAAAGCAAGAACAAGTAAGTAAAGTGCGGTAAATGATAGAAGTAACCAAAGTAGTGGACGCGGAGACATAAGGATTTGTTTCCCGTAGTTCCTTCCTTTTGAGGGGAAGTACGTCTACGTTTGGAGAGGGGATGGTTTCAAACCACCAACGCCACGAGAGGCCTCCCTTGTTCTCCGATAAACCTCACCCCAACGGGCTCGATTTACCTTCCACTATATGGGCAACCTTCGAGGTGCAAGCCGGCACCTTTACAACAAGTTTGGGGCACGCATCCACAACTGAATTGGAGGCTCCCAAATACAAGCAAGCTGTCAAGACAAATCAAAGACAAGCTTGTAAGAACCAAATCAAAGTTAGGGTTTCCAATGAAACACTAGAGCTTGGGGGCCCTCAAGTGAATGAGGGGGAAATGAAGATCTCTCTTGATGAAGATGTAAATCAAGGCCTCCTCCTTCGATTCTCCAAAGATCAATGACTTTGGATGGTTGGATGAAGAGATCTTGTAGATTTGGTGGCTCTAATGGGGTTGGTGTTCTTGAGCAGCTCGAGCAGCTGGAGGAAGAATGTAGCATCCCATTTGTCTAACAATTGTAATGCTACTTGGTCTAGTAATATAATGGCTACTTCATATATACAATTGTTGCATCATCATTATATCATGCTCATGTCATCATGCCACCTTGCATTTGAGCATCATATAAAACCCTTTTGATTTGGTTCTTCTCTCATATGCATTGTAAATTGTATTTGCCTCTTGATATTGTATTTGGTTCTTGATATATTGTGTAAATGACCAAGATGAGTTGGGGGCATATCTTTTTTTGACTCCACCACCTTTCTTGTCATCACCCCATCATTCCACCATTCCACCATATATGAGCATTATAACTTATTTGGTTTTTACCTCTAGCTCATGTGGGTTGGGATGGATCCAATTCTATCTCCACATGCTCTCATCTTAGCATCATGTGGTTTTCACATTATTGATATGTGGAGAGCCACATGGCCACCTTTGCATGCTATGTTGTAGACTTGCCTCTACTAGCTTCTATGTGGGAATTATTCTATATGTGTACATGCATGAAGCTATAATTTAGCCATGTGATGATCTAGTGGAGAAACACACCCTAGTATGGTCATATAGCTTCATATATGTGCATATGTTCAATATTTTCCATATTGCATGGTAGTATTCAAATTTGAGTGCATGCATGATATAAATGCCCATGTGTATTTCTAGTTGTTTTCACAATTGGCACCATGGCATTTAATGTATTTGCATGGGCCATGCAAAGCACCACCATTCTTTCTCCTTTGGTTTCTCTTTGGTTTATGAGTGGATCCTTTCTTTGTGAGCTTCCTTTCTCTCTTATTCTAAAACCCCCCTCATCTTGATCTTGTGCTTGGATCATGTGAAAACCTCACACCACCTCTTCTCTCATCTCTCCTCTCTCTAACCTAGCTTAAACCCTAAACCTAATCACCTCATCTAATCTAATCCTATTTACACCTTTCCCCTCTCATCTCACCCTCTCTCCTAAACCCTAAGCCGAGCCTCCCTAGCTCCCTTCCTCTCTCTATCATGCATGCCCCACATGGCAACCCCTCTCCCTGGCCCCCCACTCCATCTACTCCCTCTCTCTACCCCAACCCTAAACAAAACCTAGCCCGAGCCCCCCTCCTACCCTAGCTCCATGCCACCCTCCTCTCCCTCTCTAGCTCTCTCCCTGCCACAGCAGCCCCACCCGAGCCTACCCCTCTCCGGCCCACCTGCAGTCCCTCCCCATGTCTACCTGCCCCAGCCCGTGCCTGCCCTGGCCTCCCAGATCGAGCACGTGAGGAGGAGGAAAAGGTGGCACCCGAGCCACCTTTTTCCCTTCACCACCTCCCCACGGCACCACCTCCCTCTAGGCTCGCCCTTATCCCTTCCCCTCCTTCCTCTGCCTCACCAAACCACCCCAGGGCGCCTACCGCTCCTCCCCTCCCTCTTCACCGACGCCACCATCTACCCCATCGTCGGCCACCGCCAGTACATCGTCCCCTCGTCGATCCGGCCGTCAAGCTCGACGTGGAGGTGATCGAGGAGGACGAGGAGGTCCCCTGCAGCAGCCCTGTACGCACCAGCGAGGAGGAGGAGGACCAGAAGACCAGGACCAGCGCCGCTCCGACGCGAAACCCTAGCTCCGGCCAGCAAGCCCCGCGCCAGATCGCGACCGCCCCGAGCTCCTCCGACCACACCGACCAACCCGCGGTGAGCCTCTCTCCCTCCCAGACACGCCCCTCTTCGCTGTCGTCGCCTGTGCTCGCCGGTCTTTTCGTCGAACGGTCTCTGCGTGCCGGAGTGCGCTGGCGTCTGCACGCCCTCGCGTCGCGCAAAACCCTACCTTGCCTGTGTCCGCTCCTCTGTCAACAACCCCAGCCTAGCCTAGTGGCTGCCGCCTCCGCGCGCGCACCCCAGGTCCCTGGATCGAATCCCCACCGCGCCGCGCGCCCGCTGTCGCCGTGCGCACCGTCGGTTTCGTCAGAGACAGAGGAAGAAAAATAGTAGCGCGTGCCCTTTTGCCGATACCCCCCTGTCTTTTGTTTTTCCTTAACCCGCGCTCCAGCTCGACCCCACCTGTCAGCCTCGGCCGGTTCACCCACTAACGCGTGTGTCCCAGTCAGCAGCGGTCCCACCTGTCACTGACTGTGGCTAGGTTTGCCTGAGTAATAAAAGGCCTTTCTGTTTTCTGTTTTAAATTAAATCTTTTCAAATTTGATTTAAATTCAAATTTCAAATCAGTATTTAAATAACTTTTAAAATATGAATTCAAATAATACAAATAATATATGTTTTCAAATCAGAAAAATATGAGGAATTCAAATATGCTATCCAAAATATATTTTGAACACTTAAAATTTCAAGTTGATTTAAATTACATTAAAATGCCCTTTTGCATTAATTAATTAATAACTTTTGATTTATAACTCCAAATTTAACAAATGATATGTCTAAAATGATTAGCTCGACGAGACCTTTCTGTTTATGCATTTCGTGTTCTGAATTGCAGCATGCATCATATAAATATAAAGTATACAGCAACTTATTTGAGGATAAAATATGATTAAAACTCAGTAAAAGGCTTTATTCTTGTGTTCCACACCTCACCCATGCCATGCTACTTTATTGCCATGCAAATTGTGCATCATTCATCATGGCATGATTGCTTGCTTGTCGCATTTTATTCTTATGCTTGTGCACTTTATTTATGTTGGCCCTTGTTTGTTTGGTTCTTCTTCGAATAGACGCTGAGCAGGGGATATATCAAGAAAACCAGGAGCACTACTCAGATCCTTCTCTCGCTTCGACTGAGCTGCCAGGCAAGCACTACCACATGCTTGCATACATATAGTACCTATTGCCTCTATCTTATTCTTGCATCATTGAGTCGCGATTGCATTAAACTGAATCCCAAGTATTGTATAGCCTTTACTTTTAAACCCCACCAAAGCTTGTTCCTCCATCCCATGAGCCATTACTACAGGAGTTGTTTGAGCCATGCGAGTCGTAGAACAGCATGTGTAGGGTATGTGAGTGTCTGACGGATAACGAGGTACCTAAACAACTTAACCTGAGTAGTAATGGGATAACTAATGAAAGTGGCACCGGTGAGCAATATCTGCTATTTGGTTTTTCATGCTCACTTGTGTCCCGTAGGACCCCGAGTACTTGATTCCTATTCCTTGAATATTCGCGCTATCCACATCCGGGAGGCTTATGGGACCCCCCTGAGCCAGAGCTTGATTCATTCTTATTTCTTGGGGCCACAAACTAGTTTGAGGTTTTATTTACTATCCTGTACTTATGCCATGCTTTACTGCTTTATTTACGATTGTGCGAGGAGCACCTGTACTGTTTAGGATCGGGACATGTTTTCGCGGTATCGACAAGCCCAGTCACACTTTAGGGTTCCCAGTCGTTTACAGCCGTCCACCCAAACCTTGAGTCCGTCTCGGAGTCAGCTAACTTCGTTGCGGGTAGCTTAATGGGGTGGCCCCCTGAAATATTTCTGAATCTGGTGATTGCTTTGTCGTGAATGCCTCGTTGGGTTTTGATTTGGTTTTTCCGAGGTTGATCGAGTGTGTGTTGCTATTTGTGCACCCCTGCAGGGTAAAACTTTCTGAAAGCCGTGTCCGCGGTTATGGACGACTTGGAGCACAGTTTCTCGAACATAGACAAGTATAACTAAAGTACCGCTTTTAAATTTGACTAAGTAACTGACTAGTAAATAGTGCAACACTCATGGAATGGATAATAAAACTGCCAACGGATGGGGGGGTTGTTCGTCCGCTTTCTCGTTGGTAAGCGAGGAGGAGGATGGATCTGTTAATATCACCGTTATAACTGTTGTCATTAATTCCCGGACATCCGTCTATCTTTGGTTAGGCGGATGGTTAGCGAGTATCTATAGAATTGCTAGGTATTATCTTTTGCTGCAATTGCGTCACCCCAGGTTGTGTCCCCTTTAGAGGCATAAAGACTTGCTGAGTACCCCTAGGGTCTCACACGATAAATTATTTGATTCAGATGAACAGGTACACTCACAAGATGGATACTGGGTGGAGGAGACGGACGATGTGGGCAACGATCATTCGGTGTAGAGATTCCGGGAACGGGGATCCGTGAGATCTGTGGGCGGGATGTGTTTATTTATGGGGCATCTTATGCCGATTTGCTTCTTATCCGTACTCGGATCTTGTTTGCCGCTTCCGCCTGATAGTCTGATGTTTGTTGTATGAGGAGATATCCTAAACTATTATATCTATCTAGGATATTTGGATCTTGTCGTATGGCATTGAAATATTTCTATTTATTTTAGATGGAATGGCTCTGATGTACTGTTGTATGGTGGCTTGCATACATACCCATTTGTGTAAAAAGAAACAGAAAGAATCAAAAGAAAAAGAGCAGCAAAGCTACCATTGAAATGGAATCTGGAATAGTAGGAAGAGTCCTCGTGTCGGATCGATGGTAGTCTCAGAGATCTGGTAACCTCCGACTCCTCGACTTTGGATAAAGATAAAAGTTAGAAGGTTGAGGTTATTGTGTGTT
Source organism: Avena sativa (assembly GCA_916181665.1). Classification (NCBI taxonomy): domain Eukaryota; kingdom Viridiplantae; phylum Streptophyta; class Magnoliopsida; order Poales; family Poaceae; genus Avena; species Avena sativa. Next base: position 147,523,309 of record OV702283.1, on the reverse strand, counting down.
GATTTAGTTATGATTAATTTTTCAGTCCCTCTAGTCGGGTGGGCGCTGGCCGGATCCCCCTGAAAACTGTACGTGCGGGTCTCCCCGCATGCGGCTGGTGCTTCTGCCAAGTTTTTGTTCTGGCTCCAGCAATAACATCAAGGGGCCCGGCCCCTTTCCTTTCGCCCAGGGGGCATCGTCGTCGGGGTATGGGGTTCGAGACAAAGAAAGATCAAGGCAGTATATCAGTTTTTCCTATATACTTTACTTGGATCCGGTCGGTTGTCCGACAGTGCCGTAGTTGAATAAGCATTTCCTTTATTTACTTCTAGAAGGACTCAAAGTGACACATTTTTTTAGAGCGAGTTGAGGGAGTAGGTTTGGCTAGCGTCCGCTCACGATCACTCCCAGGCAGGCCACAGCAAGGTGTGGAATCTGGATCTACTGTGTGTTCTGACTCTATTGGATCAAGTCAGATACTAAGCCTTCTACTACTACTTAGGAGAGATGAGCTAGCAAAGAAAGTCAGCAGTTAACCTTTCTTTGATATGTGTTCAATTTAGTACAATACAAACTACAACTAGATCCGGGGTCTGTCTGGAAATGGAAAATCGTTCTCTCTCTCATCTGGTCTTGCTCTAAGTGCATTCGCGGGTGGAGACACATACCTGGGTGTGAAATTAGATTTCTGTTACCGTTTCCCTTTCCTTCTTAAATAGAAGTTGGCCCTAGACTCCAAAGAAAGGACAAGTGTTCTTAAAACAAAACTCTCAGTGTTTTTTTCAGGGATTTCAGGAAAAAAAGGATGAGGAGTGGGGAAAAAAGATTGCGGGAGAGATCGGTGAAGAGTTTGAATATTCTCCAAGAATTCTGGTGCATTTACTCCCTGGGTCAGCTTAATGCCCATTGCAGTTTTCACCAGCCCTTTTTAAAGCGCTAGGCCGGGCTTGCCCCTGACTCTCAAAAAGAGCAGGAGGCTTTTTTAAAAAGAAAAATAGATTTCATTGAAGTAATAAAACTATTCCAATTTGAATAGTAGTTGAGAAAGAATCGATCGGTCATATAGGCCTGAGTCAGACATCATCCCCAGCCCCTTTTCATCAATGGACTCCTGACGTCTACGATCCTTAACATACTGAAACGATTGCCATTATTCGTGAAAAGACAATGTTCCATACTAAAGGATTCGGGTCCATACCCGGATTCCGGCGAAAAGACTGGAATTCTAGGAGGTGGTCCAACCCGTGGGCGGAGTCGCCCTGGGAAGGAGAAAAGAATCCTAGGTAAACAACAATGCTTTCCGATCGGTCGAAGATAGAAGAGCCCAGATTCCAAATGAAGAAATGGAAACTCGAAGTTTCTAGCGTTTTGCTCGCTTTATTTTTCGATTTTTTTTTGCTGCGAACATAGGTCGGTTTTACGCATTCGAGAAGGCACACCGGCTGGATCAGAATTCTATCGTAACTACTGTCGATTCAACAGTCACCTATCCAAAATAGGGAAGAGAAAAGTCAAGAGGCCTCTAATGACCGGCATAAGGGAACGGAAGAAAGACAGATGAGCCAACTTGAGATTTTTTGGCGGAGTCACCTACTTACCTTTCCAAGTCCTCTTCAGAAACAGATGTCGCCATTTCTTGATCAGAGAGCCATGTGGAAAAGAAGAATCCTACTCAGCAATTGTCGAATCCTACTCAGCCGAAAAGGGGGCAACCTTTTTGATCTCGTTTTCTGCGATCAGAAAACGAATAAGATCAAAAAAGGTCAATTCTTTCGAAGGGAAGGATTTTCCTCGTTCGAGAGTCTCCGCCCTTCTTCCACTTCCTTGACCTTCCGGCACTAGGCAGGCGTCAGCCCCCATGGTACTTGTGATATTTCTGCTTGGGACGCATTTTATTTGGCTTTCATTTAAGAAAGAGGTCTTCCTAGCTGACTTGTAGTTTGGCCTATAGTAGGGCAAGAAATATTGAATGGTGATGTAGGCGGGGGTTTCCGAGGAATCCAAATAACCTCTGGGTTTTTTCAGCTTTGGCGAGCATCTGGAATAACTAGTGAATTACTCCATGGCACCGAAAATGTCTCAGGGCTCAAGTGGAAAGTTTTTTTCCTTTTATTTTAGGAAAAATGCTGATATCCCGAATCCCTCGTCGTATCCTTTATATGGAAATCTGGGGCCAGGGGGTCATTCCCTTGACTCGTACTGATGAGAAGTTTTTTACTCCACGAGAAATTGAACAAAAAGCCATCCTCTAGGCAACCCACAGCTGGTACCATCCCCTGGGCTTATTAACTCAAGCGAATGAAGTGGATCAACCTCTTTTTGGCTCGGGCCAAACACTTTTTCTCGCCGGTAGAGCTTTCTACAAAAAAAGCGAAGCCACTAAACCACTATTATTTATAGGGGATCCATGATTTTTTCTTCGATGCTATGGGCAGTAAATGGGGGCGAACGAGAAGCGGGATGAAAGTTCGATATGTTTCTAAAAAAAATCAAGTTGAGGCATTTCGATTTGGATTTTCAATAAGTCACCCTAAAGACAGAAATTGAAATAGTTTTATTACTTCAATGAAATCTATTTTTCTTTTTAAAAAAGAAAACAAAAGACTATTTCGGCTCACCAACTTGATCTTCTGCGGGCCTTCCAATTTTGTTTGCCCAAAAGACAACTTTTTTTTGGTACACCTGAAAGGTACCCCAGAAAATCGAAGCAAGAGTTTGCTAATTGGTTTAGATGGACCCCCTCGCGGGTACTCTTCATCGGCAAATCCAATCCAATCGACTGGAATTCCTTGCTTCTTGCTAAAACCGTGCCTCCTTTCCGAGTTCCTGCTTTCAAACTAGTACCCACCCAGATGAAAGGAGAGTACGGCTGAAGGCAGGGCCAGTCAGTGCATTTTCTTGCTTTTCACACTAGGATGCTTTGCTTGGCCAAAAGGTACTTCGAACTTGGAACGAGCATGAAGAGATTAACGAGACTTCTTTCTCTTTTGAGTTTTTCTGGCGGACCTGCCGCGCAAGATCTTTGGGGCCATGGCATGCAGAGAGGGGCTGGCGCTTGCCAGCGATGATCTGTTGCTGCGTCATATTAGACTGGCGACCGACTGCTTGGGGGTTGTCAGGAGCTTGAGAGAAGAAGGAATGGGACCTTATGGCCACATTGTTCGGGAGATCAAAGCGAGAGGCGCTGCGTTCCAATCCTTTGAGCTCGTCCATGAAGGAAGGAGGTCCAAATCCTTCTATTATTAAGTACGGCTGGTACCATTTCGATGTGTTTCGATTTTTTCGAAAAAGAGAGGTTTGATGCTTCTGAATTCATTGTATTAATTCCACTTCCTACTCGAAGTACATGTCATTCCAAGGTTAAGGAAGTTCATCCCCATGTTCATTGGCTCACTTTTGGTCATGCTACCTTTGCTTTGCTCTTCTTTTTCGGACACATTTGGCATGGCGCTAGAACCTTGTTCCGAGATGTTTTTGCTGGTATTGATCTTTGCTTCCGGTGTGCGATCTGAATTGACATATAATGACCGTAGTTAGCAGGCAATGGCCAAGGTCAGTGCATCTCGAACTAGTGGGTCTGGCGAGGGGTCTTAATTCGCTGGATGATACAGGTTGAAACCTCCCGTTTCCCTTGAATGGAAAACATTTATGATTTTGCCAAAACGATTTTGTCAGAAGAACCACAACAAAACAAAGTTTTGTAAGAATCTATTCAGGAACGAAACATATCGGGACTTATTGTGTGGGTGCGAGATCCTTCCCAGATGGTGTTTCTCTTATCGAATGCTTCTCCTGAATGGGTTAGTCGAGAAGATTCCAGACGGCGGTTCCATTTTTTTCTTAATCGGAGTTCTGGGTATGGGCTTATATGGTTCCAATGAACCAGGATTAGCCCTATTCTAGAAATTAGGCTGGCTACGTTACTTATAACCGCAGAACAAGCAATGAATCCCCAACGACAAACGAACAAATTTATTGAATTTTATTTTTATTTCTCTAATTCGCTAATAAAAAAAAATTCCGTTCAAGAAAGAAAAAGATCCATTTTGGGCCTAAATTCACTAATGTGAATTGTTTTATGAGAGAAAGAAGAGGAAGAATCGGCGGAACATCCTAGCCAAATTTGTGTCTCAAAGAGGGAGGACCAGTCTCTTTCTTTCAGCTTTGAACGGAAGCCCTTTTTTCGGTAATATCCCTGCTGGATAAATAAAAAGTCCTGGTTTAAGAAATCTCCATCTGATTCAATAAGGGGGAATTAGCCTTTTCTTGTAAGCGGTAGACTCATATCCTTTCTTCCTTAATTCATTATTCCATGAAAATGGATTATTCCATGAATTCCTCAAAACGAGGCTCATCAAAATGCAAAATCTAAGACTACTAATAAAAAAAGAAAAAAATTCGAACGATTAAATTACTGCTCCCGAATATTCGATCCGACCTTGAATAATCAAAAATTGTAGTTGATCCCTTCGCCTGCCGGTTATGCATGGTTTTTGTCTAAACTATTTTCGAAACGCCTAGTTTTGTTTTCTAAATACTCCCGTCTTTATTCAAATTAAAACCCGGGTCTCCGGAATATTTTGTTTCGTCTACCAACGGATTTCAAACGCCCCGTTTTAAACAAGTAAAATATTTAATTTATTTTTGGGAGGCAGCCAGCTAGGCCCGAGGGTCCGGCCGGCCACCTCCAAACCCTAGTCTAAAAATATCTAGTCCTAAACTTTTCCCACCTAGTCCTATTCTACCCACCCTTCAGCCACCTCACCCCCTCCAATCCCCTCCCTCGCTCCTCTCTCCTCCCTCCCAGCGCGCAACGCCGCCAGGCTTCCCTCGCCATCGACCCCGCGTCGCCACGAACCTCGCTCCCTTCATCTGCCCGCTCGAGCCCGCACAGGCCGACCCTCCTCGTCATCCGGCCAAGCCCGCCAGTGGCGCCACGCCTTCCGCCATCGCCACAAGCGCTGCTGCTGCCGTCCTCGCCCCTCTACACCTGAGCTCCCCGTCGTCCCCGCTCGCCTCGGACGTCCCATCCTGGTCGCACGCCGCTCGACCTCGTGCCCTCCTGCATCCCACCTCACCTCTGCTGCCGCATCATGTCGCGTGGCACCGATGCCCCTGCCACGCGAGCTCGCCCACCATAGTGTCCCCGCCGCTCTCAGAGCTCCTTCTCGCGTCGACGCCCACCCCTACCCCATCGAGCATCCCTGCCGGCCTTCCTCTGCAGGGAACAGCGCGCCCCTCCTCTGCTGGCTCTCCGTGCAAGCTCGCTAGTGCCGCTCTAACGGGGCCGTCGCTCTCGAGTCCGTGTAATCCAGGTGATGCCCGCGTTCGTGCATGTATGAGCTTGTGTTTTTGTGATGTTGTATCAAGGAAGTGTACTCACCCCTCACTCTTGGTACCCGGACCTCTGTCTAGATCCCATCGACGCTATCAAGATCCCTACACGAGTAAAAGTGCATCTGAAGACCACCGGTGCTGAACCAAGCACGCAATCGTCATCGAAGCCTGGAATCTGAACAACCTCTGACGTGGGTGCCAAGATTGGCCACATGGAGACCAAAGACCCTGAAGCTCGATCCGAAGACCGATCCCCTGAGACCCGATCCCGAACCCCTCGGAGCCCAAGTTCGCCGAACCCATGTGTGACCCCTTTCTCGAGCCCTATTTTTATAAATGTAATATCAAACTGTTGCATATTTAATTGTTCATCTCGCATGCATATCATGTGGGTTGGGTCATTATGCCGATTCGCCTCATAATTAAATATGGAGTCTATATGCGGGATATCTTTGTCTTATTCCGGAACTCCATTTAAATTGGGGTAGCGAACCGATGCCATGTTCCGCCCTGTTAACCCAACACTTAATTTGCGGGGTAGATAAATAACTCGAACCTAATAATAATTGTCGGGACCCCGGTTCCTCTTAATATGGCCTAATTGCATCGCACCTTTGCCATGTCATACATCATACATGCATCATGCCCGATCTTCTGTCATAGTATTAAATATTGCATCCGGTGTTTCTTCTAGTGCTTTGCTTCTTCGCGGATTAGGCCGATGAGTTGATGCGAGTGTCGACCCGATCTTCGGATGAACCTTCGGCAATGCTTTTCAGGCGAGCACCTCCCCCCTTCTACCTATCTTACTTTTATAGTATTTATTCCCTCCTGTTGATCTATTGCTATCTGTGTTGCGATGCTATAGTTTTCGTACCCGTGATATCCCTTGCAGCCTTATATTGCCTTGGACACATCCTCTTACCTGTTGATTGGTAGATAGTTGGACTCGCGCGTCGTAGTCGCTTGCTCAAGTGCTGTTGCGTGTTGTCAAGTACCACAGTGTTGGAGTTTTGTCGCATGTTTAATGTTGGATATGATCATGGCTTTAATTATCGTTTAATAACTAAAATTGAAGTAGGTAATGCAGAGGCACAGGTGGGCAATAGATGTTATTTGGTTGTTAACCGTCCACTTGTGTCCCGTAGGACCCCGAGTTCTTGACACCTGTTCCGAGATCGAGCGCGCTAACCACATGTGGGATGTATGGGCACCCCATCGATTTAGTACCTGATTTCAAAGTACTGTACTGGGGGCCACAAGTAGTTTGGGGCTTTATTACTATTCTGTACTTATGCCATGCTTTACTGCTTAATTTAAATTGTGCGATGTACTGCACCTGTACTGTTTAGGATCGTGACCCGTTTTCGCTGTATCGACAAGCCCAGTCACACTTTCGGGTTCCCAGTCGTTTACAGCCGGCTCCACAAACCCTGAGTCCGTCTCGGAGACCGGCCGACTTCGTTGCGGGTAGACTTGGTGGGGTGACACCCATGTACTTACTTTGGGTCTGGGAAACGTCATGACTTAGGCCCCGCCGACATACCGATGGGTGTATGTTAATTGATCTGGCAAAAAGGGTCGAAGTGCGTGTGGATACTTTGGTGCACCCCTGCAGGGTTAAATCTTTTCGAAAAGCCGTGTCCGCGGTTATGGACGACTTGGAGCACAGTTCTCGATCATAGACAACTATAACTAAAGTTTACTGTTATAATTTGACTTGTATCCGATATGACTAGTAATCAGCTTCACTACAACGGAATGGCTAAATAAAAGTACCAACAACTGCTGGGTTTTGGGATATCTCATGCTAATCGCATATTTGACTAGTAAGTGTTGCAACTACAACGTAATGGTTAACTAAAACTGCCCACTGCTTATTATATCAGGATGACTCATGCTATTTATATTTGACTAGTAATTGCCGCAACTATAACGGAATGAGTAAAACTGCCAACGGTGTGAGTTCCTCGGTTGACTTCCTCGTTTGGTCTCGAGGGGGAAACACCAGGATGGGTATGTCTGGTGGTAGTATCAGGTTGGTTCCGGATAGGTCTTTCTTACCCCTCTCTGATAGCCGACAGTTATATCGAGTCTCTATAGGTTGTTTAGTGCATGCTGCGCTGCCGCTTCAGTCCACCATACCTATGTAGGCGAGGACCGCCGAATTCTAGCCTCGCCGTGTACTGGCCTCAGTACTGACCGCTCTCTCTTTTCCTTTGCCCTTTGTCGGCACCCCTTTTGTTTAAGCAGGTTTTGAGATCGATGTTGTTAGCAGGGTTACCCTTCCGGCTTGGCCTGGGCAGGGTTATGGACACCATTGGTTATTCTTCAGGGCTCTTAGCCCCATTTGCATCTTGTCCGTAGTTGGACGCTGTATAATTTTCAAGGTGATGTGGATCTTTGTATATTATATCTGTATTCTTGACTCATTGAGTCGCCGTTGTATATATCTGTTCTGTGGGTTCCATCGTGGACTATTGTGTAATGATATTACTTCGTTTTCCACCCGCACGAAAGTGCCTGGTGGGCACCTTTGAATCGTTTCTATGCGGGTTTGGCGGGTTTCGCTAAAACTTGCATAGGGCCGATTCTGAGGGTGTTACAAGAAGTAACAAAACAAGTTGATACCAATTGGTAGAGCCTTTTACTGAGTTTTAATCATATTTTATCCTCAAATAAGTTGCTGTATACTTTATATTTATATGATGCATGCTGCAATTCAGAACACGGAATGCATAAACAGAAAGGTCTCGTCGAGCTAATCATTTTAGACATATCATTTGTTAAATTTGGAGTTATAAATCAAAAGTTATTAATTAATTAATGCAAAAGGGCATTTTAATGTAATTTAAATCAACTTGAAATTTTAAGTGTTCAAAATATATTTTGGATAGCATATTTGAATTTCTCATATTTTTCTGATTTGAAAACATATATTATTTGTATTATTTGAATTCATATTTTAAAAGTTATTTAAATACTGATTTGAAATTTGAATTTAAATCAAATTTGAAAAGATTTAATTTAAAACAGAAAACAGAAAGGCCTTTTATTACTCAGGCAAACCTAGCCACAGTCAGTGACAGGTGGGACCGCTGCTGACTGGGACACACGCGTTAGTGGGTGAACCGGCCGAGGCTGACAGGTGGGGTCGAGCTGGAGCGCGGGTTAAGGAAAAACAAAAGACAGGGGGGATCGGCAAAAGGACACGCGCTACTGTTTTTCTTCCTCTGTCTCTGACGAAACTGACGGTGTGCACGGCGACAGCGGGCGCGCGGCGCGGTGGGGATTCGATCCAGGGACCTGGGGTGTGCGTGCGGAGGCGGCAGCCACTAGGCTAGGCTGGGGTTGTTGACAGAGGAGCGGACGCAGGCTAGGTAGGATTTTGAGCGACGCGAGGGCGTGCAGACGCCAGCGCACTCCAGCGCGCAGAGACCGTTCGACGAAAAGACCGGCGAGCACAGGCGACGACAGCGAAGAGGGGCGTGTCTGAGAGGGAGAGAGGCTCACCGCGGGTTGGTCGGTGTGGTCGGAGGAGCTCGGGGCGGTCGCGATCTGGCGCGGGGCTTGCTGGCCGGAGCTAGGGTTTCGCGTCGGAGCGGCGCTGGTCCTGGTCTTCTGGTCCTCGTCCTCCTCGCTGGTGCGTACAGGGCTGCTGCAGGGGACCTCCTCGTCCTCCTCGATCACCTCCACGTCGAGCTTGACGGCCGGATCGACGAGGGGACGATGTACTGGCGGTGGCCGACGATGGGGTAGATGGTGGCGTCGGTGAAGAGGGAGGGGAGGAGCGGCAGGCGCCCTGGGGTGGTTTGGTGAGGCAGAGGAAGGAGGGGAAGGGATAAGGGCGAGCCCAGAGGGAGGTGGTGCCGTGGGGAGGTGGTGAAGGGAAAAAGGTGGCTCGGGTGCCACCTTTTCCTCCTCCTCACGTGCTCGAGCTGGGAGGCCAGGGCAGGCACGGGCTGGGGCAGGTAGACATGGGGAGGGACTGCAGGTGGGCCGGAGAGGGGTAGGCTCGGGTGGGGCTACTGTGGCAGGGAGAGAGCTAGAGAGGGAGAGGAGGGTGGCATGGAGCTAGGGTAGGAGGGGGGCTCGGGCTAGGTTTTGTTTAGGGTTGGGGTAGAGAGAGGGAGTAGATGGAGTGGGGGGCCAGGGAGAGGGGTTGCCATGTGGGGCATGCATGATAGAGAGAGGAAGGGAGCTAGGGAGGCTCGGCTTAGGGTTTAGGAGAGAGGGTGAGATGAGAGGGGAAAGGTGTAAATAGGATTAGATTAGATGAGGTGATTAGGTTTAGGGTTTAAGCTAGGTTAGAGAGAGGAGAGATGAGAGAAGAGGTGGTGTGAGGTTTTCACATGATCCAAGCACAAGATCAAGATGAGGGGGGTTTTAGAATAAGAGAGAAAGGAAGCTCACAAAGAAAGGATCCACTCATAAACCAAAGAGAAACCAAAGGAGAAAGAATGGTGGTGCTTTGCATGGCCCATGCAAATACATTAAATGACATGGTGCCAATTGTGAAAACAACTAGAAATACACATGGGCATTTATATCATGCATGCACTCAAATTTGAATACTACCATGCAATATGGAAAATATTGAACATATGCACATATATGAAGCTATATGACCATACTAGGGTGTGTTTCTCCACTAGATCATCACATGGCTAAATTATAGCTTCATGCATGTACACATATAGAATAATTCCCACATAGAAGCTAGTAGAGGCAAGTCTACAACATAGCATGCAAAGGTGGCCATGCCGCGTAGCTTGCAGGTCTTGGTGGAGCCGGGAGCGACGGTGGGGTGTTAGGAACCCAAACACGACGCTTAGAAGGAGTTGACATAGCTGAAGGGCTTGCTGCATCGCGGTTGTGTTTCTTTGACTCCTCAAACACTTGCTTACTTGCTTCTTCCTGCAGAGCTGTATGCTGAAGTTCCAGAAAAGACGCCGGCCTTGCATGTGTGATTGCATATTTAATCGATGCATTGAGCCCTTGCCGGAACCTCTTTTGCTTCTTCTTGTCATCAGAGATCTCATCGCCACCATAACGAGAAAGGTTCATGAAGTTCCTGATGTAGGTATTGACATTGTCATTTCCCTGCTTGAGGTTGAGAAACACTTCCTTCATCCTCTCCATGACAATTTCTGACAGATACTGCTCTTTGAACGCTCCAGTGAACTGTTCCCAAGTAGGCTGAAAATCAGTGCGGTTTGCCTTCAGGTAATTCTCCCACCAGAGAGCTGCATCTCCCTTCAGAAGGTGCGTGGCACACTTTACCCATTCTTGCTCAGGAACATCTGCAGTCGTCAGTAGCCTTGACATCTCACGCAACCAATCATCAGCATCAAGTGGTTGATCAGAAACATCAAATTGGCGTGGGTTGAACTTCAGGAAGCTTTTGATGTCTCCTCGCTTGGGAGGTGGAGGTAGCGGAGCAAACTCATTCCTCCGAACACTTTCTTCAAAACGCTGCTAGTTCTGCTGCATTGCTGCCAAAGCATTGGCGATGCTTGACAACGCGGCCCCCAGTTCAGGTGGTATGTCCTCCTCAGAACGGCGTGGTGGTGCCATCCTGTTATTGATATAAAACACAAGTTAGTACTATAATTGAGAATAATAATAATCCAAAATAGTACCAAGATGGAATTAACCAAGATTAAAGGATACAATTTACTAAGATGATATTAAAATATCAACAAAGTTCAAAGCACCTAGAAGATATTAAGCATATCGCACACGACTGAAAAGGAGTGTGGTACACAGATATATCAAAGAAAATTTTTCTGCAAATTTCGGCATTAAAATACCAGTAGATGCGCAAAATCACTTAACGAATCAAGATTAGTGACTTTACCAATTCTATATACAAAAGCGAATGATAAGAGTAGTGGTATGGTCGCGACTCCATCCCGCACTCAAATCATTACTCCGCACATGAATAAGTAGAACACATATCCTAACCCCTTCTTCTCACGATGAACCTAAAGATTGGTAACTACGGAACGAGCACCCCAAACAAGATAACGTCGGATAACAAAGAGTAAGACAGATCGCGGCGGTATACAACGAATCAGATAGATCGCGTCGGTTTGCAAAAGCCTGTCGGTATGGAATGTACCAACAGTTGATAACCAAAAGGCCGATAAAGATAACATGTTGGATGCAACAGATAGACAAGGAATTACACACACACACACACGCACACACACAACCTATGGTACTACGGAAACCCAGAACACGTGAATCCTAGTTTGAACTTTTAAGAAGAGGATTGAAAACGTTACACTTCCTTACCAGAAAAGGGTGGGTGGGTGGGTAAGAAGAAAAGTGGAAGCAGTCCTATTCTCACGTTTTGTTTTTCCCTAGTATACATAACTACCAAAAATATTTGCTAGGTTGAAAACGACCATTTGGCTGAGACCCTGAAGGGCGGGATGGCTCTGATACCAATTGTAACTACCTCGGTGTATTACGCTCCTAGTTACAAGCCTGGATGAGCGGAAATGGTTGAAATAGTACGGTGGGGCCCAAATGCCACTCACAGGTAGACCTTTCGGCCGTCCCAACCATTTCCAAACATCGGGACAAGAACGGGCGGCGTAACCGGCAGGCGAAGGGATCAACTACATACACAAATGGGTATGTATGCAAGCCACCATACAACAGTACATCAGAGCCATTTCATCTAAAAGAAATAGAAATATTGCAACGCCATACGACAAGATCCAAATATCCTAGATAGATATAATAGTTTAGGATATCTCCTCATACATCAAACATCAGAGTATCAAGTGGAAGCGGCAAATAAGATCCGAGTACGGATAAGAAGCAAATCGGCATAAGATGCCCCATAAATAAACACATCCCGCCCACAGATCTCACGGATCCCCGTTCCCGGAATCTCTACACCGAATGATCGTTGCCCACATCGTCTGTCTCCTCCACCCAGTATCCATCTTGTGAGTGTACCTGTTCATCTGAATCAAATAATTTATCGTGTGAGACCCTAGGGGTACTCAGCAAGTCTTTATGCCTCTAAAGGGGACACAACCTGGGGTGACGCAATTGCAGCAAAAGATAATACCTAGCAATTCTATAGATACTCGCTAACCATCCGCCTAACCAAAGATAGACGGATGTCCGGGAATTAATGACAACAGTTATAACGGTAATATTAACAGATCCATCCTCCTCCTCGCTTACCAACGAGGAAGCGGACGAACAACCCCCCCATCCGTTGGCAGTTTTATTATCCATTCCATGAGTGTTGCACTATTTACTAGTTAGTTACTTAGTCAAATTTAAAAGCGGTACTTTAGTTATACTTGTCTATGTTCGAGAAACTGTGCTCCAAGTTGTCCATAACCGCGGACACGGCTTTCAGAAAGTTTTACCCTGCAGGGGTGCACAAATAGCAACACACACTCGATCAACCTCGGAAAAACCAAATCAAAACCCAACGAGGCATTCACGACAAAGCAATCACCAGATTCAGAAATATTTCAGGGGGCCACCCCATTAAGCTACCCGCAACGAAGTTAGCTGACTCCGAGACGGACTCAAGGTTTGGGTGGACGGCTGTAAACGACTGGGAACCCGAAAGTGTGACTGGGCTTGTCGATACCGCGAAAACGTGTCCCGATCCTAAACAGTATAGGTGCTCCTCGCACAATCGTAAATAAAGCAGTAAAGCATGGCATAAGTACAGGATAGTAAATAAAACCTCAAACTAGTTTGTGGCCCCAAGAAATAAGAATGAATCAAGCTCTGGCTCAGGGGGGTCCCATAAGCCTCCCGGATGTGGATAGCGCGAATATTCAAGGAACAGGAATCAAGTACTCGGGGTCCTACGGGACACAAGTGAGCATGAAAAACCAAATAGCAGATATTGCTCACCGGTGCCACTTTCATTAGTTATCCCATTACTACTCAGGTTAAGTTGTTTAGGTACCTCGTTATCCGTCAGACACTCACATACCCTACACATGTTGTTCTACGACTCGCATGGCTCAAACAACTCCTGTAGTAATGGCTCATGGGATGGAGGAACAAGCTTTGGTGGGGTTTAAAAGTAAAGGCTATGCAATACTTGGGATTCAGTTTAATGCAATCGCGACTCAATGATGCAAGAATAAGGTAGAGGCAATAGGTACTATATGTATGCAAGCATGTGGTAGTGCTTGCCTGGCAGCTTAGTTAAAGCGATAGAAGGATCTGGGTAGTGCTCCTGGTTTTCTTGATATATCCCCTGCTCAGCGTCTATTCGAAGAAGAACCAAACAAACAAGGGCCAACATAAATAAAGTGCACAAGCATAAGAATAAAATGCGACAAGCAAGCAATCATGCCATGATGAATGATGCACAATTTGTATGGCAATAAAGTAGCATGGCATGGGTGAGGTGTGGAACACAAGAATAAAGCCTTTTACTGAGTTTTAATCATATTTTATCCTCAAATAAGTTGATGTATACTTTATATTTATATGATGCATGCTGCAATTCAGAACACGAAATGCATAAACAGAAAGGTCTCGTCGAGCTAATCATTTTAGACATATCATTTGTTAAATTTGGAGTTATAAATCAAAAGTTATTAATTAATTAATGCAAAAGGTCATTTTAATGTAATTTAAATCAACTTGAAATTTTAAGTGTTCAAAATATATTTTGGATAGCATATTTTAATTCCTCATATTTTTCTGATTTGAAAACATATATTATTTGTATTATTTGAATTCATATTTTAAAAGTTATTTAAATACTGATTTGAAATTTGAATTTAAATCAAATTTGAAAAGATTTAATTTAAAACAGAAAACAGAAACGCCTTTTATTACTCAGGCAAACCTAGCCACAGTCAGTGACAGGTGGGACCGCTGCTGACTGGGACACACGCGTTAGTGGGTGAACCGGCCGAGGCTGACAGGTGGGGTCGAGCTGGAGCGCGGGTTAAGGAAAAACAAAAGACAGGGGGGTATCGGCAAAAGGGCACGCGCTACTATTTTTCTTACTCTCTCTCTGACGAAACTGACGGTGCGCACGGCGACAGCGGGCGCGCGGCGCGGTGGGGATTCGATCCAGGGACCTGGGGTGCGCGCGCGGAGGCGGCAGCCACTAGGCTAGGCTGGGGTTGTTGACAGAGGAGCGGACGCAGGCTAGGTAGGGTTTTGCGCGACGCGAGGGCGTGCAGACGCCAGCGCACTCCGGCGCGCAGAGACCGTTCGACGAAAAGACCGGCGAGCACAGGCGACGACAGCGAAGAGGGGCGTGTCTGGGAGGGAGAGAGGCTCACCGCGGGTTGGTCGGTGTGGTCGGAGGAGCTCGGGGCGGTCGCGATCTGGCGCGGGGCTTGCTGGCCGGAGCTAGGGTTTCGCGTCGGAGCGGCGCTGGTCCTGGTCTTCTGGTCCTCCTCCTCCTCGCTGGTGCGTACAGGGCTGCTGCAGGGGACCTCCTCGTCCTCCTCGATCACCTCCACGTCGAGCTTGACGGCCGGATCGACGAGGGGACGATGTACTGGCGGTGGCCGACGATGGGGTAGATGGTGGCGTCGGTGAAGAGGGAGGGGAGGAGCGGCAGGCGCCCTGGGGTGGTTTAGTGAGGCAGAGGAAGGAGGGGAAGGGATAAGGGCGAGCCCAGAGGGAGGTGGTGCCGTGGGGAGGTGGTGAAGGGAAAAAGGTGGCTCGGGTGCCACCTTTTCCTCCTCCTCACGTGCTCGAGCTGGGAGGCCAGGGCAGGCACGGGCTGGGGCAGGTAGACATGGGGAGGGACTACAGGTGGGCCGGAGAGGGGTAGGCTCGGGTGGGGCTGCTGTGGCAGGGAGAGAGCTAGAGAGGGAGAGGAGGGTGGCATGGAGCTAGGGTAGGAGGGGGGCTCGGGCTAGGTTTTGTTTAGGGTTGGGGTAGAGAGAGGGAGTAGATGGAGTGGGGGGCCAGGGAGAGGGGTTGCCATGTGGGGCATGCATGATAGAGAGAGGAAGGGATCTAGGGAGGCTCGGCTTAGGGTTTAGGAGAGAGGGGGAGATGAGAGGGGAAAGGTGTAAATAGGATTAGATTAGGTGAGGTGATTAGGTTTAGGGTTTAAGCTAGGTTAGAGAGAGGAGAGATGAGAGAAGAGGTGGTGTGAGGTTTTCACATGATCCAAGCACAAGACCAAGATGAGGGGGGTTTTAGAATAAGAGAGAAAGGAAGCTCACAAAGAAAGGATCCACTCATAAACCAAAGAGAAACCAAAGGAGAAAGAATGGTGGTGCTTTGCATGGCCCATGCAAATACATTAAATGCCATGGTGCCAATTGTGAAAACAACTAGAAATACACATGGGCATTTATATCATGCATGCACTCAAATTTGAATACTACCATGCAATATGGAAAATATTGAACATATGCACATATATGAAGCTATATGACCATACTAGGGTGTGTTTCTCCACTAGATCATCACATGGCTAAATTATAGCTTCATGCATGTACACATATAGAATAATTCCCACATAGAAGCTAGTAGAGGCAAGTCTACAACATAGCATGCAAAGGTGGCCATGTGGCTCTCCACATATCGATAATGTGAAAACCACATGATGCTAAGATGAGAGCATGTGGAGATAGAATTGGATCCATCCCAACCCACATGAGCTAGAGGTAAAAACCAAATAAGTTGCAATGCTCATATATGGTGGAATGGTGGAATGATGGGCTGATGACAAGAAAGGTGGTGGAGTCAAAAAAAGATATGCCCCCAACTCATCTTGGGCATTTACACAATATATCAAGAACCAAATACAATATCAAGAGGCAAATACAATTTACAATGCATATGAGAGAAGAACCAAATCAAAAGGGTTTTATATGATGCTCAAATGCAAGGTGGCATGATGACATGAGCATGATATAATGATGATGCAACAATTGTATATATGAAGTAGCCATTATATTACTAGACCAAGTAGCATTACAATTGTTAGACAAATGGGATGCTACAACTCTCCCCCACTAAACAGGAATCTCGCCCCGAGATTCTAGGAAGAAGAAGAAGACTCAAAGAGGGTAGGATAGTTGGCACGGAGCTCATCTTCACGCTCCCAAGTGGCTTCATCAACGGAATGGTGCGACCACTGCACCTTGCAGAACTTGATGGACTTGTTGCGAGTCCTTCTTTCTGCGATCTCAAGGATTTTTGTGGGGTGTTCTTGATAAGACAGGTCTTCTTGGAGATTGATTAGCTCATGATCCACGGTCCTGCCGGGATCCTTGAAGCACTTCTTGAGTTGAGAGATGTGGAAAACATCATGAACCTTGAGTTTTTCCGGGAGCTCAAGAGCATAAGCAACTTCTCCTCTTCTTCCACGAATTTTGAAAGGACCGATGTATCTAGGAGCCAGCTTTCCTTTGATACCAAAACGGTGCGTGCCTTTCATGGGAGTGACACGAAGGTAAACGAGATCACCAGGGACATACACCATGTCCGTGTGCTTTCTGTCATAATTGCTCTTCTGGCGACTTTGAGCAATCTTCAGATTTTCAAGAATGATGTGCACCTTCTCCTCCGCTTGAGTTACAATGTCAGGGCCAAACCATATTCTTTCTCCTGCACCCGAACAACCAATCGGAGTTCTGCATTTGCTGCCATAGAGAGCCTCAAATGGTGCCATCTTCAGACTTTTCTGGAAGCTGTTGTTGTAAGAGAATTCAGCATAAGGAAGACATTCCTCCCACTTCATGCCAAAAGAGATGACGCAAGCACGAAGCATATCCTCCAGAATCTGATTGATCCTTTCAACTTGTCCTTGCGACTGAGGGTGGTAAGCTGTGCTAAAGTTCAATTTTGTTCCCAAAGCATTTTGGAAACTTTCCCAGAACTTGGAAGTGAAGATGCTCCCACGGTCTGAACTGATCTCAAGCGGAACCCCATACAGAGAGACAATTCTGTTGATATAGAGCTCAGCCAACTGAATTCCAGAAATTGTTTCCTTGACGGGGAAGAAGTGAGCCACTTTAGAAAGCATGTCAATGACAACAAAGATTGCATTGTTGCCCTTCTGCGACCTTGGAAAACTAGTGATGAAGTCCATCTCTACTTTCTCCCATTTCCATTCCGGGGGTTTCAATGGTTGTAGAAGACCGTAAGGTTTCTGATGGACAGCTTTCACTCTGCGGCAGACATCACACTCCGAGACATACTTGGCACAATATCGTTTCAATCCCGGCCACCAATATTGTGTTTTCAAGTCCATGTACATCTTTGTGCTGCCAGGGTGGATAGAAAGAACATATTCATGCGCCTCCTTGAGAACTTGCTCTCTCAAACCCGGGTAGTTCGGAACAAACATCCGGTGTTCAAAGAAAAGCGTGCCTTGATCATCGACGTGGAAGGACTCATACTTCGGAAGCTGAAGTTTTGAGATGATCTTTTTGGTGTGCGGATCACCACGCTGAAAGGAGCGAACCTTTTCTTCCAAGAGAGGAGTAGCCAGAAGGTTCAGGAGATGCCCTTGTTCCACAATTTCAAGGTTGAGCTGACAGAATTCCTCGCACAAGAGAGGCTGTTGTTCTTCCATCATGAGGTTATTGACATAAGCTTTGCGGCTGAGAGCATCGGCCATGACATTAGCTTTACCCGGAGTGTAGTTGATGGTCAAATCAAAATCATTGATTGCTTCAATCCACCTCCTCTGCCGAAGGTTGAGATCAGGCTGAGTGAAGATATACTTCAGACTCTTGTGATCAGAAAAGATTTCAGAACGGTTGCCCAGCAAGTAATGCCTCCATAGTTTCAAAGCAAAGACAACTGCTGCGAGCTCGAGGTCATGTGTAGGATAGTTGATCTCATGCGTCTTCAACTGTCGAGAGGCATAAGCAACAACTTGTTTTTCTTGCATAAGGACCGCACCCAATCCTTGCAAAGAGGCGTCACAGAATATCTGGAAAGGCTTAGATGTGTCTGGAGGAACCAAGACTGGCGTGGAAGTGAGCTTCTCTTTGAGTGTCTCAAAGCTTGCTTGACATGCAGGAGTCCAAAGGTATTTCTTGCCTTTCTTGAGGAGATCGGTAAGAGGCTTCGCTATCTTCGAAAAGTTCTGAACGAAGCGACGGCAATAACTAGCCAAACCAAGGAAACTCCGCACTTCTTTGACATTAAAAGGAGGAAGCCATTCAACAATTGTCTTTACAGTTTCCGGGTTGACTGCAATGCCCTTGGCGGAGATGACGTGACCAAGATAGGTTACTTGAGGCAGCCAAAACTCACACTTGGAGAACTTTGCATACAGGCGGTTCTCACGAAGCTTGTTTAGGACACACCGAAGGTGTTCTTCATGTTCTTCCTTTGACTTAGAATAGACTAGGATGTCATCCAGATAGACCACAACGAACTTATCAAGATACTCCATGAAAACCGAGTTCATGAGCCTGGAGAAGGTGGCAGGTGCGTTGGTGAGACCGAAAGACATGACCGTGTACTCATACAGGCCATAGCGGGTGGTGAAAGCTGTTTTAGGAACATCTTCCTTGCGAATCTTGATTTGGTGATAACCACTTCTCAAGTCAAGCTTAGAGAACACCACAGCTCCAGCTAGCTGATCGAAGAGATCATTAATCCGCGGAAGGGGATATTTGTAACTACCTCGGTGAATTACGCTCCTAGTTACAAGCCTGGATGAGCGAAAATGGTTAAAATAGTACGATGGGGCCCAAATGCCACTCATAGGTAGACCTTTCGGCCGTCCTAACCATTTCCAAACATCGGGACAAGAACGGGCAGAGTAATCGGCAGGCGAAGGGATCAACTACATACACAAATGAGTATGTATGCAAGCCACCATACAACAGTCCTCAGAGCCATTCCATCTAAAAGAAATAGAAATATTGCAACGCCATACGGCAAGATCCAAATATCCTAGATAGAAATATAGTTTAGGATATCTCCTCATACATCAAACATCAGAGTATCAGGCGGAAGCGGCAAACAAGATCCGAGTACGGATAAGAAGCAAATCGGCATAAGATGCCCCATAAATAAACACATCCCGCCCACAGATCTCACGGATCCCCGTTCCCGGAATCTCTACACCGAATGATCGTGGTCCACATCGTCCGTCTCCTCCACCCAGTATCCATCTTGTGAGTGTACCTATTCATCTGAATCAAACAATTTATCGTGTGAGATCCTAGGGGTACTCAGCAAGTCTTTATGCCTCTAAAGGGGACACAACCTGGGGTGACACAATTGCAGCAAAAGATAATACCTAACAGTTCTATAGATACTCGCTAACCATCCTCCTAACCAAAGATAGACGGATGTCCGTGAATTAATGACAACAGTTATAACAGTAATATTAACAGATCCATCCTCCTCCTCGCTTACCAACGAGGAAGCGGACGAACACCCCCCATCCGTTGGCAGTTTTATTATCCATTCCATGAGTGTTGCGCTATTTACTAGTCAGTTACTTAGTCAAATTAAAAGCGGTACTTTAGTTATACTTGTCTATGATCGAGAAACTGTGCTCCAAGTCGTCCATAACCGCGGACACGGCTTTCAGAAAGTTTTACCCTGCAGGGGTGCACAAATAGCAACACACACTCGATCAACCTCGGAAAAACCAAATCAAAACCCAACGAGGCTTTCACGACAAAGCAATCACAAGATTCAGAAATATTTCAGGGGGCCACCCCATTAAGCTACCCGCAACGAAGTTAGCTGACTCCGAAACGGACTCAAGGTTTGGGTGGACGGCTGTAAACGACTGGGAACCCGAAAGTGTGACTGGGCTTGTTGATACCGCGAAATCGTGTCCCGATCCTAAACAGTACAGGTGCAGTACATCGCACAATTTAAATAAAGCAGTAAAGCATGGCATAAGTACAGGATAGTAAATAAAACCTCAAACTAGTTTGTGGCCCCAAGAAATAAGAATGAATCAAGCTCTGGCTCAGGGGGGGTCCCATAAGCCTCCCGGATGTGGATAGCGCGAATACTCAAGGAACAGGAATCAAGTACTCGGGGTCCTACGGGACACAAGTGAGCATGAAAAACCAAATAGCAGATATTGCTCACCGGTGCCACTTTCATTAGTTATCCCATACTACTCAGGTTAAGTTGTTTAGGTACCTCGTTATCCATCAGACACTCACATACCCTACACATGTTGTTCTACGGCTCGCATGGCTCAAACAACTCCTGTAGTAATGGCTCATGGGATGGAGGAACAAGCTTCGGTGGGGTTTAAAAGTAAAGGCTATGCAGTACTTGGGATTCAGTTTAATGCAATCGCGACTCAATGATGCAAGAATAAGATAGAGGCAATAGGTATTATATGTATGCAAGCATGTGGTAGTGCTTGCCTGGCAGCTTTGTTGAAGCGAGAGAAGGATCTGGGTAGTGCTCCTGGGTTTCTTGATATATCCCCTGCTCAACGTCTATTCGAGGAAGAACCAAACAAACAAGGGCCAACATAAATAAAGTGCACAAGCATATGAATAAAATGCGACAAGCAAACAATCATGCCATGATGAATGATGCACAATTTGCATGGCAATAAAGTAGCATGGCATGGGTGAGGTGTGGAATACAAGAATAAAGCCTTTTATTGAGTTTTGGTCACATTTTATACTCAATTAAGTTGCTGTACACTTTATATTTATATGATGCATGCTGCAAAACAGAACAAGGAATGCATAAACAGAAAGGTCTCGTCGCGCTGATCGATTTAGACATATCATTTGTTAAATTTGGAGTTATAAAACAAAAGTTATTAATTAATTAAGAAAAGGGCATTTTCTTGTAATTTAAATCAACTTGAAATTTTAAGTGTTCAAAATATATTTTGGATAGCATATTTGAGTTCCTCATATTTTTCTGATTTGAAAACATATATTATTTGTATTATTTGAATTCATATTTTAAAAGTTATTTAAATACTGATTTGAAATTTGAATTTAAATCAAATTTGAAAAGATTTAATTTAAAACAGAAAACAGAAAGGCCTTTTATTACTCAGGCAAACCTAGCCACAGTCAGTGACAGGTGGGACCGCTGCTGACTGGGACACACGCGTTAGTGGGTGAACCGGCCGAGGCTGACAGGTGGGGTCGAGCTGGAGCGCGGGTTAAGGAAAAACAAAAGACAGGGGGGTATCGGCAAAAGGGCACGCGCTACTGTTTTTCTTCCTCTGTCTCTGACGAAACTGACGGTGCGCACGGCGACAGCGGGCGCGCGGCGCGGTGGGGATTTGATCCAGGGACCTGGGGTGCGCGCGCGGAGGCGGCAGCCACTAGGCTAGGCTGGGGTTATTGACAGAGGAGCGGACGCAGGCTAGGTAGGGTTTTGCGCGACGCGAGGGCGTGCAGACGCCAGCGCACTCCGGCGCGCAGAGACCGTTCGACGAAAAGACCGGCGAGCACAGGCGACGACATCGAAGAGGGGCGTGTCTGGGAGGGAGAGAGGCTCACCGCGGGTTGGTCGGTGTGGTCGGAGGAGCTCGGGGCGGTCGCGATCTGGCGCGGGGCTTGCTGGCCGGAGCTAGGGTTTTGCGTCGGAGCGGCGTTGGTCCTGGTCTTCTGGTCCTCCTCCTCCTCGCTGGTGCGTACAGGGCTGCTGCAGGGGACCTCCTCGTCCTCCTCGATCACCTCCACGTCGAGCTTGACGGCCGGATCGACGAGGGGACGATGTACTAGCGGTGGCCGGCGATGGGGTAGATGGTGGCGTCGGTGAAGAGGGAGGGGAGGAGCGGCAGCCGCCCTGGGGTGGTTTGGTGAGGCAGAGGAAGGAGGGGAAGGGATAAGGGCGAGCCTAGAGGGAGGTGGTGCCGTGGGGAGGTGGTGAAGGGAAAAAGGTGGCTCGGGTGCCACCTTTTCCTCCTCCTCACGTGCTCGAGCTGGGAGGCCAGGGCAGGCACGGGCTGGGGCAGGTAGACATGGGGAGGGACTGCAGGTGGGCCGGAGAGGGGTAGGCTCGGGTGGGGCTGCTGTGGCAGGGAGAGAGCTAGAGAGGGAGAGGAGGGTGGCATGGAGCTAGGGTAGGAGGGGGGCTCAGGCTAGGTTTTGTTTAGGGTTGGGGTAGAGAGAGGGAGTAGATGGAGATGATCATATTTGAATACAAATGGGACATGCTAGTGTGTAGGTGCCACTAGGTATTTAGTAAGCCCAAAAATATCCCAACATGATAATAACCCCAAAACAACCCATATGGAAGCTAGGTAAAAGGTTCCACTCACAAGGCATGCAAAGGTGGCCATGTGGCTCTCATAAACCAATAATGTGGAAACACTATGGTGCCTATATGAGAGCATGTGGATATAGAGATGGATCCATCCCAACGCACATGAGCTAGAGGTAAAACCAAATAAAGTGCAAAGCTCATATTTAGTTGGATGGTGGAATTATAAGGTGGTGACAGAGAAAGGTGATGGAGTTGAATAAAAGATATGCCCCCAACTCAACTTGGGCATTTAAACAATATATCAAGAACCAAATACAATATCAAGAGACAAATACAATTTACAATGCATATGAGAGAAGAACCAACACAAAAAGGGTTTTATATGATGCTCAAAATGCAAGGTGGCATGATGACATGAGCATGATATAATGATGATGCAACAATTATATGTAGGAAGTAGCATTTATATAGACTAGGCTAGTAGCATTGCAATTGTTAGACAATTGGGATGCTACAACTCTCCCCCACTAAACAAGAATCTCGCCCCGAGATTCCTAGGAAAAAGAAAAAAACACAAGGAGAGGCGGGTGTTCGAACGACGGTGACCCTCACGTCCCCAAGTTGATGAACAACGGAATGGTGCGACCACTACACCTTGCAAAACTTGCTAGACTTGTTGCGAGTCTTGCGTTTTGCTTGAGAAACAACGGGTTAGAAGAGTTGAAGGATTGTCGTGAGACAAGAAGGATAGGATGGGCATAGCTCCGGTTTTCCTCAAGAAACATGGTAAAAGAATATAACCACTTGTGAAAGAAAGGAAAAGATGATGTATCATGGATACAGAAAGACACACCGTTAAGATTAAAGATTTACTGATACGAGAGAGGATGAATCTTTGTCTCGCCGGAAGAAAAAGAGCTAGATTGGAGGGGTTTGGAACCACTATTACAATAGCATCGTATCTTCCCTCGGATTTGAGAAAAGAAGTCCGGAAACAATATTGCCTTCAAACAATAGAGTCCCTTGATATCAACAGAAAGATTTAGTTAGACATCGTCGGATTAGATTCTTGTTGCGCCGGTAAGACCCAAGGATCACGCAATTTAGGTGCGCAGATATAACTTCCAGAGACGGATGTGAAGCCAGATCATGGTGGAATCCCAAGAAGCAAAGAATATGGAGGATCTGGAGTTTATTGTAGAGATACTTATTGCTTTCTTTAGCCTTAAGGCTAACGCAATGGATTTTCTGCTGATGGCATCAACCATAATTGTCTTTACCACAGAAAAAGAATTGATGAAACAAAGAGAGAGATAGTTTCCTTTCATCTTGTTTGGGGATATCGAGCATCGGTAGCAAGACGAGGATAGAAAAAGGTTTGCGTTTGTTTCCACCAGATAATTGAGGATTTTGCTCCGTGTAGAAAGGGTGAGATCACCAACAAGAGATTATTGATTACTTTCTTCGAAAGAGCACTCCGGAAAAACAAGGACGGAAGTAAAAGTATCAAGGGATAAAGGCCACTTCTAACTTCCGTGGAATGAGTGAAATCACATTAATTCACCAATTCAATGTACAAGAGCGAATGATAAGAGTAGTGGTATGGTAGCTACTCCATCCCGCACTCAAAGCATTACTCCGCACATGAATAAGAAAATCATGCAACCCAACTACCGAAACAGACTGAAGGTGTTGGGAAAAACTCATAGAACTCCGTTAGAAAACAAGGATAGATGCAAACGATTCGCCGGATTCATAGATAGATAAATATGATGATGTTGTCGTCATGTCGAAAGTACCAAGCCACCGGAAAGATATAAAGGAAGATCACGGAGAAGAACTGCAAGGTTCAACCGCTATAGAAAAGATAGCACCAACTTGAACAGAAGGAATACAAGATCTGGAAAGTCTTCATGGCCTCCGGTGGATTGAGCATAGACGATAGAGCGAGAGGGTTTCAAGAGATTACTTAACGAGATTGAGGTGAAAGAACTCCATGTTCTTCTTGAAATGATTGAGAGAGATTTAGCAGCCTTGAGGAAAATCTTCAGCGGAACGACGATGATAACTTGCCAACAAGGAACATCTCCGGATTGGTTGAAGATGGAGGATGGAATTAACAATGGACTTGCTGATTCCAGAGTTGAAGTAATGTATTTAGCAGAAGGACGTGGTCGAGATATGTGACTTCAAAAAGTCAGAATTCTCACTTTGAGACTTTGCACACAGGCAGTGCTCACGAAGCTCGAGAGAAAGAGACATAGATGATCTTCCATGTCCTTCCATAGATATCGAATAGGCAAGCATATTATCAACATATACCACCATGGATTAACAAGATATTCCCAGAATACCAAGTTCAAGAGGCGGGAGAACGAACAAATGCTCGAAACACTTTCTGAGCTCAACGCTCTTTGAAAGATCAACGTTACGAGTAAGGATTCCTGTTAAAGAAGATGCGCTGACAGAATAGGTTAACTGGTCCTTCGGAAGAAAAAGAGATGTCACCTGGTTCACATTGTCGATTGGATCACCGGTTACAAAGATAAAGAGATCTTGGATAAGAACCGATGATAGCTCATACCTTAAGCAAAGCTATCAGAGACGAAAAGATGCAATTCCCTCGTATCCAGGAGAATTGTGCAAATATGGGGTTCAAAAGGATGTGCAGCATGATGGACAGATGATAGACCGCCGTAGTGCTTGGAGAAACTCTGGATTGCCAAAGATGCTTGAATATGCATAGATATGATCACGGTGTACTCAAAATCACAGGAGATAACTGTCACCATTTGGAGGATAGTGGTGATTGCATTTTCCATATTCCACTCAAGATAAGTGTCATATAGCTATGCCGAGAACCAAATTACAATCACCAGCATCGGATCGACACATGTTATGTAATTAGCCCAAGAGAATTGGAGATGAAATGAAACTCTAGGATTAAGCGCCGGTGACAAAAGAATGAGTTAGCATGGACATGCTGATAAAAGGGAGAGAGATAATGTTTCACACACGACTGAAAAGGAGTGTGGAAGCACAGAGGTATCAAAGAAAAAATTTCCGCATTTTTCGGCATTAAAATACCAATAGATGCGCAACAACACTTATCAGGTAGCGATTAGCAACTGATGGTTTCACAGAATGTGGAGTTGCTAGAAGGAAGGACACTCTTAAGAAGATGGCACCGGTTAACAAGGAGTCAGATAGATCGCGCTGGTATTCAAAAGCCTGTCAGTATGGAATGTACCAACATTTGATAACCAAAGGCAGATAAAGATAACATGTTGGATACAACAGATAGACAAGGAATAACACACACTCACACACACTCAACCTATGGTACTACGGAAACCCAGAACACGTGAATCCTAGTTTGAATTTCAGAAGAGGATAGAAAACGTTACACTTCCTTACCAGAAAAAGGTGGATGGGTGGGTAAGAAGAAAAGTGGAAGCAGTCCTACTCTCGCGTTTTGTTTTTCCCTAGTATACATAGCTACCAAAAATATTTGCTAGACTGACAACGACCATTTGGCTGAGACCCTGAAGGGCGGGATGGCTCTGATACCAATTGTAACTACCTCGGTGAATTACGCTCCTAGTTACAAGCCTGGATGAGCGAAAATGGTTAAAATAGTACGGTGGGGCCCAAATGCCACTCACAGGTAGACCTTTCGGCCGTCCTAACCATTTCCAAACATCGGGACAAGAACGGGCGGCGTAATCGGCAGGCGAAGGGATCAACTACACACACAAATGAGTATGTATGCAAGCCACCATACAACAGTCCTCAGAGCCATTCCATCTAAAAGAAATAAAAATATTGCAACGCCATACGGCAAGATCCAAATATCCTAGATAGATATATAGTTTAGGATATCTCCTCATACATCAAACATCAGAGTATCAGGCGGAAGCGGCAAACAAGATCCGAGTACGGATAAGAAGCAAATCGGCATAAGATGCCCCATAAATAAACACAGCCCGCCCACAGATCTCACGGATCCCCGTTCCCGGAATCTCTACACCGAATGATCGTGGTCCACATCGTCCGTCTCCTCCACCCAGTATCCATCTTGTGAGTGTACCTGTTCATCTGAATCAAACAATTTATCGTGTGAGACCCTAGGGGTACTCAGCAAGTCTTTATGCCTCTAAAGGGGACACAACCTGGGGTGACGCAATTGCAGCAAAAGATAATACCTAACAGTTCTATAGATACTCGCTAACCATCCTCCTAACCAAAGATAGACGGATGTCCGTGAATTAAGAGCAACAGTTATAACAGTAATATTAACAGATCCATCCTCCTCCTCGCTTACCAACGAGGAAGCGGACGAACACCCCCATCCGTTGGCAGTTTTATTATCCATTCCATGAGTGTTGCGCTATTTACTAGTCAGTTACTTAGTCAAATTAAAAGCGGTACTTTAGTTATACTTGTCTATGATCGAGAAACTGTGCTCCAAGTCGTCCATAACCGCGGACACGGCTTTCAGAAAGTTTTACCCTGCAGGGGTGCACAAATAGCAACACACACTCGATCAACCTCGGAAAAACCAAATCAAAACCCAACGAGGCTTTCACGACAAAGCAATCACAAGATTCAGAAATATTTCAGGGGGCCACCCCATTAAGCTACCCGCAACGAAGTTAGCTGACTCCGAAACGGACTCAAGGTTTGGGTGGACGGCTGTAAACGACTGGGAACCCGAAAGTGTGACTGGGCTTGTCGATACCACGAAATCGTGTCCCGATCCTAAACAGTACAGGTGCAGTACATCGCACAATTTAAATAAAGCAGTAAAGCATGGCATAAGTACAGGATAGTAAATAAAACCTCAAACTAGTTTGTGGCCCCAAGAAATAAGAATGAATCAAGCTCTGGCTCAGGGGGGTCCCATAAGCCTCCCGGATGTGGATAGAGCGAATACTCAAGGAACAGGAATCAAGTACTCGGGGTCCTACGGGACACAAGTGAGCATGAAAAACCAAATAGCAGATATTGCTCACCGGTGCCACTTTCATTAGTTATCCCATACTACTCAGGTTAAGTTGTTTAGGTACCTCGTTATCCATCAGACACTCACATACCCTACACATGCTGTTCTACGACTCGCATGGCTCAAACAACTCCTGTAGTAATGGCTCATGGGATGGAGGAACAAGCTTCGGTGGGGTTTAAAAGTAAAGGTTATGCAGTACTTGGGATTCAGTTTAATGCAATCGCGACTCAATGATGCAAGAATAAGATAGAGGCAATAGGTACTATATGTATGCAAGCATGTGGTAGTGCTTGCCTGGCAGCTTTGTTGAAGCGAGAGAAGGATCTGGGTAGTGCTCCTGGGTTTCTTGATATATCCCCTGCTCAGCGTCTATTCGAGGAAGAACCAAACAAACAAGGGCCAACATAAATAAAGTGCACAAGCATATGAATAAAATGCGACAAGCAAACAATCATGCCATGATGAATGATGCACAATTTGCATGGCAATAAAGTAGCATGGCATGGGTGAGGTGTGGAATACAAGAATAAAGCCTTTTATTGAGTTTTGGTCACATTTTATACTCAATTAAGTTGCTGTACACTTTATATTTATATGATGCATGCTTCAAAACAGAACAAGGGATGCATAAACAGAAAGGTCTCGTCGCGCTGATCGATTTAGACATATCATTTGTTAAATTTGGAGTTATAAAACAAAAGTTATTAATTAATTAAGAAAAGGGCATTTTCTTGTAATTTAAATCAACTTGAAATTTTAAGTGTTCAAAATATATTTTGGATAGCATATTTGAATTCCTCATATTTTTCTGATTTGAAAACATATATTATTTGTATTATTTGAATTCATATTTTAAAAGTTATTTAAATACTGATTTGAAATTTGAATTTAAATCAAATTTGAAAAGATTTAATTTAAAACAGAAAACAGAAAGGCCTTTTATTACTCAGGCAAACCTAGCCACAGTCAGTGACAGGTGGGACCGCTGCTGACTGGGACACACGCGTTAGTGGGTGAACCGGCCGAGGCTGACAGGTGGGGTCGAGCTGGAGCGCGGGTTAAGGAAAAACAAAAGACAGGGGGGTATCGGCAAAAAGGCACGCGCTACTGTTTTTCTTCCTCTGTCTCTGACGAAACTGACGGTGCGCACGACGACAGCGGGCGCGCGGCGCGGTGGGGATTCGATCCAGGGACCTGGGGTGCGCGCGCGGAGGCGGCAGCCACTAGGCTAGGCTGGGGTTGTTGACAGAGGAGCGGACGCAGGCTAGGTAGGGTTTTGCGCGACGCGAGGGCGTGCAGACGCCAGCGCACTCCGGCGCGCAGAGACCGTTCGACGAAAAGACCGGCGAGCACAGGCGACGACAGCGAAGAGGGGCGTGTCTGGGAGGGAGAGAGGCTCACCGCGGGTTGGTCGGTGTGGTCGGAGGAGCTCGGGGCGGTCGCGATCTGGCGCGGGGCTTGCTGGCCGGAGCTAGGGTTTCGCGTCGGAGCGGCGCTGGTCCTGGTCTTCTGGTCCTCCTCCTCCTCGCTGGTGCGTACAGGGCTGCTACAGGGGACCTCCTCGTCCTCCTCGATCACCTCCACGTCGAGCTTGACGGCCGGATCGACGAGGGGACGATGTACTGGCGGTGGCCGACGATGGGGTAGATGGTGGCGTCGGTGAAGAGGGAGGGGAGGAGCGGCAGGCGCCCTGGGGTGGTTTGATGAGGCAGAGGAAGGAGGGAAAGGGATAAGGGCGAGCCCAGAGGGAGGTGGTGCCGTGGGGAGGTGGTGAAGGGAAAAAGGTGGCTCGGGTGCCACCTCCTCACGTGCTCGAGCTGGGAGGCCAGGGCAGGCATGGGCTGGGGTAGGTAGACATGGGGAGGGACTACAGGTGGGCCGGAGAGGGGTAGGCTCGGGTGGGGCTGCTGTGGCAGGGAGAGAGCTAGAGAGGGAGAGGAGGGTGGCATGGAGCTAGGGTAGGAGGGGGGCTCGGGCTAGGTTTTGTTTAGGGTTGGGGTAGAGAGAGGGAGTAGATGGAGATGATCATATTTGAATACAAATGGGACATGCTAGTGTGTAGGTGCCACTAGGTATTTAGTAAGCCCATAAATATCCCAACATGATAATAACCCCAAAACAACCCATATGGAAGCTAGGTAAAAGGTTCCACTCACAAGGCATGCAAAGGTTGCCATGTGGCTCTCATAAACCAATAATGTGGAAACACTATGGTGCCTATATGAGAGCATGTGGAGATAGAGATGGATCCATCCCAACCCACATGAGCTAGAGGTAAAACCAAATAAAGTGCAAAGCTCATATTTAGTTGGATGGTGGAATTATAAGGTGGTGACAGAGAAAGGTGATGGAGTTGAATAAAAGATATGCCCCCAACTCAACTTGGGCATTTACACAATATATCAAGAACCAAATACAATATCAAGAGGCAAATACAATTTACAATGCATATGAGAGAAGAACCAAATCAAAAGGGTTTTATATGATGCTCAAATGCAAGGTGGCATGATGACATGAGCATGATATAATGATGATGCAACAAATATATGTAGGAAGTAGCATTTATATAGACTAGGCTAGTAGCATTGCAATTGTTAGACAATTGTGGAACAAGGGCTTCTCCTGAACCTTCTGGCTACTCCTCTCTTGGAAGAAAAGGTTCGCTCCTTTCAGCGTGGTGATCCGCACACCAAAAAGATCATCTCAAAACTTCAGCTTCCGAAGTATGAGTCCTTCCACGTCGATGATCAAGGCACACTTTTCTTTGAACACCGGATGTTTGTTCCGAACTACCCGGGTTTGAGAGAGCAAGTTCTCAAGGAGGCGCATGAATCTGTTCTTTCTATCCACCCTGGCAGCACAAAGATGTACATGGACTTGAAAACACAATATTGGTGGCCGGGATTGAAACGATATTGTGCCAAGTATGTCTCGGAGTGTGATGTCTGCCGCAGAGTGAAAGCTGTCCATCAGAAACCTTACGGTCTTCTACAGCCATTGAAACCCCCGGAATGGAAATGGGAGAAAGTAGAGATGGACTTCATCACTGGTTTTCCAAGGTCGCAGAAGGGCAACAATGCAATCTTTGTTGTCATTGACAGGCTTTCTAAAGTGGCTCACTTCTTCCCCGTCAAGGAAACAATTTCTGGAATTCGGTTGGCTGAGCTCTATATCAACAGAATTGTCTCTCTGTATGGGGTTCCGCTTGAGATCAGTTCAGACCGTGGGAGCATCTTCACTTCCAAGTTCTGGGAAAGTTTCCAAAATGCTTTGGAAACAAAATTGAACTTCAGCACAGCTTACCACCCTCAGTCGCAAGGACAAGTTGAAAGGATCAATCAGATTCTGGAGGATGTGCTTCGTGCTTGCGTCATCTCTTTTGGCATGAAGTGGGAGGAATGTCTTCCTTATGCCGAATTCTCTTACAACAACAGCTTCCAGAAAAGTCTGAAGATGGCACCATTTGAGTCTCTCTATGGCCGCAAATGCAGAACTCCGATTGGTTGGTCGGGTGCAGGACAAAGAATATGGTTTGGCCCTGACATTGTAACTCAAGCGGAGGAGAAGGTGCACATCATTCTTGAAAATCTGAAGATTGCTCAAAGTCGCCAGAAGAGCAATTATGACAGAAAGCACACGGACATGGTGTATGTCCCTGGTGATCTCGTTTACCTTCGTGTCACTCCCATGAAAGGCACGCACCGTTTTGGTATCAAAGGAAAGCTGGCTCCTAGATACATCGGTCCTTTCAAAATTCGTGTAAGAAGAGGAGAAGTTGCTTATGCTCTTGAGCTCCCGGAAAAACTCAAGGTTCATGATGTTTTCCACATCTCTCAACTCAAGAAGTGCTTCAAGGATCCCGGCAGGACCATGGATGATGAGCTAATCAATCTCCAAGAAGACCTGTCTTATCAAGAACACCCCACAAAAATCCTTGAGATCGCAGAAAGAAGGACTCGCAACAAGTCCATCAAGTTCTGCAAGGTGCAGTGGTCGCACCATTCCGTTGATGAAGCCACTTGGGAGCGTGAAGATGAGCTCCGTGCCAACTATCCTACCCTCTTTGAGTCTTCTTCTTCTTCCTAGAATCTCGGGGCGAGATTCCTGTTTAGTAGGGGAGAGTTGTAGCATCCCATTTGTCTAACAATTGTAATGCTACTTGGTCTAGTAATATAATGGCTACTTCATATATACAATTGTTGCATCATCATTATATCATGCTCATGTCATCATGCCACCTTGCATTTGAGCATCATATAAAACCCTTTTGATTTGGTTCTTCTCTCATATGCATTGTAAATTGTATTTGCCACTTGATATTGTATTTGGTTCTTGATATATTGTGTAAATGCCCAAGATGAGTTGGGGGCATATCTTTTTTTGACTCCACCACCTTTCTTGTCATCACCCCATCATTCCACCATTCCACCATATATGAGCATTGCAACTTATTTGGTTTTTACCTCTAGCTCATGTGGGTTGGGATGGATCCAATTCTATCTCCACATGCTCTCATCTTAGCATCATGTGGTTTTCACATTATTGATATGTGGAGAGCCACATGGCCACCTTTGCATGCTATGTTGTAGACTTGCCTCTACTAGCTTCTATGTGGGAATTATTCTATATGTGTACATGCATGAAGCTATAATTTAGCCATGTGATGATCTAGTGGAGAAACACACCCTAGTATGGTCATATAGCTTCATATATGTGCATATGTTCAATATTTTCCATATTGCATGGTAGTATTCAAATTTGAGTGCATGCATGATATAAATGCCCATGTGTATTTCTAGTTGTTTTCACAATTGGCACCATGGCATTTAATGTATTTGCATGGGCCATGCAAAGCACCACCATTCTTTCTCCTTTGGTTTCTCTTTGGTTTATGAGTGGATCCTTTCTTTGTGAGCTTCCTTTCTCTCTTATTCTAAAACCCCCCTCATCTTGATCTTGTGCTTGGATCATGTGAAAACCTCACACCACCTCTTCTCTCATCTCTCCTCTCTCTAACCTAGCTTAAACCCTAAACCTAATCACCTCATCTAATCTAATCCTATTTACACCTTTCCCCTCTCATCTCACCCTCTCTCCTAAACCCTAAGCCGAGCCTCCCTAGCTCCCTTCCTCTCTCTATCATGCATGCCCCACATGGCAACCCCTCTCCCTGGCCCCCCCACTCCATCTACTCCCTCTCTCTACCCCAACCCTAAACAAAACCTAGCCCGAGCCCCCCTCCTACCCTAGCTCCATGCCACCCTCCTCTCCCTCTCTAGCTCTCTCCCTGCCACAGCAGCCCCACCCGAGCCTACCCCTCTCCGGCCCACCTGCAGTCCCTCCCCATGTCTACCTGCCCCAGCCCATGCCTGCCCTGGCCTCCCAGCTCGAGCACGTGAGGAGGAGGAAAAGGTGTCACCCGAGCCACCTTTTTCCCTTCACCACCTCCCCACGGCACCACCTCCCTCTGGGCTCGCCCTTATCCCTTCCCCTCCTTCCTCTGCCTCACCAAACCACCCCAGGGCGCCTGCCGCTCCTCCCCTCCCTCTTCACCGACGCCACCATCTACCCCATCGTCGGCCACCGCCAGTACATCGTCCCTTCGTCGATCCGGCCGTCAAGCTCGACGTGGAGGTGATCGAGGAGGACGAGGAGGTCCCCTGCAGCAGCCCTGTACGCACCAGCGAGGAGGAGGAGGACCAGAAGACCAGGACCAGCGCCGCTCCGACGCGAAACCCTAGCTCCGGCCAGCAAGCCCCGCGCCAGATCGCGACCGCCCCGAGCTCCTCCGACCACACCGACCAACCCGCGGTGAGCCTCTCTCCCTCCCAGACACGCCCCTCTTCGCTGTCGTCGCCTGTGCTCGCCGGTCTTTTCGTCGAACGGTCTCTGCGCGCCGGAGTGCGCTGGCGTCTGCACGCCCTCGCGTCGCGCAAAACCCTACCTAGCCTGCGTCCGCTCCTCTGTCAACAACCCCAGCCTAGCCTAGTGGCTGCCGCCTCCGCGCGCGCACCCCAGGTCCCTGGATCGAATCCCCACCGCGCCGCGCGCCCGCTGTCGCCGTGCGCACCGTCAGTTTCGTCAGAGACAGAGGAAGAAAAACAGTTGCGCGTGCCCTTTTGCCGATACCCCCCTGTCTTTTGTTTTTCCTTAACCCGCGCTCCAGCTCGACCCCACCTGTCAGCCTCAGCCGGTTCACCCACTAACGCGTGTGTCCCAGTCAGTAGCGGTCCCACCTGTCACTGACTGTGGCTAGGTTTGCCTGAGTAATAAAAGGCCTTTCTGTTTTCTGTTTTAAATTAAATCTTTTCAAATTTGATTTAAATTCAAATTTCAAATCAGTATTTAAATAACTTTTAAAATATGAATTCAAATAATACAAATAATATATGTTTGCAAATCAGAAAAATATGAGGAATTCAAATATGCTATCCAAAATATATTTTGAACACTTAAATTTCAAGTTGATTTAAATTACATTAAAATGCCCTTTTGCATTAATTAATTAATAACTTTTGATTTATAACTCCAAATTTAACAAATGATATGTCTAAAATGATTAGCTCGACGAGTCCTTTCTGTTTATGCATTCCGTGTTCTGAATTGCAGCATGCATCATATAAATATAAAGTATACAGCAACTTATTTGAGGATAAAATATGATTAAAACTCAGTAAAAGGCTTTATTCTTGTGTTCCACACCTCACCCATGCCATGCTACTTTATTGCCATGCAAATTGTGCATCATTCATCATGGCATGATTGCTTGCTTGTCGCATTTTATTCTTATGCTTGTGCACTTTATTTATGTTGGCCCTTGTTTGTTTGGTTCTTCTTCGAATAGACGCTGAGCAGGGGATATATCAAGAAAACCAGGAGAACTACCCAGATCCTTCTCTCGCTTCAACTGAGCTGCCAGGCAAGCACTACCACATGCTTGCATACATATAGTACCTATTGCCTCTATCTTATTCTTGCATCATTGAGTCGCGATTGCATTAAACTGAATCCCAAGTATTGCATAGCCTTTACTTTTAAACCCCACCAAAGCTTGTTCCTCCATCCCATGAGCCATTACTACAGGAGTTGTTTGAGCCATGCGAGTCGTAGAACAGCATGTGTAGGGTATGTGAGTGTCTGACAGATAACGAGGTACCTAAACAACTTAACCTGAGTAGTAATGGGATAACTAATGAAAGTGGCACCGATGAGCAATATCTGCTATTTGGTTTTTCATGCTCACTTGTGTCCCGTAGGACCCCGAGTACTTGATTCATGTTCCTTGAATATTCGCGCTATCCACATCCGGGAGGCTTATGGGACCCCCCTGAGCCAGAGCTTGATTCATTCTTATTTCTTGGGGCCACAAACTAGTTTGAGGTTTTATTTACTATCCTGTACTTATGCCATGCTTTACTGCTTTATTTACGATTGTGCGAGGAGCACCTGTACTGTTTAGGATCGGGACACGTTTTCGCGGTATCGACAAGCCCAGTCACACTTTCGGGTTCCCAGTCGTTTATAGCCGTCCACCCAAACCTTGAGTCCGTCTCGGAGTCAGCTAACTTCGTTGCGGGTAGCTTAATGGGGTGGCCCCCTGAAATATTTCTGAATCTGGTGATTGCTTTGTCGTGAATGCCTCGTTGGGTTTTGATTTGGTTTTTCCGAGGTTGATCGAGTGTGTGTTGCTATTTGTGCACCCCTGCAGGGTAAAACTTTCTGAAAGCCGTGTCCGCGGTTATGGACGACTTGGAGCACAGTTTCTCGAACATAGACAAGTATAACTAAAGTACCGCTTTTAAATTTGACTAAGTAACTGACTAGTAAATAGTGCAACACTCATGGAATGGATAATAAAACTGCCAACGGATGGGGGGGTTGTTCGTCCGCTTCCTCGTTGGTAAGCGAGGAGGAGGATGGATCTGTTAATATTACCGTTATAACTGTTGTCATTAATTCCCGGACATCCGTCTATCTTTGGTTAGGCGGATGGTTAGCGAGTATCTATAGAATTGCTAGGTATTATCT
This sequence comes from Avena sativa, assembly GCA_916181665.1. NCBI lineage: Eukaryota > Viridiplantae > Streptophyta > Magnoliopsida > Poales > Poaceae > Avena > Avena sativa. The sequence goes on along the minus strand of OV702283.1, from coordinate 147,487,794 downwards.
TTTGTTGCAATTGCGTCACCCCAGGTTGTGTCCCCTTTAGAGGCATAAAGACTTGCTGAGTACCCCTAGGGTCTCACACGATAAATTATTTGATTCAGATGAACAGGTACACTCACAAGATGGATACTGGGTGGAGGAGACGGACGATGTGGGCAACGATCATTCGGTGTAGAGATTCCGGGAACGGGGATCCGTGAGATCTGTGGGCGGGATGTGTTTATTTATGGGGCATCTTATGCCGATTTGCTTCTTATCCGTACTCGGATCTTGTTTGCCGCTTCCGCCTGATACTCTGATGTTTGATGTATGAGGAGATATCCTAAACTATTATATCTATCTAGGATATTTGGATCTTGCCGTATGGCGTTGCAATATTTCTATTTCTTTTAGATGGAATGGCTCTGATGTACTGTTGTATGGTGGCTTGCATACATACCCATTTGTGTATGTAGTTGATCCCTTCGCCTGCCGGTTATGCCGCCCGTTCTTGTTCCGATGTTTGGAAATGGTTGGGACGGCCGAAAGGTCTACCTGTGAGTGGCATTTGGGCCCCACCGTACTATTTCAACCATTTCCGCTCATCCAGGCTTGTAACTAGGAGCGTAATTCACCGAGGTAGTTACAATTGGTATCAGCGCCAGGTTTCGATCCTGGGACCTGTGGGTTATGGGCCCACCACGCTTCCGCTGCGAAACCTCTGATACCAATTGTAACTACCTCGGTGAATTACGCTCCTAGTTACAAGCCTGGATGAGCGGAAATGGTTGAAATAGTACGGTGGGGCCCAAATGCCACTCACAGGTAGACCTTTCGACCGTCCCAACCATTTCCAAACATCGGGACAAGAACGGGCGGCGTAACCGGCAGGCGAAGGGATCAACTACATACACAAATGGGTATGTATGCAAGCCACCATACAACAGTACATCAGAGCCATTCCATCTAAAAGAAATAGAAATATTGCAATGCCATACGGCAAGATCCAAATACCCTAGATAGATATAATATTTTAGGATATCTCCTCATACATCAAACATCAGAGTATCAGGCGGAAGCGGCAAACAAGATCCGAGTACGGATAAGAAGCAAATCGGCATAAGATGCCCCATAAATAAACACATCCCGCCCACAGATCTCACGGATCCCCGTTCCCGGAATCTCTACACCGAATGATCGTTGCCCACATCGTCCGTCTCCTCCACCCAGTATCCATCTTGTGAGTGTACCTGTTCATCTGAATCAAATAATTTATAGTGTGAGACCCTAGGGGTACTCAGAAAGTCTTTATGCCTCTAAAGAGGACACAACCTGGGGTGACGCAATTGCAGCAAAAGATAATACCTAGCAATTCTATAGATACTCGCTAACCATCCGCCTAACCAAAGATAGACGGATGTCCGGGAATTAATGACAACAGTTATAACGGTAATATTAACAGATCCATCCTCCTCCTCGCTTACCAACGAGGAAGCGGGCGAACAACCCCCCCCCCATCCGTTGGCAGTTTTATTATCCATTCCATGAGTGTTGCACTATTTACTAGTCAGTTACTTAGTCAAATTTAAAAGCGGTACTTTAGTTATACTTGTTTATGTTCGAGAAACTGTGCTCCAAGTCGTCCATAACCGCGGACACGGCTTTCAGAAAGTTTTACCCTGCAGGGGTGCACAAATAGCAACACACACTTGATCAACCTCGGAAAAACCAAATCAAAACCCAACGAGGCATTCACGACAAAGCAATCACCAGATTCAGAAATATTTCAGGGGGCCACCCCATTAAGCTACCCGCAACAAAGTTAGCTGACTCCGAGACGGACTCAAGGTTTGGGTGTACGGCTGTAAACGACTGGGAACCCGAAAGTGTGACTGGTCTTGTCGATACCGCGAAAACGTGTCCCGATCCTAAACAGTACAGGTGCTCCTCGCACAATCATAAATAAAGCAGTAAAGCATGGCATAAGTACAGGATAGTAAATAAAACCTCAAACTAGTTTGTGGCCCCAAGAAATAAGAATGAATCAAGCTCTGGCTCAGGGGGGTCCCATAAGCCTCCCGGATGTGGATAGCGCGAATATTCAAGGAACAGGAATCAAGTACTCGGGGTCCTACGGGACACAAGTGAGCATGAAAAACCAAATAGCAGATATTGCTCACCGGTGCCACTTTCATTAGTTATCCCATTACTACTCAGGTTAAGTTGTTTAGGTACCTCGTTATCCGTCAGACACTCACATACCCTACACATGCTGTTCTACGACTCGCATGGCTCAAACAACTCCTGTAGTAATGGCTCATGGGATGGAGGAACAAGCTTTGGTGGGGTTTAAAAGTAAAGGCTATGCAATACTTGGGATTCAGTTTAATGCAATCGCGACTCAATGATGCAAGAATAAGATAGAGGCAATAGGTACTATATGTATGCAAGCATGTGGTAGTGCTTGCCTGGCAGCTCAGTTGAAGCGAGAGAAGGATCTGGGTAGTGCTCCTGGTTTTCTTGATATATCCCCTGCTCAGCGTCTATTCGAAGAAGAACCAAACAAACAAGGGCCAACATAAATAAAGTTAACAAGCATAAGAATAAAATGCGACAAGCAAGCAATCATGCCATGATGAATGATGCAAAATTTGCATGGCAATAAAGTAGCATGGCATGGGTGAGGTGTGGAACACAAGAATAAAGCCTTTTACTGAGTTTTAATCATATTTTATCCTCAAATAAGTTGCTGTATACTTTATATTTATATGATGCATGCTACAATTCAGAACACGGAATGCATAAACAGAAAGGTCTCGTCGAGCTAATCATTTTAGACATATCATTTGTTAAATTTGGAGTTATAAATCAAAAGTTATTAATTAATTAATGCAAAAGGGCCTTTTTTATGTAATTTAAATCAACTTGAAAGTTTAAGTGTTCAAAATATATTTTGGATAGCATATTTGAGTTCCTCATATTTTTCTGATTTGAAAACATATATTATTTGTATTATTTGAATTCATATTTTAAAAGTTATTTAAATACTGATTTGAAATTTGAATTTAAATCAAATTTGAAAAGATTTAATTTAAAACAGAAAACAGAAAGGCCTTTTATTACTCAGGCAAACCTAGCCACAGTCAGTGACAGGTGGGACCGCTGCTGACTGGGACACACGCGTTAGTGGGTGAACCGGCCGAGGCTGACAGGTGGGGTCGAGCTGGAGCGCGGGTTAAGGAAAAACAAAAGACAGGGGGGTATCGGCAAAAGGGCACGCGCTACTGTTTTTCTTCCTCTGTCTCTGACGAAACTGACGGTGCGCACGGCGACAGCGGGCGCGCAGCGCGGTGGGGATTCGATCCAGGGACCTGGGGTGCGCGCGCGGAGGCGGCAGCCACTAGGCTAGGCTGGGGTTGTTGACAGAGGAGCGGACGCAGGCTAGGTAGGGTTTTGCGCGACGCGAGGGCATGCAGACGCCAGCGCACTCCGGCGCGCAAAGACCGTTCGACGAAAAGACCGGCGAGCACAGGAGACGACAGCGAAGAGGGGCGTGTCTGGGAGGGAGAGAGGCTCACCGCGGGTTGGTCGGTGTGGTCGGAGGAGCTCGGGGCGGTCGCGATCTGGCGCGGGGCTTGCTGGCCGGAGCTAGGGTTTCGCGTCGGAGCGGCGCTTCTCCTGGTCTTCTGGTCCTCCTCCTCCTCGCTAGTGCGTACAGGGCTGCTGCAGGGGACCTCCTCGTCCTCCTCGATCACCTCCACGTCGAGCTTGACGGCCGGATCGACGAGGGGACGATGTACTGTCGGTGGCCGATGATGGGGTAGATGGTGGCGTCGGTGAAGAGGGAGGGGAGGAGCGGCAGGCGCCCTGGGGTGGTTTGGTGAGGCAGAGGAAGGAGGGGAAGGGATAAGGGCGAGCCCAGAGGGAGGTGGTGCCGTGGGGAGGTGGTGAAGGGAAAAAGGTGGCTCGGGTGACACCTTTTCCTCCTCCTCACGTGCTCGAGCTGGGAGGCCAGGGCAGGCACGGGCTGGGGCAGGTAGACATGGGGAGGGACTGCAGGTGGGCCGGAGAGGGGTAGGCTCGGGTGGGGCTGCTGTGGCAGGGAGAGAGCTAGAGAGGGAGAGGAGGGTGGAATGGAGCTAGGGTAGGATGGGGGCTTGGGCTAGGTTTTGTTTAGGGTTGGGGTAGAGAGAGGGAGTAGATGGAGTGGGGGGCCAGGGAGAGGGGTTGCCATGTGGGGCATGCATGATAGAGAGAGGAAGGGAGCTAGGGAGGCTCGGCTTAGGGTTTAGGAGAGAGGGTGAGATGAGAGGGGAAAGGTGTAAATAGGGTTAGATTAGAGGAGGTGATTAGGTTTAGGGTTTAAGCTAGGTTAGAGAGAGGAGAGATGAGAGAAGAGGTGGTGTGAGGTTTTCACATGATCCAAGCACAAGATCAAGATGAGGGGGGTTTTAGAATAAGAGAGAAAGGAAGCTCACAAAGAAAGGATCCACTCATAAACCAAAGAGAAACCAAAGGAGAAAGAATGGTGGTGCTTTGCATGGCCCATGCAAATACATTAAATGCCATGGTGCCAATTGTGAAAACAACTAGAAATACACATGGGCATTTATATCATGCATGCACTCAAATTTGAATACTACCATGCAATATGGAAAATATTGAACATATGCACATATATGAAGCTATATGACCATACTAGGGTGTGTTTCTCCACTAGATCATCACATGGCTAAATTATAGCTTCATGCATGTACACATATAGAATAATTCCCACATAGAAGCTAGTAGAGGCAAGTCTACAACATAGCATGCAAAGGTGGCCATGTGGCTCTCCACATATCGATAATGTGAAAACCACATGATGCTAAGATGAGAGCATGTGGAGATAGAATTGGATCCATCCCAACCCACATGAGCTAGAGGTAAAAACCAAATAAGTTGCAATGCTCATATATGGTGGAATGGTGGAATCATGGGGTGATGACAAGAAAGGTGGTGGAGTCAAAAAAGATATGCCCCCAACTCATCTTGGGCATTTACACAATATATCAAGAACCAAATACAATATCAAGAGGCAAATACAATTTACAATGCATATGAGAGAAGAACCAAATCAAAAGGGTTTTATATGATGCTCAAATGCAAGGTGGCATGATGACATGAGCATGATATAATGATGATGCAACAATTGTATATATGAAGTAGCCATTATATTACTAGACCAAGTAGCATTACAATTGTTAGACAAATGGGATGCTACAACTCTCCCCCACTAAACAGGAATCTCGCCCCGAGATTCTAGGAAGAAGAAGAAGACTCAAAGAGGGTAGGATAGTTGGCACGGATCTCATCTTCACGCTCCCAAGTGGCTTCATCAACGGAATGGTGCGACCACTGCACCTTGCAGAACTTGATGGACTTGTTGCGAGTCCTTCTTTCTGCGATCTCAAGGATTTTTGTGGGGTGTTCTTGATAAGACAGGTCTTCTTGGAGATTGATTAGCTCATGATCCACGGTCCTGCCGGGATCCTTGAAGCACTTCTTGAGTTGAGAGATGTGGAAAACATCATGAACCTTGAGTTTTTCCGGGAGCTCAAGAGCATAAGAAACTTCTCCTCTTCTTCCACGAATTTTGAAAGGACCGATGTATCTAGGAGCCAGCTTTCCTTTGATACCAAAACGGTGCGTGCCTTTCATGGGAGTGACACGAAGGTAAACGAGATCACCAGGGACATACACCATGTCCGTGTGCTTTCTGTCATAATTGCTCTTCTGGCGACTTTGAGCAATCTTCAGATTTTCAAGAATGATGTGCACCTTCTCCTCCGCTTGAGTTACAATGTCAGGGCCAAACCATATTCTTTCTCCTGCACCCGACCAACCAATCGGAGTTCTGCATTTGCGGCCATAGAGAGCCTCAAATGGTGCCATCTTCAGACTTTTCTGGAAGCTGTTGTTGTAAGAGAATTCAGCATAAGGAAGTCATTCCTCCCACTTCATGCCAAAAGAGATGACGCAAGCACGAAGCATATCCTCCAGAATATGATTGATCCTTTCAACTTGTCCTTGCGACTGAGGGTGGTAAGCTGTGCTGAAGTTCAATTTTGTTCCCAAAGCATTTTGGAAACTTTCCCAGAACTTGGAAGTGAAGATGCTCCCACGGTCTGAACTGATCTCAAGCGGAACCCCATACAGAGAGACAATTCTGTTGATATAGAGCTCAGCCAACTGAATTCCAGAAATTGTACCATAACAATTAAATATGCAAAACAAGCCACACATCACAACAGTTGGCCTTGTTTTGCTTCGTGCACCACCACCTCGGGCTCTCAACATCAACACCAAGCCCGGGTCTACTATTGCTCGTGCCAACTGTGTCAACGCCACTCAAGCTGAGCATACACCTGGAGTTGTGATGGGTATGCTTCTCGTTAACTCAGTCCCTGCACGAGTTTTGTTTGATTCTGGTGCTTCACATTCTTTTGTTTCGCATAAGTTTGCACATGAGCATGATCTGGATATGGTTCCCTTATCACGTCGTCTGGTGGTACAATCTCCTGGTTCAAACATGAGGGCTGTTCATATCAGCCATGGCAATCAAATTGAGATTGGTGGCTCTTCGTTCTCGGCGTCCTTAATTGTTCTGGGCAATTCTGACATTGATGTCATCTTGGGCATGGATTGGTTGACAGCAAATGCAGCTGTGATTGATTGTGCTGAACGCTCGGTTTCTCTAAAGATTCCTGAAGGCCATATAGTCTTTTCTCCAAGTCTGACTCCTGCTATCCAGCTTTTCTCTTTGGCGGCTCTGAATGATGATGCTATGGAAGCTATTCAGAGTGTTCCGGTGGTCTGTGAGTTCCCAGATGTCTTTCCTGAAGAGTTGTCGGGTATGCCTCCGGATCGTGAGGTTGAGTTTGTAATTGAGCTTGAACCTGGAACGGCTCCTATCTCCAAGCGGCCTTATAAAATGGGTCCTGCTGAGTTGGCTGAACTCAAACGTCAGCTTGATGAACAAGAGAAGTTGGGTTTCATTCAACACAGTACTTCTTCTTGGGGTAGCCCAACAATCTTTGTGAAGAAGCGAGACAGGACTGATAGACTTTGTGTTGACTATCGGGCTCTCAATGCTAAAACCATCAAGAATAAATATCCCCTTCCGCGGATTAATGATCTCTTCGATCATCTAGCTGGAGCTGTGGTGTTCTCTAACCTTGATTTGAGAAGTGGTTATCACCAAATCAAGATTCGCAAGGAAGATGTTCCTAAAACAGCTTTCACCACCCGCTATGGCCTGTATGAGTACACGGTCATGTCTTTCGGTCTCACCAACGCACCTGCCACCTTCTCCAGGCTCATGAACTCGGTTTTCATGGAGTATCTTGATAAGTTCGTTGTGGTCTATCTGGATGACATCCTAGTCTATTCTAAGTCAAAGGAAGAACATGAAGAACACCTTCGGTGTGTACTAAACAAGCTTCGTGAGAACCGCCTGTATGCAAAGTTCTCCAAGTGTGAGTTTTGGCTGCCTCAAGTAACCTATCTTGGTCACGTCATCTCTGCCAAGGGCATTGCAGTCAACCCGGAAACTGTAAAGACAATTGTTGAATGGCTTCCTCCTGTTAATGTCAAAGAAGTGCGGAGTTTCCTTGGTTTGGCTAGTTATTGCCGTCGCTTCGTTCAGAACTTTTCGAAGATAGCGAAGCCTCTTACCGATCTCCTCAAGAAAGGCAAGAAATACCTTTGGACTCCTGCATGTCAAGCAAGCTTTGAGACACTCAAAGAGAAGCTCACTTCCACGCCAGTCTTGGTTCCTCCGGACACATCTAAGCCTTTCCAGATATTCTGTGACGCCTCTTTGCAAGGATTGGGTGCGGTCCTTATGCAAGAAAAACCAGTTGTTGCTTATGCCTCTCGACAGTTGACGACGCATGAGATCAACTATCCTACACATGACCTCGAGCTCGCAGCAGTTGTCTTTGCTTTGAAACTATGGAGGCATTACTTGCTGGGCAACCGTTGTGAAATCTTTTCTGATCACAAGAGTCTGAAGTATATCTTCACTCAGCCTGATCTCAACCTTCGGCAGAGGAGGTGGATTGAAGCAATCAATGATTTTGATTTGACCATCAACTACACTCCGGGCAAAGCTAATGTCATGGCCGATGCTCTCAGCCGCAAAGCTTATGTCAATAACCTCATGATGGAAGAACAACAGCCTCTCTTGTGCGAGGAATTCCATCAGCTCAACCTTGAAATTGTGGAACAAGGGCATCTCCTGAACCTTCTGGCTACTCCTCTCTTGGAAGAAAAGGTTCGCTCCTTTCAGCGTGGTGATCCGCACACCAAAAAGATCATCTCAAAACTTCAGCTTCCGAAGTATGAGTCCTTCCATGTCGATGATCAAGGCACGCTTTTCTTTGAACACCGGATGTTTGTTCCGAACTACCCGGGTTTGAGAGAGCAAGTTCTCAAGGAGGCGCATGAATCTGTTCTTTCTATCCACCCTGGCAGCACAAAGATGTACATGGACTTGAAAACACAATATTGGTGGCCGGGATTGAAACGATATTGTGCCAAGTATGTCTCGGAGTGTGATGTCTGCCGCAGAGTGAAAGCTGTCCATCAGAAACCTTACGGTCTTCTACAGCCATTGAAACCCCCGGAATGGAAATGGGAGAAAGTAGAGATGGACTTCATCACTGGTTTTCCAAGGTCGCAGAAGGGCAACAATGCAATCTTTGTTATCATTGACAGGCTTTCTAAAGTGGCTCACTTCTTCCCCGTCAAGGAAACAATTTCTGGAATTCAGTTGGCTGAGCTCTATATCAACAGAATTGTCTCTCTGTATGGGGTTCCGCTTGAGATCAGTTCAGACTGTGGGAGCATCTTCACTTCCAAGTTCTGGGAAAGTTTCCAAAATGCTTTGGGAACAAAATTGAACTTCAGCACAGCTTACCACCCTCAGTCGCAAGGACAAGTTGAAAGGATCAATCAGATTCTGGAGGATATGCTTCGTGCTTGCGTCATCTCTTTTGGCATGAAGTGGGAGGAATGTCTTCCTTATGCTGAATTCTCTTACAACAACAGCTTCCAGAAAAGTCTGAAGATGGCACCATTTGAGGCTCTCTATGGCCACAAATGCAGAACTCCGATTGGTTGGTCGGGTGCAGGAGAAAGAATATGGTTTGGCCCTGACATTGTAACTCAAGCGGAGGAGAAGGTGCACATCATTCTTGAAAATCTGAAGATTGCTCAAAGTCGCCAGAAGAGCAATTATGACAGAAAGCACACGGACATGGTGTATGTCCCTGGTGATCTCGTTTACCTTCGTGTCACTCCCATGAAAGGCACGCACCGTTTTGGTATCAAAGGAAAGCTGGCTCCTAGATACATCGGTCCTTTCAAAATTCGTGGAAGAAGAGGAGAAGTTGCTTATGCTCTTGAGCTCCCGGAAAAACTCAAGGTTCATGATGTTTTCCACATCTCTCAACTCAAGAAGTGCTTCAAGGATCCCGGCAGGACCGTGGATCATGAGCTAATCAATCTCCAAGAAGACCTGTCTTATCAAGAACACCCCACAAAAATCCTTGAGATCGCAGAAAGAAGGACTCGCAACAAGTCCATCAAGTTCTGCAAGGTGCAGTGGTCGCACCATTCCGTTGATGAAGCCACTTGGGAGCGTGAAGATGAGCTCCGTGCCAACTATCCTACCCTCTTTGAGTCTTCTTCTTCTTCCTAGAATCTCGGGGCGAGATTCCTGTTTAGTGGGGGAGAGTTGTAGCATCCCATTTGTCTAACAATTGTAATGCTACTTGGTCTAGTAATATAATGGCTACTTCATATATACAATTGTTGCATCATCATTATATCATGCTCATGTCATCATGCCACCTTGCATTTGAGCATCATATAAAACCCTTTTGATTTGGTTCTTCTCTCATATGCATTGTAAATTGTATTTGCCTCTTGATATTGTATTTGGTTCTTGATATATTGTGTAAATGCCCAAGATGAGTTGGGGGCATATCTTTTTTTGACTCCACCACCTTTCTTGTCATCACCCCATCATTCCACCATTCCACCATATATGAGCATTGCAACTTATTTGGTTTTTACCTCTAGCTCATGTGGGTTGGGATGGATCCAATTCTATCTCCACATGCTCTCATCTTAGCATCATGTGGTTTTCACATTATTGATATGTGGAGAGCCACATGGCCACCTTTGCATGCTATGTTGTAGACTTGCCTCTACTAGCTTCTATGTGGGAATTATTCTATATGTGTACATGCATGAAGCTATAATTTAGCCATGTGATGATCTAGTGGAGAAACACACCCTAGTATGGTCATATAGCTTCATATATGTGCATATGTTCAATATTTTCCATATTGCATGGTAGTATTCAAATTTGAGTGCATGCATGATATAAATGCCCATGTGTATTTCTAGTTGTTTTCACAATTGGCACCATGGCATTTAATGTATTTGCATGGGCCATGCAAAGCACCACCATTCTTTCTCCTTTGGTTTCTCTTTGGTTTATGAGTGGATCGTTTCTTTGTGAGCTTCCTTTCTCTCTTATTCTAAAACCCCCCTCATCTTGATCTTGTGCTTGGATCATGTGAAAACCTCTCACCACCTCTTCTCTCATCTCTCCTCTCTCTAACCTAGCTTAAACCCTAAACCTAATCACCTCCTCTAATCTAATCCTATTTACACCTTTCCCCTCTCATCTCACCCTCTCTCCTAAACCCTAAGCCGAGCCTCCCTAGCTCCCTTCCTCTCTCTATCATGCATGCCCCACATGGCAACCCCTCTCCCTGGCCCCCCACTCCATCTACTCCCTCTCTCTACCCCAACCCTAAACAAAACCTAGCCCGAGCCCCCCTCCTACCCTAGCTCCATGACACCCTCCTCTCCCTCTCTAGCTCTCTCCCTGCCACAGCAGCCCCACCCGAGCCTACCCCTCTCCGGCCCACCTGCAGTCCCTCCCCATGTCTACCTGCCCCAGCCCGTGCCTGCCCTGGCCTCCCAGCTCGAGCACGTGAGGAGGAGGAAAAGGTGGCACCCGAGCCACCTTTTTCCCTTCACCACCTCCCCACGGCACCACCTCCCTCTGGGCTCGCCCTTATCCCTCCCCCTCCTTCCTCTGCCTCACCAAACCACCCCAGGGCGCCTGCCGCTCCTCCCCTCCCTCTTCACCGACGCCACCATCTACCCCATCGTCGGCCACCGCCAGTACATCGTCCCCTCGTCGATCCGGCCGTCAAGCTCGACGTAGAGGTGATCAAGGAGGACGAGGAGGTCCCCTGCAGCAGCCCTGTACGCACCAGCGAGGAGGAGGAGGACCAGAAGACCAGGACCAGCGCCGCTCCGACGCGAAACCCTAGCTCCGGCCAGCAAGCCCCGCGCCAGATCGCGACCGCCCCGAGCTCCTCCGACCACACCGACCAACCCGCGGTGAGCCTCTCTCCCTCCCAGACACGCCCCTCTTCGCTGTCGTCGCCTGTGCTCGCCGGTCTTTTCGTCGAACGGTCTCTGCGCGCCGGAGTGCGCTGGCATCTGCACGCCCTCGCGTCGCGCAAAACCCTACCTAGCCTGCGTCCGCTCCTCTGTCAACAACCCTAGCCTAGCCTAGTGGCTGCCGCCTCCGCGCGCGCACCCCAGGTCCCTGGATCGAATCCCCACTGCGCCGCGCGCCCGCTGTCGCCGTGCGCACCGTCAGTTTCGTCAGAGACAGAGGAAGAAAAACAGTAGCGCGTGCCCTTTTGCCGATACCCCCCTGTCTTTTGTTTTTCCTTAACCCGCGCTCTAGCTCGACCCCACCTGTCAGCCTCGGCCGGTTCACCCACTAACGCGTGTGTCCCAGTCAGCAGCGGTCCCACCTGTCACTGACTGTGGCTAGGTTTGCCTGAGTAATAAAAGGCCTTTCTGTTTTCTGTTTTAAATTAAATCTTTTCAAATTTGATTTAAATTCAAATTTCAAATCAGTATTTAAATAACTTTTAAAATATGAATTCAAATAATACAAATAATATATGTTTTCAAATCAGAAAAATATGAGGAATTCAAATATGCTATCCAAAATATATTTTGAACACTTAAAATTTCAAGTTGATTTAAATTACATTAAAATGCCCTTTTGCATTAATTAATTAATTAATAACTTTTGATTTATAACTCCAAATTTAACAAATGATATGTCTAAAATGATTAGCTCGACGAGACCTTTCTGTTTATGCATTCCGTGTTCTGAATTGCAGCATGCATCATATAAATATAAAGTATACAGAAACTTATTTGAGGATAAAATATGATTAAAACTCAGTAAAAGGCTTTATTCTTGTGTTCCACACCTCACCCATGCCATGCTACTTTATTGCCATGCAAATTGTGCATCATTCATCATGGCATGATTGCTTGCTTGTCGCATTTTATTCTTATGCTTGTGCACTTTATTTATGTTGGCCCTTGTTTGTTTGGTTCTTCTTCGAATAGACGCTGAGCAGGGGATATATCAAGAAAACCAGGAGCACTACCCAGATCCTTCTCTCGCTTCAAATGAGCTGCCAGACAAGCACTACCACATGCTTGCATACATATAGTACCTATTGCCTCTATCTTATTCTTGCATCATTGAGTCGCGATTGCATTAAACTGAATCCCAAGTATTGCATAGCCTTTACTTTTAAACCCCACCAAAGCTTGTTCCTCCATCCCATGAGCCATTACTACAGGAGTTGTTTGAGCCATGCGAGTCGTAGAACATCATGTGTAGGGTATGTGAGTGTCTGACGGATAACGAGGTACCTAAACAACTTAACCTGAGTAGTAATGGGATAACTAATGAAAGTGGCACCGGTGAGCAATATCTGCTATTTGGTTTTTCATGCTCACTTGTGTCCCGTAGGACCCCGAGTACTTGATTCCTGTTCCTTGAATATTCGCGCTATCCACATCCGGGAGGCTTATGGGACCCCCCTGAGCCAGAGCTTGATTTATTCTTATTTCTTGGGGCCACAAACTAGTTTGAGGTTTTATTTACTATCCTGTACTTATGCCATGCTTTACTGTTTTATTTACGATTGTGCGAGGAGCACCTGTACTGTTTATGATCGGGACACGTTTTCGCGGTATCGACAAGCCCAGTCACACTTTCGGGTTCCCAGTCATTTACAGCCGTCCACCCAAACCTTGAGTCCGTCTCGGAGTCAGCTAACTTCGTTGCGGGTAGCTTAATGGGGTGGCCCCCTGAAATATTTCTGAATCTGGTGATTGCTTTGTCGTGAATGCCTCGTTGGGTTTTGATTTGGTTTTTCCGAGGTTGATCAAGTGTGTGTTGCTATTTGTGCACCCCTGCAGGGTAAAACTTTCTGAAAGCCGTGTCCGCGGTTATGGACGACTTGGAGCATAGTTTCTCGAACATAGACAAGTATAACTAAAGTACCGCTTTTAAATTTGACTAAGTAACTGACTAGTAAATAGTGCAACACTCATGGAATGGATAATAAAACTGCCAACGGATGGGGGGGTTGTTCGTCCGCTTCCTCGTTGGTAAGCGAGGAGGAGGATGGATCTGTTAATATTACCGTTATAACTGTTGTCATTAATTCCCGGACATCCGTCTATCTTTGGTTAGGCGGATGGTTAGCGAGTATCTATAGAATTGCTAGGTATTATCTTTTGCTGCAATTGCGTCACCCCAGGTTGTGTCCCCTTTAGAGGCATAAAGACTTGCTGAGTACCCCTACGGTCTCACACGATAAATTATTTGATTCAGATGAACAGGTACACTCACAAGATGGATACTGGGTGGAGGAGACGGATGATGTGGGCAACGATCATTCGGTGTAGAGATTCCGGGAACGGGGATCCGTGAGATCTGTGGGCGGGATGTGTTTATTTATGGGGCATCTTATGCCGATTTGCTTCTTATCCGTACTCGGATCTTGTTTGCCGCTTCCGCCTGATACTCTGATGTTTGATGTATGAGGAGATATCCTAAACTATTATATCTATCTAGGATATTTGGATCTTGCCGTATGGCGTTGCAATATTTCTATTTCTTTTAGATGGAATGGCTCTGATGTACTGTTGTATGGTGGCTTGCATACATACCCATTTGTGTATGTAGTTGATCCCTTCGCCTGCCGGTTACGCCGCCCGTTCTTGTCCCGATGTTTGGAAATGGTTGGGACGGCCGAAAGGTCTACCAGTGAGTGGCATTTGGGCCCCACCGTACTATTTCAACCATTTCCGCTCATCCAGGCTTGTAACTAGGAGCGTAATTCACCGAGGTAGTTACAAAGAAGATAAGGGTCCCTTTTTATAGGCAGCCCCCTCCACGAACCGTTTTCTGACCGTTGTAGAAAAGTCAGACCGGAGACTCCGGTCTACACCGGAGACTCCGGCCAATCTCCGAACCAGCCTCCAGACTGCCCATCTGACTGACCCAGGCCAATCTTGCCCCAGCAACACGGGAGACTCCGGTCTTCTAACACCGGAGACTCCGGAATGAACAAAGTCCGGAGACTCCGGAGTAACCTCCGGTGCAGGCTCCGGACCCCCAGACAGAATGTCCCAGCCAGATCCTAGGAGGCACCTCCGGAGCTAGAACCGGAAACTCCGGACCACACCGGAGACTCCGGTCTAGAGTTTCCAGAACAGTGGCATATGAATGTGGTCTTTTCCCAAGTTTGAGGGTGTTGTTCATTTATCAAAACACCAACCTGTGGACAATAACAAACTGTAAAATGATCTACTTGTTGTTAACGAACACCAAAAGTGATTATGACAATAAATGCCCTTTCAATCTCCCCCTTTTTGGTGTTCGATGACAACAAGTGATTTGCATGGAATAACATATAAATGTGGCTCCCCCTGACTATGTGCAACAAGATAATTAAGTAAAACATGTAAGGTGGATAGTATCAACGATAGCACACATAAGTCTCACATGAGTTACAATAGATGGTGCACACAAGCACATAGTAATAGACACACATAAAGTTCAAGTTCGAAAATGGCAAATAGAAGGCAAATAAGGCAAATAAGGGCAGATAGTCGCAAATCCTAAATCCCAAGTCCATGCAAACCGATGAGAATGTCTTATCCCCCTTTGGCATCGAAACGCCAAAAAAGGGAAAAGACCTACACTAGCGCCCCCAACCACTCAGTAGTCATCGTCATCCTGGGCATCCTCATCCTCCTCCTAGTCACCATCATCCTGATCATAGTCATCATCATCATCCTCAGGGACAGCAGGAACTTTGTCGTGAGGGCGAGAAGAAGAAGTACCCTGGTACCCAAACCCTGAGGTGACATCAGCAAATGTCTTCCAATCCACCAGACTATCCTGTTGAGCATTCCATGCCCCAAATGAGTGTATGATCAGACTTTGTGGACTGCTGAGCTCCATGCTCATCATTGTATTCATCTTCACCTTCCTCATTATCCTCAGCACCTTGTTCCTTGATCTCTTTGAGAAGCTTCTCAATGCGACGGTTGCTTTGGTAGGATGCATGCTGCTGCTTGCGAATGTCGACGTTCATGCAACAAAGGGTACTCTCCCAAAAGCTGGCCTTCTTGACCCTCTCATGCACATAGTCTCGAGTCATAGTAGGCATAGGGGCATTGGAGGCATTCTTCCTCCAAACTCTAGGTGGGGAGGGAGCCCTCTCCGTCTCAATCTCCTCATCATCATCATCCCCATAGCGACGCCTTGGAGTAGGCCCCATGCGCCCCTTCTGCTGCAAAGAGACCAGAGTGTGCTCAGTGAGGTGTGGTGGTATGCCATGTGGAGAATCATGCTCCTGGGAGTGGATGAGCCTCATAACCAAGGGTGCATATGGAGGAGATTTCTTGTAAAGAATGGCATGGGACATCTCCTCGAAAATGAAGTCCATCACATCAATAGGTGCAGCATCAGCCTCAGGTCCAGCATTGAAGATCCGGTGAGTATGGTACAGGAGGTTGACAAGCCCACCCCTAATAGCATCATCATTTCCAGCACTTGGAGCAATAGTGTGACAAAAAATCCTCAGCATAAGGTTGTAGAGGGTCTTGAGTCCCTTGGAACCCCCCACAACACCTTCATCATACAGAGGTGCCAGCTTCAACTTGTTCTCACCCAAAGCAGCTGAGTGCATGCGCAGTCCCACAGGAGTGGATAATCCATGGAAGGTCTCAAAGATTACATTGGCAAAGTCATGAAATGTAGTCGTGCAGCGAGTGGTGCCAGTCATCCACACCATGGTCCTGTCAAGGTCAGTCCCAAACACAACTGTGGCATAGAACTGCTAGACAAGATGGACATTGTAGTCTTCACGCAGCTCCATCAAGTTGTAGAGACCCAGCTTCTCACAGATCCACAGGGCATCATTGAAGTAAGGGCTCTGGCGCATTTGCTCAACACTCATGAACTTCTGAGGGCAGACAGGTGATCTGGTGAGTACACCATACACATCCTTCATGAACACAGCCTGTTCTTTCCTCCAGTAACGAGGGTCCTCACTGGTACGAGGCAGCGCATAGAAATCTGTCTTTCTCAGCTCACGGTACTCCTCTTTAGACATTTTGGCTAAGGTCTGCAGGTTGTCATACTTGGCCCTCTTGGCACGGTCCTCCTGTTCAGCCCTCTCCTGATCCCTCTTCATGTAAGCTGCATCACGTGCCCGCTGTTTCCGGTTGGACGGAGGCACGATAAACTGACCCTGAGCTTCATCATAGCGAGGATTTCCCCTTTGGGACTTGTCCTTGGTACGACGAGGACGACTAGAACCATCACCTGTGAGCAGCAGTGAGGGAGATAGCATGGAGATGAGTATATATGTCCCAAAGATGCATTACAAGAGATTTGATGCATTTCTAGACTATTTTTGATTCACCCAACACCGGAGTCTCCGCACCTTACACCGGAGTCTCTGTCTCAGACCGGAGTCCCAGGACCGGAGACTCCGGTCTGAGCTGGAGACTCCGGACCTAAGTCTGGAATCTCCGGTCGGGAGGCTCGGGTATGAGGTGGGAAGATGATGGTGAGGGTGAATCTAGTATATCGGGCAATGCAACAAGGCTAAAGTACTAGAGTGCACGCAAACAAGTGATTCCAATGGACAAATTAGCAACAATCCTCAAAAAACACATCTAGAGATGAACACTGGGAGAAAAATAGAGGAGAGGCACCAGATCCGTCCATGGGATAAATTCCTCTTGTGGGAATGACCCAATGGAGGAGAGGGGAAGGTTGGCCGGTGGCACGGCGGATCCCGGGGGCTTCTTGACCTCTGGGGAGGATTTTTGGAAGAGGGGGCGACGGGGTTGAAGGTAGGTGACGGGGTGAAGAATGGTGAACTGTTGTCCCAGTTCACCCCGTGCCCCCTTCTTTAAGTGACAGAAACCGTCCGGACCGGAGACTCCGGTCTTCCTCGACCAAAAGTTCTAGGAAAAGTGTTTGGGGACATATATGAGAGATATATGGTTTTTAAGATAGGTATAGGGCTTGGGTTGAGACATCAAACTGTGAAGAACCAACAAGAGCCATAGGGTTTCAAAAAATGTTCAGAAAAGCTCCAAGAGACTAGAATCAAGCAAATGACAAACATGAGTAAGTTCCAACCTCTCAAATGAGAGAGGGCGGTGGCCTAGGCCACCATATTTGAGTATACTTGGCTTGGCACCATGAAGATATATCTTGGGTCCATTACCAAAACTCATCATTAAGCTCACATATCACTAAATGATATTAAGAGGAATGATTTTGATTGCTTTGGGCATAATGGGGGAGGGATGATCCAATCAATTAGGATTGCACTCCCCCTATTTCCATGCCTACACCTAAACCAAATATGAGATGAAACATAGGTGAGGGTGCAAGAATATCAAGTCAAGCTCCTTGAATCTACGATATTTAGTTCATTACTCAAGTAGCAAAACCTTGCTTCATCAAGTGGCTTCGTGAAGATATCGGCAAGTTGATCTTTGGTTGATACATATGATAGATCAATATCACCTCGAGCAACATGATCTCTAATGAAGTGATGGCGAATCTCAATATGCTTTGTCCTTGTGTGATCCACCGGGTTGTAGGCAATATTGATGGCACTTTCATTGTCACATAGAAGAGGCACTTTGTCACAATGGACACCGTATTCCTTTAAAGTTTGCCTCATCCATAGCAATTGGGTGCAAGCACTAGCAGCTGCCACATACTCGGCTTCGGCGGTGGAGAGAGATATACAATTTTGCTTCTTGGAAGACCAATATACCAAGGACCTACCAAGGAATTGGCAAGCCCCGGATGTTGATTTTCTATCATCCTTGTCACCCGCCCAATCTGAATCCGTGTATCCACAAAGAGCAAATGTTGAGCCTTGAGGATACCAAAGACCATAAAATGGGGTATGAACCAAATATCGAAAGATTCTCTTGACCGCCATTAAATGTCTTTCTTTAGGAGCCGCTTGATATCTTGCACACACACCTACACTCAACACAATATCGGGTCTAGATGCACAAATGTAAAGCAAAGAACCAATCATAGACCGGTATACCTTTTGATCCACATCTTTACCATTTGGATTTTGTTCTAGATGAGTCTTTGTAGCCATGGGAGTAGGAGCTCCATTTAAATCTTGCATTTTGAATCTCTTGAGCATATCTTGAGTATAGTTGGCTTGATTGAAGAATGTCCCTCCTCTAACTTGCTTGATCTCAAAGCCAAGAAATACTCTCAACTCTCCCATCAAAGACATCCGGAACCTACTAGTCATAAGTTTTGAGAATTCATCATTAAAAGATTTGTTAGATGAGCCAAAGATAATATCATCAACATATATTTGGCATACAAAAATCTCCCCATTGACCCTCTTAGTAAAAAGAGTGGGATCGATTTTCCCAACCTCAAAGCCACGGTCAAACAATAACTCTCTAAGGTGCTCATACCACGTGCGTGGGGCTTGCTTGAGCCCATAGAGCACCTTATCAAGTTTGTAGACATGGTTTGGGAAGTTGGGGTCCTCAAATCCCGAGGGTTGCTTAACATATACCAATTCATTTAATGGACCATAAAGAAATGCACTTTCTACATCCATTTGTTGCAACTTAAAGTTATGATGTGCCGCATAAGCAAGAAGGATACGGATGGACTCAAGGCGAGCCACGGGCACATAAGTCTCTCCATAATCAATGCCTTCAATTTGAGAATACCCTTGTGCAACCAATCTAGCCTTGTTCCTTACTGTAATTCCATGCTCATCTTGCTTGTTCTTGAATATGCACTTTGTTCCAATAACATTGCGGCAATCCTTTGGCTTCTCAACTAACTTCCATACTTTGTTTCTCTCAAAGTTTTTGAGTTCTTTGTGCATAGCTTCTAACCAATCCGAATCTTCAAGGGCTTCCCACACTTTCTTTGGTTCAATCATGGAGATGTGTGCTTGGTGTTCACTGAACCTCTTCAATTGTGCTCTTGTGGAAATACCTTTCCTTAGATCACCAACTACATTTTGTAGAGTGTGATCTCTTAATTCCAACATTCTTTCCTTTCTAACTTCGCGACGAGCGTGGATCTCCGTGTTGTTTCTTGGGGGACCCTCTTCATTATTTTGATCCTCGTCTTGACCATCATCTTGACCTTGATCATCATTGGAATCATCCTCTACATTGGGAGGCAAAGATTGACCTTGGTCTTGATCAAGTGCTCTTCTAGCGTCAATTTGAGCTTGTCTCAAAGCAGCTTGTACGGATCTTCCTTGAGAAATTGACTTGGCACCACTTGACAATCTGTCGAATGGACCAAGCTCCCTTTGACTAGAGTTGTCACTTTGATCACCATGTTGAGGGTCCACATCTTGTCTTTGGCTTGATTCAATGTCCTCTTCGATGGATGGAGCATGTTGAGGTTGTGAAGATGAGGGCTCCACTTGAGTGGAGCATAGTTCTTCTCGATCCGCCATAAGGGGTTCCTCAATGGGGCGTATATGTCCCACACCCATTCTTCCTATGGAATCCTGAGGTATTTCATCATCTGCATCACAAGCATCAACACGCCCCCCTTGGGGACCATCATATTCTTTGAAGGTCACACTACAATATTCTATGACGGCTCCGGAGAGCTTATCATAGATTCTATAAGTGTGAGATTCGAGACCATAGCCAACAAAAATACCCTCTAATGCTTTAGACTCGAATTTAGACAAACGAACACCTTTTATGAGATAGAAACACTTACAACCGAACACCTGGAAGTAAGATACGTTAGGCTTGTTACCGGTAAGAATTTCATATGGAGTCTTGTTGATTTCTTTGGCGGAGGTAGAGCCGGTTTGAAGCATGGCAAACAGTGGAAATGGCTACGGCCCAAAAGTTGTATGGAGATTTAAACTCCGCCAACATGGTCCTAGCCATCTCAATAAGAGTCCGGTTCTTCCTTTCGGCCACGCCATTTTGTTGAGGGGTGTATGCAGCGGAATATTGATGTTTAATCCCCTCATCACTAAGGAAATCATTCAAGGTGTAGTTCTTGAACTAGGTGCCGTTGTCACTTCTAATGATCAACACGGGAACATTGTATTGCCTTTGGACCAAATTGATGAAGTCGATGAAGGTCTTTTGAGTCTCACTCTTCAATTTGAAGAAATAAACCCAAGAGTATCTTGAAAAGTCATCAACAATCACCAAGCAATATTTCTTCCCACCAAGACTTGCATGAGATGGAGGACCAAAGAGGTCCACGTGGAGGAGCTCCAAGATCTTGGTGGACTTGATGTGGTTCTAAGGCTTGTGAGGAGCATCATGCATCTTCCCTAGAACACATTCCCTACAAACATGATCTTTGGCAAAGGAAACATTTTCTTTTAGTCCAACAATATGGCCCTCCTTGTGGAGACTTTGCAAAGTTCTCATATTGACATGCGCCAGTCGGTGATGCCATAACCAACCCACATCGGCCTTTCCGAATAAGCACATCGCACTTGTAGTGGCTTGTCCCGAAAAGTCCACCACATACAAGTCATGTTCGACATACCCAACGAAAGCGACCTTGAGAGACTTGCTCCACATGAGGACCACAAGATCATTATGTAAAAAGACGGAAAACCCCATCTTTCCAAGAGCATAGACTGAAAGTAAATTGTACCCAAGGGTCTCAACAAGCATGACGTTCACGAGTGTAATGTCGTGAGCAACCACAACTTTGCCAAAACCCAATACCTTAGATTTTGACTTGTCGGCATAAGTCACGGTGATTTGATCATCATTTGGCTTTAAGTCCTTGACAATAGATGAGCTTCCGGTCATATGACTTGTGCAACCACTATCAATCACCCACTTTGACCCTCTAGAAGCATAAGTCTACAAAAGATCAAGCTAATTTTTAGGTACCCATTTTTCAATGGGTCCTCTTTTGTTAGCAACAAGGGTCTTGGGAACCCAAATAGACCAAGCAATATAACCATCAAATGGGCCAACATATTGTGCATACACATCACCATAATAATCACGCATTAGAACATAGTGAGGGTTAGCACTACCCGCAAAGTCATCATGGGACATAGTTTTACCACTTGTGGTCTTACTACCCACAATGGCCTTGTTAGTTTCTTGTGTGGGCTTGGCCTTCTTCTTCTTGTTGTTCTTCTTCTTCTTAGAATTGGAGACAAATCCAATGCCCCCTTTATCACCACTAGGCCTTTGCTTACTCAAAAGATCATCAATGGATTTGTTGCCTTGTGGAAATGTGGCCTTAGCAAGCTCCCCCTTCAACCTAGCATTCTCTTCAAGAATAGTTGTACTACTAGATGGAATGAAGTTACTAGGTGAAGGAATATTGGCCAATTGAGTTTGAAGCGTTTCATGGGACTTTGTGAGTGACAAGAGTTCACTCTCCAAAGCCTTGTGGGCCTTGTTAAGCAACCTAAAGTCCTCGGCAAGTTTTTCATGAACCACACCAAACTCAATATTGTCCTTTTTAGCACTTTTGTATTTAGCAATAGCATGATCACGCTCTTTGATGAGTTTGTTAACAATAATGTCATTGGCCTCATCAAGCCCTTCAAGTTCTAATTCAAGTGACAACCTAGTTTCTTGTTCTTCTTCTAGAGCATTGTTTAAGGCCTCTAGCTCAATCATGTGTTCATGTCCAAGTTTGCATCTTACATCTAGAAGCTCTTGAGTATGTGAAAGTTGATCTAGGATGTTTCAAAAATGTAACTTATCATCTCCTTCTAGGTTAGTCATAAACTCATCAAAGGAAATTAATTCCTTTTTAACATCAAGAGACATCTCATCATCAATTTCATCATTATCTAAGGGAGTAGAGCAGGATGATGAGGATACCTCCGTTCCTCTTGCCATAAGGCAAGTGACGTTCTTGGTGGGAGAGTTCTCATTTGGAGAATCGAAGAGAGAGAATGTCGGAGTAGAGATGGTGGCTAGAGCAGCCACACCATGAGAAGTTTCCTCTTCCTCATCTTCATCATCTTCATTGTCGAAGGAGTATTCTTCATGAGTGATCAAGACAATTTCTCCCGACTTATTGTTGATGGGATTCTTCTTGATGAAAGGTTTCTTGTAAGGTGCCTTGAGAGTCTTCTTCAACACAAGCTTACCCCCATGATCTTCTCTCTTCTCATAGGGACAACTTGCTACAATGTGATAGCGGTCACCACAATTAAATCAAGTTCTCAATCTCGTTGTATTTTCTCTTTTCCCATTTGGGTTTCTTTTTCTTTGCATTTCCATCTTGGCCTTGGCGGGGTTCTTCCAAAAGTTTTTAGCATAGAAGGCCATATATTGACTATGAGCAATCTTGACTTCATCGGGGTGGTCCATGGAGAGCCCTTCATCACTATCATCTTCATCCCCATGATCCACAACTTTGGCCTTCAAAGAAACATTGACAACATTGCTCATACCAAGGGCACGATCACGGGCATCTTTGGCATTCTTGGCGGCAACCTTGAAAGCGGCCATCTCTTGCATAACTTCATTTGAGGTCATGAGATGGTAGTTGTGTCTTCCTTGTATACTCTTCAAGTCGGTGGGCTCAAAAGGCATGAGTGCACTCACATATTTCCTTTTTATCCAAGCATCATCCACATGTGAGGCACCCTGATTTCTAAAAGCGGTGGCGGTGGTCTTGAGCCTTGGGTACATGTCTTCATGAGCTTCACCTTCTTTCATGTAGAAGCCTTAGGCTTCATTGCTTAGAGCATCATATCGGTTCCTCCTCATACTCTCATTTCCAACAAACAACACAGTGAGAGCATCCCAAGCTTCCTTGGCAATGCTAAAGTGCTCAATGTGTGGGTAATCCTTTGTTCCCAATCCTTATTGAATCATATGCAAAGCAGTGGCATTGAGTTGACTATTGACAACCTCTCTTCTTGTCAAGTTGTTTGGATCCCCAATAAAGAGTCCATGCTCGATGATGTTCCATAGTTCAATGCAAGAGCTGCGCACATGAGTTCTCATTAGTGATTGCCATTGAGCAAAAGTAGCGGACTCTTCTAGCTTAGGTGGGTCACCTCTATTGTACACATGAGGGTGAGGGACGGGAGGATCGGGAGAGTACCAAGAATCACGGTGCTCACCCTTCCCCCCATCAAGTTGTGTGGAGGAATTAGCGTTGTCTAGTTTACCTCCCACCACCATACCCTCGGGGGATACCGAAGTATTCTCTTTAGGTACAACGGATGGTAGATCCTCTTGAGGAGATGGGGGTGATGAGCCATCTTTGTCTTTAAGAAGTTGCTCAAGCATCTTCTTGACTTTGTTGACCAAGGAAGATCTCAATCTTGTTTCCAAGTTTCTGAGATCTTCCATGGTCACCGGGGTCGGCTCACTACCACCATCCCCTTCTTGGCTACCCATATTCTCTTAGGCGATAAAGCCCAAATAAAGAGTCGAGGCTCTGATACCAATTGAAAGGATCGTATGGGCACCTAGAGGGGGGTGAATAGGTGCTACTTCAAATTTTATTCTTTTTCAAGTTAGGGTTTGACAAGAAAGGTAAATTCTCTAGAATATGCAACTATGGTGAATTTACCTATATGTCAAACAAGCACAAGCTAACACAACACAAAGCAAGAACAAGTAAGTAAAGTGCGGTAAAGGATAGAAGTAACCAAAGGAGTGGACGCGGAGACACAAGGATTTGTTTCCCGTAGTTCCTTCCTTTTGAGGGGAAGTACGTCTACGTTTGGAGAGGGGGTGGTTTCGAACAACCAACGCCACGAGAGGCCTCCCTTGTTCTCCGATGAACCTCACCCCAACGGGCTCGATTCACCTTCCACTATATCGGCAACCTTCGAGGTGGAAGCCGGCACCTTTACAACAAGTTTGGGGCACGCATCCACAACTGAATTGGAGGCTCCCAAATACAAGCAAGATGTCAAGACAAATCAAAGACAAGCTTGTAAGAACCAAATCAAAGTTAGGGTTTCCAATGAAACACTAGAGCTTGGGGGCCCTCAAGTGAATGAGGGGGAAATGAAGATCTCTCTTGGTGAAGATGTAAATCATGGCCTCCTCCTTCGATTCTCCAAAGATCAATGACTTTGGATGGTTGGATGAAGAGATCTTGTAGATTTGGTGGCTCTAATGGGGTTGGTGTTCTTGAGCATCTCGAGCAGCTGGAGGAAGAAGATAAGGGTCCCTTTTTATAGGCAGCCCCCTCCACGAACCGTTTTCTGACCGTTGTAGAAAAGTCGGACCAGAGACTCCGGTCTGGAGACCAGAGACTCCGGTCTACACCGGAGACTCCGGCCAATCTCCGGACCAGCCTCCGGACTTCCCATCTGACTGACCCAGGCCAATATTGCCCCAGCAACACCGGAGACTCCAGTCTTCCAACATCGGAGACTCCGGACTGAACAAAGTTCGGAGACTCCGGAGTAACCTCCGGTGCAGGCTCCGGACCCCCAGACAGAATGTCTCAGCCAGATCCTAGGAGGCACCTCCGGAGCCAGAACCGGAAACTCCGGACCACACCGGAGACTCCGGTCTTGGCAGACCGGAGACTCCGGTCTGGAGTTTCCAGAACAGTGGCATATGAATGTGGTATTTTCCCAAGTTTGAGGGTGTTGTTCATTTATCAAAATACCAACCTGTGGACAATAACAAACTGTAAAATGATCTACTTGTTGTTAACGAACACCAAAAGTGATTATGACAATAAATGCCCTTTTAGTCCTCAATGCTGGTAATTTGACCTATGTGCTGGATGCACCGCTGGGTGACCCGCCTGCATCTAATGCTACCGATGAGGTAAAGAATGTTTTCCTTGCTCGGAAGAATCAGTACTCCATAGTTGAGTGTGCTATCTTGTATGGTTTGGAATCGGAGCTTCAGAAAAGGTTTGAGAACCATGACCGACATGATATTGTCCGTGAACTCAAAATGATATTTGAGGCTCACGCGATGTGGCGCCCCGCAAAAACCACTACTAGAAAATCGCGTTGTTTTTGTGCATTGCATCATCATGACCACATGCTCATGTCATCATGCCACATTGCATTTGAGCATCGTCATCATCTTGCATGATTTGTTTAAAAACTATTTTCGAAGAGTCTGTTTTTGTTTTCTAAACGCCCCGTCTTGATTTCAAATTAAAACCCGGGTCTCCGGATTATTTTTTTCGTCTACCAATGGATTTCAAAAGCCCCGTTTCAAATAATAAATATTTATATTTTTTTTTAGGGGGCAGCCAAACCGGGCCGATCCGACCCAGTCGGCCACCCCCCAGTACAAAACCAGTCCCCCCTAAACCATTTTCCTACCCAGTCCTATCCTACCCAGCCCCTTCCACCTCACCCCGACCAACCACAGCTTGCCACCTCACCGTTCCCTCCACCTCATCACTCCACACAGCCACCTCACCAATCCCAGCCTCCACCCCACCCCCCTGGTCAACAACCTCTGGCCCTACTCCCACTTCCTCTGATTCCCACCCCCACCGAAGCCCCCACACCCACAACACCCACACGGCGCGCGGCAGCCGACCGACCACAGCCCCCACCCACCACTAACCTCCCCCTCGTCTGGCCCCACACACCTGACCCGCTTGATCCCCACACCCGCCCGTCCCGCGTGGCCCACCCTGCGGCCCCACCTCCCACCTCGCCCCGCGTCCCCTCCACGCGACCTTCCTCCTCTCTGCCTCGCCTGGCTCCTCCCTGGCGTCGCCGCCACCCTCATCTTCCCGGCCCGCACGCCTCCTCTCCGCTCCCCCCGGGCACCGCTGCCGCAGCCCTGCTCACCCGCATCGGCGACCAGTCTCCACCAACCCCAACCCGCTGCTCGCCTCCTCTCTGGCCAAGATCCGGCCACCGCCGGCCTCCTCGGGCGAACCGCCTTCGGTCGCGACCCCCTCCCCGCCGTCTCCTCTCTGGGCCGCCCGGCGTGAGTCGCCTCTGTGTCGACCGGCCGCCGCCTAGGCCTGTCTCCTCGTCGTCGCCCGCCGTCCCCACGTCCCTCCCTCTGGCCACCGGCCTCTACTTCGCGCGCGACGTCACCAAGCCCGGGTTCCGGTCGCGACCCCGACGCCAGCGCAGGACACCGCCGCCTCTAGCAACCAGCGTCGTGTCCCTGTCCTCGGCCACCTTCTGCCAGAGACCCCCGAGCTCGTCATGCACCGTGGCGTCCCGAGCAGGGCACGACCGTGCCGCACCTTGCGCCGCCGCCAGGATCCCCTTGCCGCCCGCGGAGCTCCGCCGTTCCCCTGGCCTCCTCCTTCCTCTCTCCTCTGGCCGCGGCCGCCGTCGTCCTCGGCCTCCCTGAATCGCGCCATGGCCACCGTCTCTACAAGCATCTCTGTCGACCAGGCCGGAGACCTTGTCCTCCCCTCCAACAAGCACGCCCTGCTGCCAATGAGTCCTCCTCGGGTTGTTCCTGTTCATGCAATAAGTTGTGTGTTGTTGGAACTTGTGAAGGCGCGTGTGACCAAGTTCGGCATGACTAGGTGAAGGGAAGGTGTTGCCGTATGTGTGTTCTACTCAAGACCTTTAGCCTTTCGGTGTGTTGATTTGTCAAGAGCGTCATGCGTGATACCAAGCCCTTCAACAACCATCAAGACAGTGGAGCGTCGAGATCCCCCTCGAAACACCAAGTTCTCCTTCCCGGAGTCGGACCCGAAGACCACCTGTGCGACAAGTACTTCTTCCCGGATGCGGAGTCGAGAACCCAAACGCCAAGATCGCCGATGCGAATACGCCAAGTTCGTCTACCCCGGACACCGTGCGATAAGATCTACTTCACGGATCCGAAGACCCCGGTACCCGATCCACTCAAGTTCGCCATCGCGAGTCCGAACTTCATCGTTTCCCCTGTCGAACCCTGAGCCCGGACCCCAAACCACATCGAACCCCAAGTTCGCCGAACCCCAAAGTGTGACCCTCTTCTCCGTGACCTATTTTATAAATAATATTACTTGTTGCATATAAAATTGCCATACTTGCATGCATACTTGTCTGTGGTTTGGGGCATTATGCCAATTCACCTCATAATTAAATATGGAGACCATATGCGGGCTTATCTAGTCTTATATTGGTCCCATATAAATTTGTGTAGAGAACCGGTGATATATTTTGCCATGTTAATACAACATTTAAATTGCGGGGTTTAAAATAACTTGAACCGTCTAATTAATTGTCGGGACCCCCGGTTCCAATTAATATTGCCTAATTGCATCGCATCTTGCCATGTCATACATCATACATGCATCATGCTCGATCTTCTGCCGTAGTAATAAATAGTGTATCCGGTGTTTCCTCTAGTGCTTTGCTTCTTCGCGGACTAGGCCGATGAGTTGGTGCGAGTATCGACCCGATCTTCGGATGAATCTTCGGCAATGTTTTCAGGCGAGCATCTCCCCCTTTCTACCTATCTTACTTTTATAGTATTTATTCCCTCCTGTTGATCTATTGCTATCTGTGTTGTGATGCTCTAGCTTTCGTACCCGTGATATCCCTTGCAGCCTTATATTGCCTTGGACACCTCCTATTACCTGTTGTTTGGTAGATAGTTGGACCTGCGCGTCGTAGTCGCTTGCTCAAGTGCTGTTGCGTGTCGTCAAGCACCACAGTTGTTGGAGTATTGCCGTGTGTTTATTGTTGGAGATGATCATAACTTTAATTATTGTTTAATAACTAAAATTGAAGTAGGTAAATGCAGAGGCACAGGTGGGCAATAGATGTTATTTGGTTGTTAACCGTCCACTTGTGTCCCGTAGGACCCCGAGTACTTGATACCTGTTCCTTGATTATTCGCGCTATCCACATCCGGGAGGATTATGGGACCCCCCTGAGCCAGAGCTTGATTCATTCTTATTTCTTGGGGCCACAAACTAGTTTGAGGTTTTATTTACTATCCTGTACTTATGCCATGCTTTACTGCTTAATTTAAATTGTGTGAGGAGCACCTGTACTGTTTAGGTAAGCGGAGTGTTTTCGCGGTATCGACAAGCCCAGTCACATTTTCGGGTTCCCAGTCGTTTACAGCCATTGACGCAAACCTTGAGTCCGTTTCGGAGTCAGCTAACTTCGTTGCGGGTGTACTCAATGGGGTGGCCCCCTGAAATATTTCTGAATCCTGTGATTGCTTTGTCGTGAAAGCCTCGTTGGGTTTTGATTTGGTTTTTCCGAGGTTGATCGAGTGTGTGTTGCTATTTGTGCACCCCTGTAGGGTAAAACTTTCTGAAAGCCGTGTCCGCGGTTAAGGATGACTTGGAGCACAGTATCTCGATCATAGACAACTATAACTAAAGTAGTGCTATAAATTTGACTTTATAATGACTAGTAATCAGCATCACTATAATGGAATGGCTAAATAAAACTGCCAACAATTGCTTGTTTGGGTTGTCGTTTGCTACCATTGTACCTGACTAGTAAGTATTGCAACTATAACGGAATGGCTAAATAAAAGTACCAACAACTGCTGGGTTTTGAGATATCTCATGCTAATAGTATCTGACTAGTAAGTGTGCAACTATAATGGAATGGTTAACTAAAAAGTGCCCACTGCTTATTATATCAGGATGACTATCTATACCTGACTAGTAATTGCTGCAACGATAACTGAATAAATAAAACTGCCAACTGTGTGAGTTCCTCGGTTGACTTCCTCGTTTGGTCTCGAGGGGGAAATACCAGGATGGGTATGCTTGATGATAGTTTCAGGTTGGATCCGAATAGGTCTTTCTTATCCCTATCTGATAGACGCAGTTGTATTGAGTCTCTATAGGTTGTTTAGTGCATGCTGCGCTGCCGCTTCAGTCCACCATACCTATGTAGGCGAGGACCGCCGAATTCTAGCCTCGCCGTGTACTGGCCTCAGTACTGACTGCTCTCTCTCTTTTTCCTTTGCCCTTCGTCGGCACCCCTTTTGTTTAAACAGGTTTTGAGATCGACGTCGTTAGCAGGGTTACCCTTCCGTCTTGGCCTGGGCAGGGTTATGGACGCCATTGGTTATTCTTCAGGGCTCTTAGCCCCCTTTGCATCTTGTCCGTAGTCGGACGCTCTATCGTTTTCAAGGTGATTTGGATCTTTGTTCTGTATATCTGTATTCATGACTCATGGAGTCGTGTTGTAGATATATATCTGTTCTGTGGGTCCCATCGAGGACTGTTGTGTAATGTTATTACTTTGTTTTCCACCCGCACGCAAGTTCCTGGTGGGCACCTTTGAATCGTTTCTATGCGGGTTTGGCGGGAAGCGCCAAAACTTGCATAGGGCTGATTCTGAGGGTGTTACACGCGACAGTTGAGAGTTATGAGGCTTCTGAAAAGTTCTTTAACTGCAAGATGGAAGAGGGCAGCTCCGTCAGTGAGCATGTCCTTAAGATGTTTGGGCACGCAAGTAAACTCCAAAGCTTAGGTATAGTGATTCCTAATGCTTTGGGGATTCACCGTGTCCTCCAATCACTACCACAAAGTTACAAGAACTTTGTGATGAACTACAATATGCAAAACATGGACAAGTCATTGCCTGAACTCTTCTCCATGTTAAAGTCTGCGGAAGTGGAGATCAAGAAAGAGCACCAAGTGTTGTTGGTCAATAAGACCACCAAATTCAAGAAGCAAGGCAAGTCTAAGAAAAAGGGAAACTTCAAGAAGGGCGGTAAGAAAGTTACCGCGCCGGCGAAGAAGACCAAGGCTGGGCCTAAGGCTAATACTGAGTGCTTTTATTGCAAGGGAGAAGGTCACTGGAAGCGGAATTGCCCAAAGTACTTGGCGGATTTGAAGAACGGCAACATCAAGAAGAAAGGTATATCCAATATACATGTTATTGATGTGTATCTCACTAGTACTCGTAGTAGTGCCTGGGTATTTGAGACTGGTTCGGTTGCTCATATTTGTAACTCGAAATAGGTACTGCAGAATAAACGGAAGCTAGCGAAGAACGAGGTGACGATGCGCGTTGGAAATGGATCAAAGGTTAATGTGATCGTGGTCGGCACGCTACCTCTTCATCTACCATCGGTATTAGTTTTATACTTAAATAATTGTTATTTGGTGCCTGCGTTGAGCATGAACATTACGTCCGGATCATGTTTATTGCGACACGGTTACTTGTTTAAGTCCGAGAATAATGGTTGTTCAATTTATATGAGTAATATGTTTTATGCACATGCACCTTTGATAGATGGTCTATTCTTATTGAATCTCGATTGTGGTAATACACACATTAATAACATTGAAGCTAAACATTTGAAATTGAGCGATAACTCAACCTGTATGTGGCACTGTCGTCTTGGTCATATTGGAGTGAAGCATATGAAGAAACTCCATTCCGATGGACTTCTTGAATCACTTGATTTCAAATCACTTGAAAGATGCGAAGCATGTCTGATGGGTAAAATGACTAAGACTCCATTTTCTGGTATGATGGAGCGAGCTACGGACTTATTGGAAATCATACATACCGATGTGTGTGGCCCAATGAGTGTAGCATCGCGCGGTGGTTATGGTTATGTTCTTACCTTCACAGATGACTTGAGTAGATATGGGTATATCTATTTCATGAAACATAAGTCCGAAACTTATGAGAAGTTTAAGGAATTTCAAAGTGAGGTAGAGAATCAACGTAATAAGAAGATTAAATTTCTACGATCTGATCGTGGAGGTGAATATCTAAGTTACGAGTTTGGCGAGCATTTGAAGAAATGCGGAATACTTTCACAATTGACACCGCCGGGAACACCATAGCGTAATGGTGTGTCCGAACATCGTAATCGAACTCTCTTAGATATGGTTCGTTCTATGATGTCACTTACAGATTTACCGCTATCGTTTTGGGGTTATGCATTAGAAACAGTTGCATTCACTTTAAATAGGGCACCATCTAAATTCGTTGAAATGACACCGTATGAATTATAGTTTGGGAAGAAACCTAAATTGACGTTCCTTAAATTTTGGGGTTGCGAAGCCTATGTAAAGAAGTTACAGCCGGACAAGCTTGAACCCAAAGTGGAAAAATGCGTCTTCATAGGATACTCGAAGGAAACTATTGGGTATACCTTCTATCATAGATCCGAGGGCAAAATCTTCGTTGCCAAGAATGGATCCTTTCTAGAGAAGGAGTTTCTCTCGAAAGAAGTGACTGGAAGGAAAGTAGAACTCGACGAGGTTGTTGAACCTTCTCTCGAACTTGCGAGTAGCGCAGCACCGGAAGTGGTTCTTGTGGCGCCTACATCAATAAGAGAGGAAGCTAATGATATGGATCATGAAACTTCGGTTGAAGTTACTACGGAACCTCGCAGGTCAATGAGAACTCGTACCACTCCTGATTGGTATGATCCCGTTATGAGTGTCATGTTGGTGGACAACACCGATGACCCTGCGACATATGAGGAAGCAATGATGAGCCCAGATTCCAATAAATGACAAGAAGCCATGAAATCCGAGATTGGATCCATGTACGAAAACCAAGTATGGACTTTGATGGACTTACCGGATGGCCGGAAGGCTGTCGAGAACAAATGGATTTTCAAGAAGAAAACAGATGCTGATGGTAATATTACTATCTACAAAGATCGCCTTGTCGTAAAATGGTTTCGACGAATTCAAGGAGTTGACTACGATGAGACTTTCTCACCAGTAGCGAAGCTAAAGTCTATGAGGATTATGTTAGCAATCGCTGCATATTATGATTATGAGATATGGCAGATGGATGTCAAAACGGTGTTCCTCAATGGAGACATTGATGAAGAGTTGTATATGATGCAACCCAAAGGTTTTTTCGATCCTAAATATGCTAACAAGGTGTGCAAACTTCAACGGTCCATATATGGATTGAAGCAAGCATCCCGAAGTTGGAATCAACATTTTGATAAGGTAATCAAGAGTTTTGGTTTTATACAAACTTATGGAGAAGCTTGTATTTACAAGAAAGTGAGTGGGAGATCTGTAGCATTCTTAATACTATATGTAGATGACATATTGTTGATTGGGAATGATGTAGACCTTCTTAATAGTGTCAAGGATTATTTGAATAATAGTTTTTCAATGAAAGATCTTGGCGAAGCAGCTTATATATTAGGCATAAAGATTTATAGAGATAGATCGAGGTGCCTAATATCATTGTCACAGAGTACATATTTGGAAAAAGTTCTAAAGAGGTTTGGAATGGAAGATAGCAAGAAAGGGTTCTTGCCCATGTTGCCCAATACGACCTTGAGTAAAACTCAAAGTCCTGCAACGACAGAAGATAGAGAAAGGATGAGTAAGACTCCCTATGCCTCAGCCATAGGATCTCTAATGTATGCCATGCTATGTACTAGACCCGACATCGCATATGCTGTTAGTTTGTCTAGCAGATATCAAAGTGATCCAGGACTGAATCATTGGACAGTGGTCAAAAACATCCTTAAGTACTTGAGAAGAACTAAGGATATGGTTCTTTCTTATGGAGGTGATGAACAGCTCGTTGTTAATGGTTACACCGATGCTAGTTGGAACACCAATCCGGATGATTCTAAATCTCAACCTGGATACATATTTACTTTGAATGGTGCAGCAGTTAGCTGGAGGAGTGCAAAGCAAAGCGTTGTGGCAAGATCTTCAACTAAATCAGAATACATAGCTGCTTCGGAGGCTTCACAAGAGGCGATATGGATGAAGGAGTTCATTATAGAGCTCAGTGTGGTTCCAAGTGCGCTAGACCCAATGTATATCTACTGTGATAACATGGGCGCCATAGCCAATGCGCAAGAACCAAGGTCACACAAGAAGCTGGAGCACATCAAGCTACGTTTTCACGCTATTCGAGAGCATGTCCAATATGGTGACATAAATATTTGCAAAGTACACACAGATCTGAATGTGGCGGATCCGTTGACTAAACCTCTCCCGTGGGCAAAACATGACCAACACCAAACCGCCATGGGTGTTCGGTATATTACCATGTAATATAGATTAGTTGACTCTAGTGCAAGTGGGAGACTGTTGGAGATATGCCCTAGAGGCAATAATAAAAGTGGTTATTATTATATCTTTGTGTTTATGATAAATGTTTACATTCATGCTATAATAGTATTAAACCGGAAACATTAATAATTGTGTGATTTGTAAACTAAATTAGAGTCCCTAGTAAAGCCTCTTTGAAATACTAGCTTGTTGTTTAATAGATGATCGTGGTTTCCCAATCATGAGCATTGAGATGTTGTTGACAACAAGATCATATCATTAGGAGAATGGTATGATGGACATACTCCTATAGATAAGTGTAGGATTAAGATCAAGTCATTTCAATAGTTTGTTTGCTATAAGCTTTCTGATACATAGTAACCTAATTCCTTCTACCATGAGATCATGCTAATCACCATCATCGGAAGAATGCTTTGATGACATCAAACACCACACCGTAACTGGGTGGCTATAAAGGTGGCATTGAGTGTTCGGAAAATATGGGTTGAGGCACATGGATCAAGAGTGGGATTTGTCCATCCATATGACAGATAGATATACTCTGGGACCTCTCGGTGGAATGTCATCCAATTAGCTTGCAAGCATGTGACTGGCTCACAAGGGATCACATATCACGGGAACGAGAAAAGAGTACTTATCGGTAACGAGGTTGAACTAGGTATGCAGAGATACCGACGATCAAAACCTCGGATAAGTAAACTATCGCGAGACAAAGGGAAATTGGTATCGTATGTAAGTGGTTCATTCGATCGCAAAGTAATCGTAGAAATATATGAGAGCCATATGAATTTCCAGATTCCTCTATTGGTTATTTGTCGGAGAAGTGTCTCGGTCATGTCCGCATAATTCACGAACCATAGGGAGACACACTTAAGGATTCGATGTTGTTTAGTAGATATGGAATGTTAGTAGGGATACCAAATGTTGTTCGGAGTCTCGGATGGGATCCGGGATATCACGAGGAGATCCGGAATGGTCCGGAGAATACGATTCATATAAGGAAAGTCCGATTCCGGAGTTCGGGAAAGATTCCGATGTTTTCATCGGAGAGGTTCTAGAAGGTTCACCGAACCGGAAGGGGAATGGACCACGAATGTGTCATGGGTAAGTGGAATGATTGGATCATATCCTAGGTCACTTTGTGTGGGCATTTACAAGAGAGAATTAAAGCTCTAAATTGAAAGTCAAACGGGAAGTTTGAAAAGTCAAAATGGAACAATGGTTTCCTGGTGGGAGAAAAAACAAGTCCTTCTCTCAATCCAACTTGGGTTTGCGTTTGGATTCAAACCCACCCCCTCCCAAGGCTGCCCCCCCTCTCATAAATAGAGGGGGGCTGCCCCAAAGCACACAAGAGCCAAGCCCTCCCCACACTCGCGCCGCCGCCTAACGCCGCTGCACCATCGCCGCCTCGTCGCCGCCGCCCTATCCGCCGTCGACACCTCCTCCTCCTCCCGGACTTCTAAACCCTAGATCTCCGGGAAACCCTAATCCACCATAACTCGCACCGGCTTAGGAGAAGCCCTGCGGGATCTTCCCTCTACTTCCGACACCACACCGTCGTGATACCGGAATCGTGAGGGGAGAACTACAACCTCCGCTGCCTGCTGGAACAAGGGAGAGGAAGGTATTCATCAAGTACTGAACGTGTGACCGACTGCGGAAGCGTTGTCGGAACGCAGTGCCGGAAGGATCGTCTACGCGATCTTGAGATCGGCAAGTGTACGACTACATCACCCACGAGAATCTGCTCTCGTTAACCGCTTTGGAATCTTCGAGGGTGAGTGCTTCTATCGACTCGTTGCTACAATCTAGTAGATAGATCTTGGCTTGTTTGTGTGCATGCGGTAGAAAAATTTTGTTTTCCATGCGACGAACCCCTACAGCTACTCCCATTATCTATGAGTACCTTTGAGAACTTCACAATGATGCTAGGCCCGACAAATGTCGGATCCAGTACTAAGGCATACGATCCTGGGTTTGGCATTATCTTCGGATGATCCCTTATGCTCCAGGTTATCTCTTGATCGGACCATGGCACATATCTCGGAACTGCCGGCATAACTGCATTCACTTCTATATGTCGGCGTTGTACGCTCTGTATATCTTGTTGCTCTGTTGTGAACACACAGTATGATTGGTGATTCTCCCTATAATCATTGCGTCCATTGTTCTCGGGGTTACCCCTTCCATCTTGATTCTGATTTATCACTTGGTGCACTGCATCCCTCCGATCCGGGTTCTCATACCTCGGAGGGGGTGGTGGTAACATTAGCTGCTGCGCATTCCCCCCAGTTAACTGTGGCTGCTGCTGGTGATGCGCTGGATGCGGTGGTGCATGTATGGTCGCCGGATTTCCCATTGCACTTTTCATCTAGGCGCATTGGCAAGTGGTGTGATTGGCCGGCTTGGCCAGGTTAGGCGTGTGGAATTTACACGGTTGATCTAACATAGATTCAAATGTGTACTTTAGCCTTTCTTGCCATTGTTTCTTCTGTTTAGGCGTCCACTACTTCTTTCCATCGTTCCTCGGCGTCCACTGTTGAGGACCATTCTTCTGTCGTTGATTGTTCCCATGACTCGGCTGATCCTGCACAACCGCTGCCACTTGATTAGAATTGTATCTATAATCCGGCCTCTCCTCCCTTATTATACCTCGGTAATCATTACATCGCGATGATCCGGCGCCATCTCTGGCATAATGATCCTGCTGCTCGCGATGCTCTGCCGACATTAACTCTGGTTGAGTTGGATCACCTAAGGCATATGAATCTGCTACTCTGATTGTTTCTGCCAATGTGGTTGGCATATCTCTCTGCAACCTCTGCCACAACACACTTCTATATCTGCACCCCTGAGCGAACCAGGCAATTGCTTGAGATTCGATGACCCCCTCGCATGAATTTCTGAGGTTGCACCACCGAGTCAAGAACTCTCTATTTGTCTCATTCGGCTTCTGCTTGCACATTGCGAGCTGTTGTGGCCTGTTTGGCCTCTTATACGTGCTGGTGAAGTTACTAACAAACATTTCCTCAAAATCTAGCCAACAGTTGATACTTCCCGTTGGCAAATTATTCAGCCAGACTCTGTCCGGTCCTTCCAACATCTGTGGCACGTATCTTACAGTCCATCTTAAATTTCCTTCTGCTATTTTTACGGCCGTGGCATAATCATTTAGCCAACCTTGCGGC
Organism: Avena sativa; assembly: GCA_916181665.1. Classification (NCBI taxonomy): domain Eukaryota; kingdom Viridiplantae; phylum Streptophyta; class Magnoliopsida; order Poales; family Poaceae; genus Avena; species Avena sativa. The sequence goes on along the minus strand of OV702283.1, from coordinate 147,451,203 downwards.
TTTGTACTCCCATTGTACGTTTCCGTGCCCCTTGCCAGCTGAAAGTTCGGCACGGGCGGTTCGCCCATAATCCGAGGTCCGAAACACGCCGAGCCGGGCGGACCCTGTTCTTCCAACAGCTCGGACCGATACAGCCTGTCCAGCTTTAATCTTGCGTCAGTCGACAGCAAGTTTCTATAGATAGCTCTCTCCTGCACCCCATAGTGGTTTTGCCCACCATGCTCTGCATATTCCATCTCCGAGTAACCATCATTGTATCTATCATTTGCCTGATTATGTGGAGCTAGTCTTGCTTCTCGTTCTTGCCGAGGTTCGTGCCTCGGCTGATGATCCTGTAGAGGGTACCTCCTTCCTTCCGCCGGGTTATTATTCTCATGGTTTCCCCTTCCGAGGTTTCCGTGCTCTCTGTTTGCACGGCTGGGGTTTCTATCACCGTTGTTACCTCGGCTTCCATTGCCTCTATTCTCATTGATCTTCCCGGCCATCGCCGGGTCATACGAAACAATTTGCTTGTTTCTCTTTCCCGAAGTTACTGCTTTGTCTTTCCGCGCATTGTTTCCGTGTGAGGATGCCGCTACCGCAGATAATGCGGGGGCAGATCCTGCCGAATGAACCATGCGAGAAGCTCCTGGCTTCGCCGGGTTAGCCCTAAGCATTTCTTCATTCTGCTGGTTCGCAATGCGTACCAGCTCATTTACTCTTTCTTGTTGCTTTTGCCGGGCTTCCCTCCTTAATCCCTCCAATTCCAGGGCTGCTGCATTTGCCGCCCTGAGGTTCTTTGCTGGGGTACTATACCTCGGCAAACCTGGGTCAACCGAATCATCTGGTCAAGCTTCATGCTCTTTGTTGATATCATTCATGAGGTTCTTTCCTCTCAACCTCAGTTCATCTACTCGTTCTGTGGCCGTATCTAGCTTGTTTGCTCTAGCATATTCCCGCAAGGTCCTGTTAAAGGATTCCTGCAAAGCCGACACCTTTTTTGCCTCCTCTAACACTTTTAGTCTAGTTTCTTCTAACTCCGCATGTGCGTTTGCCGGGTCAACTATCAGCGCTACAGGGGTAGTCAAGTTATCTATAGTTGCCTAGAGGATATTCTCAGGCCTCTCTAGAGGCGGCCACCTTACCCTTGCCGCTTTTGGCGTTACCTCCTGTTCCTCGGCAGCTCTGGTCACCTGAGGATCTGCAGCGGCTGGATTTGGAGCTGCTTGCTTCGTCATTACCTGTCCTCCTATCGCCGGGTCTTTGCTTGCTCCTACACCTGCTCCTGCTGCTGGCGCTGGAGCCATCATCATCACCTCGACGCTGCCTGCGGGGCGAACGACACGCTGACCGCTGGCAGCGCTGAGGGGAGGATCTCCTGCATGGATGACTCGGTGCGGGTAGACGCAGGAGGTGTCTATACCGACGTAGATCTTGTGAGCGCCCATGTTGATAAATATGCCATTGTGCGGGGGTGCTCTGCTCCTGAAACTGCCAACGTTATCACTAACGTAGTCTCAGATATCAAATCTCTATACTAGGCTAGAAACAACCTGCTCGCCGGTGTGGATGAAGTTTCCTGTCCGGATCTTGACTCCAGCTAGCACCGCTGATGGCCCCATGGTGGGCGCCAACTGTCGTGGTGGTGGCACGGCAGATGCCATGGGTAGGCTAAAGTATGGGGCCAATGGATGCTAGAGGGATCTGGGGAGGGAAGATGTAGTGATTTCTACACACAAATGACTAGAACATAGATCTTTATTTCTCCTCAATCGAGTTACAAGTGCTCCTAGAGTTGTATCAGGGTGAGGAGGAAGAGAAATACTACGCGAGCCCTCTAGTGTCAAATGAATCGATCCCTCCTCCAGGAGCCCGTGCCCCTCCTTATAAAGGGGTCCTTGGTTCCTCTTAGGGCTGACGTGGCTTGTCCCAAAGTGGTAATTCGGCGGACTCCTTTCCGTGTCCCTCTTCTATCGGCGGCAAAGACCCAGAGACCCCCACATGTGATCCTCGGGCTTCCCCACTGTCACCTCCGTGACGCTTGTCTGGCCCTCTGCAGCTCTGCTCTTTGTCCTTAGCGCTTGGCCCTGTGTAGATTCTTCTTAGCCAGTAGCTAGGGTTTGACTCTGGGATCCTTCTCCTTCTCCTGCAAGTTTCCCGTTACTCGGCCTCGTCTCGCATAACTCGGCTCGGCCTCCACCTTCATACGAGCTGATCAATCTTATTCGGCCGACTTAGCTCACACGTCGAACGAGTAAGGTGTTAATCACTCGATTCTTGCCAAGCCATGGCTCATTCGGCCGAGCCTTGCATGACTCGGCTAACTTAGCTCATAATTCGGCATATGGTAAGAAAGGTTCCTTCCTTCTTTCCGCTATCTTGATCCTACCTGGGGTCATCCCCCCCAACAGTATTTAAAAAAAAATAGAAAATGGTATTTCAAAGCATTTCAACTACATATCCATAGAGTTTTGGTACATAATACATTGCATTATAGGCTACATAAAAATCACAAAATCATCTATCTAAAAAGGTAAAAAAGACCTCATTTTGTTTCAACATTTTTTATGTCCCATGTGAAAATATATTTTTATGCAAATTTAGCCCTACATACTACAAATATATATGTATTTGTATGTATTAAGAGACATACAAATACTGATAAATATTAATTTTGGTAATATATTTATCTTTTGGTAATATATTTTTTGGTGCATGTGCAAAAGATATTTTTTGGTAATATCTTTATTTTGAAATATTTATGTTTTGAATGTTATGCTGCAAGCAAAACAGTGGCCACAACCAGCTAAATAATATATTAACAACACTAAATTGTTTATTTAGACCAGGTGTAAAAAATTAAGTCACAAACTGTACTAGGTATAAAAACGATTTTATTTTTATGTTTTGTGCAACCAACACCACATAATACATATGCCGGTGTTAACTACAGTTTTCTCTCCCTCTTCGCGATATGCGCGGACCCGATGCTTCTTGTGGCCAAGGCATGTCTGTCATCTTTACGCCTCGTTGGCTGCCCTGCGGAGTGTCCAACTGTAGTCGATTCAAGTTGAGACCCAATCGTTCGGTGGAGGATCTGAAATGCCCAACAGTCCAGAAAGACTTGAATGTCTAGGGTTCAGTTAGCGAACGCGCTTTCTCTGCGCGCGATTCAAAGCCGGCCGTCCATCACAGCGCGCGAGGACGAAGGACGCCAGCGGATCAGGCCTCCATCATCCATCTGTCCATGAATTCATCGCCCTCCCACTCCTCTCCGAACAGCACGGCACACTTTCATTGCTGATTGCTGCCACAGCACAACAGCGATGATCCCCTCCTATGCTACTACATACCCGTTCTACCACCATAGGTGATATCATAGCGTTGACCTACAAGACATAAATCTTGATATTGTGAGAATTTCTAACGTTTTTTGCAATATATATCTACAGATTGTAACTACAACTCCGAAAAAGTAGGCTCAAATTTCGATCTATGGTTAGAGAAACAAAAAGATATATTCGACTATGAATAGCTTTTAATGTCTTTTTTTGGCAAGGAGTGAATTCCACTTTTTACCTTCTATTTATGTATTTGAGACACTAATTATCCCATTTAGTAGAAGTTGTACCCGGAATGTCCCATTTAAGAAAATTCTGAGCATGATTTTGCCTCATTTTAGTATTCAACGCGTGTTCTTGGATAAAACCGACATGTTAGGACGATGTGTCGCAACAAAATATGTCAAGATCGGAGGACGTCGTTGCCGATCATATCTAGCCTTCTGTGCACCAAATGTTCTATTCTTTATTGCCATCTTGATAATTTCAAGGTTTAATCGTCACCTCACACTTTGCCCAATATATATGCATCAGAAAATAAGGGTTTAAAGTTTCTAAACATGGTAATTTAGATGAATTTTCACTACATAGGTAATTAGTGTCATAAATGCATAAGTAAAGGGTAAAAGTGGAATTCACTCTTAATCAATATATTCCAAGCTACTCATATAGCCAAATAATGTCTTTTTGGTAAGTGTAGGTCGGTTTGGAGCTGCAAACTTTTAGGGAGCCATAGGACTTAGGAATTAAGGCTCCGTCATGAAGGTCTGGTTCGAGGCGTGGTCGCCCATCCTAAGCCTCGTCGGTCTGGTTGTCAGCAGTGGACGGTCCGTGGTAAGGCATAGAGGTTTTTTCGGTTGAAAGTATGGCGCTTCGGCGCAGCGATCCTCTTAGACCCGTCATGTGAAAATTCCTGACAAACTGTTGTTCTCTCTTCCATCCATATAGTGAGAATTTACAAATGCAAGACATCTTTTGCAAGTAACTTTGTCCTTTCTTCCATCCATATAGTAAGAATTTTGTTTTTTTTTATTATTATGCGTTTCTTTGTACCATACATTATCACTTATTATGTCATATTATGTACTTAGAAGACATAAACCATGCATGTATATAGCAAACTGTTGCTTGAGAATTTTATGCCATAGTAAAGTGGTGCATCAGGTTGGCTCGAGCTCTAGCTCCGCCCCTGCTAACAGTTTTGGTCTCGACGAAGGCGTCGCGTGGTATTGTTATCCTCCTAGGGCATCGTCATCGAGCTCCGCTTCTTTCAGTCCCACCAAGTTGGCATCAACAGACATGCTCGGATCCTTTCTCGAAGCATTTCGGCCTTGACGTTGGGTCTCAGTGGGCTCCTATCATAGACACGCAACTTAGTTGCCTCCAATCCTGGTGCTTCATTTCTGTTGGTAGGATCAACGCTCCGGGCCTACAACAAGAGGGCAATTGGCCCTTTCCGGCGATAGCTTGGTGGGTCCAGGTTAGGGTGGAATTATAACTCTAGACGAGCAGCAGCTCGTGACTCCGATCGACTCCAACTCGATATCTAATGTGTCGAGCCGAGTTTTAATCTGAACTTGTTTGTTTACCCAGCGAATGACCGGGAGCCGAGTTTTAATGTGCCGAGCCAGAGTTTTAACTTGGTGACTTGTGACTTAATGTGTCGAACTCGATGTCTAATGGGTACGGGCTAGGGGCGGAATCTTTTTGGTAAGAGGGCCCTCGTCATCTCGTATGGTTCAGCTGTGTGACTTATATTTTATAAAACGGGTGGAGGTCTGTTTCAAGGAAACATGTTTCGCATTTTCAGAACATTTTATCTTAAGGATCCTACATAAGCTGCCCCCATCCATCATCGTCACATCCTCCGTCTGTGTAGAGAGGGGTTCCTTTTGGCTAACCGCGCGCGGCCGACGGCGACGGCTAACCGTGTAAAAGCCCAGACGCCACATCCGGACGTGGATTGATGGTACTAAATGGCGACGGCCCCTTTTCTACTTCATTCTCCAATCTTTTTTCCTTTTGACAATTCATTCTCCAATCCTTAATCCTTAAGGTTGCGTTCAAGACGAGGCACAAATAGCTTTCATGAGAAGGCACTTCCGTATTCATTGTTGTTGTTGGACAAACAGTGAAGTGACCAAAGGACAATCCAGGTTTCTCTGTAAACCGGCGGAAAACCGAAACCGATGAGTTCCGGTTTTCGTGCTGGTTTCAGTTTCTACCTACAGCTTTGACGGGAACGAACAAAAGAAGTATCAACAGCTGCAAACATTGATACCCATGATGATCTGGCCATCATCTCTGAGCACCTCAGCTGCAAGCAGCTCTCGGCTCATGGCCTTCCGCCACGGGACTACCAGCACCCATGTTCATCAGGGTGGTGAGGTGGGGGATCTCCTTGGGCACCGATGCCGTCAAGACCTGCAAGGAATCAGGCCCCAGGTTGTCATGATCTACAATTCCATGTGGCAGAATTAACTGGTGCGGTACCGAATGAAATGACTAGGGGGTACCTCGTGGCCAGACTCGGTGATCAGGACCTCGTCCTCGATCCTTATTCCGATGCCACGGTACCTGTCCGGGGCATCTTCATTGAGTATCGGGACCGGGGGAATGTAGATCCCCGGTTCGATGGTTATCACCTGTGCACATGCAGATCAAGGATCACTTGTCAGTGTTACAACTTGGAATTGTCGCAGAAGACGGATAGATTTTGGGAGATGCTCTAAATTTGGAGCTTTCGTGTAAAATTTAGTTTACAGAGCCCAGCTGGGTGTTGTAACAATAGAACATCTGGAGATCTACTTACAACGCCTGGCTCCAATAGTTTGTCCTTGCTCAGGGTTGTGGAGTCATGAATATCCATTCCCAGCGAATGACCTGGATGCCAGGGAGACAGATGGTTATTAAGTTGGTCCCAAGATCCAAATCTCATGCATCAAAGGACAAACGAAAATCTAATGAAGAGACAGATAGATTGTGAGACCTATTGCGGTTGGATTCAAATAATTGTACTGGATAGATTTGCCCTTCCCTATAATTCCAAGTTGTTGGAATCCGTTTATCAACATCTTCACCTGTGATTTGGAGATTAGAGCCGTGGATTTTGTGTAAGTTCGATTTGTACAGACAAAAAAAATTAATTAGAACAAATACTGAGAATATACCGAATGACGGTGTATCTCTTCAATGCTTGTGCCCGGTTTACAGAGCTTTATGCATTCCTTATTTGTCTCCAGTATTAAGCTGTACAGTTCTTCCTGCGCAGGTGGGGATAAAAAAGGTACCCAGAAATCGAAAAATAAGTATTTTTCAGTTGGATACAAGTACTATACATAAAAACATAAACGCTAAACATTTACCTGAGCGGCTGAAAATTTGCCACAGGGTGGCCATGTTCGTGTCAGGTCACTAAGGTAGCCATGGTACTCGCATCCAACATCCATGAGCACAAGATCACCCCTTTTGATCTGTCAAACAACTAAAATCAACTTTACAAGAAAAGTATCTGAGACGTACACAAGAGCAAAACTCTGGTGTACCTTCTTATCATTTCTCGAGTAGTGTATAACACTGCCATTTGCTCCACCGCCAACTACAGGATGGAACCTAAGATATGCCAACAAGGAAAGGTAAATTACCTGACCATGGAACCTTGCTTACTCAAAAAAGAACAATATTTCCTCAATTTATGGACCACAATTGATCCCTACAAACCTATTTCACTATCATCTAAGAAATGGATGAAGACAGGGCCGCCTCACAGCCAGTACCTCAGCTAAGATAAATCTATATAGTACAGCAAAGGATAAAAAGAATATACAGTGACAATAAGTGCTTACGCCATTCTTTGGGCACCTCTCATTTTGCACTCATACTCAATTTTAGCTGCTAACTGGCTTTCCTCCCTGTGGGTCCTTGAGAGCAACATTGTCTGCAAAAGAGACTGGCCAGGCAGAGAGAATGTAATGTTAGTAAACAGAGAAGGGGAAGCATTGCATGCAGATCCTCAATCCAACCGTTCTGTCACTTGGACAGTGTGCAACTTGCAAAATTAAGCCTTGGTCTTATCTTCTAGCTTATTGATTGCATATGTGCCAACTTGAGGTAGAATTCTAGATATAATATATCAATAGTTTTTCTTTAAGGGAATCTTATTGCGATCCCAACCAACTGCTGACTAGCTAAATGGGGCAGAAACGTAGTTGAGGAATGTTTACAATAAAAATTCTCCATATCAGTTATCTCAATGGCGGTCTAAAAAAAAGCTCTCACTGCAAATGATGTTCTGACTAATCCTCTAGCAGCAACTGGACCAGCATCAACCGCCACAATCAGACAATCCCCCATATATCACCCTCAACCAAACCGGCAATTCCACAGCACCCACTTTAAATATATCATTCATATATATATTAGAACTGAGACCAGTGCTTTTTACTGGACTATAAAAAACATTTCAGCAAATTCTCTATATAAGGCTGAACTGAGAGGGTAAGACTCATTATCTCCTAAGAATGTGTGATGAAAACAACGTAAGTTCAACCCAATACCTGAGAAACAATAGATGCTGACTCTCTCATCAACTTGATTTCTGATTTTGACTTGACCCACCGCAGTTCATCAGTGTAATGCACAAGATCTTTTACTTTGTTGTTGAGTGATGCCCTGCGGAAGGCATCAAAGTTCCTATAAGAAGATGCGGATGCGTTTACATTGTGATACACCACTTTTGATTGCTCAATCATTTCGGGAAGGATCTACATTTTAATAAAATTGTGTCAATTGAGAAGCATTCAGTAATCAGCAACTAAGAAAAGTACTCTCTCTGACCACAAAAAGAGTGTCATCTTGGAAATGGCCAGTTCTCCAGTCTCCAAAATGCAACACTGACCACTAATTTCCAATGCTAAATACTAAAGCATCTTTTGAGTCTAATATACAAACATCGTTTTCATATGTTTAATCTAATATAAATAGATATACCGACATTCAAGTTTAAGAGTTTGACTACATGCATCCCCAGATGATAGTATCTCTTGACTGCAGGAAGCGGTACGGGCCAGTAGCAATTAGAAGGTAATAGTTAGCGCTCAGGAGTGATGAATCACAAACATGCTGAAACAAAACCTGAGAGCTAACCTTTTTCATCTCACTAAGTGGAAATGCTTTATCTGCCTTGAAGAAATCCACAGCTGCTTCAACTCCAGCAGTCTGACCTTCCCAAACTACATCCTGGAAACAAATCACACTCGTAAGAATGGTTTGGCTAGTTTGCAAAGGTATGAGGTAAGAGGCTAACAGGTCATCATTACCCTCTTATGTTTATCTGGCATGAACATATATAAACCAGTTTCCTTACTCAAAACTGCTACACCACCGGGTTGTGTACAACCTGTAATGTAGAGGTAATCACCATTCTGTCTAAATGAGTATGGCACTACATCAGTCATCATCTGCTGATCTGCAGATGCAATAATGGCCAAGCTCTTCTCTGGTAAAACATCCAGAAGCCTTTTTCTTCTAGATAGGTACTCCTCACTTGCAATGCCTGGTGTAATCTCCTCATCAGCTAGTAACTGGTTCATCATATTACAATATTTGAGAAATAATGAAAATAGTCATTTGATAACCACAAAAAGAAAAAAATACATCAGAATTAGAACAGGGAATGTGAAGGCAATGAGCATGGACTTGTTTGGCCTAATAAGGCTTCTTCTGTACACACACCATGGAAGCTATACTGGTGAATTCAACTTATTTATTTAGATAATGGGGTAAGTTCAGGTAAAAGGAGCCACAACCTTCCACGGTGTGGAAAGATTTATTTTTAAAACATAACTGGCTGTCTGGCATAGCTTGAGCTACGAACACTCGAACAGCATGGTTATAAATATCTACTTAAGAGTGTTTGAAAAATTATGATAATGATGGACATGTAAGACTGATTTTATCAAAGCAAGATGATCATTACCATTTACCCGGTGGCAACAAGTATAAGTACAAAGTTAATTGCAAGATCCAGGTATAGAAAAATCAAAAGAGTTAATAGCTAAGAGGCGACGTTACTACAGGTTTTGGATGTGGGAGGCCACACAAAAAACTTGACGAACTGGCTTCCAGCAACCTCGGCGTACCATGCCAGTAATTCTGTAAAATTTAAAACAACTAGCAAGTGTGGCAACCAACCAGCAAGGCTGCATTTGCAATTCCGGTGGATTATTATAATCCCTTTTTAACCTGATATGCTTATTTTTAATGTTTGCTTAATGAGCTTTTTCTGTTTTCATGGCTACTTTTCTGCAGCAGATTATGAAAAAGTTCAGTGCAGCACAGTTCAGCAACCACAAACCAAGCCTATAAGAAGGTAGTACCTCAGGATGAGATTTCAGTGTTGGTTGGCCAACATCGGTTATTCCTCCTGTAGTGTACGCAGCACGCCCAACTATACTTCTGTAAGAGGCAGATAACAACCGAGACGCTGGCTGCATGGAACATTCAGAGGATTCCTTGAATCAGAATCCAACATTTGAAAGGTAAATATAATGCTAGAAAAGCATCAACTCTTAGATGCATTGGTGTTAATGCCACCAAATTGCTTGCATATCACAATAATTAAGCCTATAATCGACATCATGAATTGCAAGAAGAATTCATGATTTCACACCAGAAAGCAAATTATATTTGCTTGTTCAGCAGCAATTAGAGAGGAATGACCCATAATTTGGATACTTTCAACTGCACTATGTTTGTGCTGCCAAGATGTGACACTCGCATCACCCCGAACCCAAATTAACCATCTTTAGAATCGAATCTCAGGACATCACTGAAATATTCACATATGGATTTCCTTTGAAAACATAGTTAAATTGAAGCGAAAGCACGTATCTAGAAACCAAAGGGCAGGAACAAATTGAGCAAAAAGAATCCCCTCTCTCCTTTGGAATCAGGAATACACTACTAGTACCAAAGCTAATCCATTCTAACTTTAAGCTACTCCAAATCCAATCTTCAGCAAAGGTTAACAATCCAAGAGTATCCCATCAGCTGCTTCTCAAGCCCAACAGATCGAACTGGTGATTAAGGCAGGCACAGGACGCTAAACACTACAAGCACATGGATGTACAACATATTCCGCGAAACGGAAACCGTCGAGGGGATCCAATCTCCGGCGAAGCTAGCACGGGGCAAAGAACGAATCACGAAACGACAGCAGCGGTCACAAGGGAAAACCTAAGAAAGATTAGGGGAAATACGACGAGGATAGAGGGTAAGAGCTTCTCGCCGGCGGTGACAGGAAATTAGTGGCCTTCGATATGAGTACCTCGCTTGCTCGCAGCGTACTTCGCAAGAATCGCGCCGCCGTCGCCATGGCGGCCTCCCTTAAACCCCTCCTCCACTCTCCTTATTCTTCTTCTCCCCTCTGACCTTGCCTCCCTTCTTTTCCCGGAGACCCTAAGCTGGGACTTGCAGTGATCCTGGCCGTCCAAAGGGACGGGGAAGATGTGTACTCCTCCGTTTGGAAATATAAGATGTTTTAGGTTTATGAATAAGATGTATCAGATTTATTTGAACCTATACACTAAAAAGTGTCTAGATATATCTCCTTCATAAACCTAAAACATTAAACGGAGGGAGTACAACTAAACAGTGCTTGATCCCCGTTCAATTGCCTAGTGTTAGAGCAACTCTAATCTGATGATGTAAAACTACCCTCGTTTTCTAAAAACCGTTTTATAGGGTATTATGGGGCAAAAAAAACTAACAAATGCCCCTATAGCTATTTGTTGCATCAATTTTTTTAAAATAAACCTTATATTTTATATCCCCTCCTGCTGCAAATATGCGGCAGCTACGCGGGCGTCCCAATCGTCGTTCTTATATTTTCACACCACTCTCCCACCTCCCCCCCCCCAAGGTCATAGGTGCTCTTGTCGCACTCTTGCCGAATCCACCCTCCTCCTCCCCACCGGATCCACCCATTGTGAGCCCCGCTCTGCTGTTGACGTGGGGTCTCCACGACAATTACAATGGATGATGAACTTGGGTTTTATGTAAGAGAAGAGTACGCTTGTGGATTCGTCGGCTACAAACAAGGAGAAGGCACGATATACCTAGGTCCAGCTCTTCGGAGGGTAATACTCTACTCTTGTTTGTATGTTCTGGATTCTTAATAAAGTTTATAAGGTTACTGGTGGTGTAAATTGGATTTTGCATAGGACAGATTGTGCGTAAGCTCTAGCGTCCTCCTCGGCGGCTCCTCATAGCCTTTATATGAGAGGTAGGTCTCAGGTACCGTGATCGAGTCGGTTACAGGGTAAGGGCGAACCCTAGAATTTTCTAAGCTTTGGGTTTATTCTTACTCCACACACCAGAAATTTAGGCCTCTCAAACTCTGCACTTGCTAGCATGTCTTGAGCTTTGCGTTCTTCAGCCAACTATCATGTGGGCCTCTAGTTGGGCCAAGGTAGGTATACAAATAGGGGTAGCCAATAGTTTATACCCATGTCACCCCCCCACACACACACACATAATCGAGGCAAATTGAGGCATTGTCGCTCGTTGCCACCCGTGAATAAGATGCCGCTGCAACGCTGCCTGCAAAGCTCCACCGGCTACTACGACTTCTGTGTTGGAGATATGCCCAAGAGGCAATAATAAAGTGGTTATTATTATATCTTTGTGCTTATGATAAATGTTTACATCCCATGCTATGATTGTATTAATAGAAAATACTAATACTTGTGTGTTTTGTAAACATAAAAGAGTCCCTAGTAAGCCTCTTGTTAAACTAGATTGTTGATTAATGGATGGTCATAGTTTCCTGATCATGAACATTGGATGTTATTAATAACAAGATCATATCATTAGGATAATAATGTGATGGACACACACACACACATAGTAAGCATATCATAAGATCAAGTCATTAAGTTCGTTTTTGTGGCATCCCGCAAAACCACTACTAGAAAATCGCGTTGTTTTTGTGCATTGCATCGTCATCATCATGCATTGTTTGCCTAAAACTATTTTTGCAAAGCTTGTTTTGTTTTCTAAAACGCCCCGTCTTGTTTTCAAATTCAAACCCGGGTCTCCGGAATATTTTGTTTCGTCTAAACACAGATTGCAAACGCCCCGTTTTAATTAAATAAAATGTTTAATTATTTTTGTGGGGCAGTCGAACGGGCCGAATGACCCGAACGACCACCCCAGAAAATACAATCGGTCCAACCTAATTCCTAATCTACCAGCCCTAGTCTACCCACACCCCCTCCACCTCACCCCAGCCTATCATCTCTCGCCACCTCACCCTCATCCCAACCCCCACCCAACCAGAGGCTGCCAACTCACCCCCCCCTCTCCTTTTCCCTCTCTCTCTCCACCACTCCCTGCCTCACCCGGTCCAAACTCCCCACCTGCCGCACCGATCCCCACGCCGCCCCTGGGACCCACCCGCACCGTGCGGCCCACCCCCCCAACACGCGCTCCCTCCCCTGTTCCTCTTCTTCCCCCGCTCGGGCCTCCCCCGACCCGACGCGCTCCTTCCTCCCTCCCCGGGCTTCCTCTTCCCCTGCCCCGCCGCCGCTCGGACCCCCGCCTCGTCGCCGGCCCGAGCCCGACCCTCTCCTCCGGCCGCCCTGGTTTCCCTCGCCTCCGCCGTGCGGCCTCGCGTCCCCGACCAACCTCCTCGCCTCTCTGCTTCCCGCCGGCGAGCCGCCTCCGCCGCGCTTGCCTCCGCCCCGCCAGGCTCGCCGACCGCCTCCTCTTCCGCGCCTCCACGTCCTCTGCCTCTGGTCGCCGCGCGGCCGCCCTCTGCTCCTCCTCCTCCTGCGCCTCCGTCCGTGGCCTCTCCACCTCGCCTCCGTCCGCTCTCCCCTCTGCGTCCGGCCGCCAGCGGCGCCACCGCCCGCCTCTGCACCGCCCTTCCCTCGCCGGCCCGAGCACCTCCCGTCGCCGCCGCTGGCACCCCAGGATGCCACCGCCGCCAGCGAGGACGTCAAGCCGCCGCAGCGCCTCTGCCTCCGCATGTCCGTGCCCTGCCCCTGCCCGGCTGCAAGACCACCTCGTCGGGGATCTCCTGGGCCGCTGCCTCGCTCGCAGGTCCACGGAGGCCAGATCCCTTCGACGCCATCAGATCCCCGTACCCCGAAGGTGCTCGAAGGACCACGGACCAGAAAATCCCTCTCAGACCATCAAGCACTCCTACACGGACATGAGAACCGATCTTCGAATCTAAAGGCGCTGAGTGTTCCGGCATGGACCCGTCAAGATCTCCGTCACCAAACCCTCGAGGCCTCCCACACGGAACACCGAGAACTCCCCCTGAACGCCAAGGTCGTCGACACGGACACGACATGAACTTCCCTCGGACGCCAAGGTCTAACCCTCGGACCCGAAGACCGATCCCGATGTACCGGAGACCGGACCCTCGACACGCCAAGATCTACCCTCGGACGCCAAGACCCGAACCGGGAAGACACGAAGATCGCCACGAGAACGACAAGCACTTCACCCCGAAGCCAAGACCGACCCGACTTGAGGACCCGACAAGATCTGCGCAACGACAAGATCGGCACCGACCAGGGCGAATCCGATGCGCCCCCGACACTGAGCCAAGTACTCCTTTCGGACGCCGAGTCCGCCGAGAACCCGGATGCGACAAGATCTGCCCCATTGTTCGAGAATGTTCCCGTCGAGACCGATCCCGTCGAACCCCGAACCCCAGATCCGAACCCTGAGACCGACCCCGGACCCCGGAACCCCAAGTTCTGCCGAACCCTAATGTGTGACCCCTTTTCTCGAGCCTTATTTTATAAATGAAATAAAACCTGTTGCAAATTAATCATTCATCTCGCATGCATATTTGTGTGGTTTGGGGGCCTTCTGCCGATTCACCTAATTAAATATGGGGCCCATATGCGGGCAAATCTAGCCTTATATTGGCCTCATTTAAATTTGTGTAGCGAACCGGTGCTATCTTTTGCCATGCTAAAACAACATTTAATTTGCGGGGAATTTAAACAACTGGAACCATTTAATTAATTGTCGGGACCCCGGTTCCGCTTAATATGACCTAATTGCATCGCACTTTTGCCATGTCATGCATCATACATGCATCATGCCGATCTTCTGCCGTAGTATTAAATATTGCATCCGGTGTTTATTCTAGTGTTTCGCTTCTTCGCGGATAAGGCCGTTGAGTTGATGTGAGCTTCGCCCCGATCTTCGGATGAACCCTTCGACAATGTTTTCAGGCGAGCATCTCCCTCTTTCTACCTATCTTACTTTTATAGTATTTATTCCCTCCTGTTGATCTATTGCTATATGTGTTGCGATGCTCTAGATTTCGTACCAGTGATATCCCTTGCAGCCTTATATTGCCTTGGACACATCCTATTACCTGTTGTTTGGTAGATAGTTGGACTTGCGCGTCGTAGTCGCTTGCTCAAGTGCTGTTGCGTGTTGTCAAATGCCACAGTTGTTGGAGTAATGCCGCATGTGTGTTGTTGGAGATGATCATAGTTTTACTTATCGTTCACTTTAATTCCTGTTAAACAACAAAAATTGAAGTAAGCAGAGGCATCGGTGGGTGATAGATAATATTTGGTTTCCGAACGCCCACTTGTGTCCCGTAGGACCCCGAGTACTTGATACCTGTTCCTTGATTTATCGCGCTATCCACATCCGGGAGGTATATGGGACCCCCCTGAGCCAGAGCTTGATTCAGTCTTATTTCTTGGGGCCACAAACTAGTTTGAGGTTTTATTTACGATCCTGTACTTATGCCATGCTTTACTGCTTTATTTACGATTGTGCGAGGAGCACACTGTACTGTTTAGGTAAGCGGAGTGTTTTCGCGGTATCGACAAGCCCAGCCACACTTTCGGGTTCCCAGTCGTTTACAACCATTGTCGCAAACCTTGAGTCCGTCTCGGAGCTAGCTTACTTCGTTGCGGGTCTACTCAATGGGGTGGCCCCCTGAAATATTTCTGAATCCTGTGATTGCTTTGTCATGAAAGCCTCGTTGGGTTTTGATTTGGTTTTTCCGAGGTTGATCGAGTGTGTGTTGCTATTGGTGCACCCCGGCCGGGTAAAACTTTCTGAAAGCCGTGTCCGCGGTTATGGACGACTTGGAGCACAGTATCTCGACCATAGACAAGCATAACTAAAGTTTATTGCTATAAATTTGACTTTATAATGACTAGTAATCAGCTTCACTATAATGGAATGGCTAATTATTACTGCCCACAACTGCTTGTTTGGAGTGTCGCTTGCGACCATTGTACCTGACTAGTAAGTATTGCAACTACAACGGAATGGCTAAATAAAAATACCAACAACTGCTCGGTTTTGGGTTTATCTCATGCTATCTGTATCTGATTAGTAATTGTTGCAACTACAACGGAAGGATTAACTAAAAGTGCCCACTGCTTATTTTATCAGGATGATTATCTATACCTGACTAGTAATTGCTGCAACGATAACCGAACAAATAAAATTGCCAACTCTGTGAGTTCCTCGGTTGACTTCCTCGTTTGGTCCCGAGGGGGAGACACCAGGATGGGTATGTTTGGTGTTCGCTTCAGGTTGGATCCGAATAGATCATTCTTCCCCCTCTCCGATAACCGCCAGTTGTATCGAGTCTCTATAGGTTATTCAGTGCATGTTGCCGCTGCCGCTCAGTCCACCATACCTATGTAGGCGAGGACCGCCGAATTCTAGTCTCGCCGTGTACTGGCCTCAGTACTGACGCTCCTCTTTTTCCTTTGCCCTTTGTCGGCACCCCTTTTGTTTGAGAAGGTTTTGAGATCGACGTCGTTAGCAGGGTTACCCTTCCGGCTTGGCCTGGGCAGGGTTATGGACGCCATTGGTTATTCTTCAGGGCTCTTAGCCCCATTTGCATCTTGTCCGTAGTCGGACGCCCTATCATTTTCAAGGAGATTTGGATCTTTGTATATTATATATGTAATCTTGACTCATTGAGTCGCTGTTGTATATATATCTGTTCTGTGGGTCCCATCGAGGACTGTTGTGTGATGTTATTACTTCGTTTTCCACCCGCACAAAAGTGCCTGGTGGGCACCTTTGAATCGTTTCTATGCGGGTTTTGGCGGGAAGCGCTGAAACTTGCATAGGGTCGATTCTGAGGGTGTTACAGTTTTGCTACAAGCTTTCAAATACATAGTAACCTAATCCTTCGACCATGAGATCATGTTAATAACCATCACCGGATGAGTGCTTTGATGACATCAAACATCACTTTGTAACTGGGTGGTTATAGAGGTGGCATTGGGTATTATGAAAGTATGTGTTGAAGCGCATGGATCAAGAATGGGATTTGTCCATCCAAATGACGGATATATATACTCTGGACCCTCTCGGTGGAATATCATCCAATTGGCTTGCAAGCATGTGACTAGGTCACAAGGGATGTCATATCACGATATGAGTAAAGAGCACTTATCGGTAATGAGAATGAACTAGGTATGGAGATACTGATGATCGAACCTTGGATAAGTATAGTATCGCGCGACAAAGGGAATCGGTATCGTATGTTAATGGTCTTTCGATCATGAAGTCATCTTTGAATATGTGGGAGCCATTATGGATCTCCAGGTGTCGCTGTTGGTTATTGATCGGAGAGGTGTCTTGATCATGTCTACATAGTTCGCGAACCGTAGGATGACACACTTATGTTTCGATGTTATTTAAAGAAGATATGGAATATGAGTTGGAGATCGAATGTTGTTCGGAGTTTCGGATGGGATCTAGGACATCACGAGGAGGTCTGTAATTTTCCGGAGAATAAGATTCATATAATGGAAATCATCTTCTAGGGTTCAGGAAAAGTTTCGGTATTTTGACCGGAGCTTCTAGAGGGACACCAGTGGGCCCACCACCCCGGGAGGGCCCACATGGGATGATGGAATGATGTGGGGCCCCATGCTCTAGCCGCACCAGGCCCTAGAAGCCCAATCGTCCATTCCCAAAGGGATAAGAGCAAAACCCTAAAAATTAAGGGATAGACTTGGGGGGAAGAAAACTCCCCCCCCCCTTCCATTGCGCTGGCCATAGGAGGTGGAGGGCAAAGGGGGATCCCTAGATGCACCCTTCCTCTGTAAATAGAGGGGAGGGGTGGCCACCCCTTGCCCCTTTACCCAACCCTAGCCGCCACCTCTCCTCCCTCCTCCTTCCTGCTCCGGCTTAGGCGAAGCCCTGCAGGAATTCTCCTCCACCACCACCACCACGTCGTCATGCTGCTGGGATTCTGAGGGGATCTACTACCTCCGCTTCCCGCTGGAAAAGGGAGAGGAAGGTCTTCATAGACTCCGTACGTGTTATCAAGTGCGAAAGCGCTGTCGGATTGCAGCGCTAGAAGGATCGTCGTCATCAACCACGAGATTAGATCTTTTAAGGCTTTGGATCTTCAAGGGTTAGTTCTCATCTATCTCGTTGCACCTATATCGTAGATTAGATCTTGGCTTTTCCATAGATTGGATCTTGGTTTTATTCGTTCTTGCGGTAGAAATTCTTTGTCTTCTATGCTACGAACCCTACAATGGTATCGGAGTTGTGTCTATGTGTAGATATGTTGTACAAGTAGAACACAATGGTTTTGTGGGCATTGATGCTTTTGTTGTCGTTTGCTTTTCATGTACTTTTCATCTTGCGGGATGGTGGGATGAAGCGGCCCGGGCTAACCTTACATGTCAGCGCACATGAAACTTGCTCCACGCTCGACGTGCAACTTGTATTGCACAAGTGGCTTTGTGGGTGTCTGTCTCTCCCACCATAGTTAAGATACAATTTACAATATGCACCTGACAACACTTGTATAAGCGGTGTGGTTCTTGTTTGTAGGTAAGAACGGTTCTTATTCGAAAGCCCCAAGCCACGTAAAATATGCAAAGAAAATTAGAGGCGTCTAACTTGTTTTTGTAGGGGCATGTGATGTGATATGGCCATGATGAGATTATGATTATATTTTATGTATGAGATGATCTTATTGTAATATGGCAACCGGCAAGAGCCTACTGGTTTTCTTTAAATTTGTTAAGACATGCGTGTCTATTCATCATGTAATAGATTTATTCCAAGTAGTTATAGTAGTTGCTATTGGTGATGACCAACCATGAAGTGGCTCCACTGACCTTGACGCCATGCTGGTGATGATTGATACGTCGGAAACGTATCTATAATTTTTGATGTTCCATGCTTGTTTACTATCTACTTTGCTTTGCTTTGTCTACACTTTGAGGTGTTTTTATATCTTTTCTGGAACTAACCTATTAACAAGTTGCCACAGTGTCAGTTGCATGTTTTCTTCTGTTTTTGGTTCCAGAAAGGCAGAAAATCAATATTCTCAGAATTGGACGGGACAAAAGCCAAAGTCAATATTTTACCGTGGGCGACACGAAGTCTAGAGGAGAGACGGAGAGGCGAGCCAGGGCCACCACACCCCCCTAGGCGCGGGTGGGCCCACCCCGCGCCTAGGCAGGGTGTGGGCCCTCTGGCCGCCTCCCAGCCTCCCCTCTTCGCCTATAAGAAGCCCTCAATGCAGAAACCCTAGGCACCCGATCAAAACTCCATGAAACCTTCTGTAGCCGCCGCCACCATCATCCCTAGATCGGGGGGGTCTGAAGTTCTTCCCGGCACCCTGACGGAGGGGAGATCATCCTGGAGGCCTTCTTCTCCGGTATGAAGCATGAGTAGTTCCACTTTGGACTACGGGTCCATGTAGTATCTAGATGATTGTATCTCCTCCTTGTGTTTTCATGTATAGATCTTGTGAGATCCGTTCATGATCAAGATCTAATCTATTTGTAATCATGCATGTTGTGTTTACGGGGATCCGATGGATATTGAGATTACTATGTTAGATTGATTAATGATTTTGTCTATTTGATACTATCATGTATGTGTTGTTTGTGATCTTGCATGCTCTTTGTTGTTAGTGGCTATCTTGGCCAAGTAGTTGCTAGTGACTCCAAGAGGGGGTATTTATGCTAGATAGTGGGTTCATGCCTCTAGTTTCCAAGGGAAGTGATAGAAATCTCTTCGGTTGTAGATGTGATGTTGCCACTAGGGAGAAAACAACGGTCTCTTGTTCATGGAACAAGTGGATTATTTACCTTACGCACTTTGCTTAAAGAAGTTGTCTGTTGCTTGCAACTTAATACTGGAAGGGGTTCGAATGATAACCTGAAGGTGGAATTCTAGTCATAGATGCAGTTGAATGGTGGTCTATGTATATTGTTGTATTGCTCAATCGAATCTCATAGGATCTTTTTGTCTGGTATTGCATTGTTATGCCTTGCTCAGTTCCTATCAATTGCCCTGCTATAATTTGTTTACCCTTCATGCCATGTTGTTTATATAAGGAGAGTACCTCTAGTGAACTATGGACCTCGATCCAATCTTTACCATTGATACATCCTCCACTGTTACATGTTTACTTGCTACAAACCATTACCTTCCACACTATACATTTATTGGAAAGGTGGGTTCACGGAAGAACAAAAGTATTATTATAAGGAACACCGTTTGTCACACAAAGGGAAACACTTATGGGAACAAATTGATAAATTGAATACTATTGCTAGAGAGGTGTGCTCTTATAATGTTACTTATTGCTTTGATAAATCTTGTTGCTGTAGGAGGTATAAACACCTGCCTTTTCAATGTGAGTATAATGATAATGTTACCATATCTTCTTATGTTAAAGGAAATTATGATTTTTATGATGTGGAACAAATTGAAGAATTTATTGCCTTCAAGGGTGCTTTTGAACTTGCCAGTTTGCTTGAAAATACTGATGATGCACCTTATGAATATGAGGTTTATGAGATACTTAAATTTTCTTTGTTAATTACAAGGAAGAAAATGGCTATATTCTTGAATATTTAATAGATGCTTTCCACAAATGGAAGAGACTAATGCCTTGGAGGAGCCTATGGAAGAAGAAATTGTTGAAACTGGAAGCTCATTAGATGAAAAAGAGGAAGAGAGTGATGGACAAAAGGAGGAAGAATGGATTATCTACCCATGCCTACCTTATAATGAGAGTAACTCTTTATCCCTTACATTATTTGATTGTCCCCCATGCTTAACAAAGGAGGATAAATGATATGTTCATGTGGATCCTTTTGAAATATCTACTTTCGGTAAAACCTGTGAAGGTTTTAATCCCACTATTTTTGAGCTTGATAAAAATTATGTGTTTGTAGATCATGAAAAGAATGCTTTATGTGATGGTTATATTGTTTAATTTATTCATGAGTCTACTGAAAATTATTATAAGAGAGGAAAATATGGTTCTAGAAGTTTTTATGATACTAAAACACCTCTCTATGTTTTATCTACCCATTCTTGTTACTATGTGCTTCTTTGATTTATTCTCTTACAAGATTCCTATGCATAGGAAGTGGGTTAGCCTTAAATGTGTTTTGAATTTGCTTCTTGATGCTCTCTTTTAATTCAATTCATATTTCTTATGTGAGCATCTTCTGAAACTATCATGCCTAACTTAAAGGCGTTAAATAAAAGTACTTGTTGGGAGATAACCCAAGAGTTTTCTTGAGTATTGGAAGTTATTACTTTAGTAATGACCTCTCCTTATCCTTTTTGTTTGCTTTTTGTACCAAGAATGACCTCTAATGAGAGGGAAGTAAAAAATTGGGGAGTTGTTGTCCCGAAACAGATTTGTGTCCTCCACCATAAAAATTCGCGAGGAGTTTCTGTAAGTCAGATTGAGCTAAAATTTACGAATAAATCCCCTAGTATGTTAGATAACTTTCTTTAGTTCAACAATTTTTTATTTGAGCAACAGAATAGTTTCTAAAAAATCGATTTCTACCCGCTGGTCTGTTTTGACAGATTTCTGCCATTATTTGCATTTGCTTCTTATTGATTCCTTTTTGAGTTCTCTTTTGGGGAATTGAGCTTTTTGAAGGAGTTGCTACAGTAGCTTGTGTTTTTAGTGAAAAGTTTTGCTGTTGCAAAGCTAAACCCAAAGGTCTATTATCTTTTGAATACACTAATGTTGCTAATGAAGATTGTGTGAAGTTTTGTATGAAGGAAAAATTTCAGGTGTAGGGAGAGAATGATTTAATGAGATGAAGGATGGACAAAAGTTCAAGCTTGGGGATGCCACCCCGGTGTCACCCCAAGAAATATCCAAGAGGTACAAGTGTCAAAGCTTGGGATGCCTTGGGCATCCCCTTCTTCATCAGTAAAAAGCTTAAGTCTGTCTAGACACTTTGTTTTTATTGTTTCATGCACTGTTGTGTTGTTCTTGGAGCGTCTTAGTTTTCATTTGCTTTGCTTAGTTTGTTTAGTTTGCTTGAATAAAGTAGTTTGGACCCCCGATCTCGCTGTGTTGTTTCAAATAAGTTGCTTGGTGTTGGAAAGGAGTAGAAAGTTCTTGCTTGATAAGTGCAAGAGGAGCTTGCATTGACTGTGACTTAGACTTTAGCATGACATGCTAGGTGTTGTTTTGACCTTATGCTTAGTGATTATTGTTGTATCATGTATTGTTCCAAACAATTGTGATTGCTTAGTGTGCCTTAAAAGAATTATGCATTGTTTTAGCATGCAAAAGCATAGTATTGTGGTATTCTCCTTTGATACTTTGTTTGGGTTGACTTGGCACATGCTCACACCATGTTATGACTATGAACAAGTCACCATAGCCTCTATGATCATTTAGGCCTTGACTTGTAGTACCACTCTATGCTTTGATTAGTAATGTTTTGTCGCTCTGCATGATTATGGCTATTATTGCTCTCTTAGTTGGTTGCTCCCAGTCTTTTTCTAGCCTCCACTTGTATGAGTAAGTTCTACTCATGCTTCCAACTCCCAAGAAACCAAGTTATTCAAAAGTGTCCACTATAAACTCCTATGCATGGTGGGTTACACCATTCCAAGTATATTCTTGTTTTCAGCTATCTTCCAATTAAAAGTATTTTGTTATGTGAAAACTTAGTGATTAAAGCCCTCACAAACTTGATGGAACACTTTATATTCTTTGACCCTAATAACTTGAATCATTGTGTAATCTATGTTGTATATGCTTGCACTTATACATTGGAATTAGCAAAACCGTGCTGTCACGGGGAACGTTTTCAACATTGCACTTGTACTTTGTACACAGTTGATATCATGCTCTTTTGTCTATGGATGTCACCCTAAAGAGGAAGCTTGTAAGTCCATGGAGTTATGTATTTTGTGTTAGAGAAACGCCTGGGCCGCTAGCCTAAGCCATGCCTAATCATGGTGGAAACTTGCAGCATCGCCATAATGAACTATCTGTGAAGCTCCTCAATAAAAATCTATGCACATAGTAAATAAAAAGATCGCTGAGATGCTCATTGTCTGCTTGCCTTGTCATTTTGGTTATGGGATAGCTCTTGTACCATGTGCAAGGGGTACCCCGTTGGAGGTTCTCTATGATACACATGTACTTACTATGACAAGAACTTACAGGTGACTGAAGTTGAGTAGCATGCGATGTGGCCCTCGTATTCGAGGGACCCGAGATTGCCAACTTATACTTTGTCAATCATATACTCCATAGTTTGTTCACTTTAACCTTAATCACTTCAAGATGCTTATGATAGGGGCAATGAGGGCTGAAAGCTAACAAGTACCATAATTTTTGGGAGCTCTTTTTGAAACTTGAAATCCCTGCTTCCCTTATGAAGGGCCTTTCTTCCACTATTATATTGAGTCTCCACCTTCAACCTTTAGGCACCATTAAGAGAGCATAGTTGCCATTCTATGTACAGTGTCCCAAAACTAATTGATTGATGCATATTGTGATATTAACTATTCTTGTGCTACTTGTATCTAGTCACTCTTATGAACTTTGAAGGTGTCCTATGCATCTATTTGCTACTCCATGAGGGACAAGCTGAATGACACTATGCCATGTTTTCTATATGTGAAACAAACAAACGTTTCTCAATGCATGTTATTCATGATCTTTGTTTGTAGCCTTTCATGTTGCATCCATAGTTACTATGTCCTATTGTTAGACTCCATCTTTCATGCACATGTGAAAGGGCATGTATGCCCCATGTGTGGTTTTGGTAATTAATGATAATCTCTATGGATAATGTGTAAATTGAGTTTCACTTGTAGGTTTCTCCATTGGTGTTGTTTGGGACATGTGTTGGTCTCAAGGTTGAGAGTTGAAGAAATGTCCAAGGGCTTTGTGCCATTGGAATAATGAAGAAAGAAGGAGCTTGAAGGTTGATCAAGACAAGTGCAAAGATTTGCATCAAGATGGATCAACCTCAAGAAGGGATGAAGAAGGTAAAGCTCAAGATGTGCCATCTCTAGAAGATCTCATGCTTAAAGCTTGCCATCCTCATGATCATGGGGTGACGAAGACAAGTTCAAAGAAGAGGTTTATCCATGGAGTATGGGGGAGCAATTTGCAAGTCTTCATCTTCATCAAGCAAGAGCAAACAAGAAAGGTATTCCCACTATAGAAGAACAAGATGGTCTACATCAAGTTCAAGTGGTATGCTCAAGTCAAAGGTATGTTCTTGATAGGGATTCTCTTTGTCGGTCTCGTGTTGTTAGTTGGGAGACCGGTTTAGGATAGATAGTCGTACTATCAAGAGGGGCTCTCAAGCGGGTGTCTCGATTGCATCGTTCGAAGGGAGATCAAACCTTTGCATTCATAGCATCATCTTTCTTGGTTGTTATTTGGTTCTTGTCCATGAGAGGATCTAGAGCTTGTGGTCATCATCATAACAAGATCCAGTTCATCGTCCAAGGATTTCCCTTGCATTTCTTATTGCGGTTTTTGATCTTGCGAGTTTTCTGGCTCCACACCTTAGGGGATACTTCACATATATATACTTGATATTTTATCCCTTGGTGGTATCCAATATTTAACATTTTTTTGGGTTCTACTTGGTTTTATTTTTCCAACAAAATTGGTTTCATCCCAATCGGAGTTTCCAAGCTCAACTTCTTGTGTTTTGGTTTTTGTAGGTTTTACCGGTTCATCGCTTCTAGAGAGGTCATACCTTTCTCAATTTGGTTTTATCCTTCCATGCTGTACTATGATGTTTATTTGCATAATCTTGTAAAACTTTCCGTTCTCTTCAAAACGAGCCCAAGATCATCGAAAACGGAGTCCAAAATCAAAAGTTATTGAAGTTTTCGTGCAATGATGTCCTGCGTTTTTGCGTGAGCGGAAGTTCCGGACCAAGTTCTGACCCAAGTTCCGGTCAGGTTCAGTAACTTGTGTTTCTATTTGCCGGAAGTTCCGGTGGAGGAAGTTCCGGTGGGGCGCGAATCTGGCCCAAACGGTCAGTTTTTCCTTGTCCTATTTAAGGGGGGCTTCTTTCCCAATGGTTCCCCATCTTTTGAGCTCGTTTTTGCCCACCATTGTTGACCTATTTAAGATCTCTTACTCCCTCATCCTCCCATGATTCTTACATCTTTTTGAGGGAAAAGTGAGAGGAGATCTAGATCTACAATCCCCCCAAGTCAAATCCCTTCTCTGTGAAGGAATCATTGGGATCTAGATTTTGGAGAGTTTTGTGTTCTCCTATTGTGTTCTCCTCTTGTGTTCTTCCTCCCTCATTCCCGCAATAGCTTTTGTAGCTTTGTTGGAATTTGGGAGAGAAGGACTTGCTCTTGCATTTGGTGCATAGGTTTGAGTTCTCCTCGGAGATTCGGTGAGTTCAAGCTTGTGGGCTTGTATCTCTTGGGTTCTTGGAACCCTAGACGGTTGTGTGGTTGGGTTGTTGACCTTTTGTGGTCTCGTAACCTTTTGTGGCTTTGTTGGCCTTTTGTGGCGTTGTAGCCTTTTGTGTCTTTGTTGTTGGGAGCCTCCAATTGAGTTGTGGAGATAGCCCCAATCTTGTACGGGTTCGCTGACCACCCTCAAGAGTCCTATAGTGGAGAGAGTGCCTGCCTTTGGTGCGCACTCGGGAGAATAGGGTGAGCCTTTTGTGACGTCGGTGAGTTGCGTGCTTCCTCATCCGGGGTGAGGCCTTGTGTGGCGTTGGATGAGCATCGAGCCACCACACCTCGAGGTGAGCCATTTGTGGCATTCAGAGAGCATTGCGCCATCGCACCTCTCCAACGGAGACATAACTTCTTTGGAAGTGAACTTCGGGAAACAAATATTCGTCTCCGCGTCCATCGGTTATCTCTCAACTGAGCCCTTTACTTATGCACTTTACTTTGTGATAGCCATCGCGCTTGAAGTATTTATATCTTGATATCACCTTGTTGCTTGTATTGCTTAGCATAGGTTGTTGGTGCACTTACGTGAACTTAGTGGCTTGGTTTTGTGCTCAATAAATTAAACGCTAGTTTTATTCTGCATTTACTTGAGCCTAATCCGTAATAATTTTAAAAGCCTATTCACCCTCCTCTAGGCGACGTCCATTGCACTTTCAATTGGTATCAGAGCGAGGTCTCTCGCTTTTAGGCTTCACCGCCTCGAGAGTAAAGATGTCTCCTAGGGGTTTAGTGCACTCTCACACATTTACATTTGATGGCACAAATTATGATGTTTGGCATATCCGCATGCTTAGTCATTTCCGGGTCATTTACCCAAATATTGAGAGGATTCTAGATATGGGCTTGTCTCCTCCTAAGGATCCCCAAAATCTATCTTTGGAGGAGGAGACAAACTCTTATCTCGAAGCTCAAGCATTTAAGTTGCGTGTTAATGTTGTGAGCTTTGTAGTTCTTTCCTCAATCATGCCTTTCCGGAATGCTCATGATATATGGACCAAGCTTCAAGCAAAATGTGATGTGTCCAAGCTTGATGAGGATGATTGTGTTCCCTCCACCTCCGGACGCGATGAGTTCTCATCTTCTTCCACTACACCAACATGTGAGTTGTCACAAGGTAATGATATGGTGAGTGGTGATAGAACTTGCAATGTACATAGTGAGATTTCCATTCATGATCCTTTGTCTCTATATCATTGCAATGTTGTATCTTTGGGCATGAACATTTGTAGGACCATATGTGATTTAAATCCTAGTGTTGATTGCTCTTGCATATCATGTAGAAATGGATTGAATATATCTCATGATGATATGCTTGCTTTGCCTTGTTGCCATGATAAATGTGCTTCCATTTCTTCTAGTACTTGTGTTGCTAACCATGTAGAGGAAATTGAAGAATGTGTTGGCCAAGGCAAGGTTGCCATTAGATCTTCATGTGTTCCCTCATCATCATATTCTTCTAATGTTCTCTTGTGCCTCATGGCTAAGGGTTCAAAGGTAACCTCTCCTTTGGATTCCAATATATCTCATGATGATATGAATGTTGACCATGTAGAAGTAGATGATGATGTTGCTTCTTTAAAAGAGAAGGGGAGGCTAGTCCTTCATGCTCTTCATCCTAATAAAAATGCTTGCTCTACTTTCATCGAAATCTTGACTTGTGCTATTGAAAATAGGCAACTAATATATGAGCATGAGGACACAATAGATAAAATTAGTAGTCTTGAGCGTGAGTATGCTAATGACATTGCCAACCTAAATGAAGCTCTTGAAGAGGAACAAACCACTAAGGAATCTCTTGAGGAGACCTTTGCTCTAGAGCTATCTAGAGTGAAGAAATCTCATGATAGAGATCTTGAGGTGGCACATTCCCTTCAAATTAAAAATGATGAACTTGAAGTTGCTTATGCTAAACTCCTTGAGGATTTTGAGCACCTCAACAATGACTCTAGGGTCATCAAGGGTGAGCTCATCAAACTCACCGAGTCACATGAGCAACTTAAAACTTCTTATTCTAAAGAGCTTTCCAAATTGCCCTCACCTCTTGCATTAAATTATGATTCTTGTGCTACTAACTCTATTTCTTGTGAAGCATCTATCTTGAAGGAGAATGTTGAGCTAAAGGCTCAACTTGATTTGCTAACTAGCAACTATGGTAAATTAGAAGAAAGTCATGCCAAGCTCTCAAGCTCGCATGAGGATCTTCTACTTTCCCATGGTAGGCTAAGGTTAGATCATGAGGCCATTGTGTCAAAGGTAACATCTAGTGGGCCTCATGTGGACATTAGCACTATATCTACTCCTAATGTTATATTGCCATGTGCTAGTCCTTGTAATTCATCCTCTCACAACCATGCTATATCTTGTGATGAATTGGATTCCTTTCCTTGTTTCTCTAACAATGAAGCTTCCACTTCCTCTAGTATTGTTGTTGATACTAACCATGTAGAGGAAGTCAAAGAGCTCAAGGCTCAAGTCACGTATTTGAAGAATGACTTGAAAAGGTGTCATGAAGGGAAGACCACACTCGAGAAGATGTTGAGTGTGCTACGACCCCTAAGTGACAAGAGTGGGATTGGATTCAACTCCAACACCAAGAGCAAGCCCACTATCTCGTTGAAGCACAAGGGCAACAAGAACAAGGGCCAAGGACAAGTGAAGAATCCGGCAAACATTGTGTGCTTCAAGTGCAAGGAAGAAGGGCATCATGTGAGGTATTGCCCATTAAATAAGAAGCCTCTTAGCGAGAAGCAACAAGGGAAGCGGCCTCAAGCTCCTCCACAAGCTCAAGATGGGCCACTTCCCAAGAAGCCTCAAGCTCTTCTTCATGGTGAAGCTCCTTCCAAGAAGAAAGATGGAAAGATAAGAACTTGCTACATATGTCGTGAGAACGGGCACCTTTCTTCCTCATGCACCATGGGTAACTCCTCATCCCATCCTATCTTTATTGATGATGCTTATTCACTTCGTAAGGATGAGGGTGGCAAGGTGTTTTCCAAATTTGTTGGTGCCCAAAGTGGTGTCAAGAAAAGAACCATTTGGGTGGCCAAGCCTATTGTGACTAACTTCGTAGGACCCAACTTGGTTGGGGACCAAGAAGCTAAAACTTGATCAATAGGTGTTTTTGGAGGGCATTGGTGACTTGGCTACATTATGAAGAATTGAGGGATATTCATCATTTTCTTATTATCATAGTCAAGTCATTTGTTATCATGCTTCTATCCCTTATCCAATGTTCCTCCTTCCGGTAACTTGTGCTAAACTCCTTTACATTATAGTTACTTGCTCCGTTGTGCATGTGTTGGTTTTGTACCTTGCATGTGTTTGTACATTTTGTGCTTCCCACTTACTTATATTAACCTATGTTGTATATTTGTGTATTTTGGTTGGCACACCATGTATTTGCGTTTCTTGGTTTGGAGCCTTTATTGTTTCTAGTAGGTATCTTATTTGTCTCTTGTGAGGGATTAATGGACTATTCCGTTTTGGGGGAGTGTCATGCTTGGGCATTCCATAATCCTAAAATGTGTGTACATGAGGAAAACCACTTAGTAGTTTTATTGCATGTTTATCTAGTCTCTATGTGGTATGTCTCTCTCATGATAAACTCAAGTTCTATAACGTCCATTAATACCTCTATTTTGATATTGCCTCTTGTTGAGATTTCTTGGTTTATCATACTATGGGGGAGTCATCTGCTTTGTGCATATTACAAACTTAGAAAATGTGGACATTTGAGGTAGTGTCACTTAGAATTTATATTGATAATTATCTAGCACCTTTGTGGCACGTTTTCTCATACAAGTTCCAATTTGCTTAAATGTTTTTATTGCTCATCTTTTGGATATTGTTTGTGAGAGTGATTCTTGGTATGTGTTTACTCATATTTGGATCTATATATCCTCATGGGAACCACTTGCTTATATTTAATTCAATCACTAGTGATTGTGTGACTATTTGAAGCAATCAAGAATCTCTTTCGAAGCATCAAGCTAATTCCTATCTTGTTATATGCTTATTTGTGTGGATATGATCTTAGATATCCTTGCGAACTACCTCGGGAAAATTATCCCTATTACTTCTTGTCCTTGGACAATTAGTACTTGATATATGGTAGAATTCATTGATCATATTCGTTTTGGCCTTTTCTTATTTGCCTTATCTTTGGCCAATAAAATGTTTGTCTATTTGTTCCCAAGCTTTCCTTGCCTCTTGTGGATCTTTTTATTTTATTTGTTTCCCCTTGTGTTTTATTTAGTGTAGGTAGTAGTGATGATCTCATTTTTGGGCATTTTGCATTCAAAGGCAAAATTATATATAATGCTCTACTTATGGGGGAGCTATCCTATATTATCTAGAACATTGTTTTATGCTTCTTGATTTGATCCATTTTTGCTTGGGAGCTCGATCCTTTTTGTGTTGGTACTTTGTGTTCCATCATGAAAAGTTTGAAGAGTTTGTTTTAGTTGTTGCTTCCTTGATCTCGTTGGGAGTTGGTTTTATCTCATTCTTTTTCACTTGTTTTATTCTTTTAGGATGAGATAAATCCTTGAGCCTTGGTATTTTCTTATCCTTTTTATTTGGCTCTTTCTAGTTCATTTGTTGAACTTGTGATCTTTCATGTGTTGATTTGGTTATTTGATACAATTTGGACACTTTTCTCAAGGCACACCTTTGTGTGTGTCTTATTGGTTTACTTGGTGTTTTTGTTCAAATTGTATCTCCTTTTGGTTCTTGAAAGTCTATGCATGCATGTTTACTTCTTGTATATATTTTGGCATTCTTGCTTTCTTTGATCCAATATATAAGGGAAACTCCACCAAATCCTAAAGGGATAAGATGTGCATGAAATTCCATTTCATATCAATATGCACATGTTTGTGTGGAGGTTCTCCTATGTATTGTAGTTGCACTAACTACTTTGGACCCAATTTGTTTGGGGACCATGGTGTACTTAAATTGTGTTTTAGGTACATTGGAGATATATATATTGGGTGCTTGTATCTTGAACAAGGAAGGAGTGGCGTCTACATGTCAATTGGATATAATCTAGGATGATCAACGAATTCGCATCTTTTTCATCCTACCAATTATATCTCGGTAACAAGTATCTCTCTCTCATGCATACTTATCTTGTTCCCAACCTTTTGTAGGTTGCTTGTTGGCATGAATTTGTGTACTTGCATATGTTGGATTTCTTGCTTTGGTTTTGAAGAAGTTCTCTCTATTGCAAATGTGTGTATGTTGAGATGAGTGCATATAATGGGGACTATACTAAATCATGCTCATGATTCACCTATCCCAAATATGTCAATCTAGCAATTTTGTTGCATATCATTTCCTCAATATCTCTCATGTGCAATAGTCAGTATTTTTTTGCAAGTTGATTCCAATCTTGTGATACTTGTTGCCTTTCTCCTTATATTCCTCCTATCCCCTTCTAACGTTGGTAATAGTTGTTATATATGGAGTTTGTTGGTGTTTGAAGCTCATCGATGTACAATAATATATATTTGAGCCCTTGGGCATGCTTTCAAGCAAAACATTGTATTGGTATATTCTATGACTTCCTCTTTGCCTTTCAATGTGCCTTCTTGAGTATCTATCTTGTTTGTGCATATTTCTTTGTGGTCATATGTCTTTGTGATATTTTCCACCGAGAAATTTATACACACAAGAGAATATCAATATTTGGTTGTTTTTGCATTTCTTGGAAATCACCTCTTACTTCATTTTGATTCTTTGATGGCTTCCAAATTATTGTATTTTGTGTGCATTGTTAAATGAGTTTGGAGGAGTGAGGATTCCATGGTTGTGCATGTTGTTTCCAAATACAATTACTATAATTGGTGCACAATCTTTGGGGAGCTTCTCTAATTCATTTAATAGTGCACAATTTCCTTCTTTCTCATTTCTTATGGTTTAAATGCTTATGGGGGAGAAAGGATTCCATATTTGTGCATATTGTATTCAATACAAGTATTCTAAACTTTGCACAAATTTTGGGGAGCTTCTCTATTCTCATTTAAACACTCTTCCTTTTCACATCATTTGTTGGTGTTTCAATTGTTTCGTTTGGATCTTTTGATTGCTCGCTTCATTTGTTGAAGCTTATTCCTTTTTATTTTATTTTTGCTTTCTTTGGGTCCTTAGTATAGTTTTACTTCCTCCCAAGTTCTAATCATTTGACCTGTGCATATGCACACCTTTGGAGGAATTCTCACTATATTGGTTGTCTAGAACCTTTCACCCATTTTGGCAAGCGATGACAATGGGGGAGAAGTTTTGGAGGGTTTAAAGGAAGTTGGCCTTTGCTTTGAGTGTGTTCTTGAGCATTTGCCTATCATGATCTTGCATCTTTGTGGCTGCCTTGCATGTTTAATATATAGAGGAAACTCAACCAACGGTAACGGTTTTCAATCTATGCAATGAAATTCAAGTTCATCACACATGCATAGATTATGGGGGAGTTTTCTCTATATATTGTGGTTGTACCACCATCACATACTTGTGTAGTATTTTATGTTGGGGCAACCTCTTTGGTCATTAATTGTCATATGTAAACCCTCACTAAGGGATTGTCATCAATTACCAAAATGGGGGAGATTGAAAGGGCATGTATGCCCCCATGTGTGGTTTTGGTAATTAATGACAATCTCTATGGACTAATGTGTAAATTGAGTTTCACTTGTAGGTTTGTCCATTGGTGTCGCTTGGGACATGTGTTGGTCTCAAGGTTTAGAGTTGAAGAAATGTCCAAGGGCTTTGTGCCATTGGAATCATGAAGAAAGAAGGCGCTTGAAGGTTGATCAAGACAAGTGCAAAGATTTGCATCAAGATGGATCAACCTCAAGAAGGGATGAAGAAGGGAAAGCTCAATATGTGCCATCTCTAGAATATATCATGCTTGAAGCTTGCCATCCTCATGGTCATGGGGTGACGAAGACACGTTCAAAGAAGAGGTTTCCCCGTGGAGTATGGGGGAGCAATTTGCAAGTCTTCATCTTCATCAAGCAGGAGCAAACAAGAAAGGTATTCCCACTATAGAAGAACAAGATGTTCTACATCAAGTTCAAGTGGGATGCTCAAGGCAAAGGTATGTTCTTGATAGGGATTCTCTTTCCGGTCTCATGTTGTTATTTGGGAGACCGGGTTTAGGATAGATAGCCGTACTATCAAGAGGGGCTCTCAAGCGGGTGTCTCGATTGCATCGTTCGAAGAGAGATCAAACCTTTACATTCATAGCATCATCTTTCTTGGTTGTTAATTGGTTCTTGTCCATGAGAGTATCTAGAGCTTGTGGTCATCATCATAACAAGCTCTAGTTCATCATCCAAGGATTTCCCTTGCATTTCTTATTGCGGTTTTTTGATCTTGCGAGTTTTCCGGCTCCACACCTTAGGAGATACTTCACATATATATACTTGATATTTTATCCCTTGGTGGTATCCAATATTTAACATTTTGTTGGGTTCTACTTGGTTTTATTTTTCCAACAAAATTGGTTTGATCTCAATCGGAGTTTCCAAGCTCAACTTCTTGTGTTTTGGGTTTTGGAGGTTTTACCGGTTCATCGCTTCTAGAGAGGTCATACTTTTCTCAATTTGGTTTTATCCTTACATGCTGGACTATGATGTTTCTTTGCATAATCTTGTAAAACTTTTCGTTCTCTTCAAAACGAGCCCAAGATCATCAAAAACGGAGTCCGGAATCAAAAGTTATTGAAGTTTTCGTGCAATGTTGTCCTGCGTTTTTGCTTGAGTGGAAGTTTTGGCCCAAGTTCCGACCCAAGTTCCGGTCAGGTTCGGTAACTTATGTTTCTATTTGCCTGAAGTTCCGTTGGGAGGCCGGAAGTTCCGGTGGGGCGCGAATCTGGCCCAAACGGTTAGTTTTTCCTTGTCCTATTTAAAGGGGGGCTTCTTCCCCAATGGTTCCTCATCTTTTGATCTCGTTTTTTGCCCACCATTGTTGACCTATTTGAGCTCTCTTACTCCCTCTCCCTACCATGATTCTTACATCTTTTTTAGGGAAAAGTGAAAGGAGATCTAGATCTACAATCCCCCCAAGTCAAATCCCTTCTTTGTGAAGGAATCATTGGGATCTAGATCTTGGAGAGTTTTGTTTTCTCCTCTTGTGTTCTTCCTCCCTTATTCCCCCAATAGCTTTTGTAGCTTTGTTGGAATTTGGGAGAGAAGGACTTGCCCTTGCATTTGGTGCATAGGTTTGAGTTCTCCTCGTAGATTCGGTGAGTTCAAGCTTGTGGGCTTGTTTCTCTTGGGTTCTTGGAACCCTAGACGGTTGTGTGGTTGGGTTGTTGACCTTTTGTGGTCTTGTAGCCTTTTGTGGCTTTGTTGGCCTTTTGTGGTGTTGTAGTCTTTTGTGGCTTTGTTGTTGGGAGCCTCCAATTGAGTTGTGGAGATAGCCCCAATCTTGTACGGGTTCGGTGACCGCCTTCAAGAGTCCTATAGTGGAGCGAGTGCCCGCCTTTTGTGGTGCGCACTCGGGAGAATAGGGTGAACCTTTTGTGGCGTCGGTGAGTTGTGTGCTTCCGCATCCGGGGTGAGTCCTTGTGTGGCATTGAGAGCATCGAGCCACCTCACCTCGAGGTGAGCCATTTGTGGCGTTTAGAGAGCATTGCACCATCGCACCTCTCCAACGGAGATGTAGCTGTAGCGTTTCGTAGCATGGAAAACAAAAATTTTCTACCGCATACAAACAAACAAGCCAAGATCTATCTACTAGATTGTAGCAACAAGTCGATGGAATAACTCACCCTAGAAGATTCCAAAGTGTTTAACGAGAGCGGATTCTCGTGGGTGATGTAGTCGTACTCTTCCCGATCTCAAGATCGCGTAGGCGATCCTTCCGGCGCTGCGTTCCGGCAGCGCTTCCGCAGTCGGTCACACATTCGGTACTCGACGAAGACCTTCCTCTCCCTTGTTCCAGCAGGCAGCGGAGGTTGTAGCACTCTCCTCGCGATTCCGGCAGCACAACGGCGTGGTACTGGAAGTAGAGGGGAGATCTCGCAGGGCTTCGCCTTAAGCCGGAGCGAGTATGGTGGACTATGAGAGAGAGACTCGGCGATCTAGGGTTTACACGCACCAAGGAGGAGCAAGGCCGACGGCTAGGGTTTGCCTAGGCGGCGGCGGCTTGCCCTAGGCGGCATCGGCAGCAGGAGGAGGTGGCGGCGCCGGCGGCTAGGATTAGGGTTTGCGGGGCGTGGTGTTGTGTGTTTGGAGGGGCAGCCCTGCCCCTCCTTATATAGGTGGAGGGGGCGTGCCAAGGGGAGGGGAGTCCCTCCCCAACTCGGTCTCCAAGTGGACCGGCGGTGGAGGGAGGGAACTCCTCCCCAAGTAGGTTTCCTACTCTCCCTCCACCTCACAAAATAGCCGTTTGACTTTTCAAATTGGCGTTTGACTTTTCAAACTAGGATTTGATTTAACCCTTTATTTTGTGCAGCGATGACACCTAGTACATGATGCAATCATTCCAACTTGTTATGACACATTCATGTACCCTTCCCCTCCGGAGTGCCGGACATTTCGGAACCTTCTAGAACATTCCCGATGAAAACACCGGAACCATTCTCCAACCCCGAAACAAGACTTTCCTTATATGAATCTTATGCTCCGGACCATTCCGGATCTCCTCGTGATATCCCGGATCCCATCCGAGACTCCGAACAACATTCGGTCTCTTACTCATCATTTCATAACTACTCAACAACGTCGAATCCTTAAGTGTGTCTCCCTACGGTTCGTGAATTATGCGGACATGGCCGAGACACTTCTCCGGACAATAACCAATAGAGGAATCTGGAAATTCATATGGCTCCCACATATTTCTACGATTACTTTGCGATCGAATGAACCATTTACATACGATACCAATTTCCCTTTGTCTCACGATAGTTTACTTATCCGAGGTTTTGATCGTCGGTATCTCTGCATACCTAGTTCAACCTCGTTACCGATAAGTACTCTTTTCTCGTTCCCGTGATATGTGATCCCTTGTGAGCCAGTCACATGCTTGCAAGATAATTGGATGACATTCCACCGAGAGGGCCCAGAGTATATCTATCCGTCATATGGATGGACAAATCCCACTCTTGATCCATGTGTCTCAACCAATACTTTCCGAACACTCAATGCCACCTTTATAGCCACCCAGTTACGGTGTGGTGTTTGATGTCATCAAAGCATACTTCCGGTGAAGGTGATATGCATGATCTCATGGTCGAAGGAATTAGGTTACTATGTATCAGAAAGCATATAGCAATTGAACTATTAAAATGGCTTGATCTTTATGCTACGCTTATCTATAGGAGTATGTCCACCATATCATTCTCCTAACGATATGTTCATGATAGGGAAACCACAATCATTTATTAACCAACAAGCTAGTATTATAAAGAGGCTTTACTAGGGACTCTATTTTAGTTTACAAATCATACAAGTATTAATGTTTCCTTGTTAATACTATTATAGCATGAATGTAAACATTTATCATAAACACAAAGATATAATAATAACTATATTTATTATTGCCTCTAGGGCATATCTCCAACAGTCTCCCACTTGCACTAGAGTCATCTAATCTAGATTACATGGTAATATACCAAACACCCATGGCAGTTTGGTGTTGGTCATGCTTTGCCCTCGGGAGAGGTTTAGTCAACGGATCCGCCACATTCAGATCTGTGTGTACTTTGCCAATCTTTATGTCCCCATCTTGGACATGTTCTCGAATAGCGTGAAAACGTAGCTTGATGTGCTTCAGCTTCTTGTGTGACCTTGGTTCTTGCGCATTGTGTAAGATCCCTCCTTTGTAAAGGAAAAGGATCCCTGTGATTGCAATGCTAGTCCCTGGATCAATGCTAGCATCCACAATTTAAGATGAAGTACACAGATACAAAGGTCGTTTATTACATTCATTCCAGAGATAGAACATAGTCTTTTACAACTCAGGGCCAAAGGCCTAATACAAGAGTTTTGGAATAAGTAAATAAACATAAGTCTTCATCTTCATGTGCCACAGGCAAGCATGTTGAGTGTAGACTCATGACTCCTACTCATCATCGGAGTAACCTGCAACATCACAAGTTACAGCCACAGTGGGTCAATACTTTGGAATAGTATTGGCAAGTGATACCTTAGTAAATTTTAAGTGGACTATATTACTATATGCATTTTGGCTAAGTGTAGCTTGTCTTGCTTTGCTCAAAATAGGTTTTTCCTATTAGTTGAAATCACTAAGTTTTTCTTTATCAAAAACTTTCCAAGAAACCACCAATAGACATTGGGGTCCTTCACCCTTGTTCACCCACAAGTTTTACTTAGAAATTGGAGTGATGAGATTCTTGTAGCTTCCATGTCTTGATGCTCAAGTTGTCCATTGCCATGGACTTGGCTAAGTACTTAGATTTTTCCATCTGCAGAGGTTGTGCACTTTCCCCACCAGACTTGGTTTCCCAAGACAGGACCTTTCAGAAGCCTTTCCTTAGTCAAATGGACGCGCTCCAACCTATCATTCCCACTAGTACCAACTGTCCAAGTGACTAAGTTCTAGCAACCTATATGATCATGGCAGAGCCCATATTGCCAAGTGGTTGCACTGTAAGCTTTCTCAACACTTGGCCTCCAAATCCCTTTGTGCCTGGGTGGCATACCACAAGTGAGATACACAAGCCAAATCCATGGCCTTGTGTAACCACTCATCCCAAAAACCACCATTCAAGTCCCATTCCACCCAGGAAGTTCATTGACTTAGTTGTTTTATTAAGAAAAGCATGAGTCCAAAGGACTTAGAATTATTTCACCATAGCATGTACATACTTTACCAACCCTTGTTTTCTACTATCTAGGCTAAGCATGGCATAGTAACTTAACTTAGGAAAATTTCCTAGCAATTCTACAATTCTACACTACATAGGATTTCCCAACATAGCATTTGGCAAAGGTAGCATGCAAGACTTAGCAAAAATAATTCTAATGCTTATTCCAAATAAAGGGTGGAAATATCATGAAGTATCACTTGCCTTGGTAATGGGGAGAGTAGCACTCTTCACAATCACAGTCACTAGCAAAATCTACACAAAATTTGTAGCATACAATTACACACAATTTATATACAAACAAAAATATGAATGCATGTATGCATGAAATTACTAAGAGATGATTTTGAAAACTCTACCAAGCAAGTGCATGATACAGAAACATAACAAGTCACAAAGTTTGCTAACTAAACTTATTTAGCCCTAAAACAATTTGCTAAACCAAAAATATACTCAAAATGGACCTAGAAATGTTTCTGCATGCAAAGTCATTTTAACAGATACTTTTTGTTAAACACATTGGAGATTCAGAAAGGGCTTGACTCACTGATTCCAACAGTATAAAATTTGCAAAAATCTAACGTGGGAATCTCAAGTTATAGCCATTTGAAAGTGGGATCTAAATCTGATTTGAATTTCTATTTTTGAATCAACCCTAGCCACGCGTCACGATATTACTGGCGCGTACCGGTTCGCACCGGATCACCCTTCCGCGCCGTAGGATCTAAATAAATCGCACGGTCCTGAGCGCGTACCTCCTCGCTGATAAGTGATTCTATCCTGTCGCTTGGATCTAGATCTAACAGTGCTCGAGCACGCGACCATGTCCTGGTGGCCCGCGGCATCAGCGAGCGGCGGAGCGCTCTGTCTACGGCGGCGCTAGCGTTTCTGGTCATGCGCGAGAGGGGGAAGGGTCATACCTGAACCGCAGGAGGCTGCTGATGCTCAAGGTAGCGTTGGTTTGCGAAGGGGCGCGCTGATACGGCGAGGATTTCTCGTCGGAGTAGAGGCAGACGTCGGCACGGTCAGTCGTCGATGTTGGCGAGGTTCCTCGTCACGCTAAGCCAAGATAAGGGTACCGTTAGATGCGCACATCGACGTAG
The DNA here is from genome assembly GCA_916181665.1 of Avena sativa. Classification (NCBI taxonomy): domain Eukaryota; kingdom Viridiplantae; phylum Streptophyta; class Magnoliopsida; order Poales; family Poaceae; genus Avena; species Avena sativa. The sequence goes on along the minus strand of OV702283.1, from coordinate 147,413,176 downwards.
ATTCTAGGCGTACAAGTCAGAGGGCAAGGGGCGGTGGCCACTTACGGAGGGAAGTCGCCGGAGTTCGTGCAGAGAAGGGTGGCGGCCGTCGTCGACGTTGGTGGAGCTATGGGTCATGCGAGGTCAAAAGGAAAGTGTCAGGGTGTGTGCAAGGACTCACTGAACCTGTTTGCATGAACGAGAGACAGAGGGGAGCACGGAACTCACCGGAATTCGCCGGCGCAGTCGTCGGAACAGCGACGGCGTCGTGCGAGTTGTGGGCAGCCTGGTGGCGTGGAGGTGAAATTGTTTGGGGGGAAATGGTCGCGAGGATGGGGGAATCTTATAGCCCGAGGCTCTACAAGAAACGCTCGCTGCATCAATGCCAATTAAGCTCGCGAAATCAGTGCTGCAACGGGCAGCGGCGGAGGTCGTGCACGGAATCAGGGGGAAGACGAAGCTGACGTGGAGGAGGCCCGCCTGTCAGCGAAGTGCGCGAAGTGGAGGTGGGGTCCTGTCGTCAGCGGCTGGGTGGGTGTGCTCGTGCGTGCGGAAGGAAAAGAAATGCCCCAGGTGGGCTAGTTGGGCCTGTTTCGTTCCTGGGCTAGATTGGTGGCGCCTGGCCTTTTTCATTTGTTTGCTTGTTTTCTTTTTCTGATTCGATTTTCTGAAATGGTTTTGAATTGAATTCAAACTCTTTTTGAATTCAAATCCTTCTGGGATTTTTGCAGGGTACTGTAGTCTCCAATTTGGCACAAAGTCAGGTGGTTTGCTAAGTAAAGGCTTGATCAAGCTTGGAGATCAAAAATATCAGAGACTAGGTACTTGGTTTTGCAAAAATTGAAAAATGGTTTTTGAAACCATTTCCAATTTGGACAACTTGGTTTGAATTCTACACTCAAACCTATCTTCATAGAAGGCAACAACTTGGTTCAGAAACAATCAAATTTTCAAATGGGGATAGCCATTTGATTTAAATCTGTTCACATAAAATCATAGCACCAAGTGCTTCTGTTTTTCTGAAATGAGTTTGAAATTTGATCTCAAATCTATATGCATGCATGAATGATATGCAAACTTTGAAATTATGATTTTAGGGATGTTACACATTGGCTATGGCGCCCATGTTATCACAGTAGATATACATTGGGTCCAGCGCACTAGGAACCACACCGAGCTCTATAATGAACTCTTTCATCCATATCGCTTCTTGTGAAGCCTCCGAAGCAGCCATGTATTCCGATTCAGTTGAAGATCTCGCCACAACGCTTTGATTTGCACTCCTCCAGCTAACTGCTGCACCATTCAAAGTAAATACGTATCCAGATTGTGATTTAGAATCATCCGGATCGATGTTCCAACTAGCATCGGTGTAACCATTAACAACGAGATGTTCATCACCTCCATAAGAAAGAACCATATCCTTAGTTCTTCTCAAGTACTTAAGGATGTTTTTGACCGCTGTCCAATGATCCACTCCTGGATCACTTTGATATCTGCTAGTTAAACTAATAGCATATGCAATGTCGGGTCTAGTACATAGCATGGCATACATTAGAGATCCTATGGCTGAGGCATAGGGAGTTTTACTCATCCTTTCTCTATCTTCTGCCGTTGTCGGACTTTGAGTTTTACTCAAGGTCGTATTGGGCAACATGGGCAAGAACCCTTTCTTGCTATCTTCCATTCCAAACCTCTTTAGAACTTTGTCCAAATATGTACTTTGTGACAATGATATTTGGCGTTTTGATCTATCTCTATAAATCTTTATGCCTAATATGTAAGCTGCTTCGCCAAGATCCTTCATTGAAAAACTATTATTCAAATATTCCTTGACACTATTAAGAAGGTCTATATCATTCCCAATCAACAATATGTCATCCACATACAGTATTAAGAATGCTACAGAGCTCCCACTCGCTTTCTTGTAAATACAAGTTTCTCCATAAGTTTGTATAAAACCAAAACTTTTGATCACCTTATCAAAACGTTGATTCCAACTTCGGGATGCTTGCTTCAATCCATATATGGACCGTTGAAGTTTGCATACCTTGTTAGCATCTTTAGGATCGACAAAACCTTTGGGTTGCATCATATACAACTCTTCATCAATGTCTCCATTGAGGAATGCTGTTTTGACATCCATCTGCCATATCTCATAATCATAATATGCAGCGATTGCTAACATAACCCTCACAGACTTTAGCTTCGCTACTGGTGAGAAAGTCTCATCGTAGTCAACTCCTTGAATTTGTCGAAACCCCTTTGCGACAAGTCGAGCTTTATAGACAGTAACATTACCATCAGCATCTGTTTTATTTTTGAAGATCCATTTGTTCTCGACAGCCTTCCGGCCATCCGGTAAGTCCACCAAAGTCCATACTTGGTTTTCGTACATGGATCCAATCTCGGATTTCATGGCTTCTTGCCATTTATTGGAATCTGGGCTCATCATTGCTTCCTCATATGTCTCAGGGTCATCGGTGTTGTCCACCAACATGACACTCATAACGAGATCATACCAATCTGGAGTGGTACGAGTTCTCGTTGACCTGCGAGGCTCTATAGCAACTTCAACCGAAGTTTCATGATCATCATCATTAGCTTCGTCTCTTATTGGTGCAGGCACCACAAGAAATTCTTCCGGTGCTGCGCTACTCGCAATTTCGAGAGAAGGTTCGACAACCTCGTCAAGTTCCACTTTCCTTCCAGTCACTTCTTTCGAGAGAATTTCCTTCTCTAGAAAGGATCCATTCTTGGCAACGAAGATTTTGCCTTCGGATCTATGATAGAAGGTATACCCAATAGTTTCCTTCGGGTATCCTATGAAGACGCATTTTTCCGCTTTGGGTTCAAGCTTGTCCGGCTGTAACTTCTTTACATAGGCTTCGCACCCCCAAACTTTAAGGAACGACAATCTAAGTTTCTTCCCAAACCATAATTCATACGGTGTCGTTTCAACGGATTTAGACGGTGCCCTATTTAAAGTGAATGCGGCTGTTTCTAATGCATAACCCCAAAATGATAGCGGTAAATCTGTAAGTGACATCATAGAACGAACCATATCTAGGAGAGTTCGATTACGACGTTCGGACACACCATTACGCTATGGTGTTCCCGGCGGTGTCAATTGTGAAAGTATTCCGCATTTCTTCAAATGCTCGCCAAACTCGTAACTTAGATATTCACCTCCACGATCAGAACGTAGAAATTTAATCTTCTTGTTACGTTGATTCTCTACCTCACTTTGAAATTCCTTAAACTTCTCGAAAGTTTCGGACTTATGTTTCATGAAATAGATATACCCATATCGCGCGATGCTACACTCATTGGACCACACACATCGGTATGTATGATTTCCAATAAGTCCGTAGCTCGCTCCATCATACCAGAAAATGGAGTCTTAGTCATTTTACCCATCAGACATGCTTCGCATCTTTCAAGTGATTCAAAATCAAGTGATGCAAGAAGTCCAACGGAATGGAGTTTCTTCATACGCTTCACTCCAATGTGACCAAGACGACAGTGCCACATATAGGTCGAGTTATCGCTCGATTTCAAACGTTTAGCCTCAATGTTATTAATGTGTGTATTACCACAATCGAGATTCAATAAAAATAGACCATCTATCAAAGGTGCATGTGCATAAAACATATTACTCATATAAATCGAACAACCATTATTCTCGGACTTAAACAAGTAACCGTCTCGCAATAAACATGATCCCGATATAATGTTCATGCTCAACGCAGACACCAAATAACAATTATTTAAGTATAAAACTAATACCGATGGTAGATGAAGAGGTAGCGTGCCGACCGCGATCACATCAACCTTTGATCCGTTTCCAACGCGCATCGTCACCTCGTTCTTCGCTAGCTTCCGTTTATTCTGCAGTACCTGTTTCGAGTTACAAATATGAGCAACCGAACCAGTCTCAAATACCCAGGCACTACTACGAGTACTAGTGAGATACACATCAATAACATGTATATCGGATATACCTTTCTTCTTGATGTTGCCATTCTTCAAATCCGCCAAGTACTTTGGGCAATTCCGCTTCCAGTGACCTTCTCCCTTGCAGTAAAAGCACTCAGTATCAGGCTTAGGTCCAGCCTTGGTATTCTTCGTCAGCGCGGTAACTTTCTTACCACCCTTCTTGAAGTGTCCCTTTTGCTTAGACTTGCCTTTCTTGAATTTGGTGGTCTTATTGACCATCAACACTTGGTGCTCTTTCTTGATCTCCACTTCTTCATATTTTAACATGGCGAAGAGTTCTGGCAACTGCTTGTTCATGTTTTGCATATTGTAGTTCATCACAAAGTTCTTGTAACTTGGTGATAGTGATTGGAGGACACGATAAATCCCCAAAGCATTAGGAATCACTATACCCAAGCTTTGAAGTTTGTTTGCGTGCCGAGACATCTTAAGCACATGCTCACTGACGGAGCTGCCCTCTTCCATCTTGCAGTTAAAGAACTTTTCAGAAGCCTCATAGCTCTCAATTGCCGCGTGAGTCTCAAAGATCAATTTGAGTTCATGGACAATATCATGTGGGTCTGAATTCTCAAACCTTTTCTGAAGCTCCGATTCTAAACCATACAAGATAGCACACTGAACTGTGGAGTACTAATTCTTCCGAGCGAGGTAAACGTTCTTTACTTCATCGGTAGCATCAGCTGCAGGTGGGTCACCCAGCGGTGCATCCAGCACATAGGTCAAATTACCAGCAGTGAGGACAATCCTCAAATTGCGGAACGAATCGGTGAAGTTGCTTCCATTGTTTTTCAACTTTTCTTTCTCTAGGAACGCATTAAAATTGATGGTAGGGGCCGCCATTGATCTACAACATATTTGCAATAGTTTAGACTAAGTTTATGACAAATTGAGTTCTAATTAATAGTTAAATTAATCTAGGTGAACTCCCACTCAAAACAATATCCCTCACATTGTTTTAGTGATCACACGAACCAAATTCACCACATCAACACCGATCATCACGAGAGTTGATGTAGCTTCAATGGCGAACAATCGAATGTTCATCATATCTACTATATGACTCATGCTTTACCTTTCAGTGATCCGTGTTCCGAGACCATGTCTGTACATGCTAGGCTCGTCAAGATCAAACCTTAGCTTCCGCATGAGCAAATCTGGCTTGCTCACGTTGTATACACTTGCAGAATCTAACACACCCGATCATCACGTGGTGCTTCGAAACAACAAGCTTTAGCAACGGTGCTTACTAAGGGTGAACACTTTAGAGCTTGAAATTCATGTGCTTGAGGGATCATCTTATAATGCTACCGTCGTTAACTAAGCAATACAAGATGCATAAAGGATTAACATCACATGCAATTCATAATATGTGATATGATATGGCCTTTCTTCTTTGTGCTTCCGATCTCCATCTTCAAGCACGAACATGATCTCCATCATCACCGGCATTGCATCAAGGTCAATGATGCCGCTCCATGGTTGTCGTCCACAGCTTCAACTATTACAACTACTTTGAATAGACACGCGGGTCTTAACAGAAATTAAAGACAACCATATGGCTCCTGCCGGTTGCCAACTCACAATAAGGAACATTGCATACATCAAATATAATCACAATCATGGCCATATCACATCACAGCACACCCCTGCAAAACAAAGTTAGACGCCTCTACTTTCTTTGCATGTTTTACGTGGTTTGGGGCTTTCAATAAGTGTCGTTCTAACTTACGAACAAGAACCACAACATTGATACTAGTATTGTAAATCACCCGTTGTAAATTGAATCTTAACTATGTTGGGAGAAACAGGCACCCACAAAGCCACTTATGCAATACAAGTTGCATGTCAAGCGTGGAGCAAGTCTCATGAACGATGTCATGTAAGGTTAGCCCGGGCCGCTTCATCCCACCATCCCGCAAGATGCAAAGTACACAAGAAGCAATCAACAACAAAAGCATCAACGCCCACAATGACCATTGTTTTCTACTCGTGCAACAGATCTACATATAGACACGGCTCTGATACCACTGTAGGGTTTCGTAGCATGGAAAACAAAAAATTTCTACCGCATACAAACAAACAAGCCAAGATCTATCTACTAGATTGTAGCAATGAGTCGATGGAATAACTCACCCTCGAAGATTCCAAAGTGTTTAACGAGAGCGGATTCTCGTGGGTGATGAAGTCGTACTCTTCCCGATCTCAAGATCGCGTAGACGATCCTTCCGGCGCTGCGTTCCGGCAGCGCTTCCGCAGTCAGTCACACGTTCGGTACTCGACGAAGACATTCCTCTCCCTTGTTCCAGCAGGCAGCGGAGGTTGTAGCACTCTCCTCGCGATTCCGGCAACACAACGGCGTGGTACTGGAAGTAGAGGGGAGATCTCGCAGGGCTTCGCCTTAAGACGGAGCGAGTATGGTGGACTATGAGAGAGAGCCTCGGCGATCTAGGGTTTAGACGCACCAAGGAGGAGCAAGGCCGACGGCTAGGGTTTGCCTAGGTGGCGGCGGCTTGCCCTAGGCGGCGTCGGCAGCAGGAGGAGGTGGCGGCGCCGGTGGCTAGGATTAGGGTTTGCGGGGCGTGGTGTTATGTGTTTGGAGGGGCAGCCCTGCCCCTCCTTATATAGGTGGAGGGGGCGCGCCAAGGGGATGGGAGTCCCTCCCCAACTCGGTCTCCAAGTGGGCCGGCGGTGGAGGGAGGGAACTCCTCCCCAAGTAGGTTTCCTACTCTCCCTCCACCTCACAAAATAACCGTTTGACTTTTCAAATAGGCGTTTGACTTTTCAAACTAGGATTTGATTTAACCCTTTATTTTGTTCAGCGATGACACCTAGTACATGATGCAATCATTCCAACTTGTTATGACACATTCATGTACCCTTCCCCTCTGGAGTGCCGGACATTTCGGAACCTTCTAGAGCATTCCCGATGAAAACACCGGAACCATTCTCCAACCCCGAAACAGGACTTTCCTTATATGAATCTTATTCTCTGGACCATTCTGGATCTCCTCGTGATATCCCGGATCCCATCCGAGACTCCGAACAACATTCGATCTCTTACTAATCATTCCATAACTACTCAACAACGTCGAATCCTTAAGTGTGTCTCCCTACGGTTCGTGAATTATGCGGACATGGACGAGACACTTCTCCGGACAATAACCAATAGAGGAATCTAGAAATTCATATGGCTCTCACATATTTCTACGATTACTTTGCGATCGAATGAACCATTTACATACGATACCAATTTCCCTTTGTCTCACGATAGTTTACTTACCGAGGTTTTGATCGTCGGTATCTCTGCATACCTAGTTCAACCTCGTTACCGATAAGTACTCTTTTCTCGTTCCCGTGATATGTGATCCCTTGTGAGCCAGTCACATGCTTGCAAGCTAATTGGATGACATTCCACCAAGAGGGCACAGAGTATATCTATCCGTCATATGGATGGACAAATCCCACTCTTGATCCATGTGTCTCAACCAATACTTTCCGAACACTCAATGCCACCTTTATAGCCACCCAGTTACGGTGTGGTGTTTGATGTCATCAAAGCATCCTTCCGGTGAAGGTGATATGCATGATCTCATGGTTGAAGGAATTAGGTTACTATGTATCAGAAAGCATATAGCAATTGAACTATTAAAATGACTTGATCCTTATGCTACGCTTATCTATAGGAGTATGTCCACCATATCATTCTCCTAACGATATGATCTTGTTGTTAATAAGATCTCAATGTTCATGATAGGGAAACCACAATCATTTATTAACCAACAATCTAGTATTATAAAGAGGCTTTACTAGGGACTCTATTTTAGTTTACAAATCATACAAGTATTAATGTTTCCTTGTTAATACTATTATAGCATGAATGTAAACATTTATCATAAACACAAAGATATAATAATAACTATATTTATTATTGCCTATAGGGCATATCTCCAATAGTAGCTTCTTTGGAAGTGAACTTCGGGAAACAAATCTTCGTCTCCGCGTCCATCGGTTATCTCTCAACCGAGCCCTTTACTTATGCACTTTACTTTGTGATAGCCATCGTGCTTGAAGTATTTATATCTTGTTATCACCTTGTTGCTTGTATTGCTTAACATAGGTTGTTGGTGCACTTACGTGAACTTAGTGGCTAGGTTTTATGCTCAATAAATTAAACATTAGTTTTATTCCGCATTTACTTGAGCCTAAATCGTAATAATTTTAAAATCCTATTCGCTCCCTCTAGGCGACTTCCATTGTACTTTCAACATGTTTAGAGTTCTTTGATCCCAGCTTTCAATGCTTGCAAATGGTTTGATCTTGGTTTTAACGGTGCATGTCACCTCAAAAATTATTCTTTTATCACTTACCTACTCGAGGACGAGCAGGAGTTAAGCTTGGGGATGCTTGATATGTCGGAAATGTATCTAATTTTTTTGATGTTCCATGCTTGTTTACTATCTACTTTGATTTGCTTTGTCTACACTTTGAGGTGTTTTTATTCTTTTCTAGAACTAACCTATTAACAAGTTGCCACAATGCCAGTTGTCTGTTTTCTTCTGTTTTTGGTTCCAGAAAGGCAGAAAATCAATATTCTCGTAATTGGACGAGACAAAAGCCAAAGTCAATATTTTACCGTGGGCGACACGAGTACAGAGGAGAGACGGAGAGGCGATCCAGGGCCACCACACTCCCCTAGGCGTGTGTGGGATTACCCCGCGCCTAGGCAGGGTGTGGGCCCTCTGGCCGCCTCCAAGCCTCGCCTATTCGCCTATAATAAGCCCCCGATGCAGAAACCCTAGGCACCCGATCAAAACTTCAAGAAACCTTCTCTAGCCGCCGCCACCATCGTCCCTAGATCGAGGGGGATCTGAAGTTCTTCCCGGCACCCTGCTAGAGGGAAGATCATCCCAGAGGCCTTCTTCTTCGGTATGAAGCATGAGTAGTTCCACCTTGGACTACGAGTCCATGTACTAGCTAGATGGTTGTATCTCCTCCTTGTGCTTTCATGTATAGATCTTGTGAGCTCCGTTCATGATCAAGATCTAGTCTATTTGTAATCATGCATGTTGTGTTTGCGGGGATCCGATGGATATTGAGATTACTATGTCAGATTGATTAATGGTTTTGTCTATTTGATACTATCATGTCTGTGTTGTTTGTGATCTTGCATGCTCTCCGTTGTTAGTAGCTATCTTGGCCAAGTAGTTGCTAATGACTCCAAGAGGGGGTATTTATGCTCGATAGTGGGTTCATGCCTTGATACGTCCAATTTGCATCACCATTCTATATCATAATTTGCCTCTATTCATTGATATATGTCTTATTATGAGGTATTACTTATGTATTTTCCACTGTTTTTGCATGTTGGATGATTCTTGGAGGATGGACTGCCGGAGTTAGGATTCTGATGGAAGAAGAGGTGTTTTTATGCAATTTCGCGAAGATCAGAAAAATATTGGAAAATTATATTTTCCCAGAAGACGAAGGAAGCCACAAGGGGAGGCGTAGCTGGGCCAAAGGGGGCCCACACCCCCTAGGCGCGGGTCGCCCATTGGCCACGCCTAGGGCAGGTGTGGCCCTCCTGGCCGGCTCCCAACTCCACCCTCTCGCCTATATCTTCCTCACGGAACCCTAATACCAGGGGAGCGACCACAGATAGATTTCCGCCGCCTCTGCGGGGCGGAAAACACCGAGAGAGAAAGATATCTCCGGCAGACAGATTTCTGCCGGGGGAATTCCTTCCTGAAGAGGGGAGATCATCGCCATCAACACCGTCATCAAGCTAGGCTTCATCGGGATCATCATCATCCACACCATCATCTCCACTAGCACCATCATCACCACTCCGTCCTGCTGTAACAATCGTGTTGGATACTTGCTTAGTTCACAGGGGAAACTTTCTCGGTGTTAATTACTATTGTAGTTGATGCTTGTGAGTGGAACCATTGAATTATTGTTTATGTTCAGATTGTTATTCATCACCATATCATCTTTGATCTTGATCCATATGATGTCTTGTGAGTAGTTCGTCTAGTTCTTGAGGACATGGGAGAAGTCATGTTGTTAGTAGTGGATTTGTGTTGAGTTATTATTAAATGGTTTAGTACTTAAATTGTGTGATACGTCCAAAACGTATCTACTTTCTCGAACACTTTGCTATTGTTTCTTCTCTAAACTTGTGTGATTTGGATACAACTAACATGGATTGACGTTGTTTTCAGTAGAATTACCTTGGTGTCTTGTTTTTGTGCAGAAAATGAACTATTAGGAAAAATCCCGAAAAATATGCAAATTACATTTCACCAGAAGATCCACGGAGCCAGAAGAAGAGACGGAGGGGAGTCCTGGGGTGCTCAGACCCACCCCAGGCGCGGGCCCACCTGACCCCGCGCCTGGTGGGGGTGTGGCCACCCCAGGCAGCTCCTCGGCCCCCCTCTACGCCTATAAGTTGCCTTTCGACCTAAAAACCAAGGGAGGTTCGATAGTTTTCCAGAAAGAGTTCCACTCTGCCGCCGCCACCAGAAACCAAGATACGGATCCAGAAACTCCGTTCTGGCACCCTGCCAGGACGGGGAATTTGGAGAGGATCATCGCCATCATCATCACCAACGCATCTCCATCAACCACCGATGTTTCCCTCATCCATGAGTGAGTAATCCCCCTCTATAGGCTTGGGGATGGTAGGGATTGGATGAGTTCTATCATGTGATCGGATAAGATTGTTAGGGCATAGTGCCTAGTATCTCTTGTGCTATTTAACTTTGTTGCAACTTATTGTGCTTAATGCTTGTCACTAGGGACCGAGTGCCATGATCTCAGATCTAAACTTATTATTGAATCATTATGATAGTATTGTTTGTGATCTAATCTGCAAGTTGTGTACACATATCATTGTCCGGATCCAAAGGCCCCAAAGTGACAATAATTGGGACAACCGGAGGGGATGGCTGTGGTGTGAGGATCACATGTGTTCATCGAGTGTTAATGCTTTGCTCCGGTGCTCTATTAAAAGGAGCACCTTAATTGCCAGTAGTTCCCTAGAGGCCCCGCTGCCACGGGCTGTCTGGACAGAAGATGTTGTGCAAGTTCTCATTGCGAGCACGTATGACTATATTTGGAGCACATGCCTAGGATTGTTTAGTACTTGGATGCTTGTTATTATTTATCTGCAATGCCCTAGATCTTGAAGTTACATGTTACACTCGTCCATGCAACGCCCGTCCATCTATCCCTATGCCTACCGCACTCGAATCCTACTGCTACCGTTACTGTCACTATTGCTCCTGTTTTACTGTTGCTGTTGCTACTGATAAACTTCTATGAACAAGAACTATTTCTAGGTGCAGCTGAACTGACAACTCAGTTGTTAAGGCTTGCAAGTATTCTTTGGTTTCCCTTGTGTCGAATCAATAAATTGGGTAATACTACCCGCGAAGACTGTTGTGATCCCCTATACTTGTGGGTCATCAAGACTATTTTCTGGAGCCGTTGCCGGGGAGCATAACTTTATTTGTAAGTTCACTTGGATCTATTATTGTTCACTGCTACTCCTTTCATCGTGGGGAAGTCTCGTGAGGGAAAGTTCCCTATTTTAACATCCACTACAAGAAGAGGTACAATCCTAAACACCTATGCTGCTCTTGATTCACCATCTGTTATAAGTAAGCTTGTTACACCACCACCACATACACATGCTACACACACTGCTACTACTGCTGAGTTTGAAACTGCTTTTGATGCTCATGATGTTACTTCTACTATGTTTGATGCGAGTGGTTCATTAGGTCCTTAGATGCTACTATGGCTAGTCTAAAAAATACCAAAACTCCTAGTGAAGACACTGTTACACCTGTTAGCTCACCTGAGGCTAGTGAGAGTTATGATATTAATGATGGTTACATTGAGTTCACTGATGATTTTGTTGAAGAGTGCCGAAACACACATGGTACTAGTGCTATTAAGAGTCTCCTTGCTAGACGTAATATTATGCCTAAGATGTCCTCCGATCCTAAGTTTGCCACTTCTCCCATAGATATTAAAGATGAAGATTATGATTTCTCCCTTGATTTATCTTATTTAGATATTGTTGAGAAAGAACCTTTTTGTGGGACTGAAAATGAGAGTGATGTGGCTCATATGAATGAGCTTTCTACTATGAGTGCTTTGTTCTCTGATGATTTTAAGATGCGCAAGTACTTTGTTGCTAAGATCTTCCCTTTTTCACTAAAAGGAGAAGCTAGGGCTTGGTTTAATAGATTACCTCCTGGTTCCATTGATAGCCCTGATTGCTTGATTGCTTCTTTCTTTCAGAAATATTTTCCTCCAAGTGCTAGACATGCTGCTTTGTAGAGACTTTTTGATTTTAAATAGGGAGAAGAAGAGAAATTGCCCAAGTCATGGACAAGGTTCTGTGCCTTGATTTATGCACATCCTGGATGTCCATTACCTAAGAATGAGCTTCTTGATATTTATTATAATGGACTAACTGATGATTCTAGGACCTACCTAGATAGCTTTGTTGATTGTGTTTTTAGGAAAAGGACTCCTACAGATGTTGAAGAATTAATGACCAAGATAAGCAAGAATTATGATGATTGGACTTCAACTAAGCTGAATACACCTAAGCCTATTAATCCTGAACCAGTTGTTCCTCAACCAATTCCAGCACCAACAACAAAGAAGGGGGGAGTTATTGCATTAAATGATGAAGTGATGAAGGAAGCTAAGAAGTGTCTAAAGGAGAAAGGTATTAGAGCTGAAGATGTGAAGAATCTACCTCCTATAGAAGAATTATGTAAGCCAATTCCCCACTCATCTACTATTGAGGTAAACTCTCTCCAACACTTTGATGAAGGTGATATTCCTTATGGTAAGCCTCCTAATCAATGTTTAGAGGAACTTGACATTTTTATTGTTAAGCAAGGTCATTTTAATAAACAAGTTCAGAATTATTTATTGGAAAACTCTAGAGCTATCCATGAGTTGAAAGATATTGTGGAAATAACTTCTAACGATATTAAAATGCTTTGTAAACACTTTCAAATGGTTCAAACTCAACTTGATCAACTTGGTAAGGTACAAAAGGATATGCTAGTTAATGCTTCAGGAGAAAAACATGCTTATGGAATTAGAACTAGGAGTGGTATGGCTACTCAAGATCCTTTATATCCTGAAGGACACCCTAAAAGAATTGAGCAGGATTCCCAACAAGGTGAGGATAGTGGTAGTCCTCGTAAGAGGAAGAAAAAGAAACATAATAGAGTTGAGGAATCATTTGAACCTGTTGTAGATCCTAATAGTATATCTATCTCTGATGCTGAAACTGAGAGTGGTAATGATAAAAATGAGTCTCCTGATAAGGAAGAAGGCGAGGAAGAACCTGATAAGCACACTAAGAACACTAGGTACACTAAGGAAGATTCTATTGCTAATAAACATGGTAAAGAGAGAGAACCTTGGGTGCAAAAACCTATGCCTTTTCCAGGTAAGAAACATAAGCCAAAGGAGGAGGAACACTACAACAAGTTTTGTGAGTGGATGAAACCTTTATTCTTGCAAATTCCATTGACTGGTGCTATTAAGTTGCCTCCTTATTCAAAGTATATGAAGGATATTGTCTCTAATAAAAGGAAGATTCCTAATGAGGAGATTTCTACTCTACTTGCTAATTATTCCTTCAATGGTAAGGTTCCAAAGAAACTTGGTGATCTAGGTATACCAACTATTCCTTGCTCTATTAAGAATAATTATGTTAGAACTGCTTTATGTGATTTGGGAGCTAGAGTTAGTGTTATGCCTTTTTCTCTCAATAAGAGACTTCAGCTAGAAAACTTGATACCAACTGATATTTCTTTGCAAATGGCTGATAAGTCAACTACTATTCCTGTTGGTATATGTGAGGATGTTCCTGTTCAAGTTGCTCATAATTGCATGGTTCTAACTTATTTTGTTGTGCTTGAAATGCCTGAAGATGATAATATGTCTATTATTCTTGGGAGACCTTTTCTTAATACTGCAGGTGCTGTCATCAATTGCAATCATGGAAAAGTAACATTCAATATTAATGACAAAGAGCATACTTTCTATTTCCCCAAGAAGATTGCTAAAAGCTATTGCCTAAATTCCATTGAAAATATTGAGAGCATTAAGGTTGGAGAAATATATTGTCCCATTCCATAAGAAATTTTTGAAACTATTATGATTGGGACCATTGCTATCAAGTATGAGGTAACATAATCACCTTGTGGAATGCAAAATTTTGCTTCATATAAGATTGTTTTGGTAACAAGACTTGATCAACCTTGTTAACAAAAGGATTTTAATGAACAAAATAATGTTTTCACTATGGTTATACTTGCTCACTTTTATTTTTCTCCTTTCAAATCTTTGCTTTTCGTCGTGCCTAACTTAAAGGCGTTAAAGAAAAGTACTTGTTGGGAGATAACCCAAGAATTTCCTTGAGTCTATTACTTCAATAATGACCTCTCTTTATCCTTTTTGTTTGCTTTTTGTGCCAATAATGACCTCTAATGAGAGGAAAGTAAGATTTGGGGAGTTGCTGTCCCGAAACAGATTTCTGTCCTCCACCATAAAAATTCATGAGGAGTCTTTGTAAGTCGGATTGAGCTGATAATTTACGAATAAATCCCCCAGTATGTTATCTAACTTTTGTTAGTTCAACACGTTTTGATTTGAGCAACATAAGGTCTTAGAAAAAATCGGTTTCTACCTGCTGGTCTGTTTAGACAGATTTCTGCCATTATATGCATTTGCTCCTTATTGATTCCTTTTTGGGTTATTTTTGGGAAATTAAGCTTTTTGAAGGAATTGCTACAGTAGCTTGTGTTTTAGTGAAAAGTTTTTCTGTTCTAAAGCTAAGCCTAAGGGTATATTATCTTTTGAATACACTAATGTTGCTAATGAAGATTGTGTGAAGTTTTGTATGAAGGAAAAATTTCAGGTGTAAGGAAAGAATGATGTAATGAGATGAAGAATGGACAAAAGCCCAAGCTTGGGGGGAGCCACCCCGTGTCACCCCAAGAAATATTTAAGAGGTACAAGCGTCAAATCTTGGGGGTGCACAAGGCATCCCCTTCTTCATCAATAAAAATCTCAGGTATTTCTAGACACTTCGTTTTTATTGTTTCATGCATAGTTGTGTTGTTCTTGGAGCGTCTTAGTTTTTGTTTTTGGTTTGCTTTTTTGTTTTTGATTTGTTTTCCTTCTTTAAAAAAATTGAAAACACCAAAAAAAATTGTTGGTCTTCTTTGGTTTTGTGAGTTCTTTGCAGGATTCAGCCATCCACAGTGGATTTTGGTTTCATGTTATCATTCAAGTCACGTGAAGAGCAATAATGAATATTAAGACAACTTGTGGTGTGGTAAGAGCTGGTAACGAACTCTATTTTTTCATTTTTGTACATATACTCTTCATTGTGAGTATGCTTAGCATGTTTGTGTAAGGTGTATTCCATTATGGATGCTTAGTAGTTCTTGCTTGTCTATGATTAGATCCAGCTTGATAATAGTTTGTATCATGTCATATGAATGTTTGCTTGCATTGTTTTATTCATACTTTGGTACAATATTATGGTATCCTCCTCTGACTGTTCATGTGAATCGACTTGGCACATGCTCATGCATGCATATGACTAATCAATAGTCAGTAAGCCTCGATGATTTATTTTGCCTCAGAGTTCCTGTATCACTTTCATGCCATAGTTAGTACCGTTTTGTTGCAAGCATGATTATGACAGCTATTGCTCTCTCGTTTGTTGCTCCCTCTCTATTGCTAGCCTTCACTTGCACTGAGTACCTGTCCTACCTGTGCTTCTAACTCCCTAAAACCAATATTGCCAACTGTGTCCACCATACCTACCTATTAGCATCATTTGCTATTTTAGTGCATATTCCATATGCCGTGTTTTCTTCCAAAATAAAATGTTTGTCTGTTTTGAGAAAGTTAGTTAGTAAAGCTCTCACGAACTTGATGGCACACTTTATTCCTTGCGCTTAATAATCCTGAACCATTGTGACTAGTCCATGAAAGTTATATGCTTGCTAATTATATATTGGGAGTCATCAGAACCATGCTGTCACAGGGAACGCTTTCAACACTTTTTGGATATCTCATCCAGTTGATTCCTTGCTCTTTTGTTTATGGATGTCGACGATGTGAAATAAAAGGGGAGGTTGTGAGTTCATGGAGTTTATACATTGTGTTAGAGAAACGCCTGGGCCACTAGCCTAAGCCATGCTTAATCATGGTGGAAACTTGCAGCATCACCATAATGAGCATCTATGAAGCGTCCTCAATAAAAAGCTATGCATATGGTAAATAAAAAGATTGCTGAGATGCTCATTGTCTGCTTTTGTCATTTTGGTTACGGGAAAGCTCCTGTACAATGTGCAAGGGGTACCCCGTTGGCGGTTCTCGATGATATGCATGTATTTACAATGACAAGAACTTTCAGGTGACCAAAGTTGAGTAGCATGCGGAGCGACCTTGCACTCAAGGGACTTGGGATTTCCAATCTATGGTCTGTCAAGCATATGATTCAGATTGGACCTCACTTTCACCTTAACCACATGAAAATGCCTATGATAGGGGCAATGAGAGCTGAAAGCTAATGAGTACCTTCCTTTCAGCATTTGGAAGCCTTTCAAACCTTCACAAAACCGTTTTCACAACCTTGTTGAGTCACCACTTATTCTATGAGCACCTTCTTGAGAGCATAGTTGTCATTTTTGTGTTTTTTCCAAAATTTGGTTAATTATGTCATGACTTTGATGCTTGTATCTCTGATATCTTTATCTCTAGTCTTCATGTGAACTTTAGAGGTGCCTTGGCATTTATATTGTGCTCTTCAAACAAAGGCAAGCGAGATACCACTCTATCATACCTTATTATGAGCATTGCAATGTTGCTTATGTTTATGTTTCATGCTACTTATTATTATTGAGTTGGTTTCTCTTCATAGCTTGCAATGACTATTGAGTAGACTTAGTTGCATACTCCTTATTATGAATTGTCTAAGCATCTACTCCTGTGCTGAGAATATTTACATAATATGAAGCAAAGTGCTCGTGAAAGTTCTTTTGTCGCACTCAGTTTTCAACTGAATTGCTTGAGGACAAGCAATAAGCTAAGATTGGGGGAGTTGATACGTCCAAAACGTATCTACTTTCTCGAACACTTTGCTATTGTTTCTTCTCTAAACTTGTATGATTTGGATACAACACACAGACTGACGCTGTTTTTAGCAGAATTACCTTGGTGTCTTGTTTTGGTCCAGAAAATGAACTATCAGGAAAAATCCCGAAAAATATGCCAAAAATTATATTTCACCAGAAGATCCACGGAGCCAGAAGAAGAGATGGAGGGGAGGCCTGGGGGGCTCAGGCCCACCCTAGGCGCGGGCCTACTTGACCCCGCGCCTGGTGGGGGGTGTGGCCACCCCAGGCAGCTCCTCGGCCTCCCTCTGCGTCTATAAGTTGCCTTTCGATCTAAAAACCGAGGGGGGTTCGATAGTTTTCTAGAAAGAGTTCCGCTCCGCCGCCGCCACCAGAAACCAAGATTTGGATCCAGAAACTCCGTTCTAGCACTCTGCCGGGACAGGGAATTTGGAGAGGATCATCGCCATCTTCATCACCAACACATCTCCGTCAACCACCGATGTTTCCCTCATCCATGAGTGAGTAATCCCCCGCTGTAGGCTTGGGGATGGTAGGGAATGGATGAGTTCTATCGTGTAATCGAATAAGATTGTTAGGGCATAGTGCCTAGTATCTCTTGTGCTATTTGACTTTGTTGCAACTTGTTGTGCTTAATGCTTGTCACTAGGGCCTTAGTGCCATGATCTCAGATCTAAACTTATTACTGAATCATTATGGTAGTATTGTTTGTGATCTTATCTGCAAGTTGTGTACACATATCATTGTCCGGATCCAAAGGCCCCAAAGTGACAATAATTGGGACAACCGGAGGGGATGGCTGTGGTGTGAGGATCACATGTGTTCATCGAGTGTTAATGCTTTGCTCCGGTGCTCTATTAAAAGGAGCACCTTAATTGCCAGTAGTTCCCTAGAGGCCCCGCTGCCACGGGCTGGCTGGACAGAAGATGTTGTGCAAGTTCTCATTGCGAGGATGTATGACTATATTTGGAGCACATGCCTAGGATTTTTTAGTACTTGGATGCTTGTTATTATTTATCTACAATGCCCTGGATCTTGAAGTTACATGTTTAGACTCGTCCATGCAACGCCCGTCCATCCATCCCTATGCCTACCGCACTCGAATCCTACTGCTACCGTTACTATTACTACTGCTCCTATTTTACTGTTGATGTTGCTACTGATAAACTTCTGTGATCAAGAACTATTTCCAGGTGCAGCTGAACTGACAACTCAATTGTTAAGGCTTGCAAGTATTCTTTGGCTCCCCTTGTGTCGAATCAATAAATTGGGTAATACTACACGCGAAGACTGTTGTGATCCCCTATACTTGTGGGTCATCATTGTGGTGCTATTCTTCTAGTGGTGTCATGTGAACGTCAACTACATGATACTTCACCATTTATGGGCCTAGGGGAATGCATTGTGTATTTGTCTACTAATTGTGGGGTTGCCGGGGTAACAGAAACCTGAACCCCCGTTAGGACACCTTTGCACAAGGGGGTGTAGGATCTCAGAGTTTAAGGCTGTGGTTAGGTTTATATCTTAATTACTTTCCTATAGTTGTGGATGCTTGCAGGGGGTTTAATCACAAGTATGTATTAGTCCAAGTAAGGTCGGTACATTAGCACAGGTTCACCCACACAACACTTACAACACCAAAGAAGAGTACTTAGCTATTTTAAGCGAAAGCACTTGACATAATTCCCATGTGTCCTCGGGAACGTTTGGTCCTTATAAGTATTTCCACCGGCTTGTCCTTTGCCAAGAAAGGATTGGGCCACTTGCTGCGTTTGTTCTTTGTCTTTATTACTTGCACTTTGTTTTGTTGCTTTATCAGAAAACCTCTAAAAATCCGTTTGCTAAGTATTTACAGAGATTTCCTGCTCCATACCACTAGTCAACACCTTCTGCTCCTCGTTGGGATCGACACTCCTATTTATCGAAAGTACTACTACACACCCCCTATACTTGTGGGTCATCATGCCTCTAGATTCCAAGGGAAGTGACAGAAATCTCTTCAGTTGTAGATGTGATGTTGCCACTAGGGAGAAAACAACGGTCTCTTTTTCATGGAACAAGTGGATTGTTTACCTTACACACTTTGCTTAAAGCAGCTGTCTGTTGCTTGCAACTTAATAATGGAAGGGGTTCGGATGATAACCCGAAGGTGGACTTCTAGTCATAGATGCAGTTGGATGGCGGTCTATGAATATTGTTGTATTGCCCAATCGAATCTCATAGGATCTTTCTGTCTAGTATTGCATTGTTATGCCTTGCTCAGTTCCTGTCAATTGCCCTGCTGTAATTTGTTTACCCTTCATTCCATGTTGTTTATCTAAGGAGAGCACCTCTAGTGAACTATGGACCCCGGTCCAATCTTTACCATTGATACATCCTCCACTGTTGCCTTTTTACTTGCTGCAAACCATTACCTTCCACACCATACATTTAATCCTTTGTTATAGCAAACCGGTGAGCTTGACAACCTCACTGATTTGTTGGGCAAAGTCTTGAGTTTGTGTTATGCAGGTTTCCGCGTTGCTTGCAACACCTTTGAGACGTTTCCTTCCTCCTACTAGTTCGATAACCTTGGTTTCTTACTGAAGAAAAACTTGCTGCTGTGCTGCTTCACACCTTGCTCTTGGGGTTTCCTGACGAAGTCCTTCACAACACCATCAATGATGGAGATCATGTCCGTGCATTGGAGATGGAGATCAAAGGCACAATAAGAAAGGCCATGTCATATCACATATTATGAATTGCATGTGATGTTAATCCTTTATGCATCTTATATTGCTTAGATCATGACAATAGCACTATAAGATGATCCCTCTCACTAAATTTCAAGTAATAAAGTGTTCGTACTTAGTAGGCACCATTGCTAAGACTCGTCGTTTCGAAGCACCACGTGATGATCGGGTGTTATAGATTCTACGTGTGCATACAACGGGTGCAAGACAGATTTGCACATGCGGATACTAAGGTTAAACTTGACGGGTCTGGCATGTACAGACATGGCACGGAATACCGAAAGGTAAAGCATGAGTCATATGAATGATATGATGAACATGTTGATTGTTCGTCTTTGAAGCTACATCTTCTCTCGTGAAGATCGGACTTGGTGTAGTGGAGTTGGTTCGTGTAATCACTAAGGAAACGTCGGGCCGCTCTGCCTGGGGGGCCTCAGGGTGCCGGATCTCGAGCGCACCGCAATAAGCCTGCGAACGCGCTGGATATGGAGGATGCATACGGATCCGCTGCGACCCTGGTGCAGCCTTGACATTCTCTTCTCCAAAACGGAACTCCAGGTGTTCGCCACTTCCACGACGAGGGAGCTTGGCGATGGGATGACGACCCTATTCTGGATGGACAGGTGGCTGGATGGGAGATCCCCGGGGGACATAGCGCCGGAACTCTTTGCTCTAATCCCAAAGCGTGCCCGCAAGCACCCCTTTGTCCGGGAGGCGCTTCTGGAGTGCCGCTAGATTGGAGACTATAGAGGTCCCAACCTTTAATAAGGTAGAGATCCCTGTGTTTGTAATGCTAGTCCCTGGATCAATAGCTAGCATCCACAATTAAGATGTAATATCAAGAAACAAAGGTCATATTACAACTTTATAACCAGGAATAAAATAATTCATTACATCTTACATAGCTCATTTGGCTATCTCATTACAATGCAGCAGCAATAACTATAGCATGGAGTCCTTCATCTTCAAAGTGCCACAGGCAATCATGTTGGTTGTAGACTTGTAATCCTAATCAACACACTTCACTAACATCAAACAAACCTGCAACATAATAAGTTACAGCCATAAGGATCAATACATTTGAATTGTATTGGCAAGTGATACTATGGTAGTATAGTGGAGTCTATCATCTATATGCATTTGGCTAAGTGGATCTTAGGCTTGCTTTGCTCAAAATAGATTTTCCTTATCATTTGAAAACACTAAGTTTTTGTTTGTCAAAAATCACCCAAGGCATCTCCCAATAGAAATTGGTGATCCTTAAACCATTGTTCAACCACAAGTTTTTAACTTAGAAAATTGGATGAGGAGATTCTTGATAACTTCCATGTCTTGATGCTCAAATTGTCCATTGCCGGGGACATGGCTAAGTACTTAGATTTTTCACTCTGCAGAGGTGGTGCACTTTCCCCACAAGACTCGACATGCACCAAGACAAGATCTTTCAGAAGCCTTCCCTTAGACCAGAATGGACACGTTCCAACCAATCATCCCCTACCACCAACTGTCCATTTGGCTGAGTTATTGCAACCTATATGATCCAGGCAGAGCCCATAATGCCAAGTGGCTGCACTTGAAGCTTCTCAACATTTGACATCTCAAATCTATTTGTTCCTGGGTGGCATTTCACAAGTGAGATACATAGGGTAGACCATTAGAAAATGGGCCCTGGTAACCACTCAACCAAAAACCACCAAGCAATTACCAATCCACCCAGGTGATTCATTCACTTAGTTGTTTTATTAAACAAAACACAAGTCCTTGACTTAGAAATATTCCATAGCATGAGTATAATCCACCCTTGTTTTCTATTAGCTAGGCTAAGCATGATAGTAGTAGGAATCTTGACTTAGGAAAATTCTACTAAGGTTTCATCTACTAGGATTTCCCATGGCATAGTTTATACTTAGCAAAATTCCATGCAAGTCCTACTTAGAAATATCACTAATGCATAGTGAAAATAATGGGACAAAAGTATGAAGCGTCACTTGCCTTTTTGGTAGAGATTATAGGTTCACTCCTTGACCTTGCAATAGTCACACTCTTTAAATTTTACTACAATTCAATCAAGGCGCAAATTCAATCTACCATTCAAGCAATTCATCACATAGAATAATAAAAACAAAGCAATGCATGCAAGCATGCCAAAGATTGTTTTATTTGGAAAGGTGGTTTCCAATAGGTTATAAACATTTTAAAACACCTATTGGTTATTTATAAAAGTGGCAAAACCATTGGATATCAAGTTAGTGAAAATGGCCATTTTAGGTCATTTTTGTTTTGCTAGAAATGGTTCAAATCAAAGTAATATTTTCTAGTGTTTGAAAAATACATTTTTAAACACAAATGTTAGTGTTTTATGGTCAAGTGTTTAATATTAAAAACCAATTGCAAAAGGTTTCACTTATAAACCATTTTTATTCCAAAGCAATATTTTATGTTGTTGGAAATGCCTTTAAACAAAGTAATATTTTTATAGGCTTCACCAAATATATTTTTAAATCTAAAAACTTGGTGTTTAGGGTTAGAGAGTTTATTTTCAATCATTTTCCAAAGGTTTTACTCAAAAATAATTTTTATACCATAATCAATATTTTTATTTAACTAGAAATGCTTTAATTCAAAGATTTATTCTTTAGCTTCACAAAATACACTTTTAAATCCATAAGTTGGTTTCTATGGTCAGTAGGTTAAAAAAAATCCATTTTCCAAAGATTTTACCTTAAAAATATTTCTAGAATAATTTTTATATTCAAATTATGCCTACACAAGTTTCTGCAAATACAACCAATTTTCCAGAAGCAATTCATTAAAAAAATTACATGGTTGGAAATTATTTGTTTTTCTGATTCTATTTATATAAAATTTGCAAAATTTGGACGTGTAGATTAAAAGTTATGCAATTTACAAATTCAAGCAACTAATAGATTCAATTCTGTTTTTAAAACAAATCATGAGCCACGTGTTGTGTTCTGATTGGCTGAAAATGGTTTGTGCGGAACGGCTGCTGTGGTGCGTTGGATTAAAAGGGGATCGTGCGGCACAAATCAAAGGATACCCCTCGTTAAGTTGTTCTATCGTGGCCACATGATCTAAATCGAACGGCTGCAGTGTTCTGACCAAAGACTGGCGGCGCAAATCAGCGACGAGCGGCGGCATAGCTCTTCTTACGGCGGTTCTGGAGGAGCAGGAAGCAAGGGAGGAGGAGATATGGCTCACCAGGTTCACAGGAGGTTGGAGAAGCTCGACGTGGTCGTTTTAGCGACAGGGGCGCACGATGCTGCTGGCTATTGCTCGCCGTGGTTGTCATCGGTGTCTGGCGCTTGCTGTCATCGTCGAAGGCGAGGATGGAGGACGTGCTAAGACAAGTGGAGGAAACCGTTAGATTCGCAAGAGTGAGGCGAGCATGAGAGTGTCCACGAGGAGGAGAGGGGCGGTTAGTACTCACCGGGGGAACTCGCCGGAGTCGAGGCAGTGGACGGCGACGTCGTGTCTTGGTCATTGCCGACGTTGTGGGTCAAGCCCGGGAAAGCCAAGGATACGGGGAGGTTCAGGGGGAGATGGGGATTGCGCTCGTGGGATCTAGGAGGCGAGGGGCGACGGTGCCTGGCCAGAATTGGAGAAAAGCTTCGCCGCAGCAGTGGGGCTTCGAGCAGGAAATTTGCGCAGCCTAGGGGTTCCTGGTATGTGTCGACTGAGAGGAAAGAGGGGGAAGAGGGAGGTGTTTAAACGTGTGTGGTCGTAGGGAGCGATTACTGCAGCGTTTAATCGAATTCAAGAGCGCCATCAACAGCCAGAAACGGTAGAGGGGAAAGGGGGCGAGGTCACCGCAGGTGAGGGCGAAGTTGACGGGGTAGTGGGACCTGGCGGCAGCGAGAGAGAGAGAGGAGCGGTGGGGTCCAGTAGTCAGTGGCGATGCGGATTCGCTGTTGAGTGAAAAGAAAACGGTTCGGGGGGGTTAGTTGGGCTAGATGGGCCAGGTTTGGCTGGGGTCCTTTCCATTTTTTTTGTTCTGATTCATTTTTCTTTTTCTATTTTCTTTTTCTGTTTTGATTTTGTCCAAATGATTTCAAACCTTATTTGAATTCAAACCCTTTTCAAATGTTCAGTAGATTTCTATATTGTTTTAAATAGTTATTTTAAGTCTATTTTAGAATAATTCCTTTATTCTTTTATGGTTTATATTTTATTTAAAATAGGCTCTTGCCCTTATTCAAATAAGATTTTAAATATAATTTCCATTCTTATTTAAATTCAATTTTTTATCAAAACATTTTCCAATAGGTTTTATTTATTCAAAAGGGTGTTGAATAATTCCTTTTGATTTGTTTGAAATAATTTCATATGATCTATTAATCATTTAAATTGAGTAAATGTCTTCAATTAAATAAAATTTGATTATGATTTTAATACCATATAAATTTTATTTAAGTGTTTCTTTTATTTCATTTAAGTTAATTAAATGACTTTTATTTTACTTGGGTAATTCCATTTATTATTTTCCCAAGATTTAATTGATCATTTCTATTAGGGATTTTGTCTTTATTCAAATAGAAATAGAATTTGGTTAATGCCATATAATTTTATTTGAATATTCTTTATCCTTTTATTTTATTTGGATTTGGATTATATTTATTCTATTTGATTATGAATTTGTCCAAGATTTAATTTGGCTTTTAAATATTATTTATTTATTTATTTCATTATCTTATAAAATCCATATCTTTTTATTGAAAGATCCAAACTTGGTGATTCCAATTTGTAAAATATTATTTAATATTTGTTTATCCTTTTATATCTCTTTAGGATTAATTTGATCACAATTTGGTATGGATTTCAGATAGAGGCTTTATTAGCTTTGAAATTTAATTTCTTTATCCTAATCAATTTATAAGTTTTTATCTATGGCTCCAAATTGAATGAAATCAATTTCTATGGTTTCATAATATTCTTATTTGTCATTCTTGATCATTTATAAATGTTTGTTGATAAATTTTTATATGGATCAAATCCTTAGTCTTTGAGATATCTTGGAATTGTTTTTCTTCCATTAGGGTTTTAGGGTTTTGGTTCATTTTCCAAGTGTTTAAATTTCATGATGCATTTATGAAGAATGCATTTATCCTGATTTGAATTTAGTTGGATTCAAATTTTATTCAAAGTTTGTTCAAGATGGGTTTTGATGTTTCCATTTAGAAATAAAAGTTTCTTTTCACCCTAATTTCAACAAAAAAATTACATTACAAAATTTGGAAAATTTTGGGATGTGGCAGAGACATTCAGGGCACGCTGAGTGTGCTGGCCCTATGATAGTACGTCCAACTTTGGGCACGGGTGCAGGATGTGGTGCTCACAGATGCACCGGACAGGGTGCTTTGGAGATGGACGGCTGACAGGCAGTACTCGGTCGAGTCTTGCTATAAGTTTCTCTTTCAAGGCTCGTTTGCTTTGAGGTCTTGGAGGCTGAATTGGAAGGTCTGGGCGCCCCTGCGAGTCAAGTTCTTCATTTGGCTCGCTTTCTTCGACCAGAGACTCTGGCCTTGTCTCTGGGTAAGTCTCCGCCCCCTGTTCTTCTCTCTGTGTCCATCCCCAGAGTTGGGTCCGGAGTCGCTCGCACCACCGGAGACTCCGGGACAGGAGCCCGAAGACTCCGACCCAGTATCCGGCCATGACTCCAGGGTCACTCGAAAAGCCTTCTGTACTCCCCACCAGAGTCCTGCCCGGAGTCCAGCGCCCACCCCGGAGACTCCGGCCATGCCCGAATACTCCAACCCTAAAGACCGGATACTCCAGGGTTAGTGAAGAAACAACAACTCTTTTACTGGGGGGGGCTATTTATGCCCCCTTCTTCTCCAAGTGAAGGGCACGGCTTCCACTCTCTTGTAGGGTTCGCAGCATAGAAAACAAAAATTTTCCTACGATGTGAACTATATACCAAGATCTATCTACTAGATACAAACAACGGGCGGATGTATATCCGTAGAGAACATACCCTTGAAGACCGACAAAGCTTAACGAGTTCAACTCGTGGTTGATGTAGACGATCTCTTGCCGATCTCAAGATCGAGAGGAAGTCCTAGCGCCGCAAATCAGCAGCGCATCCGTGCTCGCACACACGTTCGAGGCACCGAGCAACCTCCGCCTCCTCGCTCCAGCGATGCAGCGGAAGCACACCTCTTTCTTGCCGAATAGCCACCGGGAACATGTATCTCGCTAGTCCGAGACCATGGGGGATAAATTCTAGAGGGGGAGAGAGATCCTTCACGAGGAGGTGTGTGAGACAAGTGAGGAGGGGACTCCTTTTATAGTAGGAGGGGGGGAACCCCAAGGGGGTGGCCGGTGCATGGGGCTGCCCCTTGCCCTCCCCTCTTCATGTGGGTGGACACTCCACTCACAAATCTCCTTTAAATTCCCTCCACTCAAAAGTCCACTCAAATTCCCATTAAATTTCCACCAAATTTAATGCAAACTCTCATTAAATAAAACTCTTTTATTTTATTCAGAATTTTGTCAATTACTTTAATGACAAACATTCACAAATAACCCCTTGCTAGAATTCTATTTCACATGCATAACCACTTTATGCAATTTCACCCGAAAACCTGTTTCGGTATCTAGTGAAATAAATTCCTGCGCTTGTTCATTCTTTCAGCATGAAACATTTGCTCCAATTGGATGTCGGTGTCTCTTAAGTGTGTCACCCTACGGTTCGTGAATAATGCGGACATGATCGAGACCTCTCTCGGATCAATAATCAGAAGCGGGATCTGGAGAACCATACTGACTCCCACACATTCAACGATGACTTTCTTGTGATCGTCAGAACCTTTTACGCTAGTATCTTAATCCCTTTGTTTCACGATATATTACATGTCCGAGATTCGATCATCGGTATCTCCATACCTAGTTTGATCTCATTACCGACATGCACTCTTTTCTCGTTCCTGTGATATAACATTCTAGTGATCAAATCACTTGCTTGCAAGCTAATCAATGTGATATCACCGAGAGGGCCCAGAGTATATCTATCCATCATCGGGATGAACAAATTCCACTCTTGATCCATGAGCCTCAACATAACACTTTATTAGTTCTGAATCCATCTTTATAATCACCCTATTACGGTGTGACGTTTGATGTTATCAAGAAACTCTTCCGGTGTTAGTGATTGACATGATCTCATGGTCTAAGGATTAGGATCACTTCGTAAGTTGTTATAGCAATATAAACTCAATGACTTTGATCGTAATGCTATACTTCGGATGAATTTTCATCACACCATTACACTAATGTTGTGATCCCGTTATTAATAACATCCAATGTCCATGATCAGGAAACCTTGATCATCTTGTTAATCAACGAGCTAGTTTATGAGAGAGGCATAACTAGGAACTTTCTGTTTGTTTATTAAACACACATGTATTAACGTTTCCGAATTAATACAATTATAGCATGCAAAATAAACATCTATCATATACTTGGAATACACATAATAAACACTTTATTATTGCCTCTCAGGGCATATTCCCTTCAGTCTCCCACTTGCACTAGAGACAATAATCTAGTTACATAGTGATAAATCGAACACCCATTGAGTTCTGGTGTTGATCATGTTTTGCTCTAGGGAGAGTTTTAGTCAACGGATCTGCTACATTGAGATCCGTATGTACTTTACAAATCTTTATATCTCCATCCTTGACATGCTCGCGGATGGAGTGAAACCGGCGCTTAATATGCTTGGAATGCTTGTGATACCTTGGCTCTTTGGCATTGGCAATGGCACCATTGTTGTCACAATAGATCACCATTGGGTCCAACGCGTTTGCCACCACTCCTAGTTCGGATATCAACTCCTTCATCCAAACTGCTTCCTGAGCCGCTTCTGAAGCAGCAACATATTCGTCCTCCGTTGTTGATCCCGCTACCACAGGTTGTTTGGAGCTCCTCCAACTAACCGCTCCGCCATTCATGAGAAATACGTATCCGGATTGAGACTTAGAGTCATCCGGATCGGTGTCAAAGCTAGCGTCGACATAAGACTTAGCGACGAGCTCATATTCACCTCCGTATACAAGAAACATATCCTTAGTTCTTCGTAAGTACTTAAGGATATTCTTGACCGCTATCCAGTGTTCCGAACCTGGATCCGATTGGTACCTACTAGTCAAACTAATAGCATGTGCCACATCCGGTCTTGTACATAGCATGGCGTACATTATAGAGCCTATGGCTGAAGCATAGGGGACTTTGTCCATTATCTCTCTTTCTTCCGCTGAAGCCGGACTTTGAGTCTTACTCAATGTCTTGCCTTGCAACATAGGTAAGAACCCCTTCTTACTTCCGTCCATTTTAAACTTCTTTAAAATCTTATCAAGGTATGTACTTTGCGATAGCCCTATTAGGCGCCTAGATCTATCTCTATAGATCTTTATGCCTAATATGTATGACGCTTCACCTAGGTCCTTCATTGAAAATTTGCTGTTTAGATAACTTTTAACACTGTTTAAAAGATCTATATCATTTCCGATCAATAATATGTCATCCACATATAATATCAGAAATGCCACATTGCTCCCACTCACTTTCTTGTAAATACAAGCTTCTCCATAAGTTTGGACAAATCCAAACTCTTTGATCACCTCATCAAAGCGGAGATTCCAACTTCGTGATGCTTGCTTCAATCCATAGATGGATCGCTGAAGCTTGCACACCTTGTTAGCATCCTTAGGATCGACAAAACCCTTTGGTTGTATCATATACAACTCTTCTTCAATATTACCATTGAGAAACGCGGTTTTGACATCCATCTGCCATATCTCATAATCGAAATATGCAGCAATTGCTAACATAATCCTAACTGACTTTAGCATCGCTACGGGAGAGAAAGTCTCATCGTAGTCAACTCCTTGAATTTGTCGAAACCCCTTTGCGACAAGTCGAGCTTTATAGACGGTCACATTACCATCAGCATCAATTTTCCTTTTGAAAATCCATTTGTTCTCCACGGCCTTTCGGTCGTGAGGTAATTCCACCAAGTTCCAAACTTGATTTTCATACATGGATTCCATCTCGGATTTCATGGCTTCTAACCATTTGTTGGAATCCGGGCTCATCATCGCTTCTTCATACATCGTAGGGTCATCATTTTCATCAACCATGAAATTCATGACAGGATTTCCGTACGGCTCGGGAGCTGCACGCGTCCTGTTTGACCTGCGAGGTTCGGTAGTACTCTCTTTCGGAGTTTCATGATCATTATCATTAGTTCCCTCTTCAACAGGTGGAGCCAACTCCGGAACAACTTCCGACGCTGCGCTACTCGCCATACTTTGAAGAGAAGGTTCCACAACCTCTTCGAGTTCTACCTTCCGACTACTCACACCTTTCGCGAGAAACTCTTTCTCTAGAAAGGATCCATTCTTGGCAACAAAAACCTTGCCCTCGGATCTGTGATAGAAGGAATACCCAATAGTTTCTTTAGGGTATCCTATGAAGACGCATTTTTTCGCTTTGGGTTCGAGTTTATCCGGTTGAAGTTTCTTCACATAAACATCGCGTCCCCAAACTTTAAGAAATGACAGCTTAGGTTTGTTTCCAAACCACAATTCATACGGTGTCTTTTCAACGGATTTAGATGGTGCCCGATTTAAAGTGAATGCAGCAGTTTCTAGTGCATAACCCCAAAATGACAACGGCAAGTCCGTCAGAGACATCATAGATCGAACCATATCTAATAAAGTACGATTACGACGTTCCGACACACCATTTCGCTGTGGTGTTCCGGCAGGTGTGAGTTGTGAAACAATTCCACACTCTTTCATGTGAGTGCTAAACTCGTAACTTAGATACTCACCTCCACGGTCGGACCGTAGAAATTTGATCTTTCTATTACGATGATTTTCCACTTCATTCTGAAATTCCTTGAACTTTTCAAAGGTTTCAGACTTGTGTTTCATCAAGTAGATATAACCGTATCTAATCAAATCATCCGTGAAAGTAACAAAATAACGATGTCCACCTCGCGCCGACACACTCATTGGACCACATACATCAGAATGTATGATTTCCAATAAATCTGTCGCCCGTTCCATTGAACCGGAAAACGGCGTTCTAGTCATCTTGCCCATAAGGCATG
This sequence comes from Avena sativa, assembly GCA_916181665.1. Lineage (NCBI taxonomy): Eukaryota > Viridiplantae > Streptophyta > Magnoliopsida > Poales > Poaceae > Avena > Avena sativa. Next base: position 147,383,138 of record OV702283.1, on the reverse strand, counting down.
GCTCACACGTATCAAATGATTCATAATCAAGTGATTCCAAAAGTCCATCCGAATGGAGCTTCTTCATGCGTTTAACGCCAATATGACCTAGACGGCAGTGCCACATATATGCGGATATATCATCATTAAGTTTAATCCTTTTAGCATCAACATTATGAATATGTGTAACATTATCATCGAGATCTAATATAAATAAACCATTCATCATCGGTGCATGACCATAAAAGATTTCATTCATATAAATGGAACAACCATTGTTCTCGGATTTAAATGAATAACCACTTCGCACCAAACATGATCCAGATACAATGTTCATGCTCAGTGCAGGCACCAGATAACATTTATTCAAGTTTATAACTAATCCCGACGGCAAGTGGAGAGGCAGCGTTCCGACGGCGATCACATCAACGCTTGATCCATTGCCGACACGCATCTTGACCTCACCCCTTGCTAGCGGTCGCTTGTTCCGCAGCCCCTGATTCGAGTTACAAATATTAGCAACTGAACCGGTATCAAATACCTAGGTGCTACTGCGAGCACTAGTCAAGTACACATCAATAACATGTATATCATATATACCTTTGTTTGCCTTGCCGGCCTTCTTGTCTGCCAGATACTTGGGGCAGTTGCGCTTCCAGTGGCCAGTCCCCTTACAATAGTAGCACTCGGAATCAGACTTAGGTCCAACTCGGGGTTTCTTTTTAGGCGCGGCAACCGGCTTGCCGCCCTTACTTCCCTTCCGTTTTCCCTTCTTGTCTTTCTTGAAACCAGTGTTCCTATTGATCATCAACACTTGATGTTCCTTTTTGATCTCCACTTCTGCAGTTTTAAGCATTGACAGAAGCTCGGGGAGAGACTTCTTCATGCCTTGCATATTATAGTTCATCACGAAGCTCTTATAGCTAGGTGGCAGAGACTGCAGAACACGATGGATGCCTAAGTCAATGGGAATCGATATTCCCAAGGACACAAGCTTATCGGCGTAACCCGACATCTTGAGTACATGCTCACTAACGGAGCTGTGCTCTTCCATCATGCAGCTAAAGAACTTTTCTGAAGCGTTGTAGCTCTCTACAGCAGCATGTGTGTCGAAAATCATTTTCAACTCACCCATTGTATCAAATGCATTGCCGTTTTCGAAACGCTTTCGAAGTTCCGGCTCTAGCCCATACAATATGCCACAATGCACTAAGTTGTGGTCCTCCTGACGAGTCTGATAGACATTCTTCTCCTCGTCAGGGGCATCATCTAAAGGTGGGGGGCCTAACGGCGCTTCTAGCACATATTGCTTTTGTGCAGCAGAGAGGAGAATCCTCAAATTCATGGCCCATTCGGTAAAGTTGCTACCGTTCGTTGCTAGTTTCTCTTTCTCCATGAACACATTGAAATTAAAAGCAGGTGGTGCCATCTACAACAGAATTTGTAAAGTTTAGACTAAGTGTATGATAGATTGAGTTCAACTAATCTATATTACGAATGAACTCCCACTCAAAAACGACATCCCTCGTGCCTTTTTGGTGATTACATGAACCAAATCCACTACACCAAGTCCGATCATCACGTGAGTCGGTATAGCTTCAAAGGCGAGCATCAAATGGGCATCATATCAACTATATGACTCATGCTTAACCTTTCGGTCCGTGTTCCGAGGCCATGTCTGTACATGCTAGGCTCGCCAAGTTAGAACCTTAGTATTCGCGTGTGTAACTGTTTTACACCCGAAGTATGGTCGTGGATCCAAGAACACCCGATCATCACGTGATGTCTTGGAGCGACGAAAACATAATCGGTGCATACTAAAGGAAGAACACATTCTTATCTTGATATTTAAATGAGGGATCATCTTATTATGCTAACAAAGCGCTAAACAAGCAATATAAGATGCTATCAAAACATCATATGTTTATTAGTGAAATGATATGGTTCCCGTAGATGATCTCTATCATGTGCATCGTGGTATGATCACTATCATACCTATATGTGTAAATCCAAGGTCTATGGATTTTACACGCTATGTGTGTTGTAAGAGTATCTTCTCATACTTCTACTTACAACACTACCATATCATAACACTAGCCCAGCAACAATCTAAACTAGACGCCTCTAATTTATCCATTTCAAGTTTTACGTGGCTTAGGGCTTTCGAGATAGAACCGTTCTTACCTACGAACATGAACCACAACGAGGATAATCAAATTGTTGACAACTCGCTTGCAAAATAGATATTGACTATAGTAGGAGAGACAGACACCCGCTAGCCACTTATGCAAACTAGTTGCATGTCAAGCATGGAACAGGTCTCATGTGCGAGGACATGTAAAGTTTGTCCGGGCCGCTTCATCCCACTATGCCACCAATATCCAAAATTACAACAAAGGAGCAACAACATGATCATCATCGCCCACATACTCATATGTGTACTACCCGTGTAAAGTATCTACGCATAGATCCGGCTCTGATACCACTGTAGGGTTCGCAGCATAGAAAACAAAAATTTTCCTACGATGTGAACTATATACCAAGATCTATCTGCTAGATACAAACAACGGGCGGATGTATATCCGTAGAGAACATACCCTTGAAGACCGACAAAGCTTAACGAGTTCAACTCGTGGTTGATGTAGACGATCTCTTGCCGATCTCAAGATCGAGAGGAAGTCCTAGCGCCGCAAATCAGCAGCACATCCGTGCTCGCACACACGTTCGAGGCACCGAGCAACCTCCGCCTCCTCGCTCCAGCGATGCAGCGGAAGCACACCTCTTTCTTGCCGAATAGCCACCGGGAACATGTATCTCGCTAGTCCGAGACCATGGGGGATAAATTCTAGAGGGGGAGAGAGATCCTTCACGAGGAGGTGTGTGAGACAAGTGAGGAGGGGACTCCTTTTATAGGAGGAGGGGGGGAACCCCAAGGGGGTGGCCGGTGCATGGGGCTGCCCCCTTGCCCTCCCCTCTTCATGTGGGTGGACACTCCACTCACAAATCTCCTTTAAATTCCCTCCACTCAAAAGTCCACTCAAATTCCCATTAAATTTCCACCAAATTTAATGCAAACTCTCATTAAATAAAACTCTTTTATTTTATTCAGAATTTTGTCAATTACTTTAATGACAAACATTCACAAATAACCCCTTGCTAGAATTCTATTTCACATGCATAACCACTTTATGCAATTTCACCCGAAAACCTGTTTCGGTATCTAGTGAAATAAATTCCTGCGCTTGTTCATTCTTTCGGCATGAAACATTTGCTCCAATTGGATGTCGGTGTCTCTTAAGTGTGTCACCCTATGGTTCGTGAATAATGCGGACATGATCGAGACCCCTCTCGGATCAATAATCAGAAGCGGGATCTGGAGACCCATACTGACTCCCACACATTCAACGATGACTTTCTTGTGATCGTCAGAACCTTTTACGCTAGTATCTTAATCCCTTTGTTTCACGATATATTACATGTCCGAGATTCGATCATCGGTATCTCCATACCTAGTTTGATCTCGTTACCGACATGCACTCTTTTCTCGTTCCTGTGATATAACATTCTAGTGATCAAATCACTTGCTTGCAAGCTAATCAATGTGATATCACCGAGAGGGCCCAGAGTATATCTATCCGTCATCGGAATGAACAAATTCCACTCTCGATCCATGAGCCTCAACATAACACTTTATTAGTTCTGAATCCATCTTTATAATCACCCTATTACGGTGTGACGTTTGATGTTATCAAGAAACTCTTCCGGTGTTAGTGATTGACATGATCTCATGGTCTAAGGATTAGGATCACTTCGTAAGTTGTTATAGAAATATAAACTCAATGACTTTGATCGTAATGCTATACTTCGGATGAATGTTCATCACACCATTACACTAATGTTGTGATCCCGTTATTAACAACATCCAATGTCCATGATCAGGAAACCTTGATCATCTTGTTAATCAACGAGCTAGTTTATGAGAGAGGCATAACTAGAAACTTTCTGTTTGTTTATTAAACACACATGTATTAACGTTTCCGTATTAATACAATTATAGCATGCAAAATAAACATCTATCATATACTTGGAATACACATAATAAACACTTTATTATTGCCTCTCAGGGCATATTCCCTTCATCTCTCTCCTCCATTGTTGCTGAGCTTCAACCTCCTAGTTCTCCCTCCCTAGCCACTAGAACTTGATGCCCCTTGGGGAATCAAGGGAGGATACCTAGACCTAGCTTTACACCTAAGGGATTTGTGTTTCCCCACCATTTGTGTAAGTTGTTGTCGCTCTAGGGTTTAAGAAAACCCTAACTTAAAAGAAGTCGCCCTCCATAGCTCATCCTCATGTCTAAGAGCTTCGGGGTCATCTTGGGAGCCTCCAATTAAGTTGTGGAGAAGTGCCCCAAGGATTTGTACAAAGTTCCGGTCGCCACCTTGAAGGCCACCGTATAGTGGATCGTGTGCTTGCCGTGAGACGGGTGCACAAGAGAATTGAAAGGATACGAATGTCGCCTAGAGGGGGGTGAATATGCGATTAAAAACTTTTCCTAGAGTGGCTCAACAAAGGCGGAATAAAACTAGTGTTTACTTTGTTAAGAACAACCTAGAACAACTAAGGTTCACCTATGTGCACCAACAACTTATGCTAAGCAATACAAGCAATAAAGTGATAGCAAGATATATATTACTTCAAGCACGAAGACTATCACAATGTAAGGCGCATAAGTAAAGAGCTCGGGTATAGAGATAACCGAGGCACGCGGGGACACCGATATTTTACCGAGTTCCTCCCAACATGGAGTACGTATCGTTTGGAGAGGGGGTGGTATCAAACCACCAACGCCACAAAAGGCCTCTCTTATTCTCCGGTGAATCTCACCCCAATAGGATCGATCCACGCTTCCACTATCGGTGCACTTGTTGGTGGCAACCGAAACCTCTCACAAGGTTGGGGCACTTCTCCACAACTTAATTGGAGGCTCCCAACAAACGCCACAAAAGGCCACAATGCCACTAAGGCCACAAACCGTCTAGGGTTCCAAGAACCCAAGAGGGACAAGCTCCAATGAGCAACTCAAACCAAATCCTCCGAGGAGAACTCAAACCGATGCACCAAATGCAAATGGCAAGAACACCACAAAGATGCTCAAATACCTCACTCTCAAGTTCCAACAAAGCTACTAAAGCTATTGGGGGAATAAGAGAGGAGAAATCAAAGAGAGACACAAAATTCCCCAAAATCTAGATCCCCAAAGATGCACTCACAAAGAGATGAATCGGTTAGGTCAACACGTGGGTCTAGATCTCCTCTCTATTCCACTCAAATATGGACAAGAATCATCGGAGGGAAAAGATTAGGCAAGCTTCAAGATCTAGAACAAGTGTGGACAAAGCTTAGCCTAATAGATGAGGAAGAAGCAAACTAAACTCAAATCGGGCAAAGCCTTAAATAGAGGCCCCAAAAAACTAGCCGTTTGGGGCATTTTTTCTGAACGATCCGGTACTACCGGAATTAACCGGTAATACCGCATGTTCCAGGAAATCGAAACAGCAGTAAGCAAGCAATAAGTACGTGGGGCCAGCAACGCGCAAGAGCAAGTGGGGCCAGGCAGCAACGCATGAGCAACAAAGCAGCAGCCGCTGGTCAACACCAGCGCGCATGCGGCCAGCGTGGCCCCAGCGAGCGCATGCGAGGCAGAGCAGGCGCGCGAGCAGCTGGCCAGCGATTAGGAGCAGCAGCACTGCGCGGGTCAACGCTGCATGCATGCAGCAGCAGCAGCGCAGCACAGCGGCAGGTGCGCGTCGACGCGGCCAAGCGCGAGCGAGCGCGAGAGAGCGGCAGTGGGGCCCAGCGCATGAGGCCAGTAGAGCGCGGGCACAGCACAGCGCAGGCAGCAGCAGCGCCTGGTCGCGTGCGGCAGAGCAGTGGTAGGGGCCAGGCACGCGTGAGCGCGCAGGAATTTGGAGCGGCGGCTCGCGGAGGCTTTGGTCGACACGTCAGCGAGGTGGGCAGCGCGCGAGGCAGGCGCAGCGAGCGAGCAGCGCGCGGGGCCAGGAAAACTAGATCTGAATCTGGACGAATCTGGGAAAGAAACTGGACCGGCCGGTACTACCGGCCCACCCGGGCGGTATTACTGGATTTAGGTACCTAGCGAGGCAGAAAGAAAATGGGCCGTTTTTAGGGGCGGGCAGTACTACCGCTCGTCCCAGAAAACAGATTGACAGGCAAATATTCAAACGGCAATAACTTTGACCGGAAGCTCCGATTGACCCGATTCAAATTGCGTTGGATAGAGGACGACGAGGGCTTCCCTATAAAAAGTGGAAATATTGATTAACACCAAGTGAGAAAGTATCAAGTATAATAATGTGAGATACCTCACTTGGTGAGAAACCGAAAAGCCGCATAAATCAAAATCGCAACAAGATACATATGGGAGATCCGATTTTGATGAACAAGAGCTTGCTATGGAGTTTACCACAAGCTCTATATCCTCACATGGATAAGACCAAATAACAACCAAATACGATGATGCAAGTATGCAAAGGTTTGAGCTCTCTCCGAACGATGTGACCGAATTACTCATTCGAGAGCCCCTCTTGATAGTACGGTTTTCTATCCTAAACCCGGTCTCACACACACAACGTTAGACCGACAAAAGGGAAAACCTATCAAGATAATACCTTTGCCTTGAGCATTCCACTTGAGCTCGATGTAGACGATCTTGCCCTTCTCAAGATGGAACGCCTTTCTTAATTCCTCATCATCGACCTCGCATATTGAGCCCAACATATCTTCTTTGCATTTCATCGACCTTGAAGCCAACACATGCTCCAAGCGATGCCAATGGACAAATCCTACAAGTATAACTTAATACACACATTAGTCCATAAAGATTGTCATTAATTACCAAAACCACACATGGGGGACCAACATGTTTCTTTCAATCTCCCCCATTTTGGTAATTGATGACAATCCCTTTAAGATGGTTTATATAAGGAATATTAATGAATAAAATGGTAATACCAATATCAAATACTACAAAAGTATGTGATATTGGTACCACCACCATATATAGAGCAAACTCCCCCACAATCTATGCATGTGTGATGAGCTTGAATTTCATTGCATATATTGCCAATCATTATCATTGGTGGAGTTTCCTCTATATATACCACATGCAAAACAACAACAAAGATGCAAGAGCATGAGAGGCAAATGCACAAGAACAAACTCAATGCATAAACCAACTTCCCTTAAACCCTCTAAAACTTCTCCCCCATTGGCATCGATTGCCGAAATGGGTGACAAGTTCTAGAAGGCAAATATAGTAATAATTCCTCCAAAAGTGTGCCTTTGCACATATCCAATGATGAATACTTGGGAGGGAGTAGAACTATATCGAGGATCCAAAAATTGCCAAAATAAAGTCAAATGATGCAAGCAATTTACAAGGTCCGACAAACCAATTGAAAACAACAAATGAGTTCGAATGGAAACTACGAGATATTATGATATGAGCAAAAGCGTGTTTGAAAATAACAAACAGAGAAGCTCCCCAAGATTTGTGCACACTTTAGAATCATTCTATTTCAATACAAAAATGCACAAATATGGAATCCTCTGTGGCATCCCGCAAAAACCACTACTAGAAAATCGCGTTGTTTTTGTGCATTCCATCATCATGACCGCATGCTCATGTCATCATGCCACATTGCATTTGAGCTTCGTCATCATCTTGCATTTGCTTGCATAAAACTATTTGCGGAAAAACCTATTTTTGTTTTCTAAACGCCCCGTCTTTGTTCAAACACAAAACCCGGGTCTCCGGATTATTTTGTTTTGTCGGCCAGTGGTTTGCAAAAGCCTGTTTTAAATAAATAAATAGTTTATATATTTTTTTAGGGGGCAGCCAAACCGGGCCATTCCGACCCAGTCGGCCACCCCCAGTTCAAACCGGACCACCCAAACTCCCTTTTCTACCTAAACCTAGTCTAACCACCCTACCTCCACCTCACCCCCTCCAATCGCTGGCCGCCACGTCACCCTGCCCATTCCCCCAACCTATCCTAGCCTGCCACCTCACCACCCACACACTCACCCCACACAACATATCCCCACCACCCCTGGTCCCACCTCCCTCCTCTCTCACCCCACTCCCTCACACACACACAGCAAACACACGCACGCCAACCCCACCTCCCCGGATCCTACCCTGGGCCGCGCCAGACCGAGCCCCCCCACTCCCCTCCTACCCCGCGTCCACCAACCGCACGCCTCCTCCCCGGGTCGCCTCTCCCGCACGCCTCCTCCCCTGCTCGCGTCTTCCACCCCGCCGGCCGCCGCCGGGCCTCCCTTCACGCCCCGGTCGCCGACGCCCGCATCGCCGCCTCCCGGCCCGTATCGTCACCGCCGCCACCGACCGGGCCGCTCTTCTCCGGCACCCCCTCCCCGTCGCCGCCCGCCGCCGCCAAGGCCACCACCTCTCCTTCTCCGGCCCTGAGCCGTCGCTGCCTGGCCAGGAGCTCGCCGCCGGCGTCCCCAGCGAGCCCCCGCCGTGTCACCGCCGCCTCCCCTCGCTCTCTCTCAGGGCAGCCCGACCCGGCTGCCTCGGGTCCTCCTCAGCCCTGGCCACCTTGGCGCCGCCCTCCACGCAGCCAGACGTCGTCGTCGCCCTCTCTGCAGAGCGCGCGCCTCCCGAGTTTTCCCCGCCGTCGCCCCCCCCCCCCCGGAGCTCCGCCCCGACCCCTCTTTCCCGACGCCGCATGAGCCGCGTCGCCCCTGTGGCCTCGCCTCCGAGCCGCCGCGAGCGCTGCGCCCCCCGCAAGGTCCTCCTTGGCCGGCCCCACGCGCCCTGTTGCCATTGACGCACCCATCGACCGCAAGCTCCACCCGAGCCTCTGTCTCAAGCTCGTCAACGCCATCTACACCGAGGCTGTGTGCATCCGAACACCATAGTGACAACCCAAGTCCATCTTCAACCACCGGCGCCGAATTTCGAGAACTTCGCCCTGGAACTCCAAGATCTCCATCTAGCCGTGTGTGCCGCAAGATGCCAAGCTCTTCTCATCGACAAGGCCGACACGAGTCGAGACCCGGGGAACTATGCAAGACCACGGCGCCGGATCCGAAAACCGCACCTCGACACGCCAAGTTCGCCGAGACCCTGTACCCGTGGGCCTTCGACACGGAGCACCGAGAATGCCTTCATGGGATGCCAAGACACCCGTCGAACCCCGAAGACCATCGGTCAAGTTCACCACCGACAAAAGACGGGCGACAAGTTCTACTTCACGGGCACCGAGCGTCAAGATCGCCTTCACGGGAAACCGCAAAACATCCTTCCCGGGGATTTGAAGACTGCATCCACGGAACGCCAAGACCTTCTCCTCGGAACGCCATGACCGTCTACGCGGACCCGAAGACCACGAATGCGACAAGATCGACACCGACCAGGGCGAGTCCGATGCGCCCCCGACGCCAACCAGGTCCTTCTTCCCGGATGCGACAAGACCTACTTCCGATGTCCGAGACCGATCCCGTCGAACCCTAAACCCTGAGTCCGACCCCGAACCCCCGGAACCAAGATCTTCGCAACCCTATGTTTGACCCTGATCCGAGCCCCTATTTTTATAAATGCCATCTATGTAAATTATTGCATATTAAATTGTCCTACTCGCATGCATATTGTCATGTGGTTTGGGGGCCTTATGCCGATTCACCATATAATTAAATATGGGGCCCATATGCGTGCAAATCTAGTCCTATATTGGCCTCATTTAAATTTTGTGTAGCGAACCGGTAACTTATCTTGCCCTGTTATTACAACATTTAAAATGCAGGGTATCTAAACAACTAGAACCATATATTTAATTGTCGGGACCCCCGGTTCCGCTTAATCTTGCCTAATTGCATCGCATCTTTGCCATGTCATACATCATACATGCATCATGCCCGATCTTTTGCCGTAGTATTGAATAGTGCATCCGGTGTTTATTCTAGTGTTTTGCTTCTTCGCGGATAAGGCCGTTGAGTTGATGCGAGTGTCGACCCGATCTTCGGATGAACCTTCGGCAATGTTTTCAGGCGAGCATCTCCCCTTTCTACCTATCTTACTTTTATAGTATTTATTCCCTCCTGTTGATCTATTGCTACCTGTGTTGCGATGCTCTAGTTTTCGTACCCGTGATATCCCTTGCAGCCTTATATTGCCTTGGACACCTCCTATTACCTGTGGTTTGGTAGATAGTTGGACTTGCGCGTCGTAGTCGCTTGCTCAAGTGCTGTTGTGTGTCGCCAAGTGCCCCAGTTGTTGGAGTATTTGCCGCATGTTTATTGTTGGAGATGTTCATAACTTTAATTATTGTTTAACAACTAAAATTGAAGTAGGTAAGCAGAGGCACAGGTGGGCAATAGATGTTATTTGGTTGTTAACCGTCCACTTGTGTCCCGTAGGACCCCGAGTACTTGATACCTGTTCCTTGAATATTCGCGCTATCCACATACGGGGGAATTATGGGACCCCCCCCCCTGAGCCAGAGCTTGATTCATTCTTATTTCTTGGGGCCACAAACTAGTTTGAGGTTTTATTACTATCCTGTACTTATGCCATGCTTTACTTCTTTATTTACGATTGTGCGAGGAGCACACTGTACTGTTTAGGATCGGGACACGATTTCGCGGTATCGACAAGCCCAGTTTTGGGTTCCCAGTCGTTTACAGCCGTCCACCCAAACCTCGTGTCCGTCTCGGAGTCAGCTAACTTCGTTGCGGGTGTACTCCAAGGGGTGGCCCCCTGAAATATTTCTGAATCTTGTGATTGCTTTGTCGTGAAAGCCTCGTTGGGTTTTGATTTGGTTTTTCCGAGGTTGATCGAGTGTGTGTTGCTATTTGTGCACCCCTGCAGGGTAAAACTTTCTGAAAGCCGTGTCCACGGTTATGGACGACTTGGAGCACAGTATCTCGATCATAGACAACTATAACTAAAGTAGTGCTATAAATTTGACTTTATAATGACTAGTAATCAGCTTCACTATAATGGAATGGCTAAATAAAACTGCCAACAATTGCTTGTTTGGGTTGTCGCTTGCTACCATTGTACCTGACTAGTAAGTATTGCAACTATAACGGAATGGCTAAATAAAAGTACCAACAACTGCTGGGTTTTGGGTTATCTCATGCTAATTGTATCTGACTAGTAAGTGTTGCAACCACAACGGAATGGTTAACTAAAACGGCCCACTGCTTATTTTATCAGGATGATTATCTATACCTGACTAGTAATTGCTGCAACGATAACTGAATAAATAAAACTGCCAACGGCGTGAGTTCCTCGGTTGACTTCCTCGTTTGGTCTCGAGGGGGAAATACCAGGATGGGTTCGTTTGGTGGTAGAATCAGGTTGGTTCCGAATAGGTCTTTCTTACCCCTCTCTGATAGCCGCTAGTTGTATCGAGTCTCTATAGGTTGTTTAGTGCATGCTGCCGCTGCCGCTCTGTCCACCATACCTATGTAGGCGAGGACCGCTGAATTCTAGTCTCGCCGTGTACTGGCCTCAGTACTGACGCTCCTCTTTTCCTTTGCCCTTTGACGGCACCCCTTTTGTTTAAGCAGGTTTTGAGATCGACGTCGTTAGCAGGGTTACCCTTCCGGCTTGGCCTGGGCAGGGTTATGGACGCTATTGGTTATTCTTCAGGGCTCTTAGCCCCATTTGCATCTTGTCCGTAGTCGGACGCTCTATCATTTTCAAGGTGATTTGGATCTTTGTATAGTATATCTGTATTCTTGACTCATTGAGTCGCTGCTGTATATATATCTGTTCTGTGGGTCCCATCGAGGACTGTTGTGTAATGTTATTACTTCGTTTTCCAACCGCACGAAAGTGCCTGGTGGGCACCTTTGAATCGTTTCTATGCGAGTTTGGCGGGAATCGCTGAAACTTGCATGGGGTCGATTCTGAGGGTGTTACAGAGTGGTATCAGAGCTCAGAAGTTGCGATACCCCACAAGTCCAGCCTGTAGGATAACCTAGCTAACGGCCGAAGTAGAGTGTCAAAACTAGTTTTGCAAAATCGGTTGGATAGTTCTGATTAGGTCTGATTTTACTCCTTAACCCTCTGATATTCTCCTCTTACCTCTACGTGTTTTGAATCCGCTCTCTTCTCTTTTCTTCGAGTCCAGGAATTCTCGTGGTTGGGTTTTCGTCGTACCTTCAGGGTTTCGCTTCCTCCTTTGGTAACGGTGTCGCTACATCTGGTCTTCATGCTATCCGAGGAATCCTTCGTCTGGTGGACTTCTCTTTGTTCCTTCTCGTGTTTTCCGGTGTTTTCTGACGCGACGACATCATCTATGCCAGATCCGATGCAGAGTCCGCATCACTCCTTTGTTCCGAACCTCGATTGTCAAGATCTTCAGTCTGATTCCGAGAATGGTTGCACGCTCTTCTACTGATTGTGCAGAGTAATAGTTTGGGTGCGTGATGGATTGGCCCCCATGCCGACTACCCCTTCTATTCGCTTTTGTACATTGAAGTGGATGAGAATGCATCGGTTCCCTCTTTCTATCGAAGCTAGAGGTGGCTTTATATGTTGATACCTCTACCTTCGACCTTTTGTTTCCGGAGTGTTCCCTCGACGATCACGGACAACGACCTCTTGTTAGTGGTGTCGCGAGGATCTACACGAAGCGAGGAGATTCAGATCGCCGACCTTCCTTCCGGTACCATGAGGCGGATCTCGAGGGCGAGATCCATTGTTAGTGGTGTCGAATTGTGGCATCCCGCAAAAACCACTACTAGAAAATCACGTTGTTTTTGTGCATTCCATCATCATGACCGCATGCTCATGTCATCATGCCACATTGCATTTGAGCATCGTCATCATCTTGCATTTGCTTGCATAAAACTATTTGCGGAAAAACCTATTTTTGTTTTCTAAACGCCCCGTCTTTGTTCAAACACAAAACCCGGGTCTCCGGATTATTTTGTTTTGTCGGCCAGCGGTTTGCAAAAGCCTGTTTTAAATAAATAAATAGTTTATATTTTTTTAGGGGGCAGCCAAACCGGGCCATTCCGACCCAGTCGGCCACCCCCAGTTCAAACCGGACCACCCAAAATCCCTTTTCTACCTAAACCTAGTCTAACCACCCTACCTCCACCTCACCCCCTCCAATCGCTGGCCGCCACGTCACCCTGCCCTTCCCCCAACCTATCCTAGCCTGCCACCTCACCACCCACACACTCACCCCACACAGCATATCCCCACCACCCCTGGTCCCACCTCCCTCCTCTCTCACCCCACTCCCTCACATACACACAGCAAACACACGCACGCCAACCCCACCTCCCCGGATCCCACCCTGGGCCGCGCCAGACCGAGCCCCCCACTCCCCTCCTACCCCGCGTCCACCAACCGCACGCCTCCTCCCCGGGTCGCCTCTCCCGCACGCCTCCTCCCCTGCTCGCGTCTTCCACCCCGCCGGCCGCCGCCGGGCCTCCCTTCACGCCCCGGTCGCCGACGCCCGCCGCCTCCAGCGTCGGCCCCGGCCGCGCCGACGCCCGCATCGCCGCCTCCCGGCCCGTATCGTCACCGCCGCCACCGACCGGGCCGCTCTTCTCCAGCACCCCCTCCCCGTCGCCGCCCGCCGCCGCCAAGGCCACCACCTCTCCTTCTCCGGCCCTGAGCCGTCGCTGCCTGGCCAGGAGCTCGCCGCCGGCGTCCCCTGCGAGCCCCCGCCGTGTCACCGCCGCCTCCCCTCGCTCTCTCTCAGGGCAGCCCGACCCGGCTGCCTCGGGTCCTCCTCAGCCCTGGCCACCTTGGCACCGCCCTCCACGCAGCCAGACGTCGTCGTCGCCCTCTCTGCAGAGCGCGCGCCTCCCGAGTTTTCCCCGCCGTCGCCCCCCCCGGAGCTCCGCCCCGACCCCTCTTTCCCGACGCCGCATGAGCCGCGTCGCCCCTGTGGCCTCGCCTCCGAGCCGCCGCGAGCGCTGCGCCCCCCGCAAGGTCCTCCTTGGCCGGCCCCACGCGCCCTGTTGCCATTGACGCACCCATCGACCGCAAGCTCCACCCGAGCCTCTTTCTCAAGCTCGTCAACGCCATCTACACCGAGGCCGTGTGCATCCGAACACCATAGTGACAACCCAAGTCCGTCTTCAACCACCGGCGCCGAATTTCGAGAACTTCGCCCTGGAACTCCAAGATCTCCGTCTAGCCGTGTGTGCCGCAAGATGCAAGCTCTTCTCATCGACAAGGCCGACACGAGTCGAGACCCGGGGAACTATGCAAGACCATGGCGCCGGATCCGAAAACCGCACCTCGACACGCCAAGTTCGCCGAGACCCTGTACCCGTGGGCCTTCGACACGGAGCACCGAGAATGCCTTCATGGGACGCCAAGACACCCGTCGAACCCCGAAGACCATCGGTCAAGTTCACCACCGACAAAAGACGGGCGACAAGTTCTACTTCACAGGCACCGAGCGTCAAGATCGCCTTCACGGGAAACCGCAAAACATCCTTCCCGGGGATTTGAAGACCGCATCCACGGAACGCCAAGATCTTCTCCTCGGAACGCCATGACCGTCTACGCGGACCCGAAGACCACGAATGCGACAAGATCGACACCGACCAGGGCGAGTCCGATGCGCCCCCGACGCCAACCAGGTCCTTCTTCCCGGATGCGACAAGACCTACTTCCGATGTCCGAGACCGATCCCGTCGAACCCTGAACCCTGAGTCCGACCCCGAACCCCCGGAACCAAGATCTTCGCAACCCTATGTTTGACCCTGATCCGAGCCCCTATTTTTATAAATGCCATCTATGTAAATTATTGCATATTAAATTGTCCTACTCGCATGCATATTGTCATGTGGTTTGGGGGCCTTATGCCGATTCACCATATAATTAAATATGGGGCCCATATGCGGGCAAATCTAGTCCTATATTGGCCTCATTTAAATTTTGTGTAGCAAACCGGTAACTTATCTTGCCCTGTTATTACAACATTTAAAATGCAGGGTATCTAAACAACTAGAACCATATATTTAATTGTCGGGACCCCCGGTTCCGCTTAATCTTGCCTAATTGCATCGCATCTTTGCCATGTCATACATCATACATGCATCATGCCCGATCTTTTGCCGTAGTATTGAATAGTGCATCCGGTGTTTATTCTAGTGTTTTGCTTCTTCGCGGATAAGGCCGTTGAGTTGATGCGAGTGTCAACCCGATCTTCGGATGAACCTTCGGCAATGTTTTCAGGCGAGCATCTCCCCCTTTCTACCTATCTTACTTTTATAGTATTTATTCCCTCCTGTTGATCTATTGCTACCTGTGTTGCGATGCTCTAGTTTTCGTACCCGTGATATCCCTTGCAGCCTTATATTGCCTTGGACACCTCCTATTACCTGTGGTTTGGTAGATAGTTGGACTTACGCGTCGTAGTCGCTTGCTCAAGTGCTGTTGCGTGTCGCCAAGTGCCCCAGTTGTTGGAGTATTTGCCGCATGTTTATTGTTGGAGATGTTCATAACTTTAATTATTGTTTAACAACTAAAATTGAAGTAGGTAAGCAGAGGCACAGGTGGGCAATAGATGTTATTTGGTTGTTAACCGTCCACTTGTGTCCCGTAGGACCCCGAGTACTTGATACCTGTTCCTTGAATATTCGCGCTATCCACATACGGGGGAATTATGGGACCCTTCTGAGCCAGAGCTTGATTCATTCTTATTTCTTGGGGCCACAAACTAGTTTGAGGTTTTATTACTATCCTGTACTTATGCCATGCTTTACTGCTTTATTTACGATTGTGCGAGGAGCACACTGTACTGTTTAGGATCGGGACACGATTTCGCGGTATCGACAAGCCCAGTTTTGGGTTCCCAGTCGTTTACAACCGTCCACCCAAACCTCGGGTCCGTCTCGGAGTCAGCTAACTTCGTTGCGGGTGTACTCCAAGGGGTGGCCCCCTGAAATATTTCTGAATCCTGTGATTGCTTTGTCGTGAAAGCCTCGTTGGGTTTTGATTTGGTTTTTCCGAGGTTGATCGAGTGTGTGTTGCTATTTGTGCACCCCTGCAGGGTAAAACTTTCTGAAAGCCGTGTCCGCGGTTATGGACGACTTGGAGCACAGTATCTCGATCATAGACAACTATAACTAAAGTAGTGCTATAAATTTGACTTTATAATGACTAGTAATCAGCTTCACTATAATGGAATGGCTAAATAAAACTGCCAACAATTGCTTGTTTGGGTTGTCGCTTGCTACCATTGTACCTGACTAGTAAGTACTGCAACTATAACGGAATGGCTAAATAAAAGTACCAACAACTGCTGGGTTTTGGGTTATCTCATGCTAATTGTATCTGACTAGTAAGTGTTGCAACCACAACGGAATGGTTAACTAAAACGGCCCACTGCTTATTTTATCAGGATGATTATCTATACCTGACTAGTAATTGCTGCAACGATAACTGAATAAATAAAACTGCCAACAGCGTGAGTTCCTCGGTTGACTTCCTCGTTTGGTCTCGAGGGGGAAATACCAGGATGGGTTCGTTTGGTGGTAGAATCAGGTTGGTTCCGAATAGGTCTTTCTTACCCCTCTCTGATAGCCGCTAGTTGTATCGAGTCTCTATAGGTTGTTTAGTGCATGCTGCCGCTGCCGCTCAGTCCACCATACCTATGTAGGCGAGGACCGCCGAATTCTAGTCTCGCCGTGTACTGGCCTCAGTACCGACGCTCCTCTTTTCCTTTGCCCTTTGACGGCACCCCTTTTGTTTAAGCAGGTTTTGAGATCAACGTCGTTAGCAGGGTTACCCTTCCGGCTTAGCCTGGGCAGGGTTATGGACGCTATTGGTTATTCTTCAGGGCTCTTAGCCCCATTTGCATCTTGTCCGTAGTCGGACGCTCTATCATTTTCAAGGTGATTTGGATCTTTGTATAGTATATCTGTATTCTTGACTCATTGAGTCGCTGCTGTATATATATCTGTTTTGTGGGTCCCATCGAGGACTGTTGTGTAATGTTATTACTTCGTTTTCCACCCGCACGAAAGTGCCTGGTGGTCACCTTTGAATCGTTTCTATGCGAGTTTGGCGGGAATCGCTGAAACTTGCATGGGGTCGATTCTGAGGGTGTTACATCCTCACTCCTCCATAAACATTTAAGGCACAATTAATGAGAAAGAAGACAAATGAGCATTATTAAATGAATTAGATGAGCTCCCCAAAGATAATGCACCACTTATGATAATTGCATTTGGGATCAAGGTGCATAATCATGGAATCCTCACTCACCCAAATTCATTTAACAATACAAGGCATGAGAGAACAAATATGAGTGCCCGACGATGCAAACAAGAGGAACAAGCACTCATAGGCAAATAAATTTGGAAGCCACGGAATAATCAAAAGAAATAAAAGGTGGTATCCAAGAAATAAATTCTCAACTAAAATTATCTTCTCATATGTGTATATGTTTCTAAGTGGATAACATTACAACAACATATGACCATAAAGAAACAAGCACACACAAGGAAGATATACAATAAAGCTCATGAACGCAAAAATGAAGTCACAACATATACCAATAAGATTTTTTGCTTCAAAGCATGGCCAAAGGCTCACATATATCTTATTGTACATTAATGAGCTTCAAACACCAACACACTACATATATTACAACTATCACCAAGGGAAAAGGAGAAATTTGGAATATATGGAGAAATGCAACAAGTATCACAAGGAATAAACAACTAGCAAAATCTCACTATTGCACATGAGAGAAGTTGAGGAAAAGATAGGCAATAAAATTGCTAGATTGACATATTTGGGATTGATGGATCATATGCATGATTTTGTATAGTCCCAATTATATGCACTCATCTCATCTCATACACATATACAATAGAGAGTTCTCTTAATACCATGGCTAGAGATACAACAATAAATATAATAACAAAAATTCATGACAAGATGCAACCTACAAAAGGTTCGAAGCAAGATAAATATGCATGAGCAAGAGATACTTGTTACCGAGATATAATTGGTATAATGTAGAGGATATGAATTCATTGATCATCCTATAGCTTGCCTCCAATTTTCATCTATGTATCATTTTTTCAAAATTGAGAGACAAACATCCAATATATCTCAAATGTACCTAAAACACATTTAAGTACAAAATGGTCCCCAAACATATTGGGTCCAAAGTAGTTAGTGCAACTACAATACATAGGAGAGACTACACATAATTATGTGCATACTGATATGAAATTGAATTTCAAGCACAACTTAGCCGATGGGAATTGGTGGAGTTTCCCCTATATATTGGATCAAAGAAAGCAAGCATGCCATAATATAAACATATAGTAAATATGCATGCATAAAGCTTTCAATAACCAAAAAGAGATACAATTTGAACAACAGTACCAAGTAAATCGAGATTGCACACACAAGAGTGTGACATGACAAACGATGTCCAAATTGTATCAAAGAATCAATTCAACACATGAAAGATCACAAGTTCAACAAATGAACTAGGCTAAGGCCAAAAGAGCAAAAATAGATAGAAATAAAAATGCTCAAGGATTTATCTCATTCTAAAATGGTTAAATCAAGAAACAAGGAATGAGACAAAACCAACTCCCAAAAATAGCAAGGCTCCAACAAGAAACCAAACTCCCCAAACTTCACATGATGGCACAAAATACCAAAACGAAAAGATTGAGGTTCCAAGCACATAAGACCCGATATAGATCAAGCAAAGAAGCATAAATATGAGTGTTTTAAATAATATAGGAAAGCTCCCCCATGGATAGTGCATTATGTAGGATTTTCCTTTTGAATGTAAAATGCACACAAATGAGATCAACACTACTTCCTACATTAAACAAAAACACAAGAGGATACCAAAAAAAATTGAAGGATCCAAAAGTAGCAAGGAACACATGGGAGCACACAAAACATTTACTTGGCCAAAGATAGGACAATATTAAGCAAAGGCATTCAAGCAAATTGGAACTTGTATGAGCAAATATGTCACATAGGTGCTAGATAATTATCAATATCAATTCTAAGTGACACAACCTCGAATATTCACATTTTCTAGGATTGTAATATGCACTAAGCATATGACTCCCCCATAATGTGATACTACCATAAAACCAACACGAGGCAAAATGATACAAATAGAGATAATTAATGGACATTATAAAATTAAATTTCTCATGAGAATTATACCACATAGAGACTAGACAATAATCCAATATAAATACTAGGTGGTATTCCTCATGTACACACAATTTTTAGGATTGTGGAATGCCCAAGCATAACACTCCCCAAAAATGGGATAATCCATTAATCTCTCAAACAAGCCAAATAAGATACCAAATATAACCAAGTAAGGCTCAAACACAAGAAACACACATACATGGTGTGCCACCTAATCATACACAAATATGCTTGATACCTCAAGATAGTTAAGTGGAAAGCACAACATGTACAAAAGCATGGGATATACAAAACCAACACATGCACAAGGGGGCGAGTAACTTTCAATGAAATGAGTTAAGCATATGTTACTGCAAGGAGGAACATTGGAAATATAATAATAATAGGAGCAATATAAACCACATGACTTGGCTTGACAAATATAATAATGAAGATCCCTTAATTCTTCATGATGTAGCCAAGTCTCCAATGCCCTCCAAAACACACCTATTGATCAAGTTTTGGCTTGTTGGTCCCCAACCAAGTTGGGTTCTAAGAAGTTAGTCACAATAGGATTGGCAACCCAAATGGATCTTCTCTTGACACCACATTGGGCACAAACAAATTTGGCAAACACATTGCCAACCTCATCCTTCCAAAGAGAATAAGCATCATCAATAATGATAGGGTTGGATGAGGAGATACCGAAAGTGTATGAGGAATAAATATGCCCCTTCTCACGGCATATGTAGAAAGTTCTACTCTTGCCATCTTTCTTCTTAGGAGAATCCACAACTCGAGGAAGAGCTCGAGTAGTCCTCTTAGGAAGAGGCCCATTAATGACTTGAGGTGGATCTTGAGGCCGCTACCCTTGTTGCTTCACACTAAGAGGCTTTTTCTTCAATGGGAAAGATCTAACATGGTGCCCTTCTTCCTTGCACTTGAAGCAAACAATGTTGGCCGGATTATTGACTTGATCTTGGCCATTCTTCTTGTTGTCCTTGTGCTTCAACTTGATAGTGGACTTGTTCTTGACATTGGAGTTGAATCCAAGCCCACTCTTGTCATTGGGGGATATTTGCACACTCAAGATTTTGTTGAGTGTGACCTTCCCTTGATGACCCTTTTTCAAGTCATTCTTCAAAGAAGTGACTTGAGCCTTGAGCTCTTTGATTTCCTATACATGGTTAGTTTCAACAAAAGTACTAGAGGAAGTAGGTGCTACATTGTTAGAGCAACAAGGCACGGAATGTAATTCATCACGAGATATATTATGGTTGTGAGAGGATGAATTACAAGGACTAGCACATGGCAATATAACATTTGGAGTAGATGTAGTGCTAATGTCCACATGAGGCCCACTAGATGTTACCTTTGACACGATGGCCTCATGATCTAACTTTAGCCTACCATGGGAGACTAGAAGATCCTCATGCGAGCTCGAGAGCTTATCATGACTTTCTTCTAATTTCCCATAGTTGCTAGTTAGCAAAGCAAGTTGAGCCTTTAGCTCAACATTCTCCTTCAAAATAGATGCTTCACAAGAAATAGAGTTAGTAGCACAAGCATCATTATTATTAGCAAGAGGTGAGGGCAACTTGTCAAGCTCTTTTAAATATGAAGCTTTAAGTTGCTCATTTGACTCGGTGAGTTTGATGAGCTCCCTCTTAACGACCCGAGAGCCATTTTCAAGGTGCTTAAAATCCTCAACAAGTTTAGCATAAGAAACTTCAAGTTCATCATTTTTAATCTTGAAGGAGTTAGCCACCGCAAGTTCTCTATCATGGTATTCCTTTACTCTAGATAATTCTAGAGTAAAAGTCTCCTCAAGAGATTCTTTGGTGGTTTGTTCTTCTTCAAGGGAGTCCTTTAGTTGTGCAACTTCATTATCATACTCACTCTCAAGTGCAAACTTTTCATCAATTAAGTTTTCTTGCTCCTCAATAAGATCATTGCCTTCTATGGCACAATTCAAGATTTCAAGAAAGTTGGAGGAAGCAATTTTATTTTTGAAGAGAGCGCTATAGACAACCTCTCCTATTTTCTTAATAGAGGTAATATCATACTTACTTCTATAATCATCAGTATCATTCTCAACCTCATCATCATCATCATGAGATACAATGGGATTCAAAGAGGTTACCTTTGTTCCCTTAGCCATAAGGCACATGTGAGAACCGGAGGAAGGTGATGATGAGATTGCACTTGTAGCTCTCAAGACCTTGTCTTGGCCCATAGAATCTTCATTTTCCTCTACATGGTTAGCAACACAAGCACTAGAGGAAATGGAAGCATTTTTATCATGGCAACAAGACAACACAAGCATATCATCATGAGATTTATTCAAGTCATTTCTACATGATATGCAAGGACTATTAACACAAGCATGTAAGAAGTTTGTAGTGCTAGAAGTGTTAAGGTCCAAAGATAGATAATTGCAACTAGATAGAGATGAGGGATTACAATTAGTAAGAACACTATCCAAATTGCAATTTCTATCACCACTCACCATATCTTTACCTTGTGAAAAGTCACATGTTGGTGAAGTGGTAGAGGATGAGAACTCATCTCGACCGGAAGTGGAAGCAACACAATCATCCTCAATAATGTTAGACACAACATATTTATCTTGAAGTTTTGTCCATAACTCACGAGCGCTCCAAAAAGGAATGATTGAAGAGGTAACTACATAGCTCAAAGCATCAACAAGCACATTAGAAGCTTGAGCATCGAGATATAATTTTTTCTCATCCTCACAAGATAGATTTTTGAAATCCATAGGAGGAGAAAAACCTATATCTACAATATGCTCCAAATTTGGGTCCATGTCACGGAAATGAATAAGCATACGAGTTTTCCATATATCATAATTTGTGCCATCGAATATGAACATGTCATTGTGCACTAATCCCCTAGCCGACATCTTTACTCTCAAGGCAGTGAAGCCTAAAATGAGAGACCGGGCTCTGATACCAATTGAAAGGATACGAATATCGCCTAGAGGGGGGGGGGGGGTGAACAGGCGATTAAAAACTTTTCCTAGAGTGGCTCAACAAAGGCGGAATAAAACTAGTGTTTACTTTGTTAAGAACAACCTAGAACAACTAAGGTTCACCTATGTGCACCAACAACTTATGCTAAGCAATACAAGCAACAAAGTGATAGCAAGATATATATTACTTCAAGCACGAAGGCTATCACAATGTAAGGTGCATAAGTAAAGAGCTCGGGTATAGAGATAACCGAGGCACGCGGGGACACCGATATTTTACCGAGTTCCTCCACAACTTAATTGGAGGCTCCCAACAAACGCCACAAAAGGCCACAATGCCACCAAGGCCACAAACCGTCTGGGGTTCCAAGAACCCAAGAGGGACAAGCTCCAATGAGCAACTCAAACCAAATCCTCCGAGGAGAACTCAAACCGATGCACCAAATGCAAATGGCAATAACACCACAAAGATGCTCAAATCCCTCACTCTGAAGTTCCAAAAAAGCTATTAAAGCTATTGGGGGAACAAGAGAGGATGAATCAAAGAGAGACACAAAATCCCCCAAAATCTAGATCACCAAAGATACACTCACAAAGAGATGAATCGGTTAGGTCAAAACGTGGGTCTAGATCTCCTCTCTATTCCACTCAAATATGGGCAAGAATCATCGGAGGGAAAATATTAGGAAAGCTTCAAGATCTAGAGCAAGTGTGGACAAAGCTTAGCCTAATAGATAAGGAAGAAGCAAACTAAACTCAAATCGGGTAAAGCCTTAAATAGAGGCCCCAAAAAACTAGCCGTTTGGGGCATTTTTCTGAACGATCCGGTACTACCGGTATTAACCGGTAGTACCGCATGTTCCAAGAAATAATACCGGTAGTACCGCATGTTCCAAGAAATCGAAACAGCAGCAAGCAAGCAATACGAACGTGGGGCCAGCAATGCGCAGGAGCAAGTGGGGCCAGGCAGCAACGCGTGAGCAACCAAGCAGCAGCCGCTGGTCAACAGCAGAGCGCATGCGGCCAGCGCGGCCCCAGCGAGCGCATGCGAGGCAGAGCAGGCGCGCGAGCAGCTGGTCATCGATTAGGAGCAGCAGCACTGCGCGGGTCAACGTTGCATGCATGCAGCAGCAGCGCAGCGCAGCGGCAGGCACGCGTCGACGCGGCCAAGCGCGAGAGAGCGGCAGCGGGGCCCAGCGCGTTGGGCCCCATGTGTGGTTTTGGTAATTAATGACAATCTTTATGGACTAATGTGTGTATTAAGTTATACTTGTAGGATTTGTCCATTGGCATCGCTTGGAGCATATGTTGACTTCAAGGTTAATGAAATGCAAAGAAGATTTGTTGGGCAAGCTTAATATGCGAGGTCGATAATGAGGAATTAAGGAAGGCGTTCCATCTTGAGAAGGGCAAGATCGTCTACATCGAGCTCAAGTGGAATGCTCAAGGCAAAGGTATAATATTGATAGGTTTCCCTTTTGGCGGTCTCTTGTTGTGTGTAGGAGACCGGGTTTAGGATAGATAACCGTACTATCAAGAGGGGCTCTCGTATGAGTAATTTGGTCACATCGTTCGGAGAGAGCTCAAACCTTTTCATACTTGCATCATCGTTTTTGGTTTTACCCATGTGAGGATATAGAGCTTGTGGTAATCTCCATAACAAGCTCTTGATCATCAAAATCGGATCTCCCATATATATCTTGTTGCGATTTTGATTTATGCGGCTTTTCGGTTTCTCACCAAGTGGGGTATATCACATTATTCTACCTGATACTTTCTCACTTGGTGATAATCAATATTTCCACTTTTTATTGGGAAGCCTTTGTCGTCCTCTATCCAACGCAATTTGAATCGGGTCAATCGGAGCTACCGTTTAAAAGTTATGACCGTTTGAATATTGGTTGTTATTCGTTTTAAAAAGAAAAGGAAAAAGTTGTTTTCTGGGCCGTCCGGTACTACCGGGCCCAGTACCGGACGCGCCTGGCGCGCGCGGCCCATTTTCTGTCTGGCCCGGTACCTCTTTTCGGTCCTACCGGACCGGCCCGGTAGTACCGCCCAGGTGGGCCGGTACTACCGGTCGGCCCAGTTTTATTTGCCCGATTATTTTTTCTAGATCGAGATCTCACTGGGCCTTCTCGCTGCGCTCGCCTCGCTCGCTCGCGTGCATCCCGCAGCTGCCGCTCGCCCCGCGCCCGCCTCGCGTTGCGCGCTGCAGCGTTGACCGCATAGCCGCCGCACGTCCCGCGCGCTGCCTCTGCCCGCCTGCGGGCCCCGCGTCCCTTGCGCCGCGCGAGCGCTGCCGCTGCGCGCGTGGCCTGCCGCTGCGCTGCTGCGCACTGCAGCCGCTGGCTGCTTGCATGCGCGCGCGTCTGCCGAGCCGCTGCTGCATGCTTGCTGCTGCCGCGTGAGCTGGGGCCCGCCGCCCCTGCGCTGCTGCTGCACTTGCAGCTACCCCCACTCCCCCACATGCGCTGTCACCATTTGCTAGCTGCGCTGCTTGCTGCCTCTCTCGCATGCGAGTTGACTTCCCTTTTTTCTGCAATTGTTTTGGCAGCAACCGGTACTACCGGTTAAATCCGGTACTACCGGTCCTGACTGAAAAACGTCTCAAACGGCTAGTTTTTCTGGGCCCCTATTTAAGGCTTTGCCCTTTTTCAATTTAGTCAGCTCCTCTATTATCTATTAGGCTAAACTTTATCCACACTTGCTCTAGATCTTGAAGCTTGCCTAATCTTTTCCCTCCGATGATTCTTATCCATATTTGAGTGGAAAAGAGAGGAGATCTAGCCCCACGTTTTGACCTAACCGATTCATCTCTTTGTGAGTGCATCTTTGGGGATCTAGATTTTGGGGGATTTTGTGTCTCTCTTTGATTCCTCATCTCTTGTTCCCCCAATAGCTTTAGTAGCTTTGTTGGAACTTGAGAGTGAGGTATTTGGGCATCTTTGTGGTGTTCTTGCCATTTGCATTTGGTGCATCGGTTTGAGTTCTCCTCGGAGAATTTGATTTGATTTACTCATTGGAGCTTGTCCCTCTTGGGTTCTTGGAACCCTAGACGGTTTGTGGCCTTGGTGGCATTGTGGCCTTTTGTGGCGTTTGTTGGGAGCCTCCAATTAAGTTGTGGAGTTGTGCCCCAACCTTGTGAGAGGTTCCGGTTGCCACCGACAAGTGCACCGATAGTGGAAGCATGGATCGATCCCGTTGGGGTGAGATTCACCGGAGAATAAGGGAGGCCTTTTGTGGCGTTGGTGGTTTGATACCACCCCCTCTCCAAACGAGACATACTCCATGTTGGGAGGAACTCGGTAAAATATCGGTGTCCCCGCGTGCCTCGGTTATCTCTATACCCGAGCTCTTTACTTATGCATTTTACATTGTGATAGCCTTCGTGCTTGAAGTAATATATATCTTGCTATCACTTTGTTGCTTGTATTGCTTAGCATAAGTTGTTGGTGCACATAGGTGAACCTTAGTTGTTTCTAGGTTGTGCTTTACAAAGTAAACACTAGTTTTATTCCGCCTTTGTTGAGCCACTCTAGGAAAAGTTTTAATCGCCTATTCACCCCCCCTCTAGGCGACATCCGTATCCTTTCAATTGGTATCAGAGCCCGGTCTCTCATTTTAGGCTTCACCGCCTTGAGAGTAAAGATGTCGGCTAGAGGATTAGTGCACAATGACATGCTCACATTCGATGGCACAAATTATGATGTTTGGAAAATTCGCATGCTTAATTTATTTTGGGAAATTCACCCATTTCTCGAGGGCTATCTATATGTGGGTTTCTCTTCTCCTATGGATACCCAAAACGAATCTTTAGAGGAGAAGTTGAACTCTCATATAGATGCTCTAGCTACTAAAATTCGTGTGCATGTTGTGAGCAATGTAGTTCTTTCTTCTATCATGCCTTATTCAAGCGCTCGTGAGATATGGACCAAGCTTCAAGATAAATATAGCAAGTCCAACATTATTAAGGATGATTCTTTTGCTTCCACTTCCGGTCGAGATGAGTTCTCTTCGTCTACCACTTCACCAACATGTGATTTTTCACAAGGTAATGATATGGTGAGTGGTGATCGAAATTGCAATATGGATAGTGTGTTCACTATTTGTAATCCCTCATATCTATCTAGTTGCAATGATCTATCTTTGGACCTTAACACTTCTAGCACTCAAAATTCCTCACATGCTTGTGTTAATAGTCCTTGCATATCATGTAGAAATGACTTGAACAAATCTCATGATGATATGCTCATGTTGTCTTGTTGCCATGATAAAAATGCTTCTATTTCCTCTAGTGCTTGTGTTGCTAACCATGTAGAGGAAAATGAAGATTCTATGGGCCAAGACAAGGTCTTGAAGAGAGCTTCAAGTGCAATCTCATCATCACCTTCCTCCGGTTCTCACATGTGCCTTATGGCTAAGGGAACAAAGGTAACCTCTTTGAATCCCATTGTATCTCATGATGATGATGATGAGGTTGAAAATGGTAATGATGATTATAGAGGTAAGTATGATATTACCTCTATTAAGAAAATGGGAGAGGTTGTCTATAGTGCTCTCTACAAAAATAAACTTGCTTCCTCCAACCTTCTTGAAATCTTGAATTATGCTATAGAAGGCAATGATCTTATTGAGGAGCAAGAAAACATAATTGATGAAAAGTTTGCACTTGAGCGTGAATATGCTAATGAACTTGCTCAAGTAAAGGACTCCCTTGAAGAAGAACAAAACACCAAAGAATCTCTTGAGGAGACTTTTACTCTAGAATTATCTAGAGTAAAGGAATACCATGATAGAGAACTTGTGGTGGCTAACTCCTTCAAGATTAAAAATGATGAACTTGAAGTTGCTTATTCTAAACTTGTTGAGGATTTTGAGAACCTCACAAATGGCTCTAGGGTCATAAAGGGTGAGCTCATCAAACTCACCAAGTCACATGAGCAACTTAAAGCCTCATATTCAAAAGAGCTTGCCAAGTTGCCCTCACCTCTCGCTAATAATGATGATGCTTGTGCTACTAACTCTATTTCTTGTGAAGCATCTATTTTGGAGGAGAATGTTGAGCTAAAGGCTCAACTTGCGTTGCTAACTAGCAACTATGGGAAATTAGAAGAAAGTCATGTTAAGCTCTCAAGCTCGCATGAGGATCTTCTAGTCTCCCATGGTAGGCTAAAGTTAGCTCATGAGGCCATCATGTCAAAGGTAACATCTAGTGGGCCTCATGTGGACATTAGGACTACATCTACTCCAAATGTTATATTGCCATGTGCTAGTCCTTGTAGTTCATCCTCTCACAACCATGATATATCTTGTGATGAATTACATTCCATGCCTTGTTGCTCTAACAATGTAGTATCTACTTCCTCTAGTGTTTTTGTTGAAACTAACCATGTAGAGGAAATCAAAGAGCTCAAGGCTCAAGTCACTTCTTTGAAGAATGACTTGAAAAGGGGTCATCAAGGGAAGGTCACACTCAACAAAATCTTGAGTGTGCAAAAATCCCCCAATGACAAGAGTGGGCTTGGATTCAACTCCAATGTCAAGAACAAGTCCACTATCATGTTGAAGCACAAGGATAACAAGAAGAATGGCCAAGATCACGTCAAGAATCCGGCCAACATTGTTTGCTTCAAGTGCAAGGAAGAAGGGCATCATGTCAAACATTGACCATTAAAGAAGAAGTCCCTTGGGAAGAAGCAACAAGGGAAACGGCCTCAAGCTCTACATCTTGTTAGAGATGGGCCTCCTCCCAAGAAGACTCAAGCTCTTCCTCAAGTTGTTTCTTCACCTAAGAAGAAAGATGGCAAGAGTAGAACTTGCTACATATGCCGTGAGAAGGGGCACATTTCTTCCGCATGCACTATTGGTATCTCCTCATCCAATCCTATCTTAATTGATGATGCTTATTCACTTTATAAGGATGAGGTTGGCAATGTGTTTGCCAAGTTTGTTGGTGCTCAATGTGGGTTCAAGAAAAGAACCATTTGGGTTGCCAAGCCTATTGTGACTAACCTCTTAGGACCCAACTTGGTTGGGGACCAACAAGTCAAAACTTGATCAATAGGTATTGTTGGAGGGAATTGGAGACTTGGCTACATCATGAAGAATTAAGGGATCTTCATTATTATTTTTGTCAAAGCCAAGTCATGTGGATTAAATTGCTCCTATTATATTTCCAATGTTCCTCCTTGCGGTAACATATGCTAAACTCATTTCATTGAAAGTTACTCGCCCCCTTATGCATGTGTTGGTTTTATATCTTCCATGTTTTTGTACATGTTGTGCTTTCCACTTATTTATCTTGAGATATCAATCATATTTGTGTATGATTAAGTGGCACAACATGTATGTGTGTTTCTTGTGCTTGAGCCTTACTTGTTTATATTTGGTATCTTATTTGGCTCTTGTGAGAGATTAATGGATTATCCCATTTTGGGGGAGTGCTATGCTTGGGCATACCACAATCCTAAAAATGTGTATACATGAGGAATACCACCTAGTATTGATATTACAATTTTATATATTCTCTATGTGGTAAAATTCTCATGAGAAATTCAAGTTCTATAATGTCCATTAATTATCTTTATTTGGACCTTTTTGCCTCGTGTTGGTTTTATGATAGTATCACATTATGGGGGAGTCATATGCTTAGTGCATATTACAAATCCTAGAAAATGTGAATATTCGAGGTTGTGTCACTTAGAATTGATATTGATTATTATCTAGCTCCTATGTGACACATTTGCTCATACAAGTTCTAATTCGCTTGAATGTTGTTGTTGATCATATTTTGGATCTTATATATGAGAGTGTTTCTTGGTATGTGTTTCCTCATATTTAGATCTCTATATCATCATGGAAACCATTTGCTTCAAGTTACTCTAATCACTAGTGATTGTGTGACTATTGGAAGCTACCAAGAATCTTGTTCGAAGTATCATGCTCAATTCTTATATTTAGTTATATGCTTCTTGTTGTGACTATGATCTTGGATATCTATGCAAGCTACCTTGGGAAATTATTTCCAATATTTCTTGTCCTTGGACAATGAGTAATTTATGGTAGAATTTGTTGATCATATTCACTTTGGCCCTTGCTTAATATTATCCTATCTTTGGCCAATAAAATGTTTTGTGTTGTCTCCCAAGCCTTCCTTGCTTCTTGTGGATCTTCTTATTTTATTGATATCCTCTTGTGTTTTACTTATTGTAGGTGCAAGTGATGATCCCATTTGTGTGCATTTTGAATTTAAAAATAAAATCCCACATAATGCACTATCTATGGGGGAGCTCTCCTATATTATTTAGAACACTCATATTTATGCTTCATTGTTTGATCCATATCGGGTTTTATGTGCTTGGAAGCCCAATCCTTTTGTTTTGGTATTTTGTGCCATCATGAGAAGTTTGGGGAGTTTGGTTTCTTGTTGGAACCTTGCTTTTTGTTGGGAGTTGGTTTTTTTTCTCATTCCTTGTTTCATGATTTGACCATGTTAGAATGAGATAAATCCTTGAGCGTGTTTATTTCTATCTATTTTTGCTCTTTTGGCCTTAGCCTAGTTCATTTGTTGAACTTGTGATCTTTCATGTGTTGAATTGGTTCTTTGATACAATTTGGACACCGCTTGTCTTGTCACACTCTTGTGTGTTCCATCTTGGTTTACTTGGTGTTTTTGTTCAAATTGTATCTCATTTTTGGTTCTTGAAAGCCTTGTGCATGCATATTTACTACATATCTATATTATGGCATGTTTGCTTTCTTTGATCCAATATATAGGGGAAACTCCACCGATTCCCATCGGCTAAGTTGTGCATGAAATTCAATTTCATATCAATATGCACATAATTATGTGGAGTCTCTCCTTGTATTGTAGTTGCACTAACTACTTTGGACCCAATAAGTTTGGGGACCATTTTGTACTTAATTGTGTTTTAGGTACATTGGAGATATATTGGATGCTTGTCTTTCATTTTTGAAGAAATGATACTTAGAAGAAAATTTGAGGCAAGCTATAGGATGATCAATGAATTCATATCCTCTACATCCTACCAATCATATCTCGGTAACAAGTATCTCTTTCTCATGCTCACATATCTTGATTCCAACCGTTTGTCGGTTGCCTTCTAGCATGAATTAATGTATTTGTAATTAGTGTAGTTCTAGCCATGGTTTTAAGAGGACTCTCTGTTGTATATGTGTTTAAGTTGAGATGAGTGCATGTAGTTGGGACTATACAAAATCATGCACATGATCCTCCAATCCCAAATATGTCAATCTAGAAATTTTATTGCCTATCATTTCCTCACTTCTCTCATATGCAATAGTGAGATTTTGCTAGTCTATTTTCTATTATGATACTTGTTGCCTTTCTTCATATATTTCAACTTTCTCCTTTTCCCTTGGTGATAGTTGTAATATATGTAGTGTGTTTGTGTTTGAAGTCCATTATGTACAATAAGATATATGTGAGCCTTTGGCCATGCTTTGAAGCAAAAATCTTATTGATATATGTTATGACTTCATTTTTGCCTTTCATGTGCTTTCTTGTATAATCTTATTTATATGTATATGAGAAGATAATTTTAGTTGTTTTTTAATCCTTGGAGACCACCTTTCTATTCCTTTTGATTCTTCGGTGGCTTCCAAATTTATTTGCCTATGAGTGCTTGTTCCTCTTGTTTGCATCCTCGGGCACTCATACTTGTTCTCTCATGCCTTGTATTGTTAAATGAATTTGGATGAGTGAGGATTCCATGATTATGCACCTTGTTCCCAAATATAATTATCATAATTGGTGCATGCTCTTTGGGGAGCTCATCTAATTCATTTAATAATACTCATTTGCATTCTTTCACATTTGTTGTGTTTTAAATGCTTATGGGGGAGCAAGGATTCCATATTTGTGCATTATGTATTCCAATACATTTATTTTGAATTGTGCACAAATCTTGGGGAGCTTCTCTATTTGTTATTTAAAACACTCTTTTGCTCATATCATAATATCTTGTTGTTTCCATTTGGACTCATTTGTTGTTTTCAAATTGGTTTGTCGGACCTTGTAGTTGCTTGCATCATTTGACTTTATTTTTGCAATCTTAGGGTCCTCGATATAGTTCTACTCCCTCCCAAGTATTCATCATTGGATATGTGCGAAGGCACACCTTTGGAGGAATTATTACTATATTTGCCTTCTAGAACTTGTCACCCATTTCGGCAATCGATGCCAATGGGGGAGAAGTTTTAGAGGGTTTAAGGGAAGTTGGTTTATGCATTGAGTTTGTTCTTGTGCATTTGCTTCTCATGCTCTTGCATCTTTGTTGTTGCTTAGCATGTGGTATATATAGAGGAAACTCCACCAATGATAATGATTGGCAATATATGCAATGAAATTCAAGTTCATCACACATGCATAGATTGTGGGGGACTTTGCTCTATATATGATGGTGGTACCAATATCACATACTTTTGTAGAATTTGATATTGGTATTACCATTTTATTCATTAAAATTCCTTATATAAACCCTCTTAAAGGGATTGTCATCAATTACCAAAATGGGGGAGATTGAAAGAACATGTTGGGCCCCCATGTGTGGTTTTGGTAATTAATGACAATCTTTATGGACTAATGTGTGTATTAAGTTATATTTGTAGGATTTGTCCATTGGCATCGCTTGGAGCATGTGTTGGCTTCATAGTCAATGAAATGCAAAGAAGATTTGTTGGGCAAGCTTAATATGCGAGGTCGATGATGAGGAATTAAGGAAGGCTTTCCATCTTGAGAAGGGCAAGATCGTCTACATCGAGCTCAAGTGGAATGCTCAAGGCAAAGGTATAATATTGATAGGTTTCCCTTTTGCCGGTCTCTTGTTGTGTGTAGGAGACCGGGTTTAGGATAAATAACCGTACTATCAAGAGGGGCTCTCGTATGAGTAATTTGGTCACATCGTTCGGAGAGAGCTCAAACCTTTGCATACTTGCATCATCGTTTTTGGTCTTACCAATGTGAGGATATAGAGCTTGTGGTAATCTCCATAACAAGCTCTTGATCATCAAAATCGGATCTCCCATATATATCTTGTTGCGATTTTGATTTATGCGGCTTTTCGGTTTCTCACCAAGTGGGGTATATCACATTATTCTACCTGATACTTTCTCACTTGGTGATAATCAATATTTCCACTTTTTATTGGGAAGCCCTTGTCGTCCTCTATCCAACGCAATTTGAATCGGATCAATCGGAGCTACCGTTTAAAAGTTATGACCGTTTGAATATTGGTTATTATTCGTTTTAAAAAG
The DNA here is from genome assembly GCA_916181665.1 of Avena sativa. Lineage (NCBI taxonomy): Eukaryota > Viridiplantae > Streptophyta > Magnoliopsida > Poales > Poaceae > Avena > Avena sativa. Next base: position 147,350,658 of record OV702283.1, on the reverse strand, counting down.
AAAAGGAAAAAGTTGTTTTCTGGGCCGTCCGGTACTACCGGGCCCAGTACCGGACGCGCCTGGCGCGCGCGGCCCATTTTCTGTCTGGCTCGGTACCTCTTTCCGGTCCTACTGGACCGGCCCGGTAGTACCGCCCAGGTGGGCCGGTACTACCGGTCGGCCCAGTTTTTTTTGCCCGATTATTTTTTCTAGATCGAGATCTCACTGGGCCTTCTCGCTGCGCTCGCCTCGCTCGCTCGCGTGCATCCCGCAGCTGCCGCTCGCCCCGCGCCCGCCTCGCGTTGCACGCTGCAGCGTTGACCGCATAGCCGCCGCACGTCCCGCGCGCTGCCTCTGCCCGCCTGCGGGCCCCGCGTCCCTTGCGCCGCGCGAGCGCTGCCGCTGCGCGCGTGCCCTGCCGCTGCGCTGCTGCGCACTGCAGCCGCTGGCTGCTTGCATGCGCGCGCGTCTGCCGAGCCGCTGCTGCATGCTTGCTGCTGCCGCGTGAGCTGGGGCCCGCCGCCCCTGCGCTGCTGCTGCACTTGCAGCTACCCCCACTCCCCCACATGCGCTGTCACCATTTGCTAGCTGCGCTGCTTGCTGCCTCTCTCGCATGCGAGTTAACTTCCCTTTTTTCTGCAATTGTTTTGGCAGCGACCGGTACTACCGGTTAAATCCGGTACTACCGGTCCTGACTGAAAAACGCCTCAAACGTCTAGTTTTTCTGGGCCCCTATTTAAGGCTTTGCCCTTTTTCAATTTAGTCAGCTCCTCTATTATCTATTAGGCTAAACTTTGTCCACACTTGCTCTAGATCTTGAAGCTTGCCTAATCTTTTCCCTCCGATGATTCTTGCCCATATTTGAGTGGAAAAGAGAGGAGATCTAGCCCCACGTTTTGACCTAACCGATTCATCTCTTTGTGAGTGCATCTTTGGGGATCTAGATTTTGGGGAATTTTGTGTCTCTCTTTGATTCCTCATCTCTTGTTCCCCCAATAGCTTTAGTAGCTTTGTTGGAACTTGAGAGTGAGGGATTTGGGCATCTTTGTGGTGTTCTTGCCATTTGCATTTGGTGCATCGGTTTGAGTTCTCCTCGGAGAATTTGATTTGATTTACTCATTGGAGCTTGTCCCTCTTGGGTTCTTGGAACCCTAGATGGTTTGTGGCCTTGGTGGCATTGTGGCCTTTTGTGGCGTTTGTTGGGAGCCTCCAATTAAGTTGTGGATTTGTGCCCCAACCTTGTGAGAGGTTCCGGTTGCCACCGACAAGTGCACCGATAGTGGAAGCGTGGATCGATCCCGTTGGGGTGAGATTCACCAGAGAATAAGAGAGGCCATTTGTGGCGTTGGTGGTTTGATACCACCCCCTCTCCAAACGAGACATACTCCATGTTGGGAGGAACTCGGTAAAATATCGGTGTCCCCGCGTGCCTCGGTTATCTCTATACCCAAGCTCTTTACTTATGCATTTTACATTGTGATAGCCTTCGTGCTTGAAGTAATATATATCTTGCTATCACTTTGTTGCTTGTATTGCTTAGCATAAGTTGTTGGTGCACATAGGTGAACCTTAGTTGTTTCTAGGTTGTGCTTTACAAAGTAAACACTAGTTTTATTCCGCCTTTGTTGAGCCACTCTAGGAAAAGTTTTAATCGCCTATTCACCCCCCTCTAGGCGACATCCGTATCCTTTCAGCAGCGCAGCGCAGGCAGCAGCAACGCCTGGTCGTGTGTGGCAGAGCAGTGGTAGGGGCTAGGCACGCGCGCGGCAGAATGGACAAAAATAACCCAAATTTGAAAGGATTTCACAAAATGACCCATCTGGAAAACAATTTCACTGGACTAACCCTTTTTGTAGCGCCTAACAGCTAGGCGCTACACTCTACAGTGTAGCGCCTTTCAGCTAGGCGCTATGCCCCTGCCAGCGTGGCACCGCTTGGCCCCTCCCTGGCCCCACCCCGCCGTGTGATGCCCAGGCGCTATGCCTGGGGCGACTAACTCCCAGGCGCTATGCCTCAGGTGTAGCGCCTATCTGATAGGCGCTATGCTTTAAAGTGTAGCGCCTATCAGACAGGCGCTACACTTTGAGACTTAACCTGTCGGGCGCAGCCCCCCTCCCCACCCCTCCCCATTCACTCCCAGACGCTGGAAGAACACAGAGAAGAACAGCCGGCAGTTCCTCTCTCCCCCTCTCTCAAATCCCCACCTCAAATCCAACAGATCTGAGGGATATCACCGTGGATTTGCTTCCCCATCCCTCCCTCAAGGTAATCCCCTCCTTTTCCCTCTCTTTCATCCAATGAATCTTGCACATTATCCTCAAACCCTAGGTCTAGTTGGATTCATAATATGACCTATTTGTGTATGTTTTTGGTTATTTGGAAGTTATGTATTAGTTGTATTTGATGGGGAATGGAAGTGTGTTGTTGATTTGCATTGTGTATGATGTTTTTATATGGATTTGTATGGATGTGTGAATAATATGCTCCCATATTCTTTGTAGTTTATTGTATAAATTGAAACAATGGCCACATACCACACACATTTTATTGATGTTTGGAATATATATGTAGGATGGTGTGGCTACTTGAGGATTACTATGATCATCAACACCGGGCATACTTGATGGCGGAGAAGCATATGGTAATAAAACCATGGTTGAACTTCTTTGTTTTTATTTTTATATTGATTCAATTATGTTGGAAAAAGCATAATGTTCGATCTTGTATGTATGCAGAGGCTTTGTCCCCTCAAGATTCGGTCTCATGGCGCGTCTTCGAATGACATGCCGTACGACGAGCGGTACACCGAGTACATCAAGCGGCTAGGCCTCCTCCCTTTCATCACGCTTGTGAGCCGGTCAACGCCGAACCTCAACACGGCTGCTATCACCGCACTTGTCGACCGGTGGAGGCCGGAGACGCACACTTTCCACCTCCGGACCGGCGAGATCACTCCTACTCTTCAGGATGTTTCCATGATCTTTGGACTTCCTATCGCGGGGGAGCCTCTCTGTATGAGCACAGATTCCGATGGGTGGCGCAATGAGATGCATCTACTTATTGGCATGGCTCCTGAAGAACTTGAAGATAAGAGCAAAGATAGAGTCCCAGCAGGCGCGACATATGCGTGGATCGTGGAGAACTTTAGGGAATGCCCGAACCCCGCCGAGGTTGAGGTGATCGAGACACATGCTCGTGTGTACGTGTGGTATGTCCTTTCTAGGACTCTGTTTGCTGACAGCGGAGGTAGGACCGCTCAGTGGATGTGGCTCAAGGCACTAGCAAACTGGGATAGCAATATCAGCTGGGGTTCGGCGGCTCTTGCCTACTTGTACCGGCAGGTAATCACCTGTGCACTCTACATTCATTTGTATATGTCGAGTCCACACATATGCTATACTGACCTCGTTTTTGTTCACTTGCAGTTGGACGATGCCTGTCGTAGGGCAGGCGAAAATGCCGGAATAGGTGGTGCTATGGTTCTTCTCTCGATATGGAGCTAGGAACGCTTACCAGTTGGTCGTCCCAAAGAGGTGGGCCACCGTCCTTGGTCGTCCCTGTTCTGAGACTTTAACATGACAAACATTACACAAGGCAAATAAAAGACGAGGGATAGCAGTTCATGACATACTCAAATAGAAGCATCTCAAACATGGTGTTCATGCCCTTAAGGGGCTTTACATACTAATAGTTCGACATCACACTAACTTCACACACATCATCCATCGTTCATACGCGAGCTCCCGGTTACATATTCTAAAGCATAGGTCCTTTGCCCTTCCTCTTCTTCTCTTCCTCTTCCTCCATGGAATGCCACGCCGCTTGACGAAGCCTTTCCCTCTCCGCAGCACGAGCCTCCTTAGCTTTGCGCTCCTCTTCCTCCTCTTTCCTGCGGATCTCGTCATTACGTTCCTTGCGCTTCCTCGCGATGTCCTCGTCACGCAGCCGTTCTTGGTAGAGACTTCTTCTTATGGCAAAATCGATCTCTTGGATAGCCTTGTTGGATTGAGGTTGCTCAAGGTCTAATCCAAGTGTAGTACCTGCATACCGGAGGGGGAGACTACAAGAAAATAGTGCATGTTAGAGGATATGCTATGGAATAGTTTGGGACACATGAAGAACTAAAAAGCTTTGAGCATACCCGTGGCTTGTCGTATGGGTTGCGGCTACGCTCGGGAGAGCGGTTGTAGTTGGCACACATGAAGAACTTCTTTCCCCAACTATCGGATAAGTAGTCTTGGGATTCCTTAACAGTGCAATCGGTTCCACACCAACAAATAGGAACCTCCTTCCCATGGGCCTCGTCAGTACGAAACGCCTTTCGTGGCCTTTCCTCTTGGTCGGCGCAAGGTGGCCTAGCATTGGCCCTCATCTTCCTCTCTTCCTCTTCCTTCTCCTTTTGCCTCTTCCTCTCTTCCTCTTCCTTCTCCTTTTGCCTCTTCCTCTCTTCCTCTTCCTTCTCCCTTTTCGTCTTCCTCTCTTCCTCTTCCTTTTTCTTCTTTCTCTCGTCCTCTTCGTCCTTCTTCTTCGCCAAGTCTCGAGCAAGTTGAACTACCTCTTCAAATGCCTTCCTCTTCTTCTCTTCTTCTTCCTCCTTCCTCTTCTTCTCTTCTTCTTTCTCCTTCCTCTTCCTCTCTTCCACCACCTTCATAGCATTCGCCCAGATAGCCGAGTAGTTCACACCGTCCCCATCATTGCCCTTGTTGGGTTGAGTCGCCATACCTATTATAAGAACAAAAGCTACAAGTTAGTATAGGATGCAATGAATGTGAACAATAATTGATTCAATGAAATAAGCATAGTAGGTAGTAACATAAGGGTGCAAGTATGAATATTCCATCCGTACCTATTAACATAAGGATTTGGTCCTGCCAAGTAACCTAACATACTAGACGGGTTAAAACCGCCACGCCCTATTCCTCTTCTAAGCCCAAGTGATCGACCTCTTTGTTCTCTAGGAGCTTGTTGTCTAGGAGCTTGTTGTCTAGGAGGAGCTTGTTGTCTAGGAGCTTGCTGGCTAGTTCTTGGTTGGCTTGGAGCTTGTTGGCTAGTTCTTGGTTGGCTTGGGACTTGTTGGCTAGTTCTTGGTTGGCTTGGGACTTGTTGGCTAGTTCTTGGTTGGCTTGGTACTTGTTGGCTAGTTCTTGGTTGGCTTGGTACTTGTTGGCTACCACTTGGTTGGCTAGTGCTTGCTTCATTTCCTTTTGCTCTTTTCCTTTGAGAACACTTTCTTGCATTGTGCCCTTCACCATTGCATGTTCCACACCGTGCTCTCTCACGAGGCTCTTGGAATTGGTCATTGCCCGTTTCTCGAGCACCACCACGGCCCCATCCATCCATGTCGCTCCTAAAGCGTTTTGTCTTGCGTCTTCCACGTTTAATCACTTTCCATTTCGGATCGGGCCATAGTTGAATCCCATGGTACTCCGGCCATTTTGATTGGTCCAAATATGGATGAAATCTAGGAGCCCATGTCTTCTTAGTAGTCTCAATGGAGAACTCAGCCTCTCTCACCGTGAGCGGATTATTGTAATCCAAATGTCGCCGGCGAGACGCGACGAGCAAGTGCGAGCAGGCAAGATGAAGCAATGATGGCCTTCCGCATGTGCACTCACAAGTCTTGAGTGAGACCTTGAAAGCTCGGCCTCCGTGTTGGACACCATCAGCCGTTGTACCTCCAGGCTCCGTAACTTGGTAAATTAGCTCGTCATTGTCATACTTCATGACAACTTGGGCATCCGCTTTCTTTGTCTGAAATTGCATCCAATCATCAACCTTAGGTGGGTACTTGTATTTGTTCTTGTTCTTGTAGTCCCCCGCAATCTGCCGGTCCGTTTCCTCTGAGTATTTAAGAAAATACCCATTCATCATGTCGAATGTATAACGGACTATTGCCGTGACGGGCAATGCACGGACACCTTTGAGCAACTTGTTGAAGGCCTCTGCCATGTTGCTTGTCATTTGGCCGTACCTCCGGCCACCGTCATCGAATGCTCGTGCCCACTTTGTTCTTTCTCCAATGCTCCTATCGAGAAACTCTCGACCACCCGCATTGAGCTCTTTGTTGAAGAGCAATTTGTTGTACAAGTTTGAGAAACGACGTTTCGTGAAAGCGAGGCAACGATCTTGTAGATCATCGGCCAAATCCTTGCTCTTGCATGCCCTATAGAAGTTTGAACAAAAGTGTCTCATGCACCAACGATGGTGCAACGGAGCATGCCCGGGAATATGTTGGTCCACCGCTTTAAGAACCTTGATGACGGTCCGAGATGACACATATTTCCCTATGAGGGGTTAATATCTTGGTTCTTAAAAGATGGAAGAACCACTCCCAATTATCATTGTTTTCCACCTCTACCAAAGCAAAGGCCAAAGGAATCAACCGGTTGTTGTCATCATTGGCTATTGCAATCAAGATAGTGCCCTTGAATTGACCGGTCAAAAAGGTGCCATCAACGGAGATGACCGGCCTACAATGTTCAAATGCCTGAACACATTGCTCGAAAGCCCAAAATGCACGGCCAAAAACTCGAACGGTTCTTCCGTTTACAATCCTTGTCTTGTTCCCAAAGGTTCAACCACATGAACCATGCCCGGGTTAGCATCGGCCATCGCTCCCAACAACCTTGGGATTCGGTTATAAGATTCCTCCCAATCACCGTACAACATCTTGAATGCGGCTTGCTTAGCCTTCCATGCCTTCCCGTACTTCACCTCATAGTTAAAGAGGGCTTTCACAAACTCCATGACCTGCTTGATGCTCATTATTGGAAACGACGCGATGTCATTGGAAAGCCTATAAGCGAGGAACTCGGAGGTGAGTTGTCGGTGCTCATGCTTTGCATCCTTGCCATCCACCATCGGGCCTCGGCACATGTGAGTTGATACGCAACTAGATATGTGCCAATCGGGACCTCCCTTGAATGGTCTAGCATGCACAATCCAAGGACATCCTTCCGCCTCGCACTTCACCGTGTAACGCTTCTTGATATCCGAGTGCACGGCCGTGTAAGGACGATGATGCTTCACCGAGAAGTCCTTTATCCATTGCTTAAATTCCAACAAGGTCTTAAACCTTGATCCTTTGCAAAAGCCATTATTCACTTCATTGCCATACCGGTAAGAACTTGTTCTTGGTCCAAGCACTATGCCTTTGCCACCATCAACCGTGGCTTCATCCGTGAGACTAAGATCACGAAACAAAGGCACCCGATGGTCCCACCCCAATACGGTATGGTGGATTTCGGCCTCTCTAGCCGTGAACCCCTCCTCGTCAACTTATTCTTCGCAACCATCATCATCCGAGTCCGAAGCATAGCCTCGAGAATACGGGAGTTCACGGTCCATGTCATGTTGAGTGATATATTTCTCCAAATCACCAACATTGTTGTCATGGAGTTCAACATCATCATCATCTTCACCCTCACAATCATCATTGTCCTCTTCCAACACTTCGTCTTGGTGTCTTGAAATCGGGCTCAATGTTTGGCTCAAAGGAGGTTCAATCCATAGCTCTTGCTCCACGGGTGGAGGACTCCTACTATCCAATGGGGAAGCACGGCGGTTCAAGTCCAAAGGCAATGAACTATCAACCTTCTTGGTGGAAAATAGCTCAAGATCCTTGTCTAGTGATTCGGCCACCACCTCCTTGTATGCAAGCCAACGAGCCTCGGAGAAGATACGCATGGTCTTCCAACGGATATGCACTCCAAAACCCACATTATGTCTTCCTTCCAACTCAACAACATCACATGGGTCCATCCATTTCAATTCAATCCTCACTTGCTCCAAGACCTCGGCATAGGTGGGACTACGCTCAAACACAATATCTAGCTCATCCGGGTCCGGTTCTATGTTGCCTTTCAAAAAGGCATCCTTGTCCACATGATGAACATGAACAATTCTTGCCATCCCTAACACATAGGAGAATATGCTCATTAACTAACCATGACAAGATAAACAAAACTATACTAGACACATTACCAAACCATAAAGCTAACAAGAACACCCTCTCTTACATAAGCAAACCCTAACCCTAACCCTAGCCATAACATTACAATATACCAAAAAATGTCATTTCAACAACCCTAAACCTAACTAAATGCTTCATACACATCTTTATAACCAACATTGGCCAATGAATCTAACAAATTTCCAAACATTTCTCTCCAAATCAAATTTCTAGGGTTTCAAGCCAAGTCCAACCAAAATGAAAGATTCCCAAAGGTCAAAATGGAGGAGAATGAGGGAGGGTACCTCTAGCAGCTGGGGAGAGGCACAAATCCACCAAATAAAGCTTCCAATGTGAGAGATTTGAGGGGGGGGGGAGAAGGGGGCACCTCCTTGCTGTTCTCCTTGCTTTGGTCGAGATGGGAGTGAATGGGGAGGGGTGGGGAGGGGGGCTACGCCCGACAGGTTAAGTCTCAAAGTGTAGCGCCTGTCTGATAGGCGCTACACTTTAAAGCATAGCGCCTATCAGATAGGCGCTACACCTGAGGCATAGCGCCTGGGCGTTAGTCTCCCCAGGCATAGCGCCTGGGCGTCACACGGCGGGGTGGGGCCAGGGAGGGGCCAGGCGGTGCCACGCTGGCAGGGGGCATAGCGCCTAGCTGAAAGGCGCTACACTGTAGAGTGTAGCGCCTAGCTGTTAGGCGCTACAAAAAGGGTTAGTCCAGTGAAATTGTTTTCCAGATGGGTCATTTTGTGAAATCCTTTCAAATTTGGTTACTTTTGTCCATTCTGCCCACGCGCGCGCGCAGGAATTTGGAGCAGCGGCGCGCAGAGGCTTTGGTCAACGCGTCAGTGAGGTGGGCAGCGCGCGAGGCAGGCACAACGAGCGAGCAGCGCTCGGGGCCAGGAAAACTAGATCTGAATCGGGGCGAATCTGGGAAAGAAACTGGGCCGGCCGGTACTACCGGCCCACCCGGGCGATACTACCGGCCCACCCGGGCGGTACTACCGGGCCGGCCGGTAGTACCTGTAACTTCCCAAAAATATTGAACTTGGATCATCAAACTCTAAGCATCAAAATTAGGGTTAACAAAAACTTTTCTAAATAAAGTTATGAATGCATGCATATGAGTATGCATTGAATTTGAAATTCTTTTGAACCACCTTGTTTGTGTGTTCCCTTGCTTGTAAAATGTTTCTTAGGTGAAATAAACATCATCTAAAACATTTCCCACACTTTTCCCAAAGACAAGTAAATCAAAACAAATAAAATAAAGGAATGGTCATTTTGACCAATTTAACTCCCATGCCTACTTTGGCTGTCTCAAACTTTCAGAACCTAACAAAAACTTCTCTGGATCTTTGCACCCCTTGAATGTACTCATAACAAGGTATCAAGACCCACTTTGTGATCATCCAGAAACTTTCAAATGCATAGTTTAAATGGCAATTCAAAATTGAATCTTTATCATATGGGAAGATCCCACTTTTTCAAAAACCACCCAAACAAGCTCAACTTTCAAAACCCAAGCATCTGCAGACTCACCAGCACCAATCTAGCACACCCACCAAAAATCTTTTCAAAATTCAAAACTTGAATTCTTGCGGCCATTTCATCAAACACTTGGCAGATTCAAATCAAACTGGCCTAACTTCACTGTTTGGAGCAGTAATTCGGCTAAGCAATGTTCACCATTGATCACCCTTGTCTACCCTAGTGCCAACCAGTGCTTGGACAAACCCTAGCCCCTATCCTTTGCTCCATGCCATGCCAACCCGAGCACCCCCTTGCCAGCCGACAATGGCTAGCTAGCCAGAGCAAGCACCAAGCCAAAACAACATGACTGGGAGGCAGCCCATCGTCCACCGCCACTCCCTGTCCAGCGCTTGAACCCTTCCAACCACTGGACCACACGAACGGACCGCGCCCAGACCGCCAGCGACCATGCCGAGCATGCGCCAGAGCGCCACCCTCGACCGAAGCCCACAGACCGCGCGCCGCCCTCGCCGCGTGCATACACGATCACCACCGACCCAGGAGACCGCCAGACAGCCCCGTTTGCCGCCCCGTGACGCACAGCCACCGCTCGCCGTCGAAGACGTCGCCTCTGCCGCGCAGAGCGTCGCGTGTTCCAGACCAAACCGCCCCGCCCCTACAAGCGCATTAAAGCCGTAGAGCATCGCCAGGAGACCACCAAGCGATCGGCACCGCCGGCCATGCCTCTAGAAGCCCGTAGCCATGTCGCCACCGTCGCCCGCCCATGTCGTTCGGTCTCACCGTCGAGACTATAAATAGAGGACTCCCCCGCTCGAATTCTGCACACCATTCCACTCCTCTCTCACCCAGAACCACCCCACCTCAGTCCCAGAGCAAGGAGAGCAGCGCATCGCCGGAATTTCACCGGAGCCCGCCGCCTCTAGAGAAGAAGGGCGCCATCGATTTCGTCCACCCCAGGAGCTGTCGCGACCACCCCTGAGTTCGCCGTCGTCGACTTCGTCGGTCGCCCTCCTCGCCGACCCTCGCCCGAACCCCGGTGAGCCCCCAGCAACCCCCACTGGCCGTGCTAGGTTTCTGTCTCGCCGGCGTTGCTCAACGTCGACGATGACTCCCAGCCGTTGGATTAGAATCAGATCGAACGACCCAGATCGTCCCATACCGCTTCGCACCCCCCTGTCTCACCGACGTGTGGGGACAACCACTTAAGCAGCTCGCGGAAGCACTACGCTTAGCAGGCCGACCCGTTAACTTTTCCCGCGCAGCCCAGTTATTTGAATTAAACCTTTTCCATTTAATTTCAAACACACTTCTGTACCCAGTTTCAAAAATCAACACAGATCGATTCAGTGCACCAAATTAAATGAAACTAATTTTGTTAGAAAGGTCTAGGAATGCTGAATCCAATCCCGTTGGATTCAAGTCATTTGGATATATAGATCACCCATGGTAAAAATAACAAGGCAGAAGCTTTTCTGCATTCAAACATTTTTCAAATTTAAACCATAATAGCTTTTGAGTTGATTCCAACTCTCAAAAATCACATTTAACCATACCTTTCAGAATATATAAAAATATATAGGTTTACTTACAGAAATAATGTTCAAGTAATAAAAGAATGCTACATAGGCATTTCTAGTCACTTTATTTAATTAAAATAAAAGGGTAAACCCTTATTAAATTGTGACACCACTTTAAATCATTTTCCCATGGACTAAAATATGTGGTGATGACATGTGTCAACATGATCCCATGTTTGGTTTGGAGAATATTAAATCTTAAGTAGTTTTTCAATGGGTAGAAATTACTTTTCTAAAAATAAAAGAATTAAACCAAGCCTTAATCTTGTAATGTTAGAGATGATGCTAGATCATCTATAGGACCCTTTTGTGTGATGATTTCAAGTAGTTAAGTATTGTTTGGTGATTGTGTACCTCGTATTTATTCATAGACGCTAGTACCGACCAAGGATACGAGGAGGAAGGAGGATTCTACGAAGAAGAAGCCGAGGAGAACTTCAACCACTGCTCTACACAAGGCAAGCCAATACTTGAAAACTTATATTGACACTAATGCAAGCTGATACTATACCTATGCAAGCCAATACTTGCAAGCTATTAACTTAGCAAGCTGATACTATACCAATGCAAGCTAACACTTGCAATTATGAAAGTTAGATAACCTATGCAATGCACTAAGCATGCTTGGTTAGACATATTTGATGACACCCAATCCTAGTATTTTATTTCTTTATCAAAGCTATTACTTGGAGTTTACTTAAGTGACTTGTAGATTCTAGAAAGATATATGTGAAGGTTGCATAAAGAGCATAAAATTTGGCCTAAGCTAGATAATCTTGATGTCATCCTAAGGCATGAGATTGAACTTAGCTAAAACTCCACTAGTTTACCACCCCTCATTAGTGCTTACCCCCACCTGTAGATGCTAGTGCTAAGAATAAAACTTGATCAACTTTAGATGGGAATACTTGGTGGAAAACTGGTTATGAAAACCTTGGAATGATGGATCATTCTATTGAAATGTTTTGGACATGTGTTTCCGAACAAAATGATGATTTTGGTGATGAAAATGTTGAGGCATGAGCCTTAGCCCTTTATAAAACTGATGGTTGTCTGGATGCGATACCATTCCAATTTTATCGTACAACCACAATACCCGAAGATTGGGTAGGGCTTGACTGGAAACTTATATACCTTAGTATTAGCTCCCTCACGGCCAAGGTCTGAGCTAAGGCTACCTTGTGAAGATTGTCCACCTGTGCAGTACCCGAGATGACAGTTGGTCATGGTTGGGAGGCCAAACTCACAGGAGAGGTGCTTATACTATGGCGTGTAATTGAAAGGTTGGGAATTATTATCCGCATACTGAGTATGGTAAATTCAGGATTTGTTCCTAACGGATGTATCGAATGTTGTGGTGAAAGTGTACAATCTCTGCAGAGTGTCAAACTATTTAAATAGCCGCGTCCGCGGTTATGGACAGTTGTAGTGGCCATACTGTTCCCCCGTCAGACTTTTCAAAATGACTTGTGAAACAAAGTGAGACTTTGACTTGACCACAACAGGGTTTTGACATGAGATACAAGTTCCCATTTAGGTGTTATAAAACTTCAACTAGCATTCGTTGCTTCTAAACTTAGTAGAGATAAATCTAGCTTTTTGCAAAACAACCCTAGAGCCTAGTGTCCTATTATCCAAAAACCCCTTTACTTGTTAGTACTAGTTTGCGAGTACTTAAAGAGTACTCATGGCTTTGTCCCTGGCTATTCCCATGGCCAGACTATTAATAGGATTACCTGGAGGATGGACCCCAGGAAGGTTACGACAACTAGGATCATCTCCCATCGTCAGCATTGCCTGTGACCCCGAAGATGAAGCTTTGCCTACGCTACCGTTATTATTACATATTCCGCTGCTTGATGTTGTATTAAGAACTGGATCATGAGATCCCTATTTGTGTAAGAACTTATGTATGGTTGTAATGGATGATGTACTATGGTATCCAATTCTGTTATGTCTCGCAAAAATGGTAATCCTGGGATTGCGATGTATGGCATAACAGGCATCTGGGATTAAAAATCCGGGTGTTGACAATTTGGTATCAGAGCCATCCTGACCATAGGAGACCCTAGTTAGACTGGACGTTTGAATCAGAAACTTAGTTTCAAAACCAAAGAAAACAAATATTTACAAAAACTTATTCTCATTCTTATCCCTTTGATTCTTTCATAAAAATTCATGTTCCTCAAAAACCCTTGCAAAATACCTAAAATTTTGACACACTTGATCACTCTGCTAACCTACTCATCGTCTATTCTTATAGATGGACGTGAAGTACATCAAGTTTTATCAGCTGGGGAATGGAGGAGACCTTATCTTCGAGAGGGATTTGGACCAGCTTTCGGAACTTCTGGAGCATCCGCACCCCGAGTTCTTCGGAGCTCAGCTCAATGATCAAGGAGGAGAAGATCAGTAGTGGCTAATTGTTGCAAGTCTCAGAGGAAAGATTGAACCTCCCACTGCGGAAGGAATTCAACTTACCTTAAGAGAGAACAACTGGCTCGATGGACTTGCCAGGGCCATGCAGGAAGCTCTTTCCCGTCTGTGTGGGCAGAGCATCAATCAGATCAAGGGTACTCGCTTTGAGTTTTGCCTGAGGCGTGATGCAAATGGACAACCACTGGAAGCCCCATACCACCCTGAGTTAAAGACTCAATTGGACCACCTTAGCTTCATGATGTACGATCGTCAGCAAGAGTTGGATAACTGCCGTGACTACTCCAACCACAAGTCTGCCATCATCAATACGAAGGACCAAACCATCGCCATGCTAGCAAGGGATCGCAAGTCTCGCCGCCATCAGCTTGACAAGAAGGAGCGCATCATTGCCCGCCTTCGCCACCGCATATCATCTTTAGAGGAGACCATCCACGAGATAGACATGCAGTTGGAGGAAAGGGAGAATGCCAGAGAGGATCTTCGTGGAGACCCCTACTCCTATCTAAGCGATGATGATTTTCTGGAGGATCAGGCTATGGATTTCTTCACCGATGAAGACGATTTCGCCTTCATCGATGATGATGAGGATGATGAGGCCACAGATTCCGAGGAGTAGTAGCACTTGAGCACTAGCGTAGTGAGTAGTATTCGGTCCCACTGTATCGTAGTTCTTAGAATGGTTCTTAAAACCATCTGCTTTTCTTTGTTGTGGTGTGTGTTGTATCGTGTGCTATGAATGAATGAATGAAAAAGCAAGTTGCTAGAAAATCTGAGTCAAACTTTAATTTTTTTTCAAAGACCCAAAAACTTTAGAAATTTCCCTCTTTTCTCATGATCTATCTCAATCTTCAGATGCCACGTGGAGGAAGTGGTTCATCCCTGGACCCGATGTTGCAGATTCTGCAAATGTTGACTTCTGACCGTGAAGCTGAAAGAGCGGAACGTCAAGCCAACCTAGCCACCCTTCAGCAGATAGACCAGCTAGGCCACAACAACCAAGGCCACGGAAATCAGGACAACCATGGATCTAGGCTCAAAAATTTCCAGAATACCAACCCACCTGTTTTCACTAAGTCCGAAGAGCCCCTAGACGCCGATGATTGGCTGCAAACCATGGAAAATAACCTAGAAGTCGCCGGAGTGGAAGCCAACGAGAAAGTTCTGTTCGCCACCCACTATCTAGCCGGAGATGCCAGGGCATGGTGGAACAGTGTTCGCGCAATGACCGGAGGTCAGATGATGACCTGGGAGGAATTCAAGGTCAAGTTTAGCAGAACCCATGTGCCACCAGGTTTGATCAAGAGAATGAGAGACGAGTTCAGAGAGCTGAAGCAAGGAAGGATGACTGTAGTGGAATACCGTGACAAATTTTTGTCATTAGCTAGGTATGCCCCGGATGAGATCGACACCGAGGCCAAGAAGAAAGAAAGATTCCTGAATGGTCTGCATGATGAAATGCAGACTGTGTTAGTCAATATCCCCTTTGCTGATATTGAAGCCCTTGTAGACTCTGCTATCCAGATGGAAGGAAAGATCAACCAAGCCAATGAGAAACGCAAGCGTCGCATGATGCATCAACCAGGAACCCATCAGACCCCAAAGTATCGCCCCAACCCATCTCCAGGATTTGCCCCAAGAACCAACAGACCCCTGATGAACCGTCCGACCTACCCCAACCGTGGAAACCCTAGGCCCGGAGGAAATCACAACAACCCCGGCAACGCTAGCAATTTCAATCGTGCCCCACCCAAGTTCAACAACAACAATGCTACCGCCAACACCAACACTACCCCTAGGACTAGAAGCAATGTTGTGCCTGTAGCAGCAAAGGACAAGTCGCAAGTGACTTGTTATGACTGTGGAAATAAAGGCCACTATTCCAACGAGTGCCCCAACAAGAAGAATGCTACAACCCCCAATGCCAATGCCCCAGCTCAGCAGCAGCGTCGTGTTCAGCCAAGAAGAAGATTTGCCCCAGGGAATTCACTCAACCGTAATGGCCGTCTTTTTCTCATGCATGCTGAAGAAGCTCAGGAAGCGCCAGACGTCGTGCTGGGTATGTTTTCTATTAATTCAGTACTTGCAAGAGTGTTGTTTGACTCTGGTGCATCGCACTCATTTGTCACCGAAGAATTTGCATGCACTAGTAAAATTCAATCAACCAAACTGAAGCATGTTATGATTGTTCAAATTCCCGGATCAACCACTAAGGCTAGGAAAATTTGCAAAGCCGTCCCTATCCGAATACATGGCATAGATTTTTATGCAAATCTGATAGTACTCGGAACTAAAGGTTTGGAAGTAGTACTAGGAATGGATTGGATGTCCAAACATAAAGGATTGATTGACTGTGCCAAGAAATCCATAACCATGACCAGTACTGCCGGAATATCAGTCGAGCATATATCTGAAACCTTACCTCGCCAATTCAAATGCAACAAGAGTATAGCCCAACCTACCATTGACCAAGTCCGGATAGTCTGTGAATACCCCGATGTATTTCCAGATGTTTTGCCCGGTATGCCCCCAGATCAGGATATCGAGTTTATCATCGAACTAATTCCCGGAACTGGACCCATAGCCCAGAGACCCTATAGTATGAACCCGTCAGAGCTAGCAGAATTGAAGAAGCAACTGGATTCCATGTTGGAAATTGGATTAATTCAACCAAGTGCGTCACCATGGAGATCACCTGTCTTGTTTGTGGACAAGAAGGATGGAGGTAACCTTTGTGTACGGATTATCGGAAATTGAATGATGTCACCATCATGAACAAGTACCCCTTGCCCAAGATAGAAGATTTGTTTGATCAGTTGACCGGTGCCAAAGTGTTCTCTAAGATTGATCTTAGAACTGGCTATCATCAACTCAAAATTCGTGTAGAGGATATTCCCAAGACTGCCTTTACCACCAGATATGGATTGTATGAGTATACAGTCATGTCTTTCGGACTAACCAATGCCCCCGCTTATTTCATGAATCTCATGAATAAGATTTTTATGGACTTCCTGGATAAGTTTGTCGTTGTTTTCATCGATGACATTCTGATTTATTCCAAATCAGAAGAAGAACATGAGCTACACCTAAGGACCATTCTTGGAACCCTTAGAGAGCATCAGTTGTATGCAAAGTTTAGCAAATGTGAATTCTGGTTGCAGGAGGTAGGATTCCTCGGTCACATTGTATCAGCCGGAGGAATTGCCGTTGACCCTGCCAAAGTGAAAGATGTAGAAGATTGGCAAGCCCCAACCACTCAAACCCAAGTTCGTGCATTTCTCGGATTGGTGGGATATTACCGCAAATTCGTAGAAGGATTATCTAGTATCGCCAGACCCATGACCCAATTGCTGAAGAAAGACAAGAAGTTTGAATGGACCGACAAATGTGAAGCGAGTTTTCAAGAACTCAAGAGGAGATTGATTTCAGCCCCAATCTTGATCATGCCGGATATCACGAAGCCCTTCGATGTGTATTGTGACGCATCCAAGATCGGTCTCGGATGTGTGCTAATGCAAGAAGGCAAAGTTATATCTTATCTATCTCGACAACTGAAGAAACATGAGCAAAACTACCCAACCCATGACCTCGAACTCGCAGCCGTAGTTCTAGCCCTAAAAACATGGAGACATTACCTGATGGGAAACCGTTGTGGGATCTAAACGGATCACAAGAGCCTAAAGCATATATTCACTCAGAAGGAGCTGAATATGAGGCAGAGAAGATGGATAGAGCTAATCAAGGATTACGACCTGGACATTCAATATCACCCTGGTAAAGCCAATGTGGTAGCAGATGCCCTTAGCAGATTACCGTGCCGCTTGAACTCCATGATTTTGAAGGAGCAACCAAGTTTGCACAAATAGATGGAAGATTTTCGAATGGAATTAGTAAGTGAAGGATTTTTGGCTAGCATAGAACTCCAGCCCACTTTGATCAGTCAGATTAAAGAGGCGCAGAAGGAAAATGCTAGTATTGACGGAATCAAGCGTCGTATCAGTACAGGCAAAGTACCTGGATTCACCGAGGACGAAGAAGGAGTTTTGTGGTACAAAGGACGCCTTTCTGTACCAGTAGATTCTGAGTTGAAAGAAGTTATTCTGAAGGAGGCTCATGATACTCTTTATTCTATCCATCCCGGAGGAACTAAGATGTATCAAGATTTGAAAGAGCAATTTTGGTGGCATAAGATGAAGAGAGAAATCGGAAGCTATATCGCCAAGTGTGATATATGTCAGCGAGTCAAGGCAGGACATCAAAGACCCGCTGGATTGTTGCAACCCTTGCAGATTTCGAAATGGAAATGGGATTCTGTAGGAATGGACTTTATCACCAGACTGCCTACTTCTAGTAGGGGAAATGACTCTATCTGGGTCATAGTGGACAGATTGTCCAAAGTCGCCCATTTCTTACCCGTCAAGACCACATATCAGAGTTCGAAACTAGCAGAGTTGTACATCTCTAGAATCGTTAGTTTACATGGAGTCCCCAAGAACATCGTATCGGATCGAGGAACTCAGTTTACCTCGAGATTCTGGAAGAAAGTCCAAGAAGGTTTAGGAACCCGCTTAGATTTCAGTACCGCGTATCACCCTCAGACCGATGGACAAACGGAGCGAGTAAATCAAATACTCGAAGATATGCTTAGAGCATGTGTGTTAGAATATGGATCCAAGTGGGAAGACTGTCTGCCGTTTGCAGAATTTTCGTACAACAACATTTATCAAGCCAGTTTGCAAATGGCCCCATTTGAATTCATGTACGTAAGGAAGTGTCGTACCCCTTTGAACTGGTCGGAAGTAGGAGAGAGTCATATTTTCGGACCCGACATCCTACGAGAAGCAGAAGAGAAGGTTCACAAGATTCGTGAGCACCTCAAGACAGCCCAATCCAGACAAAAGAGTTACGCCGACAAGAGACGTAGAGACCTCGCCTTCAACATAGGAGACTTTGTTTATCTGAAAGTGTCGCCATTGAAGGGAATGCAGCGTTTCCAACTCAAAGGAAAGTTAGCCCCCAGATATATCGGACCTTTCAAGATTCTGAACCGTCGAGGAGAAGTATCGTATCAATTGGAACTACCCGAAGAGATGTCAGCTGTGCACAATGTATTCCATATCTCATTACTTCGCAAGTGTCTCGAAGTCCCCGAGAAGACCGAAGTGTTCAAAAATATCGACCATCAGACCATAGAGATCAATGATCACCTGACCTATCCCGATGTACCCATCTATATTTTGGAAGAATCTTTTTGAACTACCCGAACCCGAACCCGAACCCGAAGCATGAAGTTTCTCAAGATTCAGTGGAGCAACCACACAGAAGAGGAAGCTACCTGGGAGCACGAAGATCACATCAGGACAGAGTTTCCCGATCTCTTCAAATCCTAGGTAATCTTTTCGTCCTTTTTCAAATCTCGGGACGAGATTTTGTTTAAGGGGGGAAGGTTTGTAACATCCCAAAAATATTGAACTTGGATCATCAAACTCTAAGCATCAAAATTAGGGTTAACAAAAACTTTTCTAAATAAAGTTATGAATGCATGCATATGAGTATGCATTGAATTTGAAATTCTTTTGAACCACCTTATTTGTGTGTTTCCTTGCTTGTAAAATGTTTCTTAGGTGAAATAAACATCATCTAAAACATTTCCCACACTTTTCCCAAAGACAAGTAAATCAAAACAAATAAAATAAAGGAATGGTCATTTTGACCAATTTAACTCCCATGCCTACTTTGGCTGTCTCAAACTTTCAAAACCTAACAGAAACTTCTTTGGATCTTTGCACCCCTTGAATGTACTCATAACAAGGTATCAAGGCCCACTTTGTGATCATCCAGAAACTTTCAAATGCACAGTTTAAATGGAAATTCAAAATTGAATCTTTATCATATGGGAAGATCCCACTTTTTCAAAAACCACTCAAACAAGCTCAACTTTCAAAACCCAAGCATCTGCAGACTCACCAGCACCAATCTAGCACACCCACCAAAAATCTTTTCAAAATTCAAAACTTGAATTCTTGCGGCCATTTCATCAAACACTTGGCAGATTCAAATCAAACTGGCCTAACTTCACTGTTTGGAGCAGTAATTGGGCTAAGAAATGTTCACCATTGATCACCCTTGTCTACCCCAGTGCCAACCAGTGCTTGGACAAACCCTAGCCCCTACCCTTTGCTCCATGCCATGCCAACCCGAGCACCCCCTTGCCAGCCGACAATGGCTAGCTAGCCAGAGCAAGCACCAAGCCAAAACAACATGACTGGGAGGCAGCCCACCGTCCACCGCCACTCCCTGTCCAGCGCTTGAACCCTGCCAGCCACTGGACCACATGAACGGACCACGCCCAGACCGCCAGCGACCATGCCGAGCATGCGCCAGAGCGCCACCCTCGACCGAAGCCCACAGACCGCGCGCCGCCCTCGTCGTGTGCATACACGATCACCACCGACCCAGGAGACCGCCAGACAACCCCGTTTGCCGCCCCGTGACGCACAGCCACCGCTCGCCGTCGAAGACGCCGCCTCTGCCGCGCAGAGCGTCGCGTGTTCCAGGCCAAACCGCACCGCCCCTACAAGCGCATTAAAGACGTAGAGCATCGCCAGGAGACCACCAAGCGATCGGCACCGCCGGCCATGCCTCTAGCAGCCCGTAGCCATGTCGCCACCGTCGCCCGCCCATGTCGTTCGGTCTCACCGTCGAGACTATAAATAGAGGACTCCCCCGCTCGAATTCTTCACACCATTCCACTCGTCTCTCACCCAGAACCACCCCACCTCAGTCCCGGAGCAAGGAGAGCAGCGCATCGCCGGAATTTCACCGGAGCCCGCCGCCTCTGGAGAAGAAGGGCTCCATCGATTTCGTCCACCCCAGGAGCTGTCGCGACCACCCCTGAGTTCGCCGTCGTCGACTTCGTCGTTCGCCCTCCTCGCCGACCCTCGCCCGAACCCCGGTGAGCCCCCAGCAACCCCCACTGGCCGCTCTAGGTTTCTGTCTTGCCGGCGTTGCTCAATGTCGATGATGACTCCTAGCCGTTGGATTAGAATCAGATCGAACGACTGTTGCCTACCAAAACCCACCGGCGAGCAGCGACGGGCAACACGAAGAGCCGGGAGGCTCCCAGGACTGCTGGTGGGCCCTGGTCCCTCGGGCAACGGCCCGCAAAACTCCGGCACGCGCCCTGGCTGGTTCGAGGGCGTGCCACCTGACCTATACCTGGTCAGGAAGGTGAAGGATTGCTTCGATTGGTTTCCTGCATGGTAAACAAGTATACGTAAAATTCGAGGCGTGACCGGCTCCCAGGTTTCCCTGTGAATCGGCTCCTAGAGCCGATTAACCCATGGTTCTGCATTAGATCTATGATAACATGGGGGTTTGCTTCATCGTTACAAGTTAAATCGATCTACGATAGTTTAATGTTTTCACTACATAATTGGAACGTCCTACACGTAATTGAGCCTGGTAAATACAAAAGATAATAGAAAACCAATCCTAGAGAAGGCCTAAAAACCAACGTAACGTTAATTCCCGGAACAACTCCTCTTGGATTGGTAAACCATATCTTCCATACTACTGGATCGTTCAACCCGTTTGCAAGGCCTGATCATGTATATATCAAACTAAACCTTGGAGAGCAAGGCACAACTATAACAGATCAAATCGACTTAAATAAAGATCAAGCAAAGTGCCACCCTTACACCCGGGAAAAGGTGTAAAGGCGGCGAGATAACTAGAGGCAGCATATCTAAACGATCATAGCAAAAAGTACCGATGCTAGCCTAAACAAATCTATGATAATAGTGTTACTCGCCATCAACAAGGCTTCAGTACGAGTAACACCAAACAATCGCATAAGTAGATACTGCCTAGATCGCAAGACGCGATCTAGGCAGCATGGCACTTACCCGAGAAAAACCCTAGAAACAAGGGGTGGCGATGCGCCGAGATTGTGTTTGTTGTGAACGTGATTGTCCTCCTTTTCTCAATAACCTTAGGTACATATTTATAGTCCGGAGACTTTCTACCTTTGGAATAACTCTACAATTCTATCTCTTACCTAAATCGAAACGGAACCTATTACAATATAAGATACACGGGCAATTTAGCCCAAATCAACACACAAGGCCGATTCAACAACACGTTGCATATACGTATCTTCTAAGCCCATCTTGATTGCGGCCCAACTCCTCCTTTGGCCAAAATATGGCGATAACACATGCCCCCCTGGTTTTGGCAATAATAATTCCAAAACCACTCCGTTTTTCCCTTCTCCTCTTTTTTTTTCTCTGTATCGGGTTACGCGTCGTCAGAATGCGTTGCAGAACAGAATCGTCACGCCACCCCTTCATCATGATGCCCTGTCTTCTCAACTTCTCCGCAGTGCATGATTTGACAATTTCGGCAGCACATTCTGGGAAACCGCTATAGCATTGAACCACTTCATACTATTCCCCTTATTTATATTCATCTTAGCAGTTTGCAGCCCCATCTTCCTCCAGCAGCCAAGAAACCCTTCTTCCTCTGCCGAAAAAACCCTCTTTCTCCGCCATGGCCTCCTCTGCTTCATCTGGCCTGTCCTCCCAAGCCTCCAACTCAATGAGCGACCGGGAACCGACGCCAGAGCACCCGCCGACGGCGGCGTACAATGTCCTCGCCCCACAATGGTGGCACGAGAGGGATTGGGATTTCGCCACCTGGTCCGAGGACGACGAGTCCTTGACCGATGGCGAGGAGGGTCTACAGTTCCTTGCCGATGGGGAACTGGAGGCGGACAGCACCGACGACGCCATGTCCTGGGATGACGTCAACTCCTCCGACGAGGAGAAGGAAGCGGAGGAGGACAACTCCTCCGACGAGTACCAGCCGGTGAAGTACTTCCGCGCCGGGTCCAGCGAGGACACCGAAGACGACGACGAGGACGAGGAGGCCCCCGCTGGCATCTGGATCAGCAGCAGCGAGGACGACGCCGGCAGCAGCGCTGATGACAGCGAACAAGACGGTGGCGAAGACAACGGCGACGACCTCGGCCTCTAGATTAGGAATCAGTAGTAGTAGTAGATTCCCTTTTGTAAGCAACCAGCTCCTTTTGTAAGCAATCAGCTTTTGAATGAACGAAGATTGCTTTTCCAACTCTAAGATTGTTTTTCCGACCCAATTTCGCCGATAGTCACATAGGTCGATGTTCCAGAAGCCGATAGCAACGCATCGACTTTTACCCTGCTGCGCTCATACAGTCAACCAAGTCACAGCCCAAAGAGCCGATGGTATAGCATCGGCTTTCCCAAAAAACGTTGACAAAGTCAAGTTCGGTCACATACTTAGACAAATCTGAGCGGCTACTTTCCAGTTTCAAACGGTAACCTGCGACCCTCTTCAAAAAGGGCGACCCAGATCTCCAATCGCTCATCGACCAAATCGAGCAGCAGCAGCAATAAGAACCCTCGATCCCCAGCTGCATAGATCCCTTTCCGCTGGCAAACCAGATGGCGGAATCGTCCAACACCAACCCAGAGGTTTCCGGTCTGAAGGTATGTCTACTCCTCGCAGTCTGAACGCGATGCTAGAATTAATGGCGAACACCTGAGTTAATGCCTTATTCCACCATTAAATTTGTAGGTTTCAGACATCCTACTGCCGCATCCTTCTCTTCCAAACTCTCTCTGCCTTGGCCCTCGTACAGCATCTAGTCCTGCCCATCTGATTTCTTGCGAAACAAACCGGATCCCCTTCGTAAGCCAAGATCTAGATTTAAACTCTTGGGCCGACTGCTTGCGAGCCTGGCCTAATCCCCCTGAACATTGGGTCACTTGGTTCAGCAGGGTAGCTAGAGCTTACCAATCCCAATGGGAAACCACGGGAATAGCCGATGCCTTGCATTTGTCATTGTCTCCTCTTGAGAAACATGAGAATCTTCTCAAAACCATCGGCTACTTCTGGTCTGACGCTCTGAATTGCTTCATGTTCGGTCATGGCCCTATGTCACCAACCTTGTTAGACGTGGTGATGATTACTGGTCTAGATGTTACATCACCCAGTCCTTCTGCTTTTAAACTGACCAAAGTCCCCTACAAACTGTCTTCCAAAACAGAATGCACGAACTGGGGCGCATATATTCAGAGCCACATGAAAACTAGGGGTCCTGTCACCGAGAAAGAACACACGACTTTCCTCAACCTCTGGCTAGAACATTTCATATTCTGTGGCCCTTCCCTTGCTCCAATCAAAAATTACCTCTCCCTGGCCTATGAACTCGCTAAAGGCACTCATCTTGGCATCGGAAAATTGTTCCTTGGAGAGGTCTACCGATATCTCCAGTTGATGTCTGTCAAGCTGTTCTCTGGCATAGCAGTCAAAACAGGTGGTCCTTGGTGGTTCATCCAGCTATGGGCTCAGCTGTATTTTCAAAACCACGTCCCAAACTTCCCCCTTTTGGCGAGCTGCACCTTTCCAGATGTCAAAGGGAGGCAGATCCGATGCACTAGCTATGGCCAAGCTTTGTATAGACTGCCAGGTAGCAAACTATCCCCTCAGGAAGCTTCCAAGTGGTTCAGTATTTTCTTCCAAGGCCTAGATAATCCTACCTTCTTCCCTTACATGGAAGAATCAGAAC
This sequence comes from Avena sativa, assembly GCA_916181665.1. Classification (NCBI taxonomy): domain Eukaryota; kingdom Viridiplantae; phylum Streptophyta; class Magnoliopsida; order Poales; family Poaceae; genus Avena; species Avena sativa. The sequence continues at coordinate 147,326,606 of OV702283.1, read as the reverse complement.
ATTTTGAGAATCCCATCTCCTTCAGGCTAGACAGCTTTGCCGATGACACCAGCACCCGGCAACTCTTTTCCATCGTGATCCATCCCTGTTTCCTTCCAGTTGGCATGAGTACATCCAATAGAATCATCAAGCCTGGGTATGAATTCTACCAGCCGGTCATAGTGGCTCGGCAATTTGGCCTTGGACAAGTACCTCCCCATCTCTTTCTTCATCACCTGACAGAGAGCAGAGCCGACCTGCCTGATCCTCTCACCAGTCAAAGGTGTTACTCCTTCTTTGACACTCTGACCATCCCAATTCCCAACGACCTCACCTTCGCCTCATCCACCGATGGCTTCGAAGATTGGTGGTCGATGTGGAAGACTCACGCTTTCAGGAGAGCTCTGGGACCATTGCTGAAACAGCTCGATGTTGACTATGACATCCCCGTGGGACAAGTACCACTACTTGTCGGATTTTCTTGATGCAGCTTGCAAATAACTCTTTTACTAACCCACTCTTTCTCTTTGCAGCAACAAGATGGCCCTGAACCTACGCACAGTGATGGATCCCCCTTTGAGTTCTTTCCACCAGCTCCTGTGGTCCTCTTCTGCAAAAACTCGCCACCTCTGAAAAAGGTCATGATGCAGAAACAGCCGATCACACCACAATCGGCTTCTAAGAAACTAGTAACTTCACAATCAGCTGCTCCTCGAGTTCCAACTAAGACAAGAACGATGGTGAGGAATGTAGCTGCCAGGAAGACCTTGAGACGCCGGAGCCCTTCTCCAGAAAGCTCTCATGTAGGCTGACCCATGTCTTGGTCGATCCTTCTCATTCTTTCATCCTTGCAGACTTGCTCGTGTTTAATAGCTTTCCTTCTCTTGCAGGCTTCTGTCGAAGACACCTCCCACGAGGACACACAACCTGACCAAGGAGAATTGAGCCCAACAGACTCTGAGAGGACTGCCACACCAAACCAGCCAGATGCGCCACCATCGGCTCCCAGGAAAAGGCCCGTTCCTGAACCTGCTGCCCCCCGAGCATCAGTCGAGGCGGGGCCAACTGTGGGTCCCAAGAGAGCTTGCAAAGGACCGCAAATTTCTTCGTCGAGCCAGGAGGTTTCGAAGATTATCACCCTTCATGCTCTTACCACTTAATTCCTTCTTATCTGCCGATTCATCATCACTTACATCGGCTAAACACCTTCAATGCAGACGACTGACGTCTCTAGTGGGAAGGCTGGGGCAGTGCCGATGCCCCTAACCGAGCCGGATTCAGCAATCTCCGCAGGTGCAGACGAAACGGCTACCCCTTTGGCCAAGCCTCCAGCAGCTACACACAAGCCGACTGCCTCGTCATCCGCAATCCCCTCGATCTTAGGAGAGGTATGTTAGCTTCTTTCGGCTAATCCTTCCATGTTGGACACATACTGACATACTTTCAGGGTTGTCAGAGTTGTGATATTTCAGGCTTGCTGACGTTCGACCCTGAATCCATCGAACCAGCTCCCTCTGTCGCCACCGATGAACCACAAGCCAGGGCTGGTCTACCTCAATTCCAGCGTCTTAGAGCCTTGCTGTCTTCCCCGATCGAAGAGCTTATCGAGGGTTCTGAGGAGGTGAAGGGCGTTCTTGCTGAAATAAAAGACCAACTCCCAGTAGCATTGCAGGTGAAGCTTTGGCCCGTTGTAACTCTGTCTTTCTACGGGTCAAGGGTGAAGCTAGCTCGTGAAAGGATCAACCTGCGTCGCGCCCAACTTCCGCTGAAGGCCAATATCGCAGACAGATGTCAGCACCTCAACGAGAAGAAGGCGTCTCTGGATGCCAAAACTGACACCTCTGCCAGTACCGCCGAGCTCGCCTCCTTAAAAAAGGAGTTGGAAGATCTTGAAGAAAAGGTCCGGGTGACTAAACAGCTCATTCGTGACAAGGAAGCATCCATCGCCCGCTCCCACGACGAAGCAGAAGGCCTCAGAGGTCAACTGAAGACTGATCTGGCAGAGATACGTGCCCTGAACAAGCAGCTAGTGACGGGCAAGGACGAAGATGACGAAGCCGAGATCGCCGAGGTGGACCGTGTCCGTGCTGACGCCCTTCACGCCTTCGAGGCATTTCTTCAGTAGCTCGTTTATGTAAACTGGCACCTGCTTGTAACAGTCTGAACCTCTAGAGTCGATGACTGTGCATCGGCTGTATCTTTTTATTGGCCGATTTCATGTATCGGCCCCCATATCTCACTGTCCATCATCCCACATGCTTTGGGAAACATAAATTTTTATATATATATATTTTTTATTGGCTGATTTCATGCATCGGCCCCCATATCTCACTGTCCATCATCCCACATGCTTGGGAAATATTTCTTGAGATGCTGACCGTTGACAGCCACTGGGAATTTCACGCCATCCAGCTCCTCCAGCATGTACGCGTTCCCCCTCAAAACTTGATCGACCCTTTATGGCCCGTGCCAATTCGGAGACCATTTACCATATGCTGCATCCTTAGTTTCCAATGGCAATACAGCTTCCCATACCAAATCGCCAACGTGGAACTCCTTCGGTCTCACCTTCTTGTTATATGCACGAGCTACCTTGGCCTTGTTTTCTTTGATTTTCTCAAGCGACCATAGCCTAAGTTCAGTCAGATCCTCAACACTGTCACTCATCAGGGCCGCATATTCTTCAGTCGTTAGGTCGTTCTGAAAAGTGACACGTCTCGATCCAGCCGTAATTTCCCAAGGCAATACGGCTTCTTGTCCATAGACTAGACGGTATGGCGAGGTTTTTATCGCTCCATGACATGACATGCGGTAAGCCCATAAAGCCTCTGACAAAACCTCGTGCCAACGCCTAGGGTGCTCATCGATTTTCCTCTTGATCAGCTTGATAAGGCTCTGGTTGGACGCTTCAGCTTGCCCATTTGCTTGAGCATAGTACGGAGATGATCGGATCAGTTTAATTCCCGTGTCCTCACAGAACTCTCTAAACTCGTAAGAAGTGAAGACCGAACCTCCATCGGTCGTAATTGTTTGGGGAATCCCGAATCTATGAATTACGTGTTCCTTCACAAAATCGATAACATCCTTTGAGCTCACGGATTTCATAGGGACGGCTTCAACCCATTTAGTGAAATAATCCGTAATGGCCAGAATCCACATGTGGCCTTTGCTTGATGGAGGATTGATCTTGCCAATCATATCCATGCCCCAACCTCGGAATGGCCAAGGCTTGATGATGGGGTTCATTGCTGACGCGGGTACCATCTGAATTTTACCAAATCTCTGACATGCTTGACACCCTTTGTAGTACTTAAAACAGTCCTCCAGCATGGTAGGCCAATAAAACCCTGATCGCCTGATCAACCACTTCATCTTGTGAGCCGATTGGTGAGTTCCACAGGCGCCTTCGTGTACCTCGTGCAGGAGCCGGTTGGCCTCGGCTGTCCCCAGACATTTGAGCAATAACCCTTCCAGAGTCCTGTAAAACATGTCGTCCCCCATGAGCACATACTTCATGGCCTTATACCTTATCCGTTTAGGTGCCCCCCGAGCCGAATCCTTCAAGTAGTTGAAGATATCGGCTCTCCAGTCGTCGGCGTCCAGGAACTGTACCTGAACATCGGCTCCCTCTGCTACGTCCTTGTAGCCTGAAGCCATTTGTGCAAGATCATTCGCCTCGGTATTCTGCGACCGCGGGATCCAGGTGAAGTTCATGTACCGGAATTGTGCCATCATCTCACGGCATTGCAGCCATAATGGGAAGAGCGACTCGCTCTCACACTTGTATTCCTCCGTGAGCTGAGAAATCACCAACTTGGAGTCTCCAAAAATTTCCACTGCTTCTGCTCCAGCTTCGATGAGCAACTCCATTCCCTTGCGTATCGCCTCATACTCAGCGACGTTGTTGGTGCGAGGGGCAGACAACCTGATGGAGAAGGAGAATGTTGCCCCCCGGGGCGACACGAGTAGCACGCCGATGCCGCACCCATCATCACAAACCGATCCATCGAAAAACAGAGCCCACGCTCGTATAGATAGTGCTGCTATGTTAGTGTTGATCCTTTCAGCGATAAGGTCGGCCAAAGCCTGTCCCTTAACTGCTTTCGCGGGTTGATACCGGATGTCAAACTCTGATAATGCAAACATCCATTTGCCCAGTCGGCCTTTCAACATAGGAGCCGACAGCATGTGCTTTATGACATCTGATTTGCATATGATGACAATCTCTGCTGATAGCAAAATGTGGCGCAGCTTGGTGCAGGTGAAAAACAGGCAGAGGCACAACTTGTCGATCTCAGGATACCTCGTCTCTGCGTCCAGCATCCTTCTGCTGATGTAAAATACAACTCGCTCCAGCCCATCATAAACTTGCACCACCACTGAGGCGATGGACGTGTCAGCTACTGATAAGTAAATGTAGAATGGCCTATCCGGCTGGGGCGGAACCAATACTGGCGGCTTCGTCAGATATTCTTTGATCTCGTCGAAGGCTCGTTGTTGTTCTGCCCCCCAGCTGAACTCCTCATCAGATTTAATCTTTACAAGTCCCATGAACGGCTCTATCCTTCCTGACAGATTGGAGATGAATCTTCTGACAAAGTTGATCTTGCCGATGAGAGACTGCAGTTCTTTCTTCGTGGTAGGTGGCTTCATTGTTCGCACTGCCTCCTGACTTTTCAGGCCGATCTCAATTCCTCGTTCATGGACCAAGAAGCCCAAGAACTGACCGGCCGTCACACCGAAGGCACACTTCTTTGGATTCATCCGTAGCCCGAATCTTCTTGTTCGGTCCAGGACGTGTCGCAGGTCATCCAAGTGTCCTTGTACTGAAGTTGACTTGACCACCACGTCGTCGATATAAATTTCCACCAGCTTGCCGATCAGATCATGGAAGATGTAATTCATGGCTCTTTGGTATGTGGCGCCGGCGTTCTTCAGTCCAAACGTCATGACTACATATTCAAACAACCCCACCGAACCTGGGACTCTGAATGCAGTCTTGTGTATATCTTCCGGAGCCATAAAAATTTGGTTGTAACCGGCATTGCCATCCATGAAGCTCAAGATTTTATGACCAGCAGCTGCGTTGATTAACGTCTCTGCTACTGGCATCGGATATTCATCCTTCGGAGTAGCTCTATTGAGATCCCGAAAATCTATGGCAACACGCCAGCGGCCATCCTTTTTCTCTACAGGTACGATGCTAGAAATCCACTCAGCATACCTGCATGGCCTGATTAAATCGGCTGCCAACATTTTCTCGATCTCCTTCTTGACTTTTTTCAAAAATTTCGGCCTTCATCTGTCGTGCTCGCTGCTGGAATGGCCGAAATCCTTTTTTAAGTGGGAGTCGATGCTCGATGATGCTCCTGTCTAGCCCAGGCATCTCTGTATAATCCCAGGCAAAGCAATCTGGATATTCTTTCAACAAAGCTATCATCGGACCCCGCAGATTCGGTTCCAACTTCTTGCTGATAAATGTTGGTCTTGGCTTATCCCCAGGACCGATGTCAATCTCCTCTAGCTCATCAGCGGATGTAAACCCATACCCTAGCTTTCCATCACCTGCTAAATCGATGCTAAACACGGGACAAACAGTTGGTGAGGATAACAAAGCTAGTTTGGGCCGATTTCCGGAATCGGCCCCCTTTTTCATTGCATTAGTCAAGGAAGGTTTACAACTTATCTGTTCTCCACAATGGCAGGGCACCTCCCTGCTACGACTGCATGACCTGTTTGTCGTAAGATTGCTGCTTTTTATTTTTTGTGGCCGATCGCAGGGATCGGCCTTACCACGTACGATCGTGGACTTTGCTACTCTGTCAGGCCAGTGGATAAGACCAGCCTCACCCCGTTTTTTGTAGTTTCAATGCGCTCACAGCCGTCTAGACTGATTCCAGAGATCGGCTCTTGGTCTTCTGCTTCCCAGATGTTCATGCCAGCTATGGAGATCTCGATAGAATCATCTGCATGAATGACCTCCACTTCATCTCCATCCCACTGTATTAGGCACTGGTGCATCGTGGATGGAATGCAGCAGTTGGCATGCATCCAATCTCTCCCTAGCAAGATAGCGTAGGTGCTTTTGCTATCCACGACGAAGAATGACGTAGGGATGGTTTTTCTGCCCACGGTCAGATCCACGTTCAGCACGCCCTGCGTTTCTGAAGTTTGGCCGTTGAAGTCGCTTATCGTGACGTTGGTTTTGATCAGATCTGCAGTGGAGCGTCCCAAACGCCGTAGCATGGAGTATGGCATTATATTGACTGCCGCTCCGGTGTCAACCAGCATCTTGCGGACAGGCTGCCCATTGATATAACCTCGCAGGTACAGGGCTTTCAGATGTTTGTAGCCTTTCTCTTGTGGCTTTTCAAAGATAACCGGTCATGGGCCGCAGTCCAACTGTGCCACTGGTAGTTCTTTGGCTCTTGGAGCGCAGAACTCTGACGGAAGTGTAAACACCATGTTTGTGCCAGCCGATGTCTTCGCATCGGCTTTTACCGGTTTAGGGCGCCACTCTTTCCTTTTCGGGCGATCTTCCGTCTCCAAGGTCTGCCGAATTTTAACGGCCAAATCGGGCCGTGCTTTCTTTAAAGCATAGAGATACTGCGCTTCGGCTTCCTCCAAGTTACGCAGCCGCTGCACTCTACGCTTTTGGGTGTGTCTGAGTCCGTCGGGACACCATCTTGGACGGTGATATCTGTCCTTTCCTTCGTCATCCCTTGGCTCCTCGAGATCTTTTGCTCGAGCGGACTCCCTGTACCGGCTCTGAGGTGGGAGAGGCCCTAGACGCTTGAAGACTGACACTGGCCCCGTGTCCTCCTTTTGCTAGCCACATTCTGGGCAGTTGTCGATTGTAGGCAATCGGCTCATTCCTGCGTCCCAGCAATACTTGAAGAAAGGGCAGTCTCAATGTTTGTCCAAGCCTTCCTTTTCTTTTGGCGGTCCCCTAGCGAGGTGCTCATATCCTTCATCGTTTCCATCGCGCCGGCGACGTCGGTCATACTGGCGTCCATACTTGTTAAGGAGGTGCGTGGAATGTGGCTTCTGATATCGCACGCTCCTCACCTGTTCCTCGGTCAAATACCGCCTGTCATTGTAGCTGGGCCGGTCGCGTGGACCAGCCTCCTCTCTTTCTTTGCCCCGAGAGCGACCGTCTTCCTCCTTGTATGCGCCACGGTGGTACACAGGTCCTGCCATATTGACATCGAACGAGAAATCCAACTGACGCCTTGTGGACTGGCTGTGTTCTACCATGTTGACGCCGGGAAATGGGTTCGTGTCTACTTTCATGGCGAACTGTCCAAGGATCAGACGGCCCTGCTCTATCGCCGTTTGGATCTGGCGACGTAGCTCTTTGCAGTCATTGGTGGTGTGGGTGAACGAGTGATGCCACTTGCAGTATGGTCTTCCGTTCATCTCTTGAGCCGTAGGGATTTTGTGGCCTTCGGGTAACTTCAGCTGCTTTTCTTTCAGCAGTAAATCGAATATCTGCTCAGCTTTGCTCACATCGAAGTCAAACCCTTTCGCAGGCCCTTGCTGTTTCACCCATTTGCAGGATACAGGATCTGCCCCCCGAGCCCATTCAGCCACGGCCACCTCCTGGTCTTGCGTAGGATCTTCTTCTTCTGCATCGACCAGGCTTATCGGGCGTTTGAACTTGTCTTGGTGCAACTCAGGGTGGCGCTGTTCATACATTGTCAGTTTCTGGGCCATGTGCGCCAATGAATTGTACTCTACTTGGAAAGCCAGATCCTTGATAGGTGCTGAGAGACCCAACACTGCTAGTTCGACCGCTTCTTTCTCAGTTAAACGAGCCGAATAACATCGGTTCTTGACAGTCCTGAAGCGCTGGATGTACTCGGCTACCGTTTCTCCCCGCTTTTGCCGCACCTGCGCCAGGTCTGCAATGCCAGCCTCGGTAGCCTCTGAATGATACTGAATGTGGAACTGTTCTTCCAGTTGCTTCCAGGTCTGGATCGAATCAGGTGGCAACGAGGTATACCACCCAAAAGCTGGTCCTGTCAGAGATTGCGCAAAGAACCTCACGCGCAACTGATCCGATGCCGAAATCATGCCTAACTGTGCTAGGTATCGGCTCACGTGCTCGATCGAGCTCGACCCTTCTGACCCGCTAAACCTTGAGAACTCAGGGAGCCGATACTTGGGTGGTAGCGGAATCAGGTCAAACTCGTTGGGGTACGACTTTGAATAGCCGATTGTCCTTCTCTTCGGCACGAAGCAGAACTGATCTCTCAAGATGGTACGGATTTGCTCCACTGTCTGGGCTGCAGGGGCTAGGTTCTCATGACTCGTTCCAGTGGCGTACTTGGCTAGCCATGTCTGTTTATCAGCGTTCATCCCAGAGATTCCTGTTCCGGACACACCTGCTCCCGAAGCCCCTGCTCCAGAAACTCCTGCTCCAGAAATCCCTGCAGTTGCCACCTGGTTCGTGCGCGTCAGGTTATTCCGGCACGTAGGTGCACACATATCCATGTGGGATCTCCTTAGGTGGTTCAAACAGGAATTGGTAATCGCCAGGGTCACCTCCAACCTTGTAGACGACGTAAGCCGGTGCCCCTGGTGGTTCCGGAGCTGCAAGCGTGAATGGCAGCTGCGGCCTGGTCTGGAGCGGTCTTTCTCCCTGGTGAGTCCCTAGAGTAGGACCCGACGGAGAGTACTGATGTTTCATGATCTCCTGAACTACGCGAACTGCAATACGCTCTAAAGCATTCACCAGGCTCTCAGAATGGCGGTGAAGAGAATGAGCGACCATGTAGTTGACTTCCTGTCGCAGAGCTCTGGTGCGCTCCTCTGAAGGAACAGAGAGATCCACCTCGTCAAGAGCACCTTCAGGTGAGAACCCTTTCCATCTGATGCCATGTTTACGGGTCCTCTCAAAAGAGCCGATGAGATCGGCTTCGAAGAGAGCTTTGATATCATCATACTTCGCCTTGTGCTCCTCAGGCAGATCGTCGTACGTGACCGGTCTGTTCTCCATCGCAGCATCGGATGTTGATGTAGACGTTGTTGAATGTCCCACCGGGCGTGCCAGAATGTGTTGCCTACCAAAACCCACCGGCGAGCAGCGACGGGCAACACGAAGAGCCGGGAGGCTCCCAGGACTGCTAGTGGGCCCTGGTCCCTCGGGCAACGGCCCGCAAAACTCCGGCACGCGCCCTGGCTGGTTCGAGGGCGTGCCACCTGACCTATACCTGGTCAGGAAGGTGAAGGATTGCTTCGATTGGTTTCCTGCATGGTAAACAAGTATACGTAAAATTCGAGCCGTGACCGGCTCCCAGGTTTCCCTGTGAATCGGCTCCTAGAGCCGATTAACCCATGGTTCTGCATTAGATCTATGATAACATGGGGTTTTGCTTCATCGTTACAAGTTAAATCGATCTACGATAGTTTAATGTTTTCACTACATAATTGGAACGTCCTACACGTAATTGAGCCTGGTAAATACAAAAGATAATAGAAAACCAATCCTAGAGAAGGCCTAAAAACCAACGTAACGTTAATTCCCGGAACAACTCCTCTTGGATTGGTAAACCATATCTTCCATACTACTGGATCGTTCAACCCGTTTGCAAGGCCTGATCATGTATATATCAAACTAAACCTTGGAGAGCAAGGCACAACTATAACAGATCAAATCGACTTAAATAAAGATCAAGCAAAGTGCCACCCTTACACCCGGGAAAAGGTGTAAAGGCGGCGAGATAACTAGAGGCAGCATATCTAAACGATCATAGCAAAAAGTACCGATGCTAGCCTAAACAAATCTATGATAATAGTGTTACTCGCCATCAACAAGGCTTCAGTACGAGTAACACCAAACAATCGCATAAGTAGATACTGCCTAGATCGCAAGACGCGATCTAGGCAGCATGGCACTTACCCGAGAAAAACCCTAGAAACAAGGGGTGGCGATGCGCCGAGATTGTGTTTGTTGTGAACGTGATTGTCCTCCTTTTCTCAATAACCTTAGGTACATATTTATAGTCCGGAGACTTTCTACCTTTGGAATAACTCTACAATTCTATCTCTTACCTAAATCGAAACGGAACCTATTACAATATAAGATACACGGGCAATTTAGCCCAAATCAACACACAAGGCCGATTCAACAACACGTTGCATATACGTATCTTCTAAGCCCATCTTGATTGCGGCCCAACTCCTCCTTTGGCCAAAATATGGCGATAACAACGACCCACATCGTCCCATACCGCTTCGCACCCCCCTGTCTCACCGACGTGTGGGGACAACCACTTAAGCAGCCCGCGGAAGCGCTACGCTTAGCAGGCCGGCCCGTTAACTTTTCCTGCGCAGCCCAGTTATTTGAATTAAACCTTTTCCATTTAATTTCAAACACACTTCTGTACCCAGTTTCAAAAATCAACCCAGATCGATTCAGTGCACCAAACTGAATGAAACTAATTTTGTTAGAAAGGTATGGGAATGATGAATCCAAGCCCGTTGTATTCAAGTCATTTGGATCTATAGATCACCCATGGTAAAAATAACAAGACAGAAGCTTTTCTGCATTCAAACATTTTTCAAATTTAAACCATAATAGCTTTTGAGTTGATTCCAACTCTAAAAAATCACATTTAACCATACCTTTCAGAATATATAAAAATATATAGGTTTACTTACAGAAATAATGTTCAAGTAATAAAAGAATGCTACACAGGCATTTCTAGTCACTTTATTTAATTAAAATAAAAGGGTAAAACCTTATTAAATTGTGACACCACTTTAAATCATTTTCCCATGTACTAAAATATGTGGTGACGACATGTGTCAACATGATCACATGTTTGGTTTGGAGAATATTTTTCAATGGGTAGAAATTACTTTTCTAAAAATAAAAGAATTAAACCAAGCCTTAATCTTGTAATGTTAGAGATGATGCTAGATCATCTATAGGACCCTTTTGTGTGATGATTGCAAGTAGTTAAGTATTGTTTGGTGATTGTGTACCTCGTATTTATTCATAGACGCTAGTACCGACCAAGGATACGAGGAGGAAGGAGGATTCTACGAAGAAGAAGCCGAGGAGAACTTCAACAACTGCTCTGCACAAGGCAAGCCAATACTTGCAAACTTATATTGACACTAATGCAAGCTGATACTATACCTATGCAAGCCAATACTTGCAAGCTATTAACTTAGCAAGCTGATACTATACCAATGCAAGCTAACACTTGCAATTATGAAAGTTAGATAACCTATGCAATGCACTAAGCATGCTTGGTTAGACATATTTGATGACACCCAATCCTAGTTTTATTTACAAGCTTTCTATTTTATTTCTTTATCAAAGCTATTACTTGGAGTTTACTTAAGTGACTTGTAGATTCTAGAAAGATATATGTGAAGGTTGCATAAAGAGCATAAAATTTGGCCTAAGCTAGATAATCTTGATGTCATCCTAAGGCATGAGATTGAACTTAGCTAAAACTCCACTAGTTTACCACCCCTCATTAGTGCTTACCCCCACCTGTAGATGCTAGTGCTAACCATAAAACTTGATCAACTTTAGATGGGAATACTTGGTGGAAAACTGGTTATGAAAACCTTGGAATGATGGATCATTCTATTGAAATGTTTTGGACATGTGTTTCCGAACAAAATGATGATTTTGGTGATGAAAATGTTGAGGCATGAGCCTTAGCGCTTTATAAAACTGATGGTTGTATGGATGCGATACCATTCCAATTTTATCGTACAACCACAATACCCGAAGATTGGGTAGGGCTTGACTGGAAACTTATATACCTTAGTATTAGCTCCCTCACGGCCAAGGTCTGAGCTGAGGCTACCTTGTAAAGGTTGTCCACCTGTCCAGTACCCGAGATGACAGTTGGTCATGGTTGGGAGGCCAAATTCACAGGAGAGGTGCTTATACTAGGGCGTGTAATTGAAAGGTTAGGATTGATTATCCGCATACTGAGTATGGTAAATTCAGGATTTGTTCCTGACGGATGTATCGAATGTTGTGGTGAAAGTGTACAATCTCTGCAGAGTGTCAAACTATTCGAATAGCCGCGTCCGCGGTTATGGACAGTTGGAGTGGCCATACTGTTCCCCCGTCAGACTTTTCAAAATGACTTGTGAAACAAAGTGAGACTTTGACTTGACCACAACAGGGTTTTGACATGAGATACAAGTTCCCATTTAGGTGTTATAAAACTTCAACTAGCATTCGTTGCTTCTAAACTTAGTAGAGATAAATCTAGCTTTTTGCAAAACAACCCTAGAGTCTAGTGTCCTATTATCCAAAAAACCCTTTACTTGTTAGTACTAGTTTGCGAGTACTTAAAGAGTACTCATGGCTTTGTCCCTGGCTATTCCCATGGCCAGACTATGAAGAGGAGTACCTGGAGGATGGACCCCAGGAAGGTTACGACAACTAGGATCATCTCCCATCGTCAGCATTGCCTGTGACCCCGAAGATGGAGCTTCGCCTACGCTACCGTTATTATTACGTATTCCACTGCTTGATGTCGTATTAAGAACTGGATCATGAGATCCCTATTTGTGTAAGAACTTATGTACAGTTGTAATGGATGATGTACTATGGTATCCAATTCTATTATGTCTCGCAAAAATGGTAATCCTGGGATTGCGATGTATGGCATAACAGGCATCTGGGATTAAAAATCCGGGTGTTGACAGTACCGGATTTAGGTACCTAGCGAGGCAGAAAGAAAACAGGCCGCTTTTAGTGGCGGGCGGTAGTACGGGCCCGCCCGGGCGGTACTACCGCTCGGCCCAGAAAACAGATTGACACGCAAATATTCAAACAACAATAACTTTGACTGGAAGCTCCAATTGAGCCGATTCAAATTGCGTTGGATAGAGGACGACAAGGGCTTCCAAATAAAATGTGGAAATATTGATTATCACCAAGTGAGAAAGTATCAAGTAGAATAATGTGAGATACCTCACTTGGTGAGAAACCGAAAAGCCGCATAAATCAAAATCGCAACAAGATACATATGGGAGATCCGATTTTGATGAACAAGAGCTTGTTATGGAGTTTACCACAAGCTCTATATCCTCACATGGATAAGACCAAATAACAACCAAATACGATGATACAAGTATGCAAAGGTTTGAGCTCTCTCCGAACGATGTGACCGAATTACACATTCGAGAGCCCGTCTTGATAGTACGGTTTTCTATCCTAAACCCGGTCTCACACACACAACGTGGGACCGGCAAAAGGGAAAACCTATCAAGATAATACCTTTGCCTTGAGCGTTCCACTTGAGCTCGATGTAGACAATCTTGCCCTTCTCAAGATGGAACGCCTTTCTTAATTCCTCATCATCGACCTCGCATATTGAGCCCAACATATCTTCTTTGCATTTCATCGACCTTGAAGCCAACACATGCTCCAAGCGATGCCAATGGACAAATCCTACAAGTATAACTTAATACACACATTAGTCCATAAAGATTGTCATTAATTACCAAAACCACACATGGGGGCCCAACATGTTCTTTCAAGAATAGGGTGAGGCCTTTCGTGGCGCTGGTGGTCTTAGTACCGCTCACCCCTCCAGCGGAGACGTACTTCCCCTCAAAAGGAAGGAACTTCGGGATAACATCTTCGTTTCAACTTTCGGTGACTTCTATCCTCTTTCTCCTTATTGTTATTGTTTCTTGCTTGTCATATAGGTTCTCTCACTTAGTTGCATATCTAGAGCACTTACTTTGTGTCAAGCCTTAAATTAAAAAAGAAAATAAAAATTGAGTAGCGCCTATTCACCCTCCTCTAGTCGCTTATACCGATCTTTCAACTGCATATGTGGTACCCCTTATTGCTCTCTACTTGTTGCTGATATGTGTGGCATGGGTGACAAAGATTATATATAGCATCGGGAAGATGGTGAGCACCATCAGAACACGATGCTGGGATGTGTGATTTGTTGGAGATATGCCCTAGAGGCAATAATAAAAGTGTTTATTATTATATCTTTGTGCTTATGGTAAATGTTTACATTCATGCTATAATAGTATTAACCGGAAACATTAATACTTGTGTGATTTGTAAACTAAATTAGAGTCCCTAGTAAAGCATCTTTGTAATACTAGCTTGTTGGTTGGTAGATGATCATGGTTTCCCGATCATGAACATTGAGATGTTATTAACAACAAGATCATATCATTAGGAAAATGGTGTGCTGGACATACTCCTATAGATAAGCGTAGCATAAAGATCAAGTCATTTCAATAGTTTGTTTGCTATAAGCTTTCTGATACATAGTAATCTAATTCCTTCGAACATGAGATCATGCTAATCACCATCACCAGAAGAATGCTTTGATGACATCAAACAACACACCATAACTAGGTGGCTATAAAGGTGGAATTGTGTGTTCGGAAAGTATGTGTTGAGGCACATGGATCAAGAGTGGGATTTGTCCATCCATATGACGGATAGATATGCTCTGGGCCCTCTCGATGGAATGTCATCCAATTAGCTTGCAAGCATGTGAATGGCTCACAAGGGATCACATATCACGGGAACGAGAAAAGAGTACTTATCGGTAACAAGGTTGAACTAGGTATGCAGAGATACCGACGATCAAACCTCGGATAAGTAAACTATCGCGAGACAAAGGGAAATTGGTATCGTATGTAAGTGGTTCATTCGATTGCAAAGTAATTGTTGAAATATGTGGGAACCATATGAATTTCCAGATTCCTCTATTGGTTATTGATCGGAGAAATGTCCCGGTCATGTCCGCATAATTCACGAACCGTAGGGAGACACACTTAAGGATTCGATGTTGTTTAGTAGATATGGAATGTAAGTAGGGAGACCGAATGTTGTTCGGAGTCTCGGATGGGGTCCGGGATATCACGAGGAGATCCGAAATGGTCTGGAGAATAAGATTCATATAAGGAAAGTCCGATTCCGGAGTTCGGGAATGATTTCGATGTTTTCATCGGAGAGGTTCTAGAAGGGTCTAGAAAGTTCACCGGACCGGAAGGGGAATGGTTCATGAATGTGTCATGGTTAAGTGGAATGATTGGATCATGTCCTAGGTCAGTTGGTTGGGCATTTGCGAGAGAGAAATAAAGCTCTAAATTGAAAGTCAAAAGGGAGGTTTGAAAAGTCAAACTGGGACAATAGTTTTCTAGTGGAAGAAGGAAAGAATCCTTCTTTCTCTCCAACTTGGGTATGGGGAAGGATTCAAACTCCCCTCTCCAAAGCTTCCCTCCCTCTCATAAATAGAGGGGAGGGGCTGCCCCAAAGCACCACAACCAACCCTCCCCACCTTGCACTGTCGCCGCCGCCGCCGCACGCCGCCACCGATGTTGGCCCGTCGCTGTTGCCCTAGCCGCCATCGACACAACCTTCTCCTCTCCGACCTTCTAAACCTAGATCGTCGGAAACCCTAGATCCACCATAACCTGCTCCGGCTTAGGCGAAGCCCTGCAGGATCTTCCCTCTACTTCTGACACCACGCCATCGTGCTGCCGGAATCGCGAGGAGAGAACTACAAGCTTCGCTGCCTGCTGGAACA
The DNA here is from genome assembly GCA_916181665.1 of Avena sativa. Lineage (NCBI taxonomy): Eukaryota > Viridiplantae > Streptophyta > Magnoliopsida > Poales > Poaceae > Avena > Avena sativa. The sequence goes on along the minus strand of OV702283.1, from coordinate 147,311,073 downwards.
AGGGAGAGGAAGGTCTTCATCGAGTATCGAACGTGTGACCGATTGCGGAAGAGCTGCCGAAACACAGCGCCGGAAGGATCGTCTACGCGGTCTTGAGATCGACAAGTGTATGACTACATCATCCACGAGAATCTACTCTCGTTAACCGCTTTGGAATCTTCGAGGGTGAGTACTCTAATCGACTTGTTGCTACATCATCCACGAGAATCTGCTCTCGTTAATCGCTTTGTATCTACTTTGCTTTATTTTGTCTATACTTTGAGGTGTTTTTATATATTTTCTGGAACTAACCTATTAACAAGTTGCCATAGTGCCAATTGCCTGTTTTTTTGTTTTTGGTTCCAGAAAGGCAGCAAATCAATATTCTCAGAATTGGACGGGACAAAAGCCAAAGTTATTATTTTTCCCGGAGCAACACGGAACCACGAAGCAGAGCTGGAGGGGGGCCATAGGGTGGCCGCACCCCTAGGCGCGGGCAAGCCTTGGGTGCGCCCACAGGGGATGTGGGCCCCTGGACCCCCCCACCGACCTTGATTCATGCGCCTATAAGAATCCTCCGACCCAAAAACCCTAAATCATCCAGAAGAAATCCACGAAAACCTCTGTAGCGCTGCCACCGCCGAATGGGAGATTCGGGGGACAAAAAGTCTCTATTCCGGCACCCTGCCGGGACGGGGAAGTGCCCCTGATCCATCTCCATCGATCTCCATCGCCATCTTCATCCCCATTGCTGATTCCCATGATGAGGATGGAGTAGTTCTTCCTCAGGGCTAAGGGCTCTACCGGTATCTATGTGTTCATCTCTCTCTCTATGCATGATCTTGTGGTCATGAGCTTTGTAATCAAGTAGATCTACCTTGCTACTCAAGTGCTTCATTAGATCTCTGCTCTCCCCATGTGTGTGAAAATGACAGCGTGCATGCCATGGTGGCACTTAGGTTTGAGTCTACATAAATACTCTTTGTGCTTTAATAGATCTATGCTTTTACCCACGTGTGTGAAAGTGACAGCGTGCATACCGTGTGTGGCACTTTGGCTAGATTGAATATTTGTTATGAGTTATATTTGGATTTGGATGTCTCTATGAAATTGTGGTGTTTGTTGGAACCATCTAGCTCTCAAGGTGACAGTGTGGGGTTATCTAGATTGGGGAAGGCGGACTTTGAGGTGTGCTGTTATAGCCCTACCATGGATTAGAGTGTCCAACCGGAGAGTGGTTAAGAGTAGTATCATGAAGAGAGGATATTTATATGAGAAAGTGTTCACTAGTAAAAGTATGATCCCTATGCCTTGTTTCTAAGCATTGAAACACTATTTGCTACTAGATCTGTTGCATGTTTGCTTGCTTCCTTCTTGTTGCCTTTAGTCTTTGCCTCACCGTCAAGCTCTTTTCTGGCACCGTTACCACTTGTATTTCACTATCTCTTTGTTGAACTAGTGCACCTATATTGGGTGTGTTCGGGACACAAGAGACTTCTTGTATCTTGATTGCAGGGTTGCTTGAAAGGGAATACCTTTGACCACTTCCTCCCTGAGTTCGATAAACCTTGGGTAATCCACTTAAGGGAAACTTGTTGTTGTTCTACAAACCTATGAACTTGGAGGCCCAACAACTGTCTACAAGAATAGAAGTGCGTTGACATCAAGCTCTTTTCTGGCGCCGTTTCCGGGGAGGAAAGGTAAAAGGCACTCACACACGTTACCCCACGGCAAAGGCAAGCCAGAAAGCTCTTTTCTGGCGCTGTTGCCGGGGAGGTAAGGTAAAAGGTACTCACATCCTCCGGTGTGAGTGCTCGAAGTTATTTCCTTTAGATTCTGCAATTTTGTCTTTTTGTTTCTTGTTTTCACTAGTATTTATCTTGAATTAGGACATGAAGTGTTTGAAGAGAAAATTAAAAAACCTATGGAACTTTATTTGCATGGTAATAGAAATGTTATTAGTATGAATTCTTTGGACACCATTATTGCTAATGCTATGGAAAAGTCTAAGCTTGGGGAAGCTAGTTTTTATGAAAATGATCTTTTTAGTTCCCCAGCTTTGGAAGATAGCTATTCTATTGCTTATGATGATACCAAACCTCCAATATATGATGATTACAATGATGAATATGATATTTTCAGTCCACCTACTATTGAGGAGAAAGTTAATTGTGATTACAATCTGCCTCCTATATTTGATGATTATGGTGATGAGAATAATAATGATAGCTATTTTGTTGAATTTTCTCCCACTACAATTAATAAGAATGACTATGCTTATGTGGAGAGTAATAATCATTATATGCTTGTGTCTCATGATAAGAATGTTTTATGTGATAGTTATATTGTTAATTTTATTCATGTTGCTACTGAAAGTTATTATGAGAGAGGGAAACATGGTCTTATGCACCTCACAAATATTAAGTTTCCCCTCTTTATGTTGAAAATCTTGAAGTTGCACTTGTTTTGCTTCCCTATGCTTGTTGCTTTGTGCTTTCATGACTTGTTTATTTACAAGATTCCTATGCATAGGAAGTGGGTTAGACTTAAATGTGTTTTGAATTTGCTTCTTGATGCTCTCTTTTACTTCAATTCATATTTCTTATGTGAGCATCTTCTCAAACTATCAAGCCTAACTTAAAGGCGGTAAAGAAAAGTACTTGTTGGGAGATAACCCAAGAGTTTTCTTGAGTCTTGGAAGTTATTACTTCAGTAATGACCTCTCCTTATCCTTTTTGTTTGTTTTTTGTGCCAAGAATGATGTAGCATCCCAATTGTCTAACAATTGTAATGCTACTTGCCTAGTCTATATTTTGCTACCTTCCTACATATCATACTTGCATTGCATAATATCATACTCATGTCACCATGCCACCTTGCATTTGAGCATCATATAAAACCCCTCTTATTGGTTCTTATCACATATGTATTATATTGTATCACTTATATTTGCCTATTGATACATTGTATTTTTTTCTTGATAAATTGCTATATGCCCAATATGAGTTGAGGGTATCTCTTTTAAAATCCTTTCACCCACTAACTTGACATACCAACCTCCTTTTGATACTATCTACCTCTACTCATTCCACATGGTACCATATGGTTCTTTTATTTTGTTGGATTTAATTCTTCCACGTGACCATGTGTGGTTCTATATCTATCCATAATTCAAATCCACCTCTATTCATAACCCTTCTTTCTGTTCTCTTCTTATGGGCCTAGTTCTTATTTTTTCCATTGTGTGATATTCTATTCATAGCCCCTTATGCTATTATCTCTCTCTATCTCCCTCTTCAAAACCTAGCTAAATCCTAGCTAGCTAATCCAAGGCCTAAAAATCCAAACCCATATGGCATGTGGGATTCTCTTCTTTTGGATTTGATCTTGCCCATAGTTCATAGTGTGGATCCATCCTTTTAATTAACTACATCCTCCTTATTCTACTAGTGTTTGGCACTCGCTCTTTCTCACATGCATAGTGCCTAATTGTTCTCACAATTCTAGCCGTACATGCACCAACAACACCTCCATCTAAGTCACATGAAATTATGTCCATCTCATGTACTTGTATCTCTTGTTCAAATTATTGAGTTTTTGTTTTATTTAATTTTGTCCAATCCTTGTTTTCAAACTTTGCCCTAGTTTCAATTTCAAGGCAAACTCAAGTGGTTCAATTTCTAAAATTCAGTCCAATAGCAGCAGTACAGCCGGACACCTCCCTGTTGCCACCCATCTACACCATCTCGCTACCGAACCCTGGTGCCCTCCTGGCCTCTGCCCTGGTGCAGCCAAGCCACGCCTTCTCTCCCTACGTCCTGGACCTGTAGACCATCTCCTCTCATGCGCGCCTATCTCACATGCCCTGTCGCACCTAAGCACTCACACGCCTCGCGTGCTCTCCCTTTCTCCCTTCTGATAAAGCTGGGTGAGGCGCCACCAACCCCCACCTAGATCAGCATCCCTCACTTCCCCTCTCCTTCTTCCTCCATAAGAAAACCCTCTAGCCCCCAGATCACCATCCCCGCCTCGCCAAGCTCTCTCGCCGCCGGCTGCCGTTGTGCCGAACGGGCGCTTGCTCCTGGTTTGGTGCGGAACAAGGAGGAGACTCAGTGCCTCGTCACGGTGCACGTCGCCGCTCGCCGCCGCGGAAGCCACGCACGTCGTCGCTGCCCACATACCTGCAGGCACTGTCGCCTCCTGCCTCGTCTCATTGTAGCCCCATCAGGTTATCCGTCGGCGCCAAGAAATCCCAAGGTGACTGCCTGCTTCTCCCTGACACCTTCCCCTCTCTGTCCTCTCCGTCGACCGGCGTAGCCACGCCGCGCCACCATGGCCGCGAACGCTGACAGCAGCAGCCCCACGCACTGGAGTACCTGCCACCCCTCTTTTCACATACCCACCGCGACCACCGTAGTTAGCCTCCACCAAAAATCCAAACAACAACTTTGTAGTCTGTTAATCCCTCTTTCCATTCCTGAAGAAATCACTCAATTTGGATCTCTCTATCACCGGGAATCGTTGGGCAGAGTAGGCACGAACTCGCTGTTTTAACTGAACTTCGCTGAGACAGTTTGCAACTCAGTTAGATCCCCTCAGTTCGTCGATGATTACCGGCCGCTGCATCCCTCCTTTGTAGAAACTTCCTGAACGAAACTTGTACTTCTTTGTATCCTCTACAACTTTGATCTTTACGGCGTCACGAAATTCTCTACATATTAGTATCGACATCCAAATTCGGCATCAGCTAGCTGATTTTGTAGGCAAAATTTCAGTTCCGTCAGGTCCGGAGCCATTTCCCCCCGGAACCTTTGATAAAAAGGCCCCTGGGTTTTCCACCTAATCAACCCGTGGACCCGGTTTGATCACGTGTCGCTTCCAGCCCAGTGAGCGCGCGTGTGGCCCCTTGTTGTCCCAGGTCCCGCATGTCAGTGGGATGGGTACATCTAACCCGAGTGACAAAAGCCCTGAGTCTTTTCTAGATTTCAAATTTAATCTAATTCTTTCCTGTTCAAATACAAATTTACTGTTAACTTTCAAATAAATTGGAATTTGAATATTTTACCAACATGAAATCTTCTTTAATTTTGTATATGAATCCAAATATAAATTTGAAACGTTTCAAATCTAACTCAAACTAGTCAAACCTTTGATTTTGACCACTCTTCAATAATTTTGACTTTAATAATAATTTTAAATTTATAATTCCAAATAAAGTATAATATATGTTTTTGAATCAGAAAAATGTGAGGAATCTGTTTATGCTATTTATAATAATATTTGAGCAATTTAAAATTTTAGAATTATTAAATATTAACAAATGCCTATTTTTTTAATAATTGCATAACTTTAAAACCGTAAATCCGAATACGATATGTCCAAATCGATCAGCGCGACGAGACCTCTCCAACCATGTTATCCATGTTATCATTTGCATCATGCATTAAGAGCAGTTTTATAATTAGTACTATTTATATAAGGAAAACATGATAAATAAAATTGGAAACTAATTGTTTCTTATTAATAATGCCTCACGAATGCTATATCATCAATGTGTTATGCCTCTAATACTTTTTTGACATAGTTTGCATCATTAAGTTTCCATGTCATGCATCTATCATGATCATGCCGATTCTTCCGTATTAGTTGTGATTTCTGCATCGCTTGTTTCTTCTAGCGCTTTGCTTCTTCCTGGATAGGACGATGAGATGTTGTGAGCTTCGACAAGTCTTCGTACGTGAATCTCTGGCTATGTTTTTAGGCGACCATTCTCCCCCTTTCCACCTATCTTACTTTTATAGTCTTTATTTCCTCATGTTGATCTATTGCTATCTGTGTTGCAATTCTCTAGTTTTTGTATCTGTGATACCCTTGCAGCCATTATATTGCCTTGGACACATCCTATTACCTGTTGTTTGGTAGATAGTTAGCCTTGCGAGTCATAGTTGCTTGCACAGGTGTTGCTTTGCACCATCGATATTCCACAGTTGTTGGAGAAATGCCTCATGCTTTATATTGGAGATGATCATGACTTTAATTACAGTTTAATAACTAAAATTGAAGTAGGTAAATAATGCAGAGGCATAGGTGGCCAATAGATGTTATTTGGTTTTTAACCGTTCACTTGTGTCCCGTAGGACCCCGAGTACTTGATACCTGTTCTTTGAATATTCGCACTATCCGAATGTGGGACCATGAATCCCCTTAGCCAGAGCTTGAGTCATATATTATTTCTTGGGGCCACAAAGTAGTTTGGGGCTTTATTACTATTCTATACTTATTCCATGCTTTACTTCTTTATTTACTATTGCGGGTGGAGCGCCTGTACTATTTTGGATCGCGGCACGATTTCGCGGTATCGACAAGCCTAGTCACACTTTCGGGTTTCCAGTTGTTTATAACCGTTCTCGCAAACCTCTGGGTCCGTCTCGGAGCCGGCCAACTTCGTCGCAGGTAGCTTGGTGGGGTGGCCCCCTGAAATATTATATGAACCTTGCAATTGCTCTGTCATGATGCCTTGTTGGGTTTTCATTTGGTTTTTCCCGAGGTTGATCGTGCGTGTGTTGCTATTTGTGCCCCTTGCAAGGTAAAACTTTCTGAAAGCCGTGTCCGCGGTTATGGACGACTTGGAGCACAATATCTCGATCATAGACAACTATAACTAAAGGAGTGCTATAAATTTGACTTTATAATGACTAGTAATCAGCTTCACTACAACGGAATGGCTAAATAAAAGTACCAACAACTGCTGGTTTTGTGATGCCTCATGCTATATATATCTGACTAGTAAGTATTGCAACTACAACGGAATGGTTAACTAAAACTGCCCACTGTTTATAATATCAGGATGACTCATGCTATCTATATCTGACTGGTAACTGCCGCAACTATAACAGAATGAATAAAATTGCCAACTATGTGAGTTCCTCGGTTGACTTCCTCGGTTGGTCTCGAGGGGGAAATACCAGGATGGACATGCTTGGTGATAGTTTCAGGTTGGATTCGAATAGGTCTTTCTTATCCCTATCTGATAGCCACCAGTTGTATTGAGTCTTTATAGGTTGTTTAGTCCATGCTGCGCTGCCGCTTCAGTCCACCATACCTATGTAGGCGAGGACCGCCGAATTCTAGTCTCGCCGTGTACCGGCCTTAGTACTGACCGCTCTCTTTTTTCCTTTGCCCTTTATCAGCACCCCTTTTGTTTAAGAAGGTTTTGAGATCGACATCGTTAGCAGGGTTACCCTTCCGGCTTGGCCTGGGCAGGGTTATGGACGCCATTGGTTATTCTTCAGGGCTCTTAGCTCAATTTGCATCTTGTCCGTACTCGGACGCTGTATCATTTTAAAGGTGATTTGGATCTTTGTATTATATATCTGTATTCTTGACTCTTTGAGTCATTGTTGTATATATCTGTTCTGTGGGTTCCATCGTGGACTATTGTGTAATGGTATTACTTCGTTTTCCACCCGCACGAAAGTGCCTGGTGGACACCTTTGACTCGTTTCTATGCGGGTTTGGCAGGAACCGTTGAAACTTGTATAGGGCCGATTCTCAGGGTGTTACAAATGACCTCTAATGAGAGGGAAATAAGATTTGGGGAGTTGTTGTCCCGAAACAGATTTCTCTTCTCCACCATAAAAATCTGTGAGGAGTCTCTGTAAGTCGGATTGAGCTGAAAAACTACGAATAAATCCCCCAGTATGTTAGCTAACTTTCGTTAGTTTAACAATTTTTTATTTGAGAAACATAAGGTCTTCGAAAAAATTGGTTTCTACCTGCTGGTCTGTTTTGACAGATTTCTGTCATTATTTGTATTTGCTTCTTACTGATTCCTTTTTGGGTTCTTTTTGGGAAATTAAGCTTTTTGAGGGAGTTGCTACAGTAGCTTGTGTTTTTAGTGAAAAGTTTTGCTGTTCCAAATCTTTTCTTAAGGGTCTAATATCTTTTGAATACACTAATGTTGCTAATAAAGATTGTGTGAAGTTTTGTATGAAGGAATAATTTCAGGTGTAGAGAGAGAATGATGTAATGAGATGAAGAATGGACAAAAGCTCAAGCTTGGGGATGCCACCCCGGTGTCACCCCAAGAAATATCCAAGAGGTACAAGCGTCAAAGCTTGGGGATGCCCAAGGCATCCCCTTCTTCATCAATAAAAAGCTCAGGTCTTTCTAGACACTTCGTTTTTATTATTTCATGCACGGTTGTGCTGTTCTTGGAGCATCTTAGTTTTTGTTTGCTTTGATTATTTTTCTTAGTTTGATTGAGTAATTTGGTTGGTTACACCACACTTCTTTTGGAGAGAGACACACTCTGTTTCTATTGCTTAGAACACTCTAGTTTTCACTCTTATTGTTTTGTGAGTGTTCACTTTTGCTAGCATTGTGTTCAGCCTTTGTTTTCTTGTGCTTTCAGCTTAGAACTTTTTAGTTATTCTTTGTGGATTTGTGAGACAAGCTCACTAATCTTTATTGATTATTATCTTTGTGAGTTGTTTCAAATAAGTTTGCTTGGTGTTGGAAATGAGTAGTAAGTTCTTGCTTGAAGTGCAAGAGGAGCTTGCATTGACTGTGACTTAGACTTTAGCATGACATGCTAGGTGTTGTTTTAGCATTATGCTTAGTGATTATTGTTGTAGCATGTATTGTTCCAAACAATTGGGATTTCTTAGTGTGCCTTGAAGAAATTATGCGTTGTTTTAGCATGCAAAAGCATAGTATTGTGGTATTCTCCTTTGATGCTTTGCTTGGGTTAACTTGGCACATGATTACACCATGTTATGACTATGACAAGTCACCATTAGCCTCTGTGATCATTTAGTCCTTGACTTGTAGTACCACTCTTTGCTTTGGTTAGTATGCTTTGTTGCTCTGCATGATTATGACCATTATGCTCTGTTAGTTGGTTGCTCCCAGTCTTTTGCTAGCCTCCACTTGTATGAGTAAGTTCTACTTATGCTTCCAACTCTCAACAAACCAAGTTATTCCAAAGTGTCCACTATAAACTCCTATGCATGTTGTGTTACACCATTCCAAGTATATTCTTGTTTTCAACTATCTTCCAATTAAAAACTATTTTGTTATGTGAAAACTTAGTGATTAAATCCCTCACGAACTTGATGGCACACTTTATATTCTTTGCCCCTAATAAACTTGAACCATTGTGACAACCTTGTTGTATATGCTTGCACTTATAAGTTGGAATTAGCAGAACCGTCTGTCACGGGAAACGTTTTCAACATTGCACTTGTACTTTGTACTCAGTTGATATCATGTTGTTTTTTCTATGGATGTCACTGGTGTGAAATAAAGAGGGAACTTGTAAGTCCATGGAGTTTGTATTCTGTGTTAGATAAATGCCTGGGCCGCTAGCCTAAGCCATGCCTAATCATGGTGGAAACTTGCATCATCACCATAGTGAGCTATCTATGAAGCATACTTAATAAAAATATATGCATATGGTAAATAAAAAGATTGCTGAGATGCTCATTGTCTGCTTGCCTTGTCATTTTGGTTATGGGAAAGCTCCTGTACCATGTGCAAGGGGTACCCCGTTGGTGGTTCTCAATGATCTGCAAATACTTACAATGACAAGAACTTACCTGGTCCCAAAGTTGAGTATGCATGAGGAGTGGCCCTCGTATTCAAGAGACTTGAGATTGCCAACTTATACTTCGTCAAGCATATACTCCATCTTTGCCACTTTAACCTTAATCACTTCAAGATTCTTGTGATAGGGGCAATGAGGGCTGAAAGCTAACAAGTACCATAATTTTTGGAAGCTCTTTTTGAAACTTGTAATCCCTGCTTCCTTTACAAAAAGGCCTTTCTTCCACCATTATTGAGTCTCCACATTCTACCTTTAGCACCATTAAGAGAGCATAGTTGTCATTCTGTGTGCAGTGTTCCAAAGCTTATTGATTGATGCATATTGTGATATTACTTATTCTTGTGCTATTTGTTTCTAGTCACCCTTGTGAACTTTGAAGGTGTCCTATGCATCTATATTGCTACTCTATGAGGGACAAGCTGGTTGCCACTATGCTATGTTTTCTGTATGTGAAACAAACAAATGTTTTTCAATGCATGTTATTCACGATCTTTGTTTGTAGCCTTTCATGTTGCATGCATAGTTACTATGTCCTATTGTTAGAACTCCATTATTTCATGCACATGTTTAGAGTTTTTTGATCCCAGCTTTCAATGCTTGCAAATGGTTGGATCTTTAATGTGAGGGTGCATGTCACCTCAAAAATTATTCTTTTTATTACTTACCTACTCGAGGACAAGCAGGAGTTAAGCTTGGGGATGCTTGATATGTCGGAAACGTATCTATAATTTTTTATGTTCCATGCTTGTTTTGTATATACTTTGCTTTGCTTTGTCTATACTTTGAGGTGTTTTTATATGTTTTTTGGAACTAACCTATTAACAAGTTGCCACAGTGCTAGTTGCCTGTTTCTTCTGTTTTTGGTTCCAGAAAGGCAGAAAATCAATATTCTCGGAATTGGACAGGACAAAAGCCAAAGTTATTATTTTTCCTGGAGCAACACGGAACCACGAAGCAGAGCCGGAGGGGGGCCATAGGGTGGCCGCACCCCCTAGGCGCGGGCAAGCCCTGGGGGCGCCCATAGGGGGTGTGGGCCCCCTGGACCCCCACCGACCTTGATTCCTGCGCCTATAAGAAGCCTCCGACCCAAAAACCCTAAATCATCCAGAAGAAATCCACGAAAACCTCTATAGAGCCGCCACCGCCGCTGAAGGGGAGATTCGGGGGACATAAAGTCTCTGTTCCGGCACCCTGTCGGGACGGGGAAGTGCCCCCAGAGCCATCTCCATCGATCTCCATCGCCATCTTCATTACCATTGCTGATTCCCATGATGAGGAGGGAGTAGTTCTTCCTCAGGGCTAAGGGCTCTACCGGTAGCTATGTGTTCATCTCTCTCTATGCATGATCTTGTGGTCATGAGCTTTGTAATCAAGTAGATCTACCTTGCTACTCAAGTGCTTCATTAGATCTCTGCTCTCCCCATGTGTGTGAAAATGACAACGTGCACACCATGGTGGCACTTAGGTTTAAGTCTACATAAATACTCTTTGTGCTTTAATAGATCTATGCTTTTCCCCACATGTGTGAAAGTGACATCGTGCATACCGTGTGTGGCACTTTGGCTAGATTGAATATTTGTTATGAGTTATATTTGGAGTTGGATGTCTCTATGAAATCGTGGTGTTTGTTGGAACGATCTAGCGCTCAAGGTGATAGTGTGGGGTTATCTAGATTGGGGAGGCAGACTTAAGGATTTGATGTAGTTTAGTAGATATGGAATGCAAGTAGGGAGACCTAATGTTGTTTGGAGTCTCGGATGGGATTCGGGATATCACGAGGAGATCCGTAATGGTCTGGAGAATAAGATTCATATAAGGAAAGTCTGATTCCGGAGTTCGGGAATGATTTCGATGTTTTCATCGGAGAGGTTCTAGAAGGGTCTAGAAGGTTCACCGGACCGGAAGGGGAATGGTTCATGAATGTGTCATGGTTAAGTGGAATGATTGGATCATGTTCTAGGTCACTTGGTTGGGCATTTGTGAGAGAGAAATAAAGCTCTAAATTGAAAGTCAAAAGGGAGGTTTGAAAAGTCAAACTGGAACAATAGTTTCCTAGTGGAAGAAGGAAAGAGTCCTTCTTTCTCTCCAACTTGGGTTTGGGGAAGGATTCAAATTCCCCTCTCCCAAGCTGCCCTCCCTCTCATAAATAGAGGGGAGGGGCTACCCCAAAGCACCACAACCAGCCCTCCCCACCTTGTGCCGCCGACGCTGCCGCCCAAGCCGTCGCCTCGCGTCGCTGTCGGCCCGTCGCCGTCGCCTCGCGTCGCCGCCGGCCCGTCGCCGTCGCCCTAGCCGCCGCTGACACCACCTCCTCCTCTCCGTCCTTCTAAACCTAGATCGCCAGAAACCCTAGATCCACCATAACCTGCTCCGGCTTAGGCGAAGCCCTGAATCTTCCCTCTACTTCTGACATCACGCCGTCGTGCTGCCGGAATCGCGAGGAGAGAACTACAACCTCTGCTGCCTACTGGAACAAGGGAGAGGAAGGTATTCATCGAGTACCGAACGTGTGGCCGACTGCGGAAGCGCTGCCGGAACACAGCGCCGGAAGGATAGTCTATGCGATCTTGAGATCGACAAGTGTACGACAACATCATCCACGAGAATATACTCTCGTTAACCGCTTTGGAATTCTTCGAGGGTGAGTACTCTAATCGACTCGTTGCTACAATCTAGTAGATAGATCTTGGATTGTTTGTGTGCATGCGATAGATTTTTTTGTTTTACATGCTATGAACCCCTACAGTGGTATCAGAGCCGTGTCTATATGTAGATCTGTTGCACGAGTAGAACACAATGGTCATTATGGGCGGTGGTGATTTTATTATCAATTGATTTTTATGTACTTTGCATCTTGCGGTATGATGGGATGAAGCGGCCCGGGCTAACCTTACATGACATCGTTCATGAGACTTGCTCCACGCTTAACATGCAACTTGTATTGCATAAGTGGCTTTGCGGGTTTCTGTCTCTTCCATCATAGTATAGATTCAATTTACAACGGGCACTTGATACTTAAAGCATCAACGTTGTGGTTCTTGTTCGTAAGTTAGAACGACACTTATTGAAAGCCCCAAACCACGTAAAATATGCAAAAAAATTAGAGGCGTCTAACTTTGTTTTACAGGGGTGTGCTGTGATGTGATATGGCCATGATTGTGATTATATGTGATGTATGCAATGTTCCTTATTGTAAGTTGGCAACCGGTAGGAGCCATATGGTTGTCTTTTAATTCCGTTAAGACCTGCGTGTCTATTATTCAAAGTAGTTGTAATAGTTGATGCTGGTGGATGACAACCATGGAGCGACGCCATTGACCTTGACGCAATGCCGGTGATGATGGAGATCATGTTCGTGCTTGAAGATGGAGATCGGAAGCACAAGAAGAAAGGCCATATCATATCACATATTATGAATTGCATGTGATGTTAATCCTTTTATGCATCTTGTATTGCTTAGTTCGCGATGGTAGCATTATAATATGATCCCTCTCACAAAATTTCAAGTTATAAAGTGTTCATCCTTAGTAAGCACCGTTGCTAAAGCTCGTTGTTTCGAAGCACCACGTGATGATCGGGTGTGTTAGATTCTGCGAGTGTATACAACGGGAGCAAGCCAGATTTTCTCATGCAGAAGCTAAGGTTTGATCTTGACGAGCCTAGCATGTACAGACATGGTCTTGGAACACGGATCACCGAAAGGTAAAGCATGAGTCATATAGTAGATATGATGAACATGTTGATTGTTCGCCATTGAAGCTACATCATATCTCGTGATGATCGGTTTTGATGTGGTGGATTTGGTTCGTGTGATCACTAAAACAATGTGAGGGATATTGTTTTGAGTGGGAGTTCACCTAGATTAATTTAACTATTAATTAGAACTCAATTTGTCATAAACTTAGTCTAAACTATTGCAAATATGTTGTAGATCAATGGCGGCCCCTACCATCAATTTTAATGCATTCCTAGAGAAAGAAAAGTTGAAAAACAATGGAAGCAACTTCGCGGATTGGCTCCGCAACTTGAGGATTGTCCTCAATTCTGGTAATTTGACCTATGTGCTGGATGCACCACTGGGTGACCCACCTGCAGCTGATGCTACCGATGAGATGAAGAATGTTTTCCTCACTTAGAAGAATCAGTACTCCACAGTTCAATGTGCTATCTTATATGGTTTGGAATCGGAGCTTCAAAAAAGGTTTGAGAACCATGACCCACATGATATTGTCCATGAACTCAAAATGATATTTGAGGCTCACGCGGCAGTTGAGAGTTATGAAGCTTCTGAAAAGTTCTTTAACTGCAAGATGGAAGAGGGCAGCTCCGTTAGTGAGCACGTGCTTAAGATGTCTGGGCATGCAAGCAAGCTTCAAATCTTGGGTATAGTGATTCCTAACGCTTTGGGGATTCACCGTGTATTCCAATCACTACCATGAAGTTACAAGAACTTTGTGATGAACTACAATATGCAAAACATGGACAAGTCGTTGCCCGAACTCTTCTCCATGTTAAAGTCTGCGGAAGTGGAGATCAAGAAAGAGCACCAAGTGTTGATGGTCAATAAGACCACCAAATTCAAGAATCAAGGCAAGTCTAAGAAAAAGGGAAACTTCAAGAAGGGCGGTAAGAAAGTTACCGTGCCGGCGAAGAAGACCAAGACTGGGCCTAAGCCTGATATTGAGTACTTTTACTGCAAGGGAGAAGGTCACTGGAAGCGGAATTGCCCTAAATACTTGGCGGATTTAAAGAACGGAAAGATCAAGAAGAAAGGTATATCCGATATACATATTATTGATGTGTATCTCACTAGTAATCGTAATAGTGCCTGGGTATTTGATACTGGTTCGGTTGCTCATATTTGTAACTAGAAACAGGTGCTGCAGAATAGACGGAAACTAGCGAAGAACGAGGTGACGATGCGCGTTGGAAATGGATCAAAGGTTGATGTGATCACGGCCGGCACGCTACCTCTTCATCTACCATCGGGATTAGTTTTATACTTAAATAATTGTTATTTGGTGCCTGTGTTGAGCATGAACATTATATCCGGATCATGTTTATTGCGAGACGGTTACTTGTTTAAGTTCAAGAATAATGGTTGTTCGATTTATACGAGTATTATGTTTTATGCACATGCACCTTTGATAGATGGTCTATTCTTCTTGAATCTCGATTGTAGTAATACACATATTAATAACATTGAAGCTAAACGTTTGAAATTGAGCGATAACTCGACCTATATGTGGCACTATCGTCTTGGTCACATTGGAGTGAAGCGTATGAAGAAACTCCATTCCGATGGACTTCTTGAATCACTTGATTTTGAATCACTTGAAAGATATGAAGCATGTCTGATGGGTAAAATGACTAAGACTCCATTTTCTGGTATGATGGAGCGAGCTACAGACTTATTGGAAATCATACATACCGATGTTTGTGGTCCAATGAGTGTATCATCGCGTGGTGGTTATCGTTATGTTCTTACCTTCACGGATGACTTGAGTAGATATGGGTATATCTATTTCATGAAACATAAGTCCAAAACTTTCGAGAAGTTTAAGGAATTTCAAAGTGAAGTAGAGAATCAACGTAACAAGAAGATTAAGTTTCTATGATCTGATCGTGGAGGTGAATATATAAGTTACGAGTTTGGCGAGCATTTGAAGAAATGCGGAATACTTTCACAATTGACACCGGCGGGAACACCACAACGTAATAGTGTGTCCGAACATCGCAATCGAACTCTCTTAGATATGGTTCGTTCTATGATGTCACTTATAGATTTACCGCTATCATTTTGGGGTTATGTATTAGAAATAGCCGCTTTCACTTTAAATAGGGCACCATATAAATCCGTTGAAACGACATCGTATGAATTATGGTTTGGGAAGAAACCGAAATTGTCGTTTCTTAAAGTTTGGGGTTGCGAAGCTTATGTAAATAAGTTATAGCCCGACAAGCTTGAACCCAAAGCGGAAAAATGCGTCTTCATAGGATACCCAAAGGAAACTATTGGGTATACCTTCTATCATAGATCCGAGGGCAAAATCTTTGTTGCCAAGAATGGATACTTTTTAGAGAAGGAGTTTCTCTCGAAAGAAGTGACTGGAAGGAAAGTAGAACTCGACGAGGTTGTTGAACCTTCGGTCAGACTTGAGAGTAGCGCAGCACCGGAAGTGGTCCCTGTGGCGCCTACACCAATAAGAGAGGAAGCTAATGATGTTGATCATGAAACTTCGGTTGAAGTTACTACGAAACCTCGCAGGTCAACAAGAACGCATACCACTCCTGATTGGCATGATCCCGTTATGAGTGTCATGTTGGTGGACAACACCGACGACCTGCGACATATGAGGAAGCAATGCCGAGCCTAGAGTCCAATAAATGGCAAGAAGCCATGAAATACGATATTGGATACATGTACGAAAACCAAGTATGGACTTTGATGGACTTACCGGATGGTCGGAAGGCTGTCGAGAACAAATGGGTTTTCAAGAAGAAAACAGATGCTGATGGTAATGTTACTGTCTATAAAGCTCGACTTGTCGCAAAAGGGTTTCGACAAATTCAAGGAGTTAACTACGATGAGACTTTCTCACCGGTAGCGAAGCTAAAGTCTGTGAGTATTTTGTTAGCAATCACTGCATATTATGATTTTGAGATATGGCAGATGGATGTCAAAACGGCGTTCCTCAATGGAGACATTGATGAAGAGTTGTATATGGTACAACCCAAAGGTTTTGTCGATCCGCAATATGCTAACAAGGTATGCAAACTTCAACAGTCCATTTATGGATTGAAGCAAGCATCTCGAAGTTGGAATCAACGTTTTGATAAGGTAATCAAAAGCTTTGGTTCTATACAAACTTATGGAGAAGCTTGTATTTACAAGAAAGTGAGTGAGAGATCTGTAGCATTCTTAATACTATATGTAGATGACATATTGTTTATTGGAAATGATGTAGACCTTCTTAATAGTGTCAAGTATTATTTGAATAATAGTTTTTCAATGAAAGATCTTGGCGAAGCAGCTTACATATTAGGCATAAAGATTTATAGAGATAGATCAAGACGACTAATATCATTGTCACAGAGTATATATTTGGACAAAGTTCTAAAGAGGTTTGGAATGGAAGAAATCAAGAAAGGGTTCTTGCCCATGTTGCCCAATACGACCTTGAGTAAAACTCAAAGTCATGCAACGGTAGAAGATAGAGAAAGGATGAGTAAGACTCCCTATGCCTCAGCCATAGGATCTCTTATGTATGCCATGCTATGTACTAGACCCGACATTGCATATGCTGTTAGTTTGACTAGCAGATATCAAAGTGATCCAGGAGTGGATCATTGGACAACGGTCAAAAACATCCTTAAGTACTTGAGAAGGACTAAGCATATGGTTATTTCTTATGGAGGTGATGAACAACTCGTTGTTAATGGTTACACCGATGTTAGTTGGAACACCGATCCGGATGATTCTAAGTCTCAACCTGGATACATATTTATTTTGAATGGTGCAGCAGTTAGCTGGAGGAGTGTAAAGCAAAACGTTGCGGCGAGATCTTCAACTGAATCGGAATACATAGCTGCTTCGGAGGCTTCACAAGAGGCGATATGGATGAAGGATTTCATTGCAGAGCTCGGTGTAGTTCCAAGTGCGTTGGACCCAATGTCTATCTACTGTGATAACATGGGCGCCATAACCAATGCGCAAGAACCAAGGTCACACAAGAAGCTGAAGCATATCAAGATGCGTTTTCACGCTATTCGAGAGCATGTCCAAGATTATGACATGAAGATTTGCAAAGTACACACAGATCTGAATGTGGCGGATCCATTGACTAAACCTTTCCCGAGGGCAAAACATGACCAACACCAAACCGCCATGGGTGTTCGGTATATTACCATGTAATCTATATTAGTTGACTCTAGTGCAAGTGGGAGACTATTGGAGATATTCCCTAGAGGCAATAATAAAAGTGGTTATTATTATATCTTTGTGTTTATGATAAATGTTTACATTCATGCTATAATAGTATTAACCGGAAACATTAATACTTGTGTGATTTGTAAACTAAATTAGAGTCCCTAGTAAAGCCTCTTTGTAATACTAGCTTGTTGGTTGATAGATGATCGTGGTTTCCCGATCATGAACATTGAGATGTTATTAACAACAAGATCATATCATTAGGAGAATGGTGTGATGGACATACTCCTATAGATAAGCGTAGCATAAAGATCAAGTCATTTCAATAGTTCGTTTGCTACAAGCTTTCTAATACATAGTAACCTAATTCATTCGACCATGAGATCATGCTAATCACCATCACCGGAAGAATGCTTTGATGACATCAAACAACACACCGTAACTGGGTGGCTATAAAGGTGGCATTGTGTGTTCGGAAAGTATGTGTTGAGGCACATGGATCAAGAGTGGGATTTGTCCATCCATATGACGGATAGATATGCTCTGGGCCCTCTCGGTGGAATGTCATCCAATTAGCTTGCAAGCATATGACTGGATCACAAGGGATCACATATCACGTGAACGAGAAAAGAGTACTTATCGGTAACGAGGTTGAACTAGGTATGCAGAGATACCGACGATCAAACCTCGGATAAGTAAACTATCGCGAGACAAAGGGAAATTGGTATCGTATGTAAGTGGTTCATTCGGTCGCAAAGTAATTGTTCAAATATGTGGGAACCATATGAATTTCCAGATTCCTCTATTGGTTATTGATCGGAGAAGTGTCTCGGTCATGTCCACATAATTCACGAACCGTAGGGAGACACACTTAAGGATTTGATGTTGTTTAGTAGATATGGAATGTAAGTAGGGAGACCGAATGTTGTTCGGAGTCTTGGATGGGATCCGAGATATCATGAGGAGATCCTAAATGGTCTGGAGAATAAGATTCATATAAGGAAAGTCCGATTCTGGAGTTCTGGAATGATTTTGATGTTTTCATCGGAGAGGTTCTAGAAGGGTCTAGAAGGTTCACCGGACCGGAAGGGGAATGGTTCATGAATGTGTCATGGTTAAGTGGAATGATTGGATCATGTCCTAGGTCACTTGGTTGGGCATTTGCGAGAGAGAAATAAAGCTCTAAATTGAAAGTCGAAAGGGAGGTTTGAAAAGTCAAACTGGGACAATAGTTTCCTAGTGGAAGAAGGAAAGAGTCCTTCTTTCTCTCCAACTTGGGTTTAGGGAAGGATTCAAACTCCCCTCTCCCAAGCTGCCCTCCCTCTCATAAATAGAGGGAAAGGGCTTCCCCAAAGCACCACAACCAGCCTTCCCCACCTTGCGCCGCTGACGCCGCCGCCCAAGCCATCACCGCCACCGTGCCGCCGCCCAGCGCCGCCACCGGCCCGTCGTCGTCGCCCTAGCCGTCGCCGACACCACCTCATACTCTCCGGCCTTCTAAACCTAGATTGCCGGAAACCCTAGATCCACCATAACCTGCTCCGGCTTAGGCGAAGCCCTGCAGGATCTTCCCTCTACTTCTGACACGACGCCATCGTGCCGCTGGAATCGCGAGGAGAGAACTACAACCTCCGCTGCCTACTGGTACAAGGGAGAGGAAGGTCTTTATCGAGTACCAAACGTGTGACCGACTGCGGAAGCGCTGCCGGAACACAGCGCCGAAAGGATCGTCTATGCGATCTTGCGATCGGCAAGTGTACGACTACATCATCCACGAGAATCTGCTCTCGTTAACCGTTTTAGAATCTTCGAGGGTGAGTACTCTAATCGACTCGTTGCTATAATCTAGTAGATAGATCTTGGCTTATTTGTGTGCATACGGTAGAATTTTTTGTTTTACATGCTACGAACCCCTACACGATTGAGGCAAGTTCTCAGGAATTTTCAGAGATCAACTTCTAATAATATTTCAAATATGACTGCGGGTTTGGATGCTGAGTAACTATCCGTCACCACTGAATCAATGCCTTATCCTATTATGTGTTGTATTGCCATCACAAGGGTGTCGTGGAGCTCAAATTATATGTTTGAATATTTTGGGTGGCACAATTGGGGCAAGTGATTTAAATTGTCATATGGCCTCAATGCAAATCACTATCGGTGATATAGACACAATTGAGCCAATCATCCTAAATGCTACATCCGCACAAGATGCACTTGCTTGTCCTTGTCGGATGAACAATTTATTGCAGATGCAGCCTCCATGATGCAACCTTCATATTAAGGTGGACGAAGGTGGATGACATGAACGGTTTGTTACAGATGCAGCCTCCATGATGCTTGTCCTTGTCGACGAAGGTGGACGATGACTCCTCCATCATTGATCACCAAATTCAACAGAAGGGACACACTGAGTGGATCGAATGACCTTGCATGATGGTAATATCATATTTATGTGTTTATAGTGGATCGAAAAATCTGTGATAAAATAATGTAAAAATTATCAGATAATTATGTATTATTCGGACGGTAACTATTATATAGTAACATGGTAGCTACAATACCATAATCTGGCAACCGGCGACAAAAAAAAATCATCATGGCATATTAAGGTGGGACCCAAATAGTGAAGACGGATTTCCAATTAGGTTAACGATATATGAGATATTTCATTTAAATTTCTAGATTGTCGTACATGAGCAGTTTTGTGGTGTACATTTATTTGATAGAATAATTGTAATAGTTCTTCTGTTCCGATGAATAATCTGTCCTTGATTTCTATGTATTTTTTCCTTTGAACAAGAATTAAATCGTGTATATATAAAATATTTGTTATATCATTCGTATCATTAATCTAAAAATATCAATTATGTAGTACCATATTACGGAGATAATGTTGCTCTTTTTCTTTTTCTCAAACTATGCCTCAAAATGCGCATACACTTATTCATGGAACCCAAGTATATGCGAACTCTACTGGAAGCCATATATTTTGATAGCTCAAATTGAGCTGAACTTTTCACGGTTTGAGGAAGGGAAACAAGAGTCACCATCTCTTCTAGTCCTTACTTTCTCCGATCCAAATTATTTGTAACAAATTCATTAAATAAAGACAGATTTTAGACAACATTTTGTCTAAATCTGTGACAAGTATTTTAAATTGGAGGGAGTACCTAAATTAAATTGTTCTTGTACATGAAAACGTTTAGGGATGGTCGGTAACGCTGTAGCAACGATGACACCATAGTAAACTGAACTCTTTTTTTTATCATTGAGAAGATTATCATCCGATGACTGGATGCTCGACTGAGAAATATTGTTTCTATGTTCGTTCCCGCCTAAATCTTCACAAGAGTAGGTATAACAAAGTTTTCCACCCAAAGAAGGGGTATACAAAATTTCTCAACGATACTACAACATAGTATTCTTGGACGAATCAAAAAGCAGAATTTTACAGTGCCGTACACAGGACAGAAACTATTTTTGCACCATCCACAATGCTTCTCGTATACAATGAGAAGAGATACATCAAATCTCGAGCTATTTTCCAAACTTTTCACATGAATTTGCACAGAAATTCCTTGATCCGGTCAATGTAGGGCGGTCGAGTAGGAACGATATGCCCCATGTCATGCTCAACGATGGTGCGCCGGTCCTCCTCAAACATGCCAGCCAGTTCGGTGCTTGCCATGCTCGCGATCTGCCTGTCATGACCTTCACCGCCGCCAAAGCAATGGAGCGAGGGGAGCCTGATTGGCTCGCTATCGAAATAGCCGACAGGTGCTGGATATCCAGAGCAGAATATCCCGAACCTGAAGTTTGGAGAACCAGAAGTCTGCTGCTGCTGCTGCAGTCTGCACAGTAAGGCAGCCATTGCTGCACCCTGGGAGAAACCAAGGATGCCGTCAAAGTTCCCATTTTGAGCAATTGTGTTCTCAAGGTATGTATACGATTCCTCTAAGCCCTCATCTTGCTGCTTATATTGAAGAGGGTCAAATGGTCCATCTGCAATCTTCCACTCTTGCTCTGTGTGGCAACTCGTATTGGGAGAAACTAGCCACGCGAATTTCGTTCTTGCTGTCAAAGATGGAGGTGAGGGTTTGTCGGAGCAGGAATCTGGTTTTGGTTGGTATACAAATGAAAGCTCGTGAGGAGCAT
This sequence comes from Avena sativa, assembly GCA_916181665.1. Lineage (NCBI taxonomy): Eukaryota > Viridiplantae > Streptophyta > Magnoliopsida > Poales > Poaceae > Avena > Avena sativa. The sequence continues at coordinate 147,289,399 of OV702283.1, read as the reverse complement.
CTATGAAGACAAGCTCAGCAATGTGCTTGAGCTTTTTGGCAAATGCAGATGTTCTGCCCTTAAAATTTGATGCGTTCTGACGGAAACCATGCAAGCAGAGGATCCTCAACTTCTTCAGGTGCTCACTACCTGGTACAATATTTCTACAGGTTAGAGGAAGCTAGACCTCAAGATAGGCAAATTTTCTATTTGAACAAATTATACCATTACTTATTCACGCTGAAATGAACAAAAAAAACACAAATGCTTTCTTTGGAAACCAAAATAGGCTCCTCAACTAGGAAAAAAGCTTTGTCAAGAGCAAATGCTTGGAGGACATTATAACTTATAAGTTGGTACCACGAGGTATGCTTACTTCAACCTTAAATACAAAGACACACTTACTTTAGAGTTGATGGACATATCTTATAGTGAAGTTATTTTGACCTCATAGGTACCAAAAAATCTCCTCAATAACATACCAAATGAAATATGCATTTATCTTAGTTGTTTAAACCCACTGATTAAGTTCTATGTAGCATGCACAGACTTATAGCATCGGCATACTCGATGAGACGAGATCATAATAGCCAGATATTGAGACAGTGCAAAGGTAAACTGATACAGACCTTACCGTTAGTCATGGGAGCTTTAGAGGTTGAAACTTTGTTGCTTATGGATGGCTTTCCGAAGGCAGAAGATTCAGATAGCTCTGACTCTTTTTGGCAGTCTTGCCTTGCAGATATCTGATAGCATGGTTTTCCATTTCTTTGGCATAGCTCGCATACATACTCCTCAGTAGAATGCTATAAAAGAAAATGAGAAGATTTAGCAGACAGATTCTATTGCATGGAGCAGTCACCAAGCAAGGAATGAAGTTAAGGTGCCAATTAGCAGCAATTTTTCCAAAAAGGCAATACAAATCATAGCATCTTAGATACCTGACATGTGGAGCACACTAAGACCAACATTCGGCAGTGGCTACACCGGCACCGAGACGAGTAGTCGTCAAAGGTAGAACCACATATCAAACAAGTTCCAAGTATGCCATCTTTAAGGCTTCCCACAGAGATTCTGCCAAACCATACTGAAACAAGTCAAGGACCCAAGGAACTGCTAAAGGAAATTGTTCGAGGATTCAAGCAGATATGTAAGGCACTAACCTGTGGTCAAATACAAAATTCTTTCCATCAAAATAGCCACCATCTGGGAATTGCTCCAAATATCTCTGGATGCCACCGTACAACTAAGAGAAGCACAATAAGAAATTAGCACACATAATGCAAACTAGAGAACAAGGTCAGGACTACAACATATATCTGAAATGCCAAAATATCAATCAGAGGGAGCATATTACCTGAAAAACATTCCCAAAGCCTTCACCTTTGGAGCGGATATAAGCTGAGGCCATCTCACAGCGTATACCTCCTGTGCAATACCTGGAAATACAAAGAGGTAGTTCGATAAATTGCTTGCTAAATGTCTTGCCTAACCTATAAATCAGTGTCTAATTCTAAGATTTGGTCATACATACATCATAATTGATTTACCACGTAGCTTCTCACTATGCTCATCTATCCACAATGGCAAGTCACTGTATTGTCGGATTTCAGGATGTAGCGTCTCCACATTTGGTACATGGAACTTGCCAATCCGTGTCTCATACAGATTCCTTGCATCCAAAACAACCACACCATTCTTCTCCTCAGAATCCGAACTAGTTCCTGTTAAAAGAGTAGTCCAACTTGACGTTGATCCCACGCGCAAAAAATGATCTCACTCCTAAGCAGAGAGTAGACAATGCAGACAGCCAAAAGGCCACAAACTTCAGTTCTGAGAATCAACCCACCTACACTTTGAAGCACCGAGTGGAATTCAGCTGCCGATAAATGTCTCCCCGCAAATGAGATCTCCGGGGTTGTCAAGGACGGGTTCGAACAAAGTGTAACCAGCTCCTGTCAATTCCAACACAAGACACAATGCCATCAACGAGACTTCAAGGTGTTACACAAGCTCATAAATGGTGAAATCATTTGCCATCTCGGAGAAGAGGACCTTGACGAGCCGAACGGAGAGCGATGTGAAGCCGCACTCCCTGGCGACCCTTTCGTCGACCGGGTCCTCGCAGGAGGCCAGCTTGAAGTCGGTTCCATCGAACAGGATGTTCGAGCTCATCTCCTGGATGTGCTTCTCCAGCGCCGCCATCCTCCCCCCGAGCTACCAGCACAAAATGTCGCAGTAAATTAAGACTCACCGTCACATAAAAGAATCCACAAGAAACAGAACACGCCGCCCTGGGCTATTGAGCAAGGGGGAGGGGGAGAGCGGGGTTCCTCACCGTGGCGTTAACGCCGTCGGGGCCAACGCGGACGCGTCCAACGAGGGCGAGAGCGCGACAGTTGGCCTCGTAGAAGGCCGCGAGCGCGGGGGCGTCGGGGACCTCGGCGTACTTGTAGTATAGGAGCACGCCGTAGCGTCCATCTCCATTATTCTGCTGCTCCTGGGTCGATGACGGCGTCGCCGCCGTCGCCGTCGCGTCGCGGGCTTTCCCCAAATCCTGGCCCATATACGGCTCGGTCCATCTGCAGAAAGCCAAGAGGATGCGGCCCTTAGAATATTAAAATGTTGGCTCAATGGTAAGCCCGGCCTGTTATCCACCTTATCCTTTCATCCTTTGCCTCCGATTCCATTTCGCTGTGCGTCCCCCACCCAAAAAACCCCTGAAGAACCTCTCTCCTCGCCTTCCGGCTCTCCCACCGGCCACCACCTCCTGCGACCACCGCTAATGGAGGCCACCGCCGGGTCCTCGCGGACACTCTTCCTCATCACGCCTTCGCCGCCTCTGGTCAGCACGGTGCGCCTCGCCCTTGGTGTGGGGAGGCGCCGGTTCGTGGCCGCGGGGGCCAGGAAGAGGAGGGGAAAGGACGGGGAAGCGGGAGAGGAGCGGGTGGACACGCACAGCTTCAACCCCAAGGCCGGCGAGGTCACGGGGCCGTTTCCCGAGTCCGTGCTTCTCAGGAAGGTGCGTGCGCCCTTGGTTTTGTGCTGCGGGCAGTTACACTAATTGTGAAGAGCGTTGTCAATTGGGTATACAGTTTTGGTGTTAACTTATGGATTATGAACTCCCTGAGCTATGGAAAATATCAGATATGTCGTGGTCGCTTTCTGATTCTATTCAATGGACCTTTGATTGAAAGAGTCGACAGATTAGTGGAGGCAATAGGTGGTATATGTCACAGCTTTGCATATCCATATATGATACTCCCTCTGATCCAAGTGTCACAGTTTTGAACTATAGGATCGAAGGGAGTACAGTCCAGTGCTCGTAGAGCTTTTTAGAGTGTTTATTTATAGATCTTTGCATCACACTGCTTTGCATTATATTTGTCGAAGAAGTAGTGAGCATGGGTAGAATCACGAGGGCAGGTTATCTGAGATTTGTTATCACTGTTCTATTTCAGTGATATATAAGCTGCAATCCTGATAGTTTTGCCAAAGTGCTGATAATAGTGGGTGGAGCACTGGATTTTGTTGGCCAATTTTGTTCGTACCTTGACATGTCTTGCTTTTCATTGTACCCTCGTCTTTCTTTTAGAGAAAAGACCGCAGAGTAGCCCAGATTCGTTCAAAAACAATAAAAGTAGTCTTTATGCTGGGCATACCAGGTTCCAAGTAGGACCTGGAAAAGGCAAACCGGTAGGGCTGGAAAGTGGAAACTCTGAAAGCAGAGGGCAGTGCAAACCGATAGTCAGCCTTCAGCATACAGAATGGCAACTAACTGAAGCAGGTTGAAAGTCACTAGACAGCAGGAACTACTCTAACTGCAGTACACAGCAGACGTAAAAAGAAGGCGTGTTTGGTTTGTGCCCAAGATTGCCCCACCAAATTTTTGGCTAGCCAAAATTTTGGTTGAGCCTTTGCTTGCCCACAAATTGGTCAATATTGGTAAAAAAAATTGAACTAGAGTCAGGGCCGGCTCTATATTATACGGGGCCCTAGGCGAAGTTAAAAACATGGGCCCCTAAGTCTTATATAATATATGTACTAGGTGCATGCATATATGTATTCGTCAGTACTTTAGGTATATGTATGCTCGGCATGATGTTTGTGTGGACACTAGCTAACGGATGCTAAGTTATTACATACAAAAACCTAACTATATTACAAACTCATTGATTGGTTCTCCGAGGCCCGATCGACGATGGTATCATCGGTATAGTTTAATTTTATGCTAGATGCATCATTTTCCTTTTTGTAGTAGTTGCAGCCTAGCGAATGAAGGAATTACTAAACGCAACCTAATTAGAAGAATACTCACTAACTCTCTTAGTACATGTTATTCAAGATTTTAGGGATATAAACTGCATACCTTAGTACTTGGCCTTTTTTCCTTGGGGAATAACCAACCGGCCACCGGAGCTGATCGTGGCCGCTAGAGAACCACGGCCATGAGTGATCCATGCTTTACCGCTTCCATCATAGATTTAATTTTTATTGATTCAAAAGTGAAGATGGGTGAGGGGCATGAAAGGCGGGACCTGGGACTCTTGTTGCGTGCATATCGGCTGGGATTCACGGACGAACAAGACGAGGCGTGCGTAGTAGATGATTAGGTAGTCAAGGATGATCTCCAGGCAGCCGAACCACGGAGGCAGTCAAACAGACTGAGAGGACTAGAGGAGATCGATTGCTTCTCTGTGTGTGTTTCCTTTGATCCTCTCCCCGATGGGCCCATTTGTGCCTTTCCTCTATTTTTTTTCAGCCCAGCACAACAAAAGTGCTATAGGATATGCTTAACAAGAAAACAACTAGGCAAATCGTATATAGGATGGCCCCCCTCCAAGGCATGGGCCCTAGGCGGTTGCCATGGTCACGATGGGTCAGCGCCGGCCCTGACTAGAGTTGGTAGTGGAGCATTGGCATGCCAAAAAGTTGGCAACAATCCAAACAAGAACCAACCTTTTGGTCATGACCAAAATATTGGTAGGGTACACTTTGGCCACAATCCAAACACACCTTAACTGTCGCTAACACCTTGTCTAGCTTGCTCTTCCTCCTCCAACAACAATTGAAGCTTCTCCTTTTATCCTTCCACCGCTTGCGGTTATTTTGGAGAACCAGCAAACTCAATTGCTGCATCAGGATAATGCTCTGTAAATAACCTGCTCGATACTAGTAAAGTATCAATTGCTGATCACCATCTGTCGTTACAAACTAACAAATTAGACATTGGACCAAATTATCGCCGCCAGAACTCTTGACAAACGAATTGCAATGGTTAAAATTATTTTCATGTTGGATTCCTTAGATTAAGTTTAACTTTCAATATAGTTGTTCCTTGAGAATGAAGCGTGGGATGAGATTTATAGTTCATTATGTTTTGTTATGTTGATTGTTTTACAGAAAACAGTGAAGGAGGACGGTGAAGATTCACCTGAATTTGCTGATGCCGAAGAAGGTGATATTCAGTTTGCACTCATATGGTCTTTCTTTGTGGTGGATATAAATATACGATCAGTCTAACTGAACTACCTTTGCAGAAAAGCTTTATGAACTTCTGAACATTCAGCTAGAGAGTGGTTTAAATCTGCAAAGAAGTAAGACTTCATTCCTCTACTCTTCAGAAAAAAGGTTTTAATTGCTTATCTATGATGGTGTCATTTGTATGCCAATTTGGATGTGGTGATCTAAGATCGGCATTATCTTTCTCCCATGCTTCTACAGTGCGGCACTATGAAGTTGTTTACCTCATTCATGAGGACCGTGTGGAGGAAGTTGAAGATGTTGTATCAAAAGTACAAGGTGTATTTCTCAATACTTATGCATCACTTATTCATTTTCATAGATGTGTGGATTAGTCCATGTGTTCGTTGGTTGTACTTAAAAAATCCTCAATGAGTCAATCTCAATAAGTCAAGGTGCATTTCTCAATGCACCTTGACCATATTCGCATATCATGTTATGGTGGCAAGAGTTTGGCACTCCTCTGGAGCCATCTTCTGTTAAACATACGCCTGTCTGGCTGATTTGTTAACTCTAAACACCTGAAACATACTCCCTCCGTTCCTAAATATAAGACATTTTTGGAGTTCAATTTAAACTTCCAAAACGTCTTATATTTAGGAACAGAGGAAGTACTATTTTGGGTATTTCTGCTCTAGTCCAACTCCAACATTGTGCCACGAAAATGTATAGTATAAACTATGTCTGTCGTTCTATTGTAGATTTTGTCAGAAAGAGAAAAGGACGGATATGGAGGGTGAACAACTGGGGACTGCGTAGACTTGCTTACAAGATAAAGAAAGCAACCCATGCCAACTACGTCCTAATGAACTTTGAGATACAGGCAAAATGCATCAACGATTTCAAAACCCTGCTTGATAAGGATGAAAGAATCATTAGACACCTTGTTATGAAACGAGATGAGGCGATTACAGAAGACTGCCCTCCCCCACCAGAGTTCCACGCTATGCGATCTCAAGAGTTGGATGATGAATATATTGATGAGGAATATGTGAAAGTGGATGATGGGGATGATGAGGGTGAGAATGACAATGTTGATGATGATGTCGAAGCTGGTGATGAACCTGAAATCATTCTTGTTGATGAAGTTGACGATGACAACACCGAAGATCTCAGAAGAAGGAATAGGAAGATTAAACTGGAGAAGTACACAATGGAGAAAGCCTTGAGGTAGCATGTGTATCTACTGTATGTTCTCATGTACTATAAAACTATAAATCTGATTTTAGTTCTTATACAAAGGAAGACTGGTATGATGAAGTAACTAAAGTTAGGCGTTTTCCGTGTACCAGACTACGACCACTATTATGATGGTATATGATTAGTGAGATCAGCTCATTAGGTCTTCTCCCTGGATATAGAGCTGTTGTTGTTTCCGAATTATGCGATATGATCATTCCCTTGTAGATGCCTTCTTTTGAAAGCCCAAACATCATTGTATGGGTTACAAAAGCAAAATTAAGTAACTAACACAACTTTTTATTGTAAAACTCCTTTATCCTTGTACACTCAATACAACTATACAACTAACTTGCTGATGTTACAAATTTGGATGCTTTGGGTTGGAATAAATGTTTTCATTTGCCAGTACTCTGATCTATAGTTTGATCAAGATGTGCTTCTACTTCTGATATTCTCCTTGTTTCAGTAGCTGTCAGAATCAATTTTTTATAGATGCATTCAGTTTGACGTGTCTCTATTCAAAACAAAATGCTTAGTAACTAGCGAGTTGCTTCGATATTTCATATTCTGCATGACAGTTGCTCAAATTCTTTCTGGGGTCCTCATGCTTGCTGGACACTCTTTTACCACTTCGCTAAATCCTTGTCACCTATATTTGCTTACAATTCGCTGTTTGGTTCATATTGTTACTCCAAAATTTCAGCATACCTTCATCATCATTTAGCCAGACACACAATTTTAGAACCGTTTTCTTTTTCTATACAAGGGACTAACATTTCCAGCTGTATTGAGCTAGTACTTGCAGTACTAACTATTAAGTACTGACTTGATTGAACTCATGAGAAGATCCAAGCATTACGATGACATGCTAACGATGCATAACATGATTGGCTGGGTATATGTGAAGTCGTGAACTTCATTCATGATCATACCGTAGTACTGTTCAACAGTTGTTGCCTTGTTGGTAGTTGCCACACATGCTCAATGAATCGGTCAATTAATATCCAGCATTAACTTAGGGAATCTTGCACATGCCCCCAACTTGGTTGTCTGTCGTCTCCTCTAGGTGTTGTTTCTAACATCTTCTATCGAATAGTGATTATAAGATTTGCAATTTGCAATTTGCGTCCAATGAGCTTATCTGTGTGTACTTATCACCATCCTTCTTCACATGTATTTGGTTGTAGTTTATCTCTATGAATTTGACTTATCATCTTGTTCTGTCATTACATGATTTATGCTGCATTTAGGACCTGTGGCTTGAGTTTCGGATGATCAGACTTGGAACTGGTTCCAGATCCAGGAATTTAAAATTGGGTGTACAAATTTCAACCAACACAAAACTTAGAGGTGAAAAGCTGAAAAGGGGTTCTTTTTTAGGCTCTACTACTTGCTAATTCCAGATTTGAGCCTGCTTTGGATGAGAAAATATGACGTATACAGACTGGAAATCACTAGTGATATCGTATGTCTACCATACACTATATATGAGTTGTCTTGCAGAAAATTTTGGGTGTACATTTGTACACCCTTGACCTCTTGTGGATCCGTCCATGGTTCCAATGCCCTGGGATTTTCTCAAGTGTACATTGCTTGAAATTACAAATACTTGTTATTAATTAATCTGACCTTTGTTGAATCATAAACTTGTTTTGCCATAATCTGCTTCATGCTACTACAAGAATCTGCTTCGGTTTTATCTAGAGTTTCTGTTGACTGGAGAAATCTCAATTGGGAGGAACAAAATCATTCTGCAATGCTTAGATATTTCGTTGTGTAATCAGACCTGCTTATATCTATTCTATCCTATTCTTAGTTGGGTACCATATGCACCTCTTTGGGTTTCTACTGAATCGAGAAAATGGATTGTACATCTTTCATCCTTTTGAATTTGATACATACAAGGTGTCCTAGCCATATGTTGTGAAGTACTTACTACTATTGTGCATGATCATGTACTTTGCTTTGAACAGTGTATCCATGATCTGGAAACTTCGATCCACCCCATGTGGTTCCCTTTATCAATCTGATGATGATCCGGGGACTTCCAATACCTTCTCCTGACCAGTTTCATCTTGACACATTGAAGAACCTTCAAACAACTTCCAATATCTGATGTAACAGACTTGGCAACGGATGTCCACCAGCGTTGTACAGATGACTTGTTGGGTTTTTTCCTAGTTCATCATGTGATGTACTCAGCGTAGGTTCTCTTTAAACATCATGGCTATGTCGTGGCCTTGGTAGTTCTACCATAAAAAAAGGGGATTTGCTGAAATATTGTCTTTGTCGACTTTTGGCGAATGAACAGGACAAGGTAGTTAGGCAGTGACAGCCTGCCAAAGACAAATAGCCAGTAACCAATGCAGGAACTTTACAGAGAGTCATGGAGCTTTCCACATAAAAGCCCATAATGCTAACGGGAACATTCGAGGAAACCTTTTCATGGCAGAAGAATCTTCTAGGCCATTCTTTCAACTGTTTAGCCATCAAAAACAGTGTGTTACTGATTAATCATGGTATAGTGACTAGCACAATGGAGCAAGGTAGCGTCTTGAAGCTGGATACCCCAAAGGTCTGCGTGTGGATGCATGTTTGCGTCTTATGCAATTTGAAGATATATCGTACCGAATTGCTTCTTTCATCATAGCGTCTGTAGTCCAACGGTTAGGATAATTGCCTTCCAAGCAATAGACCCGGGTTCGACTCCCGGCAGACGCACTTTTTAATTTCCTCCTACGTTTGTTTTTCTTTTTCTGGAAAAAATATCAACTTGCTAGATACTTGTCGTTTATTAGGTCTTTCCGCAATTCCTCTGGTTAAGGTGGCGTAGCACATACATTCGTTGTTTGATAGCCAGCCCAGAATCAGTAAGGAAGCATATATGGCAACTCTCACTATGTCATGCCAATCATACGTCTGTTTTGTTTGTACCATTTCATTTGCTTTCAACATCAAAGATCACACACGGTCTTGACATTGCTGCAAAACTACTCTACTATTCTAGAAGATGGCTGGTATTCTAGAAAACTACTCTGGTAATCACGATCCAGATTTTTAAAACTTTTTTGTATGTTTTTTTTGAAATGTACTTTTTTTTGTATGTTGTTGTCATATGGCTAACCACTTCTTTTTTCTACTTCAGTAGCTATCTTTTTTTATAATAATGTATTAGAGTAAAAATTAAGTCAACCACAACACAATTCAACACCGCAAGTTAAGCCTTGGTGCATGCAAGCTTTACTAAAAACTTCAAACAACAATATCTTTAACCAAATAGCACACAAGGCCTAGGAAGCGACAAGATAACCCATCTAGGGTTCCGTCCCCTTGTCCGTGACGCCATCGGTCCATTTTGTCTTTGTTGGCCTTAGAGCCTTGGATGTATGGCGGATCATGGCCTCTCATCGGCGGGAGTTTTTTTTTAGTATTTTCTAGTGTCTTTTCGGGTTGTTGAGGCAGCTGCTGCATTCCAAAGTCAGAATAAGGTTCTCTTCGTCCCATTCTTGCTCTGGTGGTGCGTCTAGCACCAGCGAAAAGCGCGTGGATTCGTGTAACCGGTGGATCTCTTGGGATCTAGTCGTTTTTTCAGATTCGTTGGTATGATTTGTGGTTAGCTCTTCCGATCTACGGTTGTCATCTTCGTCTTTCATTTTTCTGTGTTATTATCAACTGACATCTCCTGTTGGATCAATGCTCTATATATGGAGTCTGCCGAGAATTTGTCACTTTCGTGTAGATTCTATTGAAACTTATTAGTCCCTTGCAATAGTTACATCGTCGTGAAATGCTCACCAGAGCATTCCAAAATTTAAGCATTGGTCTTGGTAGAGAGAACTCCAAAACCACAATGATAATATCGCTTTTGTAAAAGTCAATATTATATAGAATCGGATATTATTTTCACAGTGTAACATTTTCTAGCAACTTGTCCTCTCATAATCCAATTTCCGATCCATCTTTAATTATATAAACGATCCGAAGAAGTGTTTCTTCATCGCCATTAAACCAACCTAAACAAAGTTTTTTTAGTATTTTTCCAGTGTCTTTTCGGGATGTTGAGGCAGCAACTGCATTCCGAAGTCAGAATAAGGATATTTTTGTCCTATCCTTGTTCTGGTGGTGCGTCTAGCGGCAGCGAAGGGCGCGTGGAGTCATGTGTCCGGTGAATCTCTTGGGATCTAGTCGTTTTTCATATTCGTTGGTGTGATTTGTGGTTAGCTTTTCCGATCTACGGTTGTCATCTTTATCTTTCATTTTTTATGTGTTATTATCAACTGACATCTCCTGTTGGACCAATGCTCTATATATGGAGTATGCCGAGAATTTGTCACTTTCGTGTAGATTCTATTAAAACTTATTAGTCCCTTGCAATAGTTACATCGTCGTGAAATGCTCACCAGAGCATTCCAAAATTTAAGCATCGGTCTTGGTGGAGAGAACTCCAAAACCACAATGATAATATCGCTTTTGTAAAAGTCAATATTATATAGAATCGGATATTATTTTCGGAGTGTAACATTTTCTAGCAACTTGTCCTCTCATTATCCAATTTCCGATCCATCTTTAATTATAAACGATCCTAAATAAAGAAGTGTTTCTTCATCACCATTAAACCAACCTAGAAATGCGGGTCATGGAGTTTTCAATAAAGTTAGGACAAAGCATTGGAGACTAACCTATTTTTACAAGAGTTTACCATAACTCATCTTCAGTAAGAAGCTTGTATAACCATTTACCAAGTAATCTGTATTTTTAACCTCAAGGTCATGAATACTAGCCCACCTTGATCTTTGAGACCACAATCTATTATCAATGTATTTTTTATAGAAAATATCCATATAATTTTGTTAATAACATATTCATATAAAAAGTAAGAGTGTCAAAGGCTGTGACTAAAACTCGAGCGTAGTATATAGTAGAGTATATCTTTAAATTAGAAGGACTAGTTGTTTACAGGCAGATGCAGCAGTCACTCTCGTTCCCAAATCTCTCTCTCTCTCTCTCTCTCTCTCTCTCTCTCTCTCTCTTTTCTCCTTTTTTTACGCTTTTAGTATAAATACTAACAACTTTCGGTCACCATCACTGACACGTTGGCCCCTTTGCGCCCACGAGGCCGTCGTTGCCGGCGAGCATGAGGTACTTGTCCTTCCTCGTGAGCATGGTGCACTCATACCCAAGCGCCGCCGCCATCAACCGCTGCACGCGGTTGGCCACGTCTGTGCTCGCCGCCGCGCCGTTCCTGACGGGCGCCGTGTGGACCTTGCCGAGGAACTCCACCGTGTAGCACATCCTGGGGTTGGCCACGTAGTAGAGCGGGTCCATGGACTTCCAGCCGCCGGCAGTGGTGGCGTGGAACATGGCCGTCTCGACGGCGATAGCCACTGGCACGACACCTTCGCCGCTGAGCTCGGCGAACAGCGGGCTGAAGCGGAGCAGGTACGGCTCGCGGCAGGTGGTGCCCTCGGGGCAGACGACGACGTGCGCGCCGCCGTCCAGGAGGCGCGCCATAGCGGCACCGTCGTGGGCGCGGTCCCTGGCGAGGTGGACGGTGCGGCCGATCGGCGAGATGAGCTCCGAGAGTCGGCTCAGGCTATAGGACACGGCGCGAACGGGGCGGTTCAGCGCGATGGAGACGTACACGGGATCGATGAGCGTGCGGTGGTTGCACACGTACAGCTGCCCGCGCGACGGCGAGCGCGATGATGGAGGCAGCGAGCCGCGGAGGCGCCACGACTGGCCGGTGGCGGCGAGAATCAGCGTGGCGTAGCGGTAGGGGAGCGCCATCGCGACGGCGATGCGGGCCAGGGCAAGCGCGGCGCCGAAGGGGAGCCAGACGAGCATGGCGAGGGTGTCGAGCGGCGTCGGCCGGAAGGCGAGGCGGCCGTCGTGGAAGACGAGAGGCCTCGGGTACTCATGGCTCGGCAATGGCCGCCACTTGCGCTTCTCCTCGGCGCTCACAACGTACACCTCCTTGCACGAGGAAGACAGAGTGTTGTTACGAAGAAACTCCATCGACCCCCCAGAGAAGCCCACGATGTCGTCACCGACGACGGTGCTCTCCATGAGCTTCTTCCTCGCCTCCGACGCCGCCTCTCCGTCCCCTTCCTCCATGAGGCCAGTGTAGAATCCCCACAGCACCTTCATCTCCCTCGCCGCGACGACGTCGGCGGCGTCAGCGATCAGGTACTCTTTCAAGAATGGTTCCAGCATCACCCTCGGCATCCTACTGGCCCACACCACCACCGCCCTCTTACCGGCAGCACCAAGCGGCCGCCGCCGCACGGCGTCGAACGCCTCGAGCCCGATGTCCTCCAGAAGCCACCGTGGCAGCACGGCGCGGCCGGCGCGGAACCGCGCGGCGCGGAGCCCGCAGAAGGCGACGAAGGCCATAGCCCTCACGGCCACGTCACCGCCACCGCTGGCGCCGGCGCAGGCTATCACAGGGTAGAGGAGGAGAAGGAGGAGGCCACGGGTAAAGCCCCCGGCCTCGACGGCGACCAGCATGAAGTAGGGGAAGAGGGATCGTGACAGGAGCAGGCCGCCGTCGACGTCGACGACCAGCGCGGTCGCCTCGGCGAGCCGCGCCGCGGGAGGTGCACGCCTGTGTATGCAGACTTTTTCGGAGGGGTGCGGAGGCAATGCATCTGGCGGAGCATCGCCGCCGCTGCCATGGAAGAGGATCGAGAGGAGGTTGGAGAATACAAACTTTTGAGCTGCCGCCATCATCTTCTCATCAGGCATGCAGCTAGACGTAGTAGTCAGCTTTCGTGTATATATATGGAATTGCTGGGCGTCCTGGTACCACTTGCCATCGTGATGTACGTGTGCACGCCTAATCAATACTCCTACTTTGTAGTTTGTGCTAGCACGAAATGTTGCAAGCTGTGGTCAACAGTTTATCAATTTGCCAACAATTGAATTTTTACTGACCAAATCTTCTTCGTTCATTCTCGCCTTGTCACTGTTGACGCTTCTTGTCATGCAGGGAACTACAATTGAGGTTTCCACGTGTAGCTGGCCGTCACCACTAACCATCAAACGGTCATAATTGCTCTAAGATCAATGTATGTATTTTTTAACAAGGCAATTTTTTTTCATTAATTAAGATTAAGAAGAAGGTTTTAGAGACAAATGCCTATAACAAGCCATATGACTTTAGCTAAAGAAAAAAAGTCCACTCTCGCGGCATTATATTACTCAAGAATTTCGCACCGACAAGGCTCCAAGCTTTGGCTTCCTTCTTAATCTTTGCTATCATAACATGAACGGGAAAGATGAATGTCGAAAACTCGAGCGTTTCACTCCTTCCATTCCAAGAGACTAGCATAATCATCAAGGCCACCGCCCTCCTTTCCTTTCCCTTTTCAAGAGCTACCTTTGTGCACCATGCCTCCACCCATGGTTCATTTGCTAGTCATAAATGTGCCATTGATGTCATGCCATGAGAGTATGTATGTATGTATGTATGTATGTATGTATGTATGTATGTATGTATGTATGTATGTATGTATGTATGTATGTATGTATGTATGTATATTTTGAATTTTGGGCCATCCAAAAACCAAAATGTATTTCTCCTTGCGTACGGCCACACCGAGTGAGTATAACAAACATATGCTCCTTTTATCACTATTGACGCTTCTTTGTCGGGTACCTTGTCTCGATTTAAACCATTTTTTCTTATCGAGCCGGTGTTTACCGGTCATGTATCCACAGCCAATACCAAAGATTGAAAATCCTATGAAGCTGAGGGATTATAGGCCTATTGGTCAGGGTGCAGGTGGGACTACCCGTGGGACCGCTTATGCTCGCATAGTCCACACATTCTAAGGGTGTGTCCCGCGAGAGCCCGCGAAAATTATGTGGGTGCCATCCATCCCACTGTGGCATCCCGCAAAACCACTACTAGAAAATCGCGTTGTTTTTGTGCATTGCATCATCATGACCGCATGCTCATGTCATCATGCCGCATTGCATTTGAGCATCGACATCATCTTGCATTTGCTTGCACAAAACTATTTTTTAACAAACCCGATTTTGTTTTCTAAACGCCCCGTCTTTGTTCAAACGTAAAACCGGGTCTCCGGAATATTTTATTTTGACTAACTATGTTTTGCAAACGGTCCGGTTAAAACATATAAAATATTATATTATTTTAGTGGGGGCAGTCGAACGGGCCGAAACGACCCGAACGACCACCCCCAGTCCAACAATCGGCCCACCCGTAATCCTTTTGCTACCAGACAACCTACCCAGCCCTCCTCTCCACCTCACCCCACCCTATAGCAACTTGCCACCTCACCCTTTTCCCTTTCCCCAACCAACCAGACGCAGCCACCTCACCCACACTCCCTCTCTCTCCCTCACCCACCACACACAAGCACACACGCACACATCGTCGCATGCAACACACGCTGCCACGCACGCAGCCCCCCGGATCCCACCTCCCCCTGACCGCTCACTTCCTCCGTCCCACGCGACCCCCAGGCCCCACACCGCCCTGGCCCACCTCTGCTCCCCGTCCTCTTCCTCCCACCTCTCTCACCGCCCGACCGCGAGCCCCCGAGCCCCGCGTGCACCCTCCCTTGCTCCCGCCGGCGCGCCGCCCCGCCTCTCTCACCGGCGCCTTCTCCGGCCCTCGCCGCTCGCCGCTTCCACGCCACCGCCCGCCGGCCTCCCTCTCCACCCCGCGCTCGCCTCCCCCTCCCAAGCTCCTCCCCGCCGCCGCTCGCCCCTGTTCCCCCCGGCCGGCGCCGCTCCTCCCTCGCTTCCGCTCCCGCCGGCCGCCCAGCACCCCCTCCCCGGCGCGCCGAGCTCGGCCTCCCCTCTCCGGTCGCTGCACCCCTCCGCCTCTCCGCCCCTCCGCGCCTCTTCCGCCCTCCGGCGTCCGGCCGCGTCCGCCGCGTCCGCAAGCTCCTCGCCGCCAGGGGCCCGCCTCGGCCTCCAGCGCCTCCACCGGGCCCGTCCGCCGCCGCCAGGAGCCGCATCCCGCGCGTTCCCTCCCCTCCGTCCTCCCCTGCTTTGACCTGAGACCAAGCCGTGCCCTGGCCGTCGAGCCTGCCGCCGCTGCTGTCGACTCTCGGACCCCGCGCCTCCCTGCAAGCTCCAGACCACATGTCTCCAGCCTCCCGTGCTCTGCCTCTCGGCAACCACGAACACGGCGTGGACAAGTTGGTTTCCCTGCTGTTGTGGTGCTACTCAACTGCAGGTGAACACGCGTGTTGGTGGCATGTGTGTGTTGCTGGAAATCCTCGAGCTACTCGTGTCAATGCAAGATCGTCACAGGTTGAACCGAGTCCAACACCGACAACCGAGAACTTCCTCCCGGAACGCCAAGGCCTCTGTCTGGAACACCGAACCTCTTCGTCAAGGGAAAAAAAACCCCAAGGCCGTCGACATGGAAAGACACGGACGTCTACCGGAGCCGCGGCACGGGAGCACCCCCGGTCGCCAAAATCGCACAAGACTACCAACGCGGGACCAAGATCGACACCGACTCGATGGCGCGGGCCCGACAAGACCCTCGGAACACCAAGATCTCCGCCGTGAAACGGCAAGACCGACTCGATGATACGGAACCGACAAGGTCTTCACGACGACAAGAACGACAGCAACCAGGGCGAGTCCGATGCGCCCCCGACGCCACCAAGTACTTCGTCCCGGATGCGCCAAGATCTACCCCGCTACCCGAGAACGAATCCGTCGAACCCTGAACCCTGAGACCGAACCCCGAACCCCGGAACCCCAAGATCGCCGAGACCCCTCAATGTGTGACCTTTTTCCTTGAGCCCTATTTTATAAATGAAATAACAACTTGTTGCATATTAATTGTTCATCTCGCATGCATATTTGTGTGGTTTGGGGGCCTTATGCCGATTCACCTAATAATTAAATATGGGGCCCATATGCGGGCAAATCTAGTCTCATATTGGCCTCATTTATCGGTGCTATATTCTGCCTTGTTAAACAACATTTAAAATGTGGGGTATTTAAACAACTAGAACCATATATTTAATTGTCGGGACCCCGGTTCCACTTAATATGACCTAATTGCATCGCATCTTTGCCATGCCATACATCATGCATGCATCATGCCGATCTTCTGCCGTTGTATTAAATATTGCATCCGGTATTTATTCTAGTGTTTTGGTTCTTCGCGGATAAGGCCGTTGAGTTGATGTGAGCTTCGCCCCGATCTTCGGTTGAATCTTCGACAATGTTTTCAGGCGAGCATCTCCCCCTTTCTACCTATCTTACTTTTATAGTATTTATTCCCTCCTGTTGATCTATTGCTATCTGTGTTGCTGCGATGCTCTAGTTTTTCGTACCCGTGATATCCCTTGCAGCCTTATATTGCCTTGGACACCTATTACCTGTTGTTTGGTAGATAGTTGGACTTGCGCGTCGTAGTCGCTTGCTCAAGTGCTGTTGCGTGTCGTCCAGTGCCACAGTTGTTGATGTTTTGCCGCATGTTGATGTTGGAGGTGATCATAGTTTTACTTATCGTTCACTTTAATTCCTGTTTAACAACTAAAATTGAAATAAGCAGAGGCATCGGTGGGTGATAGATAATATTTGGTTTCCGAACGCTCACTTGTGTCCCGTAGGACCCCGAGTACTTGATACCTGTTCCTTGCTTTATCGCGCTATCCACATCCGGGAGGTATATGGGACCCCCCTGAGCCAGAGCTTGATTCAGTCTTATTTCTTGGGGGCCACAAACTAGTTTGAGGTTTTATTTACGATCCTGTACTTATGCCATGCTTTACTGCTTTATTTAAATTGTGCGACAGATAGCACCTGTACTGTTTAGGATCGGGACACGATTCCGCGGTGTCGACAAGCCCAGTTTTGGGTTCCCAGTCGTTCACAGCCGTATACCCAAACCTTGAGTCCGTCTCGGAGCTTGCTTACTTCGTTGCGGGTAGCTTAATGGGGTGGCCCCCTAAAATATTTCTGAATCCTGTGATTGCTTTGTCGTGAAAGCCTCGTTGGGTTTTGATTTGGTTTTTCCGAGGTTGATCGAGTGTGTGTTGCTATTTGTGCACCCCGGCCGGGTTAAAACTTTCTGAAAGCCGTGTCCGCGGTTATGGACGACTTGGAGCACAGTATCTCGACCATAGACAAGCATAACTAAAGTTTATTGCTATAAATTTGACTTTATAATGACTAGTAATCAGCTTCACTATAATGGAATGGCTAATTAATACTGCCCACAATTGCTTGTTTGGAGTGTCGCTTGCGACCATTGTACCTGACTAGTAATTATGGCAACTACAACGGAATGGCTGAATAAAAGTACCAACAACTGCTGGGTTTTTGGGATATCTCATGCTACTTGTATCTGACTAGTAAGTGCCGTAACTATAACGGAATGGTTAACTAAAACGGCCCACTGTTTATTTTATCAGGACGATTATCTATACTTGAATAGTAATTGCTGCAACGTTAACCGAATAAATAAAACTGCCAACTGTGTGAGTTCCTCGGTTGACTTCCTCGATCGGTGTCGAGGGGAAACGCCAGGATGGGTTTGTTCGGTGGTAGTATCAGGTTGGTTCCGATTAGGTCTTTCTTACCCCTCTCTGATAACCGCTAGTTGTATCGAGTCTCTATAGGTTGTTTAGTGCATGCGGCCGCCGCCGCTTCAGTCCACCATACCTATGTAGGCGAGGACCGCCGAATTCTAGTCTCGCCGTGTACTGGCCTCAGTACTGACGCTCCTATTTTTCCTTTGCCCTTTGTCGGCACCCCTTTTGTTTTAAGCAGGTTTTGAGATCGACGTCGTTAGCAGGGTTACCCTTCCGGCTTGGCCTGGGCAGGGTTATGGACGCCATTGGTTATTCTTCAGGGCTCTTAGCCCCATTTGCATCTTGTCCGTAGTCGGACGCTCTATCATTTTCAAGGTGATTTGGATCTTTGTATATTATATATGTATTCTTGACTCTTTGAGTCGCTGTTGTATATATCTGTTCTGTGGGTCCCATCGAGGACTGTTGTGTAATGTTATTACTTCGTTTTCCACCCGCACGAAAGTGCCTGGTGGGCACCTTTGAATCGTTTCTATGCGGGTTTGGCGGGTTTCGCTAAAATTTGCATAGGGTCGATTCTGAGGGTGTTACAGAGTGGTATCAGAGCTCAGCAGTTGCGATACCCCACAAGTCCAGCCTGTAGGATAACCTAGCTAACGGCCGAAGTAGAGTGTCAAAACTATTTTTGCAAAATCGGTTGGATAGTTCTGGTTAGGTCTGATTTTACTCCTTATCCCTCTGCTATTCTCCTCTTATCTCGACGTGTTTTGAATCCGCTCTCGTCTCTTTCTTCGAGTCCAGGAATTTCTCGTGGTTGGGTTTTCCGTCGTACCTTCAGGGTTTCGCTTCCTTCTTGGATAACGGTGTTCTACCATCCGGTGTTCATGCTGCTTGAGGAATCCGTCTGCTGTGGTACCATTCTTTGTTCCTTGTTCGTGCCTTCCGGTGTTTTTTGACACGACGTCATCATCTACGCCAGATCCGATGCAGAGCCTGCATCACTCCTTTGTTCCGAACCTCGCTTGTCGAGATCTTCAGTCTGATTCCGAGAATGGTTGCACGCTTTTCCACTGATTGTGCGGAGTAATAGTTTGGGTGCGTGATGGATTGGCCCCCATGCCGACTACCCCTTCTATTCGCTTTTGTACGTTGAAGTGGATGAGAATGCATCGGTCCTCTCTTTCTACCGGAGTTAGAGGTGGCTTTATTTGTTGGTACCTCTACCTTCGACCTTTTGTTCCGGAGTGTTCTCTCGACGATCACGGACAACAACCCTTGTTAGTGGTGTCGTGAGGATCTACACGAAGCGAGAAGACGCAGTTCGCCGACCTTCTTTCCGGTACCATGGGGCGGATCTCGAGGGCGAGATCCATTGTTATTGGTGTCGAATTGTGGCATCCCGCAAAACCACTACTAGAAAATCGCGTTGTTTTTGTGCATTGCATCATCATGACCGCATGCTCATGTCATCATGCCGCATTGCATTTGAGCATCGACATCATCTTGCATTTGCTTGCACAAAACTATTTTTTAACAAACCCGATTTTGTTTTCTAAACGCCCCGTCTTTGTTCAAACGTAAAACCGGGTCTCCGGAATATTTTATTTTGACTAACTATGTTTTGCAAACGGTCCGGTTAAAACATATAAAATATTATATTATTTTAGTGGGGGCAGTCGAACGGGCCGAAACGACCCGAACGACCACCCCCAGTCCAACAATCGGCCCACCCGTAATCCTTTTGCTACCAGACAACCTACCCAGCCCTCCTCTCCACCTCACCCCACCCTATAGCAACTTGCCACCTCACCCTTTTCCCTTTCCCCAACCAACCAGACGCAGCCACCTCACCCACACTCCCTCTCTCTCCCTCACCCACCACACACAAGCACACACGCACACATCGTCGCATGCAACACACGCTGCCACGCACGCAGCCCCCCGGATCCCACCTCCCCCTGACCGCTCACTCCCTCCGTCCCACGCGACCCCCAGGCCCCACACCGCCCTGGCCCACCTCTGCTCCCCGTCCTCTTCCTCCCACCTCTCTCACCGCCCGACCGCGAGCCCCCGAGCCCCGCGTGCACCCTCCCTTGCTCCCGCCGGCGCGCCGCCCCGCCTCTCTCACCGGCGCCTTCTCCGGCCCTCGCCGCTCGCCGCTTCCACGCCACCGCCCGCCGGCCTCCCTCTCCACCCCGCGCTCGCCTCCCCCTCCCAAGCTCCTCCCCGCCGCCGCTCGCCCCTGTTCCCCCCGGCCGGCGCCGCTCCTCCCTCGCTTCCGCTCCCGCCGGCCGCCCAGCACCCCCTCCCCGGCGCGCCGAGCTCGGCCTCCCCTCTCCGGTCGCTGCACCCCTCCGCCTCTCCGCCCCTCCGCGCCTCTTCCGCCCTCCGGCGTCCGGCCGCGTCCGCCGCGTCCGCAAGCTCCTCGCCGCCAGGGGCCCGCCTCGGCCTCCAGCGCCTCCACCGGGCCCGTCCGCCGCCGCCAGGAGCCGCGTCCCGCGCGTTCCCTCCCCTCCGTCCTCCCCTGCTTTGACCTGAGACCAAGCCGTGCCCTGGCCGTCGAGCCTGCCGCCGCTGCTGTCGACTCTCGGACCCCGCGCCTCCCTGCAAGCTCCAGACCACATGTCTCCAGCCTCCCGTGCTCTGCCTCTCGGCAACCACGAACACGGCGTGGACAAGTTGGTTTCCCTGCTGTTGTGGTGCTACTCAACTGCAGGTGAACACGCGTGTTGGTGGCATGTGTGTGTTGCTGGAAATCCTCGAGCTACTCGTGTCAATGCAAGATCGTCACAGGTTGAACCGAGGCCAACACCGACAACCGAGAACTTCCTCCCGGAACGCCAAGGCCTCTGTCTGGAACACCGAACCTCTTCGTCAAGGGAAAAAAACCCCAAGGCCGTCGACATGGAAAGACACGGACGTCTACCGGAGCCGCGGCACGGGAGCACCCCCGGTCGCCAAAATCGCACAAGACTACCAACGCGGGACCAAGATCGACACCGACTCGATGGCGCGGGCCCGACAAGACCCTCGGAACACCAAGATCTCCGCCGTGAAACGGCAAGACCGACTCGATGATACGGAACCGACAAGGTCTTCACGACGACAAGAACGACAGCAACCAGGGCGAGTCCGATGCGCCCCCGACGCCACCAAGTACTTCGTCCCGGATGCGCCAAGATCTACCCCGCTACCCGAGAACGAATCCGTCGAACCCTGAACCCTGAGACCGAACCCCGAACCCCGGAACCCCAAGATCGCCGAGACCCCTCAATGTGTGACCTTTTTCCTTGAGCCCTATTTTATAAATGAAATAACAACTTGTTGCATATTAATTGTTCATCTCGCATGCATATTTGTGTGGTTTGGGGGCCTTATGCCGATTCACCTAATAATTAAATATGGGGCCCATATGCGGGCAAATCTAGTCTCATATTGGCCTCATTTAAAATTTGCGTAGCGAACCGGTGCTATATTCTGCCTTGTTAAACAACATTTAAAATGTGGGGTATCTAAACAACTAGAACCATATATTTAATTGTCGGGACCCCGGTTCCACTTAATATGACCTAATTGCATCGCATCTTTGCCATGCCATACATCATGCATGCATCATGCCGATCTTCTGCCGTTGTATTAAATATTGCATCCGGTATTTATTCTAGTGTTTTGGTTCTTCGCGGATAAGGCCGTTGAGTTGATGTGAGCTTCGCCCCGATCTTCGGTTGAATCTTCGACAATGTTTTCAGGCGAGCATCTCCCCCTTTCTACCTATCTTACTTTTATAGTATTTATTCCCTCCTGTTGATCTATTGCTATCTGTGTTGCTGCGATGCTCTAGTTTTTCGTACCCGTGATATCCCTTGCAGCCTTATATTGCCTTGGACACCTATTACCTGTTGTTTGGTAGATAGTTGGACTTGCGCGTCGTAGTCGCTTGCTCAAGTGCTGTTGCGTGTCGTCCAGTGCCACAGTTGTTGATGTTTTGCCGCATGTTGATGTTGGAGGTGATCATAGTTTTACTTATCGTTCACTTTAATTCCTGTTTAACAACTAAAATTGAAATAAGCAGAGGCATCGGTGGGTGATAGATAATATTTGGTTTCCGAACGCTCACTTGTGTCCCGTAGGACCCCGAGTACTTGATACCTGTTCCTTGCTTTATCGCGCTATCCACATCCGGGAGGTATATGGGACCCCCCTGAGCCAGAGCTTGATTCAGTCTTATTTCTTGGGGGCCACAAACTAGTTTGAGGTTTTATTTACGATCCTGTACTTATGCCATGCTTTACTGCTTTATTTAAATTGTGCGACAGATAGCACCTGTACTGTTTAGGATCGGGACACGATTCCGCGGTGTCGACAAGCCCAGTTTTGGGTTCCCAGTCGTTCACAGCCGTATACCCAAACCTTGAGTCCGTCTCGGAGCTTGCTCACTTCGTTGCGGGTAGCTTAATGGGGTGGCCCCCTGAAATATTTCTGAATCCTGTGATTGCTTTGTCGTGAAAGCCTCGTTGGGTTTTGATTTGGTTTTTCCGAGGTTGATCGAGTGTGTGTTGCTATTTGTGCACCCCGGCCGGGTTAAAACTTTCTGAAAGCCGTGTCCGCGGTTATGGACGACTTGGAGCACAGTATCTCGACCATAGACAAGCATAACTAAAGTTTATTGCTATAAATTTGACTTTATAATGACTAGTAATCAGCTTCACTATAATGGAATGGCTAATTAATACTGCCCACAATTGCTTGTTTGGAGTGTCGCTTGCGACCATTGTACCTGACTAGTAATTATGGCAACTACAACGGAATGGCTGAATAAAAGTACCAACAACTGCTGGGTTTTTGGGATATCTCATGCTACTTGTATCTGACTAGTAAGTGCCGTAACTATAACGGAATGGTTAACTAAAACGGCCCACTGTTTATTTTATCAGGACGATTATCTATACTTGACTAGTAATTGCTGCAACGTTAACCGAATAAATAAAACTGCCAACTGTGTGAGTTCCTCGGTTGACTTCCTCGATCGGTGTCGAGGGGAAACGCCAGGATGGGTTTGTTCGGTGGTAGTATCAGGTTGGTTCCGATTAGGTCTTTCTTACCCCTCTCTGATAACCGCTAGTTGTATCGAGTCTCTATAGGTTGTTTAGTGCATGCGGCCGCCGCCGCTTCAGTCCACCATACCTATGTAGGCGAGGACCGCCGAATTCTAGTCTCGCCGTGTACTGGCCTCAGTACTGACGCTCCTGTTTTTCCTTTGCCCTTTGTCGGCACCCCTTTTGTTTTAAGCAGGTTTTGAGATCGACGTCGTTAGCAGGGTTACCCTTCCGGCTTGGCCTGGGCAGGGTTATGGATGCCATTGGTTATTCTTCAGGGCTCTTAGCCCCATTTGCATCTTGTCCGTAGTCGGACGCTCTATCATTTTCAAGGTGATTTGGATCTTTGTATATTATATATGTATTCTTGACTCTTTGAGTCGCTGTTGTATATATCTGTTCTGTGGGTCCCATCGAGGACTGTTGTGTAATGTTATTACTTCGTTTTCCACCCGCACGAAAGTGCCTGGTGGGCACCTTTGAATCGTTTCTATGCGGGTTTGGCGGGTTTCGCTAAAACTTGCATAGGGTCGATTCTGAGGGTGTTACACCCACTTATGCCCACATGTGCCAACAAATGCGTCAATGCAATTGTTGTTCATATAGTGTTGATAAAAAGAATCGGTAAGCATGATGCGATCAAAATGCTATATCAATGTCCATACTAGGTAAGCTAATGAATCTGTTATTTTAGCAATGTGCAAACGACAATACAGACTAACAACATTTGCTACAAGGCACTGGCCAAGCAAAACATTCGGTCCAACAGAATTCCAATTACTCCCTTCGGCCCGATTTACTTGTCGCGGCTCCCTCCCTCTCGCCACTACCCGCGTTGTGCCGGCGCCACCGAGCCGCTCCACCGTTCGCCGTTCTCCTCTACGCATGATCATCGGCAGAAACTTGTTGCCATGATCACATTAGAATTAAAAAGCATGTCTCAACTATGAATCGAACCGAAGAAAGAAACAATTTGTGTGAAAACTAATTCACCTCATGTACAATAATAATGGCAGAGTTTAAGAATGGAATGCTCCACTCAAATTTTACTTCAAGTATGATGGCCTTATTGTATAAATCATAGTTGTAAATTTTTACTGTGCAATTGAACATATCGTCATCAGGCGATGATGAACATACACAACTAAACATACTTCAAGTATGAAGGCCTTACTTCTACGAGCATATACGAATAATCCATAAGAGCCTTTAGGCTACCTCCCGGTTAGTACTAATACCCATGAGAACCAACATCACTGAAGTTCTGATTATAGCTAGCTCAAATTAAGCATTGTCACGGTTAGATCCTGGATGTTACATGAAACATCCTTATCTCAAAATGCTATATCAATGTCGATATACTAGGTAAGCTAATGGATCTGTCATTTTAGCAATGTGCAAACGATAATACAGACTAACAACATTTGCTACAAGGCACTGGCCAAGCAAAACATTCAGTCCAACAGAATTCCAATTACTCCCTTCAGCCCGATTTACTTGTCGCGTCTCCCTCCCTCTCGCCACTACCCGCATTGTGCCGGCGCCACCGAGCCGCTCCACCGCTCGCCGTTCTCCTCTACGCATGATCATCGGCAGAAACTTGTTGCCATGATCACATCAGAATTAAAGAGCATGTCTCAACTATGAATCAAACCGAAGAAAGAAACAATTAGTGTGAAAACTAATTCACTTCATATACAATAATAATGGCGGATCTTAAGAATGGAATGCTCCACTCAAATTTTACTTCAAGTATGATGGCCTTACTGTATAAATCATAGTTGTAAATTTTTACTGTGCAATTGAACATATCGTCATCAGGCGAATTGCTGATGAACATACACAACTAAACATACTTCAAGTATGAAGGCCTTACTTCTGCGAGCATATACGAATAATCCATAAGAGCCTTTAGGCTACCTCCCGGTTAGTACTAATACCCATGAGAACCAACATCACTAAAGTTCTGATTATAGCTAGCTCAAATTAAGCATTGTCACGGTTAGATCCTGGATGTTACATGAAACATCCTTATCTCCTTGGACTTGGCAGAACTTTGTACAGGTCTTAGGATACCCCAAAATATTTTCCATTAGTACAATTTATTGACAAATGCATGAATACCTTTAATATCTTTGTAAATATTAAGCCTCCCGCCAGTTCGGGAAATTAGGACGTTGCCATTTGAAAGAGGAACCAGCCAAGAAATAACTTCAAACCTGCTCTTATGTATGACCTTTACCTCCTATAGATTTTACCTAGTTGGGTTCTTAGAGTTATCTAGAATCGTACACTTATCTCACATTGGACATATTCTAAGTATGTAGTGATCTTGCTTGACTCGGGATCATGCTCCGGCTGAGATATTTGAGTTTGGAGTTTGAACTGTTCCTGACTCATAAAAATAATAATTTTTTAACGAGCGAATTCTCTAATGTAGTCAAATGGCTGCCAGTGTAATTCTGGGTGGTGTATGAAGGGAATATGCTTGAGAGGCAATAATAAAATGGTTATTATCTTATTCCTCGTTTATGGTAATATGTATTTTGCATGCTATAATTGTATTAATTTGGAAACATTAATATATGTGTGTTTAATAAACAAATGGAAGGTTCCTAGTTATGGCTATCTTATAAACTAGCTCGTTGATTAACAAGATGATCAAATGTTTCCTAATCATAGACATTGGATGTTATTAATAATGAGGTCACAACATTGTTGAAATGATATGATAAATATTCATCCGAAGTATAACATTACAATCAAAGTCACTGTCTATAACATCATAAAAAGTAATCCTAGTCCTTAGACCATGAGATCATGTCAATCACTAACACTGGAAGGGTATCTTGATAACATCAAACGTCACACCGTGACAGAGTGACTCTAAAGGTGGGTTCAGTTCTACGAAGGTGTTATGTATAGGCTCATGGATCAAGAGTGGAATTCGTCCATCCCGATGATGGATAGATATACTCTAGGCCCTCTCGGTGATATAACATTAGTTAGCTTGCAAGCAAGTGATGTGATCACTAGAAGTTATATCACAGGAACAAGAAAAGAGTATATGTCGGTAACGAGATCAAACTAGATATGGAGATACCGATGATTGAATCTTGAACATGTAATATATCGCGAGACAAAGGGATTGAGTTACATGCATAAAAGGTTATCACGATCATAGAATTCATTGTTGAATGTGTGGGAGTCAGTACGGATCTCCAGGTCTCGCTGCTGATTATTGATCGGAGAGGGGTCTCGATCATGTCTGCATTATTCGCGAACCGTAGGGTGACACACTTAAGGGATACCGACACCATTTGGAGTAAATAAGATGCCAGGAAAAGATTATGAAAGCGCTGGAATTATTTCAATGGAAACCGGAATTGTTTCGGGTGAAATTGCTGAAATTGGTTCTGCATGTGAAATTGAAATGTTGCAAGGGTTTTTATGTGAATGTTTGTTAATTAATGTAATTAAAAAAATTATGAATAAATAAATAAAAGGATTTTTATTAAATGAGTGATTGCATTAAATTTGGTGGAAATTTAATGGATTTTGAGTGGGATTTTGAGTGGAGGATGAAAGGGCATTTATGCCTTTCATATTATTTTGATGTTTGCTGACAACACTTGGATTGGTTTAATGCTTTGCTGAATGTTTCAGGAGATATCATATTTATTGTGGGCAATTTATACATATGGGAAAAAGGACTTGATAGGAACAAAAAGAGGGCCCAAAGCAGTATCTGGCCAGACTGTCCGGTTGATGTGCGCCGGACTGTCCGACCCACCCGGAGTGTCCGACCCAAAGCTAGAGTGTCCGGTCGTGGACAATTTTCCTATTTTCTCCCTAGGTGTGGACAGTCAGTAAGCCCCCTCGAACACTACCAGGACATTTTCCGGACTCTGCCGGAAACTTGGCCAGGCCAGAGTGTCCGGTTGGTGCACACCGGAATGTTCGGCCAGTCCGGACTGTTCGGCTCATACATGCCGGACTGTCCGAGCCAAGTGATTCCAACGGCTCTAAATTCTGGGGCCCTATAAAAGGACCCCTTCTTCTACCTTGGAATCTGCTCGTCCAGTTCAAGAACAACAGCACATTTTGAGCCACCAAATCCACAAGATCTCTTCACTCAACCATCCAAAGGCCTTGATCTTTGGAGAATCGAAGGAGGAGGCCTTGATCTATAGCTTCACCAAGAGAGATCTTCATTTCCCCCTCATTCATTTGAGGGCCCCTTGCTCTAGTGTTTCTTTGTAAACCCTAGCTTTGATTTGGTTCTTACAAGCTTGTCTTTGATTGTTGGACAGCTTGCTTGTATTTGGGAGCCTCCAATTAGGTTGTGGATGTGTGCCCCGAACTTGTTGTAAAGGTGTCGGCTTCCACCTTGAAGGTTGCCAATATAGTGGAAAAGGTGAATCGACCCCTTTGGGGTGAGGTTCATCGGAGAACAAGGGAGGCCTCTCGTGGCGTTGGTGGTTTGAAAACACCCCCTCCAAACATAGACGTATGTCCCCTCAAAACGAAGGAACTACGGGAAACAAATCCTTATGTCTCCGCGTCCACCACTTTGGTTACTTCTATCCTTTAACGCACTTTACTTACTTGTTCTTGCTTAGTGTTGCGCTAGTTAGTGCTTGTTTGACATATAGGTAAATTCACCTTAGTTGCATAATCTAGAGAATTTACATTTCTTGTCAAACCTTAATTTGAAAAAGAAGAAAATTTGAAGTAGCACCTATTCACCCCCTCTAGGTTCCCATACGATCCTTTCAATTGGTATCAGAGCCTCGACTCTTTATTCGGACTTTACCGCCTAAGAGTACATGGGTAGCAATGATGGGGAAGGTGGTGGTGAGCCTACCTCGGTGACCATGGATGATCTCAATAACTTGGAAACAAGATTGAGCTCCACCATGGCCAACGAGATCAAACAATTGCACAAGTTACTTGAGCAACTTGTCAAAGATAAAGGTGGCTCATCATCCCCTTCTCCTCAAGGGGAACTTGCACCATTACCTAAAGGGAATGCCCCGGTATCACCCGAGGGTATGGTGGTGGGGGTAATCAAGACAACACTAATTCCTCCACAAAAAGGGATGGTGGGAAGGGAGAGCACCATGACTCTCATGGATGGTACACTCCCGACCCTCCAATCCCTCACCCTCATATAAACAATAGAGGGGACCCACCAAATCTAGAGGCATATACTTTTGCTCAATGGAAATCTCTAATAAAATTTCATGTGCGCAGCTTTTGTATTGAATTATGGAACATCATTGAACAAGGACTCTATAGTGGAGATCCAAACAACTTGACAAGAAGATAAGTTGTCAATAGTCAACTCAATGTCACCGCCTTGCACATGATACAACAAGGATTGGGTACAAAAGATTACCCACACATTGAGCACCTCAACACCGCCAAGGAAGCTTGGGATGCTCTCATGGAGTTGGATGTTGGGAATGAGAGCATGAGAAGGAACCGGTATGATGCACTAAGCAATGAAGCCGAAGGCTTCTATATGAAGGAAGGTGAAGATCATGAAGACATCTATCGTAGGCTCAAGTCCACCGCCACCGCTTTTAGGAATGTGGGTGCCTCACATGTGGATGATTCTTGGATAAAAAGGAAATATGTGAGTGCACTCATGCCCTTTGAGCCCACCGACTTGAAGAGCCTACAAGGAAGACACAACTACCACCTCATGAACTCCAATGAAGTTATGCAAGAGATGGCCTCTTTCAAGGTTGCCACCAAGAATGCCAAAGATGCTCGTGCTTGAGCCCTTGGAATGAGCAATGTTGTCAACCTTGCATTGAAGGCCAAAGTTGTGGAATATGGGGATGAAGATGATAGTGATGAAGGCCTCTACATGAGCCACCCCGATGATGTCAAGATTGCTCATGGTGAATATATGGCCTTCTTTTCAAAGAACTTTTGGAAGAACCCCGCCAAGGCCTAGATGCAAATGCAACAAAGAAGCAACCCAAATGGAAGAAGAGAAAATGTCATTAAATTGAGAACTTATTTCAATTGTGGTGACCGCTATCACTTTGTGGCGGGTTGTCCCTATGAGAAGAGAGAAGATCATGGGGTAAACTTGTGTTGAAGAAAACTTCCAAAGCTCCTTACAAGAAACCCTTCATCAAGAAGAATCCCATCAACAAGAAGTTGGGTGAAATTGTGTTGATCACTCATGAAGAATACTCCTCCGACGATGAAGATGATGAAGATGATAAAGAGGAAACATCAAGTGGTGTGGCTGATCTTGCCACTACTTCTACTCCTACATTCTCCCTCTTCGACTCTCCAAATGAGAATCTCTCCAACAAGAACGTCACTTGCCTTATGGCAAGATGAACGGAGGTATCTTCATCATCTCACACCACCCTCTTGAGTAATGATGAAAATGATGATGAAATGTCTCTTGAGGTTAAAAAGGAAATAATTGCTTTTGATGAGTTCATGAATAACTTGCAAGGGGAACACAAAATACATTTTGTGGACCTCTTAGATCAACTTTCTCACACCCAAGAGCTTCTTGATGAAAGATGTAAACTAGGAAGAGAACACATGATTGAGGTAGAAGCCCTTAATAATGCTCTAGAAGAAGAACAAGAGACTAGGATGTCCCTTGAACTAAAACTTGAAGGGCTTGATGGGGCAAATGATTTAATTGTGAATAGACTCATTAAGGAACGTGACCTTGCTATTGCTAAATATAAAAGGGCTAAAAAGGACAAGATTGAGTTTGGTGTGTTTCATGAAAAACTTACCGAGGACTTTAGTTTGATTAACAAGGCTCACAAGGCGTTGGAAAGTGAACTCTTGTCACTCACAAAGTCCCATGAAAAGCTTAAAACTCAATTGACCAATATTCCTTCTCCTAGTAACTTCATTCCCTCTAGTAGTACAACCATTCTTGAAGAAAATGATAGGTTGACGGGGGAGCTAGCTAAGGCCACCTTTCCAAAAGGAAACAAGTACATTGATGACCTCTTGAGTAAGCAAAGGTCAAATAGTGAGAAAGGGGGCATTGGTTTTTTCTCCAAAGCCAAGAAGAAGAACGACAAGAAGAAGAAGGCCAAGACCGCACAAGAGAAAAACAAGGCCATTGTGGATAGTAAGACCACAAGTGGAAAAACTATGTCTCATGGTGATTTTGCGGGAAGTGCTAACCCTCACTATGTTCTAATGCATGATTATTATGGTGATGTGTATGCACAATATGTTGGCCCATTTGATGGGTATATTGCTTGGCCTATTTGGGTCCCCAAGACCCTTGTTGCTAACAAAATAGGACCCATTGAAAAATGGGTACCTAAAAAATTAGCTTGATCTTTTGTATACATATGCTTCCGGAGGGTCAAAGTGGGTGGCTTTATAGTGGTTGCACAAGTCATATGACTGGAAGCTCTTCTATTGTCAAGGATTTAAGGACAAATGATGATCAAATATCCGTGACATATGCCGACAAGTCTAAGTCTAAGGTAATGGGTTTTGGCAAGGTGGTGGTTGCCCATGATATTACACTCGTGGACGTCATGCTTGTTGAGACCCTTGGTTACAATTTACTTTCAGTCCTGCTCTTGGAAAGATGGGCTTTGCTGTCTTTATTGATGATGATATTGTGGTCCTCATGTGGAGCAAGTCTCTCAAGGTCGCTTTTGTTGGGTACGTCGAAAATGACTTGTATGTGGTGGACTTTTCGGGGCAAACCACTACAAGTGCGATGTGCTTATTCGGAAAGGCCGATGTGGGTTGGTTATGGCATCGCCGACTAGCCCATGTCAATATGAGAACTTTGCAAAGTCTCCACAAGGAGGGCCATATTGTTGGACTAAAAGAAAATGTTTCCTTTACCAAAGATCGTGTTTGCAGGGCTTGTGTTTAAGGAAAGATGCATGATGCTCCCCACAAGCCAAAGAATCGCATCAAGTCAAAGAGGATCTTGGAGCTCCTTCATGTGGATCTCTTTGGTCCTCCATCTCATGCAAGTCTTGGTGGGAAGAAATATTGTTTAGTAATTGTTGATGACTTTTCAAGATACTCATAGGTATATTTATTCAAGTTGAAATGTGAGACCCAAAAGACCTTCATCGGCTTCATAGACTTGGTTCAACGTTAATACAATGTCCCCGTGTTGATAATAAGAAGCGACAGTGGAACCGAGTTCAAGAACTACACCTTGAATGATTTTCTTAGTGATGAGGGGATAAAACACCAATATTCCGTTGCATATACCCCTCAACAAAATGGTGTACCCAAGAGGAAGAACCGGACTCTTATTGATATGGCGAGGACCATGTTGGCGGAGTTTAAATATCCATACAACTTTTGGGCCGAAGCCATCTACACCGCTTGCCATGCATCAAACCGGCTCTACCTCTGCAAAAAATTGAACAAGACTCCATATGAAATACTTATCGGTAATAAGCCCAACATATCGTACTTCCGGGTGTTCGGTTGTAAGTGTTTCTATCTCATAAAAGGTGTTCGTTTGTCCAAATTCAAGTCTAAAGCATTAGAGGGTATTTTTGTTGGCTATGGTCTCGAATCTCACACTTATAGAATCTATGATAAGCTCTCCGGAGCCGTCATAGAATCTTGTAGTGTAACCTTCGAAGAATATGATGGTCCCCAAGGGGGGCGTGTTGATGCTTGTGATGTAGATGATGAAATGCCTCAGGATTCCATATGAAGAATGGGTGTGGGATATATCCGCCCCGTTGAGGAACCCCTCATGGCGGATCGAGAAGAAATATGCTCTACTCAAGTGGAGCCCTCATCTTCACAACAACAACATGCCTCATCTATAGAGGAGGACAATGACCCAAGACAAAGACAAACTGTGGACCCTCAACATGTTGATCAAGGTGACATCTCTAGTGAGGAGGAGCTTGATTCATTCTCCAGAATGTCAAGTGCTGCCAAGTCAATTACACAAGGAAGATCCATACAAATTGCCTTGAGACAAGCTCAAGTCAATTCTAGTAGTGTGCCTGATCAAGACCAAGCTTAATCTTTGCCTCTTAATGAAGAAAATGATTCCAATGATAATCAAGGTCAAGTTAATGGTCAAGACGAGGACCAAAATGATGAATAGCCCCCCCAATAAACAACAAGGAGATACACACTCGTCGCGAAGCTAGAATGGATAGGATGTTGGAATTAAGAGACCACTCTCTAGAGAATGTGGTTGGTGATCTAAGGAGAGGCATTTCCACAAGAGCACAATTGAAGAGGTTCAGTGAACACCAAGCACACATCTCCATGATTGAACCCAAGAAAGTGTGGGAAGCTCTTGAAGATTCAGATTGGTTGGAAGCAATGCACAAAGATCTCAACAACTTTGAGAGAAACAAAGTATGGAAGTTATTTGAGAATCCAAAGGATTACCGCAATGTTATAGGCACCAAGTGGATATTCAAGAACAAGCAAGATGAGCATGGAACTATAGTAAGGAACAAAGCAAGATTGGTTGCACAAGGGTTCTCTCAAATTGAAGGCATTGATTATGGAGAGACATATGCACCCGTGGCTCGCCTTGAGTCCATTCCTATCCTTCTTGCTTATGCGGCACATCATAACTTTAAGTTGCAACAAATGGATGTATAAAGTGCATTTCTTAATGGTCCATTGAATGAGTTGGTATATGTAAAGAAACCCCCGGGATTTGATGATCCCAACTTCCCAAACCATGTCTACAAACTTGATAAGGCGCTCTATGGGCTCAAAAAAGACCCACGCACTTGGTATGAGCACCTTAGAGAGTTGTTGTTTGACCGTGGGTTTGAGGTTGGGAAAATCTATCCCACTCTTTTCACTAAGAAGGTCAATGGGGAGCTTTTTGTCTGCCAAATATATGTTGATGATATTATCTTTGGCTCATCTAACAAAGCTTTTAATGATGAATTATCAAAGCTTATGACTAGTAGGATCCGTATGTCTATGATAGGGGAGTTAAGGGTATTCCTTGGTTTTGAGATCAAGAAAGTTAGAGGAGGGACATTCTTCAACCAAGCCAAGTATACTCAAGATATGCTCAAAAGATTCAATATGCAAGATTTAAATGGAGCTCCTACTCCCATGGAAACAAAGACTCATCTCAAACTAAATCCAAATGGTAAAGATGTGTATCAAAAGGTATACCGGTCCTTGATTGGTTCTTTGATTTAACTTTGTGCACTAGACCCGATATTGTGTTGAGTGTAGGTGTGTGTGCAAGATATCAAGCGGCTCCTAAAGAAAGCCACTTGATGGCGGTCAAGAGAATCTTTCGATATTTGGTTCATACCCCACATTATGGTCTTTGGTATCCTCGAGGGTCAACATTTTCTCTTTGTGGATACACGGATTTGGATTGGGATGGTGATAAGGATGATATAAAATCAACATCCGGGGCTTGCCAATTCCTTGGTAGGTCCTTGGTATGTTGGTCTTCTAAGAAGCAAAATTGTATATCTCTCTCCACCGCCGAAGCCGAGTATGTGGCTGCTGCTAGTGCTTGCACTCAATTGCTATGGATGAGGCAAACTTTAAAGGAATACGGCGTCCATTGTGACAAAGTGCCTCTTCTATGTGACAATGAAAGTGCTATCAAGATTGCCTACAACCTAGTGGACCACACAAGGACAAAGCATATTGAGATTCATCATCACTTCATTAGGGATCATGTTGCTCGAGGTGATATTGAGCTATCCTATGTGTCAACCCAAGACCAACTTGCCGACATCTTCACGAAGCCACTTGATGAAGCAAGGTTTTGTTATTTGAGGAATGAACTAAATATCATAGATTCAAGAAGCTTGAATTGATCACCTTGCATACTCACCTATGTCTTGACCCTTGTTTTGTTTAGGTGTAGGCATGGATATAGGGGGAGTGCAGTCCTAGTACATTAGAAAATCCCTCCCCCCATAATGCCAACATTAATGAAACTCAATTCTCTTAATATCATTTTGTGATATGTGAGCTTTATTGATGAGTAGTGACTATGAACCCAAGGATAATTCTTCGCGGTGTCATGTCACAAACTCTTATATGGTGGCCTTGGCCACCGCCCTCTTCTTAGTGAAGAGTTTGTTTTTGGATTGTTTTGATTGGATTTCATCTTTGCCATTTTTTAGATCTTTTTTGACTCATTGGTTTTTCATAGTATATCCTCTAAATCCCAGGCCTACTCTCATCTACAAACATGCTCCTCTTGCCACACATTTTTCCAAAAACTTGAATCTGGGGTTTCTGGTTGAAGGGGCCGGAGTGTCCATCATGTACCAACCGGAGTATACGGCCTAGCCGGACTCTACGCTTGATACAGACCGGACATTACGGCCGGGCAGGACTATCCGACACATATGGCCTGGACTGTCCGGCCCCTGCGGTTTTGTTCTGATATTAGAGGTCGGGGAGAAGTGGACGGTTCAGTCCTCCTTCTTCTCCCAACTCTCTCCTCTTCTTAGACCACAACCCCCGACCAGGAGCTTCATCGGGAGGGCTCCTCCACCCCAGATCTTGCCGTTGTCGCCGGCCATTTGCCTCCCCTTGCTGCTGGGATCTGTTCCCCACCAGTGAAGGTCCCCATGGATGCTGGTATGATGCCCCTTTCCTCTTCATCTCTAGGGTTGGCCTAGATGAATTTCTTGGGCAATGTCTTACCTAGATCCATGGATACATCACTCCTGCGTGCTATATTCATCCTGGTAGTGGTTTTAGCAATCCAGATCTGTCCCGATTGAACTCACCCGTGCAGCCCGAAAAATCGCCCAGGATCCCGCCGGAATGTACGAAGTGTATGGGCCGGACACTCCGGTCCAGCCGGAATGTCCGACCGATACACGTCGGACTGTTCGGTCCGGGCGGATTGTCCAGGGAAGATTCTCCGGACTGTTCGGGGTTTTCAATCAGTACAACTCCAGATTTCTTTGACTACTATCTTTTGTTTATATCTCCTAGACAAATGTGCTTACCCCATATGCTATCCCTCTATTCTGATTTCACAGGTGGTTCTCGTCCTCGCCATCCTCGGGCTGCTAAGAAGATCGTCAGTCGTAGTTTCCGATATGATGATGAGCGCGACATTCATATTGATCCCTCTGTGGTTAGGCAGGCTACTCGAGATCGTGCTGCGGCAAAGCATGAGAAGATGATGTAGCTAAAAAGAGATGAAGCCAAGCAAATGAAGTTTGAATCATTGACTACTCGGGCTGATCTGGGTACCGAGGAGTTTGTGGAGATGAGACTCCAACAATTCTACTCTCTGCCTCACACCTCGACTGATGAGCGCTTCTGGAAGACTGAGCAAGCCCTGCTGTTTTCTGAGCTCTACGGTAGCTTCTAGACTCCTACTTGTCCCATGCAGTGGTTGGATCTCGAGAAGCTTTGTTCTCACAAGTACTTTGAGGATGCTTTTTGGGTGACTAAGAAGATGGGGCTGCACACCATCTTTCGGGCAAAAGAAGATTACAATGTTGACTTGGTCCAGCAGTTCTATGCCATGGTGGTCTTTGGGGAGACTACTGACATTCCTCTTGAGTGGATGTCTAGTACTACCAAGATTCGCTCCAACATGGTTCAGCTTGCTCACATTCTTGGATTGCCTTTCAATCCCAATGGTCCTAGTGGTGTCCAGATGCATGTACATGGACATTCGTATGATAAAAATAGCTGGCTCCAATTTATGCTCAGAATGGTGTGGTTGGGCAAACCACCAATATCAAGCTCATTTACAACTTCTGCTTCGCATGTTCCGCCACACTCTCACTCCCAAGGCTAGCAACAAGGATGCGATGAGGGGCGCTGAGATCAACCTGATGGCTCATGCTCACACTGTGTACATTCATGGTCCAACTCATCCAAGTGGTGCTATTGATGTTATGGACTTCATCTATCAGGATTTGTACAAGTGCATCACTGACAAGAAGTGCCCTCTGTATTCCCCATATGTGATGAAGCTCATTGCTACTCACACTCCAGTCACTCCCCTGCTCTATCAGGATCTTGTTCCCCACACTGCTGCCAAGCTACATAGGAAGGGTGCCCCTACCACCAAGGCTCCTCGAGGCTACCCTCCAGCTCAGGACATTTTTGAGGATGATGAGATAGAGGCCCATGACTCTGACAGTGACGGTTTTGAGGAGGTACAAGCACCACCGTCTCGTGAACCTAGGATGAAGCATGCTAGCAATGCATATCGCTTCAACACCTCTAAGGAGGAAGTGCACAAGAAGGTGAAGAAGGTCTCATGGTGGAAGAAGCTCCTCCTATGCCAGAACATTGACATTCGCCATGGACAGTATGATGCATACAAGGCTAACAGGAATGTCATGAAGGAGCTCAAGCGGATCAACCAGCCCATGGATGTTGATCCTTCTCAGCAGCAGACGTCAGATGGCACTGTCTCTTATGGACATTGGAGTCAGGGATGTGTGGACTGGTCCATGTTTGAGGATGTGTCCTCTTATTCTCGCCCTCACGGCCAACGCTCGCCTTAGGATGACAATGATGATGAGGATGGTGATGATGACGAGGAGGATGATGAGGATGTCGATGAGGACTTTAGTGGCTAGTGTCTTGGGGCGTTTTAGTAGTGTTATTTTCCCTTTTTCGCGTCTCGATGCCAAAGGGGGAGAAGTAGCCCCATATTAGGTTGCTAGCGGGATTTGCATGGGTACACGGGCTTCACTTTATCTCGATTTGCCTCTTTGAATCTCCGTGTCTTTATCTTATTTGTTTGAGATTGGTTTGAGAACTATGTGTTATGTGTGTTATGACTTGTGTAACCGGTTATGTGTTTAAGACTATGTTTTATCTAGCTTATCTATCTAGTCTTTATCATATCTTGTCATAACTTGCTTTACCAATCTAGTAAGGATGTGATCCTAGGATGTGTGATCTTGTATTCAAATGCAAAGCCAAAATTGGTCACACATCTAGGGGAGCCTTGCTATGTTGTGTAAAATCATCTATAGTGAACTTTTTATCCATCTGATATGCAAATCCTTGGGTTGTCATCAAACACCAAAAATGGAGAGATTGAAAGGGCATTTATGCCTTTCACATTATTTTGATGTTTGTTGACAACACTTGGATTGGTTTAATGCTTGGTGAATGTTTTAGGAGATATCAGATTTATTGTGGGCAATTTATACATATGGGAAAAAGGGCTTGACAGGAACAAAAAGAGGGCTCAAAGCAGTATCTGGACGAACTGTCCGACCGATGTGCGCCGGACTGTCCGGCCCACCCGGAGTGTTCGGCCCAAAGCTACCGGAGTGTGCGGCCGTGGAAAATTCGCCTGTTTTCTCCCTAGGTGTGGACAGTCAGTAATCCCCCTCGGACACTACTCGGACACTGGCCGGAAACTTGGACAGGACAGAGTGTCCGGTTGGTGCACACTGAAATGTTCGGCTCATACAGGCCGGACCGTCCGGGTCAAGTGATTCCAACTGCTCTAAATTTTGGGGCCCTATAAAAGGACTCCTTCTTCTACCTTGGAATATGCTCGTCCAGTTCAAGAACAGCAGCACATTTTGAGCCACCAAATCCACAATATCTCTTCGCTCATCCATCCAAAGGCCTTGATCTTTGGAGAATCGAAGGAGGAGGCCTTGATCTATAGCTTCACCAAGAGAGATCTTCATTTCCCCCTCATTCATTTGAGGGCCCCTTGCTCTAGTGTTTCTTTGTAAACCCTAGATTTGATTTGGTTCTTACAAGCTTGTCTTTGATTGTTTGATAGCCTGCTTGTATTTGGGAGCCTCCAATTAGGTTGTGGATGTGTGCCCCAAACTTGTTGTAAATGTGCCGGCTTCCACCTCGAAGGTTGCCGATATAGTGGAAGAGGTGAATCGAACCCTTTGGAGTGAGGTTCATTGGAGAACAAGGGATGCCTCTCGTGGCATTGGTGGTTTGAAACCACCCCCTCTCCAAACGTAGACGTACTTCCCTTCAAAAGGAAGGAACTATGAGAAACAAATCCTTATGTCTCCGCGTCCACCACTTTTGTTACTTCTATCCTTTACCGCACTTTACTTACTTGTTCTTGCTTAGTGTTGTGCTAGTTAGTGCTTGTTTGACATATAGGTAAATTCACCTTAGTTGCATAATCTAGAGAATTTACCTTTCTTGTCAAACCTTAATTTGAAAAATAAGAAAATTTGAAGTAGCACCTATTCACCCCCTCTAGGTGCCCATACGATCCTTTCAGAGGAAATGGAGGGCCATTTTGGTGAGTGGGAGCTCCAATCACATGAATGGAGGAAGAGGTAGGGGCACCACCTTGGCCGCTGGCCAAGGGGAGGGGCTGCCCCCTCCCTCCTTCTCACTCACACCTCCTCGCAAAGGATATCTCCCCCTCTAGAATTTCCCCATGGTCTCGGATCAGCAAGATACATGTTCCCGGTGGCTTTTTCTGGAAGGATTTTTTGCTTCCGCTGCTTCGCTGGAGCGAGGACGCGGAGGTTGTCGGGATACCTGCACGTGTGTGCGATCATGGATGCACCAATGCTTTGTGGTGTTAGACTTGATGGTGTTGGACCTGCTGGATCAGCTGGACTTCATCACGATCTTGAGATCGGCAAGAGATCGACTATATCACCAACGAGTTCATACTCGTAAAGCTTTCCGGTCTCCAAGGGTATTTATTATATTTGGAAGTTTTGAGAAGTTGTTGAGCGCTTCCCTTGTTGGGTTTTTTATTTGGAAGTTTTGAGAAGTTGTTATATTGATAGGCATAAACCATGATAGAAGTCTCAAAAGTCCCAAGTATCGGCACCTCCAACAAGGGGTTCTAGAGATGGCTATTCGGAGTATTGATAATCTTAGTATGACGGTGTTCCTGTCAGAAGTACTAACATCTAGGATAAGCATTATTTATGAAGCTATAGGTGTCTCACGAAGTTGTTGTCTTGTTGATTGAATGTCGTTACTATTGTGCTTCCTGATAAATATTAACATGATTGTGAATCTCGAACCAATGGCCATTTTCTAAGGGTTGCCTTTGCAAGGAATCTAACACAGGCTCTCGTGGCATATTATACACTTTGTGTGAGAGGTTCATGTTGTTCTAGAGTTCACCGTTACACATGGATTCCACTAGAGAGAGATATGATATGTCGTAAACGTATCTATAATTTTTTATGCTCCATGCTTGTTTTATATCATTTGTCTTATGTTTTCTCTACACTTTGAGGTATTTTTATACACTTTCTGGAACTAACCTATTGACAATATGCCAGAGTGCCAGTTGCCTGTTTTCTGCTGTTTTTGGTTACAGAAAGCTAAAAAATGAATATTCTCGGAATTGGACGGGACAAAAGACAAAGTTCATATTTTTCCCTGAGCGATACGGAAAATCGAAGACGAGACGGAGGAGGACACCAGGGTGTACACACCTGGGTGCGGGGCCTACCCTGGCCACGCCCATAGGGGGTGTGGGACCCCTGGACCTCCATCGACCTTGCCTCCTTCGCCTATAAGAAGCCCCTGACTCAGAAACCCTAAGGAATCGACCAAAAAGCCACAAAAAGTTCTGCAGCGCCACCACCACCGAAGGGGAGATTTGGGGGATAGAAAGTCTCTGTTCTGGCAACCTACCGGGATGGGGAAGTGCCCCCAGAGCCATCTCCATTGATCTCCACCACCATCTTGATCACTGTTGCTGATTCCCATGATGAGGTGGGAGTAGTTCTTCCTCTATGCTAAGGGCTCTACCGATAGCTATGTGTTCATCTCTCTCTATGCATGATCTTGTTATGGTCATGAGCTTTGTAATCTAGTAGATCTACCTTGCTACTCAAGTGCTTCAATAGATCTCTGCTCTCCCCATGTGTGTGAAAGTGACAGCATGCACGCCATGGTGGCACTTAGGCTAGAGTCTACATAAATACTCATCGTGCTTTAATAGATCTATCATTTTCCCCACGTGGGTGAAAATGACAGCGTGAACACCGTGTATGGCACTTAAGCTAGGTTACATATATATTTATCATGAGTATATTTTGAGTTGGTTGTCTCTATGAAATTGTGGTGTTTGTTGGAACCATCTAGCGCTCAAGGTGACGGTTTGGAGTTATCTAGATTGGGAAAGGAGGATTTTGAGGTGTATTGTTATAGCCCTACCATGGATTAGAGTGTCCAACCAGAGAGTAGTTAAGAGTAGTATCATGAAGAGAATATATTTTTTGAGAGTGTTCACTAGTGAAAGTATGATCCCTATGTAAGATCCCTCCCTTATAAAGGTAAGGATCCCTGTGATTGCAATGCTAGTCCCTGGATCAATGCTAGCATCCATAGTTTAAGATGAAGTACATAGAAACAAAGGTCATTATTACAAATCATTCCAGAGACAAACATAGTATTTTACAACTCCATGGCCATAGGCCTAATACAAGAGTTCAACCATAGAAATATAAATAAGTCTTCATCTTCATGTGCCACAGGCAAGCATGTTGAGTGTAGACTCATAACCCCTAATCATCATCAGAATAACCTGCAACATCACAAGTTACAGCCACAGTGGGTCAATACATTGGAATAGTATTGGCAAGTAATACCTTAGTGGAATATTAACATCTAGTTACTACATGCTTTTGGCTAAGTGTAGCTTAGGCTTGCTTTGCTCAAAATAGGCTTTACCTATTAGTTGAAAACACTAAGTTTTTCTTTGACAAAACTTTCCCAAGGAACCACCAATAGAAATTGGTGAACCTTCACCCTTGTTCATCCACAAGTTTTAACTTAGAAAATTGAGATGAGGAGATTCTTGATAGCTTCCATGTCTTGATGCTCATATTGTCCAATACCAGGGACATGGCTAAGTACTTAGATTCTTCCATCTGCAGAGGTTGTGCACTTTCCCCACAAGACTTGATTTTCACCAAGACAGGACCTTTCAGAAGCTTTCCCTTAGACCAAATGGACGCGTTCCAACCTATCATCCCACTACCACCAACTATCCAATTGGCTAAGTTATTGCAACCTATGTGATCCAGGCAGAGCCCATATTGCCATGTGGCTGCACTAGAAGCTTCTTAACATTTGGCATCTCAAATCCCTTTATTCCTGGGTGGCTTTCCACAAGTGTGATACACAAGGTAAACCATATAAATGGGCCTTGTGTAACCACTCAACACAAACCAATCTTTCCATTCCACCCAGGTGTTTCATTCACCTAGTTGTTTTATTAAGCAAAACATAAGTCAAAGACTTGGAATAATTTTCATAGCATGATTATATAACCCACCCTTGGTTGCTACTAACTAGGCTAAGCATGGCAATAGCAAGTATCTTAACTTAGAGGAAATTCTAACATTGCTACAACTACTAGGATTTCCCAAGCATAACATATAGATACTTAGCAAAATAATCATGCAAGTCCTATACAAAATATTTCTAATGCATAGGTAAATATATAGGAATAAAAACATGAAGCTCCACTTGCCTTGGTAGTTTGGGGAGTATCAACAATCTTCACAACCACAATCACTATTAGCACCAAAATCTACACATAAAATAATGGCACCAAATTCACATATCAAAAATATACAAGCAAAAATATATGAATGCATGCAAATGCCATGTGATAATTTTTCTACACCAAACAAGACAAGTATACAGTACTGAATCATAAACAAGTCCAAGACACACTAAATAAACTTTATTTGATCTTTAAATCATTTTTCAAATCATTTCTATACTCAAAATAAGCCTATAAATGTCTCTGCAAAAATAACAAATTTTATAGAAGAAAAACATCAAACACATTGCATAAACAGATAGAATTCTTTCTCCTGATTCCAATGATATAAAATTTGTAAAATTTGAACGTGTGGATCAAAAGTTATGAATTTTACAAGTTTGAATCACTAATAAATCTAATTCAGATTTTTAAAACAAAGAACATGCCATGCGGCGTGTCCTGATTGGCCCGTACCGGTTCGTCCGGATCGATAAACCTAGGCCATTGGATTTAAAGAAGATCGTGCGGCACAGATCTAGCGCACCCCTTCGCGTAAGTGATTCTATCGCATGCGTTGGATCTAGATCTGACGTCTATTGATGAAGCGACCACAGATGGGCGGTGCTAGCGGCGGCGGTGCGGCGGAGCGGCTCTACCAGTGATGTTCCGGCGGCTACGGAGGGGGCTGGGGCCAGCAGAGGGGCTTACCGAGCTCGTGAGGTCGCTGCAGTGCTCGAGGTGGTCGAGGGAGAGACAGGGGCGCACGGGCTCGGCTGTTATTGCTCGTCGGAGTGAAGCCTGTCATCGGGCACAGCTGTTCGTCGATGTTGGCGACGTTGCAGATCATGCCAGAGTGAAACAAGCGGTGTGTTAGATGCGCACTAGTCTGGCGAATACGTGAGCAATAAAAAGAGAGACGGGGGCGGTCAGGAACTACCAAGGGACGTCACCGGAGTCGAGACAGACGGCGGTGCTTGCTTGACGTTGAGGTTGCCGATGATAGAGAGCGCACGCATGCGAGCGGGTGGTACTGGCAGGTGCAGAGGGAGATGGGAA
Organism: Avena sativa; assembly: GCA_916181665.1. Lineage (NCBI taxonomy): Eukaryota > Viridiplantae > Streptophyta > Magnoliopsida > Poales > Poaceae > Avena > Avena sativa. Next base: position 147,246,563 of record OV702283.1, on the reverse strand, counting down.
ACTCACTCGTGGTGTCTGGAAGGCAAGGGGCAACGATGGTTGGCCGGAATTTGAGCTGGAGCTCGTCGGAGCAGTGGGTGGTTCTGGGCTAAATCCGAGCAACCTAGGGGCAGAGAGAGGGTGGTGACTTGGGAAAAGGAGGGGAGGGTGCGGGCGATTAAGTACGCAAGGTCGAGTGAGAGATTTACTGACGCAATCAATCGAATTGATGTGAAGTTTAATCACCGGAAACAGCCGGCGTGATTTGGGGGAAGAAGGAGTCGCGGGGTGGAGACGATGACTGGCGAGTGGGGCCTGGCGTTCAGTGAGAGAGAGAGTTACGGAGTGGGGGCCAGTCATCAGCGACTGCGCGGGTGAGCCCTGCGATGCGAAACGTTTTCTGCGGGGAAGAAGCTGTTGGGCTAAATGGGCTGATTGGGCTGGGTTGGGTTAGATTAGTTAGTTTGCTTTATTTTTTTCTCCCTTTTTCTTTTTCTGATTGAATTTCTGGTTTGAATTCAAATGCTCAAATCAAATCTGTTTCAAATGAAATTTTCTCCAAACATTTGTTTATTGATTCTTGCATCCTGGGGTGTGTAAAACATCTATTCACACTCAAATTTGAATTGGGTTTGAAAATTAAATTTAAACCATGCCTTAATTAAATGTTTATAATTAGTATATGAATGGTTTATAATTCATAATTTGATTTTGAAAACCTTGACCAAACCTTAGAAACATCACTCAAGCTCATGCTCAAATCCTTACTGAATAAAATAAGTATTTTTCTCATTAGAAGGTAGCAATATGGCCATTGCCTTGCTTACATAAAATAATAAGCATACAAATGCTTTTGTTTTTGTATAACTTTGAAAAATGATCCTAATATGATCATGAATGCATGGATGATATGCAAAGCTTTGAAAACATGATTTTAGGGATGTTACAAATCTAACCCCCTTAAGATGAATCCCGCCCTCGAGATTCGGATTGGCTATCAAATAGGTGAGGGTGGTCTTTCCGAAGATCATCTTCTCTTTCCCATGTTGCCTTTTCTTCGGAATGATGGTTCCATTGAACTTTGCAGAATTTGATGGTCTTAGTCTGAGTAACTCTTTCAGCAGTCTCAAGAATCTTGATAGGTTTTTCCTCATAAGTGAGATCACTTTCCAATTGAACCTCCTCCAAAGGTATAATATCCTTCAAAGAAGTCCCTTCCATCTCTGGATGGCATTTCTTTAGCTGACTCACATGAAACACATTGTGAACGGCAGACAATGATTCTGGCAATTCAATCTCATAAGCTACTTCTCCTTTACGACTCAATCTTGAATGGTCCAACATATCTTGGGGCCAATTTTCCTTTGACTCCAAATATCTTCACTCCACGAAGTGGTGACACTCTAAGGTAAGCCCTATCACCCACTTCATAGGTGACTTCTCTACGCTTAGGATCTGCGTAGCTTTTCTATCGGGACTGTGCTATCTTAAATATGTCCTTTACAAGCTTGACTTTCTCTTCAGCCTCTTTTATTAGTTCTGGTCCGAACAAATTTCTGTATCCCACACCATTCCATAGCAATGGGGTGGTACACTTTCTCCCATAGAGAAACTCAAATGGTGCCATCTCAATACTGGCTTGATAACTGTTATTGTAAGAGAACTCTACGTAAGGTAGACTTTCATCCCAACTGGCTCCATAGTCTAGGGCACATGCCCTCAACATATCTTCTAGAATCTGGTTGGTCCTTTCTGTCTGTCCATCAGTCTGAGGATGAAAAGCAGTGCCGAATTTCAATCTCGTTCCCAATTACTCATGTAGTTGCCTCCAAAAATGAGAAGTGAACTGAGTTCCCCTATCAGACACAATACTCTTGGGTACTCCATGCAGACACACAATCCTATTCATATAGATCTTGGCCAACTTAGCACTTGTATAGGTTGTCTTCACGAGTATGAAATGAGCCACTTTAGTGAGGCGATACACTACTACCCAAATAGAATCATATCCAGACCTGGTCCTTGGCAATCCCGTTATGAAATCCATGCCAATCTTATCCCACTTCCAATCAGGAATAGGTAGTGGTTGTAGCAATCTTGCTGGTTTCTGATGTTCCGCTTTCACTCTACTACATACATCACACAAAGCAATATGTTCGGCGATGTCCTTCTTGAGATTATTCCACCAAAATCTTTCCTTCATATCCATGTACATTTTGGTGTTACCCGGATGAATGGAATATGGTGAGTTGTGTGCTTCTTGTAAAATCAGTTTCCGAAGCTCCGGATCTTGCGGAACGCAGATATGTTTTCCATACCATAAAGTACCTTGTTCGTCTTCATGGAATCCTTTGGCTTTTCCCTTGCCAATCTTTTCCTTGATCTCTTCAATTTCCTTGTCTGTCCTTTGGGCTTCCTTGATCTTGTCCAACAATGTGGATTGAACATCCAATGTCATGAGATGTCCCTCAGGCACAATCTCCAATCTAAGGTCTCTAAATTGGGCACACAGATCATCTGGCAACTCTCCCTTAGTAAGGCCATTCACAAATACCTTACGGCTTAGAGCATCCTCTACAACATTTGCTTTACCGGGGTGGTATTGCAAACTCAAGTCATAATCCTTGATGAGTTCTAGCCATCTTCTTTGTCTCATGTTAATTTCTTTCTGGGTGAAGATATATTTCAAACTTTTGTGATATGTGAACACTTCACATCGTTTTCCCAAAAGATAGTGTCTCCATGTTTTGAGTGCATGGACAACAGAGGCTAACTCCAAATCATGAGTAGGTTAATTTACCTCATGAGTTTTGAGTTGTCTTGAGGCATAAGCCACAACTTTCCCTTCTTGCATTAGAACTGCACCTAATCCATGATGAGATGCATCACAATACACTTGGAAATCTTTCTCTAAATCTGGCAGACATAAGACTGGTGCTGTCACTAGTCTCTTCTTCAATTCTTGGAAACTGAGTTCACATCCTTTAGACCAAGCAAATTTCTTGTCTTTCTTTAGTAACTCCGTCATTGGCTTAGCTTCCTTGGAGAAATTCTCAATGAATCTTCTGTAGTATCCTGCCAAGCCAAGGAAACTACGAACCTCTTTTACTGACTTAGGAGATTCCCACTCAGTTACAGCTGACACTTTTGCAGGATCAACCGCTACACCATCTCCTGACACAACATGTCCAAGAAATCCAACTTCATTCAGCCAGAATTCACACTTGCTGAATTTTGCATACAACTTATGCTCTCTAAGCTTCTCAAGTATCAAACGCAAATGTCCTTCATGCTCTTCTTTGCTTTTGGAGTAGATCAAAATGTCATCGATGAAAACGACAACAAACTTGTCAAGGAACTCCATGAACACCTTGTTCATCATATTCATGAAATAAGCTGGTGCATTGGTCAAACCAAATGGCATCACGGTGTACTCATACAATCCATACCTAGTGGTGAAAGCTATCTTAGGTATGTCTTGTTCTCTTATCTTAAGCTGGAAATAACCTGACCAGAGATCAATCTTTGAGAACACACATGCTCCTTCTAGCTGATCAAACAAGCCATTTATTCTGGGCAAAGGATATTTGTTCTTGATAGTCACCTCATTGAGTGAACGGTAATCTATGCATAACCTTTGACTTCTATCTTTCTTTTCCACAAACAAGACTGGTGCTCCCCAAGATGAAGAACTTGGTTGAATAAATCCTTTCTGCAACCGTTCTCCAAGTTGCTTCTTGAGTTCTATCAACTCATCAACTGACATCTTGTAAGGTCTCTTTGCTATTGGCCCTGATCCTGGCAGCAAGTCAATCAGAAACTCCACATCTCTATCTGGTGGCATTCCCGACAATTATTCCGGAAACACATCCGGATATTCACTCAAAATTGGCACATTATCTATGCTAACCCCCTTAAGAGAATTTAGCTTACTCCCTTTTGATTCAAAGTTAGTCTTGAATCTAATCCTTTTATTATCCGGGGTTGTGAGTGTGACAGTATGATTGGCACAATCTAGCACTCCCTTGTGCTTAGTCATCCAGTCCATTCCCAAAATGACATCCAATCCTTGGGAATTTAGGATTATCAGATTTGTTAGATGTATATATCTGTATATTGTATTTCCCCCATATGTTAGGGGGCTTCCTGCATATTTGCCCTGTACCTGTACTTGGCCCCCAGAGGAATACATGTTGCATATTCCTAACATGGTATCAGAGCTAGGTTAGACAAATTTTTCTGCAACATCGTCACCGCCGCCACCGTCCCTGTTGTCGTCGTTCTTCCGACGTCGCCGCTGCCGGTTGCCGCTCTTCCACGCGATCTGTCGTCTTCCTTCGAATCCAGATCGGTTCCTTCGAATCCAGATCTGCCGTCTTCGTTCGAATCCAGATCGGTTCCTACTTCACCGCCTGGCCACTCCGCCCGATCAAATCCTCGCGGGACCACGCACGGGAGGACCCCGCCTTGTTCCGCTGCTCACGCACGGCAGGAAGCCCCCTTGATTCTCGCGCCCATGCACGGGAGGACGCTCCCCGTCTTGATTCTCGTGCCCACGCGCGGTACTCCGCTGATCATGCACGGGAGGACCCCGCCAGCTCCCCGCCTTGCTTCTCGCGCCCACGCGCGGTACTCCCTGCTCCTGACGCGTCCTCCCTGCTCCCACGCGTTACTCCCTGCTCCAGTGCTGCTGCTCCCTGACGCGTGCTCCAGTACTGCTGCTCCCTCTGCTGCCCGGTGCCGACCTGCTGCTGCCTTCTGCCGCATACCGCCTAGCCTGCCGCCGGCTGGTTTTCGTCTGTTTCGTCAGGCTCAATTAGATCTGGATCTAGATCTGATCTGAAAAAAAGAGAGCAAAAAAAAAGAGAGATATGTCTTCTTCATCGGGTTATGTTGCGATTCCTCGCTGCCCGGTGGTCTTTGATGGCGTGAATTACCCTGATTTCGCTGCCTTTATGTGCGTTCACATGCGCGGTCTCCGTCTTTGGGGTGTGCTCTCCGGCGAGGTCTCCTGTCCGCCGTGCCCCCTGCTCCTGTGGCTCCTATTCCACCGACGCCGATTGTTCTTGGTGCTGATGCTTCTCAGGAGGCCAAGGATGCTGCTCAGAGTGCTGATGATAGTGCCGTTGCTGCTTATGACCTGAAGTTCAAGCAGTACTCTTCTGATCTCGAGGCCTATCGACACGCTCTGACTGCTTACACTCAGTGGGTTGATGAGGATGCTCGTGCTGCTGCTGTTCTCACCTCCAGTGTTCTGCCTCAGTATGCTGCTGAGTTCATGAGTCGCCCTACTGTTGCCGCTCAGTGGGCTCATCTTCGTCAGCGCTATCAGCCGTCTGGGGATGCCCTTTACCTGTCTGTGGTTCGCCAGGAGCATGCTCTCCAGCAGGGTGATTCTACTATTGATGAGTTCTATACTCAGAGTGCTGCTATCTGGCGTCAGCTTGACTCTCTTCGTACTGCTGTTTGTGGCACATGCTCGTGTTGCCAGATTGTGCGCTCGGATTTGGAGTTTCACCGCATCTATGAGTTTCTGTCTCGGCTCCGCCAGGAGTTTGAGCCCCGACGTGCTCAGCTGAATGCTCGTGGTCGTGTTCCGCTCTCTGAGGTGTTGTCTGAGCTTCGGGCTGAGGAGACCCGTCTCCGTGGTGCTGGTCTTCTTGCGGTTCCATCCGTGCTTGCTACTCGTGGTCCTCCTATGCCGTCTGGTCCCTCCACTCAGCCGCGGTCCTCTGTGCCGCCGCCGATACTACCCACTCCTCCAGGTCAGGGTCAGAGTCAACACCAGCCGTTTCAGGGTCCGAGTCAGCACCAGCAGTTTCAGGGCCAGAGTCAGCCCCAGTAGGCTCGTGGTCAGGGTCGCCGTGGTTCTCTTCGTCACTGCTCTTACTGCAACAAGGATGGCCACACTTGGGCCACCTGTTATACACGGGATCCCAGTTTACGTCAGCAACACCAGGCTCGTGGGCAGTCGGCTCCTTCTGGATCTTCAGCAGTTGCTCTCTCCGATCAGGACATTATCAGGAGTCTTCACGGTCTGCTTGCTGCTACAGGCTCTTCTTTGACAGGTACTGCTGGTTCTGTGACTGATTCTTCTGGCCCTGTGCGACCACCACCTTCTACACAGTCAGGTACGTCCCCATGGTATCTGGATTCTGGAGCCTCTTTTCATATGACCTCTGAGTCTTCTTTTCTGTCCGCTCTTCGTTCTCTCCCTTCTCCTATCCGTGTTTTCACAGCTGATGGTACCTCTCTTCCTGTTTCTAGTCAGGGCACCCTTTCTACTTCTTCTTTTTCTGTTCCTGATATTTCTCATGTCCCTCTTCTTAAGATGAATCTGTTCTCTGCTAGCCAGCTTACTGACTCTGGTTGTTGCGTCATTCTTGATGCTGATTCTTGTGTTGTCCAGGACCGTCGCACACAGGCCCTGGTTGGAGCTGGCCCTCGCAGCCGTGACTCTTCAGGACTTTGGGAGTTAGACTGGCTTCGTGTTCCTTCCGCTACCACTTCATCTGCCAGTTCTTTTCCGGTCGTCGCCTCTACTACCAGCTCCTTTTAGCAGTGGCACCATCGTCTTGGTCACCTCTGTGACTCTCGCCTGTCGTCATTAGTTCATCGTGGTCTTCTGGGGTCTGTCTCAAGAGATGGGTCTTTGCATTGTCAGGGCTGTAGGTTGGGTAAACAGATTCAGCTTCCCTATCCTACTAGCGCGTCTGTATCTCAGCGACCTTTTGATTTAGTTCATTCAGATGTTTGGGGTCCGGCTCCTTTTGCTTCGAATGGGGTCCATCGCTACTATATTTTATTCATCGATGATTTTTCTCGGTACACTTGGTTGTATTTTATGCGCTCTCGCAGTGAAGTGCTTTCCATATATCAGCGTTTTGCAGCCATGGTCCGTACTCAGTATTCTACCCCCATCCGTGTTTTTCGTGCTGATTCTGCTGGTGAGTATATCTCCCAGATGTTGTGAGGTGTTCTTGTTGAGCAGGGCACCCTTGCTCAGTTCTCCTGTCCTGGCGCACATGCCCAGAATGGCGTTGCTGAGCGTAAGCATCGCCATCTTCTTGAGACCACTCGCGCTATGATGATTGCTTCTTCTCTCCCGCCGCATTTCTGGGCTGAGGCTGTCGCTACGTCAGCTTACCTCATCAATATTCAGCCTTCTGCTGCCTTGCAGGGTGGTATCCCTCTTCAGCGCCTATCTAGCCAGTCTCCAGACTACTCCATGCTTCACTTGTTTGGTTGTGTTTGCTATGTTCTCCTTGCTCCTCGCGAACGCACCAAACTGACCGCTCAGTCTGTTGAGTGTGTCTTCCTGGGATACAGTGATGAGCATAAGGGCTATCGCTGTTGGGACCCTGTTGGTCGTCGGATGTGTATCTCTCGTGATGTTACTTTTGATGAGACACGTCCTTTCTATCCTCGTCCCACCGCTGGTACTTACCCGGTGGAAGATATCTCTTTTCTTCTCTTTCCTGACACACCTCCTTCTACCCATATTGTGTCTTCTTTAGGATCTCCTCCCCCTAATGTCTCTTCTTCGACACCGTCCTCCTCTGCTCCATCTAGTTCTCCTAGTTCTCCTCGTTCTCCGAAGTCTTCCTCTATTATTCCCTCTTCTTCATCGTCGTCTCCTGCATCGTCTTCCTCTGATGATCTTCCCTCTACTCGTCCTGTTCGTCAGCGTCGTGCCCCCAACCGTTACTCTCCTAGTCAGTATGGTCTTTCTGTTGCCTCTAAGCCGAATTCTTATCGGGATGCTGAGCATCATCCTGAATGGCAGCTGGCCATGGCTGAGGAGATTGCTGCGCTTGAGCGCACTGGCACCTGGGATCTTGTTTCTCCCCCTCCTGGTGTTCGTCCTATCACGTGTAAGTGGGTCTATAAGATTAATACTTGCTCTGATGGATCTCTTGAGCGCTATAAAGCGTGTCTTGTGGCTCGTGGTTTTCAGCAGGAGCATGGTCGTGACTATGATGAGACCTTTGCTCCTGTGGCTCATATGACCACTGTGCGTACTCTTCTTGCTGTTGCTTCTATTCGTCATTGGTCTGTGTCCCAGCTTGATGTTCAGAACGCCTTTCTCAATGGTGAGTTGAGTGAGGAGGTTTATATGCAGCCTCCTCCTGGGTATTCTGTTCCCGAGGGGATGGTTTGCCGTCTTCGACGTTCTCTTTATGGCCTCAAACAGGCCCCTCGTGCCTGGTTTGAGCGCTTTGCTTCTGTAGTGACTGCTGCTGGTTTCTCCCCTAGTGCTCATGGTCCAGCGCTCTTTGTTCACACTTCTCCTCGTGGACGCACTTTTCTTCTTCTCTATGTTGATGATATGATCATTACTGGTGATGATCCTGAGTATATCGCCTTTGTTAAGGATCGTCTTCGTGATCAGTTTCTTATGACTGATCTTGGTCCTCTTCGATACTTTCTTGGGATTGAGGTTTCCTCCACTTCTGATGGCTTTTACATCTCTCAGGAAAAGTATATTCAGGATCTTCTTTCTCGTGCTGCTCTTGGGGATGAGCGCACCGTTGAGACCCCTATGGAGCTTAATGTTAAGCTTCAACTTACTGATGGTGATCCTCTTTCTGATCCGACGTGTTATCGTCATCTTGTTGGGAGTCTTGTCTATCTTGCTGTCACTCGTCCTGATATCTCTTATCCCGTTCATATTCTGAGTCAGTTGGTTTCTGCTCCTACCACTGTTCACTATAGTCATCTTCTCCGTGTTCTTCGTTATCTTCATGGTACGATCACTCGCCGCCTTTTCCTTCCTTGTTCCAGCTCCCTCCAGCTCCTGTTCTATTCGTACGCTACGTGGGCGAGTGATCCTTCGGATCGTAGTTCACTTTTTGCTTACTGTGTGTTTCTTGGTGGTTCGCTCATTGCTTGGAAGATGAAGAAACAGACAGCGGTTTCCCGTTCGAGTGTTGAGGCTGAGTTGCGTGCTATGGCCTTGTTGACTGCTGAGGTGACCTGGTTACGGTGGTTACTTGCGGATTTTGGGGTCTCTCTTACCACACCCAGTCTGGTTTTGTCTGACAGTACAGGTGCTATTAGTGTTGCACGTGATCCGGTCAAGCATGAGCTTACCAAGCATATTGGTGTTGATGCTTTCTATACCCGTGCTCAGGTGCAGGCTCAGGTTGTTGCGCTTCAGTATGTGCCTTCAGATTTACAGTTGGCGAACTTCTTCACAAAGGCACAGACCAGAGCGCAACATGATTTCTTACTCTCCAAACTCAGTGTTGTGGATCCACCATGAGTTTGAGGGGGGGGTGTTAGATGTATATATCTGTATATTGTATTTCCCCCATATGTTAAGGGGCTTCCTGCATATTTTCCCTGTAACTGTACTATATATTGTGGCCTTTGGCCCCCAGAGGAATACATGTTGCATATTCCTAACAAGATTAACGGGAAACTTATACTTCCCAAACTCTATGACTAGGTCATGACATCCTGGGTTCACTATCATTTCTCCACCAGGAGAACTTACTTTTATAGGACACCCAATAGTTTCAACTGGAAGTTCATTTCTTTCAACAAATGCTCTTGATATGAATGAATGCGACGCGCCAGTATAAAAAAGAACAAGTGCTAGAACAGAATTGAGTTTGAACTTACCAGCAACAGCAACAGGTTCTTCATAGATCTCTTCCACATTGATGTGGTTCACCTGTCCCTTCTGGAAAGGGTTGGGTTTGTTGGGTCCTTCAACTTTCTTTTCTGGGCATTCATTTGCATAATGCCCCATCTTCTTGCATTTGAAGCATTCAACCTGACTGAGATCTTTCTTGACAGGCTGGCTTCCACTACCACTTCCACTTCCATTGTGGTGGCTCTTATATCCACCCTTGTGGTTTTTGTACTTGTCATTATCATGACTACGGTGATGCATGTTGTCATGATGGCGGTTGTGGTGGCTGTTGTACTTTCCATGCTTGTGGGATCCACAACTCCCACTATCATCATAATGGGAATGCTTGTGAGACGATCCCGAGATGTGCTTGTCAGAGCTGTGTTTCCTCTTCCTGCTTTCAACCTGTTTCATCTTGCTCTCCAAGATGGCAGCCTTGTCACAAAGGGATTGGTAGGTGGGGACATAGGCCACAGATAACTGCAGATTCAGTTCATCGTTCAGTCCTTCGAGGAACTTCTCTTTCCTCTTGGCATCAGTATCAACTTCATCCGGTGCATAACGCGCCAGATTGTTGAACTCCTCAATATATTTAGCCACGCTGCGGTGGCGCTGCTTCAGATTATGAAATTCCTTCTTCTTCAAGCTCATCATTCCGGATGAGATGTGAGCTATACAGAAACCATCTTCAAAGATAGCCCATGTCACATCCTCTATGGGAGTGGTGATCTGGAAGTTATCCCACCAAGTAGCTGCTGGTCCTTCCAACAAGTGTGCTACAAACCTAACTTTCTCCTCGTCGGTGCAACCGACAGTTACCAAATCCTTGTTCACTGAACGTAGCCAATCATTGGCCACCATAGGATCAGTGGTTCCTGAGAACTTTGCAGGCCCCAGTCTTAGGAATCTGATGAGCATGTCAAATCCTGGTGGATTGTTCTGATTGTTGTTCTTGTTGTTGTTATTGTTGTTGTTATTATTCTGATTCTGCATGAAGGTGGTCATCATCTGCATCAGCTATGCCTATGCTGTCATCAGCTGCTGCATCTCGGGGGTGACATTGTTGTTGTTCGGGTTGGGGTTGGCACGTCGGGGAGGAATCTGTGGTTTTCACAAGGATAAGAATGAGATACCCATAGATGCTTAACATGCACAATACAACACATAGACAATCACCAAACAAGCATAAAAATAACATAAAGTTCAACGACATAAGTAACAAGTTTTGAAAAGCAACACACCAATAGCAAGCCATCCACATGTTGGATGGTCATTGCGACTCAATAATCATAATCATGGTAAATGATTGATAAATGAGTAGTCATCACTACTCCTCTGTGTCAACCTCCTCATCAACAAGTGTAAGACCTGCATTCTCCATAGCAGTCTTGTATTCCTCGACAATGGTAGTCAAGGCCTCTACCTTGGCTTTGAGAGCCCTCTTATGTGAACGAAGTCTCTCAATCACACCCTGCTGATGCTCGAGCTCGAAGTCCTTGGCCTCTAGTTCTGCAGTCATCTCTCGAATCCTCTTGTTCCTATCTTGGACTCTCTTCTCTTGGCTTTTGAACTTCCTGTCCTGGCTCTCAAACTTGGCCTCCATTTCCTTGACTATCTTGTCTTGCTCCGCGAAGAGCTTGTCCTTCTCACGAAGCTGCACCTAGAGCTCGTCATTGCTAAGCATGACGTTGGTCCTATCAGTATCTAGGTGCCTAAGTAGAACCTCTAGGTCCTGAAGGTACAGACGAATCGGCTCTGCCGTCTCTCTAGCAGCATCCTCGAACTCAATAGTCTCACCATCCTCGTCGCGTCTTCCGAAGGCGTGGAAGTGAGTACCTCTAAGCTCCCTGGAGTGCCTCCCTAACAGACGCCCAAGTAAATCTTGCATGACTACCTCTAGGCCTCTCTCCTTGTCGTCATGCATAAGCTTGAAGGTGATGGCCTCCGTGGCTGGCTCAGTCTGGCGTCCTGGCTGGGTAACTTTGAAGCCCCAAAGGTCCTTCCTCTCAAACTTGGTGAGGGGAAGCATCATGATGTTAGGAAGCGGAAGATTGAGCACACTAGTCAGCTCAATAAGATGAGTGCCAAAACGAGTTCCCTTGAACTCTTCAGCCATGCTGATAGTAACGTTAGGCATCTATTTTATAAGATAAGAAAAGTTAGAATCAATCATCAATAGAAAAATCTCAAGACAAAGCATCAACACACAAGTCATGGCATACATAAATTCATTACAAGCATTCCAAGGTTCATCATAACTTAGACAAAATTTTGGAAATAAAACGATAAGTGTGGTGGTCCAACTAACATAGTACATTACAACTCTCACTCTCTAGACTAAAGGCAATCAAAGCATCCTTCTACCAATAGAGATGAGAAAGAAGATTAGAAAAGTTTATGAGAAGAAAAGACAAGTGGAGAAAATTTTCGAAGTGTTGAAATTTTTCTTTAGTGGTTTCTAATCCAATCCTAGGGTTATAATCCTACAGGCAACACAGTGCTCTGATACCATCTGTAAGATCCCTCCCTTATAAAGGTAAGGACCCCTGTGATTGCAATGCTAGTCCCTGGATCAATGCTAGCATCCACAGTTTAAGATGAAGTACACAGAAACAAAGGTCATTATTACAAATCATTCCAGAGACAAACATAGTATTTTACAACTCCATGGCCATAGGCCTAATACAAGAGTTCAACCATAGCAATATAAATAAGTCTTCATCTTCATGTGCCACAGGCAAGCATGTTGAGTGTAGACTCATAACCCCTAATCATCATCAGAATAACCTGCAACATCACAAGTTACAGCCACAGTGGGTCAATACATTGGAATAGTATTGGCAAGGGATACCTTAGTGGAATATTAACATCTAGTTACTACATGATTTTGGCTAAGTGTAGCTTAGGCTTGCTTTGCTCAAAATAGGTTTTACCTATTAGTTGAAAGCACTAAGTTTTTCTTTGACAAAACTTTCCCAAGGAACCACCAATAGAAATTGGTGAACCTTCACCCTTGTTCATTCACAAGTTTTAACTTAGAAAATTGAGATGAGGAGATTCTTGATAGCTTCCATGTCTTGATGCTCATATTTTCCAATACCAGGGACATGGCTAAGTACTTAGATTCTTCCATCTGCAGAGGTTGTGCACTTTCCACACAAGACTTGATTTTCACCAAGACAGGACCTTTCAGAAGCCTTCCCTTAGACCAAATGGACGCGTTCCAACCTATCATCCCACTACCACCAACTGTCCAAATGGCTAAGTTATTGTAACCTATGTGATCCAGGCAGAGCCCATATTGCCATGTGGCTGCACTAGAAGCTTCTTAACATTTGGCATCTCAAATCCCTTTGTTCTTTGGTGGCTTTCCACAAGTGTGATACACAAGGTAAACCATAGAAATGGGCCTTGTGTAACCACTCAACACAAACCAATCTTTCCATTCCACCCAGGTTTTCCATTCACCTAGTTGTTTTATTAAGAAAAACATAAGTCAAAGACTTAGAATAATTTTCATAGCATGATTATATAACCCACCCTTGGTTGCTACTAGCTAGGCTAAGCATGTCAATAGCAAGTATCTTAAATTAGAGTAAATTCTCACATTGCTACAACTACTAGGATTTCCCAAGCATAACATATAGATACTTAGCAAAATAATCATGCAAGTCCTATACAAAATATTTCTAATGCATAGGTAAATATATAGGAATAAAAACATGAAGCTCCACTTGCCTTGGTAGTTTGGGGAGTATCAACAATCTTCACAACCACAATCACTATTAGCACCAAAATCTACACATAAAATAATGGCACCAAATTCACATATCAAAAATATACAAGCAAAAATATATGAATGCATGCAAATGCCATGTGATAATTTTTCTACACCAAACAAGACAAGTATACAGTACTGAATCATAAACAAGGCCAAGGCACACTAAATAAACTTTATTTGATCTTTAAATCATTTTTCAAATCATTTCTATACTCAAAATAAGCCTATAAATGTTTCTGCAAAAATAACCAATTTTACAGAAGCAAAACATTAAACACATTGCATAAGCAGATAGCATTCTTTCTCCTAATTCCAATGATATAAATTTTTTAAAATTTGAACGTGTGGATCAAAAGTTATGAATTTTACAAGTTTGAATCACTAATAAATCTAATTCAGATTTTTAAAACAAAGAACAAGCCACACAGCGTGTCCTGATTGGCCCGTACCGGTTCGTCCGGATCGATCAACCTGGGCCATTGGATTTAAAGAATATCGTGCGGCACAGATCTAGCGTACCCCTTCGCGTAAGTGATTCTATCGCATGCGTTGGATCTAGATCTGACGGCTATTGATCAAGCGACCATAGATGGGCGGTGCTAGCAGCGGCGGTGCGGCGGCGCGGCTCTTCCAGTGATGTTCCGGCGGCTACGGAGGGGGCTGGGGTCAGCAGAGGGCTTACCGAGCTCGTGAGGTCACTGCGGTGCTCGAGGTGGTCGAGGGAGAGACAGGGGCGCACGGACTCGGCTGCTATTGCTCGTCGGAGTGAAGCCTGTCGTCGGGCACAGCTGTTCGTCGATGTTGCCGACGTTGTAGATCATGCCAGAGTGAAATAAGCAGTGTGTTAGATGCGCACTAGTCTGGCGAATACGTGAGCAACAAAAAGAGATACGGGGGCTGTCAAGAACTACCAGGGGACGTCACCGGAGTCGAGACAGACGGAGGTGCTTGCTTGACGTTGAGGTTGTCGACGATAGAGAGCATGCGCGGGCGAGCGGGTGGTACTAGCAGGTGCAGAGGGATATGGGGAACTCACTCGTGGTGTCTGGAAGGCAAGGGGCGACGGTGGTTGGCCGGAATTTGAGATGGAGCTCGTCGGAGCAGTGGGTGGTTCTGGGCTAAATCCAAGCAGCCTAGGGGCAGAGAGACGGTAGCGACTGGGGAAAAGGAGGGGAGGGTGCGGGCGATTAAGTACGCAAGGCCGGGGAGAGATTTACTGACGCAATCGATCGAATTGATGCGAGGTTTAATCACCGGAAACAGCCGGCGTGATTTGGGGGAAGGAATCGCGGGGTGGAGACGATGACTGGCGAGTGGGGCCTTGCGTTTAGTGAGAGAGAGAGTTACGGAGTGGGGGCCAGTCGTCAGCGACTATGCGGGTGAGCCCTGCGGTGCGAAACATTTTCTGCGGGGAAGAAACTGTTGGGCTAAATGGGCTGATTGGGCTGGGTTGGGTTAGATTAGTTAGTTTGCTTTATTTTTTTCTCCCTTTCTCTTTTTATTTTTCTGATTGAATTTCTGGCTTGAATTCAAATGCTCAAATCAAATCTATTTCAAATGAAATTTTCTCCAAACATTTGTTTACATCCTGGGGTGTGTAAAACATCTATTCACACTCAAATTTAAATTGGGTTTGAAAATGAAATTTAAACCATGCCTTAATTAAATGTTTATAATTAGTATATGAATGGTTTATAATTCATAATTTGTTTTTGAAAACCTTGAACAAACCTTAGAAACATCACTCAAGCTCATGCTCAAATCCTTACTGATTAAAATAAGTATTTTTCTTATTAGAAGGTAGCAATATGGCCATTGCCTTGCTTACATAAAATAATAAGCATACAAATGCTTTTGTTTTTGTAATAACTTTGAAAAATGATCCTAATATGATCATGAATGCATGGATGATATGCAAAGCTTTGAAAACATGATTTTAGGGATTTACACCCTAGGCCTTGTTTCTAAACACTGAAACACCGTTCACATTTAGATCTGTTGCATGTTTGTCGGGGAGGTTTTGTTTCTTTTACCTTACCTCATCGTCAAGCTCTTTTCTGGCACCATTACCAATTGTATTTCACTATCTCTTCGCTGAACTAGTGCACCTATACACCTGACAAGTGTATTGGGTGTGTTAGGGACACAAGATACTTCTTGTATCTTGATTGCAGGGTTGCTTGAGAGGTATACCTTGGACCACTTCCTCCCTGAGTTCGATATACCTTGGGTGATCCACTTAAGGGAAACTTGTTGTTGTTCTACAAAACTCTACACTTGGAGGCCCAACAACTGTCTACAAGAATAGAAGTGCGTAGAAATCAAGCCTTTTTCTAGCGCCGTTGCCGGGGAGGAAAGGTAAAAGGCACTCACACACGTTACCCCATGGCAACAGCAAGCCAGAAAGCTATTTTCTGGCGCCGTTGCCGGGGAGGTAAGGTAAAAGGTACTCACATCCTCTTGGTGTGTGAGTGCTCGAAGTTATTTCCTTTAGATTCTGCAATTTTGTCTTTTAGTTTCTTTTTTTGACTAGTTGGGCTTAATGGAAAACAACAACAAAATTAGAGAGCTCTATAGTATTTATCTTGAGTTAGGACATGAAGTGTTTGAAGAGAAAATTAAAAAAACCTATGGAACTTTATTTGCATGCTAATAGCAATGTTATTAGTATGAATTCTTTGAACACCATTATTGCTAATGCTATGGAAACGTCTAAGCTTGGGGAAGCTAGTTTTTTATGAAAATGATCTTTTTAGTTCCCCAGCTTTGGAAGATAGCTATTTTATTGCTTATGATGATACCAAACCTCCAATATATGATGATTACAATGATGAGTATGATATTTTCAGCCCACCTACCATTGAGGAGAAAGTTAATTGTGATTACAATCTGACTCCTATATTTGATGATTATGGTGATGTGAATAATAATGATAGCTATTTTGTTGAATTTGCTCCCACTACAATTAATAAGAATGACTATGCTTATGTGGAGAGTAATAATTATTTTATGCATGTGGATCATGATAAGAATGTTTTATGTGATAGTTATATTGTTCATTTTATTCATGATGCTACTGAAAGTTATTATGAGAGAGGGAAACATGGTCTTATGTATCTCAACAATATTAAGTTTCCCCTCTTTATGTTGAAAATTTTGAAGTTGCACTTGTTTTGCTTTCCTATGCTTGTTGCTTTGTGCTTTCTTGACTTGTTTCTTTACAAGATTCCTATGCATAGGAAGTGGTTAGACTTAAATGTGTTTTGAATTTTCTTCTTGATGCTCTCTTTTACTTCAATTCATATTTCTTATGTGAGCATCATCAAAATTATCGTGCCTAACTTAAAGGCGCTATAGAAAATTACTTGTTGGGAGATAACCCAAGAGTTTTCTTGAGTCTTGGAAGTTATTAATTCAGTAATGACCTATCCTTATCCTTTTTGTTTGCTTTTTGTGCCAAAAATGACCTCTAATGAGAGGGAAGTAAGATTTGGAGAGTTGCTATCCCGAAACAGATTTCTGTCCTCCACCATAAAAATTCGTGAGGAGTCTCTGCAAGTCGGATTGAGCTGAAAATTTATGAATAAATCCACCAGTATGTTAGCTAACTTTCGTTAGTTCAACAATTTTTTTATTTGAGCAACAGAAGGTCTTCGAAAAAATAGGTTTCTACCTGCTGGTCTGTTTTGACAGATTTCTGCCATTATTTGCATTTGCTTCTTATTGATTCCTTTTTGGTTCTTTTTGGGAAATTGAGATTTTTAAGGAGTTTCTACAGTAGCTTGTGTTTTTAGTGAAAAGTTTTTCTGTTCTAAAGCTAAGCCTAAAGGTCTATTATCTTTTTAATACACTAATGTTGCTAATGAAGATTGTGTGAAATTTTGTATGAAGGAAAAATTTCAGGTGTAAGGGAAGAATGATGTAATGAGATGAAGAATGGACAAAAGCTCAATCTTGGGGATGCCACCCCGTGTCACCCCAAGAAAAATTCAAGAGGTACAAGCGTCAAAGCTTGGGGATGCCCAAGGCACCCCCTTCTTCATCAATAAAAATCTCAGGTCTTTCTAGACACTTCGTTTTTATTGTTTCATGCACAGTTGTGTTGTTCTTGGAGCGTCTTAGTTTTCGTTTTTGATTTTCGTTTGCTTAGTTTGCTTGAATAAGTTGGTTGGATCCCAACACACTTATTTTGGAGAGAGACACACTCTGTTTTCATTGCCTAGAACACTCTAGTTTTCATTCTTATTGTTTTGCGAGTGTTCTCTTTTTCTAGCACTATGTTTAGCCTTAGTTTTCTTATGCTTTCAGCTTAGAACTTATTAGTTCTTCTTTGTGGATTTGTGAGACGAGCTCGCTGATATTTATTGATTATTATCTTTGTGAGTTGTTTCAAATAAGTTGATTGGTGTTGGAAAGAGAGTAGAAAGTTTCATGCTTTAGTAATACAAAAGGGAGCTTCTTTTGACTATGACTTAGACTTTATTATGTCATGCTAGATATTGTTTTAACCTTATTCTTAGTGATTATTGTTGTAGCATGACTTGTTCCAAACAATTGATATTGCTTAATGTGCCTTGAAAGAATCATGCGTTGTTTTAGCATACAAAATCATAGTATTGTGGTATTCTCCTTTGATGCTTTGTTTGGGTTGACTTGGCACATGCTCACACCATGTTATGACTATGAACCAGTCACCTTAGCCTCTATGATCATTTAGTTTTTGACTTGTAGTACCACTTTATGCTTTGATTGGTAATGTTTTGTCGCTCTGCATGATTATGGACATTCTTGCTCTCTTAGTTGGTCGCTCCCAGTCTTTTGCTAGCATCCACTTGTATGAGTAAGCTCTACTAATTCATCCAACTCCCAAGAAACCAAGTTATTCCAAAGTGTCCACTATAAATTCCTATGCATGGTGTGTTACACCATTCCAAGTATATTCTTGTTTTCATCTATCTTCCAATTAAAAAGTATTTTGTTATGAGAAAACTTAGTGACTAAAGCTCTCACGAACTTGATGGCACACTTTATATTTCTTTCCCCTAATAAACTTGAACCATTGTGTCATCTATGTTGTATATGCTAGCGCTTATACGCTGGAATTAGCAGAACCATGCTGTCATGGGGAACGCTTTCAACATTGCACTTGTACTTTGTACACAGTTGATATCATGCTCTTTTGTTTATGGATGTCGTCGGTGTGAAATAAAAGGGGAGCTTGTAAGTCCATGGAGTTATGTATTTTGTGTTAGAGAAACTCCTAGGCCGCTAGCCTAAGCCATGCTTAATCATGGTGGAAACTTGCAGTATCACCATAATGACATCTATGAAGCATTCTTCTTATAAAAAAAGAGACATACTGAGAAAAGAGGAAAGAGAGAAAAAAGCACCATTTTCCCATGGTAAATAAGAAGATTGCTGAGATGCTCATTGTCTGCTTGACTTGTCATTTTGATTATGGGATAGCTCCTGTATCATGTGCAAGGGGTACCCCGTTGGCGGTTCTTTATGATACACATGTACTTACTATGATAAGAACTTACATGTGACTAAAGTTGATTAGCATGAGGAGGGGCCCTCGTATTCAAGGGAGATGAGATTGCCAACTTATACTTTGTCAAACATATACTCCATAGTTTATTCACTTTAACCTTAATCACTTCAAGATGCTTATGATAGGGGCAATGAGAGCTGAAAGCTAACAAGTACCATAATTTTTGGAAGCTCTTTTTGATACTTGAAATCCCTGCTTCCTTTATGAAGGGCCTTTCTTCCACCATTATATCGAGTCTCCACCTTCTACCTTTAGGCACTAGTTAAGAGAGCATAGTTGCTATTCTTAGTTCTATGTGCATTGTGCCAAAACTTATTGATTGATTCATAATGTTGATATTGCTTGTCCTTGAACTACTTGTATCTACTCACCCATATGAACTTTCAAGGTGTCCTATGCATTTATTTGCTACTCCATGAGGTCTAAGCTGAATGCCACTATGCTATGTTTTCTGTATGTGAAACAAACAAAAGTTTTTCAATGCATGTTATTCATGATCTTTGTTTGTAGCCTTTCATGTTGCAGCATAGTTGCTTTGTCTTATTGTTAGAACTTCATATTTCATGCTCATGTTTAGAGTACTTTGATCCCAGCTTTCATTGCTTGCAAATGGTTTGATCTTGATTGTGATGGTGCATGTCACCTCAAAAATTATTCTTTTTATCACTTACGTACTTGAGGACGAGCATGAGTTAAGCTTGGGGATGCTTGATACATCGTAAACGTATCTATAATTTTTGATGCTCCATGCATGTTTTATATCATTTGTCTTATGTTTTTTCTACACTTTGAGGTATTTTTATACACTTTCTGGAACTAACCTATTGACAAGATGCCACAGTGCCAGTTGCCTGTTTTATGCTGTTTTTGGTTTCAGAAAGCTAAAAAATGAATATTCTTGGAATTGGATGGGACAAAAGAGAAAGTTCATATTTTTCCCTGAGCGATACGGAAAATTGAAGACGAGACGGAGGAGGACACTAGGCTGGCCACACCCTAGGTGGGCACGGGCCCACCCTGGCCGCGCCCACAGGGGGTGTGGGCCCCCTGCTCCTCCACCGACCTTGCCTCCTTCGCCTATAAGAAGCCCCCGACTCAGAAACCCTAAGGAATCGACCAAAAAGCCACAAAAAGTTCCGCAGCGCCGCCGCCACCAAAGGGGAGATTCGGGTGACGAGGTTCAATCTCGTCAATGCCCATTATTATGGATTTGGGTTTTGGAGAAGATGGGGATGCTGGAGATCGCGGAACGGTTAACAGACAAGCAACATAGGGACACGAGGTTTACCCAGGTTCAGGCCCCTGGAGGGAAAACCCTCCTCCTGCTTGTCTGCTCTTGATTATGGCGAAACCGAAGGCTTGAGTGTTGGTTTTTTACCCAGGTTCAGGCCCCCGAGTGATCTGTTGGTTGTTTCCTCTTGCGGGGCGTAGCCCCCGAGCCTTTTCTGATGTTTTCTTGGTCGTTTGCTTCTGTTTCTTCTTGCAGCCCTTTGTGCATAGCGCTAACCTCCTTATCCAGCAGCATCTAGTGCTGGAAGCCAGCATGCAGCAGCTTCGAGGTGCATACGTTGCTCATTCTTGTTTAGTTCGTCTGTCACATGGACGACGCTTGTGTTGCTCATATGTTTCTTGATGTTTGCAGATGAAAACATTGCGGCCCTTCGATGGCTGGATGCTCTCGAAAAGAGCCTCGGGCGAGCGAAGAAGAAAGCTGCGTATGCCGTGGAGGCAAAGAAGCGCATGCAGAAGGAGGTTGCTGATGCTGGCAAAGCCAGGGAGCGCCTACAGAAGGAGGCTTCCGACCGCGAGGAGCAGCTCGCTACTGCGGCCGCTGCTCGTGAGAAGGAGATGGCCAATAGGCTTATGGCTGCAGCCAAAGCCTTCTCTGGTAAGTTTCCCTTGTTGTTGATTGTTTGCGCCTTTTCGACTGAATCTTTTCTTGCTCTTATTCGAGTGATTTTTCCTTCTTTGCTTCAGACGCTTCAGGCATCATGTTTGATCGTGGTGCACTGGAGCATGGAGATGCTCTGGCCGATGCCACCGCAGCGATCGAATATCGTTGCGGTACTGCTGTTGGCTCCTTGGCGAAGGCCAAGGAAGTTCTCCTGCGCGTCTACAAGGAGGTCATCCCCAAGGGCGCTGCTCTTGAGGATGTCGAAGCTCTTGCGGATGCCCTGTCGGAGGATGCTCCGGCGGCGTATAAGTGCAAGCAGAAGGGCATCAGCGCCTCCACGGGGTTGGCGATGGCGATGGCATCCAGAGCGGAGCTGAACTTGCCGCATATAACCTCCTAGATGCCGACGGCTGCAGATGGCTCAGAGGTAGCATTCGCCCTCTTTGCCTCTCACTGTAAGTGTTACGGGCTGAAACTTATTGATCTGCTGGCGGAGTATGCGGCGAAGTAGTAGGAGGAGGCCAAGAGCAGGAAGTCTGGCTCTCAGGCCACTCTGGATGCGGGTGCCTAGGCTTGAGTGTTGTAGCTAGGATAGTTTATCCTTTTGCTTTTTGTCGTGTTATCTTTTGCTGATGAACAAACTCAACTTATGCCATGAAGTGGCTTTGATGTATATAAATTATGTTTTCGAGTTGTTGCTAGAGATGTTTGTGATGTTCATGTCCTGACTTGTTTGCCTTTAGGGTCCTTCGGGTGAAACTCCCGTTGATACTTCGGCTGCTCCTAAGCCGCGACCATCCTTGGATGATGCGTCGCAACTCGCATTTCTTTGCGACCATGTCTGCAGCCTGTAGAAGGATATCCTTCGCATTCGAGTCCATGCGGATGTGTGGAAGTCAAAGGCTGAGCGAGCCACTACCAGGGAGGAGTTTTTGATGGGGGAGCTGCGGCAGATGAGCGAGCAACTGCAATGTGAGTCTTCGTGAACTGCTGCTCTTTTTTGGGATGCACCTTGTTTGTGCGTCATCTTATTCCGTGCTTGCTGCAGGTGTCAATCTTGTTCCAAGGGAAGAGAAGGAGCGCGTTGCAGTTTGGATGAATTTCCTGACCCAGCAAGACTTAGAGGCTGGTGGCTTCTTCTGGATGGACCTTGATCGAGTTGTCATCCTTGCGACGATGCAAGATCGTGTGCACCAGGTTTCTCGGGTGCTGAAGTAGGCAAGGACTTCCCTGGTGTCCATCTTGTTCGTCATGTTCCCCCTGGATGAGGCACCTTCCAACCTTTGGGGTCTTTTGTCGAAGTTTTGAGACGTACGCCGCGTTAGGGAGTTGGTGCGACATCAGTTGGTTGCTGGGGTGAAGGCTGCTCTTTCACTTGTTCGGCTGCATCGCCGTGATGTCGATCTCGCAGCGGTGGTGACTGGGCCGCCCCTTCGACCATATGGTAGTATTTGGGATATGCGCCCGCATTATGCGACTATGAGGCAGTATGCCGAAGAGATCGTGGATCTTTTCGAGCATTGGGCATGTGTGATTCTCCAGAATAGGTAGACCCTGTAAAGAAATAGATTGATGTAAAACTTGTATGTATTCGAGTGGTCTTGTTGTGCCCTTTGTAAAGTTTATTTGTATTAGCACGTTGTGCTTTGTTATGTGCATGTCCTTTTCGTTAGCCTGACATGGTCAGCTACTCAGGTTGTATGCATTGTTCTCAGTCGATGAGGTCGTGAGGTGAGGCGTAGCCCCCGAGAGTGTTATAGCGAAAAGTAATGCGGGGAAAAAGAAATTTTGGTTGAGGGACTTAGATTTTATTCATATCGTAACGAGGAGATACATTGTTCGGCTGAGTAGCCCTAGTGAAAGTAAAGAGGTAGCTAGGGGTAGAAGCATCGCAGGTGTGCGATGTTCTAGGGGTTGGAGTATTCGACTCTGCGACGTCCATGAGGCGATAGGGACCACCTGGGATGACTTCGGTGACGATGTAGGGTCCTTCCTAGGGTGACTCGAGCTTCTTCGGTCGCTCTTGCTTGAGTCGTAGGACGAGGTCTCCTTCGACGAAGGACCTTGGGCGTAGCCGACGGCTGTGGTAGTTGCGGAGGCTCTGCTGGTAGACCGCTGAGAGAGAGCTGCGGCGATGTCGTGTGCTTTGTCGAGTGTGTCGACGACGTCTTTGAGTGCGGCCGATGATTTGGCTTCGCTGTAGGCAACGACCCGTGGGGCCTTGTGGTGTACTTCTGTAGGTATCACGGCTTCGGCTCCGTGCACCATAAAAAAGGGCGTGTAGCCAGTTGAACTTTTCGGCGTTGTATGCAGGCTCCAGAGTACGGAGGGTAGATCCTCCACCCAGGCTCCCGCGAGCCTATCGAGTGGGCATAGCAGGCGTTTCTTGATGCCATTTGCTATGAGGCCATTGGCCTTTTCGACCTGTCCATTGGTATGCGGGTGCGCCACAGAGGCATATGATATGCTGATGCCGAGGCCCTCGCAGAAGTCCTGGAATTCCTTCGAGATGAAGTTCGAGCCGTTGTACGTGACGATGTTGTGTGGCACAGAACCTGTACACTATGGACTCGAAGAACTTGACGGCAATTTTGACGCTTTGGTTGGTGATGAGCATGGCCTTGATCCACTTTGTGAACTTGTCGACTGCGACCAGGAGGTAGACGTGGCTTCCTTTCGATGATTTGGGCAATTTACCGATCATGTTGAGGCCCCATTGGGCGAAGGGCCAGGCCAATGGTATGGGCCTTAGCTCGGATCCCGATGCGTGTGGCTTGTCCGCGTACCTCTGGCGTCGTTCATGGCTGTTGGCCAATAGAATCCAGCTCGCAGAGCTTTGGCGAGTAGGGTGTGGCTGCCTGCATGATGGCCGCAAATGCCCTCGTGGATGTCTTGAAGGATGGTTTTGCCGTCACCGATGGTGATGCACCGTTGGAGTACACCCGAAATGCTGCGCTTGTACATCTCGCCATTGATGATGGTGAATGCTTTGGACCAGCGAGATATGTGCCGGGCATCTGTCGGGTCATCGGGCAGTTCTTTATTCATCAGGTACCGAAGGTACGGCTTTGTCCACGTCTCTTTGACCGCCATTACCTGCATCAGGCTGACCAGCTCAGCTTCGGTGTCGAGCTTTTCGGGCCCTTCCTGTCCTTCGGGTGGTGCAGCCCCTGAGTGCTCCGCTTCTTCGGGTTATCCCTTGGGGAATTTCCTTTTGATAGAGGGTACATAGATTTGTTCGAGGAACACACCTGGTGGCACCCGTGCGCAGGTGGAGCCGATGCTGGCGAGTCTATTGGCTTCCTCATTGCTTTCCCTTCCAACGTGCTAAAGCTTGCAGCCGTCGAAGTCCCATTCGAGTGAGTAGAGCATGCGGTACGCGATCATGTTGGCGCTATGACCATTGCACTCATTCATCGTCTGCTGAACGATAAGGTTCGAGTCTTCGTAGATGACTAGGCTCATTATGCCGCAGATCTTGGCCATCCTTATGTCGTGGATGAGGGCCTCGTATTCTGCCTCGTTGTTGGAGGCGCGAAATTTCATCCAAAGGATGTATTTCATCTTGTCGCCTTGAGGGGACGTTAGTATGACGCCAGCTCCTGCTCCGGCTTCACGCTTAGAGCCGTCGAAGTGCATCGTCCATGATTGCATCATGTTCGGAGTGTCTGGCAGCTGGAGCTCCATCCAGTGGACGGGGAAGTCAGGGAGGACCTGAGATTTGATGGCCTTACGCCGCTCATAGACTATGTCTAGAGGGGATAGCTCGATGCCCCACAGGGCTATGCGCTCATGGCTTCGGGGTTGTTCAGGATGTTGGACAGTGGCGCCTTGTTGACGACCATTACTTGGTGCTCCTGGAAGTAGTGTCTCAGCTGACAGGCCGTCATGAATATGCCGTAGGCGAACTTCTGGTAGTGAGGATAACTCTACTTTGTTGGTGTTAGTGCCTCGCTGAGGTAGTAGATTGGGCGTTGGACCCCATGGGTCTTGCCATCTTCGGGTCGTTCGACCACGAGTACGGTGCTTACCACCTGATGTGTAACTGCGGTGTATAGCAGCAGAGGCTCTTGCTCCTTTGGCGTGACCAGGACAGGTGAGGTGGAGAGCAGCCGCTTGAGGTCCTCGAATGCGTCATCTGCTTCGGGTGTCCACTCAAACTTGTCAGCTTTGTGCAGCAGCTGGTAAAAAGGCAGGGCCTTCTCACCCATGCGACTGATGAACCTGCTCAGCGCCGCGATGCGCCTAGCTAGTTGTTGGACACCTTTGAGGTTCTTCGGCTTCTCCATGGTCAGTATGGCCTGGATTTTCTTCAGATTCGCCTCAATCCCCTGATACGTTGGAAACGTATCTATAATTTTTGATGCTCCATGCTTGTTTAGTATCTACTTTGATTTACTTGTCTACACTTTGAGGTGCTTTTTACATATTTTCTGGTACTAACCTATTAACAAGTTGCAACAGTGCCAAATGCCTGTTTTCTGCTGTTTTGGGTTTTAGAAAAGTTATTAAAGAAATATTCTCGGAATTGGACGGGACGAAGGACAAAGTCAATAAATTTCCGTGGGGAACAAGAAGTCCAGAGGAGAGCCCGAGGGGACGGCCAGAGGGGCCAGACCCCCCAGGTGTGGCCATAGGTGGGCCCGCGCTTGGCTAGGGTTTGGCCTCCCTGGCGGTCGCCTCGGTCTCCCCCTTCGCCTATAAGAATCCCCTGATGCAGAAACTCTGAGTACCCGATCAGAAATCCATGAAACCGTCTATAGCCGCCGCCACCATCGTCCCTAGATCGGGGGGATCTGAAGTTCTTCCCGGCACCTTGTCGAAGGGGAGATCATCCCGGAGGCCTTCTCTCCCGATGATCCGTGAGTAGTTCCACCTTGGACTATGGGTCCATGTAGTACCTAGATGGTTGTATATCCTCCTTTGTACTTTCATGTATAGATCTTGTGAGCTCCGTTCATGATCAAGATCTAATCTATTTGTAATCATGCATGTTGTGTTTGCAGGGATCCGATGGATATTGAGATTATTATGTTGGTTTGATTAATGGTTTTATCTTTATGATTCTATCATGTCTGTGTTGTTTGTGATCTTGCATGCTCTCTATTGCTAGTGGTTATCTTGGCCAAGTAGTTGCTATTGACTCCAAGTGGGAGTATTTATGCTCGATAGTGGGTTCATGCCTCTAGTTTCCAAGGGAAGTGACAATAATCTCTTCGGTTGTAGATGTGTTGTTGCTACTAGGGAGAAAACAACGGTATCTTGTTCATGGAACATGTGGACTGTTTACCTTACACACTTTGCTTAAAGCAGTTATGTTGCTTGCAACTTAATATTGGAGGGGGTTCGGATGATAACCTGAAGGTGGACTTCTAGTCATGGATGCAGTTGGATGACGGTCTATGTATATTATTGTATTGCCCAATCAACCTCATAGGATCTTTTGGGCTAGTAATTGCATTGTTATGCCTTGATCAGTTCCTGTCAATTGCCCTGCTATAATTTGTTTACCCTTCATGCCAAGTTGTTTATCAAAGGAGAGCACCTCTAGTGAACTATGGACCCCGGTCCAATCTTTACCATTGATACATCTTCCACTATTACTTGTTTATTTGCTGCAAACCATTACCTTCCACACCATACGTTTAATCCTTTGTTACAGACCGGTGAGCTTGACAACCTCATCGATTCGTTGGGGCAAAGTCTTGAGTTTGTGTTGTGCAGGTCTCCACGTTTCCAGCAACACCTTTGAGACGTTTCCTTCCTCCTTCAGGTTCGATAACCTCAGTCTCTACTGAGGGAAACTTGCTGCTGTGCTCATCTCACCTTGCTCTTGGGGTTCCAACGAAGTATCCCACGTCAACACTGGGTGCACGCATCATCCCCCGCTGGGAGATGAAGTAGCTGAGTAGTTGGCTAGATGGGACACCAAAGGCGCACTTCTCTAGGTTTAGCTTGATCTTATAGTGATCAAGGTTATCGAGCGTCTCGCGGAGATCGTCGATCAGTGTTTTGGCTTCCCTGGTCTTGATCACTATGTCATCGACATAGACTTGGATGTTGCGGCCGATCTGGTTTTTCAAGCACGCCTGCATGCACCTCTGGTACGTGGCACCTGCGTTCTTCAGCCCGAAGGGCATGGTGTTGTAGCAGAATACTCCGAACGGCGTGATGAACGCCGTTTTCTCCTGATCTTCAACCTTCAACCGAATCTGGTTGTAGCCTGAGTAGGCATCGAGGAAGGAGATTTTCTCGCATCCTATAGTCGAATCGATGATCTGATCGATCCGCGGTAGAGGGAAGTGGTCCTTGGGACAGTACTTGTTGAGCAATGTGAAGTCCACGCACATCCGCAGGATGTCCGTGTCCTTTTTGGGGACCAGCACGGTGTTGGTCAGCCACTTGCTTTCTTTGATTTCTCAGATAAAGTTGGCATCAAGCAGTCTGTTGACTTCGATTCCAACGGCTTCGGCTCTCGGATCGACTGTTTGACTAGCTTTGCATCGGGGAACACATTGAGTGCGTGTTCGGCGAATTCCCTGGGAACTCCTGGCATGTCTGCGTGACACCAGGCGAAAATTTCCCAGCGCTCACGGAGGAATTTGACGAGCACGCTTTCCTATGCAGGGCTGAGGTCATTGGCGATCAGCACCATTTTGGAGGCATCCGTCGGGTGGACCTGCACCTTTTTGGTGTTGATCGTGCAGTCGAACGGCATATTGGGTGCGTTTTGCCTGGAGACTGGGGGTGCCCCATTGTCTGTCACCTCTCGGAGCCTCGTGAGCTCCTCCTGCATACCAAACGATTGGGAGATTCTATTGAAGTCTCTGTTGCAATGGTCGGATCGGGTGAAGCTTCCTTGGACGATGATGACGTAGTGCGGTACTGCCAGGAATCTTGCGGTATTTCCAGGAATCTTACGAATGCCACGTGCCCGAGGATAGCATGGTACTGTGATGGCCAGACCACCACTTCGAACTCCAATCTCGCGTCTGAAGTTTTCGGGATGACCAAAGATGACGTGGAGCCATATCTTTCCCAGGAGGTATATGCCCTTCCATGGGACTATGTCGTGGAACATCGTGTTGGATTGTTCCAGGCTGCATAGCGTGATCTGCATCGCTGCGAGGGTGCTGGCGAACATTAGGTTGATGCCGCTGCCGTCTTCCATAAAGACGCGACTCATCACGAATCCTTCGATCTGTGCCTCGAGCACCAGGGTCGCATGACCTAGGCGAGGGATCTGGCGAGGGTGATCCGAACGATCGAACGTGATGCAGTACTCTGAGCCGCTGAGGTACTCAGGGATGGCAGGTGGAGCGATCACGGCCAGGCTGACCTGTCGGGTGATCTTCTTTTGCACCTTGTTGGTAGGGTGTCCCTTATGGATCATTAGGGACCCTTTTGGCGGTGGATATCCTCCTGTGTCGTTGTTTGGCGCATATGCGATCGCTGGATTCGATGTTCCAACGGGTGGTGGTGGAGGAGCTCCGTGGGCGATATCACCTAGTGCGGGTGTGGGCCCAAATCCAGGGTTCACGATCTGGCGTCGCATTTGGGTGAGACCCTCACTTAGTTTCTGGAACTCGCGGCAGTCCTTTAGCATGTGGATGGCCTTCTTTTTGTTGGTTTTCTTGTCATGTATAAGTGGATGGTGCAAGGACCAGACAACTTGTCGTATGCCGACGGCTCGTTGTTGCGGCTGCGACGTTGCCATGTTTGCATGGTTCGCCCTCCGTCGCGGAAGTTGTTTCCGCGGTATCCGCTGATGCGGTTGCCATCATTGCGTCGGTCGGCGTAGCCAGCTGCAACCATGTCGACTCTGTCGCGGTCGTCGTAGACGCGCGATCTTCGCTTGCTGCGGTGTTCTCGCCTGCGGCCATAATCGTCCTCGTCATCCGAATGCATTCGGTGGAGGGAATCCTCGCCATCTACCCATCGGTTGGCGATGTCCATGAGGTGGTCGAGCGTTTTGGGCTTGACGCGCCCAAGTTCTTCCTTGAAGTCCGGGCACTTGACACAGTCCTTGAAGGCATCGATCGTCCTTTCCTCGGAGATGTGCGCGGCGGAGTTCTTGATGTGGGACCAGCGTAAGATGTACGAGTGAATGAATTCACCAGTACGTTGGGTGCAGGCCCGCAGTTCCTCGATCGATGTTGGCCTCTTGCTGGTGCCCTTGAAGTTGCGGATGAAGATGTATGTCAGCTCCTCCCAGCTTCGGATGGAGCCAGAAGATAGGCTGCTGAGCCAGATCCGAGCTGCGCATGTTAGCTGCAGCTGAAGGCACTGTAGGGCGGTGTTCCTGTTTCCGCCATGCAGCTTGACGGATGAGAGGTGGTCGCTGAGCCAGGCCTTCGGGTCTTGCGTGCCATCAAACTTTGTAGTGTCCGAAGGGAGCTTGAATTTTTTTGGCATCCGTGTGCGCCGAACGGATCTGCTGAAGCATCTGGATCCGCATAGCTCTCCGTCGTCATCCTCGTCGGATTCGGTTGAACACACGCATTAGGCACATGCCTTGTCAACCTTGCGTTGGGCGAGATCGTTTCGAGTGTCGTAGTCGCTGCTGCGACGCCCGTGGGATCTTGCGACGTCGCAGCAGATCGTGTTCATCCTCGTCGGATGAGGGTGTAGGGCTGTGGGTGAATTTGACCGCAGCTTTTTTCTTTGGCTCCGCAGGAGCTTCGTCATGGAGCGCAGCTCCGATGAGTCCGAGACCGGCTAGCGCGGACTTGTGCATGGCATTCTTCGGGTCACCCACCGGAGGTGGATGGGACACGAGGTACGTGGTGGCTGCCATGATCGCAACCTGCGGTGTCTTTGGTATGACGTTGCCGTTCACGTCCATTGTCATGAAGGACGTGTTGAGTGTCCTCGTAACGTCGCGGCGCACGGCGGGGTCCATGTGCTCTGTGCGGGAGCGATGCTTGTTGGCATTGTTGCCATGCGAGATGGAGCCGCCAACGGCGGAGAGCGTAGCTCGCCGCGCGCTAGACTCTGAAGCCGCCTGTTTGCGTTTGTAGAGTTCCTCCATCCGCTTGACCTGCCGGTTATGCTCGCCGATGAGGAGGAGATGGTATGCCATCAGCAGATCCCGCGAGGCCTTCACAGGTAGGATGATGTTACCCACCACGGCTTCGCGTGCCTGGCGCCATCCGTCCTCGTTGAGGTTGATCTTCTGGTAGGCGTTGGCGTCGCCTTCGTTGGGCCTAAGAGGAGGATCTCCCCCGTTTCCTCTCTTCCCAGCTTCCGGGTTGAGGGGTGGGTTGGGTGGTGGATTTGGTGTACTCGAACCTAGTGGCGGTTCTACTTCGCTTTAGATGACCACGGCGCATTGGTAGCGTCCGCGAGTTGGATCGCTGCTGCCACAGCTTTTGGATTCGGAACCATAGGTTCCTTCGTCTGAGGGAGGGTCGTACAGATCTGAGTTGCGGTTGCTGCTGTCATATGACTCGTCTGTCAGTGTCGACGTGCATAATACGCTGATGGGTGGGACCCATAAAGCAGGCCTGATGGATGGTGGTGGCACCCGCTCTGGGAGGTGGAGGGTGCCTGTCTGCCCCA
This sequence comes from Avena sativa, assembly GCA_916181665.1. Taxonomy (NCBI): domain Eukaryota; kingdom Viridiplantae; phylum Streptophyta; class Magnoliopsida; order Poales; family Poaceae; genus Avena; species Avena sativa. The sequence continues at coordinate 147,216,154 of OV702283.1, read as the reverse complement.
CCTAGAAGCAGAAGCTCCCGAACAGAATCTCGAGCCTATCATCGACGGGCTCCAAATCCCTCATGGTGGCTGGCGAGTGGGCGATGAAGTCGAAGGTGCCGTAGAGGAGATGATTCTTTGTCGCCGACGAGTTGTAGATCGCTCCGGATGGGACCGTCACAATCGCACAATCAGCGTCCCCAGTTCCCACAGACAGCGCCAATTGCCGAGGTTCGATCTCGTCAATGCCCATTGTTATGGACTTGGGTTTTGGAGAATATGGGTGAAGGAAATATGCCCTAGAGGCAATCATAGAGATGATTATATTTCTTATGTATCCATGAGTTATTGTAATGTTCCTTGAATATCCATATCAAGCAACTTGTATTGATTGGCAATTATGTGAATTGTTTGTGAAACTCTTTACTTGTATGGTTATTTAATAGTTGTCCCTAGTCGGAATTCATGTGAGGACACACGTGAATATTAGACTAGCACATCGATTGGTTGATGACTATGTTTCGCAAGTCATAGACATGGAGATGTCAAACCAATGATGTGGACACATGTTATGAACATGCGTTTGGACTGACCCAACTTGAGACTGGCAATTAGACTTGCATCTCTCTCTACACATCGTGTACGTTTTGTCCTTAGACCTGAGATTGTCGCATGTACTTGAGATGTGGATCGACCTACTTTGGAGAAATCAGACGCTACTCTGTAACTGGGTAGTTATAAAGGTGACTTTCGGGTTTGTCCTGAAGCATGCTACAAGGCATGGTCAATCAAGATGGGATTTGCCCCTCTCTACTTGAGAGAGATATCTCTGGGCCCCTCGAGTGATCGGATATAGAAATGCATGGCCATGCTACATGAGGTTAAGAGTTAACCTAGTAAAGGGATTCCGAATCATAGTATCGAGAAAGGGAGGTCAGCTTGGAGCTAGGCCAAATATCATGAGGCAAAGGGAAAGACATGTACTAAACCTTGTGATGGTCCGTCCGATATGATCTTTGTATGCGTTTAGGAGTTGACACGTCTTGCTAGAGGCTGCTACCAACTATTGACAGAATAAGTGTATTCGTGTCATGTCTATACGTATATGAACCTATAGGGTCACACACTTAAGGGGCTGGAAGCCTAATGAGGATTAGATCCGAATTAGACCAGGCTTAGGCTACTAATGGGCTGCTAATGTAGAAGCCCGCTAGGGAATCCTATATAAGAGAGGGTGGGACGAGCTGACCAGTGTTATACCATTCCACCCAGCCGCCACCCCTCACGCCTGTGTCGCACGCACGGACCTAGCAGTCCGGCGTCTGACGCTTCCACCCTGTACGTGTGGATACCTCGGAGGTGCTGCATCTGTAGCACTTGGAAAAGCCGCGCAAATAGGAGCTGCTCGTGGGACGAGGACGAGGAGGAGACGTAGAACGTCTACACTGCCTCGATGCGCTTCATCAAGTTCCACAAATGTGCATCTAGTGGTAATACCGTGATCTATGACAACAGTAATCCTGGTTTACGCGGTAGAATTTTTTGATTTGTGCTAGTGTAGCCTACCCGTATCCCTTCAATGGGGATGCTGGAGATCGCGGAACGGTTAAAAGACAAGCAACACGGGGACACGAGGTTTACCTAGGTTCAGGCCCCCGGAGGGAAAACCCTACTCCTGCTTGTTTGCTCTTGATTACAGAGGAACCGAAGGTTACATGGGTGCGCAGATGCAATCTGGCATGAGGTGCGTATGAGGTGAGTTGAAGGCCCTCCTCGCCGTGCCCTCCTAGCCTTTATATAGATAGGCAGGTCCCGGGCGCAGGTCGAGTCGGTTACAGATTAGGGTTTGTCCCCTTTGAAAATCTATCTATTCTAGTCTTGTTCTCCAAGCACCCGAAGAAGTCATGGGCTTTGGGCCACCCAAAATCTCCACAGGCCGCGTATCTTGTCGTGGGCCTTCCTTGGGCTGGACTAGGTATACCAATGTTGTGTACAAGTTGGGTATAACCATGTCATCGGGGGATAGAAAGTCTCTATTCTAGCACCCTGCCGGGATGGGGAAGTGCCCCCAGAGCCATCTCCATCGATCTCCGCCACCATCTTCATCACCATTGCTGATTCCCATGATGAGGAGGGAGTAGTTCTTCCTCGAGTCTAAGGGCTCTACCGATAGCTATGTGTTCATCTTTCTCTATGCATGATCTTGTTGTGGTCATGAGCTTTGTAATCTAGTAGATCTACCTTGCTACTCAAGTGCTTCAATAGATCTCTGCTCTTCCCATGTGTGTGAAAGTGACAGCATGCATGCCATGGTGGCACTTAGGCTAGAGTCTACATAAATACTCATCGTGCTGTTATAGCCCTACCATGGATTAGAGTGTCCAACCGGAGAGTAGTTAAGGAGTAGTATCATGAAGAGAATATATTTATTGAGAGTGTTCACTAGTGAAAGTATGATCCCTAGGCCTTGTTTCTAAACATTGAAACACCGTTCACATTTAGATCTGTTGCATGTTTGCCAGGGAGGTTTTGGTCCTTTTACCTTACCTCACTGTCAAGCTCTTTTCTGGCGCCGTTACCACTTGTATTTCACTATCTCTTCGCCAAACTAGTGCACCTATACACCTGACAAGTGTATTGGGTGTGTTGGGGACACAAGAGACTTCTTATATGTTGATTGCAGGGTTGCTTGAGAGGGATACCTTTGACCACTTCCTCCCTGAGTTCGATATACCTTGGGTGATCCACTTAAGGGAAACTTGTTGCTATTCTACAAACCTCTGCACTTGGAGGCCCAACAACTGTCTACAAGAATAGAAGTGCGTAGACATCAAGATATCAAGATGTAGATGAGCATGAAGCAACGTGAGTCATTATGCAAGTTTTTGGTGAACATATCTCAAGGAGAATAATAAGTCTAAGAAGAATTGTCTTTCTAGCTTGCATGTGAGATAGTGCGCATGCAGCCACCATCCATTCTATTTAAGATTAGGACTAACACTCGCCCCCCCTATCGTATTTGTTAAGAATATAAATATTACTTTTCGTGAGTTCAGATTTTTGGTTTAAATGGCTAGTGCATAAATTCAATATGGTATTAGAGCCCAAGGTCTCAAGTTCAAGACCCTGCTCACGCAGTTAAAAAAATATTATGCGGCCTGTACCGAACCCACACTAAGGACTAAAATGGCCTAGACATGAGGGGGAGTGTTAAGAGTATAAATATATAGCTAGCCCTTTCCATTAGTTTGGAATTTTGGTTCAAATGAATAGTGCACCAATTCAATAGTATGATCATCATTTATTCAATTTATATGTCATATGGTCTACTTCGCATGCAAGAATCGTCTTGTTTGTATTAGCCCGAAGAATAGGCCCTAGGGAAGGGTACATGTTAGAAATATGCATTTGCACAGTATGCATCTAAAAATGTGGGTATATTTCAAGTTTTTAATTTGAAGTTATAAGGATATTGAAAATGAACTCCAGTGTTGAGTTTGACTTAGGTTAATACTAGGATTTGAATTCAAATTCAACATGATATTTGTGTATTTAAAACTTTGGGGATTTAAATTTTACTTTATAATAAATAAGTGAGTCCAAGACTCACAATGCACAATATAATACATTTAAGATAAACATTTGAATTGAAAGTTGAGGTTTGAATTATTCAAACTTGAGTTCAGATTCAAATAATTATAGTAAATAGAATAAATTCATAAGAACATAAGGAAAAGATCACAATGTTCATAATTGAATTTCATTAATTTAGGAATGGATACAAGATTCACAAATGAAATATACATTTGGATCTTATCATAATACAAACTACAAGAAAAGGAAAATAAAACCCTATCTTAACCTATCTAGTATTGATCTTTCTATCTCTAATTCTGACCCACAAAAAAACACAAAGGCAAGCCATTTGTTAAGATGAAAATGTTGGATCCACCCTAAGGTGAATTCATTTAGTGTAGAATCCAAGCACAAGATCTAGGAACTTGCGGTGACCCAGCATACCACTGCATGTGTAGTACACTATAGTCATTGACATGACATCCACAGAACACCGTTCCGTAAATATCACATCCCTCAGAGTGGTACAACAGAAACATTGCGGGTCCATATTACAAAAATACACACATTATTATTACAATACCGGAAGTTCAAGGCTTCCAAAAGATTCAACTTACAAACCAAAATATAAAGTGTTTCAGTGGAATTTAAAAGTAGCAACTCCGACTAGGAGTTGAGCTCGGCAGCTTATTCTATAGAGTTCATGCTGCTCGGCTCCGTTGGTTACTACTAACTAGGGATACTTAGTTGGACTCGTTATCATCGACACCATAGCGGATTTCGTAATCCACTCCTTCAACAACTCCGGACAGATTGGGTTCCTCGTAAAACACATCTTCTTGACATTCGGCTGCATACATTGGCACGTCTTCGGGATCCTCAGAGTCTAAGCAAGGGATCAAAGGAAAGAATGAGTAACAGCATTACCCAACAAGTTCATTATATGCAAGGTGGAAAGTTTGATGCTCTAACTACCACCTCGGATTATAAATCCTTGGCACTATGCAATTTTTGTAAATATTTCTTCAAAGATTGATTATATTCTGAAAAACTATGACAATCAGCCTTCACAGGTTGACCAGAACTTTCATGGAGTTCCTTTCCTGCCGCGTTCGCAGCTCCTTACCGGAACAGGGAGTAACAAGTTACAATTCTTACACTCTACAGAGGTGCGTTACTTTACCCATGAGAGATCAACTACTTGTTGCACAAGCGGGCGTACTTTCCCGTCCACAATTCCATGTTGTGGGGCCCAGTAGTTGGTCCAAGCCAATCACTGCTCCCTTCGTGATCTCGCATGCCTCCTTGGTGTACACCATGCCCACATAATGAATTACAACAATGGTTTGTACAAACCGTTATATGCCAGAACTATCGTGGGACGATGAGGGTTCCTACCCATATGCTGCATATCCTCTACGAATTACCAATTAATATGCACGCTATGAGGATAACAGCCACGACCTTCACATCTGGCTTCATGCGGGAGGAAGAAGATATAGCTGACTTCTCTGTCCCATTACAAATCTCATGGCTAACGCGTAATATACGCAGCTAGAATCACTGATGTCAGGGGTTATTAAGTCCCTACTTAATTATCATTGTTGCAAATAGAACCCTAAGTTCTATTGCTCCATTATATCACCACTTAAGATGATATCTATGATTTCTTTATTTGTGAAAATAATATTTTCTTTCTTTTATAATATATACAATAACACATAATTTGCAAATACTTTGATAAAGACTCTTCAAAGGACATGAGCAAGTGATGAACTTGCCTTGTGATGGCAAGGTAGTGAAGTATGATGCTTGCACTGGACCTTGAGCTTCTATGTCTACAAAAACATCATTATTGCCCGTTAAGGACAATATTTAAAGAAGCAAAATGATTATGCAAGTAATGTACTGCATCATTTAACTTGATATGCATTCTCCCCATTATTATAAAAAGTCTTTTTAATAATAAAGGATTTATAAATATTACTTTTTAATATTTATAACATATATTGAATTATTTTATTTTATTTCCTTTTATTTGACTTTTATTGATTTGATAATTCTTTTAAGAATTATCACTTAAATATCAAAAATTGTTATTAAATATTTATTTAGTATTTTTCAAAAATAATACAATATTAATATATAATGAAAGTGATTTTTATTTATTTTTATCATCTTTCGATAATTTTGTAAAATTCTAGAAGGAATATATAAATTACAAAATCCTTAATAAAATTTAAATGTCTAAAATTTTATATCTTATTTTATTTGGATAGTGTGGATTATTATGAATCCAAAATATCTTATTTATAATTTTTGGACTTTTATTTTATTTTTCTAAAATTCAATTAAGTTCAGGGGTATTTTGGTCTTTTCCTATTTATTAAAATAGGCCTTAAAAGATTTCTGGGCTGGCTTAATCTTATTGGGCCCTAGTGGCCCATTAGACATAGTCAAAAGAACCACCCCGAAAGGGTCTGGCCCAACTCAGCCCGCTCCCCTGTTGCCTCTCTCCCTCGAGCTCATTCCTCTCCTCCTCTGACCTCGACCCCGTGGTCGGTGATGTCGCCGCCGGCGATTCCCACCGTCGTGGACTTTTCTGGTCGCTGTCGTGGTGCGATAGGAGGTTGTCGACTATGCCCATCCTTTCTATCCAATTAGATTTGAGTATGGGGCTCTCCTGTGACGAATCGATGCCATCCCGAACCCTAGGATTTGGGGATTGGTGTGGATCCTGGTGTTGCCGCTGTCATTGTGCGTTGTGGTGATGCTCCTCGCCTCTATGCGTGTTCATGGTCGCCGTCGTGGCGCCGTATGGGTTGCAGCGCCCCTCCTGGGGTGCTCCCCGTGCCGCCATGGACGTCGGCCACCTCTTGTTCCTCTTCTAGTCTTCAGCGAGGACCTTTGGTGAGTTCTGTTCCTCTCCCCTAGTTCTCTCTATGCTTGCTGATCCTATGCTAGATGTTGGCACTGACCTCTCTGGTTACTATCTTGTCCTGATTAAGATGATTTATTCCATTTAGGGTTCTTATCCTGTGGTTGATCATATACTGGATGAATTAGATCATGTATGGATGGTCTGTAAGCATGCTAAATGATTATTAGCCTGAGGATTGTTGCTTGAGATGAACTATAATGGTTCTGATGGCTTATTAGATGATTTTATGCTTGGTTTGCATATGATTCAGATGGTATAGTTGCTTTGGAATCCATTCTTGGTAAAGTTAGTGGCTTGATAACTTTCCACTGTCATTTCTTGGTTTATGATCATGGTTATGGTGTGAGGAAACCATTGTCTTAGTGCTGTTAGCTTGAGAATTTATGTGTGGTTTGAAATCATCATGATCTCAAACAGTGAAGATTAACATAATAATATCCTAATTATGATTCTTGTATTAATAGGAAAATGATTAGTAAGTTAATTGATTGAATCTATGATGATTAAATGTTTATCCTGATTCATGTAGAATTGTTCTTGTGACACTATCTTGGTATGGCACACAAGATTGATTCTTATTCATTGATTGGGTTGATTTATGCTTAAAACAAGCTTGGCTTTAAAAGATAAGTAGATATGTTCTTTTCTAAAATCCCTAAGACCAATGATGTTGGTCTAAGGCTTAGGGCTTTAGGCCTTATCTAGTTGATTCATATAGATAGTCCTGGTAGTGGTACCAGCTATTGTTTCTTGAATCAAAGCTTGGAAAAAATGATAGTAGGCTTGATCATTATATGGATTCAAAAGATTAGCTTCTAAGGTTCTACCCTTATCTTAGGGATGTGCCTAGAAATTAAATCTTAGCTATATTTGTGCTTGAATTGAAATATATAGCTTGACAACCAAATCAATGATGCTGTTCTGAGTTTTGGTTGGATCCTTGTACTTTGATGTTTGCTTTTAGAGTTTAAAATCTCAAGGATGGATTCCCCCCACTTGGGTGTTTTCTGAGAGTTTGTTTCATAAAACAACACATGCTTCTGTCTAGATAATATGATTTGATCATGTGAGGGTTTTATGATTCTCACCATAAAAACTGATGATTATGGAGTTGGGGTGATGATCTTGATCTGGTTTTGCTGAACTCCTGTGCTTGACCTTGAGCTAGCCTGCTCCTCCTAGCTCCTCGACTTGATCTTACTGTCCACCTGATCCTTCCCCCTCCTTATGTCACCATCCTAGTGATGAGATCTTGGCTTTGGTTGGTTTGGTTGCTGCATGTTGTGCTTGGTTAGCTGCTAGCTGTTCTTGTGTGTAAGCAGTGAAGAGATACACTAGTGCCTCTCCACGGCTGTGCTGATGGTTTTGTGAGTTTGGGCTGTGCTGTGAAGCTGACAGCACACCACATGCATTTAGTTGTGTGTCCTGCTTGTGTGCTTGCTGTGCACTTGTGATATGCTTTGGACTCGAAAGTTACTTTGATCAAATTACTTTTACCTGGCTGGTGAACTAGCCCCTCCTTGCTGTCAATTTGACCCCTTTTTGGCTTAAAATTTATGAAAGATAAATTATTTCATGTTGGTGAAACTTGCCCCTTTTATAATTTATTAATGATGAACTTGTTCAGTGCACCTCACTGACATGTCTGAGAGAAAAACAATTCTAACTCTAACCTTATTATTGTTTTATTAGTGTTTGTCTTGTAGGTACATATTTGAAGATGAAGATTTTAGTTTAGGTTTTCTTTATAGAATAGTTAATGTAATCTTCTTATTCTTTTGTAATTTTCATTTATTATTTTGTAATCTTCATTTTATTCTTCTGTAATAAAGATTATATTATTATTAATAAAGAAATATTCTTATTATTTATTTATTTGCTATTGTGAAGTTGTTGAATAATTTCAATAAGTTATATTTTTGTAACTTATTTATTGAATGAAAATATGAAATAAGTTTTCATATTCTTAATTGTTTTCTTTAGATAAAGTTTGAGTTAAAATAATTAACTCTTATTGTAAGATTCAAATCTTATTCCCAATTCATTTGAATTATAATTCAAACACACAAGTTTAAAATTCAAACTTATTTTCCAAAACACATAATTCCTCAGAGATCAATGTCTATAGCAATCATCCTTTAAGACTAAACCTTATCTCAAAGTATGAAAGAAACCTTGATCACTTAAGATTTTTATTTGGCAAAAATGTTACCCACATTTTCACAGATGAATGCATGCAACATTTCAAATTCCTAAATCTACGCTTCGTTAGTTCCTAAATGCTGGGATGTTGCAGACTTCCCCCCTTAAATTAAACTTCGTCCCGAAGTTTGTGGAGATGTACCTGTAGGCTTTTCTTAAATCCTCTTCTTTCTCCCATGTGGCTTCCCTTTCAGGGTGATGTTCCCACTGTACCTTGCAATATTTGATTGCTCTGTTCCTTTTTCTTTTCCAGTTTTCTTCCAGAATCTTACAGGGATTTTCAATATAGGTTAAGTCTGCTTGTAATTCTATCTCCTGGTGTGTGATTGCATCATCTGGAACTTTCAAACATTTGCGAAGTTGTGACACATGGAAAACATTATGCACTTGAGCTAATCTTGATGGTAACTCTAAAGCATAAGCTATAGTTCTTTTTTGACTCAATATCTTGAATGGTCCAATGTATCTTGGACTCAATTTTCCTTTAACTCCAAACCTTTTCACCCCTTTCATTGGACTTACTTTCAAATAGACCATATCTCCTACTTCTGGATGCCATGATCTTCGACTTTGATCAGCATAACTTTTCTTCCTACTCTAGGATATTTTCGGTCTATCCCTGATCTTATCAATGATATCTTGTCTTTCCTTGATATAATCTGGCGCAAATTCTTTGCTGCTTCTAGGCTCATACCAACATATTGGTGATCTACACTTCCTTTCATACAAAACTTGGTATGGGGCTGCCTTTAGACTACTCTGATAGCTATTGTTATAGGAAAATTCTGCCAATGGTAGATGATCTTCCCATGTTCCTCCAAAATCTAGTGCACAAGCTCTTAACATGTCTTCTAATATTTGATTTGTTCTTTCAGTTTGACCTCTTGTCTCAGGATGATATGCTATGCTGAAATCTAACTTTGAACCAACTGCTTCATGCAATTGCTTCCAAAATGCTGAAGTAAACACTGATGCCCTATCAGTTACGATCTTTTTGGGTACTCCATGCTTACTTACTATCTCTTTGACATATACTTCAACTAACTTCTCGGCATTATCTTTTTGATTCACTGGAATAAAATGTGCACTCTTAGTGAGTCTGTCCACAATTACCCATATCATATCCTTCCTTTTTGGTGTCATGGGCAATCCTGTGATGAAGTCCATACCTATTTCCTCCCACTTCCATTCAGGAATTTCCAAGGTTTGTAATGGTCCTGCTGGACTTTGATGTTCATCTTTCACCCTTTGGCAAGTATGGCATTCAGATACATATTTAGCAATATCTCTTTTCATGTTATTCCACCAGAATAGTTCTTTCAAATCCATATTCATCTTAGTACTCCCTGGATGTATAGAATATGGTGTTTCATGTGCTTCTCTGAGTATGACATCTCTAAACACATAGACAGTCTTGGAACCATAAAGATTCATAATCTCCAAGGCGAAAAACTGATTTTTGCCCTTGAGATATCCTCCGAATTTCCTCAACAATAAAAGGATCTTCTATTTGATGTCTAAAAATTTCTTGCTTAAGATCACTGTCCTGCTCTGCAACTACCTGCATAGTAGCTAATCCTCCAAGAACCTCTGTTCTAATGAATTGAAGCTCTAATCTTTCCAAGTCCATTTGTAACTCTTTTGGTAACTCACGATTACTAGGCTGAATATCTGCACTCTTTCTGCTTAAAGCATCAACTACAACATTAGCTTTTCCTGGAGTATAGTTGATTGTTAAATCATAATCCTTGATTAGTTCCAACCAACGCTTCTGGATCATATTCAATTCCTTTTAAGTGAAGAAATATTTGAGAATTTTATGGTCAGTGTATAACTCACATCTGGCTCCATAAAGAAAATGTCTCCATCCTTTCAGCGCAAAAACTACTGCTGCTAACTCTAAATCATGAGTTGGATAGTTGACTTCATGTGGTTTCAGTTGTCTTGAACCATAAGCAATCACTTTCCGATCTTGCATTAATACACAACCCAAACCTTCTTTAGACACATCACAGTATACGGTGAAGTCCTTCCCTGTTTCAGGAACTACTAAGATTGGAGTTGTGGTTAATCTAGTCTTCAACTCTTGAAAACTTGCTTCACATTTCTCATCCCACTTGAATGGTGTATTCTTCCTTAATAATTTGGTCATTGGTCCGGCTATTTTGGAGAAACCTTCAATGAATCTCCGATAATAACTAGCCATTCCTAAGAAACCTCTAATTTGCTTCACATTGGTCGGTGCAGTCCACTCTAGTACTGACTGAACTTTAGATGGATTCACAGCAATTCCATCTTTACTGATCACATGACCGAGGAGTTCTACCTCATCAAGCCAAAATTCACACTTACTGAACTTAGCATAAAGTTTGTGTTCTCTTAAAGTCTGCAATGCTATTCTCAAATGATCGGCATGCTCTTCCTTATCCTTGGAATATATCAGAATATCATAAAAAAACTATGACGAACTTGTCCAAATATGGCATGAAGATCTTGTTCATCAGATTCATGAATATTGCCAGTGCATTGGTCAAACCAAATGGTACTACCAGATACTCATGGTGTCCATATCTTGAGACAAATGATGTCTTTGGAACATCTTCCGGTTTGATTTTTATTTGATGGTATCCAGATCTTAAATCGGTCTTTGAAAATACCCCAGCTCCTTTCACTTGATCAAACAAATCTTGAATTCTTGGTAAACGATACTTATTCTTGATAGTAACGTTGTTTAGGTTTCTATAATCACCACACATCCGTATTCCACCATCTCTCTTATCCACAAAGATTACTGGTGTTCCCCATGGAGATACACTTTCCTGAATAAATCCTTTTCTGGCTAACTCATCAATTTGCTCCTTGAGTTATTTTAACTCTTTGGGTCCCATTTTATATGGTGCTTGAGCTATTGGTGTTGTACCAGGAATTAGGTCAATAGTAAACTCTATCTCCCGGTCTGGTGCCATTCCTGGTAGCTCTGCTGGAAAAACATCTTGAAATTCATTTACTATAGGAATCTCTTCCAATTTGACCTCTTTCATTGAGTTCAACTGCAGATCCACCATGATATGACTATGCTTATCTGCTTGGTAAACTATCCTTGCTTCACTTGGAGTTTTGATTGAGACAGTTTTCTCCTCACAATTTATCCGAGCTCTGTGTTCCATCATCCAATCCATTCCCAGCACTACTGCAATTCCCTTCAAAGGAATCACATAAATGTCTGCGAAATATGTACAACCACAGATCGAGATAACCTGATCTTGTTTTATGTGGCGTACAATCACATTCCCTCTCGCCGTAACTACTGTCATAGGACTTTCTAACGTTGCCCTTCTAATCCCGAACTTATCACAAAATTCTTCAGAAATGAATGAAGTAGTTGCACCAGTATCAAATAGAACTTTGCCGGGATTGGTAAGGATATTGAGCGTACCTATCACTGCATGCTCCGAATTATCCACCTCCTCGAGGGTTGCACAGTTCAGTTTCCCGGTAGGTCGGTTCCTCTTGCCATTGTTGTTCTTGCCATTATTTCCTCCTTTATTGGGCTGTCCATTTCCTCCACTGGCTTGTCCTCCTCCCTTGGTAGGCCAACCACCTGGTGGTTTGCTCGGCCAATCGGGCTTGATATGCCCCTTTTGACCACAACCATAACATATCACTACAGGCTTTTTGCATTCCCCCTGGAAATGCCCTGGAATTCCACAATTGTTACAAATAACATTCCTTCTCGGATTGGATTGATTTCCACCACTGCCCTTGTTATTGTTGCCATAATTCCTATTCCGAGGTTTGAACTCCAGATTTGGTTTAGGTTTGCTTGCCTGAATTCTTTTGGTTTCCTTCTTAACTCTCTTCCTCCGGTCCTCTTGGACATTCTTATAATCATCTTCAAAAGTAATGGCTGCATCCAACAACTGCTGATAAGTTTGCTTATTGGCTAACCTTAACTGCATCTTCACAAATGGATTTAATCCACGCAGGAAACGCTTCTTCCGCTTCTCTTCAGTGTTGACATCCTCCTCAACATAGCGAGACAGTTGACTAAAGTCCCGGATGTACTTCATGACACTAGTATATCCTTGCTGAAGCTCCTCAAATTCTCCCCGCTTCAACTCCATAACACTTTTCGGAACATGGTATTCACGGAATCTCTGCTTGAACTGTTCCCAGTTAAAATCCCTTCCTGGTTGTTGCATGGCCAACTGATTTTCCCACCATGATGCTGCAGGTCTAGTCAGAAGATGAGTTGCATACCTCAATTTCTCCTCATCATTGCAACCTACAGTTTTTAGCTTCCTTTCAGTATCTTCTAGCCAATCTTCTGCATCCATTGGTTCAGGAGCTGATGCAAAAGGTAACGGTCTTGCATTCTGGAAATCAGATAAACTCACTCCTCCACCTTCAGGTGCCCTCTGATTTGCTCGCCCCAACAACTCTTCCATAAACTTGTTCTGGGTCTCTTGCATCATTTGCATGGATTGCATAAAATTCTGCTCCATTAACGGCCTCATTGGTGGTGGTAATGCTCCTTGATTTGCTGCATCTGCATCGGCCTTCTCCTTGGCCTCTCGCTCCATCCGCTGCTGCTCAGTTTCCATTTCTACACCCGTATCCATGACCCTCTAGTCCTGCAACATAAAGCGAATACTCATAATTACATCATGCACATGTGTTCTGAGCTCGACTTTACGCATAGAACTAGTCACACAATAAAGATCCAAAGAAAATCCAAATGTGCATTTCACATATGAAACATACTATCATATAATACAAAGTCATTACAACATATACCATATAGGTATAGTCACAAAACTACCTTATTCATCTCACTATCTTATTTCTTGGAGTACAATACACGGCACTTGATATTACTAACTAATTGCCTCCTTCTAGTAGTAACTACGTTCATCGTACATGCCTGATGTCCAACAGTGATGACGTGTTGTTCGTCGCACAGTTTGTGGAACATATGGCCTTCCAGAAGGAACATACTCTGTATCTGAAGTGTCAGGACTTGAGTCATTACTCAACCTGAGCACATTGACTCCCTCCAGCTCAGCTGAAAAGTCTTCAGAAACATATTCAATATTATCTCCATCCTGCATCTCTTGAGCTTCATTTCTTGAGTTGTCAACGGGATACGCAGATCCTGCTACTTCCAAGGTGCTCTCTTGGGCAAGATAATTAAACACTAGATAATGTATATTCCCTGGGTTTTGAGAAGATATTGATGATTCAAACACTCTCTCCTTAGGATCTTCTTCTTCATCCTGATTATCTATTGACATGGTATTTCTACTACTATTATTAGGGTTCATCCTTGCACCCATCCAACTAGATTGTCCAACATTCCTGTCAGAACCATATGTGTACATCTGGTGTTCATGAGATCCATTATATGATCCCATTCTCCAACCATCCGAATTCTCAATAGGAAGTTCTGAGTCAGAACCATCCTCTGAGCCCTGTGGTACTGCATACCTCATATCCATAGTAGGATCATGTATAGGTTCAGGTCTTGGTGAATAAGGATATGGTATAAAAGATTCAGGATCTATAGGTATATCCTTAAAAATAGGTGTTGCACTACTACTTGCTTCCTTCTCTAACTGGAATGCTAACTGCTTCCTCCTTTTCGGATCAGTTAGATCCTCTAACATATCATTTGTCTTCAACAATCACTTGATGGGTCTTATAAAAAGACGCAACGAGTGTTCGATATCTATCCATAAACTTGGAAGCTAACTTAGGATGCTTCTTAACCAAAGTAAGATGATCCGGTATAGGTTCCGAGTCTATAGAATCATGAGGTATCACAGAGAATGTGCTACCTTCTAACTCCTTGGTTTTCTGCTCCCGGATATTAGCTATCGCCTCCATAACAGCAACACGATATGCTGCTAAATGACTCCTACCTTCTCCTATAGGTAGATCGTGAAATAATCCAAGCTTCTCTGGAAGTTGGATACTCACACGATACTTGGATAACATTCGGCCATCAAGGTAAGTGATAGTGTTCACTGGAATTCTAGTTGGACAACTAAAGAGCCTTAAAAGTTGACGAAGTTGGTCTGTGAATGATCCTTGATAATCATCAAGAGTCTCCTCTTTCCTTACCAAAGTCTGTTTTGGAAACTTTGGTGCCATATCTCTATATATCAGAAAAATAATTTTGATTAGTACCCAATGATATATTGTATCATAACAAAGAATTATCGCACTAAAATATATAACAGAATATTCTCATTTGAATACCCATTATATTACTTTTAGAGAATTCTTTATCGTTACTAAATTTTCCTATAGGTAATACCCTTTACTAGGTTTCCAACCTAAGGTCAAAGCAATTTGTTCTGATACCAACTGCGGTGATCCAGCATACCACTGCATGTGTAGTACACTATAGTCGTTGACATGACATCCACAGAACACCGTTTCGTAAATATCACATCCCTCAACGTGGTACAACAGAAACATTGCGGGTCCATATTACAAAAATACACACATTATTATTATTACAATACCGGAAGTTCAAGGCTTCCAAAAGATTCAACTTACAAACCAAAATATAAAGTGTTTTAGCGGAATTTAAAAGTAGCAACTCCGACTAGGAGTTGAGCTCAGCAGCTTATTCTATAGAGTTCATGTTGCTCGGCTCCGTTGGTTACTACTAAATAGGGATACTTAGTTGGACTTGTTATCATCGACACCGTAGCGGATTTCGTAATCCACTCCTTCAACACCTCCGGACAGATCGGGTTCCTCGTAAAACACATCTTCTTGACATTCGGCTGCATACATTTGCACGTCTTCGGGATCCTCAGAGTCTAAGCAAGGGATCAAAGGAAAGAATGAGTAACAGCGTTACCCAACAAGTTCATTATATGCAAGGTGGTAAGTTTGATGATCTAACTACCACCTCGGATTATAAATCCTTCGAACTATGCAATTTTTGTAAATCTTTCTTCAAAGATTGATTTTATTCTGAAAAACTATGACAATCAGCCTTCACAGGTTGACCAGAACTTTCATGGAGTTCCTTTCTTGCCGCGTTCGCAGCTCCTTCCCGGAACAGGGAGTAACAAGTTACAATTCTTACACTCTACAAAGGTGTGTTACTTTACCCATGAGAGATCAACTCCTTGTTGCACAACCGGGCGTACTTTCCCATCCACAATTCCATGATGTGGGGCCCAGTAGTTGGTCCAAGCCAATCACTACCCCCTTCGCGACCTCGCATGCGTCCTTGGTGTACACCATGCCCACATAATGAATTACGGCAATGGTTTGTACAAACCGTTAGATGCCAGAACTATTGTGGGACGATGAGGGTTCCCACCCATATGTTGCATATCCTCTACGAATTACCAATTAATATGCACGCTACGAGGATAACAGCCACGACCTGCACATCCGGCTTCATGCGAGAGGAAGAAGATACAACTGACTTCTCTGTCCCATTCCAAATCTCATGGCTAACGCGTAATATACGACGCTAGAATCACTGATGCCAGGGGTTATTAAGTCCCTACTTAATTATCGTTGTTGCAAATAGAACCCTAAGTTCTATTTCTCCATTATATCACCACTTAAGATGATATCTATGATTTCTTTATTTGTGAAAATAATATTTTCTTTCTTTTATAATATATACAATGACACACAATTTGCAAATACTTTGATAAAGACTCTTCAAAGGACATGAGCAAGTGATGAACTTGCCTTGTGATGGCAAGGTAGTGAAGTTTGATGCTTGCACTGGACCTTGAGCTTCTATGTCTACAAAAACATCATTATTGCCTGGTAAGGACAATATTTAAAGAAGCAAAATGATTATGCAAGTAATCTAATGCATCATTTAACTTGATATGCATTCTCCCCATTATTATAAAAAGTCATTTTAATAATAAAGGATTAATAAATATTAATTTTTAATATTTATAACATATATTGAATTGCTTTATTTTATTTCCCTTTTATTTGACTTTTATTGATTTAATAATTTTTTTAAGAATTATCACTTAAATATCAAAAATTGTTATTAAATATTTATTTAGTATTTTTCAGAAATACTACAATATTAATATATAATGAAAGTGATTTTTATTTATTTTTATCATCTTTCAATAATTTTGTAAAATTCTAGAAGGAATATATAAATTACAAAATCCTTAATAAAATTTAAATGTCTAAAGTTTTATATCTTATTTTATTTGGATAGTGTGGATTATTGTGAATCCAAAATATTTTATTTATAATTTTTGGACTTTTTTTAGAATTTAATTAAGTTTAGGGGTATTTTGGTCTTTTCCTATTTATTAAAATAGGCCTTAAAAGATTTCTGGGCTGGCTTAATACTATTGGGCCCTAGTGGCCGATTAGACATAGTCAAAAGAACCACCCCGAAAGGGTCTGGCCCAACTCAGCCCGCTCTCCTGCTGCCTCTCTCCCTCGAGCTCATTCCTCTCCTCCTGTGACCTCGACCCCGTGGTCGATGATGTCGCCGCCGGCGATTCGCGCCATCGTGGACTGTTCTGGTCGCTGTCGTGGTGTGGTAGGAGGTTGTCGACTACGCCCATCCTTTCTATCCAATTAGATTTGAGTACGGGGCTCTCCTGCGACGGATCGATGTCGTCCTGAACCCTAGGGTTTGGGGATTGGCGTGGATCCTGGTGCTGCCGCTGCCGTTGTGCGTTGTGGTGATGCTCCTCGCCTCTATGCGTGTTCATGGTCGTCGCCGTGGCGCCGTATGGGTTGCAGCGCCCCTCCTGGGGTGTTCCTCGTGCAGCCATGGACGTCGGCCACCTCTGCTTCCTCTTCTAGTCTTCAGCGAGGACCTTTGGTGAGTTCTGTTCCTCTCCCCTAGTGCTCTCTATGCTTGCTGATCCTATGCTAGATGTTGGCAGTGACCTCTCTGGTTACTGTCTTGTCCTGATTAAGATGATTTATTCCATTTAGGGTTCTTATCATGTGGTTGATCATATACTGGATGAATTAGATCATGTATGGATGGTCTGTAAGCATGCTAAATGGTTATTAGCCTGAGGCTTGTTGCTTGAGATGAACTATAATGGTTCTGGTGGCTTATTAGATGATTTTATGCTTGGTTTACATATGATTCAGATGGTATAGTTGCTTTGGAATCCATTCTTGGTAAAGTTAGTGGCTTGATAACTTTCCACTGTCATTTCTTGGTTTATGATCATGGTTATGGTGTGAGGAAACCACTGTCTTAGTGCTGTTGGCTTGAGAATTTATGTGTGATTTGAGATCATTGAATATTAACATAATAATATCCTAATTATGATTCCTGTATTAACATGAAAATGATTAGTAAGTTAATTGATTGAATCTGTGATGATTAAATGTTTATCCTGATTCATGTAGAATTGTTCTTGTGACACCATCTTGGTATGGCACACAAGATTGATTATTATTCATTGATTGGGTTGGTTTATGCTTAAAACAAGCTTGGCTTTAAAACATAAGTAGATATGTTCTTTTCTAAAATCCCTAAGACCAATGATGTTGGTCTGAGGCTTAGGGCTTTAGGCCTTATCTAGTTGATTCATATAGATAGTCCTGGTAGTGGTACCAACTATTGTTTCTTGAATCAAAGCTTGGAAAAATGATAGTAGGCTTGATCATTATATGGATTCAAAAGATTAGCTTCTAAGGTGCTACCCTTATCTTAGGGATGTGCCTAGAAATTAAATCTTAGCTATATTTGTGCTTGAATTGAAATATATAGCTTGACAACCAAATCAATGATGTTGTTCTGAGTTTTGGTTGGATCCTTGTACTTTGCTGTTTGCTTTTAGAGTTTAAAATCTCAAGGATGGATTCACCCCACTTGGGTGTTTTCTGAGAGTTTGTTTCATAAAACAACACATGCTTCTGTCTAGATAATATGATTTGATCATGTGAGGGTTTTATGATTCTCACCATAGAAACTGATGATTATGGAGTTGGGTGATGATCTTGATCTGGTTTTGCTGAACTCCTGTGCTTGACCTTGAGCTAGCCTGCTCCTCCTAGCTCCTGGACTTGATCTTGCTGTCCACCTGATCCTTCCCCCTCCTTATGTCACCATCCTAGTGATGAGATCTTGGCTTTGGTTGGTTTGGTTGCTGGTTGTTGTGCTTGGTTAGCTGCTGGTTGTTCTTGTGTGTAAGCAGTGAAGAGATACACTAGTGCCTCTCCATGGCTGTGCTGATGGTTTTGTGAGTTTGGGTTGTGCTGTGAAGCTGACAGCACACCACATGCATTTAGTTGTGTGTCCTGCTTGTGTGCTTGCTGTGCACTTGTGGATATGCTTTGGACTTGAAAGTTACTTTGATCAGATTAGTTTTACCTGGATGGTGAACTTGCCCCTCCTTGCTGTCAATTTGACCCCTTTTTGGCTTAAAATTTATGAAAGATAAATTCTTTCATGTTAGTGAAACTTGCCCCTTTTATAATTTCTTAATGATGAACTTGTTCAGTGCACCTCACTGACATGTCTGAGAGAAAAACAATTCTAACTCTAACCTTATTATTGTTTTATTAGTGTTTGTCTTGCAGGTACAGATTTGAAGATGAAGATTTTAGTTTAAGTTTTCTTTATAGAATAGTTAATGTGATCTTCTTATTCTTTTTTAATTTTCATTTTATTATTTTGTAATCTTAATTTTATTCTTCTGTAATAAAGATTATATTATTATTAATAAAGAAATATTCTTATTCTTTATTTATTTGCTATTGTGAAGTTGTTGAATAATTTAAATAAGTTATATTTTTGTAAATTGATTGAATGAAAATATGAAATAGGTTTTCATATTCTTAATTGTTTTCTTTAGATAAAGTTTGAGTTAAAATAATTAACTCTTATTGTAATCAAGATTCAAATCTTATTCCCAATTCATTTGAATTATAATTCAAACACTCAAGTTTAAAATTCAAACTCATTTTCCAAAACACATAATTCCTCAGAGATCATATCAAAGTCTATAGCAATCATCCTTTAAGACTAAACCTAATCTCAAAGTATGAAAGAAATCTTAATCACTTAAGGTTTTTATTTGGAGAAAATTTTACCCATATTTTCACAGATGAATGCATGCAACATTCCAAATTCCTAAATCTACCCTTCGTTAGTTCCTAAATGCTGGGATGTTACAGAACTAGTCGCAAACCTTGTACTTGAGATTTTGGGCAAAAATAAGATCAATAGAAGCAGCAAGATAGTGGGCAGTGAATAATACACGGAAACAGTCGCAAAGGACATTGTTGTTCATTTAGGAGTGACCATCAGTAAGAGCATAGACAATTTGATCATATACAGTAGCAGCAGACCACAAGACCAAATTTAGTATACCAAAGAAGTAAACATGACAAGTAAGAAACTACAACATAGGAAATCACCTCAACCCATGGATTCTTTTAAATAACCAAATGTCATGAGCAAGTGAACACTGATAGTTCACTAGATCATGCTAAAGTAAGTTCACAAGCAAGTGGAAATGTCCAAAAATATGAATTAAAGTAACTAGATAAGCTCACAAAAATAACATGAAGGAAATTCCACTTGTCAGTATCCCAAATGAACAATGAAATTACCAAAGTAACCCTACACCGGCAATACCTAATTAGGCATATGATCACTATAAGCCCGTACTAACCTATAAATGCACACTAGAAACAACACGGAGAGGTAGTATAAGAAACATATTCACCATTGCATGCATTTGAGGTGTCACAACCATCCCTCCTGGCTTGATTCCAAGGTTGGGGGTATCTTTAAGCAACATATATCTCATAGTTTTAGCATGTTTACTTCCTTACATGCATATTAGTTTAGCTCAAAAGTTTTGCGTAATAAGATGTTAACTTTAGCTCCCTTAGAGGAGGAATGAACTATATCCACCTTTCTATTTCAAGCCTTTATTTTCTTTGAAGTATTCCAGTCTATGGTTATCTTATTAGATGATGAATTAGGATGATTTCTATTGAATTTGTACTCTATAAGTGATGATTAGAATCTTCCACAACATTAGTACTAATGGGATATTTGAATAATTTTGATATAATGTTGTATATCATTGGTTTGATTACAAGAATAAAATGAAAATTTCCAAAGAAAGAAAGAAAGAATAAGAAAAACAAATAGTGAGGCTATCCAAAATTTATAATGAGTACAAGATGGGCCAGACACTCAAAACCACCTACGTGAATTACTTCATACTCGTCTTGGAAGATAATATTAAGTTTTCATCTATTTTGAGTCTTCTTATGAGATGGAAAAATATGTATAGATCTTTTCACAACACTACAAAATAAAATGTGTAAAGCAAATATGTGCAAAGAGAAAATAGACATGTACCTTGATTGTGAGAGGAAACAAAAGAGACAGTTCGAAGTTTTGAATCCCAAGTGGATGTGTGAAGTTATAAATATGATTGAGATCACCTCACAAATCTCGTTCAGTTGACCTTAATGTTTTATAACATGTTTTCGATGAATCTTCATATAAAAAATTGGTACTAAGGTGTGGAAGCCTTCTAAGTCATTAGGGACACATAAGTTTGATAGAGTTCAAAGTTGGTTCTATATATTTTATTATAACTATTTGCTACAATGCCTCATGTATTTTAATGACTTGAGCTTCATAAACATGATGACCTTGTCCAGTAAGTTGTTATCTAACTCGAGGACGAACAAGAATCTAATCTTAGGGAAGTTAATAAGTGCATTTTTGCAACATGTTTACCTTGTGTTGTTGCATGAGTAGTGATAGTATTTTGGTATTTTATCCTGCTCGAGCGCATCTTTTTTGATTGTTTCACAAGGATCACATAATTAAAGAAGTTGACGGACAAATCAATTGGAGCAGTAATTTATGGACACAAATATGCTAATTGAAGGCTATTAAAGCCTTCCAAACAATTATCCATGCACCTAGGAGGAAAGCCAAGGAAGAAACGATCTGCAAAAGGAAAGCAGAGGCTTTAATGACCACTGGTATGGATGGGGCCTGCCCGTACCATGTAGTGTTGAAGCCCACTACCTTAAATACTTCCACCTTGTCCATACGGATCTGAGATTCGACATACAGAGACACCACAGTTTATAGAAACCTCACCTCCCAAAGGGATCTAGATGATGAACTAAAAAAGGGCTTCGATCCTCACCAGTATGAAGATCCTTGGAGGTATAGGCATCATCCTTATCATCAACCCTTGCATCACCATCCCCTACATCTCATATTACATCCATATTGTTGTAACTCCTAAACCCTATTGTGGATTTGCACAGGTATTCATCCATCCCTTAGTTTTTCATTCATATTACTATACTAATGTTGATTGCCTCCATGTGTGATTAGTTTCCTTTGATCTTGGGGAAATGGAGATACCCTAGAAAACATTATGTATTAAAATAAAGATGATCTCTAACTTTATGTATTAATTAACTCTCTTATGTTACGTGAATGTGTACCACATAACAATTGCCTTTGGGACTTGAGAGGGAATTACCATGTAGTGGTGTTCTAGGTCACCGCATTGTTCACCACAATCTAACGCTCACTCTCTCCCCTGCACCTAGGTACTAGTGTTCGATTTGAAAGGGCCATATATGTGAAAATAAATATTAGATTAAAAATTTCTTTAAACATGATTAATTCTTTTGATGATATCTTTTAAATAACACTAAAATAAGTTTTTACAAAAATTGAAACCTAATTTCAAATCACGTTATTGATTTTGAAATACAATGAAACAATACTAACGTAGATACAATCTTAAAGAAAATACAATCTGGGAAATTTATCCAACCCGTCCAATAAAAGTTTGAAGTACGGTGAAACATGGTAAAAATAATGATGCGGAATAAAATCCGATAAAACCAGATAATAAATATTATGTATTCGAGTTTCGGTCACTGTATATATGGTTACATTAAAACCATATATAGTGACCGAAACTCAAAACCAGATAATAAATATTGTGTATTCGAGGTCGGACCCTCCGGCTTCCCACCCGGGCCCTCCAGTCAGGCACACAATCTACCCCTCCTCCTACCCAGCCCCTCCTCGCACCACCTCTTCCCACCCCCCGATACCGTCATCGCTCGACCGGTCCTAAAAAAGGGTCGTGGCTACACCTTTTTATCCATCCCCTTGTCACCATATTCTAGGCCTCTTGCCGGGGACTCTAGGCCTTGTTTCCACGGCCACAGCAGGACAATAGGTGCCCACATCGCCGTCCACCAGATTTCTCACCTGGTCGTGTCCTAGCCCCGACAACCATAACCTCACCGTCAATTTGGGACCTGGGAAGGCTGCTGCTGATACTCGCCGCGGACAAGACTGTACGTTCTTGCCGGCGAGCTATAGAACTAGGCCTTGTTCTACGTCGCGGACCTCCTGTTCAACCAATTGCCCGGCCAGGACAAGTACTGGTTTTCTGGCCTCCTTTCTTGATTTTGGTACTCATTTGATGGCCGTGTTTGTGTCATTGATTCGATCTCTCGATCGTGCATACCATGGACATCTCGGACGAGTACTACTACAAGAACTTCGCCAAGCCATCGTTCGACGAGAGCGACGATGATAGTGAGTTTTTCATGGGCACAGCTGCCCTCCTCCATGATTTCGATGAGGTCGTGCTCAGTACCGTGGCTCAGTGCATGGGCATGCTGGACGCTGGACTGCAATCGAGTGGTCGAGCATGAGCAACTGTACCGAGACTACTTCCATCGGATAAAGCTGTTGTATGGGCCTGGTCTTTTCCGACGATGTTTTAGGATGTCAAGGAAGATATTAATGCGCCTTCTTTTCGGCGTCAGGGAGTACAATGACTACTTTTCCTTGAAGAGAGATGCCGTCAGTAAGCTTGGCTTCACCTCTTATCAAAAATGCACCGCGACACTTCGGATGCTTGTGTATGGGGTAGCTGCTAATAATGTGGAGAATACTTGTGAATGAGCGAGTCCACCTGCCTAGATGTAATGTACAAGTTCTACAGGGTAGTGGTAGCGGTGTTTGGGGGAGAATACTTGAGAGCACCAAATGATGTCGACACTCAACGACTCTTGGGTTTGAATGAAACAAGAGGGTTTTTAGGGATGCTTGGAAACATAGATTATATGCACTGGAAATGGAAGAACTGCCCATTCGCCTAGCAGGGGCAATATAAAGAACATTCTAATGGGTGCTCGGTCATTCTTGAGGTTGTATCATCACATGATCTTTGGATCTGGCACTCATTCTTTGGCTGCTCTAGAGTTGAACTTTGTGGTTAGATGCCACCAATACAACAAGGGGTACTATCAGGAAGATGATATCTACCCTAAGTGGTCTATATTTGTGAATACCTGGAGCAAGCCTACATAGAAAAACACAAGGTTTGCAAAGAAACAAGAGGCCTTTAGGAAGGATGTGGAGCGTGCATTTGGTGTTCTCCAAGCTCGATGGGCAATCGTGCGGCACCCTGCTAGAACATGGAGCAATGACCGCTTGTGTTATCATGTACAACATGATTGTCGAAGAAGAACATGATGATATCATATATGACTAAGGATGGAAAGGTCAGGGAGATTTAGTACAACCCGTCCAAGGACCGTCTGCTTCATTCGTTGATCTTCTCCATGTGCATGTCAGATCTGTGATAAGATAACCCACACGAACCTACAAAAAAATTGTGTGATCATATGTGGAAACTTGTGGGAACCAACCGCCACCGCCCGAGGAAAACTAGTCTTAATTTGTTGTAACTTATTTGTATGAACTATTTATTGTATTTCATTTGTTATAATTTATTGATATGAACTATTTGTTATAAACTATGATACCTAAATAATTATACTTAATTTTCTTTAAAATACCAAGTACATATGTGATAATTTGTGTGCTGTGGGTGACTTTGAGATGGCCACAGGCACGAGGGCAGACCGATGCGGAACACCGTTGAGGGAAACGACACAGCCAGCGCAGATCTGGGCTGGTCTACTGTCCTCCGTGCCCCGCAAATTGGCAATTCTGGTGCACCTCCAAGGCGTCCTGCGGCAATGCCGCCGGCAGAGCGCTGCCGACGCGCGCCCTGGAAGTGGAGGGAGAGGCCAGACGACTAACGACGGTCGACGGAGAAGAGAGAGCTTGTGATGAGGTGCCGGCAGCCAACTTCTGAGCCATGCATTGTAGGTACATGTACAGATGTGGTACTCACCCCTCGAATATATATATAGCACACATCATCATGCCTCATGTATGCAGTTGCCATTTGTGCTTTCTTTTATGTGTTGGATGGCCATTCAATTCAAAGGGAATACTGCATCTAACTTCAATTGGTTGGATACGTATATCGATCGATCGAGTAGAGGTGTTCTTGTCAGTCACCGCCCAGATGGACACGTTGAGGACGACAGGGCAATAGCTCCCGGCAACGGCAATGCTCAGATCAATCACAGATGTCACCAGTCCCTAACGCATTGATCAGCATTGCTTCACATCATATTGCCCCACCCCACCTTTATAGATTCGTTTCAGTTTCAAACATTCGTCGTTGGTTCCCAGCTCCCATGGAGGGACCCCCCGTGTTTTGGATCAGCCTAGAGGTAATATTTCAAGTTTATTTCAGTGGAGCATTAATAAATGAGTTAGTACTATATTGGATTTCAAGAATTAGGTTAGTTCATGTGCACTAATAAATGAGTTTGCTGAGATTCTTCTCGGCTACAACAATGCTGGCTCGGCACCACTGTGGCTCATCAAACGATCACACTGTGGGACTCCCATCATCTGTAACAACAGGGTTTTGGATGGCAGATTACAGATTAGGTGCAAAATCATGGCCAAACCGTATTGCTGGAGAATGTTAGCATTGAATGCCAACAATACAGAAGTTTGGGCAAGAAGATGTAGCGCCTACCGGTTAACAACATAGCCACATATAGTGGATTAGGAAGGCGATGTTACTAACATCATTGCTAGGAAACAAAATGATCAACAAAACCCAAGGGGGGGGGTGGGGAGAAACTTCTAAAGCCATATCTCAGCTAGTAACAGAGAAGAACCGAGAATCGTTGTGGAATTTCATAATTCAGAGACCTTTTCTAGTGGGCTTTCCTTAAATGAAGTTTTCCGTTAGAATGTGTAATAGTAAAAGTGCTACTGATGTAGATGTCGGCTAAATAGCAGCGGATGGTGAATAAAATGATAACCGCCGATAGTGATAGAAACTACAGTACCTTTTCTGCTTTCCGGTTAATCTGTCACTCGTGGCGATATGAATGTTTTACTGGAGAGTGATATGCAACTCCGGTAGGTTCAAACATCCAGAAGAAAAATCATGCTTACCAGTTCGGTTGATGGTGATTCAACAACAATAAACATGATATTTATTTTCGTCTTCTTTTTCTTTCCATGTGAATAATTGTATCAGGACGTCAGAGTCATATCCGTGAGAATAGTCCTTCGCAAGTTGTTTCCCTGGAATCAGCAGTTCTGTAATTCATTGCATATACTGATCAAGCTATTCACCCCACGTTTTGAGATCGGCACAGAGAAGCTCGCTCGATTTATTCTTTGTATATATATGACTATTGTTTCAGATAAAGCAGAATGTGTAGAGTTCACGAATAATAAAAGATTAGGTTCGATAGAATAACTTCTCTAACTAAGCTAGTGCCACCGTTTGAAAACCAAACCAAACTAAATTTATGAGGAAACTGATCCACTTATGTATGACCACAAGTTCGTCGTGGGACTACAAAAATACGATCCTTGGCTCAATCACATCTGAAAACTTAACTACCCCGATAACAACATTTGGCAACCTACCAAGCTAGAGATCTAGGCCAATTAAGGACGGGGGCAAGCAGCAGCAATTTATTGACCAAGTTGAAACATCAGCTGCTTAGGTGGTTACATGTATCTGTAGGTTAGCAGCTGTTGTTGTCATGACCAGAATGTCAACAGCAGTCCAGCATGTGTCAAATTGTGTGCAAGTGCTGCTCATTGCATGCCACAATGCTCGAGAAATTCAAATAATTGTAAGCAAACCTGAAGCTTTCGATTCAATCTTGTGACAGCGAGTTGAAGTTGGACCAAATATTTCAAGATTGAGCAGCAGAGGTCAAACAAGGGTCGAGCATTCTGCCTGACTGATAATGGCGGGCTGGCAGAGGTGACCGACCGCCGCGGTATCTGAGCCTGGGCGGTGCCAGCCAGTTGTGGTTTCATGTCACGTTCAGCTGAAAGCTGAGTCCTGAAACTCCACAATGTCACAAAGTGCTGCTCATTGCATGCCGCAATGCTCAAGAAATTCAAATAACTGCAAGGAAACCTGAAACAAAATTCCATCTTGTGACAGCGAGTTGAAGTTGGACCGAATGTTTCAAGATTGAGAAGAGGTCAAACAAGGGTCGACCATTCTGCCTGATTGATCATGGCAGGCTGGCAGAGGTGACCATTCTGCCTGATTGATCATGGCAGGCTGGCAGAGGTGACCGACCGCCCGAGGTGTCTGAGCCTGGGCGGTGCCAGCCAGTCAGGAAAGATGTGGTTTCATGTCACGCTCAGCTGAAAGCGAGTCCTGAAACTCGCCATAAGACAAAAGCAGCCCAATTGATTGAGTGTTGAAGCAAAAGCAGATTGATAGGAACTGAGAGGAACATTTGGTACCGTACAAGCAGACCATTGACCATTTTTTGTTCCTTTTTTATCCAGCACGCCAGACCCTATCGATTAACAACAGACGGTAACCAATCTGCAAACTAAGTAAACATTGCAACAAAATACTCCAAACTATTGCCCAAGCTAACACTGGAACAGCTCATCTTTTAGAGGATGGAAACCCAGTGAACATGCCGGAAAAGAAGGTAATGGACTTCGTAAATTTTGTTTCATCAAGCGCTAAACAAGTACATGTAGCCCCAAGAAAAAAACACAAGTGAACATCATCTTCTACAGCAGACCCCAGAGTTCCAACACCATAAAACTGAATGAGGTTGATACATTTTTGTCACACAGCCAAGGCACCATCACCAGCAAAGGACGCACACTATGATGATGATAGACTAAATCGCCAGAGGTGGCAAGACGTAAAAAAAATGACCCGGTTTCATTTGCTGCGCACACACTATTGATGATCATGTTTCTTTTATAGTAGACTGTTTGCTTCTCCGCTGGTGCACATCCCAGTTAAATATCCGAGCAATTGTAACCTGACAAAGAAAATGAGTTTCCAGATATCGAGCGTCAGATGATGGTGTGTATTGCATACTCAATCGAGCACACTTTGAGACTAGTGAAGTCATGGCCATTTTACCTGAGTTATGGTTTGTTGGTCCCTCAAGAACTGAAGATCACCAACAAGAACTTCTAAGCTAGCCCTCGCATTTTCTAAATTCTTTTTCAAGAGGTCATTAGCCTGTAAAACTCCAGCGAGTTAGGGGGGGGACTAAAATCGAAAGGCTGGAGTAAGATAATGCTTGGTCCCCCAAAAATAACCTCGTCGCAGGAGTATTCCAGCATCACATTTGCACCCAACCATAGACACACCGAATCAGAGTCCTCGATTTTCGCACGTGAATAGATTCCCTCAGATAATTCAAAATCGGCTATGAGTGCCTGCATTAATGTATGAAAACCATAGATAGTTAACTACTTAACTTTTACTAAGATTGTCTCACTCTCACATGGAACAGCTAGTGTTCAGCATAGTTAACCGTTTCATGAAATTACCAACATTTGAGCTATTTTATTTTCAAAAGATGTACTTAAGTGATGTTAGCAACGGACGGGCAATGAACAATAACAAAATGATCAGAAAGGTAATGAAACCAAAGACAGTTAGCAACAGACTGTTAAGAAAGATGCAATAGGTCAAACTTGGCATTTTGGAGATAATTGAAACAGGTAATACAGAGTAAAACCTAGCACATTGGAATAAGATAAGGTAATGAAACAGAAGACTAGTTAGCAACAGACTGTTAAGAAAGATGCAAAAGGTCAAAGTTGGTATTTTATGTGTCTAAATGCTAAGATACTCATCTACAACCTTTAACTGCAAATGCTTTTATCATGGTATTCGATGTAAAAAGTATACCATAATACAGCATTAAGCCGAAATAAGAAGGAACATCCCAATGCACAGAAATAGGAAAGCAACTGAAAAGGGAATGTAGTTCAGGAAGTTATACAAACCTCGCCCAAAGCCTTTTTAGCTTGTAATGTCGCAACAATACCCAAGCATTTCTCTATATCAGGAATTTTTGCCTGTAATAAAGAACAGATGGATAAAATATGTTATATAATCAGCTTGCATCATTGGTGACTGCTAATAAAAGTAAGTATGGTACTTGTAACAGAAATTTGATTAATGACTGGCATAGTTTTTACAAATTCTCGAACTTTTATCTGTAAAAAACTAACTGTGCTGTGGAATAATATATTGCAATTCAGGAGCAGAAAGACCATAGCCGAACAAGTAAAATCTAATCATACTTCCACTCAGAAGATCAGTGATGAAGTCAAGCAATGCCAGGTTTACTAATATAAGAGAAAAGGTATGAGCACCTGAAGTTCTCTTTGTTGTGCTAAAAGCTTCATCTCCACCATTTTGTACTGCTGCAGCCTAAGCAAAAAAACATAAAGAACAGGTTACATTTCTTGAACTCCATTACCAAGAAGTGTAAATACACACATGTAGAGGGACAAGATATTTTTCTAAAATATGCTGAAGAACAATTCTAAAATTGCTTTTATTCACATGACTGTGATGCACAGAATCAGTTGCAGTTACCTACCAACTACAAATGAACATTGAAGGAAAGAACACATGTAGTTTGTTTTTAGAATTTGTTCGAAACAAGCACATGGCATAATTTAGCCTAAACAACAAAGTCATGATATCAACAGACTGTCAGTCTGAAATGGCAAGGATAAACATAATGGAAAGTTTAGTTGCAGGAACGAAGATGTGAGGAAAGTAACAATTAGGGGCGGCGCGAGCTACTGCCAACCCTGAAGAATTTGTGCCAGTATCCAAGCTCTCAACCTCTCATCATAAGCAGTTCATTCAACATCTGAATGAACCATACTGAGTGTGAACAATAAGCCTCTTTCACATGACTCTAGCTTAAGGCGGAATTTGGATCGTCTCAGTCTCAATGAAGTAGGAGTGAAACACTCTGTAAGGGTGGACTAATAAGCTGACATGTCAATCCAAAGGCGGGCAATCGAGACTGGAACTTGCAGAGATCCAATCCAAGCATGAGCCACATAAGCATAGCACCAGTTCCAAAACCCTACAGCAGGATCTTGATTCCTTAACAAGTACCGCAAGTTGTTAGCTAATCGGACAATCAAACAAGTGGAGAAAAGCAGCACCGCCCCTACAAGTAGGGTTGCACATGCGGCGCCGCATGTGCCCGCTTCATAGTATAAAAAATCCAGATTAGCTGTAGCCTAAGTTTGGTTGAGCTAGCTCATTTGTACTAGCTGGCCCATTATGCGGGTTTGCGGACGCGCCGCTCTGCAACCCTACCTACAAGGATCTAAACAGGTTGAGGTCTTGATGAGCTTCCAGAGATAGATCAGAGTTCCAGAGAGAGAGATCAGAGATACATGGAAGGACGCCGAGCAACGAGACATGACCCGCGTGTCAGAAGATTTTTTCGGATCAAGAGCGAGCCGATGGCCGCCCAGCCAGCTCCCCAATTCACCAAACAGGTGGAGGGCACGGCGCAAGAAGCAGCCAAAGGATCCAGCCTCCCAGTTGCAGCAGCAGCCGGACCATGGGGCCCCGGACACCGCGAGAACGCTAAATGGGGAAAGGTTCTTCGAGACGAGCACACGGAGAGAAAGGTAGGGTGTAGGAGTGAGGAGCGGAGCAGTTACCTCTCTTGGAGGAAGGCGAGGGCGGAGTTGACGTCGAGCCCAGCCTGACGGAGGTAGGTCTCTACATCCTCGACGAAGGACGCGGCCGGGATTCCCCGCCGCTCCGGCACTCCCTGCGGCGTAGATGCCGCCACCGCCGAGGAGGAGGTGGCCGCCGCCATGAGCACGAGAGAGAGAGACAGAGAGAGGAGACGAGGAGAGAAAGCCCAAACTGAGGTGGAGGACAGAACAGAAGGGTGCCCAAGATAGGCCCAACTGAGGAGTATGAGGAGAACTGGAGAAGCTCTGCAACTGTTAGGTGGGGTCCATCGTAGTTTGAGCTTTCTGACCGGCCCAGCGGGTTGCCTTGCAACTAAAATAGGCCTAGAATGGCTGACATGAGAATGAGAATAGTTCATCTGAACGCCTTTTTTTTAACCCTCAAAAAAAAAAATCTGAACGCCTTTTTTTTGAAACATCTGAGTATCTGACTGAATTATCTCAAAAAATAAAAATAAGAACTGACTGAACGCCTAAGCCTTTAGCATATTCCAACTGAACAACAAAATAAAAATATTTCGCTAAAATTGTAATTTTGTATAGGCAAATTTCTGACATCCTTTCCACGACAGAGGGAGTAAAACCTGTTGAGATTTTTTTTCAAAATACATCAGTTTGGTTCTTGCAATTGAGCACATATTCTGACATCTAGAGAAATGTATCATTAACTTTGTTGTTTGGAGTTGCATGCCTCTGGAGTCAGAAGTGTGAGAATTATCAGCTCAAAAAAGGGAAATAAACCACATCATGCACCCATCCACACATTAACCACGTCAATGTTAAACGTAGCAATAACCCAACCATGTGCCCCTGGTAATATATCATTGTCTTCCATAGGCCATACAGACATAGTAGCATCAGGATCTACTGAAAATTCACTGAAATAGCTAAGCTTTGTCAATAGAAAACCAGCTGAGAACCTGTTCATCTCAGCAACTCATATTGGCTGGTTACCCTCTCACAACTTTGGGTGCACTGGCTACTTGCTGGCAGAGACCCTAAAGGGAGTTGAGTTGGTACAGCTGGCCACCAGCATGAAACGCGCGGCCGACCTCAGCCCCGCCGCGGTTCCTGGTGACGGTGCAGCCCTTGGGCCCAAACGCAACACTGAAGCCGCTGTCGGTGAGCTGGGTCACTGAGATGATGTTCTTGGTGAGCCCCGGGACGTAGCTGACACCAGGGACGGCGAGCTGGGTAGAGCTCAGGGACCCCTTGCCACACACCTGCAGCATCTCGCCCGCGTGCGTCCGGACTGGACGGCCTGGCCGTGTGGGGGTGAAGTTTGTCAGAAGGTGCAGGTTGCCGGTCATGTGTTCAGCAGCATTTGAGACGATGTACCAGGTAGTTTCACTGATCAGATACAGCAGAAAAGATTAGCACTCTTTGCAGTATAAATATCTTGCTGGGTAAGAAGTCAATAGCAACCAAAGGCAATAGACAATTCACAGATAACCATCAGAGTAGCATGTCAGCAGACTAGTAGATTAACTAAACCATACAGTGAACAATGTGGAACATGGGATCTAATCTAGCAAAGCTATGAATAATTGACTAGGTAACAACTTCGCAAAATTCTAGGGCACAGCCACTTTAATATGACCTGCTGATATTGGGTGATCAAATGGATCATATCACCCTTATTTTCAACCAAACCAAGGTTCACAGTATGCAGCATTTACTGGCAAATTTGTATGCAGCTTACAGCCAGTCGTATACAGAATATGAATTTCATGTAGTTTCATTTTGCCATACTTGTCTGGTTGTCCCAGCATATGTAAATCTATATGCAGCAACATTTGTAAATTTGTATGCAGCTACCACAGTGAGTCTCTCAACTTCTATTTTGTTGCATTTGCATACCAATTGATAGAAATAGCATGAAGAATAACTTTGTAAGAAATATACGCAAAACTAATTTCTGGCATCACTGCCTTAAATCGACATAGCTCATAAGAAATGACACATTTGACAGATACTATGAATTTACTGAAACTTCATTGCCCACAAGATGGGCAAATGTAATTTAGACTTATCTTAACCCTGTGAGACAAGGAAGAGAGCAATAAAAAATCTCAAGAGATGGCCCAAATCAGTAACTACTGTAAGAATGAGAGAGGAGAGTTTGTGTGCGATGCACGCACTGTAATCTGTGTGTATATTCATCTCAGTTTGTACAAGGTTTATATAGAGAGGTACACAGGAGATGAGGGGAAGAGGATAACGCGCACACACACACGTTCTGCTAATAGAATTTGTTAGGGATCCTAGCTACCAGGCGCACGTTGTGCATGCGATAAGGAGGCGCGTTGGACTCGGTAGTAGCGTCAGTCAAACACCCCCCGCAGTGTCATCGGGAGGAGCTCGGGCGGTGAGACTGGATCTGAATTCCAGAAAGATTGCGGTGGAGAGCCCCTTGGTAAATATATCAGCGAACTGAGAGGACGTGGGAACGTGAAGCACCCGGACTTCACCAACTTGCACCTTGTCACGGACGAAATGGATATCGACCTCGATGTGTTTTGTACGCTGATGCTGCACAGGATTTACAGATAAATATACAGCAGACACATTATCACAATCGACAACAGTAGACCTGTCAATGGGACGATGGAGCTCCTGCATTAGATGGCGGACCCAGCAACTTTCAGCAACCACATGGGCGACGGCACGGTATTCTGCTTCAGCACTCGACCTAGACACGGTTAGTTGGCGTTTGCAGGACCACGAAATCAAGTTGTCGCCAAGATAGACAAAAAAACCAGAGTAAGCAACGTGAGCAGAGGTAGAAGAGGGGGTGATAAGGGTACCGAGATCAAGAGTACCCTGAATGTAATGAATAATGCGTTTAACCAGATTGAGGTGAGAGGAGCGTGGAGCATGCATGAAAAAACAGTCTTGTTGTACAGCATAAGAAATTTCAGGGCGAGTCAGGGTTAGGTACTGTAAAGCGCCTGTGAGACTACGGTAGTGAGTGGGGTTGTCGAGGAGATCGCCGTCAGTGAGGGAGATCTTTGCGCCGGAGTCAATTGGGGTTTTGGCAGGGTTGCGGTCCTGCATCCCGGCGCGCGCGCTGGATAATCTCAAGAGCGTACTGTCGTTGGGAGAGATGAAGACCAGCAGAAGACCGCGTGACAGTGATGCCAAGGAAATGGCTGAGAGTACCGAGGTCCGTCATCGAAAATTCAGAGGAGAGGGTGGAGATGAGATTGTGGAGAAGAGCATCGAAGGAGGCGGTTAAGACGATATCGTCTACATATAGCAGAAGGTAGGCGATCTCGGATTGA
Organism: Avena sativa; assembly: GCA_916181665.1. Lineage (NCBI taxonomy): Eukaryota > Viridiplantae > Streptophyta > Magnoliopsida > Poales > Poaceae > Avena > Avena sativa. Next base: position 147,182,247 of record OV702283.1, on the reverse strand, counting down.
GAGCGAAAGATAAAAAGGGACGAATCGGACTTGGAGGAGAGGAAGCCGATCGAGTGCAGGAAGGTGGCGAAACGGGTGAACCACGCTCGTGGAGCCTGTTTTAAACCGTATAGTGATTTTTGTAGCAGGCAAACGTGGTCGGGATAGGAGGGGTCTTCGAAGCCTTTGGGCTGTTGATAGAAAACAGTCTTGGATAGATGGCCGTGTAGGAAAGCATTTTTCACATCGATTTGGTGGATGGGCCAGTGAGAGGAGACAGCGGGGGAAAGAATGAGACGGATGGTACTAGGTTTGACAACGGGCGAGAATGTCTCGTCATAGTCGATCCCGTGCTCCTGGGAGAAGCCGCGGACGACCCAACGGGCTTTATAGCGAGCCAAGGATCCGTCAGAGTGAAACTTGTGTTTGTACACCCATTTACCCGAGACAATGTTGGCACCAGAGGGTTTAGGAACGAGACGCCAGGTTGAGTTGTCCACAAGAGCGGAATACTCAGAGCTCATGGCGTGAGCCCAGTTGGGGTCAGAGAGAGCGATGCGATAGGTGGCGGGTATAGGGACAGGGGGTGGTGGCGGAGAGACTAAAGAGTTTCCGTGGTTTGTAGATACCAGCCTTGGCTCGAGTGCGCATCGGGTGGGTCGGGGGCTTGGCTAGGAGAAGCGCTTGGGCAGGGGGCGGGTGGGAAGGCGGGGTGATCGGGGTAGGGGAAACGATTGGCGAGCCGGTAGAGCCAGAGGAAGAAGAAGGTGCAGGAGAGCTGGATGCGGGTGCGGGGGCAGCTGGGGTAGGGCGACCTGGCGGAGAGGAGGGAGGAGGCTGATGGGAAGGGCTGGTCATGGTAGCCGCCGGACTAGAGTTGTCTGTTGTGGGCAGGGTAGGCACCATCGGTGGTAGGTGAGGTGGAAAGCCAGGCGACATGCATGGGTAGACGTAGGGCTCGTCGGGAGGTGGGTGAGGGAAGGAGTAGGCCGATGGGTGAGGTTCTAGGGAGGTAGTGAAGGGGAAGACCTCCTCGTCGAAAGTGATGTGGCGAGAGGTATAGACTCGGCCGGAGATGCGATCTAAACAACGGTATCCCTTGTGTTCAGGGGCGTAGCCGATGAAAACGCAAGGAATGGATCACGGGGAAAGCTTGTGGGCTGCGGTAGCGCTTGTGTTAGGGAAGCACAAGCATCCGTACACGCATAGGTGATCGTACGTTGGGGGACGGGCGAAGAGGGCTTCGTGCGGGGTGCGAAGATCTAGGGGTTTAGTGGGGCGAAGGTTTAGGAGATGGGTTGCGCTGTGCAGAGCCTCGACCCAATAGTCTGGTGGCATGGAGGCCTGAAGGAGAAGGGTACGGAGAACGTCGTTGATTGTTCGGATGGCACGCTCGGCTTTCCCGTTCTGAGCCGACGTGTAAGGGCAGGAAAACCGGAGGAGTGTGCCGTATGGGGCAAAGAGGGAGCGATTGGCGGCGTTATCGAACTCCTTGCCATTGTCGCACTGAACAGAGGCGATGGTCGTATGGAAGTGTGTACGGACGTACGCGTGGAAGAGTGAGAAAGTGGCGTGGACATCATACTTAAGACGTAAGGGGAAGGTCCAGATGTAGCTAGTGAAATCATCGATAATAACCAAATGATATTTAAAATTGGAGACTACATAAGGGAGCAGTCCACAGATTGCAATGGATCAATTGGAAAGCAGCGGAAGTTTTTCTAATGGATCGAGAGAATGGTAAACGGGTGTGCTTGCCTAACTGAAAGCCGGAGCACAGGCCTCTAGATTTATTACAGCTTATAAGTTTATTGAAGGTTGATGAAACGCTGGGGTGGCCGAGCCGTCGATGCCAGCGATCGGAGGAGAGCTTGGTGGTGAGGGCGACGGGTGTGGTTGTGGGCGTCGGGGGGTAGAGGTCTCCCTCACTGTTGCATCGAAGGATGAGCGCCCGAGTTTGAAGGTCCTTCACAGAGACACCAATAGGATCAAATTCCATAGATACATGATTATCGGTGGTAAAGCGACGAACAGAGAGAAGATTTTGAATGATACCTGGAGTGACAAGCACGTTACGGAGGTAGAGGGGGCGAGAGGAGGAGGGGAGAGAAGTGTGCCCTAGGTGCGTAACAGGAAGGTGGTCGCCATTGCCAACAATAACCGGTGCAAAATGCTAAATGGGTCGAGCGTGAGAGAGAATACCTGCTTGGTTCGCGGAGAGGTGCGTGGAGGCGCCGGAGTCAGCGATCCAATGCCCGGAGCTGCCGTTCATGGACAGGTCACTGAGGGCACTGATCAATGCGGACTGCTCGAAGTTGTTAGAGGTGGAGGGCTGGGCGGCGTGATTGTTGGGGATATGCTATATGGGTATCCTCATAGCATGTCTCTTATCCGACTAACCCGGGTGGCCCATAGTCGGTAGCATGGCCTATGGCCTGCTGGGCGGCCCAGTTAGGTGGATCTAGAAGGGAGGCCCATGCCGGATAAAGAAAGGCTACGGTGGAGTCACCAGCGTACCCGGAGCCTTGGAGTGTAAGATACACAAGACTAGTAATAGACGGTGTAGAACTCTATAACCTGTCCGGCTAGGACTTTTCCCTGTAACCCTAGGACCTGGCGACTATATAAGTCGGGCCTATGGGAGTCTTTAGGGCACGATAACTTAGACTTTCTAGTCACCTCGCACAGCGAACCTAATCTCTGTAACTCGGCGTATTGCCATTATAGTGATTTATAGCAGGAGTAGGATTCCGCCACCGTTGTGGGATCTGAACCTGGGTAAGCTGTGTTACGTCGTACCCGTCAACCGTCCGCCTTACCCCACGTCTCTAAACACGCACTGTGAGGACCCCTCCATGGCGTACTCGTCGGCAATACCACGACAGTTGGCGCCCACCGTGGGGCAAGAGGCGCTTCAGGCTCTTCAGCGGGCGAGGACCAAGATCTTCGCGGGAATCGGCGAAACCGTAGCCATCGGTCGCGTTCTCTTCTCCGGCAACGTTCCGATCGTCCCCCCCTCCCCCCCGACGAGTTCTGGATCCCGGCGAAGACGAACCCTACGCGGTGTTCGATCGTTCCTATCGGAGACATCCACCTCTTCATCGGCAAAACCGACTCAGGCACTAGTTCCCTGGGAGTCGGAGGAGCATCAAGACCCGCACGGACCGCCTACGGGCAGGATACGCTCGCGGAAGGATCGATGTCGGATCTCTCCTCGGAGTTTGCCGGCAAAGATCGGAAAAATTCAAGACCCACCCAAACCGCCCCTATGCAGGATATAAAGGTGGAAGATCACTGCAAATCCGCCGGATTTGCCCGTGCGTCTGGACAGCAGAGATCCAAGTTCGTCGGCGTGGTTACCATCTTTGATCTGGCGCGCTGCGTTCAGAGAGAGGGAGAAAACCCCCGCGACTACCTCGCCAGGTGGCTCCGTATACGGGTCGACTTGGCCAATTACCCCAATGATGATGCCATCTATCACTTTGTGGAAGGACTGGACCACGGCACGCTTCTCCGACATTCTCTAAGACGGCAACAGGCGTCAGGACGCCTCACCTTCGAAGGCATGGTGAACACCGTCAACAACTACGCGGAGGCTGAAGCGGCAGCTCAGACAGCGCTTGCGCTCATTGACGGAGCACCTCCGATTCAGCCACCACCACCACCTCCGGCCGGCATCGTCGCAGCAGCGCCACCACCTTCAGTCATCGTCGAGGCCGTTGCACCTCCACCGCCCGTCATCGAGGAAGTCTTGGCACCATCCGACTCTGTCATTGACGCGCTTTATGCTGATTTCAGTGCAGATTCCGAGGAGATAGATTTCAGTCTAGAAGAGCTAGACTCCGCCATGCAGGAGATGGAGGAGGAGTACTCGCGCGACGAACAAGCCAATAACACCGTCATGTCCCGAGGGGTGTTCGTCACCATTGGGACAACGATGTATGAAGACCAACCCGGGCAAGCTCCGCCTTCGGCGCTGGATAAGGGGAAGGGGCCACTTATTGCTGCGGACGCTGATCACGCAAGAGTCATGCCTCCTCCGCCTAATCCAGTGCAGCAGCCGCAGGAACTTGGCACCGGTCCGAGCAACAACAACACCGCAAACTTGCCGCCTCCAGCATCCACGTCGGCAGCAACCCATGTTACTCCAGCTGATAGAGTGATGTACGGCAATCTCCTTGTTGAGCCACTAACTGTTGATCATATCCGGAACGTGACTCGGCTTGAAGAGAAGTGCCAGCAGCTACTGGAGGAAGCGCAAGCCATCACGGAGCAAGGCGCTAAACTAGATCGAGATCTGGTCAATGCGCAGAAGTCCATAGAAAAAGCTAGAGCAATGGAGGCCGAGTACAAGACTCTGCTCCAGCAACAGAAGGCTAAGAAGGCTCCGGCTCGCGTCATCAACGATCCTGGCGTACGGCGCAACCTAGGATGGGCTCCCTCGAAGCCGGCACAGGCCAAGCCATACATTGACAGTGAAGGCAAGCAGGTGATGCCCACCCCACTCCTTAACCTCGCCGTCGCCAAGACCCTTCTGGAGAAGGATAGATCGCCTGAGGCAGTGGAGAAGGTCTATGACCTAGTGGCCAAGGCGGTAAAGCAGCAGGAAAAGGCCACCTCTCAGAGGCTTGAGTCTGACCCAGCGCTCTGCCGATCTAGCCAGTACAAACCACCAAGGGACAGATCTCCTCAGGATGTCGGATCACGGACGGATTCATCAGAACGAAGACGGAGGGATGCGCGCAACATGAAGGATGCTATCCCCATATCCTCCGACCACGGAGAAAGAGCCCAACCTCGCCGCCCATCGTCACCGCCCCGATCCCCCCGACGTCAGGAAGATTACAAGGCTCACCATCGTACGGATATGCCCCCACCAAAGCAGTGTGGCATCATCATCCGCGACAACTCGGAGCAGACCCGTTATGACGGAAAGCACAACGAAGGACATAAGAGCAGGTTGCGCCATGACCCTCCGCGTCCGACAAGCAACCATGACAGGCGTGAGGCGTCGCAGCAGGGTAACAGCAAGAAGGCTAACCCACCGCCACCTCCGCCTCCATCGCCGCCAAGCAGTCACCATGGCGGAGGAGGCCCGTGTCGTTCGCGCAGCCCATCCCCTGTTGACAAAAAGAAGAAGAACCCGGAGCCGTACGATGCACGTTCGCGGATCGATAAGATCCACGAGGCCCGGGAAGGACCATACCTGGGACCACGTTGCTTTGGACCTACAATATGGACCGCAACTTACCCCAAAGGTTTCCGGATTGACAAGACCATCAAGCCCTATGAAGGCACCGCCAAGCCTGCCACATGGTTGCAGGACTACGGCAACGCGGTGGAGATTGCCGGAGGCAACCCCAACGTCGCTGTCAAGTACCTCCCGTTAATGTTGGCGGGCACAGCCCGTCAATGGATCGACGACTTGCCAGACAAATCTATCTACAACTGGTTGGACATGCAAGAAGCTTTCACCAAAAACTTTGAGGGTACATACAAGCGTCCCTGCACTGTGGGCGATCTACAGCGGTGTGTGCAAGAGAATGACGAGACATCTCGCGCCTACCTCTCCCGCTGGCTGGATATGAAGAATTCATGCGCAGGAGTGCACGCCCAGACCGCCATGGCCGCCTTCATCGATGGGTTGGAAAGGGGCACGTTGCTCCGACATAAGCTGAAGCGCTTGCAGGACAATCATCAGCTTGACTTGAATCAGATGATTCAGTTAGCTAGTGAGTTCGCAGCTGCCGACGACGACGCTCGTGGCTCTTTGCCGGCAATGGCCGTTCCAACTCAAGCTCGGAGGAACAACAGTACAAAGCGGAAAACCGCTCTAGAAGAAAAGCAATCTACCAACATGGCCGCCATGACTTTTGCAGGACGAGGAGAAGGCGGACAACATGGCCGAGGAAGGGGAGTAGGCCGCGGGCAGCAGCGCGGAAGTGAAACCAACCCGGCGCCGCTCCGTGTTCCCCAAAACTACGAAGAGTACCGTGATATGCCGTGCCTCATACACCTCGACGCCAACGGCAAGGCCACCCACACCAATCGACACTGCAAGTTCGTCAACGACCTCAAGGAAGACCCGGAGTCCAGCTACAAGCAAAGTCGGAAGAACAGACCACGAGGCAAGGGCAAGGGGAAGAAGAAGGAGGAGGAGTCCAAGGATTCAAGTGACATGGACGAGGACGTTGATCCCAAGCACGCCGCCAAGAGCGACGACAAGGGCAAGAACCCCTTCGCAAAGAAGGCCCTAGTCTACCACACTTTCCTTGGCACCCCCACCGTCCGACAACAGAAGACCTCTTTAAGGATCCTGATGGCACTCTCCCCCCAGTTCCCCAATACCTGCGCTGGTCGGAGGTTCCAATCACTTGGGACAGGACGGACCACCCAGACCTTGTGCCCACGGAGAACCAGTACGCCATGGTCATCAACCCATTGATTGACGGCGTGGAGTTCACCAAGTGCATGGTGGATAGTGGAAGCAGCATCAACATCATGTACCTGGATACACTGCAGAAGATGAACTTGACGGAGGCAAACCTAAGGCGGACCAACACCGTGTTCCATGGCGTAGTTCCTGGACGGCAGGCTCGGTCCCTTGGGTGCATTACACTTCAGGTGGCCTTTGGCGACGTTAATAATTACCGCCAAGAGCGCATGACCTTCGAGGTGGTCCCCTTCAAGAGCGTGTACCACGTCATATTTGGCCGCGACATATTCCACAGGTTCATGTCCAAGCCATGCTTCGTCTACAACAAACTCAAGATACCCGGACCAAACGGTGTCATCACCGTATCCGGAAGCTTTACCAATGCAAGGGACTGCTAGATCAATGAAGCAGCCGTTGCAGAAGCTGTCCTCTACAGTGAAGAATTCAAGGAGATCCAGAGCAAGGTCAATGACTCAGAGATGCCCGTGTCGAAGAAGCAAATCTCTGACTTTGCTCCTGCATTCAAGGCCGCCATCGAGACCAAGCCGGTGGAACTTGTGGTAGGCGATGCCTCCAAGGTCACCGCCATTGGGACGAACCTGGATCCCAAATAGGAAAGCGCGCTCGTCGAGTTCCTCCGTGAGAATAGGGACATCTTTGCCTGGCAACCTGCTGACATGAAAGGTGTACATAGGGAACTTGCCGAACACATCTTAAACATAGACCCAAAATGTAAACCAGTGAAACAACCTCTACGACGCTTCGGAGATGAGAAGAGACGCGCCATTGGCAAAGAGATAGCTAGGTTACTTAAGGCTAAGTTTATCCGAGAAGTCCTTCACACCCGATGGGTGGCCAATCCTGTACTTGTCCCCAAAAAGGGAACCAATGAATTAAGAATGTGTGTTGATTACACCGGCTTGAACAAAGCATGTCCCAAAGATCCGTTTGCTTTGCCTCGCATTGACCAAGTCATTGACTCGAAAGCTGGCTCGGAACTTTTGTGTTTTCTCGATGCATACTCAGGATACCACCAGATCAAAATGAGGAAGTCAGACCAATTGTCCACTTCATTCACTACCCCTTATGGCACGTTTTGCTATGTCACGATGCCCTTTGGGCTGAAAAACGCAGGTGCTACCTACCAGCGGACAATGCAACGCTGCCTTCACGACCAAATTGGTCGGAACGTCCACGCCTATGTGGACGATATAGCGGTGATGTCTAAAAATTCAAATGACTTAATCTCCGACTTAAAAGAAACCTTTGATAATCTCCGAAAATATAACATGATGCTCAACCCTAAGAAGTGCGTCTTCGGGGTTCCATCCGACAAACTGTTGGGCTTCATCGTTTCCCAGCGCGGAATCGAGGTCAACCCGGAGAAAATCAAGGCCATCTTAAACATAAACCACCCGACATGCCTAAAGGACATCCAACGACTAACAGGTTGTGTTGCAGCAGTTAGTCGGTTCATCAGCCGACTTGGAGAGAAGGCTCTGCCGCTGTACAAGTTGCTGAAGAAGGCGGACAAATTCACATGGACGGACGAAGCAGATGCAGCATTGAAGCAGCTCAAGGAGATTCTTTCCTCAGCGCCCATCCTTGCATCACCCGAGCCTGGCGAGCCCCTGTTAATTTACATGGCGGCAACCAACCGGGTTATCAGCATCGTCGTCGTGGTAGAGCGGAAGGAACCAGACTATGAGCACGGAGTGCAACGACCAGTTTACTATGTAAGCGAGGTCTTGACGGAGTCCAAGCAGCATTACCCGCACTACCAAAAGATAGCTTATGGAGTATTCCTCGCTTCGCGGAAGCTGAGGCATTACTTTCAGGAGCACCCAATCACAGTAGTGAGCAAGACTCCACTGTCCGACATTATCAACAATAGCGACGCTACAGGAAGGGTCGCGAAGTGGGGCATTGAACTTGCCGCCTTCGAGATCACCTACAAAAGACGCGACACTATCAAGTCACAAGCCTTGGCGGATTTTATTGCAGATTGGACGGAGATGCCGGATGTCACTCCGTTGCCGGAACCAGAGTACTGGGTGATGCACTTTGACGGATCAAAGCTGCTCAACGGCTCGGGGGCTGGTGTATTGCCGCAGTCACCAAAAGGAGACAAGCTACACTACGTTCTGCAGATCCACTTCGAGGCTACAAACAACATGGCGGAGTATGAAGCACTCATTCACGGACTGCGTGTAGCCAAGGATATTGGCATCAAGCGCATAGTTTGCTGTGGAGATTCCGACTTGGTTGCCCAGCAGGTGGCTGGCACCTGGAATGCGCGGAACCCTATGATGGCGGCATATCACGACGAAGTGGACGAGATAGCCAAGAGCTTCTTGGGCTACGAAGTCAAGTATGTGCCTAGGGAGCAAAACGAGGCGGCTGATCTACTGTCTAAACTTGGATCAGGGCGCAAGCAGATTCCGCCAGGAGTTTTCCTAGAGCATCTACGCACACCATCCGTGATGGGCGCCGACATCGACAACCCGGATAGAGCTGATTCTTTCGTCAACATGGTGACAAAGACCCCTCCGGCTTGGACAAAACCATTCATGGAATATCTCGAACACGGAACTTTGCCCGACGACAAAGTCGAAAGATGGCAGATAGTACGACGAGCAAAGGGTTATACCATAATCAATGGGCAACTCTACAAAAGGAGCACTACTGGTGTATACCTAAAGTGTGTTTCCTAGCTAGAAGGTATGGAAATCCTACGCGAGATCCATCTCGGAGATTGCGGGCATCACGCCGCTCCTCGATCGTTGGTCGCGAAAGCCTTCCGGCAAGGATTCTACTGGCTGACCGCGAAGGCGGACGCCGACAAGCTGGTTGAGACGTGCACAGGATGCCAGTATTATGCCCGACAACCACATGTTCCTGCTGAAGAATTGCGAACAATACCAATAACTTGGCTGTTTGTAGTCTGGGGGCTAGACATGGTGGGGCCATTGCAAACGACACCGTGTGGGTTTACTCATCTGCTTGTAGCAGTTGACAAATTCACCAAATGGATAGAAGCTAAACCCATTAGAAAGCTTGATGGGGCAACTGCCCTCAGGTTTGTGCGGGATCTAGTGGTGAGATTTGGTCTTCCACATAGCATCATCACCGACAACGGAAGCAACTTGTCACTCGAAGAAGTGGAGGCCTATTGTTGGGACAAAGGCATCCGACTTGACCTTGCATCTGTGGCACACCCACAATCCAATGGTCAAGTTGAGCGAGCCAATGGATTAATTCTGCAGGGAATCAAGCCACGTCTTGAGGCACCGCTACATAGAGCAGCTGGAGCATGGGCGGAAGAATTGCCATCTGTGTTTTGGAGTTTACGAACTACACCCAACAGATCCACCGGCTACACCCCCTATTTCATGGTATGTGGAGCAGAAGCCATCCTACCTTCCGACATCCTCCACGATGCACCAAGAGTTGCCGCCTACGACGAAGATGACGCTGAAGAATCCAGACGCCTAGATGTGGACCTTCTCGAGGAGGAGCGCGTTTTGGCATGCCAAAGATCCGCCATCTACCAGCAGAAGCTACGCAGCTACCATAGTCGTCGCGTTCGGCATCGCTCGTTTAAAGAGGGGATTTGGTGCTCCGACTTAAGCAGAAGAAGCCACACAAATTATCCCCGCCATGGGAAGGACCGTTCATCATAAGCAAGGCGCTGCTCAATGGGTCTTACTACCTTGTCGACAATCGTGAACTCAAGGATAGGCCCAATGAGGATCATAAGCATAAGCGACGTGACCTGGATGATGACTACCCGGAGCTTGATCGGCCATGGAACATAGCACAGCTACGTCCTTTCTACACTTAGCATTTTTTATCTAATTGTGTACCTCTTATATGATCAATGAAATAAAGCTCTTTGGTTCACTCATATTGCTGAGTCTTTTACCTCCTTTAGTGTTCATTTTTGGATCATATAAACCTTTATGCACAAGCTTTGCGATTGCACTTGTGAAAATTCCGCCTATGGGCGTTAGCTTAAGTTTTCTGGTCTACACGTTCTTTGTTGTTTTTATGTGGATTCTAGAGTAGTGACTTTTGACACTTATTGTTGGCGATTTTGTGCTAAGGTTATTGATGGTGCCATTGGGTATCATCGCCTAAGCGCATGGTTACGATAACGAGTCTTCCGACTCACGAAAAGTCAAGCATAAAAACCAGAGTAATGGATAAGCCAACACTTGCTTAAAAAATATATACATACTGGGCATAAATTCTTAAGTAGCAGGATACAACAAACACTGTTTTCCGCCTTAAGGATTACATCATCAAGTTTTTTTCCATGCACACGACAAAGGTGAAACAGAAATTACAAGGTGTTTTTCACCCTTTGGGTGCAGGAGACTTGGAGGCCGCATCATCACCGGCCGGAGAATCACCCTCAGCATCGCCACTATGAGGAGACTCGGAGGATTCAGGGTCGGCGTCGTCAAGAAAATTCCTGGGCACGAAGACGTCGACATCCACCAACTCGGCAACCCTGGTGTCATAACCCGCGAGTGATGACATGATGGCTTCGTGATCGATCTCCTTGCCATCATCATCCACGTCGGGGATACCAGATGTCAACGTGTCGATGTCGGTACCTTCATAGTGTGCCTTCACCATGGATAACACCATCCTTGCGCCAGCCCGTGCACATGAAGCTTTCCAGCTTGCGACACGCTCGGGGTCTCGGCGCAGAATCTCCGAGTACTTCACCATGGAGTCCGAGGCCTTGATATAAATCTGCAGGGGCGTGGCGATCTCCTTGGCTTGGGTGATGGCGGTGTTAATGAAGTTGCCGTCAAGAATCATGCATTCCTTGTCCGAAGGAGGCGAGCGGGTTAAACCCAGGGGCGCTAAAAATTCTGACAACGATTGCATGAGTTCAAAAATTCTAAGTACCCAGACTACAGAGCTACAAGTCGGAGGATACTTACTGAAGATGCTGGCCTTAGCCTGCCAGACGACGTCCACCAAGGATTCTTTCTCTTGTTGGAGAAGCTTAAACGCCTCGCTATGGTGAAGGTTTTGCTCATCGGCAGCTTTCTTCTGATCCTTTAGGATCGCAAGCTCCTCCTTCAAGCGATTGATCTCAGCGGAGGAGGAGTCCTGCAGAGCTTTCATGGAATCCTCGTGCATCTTCAGCATTTCTTCCCTCTCCTTCTTAAGGATCTTGTTCTCGCTCTCCAGCTGCTGGATGTGCTTGGACTGCTCGACAATATCCTTGGCCTTGGATACATGCTCTGCAAGTCGGAGAAAACAAAGTACACCGTGAGTACTCGAAGAAGGAAGGCACAAAAGTAAGACGGAAATGCGCAAAAAGAAAACAGACTCTTGTTTTTGATGATCTGTTCCTTCAAGATGGCGGTTTTACCCTTTTCAGCTTCAAGGTCCGCGCGCATCTTCTGGTACTTGTCATTGGCCATGCCCCTCCGAGCATTCTAGTTCTGTGGAAACAAATACAAAGTCAAGTCGTTGTTCAGCCTACTTGGAGCCCCTAGTCAGAGATTTTCCATCTAGGTGCTCGGGGGCTACAGCGAGAGTTTTTTAACTTAGCAATATGCTTAGCTTTTCTTTAAGCATCTAGTCGGAGCTAATTCAGTTCTCAACTAGAGGCTTGGGGGCTACAGTATAAAGTTTTAACTCGGAAAATGCTTAGCTTTTCTTTAAGCACCTAGTCGGAACTAATTCAGTTACAACTATACGCTTGGGGGGCTACAGCAATTAAAATTATGAACACTGTGTATGCTACTCTTAAAGCATCTAGTCGGAATAATTCATTCCATCTAAATGCTTGGGGGCTACAGTGAGAGTTTTTCTAACTTAGTCACTCTTAGAGCATATAGATGCAAAACCAAATGGTTTTCCGTCTACATCCTCGGGGGCTATAGTGGGATACTCATATGAAATGAAAAAGGTAAAGTAAAACTTACAAGTGCGATGATCTTGAGGTTTGTAGCACTCTCGGCCAGTAGCTTGCCAAAGGAAACACTGTTACTTCGTAAGATGTCTGATTGACAGAGTAGCTCCTCAAGACCACACGTCGGAGATGACGACACTCCTCCAGGAACCATAGTTGTGCTACCCGGCGTAAGCACCGGGAAGATAATCTTCGGCAGTTCTAAGGGTTTCTGGGGAGTAGAGGCGCCGCCTTCGGCAGAGGTACCAGCACCCACCACCGCCTTGCCGCTACCGATGGCATCCTTAGCCGGAGCTTCAGCCATTTGAAGGGCAGCGCTCTCCTGCGTTGCCTGCTTGCCGACAATTGCAAGTTCGGTAGAAGCGCCAGAATCCACTTCCATGGCGGAAGGGCCTGGTGCCTCCTGGGCTTGGGAGTTTGTCGGAGCGGAGGAGGGCTTGACGGCAGGAGTAGCAGGGGCGATGGCGGGGGAAGAGTCGCGATGCAGCATCTCTTTAATATTTCTAGAAGCCCCAAGAGTCTTGGTGGACTTCTTGAGGCTGGTTGTGGCTTTCTTCCTGAAACGTGCAAAGTGCATAAGTACAGGAATAAGACAGATAAATGAGACAATGTCGGAGAATGAGAAGATTACACTAGGGGGAGGGGGGCTTTAGCAAACATCCCGGTGGCTTTCTTCTTCTCCGCCTCTAGGGCGGCAGTACTCTTTTTGGAGGCTCCACCCTCCGTCTTCTTTTTCTTGCCTCCGTCGGCAGCGTTAGAGGTGGAGCTCTTCCGCTTTCGCGCCAACGGGACATCATCGTCGGACACGACCGTGACTTCCTTCATCTTTGGATCATAGATTTGGGCAGCCAGGTTGCCCTCCTCTAGATCGCTAAGCTGTTAAGTGAGAAATCATTGTGTTAGACAAGATGGTATTAGCAAGACGGAAAAAATGGAGCAATGTCATACATGGAAAATAAATGTCTACCTTTAGGCACTTTCCGTATACGAACATGTCGTAGGTGAGGGTGAAGCCACACTTCTTGTCCTTCACCTTGACGATGTCCTTGAGGCAGAACTTGACGGAGTCGCTCGAGAAGTTGTCCTCAGAAATCCGGAGGGAATCCCTTCGGTCGCCGGTGTACTCGTGCATATACTTCGCGCGGTGCTGCAGAGGTTGGATCCACCTGGTGAACCAGCACATGGCTAGGTCCAAGCCGGTCAGACCCGTATCTACGAACCACTTGATCCGCCTTATTGCGTGGGAAGCATCGAGGTCGGAGGGAAGGGAGGAATGGGACCGCCACGTGGAGACTTCGGCGGCGGCTCCATCCACGAAGTCCGGGTACGTTACATCTCGGCCCGCCAAAGGAATGTCGGGGCCGTAGAAGTACGTCTGTTGCCAGTTCTTGCACGACTCGTGGCCGACGATGTCGGGGAACCGCCGGTCAGGACGAATCTTGAAGCTTATGGTGCCGCAGTTCCGAAGCTCCTCGCTACTGTGTCCGGCTTCACGTTTGACGGTGAAGAAGTATACAAACAAATCTAACCTAGGTCTAATCCCTAGGTAACCCTCACAGAGTGCCGCAAAGTTGCTAAGCACTAAGATGCTATTGGGGGAGAGGTTGTGGGGTTGGACCTGGAAGTGATTCAAGACGGACAGAAAGAAGTGGGAGATGGGCAGAGAAACGCCGCGTACCAATTGCTCCTTGAGGTACACCTTCTCTCCGACTTGGGGAGAAGGAGTCACCTCGCCGGCCGGCGCCGCCCGCCAGGCGAGTCCCTCCGTTGCGGGGAGGTAACCTTCAGCGACCATCTCCTGGATGTCGTGTGTGGTGATGTCCGACCCGCGCCAATCGTCTTTGTGCGAGTCAGGCTCCTCTTCCAAGGGCTCCAGCGCCGCCAAGTTATGGTCGCCGCCGGTGGTTTCTATCACCGTTGATGCGGGGATGACCAGCCCCTCTAGGGGCACGATGATGGAGCTCGCTGGCTTCGCCGTGGCTTCGCTCGACGCCTTCGTTGATGGGGATGAACTGCTGCTGGCCATGGAGGAAGGAGAGGGCACGACTGGTGCAAAGGACAAAGCTAGGGTTTCTCGAGGTTTTCACGGAGAGCTCGAGGAGGCGCGCAGCTGGAGGAAGAAGACGATGACGCGAGGTAATGGGGTGAAAAAGTGGCAAGTGTCCCACGGTTACTATTTATCCTACTTTGCGTCAAGATTCGTGCAGATAATCGTACGGTTGCCGCGTAGACGACGTGTTCGTGAACGTGCGCGGTAATTTCGCCACGTCTCCAACCGTCGCCGCCAACGGTTCATATCGCTCGCGCGGGAAAATCGGATATGATTACGTTCTCTGCATGTGTGAGTTACGAGACGTCGCTGACCTACAGCCTACGTCGTCGTAACTGACATGGTAGATGAGCCGTCCCATCAAAGATACCGGCATAGACGGATTTAATCCGACAACGGGAGCGTACGATGGAAGATTCAGCATTTCTCCGACTTACTCATAGAAGACGGAGAAAACCTTGCAGGGTTCTTTGGGAGGACTACAAGATATTGCTTGATGATTTGCCGACATCCATCTAGACGGAGCATTCCACGAGAAGAGGCAAGACGACGCAAGATCTCGGAGTTCTCCAGGGGCTACTGTTGGGGATATGCTATATGGGTATCCTCGTAGCATGTCTCTTATCCGACTAACCCGGGTGGCCCATAGTCGGTAGCATGGCCTATGGCCTGCTGGGCGGCCCAGTTAGGTGGATCCAGAAGGGAGGCCCATGCCGGATAAAGGAAGGCTACGGTGGAGTCACCAGCGTACCCGGAGCCTTGGAGTGTAAGATACACAAGACTAGTAATAGACGGTGTAGAACTCTGTAACCTGTCCGGCTAGGACTTTTCCCTGTAACCCTAGGACCTGGAGACTATATAAGTCGGGCCTATGGGAGCCTTTAGGGCACGATAACTTAGACTTTCTAGTCACCTCGCACAGCGAACCTAATCTCTGTAACTCGGCGTATTGCTATTATAGTGATTTATAGCAGGAGTAGGATTCCGCCACCGTTATGGGATCTGAACCTGGGTAAGCTCTGTTACCTCGTACCTGTCAACCGTCCGCCTTACCCCACGTCTCTAAACACCCAATGTGAGGACCCCTCCATGGCGTACTCATCGGCAATACCACGACAGTGATCGTTGATCCATGGCGGCGGTGTCTGACCGAACGCTTGACCGGGCCCGGGGATGAGCAGCTGCTGGCGAGGTTGCGACGGAGGGATGCCGTAGTGCGGGGACTGCAACACGGATGGTGGCACGGCGTAGCGAGGGCCATTGTAGAGCTGAGCACCGGCGGGAGGCACCCAGGAGGGGGTTTTGTAACACCCTCAGAATCGGACCTATGCAAGTTTTAGCGAAAACCTGCCAAACCCGCATAGAAACGATTCAAAGGTGCCCACCAGGCACTTTCGTGCGGGTGGAAAACGAAGTAATAACATTACACAACAGTCCTCGATGGGACCCACAGAACAGATATATATAACAGCGACTCAATGAGTCAAGAATACAGACATAATATACAAAGATCCAAATCACCTTGAAAACAATAGAGCGTCCAGCTACGGACAAGAGGCAAATGGGGCTAAGAGCCCTGAAGAATAACCAATGGCGTCCATAAACCTGCCCAGGCCAAGCCGGAAGGGTAACCCTGCTAACGACGTCGATCTCAAAACCTGCTTAAACAAAAGGGGTGCCGACAAAGGGCAAAGGAAAAAGAGGAGCGTCAGTACTGAGGCCAGTACACGGCGAGACTAGAATTCAGCGGTCCTCGCCTACATAGGTATGGTGGACTGAGCGGCAGCGGCAGCATGCACTAAACAACCTATAGAGACTCGATACAACTGGCGGTTATCAGATAGGGGTAAGAAAGACCTATTCGGAACCAACCTGATGCCACCATCAAACAAACCCATCCTGGTGTTTCCCCCTCGAGACCAAACGAGGAAGTCAACCGAGGAACTCACACAGTTGGCAGTTTTATTTATTCCGTTATCGTTGCAGCAATTACTAGTCAGGTATAGATAATCATCTTGATAAAATAAGCAGTGGGCCGTTTTAGTTAACCATTCCATTGTAGTTGCGGCACTTACTAGTCAGATACAATTAGCATGAGATAACCCAAAACCCAGCAGTTGTTGGTACTTTTATTCAGCCATTCCGTTATAGTTGCAATACTTACTAGTCAGGTACAATGGTCGCAAGCGACAACCCAAACAAGCAGTTATTGGCAGTTTTATTTAGCCATTCCATTATAGTGAAGCTGATTACTAGTCATTATAAAGTCAAATTTATAGCACTACTTTAGTTATAGTTGTCTATGATCGAGATACTGTGCTCCAAGTCGTCCATAACCGCGGACACGGCTTTCAGAAAGTTTTACCCGGCCGGGGTGCACCAATAGCAACACACACACGATCAACCTCGGAAAAACCAAATCAAAACCCAACAAGGCTTTCACGACAAAGCAATCACAGGATTCAGAAATATTTCAGGGGGCCACCCCTTGGAGTACACCCGCAACGAAGTAAGCTAGCTCCGAGACGGACCCGAGGTTTGGGTGGACGGCTGTGAACGACTGGGAACCCAAAACTGAGCTTGTCGACACCGCGAAAACGTGTCCCTATCCTAAATAGTACAGTGTGCTCCTCGCACAATCGTAAATAAAGCAGTAAAGCATGGCATAAGTACAGGATCGTAAATAAAACCTCAAACTAGTTTGTGGCCCCAAGAAATAAGAATGAATCAAGCTCTGGCTAAGGGGGGCCCATAATTCCCCGTATGTGGATAGCGCGATAAATCAAGGAACAGGTATCAAGCACTCGGGGTCCTACGGGACACAAGTGGACGGTTAACAACCAAATAACATCTATTGCCCACCTGTTCCTCTGCTTACCTACTTCAATTTTAGTTGTTAAACAATAAATAAAGTGAACAATAAATAAACCATGATCATCTCCAGCATTCAACAGGCGGCAACACTCCAACAACTGTGGTACTTAGCGACACGCAACAGCACTTGAGCAAGCGACTACGATACGCAAGTCCAGCTATCTACCAAACAACAGGTAATAGGATGTGTCCAAGGCAATATACGGCTGCAAGGGATTACACGGGTACGGAAACTAGAGCATCGCAACACAGATAGCAATGGATCAACAGGAGGGAATAAATACTATAAAAGTAAGATAGGTAGAAAGGGGGAGATGATCGCCTAAAAACATTGTCGAAGGTTCAACCAAAGATCGGGTCGACACTCGCATCAACTCAACGGCCTTATCCGCGAAGAAGCAAAACGCTAGAATAAACACCGGATGCAATATTTAATACTACGGCAAAAGATCGGGCATGATGCATGTATGATGCATGGCATGGTGAAGGTGCAATGTAATTAGGTCATATTAAGCGGAACCGGGGTCCCGACAATTAAATATATGGTTCTAGTTGTTTAGATACCCTGCGTTTAAATGTTGTCTTAACAGGACAAAACATGGCATCGGTTCGCTACAGAAATTTAAATGAGGACAATATAAGGCTAGATTTGCCCGCATATGGCCCCCATATTTAATTATGAGGTGAATCGTCATAAGGCCCCCAAACCACATGATAAGATGCATGCGAGTATGACAATTTTATATGCAACAATTAATATCATTTTAATATAGGGTTCGAGAAAAGGGGTCACACATTAGGGGGTCTCGACGAACTTGGGGTTCCGGGGGTTCGGGGTTCGACAGGGTCCAGGGTTCGACGAAAAACGTTCTCGGATAACAGAGGGAGGTCTTGTCGCAACCGGGAAGCAGGGCTTGGTTCGGCGTCGGGGGCGCATCGGGTTCTTCCGGGTCGGTGTCATTCTTATCGTCGCGAAGATCTTGTCGGGTCCGCGCTTCGGATTCCGGGAGGCGATCTTGACGCTCCGTGTCGAAGTCCTTGAGGTTTCCTCCTTATTCACCGGTGGCGAACTTGGAAACGGCGTCAGGGTCCTCGGGGTACGCCAGGTCCATTCTTCAAAACATCATTATCGAGACGATCTTGGCGTCCAAGGGTTCTCGGCATCAGATCCAGGAAGAAGTGCTCTGCGTCCTCGAGGGGTACTTGTCGTGTCCGGGAAGAAGGACTTCGCGTTCGGTGGCGATCTTGGCGGCTTTCGGGTCCGGGCCGTGGCGTTCGAGAGGAAGTGCTTGGCGTCCCGAGGGATCTGTTTCGCGGTCTCGGACAACGGCCTTCGGCCTCCGGGAACGGGGTCTTCATCGTCTCGGCAACTGCTTCACGGAGTTCCCCACCCAGATGTGCGTGGACTCACCGTCCTGGGACGACCCGTGCCTACCGCACCGGCTGCTGCAGAAGCCGTCCACGGACACGTCCTCGTCGGTGAGCTGCTCGCCCAGGAGCACGCGCGGGAGGGCCGGCGAGCGGCGGGGCGGGGCCGGGGACGCGCGGGACAGATGGGGCCGATGGAGGGGATGGCCGCGGTGGCGGTGGCGAGCTCGCCGGCGCGGTGGAGGCGGTCGCGCGTCGGCGCCGGCGGGGGTCCAGGGAGGCGAGCGAGGCCGGCTTGCAGCGGGCGGTTGGCGCGGTGCTCGCCGAAGCGGAGAGGGGCCGACGACCGGGGCGGAGCTTGGCGGGGCGCGGAGCTCGGGGCGAGCTCGGCCGCGTCCCAGGCTAGCGGTGGGGCGGCGAGCTCGGGCGGGCCGTCGCGGGCGGGGCGGGGTGGAGCTCGGCGGGGACCTGAGGTGGCGGGGCGGCGCTCGGGCCGGCGAGACGAGCAGAGACCGGAGGGAGGGGGTCGACGGAGGGGTCGGAGGCGGCTTGCTGGCGGCGGGAGGCGGCGAGGTCGCGCGGAGGTCGGGGAAGGCGTGGCCGGCGGGGACCTCGGTGGAGGCGGGCGGTGGTGAGGGCGAGCTCGACGGGGGCCTCGGTGGAGGAGGCGGGGAGGAGGTGCGACGGAGGGGCGCTGGGGCTCGGGAGAGGGGTCGTCGGGGCGCGGCCGGGCACGCCGACGCGGGGAAGGGGAGGCGGAGCGGCGCCGGGGAGAGGGAGCAGGTGGAGAGGAAGAGGGGACCAAGGGAGGAGGAGGGGGTGGAAGACGGGGCCTGGGAGAGACGGGAGGTGGGGGTCGGTTCGGTCGGGGTGGGCCAGGAGCACGGGTGGGGCCCGGGTGTCGGTGGGCGGGGCCAGGTGGGAGGGGAGTGGCTGGCGAGAGTGCTGGCCAGGGGTGGGGCCGGCTGGAGAGAGAGGGAAGGGAGGTGGAGGTTGGAGGTGGCCAAGTGGCGGCAAGGGATTGGGTAGAGGAGGGGAGAGGGTGAGGTGGCAGCGTGGGACTGGTCCGGGTGAGGTGGCCAGAGGGGTGGGTAGACTAGGTTGGGTAGGTTTAGGAATTTAGGCGGACCGATTTGGACTGGGGGTGGTCGTTCGGGTCGAATCGGCCCGTTCGACTGCCCCACTAAAAATAATTAAATATTTTATTTATTTCAAATAGGGCTTTTGCAAACCGATAGCAGACAAAACAAAATAATCCGGGGACCCGGGTTTTGTGTTTGAACAAAGACGGGGCGTTTTAGAAAACACAAAATAGGTTTTTCTGCAAATAGTTTTATGCAAGCAAATGCAAGATGATGACGATGCTCAAATGCAATGTGGCATGATGACATGGGCATGCGGTCATGATGATGCAATGCACAAAAACAACGCGATTTTCTAGTAGTGGTTTTGCGGGATGCCACAATTCGACACCACTAACAATGGATCTCGCCCTCGAGATCCGCCTCATGGTACCGGAAGGAAGATCGGCGATCTGCGTCTTCTCGCTTCGAGTAGATCCTCGCGACACCACTAACAAGAGGTCGTTGTCCGTGACCGTCGAGAGAACACTCCAGAACAAAAGGGTCGAAGGTAGAGGTATCAACAAATAAAGCCACCTCTAACTCCGGTAGGAAGAGGGAACCGATGCATTCTCATCCACTTCAATGTACAAAAGCGAATAGAAGGGGTAGTCGGCATGGGGGCCAATCCATCACGCACCCAAACTATTACTCTGCACAATCAGTAGAAAAGAGTGCAACCATTCTCGGAATCAGACTGAAGATCTCGACAATTCGAGGTTCGGAAACAAAGGGGTGATGCAGACTCTGCATCGGATCTGGTGTAGATGATGTCGTCACGTCAGAAAACACCGGAAGGCACGAGAAGGAACAAAGGATGGTAACACCGTAGACGGATTCATCAGGCGGCTTGATCACCGGATGGTAGAACACCGTTATCAGAGAAGGAAGCGAAACCCTGAAGGTACGACGGAACCCAACCTCGAGAAATCCTGGACTCGAAGAGAGAGAAGAGAGCGGATTCAAAACACGTAGAGGTAAGAGGGGAATAGCAGAGGGGTAAGGAATAAAATCAGACCTATTCAGAACTATCCAACCGATTTTTTCAAAAATAGTTTTGACACTCTACTTCGGCCGTTAGCTAGGTTATCCTATAGGCTGGACTTGTGGGGTATCGCAACTGCTGAGCTCTGATACCACTCTGTAACACCCTCAGAATCGGACCTATGCAAGTTTTAGCGAAAACCCGCCAAACCCGCATAGAAACGATTCAAAGGTGCCCACCAGGCACTTTCGTGCGGGTGGAAAACGAAGTAATAACATTACACAACAGTCCTCGATGGGACCCACAGAACAGATATATATAACAGCGACTCAATGAGTCAAGAATACAGACATAATATACAAAGATCCAAATCACCTTGAAAACGATAGAGCGTCCAGCTACGGACAAGAGGCAAATGGGGCTAAGAGCCCTGAAGAATAACCAATGGCGTCCATAACCCTGCCCAGGCCAAGCCGGAAGGGTAACCCTACTAACAACGTCGATCTCAAAACCTGCTTAAACAAAAGGGGTGCCGACAAAGGGCAAAGGAAAAAGAGGAGCGTCAGTACTGAGGCCAGTACACGGCGAGACTAGAATTCGGCGGTCCTCGCCTACATAGGTATGGTGGACTGAGCGGCAGCGGCAGCATGCACTAAACAACCTATAGAGACTCGATACAACTGGCGGTTATCAGATAGGGGTAAGAAAGACCTATTCGGAACCAACCTGATGCCACCATCAAACAAACCCATCCTGGTGTTTCCCCCTCGAGACCAAACGAGGAAGTCAACCGAGGAACTCACACAGTTGGCAATTTTATTTATTCCGTTATCGTTGCAGCAATTACTAGTCAGGTATAGATAATCATCCTGATAAAATAAGCAGTGGGCCGTTTTAGTTAACCATTCCGTTGTAGTTGCGGCACTTACTAGTCAGATACAATTAGCATGAGATAACCCAAAACCCAGCAGTTGTTGGTACTTTTATTCAGCCATTCCGTTATAGTTGCAATACTTACTAGTCAGGTACAATGGTCGCAAGCGACAGCCCAAACAAGCAGTTGTTGGCAGTTTTATTTAGCCATTCCATTATAGTGAAGCTGATTACTAGTCATTATAAAGTCAAATTTATAGCACTACTTTAGTTATAGTTGTCTATGATCGAGATACTGTGCTCCAAGTCGTCCATAACCGCGGACACGGCTTTCAGAAAGTTTTACCCGGCCGGGGTGCACCAATAGCAACACACACACGATCAACCTCGGAAAAACCAAATCAAAACCCAACGAGGCTTTCACGACAAAGCAATCACAGGATTCAGAAATATTTCAGGGGGCCACCCCTTGGAGTACACCCGCAACGAAGTAAGCTAGCTCCGAGACGGACCCGAGGTTTGGGTGGACGGCTGTGAACGACTGGGAACCCAAAACTGAGCTTGTCGACACCGCGAAAACGTGTCCCGATCCTAAACAGTACATTGTGCTCCTCGCACAATCGTAAATAAAGCAGTAAAGCATGGCATAAGTACAGGATCGTAAATAAAACCTCAAACTAGTTTGTGGCCCCAAGAAATAAGAATGAATCAAGCTCTGGCTAAGGGGGGCCCATAATTCCCCGTATGTGGATAGCGCGATAAATCAAGGAACAGGTATCAAGCACTCGGGGTCCTACGGGACACAAGTGGACGGTTAACAACCAAATAACATCTATTGCCTACCTGTGCCTCTGCTTACCTACTTCAATTTTAGTTGTTAAACAATAAATAAAGTGAACAATAAATAAACCATGATCATCTCCAGCATTCAACAGGCGGCAACACTCCAACAACTGTGGTACTTAGCGACACGCAACAGCACTTGAGCAAGCGACTACGATACGCAAGTCCAGCTATCTACCAAACAACAGGTAATAGGATGTGTCCAAGGCAATATACGGCTGCAAGGGATTACACGGGTACGGAAACTAGAGCATCGCAACACAGATAGCAATGGATCAACAGGAGGGAATAAATACTATAAAAGTAAGATAGGTAGAAAGGGGGAGATGCTCACCTGAAAACATTGTCGAAGGTTCAACCAAAGATCGGGTCGACACTCGCATCAACTC
Source organism: Avena sativa (assembly GCA_916181665.1). Classification (NCBI taxonomy): domain Eukaryota; kingdom Viridiplantae; phylum Streptophyta; class Magnoliopsida; order Poales; family Poaceae; genus Avena; species Avena sativa. The sequence continues at coordinate 147,159,388 of OV702283.1, read as the reverse complement.
AACGGCCTTATCCGCGAAGAAGCAAAACGCTAGAATAAACACCGGATGCAATATTTAATACTACAGCAAAAGATCGGGCATGATGCATGTATGATGCATGGCATGGTGAAGGTGCAATGTAATTAGGTCATATTAAGCGGAACCGGGGTCCCGACAATTAAATATATGGTTCTAGTTGTTTAGATACCCTGCGTTTAAATGTTGTCTTAACAGGACAAAACATGGCATCGGTTCGCTACACAAATTTAAATGAGGACAATATAAGGCTAGATTTGCCCGCATATGGCCCCCATATTTAATTATGAGGTGAATCGGCATAAGGCCCCCAAACCACATGATAAGATGCATGCGAGTATGACAATTTTATATGCAACAATTAATATCATTTTAATATAGGGTTCGAGAAAAGGGGTCACACATTAGGGGGTCTCGACGAACTTGGGGTTCCGGGGGTTCGGGGTTCGACAGGGTCCAGGGTTCGACGAAAAACGTCCTCGGATAACAGAGGGAGGTCTTGTCGCAACCGGGAAGCAGGGCTTGGTTCGGCGTCGGGGGCGCATCGGGTTCTTCCGGGTCGGTGTCATTCTTATCGTCGCGAAGATCTTGTCGGGTCCGCGCTTCGGATTCCGGGAGGCGATCTTGACGCTCCGTGTCGAAGTCCTTGAGGTTTCCTCCTTATTCACCGGTGGCGAACTTGGAAACGGCGTCAGGGTCCTCGGGGTACGCCAGGTCCATTCTTCAAAACATCATTATCGAGACGATCTTGGCGTCCAAGGGTTCTCGTCATCAGATCCGGGAAGAAGTGCTCTGCGTCCTCGAGGGGTACTTGTCGTGTCCGGGAAGAAGGACTTCGCGTTCGGTGGCGATCTTGGCGGCTTTCGGGTCCGGGCCGTGGCGTTCGAGAGGAAGTGCTTGGCGTCCCGAGGGATCTGTTTCGCGGTCTCGGACAACAGTCTTCGGCCTCCGGGAACGGGGTCTTCATTGTCTCGGCCACTGCTTCACGGAGTTCCCCACCCAGATGTGCGTGGACTCACCGTCCTGGGATGACCCATGCCTACCGCACCGGCTGCCGCAGAAGCCGTCCACGGACACGTCCTCGTCGGTGAGCTGCTCGCCCAGGAGCACGCGCGGGAGGGCCGGCGAGCAGCGGGGCGGGGCCGGGGACGCACGATACAGAGGGGGGCGATGGAGGGGATGGCCGCGGTGGCGGTGGCGAGCTCGCCGGCGCGGTGGAGGCGGTCGCGCGTCGGGGCCGGCAGGGGTCCAGGGAGGCGAGCGAGGCCGGCTTGCAGCGGGCGGTTGGCATGGTGCTCGCCGGAGCGGAGAGGGGCCGGCGACCGGGGCGGAGCTTGGCGGGGCGCGGAGCTCGGGGCGAGCTCGGCCGCGTCCCAGGCTAGCGGTGGGGCGGCGAGCTCGGGCGGGCCGTCGCGGGCGGGGCGGGGTGGAGCTCGGCGGGGACCTGAGGTGGCGGGGCGGCGCTCGGGACGGCGGGACGGGCAGAGACCGGAGGGAGGGGGTCGACGGAGGGGTCGGAGGCGGCTCGCTGGCGGCGGGAGGCGGCAAGGTCGCGAAGAGGTCGGGGAAGGCGTGGCCGGCGGGGACCTCGGTGGAGGCGGGCGGTGGTGAGGGCGAGCTCGACGGGGGCCTCGGTGGAGGAGGCGGGGAGGAGGTGCGACGGAGGGGCGCCGGGGCTCGGGAGAGGGGTCGTCGGGGCGCGGCCGGGCGCGCCGGCGCGGGGAAGGGGAGGCGGAGCGGTGCCGGGGAGAGGGAGCAGGTGGAGAGGAAGAGGGGACCGAGGGAGGAGGAGGGGGTGGAAGACGGGGCCTGGGAGAGACGGGAGGTGGGGGTCGGTTCGGTCGGGGTGGGCCAGGAGCACAGGTGGGGCCCGGGTGTCGGTGGGCGGGGCCAGGTGGGAGGGGAGTGGCTGGCGAGAGTGCTGGCCAGGGGTGGGGCCGGCTGGAGAGAGAGGGAAGGGAGGTGGAGGTTGGAGGTGGCCAAGTGGCGGCAAGGGATTGGGTAGAGGGGGGGAGAGGGTGAGGTGGCAGCGTGGGACTGGTCCGGGTGAGGTGGCCAGAGGGGTGGGTAGACTAGGTTGGGTAGGTTTAGGAATTTAGGCGGACCGATTTGGACTGGGGGTGGTCGTTCGGGTTGAATCGGCCCGTTCGACTGCCCCACTAAAAATAATTAAATATTTTATTTATTTCAAACAGGGCTTTTGCAAACCGATAGCAGACAAAACAAAATAATCCGGGGACCCGGGTTTTGCGTTTGAACAAAGACGGGGCGTTTTAGAAAACACAAAATAGGTTTTTCTGCAAATAGTTTTATGCAAGCAAATGCAAGATGATGACGATGCTCAAATGCAATGTGGCATGATGACATGGGCATGCGGTCATGATGATGCAATGCACAAAAACAACGCGATTTTCTAGTAGTGGTTTTGCGGGATGCCACAGGTTTCCCAGTCGTAAGGGCCGGGCGACGTGAACGCGGCGTAGGCGTGGGGTGGGCGGCCGTAGCCGGCCGCGGGGGCGGGGCCGAGGATATTGGGTCCACGGGAGGCGCCAAGTGGGGCCGCCCAGGCATGTACGTAGCCGATCCAAGGGCGTGGTCCCGACGCCTGAGGTGAGCCTCCGCCATTGGAGGTGTACCCGCCGTTGTTGGTGACGCGCTTGCGTTTGGTCTTGCCCTGGTTGGGCTACGGGGACGAGGGAGCGCCGTAGTTGGCGTCGTACGTGCCGATCCCCCCGTGCATGCTGGGGGCGAGGATAGCCGGGAGCGGTGGGAGGAGCGCCACCGTGGCCACCACCACCGTGGCCGCCGCTGCGGCCGAGGGCGATGAGGGCGGACCGCGAGGCGACACGATTAGTGGCGTGGCCCTGCATCTCATCGAGGAGTGACATGTTGCGGGCATCGTTAAAGGTGATGCGCCCGGAGTTGGAGAGGAGGATCTTGCCCGTGATGGTGTGGCGCTCATGGAGGCCGCGGGTGAGGACGGTGACGAGGGTGTCGTCGCTGGGCTCCTGGTCGCAGTCGCGCAGGGCATCGGCGGTCGTCTTCAGGCGAGCGCAGTACTGGGCGATGCCGAGGGATCCCTGGCACTGCTCGTGGAGGTCGGAGGCGAGGTGCACGACGCACTGGCGCCGGTTGTTGAGGAAGATGTTGCCGAGCACGACGTAGAGTTGTCAGGCTGACTTGGTGTTGTCCATGATCATCCCGGCGAGCTCACGGGAGATGGAGCCGTAGATCCATCATTTTAGGATCAAATCGACCGTGCGCCACTCGACGTCGGGGTGGGAAGGAGCGGCGTCGGAAGTGAGGTGGTCGAGCTGTAGGGTTCGCAGCATAGAAAACAAAATTTTTCCTACGATGTGAACTATATACCAAGATCTATCTACTAGATACAAACAACGGGCGGATGTATATCCGTAGAGAACATACCCTTGAAGACCGACAAAGCTTAACGAGTTCAACTCCTGGTTGATGTAGACGATCTCTTGCCGATCTCAAGATCGAGAGGAAGTCCTAGCGCCGCAAATCAGCAGCGCATCCGTGCTCGCACACACATTCGAGGCACCGAGCAACCTCCGCCTCCTCGCTCCAGCGATGCAGCGGAAGCACAACTCTTTCTTGCCGAATAGCCACCGGGAACATGTATCTCGCTAGTCCGAGACCATGGGGGATAAATTCTAGAGGGGGAGAGAGATCCTTCACGAGGAGGTGTGAGAGACAAGTGAGGAGGGGGGCTCCTTTTATAGGAGGAGGGGGGGGGGAACCCCAAGGGGGTGGCCGGCGCATGGGGGCTGCCCCCTTGCCCTCCCCTCTTCATGTGGGTGGACACTCCACTCACAAATCTCCTTTAAATTCCCTCCACTCAAAAGTCCACTCATATTCCCATTAAATTTCCACCAAATTTAATGCAAACTCTCATTAAATAAAACTCTTTTATTTTATTCAGAATTTTGTCAATTACTTTAATGGCAAACATTCACAAATAACCCCTTGCTAGAATTCTATTTCACATGCATAACCACTTTATGCAATTTCACCAAAAACCTATTTCGGTATCTAGTGAAATAAATTCCTGCGCTTGTTCATTCTTTCGGCATGAAACATTTGCTCCAATTGGATGTCGGTGTCTCTTAAGTGTGTCACCATACGGTTCGTGAATAATGCGGACATGATCGAGACCCCTCTCGGATCAATAATCAGAAGCGGGATCTGGAGACCCATACTGACTCCCACACATTCAACGATGACTTTCTTGTGATCGTCGGAACCTTTTACGCTAGTATCTTAATCCCTTTGTTTCACGATATATTACATGTCCGAGATTCGATCATCGGTATCTCCATACCTAGTTTGATCTCGTTACCGACATGCACTCTTTTCTCGTTCCTGTGATATGACATTCTAGTGATCAAATCACTTGCTTGCAAGCTAATCAATGTGATATCACCGAGAGGGCCCAGAGTATATCTATCCGTCATCGGGATGAACAAATTCCACTCTCGATCCATGAGCCTCAACATAACACTTTATTAGTTCTGAATCCATCTTTATAATCACCCTGTTACGGTGTGACGTTTGATGTTATCAAGAAACTCTTCCGGTGTTAGTGATTGACATGATCTCATGGTCTAAGGATTAGGATCACTTCGTAAGTTGTTTTAGCAATATAAACTCAATGACTTTGATCGTAATGCTATACTTCGGATGAATGTTCATCACACCATTACACTAATGTTGTGATCCCGTTATTAACAACATCCAATGTCCATGATCAGGAAACCTTGATCATCTTGTTAATCAACGAGCTAGTTTATGAGAGAGGCATAACTAGGAACTTTCTGTTTGTTTATTAAACACACATGTATTAACGTTTCCATATTAATACAATTATAGCATGCAAAATAAACATCTATCATATACTTGGAATACACATAATAAACACTTTATTATTGCCTCTCAGGGCATATTCCCTTCAGTCTCCCACTTGCACTAGAGACAATAATCTAGTTACATAGTGATAAATCTAACACCCATTGAGTTCTGGTGTTGATCATGTTTTGCTCTAGGGAGAGTTTTAGTCAACGGATCTGCTACATTGAGATCCGTATGTACTTTACAAATCTTTATATCTCCATCCTTGACATGCTCGCGGATGGAGTGAAACCGGCGCTTAATATGCCTGGAATGCTTGTGAGACCTTGGCTCTTTGGCATTGGAAATGGCACCATTGTTGTCACAATAGATCACCATTGGGTCCAACGCGTTTGCCACCACTCCTAGTTCGGATATGAACTCCTTCATCCAAACTGCTTCCTGAGCCGCTTCTGAAGCAGCAACATATTCGGCCTCCGTTGTTGATCCCGCTACCACAGGTTGTTTGGAGCTCCTCCAACTAACTGCTCCGCCATTCATGAGAAATACGTATCCGGATTGAGACTTAGAGTCATCCAGATCGGTGTCAAAGCTAGCGTCGACATAACACTTAGCAACGAGCTCTTCTTCACCTCCGTATACAAGAAACATATCCTTAGTTCTTCGTAAGTACTTAAGGATATTCTTGACCGCTATCCAGTGTTCCGAACCTGGATCCGATTGGTACCTACTAGTCAAACTAATAGCATGTGCCACATCCGGTCTTGTACATAGCATGGCGTACATTATAGAGCCTATGGCTGAAGCATAGGGGACTTTGTCCATTATCTCTCTTTCTTCCGCCGAAGCCGGACTTTGAGTCTTACTCAATGTCTTGCCTTGCAACATAGGTAAGAACCCCTTCTTACTTCCGTCCATTTTAAACTTCTTTAAAATCTTATCAAGGTATGTACTTTGCGATAGCCCTGTTAGGCGCCTAGATCTATCTCTATAGATCTTTATGCCTAATATGTATGACGCTTCACCTAGGTCCTTCATTGAAAATTTGCTGTTTAGATAACTTTTAACACTGTTTAAAAGATCTATATCATTTCCGATCAATAATATGTCATCCACATATAATATCAGAAATGCCACATTGCTCCCACTCACTTTCTTGTAAATACAAGCTTCTCCATAAGTTTGGACAAATCCAAACTCTTTGATCACCTCATCAAAGCGGAGATTCCAACTTCGTGATGCTTGCTTCAATCCATAGATGGATCGCTGGAGCTTTCATACCTTGTTAGCATCCTTAGGATCGACAAAACCCTTTGGTTGTATCATATACAACTCTTCTTCAATATTACCATTGAGAAACGCGGTTTTGACATCCATCTGCCATATCTCATAATCGAAATATGCAGCAATTGCTAACATAATCCTAACTGACTTTAGCATCGCTACGGGAGAGAAAGTCTCATCGTAGTCAACTCCTTGAATTTGTCGAAACCCCTTTGCGACAAGTCGAGCTTTATAGACGGTCACATTACCATCAGCATCAGTTTTCCTTTTGAAAATCCATTTGTTCTCCACGGCCTTTCGGTCGTGAGGTAATTCCACCAAGTTCCAAACTTGATTTTCATACATGGATTCGATCTCGGATTTCATGGCTTCTAACCATTTGTTGGAATCCGGGCTCATCATCGCTTCTTCATATGTCGCAGGGTCATCATTTTCATCAACCATGAAATTCATGACAGGATTTCCGTACAGCTTGGGAGCTGCACGCGTCCTGTTTGACCTGCGAGGTTCGGTAGTACTCTCTTTCGGAGTTTCATGATCATTATCATTAGTTCCCTCTTCAACAGGTGGAGCCAACTCCGGAACAACTTCCGGCGCTGCGCTACTCGCCATACTTTGAAGAGAAGGTTCCACAACCTCTTCGAGTTCTACCTTCCGACTACTCACACCTTTCGCGAGAAACTCTTTCTCTAGAAAGGATCCATTCTTGGCAACAAAAACCTTGCCCTCGGATCTGTGAGAGAAGGAATACCCAATAGTTTCTTTAGGGTATCCTATGAAGACGCATTTTTCCACTTTGGGTTCGAGTTTATCCGGTTGAAGTTTCTTCACATAAACATCGCATCCCCAAACTTTAAGAAATGACAGCTTAGGTTTGTTTCCAAACCACAATTCATACGGTGTCTTTTCAACGGATTTAGATGGTGCCCGATTTAAAGTGAATGCAGCAGTTTCTAGTGCATAACCCCAAAATGACAACGGCAAGTCCGTCAGAGACATCATAGATCGAACCATATCTAATAAAGTACGATTACGACGTTCCGACACACCATTTCGCTGTGGTGTTCCGGCAGGTGTGAGTTGTGAAACAATTCCACACTCTTTCATGTGAGTGCTAAACTCGTAACTTAGATACTCACCTCCACGGTCGGACCGTAGAAATTTGATCTTTCTATTACGATGATTTTCCACTTCATTCTGAAATTCCTTGAACTTTTCAAAGGTTTCAGACTTGTGTTTCATCAAGTAGATATAACCGTATCTACTCAAATCATCCGTGAAAGTTACAAAATAACGATATCCACCTCGCGCCGACACACTCATTGGACCACATACATCAGAATGTATGATTTCCAATAAATCTGTCGCCCGTTCCATTGAACCGGAAAACAGCGTTCTAGTCATCTTGCCCATAAGGCATGGCTCACATGTATCAAATGATTCATAATCAAGTGATTCCAAAAGTCCATCCGAATGGAGCTTCTTCATGCGTTTAACGCCAATATGACCTAGACGGCAGTGCCACATATATGCGGATATATCATCATTAAGTTTAATCCTTTTAGCATCAACATTATGAATATGTGTAACATTATCATCGAGATCTAATAGAAATAAACCATTCATCATCGGTGCATGACCATAAAAGATTTCATTCATATAAATGGAACAACCATTGTTCTCAGATTTAAATGAATAACCACTTCGCATCAAACACGATCCAGATACAATGTTCATGCTCAGTGCAGGCACCAGATAACATTTATTCAAGTTTATAACTAATCCCGACGGCAAGTGGAGAGGCAGCGTTCCGACGGCGATCACATCAACGCTTGATCCATTGCCGACATGCATCTTGACCTCACCCCTTGCTAGCGGTCGCTTGTTCCGCAGCCCCTGATTCGAGTTACAAATATTAGCAACTGAACCGGTATCAAATACCCAGGTGCTACTGCAAGCACTAGTCAAGTACACATCAATAACATGTATATCATATATACCTTTGTTTGCCTTGCCGGCCTTCTTGTCTTCCAGATACTTGGGGCAGTTGCGCTTCCAGTGGCCAGTCCCCTTACAATAGTAGCACCCGGAATCAGACTTAGGTCCAACTCGGGGTTTCTTTTCAGGCGCGGCAACAGGCTTGCCGCCCTTACTTCCCTTCCATTTTCCCTTCTTGTCTTTCTTGAAACCAGTGTTCCTATTGATCATCAACACTTGATGTTCCTTTTTGATCTCCACTTCTGCAGTTTTAAGCATTGACAGAAGCTCGGGGAGAGACTTCTTCATGCCTTGCATATTATAGTTCATCACGAAGCTCTTATAGCTAGGTGGTAGAGACTGCAGAACACGATGCATGCCTAAGTCAATGGGAATCGATATTCCCAAGGACACAAGCTTATCGGCGTAACCCGACATCTTGAGTACATGCTCACTAACGGAGATGTGCTCTTCCATCATGCAGCTAAAGAACTTTTCTGAAGCGTTGTAGCTCTCTACAGCAGCATGTGTGTCGAAAATCATTTTCAACTCACCCATTGTATCAAATGCATTGCCGTTTTCGAAACGCTTTCGAAGTTCCGGCTCTAGCCCATACAATATGCCGCAATGAACTAAGTTGTGGTCCTCCTGACGAGTCTGATAGACATTCTTCTCCTCGTCAGGGGCATCATCTAAAGGTGGGGGGCCTAACGGCGCTTCTAGCACATATTTCTTTTGTGCAGCAGAGAGGAGAATCCTCAAATTCATGGCCCATTCGGTAAAGTTGCTACCGTTCGTTGCTAGTTTCTCTTTCTCCATGAACACATTGAAATTAAAAGCAGGTGGTGCCATCTACAACAGAATTTGTAAAGTTTAGACTAAGTGTATGATAGATTGAGTTCAACTAATCTATATTACGAATGAACTCCCACTCAAAAACGACATCCCTCGTGCCTTTTTGGTGATTACATGAACCAAATCCACTACACCAAGTCCGATCATCACGTGAGTCGGTATAGCTTCATAGGTGAGCATCAAATGGGCATCATATCAACTATATGACTCATGCTTAACCTTTCGGTCCGTGTTCCGAGGCCATGTCTGTACATGCTAGGCTCGCGAAGTTAGAACCTTAGTATTCGCGTGTGTAACTGTTTTACACCCGAAATATGGTCGTGGATCCAAGAACACCCGATCATCACGTGATGTCTTGGAGCGACGAAAACATAATCGGTGCATACTAAAGGAAGAACACATTGTTATCTTGATATTTAAATGAGGGATCATCTTATTATGCTAACAAAGCGCTAAACAAGCAATATAAGATGCTATCAAAACATCATATGTTTATTAGTGAAATGATATGGTTCCCGCAGATGATCTCTATCATGTGCATCGTGGTATGATCACTATCATACCTATATGTGTAAATCCAAGGTCTATGGATTTTACACGCTATGTGTGTTGTAAGAGTATCATCTCATACTTCTACTTACAACACTACCATATCATAACACTAGCCCAGCAACAATCTAAACTAGACGCCTCTAATTTATCCATTGCAAGTTTTACGTGGCTTAGGGCTTTCGAGATAGAACCGTTCTTACCTACGAACATGAACCACAACGAGGATAATCAAATTGTTGACAACTCGCTTGCAAAATAGATATTGACTATAGTAGGAGAGATAGACACCCGCTAGCCACTTATGCAAACTAGTTGCATGTCAAGCGTGGAACAGGTCTCATGTGCGAGGACATGTAAAGTTTGTCCGGGCCGCTTCATCCCACTATGCCACCAATATCCAAAATTACAACAAAGAAGCAACAACATGATCATCATCGCCCACATACTCATATGTGTACTACCCGTGTAAAGTATCTACGCATAGATCCGGCTCTGATACCACTGTAGGGTTCGCAGCATAGAAAACAAAAAATTTCCTACGATGTGAACTATATATACCAAGATCTATCTACTAGATACAAACAACGGGCGGATGTATATCCGTAGAGAACATACCCTTGAAGACCGACAAAGCTTAACGAGTTCAACTCGTGGTTGATGTAGACGATCTCTTGCCGATCTCAAGATCGAGAGGAAGTCCTAGCGCCGCAAATCAGCAGCGCATCCATGCTCGCACACACGTTCGAGGCACCGAGCAACCTCCGCCTCCTCGCTCCAGTGATGCAGCGGAAGCACAACTCTTTCTTTCCGAATAGCCACCGGGAACATGTATCTCGCTAGTCCGAGACCATGGGGGATAAATTCTAGAGGGGGAGAGAGATCTTTCACGAGGAGGTGTGAGAGACAAGTGAGGAGGGGGGCTCCTTTTATAGGAGGAGGGGGGGAACCCCAAGGGGGTGGCCGGCGCATGGGGGCTGCCCCCTTGCCCTCCCCTCTTCATGTGGGTGGACACTCCACTCACAAATCTCCTTTAAATTCCCTCCACTCAAAAGTCCACTTATATTCCCATTAAATTTCCACCAAATTTAATGCAAACTCTCATTAAATAAAACTCTTTTATTTTATTCAGAATTTTGTCAATTACTTTAATGACAAACATTCACAAATAACCCCTTGCTAGAATTCTATTTCACATGCATAACCACTTTATGCAATTTCACCCGAAAACCTGTTTCGGTATCTAGTGAAATAAATTCCTGCGCTTGTTCATTCTTTCGGCATGAAACATTTGCTCCAATTGGATGTCGGTGTCTCTTAAGTGTGTCACCCTACGGTTCGTGAATAATGCGGACATGATCGAGACCCCTCTCGGATCAATAATCAGAAGCGGGATCTGGAGACCCATACTGACTCCCACACATTCAACGATGACTTTCTTGTGATCGTCGGAACCTTTTACGCTAGTATCTTAATCCCTTTGTTTCACGATATATTACATGTCCGAGATTCGATCATCGGTATCTCCATACCTAGTTTGATCTCGTTACCTACATGCACTCTTTTCTTGTTCCTGTGATATAACATTCTAGTGATCAAATCACTTGCTTGCAAGCTAATCAATGTGATATCACCGAGAGGGCCCAGAGTATATCTATCCGTCATCGGGATGAACAAATTCCACTCTCGATCCATGAGCCTCAACATAACACTTTATTAGTTCTGAATCCATCTTTATAATCACCCTGTTACGGTGTGACATTTGATGTTATCAAGAAACTCTTCCGGTGTTAGTGATTGACATGATCTCATGGTCTAAGGATTAGGATCACTTCGTAAGTTGTTTTAGCAATATAAACTCAATGACTTTGATCGTAATGCTATACTTCGGATGAATGTTCATCACACCATTATACTAATGTTGTGATCCCGTTATTAACAACATCCAATGTCCATGATCAGGAAACCTTGATCATGTTGTTAATCAACGAGCTAGTTTATGAGAGAGGCATAACTAGGAACTTTCTGTTTGTTTATTAAACACACATGTATTAACGTTTCCGTATTAATACAATTATAGCATGCAAAATAAACATCTATCATATACTTGGAATACACATAATAAACACTTTATTATTGCCTCTCAGGGCATATTCCCTTCACGAGCACACCGTATTCCTCGACGGCGAGCTCCATGTGGGTGCGCCACTGGGTGTAGGAGCCAGTGGACAAGTCGAGGGTGTGCGGGATGATGTTGCGGATATGCACTCCACGCATATGAAAAGAGATTGAGATTCCTGGGGAAGCAATGAGAGGGGCTGGAGGAACCTGGGAGTGATTCAGGAGAGCTTGAGCGTCGAGTGGGGCAGAGAGGGCGATGCCGTGTGCGGCCATGGCGACGGAGGCGGTCGGGGCACTGGGGGAGTTGGCGGCGCCGGAGCCAGCCGCGGTGAGGGCGGCGGCATCGGCGGTATGGGAAGGAAGAGCCGGCGTGAGGCTATCGGAGGAAGCGGGCGCAGAGGGGCTTGCCATCAGGATCGAAGAAAATCTGATACCATGTAAGAATGAGAGAGGAGAGTTTGTGTGTGATGCACGCACTGTAATCTGTGTGTATATTCGTCTCAGTTTGTACAAGGTTTATATAGAGAGGTACAGGAGATGAGGGGAAGAGGATAACACACACACGTCCTGCTAACAAAATTTGATAGGGATCCTAGCTGCGCACGTTGTGCATGCGATAAGGAGGCACGTTGGACTCGGTAGTAGCGTCAGTCTAACAACTACCACGATAACCTCTTAGGCTGGTCATAGTGGGGAGTAACTTAGGATAGTAACATGGGTATGTTACTAGTCTAAGGCCCAGTTCTTTTGGTGGCTTCTCCCAGAAGCTGCCCTACCCCAGCTTCCTGGGGAAGCCGGTTCAAAAAAATTGCGAGGCTTCCAAATTTGTTTAACCTTAACTATTTTGGAAGCCTCAATTTTTTGTTAGACCGGCTTCCCCAGGAAGCTGGGGAGAGGGCGGCTTCTCGTAGAAGCCCCCAAAAGAACTGGGCCTAAGTTACTATCTTCATAGTGGAAAATAACATATGTGTGGTGTCATGCAAAGGCTTATTTATTGCAATATAGACTCCTTTTGTCTTGAAACATGTGATGTTATGGTAACATAGCTAGTTACCACAAGCCTCTCTCTCATCATTTAATTGCATGTCATATCATCTAAATGCTTAGTTGACAATACATGTAGGACTATGTTACTAATCAAGTTACTCCCACTATGACTAGCCTTTGTTGGAAATATAAGCAATAATCCATATGATTTAATCCAAATAGTAAACTGATAAATCATGATCATACAAACGGTACTAAAACCAATTATACAGATCAACTAAGTAGATGAACAGATTACATCTATAGGAGATAAACCTATCACATCTACACCAAACGCTAGAACAAAGAACTCTAGCATAATCCGAAAGAGAGAAATTGATATCACATACGATGTAGGCTGAATAGCAGCCGCAGCGGTTGCAGCAGCGTCGCCCATATTGAGGTTGTCGAACAGGTCGCTCACGTCAGGCTCATATAGGTGTGTTCCTCAAGAGATGTTCTGCAGGACAACATCTCTGCTTATAAAAAGCCACTTGGAACACATTAAGATAAATATCAACCTGCCATGCAGATTAAGAGAGTATTGCATCTTTATGGAGATGTAAATATAATATGGGGATACTCTCCTCTCAGCTGACCAACAGCTTGTCTCCCAGCTCTAATTGACGGGATCTCCGATCACATAGAGTGGGTTGCCACTGGGATCAACTCATAGCGTGGGTCTCAAACCCATCTCCCTCGATGCATTATCTATCACATTGCATGATAGTCCCTTTGTGAAAGGATCTGCCAGATTCTTAGATGTGTGGATATAATCCAAAGCAATAACTCCGGAGTTTCTCAGTTTCCTGACAGATTTCAATCTCCTCTTCACATTCCTTGATGACTTCATATTATCCTTAGAACTGTTTACTTTGACGATCACAGTTTGATTATCACAGTTCATTGGGATGGCGGGTATTGGTTTTTCAACCACAGGTAAGTCCATCAAGAGCTCACGAAGCCACTCTGCTTCAACAGTGGCTGTGTCTAATGCTGTGAGTTCTGCTTTCATTGTTGACCTCGTTAAGATCGTCTGCTTGCAAGACTTCCAGGAAACATAGCCACCACCAAGTGTAAACAAATAACCACTTGTGGCCTTAATCTCATCAGCATCAGATATCCAGTTTGAATCACTATAACCCTCAAGTACCCGTGGATACCCAGTATAGTGAATACCATAACTCGAGTGCCTTTCAAATAACGCAAAACTCTTTCAAGAGCATGCCAATGATCATCTCCAGGATTTGACACAAATCGACTCAGTTTGCTTACAGCAAAGGAGATGTCAGGTCTAGTAGCGCTGGCTAGATACATGAGCGAGCCAATAATTTGAGAATGTCTCAATTGATCTTTAGCATTCCTTCGATTCTTTCGAAGTAGCACACTCGGATCATAAGGCATTGGAGAAGAATTGCAGTCCCTATACCTGAAGCGACTCAATATCTTTTCTACATAGTGAGACTGAAGCAATGTAATCCCACCATTGGCATCCTTTAGTAGCTTGATGTTTAAGATTACATCAGCCACTCCCAAGTCCTTCATCTCAAAGCAGCAAGATAGAAACTCTTTGACCTCCTCGATAACAACGAGGTTAGCCCCGAATATCAATATGTCATCAACATAGAGACACATAATTACTCCCTCGCCCCCACCATGGCGATAGTACACACATTTGTCAGCTTCGTTTACAACAAAGCCTCCGGCAGTTAAAGTTCTTTCAAACTTCTCGTGCCACTGCTTAGGAGCTTGCTTAAGACCATATAAAGACTTCACTAACTTACACACCTTTCCTTCTTGACCATCTACTACAAATCCGTCAGGCTGCTCCATATAAATTTCCTCATCTAGCTCTCCATTTAGAAAAGATGTCTTAACGTCCATTTGATGAACGAGAAGACCATGTGAGGCAGCCAAGGAAAGTAGTACTCGAATAGTGGTCAATCTGGCTACAGGTGAGTAGGTATCGAAGAAGTCTTCACCTTCCTTTTGGGTATAACCCTTAGCCACAAGACGTGCCTTGTACTTTTCTATAGTACCATCAGGTCTAAGCTTTTTCTTGAACACCCACTTACATCCTACAGGATTGCACCCATAAGGACGACCAGTGATTTCCCAAGTACCATTAGCTAAGATGGATTCCATCTCCCTTTGGACAACTTCCTTCCAGTAGTCAGCATCTTGAGATGCATAGGCTTCTGAAATAGAAGTGGGAGTATCATCCACAAGGTACACAATGAAATCATCACCAAATGACTTTGCAGTCCTTTGTCTCTTGCTCCTTTTGGGAGCTTCATTGTCATCCTCCACAGGATCATCAAAGTGTTCTATCGGCATAGTGGGTTTAGGAATTATAGAAAATTCCTGACTAGATGAACTAGTCATCTCCTGATTTGATGAGCTAGACATACCTTTCATAGGAAAGATGTCCTCAAAGAAAGTCACATCATTCGACTCCATAATTGTACCAACATGCATGTCGGATACCTCAGAATTTACTATCAAAAATCTATAGCCAATGCTATGAAAAGCATATCCCAGAAAAACACAATCAACGGTTTTTGGTCCAAGCTTTCGCTTCTTGGGTATTGGAATATTGACTTTCGCCAAACAACCCCAAGTTCGTAAGTAAGAGAGTTTAAGCCTTTTCTTTTCCCATGCCTCAAATGGAGTCATGGTTTTATCCTTTATAGGAACACGGTTTAGGACATGACACGCGGTCATTAGCGCCTCCCCCCACCATTCCTTGGAAAGATCCGATGTATCTAACATGGCGTTAACCAAATCAGTTAGAGTGCGATTCTTCCTTTCGGCCACCCCATTTGACTGAGGTGAGTAGGGAGGCGTCCTCTCATTTATAATACCGTGTTCCATACAGAATAAATAAAATTCATTTGAAAAATACTCTCCACCACGATCCGACCTTAGCCGCTTGATTTTAAGATCAAGTTGGTTTTCTGCCTCAGCTTTATAGATTTTGAAGTAGTTCAAAGCTTCATCTTTAGATTTCAGAAGATAAACATAGCAGTATCTAGTGGAGTCATCAATCAACGTCATAAAGTATCGTTTTCCACCTTTTGTCAACACACCATTCATCTCACAAAGATCTGAATGTATAAGTTCTAGCGGTGCTAAGTTTCTCGGTTCCGCAGCCGTATGAGACTTGCGGGGTTGCTTTGCTTGCACACAAACTTGGCACTTAGAACCTTTGATAGTGGTAAATGTCGGAATTAAACTCATATTGGCTAGCCACGTCATGCAACCAAAGTTAATATGATAGAGTCGTGAATGCCAAACATTGGACTCATTATCATTGCAAACATGATTAATAACTTTAGTACATGAGTGTGACAAAGACAAGCGGAACAGACCTCCGCACTCATAACCCTTTACAACAAATTGTACATACTTAGAAATTACAACTTTATTGGACTCAAATACCAACTTAAAGCCATCTCGACATAAAAGCGATCCGCTGACGAGATTCTTATTGATGGAGGGAACGTGCTGCACATTCTTCAGCTGTACGGACTTCCCCGAAGTAAACTTCAGATTTATCGTACCAACACCATGAACAGAAGTACGTGAGCCGTTTCCCATCAGCACGGAAGAGGTCCTTGAGACCTGATAAGAGGAAAACATGGAAATATCAGAACATACATGTGTATTAGCACCCGTGTCTATCGACCAATCAGGAGAATGACATACTGAAAGGATAGTAGGTAAAATACCGTACCCAACATCCTTCATCTCAGTATCGCTAATAACAACATTAGCGGACTTGCCGCTGTTCCCTGTTGATGCTTGTCAAAGCGATTAGGGCAGCTAGGAGCCCAATGATCAGGATCACCACATACGTGGCAAGAGCCTTTCCTCTTATCATTTTTCTTCTTGAAGTTGGTAGAGTGCGTGGCCTTGTTCTTGCCATCAAACTTTCCCTTTCCTTCTGTTTTGTTCTTATTCTTGAACTTGTGGGATTGGAAGTTTTTCCTCTGCACTAAATTGGCAGTAGAACCTCCCTCAAGTCCTCGAGCAGTTTTGTCCTTTGCTCTCGCCTTCTCTTCCACATGAAGAGACCCAATGAGATCCGTAACGGAAAACTCTTGTCTCTTATGTTTCAGAGAAGTTGCAAAGTTCCTCCACGAAGGAGGAAGCTTGGCAATAATGCCACCAGCCACAAATTTGTCCGGTAAGGAACACTTGAACTGCTCAAGTTCTTTGGCAAGTGATTGTATCTCATGAGCTTGCTCAACGATGGAGCGCTCATCAACCATCCTGTAGTCATAGAATTGCTCCATGACATACAACTCAGTGCCAGCGTCCGAGACCCCAAACTTGGCCTCGAGCGCTTCCCACGCGTCCTTGCCATTATCAAATGACATATAAGGGTCAGCAATGTTGTCCCCAAGAACACTAAACAAAGCCGCCATAAACATGGTATCGGCTTTCTTAAAGTTCGCTTCCTGCTCAGCAGAAAGATCTCCTTGAGGCTTGCCAAGAGTGGCGCTATAGCAGTTTAGGTTTTCAAACCAGAGAACTGCTCTCTTGCGCCATCTCTTATAGTGCATGCCATCAAAAGGAGGCGGCCTAGTAGCCGCGGCTACACCAGTGGAATTCAGTTGCCTATAATCAGGTTTTTGGATTGTTGGAAATATAAGCAATAATCCATATGATTTAATCCGAATAGTAAACTGATAAATCATGATCATACAAACGGTACTAAAACCAATTATGCAGATCAACAAAGTAGATGAACAGATTACATCTATAGGAGATAAACCTATCACATCTACACCAAACGCTAGAACAAAGAACTCTAGCATAATCCGAAAGAGAGAAATCGAGATCACATACGATGTAGGCTGAATAGCAGCCGCAGCGGTTGCAGCAGCGTCGCCCATATTGAGGTTGTCGAACAGGTCGCTCACGTCCAGGAAGAATTCGTCGTCAGGGAACTCGTCGTCGGACGACGTCGTGGTTGCCAGTAGTCGCGCTTGAGCTCTCCCCAAAAACCTGATCGCCCCTCACCCGTATAGGTTCACGAGAGGCGGGGTTCCGGAGGCCTACTGTCCCGATCTACGGTGCACGCCGCAAGCCGGGATGAGGAAGACGAAAGCGACGACGCAAGGTTCTGGAGGTAGGCGCTTGTGTGGATTGATTCCGTGTCGATTAGGTTTAGCCCCGGACGCTTATATAGTGCAGGTTAGGAGGATCGTGAGCTCAGTCCACGTCCGAGTCGGTAACAGTCCACGTCCATAAAAACTGGAAACGGCTGTAATTAACGTGTCCGTTAATGACTCATAATCAGTTTTCCCAACAAGCAAAATAAAGCTCGGCTCGGCGAGATTCCCGCAACCCGCGGCGCGCGCGTCATGACGAGGCGAGGCGAGGCGGGCGGCGTCGGAGGAGGAGTGCGCGAGGGCTACTCTTCTTGTCACACCTTAGTGAGTGGTGCAACACTCTACTATATAAGGTGGTCCAACTCCCCTTCAACTAGCAATGTGGGACTAAACTTTAGCACCACTAGCACAGCCATATGCTGCCATATACAAGTGGGCCAAAGAGAATTTCAGAATTTGTCTAATGGGCTAACAACCCAATATACACCAAATTCCAACAATCCCCCACAAAGTCTCATTGGCACATCACAACACTTTTCTTCCAGAACATTGTTTTATATACCGGTGTGTAGTGGAAACTGTTAAGTTGAACTTCCACGTTAAACTTCATGTTACACTAGATAGCAACTTGAATACTGGACTATGCCTTGAACTACAAGTTTTTTGCGCTAGTTTCACACAAAATCTAGACCAGTACAGGGCTACCGTCGGCTTCCCCGCGGTTTGGAGCTTATGCGTCATACTCTAGGGCCTTTCATGAGTTTATTAGAGAGCACCCAACTCTCACGGACTGCGATGTTTGACAGTCAGACTCATATAGGTGTGTTCCTCAAGAGATGTTCTGCAGGACAACATCTCCGCTTATAAAAAGCCACTTGGAACACATTAAGATAAATATCAACCTGCCATGCAGATTAAGAGAGTGTTGCATCTTTATGGAGATGTAAATATAATATGGGGATACTCTCCTCTCAGCTGACCAACAGCTTGTCTCCCAGCTCTAATTCACGGGATCTCCGATCACATAGAGTGGGTTGCCACTGGGATCAACTCATAGCGTGGGTCTCAAACCCATCTCCCTCAATGCATTTGCTATCACATTGCGTGATAGTCCCTTTGTGAAAGGATATGCCAGATTCTTAGATGTTTGGATATAATCCAACGCAATAACTCCGGAGTTTCTCAATTTCCTGACAGATTTCAATCTCCTCTTCACATGACTTGATGACTTCATATTATCCTTAGAACTGTTTAATTTGACGATCACAGTTTGATTATCACAGTTCATTGGGATGGCGGGTATTGGTTTTTCAACCACAGGTAAGTCCATCAAGAGCTCACGAAGCCACTCTGCTTCAACAGTGGCTGTGTCTAATGCTGTGAGTTCTGCTTCCATTGTTGACCTCGTTAAGATGGTCTGCTTGCAAGACTTCCAGGAAACAGCGCCACCACCGAGTGTAAACAAATAACCACTTGTGGCCTTAATCTCATCAGCATCAGATATCCAGTTTGAATCACTATAACCCTCAAGTACCCATGGATACCCAGTATAGTGAATACCATAACTCGCAGTGCCTTTCAAATAGCGCAAAACTCTTTCAAGAGCATGCCAATGATCATCTCCAGGATTTGACACAAAACAACTCAGTTTGCTTACAGCAAAGGAGATGTCAGGTCTAGTAGCGCTGGCTAGATACATGAGCGAGCCAATAATTTGAGAATATCTCAATTGATCTTTAGCATTCCTTCGATTCTTTCGAAGTAGCACACTCGGATCATAAGGCGTTGGAGAATAATTGCAGTCGCTATACCCGAAGCGACTCAATATCTTTTCCACATAGTGTGACTGAAGCAATGTAATCCCACCATTGTCATCCTTTAGTAGCTTGATGTTTAAGATTACATCAGCCACTCCCAAGTCCTTCATCTCAAAGCAGCGAGATAGGAACTCTTTGACCTCCTCAATAACAGCGAGGTTGGTCCCGAATATCAATATGTCATAAACATAGAGACACATAATTACTCCCTCGCCCCCACCATGGCGATAGTACACACATTTGTCAGCTTCGTTTACAACAAAGCCTTCAGCAGTTAAAGTTCTTTCAAACTTCTCGTGCCACTGCTTACGAGCTTGCTTAAGACCATATAAAGACTTCACTAACTTACACACCTTTCGTTCTTGACCATCTACTACAAATCCATCAGGCTGCTCCATATAAATTTCCTCATCTAGCTCTCCATTTAGAAAAGCTGTCTTAACGTCCATTTGATGAACGAGAAGACCATGTGAGGCAACCAAGGAAAGTAGTACTCAAGTCTTCACCTTCCTTTTGGGTATAACCCTTAGCCACAAGACGTGCCTTGTACTTTTCAATAGTACCATCAGGTCTAAGCTTTTTCTTGAACACCCACTTACATCCTACAGGTTTGCACCCATAAGGACGATCAGTGATTTCCCAAGTACCATTAGCTAAGATGGAGTCCATCTCGCTTTGGACAGCTTCCTTCTAGTAGTCAGCATCTTGAGATGCATAGGCTTCTGAAATAGAAGTGGGAGTATCATCCATAAGGTACACAATGAAATCATCACCAAATGACTTTGCAGTCCTTTGTCTCTTGCTCCTTTTGGGAGCTTCATTGTCATCCTCCACAGGATCATCAGAGTGTTCTATCGGCATAGTGGGTTCCGGAATTATAGAAAATTCCTGACTAGATGAACTAGTCATCTCCTAATTTGATGAGCTAGACATACCTTTCATAGGAAAGATGTCCTCAAAGAAAGTCACATCATTCGACTCCATAATTGTACCAACATGCATGTCGGATACCTCAGATTTTACTATCAAAAATCTATATCCAATGCTATGAAAAGCATATCCCAGAAAAACACAATCAACGGTTTTTGGTCCAAGCTTTCGCTTCTTGGGTATTAGAATATTGACTTTCGCCAAACAACCCCAAGTTCGTAAGTAAGAGAGTTTAAGTCTTTTCTTTTCCCATTCCTCAAATGGAGTCATGGTTTTATCCTTTACAAGAACACGGTTTAGGACATGACACGCGGTCATTAGCGCCTCCCCCACCATTCCTTGGAAAGACCCGATGTATCTAACATGGCGTTAACCAAATCAGTTAGAGTGCGGTTCTTCCTTTCGGCCACCCCATTTGACTGAGGTGAGTAGGGAGGCGTCCTCTCATGTATAATACCGTGTTCCATACAGAATAAATCAAATTCATTTGAAAAATACTCTCCACCATGATCCGACGTTAGCCGCTTGATTTTAAGATCAAGTTGGTTTTCTGCCTCAGCTTTATAGATTTTGAAGTAGTTCAAAGCTTCATCTTTAGATTTCAGAAGATAAACATAGCAGTATCTAGTGGAGACATCAATCAACATCATAAAGTATCTTTTTCCACCTTTTGTCAAAACACCATTCATCTCACAAAGATCTGAATGTATAAGTTCTAGCGGTGCTAAGTTTCTCGGTTCCGCAGCCGTATGAGACTTGCGGGGTTGCTTTGCTTGCACACAAACTTGGCACTTAGAACCTTTGATAGTGGTAAATTTCGGAATTAAACTCATATTGGCTAGCCGCGTCATGCAACCAAAGTTAATATGACAGAGTCGTGAATGCCAAACATTGGACTCATTATCATTGCAAACATGATTAATAACTTTAGTACATGAGTCAGACAAAGACAAGTGGAACAGACCTCCGCACTCATAACCCTTTCCAACAAATTGTACATACTTAGAAATTACAACTTTATTGGACTCAAAGACCAACTTAAAGCCATCTCGACATAAAAGCGATCCGCTGACGAGATTCTTATTGATGGAGGGAACGTGCTGCACATTCTTCAGTTGTACGGTCTTCCCCGAAGTAAACTTCAGATTTACCATACCAACACCATGAACAGAAGCACGTGAGCCGTTTCCCATCAGTACGGAAGAGGTCCTTGAGACCTGATAAGAGGAAAACATGGAAATATCAGAACATACATGTGTATTAGCACCCATGTCTATCTACCAATCAGGAGAATGACATACTGAAAGGATAGTAGGTAAAATAACATACCCAGCATCCTTCATCTCAGTATCCCTAATAACAACATTAGCGGACTTGCCACTGTTCCCATGTTGACGCTTGTCAAAGCGATTAGGGCAGCTAGGAGCCCAATGATCAGGATCACCACATACGTGGCAAGAGCCTTTCCTCTTATCATTTTTCTTCTTGAAGTTGGTAGAGTGCGTGGCCTTGTTCTTGCCATCAACTTTCCCTTTCCTTCAGTTTTGTTCTTATTCTTGAACTTGTGGGATTGGAAGTTTTTCCTTTGCACTAAATTGGCAGTAGAACCTCCCTCAAGTCCTCAAGCAGTTTTGTCCTTTGCTCTCGCCTTCTCTTCCACATGAAGAGACCCAATGAGATCCGTAATGGAGAACTCTTGTCTCTTATGTTTCAGAGAAGTAGCAAAGTTCCTCCACGAAGGAGGAAGCTTGGCAATAATGCCACCAGCCACAAATTTGTCCGGTAAGGAACACTTGAACTGCTCAAGTTCTTTGGCAAGTGATTGTATCTCATGAGCTTGCTCAACGACAGAGCTCTCATCAACCATCCTTTAGTCATAGAATTGCTCCATGACATACAACTCAGTGCCAGCGTCCGAGAACCCAAACTTGGCCTCGAGCGCTTCCCACGCGTCCTTGCCATTATCAAATGACATATAATGGTCAGCAATGTTGTCCCCAAGAACACTGAACAAAGCCGCCATAAACATGGTATCGGCTTTCTTAAAGTTCGCTTCCTGCTCAGCAGAAAGATCTCCTTCAGGCTTGCCAAGAGTGGTGCTATAGCAGTTTAGGTTTTCAAACCAGAGAACTGCTCTCTTGCGCCATCTCTTATAGTGCATGCCATCAAAAGGAGGTGGCCTAGTAGCCGCGCCTACACCAGTGGAATTCAGTTGCCTATAATCAGGTTTTTGGATTGTTGGGAATATAAGCAATAATCCATATGATTTAATCCGAATAGTAAACTGATAAATCATGATCATACAAACGGTACTAAAACCAATTATGCAGATCAACAAAGTAGATGAACAGATTACATCTATAGGAGATAAACCTATCACATCTACACCAAACGCTAGAACAAAGAACTCTAGCATAATCCGAAAGAGAGAGATCGAGATCACATACGATCTAGGCTGAATAGCAGCCGCAGTGGTTGCAGCAGCGTCGCCCATATTGAGGTTGTCGAAGAGGTCGCTCACGTCTGGGAAGAAGTCGTCGTCAGGGAACTCGTCATCGGACGACGTCGTGGTTGCCAGTAGTCGCGCTTGAGCGCTCTCCAAAAACCTGATCGCCCCTCACCCATACAGGTTCACGAGAGGTGGGGTTCCGGAGGCCTCCTGTCCCGATCTGCGGTGCACGCCGCAAGCCGGGATGAGGAAGACGAAAGCGGCGGCGCAAGGTTCTGGAGGTAGGCGCGTGTGTGGATTGATTTCGTGTCGATTAGGTTTAGCCCAGATGCTTATATAGTGCAGGTTAGGAGGATCGTGGGCTCAGTCCACGTCCGAGTCGGTAACAGTCCACGTCCATAAAAACTGGAAACAACTGTAATTAACGCGTCCGTTAATGACTCATAATCAGTTTTCCCAACAAGCAAAATAAAGCTCGGCTCCGCGATATTCAAGCAACCCGCAGCGCGCGCGTCGTGACGAGGCGAGGCGAGGCGGGCAGCGTCGGAGGAGGAGTGTGCGAGGGCTACTCTTCTTGTCACACCTTAGTGAGTGGTGCAACACTCAAATATATAAGGTGGTCCAACTCCCCTTCAACTAGCAATGTGGGACTAAACTTTAGCACCACTAGCATAGCCATATGCTGCCTTATACAAGTGGGCCAAAGAGAATTTCAGAATTTGTCTAATGGGCTAACAGCCCAATATACACCAAATTCCAACAATCCCCCACAAAGTCTCATTGGCACATCACAACACTTTTCTTCCAGAACATTGTTTTATATACCGGTGTGTAGTGGAGACAGTTAAGTTGAACTTCCACGTTAAACTTCATGTTACACCATATGGGTCGAGTGCCGCTGTCTGGAGCGCGCCGAGTTCCCGAGCGCGGCGAGGGGTAAGGTCGAGCGACCGGCGAGTGCCGAGTCCCCGAGCACGGCGAGTGGCGAGGTCGGGCGACCGGCGAGTGCCGCTGTTTGGAGCGCACCGGGTCCCTGAGCGCGGCGAGTACGCGAGGGAGAGATCGCTATGGAGAGTCCCCAAACGTGGTGAGTACGTGATGACGAGTCCAGGAAGGTGATTTCGCGGTGCCGAGTAGAGTCCTCGAGGGCGGCGATTTCATGAAAGGAGAGCCCGCGACGTACTGGTGAGACGTTTAGCCCGAAGGAGGGGACGCGGCGGACCGTGTCACGTGACGGAGTCAGCCGGATTTTTATCGGAGTCGACGAGGCGGAGTCGACGCCTTATCCCCTTTTTGCGGAAATTGATTGATAAATCTGCACACACAAGATAATACAAATCGAAGAAAAATATACGTAGATCCAGCTTTGCAAATCCTAATAATTAATTAGAAAAAATACCACCTGATACGAGTGGTCAGGCTAGCTTTATCCCACTCGCCACGCTTTGGCTCCATTAAATCAAATTAGGGCCTGCCATTAAGTGCTTGTACAGGAGCTGTCGACCATGCACTCGGAAATGATATAGACGGACTTGGCCGCGATGCTTCTACTGCTGACGTAGGCCGCAGCTGAGCCGCAAGGTCGGAGTAGTTCATAGGTTGTATACTCTGACCCAATCGTGTACTGATGATCAATGCTCCAAACGTGCAAGCAATCAACGGGCACGAGAGATTAGATTGAAATAAATTAATCTATTTGGTAGAGAAATAATTGAAAGAGATGTAGATTGAATATAACCGATCACGCGTGTCAGCATCTGGAGTTCCTCAATGCTAACCTCCGCAGGCGCAAGTGCCGCATTGGGAGACGACCGTCGGACTGGATCGAATCCCATCCAGAGTCCTCACCCCAGATGCGAACTAGACATCGGTGATGGCAGAGATCCCGCCCAGATTATCACCCTCCAAGCACCGCTTGCCCCACGGTGGGCGCCAACTGTCGTGGTATTGCACGGCAGATGCTACTGGGGTAGCTTACATAGAGGGAGCAAGGCGACGTAGGAGAATCCGGGAGCGAGATTGGCACACGATGTACCCAGGTTCACGTCCCCTCGGCCACCCAACTAGCGCATAATAACAACTAGCGTTATTGACATTATGCGTTCTATAGATTGCGGTGGGCGCCAACTGTCGTGGCTGATCATCAAATTGTGACATTTTTTCTTCAGCAGTTCATCAAATTGTGTCTGGATCCTCGGATTAAATAACAACTAGCGTTATTGCCATCACGATATCTCCCTTGGTCCATAACTTATTTGTTATTATGTGCTACAGGCCGGATCTTGAAGATTAACAGTTTATCTTCAACTAGCGCTCTTTCCTATGCGGGGCTGAGGTCGTTGGCGATCAGCGCCGTCTTGGAGGCGTCCGTGGGGTGGACCTGCACCTTCTTTGTGTTGACGGTGGAGTCAAAAGACATGTCGGGTGCGTTCTGTCTGGCGACTGGGGGTGCCCCGTTGTTAATCTTCAGGTGCCATCCATATCGACAGTGGCAGCGGCCCGCGCGTGGCGATTGGGTGAAAACCCTAGCAAGCCACGACTAGCCCAACCCCGTCCTCCTCCAATCCCCACGCCGTACCCCTCCTCCTTCTTCCCTATTGTGCGCCGCCGCCGCTCGTCGGCAAGGAGGTCCGCTGCGGCCGCATCCCGTGGGGGGAGGGGAGGGAGGGACGACCCTGCCCGCATCCCTCCCTCCACACCAGCCTCCAGCAGGGTGCGCGGTGAAGGCGGCGAGCAGGCCGCGACGACGGCCGAGCATCGGCAGGTGGCGTGGCGACGGAGGCGAGCAGGGCACGGGAACGGCGGCGAGTAGGGTCAGGGCAGGCTGTGACGACCGGTCCTACATCTACACAGACTCTCCTAGCAGGTAACCAGAAGGACAACAGCTCTTAGATCACGTTCCTTTTGGAGATCCATTCTTAAACCAAAATATGTGTCCTAACGTGGTCTACAGACAGTGGCGACTAGGGTTGCATGACCACGAATCAGGATTCCCTCATAACCTCCGATGAAGCCGTCGCCGCCGCCAGGCCGCATCTCCCCGAAGCTCTCGTTCGTGGATGCGCCGCCGACGTCACTGTTCCCGCGCCATCTATACCCGCACCATCCCGCGTCACCACCGGTCGTCGCCACGCCACCGTCCCGCGCGCGTGCCCGTCCTCCTCACCATAAGTGTCATGGTATTACCGACGAGTACGCCATGGAGGGGTCCTCACAGTGCGTGTTTAGAGACATGGGGGAAGGCGGACGGTTGACGGGTACGAGGTAACATAGCTTACCCATGTTCAGATCCCACGACGGTGGCAGAATCCTAGTCCTGCTATAAATCACTATAAGGGAAATACGCCGAGTTACAGGGATTGGTTCGTTGTGTGATGTATGAGTTAATTGGTGCCCTAAAGGCTCCCATAGGCCTGACTTATATAGTCGCCAGGTCCTAGGGTTACAGGGAAAAGTCCTAGCCGGACAGGTTACAGATTGCTACACCGTCTATTACTAGTCTAGCGTGTCTTATACTCCAAGGCTCCGGGTACACTGGTGACTCCACTGTAGCCTTCCTTTATCCGGCATGGGCCTCCCTTATGGATCCATCTAACTAGGCCGCCCAGCAGGCCATGGGTCATGCTACCAACTGTGGGCCAGCCGGGTTATTCGGATAAGAGACATGCTATGAGGATACCCATATAGCATATCCCCAACAGTAGCCCCCGGAGAACTCCGAGATCTTGCGCCGTCTTGCCTCTTCACGTTGAATACTCCGTCTAGATGGATGTCGGCAAATCGTCAAGCAATATCTTGTAGTCCTCCCAAACAACCCTACAAGGTTTTCTCTGTCTTCAACTTGTAAATCGGAGAATTGTTGAATCTTCCATCGTACTCTTCCGTAACCGGACTGGATCCATCCATGCCGGAATCTTCAGATGTGATGGTTCATCTTCCTATGTCAGCTAGGGAGATGTAGACGTAGGTCAACAACGCCTCGTAACTCACACATGTAGAGAACGCAATCATGTCCACTTTTCCCGCGCGAGCGATACGAACCGTTGGCGGCGACGATTGGTACGTGGCGAAATTTCCGCGCACTCCTCCGCACACGTCGTCTACGCGGCAACCATTCGATCAAGCTGCACGAATCTTGATGCTGGATACCATAAATAGTAAATGCGGTGGAAAATTTACTTTTTCACCTCATTCTCCCCTACATATTCTTCTTCCTCAGGCAAGCGTCTCCTCAAGCTCTCCACGCCTCGGACGAAAAACCCTAACTCCCAATCTCACCAACCACCCACGAACGCACCCAATGGCCAGCAGTAGCTCATCTCCTTCGATGGCGGTTTCGGGCGAAGCCGCGGCGAAGCCGGCGAGCTCCGTCGTCGTGCCCCCAGAGGGCCTGGTCATCCCCAGGTCTGCGGTGGTCGAGGCCACCGGCGGCGACCATAATCCAGCGGCGCTGGAGCTAACGGAAGAGGAGCTTGATTCGCATAAGGGCGACTAGCGCGGTTCGTACATCACGGACCGCGACATCAAAGAGCTGATCATCGAAAGTTACCTCCCTGCGACAGAAGAGCTCGCCTGGCGGGCGGTGCCGGCCGGTGAGGTCACACCTTCTCCTCAAGCCGGACAAAAGGTGTACCTCAAAGCACAGTTGGTACGCGGCGTCTCCCTGCCCATCTCTAATTTCTTCCTTGCTGTCTTGAATCATTACCAAGTACAACCACAAAACCTTTCTCCCAATAGTATCATAGCGCTTAGCAATT
Organism: Avena sativa; assembly: GCA_916181665.1. Taxonomy (NCBI): domain Eukaryota; kingdom Viridiplantae; phylum Streptophyta; class Magnoliopsida; order Poales; family Poaceae; genus Avena; species Avena sativa. The sequence continues at coordinate 147,131,619 of OV702283.1, read as the reverse complement.
ACGCGGAGCTTTGCGAGGGTTACTTAGGGATTAAGCCTAGGCTAGATCACTTCATATATTTCTTCACCGTCAAGCGCGAAGCCGGAGCCAGTAAGGACGAACTTAGAAATTGTGGCACCATTAGCTTCAAGATCCGGCCTGGCTCGCGCTTCCCCGTCATCGTCGACCACGAGTCCTGCAAGAACTGGTAGCGTACTTACTTCTACAGCCTAGATATCCCTCTGGACGGCCGAGGAGTAACGTACCCGGACTTTGTCGATGGAGCTGTTGCTGAAACTTCGACATGGAGATCCCAGGCCTCCCTTCCCTTCGACATCAACGCTTCCCGCGTTATAAGGTGGATAGAGTGGTTCGTAGAGATGGGTTTGACCGGATTGGACCTAGCCATGTGCTGGTTCATCAGGCGGATCCGGCCTTTGCAGCACCGCTCGAAGTTGATGCACGAGTGTACGAACGATAGAAGGGATAGCCTCCGCATCTCCGTGGACAACTTATCGAGCGGATCCGTCAAGCTTCGCCTCAAGGACATCGTCAAGGTGAAGGACAAGAAGCGTGGCTTCGCCATCACCTACGACATGTTCGTAGAGAGCAAGTGCCCAAAGGTAACTGTTTATTTTCCGTGTATGACATATACTCCAGTTCTTCCGTCTAGCCATTATCATCTCATCTAACACGGTGGTTCTTCACCTTAACAGCTTAGCGACATAGACGAGGACATCATGGCTCCTCAAATCTATGATCCAAAGATGAAGGAAGTCACTGTCGTGTCCGACGACGATGCTCCGTTGGCGCGAAAGCGGAAGAGCTCCACCTCTGACGCTGTCGACAGAGGCAAGAAGAAGAAGACGGAGAGTGGAGCCTCCAAAAAGACTACCTCCGCCCTGGAGGCGGAGAAAAGAAAGGTTACCGGGATTGTCGTGGGAATGACCACGGCGGATGCTGCAATCGACAGCGACTAGTAGAACATGGGGAAAGGGCGGCCAGCCATCTGCGGTGCGAGATGAGGGCTGAGACACAAGGATTTACCCAGGTTCGGCCCCTCGGAGGGTAAAGACCTACTCCTGCTAGATTGTATTATGGTGAGAGTACAATGGGGCGAGCTCGACGGCTAGGCGGCGAGTCGCTTGGATGTATGATGGAACCTATCCTCTATGCGTCCTCTAGGGAGGTTTATATAGACTCACCTCCCTAGGGTTTACAGATCTCAACCGAATCAGTTAAGGATTCGGTGACTCTACAGCCTAGTCCGACTGGGCCTATCTACGCTTCTGGGCCTTCAGATTCCAGTCGCTTGAGTCCACGCCAAATCTTGATCCAGTCGCCGTCCTGCAGGCCCACTCGCTGGCGCTTAGGCCATTAGGAAACGTCCTGCTAGGCATACCCCGGTAGGCATATCCCCATCAGTAGTCCCCGAGGCTGTTGTTGATTTGTCACAGGCGTTCGCTGGAAGTCGGAGTATGCGGGTCCAATGCGGACGTCCAGTCGAATCGGCGGCGGACTCCTGAATAAAGGAAAAACTAGTCATTTTAGTCGCAATAACGGCGGCCAATCGTGTCGCAGCTCGGCGAATGGGCCGACGAATACTCAGCCACTGTTATAGTGATCGGGTCGGCGAATCGTCGAGTCGCGTGGAGCGACGAGTCGAATGGATGAAGTTGGACCGTCAATTGGGGTCAAACTAGCCGTTGGGGTAATCCAACGGTAACTTCGGCGTAATTACCGCGTAGTAACGGCTCCCGAAATTGGCCGGTAGCGACCACTATATAAGGAGAATGATAGGCGAACAGGGAAACACTTCTTCGTTCTTCCTCCGATCTCGCTCGTCTCTGTTTCCTGCTCCGCATAGCGATCTAAACAATCCAGAGGGCCCCGACCTCCGTGAACTTCCAACCAATGGCCCCCTCCACCAAACCATGGGGCAGATCCAAGTGTACTAGGGCGCTACTGGCATCTTTAGAGGAGGCTAGGATCCTCCGCGCCGGCAGATGGTGCATCCCTGTGGCCGGAGAAGTGACTCCGAACCCGCGCGAGGGGGAATTCATCTGCTTCACCAGCCACCTGGAGCGGAGTCTGGGCTTTCCTACTTCCCTCTTCTTCCGGCATTTCTACGCCTACTACGGGATCCAGCCATCGGATCTAGGTCCGCATAGTATCGAGCAGCTCGCCATATTCGTGGCGTTCTGCGAGTGCTATCTGGGCTGCAGGCCCTACTTCCCCCTGTGGCAAGATCTGTTCCATGGGAGAATCAGCCGCGAAGAGTCAGGCGACCCAATGCTAGCCGCGGGCGGCCTGACATTCCAGCTGAAGTCGAAGGCCTCGTTCTTCGACCTGATGCTGCCCGCCAAGGCGCTGAACGAATGTAAGAAGTCCTGGTTCTATGTCACCGAGTCGACTCCAGATGGCAAAGTGGCGCTTCCAAGGTACTCCGCCGACCGCCCCGAACCGCGTCGACTCCAGGTCGTCAAGCTCCCGTTGGATCAACGAATGGTTGTCGACGAAATGCTGCAGACCATCCGCGGCCTGAAGAAGAAGGGCCTCCAGACCATCAATCTCTACAACTGCTGGTTCGGGCGGCGGCTCGTGCCCTTGGCCCGCCGCGACCACTACATGTATGAGTATACGGGTAAGGACGATCCGACGAAGTCCTCCCTCGCCAAATGGCATCTCCAAGACTACACCCTGGCCCTGAAGAAGATTACCCAGGCAGTGTATCTTGACGCGAAGGCCGGGGTCGCCCCTATACTTCAAGGCGCCCAGCTCCAATGGTAAGCCGTCATTTCGTCACCACTCGCAGTCGTAGATGGTGCATTCGCGGTTGTGCTGACGTTGTCTTGTTCTTATTGTAGTTGTTCCAAGTGGTTGAAGGGTGGCTTCCACCCGCAGACGACGAGAACTCGAGCTCGTCCGTCCAGGACAGGAGCGAGTCGTTGCCCGCCAAAGGCGACGCCGAGAGCGACGAAGGTGATGACGATGACGATGACGACGACGACGAAGACGAGCTCGTGGAAGTCGTTGCCCAAACAGTTCGCATGACCCGCAGGCAACACCAGCGCGATCTCGAAGCGAGTAAAAGCCTCAAGCCTCATGATGAAGACGACGACGAGCTTCCCGAGCACACCTCACATCGTGAGGCCGCGCCGTCTAAGAGGAAGAAGAAGGAGACGAAGGCTATGACGAAGAAGAAGGCAAAGCCGGCGAAACAAATGTCTCCGCCCCGATCTGCGACAAGTTTCGACGCCACCAGCTCGGCTAAGGACGCAGCAGCGCGCGCGACCGTGGCACCGGACGCTGCCGCCCCCATGGACGAGGTGCCTCTGGCATCGTTACCACCTCCATTCTCCCTAATCGCGGGTTTGGGAGATTCTCCAGTCGCAAATGCCTCGCCTCCAAGGGAGGCTCCCGCGACAATTACCGCAGAGGCTCCTGCCGCGGCCTCATCTTCGAAGAAGCCATCAGTGTCTTGGCCACACGACGTGTTTGAGACGGGCCTCACTCAGAAGTTAGGGCCTGAGTTGGAAAAGCCGGCTAGCATCCGCACCGGTCTGCGGTTCGTACCAGTCGCCAAGTGAGTGTTGTTCATCTGCCTGTTTTTCGTTGTAGTCGGACAGTATTATTCAAATCGTTGTTTCACAGGACTGGTGTTAAAAATATCGGCCATCCTTCCGTGGCCAAGGTTCCGCCAGTCGTCACCGAGGTGGACTCCTCGCGGAAGAGGAAAACCGACGAAGTCGCTGCTCCCGCCGAAGGTGTCAAGAGGGCGAAAGGCGACGACGTTGTCATGGTCTCTGATGACCTGGCGGTTGCCCCGAGCGAGCCTTCGACTGCGACGGAAGTGGCCTCAAAGACCAAGGAGGCTGTTTCCTCGCCCGACGTGACCGAGCCGGCTCCAAGTGGTGCCGCGGCATCTGCAGCGACCTTCCCTTGCTTCATGGCAAAGGCGTCCGAAGCGAGTGGCTCGGCGCCAATGAGCCGGATGCCTGGGGTCGCCGAGGTGGAGGCCGAACAGCTCGCGGCCACACACCGGCCGTGCTTGCATCTGTGGACGCGCTGGAGCTTCACGGCATGTTAGGAGCTGCCATCCAGGTATGTCCAGTCCCCGAGGATTGGGCCACTGAATTTCAGTGGTCAGATTCTTAATGTTTTTATATCGTCCAGTCCCCGAGTGCCTGGTCGCTGAATTTCAGCGGGTGGGCACTTAGGATTTTCAATGTCCAGTCCCCGAGTGCCTGGTCGCTGAATTTCAGCGAGTGGGCACTTAGGATTTTCAATGTCCAGTCTCCGAGTGCCTGGTCACTGAATTTCAGCGAGTGGGTACTTAGGAATTTCGTTGTTGTTGACGTTGCAGTTTGTGCGCAGGGCCTGCAGCGCGAATCGGCCGATCGGCTTGCAGCAAAGTGTCGCATGGAGAAGGAACTCGTTGCCGTCCAGGAGACGAATAAGGGACTTCAAGCCATTGCAGCCGAGGCGGAGGAGGTCCGCCGGGGCCTTGTCCCGGTGGGTGACCTGACGGCGGCTCAATCTTCTTTGAGTACGGCCGAGAAGAAAATCACTGATCTGGAGCGTGAGCTCAAGGAGGTGAAGGCAGAAGCGAGTTCGGCGGATGGGCGAGCGAAAGCTGCTGTTACGTCTGCCGCTGAAGAGTGGAAAGTGTCTGACGCACTCGTTGCTGGGCTGCAGAACGACTTCTCCTCTCATCAAAGCTTCATCACGGGCCTCTGCCGTCCGCTAATTGGTAAACCTTTCTTCCTCTTTCCTCTGCCTGCACAACTGCGTTATGAAGTCGTTGGTGTGCTCACTGCCTGCTTCTGTTCCACATGCCGGATTATTGATAGCTCGGAGGAGGCGCAATCATTCGACGCACGACAATGTGTGACTACCCTGGTCGACTCGGCCGCGTTGTCCGCGACTTGCATTCGAGCATATCTTCAGGAGATATCGCCCACGGAGGTGATTCCCAGCGACCTCGTCGAGCTATGGTGCTACCTTGAGAAGGCTCCGTCAATCGTCGAATTCATGACGCGGTCGGCCTTCCGACGCGGGGCGGCAACGGCGCTCAGCCTTGGGCTTGCTCATTTCCCGGAGGACTTCGACCTTGACAATGTGACGAGCGGCTACCCCTTGTCCACGGGCTCTGTGGAGATTGCCGAGGTGCTGAAGCTGACGGACCGGGCCGCGGTGTATTCCGATCGCGTTTGGGCGATGGGCGACCTCCTCCCCTATCAAGAGACGGTTGTCGCCCCCAACAATCCCGAACAGAAGCATCTGGACTTCAAGGTCGAGCAGCCATTCCGTGCGGTGATGGCGGGCGAGTTGACAACGTACCCGTCGAACCCGTACGCGCCCTTCATTCGTAACCGCAGGGGTGGCGGCGAGTCAGCGTCAAAACCTGCGTAGTAGAAGTGTTGTGCCCTGGGGCGTTAGTAAAAATAGCTATTGAACTTTCCTTGTATTTTGAAACAACTTTGTGCTGCTATAAAGGAGATTCGTGTTGTTTTGTCATTTGCTCTGCGATTTTGGATTTTGATTGAACGAGCCCCCGAGCGCGTCCGCCCTTTTTATGGGGTTTACCTCGTTTGTTATGTGTTTGCGAATTTTTGATGTATTAAGGTCGACTCGCCAGGGCTCGAAGAGCCAGTCGTAGGGCGACTCCCATGGGTGCTCTTTACTTGACCGTTTTCCCATGCGAGAACGAGGTCGGGGAGCTGAGTCCCCGAGCGTGGTACTTGGTCGTTCTAGTCGCAGTTCCAAGGTAGGTGAGGACTAAGCGCGTTAAAGTAAGCGCGTCACTCCTGCCCGACCCGAAGGATCCGTCACATGGCGAGTCCTGGGCACGCTCTCATACTTGGTGTTTTTCCCTAGTCGCTCGTATTTGGCTGGGCGTCAGTCCCCGAGCGTGGTACTTGGCCTTTCGAGTCGCTGCGCCAGGGATGCGAAGGACTTGGTCGCTGTGAGGAGCGAGTGCAGTTGTCTTGACTCGGTGAGCCAGTCGAGCTAGGCGACTCCAACGGGGCTCCAGGTTGGTGTTTTTCGTGGACGATACGAGGCCTGGAGTCTCCCAGTCCCCTCGTACCGCACTACTTAGCCGTGTCGGTCGCTTTACCAGAGGTTGACTTCTGCGAATAGCATAACGCTGTTATTACGAGTGCGAGTGGCACAAGACACGGAGAGTAGACACAATTTTCGGTAACCGATCTGTTTTATTTCATAGCGGGTGGGGAGTACATGTATGGAGTTCTAGGAGTAGAACTTCCGTATGAGGTTTACATTCCATGGCCGTTTGACGTCGAGTTTTCCATCTCCTCGGACGTCGGTGAGGTAGTAGGCGTCATTGCCTAGGACTCGTCCGATGGCGAATGGTCCCTCCCAAGGGGGGGAAAGCTTGTGCATGCCCTTCTTGTCCTGGATTAGACGCAGTACCAGGTCGCCTTCCTGGAAAGTGCGAGTCCTTAATCGACGGCTGTGGTAGCGGCGGAGCCCCTGCTGGTAGATGGCGGTGCGGGAGCGAGCTAGGTCGCGTGCCTCGTCGAGCTGGTCGACTCCGTCTTGGCGTGCGGGTTCGTTTGCAGCCTCCGTGTAGTTGATCACCCTTGGCGAGTTGTGCTCTAGGTCGGTGGGCATTACTGCCTCGGTGCCGTACACCATGAAGAAGGGGTGAACCCTGTCGACCTGTTGATGGAGGTGCGGATGCCCCAGATGACGGAGGGTAGCTCCTCGACCCAGCATCCGACGGTGCGCTCGAGTGGTACTTGGAGCCGTGACTTCAGGCCATGGAGGATGCTCTGATTGGCGCGTTCCGCCTGGCCGTTGGACTCTGGGTGGGCGACTGAGGCGAGGTCGAGTCGAATGTGGTGTTCCTCCCAGAACTCGTCCATGGCTCCTTTGGCGAAGTTGGTTCTATTTTCCGTGATGATGCTGTTTGGGAACCCGTAGCGATAGATGAGCTCGCGTAGGAACTTGGTGGCGGTATTCCCGTCGCATTTGCGGACTGGCTTGGCCTCCACCCATTTTGTGAATTTGTCGACTACGACTAGGAGGTGGGTGAAGCCAGAGGGGGCCTTCTTGAAGGGGCCTACCATGTCCATGTCCATGCCCCATACGGCGAACGGCCAGGTAATGGGGATTTTCTTGAGCGCCGAGCTTGGCGCATGGGTCTGGTTGGCGTATTTCTGGCATCCGACGCACCGCTAGACAATGTCGACAACGTCTGCGTGTGCGGTGAGCCAGTAGAAGCCGTGCCTCATAGCCTTTGCGTCCAGAGAGCGGGCGCCGGCGTGGTGGCCGCAGTCGTCGGAATGAATGTCTTGGAGGATTTTGCGTCCTTCAGCGGGCTGAACACAGCGTTGTAACACGCCAGTCACGCTGCGGTTGTGGAGCTCGTCGTTGATGATGACGAAGGATTTGCAGCGGCGTGCTACCATCCGGGCGTCCGTTTCATCCGCTGGCAGGGTGCCTCCCTCCAAGTAGGCGACATATGGCGCGATCCAATCGTCTGGCTTGGCGATTAGTGCGACCAGGGCTGCTTCTGGTTGCAGCGGGATTCCGATGTCGATCTCCCTGGGGGAGAGACGGAAGGCTTGGTGATGGTCTCAAGGAAGATGCCGGCGGGTGGTGCGAGTCGAGCCGAGCCGATGCGAGAGAGTGCGTCGGCCTCCTCGTTTTTCCGCTTGTCAATCCAGTCGACGGTGTAGCATGTGAAGTGTCCACCCATCTTGTCCACTGCTTGGCGGTATGCCGCCATGGTGGGGGAGACAGCATCGCAGGTGCCAGCGACTTGCCCGGCGATGAGGTCGGAGTCTCCGTAGCAGCGCAGCCGATTGACGTTCATCTCTTTGGCAGCTCACATGCTGTGGAGTAGCACCTCGTATTCGGCCATGTTGTTGGTGCAGGGGGTGAAGTCGAGGTAGAGGACGTAGCGGAGCTTGTCGCCCTTAGGAGATGTTAGCACGATCCCCACTCCTGCACCGTCCGCGTTCTTGGAGCCGTCGAAGTGTAGGCTGCAGTAATGGAGGTATGGCAGCTTCTCTGGCTGCTGGGCCTCCTCCCAGTCAGCGAGGAAGTCTGCGAGAGACTGTGACTTGATCAACTTGCGCGGCTCGTACTTGATGTTGTGGACTCCGATCTCGACGGCCCACTTGGCGACTCGCCCGGTCGCCTCGCGGTTGCGGATGATGTCCTGCAACGGTGCTGAGGAGACGGCCGTTATTGGGTGCTCCTGCAAGTAGTGCAGCAGTCGCCGCTGTGCTCTGAAAACCGCGTATACCAATTTATGGTATTGCGGGTAGCGCTGGCGCGACTCGGTGAGGAATTCGCTGATGTAGTACACTGGTCGCTGCACCGGGCGCTCCTTTCCTTCTTCTGGCCGTTCGACGACCATGACGGCGCTGACGACGCGCTTGGAAGCCGTGACGTAGACCAGCATGGGTTCCTTGTCGACGGGGGCGGCGAGTAGTGGTGCTGCGAGTAGCACCTCCTTGAGGTCGTTGAGCGCGTCGTCTGCCTCCTTGTCCCACTGGAAGGTGGGGTTCTTGCGCACTAGGAGGTAGAGGGGCATCGCCTTTTCGCCCAGCCAAGGGATGAAGCGACTGAGAGCCGCGACTCGCCTGGCCAGCTTCTGGACGTCACGCAGGCATGCGGGTTTGCCGAGTCGAGCGATCATGTTGATCTTGGCAGGGTTCGCTTCGATCCCGCGCTTGGAGACGACGTATCCCAGTAGCTGTCCAGTTGGCACACCGAAGGTGCACTTGCCAGGGTTTAGCTTTATCTTGTATTTCCGCAGGTTGGCGAATGTTTCCGCCAGGTCAGCGAGTAGGTCGTTCTGGCGAGCGGACTTCACCACCACGTCGTCGATGTAGACATGGATATTGTGGCCAATTTGGCTCGCAAGGCACTCCTGCATGCACCGCTGGTAGGTTGCCCCGGCGTTCTTGAGGCTGAAGGTCATGGCAGTGTAGCAGAAGGCTCCGAATGGCATGATGAACGCCGTCTTTTCTTCGTCCTCGATGGCCATTTTGATCTGGTTGTACCCAGAGTAGGCGTCGAGGAAGCATAGCGACTATGAGCCGGCGGTGGAATCGATGATTTGGTCGATCCGCGGGAGGACGAATTGTTCCTTCGGGCAGGCGCTGTTTAAGTTTGTGTAATCGATACACATCCTCCAGGTCCCGTTCTTCTTCTCGACCAGGACTGGGTTTGCCAGCCACTTGGAGTGCTTGATTGGCCGTATGAAGCCTGCAACGAGTAGGCGCTACACTTCTTCGGCTATGGATCGGCGGCGCTCTTCATTGAAGGGCCGCAGCGACTGCTTGACGGGTCGCACTTTGGGGTCGGCATTGAGTTTGTGCTCAGCGAGTTCCCTCGGGACACCAGGAATGTCAGATGGCTTCCATGCGAAGATGTCCCTGTTCTCACGGAGGAACTCGATGAGCGCGCCTTCCTATGTGTAGGGTTCGCAGCATAGAAAACAAAAATTTTCCTACGATGTGAACTATATACCAAGATCTATCTACTAGATAAAAACAACGGGCGTATGTATATCCGTAGAGAACATACCCTTGAAGACCGACAAAGCTTAACGAGTTCAACTCGTGGTTGATGTAGACGATCTCTTGCCGATCTCAAGATCGAGAGGAAGTCCTAGCTCCGCAAATCAGCAGCGCATCCGTGCTCGCACACACGTTCGAGGCACCGAGCAAACTCCGCCTCCTCGCTCCAGCGATGCAGCGGAAGCACAACTCTTTCTTGCCGAATAGCCACCGGGAACATGTATCTCGCTAGTCCGAGACCATGGGGGATAAATTCTAGAGGGGGAGAGAGATCCTTCACGAGGAGGTGTGTGAGACAAGTGAGGAGGGGGGCTCCTTTTATAGGAGGAGGGGGGGGAACCCCAAGGGGGTGGCCGGTGCATGGGGCTGCCCCCTTGCCCTCCCCTATTCATGTGGGTGGACACTCCACTCACAAATCTCCTTTAAATTCCCTCCACTCAAAAGTCCACTCAAATTCACATTAAATTTCCACCAAATTTAATGCAAACTCTCATTAAATAAAACTCTTTTATTTTATTCAGAATTTTGTCAATTACTTTAATGACAAACATTCACAAATAACCCCTTGCTAGAATTCTATTTCACATGCATAACCACTTTATGCAATTTCACCCGAAAACCTGTTTCGGTATCTAGTGAAATAAATTCCTGCGCTTGTTCATTCTTTCGGCATGAAACATTTGCTCCAATTGGATGTCGGTGTCTCTTAAGTGTGTCACCCTACGGTTCGTGAATAATGCGGACATGATCGAGACCCCTCTCGGATCAATAATCAGAAGCGGGATCTGGAGACCCATACTGACTCCCACACATTCAACGATGACTTTCTTGTGATCGTCGGAACCTTTTACGCTAGTATCTTAATCCCTTTGTTTCACGATATATTACATGTCCGAGATTCGATCATCGGAATCTCCATACCTAGTTTGATCTCATTACCGACATGCACTCTTTTCTCGTTCCTGTGATATAACATTCTAGTGATCAAATCACTTGCTTGCAAGCTAATCAATGTGATATCACCGAGAGGGCCCAGAGTATATCTATCCGTCATCGGGATGAACAAATTCCACTCTCGATCCATGAGCCTCAACATAACACTTTATTAGTTCTGAATCCATCTTTATAATCACCCTGTTACGGTGTGACGTTTGATGTTATCAAGAAACTCTTCCGGTGTTAGTGATTGACATGATCTCATGGTCTAAGGATTAGGATCACTTCGTAAGTTGTTTTAGCAATATAAACTCAATGACTTTGATCGTAATGCTATACTTCGGATGAATGTTCATCACACCATTACACTAATGTTGTGATCCCGTTATTAACAACATCCAATGTCCATGATCAGGAAACCTTGATCATCTTGTTAATCAACGAGCTAGTTTATGAGAGAGGCATAACTAGGAACTTTCTGTTTGTTTATTAAACACACATGTATTAACGTTATCGTATTAATACAATTATAGCATGCAAAATAAACATCTATCATATACTTGGAATACACATAATAAACACTTTATTATTGCCTCTCAGGGCATATTCCCTTCAGTCTCCCACTTGCACTAGAGACAATAATCTAGTTACATAGTGATAAATCTAACACCCATTGAGTTCTGGTGTTGATCATGTTTTGCTCTAGGGAGAGTTTTAGTCAACGGATCTGCTACATTGAGATCCGTATGTACTTTACAAATCTTTATATCTCCATCCTTGACATGCTCGCGGATGGAGTGAAACCGGCGCTTAATATGCTTGGAATGCTTGTGAGACCTTGGCTCTTTGGCATTGGCAATGGCACCATTGTTGTCACAATAGATCACCATTGGGTCCAACGCGTTTGCCACCACTCCTAGTTCGGATATGAACTCCTTCATCCAAACTGCTTCCTGAGCCGCTTCTGAAGCAGCAACATATTCGGCCTCCGTTGTTGATCCCGCTACCACAGGTTGTTTGGAGCTCCTCCAACTAACCGCTCCGCCATTCATGAGAAATACGTATCCGGATTGAGACTTAGAGTCATCCGGATCGGTGTCAAAGCTAGCGTCGACATAACACTTAGCGACGAGCTCTTCTTCACCTCCGTATACAAGAAACATATCCTTAGTTCTTCGTAAGTACTTAAGAATATTCTTGACCGCTATCCAGTGTTCCGAACCTGGATCCGATTGGTACCTACTAGTCAAACTAATAGCATGTGCCACATCTGGTCTTGTACATAGCATGGCGTACATTATAGAGCCTATGGCTGAAGCATAGGGGACTTTGTCCATTATCTCTCTTTCTTCCGCCAAAGCCGGACTTTGAGTCTTAGTCAATGTCTTGCCTTGCAACATAGGTAAGAACCCCTTCTTACTTCCGTCCATTTTAAACTTCTTTAAAATCTTATCAAGGTATGTACTTTGCGATAGCCCTATTAGGCGCCTAGATCTATCTCTATAGATCTTTATGCCTAATATGTATGACGCTTCACCTAGGTACTTCATTGAAAATTTGCTGTTTAGATAACTTTTAACACTGTTTAAAAGATCTATATCATTTCTGATCAATAATATGTCATCCACATATAATATCAGAAATGCCACATTGCTCCCACTCACTTTCTTGTAAATACAAGCTTCTCCATAAGTTTGGACAAATCCATACTCTTTGATCACCTCATCAAAGCGGAGATTCCAACTTCGTGATGCTTGCTTCAATCCATAGATGGATCGCTGAAGCTTGCACACCTTGTTAGCATCCTTAGGATCGACAAAACCCTTTGGTTGTATCATATACAACTCTTCTTCAATATTACCATTGAGAAACGCGGTTTTGACATCCATCTGCCATATCTCATAATCGAAATATGCAGCAATTGCTAACATAATCCTAACCGACTTTAGCATCGCTACGGGAGAGAAAGTCTCATCGTAGTCAACTCCTTGAATTTGTCGAAACCCATTTGCGACAAGTCGAGCTTTATAGACGGTCACATTACCATCAGCATCAGTTTTCCTTTTGAAAATCCATTTGTTCTCCACGGCCTTTCGGTCGTGAGGTAATTCCACCAAGTTCCAAACTTGATTTTCATACATGGATTCCATCTCGGATTTCATGGCTTCTAACCATTTGTTGGAATCCGGGCTCATCATCGCTTCTTCATAAGTCGCAGGTTCATCATTTTCATCAACCATGAAATTCATGACAGGATTTCCGTACAGCTCGGGAGCTGCACGCGTCCTGTTTGACCTGTGAGGTACGGTAGTACTCTCTTTCGGAGTTTCATGATCATTATCATTAGTTCCCTCTTCAACAGGTGGAGCCAACTCCGGAACAACTTCCGGTGCTGCGCTACTCGCCATACTTTGAAGAGAAGGTTCCACAACCTCTTCGAGTTCTACCTTCCGACTACTCACACCTTTCGCGAGAAACTCTTTCTCTAGAAAGGATCCATTCTTGGCAACAAAAACCTTGCCCTCGGATCTGTGATAGAAGGAATACCCAATAGTTTCTTTAGGGTATCCTATGAAGAAGACGCATTTTTCCGCTTTGGGTTCGAGTTTATCCGGTTGAAGTTTCTTCACATAAACATCGCATCCCCAAACTTTAAGAAATGACAGCTTAGGTTTGTTTCCAAACCACAATTCATACGGTGTCTTTTCAACAGATTTAGATGGTGCCCGATTTAAAGTGAATGCAGCAGTTTCTAGTGCATAACCCCAAAATGACAACGGCAAGTCCGTCAGAGACATCATAGATCGAACCATATCTAATAAAGTACGATTACGACGTTCCGACACACCATTTCGCTGGGGTGTTCCGGCATGTGTGAGTTGTGAAACAATTCCACACTCTTTCATGTGAGTGCTAAACTCGTAACTTAGATACTCACCTCCACGGTCGGACCGTAGAAATTTGATCTTTCTATTACGATGATTTTCCACTTCATTCTGAAATTCCTTGAACTTTTCAAAGGTTTCAGACTTGTGTTTCATCAAGTAGATATAACCGTATCTACTCAAATCATCCGTGAAAGTAACAAAATAATGATATCCACCTCGCGCCGACACACTCATTGGACCACATACATCAGAATGTATGATTTCCAATAAATCTGTCGCCCGTTCCATTGAACCGGAAAACGGCGTTCTAGTCATCTTGCCCATAAGGAATGGCTCACATGTATCAAATGATTCATAATCAAGTGATTCCAAAAGTCCATCCGAATGGAGCTTCTTCATGCGTCTAATGCCAATATGACCTAGACGGCAGTGCCACATATATGCGGATATATCATCATTAAGTTTAATCCTTTTAGCATCAACATTATGAATATGTGTAACATTATCATCGAGATCTAATAGAAATAAACCATTCATCATCGGTGCATGACCATAAAAGATTTCATTCATATAAATGGAACAACCATTGTTCTCGGATTTAAATGAATAACCACTTCGCATCAAACACGATCCAGATACAATGTTCATGCTCAGTGCAGGCACCAGATAACATTTATTCAAGTTTATAACTAATCCCGACGGCAAGTGGAGAGGCAGCGTTCCGACGGCGATCACATCAACGCTTGATCCATTGCCGACACGCATCTTGACCTCACCCCTTGCTAGAGGTCGCTTGTTCCGCAGCCCCTGATTCGAGTTACAAATATTAGCAACTGAACCGGTATCAAATACCTAGGTGCTACTGCGAGCACTAGTCAAGTACACATCAATAACATGTATATCATATATACCTTTGTTTGCCTTGCCGGCCTTCTTGTCTGCCAGATACTTGGGGCAGTTGCGCTTCTAGTGGCCAGTCCCCTTACAATAGTAGCACTCAGAATCAGACTTAGGTCCAACTCGGGGTTTCTTTTCAGGCGCGGCAACCGGCTTGCCGCCCTTACTTCCCTTCCGTTTTCCCTTCTTGTCTTTCTTGAAACCAGTGTTCCTATTGATCATCAACACTTGATGTTCCTTTTTGATCTCCACTTCTGCAGTTTTAAGCATTGACAGAAGCTCGGGGAGAGACTTCTTCATGCCTTGCATATTATAGTTCATCACGAAGCTCTTATAGCTAGGTGGCAGAGACTGCAGAACACGATGGATGCCTAAGTCAATGGGAATCGATATTCCCAAGGACACAAGCTTATCGGCGTAACCCGACATCTTGAGTACATGCTCACTAATGGAGCTGTGCTCTTCCATCATGCAGCTAAAGAACTTTTCTGAAGCGTTGTAGCTCTCTACAACAGCATGTGTGCCGAAAATCATTTTCAACTCACCCATTGTATCAAATGCATTGCCGTTTTCGAAATGCTTTCGAAGTTCCGGCTCTAGCCCATACAATATGCCGCAATGAACTAAGTTGTGGTCCTCCTGACGAGTCTGATAGACATTCTTCTCCTCGTCAGGGGCATCATCTAAAGGTGGGGGGCCTAACGGCGCTTCTAGCACATATTGCTTTTGTGCAGCAGAGAGGAGAATCCTCAAATTCATGGCCCATTCGGTAAAGTTGCTACCGTTCGTTGCTAGTTTCTCTTTCTCCATGAACACATTGAAATTAAAAGCAGGTGGTGCCATCTACAACAGAATTTGTAAAGTTTAGACTAAGTGTATGATAGATTGAGTTCAACTAATCTATATTACGAATGAACTCCCACTCAAAAAAGACATCCCTCGTGCCTTTTTGGTGATTACATGAACCAAATCCACTACACCAAGTCCGATCATCACGTGAGTCGGTATAGCTTCAAAGGCGAGCATCAAATGGGCATCATATCAACTATATGACTCATGCTTAACCTTTCGGTCCGTGTTCCGAGGCCATGTCTGTACATGCTAGGATCGCCAAGTTAGAACCTTAGTATTCGCGTGTGTAACTATTTTACACCCGAAATATGGTCGTGGATCCAAGAACACTCGATCATCACGTGATGTCTTGGAGCGACGAAAACATAATCGGTGCATACTAAAGTAAGAACACATTCTTATCTTGATATTTAAATGAGGGATCATCTTATTATGCTAACAAAGCTCTAAACAAGCAATATAAGATGCTATCAAAACATCTTATGTTTATTAGTGAAATGATATGGTTCCCGCAGATGATCTCTATCATGTGCATCGTGGTATGATCACTATCATACCTATATGTGTAAATCCAAGGTCTATGGATTTTACACGCTATGTGTGTTGTAAGAGTATCATCTCATACTTCTACTTACAACACTACCATATCATAACACTAGCCCAGCAACAATCTAAACTAGACGCCTCTAATTTATCCATTGCAAGTTTTACGTGGCTTAGGGCTTTCGAGATAGAACCGTTCTTACCTACGAACATGAACCACAACGAGGATAATCAAATTGTTGACAACTCGCTTGCAAAATAGATATTGACTATAGTAGGAGAGACAGACACCCGCTAGCCACTTATGCAAACTAGTTGCATGTCAAGCGTGGAACAGGTCTCATGTGCGAGGACATGTAAAGTTTGTCCGGGCCACTTCATCCCACTATGCCACCAATATCCAAAATTACAACAAAGGAGCAACAACATGATCATCATCGCCCACATACTCATATGTGTACTACCCGTGTAAAGTATCTACGCATAGATCCGGCTCTGATACCACTGTAGGGTTCGCAGCATAGAAAACAAAAATTTTCCTACGATGTGAACTATATACCAAGATCTATCTACTAGATACAAACAACGGGCGGATGTATATCCGTAGAGAACATACCCTTGAAGACCGACAAAGCTTAACGAGTTCAACTCGTGGTTGATGTAGACGATCTCTTGCCGATCTCAAGATCGAGAGGAAGTCCTAGCGCCGCAAATCAGCAGCGCATCCGTGCTCGCACACACGTTCGAGGCACCGAGCAACCTCCGCCTCCTCGCTCCAGCGATGCAGCGGAAGCACAACTCTTTCTTGCCGAATAGCCACCGGGAACATGTATCTCGCTAGTCCGAGACCATGGGGGATAAATTCTAGAGGGGGAGAGAGATCCTTCACGAGGAGGTGTGTGAGACAAGTGAGGAGGGGGGCTCCTTTTATAGGAGGAGGGGGGAACCCCAAGGGGGTGGCCGGCGCATGGGGCTGCCCCCTTGCCCTTCCCTCTTCATGTGGGTGGACACTCCACTCACAAATCTCCTTTAAATTCCCTCCACTCAAAAGTCCACTCAAATTCCCATTAAATTTCCACCAAATTTAATGCAAACTCTCATTAAATAAAACTCTTTTATTTTATTCAGAATTTTGTAAATTACTTTAATGACAAACATTCACAAATAACCCCTTGCTAGAATTCTATTTCACATGCATAACCACTTTATGCAATTTCACCCGAAAACCTGTTTCGGTATCTAGTGAAATAAATTCCTGCGCTTGTTCATTCTTTCGGCATGAAACATTTGCTCCAATTGGATGTCGGTGTCTCTTAAGTGTGTCACCCTACGGTTCGTGAATAATGCGGACATGATCGAGACCCCTCTCGGATCAATAATCAGAAGCGGGATCTGGAGACCCATACTGACTCCCACACATTCAACGATGACTTTCTTGTGATCGTCGGAACCTTTTACGCTAGTATCTTAATCCCTTTGTTTCACGATATATTACATGTCCGAGATTCGATCATCGGTATCTCCATACCTAGTTTGATCTCGTTACCGACATGCACTCTTTTCTCGTTCCTGTGATATAACATTCTAGTGATCAAATCACTTGCTTGCAAGCTAATCAATGTGATATCACCGAGAGGGCCCAGAGTATATCTATCCGTCATCGGGATGAAAAAATTCCACTCTCGATCCATGAGCCTCAACATAACACTTTATTAGTTCTGAATCCATCTTTATAATCACCCTGTTACGGTGTGACGTTTGATGTTATCAAGAAACTCTTCCGGTGTTAGTGATTGACATGATCTCATGGTCTAAGGATTAGGATCACTTCGTAAGTTGTTTTAGCAATATAAACTCAATGACTTTGATTGTAATGCTATACTTCGGATGAATGTTCATCACACCATTACACTAATGTTGTGATCCCGTTATTAACAACATCCAATGTCCATGATCAGGAAACCTTGATCATCTTGTTAATCAACGAGATAGTTTATGAGAGAGGCATAACTAGGAACTTTCTGTTTGTTTATTAAACACACATGTATTAACGTTTCCGTATTAATACAATTATAGCATGCAAAATAAACATCTATCATATACTTGGAATACACATAATAAACACTTTATTATTGCCTCTCAGGGCATATTCCCTTCACTATGCTGGGCTCATGCCCGTCCCGATCGTCACTGTTTGGCTGGAGTCGCCTAGGACCAGCTCGACGGTGCGGGTATGCGTCGTTGCCTCGAAGGCAGTGGAGTTGCCGCCCTCCAAGTTGGGCTTCTTGAGTATGGTGGGGTCATCATTGTTGACCCCGCTCGCGTACTTGGCGAGCTCCTCGGCGTGGTTGGCATCTGCCGCGATGATGGCGTCGGCGAGTTCGGCTCCTTTGGTCTCGCACTCGGCCGCCATGTCGGGGTCGCCGTGGATGGTGATGATGCCGCACGGCCCGGGTAGCTTCATCGCATTGTATGCGTAGTGGGGCGCTGCCATGAACTTGGCGAACGCCTGGCGCCCTAGGACGCAGTGGTAGGGGCTGTCGAAGGGCACCAGCTCGAAGACGATTCGCTCGGTGCGGAAGTTTGCCGGTGTGCCGAAGGTGACTGGCAGCGTCACCTTACCGATCGGGTATGCCTTCTGACCGGGGACGATACCATGGAACATGGTGTAGGTCGTCTCAATCATCGACTGCGGGAGCCGCAGTCACCTGAAGGTGTCCAGGTACAGGATGTTGATGGAGCTGCCGCCGTCCATAAATGTTTTGGCGAGCCAGTAGTCTCCCACCTTGGGCTTGACCACCAGGGCGACTCGGCCTGGGTACTCGATCCGTGGCGAGTGGTCCTGGCGGCTCCAAGTGATTGGTTGCTCAGACCAGTTGAGGAACTGGGGGATATCCACCTGGGCCACCGCGTTGACGGCGATGGAGCGGGCGATGATCTTCTTCTCATGCTTCGTGTTGAAGCCTGTGAAGGTGTGGAGCTTACCGGCGGCGCTGCCGAATTTTCCGCCATTTGGCGGGTTGTTGTCGGGGTCCTCCCGCGCGCGCCGTGCCTTCTCGATCTCTTGGAGAGAGTGGAAGTCGGCGGTCATGTGCATGGCGGGCTTCCCTTCCCTGTAGTGAAATACACAAGGTTGGTTAAGAATGGCCGTGGGATCGAACCTCGGCTTCGCCTTGTAGTTGCCGCCGTAGCGGCGCTGTCCCCCATCGCGGCGGAAGCTCTTGGGCTCGCACTGCGCGTAACCAGCGTTGGCGACGAAGTCGACTCTCCCGTCACTGCGGAGCTTGTCGGTGAGGCGAGTGTTGCTGTAGCGTAGGTCGGGTCGCCTCCCGTTGTCGTGGCCGCTCGTGCGGCGGTGTCCCCCCGACTCGTCGTCGGTTTCTTGGTTTGGGCCCTCCTCCGCATACCTTTTGGCGATCTCTAGGAGATCCGATATGTTGTCGAGTGTGCGGTACGCTCGTTTTAGCTTGGCGACCAGGGGCTCGTAGCGGCACGAGGTCTTGAAGTAGTGGATCGCGGTGTCTGGGTGGATGCCGACCGCATTGTACCACCGATCTTGCCACCGTTGGACCCAACTGCGGGTCGACTCGCGAGGTACCTGGACGCACCGTTCCAGGTCCTCGATGGTGGTGGCGCGGGTGTATGAACCCTCGAAGTGCCTGACGAAGGCCTCGTGCATCTCTTCCCAGGAGTCGATGCTATCCGCGGGAAGAGTGTTAATCCACTGCCTGCACGCCCCCTCCATCATCAGGGGAAGGTAGCGGGCAGCTAGTAGATCGGTGTGGCCGGCGATCCCCATCGCCATGAGGTAGGTATCCAGCCACACGGAGGGATCGTACGAAGGGTCGTACTTATCTATTTCGTTCGGCGCTTTGAAGTTCGTCGGGTATCTTTTGCCTCGAATCATCGGTCCGAAGCACTGGGGCCCGATTCGGCTCAGCGATCCCCTCGGCTCACCGTCACGGCGGTTGGTGAGGGTATGCCGCAGGTCGTCAGGCTGGCGTGCGCGCCAGATCTGTTTGTCGATGATGTGGGTGCGGGCGTCGACGGGTTGCCCGTTCGCGGCGACGAAGTTGGTCACCGGCCGGGGATCGTTGGTGGAGGGTGCCGCGTTCGCGGGTCAGTGTTGGAGCTGTAGTGGTTTGGGTGGCGGGCAGTTGAGAGTGTTCGCCGCCATGGGGCGGCCGCTCGAGGCCGCCTTGCTTCCTGATGAATGCGAGTACATCTGACCCTGTGAGTCGACGCCCGCGTTTTGTTGCTCGACCGTTTTGGCGAGCAGGGCCCTGGCGTACTGGATCTACAGGGCGCCTTCCCTAGTGGCTTCAATGTTGTTGACTGCTGCTCGGCCCGCGACAAGGTTGTCCATTGGGGTGGAGAATAGAGGGAGGCCGTTCACGTCTCGCTCCCGTGAGGAGACCATGATCCTTGGCTGGTCCCTGGGGGGAGCGCGATTGGGTGGCGGTGGGGGCCGAGTGCTTCCTCCTGGTGGCACGTTCTCGCAGATCGCGCGCTCGGCCGCGCGGGCCGGGTCATTCTCGTCATCGAAATTCAGGGCGCGCCCCTGGACGGTGGGGTTCAGGCGCGACCTGATTCGGAGCTGGTGGCAGCGCGACAGCTCCTGCGCTGTCACCTGCTCGAGGCAAACAAATTTGCGCTCAGCTTGTTCCTTGCGGACTGCTTCCGCCAGCTTCAGGCGGAGTTCCTCGACCTCCGTTGCCGTCGCGTTTGGCGGGTCGACGCCAGTCGCCATGTAGGTCGCGGTGTGACGGGCGGTTCCGTCGCGGAGGTTGGCGGAGTTCTCCGATCCGGAGTCAAAGTCGAAGATCCCGAGGATAGAGGGATCCTCGAAGTCTCCGACGTTGGAGACCTGGGTGATGGAGCCCGCGGGTGACGCGGTGACGATGGATCCGGCGAGTGACGCCAGGGTCGCCGAATCGGCGTCGTCGTTGAGGGCCGCGTCTTTCGTGGCTGCGGTGGTTTCGGCCACGTTGCTGTGGGCCGAGTTGTACTCGAAGGCAAGGCGGTGGATCGTGCGGATCTGGCTCTCAGAGAGCCGGTCGCGTGGCGGCGACTCGCGGATGCGAGCCGAGTCCTCCGAGACGATGACGTCGGTGAGGCCGACGAAGAGGCTGATCGCGCCAACTGGCAGGATCATGTTGTGTGTGACGGGTCGTGCCGCCGGGACGTAGCTGCTCGACAAGATCTAGAGCATCTCGCCGATCGCGATCAAGCGGCCGGTGGCGATCGACTCGTTGATGGGTAGATTGGATCTCGCCGCAGAACACCGGCCTGACCGGCCAGGCCCCACGGTGGGCGCCACTGTCGTGTGAATGACCACGGCAGATGCTGCAATCGGCAGCGAGTAGTAGAACATGGGGCAAGGGCGGCTAGCCATCTGCGGTGCGAGATGAGGGCTGAGACACAAGGATTTACCCAGGTTCGGCCCCCCGGAGGGTAAAGACCTACTCCTGCTAGATTGTATTATGGTGAGAGTACAATGGGGCGAGCTCGACGGCTAGGCGGCGAGTCGCTTGGGTGCATGATGGAACGTATCCTCTATGCGTCCTCTAGGGAGGTTTATATAGACTCACCTCCCTAGGGTTTACAGATCTCAACCGAATCAGTTAAGGATTCGATGACTCTATGACCTAGTCTGACTGGGCCTATCTACGCTTCTGGGCCTTCAGATTCCAGTCGCTTGAGTCCACGCCAAATCTTGATCCAGTCGCCATCCTGCAGGCCCACTCGCTGGCGCTTGGGCCATTAGGAAACGTCCTGCTGGGCATACCCCGGTAGGCATATCCCCATCAGTAGTCCCCGAGGCCGTCGTTGATTTGTCGCAGGCGTTCGCTGGCAGTCAGAGTATGCGGGTCCAATGCGGACGTCCAGTCGAATCGGCGGCGGACTCCTGAATAAAGGAAAAACTAGTCATTTTAGTCGCAATAACGGCGGCCAATCATGTCGCAGCTCGGCGAACGGGTCGGCGAATACTCAGCCACTGTTATAGTGATTGGGTCGGCGAATCGTCGAGTCGCGTGGAGCGACGAGTCGAATGGATGAAGTTGGACTGTCAATTGGGGTCAAACTAGCCATTGGGATAATCCAACGGTAACTTCGGCGCAATTACCGCGTAGTAACGGCTCCCGAAATTGGCGGGTAGCGACCGCTATATAAGGAGAATGATAGGCGAACGGGGAAACACTTCTTCGTTCTTCTGGGCCACTCGCTGGTGCTTGGGCCATTAGGAAACGTCCTGCTGGGCATACCCCGGTAGGCATATCCCCATCAGGGATCCCTTTTGCTAAATCACCCCCTCTTGTGTAAGCTTATTTCCCTCCGACATTGTCCATTTGTCTGTATTGTTCCTGTACTTATGCATTTTACACGTTTCAGAAAGAAAGCCACGACCATCTTGAAGAAGACCTCCAAAACTTCGGGGGCTTCTAGAACCATCAAGGATATGCTGCATCGCGACGCATCTCCTGCCATCGTCCCTGTCACTCCACCCGTCCAGCCTTCGTCTGCCCCAACAAGCTCACAAGCTAGAGAAGCATCTGGCCCTTCCGCCATGGAAGTGGACTCAGGCGCCTCTACAGAGCTCGTTGTTGTCGGCGAACAGGTGACGCAGGAGAGTGCCACACACCAAATGACTGAAGCTCCGGCTAAGGATGCCATGGATAGCGGTAAGGCGGTGGTGGAAGGTGATACATCTGCCAAAGGCGGCGCCCCCGCACCCAAGAAGACCATCGAGTTTCCGAAGATAGTCTATCCGGTACTTATGCCGGGTAGCACTTCTCTGGTTCCTGGTGCGGCACCGACATCTCCAACGTGTGGTCTAGAGGAGCTTCTCCGGCAAGCAGAAATCCTGCAAGGAAACAGTGTATCCTTCGGCAAGCTGCTGGCTGAGAGTGCTACCAACCTCAAGACCATTGCACTTGTAAGTTATATTTGCCTTTTTGCATTTCATATGAATATCCCACTGTATCCCCCGAGGATTTAGACGGAAAACCATAGGACTTTGCGTTTAAATGCTCTAAGAGTGACTAAGCTAGAAAACTTCTCACTATAGCCCCCAAGCATATAGGTGGAATGAATTATTCCGACTAGATGCTTTAAGAGTAGCATACACAGTGTTTATAAATTTCGATACTATAGCCCCCAAGCTTCTAATTGTAACTGAATTAGTTCCGACTAGATGCTTAAAGAGAAGCTAAGCATACATCTAAGTAAAAACTTTATACTGTAGCCCCTAAGCTTCTAATCAAAAACTGAATTAGTTCTGACTAGATGCTTAAAGAAAGACTAAGCACATTGCTAAGTTAAAAACTCGCGCTGTAGCCCCCGAGCGTCTAGGTGGAAAATTTTCCGGCTAGATGCTCCAAGTAGAGCAAACAACGTTTAACTTTCTTTTTTCCATAGAATGAGAATGCTCGGAGGGGCATGGCCAACGACAAGTACCAGAATATGCGCGCGGACTTGGAAGCTAAAAAGGGTAAAACTGCCTTCTTGAAGGAACAGATCATCAAGAGCAAGCGTCTGTTTTTACTTTCTTTTTGTATTCCAACTTGATCTTGTGTATTCTCTGAGTACTCACTGTGTACTTTTCTTTGTCCGACTTGCAGAAACCATTGCCAAGGCTAAGGACATTGCCGAGCAATCCAAGCATATTCATGAGATGGATAACGAGAACAAGATCCTCAAGCAGGAGAGGAAGGACATGCTAAAGATGCATGAAGAATCAATGAAATCCCTGCAGGACTCTGCCACCGAGGAGATGAACCGCTTGAAGGAGGAGATCGCGATCTTAAAAGATCAGAAGAAAGCTGCCGATGAGCAGAATCAACGCCATCATGAAGCGTACAAGCTCCTCCAACAAGAACGGGACTCCTTGGCGGGTACTCTCTGGCAAGCCGAGGCTAGCATCTTCAGTAAGTGATTCTCCGTCTTGGATTTCTGTAGTCTGGATACTTTGATTTTTTTAACTCATACGCTCCTTTGTCGGGAATTCGCAGCTCCTATGGGTTTATCCCGGTCACCTCCTCCGGCAAAAGAATGCATGGTCCTTGCCTAAAAATTTATCAACACCGCCATCGCGCAGGACAAAGAGATTGCCATGCCCCTCCAGATCAATATCAAGGCGTCATACTTTGTGGAGAAGTTCTCCGAGATCCTGCGCCGAGCCCCAGAGCGTATCACAAGCTGGAAAGCTTCATGTGCATGGGTCGGTGCAAGGATGGTGCTGTCCATGGTCAAGGCACATTACGAGGATGCCGACATCGACACGGTAACCTCTGGTATCCCCAACGTAGATGACGAAGGCCAAAACATAAACCACGAATCTATCTTGGCGTCACTCGCGGGTTATGACACCAGAGTTGCCGACTTGGTCGATGTTAACGTGTTCGTGCCAATGAATACCATCGATGGAGGCAACCAAAACTCCTCTGAGTCCCTCAACACTGCCGACTTTGAGGGTGACTCTCCTGCTGCCGATGATGTTGCTTCCAAGTCGCCTGCTCCATAGGAATAAAAAACAATTTGAAATATTTGTTTCTTCTGTACCTTGTTATGCGGAAAAACTATGTGTTAACTTAAGGCGGAAAACAATGGTGTATGTCCTGCTACTTAAGAACTATTTCCAGCATGTATATATTTTTTTAAGCAAGTGCTGGCTTATCCATTACTTTGATTTTTATGCTTGACTTTTCGTGAGTCGGAAGACTCATTGTCGGAACCATGCGCTCAGGTGATGATTCCCAATGGCACTGTCAATAACCTAAGCACAAAATCGCCGACAATAAGTGCCAAAAGTCACTACTCCAGAATCCACATAAAAACGACAAAGAACATGTGGGCCAGAAAACTTAAGCTAATGCCCGTAGGCGGAATTTTCACAAGTGCAATTGCAAAGCTTATGCATAAAGGTTTTATACGATCCAAAAATGAACACTAAAGGAGGTAAAAGACTCAGAAATATGAGTGAACCAAAGAGCTTTATTTCATTGATCATATAAGAGGTACACAATTAGATAAAAAATGCTAAGTGTAGAAAGGACGTAGCTGTGCTATGTTCCATGGCCGATCAAGATCCGGTAGTAATCATCCAAGTCAGGTCGCTTACGCTTATGATCCTTGTTCGGTCTATCCTTCAGTTCACGATTGTCAACGAGGTAGTAAGACCCATTGAGTAGCGCCTTGCTTATGATGAACGGTCCTTCCCATGGCGGGGATACTTTGTGTGACTTCTTCTGCTTAAGTCGGAGCACTAAATACCCCTCTTTAAACGAGTGATGCCTAACACGGTGACTATGGTACCTGCGTAGCTTCTGCTGGTAGATGGCAGACCTTTAGCATGCCAGAACGCGCTCCTCCTCGAGAAGGTCCACATCTAGGTGTCTGGATTCTTCAGCATCATCTTCGTCGTAGGCGGAAACCCTTGGTGCATCATGAAGTATGTCAGAAGGTAGGATGGCTTATGCTCCATATACCATGAAGTAAGGGGTGTAGCCGGTGGATCTGTTGGGTGTAGTTCGTAAACTCCACATCACAGATGGCAATTCTTCTGCCTAGGCTCCAACTTCTCTATGTAGCGGTGCCTCAAGACGTGGCTTTATTCCCTGCATAATTAATCCATTTGCTCGCTCAACCTGACCATTGGATTGTGGATGTGCCACATATGCAAGGTCAAGTCGGATGCCCTTCTCCCAACAATATGCCTCCACTTCTTCGAGTGACAAGTTGCTACCATTGTCGGTGATAATGCTATGTGGGAGACCAAATCTCACCACTAGATCCTGGACAAACCTGACGGCAGTTGCCCCATCAAGCTTTCTAATGGGTTTAGCTTCTATCCATTTAGTGAATTTATCAACTGCTACTAGCAGATGCGTAAACCCACATGGTGCCATATGTAACGGTCCCACCATGTCTAGCCCCCATACTGCAAACAACCAAGTTATTGGTATTGTTCGCAATTCTTCAGCAGGAACATGTGGTTGTCGGGCATAATACTGGCATCCCATGCATGTCTCAACCATCCTGTCGGCATCCGCCTTCGCGGTCAGGCAGTAGAATCCTTGCCGGAAGGCTTTCGTGACCAACGATCGAGGAGCGGCGTGATGCCCGCAATCTCCAAGATGGATTTCGCATAGGATTTCAATACCTTCCAGCTGGGAAACACACTTAAGGTATACACCAGTAGTGCTCATTTTGTAGAGATGTCCATTGATTATGGTATAGCCCTTCACTCGACGTACTATTTGCCGTCTTTCGACTTCTTCGCCAGGCAAAGTTCCGTGTTCGAGATATTCCGTGAACAGTTTTGTCCAAGCCGGAGGGATCTTTACCACAATGTGGACGAAAGAGTCAACTCTATTCGGGTTGTCGATGTCTGCCTTCATGGATGGTGTCCATAGATGCTCTAGGAAAACTCCTGGAAGAATTAATTTGCACCCTGAACCAAGCTTAGACAATAGATCAGCTGCCTCGTTTTGCTCCCTAGGTACATACTTGACCTCGTAGCCCAAGAAGCTCTTGGCTATCTCGTCCACTTCGTCTCGATATGCCGCCATCATAGGGTTCTGTGCATTCCAGGTGCCAGCCACCTTTTGGGCAACCAAGTCAGAATCTCCACAGCAAACTATGCGCTTGATGCCAATATCCTTGGCTACACGTAATCCGTGAATGAGTGCTTCATACTCCACCATGTTGTTCATAGCCTCGAAGTGGATCTGCAGAACATAGTGTATATTGTCCCTAGTTGGTGACTATAGCAGTACACTAGACCCCGAGCCGTTGAGCAGCTTTGATCCGTCGAAGTGCATCACCCAGTACTCTGGTTCCGACAACGGAGTAGCATCTGGCATCTCCGTCCAATCTGCAATAAAATCTGCCAAGGCTTGTGATTTGATAGCGTCGCGTCTCTTGTAGGTGATCCCGAAGGCGGCAAGTTCAATGCCCCACTTCGCGACCCTTCCCGTGGCGTCGCTGTTGTTGATAATGTCGGACAGTGGAGTCGTGCTCACCACTGTGATTGGGTGCTCCTGAAAGTAATGTCCCAGCTTCCGAGAAGCGAGAAATACTCCATAAGCTATGTTCTGGTAGTGCGGGTAATGCTACTTGGACTCCGTCAAGACCTCGCTTACAGAGTAAACTGGTCGTTGAACTCCGTGCTCATAGCCTGGTTCCTTCTGCTCTACCACGACGACGATGCTAATTACTCGGTTGGTTGCCGCCATGTAAATTGACATGGGCTCTCCAGGCTCGGGTGCTGCAAGGATGGGCGCTGAGGAAAGAATCTCCTTGAGCTGCTTCAATGCTGCATCTGCTTCGTCCATCCACGTAAATTTTTGCACCTTCTTCAACAACTTGTACAGCGGCAGGGCCTTCTCTCCAAGTCGGCTGACGAACCGACTAACTGCTGCAACACAACCTGTTAGTCGTTGAATGTCTTTTAGGCATGTCAGATGGTTTATATTTAAGATGGCCTTGATTTTCTCCGGCTTGACCTCGATTCCACGCTGGGAAACGATGATGCCCAACAATTTGCCGGATGGAACCCCGAAGACGCACTTCTTAGGGTTAAGCATCATGTTGTATTTCCGGAGATTATCAAAGGTTTCTTTTAAGTCGGAGATTAAGTCATTTGACTTTTTAGACATCACCGCTATATCTTCCACATAGGCGTGAACGTTCCGACCAATTTGGTCATGCAGGCAACGTTGCATTGTCCGCTGGTACGTAGCACCTGTGTTTTTCAGCCCAAGGGGCATCGTAACATAGAAAAACGTGACATATGGAGTAGTGAACGAAGTGGACAATTGGTCTGACTTCCTCATATTGATCTGGTGGTATCCTGAGTATGCATCGAGAAAACACAAAAGTTCCGATCCAGCGTCGAGTCAATGACTTGGTCAATGCGAGGCAAAGCAAACGGATCTTTGGGGCATGCTTTGTTCAAGTCAGTGTAATCAACGCACATTCTTAATTCTTTGGTTCCCTTTTTGGGGATAAGTACATGATTGGCCACCCATTGGGTGTGAAGGACTTCTCGGATAAAACTAGCCTTAAGTAACCTAGCTATCTCTTTGCCTATGGCGCGTCTCTTCTCATCTCCAAAGCGTCGTAGAGGTTGCTTCACTGGTTTGCATTTTGGATCAATGTTTAAGTTGTGCTCGGCAAGTTCCCTAGGTACACCTTTCATGTCGGCAGGTTGCCAGGCAAAGATGTCCATGTTCTCACGGAGGAACTCGATGAGTGCGCTTTCCTATTTGGGATCCAGGTTCGTCCCAATGGCGGTGGTCTTGGAGGCATCGCCTACAACAAGTTCCATCGGCTTGGTCTCGATGGCGGCCTTGAATGCTGGAACAGATTCGGAGATCTGTTTCTTCGACGCGGGCATCTCTGAGTCATCGACCTTGCTCTGGATCTCTTTGAACTCTTCGCTGTAGAGGACAGCTTCCGTGTAGGCTGCTTCATTAATCTCGTAGTCCCTTGCTTTGGTAAAGCTTCTGGATACGGTGATGACACCGTTTGGTCCGGGTATCTTGAGTTTGTTGTAGACGAAGCATGGCTTGGCCATGAAGACGTGGTACACGCTCTTGAAGGGGACCACCTCAAAGGTCATGCACTCTTGGCGGTAATTATTGACATCGCCAAAGGCAACCTGAAGTGTGATGCACCCAAGGGACCGAGCCTCCCGACCAGGAACTACGCCGTGAAAGATGGTTGTTGGTCCGCCTTAGGTTTGCCTCCGTCAAGTTCATCTTCTGCAGTGTATCCAGGTACATGATGTTGATGCTGCTTCCACTATCCACCATACATTTGGTGAACTCAATATCGTCAATCAAGGGGTTGATAACCATGGCGTATTGGTTCTCCATAGGGATAAGGTCTGGGTGATCCTTCCTGTCCCAAGTAATTGGAACCTCCGACCAACGCAGGTACTAGGTAACTGGGGGTAGAGTAGCCATCAGTATCCTCATAGAGGTCTTCTGTTGTCGGATGGTGGGGGTGCCAAGGAAAGTGTGGTAAACTGGTGCCTTCTTCTCGAAGGGGTTCTTGCCTTTGCCGTCGCTCTTGGTGGCGTGCTTGGGGTCAACATCCTTGTCCATGTCACTTGAATCCTTGGACTCCTCCTCCTTCTTCTTCCCTTCCCTTGCCTCGCTCTCTGTTCTTCCGACTTTGCTTATAGCCGGACTCCGGGTCCTCCTTGAGGTCGTTGACGAACTTGCAGTGTCGATTGGTATGGGTGGCCTTGCCGTTGACATCGAGATGTACGAGGCACGGCATATCGCGGTACTCTTCGTAGGTTTGGGGAACGCGAAGCGCTGCCGAGGTAGTTTCACTTCCTCGCTGCTGCCCACGACCAGCTCCCCTTCCTCGTCCATGTTGTCCGCCATCACCTCGTCCTGCAAAGGTCATGGCGACCATGTCGGGAGTTTGCTTTTCTTCTGGAGCGATTTTCTGATTTGTGCTGCTGTTCCTCCGAGCTTGAGTTGGAACGGCCGTTGCCAGCAGAGAGCCGTGAGCATCGTCATCGGCAGATGCGAACTCACTAGCCAACTGAATCATCTGGTTCAAGTCAAGTTGGTGATTGTCCTGCAAGCGCTCCAGCTTATGTAGGAGCAGCGTGCCCCTTTCCAACCCATCAATGAAGGCGGCCATGGCGGTCTGAGAGTGCACTCCTACGCAGAAATTTTTCATATCCAGCCAGCGGGAGAGGTAGGCGCGAGATGTCTCATCTTTCTCTTGCACGCACCGCTGTAGATCGCCAACAGTGCAGGGACGTTTGTACGTACCCTAGAATTTCTTGGTGAATGCTTCTTGCATGTCCAACCAATTGCAGATGGATTTCTCCGGCAAGTCATCAATCCATTGACGGGCTGTGCCCGCCAACATCAATGGGAGGTACTTGACGGCAACGTTGGGGTTACCCCCGGCAATCTCTACCGCGTTGGCATAATCCTGCAACCATGTAGCTATCTTAGCGTTGCCGTCATAGGGCTTGATGGTCTTGTCAATCCGGAAACCTTTGGGGTAAGTTGCAGACCGTATCGCAGGTCCAAAGCAATGTGGTCCCAGGTATGGTCCTTCCCGGGCCACGTGGATCTTATCAATCCGCGAACGTGCATCGTATGGCTTCGGGTTTCTTTTCTTCTTGTCAACAGGGGATGTGATGCATGAACGACGCGGGCCTCCTCCGCCATGGTGACTGCTGGGTGGCGACGGAGGCGGAGGTGGCAGTGGGTTAGCCTTCTTGCTATTACCCTCCTACAGTGCCTCACGCCTGTCGCGATTGCTCTTCGGACGCGGAGGGTCATGGCGCGACCTGCTCTTGTGTCCCTAGTGGTGCTCCCCGTCATGATGGGTCTGCTCCGTGTTGTTGCGGATGACAATGCCGCTCTGCCTTGGCGGGGGCATATCCGTATGATGGTGAGCCTTGGGGTCTTCCGCGATGTCAGGGGGAGCAGGGAGGTGGCGATGGGCGACGAGGTTGGGCTTTTTCTCCGTGGTCGGAGGATATGGGGATAGCATCCTTCCTGTTGCGCGCATCCCTCCGTCTTTGTTCTGATGAACCCGTCTGAGACCCGACATCAAGAGGAGATCTATCCCTTGGCGGCTTATGCTCGCTAGACTGGCAAAATGCTGGGTCAGACTCAAGCCTCTGAGAGGTGGCCTTTTCCTACTGCTTTACCGCCTTGGCCACTAGGTCGTAGACCTGGTCCACCGCCTCGGGCGATCTATCCTGCTCCAGAAGGGTCTTGGCGATGGCGAGGTTGAGGAGAGGAGTGGGCATCACCTGCCTGCCTTCACTGTCAATGTATGGCTTGGCCTGTGCCGGCTTCGGGGGATCCCATCCTAGGTTTCGTCGTACACCAGGATCGTTGACGACGCGAGTTGGAGCTTTCTTGGCCTTCTGCTGCTGAAGCAGAGTCTTGTACTCGGCCTCCATTGCTCTAGCTTTCTCTATGGATTTCTGCGCATTGATCATATCTCAATCTAGCTTAGCGCCTTGCTCCGCGATGGCATGTGCTCCCTCCAGCAGCTACTGGCGCTTTTCGTCAAGCTGGGTCATGTTCCGGATATAAGCTACGGTCAGTGGCTCGATGAGGAGATTGCTGTATATCACTCTATCAGCTGGAATAACTTGGGCAGCAGCAGACGTAGATGCCAGAGGCGGCAAGTTTGCGGTGTTGTTGTTTCTCGGGCCGGTGCCGAGTTCCTACGGTTGTTGCACTGGGCTAGGCGGAGGGGGCATGACCTTTGCGCGATCATCGTCGGCAGCAACAGGTGGTCCCTTCCCTTTGTCTAGAGCTGCAGGGGAGCTCGTCCGGGTTGGTCTTCATCCATCGCCGTCCCAATGGTGACGAACACCTCTCGAGACGTGACGGTGTTGTTTGCATGCTCGTCATGCGTGTACTCCTCCTCCATCTCCTGCATGGCGGAGTCTAGCTCTTCTAGACTGAAATCTATCTCCTCTGAATCTGCACTGAAGTCGGCGTATAGCGCGTCAATCACAGAGTCGGAGGGTGCCAGGACTTCCTCGATGACGGGGGGTGGAGGTGCAATAGCAGCGACGATGACTAGAGGTGGTGGCGCGACTGCGGCGATGGCGGTGGTGGCGGTGGCTGAATCGGAGGGGCTTCGTCAATGAGCGCAAGCGCTGTCTGAGCCGTCGCTTCGGCCTGTGCATAGTTGTTGACGGTTCTCACCATGCCTTCGAAGGTAAGGCATCCTGAAGCCTGCTGCCGCCTTAGAGAATGCCGGAGAAGCGTGCCGTGGTCCAGTCCTTCCACAAAGTGATACATGGCATCATCATTGGGGTAGTGGGCTAGACCGACTCATATACAGAGCCACCTGGCAAGGTAATCGAAGGGGTTTTCGCCATTTCTCTGAATGCAACGCGCTAGGTCGAAGATGGTAACCACACCGACGAACTTCGATATCTGCTGTCCAGATGCACGGACGAAGCCGGCGGACTTGCAGTGATCTCCCACCGTTATACCCTGCACAGGGGCGGTTTGGGTGGGCCTTGAATTTTTCTGATCTTTGCCGGCAAACTCCAAAGAGAGATCCGACATCGATCCTTCCGCGAACGTGTCTTGCCCAAAGGCGGTCCGTGCGGGTCTTGATGCTCCTCCGACTCCTAGGGAACTAGTGCCCGAGTCGGTTTCGCCAATGAAGAGGTGGATGTCTCTGATAGGAACGATCGAACACCGCGTAGGGTTCGTCTTCGCCGGGATCCAGAACTCATCGGGCGGGACGATCGAAACGTTGCCGGAGAAGAGAACGCGAATGATGGCTCCGGTTTCGCCTATTCCCGCGAAGATCTTGGTCCTCGCCCGCTGAAGAGCCTGAAGCGCCTCTTGCCCCACAGTGGGCGCCAACTATCGTGGTATTGCCGACGAGTATGCCATGGAGGGGGTACTCACAGTGCGTGTTTAGAGACGTGGGAGAAGGCGGATGGTTGACGGGTACGAGGTAACACAGCTTACCCAGGTTCAGATCCCACGACGGTGGCGGAATCCTACTCCTGCTATAAATCACTATAAGGGCAATACGCCGAGTTATAGGGATTGGTTCGCTGTGCGATGTATGAGTTAATTGGTGCCCTAAAGGCTCCCATAGGCCCGACTTATATAGTCGCCAGGTCCTAGGGTTACAGGGAAAAGTCCTAGCCAGACAGGTTATAGAGTCCTACACCGTCTATTACTAGTCTAGCGTGTCTTGTACTCCAAGGCTTCGGGTACGCTGGTGACTCCACCGTAGCCTTCCTTTATCCGGCATGGGCCTCCCTTTTGGATCTATCTAACTGGGCCGCCCAGAAGGCCATGGGCCATGCTACCAACTGTGGGCCATCCGGGTTATCCAGATAAGAGACATGCTATGAGGATACCCATATAGCATATCCCCAACAATATGTTCTGATTTTTTTAGTTTCATTTAATTGGTTATATATATTGTTTCATTAGTTTATTAGTTAGGTATTGTTTAATTTGTTTATTTAGTTTATTAGTTATATATTGTTTAATTAGTTTATTAATTAGATATTGTTTAATTAGTTTATTAGTTAGATATTGTTTAATTAGTTTATTAGTTACATATTGTTTAGTATTGTTATTATATATTATTTTAGTTAGATATATATTGTTTAATTTTTATTTTAGTTAGATATATTGTAACATGTTCTTATTTTAGGTAGATATATATTGCTTAGTTTAGCGACAATTGTTTAATTTAGGGATTTGTATTAATTTTGCTAGTATAATATTTAGGGATTTGTATATAATTTGTCAGTATATTATTTAGGGATTTGATAGTGTTAGTATATTTTGGTAGTATTTTGGGATTTAGGAATTATTACTAGTATATTATTTGCTTATCATTACTTGCTACTTTAGTGTAACACCCCAGTTTTAGTTAATCTACACTTAGGGTTTGATTGTGCATTATCATGAGCATCATTTCTTAAAAATTCATGTAAAGAAATAGAATAAAACCCTAAAACCCTATTTTCCCTACCTCTCTAAAAGCACTCAAAAGGGATTTGATTTTTGAAAACTACAAAATACATGGAACCCAAATTGTTATAAGGGGTCCCTATTGTATTTCCATATTTTACAAACCCTTTAGTATTTTAGGAATAACCAAAAACAGAAAAGTATTTGAGTCTACAAACAGGGAATGAAAATAGAAAAAGGAAAAGGTTTTGTTTTAAAAAAATAGAGCCAACGCAAGCCAGGCCGTAGCCCAACTCCTCTCTCCTTCTGCTCTTCTTTCCCGTGGCCCAGCTCGGCCCAGCCCACCCGTACCCCTTTGCCGTCTTTCTCTTTTCTCCTTCCTCGCGACAGAGAGAGCGAGATAAGCAGCTCGGTGGAATGCGCCCCGTCGTCCGATGCCACCGCCGTGTTGCCGAGCGCCAGGATGAACGCCGCCACCTTCTGTTGTCTACAAGTAGCCCAAGACGCCACAGACAAACCCTATCTTCCTCTCTTATCCAAATTCCCTCCCCGGCTGGAACCCTATCTTGCAGGTGCTGCTCGCCACCATCGTTCAGGACCTCCGGCGTTTGATTGAGGCTGCCATCGTGATCGCCGTGCCTCATTGATCCTCCTCGTTATTTCAATCGAGCCGGCACGCTCGCAGTCAAGAGAATCGAGGTCTCCGACATGGGGCCTGGAAAACCTCACGAGCAACTAACTTTCCTAGTAGATTCCATGAGTCACATAGTTCGGGCTTTCCATTCGACATGCATTCTGGATCTTCTCGAAGGCGGTGAAGGAGGTGCATTCATAACAGGTAGGGAAGCGTGGATGCGGTTGCTTGGGGTAGATAGCGCCCCTGGTAAACCAACCTCGCCTCACATCACTAGGGACCGGCTTCGGGAATTGACCCATTACGGCGGAACCATCCTTAGGGTGTGACTCATGGTCTCAGCGAAAGCAAGGTAAAGGTCATCTCTAACCACCCTCTGCCGGCCTTCCAAGGAAGAGGGCTAATCATTGTGGCATTAAGAGTCGGTTGGTACGTGTGGGTAAAGTTGTACACCCCTGCAGGGTAATAATCTTTTCGAAAAGCCGTGTTCACGGTTATGAATGACTTGGCGACCAGACTCAAGATCATAGATAACTTTAAGCACTATAAAACTTGTTGATCAACGTGTGCTTAAGGATGCTTCCTCATGGGTACGAGGGGGTGATCCTAGTTAGGGTTCAGATGATGATGACTTGGTGGATATCAAAAGATGATGATCAATACTTTGGAGATGTCGCTCTCTTATCCCCTTTTAAAATATTCTGATTAGACGAGCTTCTTATCTGTCTTGTTTTATAAACAAATATGGCTTTATGCAAAACAACTCCACTAGACAGAAGTCTTGCGGAGTACACCCTATACTCACCCTTTCTTTGTTGATACTTTTGGCAGAGTAAGTGTTCCCTAAACACGAGTTCTATACTACATCGACACCGATGAGTAGCTTGGGCTTCCAGGCCGGCAGCCTGGAATCTATGGGCTGGGACGTCATCGTTATGCTTCAGGCCTCTTAGGCCATTTGTTAAGTTTGCTATACTTAATAGCATATTTTGCCTTCCGTTGTTTGATGCTTGTGGTCAGTGACCTTTGCTTGTAATAATTTGGTTCTTTGCTCAGTTATGATCTTGCTGTAATAAATTTTGTGTCGTAGGGTCACTGTTGTGTTACCGATTCTTCACTGGATATCCTCGAGCTCAAGGTTAAGCTTATGTCAAACTGAGGTCTGGGATTTGTTTAGCCCTGATTCCGGGGGTGTCACAAGTTTTCGTATCAGAGCAGTACCGACCGTAGGAAAACCTTGCTATTGGTCGATGTTGAGTCTAGTGTTTGTGAAAACTATTTTAAAAGCTGAAAAGTATTTGTGAAAACTCTAGTATGCTTATTTTTCTTCTTATCCAGTTTCACTCTAACTCCGGGTTATCTTATCTGGTATTAATTTTGGAAAATTTTTGATATCTCCTCTAGTCTTTCAAAACTTAGGTGCCTTCTTGGCATGCCGTTTCTCAACGAGTTGACCTAGTGTTAAGTTCTCTAGAGTTGTGTGTGTTGTAAATTCCCTGTTCCCTTTGCTCTTATTCACCTGAGAGATTCATTTCCATCATGATCTCTCTGTTTTATGGATCCTACAATATAATGATCCACAATATTCTGTTCTAGGCTTCGAGGATTCCTTTCGCCTCGAATGCCTCCTTTTTATTGTTTGGGTACTTCAGAAGTTGCATCTTCTTTTGGAATCTACCTCGTGATTACTACCTTGCAGTGTACGCTATGTCACTCAAGAAGTAGTTACTCCTTTCTTTGGGTCTTAACCCTTGGACCTGAACCTAAGATCCCTGATTGTGCTGGATTCTGGTGTTGTGAATCTTGTACATGAAGCTGACCTTTAACCCAAGATCCATTCCTTTGACCCTTGTTGTTAGTGTTCACACATTACCTCAGGATGGCTGGTACTACAATTATAGCCTTCAAGCCTGTGGTCTTTGTCACGATTGAGTTGTGACAACTAAGGACTTCCCCTACCTAGTTATGGCAGATGTTCTTTAATGGAACCTAAAATATCATGAAAAGAGTAATCCTCGAGAGTCTCGCATCTATACTCGTGACTCTTGCACACCTTTCCTTCTCTGCATTGGTCTTTAGAAGATTTGTTGACTTATGCATCCACATCTCGGGATTCTATCATGAGCATGTTCTTTTCCCTTTGTTGTTTTTCGACCTTTGTCTACCAGTTGGTAGCCAAGTAGTAAATGTGCATCGACGTCTTCCGATGCAAGATACTCTTGTGGTCTGTCATGACAAACCATTTTGGGGTGTCTAGGAGAAACAAACTCCAGTACCTCGTCATATCTAGGACCGGGTCAAAGTGTTTTAATCCGCAGATCAAGAAGTGGTAATTAGCTTCTGTCTGTTCTATCTTAAAGTGTCACACCCTTTTATACTAAGAGTTCGTGCAGAGTTCCATGACCCTTAATGAAGTGATGCTCTTACACATATTACCCACCCTTCCTCGAGCTTTCACGCTCGTGAGTGATGCATGTGCGTAATATTGTGGCTATCTGAGATTCTTAGCAATTATTATTGTTTTGACTTCCAAGGACATTTGAGTCATTCTTAGCGTGACTGCTTAATCCTATCACTATGCGAAGAATGGTTGTGCTATCGAGTCCGTTATTCTGGTACCTCTCTTCGGTCGAAGAGTTAGGCTCATGCCGAAGCTCTGAGATTGTGTCTTCTTGCCTTACCAAGCAAGTTTCCTCTCGAACTAAGTGACATATCGGTGGTTCATGTTATTCTAGATGTCTTCTAGAAGTATTGCCATGTTGCCACATGACCGTGATGTCAAGTTATTGAGCAAGCCAGTTCTCTGAACTGCTCTTTTCTCCAAGGATCCGTACTGGATACCCCTGAACTAGATGATTGAGCTTAAACAACAACTTGGAGAGTTGTAAGACAAAAGTTCTATTCGACTTTGTTCCTTTTTAAAGGGATGTCTAGTTTTCTTTGTGCTGAAGAAAGATAGTATCTCCTCTATGGATATGTATCTTCCCCCATCTTTGATTTGATTTGGGTTATCGTCAAACAAAACTCAGTTCCAAGGACTATCTTAATGATGTTTCTACTCGTGATGTTTCACTTGGGTACATCTTCATGTCTTTAGTCTGACCAATAGTTTGACTTGTTCATACGACATATGAGTCCATCTTCTTGGAGTGTCCTGGTAAGTTTGTTGTTGAGCCCATCGATGACATCCTTATTTTCTCCATGATTAGATTATGATCATATGGAACAACTGCATTGATGTTGGAAACTTTTGAGAACTGTCTTTGAGTCATCTCGAAGTATGTGTTCTAGATGTTAGAAGTGACCTCTTCCGGTTCACGTGCAGTTGTTGAAAGATGACGCCGTGGATTTAAAAAGAGTTATCTTTTTTCCTTAAGGACATATGTGTGTTTTGTTGTTAGTACCTTATGTGTGTGCAGTTGTCTTATGACAAGTTGCTAAATACACGAGTCTAACAATCTAGCTCATCTTTTGGAGCTTTCCAGTGTAGTCCATATCTTGAGAATCTAGTAACTCTACCTTTGTGGTAAAGGTTGCAAACTTTCTATTCGGACATGCTCAATCTGAAATATGATTTTGCCTAACCAAATCTGAATCTCAAGCAGATACGATGATTGGTGTTCCTCAAGGTTTTGACATAGGTCTCTTTGTAAATCTGGCAAGATTGATGTAATGGTTGACACAACTTAGCCGAAAAGACCTTTTGTCATATTCTCTTGATTCAGCAATAACAACCACTCTTCATGAGGCTCATTCTATAATTTATTATAGGAGTTGTGCTTATGGTTTCCTCTGTATCCGAAGTACGACCTTTACTTGATGTTTGTTTTCTCGAACATCAAGGAGAACATTTAAAGTAGTGTTGCTAAATGTCTCTCGGTCGATCCTCCAGATCCTTTATGTTGGCAATCATTTTGTTGTTCCAAATAATTGAAGTCTAAGAATGAAGTTTCTTTCTTATCATGTCATTAGGAATCTTCTTATCAATTCATCTCAGTGGTGTAAAGTGATATCATGATCTTTGGCAAAGATTTCGATATATCTGGATGAATAAAGTGTTTCCTTCATTTTCTCAGCCATATTTTAAGAGTGACTATGATTTTGGTAATCTGTAGTTTCTCTTCATACATGTTCCTTGTGACTCATATGAGTCCTCTTCACAAAAACATCTTTCTGTCTTAAGCATTCGGTTGAATGAAAACGCGACTTCTCTGTTTCAGAAGTAGTTCAACAGCTTGTTTTTGTTGATCCATATCTCTGCAACATAAAATCTCTACTTAAGTCATTTAGTAGAGGTTCCTTATCGAAGTTTGTTGTCATGTTCTTTCTATTGGAACCTTCCTTTTTAGAAGCTTAAATTCTTCTGAAGCTCCATGGTCTCAATCCTTATGAAGACCATCTATCTAACATTTGAAACCTTCTCTTGTTTCCTCTATTACCTTGTTGTGTTTCATGCTCGTCATCTCAGAGTTGTTTCTAAACACTCCATTCATGAGCTGACCATGATATTCGGTGTGTTGGTTAGTGTGTTTCCCTCTTATCCTTAGAGTGACCCTGTTTCTTTTTCTCTCTATCTTTTCCTACCTTTGGAATCTCGGGTCGAAATTATCGTAAGAGGAATATAGAAACCTGTTACACCCTCGGGATCAAGGCTAAACAAATCCTAGACCTCCGTATGACATAAATTTAACCTTGAGCTCGAGGATATCCAGTAAAGAATTGATAACACGGCAGTGACCCTACGATGCAAAATTTATTACAGCAAGCTCATAACTAAGCAAAGAACCAAATTATAACAAGCAGAGGTCACTGACCACAAACATCAAACAACGGAAGGAAAAATATGCTATTAAGTATAGCAAACTTAACAAATGGCCTAAGAAGCTTGAAGCATAACGATGATGTCCCAGCCCATAGATTACAGGCTGCCGGCCAGGAACCCCAAGCTACTCGTCGGTGTCGATGTAGTACAAAACTCGTCTTCAGGGAACACTTACTCTGCCAAAAGTATCAACAAAGCAAGGGTGAGTATAGGGTGTACTCCGCAAGACTTCTGGCTAGTGGATTTGTTTTTCATAAAGCTATATTTGTTTATAAAACAAGACATAGAAGAATCTCGTATAATCAGAATATTTTAAAAGGGGATAAGAGAGTGACATCTCCAAAGTATTGATCATCATCTTTTGATATCCACCAAGTCATCATCATCTGAACCCTAACTAGGATCACCCCCTCGTACCCATGAGGAAGCATCCTTAAGCATACATTGATCAACATGTTTTATAGTGGTTAAAGTTATCTATGATCTTGAGTCCGGTCGCCAAGTCGTTCATAATCGTGAACGCAGATTTTCAAAAATATTATTATCCTGCAGGGGTGTATAAATTTACCCACACGTACCAACTGACTCTTAATGCCACAACGATTAGCCCTCCTCCTTGGAAGTCCATTAGAGGGTGGTTAGACACGATCTTTACCTTGCTTTCGCCGAGACCATGAGTCATGCCCTAAGGATAGTTCCACCGTAACGGGTCAAGTCTCGAAGCCGGTCCCTAGAGATGTGAGGCGAGGTTGGTTTACCAGGGGCGCTATCTACCCCAAGCAACTGCGGCCACGCTTCCCTACCTGTTATGAATGCACCTCCTTCACCGCCTTCGAGAAGATCCAGAATGCATGTCGAATGGAAAGCACGAACTATGTGACTCATGGAATCTACTAGGCAAGTTAGTTGCTCATGAGGTTGTCCAGGCCCCGTGTGGTTGTACGCTCATCTTGGTTCCAAAGGCAAGAACTCAGGTCCTAGTGGTGGCGAGCATGGGACTACAAAACCACATCCCACCGTGGCCTCCCATACAAGCCTTAGCATGTTTAACTCATATCACCTCTGATCTCATCTCATCACGTTCTCCTGTCATACTAGATTCTCTGCATCTGATACATCATCTGGATGAACCAGACCCAACAGATAAGCATGGCTAAGCGAGACATGAATATAAGCTCTAGCAATGCACACAAGCCAAACCTAGTTATGCTAGGATCTGTGGATCAGGTAATATAATCTCAAGGGGGTAATGCAATAGATAGGATACTCTATCTATTGATAAAATACCACATTAGAATAGTATGCATCATGGCAAGAATTGAAATGCTTTCAAAGTCAGAGGATTATATCATGGTGGGGCTATGCTTGCCTTTGCCTGTTGATAACGAATAAGCAGAGCTTCGGGGATCTTGTACTTGACTTGATTATAGTTGGTTAAGTATTGATCGTCAATCTTCGATGGTCTTGATCTCAGTCTTCAATCTTGATCTCGATCTCGATATCGTCTTCTACCAGAGAGAACCAAACACCGGAAAGAAAGGGGAAACAATCAACACATGGCATCGATGCAATGCTCAAACAAGAATGATGATATGACAAGTTAATGTGTGCCTAAATGTAACCCTAAGGCATGCTCGACAGTTTAATCGGGGTTCCGAGGGGTGAAAAACCTAACTCGGGGAAACTCCGGAATCACCTGTGAGGGGTTACTATGTTCTTATAATTAAACTTGTCATGTAAGTTGCTTAACAATGCATGATCATAGGTTAGATAGTTAGATCTTTTTTATGAACATTTTGGTATATTATTTGTATTTTTCTGAATTACAGAATAAAAGTTATTGAATTTACAACTTTTAATTAATTTCTGAAAATATTAAACATATTAAATTGGATTACTGCATCAGCATTACATCAGCATAAGCAGTAAAAACATTTAACACAGGAACGGGGCCTAGCCACTGTGACTGACTGTTGGGCCCGAGGCCACATCAGTAGCCACGCACGCAAGGTGGGGCTCGGCCAAGTTTGACTGGCGCTGACCCGAGCGCTGCTGACGTCGGCTTGACATCACCCCGACGGTGCCTCACAGATCGATCATGGATTGCGTGTTTGGGACCGAATTAGGAAGCGGGAGGGGTTGCGTTCGACGTAGAGCAGCACAAGGAAGCGACCAGTATAGGCTCCGCCAGTTTTGGGTCACCGGAGTAGCGCCGACGACCATGTACTACGGCAATGACAACAGTTGCACGATGCAGGATTCACAGAGGAAAGAGGGGGAGGAAACGGAGAGGCCTACAGGGTCCGTTAGCTCACCAATAGCAAGCAGGGCTCGACGACGAGACTTGGGGTGGCCGAAATGATGGGGACGACGACGGCTGGAGTCGGGGTCTGAGACCTCGATTCTCTTGACTGCGAGCGCGCCGGCTCGATTGAAACAACGAGGAGGATCAATGAGGCACGACGATCATGATGGCGGCCTCAATCGAACGCCGGAGGTCCTGAACGATGGTGGCGAGCGACACCTGCAAGCTAGGGTTCCAGTCGGGGAGGGAATTTGGAGAAGCGAGGAAGATAGGGTTCGTCTGTGGCATCTTGGGCTACTTGTAGACGACGGAGGGCGGCGGCGTTCATCCTGGCGCTCGGTGACGCGGCGGTGTCATCGGACGATGGGGCGCAGTCCACCGAGCTGCTTCTCTCGCTCTCTCTATCGCGAGGAAGGAGAAAAGAGAAATACTGCAAAGGGGTACGGGCGGGCTGGGCCGAGCTGTGCCATGGGAAACAAGAGCAGAAGGAGAGAGGAGTTGGGCTACGGCCTGGCTTGCTCTAGCTCTATTTTTTTAAACAAAACCTTTATCTTTTTCTGTTTTCATTTCCTGTTTGTAGATTCAAATACTTTTCTGTTTTTGGTTATTCCTAAAATACAAAAGGGTTTGTAAAATATGGAAATACAATAGGGACCCCTTATAACAATTTGGGTTCCATGTATTTGTAGTTTTCAAAAATCAAATCCCTTGTGAGTGCTTTTAGAGAGGTAGGGAAAATAGGGTTTTATTCTATTTATTTACATGAATTTTTAAGAAATGATTCTCATGATAATGCACGATCAAACCCTAAGTGTAGATTAACTAAAACTGGGGTGTTACATTTAGGATATGCCTATACCTCATCCTCGTATTCGACTCGGCGAGAACGAGGGAGTACTGCGCTCTATCGGAGTTATCCGAGATTGGACTCCGTCAGGCTGGCACTGGGAGGTGCTACCTTTAGGGACGTGTAGCTTGGTGAGGAATCCAGGTGTCCTTGTCGACCCGGATCTTTTTTGGTGGAGGTCACATGGTCCAGGAAGTATGTAGAGGGAGTCGTCCACCGAGGAGGTGGTACGACATCGTGTCAAGGAGGAGGATGAGCACGTTCATCGCTATATAGTGATGTTGGATGCCAGGGTGGCCCCCATACCTGGCAGGTTCTTCAAGGATCTCACCCTAGCTATACTCTAGTGATGGTTCCGATTATTTGGGTGGTCACATCCCGCGGCGCAGGAACCGGGAGTCGACGTTGAGTTTGAGCGATGTTATCAGACGAGATGTTGTTCTTTATATGATATTACTACTTTGTTGTTAGTCGAGATGTATTAGTACTTTGTTATTTTTTTGAGATGTTATTCGAGATGTTATATTATATTAGTACTTTGTTGTCATTCAAGATATATTATTACTACTTGTTGTGATATATGATACATTGTTAATTTTATTACTCATATGCAAATTATGTCATAGCAGTTATTCTATGGACTTCAACGGTAGAGAAGGTGAAGAGCCTTTATTCGATATGATATGAGGTGATGAACCGCTCCCCTATCAGGATGATGCGATCCCCTATCAGGGTGGAGCGCTCGTCGATCAGGGTGGAGAAGAAGATGGCTCACAGTTTCTGATTGAGTCCAGTGATGAAATGGAGATTGAACGTCTAGTCGAAGCGTCAGACTAGTTTTAATTTTGATGATTTCTTGGAAAATTATGAACCGGCCTTGACAAAGTCTAGAGAGATATATTATTAAGCCTCTTGATCACTAGATA
This sequence comes from Avena sativa, assembly GCA_916181665.1. Lineage (NCBI taxonomy): Eukaryota > Viridiplantae > Streptophyta > Magnoliopsida > Poales > Poaceae > Avena > Avena sativa. Next base: position 147,088,965 of record OV702283.1, on the reverse strand, counting down.
GATGCATTAATTGATTTGTGTGTGTATATATATTAACAAATCTTTCTTATTTTAGACCTCCACATCGACCAAGTCAGTTAAAAATAATAAACGAGGACCGGCCAAAGGGATGGCCGCCGATGCGCATCTCACAATTGATGAGGTCTCTCTAGACGGCAAACCGTTGCTTCCCTTAAGTAACGCAAACACATTTATTCATCAATGTGGATTTGTTGTTAGGGACAACGTCCCGATCAGCATTATCAATTGGAATAAGCCAGCAAAGGGAGATGAAAATCCTATGAGTTTTGTCGAGAACAGATATAAAGACATACTATGGGAGAAGCTCATTTCACATTTCACCCTACCAGTCTTGGAGTCTCAGAAGGCCACATATGATATGAGGTCCAAAGTCAAGCGTTGCACTCTTAAGAAGTTGGACAAACAGTTCAATAACTATAAGAAAAGATTATACGATGAATATATCGAGAAAAAACAGTTCCAGAATTCACTGACACACTAGAGAAGCAGCGGGCTCACTGGGAAATATTTCTGGACTATAAGAAATCAACAGTTGCAAAAAAAAAGGTCCGAAAAGAATAAAGAAAATGCTAAAAAAATATCACCATAAGATGGGGACAGGTGGCTATAGGACTTCCGTTCCTAAGTGGGAGGAAGCCGAGAAATCCTTGCAAGCCCAAGGGCTCACTCCAGCTACATAGGACTAGCCCATCAGAGTAAGGAATTGGTTACTTGTGCATGGGGCAAAGTATGACATGGAAATAGGGGAGTTAATATTTGATGAAAAGTCCAATGTTTCTACACCCCATGGAGAAAATTTTAAAACAATTGAGGAGGTTAAAAAGGGTAGATTCAATCCCGACAGAGAGAACAACGAGATGACAAAGGCCCTCGGGAATCCTAAAAAACTAGGAGGAACACGAGGCTTTGGACCTTCTATGCCATGGAAAACTGGGTTTCCCGAGGACAATGAATCTTATAGAAGCCGAGCGAGAGCAAAGAAGAGGAAGGAGTAGGAGGAGGGAGACTGGTTGCGTAGCATGGAAAAAAAGAACCGAGGAAATATATGCCATGCTAAAGGAGCAACATAAGCAACTAGACGAAATGCGCCAGCAAGGGCCAACTCATCAGCGGCTGGAAGTAAGTGTCGGTGGCCCATCTTAGCGGAGAAGCGTCATTGCTTCCACGATGGTCGATCTGATAGATCGCTACCCTATGGATAATATCACTGAGAAGACAAGCTCTGAGATGCATGTGGGAGTGATGAACTTATCCTTCAAGGCGTCTCTAGGCTATGCTTTATCTTGTGAACCTGAAGTACGCTGGCATTGCAAAGAGATTCTAGATGGCTATGATCGTGTCGGGGTGGATGAGGCTCTAACTCAATATGAATCACTACGACTTGACATCCCTGGACCTGAAGATGAGAGGATGCTAGGAGAAGTCAGGGGCTCTATCATTCTATGGTGCAAGAAATACATCGTGTTTATAGGCTCTGCACCTAGGCCACCATCGTATCCTCCGCATCAGCCGAGTCTGCCGCCTCCAGCAAGTCCACATGAGGAGTGGGACTACCACCATAGCGCGAATCCACCGCCGCGTGAGCCCACTCCGCTGCTGTCATGTCAGACAAAGAAAGTGGCCTCTTAGTCAACTAGTAATACTACTCAGAAGAAAGCCAAAGGTAAAAGGGCGAAGAAAAACCCGCCGCCTCCTCCCAAGTTACCTTACGACATGACTGATGAGGAAACCAACGCGATTAGCGATGCCCAAGTGAAAGCCTTCTTTGCACCCAAACTGCCCGAGACAAAGCAAATATTTGATCCGAAAGCCAAAAAGTGGGATAAGGGTTTTCTTGAGCAACCATCGCAATATGAGATAAATAAGGCTGATGACTACAAACGTTGTCTAATGATAATTCGTAGGAAGAATCCAGGAAGTACTACTGCAAGCAGCGGGAAAAGAGATGTTGCCCAACTCAGAATGCAGGCAAACCAATCGATCGCCCCGCTCAAGGTGTTACCCAATATTGATCATCAGAATATTATAGCAATGGAATTTTCCAAAGGTGCTAGTTTTACAGTTGATCAAGCGTTAGGCGGGCGTATCCCCAAACACGAGGAAATAGCATGGAAATATGAATACGAGAAGACTCTGGTCAGACCTAATGAGGTTGAGCTTCTACCAACACAAATGCGAAGACTGCATGAGTGGTACGAGAAAGTCTCTACATGCGATGAAGCAGATCGATTGTCAGCGCTTCTTGTGAGAATTACAAGTGATAATTTTAATGGTGAAGACCAGTTGCAAATTTATTTTGAGGAATTCTATATGTTATCCAAACAAGATGCTCTCGACTTGAGTCTCCTCGCTATCTATTGTCTATAAGTGGTTCATTTATTTCTATGATAAAGTCTCTAACTGAGCTCATTCATTGCATGCAATTATCTTCACTATGCTATTATGCAGAATGAAGAGCAATGAATGTGACGGAAAGAAAGTCTTTGACACTGGATTCATCGACCCACACCGGTTTAAATAAGCATTGCTAAGGGAATACCCCACGGAGATGAAGCGTAACTTGCTAAGAGACTTGTTGAGGCAACATTACAAACAAAGAATATTGTTTCCCTACAACTACAAGTAAGAGTGCTACTGCCTTGTACAGATTCACTTGATTCTGCTAAGTGTAATTGATGAGTTACTGACGTATATAAATATGCGCAGCTATTACTAGATTCTGCTAATCATTGAAGTTGACGCTAGAAGAGTTAAAATCAAGAACTCACTAATAAGAGATGAATCAGAGTACGCATTCATTAAAGATGCGCTCCAGAGGTAATTTCAGTCATTATCAGACTATATCGGTCTCTTTCATTCATATATATCCTGAGATATCAAGTAACTAATAACTCATTTATTCTTTATTTTTTGCCGGGCAGGATTAGGAAAGATCTCACCAATGCTACAGTTGGTGAATTTAAAGATGAGCTTAGCTTTTATCAGGTCGATGTAAGTAGTACGATCTAGATTCATGCATCTCTTAAATTCTAGTTTCAATAATATTATATCATGCTTGATTATTATTTGATTGAATTCTATTCTCGTAAAGTGCGAGAGGCAGCCACGGGGGACTAATTTGTGTGGATACTTCGTATGCGAGTACATTCGCTCGGAGGTTAGTGAGCGGGATGGAGGGTCATTTATAGAAGTACGTGAACAATATATTCACAAATTGTGTTGAGTGTCATTCATAATATTTGTTATGACTATTGATATTCATATTAACCTCCTTCTTTTATATATAGTTGGAAAGATTGCGGGATAATCTCCAACCAAGGGAGTGTATGGTAGCAATTCAAAAGGAATTGATGGAATTTATTATTGACCATGTCATACACCCAGAAGGAAAATATCATACCTCCGGCTTCTAGTGATTTAATGATCTTGTAACCGAATAGACGTGTTGTGATCTCCATTTAATCAAATTGTATATATATGTAATGTGGAATTATATCTATATAATCATGACGATGTTGTGTGTAATGGGTTCCTTTGTTGTATGTCACTTTACGCCAAACGCAACCCTCCTCTATCTATCCTCCTGCCGCGGCAGAACCCGCATTCGACTACTGTCACAGAAATCGGCCCCAAAATTCTGCCGCGGCAGAAAATGGCCCCAAAACTCTGCCACGGCAGAAACCCCCATCGGCTGCCGCGGCAAAAAATGGCCTCAAAACTCTGCCGCGGCAGAAACCCCATCGGCTGCCATGGCAGCCGAATTGGTAAAATGCTGTCGCGGCAAAAAATATCTAGTCCCGGTTCGTGATACAAAAGATCCTCCACCACACGCTCTGCTACGCGGCTACGTGCAGAGCCTCCAGTCCCGGTTCGTAACAGACCCGGGACTAAAGGCTGGGACCTCTAATCTCGATTTCGTAGTCCCGGTTACAAAAACGGAACTAGATGCTATCTAGGACCGGAACTAGAGGCTCGTTTTCCACTAATGATTGCTTCGTTTCTATTGGGCATATTTGCAAGGTAAATCATTGGAGAGGATAAAATCTGTGTATTAGATATCCTACGTTATGCCATGGATGAATGATGATTAGTACGAGCTGTGGTGTAGGTCTCGTAAGCTAGATTGGATGTTCTGAACAACCGCGCCAAGTAGTGGTTGAGCTACTGCCTATTTTTGAGTACTACTAGGCAATATGGTGCGGCGGCACGCCGCACCCGTGATGGGATAACATCGTCAAATAATCGGTTAAAAGTACTGCTAGAGATTATATCATAAATAGTGTAATATTTTTTCGAAATTATTATAGAAGACATCAATAGTATTTTCCTCGGAAAAAAATGGTGACGGATGGTGGAATTAGTGTAAAAACAACAAAATGCAACATAACTGAATTATTCTTGGCAAACTATGGCCCAAATATTGCTTGAAGTTCAGGAAATGGTTTCTGTATGTGTCTAATGAATATGTTCTACACCTTTTCCATGGAAGGAAGTTTCTGTGTCTAATGAATATGTTCTTCTACACCTTTTCCATGGAAGGAAGTTTCTTGTCATAAAAATCTACATTGGATTGCTCAGTCCGTTAATAAAAGTACCACTGTCAAGTTAGTAAAGGTGGACACAAGTAAGAACACTCCTTTCTCGATAAACTGAGATATTTGGAAATATCGTCAACTGAAATGTAACAATGCCATATATATACATACATTGCGTTATTGTCCATTATTTGTGCAAAAACATACTTGGAATGCATTGAGTAAGTGAAGCATTTCTCACCAACTCAACAACAGTCTAGTAGACAGACTCTACTCACTCGATATCCTTAATTAAAAGCAGATACTCTCCAATATAAGCTAAGGTAACAGACATGGTAATGTTCAGTCTTATCTTTTCCACTTGGGGAACGACAACAATAGTTTAGGAAGTACCATTACTTTGAATTTGTACAAATTTGAAAGCCGGGAAGTGATAGAACTCGGGACGCATGTGCTGCTCTCAGGGCCAGAATGAGCACCAAACATTTGTGCTGTCATTGTGAAGAAAATCCAATCATTCAAGTAGATCCAAGAATTTTCTTTAATATACATCCAAGAATTTTCTTTAATATAGCCTGCGAGCTATGAGACACCTAAACTGCCATTCTCGAAGCTACAGGCAGTCCTTCCATACATTATCAGTCACATATTCCACTCCGTTACATGAAGGCACTTGATTCGTATCATTCAGCCAAGAAACCATGCCATCCATCCCTTTATCTTCAAAACTTGGTACTACTTACACGATAGTCTGAATCTCAAACTAAATTAATATCTGTAACCTGAATGAAAGGATCTGTAAAATAGGGGTGCAGTTTGAGAACAAAAAAGAATGGTACATGTAACGAAACATTATTGCACAGAAATTATATATATTCCTTATTTTTATTCTTCAAGCTAAAATGACGACGGTTCACACTATTTAGGAATTATCTACCAAGTAAAACAAAATGCACAAACTGGAAAAAGGCCTTCTCCTAGTTCCTTCTTTCAGAACTGAAGAAAAGAACACCTACTCAGCCTCTTGCAATCCATGCATATTTTTCTAGAATATAAAATAAATTAACTCACTTAACACTTCTGGAGTTTACATATAGTAAATTAGAAGTACCTAGCCAAATATAACACATATTCGTGCGGCATATGATGTTACCTCAGCTAAGAACCTAGCCAAACACACTCTAATTTTAGAAAAATATACACTGCCACAACCATGGAACTACAGTAATTAATTTCACTGGAATTAGGCAAATCAACGCAGTAACAAATATTTGAATGAATGTGTTCTGTAATTTTTGTTGATTATGAGATCTGGTGTAGCTTCCATCACCTTTTCATAGTCGTCAGGCTCCGAGACAACCCGCTTCTATACCAGTGTATCAAAAACAATAGCATTACCTGTTTAAAATTCGAAGAGATAGCGACCATCATCAATATAGTTCCAAATGGCTTGCCATATTGCTTTAGGCATCACATGCGTACTAATCAAATGAAAAATGGTTCACATTTTTTGCATAGAAAGAAAAGACATATGAACACAGTTTGTTTCCTCTAGATGGTTTTCTCTAGTAGTCTAGAGACAAACCTCAATCTATACAGTTATAATTTTTCTTTTGCACATCTGGAACAAAATTAACTCACATCACACGAAGGAGATGTATTACCAGAAGCCAATTGGCCACGACCTTGACCATGACCCGGAGGTCTACCCCGCCTTGGATGTGTGTATCAGTAGAACAACCGGCAGGGCAAAGAGGCAGATTAGTAGTAAATCTTCAAGGGCATGATAAGGGCACGGAACTGGAGGAGTCTGGACTCATGGATGGTCTGCAACACCACGCACAGCCATAGAGATTCTGCAAAAACATACCGAAGAAAGTATCAAAAACATACGGGACCTCAAAAATTGTATTATTGTACTAAGAGCAGCTGCATCGCATACATCAAAGGATATGTGAATTTCTTGGCTTCAATCGACCCAAAATACCTAGCCGCACATCGTTCGGGAAGAGAGCAGAACCTGAAAAAAATTGCAGCGACATGGTCAACATGGTTTCAATAAAAAAGACAGAGAATTACAACAGCTGCAGATTTGAAACTCCTTATTTCAATCCTCCGCAAACTACAGTGTAAAGAACAAACTAAGAAAAGAGAACTTAATCTGGAGTCTGGATTGGATGGGAGTTATAAAAGAAAAGCACCCGAAGACTACCATAGGAACCTGAAATTAATCAGCAGGAGCAAACAAAAATCAACGAACTGAAAATCAAATCAAACTGAAGCAGCACGTACCAGAAAAGAAGAAGAGGTCGTCGTTGACGGAATCACAAACGAAAATATCGGCGGCGGGGAACACTGGGACCGGTGACTGGGAGTTCCGTTGGCCACAACATCCATCTACACCAGGGCACTTGGCGTGCAGCATGCCGGCGACGTCATGGGGAACGCCGCAAAGACGTGCACGCCGACGATGGCTTTGACGGCGACAGCCACGATTCCACGAAGGACACCACCCACGGCTCTCCGCCGGCGGCCTTCGAACTAATCCGGCGACGACCATGTCTGGCTCCTCCGTTAAGAGGGGTGAGAGATGAGAAGCGTCATCTCCTTCGCTTAATTCCGCCAGGACGCACACGCGGAAGAGGAGGACGCCGAGGTCCGCACCGTGCCGCCAGCAGCCTTGGAAAGGATAGAAGAACACCAACCTGCCCCTCCACGCCGTCAGCCGTCTCGATGTGGCCGTCTGCTCCTTGCTGCACCCGTTGTTCGATGAGAGAAAGTAGGCGAGAGGGAGAAAACCGAGAGGAGGAGGTAGCGGTCAGACAGCATACCTGCCCTAGACGCGTGTGGGGTCGCCTGCAAGCTAGCCATCCGTGCGTAGATGCCGCTGGACCTTGTCTTGCTCCGGCGACAGCACCGCGCCGAGCATCTTCGTTGGCGTGGCATCGGAGAGGAGGAGGGCGAGACGATCAGCTACTCCAGACCCGTCGCGGTGGTCGATGACAGCCTCCGCACCTGCTTCCTCTGCGCTGGATCGGGGAGGAGAGAGGATAAGGTTTGACTACCGTGATGTGAGGAGGCAAATAGGGAAAAGAAAGCTGGTTAGACTGATTTCCTGTCGTCCTCGCCGCTTTGACCGGACAGGAGATAAGATCAGCTTCGCATCGGAACCATCGGCACCTAATTTCTAACGCGTGACGTGGCACTCCTTGATTGGATTAAAACGGGAATCTACAGTAACTGTAACTGAACCAGAGAGTGATTTGGGCGACGGAGAGAGCGAGAATCCGTCCGCCTTTAATATAATTTATCTATTGGTTTGTATTTGATCTGAGTGAAGTGGAATAAAATGGTGTTAATCCGAAAGCATATTGTTACACTAAAGTAAGAAAAGACTGAATAATTAATTTTGTTCTAGTTGTTGAAACAACTAGGTGTTGTATCATGTGCGACGACATTCTCCACAAGCAAACTTGTAACCTGATCCAACGAACTGTATAAAAGAGCAGGCCCAAACATCATCACCACGTTGTTGGGTCTAGACTAGACTCGTGTATTGTTTTGGCGATTATCCACGATACAATTGTCGGACGGTGTTGACGTGTTCAAATAGAAATTATTAGACAGTGGTAAATATTCTGTTGGCTCACTATATAGAGCTTTGGTCCAACCTGATATCCCGGTCGATGATAATAATAAGATTTGTAAAATAAGAATACCCCTTAAGACGAAGATATTTGCATGGTATCTACATAAAGGTATAATTCTAAAAAAAGATAATCTTGCAAAGAGGAATTGGCATGGAAGTATATACAATGCATTTTTTGTCATCACGATGAGATAATTCGTTATTTATTCTTCCATTGCAAATTTATTCGTTCTGTATGGTCATTCATCCAAATAGTTTCTAGTTTATCTCGTCCACGTTCAGTAACCAATGTTTTTGGTAATTGGTTGCATAGAATTGTTGATAAGTACAGAACTTTGTTTAGGATAGGAGCGCTTGCCATTATATGGTCGCTATGACTTTGTAGAAATGACAAAGATTTTAATAACATTGTGTCTTCTCCTCTGCAGGTTATTTATCGAGCCACGACTATACTTCGATCATGGACTATTCTTTAACATATGGAGTTTCACGACTTATTTGTGCAGAGATGTATGCGATTGGAGGACACGGCGAGGGATATTTTCTTCCGACATGGATGGCCGCGTGATTTGAGGATTGAACTATCTTAGATTAAAGACAGTTATTTTGATAGTGCCTTTTTGTAATGCTTGTCTACTTTTTATTCCCTAGTTCAAACGTTCGTGTGGCTGTGTGCATCTTAATTATGAAAAGGCCGGGTGTAAAGATTAAATTTTTTTGTTAATAAATGTGCCCATTTCTAAAAAAAGACTAGACACGTGTGTTGCAAATTGGAATGTTTATACAAGGAGTATGTCAGTTTACAAAATGGAAACTACCACTAGCGGACAATGGTTATGCTTGTTGGATCTATTAGAACCATGAAATACCTAAAAGGTCTAGAAAATGGTTGGATCGGACCACAAATATTACCCTGAATTCGTTCAAGGAATTGGAATGGTTCTGCTTGTATTTTAAGATAAGAGGGTCTTAAAATGAGTTTCCCGGCAGCACATGCAGTGCACATGAAATCCAAAGATTGTGGGAATTTAGCTTCATTTAAGTCATGACCATTTGAGTTGCAGATAATTTTTTTCATCATACCCATACCAGGATGACCAAGACGATCATGCCAAGTTTGGAATGCATTGACATTCTGAAAAATTACCTTATACGCAATGTGTGCTATAGGTTTTATGTATGTGTAGTACAATCCTGATGATAGAGAAGGAATTTTCTCAAATATTTGTTTGCCATACCCGTTGTCTTTGGTAAAAATGAGATATTCCTCTTTGTTGTCTTCATGGGTTTCAATATGAAAACCATTTTTATATCTCTATATCCTACGAGGGTACGAGTTTAATTGGGATATAATAAGGCATCCTCAATCGTAATTTGTGTACCCATAGGGAGGGTAACGTCCTGTGCCAACAATTACCGCATCACGTCCAGCGATTGTTAAAATATCTCCATTTATTTCTTAAGAGTTTGGAAATACTTTATTTCTGTAAGTATAGAGTTTGTGGTACCACTATTGAAAGGATCGTATGGGAACCTAGAGGGGGGGGGGGTGAATAGGTGCTACTTCAAATTTTCTTGTTTTTCAAATTAGGGTTTGACTAGAAAGGTAAATTCTCTAGATTATGCAACTATGGTGAATTTACCTATATGTCAACCAAGCAATAACTATTACAACACTAAGCAAGAACAAGTAAGTAAAGTGCGGTAAAGGATAGAAGTAACCAAAGGAGTGGACGTGGAGACACAAGGATTTGTTTCCCGTAGTTCCTTCCTTTTGAGGGTAAGTACGTCTATGTTTGGAGAGGGGGTGGTTTCAAACCACCAACGCCAGGAGAGGCCTCCCTTGTTATCCAATGAATCTCACCCCAACGGGATCGATCCACCTTCCACTATATCGGCAACCTTCGAGGTGGAAGTCGGCACCTTTACAACAAGTTCGGGGCACACATCTACAACTTAATTGGAGGCTCCCAAATACAAGCAAGCTGTCAAGACAAATCAAAGACAAGCTTGTAAGAACCAAATCAAAGTTAGGGTTTCCAAAGAAACACTAGAGCTTGGGGCCCTCAAGTGAATGAGGGGGAAATGAAGATCTCTCTTGGTGAAGATGTAGATCAAGGCCTCCTCCGTCGATTCTCCAAAGATCAATGACTTTGGATGGTTGGATGAAGAGATCTTGTAGATTTGGTGGCTCTAATGGAGTTGGTGTTCTTAAGCAGCTCGAGCAACTGGAGGAAGAAGATAAGGGTCCCTTTTTATAGGAAGCTCCCTCCACGAACCGTTTTCTGACCATTGTAGAAAAGTCAGACCGGAGACTCCGGTCTGTAGACCGGAGATTCCGGCCAATCTTCGGACCAGCCTCCGGACCACCCATCTGAATGACCCGGGCCATCCATGACCCAGCAAGACCGGAGACTCCGGTCTTCCAACACCGGAGACTCCGGACTGAGCTACCACCGGAGACTCCGGGGTATCCTCCGGAGCGGGCTCCGGACCCCCAATCAGAATGTCCCAGCCTAGATCCTGAAGTCACCACTGGAGACAGATCCGGAAACTCCAGACCACACCGGAGACTCCGGTCTTGGCAGACCGGAGACTCCGGTCTGGAATTTCCACAATTGAGTCACATGAGTAGGGACTTTTCCCAAGTGTGAGGGTGCTTTTCACATATCATAATACCAACCTGTGGACAGTGACAAAATGTAAAATGATCTACTTGTTGTTAACGAACACCAAAAGTGATTATGACAATAAATGCCCTTTCAATCTCCCCCTTTTTGGTGTTCGATGACAACAAGTGATTTGCATGGAATAAAAATATGTATGGGGCTCCCCCTGACTATGTGCAATAAGATAATTAAGTAACTCATGCAAGGTAGATAGTATCGACGATAACACACATAAATTTCACATGAGTTACAATAGATAGTGCACACAAGCACATAGTCACACACATGAACAACAAATAACACACATGAAGTTCAAAGTTCGAATATGGCAAAAAAAAGCAGATAGTAGCAAATCCAAAGCCCCAAACCCATGCAAAACGATGAGAATGTTTTCTCCCCCTTTGGCATCGAAACGCTGAAAAAGGGAAAAGAACCTAGGCTAGCGTCCCAGCAAATCAGTAGTCCTCGTCATCCTCGTCCTCCTCCTCATCCCATAAATTAAGGAGGTTCAAAAAATATTGTTTAAGCGGCTCCGGCCAGAACGCTCACGTCCTCACCATTGCCAACTCCCTCGGCAATATCAAGGTATACGGGCTCTCTATTAATTTTTGTCAGATAGCTTCTAGGTTTGATTTGCTATGCTTGATTAAGCACCACAAACATCACATCGTACTTGCTCTATTTTCTAATGGTGAGGCATACTTATGTCAAGATTTAGCCAATATTACTGAGTTTGTAGATTGGTTTGAAATTCTGTCGGCGAGTATGTCATTTCTTAATAGTTTGTAGATTGGTTAGCTAACTAGCGAGCGAAATACATTTGTCCTTGCTTAATTTAGCGATGCCTCTCAGCTGTGAATTCATGGCAACTTCGTTGAAAAATTGCATCCTGGATAGGTAGTAACATGTAACTGAAAATGACACTCCGAGAAACTAATAACATGTAACTGAAAATACCAGTTTATAGAACTCAACAATATGTAACTGAAAATGCCAGTGTGTAGAGCTCAACAACATGTAACTGGAACATGCCAGGCTAAAGACATATGACTTATAGAAGCTAGCGGCCAACCAATAGCATAACAGGTAATGCTAAGGAGAAGAATAACTAGGAGGGTAGGTAGGTGTCCCACCCAGGAAGAAATTACAAGATACATTGGTGAGAAAAAATTACCAGGGCACTGAGTTCTTTGTGAAAATAAGGTCCTGGTAGTGTGTAGTCAAACCTTTTCTATACACACTTATTGAATATGATGGACCACATAAATAGATGTTTCTAGCCTGTGCTAATATTCTATCAATTTGTCAATGTTGGCATAATAGACGAATGGTTAATGGTTATAGATATGTGCTATAGGTCTCCCAGTCGGGATGCCGTCTTCACCCTTGCCACCTTCCCATATTATACTAGAGCTCTCTGTCGCAGGATTGTTACACTTTGACACTCCCGGTGTCATTTCTGACCTTGGCACGCTGACAGCTCCTCAGCGACATTCCGTCATTCAGCCCGCTATAATGCCCTCTCTTGCTCTAGAGTCATTCTGCTCTTTTTCCTGCTCTATCATCTTTATTCTCTCCCGCTCAGCTTGCCCGAAAGAGTGGCATGGCAGATTGGTGGAGACAACCCTGAGTTCAGCCTACTAGACATGGCTACCAGATTGGCAGAGACCTGTTGCTTCCACTATAGCCTCCAATGGTGAGCCTGGTCCCATCATCCTCTGTCCTCCCTAGGAGATCTCAATTTTGTCAGAATCTTTAGTGATCCAACTGAGGTCTAGGTTGCATTTATTCAAACTATGTGATTTGATGTTAAATTTTCAATATTTGTTCAACATAATAGTTTAGGGAGGTCGATGTCTATTGCTTCTGTCTTCTGATTGATATTTGTTAGTGGAATTGTCTTGAAGTAAAGTCTAAGTGAGATCTGGGTTCACGTACACTGTATTTTTAAATCCCTACACATTATTTTGAATATCTATATACTTCTCTAGGCATTTTTCCAGTTCATGTGTAAACATTTTTGCAAGTATTGATCTCTTGGTTCTTGATAAACTAGCTGTGGCAATCTTATCAAACAGGAAGAATGTTTATCTTAGTTTGCTCTTAGTATCTACTTTACTTGGATTTTCTTTCATAACACAATGCATTATTTGTTCCACTGTTCCACTGTTACATGATATATAAATCAATCAGGAAAGTTTGATGTGTAATGTGATCCTTCATGTATCTTGTGCGGAGGAACTATATCATGTCTTCCTCGGCAAAAGCATATTTAGATTATTCATGTTATCTGTATAAGCAATTAAGATGTACAAAGAACATGAACTAAGCAACACGATGTATGCACTTAATTCTTATGGATGTTGCTTATGAATTTGAATAATCTTCACCGACCGTAGAATCGTTGGCGACGCTGTCGGCACCTGATACGCCACAGCGTTGATTACCGATCATCTTGCTTCCCATCCCCCACACCCGCACGCTGAGGCATTAGTCTATTCCCTCGCGCTACTGTTGTTTCTTGCTCTTTAGGTTTTGATTGATCAATCGATTTTCGTGGCATGTAGGTAGAGGCGGTGGTTCTGGGACAGTGTACCATCACGTGGAGACGACTACAAGATACACAACAGACATCTGCAACCTTCTTCTCGGATCCACTTCCTTTTGCTGGTTCTTGAGATAATAGACATCTGTGTATTCCTTAGGCCTCAAGATTCGAGAAATTTGATTGATGCCGCTAGGCACATACTTCTCATTTGGTGAGTTGGGGGATCCCTAAAAATAATCTGATGATCGATGTCCTAAGAGAGTAGGAGGCTTAGTGAAGGGTGGTGTTTTGTGCCTTAGGCAAACATGTAAATACCTTCCAAAATTGTATGCCTTTCTTGCTTTCTCATGTTGTTGTTGCTATTGTTCTCCAGTAGCAAAAACTCTTCTAGCTCAACTATACTCAGTTGAACATAGCAACAAAGTACAGACCCAGATTGAATCGGTGAACACACAACGACAAATTGCAGGTGATCAAACATATGAGCTCATTTCTTAGATTTTTTGGGCAAAATTCTATTGGAAATTACATAGTGTGTTCAAAAGACAAATAATGCCCTCTATACTACATCCACTTTACTCTAATCATTTCATTTCATCTTACTAAGAGCTAAAGTTTTTTTGTAATACTCAGAACTAAAGATACCCAAACTTGAATCTCATATTATCGCAAAACATATTATCGTAAAAAAATATGTACTTATTATGTTTTTTACATGGATCATCTACTTGCATATATCTCATTTGAAAATTTTAAAGTAATGCTTGAACAAAAGTTATGCCCCGCTCACTGCTTTGGTTGGGTCAGTAAGTAACATTTGAAATTTGTATCCATTGCACCTCAAATTTAGTATATGAATACATATATCATCAGTATAGCACAATGGTTATGTTTTTTCAAATTGAGGTGGCAGTGAGCCCTCATGCAGACTGCGATAAGGCAATAATTTGTAGCTTACCATTTAGATGAACTGGACTTGGATCCAGCCTATCTTGAGCTGGTTGGTATATTTCTAATTTATGATTGATGTGTAGGGTTGACTGGTCCTGTTTTTGCAGCTCACTCATCATATCAATTACCTGAATAAATGTTATTTACGTTTTTCCCTTCATAAAATGGACTAATTGATATTTGTGGTAGAGTTTCAGGAGAGGGGTCTTCCCCATGCGCATCTCATGTTATGTAGTTTGACCACATTTGATCAACTTTCTTCATGATCTTTAGTCTTTTAAAATGTAATGTCTGTAGACAGATTTGAGATATATATATATATATATATATGCATTTCTTTTTGGGTTTTATTTCTATGTACACGGATATTTAAATGCACTTTATGTTTACATGTCTTACATGTGAAAATATTTTGTTTAGTGTCGCAGAAGTATTGATTTTTTAATAGACACTGATATCTATCATGAAGGCTTGGCCTTTCTCAAGTGCTGCTGTGATGATAAAGCCCTTGGCTCATTGTCATCTTTCGCCGCTTAGAAATTGCAACTTAGTTAACATATCGTTTAGCTCTGCCTCAAAACAGCCGTGGCAAAGCACGGGTATTCTACTAGTGGACCTAGTTGGTCTGGTAGACCCAACCGGGTTGGGTTTAAGACGAACAGGCCGACCCATTTGGTTCCACTCCTCTCCTCGAGCTTCTTCTCCTTTTCCCTTTCGACGCCTCCCCCCAGCCATGCCATGACACCGCTGAGTTTTTCCCCGTTTCCGGCGAGATCTGATCATCCCCGTCGTTTCCCTGCTGGCCTTCGAGGTGATTTAGGTTGCTCATCCGCGGTGTCCAATTCGATTTGAAAACCGTTATCTTTCCTAGCCGCGTTGAGCACTGGACTAGCGGCTAGGGTTTGGATGTTTCGGCCTTTCTTTGTCCCGTGATCCATCGTGGCTGTGTGGTTTATCTAGTGGTGGGGTGACTGTCTGCCGCCATCACCTCTGTTTTGGTGATGATGCTAATGTGGCTTGGTGTGGATTGAGCGCTGTTGGCGCTCTCCGTGCCGCCATGCTTGGTGTCGTTGTTGGTCTGCTTCCTCTTCTTGAGTTTAAGCGAGGACCTCGGGTAAGTCTGATTCGCCTCCCCCTTGTTCTCTGTCTCCCTTTCAATTCCTTATTGCTACTTGGACAAACCTTAATTAGGGATAATCCCATGTTCTAGGGTTCATCTGCTTGATGAAATTACTTGGGACCTGTGGTATGAGTTAGGATTAGTGAATTCTGGTATTGTCCCTTATACATGGTCTTTGATCTTGTCCATGATTAATGAGCTTCAATAAAATTACTAGCTTATGGGATATCTGTTTACTGGCTGTGGTTCAGTCTAGTGGCTTGCTTTATTTGGGATAGCTTGTATATGTGATTAGTTTAATGAATGATTCCTAGTTGATGTGACTAGGAAGATGATCTGAATTCTTCTAAACTTATATGAGAGGGTAGCTTTTGAATTCTGGATGATCCTATGAAATGAAGATTGTGATTTTCGGCTGTCCTTTCTTTAGGAGTTACTACTGTGGTGCCTCCACCCTGGAGTGTGCACAGTAGTGACCTTGGCAGCTTACTGTGATGCTTAATAGTTGGATGGTGGATGATATATGACAACCAGCTCTGAGTGTGCTAGGATATGCACTCCTCTGCTAGTGATAATATCAGTATACTAAATGATTCCTGGCCCATTAGCTAGGAAAATGATTTGAATTTATTTGCAAGTGAGATTGGGTGGTTATGTATGTATGCTGTCAACATGACAGTAATTGACTACATGATTCCTAACTGTGGCTTCTAGGAAAATGATATGAATTAAATTGATTTTCATTTTTAAGTGGAAATGTGATACTATGTGGATACTTTCCACAAGACAGTACATGTTGAAATGCTTCATAGTTATTAAAACTGATGGTATGGATTGGATTTGTTGCTAGGTAGCTTTTACTTGAATTTGGTTACACAATTACCATCTGGTTGTTGATGGTGTTAAATTTGTGACACCTCAATTGAGGATACACAATTGTTTTATAAACATTGACTAGCCAGATCTGGTGTTGTAGCTAACTATCTCAAGTTTTAGTTGCCAGCAGGAATCCTTTCTATAACCAAATGATGGATTTACTTAAGTAAGCCAATGATGTATGAACTGAGGCATTACTTTTGTTGCACATGAACAGATACTCTTGTTGCCCTTTTGTTAGCTCTAGGATGATTTTGGAGTAGCACTACTACCCAGTCTGAGAGCTCTTTCTCCCACACAACTCCATGCTCATAAATAAAAAAACAAGAATAGATGCTATACTGATCTAAGAATCCAACCCGCTGGTGTTAAGTAGAACAGTGGCTTGGGGAATATGTGCTTGTAGTGATTCTTGTGGTGGATCTTGATCAGGTTCCATTTTTTATTGCTGGTAAGCTTCTGGAAACAATTTCCTTCTCCTCCTTGTGGTGTTGATCTGCTACTGTCCTCCTTGTTGCACACCTGCCATGCTTCTCCTTGTGCTGCTTGAGCTTTCTCATGTTACCAGGTTGATCTGTTGGCTGATTTGTGTAAATTGGTGTGGTGGATTTTTTGTGAATCCGGTGATGACCAGTGATATCTTATGATGCTCTGAGAATAGAGAGATAAGATGTGTGTATAGGGAAAACCCCCCTGTGTATCCGTGGCTTCCTTTTCTACTTTGATTGCATCTCTGCTGGATTGACAACACACTGGTGCATGTAGATGAGTGAGCTTCCTCTGTGCATGCCTCACTCAAATAGATCAGATCAAAGGATTCCTGTGAATTTACTGTTACTATTCTACCCTTCTCTCTGGTGAAATTTGCCCCTGGCCAATGATGTTGTGCTGATGCAACTCATCTGATTAAGGACTGATACGATGATTTGGTGAAACTTGCCCCTCTTAAGATTAGCTCAGTGATGAAATGATTACAGTGCATTACACTGTTCATTCCGAGAGCTCAATATTCACTCTAACCCCCTTATTATTTTACTTTTGTTTTGTGTTTCTTTAAATTGCTTTGAAGATATACAAGATCAAGAAGGAAATCCTCAGGACATGAAGATTTAGTTTAGGATTCTATCTATTATTCTTGTAATGTTGTTTTTTCTTTTTTTTTTACTTTGAATAAATGTAAGACTTTGTAATAAATGTATCTGCTCACAATAAATAAGTCTTTTAATTATTTCATTTATGTAATTCCTTTTTATATTTATTTGTTTTATAGAAATATACTTTGATTCTTTTATTATAGCAACAATGTAACATTGTATTATATAATAAAGTGTTCCCTTTTTCTTGGAACCAAATAAATATTTATATCTTACTTATAAATAATAATAACATTCTTATTTATTATTATAATTCATTTCTTTCAATTTTTTTGTTTTATTAATTGAGATTTATCATTAGTGTATCTTTTTAGAAATAAGAGCTCACCTCTTGTTTCTTATTACAATTTAATTTCCAATTATTACTCTATTTCAAATTCTTATAGTATTCAAATCTATCAATTAAATACTCAAATTTGAATTATCTTCCCCTAAAACACAAAAGTACAATAGAGGTCATGTCGAAATCTATCGCACCTGTCCTAATGTTTCCATCAGAACAAGAGAGATCTCGATCCCTCTATAGCTTCTTTAGTTTTGCGTGAAAATTCTCCGGATTTTCTGATGCATGAATGCAATGCACAAACATGTGTCCTGTCTATTTCAAGGTGCTAATTCTCGGATGTTACATCACCTCAGGGTCACACCGCTTTTAGAGATCCAAAAGCGCAAGAACTGTCGGGGTGTTACCCAAACCCTGACAGTTCAATCCTAATATTTTCATTGCGACCGGACGAGGTCATCACATGACCCCGCCGATCCTAATGAAGTGGAGTTATCTCCTTCCTTCCTTGTCCTTTTTCGGTCGTTTTCCTCCTCCTCTCCAATGCCTTCTGTTGGTGCACTGCCATCAGTAAGCATAGCAGTAGGTTGGTTAATTGTATTTCCTTCACCATCCACATCAGCATCCGCCCCCAATTCAGTCATGTTCAAAGCCCTCCTAGGAACCATAGCCTTAGGGTCACGTATGTCCACCTCCATGTCCCGAGCTTTAGCTGGACTAGTTGTCGTATCAGTTAGCTCCAGATCATCTCGTTTTGCTCCACGAACAAAATGATCATCATATCGCCATGAGGTAGTTATATTACGTCCTCGTCCCAGAGGATATCTTCCTCTACCTGTGCCAGACATATCCCCAACACGACCTGCACGACCTCCACCTCGACCTCCCCCACACCCAAAGCCACCACCGCGACCACACCATGTTTCCCAATCAGCTTTTAAGAACTCACCCCACTTGAGCTTCTCCTCATCATGTTCACCAGAGCCGCACTCAAGATGAGTATGACCAAAGAAACCGCAGGCTCCGCAGAAACGTGGGATTTTTTCATATTTAATTTGATAGATTTCTCTTTGGTTTGCCCGTGATATTGACACAAACCGAGCTAACACTTTCCTGACATCCAGCCTAACCCTTACACGAACAAAGTTCCCCGCACCATTGACATCAGTTTCAACCTTCAAAACTTTACCAACTTTCTTCTCTGTAAGGTTTTTGATGAGAGCCTCATTCCGATAGCCCACTGGTAGCTTGTGAATTTGAATCCACGTAGAAAAGAAGTTAAGGTCAACCTCATCAGGCGAGATCAACCCATCATAATTTTCAATATAAACAGCATTCTGACAAAAGAGTCATGGACCTCCTTCTTCCACTTTAACCAAATCACCCAAGCAAAGCATTGAACAGTAAAAATATTACCCTCTAGATGCTGGAACTCAATATTCTTCGCCGGGCTCCAAGCGTTTATCCTGTGTTGCTCAAAAGTTAGAGGACTAAAGAAGCTTTTAGTATGAAATTTGGCTAAAGCCATCCACTTAATACCTTCCTTTGGAGCTGCCTCTTCTTCCTCGAACACCAGATCATCAATTTCATCCTCCTCGATACCCAATCGTAGCAGCATCACATCAATTGCCTCAGGTTTTTTACTGCATGAGCTGCCAGATTGGTTTGTAGAACTGGCAGGGCTCGCCATGACCCACGAGATTAAAACCTGAACACGCAGTCAGGGGCACGATTCTTCTAATGTGAGGCTGGCATATGGGACCCACTAGCCTAAATAAACGGTTGATTTAGCAAGGAACGCTATCAAGTTAACACGGAGGCGCGACCGAGGTCAAAAATTCCATCCGACACACGTTTCTTCTAATGAGAGTACGACACGTGGGTCTCAGATGCGTCATTATGCATCTGACAGCACTATCAAGTTTGGAACAGGGTAGCACGACTAAGGGCAAAAAATCTATCATACTCACATTTCTTCTAATGAGAGGATGGCATGTGGGCCTAGCTGCGTGATTAAATGGTAGTGCAATCAAATTCAGAACAGGGTAGCGGGAGGGAAGGCAAAAATTCAATCATAGAGGCTGGCATGTGGGATCCAATATCGTGATTAATGGCAGATAGTTCGAGCAACGTTATCAAGTTTAAATCAGGGAGGCACGAGCCAAGGAAAAAAAATCATCATGCACATGTTTATTCTAATGTGAGGATGACATGTGGGGCCCAGCTGCGTGATTAAACTATAGATGCATCTAGCAGTGCTATCAAGTTCGAAACAGGGTAGCGGGAGCGAAGGAAAATTTTCCATCGTACACACGATTCTTCTAATGAGAGGCTGGCATATGGGACCCAACATCGTGATTAACGAAATATAGACCGAGCAACATTATCAAGTTCATATCAGGGAGGCACGAGCCAAGGAAAAATCCATCATTCACACTGAAAGGGCAAATAGCCCTTATCCAGTATTTTGGTTAATTATGACATCGGAGCTAGAGAGCGGACTAATGTTTCTACTAGTTTCTCTACAGGTGATAGTTCGCATTTGGTGACGAGAGGCGGTGTGTGACCCCCCATTCATTTCTATATGAAGAGCTGGTGTTTTCATTCCTTTTTCTCTCTTATTTACTTATTAAGTCTAGTAGGAAACACCACACTATTAAGAGGGTGATCTCGATGTGCTCTTTGGGGATGTTCTACACCAAATACACATCAAAATATCCTTAGCCACACACCCATTCGAGGAAAGATATAAAATATCCATGGAAAAATGAGCTTAAGGAGGTTACTGTAAAATCGGCGGGGTCCGGCGCCGCCGGAATTTCCGGTGACTGCTAGAATTCTCGGTGAGCACCAAAACATGTTACTGCAAGAGGTTTTGGTTGCTCTCCAGAATTCTCGGTCGTCGCCAAAATTTCTAGCATAGCATCCGGTTCATCGAAGTTGCCGCCGGAATTTCCGGTGGGTGAACCAGCGCCTTCAAACTTATTGCTGGTTCTGTCGCAGGAACCCCCAAACGTCTCTTTTCACCCCATACTATATATACCCCTTTCTTCCCCACTGAGAGGTTAGGCATTTCAGCTTATATTCATTCTTGAAACTCTCTCTCTCTCCATTGTTGAAACACAATTTCTTGAGGATCTCCCATTCTACCCAACCAATTCCAAATCCCTTTGGTAGAAAGCAAGAGGAGGTCACGATCTGCATTTCCACAAAGCTAGAGTTCATTCCCCCTTGAGTTCATCGAGTTAGCTTGTTACTCTTGGGTTTGTGGGAAACCCTAGGTGGCTAGGGTCGCCCAGAGGCATTCGTCTTGTGATTTGCTCCGTGGAAAGTTTGTGATGGTTTGGATACTACCTTAAAGTCTACTGAAAGAACATTTCATGATCTCTAGTGTTTTGTGTGTTAGATACCAATACCAAGGAATATTTAATTTGTGTTGAAGTGCTATAGATTCTGGCTCACTAAAATGCAGCAAAATAGGAGTTTGGGGCGGATTATCCGCCCCTGCCAAGGGCCGGATAATCCATCCTACCCCAATCTTCAAATGGAGCCAAGGAGCAGCTCTATGTATGTGTGTTTGTGTGGGAGGAGGGGGGGTAAGATCCTTCGGATTGTCTGGCCAGGGCCGGAGTTTTTGCCCAGGCCGAATAATGTGACCCCAGGAGTTTTGCAAAGGGAGCCAAGGCGCGGCTCCCTATATGGGGGGCGGAATTTCCCCTGGAAATTCTGTTTCCGGGGCGGATTTTTCCCAGGCCGGATAATATGACCCCAACTTAGGCCAGATAATTCGGCCCCCACTTAGGCCGGATAATCCGGCCCCCGAAAGCTCTAACAGGGTATTTAATCTACAACACCCCTCCTGCCAGAACTCTTGATCCATTCAAAAAAGTTTAGACCTACTCTTCAAACTCCAAGCGAGATCTCCATCCTCATCCACCCAAAGTCTTCGATCTTTGGGGAATCAAAGGAGGAGGCCTCGATCTTCCTCAACACCGAAAAAGCACTCATCTTCCCCTCCATTCAATTGGGGGATTCTTGATCTAGTATTTGTTGCAAATAGCTAGATCCTTATTTCGATTATTTGATAATCCTTGTTGTTGTGGAAGCTCGTTGTCATCACGGGAGCCTCCAATTCGGTTGTGGATGTGTGCCCGTCTAGCGTTCTAAAGGCACCGGTTCCTGCCTCGAAGGGTACCAATAGTGGAAAGGTGGATCAGGCCTTTGGTGGTGAGATCCATCGGAGAATAGGGTGAGGCCGATTGTGGCGTGGCGGTCTTAGAACCGCCCACCCCTCCAATGCAGACGTAATTCCCTTATCAAGGAAGGAACAGCGATCAAACAAATCCCCGTGTCTCTGTGTGCTCCACTACGGTTTCCTTGCTCCTTTTTACACACTTAGTAGTTAAATTTGCATATAGGGAAATTCTCGTAATAGCATATCTAGAGAATTTACTTTGTCTCAAGCCTAAAATTGAAAAAGAACTAAAAATTTAGTAGCACCTATTCACCCCCCTCTAGGTGCCCATATGATCTATTCAATTGGTATTAGAGTCCCGGATATTTATTCGTGCTTAACCGCCTAAGAGAAGTATGGGTACTAAGGGAGATGGGAGTGAGGCTGTTGAGAAGGTCATCATGAATGATCTCAAGACATTGGAAACAACCTTGATAAATTCTATGGAGACTAAACTGGAATAAATGTGTCAAATGATTGCACGTCTCTCCATGCCCGTAGCCCCACCTCCATCTACCTCTGAGGCCACCACATCGCAATCTAAGTAGAAGGTTAACTCCAACTCCTAGGAGGAGGATGTGGTAGGTGATGACAAGAGTAAGAGCACCTCCTCGAAAAAGGGTAGTGGTAAGGAGGAATATAATGAGGTTTCTCATGTATATACACCTGATCCACCCATCCCTCACCCTCATATAAATAATAGGGGTGATCCACCCAAGCTTACTGCATCTCCTTTTAATCAATGGAAATTCTTTATGAAGTCTCATGTATGCAACTCGTCTATTGAGTTATGGAAAATCATCGAGAATGGTCTTCATGTTGGAGACCCAAAACACTTGACAAGAAGAGAAGTTGTGGACAACCGACTCAATGCAATGGATCTACACATGATTCATCTCGGTGTGGGTCCCAAGGGCATGCCCCACATATAACATCTCAACACCGCAAAAGAGGCTTGGGATGCCTTCACGAACTTTTCATCAAAAATGAAAGCATGAGAAGAAATAGGTATGATGCTCTAAGTAACCAAGCCGAAGGATTTTATATGATGGATGGCGAGGATCACGAGGATATGTATAGAAGACACAAGTAAATAGCCACCACATTCAGAAATCACGGTGCTTCCCATGTTGATGACATGTGGATTAAAAGAAAGTATGTTAGTGCTCTTATGCCTTTTGAGCCTACAGAATTGAAGAGTCTCCAAGGTAGACACAATTATCATCAAATGACTTCCAATGAGGTCATGCAAGAAATGGCAGCTTTCAAAGTGGCCGTCAAGAATGCTAAAGATGCTCGCGCTCGAGCCATTGGAATGCAAAAGGGGGTTAATGTGGCCTTGAAGACAAGTATTGTTGAACAAGACGATGCGGCATTTGATGCTATGGACTGTCCCGAGGATTTAAAGAGGGCCCATGGTGAGTACATGGCCTTTTATGCCAGAAACTTTTGGAAGAACCCCACCAAAGCAAAATCTGAACTTGAACGCAAGAGTGGGTCAAGTGGAAGAAGAGAGAATGGTCCTAAACTAAGAACATGCTTCAACTGTGGAGACCAGCTTCACTTTGTATCTGAATGTCCATATCAAAATAGAGAATATAATGGAGGAAGGATCATTCTCAAAGAAAAATCAAAGTCTCCACGGAAGAAGCAATTTGTGAATAAGAATGTTCCATACAAGAAGCAATCGAAGATTGTATTAGTGGCTCAAGAGGAGTATTCATCCGCAAGCGAAGATGAAGAAGATGATGATAGTTCATGAGAGGTGGCTGCCATAGCCACCACGTCCACACCGACATCACTCTTCAACTCACCTAATGAAAATTTCATCAACAAGAATGTCACTTGCCTCATGGCAAGGGGTTCCAAGGAATCATCTTCTATCACTCCCTTTCCTAAGACTACAATTGGCATGGATGATTCTACTAGTCGTAAAGTTAAGGAAGAAACTTTTTCTTTGGACTATTTTATCACTAACTTGCAAGGTGAGCATAAAATGCATTTTCAGGCTGTCATGGACCAGCTTGCTCAACACGAAGTCCTCCTTGAAGAAAAGGGCATAATTGAAAGGGAGGATGCAATGGAGATTGCATCTCTCAAAAATGCTCTAGAAGAAGAAGAGGCTCGAGTCTCTTTAGAAGAGAGACTTGAGTCAATCGAGGAGTCACATGATGAAGTTGTGTCTCGGCTGATCAAGGAACGGTATAATGCTATTGCCAAGGTCAAGAAACTAAAGAAGGAAAAAATTGTCTTTGGGGCTACTCATGCTAGACTCTCCGAGAAGTTCGAGAAACTTGACATTGCTCACAAGGCTTTGGAGAGTGAATACTCTTTCTCAATGAGTCTGATGACCAGCTCCAAATTCGATTGACCAAGTATGATATCTCTAACGCATGTAAATCAACATGTGCTCATGAAGAAAATGCTAGGGTGGAAGATGAGCTTGCGAAAACATCGACTCCCAAAGGTAAGGAAGTCCTTGATGAGATTCTTGGCAAGCAAAGGTCAAACTTTGGAAAAGAGGGACTTGGTTATGTCTCCAAGACCAAGAAGAAGAAGAACAAGAAGACCAAGAATGCTCAAGAAAATACAAGCACCACTAAAAGCAACATCACAAAGGGAAAAACTAACTTTATTGGTTTGTAGGGTCTAACAATCCTAATTATGAGCTATTTTGTGATTATTATGGTGATATCTATGCTAGCTATGTTGGTCCTTTTGATGAGTTTATTGATTGGTCTATTTGGGTTCCAAATACCCTTGTTGCTAATATGAGAGGACCCATTGAAAAATGGGTACCTAAAACCAAGAACTTTCTCGCAGGGCTATGCTTCTGGTGGATCTAAATGGGTGTTGGATAGTGGATGCACTAGTCATATGGCCAAAAGCAAAGAGATCATCACGGAGATGAGGCCAAACCATGATCAAATAACCGTCTCCTATTGTGATAAGTCAAAATCCGAGGTATTGGATCTTGGCAAGGTTGTGGTTGCCCATGATATATTTCTCGTGGACGTCATGCTTGTTGAAACCCTCAGTTACAATTTACTTTATGTGCGTGCCCTTGGTAAGATGGGCTTTGCTGTTTTTATAGATGATGATTTAGTGGTACTCTTGTGGAGCAAGTCTCTAAAGGTTGCTTTCGTTGGGTATGTCGAAAATGACATGTATGTGGCGGACTTTTTGGGGGAAAACCACCGCGGGTCCGATGTGCTTATTCAGAAAGGCCGATGCGGGCTGGTTATGGCATCGTCGTCTAGCCCAGGTCAATATGAGAACTTTGCAAAGTCTCCACAAGGGTGTCCACATACTTGGACTAAAAGATAGTGTTTCATTTGCGAAAGATCGTGTTTGCAGGGCTTATGTTGAAGTCAAGATGCACGACTCTCCCCACAAGAGGAAGACTATTATATCTTTAAAGAGGATTTTGGAGCTACTTCATGTGGATCTCTTTGATCCTCCGTCTCATGCAAGTCTCGGTGGGAAGAAGTATTGCTTAGTCATTGTTGATGATATTCAAGATACACATGGGCCTACCTTTTCAAAATAAAGAGTGAGACTCAACAAACTGTCATCGACTTTGCCAATGAAGTACAACGCGAACACGATGTCCAAATATTGGCAATAAGAAGCGACAATGGCTCCGAGTTTAAGAATTACACCCTGAATGGATTTCTAAGTGAAGAGGGGATAAGAAATCAATATTCTGCTGCGTATACACCTCAACAAAATGGTGTAGCCAAGAGGAAAAAACAAACTCTAATGGACATGGGAAGGTCTTGGCCGAATTCAAGTCACCATACAACTTCTAGGATGAAGCTATTTCCACCGCATGCCATTCATCAAACTGGCTTTACCTCTGCAAGATCTTGGACAAGACTCTGTATGAAATACTTACTAGTAACAAGCCCAACATATCATACTTCCGGGTGTTCGGTTGCAAGTTTTTATTTCGTATTAAAGGAGTTCGTTTATCTAAATTTGAGCCTAAAGCTTTAGAAGGCATTTTTGTTGGTTATGGTGCCGAATCCCACACTTATAGAGTCTACAATAAGCTCTCCGGAACTGTTGTAGAATCGTGTAGTGTGGTATTTGAGGAAAATGATGGCTCCCATGTGGGGCAAGTTGATGTTTGTGATGCAGATGTTGAAATACCCCAAGATGCCATAAGAAGAGTGGGTGTGGGATTTTTCCGCCCCATTGAGGAACCCCTTGTGGAAGATTCGGGAGGACAATGCTCTACTCAAGTGGAACCCTCATCTACACAAGCTCAACAAGTTTCACATGCTGGAGAAACCACTGCACCAACACCTCAACAGCCTGAATACCAACCATCATCTGAAGCATCTAGACACTCCAGGCTGTATTTTCTGGGTGAGGCCGGATTACCCGGCCCTTCCTCATCAAATGCGAGGAATGAACAAGAAGATCAAGAACATGCAGAAACTCCTAGGCCGGATTTTTCTGGTAACATCGGATTATCTGGCCCTACTCCAAATCGTGCCAGAAATAACCAGGAAGACCATGGTGAAGCATCAACTCCAAGGCCAGATTATTCGGCCCCTCCTATAGCCGGATTATCCGGCCCCAAAGTTTTAGAACAACAACAACCTCCTGTTATGGTTGTTGATCAATATCAAGGGCAAGGTTCTTCATCCCCAGTCAGTAGTGAACAAGTTGATGATCAAGGGAAAGCTAGTGGTCAAGACAAGGACTCAAATGATGAAACAAACCCTCCAAGAAACAACAAGGAGATTAAAAATAATCGCAAATCTTGGGCTGGAAGAATCTGAAGGAAATATGCCCTAGAGGCAATCATAGAGATGATTATATTTCATATGTATCCATGAGTTATTGTAATGTTCCTTGAATATCCATATCAGGAAACTTGTATTGATTGGCAATTATGTGAATTGTTTGTGAAACTCTTTACTTGTATGGTTATTTAAGAGTTGTCCCTAGTCGGAGTTCATGTGAGGACGCACATGAATATTAGACTAGCACATCGATTGGTTGATGACTATGTTTCGCAAGTCATAGACATGGAGATGTCAAACCAATGATGTGGACACATGTTATGAACATGGGGTTGGACTGACCCAACCTGAGACTGGCAATTAGTTGCAGCTCTCTCTCTACACATCATGTACGTTTTGTCCTTAGACCTGAGATTGTCGCATGTACTTGAGATGTGGATCGACCTACTTTGGGGCTATCAAACGCTGCACCGTAACAGGGTAGTTATAAAGGTAGCTTTCGGGTTTGTCCTGAAGCATTCTGCAAGGCATGGTCAATCAAGATGGGATTTGCCCCTCTCTACTTGAGAGAGATATCTCTGGGCCCCTCGAGTGATCGGATCCAGAAATGCATGGCTGTGCTACATATGGTTAAGAGTTAACCTAGTAAAGGGATTCCGAATCACGGTATCGAGAAAGGGAGGTCAGCTTGGAGCTACACCAAATATCGTGAGGCAAAAGGAAAGACATGTACTAAACCTTGTGATGGTTCGTCTGATATGATCTTTGTATGCGTTTAGGAGTTGGCACGTCTTGCTAGAGGCCGCTACCAACTATTGACAGAATAATTGTACTCGTGTCATGTCTATACGCATATGAACATATAGGGTCACACACTTAAGGGTCTGGAAGCCTAATGAGGATTGGATCCGAATTAAACTAGGCTTAGGTTGCTAATGGGCTGCTAATGTAGAAGCCCACTAGGGACGCCTATATAAGAGAGGGTGGGGAGAGCTGGCCAGGGTAAGACCTTAGATCATTCCCAGCCGCCACTCCTCACGCCTGTGTTGCACGCGCGGACCTAGCAGTCCGGCGTCTGACGCTTCCACCCTGTACGTGTGGATACCTCAGAGGCGCTGCATCTGTAGCGCTTGGACGAGCCGCGCAAGGGAGCTGCTCGTGGGACGAGGACAAGGAGGAGACGTAGATCGTCTGCACTGCCTCGACACGCTTCATCAATTCCGCAACTACGCGTCTAGTGGTAATCCCGTGATTTATGACAACAGTATTCCTGGTTTACGGGGTAGAAAGTTTTGATTTGCGCTAGTGTAGCCTACCCGTATCCCTACAGTGGTATCAGAGCCGATGCTGTTCAGTTATAGGTTCGGGATGTTTGCATATGGTGATATGCAGATTGATATGAATGATGTGATCGTTTATATGGCGGTGGTTCAGGATTGATCTATGATCTTGCTTTCCGTGATCGTGATCTGAGGTTGTCGAACGACTTACCCCTACCGGTCGATTTCCGCCATCGGGGTAGACAGTGATGCATAACTCCTGTTGAATCACGCGAAGATCAATATGATTGATCGAATCGGAACCTAGATCTAAAATCGTTGTACCGTGATCAAAGGAGTTTGATTAGATCGGAACAACATACGGTTTATGGTAAATTTTATTCGCCGATCAAAATCCTTAAAGAAAATTGTGAAGATTCGATCTCTCATTTTTCACGGTTTTCCGGACGCCCGGAGATACCGCGAGGGGCGCTGCCCCTTCGAACCTCGCAGGGGGAGACCCCCCTTAATCGTAGCCCTTTTGTATATCGTTAAGGTAACTAGGTGCTGCGATGTCACATGATCCGGTAGAATGCGATTCTATGCATAACTTGTTTTTGCAGGATGTATGTGATCAATATGGCCCATATGTGTATGTGATGCATGTATGAAATTTATCATGACCTGCGTGTCGTGAGTAGGGCAACACGGCTGGAGCCATGTGTGTTGTCAATTATTGTAATGGCCTGCGTGCCAACTTGTGATGATCCAAATTCTATGTAATTTTGATTACTAGCTGTTAGGAGAAATAGCTTGTATTAGTTCTTGGAGGACTCATCACTTGGAGGATGGCTCACATGGAACATGAAGATGGAGATCATCATGGTGGACAGGTTCTATGGCGATGGAGATCACCATGAGAAAATGGGCCATACTGTGTCACATTTATGTGAATGCTATTCTTATGCGTTTTACTACTATGCATGCTTAGATGATAGAAGTAGAACAATCCCTGACAAAGTTCAAGTTAAACCATGCCCTCCCAACCAAACCTTGCACCATCCTATGCCCTGTACAATCGTTGGTGGGCCTATGAAATTAGGGTGCCGCGGTTTTCCTTGGCTGGATGGGTTTGTATCGGATACCTACACGCATAAGGGTTGGTGAGCTTGACAAGGTCATCTTAACAGTTAAGGACCTTGGGGCATAAAGGTTGGGCGCCTAGTTTTGACATAGAGATGTCACCCAACAATAAGAGTCATATGTGATATGATTGGCAAGTGTTGCTTACAGATTTACCTTGTCTTCTAGCAGTGATGCTAAAGCTCACTAGTTGACTTGTTAATTGTGGATCTTGAATCACTTAGTATCAATAGAGGGATATTGATTTAAGTGGGAGTATATGCTATTAAATTGTTTAATATGTTTTACTCTTTCATGGTTACATGGCTTAGTATTTTGCATGTTTTCTATTGTAGATCAATGGCACCGAACACTGCATCACCTTTTTCTTTGCGTTCGATTCTTGACAAAGATAAACTTAATGGAACAAACTATTCGGACTGGGTCCGCAACCTGAGAATTGTTCTCAGGTCTGATAAAAAGGAAACGGTTCTGGATACCCCAATCCCCGATGAACCTGCTAATAATGCATCTGCTGCCCTAAAGAATGCCTACAAGAGAGCATGTTATGATTCTCTTGAGGTTAGCTGCCTTATGCTTGCATGCATGGAACCTGAACTCGAAAAGAAGTTTGAGGATCAGGATGCGTACGATATGATCGTTGCGCTTAAGGACATGTTCCAAGATCAGGCAAGGACTGAGAGGTACAATGTTGCCAAGTCCTTTGTCGAATGCAAGCTGGCAGAGGGAGCAGCTATAGGCCTCCATGTGATCAAAATGGTTGGTTATAGTCAGACTCTGGAAAAGCTTGGTTTTCCACTAGGCCAAGAGTTGGCCACTGACTTCATTTTGGCGTCTCTTCCATCCAGCTATGGGCAGTTCATTTCGAACTACCATATGCATGGGGTGGAGAAGGGCCTTAATGAGTTATGCGGGATGCTAAAAACAGCAGAAAGTGACATGAAGAAGTGTGCAGGGCATAGCCATGTGATGGCTGTGCAGAACAAGCCTAGCTTCAAGAAAAAAGGGTACTTCTTGGAAGAAGAAGGGCAAGGCTCAGGATACGATCCCTAAGCCTGCACCCAAGCAAAAGGCTGGACCTGTAGAAGACACTGAGTGCTTCTTTTGTCATGAACATGGCCACTGGAAGAGAAACTGCAGCAAGTACCAGGCTTCTTTGAAGAAGAGTGGAAGTAAGAGTACTTCCAACTCAGGTACGCTTGTTGTAAATGTTGTGGACATTCTTCTCGCTGATTCCTATGTTAACTCTTGGGTATTTGATACCGGATCGGTTGCTCATATTTGCAATTCGATGCAGGGGCTAATAAGGACTAGAGAAGTGCAGAAAGGCGAAGTGGATTTTCGCGTCGGAAATAAAACAAGGGTTGCTGCATTGTTCGTCGGCGTCATGCAACTTCACCTTCCGTCAGGATTTATTATGGAGTTGAATAATTGTTATTACATTCCAAGTATGGGTCGAAACATTTTATCACCTTCATGTTTGATGAGGGATGGATATTCATTTGCGAGTATAAACAATGGTTGTGTAATCTCTAAGAATGATATGTTTATGGCTAATGCTCCCATTGTGAATGGGTTATTTATTTTAAATCTTGATGATGCATCTGTTTACAATGTTAGTGCTAAAAGGCTTCGGCCTAATGATTTGAGTCCTACCTATTTATGGCATTGTCGTTTGGGGCATATAAGTGAAAAGCGCATGAAGAAGCTCCATGGTGATGGTCTTCTAACTTCGATTGATTTTGAATCATACGAGACATGTCAGGCTTGTTTGCTTGGAAAGATGACCAAGTCACCTTTTTCGGGTTTACCCGAGAGAGCGACAGACTTGTTGGAACTCATACATACTGATGTATGTGGGCCAATGAGCACGACAGCCAGAGGAGGATATCACTACTTCATCACTTTCACTGATGATTTCAGTAGATATGGTTATGTCTACTTGATGAGGCATAAGTCTGAAACTTTTGAAAAGTTCAAGGAGTTTCAGAGTGAAGTAGAGAATCAACGTGGCAAGAAAATAAAGGCCTTGCGATCTGATCGTGGAGGTGAATATTTGAGTCACGAATTTAGCGATCATCTTAAGAGTTGCGGAATTGTCCACAACTTACGCCGCCCGGAACACCTCAAAGGAATGGGGTCTCCGAATGGTGTAATCGAACTTTGTTGGACATGGTTCGATCTATGATGAGCCAGTCGGATTTACCATTGTCATTTTGGGGTTATGCTCTAGAAACGGCAGCTTTCACACTTAATAGGGTACCATCTAAATCCGTAGTTAAGACACCATATGAGATGTGGACTGGAAAGAATCCCAGTTTGTCTTTTCTAAAGATTTGGGGTTGTGATGCATTTGTCAAGCGACTTCAGTCGGACAAGCTAACACCCAAATCGGATAAGTGCATTTTCATGGGATATCCGAGGGAAACCTTAGGGTATTACTTCTACAACCGAGAGGAGGGCAAAGTGTTTGTCGTTCGTAGCGGTGTTTTCCTAGAGAAAGAGTTTCTCACAAAGGGAACAAGTGGAAGGTCGGTGCGACTTGAAGAAGTTCAAGATGAGCCAGTTGGGGATGCTTCTACGAGTGATGCTATTGTAGCAGAACAAGTTGAGGAACACGTGGCAATAGAAGCACCACAACCACGAAGGTCGGCGAGGCTCCGCGAAGCGCAAGAATTATTATTTTTAGACAATGATGAGCCTGTGACCTATGCAGAAGTGATGGTGGACCCAGACTCTGAGAAATGGCTGATCGCCATGAGATCCGAGATAGAGTCCATGGGAGACAATCAAGTTTGGAACTTGGTTGACCTGCCTGATGGTTTTAAAGCCATCGAGTGCAAATGGATCTATAAGAAGAAGATTGATATGGATGGAAATGTTCACATCCATAAAGCTCGACTTGTTGCAAAAGGTTTTCGACAAGTTCAAGGAGTTGACTATGACGAGACTTTCTCGCCCGTAGCGATGCTTAAATCTATACGGATAATTCTATCCATTGCTGCACATTTCGACTATGAAATATGGCAGATGGATGTCAAGACGGCTTTCCTAAATGGAATCCTAACTGAGGACGTGTATATGATGCAGGCCGAAGGTTTTGTCGATCCAAACAATGCTGGAAAGGTATGCAAACTTCTGAAGTCCATTTATGGGCTAAAGCAAACATCTCGGAGTTGGAATATTCGTTTTGATGAAGTTGTAAAGGAGTTTGGCTTCATCAAAAACGAACAAGAACCTTGTGTTTACAAGAAGGAAAGTGGGAGAGCGCTGGTATTTCTAATCTTATATGTAGATGACATATTGCTGATTGGAAATGACATTCCTATGCTCGAGTCTGTTAAGACCTCATTGAAAAATAGTTTTTCGATGAAGGACTTGGGAGAAGCGACATATATTCTGGGCATCAAAATCTATAGAGATAGATCAAGGAGGCTAATTGGATTAAGCCAGAGTACATACATTGACAAAGTGTTGAAATGGTTCAGCATGGAAGAGGCTAAGAAGGTGTTCTTGCCCATGTCTCATGGCATAAAACTCAGCAAGACTCAGTGTCCTTCGACTACTGAAGAGCGTGAGCGCATGAGTAGGGTTCCATATGCTTCGGCTATTGGATCCATCATGTATGCAATGGTATGTACTCGCCCAGATGTTTCCTATGCTCTAAGTGTTACGAGCAGATACCAGGCTGATCCAGGTGAAGGTCACTGGACAGCGGTAAAGAACATCCTTAAGTACTTGAAAAGGACTAAGGATGTGTTCCTAGTTTATGGAGGTGAGGATGAACTCAGTGTAAAGGTTTACACAGATTGATAGCTGTGAGATTCGACACATTTTTTATGATTTCTATCGATGGTTTTTGTTTGGATTTAATGGTTTTCTAGCTTTACCTAATGCTAATACTTCGGTAATGAAGAAAAGTTGGTTTTTAATGTGTGTTTTAGGTTCTGAATATCAAGATCAAGGGCAAGATTCTTCATCCCCAGTCAGCAGTGAACAAGTTGTTGATCAAGGGAAAGCTAGTGGTCAAGACAAGGACTCAAATGATGAAACAATCCCTCCAAGAAACAACAAGGAGATTGAAACTCGTCGCAAAGCTCGGGCTGGAAGAAACTTCGAATTAAGAGGTCATACACATGATAAAGTTGTTGGTGATTGATAGCTATGAGATTCGACACACTTTTTATGGTTTCTATCGATGGTTTTCATTTGGATCTAATGGTTTTCTAGCTTTACCTAATGCTAATACTTCGGTAACATAGAAAAGTTATTTTTTAATGTGTGTTTTAGGTTCTGAATATCAACAGAGGGATTTAACAGCAAAAACACAATATCCAGACGAAAACAAGCAAGTCTCATTTTGGAAGCAATCCAGGGGAGGTTACTGAAGCTTTAACGAGCAACTATACGTCGGGAACATTTCTCCGGCCGTATAGTTCCCGCCGTATAGCTTCCATCCTCTTCGTCTTATTAAAGGGGACAACTTTCATGAAGAGGCCAAGGTCGAAAACATAACACACAAGCCGACATCCCATCTAGAAGAGAGAAATAAGAGATCCAAAGAGAAAGGGGAAGACGTTCTTCATCTCGCTCCATAATCTTCGATCTCCTAGCCGCCACACCTCCATAATCCATTACTTGTACTTGAGAGAGAGATCTACACCTTGCAAGATTAGGTTTTGAGATTGTTCTTCCTATCTTGAATTATGTTGGAGTTATTTCTATTTCTTATTGTGGATCTCCACGGTAATATTAAGAAGAAACTCCCTTTATTTAATTATATCGATGGTGCTTTCTTCTCTCATGTGTGAGTAAGTTCCTTTGGGCGTGGGAGGTGTAGGGGATTGGTGAGATGTGATGTGCCTATATAATTTCCATTAAGTTTGTGGTTGATTTTAATTACTAAATTATGTGTGCTTGACTATCTATGGGATGCTTAATGCCTGTTGTCCAATTAAGGGCCTAGACAACATGATGCTTTATTCTACATAGATAAAATCTTGTTCGCTAGCATACCGGCGACCCTCGAGTGACATGGGGATATCAATGGTAAACTAGTTTGACTCGAGGATAACAAGGAACCACCAAGCTTATTGCATTAGTCTAATCCAAGGAGCTTAATTGCTAAGCAACCTGAAGGATCTTAATCGTCTAGTGACTGAGCATGGTCGTGGTAAACAGGCTAGTAGGATTATTGAAGTTGGGATGAAATCTACCAAGAGGCGTTCCAGCTAATTATGGGTTTCTCGCCTACACACATACTTATAAGATTATAATTGTTACACTTATCACTCATCCACCCGGCACATTCACTATCACCATGAACTAAATTTCCCCGCGCCTACTTTGTCATCTGCAGAAAACAACAAACAAATCTTTCTTTACTTTTTATGCTTTTTATTTCTAAAGTTTCCATTTTAGTTTTATTTAAATACTTTGTTTAATCCAAAACCTATTGTTCTTTCAACACTTGCAGTCAATTCACTCGAAGACCTATGACAACTTCGGTTCTGACAAAGACTTCACCAATAAACACTTACCTTTGGGCTTCATGTGGGATGGACATCTTAACTTCGAAACTAGCTACAAACGATGTGTGTACTTGCAGCCATCAAGCTATTTTCTGGCGCCCTTGTCGGGGAGCTAACGCTAAGTGTTTTGTCTCTTGACATTTCAGGTGTTACTATTACAAGATGGTCTCCCTAGGAG
The DNA here is from genome assembly GCA_916181665.1 of Avena sativa. Classification (NCBI taxonomy): domain Eukaryota; kingdom Viridiplantae; phylum Streptophyta; class Magnoliopsida; order Poales; family Poaceae; genus Avena; species Avena sativa. Next base: position 147,054,057 of record OV702283.1, on the reverse strand, counting down.
ACAAAGGGTCTACATGCTCTGGTAGGGCTTATCTACCAGATTATCTTGATCGCGTACCTACTCAAACGTGCGAGGAAATTATTGAAAAACTTTTGAGGTCGAATAAAGTTGAAGTTGATAACCTAAGTGACTTCATGGAAATTATGTACATTCATAGGACAACTCCCAAGAAACCTGAGAAGACTCTCAAAGAATATAGTGCTTCAAATTTTGCTTTTCTTAAACAACCATTAGAATTCCTAATCCTGGAGTTAGGGAATATCGATTTGATGGTGAGATTATTAAAATTTTGTAGGAAAAAGCTTTCAGCAGAAGGGAATATGAAGACCGAGGAAGACATCTTAGATAGTTCAACGATGTGATAACATCACTTGGACCAAAAGGTTTGCCTAGAGAATTCTCTAGTTTAAAACTATTTCATTGGTCTCTCAAAGGTGAACCTCTAGACTGGTTATATTCTCTCCCTCGCCATTATATTAAATTTTGGGAAAACTGCATTGTAAAATTCATAAACAGGTTTCATCCTTTTACAAAGGTAACAGAACTAGTCAGAACGTGGGAGAAAATTACCCACAAGCCTGGGAAAGATTCTTTGGAATGATCAATAGTATTCCTAATCATGGCTATTCTGAGTCTACTGTTTGCCACTTATTTTACCATGGTCTTAATACCCAATGCAGAGAATTGCTAGATTCATCGGCGGAAGGATCGATAAATATTTTAGATGTTAAAGCATGTTTGGAATTGATGAATACTAGGGCTAAGAATGATTATTTATATAATCTTGATTTCGGTACTAAGTCGTAAAAGGGAATACTTCGTATTAATCCCGATCTTATGCCTGAACTATGTAAAACCATGAAAGAAAAAGGTATACATTCTGAACTTGTTAATGAAAACAAAGTAGATTTGTTAAAAGTTTTTACTGAGGAGGATGAAACTAGAAAAGTTTTTTGATAGTTGAAACATCGACAGGACAAATCTTAAAATAGCTTGCATAAGCAATTTCAAAGACACAAAAATATTTTGGCCGAACTCATAGAATATTTTGAGGAAATTGTCCAAGAAATAAAATTATTTCACAAGTATCTTAGTATGATTGAAATTCGGTTATAAATTTTTCTTCGTGATGATATAAATAATCCTATTTCTACTAATGTTATTACAAGGAGAGGTGCAGTTGTTAAAGGACCATTAGGACCACCGGAATATGAAGCTAAAAAAGATCGAAGGGAAAAAACCTTGCTCAAATCAAGCCAAGAAGATGATACCTTGGTGGATCCTCAAGATGAGATTGCTCAAGACACACAAGATCAAACCTTGGGGGAGCAGAATGATACATGGGAAGATGATTATAACTCTGATGCAGAGACTGTTGATCGAAGAGAAGAAAAATACATAAGCAAAGAAGATGAAGTTGTTGCAATAGAAAGGAAGAAGTGCGACAAGCGACAACAAAAGAAAGCGACTAAAGAGCCTGATCCTCCACAAAAGGTAAAAGATAAAGGTAAGAAACTTCCATATCCAAATCGCAAAAAGAAAGCATCGGATCAGGTAATCTATGATTCTTTCGCAAAGGAACTTAATGATCTTTGTCTAGAAATTCCATTTGCGGATGCAATAAAAGTGCCTGCCCATTCCAAATTTCTCCATGATATTCTTAATAGAAAGAAAGAGATAACTGAAACCGTTTCCATGGTTACTAGTTACCCTGCTAATGGGAGACTATTCTCTAAGTCAGGAGATCCTGGTATACCAACTATTTCATGTTCAATAAGCAAAACCGATATTCATAATGCCTTATGTGATTGTGCAGGAGTTAGTGTGATGTCATACTCCCTCTATAAAGGGCTAGGATTAGGGGAATACTCCCCCACTTCTATCACTTTACAGATGGCTGACAAATCCACCAAACAACCTATTGGTATGATCAAGGATGTTCTACTTAGAATAGATGAGCATGTTATTCTCACTGACTTTATTATTCTTGAGATGTCGGAGGATGAAAAATTATCTATAATACTTGGAAGACCTTTTCTTAGCACTGCAGGAGCGTCAGTTGACTGCGCTGAAGGGAAAATAATCTTCAATGTTTATGATGCTGAAATAATCCGGTATTTTCCAAAGAAACTAGAAGCAGGAGAAAGGTATGTTCCACCGACAAAACAAGTTCATGTGGTAAGTGCCTTTGATAAAGGGCAACGAAAGGTAAGAATTCGAGAACAGAGAAGGTGTTGAAATATTCAACCATTCTTAATAAAATGCTTAATGGGAGTCAACCCATCATATCAATAAAGTATAGTAAAATAATAAAAAGTTCATCGTATTCCTACAACTTTTTCATAGACATTCTTGCAGAAGCGCACCCGTAAAAATGCAGCTGTCAAAAAGTAGTAGAAATATCGAATAAATGGATATAGATTTAGTGTAGAAAATAAAGATTGAGTTTTATACATAGAAACTAGCTTATTAATATTGGTCAAATAAAACAATGCATCTCTGAAAATTTGGGTGAAAAAGCATGTTCCAGGAGTTGTAACGACCAACTATACGGCCGGAACTAACTTTGAATAATTTATCGTCACATAAAAATATTTATCGTCACATAAATATTTTTATGGTGAGTTGGCAAATTCACTTTGATTTAATTTATGATAAATAGTGTTCAACTTTTAATAATATTGTTGTTGAACTCCCACTCAAAACAATATCCCTCACATTATTTTAGTGATTACATGAACCAAATCCACTATACCAAGTCCGATCATCACGTGACATGATGTAGTTTCAAAGGCGAACAATCATCATGTTCATCATATCATCTATATGTCTCATCCTTTACCTTTTGTTATTCTGTGTTCCGAGACCATGTATGTACATGCTAGGCTCGTCAAGATAAAATCTTAGCTTCCAGATGTGCAAATCTGGCTTGCTCCCGTTGTATACACTCGCAGAATCTAACACACCCGATCATCACATGGTGCTTCGAAACAACGAGCTTTGGCAACGGTACCTACAAGGACGAACACTCTATAACTTGATGTTTTGTGAGAGGGATCATCTTATAATGCTACCATCGCAATCTAAGAAATACAAGATGCATAAAAGGATTAACATCACATGCAATTCATAATATGTGATATGATATGGCCTTTCTTTTTGTGCTTCTGATCTCCATCTTCAAGCATGAACATGATCTCCATCATCACCGGCATGGCGTCAAGGTCAATGGCGCCACTCCATGGTTGTCATCCACCAGCAACAACTATTACAACTACTTTGAATAATAGACACACAGGTCTTAACGAAATTAAAAGACAACCATATGGCTCCTGCCGGTTGCCGACTTACAATAAAAAAAATTGCATACATCATATATAATCACAATCATGGCCATATCACATCACAACACACCCCTGCAAAACAAAGTTAGACGCCTCTAATTTTCTTTGCATGTTTTACATGGTTTGGGGTTTTAAATAAGTGTCATTCTACTCGTGCCATATCACATCACATCACAACCACAACGTTAATTCTTGAACTATCAAGTGCCCGTTGTAAATTGAATCTTTACTATGATGGGAGAGACAGATACCCACAAAGCCACTTATGCAATACAAGTTGCATGTCGAGCGTGGAGCAAGTCTCGTGAACGATGTCATGTAAGGTTAGTCCGGGCCGCTTCATCCCACCATACCGCAAGATGCAAAGTACACAAGAAGCAATTGATAATAAAAGCACCACCGCCCACAATGACCATTGTGTTCTACTCGTCCAATAGATCTACATATAGACACGGCTCTGATACCACTATAGGGGTTCGTAGCATGGAAAACAAAAAATTTCTATCGCATGAACACACACAAGCCAAGATCTATCTACTAGATTGTAGCAATGAGTTGATAGAGTACTAACCCTCGAAGATCCAAAGCGGTTAATGAGAGCAGATTCTCGTGGGTGATGTAGTCGTTCACTTTCCGATCTCAAGATCGTGTAGGCGATTCTTCCGGCGCCACGTTCCAGCAGCGCTCCCGCAGTTGGTCACACATACGGTACTCGATGAAGACCTTCCTCTCCCTTGTTCCAGCAGGCAGCGAAGGTTGTAGCTCTCTCATCGCGATTCCGGTAGCACAACGGCGTGGTGTCGGAAGTAGAGGGTAGATCCCGCAGGGCCTCGCCGAAGCTGGAGCGAGTATGTTTGAGTAGAGGGAGCCCCGGTGATCTAGGGTTTAGAGTGAGGAGGTTTAGAGGTAGCTAGAACCTAGAGTTTAGCTAGTCGGTAGCGGTTTAGAGGAGATCTAGATTGGTCGCAACTAGAGAGGGGGGCGGCGGCCAACCTAGGGTTTCTTGAGCGCCTAGGGCAAGGGGGATACCTTGGAGTGCGCCCCTACCCCTCCTTATATAGGTGGGGGCGTCCAAGGGTGTTCCCAACCCAGGTGGAAACCCTCCCTAACTCAGAAACCCTCCCTAACTCGGAAACCATGTTGGGATTTGACTTTTTCAAACTGCCTTTTTGACTTTCAAATTAGAGTTTGATTTCTCTCTTCCAAGTGTCCAGCCAAGTGACTTAGGACATGATGCAACCATTACACTTTGTCATGACACATCCATGTACCTTTCCCCTTCCAGATTTGTGAACCTTCTAGACCCTTCTAGAACATTCCTGTGAAAACACCGGAATCATTCCCGAACTACAAAATTGGACTTTCCTTATATGAATCTTATTCTCCGGACCATTCCGGATCTCCTCGTGATATCCCGGATCCCATACGAGACTCCGAACAACATTCGGTCTCTTTACTCATATTCCATATCTACTAAACAACATCGAATCCTTAAGTGTGTCTCCCTACGGTTCGTGAATTATGCAGACATGATCAAGACTCTTCTCCGATCAAAAACCAATAGAGGAATCTGGAAATTCATATGGCTCCCACATATTTCTACAATTACTTCGTGATCGAATGAACCATTTACATATGATACCAATTTCCCTTTGTCTCGTGATAGTTTACTTATTCGAGGTCTGGTTGTCGGTATCTCTGCATACCTAGTTCAACCTCGTTATCGATAAGTACTCTTTTCTCGTTCCCGTGATATGTGATCCCTTGTGATCCAGTCACATGCTTGCAAGCTAATTGGATGACATTCCACCGAGAGGGCCCAGAGTATACCTATCCGTCATATGGATGGACAAATCCCACTCTTGATCCATGTGCCTCAACACATACTTTCCGAACACTCAATGCCACCTTTATAGCCACCCAGTTACGGTGTGGTGTTTGATGTCATCAAAGCATCCTTCCTGTGATGGTGATTAGCATGATCTCATGGTCTAAGGGATTAGGTTACTATGTATCAGAAATCTTATAGCAAATGAACTATATTAAATGACTTGATCTTTATGCTACGCTTAACTATAGGAGTATGTCCATCACATCATTCTCCTAATGATATGACCCTGTTGTTAATAACATCTCTATGTTCATGATCAGGAAACCATGATCATATATTAACCAACGAGCTAGTTTAACAACAGGCTTTACTAGGGACTCTTTTGTGTTTACAAATCACACAAGTATTAATGTTTCCGGTTAATACAATTATAGCATGGTATGTAAACATTTATCATAAGCATGAAGATATGATAATAACCACTTTATTATTGCCTCTTGGGAATATCTCCAACACTTCTTGCAGAGTCGAAGATTCAGACTCGGAGGGTTGGGTGTTGCTTAATGTTAACTAGGGGTCGACTCCTTGGATCTACCGCGTTTTGCATGGGAAAGACGCAGTCTTTCCCCCTTAGAGCAAAACTACGGGTGTTTGATGAAGTCGCCGACTTTCTTGGGTGGAGTCGTATGCTGGTGTTGGAGAAAGGTGCTACATCATTGCTTCGAGGTTGCTATCTTCCGTCGGCGTTTGTCGAAACCGCTTCATGAGTTAGGGGATTTACCGGATTGGCGTCTACTAGCATCCGGGTAGTTAATTCTAATCTAGTTAGGGGGTCTGGTGGGTTGGGGGATTGTCGTTGGAGTTTGTCGGTCTAGGAAACAAGGTCCTTTGGAATGAGGTCGTTCCAGGTCTGATGCAACGTCGTGGGTAAAACATGCAAGGAACAACATTACTCTTGTATATCACCCAACGGGGTTCATTCCTAATTCGGTCGAATTGCGCCGATCAATGGCGAAGGTACTTGACGCCTTACTGACCAGATTTCGAGACGATCCATCACTTGCTATAGGTTAGTAGAGTACGTGGGTAGGGTACGAAGGATTATGTTGAAAGTGCTCCTTTAAATCTTGTAGCCGTCCTTGGGGTTGGGTACCAACTTTGGTTACTGTATTTACTCGGGGGTCTGAGGGACATTCATCTCTTCAGCCGTGAGGGTCGTGCCTTCTCTGATGCTTTGCTTCGACGGGTGGATCTTCTGGTGGTGGTGACTTGAACAGGGGTTGATACTCGTGAAGGGGTTAGTTCTTTATTTTCCATCTCGATGTTTGCAGATTCGGAGGTCTTTTTCGATGGGTCGTTTGTAACAGAAGCAGATAAGGGGCTTTGCGATGTCCTCGAAGAAACTTGATGTCGTGGGTTTCCTTATATTCCTTGGGGAGTAGTATTGACCGCGTCAAGTAGTCTTGGCGTCTTAATCTGCACATCTCGGTGACTAGGAGGATCGAGCATTCTTCTGAAGATTGTTGAGGATGTCCGAGTTATGTTCCTCTGACGACTCTTGGGGTGATGTTTGGAGGAAATTCTTGGGTTGAAGATCTTCTGGTATTATCCTCTCATGGTCGGTCTTCTGTAATTGAGTGGAAAGATGTAGTCTTTCCACCTTAGAGCTTTACCTGGGGTTGTCGAGGTTGGGAGTAGATCCTTCATCTTGGAGCTAAACATGATGTTTGAGTTGATATCCTCGAGTGACTCCTTATTACGACTACCTTCCTATGGTGGTTACCTAACAAAGTCGTAAGGGTTAACTTAGGGTGTTTTTAATGGTTAGCGACGCTTCTTATTGGCCCTTCGTCGAGGTAGTTGTAGGTTCGCTTCAGAGGGGTCGTCCTATCTCGAACGCTTTGTGTTGCTTTGAGTGATGATGGAGTATACTCGGGGTCTTCGGCCTCCTTATCTTCTAGATTCTTGGGGCGTTTGGAGCTAAGGCACGGGTAGGAGTTGTCGGGTTTCTTTAGGTGGCCATCCTGCTGAGGAGAGGTTCCAGCTATAGGGTTGCGAGGATACGCCAACAAGGTGGTCATACAATAGGATCGAGTGATCCGAGGCAGACAAACAACACGTTTCAAGCAACACACAAGCACATGACGAGTATGAAGAGCGTATCATAGATGTTAAGGGGTGACTACGCGCCATAAGGGTAATCCTAAGTACAGAAGTCACAGGGGTCTTGACTTCTGTCTTGCCATTTGTTGTCGTCGGTGCCGTACTTGATCAATTTGGGGACGATGAAAGACTCCATTGGTAGGGCGATCTTGTAGTGTCTTTCGTTGTTGGTAGCTCCTTTGTTTTGCTTGTCTTGGTTTCTCTTCATTCCGGGATCTCCGTCTTCGTAGTCTCCAGGTCAGACTTTGTTTTTGAGAACGGTACATTTTGAGGTAGACGAGATATAGAGTAATTCATTTTCGATTCTTTTAAATCAGAGAAGATACAATAAGAAATATTTTGAAAAGCTTTTGATAAATAGTTTTTGAAAGCCAGTGTTTTCAGAAATAGGGTTGTCCTGTCTAACGTCCATGCTAACTAAGGTCTCCTACAGTCAGGATGGCTCTGATAGCAAGTCTATGGCACCCCGGATTTATGGTCCGAGAATACCCGTTATGCATGCAAAACACGTTCCCATGATCAGGGAGCCATGAGCATAACCGACAAGTATCATTACATCATCCATAATTAATGAATACAAGTACTTACATTAATTGCCATTAGGGCGATACAACAACAATAGCGGAAGTCTTCAAGCGCAGAGCCCATGTCATGTCTTAACCTATAGGCGACTGACTGGGAAGATGGCCTAACTCACATAGACATCAGCAATCTCCTTCACTCCTCTTGCTTCTGAAAGTCTGGCCAAGTAAATAGCCAGGGACAATGCCGGTGTAACACCCCGGTTTTGAAAAGACCGTGGCTTCTATGTGACATGCCAATCCCTGGATCGGTTCATTGGCCCACAATAGAATAAGATGAATAACATAGCAAAATATCCGTGTATCATAGATAACGAAGATCCAGAGTACCATTATTACAATAAAAGCTTAGCTTACGGCTAGCTCAAATTATTCAGGTAGCAACATAAATAAAGTAAATCCTCCATTCTTCAAATTGCCCACAAGTGAACAAGTGCCGAGTGGAGTACCGTGGCCTATATCGATTAATCAGAATCGGAATAACCTGCAACATAAAACGTAGCAGCCCCGAAGGGTCAATACATGGAATGTATGGCAAGTAGAGCTAGTAAAGGAGACAATAATACTAACATCTACATGCATATCTGGCAAGTGGAGTTGTGTCTGGCTTGCATTTGCAAATAACTTTGTCCTACTTTCATAAACGGTTTTTGATTTTCTTTGAAAAGATCCCAATTAAGTTAACCCAACAATATTAAAACAATTATGAAATTAGAATGAGCGAGAAACATGTCATGGAATCAATATCAAGCAACTCAGTTGTCCATAACCGGGGACACGGCTAATCGATTAGATTATACACCCTGCAGAGGTTAGTACACTTTACCCATGTGACTTGGCCAGCCCAGCTCGTACCATCACTCTCATTTTGAGTGGTGATAGGGAGAAGTCCAAGAAGAGACTGTTCGGGAAGTAGCTCCTCAATCCCGACGCGCACCGGTCCAACCTACCAAAATTCTACATCTCTGGATACGCGGGTTCGAGTTACCACAACCTACTAAGTCCAACCAACCGCTCATTCCATTATTGGAACATGGTTGTACACGTAGGCTACACAATAAAGAAGCCAATCATTCTCTCTTGATACCTGGGTGCCTTTCCGCCATGAAACCACCAAAAATTATCAATACCATCACACCCAGATGATTCATTGATTAAGTTGTTTTAGTTTTCACAAACCAATAATTTTAGAAACAAGTCTCGATGATGTAACCCAGCCCTCGTTCAACATAGCATGGCTAAGCACATTTACCAACGGTGGTTCATCTACAAGGAAGGTCCTACCACATAATAGGACATAACATAGCGATAGTATCATCCTACACATGCATCTACAAAATACACGACAATGCATAGAAAATAGTAGGACGATATCATGAACAAAGTAGCATCTACTTGCCTTGGTTGTAGCGGTCGGAAGAACAATCCACACACGAGCAAGCGTTGCACTCGTCACAATCTACACGATACAATTGCATTCATAAACAAACAATTCCACAAGCATATGCAACAAAGATGATGCATGAAGGTATGCAAGGCAAGTGAATTGGTGCTACAGCTGCACCACATAATCCTAATCAATAATACTACTGATTGCATGCATGGAAAATAGTTTTAGCGCAAGGAAAACTATTTCGCCAAAAGTAATGCTCAAAACTAGAGCTAGAACTCAAATAATTCACTACCGGTAGTATACTGTTTGTAAAATCTTGGAAAAATTCTACCGCATAGGCATCGCTGATTAGAAACAGCACCAACTGGAATTACTCAAAAAGGAATTATAAAACTCCCCGAGTAATTAAAACACTGCAGAAAGCCATTAGACAGTTTCTGCAGAAGTTTTAACTGTAAGCCTATCTTTTTAATTCACGATGAAATTCCCCTCGTTCCACTGAATCCAGGGACATATCATACGCGATTTTTGGAGCTACGGATCTTTTTCTACGAATTTATTACTCCAAAAAGGCCACTAACTAGTTTGATTAAACTGTACTAAACCTTGCTATAAAAGTCTGAACCGAAGGTACAGCGAGATTCTACACGACTCACTGAATCTACACATATTTTATTTGCAATTTTTGGCCAAGCGGTTTAATTTCTACGCAATTTACAAGTTTCTACCGAAATCTGTGAACTAAAAGGATTAACGAAATTAACCAGTCAACTGTATCTGTTGACTGGTCAAAGCGTCTGCTGACTGGGCGCTGACCGAGCGTCTGACTAGTCAACGCCTGAGTCTGACTGGTCAACGAACGATCTGAGCCGCTGATCTGAGATCTGACGGTGGCTGCAGGCTTACCGGAAACAAACGGCGAAACGGACTCCGGACGGTGCGGCGATCGGTTCCGGCGACGACGGTGACCTGCGCGGGAGGGGAACGATCAGCGCACGGGTCAAATAAAACATGCGCGCGCGTACGTGCGTGCGTGCGTGCGTGCAAGCGTGCGTGCGTGTGTGTAGACGCGCGCGCGAAGGCGCGCTAGCGCGCAGCAGCGAGGCGACGCAGCGCAGCAGCGGCGCGTGCGAGCGCATGCGGGCGGGCGCAGCGCGGGGCCCTAGGCGGCGCAGCACGCAGCGCGCGCGCGAGCCGTGCAGCGCTGGCGGCTCGGGGCGCGGGCAGGCTCTAGCGGCGGGGTGCGCTGCAAGGCGGCGAGGCGGCGGGGTGGAGGCGCGGCGCGGTGGCGATGGCGGCGGCTGGCCGTGGTGGCGTGGTGCGATGGCGGCGGTGGTGCGGGGTGCCGGCGGCAGGAAGAGGAGAAGGGGGGCGGCGCGGCAAGGGAAGAGGGCGGCGGCGACGAACCCGGGAGGCGGCGGCGATCGGTGGCCGGCGGCGAGGCGGGAAGAGGCGGCGCGGCGACGGCCGAGGGAGGAGGCGGCGCCGGCGCGGTTTTCGAGGAGGGGCGGCGATCGAGGGCAGGCAGGAGGCGGCGGGTCGGTGGGCACGGGGGACGAGGCAGCGGGGCTGCCTCTTTATGTGGGGCCTCTCGCGGAAACCTACGCGAAAACGGCGCAGAGTTGGTTACGGACTCGGAAATCAGTCCGGAAATTCGGACCGTTTTCCGACGATTCACTAAAACGGCCGCAACTTCTCCGTACGAGCTCCGAATCGAGTGATTCTTGCTCCTAAAGTTTTGTACAGTCGAGGGGAACAATCTAGGGTCAAGGTTTGGGCGAAAACGCTAGGCTACAAGGGTGGATAACGCTAGTCCTACTAAATCCTCCCGCAGGAGCCTCGTAGCAAAATAGATCAGGGTTTTGGAAATAGCGTTTCGTCGACTCATCTCGATCGACGGTTTTGTATGGAAAAGCATGATGCAATGATATGAATGATATGCAAGACCAAATCTAAAATTTGGGATGTGACAAGACTAACCCCCTTAAGATGAATCTCGTCCTCGAGATTCGGCGCGGCTAGCAAATAGGTGTGGGTAGTCCTGTCGGATGTCATCCTCACGCTCCCAAGTGGCTTCCTCTTCGGTGTGGTGGCTCCACTGTACTTTGCAAAACCTGATCGTCTTGGTACGGTTAATCCTCTCCGCTGTCTCCAGAATCTTGACCGGTTTCTCCTCATAGGTCAAGTCATTCTCAAGCTGAACCTCCTCTAGCGGTACAGTGTCTCTCAATGGTGTATCCGCCATCTCCGGATGGCACTTCTTCAGCTGGGATACGTGGAACACATTGTGAACAGCGGACAGAGCCTCTGGCAACTCCAACTGATAAGCAACTTCTCCTTTGCGTGCTAAGACCCGATACGGTCCAATAAATCGAGGTGCCAGCTTACCCTTAATTCCAAATCTCTTGATTCCACGAAGTGGCGACACTCTGAGGTATGCTCTATCACCTATCTCGTACACCACTTCCTTGCGCTTGGCGTCAGCGTAGCTCTTCTGCCTTGATTGTGCTACCTTCAGGCTGTCCCTAATCAAGGCGACCTTCTCCTCAGCATCCTTGATCAAATCAGGCCCAAACAACTGACGTTCTCCTACTCCATCCCATAGCAATGGTGTCCGGCACCGTTTCCCATACAGCACATCGAACGGTGATGTATTGATGCTGGTTTGATAGTTGTTGTTGTAGGAAAACTCCGCATACGGCAAATTCTCATCCCAACTAGAACCATGAGCCAAGGCGCAAGCTCTCAGCATGTCTTCCAAAATCTGATTCACCCTCTCGGTCTATCCATCGGTCTGTGGGTGAAACGCTGTGCTAAACTCCAATCTAGTACCAATTGAGTCATGCAGCTGGCGCCAGAAGTGTGAGGTAAATTGGGTGCCTCTATCAGATACGATACTCGTGGGAACTCCGTGTAGGCACACAATCCTGTCCATATAAATCTTGGCCAACTTTGCACTCGTATAGGTTGTCTTTACCTGTATAAAGTGAGCTACCTTGGTCAAATGGTCGACCACTACCCAAATAGAGTCATATCCTGACCTGGTCCTGGGCAATCCTGTGATAAAGTCCATTCCCACTCTATCCCACTTCCAATCCGGTACAGGCAATGGCTGTAGCAGTCCTGCTGGCTTCTGGTGTTCCGCCTTCACTCGGCTGCACACATAACATAGGGCAATATGCTTGGCGATATCTCCCTTCATGTTGTTCCACCAAAATCTGCTCTTCAAATCCATATACATCTTCGTGTTGCGCGGATGTATGGAGTATGGCGAGTTATGAGCCTCCTGAAGAATCAACTCCCTTATCTCCGGGTCGCTGGGCACACACAAACGGTCTCCGTACCACAAGGTACCATGCTCATCCTCGCGAATATCCTTTTCCCGATTCTCCTTCATCGTTTCCTTTATCTCCTCTGTTTCCTTGTCTCCTACCTGAGCCTTCATGATTCTGTCCTGTAGCGTCGGTTGGACTTCCATTGTAGCCAGGTATCCTTCAGATACTACCTCCAGTCTAAGGTCCTTGAATTGCTTGCACAAATCCTCAGGCAATTCACCAATTGTCAATCCATTGGCATAAACCTTCTGGCTCAGAGCATCCGCTACTACATTGGCCTTTCCTGGGTGGTATTGTAGATTCATATCATAATCCTTGATAAGTTCCAACCATCTCCTTTGCCTCATGTTCAGTTCCTTCTGTGTAAATATATACTTCAGTCTCTTGTGGTCGGTGTACACATCACAGTGTTTTCCCATTAAGTAATGCCTCCATACCTTGAGCGCATGAACCACTGACACTAACTCCAAGTCGCGTGTGGGGTAATTCCGCTCATGGTGCTTGAGTTGTCGCGAGGCGTACGACACTACTCTCCCATCTTGCATCAGCACACTCCCAAGTCCCTGTCGAGAAGCATCATAGTACACTTGGAAATCCTTCTGAAGATCTGGTAAACACAGAACAGGCGCGGTCACTAGTCGATGTTTCAGTTCCTGAAAGCTGGCTTCACATACATCTGACCACTCAAACTTCCTCTCCTTCTTCAGAAGTTCAGTCATCGGCTTAGCAATCTTGGAAAAGTTTCAATGAATCTCCTGTAGTATCCAGCAAGTCCCAAAAAGCTTCGAATCTCACCTGCATTCTTGGGTGCTTCCCACTCAGTTACTGCAGTCACTTTGCTTGGATCAACAGCGACTCCTTCTCCTGACACTACGTGTCCAAGAAATCCGACAGTGTTAAGCCAGAATTCACACTTGCTGAATTTGGCATACAGCTTGTGTTCCCTCAGCTTCTCCATAATCATTCGCAGATGTTTCTCATGTTCGGCATCATCCTTGGAATATATCAGTATGTCATCAATGAACACCACCACGAACTTGTCCAAGTACTCCATAAATACCTTGTTCATCATGGTCATGAAGTATGCCGGGGCATTCGTTAGTCCAAAAGACATAACTGTATACTCATATAAACCATACCTAGTGGTGAAGGCGGTTTTTGGTACGTCCTGCTCCCGGATCTTCAATTGAAAATAGCCAGATCGCAAATCAATCTTGCTGAACACCTTCGCTCCTTCCAGTTGATCAAACAAATCATTTATGTTCGGTAGAGGGTACTTGTTCTTAATGGTTACTTCATTCAGCGAGCGATAGTCCACCACTAATCTCTTGCTGCTGTCTTTCTTCTCCACAAACAGAACATGTGCTCCCCATGACGACGAACTAGGCTGAATGAATCCCTTTTCCAGCTGCTCTTTCAACTGCTTCTTTAATTCCTTCAGCTCATCCACATCTATCTTATATGGTTTCTTTGCTATTGGTCCTGTTCCCGGCATCAGGTCGATAAGAAACTCTACATCCCTGTCAGGTGGCATCCCTGGCAGCTCTTCCGGAAACACGTCGGGGTAATCCCTAATCACTGGCACAGTATCCATGCTAACCCCCTTAAGAGAATTCAACTTACACCTTCTCGGTCATGCAGCCGACTTGAATCTAATCCTCTTACCATCCGGGGTTTTGAGTGAAACAGCTCGCTGTGCACAATCTATGTGTCCCCCATGCATAGACATCCAATCCATACCCAGAATAACGTCTAATCCCTGTGAATCCAACACTACCAAATGTGCAATGAAGTTGTGTGTTCCAATCCTCACAGTTAAATCGCGGCATCCCGCGCTAGCTATCATATCTCCTCCAGGTGAACTCACTCTAATAGACCTTTTCATAGACTCAGTAGGTAGCTTATACTTATCCACAAACTCCCTTGATATGAATGAATGCGATGCACCAGTATCGAAAAGTATAAGTGCAGGGTAAGTGTTGATTGGGAACTTACCAATCACAAGGTCCGGCTCATCTAGAATCTCCTCCACATTCATGTGGTTCACTGTGGCCTTCTCGTTGTTGTTTGGCTGCAATCCTTTCCTCTCTAGGCAGTTATCAGCATAGTGTCCCTTCTGCATACACTTGAAGCACGTCACCTCACTCAGATCCTTCTTCACAAAGCTGCGATCACGGTTGCGGTCATGTCCACCGTGTCCTCCAGAGTGGTGAGAGTGTCGTCCCTTGTTGCTATGGTGGTTGCTCCTATGGTTGTCATGACGATGCCCATCGCCTCCATGGTGGTGGCGGTCATGGATCCCATGGTCACTCCCTCCATGCTTGGAGTATCCATCATATGAAGTGCGATACTTGTGGTGTGAACCAGAGTGGTGATTATTGTTCTTTCTCTTGCGGCTTTCCACCTGTTTGTGCTTCCCTTCCAAGATCCTGGCCTTGTCCATAAGCTCCTGGAAAGTGGGGCAATAAACCACCAGTAGCTGTACTGAAAGCTCATCACTGAGGCCATCCAGGAATCTCTCCCTCCTTTTTGCATCAGTGTCAACATCCTCAGGTGCATAACGGGACAAGTTGTTGAACTCCTCAATGTACTCGGCCACGGTGCGATTGGTTTGGCGCAAGTTGCGGAACTCCTTCCTCTTCAGGCTCAGAACTCCTGAAGACACGTGGTTGGTCTTGAAACCTTCCTCAAACATAGCCCAAGTCACAGTGTCCAGCGGGTGGGTGATCTGAAATGTGTCCCACCAAGAAGCGGCTGGTCCCTCCAGTAGGTGAGCGGCAAACCTCACCTTCTCAGCATCAGTGCATCCGACAGTTACTAGATCCTTGTTGACTGAACGCAACCAGTCGAGAGCAACCATTGGCTCCGTTGCAGTAGAGAACTTAGCTAGCCTTAACCTCAGAAATCTGGTGAGAGCATCTCCCTGAGGCTGATTGTTTCCATTGTTGTTGTTGTTGTTGTTGTTGTTGTTGTTGTTGTTGTTGTTATTGTTGTTGTTGTTGTTCTGGTTTGCCATGAACTGAGTCATCACTTGGGTCAGCTGTGCCTGAGCTGCCATGAGCTGCTCCAACTCAGTGGGGTGACGGCGGGGAGGCATCTGCGGTTCAGCACAGGTAAGTTTAGAAAGAATCAACTACGGTATTAGGATTCTACCCATGCATATGATCAAACAACAACAAACAATAGCAGACAATCACAAGCAAGCAACACATCAACAAGCAAGTGATCCATCAACATCCCAGGGGTTATCCTAGCAGTATATACCTACTGAAATAGTTTTACAAGAGTTGGCAATGTTTAACTAAATAGTTGATCAACTAAACAACAAAAACAGCAATCTGCCAGAACAGTCCAGCAGCGTTCGCGAATTTTTCCGCCTGACTTAAACTCGTCAGAAAATTTAGCTGATGTTTGCACATATAGTACAGAGAGTTTCGCATCAGCCCAATTTTTTTCAGATTTGTCCGAGTTACCAGAAAAATATGAAAAATCGCGCAGTACTGTTGTATTAGCAGAAAACTGCAGCGAAAATAACACAGATAGTAACCAAAATTGCCATAACTCTTTCATAAAATTCGCACAAATAATTCCTGGGATATTGGAGTACACAAATAAGCAACTAAACACTCTTAAACTAACACGAACTAAGATTCACATCGATCGAGACTAATCCTAACGAATTTGCCTAACGTGGACTAATTGGTGGACTTCTATCTACTTCTTGAAGAGGTTGAGGTAGGTCCTTGCGGTCATGCGTTGGCGCTTCGGCTCGCGGTACAACCATGGCGGCGGAGTGTACACTTCTCCTGAATCATCACTTGAGATCTCAAACTCCACCTCTTCTGGATCCTCCTCTTCTTCTTCACTTTCAGCTGCAACTGCAACAGCTTCATCTCCTCCACCATCATCGTCTCCATCATCATCATCCTCGTCCTCATCATCATCATCATCATCGTCTCCACTGTCATCATCATCCCCATTGTTGCCATCATCTCCATTGTCATCATCAGAGGGTGGATTTAGCTGTGCTTGGAGAGCGGCAATCTGGGCTGTCATAGCTTCAATAGTTTGATCCCTTTCCTGGACGGTCCCTTGCAACTGTTGTATGTTCTGGGTGTTCTCCTACACAGTACCATGAAGATGAGCTATGGTTGCATCTCTGGCTATCAAGGCATTCTCCAGAACTCCCACAGCTTCATGCAAAGTGTCAATCTCCTGTCCTTGGACCACCATACCGTTGCTAGCAAAGTCTGCAATCTCCTTTATCATCATCACCTTCTCAGCTAGAGCTCCATTCTCCTTTTCCATGTCCTCTATGTGCCTCCGACGGGGCGACATGTTGTTCCTGTCGCCCGGGGTAACCACAATGTGTCCATCTTCATCACGCCTCCCATAATCACGGTAGGGTGAATCTACTGGCAGTAGGTGTCGGACATTATGGCACTGGCGAGACAGGGCTTCATGTATGGCCAAGTTGATACCAAGTCCCCAGTTGCAGTATGTCTTGGTGTAGATCAAATGCACTGGATTTGGCAAGGCGGCATCCCTGAATATGAAGGTAGTGATCTCCCATGCATCCTCTCCATATCCATAGGTGTACAACCTTCTTCCCTTGAACATGGGCAGTGACAATCCCAATGACTGCGAAAGCTGTGCTAACTGCCTTGCAAAGGGCCTTGGTGACTCCATGTTGGCATACTCAGTCCTGACTTCTCCCATCTATCAAGTAAAAGAGGAAAGTGTGAGAATAGCATATGGTAGGAATTTACGAGGGTGAAAGGCATAAGATGTAAGACAGAGTTAATATAGGCTTTAATAAATCTATGGCTTCCTAATCCAATCCTAGGTCACGATCCTACAGTCGACACACGGGCTCTGATACCATCCTGTAACACCCCGGTTCTGAAAAGACCGTGGCTTCTATGTGACATGCCAATCCCTGGATCGGTTCATTGGCCCACAATAGAATAAGATGAATAACATAGCAAAATATCCGTGTATCATAGATAACGAAGATCCAGAGTACCATTATTACAATAAAAGCTTAGCTCAAGGCTAGCTCAAATTATTCAGGTAGCAACATAAATAAAGTAAATCCTCCATTCTTCAAATTGCCCACAAGTGAACAAGTGCCGAGTGGAGTACCGTGGCCTATATCGATTAATCAGAATCGGAATAACCTGCAACATGAAACGTAGCAGCCCCGAAGGGTCAATACATGGAATGTATGGCAAGTAGAGCTAGTAAAGGAGACAATAGTACTAACATCTACATGCATATCTGGCAAGTGGAGCTGTGTCTGGCTTGCATTTGCAAATAACTTTGTCCTACTTTCATAAACGGTTTTTGATTTTCTTTGAAAAGATCCCAATTAAGTTAACCCAACAATATTAAAACAATTATGAAATTAGAATGAGCGAGAAACATGTCATGGAATCAATATCAAGCAACTCAGTTGTCCATAACCGGGGACACGGCTAATCGATTAGATTATACACCCTGCAGAGGTTAGTACACTTTACCCATGTGACTTGGCCAGCCCAGCTCGTACCATCACTCTCATTTTGAGTGGTGATAGGGAGAAGTCCAAGAAGAGACTGTTCGGGAAGTAGCTCCTCAATCCCGACGCGCACCGGTCCAACCTACCAAAATTCTACATCTCTGGATACGCGGGTTCGAGTTACCACAACCTACTAAGTCCAACCAACCGCCCATTCCATTATTGGCACATGGTTGTACACGTAGGCTACACAATAAAGAAGCCAATCATTCTCTCTTGATACCTGGGTGCCTTTCCGCCATGAAACCACCAAAAATTATCAATACCATTACACCCAGATGATTCATTGATTAAGTTGTTTTAGTTTTCACAAACCAATACTTTTAGAAACAAGTCTCGATGATGTAACCCAGCCCTCGTTCAACATAGCATGGCTAAGCACATCTACCAACGGTGGTTCATCTACAAGGATGGTCCTACCACATAATAGGACATAGCATAGCGATAGTATCATCCTACATATGCATCTACAAAATACACGACAATGCATAGAAAATAGTAGGACGATATCATGAACAAAGTAGCATCTACTTGCCTTGGTTGTAGCGGTCGGAAGAACAATCCACACACGAGCAAGCGTTGCACTCGTCACAATCTACACGATAAAATTGCATTCATAAACAAACAATTCCACAAGCATATGCAACAAAGATGATGCATGAAGGTATGCAAGGCAAGTGAATTGGTGCTACAGCTGCACCACATAATCCTAATCAATAATACTACTGATTGCATGCATGGAAAATAGTTTTAGCGCAAGGAAAACTATTTCGCAAAAAGTAATGCTCAAAACTAGAGCTAGAACTCAAATAATTTACTACGGGTAGTATGCTGTTTGTAAAATCTTGGGAAAATTCTACCTCATAGGCATCGCTGATTAGAAACAGCACCAACTGGAATTACTCAAAAAGTAATTATAAAACTCCCCGAGTAATTAAAACACTGCAGAAAGCCATTAGATAGTTTCTGCAGAAGTTTTTACTGTAAGCCTATCTTTTTAATTCACGATGAGATTCCCCTCGTTCCACCGAATCCAGGGACATATCATACGCGATTTTTGGAGCTACGGATCTTTTTCTACGAATTTATTACTCCAAAAAGGCCACTAACTAGTTTGATTAAACTGTACTAAACCTTGCTGCAAAAGTCTTAACCGAAGGTACAGCGAGATTCTACACGACTCACTGAATCTACACATATTTTATTTGCAATTTTTGGCCAAGCGGTTTAATTTCTACGCAATTTACAAGTTTCTACCGAAATCTGTCAACTAAAAGGATTAACGAAATTAACCAGTCAACTGTGTCTGTTGACTGGTCAAAGCGTCTGCTGACTGGGCGCTGACCGAGCGTCTGACTAGTCAACGCCTGAGTCTGACTGGTCAACGAACGATCTGAGCCGCTGATCTGAGATCTGACGGTGGCTGTAGGCTTACCGGAAACAAACGGCGAAACGAACTCCGGACGGTGCGGCGATCGGTTCCGGCGACGACGGTGACCTATGCGGGAGGGGAACGATCAGCGCACGGGTCAAGTAAAACATGCGCGCGTACGTACGTGCGTGCGTGCAAGCGTGCGTGCGTGTGCGTAGACGCGCGCGCGAAGGCGCGCTAGCGCGCAGCAGCAAGGCGACGCAGCGCAGCAGCTAGCAGCTAGCGCGGCAGCGGCGCGGGCGAGCGCATGCGGTCGGGCGCAGCGCGGGGCCCTAGGAGGCGAAGCGCGCAGCGCGCGCGCGAGCAGTGCGGCGCTGGCGGCTCGGGGCGCGGGCAGGCGCTGGCGGCGGGGTGCGCTGCAAGGCGGCGAGGCGGCGGGGTGGAGGCGCGGCGCGATGGTGATGGCGGCGGCTGGCCGCGATGGCGTGGTGCGATAGCGGCTGTGGTGCGGGGTGCCGGCGGCGGGAAGAGGAGAAGGGGGCGGCGCGGCAAGGGAAGAGGGCGGCGACGACGAACCCGGGAGGCGGCGGCGATCGGCGGCCGGCGGCGAGGCGAGAAGAGGCGGCGCGGCGGCGGCCGAGGAAGGAGGTGGCGCTGGCGTGGTTTTCGAGGAGGGGCGGCGATCGAGGGCAGGCAGGAGGCGGCGGGTCGGTGGGCACGGGGGCCGAGGCAGCGGGGCTGCCTCTTTATGTGGGGCCTCTCGCGGAAACCTACGCGAAAACGGCGCAGAGTTGGTTACGGACTCGGAAATCGGTCCGGAAATTCGGACCGTTTTCCGACGATTCACTAAAACAGCCGCAACTTCTCCCTACGAGCTTCGAATCGAGTGATTCTTGCTCCTACGGTTTTGTACAGTCGAGAGGAACAATCTAGGGTCAAGGTTTGGGCAAAAACGCTAGGATACAAGGGTGGATAACGCTAGTCCTACTAAAGCCTCCCGCAGGAGCCTCGTAGCAAAATAGATCAGGGTTTTGGAAATAGCGCTTCGTCGACTCATCTCGATCGACGGTTTTGTATGGAAAAGCATGATGCAATGATATGAATGATATGCAAGACCAAATCTAAAATTTGGGATGTGACAGCCGGTGAGTACTTTGAATGTACTCGCAAACCACCTTAAGAAGACAATAATAAAAAGGTATGCAATATGGCTGTGGTAGGATGGCTCCAATAGAGGTTCTTTTATAAACTAGTTTCTCTTGTAGATATAGCATGTATCTATATCTTGGTTGAAAAGCTTTTGTAAAATATTTTGCAAACCTTTTTGAAAATCTTTAATAAAACACTAGGACTGGGTCACCTATTTGTTTCTCCATCCGGTCATCTCATGACCAAACTCCTTCCTCATTTTCCGGACCATACCATGGTCAAAACATTTTCGAGCCATTGCTTTTCCAAAGTCCTTTTTGAAAACGAAATCATCACCCGCCGTACAGCCGCCAGCACAACCGTCCATGACCGAGGACTCGGCTATTCGAATAGATTTACACTTTGCAGAGGTTGTACACTATACCCACATCATCTGATTACCCGTCCCTATTCTACACCGATCGTGGGTCGAATAACCGGTCATGACCTTCCAAACGCCCTCTCCGATACAAGTGTCTACCCTATGAGGTTAATCCCCTCAAAACCGGGACACCCTATATAGTTCACTAGCCAACCAGAGCGCGTTTTGCACCCGGAAGGGTGGGCGCTTTCAATAAGGGGCTCATAGTATCGTATGGCCGCCATTTAGACGGTATTTACCTTCCCCAGACTGATGTTTCACATGGGCCTTTACAGGGGAAAGTCCAACCTCCGGGAATTTGTTCTTCCCCGTAGTAGTTTGAGACACCTATACCGGATTAGACAAGCTTCTAGCCCAGCCCCGTCCCATTCCAGAGTAATGTGGTTGCATGGGTTAATTGTCCCAGCTCGTCAACTGTACAGCCCAGCGTGTTTTCGTAAACATTTTTCCTCCATCCGTTGTCGGACCATTTTGTAAAACCAAAACCTTTCTCATTTTCAAAATTCACTCGGTAGGCCACACCTCACCAAGGTTTTCACATAAAACATTTTTGTAAGTCTTTTTTCCCGGGGTCTTCCCATCCTACACTTTTGTTTAGGCTAAAACGGGGTCTCCAAGAGTTTATGGTGTTAAACACCATCTACTATACTAAAGGAAGGTAGGTATTATATAAAAGGGGTTGTACCTAATGGTAGTAAGGGTAAACATTTGGAGGAGCCAAACATTCCCCATACAAAACATAGTATAGCAAAACAATGCAATTTGTAGAAATGAGTAGATAAAGCATGCATAAGTAAAGTAATGGGAGAAGGCATATTAGCAAGAAGGTGGCTTGCCTGTGACTAGCGAGAAGTCCCTTGACGGCGTTAGATAACCAATACTAATAATAATAAGGATAACCCCGATGCTTCCTTCTTCTCGGTGTCACATAATCTCAACTATCGCCGTTATCGAGCATACATGCAAGCAAACAATACACCAATCATTACCAGGCATATAAACATCAAACCATACAGAAAACAGAGAATAGATACATGATATACATCAGTAGGATGTTGGAGGTTTGATATAATTGGATTGGAAGAAGGTTTGGAGGCATTTGGGAAAAGATGCCTTTGAATTTAGAGTCTAGGAACTACCTAAGTAAGGGGTTTTTGATCAAGGATTTAATCTGTATGATGCCATTGTATAGAAATGATACCATCAGATAGGTATTGATAAAGTGAAGCCAACAAAAGTGGTTTCACTATTTTATCAATTTCCCTAAGATTTATAATGGATTTTATAGTGATTAAAACTCTAGTTTTAGGAAATAATTCACCAGAACTTCTCTGGATTTCCAAAAATTATTTCCTTGGGTGAAGAGGTAGTATTTTATGGACTGAATCAAGATGACTTGGAATCTCCTCAAAACGATTACCAGAATGCCCTTGATAAATTCCCAAAGGCAGTACTGGATAGGATTTGTCTTTTTCATCAAATTAAATTTACAAAAGCTTTTTAGGTTATTCCAAGGGCACTTGTTAGGTACTGGAAATACCTTTCTGAATAAATTTGAATCACCCTTTTTGGATTTACAGAACTCAAATGGTGAATTTATTAGTGAACAAACAATGCACAGAAATGTTTAATTCGCCATAATTCAATTATAGCTCAATAAATCTTGGTCTCCTAGTTTTTGGTACTTGTTGGTATATAGGTTTACTGGGAGTTGGAATTAGGTCATTAACTCATTTGGTTTGACCTAGGGAATTTTCCAAAGTCAGAAATTCCCCGATTTTATTATTTTTTTATACAGTTAATCTAGGAAGCAAAATTATGTGGGTCTAGTGGGAGAAACATGGTATGGCTAATACCGTTCAGGAACAAGTGGGTTTTCTCCATTTGGAAATGTAAATATTTTAGGAGAATTTGTTTAGTGAACTGGATAGATCTTAGTAGATGATTTATCGTTTTTATTTTAAATAGAAAATTGGATAGACAAAGCCTCTGTAGGATAGAGAGAACACTATGGTATCAAAGAAAATTTAGATCTGGGTAATTTGGATTATTTTTCATTTTTATTTCTATTTAAACCAAACGTGATGTACCAGATCTGGAATACAGGACTAAAAGAAAAGAAGAAGGGGGTGGAGCGGGCCAGAACCTGAGCGGACTGGGCCGCTTGGAGCGAATCCAGCCCAGCCGGGCAAGCCACGCATGCGCGGAAGGGAGAGGGGAACCGCGGGGTGGGCTTGCAGGCCAGCGGCCCACTACGCTGAAGGGGTACGGGGTGCCCGAGGCCATTGGATCCGGGGGAAATCGACGGTTGCGGGGCCTCTTCTTCCTCGCGACGAGGGCGCCTGGCCGGAAACCCTAGCGGCGACGGTGACAGATCCTAGACCTAGTACTCAACACGATCTGTGGAAATCTCGGTGGATTTGTGAACTCGTCGCCTGAACTTTTCCCTAAACCGCACGAGCAAAGTACAGAGCATAGAGAAATAGAGTTTTGCGACGCTTAACCGTCTGCGTTTTTTCTAGCTTCCTTTTATTCAGAAGGAACAACAACTTCTCCGAAACTCTACGCTCTACCACGACTCGCTGAACCCGCGCCATCCCACGGACGAGGTCATGCAGAGCGATCCTACAAAGGCGCTACTGCTGAACATGTACAGGCACACGATCAGCTCCTACTTATTCTCTGAACATGTAGAGACTGAATCAAAACTACGTCGACAGACAATGCCGAACATTACAGCTAACTAAACTGAAAGTAAAACATGTCAACAAAATTAACAACATTCTCTCCCTTAAGCTTGGTTGACACTAACGGATGGCTGTCATTCCGATCATCTCCCTCATCTCCAGGAACTTCACTCTCCCAAGAGATTTAGTCAAGATATCAGCCATTTGATCCTCATTGCGGACATGTTCCATCACAACCTGTCCATTCTCCACACATTCCCGGATAAAGTGATACCTTGTTTCAATATGCTTACTCCTGTCATGATAGACAGGATTTTTGCTCAGAGAAATAGATGATTGGTTATCTACCTTCAACTGAATCTTGATGTCTGTTTCTCCGAATAGATCATTCAGTAAACGGACTAGCCATATCCCTTGGAAGGCCGCGACAACTGCAGCAATATACTCAGCCTAACGTGATGACAATGCCACTGTTTTTTGCTTCTGAGATGACCAAGTGATTGGGCTAGAGCCAAGGTAGAAAATCATCCCAGTTGTGCTTTTCCTGTCATCAAGATCTCCAGCTAGGTCGCTGTCACTGTATCCTATCAGTTTCAGTTTCTCTGTCTTCTCCCTTTTATATAAACAACCAATGTTGAGAGAGCCTTGTACATACCGCAATATATGTTTCACAGCCACCATATGTTCTTTGGTAGGACTCTCCATGAAGCGGCTGACGACACCTACAACATAGCAAATGTCTGGCCTTGTGTGAGTCAAGTACCTCAAGCTGCCCACTATACTGCGGTAATCAGTTGCATTTACTGAAGGGCTTTTACTCCTTTTGCTCAACTTCAACTTGTGCTCAAAAGGTGTGGCGGCTGGATTGCAGCTGTCCATGCCACATTTCTTCAAAATCTTTGAGGCATATCCTGCTTGGCCCAAGAAAATTCCCTCTGAAGTTTGCTTCACCTCTATCCCAAGGTAGAACTGAGCAAACCTAGATCACTCATGCTGAACATTTTATGCATCTGTTCTTTGAATGAAGTGATTTCTGTGATTTTCTCTCCAGTAATTATGAGGTCATCCACATAAACCCCAACAAGAAGACTAGAGTCTCCCGCTGACCTTTTGTACAGGGCATGCTCAGCTGGGCATTTATCAAACCCCAAAGATATCAAGGTCTTGTCAAGCTTTGCATTCCAGGCCCTTGGAGCTTGCTTTAGGCCATAGAGTGCTTTCTTGAGTCTGAGTACCTTGTGCTCTCCACCTTTCTGCTCAAACCCGGGAGGCTGGGAAACATAAACTTCTTCTTCTAGTTCACCATTCAGAAAAGCTGATTTAACATCCATGTGATGAATTTCCCAGCCCCTTTGAGCAGCTAATGCCATGATCAAACGCACGGTTTCTATGCGGGAAACTGGGGCAAACACCTCTTCATAGTCTATGCCATGTCTCTGAACATATCCTTTTGCTACAAGTATTTCCTTGTACTTCACCACTGTATCGGCGGAGTCCTTTTTCAACTTATAAACCCACTTCAAGCCGATAGCTTTGTGACCCTTTGGCAGCTCACTGAGTTTCCAAGTGTCATTTTTAGTGATAGAGTTCATTTCCTCTTTCATCGCCTGCTGCCAGTGTTTGCTCTTCGCTGCTTCCTTGAATGTGGCAGGTTCTTCTTGACCGAGTAAACAGACGTTAGAGTAATCATCTTCCACTGGCTCAGACTCTTCATACAATTCCCTTAGCAGGCGCTTGCCTTGAGGTCCTTCCGATGGCTCGGTCTGAGGAGTTCCTCCTGTCCCCGACAAGCCTGGTGTCGTGAGAGGTGTCCCAGCTTCCGGAGGTTCAGACAAAGGTAATGGTAGCGGGATCGCCGTGTTGTCTCTTGCACGACGAGTCCTGTTAGGAATCTCTGGCGTGTCAACAACTGCTGAGCCAGAATCTTTCCCTGTCGCTACAGGGGTTGGAGCATCTTCAGCAGTTTTGCCAACACTTTTAGAGTTGTCTGTTTGAAACTCTGCTGCCCGTGCCGGATAATGAACAGTAAATACAGACTCTGCATTTTTCTCATTTTGGACTGCATTACTCCAACTCCAACATTTGTCCTCCTCAAAAACTGCATCTCGAGAAACCGCCAATTTTCCCGAGTCCGGATCAAACATGCGGTAGGCTTTCGAGGACTGCTCATAGCCAATGAACACCATTTGGCTGCTCCTATCTGACAACTTGCTCAAACCAGGCCCCAACTTCTTCACATGAGCTACACAACCAAAAGTGCGAAAATGTGCAACCGATGGCTTCTTTTCATGCCATGCTTCATAGGGAGTCATTCCTTTTACACTCTTCGTCCGAGAGAGATTAAGAAGATAAACTCCAGTACTTACTGCCTCTCCCCAAAACCGAGCTGGCATACTCATGCTTTTCAGTAAACTTCGAGCCATACTCACCACGGTCTGATTTATCCTCTCCACCACACCATTATGTTGAGGTGTATATGGTGCAGTGAGGTAGTTCTTGATCCCATGATCATCACAATGACTGACAAAAGCATGTGAGGTTAACTCCCCACCACGGTCAGTCCTGATCGCTTTCAGCTTCAGGTTTTTCTCTGTCTCAGCTGCTCTCTGAATCTACTTCAGTGCATCGAGTGCCTCATCTTTGGACTTCAGCAAAGCTACCCACATATATCTGGAGAAATCATCCACAACCAACAAGAAGTATTTCTTTCCTCCCGTTGTTGAAGGACTGATTGGCCCACACAAGTCACTGTGAACAAGTTGCAGTTGCTTTGTAGCCCTGTAGGTTGCTTTAGATGGGAACGGTAGTCGACGCTGTTTTGCCAACATACAGCCATCACACACTTGTTCTATCTGCTCCAACGTGGGCATTCCCTGCACCATTCCTTGTGACGCCAAGGCACGCAGAGCTCTGAAGTTCAAATGGCCAAACCGCATGTGCCACAGCCAACTTTCCTCCTTAGCATGAGCAAGCAGACACACTGGTTCTGCAGGTTGTAGGTTGAGGACATACATACGATTCCTCATCCTGTTCACCTTGGCGAGCACCTTCCTCTGCTTGTCCCACACTGTCAGGACACCATCCTCACCCGAGTACTTACAGCCAATCTCGTCCAACTGACCCAGCGAGATGATGTTGTTTTTGAGACGAGGAATGTAATAGACATCTGTCAGGATATGGTGCTCGCCGGTGTGACACTGCATGAGAACTGAACCCCTTCTGCAGATCTCTACGGTATTGCCATCACCAAACCTCACACGGCCATTCATAGTCTCATCCAGCTCGGCGAACTTGTCAGAGCAGCCTGTCATGTGATTGCTTGCTCCGGTATCTAGGTACCAAAAATTATCTTGAGTTCTAGTGAGTTTGGGCTGAACCTTCTCCTCGTTTAGCAACACTTGCCCTGATTGGAATTCAGTGCCCGGTGTCACCTCACAAGCCTCTAGCATGAGGAGTGCAGGATTTTCATCCTCCTCTATCAGGTTCACCTTCTCACGCTTTGGCTCTGGACAATCAGACTGAAAATGCCCTTTTTCATTATAGTTATAGCAGCTAACTTTGGTGATATCAAATTTACCTTTATTTTTCTGCTTGCCTTGATCTTTCACTGGCTTGCCACAATCACCGCCCTTTTTCCCAGCAGTGTTGCCTGAGCTGCCAGCGTTATCACTGCCCTTCTTCCCCTTCATGAGGTTCTCGAGCGCCTTCGTGACGAGCATCAGCTGCTCGTCTCCGCCCTCGCCACTGCGACGACGCCCGTGTTGGTTCTGCTCGTGCGAAGCAAGGCGACCAACGGCCTCACTGACTGACATGGTGCTCAGGTCGCCCCACTGCTCGATGATGTTCACCACATCGGCAAAACGGCTGGGCACCGCGCTGAACAACCGGTCGATGATGGCCTCATCAGTGATATTATCACCGAGAGAGCGAATCTCGGCGACGAGAGTGGTCAGCTTCTAGGAGAAAGCTGTAATGGTCTCGCCATCATCCATCTCTAGCCTGTCCAACTGCCTCTTCAATTGCTTGACCCGAACCTTTTTCACACGGTCCTCGCCGACGCGCATCCGCCGGATTGCCTCCCAGGCCTCTGCGGCGGTCTCGTACTCCGCGAGGGCCATGACCATGGAGTCCGGAACGGATTGAGAGAGTGCCGCGGACGCGTCCTCATCCTTGGACGAATCATACTCCCCCTTCCCCTCAATCGCGCTCCAGCAGCGGAGGGAGCGAAGGATGATTTTCATCTTCACCGCCCATAGTCCATAGTTGGTGTCGGTGAGCTTCGGGTAGTGGATCGGGACGCCTCCCCTTGACGACGACTAATGCGCCATGATGGCGCCCTCGCTGGCCCCGGCATTGGTCCCCAGCAGCTTGGTCAACGGCGTGTACTTTCCGCCGCCACCGCCCGAAGGTGTCTTGTTGCCCATCTTCAAATCACCGCCGCCAACGCCACCACCTCACCAATTGCCACCAGCAACCAGTGCTCTGATACCAAATGACAGATCCTAGACCTAGTACTCAACGCGATCTGTGGAAATCTCGGTGGATTTGTGAGCTCGTCGCCTGAACTTTTCCCTGAACCGCACGAGCAAAGTACAGAGCAGAGAGAAACAGAGTTTTGCGACGCTTAACCGTCTGCGTCTTTTCTGGCTTCCTTTTATTCAGAAGGAACAACAACTTCTCCGAAACTCTACGCTCCACCACGACTCGCTGAACCCGCGCCATCCCACGGACGAGGTCATGCAGAGCGATCCTACAAAGGCGCTACTGCTGAACATGTACAGGCACACGATCAGCTCCTACTTATTCTCTGAACATGCAGAGACTGAATCAAAACTGCGTCGACAGACAATGCCGAACGTTACAGCTAAATAAACTGAAAGTAAAACATGTCAACAAAATTAACAACAGACGGTAGCTTGTCGGGGAGGGTACTAGAGGCACGGAGGAGGTCTGGGAAGGTCCAGGGTGGCGCGGTCGACATAGGCGGTCAGGACAAGGGGCGGCTTGAGGGGTAGTCACCGGGATAGGCCTCGCGCGGTGGTGGCCGAAGGGGAGTTTCGCCGGAGCTCGTCGAGCTAACATGCAGGGGCGGTCCTGAGCAAGAAGAAGGGTGGGGTTAGATGCATAGGAGAGAGGGGATATTGACATGGTCAAATGCAGAGAGGGAGGAGGGGAGAGGGGAGCTCGAGGCTCGTTTCTTGGTGGAGGCCGAGGTGCCTTCTCCTCCTCTTCCTGGGCAGTACAGAGCAGGGGAGCGGGGGAGGGAGCGCTGGGGAGGATAGGTGACCGTGTGGGGGAGAAATGAGGCCAGAGAGGGGAGCTGGAGTGGGTGGAGGCTTATAAACCGAGGTGGTATGGTCTATGGTAGACTATGCCCATGGGGGAAGCAAGGGAGGGGTGGTGGCCATCCATTGGGCAGTAGGGGTGATGTAGAGAGGTCTCTGGTCGTGGTAGGGGACAGAGAGGTGAGAGGGGCTGCTGTAATGAGAAAAAAAGGTATGACATGACCTTGCCTTTGTCTCCCCCTTCAAACAACCATATAGGACAAAGAGGTGGGGCATGCTACAGTGTTCTTCGACTAGAAGAGAGTGGAGCTTCTTAGGAGACTTACTTGGCAAGCTTTGATGAGGTTTGACTTTGATTTAACTCAAGCTTGATGGTTTTGTGAAATGTTGATCAAATGGAGGCTTGTGAAGGAGGTTGAATAAATTGCATTTGCCAAAGTGTGCAAATGGTATTGGTGTGTGTGTAGAGTCATTTCATAACCCCAGGAATTATTTGGGATTTTTTCAAAGATTATAAGTCCACTTAATCTCATTTATTCAAATAGTTCAGAAATAGATTATGAAATCTAATGTAATATTTTTACATTACACAAGGTCGGTTTTTGGTGTGAAATGGTGCTGAATACCGTTTTACACCTTGGAGAATTTATTTGGAATTAATTGAGATTTAAAAGTATTTTTAATGAATTATTTGTTGTTTCTGCCAATTAAGAAGAAGGGCAAAAAGAAAGGATTAAGAACCTCAAAAATATTTATTTTTGAGTTTGGAAGATGGGGTATGATATATAGCATTCAATTATGCCTTGGGTTGTCTAAGTGATTTGGAGAAAATCAAACTTGCCTTTATAGACAAGGATTTTGAGAATTTGGTAGATAAAGGAAATTTAATGGTTTAATAATCCAAATAATTGGGGAGAATTATTTGGGGATGCTTATATCCAAGGTGGATGATTTAAGCTTGAGTTAGGCATCAAGATCATCCTTGTTTTTGGAGGAAAGTAGTGGAAAGGGTGGAAACTAGTTCGGGGAGGATCTAGGGTTTAGTTATTCTGATGCCACCTAAACAGGGTTGGGTTAGGGAGCTCAGAGCTCACCTTGGTACAAGGGGTATATGGATGGATAGACCATGTCATATAGATGGCCATGGAATCAAGGGTTTAGCCTGGTTGCATTTGGGGTGATCTAGAAGAGATGGAAGACTTTGTTGAAAATAAGGCTGCCATAGCAGATATATCAGGTAGCCTCCTAAACCATGTGGGTTCAAGAAGCACAAGGCCTCAACGGAAACAAGTGAAGTGGGGGATGATAATCCATGATTAGTAGATCATAACCAAGAAAATAGTTGGTCAAGGGGAGGTGGCATATATATGTGAGCTCCTGCCAAAGTAGGTAAGATGATAAGATTTGTAGGAAAGATTATTATCTTGGCTACAAAACCATCATGGATGAGTGGGAATTAGAATGGCTTAGTCAAGGGAAAGAGTGGGCTTTGGTAGTACTAAAGATGTACTACAAGATGGTTCAAGTATATTCCCAAGGATGAACATAGGTTGGAAAAGGTAGATCTCCAAAGATTGAATCTAGATAAGAAATCCAGACTTAGCCATTTTGGCAGATTTAGGGTTTTTGACTAGAGTGCAAGTGTAGATGATTTTGAAAAGCATTCTAAGTTCCAAACTCATGATCAAGAAGATGATGTTGAAGTGTTAACTAAATATATAGGATCCACACTTAGATTGGGTCTTCACTGAGTTAGAACTATTATAAGGGTTTATCCCTGGATTGATCTGATTAGGAGGGGAGATGGTCACCTTAGTGTCTTAGGATAGACCCATCCTTGGATGCTTGCTATGAGATTGATGATCACAAGCATAGATTGTCTCCTAACGGATGAGCTACTAGATTATCTCACTCTAGTTCCTAAGCAAACAATGCAATCAGCAGATCAAGGCAATTCATCAGACAGCAGATCAAGGCAATTCATTCTATCCAACTTATCCAACTACTACTAGGGTTACCATAAAGCCTAGCTTGAGGTAGGGATGGGTATGTTTAAAGGGGTTTAGTTTTGAAGTAAGATAAGTACCATCTTGGGATCTCTACCAAGATTGAGATGAAAAGGTTTTAATACAGGTTTTGGGAAAACCTAGAGATAAGGGTAGTTAAAGTTCTTTCTTGAAAACATAAGGAGATAATATATATAGGTCTCCATAGTTTTGGAAATAGAAGCTAGTAAAGTATTTGGTTGTGTCAAAGTCATCTTGGCTCAGGTTTTTGAAATGCCAGGACATTTGAGAATATGAAAGATGAGCCAAGACATCTCTGTTATAAAATAGTTTTTGTAATCTAGTGTTGAGATGAGGAGTATATTACCTAATAGACAAGCAGTTGCTTGAGCACAAGCAAACAGGTCAGCACACAATGCAAGAAAAAGTTTCTGTTTCCCCCTGATTTTTGCCTTTTGGACACTTATCAGGGTTGCTGAAATTGGGATGTTACAGACCTTTCCCCCTTCAAATAATCTTGTCCCGAGATTATGGAGGAGTAGGGTTGGGGTAATAACATCCGCTTAATAATTTCAGTAGTGGAATAGAATAGGCGATACCAATTCCTATAAATACCTGACGTGGTTGGTTACAGACCGGAGCTGAGTGGATCTGGGTCGGGCGGTTTAGCTTTAAACCAATGGGTACTTCCTTATTGAGGCGAGACGGCGAGTTGAGTCTTCTCTCTCTCTTCGCGTTGCGGTCGACCTTCTTTCTTCATGATCTTGATACACCGGGATGTTGGCTTTACGGTCGAACTTGGAGCGAAGAATCTTCATGAAGAATCTTCTGAATCGGGAGGAGGGCTGATTGTTATCCTTCTTGTAGGGGTTCGTAGCATGGAAAACAAAAAATTCTATCGCATGAACACACACAAGCCAAGATCTATCTACTAGATTGTAGCAACGAGTCGATAGAGTACTAACCCTCGAAGATCCAAAGCGGTTAATGAGAGCAGATTCTCGTGGGTGATGTAGTCGTTCACTTGCCGATCTCAAGATCATGTAGGCGATCCTTCTAGCGCCACGTTCCGGCAACGCTCCCGTAGTCGGTCACACGTACGGTACTCGATGAAGACCTTCCTCTCCCTTGTTCCAGCAGGCAGCGGAGGTTGTAGCTCTCTCCTCGCGATTCCGGCAGCACGACGGCGTGGTGTCGGAAGTAGAGGGGAGATCTCGCAGGGCTTCGCCTAAGCTGGAGCGAGTATGGTGGAGTAGAGGGAGCCCCGGTGATCTAGGGTTTAGAGTGCCGAGGTTTAGAGGTAGCTAGAACCTAGAGTTTAGCTAGTCGTTAGCGGTTTAGAGGAGATCTAGATTGATCGCAACTAGAGAGGGGGCGGCATCTAACCTAGGGTTTCTTGGGCGCCTAGGGCAAGGGGGATACCTTGGAGTGCGCCCCTACCCCTCCTTATATAGGTGGGGGCGTCCAAGGGTGTTCCCAACCCAGGTGGAAACTCTCCCTAACTCAGAAACCCTCCCTAACTCGGAAACCATGTTGGGATTTGACTTTTTCAAACTGCCTTTTTGACTTTCAAATTGGAGTTTGATTTATCTCTTCCAAGTGTCCAGCCAAGTGACCTAGGACATGATGCAACCATTACACTTTGTCATGACACATCCATGTACCCTTCCCCTTTTGGATTGGTGAACCTTCTAGACCCTTCTAGAACATTTCGGTGAAAACACTGGAATCATTCCCGAACTTCGAAATTGGACTTTCCTTATATGAATCTTATTCTCCGGACCATTCCGGATCTCCTCGTGATATCCCGGATCCCATCCGAGACTCCAAACAACATTAGGTCTCTTTACTCACATTCCATATCTACTAAACAACATCGAATCCTTAAGTGTGTCTCCCTACGGTTCGTGAATTCTGCATACATGATCGAGACTCTTCTCCGATCAATAACCAATAGAGGAATCTGGAAATTCATATGGCTCCCACATATTTCTACGATTACTTCGTGATCGAATGAACCATTTACATACGATACCAAATTCCCTTTGTCTCACGATAGTTTACTCATCCGAGGTCTGATCGTCGGTATCTCTGCATACCTAGTTCAACCTCGTTACCGATAAATACTCTTTTCTCGTTCCCGTGATATGTGATCCCTTGTGATCCAGTCACATGCTTGCAAGCTAATTGATGACATTCCACCGAGAGGGCCCAGAGTATATCTATCAGTCATATGGATGGACAAATCCCTCTATTGATCCATGTGCCTCAACACATACTTTCCGAACACTCAATGCCACCTTTATAGCCACCCAATTACGGTGTGGTGTTTGATGTCATCAAAGCATCCTTCCGGTGATGGTGATTAGCATGATCTCATGGTCAAGGAATTAGGTTACTATGTATCAGAAGCTTATAGAAAATGAACTATATTAAATGACTTGATCTTTATGCTACGCTTAACTATAGGAGTATGTCCATCACATCATTCTCCTAATGATATGACCCTATTGTTAATAACATCTCTATGTTCATGATCAGGAAACCATGATCATATATTAACCAACAAGCTAGTTTAACAACAGGCTTTACTAGGGACTCTTTTATGTTTACAAATCACACAAGTATTAATGTTTCTGGTTAATACAATTATAGCATGGTATGTAAACATTTATCATAAGCATGAAGATATGATAATAACCACTTTATTATTGCCTCTTGGGCATATCTCCAACAGTCTCCCACTTGCAATAGAGTCAATAATCTAGTTTCAAACCTTTGTGCATTCGTATTTACACGATTGCTAGTGGTCAACTGATCTCCGGATCCGACACTTTCAGGTCTGTGTGTAATTGACAGTCTTTGCGTCTCTATGCATCACTCATTATATAATGAGATGGCTTTGTATAAATTTGGTCCTTTGGTGATACCTTTAGTTCCTTGGGGTTAAAACATGTTGATTATATTGTCGTACAATATATCTTCATAGTACTATCCCGCTGTGAACCACACCTAGTTTGATAACAAACTATTTGACACAAATGCCCTCTTTTGCTACTATAGCAGTCATATACTCAGCTTTTGTTGCGCGAGTAGGGGCGGTGGCAAACGGTCTGGAACGTGTGATGCTCTGCGTGGCAGAGGCGGCGTATTCGACGGCGAGCGGTAGTTAGTTAAAGATTTTTAAAATATTATTATAAAGTTAACATGGAGAAGAGTTTGGGCAACGACTTGTCCATGTTTTGCATATTGTAGTTCATCACAAAGTTCTTGTAACTTGGTGGTAGTGATTGGAGGACATAGTGAATCCCAAAGCATTAGGAATCACTATACCTAAGCTTTGAATCTTGATTGCGTGCCCAGACATCTTAAGCACATGCTCACTAACGGAGCTGGCCTCTTCCATCTTGCAGTTAAACAACTTTTCAGAAGCCTCATAAATCTCAACTTCCGCGTGAGCCTCAAATATCATTTTGAGTTCACGGACAATATCATGTGGGTCATGGTTCTCAAACCTTTTCTGAAGCTACGATTCCAAACCATACAAGATAGCACACTGAACTGTGGAGTACTGATTCTTCCGAGCGAGGAAAACATTCTTTACCTCATCGGTAGCATCAGCTGCAGGCGGGTCACCTAGCGGTGCATCCAACACATAGGTCAAATTACCAGCATTGAGGACAATCCTCAAATTGCGGAACCAATCTGCGAAGTTGCTTCCATTGATTTTCAACTTTTCTTTCTCTAGGAACGCATTAAAATTGATGGTAGGGTCCGCCATTGATCTACAACATATTTGCAATAGTTTATACTAAGTTTATGACAAATTGAGTTCTAATTAATAGTTAAATTAATCTAGGTGAACTCCCACTCAAAACAATATCCCTCACATTGCTTTAGTGATCACACGAACCAAATCCACCACATCAAAACCTATCATCACGAGAGTTGATGTAGCTTCAATGGAGAACAATCAACATGTTCATCATATCTACTATATGACTCATGCTTTACCTTTCGGTGATCCGTGTTACGAGACCATGTTTGTACATGCTAGGCTCGTCAAGATCAAATCTTAGCTTCCGCATGAGCAAATCTGGCTTGCTCACACTGTATACACTCGTAGAATCTAACACACCCGATCATCACGTGGTGCTTTGAAACAATGAGCTTTAGCAACGGTGCTTACTAAGGATGAACACTTTATAACTTGAATTTTTTGTGCTTGAGGGATCATCTTATAATGCTACCGTCGCAAACTAAGCAATACAAGATGCATAAAAGGATTAACATCATATTTAATTCATAATATGTGATATGATATGGCCTTTCTTCTTGTGCTTCCGATCTCCATCTTCAAGCACGAACATGATCTCCATCATCACCGGTATGGCGTCAAGGTCAATGGCGTCGCTTCATGGTTGTCGTCCACTAACATCAACTATTACAACTACTTTGAATAGACACGCAAGTCTTAACGGAATTAAAAGACAACCATATGGCTCCTGCCGGTTGCTGTAACATCCCAAAAATATTAAACTTGAATCCTCAAACTCTAATCATCAAAATTAGGGTTAACAAAAACTTTTCCAATTAAAAATATTAAAGCATTCATATTGTATTAAAATTTGGATTCTTTTGAATTGCCTTGGTTCTGTGTTTATTTGCTTCTAAAATGATTCTTAGGTGAAATAAACATCATCTAAACAATCCCAAAACTTTTCCCAAAGACAAACAAGTCAAAACAAACAAATTAGGTGAATGGTCACTTTGGCCAAATTAACTCCCATGCCTACTTTGGCTATCCTTAACTTTCAGAACTTAACAGAAACATGTATGGATCTTTACACCCCTTGATAGTACTCATACTAAGGTACCAAGGCCCACTTTGTGATCATCCAAAAACATTTAAATGCTTAGTTGAAATGACAGTTTAAAATTGAATCTATTGCATATGGGAAGATCCCACTATTTCAAAAACCACTCAAACCAGCTCAATTTTCAAAACCCAAGCATCCATAGAATCCTCAACGCATGCCTAGCACACCCACCAAAAATCTTTTCAAAATTCAAAACTAAAGTTCATGCGGCCATTTCATCAAATAGGTTGGAGATGCAAATCAACAAAATCAAAAACACTATGTTGA
This sequence comes from Avena sativa, assembly GCA_916181665.1. Classification (NCBI taxonomy): domain Eukaryota; kingdom Viridiplantae; phylum Streptophyta; class Magnoliopsida; order Poales; family Poaceae; genus Avena; species Avena sativa. The sequence goes on along the minus strand of OV702283.1, from coordinate 147,017,783 downwards.
GCAGTGTTTTGGGCCAACCTTATTCCCTAGCCTTAGTAGATCATCTAGAAACCTTAACTAACCTCTAGCACCACTGTGAGCTTGCCAATGCCATCAATGGTGAGCAGGCCGAGAGCACACTTGTCATCCTAGTGTGGACAGCAAGCTAGGAGAAGAACTAGCCATGCCAACCTTGTCTAGCATGCAGCCCATGCCTCACCGCCCCCTCTCGACCAGCCCTAGCTCGAAGACAGCAACCAGAACCACCAGGAACGTCGCGCCCGTGCCGCTGTCGACCATGCCGACGCGCACCGCAGAGCACGCGCCGTTCCCACGCAACCTGACCACCTCGAGCCCTTGCCGCCCACCAGCGTGCACCCCACCGTCGCAGGAGACCACCAGACATGCTCGTTTCACCGCCCGTACCCCGTATCCACCGCTCGTCGTGGAGTTCGCCGCCTCTGCCTCGCAGAGCACCGCGCGTTCTTGAACAATTTGCCACCGCCCCTACACGCGCATTTAAGCTCTAGAGCATAGCCAGGAGACCGCCCGTCGATCGCCATCCTCAGCCATGCCTTTAGCCGCCCGTAGCCGTGTCGCCACCGTCGCCTGCCCATCCCTCTCGGTCTCGCCGTCAAGCATATAAAAGGAGACGACCCCCGCTCGATTTCTTCACACCATCTCACTCCCCTCACCTCACTGACCCTTCCACCCCTTAGCTGGATCACGAGGAGCAGCAGCTCGCCAGAATTGCGCCGGAGCAGGCCGCCTCTGGAGAAGAAGGGAGCTGTTGATTTCGACCACCCCCGGAGCTACCGCGACCACCCCTGAGTTTGCCGTCGTCGACTTTGTTGTTTGCCCGCCTCGCCGTCGTCACTGGAGCCCCGGTATGCCCCCTATGCACCCCCACCGAGCCGCTAGGGTTCGAGCTCGCCGGTGACATGTTCATCGTCGACGCCGACCCGTAGCCGTTGATCTCACTTCTAATCCAATGCACCACATCACCCCATACCGCTTCGCGTTTTATGAGCCACTGACCAGTATACCTCCCTGTTAGTTGAGCCCCGCGCTGCGGAGTGACACTGGGCCGGCCCAATAACCCTTCCCGCGCAGCCCAACCGTTTGAATTTAGCTTTTTCTATTTATATTCAAACTCAGTTCTGTACCTAGTTTCAAAAATCAACCCAGCTCGATTCAGTGAACCAAATTGCATGAAACCAATTTTGTTAGAAAGGTATTGAAATGCTTAATCCAAGCCCATTAGATTCAAATCATTTGGATCTGTAGATCAACCTTGGTAAAAATAACAAGCAAGAAGCTTTTCTGCATTCAAACATTTTTCAAATTTCAACCATAATAGCTTTTGAGTTAATTCCAATGCTCAAAAATCACATTTGACCATACCTTTCAGAATACATAAAAATATACGGGTTTACTTATATAAATAATGTTCAAGTAATAAAAGAATGCCACATAGGCATTTCTAGTCACCTTATTTTATTTAAAATAAAAGGTTAAACTTTATTAAATTGTGACACCACTTTAAATCACATTCTCATGTACTGAAATATGTGGTGATGACATGTGTCAACATGATCCCATTTTTGAGTTAGAGAATATTAAATCTTAAGTAGTTTTTCAGTGAGTAGAAATTACTTTTCTAAAAATAAAATAAATAAGACAAATGCTTTATTCTTGTGATATTAGTGATGATGCTAGATCATCTATAGAACACCTTTGTGTGATGATTGAAAATAGTTAAGTATTGTTGGTGATTGTGTACCTCGTATTTATTCATAGACGCTAGTACTGACCAAGGATACGAGGAGGAAGGAGGATACTATGAAGAAGAAGCCGAGGAGAACTTCAACCACTGCTCTGCTCAAGGCAAGCTAACACTTGCAATTATGAAAGTTAGATAACCTATGCAATGCACTAAGCATGCTTGGTTAGACATATTGATGATACCCCCTCCTAGTTTTACTTGCAAGCTTTCTACTTTATTTCTTTATCAAAGCTATTTCTTAGAGTTTAGTTAAGTGACTTGTAGATTCTAGGAAGATAATTGAAGGTTGCATAAAGAGCATTAAATTTTGCCTAAGCTAGATAATCTTGATGTCATCCTAAGGCATGAGATGGTACTTAGTTAAAAACTCCACTTGTTTACCACCCCTCATTAGTACTCACCCCCATTTGTAGATGCTAGTGCTGAGCATAAAACTTGATCAACTTTAGATGGGAATACTTGGTGGAAAATGGTTATGAAAACCTTAGAATGATGAGTCATTCTACTAAGATGTTCTGACATGTGTTTCCGAACACCAGATGATTTTAATGATGAAATGTTGAGGCATGAGCCTTAGTCCTTTATAAAACTGATGGTTGTCTGGATGCGATACCATTCCAATTTTATCGTACAACCACAATACCTGAAAACTGGGTAGGGCTTGACTGGAAACTTATATACTTTAGTATGGGTTCCCTCACGGCCAAGGTCTGAGCTGAGGCTACCTTGTGAAGATTGTCCACCTGTGCAGTACTGACGAGGTTTAATCTCGTCAATGCCCATTGTTATGGACTTGGGTTTTGGAGAAGATGGGGATGCTGGAGATCGTGGTACGGTTAACAGACAAGTAACCAGGGGACACGAGATTTACCCAGGTTCAGGTCCCCGGAGGGAAAACCCTACTCCTGCTTGTCTGCTCTTGATTACGACGGAACCGAAGGTTACAGGGTGCGCAGATTCGATCTGGCGTGGATGTGTGTGCGAAAGTATGAGTCGAGTTTAGATCTGTAGATCTATTGTGGTCTAGTCTATTGGGGGGTTATGGCGTCTGTAGGTCGTGATCTATCCTCCTCGTTGGACCCTCCTAGCCTTTATATATGGGGAGGCTAGGTCTCAGGTACCGATACGAGTAGGTTACAAGTTGTATTCAAACTCTAGTCTTGAGATTTCCTTGTCTTGTACGCTTGAGAGTCCGTGTCCACATGGGCTTCATATCAGCCGAACCGTCATAGGCATCATGGACCCTGGCAGATCGTCCAGTGGTCCTTCCGTCGGGCTGGACCAGGTAGGCTAACATCGGGTACCCGTAGGGTATAACCATGTCAGTAGCCCCCGAGTGTTCAGTCGAATCGTAGATTCGGCTGAGGACTCTTCAATCTTTCGGGTGCAGATGTTTACTAGTAGAATCCCAGTAGTTTTCGAATGATGTACCCAACGCGTCCGTCGGGATTTTCCTCGCGCCTGTTAGCACGGATTTTCACTAGTAGAGCGCAGTCGTGTGCGTTAACAGGCCATCAGATGGTATCTGTAGGTCTTATCTTTGTGTCGCAGACGCAACATCCGAAATTTTATCACCGTAGAGGTGTTTCGGGTGGCCAAGGAGAATGTTACTCACTTAGTGTTGGTTGGGGCAAAGTTGCCGAAAAGTTTTTACATTCTGATCCGAAGGATCGTAGTGGAAGAATTCATAGGGTGCGCGACCAGCGCTCCCTATGGGAGTAGCCCCCGAGTGTCTGTTCGAGTCGTAGACTCGAGAAGAGACTTTAATTCAGTCTTTGTTGACTTTTAGGTCCGTAGGACACAAATTTTTTGGATGCTTGAATCCATCCTCCCTATGGGAGTAGCCCCCGAGTCCTTAGTGGAGTCGTAGACTCGACGTAGGACTCGAAGAATAAGTCATTGGCGTAGTTGAAGGGAATATGCCCTGAGAGGCAATAATAAAGTGTTTATTATGTGTATTCCAAGTATATGATAGATGTTTATTTTGCATGCTATAATTGTATTAATACGGAAACGTTAATACATGTGTGTTTAATAAACAAACAGAAAGTTCCTAGTTATGCCTCTCTCATAAACTAGCTCGTTGATTAACAAGATGATCAAGGTTTCCTGATCATGGACATTGGATGTTGTTAATAACGGGATCACAACATTAGTGTAATGATGTGATGAACACTCATCCGAAGTATAGCATTACGATCAAAGTCATTGAGTTTATATTGCTATAACAACTTACGAAGTGATCCTAATCCTTAGACCATGAGATCATGTCAATCACTAACACCGGAAGAGTTTCTTGATAACATCAAACGTCACACCGTAACAGGGTGATTATAAAGATGGATTCAGAACTAATAAAGTGTTATGTTGAGGCTCATGGATCAAGAGTGGAATTTGTTCATCCCGATGACGGATAGATATACTCTGGGCCCTCTCGGTGATATCACATTGATTAGCTTGCAAGCAAGTGATTTGATCACTAGAATGTTATATCACAGGAACGAGAAAAGAGTGCATGTCGGTAACGAGATCAAACTAGGTATGGAGATACCAATGATCGAATCTCGGACATGTAATATATCGTGAAACAAAGGGATTAAGATACTAGCGTAAAAGGTTCCGACGATCACAAGAAAGTCATCGTTGAATGTGTGGGAGTCAGTATGGGTCTCCAGATCCCGCTTCTGATTATTGATCTGAGAGGGGTCTCGATCATGTCCGCATTATTCACGAACCGTAGGGTGACACACTTAAGAGACACCGACATCCAATTGGAGCAAATGTTTCATGCCGAAAGAATGAACAAGCGCAGGAATTTATTTCACTAGATACCGAAACAGGTTTTCGGGTGAAATTGCATAAAGTGGTTATGCATGTGAAATAGAATTCTAGCAAGGGGTTATTTGTGAATGTTTGTCATTAAAGTAATTGACAAAATTCTGAATAAAATAAAAGAGTTTTATTTAATGAGAGTTTGCATTAAATTTGGTGGAAATTTAATGGGATTTTTGAGTGGACTTTTGAGTGGAGGGAATTTAGAGGAGTTTTGTGAGTGGAGTGTCCACCCACATGAAGAGGGGAGGGCAAGGGGGCAGCCCCCATGCGCCGGCCACCCCCTTGGGGTTCCCCCCCCCTCCTCCTATAAAAGGAGCCCCTCCTCCTCACTTGTCTCACACACCTCCTCGTGAAGGATCTCTCTCCCCCTCTAGAATTTATCCCCCATGGTCTCGGACTAGCGAGATACATGTTCCCGGTGGCTATTCGGCAAGAAAGAGTTGTGCTTCCGCTGCATCGCTGGAGCGAGGAGGCGGAGGTTGCTCGGTGCCTCGAACGTGTGTGCGAGCACGGATGCGCTGCTGATTTGCGGCGCTAGGACTTCCTCTCGATCTTGAGATCGGCAAGAGATCGTCTACATCAACCACGAGTTGAAGTCGTTAAGCTTTGTCGGTCTTCAAGGGTATGTTCTCTACGGATATACATCCGCCCGTTGTTTGTATCTAGTATATATAGATCTTGGTATATAGTTCACATCGTAGGAAAATTTTTGTTTTCTATGCTGCGAACCCTACAGTAGTATCAGAGCCGGATCTATGCGTAGATACTTTACACGGGTAGTACACATATGAGTATGTGGGCGATGATGATCATGTTGTTGCTCCTTTGTTGTGATTTTGGATATTGGTGGCATAGTGGGATGAAGCGGCCCGGACAAACTTTACATGTCCTCGCACATGAGACCTGTTCCACGCTTGACATGCAACTAGTTTGCATAAGTGGCTAGCGGGTGTCTGTCTCTCCTACTATAGTCAATATCTATTTTGCAAGCGAGTTGTCAACAATTTGATTATCCTCGTTGTGGTTCATGTTCGTAGGTAAGAACGGTTCTATCTCGAAAGCCCTAAGCCACGTAAAACTTGCAATGGATAAATTAGAGGCGTCTAGTTTAGATTGTTGCTGGGCTAGTGTTATGATATGGTAGTGTTGTAAGTAGAAGTATGAGATGATACTCTTACAACACACATAGCGTGTAAAATCCATAGACCTTGGATTTACACATATAGGTATGATAGTGATCATACCACGATGTACATGATAGAGATCATCTGCGGGAACCATATAATTTCACTAATAAACATATGATGTTTGATTACATCTTATATTGCTTGTTTAGCGCTTTGTTAAGCATAATAAGATGATCCCTCATTTAAATATCAAGATAAGAATGTGTTCTTCCTTTAGTATGCACCGATTATGTTTTCGTCGCTCCAAGACATCACGTGATGATCGGGTGTTCTTGGATCCACGACCATATTTCGGGTGTAAAACAGTTACACACGCAAATACTAAGGTTCTAACTTGGCGAGCCTAGCATGTACAGACATGGCCTCGGAACACAGACCGAAAGGTTAAGCATGAGTCATATAGTTGATATGATGCCCATTTGATGCTCGCCTTTGAAGCTATACCGACTCACGTGATGATCGGACTTGGTGTAGTGGATTTGGTTCATGTAATCACCAAAAGGACACGAGGGATGTCGCTTTTGAGTGGGAGTTCATTCGTAATATAGATTAGTTGAACTCGATCTATCATACACTTAGTCTAAACTTTACAAATTCTGTTGTAGATGGCACCACCTGCTTTTAATTTCAATGCGTTCATGGAGAAAGAGAAACTAGCAACGAACGGTAGCAACTTTACTGAATGGGCCATGAATTTGAGGATTCTCCTCTCTGCTGCACAAAAGCAATATGTGCTAGAAGCGCCGTTAGGCCCCCCACCTTTTGATGATGGCCCTGACGAGGAGAAGAATGTCTATCAGACTCGTCAGGAGGACCACAACTTAGTTCATTGCGGCATATTGTATGGGCTAGAGCCGGAACTTCGAAAGCGTTTCGAAAACGGCAATGCATTTGATACAATGGGTGAGTTGAAAATGATTTTCGACACACATGCTGCTGTAGAGAGCTACAATGCTTCAGAAAAGTTCTTTAGCTGCATGATGGAAGAGCACAACTCCGTTAGTGAGCATGTACTCAAGATGTCGGGTTACGCCGATAAGCTTGTGTCCTTGGGAATATCGATTCCCATTGACTTAGGCATCCATCGTGTTCTGCAGTCTCTGCCACCTAGCTATAAGAGCTTCGTGATGAACTATAATATGCAAGGCATGAAGAAGTCTCTCCCCGAGCTTCTGTCAATGCGTAAAACTGCAGAAGTGGAGATCAAAAAGGAACATCAAGTGTTGATGATCAATAGGAACACTGGTTTCAAGAAAGACAAGAAGGGAAAACGGAAGGGAAGTAAGGGCGGCAAGCCTGTTGCCGCGCCTGAAAAGAAACCCCGAGTTGGACATAAGTCTGATACCGAGTGCTACTATTGTAAGGGGACTGGCCACTGGAAGCGCAACTGCCCCAAGTATCTGGCAGACAAGAAGGCCGGCAAGGCAAACAAAGGTATATATGATATACATGTTATTGATGTGTACTTGACTAGTGCTCGCAGTAGCACCTGGGTATTTGATACCGGTTCAGTTGCTAATATTTGTAACTCGAATCAGGGGCTGCGGAACAAGCGACCGCTAGCAAGGGGTGAGGTCAAGATGCGTGTCGGCAATGGATCAAACGTTGATGTAATCGCCGTCGGAACGCTGCCTCTCCACTTACCGTCGGGACTAGTCATAAACTTGAATAAATGTTATCTGGTGCCTGCACTGAGCATGAACATTGTATCTGGATCATGTTTGATGCAAAGTGGTTATTCATTTAAATTTGAGAACAATGGTTGTTCCATTTATATGAATGAAATCTTTTATGGTCATGCACCAATGATGAATGGTTTATTTCTGTTAGATCTCAATGATAATGTTACACATATTCATAATGTTGATGCTAAAAGGATTAAACTTAATGATGATATATCCGCATATATGTGGCACTGCCGTCTAGGTCATATTGGCATTAAACGCATGAAGAAGCTCCATTCGGATGGACTTTTGGAATCACTTGATTATGAATCATTTGATACATGTGAGCCATGCCTTATGGGCAAGATGACTAGAACGCCGTTTTCCGGTTCAATGGAACGGGCGACAGATTTATTGGAAATCATACATTCTGATGTATGTGGTCCAATGAGTGTGTCGGCGCGAGGTGGATATCGTTATTTTGTTACTTTCACGGATGATTTGAGTAGATACAGTTATATCTACTTGATGAAACACAAGTCTGAAACCTTTGAAAAGTTCAAGGAATTTCAGAATGAAGTGGAAAATCATCATAATAGAAAGATCAAATTTCTACGGTCCGACCGTGGAGGTGAGTATCTAAGTTACGAGTTTAGCACTCACATGAAAGAGTGTGGAATTGTTTCACAACTCACACCTGCCGGAACACCACAGCGAAATGGTGTGTCGGAACGTCGTAATCGTACTTTATTAGATATGGTTCGATCTATGATGTCTCTGACAGACTTGCCGTTGTCATTTTGGGGTTATGCACTAGAAACTGCTGCATTCACTTTAAATCGGGCACCATCTAAATCCGTTGAAAAGACACCGTATGAATTGTGGTTTGGAAACAAACCTAAGCTGTCATTTCTTAAAGTTTGGGGTTGCGATGTTTATGTGAAGAAACTTCAACCGGATAAACTCGAACCCAAAGCGGAAAAATGCGTCTTCATAGGATACCCTAAAGAAACTATTGGGTATTCCTTCTATCACAGATCCGAGGGCAAGGTTTTTGTTGCCAAGAATGGATCCTTTCTAGAGAAAGAGTTTCTCGCGAAAGGTGTGAATAGTCGGAAGGTAGAACTCGAAGAGGTTGTGGAACCTTCTCTTCAAAGTATGGCGAGTAGCGCAGCGCCGGAAGTTGTTCCGGAGTTGGCTCCACCTGTTGAAGAGGGAACTAATGATAATGATCATGAAACTCCGAAAGAGAGTACTACCGAACCTCGCAGGTCAAACAGGACGCGTGCAGCTCCCGAGCTGTACGGAAATCCTGTCATAAATTTCATGGTTGATGAAAATAATGACCCTGCAACGTATGAAGAAGCGATGATGAGCCCGGATTCCAACAAATGGTTAGAAGCCATGAAATCCGAGATGGAATCCATGTATGAAAATCAAGTTTGGAACTTGGTGGAATTACCTCACGACCGAAAGGCCGTGGAGAACAAATGGATTTTCAAAAGGAAAACTGATGCTGATGGTAATGTGACCATCTATAAAGCTCGACTTGTCGCAAAGGGGTTTCGACAAATTCAAGGAGTTGACTACGATGAGACTTTCTCTCCCGTAGCGATGCTAAAGTCAGTTAGGATTATGTTAGCAATTGCTGCATATTTCGATTATGAAATATGGCAGATGGATGTCAAAACCGCGTTTCTCAATGGTAATATTGAAGAAGAGTTGTATATGATACAACCAAAGGGTTTTGTCGATCCTAAGGATGCTAACAAGGTGTGCAAGCTTCAGCGATCCATCTATGGATTGAAGCAAGCATCGCGAAGTTGGAATCTCCGCTTTGATGAGGTGATAAAAGAGTTTGGATTTGTCCAAACTTATGGAGAAGCTTGTATTTACAAGAAAGTGAGTGGGAGCAATGTGGCATTTCTGATATTATATGTGGATGACATATTATTGATCGGAAATGATATAGAACTTTTAAACAGTGTTAAAAGTTATCTAAACAGCAAATTTTCAATGAAGGACCTAGGTGAAGCGTCATACATATTAGGCATAAAGATCTATAGAGATAGATCTAGGCGCCTAATAGGGCTATCGCAAAGTACATACCTTGATAAGATTTTAAAGAAGTTTAAAATGGACAGAAGTAAGAAGGGGTTCTTACCTATGTTGCAAGGCAAGACATTGAGTAAGACTCAAAGTCCGGCTTCGGCGGAAGAAAGAGAGATAATGGACAAAGTCCCCTATGCTTCAGCCATAGGCTCTATAATGTACGCCATGCTATGTACAAGACCGGATGTGGCACACGCTATTAGTTTGACTAGTAGGTACCAATCGGATCCAGGTTCGGAACACTGGATAGCGGTCAAGAATATCCTTAAGTACTTACGAAGAACTAAGGATATGTTTCTTGTATACGAAGGTGAAGAAGAGCTCGTCGCTAAGTGTTATGTCGATGCTAGCTTTGACACCGATCCGGATGACTCTAAGTCTCAATCCGGATACGTATTTCTCATGAATGGTGGAGCGGTTAGTTGGAGGAGTTCCAAACAACCTGTGGTAGCGGGATCAACAACGGAGGCCGAATATGTTGCTGCTTCAGAAGCAGCTCAGGAAGCAGTTTGGATGAAGGAGTTCATATCCGAACTAGGAGTTGTGGCAAACGCGTTGGACCCAATGGTGATCTATTGTGACTACAATGGTGCCATTGCCAATGCCAAAGAGCCAAGGTCTCACAAGCATTCCAAGCATATTAAGCGCCGGTTTCACTCCATCCGCGAGCATGTCAAGGATGGAGATATAAAGATTTGTAAAGTACATACGGATCTCAATGTAGCAGATCCGTTGACTAAAACTCTCCCTAGAGCAAAACATGATCAACACCAGAACTCAATGGGTGTTAGATTTATCACTATGTAACTAGATTATTGTCTCTAGTGCAAGTGGGAGACTGAAGGGAATATGCCCTGAGAGGCAATAATAAAGTGTTTATTATGTGTATTCCAAGTATATGATAGATGTTTATTTTGCATGCTATAATTGTATTAATACGGAAACGTTAATACATGTGTGTTTAATAAACAAACAGAAAGTTCCTAGTTATGCCTCTCTCATAAACTAGCTCGTTGATTAACAAGATGATCAAGGTTTCCTGATCATGGACATTGGATGTTGTTAATAACGGGATCACAACATTAGTGTAATGATGTGATGAACACTCATCCGAAGTATAGCATTACGATCAAAGTCATTGAGTTTATATTGCTATAACAACTTACGAAGTGATCCTAATCCTTAGACCATGAGATCATGTCAATCACTAACACCGGAAGAGTTTCTTGATAACATCAAACGTCACACCGTAACAGGGTGATTATAAAGATGGATTCAGAACTAATAAAGTGTTATGTTGAGGCTCATGGATCAAGAGTGGAATTTGTTCATCCCGATGACGGATAGATATACTCTGGGCCCTCTCGGTGATATCACATTGATTAGCTTGCAAGCAAGTGATTTGATCACTAGAATGTTATATCACAGGAACGAGAAAAGAGTGCATGTCGGTAACGAGATCAAACTAGGTATGGAGATACCAATGATCGAATCTCGGACATGTAATATATCGTGAAACAAAGGGATTAAGATACTAGCGTAAAAGGTTCCGACGATCACAAGAAAGTCATCGTTGAATGTGTGGGAGTCAGTATGGGTCTCCAGATCCCGCTTCTGATTATTAATCTGAGAGGGGTCTCGATCATGTCCGCATTATTCATGAACCGTAGGGTGACACACTTAAGAGACACCGACATCCAATTGGAGCAAATGTTTCATGCCGAAAGAATGAACAAGCGCAGGAATTTATTTCACTAGATACCGAAACAGGTTTTCGGGTGAAATTGCATAAAGTGGTTATGCATGTGAAATAGAATTCTAGCAAGGGGTTATTTGTGAATGTTTGTCATTAAAGTAATTGACAAAATTCTGAATAAAATAAAAGAGTTTTATTTAATGAGAGTTTGCATTAAATTTGGTGGAAATTTAATGGGATTTTTGAGTGGACTTTTGAGTGGAGGGAATTTAGAGGAGTTTTGTGAGTGGAGTGTCCACCCACATGAAGAGGGGAGGGCAAGGGGGCAGCCCCCATGCGCCGGCCACCCCCTTGGGGTCCCCTCCCCTCCTCCTATAAAAGGAGCCCCTCCTCCTCACTTGTCTCACACACCTCCTCGTGAAGGATCTCTCTCCCCCTCTAGAATTTATCCCCCATGGTCTCGGACTAGCGAGATACATGTTCCCGGTGGCTATTCGGCAAGAAAGAGTTGTGCTTCCGCTGCATCGCTGGAGCGAGGAGGCGGAGGTTGCTCGGTGCCTCGAACGTGTGTGCGAGCACGGATGCGCTGCTGATTTGCGGCGCTAGGACTTCCTCTCGATCTTGAGATCGGCAAGAGATCGTCTACATCAACCACGAGTTGAACTCGTTAAGCTTTGTCGGTCTTCAAGGGTATGTTCTCTACGGATATACATCCGCCCGTTGTTTGTATCTAGTATATATAGATCTTGGTATATAGTTCACATCGTAGGAAAATTTTTGTTTTCTATGCTGCGAACCCTACAGTAGTATGCTATTCATGCTTCGGGTGCGCGGCCAGCGCTCCTGATAGGAGTAGCCCCTGAGTGTCTGGCGGAGTCGTAGACTCGGGCAGAGACTCGAGTCTTGTATCATGTAGTTGTAGCCAAAAATCTCGTGGGCGTACCGCTGACCCGGAAGTACATCGGGTGCGCAACCAGCGCTCCTGATAGGAGTAGTCCCGAGTGTCTAGTTGAGTCGCAGACTCGAGTGGAGACTCATGCGAGGAGAAACCACTGACCCAGAAGTGCATCGAGTCAGTGTCTCATGCATAAGGAGCCAAGAATCGATGATGCAGTCGGAGTTAACGTGGCGGAGTCGTGCGGCGTTTAGCCGGAAGGACTCGACGTTGCGGATGAAATCGACGCAGTTGCTTCTGTCGGGTGAGCGGCCAGCGCCGCTTTTTCATAGTATCAAGCGATGCAACCATCCGAAGAGGGACTCGACTCGGGTCTTGAGTGTATGTCGTAGCCAGTTGCTTTGTCGACTCCTGTTAGAGGACCCGATATAATAGCTCGACGCAGTCGACATCCTTGTAAGCTGCAGAAAACATAAACAGTTGTGAAGTACTTGTATCTTGCAAGAAATATTTGCCTGTCGGCTTGTATAGTAAAATTCTGGTGCCGATCGATTCGACACTTTTGCACTATATGCTAGGCCTTTTCGTTAGCCTGATTACCTTTAGTCTCAGTACCTTGCCGAGGCACTCGGAGTTCAAGGATTCGACGATCAGGCAGAATCAGCTACTCGGGCTGTCGCGTTCGAGGTGCTCGAGTGCGTGGAGCCGATGGCACATTAGGTTACTCGAAGAGGGCTCAACCCCCGAGTGTTTCGAGTGCGAGTTAAAAAAGAAATTAGCTCTAAGTAGAGGGAAACTTAGCTTTGTTGGTAGTTGTCGTGGATGGAGTCAAGGCGGTAGCAGGTTGCACGCGGACGTGGTCGACGCGGCGAATCACAATCATAGCGGCGACGGGTTTCCGAAGTTGATGGTGGTAGAGAGCTCCACATCCGAAGATTGTCCCGGTCGAAGACCGCACCAGGTCGCCACATCCGAAGGATATATCGGGTCATCGCAGCCGAAAGCCGCATTGGGTCGCCGATGTCGAGGGAGCCCCCGAGTCGTGGTCACTGAAGCCGATGCGGCCAATTGCGGCAATCGAAGGTCGCGTCAGGTCGCCGCATCCGAAAGATGCAACAGGTTACCGCAGCCGAAGGCCGCAGCGGGTCACCGATGCCAAGGGAGCCCCGGGTCGTCGGAGTGACTCCTCGTGGCAATGTCAAAACCGGCAATTGAAAATATCTCACGGTAAGCACGATGTAGGAACACAAAAATAGATGTGTCTGAATTCTTGAGTAGGCATCATCGCATGTTCCAGTAGCTAGCTTATCTATTTGTTTCCCACGAGCTTGACCGATCCGTCCTGGGGATTTCTCTTTTGCTTATTTCCGTAAGACGTGAACCTATACAGTACATGCTTTTAGGACTTGTATTTGATTCGGCCCCATGTTTCTTCACGTGTAACCTGATTCAGCTGATTAGCTGCGCGATCGTATACCAATTTCTGCGATCGACGACGCTTCCAGCCGTCAAGTCCATGCATGGTCTTCAGTTAGTGTTTGTCCTAGCTGTTTTTTTCTTCGGAGATCAAGCTGATTGATCTAATGCAGAGAGACACAACTAAACGATTGTTGATCAGCTCCCTCATGGTGGCGTATGATGGGCCAGTCATGGTAGATCTTCACTATATTGCCGATTTGGCTATAAGTCTGAGTTGTTGAATATTTCGGCCTGTCCATAATGATTCTCTCTGGCCGACGTCGAATATCTTGGAATTCTCAATCTTGCAGATCGGATCAGTTGCGCTCGAGGGAGACAATAATGTTGAACCTGTGAGCACGTAGCATGGATTTTTCCTCATCTGTGCGAGATTGAAGTAGTTTATGTTGATGTTGGTGCCGCGGATCCTACTCGAAAAGCCGGCGAATTGTAGATCGTCGATGATGGGACCGTCACGATCGCACAATCAGCATCCCCAGTTCCCACGGACGGCGCCAATTGACGAGGTTTAATCTCGTCAATGCCCATTGTTATGGACTTGGATTTTGGAGAAGATGGGGATGCTGGAGATCGTGGTACGGTTAACATACAAGCAACCAGGGGACACGAGATTTACCCAGGTTCAGGTCCCCGAAGGGAAAACCCTACTCCTGCTTGTCTGCTCTTGATTACGGCGGAACCGAAGGTTACAGGGTGCGCAGATTCGATCTGGCATGGATGTGTGTGCGAAAGTATGAGTCGAGTTTAGATCTGTAGATCTATTGTGGTCTAGTCTATTGGGGGGTTATGGCGTCTGTAGGTCGTGATCTATCCTCCTCGTTGGACCCTCCTAGCCTTTATATATGGGGAGGATAGGTCTCAGGTACCGATACGAGTAGGTTACAAGTTGTATTCAAACTCTAGTCTTGAGATTTCCTTGTCTTGTACGCTTGAGAGTCCGTGTCCACATGGGCTTCATATCAGCCGAACCGTCATAGGCATCATGGACCCTGGCAGATCGTCGAGTGGTCCTTCCGTCGGGCTGGACCAGGTAGGCTAACATCGGGTACCCGTAGGGTATAACCATGTCAAGTACCCAAGATGACAGTTGGTCATGGTTGGGAGGCCAAACTCACAGGAGAGGTGCTTATACTAGGGCGTGTAATTTAAAGGTTAGGATTGATTATCCGCATACTGAGTATGGTGACTTCAGGATTTGTTCCTGATGGATGTATCGAATGTTGTGGTGAATGTGTACAATCTCTGCAGAGTGTCAAACTACTCGAATAGCCGCGTCCGCGGTTATGGACAGTTGGAGTGGCCATACTGTTCCCCCGTCAGATGTTTTCAAAATGACTTGTGAAATGAATTGAGAGTTTGACTTGACCACAACAGAGTTGTGATATGAAATTCAAGTTCCCACTTAGGTGTTATAAAATTCAACTAGCTTTTCTTGTTTCTGAACTTAGTAGAGGTACGTCTTGCTTTTTGCAAAACAACCCTAGATCTTAGCGCCCTACTACAAAAACCCCCGTCACTTGTTAGTATTAGTTTGCGAGTACTTAAAGAGTAATCATGGCTTTGTCCCTGGCTATTCCCGTGGCCAGACTATGAAGAAGAGTACCAGGATGATGGACCCCAGGAAGGTTACGACAACTAGGATCATCTCCCATCGTCAGCATGGCCTGTGACCCCGAAGATGGAGCTTCGCATATGCTACTTTTATTATTACGTTATTCCGCTACTTGAGTTGTATTAAGAACTGGATCATGAGATCCTTATTTGTGTAAGACCTTATGTATGGTTTCTAATGGATGATGTACTGTGATATCCAAATCTGTTATGTCTCGCAAAAATAGTAATCCTGGGATTGCGAGGTATGGCATAACAGGCATCTAGGATTAAAAATCCGGGTGTTGACAAAGTTGGTATCAGAGCCATCCTGACCATAGGAGACCCTAGTTAGACTGGACGTTTGAATCAAAAACTTAGTTTCAAAACCAAAGGAAGCAAATATTTACAAAAACTTATTCCCATTCTTATCACTTTGATTCTTTCATGAAAAAATCATGTTCCTCAAAAACTATTGCAAAATACCTAAAATTTGACACACTTGATCACTCTACTAACTTACTCATCCTATATTCTTATAGATGGACGTGAAGTACAGCAAGTTTTATCAGTTGGGAAATGGAGGAGACCTCATCTTTGAGCGGGATTTGGAGCAGCTTTCGGAACTTCTAGAGCGTCCACACCCCAAGTTCTTCGGAGCTCAGCTCAATGATCAAGGAGGAGAAGATCTGCAGTGGCTAATTGTTGCAAGTCTCCGAGGAAAGATTGAACCTCCCACTGCCGAGGGAA
The DNA here is from genome assembly GCA_916181665.1 of Avena sativa. NCBI lineage: Eukaryota > Viridiplantae > Streptophyta > Magnoliopsida > Poales > Poaceae > Avena > Avena sativa. The sequence continues at coordinate 147,001,810 of OV702283.1, read as the reverse complement.
TTCAGAGTGTAAACAACTCGCTCGGACTGAAACAAACAAAGGATGCAATCCAAGAAGAACTAGCCTCGCTCTTCCAAATGAATTCCCTATACATGGGATTCCATATGTTCTCTTCCAAAAAGGAATGAGAACAACAAGGTGGCGAGAACGCAAGGCTTGTAGCATAAGATCGGGTTTTCGCAGAGATCCGATACCTACTCTCTAGACAGGATTGGAATCCTCAAAATTTTCTGATAATTATATCATTGGAAGTGCAAAGTCATCTATCTATGAAGTTGATAGATATAGTGACTACATTTCGTGTGGATCACTAGATTTGGACATGTATGGTTCCCGATGGAATCTCTATCCAAATCAAAATATATATGCAACATGCATTGTGTACAAATCAATAAGTCCTCACATGGCTTATTGTTGTCGGTATATTTAGGTACAACACACGTAGTGAGTTCCTTATACACAAGGATTACTCCTACAATGATGATTACCCATGCGTGTTTGTCATGCACAAGGATTACTCCTGCAATAACGAAGCATGTGATCATCTAAATGACGGAATTTGAGATAAAGGATTTGGATAAAACCAATTAGTTCTTATGAATAATACTCGTGCACCTTCACTCAAGTATTATGGTACACCAAGTTGGATAAACTTACTATGGACAAGTCATATCCATCTCCCATTCTAGTTGTTCAATCTCTAGACGTAGAGAAAGATCACTCAAACCACGGGATGATGTAGAAGGGATGTTGGGACTTGAAGTTCCATATCCTAGTGCCATTGGACCCACCAACACAATTGGTTGGGAATCAAGAATATCTTTCGATATCTCCAAGGCACCACCCATTATTTGACATGTTCATGTAATTTCAGAGAAATCTAAACTCTAATATCATCAGAATACACTGAGGTTGGCTACTTGAATGATCCCCATAATGTGTACCTACATGGTAGAAGTGTCACTCCATTGATGTCTTCAAAATAGACTTCGGTGACTACACCTACCAATCATTCTGAAATACAAAGTCACATTGACATGTGTAGCTTTATATAGTAATAAACCACATACATGAGTCATGTGGTATTGGTTCTCTTGAATCAACGACCATTATCTATACAGATAATTTTGCTTATGTTGTATAGATGCAAATAGAATACATCGAGAGCAATATCACTAAGCATATTGCCTCTAAATTGTTTTACCTCCATGAAGTCCAGAAGATTTAGGAAATAAACATCGTGCGAGTCAAATCATGTGACAATAACATCGTTGATCTATTCATGAAGTCTCTACCAACTTTAACATTCCAGAAATGTTTTCATGGAATTGGTATTTGACGGCTTCATGATTTGCAAGAATCAGGGGGACTATCACCCTGGACTACTCCTATTCAAAGCATCATATTATACTCTTTTCCCTTTATGAGTTTACTATTCAGGTTCTCATCAAGGTTTTTAATGAGGTAATATCAACACAAGATCATATGTCATACTTTCTTTTTCCCTACTGGGTTTTTTAGGAAAGTATACACAACATTTATATTGTCCTCTAAACTCTATGTTTTTTTTTCCTTTTACAAGGTTTTTCTCATATGGAGTTAACACGGAGGCAATAATCATTATATGTTGTATCATTTTATCCTTATTTTCCCACTGGGTTTGAAGGAGTTTTAAGAACATATCCAACTATTATATATTGAACCATTTTCTCCTTATTTTCCCATTGGGTTTAAAGGAGTTTTAGCAACATATCATACACACTACTCCTCACATTTTTTTCCCACAGGGTTTTTGGAAGAAACTATTCCAAGATGATGAAGGTACGCAAAAACAAGCATATATTAGGAGGAGTGTTAGGATTTAATGTTTTATTAAATAGTAAATCCATTCTTGTAACTCCCACTTTGTGGAAACCGACATAGGTAGTTATCCCTGGAGCGTTGCCTCTAGGAACCGCCTTTTGTAGGCGTCGGTTCACCCCCTATATATATGTAAAATCTTCATCAATCAATAGAAGGATTTTCATTCCTCAGATCTCTCTTGTTTTTCACTTCTAACACATGCCACAACCTCTCCAACCATGCGTGTGGCTCAATCCATCCGTGCATCAAATTAGACAATGTTTATGTCGGCTGAAAAACAAGTGTGTCCTCCCGCGGGGGCCGAGGGTCCACTTGGCAGGGACTCAACGGCCTTTTTTCCGCTAGCCATTAATGGAGAGAGAAAGGCTGCTCCAAAGTGTAACATCCTAAAAAATATTAATCAAGGTTATCAATTCCAGTCACCTAAATTTAGGGTTAACAAAAAAAATTGTTAAATAAAATCATTATGAATGCATGTGTGTATGTGATGAATGCTTGAATGGACTTGTTTGATTGTTGTGAATGACAAGGATTGGTTTAAAGATGAAAATAATATCATCTAAACCAATTTCAAGCAGAATCAAATTAATAGAAATTAAAAAACAAACAAAATAAGCAAATGGTCATTTTTGCCAATCTTGCTCACTAGACCACTTTGAGTGTGTCTAGTCCAAGATTTCGAACATAAACAAATTCATTTATTTTCATCCCTTGTTAGACCAAGTGAAAGTGAATCCAAGCCCACCTTGCAAACCCACAGAAACATTTGGCAACCTTATTCAAATGACATTTGGAATTTGAATCTAGTTCATATGGGAATATCACCATTTCTCAAAACCTAACAAAACCAGTGTACCTTGACAAATCCAATCAACCAGAGACTACCTATTATGTGACCTTTGCATTGTAACATCCCTAAAATCATGTTTTCAAAGATTGCATATCATTCATGCATACATATAATTTAGGGGACAATTTCAAGAAAACAGAAGCACTTAGTGCTATTATTTTATGTGAGCAAGCATTGATCTAATGCCCCTCTCAAATGAGAGTATAAATTTTTTTAACCAAGCTTTGTTTGCTCTCATGTTGGTTTGGTTGAATTTTAGAGTTTGGACAGAAATTTCCGAAACCAATATGGGTTTAAAACTCATTTCAAATCTTTATCAAACCAAGTGCTAAGGCACTGTTGTTTTAAAAAATTTCAAAGGAACTAAGCAAGTCCAGCAAGGCAGCATGGTTTTGTACTCAAAAATTATACAGGATTCACATTACAAAAGGCCAGAAAGATTTGAAATTCAAATCCTTTTGAATTCATTTGAAATTGATTCTGAAAATCATTCCGGAAAAAGAAAAGGAAATAGAAAACCCAACTGGGCCTGGCTCCAGCCTTTCGGCCCATCAGACAAAACGACCCACCCGGGCCACTCTTCTCTCTTTCTTTTCTCACCGCGAAGAATCAGCCCCGCAGCCACTAAGCACTAGGCCCTCTCCATGTCAGCGTCGTCGTCCCCAAAATCCCGCCCACGACCAGGCCCTCGCCGTTTCTTCCTCCCATCACTGCCGCATTTAAACTCCTGTTGATTGCCGTTGATGCCACGCGTAACTCTCGCCCCTGCTCCAGCTATTTAAACCCCTACCCCTTGCGGCCATTTCCCCCAACATTGCTAGCCAGAAGCACCGCCAGGCTCCGCAAATTCCTGCTCACACCGTCGCTGCTCCGACGAAATCCGGCGACTAAATTTGGTAAGCTCTGAGCGCCCCATGCCTTCTGCTTGCCTCTATCGGATTCGCCATGTCTCTGTGATTCATCTGATGTCCTTGGTTTGCCCGCGCTTGACCCAGGTCGCCGTCCCCGACCACCTCGACGAACGACAGAACCACCGCCTCAACTCCGACGAGCAATAGCGGTATAAATCAAACGCCCCTTGACCCCACATGCATACTGTCAGGTTCGCCTTGTCCTTGCGTAGCTGTTGACACCGCTGACTCGTGCTAGGGCGACGCAGAGCCTCGGCAACGTCGTCGTCTGCAAGCATCCGACACCGCGCACAACTCCGACGAGCCCCAGCGACCATCACTGAGCGCCCCTTCGCCAACGAAGACCACCTCGAGCACCAGCGTCATCACGCAAACTCGGTGAGCTATCCCACTGCCTTTCTCGCTTCCTGTATCGCCGACAACACCACCGCCCGAGCGTGCCGCCGCCAGCCACCGTCACGCGCCGCCCATCCTTGGTCACTTGCTTAGCAGGCGTAGGATCTAGATCTAGCGCTCTAGATTAGATCTGCATCGAAACGGTATGGGCGAATAGAAACACGCCACGTGGCCAGACTCTGGTTTTAAAAACAGAATTTGATCTATTGGATTTGTAAACTTGCAAAATTCATAACTTTCAAACCACACGTCCAAATTTTACAAATTTTATATCATTAGAATAAAAGAGAGAAAATCATTTCTGTTTATGCAATGTGTTTAATGTTTTTCCTATGTAAAATGTGGTGTAGAAAAATATTTTGTTGCCTAAAAATGTGCATGATACTTTTTTTTTGAGTGGAATGTTTGTTTGTGATTGCTTGCACATTGCTTGTGTAATTGTGAGTGTAAACAATTAACTTTATAATAATCTTTTAAAAATCTTTAACAAACTATAAGTCAAGGATTTACAAAGTTATCATTTGCAAATCATTACCAATTCATAAATAATCATATTTATCAAACTTGAAATTCACTAAATAAATTATAATAAAATACATCCATTTTTATTTATAAAGAAAAATCTCAAACTATGATCTATAAATATTTCACATGCTGAATTTACATCTTTAAAACAAAATTCCATAATTATAAGATTTTATTTTTATTATCCTTAGGAAAAACCCTAATAATTGATAATGCTACAAATTCTATATATCATGTCCAATTATATTTTTATTAGTCTACTTTGGTCTAAGATACCCCAAGCTAGATATATAATGACTCAAAATCATTTAAACCTTATTGCAAAACCATAGCTTCAATCCTATTAATCTTCAGAGTTGAATAACTTAACCTAAATGATATTTTGTTCAAATGTTATTCTTTCGCCACTTCAAAAGAAACACTATACCATTTCTTTAAAGACATAAAAACTTAAAACATGAACTTTGTAATAATTACATAATATCATGGAACCTTAAAATTATATTATGATTGTACTTTACTCTTCATATTTTATATGTTTACCCTTCTTATAAAGTAAACTTAAACTAAAGCAAATCTTAAATAAATCATAGATACATCTCACTAGTAATGATTGAAGAATTACTTGGGATTTTGCATTATGCATCTCACTACTTATGCATAACAGCATATTGCTTCTTTAAACATTGTCCTTACCGGGCAATGATGATATTTTTGTAGAACCCGAGGTCCAGGGTCAAGTCGAGACATTCGACTACAATATTTCGCTATATCAAGGCAAGTTCACACTTGCTCATGTCCTTTGATTATTTTCTGTAAAGTAATTGCAAACTGTGTGTCATCACCTGCATTTCAAAAAGGTCGAAAACACTATTTTCATAATTAACTTGAAGTATCGGTTACTGATCCAGGGTGATTAGCTAATCTATTAAGACTGACAGTTGGGATACCACTACACCGGAATATATCATCTAGGACTTAACAACCAATGTCGCCAGTGATTCTTGCACCGTATAATACGCGTTAACCATGAGATTTGGAATGGGACGGAGAAGTCAGCTGGATCGGCTCCCTTTCGCATGCATTGGACACTGTTCTGGGCATTTGTGAGTTGCAAATAATGGGTATAGCCGTTTTATATGGGGAAAGGTCTACCGTGGATCTAGGCTTACAAAAGACAGATTACTAGTGTTAATGGTTGTTGTTGTGTATCCAACTAAGGTATAGCCATTTTATACGGGGAAAGTTCTACCTTGAGTTTGGACATACAACAATTGCGGTGTATGCGGGGTCGCGGAGAAGGACAGTGATTGGCTTGGATCATCTATTGGGACCCACACCATAGGAACTGTGGATGGGAAAGATTCGCCCGGTTGTGCATCAAGGATTTGATCTCTCATGGGTAAAGTGACGCACCTCTGCAGAGTGTAAGAACTATAACTTGTTACTCCCTATTTCGGGAAGGTGCTGCGAACGTTGTAGGAAAGGAACTCCATGAAAGTTGTGGTAAACCTGTAAAGGCTGGCCGACATAGATTTTCAGAATAAAAGCAACCTTTGAAGAAATGTTTACGAAACCTGCATTGCCTATGACCTATGGTCTATGGCTATAGATATAGTGCATCAAACACTCCTTTTTAGTGAACTTGCTAAGTACGCTCATACTCAACGTATCTTCTTAATCCTTGCTAGATTCTAAAGACAATAACGGTCAGGAAGAGGTAATACTATATCCAATTGAAGACCAAAAAGAATTCCGTTATGAAGAACCAGAAGTATCCGGAAGCGTCGAAGGGAACAATTACAAAAACATCTATGGAATGGAGACCTATGTATCTGAAGTGTAGATGTATCATATATAGTGATCTAGTCTAGTATCATAGATCTCTGTCCCCTATCTATATTAAATCTCGTATAAACCTTAAAGTTTAGTTTGCTTCTTTATCTTGCTCTTAGAATTATTACAGCTTATCTCTGAGTCATTGGGATACCTCTATGGACCTAGGAGGATCTCAAAGTCGTCATGTAATTCTAGTTGTAATAATGATAATGTATGATATGGACACGCTTTGTTTCTGTTGTACCACTCTGAGGATATAATATTTGCGGAATTGTACTCCGTGAGTGTTATGTCCACGACTATAGTCTACTACAACATGCAGTGGTATGCCGGGTCACCGCATATTTTAACCAAGTTCATTGCTCAATATTTCAAAGCTAAAAGTGGACACTAGCAAGGGAATAATTTATAGGATAACACACTAGGTGGGGAGTGACTCAAGTGCAAGCGAGTAAATAATTATAGGATCAATTTAAAATTACCAGAGAGGTGATGAAAGGAATGTGATATCTCATCTTGCTTGCTTCATTCTCGTACTTGAGTCAAATCCTCTATATATTTCCCTATTGCCAAGTCACCTCGAATTGAGCAATCTCTGAGAAAAAAAAAGAAACAAATTGCAATTGAAAGTTACACTATTTTTTTTGTTTTGGGTTTTAATAATGCAAGCTGAAAGTAAACATGATATTATTTGAAATAAAACAAATAAAAAGAAGAAATAAAAATATGAATGCAAATTTGGAGGTTTTCAAAACCTCCCCCAAGCTTAGGCTGTTGTCGTGCTCAGTTGTTGTCGTCATTGGGCGGCTGGTGGTGGTGCTGCTCGTAGTATTCAGGGAAGTATTTCATGAAATTATCAAAGGTGTGAGTTAAAGCACTCACATCATTGATGGACTACATAGCTTATGTGAGCCTGTTGGGAACCCCAAGAGCAAGGTGTGAAGTAGCATAGCAGCAAGTTTTCCCTTAATAAGAATCCGAGGTTATCGAACCAGTAGGAGGAAGGAAACGTCACACGGGTGTTGCAAGAAACACGGATACCTGCACAACACAAACTCAAGACTTTGCCCCAATGAATCAGTGAGATTGTCAAGATCACCGGTTTGCTGTAAGAAATGATTAAACGTATGGTGTGGAAGGCAATGGTTTGCAGCAGGTAAACAAGTAACAGTGGAAGATGTATCAATGGTAAAGATTGGACCGGGGTCCATAGTTCACTAGAGGTGCTCTCCTTAGATAAACAACATGGCATAAAGGGTAAACAAATTACAGTATGGCAATTGACAGGAACTGAGCAAGACATAACAATGCAATTACTAGTCAGAAAGATCCTATGAGACTCGATTGGGCAATACAACAAGATACATAGACCGCCATCCAACTGCATCTATGACTAGAAGTCCACCTTTAGGTTATCATCCGAATCCCCTCCAGTATTAAGTTGCAAGCAACAGACAACTGCTTTAAGCAAAGTGTGTAAGGTAAACAGTCCACATGTTCCATGAACAAGAGACCGTTGTTTTCTCCCTAGTAGCAACAGCACATCTACAACCGAAGAGATTATTGTCACTTCCCTTGGAAAATAGAGGCATGAACCCACTATCGAGCATAAATACCCCCTCTTGGAGTCACTAGCAACTACTTGGCCAAGATAGCTACTAACAACAGAGAGCATGCAAGATCACAAACGACATAGACATGATAGAATCATAAAGACAAAACCATTAATCAAACCAACATAATAATCTCAATATCCATCGGATCCCCGCAAACACAACATGATTACAAATAGATTAGATCTTGATCATGAACGGAGCTCACAAGATCTATACATGAAAGCATAAAGGAGGAGATACAACCATCTAGGTACTACATGGACCCATAGTCCAAGGTGGAACTACTCATGCATCATACCGGAGAGAAGGCCTCTGGGATGATCTCCCCTCCGGCAGGGTGTCGGGAAGAACTTCAGATCCCCCTGATCTAGGGACGATGGTGGCGGCGGCTACAGACGGTTTAGTGGAGATTTGATTGGGTTCTTAGGGTTTCTGCATCGGGGGCTTCTTATAGGCTAAGGGGGAGGCCAAGGAGGTGGCCAGGGGCCTCAAACCCTAGCCAAGCATGGGGCTAGGCCCACCCATGCCTGGGGTGGGTCTGGCCCCTCTGGCTCCCCTCTGGACTTCTTGTTCCCCATGGAAAGTAATTGACTTTGACATTTGTCCCGTTAAATTCCGAGAATATTTCTTTACTAACTTTTCTGAAACCAAAAACAGCAGAAAACAGACATCTAGCACTGTTGCAACTTGTTAATAGGTTAGTACCCGAAAACATGTAAAAAGCACCTAGTAAAGCAAAGTAGATACTAAACAAGCATGGAGCATCAAAAATTATAGATACATTTCCGACGTATCAACATCCCCAAGCTTAACTCCTGCTCGTCCTCGAGTAGGTAAGTGATAAAAAGAATAATTTTTGAGGTGACATGCACCCTCACAATAAAGGTCCAACCATTTGCAAGCATTGAAAGCTGGGATCAAAGAACTCTAAACATGTGCATGAAAAATGGAGTTCTAACAATAGGACATAGTAACTATGCATGCAACATGACAAGCTACAAACAAAGATCATGAATGACATGCATTGAAAAACATTTGTTTGTTTCACATGCAGAAAACATAGCATAGTGGCAATCAGCTTGTCCCTCATAGAGTAGCAATATAGATGCATAGGACACCTGCAATGTTCACAAGGGTGACTAGAAACAAATAGCACAAGGACAAGTAATATCACAATATGCATCAATTAATAAGCTTTGGAACACAACACATAGAATGCCAACTATGCTCTCTTAATGGTGCCTAAAGGTATAAGGTGGAGACTCCATAATGGTGGAAGAAAGGCCTTTTTGTAAAGGAAGAAGGGATTACAAGTTTCAAAAAGAGCTTCCAAAAATTATGGTACTTGTTAGCTTTCAGCCCTCATTGCCCCTATCATAAGCATCTTGAAGTGGTTAAGTTTAAAGTGGCAAAGCTGCAGTATATGCTTGACGAAGTATAAGGTGGCAATCTCAAGTCCCTTGAATACTAGGGCCACACCTCATGCATACTCAACTTTGGGTCTAGGTAAGTTCTTGTCATTGTAAGTATTTGCGTATCACTGAGAACCGCCAACGGGGTACCCTTTGCACATGGTACATGAGCTTTCCCATAACCAAAATGACAAGGCAAGCAGACAATGAGCATCTCAGTAATCTTTTTATTTACCATATGCATAGATTTTTATTGAGGATGTTTCATAGATAGCTCACTATGGTGATGCTGCAAGTTTCCACCATGATTAGGCATGGATTAGGCTAGCGGCCCAAGCGTTTCTCTAACACATGATACAAACTCCATGGACTTACAAGTTCCCTCTTTATTTCACACCGGTGACATCCATAGACAAAAGAGCATGATATCAACTTAGTACAAAGTACAAGTGCAATGTTGAAAACGTTCCCCATGACAACACGGTTCTGCTAATTCCAACTTATAAGTGCAAGCATATACAAAAAATTTGCCACAATGGTTCAAGTTTATTAGGGGAAAGAATAAAGTGTGCCATCAAGTTCGTGAGGGCTTTAATCACTAAGTTTTCACATAAAAATAGTTTTTAATTGGAAGATAGTTGAAAACAAGAATATACTTGGAAATGGTGTAACATACCATGCATATGAGTTTATAGTGGACACTTTGAAATAACTTGGTTTCTCGGGAGTTGGAGGCATGAGTAGAACTTACTCATACAAGTGGAGGCTAGCAAAAGACTAGGAGCAACCAACTAAGGGAGCAATAATGGCAAAAATCATACAGTGCAACAAAGCATACTAATCAAAGCAAAGAGTGGTACTACAAGTCAATGACTAAATGATCATAGAGTCTAATGGTGACTTGTCATAGTCATAACATGGTGTGATCATGTGCCAAGTCAACCCAAGCAAAGCATCAAAGGAGAATACCACAATACTATTCTTTTGCATGCTAAAACAACACATAATTTCTACAAGGCACACTAAGAAATCCTAATTATTTGGAACAAGACATGCTACATCAATAATTACTAAGCATAATGCTAAAACAACACCTAGCATGTCATGCTAAAGTCTAAGTCACAGTCAATGCAAGCTCCTCTTGCACTTCAAGCAAGAACTTACTACTCCTTTCCAACACCAAGCAACTTATTTGCAAAACAACACAGCGAGAACGGGGGTCCAAACTTCTTTATTCAAGCAAACTAAACAACCTAAGAAAAGCAAAAGAAAACTAAGACGCTCCAAGAACAACACAACTGTGCATGAAACAATAAAAATGAAGTGTCTAGATAGACCTGAGCTTTTTATTGATGAAGAAGGGAATGCCTTGGGCATCCCCAAGCTTTGACGCTTGTACGTCTTGGATATTTCTTGGGGTGACACCATGTTGGCATACCCAAGCTTGAGCTTTTGTTCATTCTTCATCTCATTGCATCACTCTCTCTCTATACACCTGAAATATTTCCTTCATACAAAACTTCACACAATCTTCATTAGCAACATTAGTGTATTCAAAAGATATTACACCTCTGGAAAAGCTTTGGAACAGCAAGGCTTTTCACTAAAAAGACAAGCTACTGTAGTAAATCCTTCAAAAATCTCAATTCACCTAAAGAGAACTCAAAAAGGAATCAATAAGAAGAAAATGCAAATAATGGCAGAAATATGTCAAAACAGAACAGCAGGTAGAAACCGATTTTTTAGAACATCTTCTGTTGCTCAAATAAAAAAGTGTTGAACTAACGAAAGTTATCTAACATACTGGGGGATTTATTAGTAAATTTTGAGCTCAGTCCGAGTTACAGAGCCTCCTCACTATTTTTTTTGGTGCAGGACATAAATCTGTTTCGGGACAGCAACTCCTTAAATCTTACTTCCCTCTCATTAGAGGTCATTCTTGGCACAAAAAGCAAACAAAAAGGATAAGGAGAGGTCATTAATGAAGTAATAACTTCCAAGACTCAAGGAAACTCTTGGGTTATCTCCCAACAAGTACTTTTTTAACGCCTTTAAGTTAGGCATGATAGCTTGAGAAGATGCTCACATAAGAATTATGAATTGAAGTCAAAGAGAGCATCAAGAAGAAAATTGAAAACACATTTATGTCTAACCCACTTCCTATGCATAGGAATCTTGTATGCAAATAAATTCACAAAGAACAAAGTGACAGGCATAGGAATATGAAACAAGAGAAACTTCAAAACTTTCATCTCATACAGAGGTGTTTCAGTACCATGAAAACTTCTACAACCATACTTTCCTCTCTCATAATATTTTTTAGTAGCATCATGAATAAACTCAACAATATAGATATCACATAAAGCATGCTTTTCATGATCTACAAACACATAATTTCTATCAAGCTCAAAAACAGTGGGATTAAAACCTTCACAGGTTTTATCCAAAGAAGATATTTCAAAAGTATCCACATGAACATAACATTCATCCTCCTTTGGTAAGCATGGGGGACAATCAAATAATGTAAGGGATAAAGAGTTACTCTCATTAGAAGGTAGGCATGGGTAGATCCATTCTTCCTCCTTTTGTTCATCACTCTCCTACTATTTTTCATCTAACGAGCTTCCAGTTTCAACAATTTCTTCTTCCATAGGCTCCTGCAAGGCATTAGTATATTCCATGTGTGGAAAGCATCTATTAAAATATTCAAGAATGTAGCCATTTGCTGCCTTGTAATTGTCAAAGAAAAATTTAAGTATCTCATAAACCTCATGTTCATAAGGTACATCATCAGTATTTTCAAACAAACTAGCAAGTTCAAATGCACCCTTAAAAGCAATAAATTCTTCAATTTGTTCCACATCATAAAAGTCATAATTTACTTTAACATAAGAGGATATGGTAACATTATCATTATACTCACACTGAAAAGGGAGATGTTTATAGCTCCTACAGCAACAAGCTTCATCAAAGCAATAAGTAACACTATAAGTAGAGCACACGTATCTAGCAATAGTATTCAACTTATCAATTTGTTCCCATAAGTGTTTCCCTTTTTGTGACAAACGGTGTTCCTTATAATAATACTTTTGTTCTTTCGTGAACCCACCTTGCCAATAAGCACTAGTTTCAAAGAATCCATCCATTGATGGAAAGCATGACCAAGCAAGGAAATAACAGACCACCAACTAGAGTAGGAACTAATTTTTTTGTGTTTTTGAAAAGAGGCAAACAAAACCAAGAAAAGAAACAAATCAAACTAAAAACAAAGTAAAGATAAAGGAAGTGAAGGACTCCCCTTGTGAATACTTCCTTAGCCTCCCCGGCAACGGCGCCAGAAAAATCTTTATGGACTGCACAACTTATGTGAGCCTGTTTGGAACCCCAAGAGCAAGGTGTGAAGCAGCACTGTTGGTGATCTGCTATATGGGTATCCTCATAGCATGTCCTCTATCCGGATAACCTGGGTGGCCCACAGTTGGTAGCGTGGCCCATGGCCTGCTGGGCGGCCCAGTTAGATGGATCCAAAAGGGAGGCCCATGTCGGATAAAGGAAGGCTACGGAGGAGTCACCGACATACCTGGAGCCTTGGAGTACAAGATACGCTAGACTAGTTGTAGGCAGTGTAGGACTCTTTAAACTGTCCGGCTAGGACTTTTCCCTGTAACCCTAGGACCTGGCGACTATATAAGTCAGTCCTATGGGATCCTTTAGGGAATGATAACTTAAGACTTTCTAGTCACCTCGCATAGCGAACCAATCCCTGTAACTCGGCGTATTTCCCTTATAGTGATTTATAGCAGGAGTAGGATTCCGCCACCATCGTGGGATCTGAACCTGGGTAAGCTGTGTTACCTCATACCCGTCAACCGTCCGCCTTCCCCCACATATGTAAACACGCACTGTGAGGACCCCTCCATGGCCTACTCGTCGGCAATACCACGACAGTTGGCGCCCACCATGGGGCAAGAGGTGCTTCAGGCTCTTCAGAGGGCAAGGACCAAGATCTTCGTGGGAATCGGCGAAACCGTATCCATCGGTCGTGTTGTCTTCTCCGGCAATGTTCCGATCATCCCTCCCGACGAGTTCTGGATCCCGGCAAATACGAACCCTACATGGTGCTCGATCGTTCGTGGCCTTCTCTTGGATCATCACATGCTTGCTGCCATCTCCATGCATGGCCATGCTCCAATGCTTGTCCTTCTCATCCATGCTTGGTCCATCATTGTAGAGGTCTCAACCTAATAGGGTAGATTCCTCCTGTGTTTTACAATGCTAGTCCCTAGATCAATAGCTAGCATCCACAGTTAAGATGTAATATCAAGAAACAAAGGTCATAATATAACTTTATAACCAGGAATAACATAATTTTATTACATCTTACATAGCTCATTTGGCTATTACATTACATTGCAGCGGAATAACTATAAGTAAGGGTCCTTCATCTTCAAAGTGCCACAGGCAGATGTTCGTTGTAGACTTTGTAATCCTAATCAATCAATCTTCACTAAAAACAATCAAACCTGCAACATACAAGTTACAGCCACAAAGGGTCAATACATTTGAATTGTATTGGCAAGTGATACTATGGTAGTATAGTGGAGTATATCATCTATATGCATTTGGCTAAGTGGAGTTGAGGCTTGCATTGCTCAAAATAGATTTTTCCTTAACATTTGAAAATACTAAGTTTTGCTTGGCAAAAACATTTTCTCAATCAAAGAATTGAAGATCCTTCAAGGCATCTCTCAATCAAAGATTGAAGATTTCAAACAACCCTTGTTCAATCCACAAGTTTTAACTTAGAAATTTGAATGATGAGATCCTTGATTGCTTCCATGTCTTGATGCTCAAATTGTCCTTTACCAGGGACATGGCTAAGTACTTAGATTTTACACTCTGCAGAGGTGGTGCACTTTCCCCACAAGACTTGGTTTCCCAAGACAAAATCTTTCAGAAGCCTTCCCTTAGACCAAAATGGACGCGTTCCAACCTATCAAACACTACCACCCACTGTCCATATGGCTAAGTTCTTGCAACCTATATGATCATGGCAGAGCCCATATTGCCAAGTGGTTGCACTTGAAGCTTCTCAACATTTGACATCTCAAATCTCTTTGTTCCTGGGTGGCAATCCACAAGTGAGATACACAAGCCAGGTCCATGGCCTTGTGTAACCACTCAACACAAACCAATCCTTCCATTCCACCCAGGTGATTCATTAACTTAATTGTTTTATTAAACAAAAACATAAGTCCTCAGACTTAGATATTTTTCCATAGTGTGAATATATTTTCCACCCATGTTTTCTATTAGCTAGGCTAAGCTTGATAGTACTAGGAATCTTAACTTAGGAAATTCCTACTAAGGATTCATCTACTAGGTTTTCCTATAGAAAGGTTTATACTTAGCAAAATCCATGCAAGTTTTACTTAGAGAAAAATCACTAGTGCATAGTGAAAGTAATGGGACAAAAGTATGAAGCATCACTTGCCTTTTTGGAAGGGAATGGTGGTTCACTCCTTGATCTTGCTAGTCTCACACTTTCTAACTTCACTACAAGTCAATCAAGTAGACACAAAATCAACCAGCATTCCAAACCAATAAATCAATCAAACAATTTAACACACACCAAACAATGGGATCTAAGTCATGCATGTAAGCATGCAAAGGATGGTTCTATTGCAAGGATGGTCTCCACTAGGCTTCTAAATTTTGTAAAGTCCAAAGTGGTCATTTACCAAAATGGCAAAGTCATTTGCAAAAAGGGTTTTGTCCATAACCATTTTTAGACTTAATCATCATTTTATGTGGTGGAAGATATTTCTATCAAGGCAAAACCTTATGTTTTTCACCAAATGAGTTGCTATTGCAAAAATTGGTGTTTTTGGGTCAGTAGGTTTGGTCCAAACCTATTTTCTCAAAGTTTCCTTTACAAAAACATTTTCATAATAAATTCAACAATTTTAATTGGCTAGAATGTGGCTAAGTCAATTAATTCAACCTAAATTTTACCAAATTCATTTTTAACACCATGGGTTGGCTCCTAGGGTCAGTAAGGTCACAACAAACCATTTTGCAAAAGTTTTAATCCTAAAATCATTTTTAAACAATTTTTCTAATCTTAATAAGCACACAAATGAATCTGCAAAAACAAGTAAATTAACAGATACTATTCACTAAACCAAGGGCATGGTTGGCTAGGTCTTGTTCTCCTGATTCCAACGACATAAAATTTGTAATTTTTGGACGTGTGGATCCAAAGTTATAAGGGTTTGAAATTCACAAAATATTCTGTTTTCAAATCTGTTTTTAAACAGAACAGTGACACGCGGCGCTTCGCTATTCGCGGGTACCGGTTCGATCGGATCACGTGCTGCAGGCCGTTAGATCTAAATGATATCGCACGGCTCAGTTTCTCTCTTACCCCTTCGTTCTACTTTCTATCCTATCCACCGGATCAAGATCGTATGGCTCTCAGTGCCCCGACCATAAGCTGGCGGCGCTGGACTCTGACGCGCGGCGGCGGCTCTGCTTCGTGGCGGCGCCGGAGATACAGGAAGCGAGGAAGAGGGGGAGGGTGCTCACCGGGTTCAAGAGGTCACGGCGATGCTCAACGTGCCGGTGGTTCGACGAGGGGCGCGCGTGGGTGAGGACAATGGCTCGCCGGAGTTGCTTCGGCGGTGGTGCTCTCGGGTTGTTGTTGCCGGCATCGTTTTGGACCGCGCTAGGACAAAATAGAGGCATGGTTAGGTGCGCACGAGGGTCGCGAGTAAGGGAGCATCATCGGGATGGAGAGGGGAGGTCGGGATTTACCTCGGGAGGTCGTCGGAGTAGCAAACAGACGATGGTGACGGCGGTAGTTGTCGTTGCCGAGCCTGCAGGGCACTCGCCGGCGAGCTGAATCTACGAGGGGGTTTGCCAGGATATGGGGAACTTGTTTGCGTGCTTGGGGAGGCAAGGAGAGGCAGGGTATGGCCGGAATTGAGAGTTTAGCTCGTCGGAGACGGCGGCGGTGCAGAAGAAAATTGCAACAGCCTGGTGGCTCTCGAGGCGTGGGGTTTGGGGGCAATGAAAGAGGAGAGGGAGGTGGTTATCACACGTGATCACTGCGAGGTTCTAATCGCGGCATCAAGGCAAATTAAGCCCGAGAAATCAATGGCAGGGGCGGGTGAGAACGGTCGATGCGGGGAGTGGACGATGAACAGGAAAGAGTGGGGTCTACCTGGCAGTGGGAAAAGAAGTGAGAGGAGGGTCCACTGGTCAGCCTCTGTGCGGGTCAGAAACGGAGTGCGAAACGTTTTTCTCCGGGGAGGGAAACTGGGCTGGTTACTGGGCCTATTGGGCTGCTGGGTTGGGTCGACCCTTTTCTTATTTTTTCCTGTTTCTGAATCCTTTTCCTTTTCTAATTCTATTTCCTGTTTTAAATTTCAAAACAATCAAACAAGGTTCAAATCAATTCAAACCATTGTCAACAAACTTTGTACTTTGAATCTGGTTCTGTTTACTAGCATAAACCAACTTCCAAAATAAAATAATATTTTTATTCTTTTTAGGACCATTCATTAATTAAATAAAATGGTTCATTAGTTATTTAATAAAATAGGGTTTGATTTAATTAATAGTCTCCATTTGAAATCCAAATGTTTTTCAAAACCAAATCAGTAGGTTTTATTTGGAAATAAAGAATATTTGGAAAACTTGTTTAAAATAAAATAACCTTTTATTTTAGGGTCCATTAATAATTAAATACAATAGACCTTCATTATTAAATCAAATAGGATTTGTTTTATTAAAAACTTTATTTTGAAATATAAATAAAACCAAGACACTTCAGTAGGTTTTATTTGAGAATATAAAATATTTGGAAAACTTATTTAAAATAAATCAATAGGTTTTAGTGTTTTATTTAAAATGGGAAAAGCTTTTTCTTTAATAAAATTTGGATATTAAATCCCTATTATTTTATTTAATTAAAACTTTGCTATTTTTATTCAAAACAAATTGTTTTAATTCAAAAGCTTGGCCAAGGTTTAATTGAACTTTATGAAACAATCTTTACCTATAAAACTTTTATTTCAATTGAAAACCAAATCCTTTTATTTTAAAGATCCAAAATAGTATTTCCAAAATATTTTGTTTTCCTTTATTTAAAATTCTTATCTTTTTAAATCCTTTTAGGACTTTATTTAATTCAAATTGGGTTGAAGTTCCAATTAAATTCAAAAAGTTTCTTCTGGCCTGAAAATCAACAAAGTTTTATTTTATTCATTTTTTTTTCACATTACAAGATTTGGAAAATCTTGGGATGTGACAATCATTCTTAAGAGTAAGAAATACATCTGATTTAGGCAACATCATATTCTCATGTATGTGAGGAATAGTTCCAAGAAACGAAAGTACCTGATAGTTAAGTTGTTTGGCACGAGATCTTGTGATAGGTCCTTGTATGTGTGTAGCTGTAGGTACAACGGTTGTATCTAGATGGGATGTCCACATCATGCTCCCCCTCTTGAATTGAAGTCGTCCTCGACGCAATCTCATCTTCCTCACCAAAGTAAGGCTTCAAATCTGCAATGTTAAACGTAGGACTAACCGTACCAAAGTCTGCAGGCAACTCAAGTTTATATGCATTATCGTTTATTTTCTCTAACACCTTAAAGGGACCAGCAGCACGCGGCATTAACTTAGACGATCTTTACGCAAATGTAACCAAACGAGATCTCCAACATCAAACACAACATGCTTTCTCCCTTTATCCCCAGCAAGTTTATACTTAGCATTCATGTGTTCTATGTTATCTTTAGTAGTCTTATGCAAGTTTAATATCATTTCAGCATGTTGTGTAGCATCCAAATTATTTTGCACCGAAGATGGTAAAGGCAATAAATCAATAGGTGCACGAGGAACAAAACCATACATGATCTCAAACGGGCACATCTTTGTGGTAGAATGCAGCGACGATTATAAGCAAATTCTATATGAGGTAAACACTCTTCCCAAAATTTTAAGTTCTTTAAAACAGCCCGCAACATAGTAGACAAAGTTCTATTTACTACTTCAGTTTGTCCATCAGTTTGGGGATGACATGTAGTACTAAACAGCAATTTAGTCCCCAACTTAGCCCATAAACATCTCCAAAAGTGGCTAAGAAATTTAGTATCACGATCAGAAACAATAGTATTTGGCACACCATGCAAACAAACAATTTCATGAAAGAACAAATCAGCAATATGCGCAGCATCATCCGTTTTATGACAAGGAATAAAGTGTGCCATCTTAGAAAACCGATCCATAACAACAAAAATACTATCCCTCCCCTTTTGTGTTCGTAGCAATCCCAAAAAAAAGTCCATAGAAATATCCTCCCAAGGAAAACTAGGAACAGGAAGAGGCATATATAAACCATGTGGATTAAGGCGAGACTTAGCTTTTTGACAAGTATTGCAGCGTGCCACAAATCTCTCAACATCTCGACGCATACGTGGCCAAAATAAGTGTGCAGCAAGAACATCCTCCGTCTTCTTGACACCAAAGTGTCCCATCAATCCTCCTCCATACGCCTCCTGTAACAACAAAAGACGAACAGAACTATCTGAAATGCATAGTTTGTTAGCACGGAACACAAATCCATCATTGAAGATGATCTTGTTCCATGTTCTACCATCTCTACAATTCTGCAACAAATTCAACATCATGCACAAATTTTTCCTTAATAGTTTCCAAACCAAATATTTTGAAGTCAAGTTGAGATAACAAAGTATAACGGCGCGACAAAGATTCAGCAATAATATTATCTTTACCCTTTTTGTGTTTGATAACATAAGGAAAAGACTCAATAAATTCAACCCACTTTGCATGAAGACGATTCAACTTAGCTTGACTACGAATATGCTTCAAAGATTCATGATCAGAATGTATAACAAATTATTTAGGCCATAGATAATGTTGCCAAGTTTCTAATGTCCGAACCAACGCATATAATTATTTATCATAAGTAGAATAGTTCAGACTATCCCCACTCAATTTCTCACTAAAATATGCAACAGGTTTTCCCTCTTGTAATAACACACCTCCCAATCCAATTCCACTAGCATCACATTCAAGCTCAAAAGTCTTATTAAAATCAGGAAGTTGGAGTAAGGGAGCATGTGTTAGCTTATCTTTCCATATGACGAAGGCCTGTTGTTGTGCATCGCCCCAAACAAAGGGCACATCCTTCTTGGTAAGTTCATTCAGCGGCGCGGCAATTGATCCAAAGTCTTTGACAAAGCGCCTATAAAAACCAGGATGCCAAGAAAACTCCTCACTTGTGTGACTGTCTTGGGCTGCGGCCAATTCTCAATAGCTTCAATCTTGGCTGGATCCCCTTCAATACCCTTCGATGTAACAACATAGCCAAGAAACGCAAGTCGATTGGTGCAAAAGGTGCACTTCTCAAGATTACCAAACAAACGTGCATCACGTAAAGCATTAAAAACAACACGTAAATGGTCCAAATGATCCTCTAAAGATTTGCTATAAATCAGAATATCATCAAAGTAGACTACCACATAACGTCCAATGAAAGCACGTAAAACTTCGTTCATTAATCTCATGAAAGTGCTGGGTGCATTAGTTAAACCAAACGGCATCACTAACCACTCATATAAACCGAACTTAGTTTTAAATGTTGTTTTCCATTCATCTCCCAATTTCATACGAATCTGGTGGTAACCACTACGCAAATCAACCTTAGAAAACATGGTAGAGCTACTCAACTCATCAAGCATGTCATCCAAACATGGAATAGGATGACCATATCTAATAGTAATATTATTGATAGCTCTACAATCAGTACACATGCGCAAAAGACCATCTTTCTTAGGTACCAAAATAATAGGAACAGCAGAAGGGCTAAGGGACTCACGAATATGATCTCGGTCGAGTAGTTCCTGGTTTTGGCGTTGTATCTCCTTTTTCTCCTATGGATTGGTTCTATATGGCGCGCGGTTGGGCAATGTAGCACCAGGAATTAGATCAATTTGATGCTCAATTCCTCGAATAGGAGGTAGTCCTGGTGGCAGCTCAGCGGGAAAAACGTCCTCATATTCCTGCAAAAGGTTAGCAATGGCGGGTGGCAAAGAAGGAGGCATATCCTCAAATGAAAACAAAACCTCTTTGCAGATAATGGCATAACATTGAGTATTGTTTACATCTAGTTCATTAATATCAATTTTATTTGCAAGCATACATGGACTCTTCAAACGAATTTCAGTAGCATGTTTAGAATCAGATTTAGTGTTCTTTGGTGGTACAAAATCTGCAGCAACAATCTGATTCTCACTTTTATTTTTCTCCTCAGTTTTAGATCTACTAGCTCTAGCAAGATCATCTTTTAAAATCTGTTCGGGAGTCATAGGTTTTAGACCAATTTTCTTTCCATCATTCATAAGAGAATAATGATTAGTTTTTTCCATTATGAACAGATCCTCTATCAAATTGCCATGGTCTACCAAGTAACAAAGAACAAGCTTTCATAGGTACAACATCACAATCAACAAAATCATAATATGTACCAATATTAAAATGCACGCGTACCATTCTTGTTACCTTGATCTTGCGAGAACTCTCAAACCATTGGATCTAATATGAATGTGTGCGTTGTCTTTTTGGAAGTGCAAGCTTCTCTACCATGTCAACACTAGCCAGATTATTACAACTCCCTCCATCAATGATGATCCTGATAGCTCTTTCCTTAACAATACCACGTGTTTGGAACAGGTTGTGGCATTGATCTTGCTCAGATTTGCTCAATTGCACACTCAACACACGTGTAATTAGGATCTTGTATTGATCAACAGTTTCAGCTCCCATTACCTCTGTCTCTTCATCAGAATCACAATTGTCTCCACCTCAAGCAAAAATAAGGGCTAACGTATCTTCATCAAAGTCACTCGCTGAATCATATTGACCATCATCACGCACCATCATAACATGTTGTGTTGTGCACTGTCTCTCAATATGACCAAAACCCCAGCACTTGTGGCATTGTATATCCTTTGTTTTACCCGTGGAAGCCATAGAAGATGCACTACGAGCAGGAGCATTGGATGACGGTGGCGGAGCAGCTGGAAATCTTGTGGTGGCCTTGGATGTGGTAGTAGCTGGTGGCGAATCACGAGAAGGAGGCGCTGACTGTCGGGATGTCCAAGTGGATGTGCGACCTACAGAATTATTAGTCCTCCTCCATGGTGTTTGGCGATCCTACACTTCAAGTTCAGCTTTGCAAGCAAGATGAAACAAACGGGTGATAGAATTATATTCCTTATAATCTAATATGTATTGAATGTCCTTGTTTAATCCTCCAAAGAAACGTGCAAGTATTTGTTTAGTAGATTCAACAAGACCACACCGAACCATCCCCGTTTGCAATTCCTGATAATACTCTTCTACAGAATTTTTCCCTTGTTCCAAACGTGTCAGATTCTTTAGTAAATCACGTTGATAAGTGGGAGGCACAAAACGAACACGCATAGCAGTTTTTAAAGCAGTCCAAGTATGAGGAATAGTAGTAGGATTTAAACGACAATACTCAGACCACCAAAGGGAAGAAAATTTAGTAAATTCATATGTAGCAGCACTAACACGCATATTCTCAGGATATTTTAAACATGCAAAACGTTATTCTACTTCCATCTCCCATGTAAGATATGCATCAGGATTATATTTACCCTCAAAAGATGGAATATTTAATTTAAGATTTGCAACATGATCATCATCACGTACCGGTGGTCGAGCGTTGCGGTGGTAATGTCGGGGACGGCCCTTTGGGTGTGGAGTTTGTTGAACCTCCTCGTCAAACAGATCATCGTCATTGGGGTCGTAGTAGTACCCGTCGTCTGTCCCCAATGTTGCAGCAGCAGCCGCGGCGGAAGTCTGAGGTGCCTCAGCTGCAGCGGTAGCCGCCTGAGGTGCGACGGCAGCCGAACCAGCAGTACGACCCGTGATCGGAATGCGCCGTACGCCATGCCGAGGTGCCAATGGGGCGGGTGCGGGTGCCGGCAATCTGTCCAAAACCTCCTTGAACCGAGCGTCAAGCTTGTCGTTGAAGGATTTCTCGAGTCCATCGATCTTGTCCATGGTGTTGGTGAGCTTGGTGTCAAACTCCCCTAGGCGTGCATCCACATCTTCAGCGCGACCGGCCAAGAGCTCAGAGAAGTGGGCATGTAGTTCTTGGTTCGTCATTGTGGCAGGGTTCCTTGAAGTATCTGTCATAGTTAGTCCTTTAAAAAGCATAGGTATATACTACCGATATATGGTGGAAGGCACGCGTAATCCGTCAAGCAATATACGAAGCTCTTACAAGTTCTTACCAAACAGCAGGAAAAGGCGATGTGCAACCGCGAGGATCAGTGAGTCCAGAGATTGAACATAGCGATTACCAGGAGTCGAGACACCGCACGTGGAGAAATCTGTGGAGCTCTGGGAAGGCTTAGCAAAGGGGTTAGCAATTATCAAAACATCAATGCAAATGTTGAAAGAATGCTCAATGACGGTACTGTGCTGGTCCTAGGCTAGACCGTACTAGAGAAGCAAGCCTAGATCACCAACGATGTCACGAAGCGACACAACAAGCAATGGATGATGATATGGCACCCTGAAAAGCGAACCGAGATGCTGAAAATCACTATGATGGCGAGTGTCTAAAACTGATCTATGGGGTCTAAAAATAGGTTAGCCCCAAAAATTTTTTTCGAAATTTTTGTATTATGCTCCGTAAAGCGCACAGGCGCCAAAAAAATGTCGCTATAACGACCGATGGAGGAAAGTGATCCCCGGGACCGAAAATCAGTATAGCCAGAAAAAAAATTTGGAGGCGGTTCCAGACTTTTTTTTGCTCTCCTTCTGGACTTACGGCTGAACTTCTAACTCGACACGGACTATAGCTGTAACATCCCTAAATTCATATTCCAAAAACTCATGCAAATCATCTTGCATTCATCATCATTTAGAGATTTTCTCAAAAATCATTTCAGAAAAACAGAAGCTTTTGATGTTATGATTTTATGTGGACAGATTTAATTCAAAAGACCTACACCATTTGAAACTTGAATGTTTAGGAACTTGTTTTGCTTGCCCCATTGTTGGAAAAGTTTAGAGAGAAGGGTTAGCCAAAGTTTCAAATTTAGAAAGAAATTCAAAAATCCCTTTTCCAAACATTTTCAAAATAGATGCAAAGCCTCTGTTGTTTGAAATCCAAGTTTGACCAAGCCCTTACAGAATAACCCATGGCTAAATAACAGATTTTAGAAACCACGGTACCCTGCAAAATCCTCAGAATTGTTTGAATTCAAAAATGATTTGAATTCATACCTAAATCATTCCTGAAAACTAAATTAGAAAAGAAAAAGAAATAAACAAAAGAAAAGGGCCAAGCGCCAGGTATCTGGCCCAGCAGAGGATCGAGCCCAACTAGCCCACCCGGGTGTTTTCTTTTCTTTTCTCACGCGCGAGCACACACAGGCGGCCGCTGACAGACGGACCCCACCTCCACCTCGCACCTTTCGCTGACGAGCGGGCCCTGTCCACGCTGTCATCGTCTTCCTCAAACCACGCCCGCGACCACGTCGCAGCGGCAGTCACTGCCGGTAATGGCGCGGCTTAATTGGGCATTAAACCTCGGGCGTTTCCTGTCGAGGAACCAGCTATAAGATCCCCACCTCCTCGCAGTCATTTTCCCCCAGCCAATTCTGCATTCACGCCACCAGGCTGCCCACGACTCGCTCAGAACCGCCGCAGACAGAGCAACTCCGGCGATCGATTCAGGTGAGCTCCGTGCGCCCCTTTCCCTCTGGATTGTTCGAGCCACTTTGTAATCTCCTGGCGCACCTCCTGACCCCACTAGTTCACCCTATATTGCCCCAGGTCGCCGTATTCGCTTGACGCCGTGAGCACCTGACGACCACCCCAACTCCGGCGACCAATCTCGGTAAATCCCGTGCGCCCCTTGCCTTTTCCTTCACACGAGCATGTTCGCAACTGTCTTGCGCACTTCCTGAACCCTCTGATTCGTGGTAGGGCGACGCGGAACCTCGGCAACGACTCCGACAACATCCACCCGACGCCAGGCGCAACTCCGACGAGATCCAGAGCCCATCTCCGAGCGCCCCTCGACAAACCAGTACCACGACAAGCTTCAGCACGTCTTGGCGAATCTGGTAAGCACCTTCCTGCTTCCTGGAGCGATGCAGAACGCCGGCGCCGCCGTAGTCAGACGCGCCACCGCCAGTTAGCGCCGCTAGCGCCGCCAGATTGTGGCTAGGTAGTCTGGTCCGTTGGATCTGCATCGTAGGGCTAGGATAGATCCTGAGTGAGGAGGTACGCGTGTGTCTGAGCCGCCAGATTTCATTTAGATCGTGCGGTCCGCAGAGCTCGATCCGCACGAAGCGGTACGCGCCAGTAATTTTGTGACGCGTGGCAAGGATAAATTCAAAAACAGAATTTAAACCTAATTTAGAACCAAACTTTGAACTGCTATAACTTTTGAATGCCACGTTAGAATTTTACAAACTTTATACCGTTGGATTCAGTGAAACAAGACCTTTCTGAATATCCAATTTATTTATCAAATAGTAACAGTTAAAATGACTTTATTTGTGGAACATGTTTTAAAGCTATTTTAAGTATAGATTTATTTTGGTAAATTGTATTGGAGCCAAATAAGTTTAGTTGGCAAATTTGTGACTTGTTAAGATTCTGTAATCATGTGCATATTTGGTAGAGTTTTCAAAATCACCACTTAGTAAAATTCTTGCATGCATGCATTCATAGTATTTTTGATTGAATATATAAATGTGTGTAATTGTATGGTATATTTTTTTGTAGATTATACTAGTGATTGTGATTGTGAAGAGTGCTACTCTCCCCACTACCAAGGCAAGTGATATTTTTCATGAATATTTCTATCCTATGTTTTGTTCTAGCATTTAGATATTTTGCTAAGTCTTGCATGCTATTTTTGACTAATGCTAAGTTGGAAAATCCTAAGTAGTGTGGAATGGAAGAATTGCTAGGGAATTTACCTAAGTTAAGTTATCTTACCATGCTTAGCCTAGCTGTTTAGCAAACAAGGGTTGGTGGAAATCTATACACACTATGATGAAAATATCTCTAAGTCATTAGACTTATGCTTTTCTAATAAAACAACTAAGTCAATGAACCTCCTGGGTGGAATGGATGGATTGGGTTATGTTGAGTGGTTACACAAGGCCATGGACTTGGGTTGTGTATCTCACTTGTGGTATGCCACCCAGGCACAAAGGGATTTAGAGGCCAAGTGTTGAGAAAGCTTACAGTGCAACCACTTGGCAATATGGGCTCTGCCTTGATCATATAGGTTGCTAGAACTTAGTCACTTGGACAGTTGGTGGTAGTTGGGATGATAGGATGGAACGCGTCCATTTGACTAAGGAAAAGCTTCTGAAAGGTCCTGTCTTGGGAAACCAAGTCTGGTGGGGAAAGTGCACAACCTCTGCAGATGGAAAAACCTAAGTACTTAGCCTAGTCCAAGGAAATGGACAACTTGAGCATCAAGGCATGGAAGCTACAAGAATCTCATCACTCCAACTTCTAAGTAAAAATTGGTGGGTGAACAAGGGTGAAGGACCCCAATGTCTATTGGTGGATTCTTGGGAAGTTTTTGACAAAGAAAAACTTAGTGATTTCAACTAATAGGTAAAACCTATTTTTAAGCAAAGCAAACCAAGCTACACTTAGCCAAATGCATATAGTAATATAGTCCACTTAAAATATACTAAGGTATCATTTGCCAATACTATTCCAAAGTATTGACCCTCTATGGCTGTAACTTGTGATGTTGCAGGTTACTCCGATGATGAGTAGGAGTCATGAGTCTACACTCAACATGCTTGCCTAAGGCACATGAAGATGAAGACTTATGTTTATTTACTTATTCCTTTAACTCTTGTATTAGGCCTATTGCCCTGAGTTGTAAAAGACTATGTTTTATCTCTGGAATGAATGTAATAAACGACCTTTGTATCTGTGTACTTCATCTTAAACTGTGGATGCTAGCATTGATCCAGGGACTAGCATTGCAATCACAGGGATCCTTTCCTTTATAAAGGAGGGGTCTAACAGATGGTATCAGAGCACTGTGTTGCCTGTAGGATTGTGACCCTAGGATTGGAAAACCACTAAGGAAAAGTTTTCAACTACTTCTACACTTGTCTATTCTTCTCGTAAAACTTTTCTAATCTTTTCATTCTCAACTCCATTTGTAGATGAACTCCATCAACGAAGCCGTGAAGAAAGGACCACTCATGACCATGACCTTGGAGTGTGAAACTGAGTTTCCCAAGATTCTCAAGGACCTCATGGTGGCAATGGAAGCACATGGAGCAGCTATTTACAAAGGCTTTCCAGTGATGGATGAAGGAGTGGAGTATTGGTGGGTGCAACTTCACTTGTACAAAAACAAGGAAGACAACCACAAAGAAAGGGGATTCTGCATGTACACCAACACTATAATGCACACTACATTCTTTGAGTCAGCCAGAGATGCAGCTTGGAAGACTATCAAAGAATTAAGTGCTAGAGTCAAGTGCAGAATGCTTAACCTCCAAAGAGACTTAGAGAAAGAGAAGGAACTTACCCAAGAGTTGGAAGCCACCAACCAAGAGTTAAGGGGAGATATAATAGACTTAGTGATGGAATCATGTGAACAAGATAGGTGGATTGCTTCTAGGAACATTGTGATAGCCACCAGATCCAGTGAAATAGGATTGTGAGTACACTTCGTTAGTTGGACCACCATCTATCACCTTATTTTCCAAAAATGATACCTTAAATAAGTATGGACCTTAATTGATGTAATGGACTTATGTAAGCATGACTTGTGTGATGTTTGTGTTCCATGGATATGTATGAATGTTTGCCTTGTTTTATCTTAAATTGTGTTGTTCTAACTTTTTCAATCTTATAAATAGATGCCTATTACCATCAGCACCGTTGAGGAACTCCAGGTTACCCGTTTTGGTCCCCGTATCATTGAGCTTACCACTTTGCTCGATCTCCCTCTTCCCACCATCACGGTGTACCCACTCACCAAGTTCGAGAGGAAGGACCTCTGGGGCTTCAAGGTGAACCAGCCCGGACGCCAGACAGAGCCCACTACGGAGGCCATCGTCTTCAAGATGATGCACGACGACAGGGAGAGAGGCATGGAGGTAGTCATGCAGGACCTGATAGGACGTCTGTTAGGCCGTCACTCTCGACAGGTTAGGGGCACTCACTTCCACGTCTTCGGAAGGCGTGATGTTGATGGAGAGTCCATCGACTTTGAGGACGACTCGAGGGACGCGGCAGAGCCGATACGTCTCTACCTCCAGGACTTAGAGACTCTTCTCAGGCACGTAGACATGGACAGGACAAACGTCATGCTCGGCAATGACGAGCTTCAGGTGCAGCTTCGCGAGAAGGACAAGCTTTTTGCGCAGCAGGATGAGATGATCAAGGAAATGGAGACAAAGTTCGAGGCCCAGGATCGCAAGTTCAAGAGTCAGGAGAAACGCGTCCAGGATAGGAACAAGAAGATCCGGGACATGACCGAGGAACTGAAGTCCAAGGATTTCGAGCTTGAGCAGCAGCAGATGGTTATTGAGAGGCTTCGCTCCCAGAAGAGGGATCTCAAGGCCAAAGTCGATTCCTTGACCACTACGATTGAGGAGAACAAGACCGCGATGGAGAACGCAGGTCTTACCTTCGTCGAGGAGGAGATTGATGCTGATGAGTAGATTTGACTACTCGTTTATCTTTCATATTCGTACTTGTTATCGTGAACTTATTATTGGACCATCCGACATATGGATGGATTGCCACTCGTGTGTTTTATTTCATGAACTTATCATTTGGTTGTTGAACCTTTATTCTTACATTGCATGTTATGAGATTTGCTTGTGATGTATTGTGCATAAAACATCTATGGGTATCTCATTCTTATCTATTTGAACAAACCACAGATGCCTCCCCGTCGCGCAAACCCCAACCCCAACAACATCACCCCGGAAATGCAACAAATGATGAATGCGCAAACACAACTTATGCAAATGATGACGACATTCATTCAAAACCAGAACAACAACAACCCCAATAACAACAACAACAATAACAACAACAACAACCCTCCTGGTTTTGATATGCTCACCAGATTTCTGCGTTTGAGGCCAACAAAGTTTTCGGGGACGACTGATCCCATGGTGGCCAATGACTGGCTACGTTCTGTGAACAAAGATTTAGTGACTGTGGGCTGCACGGATGCTGAAAAAGTCAGGTTCGCAGCACATCTGTTGGAAGGACCAGCCGCCACATGGTGGGACAACTTCCAAATCACCACTCCTATTGATGAGGTGACATCGGCTATCTTTGAAGATGGCTTTCGCACTGCTCATATCTCATCAGGAATGATGAGCCTGAAAAAGAAGGAGTTTCACAACTTGAAGCAGCGCCACCGCAGCGTGGCTGAATACATAGAAGAGTTCAACAATCTGGCGTGCTATGCACCGGATGAAGTTGACACGGATGCCAAAAGAAAGGAAAAGTTTCTGGAAGGCTTGAATGATGAGCCGAATCTGCAGCTGTCTGTGGCATATGTTCCAACTTATCAGTCCTTGTGTGACAAGGCTGCTATTTTGGAAAGTAAAATGAAGCAAGTGGAGAGTAGAAAGAGGAAGCACTCCGACAAGCACAGCTCGGGATCGTCTCACAAACGATCTCACTATGATGACAGTGGCAGCTCAGGATCCCATAAGCATGGGAAATTCAACAAGCACCACAACCACAACCGTCATGACAACAAGCATCACCGCAGTCATGACAATGACAAGTACAAGAACCACAAGGGTGGACATAAGAGCCACTATAGTGGAAATGGTAATGGAAATGGAAGCCAGCCTCCTAAAAAGGACATCAGCCAGGTTGAGTGCTTCAAATGCAAGAAGCTGGGGCATTATGCTAATGAGTGCCCTGAGAAGAAAGTTGAAGGACCTAACAAGCCAAATCCTTTCCAGAAAGGACAGGTTAACCACATCAATGTGGAGGAGGTCTATGAGGAGCCTGATGCCATTGCTGGTAAGTTCAGACTCAATTCCATTTCGGCATTTGTACTCTTTGATACCGGTGCATCTCATTCATTCATATCAAAAGCATTTGTTGAAAGAAATGAACTACCAGTAGAAACCATTGGGTGTCCTATAAGAGTAAGTTCTCCGGGTGGAGAAATGATAGTAAACTCAGGATGTCACGATTTAGTCATAGAGTTTGGAAAGCATAGGTTTCCAGTGAACCTAATAATCCTGAATTCCCAAGGATTGGATGTGATATTGGGAATGGATTGGATGGCTAAGTATGAGGGGGTACTAGATTGTACCAATCGTACAGTTACACTCACAACCCCAGAAGGAAAAAGGATAAAATTCAAGTCAAAATTTGAATCCAAGGGAAGTAAGTTGAATTCTCTTAAGGGGGTTAGCATGGACAGTGTGCCAATTGTATGTGAGTATCCGGATGTTTTTCCGGAAGAGTTGCCAGGAATGCCACCAGATAGAGATGTGGAGTTTCTGATAGATTTGGTACCAGGTTCTGGACCAATAGCTAAGAGACCATACAAAATGTCAGTTGATGAACTGAAAGAGCTCAAGAAGCAACTAGGAGAACAGGTGCAGAAAGGGTTTATTCAACCAAGTTCCTCATCTTGGGGAGCCCCAGTATTGTTCGTGGAGAAGAAAGATAGAACACAAAGATTATGCATTGACTACCGTTCTCTCAACGAGGTAACCATCAAGAACAAATATCCTTTGCCAAGAATCAACGACTTGTTTGATCAGTTAGAAGGAGCCTGTGTGTTCTCGAAGATTGATCTTCGGTCAGGTTATTTTCAACTCAAAATAAGAGAGCAAGACATACCTAAGACAGCTTTCACCACAAGGTATGGATTGTATGAATACACAGTGATGCCTTTTGGGTTAACCAACGCTCCAGCATACTTCATGAATATGATGAACAAGGTGTTCATGGAATTTCTTGACAAGTTTGTTGTCGTTTTCATCGATGACATCTTGGTCTACTCCAAGAGCAAGGAAGAACATGAAAGACACTTACTCTTGATACTTGAAAAGTTAAGAGAGCATAAACTTTATGCCAAATTCAGCAAGTGTGAGTTTTGGTTAGAGGAAGTTGGTTTTCTTGGTCATGTCATGACAAAGGATGGTGTGGCAGTTGATCCTGCTAAAGTGTCAGCTGTGACAGAATGGGAATCTCCCAAGAATGTGAAGGAAGTTCATAGTTTCCTCGGCTTAGCAGGTTACTACAGAAGGTTCATTGAAAATTTCTCGAAGGTTGCTAAGCCAATGATAGAATTGTTAAAGAAGGACAAGAAATTTGCTTGGTCTGAAAGATGCGAAGTCAGCTTCCAAGAGTTGAAGAAGAGACTTGTGACAGCACCAGTTCTATGTCTACCAGATTTGGAAAAGGATTTCCAAGTATATTGTGATGCGTCTCATCAAGGTTTAGGTGCCGTACTTATGCAAGACGGTAAAGTTGTGGCCTATGCTTCGAGACAACTCAAAACTCATGTAGTAAACTATCCTACTCATGATTTGGAGTTAGCCTCTGTCGTCCATGCACTCAAAACATGGAGACATTACCTTTTGGGAAAACGTTGTGAAGTATTCACCGATCATAAGAGTTTGAAGTATATCTTCACCCAGAAGGAAATCAATATGAGACAAAGGAGATGGCTAGAGCTTATTAAAGATTACGACTTAAGTTTACAATACCACCCCAGTAAAGCAAATGTAGTAGCAGATGCTCTAAGTCGTAAGACGTTTGTAAATGGCCTTACCAAAGGGGAATTGCCAGATGACTTGTGTAAGCAATTCAAAGAACTCAGATTAGAAATTGTGCCTAAAGGACATCTCATGTCCTTAGATGTTCAACCCACTTTATTGGACAAGATCCGAGAAGCCCAGAAGGCAGACAAGGAAATTGAAAAGATTAAGGAAAATATTAGTCTAGGGAAAGCTAAGAGTTTCCATATAGACGAACAAGGTACTTTATGGCACGGGAAACGTATATGTGTTCCACAAGACCCGGAATTGCGGAAACTGATCTTACAAGAGGGTCACAACTCTCCGTATTCTATTCACCCGGGAAACACCAAGATGTACATGGATATGAAAGAAAGGTTTTGGTGGAACAATCTCAAAAGGGACATCGCCGAGCATATTGCTTTGTGTGATGTGTGTAGCAGAGTAAAAGCGGAGCATCAGAAACCAGCGGGTTTGCTTCAACCACTGCCTATTCCTGAATGGAAGTGGGAAAATATCGGTATGGATTTCATTACCGGATTACCAAGAACCAGGTCAGGATATGACTCTATATGGGTAGTAGTGGATCGCCTAACTAAGGTGGCTCATTTTATACCCGTGAAGACAACTTATACAAGTGCCAAGTTAGCCAAGATCTATATGAGCAGAATTGTATGCCTTCACGGTGTGCCTAAGAGTATAGTGTCTGATAGAGGAACTCAGTTTACTTCTCATTTTTGGAGACAGCTTCATGAATCTTTGGGAACAAGGTTGGAATTCAGTACTGCTTTTCATCCTCAAACTGATGGACAAACAGAAAGGACTAACTAGATTCTGGAAGACATGTTGAGGGCATGTGCTCTAGACTATGGAGCAAGTTGGGATGAAAGTTTGCCTTACGCAGAGTTCTCTTACAATAACAGTCATCAATCTAGTATTGGAATGGCACCATTTGAGTTACTCTACAGAAGGAAGTGTACCACCCCATTGTTATGGAATGGTGTGGGAGAAAGAAGTTTATTTGGACCTGATCTTATCAAGGATGCCGAAGAGAAAGTCAAATTGGTTAAGGACAGGTTAAAGATAGCACAGTCCTGACAGAAAAGCTACGCGGATTCTAAGCGTAGAGAAGTCACCTACGAAGTTGGGGATAGAGCTTATCTTAGAGTATCACCACTTCGTGGAGTGAAAAGATTTGGAGTCAAAGGAAAGTTGGCACCAAGATATGTTGGGCCATTCAAGATTCTAAGTCGCAAAGGAGAAGTTGCATATGAAGTTGAATTGCCAGAGTCTCTGTCAGCTATCCATAATGTGTTTCACGTGAGCCAGCTTAAGAAATGTCACCCAGAGATGGAAGAATCTTCTCTGAAGGATACCATACCATTGGAAGAAGTTCAACTAGAAAGTGATCTTACCTATGAGGAAAAGCCTGTCAAGATTCTTGAGACCGCAGAAAGGGTTACAAGGACTAAGACTATCAAGTTTTGCAAGGTGCTATGGAATCATCATTCCGAAGAGGAAGCAACATGGGAAAGAGAAGATGAACTTCGGAAAGACCACCCTCACCTATTTGCTAGCCAATCCGAATCTCGAGGGCGAGATTCATCTTAAGGGGGTTAGATTTGTAACATCCCTAAATTCATATTCCAAAAACTCATGCAAATCATCTTGCATTCATCATCATTTAGAGATTTTCTCAAAAATCATTTCAGAAAAACAGAAGCTTTTGATGTTATGATTTTATGTGGACAGATTTAATTCAAAAGACCTACACCATTTGAAACTTGAATGTTTAGGAACTTGTTTTGCTTGCCCCATTGTTGGAAAAGTTTAGAGAGAAGGGTTAGCCAAAGTTTCAAATTTAGAAAGAAATTCAAAAATCCCTTTTCCAAACATTTTCAAAACAGATGCAAAGCCTCTGTTGTTTGAAATCCAAGTTTGACCAAGCCCTTACAGAATAACCCATGGCTAAATAACAGATTTTAGAAACCACAGTACCCTGCAAAATCCTCAGAATTGTTTGAATTCAAAAAGGATTTGAATTCATACCTAAATCATTCCTGAAAACTAAATTAGAAAAGAAAAAGAAATAAACAAAATAAAAGGGCCAAGCGCCAGGTATCTGGCCCAGCAGAGGATCGAGCCCAACTAGCCCACCCGGGTGTTTTCTTTTCTTTTCTCACGCGCGAGCACACACAGGCGGCCGCTGACAGACGGACCCCACCTCCACCTCGCACCTTTCGCTGACGAGCGGGCCCTGTCCACGCTGTCATCGTCTTCCTCAAACCACGCCCGCGACCACGTCGCAGCGGCAGTCACTGCCGGTAATGGTGTGGCTTAATTGGGCATTAAACCTCGGGCGTTTCCTGTCGAGGAACCAGCTATAAGATCCCCACCTCCTCGCAGTCATTTTCCCCCAGCCAATTCTGCATTCACGCCACCAGGCTGCCCACGACTCGCTCAGAACCGCCGCAGACAGAGCAACTCCGGCGATCGATTCAGGTGAGCTCCGTGCGCCCCTTTCCCTCTGGATTGTTCGAGCCACTTTGTAATCTCCTGGCGCACCTCCTGACCCCACTAGTTCACCCTATATTTCCCCAGGTCGCCGTATTCGCTTGACGCCGTAAGCACCTGACGACCACCCCAACTCCGGCGACCAATCTCGGTAAATCCCGTGCGCCCCTTGCCTTTTCCTTCACACGAGCATGTTCGCAACTGTCTTGCGCACTTCCTGAACCCTCTGATTCGTGTTAGGGCGACGCGGAACCTTGGCAACGACTCCGACAACATCCACCCGACGCCAGGCGCAACTCCGACGAGATCCAGAGCCCATCTCCGAGCGCCCCTCCGCAAACCAGTACCACGACAAGCTTCAGCACGTCTTGGCGAATCTGGTAAGCACCTTCCTGCTTCCTGGAGCGATGCAGAACGCCGGCGCCGCCGTAGTCAGACGCGCCGCCGCCAGTTAGCGCCACTAGCGCCGCCAGATTGTGGCTAGGTAGTCTGGTCCGTTGGATCTGCATCGTAGGGCTAGGATAGATCCTGAGCGAGGAGGTACGCGTGTGTCTGAGCCGCCAGATTTCATTTAGATCGTGCGGTCCGCAGAGCTCGATCCGCACGAAGCGGTACGCGCCAGTAAGGTTGTGACGCGTGGCAAGGATAAATTCAAAAACAGAATTTAAACCTGATTTAGAACCAAACTTTGAACTGCTATAACTTTTGAATGCCACGTTAGAATTTTACAAACTTTATACCGTTGGATTCAGTGAAACAAGACCTTTCTGAATATCCAATTTATTTATCAAATAGTAACAATTAAAATGACTTTATTTGTAGAACATGTTTTAAAGCTATTTTAAGTATAGATTTATTTTGGTAAATTGTATTGGAGCCAAATAAGTTTAGTTGGCAAATTTGTGACTTGTTAAGATTCTGTAATCATGTGCATACTTGGTAGAGTTTTAAAAATCACCACTTAGTAAAATTCTTGCATGCATGCATTCATAGTATTTTTGATTGAATATATAAATGTGTGTAATTGTATGCTATATTTTTGTGTAGATTATACTAGTGATTGTGATTGTGAAGAGTGCTACTCTCCCTACTACCAAGGCAAGTGATATTTTTCATGAATATTTCTATCCTATGTTTTGTTCTAGCATTTAGATATTTTGCTAAGTCTTGCATGCTATTTTTGACTAATGCTAAGTTGGAAAATCCTAAGTAGTGTGGAATGGAAGAATTGCTAGGGAATTTACCTAAGTTAAGTTATCTTACCATGCTTAGCCTAGCTGTTTAGCAAACAAGGGTTGGTGGAAATCTATACACACTATGATGAAAATATCTCTAAGTCATTAGACTTATGCTTTTCTAATAAAACAACTAAGTCAATGAACCTCCTGGGTGGAATGGATGGATTGGGTTATGTTGAGTGGTTACACAAGGCCATGGACTTGGGTTGTGTATCTCACTTGTGGTATGCCACCCAGGCACAAAGGGATTTAGAGGCCAAGTGTTGAGAAAGCTTACAGTGCAACCACTTGGCAATATGGGCTCTGCCTTGATCATATAGGTTGCTAGAACTTAGTCACTTGGACAGTTGGTGGTAGTTGGGATGATAGGATGGAACGCGTCCATTTGACTAAGGAAAAGCTTCTGAAAGGTCCTGTCTTGGGAAACCAAGTCTGGTGGGGAAAGTGCACAACCTCTGCAGATGGAAAAACCTAAGTACTTAGCCTAGTCCAAGGAAATGGACAACTTGAGCATCAAGGCATGGAAGCTACAAGAATCTCATCACTCCAACTTCTAAGTAAAAATTGGTGGGTGAACAAGGGTGAAGGACCCCAATGTCTATTGGTGGATTCTTGGGAAGTTTTTGACAAAGAAAAACTTAGTGATTTCAACTAATAGGTAAAACCTATTTTTAAGCAAAGCAAACCAAGCTACACTTAGCCAAATGCATATAGTAATATAGTCCACTTAAAATATACTAAGGTATCACTTGCCAATACTATTCCAAAGTATTGACCCTCTGTGGCTGTAACTTGTGATGTTGCAGGTTACTCCGATGATGAGTAGGAGTCATGAGTCTACACTCAACATGCTTGCCTGTGGCACATGAAGATGAAGACTTATGTTTATTTACTTATTCCTTTAACTCTTGTATTAGGCCTATGGCCCTGAGTTGTAAAAGACTATGTTTTATCTCTAGAATGAATGTAATAAACGACCTTTGTATCTGTGTACTTCATCTTAAACTGTGGATGCTAGCATTGATCCAGGGACTAGCATTGCAATCACAGGGATCCTTTCCTTTATAAAGGAGGGGTCTAACAATAGCTCAACACGGAAACAACAAGGAAGGAAAGTAAAAATAAAACTAAGAAATAATAACTCAACTCGGACTCGTGCCGCGACAGGAAAGGTGATCGGATCCGTGTCGCGGTAGGAAGGCGGAGGCGGAGTTTTAGGGTTTATGGTGGCTGGGTGTATGGCGGCGGAATATGGTGGTGGTGATCTGCGAGTGTGGCGGTGACTACTGTGATCAGAACTAGAAACTCTAAGGGACGAGACACTAAGACCAGCAACTTGACGCGACGATGCAGACACAAATTCAATAATGCAAAAACTGAAAAGATAATTCGAGGCGTAGATTGGTGATGGGATGGATCTAAACTCTAACTGTGTTTTTGGCTTTTTCGTGGGTTATAGGTAAAACAGATCTAATCTACGAAAGGAGTAAAATCTCACCGAGCAACCTGAAATCTGATACCACTTGATAGGGCAAAGGTGTCCGATCTTTTGATGAGATGGTGATAGTTGATTTGGTGGAGTTAGGGCTTGACGATCCGACTACACGTGCGAGCATGAGCGCCAATGCAATTGCTAGGCCAATCTCCTGGAGGTTACCGATCCTGTGGGAACACGATCAGCCTGACCAGCAAGGGTCTTAATTCCTACCTGAAATCGAGAACAAGTAAGAACTAATATTGCAATCAAGATATTGCGAATTAAGAGGAAAGCTTTATTGAAAACGTGGGATCCTGTATAGGTGCGAAGTACAAGAGGCCTCTACGATGCTCGAGCCTTGGCGAACTTCCTATGATGGCTAACTTAATGTCTAAACAAAATCCGAGTCTATGGTGACGGCTAAGGCGAGTATTTCAGGAGAAAAAGGTAGGGTTTCAGCCAGCCATAGAAGTGGTGGCCGAATCCAACCCTAGAAGTCGTTTTCCCCTCAAATACGGACTCTAAAAAGTGGCTATTTAAAATCCTAGGAAAATTACATGGGCCTGGCCCAAAATAAAGGTGTCGCTGCACCAAATTAAGCTATGGACGAAGTTGTGAAGTATTAATCTTGAATATTTCGTCCAAGCCTTCTTCTTCATTATGGTGGCCTCAAAGTTCTGAAATCTTCATCCGTGGCCTTCTCTTGGATCATCACATGCTTGCTGCCATCTCCATGCATGGCCATGCTCCAATGCTTGTCCCTCTCATCCATGCTTGGTCCATCATTCCTAAGAGTAAGAAATACATCTGATTTAGGCAGCATCATATTCTCATGTATGTGAGGAATAGTTCCAAGAAACGAAAGTACCTAATAGTTAAGTTGTTTGGCACGAGATCTTGTGATAGGTCCTTGTATGTGTCTAGCTGTAGGTACAACAGTTGTATCAATAGATGGGATGTCCACATCAAGATGGAATTGGTTGAGGTGTATTATTTTCTTTGAATCCCTAGATCTGTATGCAAGATATAAGGACAGATGCTGTATGATATTGTGGGAAAAGCTAATGATTTTTTTACCTACTGTTGGGAAATGATATATGGCCTGCTGGAGATCTTGTCTTATTACTATTGCTTCTTGATCATCTAGATTCATATCAGGATGCTTGATCTTTTCTACTTTGGCACTGTCCTGCACCTCCTGGTGCTGCTACGGCCCTTGATCTTAGCCAGCATCTTCTGGTGCTGCTGCTCTCTTGCCTTCCAGCAATTCAACTCCATCCATTAGGTGACCATCTTGGATGGTTTCTTGAGGGATTGTGTTGGTGAGTTGTGGTTTGATCTGCTGGAACTCTAACGAGTGCTGGTGCTGTTTATTGTGTGTGTTCTTGAGGTGAAGAGATATAGCTGTGGACTAAGATTGGGAATGAAGACAAAGTGGTACTAGCTTTGTGTAGTAGAAAGGGTCTTTGCTGCAATGGCTGTGTTTAATACTCCCTCTCACAGCCCTCCTATGTTGACAGCACACCAATTTGCATGTGTATGTGTGTGCTGCTTCCACTGTTCTGGATGAGTACAATACCAAATATCTTGATACTCCTCCTTTTTACTTCTACCACTCTAGTGAAACTTCCCCCTATTTATGCCAATGATGTAGGACTGAGGCACAATTAGTGTGATAAGAACAGATTCTACCATTTGGCCCCTTTTTTGATCACTCTGTGATGATATTGGCAGTAGCACTTCTCTGCCTAACCTGAGAGTTTATTTTCCCAACATTCTTTCCTTGTTATTTTATTTTCTACTAGATTTTCTTGTGTATTTGTCCCATTTGCAGAGATCCAATAAAGAAGAAAAGATCAGAAAGATGAAGAAATCTTCCCGAAGATTAGTGTAGTGATTACTTTCTTATTGTAGTTTTCCATTTAGTAATTTCTTATATTCCTTTACTTCTTGAATAATCCCAGAACATTGTAATAATATAGTTTAGGCTTTTGTTTCTGTAGTGTTTATTCTTTTGTAAAGACAATGTAATATATATCTTAATAAAGAATTCTTGTATTTATTTCATTTATGTAATCCCTTTTTTATTAACCTTTACTATTTATTTATTTCATGTTAATTTACTTTTATTCTTCTGTTGTAAATCAATAATGTAATAGTATATGTATATATATATTAATAAAGAAACCCTTATATTTTTATTATAATCATTTCAAAATTCTTTTTAGATTCAATTTTATCAATTGAATAATCAATTTTGAATTCCATTCTTAGTATTGTTGTAATTCTTTTCCTTTTGTATTTTAAATTGCATTTATATTTTCTAATTGGATATCTGTAATTATTGTATCTTATTTATAAATACAAATTCATCTCTTATTTCCTAATACAATTCAATTTCCATTTACTATTTTATTTTAAATACTTTTTGTATTCAAATTTATTAATTAAATATTAAAATTTTGAATTGTCTTTCCCTCCAAAACCAAAGTATAGTAGAGGTCATGTCGAAATCCATCGCACATGTCCTGATGTTTCCATCAGAACAAGAGAGACCTCGATTCCTCAATAGCTTCTTTTGTTTTGCGCGAAAATTCCCCGGATTTTCTGATGCATGAATGCAATGCACATACCTGCGTCCTCTATAATTCTAGGTGCTAATCCTGGGATGTTACAGAATCTCCCCCTTAAAATAAACTTCGTCCTCGAAGTTCGTATACTCTCACATTTTGGACTGAGGAATTGTCTTGTATTGGTGATGACATTTCTCAACTCCATGGTAACCTCAAATGGGAATAATTGTAGTATCCCATATCCAAATCCTTTTCTTGAATTCTCATTATACTTGACAATCTCCAACTAGTTGAATCCAATATTCCAAAGTTCCTTTTATTTTAGTCCCTTAGGGATATGTCCTTATTATAATTCCTTAAATTTGGGGTCTCTTCTTTAGTTCCTTTTTCTGATTAGATACCCTAATCCAATTCTTTTACTTGTTCATAAAACTTCCTTGCTATACTATATAAGGTCCAGGAAGTCTTACTAAATCAGGGTTTTTAACTCTATTAAACAATAACTATGGTCAAAATACTAACTTTTGATTTGCGATGGTATGGTTTATACTAGTAGTCCTTCTAAAGATTGGAGTTGAACTCATTTAGTCCATACCCATCGGAATTCCTTATTTCTCTACACATGTCAAATTGGATGTACTATGTTACCTCTTAAGGATCACTTAAGAATTGTTTCTTTTAGAATTAGTCGGTTAGGATTAATCTTTTATCACCTTCAAGCTTTTACCTTATTAAGCTTTGGATAATCTTTCATTATCACCTATAGTACTTCTTCAACTTTCATTTATAATGTTTACTCTCCCCCTTAGGGTTTACTAATAGTCTTCAAACTATCTATTTAGTACTTATTAGGTTAATAATTAGAATATTGGTCTCTATCCATCTTATACTCTACCTAGTTAGGGTCTTATGAAAGATATTACGGTGTATCCACACAATTGTGGATCTCCGAAGTGAATCTTTCAGCACTATTTGTCTTACTTACTATTGGACATTTTCGCTTGGATATGTCTGACTTCGTGAAGCATCTTGAAAGACGGTCACTTAAGTTTTATACTCCTTTAGGTCTTACTTATCTTAGGCCAAATTTTATGCTCTTTATGCAACTTCTAAGAAGATCTGGTTAAGTATGTCAACCAACACCGGTTGCGGACAAGATACCAACTGTGGATCAAATACCAGCTGCGGATATTTACCAGTTGCGAACCATCCTAGGGTATATGTATTACCCTATGGTTTCCAATATACCTCTGACATTCTCTCTGAATTGTCAGAGCTCGAATACCATTCTGGTTTCAAAGCTACTTCTTTGTATTTATTCATGATACTTCCATGAACTTGCTTAGTTACTCCATTGACTTCTTAGCAAAATTGCCTATTTTGATTGAACTTTAAGTTCATCACTTCTTGTTTCTAACTAATAATGATCTAAGCTTGATCCATCCTCCAAATTGAGTTGATAATCCTTACACTTGGCTTCATTCTTCATGTAAGTCTTCATTTTGGTCTTTGAAATTCGTTACTCCCTTACACGAATTCTGTAACATCCCTAAAATCATGATTTCAAAGATTGCATATCATTCATGCATGCATATAGAATTGAGATCAAATTCAAACTCATTTCAAGAAAACATAAGCACATAGTGCTATCATTTTATGTGAGCAAACTTAAATCAAATGGCCATCCCCATTTGAGAGTTTGAATGTTTTAAACCAAGATTGTTTGTCTCCCTTGTTGATTGATTTGAGTGTGAAGTTAGAACAAAATTTTACAAAATAGAAATGGTTTCAAAAACCATTTTCAAACATTTGCAAACCTAGTGCAATGTCCCTATTATTTTGTTTTTCCAAAAATGACCAAGCCTTTTCAAAGTGACCACATGGTTTTATGCCAAGTTTTGTGACTGTTGCACACTTCAAAAATCCCAAAAAGATTTGAATTCAAATGGAGTTTGAATTCATTTGAAAATCAATCCAGAAAACCAATTCAGAAATAGAAAAGGATTAAAGAAAAGAAAAAGGGCCGGCGCTACCAATCTGGCCCATCAACAGAAGCATCCCAACTAGCCCACCCGGCTCCTCTCCCTCTCTCTCGCACGCGCAGACGCACCCACACGGTCACTGACGCTCGGACCCCACTCCCTCTTTGCTCTATTCGCTGACAAGCGGGCCCCGTCCACGACGTCATCGTCTTCCCCAAAATTCCGCGCATGAACTCCGCCGCTGCCCGTTGCTGCTTTGATTCCGCGAGGTAATTGGCATTGAATCACTGAGAGTTTCTTGTCGAGCCTCAGCCTATTTAATCCCCTCTCTCTCGCGGCCATTTCCCCTCAACCAATTCCCTCTCCACGCCACCAGGCTGCTCGAAACTCGCCAGACGCCGCCGCTGTCCCGACGATCTCCGGCAGCAATTCCGGTGAGTCCCGACCGCCCCTGTGCCCCTGATTCAAACGATTCTGCTCAGCATGAGCTCATGCATCTTCTGACACCCGTCGCTTGCCTGCTCGTGACCCAGGACGCCGTCCCCGTTCATGCCCGCAACCGACCAAGCCGCCGCTCAACTCCGGCGACCAATTACGGTAAGCAGAGCGCACCCCTTGCTCCCTCTTGCATACTAGGTTGTTCGCCTTCGTCTTGCGCGTCTTCTAATCCACCTGGTTCATGCTAGGGCGACGCGAAACCTCGACAACAACTTCGAAAGCAGCCACCCGACGCCATGCACAACTCCGACGAGCTCCAGCAGCCCCTGCCGTGCGCCCCTTCCCAAGCCACCGCCACGTTGAGCTTCAGCACACCACCGTGGTTCTCGTAAGCCTCTTCCCCCACTCCCGCGCGACCTAGAACACCAGCGCCGCCGCTGACAGACTCGCCGCCGCCAGTAGCCGCCGCTAGCGCCGCTCAGTTTTGGTCAGTTGCTTCGTAGCCGTCAGATCCAGATCCAGCGCGTAGGATTAGTTCACTTATCGAACCGTTAAGTTTAGATCTGAGCCATGCGTGTTAGTTAGATCCAACGGTAGCCGAGCGTGATCCGGTGCGAAGCGGTACACACCAATAGGAAACAGACGCGTGGCTAGGTTTTAGTTTAAAAACAGAATTTGAATCAGATTTGTAACCAAATTTGATTTAGCTATAACTTTTGATCCACACGTTAGAATTTGACAAATTTTATACCGTTGGAATCAGGAGATCAAGCCCTTTCTGTTTATGCAATGTGTTTAATGTTTACTTTCTATTAAAATGACTTTATTTGCAGAAACTTGTTTAGGACTATTTTGAGTATAGGAATTGTTTAGGAAATTGTTTTAGTGTTAAATAAACTTGGTTTAGCAAGTTTTTAACTTGGTTATGATTCAGTACGATGCACTTGCTTGGTGGAGTTTTAAAAATCATCACTTAGCATTTTTGCATGCATGCATTTTTTTTTTGTTTGTATATGAATTGTGTGTAATTTTGTGCTACCATTCTTTGTGTAGACTTTGGTGCTAGTGATTGTGATTGTGAAGAGTGCTACTCCCCCAACTACCAAGGCAAGTGGTACTTCATGAATATTTCCATCCCTATATATTTTTATACAAGCATTAGAAATATTTTGCTAAGTCTTGTATGTTACTATTTTGCCAAATGCCATGTTGGGAAATCCTAAGTAGTTGTAGAATTGCTAGGAAATTTCTAAGTTAAGTTACTATCTATGCCATGCTTATCCTATCTAGTAGCAAACAAGGGTTGGTGAAATATACATGCTATGATGAAAATATTTCTAAGTCTTTGGACTTATGTTTTTCTTAATAAAACAACTAAGTCAATGAATCACCTGGGTGGAATGGTAATTGCTTGGTGGTTTTTGGTTGAGTGGTTACACAAGGCCCATGGATATGGTTTACCTTGTGTATCTCACTTGTGGAAAGCCACCTAGGAACAAAGGGATTTTAGTGGCCAAGTGTTGAGAAGCTTATAGTGCAGCCACTTGGCAATATGGGCTCTGCCTGAATCACATAGGTTGCTAGAACTTGGTCATTTGGACAGTTGGTGGTAGTGGGATGATAGGTTGGAACGCGTCCATTTGGCTAAGGGAAGGCTTCTGAAAGGTCCTGTCTTGGGAAACCAAGTCTGGTGGGGAAAGTGCACAACCTTTGCAGATGGAAAAATCTAAGTACTTAGCCAAGTCCATGGCAATGGACAACTTGAGCATCAAGACATGGAAGCTATCAAGAATCTCATCATTCCAACTTCTAAGTAAAAACTTATGGGTGAACAAGGGTGAAGGACCTCAATGTCTATTGATGGTTTCTTGGGGAAAGTTTTGACAAAGAAAAACTTTGTGATTTCAACTAATAGGAAAAACCTATTTTGAGCAAAGCAAGCCAAGCTACACTTAGCCAAAATGCATATAGTAATGTAATCCACCTAAAATTTTA
Source organism: Avena sativa (assembly GCA_916181665.1). Lineage (NCBI taxonomy): Eukaryota > Viridiplantae > Streptophyta > Magnoliopsida > Poales > Poaceae > Avena > Avena sativa. The sequence continues at coordinate 146,958,315 of OV702283.1, read as the reverse complement.
CTAAGGTATCACTTGCCAATACTATTCCAAAGTATTGACCCACTGTGGCTATAACTTGTGATGTTGCAGGTTACTCTGATGAGGATTAGGTGTCATGAGTCTACACTCAACATGTTTGCCTGTGGCACATGAAGATGAAGACTTAAGTTTATTTACTTATTCCAAACTCTTGTATTAGGCCTATGGCCTTGAGTTGTAAAGACTATGTTTTATCTCTGGAATGGATGTAATAAATGACCTTTGTATCTGTGTACTTCATCTTAAACTGTGGATGCTAGCAATGATCCAGGGACTAGCATTGCAATCACAGGGATCCTTTTCCTTTACAAAGGAGGGATCTTACAGAAATGGGACACTATTCCAGTGAATGTCCAGAGAAACAGAAGTATAAGGAGATTGGTCAAGTGTGGTGCAACAACTGCAAAGAGTTAGGCCATTATGCAGCAACTTGTCCACAAGAGACACGTGAAGAACTCAAAGTTATCATATGTTTCAACTGCAAAAACCCAGGACATTATGCAAGCAATTGTCCAGAAAAGATGAAGAACAAGATAAACAAGCCTGATCTCAGCCTTGTCACTTGTGCCAAGTGTGGAAACAAAGGACACTATGCAGATGTTTGCCCAGAGAAGTTTCCCCAAGATCCCAAGAAGGCCAATATGTAATTTAGTTGGAAAATTTTTAAGGGTGGTAGTACCATAGATGCTTTGAACCAACTTGTAATCCTAGCCTTCCCAAATCTCGGTACGAGATTTATTTTAAGGGTGGTAGCCTGTCACATCCCAAGATTTTCCAAATCTTGTAATGTGAAAAATAAATGAATAAAATAAAACTTTGTTGATTTTCAGGGTGAGAAGAAACTTTTTGATTCCAATTGGAAACCTTCAAACCTATTTATCAAATAAAATCCTAAAGGAAATTAAAAAGATAACTAAACAATAAAGTTAAAAATATTTGAAATTACTATTTTGAATCTTTTAATAAAAAGATTTGGTTTTCAAATGAAAAGGAAGAATTATAAATAAGGATTATTTTATAAGCCAAATTAAAACTTGGCCAAGCCTTTGAAATAAAAATATTTCTATTTGATAAAAAATAGTAAAGGTTTATTTAAATAAAATAATAAGGATTTAATATCCAAGTTTATTAAAAATAAAGGTTTTACTATTTTAATTAAACATCAAAACTTAATTATTTATTTTAAACAAGTTTTCAAGTATTCTTTATTTTCAAATAAAACCTACTGTTTTGGTTTTAAAATATTTAGATTTCAATGGAGTTTTTAAATAAATTAAAACCCATTTGTTTAATAACTAATGTCCATTTAATTTAATTAATAATGGACCCTAAAATAAAAATATTATTTTTGTTTTTGGGACTTTGGTTTATGTTGTTAAACAGAACCAAAAACTCAATACAAAGTTTGGTGAAAGTTTGATTTGATTTGAGTATTTGATTGTTGTTTGAATTTCAAAACAGAAAATAGATATAGAAAAAGAAAAAACATTTGGAAAGAAAAAAATGTGTAAAGGGCACAACCCAGCCAGCCAGCCCAACAAGCCCAGTTAGCCCAGCTTCTCTCCCTCCCGAAGAAAACGATTCGCACCTGTTAACTGACCCGCGCAGACACTGACCAGTGGCCCTCTTCCCCTCTCTCTTCCCCACTGACAACAGGACCCCACACCACTGTACATCGTCTTCAAACCCGCGCTGTTTACTCCTCGCTGTTTCTGTCTTGATTTGCAGCGATCAATTCGCGTCAATGAGGACATTAATCTCTCCAACGTCTACGCCCTTATACTCGCCCCTGCCTCCTCCTCCTTTCCCCTCAAACACCGCAGCACGAGAGCCACCAGGCTGCCCTGAATCGGATTTACACCGCCACTACTCCGACGAATATCCCCAGTAAATTCCGGCCGAACCTCACCGCCCCTTGCCTTCCCAAGCACTCGAGCTCGCTCCCCAGCCTCTGGCGCTTCTCCCTGTGCCGTACGTTCAACCGCGGGCGCCCCAGAACGTCGTCTCCGACAACCTTTGAGCGCCGCCGCGTCTGCTTCCTTCTCCGGCGACCTTCCCCTGCACCGCCCTCGACAACGACCAGAGCCGCCCGACGCCGTCCCCCACTCCGGCGAGCAATCCCCTTCATGCCAGTGCGCCCCTCGACCGACCAACCACGCCTCGAGCATCCCCACGTCACTTCAATCACGGTGAGCACCTCCACTTCCTTCCTTGCTTCCTGCACCGCCGGCTCCGCCGTAGCCAGACATGTCTCCGCCGCCAGCCGTCGTCAGCGCCGCCCGAGTATGGTCGATTAGATTAACACCGTTAGATTTTGATCCTGTGGTTGTGATTAGAATTGAGCGAAGCGGTATGAGACAACCCGCACCGTGCGATCTGTTTAGATCCAACGTCCCGCAGAGGCCGATCCGTGCGAACCGGTACCGCCCAATAAGAACACGACGCGTGGCCAGTCTTTGTTTTAAAACAGAATTTGAAATCAGATTGATTTGCAAATTTGAAACCCTTGTAACTTTTGATCCACACGTCCAAAAATTAGAAACTTTATATCAATGGAATCAGTGGAACAAGCCCTAGCCAACCAGGCAATTTGTTTAGTAAAAAGTTTCTGTTAGATTGTTTGTTTTTGCAGAAACATTTGTATGCTTGTTTAGGTTATAAAAATTATTCCAAAATGTTTTTGAGGATGAAATCTTTGCAAATTGGTTTGTGGTGAACTTACTGACCCTAGGAACTATCTTGTGGATTTAAAAATGTTTTTGGTGAAGATTAGGGTTGATTAATTGAAGTAGCCCATTTCTAGCCAAATAAAATTATTGATTTTGCTATGAAAATGTTTTTGGAATAAAAACTTTGGGAAAAAGATTTGAATCAAACCTACTGACCCTAAACACCAAGATTTGAGAATTAACAACTTATTTGGTGAACAACATAAATTTTTGCTTTGATAAAAACATTTTCCACCACATAAAATAATGATTGGATTTAAAAATGGTTTATGGATAGAACCCTTTTGCAAAAGACTTTGCCACTTTGGAAAATGACCACTTTGAAACTTTACAATGTGTAGAGCTTAGTAGAGACCACCTTGGAAAATAAAACTATCTTTTTCATGCTTGCATGTATGACTTGGTTTCTATTATTTTATGTGTGTGAATTGTTTGAGTATTGGTTGGAATGCTAGTTGATTTTGTGTTTGCTTGATTGATTTGTAGAGAAGTTAGAAAAGTGTGAAACTAGCAAGATCAAGAAGTGAACCAACATTCCCTACCAAAAAGGCAAGTTACACTATCATCTAAAGTCCTACTATTTTCATTATACTTAGTGGATTTTGAAACATGCATGAAAAGAATTTCTATACTATATGCTATGCTAAATCCTAATAGGACACCCTTATATATTCCTTAGTGAAAACAATGTAGTTTTAAAATGCTTAGCCATGCAACATATTTTGAGAAGAGATACATGTGGAGATTTTTATGAAGTTGAGAAAAGGACTTAGGTTTTATATAATAAAACAAGTACTCAATGAACCACCTGGGTGGACAAGGATACTCAAGTTTTGGACAAGGTGGAAACAAAAGGAACCATGTCTATGGCAATCTCTTTGTGTTGTGCACCAAAAGAAAACCACCCAGGGACTTAGTGATTGAACATGTTTCTCCAACTGTGGCTTTCGTGTACAGCCACATGCTATTATGGCTCTGGCTTAGTCAACTACATTGGGAAGACCCATGCATTGTCTTCAGGTTACTGAAAATGAGGGAACTCGAAACCCTACATGGGTGCCTGAAGACAAGCTAGCAATGGTGTATGGGAGGACCCTTTGGAAAGACTTCGTCACATTCTCAATCTGCCAGTACTCCATCTTGGTGAGTACTTATCCAGCGGCCACTGGTGGCAACAAGATGAGATTGTGTCATGTGGGTAAAGTGTACAACTTCTGCAGAAGATAAAAATCTAAGTACTTAGCCGTGTCCCCGGCTATGGACAATACTGAGCAACTAAAGCATGAAGCTATGGGAAATCTCGACATTCCAATTTCTAAAATGAAAAACTTTAAAGTGATAACAAAAGACTTGAAGCACTTGGGGGTACCAAGGAGCTCAAGAGATTTGGATAAAAACTTGCAGCACTTGGGGATTTACCAAGGAGCTCAAGAGATTTTGATAAAAAACTTGAAGCACTTGGGGATTTACCAAGGATCTCAAGAGGTTTCGACAAGGACTTGAACACTTGGGGATTTACCAAGGAGTTCAAAAAGATTTGACAAAAGAACAAAACTATTTTGAAAAGATAGGATAAATTATTGCTTTCTGCAAATGATCCTAAAACCCTACCTAGCCAAATATGCATGTAATGATAGGATCCACTTATACTCAACATAGTAGTGAAACTTGCCAATACAATTCAAATGTATTGACCCTTGTGGCTGTAACTTGTTATGTTGCAGGTTTGATTGATTTTAGTGAAGTTGATTGATTAGGATTACAAAGTCTACAACCAACATGTTTGCCTGTGGCACTTTGAAGATGAAGGACCCCATGCTTATAGATATTCTGCTGCAATGTAATGTAATAGCCAAAGAGCTATGTAAGGTGTAATAAAATTATGTTATTCCTGGTTATAAAGTTATATTATGACCTTTGTTTCTTGATATTACATCTTAACTGTGGATGCTAGCTATTGATCCAGGGACTAGCATTGTAAACACAGGGATCTCTACCTTATTGAAGGTTGGGACCTCTACTGTCACATCCTTTGTCATAACATGACCAAGAAATCCAACTTCCTCCAACCAGAACTCACACTTGCTGAATTTGGCATATAGTTTATGCTCTCTTAATTTCTCAAGTATCAAACGTAAGTGTCCTTCATGTTCTTCTTTGCTCTTGGAGTAGACTAAGATGTCATCGATGAAAACGACAACGAACTTGTCAAGGAATTCCATGAATACTTTGTTCATTATGTTCATGAAGTATGCTGGAGCATTTTTCAAGCCAAAAGGCACTACGATATACTCATATAATCCATACCTTGTGGTGAATGCTGTTTTTGGTATGTCTTGTTCTCTTATCTTGAGTTGAAAATAGCCTGGCCGGAGATCAATCTTTGAGAACACACATGCTCCTTCTAGTTGATCAAACAAGTCATTGATTCTAGGCAAAGGATATTTGTTCTTGATAGTTACCTCGTTGAGTGAACGGTAATCTATGCATAACCTTTGACTTCTATCTTTCTTCTCCACAAACAAGACTAGGGCTCCCCAAGATGAAGAACTTGGTTGAATGAATCCCTTCTGCAACTATTCTCCAAGTTGCTTCTTGAGTTCTTTCAGTTCATCAACTGACATTTTATACGGTCTTTTTGCTATTGGTCCAGACCCTGGTACCAAATCTATCAGAAATTCCACATCTCTATCTTGTGGCATTCCCGACAATTCTTCCGGAAACACATCCGGATACTCACTTACAATCGGCACACTGTCCATGCTAACCCCCTCAAGAGAATTAAGCATACTCCTTTTTCCTTCAAAGCTGGTCTTGAATCTGATCCTTTTATTTTCTGGAGTTGTGAGTGAGACAGGATGGCTGGCACAATCTATCACTCCTTTGTACTTGGTCATCCAGTCCATTCCCAGAATGACATCCAGTCCTTGGGAGTTTAGAATTATCAAGTTAACGGGAAACTTATACTTCCCAAATTCTATGATTAGATCATGACATCCTGAATTCACTATCATTTCTCCACCAGGAGAACTTACTTTTATAGGACACCCAATAGTTTCTACCGGTAGTTCATTTCTTTCAACAAATGCTCTTGATATGAATGAATGAGATGCACCAGTATCAAAGAGTACAAATGCTGGAATAGAATTGAGTCTGAAATTACCAGCAACAGCATCAGGCTCGTCATAGACCTCCTCCACATTGATGTGGTTTACCTGTCCCTTCTGGAAAGGGTTGGGCTTGACAGGTCCTTCAACTTTCTTTTCAGGGCACTCATTTGCATAATGCCCCATCTTCTTGCATTTGAAGCATTCAACCTGACTGATGTCTCTCTTAACAGGCTGACTTCCACTTCCACCTCCATTACCACTGTGGTGGATCTTATGTCCACTCTTGTGGTTCTTGTACTTATCATTGTCATGACTGCGATGATGCTTGTTGTCATGACGGTTGTGGTTGTGGTGCTTGTTGAATTTCCCATTTTTGTGGGATCCTGAGCTTCCACTGTCATCATAGTGAGATCGTTTGTGAGATGATCCCGAGCTGTGCTTGTCGGAGTGCTTTCTTTTTCTACTCTCCACTTGTTTTATTTTGTTCTCCAAAATAGCAGCCTTGTCACAGAGCGACTGATAAGTGGGAACATAGGCCACAGCCAATTGCAGATTCATCTCATCATTCAAGCCTTCAAGAAATTTTTCCTTTCTCTTGGCATCAGTGTCAACTTCATCCGGTGCATAACGTGCCAGATTGTTGAACTCCTCAATGTATTTATCCACGCTGCGGTGGCGCTGCTTTAGATTGTGGAACTCTTTCTTTTTCAAGCTCATCACTCATGATGAGATATGAGCAGTGCGAAAGCGATCCTCAAAGATAGCCCAAGTCACCTCATCAATGGGAGTGGTGATCTGGAAATTGTCCCACCAAGTGGCAGCTGGCCCTTCCAGCAGATGTGCTGCAAATCTGACCTTTTCAGCATCAGTACAGCCTACTGTTACCAAGTCCTTGTTTACTGAGCGTTCACAAAAGTTTGAAGTATATCTTCACTCAGAAGGAAATTAATATGAGACAAAGAAGATGGCTAGAACTTATCAAAGACTATGACCTAAGTTTGCAATACCATCCCGGTAAAGCAAATGTTGTAGCAGATGCTCTAAGTCGTAAGGTATTTGTGAATGGCCTTACCAAAGGAGAATTGCCAAATGATCTGTGCACTCATTTTAGAAAACTCAGATTGGAGATTGTGCCTGAAGGACATCTCAAGTCTTTGGATGTTCAACCCACTTTGTTGGACAAGATCAAAGAAGCCCAGAAGATTGATAAAGAAATTGAAGAGATTAAAGAAAATATTGGCAGAGGAAAAGCCAAAGGGTTCCATGAAGACGAACAGGGTACTTTATGGCATGGGAAACGTATCTGTGTTCCACAAGATCCGGAGCTACGGAAACTGATTTTGTAAGAAGCGCACAACTCTCCGTATTCTATTCACCCGGGTAACACCAAAATGTACATGGACATGAAAGAAAGATTTTGGTGGAATAATCTTAAGAAGGACATCGCCGAACATATTTCTTTGTGTGATGTGTGCAGTAGAGTGAAAGTGGAGCATCAGAAACCAGCAGGTTTGCTTCAACCACTACCTATTCCTGATTGGAAATGGGACAAAATTGGTATGGATTTCATTACCGGATTACCAAGGACCAGGTCAGGATATGATTCCATATGGGTAGTAGTGGATCGCCTAACTAAAGTGGCTCATTTCATACCCGTGAAGACAACTTATACAAGTGCTAAGTTGGCCAAGATCTACATGAGTAGAATTGTATGTCTACATGGAGTGCCCAAGAGTATTGTGTCTGATAGGGGAACTCAATTCACTTACCTTTTTTGGAGACAGCTACATGAGTCATTGGGAACGAGGTTGGAATTCAGTACTGCTTTTCATCCTCAAACTGATGGACAAACAGAAAGGACTAACCAGATTCTTGAAGACATGTTGAGAGCATGTGCCTTAGACTATGGAGCCAGTTGGGATGAAAGTCTGCCTTACGCAGAATTTTCTTATAACAACAGCTATCAAGCCAGTATTGAGATGGCACCATTTGAGTTTCTTTACGGAAGAAAGTGTACCACCCCATTGTTATGGAATGGTGTGGGAGAAAGAAGTTTATTTGGGCCAGATCTTATCAAAGAAGCCGAAGAAAAAGTCAAGTTGGTTAAGGACAGATTGAAGATAGCACAGTCCCGACAGAAAAGCTACGCAGATCCTAAGCGTAGAGAAGTCACCTACGAAGTTGGTGATAGAGCTTATCTTAGAGTGTCACCACTTCGTGGAGTGAAAAGATTCGGAGTCAAAGGAAAATTGGCACCCAGATATGTTGGAACGTTCAAGATTCTGAGTCACAAAGGAGAAGTTGCATATGAAATTGAACTGCCAGAATCTCTATCAGCTGTCCATAATGTGTTTCATGTGAGTCAGCTTAAGAAATGTCACCCAGAAATGGAGGAAACTTATTTGAAGGATACTATACCTTTGGAGGAGGTTCAACTAGAAAGTGATCTCACTTATGAAGAGAAACCTATCAAGATTCTTGAGGCTACAGAAATAGTCACAAGGACTAAGACTATCAAGTTTTGCAAAGTGCAGTGGAATCATCATTCCGAAGAGGAAGCAACATGGGAAAGAGAAGATGATCTTCGGAAAGACCACCCTCACCTATTTGCTAGCCAATCCGAATCTCGAGGGCGAGATTCACCTTAAGGGGGTTAGATTTGTAACATCCCTAAAATCATGATTTCAAAGATTGCATATCATTCATGCATGCATATAGAATTGAGATCAAATTCAAACTCATTTCAAGAAAACATAAGCACATAGTGCTATCATTTTATGTGAGCAAACTTAAATCAAATGGCCATCCCCATTTGAGAGTTTGAATGTTTTAAACCAAGATTGTTTGTCTCCCTTGTTGATTGATTTGAGTGTGAAGTTAGAACAAAATTTTACAAAATAGAAATGGTTTCAAAAACCATTTTCAAACATTTGCAAACCTAGTGCAATGTCCCTGTTATTTTGTTTTTCCAAAAATGACCAAGCCTTTTCAAAGTGACCACATGGTTTTATGCCAAGTTTTGTGACTGTTGCACACTTCAAAAATCCCAAAAAGATTTGAATTCAAATGGAGTTTGAATTCATTTGAAAATCAATCCAGAAAACCAATTCAGAAATAGAAAAGGATTAAAGAAAAGAAAAAGGGCCGGCGCTACCAATCTGGCCCATCAACAGAAGCAGCCCAACTAGCCCACCCGGCTCCTCTCCCTCTCTCTCGCACGCGCAGACGCACCCACACGGTCACTGACGCTCGGACCCCACTCCCTCTTTGCTCTATTCGCTGACAAGCGGGCCCCGTCCACGACGTCATCGTCTTCCCCAAAATTCCGCGGATGAACTCCGCCGCTGCCCGTTGCTGCTTTGATTCCGCGAGGTAATTGGCATTGAATCACTGAGCGTTTCTTGTCGAGCCTCAGCCTATTTAATCCCCTCTCTCTCGTGGCCATTTCCCCTCAACCAATTCCCTCTCCACGCCACCAGGCTGCTCGAAACTCGCCAGACGCTGCCGCTGTCCCGACGATCTCCGGCAGCAATTCCGGTGAGTCCCAACCGCCCCTGTGCCCCTGATTCAAACGATTATGCTCACCATGAGCTCATGCATCTTCTGACACCCGTCGCTTGCCTGCTCGTGACCCAGGACGCCGTCCCCGTTCGTGCCCGCAACCGACCAAGCCGCCGCTCAACTCCGGCGACCAATTACGGTAAGCAGAGCGCACCCCTTGCTCCCTCTTGCATACTAGGTTGTTCGCCTTCGTCTTGCGCATCTTCTAATCCACCTGGTTCATGCTAGGGAGACGCGAAACCTCGACAACAACTTCGACAGCAGCCACCCGACGCCGTGCACAACTCCGACGAGCTCCAGCAGCCCCTGCCGTGCGCCCCTTCCCAAGCCACCGCCACGTTGAGCTTCAGCACACCACCGCGGTTCTGGTAAGCCTCTTCCCCCACTCCCGCGCGACCTAGAACACCAGCGCCGCCGCTGACAGACGCGCCGCCGCCAGTAGCCGCTGCTAGCGCCGCTCAGTTTTGGTCAGTTGCTTCGTAGCCGTCAGATCCAGATCCAGCGCGTAGGATTAGTTCACTTATCGAACCGTTAAGTTTAGATCTGAGCCATGCGTGTTAGTAAGATCCAACGGTAGCCGAGCGTGATCCGGTGCGAAGCGGTACGCACCAATAGGAAACAGACGCGTGGCTAGGTTTTAGTTTAAAAACAGAATTTGAATCGGATTTGTAACCAAATTTGATTTAGCTATAACTTTTGATCCACACGTTAGAATTTGACAAATTTTATACCGTTGGAATCAGGAGATCAAGCCCTTTCTGTTTATGCAATGTGTTTAATGTTTAGTTTCTGTTAAAATGACTTTATTTGCAGAAACTTGTTTAGGACTATTTTGAGTATAGGAATTGTTTAGGAAATTGTTTTAGTGTTAAATAAACTTGGTTTAGCAAGTTTTTAACTTGGTTATGATTCAGTACTATGCACTTGCTTGGTGGAGTTTTAAAAATCATCACTTAGCATTTTTGCATGCATGCATATATATTTTTGTTTGTTTGTATATGAATTGTGTGTAATTTTGTGCTACCATACTTTGTGTAGACTTTGGTGCTAGTGATTGTGACTGTGAAGAGTGCTACTCCCCCAACTACCAAGGCAAGTGGTACTTCATGAATATTTCCATCCCTATATATTTCTATACAAGCATTAGAAATATTTTGCTAAGTCTGGCATGTTACTATTTTGCCAAATGCCATGTTGGGAAATCCTAAGTAGTTGTAGAATTGCTAGGAAATTTCTAAGTTAAGTTACTATCTATGGCATGCTTAGCCTAGCTAGTAGCAAACAAGGGTTTGTGAAATATACATGCTATGATGAAAATATTTCTAAGTCTTTGGACTTATGTTTTTCTTAATAAAACAACTAATCAATGAATCACCTGGGTGGAATGGTAATTACTTGGTGGTTTTTGGTTGAGTGGTTACACAAGGCCCATGGATATGGTTTACCTTGTGTATCTCACTTGTGGAAAGCCACCCAGGAACAAAGGGATTTTAGTGGCCAAGTGTTGAGAAGCTTATAGTGCAGCCACTTGGCAATATGGGCTCTGCCTGGATCACATAGGTTGCTAGAACTTGGTCATTTGTACAGTTGGTGGTAGTGTGATGATAGGTTGGAACGCGTCCATTTGGTTAAGGGAAGGCTTCTGAAAGGTCCTGTCTTGGGAAACCAAGTGTGGTGGGGAAAGTGCACAACCTCTGCAGATGGAAAAATCTAAGTACTTAGCCAAGTCCATGGCAATGGACAACTTGAGCATCAAGACATGGAAGCTATCAAGAATCTCATCATTCCAACTTCTAAGTAAAAACTTGTGGGTGAACAAGGGTGAAGGACCTCAATGTCTATTGATGGTTTCTTGGGGAAAGTTTTGACAAAGAAAAACATAGTGATTTCAACTAATAGGAAAAACCTATTTTGAGCAAAGCAAGCCAAGCTACACTTAGCCAAAATGCATATAGTAATGTAATCCACCTAAAATTTTACTAAGGTATCACTTGCCAATACTATTCCAAAGTATTGACCCACTGTGGCTGTAACTTGTGATGATGCAGGTTACTCTGATGAGGATTAGGTGTCATGAGTCTACACTCAACATGTTTGCCTGTGGCACATGAAGATGAAGACTTAAGTTTATTTACTTATTCCAAACTCTTGTATTAGGCCTGTGGCCTTGAGTTGTAAAGACTATGTTTTATCTCTGGAATGGATGTAATAAATGACCTTTGTATCTGTGTACTTCATCTTAAACTGTGGATGCTAGCAATGATCCAGGGACTAGCATTGCAATCACAGGGATCCTTTTCCTTTACAAAGGAGGGATCTTACAAATTCCCTTACTCTACCTAGGTCTATAACATCAAGTAGTAACTGGATGTTGCAACATGCATTTGCACATCAAGTCAAACTTCATGTATAGATCTAGTCAAACAAAAAAGATCTAAGAAAAACTAATAAATCCAACTGTGGTACATATAACACACAATATACTAAGCCCAGAATATAGTAGTTGAGTATAGTATCTCTAATATTCAGGCTTAGTTGTGTAGTATATGACACCTCCTCATATAGGTTTACATTGTGATACTTAGCACATAGGATCAAACTATACTTTGTCTCGACATTTACCCAAATTTCTTAATTGCAATAGGATAATCTTCAACAAAGTGGTCTTAGTTTGGTTTCCACTAACCTTTGGTCTCACTTTTGGAATGACTAACTATAACTAACCTTTCTTTCTTAGTAAACTAACCTCACATTATCTCTTTAAATGACTAATAAGTTTCTATTGAACCCCTAAAATTGAAGGTTATCACTATTTTATGACACCTTTGGCTTCTATCATAGTTCTACCATGTTATTTTCATACTTCTACTTCAAGCTAATTCACTAAGTACTTGTCATACTTACAGTTACATCATGGTTTCGGAGCTAATCTCCCCATGATCTTATTATGTTTTGCCTCTTTATCATGATTTAAGAGCTAATCTAACCATGATAACTTTACTTCTTACTATTCTGTTATTAATTCATAACATAATTGCACTTCATCACGTAGAATTCTCAAGTGAATCCCACATGATTACTACTCATTACATCCACATTTATCCTAATGATATTCATCATATTGTCTTTGGTTATCAACTAACCACAAAATTCCACTGGCTACTTGAATTTTAGAGTTAGGCTACACCATTAAGACTATTTCAATTGATATTTTACACTTGATCCTATTCTACTGTGATCAATTGGCTTTCCTACAGTATCTTGGTGGTTTACGTCTCCCTCGGAGGATACTAAAGAGCACTATACTTGAGAAAAGATGAAATAATTACTACTAAGAAAGAATGACTTAAGCATCTGACTTAGGTCTGACAAGGTTATCATCAAGTGGATACTCATCATAAGTCATAAGAATATTTGGTTTAGATAAGATGGATCCTATAGTCACTATCCAACCTACTGATCTTCCTAAAAGGGTTTCAATCCTAAGGTCAAAGCATATGCTCTGATACCAACTGCGGTGACCCAGCATACCACTGCATGATGTAGTACACTATAGTCGTTGACATAACACCAATGAAACACCGTTCACTAGTATTACATACCTCAGAGTAGTACAACAGAAACATAGCAGGTCCAAGACATGACTATAGGTTCCAACTCAACTCTTTACACAAGATCCAGAGAACACTCTAGGTTAAAGAGAGAGAAAGAAACTTCTTTCAAAGAAGAATCAGAAATAAACAACTCATAACTATTATGCTAGCAAAATTAGCATCTAACTATTTGGCTTGTATTACTGCTATGGCAGTACTCTACAGAAGTAGGTTCTATGGCTAGAGATTCTATTCTTATCTAATTCGCAACTTTGTCTTCACTTGTGTGGATGTATATGTTGACTTCCTTGACTTCATTGAAGAGCTTTAGCCTTTAATGATGATTCCTGGAGCATAGCTTGATGTAGACATCGTCTATACTGGATTAAGAACCTAGCAAGGGTTAAGAAGATACTTTGAGTACGAGCGTACTCAGCAAGTTCACTAGAAAAGGAGTGTTTGATGCACTATATCTATAGCCACAGACCATAGGTCATAGGCAATGCAGGTTTTCGTAAACATTTCTTCAAAGGTTGCTTTTATTCTGAAAATCTATGTCCGTCAGCCTTCACGGATTTACCAGAACCTTCATGGGGTTCCTTTCCCGCCGCGTTCGCCGCTCCTTCCTGAAACAGGGAGTAACAAGTTACATTTCTTACACTCTGCAGAGGTGCGTCACTTTACCCATGAGAGACCTTAGGTTTTGTTGCACGGCCGGGAGTATGTCCCCGTTCAAACTTCCTTGGTTTGAGGCCCAACCTATGATCCAAGCCAATCACTGCCTTCTCCGTGACCCCGCATGTCTCGTTGGTGTACACCATGCCCACCTATTGAATTACGACAATGGTTTGTATAGACCGTTCAGATGCCGGAACTATCGTGGGATGTTGAGGGCTCCCACCCATATGCTGCATATTGTCAACACCCGGATTTTTAATCCCAGATGCTAACATTACAAACCCAGGATTACCATTTTTGCGAGACATAACATAATTGCATATCATAGTACATCATCCATTACAAACGATACATAAGTTCTTACACAAATAGGGGTCTCATGATTCAGTTCTTAATACAACATCAAGCAGCGGAATACGTAATAATAACGGTAGCGTAGGCGAAGCTCCATCTTCGGGGTCACAGGCAATGCTGATGATGGGAGATGATCCTAGTTGTTGTAACCTTCCTGGGGTCCATCCTCCAGGTACTCCTCTTCATAGTCTGGCCATGGGAATAGCCAGGGACAAATCCATGAGTACTCTTTAAGTACTCGCAAACTAATACTAACAGGTAAAGGGGTTTTTGGATAATAGGACACTAGGCTCTAGGGTTGTTTTGCAAAAGCCAGATTTATCTCTACTAAGTTTAGAAGCAACGAATGCTCGTCACAATTTTATAACTCCTAAGTGGGAACTTGTATTTCATATCACAACTCTGCTGTGGTCAAGTCAAAGTTTCAAATCATTTCACAAGTCATTTTGAAAAGTCTGACGGGGGAACAGTATGGCCACTCCAACTGTCCATAACCGCGGACGCAGCTATTCAAATAGTTTGACGCTCTGCAGAGATTGTACACTTTCACCACAACATTCGATACATCCGTCAGGAACAAATCCTGAATTCACCATACTCAGTATGCGGATAATCAATCCTAACCTTTTGATTACACGCCCTAGTATAACCACCTCTCCTGTGAGTTTGGCCTCCCAACCATGACCAACTGTCATCTTGGGTACTACACAGGTGGACAATCTTCACAAGGTAGCCTCAGCTCAGACCTTGGCCATGAGGGAACTAATGCTAAGGTATATAAGTTTCCAGTCAAGCCCTACCCAATCTTCGGGTATTGTGGTTGTACGATAAAATTGGAATGGTATCGCATCCAGACAACCATCAGTTTTATAAAGGGCTAAGGCTCATGCCTCATCGTTTTCATCACCCAAAATCATCAGGTGTTTGGAAACACATGTCCAAAACATTTCAATAGAATGATCCATCATTCCAAGGTTTTCATAACCATTTTTCCACCAAGTATTCCCATCTAAAGTTGATCAAGTTTTATGCTTAGCACTAGCATCTACAGGTGGGGGTAAGTAATAATGAGGGGTGGTAAACTAGTGGAGTTCTAACTAAGTTCAATCTCATGCCTTAAGATGACATCAAGATTCTCTAGCTTAGGCCAAATTTTATGCTCTTTATGCAAGTTTCAGATATCTTTCTAGTATCTATAATTCACTTAAGTAAACTCTAAGGAATAGCTTTGATAAAGAAATAAAGTATAAATCTTGTAAGTAAAAACTAGGATTGGTTGGTCAAGTGGGTTGGATCATATATGCTTAAGGCATATAGTGGGCAGAGTAACAAGTAGTGGGTTGTGGCATCAGTAGGGTATCTTGCAAGGGTTAGCTTGCATTGGTCCACTTAGTTAATAAAGCTTGCACAATATCAGTATAAGCTTGCTAAATTGCAAGTGTTAGCT
Source organism: Avena sativa (assembly GCA_916181665.1). Lineage (NCBI taxonomy): Eukaryota > Viridiplantae > Streptophyta > Magnoliopsida > Poales > Poaceae > Avena > Avena sativa. The sequence continues at coordinate 146,942,825 of OV702283.1, read as the reverse complement.
TGCAAGGTTAATAGCTTGCACATTCACTAGTAGTATTAGGCTTGCATAGGTATAGTATCAGCTTGCGTTGTGCAGAGCAGTGGTTGAAGTTCTCCTTGGCTTCTTCTTCGTAGTATCCTCCTTCCTCCTTGTATCCTTGGTCGGTACTAGCGTCTATAAATAAATACGAGGTACACAATCACCAAACAATACTTAACTACTTGCAATCATCACACACAAGGGTCCTATAGATGATCCAACATCATCACTAACATTACAAGATTAAAGCTTGGTTTAATTCTTTTTATTTTTAGAAAAGTAATTTCTACTCATTGAAAAACTACTTAAGATTTAATATTCTCCAAACCAAACATGGGATCATGTTGAAACATGTCATCACCACATATTTTAGTCCATGGGAATGTGATTTAAAGTGGTGTCACAATTTAATAAGGTTTTACCCTTTTATTTTAATTATTTAAAGTGGCTAGAAATGCCTATGTAGCATTCTTTTATTACTTGAACATTATTTCTGAAGGTAAACCTATATATTTTTATATATTCTGAAAGGTATGGTTAAATGTGATTTTTGAGAGTTGGAATCAACTCAAAATCTAGTATGGTTTAAATTTGAAAAATGTTTGAATGCAGAAAAGCTTCCGCCTTGTTATTTTTACCATGGGTGATCTATAGATCCAAATGACTTGAATACAACGGGCTTGGATTCAGCATTCTCAGACCTTTCTAACAAAATTGGTCTCATTCAATTTGGTGTACTGAATCGATCTGGGTTGATTTTTGAAGTTGGGTACAGAAGTGAGTTTGAAACAAAATGAAAAAGGTTTAATTCAAATAACTAGGCTGCGCGGGAAAAGTTAACGGGCCGGCCTGCTAAGCGCAGTGCTCCCGCGGGCTGCTTAAGTGGGTGTCCCCACTCGTCAGTGAGACAGGGAGGGGCGAAGCGGTACGGGGCGATGTGGATCGTTCGATCTAGTTCTAATCCAACGGCTGAGAGTCATCGTCGACGTTGAGCAACGCCGGAGAGAAAGAAACCTAGCGCGTCCAATGAGGGGTGCTGGGGGCTCACCGGGGTGCAGGCGAGGGTCGGCGAGGCGGGTGAACGACGAAGTCGACGACGGCGAACTCAGGGGTGGTCGCGGCAGCTCCTGGGGTGGACGAAATCGATGGCGCCCTTCTTCTCCAGAGGCGGCGGGCTCCGGTGAAATTCTGGCGAGGTGGTGCTTGCCTTGCTCTGGGAATGGTGTGGCACAATCAGTGAGGAGAGGGGAGTGAGATGGTGTGAAGAAATCGAGCGGGGGTGGCCTCTATTTATAATCGAGCGAGGGGACCGACGGGGCGCACGGTGAGCTCGTCGGGGGCGATGTTACAGGCGGCTATTGGCATGGGCGAAGGTAGGGGCGGTGCGGTGTTCCCTGGAGATGCTCAACGACATGGTTTTGAGGCGTGGGGCGGTGCGGCTTGGTCTGGAACATGCGACGCTCTGCGTGGCAGAGGCGGCGTCTTCGACGGCGAGCGGTGGCTATGCGCCACGGGGCGACGAACGAGGATGTCTGGTGGTCTCCTGGGTCAGTGGGGATTGTGTATGCACGCGGTGAGGGTGGCGCGCGGTCTGTGGGCGCTGGTCGAGGGTGGCGCTCTGGCGCACGCTCGGCATGGTTGCTGGCAAGGTTGGCATGGTTCATGCGTGTGGTCCAGGGCTTGGTAACGCTCACGGCTGGGATAGTGAGTGGCGGTGGACGGTGGGCTGCCTCCCAGACATGCTGGCTAGGCTTGCTTTTCTTCCTAGCTTGCTGTCGACATGGGGGTGACATGGGTGTGCTCGGCTGTTCACCATTGATGGCAATGCCAAGCTTACAGTGAGGCTAAGGGTTAGTTTAGGTTGTTAGATGATCTACTAAGGCTAGTGGTGTCCAGAGAGGGAACAAGTTAGGCTTCAATCACTACTCACTATAGTGTTTAGATTTTGTATGATTTGTGTCTGCAACCTGTTTCATGAAATGGCCGCATGAAATCAAGTTTTGAATTTTGAAAATATTTTTGGTGGGTTTGCTAGATTGGTGCTAGTGAGTCTGCAGATGCTTGGGTTTTGAAAGTTGAGCTTGTTTGAGTGGTTTTTGAAAAAGTGGGATCTTCCCATATGATAAAGATTCAATTTTGAATTGTCCTTTAAACTAAGCATTTGAAATTTTCTGGATGATCACAAAGTGGGCCTTGATACCTGGTTATGAGTACATTCAAGGGGTGCAAAGATCCAGAAAATTTTCCATTAGGTTCTGAAAGTTTGAGACAGCCAAAGTAGGCATGGGAGTTAAATTGGTCAAAATGACCATTCCTTTATTTTATTGGTTTTGATTTATTTGTCTTTAGGAAAAGTTTGGGAAATGTTTAGATGATGTTTATTTCACCTAAGAAACATTTTACAATCAAGGAAACAAACAAACAAGGTGGTTCAAAAGAATTTCAAAATCCATGCATACACATATGCATGCCTTCATAATTTTATTTAGCAAAGTTTTTGTTAACTCTAAATTTTGATGATTAGAGTTTGATGATTTAAGTTTAATATTTTTGGGTTGTTACAAACCTTCCCCCCTTAAACAAAATCTCGTCCCGAGATTTGAAAAAGGACGAAAAGATTACCTAGGATTTGAAGAGATCGGGAAACTCCGTCCTGATGTTATCTTCGCGTTCCCAGGTAGCTTCCTCTTCTGTGTGGTTGCTCCACTGAATCTTGAGAAACTTGATGCTTCGGGTTCGGGTAGTTCGAAAAGCTTCTTCCAAAATACGGATGGGTACTTCGGGATAGGTCAGGTCATCGTTGATCTCTATGGTCCGATGATCGATATTCTTGAACACTTCGGTCTTCTCTGGGACTTCGAGACACTTGCGAAGTAACAAGATATTGTGCATGGCTGACATCTCTTCGGGTAGTTCCAATTGATACGATACTTCTCCTCGATGGTTCAGAATTTTGAAAGGTCTGATATATCTGGGGGCTAACTTTCATTTGAGTTGGAAACGCTGCACTCCCTTCAATGGCGACACTTTCAGATAAACAAGATCTCCTATGTTGAAGGTGAGGTCTCGACGTCTCTTGTCGGCGTAACTCTTCTGTCGAGATTAGGCGGTCTTGAGGTGCTCACGAATCTTGTGAACCTTCTCTTCTTCTTCTCGTAGGATGTCGGGTCCGAAGATCTGACTCTCTCCTACTTCCGACCAGTTCAAAGGGGTGCGACACTTCCTTCCGTACATGAATTCAAATGGGGCCATTTGCAAACTGGCTTGATAACTATTGTTGTATGAAAATTCTGCAAACGGCAGACAGTCTTCCCACTTGGATCCATATTCTAACACGCATGCTCTTAGCATATCTTCGAGTATTTGGTTTACTCGCTCTGTTTGTCCATTGGTATGAGGGTGATACGCTGTGCTGAAATCTAGACGGGTTCCTAAACCTTCTTGGACTTTCTTCCAGAATCTCGAGGTAAACTGAGTTCCTCGATCCGATACTATGTTCTTGGGGACTCCGTGCAAACTGACGATTCTAGCGATGTATAACTCCGCTAGTTTCGAACTCTGATATGTGGTCTTGACGGGCAAGAAATGGGCGACTTTGGACAATCTGTCCACTATGACCCAGATAGAGTCATTTCCTCTACTAGAAGTAGGTAGTCCAGTGATAAAGTCCATTCCTACAGAATCCCATTTCCATTCCTGAATCTGCAAGGGTTGCAACAATCTAGCGGGTCTTTGATGTCCTGCCTTTACTCGCTGACATATATCACACTTGGCGATATAGCTTCCGATTTCTCTCTTCATCTTATGCCACCAAAATTGCTCTTTTAAATCTTGATACATCTTAGTTCCTCCGGGATGGATAGAATAAAGAGTATCATGAGCCTCCTTCAAAATAACTCCTTTCAACTCGGAATCTTCTGGTACACAAAGGCATCCTTTGTACCACTGTCGAGGTCCCAACCTTTAAAAAGATTGATCCCTCCTGTGTTTACAATGCTAGTCCCTGGATCAATAGCTAGCATCCACAGTTAAGATGTAATATCAAGAAACAAAGGTCATAATATAACTTTATAACCAGGAATAACATAATTTTATTACATCTTTCATAGCTCATATGGCTATTACATTACATTGCATTGCAGCGGAATAACTATAAGCATGGGGTCCTTCATCTTCAAAGTGCCACAGGCAGATGTTGGTTGTAGACTTTGTAATCCTAATCAATCAATCTTCACTAAAATCAATCAAACCTGCAACATATAAGTTACAGCCACAAAGGGTCAATACATTTGAATTGTATTGGCAAGTGATACTATGGTAGTATTGTGGAGTCTATCAACTATATGCATTTGGCTAAGTGGAGTTGAGGATTGCATTGCTCAAAATAGATTTTTCCTTAACATTTGAAAATACTAAGTTTTTGCTTGGCAAAAACATTTTCTCAATCAAAGATTTCAAGATCCTTGTACCAAGCCATCTCTCCATCAATGATTGAAGAATTCAAACAACCCTTGTTCAATCCACAAGTTTTAATTTAGAAATTTGAATGATGAGATTCTTGATTGCTTCCATGTCTTGATGCTCAAATTGTCCTTTACCAGGGACATGGCTAAGTACTTAGATTTTACACTCTGCAGAGGTGGTGCACTTTCCCCACAAGACTTGGTTCCCCAAGACAAGATCTTTCAGAAGCCTTCCCTTAGACCAAAATGGACGCGCTCCAACCTATCATACACTACCACCCACTGTCCATATGGCTAAGTTCTTGCAACCTATATGATCATGGCAGAGACCATATTGCCAAGTGGTTGCACTTGAAGCTTCTCAACATTTGACATCTCAAATCTCTTTGTGCCTGGGTGGCATACCACAAGTGAGATACATAATCCAAGTCTATGGCATTGTGAACCACTCAACCAAACTCCACCAAGCAAGCCCATTCCACCCAGGTGATTCATTAACTTAGTTGCTTTATTAAACAAAACTTAAGTCCTCAGACTTAGAATATTTTTCCATAGTGTGAATATATATTCCACCCATGTTTTCTATTAGCTAGGCTAAGCTTGGTAGTAGTAGGAATCTCTAACTTAGGAAAATCCTACTAAGTATTCATCTACTAGGTTTTCCTTATAGCAAGGTCTATACTTAGCAAAAATTTATGCAAGTTTTACTTAGCAAAATCACTAATGCATGGTGAAAGTAATGGGACAAAAGAATGAAGCATCACTTGCCTTTTTGGTAGGGAATGGTAGTTCACTCCTTGATCTTGCTAGTCTCACACTTCACTACAAGTCAATCAAGCAAACACAAATTCAATTCACATTCCAAACCAATAATCATTCAAACAAATTCACACACACAAGACAATGGAAACCAATTCATGCATGGGAGCATGAACAAGGTAGTTTTATTTTGCAAAGGGTCTCTATGGGGTTTCTAAACTTTGTAATATCCAAATTGGTCATTTACCAAAGTGGCAAAGTCATTAGCAAGAGGGTTTTGTCCAAATACTATTTTTAATTCCATTCATCATTTCATGTGGTGAAAAATGTTTTTATTAAGGCAAAACTCTTAAGTTGTTCACCAAATGAGTTGCTATTGCAAAACTTGGTGTTTTTAGGTCAGTAGGTTTGGTCCAAAACATTTCCTTAAAGTTTTCTTTTCATAAATATTTTTATAACAAAAACCATTCTTTTTATTTGGCTAGAAAATGACTAAGTCAAATAATCCAACCTAAATCTTACAAAAATCATTTTTAACACCAAGGGTTGGTTCCTAGGGTCAGTAAGGTCACAACAATCCATTTTGCAAAAGTTTTAATCCAAAAATCATTTTTGAACAATTTTTATACTCTAAACAAGCATACATAAGTTTCTGCAAATTCAAACAAGATAACAGATACTATTTGCTAAACTAACTCCACAGTTGGATAGGGCTTGTTTTCCTGAATCCATTGATATAAAATTTGTAATTTTTGGACGTGTGGTTTGAAAGTTACAAAGGTTTGAAGTTTGCAAATAAATCTGATTCAAAAATCTGTTTTCACTCAAACACTGGCCACGCGTCGAGCCGTGATTGGCCGATACCGATTCGTCTGGATCGCGTGCTGCAGCGCGTTGGATTAAGTCATATCGTGCGGCCCTGAACGCGTACCCTTTCACGTTTAAGTGAATCTTTCGCAGCCAATGGATCTGCATCTAACGGTCGCTGCGCGTTTGACCTAAAAGGAGCGGCGCTAACGGCGGCTGTGCGGCGGCGATGGGCAGATGGCGGCGGCGTTGGCGAGGCAGGAAGTGAGGAAGAGGGGGAGGATGCTCACCGGGTTCATGGAGCGACACTGATGCTCAACGTGGGACTGGTCCGTCGAGGGGCGCACGGGGACGGGCAGAATTCCTCGCCGGAGTTGGTTCTGGCGGCGGACGCGCTCGGTCGAGGTCGAAGACGATGCTGTGGTCCACGGGAAGACAAACGGAGGACGGGGTTAGCTGCGCAAGACCATGGCAAAGATGTGTGCGTGAACGGAAGGGGTCGGGGTGGTCTGGAATTACCGGAGGAGCTCGACGGAGGCGAGACAGACGGCGGCGCTCAGAACTTTTGTCGAAGACGGCTTCCTGGGGCGCCCGCGGTTGAACGAAGTGTACCAGGAGATGCGTAAGCGAGTGGTGAGTGTGCTCGTGTGCTCGGGGAGGCAGGAGGTGGTGTGGCTCGGCCGTATTCGTCGGTGGAAGCTCGTCGGAGACGGAGCTGTTCGAGGACAAATTGCGACGGCCTGGAGGCGTGCTCGGGGGAGGAAACGGAGGGGAAACGGAGAGGAGTGATTGGTGATTTAACACGCGTGATCACTGCAGGGTTTACTCGTGACATTAAAGCGAATTAAGTCTGAGGAATCAAGTCTGCAACGGTGAAGTGAGGAGGAAGAACAGTTCGCGGGGTGGGGAAGAAGAGCAGTAGGGTGTGGGGTCCGCTGGCAGTGAAAGAAAGGAAGAAGGGGAGGGGTCCTACTTGTCGGTTGCTCCGAGGGTTCTTTCTACGGTGGAAAACGCTTCGCTGCGGTGGGGTGGAAATTGGGCTAGGTGGGCTGTTTGGGCTGGCTCAGTTGGGTCAGTCCATTCCCACTTTTTTTTCTGTCTGATTGTTTTTCTATTTTCCAATTCTGTTTTGAAAATTCAATCAACTAACAATGTCCAAAACAAATCAAACATTCACCAAACCTTGCACTATGAATTTGGTTCTGTTTGGTAACCTGAACCAAAATCCTAAATAAAATAAATAATACTTTAATCTTTTTAGGTTCCATCCTTAATTAAATAAGTAGGCCATGGTTTATTAATTAAATGGAGTTTTTGTTGTTTATTAATAAAATCTTTATTTGAAATCCAAATGTTTTCAAAATCAAATTAGTAGGTATCATTTGGAAGTAAATAATACTTGGATACTTGTTTCAAACAAAATATTATTTTACTTTAGGGTCCAATATTAGTTAAATAAAATGGGCCAAGGTTTATTAATCAAATAGGATTTGATTTTATTAATAAAATCTTTATTTGAAACTTAAATATTTTTAAAACCAAATCAGTGGGTTTTATTTGGGAAATATAGAATACTTGGAGATTTGTTTTAAAATAAAATAACATTTTATTTTAGGGTCCATTATTATTTAAATATAATAGACTTTCATTATTATTTCAAATAGGTTTTATTTTATTGAGATATTTATTTTGAAATCTAAAATAAAGCCAAAACATTTTAGTAGATTTTATTAGAGAATATAAAATACTTGGAAAACTTATTTAAATTAAACAAATAAGTTTTTGATGGTTTATAAATGATAGAACCTTTATTAACAAAACTTGGATATTAAATCCTTATTAATTTATTTTAAATAAACCTTTGCTAATTTTATTTAGAATAAAATGTTTTAATTCCAAAGCTTGGCCAAGGTTTAATTTGGCTTTATAAAATAATCTTTATTTATAAATCCATCTTTTCTTTTGAATACCAAATCTTTTATTAAGAGATCCAAAATAGTATTTTAAATATTTTTTATTTTCCTTTAGTAAAAGTTTATCTTTTTAAATCTCTTTAGGATTTATTTGATTCAAATTGGTTTGAGGTTCCATTTGAATTCAAAAAGTTTCTTCTGGCCCTGAAAATCAAACAAAGTTTTATTTATTCATTTATTTTTCACATTACAAGATTTGGAAAATCTTGGGATGTGACAGGCTACCACCCTTAAAATAAATCTCGTCCCGAGATTTGGGAAGGCAGGGTTACAAGCAAGTTCAAAACAACTAGGGTACTACCACCCTTAAAAATTTTCAAACAAAAATTACATATTGTCCTTCTTGGGATCCTGGAAAAACTTCTCTAAGCAGATTTTTGCTTTGTTTCTATACTTGACTCATGGGCCAAGGTTGAGTTTCTCCATAGGCTTGTTCAACTTGTTTTTCATCCTTTCTGGACAGTTGCTTGCATAATGTCCTGGTTCCTTGCAGTTGAAACAATGAATGTCCTTGAGTTCTTTACGTGGCTCTTGTGGGCAAGTTGCTACATAGTGGCCTGGTTCTTTGCAGTTGTTGCACCACACTTGGTCAATCTCTTTATTCTTCTTGTTCTCTGGGCATCCACTGGAGTAGTGTCCCATTTTCTTACATTTACGACATTGTGCAAGGCTCATGTCTTGCTTGGGCTTCTTGATTTTCTTTGATCCTTTGAATTGGGTTGTCTTGTTTGGATGTAGGAGTGGTCCTTTTCCTTTGGTAGACTTGGATCCTTCTTGTTTCCTTTGTTCTACCATGGCATAGATGGGACATTGGTCAGGAGTATGATCACTTCCTTCACAAAGGTAGCAAGTAGCTTGAGAGGTGGGGCATTGTCCAACAGGATGATCTTCTTCACAATTGGGGCATTGTCCTTCATGCTCCTTGGAAGTATGATCCTTGTCTCCACAAATAATGCAAGTTGGGGCTCCATCTAGAACAACATTCTTGTCATCCTTGTTATCATAAACTCTTTTGGGATAGTTTTCTTCCATGCTGATCATTTGATTAGTCACCTTAAGCATCAGTTGGGATTGTTCCTCCAAAAACCTTTGTAGTGCTGGATCTTTATCACTATTGTTGACTATGAACTGAGCTGTCAGTTGGTTCAACTGATGTTGGGTTGCTATGAGCTCTCTCATGCTGTCAGCTTGGTTGGTGTTGGTGTCATCAACCTTCGAGTCCTTTGGAGTAGTCATCTGTTTGGGTTGAAGGGGAATTAGAATAGGCAAGATATTTCTAAGGAGTCAATCCTAATCACACACATCACAATTCACACAAGCAATGTGCTTGCAATCACAAACCAAACAATTCACTCAAACAACAAGGTTCAAGCACATACTTTGGCAACAAAATATTTTTGTTACACCACATAAGTTGGTGGTTTTGTCTTAACTAAAATATGGTGGTCCATCTATATGGTTCACTTGTGATCTTTCCATCCTTCTTGGTTGATTCTTCTTGTATGAGTTCATGATTTCCTTGAGAAAAACTCTTGGTTGCAATTCTTCAAAGTTGTTGATGGTTGTTGATGGCTCCTTCTTATTTTGCATTCCTTCAGTCTCTAAATCTTGAGTAGGATTTCCTTGTTTCACTTGTAGTCCTTAGTAGTTTACAAGTTGGAAGTCCTTGGTGAATATGCTGAAGATGTTGAAGTCATTGGATTAGAGTTGAAGATGTTGAAGTCATTAGAGTTGAAGAAGTTTGAAGAAGTCCTTTGCACATGGTGTAGTCTTTGGCCATGGGTAGGTTTTTCCATCAAGTTGAAGTAGAAGAGATGTAGAGTTGAAACTAAAATGGTTGAGGAAGAGTTTACAAGTGTTTTTGTAAATAAGTTTTTGGAACAAATATACTCCTATTTTTCTAAGGGTTTTTGTCCAATCCTAGGTTTACAAATCCTACAGGCAACACAATGCTCTGATACCATCTGTCGAGGTCCCAACCTTTAAAAAGATTGATCCCTCCTGTGTTTACAATGCTAGTCCCTGGATCAATAGCTAGCATCCATAGTTAAGATGTAATATCAAGAAACAAAGGTCATAATATAACTTTATAACCAGGAATAACATAATTTTATTACATATTTCATAGCTCATATGACTATTACATTACATTGCATTGCAGCGGAATAACTATAAGCATGGGGTCCTTCATCTTCAAAGTGCCACAGGCAGATGTTGGTTGTAGACTTTGTAATCCTAATCAATCAATCTTCACTAAAATCAATCAAACCCGCAACATATAAGTTACAGCCATAAAGGGTCAATACATTTGAATTGTATTGGCAAGTGATACTATGGTAGTATTGTGGAGTCTATCAACTATATGCATTTGGCTAAGTGGAGTTGAGGATTGCATTGCTCAAAATAGATTTTTCCTTAACATTTGAAAATACTAAGTTTTTGCTTGACAAAATCATTTTTCTCAATCAAAGATTTCAAGATCCTTGTACCAAGCCATCTCTCCATCAATGATTGAAGAATTCAAACAACCCTTGTTCAATCCACAAGTTTTAATTTAGAAATTTGAATGATGAGATTCTTGATTGCTTCCATGTCTTGATGCTCAAATTGTCCTTTACCAGGGACATGGCTAAGTACTTAGATTTTACACTCTGCAGAGGTGGTGCACTTTCCCCACAAGACTTGGTTCCCCAAGACAAGATCTTTCAGAAGCCTTCCCTTAGACCAAAATGGACGCGCTCCAACCTATCATACACTACCACCCACTGTCCATATGGCTAAGTTCTTGCAACCTATATGATCATGGCAGAGACCATATTGCCAAGTGGTTGCACTTGAAGCTTCTCAACATTTGACATCTCAAATCTCTTTGTGCCTGGGTGGCATACCACAAGTGAGATACATAATCCAAGTCTATGGCATTGTGAACCACTCAACCAAACTCCACCAAGCAAGACCATTCCACCCAGGTGATTCATTAACTTAGTTGCTTTATTAAACAAAACTTAAGTCCTCAGACTTAGAATATTTTTCCATAGTGTGAATATATATTCCACCCATGTTTTCTATTAGCTAGGCTAAGCTTGGTAGTAGTAGGAATCTCTAACTTAGGAAAATCCTACTAAGTATTCATCTACTAGGTTTTCCTTATAGCAAGGTCTATACTTAGCAAAAATTTATGCAAGTTTTACTTAGCAAAATCACTAATGCATAGTGAAAGTAATGGGACAAAAGAATGAAGCATCACTTGCCTTTTTGGTAGGGAATGGTAGTTCACTCCTTGATCTTGCTAGTCTCACACTTCACTACAAGTCAATCAAGCAAACACAAATTCAATTCACATTCCAAACCAATAATCATTCAAACAAATTCACACACACAAGACAATGGAAACCAATTCATGCATGGGAGCATGAACAAGGTAGTTTTATTTTGCAAAGGGTCTCTATGGGGTTTCTAAACTTTGTAATATCCAAATTGGTCATTTACCAAAGTGGCAAAGTCATTAGCAAGAGGGTTTTGTCCAAATACTATTTTTAATTCCATTCATCATTTCATGTGGTGAAAAATGTTTTTATTAAGGCAAAACTCTTAAGTTGTTCACCAAATGAGTTGCTATTGCAAAACTTGGTGTTTTTAGGTCAGTAGGTTTGGTCCAAAACATTTCCTTAAAGTTTTCTTTTCATAAATATTTTTATAACAAAAACCATTCTTTTTATTTGGCTAGAAAATGACTAAGTCAAATAATCCAACCTAAATCTTACAAAAATCATTGTTAACACCAAGGGTTGGTTCCTAGGGTCAGTAAGGTCAAAACAATCCATTTTGCAAAAGTTTTAATCCAAAAATCATTTTTGAACAATTTTTATACTCTAAACAAGCATACATAAGTTTCTGCAAATTCAAACAAGATAACAGATACTATTTGCTAAACTAACTCCACAGTTGGATAGGGCTTGTTTTCCTGAATCCATTGATATAAAATTTGTAATTTTTGGACGTGTGGTTTGAAAGTTACAAAGGTTTGAAGTTTGCAAATAAATCTGATTCAAAAATCTGTTTTCACTCAAACACTGGCCACGCGTCGAGCCGTGATTGGCCGATACCGATTCGTCTGGATCGCGTGCTGCAGCGCGTTGGATTAATTCATATCGTGCAGCCCTGAACGCGTACCCTTTCGCGTTTAAGTGAATCTTTCGCAGCCAATGGATCTGCATCTAACGGTCGCTGCGCGTTTGACCTAAAAGGAGCGGCGCTAACGGCGGTTGTGCGGCGGCGATGGGCAGACGGCGGCGGCGTTGGCGAGGCAGGAAGTGAGGAAGAGGGGGAGGATGCTCACCGGGTTCGTGGAGCGACACTGATGCTCAACGTGGGACTGGTCCGTCGAGGGGCGCACGGGGACGGGCAGAATTCCTCGCCGGAGTTGGTTCTGGCGGCGGACGCGCTCGGTCGAGGTCGAAGACGATGCTGTGGTCCACGGGAAGACAAATGGAGGACGGGGTTAGCTGCGCAAGACCATGGCAAAGATGTGTGCGTGAACGGAAGGGGTCGGGGTGGTCTGGAATTACCGGAGGAGCTCGACAGAGGCGAGACAGACGGCGGCGCTCAGAACTTTTGTCGAAGACGGCTTCCTGGGGCGCCCGCGGTTGAACGAAGTGTACCAGGAGATGCGTAAGCGAGTGGTGAGTGTGCTCGTGTGCTCGGGGAGGCAGGAGGTGGTGTGGCTCGGCCGTATTCGTCGGTGGAAGCTCGTCGGAGACGGAGCTGTTCGAGGACAAATTGCGACGGCCTGGAGGCGTGCTCGGGGGAGGAAACAGAGGGGAAACGGAGAGGAGTGATTGGTGATTTAACACGCGTGATCACTGCAGGGTTTACTCGTGACATTAAAGCGAATTAAGTCTGAGGAATCAAGTCTGCAACGGTGAAGTGAGGAGGAAGAACAGTTCGCGGGGTGGGGAAGAAGAGCAGTAGGGTGTGGGGTCCGCTGGCAGTGAAAGAAAGGAAGAAGGGGAGGGGTCCTACTTGTCGGTTGCTCCGAGGGTTCTTTCTACGGTGGAAAATGCTTCGCTGCGGTGGGGTGGAAATTGGGCTAGGTGGGCTGTTTGGGCTGGCTCAGTTGGGTCAGTCCATTCCCACTTTTTTTTCTGTCTGATTCTTTTTCTATTTTCCAATTCTGTTTTGAAAATTCAATCAACTAACAATGTCCAAAACAAATCAAACATTCACCAAACCTTGCACTATGAATTTGGTTCTGTTTGGTAACCTGAACCAAAATCCTAAATAAAATAAATAATACTTTAATCTTTTTAGGTTCCATCCTTAATTAAATAAGTAGGCCATGGTTTATTAATTAAATGGAGTTTTTGTTGTTTATTAATAAAATCTTTATTTGAAATCCAAATGTTTTCAAAATCAAATCAGTAGGTATCATTTGGAAGTAAATAATACTTGGATACTTGTTTCAAACAAAATATTATTTTACTTTAGGGTCCAATATTAGTTAAATAAAATGGGCCAAGGTTTATTAATCAAATAGGATTTGATTTTATTAATAAAATCTTTATTTGAAACTTAAATATTTTCAAAACCAAATCAGTGGGTTTTATTTGGGAAATATAGAATACTTGGAGATTTGTTTTAAAATAAAATAACATTTTATTTTAGGGTCCATTATTATTTAAATATAATAGACTTTCATTATTATTTCAAATAGGTTTTATTTTATTGAGATATTTATTTTGAAATCTAAAATAAAGCCAAAACATTTTAGTAGGTTTTATTAGAGAATATAAAATACTTGGAAAACTTATTTAAATTAAACAAATAAGTTTTTGATGGTTTATAAATGATAGAACCTTTATTAACAAAACTTGGATATTAAATCCTTATTAATTTATTTTAAATAAACCTTTGCTAATTTTATTTAGAATAAAATGTTTTAATTCCAAAGCTTGGCCAAGGTTTAATTTGGCTTTATAAAATAATCTTTATTTATAAATCCATCTTTTCTTTTGAATACCAAATCTTTTATTAAGAGATCCAAAATAGTATTTTAAATATTTTTTATTTTCCTTTAGTAAAAGTTTATCTTTTTAAATCTCTTTAGGATTTATTTGATTCAAATTGGTTTGAGGTTCCATTTGAATTCAAAAAGTTTCTTCTGGCCCTGAAAATCAAACAAAGTTTTATTTATTCATTTATTTTTCACATTACAAGATTTGGAAAATCTTGGGATGTGACAACCACAAAACTCCTTCTTCATCCTCGGTGAATCCGGGTACTTTGCATGTACCGATACGACGCTTGATTCCATAAATACTGGCATTTCCCTTCTGCGCCTCTTTAATCTGACTGATCAAAGTGGGCTGGAGTTCTATGCTAGCCAGAAATCCTTCACTTACTAATTCCATCCGAAAATCTTCCATCTCTTTGTGCAGACTTGGTTGCTCCTTTAAAATCATGGAGTTCAAGCGGCATGGCAATCTGCTAAGGGCATCGGCTACTACGTTGGCTTTACCAGGGTGATAGTGAATGTCCAGATCGTAATCCTTGATTAGCTCAATCCATCTTCTCTGCCTCATATTCAGCTCCTTCTGAGTGAATATATACTTTAGGCTCTTGTGATCTGAATAAATCTCACAACGGTTTCCCATCAGGCTCCATGTCTTCAGGGCTACAACTACGGCTGCGAGTTCGAGGTCATGGGTTGGGTAGTTTTGCTCATGTTGCTTCAATTGTCGAGATAGATAAGATATAACTTTGCCTTCTTGCATTAGCACACATCCGAGACCAATATTGGATGCATCACAATACACATCGAAGGGCTTCGTGATATCTGGCATGATCAAGATTGGGGCTGAAATCAATCTCCTCTTGAGTTTTTGAAAACTTGCTTCACACTTGTCGGTCCATTCAAACTTCTTGTCCTTCTTCAGCAATTGGGTCATGGGTCTGGCGATACTCGAGAATCCTTCTACGAATTTGCGGTAATATCCCGCCAATCCGAGAAATGCACGAACATGGGTTTGAGTGGTTGGGGCTTGCCAATCTTCTACGTCTTTCACTTTGGTAGGGTCAACGGCAATTCCTCCTGCTGATACAATGTGACCGAGGAATCCTACCTCCTGTAACCAGAATTCGCATTTGCTAAACTTTGCATACAGCTGATGCTCTCTAAGGGTTCCAAGAATGGTCCTTAGGTGTAGCTCACGTTCTTCTTCTGATTTGGAATAAATCATAATGTCATCGATGAAAACAACGACAAACTTATCCAGGAAGTCCATAAAAATCTTATTCATGTGATTCATGAAATAAGCGGGGGCATTGGTTAATCCAAAAGACATGACCGTATACTCATACAATCCATATCTGGTGGTAAAGGCAGTCTTTGGAATATCCTCTGCATGAATTTTGAGTTGATGATAGCCAGTCCTAAGATCAATCTTACAAAACACTTTCGCACCGGTTAACTGATCAAACAAATCTTCTATCTTGGGCAAGGGGTACTTGTTCTTGATGGTGACATCATTCAATTTCCGATAATCCGTACACAAACGGTTACCTCCATCCTTCTTGTCCACAAACAAGACAGGTGATCTCCAAGGTGACGCACTTGTTTGAATCAATCCAATTTCCAGCATAGAATCCAGTTGCTTCTTCAGTTCTGCGAGCTCTGACGGGTTCATACTATATGGTCTCTGGGCTATGGGTTCGGTTCCAGGAATTACTTCAATGATAAACTCGATATCCCGATCTGGGGGCATACCGGGCAAAACATCTGGAAATACATCGGGGTATTCACAGACTATCCGGACTTGGTCAATGGTAGGTTGGGCTATACTCTTGTTGCATTTGAATTGGCGAGGTAAGGTTTCAGATATATGCTCGACTGATATTCCGGCGGTACTAGTCATGGTTATGGCTTTCTTGGCACAATCAATTAACCCTTTATGTTTGGACATCAGATCCATTCCTTGTACTACTTCCAATCCTTTAGTTCTGAGTACTATCAGATTTGCATAAAAATCTATGACATGGATTCAGATAGGGACGGCTTTGCAAATTTGCCTAGCCTTGGTGGTTGATCCGGGAATTTGAACAATCATAACATGCTTCAGTTTGGTTGGTTGAATTTTACTAGTGCAGGCAAATTCTTCGGTGACAAATGAGTGCGATGCACCAGAATCAAACAACACTCATGCAAGTACTGAATTAATAGAAAACATACCTAGCACGACGTCTGGCGCTTCCTGAGCTTCTTCAGCATGCATGAGAAAAAGACGGCCGTTGCGGTTGAGTGAATTCCCTGGGGCAAATCTTCTTCCTGGCTGACCACGACGCTGCTGCTGAGCTGGGACATTGGTATTGGGGGCTGTAGCATTCTTCTTTTGGGGGCACTCGTTGGAATAGTGGCCTTTATTTCCACAGTCATAACAGGTCACTTGCGACTTGTCCTTGGCTGCTACAGGCACAGCATTGCTTCCAGTCCTCGGGGCAGTGTTGGTGTTGGCGGTAACATTGTTGTTGTTGAACTTGGGTGGGGCACGATTGAAATTGCTAGAGTTGCCAGGGTTGTTGTGATTTCCTCCGGGTCTAGGGTTTCCACGGTTGGGATAGGTCGGACGGTTCATCGGGGGTCTATTGGTTCTTGGGGCAAATCCTGGAGATGGGTTAGGGCGATACTTTGGGATCTGATGGGTTCCTGGTTGATGCATCATGCGACGCTTGCGGTTCTCATTGGCTTGGTTGATCTTTCCTTCCATCTAGATAGCAGAGTCGACAAGGGCTTAAATATCCGCAAAGGGGATATTGACTAACACCGCCTGCATCTCATCATGCAGACCATTCAGGAATCTTTCTTTCTTCTTGGCTTCAGTGTCTATTTCATCCGGGGCATACCTAGCTAATGACAAAAATTTGTCACGGTATTCCACTACAGTCATCCTTCCTTGCTTCAGCTCTCTGAACTCGTCTCTCATTCTCTTGATCAAACTCGGTGGCACATGGGTTCTGCTAAACTTGACCTTGAATTCCTCCCAGGTCATCATCTGGCCTCCGGTCATTGTGCGAACACTGTTCCACCATGCTCTGGCATCTCCGGCTAGATAGTGGGTGGCAAACAGGACTTTCTCGTTGGCTTCCACTCCGGCTACTTCTAGGTTATTTTCCATGGTTTGCAGCTAATCATCGGCGTCTAGGGGCTCTTCGGACTTAGTGAAAACAGGTGGGTTCGTATTCTGGAAATTCTTAAGCTTAGATCCATGGTTATCCTGATTTCCGTGGCCTTGGTTGTTGTGGGCTAGCTGGGCTATCTGCTGAAGGGTGGCTACGTTGGCTTGACGTTCCGCTCTTTCAGCTTCACAGTCAGAAGTCAACATTTGCAGTATCTGCAACATCGGGTCCGGGGTTGAACCACTTCCTCCACGTGGCATCTGATGATTGAGATAGATCAGGAGACACGAGGGAAATTTCTAAGGTTTTGGGTCTTTAAAAAATTTTAAAGTTTGACTCAGATTTTTTTGCAACTTGCTTTTTCATTCATTCATTCATTCATAGCACACAGTACAACACACACCACAACAAAGAAAAGCAGATGGTTTTAAGAACCATTCTGAGAACTACGATACAATGGACCGAATACTATTCACTACATTTGGGCACTAGCGTAGTTGTGAGTGTTACTAAAAGTGATCTAGGGTGCAAAATTTGATGTAAGCTTTGAAATAATTTTGGAGTAGCGTGAATTTTTATGAAAGAGTCCAAGAGGTAAGAATGAGAATAAGTTTTTGTAAATATTTGCTAGCGTGAATTTTTATGAAAGAGTCCAAGAGGTAAGAATGAGAATAAGTTTTTGTAAATATTTGTTTTCTTTGGTTTTGGAAACTAAGTTTTTGATTCAAACGTCCAATCTAACTAGGGTCTCCTATGGTCAGGATGGCTCTGATACCAACTTGTCAACACCCGGATTTTTAATCCTAGATGCCTGTTATGCCATACATCGCAATCCCAGGATTACCATTTTTGCGAGACATAACAGAATTGGATATCATAGTACATCATCCATTACAAACGATACATAAGTTCTTACACAAATAGGGATCTCATGATCCAGTTCTTAATACAACATCAAGCAGCGGAATACGTAATAATAACGGTAGCGTAGGCGAAGCTCCATCTTTGGAGTCACAGGCAATGCTGACGATGGGAGATGATCCTAGTTGTCGTAACCTTCCTGGGGTCCATCCTCCAGGTACTCCTCTTCATAGTCTGGCCATGGGAATAGCCAGGGACAAAGCCATGAGTACTCTTTAAATACTCGCAAACTAATACTAACAGGTAAAGGGGTTTTTGGATAATAGGACACTTGGCTCTAGGGTTGTTTTGCAAAAGCCAGATTTATCTCTACTAAGTTTAGAAGCAACGAATGCTCGTCACAATTTTATAACTCCTAAGTGGGAACTTGTATTTCATATCACAAATCTGTTGTGGTCAAGTCAAAGTTTCAAATCATTTCACAAGTCATTTTGAAATGTCTGACGGGGGAACAGTATGGCCACTCCAACTTTCCATAACCGCGGACGCGGCTATTCGAATAGTTTGACGCTTTGCAGAGATTGTACACTTTCACCACAACATTCGATACATCCGTCAGGAACAAATCCTGAATTCACCATACTCAGTATGCGGATAATCAATCCTAACCTTTCGATTACACGCCCTAGTATAAGCACCTCTCCTATGAGTTTGGCCTCCCAACCATGACCAACTGTCATCTTGGGTACTACACAGGTGGGCAATCTTCACAAGGTAGCCTCAGCTCAGACCTTGGCCATGAGGGAACTAATGCTAAGGTATATAAGTTTCCAGTCAAGCCCTACCCAATCTTCGGGTATTGTGGTTGTACGATAAAATTGGAATGCCATCGCATCCAGACAACCATCAGTTTTATAAAGGGCTAAGGCTCATACCTCATCGTTTTCATCACCCAAAATCATCAGGTGTTTGGAAACACATGTCCAAAACATTTCAATAGAATGATCCATCATTCCAAGGTTTTCATAACCATTTTTCCACCAAGTATTCCCATCTAAAGTTGATCAAGTTTTATGCTTAGCACTAGCATCTACAGATGGGGGTAAGCAATAATGAGGGGTGGTAAACTAGTGGAGTTCTAACTAAGTTCAATGTCATGCCTTAAGATGACATCAAGATTATCTAGCTTAGGCCAAATTTTATGCTCTTTATGCAAGTTTCAGATATCTTTCTAGTATCTATAATTCACTTAAGTAAACTCTAAAGAATAGCTTTGATAAATAAATAAAGTATAAAGCTTGTAAGTAAAAACTAGGATTGGTTGGTCAAGTGGGTTGGATCATATATGCTTAAGGCATATAGTGGGCAGAGTAACAAGTAGTGGGTTGTGGCATTAGTAGGGTATCTTGCAAGGGTTAGCTTGCATTGGTCCACTTAGTTAATAAAGCTTGCACAATATCAGTATAAGCTTGCTAAATTGCAAGTGTTAGCTTGCAAGGTTAATATCTTGCACATTCACTAGTAGTATTAGGCTTGCATAGGTATAGTATTAGCTTGCCTTGTGCAGAGCAGTGGTTGAAGTTCTCCTCGGCTTCTTCTTCGTAGTATCCTCCTTCCTCCTCGTATCCTTGGTCGGTACTAGCGTCTATAAATAAATACAAGGTACACAATCACCAAACAATACTTAACTACTTGCAATCATCACACACAAGGGTCCTATAGATGATCCAACATCATCACTAACATTACAAGATTAAAGCTTGGTTTAATTCTTTTTATTTTTAGAAAAGTAATTTCTACTCATTGAAAAACTACTTAAGATTTAATATTCTCCAAACCAAACATGGGATCATGTTGACACATGTCATCACCACATATTTTAGTCCATGGGAATGTGATTTAAAGTGGTGTCACAATTTAATAAGGTTTTACCCTTTTATTTTAATTATTTAAAGTGGCTAGAAATGCCTATGTAGCATTCTTTTATTACTTGAACATTATTTCTGAAGGTAAACCTATATATTTTTATATATTCTGAAAGGTATGGTTAAATGTGATTTTTGAGAGTTGGAATCAACTCAAAAGCTAGTATGGTTTAAATTTGAAAAATGTTTGAATGCAGAAAAGCTTCTGCCTTGTTATTTTTACCATGGGTGATCTATAGATCCAAATGACTTGAATCCAACGGTCCTGGATTCAGCATTCTTAGACCTTTCTAACAAAATTAGTTTCATTCAATTTGGTGCACTGAATTGATCTGGGTTGATTTTTGAAGTTGGGTACAGAAGTTAGTTTGAAACGAAATGAAAAAGGTTTAATTCAAATAACTGGGATGCGCGGGAAAAGTTAACGGGCCGGCCTGCTAAGCGCAGTGCTCCCACGGGCTGCTTAAGTGGGTGTCCCCACTCTTCAGTGAGACAGGGAGGGGCGAAGCGGTACGGGGCGATGTGGATCGTTCGATCTAGTTCTAATCCAACGGCTGGGAGTCATCGTCGATGTTGAGCAATGCCAGCGAGAAAGAAACCTAGCACGGCCAATGAGGGGTGCTGGGGGCTCACCGGGGTGTAGGCGAGGGTCGGCGAGGTAGGCGAATAACGAAGTCGATGACGGCGAACTCAGGGGTGATCGCGACAGCTCCTGGGGTGGCCGAAATCGATGGCGCCCTTCTTCTCCAGAGGCGGCGGGCTCCGGTGAAATTCCGGCGAGGTGGTGCTCGCCTGATCTGGGAACGGTGTGGCACGATCAGTGAGGAGAGGGGAGTGAGATGGTGTGAAGAAATTGAGCGGGGGTGGCCTCTATTTATAGTCGAGAGAGGGGACCGACGGGGCGCACGGTGAGCTCGTCGGGGGCGATGTTACAGGCGGCTATTGGCATGGGCGAAGGTAGGGGCAGTGCGGTGTTCCCTGGCAATGCTCAATGACATGGTTTTGAGGCGTGGGGCGGTGCGGCTTGGT
The DNA here is from genome assembly GCA_916181665.1 of Avena sativa. Taxonomy (NCBI): domain Eukaryota; kingdom Viridiplantae; phylum Streptophyta; class Magnoliopsida; order Poales; family Poaceae; genus Avena; species Avena sativa. Next base: position 146,921,819 of record OV702283.1, on the reverse strand, counting down.
CTGGAACATGCGACGCTCTGCGCGGAAGAGGCGGCGTCTTCGACGGCGAGCGGTGGCTGTGCGCCACGAGGTGGCGAACGAGGATGTCTGGTGGTCTCCTGGGTGAGGGCGGCGCGCGGTCTGTGGGCGCTGGTCGAGGGTGGCGCTCTGGCGCACGCTCGACATGGTTGCTGGTGAGGTTGGCATGGTTCGTGCGTGTGGTCCAGGGCTTGGTAACGCTCGCGGCTGGGACAGTGAGTGGCGGTGGACGGTGGGCTGCCTCCCAGACATGCTGGCTAGGCTTGCTTTTCTTCCTTGCTTGCTGTCGACATGGGGGTGACATGGGTGTGCTCGGCTGTTCACCATTCATGGCAATGCCAAGCTTACAGTGAGGCTAAGGGTTAGTTTAGGTTGTTAGATGATCTACTGAGTCTAGTGGTGTCCAGATAGGGAACAAGTTAGGCTTCAATCACTGCTCACTATAGTGTTTAGATTTTGTATGATTTGTGTCTGCAACCTGTTTGATGAAATGGCCGCATGAAATCAAGTTTTGAATTTTGAAAAGATTTTTGGTGGGTTTGCTAGATTGGTGCTAGTGAGTCTACAGATGCTTGGGTTTTGAAAGTTGAGCTTGTTTGAGTGGTTTTTGAAAAAGTAGGATCTTCCCATATGATAAAGATTCAATTTTGAATTGTCCTTTAAACTAAGCATTTGAAAGTTTCTGGATGATCACAAAGTGGGCCTTGATACCTGGTTATGAGTACATTCAAGGGGTGAAAAGATCCAGAAAGTTTCCATTAGGTTCTAAAAGTTTAAGACAGCCAAAGTAGGCATGGGAGTTAAATTGGTCAAAATGACCATTCCTTTATTTTATTGGTTTTGATTTATTTGTCTTTTGGAAAAGTTTGGGAAATGTTTAGATGATGTTTATTTCACCTAAGAAACATTTTACAAGCAAGGAAACAAACAAACAAGGTGGTTCAAAAGAATTTCAAAATCCATGCATACACATATGCATGCCTTCATAATTTTGTTTAGGAAAGTTTTTGTTAACTCTAAATTTTGATGATTAGAGTTTGATGATTTAAGTTTAATATTTTTGGGATGTTACACATATACTCTACGAATTACCATAAATAATATGCACACTGCGAGTGATAACAGCCACGACCCGCACATCCAGCTCCATGCGAGATGGAAAAGATACAGCTGAGTTCTTCGTCCCATTCCAAATCTCATGGTCAGCGCGTAATATACGGCGTAAGAATCACTGGCGACATTGGTTGTTAAGTCCTAGCTAATAAGTTCCTTTACCATTGGAACTTTTATAGTAGGTTATTACTTCATGGTAAATAACCTATAATCACAATATTATGAAAATAGTGTTTTCTGTCCTTTTTCAAATGCAGGTGATGACAACACTAGATTTGCAAAATACTTTACAGAAAATAATCAAAGGACATGAGCAAGTGTAAACTTGCCTTTTGTGATTTCAAGATTATGCACTCACGGTCTTCAAGATAATATAAGATCCAATAGTTGAAATCTGCATCATTGATCCGGTAAGGACTAATGTTTAAAGAAGCAAGATGAAATTATGCATAAGTAATGATATGCATTTTGTAAAACTCTCAATTTAAATCCCCAATACTTTGAGTGAAGTGAATTCAAATGATTCTTTTAAGAGTTGGTTTATCTTCAAATTTTAATTTATAAGTAATGATCTTTATAAGGAACCTAAGTGAGAATAATTCTTAATACACAGGTAAAGTATAAAGTAATGTGATTATGTTTAATTGTTATTTGGTGATTAAGGTAAGAGTCCTTGGTTTTGGTTGTTAAGAGTTGAAGAATTTACTATGATATTATTCTTTGAAGTGGCAAAAAGAATAACATTTGAAGAAAAGATTTCCTTTCTAAGATTTTATACTCAAGGTTTTATAACAATTGTGATTATTCTTACTTAAGAATTGCTTTTAAAGAATTTTTAGAAATAAGCAATAGATAACGATTTATTATTTAAATTATTAAAGACTTTTCTGATAATATATTTAATATTTGTTTTAGTGTAATATATTTATTCAAGACCTTAAAAATGAATTTTTTTTTAATATGATCTTTATTTTTATAAAATTCATCAAAGAATTAAGTGTCTTTAAATATTTACTTTATGTTTTATTTGTAAAACTCTAAGTTAGTATTTTTATAAAATAGTAAAGTTATTTTGATACATAAAAATGATTTTTATTTATTTTTAGGGTTTTGTTTTATTTTATAAAATTTCATTTAAGATTTAATGGGTTAATAATTATTTTACTTTATATTTATTTTAAATAACTAAATTTATATTTTTATTAGGTAGATATTATTTTTGTGGTCATTTTGATATATCATACGTATTTTTGGGATTTTTCTATATTTTTTTCTAGGGTATAAATTATGTTTAGGGGTAGTTTGGTCATTTAGTGATTTAATAAATATATTATTTTTTATTTTTCCTTTAAAATTGGTCTAAGCTTACGAGTGGGCCCATTTGGACCCAACTTGGCCCAACAGGCTCATTGTAACATCCCAAAAATATGAAACTTGGATCATCAAAGTCTAATCATCAAAATTTACGATTAACAAAAACTTTTCTAAATAAAAATATGAAAGCATGCATGTGTGTATGCATTCCAATTTGGATTCTTTTGAATTACCTTGCTTGTGTGTTTCTTTGCTTGTAAAAGGATTCTTAGGTGAAATAAACATCATCTAAACAATCCCCACACTTTTCCCAAAGACAAATAAATCAAAACAAACAAAATAATGGAATGGTTACTTTGGACAATTTAACTCCCATGCCTACTTTGGCTATCTCTAACTTTCAAAAGTTAATAGAAACTTGTTTGGATCTTTACACCCCTTGATAGTACTCATAACAAAGTACCAAGGCCCACCTTATGATCATCCAAAAACATTTGAATGCATAGTTTAAATGACAGTTCAAAATTGAATCTATATCATATGGGAAGATCCCACTTTTGCAAAAACCACTCAAACAAGCTCAACTTTCAAAACCCAAGCATCTACAGACTCACCAGCACATGCCTAGCACACCCACCAAAAATCTTTTCAAAATTCAAGACGTGAATTCATGCGGCCATTTCATCAAACACCTTGCAGATTCAAATCAAACAAAATCAAAACACTATAGTGTGCAGTGTTGTGGGCCTAACTTGTTCCCTCTCTGGACACCACTAGCCTTAGTAGATCATCTAACGACCCTAACTAATCCCTAGCACCACTGTAAGCTTGACAATGTCATCAATGGTGAACAGGCGAGAACACCCATGTCACCCCAGTGTGGACAGCAGGCTAGAGGAATAACTAGTCGTGCCAACCTTGTATGGGAGGTAGCCCATGCCTCACCGCCCCCTATCGACAAGCCCTGCCTCGCGGACAGCAGCCAGAACCGCCAGGAATGCCGCGCTCGTGCCGTTGTCGACCATGCCGACCCGCGCTGCAGTGCACGCGCCGTTCCCATTCAACCAGACCACCTCGAGCCCTCGCCGCCCGCCGACATGCTCCCCATCGTCCCAGGAGACCGCTAGACATGCCCATTTCACCGCCTGTATCCCGTAGCCACCGCTCGCCGTCGAAGACGCCGCCTCTGCCACGCAGAACGTCGATCGTTCTAGACCGTTTGCCACCGCCCCTACACGCGCATTAAAGCCATAGAGCATCGCCAGGAGACCATCGATCGATCGCCACCCTCGGCCATGCCTCTAGCAGCCCGTAGCCATGTCGCCACCGTCGCCTGCCCATCCCGTTCGGTCTTATCGTCGAGACTATAAATAGAGGCCTCCCCCGCTAGAACTCTTCACACCGTATCACTCCCCTCTCCTCACTGATCGTTCTACCCCGTTCCTGGAGCAAGGCGAGCAGCGCATCGCCGGAATTTGGCCGGAGCCCGCCGCTGCTGGAGAAGAAGGGAGCCAGTGATTAGAGCCGCCCTAGGAGGAGCTGCTAGTGCCAGGAGGTTCGCCGTTGTCGACTTCGTCATTCGCCCGCCTCGCCTAACTTCGCCTGAGCCCCGGTGAGCCTCCCACGACCCCCACCTGCCGCGTTAGGGTTCTGTCTCGCCGGCGCTGCCCGACGTGGACGATGAACCAGAGCCGTTGGATTAGAACTAGATCCAATGCACCACGTTCCCCCATACCGCTTCACACCCCCGTCTCACTAACGCGTGGGGACAGCAACTTAACCATCCCGCGTAAGAGCTATGCGTAGAAGGCCGGCCCATTTTCTCTTCCCACGCAGCCCACTCGTTTGAATTTGGATTTTCCATTTTCATTCAAACACAGTTCTGTACCTAGTTTCAAAAATCAACCCAGCTTGATTCAGTGAACCAAATTGAATGAAACCAATTTTGTTAGAAAGGTCTTGAAATGCTAAATCCAAGCCCATTGGATTCAAATCATTTGGATACGTAGATCAGGCTTGGTAAAAATAACAAGGCAGAATCTTTTGAGTTGATTCCAACTCTCAAGAATCACAATTGATCATACCTTTCAGAATATATAAAAATATATGGGTTTACTTATAGAAATAATGTTCAAGTAATAAAAGAATGCCACATAGGCATTTCTAGTCACTTATTTTTATTTAAAATAAAAAGGTTAAACCTTATTAAATTGTGACACCACTTTAAATCACATTCCCCTGAACTGAAATATGTGGTGATGACATGTGTCAACATGATCCCATGCTTGGTTTGGAGAATATTAAATCTTAAGTAGTTTTTCAATGAGTAGAAATTACTTTTCTAAAAATATAATCATTAAGTCAAGTGCTTGTAATGTTAGTGATGATGCTAGATCATCTATAGAACCCCTTTGTGTGATGATTGAAAGTAGTTAAGTATTGTTTGGTGATTGTGTACCTCATATTTATTTATAGACGCTAGTACCGACCAAGGATACGAGGAGGAAGGAGGATACTACGAAGAAGAAGCCGAGGAGAACTTCAAACACTGCTCTGCACAACGCAAGCCTAATTCTACTAGTTGAATGTGCAAGCTAACACTTGCAAGATATTATACTTTAGCAAGCCTTACCATGCCAACCATATGCCTTAAGCATATGTGTTTATACCCACATGATAACCCCATCCTAATTTTACTTGCAAGTTTTTTTTACTTTAGGTCTTTATCAAAGCTTTCTTTCAGAGTTTACTTAAGTGACTTGTAGATTCTAGGAAGTTAACTGAAGGTTGCATAAAGAGCCTAAAATTTGGCCTAAGCTAGATAATCATGATGTCATCCTAAGGCATGAGACTGAACCTAGTGAAAATATCACTAGTTTATCCTTCCTCATTAGTACTCACCCCCCCCCCCCGCGCTTATAGATGCTAGTGCTAAGCATAAAATTTGATCAACTTTAGATGGGATTACTTGGTGAAAATGGTTATAAAATCCTTAGAATGATGGATCATTCTACTAAGATGTTTTGACATGTCTTTCCGAACACCAGATGATTTTGGTGATGAAAATGTTGTATGGATGCGATACCATTCCAATTTTACCGTATAACCATAATACCCGAAGATTGGGTAGGGCTTGACTGGAAACCTATATACCTTAGTATTGGTTCCCTCACGGCCAAGGTCTGAGCTGAGGCTACCTTGTGAAGATTGTCCACCTGTGCAGTACCCAAGATGACAGTTGGTCATGGTTGGGAGGCCACACAGTCACAGGAGAGGTGATTATACTAGGGCGTGTAATTGAAAGGTTAGGATTGATTATCCGCATACTGAGTATGGTGACTTCAGGATTTGTTCTTGACGGATGTATCGAATGTTGTGGTGCAAGTGTACAATCTCTGCAGAGTTTCAAACTATTCGAATAGCCGCGTCCGCGGTTATGGACAGTTGGAGTGGCCATACTGTTCCCCCGTCAAATGTTTTCAAAATGACTTGTGAAATGAATGGAGAATTTGACGTGACCACAACTGAGTTGTGGCATGAGATACAAATTCCCACTTAGGTGTTATAAAATTTGACTAGCTTTCTCTTGCTTCTGAACTTAGTAGATATAAATCTGGCTTTTGCAAAACAACCCTAGAGCTTAGTATCCTAGTACAAAAACCCCCTTCACTTGTTAGTATTAGTTTGCGAGTACTTAAAGAGTACTCATGGCTTTGTCCCTGGCTATTCCCGTGGCCAGACTATGAAGAGGAGTACCAGGATGATGGACCCCAGAAAGGTTACGACAACTAGGATCATCTCCCATCGTCAGCATTGCCTGTGACCCCGAAGATGGAGCTTCGCCTACGCTACCTTTATTATTACGTATTTCCGCTGCTTGAATTGTATTAAGAACTGGATCATGAGATCCTTATTTGTGTAAGACCTTATGTATGGTTTGTAATGGATGATTTACTGTGGTATCCAATTCTGTTATGTCTCTCAAAAATGGTAATCCTAGGATTGCGATGTATGGCATAACAGGCATATGGGATTAAAAATCTGGGTGATGACACTCAGGGTGAACCCCCCCCCCTCGGCCTGTCTCCCTCATCTACTCTCTCTTACACCTCACGCACTCACTTTCCCTTCTGGCTACTAGCGACGCCGATGCCGTCGCCCGCCCGATTTCGGCGAGGTAGGCCGTTGTGGTCGCCGCTGATGGTCGCCGGGGCTTCTCCTCCCTCAGGTCGACCTGGCTCTCCAATTGGATTTGTTCTTAAAGCCCCCTCTCGCTCGCCCCATCCATCTTCTATGCGTCTAGGGTTTCGGTAACCTAGTTTCGCCGGGCTCCAGTGATAGTTTGATGTTGTTCTGGTGGTGGATTGAGGTTGGTGAAGATGGGGTGTGTTCTTGGGTTGGTGTAGCTTGGCGCAATTCGCTGGTTGCAGCTCGGCGCAGGCTCAGGTGTCGCATGTGTCGCTGTGCTGTGGTCGTTGCTTCTACAACGACCCCACCGGTCTGCTTCCTCTTCAAACTCCAGCGAGGACCACGGTAAGTGGGGAATCTTCTTTTCTTTTCCTGACTTAATTGCTTTCGGTGATGATGAGATCATCCTAAGTAACACCGATGCTCTGTCTTAGGTTTCATGTGTTAAGGAGCTGATCTATTTTGAATTGCTCTCTGCTGATTAGTAGATGAAACAAACACATGAGACTGTGCAAGCTATCTTGATTTATTTATTGTCAAAATTTGAAATCATTTGTATTCATATATTAATACTAAGATAACTACATTTGATATATAGTGTAATTTCTGGTAATAAGGTTTATGTATCTGTGGTATTGCTTGCAGATAGAATGTTGTTAAGTGTGGTGATTCAACCTTGATGACTTAATCATGCCTAGCATTGTGTGACTCTTATTGATATGTTGATTCTGCTAAGCAATATTGCTGGATTGAGATGGCTTATTATTGTGGTATCTTATTTGGGACACAATTTGGTGTTGTGGTTTATACTACTGTGATAGTTTCCCTGAGAGTATGCATGGTGGTGACTCCAAGCTAGAGGAGTTGTTGTTGTTTCTAACAAGGCAAATGTTTGACTAATGGATTGTTATAGGGAAGATGTGGTGTAGGTTTCCACATTTGAGTCCAGCTACAACCTATCAGTTGAAACTGATCATGAAGGACTACATATACTGATTCCTAATAATATATATTAGGAAAATGATCTATTTTGTTTGGATTATTTAAAAGATAATCAAATTGTCATGCTTGCTTTATATCTTGAGAAATACTTGAGTTCCTGTTCATATGGATAGAGAACTAATATGCATTTTTGATTCCTGGATTATATTCTTGGAAAATGATAAAACTTGTTTTGTTTGAATAACTTGAGAGCTAGCTAATACAGAAGAATTATTTTGGTGGCTTATGCTGTCCTGGGCTGCTACTGTGGTGCCTCCAACCCAGGAGAGTGCACAATGGTAGCCGAGGTAGCATGACTTGTTGCTGGTAACATCTACAGGGATGGAGTTGAATTGCTGGAAGGAAAGAGCAGCACCACCAGGAGGTGCAGGTTAAGATCAAGGGCAGCAACAGCACTAGGAGGTGCATGACAGTGCCAACGTAGAAAAGATCAAGCATCCTGATATGAATCTAGATGATCAAGAAGCAATAGTAATAAGCCAAGATCTCCAGCAGGCCATAGATCATTCCCCAACAGCAGGTAAAAATAAAAATCATTAGCTTTGCCCACCAGATCATACATCATCTTTCCTTATATCTTGCATACAGATCTAGGGATTCAAAGAAAATAATACACCTCAACCAATTCCATCTATCCTTCCACTAGATCTTTATCTAGGAGGATTGGATGGAGAGATTCTCTCAGACTTGCATGGAAGTGCCATGCAAGGTTCATCATAGAGATTTAAAGCCCACAGGAATATCTGTTCTTATCCAAAATATGCATCAGCCTATGCATCATGGGCAGAGCCAAGAAATCAAGCACATATCCATTTTATTATTCTATCAAGTCAACTCTTAGTATCTGTTCTTATCATATTGTTTTAGAGCATGTGCTGGGAGAGGGACAGAGCTCTCAGAATGGGTAGTAATGTTTTGTAAATCTTTCTTCAAAGATTGATTTTATTATGAAAAACTATGACAATCAGCCTTCATAGGTTGACCAGAACTTTCATGGAGTTCCTTTCCTGCCGCGATCGCAGCTCCTTCCCAGAACAGGGAGTAACAAGTTACAGTTCTTACACTCTGCAGAGGTGCGTTACTTTACCCATGAGAGATCAACTCCTTGTTGCATAATCGGGCGTACTTTCCCATCCACAATTCCATGATGTGGGGCCCAGTAATTGGTCCAAGCCAATCACTGCCCCCTTCGCGACCCCGCATGCCTCCTTGGTGTACACCATGCCCACATAATGAATTACGACAATGGTTTGTACAAACCGTTAGATGCCAGAACTATCGTGGGACGATGAGGGTTCCCACCCATATGCTGTTGTAACATCCCAAAAAAATACCAAACTTAGATCATCAAACACTAATCATCAAGATTAGGGTTAACAAAAACTTTTCTAAATAAACTCATGAATGCATGCATATGTGTATGCATGGATTTTGAATTTCTTTAAAAACCACCTTGTTTGTGTGATCCATTGCTTGTAAAATGTTTCTTAGGTGAAATGAACATCATCTAAAACATTTCACACCCTTTTCCTAAAGACAAGTAAATCAAAACAAATATATTAAGTGAATGGTCATTTTGACCAATTTAACTCACATGCCTACTTTGGCTGTCCCAAACTTTTAAAACCTAACAGAAACTTTTCTGGATCTTTGCACCCCTTGAATCTACTCATGACAAAGTATCAAGGCCCACTTTGTGATCATCCAGAAACTTTCAAATACATAGTTTAAATGACATTTCAAAATTGAATCTTTATCATATGGAAAGATCACACTTTTCCAAAACCCACTAAAACAAGCTCAATTTTCAAAACCCAAGCATCTGGAGACTCACCAGCACCAATCTAGCAAACCCACCAAAATTCATTTCAAAATTCAAAACTTGATTTCATGCGGCCATTTCATCAAATAGGTTGCAGACACAAATCAAACAAAACATCAAACACTATAGTGTGCAGTGATTCTTGCCTAACTTGTTCCCTAGTTAGCTCACACACAATTCAGTAGATCATCTAGAAAGATTAGCCCAACACTAACACCCCTGTGAGATTTCCATTGTCATCAATGGTGAACAGCCGAGCACCCCAATGTCACCCCATTGTGGACAGCAGGCTAGAGGAAGAACTAGTCGTGCCAACCTTGTCTGGGAGGCAGCCCACCGTCCACCGCCACTCCCTGTCCCAGCCGCGAGCGTTGCCAAGCCCTGGACCACGCGCACAAGCCGCGCCCAGACCATGCCGAGCGTGCGCCAGAGCGCCACCCTCGACAAGCGTCCACAGACCACGCGCCGCCGTCACCGCGTGCACACACGATCACCACCGACCCAGGAGACCGCCAGACATCCCCATTTGCCGCCCCGTGCCATACAGCCACCGCCCGCTGTCGAATACGCCACCTCTGCCGCGCAGAGCACCAGCTGTTCCAGACCAAACCACACCGCCCCATGCCTCGCGACCATGTCGTTGATCATCGCCAGGAGACACAGCACCGTCCCCTACCCTTGCCCATGCCATTAGCGGCCTGTAACGTCGCCCCCGACGAGATCACCATGCGCCCCGACGGTCCCCTCGCTCGATTATAAATAGAGGCCACCCCCGCACGATTTCTTCACACCATCTCACTCCCCTCTCCTCACTGACCGTGCCACACCATTCTCAGAGCAAGGCGAGCACCACCTCGCCGAAATTTCACTGGAGCCTGCCGCTGCCGGAGAAGAAGGGAGCCAGCGATTGGAGCCGCCCCAGGAGAAGCCACCGGTACCAGGAGGTTCGCCGTCGTCGACTTCGTTGTTCGCCTGCCTCGCCGACCCTCGCCCGTACCCCGGTGAGCCCCCAGCACACCTCACTGGCCGCGCTAGGTTTCGTTCTCGCCGGAGTTGTCTCGCGTCGACGATGACCCCCAGCCGTTGGTTTAGAACTAGATCGAACGATCCACGTTGCCCCATACCGCTTCGCCCAGCCCCGTGTCACTGACGAATTGGGACACCCACTTAAGTAGCCCGCGGGAGCACTGCGCTTAGCAGGCCGGCCCGTTAGAATTTCCCGCGCAGCCCAGCGATTCAAATTAAACCTTTTTCTTTTTAAATTCAAACACACTTCTGTACCCAACTTCAAAAATCAACCCAGATCGATTAATTGCACCAATTTGAATGAAACCAATTTTGTTGGAAAGGTCTGTGAATGCTTAATCCAAGCCCGTTGGATTCAAGTCATTTGGATCTCTAGATCACCCATAGTAAAAATAACAAGGCAGAAGCTTTTCTGCATTCAAACATTTTTCAAATTTAAACCACAAAAGCTTTTGAGTTGATTCCAACTCTCAAAAATCACATTTAACCATACCTTTCAGAATATATAAAAATATATAGGTTTACTTGCAGAAATAATGTTCAAGTAATAAACGAATGCTACATAAGCATTTCTAGCCACTTTAATTAATTAAAATAAAAGGGTAAAACCTTATTAAATTGTGACACCACTTTAAATCACATTCCCATGGACTACAATATGTGGTGATGACATGTGTCAACATGATCCCATGTTTAGTTTGGAGAATATTAAATCTTAAGTAATTTTTCAATGAGTAGAAATTACTTTTCTAAAAATAAAAAGATTTAAACCAAGCCTTAACCTTGTAATGTTAGAGATGATGCTAGATCATCTATAGGACCCTCGTGTGTGATGATTGCAAGTAGATAAGTATTGTTTGGTGATTGTGTACCTCGTATTTATTCATAGACGCTAGTACCGACCAAGGCTACGAGGTGGAAAGAGGATACTACGAAGAAGAAGCCGAGGAGAACTTCAACCACTGCTCTGCACAAGGCAAGCTAACACTTGCAAGATACTATACCTATGCAAGCTTATACTCATATTGATGCAAGCTAACCCTTGCCAGATACCTTACTGATGCCACAAACCCATACTTGTGATATGACTACTATATGCCTTAAGCATATGTGATCATACCCACTTGCTAAACCAAATCCTAGTTTTATGTGCAAGCTTCTTACTTTATTTCTTTATCAAAGCTTACTTAGAGTCTACCTAAGAGTTTGGTAGATACTAGACAGTTGTGCTGAAGGTTGCATAAAGAGCATAAAATTTGGCCTAAGCTAGAAGCCTTGATATCAGCCTAAGATATAAGGTTGGACTTAGTGAAACTCCACTAGTTACCACCCCTCATTAGTACTACCCCCACATGTAGATGCTAGTGCTAAGCATAAAACTTGATCAACTTTAGATGGGAATACTTGGTGGAAAAATGGTTATGAAAACCTTGGAATGATGGATCATTCTATTGAAATGTTTTGGACATGTGTTTCCAAACACTTGATGATTTCGGTGATGAAAATGTTGAGGCATGAGCCTTAGCCCTTTATAAAACTGATGGTTGTATGGATGCGATACCATTCCAATTTTAGCGTACAACCACAATACCAGAATATTGGGTAGGGCTTGACTGGAAACTTATATTCCTTAGTATTAGTTCCCTCACGGCCAAGGTCTGAGCTGAGGCTACCTTGTGAAGATTGTCCACCTGTGCAGTACCCAAGATGACAGTGGTCATGGTTGGGAGGCCAAACTCATAGGAGAGGTGCTTATACTAGGGCGTGTAATTGAAAGGTTAGGATTGATTATCCGCATACTGAGTATGGTGAATTCAGGATTTGTTCCTGACGGATGTATCGAATGTTGTGGTGAAAGTGTACAATCTCTACAGAGTGTAAAACTATTCGAACAGCCGCGTCCGCGGTTATGGACAGTTGGAGTGGCGATACTGTTTCCCCCGTCAGACTTTTCAAAATGACTTGTGAAATGAAATTGAGACTTTGACTTGACCACAACAGAGTTGTGACCTGAATTACAAGATCCCACTTAGGAGTTATAAAATTGTGACTAGCTTTGGAACTTAGTAGAGATAAACCTGGCTTTTTGCAAAACAACCCTAGAGCCTAGTGTCCTATTATCCAAAAACCCCTTACCTGTTAGTATTAGTTTGCGAGTACCTAAAGAGTACTCATGGCTTTGTCCCTGGCTATTCCCATGGCCAGACTATGAAGAGTGATCAAACTCAGTAGATCATCTAGCAAGATTAACCAAGCACTAGCACCACTGTGAGCTTGCCAATATCATCAATGGTGAACAGCCGAAGCCATCCTTGCCACCCCAGTGTAGACAGCAAGCTAGGAAGGAAACTAGCCACGCCAACCTTGTCTGGGAGATCACCCATGCCTCACTGCCCCCTCTCGACCAGCCCTGCCTTGAAGACACCGACCAGAGCACCCAGGAATGCCGCGCCCGTGCCTCTGCCAACCGTGCCGACCATGCGCTAGAGCGCCACCCTCGACCGAAGCCCACAGACCGCGCGCCGCCCTCACCGCGTGCATACACGATCACCACGGACCTAGGAGACCGCCAAACATCCCCGTTCGCCGCCCCATGCCGCACAGCCACCGCTCGCCGTCGAAGACGCAGCCTCTGCCGCTCAGAGCGTCGCGTGTTCCAGACCAAACCACACCGCCCCTACAAATGCATTAAAGCCGTAGAGCATCGCCAGGAGACCACCAAGCGATCGCCACCGCCGGCCATGCCTCTAGCAGCCCGTAGCCATGTCGCCACCGTCGCCCGCCCATGTCGTTCGGTGTCACCGTCGAGACTATAAATAGAGGACTCCCCCGCTCAAATTCTTCACACCATTCCACTCCTCTCTCACCCAAAACCACCCCACCTCAGTCTCGGAACAAGGCGAGTAGTGCATCGCCAGAATTTCATCGGAGCTAGCCGCCTCTCGAGAAGAAGGGCGCCATCGATTTCGTCCACCCCAGGAGCTGCCGCGACCACCCCTGAGTTCGCCGTCGTCGACTTCGTCGTTCGCCCGCCTCGCCGACCCTCGCCTGCACCCCGGTGAGCCCCCAGCAACCCCCACTGGACGCGCTAGGTTTCTGTCTCTCCGGCGTTGCCCAACGTCGACGATGACTCTCAGTCGTTGGATTAGGACTAGATCGAACGCCCCACATCGCCCCATACCGCTTCGCACCCCCCTGTCTCACTGACGAGTGGGGACAGCCACTTAAGCAGCCCGCGGAAGCGCTACGCTTAGCAGGCCGGCCCATTAACTTTTCCCGCGCTGCCTAGTTATTTGAATTAAACCTTTCCCATTTAATTTCAAACACACTTCTGTACCCAATTTCAAAAATCAACCCAGGTCGATTCAGCACACCAAATTGAATGAAACTAATTTTGTTAGAAAGGTCTGGGAATGCTGAATCCAAGCCCGTTGGATTCAAGTCATTTGGATCTGTAGATCACCCATGGTAAAAATAACAAGACAGAAGCTTTTCTGCATTCAAACATTTTTCAAATTTAAACCATAATAGCGTTTGAGTTGATTCTAACTCTCAAAAATCACATTTAACCATACCTTTTAGAATATATAAAAATATATAGGTTTACTTGCAGAAATAATGTTCAAGTAATAAAAGAATGCTACATAGGCATTTCTAGTCACTTTATTTAATTAAAATAAAAGGGTAAAACCTTATTAAGTTGTGACACCACTTTAAATCATATTCCCATGGACTAAAATATGTGTTGATGACATGTGTCAACATGATCCCATGTTTGGATTGGATAATATTAAATCATAAGTAGTTTTTCAATGAGTAGAAATTACTTTTCTAAAAATAAAAGGAATTAAACCAAGCCTTAATCTTGTAATGTTAGAGATGATGTTAGATCATCTATAGGACCCTTGTGTGTGATGATTGCAAGTAGTTAAGTATTGTTTGGTGATTGTGTACCTCGTATTTATTTATAGACGCTAGTACCGACCAAGGATATGAGGAGGAAGGGGGATTCTCCGAAGAAGAAGCCGAGGAGAACTTCAACCACTGCTCTGCTCAAGGCAAGCTAACACTTGCAATTAGGAAAGTTAGATAACCTATGTAATGCACTAAGCATGCTTGGTTAGACATATTTGATGATACCCAATCCTAGTTTTATTTACAAGCTTTCTATTTTATTTCTTTATCAAAGCTATTACTTGGAGTTTACTTAAGTGACTTGTAGATTCTAGAAAGATATATGTGAAGGTTGCATAAAGAGCATAAAATTTGGCCTAAGCTAGATAATCTTTATGTCATCCTAAGGCATGAGATTGAACTTAGTTAAAACTCCACTAGTTTACCACCCCTCATTAATGCTTACCCCCACCTGTAGATGCTAGTGCTAAGCATAAAACTTGATCAACCTTAGATGGGAATACTTGGTGGAAAAATGGTTATGAAAACCTTGGAATGATGGATCATTCTATTGAAATGTTTTGGACATGTGTTTCCGAACACCTGATGATTTTGGTGATGAAAATGTTGAGGCATGAGCCTTAGCCCTTTATAAAACTGGTGGTTGTCTGGATGCGATACCATTCCAATTTTATCGTACAACCACAATACCCGAAGATTGGGTAGGGCTTGACTGGAAACTTATATACCTTAGTATTAGCTCCCTCACGGCCAAGGTCTGAGCTGAGGCTACCTGGTGAAGATTGTCCACCTGTGCAGTACCCAAGATGACAGTTGGTCATGGTTGGGAGGCCAAACTCACAGGAGAGGTGCTTATACTAGGGCGTGTAATTGAAAGGTTAGGATTGATTATCCGCATACTGAGTATGTTGAATTCAAGATTTGTTCCTGGCGGATGTATCGAATGTCGTGGTGAAAGTGTACAATCTCTGCAGAGTGTCAAACTATTTGAATAGCCGCGTCCGCGGTTATGGACAGTTGGAGTGGCCATACTGTTCCCCCGTCAAACTTTTCAAAATGACTTATGAAATGACTTGAGACTTTGACTTGACCACAACAGGGTTGTGATATGAAATACAAGTTCCCATTTAGGTGTTATAAAACTTCAACTAGCAATTGTTGCTCCTAAACTTAGTAGAGATAAACCTGGCTTTTGCAAAATAACCCTAGAGCCTAGTGTCCTATTTTCAAAAACCCCTTTTCTTTGTTAGTACTAGTTTGCGAGTACTTGAAGAGTACTCATGGCTTTGTCCCTGGCTATTCCCATGGCCAGACTATGAAGAGGAGTACCTGGAGGATGGACCCCAGGAAGGTTACGACAACTAGGATCATCTCCCATCGTCAGCATTGCCTGTGACCCCGAAGATGGAGCTTCTCCTACGCTACCGTTATTATTACGTGTTCCGCTGCTTGATGTTGTATTAAGAACTGGATCATGAGATCCCTATTTGTGTAAGAACTTATGTACGGTTGTAATGGATGATGTACTATGGTATCCAATTCTGTTATGTCTCGCAAAAATGGTAATCCTGGGATTGCGATGTATGGCATAACAGGCATCTGGGATTAAAAATCCGGGTGTTGACAAGTTGGTATCAGATCCATCCTGACCATAGGAGACCCTAGTTAGACTGGACGTTTGAATCAAAAAATTAGTTTCAAAACCAAAGAAAACAAATATTTAAAAAAACTTATTCTCATTCTTATCCCTTTGATTCTTTCATGAAAATTCATGTTCCTCAAAAAATCTTGCAAAATACATAAAGTTTTGACACACTTGATCACTCTACTAACTTACTCATCCTGATGGACGTGCAGTACAGCAAGTTTGATCAGTTGGGGAATGGAGGAGACGTTATCTTTGAGTGGGATTTGGACCAGCTTTCAGAACTTCTGGAGCGTCCGCACCCCGAGTTCTTCGGATCTCAGCTCAATGATCAAGGAGGAGAAGATCTGCAGTGGCTAATTGTTGCAAGTCTTAGAGGAAAGATTGAACCTCCCAGTACGGAAGGAATTCAGTTTACCTTAAGAGAGAACAACTGGCTCGATGGACTTGCCAGGTCCATGCAGGAAGCTCTTTCCCGTCTGTGTGGGCAGAGCATCAATCAGATCAAGGGTACTCGCTTTGAGTTTTTCCCAAGGCGTGATGCAAATGGACAACCACTGGAAGCCCCATACCACCCTGAGCTGAAGACTCAATTGGACCACCTTATCTTCATGATGTACAATCATCAGCAGGAGTTAGACAACTGCCGTGACTACTCCAACCACAAGTCGGCCATCATCAAGACAAAGGACCAAACCATCGCCATGCTAGCAAAGGATCGCAAGTCTCGCCGCCGTCGGCTCGATAAGAAGGAGCGCATCATTGCCCGCCTTCGCCACCGCATCTCATCTTTGGAGGAGACCATCCACGAGAGAGACATGCAGTTGGAGGAAAGGGAGAATGCCGGAGAGGATATTCGTGGAGACCCCTACTCCTATCTCAGCGATGATGATGATTTTCTGGAGGATCAGGCTATGGATTTCTTCACCGATGAAGACGATTTCGCCTTCATCGATGATGATGAGGATGATAAGGCCACAGATTCCGAGGAGTAGTAGCACTTGAGCACTAGCGTAGTGAGTAGTATTCGGTCCCACTGTATCGTAGTTCTCAGAATGGTTCTTAAAACCATCTGTTTTTCTTTGTTGTGGTGTGTGTTGTATCGTGTGCTATGAATGAATGAATGAATGAATAAGCAAGTTGCTAGAAAATCTGAGTCAAACTTTAAAAAAAATTCAAAGACCCAAAAACTTTAGAAATTTCCCTCTTTTCTCATGATCTATCTCAATCTTCAGATGCCATGTGGAGGAAGTGGTTCATCCCCGAACCCGATGTTGCAGATTCTGCAAATGTTGACTTCTGACCGTGAAGCTGAAAGAGCGGAATGTCAAGCCAACCTAGCCACCCTTCAGCAGATAGCCCAGCTAGCCCACAACAACCAAGGCCATGGAAATCAGGACAACCATGGATCTAAGCTCAAAAATTTCCAGAATACCAACCCACCTATTTTCACTAAGTCAGAAGAACCCCTAGACGCCGATGATTGGCTGCAAACGATGGAAAATAACCTAGAAGTCGCCGGAGTGGAAGCCAACGAGAAAGTTCTGTTTGCCACCCACTATATCTAGCCAGAGATGCCAGGGCATGGTGGAACAGTGTTCGCGCAATGACCAGAGGCCAGATGATGACCTGGGAGGAAGAGGTCAAGTTTAGCAGAACCCATGTGCCACCAGGTTTGATCAAGAGAATGAGAGACGAGTTCAGAGAGCTGAAGCAAGGAAGGATGACTGTAGTGGAATACCGTGACAAATTTTTGTCATTAGCTAGGTATGCCCCGGATGAGATCGACACCGAGGCCAAGAAGAAAGAAAGATTCTTGAATGGTCTGCATGATGAAATGCAGACTATGTTAGTCAATATCCCATTTGCTGATATTGAAGCCCTTATCGACTCAGCTATTCAGATGGAAGGAAAGATCAACCAAGCCAATGAGAACCGCAAGCATCGCATGATGCATCAACCAGGAACGCATCAGACCCCAAAGTATCGCCCCAACCCATCTCCAGGATTTGCCCCAAGAACCAACAGACCCCCGATGAACCGTCCGACCTACCCCAACCGTGGAAACCCTAGGCCCGGAGGAAATCACAACAACCCCGACAACGCTAGCAATTTCAATCGTGCCCCACCCAAGTTCAACAACAACAATGCTACCGCCAACACCAACACTACCAATAGGACTGGAAGCAATGCTGTGCCTGTAGCAGCAAAGGACAAGTCGCAAGTGACTTGTTATGACTGTGGAAATAAAGGCCACTATTCCAACGAGTGCCCCAACAAGAAGAATGCTACAGCCCCCAATGCCAATGTCCCAGCTCAGCAGCAGCGTCGTGTTCAGCTAGGAAGAAGATTTTCCCCAGGGAATTCACTCAACCGCAACGGCCGTCTTTTTCTCATGCATGCTGAAGAAGTTCAGGAAGCGGCAAACATCCTGATGGGTATGTTTTCTGTTAATTCAATACTTGCAAGATTGTTGTTTGATTCTGGTGCATCGCATTCATTTGTCACCGAAGAATTTGCATGCACTAGTAAAATTCAACCAACCAAACTGAAGCATGTTATGATTGTTCAAATTCCCGGATCAACCACTAAGGCTAGGAAAATTTGCAAAGCCGTCCCTATCCGAATCCATGGCATAGATGTTTTATGCAAATCTGATAGTACTCAGAACTAAAGGTTTGGAAGTAGTACTAGGAATGGATTGGAAGTCCAAACATAAGGGATTGATTGACTGTGCCAAGAAATCCATAACCATGACCAGTACCGCCGGAATATCAGTCGAGCATATATCTGAAACCTTACCTCACCAATTCAAGTGCAACAAGAGTATATCCCAACCTACCATTTACCAAGTCTGGATAGTCTGTGAATACCCCGATGTATTTCCAGATGTTTTGCCCGGTATGCCCCCAGATCGGGATATCGAGTTTATCATCGAACTAATCCCCGGAACTGGACCCATAGCCCAGAGACCCTATAGTATGAACCCGTCAGAACTCGCAGAACTGAAGAACCAACTGGATTCCATGCTGGAAATTGGATTGATTCAACCAAGTGCGTCACCATGGAGATCACCTGTCTTGTTTGTGGACAAGAAGGATGGAGGTTACTGTTTGTGTACAGATTATCAGAAATTGAATGATGTCACCATCAAGAACAAGTACCCCTTGCCCAAGATAGAAGATTTGTTTGATCAGTTGACCGGTGCCAAAGTGTTTTCTAAGATTGATCTTAGAACTGGCTATCATCAACTCAAAATTCGTGCAGAGGATATTCCAAAGACTGCCTTTACCACCAGATATGGATTGTATGAGTATACAGTTATGTCTTTCGGACTAACCAATGCCCCCACTTATTTCATGAATCTCATGAATAATATTTTTATGTACTTCCTGGATAAGTTTGTCGTTGTTTTTATCGATGAGATTCTAATTTATTCCAAATCAGAAGAAGAACATGAGCTACACCTAAGGACCATTCTTGGAACCCTTAGAGAGCATCAGCTGTATGCAAAGTTTAGCAAATGTGAATTCTGGTTACAGGAGGTAGGATTCCTTGGTCACATTGTATCAGCCGAAGGAATTGCCGTTGACCCTACCAAAGTGAAAGATGTAGAAGATTGGCAAGCCCCAACCACTCAAACCCAAGTTCGTGCATTTCTTGGATTGGCGGGATATTACCGCAAATTCGTAGAAGGATTCTCTAGTATCGCCAGACCCATGACCCAATTGCTGAAGAAGGACAAGAAGTTTGAAAGAACCGACAAATGTGAAGCGAGTTTTCAAGAACTCAAGAGGAGATTGATTTCAGCCCCAATCTTGATCATGCCGGATATCACGAAGCCCTTCGATGTGTATTGTGACGCTTCCAAGATCGGTCTCGGATGTGTGCTAATGCAAGAAGGCAAAGTTATATCTTATCTATCTCGACAACTGAAGCAACATGAGCAAAACTACCCCACCCATGACCTCGAACTCGCAGCCGTAGTTCTAGCCCTGAAAACATGGAGACATTACCTGATGGGAAACCGTTGTGAGGTCTATACGGATCACAAGAGCCTAAAGTATATATTCACTCAGAAGGAGCTGAATATGAGGCAGAGAAGATGGATTGAGCTAATCAAGGATTACGACCTGGACATTCACTATCACCCTGGTAAAGCCAATGTGGTAGCCGATGCCCTTAGCAGATTACCGTGCCGCTTGAACTCCATGATTTTGAAGGAGCCACCAAGTTTGCACAAAGAGATGGAAGATTTTCGAATGGAATTAGTAAGTGAAGGATTCTTGGCTAGCATAGAACTCCAGCCCACTTTGATAAGTCAGATCAAAGAGGCGCAGAAGGGAAATGCTAGTATTGACGGAATCAATCGTCGTATCGGTACAGGAAAAGTACCCGGATTCACCGAGGACGAAGAAGGAGTTTTGTGGTACAAAGGACGCCTTTGTGTACCAGCAGATTATGAGTTGAAAGAAGTTATCTTGAAGGAGGCTCATGATACTCTTTATTCTATCCATCCCGGAGGAACTAAGATGAAGAGAGAAATCGGAAGCTATATCGCCAAGTGTGATATATGTCAGCGAGTCAAGGCAGGACATCAAAGACCCGCTGGATTGTTGCAACCCTTGCAGATTCCGGAATGGAAATGGGATTCTGTTGGAATGGACTTTATCACTGGACTGCCTACTTCTAGTAGGGGAAATGACTCTATCTGGGTCATAGTGGACAGATTGTCCAAAGTCGCCCATTTCTTACCCGTCAAGACCACCTATCAGAGTTCGAAACTAGCAGAGTTGTACATCGCTAGAATCGTTAGTTTGCATGGAGTCCCCAAGAACATCGTATCGGATCGAGGAACTCAGTTTACCTCGATATTCTAGAAGAAAGTCCAAGAAGGTTTAGGAACCCGTCTAGATTTCAGCACCGCGTATCACCCTCAGACCGATGGACAAACAGAGCGAGTAAATCAAATACTCAAAGATATGCTGGGAGCATGTGTGTTAGATTATGGATCCAAGTGGGAAGACTGTCTTCCGTTTATAGAATTTTCATACAACAACATTTATCAAGCTAGTTTGCAAATGGCCCCATTTGAATTCATGTACGGAAGGAAGTGTCGCACCCCTTTGAACTGGTCGGAAGTAGGAGAGAGTCAGATCTTCGGACCCGACATCCTACGAGAAGCAGAAGAGAAGGTTCACAAGATTCGTGAGCACCTCAAGGCAGCCCAATCCAGACAAAAGAGTTACGCCGACAAGAGACGTAGAGATCTCGCCTTCAACATAGGAGATTTTGTTTATCTGAAAGTGTCGCCATTAAAGGGAATGCAGCGTTTCCAACTCAAGGGAAAGTTAGCCCCTAGATATATCAGACCTTTCAAGATTCTGAACCATCGAGGAGAAGTGTCGTATCAATTGGAACTACCCGAAGAGATGTCAGCCATGCACAATGTATTCCATATCTCATTACTTCGCAAGTGTCTCGAAGTCCCCGAGAAGACCGAAGTGTTCAAAAATATCGACCATCGGACCATAGAGATCAACAATGACCTGACCTATCCTGAAGTACCCATCCGTATTTTGGAAGAAGCTTTTCAAACTACCTGAACCCGAAGCATCAAGTTTCTCAAGATTCAGTGGAGAAACCACACAGAAGAGGAAGCTACCTGGGAGCGCGAAGATCACATCAGGACAGAGTTACCCGATCTCTTCAAATCCTAGGTAATCTTTTCGTCCTTTTTCAAATCTCGGGACGAGATTTTGTTTAAGGGGGGAAGTTTTGTAACATCCCAAAAATATTGAACTTGGATCATCAAACTCTGAGCATCAAAATTAGGGTTAACAAAAACTTTTCTAAATAAAATTATGAAAGCATGCATATGAGTATGCATTGAATTTGAAATTCTTTTGAACCACCTTGTTTGTGTGTTTCCTTGCTCGTAAAATTTTTCTTAGGTGAAATAAACATCATCTAAAACATTTCCCACACTTTTACCAAAGACAAATAAAGCAAAACAAATAAAATAAAGGAATGGTCATTTTGACCAATTTAACTCCCATGCCTACTTTGGCTGTCTCAAACTTTCAGAAACTAACAGAAACTTTTATGGACCTTTGCACCCCTTGATTGTACTCATAACAAAGTATCAAGGCCCAATTTGTGATCATCCAGAAACTTTCAAATGCATAGTTTAAATGGAAATTCAAAATTGAATCTTTATCATATGGGAAGATCCCACTTTTTCAAAAACCACTCAAACAAGCTCAAATGTCAAAACCCAAGCATCTGCAGACTCACCGGCACCAATCTAGCACACCCACCAAAAATATTTTCAAAATTCAAAACTTGAATTCATGCGGCCATTTCATCAAACACTTGGCAGACACAAATCAAACAAAATCAAAACACTATAGTGTGCAGTGTTTTGAGCCTAACTGGTTCCCTATCTAGCTCACAACCAGATCAGTAGATCATCTAGCGAGATTAACCAAGCACTAGCACCACTGTGAGCTTGCCAATATCATCAATGGTGAACAGCCGAAGCCATCCTTGCCAACCCAGTGTAGACAGCAAGCTAGGAAGGAAACTAGCCACGCCAACCTTGTCTGGGAGATCACCCATGCCTCACCGCCCCCTCTCGACCAGCCCTGCCTCGAAGACACCGACCAGAGCACCCAGTAACGCCGCGCTCGTGCCTCTGCCAACCGTGCCGAGCATGCGCCAGAGCGCCACCCTCGACCGAAGCCCACAGACCGCGCGCCGCCCTCACCGCGTGCATACACGATCACCACCGACCCAGGAGACCGCCAGACATCCCCGTTCGCCGCCCCATGCCGCACAGCCACCGCTCGCCGTCGAAGACGCCGCCTCTGTCGCGCAGAGTGTCGCGTGTTCCAGAACAAACCACACCGCCCCTACAAACGCATTAAAGCCGTAGAGCATCGCCAGGAGACCACCAAGCGATCGCCACCGCCGGCCATGCCTCTAGCAGCCCGTAACCATGTCGCCATCGTCGCCCGCCCATGCCGTTCGGTCTCACCGTCGAGACTATAAATAGAGGACTCCCCCGCTCGAATTCTTCACACCATTCAACTCCTCTCTCACCCAGAACCACCCCACCTCAGTCCCGGAGCAAGGCGAGCAGTGCATCACCGGAATTTCACCGGAGCCCGCCGCCTCTGGAGAAGAAGGGCACCATCGATTTTTTCCACCCAGGAGCTGCCGCGACCACCCCTGAGTTTGCCGTCATCGACTTCGTCGTTCGCCCGCCTCGCTGACCCTCGCCTGCACCCCGGTGAGCCCCCAGCAACCCCCACTGGCCGCGCTAGGTTTCTGTCTCGCCGACGTTGCCCAATGTCGACGATGACTCTCAGCCGTTGGATTATAACTAGATCGAACGCCCCACATCGCCCCATACCGCTTTGCACCCCCTGTCTCACTGACGAGTGGGGACATCCACTTAAGCAGCCTGGGGTAGCGCTACGCTTAGCAGGCCGGCCCATTAACTTTTCCCGCGCAGCCCAGTTATTTGAATTAAACCTTTTCCATTCAATTTCAAACACACTTCTGTACCCAATTTCAAAAATCAACCCAGGTCGATTCAGTGCACCAAATTGAATGAAACTAATTTTGTTAGAAAGGTCTAGGAATGCTGAATCCAAGCCTATTGGATTCAAGTCATTTGGATCTGTAGATCACCCATGGTAAAAATAACAAGGCAGAAGCTTTTCTGCATTCAAACATTTTTCAAATTTAAACCATAATATCTTTTGAGTTGATTCCAACTCTCAAAAATCACATTTAACCATACCTTTTAGAATATATAAAAATATATAGGTTTACTTGCAGAAATAATGTTCAAGTAATAAAAGAATGCTACATAGGCATTTCTAGTCACTTTATTTAATTAAAATAAAAGGGTAAAACCTTATTAAGTTGTGACACCACTTTAAATCATATTACCATGGACTAAAATATGTGGTGATGACATGTGTCAACATGATCCCATGTTTGGTTTGGAGAATATTAAATCTTAAGTAGTTTTTCAATGAGTAGAAATTACTTTTCTAAAAATAAAAGGAATTAAACCAAGCGTTAATCTTGTAATGTTAGAGATGATGTTAGATCATCTATAGGACCCTTGTGTGTGATGATTGCAAGTAGTTAAGTATTGTTTGGTGATTGTGTACCTCGTATTTATTTATAGACGCTAGTATCGACCAAGGATACAAGGAGAAAGGGGGATTCTACGAAGAAGAAGCCGAGGAGAACTTCAACCACTGCTCTGCTCAAGGCAAGCTAACACTTGCAATTAGGAAAGTTAGATAACCTATGCAATGCACTAAGCATGCTTGGTTAGACATATTTGATGATACCCAATCCTAGTTTTATTTACAAGCTTTCTATTTTATTTCTTTATCAAAGCTATTACTTGGAGTTTACTTAAGTGACTTGTAGATTCTAGAAAGATATATGTGAATGTTGCATAAAGAGAATAAAATTTGGCCTAAGCTAGATAATCTTGATGTCATCCTAAGGCATGAGATTGAACTTAGTTAAAACTCCACTAGTTTACCACCCCTCATTAATGCTTAGCCCCACCTGTAGATGCTAGTGCTAAGCATAAAACTTGATCAACCTTAGATGGGAATACTTGGTGGAAAAATGGTTATGAAAACCTTGGAATGATGGATCATTCTATTGAAATGTTTTGGACATGTGTTTCCGAACACCTGATGATTTTGGTAATGAAAATGTTGAGGCATGAGCCTTAGCCCTTTATAAAACTGATGGTTGTCTGGATGCGATACCATTCCAATTTTATCGTGCAACCACAATACCCGAAGATTGGGTAGGGCTTGACTGGAAACTTATATACCTTAGTATTAGCTCCCTCATGGCCAAGGTCTGAGCTGAGGTTACCTTGTGAAGATTGTCCACCTATGCAGCACCCAAGATGACAGTTGGTCATGGTTGGGAGGCCAAACTCACAGGAGAGGTGCTTATGCTAGGGCGTGTAATTGAAAGGTTAGGATTGATTATCCGCATACTGAGTATGGTGAATTCAGGATTTGTTCCTGACGGATGTATCGAATGTTGTGGTGAAAGTGTACAATCTCTGCAGAGTGTCAAACTATTTGAATAGCCGCGTCCGCGGTTATGGACAGTTGGAGTGGCCATACTGTTCCCCCGTCAGACTTTTCAAAATGACTTATGAAATGACTTGAGACTTTGACTTGACCACAACAGGGTTGTGATATCAAATACAAGTTCCCATTTAGGTGTTATAAAACTTCAACTAGCAATTGTTCCTCCTAAACTTAGTAGAGATAAACCTGGCTTTTGCAAAATAACCCTAGAGACTTGTGTCCTATTTTCAAAACCCCCTTTTCTTTGTTAGTATTAGTTTGCGAGTACTTAAAGAGTACTCATGGCTTTGTCCCTGGCTATTCCCATGGCCAGACTATTGAGGGGTGGTAAACAAGTGGAGTTTCAACTTAGTACCATCTCATGCCTTAGGATGACATCAAGATTATCTAGCTTAGGAAAAAATTTATGCTCTTTATGCAACCTTCAGTTATCTTTCTAGTATCTACAAGTCACTTAGATAAACTCTAAGAAATATCTTGGATAAAGAAATAAAGTAGAAAGCTTGTAAGTAAAACTAGGAGGGGGTATCATCAATTATGTCTAACCAAGCATGCTTAGCGCATTGCATAGGTTATCTACTTTCATAATTGCAAGTGTTAGCTTGCCTTGTGCAGAGCAGTGGTTGAAGTTCTCCTCGGCTTCTTCTTTGTAGTATCCTCCTTCCTCCTCGTATCCTTGGTCGGTACTAGCGTCTATAAATAAATACGAGGTACACAATCACCAAACAATACTTAACTACTTTCAATCATCACACAAAGGGGATTCTATAGATGATCTAGCATCATCACTAACCTTACAAGACTAAAACATTTGACTTAATGATTTTATTTTTAGAAAAGTAATTTCTACTCATTGAAAAACTACTTAAGATTTAATATTCTCCAAACCAAACATGGGATCATGTTGACACATGTCATCACCACATATTCCAGTACATGGGAATGTGATTTAAAGTGGTGTCACAATTTAATAAGGTTAAACTTTTATTTTAATTAAAATAAGTGACTAGAAATGCCTATGTGGCATTTTTTATTACTTGAACATTATTTCTGTAAGTAAACCCATATATTTTTATATATTCTGAAAGGTATGATCAAATGTGATTTTTGAGAGTTGGAATCAACTCAAAAGCTATTATGGTTTAAATTTGAAAAAAAAATTGAATGCAGAAAAGCCTCTGCCTTGTTATTTTTTACCAAGGTTGATCTACAGATCCAATTGATTTGAATCCAAATGGCTTGGATTAAGCATTTCAAGACCTTCTAAAAAATTTGTTTCATTCCATTTGGTTCACTGAATCGAGCTGGGTTGATTTTTGAAACTAGGTACATAACTGTCTTTGACTGAAAATGGAAAAACCAAATTCAAACGAGTGGGCTGCGCGGGAAGGGGAAATGGGCCGGCCTAGTGTCATTCCGCGGCGCGGGGCGCAACTAACAGGGCAGGTCTACTGGTCAGTGACTCATTAAACGCGAAGTGGTACAGGGCGATGTGGTGCGTTGGATTAGAAGTAAGATCAACGGCTGAGGGTCGTCGTCAACGATGAACTAGTCACCGGCGAGATCGAACCCTAGCGGCTCAGTGGGGGTCGTGGGAGGCTCACCGGGGCTTAGGAGAAGGTCGGCGATGCGGGCAAACGACGAAGTCGACGACGGCGAACTCAGGGGTGGTCGCGGCAGCTCTTGGGGTGGACGAAATCGACGGCGCCCTTCTTCTCCAGAGGCGGCCTGCTCCAGCACAATTCCAGCGATGCGCTGCTCGCCTTGCTCCGTGACTGATTTGGGGTGGTTCTCGGTGAGAGAGGAGTGGAATGGTGTGAAGAATTCGAGCGGGGGAGTCCCCCTTTTATAGGCTCGACGGCGAGACCGAACGGGATGGGCAGGCGACGGTGGCGACATGGCTACGGGCGGCTAGAGGCATGGCCAAGGGTGGCGATCGATCAGTGGTCCCCTAACGATGCTCTAGGGTTTTAATGCGCGTGTAGGGGCAGTGGCAAACGGTCAGGAACGCTCGATGCTCCGCGAGGCAGAGGCGGCGAACTCTGCGCCGAGCGGTGGCTACGAGGTACGGGCGGTGAAATGGGCATGTCTGGCGGTCTCCTGGGACGGTGGGGAGCATGCTGGCGGGCGACGAGGTCTCGAGGTGGTCGGGTTGCATGGGAACGGTGCGTGCTCTATGGCGTGGGTCGGCATGGTTGACAGCGGCACGGGCGCGGCGTTCCTGGCGGTTCTGGTTGCTGTTTGCGAGGCATGGCTGGTCGAGAGGGGGCGGTGAGGCATGGGCTACCTCCCAGACAAGGTTGGCACGGCTAGTTCTTCCCCTAGCCTGCTGTCCACACTGGGTGACATGGTGCTCTCGGCCTGTTCACCATTGATGACATTGGCGAGTTTACAGTGGTGCTAGGGATTAGTTAGGGTTGTTAGATGATCTACTAAGGCTAGTGGTGTACAGAGAGGGAACATGTTAGGCCCAAAACATTGCACACTATAGTGTTTTGATTTTGTTTGATTTGAATCTGCAAGGTGTTTGATGAAATGGCCGCATGAATTCAAGTTTTGAATTTTGAAAAGATTTTTGGTGGGTGTGCTAGGCATGTGCTGGTGAGTCCGTGGATGCTTGGATTTTGAAAGTTGAGCTTGTTTGACTGGTTTTTGCAAAAGTGGGATCTTCCCATATGATAAAGATTCAATTTTAAACTGTCCTTTAAACGATGCATTTGAATGATTTTGGATGATCACAAAGTGGGACTTGGTACTTTGTTATGAGTACTATCAAGGGGTGCAAAGATCCAAACAAGTTTCTGTTAAGTTCTGAAAGTTAGAGATAGACAAAGTAGGCATGGGAGTTAAATTGGCCAAAGTGACCATTCCCTTATTTTATTTGTTTTGATTTATTTGTCTTTGGGAAAAGTGTGGGGATTGTTTAGATGATGTTTATTTCACCTAAGAATCCTTTTACGAGGAAAGAAACACACAAGCATGGCCCTGACAAGTCCAATTCCTGCTGACGATCGTACATCATGAAGCTAAGGTGGTCCAATTGGGTCTTCAGCTCGGGTGGTATAGGGCTTCCCGTGGTTTTCCATTAGCATCACGCCTTGGGCAAAGCTCAAAACGGGTACCCTTGATTTGCTTGATACTCTACCCACACAGACGGGCAAGAGCTTCCTGCATGGCCCTGACAAGTCCATCGAGCCAGTTGTTCTCTCTTAAGGGGAACTGAATTCCCTCAGCAGTGGGAGGTTCAATCTTTCATCGGAGACTTGCAACAATTAGCCACTGCAGATCTTCTCCTCCTTGATCATTGAGCTGATCTCTGAAGAACTCGGGGTGCGGATGCTCCAGATGTTCCGAAAACTGGTCCAAATCCCTCTCAAAGATAAGGTCTCCTCCATTCCCCAACTGATAAAACTTGTTGTACTTCACGTCCATCAATTAAGAATATAGGATGAGTAAGTTAGTAGAGTGATCAAGTGTGTCAAATTTTATGTAGTTTGCAAGAGTTTTTGAGGGACATGAGTTTTCATAAAAAAAAGCAAGTGATAAGAATGGGAATAAGTTTTTGTAAATATTTGCTTCCTTTGGTTTTGAAACTAAGTTTTTGATTCAAACGTCCAGTCCAACTAGGGTCTCCTATGGTCAGGATGGCTCTGATACCAACTTGTTAACACCCAGATTTTTCAATCCCAGATGCCTGTTATGCCATACATCGCAATCCCAGGATTACCATTTTTGCGAGACATAACAGAATTGGATACCACAGTACATCATCCATTACAAACCATACATAAGGTCTTACACAAATAAGGATCTCGTGATCTAGTTCTTAATACAACTCAAGCAACGGAATACGTAATAATAAAGGTAGCGTAGGCGAAGATCCATCTTCGGGGTCACAGGCAATGCTGACGATGGGAGATGATCCTAGTTGTCGTAACCTTCCTGGGGTCCATCATCCTGGTACTCCTCTTCATAGTCTGGCCATGGGAATAGCCAGGGACAAAGCCATGAGTACTCTTTAAGTACTTGCAAACTAAATCTAACAAGTGAAGGGGGGTTTTTGTAATAGGACACTAAGCTCCAGGGTTATTTTGCAAAAAGCTAGATTTACCTCTACTAAGTTCAGAAGTAAGAGAAAGCTAGTCACATTTTTATAACACCTAAGTGAGAAAGCTAGGGTTCTCAATTCATTTCACAAGTCATTTTGAAAACATCTGACGGGGGAACAGTAGGTCCACTCCAACTGTCCATAACCGCGGACGCGGCTATTCAAATAGTTTGACACTCTGCAGAGATTGTACACTTTGACCACAACATTCGATACATCCGTCAGGAACAAATCCTGAATTCACCATACTCAGTATGCGGATGATCAATCCTAACCTTTCAATTACACGCCCTAGTATAGGCACCTCTCCTGTGATTGGCCTCCCAACCATGACCAACTGTCATCTTGGGTACTGCACAGGTGGACAATCTTCACAAGGTAGGATCAGCTCAGACCTTGGTCGTGAGGGAACCAATACTAAGGTATATAAGTTTCCATTCAAGCCATACCCAATCTTCAGGTATTGTGGTTGTACGGTAAAATTGGAATGGTATCGCATCCAGACAACCATCAGTTTTATAAAGGGCTAAGGCTCATGACTCAACATTTTCATCATCAAAATCATCTGGTGTTCGGAAACACATGTCAAAACATCTCAGTAGAATGATCCATCATTCTAAGGTTTTCAGAACCATTTTCACCAAGTATTCCCATCTAAATTTGATCAAGTTTTATGCTTAGCACTAGCATCTACAAGTGGGGGTGAGTACTAATGAGGGGTGGTAA
The DNA here is from genome assembly GCA_916181665.1 of Avena sativa. NCBI lineage: Eukaryota > Viridiplantae > Streptophyta > Magnoliopsida > Poales > Poaceae > Avena > Avena sativa. Next base: position 146,891,793 of record OV702283.1, on the reverse strand, counting down.
CCAAGTGGAGTTTCAACTAAGTACCATCTCATGCCTTAGGATGACATCAAGATTATCTAGCTTAGGCCAAATTTTATGCTCTTTATACAACCTTCAGTTATCTTTTTAGTATCTACAAGTCACTTAGATAAACTCTAAGAAATAGCTAGGATAAAGAAATAAAGTAGAAAGCTTGTAAGTAAATCTAGGAGGGGGTATCATCAATTATGTCTAACCAAGCATGATTAGTGCATTCCATAGGTTATCTACTTTCATAATTGCAAGTGTTAGCTTGCCTTGTGCAGAGTAGTGGTTGAAGTTATCCTCGGCTTCTTCTTCGTAGTATCCTCCTTCCTCCTCATATCCCTGGTCGGTACTAGCATCTATAAATAAATACGAGGTACACAATCACCAAACAATACTTAACTAATTTCAATCATCACACAAAGGGGGTTCTATAGATGATCTAGCATCATCACTAACCTTACAAGACTAAAGCATTTGACTTAATGATTTTATTTTTAGAAAAGTAATTTCTACTCATTGAAAAACTACTTAAGATTTAATATTCTCCAAACCAAACATGGGATCATGTTGACACATGTCATCACCACAAATTTTAGTACATGGGAATGTGATTTAAAGTGGTGTCACAATTTAATAAGTTTTAACCTTTTATTTTAATTAAAATAAGTGACTAGAAATGCCTATGTGGCATTCTTTTATTACTTGAACATTATTTCTGTAAGTAAACCCATATATTTTTATATATTCTAAAAGGTATGATAAAATGTGATTTTTGAGAGTTGGAATCAACTCAAAAGCTATTATAGATTAAATTTGAAAAAATATTTGAATGCAGAAAAGCCTCTGCCTTGTTATTTTTACCAAGGTTGATCTATAGATCCAATTGATTTGAATCCAATGGGCTTGGATTAAGCATTTCAAGACCTTCCTAACAAAATTGGTTTCATTCCATTTGGTTCACTGAATCGAGCTGGGTTGATTTTTGAAACTAGGTATAGAACTGTGTTTGAATGAAGATGGAAAAATCCAAATTCAAACGAGTGGGCTGCGCGGGAAGGGGAAATGGGCCAGCCCAGTGTCACTCCGCGGCGCGAGGCGCAACTGACAGGGCGGGTCTACTGGTCAACGACTCATTAAACGCGAAGCGATACGGGGCGATGTGGTGCGTTGGATTAGAAGTAAGATCAACAGATGAGGTTCGTCGTCGACGATGAACTAGTCACCGGCGAGCTCGAACCCTAGCGGCTCAGTGGGGGTCGTGGGAGGCTCACCGGGGCTCAGGCGAAGGTCGGTGATGCGGGCGAACGACGAAGTCGACGACGGCGAACTAAGGGGTGGTCGCGGCAGCTCCTGGGGTGGACGAAATCAACGGTGCCCTTCTTCTCCAGAGGCGGCCTGCTCCGGCGCAATTCCGGCGATGCGCTGCTCGCCTTGCTCCTGGACTGAGGTGGGGTGGTTCTGGGTGAGAGAGGAGTGGAATGGTGTGAAGAATTCGAGCGGGGGAGTCCTCTTTTTATAGGCTCGACAGCGAGACCGAACGGGATGGGCAGGCAACAGTAGCGACATGGCTACGGGCGGCTAGAGGCATGGCCGAGGGTGGCGATCGATCGGTGGTCTCCTGGCGATGCTCTAGGGTTTTAATGCGCGTGTAGGGGCGGTGGCAAACGGTCAGGAACACTCGATGCTCTGCGAGGCAGAGGCGGCGAACTCTGCGGCGAGTGGTGGCTACGGGGTACGGGCGGTGAAATGGGCATGCCTGGCGGTCTCCTGGGACGGTGGGGAGCATGCTGGCGGGCGGCAAGGGCTCGAGGTGGTCGGGTTGCGTTGGAACGGTGCGTGCTCTGCGGCGGGTCGGCATCGTTGACAGTGGAACGGGCGCGGCATTCCTGGCGGTTCTGGTTGCTGTTTGCGAGGCAGGGCTGGTCGAGAGGGGGCGGTGAGGCATGGGCTACCTCCCATACAAGGTTGGCATGGCTAGTTCTTCGCCTAGCCTGCTGTCCACACTGGGGTGACATGGTGCTCTCGGCCTGTTCACCATTGATGACATTGGCGAGTTTACAGTGGTGCTAGGGATTAGTTAGGGTTGTTAGATGATCTACTAAGGCTAGTGGTGTACAGAGAGGGAACAAGTTAGGCCAAAAACATTGCAGACTCTAGTGTTTTGATTTTGTTTGACTTGAATCTGCAAGGTGTTTGATGAAATGGCCGCATGAATTCAAGTTTTGAATTTTGAAAAGATTTTTGGTGGGTGTACTAGGCATGTGCTGGTGAGTCTGTGGATGCTTGGGTTTTGAAAGTTGAGCTTGTTTGAGTGGTTTTTTTGCAAAAGTGGGATCTTCCCATATGATAAAGATTCAATTTTAAATTGTCCTTTAAACTATGCATTTGAATGATTTTGGATGATCACAAAGTGGGCCTTGGTACTTTGTTATGAGTACTTTCAAGGGGTGCAAAGATCCAAACAAGTTTCTGTTAAGTTATGAAAGTTAGAGATAGCCAAAGTAGGCTTGGGAGTTAAATTGGCCAAAGTGACCATTCCCTTATTTTATTTGTTTTGATTTATTTGTCTTTGGGAAAAGTGTGGGGATTGTTTAGATGATGTTTATTTCACCTAAGAATCCTTTTACAAGCAAAGAAACACACAAGCATGTGAATTCAAAAGAATCCAAATTGGTAATGCATACACATATGCATGCTTTCATAATTTGAAAAGTTTTTGTTAACCCTAATTTTGATGATTAGAGTTTGATGATCCAAGTTTAGTATTTTTGGGATGTTACATAATCATAATTTGAAATCCTAAACCTCCTTACTTATCATAATAAAATAGATACATTGACATTTTCTAAATTAATGGGGGGTAGTAATCACTATATCAATATATTTTGTACATTAAATAAAGATATAGGATCATTACACATATAAAAGTTCTATTCAAAATATGAGCTAACTAAAATTAAATTGATAAGCAAATAATATTATATCATTCAATAAATCGATAACTAAAAGAGGAAAGTAAAATAATAGGAAGAGCTTTTACAAAGGTTAAAAAGGGGTTCATATATTAAGAAAATACTATGAATACAATAGGATATATTTAATAAATAAATTCACCCATAATACTGAAGGGAATATGCCCGAGAGGCAATAATAAAGTGGTTATTATCGTATTCCTTATTTATGATAAATTTTTATTTTGCATGCTATAATTGTATTAATACAGAAACGTTAATACATGTGTGTTTAATAAACAAACAGAAAGTTCCTAGTTATGCCTCTCTCATAAACTAGCTCGTTGATTAACAAGATGATCAAGGTTTCCTGATCATGGACATTGGATGTTGTTAATAACGGGATCACAACATTAGTGTAATGGTGTGATGAACATTCATCCGAAGTATAGCATTACGATCAAAGTCATTGAGTTTATATTGCTATAACAACTTACGAAGTGATCCTAATCCTTAGACCATGAGATCATGTCAATCACTAACACCGGAAGAGTTTCTTGATAACATCAAACGTCACACCATAACAGGGTGATTATAAAGATGGATTCAGAACTAATAAAGTGTTATGTTGAGGCCCATGGATCGAGAGTGGAATTTGTTCATCCCGATGACGGATAGATATACTCTGGGCCCTCTCGGTGATATCACATTGGTTAGCGTGCAAGCAAGTGATTTGATCACTAGAATGTTATATCACGGGAACGAGAAAAGAGTGCATGTCAGTAACGAGATCAAACTAGGTATGGAGATACCGATGATCGAATCTCGGACATGTAATATATCGCGAAACAAAGGGATTAAGATACTAGCATAAAAGGTTCCGACGATCACAAGAAAGTCATCTTTGAATGTGTAGGACTCAGTATGGGTCTCCAGATCCCGCTTCTGATTATTGATCCGAGAGGGGTCTCGATCATGTCCGCATTATTCGCGAACTGTAGGGTGACACATTTGAGGGATGCCGACACCATTTGGAGCAAATGATATGCCAGAAAAAGAAAAGGAAAGCGCAGGAATTTATTTCACTAGACACCGGAACTGTTTCGGTTGAAATTGCTGAAACTGGTTCTACATGTGAAATTGAAATGTTGTAAGGGGTTTTATGTGAATGTTTGTTAATTAAAGTAATTAAAAAAATTCTGAATAAATAAATAAAAGAGTTTTATTTAAATGAGAGCTTGCATTAAATTTGGTGGAAATTTAATGCATGTGAGTGGATTTTTGAGTGGAGGCTTTTTAATGGGTGTGGAGGCTTTTGATTTTGTGTGGGAGCTCCACCCACATGAATGTGGAAGAGGTGGGGGAATCCCCCATGGCTGGGCGCCAGGCCCCTTGGGTGCCCCCCCTCTCCCCTATAAAAGGCCCCCCTCTCCTCCTCTCAAAGCACACCTCCTCGCGAAGGATCTCTCTCCCCCCTTTAGAATTTCCCCATGGTATCGAATCAGCGAGATACATGTTCCCGGTGGCTTTTTCTGGAAGGATTTGTTACTTCCGCTGCTTCGCTGGAGCGAGGGCGCGGAGGTTGTCGGGGTACCCATACGTGTGTGCGATCACGGATGCACCACTGCTTTGAGGTGTTGGACTTGATCGTGCTGGACCGGCTGGACCAGATGGACTTCATCACGATCTTGAGATCGGCAAGCGTTCGTCTACATCATCCACGAGTACAACCTCGTTAACGCTATTCGGTCTTCGAGGGTATGTATTCTATGGATGTATATCCACCCGTTGCTTGTATCTAGTAGATAGATCTTGGTACATAGATGTTCCCATCGTAGGAAATTTTTTGTTTTCTATGCTGCGAACCCTACAATGGTATCAGAGCCAGGTTTCTATGCGTAGATGCTTTGCACGGGTAGTACACATATGAGTATGTGGGCGATGATGATCATTTTATTGCTTCTTAGTTTTACTTTGGATATTGGTGGCATAGTGGGATGAAGCGGCCCGGACAAACTTTACATGTCCTCGCACATGAGACCTGTTCCACACTTGACATGCAACTAGTTTTGCATAAGTGTCTAGCGGGTGTCTGTCTCTCCTACTATAGTCAATATCTAATTTGCAACGAGTTGTCAACTATTTGGTTATCCTCGTTGTGGTTCATGTACGTAGGTAAGAACGGTTCTATCTTCGAAAGCCCTAAGCCACGTAAAACTTGCAATGGATAAATTAGACTCGTCTAGTTTAGATTGTTGCTGGGCTAGTGTTATGATATGGTGATGTTGTAAGTAGAAGTATGAGATGATACTTTTACAACACACATAGCATGTAAGTTCCATAGACCTTGTTCTTACACATAAAGGTATGATAGTGATCATACCACGGTGCACATGATGGAGATCATATGCGGGAACCATATCACTTCACTTACAAACATGTGTTGTTTGATTGCATCTTATATTGCTTGTTTGGCGTTTTATTAGCATCATAAGATGATCCCTCATTTAGATATCAAGATAAAAATGTGTTCCTCCTTAAGTATGCGCCGACAATGTTTCGTCGCTTCAAGACATCACGTGATGATCGGGTGTACTTGAATCCACGAGCATATCTCGGGTGTAAGACAGTTACACACGCGAATACTAAGGTTCTTACTGGCGAGCCTAGCATGTACAGACATGGCCTCGGAACACGGACCGAAAGGTTAAGCATGAGTCATATGTTTTGATATGATGACCATATGGATGCTTGCCTTTGAAGCTATACCGACTCACGTGATGATCGGACTTGGTGTAGTGGATTTGGTTCATGTAATCACCAAAAAGGCACGAGGGATGTCGTTTTTGAGTGGGAGTTCATTTCTAATTTGGATTAGTAGAACTCAATTTATCATAAAATTAAATCAAAGTGAATTTGCATAATTTGTTGTAGTCATTGGAATTCGTTCACCACTTTATGCTTAGTTGTAATTGAGATAATAGAACTATATAATTCTGGATATATACTTTACGAACTGGTATCGTATTGTGTTGAGTGTCAATCTAAAGTTTAAATTCCTATTGCAAACTTTCAGCAAACTGTGTTTACTCCGTGAAATTTAATAATTGGTATTAAATCGAGAGTAAAAATTCCAGTGTTAGTATCTTAAGTATCATGTTTGCCTCCATGATTCTTGATTGTTTTAATATCAAGTTTATCTAGGAGCTGAAAGAATTGTTTCAGAAACCATCATGTGTGGCAGATATAACGATATCTGAAATAATGTTTTGGTTGCAATATGATAGAGTATAATATGTGTTCTCATATAGGATGAGAATTTACAAAGGTTGGAGATGCTAGACATCCTAATCATCCAAAAAGGGTTTTGGAAAGTAATGTTATACTCACGATTCACCTTTATAAGCTACAGTAGCTTGATCATGAAAGTCGTCATGATAAGGATGAATAGAAGATGTATGTAAAGTGTTTACTACACTAAAAGATTACTAAAGAATGGATTTTGAAAGAATATCGATCATTTTGATGATGGTGATCTACTTCAAAGTGCAAGTCCAAAGGTATTATTATTTGAATATACACGCTTTGGACTATGTGTCATGTATATGGCGCAACTGTTGATGTTGATAAATTCTTTTAAAAATGAAAAGGAAATGCTGGAAGAGAATCTATAAAATATACTTGGCAGAAAAGAAAAGATTGGAAATATCCAATTTAGGTATATGGATCATATACATGTTATGGTTGTATTCTTTGCTTGTTAAACAATGTGGTTCTTGGGTATTGGATACCGAATTGGTTGGTATGAAATTTCATACGGAACGACGCAATTCATGAACCACAATGGCCTAAGTAACTAGCAAGAGAATATGTGATGATGTTCATCGAAAACAAACAAACCGTTGTTTGTATTTCTCGTTGACATCAAAGCTTGACTTCAAGATTTGTTTTAATAATTTTTATTTAAATCAGGTATTATGAGAACAAAGGTTGTTCAAATAATTACCATATTCCATATTAGATGGATGATTTACAAATCTAGTTGGAGAGATCACATCCATAAAACCTAATGCTAAAATGTCGCAAGACAAATGATTGAAAGATCACTTACGAAGTGACATCGCCGTTTAAATTATATTGGAAAGAAAACATGAAGAATCTCCATATTCATGGATTTTTGGAGTCTTTGATTTGATCAAGTGACGCTTGTGAGACTTTCCTCGGGATAATTAAAAACTTCGTTCAAAGGCCAAAGAAGAACGAACGACTAAAATATTGGAATTTATACATATCAATGTATGTAGTCCATTATTTATAGTCGTAAGCGATGGGTTTCAACTTCATATACTTTCTCTGGAAATTTGAGTGAATATTCACTTAATGAGAAAGAAGTGTGAAATATTTGAAAATGTTCAAAGACTTTAAGATGAAGTGAAAATCATTGTGACAAGAAAATAAATGGTTTATGATTTTATCATAAGGGATTTATTTGAGTTACAAGTGTAACAAGAAAATAAATGAATTATGATTTTATCATAAAGGGATTTATTTGAGTTGCAAGTTTAGCAAAACACCTAGATTTACATCTCCCGAAACACCATAGGAGTATGGAGTGTTTGAGATTTGTAATGAAACCTTGTTTGATATGGTTGGATCAAAGGTGTTATTTATAAAACTGCCATTATGTTTTAAAAAGATTAAAGCTTTAGAGACTACCGCTTTTACACTGAAAGAAGCTCCATCTTGATCCATTGAAATGACACCATATGAGTTATGGTTTGGGGTAAAACCCAAGTTGTCATTTCTTATATTTTGGTATGCTAAACATAAGTAAGATGTTTACAACCGAAGTCGGATAAGCATGTCTTTGTAGGTTATTTCGAATAACAATTGGGTATTCCTCCATAACACCAAGGACAAAAGGGTTTGTCGCTTGAAATGTGAAGTTTCTTGAAAAAGGAATTTTTCGCAAAAGTTAAGTGGGAGGACAATAGAACTTTGATAATTAACGAACCTTAGCTAAATGTGCTGAGTTGCGCAGCACTGGAAATCGTTCCGGAGGCTGCCATAATGCTCATAGCTTATGTGCCTCAAAGGTTGTGGTCACAGAGATCTAAGTTCCTATTGAACCAAGTAGGTCGGATAAACAATCAAATACTAAGATTTGAGAGTAAATCATTATTGTTTGACAATGATGAACCGACTATATGCAAAGAAGCGATGATGGGCCCTGACTCCGTCAAATGGCTTGAAGCCATAAAATCCGTGATAGTTCCATACACGAGAAATCAAGTTTTGAACTTGGAAGACCCTCCGGAAAGGTGTAAAAACCTATCGGTCGTATTTGGATCTATAAAGAAACAGACATGGATGTTTCACATCTATGAAATAGTCGACATGTCGTAAAGTATTTTATGACAATGTTCAAGGAGTTGACTATGACAAGATTTGATCTTTCATAGCGATATTTAGTCTGGACGGATTAAAGTAGCAACCACTGCATATAATTTGGTATATGGTAGATGAATAAACAAAACAAAGTTCTTCTAATAGAATGGTTACCTAGGACGTGTACATGACACGGTCCAAAGGGTTTTGTTAAAATTCAAAGGATGCTAAAAAGGGCATGCAAACTTCAATGGTTGAAGTAAGCATCGCGGAGTTGGAATCTTCACCGTGATGAAAACGAGTTTTTCATCAAGAGATGATGAAGATGATTGCATTTGCAAGAAATTAAGTGGGAGCGCTGAGACATATTTCTAATACATTATGTGGAGGACATCTTGTTGATTAGAAATGATGTATATTTTATTGACAATGGTTAAGAATTTCATATCGATGAAAGACTTAGGCAAAACCCGAATATTTAGCGTGAATGTCTATAGTGGATAGACTGTGACGCCAATATGGTTGTGCCAAACGTACATATATGAGATATTGAAGGAGTTCAATATAGAAACGACAAGAAACAGTTCTTGTTGCATGGAAAGGAATTGAATCAAGATTCAAGTGTATTGACACTTGATAAGTGAAACAAGATTCAAGTGCTTTGACACTTGATGAGTGAAATCACAAGGATGTTTTGATCAATCATACCATGATATGTACACATCCAGATATGTCCTATGCTCTAAGTGTTATGAGCATATACTAGAATGAATCATAAAATGATTATTGGACGATAGTGAGGATATTCTGATGATCTTTTGGAAGAACTAAGAATATATTTGTGTAGAAGTGACAAACAATTACAAATAGTTCATTGTAAAGCGTTACATTGATACTAGTTTTGTCACAAGATACAAATTAAGTTTATCTCAATTTAAACTATGGGTGGCACAATGAAATGGAAAGAAAGTTTCCATGATGGATTTGGATGAATTCCAAAGTTAAGACATTGTGACGGATACTACAACAAAAGGCTAAGTATATGACTGCTATAGTAGCATCAAAGGAGGGAATTTGTGTCAAGTAGTTTGTTATCAAACTAAGGTGTGTTTCGCAACGGGCTAACACTAAAGATATATTGTATGACAATAGTATCGACATGGTTTAACCCCAAGGAACTAAAGGACTCACCGAAAGACCAAATTTATTCAATGCCATCTCATTGGAGAATGAGTGATGCGTGGAGACACAAAGACATGCAAATACACACGGACCTGAAGCGTCAGATCCGTAGATTATGTTAACCACTTGCAGTTGCATATATGGAACACCAGAAAGCCATATGTGTTCAATACGCAAAGTTTTCAAACTAGATTATTGTTTCTAGTGCAAGTGGGAGACTGAAGGGAATATGCCCGAGAGGCAATAATAAAGTGGTTATTATCGTATTCCTTATTTATGATAAATGTTTATTTTGCATGCTATAATTGTATTAATACGGAAACGTTAATACATGTGTGTTTAATAAACAAACAGAAAGTTCCTAGTTATGCCTCTCTCATAAACTAGCTCGTTGATTAACAAGATGATCAAGGTTTCCTGATCATGGACATTAGTGTAATGGTGTGATGAACATTCATCCGAAGTATAGCATTACGATCAAAGTCATTGAGTTTATATTGCTATAACAACTTACGAAGTGATCCTAATCCTTAGACCATGAGATCATGTCAATCACTAACACCGGAAGAGTTTCTTGATAACATCAAACGTCACACCGTAACAGGGTGATTATAAAGATGGATTCAGAACTAATAAAGTGTTATGTTGAGTCCCATGGATCGAGAGTGGAATTTGTTCATCCCGATGACGGATAGATATACTCTGGGCCCTCTCGGTGATATCACATTGGTTAGCTTGCAAGCAAGTGATTTGATCACTAGAATGTTATATCATGGGAACGAGAAAAGAGTGCATGTCAGTAACGAGATCAAACTAGGTATGGAGATACCGATGATCGAATCTCGGACATGTAATATATCGCGAAACAAAGGGATTAAGATACTAGCATAAAAGGTTCCGACGATCACAAGAAAGTCATCGTTGAATGTGTGGGAGTCAGTATGGGTCTCCAGATCCCGCTTCTGATTATTGATCCGAGAGGGGTCTCGATCATGTCCACATTATTCGCGAACCGTAGGGTGACACACTTAAGGGATGCAGACACCATTCGGAGCAAATGATATGCCAGAAAAAGAAAAGGAAAGCGCAGGAACTTATTTCACTAGACACCGGAACTGTTTCGGTTGAAATTGCTGAAACTGGTTCTGCATGTGAAATTGAAATGTTGTAAGGGGTTTTATGTGAATGTTTGTTAATTAAAGTAATTAAAAAAATTCTGAATAAATAAATAAAAGAGTTTTATTTAAATGAGAGCTTGCATTAAATTTGGTGGACATTTAATGCATGTGAGTGAATTTTTGAGTGGAGGCTTTTTAATGGGTGTGGAGGCTTTTCATTTTGAGTGGGAGCTCCACCCACATGAATGTGTAAGAGGTGGGGGGCAGCCCCCATGGCTGGGCGCCATGCCCCTTGTGTGCCCCCCTCTCCCCTATAAAAGGCCCCCCTCTCCTCATCTCAAAGCACACCTCCTCGCGAAGGATCTCTCTCCCCCCTTTAGAATTTCCCCATGGTCTCGGATCAGCGAGATACATGTTCCCGGTGGCTTTTTTTGGAAGGATTTGTTGCTTCCACTTCTTCGCTGGAGCGAGGGCGCGGAGGTTGTCGGGGTACCCGTACGTGTGTGCGATCACGGATGCACCACTGCTTTGAGGTGCTGGACTTGATCGTGCTGGACCGGCTGGACCGGCTGGACCAGATGGACTTCATCACGATCTTGAGATCGGCAAGCGTTCGTCTACATCGTCCACGAGTACAACCTCGTTAACGCTATTCGGTCTTCGAGGGTATGTATTCTATGGATGTATATCCACCCGTTGCTTGTATCTAGTAGATAGATCTTGGTACATAGATGTTCCCATCGTAGGAAAAATTTTGTTTTCTATGCTGCGAACCCTACAAATACTAACTATGTTTTAGTGTTATTGAAATAGTCCAGCAAAGAAAGCCTGCAAAGAAAAGTTCAAAATATACGATTCAAATTCAAATCTGAATATGAAAAAAAAATATAAAAATGATGAAACAAATAAAAAACCAAACCTGGCCGCAGCCCAACACCCTACACCTACCTGTCGCCCCTGTGCAGCCCACAACAGCCTATTAACCAGCCCAGTCCTTTTTTGTCTGTGACTGACAAGTGGGGTAAGGGGAGGACTACGGGTTGAGAAGCAAAGATTTTCAGGGGGTTATCCGCAAAACAACCATCATCGTCATCGTCACGCACACAGACAGCTCGCTGGCGGAGCTCGCCACCACCCGATGTCGTCATCGTCGTCGTTGCGCCAAGATACTCGCCGCCGTTGCCAGGAGGGGATAAGAAGGCCACCGAGACGCGCTGCTTCCATCCCTATCTCCAATCTCTCCTTATGCTCTCAAATACGGATGGGACCGAAAACCTAGCTCACCAGAGCCACCTCTCGCCGTCGAACCACGTCCCCCCACACCATTCCGAGCCGTCATGGAGAAGCACCTTCCTCCGTAGATCCTCTGGGTAGAAGCTTGCATCAAGGGGAGCACTAGAGCGGGTGAATTTGGTCGTTCCCCTTCACAGCAGTTCGTCGGAATCCTCGCCGGGGAGCTCGTTTCCGACCACGCCTGTCCTTGTCGACCACTCTATCGTCATTAGGGTAAGCATACGCATCTCTAGACCCTAGTTTCGTTTGCGGATTCGCATAGTAGGTCTAGTTTTGTTGAGCACCACCGCTGGCCGTCGTAGTAGCTCATCGTCGATGACCCTCCGATGACCATTTCCGAGCGGCGCTGCCACTATTAGGTTCAGTGGGTCGCGCTGATTTGGACTAGATCTATTTTGCTTGCTGGGGTGCCGTAGATCGTCGCCGGTGACCACTCACCGATGGCGGTGGTGATGATGACGCCATGCTTACCTCATGATCGAGCCACGTCAGCTCGTTTGACTGGTCTTTGCCTCGCGTGGTGGATGACATGGCCTAGGGCCCACATGTCATCGATAGTGAGTAGAGAGGAGGTCAGTAGCAAATGTATTTCTAGACCTGAGAGATGAGGTGGACAATGGCCCACAAGTCAGTGACTGGGGCTAGCTCTGGTCGTGGTGAAAACAGTATTTTTCTATAGGAAATAAATAATATGTTATAATCCAATTAATAATATTCCAGAAATCAAATAAATGAATAAATCTTGTTTAATTAATAACTTTTGATTTATAATTCAAAAAAATATGTATAATATATGAAAATTTGTAGAAAAATAAAATCTACAACTTAAACTTATTATAAAATATCATTATGATGATTATTTAAATAAATCTTATTTAATAAAAGTTTTATAAATAATAAAACTATGATAATTCCTATTTTTATAATAATAAATGTTAATAATAGTAATAAAATACCAAAAATCTTAGAAAAATAAGAATTCTAATTTAAAACTATAATCATGTATTATAATTTCACTTAATTAAATATTTATTATTTATTAAGTAATTATAAAGTAATAAGAATTGTAAAACCCATATCTTATTGTTTATAAATCACAAAAATAAATATGATATACCAAAATGATCACAAAGATATTATTTACATGTGAAAAATCTAATAATTTTTTTTGAGGTAAATAAAAAATTAAATATTTTAATAAGACAATTCTAAACTTATTTACTTCATTAATAATTCATATAAAGATAAATAAAATTTATTAATATTCCTAAAATGAGTTAAATAAGTCTAATAAATAGTATTAGTCTTAAATATTAATAATCCAATGCCATAATGGTTTAAAACATTATAAATGTTCTTATTTTAGAAGGATCTACAACCTTAAATGAAGATTATCTCTAAAAAGAATTCCACTAATAATAAAGTCCTTAAAGAACAACTTGTGAACAATCGATCTTCTTTAAACCATATTAATCACCAAATTACCAAACACTACCACAACACTATACACATCCATTAGTAGTTAAGTAACATTATGTTGGGTTTATAAACTATACTCAAATCAAGAAACCATTACTCAAGGAACAGAATAAACATTCTTAAATAACTTAAAGGACACATTTCAGATATACAAGATACCAATGTATAAGTACGATACTTTTAAAATTATCTATACTTCAAAGTTAACTTTAGTCTACAGCATCTTAATATAACACTATAAGCATTATCATATGTTTTATAGTTAACTTTGGTCTAAAGTAGTTAAACTATAAAGCAACTCTAGCCAAACCATTTGAGCAAACAAATAACATCAACCACCACTAACTAACCACAAAGTTTGTTTAGACCTTAGAAGAGAAACCTTTTCTTCGAAGATTATCCTTTTTGCCATTTTAAATAAGAAACCTTGTGTAAATAATCATAACTAGTATGTCATAAGTATGTATACTTTACTCCTACATATGTGTTGTTTACAACCACTCATAAACTCTAATAAAAGTACAACTATGAAACATATCTAAAAGGACCACACAGTCTAAAGTAACCATTTTCGGAATCGAAACCCTGGGACAACGTTATTCCCAGGATTTGCGCTTAGAACGTGCATCACATTATTTATGCATAAAAGCATATTGCTTCTTTAAACATTAGTTCTTACCGAACCAATGATGCTGATTTCAGACTTTGGATCTTATATACTGGCTCGAAGACCGTGAGTGCATAATCTTGCAATCACAAAAGGCAAGTTCACACTTGCTCATGTCCTTTGTTTATTTTCTGTAAAGTATTTTACAAATCCAGTGTTGTTATCACCTGCATTTGGAAAAGATCAGAAAACACTATTTTTGATAATAATGTGAGCTATTGGTTATTGATCCAGGGTGATCAGCTAATCTATTAAATCTAATAGTTGTTATACCACTGTTCAGAATTATATCACCTAGGACTTAACAACCAATGACGCCAGTGATTCTTGCGCCATATATTACGTGTTGACCATGAGATTTGGAATGGGACGGAGAAGTCAGCTGTATCTTGTTCCTCTTGCATGAAGCCGGATGTGCAGGTCGTGGCTGTTATCCTCGTAGCGTGCATATTAATTGGTAATTTGTACAGGATATGCAGCATATGGGTGGGAACCCTCAACGTCCCATTATAGTTCTGACATCTAACGGTTTGTACAAACCATTGCCATAATTCTTTATGTGGGCATGGTGTACACCAAGGAGGTATGTGAGGTCGCGAAGGGGGCAGTGCTTGGCTTGGATTATCTTCTGGGCCCCACATCATGGAATTGTGGACAGGAATAAGCTGCCCGGTTGTGCAACAAAGATTTGATCTCTCATGGGTAAAGTAACGCACCTCTGCATAGTGTAAGAACTGTAACTTGTTACTCCTTGTTTCGGGAAGGAGCAACGAATGCAGTGGGAAAGGAACTCCATGAAAGTTCTAGTAAACCCGTGAAGGCTGACAGACATAGCTTTTCAGAATAAAAGCAACCTTTGAAGAAATGTTTATGAAAACTTGCATTGCCTATGACCTATGGTCTGTGGCTGTAGTTATAGTGCATCAAACACTCCTTTTCTACTGAATTTGCTGAGTACGCTCATACTCAAAGTATCTTCTTAACCCTTGCTAGATTCTGAATCCATTAAAACAATGTCGGCATCAAGATATGCTCCAGGACTTATCAAGACCAGCTAAAGCTCTTCAATGAAGACAAGGAAGATAACATATACCTCAACTCAAGTGAAGACGAAGTTACCGATTAGATAGAAATAAAATCTCTAGCCAAAGAACCTATCTCTATAGTGCATTGCAATAGCAGCAATGCCAATTCCTTAATTAAATACTATGTTTAATAGTATAATAGTTTTACGTTATTTATCTTTGATTCTTCTTCGTAAAGAAGTTCTCTCTCTCTTAAACCTAGAGTGTTCTCTAGATCTTATGTAAAGAGTGAGTTGTAACCTTTAGCCATGTATTGGACCCGTTGTGTTTCTGTTGTGCCATTCTGAGGGATGTAATACCTGTGAATGGTGTTTTATTGTTGTTATGTCAACTACTATAGTATAATGATACCAACTGCAGTGACCCAGCATACCACTTCATGTGTAGTACACTATAGTCGTTGACATGACATCTACAGAACATCGTTCCGTAAATATCACATCCCTCAGAGTGGTACAACAGAAACATTGCGGGTCCATATTACAAAAGTACACACATTATTATTATTACAATACCGGAAGTTCAAGACTTCCAAAAGATCCAACTTACAAACCAAAATATAAAGGTAACAACTACGACTAGGAGTTGGGCTCAACATCTTATTCTATAGAGTTCATGCTGCTCGGCTCCCTTAGTTACTACTAACTAGACACTTAAGTGGACTCTTTCTCATCGACACCATAGAGGATCTTGTAATCCACTCCTTCAACTCCTCCGGACAGATCAGGTTCCTCGTAGAACACATCTTCTTGGAATTCAGCTTCATCCATTGGCACATCTTCGGGATCCTTAGAGTCTAAGCAAGGGATCAAAGGAAGAATGAGTAACAGTGTTACCCAATAAGTTCATTATATGCAAGGTGGGAAGTTTGATGCTCTAACTACCACCTCGGATGATAAATCCTTGGCACTATGCAGTTTTTGTAAATCTTTCTTCAAAGATTGATTTTATTATGAAAAACTATGACAATCAGCCTTCACAGGTTGACCAGAACTTTCATGGAGTTCCTTTCCTTCCGCGTTCGTAGCTCCTTCCCGGAACAGGGAGTAACAAGTTACTGTTCTTACACTCTGCAGAGGTGCATTAATTTACCCATGAGAGATCAACTCCTTGTTGCAGAAACGGGCGTACTTTCCCGTCCACAATTCCATGATATGGGGCCCAGTGGTTGGTCCAAGCCAATCACTGCCCCCTTCGCGAACCCGCATGCCTCCTTGGTGTACACCATGCCCACATAATGAATTACGGCAATGGTTTGTACAAACCGTTAGATGCCAGAACTATCGTGGGACGATGAGGGTTCCCACCCATATGCTGCATATCCTCTACGAATTACCAATTAATATGCACGCTACGAGGATAACAGCCACGGCCTGCACATCCGGCTTCATGCGAGAGGAAGAAGATACAGCTGACTTCTCTGTCCCATTCCAAATCTCATGGCTAACGCGTAATATACGACGCTAGAATCACTGATGTCAAGGGTTATTAAGTCCCTACTTGATCATCATTGTTGCAAATAGAACCCTAAGTTCTATTGCTCCATTATATCACCACTTAGGATGATATCTATCATTTCTTTATTTATGAAAATATTATTTTCTTTCTTTTATAGCTTATATGATAACACACAATTTGCAAATACTTTGATAAAGACTCTTCAAAGGACATGAGCAAATGATGAACTTGCCTTGTGATGGCAAGGTAGTGAAGTCTGATGCTTGGACTAGACCTTGAGCTTCTAGTTCTACAAAAACATCATTATTGCCCGGTAAGGACAATATTTAAAGAAGCAAAATAATTATGCAAGTAATGTAATGCATTACTTAATTCTATATGCATTTTCCCTATATAAGGTGCCTTTTAATAAAGTATTTACAAATATTATTATTATTTTTATATATATTGCATATATTATTTTATTTTATTTCCCTTTTTATTTGACTTTTATTGATTTAATAATTCTTTTAGGAATTATTAATTATATATTAAATTTATTACTAAATATTTATTTAGTATTTTTCAAAAATATTATAATATTAATAAATAATGAAAGTGATTTTTATTTATTTTTATCACCTTTCAATAATTTTGTAAAATTCCATAAGTAATATATAAATTACAAAATTCTTATAAAAAATTAAATGTCCAAAATTTTATATCTTATTTTATTTGGATAGAGTGGATTATTGTGAATCCAAAAATATTTTATTTATAATTTTTGGATTTTTATTTTATTTTCTAGAATTTTATTGAGGTTAGGGGCATTTTGGTCTTTTCCACTTGATTAAAACAGTTTTTAAATAATTTGGACTGGCCTTTTGGGCTTATTGGGCCAGTGTGGCCCAATAGGGCAAAGTCAAAATACCACCCCGAGGGTGTTTTGGCCCACCCATCCCACACTCTCTGCCTTCTCCTCGTTTTCACCTCTCCTCTTCCCCGACCCTGCGAGCTCTGGCACCGCCGCTGGGGATGGCCGTCGTTGAAGCTTTTCCTGGCTGCCGCCATGGTGCAGGGCAAGGTTTGTGGCCACGCTCGTTCATCTGGTCCATCTCGATTTGACTCAGGGGCTTCCCCGTGGTCAGGTTCACCCCGTTCCTGAACCCTAGGGTTAGGAAAAGGTGCTGTCGCCGCCTCCGCGGTCCCGCCTGCGGTGGTGTGCTAGGCTCGTGTGCTACTCTGGCCGCCGCTGTGGTTGGTGCAGGTTGCAGCGCCCCCCTAGGTGCTCCCTGTGCCGCCGCGGTTCATCGGCCAATCTACTTCCTCTTCGATTCGTCAGCGAGGACCTCGGGTAAGTTGCTTCTGTGGTTCTTGTTCCTACTACTACCATGAATCTGTCGGTGTGTGTCTAGTGGCTTCTCATGGCTAGTGACTATGTGCTGATTAGGGTTCATCTCTGGATTAGGATTCTTGTTCTGATTAGGTTTCATAACCCCCTGTTGATCATATCCATGATGCTTTATATCTAGTGGTGATCATACTTGAGCATGAAGAATGATTGTTTGCTGTGGATCATGATTAGTAGTGGCTTTGATGTTGCTAGTGGCTTGTCAGATTTATTCTAGTGGTGATTCACTATGATCCCATGCTAGTGTTTCTATGGAATTACTGACTGGAAATGTTGTTGATCTGAGAGGATCTGTTCATATGACATAGGAAGAATTCCTCACACTCACCTGTTAGTATCAGAGCATATGCTTTGACCTTAGGATTGAAACCCTTTTTAGGAAGATCAGTAGGTTGGATAGTGACTATAGGATCCATCTTATCTAAACCAAATATTCTTATGACTTATGATGAGTATCCACTTGATGATAACCTTGTCAGACCTAAGTCAGATGCTTAAGTCATTCTTTCTTAGTAGTAATTATTTCATCTTTTCTCAAGTATAGTGCTCTTTAGTATCCTCCGAGGGAGACGTAAATCACCAAGATACTGTAGGAAAGCCAATTGATCACAGTAGAATAGGATCAAGTGTAAAATATCAATTGAAATAGTCTTAATGGTGTAGCCTAACTCTAAAATTCAAGTAGCCAGTGGAATTTTGTGGTTAGTTGATAACCAAAGACAATATGATGAATATCATTAGGATAAATGTGGATGTAATGAGTAGTAATCATGTGGGATTCACTTGAGAATTCTACGTGATGAAGTGCAATTATGTTATGAATTAACAACAGAATAGTAAGAAGTAAAGTTATCATGGTTAGATTAGCTCTTAAATCATGATAAAGAGGCAAAACATAATAAGATCATGGGGAGATTAGCTCCGAAACCATGATGTAACTGTAAGTATGACAAGTACTTAGTGAATTAGCTTGAAGTAGAAGTATGAAAATAACATGGTAGAACTATGATAGAAGCCAAAGGTGTCATAAAATAGTGATAACCTTCAATTTTAGGGGTTCAATAGAAACTTATTAGTCATTTAGAGAGATAATGTGAGGTTAGTTTACTAAGAAAGAAAGGTTAGTTATAGTTAGCCATTCCAAAAGTGAGACCAAAGGTTAGTGGAAACCAAACTAAGACCACTTTGTTGAAGATTATCCTATTGCAATTGAGAAATTTTGGTAAATGTCGAGACAAAGTATAGTTTGATCCTAAGTGCTAAGTATCACAATGTAAACCTATATGAGGAGGTGTCATATACTACACAACTAAGCTTGAACTCTAGAGATACTATACTCAACTACTATATTCTAGGCTTAGTATATTGTGTGTTATATGTACCAAAGTTGGATTTATTAGTTTTTCTTGGATCTTTTTTGTTTGACTAGATCTGTACATGAAGTTTGACTTGATGTGCAAATGCATGTTGCAACATCTAGTTACTACTTGATGTTATAGACCTAGGTAGAGTAAGGGAATTCGTGTAAGGGAGTGACGAATTTCAAAGACCAAAATGAAGACTTACATGAAGAATGAAGCCAAGTGTAAGGATTATCAACTCAATTTGGAGGATGGATCAAGCTTAGATCATTATTAGTTAGCAAAAAGAAGTGATGAACTAAAAGTTCAATCAAAATAGGCAATTTTGCTAAGAAGTTAATGGAGTAACTAAGCAAGTTCATGGAAGTATCATGAATAAATACAGAGAAGTAGCTTTGAAAACAGAATGGTATTCAAGCTCTGACAATTCAGAGAGAATGTCAGAGGTATATTGGAAACCATAGGGTAATACATATACCCTAGGATGGTTCGCAGCTGGTAAATATCCGCAGCTGGTATTTGATCCACAGTTGGTATCTTGTCCGCAACCGGTGTTGGTTGACATAGTTAACCAGATCTTCTTAGAAGTTGCATAAAGAGCATAAAATTTGGCCTAAGATAAGTAAGACCTAAAGGAGTATAAAACTTAAGTGACCGTCTTTCAAGATGCTTCGCGAAGTGAGACATATCCAAGCAAAAAATGTCCAATAGTAAGTAAGACAAATAATGCTGAAAGATTCACTTCGGAGATCCACAATTGTGTGGATACACCGTAATATCTTTCATAAGACCCTAACTAGGTAGAGTATAAGATGGATAGAGACCAATATTCTAATTATTAAGCCAATAAGTACTAAATAGATAGTTTGAAGACTATTAGTAAACCCTAAGGGGGAGAGTAAACATTATAAATGAAAGTTGAAGAAGTACTATAGGTGATAATGAAAGATTATCCAAAGCTTAATAAGGTAAAGGCTTGAAGGTGATAAAAGATTAATCCTAACCGACTAATTCGCAAATCAAAAGTTAGTATTTTGACCATACTTATTGTTTAATGAAGTTAAAAACCCTGTTTTAGTAAGACTTCCTGGACCTTATATAGTATAGCAAGTAAGTTTTATGAACAAGTATAATTGGATTAGGGTATCTAATCAGAATAAGGAACTGAAGAAGAGACCCCAAATTTAAGGAATTATAATAAGGAATATCCCTAAGGGACTAAAATAAAAGAACTTTGGAATATTGTATTCAACTAGTTGGAGATTGTAAAGTATAATGAGAATTCAAGAAAAGGATTTGGATATGGGATACTACAATTAATCCCATTTGAGGTTACCATGGAGTTGAGAAATGTCATCACCAATACAAGACAATTCCTCAGTCCAAAACGTGAGAGTATACGAACTTCGAGGACGAAGTTTATTTTAAGGGGGAGAGTCTGTAACATCCCAGGATTAGCACCTAGAATTATAGAGGACGCAGGTGTGTGCATTGCATTCATGCATCAGAAAATCCGGGGAATTTTCGCACAAAACAAAAGAAGCTATAGAGGAATCGAGGTCTCTCTTGTTCTGATGGAAACATCAGGACAGGTGCGATGGATTTCGACATGACCTCTACTATACTTTGGTGTTGGAGGGAAAGACAATTCAAAATTTGAATATTTAATTAATAAATTTGAATACAAAAAGGATTTAAAATAAAATAGTAAATGGAAATTGAATTGTATTAGGAAATAAGAGATGAATTCGTATTTACAAATAAGATACAATAGTTACAGATATCCAATTAGAAAAGATAAATGCAATTTAAAATACAAAAGGAAAAGAATTAGAACAATAATAAGAATGGAATTCAAAATTGATTATTCAATTGATAAAATTGAATCTAAAAAGAATTTTGAAATGATTATAATAAAAATATAAGGGATTCTTTATTAATACATATATACATATACTATTACATTATTGATTTACAACAGAAGAATAAAAGTAAATTAACATGAAATAAATAAATAGAAAAGGTTAATAAAAAAAGGGATTACATAAATGAAATAAATACAAAAATTCTTTATTAAGATATATATTACATTGTCTTTACAAAAGAATAAACACTACAGAAACAAAAGCCTAAACTATATTATTACAATGTTCTGGGATTATTCAAGAAGTAAAGGAATACAAGAAATTACTAAATGGAAAAATACAATCAGAAAGTAATCACTACACTAATCTTCGGGAAGATTTCTTCATCTTTCTGATCTTTTCTTCTTTATTGGATCTCTGCAAATGGGACAAATAAACAAGAAAATATAGTAGAAAATAAAAGAACAAGGAAAGAATGTTGGGAAAATAAACTCTCAGGTTAGGCAGAGAAGTGCTACTGCCAATATCATCACAGAGTGATTAAAAAAGGGGACAAATGGTAGAATTTGTTCTTATCACACTAATTGTGCCTCAGTCCTACATCATTGGCATAAAGAGGGGCAAGTATCACTAGAGTGGTAGAAGTAAAAAGGAGGAGTATCAAGATATTTGGTATTGTACTCATCCAAAAAAGTGCAAGCAGCACACACATACACATGCAAATTGGTGTGCTGTCAACATAGGAGGGCTGTGAGAGGGAGTATTAAACACAGCCGTTGCAACAAAGACCCTTTATACTACACAAAGCTAGTACCACTTTGTATTCATTCCCAATCTTAGTCCACAGCTATATCTCTTCACCTCAAGAACACACACAATAAACAGCACCAACACTCGTTAGAGTTCTAGCAGATCAAACCACAACTCACCAACACAATCCCTCAAGAAACCATTCAAGATGGTCACATAATGGATGGAGTTGAATTGCTGGAAGGCAAGAGCAGCAGCACCAGGAGGTGCAGGCTAAGATCAAGGGCAGCAGCAGCAGCACCAGGAGGTGCAGGATAGTGCCAAAGTAGAAAAGATCAAGCATCCTGATATGAATATAGATGATCAAGAAGCAACAGTAATAAACCAAGATCTCCAGCATGCCATAGATCATTTCCCAACAGTAGGTAAAAATAGAAATCATTAGCTTTGCCCACTAGATCATACAGCATCTGTCCTTATATCTTGCATACAGATCTAGGGATTCAAAGAAAATAATACACCTCAACTAATTCCATCTACCCTTCCACTATATCTTTAACTAGGAGGATCGGATGGAGAGATTCTCTCAGACTTGCATGGAAGTGCCATGCAAGGTTCATCATAGATATTTAAAGCCCACAGGAATATTTGTTCTCATCCAAAATATGCCTCAGCCTATGCATCATGGGCATAGCCAAGAAATCAAGCACATATCCATTTCATTATTCTATCAAGTCAACTCTTAGTATATGTTCTTATCATATTGTTTTAGAGCATGTGCTAGGAGAGGGACAGAGCTCTCAGACTGGGTAGTAATGCTACTCCAGTATCATACTAGAGCTAAGATAAAGACAAGTGAAAGGATCTGTATTTCAGCCACTAAAATAGCTTCATAATTTTTGCATCATGAGCTAAGTTCCTTTTCTTTTAACACCAACATCAACTACATCCCTGTAGGTGTTACCAACAACAAGTCATGCTACCTGGGCTACCATTGTGCACTCTCCAAGGTTGGAGGCACCACAGTAGCAGCCAGGACAGCAGAAGCCACCAAAATAATTCTTCTGTATTAGCTAGCTCTCAAGTTATTCAAACAAAACAAGTTTTATCATTTTCCAAGAATATAATCTAGGAACCAAAAATGCATATTAGTTCTCTGTCCATATGAACAGGAACTCAAGTCTTTCTCAAGATATAAAGCAAGCATGACAATTTGATTATCTTTTAAATAATCCAAACAAAATAGATCATTTTCCTAATAGATATTATTAGGAATCAGTATATGTAGTCCTTCATGATCAGTTTCTACTGATAGGTTGTAGCTGGACTCAAATGTGGAAACCTACACCACATATTCTCTATAACAATCCATTAGGCAAACATTTGCCTAGTTAGAAACAACAGCAGCTCCTCTTGCTAGGAGTCACCACCATGCATACTCTCAGGGAAACTATCACAGTAGTATAAACCACAACACCAAATTGTGTCCCGAATAAGATACCACAATAATAAGCCATCTCAATCCAGCAATATTGCTCAGCAGAATCAACATATCAATAAGAGTCACACAATGCTAGGCATGATTAATTCATCCAGGTTGAATCACCACACTTAACAACATTCTATCTGCAAGCAATATCATAGATACATAAACCTTATTACCAGAAATTCCACTATATATCAAATGTAGTTATATTAGTATTAAAATATGAATACAAATGATTTCAAATTTTGACAATAAATAAATCAAGATAGCTTGCACAGTCTCATGTGTTTGTTTCATCTACTAATCAGCATAGAGCAACTCAAAAGAGATCCGCTCCTTAACATAAAACCTAAGACAGAGCATCGGTGTTACTTAGGATGATCTCATCATCACCGAAAGGAATTAAGTGAGGAAAAGAAAAGAAGATTCCCCACTTATCGTGGTCCTCGCTGGAGTTTGAAGAGGAAGCAGACCGGTGGGGTGGTTGTAGAAGCAACGACCGCAGCACAGCGGCACAGGCGACACCTGAGCATGCGCCGAGCTGCAACCAGCGACTTGCGCCAAGCTACACCAACCCAAGAACACACCCCATCTTCACCAACCTCAATCCACCACCAGAACAACATCAAACTATCACTAGAGCCCGGCGAAACCAGGTTACCGAAACCCTAGACGCACAGAAGATGGATGGGGCGAGCTCGAGGGGGCTTTAAGAACAAATCCAATTGGAGAGCCAGGTCGGCCTGAGGGAGGAGAAGCCCCAGAGACCATCAGCAGTGACCATAATGGCCTACCTCGCCGAAATCGGGCGGGCGACGGCGTCGGCGTCGCCAGCAGCCAGAAGGGGAAAGTGAGTGCGTGAGGTGTAAGAGAGAGTGGATGAGGGAGACAGACCGGGGCGGGTTTGACCCTGAGCCTGTTGGGCCAAGTTGGGTCCAAATGGGCCCATTGTTAAGCCTAGCCCAATTTTTAAAGGAAAAATAAAAAATAAGATATTTATTAAATCACTAAATGACCAAACTACCCTTGAACATAATTTATACCCTATAAAAAATATAGAAAAATCCCAAAAATACATATGATATATCAAAATGACCACAAAAATAATATCTACCTATTAATAATATAACTTTAGTTATTTAAGATAAATATAAAGTAAAATAATTATTAACCCATTAAATTTTAAATGAAATTTTATAAAATAAAACAAAAACCCTAAAAATAAATAAAAATCATTTTTTATGTATCAAAATAACTTTACTATTTTATAAAAATACTAACTTAGAGTTTTACAAATAAAACATAAAGTAAATATTTATAAAAATACTAACTTAGAGTTTTAATTCTTTGATGAATTTTATAAAAATAAAGATCATATTAAAAAAATTCATTTTTAAGGTCTTGAATAAATATATTACACAAAAATATATTAAATATATTATTAGAAAAGTCTTTAATATTTTAAATAATAAATCCTTATCTATTACTTATTTCTAAAAATTCTTTAAAAGCAATTCTTAAGTAAGAATAATCACAATTGTTATAAAACCTTGAGTAATTAAATTCTAAATACTAAATCCCAAATTCACAACTTAAATTCATACTCAGACTTAAGTATAACTTTTAACTTTAAGGTATTAAAAAAATCTTATTGAGTATTACTCATATATATATATAATATGATGAACAATCATTATATCTTAACCATTATTCACATAACTTTAAATTCTAACAAATTACTAAGATCATATAATTATGCTCCCATTAAATAAATACAAATTATTCTCTTAATAAGCAAAACAAATTTAATCTAAATAATTCACTTAAAATATAAAGTGAATAATTCCACACCTTAGTTATACCTATCATAAATCTAAAACTTGGGAATAATTAAAATATATTACATATTTAGTTTACTTAACCTTTTAAAGTTAACTTCAGTCTCAAACCTAACTACAGCCACCGACCGTAGGTCGTAGGCAATGCAAGTTTTCGTAAACATTTCTTCAGAGGTTGCTTTTATTCTGAAAAACTATGTCCGTCAGCCTTCACGGGTTTACCAGAACCTTCATGGGGTTCCTTTCCCACCGCGTTCGCAGCTCCTTACCAGAACAGGGAGTAACAAGTTACAGTTCTTACACTCTATAGAGGTGCGTCACTTTACCCATGAGAGATCTTAGCTTTGTTGCACATCCGAATTGCAGGTTCGTCCACACTTTCTTGGTGTGAGGCCCAGACTAAGATCCAAGCCAATCACTGCCTTCTCCGCGACCCCGCATGTCTCTTTGGTGTACGCCAGCCCACCTATTGAATTACGGCAATGGTAGTACAGACCGTTCAGATGCCGGAACTATCGTGGGACGTTGAGGGCTCCCACCCATATGCTGCATACCCTCTATGAATTACCATAAATAATATGCACGCTACGAGTGATAACAGCCACGACCCGCACATCCAGCTCCATGCTAGAGGAAAAAGATACAGCTGACTTCTTCGTCCCATTCCAAATCTCATGGTCAACGCGTAATATACGGCGCAAGAATCACTGGCGACATTGGTTGTTAAGTCCTAGATAATATGTTCCTTTACCACTGGAACTCTTATAGTAGGTTATTACATCATGGTAAATAACCTATAATCACTTTATTATGAAAATAGTGTTTTCTGCCCTTTTTCAAATGCAGGTGATGACA
Organism: Avena sativa; assembly: GCA_916181665.1. NCBI lineage: Eukaryota > Viridiplantae > Streptophyta > Magnoliopsida > Poales > Poaceae > Avena > Avena sativa. The sequence goes on along the minus strand of OV702283.1, from coordinate 146,865,621 downwards.
ACACTGGATTTTTAAAATACTTTACATAAAATAATCAAAGGACATGAGCAAGTGTGAACTTGCCTTTTGTGATTGCAAGATTCTGCACTCATGGTCTTCAAGACAATATAAGATCCAATAGTTGAAATCTGCATCATTGGTCCGGTAAGGACTAATGTTTAAAGAAGCAAGATTCTTTTATGCATAAGTAATGTAATGCAAGTTGATAAACACGAATCCCGAGAATAACATTGTTCTAGGGTTCGGATACTGGAAAGGGTTTCCTTGGAATGTGTTTCCCTTTTAGATTAAGTTTCACACATGTACTTCTTATTAAGGCTTGTGAGTGTGTGGAAAACAACATGTATTTATACAACAACAAAATACATAGTATGGAATGTTACTCAAGGTTGCTTACATTTTAATTGTTTATCTTCAAGTTTTACTTTACAAGTAATGTCACTTATACAGAATTTAAGTATTAACAATCTTATTATACAAGTAAAGTATAAAGTAAGGTGTTTACTATTAGTTTTCATATGTTGATTGAAGTGGCAAAATGAATAACTTTTGAAGAAAATCTTACTCAACTAAGCAGAAGCATTTAAGCCTTTAGGTTAAGCTTATGAGGTGTTCTTTCTAGTTATAGTCTTTAAGTTAGAAAGAATTGCCTTTACTGGAATAATGAAATTAGTAGTATTTGAGACTTATCTATCTTGGTTTTTAACTGGGTTGGTTTGGTATTTAAGATGCTTTATGACTTAATTATAACAGACCAAAGTGAACTATAAAACATGTAATAAAGTATTTAGTATCAAACTCAAGGCTTTGCAAACTAAAGGTGACTTTAAGAATGTAGATAGACTTAGGTATATTACTTATGATACTTGTATTCTGTTCACTTTATATTGTCTCCTTAGAGTTACTTAAGAATGGCATTATTTCTATTGGAGTTGTGATTTATTTATATTATAATGGTATAAAGGGATTTACCTTCTTATATAAAGATGTGGTTAATGTTTATGGATAAGTAAACAATATTATTTACTACTTATGGATTCACTTATAGTGTTTTGATTTGTTTATAAACTTGTGGTTAAAGTAAAGGAATGGGTTTTATCTTATTACAATTATTCTTGGAGATTTTGTATTAGATAAGGATTCTTTTATAAAATAATTTATACTTAGGGTTGAAAGATAATTTAATAAAATTGTATTAAAATATTTGGAAGCATTTCAACTTCATATTATCAATATTTAAGACTAATACTATTTATTATACTTAATTAGTTAATTTTTAGAATTATTTACAAGTTTTATTTACCTTAATATGAATTATTAATTAAGGAAATAGGTTTAAGTTCAAGTTATAAAAGTGTTTAACTTTTTATTTAACTCAAAAGTGGAATATCACATTTTAAACATGTAGGTATTATTTGTTGTGATCATTTTGGTATATAACATTTATTTTTGTGATTTAAAAATAATAAGATATGATTTTAATAAGGTTAATTACTTTATAAATACTTAATAAATAATAAATATTTAATTAAGAGGAATATTAATGCATGATTATAGTTTTAAACCCTAATTCCTATTTTTCTAAGATTTTTAGTATTTTATTTAGATTTTTAAAATTTACCATTATTAAAATATTAATTATCAAAGTATTAAAATTTTATAAAGTTTTTATTAAATAATATTTATTTAATTAGTTATCATAATAATATTTAATAATAGTTTTAAGTTATAGATTTTATTTTTTAAACATTTTCATAGATTATATGTATTTTTCTGATTTATAAAACAAAAGTTATTAAATTTACAAGATTTAATCATTTTATTTTATTTCTACAATATTTGAAATTTGAATTCATATTGTTTTAATTATTTTCTAAACATGCACAGACTTTTTATACCGCGGCTTAAAGAACTTTATAGAATAAATTAGAAGGACTAAATAAAAAACTATTATATGCTGACTTTGCCACTAAGGCAACCAGCTCTGAATAATGAGTAAGGGAATTCACCATATTAGACTACTGGCGACATCAACGTATATATTTCTACATCCTTTTAACATTAACGGCATTGTAATACTGTGACACTATTTTCATAACATCTATAGATCTTCCGTCTCCCTCTAACGCAATTTTGGTAATGGGCTCCTATCGTCACTAGAATAAATCTGACAAGCCACTAGCAACATCAAAGCCACTACCAATCATGATCCACAGCAAACAATCATTCTTCATGCTCAAGTATGATCACCACTAGATCTAAAGCATCATGGATATGATCAACAGGGGGTTATGAACCCTAATCAGCACATAATCACTAGGCATGAGAAGCCACTAGACACACACCGAGAGATTCATGGTAGTAGCAGGAACAAGAACCACAGAAGCAACTTACCCGAGGTCCTCGCTGACGAATCGAAGAGGAAGCAGATTGGCCGACGAACAGCGGAGGCACAGGGAGCACCTAGGGGGTGCCACAACCTGCACCAGCCACAGCGGCGGCCATAGCAGCACACGAGCCCAGCACACCACCGCAGGCAGGACCGCGGCGGCGGCGACATCACCTTTTCCTATCCCTAGGGTTCGGGAACGGGGTGAACCTGGCCACGGGGAAGCCCCAGAGTCAAATCGAGATGGACTAGATGAACGAGCGTGGTCACAAACCTCGCCCTGCACCACGGCGGCGACCAGGAGAAGCCTCAACGATGGCCATTGCCAGCGGCGGCGCCAGAGCTCGCAGGGTCGGGGAAGAGGAGAGGTCAAAACGAGGAGAAGGCAGAGAGTGTGGGCTGGGTGGGCCAAAACCCCCTCGGGGTGGTATTTTGACTTTTCCCTATTGGGCCAGTGTGGCCCAATAAGCCCAAAAGGCGAGTCCAAATTATTTAAAAACTGTTTTAATCAAGTGGAAAAGACCAAAATGCCCCTGACCTCAATAAAATTCTACAAAATAAAATACAAATCCAAAAATTATAAATAAAATATTTTTGGATTCACAATAATCCACTCTGTCCAAATAAAATAATATAAAATATTGGGCATTTAAATTTTCATAAGAATTTTATAATTTATATATACCTTATGGAATTTTACAAAATTATTGAAAGGTGATAAAAATAAATAAAAATCACTTTCATTATTTAATATTATAGTATTTTTGAAAATACTAAATAATATTTAGTAATAAATTTAATGTATAATTAATAATTCCTAAAAGAACTAATAAATCAATAAAAGTCTAATAAAAAGGGAAATAAAATAAAATAATATATGCAATATATATAAAAATAATAATATTTGTAAACACTTTATTAAAAGGCACCTTATATAGGGAAAATGCATATAGAATTAAATAATGCATTACATTACTTGCATAATCATTTTGCTTCTTTAAATATTGTCCTTACCGGGCAATAATGATGTTTTAGTAGAACTAGAAGCTCAAGGTCCAGTGCAAGCATCAGACTTCACTACCTTTCCATCACAAGGCAAGTTCATCACTTGCTCATGTCCTTTGAAGAGTCTTTATCAAAGTATTTGCAAATTGTGTGTTATCATATATGCTATAAAAGAAAGAAAAGAATATTTTCATCAATAAAGAAATCATGGATATCATCCTAAGTGGTGATATAATGGAGCAATAGAACTTAGGGTTCTATTTTCAACAATGATGATCAAGTAGGGACTTAATAACCCCTGACATCAGTGATTCTAGCGCCGTATATTACGCGTTAGCCATGAGATTTGGAATGGGACAGAGAAGTCAGTTGTATCTTCTTCCTCTTGCATAAAGCCGGATGTGCAGGTCGTGGCTGTTATCCTCGTAGCGTGCATATTAATTGGTAATTCATAGAGGATATGCAGCATATGGGTGGGAACCCTCATCGTCCCACGATAGTTCTGGCATCTAACGGTTTGTACAAACCATTGCCGTAATTCATTATGTGGGCATGGTGTACACCAAGGAGGCATGCGGGGTCGCGAAGAGGGAAGTGATTGGCTTGGACCAACTACTGGGCCCCACATCATGGAATTGTGGACGGGAAAGTACGCTCGGTTGATCTCTCATGGGTAAAGTAACGCACCTCTGCAGAGTGTAAGAACTATAACTTGTTACTCCTTGTTCCGGGAAGGAGCTACGAAGACGTCAGGAAAGAAACTCCATGAAAGTTCTGGTCAACCTATGAAGGCTGATTGTCATAGTTTTTCATAATAAAATCAATCTTTGAAGAAAGATTTACAAAAAATGCATAGTGCCAAGGATTTATCATCCGAGGTGGTAGTTAGAGCATCAAACTTCCCACCTTGCATATAATGAACTTGTTGGGTAACGCTGTTACTCATTCTTTCCTTTGATCCCTGGCTTAGACTCTGAGGATCCCAAAGATGTGCCAATGTATGCAGCTGAATGCCAAGAAGATGTGTTCTACGAGGAACCTGATCTGTCTGTAGGAGTTGAAGGAGTGGATTACGAGATTCGCTACGGTGTCGATGAGAACGAGTCCACTTAAGTGTCTAGTTACTAGTAACTAAGGGAGCCGTGCAGCTTGAACTCTATAGAATAAGCTGTTGAGCCCCAGTCCTAGTCGGAGTTGTTACCTTTAAATTTCTGCTGAACACTTCATATTTTGGTTTGTAAGTTGGATCTTTTGGAAGTCTTGAACTTCCTGTATTATAATAATAATTATGTGTGTACTTTTGTAATATGGACCCGCAATGTTTCTATTGTACCACTCTGAGGGATGTGATATTTACGGAACAGTGTTCTGTAGATGTCATGTCAACGACTATAGTGTACTACACATGCAGTGGTATGCTGGGTCACCGTTATCATGGTTAGATTAGCTCTTAAATCATGATAAAGAGGCAAAACATAATAAGATCATGGGGAGATTAGCTCTGAAACCATGATGTAAGTGTAAGTATGACAAGTATTTAGTGAATTAGCTTGAAGTAGAAGTATGAAAATAACATGGTAGAACTATGATAGAAGTCAAAGGTGTCATAAAATAGTGATAACCTTCAATTTTAGGGGTTCAATAGAATTCTTAATACACAGGTAAAGTATAAAGTAATGTGATTATGTTTAATTGTTATTTGGTGATTAAGGTAAGAGTCGTTGGTTTTAGTTGTTAAGAGTTGAAGAATTTATTATGAGATTATTCTTTGAAGTGGCAAAAAGAATAACATTTGAAGAAAAGATTTCCTTTCTAAGGTTTAAACAATCATCATTGTTAATAGAACATGATGAATGTCTTTTGGTGTTTGAATTATTATTTTGGATTTGAGATGCTTTATGTCTTAAGTTAAATAGAACAAAGTTAACTATAAAAACATAAGTGATTTATTATACCTGATGTTTATAAAAGCAATCTTTGAAGAAATGTTTACGAAAACTTGCATTGCCTACGACCTACGGTCGGTGGCTGTAGTTAGGTTTGAGACTGAAGTTAACTTTAAAAGGTTAAGTAAACTTAAGATGTAATGTATTTTAATTATTCCCAAGTTTTAGATTTATGATAGGTATAACTAAGGTGTGGAATTATTCACTTTATATTTTAAGTGAATGATTTAGATTAAATTTGTTTTGCTTATTAAGAAAATAATTTGTATTTATTTAATGGGAGCATAATTAGATGATCTTAGTAATTTGTTAGAATTTAAAGTTATGTTAATAATGGTTAAGATATAATAATTGTTCATCATATTATATATATGAGTAATACTCAATAAGATTTTTTAATACCTTAAAGTTAAAAGTTATACTTAAGTCTGAGTATGAATTTAAGTTGTGAATTTGGGATTTAGTATTTAGACTTCAATTACTCAAGGGTTTATAATAATTCTGATTATTCTTACTTAAGAATTGCTTTTAAAGAATTTTTAGAAATAAGTAATAGATAAGGATTTATTATTTAAAATATTAAAGACTTTTCTAATAATATATTTAATACCTTTTAGTGTAATATATTTATTCAAGACCTTAAAAATGAATTTTTATAATATGATATTTATTTTTATAAAATTCATCAAAGAATTAAGTGTCTTTAAATATGTACTTTATATTTTATTTGTAAAACTCTAAGTTAGTATTTTTATAAAATAGTAAAGTTATTTTGATACATAAAAATGATTTTTATTTATTTTTAGGGTTTTTGTTTTATTTTATAAAATTTCATTTAAGATTTAATGGGTTAATCATTATTTTACTTTATATTTATTTTAAATAACTAAAGTTATATTTTTATTATGTAGATATCATTTTTGTGGTCATTTTGATATATCATATGTATTTTACGGATTTTTCTATATTTTTTTCTAGGGTATAAATTATGTTTAGGGGTAGTTTCGTCATTTAGTGATGTAATAAATATCTTATTTTTTTATTTTTCCTTTAAAAATTGGGCCAGGCTTACCAATGGGCCCATTTGGACCCAACTTGGCCCAACAGGCTTAGGGTCTAACCCGCCCTGGCCTGTCTCCCTCATCCACTCTCTCTTACACCTCACGCACTCACTTTCCCCTTCTGGCTGCTGGCAACGCCGACGCCGTCGCCCGCCCGATTCCGGCGAGGTAGGCCGTTGTGGTCACCGCTGATGGTCAGCGGGGCTTCTCCTCCCTCAGGCCGACCTGGCTCTCCAATTGGATTTGTTCTTAAAGCCCCCTCGAGCTCGCCCCATCCATCTTCTATGCGTCTAGGGTTTCGGTAACCTAGTTTCGCTAGGCTCTAGTGATAGTTTGATGTTGTTCTAGTGGTGGATTGAGGTTGGTGAAGATGGGGTGTGTTCTTGGGTTGGTGTAGCTTGGCGCAAGTCGCTGGTTGCAGATCGGCGCAGGCTCAGGCGTCGCCTGTTCCGCTGTGGCGCGGTCGTTGCTTCTACAACCACCCCACCGGTCTGCTTCCTCTTCAAACTCCAGCGAGGACCATGGTAAGTGGTGAATCTTCTTTTCTTTTCCTCACTTGATTCCTTTCGGTGATGATGAGATCATTCTAAGTAACACCGATGCTCTGTCTTAGGTTTTATGTGTTAAGGAGCTGATCTCTTTTGAATTGCTCTATGCTGATTAGTAGATGAAACAAACACATGAGACTGGCAAGCTATCTTGATTTATTTATTGTCAAAATTTGAAATCATTTGTATTCATATCTTAATAGTAAGATAACTACGTTTGATATATAGTGGAATGTCTAGTAATAAGATTTATGTATCTGTGATATTGCTTGCAGATAGAATGTTATTAAGTGTGGTGATTCAACCTGGATGACTTAATCATGCCTAGCATTGTGTGAGTCTTATTGATATGTTGATTCTGTTGAGCAATATTGCTGGATTGAGATGGATTATTATTGTGGTATCTTATTTGGGACACAATTTGGTGTTGTGGCTTATACTACTGTGATAGTTTCCCTGAGAGTATGCATGGTGGTGACTCCTAGCTAGAGGAGCTGTTGTTGTTTCTAACTAGGCAAATGTTTGCCTAATGGATTGTTATAGAGAAGATGTGGTGTAGGTTTCCACATTTGAGTCTAGCTACAACCTATCAGTTGAAACTGATCATGAAGGACTACATATACTGATTCCTAATAATATCTATTAGGAAAATGAACTATTTTGTTTGGATTATATAAAAGATAATCAAATTGTCATGCTTGCATTATATCTTGAGAAAGACTTGAGTTCCTGTTCATATGGACAGAGAACTAATATGCATTTTTGATTCCTGGATTATATTCTTGGAAAATGATAAAACTTGTTTTGTTTGAATAACTTGAGAGCTAACTAATACAGAAGAATTATTCTGGTGGCTTCTGCTGTCCTGGGTTGTTACTGTGGTGCCTCCAACCTTGGAGAGTGCACAATGGTAGCCCAGGTAGCATGACTTGTTGCTGGTAACATATACAGGGATGTAGTTGATGTTGGTGTTAAAAGAAAAGGAACTTATCTCATGATGCAAAAAGGCTAAAGCTATTTTAGTGGCTGAAATACAGATTCTTTCACTTGGCTTTATCTTAGCTCTAGGATGATACTGGACTAGCATTAGTACCCAGTCATTGGCGTTCAGAGGAATATTGTTCATCAGACTCCTCTAGTTTGTATGTTTTCCTTTATCAGTTCTAGGGATACAGAAAGACTTTTGGTCATTTAGTGATCTCCGTATATTTTTTCTAGGGTATAAATCTGAGTGCATGGCAATCTCATAATAAATTGGGTCAAACCTTCAATGAATCACTGTCCTGCAGTTGGTATCAGAGCATATGCTTTGACCTTAGGATTGAAACCCTTTTTGGAAGATCTGTAGGTTGGATAGTGACGATAGGAGCCATCTTATCTAAACCAAATAGTCTAATGACTTGTGATGAATATCCACTTGAGGATAACCTTGTCACACATAAGTCAGATGCTTAAGTCAATCTTTCTTAGTAGTAATTATTTTATCTTTTCTCAAGTATAGTGCTCTTTAGTGTCTTCCGAGGGAGACATAAACCACCAAGATATTGTAGGGAAGTGTAAGACATCAATTGAAGTAGTCTTAATGGTGTAGCTTAATCCTAGAAATTAAGTATGAATGGTAAAATCTTAGTGTCAGTTGATAACCAAAGACAATATGATGAATATCATTAGGATCAATGTTGATGTAATGAGTAGTAATCATGCGGGATTCACTTGAGAATTTCACGTGATGAAGTGAAATTATGATAAGACTGAATGATAGAGTCATGAGAATAAAGTCATCATGGCTAGATTAACTCTTAAATCATAATGTACAGGTAAAACATAATAATATCATGGTGAGATTAGCTCCGAAACCATGATGAGAGTATAAATATGATGAGTAATTAGTAAATTATCTTTAGATAGAGTAAGAAGATAACTTGGTAGAATCATGATTGAAGTTAAAGGTGTCATAAAATAGTGATAATCTTCAATCTTAGGGGTTCAAAAGAATCTTATTAGTTATTTAGAGAAATCATGTGAGGATATTTTATTAATAAAGAAAGGATGGTTATAGCTAGTCATTCCAAAGGTGAGACCAAAGGTTAGTCAAAACCAAATTTGAGACCACTTTGTTTAAAATTATCTTGTTGCAATTGAGCAATTGTAACACCCTCAGAATCGACCCTATGCAAGTTTCAGCGCTTCCCGCCAAACCCACATAGAAACGATTCAAAGGTGCCCACCAGGCACTTTCGTGCGGGTGGAAAACAAAGTAATAACATTACACAACAGTCCTCGATGGGACCCACAGAACAGATTTGTATACAACAGCGACTCAATGAGTCAAGAATACAGATATAATATACAAAGATCCAAATCACCTTGAAAATGATAGAGCGTCCCACTACGGACAAGATGCAAATGGGGCTAAGAGCCCTGAAGAATAACCAATGGAGTCCATAACCCTTCCCAGGCCAAGCCGGAAGGGTAACCCTGCTAACAACGTCGATCTCAAAACCTGCTTAAACAAAAGGGGTGCCGACAAAGGGCAAAGGAAAAAGAGAGAGCGGTCAGTACTGAGGCCAGTACACAGCGAGACTAGAATTCGGCGGTCCTCGCCTACACAGGTATGGTGGACTGCAGCGGCAGCGCAGCACGCACTAAACAACCTATAGAGACTCGATATAACTGTCGGCTATCAGAGAGGGATAATAAAGATCTATTCGGATCCAACCTGATTCTAACACCAAACAACCCATCCTGGTATTTCCCCCTCGAGACCAGACGAGGAAGTCAACCGAGGAACTCACACCGTTGGCAGTTTTATTTATTCAGTTATCGTTGCAGCAATTACTAGTCAGGTATAGATAATCATCCTGATATAATAAGAAGTGGGCACTTTTAGTTAACAATTCTGTTGTAGTTGCAACACTTACTAGTCAGATACAATTAGCATGAGTTATCCCAAAAACCCAGCAGTTGTTGGTACTTTTATTTAGCCATTCCGTTATAGTTGCAATACTTACTAGTCAGATACAATGGTCGCAAGCGACAACCCAAACAAGCAACTGTTAGCAGTTTTATTTAGCCATTCCATTATAGTGAAGCTGATTACTAGTCATTATAAAGTCAAATTTATAGCACTACTTTAGTTATAGTTGTCTATGATCGAGATACTGTGCTCCAAGTCGTCCATAACCGCGGACACGGCTTTCAGAAAGTTTTACCCTGCAGGGGTGCACAAATAGCAACACACACTCGATCAACCTCGGAAAAACCAAATCAAAACCCAACGAGGCTTTCACGACAAAGTAATCACAAGATTCAGAAATATTTCAGGGGGCCACCCCATTGAGTACACCCGCAACGAAGTTAGCTGACTCCGAGACGGACTCAAGGTTTGGGTAGACGGCTGTAAACGACTGGGAACCCGAAAGTGTGACTGGGCTTGTCGATACCGCGAAATCGTGTCCCGATCCTAAACAGTACAGGTGCTCCTCGCACAATCGTAAATAAAGCAGTAAAGCATGGCATAAGTACAGGATAGTAAATAAAACCTCAAACTAGTTTGTGTCCCCAAGAAATAAGAATGAATCAAGCTCTGGCTCAGGGGGGTCCCATAATCCTCCCGGATGTGGATAGCGCGAATATTCAAGGAACAGGTATCAAGTACTCGGGGTCCTATGGGACACAAGTGGACGGTTAACAACCAAATAACATCTATTGCCCACCTGTGCCTCTGCATTTACCTACTTCAATTTTAGTTGTTAAACAGTAATTAAAGTCTTGATCATCTCCAACAATAAACACACGGCAATACTCCAACAACTGTGGTACTTGACGACACGCAACAGCACTTGAGCAAGCGACTACGACGCGCAGGTCCAACTATCTACCAAACAACAGGTAATAAGGGGTGTCCAAGGCAATATAAGGCTGCAAGGGATATCACGGGTACGAAAACTAGAGCATCGCAACACAGATAGCAATAGATCAATAGGAGGGAATAAATACTATAAAAGTAAGATAGGTAGAAAGGGGGAGATGCTCGCCTGAAAACATTGCCGAAGTTTCATCCGAAGATCGGGTCAACACTCGCATCAACTCAAAGTCCTTATCCGCGAAGAACCAAAACACTAGAATAAACACCGGATGCAATATTTAATACTACGGCAAAAGATCGGGCATGATGCATGTATGATGTATGACATGGCAAAGCTGCGATGCAATTAGGTCATATTAAGTGGAACCGGGGTCCCGATAATTAGTCAGATGGTTCATGTTATTTATCTACCCCGCAAATTAAATGTTGTCTTAACATGGCAAAAGATAGCACCGGTTCGCTACACCAATTTAAACGAGGCCAATATAAGACTAGATTTGCCCGCATATGGGCCCCATATTTAATTATATGGTGAATCGGCATAAGGCCCCCAAACCACACCAAATATGTGTGCAAGCATGTCAATTTAATATGCATGAGTTTATATTACAATTTATAAAATAGGGCTTGGAAAGGGGATCACACATGGGGGGTCTCGGCGATCTTGGGGTTCCGAGGGTTTCGGGGTTCGGTCTCAGGGTCTGGATCTGGGGTTCGGTCTCGGCGGTATCGTTCTCGGATAACAGAGTAGATCTTGTCGCATCCGTGGTCTTCGGGCCCGTGTAGACGGTCATGGCGTTCAAGGGGAGAACTTGGCGTTCCGTGTAGGCGACCTTGGCGTCAAGGTGGTCGATGACAAACTTGTCGGATGGCATGTTCTTCGGAAGATCTTGACATTCCGACTCCAATGTCGAGGACGTACTTGTGGCATCCCGCAAAACCACTACTAGAAAATCGCGTTGAATTTGTGCATTGCATCGTCATCATCATATGTTGTTTGTCTAAAACTATTTTCGCAAAGCCCGATTTGTTTTCCAAACGCCCCATCTTAATTCAAACGCAAAACCCGGGTCTCCGGATTATTTTGTTTTGGCTGCTATCGGTTTGCAAACGGCCCGTTTAAAACAAATAAAATGTTTAATTATTTTAGTGGGGGCAGTCGAACGGGCCGATCCGACCCGAACGACCACCCCCAGAAATACAAACGGTCCACCCTTTAATCCTAAAACTACCAGACCTATTCTACCCACCCCTCCTCCACCTCACCCGGACCAATCCCAGGCCGACACCTCGCCCCTCCCCAAATCCCCACCAACCACCACCTGCCACCTAGGCCACCCCCACTCCCTCTCTCACCCCAACCTCCCCAACCCACCCAGGACACACACCCACTCCCCACAGCCCCAACCCGCGTGACCCCCGGGCCCCACGTCCCCATGCCCCACCGACAGCCACCTCCCCTGGGACCCACCCTGCAGGCCCCACCTCCCTCCTTTCCTCTCTCCTTCCTCCTCTCTTCCCCAACGCGTCCACCCGCAGCCGCACTCCACCACCGACCGACCCCGCGCCTGGAACCTCCCCCTCCGGCCGCCTCCCTACCTCCTCCGCGCCCTTCCCCCGTCCTCTACCTCCCGCTCGCCCTCTCTGCTAGCCCGGCCTCCGCGCCTCTGCGCCTCCTCAACCGTCCGTCGCCACCGGCGCGGAGCCTCTCCGCCGCCTCCTCCCCCGGAGCTCCGCCGCCCCTCAAGCTCCGCGCGTCCCCTCCGTCGGCCCTACGCCCCGCGCCGCCAGTCGCCGTCCTCGCTCGCGCCCCACCCCCTCTGCCTCGCCATCTCCCCTCCCCCCCCGACGCGGCCGCCGCCGGACGCCTCCGCCTCGCCGGCCCCGCGCCCCGCCACCGGACTCCTGCGCCGCCGGCCTCCCGTCGCCCCTCAAGCTTCCCCGGCCCCGCCGCGCCTCCCTCTCCGCAACCTCCTCCGCCCGCGGCCGCGACCGTCGTCGCCGATGCGCCCCCTCTCGCCTCCCCGAGCCCCGGCGCCGTTTCGCCGGCCACGGCCCGTCCGGCCTCCTCCGCGCGCCCGCCGGCCACCCTCCGGGCTATCTCGCCTCCCCTGCCTCGTCTGCGCCTCGGTCGCCCCCGACAACCACCTCGCCGCCGGGCCCTCCCTCGTCCGTCGCTCCTTCAGCCAACCGCAGGACCCCATCGAGCCGGCGACGCACCTTCCTCGCCATCGTCAGTCAAGCCCAAGACCTGGCCGCTCCCTCCTCCTCGTTTTGGCCTGGTGCCTTAGTGTTGTTGCAGATGCTTCATGTTTGAACCGTCCGCGTCAGAGGTTGCTTCAAACAGACCCTTGGTTTCGATGTGGCGTTTGTGAGTATAGATGGACCCGATGCACGAGTAAGGACCAGAGAGATTAAGGTACTTGAAAACCACCGATGTCGATTCAAGATCTCCACCGCATCTGTATCGGGAACCTGGAATACTTCATCACGAGCTCAAGACCTCGACCAAGATCTTCGCGGAGCCTCAAGTTCTCCTTCACGGACGACAAGTACTTCCTCTCGGACGCCAAGGCCCGGACCCGAAACCCGCCAAGATCGCCACCGAACGCAAAGTCCTTCTTCCTGGATACGACAAGTACCCCTTCGAGGACGCCGAGATCTACAATCGGAACCGAGGACACCGAGACACCGATGCGCCAAGTTCTTCGCCCCGCACACCAAGACCGACAACATGACCCGTAGACCCCGGATGCGACAAGAACTACCTCCGTTAGCTGAGAACGATCCCGGAGTCCGAACCTCGTATCCGTCGAACCCTGAACCCCGAGACCCGACCACGAACCCCGGAACCCCAAGACCGTCGAGACCCTAATGTGTGACCCCTCTCTTGAACCCTATTTTTAAGAATGTAATATATTCCCCTTTGCACATTTAATTGATCATGCATGCATATTGTCATGTGGTTTTGGGGGCCTTATGCCGACTCACCTCTAATTAAATATGGGGCCCATATGCGGGCAAATCTAGCCTTATATCGGCCTCATTTAAATTTGTGCATCGAACCGTTGTCATATCTTGCCTTGTTAAACAACATTTAAAATTGCGGGGTAGCTGAACAACATGAACCACCTAATTAATTGTCGGGACCCCGGTTCCACTTAATCTGACCTAATTGCATCGCACCTTGCCATGTTATGCATCATACATGCATCATGCCGATCTTCTGCCGTTGTATTAAATATTGCATCCGGCGTTTCTTCTAGTGGTTTGCTTCTTCGCGGATAAGGCCGTTGAGTTGATGTGAGCTTCGCCCCGATCTTCGGATGAACCCTTCGACAATGTTTTCAGGCGAGCATCTCCCCCTTTCTACCTATCTTACTTTTATAGTATTTATTCCCTCCTGTTGGTCTATTGCTATCTGTGTTGCGATGCTCTAGTTTCCGTACCCGTGATATCCCCTTGCAGCCATATATTGCCTCGGACACATCCTATTACCTGTTGTTTGGTAGATAGTTGGACTTGCGCGTCGTAGTCGCTTGCTCAAATGTTGTTGCGTGTTGTCAAGTTCCACAGTTGTTGGAGTATTGCTGCATGTTTGATGTTGGAGATGATCATAGCTTTACTTTTCGTTCACTTTAATTCCTGTTTAACAACTAAAATTGAAGTAAGCAGAGGCATCGGTGGGTGATAGATAACTTTTGGTTTCCGAACGCCCACTTGTGTCCCGTAGGACCCCGAGTACTTGATACATGTTCCTTGATTTATCGCACTATCCACATCCGGGAGGTATATGGGACCCCCCTGAGCCAGAGCTTGATTCAGTCTTATTTCTTGGGGCCACAAACTAGTTTGAGGTTTTATTTACGATCCTGTACTTATGCCATGTTTTACTGCTTTATTTACGATTGTGCGAGGAGCACACTGTACTGTTTAGGTAAGCGGAGTGTTTTCGCGGTATCGACAAGCCCAGCCACACTTTCGGGTTCCCAGTCGTTTACAGCCATTGTCGCAAACCTTGAGTCCGTCTCGGAGCTAGCTTACTTCGTTGCGGGTCTACTCAATGGGGTGGCCCCCTGAAATATTTCTGAATCCTGTGATTGCTTTGTCGTGAAAGCCTCGTTGGGTTTTGATTTGGTTTTTCCGAGGTTGATCGAGTGTGTGTTGCTATTGGTGCACCCCGGTCGGTTAAAACTTTCTGAAAGCCGTGTCCGCGGTTATGGACGACTTGGAGCACAGTATCTCGACCATAGACAAGCATAACTAAAGTTTATTGCTATAAATTTGACTTTATAATGACTAGTAATCAGCTTCACTATAATGGAATGGCTAATTAATACTGCCCACAATTATTGTTTGGAGTGTCGCTTGCGACCATTGTACCTGACTAGTAATTATGGCAACTACAACGGAATGGCTGAATAAAAGTACCAACAACTGCTGGGTTTTGGGGTTATCTCATGCTAATTGTATCTGATTAGTAATTGTTGCAACTACAACGGAAGGATTAACTAAAAGTGCCCACTGCTTATTTTATCAGGATGATTATCCAAATATGACTAGTAATTGCTGCAACGATAACTGAATAAATAAAACTGCCAACTGTGTGAGTTCCTCGGTGGACTTCCTCGATGGGTCTCGAGGGGGAAACGCCAGGATGGGTTTGTTTGGTGGTCGTATCAGGATTGGTTCCGAATAGTTCTTTCTCACCCCTCTCTAATAGCCGCCAGTTGTGTCGAGTCTCTATAGGTTGTTCAGTGCATGCTGCCGCTGCCGCTCAGTCCACCATACCTATGTAGGCGAGGACCGCCGAATTCTAGTCTCGCCGTGTACTGGCCTCAGTACTGACGCTCCTTCTTTTTCCTTTGCCCTTTGTCGGCACCCCTTTTGTTTAAGCAGGTTTTGAGATCGACGTCGTTAGCAGGGTTACCCTTCCGGCTTGGCCTGGGCAGGGTTATGGACGCCATTGGTTATTCTTCAGGGCTCTTAGCCCCATTTGCCTCTTGTCCGTAGTCGGACGCTCTATCATTTTCAAGGTGATTTGGATCTTTGTATATTATATCTATATTCTTGACTCTTTGAGTCGCTGTTATATATATATCTGTTCTGTGGGTCCCATCGAGGACTGTTGTGTAATGTTATTACTTCGTTTTCCACCCGCACGAAAGTGCCTGGTGGGCGCCTTTGAATCGTTTCTATGCGGGTTTGGCGGGTTTCGCTAAAACTTGCATAGGGCCGATTCTGAGGGTGTTACAGAGTGGTATCAGAGCTCAGCAGTTGCGATACCCCACAAGTCCAGCCTGTAGGATAACCTAGCTAACGGCCGAAGTAGAGTGTCAAAACTATTTTGCAAAACCGGTTGGATAGTTCTGGTTAGGTCTGCTTTTACTCCTTACCCCTCTGCTATTCTCCTCTTACCTCTACGTGTTTTGAATCCGCTCTCTTCCCTCTCTTCGAGTCCAGGATTTCTCGTGGTTGGGTTCCATCGTACCTTCAGGGTTTCGCTTCCTTCTTTGGTAACGGTGTTGCTACATCTGGTCTTCATGTATCCGAGGAGCCCTTCGTCTGTGGTACCATCCTTTGTTCCTTGTCTGTGCCTTCCGGTGTTTTTCGACGGGACGACATCATCTACGCCAGATCCGATGCAGAGTCTGCACCCCTCTTTTGTTTCCGACCCTCGCTTGTCGAGATCTTCAGTCTGATTCCGAGAGTTGGTTGCATAGTCCGCCTATTCGTTTGCAGGGTAATGGTTTGGGTGCGCGATGGACTGATCACCATCCGACTACTCTTATCATTCGCTCTTGTACATCGAATCAGTGGGTCCAGCAGTTTTACTCCGTCCACGGAAGTTAGAGGTGGCTTTATTTGTGGATACCTCTACCTTCGTCCTTTTTGTTTCCGGAGTGTTTCCTCGACGATTACGGACAACGACCATCTTGTTAGTGGTGTCGCGAGGATCTACACGAAGCGCGAAGGATCAGACCGCCGACCTTCTTTCCGGTACCATGAGGCGGATCTCGAGGGCGAGATCCATTGTTAGTGGTGTCGAATTGTGGCATCCCGCAAAACCACTACTAGAAAATCGCGTTGAATTTGTGCATTGCATCGTCATCATCATATGTTGTTTGTCTAAAACTATTTTCGCAAAGCCCGATTTGTTTTCCAAACGCCCCATCTTAATTCAAACGCAAAACCCGGGTCTCCGGATTATTTTGTTTTGGCTGCTATCGGTTTGCAAACGGCCCGTTTAAAAAAAATAAAATGTTTAATTATTTTAGTGGGGGCAGTCGAACGGGCCGATCCGACCCGAACGACCACCCCTAGAAATACAAACGGTCCACCCTTTAATCCTAAAACTACCAGACCTATTCTACCCACCCCTCCTCCACCTCACCCGGACCAATCCCAGGCCGACACCTCGCCCCTCCCCAAATCCCCACCAACCACCACCTGCCACCTAGGCCACCCCCACTCCCTCTCTCACCCCAACCTCCCCAACCCACCCAGGACACACACCCACTCCCCACAGCCCCAACCCGCATGACCCCCTGACCCCCGGGCCCCACGTCCCCATGCCCCACCGACAGCCACCTCCCCTGGGACCCACCCTGCAGGCCCCACCTCCCTCCTTTCCTCTCTCCTTCCTCCTCTCTTCCCCAACGCGTCCACCCGCAGCCGCACTCCACCACCGACCGACCCCGCGCCTGGAACCTCCCCCTCCGGCCGCCTCCCTACCTCCTTCGCGCCCTTCCCCCGTCCTCTACCTCCCGCTCGCCCTCTCTGCTAGCCCCGCCTCCGCGCCTCTGCGCCTCCTCAACCGTCTGTCGCCACCGGCGCGGAGCCTCTCCGCCGCCTCCTCCCCCGGAGCTCCGCCGCCCCTCAAGCTCCGCGCGTCCCCTCCGTCGGCCCTACGCCCCGCGCCGCCAGTCGCCGTCCTCGCCCGCGCCCCACCCCCTCTGCCTCGCCGTCTCCCCTTCCCCCCCCCCCCGACGCGGCCGCCGCCGGACGCCTCCGCCTCGCCGGCCCCGCGCCCCACCACCGGACTCCTGCGCCGTCGGCCTCCCGTCGCCCCTCAAGCTTCCCCGGCCCCGCCGCGCCTCCCTCTCCGCAACCTCCTCCGCCCGCGGCCGCGACCGCCGTCACCGATGCGCCCCCTCTCGCCTCCCCGAGCCCCGGTGCCGTTTCGCCGGCCACGGCCCGTCCGGCCTCCTCCGCGCGCCCGCCGGCCACCCTCCGGGCTATCTCGCCTCCCCTGCCTCGTCTGCGCCTCGGCCGCCCCCGACAACCACCTCGCCGCCGGGCCCTCCCTCGTCCGTCGCTCCTTCAGCCAACCGCAGGACCCCATCGAGCCGGCGACGCACCTTCCTCGCCGTCGTCAGTCAAGCCCAAGACCTGGCCGCTCCCTCCTCCTCGTTTTGGCCTGGTGCCTTAGTGTTGTTGCAGATGCTTCATGTTTGAACCGTCCGCGTCAGAGGTTGCTTCAAACAGACCCTTGGTTTCGATGTGGCGTTTGTGAGTATAGATGGACCCGATGCACGAGTAAGTACCAGAGAGATTAAGGTACTTGAAAACCACCGATGTCGATTCAAGATCTCCACCGCATCTGTATCGGGAACCTGGAATACTTCATCACGAGCTCAAGACCTCGACCAAGATCTTCGCGGAGCCTCAAGTTCTCCTTCACGGACGACAAGTACTTCCTCTCGGACGCCAAGGCCCGGACCCGAAACCCGCCAAGATCGCCACCGAACGCGAAGTCCTTCTTCCTGGATACGACAAGTACCCCTTCGAGGACGCCGAGATCTACAATCGGAACCGAGGACACAGAGACACCGATGCGCCAAGTTCTTCGCCCCGCACGCCAAGACCGACAACATGACCCGTAGACCCCGGATGCGACAAGAACTACCTCCGTTAGCTGAGAACGATCCCGGAGTCCGAACCTCGTATCCGTCGAACCCTGAACCCCGAGACTCGACCCCGAACCCCGGAACCCCAAGACCGTCGAGACCCTAATGTGTGACCCCTCTCTTGAACCCTATTTTTAAGAATGTAATATATTCCCCTTTGCACATTTAATTGATCATGCATGCATATTGTCATGTGGTTTTGGGGGCCTTATGCCGACTCACCTCTAATTAAATATGGGGCCCATATGCGGGCAAATCTAGCCTTATATCGGCCTCATTTAAATTTGTGCATCGAACCGTTGTCATATCTTGCCTTGTTAAACAACATTTAAAATTGCGGGGTAGCTGAACAACATGAACCACCTAATTAATTGTCGGGACCCCGGATCCACTTAATCTGACCTAATTGTATCGCACCTTGCCATGTTATGCCTCATACATGCATCATGTCGATCTTCTGCCGTTGTATTAAATATTGCATCCGGCGTTTCTTCTAGTGGTTTGCTTCTTCGCGGATAAGGCCGTTGAGTTGATGTGAGCTTCGCCCCGATCTTCGGATGAACCCTTCGACAATGTTTTCAGGCGAGCATCTCCCCTTTCTACCTATCTTACTTTTATAGTATTTATTCCCTCCTGTTGGTCTATTGCTATCTGTGTTGCGATGCTCTAGTTTCCGTACCCGTGATATCCCCTTGCAGCCATATATTGCCTCGGACACATCCTATTACCTGTTGTTTGGTAGATAGTTGGACTTGCGCGTCGTAGTCGCTTGCTCAAATGTTGTTGCGTGTTGTCAAGTTCCACAGTTGTTGGAGTATTGCCGCATGTTTGATGTTGGAGATGATCATAGCTTTACTTTTCGTTCACTTTAATTCCTGTTTAACAACTAAAATTGAAGTAAGCAGAGGCATCGGTGGGTGATAGATAACTTTTGGTTTCCGAATGCCCACTTGTGTCCCGTAGGACCCCGAGTACTTGATACATGTTCCTTGATTTATCGCGCTATCCACATCCGGGAGGTATATGGGACCCCCCTGAGCCAGAGCTTGATTCAGTCTTATTTCTTGGGGCCACAAACTAGTTTGAGGTTTTATTTACGATCCTGTACTTATGCCATGTTTTACTGCTTTATTTACGATTGTGCGAGGAGCACACTGTACTGTTTAGGTAAGCGGAGTGTTTTCGCGGTATCGACAAGCCCAGCCACACTTTCAGGTTCCCAGTCGTTTACATCCATTGTCGCAAACCTTGAGTCCGTCTCGGAGCTAGCTTACTTCGTTGCGGGTCTACTCAATGGGGTGGCCCCCTGAAATATTTCTGAATCCTGTGATTGCTTTGTCGTGAAAGCCTCGTTGGGTTTTGATTTGGTTTTTCCGAGGTTGATCGAGTGTGTGTTGCTATTGGTGCACCCCGGCCGGGTAAAACTTTCTGAAAGCCGTGTTCGCGGTTATGGACGACTTGGAGCACAGTATCTCGACCATAGACAAGCATAACTAAAGTTTATTGCTATAAATTTGACTTTATAATGACTAGTAATCAGCTTCACTATAATGGAATGGCTAATTAATACTGCCCACAATTGTTTGTTTGGAGTGTCGCTTGCGACCATTGTACCTGACTAGTAATTATGGCAACTACAACGGAATGGGTGAATAAAAGTACCAACAACTGCTGGGTTTTGGGGTTATCTCATGCTAATTGTATCTGATTAGTAATTGTTGCAACTACAACGGAAGGATTAACTAAAAGTGCCCACTGCTTATTTTATCAGGATGATTATCCAAATATGACTAGTAATTGCTGCAACGATAACTGAATAAATAAAACTGCCAACTGTGTGAGTTCCTCGGTGGACTTCCTCGATGGGTCTCGAGGGGGAAACGCCAGGATGGGTTTGTTTGGTGGTCGTATCAGGATTGGTTCCGAATAGTTCTTTCTCACCCCTCTCTAATAGCCGCCAGTTGTGTCGAGTCTCTATAGGTTGTTCAGTGCATGCTGCCGCTGCCGCTCAGTCCACCATACCTATGTAGGCGAGGACCGCCGAATTCTAGTCTCGCCGTGTACTGGCCTCAGTACTGACGCTCCTTCTTTTTCCTTTGCCCTTTGTCGGCACCCCTTTTGTTTAAGCAGGTTTTGAGATCGACGTCGTTAGCAGGGTTACCCTTCCGGCTTGGCCTGGGCAGGGTTATGGACGCCATTGGTTATTCTTCAGGGCTCTTAGCCCCATTTTCCTCTTGTCCATAGTCGGACGCTCTATCATTTTCAAGGTGATTTGGATCTTTGTATATTATATCTGTATTCTTGACTCTTTGAGTCGCTGTTATATATATATATCTGTTCTGTGGGTACCATCGAGGAATGTTGTGTAATGTTATTACTTCGTTTTCCACCCGCACGAAAGTGCCTGGTGGGCACCTTTGAATCGTTTCTATGCGGGTTTGGCGGGTTTCGCTAAAACTTGCATAGGGCCGATTCTGAGGGTGTTACAGTACTTGACACGGCGTCGATCTTGTCGCCCCAAATATCTTGACGGAGGTAGGGTACTTGAAGTGCTTGCATTCGGTGTACTCGGTCATCGGATCCAAGATGGAGAGCATGTTGTTCCGTGATGACGAGCTTCAGGTTCCATTGTAGAAAATCTTTGTTCCGACTTCGTGTCGGTGAAGACCTTGTAGCGGCACCGGGTACTCGTTTTCGTCGTCAAGCATCGAAGATAGGGGGGAGCTTGAGCTGGGTCCTGCGCGGACGTGCTCTAGCCAGAGGAGGACAACATCCTGGATACGTGCAAGGACAAGCGGCAACGGGGACGAAGCGACGGACGCGTCCCTACAGACGAGAGGCCAAGGGTTGGAGCAGCTAGTGCGGCAGGGCTCCTGGACATGGGGTCGCCGTTCGCTGCAGAACGTGTCGAACAAGAGGATGCCGCGGCCGGGCGACTCGAGGAAGATGAAGCAAGGGAGGCATCCGGGCCGCTAGAGTGAGCCCAGGTGGCAGCGGAGATCGCGCAGAGGCGGCCGGCAAGCTCGGGTAGGGCGGCGCAAGCGGAGGACGACGGGGACCACGGCGGCGACATGGACCAAGGCGGTGGTCGAGAGAGCGGAGAGCCTCGTGTGGCGGCTGCTGGTGGGGAGCATCGAGGGAGGAGGCGCACCGAGAGGGGCACGAGCGGCTCCGGCGGCCACAAACGCGACGGCGCGCTCGGGCAGGAGGCGGATGGGGTCGCGGCGAGGAAGGAGTTGGCCGGCGGCTGCGGAGCGCCGCGGGGAGGTCGCGAGGCGAGGGCGGCTCCGGCGGGCGAAGGCGGTGGTTGGGGGGATTGCGGCCGCTGCAGGGCGAGGCCGAGCGGAGGACTGGGGAGGAAGGAGCGGCCGACGCTGGAGGGGAGGTGAGGCGCGACGGTGGGGAGGCATAGAAGGAGGGCGGCGCTCGCGGGAGGATGCGAGGGAGGCCGAGCGTGGTTCAGGGAGGGTGGAGGCAGGGGCGATGGGACCGTGCGGGATCGTGAGGGAGAGGAGGGAGTGGGACCCGCGGGGACAGGTGGCCAGGGGAGCGGGGAGAGGAGGTGAGGGAGTGGGTCGGCGTGTGTTTGGCTGAGAGGGAGTGGGGCCAGGAGGTGAGGTGGCGAGGGGTTGGGCAGGTGGCGGGCTAGGATAGGTTAGGGGGAAGGGAGAGGTGAGGTGTCGACTGGCTATTGGTTGGGGTGAGGTGGAGGGGGGCTGGGTAGGTTAGGTTGGGGTAGAAAAGGATTTTGGGTAGGCTGATTTTGTACTGGGGGTGGCCAACTAGGTCGGACCGGCCCGGTTCGGCTGCCCCCTGAAAATAATATAAATTTTTGTTTAATTTAAAATAACTTTTGTAATTAGTTTTTAGACAAAGAAAAGACCCGGAAGAGCCCGACGCTTTGATTTGAAATTGAGACGGGGAATACTTAGAAAACCAAACTAGGCTTTTAGAAGATAGGTTTCGACAAACAAATGCATGATGACATGACGAAGCTCAAATGCAATGAGGCATGATGACATGAGCATGTGGTCATGACGATGCAATGCACAAAAACAACGCGATTTTCTAGTAGTGGTTTTTGCGGGATGCCACAATTCGACACCACTAACAATGGATCTCGCCCTCGAGATCCGCCTCATGGTACGGGGAAGAAAGGCGGCGATCTGAATCTTCTCGCATCGTGTAGATTCTCGCGACACCACTAACGAGGGTTCCTTCTCCATCTTGAAATTGGTGACACCACCAACAATGGTCGGGGCTCACGTCCATCGAGAGATCACTCCGGAGAAACACAGGACGAAGGTAGAGGTATCCAAAAGATAAGGCGACCTCTAACTTCCACGGAACGAGTATAATTGCTGGATCCACTGATTCGATGTACAAGAGCGAATGATAAGAGTAGTCGGATGGTGATCAGTCCATCGCGCACCCAAACCATTACTCTGCACACGAATAGGCGGATTATGCAACCAACTCTCAGAATTAGACTGAAGATCTCGACAAACGAGGGTCGGAACAAAGGAGTGATGCAGACTCTGCATCAGATCTGACGTAGATGACGTCGTCGCGTCGGAAAACACCAGAAGGCACGAGAAGGAACAAAGAGAAGTCCACCAGACGAAGGATTCCTCGGATAGCATGAAGACTAGATGTAGCAACACCGTTACCAAAGGAGGAAGCGAAACCCTGAAGGTACGATGGAACCCAACCACGAGAAATCCTGGACTCGAAGAGAGAGAAGAGAGCGGATTCAAAACACGCAGAGGTGAGAGGAGAGCAGCAGAGGGGTAAGGAGTAAAATTAGACCTAATCAGAACTATCCAACCGATTTTTCAAAAATAGTTTTGACACTCTACTTCGGCCGTTAGCTAGGTTATCCTACAGGCTGGACTTGTGGGGTATCGCAACTGCTGAGCTCTGATACCACTCTGTAACACCCTCAGAATCGACCCTATGCAAGTTTCAGCGCTTCCCGCTAAACCCGCATAGAAACGATTCAAAGGTGCCCACCAGGCACTTTCGTGCGGGTGGAAAACGAAGTAATAACATTACACAACAGTCCTCGATGGGACCCACAGAACAGATATGTATACAACAGCGACTCAATGAGTCAAGAATACAGATATAATATACAAAGATCCAAATCACCTTGAAAATGATAGAGCGTCCGACTACAGACAAGATGCAAATGGGGCTAAGAGCCCTGAAGAATAACCAATGGCGTCCATAACCCTGCCCAGGCCAAGCCGGAAGGGTAACCCTGCTAACGACGTCGATCTCAAAACCTGCTTAAACAAAAGGGGTGCCGACAAAGGGCAAAGGAAAAAGAGAGAGCGGTCAGTACTGAGGCCAGTACACGGCGAGACTAGAATTCGGCGGTCCTCGCCTACACAGGTATGGTGGACTGCAACGACAGCACAGCATGCACTAAACAACCTATAGAGACTCGATATAACTGTCGGCTATCAGAGAGGGATAAGAAAGACCTATTCGGATCCAACCTGATTCTAACACCAAACAACCCATCCTGGTATTTCCCCCTCGAGACCAGACGAGGAAGTCAACCGAGGAACTCACACCATTGGCAGTTTTATTTATTCAGTTATCGTTGCAGCAATTACTAGTCAGGTATAGATAATCATCCTGATATAATAAGCAGTGGGCACTTTTAGTTAACCATTCCGTTGTAGTTGCAACACTTACTAGTCAGATACAATTAGCAGGAGTTATCCCAAAAACCCAGCAGTTGTTGGTACTTTTATTTAGCCATTCCGTTATAGTTGCAATACTTACTAGTCAGATACAATGGTCGCAAGCGACAACCCAAACAAGCAACTATTAGCAGTTTTATTTAGCCATTCCATTATAGTGAAGCTGATTACTAGCCATTATAAAGTCAAATTTATAGCACTACTTTAGTTATAGTTGTCTATGATCGAGATACTGTGCTCCAAGTCGTCCATAACCGCGGACACGGCTTTCAGAAAGTTTTACCCTGCAGGGGTGCACAAATAGCAACACACACTCGATCAACCTCGGAAAAACCAAATCAAAACCCAACGAGGCTTTCACGACAAAGCAATCACAAGATTCAGAAATATTTCAGGGGGCCACCCCATTGAGTACACCCGCAACGAAGTTAGCTGACTCCGAGACGGACTCAAGGTTTGGGTGGACGGCTGTAAACGACTGGGAACCCTAAAGTGTGACTGGGCTTGTCGATACCGCGAAATCGTGTCCCGATCCTAAACAGTACAGGTGCTCCTCGCACAATCGTAAATAAAGCAGTAAAGCATGTCATAAGTACAGGATAGTAAATAAAACCTCAAACTAGTTTGTGGCCCCAAGAAATAAGAATGAATCAAGCTCTGGCTCAGGGGGGTCCCATAATCCTCCCGGATGTGGATAGCACGAATATTCAAGGAACAGGTATCAAGTACTCGGGGTCCTACGGGACACAAGTGAACGGTTAACAACCAAATAACATCTATTGCCCACCTGTGCCTCTGCATTTACCTACTTCAATTTTAGTTGTTAAACAGTAATTAAAGTCTTGATCATCTCCAACAATAAACACACGGCAATACTCCAACAACTGTGGTACTTGACGACACGCAACAGCACTTGAGCAAGCGACTACGACGCGCAGGTCCAACTATCTACCAAACAACAGGTAATAGGGGGTGTCCAAGGCAATATAAGGCTGCAAGGGATATCACTGGTACGAAAACTAGAGCATCGCAACACAGATAGCAATAGATCAACAGGAGGGAATAAATACTATAAAAGTACGATAGGTAGAAAGGGGGAGATGCTCGCCTGAAAACATTGCCGAAGTTTCATCCGAAGATCGGGTCGACACTCGCATCAACTCAACGGCCTTATCCGCGAAGAACCAAAACACTAGAATAAACACCGGATGCAATATTTAATACTACGGCAAAAGATCGGGCATGATGCATGTATGATGTATGACATGGCAAAGCTGCGATGCAATTAGGTCATATTAAGTGGAACCGGGGTCCCGATAATTAGTCAGATGGTTCATGTTATTTATCTACCCCGCAAATTAAATGTTGTCTTAACATGGCAAAAGATAGCACCGGTTCGCTACACCAATTTAAATGAGGCCAATATAAGACTAGATTTGCCCGCATATGGGCCCCATATTTAATTATATGGTGAATCGGCATAAGGCCCCCAAACCACACCAAATATGTGTGCAAGCATGTCAATTTAATATGCATGAGTTTATATTACAATTTATAAAATAGGGCTTGGAAAGGGGATCACACATGGGGGGTCTCGGCGATCTTGGGGTTCCGAGGGTTTCGGGGTTCGGTCTCAGGGTCTGGATCTGGGGTTCGGTCTCGGCGGTATCGTTCTCGGATAACAGAGTAGATCTTGTCGCATCCGTGGTCTTCGGGCCCGTGTAGACGGTCACGGCGTTCAAGGGGAGAACTTGGCGTTCCGTGTAGGCGACCTTGGCGTCAAGGTGGTCGATGACGAACTTGTCGGATGGCATGTTCTTCGGAAGATCTTGGCATTCCGACTCCAATGTCGAGGACGTACTTGACACGGCGTCGATCTTGTCGCCCCAAATATCTTGATGGAGGTAGGGTACTTGAAGTGCTTGCATTCGGTGTACTCGGTCATCGGATCCAAGATGGAGAGCATGTTGTTCCGTGATGACGAGCTTCAGGTTCCATTGTAGAAAATCTTTGTTCCGACTTCGTGTCGGTGAAGACCTTGTAGCGGCACCGGGTACTCGTTTTCGTTGTCAAGCATCGAAGATAGGGGGAGCTTGAGCTAGGTCCTGCGCGGACGTGCTCTAGATAGAGGAGGACAACATCCTGGATACGTGCAAGGACAAGCGGCAACGGGGACGAAGCGACGGACACGTCCCTACAGACGAGAGGCCAAGGGTTGGAGCAGCTAGTGCGGCAGGGCTCCTGGACATGGGGTCGCCGTTCGCTGCAGAACGTGTCGAACAAGAGGATGCCGCGGCCGGGCGACTCGAGGAAGATGAAGCAAGGGAGGGATCCGGGCCGCTAGAGTGAGCCCAGGTGGCAGCGGAGATCGCGCAGAGGCGGCCGGCAAGCTCGGGTAGGGCGGCGCAAGCGGAGGACGACGGGGACCACGGCGGCGACATGGACCAAGGCGGTGGTCGGGAGAGCAGAGAGCCTCGTGTGGCGGCTGCTGGTGGGGAGCATCGAGGGAGGAGGCGCACCGAGAGGGGCACGAGCGGCTCGGGCGGCCCACAAACGCGGCGGCGCGCTCGGGCAAGAGGCGGATGGGGTCGCGGCGAGGAAGGAGTTGGCCGGCGGCTGCGGAGCGCCGCGGGGAGGTCGCGAGGCGAGGGCGGCTCCGGCGGGCGAAGGCGGTGGTTGGGGGGATTGCGGCCGCTGCAGGGCGAGGCCAAGCGGAGGACTGGGGAGGGAGGACGGCCGACGCTGGAGGGGAGGTGAGGCGCGACGGTGGGGAGGCATAGAAGGAGGGCGGCGCTCGCGGGAGGATGCGAGGGAGGCCGAGCGTGGTTCGGGGAGGGTGGAGGCAGGGGCGATGGGACCGTGCGGGAGCGTGAGGGAGAGGAGGGAGTGGGACCCGCGGGGACAGGTGGCCAGGGGAGCGGGGAGAGGAGGTGAGGGAGTGGGTCGGCGTGTGTTTGGCTGAGAGGGAGTGGGGCCAGGAGGTGAGGTGGCGAGGGGTTGGGCAGGTGGCAGGCTAGGATAGGTTAGGGGGAAGGGAGAGGTGAGGTGTCGACCGGCTATTGGTTGGGGTGAGGTGGAGGGGGGGCTGGGTAGGTTAGGTTGGGGTAGAAAAGGATTTTAGGTAGGCTGATTTTGTACTGGGGGTGGCCAACTGGGTCGGACCGGCCCGGTTCGGCTGCCCCCTGAAAATAATATAAATTTTTTTTTAATTTAAAATAACTTTTGTAATTAGTTTTTAGACAAAGAAAAGACCCGGAAGAGCCCGGCGCTTTGATTTGAAATTGAGACGGGGAATACTTAGAAAACCAAACTAGGCTTTTAGAAGATAGGTTTCGACAAAAAAATGCATGATGACATGACGAAGCTCAAATGCAATGAGGCATGATGACATGAGCATGTGGTCATGACGATGCAATGCACAAAAACAACGCGATTTTCTAGTAGTGGTTTTTGCGGGATGCCACAGCAATTTGGGTAAATATTGAGACAAAGTATAGTTTGATCCTATGTGCTAAGTATCACGATGTAAACCTATACGAGGAGGTGTCATATACTACACAACTAAGCCAGAATTCTAGAGATATTATACTCAACTACTATATTCTAGGCTTAGAATATTGTGTGCTATATGTACCACATTTGGATTTATTTGTTTTCTTGGATTTTCTTGATTGACTAGATCTGTACATGAAGTTTGACTTGGTGTGAAAATGCATGTTGCAACATCCCGTTACTACTTGATGTTATAGACCTAGATAGGAATGGGAATTCGTGTAAGGGAGTGACGAGTTCCGAAGACCAAGATGAAGACCTACCTGAAGGATGAAGCAAAATATAAGTAGTATCAACGCAATTTGAAGGATGGATCAAGATCAGGTCATTCCTAATCAGCAATAAGAAGGAAGATTAGTGCAGAAGATGTAAGGAACGACAAGAAGTAATAAACTTAAAGTTCATTTAAGAGTAGGTAAGTTGCTAAGAAATAATGGAATAGTGGTACAAAGTTCATGGAAGTATCATGAATAAGTACAAATGAGTAGCTTTGGAACCAAAGTGGTAGTCAAGTTCTGACAATTCAGAGAGAATGCTAGAAGTATGTTGGAAACCATAGGATAATGCATACAACCTAGGATGGTTCGCAGCTGGTAATTATCCGTAGCTGGTATTTGATCCATAGCTAGTAATTGATCCACAGTTGGTATCTTATCCGCAACCGATGTTGGTTGACATAGTTAACCAGATCATCTTAAAAGTTGCATAAAGATCATAAAATTTGGCCTAAGATAAGTAAGACCCAAAGGAGTATAAAAATTGAAAGTGACCGTCTTTCGAGACTCTTCGTGAAGTCAAGTGCATCAAAGCAAAAATATCTGAATAAGTAAGTAAGACAAATAATGCTGAAAGATTCACTTCGGAGATCCACAATTCTGTGGATACACCGTACAATCTTTCATAAGACCCTAACTAGGTAGAGTAAAAGCTGGATAGGGACCAATATTCTATTTATAAAATCAAGAAATACTAAATAGGTAGTTTGAAGACTATTAGTAAACCATAAGGGGGAGAGTAAACATTATAAATGAAAGTTGACGAAGTACTATAGGTGATAATGAGAGATTATCTAAAGCTTAATAAGGTAAAAGCTTGAAGGTTATAAAATATTAAGCCTAACAGACTAAGTCTAAAATAAACAACTCTTAAGTGATCCTTAAGAGGTAATAGAGCACATCCATTTGGGCATTTGTAGAGAACAAGAAATTCCAATGGGTATGGACTAAATGTGTTCAAATCCAATCTTGGAAGGATTACCAGCTTGAGACATACAATGACAAATCAAAGATTAGTCTTTTGGCCACAAATATTGTCTGATAAAATTTAAAATCTATTTTAGTGAGACTTCCTAGATCTTACATAATATAGTAGGGAAGTTTGATGATCAAGTTAAGGAATTGGATTAGGATACCTAATTAAGAATAATAAACTAAATACGAGACGCCAATTAAAGAAGTTTATAATAAGGACATATCCCTAAGGGAGTAAAGTAAAAGGAACTTTGGAGTATTGGAGACACCAAGTTGGAGATTGCCAAGTACAGTCAGAATTCAAGGAAAGGATCTAGATATGGAATAATATAGTTATTTCCATTTAAAGTTGCCATGGAGTTGAGACGTATCATAATCAATGCAAGTCAATTCCTTACTCCGAAATGTGAGAGTATGCGAACTTCGAGAGTCTATAACATCCCAACATTAGAGCTTAGAAATAAGATGAACACAGATGTGTGCATTGCATTCATGCATAGAAAATCTGAATAATTTTCGCGCTTTTGAACAAAACCTGTCAAAGTGATTGAAGATTCTCTTAACTTGATGGAATTGATGTAGATCATCAAGTTGACCACGATAAGTTTCAATATGACCTTTGATAAAACCTTATTTTGGGTAAACATGATTTGATCTAAGGGTAGATCAAATGGAATAAAACTAAACCCTAATACATTACTTAATGATTTATATTTGATCCTAGGTGATCATATCATAGTTTTCATTATAATCACTCATGAATACTAAATTATAAATATAACACAAATAATAAGAATGTAACAACTATAGTTTATTCTCATCTAATTATACCATGAGTATCATGGAAATACCTAACTTCAACTCTCTAGTGAGATTGAGTAGGAAAGAAACCAAAGTCAAGATCATTAACCATATATCTTTCTTTCCATATCAATCTTTATCATCTCTATTGAATCCTATCCTTATATTTGTTGTTCATCAATATTGAGAAATCAATTATTGATTCACCAATTCTTAACCTATCAATTCTTGACCTATCAACTCTTGTACTTATTAAAGCATTCACTTAGGGCTTATAAAGAAAGAAGTAAGAGAGGTTAATAGAGATGCTAGTTTTAGATGTTATCTATAGGATGGGAGTGATTGGAGGAAATTAAATCAATGTGGCAACAAAGAAGATTACAAGGATGAAGTCTGTAGATAGTTACCAGGAGTAGTCCTATTGGATCAAGTAGGTATAGTCAATGAATTATATCTCTTAATCCAATAGAGCTAAACAAAAGATAATTAGAATACAACTGTAATGTTGTATGGATGGAAGTCCTGTTTAGCCAACTAGAAACCTGAATCATAGAGGATCAAAGGATTATAATGATCGTGCCTTACTCATCAATATTGAATTCTTATATCATGTATAAGTGACACTGGTGGATAAAACCATGATTGAACCATAGTATAGATATATTATCCTAGATTAGTCATTACAAGTCACATTAAATTAATACGAGGTTGGAATGTTAGATATTGGAGTCAAGTAGAGACAAGATAGTATGATTAATATGATGTGTAACATCCTGATTTTTATGGGTTGATTTTTTTTAAAAAAACGAAGGATATTGCACTATAATAAATAAGAGAATATTTTATTTGGAGTTTCTAGAATTTAATTCCAAACTATTTGGAATTAATTTAGTATTTGGATCTTCGATCAATTGCTACACATTTATATTGGATTTGGGTTCAATTTGCTAAATTACATTTTATTTGGTTCTTTAAAAATCTCACTGGTTAGACTTATTTTGGACCAACACGTCCAAGCACATGCACGTGCATGAACACCATGCATGGCTGGGTCGTGGTAGCTGTTCATTTTTTTTATTACTTTGTCTCTGTACGAGTTGTACTCCGTCCGGTAATCCTCTTCTCTATTTTCCTTTTTGTTCCTTTCTCTATCGATCTAGACCATCAAGCCAGCCAGGTTAGTTCCCAACCGAACCGAATAGAAACGCATCGAGGCAGTACTCGCTCGACCGGGCTTCCCAGGAAGTTCGTAGGCAACACGTATTGTCCCGTCGCCGCGACGTCCGTCTCCGATTTGTTCAGCAGACGCAACCAGCCTCCCGTCCGTGTATAAAGGCCCCAGGATGTTCCCCCGTCTCCTCTTTTCAACCGCCGCCACCTAAAACCCTAGCTCGAAAAAACGGATTTAATCTCACGAAGCTCCGTGAGGTCGCCAACGAACACCGTTCGCGTTCCCGTCGAATCCGGCCACGGGAGGAGGAGCTGCTGCGCCGCAAGGAACTAGAGGAGGAGGAGGACTGATTCGTGGAACCAGAAGGACAAGCCGCGGATCACGTACGACGTATTTCGCCGCCGTTCCAGCTCAGTTCATCGCCTTCCGCGAATGATTGTGTCACGCTCGGTATGCCCCAGCCAAAATCCTTGCACACACGTGTTAGTCTAGATGCGACCTACCTTCTAGATATGATTTCTAGCCATAGTTTTGTAGTTTGCACGGTTGCCGGTGAACCGAATGCCGATCGATGGCATGAACGTGTAGACGGCTTTTCGCATCTCGATTTCGGTCAAGCTTCACTTAGGAAACGTGTCAATCAGCTCCAGTAACCCGCTAGTGTTGTTGGTATAAATTTTTTTTTTTTATATCAAACGATTTTAAGGAATAGGTGGGTACTGGTGCATGGTTGAGGACATACGACCACGTCCCCATAGTGCATGCATACTGCTCTTCTGTTGGTTTTCAGTGAGTTGTTTTGTAGATCGTTTGACAATCAGATTGCTAGATTTAATTGCATATTCAGTAGGTTAAGCTGTAATTGGCCTTGTTCGTGTATTTCTTGTTTGCCTTCTGTACGATTGCTAGCTAACTAGGTAGGATGTTTGCCTAGTTGAATATCGTGAGTCCGAATGCCATATGTTGATTGTTGATGGCTGAGTAGTAGCTGTTGTAAAACGTACGTGTACACGTGCATGCTTAATTACCAGTCTACCTAGTAAATTTTTACGTTCTTTATACTGCCTGCTTGTGCATGCTTAGCTATAGATTTTAATTGGTTAGTATAAGTAAGGTGTGCTAATTGTACTATTATAATTATCTGGTTATTGCATGGTAACCTATGTTAGATTGTAGTATATTGTTGCCTTAGCTATATTAGCTTTGCTAGATATTCATAAGACCATGTTGTTGTACGTTTAATTCCAGCTTAAGTATTTGGGCTTATTATTGCATGTGTGTAGTCACAGTAGCTTGTTGACATGTTTCTTTTAGTTCATGTGTTTGGCTAGCTAGCATATAGCTTGCTTGTACATTACATATTATATCTATACCATGTGTATTGGCTATATTAAAACTATATTATTTTCCTAGTATTATTATTTGTCGAGAACGGTAGACCGACTTTTATACCCCGAACCGTCCAAACGTCGGAAGCCTACTTGAATCTTTTTATTTGGATCTTTCCATTTGGATTTTTATTTGTGGTTATTCGGAGTTTGTATTTATGTGTGGTTTATCGTTATGACGAGTTGGGAGTGACGACTTTGATCAGAATCAAGACTACGAGGAAGATCAGAACAACAACAACAACAACAACAACAACAACAACAACAACAACAACAACAACGAAGGCATGCCCCTTTCATAATTATCCTATGTTTTACAAGTGCATCTTATTTATTGTTTTACAAATATTACTATTATTTTGGATACACACATATCTTGATACACCTGTCGCCATACAATACCCTGAGTAGAGATTATATAGTAATCCTGTTAGAGAAGATTGCTTAGCCATGCTCAATAATATTTAGGATCCTTGATCTTCCCTCTTCGGAGGAATTGGATGACCCTCGGGTCGCATATACACTTTTGAAACTTGTTGAGATCGCCGAGCTAGCCGATGTTGCTTCCTTCTACTCTGTTCTACTCTAGGTGAAACTTACCATCTAAACACTGGCGCGGGCGACAGCTGGATCAAAGGAAGGAGCGATTAGCTGCCCTTCACTAGATGGAGGGAGCAATCCGTCGTGCGTGCCGCATGAGGGCCTAATAAGTCTTGGATTTGAAGATTGTGACCACCGTGCAACCACATGCTATAATGGGCACTTGTTGGTTAAGTAGGTTAGTCAGCCTTAGGTGTCGATGTCGCCGTACCGCTGATGAGGTGTCTGCCTACGGGGGAGCCTTCGGCACAGATGGGGGGACCGGTTTGGGGACATACTCTCAGTTCCGTGCGCCAGACCCGGTGGACTCGTCACATCTTTGGGGGATCTAGCTAAAAGACCTTGTCACGATTCCGATCTGCCATTACACCAAATGGTGTGTACTAAACCAGCGGCCACTGGTGGGCAACAAGACGGGGTTGTGTCGTGTGGGAAAAGTGTACAACCTCTGCAGAGTTAAAACTATTCGAATAGCCGTGTCCACGGTCATGGACAACACATGAATCCTTCTTGACATACAGGAACCTGTCTTGCTACTTCCCTCTTTGCCTCTATCCTTTTCTTGGAATCTGATGAAGTAGGTGAGTTGTCGAGGACAACCACAATGATGAGAAACACCACATTGATGATAAAACATGTTTTCGTCAAAACTTGCTTTTATCAAAACTACTATGAGTTGCAAATAAAATTGGCTTTTATGCAAAAGAACCATATGACCTCCACATAAAGCCACATGTAGTTATATCAGGTTTGGCATAAGGGGTATGTTGAGTATTCTATGTACTCATGGCAATACTTTTGTTGAAATTCAGAATACTATGAAGGGGAGGACTACGACTACTATGATGACGCTGATGAGTGAGGCCTCATGGACTACATCGACTGCTTGTGGCTGAGATGGAGTCACTGCGCATTCTGTTTCCGCTGTGTTTCTGGTTGTAATAAATGTCACAAGACATTATACTATGTGGCTATTTCTATTCAAACTTTGTAATAATTACTTTTTGAACGTTATGCAATGGTATTCATTTCGCTGTGTCGTCAACTTGATCTTGGGATCGACGAGATGCACAGGAGGTCTGGAGGTTAAATTCCGGTCTTCACAGAAGTGGTATCAGAGCCAAGTTGACCTAGGCGTGTGGCCTTAGTTAGAATGAAAAACCCTAGTATCCTACTTTATACTAAAGCTATATGTTACAAATAAAAATATGTTTCTTGCTATAACTTGTCTACCTTATTTTGGCTTCTACAAAATTTTGATACTGATCATACTTGTCTTATTCAAATATTCGTAGATGGCCATTTTCTCGACCCGCGGGATTGAAGAGTTCGGCAACCTGGGACGGGAGTTTCGTGACATGCTCACCCATTTGGGCTATGAGCGTGACCCGGAGGCTACTGGACGTACTAGACAGTCACTTTAGAATGAGGAATACGTGAGGGTGACTCTAGTGGTGTACCCTAGTCTAACCTCTCCTGGACGTCGTGAGAGACTTAGGGGGTACACGTTCAATGCGATCGGAGAGGACTTCGCAGAGGGCACCATTTGCACCATTCGCGAGGCACTACATAAGCTGGCATGGGATTACAGGGAGAAGCTCCATGACACTCTGTTCCGTTACTTCGCCTATCGGAACGATGGAGAACAGCTACGCCAAGACAAGAGGTACCATCAGGAGGAAGATCATCCCACGATCATTCACATGGCATCACTGAACTTTGGACTAGAACGCCAGTTGGTCATCACCACAAGGATGCTAGATGAAGCAATTCTCCGTGGCCACCGCTACCACGATCGAATTGACACTCTACGGGAGCAGCTCGCGGATGCCAACACAGCTTTGGACGCGGCTAATGCTGCTCGTGACGTTGCTGAAGTTGCTCGTGACATTGCTGAAGCTACCACGGAGGATGCCATCGTGGCAGTGCAGGAGGCCGAGGCCTCTACGGCAACCGCACTAGCAGTCCATGGCGGCGAAGGACAGGGACCGGAGCTACAGCAACCTGCACCTCAAGCCCCACAACGCAGAGTCCGAAATCATCCTCGCATGATGGTCACTCGGACGAAGAAGATCCTGCGTGCACAGAAGCGTTGCATCAAGCGTCGGCCTATCGTGGCGCCGTTTCTCGCTTTGTCGGCGCCGCCGTCTGCACGACAAGGTTCTGCTGAAAGTTGTTACGAGGAGACGGAGCCAGAAGAGCGAATTCCAGCTAGCCCGGAGCCGGAGTCTCGAGATGCAAGCGAATCAAGCTCTGATGGAGAAGACATATTTGAGTCTCGCGTGCCATACGCTCGGGCAACTGAGTAGTCGCATTCATGACCGAATGGATGCATGCTTGGACGTACGAGTCGTAGTGCCTAGTACTAGTAACCATGAGAGAAGACCTTTGTTGGGTTATTATTAAATAAGTGTGAGAAATCGTTAGCTATTTTATCTATATACGTGGTGTGTGCTAGTAGACTACCGATCTATGCATTATGCATGTGGTGTAGCTAATTTCTCTTTGCTTGTTTGAACCATCGTGTGTGAGCTATGAAATTATTGCTTTTGGATTGGAGTTTTGTGGTTCTATTTGTCTCTCTGCCATGTTTGAAATTATTGGTGTTGGGTTAGTCAATATTCCCTCTTATCTAATCCTAATGTGAACGACAACAGGATGAATGCCAACAGAGGTCATGGTCGCGGAGGAGGTGGACGTGGACGTGGTCATGGACCAGCTTTCCAGGGGAACATCCCCGAAGGTGAAGTCCATGACACTGATACAGACACCGAGGATGAGGGAAACCAGCCGCCACCACCACCGCCGCCACCGGACATGGCGCAAGTGATGTTGATGCAGACCCAGTTATTGTAGCAGATGGCTGCTAATCTGGCAAACCAGAACCAGAATCAGAACCTCAACCAGAATCAGAACCAGAACCAGCCGCCGCCATAGTCCAATTTTGGGGGGTCGGCTGACCCTATTGAGGCTGATGATTGGCTGAAGGACATTCGTCGGAAGCTCAATCTGGTGAATGTCAATGATCAGGACCGTGTGAGGTTTGCTGCGCACCAACTCAAAGGTGTCGCCGCATATTGGTGGGAGAACTATTATGATGCACATGATGATGCTGAGGGGATCACCTGGAATGAGTTTGCAGAGGCCTTCCGCACTACGCACATTCCTGCTGGTCTCATGGAACTGAAGCGGGATGAATTCCGAGCTCTAGTTTAGGGAAAGATGTCAGTTTTTGAATATTGGGACAGATTCACACAGTTATCTCGCTATGGGAAGGCGGATATCCCTACTGAAGCAGACATGACTTCAAGGTTTCTGAGGGGATTGAACCCAGGTCTGAAGGATAGGTTGGTGTCTCATGATTTCCCTAGCTTCCAGAGTTTGGTCAACAAGGCAATTCTGCAAGAGAAATCCAAGAGGGAACTGGAGGAACACCGCAAGCGCAAGGCACCACAGGGTCATGGGGTAGGGAGCTCACACCAGAAGAACAATAACAACCCAGGTTATCGTGCACCAGCTCCCAAGACGGCGAATCCTAATCACAACTATTCGCACAATGCATACCGTACTCCGAGAGCCAAAGTCAGAGGAAACCATGCCAACACTGTTGGAAAAGCATGATACAACTGTGGCGTAGAGGGACACTTTGCTGCAGCGTGTCCGATCAAGAAGAACACGGGGCCGACACCAGTGAAGTTCAATTTGGGGTCTGCCGCCAAGACACCAACAGCGGGACGTGGACGAGGCATACTGCCTACCCCAGGAGGCGCAGCTCATGCGCCAGGACAGCCAGGGCGTGGTCAAGTTAACCATTTCACGGCCGAACAAGCTCATGAAGCCTCAGATGTTGTTCTTGGTATGTTCCCAATCAACTCATGCTATGGTTCAGTACTTTTTTATTCTGGAGCTTCCCATTCGTTTGTTTCCAAGCAATTTGTTGAAAAACATCATTTGAAAACTGAGGGTATGAGTCAGGAGATGGCAGTACAATCACCTGGGGGAATTCTTAGGACAGGTTTAAGGTGTCCTAAAGTGATCATAACGATCGAAGGAGTAGAGTTTCTAGCAAACCTCATAGTGTTAGACTCTAAAGGGTTAGATG
Source organism: Avena sativa (assembly GCA_916181665.1). Taxonomy (NCBI): domain Eukaryota; kingdom Viridiplantae; phylum Streptophyta; class Magnoliopsida; order Poales; family Poaceae; genus Avena; species Avena sativa. The sequence continues at coordinate 146,828,316 of OV702283.1, read as the reverse complement.
TCATTCTAGGCATGAACTGGTTAACAAGACACAAGGCTATGCTAGATTGTGGCCTTAGAGAGGTAACACTGACCAGTCCTAATGGAACTGTGGTGGACTATAAACCGGAGTTAGCATCCCAAACCGCAGTGGATAGCATACTGAACAGCCTGAAGGAGATGGGTGTGTCTGATGTTAGAGTGGTCAGGGAATACCCAGATGTTTTTCCAGAGGAGTTACCAGGTCTCCCACCAGACCGTGAGATAGAGTTTGCTATTGAGTTAGTTCCAGGCACCGCACCTATTGCAAAGAGACCATATAGAATGCCAGCAAATGAGCTAGCTGAGATGAAGAAGCAAATTCAGGAGCTTGTGGAGAAGGGATATGTTAGACCGAGCACCTCACCTTGGGGAGCACCGGTGTTGTTTGTGAAAAAGAAAGATGGTACCATGCGCATGTGTGTGGATTACCGTGCCCTAAATGAAGTAACCATCAAAAATAAATACCCTTTGCCAAGGATTGATGATCTATTCGATTAGTTGAAGGGATCTTCAGTGTTCTCGAAGATAGATCTCAGGTCAGGATATCATCAACTGAAAATCCGACCACAAGACATACCTAAGACAGCCTTTGTGACTCGGTATGGTCTGTATGAGTTTCTAGTGATGTCATTTGGGCTCACGAATGCACCAGCTTACTTCATGAATTTGATGAATAAAGTGTTCATGGACTGCTTAGATAAGTTTGTTGTGGTGTTCATTGATGATGTGTTGATTTACTCTCATAATGAAGAAGAGCATGAGAAACACCTTCGGATTGTTCTCGAAAGGCTTAGGGGACATCAACTCTATGCCAAGTTTAGCAAGTGCAAGTTTTGGTTGAAGCAAGTGGACTTTCTTGGTTATATCATCTCAGCTGAAGGAGTAGCAGTTGACCCAGCTAAAGTGGAATCAGTACTTAATTGGGAGAAACCAAAGAATGTGTCAGAGATACGTAGTTTCCTCTAACTTGCTAGGTACTACCGCCACTTCATAGAAGATTTCTCGAGGATTGCACGCCCGATGATGCAGTTGATCAAGAAGGACAAAATTTTTGAGTGGACACCAGCTTGCGAGACTAGTTTTCAAGAGCTCAAGAAGAGATTAACATCTGCTCCAGTTCTGATCTTACCTGATATCCGGAAGGATTTTGAAGTTTATTGTGATGCTTCCAAGCAAGGTTTGGGTTGTGTACTCATGCAGGAGGGAAAAGTGGTGGCCTATGCATCGAGACAATTACGGCCACATGAGGTGAACTACCCTACCCATGATCTAGAATTGGCTGCCGTGGTGCACGCCCTGAAGATTTGGAGGCATTACCTTATTGGTAATCGTTGCGAGATATATACAGATCACAAGAGCTTAAAGTATATTTTCACTCAGCCCGATTTGAATCTGAGACAGAGGAGATGGTTGGAATTAATCAAGGACTATAACATTGGCGTGAATTACCACCCTGGTAAAGCTAATGTCGTAGCGGATGCGTTGAGCAGAAAGGTTTATTGCAATAACCTGACAATTCAGAAAGCTCAATCAAAGTTGCATGAGGAATTCAGAAAGTTGAACCTGAATGTTAGCCTCGCTGAGAATGAAGAGGTGCTAGAAGTGAAGTTCACTCTAGCAGATCAAGTTAGAGAAGCTCAGAAAAATGACAAGGCAATTGAAGAGATTCGAGCGAAGATCAAGTTAGGGGAAACACCTGAATACAAGGAGGATGAAAAAGGAAGCATTTGGTTTCGGAATCGTCTATTGGTACCAGACCAAAAGGAGCTTAAGGATTCAATTATGAAGGAGGCACGCGAATCAGCATATTCCATACACCCGGGGAGTACGAAGATGTACCATGATCTTCGAGACAGTTTTTGGTGGTCTAGCATGAAGCGGGAGATTGCGGAATATGTGTCTCAGTGTGATGTATGTCGAAGAGTCAAGGCTGAGCATCAGAAGCCTGCAGGATTACTTCAACCACTCAAGGTTCCTGAGTCAAAATGGGAAGAAATCGGGATGGATTTCATTACAGGACTTCCAAGGACATCGTCAGGATATGATTCTATTTGGGTCATCGTAGATCGATTGACCAAGTCAGCTCATTTTATTCCAGTGAAGACTACATATAAGGGTGAGAAATTGGCCGAATTATACATGGCCAGAATTGTCTACCTACACGGAGTTCCTAAAAAGATAGTGTCTGATCGGGGTACCCAATTTACCTCCAGGTTTTGGAAGAAGGTACATGAGGTCTTAGGCACACAGTTGAACTTCAGCACCGCCTATCACCCGCAAACAGATGGACAGACTGAACGAGTAAACCAGATCTTGGAAGACATGCTTAGGGCATGCGCATTGACTTGTCAGCGCACTTGGGACAAGAGTTTGCCGTATGCAGAGTTCTCTTATAACAACAGCTTTCAGGCAAGCTTGGAAATATCTCCATTTGAATTTTTGTATGGACGGAAGTGCCGCACTCCACTCAATTGGCATGATGTGGGAGAGAACCAGGTATTTGGACCTGATACCCTAGAAGAGGCAGACAAGCAAGTAAGGATGATTCAAGAAAGACTACGAGCTGCCCAATCTAGACAGAAAGTTTACGCCGACAAACGTCGTCATGATTTGGCATTTAAGAAGGGTGATAATGTGTACTTGAAGGTATCCCCACTTCGTGGAATGCACCGTTTCGAACTTAAGGTAAAGTTGGCACCACGATATATTGGACCCTTTACAATCACAGCTCGTCGTGGTGAAGTCGCATATGAGTTGGATTTACCAGAGAAGCTATCCAAGGTGCACAACGTATTCCATGTATCCCAGCTAAAGAAATGTTTTGCTAAGCCGGAGGAAGAGGCTCGGAAAACCTCTTTAGATGTCATAGATGTTCAAGATGACTTGACTTACGAAGAGTATCCAATAAAAATTCTCGATGAGCAGTTAAGGACAACTAGAAGGAATGTGATCAAGTTCTGCAAAGTTCAGTGGAGTAATCACACCGAGGAGGAAGCGACATGGGAACGAGAAGATGCTCTCCGCGAGGAATTCCCAAATCTATTCTCTTAGGCCGAATCTCGGGGTCGAGATTCTTTGTAAGGGGGGTAGAATTGTAACATCCTGATTTTTACAGGTTGAATTTTAAAAAAAAAAAGAAGGATATTGCACTATAATAAATAAGAGAATATTTTATTTGGAGTTTCTAGAATTTAATTCCAAACTATTTGGAATTAATTTAGTATTTGGATCTTCGATCAATTGCTACACATTTATATTGGATTTGGGTTCAATTTGCTAAATTACATTTTATTTGGTTCTTTACAAATCTCACTGGTTAGACTTATTTTGGACCAACACGTCCAAGCACATGCACATGCATGAACACCATGCATGGCTGGGTCGTGGTAGCTGTTTGTTTTTTTTGTTTCTTTGTCTCTGTATGAGTTGTACTCCGTCCGGTACTCCTCTTCTCTTTTCCTTTTTGTTCCTTTCTCTATCGATCTAGACCATCGAGCCAGCCAGGTTAGTTCCCAACCGAACCGAATAGAAACGCATCGAGGCAGTACTTGCTCGACCGGGCTGCCTAGGAAGTTCGTAGGCAACACGTATTGTCCCGTCGCCGCGATGTCCGTCTCCGATTTGTTCAGCAGACGCAACCAGCCTCCCGTCCGTGTATAAAGGCCCCAGGATGTTCCCCCGTCTCCTCTTTTCAACCCGCCGCCAACTAAAACCCTAGCTCGAAAAAAACGGATCTAATCTCGCGAAACTCCGCGAGGCTGCCACCGAACGCCGCTCGTGTTCCTGACGAATCCGGCCACAGGAGGAGGAGTTGCTGCGCCGCAAGGAACTAGAGGAGGAGGAGGACTGATTCGTGGAACCAGAAGGACAAGCCGTGGATCACGTACGACGTACTTCGCCGCCGTTCCAGCTCAGTTCATCGCCTTCCGCGAACGATTGTGTCACGCTCGGTAAGCCCCAGCCAAAATCCTTGCACACACGTGTTAGTCTAGATGCGACATACCTCCTAGACATGATTTCTAGCCATAGTTTTGTAGTATGCACGGTTGCCGGTGAACCGAATGCCGATCGATGGCATGAACATGTAGACGGCTTTTCGCATCTCTATTTCGATCAAGCTTCGCTTAGGAAACGTGTCAATCAGCTCCAGTAACCCGCTAGTGTTGTTGGTATAATTTTGTTTGATTTATATCAAACGATTTTAAGGAATAGGTGGGTACTGGTGCATGGTTGAGGACATACGACCACGTCCGCATAGTGCATGCATACTGCTCTTCTGTTGGTTTTCAGTGAGTTGTTTTGTAGATCGTTTGACAATTAGATTGCTAGATTTAATTACATATTCAGTAGGTTAAGCTGTAATTGGCCTTGTTCGTGTATTTCTTGTTTGCCTTCTGTGCGATTGCCAGCTAACTAGGTAGGATGTTTGCCTAGTTGAATATCGTGAGTCGGAATGCCATCCGTTGATTGTTTATGGCTGAGTAGTAGCTGTTGTAAAACGTACATGCTTAATTACTAGTTTACCTAGCAAATTTTTACGTTCTTTATACTGTCTGCTTGTGCATGCTTAGCTATAGATTTTAATTGGTTAGTATAAGTAAGGTGTGCTAATTGTACTATTATAATTATCTGGTTATTGCATGGTAACCTGTGTTAGATTGTAGTATATTGTTGCCTCAGCTACATTAGCTTTGCTAGATATTCATAAGACCATGTTGTTGTACGTTTAATTCCAGTTTAGGTATTTGGGCTTATTATTGCATGTGTGTAGTCACAGTAGTTTGTTGACATGTTTCTTTTAGTTCATGTGTTTGGCTAGCTAGCATATAGCTTGCTTGTTTATTACATATTATATCTATACCATGTGTATTGGCTATATTAAAACTATATTATTTTCCTAGTATTATTATTTGTCGAGAACGGTAGACCGACTTTTATACCCCGAACCGTCCAAACGTCGGAAGCCTACTTGAATCTTTTTATTTGGATCTTTCCATTTGGATTTTTATTTGTGGTTATTCGGAGTTTGTATTTATGTGTGGTTTATCGTTATGACGAGTAGGGAGTGACGACTTCGATCAGAATCAAGACTACGAGGAAGATCAGAACAACAACAACAACAACAACAACAACAACAACAACAACAACAACAACAACAACAACAACAACGAAGGCATGCCCCTTTCATAATTATCCTATGTTTTACAAGTGCATCTTATTTGTTGTTTTACAAATATTACTGCTATTTTGGATACACACATATCTTGATACACCTGTCTCCATACACTACCCTGAGTAGAGATTATATAGTAATCCTGTTAGAGTAGATTGCTTAGCCATGCTCAATAATATTTAGGATCCTTGATCTTCCCTCTTCGGAGGAATTGGATGACCCTCGGGTCGCATATACACTTTTGAAACTTGTTGAGATCGCTGAGCTAGCCGATGTTGCTTCCTTCTACTCTGTTCTACTCTAGGTGAAACTTACCATCTAAACACTGGCGCGGGCGACAGCTGGATCAAAGGAAGGAGCGATTCGCTGACCTTCACTAGATGGAGGGAGAAATCCGTCGTCCATGCCGCATGAGGGCCTAATAAGTCTTGGATTTGAAGATTGTGACCACCGTGCAACCACATGCTATAATGGGCACTGGCTTGGTTAAGTAGGTTAGTCAGCCTTAGGTGTCGATGTCGCCGTACCGCTGATGAGGTGTCTGCCTACGGGGGAGCCTTCGGCACAGATGGGGGGACCGGTTTGGGGACATACTCTCAGTTCCGTGCGCCAGACCCGGTGGACTCATCACATCTTTGGGGGATCTAGCTAAAAGACCTTGTCACGATTCCGATCTGCTCGTACACCAAATGGTATGTACTAAACCAGCGGCCACTGGTGGGCAACAAGACAGGGTTGTGTCGTGTGGGAAAAGTGTACAACCTCTGCAAAGTTAAAACTATTCGAATAGCCGTGTCCACGGTCATGGACAACACATGAATCCTTCTTGACATACAGAAACCTGTCTTGCTACTTCCCTCTTTGCCTCTATCCTTTTCTTGGAATCTGATGAAGTAGGTGAGTTGTCGAGGACAACCACAATGATGAGAAACACCACATTGATGATAAAACATGTTTTCGTCAAAACTTGCTTTTATCAAAACTACTATGAGTTGCAAATAAAATTGGCTTTTATGCAAAAGAACCATATGACCTCCACATAAAGCCACATGTAGTTATATCAGGTTTGGCATAAGGGGTATGTTGAGTACTCTATGTACTCATGGAAATACTTTTGTTGAAATTCAGAATACTATGAAGGGGAGGACTACGACTACTATGATGACGCTGATGAGTGAGGCCTCGTAGACTACATCGACTGCATGTGGTTGAGATGGAGTCACTGCGCATTCTATTTCCGTTGTGTTTCTGGTTGTAATAAATGTCACAAGACATTATACTATGTGGCTATTGCTATTCAAACTTTGTAATAATTACTTTTTGAACGTTATGCAATGGTATTCATTTCGATGTGTCGTCAACTTGATCTTGGGATCGACGAGATGCACAGGAGGTCTGGAGGTTAAATTCCGGTCCTCACATGATGTTAGAGCAACATTGGATTATAGAAGTAGTAGGTTCCTCTTTGGAAATAATAAGCACTTGAGGTGAAGTAGGATTTGATGTATACATCTATTGAAGTGATATTAGTGAAGGATGATTAAGGAAGAGTATGAATGTAGTTAGAGGTAACTATATGTTGGATGGGAGGTTATCAGCAGTATAATAGTTGATGTACCCAAGTATAGATATGAAAAGATTAGGAAATGCTTTAGAATCAAGCTCATTGGAATTTACAAGTGGAGTTAGAAGAATAAAAGGTGGATAAGAATATTCTTGTGAAGCAAAGCTCATCATGTTAGCACATGATGATGGATATGAAGGAGTAGTATATCTAGGAAATGAATTCCTTAATTAGAAGTCCAGAATTATGATGTATGGAATATAGGAATCCTTGTTAAAGCCTAAACCCTAAATCTTTAACCAAATAGAGTATCCATCTCCAATAATTGATCTATCATCTTGTTTCCACAAAGCATCATAGGAATGTTTTCCTTTAACAAATCAACTAAGCACATCTTTATCATTTCGAATTATCATAACCATATGTGCTTAGGAGTTATCTTTATCAAATCCTTTTCATGAGACATTCCAGATGACATCATTCTGATCTCAAACATAAAGACAATGTGTTTATCCATTAATCCTTATTCACATCAATAAAATAAATATGAGAATATTAAATCTTCTAAGAACTTATGGTAATCATTTTCAATTTAAATTTTAACTCTTTTTTTAGTAATAATAAAAAATATATACATTGCCATTTCCTAAATTATGAGAATAATATTAACCCTACTAAGTACTCAAAACTTTATGTATCAAATAATAATGAAGTATCAATGAATATAAAAGTTGCCTTAATATTATGTATTAATAAGAATAAAATCTCATTAGTTAGTAGTAATACATTCTATAATAAGTTTATGATTTTTTGTCAAATTAAGTTCATATTAATGGCCCTCATAAATAATAATAGAAAAGGTATCTATATAATGAAAATAAAGAAACCCTAAACAATATATAATAAAAGTTCACCAATTGATTCTTAATAACTTCAATATTACTGCAATTATTCAGAAAATAAATTCCATAAAGAAATTTCAATCAAATGTGCAATATTCAAACCTGAAAACAAAACAGATAAAAGAAAAAGATACATTGAGGAAAAAACTACAACCAGGCCGCAGCCCATTTCCTCTTCTCTCTATCTGTCGCCCGCAGACCATAGCTAATCTTCTTCGCTCACTTCGCAGCAGCTCACTCCAGCCCAACACCGGCCCAGTACCCCTTCATTCTTTTTCTTCCTTTCTTCTTCGTTCAGACAGAAGGCCGTCGGGGAGCAGCAACTGCGTGGCGCCGCCGGAGCCGTTCGCCATCGCCGTCGCCGTGATGACCGTCGTGTCCTAAGATGCGAGCCACCGCTCTTTGAGCCTATAAGGACCCCGTAACCGCAGAGAACGAACCCTAATCCCTTTCTCCCTCATTTTACCTTATCCACTGTAAACCGAGCTCGCCGAAGATCATCCACCTCGTCGTTCCCGACCACCCTAGGACCAACGGAGGACACCAACATGCTCGACGTGCTCTGCTTGTTCATCTTCGACAAATCACGCAAGCCGGTGCAACCCCAATCGACGGGATCGAAGCGTCTACCGCCGCCAGACGTCGTTGTTCATCGTCGATTGCCACCGTCTCAAATCTCCTCCGCCCTCTTCAACACGCTCTTCTGAATCCTGGTGAGCTACCATTGCTCGTGAACCTCTCCGATTTGTCTTTTGAACACCAAAACATTGCGCCGACGCTCACTATACTTGAGAAAAGATGAAATAATTACTACTAAGAAAGAATGACTTAAGCATCTGACTTAGGTCTGACAAGGTTATCATCATGTGGATACTCATCATAAGTCATAAGAATATTTGGTTTAGATAAGATGGCTCCTATAGTCACTATCCAACCTACAGATCTTCCTAAAAAGGGTTTCAATCCTAAGGTCATATTAATTGAGAGGGCCAACATCAGAGGGCAAATCTTGAGATATATTCAATTTGTGACCCATCATAAGAGATAATGCTGAAAGTTGGCAGACCAAAATGAACTAAGACTTGGTGACTGATTCTGATCTCAGTCACATCTGGAACACATAGACGATCTTGGAACCATAAAGATCCATAATCTCCAAGGCGACAAAACTGATTTTTGCCCTTGAGATATCCTCCGAATTTCCTCAGTAATGAAAGGATCTTCTTCTTGATGTTATCTCGATAAGACCAAAATGTTAAAGTCTAGACCCTAATATGAATTCTAGTAAAAGCACCAGGAGGTGCAGGATAGTGCCAAAGTAGAAAAGATCAAGCATCCTGATATGAATCTTGATGATCAAGAAGCAATAGTAATAAGCCAAGATCTCCAGCAGGCCATAGATCATTTCCCAATAGCAGGTAAAAATAAAAATCATTAGCTTTGCCCACTAGATCATACAGCATATGTCCTTATATCTTGCATACAGTTCTAGGGATTCAAAGAAAATAATACACCTCAACCAATTCCATCTACCCTTTCCACTAGATCTTTATCTAGGAGGATTGGATGGAGAGATTCTCTCAGACTTGCATGGAATTTAAGGTTTGGCTTATTACTATGTTGGTGTAGCTTGAAGTTTTGGCCTACCATGCTTGGAATTGAACGAATATTGCAATAGCATACCAATTATAACGGGTTTGGTCTAGACCTTATTATACCAACTGCGGTGACCCAGCATACCACTGCATGATGTAGTACACTACAGTCGTTGACATAACACCAATGAAACACCGTTCACTAGTATTACATACCTCAGAGTAGTACAACAGAAACATAGCAGGTCCAAGACATGACTATAGTTTACAACTCAACTCTTTACACAAGATCTAGAGAACACTCTAGGTTAAAGAGAGACAAAGAAACTTCTTACAAAGAAGAATCAGGAATAAATAACTCATAGCTACCATACTTATAAAACTAATAGCTGAACTACTAGGCTTGCATTGCTGCTATTGCAATAGTCTACAGAAGTAGGTTCTATGGTTAGAATTCCTATTCTTATCTAATCAGCAACTTCGTCTTCACTTGAGTTGATGTATATGTTGACTTTCTTGACTTCATTGAAGAGCATTAGCTTTTGATGATGATTCCTGGAGCATAACTTGATGTAGACGTCGTCTGTACTGGCTTTATAACTGTAACATCCCAAAAATATGAAACTTGGATCATCAAACTCTAATCATCAAAATTTAGGATTAACAAAAACTTTTCTAAATAAAAATATGAAAGCATGCATGTGTGTATGCATCCCAATTGGATTCTTTTAAATTACCTTGATTGTGTGTTTCTTTGCTTGCAAAAGGATTCTTAGGTGAAATAAACATCATCTAAACAATCCCCACACTTTTCCCAAAGACAAATAAATCAGAACAAACAAAATAAGGGAATGGTCACTTTGGCCAATTTAACTCCCATGCCTACTTGGGTTGTCTCTAAATTTCAAAACTTAACAGAAACTTGTTTGGATCTTTACACCCCTTGATAGTACTCATAACTAAGTACCAAGGCCCACCTTGTGATCATCCAAAAACATTTGAATGCATAGTTTAAATGACAGTTCAAAATTGAATCTATATCATATGGGAAGATCCCACTTTTTCAAAAACCACTCAAACAAGCTCAACTTTCAAAACCCAAGCATCCACAGACTCACCAGCACCTGCCTAGCACACCCACGAAAAATATTTTCAAAATTCAAAACTTGAATTCATGCGGCCATTTCATCAAACACCTTGCAGATTCAAATCAAACAAAATCAAAACACTATAGTGTGCAGTGTTTTGGGCCTAACTTGTTCCCTCTCTGGACACCACTAGCCTTAGTAGATCATCTAACGACCCTAACTAATCCCTAGCACCACTGTAATCTTGACAATGTCATCAATGGTGAACAGCCAAGAGCACCCATGTCACCCCAGTGTGGACAGCAGGCTAGAGGAAGAACTAGTCGTGCCAACCTTGTCTGGGAGGTAGCCCATGCCTCACCGCCCCCTCTCGACCAGCCCTGCCTCGCGGACAGCAGCCAGAACCGCCAGGAATGCCGCTCCAGTTCCGCTGTTGACCATGCCGACCCGTGCCGCGTGCTTTAACTCAGCCGTTGTTTGGTTTCAGGTTCGTAGGACACAAATTTTTCGGATGCTTGAGTCCGTTCTCCCTATGGGAGTTGCCCCAGGAATGTTCTAGAAGGGTCTGGAAGGTCTGGCACTCCGGAGCGGAAGGGTACATGGATGTGTCATGACAATGTGGAATGGTTGCATCATGTACTAGGTCACTTGGCTGGGCAAAGTAAAGAGAAGAAATCAAATCGAAGTTTGAAAGTCAAACGCCAATTTGAAAAAGTCAAATCTCAAGTTTGCTTGGTGGAGGGAAAGTAGGAAACCTACTTGGGGAGGAGTTGGAGGAGGACTCCCTCCTCCCCAAATCGCTTCTCCCCTCCTATATAAGGAGGGGTAGGGCGCCCCCTCTCTCGACACTCCCAAACCCTAGCCTAAGGCGCCACCACCACCACCAAGTGCTGCTGCCACCACCACCTAGGGATCTTATCCCAAGACTTCGACCATCAGATCATGCTAATCACCATCACCGGATGGATGCTTTGATGACATCAAACACCACTTCGTAACTGGGTGGTTATAAAGGTGGCATTGAGTGTTCGGCGAGTAGCGCAGCGCCAGAAGTCGTTATGGAGTTGGCTTCACCAGTTGAAGAGGGAACTAATGATAATGATCATGAAACTCTGAAAGAGAGTACTACCGAACCTCGCAGGTCTAGCAGGACGCATGCAGCTCCCGAGCTGTACGGAAACCCTGTTATGAATTTCATGGTTGATAAAATTGATGACCCTGCGACGTATGAAGAAGCGATGATGAGCCCGGATTCCAACAAATGGTTAGAAGCCATGAAATCCGAGATGGAATCCATGTATGAAAATCAAGTTTGGAACTTCGTGGAATTACCTCATGACCGAAAGGCCGTGGAGAATAAATAGATTTTCAAAAGGAAAACTGATGCTGATGGTAATGTGACCGTCTATAAAGTTCGACTTGTCGCAAAGGGGTTTCGACAAATTCAAGGAGTTAACTACGATGAGACATTCTCTCCCGTAGCGATGCTAAAGTCAGTTAGGATTATGTTAGTAATTGCTGCATATTTCGATTATGAGATATGGCAGATCGATGTCAAAACCGCGTTTCTCAATGGTAATATTGAAGAAGAGTTGTATATGATACAACCAAAGGGTTTTGTCGATCCTAAGGATGCTAACGAGGTGTGCAAGCTTCAGCGATCCATCTATGGATTGAAGCAAGCATCACGAAGTTGGAATCTCCGCTTTGATGAGGTGATCAAAGAGTTTGGATTTGTCCAAACTTATGGAGAAGCTTGTATTTACAAGAAAGTGAGTGGGAGAAATGTGGCATTTCTGATATTATATGTGGATGACATATTATTGATCGGAAATGATATAGATCTTTTAAATAGTGTTAAAAGTTATCTAAACAACAAATTTTCAATGAAGGACCTAGGTGAAGCGTCATACATATTAGGCATAAAGATCTATAGAGATAGATCTAGGCGCCTAATAGGGCTATCGCAAAGTACATACCTTGATAAGATTTTAAAGAAGTTTAAAATGGACGGAAGTAAGAAGGGGTTCTTACCTATGTTGCAAGGCAAGACATTGAGTAAGACTCAAAGTCTGGCTACGGTGGAAGAAAGAGAGATAATGGACAAAGTCCCATATGCTTCAGCCATAGGCTCTATGTAACACCCTCAGAATCGGCCCTATGCAAGTTTTAGCGAAACCCGCCAAACCCGCATAGAAACGATTCAAAGGTGCCCACCAGGCACTTTCGTGCGGGTGGAAAACGAAGTAATAACATTACACAACAGTCCTCGATGGGACCCACAGAACAGATATATATAACAGCGACTCAAAGAGTCAGGAATACAGATATAATATACAAAGATCCAAATCACCTTGAAAATGATAGAGCGTCCGACTACAGACAAGATGCAAATGGGGCTAAGAGCCCTGAAGAATAACCAATGGCGTCCATAACCCTGCCCAGGCCAAGCCGGAAGGGTAACCCTGCTAACGACGTCGATCTCAAAACCTGCTTAAACAAAAAGGGGTGCCGACAAAGGGCAAAGGAAAAAGAAGGAGCGTCAGTACTGAGGCCAGTACACGGCGAGACTAGAATTCGGCGGTCCTCGCCTACAAAGGTATGGTGGACTGAAGCGGCAGCGGCAGCATGCACTAGACAACCTATAGAGACTCGATACAACTGTCGGAATTAAGAGAGGGGTAAGAATGACCTACTCGGATCCAACCTGAAGCTAACACCAAACAAACCCATCCGGGCGTTTCCCCCTCGCGACCAAACGAGGAAGTCAACCGAGGAACTCACACAGTTGGCATTTTTATTTATTCAGTTATCGTTGCAGCAATTACTAGTCAGGTAGAGATAATCATCCTGATAAAATAAGCAGTGGGCACTTTTAGTTAACCATTCCGTGATAGTTGCAACACTTACTAGTCAGATACAATTAGCATGAGATAACCCAAAACCCAGCAGTTGTTGGTACTTTTATTCAGCCATTCCGTTGTAGTTGCAATACTTACTAGTCAGGTACAATGGTCGCAAGCGACACTCAAAACAAGCAGCTGTGGGCAATATTAGTTAGCCATTCCATTATAGTGAAGCTGATTACTAGTCATTATAAGTCAAATTTGTAGCAATAAACTTTAGTTATGCTTGCCTATGGTCGAGATACTGTGCTCCAAGTCGTCCATAACCGCGGACACGGCTTTCAGAAAGTTTTACCCGGCCGGGGTGCACCAATAGCAACACACACTCGATCAACCTCGGAAAAACCAAATAAAAACCCAACGAGGCCTTCACGACAAAGCAATCACAGGATTCAGAAATATTTCAGGGGGCCACCCCATTGAGTAGACCCGCAACGAAGTAAGCAAGCTCCGAGACGGACTCAAGGTTTGGGTAGACGGCTGTGAACGACTGGGAACCCAAAACTGGGCTTGTCGACACCGCGGAATCGTGTCCCGCTCCTAAACAGTACAGTGTGCTATCCATCGCACAATCGTAAATAAAGCACTAAAGCATGGCATAAGTACAGGATCGTAAATAATCCTCAAACTAGTTTGTGGCCCCAAGAAATAAGACTGAATCAAGCTCTGGCTAAGGGGGGTCCCATATACCTCCCGGATGTGGATAGCGCGATAAATCAAGGAACAGGTATCAAGTACTCGGGGTCCTACGGGACACAAGTGGGCGTTCGGAAACCAAATATTTTCTATCACCCACCGATGCCTCTGCGTACTTCAATTTTAGTTGTTAAACAGGAATTAAAGTGAACAATAAGTAAAACCATGATCATCTCCAACATCCAACATGCGGCAATACATCAACAACTGTGGCACTTGACGACACGCAACAGCACTTGAGCAAGCGACTACGACGCGCAAGTCCAACTATCTACCCCACGGCAGGTAATAGGAGGTGTCCAAGGCAATATAGGGCTGCACGGTATATCACAGGTACGGAAACTAAAGCATCGCAACACAGATAGCAATAGATCAACAGGAGGGAATAAATGCTATAAAAGTAAGATAGGTACAAAGGGGGAGATGCTCGCCTGAAAACATTGCCGAAGGTTCAACCGAAGATCGGGTCGACACTCGCATCAACTCAACGGCCTTATCCGCGAAGATCAAAACACTAGAAGAAACACCGGATGCACTATTTAATACAACGGCAGAAGATCGGCATGATGCAGGTATGATGTATGGCATGGCAAAGATGCGATGCAATTAGGTCATATTAAGCGGAACCGGGGTCCCGACATTTAATTAGATGGTTCAAGTTGTTTAAATTCCCCGCAATTTAAATGTTGTTTAACATGGCAAAATAAGTTACCGGTTCGCTACACAAATTTAAATGAGGCCAATATAAGACTAGATTTGCCCGCATATGGGCCCCATATTTAATTATTAGGTGAATCGGCATAATGCCCCCAAACCAATGATATGCATGCGAGATGAATGATAATTTAATATGCAACAAGTTGTTATTATGTTATGAAATAGGGTTTCAGGAAGGGGTTCACACATTAGGGTTCGGCAGATCTTGGGGCTCCGGGGTTCGGGGTCGGTCTCAGGGTCCAGGGTTCGACGGGCCTTGGTTCGGGGGGGGGGGGGGGTTCGACGGAAACGTTCTCGGATTACTGGGGTAGAACTTGGCGTTCCGGGAGGAAGGGCTTGGTGTTTCTGACTTCACTTGTCGGTGCCGGACTCGGTTGCGGTAGATCTTGTCGTTCGGTAGGTCGGTCGGACTTGTCGTTCGGGGAGCAGAACTTGGTTGGCGTCGGGGCGCGTCGGGTTCGTTCTGGTCGGTGCCGATCTTGTCGTCGCCGTGGTCTTCGGGTCATGACGACGGTTATGGCGTTCGGGATGAAGTACTTGGCGTCCTCGGATCCGATCGGAGATCTTGGCGTAACACTTCGAGCGGTGCAGGTCTTGAGGTTCCCCGGGGTTCGTCGTCGACGTAGAGTCGGGTCATCAAGTCCGTGTTTGAGTGATATCGACGCGGTGACTAGCTTGGTGGCAGCTCTGGAGTGCCGAACACACAAGCGGAAACACTGCGTGGCGATGTCACACAACAGGATCACAACCAAGATGAAACTACACGGGCAGGAGAACGGGTCGGTGCGCGTCTTGGGTCAAGCCGAAGGTCAACGAGACACGGCCAGGTTGAGGGTGCTACTGGAGACCGCGGCTCGGGGAAGGAGCAAGGTCCGACGGTGGTGGCCTCAGGGTGAGGAGGACGGCGGCGCCGGCGAGGTTGTTGCAGGGGGGGCGCGGTGGAGAGCCGTCGGGGCGGTGGCGCCGACGTGCGGGAAGGAGAGAGCGGCAGGAGGGCGGAGGTTGGAGGGGAACGGGCGGCGAGGTGGGGGCCTCACGGGGCTGCTGCAGGGAGGGTCGAGGACACGCAGGCGGGGGTGGAGGAGCGGCGGCGGGCGGCACGCACGGGCCGGGGCGGCGCTCCGCGGCGCGAGGAGGCGAGGCGGGCGAGCAGGGTCGGCGACGGGGAGCTCGAAGGGACGGCCGGAGGCGGCGCGCCGAGGCCGGAGGAGGCGCGCCGGGGCGAGCTCCTGGCGGCGGGTGGAGGTGGGCGACGCGGTCGGAGCGGAGGGTGGCCGGGGCTCGGGCGGCCGGAGAGGAGAAGGAGCACGGCGGACGCGGCGGCGACGGGAGGAGGCGCGGCGGTGGACGGAAGACAGATTGAGAGAGGGTAGGGGACCAGCGAGGTGGGGGAGAGGGGAGCCTGGCGCGGCGGCGGGAGGAGGGCCGCGTCGGGTGGCGGGGAAGAACCAGGGAGAGGGAGAGGAGCGACGGGGAGATGGCGCTCGGGCTTGGGAGAGAAGCAGGGGGAGCGGGGCGACAGGGGCCAGGGGTGGGGCCGGGGGTTGGTGGATCGGATCCTGTGTGCGTGTGTGGTGTGCGTGGGGCTGGGGAGGGTGTGTGTTGTTGTGTGGTGGGAGAGAGAGGGAAATGAGAGAGAGAGAGGCCACATGGCAAGCTGGGATTGGGTAGAGGAGAGGGTGAGGGTGAGGTGGCGGTCACGGATTGGTCCGGGTGAGGTGGAGGGGGGGGTGTGGGTAGATAGATTGGTAGGTTTAGGAATTAGGTGGACCGTTTTGGAACTGGGGTGGTCGTTCGGGTCGAAACGGCCCGTTCGACTGCCCCCGCTAAAATAATAAATATTTTTATTTGTTTTACAAACACCGTTTGCAAACCGACAGCAGACAAACAAAAATCATCCGGAGACCCGGGGTTTGATATTTGATTAAAGATGGGGCGTTTTATAAAACAAAACGGGCTTTGCGAAAATAGTTTTAGACAAACAACACATGATGATGACGATGCAATGCACAAATCAACGCGATTTTCTAGTAGTGGTTTTGCGGGATGCCACAATTCGACACCACTAACAATGGATCTCGCCCTCGAGATCCGCCTCATCGTACCGGAAGGATGGTCGGCGATCTGCATCTTCTCGCTTCGTGTAGATCCTCGCGACACCACTAACAAGGGTTGTTATCCGTGATCGTCGAGAGAACACTCCGGAAGCAAAAGGTCGAAAGTAGAGGTATCAGCAAATAAAGCCACCTCTAGCTTCCGGGAACGGAGCAAAGTTGCTGGTTCCACTGATTCGATGTACAAGAGCGAATGATAAAAGTAGTGGTATGGTAGCTACTCCATCCCGCACTCAAACCATTACTCTGCACACGAATAGGCGGATTATGCAACCAACTCTCGGAATCAGACTGAAGATCTCGACAAGCGAGGTTCGGAACAACGGAGTGATGCAGACTCTGCATCGGATCTGGCGTAGATGATGGCGTCGCGTCGGAAAACACCGGAAGGCACAAACAAGGAACAAAGACTGGTACCACAGTAGACGGATTCCTCAGGTAGCATGAACACCGGATGGTAGAACACCGTTATCAAGGGAGGAAGCGAAACCCTAAAGGTACGATGGAAACCCAACCACGAGAATTCCTGGACTCGAAGAAAGGGACGAGAGCGGATTCAAAACACGTAGAGGTAAGAGGAGAATAGCAGAGGGGTAAGGAGTAAAATCAGACCTAATCAGAACTATCCAACCGATTTTTGCAAAAATAGTTTTGACACTCTACTTCGGCCGTTAGCTAGGTTATCCTACAGGCTGGACTTGTGGGGTATCGCAACTGCTGAGCTCTGATACCACTCTGTAACACCCTCAGAATCGGACCTATGCAAGTTTTAGCGAAACCCGCCAAACCCGCATAGAAACGATTCAAAGGTGCCCACCAGGCACTTTCGTGCGGGTGGAAAACGAAGTAATAACATTACACAACAGTCCTCGATGGGACCCACAGAACAGATATATATAACAGCAACTCAAAGAGTCAGGAATACAGATATAATATACAAAGATCCAAATCACCTTGAAAATGATAGAGCGTCCGACTACGGACAAGATGCAAATGGGGCTAAGAGCCCTGAAGAATAACCAATGGCGTCCATAACCCTGCCCAGGCCAAGCCGGAAGGGTAACCCTACTAACGACGTCGATCTCAAAACCTGCTTAAACAAAAAGGGGTGCCGACAAAGGGCAAAGGAAAAAGAAGGAGCGTCAGTACTGAGGCCAGTACACGGCGAGACTAGAATTCGGCGGTCCTCGCCTACAAAGGTATGGTGGACTGAAGCGGCAGCGGCAGCATGCACTAGACAACCTATAGAGACTCGATACAACTGTCGGAATTAAGAGAGGGGTAAGAATGACCTACTCGGATCCAACCTGAAGCTAACACCAAACAAACCCATCCGGGCGTTTCCCCCTCGCGACCAAACGAGGAAGTCAACCGAGGAACTCACACAGTTGGCATTTTTATTTATTCAGTTATCGTTGCAGCAATTACTAGTCAGGTAGAGATAATCATCCTGATAAAATAAGCAGTGGGCACTTTTAGTTAACCATTCCGTGATAGTTGCAACACTTACTAGTCAGATACAATTAGCATGAGATAACCCAAAACCCAGCAGTTGTTGGTACTTTTATTCAGCCATTCCGTTGTAGTTGCAATACTTACTAGTCAGGTACAATGGTCGCAAGCGACACTCAAAGCAAGCAGCTGTGGGCAATATTAGTTAGCCATTCCATTATAGTGAAGCTGATTACTAGTCATTATAAGTCAAATTTGTAGCAATAAACTTTAGTTATGCTTGTCTATGGTCGAGATACTGTGCTCCAAGTCGTCCATAACCGCGGACACGGCTTTCAGAAAGTTTTACCCGGCCGGGGTGCACAATAGCAACACACACTCGATCAACCTCGGAAAAACCAAATAAAAACCCAACGAGGCCTTCACGACAAAGCAATCACAGGATTCAGAAATATTTCAGGGGGCCACCCCATTGAGTAGACCCGCAACGAAGTAAGCAAGCTCCGAGACGGACTCAAGGTTTGGGTAGACGGCTGTGAATGACTGGGAACCCAAAACTGGGCTTGTCGACACCGCGGAATCGTGTCCCGCTCCTAAACAGTACAGTGTGCTATCCATCGCACAATCGTAAATAAAGCAGTAAAGCATGGCATAAGTACAGGATCGTAAATAAACCTCAAACTAGTTTGTGGCCCCAAGAAATAAGACTGAATCAAGCTCTGGCTAAGGGGGGTCCCATATACCTCCCGGATGTGGATAGCGCGATAAATCAAGGAACATGTATCAAGTACTCGGGGTCCTACGGGACACAAGTGGGCGTTCGGAAACCAAATATTTTCTATCACCCACCGATGCCTCTGCGTACTTCAATTTTAGTTGTTAAACAGGAATTAAAGTGAACAATAAGTAAAACCATGATCATCTCCAACATCCAACATGCGGCAATACATCAACAACTGTGGCACTTGACGACACGCAACAGCACTTGAGCAAGCGACTACGACGCGCAAGTCCAACTATCTACCCCACAGCAGGTAATAGGAGGTGTCCAAGGCAATATAGGGCTGCACGGTATATCACAGGTACGGAAACTAAAGCATCGCAACACAGATAGCAATAGATAAACAGGAGGGAATAAATTCTATAAAAGTAAGATAGGTAGAAAGGGGGAGATGCTCGCCTAAAAACATTGCCGAAGGTTCAACCGAAGATCGGGTCGACACTCGCATCAACTCAACGGCCTTATCCGCGAAGAAGCAAAACACTAGAAGAAACACCGGATGCACTATTTAATACAACGGCAGAAGATCGGCATGATGCAGGTATGATGTATGGCATGGCAAAGATGCGATGCAATTAGGTCATATTAAGCGGAACCGGGGTCCCGACATTTAATTAGATGGTTCAAGTTGTTTAAATTCCCCGCAATTTAAATGTTGTTTAACATGGCAAAATAAGTTACCGGTTCGCTACACAAATTTAAATGAGGCCAATATAGGACTAGATTTGCCCGCATATGGGCCCCATATTTAATTATTAGGTGAATCGGCATAATGCCCCCAAACCAATGATATGCATGCGAGATGAATGATAATTTAATATGCAACAAGTTGTTATTATGTTATGAAATAGGGTTTCGGGAAGGGGTTCACACATTAGGGTTCGGCAGATCTTGGGGCTCCGGGGTTCGGGGTCGGTCTCAGGGTCCAGGGTTCGACGGGCCTTGGTTCGGGGGGGGGGGGGGGGTTCGACGGAAACGTTCTTGGATTACTGGGGTAGAACTTGGCGTTCCGGGAGGAAGGGCTTGGTGTTTCTGACTTCACTTGTCGGTGCCGGACTCGGTTGCGGTAGATCTTGTCGTTCCGCAGGTCGGTCAGACTTGTCGTTCGGGGAGCAGAACTTGGTTGGCGTCGGGGCGCGTCGGGTTCGTTCTGGTCGGTGCCGATCTTGTCGTCGCCGTGGTCTTCGGGTCATGACGACGGTTATGGCGTTCGGGATGAAGTACTTGGCGTCCTCGGATCCGATCGGAGATCTTGGCGTAACACTTCGAGCGGTGCAGGTCTTGAGGTTCCCCGGGGTTCGTCGTCGACGTAGAGTCGGGTCATCAAGTCCGTGTTTGAGTGATATCGACACGGTGACCAGCTTGGTGGCAGCTCTGGAGTGCCGAACACACAAGCGGAAACACTGCGTGGCGATGTCACACAACAGGATCACAACCAAGATGAAACTACATGGGCAGGAGAACGGGTCGGTGCGCGTCTTGGGTCAAGCCGAAGGTCAACGAGACACGGTCAGGTTGAGGGTGCTACTGGAGACCGCGGCTCGGGGAAGGAGCAAGGTCCGACGGTGGTGGCCTCAGGGTGAGGAGGACGGCGGCGCCGGCGAGGTTGTTGCAGGGGGGCGCGGTGGATCGCCGTCGGGGCGGTGGCGCCGGCGTGCGGGAAGGAGAGAGCGGCAGGAGGGCGGCGGTTGGAGGGGAACGGGCGGCGAGGTGGGGGCCTCACGGGGCTGCTGCAGGGAGGGTCGAGGACACGCAGGCGGGGGTGGAGGAGCGGCGTCGGGCGGCACGCACGGGCCGGGGCGGCGCTCCGCGGGGCGAGGAGGCGAGGCGGGCGAGCAGGGTCGGCGGCGGGGAGCTCGAAGGGACGGCCGGAGGCGGCGCGCCGAGGCCGGAGGAGGCGCACCGGGGCGAGCTCCTGGCGGCGGGTGGAGGTGGGCGACGCGGTCGGAGCGGAGGGTGGCCGGGGCTCGGGCGGCCGGAGAGGAGAAGGAGCACGGCGGACGCGGCGGCGACGGGAGGAGGCGCGGCGGCGGACGGAAGACAGAGGGAGAGAGGGTAGGGGACCAGCGAGGTGGGGGAGAGGGGAGCCTGGCGCGGCGGCAGGAGGAGGGCCGCGTCGAGTGGCGGGGAAGAACCAGGGAGAGGGAGAGGAGCGACGGGGAGATGGCGCTCGGGCTTGGGAGAGAAGCAGGGGGAGCGGGGCGACAGGGGCCAGGGGTGGGGCCGGGGGTTGGTGGATCGGATCCTGTGTGCGTGTGTGGTGTGCGTGGGGCTGGGGAGGGTGTGTGCTGTTGTGTGGTGGGAGAGAGAGGGAAAGGAGAGAGAGAGGCCACATGGCAAGCTGGGATTGGGTAGAGGAGAGGGTGAGGGTGAGGTGGCGGTCACGGATTGGTCCGGGTGAGGTGGAGGGGGGGGTGTGGGTAGATAGATTGGTAGGTTTAGGAATTAGGTGGACCGTTTTGGAACTGGGGTGGTCGTTCGGGTCGAAACGGCCCGTTCGACTGCCCCCGCTAAAATAATAAATATTTTTATTTGTTTTACAAACACCGTTTGCAAACCGACAGCAGACAAACAAAAATCATCCGGAGACCCGGGGTTTGATATTTGATTAAAGATGGGGCGTTTTATAAAACAAAACGGGCTTTGCGAAAATAGTTTTAGACAAACAACACATGATGATGACGATGCAATGCACAAATCAACGCGATTTTCTAGTAGTGGTTTTGCGGGATGCCACACTCTATAATGTACGCCATGCTATGTACAAGACCGGATGTGGCACATGCTATTAGTTTGACTAGTAGGTACCAATCGGATCCAGGTTCGGAACACTGGATAGCGGTCAAGAATATCCTTAAGTACTTGCGAAGAACTAAGGATATGTTTCTTGTGTATGGAGGTGAAGAAGAGCTCATCGCTAAGTGTTATGTTGACGCAAGCTTTGACACCGATCCGGATGACTCTAAGTCTCAATCCGAATACGTATTTCTCATGAATGGCAGAGCGGTTAGTTGGAGGAGTTCCAAACAACCTGTGGTGGCGAGATAAACAACGGAGGCCGAATATGTTGCTTCTTCGAAAGCGGCTCAGGAAACAGTTTGGATGAAGGAGTTCATATCCGAACTAGGTGTGCTTGCGAGCGCGTTGGACCCAATGGTGATCTATTGTGACAACAATGGTGCCATTGCCAATGCAAAAGAACCAAGGTCTCACAAGAATTCCAAGCATATTAAGCGCCGGTTTCACTCCACCCGCGAGCATGTCAAGGATGGAGATATAAAGATTTGTAAAGTACACACAGATCTCAATGTAGCAGATCCGTTGACTAAAACTCTCCCTAGAGCAAAACATGATCAACACCAGAACTCCATGGGTGTTAGATTCATCACTATGTAACTAGATTATTGTCTCTAGTGCAAGTGGGAGACTGAAGGGAATATGCCCTGAGAGGCAATAATACAGTGTTTATTATGTATATTCCAAGTATATGATAGATGTTTATTTTGCATTCTATAATTGTATTAATACGGAAACGTTAATACATGTGTGTTTAATAAACAAAATAAAGTTCCTAGTTATGCCTCTCTCATAAACTAGCTCGTTGATTAACAAGATGATAAAGGTTTCCTAATGATAGACATTGGATGTTGTTAATAACGGGATCACAACATTAGTGTAATGGTGTGATGAACATTCATCTGAAGTATAGCATTACGGTCAAAGTCATTGAGTTTATATTGCTATAACAACTTACGAAGTGATCCTAATCCTTAGACCATGAGATCATGTCAATCACTAACACCGGAAGAGTTTCTTGATAACATCAAATGTTACACCGTAACAGGGTGATTATAAGGATGGGTTCAGAACTAATAAAGTGTTATGTTGAGGCCCATGGATCGAGAGTGGAATTTTTTCATCCCGATGACGGATAGATATACTCTGGGCCCTCTCGGTGATATCACATTGGTTAGCTTGCAAGCAAGTGATTTGATCACTAGAATGATATATCACAGGAACAAGAAAAGAGTGCATGTCAGTAACGAGATCAAACTAGGTATGGAGATACCGATGATCGAATCTCGGACATGTAATATATTGCGAAACAAAGGGATTAAGATACTAGCGTAAAAGGTTCCGACGATCACAAGAAAGTCATTGTTGAATGTGTGGGAGTCAGTATGGGTCTCCAGATCCCGCTTTTGATTATTCATATGAGAGGGGTCTAGATCATGTCCGCATTATTCACGAACCATAGGGTGACACACTTAAGAGGCATCGGCATCCAATTGGAGCAAAAGTTTCTTGCCGGAAAGAATAACAAGCGCGGGAATTTATTTCACTAGATACTGAAACATGTTTTCGGGTAAAATCGCAGAAAGTGTTTTTGCTTGTGAAATAGAATTCTAGCAAGGGGTTATATGTGAATGTTTGTCATTAAAGTAATTGACAAAATTCTGAATAAATAAAAGGAGTTTTATTTAATGAGAGTTTGCATTAAATTCCGTGGAAATTTAATAGCAATTTTGAGTGGGATTTTGAGTGGAGGAAATTGAAGAGGTTTTTGTGATTGGAGTGTCCACCCACATGAATGAAGGAGGGGAGGGGAAGCCCCCATGGCCGGCGACCACCCCCTTGGGTGCCCCCTCCTCCTATAAAAGGCACCCCTTTCCCTCTCTCTCACTCACACCTCCTCGTGAAGGATCTCTCTCACCCTCTAGAATTTATCCCCCATGGCCTCGGACTAGCGAGATACATGTTCCCGGTGGCTATTCGGCAAGAAAGAGTTGTGCTTACGCTGCATCACTGGAGCGAGGAGGCGGAGGTTGCTCGGTGCCTCGGACGTGTGTGCGATCACGGATGCGCTACTAATTTGTGGCGCTAGGACTTCCTCTCGATCTTGAGATTGGCAAGAGATCGTCTACATCAACCACGAGTTTAACTCGTTAAGCTTTGTCGATCTTCAAGGGTATGTTCTCTACGGATATACATCCGCCCGTTGTTTGTATCTAGTAGATAGATCTTGGTACATAGTTGTTCCCATCATAGGAAATTTTTTGTTTTCTATGCTGCGAAACCTACATATCCTCCCTTGTGCTTTCATGTATAGATCTTGTGAGCTCCGTTCATGATAAAGATCTAATCTATTTGTAATCATGCATGTTGTGTTTGCAGGGATCCGATGGATATTGAGATTATTATGTTGGTTTTATTAATGGTTTTGTCTTTATGATTCTATCATGTCTATGTTGTTTGTGATCTTGCATGCTCTTCGCTATTAGTAGCTATCTTGGCCAAGTAGTTGCTAGTGACTCCAAGTGGGGGTATTTATGCTCGATAGTGGGTTCATGCCTCTAGTTTCCAAGGGAAGTGAGAATAATCTCTTCGGTTGTAGATGTGCAGTTGCTACGAGGGAGAAAACAACGGTCTCTTGTTCATGGAACATGTGGGCTATTTATCTTACACACTTTGCTTAAAGCAGTTGTCTGTTGCTTGCAACTTAATAGTGGAGGGGGTTCGGATGATAACCTGAAGGTGGACTTCTAGTCATACATGCAGTTGGATGGTGGTCTATGTATATTGTTGTATTTCCCAATCGAAGATCATAGGATCTTTCTGACTATATTGCATTGTTATGCCTTGCTCAGTTCCTGTCAATTGCCCTGCTGTAATTTTTACCCTTCATGCCATGTTGTTTATCTAAGGAGAGCACCTCTAGTGAACTATGGACCCCGGTCCAATCTTTCCATTGATACATCTTACACTGTTACCTGTTTAGTTGCTGCAAACCATTACCTTCCACACCATACGTTTAGTCCTTTGTTACAAAAAACTAGTGAGCTTGACAATCTCACTGATTCGTTGGAACAAAGTCTTGAGTTTGTGTTGTGCAGGTCTCCAAGTTGCTTGAAACACCTTTGAAACGTTTTCTTTCTCCTTCAGGTTCGATAACCTCGGTCTCTACTGAGGGAAACTTGCTGCTATGCTCATCACACCTTTCTCTTGGGGTTCCAACAAAGTGTCCCATGTCAAAACTGGGTGCACGCATCACGGGGGAGGGCCCGTCGTCCCGTGACCCACCTCGCCAAAGGGGTATCGGGCGATGCCGGCCATCCGATCTAAAGAGGATGAATGGCCGCATGCCATCGCCTACCTCGAGATGCGGCCGGCCGGCAGGAACCCTAGACCGTCCAGAGGAGGCACGGAGAGGATCTCCGTATGCTTGTCAACGGCCGGGGATGCAAGGGATCGAGGCGACGTGCGACTCTGAGCTCGGAGATGGGCGGCAGACACTACTAGAGAAAAGGCTATAGGAGACATGCTTATGCGAGGCACATTTAGCATATGCGCCTCCTATAAAAATAGGCGAGGCGCACTTTACGATATGCGCCTCTAGTATAAAAATAGGCGAGGCGCATATGATAAGAATGCGCCTCCTATAATCCCTGTACGGACAGAATCTAGCAGCCCCATATTATGCGAGGCGCATTCTAGTCATATGCGCCTCCTATATATCAGATAGGCGAGGCGCATATGGACAGAATGCGCCTCGCATATTTTGTATGGGCCCGCATGTTGGTAGGTGCACGAATATGCGAGGCGCATATGGCTATATGCGCCTCCTATATTTAATAATATGCGAGGCGCATATGACCAGAATGCGCCTCGCATATTCTGTGTGGGCCCGCGTGTTGGTAGGTGCACGAATATGCGAGGCGCATATGGCTATATGCGCCTCCTATATTTGATAATATGCGAGGCGCATATGGTCATATGCGCCTCAAGTAACTCCTGCGGGCCCGAGCGGTCGTAGGTGGCCGCATATTGCTATATGCGCCTCCTATAGATTGAATTATAGGAGGCGCATATTGCACAATATGCGCATCGCATAACCTTGCACCAGTTTTTTTGTTCAACCGTCCTCATAAAACCAAGCGAATAGCCACCCGAATAGCCTAGCTTCCGTCCCCAACCCACACTGCCGTTTTGCCCCCGAACTCCGCCGCCGCCTACGCCATGAGGCCGCTCGACGAGAAGGAGACCGCTCAACGCCGTCGGCGCTTGCCCTCCGGATCGGCCGGGCAACAGACCGACGAGCGCCCCGTATGGCCAACCAACCCTCGGCGCCCCGTGGAGCCGATCGAGGCGAGCTAGCGCGTCGCGCTCCAGGTGGATCCACGACCTCGAGCTCCATCCAGATCAGTGCAGGGCGCACGCGTCCCCGTCCACCCCTCGAGCTCCATCTCACAGCAACAAGCGAATCACAAGAAGAAAGTCAACAAGAGCAAGCAGCTAGCTAGCTCTCTCCAGCAATAATGGCGCCCAGCTTCCACCCGCTCCTCGCCCACCTCTGCACCCACATCCGCACCACCGGTCGATCTCTGCCGCGTTTCCATGGAGAAGGCGATCGACCGGCAGCGCGTGCTCCTCGCGCACCTCCTCCCCTCATCCTCCAGCAACCAGCCCCAGCAGCTATCCGTGAGATCTCCTCCACCTCCCGTCCCGCGATCTCCCCCCCTTCTCGTCTTCCCCCGCGCGGTTTTTTTTATCCCCTCGGGAGCTTCACGAGCTGACTGATTGATCTGCTGCTGGCTTTCGCTTTCAGGCGTCGGAGTGCGCGGCGGGGGACAGCGCCGCCTACCAGAGGAGCTCCTGCTTCGGGGACGACGTAGTCATCGTCGCGTAAGCCTTCTCCTCCTCCTCCTCCTCCTCCTCCTCCTGCCCACCTACCTGCCTGCTGTTGATCCAGTCGTTCTGCTTTTAGCACATCTCGGTCATTCTTCGAAAAAAAACTATCTCCCAGTTTGAAGGGGGAGAATTAGTTAGTCATTGAGCTGCTACACAGCCGAGCCCCCAGCTGCAGTTGACTTAAGGTGTTCACGACTTACGAAGGGGGGACATGGATGTTCTCCACAGCCTAGCCTTACAGGTAGTACACCAAGCATGCCAAATCCTGCTCGCTACTACCAACGCTATACAATTGAGTAGTACACCAAGCATGCTGAATCGTGCTCTCGCTATTTTGCAAGAACGCTTGATCCACCCACACTGTACAATTGAGGTGCTTAGTATTTGGGACCCCTTTGGTACTTACAGTGTGAATATCCCGCGAATTCAGATCTACAGAAGGATATGTTGTTCATAATAGTTGCACATTTAATTTGTTCTTGAGCTGGTAGACAGTCGAGCCCCCAACTGTAGTTGAGCTCAGTTTTTTTTAACTGTAGTTGAGCTCAGTTGGTTATGAAGAAGGGGACTGATATCTTCCACAGCCTAGCCTAGCCCAAGTACACCGAGCAACACTAAAATCGTGCTAATTAAGAACACCTGATCCACAAACGCTGCACAGTTCGGGTCTTAGTCTTTGCTAGCCGCTAGCTCATAAGCGCAGTTATGGTTCAAATAGCTAGATTCTTAGAAGTGCAGAGCATTGTTCAAATGGACGCCTACCACGTCCGCTCCGTCTCCCTGCCCTGCCGCTCCCACCCGCTCCTCGCCCACCTCTGTACCCACATCGCCGCCAGGGGCGCTCAGGACTGCAGGAAGGCCGACACCAACGCCGTGGTGGTCTTGCACCAGTCTGACGCCGGCGAGTACCTCCGCAAGGAGGAGGAGCTCATGTGAGGTGAGGGTCGAGGCTTGGCTGTTACTATGTTTACTGGTTGGATCATATGAATGAATTTAGGGACCCAATGTGCTGCTACTTGTATGAGGCTTCTTGCATATGTCATTTCGATGTACTGAATGGTCAAATGATTATATTATGAGATGAGATGGTTTCCAATTTGTTCTGTGCCAATGCTAATTGATCTTTTTCTCACTTGTTGAATACATTAAATGGGGGATGTTTGGATCATATTACTATCTGTATGAGGCATATGTTTGGATGTTTGGATCATATTACTTGTTGAATACATTAAATGGAGAATCTGTTGTGGTGTCACGTGTATGACTATGCCGCTGTTCGATCTTGTGTGCCAAGTAGACTAGTAATTTGGGCATATACTCTACTTGCCGCATAAGATCGAACAGCGAGCATTGTTATTTCCGTGCCCAATCTAAGTATGAGGCACTAATCCAAGTCATTCTTGGTTTGCTTTTTTTTGGTGTTTCTTCGAAATGCCGATGATTAAAACGTGATTTCTTACATTTTGTTGCACCCATATATATATGCATGATTCTATCTTGTGTACGAGGAGTGGAAAGACTGCCAGAAGCAAGTGAACAACTTCTCGGGCAACAGCTACCAAGGCTATGAGAGTAGAGAGGTGGCGAAAGAGAAGTGGAGGAGGCATGGAAGGAAGAAGTGGAGGAACTTCCTCGTGATCACCACCTTGTTACTCTTCATTGTAGGTTATGTGTTCTACTTCATCTAGGTAGAGCTACGTCGTTGGAGTTGTAATGTGATTGTGAACTTGTACTCGAAGGTGTAATGTGATTGTGAACTTGTACTCGGAGGTGTGAACTTGTGGCACAAACACTTGATGTATGAACTTGTATGTCATGATTGATGTGTAATGTATTGTATTCATGTTGGTTCTATTATGCTTTGGCAAAATGCAAGTTTCTGAAAAATTCTGTGGACTATATTGTATATTTGAATATCTGTATATTATTATTTATAGTGGTCTGTAAAACTTGAATTTCGAAAATATTACCGGAGGCGCATATAGGATACTATAGGAGGCGCATATACTATAAATATCCGAGGCGCATTCTGAAACATATGCGAGGCGCATATACTATAAATACCCGAGGCGCATTCTGAAACATATGCGAGGCGCATATGATATGCGCCTCCTATACTTCACATATGCGAGACGCATATCGATATGCGCCTCGCATATTATTATGCGAGGCGCATATGGATATGCGCCTCGCATATGTGAAGTATAGGAGGCGCATATCAGATGCGCCTCGCATAAGAAATACCCGAGGCTTGAAGCTAGAGGCACATGTGATACGCGCCTCGGATAGGCTTTTTGGTGCGCCTCGGATAGGCTTTTCTCTAGTAGTGAGAAGGGGGTTCGACGTTTGGACCATGCTCATGCGAGTTCGCCGGAGTAAAGCTCTTCGATGCTCGGTGGAGGAGGCCTGTAGAGGGGGTCCTGGACCAAAACAAGGGCATAGTTAGATAGAGGGTGAAGAGTGGGTCTCGGCATGGTGACATGCAACGAGGGAGAGGCAGAGGAGAGCGTCCTTGCTTGATTTCTTGTAGAAGTCTGATGCCTCTCTCTCTCTCTTTCTCTCGGGTAGAACACAGAAAGGGAGGAGAGGGGAGGGCTCTAGTGGGTGAGTGATGTGGGGAGGATGCAAATGAGGGGCAGAGGGGGAGAGTGGAGGGCCTCAAGCCTTCTTATTGATATAGGAGTGACTAGCGAAGGGAATGTCCATTTTGGACATGGGTGAGGGTAGGGCTTGGCTTGGGGGCTACCCAGTGGAGAGGGAGGGGATATGGTGGTGCTCTGGTCGAGCAGGGGCAGAGAGGGAATGAGTTGGTGCTTTGTCATTGAATGAGGTAGGGGAGGATGTGACCTAGCCTTTGTCTCCCTCTTAGACAAGCACAAAGGACAAGACCATAGTTTTCTATAGTGTAGAGCTATAGTGGTGGTCGACCAGGGGTGGGAGGTGTGATGTTCAAGATTGTTTGACCAACTTGGGGAAGGTTTGGTGGGGTTTGGGTGTTTGCAAAACCAAGATTTCAAATATTGGCAAGTGGAGAGATTATGAAGCAAGTATAGAAACTTACATGTGACATGATGGATAAATGGTACTGGTGGGTTGATATGGGTAATACATCACCCTAGAAATTGTTTTAGATTTTTCAAATGATTAAAAGTCCATTTGAACTTGTTTATTCAAAAAGTGAAGAAATGGTTTATAGAATATAATGTGATATTTTTACATTGGGCAAGGTAATTTTATGGTGTGAGATGGTCCTAAATACCATATTACACCTTGAGGAATTTTATTGGAATTTATTGAGATGGAAAAGTATATCTAATGAATTATTTCTTGTTTCTGCGATTTAAGAAAAAGGGCAAAAAGAAATGGTAATGAATCTCAAAAATATTTATTTTTTAGTTGGGAAGATAGGATATGATATATAGGCATAAAATGTGCCTTGATTTGGCAAAGTCTTTTGGAGGAAAACAAACTTGTCTTTATAGACAAGGTTTTGAAGATTTTGCAAAGGGTGTAATTTAATTAGTTTAAAGATCCAAATAGTTATGGAAAATATTTGGCAAATGATTGAACCTAAGTATATTATGTCAACATAAAGTACCCATCATAATTAACCTTGGGTTTTGGAAATCTACCTTGAAAAAGGGAAGGAAACTAGATTTAGAGAATCTAGGATTTTGATATTTTTATGCCACCTAAACAAGGTTGGATTTGTGAGCTTGGAAGTAATATAGATGATCATGGAAGCAAGAGTTGGGCTTGGATGTATTTGAGGTGTTCTAGAAGAGATGGCAAACTTTGTTGAAAATAAGGTTGCCATCATAGATGAGTCATGATGCCTAATAAACCATGTGGGTTTATGAAGCACAATGCTCCAATGGAAACAAGTGAAGTATGGATTGATATACCATGGTTAGTAGATAATAACCATGCAAATAGTTGGTTAAGGGGAGGTGACATATGGATGTGAGATTCTGCCTAGTAGGCAAGATTATAAGATTTGTAGAAATGATTATTATCTTAACTACAAAACCATCAAGGATGAGTGGGAGCCACCATGGTTTATCCCAGGGAAATGGTTGAATTTGGTAGTAATAATTATGTACTACATGATGGTTCAAGTACATTTTCAAAAATGCACACTAATTGGATTAGAGGAGGTTCCAAAGATTGAATCTAGTCAAAGATTCCAGACTTAGCCAATTTTGGCAGACTTGTGGGTTTGGACTAGTATAAGATAGGCAGATATTTGGAGAGGATGCAAGGGTCCATCCTATTCATCAAGTGGTTTATATTGAAGTATAGATTGATTAGAAGATATTCATGCTGGTGATGTGGATGCTAATACAAGGGATTAGCTCAGGATTGATCTGGTTAAGAAGATTTGAGATTCACTTGAGTGACTCAAGATAGATTGAGTTTGGGTTGCTTAGTTTGAGATTTATGATCTCAACTATTGGTTTGATCCCTAAGGTTGAGATCCTAGATTGGCTCATGCTACTTGCTAAACAAACAGGGCAATCAGGAGATCAAGGAAATTCATCTTATCAACTTATCCAACTATTACTAAGGTTACCATCAATCCTAGCTTGAGGTAAGCATGGGTGTTTTGAAGAGGTTGTGAGTTGAAGTGAGATAAGTTCATCTTTGTATTTCTACCAAGATTGTAAAGGAAAGTTTTTGGAAAACCTAGAGTGTAGAGGCCTGAACCCAATAAGGTACAAGTCCCTGTGTTTACAATGCTAGTCCCTGGATCGAATAGCTAGCACCCACAGTTTAAGATGTAATATCAAGAAACAAAGGTCATATTACAACTCATAACCAGTAATAGAATAGTTCATTACAACTTACATAACTCATATTGCTATCTTATTTGGAAGCAGCAGATGTATCTATAAGCATGGAAGTCCTTCATCTTCATGTGCCACATGTAAACATGTTAGTTGTATACTTGTAATCCCTACTCAACAAACTCCACTAACATCAAACAAACTTGCAACATAATAAGTTACAGCCACAAGGGTCAATATATTTGGATTGTATTGGCAAGTGATATCATATTGATATGGAGAATCTAACATCTACATGAATATATGGCTAAGTGGAGTTTTGGCTGGCCTTTGCATAAAATAATTTTTCCCTATCCTTTGTAAAATAGTGTTCTCTTTTCAAAACACTTCATCACACATGGCACATTGGATACACACCAGGTGCTACCCTTGTTCACCCAACAAGTTTTAACTTAGATAAATTGGGATGAGGAGATTCTTGATAATTTCAATGTCTTTGATGCTCAAAATGTCCATTACCGGGGACACGACTAAGTACTTAGGTTTTACCCTCTTGAGAGGTGGTGCACTTTCCCCACAAGACTCGTCATGCATCGAGACGAAACTTTTCAGAAGCAATCCCTCAAACCACCATGGGCGTGTTCCATCCTATCGTCACTACCACCTTCTGTCCATCTGGCTAAGTTCGTGCAAACTAGTTGGTCAAGGCAGAACCCATATGCCATGTGGTTGCACTGGAAGCTTCTCAACACTAAACATCCCAAATATCTTTGTTCATGTGTGTCCATCCACAAGTGAGATACACCAGGGTAAACCATAGAAATGGTCCCTGGGTAACCACTCAACACAAACCATACTTCCCATTCCACCCAGGTGTTTCATTAACAAGTTGTTTTCTTAGTCAAAACACATAGGCATAACTTTTCCATAATATCACAACATGGATTCCCACCCTTGAATTATAATAGCTAGGCTAAGCATACTAGCATAACATGTCTCTTAACTTAGGAAGATTCCTACCAAGATATATTCTATAGGATCTACCATAGCATAGCAATATACAAAATAGTCCTATCATGCATACTACAAAAAATTACTAATGCAATATTGAAAAGATAGGACTTTTGACGACCAAAGTATCAGTTTCCTTTTTAGTAGAAAATCTAGGTACTCTCCTTAATCTTGCAATTGTCACACTCCTCAAATTTCACTACAATACAATGAAGCAAAAGCACACACTCAAAACTACAACACAAAAATTAACAAAATAAAACAAGAAAACAAAGAAATGCATGCAAGCACGCAAAAGGTTATTTTATTGAAAAAATGGTTTTCTAAAAAGGTTCTAAACATTTCAAAACACCTACTGGTCTTTCATAAAAGTGGGATTTCATTTGAAACCAAGTTAGTGAAAATAAGTCATTTAAATCATTTTTCTTTGGTTAGAAAAGCTTTTATTCAAAGGAATAATTTCTAGTGTCAACAAAATATATTTTTAATTTCAAGTGTTAGTGTTTATGGTCATAGGGTTCAAAACAAAACCATTTGCAAAAGGTTTCACTCAAAAATAAATTTTAGAGCAATTTTTATACTCAAAATAGTCC
Organism: Avena sativa; assembly: GCA_916181665.1. Taxonomy (NCBI): domain Eukaryota; kingdom Viridiplantae; phylum Streptophyta; class Magnoliopsida; order Poales; family Poaceae; genus Avena; species Avena sativa. The sequence continues at coordinate 146,795,228 of OV702283.1, read as the reverse complement.
TAAACAAGTCTTTGCATAAAACTCTAATTTTCCCGAAGAAAATGACCAAAGTAAGCCATAAGTGCAAAGGTCTCATTTTTCTGAATTAGGTGTCTATGCATAAACCCTGGCGAGTGTGACAATCCTTTACAAAAAAACTACCGAAAAACATGCATTTTGGTGGGTTTTTGGTCACTTTGCCTAAAATGTGGTGGTTTTGCGTCATTTACTCGAATCCATAGACACCTAATTTGTAATTTTTGGATTTATAGATCAAAGGTTATGAATTTCCTAAGTTTAATCATCAAAAATCATTTTGAGGAATCTTGTCTGAAATGAACTAGCCACGTGTTGTGTTCTGATTGGTCGGTACCGCTTCGTGCGGATCATGTTGCGCAGGTCATTCAATCTAACTGATACCTCTTCGACTAGTGATCTAATACTAACCCTACGATCCAGATCCAGCGGACCTGAGCCTACTGGCTAGGAACTGGCAGTGCGAGTGGCAAGTGCGGCGGTGGCGCCTCTGGCGACGGCAGTCCGATGACGTAAGGGGGCAAGGGAGGGGGTACAAAAGCTCACCAGGGTTGCAGTGGCGAGGCGGTTCTCAAGGTGGTCGTGGGTGAGGCCGGGGCGCACGGATTCGTCGGTGATTCCTTGGCGGAGTTGCGTGCTTCGTCGGGTGCTTGCAGATATCATTGCGTGCGAGCCTGCATGCCACAATCGAATGTGTGGCGAGCATCAGAGGAATAACAAGAAAATGGCGATCATTTTTGGATCACGTAAAACCTTTATGCACAAGTTTTGCGATTGCACTTGTGAAAATTCCGCCTAAAGGCGTTAGCTTAAGTTTTCTAGTCTACACGTTCGCCGCGTCGACATCGCCATAGCGCGACCTCTGTCCGCCGCGTCGACTCCTTGTCCGTCGCGTCGACTTTTCCGGCTAAACGCCGTGCGACCCCGTCCGCTACGTCAAATGCGTACGCCGCGCCTACTAAGGGACCTTCATCATCCGAGTCGCCAGAGAGGGTCTCATGCCACGCTGCATGGACTCACCACTGGGTGTCTCTTCCCCCCGGGAAAAATCTATTCGCCTTTGTCAACCTTTGAAAGAGCGACTCGCAATGGCCAAGTAGTACGTACGAGGACTCGCAAACCAAGCCTCGGATCGTCCACGAAAAATGCTAACGGAGAACCATCATTGGAGTCGCCTTGCTCGACTGGCCTTCCGGACCAAGACAAATGGTAGTGCTACATAAACAGCACCATGTTCTCCTCAACCTTAGACAGTGCGACTCGCACGGCCAAGTACTGCGGACGAGGACTCGCAAACCGAGTCTCGGATCGTCCAGGAAAAACGCCCAGCCGAGAGCCGTCTTTGGAGTCGCCATGCGACTGGCCCCCCGGGCCAAGACGAGAGACTCGCTAACAAAAACAGCGCAATCAACATCATCGCGGACTCGCCACACTCGGGGACCCTCCCCTCGCGGACTCGCCATACTCGGGGACTCTCCTCTCACGGACTCGCAATCATCGCGTACTCAACATGCTCAGGGACTCGCCCTCGCGTACTCAACACGCTCAGGGACTCGCCACCACGGACTCATCCTCGAGTACTCACACTAGTAGAAAACAGGACACTAGTCCCGGTTTGTAAGAGGCTTTAGTCCTAGATTGCAATCCGGGACTAACGTATCGGGACTAAAGGTTAGGCCTTTAGTCCCGGTTCTGTTACAAACCGGGACTAGATTGTCTCTACGTGGCCGCTCTATGCGCGCTGGGCTGGAGGATATTTAGTCCCGGTTCGTAACACGAACCGGGACTAAAGTTCTTCTGCCGCGGTAGCGTTTTGCACCAAACTGCTGCCGCGGCAGGAGGTGGGGTTTTAGGGTTTTCTTTTTTTGTGTTTGATTATTTTTTATTTTGTGTTTTCATATACATATTATTCTACGCTACTACATGCTATATACATTGACGCATATATAATATAATTTCACTCATGATAACATAAATACATATAAATATATACATAACCGAGACTAGAGCTCGTCTAATTGATTTACACCAAGATCATCATTACAACAGATATTGTCCTTTTGTTTCTATCCACGATTCCACGAAGGTCTATCTATGTTGTACTCTCCTTTTGAGTTTAACGTCCCTGAGCAAAAATCCCGACAACTTCTCTTGAATTGCTAGTAGGCGTTCATGTGGTAGGAGCTTATCCCGCATCGCATCCAACTATATATAAAGAAGTAGATCATTATGAATGGAACTCAACAAAAACTATGGTATAGAATAAATTGCGAATATATTATTTACGTACTTGAAGAAAGTCTGTGCCCTGCTCCATACACCCACGAATGAACTCACATACGTAATATCCACATAAATTAGTCCCCTGTGGTTGCGTCGCACACTTTACGATCGAGAATATAATTCAATCAGATAATAATCAAGCATGATAATTGTAATATCCACATAAATTAGTCCCCTAGCTCTCGTACTACTTACCGGGACCGTACAAAAAGTGAGTTCCTCACGCCATTCACCCTGAACCTCCTTCGTGAACCTTTTCCAAACCCTGTCCGGCAAAAAAGAGATGAATGAGTTATTAATTAGTTTACATCTCAGAGAATGAATGAAAGAGACAGATATAGTGATTGAAATTACTTTTGGAGGCAATTAATTATGCTGCGGTAGTCTTCCATCGGCTTCTTTAACGAGTCCGAGATTTTAACTTTTGCACGGTCAACGCAATGTTTAGAAGAATCCAGTGGAAGCTGCGATCGTTTATATACACTTAACATCGAGTAAACAAAAACTGAATGTGTACAGGACAGTAAGACTCTTACCCATAGTTGTAAGGAAATAGTATTTGTGTCTTGTATGTTGCTCCATTAAAAACATTAGCAAGTTATCCTCTGTTTCCTCGAGGTTATTTATTAGCGTATGTCCATTTACTCTGTTTGGGTCAATGAACCCAATGCTGTAGATTGACTTTCTTCTACATTCTTGAATCTTCATTCTGCATATATAATAGCATACAGAAGGAGCTATAGTGAGGATAACTACAGGAAATGAATTGAACGAGCTGAGTTAGTGACTTAATTACTTATAGACCATATATGCTGAGGAGGGACTTGTCGAGGGCGTCTAGGTTGAATAACTGAAATAGTTCGCAAAGTTCAATGGAGATCTTGTCTGGACGGAAGTACTCCTCTCCAACTTTACATAGGAGAAATTGGCTCCCTTCCTTTGTGACTTTCAAGTACCAGATATGCAACAGTCGCATATGTGTTGGCACATCATCGAATACCTCATCGCTGACCAGAGGCTCCCCGTAGACAAATTTTCGTGCTATTGGTCCCTTGGCAACATTATCTCTGCCGGCTAGAAGTGCTTCGACCGGCACGTTACACTCCTTGGCTAATTTAATAGCTAATTCCATATCTATTCCACCTTGTGTGGGCTGGGGTAACACCTTGAGCGGGGCAATGGATTGTTTTCCTGTTTGCCGAGCTGGACAACTTATTTTGATTTTCTCCCACTTGCAGTACTGCTTGATGACTTCTCTTTTAGTGTCTTCGTAAGACAGCGTGTATAGTCATCTTTCCTATTTAACACATGTTGGGGTGGTTGTTCAAGGAATGCCTTGAAGTGCTTCTTGACTTTTGGATCAACTAGCACCTGTGGCTCGGGTTGTTTTGGTGCAAAATGGGCCTTCACTTCGGCCCGGGAGATCACCGCGCTTTCCTCATCAGTCCGGTGATAAGCTAACTTGGGAGGAGACGGCGGTACTCTTGGTAGGGGATCTTGTCGTTTTTGGCGTCGGGTCTCCCTCGACGTAGCGGTGTTATTCTTCCGCTTTCTTCCCTTTGATTCAGTGGGCGGAGGCGGAGGCGCCGGAGATGGAGATGCAGTCGCGCTGCGATCCCTCTCAGGAAGGGGTGGACTATTGTTTCTTGGTGGAGACGGTGGACTCGGAGGTGATGGTGGCCTTGGAGGTGATGGATTGCTTCTCGGAGGAGAAGATTTCCTTGGCGCCCAGCCTGGAAACACGATGTGTTGTTTTTTCCAAAGAATGATCCCACCCTCCACTTCTCTCCAAGTGTTTCTCCCCTTCGCCTGCAGGGATGTCAAGCTCAAGTGATCGACATGTCAGTTCAACTTCATCCACACCGACACGAGCATAGCCAGCTGGAATCTAACTTCCATGGTAGGTCGCTTCCGGTGGACAAGGTAAAGCAAAGCCGAGCGCCACCTTCATAGAAATGTTCTTCACTGTTACATGTAGCTCACAAGCTGTCCTTGCCTCGATTTCATCCACGGGGTAGCGAACCATCGTTGCATTATTGTCCATCAGCATTGGATTATTAGTACCTCCGTGGAAGCCACGCTGCTTCTCCGCTGAGATGGGCCCACCAGACTGTCTAACGCAGGATCTTGCTGTCGGGCTAGTACTCTAAGTTCATTAATCTGCTTCTGTTGCAGCTTGAACATGGCTTGAAATTCCTCGTTCCTTTTTTCAACCGCCTCCAACCGCGCTACCTCCTCCGCCTTCTGCCAGTTCGTTTTTCTGGATCGGCTTCTATAAGTGTCGATGTCAGCGGGAAACCCTGTCTTCCATGGAACCAGATGGGCCAAAGCCTCGTGTTCGTCCGACTTTTTCAGGATTCCCGAGGGCATATGTCAGCTCATCGTTCTCTCTGTCGGGAATGAACTTTCCATCTTTTCTCAGTTGTATCACTTTAACAAGTTCATCTTTGGGTTTAGTAATGGCCTCCTTTGTAACAATAATCTCCCCGGTTTCAGTGTCATACGACCCCCCATGCCCAAGGAGCCAATTTTTTGACCTCACGGGCCACTGATTTGTAGCTCGCGTGACACCTTTTTTACGCATTTCTTCCTCGGTTTTTCCCACTTCGGCGCGGCCGTCTTGTAGCCACCTGTCCCCATAGTATGGTGATATTTCTTTTTGGCCGCATTTAGCTTATTCTTTGCTGACTTGGCCGTAGCTGCTTCTGATTCCTTGTATTTCACAAATGGGGTCCAGTTATCCCGCTGCTTCTCTAGCGGGCCAGTGAATGGCGGAGTCAGCCCCTTCTTGGCAAAGTTGTTGTACAATCTTTTCTTCCAGTCCTTGAACTGTCTGCCCATCTTCTTAAGGGCCCACTTTCTGACTTTCAACCTTAATGCCTCAGTGAGTTCAGGAGTGTCCAATTCAGGCAGAGAGAAGTGTGCCATGAGTGAATTCCAAAGACCGTCTTTGGCTCTGTCATCGAAAAAAGTTTCTCCAACTTGATCACTTTTATTTCCTGGCTTATTCCACTTCTGAGTAGTGATCGGGATGGCGTCCCTGACTATCGCACCGCATTGGTATACAAATACACTTGCGGCCTCTTTCGGCTCCAAAGGTTCGCCGACCTCAGACACTAGATCAATGGTGAAACGCATACCGTCGGCCAACTTTTTGGTCGGGCCTCGTTTCCTTGCAGAAGATTCGCCCGATGCGGAGGTCTAAGAGAAGAAACAGTTGTTAGTACATATATATATATGAATCAACTAATGCATCTACTAGCTCGTGATCAGCAGAGGCTTTATATACCTCGCCGGTCTTTGCTATGGTGGTGTCTCCACCGTCAATTCCACCATCGTCTCCACCAAAGAATTCTTCATAGTCGTCTCTTCTGTCGGCTTCATCCAAGTTGAGGTATTGGGAGCCATCATCATCTCCATCATCATCTGCTCAATCATAATTGTAACCTCCTGTACCCTAATCTATCATGTTGTACATGATGTGCTCTTCGTTGTCTCTACCGTCCATAACTTAACTAATACAGAAGAAAGATAAAACCATTTTGCTTAATGCAATAAAATAAAGGAATCTAAAGTAATCCAGCTTAAACAATGCGATAAAGAAAGATAAAGTACCAGTTAAACAACAATACATCTCGAATAATCCAGCTAGTACAACAATAAAGTACCAACTAAACAACAATACAACCCTATTACACACCTAGCTAGCTCAGCGAAGACGTCGAGCCCCGACTACTGAGCCGCGGGAGGTGTGCACCCAAAGTGTAGGAACCATCACCGGAGCATATCTCGGGTAAGGTGCCTGAAGAAGCTGCCAGGTATTGGCGTCCCGGACTCCTAAAATGTGCATGTAGCGCCGGACGTGCTCGTCCTCCTCCCTGACACGACACTGTACCACCTTGTCGAGGGCCGGCTCCCTCTGCATCGCACCTGGACCACTCGGCCGCCACCATAGAAGATCCGGGTCGACGACGACACCCGGAATCCTCACGAGACGACGTCCCCCGGCTGGTAGCACCTCCCAGTGCCAGCCCGGCGGAGCCCAGCCTCGTGGATGCCCGGTGACACTGTCTAGTAGCGCTCCGGGGGTCACGCCGAGTGAACGAGGATGAGGAATCGGCATATTCCTAAACACTAAATTAAACCTATATACTTTAAACATGATGAAAATAAATAGTATCAACTAAAATAAACTATATTAAACACTAACTAAATTCACTAACTAAAATAAACTATATTAAACACTAACTAAAATCCTAAAATTCACTAACTAGGAAAAATTTACTAACTAAAATATCTAACAAAACAATTACACTAAAGTTACTAAATAAATTCACTAACTATATTACACTATCTAAATTACACTAACAAAACAAAATATATTAAACACTAACTAAAATATCTAAGAAACAATTACACTAAACTTACTAACTAATTAACCCTAAAATAACCCTAACTAATTAACCCTAAAATACACTAACAAAATTATATACACTCACTAATTAACACTAACAAAATTAACACGTACTACTAAATTAAACTAGAGCTTACCGCGCGGGGAGGGGCGGTTTCGGTGGTGGTGGATGGCACGGTGGGCTCCGGTGACGGCGCGGGCGTGGTCGACAGGGGCGCGGGTGGCACTGGCTCGAGCGGCGCGGGGGAGGGGCGGCACGAGAAGGGGCGGCGCGAGGAGGGGCGCGGGCACGGGGCGGTGGTTGGCGGCGCGGCGGCGCAGCAGCGAGAAGGCGCGGCGCGAGGAGGAAGACGGCGGCGGGGTCGATCTGTGCGCTCCGGTTCGGTGCACGAACCGGGGCGCACGGGATGGGTATTTATACCCACCCCCCTTTAGCCCCGGTTTGTGCTACCAACCGCCCCGGTTTGTGCTACCAACGGCGCGAGGAGGGTTTTCGGGGCGCCGCGTTTCGCGCGCAGCCCCGCACCCCTTTAGCCCCGGTTTGTAGTTCAAACCGGGGCTAAAGGTCCTTTTTTAAAGCTTTTTAAAAAACTTTTTTAAAATTAATTATTATATGCCTGTTTAAAACCTTTTTAGAAACAAAAAATCTTTTTCAAAACCTTTTTAAAAACCTTACCTTGAGATACGCGTATGTCGCTCCTTAATTTACTCGACGATAAATATTTTTATGTGATGAGGAGGAGGAGGAAATTCTGGAAATTATTTATAGTTTAATGCGCATTAAATTCAATAACTAATTATTTCTAGTTTAGAAAAATACAAATAATATATCAAAATATTCAGTAAAATAAGATCTGTCCAATAGCATTATAATCATGCATTGTTAATCAACTTTTATGACAAGTTAACTAGAAGAACTAAATGTACCCCTCTCATATGAATTCAGAGTTTCCCTGAGTTAGGGTTTGTACCCCTCGGAGCCCCGATTAATTTGTCAAGCATGCCTTTGGAGTTTATTTCAATGCAATTTAACTTGTCATATCATCATCCTTGCTTGAGTATTGTATCGATGCCATGTGTTGATTGTTTCCTTTCTTTTCGGTGTTTGATTCTTCTCTGGTAGAATACGATATCGGAATTGAGATCGAGATCGAAGCCGAGATCAATACCATCGAAGCTCAAATACCAATACTTGAACAACTGTAATCAAGTCAAGTACCAGGTTTCCCAAGATCTGCTTATTGGTTATCAACAGGCAAAGGCAAAAGAAGCCCCATACATACATATGAATCCTATGCTTTCAAAGTATTTCATTCTTGCCATGTGCATACGATTTCAAAGTCTTTTATCGATAGATGGAGTAATCCTATCTGATGTATGTTACCTTTGAAGCCTATATTCCCTGATCCATTGCTCCTAGCATAACTAGGGTTTGGACATGTGAAGTATTGCTAGGGCTATTATATCTGTTGTGCTTAGCCATGCTTAGCTGTTACTGCTGGTCCATCCAGTTGATGAATTAGAGCTCCGAATGAACCTAGTATGACAGGATGACGTGGTAAGATCAGAGATGAAAGTTAAACATGCTAAGGTTTGTATGGGTGGCCAGGGTAGGTTGTGGTTTTTGCAGTCCCATACTTGCCACTACTAGAACATGAGTTCTTGCCTATGGTCCAAGATGAGCGTACAGTCAATCGAGGGCCTGGAAAACCCCTTGACCAACTAACTTGCCGAGTAGATTTCATGGGTCACATAGTTCTGGCTTTCCATTCGACATACGCATCATGGAATCCCTTAGGGTTTGGGCATCTTTTTTTGTTAGGGTTTATACCCCGCCGCCACTGTTCTTGGTCAGGCTAAAAGCACCCCCTATAATCGGTACCTCCTTGCAATACAAATCTCTGAACTTGGGTGCTATTTCACTGTCAGTCTGAATTTATTGTCTGAATCCTTAGGAAATGAGGACAGGGCTTGTCAATGGTATCAGAGCTAGGCAATCCTCGGCGGCAAATTGAATCCTGAGATTGGAGAGGTTGGGCTCTCCCATAAAATCCCTCCCCTTTGCTCTTGATTCCGGCGACGGTGAGCGGCTGTAGGAGGCGGCTTGGCGGCGGCGGCACAGCTCAGGTGCAGATTTGGGTTCCGGAAGTGGTTGTGGATGAAAATTTCGTCCTCGGTAAAATCCCACCTTCCCACCCTGATCCGTGCATCTTAGGAGGCGCGGAGGCGAGACGGCGGCGGCAAGATCATCAACACTGAGTCGGGTAGCAAGCGTAGCTCACATAAATCCCTCTCAGTTTTGATTATCAAGTGCTGTGTGGTTGCGCTCGTTCAGTACCTATGCGTAAAACCCCATACAGCGGCCATGGATGCGGATTCGGCCTCGATTGACACGGGTATGCTCAAGATGGAATCATTGCAGCTTGATGTCCTGATGCTCTAGTGGTACAGAGAAGAAGATAAACAAGAATTCCTTAATTTCAGTACCTCTGTCCAAAACAACTTCACCAACATTCAGGCCAACTTTGAGAAGCTCTTTGCTGCAAGAAAGGCTGAGCAATTAGAACAGTCTTGCAACATGCCTGAAACCCCACCTCTCCCTGGAGTCCTCTCGGTGGGTTCAGTCCATTAAAACCAACCAGCAGCCAAACCAATTGGCATAGCCACACTTCATGATGGTCAAGGAAGAGAGATTAACTTGGATGGTACACCAAAGACACCATATCGCCATCCCAACTTTGGTCAAGTGACAATAGTTTTTGTTGAGCAAGCACTGCCCAAGGACAAAGGAGACCAACCCACTGCCCAAAGGGAAGCACCACCCGAAGCAGGACAAGAAGGAAACATGGTGAATAGCAGACAAAGGGCTATCACTCAAACACAATTGGACACAATAAGAGGAATACCTACAGTCAAACCAGCCAAGATGAATATACCAGAATTTGAAGGAAAAGATGTTGACTCTTGGATTCAAACTATTGAACTATATTTTGATGCAGCAAGAACACCACTTGAACAAAGGACACAAGTGGCAATTACATACCTAAAAGGTGATGTCATCCAATGGTGGAGAGGTACAGGTTACAGTGCTTCCAACCTACCATGGCATAGATTCTGCAGATACATAGGGGACAGATTTGCAGAAAGCTCCATCTGTGACAATGTCAGGGCATTCCACTCACTAACTCAAACATCATCAGTAGCTGTGTATATCCAGAAATTTGAAGTGGCCATGAATCTACTAAGAAGGGATAACCCAAGCTTGCCTGAAGACTATTACATCAATAGCTTCATCTCTGGTTTAACTGATTACATCCAGCCACATCTTTAGTGCCATAAACCTAAGGACATGCAACGAGCTATGTGGCTAGCCAGGAGGATTGAGCAAGCTTAGCCACCCAAGAAAGATTATTACCAATAGCCATTCTATGCAAAAAGACACATCACATTCGAGCCAAAACAGCAATCAAACTCAACAACAGCTGTAGTTATTGAACAAGCAAAAGCAAAGAACCTCTACTACAAATGCAAGGAACCATGGTTCCCTGGTCATAAGAAAGTGTGCAAAATGGCACAGAAGGCTCAAATACAGTGAAGGGTTTCGCGGCATAGTAAATCAAAATTTTCTACGGATGCGAACAGAGGGAAGCCAAGATCTAATCTAGGAGATGCAATCAACGAGAGAGATTGGATTAGATCTTCATACCCTTGAAGATTCGCACAGCGGAACGTTCGTCGGAACGTGGGTGATGTAGTCGTGCTCGCTTCTCCTCCTCGCGATCCGATCCGATCTAGCACCACAAGTGGCGGTGCCTCCGTGAGATGCACACGTGCGGCACCTCGACGTCTCCTCCTTCCTTGGTCCAGCAAGTATGGTGGACAGATGGGTTGGATCTACAACGCGACGGCGCGGTGCAATTGGTGGAGAATTTCTGCAGCAGGGCTTCGCCTACAAGCAGTCGGGAGGGAGAGAGGAGGGCAGCAGGGCGGCTAGGGTTGGAGGGGAAGGTGTGGGAGGTTGGTGCGCCCCCACCCCTCTTTATATAGAGGGGGGCGCAGCCCTAGCCCCTCCCCCAAGCCCAAACCGGCGGCCCCAAAGGATAAGGAGTGGGGGGCAAGGAAACCCCCCCTTCTAGAAGGTCTATCTCGAGTTTAAACCTCTCTAGGCCGGCTGGGCCCTATGGGGCCTTGTACCCCTGGCCCAATGAGGCCAGGGCACTCCCTCATAGGCCCATGCCCCCTCCCGGAAGGTGGGGCCATGTTGGTCCCCTTCCGGAAGGTTCTAGAAGCTTCCGGTACAATACCGATTAACCCGGAACAATTCCGAACTCCAAAAACTGCACTGCCTTATATGAATCTTATTCTCCGGACCACTCCGGAACCTCTCGTGATGTCCCGGATCCCATCCGAGACTCCGAACAAAAACTAATAAACCAATTATCCAATCTATCCTAGCGTCGAGACACGTTAAGTGTGTGACCCTGCGGGTTCGAGAATATGCAGACATGATCTTCTATCAATAATCAACAGCGGGGCCTGGAAACCCATATTGACTCCCACACATTCATCGATGATCATATCAGATGAACCACGATGCCAGGATTCAATCAATCCCATATATATATTCCCTTCGTCTCGCGATATTTTACTTGCCCGAGATTCGATCGTCGGTACCTTCATACCTAGTTCAATCTCGTTCACAGCAAGTACTTTACTCGTTCCGTAATCCGATATCACTTTGTGATTAACTTCTTAACCACATGCTTGCAAGCGGTGTTGATATCGATTACCGAGTGGGCCCGAAGTATATCTCTCCGACTTGGGAGGGACAAATCCCATCTCGATACATACAACCCAACAGGTACTTTCCGATCACCTGAGAGACACCTTTATGATCACCCTCTCATAGGATGACGTTTGATGACCTCAAAGCTTTCTTCCGATACCAGGGAGTTGTATTATCTCATGGTCTAAGGAATACAATATTTGACATAAGAAAAGCTTCGCAAAGACGAACACGATGACACGATCTAATTGCTTCGCTTAGTTTGGGTCTGTCCACCATATCATTTTCCCAATGATATGATCTTATTATCAATTGACAACTCATGTCTATGGTTAGGAAACCTTAACCATCATTGATCAATGAGCTAGTCCATAGAGGCGTACTAGGGACACGGTGTTGTTCACAAACCACACAAGTATTAAAGTTTCCGCTTAATACAATTCTAGCATGGAATATAAACATTATCATGAACAAGAATTATAATAATAACATCTTCATTATTGCCTCTAGGGCATAATTCCAAGAGTCTCCCACTTGTACTAGAGTCAATAATCTAGTTTACATTTGGCAACAATCTCACACCCATGGCACTGAGGTGCTGATCATGTTTTACACGTGGAAGAGGTTTAGTCAATGGATCTGCGACATTCAGATCTGTATGTACTTTGCTAATCTTCAGATCTCCATCTGCTATATAATCTCGGATTATATGAAACTTGCGGTTGATATGCTTGGTCTTTGGATGATATCTTAGTTCCTTAGCGAGTGCTATGGCGCCAGTGTTGTCACACAATATCTCCAGTGGGTCTAATGCACTTGGAACCACGCCAAGCTCAGTGATGAAGTTTCTGATCCAAACTCCTTCACTTGACGCTTCTGCAGTAGCCATGTATTCCGCTTCTACTGTAGATCCCGCGATCACGCTTTGCTTGTAGCTTCTCCAGCTTACAGCTCCTCCATTCAAAATATACACGTATCCTGTCTGAGATTTAGAATCATCCTTGTCGGTGTCGAAACTAGCATCGACGTAACCTTTTACGACGAGTTGTTCATCACCCCCATAGACTAAGAACATTTCTTTAGTCCTATTTAGGTACTTTAGGATGTTCTTCACGGCTGTCCAGTGTTCCACTCCTGGATCACTTTGATATCTGCTCGTCAAACTAAGAGCATTGGACACATCCGGTCTAGTACACAGCATGGCATACATGATGGAACCTATGGCCGAGGCATAAGGCACTTTGCTCATAGCTTCCCTATCATTTACCGTAGCTGGACACTGAGCCTTGCTCAATATCTTACATGACAACATAGGCACTGAACCTTTCTTTGCCTTATCCATTCTGAACCTTTTCAGAACTTTGTCTAGGTATGTACTCTGGCTTAAAGCTGTCAGGCGTCTTTGTCTATCTCTATAGATCTTGATGCCCAATATATAAGCAGCTTCACCTAGGTCTTTCATTGAAAAACACTTGTTCAAATAACTCTTCACATCGTTAAGCATGTTGATGTCATTTCCAATAATCAATGTCATCCACATATAGTACCAGAAACGTCACCGAGCTCCCACTCACTTTCTTGTAGATACAAGCTTCGTAGCAATTTGGAACAAATCCAAAGCTCTTGATCACTTGATCAAAACGAAGGTTCCAACTCCGAGATGCTTGCTTCAGTCCATAAATGGAACGCTAAAGTTTGCATATTTTATCAGCATCCTTAGGATCGACAAAACCTTTGGGTTGCATCATATACAACTCTTCATCAATGTTGCCATTGAGGAAAGCAGTCTTGACATCCATCTGCCATATTTCATAATCATGAAACGCAGCAATTGCTAATAAAATCCGAATGGACTTAAACATCGCTACGGGAGAGAAAGTCTCATCGTAGTCAACACCTTGAACTTGTCGAAAACCTTTCGCGACAAGCCGTGCTTTATAGACGGTAACATTACCATCCGCGTCCGTTTTCTTCTTGAAGATCCATTTGCACTCAACGGCCTTTCGGTCGCTAGGAGGGTCCACCAAAGTCCATACTTGGTTTTCGCTCATGGATCCCAATTCGGATTTCATGGCTTCTAGACATTTCTCAGAGTCTGGGCTCATCATCGCTTCCTCATAGTTCGTAGGTTCACTGTCTTCTACTAACAAGACAGTCAAGACAGGGTTGCCGTACCACTCAGGAGGGGCACGCAATCTTGTCGACCTGCGACGTTCAGTAGCAGCATCGTCCGAAGCTTCATGATCCTTGTCATTAGCTTCCTCTATTGTTGGTGTAGGCGGCACTGGAACAATTTCAGGTGCTGCGCTACTCTCCAATTCAAGAGAAGGTTCAATAACCTCGTCTAGCTCTACTTTCCTCCCACTCACTTCTTTCGAGAGAAACTCCTTCTCAAGAAAAGAACCGTTCTTTGCGACAAAACACTTTGCCTTCGGTTCTGTGATAGAAGGTATACCCAATAGTTTCCTTAGGGTATCCTATGAAGACGCATTTCTCCGCTTTGGGTTCGAGCTTGTCCGGCATCAACTTCTTGACGTAAGCTTCGCATCCCCAAACTTTAAGAAACGACAACTTAGGTTTAGCACCAAACCACAGTTCATACGGTGTCGTCTCAACGGATATAGATGGTGCCCTATTTAAAGTGAATGCAGCGGTTTCTAATGCATAACCCCAAAATGATAACGGCAAATCAGTAAGAGACATCATCGATCGGACCATATCTAATAGGGTTCGATTCCGGTGTTCAGACACACCATTGCGCTGTGGTGTTCCGGGTGGCGTGAGTTGTGAAACGATTCCACTTGCTTTAAGATGCGTGAGAAAATCATAACTCAAATATTCACCTCCACGATCGGATCGTAGAAACTTAATCTTTCTGTTACGATGGTTCTCCACTTTATTCTGAAATTCTTTGAACTTTTCAAACGTTTCAGATTTATGTTTCATTAAATAGATATACCCATATCTACTTAAGTCATCGGTAAAAGTGAGAAAATAGCGATATCCACCGCGCGTCGAAACACTCATCGGTCCGCATACATCGGTATGTATGATTTCCAACAAGTTCGTTGCTCGCTCCATCATACCGGAGAACGGGGTTTTGATCATCTTGCCCATGAGGCATGGTTCGCATGTCTCAAATGATTCAAAATCAAGAGACTCCAAAAGTCCATCAGAATGGAGTTTCTTCATGCGCTTTACACCAATATGACCTAGACGACAGTGCCACAAATAAGTAGTATTATCACTATCTACTTTGCATCTCTTAGCCTCAATGTTATGGATGTGTGTTTCATCCCTTTCGAGATTTAGAAGAAATAAACCATTCACAATAGGTGCATGACCATAAAAGATGTTACTCATATAAATAGAACAACCATTATTCTCCGATTTAAATGAATATTCGTCTTGCAATAAACAAGATCCAGAAATAATGTTCATGCTCAACGCAGGCACATAATAACACTTATTAAGGTTTAAAACTAATCCCGAAGGTAAAACTAAGGAGAGTGTGCCGACGGCCATCACATCAACTCTTGATCCGTTGCCAACGCGCATCATCACCTCATCCCTCGCAAGCCGCCCTCTATTCCGTAGCTCCTGTTTCGAGTTACAAATATTAGCAACTAAACCGGTATCAAATACCCAGGCACTACAACGAGGGCTAGTAAGGAAAACATCAATAACATGTATATCAAATATACCTTTGATGGTGATAGCCTTCTTGTCCGCTAAGTACTTCGGACAGTTGCGCTTCCAGTGACCCTTGTCCTTGCAATAGAAGCACTCAGTGTCGGTTTAGGACCAGACTTGAGCTTCTTCTCAGCAGGGGCAACGCGCTTGCCGCCGCCTTTCTTGAAGGGCTTCCTTGCACCGTTACCTTTCTTAAAGGTGGGGGGCTTGTTGACCATCAACACATGATTATTCTTTTTGATGTTCTCCTCCGCTACTTTCATCTTAGCAAAGAGCTCAGTGATCATATCAGTGGAACCAATCTGATTGTGATCAACTACAAAACTTTTGCAGCTAGGAGTGTCAATCTTGAGCTCCTCTGGAATCTTGCAGTCCAGTTGCTCAAGGCGTTGAGTGTAGCCCGACATCTTAATGGCGTGCTCACTAACGGAACTCCCTTCCTCCATCTTGTAGTTAAAGAATTTCTTAGAGATCTCATATCTCTCAGAACGGGCTTGAGTCTGAAACATGTTTTTCAGCTCCTCGAGAATCTCAAAGGGCCCGGCGAACTCCTCAAAACGATTTTGAAGATCTGATTCCATGGCATACAACATGGCGATCTTAATCAAATCATAATCATCCTTGCGCGACTGATGACATGGTTATACCCTACGGGTACGTAACTTCAGCATACCTAGTCCAGCCCAAGGAAGGCCCACGGCAGACATACATTGGCCCATGAAGATTTTCGGATGGCCAAGGCCCATGACGTCTTCGGATCCTTGGAGAGCAAGACTAGAGGAGATAGGAAATTCAAAGGGGTAAAACCCTAGAACTTGTAACCGACTAGGACTACGCCCGGGACCTGCCTAAGTCTATATAAAGGCCAGGAGGGCACGTCCTAGGGAAAAAAACTCGACTCATACTTTCGCACACGCATCCACGCCAGATCGAATCTGCGCACCCTGTAACCTTCGGTTCCGCCGTAATCAAGAGCAGACAAGCAGGAGTAGGGTTTTCCCTCCGGGGGCCTGAACCTGGGTAAATCTCGTGTCCCCTGGTTGCTTGTCTGTTAACCGTGCCACGATCTCCAGCATCCCCATCTTCTCCAAAACCCAAGTCCATAACAATGGGCATTGATGAGATTAAACCTCGTCAATTGGCGCCGTCTGTGGGAATTGGGGCTGCTGATTGTGCGGTCGTGACGGTTCCGACCCGATCGATCTACAACTCCGCGACGACGGAGAATCACCTCCTCTTCGGCGCTTTCGACTTCACCGCCCACTCGCCGGATACCATGAAGGATTTCGAGCCCGTAGGCGACGGACTCGAAATCTTGTTCGGGAGCTTCTGCTTCCGGGTGGGACAAACTGGCACCCTCCGCCTTCCTGAGCGGGTGCCCGTGCTGTCAATCAGGCCCGCTTCGTGGGCTCCACACCCCGTGCTACGCACATCACCATCAACAGATGAGTTCTACAGCAGCAGCAGCTGCAACTCCGATCTGTGCGATCCACCTTCGGATGAAGGGACCTACGGTTCCGGATCCGAAAGCTGCGGCAGCAGCCAACCAATCTGCAGGCGCTATCTGTGCGCCGTAGTCATCCAAACCGACGAAGAAACGCCTAACCCGCCGCCCAACCCCAACCCGCAGGACAGAAATGGCGAAAATGGTGGAAACGGCGAAAACGGGGAAAACAGTGGCCACCTCATCCAACTTAGCAAAGAAGGATGGGTCGAAGCACGCCGCGCCGTCGCATGCGAAATAGTCCTACCTCTGGACTCCCCACGTGATCTGTTGAGGGCATACCACTACCTTCTCATCAAGGAGCATAAGAAGCAAGTCAAGATGCAGGAGACGCTCGACAAACGCAAGCAAGAAGCCTCTGAGTCCAGTGCACGACAAGCTGCGCTCTCCGCCATGGGACCCGGCTCTAGCACAAACGGAAATCAGGGAAACAAGCACCACTCTCGGGTGGAAAACATGGACCCCAAGGAGCGGCATGACGTGACCCGAACTCTCCATACATCGTTCATGGATATGGACGCTGACGGCAACATCATCCCGAAGACACCACAAGCTGCGATCATGGCAGCCACTGCGTATCTCGCGGCTCACCCACCTCCGGAGGGGGACCCGAAAAGGGCCATGCATAGGTCCGCACTCACCGGACTAGGACTAATTGGAGCTGCGCTCCACGAAGACGCTCCTACGGAACCAAAGAAGAAAGCTCCGGCCAGGCGCGACCGGAGTCCCACCCCCTCATCCGAAGAGGAAGAGGAGCACGATCTTCCTCGAAGGAAGAAGAGCTCACACCGCCATAAAAGCGACTACGACGCCAGAGACAAGCTTACACAGCGCAAGATCGATAAAGCACGCGCTAAACGCGCATGCTCGTCTGAATCTGAGATGGATGAAGACGAAGGAGAACTCTGCGGGGCTCGATGCTTCAGCAGATCCGTCCGGCGAACACAGATGCCACGCAACTTCAATCTTCCTTCGGATACTCCGAAGTTCAACGGCACGCAAGATCCAAAGTCCTGGCTCAGTGACCATCTGTCATCCGTCAAGCTTCACGGAGGCAACAAAGAAACCGCCATGCAATGCCTTCAGCTGTAGCTAACAGGCGCAGCGCGGGTCTGGCTTAGCAGCCTATCATCAGGATCCATCCGAAGCTGGGAGGAGCTCGCTTACAGCTTCATCCGAAACTTCAAAGGCACCAGCAAGAGGCCCGCCTCAATTGAAGAATTGCGAGCCTGCACTCAGAGAACGGGTGAATCTATTCGCTCGTACATACTACGCTGGTCTACAACCAAGAACTCCGCAGCACACATCTCCGAAGAGCGGGCCATCGACGCCTTCAGGGACGGCGTCAAACGCCCAGACTTCAAGGAGAAACTTGGACGTGTAAAGCCCAAGACACTTGACCAGCTCATGGAAATCGCCAACAGTTGGGCAGACGGTGAAGATTGCATCCAGCGGGCGCAATCAGATGAAGAGGACGACTACGGCCGAAGACGCGAACGCCGCAGCAAGAGGAGATCGCGCGTCTACGAGGACCGCGACGGATCGGACATGGTCGCAGCCGGCTACGCCGACCGCCGTAATGACAACAGCCGCAACAGCGGAGGATACCGCAGCGGAAACTTCCGCGACAACGGACGACCAACGCAGTCGTGGCAACGCCGCGACCGCGAGAATGGACCCTCAGCATTCGACAAACTTTCGGGTCCATGCACCATCCACTTCTACATCGACAAACAAGATGGCAAAAATAAAGCTAGCCACATGCTCAAGGACTGCCGCGAGTTCCAGAAACTCAGCGAAGGCATGGTGCAGATGAGGCAACAAGCTCCAATCCCTGCGTTCGGAAACACACCTGCGCCAGGTGAAATAGCACACGGAGCTCCTCCACCGCCGCCTATTGGAGGCCCAAATCAACCAGTCGCACCAGCGCAAAACAACGCCGGGGTCGCATACCCCCCACCAAAAGGAGCACTCAATATGATACAGAAGGGACGCCCCACAAATAGGGTGCAGAAGAAAATCACCCGACAAATCAACTTGGCCGTGGCAACTCTGCCTGCAATCCCTGAGTACCTCAGCGGATCGGAGTCCTGCATCACATTCACTCACGCGGATCACCCTTGCCAGATCCCTCGCCCAGGTCATGCTGCCCTGGTGCTGGAAGCGCAGATCGGAGGCTTCGAGATGAGTCACGTCTTCATGGACGGCGGCAGCGGCATCAACCTAATGTTCGCAAGCACTCTAGCAGCTATGCGGATCCCGCAATGCAGCCTAGAACAATCAGACACAACATTCCACGGCATTGTCCCAGGGAAGGGCATCTTCCCCCTGGGCAAAATAGGGCTCGACGTCATCTTCGGGAAGCCGGACAACTTTCGGCAGGAGCGCCTAGAATTCGAAGTGGTGGACTGGCCGTCGCAATACCACGCCATCCTGGGACGTGTAGCATTCGCAAGGTTCCTGGCCGTCCCACACTATGCATACCTACTACTCAAGATGCCAGGACCAAGGGGCGTCATCACAGTCCACGGGAGCTTCACCCGATCGGACCAATGCGACAGGGTTTTCAACAAAATCTCCCAGTCCTTCGGCATGCAAGACGAGCTCGTAAGGCTCCGCGAGGTGACGGACAATGGGCTACCCCCAGTCACAAGGCAGAACACACCCGACATGTCCTTCGACTCCACCGTCAACACCAAGAAAGTGCAGGTCCATCCGACAGACGCCTCCAAGACGGCGCTGATCGCCAACGACCTCAGCACCGCATAGGAAGGCACGCTCGTCGAATTCCTCCATGAGCGCTGGGAAATATTCGCCTGGTGTCCTGCGGACATGCCAGGAGTTCCCAGGGAATTCGCCGAGCACGCACTCAATGTCTTCCCAGACACCAAGCCAGTCAAGCAGTCTATCCGAAGACTGTCGGAGCCACGAGCCGAAGCTATCGGCAAGGAGATCAACAGATTACTCGCAGCAGACTTCATCCGAGAAATCAAGGAAAGCGAGTGGCTGGCAAATACGGTGATGGTCCCGAAGAAGGACACGGACATCCTGCGGATGTGCGTGGACTTCACGTCACTAAATAAACACTGCCCAAAGGACCACTTCCCTCTACCTCGGATCGACCAGATCATCGATTCGACTGCAGGTTGTGAGAAGCTCTCCTTCCTCGACGCCTACTCAGGCTATAACCAGATTCGACTCAAGGTCGAAGATCAAGAGAAAACGACGTTCATCACACCGTTCTGAGTATTCTGCTACAACACAATGCCCTTCGGGCTAAAGAATGTGGGTGCCACGTACCAGCGATGCATGCAGGCCTGCCTCAAGGACCAGATCGGTCGCAACGTCCAAGTCTATGTCGACGACATAGTCATAAAAACCAAGGAGGCAAGAACACTTATCGACGATCTCCGCGAGACGTTCGACAACCTTGATCGCTACAGGATCAAGCTCAATCCAGAAAAGTGCGCCTTCGGCGTCCCCTCGGGTCAGCTGCTCGGGTACTTCATCTCTCAACGAGGGATCGAAGCGAACCCGAAGAAAATCAAAGCTATCATGACAATGGAGAAGCCGAAAAACCTCAAGGGCGTTCAGCAGCTCGCAGGGCGAGTAGCGGCACTAAGCAGGTTCATCAGCCGCATGGGCGAGAAGGCCCTACCATTTTACCAGCTGCTGCGCAAGGCAGACAAGTTCGAGTGGACACCAGAAGCCAACGACGCATTTGAAAGCCTCAAGCGGCTCCTCTCCACCTCGCCCGTTTTGGTCACGCCAAAAGAGCGCGAGCCCCTGTTGCTGTACATAGCAGCCACACACCAGGTGGTCAGCACAGTACTCGTGGTCGAACGACCCGAAGAAGGCAAGACCCACGGGGTACAACACCCAATTTACTACCTCAGCGAGGTTCTCACTCCAACAAAACAACGGTACCCGCACTACCAGAAGCTGGCCTACGGCGTGTTCATGACGGCTCGACGACTGAGCCACTACTTTCAGGAGCATCAGGTGATGGTCGTCAACGAGGCACCCCTAAACATCATCCTGAATAACCCAGAGGCCACAGGACGCGTGGCCCTGTGGGGCATTGAACTATCACCCCTGGACATCATCTACGAGAAGCGACACGCAATCAAATCTCAAGTCCTTCCGGACTTCCTGGTGCACTGGATGGAGGTGCAGCTGCCTGACACCCCAGACATGTCGCAGTCCTGGACAATGCATTTTGACGGCTCCAAACGCGAAGCCGGAGCAGGGGCAGGAGTCATACTGACCTCCCCGCAAGGTGACAAGATGAAGTACATTCTTCGGATGAAATTCAGAGCCTCCAACAACGAGGCCGAATACGAAGCCCTCATCCATGGCATGAACATGGCAAAAATATGTGGCGCAACGCGCCTGGTCATCTACGGTGACTCCAACCTTGTCGTACAGCAGACGATGAATGAATGCGACGCACACGCCGAAAACATGATCGCGTACCGCGCGCTATACAACGCACTCGAAGGAGAATTCGACGGCTGCGAACTTCGGCACGTTGGAAGAGAGAGAAACGAGGAGGCCGATAGACTCGCCAACATTGGCTCCACTTGTGCAAAGGTACCACCAGGTGTGTTCCTCGAACAGATCTGCGTGCCATCCATCAAGCGGAAATTCCCCAAGGGATCACCCGAAGAAGCAGAACACTCGGGGGCTACGCTACCCGAAGTTCATGAAGGACCCAAAAAGTTGGATACCGAAGTTGCCATGGTCAACCTGATGCAGGTCATGGCAGTTGAAGAAACTTGGACACGTCCATACCTCCAGTTCCTGACAAACGGAGAATTGCCTGACAGCCCGACAGATGCCCGGCGCATATCTCGTCGATCGAAAGCCTTCACCATCATCAACGGCGAGTTGTACAAACGTAGCATTACGGGTGTATTGCAACGGTGCGTCACCATCAACGATGACAAGGCCATACTCTGTGGCATCCCGCAAAACCACTACTAGAAAATCGCGTTGTTTTTGTGCGTTGCATCATCATGACATCATCATGCATATTATTTTTACCTGAAACTATGTTGCGAAAGACTATGGTTTTCCGAAACTAGCCCTCCTTCTATTTCAAATTAAACCCCGGATGCTTCCGGATATTTTGTTTGTCTAAAAACTATTTACAAAAGTTTATTGCAAATTAAATAAAAGTTATAATATTTTAGGGGGGGGGGCAGTCGAACGGGCCAATTCGGCCCAGTCGACCACCCCCGTACAAAACCAAATCGGTCCACCCAAAAATCCCTAAACTACCTAGTCCTAATCTACCCACCCCTCCAGCCACCTCACCCCACCCAATCCGCTCTCGCCACCTCACCTCTCTCCCTCCCTCCACCACTCCCTAGCTGCCACGTCACTACTCCCTCCTCTCTCACCCCCCCCAGCACCCAACGCACCCACACCCACCGCCCCAGGCCCACCTCTCCCTGCACCCGGGCCCCACCCCGAACCATCCACGCACGTGCCACCCTCCCCGCTGTCTCTCTCCCCATCCACCCCGCTCCCCCGACCTCGCCTTCTTCCTCCCTTCTCTCTGCAGCTGGCCGCGCCACCGCCCCGCTCGGCTCGCCTCCACCGAGCCGCCTCCTCCCGCCTCGGCCACCCCGTCGCCGCCGCATCTGCCCCACCCGAACCCCGCGGCCGTCCCCCTCCCTTCTCCAACCCCCTGCGTCCCTCCCAGGCCGCCTATCTCGCCTCCGTCCTCCTCTCCCCCGCCGGAGCCGCCTCTCCCCGCCCTGCCCCCTCTCTCCCGCGGACCCTCCCCGGCTCGCCGGAGCTTGCTCCCCCACCTCTCCCCTCTCAGCGGCGCCGCCCTGCTCGCCGTCCACCGCCCGCCGGCCTTCCTCCACCCCCCTCTGCCGGCGTCCTCCTCGCCGTCCCCCGAGCGCGCCACCGGCCTCCCTCTCCTCCCGCGCCTCCCCGCCGTCCTCTCCAGCTCCTCCTCTGCCCCGCCCACCACCGCGTCTCTGCGCCGCCGCGCCGCCTCCCTGGGGCCGACCCCGCCAGGCTCCTCCTCGCAGGGCGCCGCCTTGCCGGGCCCCACGTCGCCACCGAGCTCCCCTTCCGGCCGGCGAGCCTTCCCTGACGCGCTCCTCGTCGAGCTCGCCACCTGCTCCGCCGGCCGCGGCCCTTCCCCTCTGGCCGCCAATCGCCTCACCACCCCCCCTTTGCAAGTCGCGCCTCCGGCCGCCGTCTACACCGCCACCTGCTCAGGCCGCGCGCCCGCCGCGCGCCCGTCGACATGCCTCAGTAGGGCCCTGGGCCAGCGCCCCTTGTCGCACTTGCACGTCGCTGGCGACCTTCTCTGTCTTCAGACGCCGCAGGGCCAGGAGTTTGGTCTCTGGACATTTTATTTGTTGTCCCGATGCTTTTCGCTGCCAAACCATACCCTCTAAGGTCCGAGGACGATGCACAGAGATGGGTTTGGTGATACATGTAGAGAAGCCCGAAGAACCTACCGACCTGGTGACACTCGTCGGATTGCGGACTAGGTCTTTGACTTGGACCACCAAGATCGCCCTACTGGAACGCCATGACCGTCTACATGGAATCCGAAGGCCGTTACCACGAAGACCGATCCCGGCGGGACCGAACCCGGCACGCCTAGTTCTTCCTCTCGGATCCAAGATCGCCACCGGAACGACAAGCACTTCACCACAGATACACCGAGTTCTTCCTCGAGGACGCCAAGATCTTCACCCCGGACACCGAGACCCTGGACGACAAGTTCTCCTTCCCGGAAGCATTGACACTCGCGCGACAAGATCTACTTCCCCGATCCGAAGACCCTAAGTCCCGGAGTCCGAGAACGATCCCGTCGAACCCTGAACCCTGAGACCGACCCCGAACCCCGGAACCCCAAGATCGTCGAACCCTAATGTGTGACCCCTTTTCCCGAGACCCTATTTTCTATAAATGATATCAACTTGTTGCATTAAATCATTCATGCCGCATACATATTCATGTGGTTGGGGGCCTTTTGCCGATTCACCTTATAATTAAATATTGGGCCCATATGCGGGCAAATCCAGTCGTATATTGGTCCCGTTTAAACTTGTGCATCGAACCGTCGTCATATTTTGCCTTGTTAAAACAACATTTAAATTGCGGGGATTCTAAATAACTTGAACCGTTTAATTAATTGTCGGGACCCCCGGTTCCGCTTAATCTTGCCTATTTGCATCGCACCTTTACCATTCCATACATCATACATGCATCATGCCCGATCTTTTGCCGTAGTATTAAATATTGCATCCGGTGTTTATTCTAGTGTTTTGCTTCTTCGCGGATAAGGCCGTTGAGTTGATGCGAGTGTCAACCCGATCTTCGGTTGTACCTTCGACAATGTTTTCAGGCGAGCATATCCCCCTTTCTACCTATCTTACTTTTATAGTATTTATTCCCTCCTGTTGATCTATTGCTATCTGTGTTGCGATGCTCTAGTTTTCGTACCCGTGATATCCCTCACAGCCTTATATTGCCTTGGACACATCCTAATACCTGTTGTTTGGTAGATAGTTGGACTTGCGCGTCGTAGTCGCTTGCTCAAGTGCTGTTGCGTGTCGTCAAGTGCCACAGTTGTTGGTGTATTGCCGCATGTTGATGTTGGAGATGTTCATGGCTTTACTTATCGTTCACTTTAATTACTGTTTAACAACTAAAATTGAAGTAAGTAAGCAGAGGCACAGGTGGGCAATAGATGTTATTTGGTTGTTAACCGTCCACTTGTGTCCCGTAGGACCCCGAGTACTTGATACCTGTTCCTTGAATATTCGCGCTATCCACATACGGGGAATTATGGGATCCCCCTGAGCCAGAGCTTGATTCAGTCTTATTTCTTGGGGCCACAAACTAGTTTGAGGTTTTATTTACGATCCTGTACTTATGCCATGCTTTACTGCTTTATTACGATTGTGCGAGGAGCACACTGTACTGTTTAGGATCGGGACACGATTCCGCGGTGTCGACAAGCTCAGTTTTGGGTTCCCAGTCGTTCACAGCCGTCCACCCAAACCTCGGGTCCGTCTCGGAGTCAGCTAGCTTCGTTGCGGGTGTACTCCAAGGGGTGGCCCCCTGAAATATTTCTGAATCCTGTGATTGCTTTGTCGTGAAAGCCTCGTTGGGTTTTGATTTGGTTTTTCCGAGGTTGATCGTGTGTGTGTTGCTATTGGTGCACCCCGGCCGGGTAAAAACTTTCTGAAAGCCGTGTCCGCGGTTATGGACGACTTGGAGCACAGTATCTCGATCATAGACAACTATAACTAAAGTAGTGCTATAAATTTGACTCTATAATGACTAGTAATCAGCTTCACTATAACGGAATGGCTAAATAAAACTGCCAACAATTGCTTGTTTGGGTTGTCGCTTGCGACCATTGTATCTGACTAGTAAGTATTGCAACTATAACGGAATGGCTAAATAAAAGTACCAACAACTGCTGGGTTTTGGGTTATCTCATGCCAAATGTATCTGACTAGTAAGTGTCGCAACTATCACGGAATGGTTAACTAAAACTGCCCACTGCTTATTATATCAGTATGTTTATCTATACCTGACTAGTAATTGGTGTAACGATAACCGAATAAATAAAACTGCCAACTGTGTGAGTTCCTTGGTTGACTTCCTCGTTTGGTCTCGAGGGGGAAACACCAGGATGGGTTTGTTTGGTGTTAGCTTCAGGTTGGATCCGGATAGGTCATTCTTGTCCCTCTCTGATAACCGCCAGTTGTATCGAGTCTCTATAGGTTGTTTAGTGCATGCTGCCGCTGCCGCTTCAGTCCACCATACCTATGTAGGCGAGGACCGCCGAATTCTAGCCTCGCCGTGTACTGGCCTCAGTACTGACGCTCCTCTTTTTCCTTTGCCCTTTGTTGGCACCCCTTTTGTTTAAGCAGGTTTGAGATCGACGTCGTTAGCAGGGTTACCCTTCCGGCTTGGCCTGGGCAGGGTTATGGACGCCATTGGTTATTCTTCAGGGCTCTTAGCCCCATTTGCATCTTGTCCGTAGTCGGACGCTCTCGCTTTTCAAGGTGATTTGGATCTTTGTATATTATATCTGTATTCTTGACTCATTGAGTCGCTGTTGTATATATCTGTTCTGTGGGTCCCATCGAGGACTGTTGTGTAATGTTATTACTTCGTTTTCCACCCGCACGAAAGTGCCTGGTGGGCACCTTTGAATCGTTTCTATGCGGGTTTGGCGGGTTTCGCTAAAACTTGCATAGGGCCGATTCTGAGGGTGTTACATACTCCAAGATATCCATGAAGGCATCTGCGTCCACCACGCAGGCAGTCGCTCCCTCGTCGCCAAAGCTCTGCGAGCAGGATTCTACTAGCCAACGGCCATGAGCGACGCGAAGGACATCGTCCGAAGATGCAACGGGTGCCAACGGTTCGCCGACAAACCGCACGCACCTGGGTCCGAACTTCGACCCATACCCATAGCCTGGCCTTTTGCCCAATGGGGCCTCGACATGATCGGCAAACTGCCAAAATCTTCGAAAGGAGGACACGTCTTCCTCCTGGTCGCAGTCGACAAATTCACCAAGTGGATCGAGGCCATGCCAGTCACCAACCAGAAGGGAAAAACCGCCGTCAAGTTCTTCGAATCCATTGTCTACAGGTTTGGCGTACCGCACAGCATCATCACCGACAACGGATCGAACTTCATCTCCGAAGAATTCCAGGACTTCTGCGAAGGCCTCGGGATCAATATCACGTATGCCTCAGTGGCACACCCGCAAACAAACGGGCAAGTGGAAAAGGACAACGGCCTAATCGGCGCCGGCATCAAGAAGCGCCTCATGAGCTCACTCGAGCACAAAGCTGGAAACTGGACGAAAGAGCTACCGTCTGTCCTGTGGAGCTTACGGACTACGCCAAACAGCTCCACCGGCTACACACCGTTCTTCATGGTACACGGAGCCGAGGCAGTGCTACCAGCCGAAGTACGCCATCAGGCTCCACGAGTCGTCGCGTACAGCGAAGCCGAATCCACGGCTGCACTCAAAGACGCCGTCGACACACTCGATGAAGCGCGGGATATAGCAGCCGCTCGATCAGCGGTGTACCAGCAGAGTCTCTGCAACTATCACAGCCGCCGGCTGCGCCCAAGGTCCTTCGTCGAAGGAGACCTCGTCTTGCGACTCAAGCAAAAGCGACCGAACAAACTCGATTCACCATGGGAAGGACCCTACGCCATCACCGAGGTCATCCCAGGTGGCGCCTATCGCCTCAAGCACGTGGAGTCTGGAGTCGCATACTCCAACCCGTGGAACGTCTCGCACCTGCGATGATTCTACCCGTAGCAACCTACCCCCCTTTTTACTTTCAATAAGGCTTTCAGCCAAGGCTACTCAGCCGAACCATGTACCTCCTCCATTACGATATAAATAAAGCTAAGTACCTCGCCCCCAACCCTCGGTTGACTATTTTCTGCAACTTTACTACATGCTACATACGCACTCGGGGGCTCCCCCCACCTCACGATTTCATCGACTGAGGACAAAACGTGTACACCTGAGTAGCTGACCACGTCAGGCAAACGAAAAGGGCACGTACTAAATCAAAGCACTGCGTGCTCGCAAACAAGCAAACCTTTACAACAAAGGGCACATACACGCCCAGCCGCAATATACAAATTTTACATCTATCTGTTTATTTTCAGGTCCTACCTATTCTGAAGAATAACCTGAACACGCTGCTCAATCAAATCTACAATCTGTTCGGCATACTGCCTTACAGCCGCGTAATGTGGACGCATATTCCACTCGCCACCATCTGGTCGAGGAGGTAGCCCAGTCGCCACAGCAGCCAAATCTACGTCAGGGCGGTGCACCCTCACAAGAGACAAGGCAGCCTTCACCCCTGCGACGAGCTGCTGCCGCACCAGCTCCTTGACATTGCTGGCACTCCGAAACTTCGTCAGAAGACCTGCAAGGGTCGTTGGCATGGCATCCAACGGAAACATGACGTGCAGCACCGAGGAAAGTGATGTCTACACCTGGCGGAGCACCCGCGAAACCTGGTAGACACGATCCTGCACCGTCGCCAGAACTATGGCGCGATCACGATCCATCCAGAAGAAGCCGCCAGCCTCCATGTCCTGTTGAGTCAAGCAATTGACTCGAACAGCAATACACTCCTTTTCTTCCCTCGAAGCAAGATTGGCACCTGCGACAACCGCACAAAACAAGAGTAAGGCCAGCAGGCTCACCCGAAGAACTGAGCTACAGCCCGAAAGAAGGATCAACTTACATTGCAGCTGCTCGGACAGCCGACCCAGCTCCGCCATCAAATACTCCTCTCTGGCTGCACCACGGTCTGCTTTGGATTTCCAAACGTCAGCGCGACCGCGTAACCCAAGCAAATCTCTCTCCAAGCTGCGCACGCGATCTCAAAGAAAAGCGAGCTACGAGGAATCATCCAATGATGCTCGCAAGGGCCTTTCGGATGAAGTGTCAACTGGGTCAGCACCCGAAGGCACACAGACATTCAGCCAAGGATAGAGCACAACTCGGAGGAATTCATTAAAATATATAAGGCCACAAAGTGGCACAATGATGGTACTACAAAAGATATTTACAACAAAAATAGACTACAAACTACCCTACGTATACTATGCCTAAGGCGGAGGGCACTGAGTCGCCTCAGAACCAGACTGCCTAGCTTTGGCCTCGCCCTGCTGCCGCAATGCGTACTCAGACAGCAAGTCAATGAGCTTGGGCCCATATCGTCTGCAGCGAGCAGAGTAGGCGGCAAAGGCTACCTCGGATCCATCTGCAGCCGTCGGCATCCGAGAAGTAATCTGGGGCAGGTCCAGCTCTGCCCCAGCCGCCATGGCCATCGCCAGCCCGACGGACGCGCCGATGCCCTTCTGCTTGCGCTTGTACGCTCCAGGCGCTTCGGCTGACAGAGCCTCTGCCAGGGCATCCACATCTTCAAGGGATGCGCCCTTCGGGAAAAGCTCCTGGTAGAAGCGACCAAGGACCTCTTTCGCCTTGGCAAGAGAGTTGATGACGGTGCTGCAGCGGTCTTCGACCGCCACAGTGGCATCATCTAGAGCACTCCCGTGCTCCAGAGCACCGCGGTCGAACTCGATGCCTGCGGCATCTGAGACAAAAACGAAGAAAAATATGAAGAAAGTCAGCATAGAAGAAGATCCGTAGAAAAAGAAACAAGTCCAAAAGCTTGTACTCACCCGAAATAGCCTTGGCAGCAGCCATGAGCTTATCCGCCACCCCTTTTTCACGAGCAGCCGCAACGGTGGCCAGCTGCTCCTCACGATCTGCGGCCTCCTGCTGCAGACGCTCTTTCGCTTCGGCTGCCTCCGTCAGCTCCAGCTCAAGGCGCTCTCTCGCACCAGCGGCAGCTTCGGCCTTCTGCTCCGATTGGCCAAGGCTCTTCTTCAGAGCATCGACCTCACGGAGAGAGTCGTTATGCTCCTCTGCATTTACAACAAGCAAGTGTCAAAGAACAGGACCAGGATAAGCAAGAGAAGTACTACAAGGCAGACGAATACCTTGAAGCTGCCGCAGTTTCGCCTCCAGCGTCAGGCGTTCCTCCACCAGCCGCTTGGCCTCTTGGACAAAAGGCTGCAGCAACAGGAAATAGTAGTAAGAGCAGGACTTGGAGGCTACGCCCAACACAAAGAAGCATAAACAACATCAGCATACGAAGACACTCGGGGGCTGTGGCATCCCGCAAAACCACTACTAGAAAATCGCGGTGTTTTTGTGCATTGCATCATCATGACCGCATGCTCATGTCATCATGCCACATTGCATTTGAGCATCGTCATGTCATCATGCATTTGGTTTGTCGAAAACCTACTTTCTAAAAGCCTAGTTTGGTTTTCATAAATAATCCTCGTCTCAATTTCAAATTAAATCGCCGGGTTTTTCCGGGTCTTTCATTTGTCTAAAAACTAATTACAAAAGTTATTTTAAATTAAATAAAAATCTATATTATTTTAGGGGGCAGTCGAACGGGCCGATTCGACCCAGTCGACCACCCCCAGAATAAAACGGTCCACCAAAATCCTAAAACTACCCAACCTAATCTACTCACCCCTCCAGCCACCTCACCCCATCCAATCAGTGCCCGCCACGTCACCATGTCCCCAATCCCCACCCAACCAGACACCGCCACCTCACCCCACTCCCTCCCTCTTCCCTGCCCACACACACACAGCACACACACACGCAACCCCCACCACGCGCGCTGGCCCCACCCCGACAGACCCCCGGCCCCACCCGCTCGGCCCCTGCGCGTCGCCCCAACCACCCCGTCTCCTTCCTCTCTCTTCCCCTCGCGCTCCCTCTCCCTCACCGGCTTTCCCTCTCTGCCCCGCCTTCGGCCGCCTCCATCCCGAGTGCTGCCGCCGCCCTCCTCCCCTCGCGCCCGCCCTTGCGCCGCGAGACCGCCGTGCCGGCCGAGCTTCCCGCCGCCTGGGGCTCCCTCCTTCTTCTCCTCTCCCGGCCGGCCGCCGCCCACCTTTCCTCCCCGATGCCCGCTCACCGGCCCGACCTCCCCACCGCGTCACCCACCTCCACAAGCTCCGCCGCCTCCTCCGACCGTCTCCGCGCCCCACCGCTCGGGCCGCCGCCAGGAGGATCCCCTCGCCGCCCGGCCTCTGCCTTCCGCCTGCGGGCATGTCGACCTCGTCCCGAGCTGCTCCCCGCCTCGCCGGCCGTCGGGCCTCCTCCTCCCCGCGTCTCCCCGCCGCCGCTCGGCTTCCTTCACGCGCCATGGCCACCACCCTGCCACCGGCGTCTCCCTCCGCGGTCACCGCTGCTCCTCACCCGGCCGAGGCCGTCTCCGCTCGAGCCCGCCGTCGGCTTCCTCGGCCAGAGCTCCTCGCCGGCGCCCGCCTCCCCGCGTCCTCTCCTCTCCGTCGTCGGCCTCCCGCGCGTCCTCGGGCCGCGTCCCCGGCCGCCGTCATCTCCTTGCCTCCGGTCGTCCTCTGCATCTCCCGGCCGCCGCCGCTCTCCGCTAGCGCCGCCCTCCGCTGGAGTCGCCCGGCAGCGCGGCCGCGTCCTCCCCGTGCGTGTCTGCGTGTTCAGGGCCAGCTCGAGGCATGTGCTCTGTTTGTGTCTCCCTGGTGACAAGTTGTGGTTGTTCTGAGGCGATGGAGCAAGATATCCTGTGAGACAAGACCGACAATAACGATTTAAGTTCTTCTCAACTGGTAGCACGCCAAGATCTGCACCGGAGATCTACGGAACTAGAACCGAGTTCGCCTTCGGCAATCGAGCCCGATCATCAAGTGTTCCATCTCAGCCGACAAGACCATCGCCAGGAACCCGAAGCAGCCCAGAGTACCACTCCAAGGCCACCGACAAGATCTTCGACATGTGTCGCCATACTCGAAGCCACTTCGCGGACCTGGCGACCACACATGCGACAAGACCTTCGTCCCGGATGCGAAGTCGAGAACCCGAACGCCAAGATTGCCGATGCGAATACGCCAAGTTCGCCTACCCCGGACACCGTGCGACAAGATCGACTCCGACCAGAGCGGGTCCGATGCGCCCCTGACGCCAAACCAAGTCCTGCTCCCGGATGCGACAAGACCTACCTCCGTTATCCGAGACCGAGCCCGTCGAACCCTGAACCCTGAGACCGAACCCCGAACCCCGGAACCCCAGGATCGCCGAACCCTAATGTGTGAACCTTTTTCCCGAGCCCCTATTTTATAAATGCCTTATATAAAACTTGTTGCATATCAACTCATTCTTATCGCATATTAAATTGATCATGCATGCATATTTGTGTGGTTTGGGGGCCTTATGCCGATTCACCATATAATTAAATATGGGGCCCATATGCGGGCAAATCTAGTCTTATATTGGCCTCATTTAAATCTGTGTAGCGAACCGGTAACTTTTCTTGCCTTGTTATTACAACATTTAAATTGCGGGGTAGTTAAACAACTTGAACCATTTAATTAATTGTCGGGACCCCGGTTCCACGTAATATTGCCTAATTGCATTGCACCCTTGCCATGTCATACATCATGCATGCATCATGCCGATCTTTTGCCGTAGTATTAAATGGTGCATCCGGTGTTTATTCTAGTGTTTTGCTTCTTCGCGGATAAGGCCGTTGAGTTGATGTGAGCTTCGCCCCGATCTTCGGATGAACCTTCGACAATTTTTTCAGGCGAGCATCTCCCCCTTTCTACCTATCTTACTTTTATAGTATTTATTCCCTCCTGTTGATCTATTGCTATCTGTGTTGCGTTGCTCTAGTTTTCGTACCCGTGATATCCCTTGCAGCCTTATATTGCCTTGGTCACCTCCTATTACCTGTTGTTTGGTAGATAGTTGGACCTGCGCGTCGTAATCGCTTGCTCAAGTGTTGTTGCGTGTCGCCAAGTACCACAGTTGTTGGAGTATTGCCGCATGTTTAATGTGGGAGTCGATCATAACTTTAATTACTGTTTAACAACTAAAATTGAAGTAGGTAAGTAGAGGCACAGGTGGGCAATAGATGTTATTTGGTTGTTAACCGTCCACTTGTGTCCCATAGGACCCCGAGTTCCTGACACCTGTTCCGAGATCGAGCGCGCTAACCACAGGTGGGGAGATATGGGCCCCCCATCGATTAGTACCTGATTTCAAACTACTGTACTGGGGGGCCACAAGTAGTTTGGGGCTTTATTACTATTCTGTACTTATGCCATGCTTTTCTGCTTTATTTAAATTGTGCGATGGATAGCACCTGTACTGTTTAGGATCGGGACACGATTTCGCGGTGTCGACAAGCCCAGTTTTGGGTTCCCAGTCATTCACAGCCGTCTACCCAAACCCTAAGTCCGTCTCGGAGACCGGCCGACTTCGTTGCGGGTTCGACTTAGTGGGGTGGCCCCCATGTACTTGCTTTGGGTCTGGAAACGTCATGACTTAGGCCCCGCCGACATACCGATGGGTGTATGTTAACTGATCTGGCAAAAAGGGTCGAAGTGCTTGTGTATACTTTGGCGCACCCCTGCAGGGTTAAATCTTTTCGAGAAGCCGTGTCCGCGGTTATGGACGACTTGGAGCACAGTGCTGGATCATATACAACTATAACTAAAGTTTACTGTTATAAATTGACTTGTATCCGAAATGACTAGTAATCAGCTTCACCACAACGGAATGGCTAAATAAAAGTACCAACAGCTGCTGGGTTTTGGGGTTATCTCATGCTAATTGTATCTGACTAGTAAGTATTGCAACGACAACGGAATGGTTAAATAAAAGTGCCCACTGCTTATTTTATCAGGATGACTATCTATACATGACTAGTAATTGCTGCAACAATAACTGAATAAATAAAACTGCCAACTGTGTGAGTTCCTCGGTGGACTTCCTCGTTTGGTCTCGAGGGGGAATACCAGGATGGGATTGTTTGGTGTTAGTATCAGGTTGGTTCCGGATAGGTCTTTCTTACCCCTCTCTGATAGCCGCCTGTTTTATCGAGTCTCTATAGGTTGTTTAGTGTATGCTGCGCTGCCGCTGCAGTCCACCATACCTATGTAGGCGAGGACCGCCGAATTCTAGCCTCGCCGTGTACTGGCCTCAGTACTGACGCTCCTCTTTTTCCTTTGCCTTTGTCGGCACCCCTTTTGTTTAAGCAGGTTTTGAGATCGACGTCGTTAGCAGGGTTACCCTTCCGGCTTGGCCTGGGCAGGGTTATGGACGCCATTGGTTATTCTTCAGGGCTCTTAGCCCCATTTGCATCTTGTCCGTAGTCGGACGCTCTATCGTTTTCAAGGTGATTTGGATCTTTGTATTGTATATCTGTATTCTTGACTCTTTGAGTCGCTATTGTATATATCCGTTCTGTGGGTCCCATCGAGGACTGTTGTGTAATGTTATTACTTCGTTTTCCACCCGCACGAAAGTGCCTGGTGGGCACCTTTGAATCGTTTCTATGCGGGTTTGGCGGGAATCGCTAAAACTTGCATAGGGTCGATTCTGAGGGTGTTACAGAGTGGTATCAGAGCTCAGCAGTTGCGATACCCCACAAGTCCAGCCTGTAGGATAACCTAGCTAACGGCCGAAGTAGAGTGTCAAAACTATTTTTGAAAAATCGGTTGGATAGTTCTGATTAGGTCTGATTTTACTCCTTACCCCTCTGCTGCTCTCCTCTCACCTCTGCGTGTTTTGAATCCGCTCTCTTCTACCTCTCCGAGTCCAGGATTTCTCGTGGTTGGGTTCCGTCGTACCTTCAGGGTTTCGCTTCCTCCTTTGTTAACGGTGTGTCCACATCTGGTCTTCATGCTATCCGAGGAATCCTTCGTCTGGTGGACTTCCTTTGTTCCTTCTCGTGCCATCCGGTGTTTTCAGACGCGACGATATCATCTATGCCAGATCCGATGCAGAGTCTGCATCACTCCTTTGTTTCTGAACCTCGATTGTCGAGATCTTCAGTCTGATTCCGAGAATGGTTGCACGCTTTTCCACTGATTGTGCAGAGTAATAGTTTGGGTGCGTGATGGATTGGCCCCCATGCCGACTACCCCTTCTATTTGCTTTTGTACATTGAAGTGGATGAGAATGCATCGGTTCCCCCCCTTTCCATCGAAGCTAGAGGTGGCTTTATTTGTTGATACCTCTGCCTTCGACCTTTTGTTCCCGGAGTGTTCTCAGAAGATCACGGACAACGACCTATTGTTAGTGGTGTCGCGAGGATCTACACGAAGCGAGGAGATTCAGATCGCCGACCTTCTTTCCGGTACCATGAGGCGGATCTTGAGGGCGAGATCCATTGTTAGTGGTGTCGAATTGTGGCATCCCGCAAAACCACTACTAGAAAATCGCGGTGTTTTTGTGCATTGCATCATCATGACCGCATGCTCATGTCATCATGCCACATTTCATTTGAGCATCGTCATGTCATCATGCATTTGGTTTGTCGAAAACCTATTTTCTAAAAGCCTAGTTTGGTTTTCATAAATAATCCCCGTCTCAATTTCAAATTAAATCGCCGGGTTTTCCGGGTCTTTTATTTGTCTAAAAACTAATTACAAAAGTTATTTTAAATTAAATAAAAATCTATATTATTTTAGGGGGCAGTCGAACGGGCCGATTCGACCCAGTCGACCACCCCCAGAATAAAACGGTCCACCAAAATCCTAAAACTACCCAACCTAATCTACTCACCCCTCCAGCCACCTCACCCCATCCAATCAGTGCCCGCCACGTCACCATGTCCCCAATCCCCACCCAACCAGACACCGCCACCTCACCCCACTCCCTCCCTCTTCCCTGCCCACACACACACAGCACACACGCACGCAACCCCCACCACGCGCGCTGGCCCCACCCCGACAGACCCCCGGCCCCACCCTCTCGGCCCCTGCGCGTCGCCCTAACCACCCCGTCTCCTTCCTCTCTCTTCCCCTCGCGCTCCCTCTCCCTCACCGGCTTTCCCTCTCTGCCCCGCCTTCGGCCGCCTCCATCCCGAGCGCTGCCGCCGCCCTCCTCCCCTCGCGCCCGCCCTTGCGCCGCGAGACCGCCGTGCCGGCCGAGCTCCCCGCCGCCTGGGGCTCCCTCCTTCTTCTCCTCTCCCGGCCGGCCGCCGCCCACCTTTCCTCCCCGACGCCCGCTCGCCGGCCCGACCTCCCCACCGCGTCGCCCACCTCCACAAGCTCCGCCGCCTCCTCCGACCGTCTCCGCGCCCCTCCGCTCGGGCCGCCGCCAGGAGGATCCCCTCGCCGCCCGGCCTCTGCCTTCCGCCTGCGGGCATGTCGACCTCGCCCCGAGCTGCTCCCCGCCTCGCCGGCCGTCGGGCCTCCTCCTCCCCGCGTCTCCCCGCCGCTGCTCGGCTTCCTTCCCGCGCCATGGCCACCACCCTGCCACCGGCGTCTCCCTCCGCGGTCACCGCTGCTCCTCACCCGGCCGAGGCCGTCTCCGCTCGAGCCCGCCGTCGGCTTCCTCGGCCAGAGCTCCCCGCCGGCGCCCGCCTCCCCGCGTGCTCTCCTCTCCGTCGTCGGCCTCCCGCGCGTCCTCGGGCCGCGTCCCCGGCCGCCGTCATCTCCTTGCCTCCGGTCGTCCTCTGCATCTCCCGGCCGCCGCCGCTCTCCGCTAGCGCCGCCCTCCGCTGGAGTCGCCCGGCAGCGCGGCCGCGTCCTCCCCGTGCGTGTCTGCGTGTTCAGGGCCAGCTCGAGGCATGTGCTCTGTTTGTGTCTCCCTGGTGACAAGTTGTGGTTGTTCTGAGGCGATGGAGCAAGATATCCTGTGAGACAAGA
The DNA here is from genome assembly GCA_916181665.1 of Avena sativa. Taxonomy (NCBI): domain Eukaryota; kingdom Viridiplantae; phylum Streptophyta; class Magnoliopsida; order Poales; family Poaceae; genus Avena; species Avena sativa. The sequence goes on along the minus strand of OV702283.1, from coordinate 146,759,266 downwards.
CCGACAATAACGATTTAAGTTCTTCTCAACTGGTAGCACGCCAAGATCTGCACCGGAGATCTACGGAACTAGAACCGAGTTCGCCTTCGGCAATCGAGCCCGATCATCAAGTGTTCCATCTCAGCCGACAAGACCATCGCCAGGAACCCGAAGCAGCCCAGAGTACCACTCCAAGGCCACCGACAAGATCTTCGACATGTGTCGCCATATTCGAAGCCACTCCGCGGACCTGGCGACCACACATGCGACAAGACCTTTGTCCCAGATGCGAAGTCGAGAACCCGAACGCCAAGATTGCCGATGCGAATACGCCAAGTTCGCCTACCCCGGACACCGTGCGACAAGATCGACTCTGACCAGAGCGGGTCCGATGCGCCCCTGACGCCGAACCAAGTCCTGCTCCCGGATGCGACAAGACCTACCTCCGTTATCCGAGACCGAGCCCGTCGAACCCTGAACCCTGAGACCGAACCCCGAACCCCGAAACCCCAAGATCGCCGAACCCTAATGTGTGAATCTTTTTCCTGAGCCCCTATTTTATAAATGCCTTATATAAAACTTGTTGCATATCAACTCATTCTTGTCGCATATTAAATTGATCATGCATGCATATTTGTGTGGTTTGGGGGCCTTATGCCGATTCACCATATAATTAAATATGGGGCCCATATGCGGGCAAATCTAGTCTTATATTGGCCTCATTTAAATCTGTGTAGCGAACCGGTAACTTATCTTGCCTTGTTATTACAACATTTAAATTGCGGGGTAGTTAAACAACTTGAACCATTTAATTAATTGTCGGGACCCCGGTTCCACGTAATATTGCCTAATTGCATTGCACCCTTGCCATGTCATACATAATGCATGCATCATGCCGATCTTTTGCCGTAGTATTAAATGGTGCATCTGGTGTTTATTCTAGTGTTTTGCTTCTTCGCGGATAAGGCCGTTGAGTTGATGTGAGCTTCGCCCCGATCTTCGGATGAACCTTCGACAATGTTTTCAGGCGAGCATCTCCCCCTTTCTACCTATCTTACTTTTATAGTATTTATTCCCTCCTGTTGATCTATTGCTATCTGTGTTGCGTTGCTCTAGTTTTTGTACCCGTGATATCCCTTGCAGCCTTATATTGCCTTGGACACCTCCTATTACCTGTTGTTTGGTAGATAGTTGGACCTGCGCGTCGTAATCGCTTGCTCAAGTGCTATTGCGTGTCGCCAAGTACCACAGTTGTTGGAGTATTGCCGCATGTTTAATGTGGGAGTGGATCATAACTTTAATTACTGTTTAACAACTAAAATTGAAGTAGGTAAGTAGAGGCACAGGTGGGCAATAGATGTTATTTGGTTGTTAACTGTCCACTTGTGTCCCGTAGGATCCCGAGTTCCTGACACCTGTTCCGAGATCGAGCGCGCTAACCACAGGTGGGGAGATATGGGCCCCCCATCGATTAGTACCTGATTTCAAAGTACTGTACTGGGGGGCCACAAGTAGTTTGGGGCTTTATTACTATTCGGTACTTATGCCATGCTTTTCTGCTTTATTTAAATTGTGCGATGGATAGCACCTGTACTGTTTAGGATCGGGACACGATTTCGCGGTGTCGACAAGCCCAGTTTTGGGTTCCCAGTCGTTCACAGCCGTCTACCCAAACCCTAAGTCCGTCTCGGAGACCGGCCGACTTCGTTGCGGGTTCGACTTAGTGGGGTGGCCCCCATGTACTTGCTTTGGGTCTGGAAACGTCATGACTTAGGCCCCGCCGACATACCGATGGGTGTATGTTAACTGATCTGGCAAAAAGGGTCGAAGTGCTTGTGGATACTTTGGCGCACCCCTGCAGGGTTAAATCTTTTCGAGAAGCCGTGTCCGCGGTTATGGACGACTTGGAGCACAGTGCTTGATCATAGACAACTGTAACTAAAGTTTACTGTTATAAATTGACTTGTATCCGAAATGACTAGTAATCAGCTTCACCACAACGGAATGGCTAAATAAAAGTACCAACAGCTGCTGGGTTTTGGGGTTATCTCATGCTAATTGTATCTGACTAGTAAGTATTGCAACGACAATGGAATGGTTAAATAAAAGTGCCCACTGCTTATTTTATCAGGATGACTATCTATACCTGACTAGTAATTGCTGCAACAATAACTGAATAAATAAAACTGCCAACTGTGTGAGTTCCTCGGTGGACTTCCTCATTTGGTCTCGAGGGGGAATACCAGGATGGGATTTTTTGGTGTTAGTATCAGGTTGGTTCCGGATAGGTCTTTCTTACCCCTCTCTGATAGCCACCTGTTTTATCGAGTCTCTATAGGTTGTTTAGTGCATGCTGCGCTGCCGCTGCAGTCCACCATACCTATGTAGGCGAGGACCGCCGAATTCTAGCCTCGCCGTGTACTGGCCTCAGTACTGACGCTCCTCTTTTTCCTTTGCCTTTGTCGGCACCCCTTTTGTTTAAGCAGGTTTTGAGATCGACGTCGTTAGCAGGGTTACCCTTCCGGCTTGGCCTGGGCAGGGTTATGGACTCCATTGGTTATTCTTCAGGGCTCTTAGCCCCATTTGCATCTTGTTCGTAGTCGGACGCTCTATCGTTTTCAAGGTGATTTGGATCTTTGTATTGTATATCTGTATTCTTGACTCTTTGAGTCGCTGTTGTATATATCCGTTCTGTGGGTCCCATCGAGGACTGTTGCGTAATGTTATTACTTCGTTTTCCACCCGCACGAAGGTGCCTGGTGGGCACCTTTGAATCGTTTCTATGCGGGTTTGGCGGGAATCTCTAAAACTTGCATAGGGTCGATTCTGAGGGTGTTACAGGGGCTCCTCCCGTAACATCAAGCAGAAAAACTTACGTGCTCCGAAGGCGAACCCGCAGGCCCGCCTGCGAAATTCTGAGGCGCAACCACCAGCCTCTCCTGCACAGGAGGAACTGGCGTAGCGTCACCAGAAGTCACCACCGTCTGAGGAGGAGGCGACGCAATGTTCGACTCCCCCATCATCTCGCACGCACCATCACTAGAGCCGTCGGAGGATTGCCTGCTTATGAACCAATCAACACAGGTGCAAAAATAACAAGGGAACAAAGGACAACAGTGGCAACAAGAAAACTTACGAGCCCAACGCGCTCAGGTCGAAGATAGGAGAAGCCCTTCGGGCCCTCTTCTCCTCCTTCTTTTCTTCCTTCTTCTCCTCCTTCTTTTCTTCCTTCTTCCGCTTTGCTGGCGGGTGCGGAGCAACAGCCCGCACAGGAATGGCAGGAAGGGGAGAGGAAGAACCCCCATGAACATCATCATGACGCTCAAGGCCCAGAGGATTTCTGGGAGTCGGAGGAGTCGAGGCATCTGACGACTCGCTAGAGCTTCGTGATCGCTTGCGCGAATGGTCCTCACTCGATTCGTCGGCATCCTCCGCTGGGGATCGCGCTGACGGTAGCTCGGACACGGAATCCACCACTTCATTATCCGGGGCATTCGGATACCTCTCGGGTAACGGTGGTGCCATGCCCGGCACTTTGAAGCTCTGCAAAAGGAAAAGGAACTTTGTTAGCAAACAAAGGAAAAAGTACACAGCTGACAAAAACAAAAGGGGAGCACTACGTGCGCAAATCTACACCTTCGGTACTGATGGGGATATGCCTACTGGGGTATACCCAGCAAGGCGTTTCCGACTGGACCGAGAGCTGGCGAGTGGGCCTGCAGAACGACGAGTGGATTGAAGCCCAGCAAGGTACCGAGCGACTGGAAGCTGAAGGCCCAGGCGAGTAGATAGGCCCAGTCGGATTGGGTTAAACGACTGTTAAAACTGTAACCGAATCGGTTGAGATATGTAAACCCTAGGGGAGGTGAGCCTATATAAACCTCCCTAAAGGGTGAGTAGAGACACGTTCCCTCATACACCCAAGCGACTCGCCGCCTAGCCGCCGAGCTCGCCCATTGTAACACCTCCATAATACAATCTAGCAAGAGTAGGTCTTTACCCTCCGGGGGGGCGAACCTGGGTAAAACCCTGTGTCTTTGCCCTCATCTCGCACCGCAGATGGCTGGCCGCCCTTGCCCCTCGTTCTACTACTCGCTGCCGATTGCAGCATCTGCCGTGACCATTCCCACGACAGTGGCGCCCACCGTGGGGCCTGGCCGGTCTGGCCGGTGTTCTGCGGCGAGATCCAATCTGCCCATCAACGAGACGGTCGCCACCGGCCGCATGATAGCGATCGGCGAGATGCTCCAGATCTTGCCGAGCAGCTACGTCCCGGCGGCACGACCCGTCACGCACAGCGTGATCCTGCCAATCGGCACAATCAGCCTCTTCGTCAGCCTCACCGACGTCATCGTCTCGGAGGACTCGGCTCACATCCGCGAGTCGCCGCCACGCGATCGGCTCTCCGAGAGACAGGTCCGCACGATCCACCGCCTCGCCTCCGAGTACAACTCGGCCCATAGCAACGTGGCCGGGAATTCAGCGGCCGCAAAAGATGCGGCCCTCACCGACGACGCCGACTCGGCGACCCCGGCGTCACTCGCCGGATCCATCACCGCGGCCTCGTCCGCGGGCTCCATCGCCCAGGTCTCCAACGCGGGAGACTTCGAGGACCCCTCCATCCTCAGGATCTTCGAATTCGACTCCGGGTCAGAGAACTCCGCCGACCTCCGCGATGGAGCCAGTCGCCACGCCGCGGCCAACATGGCCACCGGCGCCGATCCGCCGGAGGATCCTTTCTCCACCCCAATCCCTCCTAACGCCACGGCAACGGAGGTCGAGGAACTCCGCCTGAAACTGGCGGAGGCGGTGCGCAAGGAGCAAGCCGAGCGCGAAATTTTTTGCCTCGAGCAGGTGACGGCGCAGGAGCTGTCGCGCTACCACCAGCAGCGGATCAGGTCACGTTTGAACCCCACCGTTCAAGGGCGTGCCCTGAACTTCGACGACGAAAACAACCCGGCCCGCATAGCCGAGCGCGCAATCTGCGAGAACGCGCCACCAGGAGGAAGCGCCCGGCCCCCGCCAGGATCGACGGCGATGGGTGCCCCACCACCACCCAACCGCACCCCTCCCAGGGACCAGCCGCGGATAGTTGTCTCCTCACGGGAGCGAGACGCAAACGGCCTCCCACTGTTCTCCACCCCGATGGACAACCTCGTGGCAGGCCGAGCAGCAGCCGACAGCATCACGGCCACTGGCGACGGCGCCCTACAGATCCAGTACGTCAGGGCCCTGCTCGCGAAGGCCGTGGAGCAGCAAAAAGCGGGCGCCGACTCGCAAGGTCGAGTATACTCGCATTCCTCGGGAAGCAGAGCGGCCGCCCAGCGGCGGCAAACACCCTCAATTGCCCGCCACCAGAGCCACTGCAGCTCCAACACCGACCCGCGAACGCGGCACTCTCCACCAACAACCCCAGGCCGGTGACCAACTTCGTCGCCGCTAACGGGCAACCCATCGACGCCCGCACCCACATCATCAACAACCAAAGCTGGCGCGCACGCCAGCCCGACGACTTGCGGCACACCCTAACTAATCGCCGTGACGGCGAGCCTATGGGGTCGCTCAGTCGACTCGGGCCCAAGTGCTTCGGACCAATGATCCGAGGCGAGAAGTACCCGCCAAACTTCAAGGCGCCAAAGGAGATAGAAAAGTACGACTCCTCGTACGACCCCACAGTCTGGCTCGACACATACCTCATGGCAATGGGGATCGCGGGTCACACTGACCTACTCGCCGCCCGTTACCTCCCCCTGATGATGGAGGGGACGTACAGGAAGTGGATCAACACTCTCCCCCAGGACAGTATCGACTCCTGGGAGGAAATGCGCGACGCCTTCGTCAGGCACTTCGAGTGCTCCTACACCCGCGCCACCACTATTGAGGACCTGGAACGATGCGTCCAGGGACCCCGCGAGTCGACCCGCAACTGGGTCCAACGGTGGCAAGAGCTTTGGTACAACGCGGTCGGCATCCACCCGGACACCGCGATCCATTGCTTCAAGACCTCGTGCCGCTACGAGCCTCTAGTCGCCAAGCTCAAGCGACACTCCCGCACACTCGACAACATCCCCGACCTCCTCGAGATCGCCAAACGGTACGCCGAGGAAGATCCAAACCAGGAAACTGACGACGAGTCAGGAGGGCAACGCCGCACGGGCGGCAACGACGGCGGACGCTGAACCGACCTACGCTACAGCGGCACTCGCCTCACTGGCAAGCGCCGCAGTGACGGGCGAGTCGACTTCGTCGCCAACGTCGGGCACGCACAGCGCGAGCCCAAGAGCTACCGCCACGACGGAGGGCAGCGCCGCGATGGCGGCAATTACAAGAACAAGCCAAGGTTCGATCCCGCGGCCCTCCTTAACCAACCATGTGCGTTCCATAGCAGGGAAGGGAAGCCCGCAACGCACACCACCGCCGACTGCCACACCCTCAGGGAAATCGAGAAGGCACGGCAAGCGCGGGAGGACACCGACAACGACCCGCCAAATGGCGGAAAATTCGGCAAAGTAGCCGGCTCGCTCCACACCTTCACAGGCTTCAACACGAAGCGCGAGAAGAAGGTCATCGCCCGCGCCGTCGCCGTCAATGCGGTGGCCCAAATAGACGTCCCCCAGTTCCTGAACTGGTCAGAACAGCCCATCACCTGGAGCCGGCAAGACCACTCGTCGTGCATCGAGTACCCAGGACGAGTCGCCTTGGTGGTCAAGCCCAAGGTTGGCGACTACTGGCTCCCCAAGACACTGATGGACGGCGGTAGCTCCATCAACATCCTCTACCTCGACACCTTCAGGCGGCTGCGGCTTCCGCAGTCGATGATCGAGACGACCCACACCACGTTCCACGGCATCGTCCCCGGTCGGAAGGCGTATCCGATCGGCAAGGTCACGCTGCCAGTCACTTTCGGCACACCGGCAAACTTCCGCACCGAGCGGATCGTCTTCGAGCTGGTACCCTTCGACAGCCCTTACCACTGCGTCCTGGGGCGCCAGGCGTTCGCTAAATTCATGGCAGCGCCCCACTACGCGTACAACGCGATGAAGCTCCCCGGGCCGTGCGGCGTCATCACCATCAACGGCGACCCCGACATGGCCGCCGAGTGCGAGGCCAAAGGAGCCGAGCTCGCCGACGCCGTCATCGCGGCAGAGACTAATCACGCCGACGAGCTCGCCAAATACGCAAGCGGGGTCAACAATGACGACCCCACAATACTCAAGAAGCCCAACTCAGAGGGCGCAAACACCTCAACCTTTGAGGCAACGACGCACACCCGCACCGACGAGCTGGTCCCAGGCGACTCCAGCCAGACGGTGACGATCGGGACAGGCATGAGCCCAGCATAGGAAGGCGCGCTCATCGAGTTCCTCCGTGAGAACAGGGACATCTTCGCATGGAAACCCTCTGACATGCCCGGTGTCCCTAGGGAGCTCGCTGAGCAAAAACTAAACGCCGACCCCAAAGTGCGACCTGTCAAGCAGTCGCTACGGCCCTTCAATGAAGAACGCCGTCAAGCAATCGCCGAGGAAGTGCAGCGTCTACTCGCTGCCGGCTTCATCCGGCCAATCAAGTACTACAAGTGGCTGGCAAACCCAGTCCTGGTCGAGAAGAAAAACGGGTCCTGGAGAATGTGTATCGACTACACAAACCTGAACAGCGCCTGCCCAAAGGAGCAGTTCGTCCTCCCGCGGATCGAGCAGATAATCGATTCAACCGTAAGTTCGGAGTCGCTATGTTTCCTCGACGCCTACTCTGGGTACAACCAGATCAAAATGGCTGTCGAAGACGAGGAGAAGACGGCGTTCATCATGCCATTCAGAGCCTTCTGCTACACCGCCATGACCTTTGGCCTCAAGAACGCCGGGGCAACCTACCAGCGGTGCATGCAAGAATGCCTCGCGAGCCAAATTGGCCGCAACATCCACGTCTACATCGACGACGTGGTCGTGAAGTCCGCTCGCCAAGGCGACCTACTCGCCGACCTGGCGGAAACCTTCGCCAACCTGCGAAGGTACAAGATAAAGCTCAACCCAGGCAAGTGCACCTTCGGTGTACCCGCCGGACAACTACTGGGGTACGTCGTCTCCAAACAAGGGATCGAGGCGAACCCAACAAAGATCGACACGATCGCCCGGCTCGGCAAACCCGAGTGCCTGCGCGACGTCCAGAAGCTGGCCGGGCGAGTAGCGGCTCTCAGTCGCTTCATCCCCCGCCTGGGCGAAAAGGCGATGCCCCTATACCGCCTGATGCGCAAGAACCCCACCTTCTAGTGGGACAAGGAGGCGGACGACGCGCTCCGCGACCTCAAAAAGGTGCTACTCGCCGCACCACTACTCGCCGCCCCCGCCGACAAAGAACCTATGCTGGTTTACGTCACGGCGTCCGAGCGCGTCGTCAGCGCTGTGATGGTCGTCGAACGACCAGAGGAAGGAAAGGAGCGCCCAGTTCAGCGGCCGGTGTACTACATCAGCGAGGTCCTCACCGAGTCGCGCCAGCGGTACCCACAGTACCAAAAGCTAGTATACGCGGTCTTCAGGACTCAGCGGCGCCTGCCGCACTACTTCCAGGAGCACCCGATCACGGTCGTCTCCTCAGCGCCACTGCAAGACATCATCCGCAATCGCGAGGCGACCAGGCGGGTCGCCAAGTGGGCCGTCGAGATCGGCGTCCACAACATCAAATACGAGCCACGAAAGGCGATTAAGTCGCAGGCGCTGGCAGACTTCATCGCCGACTGGGAGGAGGCCCAGCAGCCAGAGAAGCTGCCGTACCTCCATTACTGGAGCCTGCACTTCGACGGCTCCAAGAACGCGGACGGTGCAGGAGCAGGGATAGTGTTGACTTCACCAAAGGGCGACAAGCTCCGCTACATCCTCTGCCTCGACTTCACGCCCTGCACCAACAACATGGCTGAATACGAGGCCCTACTCCACGGCATGCGAGCCGCCAAGGAGATGAACGTCAATCGCCTCCGATGCTACGGAGATTCCGACCTCGTCGCAGGGCAAGTCGCCGGCACCTGCGACGCCGTCTCCCCTACCATGGCGGCGTACCGCCAAGCGGTGGACAAGTTGGGCGGCCACTTCACCGGCTACTCTGTCGAGTGGATCGACAGGCGGAAAAACGAGGAGGCCGACGCCCTCTCTCGCATCGGGTCGGCTCGACTCGCACCACCCGCCGGCGTGTTCCTCGACACAATCTCCAAACCATCAGTCTCTCCCCCGAGGGAGATCGACATCGGAGTCCCACTCCAACCAGAGGCAGCCTTGGTCGCACTCATCACCGAGCCAGACGATTGGACCAAGCCCTACATCGCCTACCTGGAAGCCGGCACCCTGCCAGCAGACGAGACAGACGCTCGAATGATCGCTCGCCGATGCAAGTCCTACACCATCATCGATGGCGAACTACACAAGCGCAGCGTCACCGGCGTGTTCCAACGCTACGTCCAACCGGCTGAAGGACGCAAAATCCTCCACGACATTCACTCAGGTGACTGCGGCCACCACGCCGCCGCTCGCTCCCTGGTCGCCAAGGCTATGCGACATGGCTTCTACTGGCCCACCGCACACGCCGACGCTGTCGACATCGTCCAGCGATGCGCCGGGTGCCAGAAGTATGCCAATCAGACGCGCGTACCGAGCTCGGCGCTAAAGACAATCCCCATCACCTGGCCATTCGCCGTATGGGGCATGGACATGGTAGGCCCCTTCAAGAAAGCCCCCTCCGGCTACACCTGCTAGTCGCCGTCGACAAATTCACTAAGTGGGTGGAGGCCAAGCCAGTCCGGAAATGCGACGGGAAGACCGCCACTAAATTCCTACGCGAGCTCATATATCGCTACGGGTTCCCAAATAGTATCATCACGGACAACGGCACCAACTTCGCCAAGGGAGCCATGGCCGAATTCTGCGAAGAGCACCACATCCGGCTCGACCTCGCGTCAGTCGCCCACCCGGAATCCAACGGCCAGGCGGAACGGGCCAACCAAAGCATCCTCTACGGCCTGAAGCCGCGACTCCAAGTACCACTCGAGCGCACCGCCGGGTGCTGGGTCGAAGAGTTGCCCTCCGTCATCTGGGGAATCCGTACCTCGGTTAACAGATTGACGGGATTCACTCCCTTCTTCATGGTCTACGGCGCCGAAGCAGTCATGCCCACCGACCTCGAACACGACTCGCCGCGAGTCGTCCATTATACGGAGGCTGCAAACGAGCTGGCCCGCCAAGATGGGGTCGACCAGCTCGACGAAGCACGCGACCTCGCTCGGTCACACACCGCCATCTACCAGCAAGGACTCCACCGCTACCACAGCCGGCGGGTGAAAGCCCGCACCTTCCAGGAAGGCGACCTGGTGTTACGCCTCATCCAGGACAAGAAGGGCATGCACAAGCTCTCCCCTCCGTGGGAAGGCCCATTCGCTATCGGGCGCGTACTCGGCAACGACGCCTACTACCTCATCGACGTCCGCGGGGACGGCGAGCTCGACGTCAAGCGACATAAACCTCCTCCGGAAGTTCTACTCCTAGAACCCCACACATGTACTCTCCAGTCGCTATGAAATAAAAGAAACGGTTACCGCAAATTGCGCCTACTCTCCATGACTTGTGCCACTCACACTCGTAATAACAGCGGTATGCTAAAATGCAGAAGTCAACCTTTGGTACAGCGATCGGCACGGCTAAGTAGTGTGGTGTAAGAGCACTGAGTCACTTCAGGTCTTGCATCGTCCACGAAAAACGCCAACCCGGAGCCCCATTGGAGTCGCCTAGCTCGACTGGTTCTACTAGCCAAGACAACTGCCCTCGCTTCTCACAGCGACCTTGGTCCTCCGCATCCTCGGCATAGCGACTCGAACGGCTAAGTACCACGCTCGGGGACTGAATACCAGTTCGTCAAGAGCGGTCAGGGAAAACGCCAAGTAAGAGAGCATGCCCAGGACTCGCCAAGCGACTGACCCTACGGGCCAGGCAGGAGTGACGCGCTCACACCAACGCGCTAAGTCCTCAACCACCCTTGAGTCGCGCCTAGAACTACCAAGTACCACGCTCGGGGACTCGGCCACCCGACTTCATTCGCGTACGGGAAAACGGTAAAGTACAGAGCACTCAAGGGAGTCGCCTTGCGACTGGCTCTCCGAGCTCGGGCGAGTCGACCAAAGCAACAAAACACATGATAACAACACACATCATATACGAGGTAAACCCCACAAAAGGGCGGACGCGCTCGGGGACTCGTCCAAAATCAATCCAAAGCACACAAACAAATACCAAAATAGACACGACGTCCCATTCAATCGCATATTGCATTGTCTTATGTTACAAAATATGCCCGCGTGGCAGAACTGCTGCTAACGCTTGAAGGCAAACTACCCTACTCTGCAGGCTTCGATGATGACTCGCCAGCATCCCGGCGATTATGGATGAACGCGGTGTACGGGTTTGATGGATACGTCGTCAGTTCACCCGCCATCGCCGCGCGAAAAGGCTGCTCGACCTTGAAGTCACGATGCGGCGGCTCGGGGTCGTTCGGCGCGACGACCGTTTCCTGGTAGGGAAGGAGGTCGCCCATCACCCAGACATGCTCCGAGTACGTGGCGGCACGCTCTTGCAACTTGAGAACCTCGGATAGATCCACCGCGCTAGTTGACGATGGGTACCCACTCGTCACATCGTCGATGTCGAAGTCTTCGGGGAAGTGGGCGAGTCCAAGGCTCAGGGCCGTCGATGCTCCACGCCGAAACGCCAATCGCGTCATAAATTCAACGACCGCAGGTGCCTCCTCCAAGTACTTCCACACCTCAACGAGGTCGCTGGGAATCACCTCCGTGGGTGATATTTCTTGGAGGTAGGCGCGGATGCAGGTCACTGACAGCGTCGCCGAGTCGACGAGCATGCTTACGCACTGCCTTGCGTCGAGCGAGCTCGCCTCTTCGTCGCTATCAATGATGCGACCTGCGAAGAAAAAGACAATGATGAGTATAATGGGTACCACAAAAACCACAACCATAAGAAAGGGAGGAAGCACTCACCAAGCAGCGGGCGCGCGAGTCCCGTGATGAAGCACTGAAGCGACGTGTGGTCGTCCTGAAGCCCAGCAATAAGGACTTCCGACACCTTGCGATCCTCCTCTGCGGCCGCAATGGCGGCCTTAGCTCGCTCGTCCGCCAAGCTAGCTTCTTCTCTCGCCTCCCGCAGTTCGCGCTCGAGGTCGGCGATCCGTTGTTCAGCGGCACCCAGAGCAGACCGCGCCGCCACTAACTCACCAGCGGGGACAAGCCCCTGGCGAGCTTGATCTGCCTTCTCAGCAACAGCCTGAAGACCTTTGTTCGCCTCCTGGACGATGGCCAGCTCCTTCTCCGCGCGCTGTTTCGCGGCCAATCGGTCCGCCGACTCAAGCTGCAGACCCTGCACATCACCGAAAAAGTCAGTTAAAACGAACTCCATAAGTGCCCACCCGCTGAAATTCAGCGAGTGCGCACTCGGGAACTGGCGATCAAGAAATTCCTAAGTGCCCACCCGCTGAAATTCAGCGAGTGCGCACTCGGGGACTGGCGATCAAGAAATTCCTAAGTGCCCACCCGCTGAAATTCAGCGAGTGCGCACTCAGGGACTGGCGATCAAGAAATTCCTAAGTGCCCACTCGCTGAAATTCAGCGAGTACGCACTCGGGGACTGGATACGAAAATAAAAGACGAGAAATTATAAGCATCACGCCGCTGCAAAACACCGACCTGATCCTCGGGGACTGGATGTACCTGGATGGCCACGCCAAGCATGCTGTGGAGCTGGATCGCGTCCACGGACGCGAGTAACGCTGGCGTATGCCCACGACGCTGGTCGACTTCAGCATCGGCGGTCCCAGGAGCGTGGCTTGAGGGCGCAACCCCACTCGCCGTCGCCGCCTTGGTCACGAAGCGGGGGAAGGTAGCGATGGAGGCACCCGCTCCAAGGGAAGTTGCCTCCGCTGCGGGTTCCTTCGTAGACGCGGCTGCCTCCGCCGCGGGCTCGGCCGGCGCGGCCGCCGTATCGTCAGAGATGGTGACGATGTCGTCGCCCTTGGCCTTCTTACTGCCATCCGCTGAGGCGACGACCTCGTCCGCCTTCCTCTTGCGTGAAGGATCCTCCTCGCTAGCGGCGGAGGGCACCTTGGCCACGGTCGGATGGCCCATCCTTTTCACTCCGGTCCTGCGCATTAATTGAATCAACAAGGACAATCGAAATAGTTATGGAAAATAAGAAGGGGTGAGCACACTCACTTGGCGACTGGGATGAAACGTAGCCCCGTACGAAGGCCGGCCGGTTTTTCCAGTTCAGGGCCCAGTCGGCGACTGAGCCCCAGTTCCAGGACATCGTGTGCCCAAGACACGGACGGCTTCTTCGTCGTTGAGGCTGCAGCCGGCGCCTCTGGGACATCCTCGGCGGGAGCTTCCTTGTGAGTCGAAGCTGCTGCAGCTGGAGCCTCCTTGCGAGGTGAAGCCGCCGCAGCCGGAGCCTCCCTGCGCGGCGAAGCCGCCGCGGCCGGAGCCTCCCCCAGCCCGGAGACTGGGGCGAATGGCGGAGGCAATGAGGCCAGCGGCACCTCCATAGTCGCCGTGTCCAGCGCGGTCGTCGCTGGTGGCGCACCGTCACCAGTTGGGCTGGGAGCATCAGAGCTGCTCGCCGAGTGTGGCGGTGAGGCCGTCTTCGACGGCTTCGTTTTCTTCTTCAGGGGGGCCCTCGCCTCCCTCTTCTTCTCCTTCCTCTTCGACGGAGTGGCTTGACGGCGCGAGGTGGTCTCTGGGAGTTCGTCGTCATCGTCATGGCGCTCGAGGCTTCTGCTCGCTTCGATCTCGCGCTGACGTTGCCCGCGGGTCTTTCGGACCAGCGGGGCGACCTCTTCTTCGGACTCGTCCTCGTCGTCTTCGTTGCCCCTCGCGGGTGGTGATTCGCCTACGTCCTGGGCGGATGGGTCCGGGCTCTCATTGTCCGAAGGTGGGAGCCACCCTTCCACCACCTGGAATAGCTGCGATGGATACAAACAGGATCAGGATTACCGCGACTGCATACACTGCGACTGCGAACAAGGTTAAGAAATTACCGTTGGAGCTGGACGCTTCGCGGTGTAGGGGGCGATCCCGGCCTGCGCATCTAGGTACACCGCCTGGGTAATCTTCTTCAGTGCTGAGAGGTAATCTTCCAGCCTCCACTCGTCGAGGCAGGCCTTCGTCGAGTCCCCCCGGCCGGTGTATTGGTACATGTAGTGATCGCGCTGGGCGAGTGGAACAAGCCGCCGCCCAAGCCAGCAATTGTACAGATTTATCGTTTGGAGGACCTTCTTCTTCAAACCACGGATGGTCTGGAGCATCTCGTCAACGACCATCCGCTGGTCGTCGGGAAGCTTGCCGACTTGGAGATGGCGCGGCTCCGAACGGCTAGCGGAGTACCGCGGGATCGCCGCCTCGCCCTCCGGGGTCGTCTCGGTCACGTAGAACCACGACTTTTTCCAGTCGCTCGCTGCCTTGGCGGGTACATCAGGTCGAAGAAGGAGGCTTTGGACTTGAGCTGGAACGTCAAGCCGCTCGCGGCTAGCATTGGGCCGCCTGCCTCCTCGCGGCTGATCCGTCCATGGAACAGATCCTGCCACAAGGGAAAGTAGGGCCGGCAGCCCAAGTAGCATTCGCAGAACGCCACGAAGATGGCGAGCTGCTCGATGCTGTGGGGACCCATATCTGAAGGCTGGATCCCATAGTAGGCGCAAAAGCGCAGGAAGAACAAGGACGTGGGAAACCCTAGCCCTCACTCAAGATGACTGGTGAAACAAACGAACTCCCTCTCTCGCGGGTTTGGAGTCGTTTCTCCGGCTGCGGGGATACGCCAACAGCCGGCTCGCAGGATCCCGGCCTCCTCGAAAGAGGCCAGCTGCGCCCTCGTGCACTTGGACCTGCCCCATGGTTCGGTGGAAAGGGCCATGGCCGAGAGGTTGGTTGCAGATCGGAGGATTTCGGGTCGATTGGATCGCGGAGCAAAGGAAGGAAAATGCGCGCACTCGGAAGAAGTGGTGGGCAGTTGGCTCTACGATTGCCTGCCATTCCTCTTATATAGCGGGAGTTACCCGCCAAATCGGGGGGCCGTTACCGCGCGATGATTACGCCGAAAGTTACCGTTGGATTACCCCAACGGCTAGTTTGACCACGCCTGACGGTCCAACTCCAGCCACTCGGCTCGCCAGGTCAATCACCATGACTGCGTCCCGCCGACTCGACTCGCCCAAGCCGCGACTTGGTTCACCGGATTTCCTCCTTTATACAGGATCCCGCCGACGATTCGACTGGATGCCAACTCTGAAGCCGTATACTCCGACTGCCAGCAGCCACTTACGCCCAATCGACGACGGCCTCGGGGACTACTGATGGGGATATGCCTACTGGGGTATACCCAGCAAGGCGTTTCCGACTGGACCGAGAGCTGGCGAGTGGGCCTGCAGAACGGCGAGTGGATTGAAGCCCAGCAAGGTACCGAGCGACTGGAAGCTGAAGGCCCAGGCGAGTAGATAGGCCCAGTCGGATTGGGTTAAACGACTGTTAAAACTGTAACCGAATCGGTTGAGATATGTAAACCCTAGGGGAGGTGAGCCTATATAAACCTCCCTAAAGGGTGAGTAGAGATACGTTCCCTCATACACCCAAGCGACTCGCCGCCTAGCCGCCGAGCTCGCCCATTGTAACACCTCCATAATACAATCTAGAAGGAGTAGGTCTTTACCCTCCGGGGGGCCGAACCTGGGTAAAACCCTGTGTCTTTGCCCTCATCTCGCACCGCGGATGGCTGGCCGCCCTTGCCCCTCGTTCTACTACTCGCTGCCGATTGCAGCATCTGCCGTGACCATTCCCACGACAGGTACGACCAACGTCGAAGAAAAGGGAGGAGTCAGCGACTTCCCCGGGATTTCTTCGTCGGCCTTGAACTTCAACAGCGCGCAAAGAGCCTTGTCAAGTTCCACCTCGGAGATTTTCTCACTCAAAACCCTCGTCGGATCACGGCGCCCAGAGTAAAGAAACATCGGGTGCGCCCTCGCTTGGAGGGGCTGCACCCGACGCTCAAGAAACGTCCGGATGATGTCGACACCGTTCACCTCCTTCTCAGGAATCAATTGGAGATCCTCCACCTGACGGTACAGGGCCTCTATCTCCGCCACTTCACCGTCTAAGATTTGGTTTTTCCAGGATCTTTTCTTCTCAATCAATTGGGAGGGGTCAAAAGGAATGAGACCAAAATCTTGCCCAGGCAGTACGGAGTCATGGATGTAAAACCATTTCCTCCGCCAGTACTGGACAGATTCGGACATGGAAAAGGAAAAGAATTGCACATTGGGACTGAGGGAGATGATGAAACCCCCAATGGGATACACACCATCCGAACCAGGCTGCCTCTTTACGGAATAAAGCTTCCGGAAGAGGCCAAAGTGCAGCTCAATGCCAAGCCAACACTCGCAAAGCGTGATAAAACACGCAATGTGGAGAAGGGAGTTGGGAGACAGATGATGGAGTTGCACCCCATAGAAAAAGAGCAGTCCACGGAGGAAGTCATGGACCGGAAAAGAAAACCCGCGAATCACGAAGGCAGCAAACATAACCCGGTACCCAGATGGGGGACGGGGGATTACCTCATTGCCGGGGAGTCTCACGGCCGTCGTGTCTTGCGGGATCAGGCTCCGCTCGCGCAGTTTTCGGAGATCGCTCTCCCGCGTTTCTGATCGCCGCCAGCCACCGTCGGTGACGCGAGCAGTGGCGGTGCCCTTCTTGCCTCCGGCGGCGCTGGTCCCAACTGCAGATGAGGACTTCTTTGTTTTCCCCATGGCGCTACGGCGGTGGTGGTGTTGCCAACGAAGAAAGACAAAGGAAATGTGGAGGAAACTCTCAGCGCGCAGCAAGAATAGCTCAAGAACGAGGGGCAGTGAATAGATGAACTGCTGCGGTGAAAAACAAACCACGATTTCACCAGGGATTATAATAGCGAAGACGACGCACGCTGGCCGTCCATCAAGAAGACCTAACGCCAACGGTAGATCTGGCCGTACATGTGTCAGCACCAAAATGATTCGTCGATACCACGCCGTCCACTACGTGCGGAAATCGAGGAGACGCCGTAATCATCTCCACGCCGCGCGTGACCGGTCAATTCAAAGTCAGCAAGTGGGACCCACGCTTCGTCCAGTCAAGTCATCTCTGGCGTAGCAGACGCTTGAGGTCATCGATCGTAAGCACTGACGTCATCAAAAGCTATACTAGCACCACTTCGGCTCCACAGCTAAAATTACTCACTCGAATCTACGATTCGACTAAATACTTGGAGGCTACTCCTATCAGGAGCGCTGGCCGCGCACCCGACAAACAAATGAGGACAAAATTATTTCTCTGAGTCCTACGTCGAGTTTACGACTCCACTACAGACTCGGGGGCTACTCCCATAGGGAGGATGGATTTAAGCATCCGAAAATTTTCGAGTCCTGCGGACCTAATGATTGAAACAATGCTTGAACTAAAAGTCTCCGTTCGAGTCTACGACTCGAACAGACACTTGGGGGCTACTCCCATAGGGAGCGCTGGTCGCGCACCCTATGAAATCTTCAACTGCGATCTTTCGGATCAGCACGCAAAAACTTTTTGGCAACTCTGCCCCAACAAAACGCTGAGTGAGCGACAATCTCCTTGGCCACCCGAAGCACCTCCGAGGTGATAAATGTTCGGATGCTGCGTCTGCGACGTAAAGATAAGACCTACAGATATCGTCTGATGGCCTGGCAACGCACCTGACTGCGCTCTGCTAGTATGAATCCGTACCAGCAGGTACGATGAAAAATCCCGACGGACACGTTGGGTACGCGTTGGGCCAGCATATGTTCCAGGCCCGGGTTAAGGGACCCGAACCTGAAGAAGATCGTGTTGTTTCGTCCTAAGACAGTTAACTAACCCTGATCCGTCGGGTGATCAGGCACACGCATCAACAATCCCTACACACATATACTATTAACATATAGCTGCTCCCGAAGGATGGAAGAGTCCTCAGCCGAATCTACGATTCGACTGATCACTCGGGGGCTACTGACATGGTTATACCCTACGGGTACGTAACTTCAGCATACCTAGTCCAGCCCAAGGAAGGCCCACGGCAGACATACGCTAGCCCATGAAGATTTTCGGATGGCCAAGGCCCATGACGTCTTCGGATCCTTGGAGAGCAAGACTAGAGGAGATAGGAAATTCAAAGGGGTAAAACCCTAGAACTTGTAACCGACTAGGACTACACCCGGGACCTGCCTAAGTCTATATAAAGGCCAGGAGGGCACGTCCTAGGGAAAAAAACTCGACTCATACTTTCGCACACGCATCCACGCCAGATCGAATCTGCGCACCCTGTAACCTTCGGTTCCGCCGTAATCAAGAGCAGACAAGCAGGAGTAGGGTTTTCCCTCCGGGGGCCTAAACCTGGGTAAATCTCGTGTCCCCTGGTTGCTTGTCTGTTAACCGTGCCATGATCTCCAGCATCCCCATCTTCTCCAAAACCCAAGTCCATAACAATGGGCATTGATGAGATTAAACCTCGTCAACTGATAAACAGCTTTTTCATCAGCCAGCGCATCTACAGCAGGGGCGTCACCTAGCGCTTTCTCAAGGACATAGTCCTTTTGTCCGCCAGCGAGAATGATTCTCAGAATGCGGAACCATTTGGTGAAGTTAGACCCATTGTTTCTAAGCTTTTCTATCTCAGCAAAAACGTTGAAGTTGAAGTTGGACTTGGCCATGTGATCTACAGTATTTGCAAGTACAATTTAGACTATGTTCATGATAAATAGTTCAACTTAATAAAATTACTAGATGAACTCCCACTAAATTCAACATCCCTCAAGTTGTTTAGTGAACACGATCCAAATTCACCACACCTAATCCGATCATCACAAGAAGAGATGTGGCTTCAATGGTGGACAACGAAGTGTCGATCATATCATTCATATGACTCATGCTTAACCTTTCGGTTCATGTGTTCCGAGGCCATGTCTGTACATGCTAGGCTCGTCAAGTTAGACCCAAGTATTTCCGCGTGTGCAAAACTGGCTTGCACCCGTTGTATGTGAGCGTAGAGTCTATAGCACCCGATCATCACGTGATGCTTGGACACGACGAACTTTCGCAATGGTGTATACTCGGGGAGAACACAGTTTTTATCTTGATCTTTAAGTGAGGAATCATCTTATAATGCTACCGTCGCGATCTAAGTATAATAAGATACATAAAAGGATAAACATCACATGCATATAACTTTAATGTGACATGGTATAGCCAATCTTCGCGCAATGATCTCCATCTTGTGCGCTCCGGCATGATCTCCATCACTCCACCATGATTGCCTCCACCACGAATAGCAACTACAACTATTGCTAACTACTTAGCGATAAAGTGAAACTATTACATGGCGCATAAGAAGTTGACACACAGGTCATACACAATTATAAAGACAACCATATGGCTCCTGCCGGTTGTGAACTCATCGACATGCAAGTCGTGAAACATTACAAAACATGATCATCGCATACAATATACACATCACATCTTGGGCCATACCATATCACAGAAAACACTCCCTGCAAAAACAAGTTAGACGCATCTACTTTGTTGTTGCATGTTTTACGTGGCTTATGGGAGTAGATGCTAAGAACGATTCTTACCTACGGAAAGCCACAACGGTGATATTATGGTTGCCAAACTCCGGTGTTAATCCCATGACAACTATAGTGAGAGAAACTGACATCCACCAGCCGCATGTGTGGAACAAGCCACACGTCAAGTGCGGAGCCGGTCTCGCGAACGACGTCGCGTAAGGTTGGCCTGGACCGCTTCAATCTCACTATCCCGCGTCATAAGAAGAACACAAACAAGAGGCTTGCAACAGAAAACATCAACGCCCGCAACAACCATGTTGCATTCTACTCGTGAAACACATCTACGCATAGATCTAGCTCTGATACCACTGAAGGGTTTCGCGACATAGTAAATCAAAATTTTCTACGGATGCGAACAGAGGGAAGCCAAGATCTAATCTAGGAGATGCAATTAACGAGAGAGATTGGATTAGATCTTCATACCCTTGAAGATTCGCACAGCGGAACGTTCGTCGGAACATGGGTGATGTAGTCGTACTCGCTTCTCCTCCTCGCGATCCAATCCGATCTAGCACCACAAGTGGCGGTGCATCCGTGAGATGCACACGTGCGGCACCTCGACGTCTCCTCCTTCCTTGGTCCAGCAAGTATGGTGGAGAGATGGGTTGGATCTACAACGCGACGGCGCGGTGCAATTGGTGGAGAATTTCTGCAGCAGGGCTTCGCCTACAAGCAGTCGGGAGGGAGAGAGGAGGGCAGCAGGGCGGCTAGGGTTGGAGGGGAAGGTGTGGGGGGTTGGTGCGCCCCCACCCCTCTTTATATAGAGGGGGGGCGCAGCCCTAGCCCCTCCCCCAATCCCAAACCGGCGGCCCCAAAGGATAAGGAGTGGGGGGCAAGGAAACCCCCCCTTCTAGAAGGTCTATCTCGAGTTTAAACCTCTCTAGGCCGGCTGGGCCCTATGGGGCCTTGTGCCCCTGGCCCAATGCGGCCAGGGCACTCCCTCATAGTCCCATACCCCCTCCCGGAAGGTGGGGCCACGTTGGTCCCCTTCCGGAAGGTACTAGAAGCTTCCGGTACAATACCGATTAACCTGGAACAATTCCGAACTCCAAAAACTGCACTGCCTTATATGAATCTTATTCTCCGGACCACTCCGGAACCTCTCGTGATGTCCCGGATCCCATCCGAGACTCCGAACAAAAACTCATAAACCAATTATCCAATCTATCCTAGCGTCGAGACATGTTAAGTGTGTGACCCTGCGGGTTCGAGAATATGCATACATGATCTTCTATCAATAATCAACAGCGGGGCCTGGAAACCCATATTGACTCCCACACATTCATCGATGATCATATAGGATGAACCACGATGCCAGGATTCAATCAATCCCATATATATATTCCCTTCGTCTCGCGATATTTTACTTGCCCGAGATTCGATCGTCGGTACCTTCATACCTAGTTCAATCTCGTTCACAGCAAGTACTTTACTCGTTCCGTAATCTGATATCACTTTGTGATTAACTCCTTAACCACATGCTTGCAAGCGGTGTTGATATCGATTACCGAGTGGGCCCGAAGTATATCTCTCCGACTTGGGAGGGACAAATCCCATCTCGATACATACAACCCAACAGGTACTTTCCGATCACCTGAGAGACACCTTTATGATCACCCTCTCATAGGATGACGTTTGATGACCTCAAAGCTTTCTTCCGATACCAGGGAGTTGTATTATCTCATGGTCTAAGGAATACAATATTTGACATAAGAAAAGCTTCGCAAAGACGAACACGATGACACGATCTAATTGCTTCGCTTAGTTTGGGTCTGTCCACCATATCATTCTCCCAATGATATGATCTTATTATCAATTGACAACTCATGTCTATGGTTAGGAAACCTTAACCATCATTGATCAATGAGCTAGTCCATAGAGGCGTACTAGGGACACGGTGTTGTTCACAAACCACACAAGTATTAAAGTTTCCGCTTAATACGATTCTAGCATGGAATATAAACATTATCATGAACAAGAATTATAATAATAACATCTTCATTATTGCCTCTAGGGCATAATTCCAACATACAGGCCCTGCAAGCATAGTCAGAAGAAATTATCTATATCACTCAGGATACAGATAGTGAGGAAGAACCAGAGAATCCTGCCCAAGAATTGCATCTGAGATGCTTCTGAGATGAACATTATTCTTTATGGTTTGAGAAATGGAAATATGCTATTCATGTTGCTCAGGTTTCTGTTTAGCTTCAGTGTATCTGGAATCTGTTAATTGAATATGCTTTCTATAAGTGTTATGACAATGAAAAACTGCATTTATGAGTTATGATTCATGTTAATTAGTATTATGTGTTGCTTCAATGTTGTTCTGTTATTCTAGATAAAGGTGTCCACACATAACTTGAAGATATTGGAATAAAAAATGCCACATTTCTTAGAAAGTGGATTTAGCAGTTAAGTTTTGCTGCTTTAGGCGTTTCTATGATGACTAATTATTCATCAAGTTTGATCATGGTTGTGTTTATTTGGCTACCTCTGGCATGGCATGGTTGTATGAACTTTGTTAAATTACTTGATTCAGTTTTTGTGGAGGCTAGCTATTCCTGTGAGCTAGCTGTACATGTACCAGTACTTTCATCTAGTTACTAACCTGCACTTATATGAATGATCATCTCTTTCGATTTGATATAAAGTATGTGGTTTTATTGGTGATCACAGATTTTTAACCTGCATGAACTTTGTATGTGTGATTGAGGCATATACAATGAGCTGAACTAGAATTATCCATGTATGATCAACATTTGAAGAGCTTTGGCATCTGAGTGTTTATTTCTGCATGCTTGTCTGCGTGGATACTTCTGAGATGAACGTTATTCTTTATATTTTGAGAAATGGAAATATGCTGTTCATGTTGCTCAGTTGCCGTCTAGCTTCAGTGTATCTAGAATATGTTGATTGCATATGCTTTATGATGTCTTATGGCAAGGAAAAACTGCAAACTGCATTTATGATGCATATTATTATGTGTTGCTTCAGTGCTATTCTAGATAAAACTGTCCACATAACTTGAAGATATATTGGAATCAAAATGCCACATTACTTAGAAAGTGGATTTGGCAGTTAAGTTTTGCTGCTTTAGGCATGTATGTATATGATGATAACTAATTATTCATCAATTCTGATCAAGGTTGTGTTTATTTGGCTACCTCTGACATGGTTTGTATGCGCTTTCTTAAATTACTAGCTTCAGTTTTTGTATAGGATAGCTAGCCGAGCATGCCTGTAGTATGGTACCGGTACTTTCATCTAGCTAGTCAACCTGCACTTATATGAATTATCATCTCATTGGATTGTATTCAAGTTGTGTGGTTTTATTGTTCATCACAGATTTTTAACCTGTTTTGCACGAACTCTATATTTGTGCTTGAGGCACATAGAATGGTTGCTTTTGAGAATATTGGAGAGAAAGTTTATGTGCAGTTTTTTACCTTGATAGTATTGTATCTTTGATACGACCTGTTTTTAACATGTTGGTGCTTTAATGTGCCGGTTGTTATCTTTTTTTTGCGGAAAAGATCCGGATCTATTTCATGAGTTCACAAGAAGTACAAAGCATCCCAAACATAATAAAAATTACATCGAGGTCTTTGGACCACCTAACGACCACTACTGCCGCCAGAGCGAGCCGCCGACGTGCCGCTGTCGCCGCTCCCTTACCGGAGCCGGCCTAACGTTGTTGATGATAGTCGGGAAGTCTTCGTGCATGTGCCCCTAAGGACCAGCGCCCTAGAGCTGAAGTTGTCGCCATTGAACCCTTGAATTGATCTGAAACTTGTAATACCAAACCTAGAACACACATAGACTGGACGAGATCCACCACTCCATGGAAGCAGTGATCAGACGAATCCCCGCTCTCCTCAACGCCGGCGGCAAGATTGTCTCAGACGAGGTGGAAGAGGAGACGGGTATACCTTATTCTTGTCCCGCTCAACGCCGCCATAGCCACCATAGCTTAGATGTCGGTTGACCAAACTCTAACTTTAGGGACCTTCTACAACGCCGAGTGTAGGTCCTAGGTCCCCACCCCCTCCTGTCGCTGGAGCGACCAACAGAGGAGGCGGGGACCCTTCGATTCCCAGACGTAGACGGCGGGGACGAAGTAGATTGCGGCGGATGCTAGGGTTTTTGTAACATCCAAAAAATATTAAACTTGGATCATCAAACTCTAATCTTCAAAATTAGGGTTAACAAAAACTTTTCTAAATAAAAATATGAAAGCATGCGTGTGTGTATGCATTCCAATTTGGATTCTTTTGAATTGCCTTGTTTATGTATTTATTTGCTTGTAAAAGGATTCTTAGGTGAAATAAACATCATCTAAACAATCCCCACACTTTTCCCAAAGACAAATAAATCAAAACAAACAAAATAAGGGAATGGTCACTTTGGCCAATTTAACTCTCATGCCTACTTTGGATGTCTATAATTTTCAAAGCCTAACAGAAACTTGTTTGGATCTTTGCAGCCCTTGATATTACTCATAACAAAGTACCAAGGCCCACTTTGTGATCATCCAAAAACATTTGAATGCATAGTTTAAAGGACAGTTCAAAATTGAATCTTTATCATATGGGAAGATCCCACTTTTTCAAAAACCACTCAAACAAGCTCAACTTTCAAAACCCAAGCATTCACAGACTCACCAGCACCTGCTTAGCACACCCACCAAAAATCTTTTCAAAATTCAAAACTTAAGTTCTTGCGGCCATTTCATCAAACACTTGGAGGCAACAAATCAATCTGGCCAAACTTCACTGTTTTGAGCAGTAATTTGGCTAAGCCATGTTCACCATTGATCATCCTTGCCTCCCTCAGTGCCAACCAGTGCTTGGACAAACTCTAGCCCCTATCTCTTGCTCCATGCCCTGCCAACCCAAGCACCCCCTTGCCAGCCGACCATGGCTAGCTAGCGAGAGCAAGCACCAAGCCAAAAACGCATGTCTAGGACACAGCCCACCGTCCACCGCCACCCCCTGTCCAGCGCTCAAACCTTGCCAGCCCCTGGACCACACGCATAGACCATGCCAAGCTCGCCAGGAACCATGTCGAGCGTGCGCCAGAGCGCCACCCTCGACACACGCCCACAGACCGCGCGCCGCCCTCGCCGCGTGCACACACGATCACCACCGTCCCAGGAGACCGCCAGACATCCCCGTTTGCTGCCCCATGCCTCACAGCCACCGCTCACCGTCGAAGACGCCGCCTCTGTCGCACAGAGCATCGCACGTTCCAAACCGTTTGCCACCGCCCCTACTCGCGCATTAAAGCCATAGAATATTAAATTCAATAACTAATTATTTATAGTTATTATAAATAGTTCGCCATGACTTCGCCGGCGGAGCTCCTCCACGCCGAGACATGCCCACGCCTCTAGTTATGCTCGCTGTAGTTGCCGCCGACTTCGTTGCCGTTTTCGCCGCCCGAACTTGGCCGAAATATGTTGTATTTTTCACTGCATGCCAAACTATGTTTACATTTACACCGAACTATGTTTAAAATTTCGTCGAACTTTTGCCTTAAAATGTTTTGTATTCATAGTATGCCGAACAATGCCAAAATCTGGACGAACTTGAGCCGAATTCGAACCGACTTTGAGTAGAAACGGGCATGCCGGGAACTCGGGTCGAGAACGCGGGTGGAAAACTCGGCATTACCAGGCCAAAAACGAGTTTCGTCCGGCCAAAGTTTGGTCTAAATTTTGGCCTAGGCTCGCCCAACTAGCGGAGATGCTCTTGGCTGCAGCCCACCCGCTAGATCCTTTTCTTTTCACCCAGCGACAGACTTCCGTTCGCACCAGAGAAAAAACCCCAAATCCCGTCGTCTCCAAATCGAAGAAAAGCAACAAAACTGGCAGAGGCCTCCATGCGGAAGAATTGGCCATCATCTGGCCGTCGGACTCACATCTCCGCGCTACCTCGTCCCGACCGCCAGCCTCCGCTCCTCCATGTTGTTGCTGTTGCGCGTGGCAGCGCTCTTCGCTGCCGTCGGTCTCGACGTCTCCGGCGCCGGCTGGGCTCTCGGCACTCGTCTAGAGCGTTGGTCTAGGCAGAGCGCGACCGTCGGCGAGCTCAGTTGGCTGGCTTCTCACATCTAGTCCTGAGTATTTTGTATGTGGACTGTGTTGAAGTGTATAAGTGGATTGCACTAGCCCTTTCCATTAGTTCGGACTTTTGGTTGCGTTGGCTAGTGCATGAAGCTTGACATGGTATCAGAGCCTAAGTTCTCGACTTCGAGTCCTGGCTTTCGCAATTTATCCTAAAATTGATGTTGACCCCTCTATGTCCACGTATAGGCCTCTTGAGTCATACGTGAGTTTCGCGCGTCGTCGCTCTCTTCCGGTTGCACGTGCTGACTTCTCCCCGTCACACGTGAGAGGGGGTGTTGAAGTGTATAAGTGGATTGCACTATCCATTTCCATTAGTTCGGACTTTTGGTTGTATTGGCTAGTGCATGAAGCTTGACAGACTGGAACTCGCCAGGATTTAGGTCGGTGGCATGCTGGGGTGGATATCCGGGGGTTGTGCTCTGTGCTGGGTCGCTGGGCGCCATGATGCGGTTGTCAGGGGCGCGTCCGTTCCTGTGCTACAACAGCTCGACACTGCCCGTTCTGATGGCGTGGATAGCCATTGATAGCCGCACACCTCACCCAGCTCTTCCCATAGTTGGGCAGCCGGTTGCGCCCGTCCCTGCTCTGTCTGGCCAGATCCGCTCTTAACCCTCGCATCCCGGTCCTCTACGACTGAATCAGGGTTCTCCATGTGAGGATTGCACGCGACGGTACCGTTGGTCGTCGCCGCCTCGATTCCATCGCCAGCGAAACTCCGGCCAGTTTATGTAATCGATCTAGATTCGATATTCGACTTTTTGCTTCGATTTCTGTGGGAATCGTGTGAAAAGGAGGACTATATAAGGGCAAGAAATCTGGAATAGATTTGGCAAGATCGGTGCACCGCCGTCATGCCATGGTCGGCCTCGCCCCTCCTATATGAGTGCGCGCGCTCCGGCGACCTTGACAGCTTCCCCATGCCATGGTCGGCCTCGCCCCTCTGTATGCGTGCGTGCTCCAGCCCTTCTCCGGCGACCGCGACAGCCTGCCCGGCGTTCTTCCTCCCGTTCGCCTCTGATCAAAGATCGACAAGATGATGCACTGCTTCTGCCCAATGTGCGGGCATGGGTGATCTTTGTAGTTGGCGTACTCGTTGGGATCCTGGCCACACCACTTGTTGCACGCGCACGGCACTCAGGCCCAACCGCTTGAAGTGGAGGTTCGGAATGTGTTGACATGTGGGAAAGAGCAGCGTGGCGTGGTCTAAGATGTGGTCGCGAGGACTAGGACCTGGTAGCCAAAGAGTGATTCTTTCCAGAAAAAGAGAAACATGGAACATGGATTCTCACGCAAGATATAAATGACGATTTTCTTTCTGCAATATGTCATCAAATGATTGATTTTCTTTTCATCATGCATGATCTGGAGCATTTATTCCTGATTAAAGACTCGATTTATTCCAACAAGATTCTAGGAAACCATTTATATAATCTCTTGTACTAAAACTGAGGTAGTAGCTCTGAAGCATTGTTTTTTTACCACTGAGAAGGATCAACTGTATCTAAACTTGGTTTTGGAGTAAATGCCTGAAACTGTCATGGTGTTATCAAGCATTGCAACAATATGAACCAGCGCATGCCACTTATCTTTTTAAGCTGCCTACATTTAGATAATATTACTGGATATTTTTTCTATAATAGTACCATGTTCACTTGCACGGGAAAGCGGCTCTTTTTAAACCGCCTTGGCTGGCTCCAAATCGAGTTGATTTGGTATTTCTTGAATTAATTCAATATTTATTTTTGGGATTATTGATGGCATCATTCAAATCTTCTCAAGCCTTCCGGTACTTATTGTCATATCAATATTTTCTTATTTTCTTTTGTACTTGTAATAATAGTAAGTTTGATGGAATAATTCTTAGTGATGACTCTGAAGTAGTAGTTATTTTCTTAGTCGTTGGGTATTTAATATTTATTTATCCATTTAATTCATTGACATTGGCGTATATCTCTCAGAATAAATTAGGACAACTGAAGATATCTCATTAGAGTGGTGGAAAGAAATGAGAGATGTGACAATTTGTGGCCACATAGTCATGTGATTTGATCCATCGCAAGCCAGAGACGGTTCCTAGAGCTGGGTTATGTTATATTGCTTGTCTTTGTCATATATCTCTCAGAATAAGTTAGGACTGTACTAGCAGCAAAATGATACCAACTGATGATGTTTCGGTGCAAAGAGTCAATTTGTGGCCCCATAGTCATGCGATTTGATATGTAACAACACACGAATATTTTTTAGACAACCACCACGAGCAATGATGGCTTGCCAGATGTTCCATCGAATTTGACCCAACAACCATTTCTCACGGTGAGTCTGCCTCTATCTCGGATGTTTTGCCTTCCTCATCGAAACCCACCTTCTAGGCATCATTCTCCCCGTTCCACCAACTTTGATAGAAGCTCGCACCATAGCAACGCACGGGCATTCAACTAGTAGATAGATAGATATACCTAATACCTACTCCCTCCGTTTCAAAATATAAGATGTTTTAGCTTCGTGAAGAAAATGTATCTAGACTTGTTTTAGTATATAGGTTCACTCAATTTTGGGATGAATCTACACACTAAAAGAAGTCTAGATTTATTTTATTCACAAATCTAAAACATCTTATATTTTAAAACGGAGGGAGTACTTCTTTACTATTAAATCTATCTCTACTATATAATTTGTCTAGAGGTGGTTTTCGTCCTCCTAAACTTTCGTCCGTCGCGTTGGTTTTTCTCGTACGTTGTCCGGCCTACTCCCGTTAGCGAGCGAACCCTCAAGTTCCGTCGATGTCCTCAACCGAGTCCAGCACAAAAACCTCAATAGAATCCATTAGAAATACATATCCGCCCCTCTGTCGCTTTCATAAAAAGCTAAAAGCATTGATTCCAAGCCGTACGGGAACACCACCTCGTGGGCGGATCGGAGCCTGCAGCTCCGTCAGGCCAAGACTAGAGGCTGCAAACCACAGCCGGAACGACTAGAGGCGGCAGCGAGGCCATCCGACGACAGGAATCGCGATCTTGGCATGGCGCAGCCTCCAACTATGGCGACCACAGCCGGAACGACCGGAGGGAGACATGCGACGAAGCCATACGGCGACGGAACGGGAGACGCGATCTTGGACCAGAGGCGCGAGGCAAGGCT
Organism: Avena sativa; assembly: GCA_916181665.1. Classification (NCBI taxonomy): domain Eukaryota; kingdom Viridiplantae; phylum Streptophyta; class Magnoliopsida; order Poales; family Poaceae; genus Avena; species Avena sativa. Next base: position 146,730,327 of record OV702283.1, on the reverse strand, counting down.
GTCCGGAAAAGGGAGTTGATCTTGGCATGGAGTAGCTCTAACTATGGCGATGAATTGACGCGTGACGTTGCGGCAAGGCCATCGGCTCCTACGGTCGTCGGCCTCGTGTTTTCGTCACCTCCGACAAAAGGCGCGAGGTTCGTCTCGGCCAAGCAAAGAATGAGTCAGCCTTGATTAGCAACTTTACGTCCCTGCATGGATGAAGTTTGTACCGTTCTCTGGTCTTCCATGCATTGGTCTGAAACGGGAGATGGAGCTCGCCTCCTCACCTTCATGGCGGAGGATAAGGAGCACCACAGGTGCCGCCTGCTACGCTGCTCCGACTTGACGTTGGCGGGCGCGTGCTTACCAGCCTCCATGGCTTCCGTCCACGCCCTTGTCCAGGTGCTTAGCGAAGTCGCAGTTTGCATGCTCGCCACTAGCTTCTCCGTCGCGATTCTGGAGCTCAGCTCCTACCTACCAGTGCATAGCAATTGCTTCTGTATGTGCTCATGCTGTGCTACGGAGGATTGAAGAATTTTGCATGGTCATTTGTCACTGGACAGCATGCCGATGTATCCAGCCGTCCCGATCATGATCAATATGGCAATGATAGATGTGCTCCGGTCTCGATTCATTGGGTTTGAGGGGTAGCGGAACACGGCAGAGATCCTGGCGGCCTCCGGCTGTCACAGGAAGCACAGACCTCCAACAGTGTCGAGCGGCAGCAAACGAGGCTTCATCCCTTGCTCTGCACTTGTGGTTGTCAACCATGTACTCCTTGTCGTTCTTCTATTCACGGTTAGTCTTAATTCATGCTAGCTCGTTGATTTATGTAGCTTCTGTTACAGCCTTTTTAGAAGTAAGGATGAGGATTTTCTTTTCATGGAAAGCGAGAGTATGAGACTTAGAGGCCCTTCCTGTTCCGTGTCAACTCAGTCCAGCTAGCTGAAAAAAAGGGAATGCAACACAAACGGAAGGAACAATTAATTTTTTTTTCTTTAGTCTAGACTTCTGTTTAGGTCGGTATTTCTTGTAGTAGGAATGAACCAAGTTCAGATTTAACCTTGGCAGATAAATTTGAGACGATTTAGATTTTGATGAATGGGGTTGTAATAATCTCTATTTGGCGAATTTAGGATTTTTTGTGAATTTGAGAAGGTTTAGATTTGATTCCAAAACTAACACATACATAATTAATTGGTGTTGTTGGACTAGACTGGAAAAATATGTACTCACTCCGTTCCAAGTTAAATGTCATTGCCAAGATTCATACGTATAACACATGACAAATCTGTGACATCTAATTCAAGAAAGAGAGGATATTAAACATAAAAATATTAGAATGAAACAAACAAAGAAAATAAATAAAAACCAAATACTTTTAATGCGTGTGTTTTTTAAAACTATAACAATCATTTTATTTATTTTTTAAATTTTCCGTTGCAACGCACGGACATTCGGCTAGTCTATACCTAATAATAAAGGACGAAGTGTTTCTACATATTACACCAAAATGCTATTTCTTTTCTTTTCGTTGGCCGAACCAGGTCTATGTCCTGAAAATCTGGGCTTCATACGTTAACTGGGCCACAACACGCGCAAGTGGTCGCTCCCTAAGCTAAACAAACAATAGCTAATTTGTAGGTCTGTACGCATCGACACGAGGACGAGTTAATCCCACCTCGCTCCTTTACAGTGGATCCTACCAATTCATATACGTTCTCAAGGTGCTTGAAATCAGCAAGCGATTGGAAATTAAAGAAGCAGCACCACTGTTGATTGATCTCTGAAATCAAGTGATAGTAGAAAGCAATTAAATTCCACATGTTCCCAGCGGGGGGAGAGAAGCCAAACTGGCTTAGACCGGAGGAAGACGAGGTGGGTGGGGAAGGTCCCAGACCAAACAAGGAGAATCAGACCGTCTCAATGGCGACGTGCGGAGGCGAACAGGTCGGGGACGAGCACATCAAAGACGGGATGGCGCTGGTGCTCATGGTCGAGGCGGAGGGAGCCCGCAGCGGCGGCGCGATGCTCTTGCAGGCGGTGGCGGCCTATGCACGGCCGGCGAGAAGGGGCGCTGAGGCGGCGGCGCTAGGGACAGACATGGAGAGGAGCAAGAGGCGCGATGGGAAATCGAAGAGATGGAGGCGATGGGGGTAGGTGATGACCGCGGTGCACACAAGGGCAGGATCCGCGGTACACATGACGTGCGACGAAGACATACGTGGGGGCCGCTAAAACCATGTTAAGTTTCTTTGTGTGTGCGTTTTGTGCTTAATGTCAAATTTTACTTTCCTATATAATGGAGGACCAGTTTATCATGTATGCCCCTTCCGCGGCACTGCAGATACTAGATGACGAGGATGTTTAGAGACTGAATAGAAGGACAATGATTTTTATTGCAGTCAGGCAAATCCAACTGCTGATCCCACTGATTGATTCTGCTAGCTCGAGCGCTGCCTCAACCTTGCTTGGCTGCCATGGACTATATCCACCACCTCTTCCGTGTTCTCATCACAACCTGGCTCAGCTACATGGGCATGGCCTACGGTTTCTCCTGGGACATAGAATCCTTGCTGCTGCACATGCGCTTCCAACCAACTGGATCTATGGACTCAATTAGGATACGTATGCATGCAGATCTATTATTGATGCATGACAACAGAAGCAATCTCTTCAGATGTCACTGTTTAAATTGCAAGTTAATTCTTTTGGATGTCAACAAATCCGGTAATTTCATTTTCCTAAAAAAATATCAGCAGCAAGCTCTATAGATGTGACTGTTTGAATTGCTCACTTCACAAAAAGATGAAAGAGAAGCATACTGAGAAAGAGGAAGAGGGGGTTTGGAGTAAAGAAATATTCTGTTTGCGAATTTGAACAATCAATTGATCGAGGAGCGCATGTCAACGAGCAAGTTAAAAAAAATATCTATGCTGCGACGTGTTATTGATTTAAAAAACTCACTACGACACAATAAAAAATAACTTTTTCCGCCGCAACGCGCGGGCATTTTGCTAGTACTATTAAAAGGCTTACAGGTCTTGATGGTTTGGTACGTCATTTTTAGTTTCCGATTCTACCCCTAAGTGTTGGTAAATATTAGCTTTTGCCACCGCTTAGTAAACTACACGGTTTGTCCATGGGCCCGGCTGAGGCTGGGCTGAGGGTCTGTCTCCAGACTCTATGTCAACATCCATCTACATACCCTCGTATATATACATGGCCGTGATGGTCTTCGGAGAACGAGGGCATCGCTCTAAACACTGACCCTGGGCCCCTCACGCTCCCTGCGTCAGCCGATGCCTCCTTCCACGCGTTCAGGGAGTTGCATCTCAGCCACAAGCGACGACTGGGGATGGGACCGCCTCCCTTGCTTGAAGAGGCTTTGGATCGAGTACCTGGTGGGCGTGGCAGAGCTGAAGCTCGACGTCGACGAGCTCGAGGAGCTGATGATCGTGGGCGCGCGCGACCTGCACTGCCTGGTGGTGAATGCGCTATGCATGCGCAGGCTCTGCGTTACAACTGCTCCAGCCTGGAGTCCGACAAGGGAGGAGCTGGCCATCTCCGCGCCGGCGCTGGAGGTGCTCACTTGCTCCAATATGTGCAATTTCCAGGCCTTGCAGTTCGACGCGCCGTCCGTTCGGGAGATCAGGAAGCTTCAGCAACGAGGCATCCATATGGATCATGAAGCAGGTAAATGTCCTTAATCTGCACCTGCGTGTCTGTCAGGTAAGCTTCAAACGCATACCCTATAAAGCCTCTAAATGTTCAACCTAAAATTTATCTAATCTACTTCACTGAGTTTGGTAGATCACCATCATTGTTCCAACTTCTGACATTCTTGGACAGTACAATCTGACTTTCAAATGTTTACTTCAGTTATTATATGTTTTAACCATCTTATTATGGTCAGAGTTAAGTTGGTTAAGAATATCGAGAAGTTCATCTAATTCACATCACTAGCTAGGTGCAGTTGTACCATGGATATATATGCACACGTGCTAACTAGCTTCCTTCACGTCGTCGGCACATAGCATATGGTCTATTATATATCTATCTATCTACTAATTTACAGAACGGTAGGTTCGTCCTCCCAGTTTCGTTCCGATTTTTCGTTGGTCGATTTTGCCCCTGCACTTTGGTGGATATTACCCACCACTGCACCGGTAAGTACCGCTTCGTCTATGCCCGGTCAAATTCGTTCGCCTCTCGCGTTCCGTGTTCTCCCGATACGTCTTCCGCTTCGTCCTTCGTCGCCCCCATCGGTCCACCTTCGTCGCGCATTGAAGAAAGGCCGGAGCCACACGGCCTGCAACTACTCTGTGATCCTCGCATGCCGCGTAGATTACGCCGCCAATCCAAATCCAGTCTTCATCGCCGTGTCCCTCTTCTTCCTCTCTCACGCCGCGTGACCTCCTGCTCCAAACTCGCCGCACCCAGTTTGCCCAGCCGACGCGCCGCCGGCCAAATCCGGTTGTTCTTGATCTGGTGATAGCAGGGGCAGATCGGATGGGACACGCCGCACCGCCGGCCCAATCTCCTCCTGCACCCGCCGCTCACCGGCACCATCATGGTCAGCGCCATCCAAGATCTGTCCCCGTGCACCACTTTTCTTGATGGAGGTATGATCGGTAGGTTTAGTTCTGCTCCGAACCAATCCATTCCCTTTCAAATCCTCTCTCCTCGCTAGATTTTTCGTTTCTAATTCCAAATCCCCCGCTGCATCTGTCGACCGAAACTGGAGACCACCACCACTCGAGGGGCAGCGGTCATCACCGCATCCTCCCCTCTCCTTGATTCGCCAAGGGAGGCGACATCAACATCCAGGTCCTCCATAGATGCAGGTAAGGTATAATATTGCACGCACGTTCTCTGTCGGACCTAATTTTCTCTCCTTGTTGTCAGGCTGCCAGCGCCAAGGAGAACCCATGAGGAGTTCTCCAATAGTTACATGTCTGGACCGATGCAAAACTACTCTGGTGAGGTTCTGCATATCTCGAAGTCAAAAATGTACTAATCCTATGTATGTGTGTATTAGTGCAAAAGGGGCTGCCTGCACATCATCCATCCCTGCAAATATACTAATCATGCTTCCTTTGCTTGGTCTTTATTTGATTTGAATCCATCGGCATCCACTCCAATTCACCAGGGTAACCAAAAATTGAACTAGCAATTGTAAGTTCTATCCCCTTCTGTTTGGTTATCTTTGATCTGGCATATAAATAATCACATTAACCGTACGAATTGATCTCTAGGTTCTCTTTAGAATAAAGAGCGGAATGAGGTTTTAGTGATTTTGTATTTAGCACATCATCAGCCAGGTACGAATCCTTTCCACAACAGCCAAGCGTGATTGGACTCTATGGAGAAGTTGATTGACCATCAGGCATTGTCTGGTCTGACTACGAACAAATAAAAAGGCATCTAATTGACATCTCAAAGTGTTAGCATATAATACGCGGTCATCTATATTTTTCATCTAATCTTAATTTGAGCAATGCCTTTTTTACCAAATGTTTTTTCCCTGTACAGGCTAGCAAACACGTGAACTTGAGAGGCTGAAGAATCATTTGGCAGAGTAAACAAAAAATGATGTAATCTCTTTTTCCCATAACAATCTATTTTGGAGTCTGCATGCATGGATGCAGTATGCATATATTCAGTAAAGTCGTTAGATGTTGGGTACACAAATTAAGGTACTGTTGCTTGAGTTTTATGTTCATATTGTGTGTTTGTGTTCACTTGACTTTCTGGTGGACTATAGCGTTGAAACTACAGAAAGAGTGTGCCTGTTTTTAGTTGAAAAATCTTGTTTCGGTAATTTTTGTGCAAAAATGTATTCAGGTGCCTAACAAATTGGAGGCTTCTAGCATTAGTACTTTGCTGACAAGCTTACATAACATTGACAGTTGAGATGCCGCATATTGAAGATTTCAATTGTATATTGTGAAGACCTAAATATTATACCGCACACTAAGGCAAGAAGAATGTGACAGACGAAGAAAGTCCGAACAACTTTGTTATGTCGAGGAGAATCTTATTTTGTTTTTCATGGCTTAACCTGGAGACACGGGGTTTGCAGACCGTTTCATGTTTCGTGTGGCTTAACCTGGAGACATGGGCTTCAACTCAAATAGTTTATTCATGAAATCTTCTTAAACTGTTTACTGTTACTAATTTAAATGATTTTAAGATTCATGTTTTTTGCTGACGGTCTTTGTTGACGAGTTCTTGAAAAAGTAGATCGACGATAGACATATGATAACGGTCGCTATCTTATGTGCTCAGGTATACTTCATCGCATCATGGAGCAGATAAAATAATTAAGAATTTAGTGTCTATTCTTTTCTCGCTTCTTGGATTTCCAGTTTGCCACTCTGTTAGTACTAGCACATTTTTTTGCCTTATTTCGTCGAAAACTATCTTATATTCTGCTCTTGCATGCTTACAAACACTTAGTATTCCATTTTCCATGACTTTTGAGCTGACTGCCGGAAGATGATATCTAGGACATATGGTCTTATTCTCTAGCATATGTCAAGAAGGAGCTTTTATCTTTGCCGTGAAGTGTGCATTCAGTTGGGTTGAAGTGGGCACACAAATCCCTAGAGGAAGATGAGTCTCTGACTTTCAGACTTGGATATCATTCGGTACCGTCTTAACACAATGTTGAAGTATTTATGTTTCTTCAAATTTTATAATGGCACGACCAAGATCAAATCCTACCTGTCTTGGTTTCTGCAGGTTCCATCCATGCAACAGTTGCACCTTCATGTTATAAGTCAGGATTTCAGCTCACCCAACTTGAAAAATAAGAAGCATTGGAAATTTCTTCACCACCGCGCTTTTCCTCGATTCTGTTGATGTCATGGAGGAGGTCGACCAACCCAGATGAGGATCTTCTCGCAATGGACCTAAGGTGACAAAGATGCAGGAGCTCCCACCCGAACATCCCAAAGCTCAAATCCCACATCGCAGCCTGTAAGTCCTCCTTCCCTCCCATCTTCTAAAGAAAGACAAGCTGTTGACACTGTGTGGCGGATATTCAACACTTATATGACATGTGACTCAAGTAACTCATTATTTTCATACATGTGACTGTTCTGTAGAGAGTTGTAGACCTTCTCCTAAATATTCGATGAGAAATGATTCACATACGTTTTGCATCTACTTTCATGCTTACCCTGGTTTCACAATTTTTTTTACTGAATAATGGGAACTGAACTAAACTTTAACTGAATTTTGTCTAAAAGATGCAGTTGTGCAGGTGGTGGCGGAGCATAAATTTTACCAGCCAGTAGCAGGACATATGAGCTACCGGAGATGAAGGGCGTGGCTCAGCTGCGACAGGCGGCAGCGGCGGCTGCCGAGCTAAGGAGCTCCGGGGAGTAGCAGCCGGCCGAACAGAGAGTAGCAACGGCTATTGTACGTGGATAAGGAGCAAGCAACCCACACCGCTGGGCGAGCGGTGGAGCTCCTCCGCAACAGATCATGAGCGCGTCCAACCAGACGAGCAGGTTGCAGATCTGGGGCAGCGATGCAACGCAGATGTTGTGCGGCGTGAGCGCGTCCACGTGCACACGGTCGGAAGTCAGGATTTTTAATCTATGCTAATTTTGGTATGATTTGAACCTATACGGATTTGTTTGTATTTGAACTTTGAATACACGCCCTTGTCAATTAGACGGGCATGAGGGAGTATCATTTTAGCTGAATTATTTCATGAAAGACAATAACTTTCCTTAGAAATCAACTTTTTACTAAAAGAATATTTTTTATTTTTTGAGGTAAGTCGTTATTATGCGAACACGGATATTGATATTAAATCTGGACAACATGAAAGCTCGACATAAACATATTTTTACATTGAGCATGATGTTCATGCCATTTCCATCAAAACGTTTTTTGGAGGGATGTCTTTGGTTTGACCTTGAAATGAAGCAACAACACAACATCGATGAATATAATCACAAAGGTAATGAGCATACATGGAGGAATTAAGATGACACATCGTTGCGTAGCGAAAGTGAGGCAGATAGAAAAATATTACGAGAAAACATTTGGGTTAATTATATTGTGCACTTCATTTTGATACAGAGCCTCCATATATATTTGTTCCTATCATGTAGAATTCATTTTGATACTCAATTTATTATTTCATGGCAACATGTGGCACTTACAATCATGTATTAATTCTATGTTGGGTATACTTGTGAACTTTGTCTGATGAGGAAAGAAAGAATTGAGAGCCCATTGCAACGCACAGGCATGTTTCCTGTATTTTGATAGTGGCCCAAGCGCATTATTTGAAACTTGACAATTTGTCCTTTTTAGAGGCAAAAGTGTGGCGACAGGAGTTCATGGACCAATCTTTTGAGGATGCCAAGGTATATTTGTATTTGTGTAACATATAATATGTATGAACTGAGTTCCTATCCATGCGACTAGAGATCTTTGGCTCGAGCTTCAGTACTCTTGTTATTTAAAAAAATTAAAACCATATTTGTGAGTTTAAAAAAATATTTTAAAATAATTTTGGATGTAGCTCATGATGTATTCCACATATGTGCAAAAAATCAATTTCAAATACTTTGTATTCTGAGCTTTACAAAAATGACAAAAGGTGTAGATATGTGTAAGTATATCATTTCAAAATCCCAAATTTTATTAGATTTGTCATTTGTGTGTAGGCCAAAATATATAAAAAATTCATGCCACGATTTTACATGCTTGTGGGATACAATATTTATTATGTTCAGAATTATTTTAATATATCTTTAAAATCTGTAAAATATGATTTTAATTTTTTTAAAATAAAGAGAGCGCTTGTGCTCGGGAACAAAAAACACTTTCCACTATCCATGCATCATATTTTGTTCCACACCATTATTTAACATTCGCTCTTTGTATCATCATCTATTTGGACATCACCTCAATGCTTTATTCGATCGCAACACAAATGGTTATATTGCAAAATAAGTGGCAACTTTCTGATTATCTTTTTACAAGATTGTTGTATAGACATTTAGTGCAACATCTAAGGATGAAATACCGGATGTAGCCAATATATTTTTAAGGGAAAATTTGGTATGTCACTGTCAACTTATAAATTTGGACCAATGCGTTAACTTATAAATTTTAACCCGTTGCAACGCACGGGCACTTTACTAGTATCTACTAATTTACACAGAGGTAGGTTCGTCCGTTTAGAGTTTTGGTTCCGATTTTTGTTTGGACGATTTTACCCCTGGCAGTTCTAAGATATTACAAGGATGCCACCGCTAAGTACTTGACGTAAGATTGGGACCGCTCGTCACCTCCCCAGAATTTCCGTCTGTCAGGAAAAGACGATTTTGCCCTTGACAATTTGGAGATATTACTAACACTGCCACCGCAAAGTCAATACTCTGTAACTCCGCTCGCTCCAGAGAAGGTTGGGGACGAGGCGAGGCACCGAAGAGGAAGCAGGGCTGGCGGCCAGAGTCGGGGTTGAGGCGACCGACGACGAAGATGGGGATGTCGAGGACGCGGAGGTCGCACGGGAGGAGGTTGTAGGTGGCGTTGTCGTGGCCGTTGGGGAAGCGCGGCTCGGTGGCTCGAGGTCGATCTGCAGCGCATGGCTGGGGGCAAGGAGGTTGCAGGTGGGCGCCGCCGTGCGCGAGGACGAGGGCGGGGATCCGCTAGGGAGGCCGGGCGACGGCACTGAGCGAGGGAGGGAGGAGGCTAGCAGGGAGGCCGACGGGGAACGAGCGGGCGATGCGGGGCTCGAGATCCCTCCACTCAAGGCAACAAGAAGAAGAAGGAGGACCCGATCGCTTTTCTTTAGGTAGTAGCGGGGGCTTCTTTGCATGAACGCCAGGAGGTGGGGGAGATCAATCCAGACGTGTAGTTGGTGTTGGGTCTTTTTTTTGAAACATGTTGGTGTTGGTCCTCCGTGAGCCGCTGCTCCACTCTTTTTCCCTCTTTTCTGTTAATGGTGGCTGGATTGGAGGGTATGGGAGTGGCGCTGAGGCATGGTGGCTGGATTGGAGGGGAATAGCCAAGCTAGCTCAGTCCGGCTCTGCTAGCTTACGGTAGCTGCATCTACTCATGTACTTTTTATGTCTCAAAATAGATTTCATAATGCGGATACAAATTGTGGTTTGAGATGTACATGACTAAGAACATCAAATAGGAACATACCCTTCTTCTATCAATAACAAGGAAGAAAAATAAGACAAGTGATTACCAAAGGAAAGAAGGATGCGCCAGTCTCTACATATCAACCCAAAGATGGTATTGCTGGATTCAAATACGATAATGCTGAAGTTCGATAGAATAATTCTTAATGATTAATACGAAATAGTTATTTCTTATTCGTTCAATATTGATTTGTTAGCAATCTATATCTGAGAATAAAGTAGGAATCTAAGCAATGATAAAAAATTATGCCAACCATGTGTTGGTGGAGCGGTGAAAAAAAGATATGCAAAAAAGAAAAATAGAAGAATATCCATACTTATCTTATAGTTATGCAATATGACCCGTAGCAACGCACGGGTATTATGCTAGTATTTAATTATTCTGCTTAAGGTCGTGATGGTCACCCCAGTTTTTCGTACGTCATACTTCCTAGGTCATGAAACGATCAATCCGATATGCTACACGCATCCATGAAAGTGGACCACGATGAGGGAAGCGACACATCTGGACATACATGTCTGTCGGCGGGCTTGTGTGGAGGGAAGAGCCCTGTGGCGCGCGTCAGTGAAAAAACGCGCAACAGGCGGTGGGCGAGCAGAAGCATAGCTTCGATTGGAGATTCGATGCCTCGGGAGCGGGCGTTTATTCAGCCGTGTAGGAGTAGCTTCGTCTTGACTTGCTCTGTGTCTCTCCCATAGGAGACCAGAGCGGCGACTCTAACCCTATCTCCCCTCCCCCCCCCCCCCCCCCACCACACACACACACACACACCCTCGTCGCCGTCGAGCCCTTCCTTTCCTCGAAGCGTCGATGTCCATGCAGGGTAGAGCTCTCTATGGCAGCGGTGTGATTCGGTGGAGGCTCACGGGGCCTAGCACGACGACGACCGGTGAGCGGTGAACTCTTGCAGATGGAGGCCCCGATGAGTTCCATGAGTGGCAGTACGGCGGGCAAGCGGAAGCATGGCTTCGATTGGGGATTCGGTGCCTCGAGAGCGAGGGTTTATTCAGTCTTGTAGGGATGACTTTTCACTGGCGGAAGGTGTTGCATTCGAAGCACAATGGACAAATTTGACATCCAAAACTCGCGCAAAAATGTTGGTAGTACATAACAAGATACTACATATTCCAGATTTTAAGAACCCGTAGCAATCGCACGGGTATTCAGCTAGTTTATTATTAAAAGGCTTACGGTCTTGATGGTCTGGTAAGTCAATTTTTTTTTTCTAAATATACCCCTTTACAGATAGGAGATACTACACCTTTGCCACCGTCAAATGAATTTTCCTGGATGACGTGCGGCGGAGAAGACACGTGCGATTTGCAAGGGATCTCTTGCGTGCACGTCTGCACGACATGGACTACAATCCTGACTGGCAAGGGCATGCAAGCGTCGCACCACCGGAGACGTCGTCGGCCGGGCCAAGAACTAGGCGCCCACGGCTGAGCCCGTTGTGCTTCACGTCCAGCACATCGAAGTGCCGAGCACGCCGGCCGACGACAACATGCGTGAGGTTGGCAGGCGACCGGCTGGCCGGTGAGGTTGCAGAGCATGTCAGGGACCTGCCCGTGGAGGCGATTACAGGCAAGATTGAGCTTCTCGACACTGCTGGTAGGATCGAGCCAGAGTCAGCTTGTTCATTCCGGCAGCGCCATGGCGGCCAGCCAAGCTAGCCAATCCAATTAAACAAAAAATAGGAAAAACTAAAGAAGTACTACATCTTAACCGCGTAAGTCCTCCATGGACGAGTTGAAAAGGCTGGCCTGCTCGTGGTAGCGCCACGGCAACCCCATCTTCCACTGATTCTCCTCGAATGGTCTAACGGCTGCCCTGCATGCCCGAAATTGGATCTACCCAAAGCTCGTCGTGATTCTCCATAAAAAAATTCTGTCGACAGGTGATTTATGCCAAGTGAATGTATGAAATTTTAATAGTATCTTCTTTTCTGGTCAGTCTTTTCTGGTACTAAAAAAATGCCAACAGAATGCCATTTACTTACTCTTCGTTTCTTCTGTTTGGAGCAAAATTTAGAAAAAATAACATGATTTGATTGCTAGCTATTAGCAATAATGCTATCACTAGGATGGACTACTGTGCCTTCAAGGAGTTGATGAACAAGGGGACACCAATGTAAATTTATTGTGATATATCAACATTATGGTGTACCAAATGTTTGTGTTTGAGAGATTCAGACATACAAAGATTTCATAGAACACAATATAAAGTGGGATATATAAAGTACTCCCTCTGTTTCAAAATATAAGATGTTTTAGGTTTGTGAAGAGAATGTATCTAGACTTATTTTAGTGTGTAGGTTCACTCTAAACTCATTGAACCTACACACTAAAAGAAGTCTATATATACTTTCTTTACAAATCTAAAACATCTTATATTTTGAAACGGAGGAAGTAATAGTTTGCCACGGCCATCGGAATATAGGTGCAAACGAAAATGCCATTTTTTAGAGAGCTCTCCAAATGAACTTATGCATATTAAAAGTTGCCCCTCCATTCGACTTACTCTAAGGGGTTGTCAAGTACGAGATTCACGAATGGCCAATCCCTATATGGGAAACTTTCGGAAGAGATTGTTGGGTCTTCCGAATATAATCTATAGTTGGGACACCGTCACCTACGTTCACAAGGCCGACATGGCCGTGGACGTAGAGATCGCCCTCAACAATGGATGAGGTGCATGAGATTGCCATCAACCAACGCACGAGATCACCCTCGACGAGTGCACAAGATTGTCCTCGACAACACCATTCAAGTTTTCATACTTGTTGCACATGAGTTTGTAATCAAGGATGTTGGCCCCGTAGCAACGCATGGATATTATGCTAGCATATATACCTAATAATAAAGGACGAAGTGTTTCTTTCGGTCTAACACTTTTTTGAACAGATTTATTCTTCCACCAAAACCCATATAACACGTCCGTGCCACCGTACCGGTTGGAAAGGAAATAACAAACATAAATTCCGGTCGATTAGCAAACATTGTTTCCGTGTCCTACGTGCATTAGAACGTGTGAAAATAGGACTATAGATTTTTTTTTTTTGCACAACGGAACGCCCCAGAAGGGGCTGGAGCCTTTCATTAATTATTCAGAGGGTGTACAATGAAAATACAGAAGACCCCATTACAACAGCAAATAACGCATGGGTCCCTGACATTTGTAGATAGGACCTTGCTAAAAAATCGATCTTTGCAATCTAGTCCTATCTCTTCCCCGCTGTGGAGCAGAGGAAGCCGAGCGCTGCAGCCATGGTCGGAGGCGGGGACGAGACCACTTGTCTCCGGCCCAGCGAAATCCTCAGCGCCCAACTTCGAAGGGGGCCTCCGAATGGAGGTTGACTTAGTGCCGGAGCTCACCGGCTTAGAATAGGCCACCTCGGCCATGAGAATCGGCGTCTTCATGGGCGCCATTGAAGTGCTCCAGAGAGGATTGGCTCCTGCGTTCCTTTGCCGACCTGGCCAGCAGCTGACTCCACTCCCTTGTTCCCCCATCCCCACCGCGGAGATCAAAGAGAAGAGGGGAAGCAGAGCAAGCAGCGAAACCAGAGCAGCAGTGGCACGCCAGCATCGAAGCAGAGAAAGCGGCTCACCTTCGAACCCTAGGAACCTGCCACGGACCAGGGGAGGTGGGCGTAGATGATGACGATGACGACGCGCCGGGGCAGAGCACCGCTTATTGAAAGAGGCCCCACCAGATCTGCCTTCAAAGCCGAGCTTCCACCATGGGAGCTTCTTTGTCAGCAGCGGTGGAGACCGTCTGGCACCGCGGCGGAGCGCCAGACCAGCAGGCCTCTGAAGGAAGGGGAGGACGGCCTTATTGTCGGAGATGCCATACTCCAGCCTCCTCCCAAGCCGCTGCTTTTGCCACCAAAGCAGGGCAGCGAGGACGACGGGGCCATGGACGCACCGAGCTCTGCCGATGAAGCTCGGCGACCTACTCCCATACGGCACAAAGGCACAAGATCTACAAAAACTAAACCTAGATCCTATTCTACTGAAGCCGGCGCCTTTCTTCAGCCTCCACCGGACGGCATCGCCGCCGGAGGGAGCATCAGATCGGCCCGGTGGCGGTGGGTCGACTCTCAAGGGGACTATAGATTATAGCCTGGCCATCTTACGAGCATACATTGCTACCCGTGTGAAAATAGGACTATAGATTATAGCCTGGCCATCTTACGAGCATACATTGCTACCATTGTGTCATGGGCCGGTACAAACGATGTGTCCAAGCCGACGGAAACAAGGACAAATAGGCCCGGTTTGCTTTGAGCGATGGAATAAATGGCAGACATAAGTGCGATCAAGACCGTATACCACTTATGTTTAGTCCCACCCTGCTTCCTTGACCACTGCCCGCCCGGTTTATATACGTTACCAAATTATCTGATATCAGCAAGCTAATTCGGAAACATATAGCAGACAGCAGACGTCATAGCAGACAGCAGACGAGACGGTTGCCTAAATAATCTCTGCATGTGCTCTCAGCTAATTAAACGGAAAAGGAGGTAGGTAATACAAGACAGACAGCTGCGGTGGAGCTTGGTGGGGTGCATAATTAAAGGAAGACTACACCGATGATGGAAACTAAACCCATGGGGATATACGAAGGTGTGAAGGCTTGGATATCTTTGGTTTTCTATTTTCCATACAATTTTCATAAAAAAATGTGCATTTTTACAATACTAAGTGAACCACGCAGCTCACCAAAAACCATCTGGCTCCTGAGAAAACCATGTTTCGACATGTTTTCTGGTTTGGTCAAAGGGGAGTCTGTTGTGCTTAACAGACTGTTGAAGTCGCCACTTTCCTTTTTCCAATTCAATCGACGATCGGGTCCGGGTTTTTAAACTATGAATATTTAGTTTGTGGGTCCATTCTTCACACACGCGAGATGGAAGACAAACCGATCATGGGTGGAAGATGGGGGGTAAGTGTAAAACTCGGATAGTGCTGATCTCAGAGCTCGGGGTCACCCGTAGCAACGCATGGGCAATTTTCCTAGTCTATATCTAATAATAAAGCACGAAGTGTTTCTCCCGGTCCAACACTTTTTTGGACAACTTTGCCACAATGCCACACATAAGTCACATATATAATTGTTCAATTGTTTTTTATATTCAGAACGATTCGTCAGCCAGCCAATTTTATCCCTCGGCGGACCGCTCGCAGTCACACGCCGCCTGCATCTTCCGGTCAAACCACCACGGCCCTAGGTCAGTGACCGAGCTCCGCCCGCCGCCTGCTCCATCGGTCCTTCCCCGACTGCCCCGCCGCTTGACGCCCGTCTCCTAGATGGCTGGCTCCATCCACCACATCGTACTTTCCGACAAGGCCAATCCCCAAGCTCTCTCTCATCAAATCCAATCTGTTCTATTCTATTGTAGATCAATTCCATTCGGGCTTAGAAAATCTGCAATATTCAGACCATTTACCATGTCTTGTGATTTATTTTTTCACTGGATGCAGAATAAATTAGGAATTGAAACATGGTTTCTGATTTTTTTGTGCAACTTAGGTTGCCGTACCCTGCCTGAGCCCACCCGTGCGACATCACGCCACAGCTGGCGAGCTGCGAGCCCCACTGTTTAGGCACAGAGCTGATTGGGAATGGCCTCCATCTGGTCGCGCCCTATCGCCGTCAGCCGCTCCTTGCCAGAGCAGAGGCAGTGACGGTCACTCTACCTGAAGCAGTTACTCCAGCCTTTCGTGAGAAATGATTCAAGGAGAGGCCAGACAGTACGATGGAGTTCCTCTCTTCCTGGCCTGCAAGGCCATGGAAAGTTGGAAGAGTCGACTTTTGAAGGCTTCATGATATATGTATTTTTTCCAAACCACCAAGTTTATATCTCTCACTAATGCTGCTCCTGGTATGCCTATTTCTTGCATAAATCTTAGAGCACGTTTCTTGGAGAAATTGATTGTAATAATAACATTATATTAGTACTAGAATTGATTATAAAAAAGCAACTGCATTTTGTCACAGCAGTGGAAAGATTTCTATAAAAAAAAGTGTAATGTTCTTGGTTAAACTGTGAAGCCAAAATAGTTAGAGACTTGAGAGGCCGACATATTTGTATACTGATAATTTTAATAATGTTTTGTACTATATTCTGTGGAATGGGAAGCAAGTCAATGACCCCTGACCAGTCAACGTTTAGGAATTATTTACATTAAGTCGAAACAATGCCGAGTTATCATAGTTGTATCCACCTTTAAGTTTGTTATCTTGTGATCTTGAGCATACTACTAAAGAAACTTTGCAGGCATGCAACATCAAGATCATTGTGCTTAGTGGATGAATTTAGTAAGGGCACTCGGTGAGATCACAAAAAATCTCAAATCCTCCTTCCATTCTCAACATGATTCAATATTAGATGGCTCATTTTATTTGTGATTCTATGTAGATGGTATTGGGCAACTTAGAGGGACTATCAGTCATTTTTCAAATTGTGATTATCCTCCAAAGGTTAGGTAGCCAACTTGGTAAATGTTACTATCGAATATAAATTTGATAGTATTGCTTGTATGATCTTCTTTGCAGCCACACTTTGAAGTTAAGATCATTATTTCAAAGTTATTTAGCTTAGATTTTCTGCATTTCTAGCTTTGTGTTTTATTTTCACTTCTTTATTGGTTAAATTAGGCATTTTAATGCTATTGGTTACTTTGACATTAGAGTTGTGAATAATGGTACCGGAACAATGACCCCTATCAGGTTGTAGATTTGTGCATTTTTAGAACCGAATCTTTTGATTCATGATAGACAATAGCTTTTTAACTTGAAAATAAGATATGCAGAAATCTCCAGTATTGCTTGATGGTAGTATAGAACACTGAATGCACAACAAGCGCTTCTAAATCATATTGATATTTGATGCTTTCAAGTTTCAAGCATGAGGAACACAGTGTTGTCAGTGTATGGTTCTATATTTTTAATAGGGACTGGTCCTTTTGTCAACACGTCTGATGGAGATCTTCACCGGTGACTACTTATCACGGGTTAATATTTGTCGGATATGATCGGACTGTTCTAACCTTGCAAGAAGGCAGATACAGGTGAGCGCAACACTAGGGGCATGCGAGGGGAGCGGCTAGCCTCAGGAAATTTCCTGACCTAAGAGAGGGCGAAACAGCTTGGCGTTGTGGCCTAGGACAAATGAAGACCGAGTGGGGATGTCATGTTGGTATTGCAAAGCTGTTAATGACAAGATTTGTGTTCTTTGCAACTCATTACAACAAATTATGGTGTTTTATGAAAAATAGATCATGGTTGTGGTTATGCAAAAAGCTTCATTCTAGGTCTCTCCAACGGAGATTTTCTCTCACATGCACTTGTAAGATAGTAAGCATTACACACACACGTAATGGTCGTATAATAGACCGTAGCAACGCACGGGCATTCAGATATATATATATATATATATATATATATATATATATATATATATATATATATATATATATATATATATATATATATATATAATAAAAGACGAAGTGTTTCTTTCTGTCCAATTTTTTTTAGGCCGATTTACCCTCTCACTAGATCACATATTACCAACCGTACCACCCCTAAGCGAACCGTTGTTGCTGCAACCTGCCCTGAGTCAAATCCACGCCAGATCAGAAGAAGTGACTGACTCTTCTCTCGTCACTTCCTGACCCCTCCTTGAGAGTCGACCTTCTTCCTCCTTCGCCGCCCCTCTCCTCCCTCCCCGCCGGTGGCCACGCCGACCGGAGTCGAGATGGAGCAGGTGGTTGGCTTTTTTTGTTTTTAGTAGTTGTAGATCTAGCTTTCGGTGTTGTGCCCTTGTGCCGACTGAGGGTAGGTTGGAGATCTCCGGCGGCCAGATCTTCCACGCCTCATGCACATTCTGCCTCACGACGCCCCACCGGCGTGTGGTGGTGTCGGTGGAGTGGAACCGCACCTGCATCCCTCTCAATAAGGACCGTCCGCGGTGCTTCAAGCCGGTCCTTCTGGATCGAGGCCAGCTTGATGCTGCCCCTCTTCCCTCCACTGCTGTTACTGTGTGGTGGAAGACCGCAGCTCGCCGTCCAAATAAGATCCTGGGCTCCCTCTGCTGCTTCTTCTTAAGGCCTCCTCCTCCAACTTAAGGCCTCCTCCTCCAACTAGTGGCAGAAGTTTGGAGGTTGATGTTGGCCAGTGTTCTTCAGGTCAGTGGCGGGATGCTCGCGATGCTGGAAAGGTTAGTGCTAGATCTGCTTGTCTCTCTCCTCTCTTCAACCACCATGGTGGTGGGCAGGGGGAGCATGCGAGTATCTTCTGGCACGATCCTCTCCGTTGGGGAATTGCTGCAACCTTGTGGAGCTCATCAGTAGAGGACTCCTGCCGGCGATTTCTGCCTTGCCTCTGCTTCTTATGGCCGAACGGCGGTCCTCCTCGGCCACGGTCTGGTGGCCTTTCTACCTCCATCAGGGAGGCCTCTCCTCTCCGGCGGAAGGTTCTTCGGTGGCGGCGCATCAAGTGGTTCGTCCCCGATGGCGACGTCGCTGCTTCTGCCGGCGAGCTTGTCCCGGTGCTGCGGTGGAGAAGGTCCCTGAGGATTGGATTGCTTTTCATATTTTGTTTCTGGGGTCTTTGGTGTAAAAGTGGAGGTTCTGGTTGTAACTTTCTTTCAATTTTGGACCTCCTTGTAATCTGTAAACCCACCGCTAATTAATGTGCAGCTCTGGGTCCTTCGTGACGCTACCCCTTGCTTCAAAAAAAAAAACTAAGCGAAAAAAAGTTTCAAAAGAATCACAACCAAATTGCCCTCCCACTAATATCCACCGAGCCACCCTTGCCCGTACAAATTTTAAAAAAAAACGCTACCCAAGTGCTGCGGTGAGTACAAAGGGCCGGCCCACTTCTATCTTAGTTCCGATCGAATCAAAATAATAGTGCAGCCATACATGCATCAATGAGAGGAAGCATTAAATAGTCCCATATAGCTTCCTTAAACAAAATCCCACCAATTTATATAGGATCGGAAAGTGTCTGGAATCAGTAAGCTGACTCAGACTCAAATAAGTTGCACCATCGTGAATTCAAATGTGGTCGACGCCCGTCAGGAGCTTGGCCTGCAAGGCTAGAATGGAAGGAGGACTTGCACGGCTGTAACTAAAACATGATTGGGAACTTCCATCCTAGGACAAAAGAGGGCTTGCACGGTATTAAGCCGGATTTATGGGAATAATAATTAAAAGAAGACATGAACAGGCTCTCGACAGTGAGAAGGTGGAAGCTAGAAGCAAGAGAGAGGGATGCTGAAGGCGTGGATGCTTTGCTTGAACCGGTCATCCTTCTCTTTTTTTTTAATCCATTTTCTATATTTTTTGGAAAGTGAAGGAATAAAGTGGGTTTGGAGAAAAATTAACCTAGATGTCAATCGATTAGGGAAACATTTGGATTGACTAATTTTCTTATCCGCCATTTATTAGGGTGAGGTTTTGACGATGTCGTAGTCTCAAGAAGGCGTCGACAACGGCGTAGGAGCACGACAAGGAGAATTGGGTGAGGTTTTGTACAGACGATGCCTGATTTCCCTCAAAAAACACAATAGCAATCGAATCTTGTCTTGCTTTTCTTCTATGTTGTCACTGGTTTGGTTCGGGAGTCGATTTGTAGAAGGAGAGCAAGACAAAAGAGGCTGCACTCGTGGGTGTTCTAGAAGTGCAAGAGCGTCGTGATGCCCTCACCCTCACTAGCATTGTACAATTTGCTGCCCTCGTGGAACGCTGATGCGAAGGGGTGCGCAACGCGGTGGCTGGTCGAAAAAGGATGCGGCAATGGAAGATACATGCGGCAAATACCAGTGACGTCGGCTGCAAGAAGGCAAGTAAGATATGGTCAAGAGGAGACAAGCTCTGATCTTACCTTGCTTGCCATTGTTAGAGATAGTATAGAATACGAGTTATATTTTCTCAGGACTTGTAGTCCGTTTCTAGATCTTGTACCGTACGCATATAAATAAAGGTGTCCAGGGCCTCGGTAGTTATCCGAGTAGACCCGTCGTAACTTTGACATGGTATCGAGAGCCTCAACTTCTAATACATCTACCTGATCGCTAAACAACTGAGCCGTTCCATCGTCGACGTAGTCTTTCTTCCCCGCGGGATCGCCATGACCTCCTCCTCAAGCAGCAGCGGTCCTGTGATCAACCTCGGCGAGCCCCCGTCTGACAAATTGACGCGGGGCAATTATCCACATGGCGTGGACAGATCATGCCCACAATCCGCGAAGCACAACTCGTCGGCCTCATGGACGGGACTGATACGGCGCCGCCGAAGATGCTGGCCGTCGCTCCCGCCGATGCTGATAAAGACGAGGAACCAAAGATGGTGCCCAATCTTGCGTACGCATCCTGGCTGTCCGGGATCAGATCGTACTCGGTTATCTCTTGAAATATCTCTCCAAGGAGATCCTCACCCACGTCATCCGGATCGAGAGCTCAACCGGTGTATGGCACGCGGTGGAAGAGATGTTCGCCTCCCAAAATCAATCCAAGGTCACGAACCTTCGCATTGCTTTGGCGAACACGAAGAGATTTCAATTCCCAAATACCGCGGCGTTCCTGTACAAGATGCAAGGCATTGCGTACGAGCTTGCGGCTGCCGTGCGCCCTGTTCCAGATGATGAACTAATCTCGTTCATCTTGGCCGGCCTCGGCCCCGACTACAACTCCCTTGTTGCTGCCCTCGGGATAGTGGCCAATAAGATGCAGCAGAGCGAGCTATTTTCTCATGTGCACGCCTACGGTCAGCGCCAAGAGATGCTCGAAGGGCCGCCAGGTAGAGGCTTTGAGACGTCCGCAAACGCCGCCTCTCGCCAACAGCGTCCGGGTAATTTCAGCGGCAACAAGGGCGGCCGAGGTGACTACCGCAACAACCGTGGTGACTACCGCGGTGACTACCGCCGTGATGATCGACGTGATGACCGACGTGATGATCAACGTTGTCAAGGGCGAGGCGGTGGACGTGCTACACCTCTAGGAGGGGGACGCGGTCGCGGACGTGGCCGTCAGCGTACGACACCATGGGTCGACGTCGCATGCCAGATTTGCAATGGAGAAGGCCACACTGCCAAGGATTGTTGGTGGCGTTTTCCGGACGATGGCGATGACTCATATGATGACAAGGAGGCTCATGTGGCATCATATTGGAGTGGACACAAATTGGTACTCTGACACCGGTGCCACACATCACGTCACGGGCGAACTCAATAACTTGACCGTCCGCGAAAACTACAAGGGCTACGACAAGGTCAACACTGGTGGGTATGGTATGAATATTTCTCATATTGGTCATTCAATTGTTCGTAACCCTGTTCAGAATTTTCATCTCCGCAATATTTTGCATGTTCCAAATGCTTCAAAAAATCTTCTATCTGTTCATCGTTTCACACTAGATAACCGTGTCTTCATAGAATTTCATCCTTTCTTCTTTTTGATCAAGGACCAGGACACACGAAAAATAATTCATAGAGGGAGATGCGTTGGCGGTCTTTATCCCCTTATCTTTTTATTGGAGTCGTCCACCCACCCACAGAAGCATGCGTTTGTTGCCGCCAAGCCTTCTCGAGCGAAGTGGCATAGTCGTCTTGGTCATCCATCTTTTGTCATTGTTAGTCAAATCATTAGCAAAAATAAACTCCCCTACATTAAAGATTCTAGCATCGAGTCAGTTTGTGATTCATGTCAGCAGGCTAAGAGTCATCAGCTTCCATATGTTGTGTCCACTAGTGTTTCTACAGCACCTCTTCAATTAGTTTTCTCAGATGTACGGTGCCCTGCTCCCACTTCTGTTGGACGTCATGATTACTATGTAAGCTTTATTGATGATTATAGCAAGTTTACTTGGATTTATTTGCTTAAGAAAAAGTCTGATGCCTTCTCTGCCTTTGTAAACTTTCAAAAGCTTGTTGAGCGTAAGCTTGATAAGAAAATCCTTACCGTTCACACTGGTGGAAAACAGGCCTCTAGTCCTGGTCCGCAACGGGCTCTAGTCCCGGTTTTGGGCCTGGGACTGCAAAAACGGGACTAGAGCCCCCCCCCCACTAGTCCCGGCTCGCTACGGACCGCGACTGATAACAACCACGTGGCTGTTTTAACGCCGCGGGGGGCGGAAACCCTCTAGTCCCGGGCCGTAACACCACCCGGTACTATAAGGTTTCCTGCTGCGGCAGAGAATCGTGTGTTTCTCTGCCGCTGCAGAGATTGTGTATTTCCTTTTTTTGCCATTTCATTCCCTTTTCATTTTGTGTTTCACTATAATTTCAAACATATATTTAAGTAAACATATTCTACGCTACTACATACATAGTACACGTTGATGCATCTATATAATTAATCGATCCCTTGCAAGCATACATCGATGATATATATATATCAAAAGGAATAAATGTTTTAAAATTACATGGTCATTGATGAATATATATATCATATCAACTACATGGAGATCACTAAGGCAAATTGAGTTTCACGTCATCCGAATAATGCTCTCCATGTACATCAAGGACTTCCTTCATCATAAATCCCGCCAACTCCTCTTGAATTGCTCTTATGCGCTGGTTTGGCTCTAGTTTCTCCCGCAAATCATAGATATAGTGTGAGTCAACTTTCCGCTCACTGGTCAACTCGCGGATGTACTCGCAGACGTAGTATCCACATAAATAAGTTCTCGGTGGTTGCTGTAATCTCTTCACCATTTTATAAGTTAACTCCTCTTTGAATGAACCTGGTATTTTCTGTCTGAGCCGTGTCCAACACCTGCTCGGCAAAGAAAATGAACAAAGGAGTTATTAGTTACTTGATATCAGGAAATGAATGAAAGAGGACGATATAATGCGAAAATGATTGAAATTACTTATGGAGCATTGCTTTCATGTCGCTTCACTGCTCTTGGTCCCAACTTAATGAGTCGTGGACTTCAACTAGGAAGTTGTCAACTTGAATGTTTAGCAAGATCCAATGGAATCTGCGGACGTTTACATAAACACACATGCATAGCTCACCCAGTAAGCAAAAATAAAATGTGTACAAGATATAAACACTCACTTGAAGTTGTAAGGAAATAGTATTTCCTTAACAAAATTATTCTTGGTTAAGAACCTGCACAGGTCTTCCTCCACGTACTTGGGGTGATTCTTTAACGTATATTCATTAACGATATATGGGCCAATGAACCCAACCTCGTATCTTCTAGCTCTTTTGCATTCAAGCATCTTCATTTTGCAGAATATAATATCATCATACAAAAGGATATATAGTTAGGATAATATATTAAATGCAATGAACAAGCTGAGCTACAAACTTAATTATAGAAATAAATCACTTACAGACAGTAGCAACCAATGATAGATTTGTCGAGGGCGCGCTGGTTGTATAACTGAAACAGTTCGGTCATTTGAACCTGTATCGAGTATGGTTTGAAGTGATGCTCCTTTCTAACGTCCACCGGAAACCAATCTTTCTGATGCTTTTTTCTGCTTGCGATATGTACCATTCATGCAGATTTCGCATATGTGTGGATAGACGCGCGAGCTCCTCATTACTGACTAGAGGCTCCCCTTGGACATACTGCCGTACTATCTGACCCACTGGCGTATCTTCATAGCCTAAATATTGACCAAGAGACATATTTGCTTTGGTAGCAAGTGTTTTGGCCCGCGATACAGTGATTCCCATTAGTGCAGCATTATTACGGGCTCTGGGGTCCATTATTTGCATGTCCATATCCATTTCAGCTCTGAAGGCCTTGTCGAGGTCCGAAATGACTTTGAGCGGGGCGACCGACTGATTCTTCTGCGCTCCGAGCTGGGCAACTTGCTTCCCGCTCTTTGCACTTGTGATTGTTTTCTTGTTTGCTTGCTTAATAATCTCCCGGTCATAGTCTGATTCCAGATTCATCGATATCTAGGATGGTTGCTCAAGAAAGGACTTAGCCCACTTTTTGGGTTTTTCATCATATACCGGCTTTGGCTCAGGCTTTTTGGGTGCAAAATGCGCCTTAACTTGGGCAGCCACATCCGCGTTAGTTTCCTCATCGGTCTTGTCATAAGGTCTCTTTGGAAGAGTCAGAGAGATGTCGACTATCTTCGTCGTTTGACCTTTCTTCTACATGGGGCACGGGGGAGTGTCGAACTTCCGTTTATTCGACGAGGTAGTAGTATTACACGGAGGCGGAGGCGGAGATCGAGTATTGCACGGAGGCGGAGATCGAGTTTATGTACTCCTGCTGCGGCGATCATCAGCGGGGCAGGGTGGACTTGGAGGTTGGCGATAATCGGGTTGGGGTGGACTTGGAAGTTGATGATATTTGATGCGGGGTGGACTTGGATTCCTCGGAGTCGGTGGCCTTGGCGTCAAGCCTGGAAACTTGATGTACTTCTTATTCCATAGAATGATGTTGCGCTTGACATCTCCTAGTTTCGTAAGGCCTTCAGGCGTAGCTGTAACATCCCAAAAATATTAAACTAGAATCATTAAACTCTAATCATCAAAATTAGGGTTAACAAAAACTTTTCCAATTAAAAATACGAAAGCATTCATATGTGTATGCATTACAATTTGGATTCTTTTGAATTGCCTTATTTTTGTGTTTATTTGCTTGTAAAATGATTCTTAGGTGAAATAAACATCATCTAAACAACCCCCACACTTTCCCAAAGACAAACAAATCAAAACAAACAAACTAAGTGAATGGTCACTTTGGCCAAATTAACTCCCATGCCTACTTTGGCTATCTCTAACTTTCAGAACTTAACAGAAACTTGTATGGATCTTTGCACCCCTTGATAGTACTCATAACAAGGTACCAAGGCCCACTTTTTGATCATGCAAAAACATTTAAAAGCTTAGTTTAAATGACAGTTTAAAATTGAATCTATTTCATATGGGAAGATCCCACTTTTCAAAAACCACTCAAACGAGCTCAATTTTTAAAACCCAAGCATCCACAGAATCGTCAACACATGCCTAGCACACCCACCAAAAATCTTTTCAAAATTCAAAACTTGAGTTCATGCGGCCATTTCATCAAACAGGTTGCAGATGCAAATCAAACAAAATCAAAACACTATTTTGAGCAGTGTTTTGGGCCTAACTGGTTCCCTCTCTAGATCACATCACCCTTAGTATATCATCTAGCAACCTTAACTAAGCTCTAGCCCCACTGTAAGCTTGCCAATATCATCAATGGTGAACAGGACGAGAGCACCCATGTCACCCCAGTGTGGACAGCAAGCTAGGAGAAGAACTAGCCGTGCCAACCTTGTCTGGGAGGTAGCCCATGCCTCATCGCCCCTCTTGACCAGCCCTAGCTCGAAGACAACGCCCAGAACCGCCAGGAACACCGCGTCCGTGCCGTTGTCGACCATGCCGACGCGCGCCGCAGAGCACGCGCTGTTCCCACGCAACCCGACCACCTCGAGCCCTTGCTGCCTGCCAGCATGCACCCCACCGTCCCAGGAGACCGCCAGACATGCCCATTTCACCGCCGGTACCCCGTAGCCACCGCTCTCTGTAGAGTTCGCCGCCTCTACCTCGCAGAGCATCGCGCGTTCCCGACCGTTTGCCACCGCCCCTACAAGCGCATTTAAACCTTACAGCATCTCCAGGAGACAACTAATCGATCGCCACCCTCGGCCATGCCTCTAGCCGCCCGTAGTCATGTCGCCACAGTCGCCTGCCCATCCCTCTCGGTCTCGCCGTCGAGCCTATAAAAGGAGGCCACCCCCAGCCGATTGAAGCACACCATTTCACTCCCCTCACCTCACTGATAGTTCCACCCCTTAGCCGGAGCAAGGCGAGCAGCACATCGCCGGAATTTGGCCGGAGCTCGCCGCTGTAGAGGAGAAGAGGAGCCGTTGATTTCATCCACCCCAGGAGCTGCCGCGACCACCCCTGAGTTTGCCGTCGTTGACTTCGTCGTTCGCCCGCATCGCCGACCCTCGCCTGAGCCCCGGTGAGCCTCCCACGACCCCCACCTGCCGCGTTAGGGTTCTGTCTCGCCGGCGCTGCCCGACGTGGACGACGAGTCATAGCCGTTCGATTAGACTTAGATCGTGTGGCCGATATCTCCCCGTATCGCTTCGCGTTTAAAGAGCCACTGACTGGTGGAACCCCCTGTCAGCTGAGCCCCGCGCCGCAGAGTGACACTGGGCCGGCCCATTACCCCTTCCCGCGCAGCCCACTCGTTTGAATTTAGATTTTTCTATTTAGATTCAAACTCAGTTCTGTACCTAGTTTCAAAAATCAACCCAGCTCGATTCAGTGAACCAAATTGAATGAAACCAATTTTGTTAGAAAGATATTAAAATGCTTAATCCAAGCCCGTTGGATTCAAATCATTTGGATCTGTAGATCAACCTTGGTAAAAATAACAAGGAAGAACCTTTTCTTCATTCAAACATTTTTCAAATTTAAACCATAATAGCTTTTGAGTTGATTCCAACTCTCAAAAATCACATTTGATCATACCTTTCAGAATATATAAAAACATATGGGTTTACTTACAGAAATAATGTTCAAGTAATAAAAGAATGCCACATAGGCATTTCTAGTCACTTTATTTATTTAAAATAAAAGGGTTAAACCTTATTAAATTGTGACAGCACTTTAAATCACATTACCATGGACTGAAATATGTGGTGATGACATGTGTCAACATGATCCCATGTTTGGTTTGGAGAATATTAAATCTTAAGTAGTTTTTCAATGAGTAGAAATTACTTTTCTAAAAATAAATAAATAATACAAATGCTTTAATATTGTAATATTAGTGATGATGCTAGATCATCTATAGAACCCTTTTTTGTGATGATTGAAAGCAGTTAAGTATTGTTTGGTGATTATGTACCTCGTATTTATTCATAGACGCTAGTACCGACCAAGGATACGAGGAGGAAGGAGGATACTACGAAGAAGAAGCCGAGGAGAACTTCAACCACTTCTCTGCTCAAGGCAAGCTTATACTAATACTTGCAAGCTAACACTTGCAAGATATTCTACTTTAGCAAGCCTTACTAATCAAGTTGACCTATGCAAGCTAATACTTGCTTGTTACCATGCCAACTATATGCCTTAAGCATATGTGATCATACTCACTTGATTAACCAATCCTAGTTTTACTTGCAAGCTTTCTACTTTATTTCATTATCAAAGATTTTCTCAAAGTTTACTTAAGTGACTTGTAGATTCTAGGAAGATAATTGAAGGTTGCATAAAGAGCATTAAATTTGGCCTAAGCTAGAAAATCTTGATGTCATCCTAAGGCATGAGATTGAACCTAGTTAAACTACACTAGTTTACCACCCCTCATTAGTAATCACCCCACTTGTAGATGCTAGTGCTAAGCATAAAAATTATCAACTTTAGATGGGAATACTTGGTGGAAATGGTTATGAAAACCTTAGAATGATGAGTCATTCTACTGAGATGTTTTGACATGTGTTTCCGAACACCAGATGATTTGGAGGATGAAAATGTTAAGGCATGAGACTTAGCCCTTTTTAAAACTGATGGTTGTCTGGATGCGATACCATTCCAATTTTACCGTACAACCACAGTACCCGAGAATTGGGTAGGACTTGACTGGAAAATTATATACCTTAGTATTGGTTCCCTCACGGCCAAGGTCTGAGCTGAAGCTACCTTGTGAAGATTGTCCACCTGTGCAGTACCCAAGATGACAGTTGGTCATGGTTGGGAGGCCAAACTCATAGGAGAGGTGCCTATACTAGGGCGTGTAATTGAAAGGTTAGGATTGATTATCCGCATACTGAGTATGGTGAATTCAGGATTTGTTCCTGACGTATGTATCGAATGTTGTGGTGAAAGTGTACAAATCTCTACAGAGTGTTCAAACTATTCGAATAGCCGCGTCCGCGGTTATGGACAGTTGGAGTGGCCATACTGTTCCCTCGTCAGATGTTTTCAAAATGACTTGTGAAATGAATTGAGATCTTGACTTGACCACAACAGGGTTGTGATATGAAATTCAAGTTCCCACTTAGGTGTTATAAAAACTTGACTAGCTTTTTCTTTCTTCTGAACTTAGTAGAGGTAAATCTGGCTTTTTGCAAAACAGCCCTAGAGCTTAGTGTCCTACTACAAAACCCCCCTTCACTTGTTAGTATTAGTTTACGAGTACTTAAAGAGTACTCATGGCTTTGTCCCTGGCTATTCCCGTGGCCAGACTATAAAGAGGAGTACCAGGATGATGGACCCCAGGAAGGTTACGACAACTAGGATCATCTCCCATCGTCAGCATTGCCTGTGACCCCGAAGATGGAGCTTCGCCTACGCTACCTTTATTATTACGTATTTCCGCTGCTTAAGTTATATTAAGAACTGGATCATGAGATCATTATTTGTGTAAGACCTTATGTATGGTTTGTAATGGATGATGTACTGTGGTATCCAATTCTGTTATGTATCGCAAAAATGGTAATCCTGGGATTGAGATGTATGGCATAACAGGCATATGGGATTAAAAATTTGGGTGTTGACAGTAGCGATTTCAATCTCTAGGTCCGCAAAATCCTCCACTATGTCATCCACCGTGACACAAGCATAGCCTGATGGAATCGGAAGTGAATGGTGGGTGCACCAGGTAGACAAGGTAAAGCAGTGTTTATCGCCACCTTGAAGAACAGGTTGTTCATTGGCTGATGTAGCTCACATTGTGCCATGTCTCTGAAATCATCCACGGGGTAGTGAGGAGCCGGTGCATCATCCAGCAATGCTCTATCATTAGCCCGGACCTCCGTGGAAGCCACGCTGCTTCTCCCCTGGCTAAGATCCAATGCAGGATCATCAGCCCGCTGGTGAGTTAACGACGGCGGCCTTTGGCTAATTTCATGCATGAGGTTCTCCAGATCAGCTAGGTCCTGCTCTACCCTGGAGATCCGGTCTGCCTTCCGGTCCTTCTTTCTCTGACGGCTTCTGTAACTGGCCTCGTACTGAGGAAACCCTTTCTTCCAGGAGACACCGGCACCTTTGCCTCGTGTTCGTCCTCCCTTTTCAGGATTCCCTAGGGCGCGTGTCAGCTCGTCGTTCTCTCTCTCTCGGGGCGGAACAATCCCAATTGAGCATCATTCATTGCTTGAATAAGGTCTTAGGAGGGTTTTAGAATTTTTTCATGAAATAATGTCTTCCTTGTTTCTAGGTCCAACGATCCCCCGTGCCTGTACCACCAGTGATTTGACCTCTCGGGCCATCCATCTGTACCAGGAGTGACGCCTCTAGCCCTCATTTTCTTCTCCATAGTTTCCCACTTAGGGACGACACTCTTGTAGCCACATGTCCCCAATTTATGATGGTATTTCTTTTGGGCAGCATTTAACGCGTTCTTTACCAACTTTGCCATTGCTTTACGAGATTGCTTGTACTGTACAAAATCGGGCCACTGTTCTCTCAACTTCTCGTTTACTCCTTTGAAGTCTGGAGTTTTCTTTTTCACGACATATTTCGCGTATAAACTTTTCTTGTGGTTCCGGTACATTTCAGCCATCTTGCTCAGAGCCCACTCCTTGACTTTCTCTCTATTTTCAAGCCCACCCGGCCTTGGGGTAATACCATCTACCTCAAATTCTTCATACTCTGGAGGTAGTATGAAATGCGCTATGAGCTTCTACCAAAGGTCACCTTTGGCATCATCAGTGACATAGATGTTGGATTCTTCACTAGGTTTCTTTGAATGATTCCATTCTTGGATGGTGATCAGCAGGTTGTCCCTAACAAGCACCCCGCATTGATTTATAAACATCCTCCAGTACTTCTCTAGAGCAATCGGTTCACCATCATCATCTATGTCTTCGATGGTGAACCTCTGACTACCGTCCAACTTTTTGTTCGGCCCTCGTTTGTTCGAGATGTCGATTGCTTCGATCCGGTGGGCTAAAAGAAGAAGAGAGAGTGATTAATATATATCTAGATTAGTTAATGAATATAGGTAACATGAGACTTTATATATATATATGTACCTCGCCGGATCCTGTCGAGGGGCCATCATTATTGTTGTTATTTGTTTGCCCTTCGTCCATCTGGTCTTCCCCTTGGTACATTAGGTTTTCCTCTAGTCCATCACCGGATGGATTCAGATATGAGGATATCTCTTCCTCGAGCAAAATATCTTCGCCGTTAGTAATATTAAGAGGAATTTCACCTCTTATCATGCCCTGAAGAAAACCTTCACCAATGCGACCAGGATCTTCGGATGGATCCATGACTTAATTATCTATAACAAAAAGAGAGTTAAATAGGTTAGAAAAAACAATAACCCTAATAACTACAACAAAAAAAACAATAACCCTAATAACTAAAACAAAAAAAACAATAACCCTAATAACACAAATTAATAATCCTAATATTATTTTTGGTAAAACAATAATCCTAATATTATTTTTGGTAAAACAATAATCCTAATAACTAAAACAAAAAACCCTAATATTATTTGTGGTAAAACAATAATCCTAATAACTAAAACAATATAATCCTAATTATAGTAATCCTAATATTATTTGTGCTAAACAATAATCTTAATAACTAGAACAAAAAAAACCTAATAAAACAATAATCCTAATATTATTTGTGGTAAAGAAAAAATAACAAAACAATATAATCCTAATAAATAAATCAAAAAAAAATAACTAAAACAATAATCCTAATCCTAATCCTAATTATAATATTTTAATTAATATAATAATAACTAAAACAATAATCCTAATCCTAATCCTAATAACTAAAACAATAATCCTAATCCTAACTAAAACAATAATTCTAATAATAACCCTAGCTAATTAATATCTTGTGGTAAAAAAAACCACCCCCGGCCTCGAGCGCTCACTGACACTGGCGCGCGACAGCACGTGACGACGGCACGGCGAGGCGGCAAAACGGCGGCGCACGGCACGACGAGGCGCGCGCGGGGCAGCACGTATACGAAATGGCGAAGCGCGGCGGAGCGGCGGCACCGCGGAGCGGCGGATGACGAGGTTTAATCTCGTCAATGCCCATTGTTATGGACTTGGGTTTTGGAGAAGATGGGGATGCTGGCGATCGTGGCACGGTTAATAGACAAGCAACCAGGGGACACAAGATTTACCCAGGTTCAGGCCCCGGAGGGAAAACCCTACTCCTGCTTGTCTGCTCTTTGATTACGGCGGAACCGAAGGTTACAGGGTGCGCAGATTTGATCTGGCGTGGATGCGTGTGCGAAAGTATGAGTCGAGGTTGGTTGAGTTGCCCTAGGACGTGCCCTCCTGGCCTTTATATAGACTTAGGCAGGTCCCGGGCATAGTCCTAGTCGGTTACAAGTTCTAGGGCGTTTGTCCTTTTGAGTTTTTCTATCTAAACTAGTCTTGTTCTCCAAGGATCCGAAGATGTCTTGGGCCTTGGTCACCCGAAAATCTTCATGGGCCAGCGTATGCCTGCAGTGGGCCTTCCTTGAGCTGGACTAGGTATGCTGAAGTTACGTACCCGTAGGGTATAACCATGTCAGTAGCCCCCGAGTGATCAGTCGAATCGTAGATTCGGCTGAGGACTCTTCAATCCTTCGGGTGTAACTCTGTCTTTCAAGAGAATGTGTAGGGATTGTTGATACGTGTGCCTGACTCACACGACGGATCAGGGTCAGTTAACTGTCTTAGGACGAAACAACACGATCTTCTTCAGGTTCGGGTCCCTTAACCCGGGCCTGGAACATATGCTGGCGTAATTCAACTCAAGCCGCGGAGGACTTACAGGAGAGGAATTCCAGTGATTTTAATTGGTGTACCCAACGCGTCCGTCAGGATTTTTCATCGTACCTGTTGGTACGGATTCATACTAGCAGAGCGCAGTCAGGTGCGTTGCCAGGCCATCAGATGATATCTGTAGGTCTTATCTTTGCGTCGCAGACGCAGCATCCGAACATTTATCACCTCGGAGGTGCTTCGGGTGGCCAAGGAGATTGTTGCTCACTTAGCGTTTTGTTGGGGCAGAGTTGCCAAAAAAAATTTGCGTGCTGACCCAAAAGATCGCAGTCGAAGACTTCATAGGTTGCGCGACCAGCGCTCCCTATGGGAGTAGCCCCCAAGTGTCTGTTCGAGTCGTAGACTCGAACGGAGACTTTTAGTTCAAGCATTGTTTCAGTCCTTAGGTCCGCAGGACTCGAAAATTTTCGGATGCTTAAATCCATCCTCCCTATGGGAGTAGCCCCCGAGTCCTTAGTGGAGTCGTAGACTCGATGTAGGACTCAGAGATGCAATTTTGTCCTCATTTGTCTGTCAGGTGCGTGACCAGCGCTCCTGATAGGAGTAGTCCCCAAGTATTTAGTCGAATCGTAGATTCGAGTGAGTACTTTTAGCTGTGGAGCCGAAGTGGTGCTAGTATAGCTTTTGATGACGTCAGTGCTTACGATTGATGACCTCAAGCGTCTGCTGCGCCAGAGATGACTTGACGGGACGAAGCGTGGGTCCCACTTGCTGACTTTGAATTGACCGGTCACGCGGGGCGTGGAGATGATTACGGCGCCTCCTCGATTTCCGCGCGTAGTGGACGGCGTGGTAACGACGGTTTGTTGTGGTGTTGACACGTGTACGGTCAGATCTATCGTTGGCATTAGGTCTTCTCGATGGACGGCTGGCGTGCGTCGTCTTCGCTGTTATAATCCTGGGTGAAATCGTGTTTTGTTTTTCACCACACCAGTTCATCTGTTCACTGGCTTCTTGTTCTTGAGCGATTCTTGCTGCGCGCTTGAGCTTTCCTTCCACACTTCCTTTGTTCTTTGTCGTTGCCAACGCCACCACCGCTGCAGCGTCATGGGGAAGACAAAGAAATCCTCGTCCGCGGTTGGGACCAGCGCCGCCGTAGGCAAGAAGGGCACCGCCGCTGCTCGCGTCACCAATGGTGGCTGGCGTCGATCGGAGACGCGAGAGAGCGATCTCCACAAACTGCGCGAGCGGAGCCTGATCCCGCAAGATGCGACGGCCGTGCGACTCCCCGGCAATGAGGTAATCCCCCGTCCCCCAGCTGGGTATCGGGTTATGTTTCTTGCCTTTGTCTTGCGTGGTTTCTCGTATCCAGTCCATGACCTCCTTCGTGGACTGCTCTTCTTCTATGGGGTTCAGTTGCATCATCTGTCTCCCAACTCCCTTCTCCACATTGCGTGTTTTATCACGCTTTGCGAGTGTTGGCTTGGCATTGAGCCGCACTTTGGCCTCTTCCGGAAGCTTTATTCCGTGAAGAGGCAATCTGGGTCGGATGGTGTGTATCCCATTGGGGGTTTCATCATCTCTCTCAGTCCCAATGTCCAATTCTTTTCCTTTTCCATGTCTGAATCTGTCCAGTACTGGCGGAGGAAATGGTTTTACATCCGTGACTCCGTACTGCCTGGGCAAGATTTTGGTCTCGTTCCTTTTCACCCCTCCCAGTTGATTGAGAAGAAAAGATCCTGGAAAAACTAAATCTTAGACGGTGAGGTGGCGGAGATTGAGGCCCTGTACCGTCGAGTGGAGGATCTCCAACTGATTCCTGAGAAGGAGGTGAACGGTGTCGACATCATCCGAACGTTTCTTGAGTGTTGGGTGCAGCCTCTCCAAGCGAGGGCGCATCCGATGTTTCTTTACTCTGGGCGCCGTGATCCGACGAGGGTTTCGAGTGAGAAAATCTCCGAGGCGGAACTTGACAAGACTCTTCGCGCGCTGTTGAAGTTTAAGGCAGACGAAGAAATTCCGGGGAAGTCGCAGACTCCTCCTTTTTCTTCGACGTTGGCCGTACCGAAGGTGTAGATTTGCGCACGTAGTGCTCCCCTTTTGTTTTGTTAGCTGTGTACTTTTTCCTTTGTTTGCTTAACAAAGTTCCGTCTCCTTTTGTAGAGCTTCAAAGTGCCGGGCATGGCACCAGCATTGCCCGAAAGGTATCCGAATGCCCTGGATAATGAAGTCGTGGACTCCGTGTTCGAGCTACCGTCAGCGCGATCTCCAGCGAAGGATGCCGACGAGTCGAGTGAGGACCATTCGCGCAAGCGATCACGGAGCTCCAGCGAGTCTTCGGATGCCTCGACTCCTCCGACTCCCAGGAATCCTCTGGGCCTTGAGCGTCAGGGTGATGTTCATGAGGGTTCTTCCTCTCCTCTTCCTGACATTCCTGTGCGAGCTGTTGCTCCGCACCCGCCAGCAAAGCGGAAGAAGGAAGAAAAGAAGGAGGAGAAGAAGGAAGAAAAGAAGGAAGAGAAGAGGGCCCGAAGGGCTTCTCCTATCTTCGACCTGAGCGCGTTGGGCTCGTAAGTTTTCTTGTTTCCTCTGTTTTCCTTTGTTCCCTTGTTGTTTTTGCACCTGTGTTGATTGGTTCGTGTGCAGGCAATCTTCCGACGGCTCTAGTGATGGAGCGCACGAGATGATGAGGGAGTCGAACATTGCGTCGCCTCCTCCTTAGACGGTGGCGACTTCTGGTGACGCTGCGCCAGTTCCTCCTGTGCAGGAGAGGCTGGTGGTTGCGCCCCAGAATTTCGGAGGCGGGCCTGCGGGTTCGCCTTCGGAGCACGTAAGTTGTTCTTCTTGAATGTTATGGGGGGAAGCCCCCCGAGTGTTTTCGAGTGCTGATGTTGTTTTTGCTTCTTTGTGTGGGGCGTAGCCCCCAAGTCATGTTCTTACTGCTGTTGCCTTTTCCTGCAGCCTTTTGTCCAAGAGGCCAAGCGGCTGGTGGAGGAGCGCCTGACGCTGGAGGTAAAACTGCGGCAGCTGCAAGGTATTCGTCTGCCTTGTAGTACTTTTCTTGCATATCCTGGTCCTTTTCTTTGAAACTTGCTTTTTGTAAATGCAGAGGAACATAACGACTCTCTCCGCGAGGTTGATGCTCTGAAGAAGAGCCTTGGCCAATCGGAGCAGAAGGCCGAAGCTGCCGTTGGTGTGAAAGAGCGTCTTGAGCTAGAGCTGACGAAGGCAGCCGAAGCAAAAGAGCTTCTGCAGAAGGAGGCCGCGGATCGTGAAGAGCAGCTGGCCGCCGTTGCGGCTGCTCGTGAAAAAGGGGTGGCGGAGAAGCTCATGGATGCTTCCAAGGCTATTTCGGGTGAGCTTTAGCGTTTGTACGTGCTTCTTTTCCTTCGGATCGTCTTCTATGTTGCCTTTCTTCATGTTTTCTTCTTTTTGTCGCAGATGCCGCAGGCATTGAGTTCGACCGCGGTGCTCTGGAGCACGGGAGTGCTCTGGATGATGCCACTGTAGCGGTCGAAGACCGCTGCAGCACCGTCGTCAACTCCCTCGCCAAGGCGAAAGAAGTCCTTGGTCGCTTCTACCAGGAGCTCTTCCCGAAGGGTGCGTCCCTTGAAGATGTGGATGCCCTGGCGGAGGCTCTGTCGGGCGAAGCGCCTGCAGCGTACAAGCGCAAGCAGAAGGGCATCGGCGCGTCCGTCGGGCTGGCAATGGCCATGGCGGCTGGGGCGGAGCTGGACCTGCCCCATATTACCTCTCGGATGCCAACGGTCGCGGATGGATCCGAGGTAGCCTTCGCCGCCTACTCCGCTCGCTGCCGACGATATGGGCCCAAGCTCATTGACTTGTTGTCTGAGTACGCGCTGCGGCAGCAGGGCGAGGCTAAGGCTAGGCAGTCTGGCTCTGAGGCGACTCAGTGTCCTGCACCTTAGGCATAGTAGGCGTAGAGTAGTTTGTAGTCTGCTTCTATTGTAAATATCTTTTGTAGTACCATCCTTGTTCCACGTAGTGGCCTTATTTTAATGAATTCCTCCGTGTTGTGCTTTTATCCTTGGCTGAATGTCTGTGTGCCTTTCTGCTGCTATAGGTTCCTTCGGGTGCTGACCCAGTTGACACTTCATCCGAAAGGCCCTTACGAGCATCATTAGATGATTCCTCGCAGCTCGCTTTTCTTCGGGATCGCATGCGTAGCTTTGAGAGGGATTTGCTTGGGTTACGCGGTCGTTCTGACGTTTGGAAATCCAAAGCAGACCGTGGTGCAGCCAGAGAGGAGTATTTGATGGCGGAGCTGGGTCGACTGTCCGAGCAGTTGTAATGTAAGTTGATCCTTCTTTCGGGCTGTAGTCCAGTTCTTCGGGTGAGCCTGCTGGCCTTACTCTTGTTTTGTGCGTTTGTCGTAGGTGCCAATATTGCTCCGAGGGAAGAAAAGGAGCGTATTGCTGTTCGAGTCAATTGTTTGACTCAACAGGACATGGAGGCCGGCGGCTTCTTCTGGATGGACCGTGATCGCGCCATGGTTCTGGCAACGGTGCAGGATCGCGTCTACCAGGTTTCGCGGGTGCTCCGCCAGGTGCAGACATCACTGTCTTCGGTACTGCACGTCATGTTTCCGTTGGATGCCGTGCCAACGACTCTTGCGGGTCTTCTGACGAAGTTTCGGAATGCCGGAAATGTCAAGGAGCTGGTGTGGCAGCAGCTCATCGCAGGGGTGAAGGCTGCCTTGTCTCTTGTGAGGGTGCACCGCCCTGACATAGATTTGGCTGCTGTGGCGACCGGGCCACCTCCTCGACCAGATGGTGGCGAGTGGAACATGCGTCCGCATTACGCGGCTGTAAGGCAGTATGCCGAGCAAATTGTAGACTTGTTTGAGCAGCGTGCGCAGGTTATTCTTCAGAGTAGATAGGACCTGAAAATAAATAGATAGATGTAAAATTTGTATATTGCGGCTGGGCGTATATGTGCCCTTTGTAAAGGTTTGCTTGTTTGTGAGCATGCAGTGCTTTGATTGAGTACGTGCCCTTTTCGTTTGCCTGACGTAGTCAGCTACTCAGGTGTACACGTTTGGTCCTCAGTCGATGAAATCGTGAGGTGGGGGGAGCCCCCGAGTGCGATTGTAGCGTGTAGTAAAGTTGCAGAAAAATAGTCAACCGAAGGTTGGGGGCGAGACACTTAGCTTTATTTATATCGTTATAGAGGAGGTACATGGTTCGGCTGAATAGCCTTGGCTGAAAGCCTTATTGAAAAAAAAGGGGGGTAGGTTGCTACGGGTAGAATCGTCGTAGGTGCGAGACGTTCCACGGGTTGGAGTATGCGACTCCGGACTCCACGTGCTTGAGGCGATAGGCGCCACCTGGAATGACCTCGGTGATGGCGTAGGGTCCTTCCCATGGTGAATCGAGTTTGTCCGGTCGCTTTTGCTTGAGTCGCAAGACGAGGTCTCCTTCGACGAAGGACCTTGGGCGCAGCCGACGGCTGTGGTAGTTGCGGAGACTTTGTTGGTATACCGCTGATCTAGCTGCTGCTATATCCCGCGCTTCGTCGAGTGTGTCGACGGCATCTTCGAGCGCGGTCGTGGACTCGGCTTCGCTGTACGCTACGACTCGTGGAGCCTGATGGCGTACTTCGGCTGGTAGCACTGCCTCGGCTCCGTGAACCATGAAGAACGGTGTGTAGCCGGTGGAGCTGTTTGGCGTAGTACGTAAGCTCCACAGGACAGATGGTAGCTCTTCCGTCCAGTTTCCAGCTTTGTGCTCGAGTGAGCTTATGAGGCGCTTCTTGATGCCAGCGCCGATTAGGCCGTTGGCCTTTTCCACCTGCCCGTTTGTTTGCGGGTGTGCCACTGAGGCATACGTGATATTGATCCCGAGGCCTTCGCAGAAGTCCTGGAATTCTTCGGAGATGAAGTTCGATCCGTTGTCGGTGATGATGCTGTGTGGTACGCCAAATCTGTAGACAATGGATTCGAAGAACTTGACGGCGGTTGTGCCCTTCTAGTTGGTGACTGGCATGGATTCGATCCATTTGGTGAATTTGTCGACTGCTACTAGGAGGAAAACGTGTCCTCCCTTTGAGGATTTTGGCAGTTTGCCGATCATGTCGAGGCCCCATTGGGCAAAAGGCCAGGCTATGGGTATGGGTCGAAGTTCGGACCCAGGTGCGTGCAGTTTGTCGGCGAACCGCTGGCACCCGTTGCATCTGCGGACGATGTCCTTCGCATCGCTCATGGCCGTTGGCCAGTAGAATCCTGCTCGCAGAGCTTTGGCGACAAGGGAGCGGCTGCCTGCGTGGTGGCCGCATATGCCTTCATGTATATCTTGGAGTATGGCCTTGCCGTCGTCGATGGTGACGCACCGTTGTAGTACACCCGTAATGCTGCGTTTGTACAGCTCGCCGTCGATGATGGTGAAGGCTTTGGACCGACGAGATATGCGCCGAGCATCTGTCGGACTTTCAGGCAATTCTCCGTTTGTCAGGAACTGGAGGTATGGATGTGTCCAAGTTTCTTCGACTGCCATGACCTGCATCAGGTTGACCATGGCAACTTTGGTATCCAACTTTTCGGGTCCTTCCTGACCTTCGGGTAGCGTATCCCCCGAGTGCTCTGCTTCTTCGGGTGATCCTTTAGGGAATTTCCGCTTGATGGATGGCACGCAGATCTGTTAGAGGAACACACCTGGTGGTACCTTGGCGCAAGTGGAGCCTATGTTGGCGAGTCTATCGGCCTCCTCGTTGCTCTCTCTTCCAACGTGCCGAAGTTCGTAGCCGTCGAATTCTCCTTCGAGTACGTTGTATAGCGCCCGGTACGCGATCATGTTTTCGGCGTGTGCGTCGCACTCATTCATCGTTTGCTGTACGACAAGGTTGGAGTCACCGTAGATGACCAGGCGTGTTGCGCCGCATATTTTTGCCATCTTCATGCCATGGATCAGGGCTTCATATTCGGCTTCGTTGTTGGAGGCTCTGAATTTCATCCGAAGGACGTACTTCATCTTGTCACCTTGCGGGGAGGATAGTATGACTCCTGCCCCTGCTCCGGCTTCGCGTTTGGAGCCGTCGAAATGCATTGTCCAGGATTGCGACATGTCTGGGGTGTCATGTAGCTGCAGCTCCATCCAGTGCACCAGGAAGTCCGGAAGGACTTGAGATTTGATTGCGTGTCGCTTTTCGTAGACGATGTCCAAGGGTGATAGTTCGATGCCCCACAGGGCCACGCGTCCTGTGGCCTCTGGGTTATTCAGGATGCTGTTCAGGGGCGCCTCGTTGACGACCATCACCTGGTGCTCCTGGAAGTAGTGGCTCAGTCGTCGAGCCGTCCTGAACACGCCGTAGGCTAGCTTCTGGTAGTGCGGGTACCGCTGTTTTGTTGGAGTGAGAACCTCGCTGAGGTAGTAAATTGGGCATTGTACCCCGTGGGTCTTGCCTTCTTCGGGTCGTTCGACCACGAGTACTGTGCTGACCACCTGGTGTGTGGCTGCTATGTACAGCAACAGGGGCTCGCGCTCTTTTGGCGTGACCAAAACAGGCGAGGTAGAGAGGAGCCGCTTGAGGCTTTCGAATGCGTCGTTTGCTTCTGGTGTCCACTCGAACTTGTCTGCCTTGCGTAGCAGCTGGTAGAATGGTAGGGCCTTCTCGCCCATGCGACTGATGAACCTGCTTAGTGCCACTACTCGCCCTGCGAGCTGCTGAACGCCCTTGAGGTTTTTTGGCTTCTCCATTGTCATGATAGCTTTGATTTTCTTCGGGTTCGCTTCGATCCCTCATTGAGAGATGAAGTACCCGAGCAGCTGACCCGAGGGGACGCCGAAGGCGAATTTTTCTGGATTGAGCTTGATCCTGTAGCGATCAAGGTTGTCGAACGTCTCGCGGATATCGTCGATAAGTGTTCTTGCCTCCTTGGTTTTTATGACTATGTCATCGACATAGACTTGGACGTTGCGACCGATCTGGTCCTTGAGGCAGGCCTGCATGCATCGCTGGTACGTGGCACCCGCGTTCTTTAGCCCAAAGGGCATTGTGTTGTAGCAGTATACTCTGAACGGTGTGATGAACGCCGTTTTCTCTTGATCTTCGACCTTGAGTCGAATCTGGTTATAGCCTGAGTAGGCGTCGAGGAAGGAGAGTTTCTCACAACCTGCAGTTGAATCGATGATTTGGTCGATCCGAGGAAGAGGGAAGTGGTCCTTAGGGCAGTGTTTATTTAGTGACGTGAAGTCTACGCACATCCGCAGGATGTCCGTGTCCTTCTTCGGGACCATCACCGTATTTGCTAGCCACTCGCTTTCCTTGATTTCCCGTATGAAGTCTGCTGCGAGTAATCTGTTGATCTCCTTGCCGATAGCTTCGGCTCGTGGCTCCGACAATCTTCGGATAGACTGCTTGACTGGCTTGGTGTCTGGGAAGACATTGAGTGCGTGCTCGGCGAATTCCCTGGGAACTCCTGGCATCTCCGCAGGACACCAGGCGAATATTTCCCAGCGCTCACGGAGGAATTCGACGAGCGCGCCTTCCTATGCGGTGCTGAGGTCGTTGGCGATCAGCGCCGTCTTGGAGGCGTCTGTCGGATGGACCTTCACTTTCTTGGTGTTCATAGTGGAGTCGAATGACATGTCGGGTGCGTTCTGCCTTGTGACTGGGGGTAGCCCGTTGTCCGTCTCCTCGCGGAGCCTTACGAGCTCGTCTTGCATGCCGAAGGACTGGGAGATTTTGTTGAAATCCCTGTCGCATTGGTCCGATCGGGTGAAGCTCCCGTGGATTGTGATGACGCCCCTTGGTCCTGGCATCTTGAGTAGCAAGTATGCGTAGTGTGGGACGACCAGGAACCGTGCGAATGCTACACGTCCCAGGATGGCGTGGTATTGCGACGGCCAGTCCACCACTTCGAATTCTAGGCGCTCCTGCCAAAAGTTGTCTGGTTTCCCGAAGATGACGTCGAGCCCTATTTTGCCTAGGGGGAAGATGCCCTTTCCTGGGACAATGCCATGGAACGTTGTGTCTGATTGTTCTAGGCTGCATTGCGGGATCCGCATAGCTGCTAGAGTGCTTGCGAACATTAGGTTGATGCCGCTGCCGCCGTCCATGAAGAC
Organism: Avena sativa; assembly: GCA_916181665.1. Lineage (NCBI taxonomy): Eukaryota > Viridiplantae > Streptophyta > Magnoliopsida > Poales > Poaceae > Avena > Avena sativa. Next base: position 146,689,369 of record OV702283.1, on the reverse strand, counting down.
GCGACTCATCTCGAAGCCTCCGATCTGCGCTTCCAGCACCAGGGCAGCATGACCTGGGCGAGGGATCTGGCAAGGGTGGTCCGCGCTAGTGAATGTGATGCAGGACTCCGATCCGCTGAGGTACTCAGGGATTGCAGGCGGAGTTGCCACGGCCAAGTTGATTTGTCGAGTGATTTTCTTCTGCGCTCTATTTGTGGGGCGTCCCTTCTGTATCATATTGAGTGCTCCTTTTGATGGGGGGTATGGGACCCCGGCGTTGTTTTGCGCTGGTGCGACTGGTTGACTTTGGCCTCCAATAGGCGGCGGTGGTGGAGCTCCGTGTGCTATTTCACCTGGCGCAGGTGTGTTTCCGAACGCAGGGATTGGACCTTGTTGCCTCATCTGCATCATGCCTTCGCTGAGTTTTTGGAACTCGCGACAATCCTTGAGCATGTGGCTGGCTTTATTTTTGCCATCCTGTTTGTCGATGTAGAAGTGGATGGTGCATGGACCCGAAAGTTTGTCGAATGCTGAGGGTCCGTTGTCGCGGTCGTGGCGTTGCCACGACTGCGTTGGTCGTCCGTTGTCGCGGAAGCTTTCGCTGCGATATCCTCCGCTGTTGCGGGTATTGTCATTACGGCGGTCGGCGTAGCCGGCCGCGACCATGTCGGGTCCGTCGCGATCCTCGTAGACGCGCGATCTCCTCTTGCTGCGGCGTTCACGTCTTTGGCCGTAGTCGTCCTCTTCATCTGATTGCGGTCGCTGGATGCAATCTTCGCCGTCTGCCCAGCTGTTGGCGATTTCCATGAGGTGATCGAGTGTCTTGGGCTTTACACGCCCAAGTTCCTCCTTGAAGTCTGGGCGCTTGACGCCGTCCCTGAAGGCGTCGATGGCCCTCTCTTCGGAGATGTGTGCTGCGGAGTTCTTGGTCGTAGACCAGCGTTCTATGTATGAGCGAATAGATTCACCCGTTCTTTGAGTGCAGGCTCGCAATTCTTCGATTGAGGCGGGCCTCTTGCTGGTGCCTTTGAAGTTTCGGATGAAGCTGTAAGAAAGCTCCTCCCAGCTTCGGATGGATCCTGATGATAGGCTGCTGAGCCAGACTCGCGCCGCGCCTGTCAGCTGCAGCTGAAGGCATTGCATGGCGGTTTATTTGTTGCCTCCGTGAAGCTTGACGGATAACAGATGGTCACTGAGCCAGGACTTTGGATCTTGTGTGCCGTTGAACTTCGGAGTATCCGAAGGAAGCTTGAAGTTGCGTGGCATCTGCGTTCGTCGGACGGATCTGCTGAAGCATCGAACCCCGCAGAGTTCTCCTTCGTCTTCGTCCATCTCAGATTCAGACGAGCATGCGCGTTTAACATGTGCTTTGTCGATCTTGTGCTGTGTAAGCTTGTCTCTGGCGTCGTAGTCGCGTTTGTGGCGGTTGGAGCTCTTCTTCCTTCGAGGAAGATCGTGCTCCTCTTCCTCTTCGGATGAGGGTGTGGGGCTCCGGTCGCGCCTGGCTGGAGCTTTCTTCTTCGGCTCCGCAGGAGCGTCTTCGTGGAGCGCAGCTCCGATTAGTCCTAGTCCGGTGAGTGTGGATTTATGCATGGCCCTTTTCGGGTCCCCCTCCGGAGGTGGGTGAGCTGCGAGATACGCAGTGGCTGCCATGATCGCTGCTTGTGGCGTCTTCGGGGTGATGTTGCCGTCAGTGTCCATATCCATGAATGATGTGTGGAGAGTTCGGGTCACGTCACGCCGCTCCTTGGGGTCCATGTTTTCCACCCGAGAACGGTGCTTGTTTCCCTGATTTCTGTTTGTGCTAGAGCCGGGTTCCATGGCGGAGAGCGCAGCTCGTCGCGCGCTGGATTCAGAGGCTCCTTGCTTGCGTTTGTCGAGCGTCTTCTGCATCTCGACTTGTTTCTTGTGTTCCTCGGTGAGGAGGTAGTGGTATGCCCTCAGCAGATCACGTGGGGAGTCCAGAGGTAGGACTATTTCGCCTGCGACGGCGCGGCGTGCTTTGACCCATCCTTCTTTGCTAAGTTGGATGAGGTGGCCTCTGTTTTCCCCGTTTTCGCCGTTACCGTCCTGCGGGTTGGGGTTGGGCGGCGGGTTAGGCGTTTCCTCGTCGTCCTGGATGACTGCGGCGCACAGATAGCGCCTGCAGATTGGTTGGCTGCTGCCGCAGCTTTCGGATCCGGAACCGTAGGTCCCTTCATCCGAGGGTGGACCGCACAGATCAGAGTTGCAGCTGCTGCTGCTGTGGAACTCATCTGTTGATGGCGACGTGCGTAGCACGGGGTGTGGAGCCCACGAAGCGGGCCTGATTGACGGCACGGGCACCCGCTCAGGGAGGCGGAGGGTGCCAGTTTGTCCCACCTGGAAGCAGAAGCTCCCGAACAAAATCTCGAGTCCGTCGCCTACGGGCTCGAAATCCTTCATGGTGTCCGGCGAGTGGGCGGTGAAGTCGAAAGTGCCGAAGAGGAGGTGATTCTCCGTCGTCGCAGAGTTGTAGATCGATCGGGTCGGAACCGTCACGACCGCACAATCAGCAGCCCCAATTCCCACAGACGGCGCCAATTGACGAGGTTTAATCTTGTCAATGCCCATTGTTATGGACTTGGGTTTTGGAGAATATGGGGATGCTGGAGATCGTGGCACGGTTAACAGACAAGCAACCAGGGGACACAAGATTTACCCAGGTTCAGGCCCCCGGAGGGAAAACCCTACTCCTGCTTGTCTGCTCTTTGATTACGGCGGAACCGAAGGTTACAGGGTGCGCAGATTCGATCTGGTGTGGATGCGTGTGCGAAAGTATGAGTCGAGGTTGGTTGAGTTGCCCTAGGACGTGCCCTCCTGGCCTTTATATAGACTTAGGCAGGTCCCGGGCATAGTCCTAGTCGGTTACAAGTTCTAGGGTGTTTGCCCTTTTGAGTTTCCTATCTAAACTAGTCTTGTTCTCCAAGGATCCGAAGATGTCTTGGGCCTTGGTCACCCGAAAATCTTCATGGGCCAGCGTATGCCTGCAGTGGGCCTTCCTTGAGCTGGACTAGGTATGCTGAAGTTACGTACCCGTAGGGTATAACCATGTCAGCGGAGCACGCACGGCCCGAGACGAGGGCGGCGACGCGGTGGAATCGGCGACCGAGCATCACCTCCCCTGCGTCTTCGATGCTTCTTCTTCGTCTGCTTCGTCGAGAAATGTTGAGTGTTTGGCAGCCCCGTGGCGTGCGGAATATATACGGACGGACCTTTAGTCTCGGTCTAAGCCAAATCCCACGACTAAAGGGTCTTTAGTCTCGGGTCGTGGCTTAACCCGCGACTAAAGACCCCCCCTCCCCTTTAGTCGCGGGTTAAGCCACGGCCCGGGACTAAAGAGTTTCTTCGGCCGCTTCGTTTTCGCGCGCGCAGACACCCTTTAGTCCCTGGTCCAGCCACTTTAGTCGCGGGTTAAGCCACGGCCCGGGACTAAAGGGTTTCTTCGGCCGCTTCGTTTTCGCACGCGCAGACACCCTTTAGTCCCTGGTCCAGCCACAACCCGCGACTAATTTGTTTTTTGTAAAAAAAAAATTTTAATTCAAATCAAATATAAAACTTTGGAAAATCATATCTTTTATTGTAAAAATCCAAATAAAACAAATAATATATCTATTATTATCAGAAAAATATAAAGAATCTTAATATAATATCCATATATCTGTTTGCATCATTTATAAATTATTTCATTTGTAAATTTTCTTTTTTTAATTCAAATCAAATATAAAACTTTGGAAAACCATATCTTTTATTGTAAAAATCCAAATAAAACAAATCATATGTCTATTATTATCAGAAAAATATAAAGAATCTTAATATAATATCCATATATCTGTTTGCATCATTTATAAATTATTTCATTTGTAAATTTTCTTTTTAATTCGAATCATATCTTTTATAAAGAATCTTAATATAATATCCATTTAGTCCCGGTTGTAGTCACAAACCGAGACTAAATATATTTCCCGCCATTTCCCACCGCTTCCCGCCAGGCGTTAGCTAATCCCGGTTTGTCCCGGTTTTTAATATTAATAAATGTCTTGAGTGTTACCTAAATATGGAGATGTTGTATTTAGAGAAAAAGGCCTATAAATAGAGCAACCTATAAATAGAGCAGCCTATAAATAGAGGAAAAATGCCTATAAATAGAGCAACCTATAAATAGAGCAGCCTATAAATAGAGGAAAAGGCCTATAAATAGAGCAGCCTATAAATAGAGGAAATAGAGCATGCTGGATCGAGCGGCCTATAAATAGAGGGAAATGCCTATAAAAAGAGGGTTCATCTTTAGTCCCGGTTGGAGAAACCAACCATGACTGAAGGGATTGCGGCAGACTGGGCCAGGCAGCACTAATAATAGAGGTGAGTGTCGACATTATGTCGTGCGGCTTGTACCTTGTCCCGGATGGTGTCACCAACTGGGACTAAAGATGAACCTTTAGTCCCGGTTGGAGACACCAACCGGGATAAAACATGAGTCAGCACTAATAATAGGGGTGAGTGTCGACATTATGTCGTGAGTATCGACATTATGCCGAGATGCTTGTACTATAAATAGGCATCCTTGTGAGTCCAGTCCTCCAGCCAGTTTGAGGCATCTCCAAGATAGTTTTCGAGAGTAGGGACACCACTACGGCCAGTTTCAGGGAGATGCCGCCGGAGCCTAGTCCTCCGGCATCTCCAAGAAACTGGTCATAGAGGCACTCCCTAATATGTGAAATTAGTTATCTCCCAGGTGTATTGATCTATTTAGAGAAGTTACAAGATACAAGATGGTTTTCGAGAGCAGGAAAACCACTACGGCCAGTTTCAGGGAGATGCCGCCGGAGCCCAGTCTTCCGGCATCTCCAAGAAACTGGTCATAGAGGCACTCCCTAATATGTGACCTCACGCGTTTGGAGATCAGATCTTAATGGTAAGTATGAATCGGGACTAAAGGCCCCCCTTTAGTCCCGGTCCAGCCACAAAACGGGACTAACACTATAAAAATGGACACATGGAGCATCTTCACTCATAAAATGTTACAATTATTACACATCATTTCTTCGTGTGTGTTCCTTTCGGATCCCGACGTATCCATGGAGCATCTTCATTCATTAACATGATGCTTGGGTCATCCTTCACCGCGAAGGGCGGAATTTCATGAAACTTATCACAATCTTCTAACATGTCTGCCTTGTCCTCCACTCCCACGATGTTTCTTTTTCCTGAAAGAACTATCTGGCGCTTTGGCTCATCGTTTGATGTATTCTTTTTCTTATTTTTTCTTTTTCTAGTTTTGGTAGACATGTCCTTCACATAGAAAACCTGAGCCACATCATTGGCTAGGACGAATGGCTCGTCTAAGTACCCAAGATTGTTGAGATCCAACGATGTCATTTTGTATTTCCTGTCTACCTCAACCCCTCCTCCTATCATCTTAACCCATTTGCACCGAAACAAGGGGACCTTAAAAGTAGGTCCATAGTCAATTTCCCATATCTCCTCTATCTAACCATAATATGTGGTCTTTGACCCATTGTTGTCTGTTGCATCAAAGCGGACACCACTGTTTTGGTTGGTGCTCTTTTTATCTTGGGCTATCGTGTAAAATGTATACCCATTTATCTCGTACCCTTGGAAAGTTGATATAGTCGAAGATGGTGACCTAGACAACAAGTATAGCTGATCTCCAAGAGTGTTGTTTTTGATGAGATGTTGCAACCAACCGCCAAAACTCTTCATGTGTTCATCTCTAATCCAAGAGTCATGCTTTACAGGGTTGTTGGAGCGTAAGATTTTCTTGTGTTCCTCGATATATGGGGCTGCCAAGATAGAATTCTGTAGAATGGTGTAATGTGATCCGGTGTAAGAATGTCCGTCCCTACATATTATTGATTTCCTTCCTAGAGTACCCTTTCCACTCAGTCTTCCCTCATACCGCGATTGAGGAAGACCAATCGACCTAAGGTCAGGAACAAAGTCAACACAAAATTCAATGACCTTATTTGTTCCATAGACCTTGGAGATGCTTCCTTCTGGCCTAGCATGGTTACGAACATATTTCTTTAAGATTCCCATGAACCTCTCAAAGGGAAACATATTGTGTAGAAATACAGGTCCGAGAATGGAAATCTCTTCGACTAGGTGAACCAGCAGGTGCGTCATAATATTGAAGAAGGATGGTGGGAACACCAACTCAAAACTAACAACACATTGGACCACATCATTCTGTAATCGTGGTAGATCTTCAGGATTGATTATCTTCTGAGAGATTGCATTGAGAAATGCACATAGCTTCACAATGGGTACTCGAACATTATCTGGTAGAAACCCCTCAATGCAATCGGAAGCATTTGCGTCATAATCACGTGGCAGTCATGAGACTTTAGGTTTTGGAACTTTTTTTCTGCCATATTTATTATTCCCTTTATATTCGATGAGAAGACAGACGGGACCTTGATACTGCTTAGGCATTCAAAAAATATTTCATTCTCTTGTTTGGTAAGAGCATAGCTGGCATGACCTTGAAACCATTCTGGATGCAGGCCATCTGGGTCTTTCATACGTTGATGGTCCTTTCGTGCTTTCGGTGTATCTTTTGTCTTCCCATACACACCCAAGAATCCTAGCAGGTTCACGCAAAGATTCTTTGTCACATGCATCACATCGATTGCAGAGCGGACCTCTAAGAATTTCCAATATGGTAGCTCCCAAATATAGATTTCTTCTTCCACATGGGTGTGTGTCCTTCAGCGTCCTTTAGAACAGATTTTCCGCCAGGACCCTTTCCGAAGGTTATCATTTGATCCAAATATTTGACCATATCAAATATATCAGCACCAGTACGCTCCTTAGGCTTCGTCCGGTGACATGCCAGGCCATTGAAATGCTTGCCTTTCTTTCTTAAGGGATGCTTGGCCAAAAGAAATCGACGATGCTCATTGTACACATTCTTCTTACAATGTTCCAAATATATACTTTCAGTCTCATCTAAACAGTGTGTGCATGCATTGTATCCCTTGTTGGACTGTCCTGAAAGGTTACTAAGAGAAGGCCAATCATTGATTGTTACGAAAAGCAATGCTTGGAGGTTAAATTCTTCCTGCTTGTGCTCATCCCGCACGCGTATGCCGGGTTCGTGCCACAACTGTAAAAGTTCTTCCACTAATGGCCTTAGGTACACATCAATGTCGTTGCCGGGTTGCTTCGGACCTTGGATCAACACTGGCATCATAATGAACTTCCGCTTCATGCACAACCAAGGAGGAAGGTTATAGATGCATAGAGTCATGGGCCAGGTGCTGTGACTAGAGCTCTGCTCCCCAAAGGGATTCATGCCATCTGTACTTAGACCAAACCTTAAACTCCTTGCGTCATCTGCAAAGTCCGGGTACTTTCTATCGATTTTTCTCCATTGCGACCCATCAGCGGGGTGTCTCAACATCCCATCTGACTTACGTTCCTCTTTATGCCATCGCAACAACTTGGCGTGCTCTTTGTTTCTGAATAAGCGTTTCAACCGTGGTACTATAGGAGCATACCACATCACCTTGGCGGGAACCCTCTTCCGGGGGGCTCGCCCTCAACATCACCAGGGTCATCTCGTCTAATCTTATACCGAAGTGAAGTGCATACCGGGCATGTATCCAAATTCTCGTACTCCTCACCGCGGTAGAGGATGTGGTCATTAGGGCATGCATGTATCTTCTGAACCTCTAAACCTAGAGGGCATACAACCTTCTTTGCTTTGTACGTACTGGCGGGAAATACGTTATCTTTTGGAAGCATATTCTTCATCATTTTCAGCAACTTTTCAAATGAGGAGTCAGGTATAGCACACTCAGCCTTCCAGCGCAGCAATTCCAGTGTGCTGCCCAGCTTTTTCAGACCATTTTTGCAATTTGGATACAACAACTTTTTGTGATCCTCTAACATGTGATTGAACTTCTCCCTATCCTTTTCAGTTTCACAATCTCTTCGTGCATCGGCAATGGTCCGACCAAGATCATCAGCGGGTTCATCATGTGTCTCTTCTTCATCCTCCCCTTCAGCATCCCCCATGGAAGTATCTCCGTACTCAGGGAAACCATGATAGTTGTCATCCTCCTCTTCTTCATTGTCTTCCATTATAACCCTTCTCTCTCCGTGCTTGGTCCAACAATTATAACTGGACATGAAGCCGGACTTCAAAAGGTGGCTGTGAAGGGTTTTTGAGTCAGAGTATTCCTTCTGATTCCTACATCCATTACATGAACAGAATACAAAACCATTGCGCTTGTTTGCATCAGCAACACAGATGAATTCATGCACGCCATTAATAAACTCGCCAGAGCGTCGGTCAGTACCGTACATCCATTCCCGGACCATCTACATTATAGTAAAAGTATATCAAAAACCATTACACAACATGATAAAATTATTACAAGTTATATTGAGAGCTTCTAGAGCATTAATTTTGAATTTTGAAAAATTTACATGCACCAATTTGTGAATTGGAGAAAACAATCAACATGATAAATGTGGAGTTTTTTTATTATTGTTCTATCAGTGAAAACCTCATTCCATTCTAAGCTCTGAAACTCTAAAATTACACATTTCAATTTCCAGTAACTATGTGCCTAATCAAAATTTGTTACACATATATATCAAAATCCTTCTAGCTACTTCTAGAGCATGCATGCATTGATCCATATCTCTATACTTCTAGAGCATTATAGAGCTAAAGTAGCAATAAGAGATGAAAGAATGAAGTTCTAACCTTTTAAAGCTTTGGATTTAGGTGTGGCAAACTAAATCTTGAGAAAAAATGGCATTAACTCTCTTGCTTCTTTGAGAAAAATGGCCACCATATGCTTTAGGGCAGCAGGACAGGAAGCAGAATATATAGTGGTGGACAACTAGTCCCGGGCCGTGATACGACTCGGGACTAATAGTCCACGAAAAGACCAGTTGGCCTGCTCCAGGTCATTAGTCCTGGTCCGCATTACAGACCGGGACTAAAGATCTGGTCCGGCCCGGGACTAGTGACTACGGCCGTTTCTAGCCATTAGAGGCCTCACGGCCCGGGACTAATGCTCCAACTAGTCGCGGGCTGTGACAGGCCGGGACTGCTGGCCTTGTTCATATCAAACCAAAGATGGTTTTTCCAGTAGTGTCAATCTGATTGGAGAAGAGAGTATGTAAAACTAAACGCCTTCTTTGAAACACAAGGTATCTCCCATCATGTTTCCTGTCCTCATGCGCACCAGCAAAATGGCTCTGCTGAGAGAAAGCATCGACGCATCGTTGAAGTAGGCCTAGCTCTTCTAGCAAACGCTCACATGCCACTAAAATTCTGGGACGAAGCATTCCTCACTGCCACATATCTCATTAATATGCTCCCAAGAAAAGTAATTAGTAACGACACACTTGTTCATCGCCTTTTAGGCACCCGGCCTGACTATAATTCCCTTCGAGTTTTTGGATGTGCCTGTTGGCCCAATGTGTCTTTCTGGGGTATAGTCCTCGGCACAAGGGGGTTAAATGCCTAGAAGTCTCTACTGGCCGAATATATATATATATATATATATATATATATATATATATATATATATATATATATATATCATGATGTTGTTTTTGATGAAGGTGTATTTCCCTTTAAATCCCTTCACCCAAACGCGGTGCTTTGCTTAGACAGGAAATCCTCTTACTTGAACCATCTCTAACAAACTCTGAACATGGGGACGAACTAGTTGATGATTTAATCATGGAAAATACTCATACTACTAACCATGCATCTAGACCTGTTTCTGTTGCTCTACAGGACACATCACGTCCAATGGTGCAAGCTGGTGAAAATCTGAGCCAAGATGGTGCTTCAATCACTGAAAATATTACACATGAAATTACGCAGGAAGATAACAACGGTTCTGCAAACGAGTATGATTTTCTTGGCCCTACTTTCCCGGGATCAGGGACGTGTTCTACAACAGATTGGTCGCCGGCCAACACTGCTGCTTCTCCCGCGCATGCGCCGTACGGCCAGCAACGCAACATGCACGTACGGTCGCCCACCGCGCCTTGCGACGCGTGCACGCGGTCCCCTCCCAGTTTCCAGTCCGGATTCTCTGTGCCGGCTCCCGCTGGCGACCAACTCCAGGCCGCAGAAACCACCCCACCGTCGGCTACAGGATCCGGTGCGCCGTGCGTTAGGTCCCCGATCGAAGATTCTTTGTCAGCTACAGCTGACAGCGATGGGGAGCCACGATCTCCTGGACCGCGTCACGGTAATTATCAACCTGTGGCTGTCTCCCGTCCTGTTACACGTGCATCCAGGGGTGTTAGTCATCCTAAGCTGTACACAGCGGTTAGATGGTGTCTCTCATCAAACAAGGATGAACCAGATGATCTGCAAGCTGCTTTAGCAGATACAAACTGGAGAGAGGCAATGAATGAAGAATATGACGCCCTTATGAAGAATAAAACCTGGAGATTGGTACCATACAAGCATGGCACAAATATTATTGATTGTCGGTGGATTTACAAAATCAAGAGAAGAGCTGATGGTTCAGTTGATAGATCGATATAAGGCCCGATTGGTTGCCAAAGGTTTCAAGCAACGGTATGGCATAAACTATAAGGATACTTTCAGTCCTGTGGTTAAAATTGCTACAGTTCGGCTTGTCCTGGCAATATCTGTTTTAAGGGAATGGAGTTTGCGACAGTTAGATGTAAAGAATGCGTTCTTACATGGTGTTCTGGAAGAAGAGGTCTACTTGAGAAAACCACCAGGTTATGAAGACAAGAAAAGGCCAAACTATGTCTGCAAACTTGACAACGCGTTGTATGGGTTGAAGCAAGCACCGTGAGCATGGTACTCTCGTTTGAGTTCTCAACTAATACAATTTGGTTTTGTTGCTTCAAAATCTGATACATCATGGTTCATCTATCGTAAGTCCAATGTCACTATTTTCATGCTCATTTATGTGGATGATATCATAGTTGCTAGCTCCTCAAAAGATGCAACAGATGATTTGTTGAAGGATTTGAGTAAGGAATTTGCCTTGAAGGACCTTGGTGATCTTCACTTCTTTCTAGGAATCGAAGTTAACAAAGTTAATGATGGATTAGTATTGAGTCAAGCAAAGTATGCTCAAGATATCCTTGCACGAGTTGGTATGGTAAACTGCAAGGGCTCTACTCCTCCTATGTCCTCTTCAGAAAAAATCACAGCAAATGAAGGAGAATTGGTAGGTCCCGTGGACAACACCAAATACAGAAGTACGGTAGGTGCATTACAGTATCTCACTCTCACAAGGTCTAATATTTATTATGCGGTTAATAAAGTCTGTCAGTATTTGCATGCTCCCACTACTTTGCACTGGACATCCGCCAAACGTATCCTGAGATATGTTAAGCATACAATTGGTATTGGTCTGACATTTATGAAGTCCAATTCTACACTAGTTAGTGCCTTTTCAGATGCTGATTGGGCAGGTTGTGTAGATGATCGTCGATCAACTGGAGGTTTTGCTGTCTTCTTTGGACCAAATTTGATTTCTTGGAGTGCAAAGAAGCAAGCTACAATATCCAGGTCCAGCACCGAGGCAGAGTATAAATTTGTGGCTAATGCCACGGCTGAAATAATATGGATACAATCATTGCTTGAAGAACTTGGAGTCAAGCTGAATCAAACACCGTGTTTGTGGTGTGATAATATGGGAGCAACATATCTTTCAGCAAATCCAGTGTTTCATGCACGAGCCAAACATATTGAGATAGATTTTCAATTTGTGAGGGAGAGAGTGCTTAATAAGCAGCTGGAGATTCGATTTGTTCCTTCAAAAGATCAAATTGCTGATGGTTTTACGAAGCCCCTTCCTCATCGGATCTTCGAAGAGTTTAAGCATAATCTCAACTTAAATAAGTTGTGATTAAGGGAGGGTGTTAGAGATAGTATAGAATACGAGTTATATTTTATCAGGACTTGTAGTCCGTTTCCAGATCTTGTACCGTACGCATATAAATAAAGGTGTCCAGGGCCTCGGTAGTTATCCGAGTAGACCCGTCGTAACTTTGACAGCCATGTCCTGTTATTGGGACAAGTAGGATTAAGTTATCCGAGAGGCCCTCTTACGATCGCATTAGTTCAATCCTGGTCATGCCTATAAAGACGCCCCATCAAGAGAACTCGCCAACACTCTATATTTTCAAGACGTCACAACCAGCTAGGCAAACTAAATATGATACGTTGATTGATTATCAAAGAAATTGGATAACAGATTTTAATTTTAATTTTCTACACAAACTATTTATTATTAATCGATCCGGTGCAAAGCACGGACACTTTTGCTACTAAACAGTAAAAGTTCAATTTGCCACACGCACAGTTCCCATGACCGCGTATCTCTCTGCCCGACATCATCCCATCCCCGTAGGAAATGATCCAGGCCCACTTGGCCGCCTCGCATGTATGTTTTAGTGGGCAATTTATCGGGCATAGTGGTCTCGACAGGTACGGATGGCAATGGGTACCTGCTACCCGCTTATCCTGCGGGTTTTTACCTATTAGGATAAGAGTATAGTAGTAAAGTTATATCCGCGGGTAAGTAATTGGCAAAAATATCTACCCGTTAGGTATTGCGGGTGCGGGTATGGTAATGGAAAACCCGCACCCGCATACCCACCTACCTAACATCTTATATCATTTTTCTAAAAAAGTTGTGAACTTCTGGAGTTGACGAGTGTTGCTATGTGGCTAATTCTGGTATACAGTGTGAATATTTTGTAATTCTTTCGAGATTTTAAAGTTTGAAGTATATACTTATTATGCAAATTATGTTTGGAAGTAACTTGTTTTCTTCATAATATCACGCGTTTGGCAATGTATTTTCATTATTTAATATATATTTGCTTGGTTGTTGAATCCGTGAATGAATGAAAATATATGCTATCATTTTTATATATTTTGTATTATTACAATAACTTGTTAAGTTGATTGGACTGATGTGTGGGTATTACCCGCGGGTTCTTTTACCCTCGACGGATGCGGGTATGGGACAAAATCTATACCCATGTACGGGTGCGAATACGGGTTACGGGAAAGATCTAAGATTGCGGGTGCGGGTTTGGTTAAGCTCCACCCGCACCCAACAGTCGCAGGTGCCATCCATATCGACAGGGGCAGCGGCCCATGCGTGGCGATTGGGTGAAAACCCTAGCAAGCCACGACTAGCCCAACCCCGTCCTCCTCCAATCCCCACGCCGTACCCCTCCTCCTCCTTCCCTATTGTGCGCCGCCGCCGCTCGTCGGCAAGGAGGTCTGCTGCGGCCGCATCCCGTGGGGGGAGGGGAGGGAGGCACGACCCTGCCCGCATCCCTCCCTCCACACCAGCCTCCAGCAGGGTGCGCGGTGAAGGCGGCGAGCAGGCCGCGACGACGGCCGAGCAGCGGCAGGTGGCGTGGCGACGGAGGCGAGCAGGGCGCGGGAACGGCGGCGAGTAGGGTCAGGGCAGGCGGTGACGCCGGCGGCGAGCAGGGCCTAGGCGCACGACGACTGCGATGGTGGTGAGCTGGGCGCGGAGACGGCGGCGAGCAGGGCGCCTCTGTCCTTCCTCTACGAGCCCCCTCTCTGCTTCATCCCCTCGGCCTCCGGCTGCTCCTCCTACCTATCTGCCAGGCCATGGCCCCTCGTTTCTCAAGATCGTACTGTTTACTCACGCTTAGACACCAGGAATCCAAGACCAGCGGCGGCCGGGCAACGGGAGCCGATGACGACCGGTCCTACGTCTACACGGACTCTCCTAGCAGGTAACCAGAAGGACAACAGCTCTTAGATCACGTTCCTTTTGGAGATCCATTCTTAAATCAGTTATCAACTTTGACTTGTTATGTTTAGAACACGTTCGGTTTACTTGTACCTCAAGATTCTTTCTTATGGAAAATATGCGGATATAAATGATACATATTGAAGAGCAGTTACAAGTACCAGACTGAAAAAGACAAATTCTACTCACACCAATCCACAAACGTTGACTGATCCTTCTTTGCTAAGCCCCAACTAATTACTTATCGCCATGAACAATATAAGCAGAAAAAACTACCTATTCATAGTATTTTTCACTTCAGACCGACAATAGCATAGAATGAACCAGTGAAGCATAAGATCAAAATAGAATTTTTCAGCATCCAAGAAATCATAACTTATTTTTCAGCATTTTTCTGGTACACATTATAAGAAACATCAACGGTGCTTCTTTGAGCACACAAAATATATCTAGCACAAATAATTACACCTTATTCAAATTAAACTACATATACCAGAGCAATACTGAATGTGGTCATTGATGACGCTCTACCTCCCTCCTTTCAAGACATCCACCATGGACGGCGAAGTAACCATGAACCATACCAAAACCATTTTCTTGTCGATGATACACCAACAATCGAATAGGAGTGTTGTTTATACCTTGTAGGCATAGACATAAAACAAATATTCACAGTTTAGACCATTCTCCATCTCAAAACATTGGAATGCAAATGACCAAGAGGACACAATAAAACAAACCAAGAAATGTCTGAATAAGCACAACTTAAAAGGATACAAATTAGTTTCAGTCACAAACAAATCACAGAAACATCCGTCGCCCGCCCTACGTCTACACGACGAGCAGGGCCTAGGCGCATGACGACTGCGATGGTGGTGAGCTGGTTCATGTGATATTCAGCCTACATCGTATGTGATCTCGATTTCTCTCTTTCGGATTATGCTAGAGTTCTTTGTTCTAGCGTTTGGTGTAGATGTGATAGGTTTATCTCCTATAGATGTAATCTGTTCATCTACTTTGTTGATCTGCATAATTGGTTTTAGTACCGTTTGTATGATCATGATTTATCAGTTTACTATTCGGATTAAATCATATGGATTATTGCTTATATTTTCAACAATCCAAAAACCTGATTATAGGCAACTGAATTCCACTGGTGTAGGCGCGGCTACTAGGCCGGATCTTGACGAGCGGCGGCGGCGCACAATAGGGAAGGAGGAGGAGGGGTACGGCGTGGGGATTTGAGGAGGACGGGGTTGGGCTAGTCATGGCTTGCTAGGGTTTTCACCCAATCGCCACGCGCGGGCCGCTGCCCATGTCGATATGGATGGCACCTGAAGATTAACAACGGGGCACCCCCAGTCACCAGACAGAACGCACCCGGCATGTCTTTTGACTCCACCGTCAACACAAAGAAGGTGCAGGTCCACCCGACGGACGCCTCCAAGACGGCGCTGATCGCCAACGACCTCAGCCCCGCATAGGAAAGAGCGCTCGTCGAATTCCTCCGTGAGCGCTGGGAAATCTTCGCCTGGTGTCCTGCGGACATGCCAGGAGTTCCCAGGAAATTCGCCGAGCACGCACTTAACGTATTTCTAGACGCCAAGCCCATCAAATAGTCCATCCGACGACTGTCCGAGCCACGGGTTGAAGCCATCGGAGTCGAAGTCAACAGACTACTCGACGCAAATTTCATCAAGGAGATCAAGGAAAGCGAGTGGCTCGCCAACACCGTGATGGTCCCAAAAAAGGACACGTACATCCTGCGGATGTGCGTGGACTTCATATTACTGAACAAGCACTGCCCGAAGGATCACTTCCCTCTTCCTCGGATCGATCAGATCATCGATTCGACTGCAGGATGCGATAAGATCTCCTTCCTTGACGCCTACTCATGCTACAATCAGATTCGACTGAAGATCGAAGATCAGGAGAAAACGGCGTTCATCACACCGTTCGGAGTGTTCTGCTACAACACAATGCCCTTTGGGCTGAAGAACGCAGGCGCCACATACCAACGGTGCATGCAGGCATGCCTGAAGGACCAGATCGGCCGCAACATCCAAGTCTATGACGACGACATAGTAATCAAAACAAGGGAGGCCAAGACACTGATCGACGATCTCCTTGAGACGTTCGACAACCTTGATCGATACAAGATCAAGCTAAACCCAGAAAAGTGCGCCTTCGGCGTCCCATCTGGTCAACTGCTAGGCTACTTCATCTCCCAACGAGGGATCGAGACGAACCCGAAGAAAATCCGAGCCATAATGGCCATGGAGAAGCCGAAGAACCTGAAAGGTGTTCAGCAGCTCGCTGGGCGCATCGTGGCGTTGAGCAGGTTCATCAGCCGCATGGGCGAAAAAGCCCTGCCTTTCTATCAGCTGCTACGCAAGGCAGACAAATTCGAGTGGATGCCTGAAGCAGATGACGCATTTGAAGATCTGAAGCGGCTACTCTCCACCTTGCCCGTCTTGGTCACGCCAAGGGAGCGTGAGCCTCTACTACTATACATAGCAGCTACACATCAGGTGGTAAGCACTATGCTCATGGTCGAAAGACCCGAAGATGGCATGACCCATGGGGTACAACGCCCAATCTACTACCTCAGCGAGGTATTGACGCCGACAAAGCAGAGGTATCCTCACTACCAGAAACTCGCCTACGGCGTATTCATGACGGCTCGTCAGCTGAGCCACTACTTCCAGGAGCATCAGGTGATGGTCGTCAACGAAGCACCCCTGAACAACCCGGAGGCCACCGGACGTGTGGCCCTGTGGGGCATCGAGCTGTCACCTCTAGACATCGTCTATGAGAAGCGCCATGTGATCAAGTCTCAGGTCATTCCGGACTTCCTCGTCCACTGGATGGAACTACAGCTGCCGGACACCCCGGACATGACGCAGTCATGGACGATGCACTTCGATGGCTCCAAGCGCGAGGCTAGGGCAGGAGCCGGGGTCATACTGACCTCCCCGCAGGGCGACAAGATGAAATACGTCCTCCGGATGAAATTTCGAGCTTCCAACAACGAGGCCGAGTACGAGGCCCTCATCCACGACATGAGGATGGCCAAGATCTGCGGTGCGACGCGCCTGGTCATCTACGGCGACTCGAACCTCGTCGTCCAACAGACGATGAACGAATGAGACGCACACGCTGCCAACATGATTGAGTACCGCGCACTCTACAACACACTCGAAGGATACTTCGACGGATGCGAGCTTCGACACGTTGGGAGAGAAAGAAACGAAGAGGCCGACAGACTCGCCAACATCGGCTCCACCTGCGTGCGGGTGCCACCAGGTGTGTTCCTCGAACAGATCTGCGTGCCATCCATCAAAAGGAAATTCCCAAAGGGATCACCCGAAGAGGCAGAATACTTGGGGGCTGCGCTACCTGAAGGACAGGAAGGACCAGAAAAACTCGACACAGAGGTTGAAGTGGTCAACCTAATGCAGGTCATGGCAGTCGAAGAAACATGGACACAGCCATACCTCCGATATCTGATAGACGGGGAGCTTCCTAATAGCCCGACAGATGCCCGACGCATATCTCGCCGGTCCAAGGACTTCACCATCATCAATGTCGAGTTGTACAAGCGCAGCATTTCGGGTGTACTCCAAAGGTGCGTCACTATCGGTGACAGCAAAACTATCCTCCAAGACATCCACGAGGGCATCTGCGGCCATCACGCGGGCAGCCGTGCCCTTGTCTCCAAAGCTCTACGATCTGGGTTCTACTGGCCAACGGCCATGAACGACACCAAGGACATCGTCCGAAGGTGCAATGGGTGCCAGAGCTTCGCAGACAAACCACACGCACCAGGATCGGAGCTCAGGCCCATACCCCTGGCCTGGCCCTTCGCCCAACGGGGCCTCGACATGATTGGCAAACTGCCCAAGTCCTCGAAAGGAGGCCACGTCTATCTCTTGGTCGCAGTCGACAAATTCACCAAGTGGATCGAGGCCATACCCGTTACTAACCAAAAGGGCAAAACGGCCGTGAAATTCTTCGAATCCATAGTCTACAGGTCCGGCGTGCCGCACAGCATCATCACTGATAACGGGTCGAACTTCATCTCCAAAGAATTCCAGGACTTCTGCGAAGACCTCGGAATCAACATAACATACGCCTCCATGGCGCACCCGCAAACGAATGGACAGGTCGAAAAGGCCAACGGCCTCGTCGATGAAGGCATCAGGAAGCGCCTAATGAGCCTACTCCAGCGACTCGCAGGATCCTGGACACAAGAGCTACCCTCCGTCCTCTGGAGCCTGCGCACAACGCCAAACAACTCAACTGGCTACACACCCTTCTTCATGGTGCACGGAGCCGAAGACGTGCTGCCTGCAGAAGTACGCCATAAGGCCCCACGGGTCGTCGCCTACAGCAAAGCCGAATCGATGGCCGCACTCGAAGACGCCATCAACACACTCGACGAGGCACGTGACATAGCTGCAGCTCAATCAGCGGTCTACCAACAGAGCCTCCGCAACTATCACAGCCGTCGGCTACGCCCAAGGTCCTTCGTCGAAGGAGACCTAGTCTTACTGTCGTGGGAATGACCACGGCAGATGCTGCAATCGGCAGGGAGTAGTAGAACGAAGGGCAAGGGCGGCCAGCCATCTGCGGTGCGAGATGAGGGCGGAGACATAGGGTTTTACCCAGGTTCGGCCCCCCGAAGGGTAAAGACCTACTCCTGCTAGATTGTATTATGTTGGAGATACAATGGGGCGAGCTCAACGGCTAGGCGGCGAGTCGCTTGGGTGGATGATGGAACATACGTTTACACGCCCTGTAGGGAGGTTTATATAGACTCACCCTCCCCAGGGTTTACAAATCTCAACCGAATCTGTTAAGGTTTCGGTACTCGTTTAACCTAATCCGACTGGGCCTATCTACTCTCCTGGGCCTTCAGCTTCTAGTCGCTTGGATCCACGCCAGGTCTTGATCCAGTCGCCGTCTTGCAGGCCCACTCGCCAGGTCGTGGGCCAGTCGGAAACGTCCTGCTGGGTATACCCCGGTAGGCACATCCCCATCACTTACGACTCAAGCAAGAACGACCGAAGAAGCTCGAGTCACCCTGGGAAGGACCCTACGTTGTCACTGAAGTCATCCCAGGTGGCGCCTATCGCCTCAAGCACGTGGAGTCTGGAGTAGCATACTCCAACCCATGGAACGTCGCACAACTGCGATGCTTCTACCCCTAGCTATCCTCCTCTCCTTTTACTTCCAATAAGGCTATTCAGCCAAGGCTACTCAGCCGAACAATATACCTCCTTATTACGATATGAATAAAGCTAAGTTTCTCACCCCAAAAATTTATCTATTATTCGCATTTTCTTCATGTTACAACACACTCGGAGGCTCCCCTCACCTCACGACTTCATCGACTGAGGATAACGCGTGTACACCTGAGTAGCTGATCACGTCAGGCTAACGAAAAGGGCACGCATACAAATAAATCACCATGTGCTAAAAACAATCAACCTTTACAGCAAGGGCATAACACGCCCAGTCGAATACATACAAGTTTTACATCTATCTTTTTACAGGTCCTACCTATTCTGAAGAATCACCTGCGCACGCTGCTCAAAGAGATCTACAATTTGTTCGGCATACTGCCCTACAACCGCATAATGTGGACGCATATCCCACATGCCACCATCCGGACGAAGAGGTGGCCCAGCCGCCACATCAGCAAGATCTACATCAAGGCGATGTAGCAGCACGAGGGAAAGCACAACCTTCACCCATGCAACCAACTGATGCTGCACCAGCTCCCTGACATGATGCACATCTCGAAACTTCGCCAGCAGGCCCAGAGAGTCGATGGTGCCTCATCCAGGGGAAACATCATGTGCAGAATCGACGCCAAAGAAGTCTTCACTTGCCGCAGCACCCGCGACACCTAGTGAACACGATCATGCATAGTCGCAAGGACCATAGCACGATCACGATCCATCTAGAAAAAGTCGCCGTCCTCCATGTCCTGCTGGGTCAGGCAGTTGATCCGAACAGGAACACACTCTTTTTCCTCCATAGGAACAAGGTTAGCACCTGCAACACCTGCAAAGTAAGATGACAAGCCAACAGGCGCATCCGATAAATAAGCAACAGCTCGAAGAAACTCACACTGAAGCTGTTCGGCCAAATGCCGCAACTCCCCCATCAGATACTCCTCTCTGGTGGCGCCCCTCTCCGCCTTCGACTTCCAAACATCCGCATGGCCTCGAACGCCAAGCAATTCTTTTTCAAGACTACGGATGCAGTCATGAAGAAATACAAGCTGCGACGCATCATCAAGGATGGCCGCAGCTGTGACGCAGACGAAGTATCAATGGGATCATCACCCGAAGGTCCCTAGAGGAAAAGAAGGCAAGGATATGAACAAGCGCATGAATGAGCAAACATCTCGGAGATTCATTATATGCAGCAAAAGCCACTGCATGGCACAAGGAGTGTTCATAAATACATTACAGCAAAAGATACGAAAAGCTATACTACAACTACAAGGCCTAAGAAGATGCATCCTGAGTGGCCTCGGAGCCGGATTGCCTGCTCTTGGCCTCGCCCTGCTGTTTCACCGCGTACTCCGCCAGCAGGTCAATCAGCTTTGGCACGTAGCGTTTACAACGGGCAACATAGAGGGCAAAAGCTACCTCAGATCCATCAGGAGCAGTTGGCATCTAGGAGGTGACCTGAGGAAGATCCAACTCCGCCCCAGACGCCATGGCCATCGCCAGCCCCATGGACGCGCCGATACCCTTCTGCTTGCGCTTGTACGCCGCGGGGGCCTCAGCTGACAGTGCGTCCACCAACAATTCAACATCCTCGAGGGCGACGCCCTTGGGGACGAGCTCCTTGTAGAAGCGACCGAGAACCACCTTGGCCTTGGCAAGCGATCCAACCACAGTACTGCAGCGGTCTTCGACCGCCGAAGTGGCATCATCCAGAGCACTTCCGTGCTCCAGGGCACCACGGTCAAACTCGATGCCCGCGACATCTAGATAAACGGAAGAGGCAAAGTGAAAACCAAACATAACTAGAGAAACAAGGAAGCCGAAAAGGAATAGACGAAACTACTCACCCGAAATAGCCTTGGCAGCATCCATCAGCTTGCCGGCTACCTCCTTCTCGCGCGAGGCCACAACGGTGGCGAGCTGCTCCTCGCGATCCGTGGCCTCTCGCTGCAGGCGCTCCTTGGCCGCAGCTGCGTCGGCTAGCTCCTGCTCAAGGCGCTCCTTAGCTCCAACGACAAAAGCCAAAGTCAATATTTTACCAAAGAGAACACAGAGTCCAGAGGAGAGACGGAGGGCGTCACAGGACGGTCGCACCCCCCTCCCTAGGCGCGGGCCCACCATAGGTCGTGCCAGGGCAGGGAGTGGCCCCCTGGCCGCCCTCCTGCCTCGCCTCTTCGCCTATAAAAGCCCCCCGATGCAAAAACCCTAAACACTCGATCGGATATCCATGAAACCGTTCGTAGCCACCGCCACCATCGTCCCTAGATCGGGGGATCTGAAGCTCTTCCCGGCACCCTGCCGGAGGGGAGAGATCATCCCGGATGCCTTCTTCATCACCATGCCAGCCTCCGGAGTGATGCGTGAGTAGTTCACCCTTGGACTACGGGTCCATACAGTAGCTAGATGGTTGTTTCTCCTCCTTTGTGCGAGGCTAGTCTTGGGCAAGTTGGGGCGGCGGCGGTCCTGGGCGAGAGCAGGTCCTAGGAGAGGCTTGTCCTGGACAAGTTGGGGCGGCGCCGGTCCTGGGCGGCGATGGCTTGGGCGAGCAGGTCCTAGGCGAGGCTGGTCCAGGGCAAGTTGGGGTGGTGCCGGTCCTGGGCGACGCTGACTTGGGCGAGCAGGTCCTAGGCGAGGCTGGTCCTGGACAAGTTGGCGTGGCACTGGTCGTGGGCGACGCTGGCTTGGGTGAGCAGGTCCTAGGCGAGGCTAGTCCTGGACAAGTTGGGGTGGTGCTGGTCCTAGGTGGCGCTGGCTTGGGCGAGCAGGTCCTAGATGAGGCTGGTCCTGAGCAGTATCCAGTATTAGTAACGTTCATGTAGAGCGAGGCGTAGTAGTCTAGTAGATAGACACGGAAACGGGCAGAGTTCTTGTACCACATGCCAAATACACTATTGCGGCTCTTCCAAATTACACTATTGCGGCTCTTCCAAATGCCCCAAATTACACTATTGCGGCTCTTCCAAATGCCCCATAGAGCACATATAACTACCTCTATATAGCTTGGCCCTTGAAAAGATTGCTTAGCACGCTCAAACATTTCAGTCATGTTTGGATCAGAGGTCCAATTGATTCCCAGGCGTTGCCAAACTCTTGTTGCAAAATGACAGTTGAAAAATAAATGCTCCGTACTCTCTCTCTCTCTCTCTCTCCCCCCCCCCCCCCCGTTCTTGTACCACATGCCAAATACACTATTGCGGCTCTTCCAAATTACACTATTGCGGCTCTTCCAAATGCCCCAAATTACACTATTGCGGCTCTTCCAAATGCCCCAT
This sequence comes from Avena sativa, assembly GCA_916181665.1. NCBI lineage: Eukaryota > Viridiplantae > Streptophyta > Magnoliopsida > Poales > Poaceae > Avena > Avena sativa. The sequence continues at coordinate 146,667,064 of OV702283.1, read as the reverse complement.
AGAGCACATATAACTACCTCTATATAGCTTGGCCCTTGAAAAGATTGCTTAGCACGCTCAAACATTTCAGTCATGTTTGGATCAGAGGTCCAATTGATTCCCAGGCGTTGCCAAACTCTTGTTGCAAAATGACAGTTGAAAAATAAATGCTCCGTACTCTCTCTCTCTCTCTCTCTCTCCCCCCCCTCCTCCGAAAGACCACATATTGCACAGTTGACAGAAGCCACATGCCAATTCTTTCTAGCCATCATATCTCTGGTATTTAAACGATCTACCAGTAAGAGCCAAACGAAAACCTTCTGTTTGTTGAGGCATTCACTCTTCCAGAGCTTTTTGAAAATTGGGGATACTTGCAGTCCAGAAAAAATGAACTTATAGAAAGCCATCGAGGAGTATACTCCATTATGCAGGAAAAAAGACCAGATATCTATCTGCTGTCTTGACTGAATGTCTAAACGTAGAGGGTGAATCAATTCAGATATCTGATTCCATTCCTCTTAAGCCTAGGGCGATATTGGGATCGCAAAATGTTGTGTCAGCTATACCAAAAGTTTCACAGGCTAGCATATCTTGCATTGAGACATCCGTGTCCATCACAAAAGAGTATATTCTGGGATCTCCATGCCACGTGTCTTTCCAAAATAATACAGAACTACCATTGCCAGGTGTGAGGTTGGTTATGCTACGAAAGGTTAAGAATAACTTACACACATCCCTCCACCAAAAAGAACCGACAGTCCCAACTGCATGAGGAACTGAATTTTGGTACAGTAATATGCTTGCCACACCATACTGACCGATGGAGTATCACGATGATTAAAAAAGTTGAACAAATGCTTCGTCAGCAGAGCATCATTCTGAATCTCCCGGTTAATCACTCCCAAGCCCCCTTTTTCTTTGGGCTTACATACCAACTAGAAAGACAGGCGAGCTTTGCCTGCCGTCTGCATGACGTTATTAAAGAACGCGCTACGGGCGCTACGGGTATACTACAAAAGGAAAAATATAGACTTCACTTACAAAATTCAAGTAGAAACCTTTCCGGCATGGCACAAAAATGGTCAGCATTGTAATCTTTAAGATTGTCATCAACATGAAGGTAAACGACTGTTAGAAAGCTAAATTAAAAAAGATTTGACCAGTCCACTCTTGAGGAGTTCAAAGGTCATCATCATTTTTCCTCCGTGAAGCCCAGCATCACCTCGCGCTCAACATGTTAGATAATTTTTCTTCATTTTGATAACGTCTTGGTTTAATGACTTATACAGAGTCATTCAGAACTGCACATAAAGATTTGAGCCTATCTCAGAACTCATTGCCTCGACTATAAAGTAAGTTGTCTTGACATGCGTAGCAAATGACATGCCTAGCAAAATTGAAAAGGTTACTATACGAAATCCTACAATTCCATGTTTCTCGGATTGTTTAGTGTCATCAGAGTTCGGAGAACTGGATTTTGAGGAATCATCTGAAAGTTGTTGCATGAGAATCTCGATTATCTTTAGCGATGAGATTATCACATGATGATCCATCCAATAAACCAGCCAAGCTGACATGAAAATCACAAAAGTAGCATGTTCATTTAGACTAAAAAATAGCTCAACTTTAGTGGGTATGCTCTATGGAATGTTATGCAAGAAACGCAACCCTTCTTTTGCAGGTCATACTTACCTTGATATGTTTATTCTCCTTGAGTAAATCTTGAAGAATTTCAGGTTCACCAAAGTAACAAATGTTATTTACAATTGGACACCAGCCATAGGAAAATAACGTATTTTCACCAGGGTTGACTGCTTGAACACACAACATACTAAGTTTATTTTTCCATAGCACAAGCATCATCATGAACATACCTTCATATTAATCCAATAATGCCCCGATAAATATACTACAAAAATGCTGGTTCTGATCTAATTTGCATATACCATAATCTCATATCATGCATAGAGTAGGGACACAAAAACAAGACATCAAGAGATGAGTGCATGATCTTAACTCACCGGCTGAATAGATAATAGCCACTTCTTTGTACATCCTCTTGCCAGGTGCCCAAAAACACCCAATCGAGGCCACAACAGAACACAAATAGGATCAGCCAACAAAGTACCCTTAAAAACTAAGATCAGAACAAAATACCTAATATCAAAACCTAAGAAGGATAGAACATACTATGGAAAAAACACTCACCTAGGCCTCCGGTAACCTCCAAACCACCGCCATCAACGGGACCCATGGCAAACTATATCAGATCATGCAGAGTCAACGGTCAAAACACTCGTGAACACCAAGCCTCCAAACATGCATGACAAAACAAAATCTCCGCACACGCCTACGATGAAAACAACGACACATGATTATCCAAGGGAGCTAGCCATACACCAATGCCATCCAAGCAAAACTCGACCCTGCCACCAAATGCACTCACATGAGTACCAAATATATCATTGGGACATTGACCTACAGAACACCGAGTGCAGCGCTGAAATAAACCACATGTAGAATACCTCTAAATCATATGTTATCATGCATGACACAGCTATATCAACACCTTCGGTACTAAAGTAATTTCTTAGTTCGCCTTTTGATAGATTTGAACACCAACTCATACATCAACATGCGGATGCCATTGGTCAGATTTAGGACATACTTCTTTTTTCCAAGTCATTTGTGATAGGTTTTTAATACACTTCCCAACATGATCACATCCCATTAGACATTAAAATCCTACTTTAGGGAAGACATGTCATATTTCTATTCTGTTATTATTTAGAGTTTTGATTTGAGATAGTTGAATTTAAGAAAATGAAATCTTGGATGGTGCAAAGTCCATAAACAAAGGTTAAAAGGTGTCATAAGATTCAAATGTAGATTATAATATACATATCACTCTTAACTTTCCAGCCAAAAATTGCTCTCGATGTAATAACTGAATCAACATGTGCATAGGATGCCGACAGAATATTAAGCAAAGTGATGCTATCAAATAACTGCAAAAGGAGATATATCATATTGTTACAGAGAGCACATGATGTTGAATTGGCAATTTGTTCAAGTTAAATAGAACCACTTAGCCTAATAATTCGCATGTTACCCTTCATCTCCAAGTAAGTTCAGAACATAACTAAAATCTAAATCATGCGGAAGATTGACAAAACGTATGTACGCACCATGTTCTATTGGTCAAAGTGTAATATTGGAATACCAAGTTAATAAAATCATCGGGTTCATTGTCCAAATTCTCGCCATACTGAAAAATCCTTCCAAATCGTATTATGAAAAATACCACCATACTTCACCATATAGGGAAACAGATTAAGAAACTTACTTCTAACTGATGGATCCATCATCTCTCACAGGCTCTTTTCCTACAACCTCTACAAAATCCACCAAAAAGATCTTATGAACCATGAAGTGCAGTGAAATAATGGTCGGAATGGGAAGATCAAAGGTGAAGTCTTGTCACCAACCAACACTGTGTATCATGTAGAACGGAGATCTGGCAGTTGCTCGAGGGGAGTCCATGGTCTGCTCGCTGGGAAGTTTAGGAGAAACGTTCCAGCAGTCCAGTCCAGGGCAACGACAGTCCGGAGGTCAGAATCCTCGTCGGAGTCCGCAATGAGCACGGCGGTGAGTGTCCTAAGCGCCAGCGCGAGCTACTCGGAGAGAACTACAGTGTCTGGAGGAAACAAAGTTCCATGACCAACGCATGAGATAGTAGGAAACAAACGTCCACATCAAGTGACATAGTTTTGTAAAAAAAAATCAGCTAATTAAGTTGACATACAGATTGCAAATACCTGAAGGAAAGAACATATAGAAGAAGCAAGAACAAATCGTGTGTTGTATAAGTCAGATTGTGTAAACCAAAACACATGAACCCAATGAGATATGTGCACATGCATCTGCACATGAAACGACCAAGCGTGGGGTTTAATCAAGCTACTGAAAGGGGATCAGGTTCAACACATGAAGACCAACAGAATCAGGACAGGGGTTGGCAATTTGGCATGTCGAGGAGTCTTCAGCTGTTGATTCATATTTGATCTGATGCGATTGAAGGCACCATTGGCTGCCGCCGGATCAGTGCAGGGATGAACCAAGATGAAATCGGAGGCAACGTACAGAACCACGCCCAAATGAGTCTGACTTGACGATGGGATTTAAGTGGAGCTTATGGAGAAAGAGGGAGTGGTGGTCACGGAGAGCGTGATGAAGATAGTCTTCGTACGCCGTCGATCCATAGCCGCCGCTTGTTGCTCACCGCTAGGGCCGCCCGTGTTGGGCAAGCATGGGGCTGGGAGACACGGTGCGGGGAAGGGGCGTCAGCCGCGTGCAGGTGGCTATGGGAGGTCGGCGGCAGCGAGAAGGAGGTTGGGAGGCGGCGCGGGGCACCACCGTTGACGCTTATGAGTTAGGGGAGCCGGCGGCCGACGCGCAGGAGGTGGAGTAGGGCGGCGCCGGAGTCGTGGATCAAGAGATAATAACTATCCTAAAAAAAATAAGATAACTATATGCATCGGCAGCTTCGAGACAGGCCCACATGGCAGACACACGCAGTTAGCAGAATACCCGCAGGTACGCTCACAGCACGCGGTGATCACCAGGCTTAAGCCTATAGAGAATTCCCAAGCGGCCTAGGAGTTTTGATGCTCTCTGTCTTTTTTGTCCCAGAGGCAGTGCTGCCGTGCACGAGTTACCACCTTAACCATAGTTTTATTAAGCTTAAGCATGCACATGAAAAATGTTGGGAGAGAGGACAGGACTGAGTTGACAAAAGTGAGCCTGCCACCATAATTTAGAAAACGAGAGCAAGCATTAAGTCTCCTTTCAACACTATCAGCGAGAGGGGCCAAGTCTACAACTGTTGGTCTGGTTGTTCTTAAGGCCTTGTTTGGTAGTAGAGGTTTTGTGGGGATTAGACGGGATTATTATCCCCACTAAACCCCAATTCCCTATAAAAGGAAGACCCAGATAAAAATGGCATTTTGCCTACTGAACAGTCAGGAAAAATTCAGCCAGGCAGGTAGCATAAGAGGCATCAATGTTTATAGGGACTAAGCATGACTTTTGGAAATTCACTTTTAGGGCTTGTTTGGTTGATGGGGAGAAAAAATCCTGGGCAGTAAACCCCCACGAGGGATTTTCCTGCGCACAAGGGCCGGGGATCCCCATCCTCGGTTGGGAAATACCCCTGTTGACATTTGGATACCACAGGGAAGAGCAGGGAACACAAAAAATTACCAAATACATCATTACAATTGCAAATTCACTACAGATAACACTGATTGTTTTTATAATATTGTGATATCAATTCCAGTATGCAAAAATTACAATATTAAATTTGAAGAAAACAATTAGGTAATAAGAAATACACAAATAATTAGCAGAACAACGCCATAACACGCATACAATCAGTCTTACATGAAGTCAAACAAACACGTACTCCTTGATGGCGAGGCGACGAGGCCAGGACAGCGATGCGCCTCTGCTCCGTGACGGCGGCCGTGTGCAGGCGGCAAGGCACCAAGAGCCATGACAGCGGCTCCTCTACTCCTTGAAGGTGGCCATGCACAGGCGGCTTGGCACCAAGAGCCAGGACTGCGGCTCCTCTGCTCCGTGACGGCAGCCGTGCGCCGGCGGCAAGGAGCCAAGAGCCGGGATAGCAGTTCCTCTGCTCCACTATGGAGGCTAACACTGCGGCGGCAAGGTTCCGTAGCAGTGTTAGGCGTGAACCCAAAACGGACCTCCCAGGCATCCATGTTCCTGAACTTGACCATGATCCTCTTGGGAGACACGGCAGGCGCATCCTGAATTTTCTAGTCTAGCATGCACACTGCCATCTACTCCTTTAATTCAATCATTGGTTCAAATATGTTCAAACTTTGAGCTAGATTCTGGAAGGGAAAGAAATCAATGATCAAGAACGCATAAGCATTAAGAAATTACATGAAGGAAAGACTGGAGGGAACTAAAGAAATAAATATAGACTAGCATGCATGACAAGACTTGAGAAAAACTTGTCTTCATGTACTACCATTAAAAGGTATATATGGAATAAAATCAATATATCTTTCCTGAAATATGAAATAGCAAGGATGGAAACTGGAAGCATATATAATTAGTATACTGCAATTCCAAGCACAAACATGATTCTTACTCGCTTTACATTGATGTGTTGCGTTGGACACAAGTCCCTACTCCCTAGTGAAGAGAAATTATCGGTGCATTCTGTAACTTTACATCGACGTATTTCTCTTCACTAGTGCTACAATGCCCTCGAAACATTCATATAACGATGGGAAAAAGTTTAATGTATTTATCCAAAATGATAAGTAGAACATATGCTATAGAGAGTTTGGATTTATTTCAGGTTTAGACAAATACAAAGCATTGTAGCACTACCAGACAAGTACCAGGTAACTTGTCAGCATATTCAGTATAGGTTATTACCTTACTCGGAATATCGTTCTGGAGTTTGGATTTATTTTCTTTGCAGTGCACATGTGGCTCACCTGAAGTCTGGTCTTGATGGTGTCAATTGGGTACAAAACAGAAACTGTTGTACTAATGCAAGTACAAAATCTTATAAGCACATGCCAGGATATATATGAGGTTCGATTATCTCAAGAAAGTACAGAAGGTCTACTGGCTACTGGCTACTGGCATACTGCATAGCAGGGGACAAGGATGCTTCTGGGACAATTAGTCCAGCAACACTTTTCCGAAACAATTGTATCTAGGTGCAAGTTTTATAAAATCCCCTCTTGAATACAAAGTTAACGGTACCAACTGCACCACAAGGACATCCTTGCACTTACAGAGGAGGAATCAGATTAAGCCGTAAGTGTAAGTGATTTATTAACATGGTCTACAGAGTCAGTCCAGGCACCAGTATGTTCAATTGGTCCTTGTGCACATCCCGAAGTTAATTTTTCAGAATTTGTTGTACTCTGGCACCTCAACGGTGCTACTAGAGCATACACAGTTGAAAATAGAATTGGTATGGTTGAAACTAGAATTAGTATGGTTCAAACTACTGCTTCAATCAAGATCTTAGCATCAATCAGCATGAGAGCATGTACATGAGCAAGAAACCAACAGGAACTGAAGGATAGAGGGACGGGATGCTCACCTTGCGGGAGGTCGGCCGGCGGGGACAGGGCCGGCTCGGAGGTTGTTGGCGCCGTCGACCTTGCGGGGACACCAGCAAAACGTGACACCAGCAGAGCAGTTACTCCAAAAATGTCGGCCCACAAATTTTGGCTTTGAATCAATTACCTTCCGATCTTTTGGAATATCTACCAAAAACTGACCAAAGCTAATCGTCGGAGACTGCAAGGAAGAGACAACCGACGGCGAAGAAAACTTGCTGGAAATATTCATACCAGTTCCCGGAGAAGAAGAAAAGGCAGCACCATCGAGATGAAAACCAAACTTTGCAAGTTCCGTGGCTGAAGATGAGGAGGGATCATTGGCAGCACTCTTCTTCAAGAAAGCCAATCTGGGCTTAAAATTTGTTGGACTACGATGTGAAACCTCTAGAATTTCCATGGAAGAGTGCCAAGCAACACTAGAATGATGATCAAATCCAGAAACTGAAGGATGTTCACCATGAAAGAGTGTGAAATGGCAGACAAAGTCTGGCCAGATTCTATCCTTCAAACCATAAACAAAATGTCCAACTTTACTAGATGCCACTGAGAAACGAAAACAGCGATCACTTAATTGATAAACTTTGAAGCCATTATTGGCAAGTATTTCATTAAGCGGGAGAAGATAGTTTACCAAACAGAGAAGAGGACGGTAACCACAATGGTTACTAACACACGACCAAACTAGACGCTAGAACAAGAACAACAGGACAGGAAAACCACCCTCCGGCTGTCCGGCCCCGCCACAACCATACTAATTTCGGTGAAATTAAATTTCGGCATGGACCTCATCATGTGCAAGAGGAACTGATCAAGCACGGCAGGGGCTTAAAAGAAGCATCGCAGAGACTGCACATCTAATCATCTACCGGAGACCTCCAAAAGCAGGATGCCAACCATCACATCACCCTAGCTCCCTGAAACATATTTGCAACTAGCACTGAGCCACATGATACACATATATAACGCATTCTTTGCTAGATTCACCTAGGTTATAGGGCATGGATTTGGGTTTCTAGTTACTTACGGAGCCGAGGGGACCGCCGTGGCCTCTTGAATGAACTACCCCTCGATGGACTTGTCTCAACACTGACAGGTTTCTGGGTATCAACCTTGAAGCAGACACGGAGGAGAATCCAGTTGGTGATGAGCAAGACACTTAAAAAAACAATTTACAGAACATGAATTGAATGTGTGAAGTATTACCTTCACGTCACCAAGAAATTCTCCTCTACCATCTGCATATAAAAAGGCGTTAGATAGATGGACAAAAGACAGAGGGCGGCGAGAAACATGGACAGGCACATACGCTTAAGCCGATTAAATTTAATGGCACGCTTAGAGATTTTTCTCATTTTCGCATTAGGTACTGCTGTTGTCTCCTCTCCTTTAGCTATAATACAGTCAATATCCTCATCCGTTATATTATTGTCCTTAGAACTGAAAACATATTCAGCACCCAACCATGCCAGTTTTTGAGCACCATCCTTATTGACAGCTGAACAGAAGAGAAAATTATCAAAAAAAAATCCATATCCAACTACTAAAGAAAAAATGCTTGAACAAAGCAATGAGTATCAAAACCATACTTTTCTGCTCTGCCAATCGCCCTTGCTCAGAAAACAAAGCACTCAACCATAGCTTTTTATACGCTATATTAATCGTCCGTAACTCGATGGTGTGCTGTAATTTCATTTGTGTTATCTTCCAGACAGGTAGCAATATAAAATTTGGCACTACGGTAATTGTTAATCTAGAAACAACAAACCTCGGTGCAAAAGCGGAAAACTTGAACTTCTTTCTTTTGACCTATTCTATGCGCACAGCCTTGAGCCTTCAGATCAGCTTGTGGAACACTGAATGAACAGAAGTACCAAAGATTTAGTATTTCATTCTTAGGGTAAGCAGCGAAATCAAGTTTAGCATAATAAAGTGGCATACCAATCGCTGTCGTACAGAATTACAACATCAGCAGTGGTCAAGTTGATACCACGGTCAACTGCCTTGGTTGAAAGTAAGAAAACAAACTTGTCACTTCCTGGCTTGTTGAAGTCTTCAATGGATGCATCACGATCTTCTTTAGGTGTGCGGCCATCAATTCTACAAAACTGATATCCGCTGTATTTAAGATAACCTTCCAAGATATCCAAAAGTTTTGTCTTCTGCAGGATATAGTGCTTTATATGTTAGACAAAGCAAAATTCTGGGAAAGCGAATTGCTTAATGAGGTGTGCACATGATTAGTGCCGACGAGTGGTGTGTGGTATATCTCCTACACACTTGATAAACCAATAATGCATTCAAATCTGCATGGCAGTGAAAAGAATAACCTGTGAAAAAATAAGTACTCTGGAATCACGCTCCTTTAGCTTTTGCAGCAACTCATCTAGTAGAACCATTTTTCCTATCCACACATTAAAAAAAATGTCAATAAGAATCCATAGAAAATTCTGTAGGTAAGATGTTACGGTCGTGTAAAAAATATGGGATCGATGTGAAATAAGCAAGGAACATAATGTTACCTGAATTCTTAATTAGGTGATCACCATTTGGGTAGGGTGAGCGAGCTTCAGCTCCTTTGAGTGAATTTGGATGGTTGCACAACTTTTGCAAGTGGATGTCCCTGTAGCCGTGTGGTTCACCCTTCCTATGCAACTGCCCATCCATACCAAGACAATAGTGTTCCCTTTGCATCTTCGACAATGCAACTTTAATTATTGTTTCCTTCTTTCGAGGCAAACTTTTTACATTAGACTTGAGCCTCCGAAGAAGAAATGGGCAAACAACCTGACCAAAAGTTGCAAGAAAGAATTATAAAGAGAGTTCATTTTAAAGTACTGAAATTGGTGATCACGAGAATCCCAACCTTGTAAAGATCCGGGAGCACCTCCACAACCTTCGGATCAACAAAACCATTTTCCCCACTGGGATCGAAACCAAAATCGGAATCGGAATCGGAATCCGAATCCGAATCCGGATCCGGATCCGGATCCGGATCCGGATCCGAACCAGAAATTTGGAAACATTCCTCAAAAGTCGAGCTAAATACTTCAGGTTCTACGAAGTTGAGGAGAGCCCAAAGCTCATGGAGATTGTTCTGTCACGTAGCAGCAAAACAGTCTAGAATAAGATTAAACCAAAAACAAATATGAAACAACACACATCATCAGTTACTAGCCCAAGTGGTACTTAAACCCATGTTCAGGATGCATGCACTAGCTACATTTGAAAAACAGAACTATCAAGGGAAGCTACCTGGATTGGAGTGCCTGTGATGAGGAGACGATTACTACTCGTGTACTGTCGCATGCTTTTTGATAGCTCACAATCTTCATTCTTTATTTGTTGAGCTTCATCAATAATAATGTAGTGCCAGCTGATACGACTTAAAGTTTTTTTTTCAAGTTTTTCCATGTCAACAGTAGTCAGGCACACATTAAAAGCCCTAGGATCTAGCAAATTGGCCTTTTTTTTCTGACATAGAAAAAAAAGAGAAGGTCAGTATATGTTGAATCAATGAATAAAGAGTAGACTTTTGAGACAACTAACCCGTTCGTATTGGTTTTTTTCCCAGAACTTCACAACATGTAGGCTAGGGCAAAAATCTACAAATTCCTTCATCCATTTGTCAATACTGGACTTTTGCACAACAATCAAGTGAGGACCAACCGTGAGTTTTTTCTGAAGCAGATAGCCCAGTAATGAAATAGCTTGAAGCTTTTTCCCAAGACCCTAAATAATGATAATAAAAGAAGAGTATACATTTCAGCCAAACGAAAACAAAATGGAGGACCTAAATAAATATGATCTTGATCAATTAGCACATGCAGCATACCATGTCATCAGCTAGTATCCCATTGATACTACACTCATACAATCCTATGAGCCAGTTGAGTCCATCCAATTGATAATCGTGCATTGTCACTTTTTGTATGCCTGAAGAGCATTCAAAAACATTTAATATATAAGTTTACATAAGATAAAAAGGAACCGAAGGATACAAAGCCCCAATAAAATTAAAACCTAAAATTGTTGGCTGGTTTCCACGAGAACTTACATCAATTAATTCTATTATCAATAAATTAATTAGTCAGGCCATGGAACAAAGAGCAAGGTCCGGTGTCAACAAAGTGAAAACAGGATGCATAAATAGATGTTCCTTCCTTGTTAATGACAATAATTAATTGGCAAGCAAATTAAATGCACGCCATTTACTGAGTAGGAATATAATGGCTCGAGTATTCTTTTGATGCTACTAGTTTGGCTGATGAATAATGGGTAACATTTAATTCAACAGCATCAAAATAATCTTATGAGAGCAAAGAAAAACATCCTAGTAGGTAGCTCTTCTATCAAACCGAGGTAGTTTGCTGAAAACAAGGAAAGCAAAGGGCTCACAGTCAGGCTGAATCTGTAAACGTGTTGCCCCTTCCGTCATCTTGGACCGCCCCTTGCGTACCTGTCGACGATATATCGATCAATACAACACATCAACAGAATAGTGAAAGTGTAATGGCCATGCATTTATATACAAACAACAATGATCATTTGAAGAGAGTACTAGTCCTACTACATAGTACTACCATGTAAGCATTGACGGCAGTAGTTAGAGCATGTAGCTTGTCCTTCTTATATTCTGTAGACATGCTTTCTCACGCTTGGCAACCCAACCACTGCATCGGAAACAGACACGGTTAGGGCAAATAAAGAATTCTCACTACTGAATTAACAGTCAACTAATAGCGGTCCACATGGTGTGCTCGTCTGGTTGAATGCATGGGAGGGACCGAGGGAGTGAAGGAGACCTACGGCGAGCCACAGAACCGCGGCTAATGGGAGAGAAACTTTGCTGGCTAATGGGAGAGAAACTAATGCCTGCTGGGGCGGAGGTGGCTGCAGAACCACGGCTGGGGCGGCGCGCGCAGGCAGGGGCTGCTGGGGCGGCGTGCGCAGGTAGGTGGGGGCAGGGGCTGCTGGGGCGGCGCAGGCAGGGACGGAGTCGTGCGCGGGAGGGCGACGCAGGCGGGGGCGTGGTCGTGCGCGGGCAGGGGCCTGATCTTGCGCGGCTGGCGGCGGCGCAAGTGGGGACGGCGGCGGCGCAGGCAGCGCTGGAGGGGACGGGGGCGGCGCAGGAAGTGCAGTAGGGGTCGGGGGCGGTGGCTTGCTATGTTGCACGGATACGGCGATACGGATACGGATACGGATACGAGGATACGACGATACAGCCATTTCTAAAAACATGGATACGGAATACGTTTGTATATATAAATAACAAATAATAACTTAACAATGTATACAATTTACTGATTTTCTCACTCCATAACCACCAGTCCTACCGGTGTTGGCCATTGCTGACCTGCAAGAGGAAGTAACATGACATGAAAGCTGGTCAATCCAGCGGATTGCAATGTATCCAATTCAATCTGGGTGCTCTACAATCTATATTTCTATGCTTCTACAATGTATAATTCAATTTGGCCTGTCTAATCTATAATGATTAATGAACTATAGATGGCAGAAATTCTGAGCTTCCTCGACTTTCCCTCATCTACGACGTCGGGATCATAAGCACCTATTCCGATGACCCTGCGACCCGCGCAGGTTCCCTGGCCGCCCGGCCACGCGGCCACGCCCGACGTAGCAAGCCAGCAAAAGCAATCTCGGTAGACAAAGAATAAATGAAGAAGTTGAGATGAGAATAGGGGAAACTGACATGCACAGTGCAGCGTCGGCCGGCTGCCGGCGGACGTCAGAGGGCTCTGCTCGCCGGCTGGATATTGTCTCCGGTCCGGCAGCGCATCAGCAGAGGTTGTCGGCGAGTTGCTGTACTGTGGCGGTGCGGGCGCCCAGGTCAGGAGGTCGCCAGATGAAAAGGAGGGTCAGGTCACTCTGTCGCTGCCTGAGGGATTAGGGTATTCCGTATCCTTGCCGTATCGCGCATGTATCCCTCGCGTATCCGATTTATTTTCTTTTTTAGAAAAAAGAGAAAATCGCCCGATACATACGGGATACGTATCTGGGAGTATCCGGCTGTATCCCCGTATCCGAATGTATCTGACCCCCGATACGCGAGTTTTGTGCCGTATTCGTGCAACGTAGGTGGCTTGAACTGCGGTGGTTTGCAACCGCAGCGTTGAGAAAAAAGAAAAGCGTCACGGGACTCTCGTCGCGCCGGATTGTTCGGCCTTAATATTTTTAATATTATTAATAATTAATAATTGGTGTAGATGTAAATGTAGATGTAGATGTAGATATATATCGGTCGCTCGCCCGTTGCCCGCCCGAGTCATCCGGGGCCGATCCAACGTATTTGTTATCTTCAAAAATCTATCTTCTTGATGTCAATAAACGGATCGGCCACCCAAAAAAAAACCCTGGTCCGGATCGGCCACCACGTCAAACTAGAGAAACCAAACACCTGATCCGGATCGGCCACCACGCAATCTGGATCTGGAGAAAACAAAAGCCTGGGGTCTGGATCCACGTCAAACTGAAGCCTCGTCCGGATCCACGTCAAACCAGGACCTGAAACGGAAAATCAATCCTACTCCGGGAATACATCCAACTGTCTGTACAGAGACGACTTCCCTCAAAAAAAACTGTCTGTACAAACACGACTTCCCTCAAAAAAAACTGTCTGTACAGAGACGACTTCCCTCAAAAAAAAACTGTATAGAGACGACACATAAAAAGGAACCGACTACTTTGACCAGGAAAACAAAAGTTTCGCTCGTGCTCGACATTGCCAACACTTCGTCTGAACTCCCTCGCTGGCGTCTCGTCGATCTGCCCACTTCGCCAGAAATTGCCTCGCCAATCTGCCCACTTCGCCATAATTCAACTCCTCTAAGAATCAGCAGGTGTTTTACTTATGCCCACCTTCCTCGCAACATGTTCTTCACATGCAAGGGAAATGACTGAAATCCTATCTATGGTTCCTGCTACTGCATCAAAGAATTTGATGGCTGTTACCTATGAGTTCAATATTGCATATGCTTCTTGGTACTCAATTGAAATATTGGATGTTTAACTTTTCATGAAAGATATTACAATGGAAAAATCACACCTATACTTTGATAACAAATAAGTGAGTGGTTTGGTTAAACATGAATTGGCAATGCTCCAAGGCCCCAACCAAACGAAATGCCTAGATGTTTTCTTAATAGAAGATGCGCAATTCACCAATTCTAAACAAATCCACCATATCTGTTTTTTGAATAATCGCTCGAATGCATGATAAAAAAAAAGGTCTACAGCTTTGCCGTTAATCCATATATGTCACAGTATACAGTGCGTGCTAGTGCAAGTCGGGCCTTAATGTAACGATTTCTCCCCTCTTTTTTTTTTGAACTAGCAGATTCAGCCTAAAACGAACATGTGACTAATTCTGTCAACCGTTTCGAAAACCGTTCCGTTTCGGAAAAAATACTAATTCTGTCAACCCAACAAGAACATAATTCCAAGGGAAGTTCATTGCACAGAGATTCATAACATTCCTTTTTGAAATTTTCGTTGGGTACATAGTAAACCATCTACAGATTTCCCATTTCGGTTTTGGTCAGAGCATTCAGGGCTAGAATAGATCGCCCGTTTCTCTACCCATTTACAAATCCAACCATTTGCACTAGTAGCTTTAAACTATTAGATCTAAACTCCATCTAAGCACGAACCAAATTCCGTGCGCCACGGCAAAGAAAGCAACTACAAACCCTAGCCAGCGCAGACCACACCTTATCTCGCCAAAACGCAAGCTCGCCAACTACAAGCCGCAGGCGCTCGCCATCCCCGTCGGCGTAGTAGAAGCGCAAGAGGGCGCGTGCGAGTGGGTTACGGCTTGGGGATTGTGGCTACGTACGTACCTGATTGAAAATGGAGACTAGTGGTAGTGGAGCCTGGAAAGCAGGTGGAGTGGAGTTGAGCGGCGGATCCGGGTTATAGGGAGCACTTCGCCTTGGAAGCCGTGTGTTCAAAATGGCCCAGAAAAGTGGGCCAGACTGGACTGGGCTGCAGGAATACCATCAAAGGGACGAAGTTAAGCTCGCGAGTTTTTTTTTTCTCTCTAAGCAAACTGCCATATAGAGGAGTACCTTATTTTTTTGCGAAAATGTAGAGGAGTACCTGATCTCAAAAAAATGTAGAAGAGTACGTTACTCCCTCCTCACATCTCCACAGAAATCAATGGGTTGCTCAGTACTGTACACATCAGGCAAGAAGCAGGAAACATAGGTTATAGCAATTTAACATGCCCTTTCATTTCTGCTTTATGTCATCTTCGAAATACAGGGTTTATAATCACACATGTACAATGCTTTTGAGCTTAATGTGAAGTTTTGGGGTGCTTTGCACCCTGACCCGTTCAAAAAGAAAACTCCGTTCTAAAAGGCTTATAAGTTTGAACAATATTTTAAGTAAAATATAAAAAATACAAGACCAAATAAATTTAATATATTTACAATAAAATATATTATAATATATTTATTTATATTATAGATGTTGATGTTTTTATATATATTTATTAAACTTAGTAAGGTGTAACTTTTGACTAAATTTGTAAGGTTTGTTCATTGAACGGAGGTAGTAAAAAAAGACTAACACCACACGTGGAAGCAGCGAAGCAATGCTTAGAAAAAAAATATGAATACTTAGCCCACCCATAATGTGTATTTGTAGAAAACCATATTTTTTTAGAGAAAGAGTTACGTTTATTTTTCAATATCGGGTTAGTCTGAGGCCAACGAGTTCACAATACATTCAGGTGGTTGCTTAAACCTAATCTGCAACCTTCATTAGCTAACTTGTGAGCAGCTCCGTTCGAAGAACGCCTCGCCCACCTGACCACATGGTCCTCTACCGAAAGGATAAGTCCTTTTACTTCCTCAACTAGAGGGCCCAGCAAATACCGATCCAGCTCTGAACTGGTGATCTTCATCGTCAACCCTTGACAGTCTGTCTCCAAGAAATTTTTTGAGAAGCCCATTTCCTTTGCCATCTCAAGAGCACGTTTGCATGCGCGTAGCTCCGCCTCCTCTGGACCTGAAATGAAGGGGGGGATGACGACGAAGTTGTTCATTTCACGACCTACCTCGCCACCTCCATCAAACCTTGCAGACTTTGCCACCGCTCCTTCAGCATTGAGTTTCGTCCAGCCCTGAGGAGGGGGGAGCCAGTGCTCCCTGGGTTTTGGACACGGTTGAGACGCCTAGGTCTGAACATTGTGCCACTCCTCTGTTAGGGCTACCGCTCTCCTTTCAATCTCCTCCGGGCTCTCAATTTCTTTTGAATCCCTTGTGTCATTTTGAGATAATCACATATGATATAGGACCATCATCATGGTGTCTAGCTCGTCGTCTTGCACTTGTCCCAGCCACTCTAGCAGCCTTTGGGTTAGATTGCGCTGGCAGAAGACATTTGCAGGTGGGTCACCCATCACCATGACTGCCTTGTCTCAGACAACCTACCAGACATGCATGGAGTGCGGGCAGGCACAAAATCTATGTATCGTCGTCTCCTCCCTTCCGCGGGCTACACAATGCACTCCTTGCTTTATATTCCTTTGTTGCAGCTCTCCTCCAACTGCCAAGACATTTTGGATCAACCGCTAGACATGAATCTTCACCTTTCCTGGGACAAAAGCGCTCCAAAGTTTTATCCATCCTTTGTGGGCATCAAATGAGGTAGAAGAGTTGCCTCTTCCACTCCGCTCTCTTTTAATCCGCATACCCAAGTGGTACACTGACCTTATAGTGAAGATTCTGTTCCTCGTGAAATTCCATGTGTGGTAGTCCTCCTTCTCCGAACCCGACACTGGAATGGCTTTAATATCCGCAGCATCAAAGCCATGAAATATGTAGTCCAGCTTGCTTTCATTCCAGCCAGTCTATCCCTCATTTAACAAATCTGAAACCCTCGTAACAGAAGTAGTCTCGCACTTCCGACCCAGTGGTCGGAGGGTACCTTCTCGGGGAATCCAGTTGCTTCCCTAGATACTTATTTGCTTACCGTCTCCGACTCTCCAAATGATTCCACGGGCCAGGAGGTCCCGCACATGCAAAATGTTGCGCCAGCTGAAAGAGCCTCCTGTGGGACAGGAGGCTTGCAACAGGTCGGTGGAGCGATAGTATCTTGCTTTGAGCTCCCTCGCACAAAGTGAGGAAGGCACCGTGAGCAATCTCCATGCTTGTTTAGCAAGAAGGGTGAAATAGCATGTGGCCCCCCATGTGTGGTTTTGGTAATTAATGATAATCTTTATGGACTAATGTGTGTATTAAGTTGCAATTGTAGGAATTGTCCATTGGCATCCCTTGGAGCATGTGTTGGCTTCAAGGTAGATGAAATGAAAAAAAAGATGTGTTTTGCAAGCTCAAAATGCGCCATCTCTAGAAGATCTCATGTTTGATGCTTGCCATCCTCGGCGGTCATGGATCTGTGAAGAGGAATCAAGAAAGGTGTTCCATCTTGAGAAGGTCAAGATCGTCTACATCACGCTCAAGTGGAATGCTCAAGGCAAAGATATTCTTGATAGGTTTTCCCTTTTGCCAGTCTCATCTTGTTAGTTGGGAGACCGGGTTTAGGATCGATAGCCGTACTATCAAGAGGGGCTCTCAAGTGAGTACTTGACCATATCATTTGGAGAGATCTCAAACATTTGCATACTTAGCATCATCATTCTTGGTTGTTATTTGGATCTTATCCTTGTGAGGTTCTAGAGATTGTGGTAATATTCATAACATTCTCTTGTTCATCAAAAAGGGATTTCCCTTTTGTATCTTATATTGCGGATTTAATCTTGAAGGTTTTCCGGATTCTCAACAAGGAAGGTATCTCACTATAAAATACATGAAGTATTGTATATATCTTGTCGGTCTCTTTCTAACGCAATTGAATTCGGGTCAATCGGAGTTACCAAACTAAAGTTATGACCGTTTGAATATTGCCTTTGTTTGATTTAAAAAGAAAAAAGGCCTTTTCTGTTTTGGGCCAAGGCCAGCAGTAGTAAGATGGGTACTATCGGCCGCCCCTCCGGCGGGCCACCCACTATGTGTAGGGTTCGTAGCATAGAAAACAAAAAAAATCCTACGATGGGAACAACTATGTACCAAGATCTATCTATTAGATACAAACAACGGGCGGATGTATATCCGTAGAGAACATACCCTTGAAGACCGACAAAGCTTAAAGAGTCCAAACTCGTGGTTGATGTAGACGATCTCTTGCCGATCTCAAGATCGAGAGGAAGTCCTAGCGCCGCAAAACAGCAGCGCATCCGTGCTTGCACACACGTTCTAGGCACCGAGCAACCTCCGCCTCCTCGCTCCAGCGATGCAGCGGAAGCACAACTCTTTCTTGCCGAATAGCCACCGGGAACATGTATCTCGCTAGTCCGAGACCATGGGGGATAAATTCTAGAGGGGGAGAGAGATCCTTCACGAGGAGGTGTTAGTGAGAGAGAGGGAGGGGGGCTCCTTTTATAGGGAGAGGGGGGCACCCAAGGGGCCATGCGCCCAGCCATGGGGCTGGCCCCACCTCTTCCACATTAATGTGGGTGGACACTCCACTCACTCAAATGCCTTTCAATTCCCTCCACTCAAAAACCCACTCAAATTCCCATTAAATTTCCACCAAATTTAATGCAAACTCTCATTAAATAAAACTCCTTTTATTTATTCAGAATTTTGTCAATTACTTTAATGACAAACATTCACATATAACCCCTTGCTAGTATTTCATTTCACATGCAGAAACACTTTCTGCAATTTCACCCGAAAACCCGTTTCGGTATTTAGTGAAATAAATTCCTGCGCTTGTTATTCTTTTCGGCATGAAACTTTTGCTCCAAATGGATGTCGATGTCCCTTAAGTGTGTCACCCTACGGTTCGTGAATAATGCGGACATGATCGAGACCCCTCTCGGATCAATAATCAGAAGCGAGATCTGGAGACCCATACTGACTCCCACACATTCAACGATGACTTTCTTGTGATCGTCGGAACCTTTTACGCTAGTATCTTAATCCTTTTGTTTCGCGATATATTACGTGTCCGAGATTCGATCATCGGTATCTCCATACCTAGTTTGATCTCGTTACTGACATGCACTCTTTTCTCGTTCCCGTGATATAACATTCCAGTGATCAAATCACTTGCTTGCAAGCTAATCAATATGATATCATCGAGAGGGCCCAGAGCATATCTATCCATCATCGGGATGAACAAATTCCACTCTCGATCCATGGGCCTCAACATAACACTTTAGTAGTTCTGAACCCATCTTTATAATCACCCTGTTACGGTGTGACGTTTGATGTTATCAAGGAACTCTTCCGGTGTTAGTGATTGACATGATCTCATGGTCTAAGGATTAGGATCACTTCGTAAGTTGTTACAGCAATATAAACTCAATGACTTTGATCGTAATGCTATACTTCGGATGAATGTTCATCACACCATTACACTAATGTTGTGACCTTGTTATTAACAACATCCAATGTCCATGATCAGGAAACCTTGATCATCTTGTTAATCAACGAGCTAATTTATGAGAGAGGCATAACTAGGAACTTTCTGTTTGTTTATTAAACACACATGTATTAACGTTTTCGTATTAATACAATTATAGAATGCAAAATAAACATTTATCATAAACAAGGAATACGATAATAACCACTTTATTATTGCCTCTCGGGCATATTCCCTTCAGTCTCCCACTTGCACTAGAGACAATAATCTAGTTTGAAAATTTTGCATATTAAACACCTATGGCTTTCTGGTGTTCCATATACGCAATTGCAAGTGGTTAACATAATCTACGGATCTGACGCTTCAGGTCCGTGTGTATTTGCATGTCTTTGCGTCTTCACGCATCACTCATTCTCCAATGAGATGGCATTGTATAAATTTGGTCTTTCGGTGAGACATTTAGTTCCTTGGGGTTAAATCATGTCGATACTATTGTCATACAATATATCTTTAGTGTTAGCCCGTTGCGAACCACACCTTAGTTTGATAACAAACTGCTTGACACAAATGCCCTCCTTTTCTGCTACTATAGCAGTGATATACTTAGCCTTTTGTTGTAGTATTCGTCACAATGTCTTAACTTTGGAACTCTTCCAAATCCATCATGGAAACTCCTTTCCATTACATTGTTCCACCCATAGTTTAAATTGAGATAAAATTAATTTGTATCTTGTGACAAAACTAGTATCAATGTAACGCTTTACAATGAACTATTTGTAATTGTTTGTCACCTCTACACAAATATATTCTTAGTTCTTTCAAAAAGATCATAAGAATATCCTCACTATCGTCCAATGATCATTTTATGATTCATTCTGCTATATGCTCATAACACTCAGAGCATAGGACATATCTGGATGTGTACATATCATGGTATGATTGATCAAAACATTCTCATGATTCCACTCATCAAGTGTCAAAGCACTTGAATCCCGCTTTTGATTATTCATATGAGAGGGGTCTAGATCATGTCCGCATTATTCACGAACCATAGGGTGACACACTTAAGAGGCATCGGCATCCAATTGGAGCAAAAGTTTCTTGCCGGAAAGAATAACAAGCGCGGGAATTTATTTCACTAGATACTGAAACATGTTTTCGGGTAAAATCGCAGAAAGTGTTTTTGCTTGTGAAATAGAATTCTAGCAAGGGGTTATATGTGAATGTTTGTCATTAAAGTAATTGACAAAATTCTGAATAAATAAAAGGAGTTTTATTTAATGAGAGTTTGCATTAAATTCCGTGGAAATTTAATAGCAATTTTGAGTGGAGGAAATTGAAGAGGTTTTTGTGATTGGAGTGTCCACCCACATGAATGAAGGAGGGGAGGGGAAGCCCCCATGGCCGGCGACCACCCCCTTGGGTGCCCCCTCCTCCTATAAAAGGCACCCCTTTCCCTCTCTCTCACTCACACCTCCTCGTGAAGGATCTCTCTCACCCTCTAGAATTTATCCCCCATGGCCTCGGACTAGCGAGATACATGTTCCCGGTGGCTATTCGGCAAGAAAGAGTTGTGCTTACGCTGCATCACTGGAGCGAGGAGGCGGAGGTTGCTCGGTGCCTCGGACGTGTGTGCGATCACGGATGCGCTACTAATTTGTGGCGCTAGGACTTCCTCTCGATCTTGAGATTGGCAAGAGATCGTCTACATCAACCACGAGTTTAACTCGTTAAGCTTTGTCGATCTTCAAGGGTATGTTCTCTACGGATATACATCCGCCCGTTGTTTGTATCTAGTAGATAGATCTTGGTACATAGTTGTTCCCATCATAGGAAATTTTTTGTTTTCTATGCTGCGAAACCTACATATCCTCCCTTGTGCTTTCATGTATAGATCTTGTGAGCTCCGTTCATGATAAAGATCTAATCTATTTGTAATCATGCATGTTGTGTTTGCAGGGATCCGATGGATATTGAGATTATTATGTTGGTTTTATTAATGGTTTTGTCTTTATGATTCTATCATGTCTATGTTGTTTGTGATCTTGCATGCTCTTCGCTATTAGTAGCTATCTTGGCCAAGTAGTTGCTAGTGACTCCAAGTGGGGGTATTTATGCTCGATAGTGGGTTCATGCCTCTAGTTTCCAAGGGAAGTGAGAATAATCTCTTCGGTTGTAGATGTGCAGTTGCTACGAGGGAGAAAACAACGGTCTCTTGTTCATGGAACATGTGGGCTATTTATCTTACACACTTTGCTTAAAGCAGTTGTCTGTTGCTTGCAACTTAATAGTGGAGGGGGTTCGGATGATAACCTGAAGGTGGACTTCTAGTCATACATGCAGTTGGATGGTGGTCTATGTATATTGTTGTATTTCCCAATCGAAGATCATAGGATCTTTCTGACTATATTGCATTGTTATGCCTTGCTCAGTTCCTGTCAATTGCCCTGCTGTAATTTTTACCCTTCATGCCATGTTGTTTATCTAAGGAGAGCACCTCTAGTGAACTATGGACCCCGGTCCAATCTTTCCATTGATACATCTTACACTGTTACCTGTTTAGTTGCTGCAAACCATTACCTTCCACACCATACGTTTAGTCCTTTGTTACAAAAAACTAGTGAGCTTGACAATCTCACTGATTCGTTGGAACAAAGTCTTGAGTTTGTGTTGTGCAGGTCTCCAAGTTGCTTGAAACACCTTTGAAACGTTTTCTTTCTCCTTCAGGTTCGATAACCTCGGTCTCTACTGAGGGAAACTTGCTGCTATGCTCATCACACCTTTCTCTTGGGGTTCCAACAAAGTGTCCCATGTCAAAACTGGGTGCACGCATCACGGGGGAGGGCCCGTCGTCCCGTGACCCACCTCGCCAAAGGGGTATCGGGCGATGCCGGCCATCCGATCTAAAGAGGATGAATGGCCGCATGCCATCGCCTACCTCGAGATGCGGCCGGCCGGCAGGAACCCTAGACCGTCCAGAGGAGGCACGGAGAGGATCTCCGTATGCTTGTCAACGGCCGGGGATGCAAGGGATCGAGGCGACGTGCGACTCTGAGCTCGGAGATGGGCGGCAGACACTACTAGAGAAAAGGCTATAGGAGACATGCTTATGCGAGGCACATTTAGCATATGCGCCTCCTATAAAAATAGGCGAGGCGCACTTTACGATATGCGCCTCTAGTATAAAAATAGGCGAGGCGCATATGATAAGAATGCGCCT
Source organism: Avena sativa (assembly GCA_916181665.1). NCBI lineage: Eukaryota > Viridiplantae > Streptophyta > Magnoliopsida > Poales > Poaceae > Avena > Avena sativa. The sequence continues at coordinate 146,644,237 of OV702283.1, read as the reverse complement.
CCTATAATCCCTGTACGGACAGAATCTAGCAGCCCCATATTATGCGAGGCGCATTCTAGTCATATGCGCCTCCTATATATCAGATAGGCGAGGCGCATATGGACAGAATGCGCCTCGCATATTTTGTATGGGCCCGCATGTTGGTAGGTGCACGAATATGCGAGGCGCATATGGCTATATGCGCCTCCTATATTTAATAATATGCGAGGCGCATATGACCAGAATGCGCCTCGCATATTCTGTGTGGGCCCGCGTGTTGGTAGGTGCACGAATATGCGAGGCGCATATGGCTATATGCGCCTCCTATATTTGATAATATGCGAGGCGCATATGGTCATATGCGCCTCAAGTAACTCCTGCGGGCCCGGGCGGTCGTAGGTGGCCGCATATTGCTATATGCGCCTCCTATAGATTGAATTATAGGAGGCGCATATTGCACAATATGCGCATCGCATAACCTTGCACCAGTTTTTTTGTTCAACCGTCCTCATAAAACCAAGCGAATAGCCACCCGAATAGCCTAGCTTCCGTCCCCAACCCACACTGCCGTTTTGCCCCCGAACTCCGCCGCCGCCTACGCCATGAGGCCGCTCGACGAGAAGGAGACCGCTCAACGCCGTCGGCGCTTGCCCTCCGGATCGGCCGGGCAACAGACCGACGAGCGCCCCGTATGGCCAACCAACCCTCGGCGCCCCGTGGAGCCGATCGAGGCGAGCTAGCGCGTCGCGCTCCAGGTGGATCCACGACCTCGAGCTCCATCCAGATCAGTGCAGGGCGCACGCGTCCCCGTCCACCCCTCGAGCTCCATCTCACAGCAACAAGCGAATCACAAGAAGAAAGTCAACAAGAGCAAGCAGCTAGCTAGCTCTCTCCAGCAATAATGGCGCCCAGCTTCCACCCGCTCCTCGCCCACCTCTGCACCCACATCCGCACCACCGGTCGATCTCTGCCGCGTTTCCATGGAGAAGGCGATCGACCGGCAGCGCGTGCTCCTCGCGCACCTCCTCCCCTCATCCTCCAGCAACCAGCCCCAGCAGCTATCCGTGAGATCTCCTCCACCTCCCGTCCCGCGATCTCCCCCCCTTCTCGTCTTCCCCCGCGCGGTTTTTTTTATCCCCTCGGGAGCTTCACGAGCTGACTGATTGATCTGCTGCTGGCTTTCGCTTTCAGGCGTCGGAGTGCGCGGCGGGGGACAGCGCCGCCTACCAGAGGAGCTCCTGCTTCGGGGACGACGTAGTCATCGTCGCGTAAGCCTTCTCCTCCTCCTCCTCCTCCTCCTCCTCCTGCCCACCTACCTGCCTGCTGTTGATCCAGTCGTTCTGCTTTTAGCACATCTCGGTCATTCTTCGAAAAAAAACTATCTCCCAGTTTGAAGGGGGAGAATTAGTTAGTCATTGAGCTGCTACACAGCCGAGCCCCCAGCTGCAGTTGACTTAAGGTGTTCACGACTTACGAAGGGGGGACATGGATGTTCTCCACAGCCTAGCCTTACAGGTAGTACACCAAGCATGCCAAATCCTGCTCGCTACTACCAACGCTATACAATTGAGTAGTACACCAAGCATGCTGAATCGTGCTCTCGCTATTTTGCAAGAACGCTTGATCCACCCACACTGTACAATTGAGGTGCTTAGTATTTGGGACCCCTTTGGTACTTACAGTGTGAATATCCCGCGAATTCAGATCTACAGAAGGATATGTTGTTCATAATAGTTGCACATTTAATTTGTTCTTGAGCTGGTAGACAGTCGAGCCCCCAACTGTAGTTGAGCTCAGTTTTTTTTAACTGTAGTTGAGCTCAGTTGGTTATGAAGAAGGGGACTGATATCTTCCACAGCCTAGCCTAGCCCAAGTACACCGAGCAACACTAAAATCGTGCTAATTAAGAACACCTGATCCACAAACGCTGCACAGTTCGGGTCTTAGTCTTTGCTAGCCGCTAGCTCATAAGCGCAGTTATGGTTCAAATAGCTAGATTCTTAGAAGTGCAGAGCATTGTTCAAATGGACGCCTACCACGTCCGCTCCGTCTCCCTGCCCTGCCGCTCCCACCCGCTCCTCGCCCACCTCTGTACCCACATCGCCGCCAGGGGCGCTCAGGACTGCAGGAAGGCCGACACCAACGCCGTGGTGGTCTTGCACCAGTCTGACGCCGGCGAGTACCTCCGCAAGGAGGAGGAGCTCATGTGAGGTGAGGGTCGAGGCTTGGCTGTTACTATGTTTACTGGTTGGATCATATGAATGAATTTAGGGACCCAATGTGCTGCTACTTGTATGAGGCTTCTTGCATATGTCATTTCGATGTACTGAATGGTCAAATGATTATATTATGAGATGAGATGGTTTCCAATTTGTTCTGTGCCAATGCTAATTGATCTTTTTCTCACTTGTTGAATACATTAAATGGGGGATGTTTGGATCATATTACTATCTGTATGAGGCATATGTTTGGATGTTTGGATCATATTACTTGTTGAATACATTAAATGGAGAATCTGTTGTGGTGTCACGTGTATGACTATGCCGCTGTTCGATCTTGTGTGCCAAGTAGACTAGTAATTTGGGCATATACTCTACTTGCCGCATAAGATCGAACAGCGAGCATTGTTATTTCCGTGCCCAATCTAAGTATGAGGCACTAATCCAAGTCATTCTTGGTTTGCTTTTTTTTGGTGTTTCTTCGAAATGCCGATGATTAAAACGTGATTTCTTACATTTTGTTGCACCCATATATATATGCATGATTCTATCTTGTGTACGAGGAGTGGAAAGACTGCCAGAAGCAAGTGAACAACTTCTCGGGCAACAGCTACCAAGGCTATGAGAGTAGAGAGGTGGCGAAAGAGAAGTGGAGGAGGCATGGAAGGAAGAAGTGGAGGAACTTCCTCGTGATCACCACCTTGTTACTCTTCATTGTAGGTTATGTGTTCTACTTCATCTAGGTAGAGCTACGTCGTTGGAGTTGTAATGTGATTGTGAACTTGTACTCGAAGGTGTAATGTGATTGTGAACTTGTACTCGGAGGTGTGAACTTGTGGCACAAACACTTGATGTATGAACTTGTATGTCATGATTGATGTGTAATGTATTGTATTCATGTTGGTTCTATTATGCTTTGGCAAAATGCAAGTTTCTGAAAAATTCTGTGGACTATATTGTATATTTGAATATCTGTATATTATTATTTATAGTGGTCTGTAAAACTTGAATTTCGAAAATATTACCGGAGGCGCATATAGGATACTATAGGAGACGCATATACTATAAATATCCGAGGCGCATTCTGAAACATATGCGAGGCGCATATACTATAAATACCCGAGGCGCATTCTGAAACATATGCGAGGCGCATATGATATGCGCCTCCTATACTTCACATATGCGAGACGCATATCGATATGCGCCTCGCATATTATTATGCGAGGCGCATATGGATATGCGCCTCGCATATGTGAAGTATAGGAGGCGCATATCAGATGCGCCTCGCATAAGAAATACCCGAGGCTTGAAGCTAGAGGCACATGTGATACGCGCCTCGGATAGGCTTTTTGGTGCGCCTCGGATAGGCTTTTCTCTAGTAGTGAGAAGGGGGTTCGACGTTTGGACCATGCTCATGCGAGTTCGCCGGAGTAAAGCTCTTCGATGCTCGGTGGAGGAGGCCTGTAGAGGGGGTCCTGGACCAAAACAAGGGCATAGTTAGATAGAGGGTGAAGAGTGGGTCTCGGCATGGTGACATGCAACGAGGGAGAGGCAGAGGAGAGCGTCCTTGCTTGATTTCTTGTAGAAGTCTGATGCCTCTCTCTCTCTCTTTCTCTCGGGTAGAACACAGAAAGGGAGGAGAGGGGAGGGCTCTAGTGGGTGAGTGATGTGGGGAGGATGCAAATGAGGGGCAGAGGGGGAGAGTGGAGGGCCTCAAGCCTTCTTATTGATATAGGAGTGACTAGCGAAGGGAATGTCCATTTTGGACATGGGTGAGGGTAGGGCTTGGCTTGGGGGCTACCCAGTGGAGAGGGAGGGGATATGGTGGTGCTCTGGTCGAGCAGGGGCAGAGAGGGAATGAGTTGGTGCTTTGTCATTGAATGAGGTAGGGGAGGATGTGACCTAGCCTTTGTCTCCCTCTTAGACAAGCACAAAGGACAAGACCATAGTTTTCTATAGTGTAGAGCTATAGTGGTGGTCGACCAGGGGTGGGAGGTGTGATGTTCAAGATTGTTTGACCAACTTGGGGAAGGTTTGGTGGGGTTTGGGTGTTTGCAAAACCAAGATTTCAAATATTGGCAAGTGGAGAGATTATGAAGCAAGTATAGAAACTTACATGTGACATGATGGATAAATGGTACTGGTGGGTTGATATGGGTAATACATCACCCTAGAAATTGTTTTAGATTTTTCAAATGATTAAAAGTCCATTTGAACTTGTTTATTCAAAAAGTGAAGAAATGGTTTATAGAATATAATGTGATATTTTTACATTGGGCAAGGTAATTTTATGGTGTGAGATGGTCCTAAATACCATATTACACCTTGAGGAATTTTATTGGAATTTATTGAGATGGAAAAGTATATCTAATGAATTATTTCTTGTTTCTGCGATTTAAGAAAAAGGGCAAAAAGAAATGGTAATGAATCTCAAAAATATTTATTTTTTAGTTGGGAAGATAGGATATGATATATAGGCATAAAATGTGCCTTGATTTGGCAAAGTCTTTTGGAGGAAAACAAACTTGTCTTTATAGACAAGGTTTTGAAGATTTTGCAAAGGGTGTAATTTAATTAGTTTAAAGATCCAAATAGTTATGGAAAATATTTGGCAAATGATTGAACCTAAGTATATTATGTCAACATAAAGTACCCATCATAATTAACCTTGGGTTTTGGAAATCTACCTTGAAAAAGGGAAGGAAACTAGATTTAGAGAATCTAGGATTTTGATATTTTTATGCCACCTAAACAAGGTTGGATTTGTGAGCTTGGAAGTAATATAGATGATCATGGAAGCAAGAGTTGGGCTTGGATGTATTTGAGGTGTTCTAGAAGAGATGGCAAACTTTGTTGAAAATAAGGTTGCCATCATAGATGAGTCATGATGCCTAATAAACCATGTGGGTTTATGAAGCACAATGCTCCAATGGAAACAAGTGAAGTATGGATTGATATACCATGGTTAGTAGATAATAACCATGCAAATAGTTGGTTAAGGGGAGGTGACATATGGATGTGAGATTCTGCCTAGTAGGCAAGATTATAAGATTTGTAGAAATGATTATTATCTTAACTACAAAACCATCAAGGATGAGTGGGAGCCACCATGGTTTATCCCAGGGAAATGGTTGAATTTGGTAGTAATAATTATGTACTACATGATGGTTCAAGTACATTTTCAAAAATGCACACTAATTGGATTAGAGGAGGTTCCAAAGATTGAATCTAGTCAAAGATTCCAGACTTAGCCAATTTTGGCAGACTTGTGGGTTTGGACTAGTATAAGATAGGCAGATATTTGGAGAGGATGCAAGGGTCCATCCTCTTCATCAAGTGGTTTATATTGAAGTATAGATTGATTAGAAGATATTCATGCTGGTGATGTGGATGCTAATACAAGGGATTAGCTCAGGATTGATCTGGTTAAGAAGATTTGAGATTCACTTGAGTGACTCAAGATAGATTGAGTTTGGGTTGCTTAGTTTGAGATTTATGATCTCAACTATTGGTTTGATCCCTAAGGTTGAGATCCTAGATTGGCTCATGCTACTTGCTAAACAAACAGGGCAATCAGGAGATCAAGGAAATTCATCTTATCAACTTATCCAACTATTACTAAGGTTACCATCAATCCTAGCTTGAGGTAAGCATGGGTGTTTTGAAGAGGTTGTGAGTTGAAGTGAGATAAGTTCATCTTTGTATTTCTACCAAGATTGTAAAGGAAAGTTTTTGGAAAACCTAGAGTGTAGAGGCCTGAACCCAATAAGGTACAAGTCCCTGTGTTTACAATGCTAGTCCCTGGATCGAATAGCTAGCACCCACAGTTTAAGATGTAATATCAAGAAACAAAGGTCATATTACAACTCATAACCAGTAATAGAATAGTTCATTACAACTTACATAACTCATATTGCTATCTTATTTGGAAGCAGCAGATGTATCTATAAGCATGGAAGTCCTTCATCTTCATGTGCCACATGTAAACATGTTAGTTGTATACTTGTAATCCCTACTCAACAAACTCCACTAACATCAAACAAACTTGCAACATAATAAGTTACAGCCACAAGGGTCAATATATTTGGATTGTATTGGCAAGTGATATCATATTGATATGGAGAATCTAACATCTACATGAATATATGGCTAAGTGGAGTTTTGGCTGGCCTTTGCATAAAATAATTTTTCCCTATCCTTTGTAAAATAGTGTTCTCTTTTCAAAACACTTCATCACACATGGCACATTGGATACACACCAGGTGCTACCCTTGTTCACCCAACAAGTTTTAACTTAGATAAATTGGGATGAGGAGATTCTTGATAATTTCAATGTCTTTGATGCTCAAAATGTCCATTACCGGGGACACGACTAAGTACTTAGGTTTTACCCTCTTGAGAGGTGGTGCACTTTCCCCACAAGACTCGTCATGCATCGAGACGAAACTTTTCAGAAGCAATCCCTCAAACCACCATGGGCGTGTTCCATCCTATCGTCACTACCACCTTCTGTCCATCTGGCTAAGTTCGTGCAAACTAGTTGGTCAAGGCAGAACCCATATGCCATGTGGTTGCACTGGAAGCTTCTCAACACTAAACATCCCAAATATCTTTGTTCATGTGTGTCCATCCACAAGTGAGATACACCAGGGTAAACCATAGAAATGGTCCCTGGGTAACCACTCAACACAAACCATACTTCCCATTCCACCCAGGTGTTTCATTAACAAGTTGTTTTCTTAGTCAAAACACATAGGCATAACTTTTCCATAATATCACAACATGGATTCCCACCCTTGAATTATAATAGCTAGGCTAAGCATACTAGCATAACATGTCTCTTAACTTAGGAAGATTCCTACCAAGATATATTCTATAGGATCTACCATAGCATAGCAATATACAAAATAGTCCTATCATGCATACTACAAAAAATTACTAATGCAATATTGAAAAGATAGGACTTTTGACGACCAAAGTATCAGTTTCCTTTTTAGTAGAAAATCTAGGTACTCTCCTTAATCTTGCAATTGTCACACTCCTCAAATTTCACTACAATACAATGAAGCAAAAGCACACACTCAAAACTACAACACAAAAATTAACAAAATAAAACAAGAAAACAAAGAAATGCATGCAAGCACGCAAAAGGTTATTTTATTGAAAAAATGGTTTTCTAAAAAGGTTCTAAACATTTCAAAACACCTACTGGTCTTTCATAAAAGTGGGATTTCATTTGAAACCAAGTTAGTGAAAATAAGTCATTTAAATCATTTTTCTTTGGTTAGAAAAGCTTTTATTCAAAGGAATAATTTCTAGTGTCAACAAAATATATTTTTAATTTCAAGTGTTAGTGTTTATGGTCATAGGGTTCAAAACAAAACCATTTGCAAAAGGTTTCACTCAAAAATAAATTTTAGAGCAATTTTTATACTCAAAATAGTCCTAAACAAGTCTTTGCATAAAACTCTAATTTTCCCGAAGAAAATGACCAAAGTAAGCCATAAGTGCAAAGGTCTCATTTTTCTGAATTAGGTGTCTATGCATAAACCCTGGCGAGTGTGACAATCCTTTACAAAAAAACTACCGAAAAACATGCATTTTGGTGGGTTTTTGGTCACTTTGCCTAAAATGTGGTGGTTTTGCGTCATTTACTCGAATCCATAGACACCTAATTTGTAATTTTTGGATTTATAGATCAAAGGTTATGAATTTCCTAAGTTTAATCATCAAAAATCATTTTGAGGAATCTTGTCTGAAATGAACTAGCCACGTGTTGTGTTCTGATTGGTCGGTACCGCTTCGTGCTGATCATGTTGCGCAGGTCATTCAATCTAACTGATACCTCTTCGACTAGTGATCTAATACTAACCCTACGATCCAGATCCAGCGGACCTGAGCCTACTGGCTAGGAACTGGCAGTGCGAGTGGCAAGTGCGGCGGTGGCGCCTCTGGCGACGGCAGTCCGATGACGTAAGGGGGCAAGGGAGGGGGTACAAAAGCTCACCAGGGTTGCAGTGGCGAGGCGGTTCTCAAGGTGGTCGTGGGTGAGGCCGGGGCGCACGGATTCGTCGGTGATTCCTTGGCGGAGTTGCGTGCTTCGTCGGGTGCTTGCAGATATCATTGCGTGCGAGCCTGCATGCCACAATCGAATGTGTGGCGAGCATCAGAGGAATAACAAGAAAATGGCGATCATTTTTGGATCACGTAAAACCTTTATGCACAAGTTTTGCGATTGCACTTGTGAAAATTCCGCCTAAAGGCGTTAGCTTAAGTTTTCTAGTCTACACGTTCGCCGCGTCGACATCGCCATAGCGCGACCTCTGTCCGCCGCGTCGACTCCTTGTCCGTCGCGTCGACTTTTCCGGCTAAACGCCGTGCGACCCCGTCCGCTACGTCAAATGCGTACGCCGCGCCTACTAAGGGACCTTCATCATCCGAGTCGCCAGAGAGGGTCTCATGCCACGCTGCATGGACTCACCACTGGGTGTCTCTTCCCCCCGGGAAAAATCTATTCGCCTTTGTCAACCTTTGAAAGAGCGACTCGCAATGGCCAAGTAGTACGTACGAGGAATCGCAAACCAAGCCTCGGATCGTCCACGAAAAATGCTAACGGAGAACCATCATTGGAGTCGCCTTGCTCGACTGGCCTTCCGGACCAAGACAAATGGTAGTGCTACATAAACAGCACCATGTTCTCCTCAACCTTAGACAGTGCGACTCGCACGGCCAAGTACTGCGGACGAGGACTCGCAAACCGAGTCTCGGATCGTCCAGGAAAAACGCCCAGCCGAGAGCCGTCTTTGGAGTCGCCATGCGACTGGCCCCCCGGGCCAAGACGAGAGACTCGCTAACAAAAACAGCGCAATCAACATCATCGCGGACTCGCCACACTCGGGGACCCTCCCCTCGCGGACTCGCCATACTCGGGGACTCTCCTCTCACGGACTCGCAATCATCGCGTACTCAACATGCTCAGGGACTCGCCCTCGCGTACTCAACACGCTCAGGGACTCGCCACCACGGACTCATCCTCGAGTACTCACACTAGTAGAAAACAGGACACTAGTCCCGGTTTGTAAGAGGCTTTAGTCCCAGATTGCAATCCGGGACTAACGTATCGGGACTAAAGGTTAGGCCTTTAGTCCCGGTTCTGTTACAAACCGGGACTAGATTGTCTCTACGTGGCCGCTCTATGCGCGCTGGGCTGGAGGATATTTAGTCCCGGTTCGTAACACGAACCGGGACTAAAGTTCTTCTGCCGCGGTAGCGTTTTGCACCAAACTGCTGCCGCGGCAGGAGGTGGGGTTTTAGGGTTTTCTTTTTTTGTGTTTGATTATTTTTTATTTTGTGTTTTCATATACATATTATTCTACGCTACTACATGCTATATACATTGACGCATATATAATATAATTTCACTCATGATAACATAAATACATATAAATATATACATAACCGAGACTAGAGCTCGTCTAATTGATTTACACCAAGATCATCATTACAACAGATATTGTCCTTTTGTTTCTATCCACGATTCCACGAAGGTCTATCTATGTTGTACTCTCCTTTTGAGTTTAACGTCCCTGAGCAAAAATCCCGACAACTTCTCTTGAATTGCTAGTAGGCGTTCATGTGGTAGGAGCTTATCCCGCATCGCATCCAACTATATATAAAGAAGTAGATCATTATGAATGGAACTCAACAAAAACTATGGTATAGAATAAATTGCGAATATATTATTTACGTACTTGAAGAAAGTCTGTGCCCTGCTCCATACACCCACGAATGAACTCACATACGTAATATCCACATAAATTAGTCCCCTGTGGTTGCGTCGCACACTTTACGATCGAGAATATAATTCAATCAGATAATAATCAAGCATGATAATTGTAATATCCACATAAATTAGTCCCCTAGCTCTCGTACTACTTACCGGGACCGTACAAAAAGTGAGTTCCTCACGCCATTCACCCTGAACCTCCTTCGTGAACCTTTTCCAAACCCTGTCCGGCAAAAAAGAGATGAATGAGTTATTAATTAGTTTACATCTCAGAGAATGAATGAAAGAGACAGATATAGTGATTGAAATTACTTTTGGAGGCAATTAATTATGCTGCGGTAGTCTTCCATCGGCTTCTTTAACGAGTCCGAGATTTTAACTTTTGCACGGTCAACGCAATGTTTAGAAGAATCCAGTGGAAGCTGCGATCGTTTATATACACTTAACATCGAGTAAACAAAAACTGAATGTGTACAGGACAGTAAGACTCTTACCCATAGTTGTAAGGAAATAGTATTTGTGTCTTGTATGTTGCTCCATTAAAAACATTAGCAAGTTATCCTCTGTTTCCTCGAGGTTATTTATTAGCGTATGTCCATTTACTCTGTTTGGGTCAATGAACCCAATGCTGTAGATTGACTTTCTTCTACATTCTTGAATCTTCATTCTGCATATATAATAGCATACAGAAGGAGCTATAGTGAGGATAACTACAGGAAATGAATTGAACGAGCTGAGTTAGTGACTTAATTACTTATAGACCATATATGCTGAGGAGGGACTTGTCGAGGGCGTCTAGGTTGAATAACTGAAATAGTTCGCAAAGTTCAATGGAGATCTTGTCTGGACGGAAGTACTCCTCTCCAACTTTACATAGGAGAAATTGGCTCCCTTCCTTTGTGACTTTCAAGTACCAGATATGCAACAGTCGCATATGTGTTGGCACATCATCGAATACCTCATCGCTGACCAGAGGCTCCCCGTAGACAAATTTTCGTGCTATTGGTCCCTTGGCAACATTATCTCTGCCGGCTAGAAGTGCTTCGACCGGCACGTTACACTCCTTGGCTAATTTAATAGCTAATTCCATATCTATTCCACCTTGTGTGGGCTGGGGTAACACCTTGAGCGGGGCAATGGATTGTTTTCCTGTTTGCCGAGCTGGACAACTTATTTTGATTTTCTCCCACTTGCAGTACTGCTTGATGACTTCTCTTTTAGTGTCTTCGTAAGACAGCGTGTATAGTCATCTTTCCTATTTAACACATGTTGGGGTGGTTGTTCAAGGAATGCCTTGAAGTGCTTCTTGACTTTTGGATCAACTAGCACCTGTGGCTCGGGTTGTTTTGGTGCAAAATGGGCCTTCACTTCGGCCCGGGAGATCACCGCGCTTTCCTCATCAGTCCGGTGATAAGCTAACTTGGGAGGAGACGGCGGTACTCTTGGTAGGGGATCTTGTCGTTTTTGGCGTCGGGTCTCCCTCGACGTAGCGGTGTTATTCTTCCGCTTTCTTCCCTTTGATTCAGTGGGCGGAGGCGGAGGCGCCGGAGATGGAGATGCAGTCGCGCTGCGATCCCTCTCAGGAAGGGGTGGACTATTGTTTCTTGGTGGAGACGGTGGACTCGGAGGTGATGGTGGCCTTGGAGGTGATGGATTGCTTCTCGGAGGAGAAGATTTCCTTGGCGCCCAGCCTGGAAACACGATGTGTTGTTTTTTCCAAAGAATGATCCCACCCTCCACTTCTCTCCAAGTGTTTCTCCCCTTCGCCTGCAGGGATGTCAAGCTCAAGTGATCGACATGTCAGTTCAACTTCATCCACACCGACACGAGCATAGCCAGCTGGAATCTAACTTCCATGGTAGGTCGCTTCCGGTGGACAAGGTAAAGCAAAGCCGAGCGCCACCTTCATAGAAATGTTCTTCACTGTTACATGTAGCTCACAAGCTGTCCTTGCCTCGATTTCATCCACGGGGTAGCGAACCATCGTTGCATTATTGTCCATCAGCATTGGATTATTAGTACCTCCGTGGAAGCCACGCTGCTTCTCCGCTGAGATGGGCCCACCAGACTGTCTAACGCAGGATCTTGCTGTCGGGCCAGTACTCTAAGTTCATTAATCTGCTTCTGTTGCAGCTTGAACATGGCTTGAAATTCCTCGTTCCTTTTTTCAACCGCCTCCAACCGCGCTACCTCCTCCGCCTTCTGCCAGTTCGTTTTTCTGGATCGGCTTCTATAAGTGTCGATGTCAGCGGGAAACCCTGTCTTCCATGGAACCAGATGGGCCAAAGCCTCGTGTTCGTCCGACTTTTTCAGGATTCCCGAGGGCATATGTCAGCTCATCGTTCTCTCTGTCGGGAATGAACTTTCCATCTTTTCTCAGTTGTATCACTTTAACAAGTTCATCTTTGGGTTTAGTAATGGCCTCCTTTGTAACAATAATCTCCCCGGTTTCAGTGTCATACGACCCCCCATGCCCAAGGAGCCAATTTTTTGACCTCACGGGCCACTGATTTGTAGCTCGCGTGACACCTTTTTTACGCATTTCTTCCTCGGTTTTTCCCACTTCGGCGCGGCTGTCTTGTAGCCACCTGTCCCCATAGTATGGTGATATTTCTTTTTGGCCGCATTTAGCTTATTCTTTGCTGACTTGGCCGTAGCTGCTTCTGATTCCTTGTATTTCACAAATGGGGTCCAGTTATCCCGCTGCTTCTCTAGCGGGCCAGTGAATGGCGGAGTCAGCCCCTTCTTGGCAAAGTTGTTGTACAATCTTTTCTTCCAGTCCTTGAACTGTCTGCCCATCTTCTTAAGGGCCCACTTTCTGACTTTCAACCTTAATGCCTCAGTGAGTTCAGGAGTGTCCAATTCAGGCAGAGAGAAGTGTGCCATGAGTGAATTCCAAAGACCGTCTTTGGCTCTGTCATCGAAAAAAGTTTCTCCAACTTGATCACTTTTATTTCCTGGCTTATTCCACTTCTGAGTAGTGATCGGGATGGCGTCCCTGACTATCGCACCGCATTGGTATACAAATACACTTGCGGCCTCTTTCGGCTCCAAAGGTTCGCCGACCTCAGACACTAGATCAATGGTGAAACGCATACCGTCGGCCAACTTTTTGGTCGGGCCTCGTTTCCTTGCAGAAGATTCGCCCGATGCGGAGGTCTAAGAGAAGAAACAGTTGTTAGTACATATATATATATGAATCAACTAATGCATCTACTAGCTCGTGATCAGCAGAGGCTTTATATACCTCGCCGGTCTTTGCTATGGTGGTGTCTCCACCGTCAATTCCACCATCGTCTCCACCAAAGAATTCTTCATAGTCGTCTCTTCTGTCGGCTTCATCCAAGTTGAGGTATTGGGAGCCATCATCATCTCCATCATCATCTGCTCAATCATAATTGTAACCTCCTGTACCCTAATCTATCATGTTGTACATGATGTGCTCTTCGTTGTCTCTACCGTCCATAACTTAACTAATACAGAAGAAAGATAAAACCATTTTGCTTAATGCAATAAAATAAAGGAATCTAAAGTAATCCAGCTTAAACAATGCGATAAAGAAAGATAAAGTACCAGTTAAACAACAATACATCTCGAATAATCCAGCTAGTACAACAATAAAGTACCAACTAAACAACAATACAACCCTATTACACACCTAGCTAGCTCAGCGAAGACGTCGAGCCCCGACTACTGAGCCGCGGGAGGTGTGCACCCAAAGTGTAGGAACCATCACCGGAGCATATCTCGGGTAAGGTGCCTGAAGAAGCTGCCAGGTATTGGCGTCCCGGACTCCTAAAATGTGCATGTAGCGCCGGACGTGCTCGTCCTCCTCCCTGACACGACACTGTACCACCTTGTCGAGGGCCGGCTCCCTCTGCATCGCACCTGGACCACTCGGCCGCCACCATAGAAGATCCGGGTCGACGACGACACCCGGAATCCTCACGAGACGACGTCCCCCGGCTGGTAGCACCTCCCAGTGCCAGCCCGGCGGAGCCCAGCCTCGTGGATGCCCGGTGACACTGTCTAGTAGCGCTCCGGGGGTCACGCCGAGTGAACGAGGATGAGGAATCGGCATATTCCTAAACACTAAATTAAACCTATATACTTTAAACATGATGAAAATAAATAGTATCAACTAAAATAAACTATATTAAACACTAACTAAATTCACTAACTAAAATAAACTATATTAAACACTAACTAAAATCCTAAAATTCACTAACTAGGAAAAATTTACTAACTAAAATATCTAACAAAACAATTACACTAAAGTTACTAAATAAATTCACTAACTATATTACACTATCTAAATTACACTAACAAAACAAAATATATTAAACACTAACTAAAATATCTAAGAAACAATTACACTAAACTTACTAACTAATTAACCCTAAAATAACCCTAACTAATTAACCCTAAAATACACTAACAAAATTATATACACTCACTAATTAACACTAACAAAATTAACACGTACTACTAAATTAAACTAGAGCTTACCGCGCGGGGAGGGGCGGTTTCGGTGGTGGTGGATGGCACGGTGGGCTCCGGTGACGGCGCGGGCGTGGTCGACAGGGGCGCGGGTGGCACTGGCTCGAGCGGCGCGGGGGAGGGGCGGCACGAGAAGGGGCGGCGCGAGGAGGGGCGCGGGCACGGGGCGGTGGTTGGCGGCGCGGCGGCGCAGCAGCGAGAAGGCGCGGCGCGAGGAGGAAGACGACGGCGGGGTCGATCTGTGCGCTCCGGTTCGGTGCACGAACCGGGGCGCACGGGATGGGTATTTATACCCACCCCCCTTTAGCCCCGGTTTGTGCTACCAACCGCCCCGGTTTGTGCTACCAACGGCGCGAGGAGGGTTTTCGGGGCGCCGCGTTTCGCGCGCAGCCCCGCACCCCTTTAGCCCCGGTTTGTAGTTCAAACCGGGGCTAAAGGTCCTTTTTTAAAGCTTTTTAAAAAACTTTTTTAAAATTAATTATTATATGCCTGTTTAAAACCTTTTTAGAAACAAAAAATCTTTTTCAAAACCTTTTTAAAAACCTTACCTTGAGATACGCGTATGTCGCTCCTTAATTTACTCGACGATAAATATTTTTATGTGATGAGGAGGAGGAGGAAATTCTGGAAATTATTTATAGTTTAATGCGCATTAAATTCAATAACTAATTATTTCTAGTTTAGAAAAATACAAATAATATATCAAAATATTCAGTAAAATAAGATCTGTCCAATAGCATTATAATCATGCATTGTTAATCAACTTTTATGACAAGTTAACTAGAAGAACTAAATGTACCCCTCTCATATGAATTCAGAGTTTCCCTGAGTTAGGGTTTGTACCCCTCGGAGCCCCGATTAATTTGTCAAGCATGCCTTTGGAGTTTATTTCAATGCAATTTAACTTGTCATATCATCATCCTTGCTTGAGTATTGTATCGATGCCATGTGTTGATTGTTTCCTTTCTTTTCGGTGTTTGATTCTTCTCTGGTAGAATACGATATCGGAATTGAGATCGAGATCGAAGCCGAGATCAATACCATCGAAGCTCAAATACCAATACTTGAACAACTGTAATCAAGTCAAGTACCAGGTTTCCCAAGATCTGCTTATTGGTTATCAACAGGCAAAGGCAAAAGAAGCCCCATACATACATATGAATCCTATGCTTTCAAAGTATTTCATTCTTGCCATGTGCATACGATTTCAAAGTCTTTTATCGATAGATGGAGTAATCCTATCTGATGTATGTTACCTTTGAAGCCTATATTCCCTGATCCATTGCTCCTAGCATAACTAGGGTTTGGACATGTGAAGTATTGCTAGGGCTATTATATCTGTTGTGCTTAGCCATGCTTAGCTGTTACTGCTGGTCCATCCAGTTGATGAATTAGAGCTCCGAATGAACCTAGTATGACAGGATGACGTGGTAAGATCAGAGATGAAAGTTAAACATGCTAAGGTTTGTATGGGTGGCCAGGGTAGGTTGTGGTTTTTGCAGTCCCATACTTGCCACTACTAGAACATGAGTTCTTGCCTATGGTCCAAGATGAGCGTACAGTCAATCGAGGGCCTGGAAAACCCCTTGACCAACTAACTTGCCGAGTAGATTTCATGGGTCACATAGTTCTGGCTTTCCATTCGACATACGCATCATGGAATCCCTTAGGGTTTGGGCATCTTTTTTTGTTAGGGTTTATACCCCGCCGCCACTGTTCTTGGTCAGGCTAAAAGCACCCCCTATAATCGGTACCTCCTTGCAATACAAATCTCTGAACTTGGGTGCTATTTCACTGTCAGTCTGAATTTATTGTCTGAATCCTTAGGAAATGAGGACAGGGCTTGTCAATGGTATCAGAGCTAGGCAATCCTCGGCGGCAAATTGAATCCTGAGATTGGAGAGGTTGGGCTCTCCCATAAAATCCCTCCCCTTTGCTCTTGATTCCGGCGACGGTGAGCGGCTGTAGGAGGCGGCTTGGCGGCGGCGGCACAGCTCAGGTGCAGATTTGGGTTCCGGAAGTGGTTGTGGATGAAAATTTCGTCCTCGGTAAAATCCCACCTTCCCACCCTGATCCGTGCATCTTAGGAGGCGCGGAGGCGAGACGGCGGCGGCAAGATCATCAACACTGAGTCGGGTAGCAAGCGTAGCTCACATAAATCCCTCTCAGTTTTGATTATCAAGTGCTGTGTGGTTGCGCTCGTTCAGTACCTATGCGTAAAACCCCATACAGCGGCCATGGATGCGGATTCGGCCTCGATTGACACGGGTATGCTCAAGATGGAATCATTGCAGCTTGATGTCCTGATGCTCTAGTGGTACAGAGAAGAAGATAAACAAGAATTCCTTAATTTCAGTACCTCTGTCCAAAACAACTTCACCAACATTCAGGCCAACTTTGAGAAGCTCTTTGCTGCAAGAAAGGCTGAGCAATTAGAACAGTCTTGCAACATGCCTGAAACCCCACCTCTCCCTGGAGTCCTCTCGGTGGGTTCAGTCCATTAAAACCAACCAGCAGCCAAACCAATTGGCATAGCCACACTTCATGATGGTCAAGGAAGAGAGATTAACTTGGATGGTACACCAAAGACACCATATCGCCATCCCAACTTTGGTCAAGTGACAATAGTTTTTGTTGAGCAAGCACTGCCCAAGGACAAAGGAGACCAACCCACTGCCCAAAGGGAAGCACCACCCGAAGCAGGACAAGAAGGAAACATGGTGAATAGCAGACAAAGGGCTATCACTCAAACACAATTGGACACAATAAGAGGAATACCTACAGTCAAACCAGCCAAGATGAATATACCAGAATTTGAAGGAAAAGATGTTGACTCTTGGATTCAAACTATTGAACTATATTTTGATGCAGCAAGAACACCACTTGAACAAAGGACACAAGTGGCAATTACATACCTAAAAGGTGATGTCATCCAATGGTGGAGAGGTACAGGTTACAGTGCTTCCAACCTACCATGGCATAGATTCTGCAGATACATAGGGGACAGATTTGCAGAAAGCTCCATCTGTGACAATGTCAGGGCATTCCACTCACTAACTCAAACATCATCAGTAGCTGTGTATATCCAGAAATTTGAAGTGGCCATGAATCTACTAAGAAGGGATAACCCAAGCTTGCCTGAAGACTATTACATCAATAGCTTCATCTCTGGTTTAACTGATTACATCCAGCCACATCTTTAGTGCCATAAACCTAAGGACATGCAACGAGCTATGTGGCTAGCCAGGAGGATTGAGCAAGCTTAGCCACCCAAGAAAGATTATTACCAATAGCCATTCTATGCAAAAAGACACATCACATTCGAGCCAAAACAGCAATCAAACTCAACAACAGCTGTAGTTATTGAACAAGCAAAAGCAAAGAACCTCTACTACAAATGCAAGGAACCATGGTTCCCTGGTCATAAGAAAGTGTGCAAAATGGCACAGAAGGCTCAAATACAGTGAAGGGTTTCGCGGCATAGTAAATCAAAATTTTCTACGGATGCGAACAGAGGGAAGCCAAGATCTAATCTAGGAGATGCAATCAACGAGAGAGATTGGATTAGATCTTCATACCCTTGAAGATTCGCACAGCGGAACGTTCGTCGGAACGTGGGTGATGTAGTCGTGCTCGCTTCTCCTCCTCGCGATCCGATCCGATCTAGCACCACAAGTGGCGGTGCCTCCGTGAGATGCACACGTGCGGCACCTCGACGTCTCCTCCTTCCTTGGTCCAGCAAGTATGGTGGACAGATGGGTTGGATCTACAACGCGACGGCGCGGTGCAATTGGTGGAGAATTTCTGCAGCAGGGCTTCGCCTACAAGCAGTCGGGAGGGAGAGAGGAGGGCAGCAGGGCGGCTAGGGTTGGAGGGGAAGGTGTGGGAGGTTGGTGCGCCCCCACCCCTCTTTATATAGAGGGGGGCGCAGCCCTAGCCCCTCCCCCAAGCCCAAACCGGCGGCCCCAAAGGATAAGGAGTGGGGGGCAAGGAAACCCCCCCTTCTAGAAGGTCTATCTCGAGTTTAAACCTCTCTAGGCCGGCTGGGCCCTATGGGGCCTTGTACCCCTGGCCCAATGAGGCCAGGGCACTCCCTCATAGGCCCATGCCCCCTCCCGGAAGGTGGGGCCACGTTGGTCCCCTTCCGGAAGGTTCTAGAAGCTTCCGGTACAATACCGATTAACCCGGAACAATTCCGAACTCCAAAAACTGCACTGCCTTATATGAATCTTATTCTCCGGACCACTCCGGAACCTCTCGTGATGTCCCGGATCCCATCCGAGACTCCGAACAAAAACTAATAAACCAATTATCCAATCTATCCTAGCGTCGAGACACGTTAAGTGTGTGACCCTGCGGGTTCGAGAATATGCAGACATGATCTTCTATCAATAATCAACAGCGGGGCCTGGAAACCCATATTGACTCCCACACATTCATCGATGATCATATCAGATGAACCACGATGCCAGGATTCAATCAATCCCATATATATATTCCCTTCGTCTCGCGATATTTTACTTGCCCGAGATTCGATCGTCGGTACCTTCATACCTAGTTCAATCTCGTTCACAGCAAGTACTTTACTCGTTCCGTAATCCGATATCACTTTGTGATTAACTTCTTAACCACATGCTTGCAAGCGGTGTTGATATCGATTACCGAGTGGGCCCGAAGTATATCTCTCCGACTTGGGAGGGACAAATCCCATCTCGATACATACAACCCAACAGGTACTTTCCGATCACCTGAGAGACACCTTTATGATCACCCTCTCATAGGATGACGTTTGATGACCTCAAAGCTTTCTTCCGATACCAGGGAGTTGTATTATCTCATGGTCTAAGGAATACAATATTTGACATAAGAAAAGCTTCGCAAAGACGAACACGATGACACGATCTAATTGCTTCGCTTAGTTTGGGTCTGTCCACCATATCATTTTCCCAATGATATGATCTTATTATCAATTGACAACTCATGTCTATGGTTAGGAAACCTTAACCATCATTGATCAATGAGCTAGTCCATAGAGGCGTACTAGGGACACGGTGTTGTTCACAAACCACACAAGTATTAAAGTTTCCGCTTAATACAATTCTAGCATGGAATATAAACATTATCATGAACAAGAATTATAATAATAACATCTTCATTATTGCCTCTAGGGCATAATTCCAAGAGTCTCCCACTTGTACTAGAGTCAATAATCTAGTTTACATTTGGCAACAATCTCACACCCATGGCACTGAGGTGCTGATCATGTTTTACACGTGGAAGAGGTTTAGTCAATGGATCTGCGACATTCAGATCTGTATGTACTTTGCTAATCTTCAGATCTCCATCTGCTATATAATCTCGGATTATATGAAACTTGCGGTTGATATGCTTGGTCTTTGGATGATATCTTAGTTCCTTAGCGAGTGCTATGGCGCCAGTGTTGTCACACAATATCTCCAGTGGGTCTAATGCACTTGGAACCACGCCAAGCTCAGTGATGAAGTTTCTGATCCAAACTCCTTCACTTGACGCTTCTGCAGTAGCCATGTATTCCGCTTCTACTGTAGATCCCGCGATCACGCTTTGCTTGTAGCTTCTCCAGCTTACAGCTCCTCCATTCAAAATATACACGTATCCTGTCTGAGATTTAGAATCATCCTTGTCGGTGTCGAAACTAGCATCGACGTAACCTTTTACGACGAGTTGTTCATCACCCCCATAGACTAAGAACATTTCTTTAGTCCTATTTAGGTACTTTAGGATGTTCTTCACGGCTGTCCAGTGTTCCACTCCTGGATCACTTTGATATCTGCTCGTCAAACTAAGAGCATTGGACACATCCGGTCTAGTACACAGCATGGCATACATGATGGAACCTATGGCCGAGGCATAAGGCACTTTGCTCATAGCTTCCCTATCATTTACCGTAGCTGGACACTGAGCCTTGCTCAATATCTTACATGACAACATAGGCACTGAACCTTTCTTTGCCTTATCCATTCTGAACCTTTTCAGAACTTTGTCTAGGTATGTACTCTGGCTTAAAGCTGTCAGGCGTCTTTGTCTATCTCTATAGATCTTGATGCCCAATATATAAGCAGCTTCACCTAGGTCTTTCATTGAAAAACACTTGTTCAAATAACTCTTCACATCGTTAAGCATGTTGATGTCATTTCCAATAATCAATGTCATCCACATATAGTACCAGAAACGTCACCGAGCTCCCACTCACTTTCTTGTAGATACAAGCTTCGTAGCAATTTGGAACAAATCCAAAGCTCTTGATCACTTGATCAAAACGAAGGTTCCAACTCCGAGATGCTTGCTTCAGTCCATAAATGGAACGCTAAAGTTTGCATATTTTATCAGCATCCTTAGGATCGACAAAACCTTTGGGTTGCATCATATACAACTCTTCATCAATGTTGCCATTGAGGAAAGCAGTCTTGACATCCATCTGCCATATTTCATAATCATGAAACGCAGCAATTGCTAATAAAATCCGAATGGACTTAAACATCGCTACGGGAGAGAAAGTCTCATCGTAGTCAACACCTTGAACTTGTCGAAAACCTTTCGCGACAAGCCGTGCTTTATAGACGGTAACATTACCATCCGCGTCCGTTTTCTTCTTGAAGATCCATTTGCACTCAACGGCCTTTCGGTCGCTAGGAGGGTCCACCAAAGTCCATACCTGGTTTTCGCTCATGGATCCCAATTCGGATTTCATGGCTTCTAGACATTTCTCAGAGTCTGGGCTCATCATCGCTTCCTCATAGTTCGTAGGTTCACTGTCTTCTACTAACAAGACAGTCAAGACAGGGTTGCCGTACCACTCAGGAGGGGCACGCAATCTTGTCGACCTGCGACGTTCAGTAGCAGCATCGTCAGAAGCTTCATGATCCTTGTCATTAGCTTCCTCTATTGTTGGTGTAGGCGGCACTGGAACAATTTCAGGTGCTGCGCTACTCTCCAATTCAAGGGAAGGTTCAATAACCTCGTCTAGCTCTACTTTCCTCCCACTCACTTCTTTCGAGAGAAACTCCTTCTCAAGAAAAGAACCGTTCTTTGCGACAAAACACTTTGCCTTCGGTTCTGTGATAGAAGGTATACCCAATAGTTTCCTTAGGGTATCCTATGAAGACGCATTTCTCCGCTTTGGGTTCGAGCTTGTCCGGCATCAACTTCTTGACGTAAGCTTCGCATCCCCAAACTTTAAGAAACGACAACTTAGGTTTAGCACCAAACCACAGTTCATACGGTGTCGTCTCAACGGATATAGATGGTGCCCTATTTAAAGTGAATGCAGCGGTTTCTAATGCATAACCCCAAAATGATAACGGCAAATCAGTAAGAGACATCATCGATCGGACCATATCTAATAGGGTTCGATTCCGGTGTTCAGACACACCATTGCGCTGTGGTGTTCCGGGTGGCGTGAGTTGTGAAACGATTCCACTTGCTTTAAGATGCGTGAGAAAATCATAACTCAAATATTCACCTCCACGATCGGATCGTAGAAACTTAATCTTTCTGTTACGATGGTTCTCCACTTTATTCTGAAATTCTTTGAACTTTTCAAACGTTTCAGATTTATGTTTCATTAAATAGATATA
This sequence comes from Avena sativa, assembly GCA_916181665.1. NCBI lineage: Eukaryota > Viridiplantae > Streptophyta > Magnoliopsida > Poales > Poaceae > Avena > Avena sativa. Next base: position 146,622,137 of record OV702283.1, on the reverse strand, counting down.
CCCATATCTACTTAAGTCATCGGTAAAAGTGAGAAAATAGCGATATCCACCGCGCGTCGAAACACTCATCGGTCCGCATACATCGGTATGTATGATTTCCAACAAGTTCGTTGCTCGCTCCATCATACCGGAGAACGGGGTTTTGATCATCTTGCCCATGAGGCATGGTTCGCATGTCTCAAATGATTCAAAATCAAGAGACTCCAAAAGTCCATCAGAATGGAGTTTCTTCATGCGCTTTACACCAATATGACCTAGACGACAGTGCCACAAATAAGTAGTATTATCACTATCTACTTTGCATCTCTTAGCCTCAATGTTATGGATGTGTGTTTCATCCCTTTCGAGATTTAGAAGAAATAAACCATTCACAATAGGTGCATGACCATAAAAGATGTTACTCATATAAATAGAACAACCATTATTCTCCGATTTAAATGAATATTCGTCTTGCAATAAACAAGATCCAGAAATAATGTTCATGCTCAACGCAGGCACATAATAACACTTATTAAGGTTTAAAACTAATCCCGAAGGTAAAACTAAGGAGAGTGTGCCGACGGCCATCACATCAACTCTTGATCCGTTGCCAACGCGCATCATCACCTCATCCCTCGCAAGCCGCCCTCTATTCCGTAGCTCCTGTTTCGAGTTACAAATATTAGCAACTAAACCGGTATCAAATACCCAGGCACTACAACGAGGGCTAGTAAGGAAAACATCAATAACATGTATATCAAATATACCTTTGATGGTGATAGCCTTCTTGTCCGCTAAGTACTTCGGACAGTTGCGCTTCCAGTGACCCTTGTCCTTGCAATAGAAGCACTCAGTGTCGGTTTAGGACCAGACTTGAGCTTCTTCTCAGCAGGGGCAACGCGCTTGCCGCCGCCTTTCTTGAAGGGCTTCCTTGCACCGTTACCTTTCTTAAAGGTGGGGGGCTTGTTGACCATCAACACATGATTATTCTTTTTGATGTTCTCCTCCGCTACTTTCATCTTAGCAAAGAGCTCAGTGATCATATCAGTGGAACCAATCTGATTGTGATCAACTACAAAACTTTTGCAGCTAGGAGTGTCAATCTTGAGCTCCTCTGGAATCTTGCAGTCCAGTTGCTCAAGGCGTTGAGTGTAGCCCGACATCTTAATGGCGTGCTCACTAACGGAACTCCCTTCCTCCATCTTGTAGTTAAAGAATTTCTTAGAGATCTCATATCTCTCAGAACGGGCTTGAGTCTGAAACATGTTTTTCAGCTCCTCGAGAATCTCAAAGGGCCCGGCGAACTCCTCAAAACGATTTTGAAGATCTGATTCCATGGCATACAACATGGCGATCTTAATCAAATCATAATCATCCTTGCGCGACTGATGACATGGTTATACCCTACGGGTACGTAACTTCAGCATACCTAGTCCAGCCCAAGGAAGGCCCACGGCAGACATACATTGGCCCATGAAGATTTTCGGATGGCCAAGGCCCATGACGTCTTCGGATCCTTGGAGAGCAAGACTAGAGGAGATAGGAAATTCAAAGGGGTAAAACCCTAGAACTTGTAACCGACTAGGACTACGCCCGGGACCTGCCTAAGTCTATATAAAGGCCAGGAGGGCACGTCCTAGGGAAAAAAACTCGACTCATACTTTCGCACACGCATCCACGCCAGATCGAATCTGCGCACCCTGTAACCTTCGGTTCCGCCGTAATCAAGAGCAGACAAGCAGGAGTAGGGTTTTCCCTCCGGGGGCCTGAACCTGGGTAAATCTCGTGTCCCCTGGTTGCTTGTCTGTTAACCGTGCCACGATCTCCAGCATCCCCATCTTCTCCAAAACCCAAGTCCATAACAATGGGCATTGATGAGATTAAACCTCGTCAATTGGCGCCGTCTGTGGGAATTGGGGCTGCTGATTGTGCGGTCGTGACGGTTCCGACCCGATCGATCTACAACTCCGCGACGACGGAGAATCACCTCCTCTTCGGCGCTTTCGACTTCACCGCCCACTCGCCGGATACCATGAAGGATTTCGAGCCCGTAGGCGACGGACTCGAAATCTTGTTCGGGAGCTTCTGCTTCCGGGTGGGACAAACTGGCACCCTCCGCCTTCCTGAGCGGGTGCCCGTGCTGTCAATCAGGCCCGCTTCGTGGGCTCCACACCCCGTGCTACGCACATCACCATCAACAGATGAGTTCTACAGCAGCAGCAGCTGCAACTCCGATCTGTGCGATCCACCTTCGGATGAAGGGACCTACGGTTCCGGATCCGAAAGCTGCGGCAGCAGCCAACCAATCTGCAGGCGCTATCTGTGCGCCGTAGTCATCCAAACCGACGAAGAAACGCCTAACCCGCCGCCCAACCCCAACCCGCAGGATAGAAACGGCGAAAATGGTGGAAACGGCGAAAACGGGGAAAACAGTGGCCACCTCATCCAACTTAGCAAAGAAGGATGGGTCGAAGCACGCCGCGCCGTCGCATGCGAAATAGTCCTACCTCTGGACTCCCCACGTGATCTGTTGAGGGCATACCACTACCTTCTCATCAAGGAGCATAAGAAGCAAGTCAAGATGCAGGAGACGCTCGACAAACGCAAGCAAGAAGCCTCTGAGTCCAGTGCACGACAAGCTGCGCTCTCCGCCATGGGACCCGGCTCTAGCACAAACGGAAATCAGGGAAACAAGCACCACTCTCGGGTGGAAAACATGGACCCCAAGGAGCGGCATGACGTGACCCGAACTCTCCATACATCGTTCATGGATATGGACGCTGACGGCAACATCATCCCGAAGACACCACAAGCTGCGATCATGGCAGCCACTGCGTATCTCGCGGCTCACCCACCTCCGGAGGGGGACCCGAAAAGGGCCATGCATAGGTCCGCACTCACCGGACTAGGACTAATTGGAGCTGCGCTCCACGAAGACGCTCCTACGGAACCAAAGAAGAAAGCTCCGGCCAGGCGCGACCGGAGTCCCACCCCCTCATCCGAAGAGGAAGAGGAGCACGATCTTCCTCGAAGGAAGAAGAGCTCACACCGCCATAAAAGCGACTACGACGCCAGAGACAAGCTTACACAGCGCAAGATCGATAAAGCACGCGCTAAACGCGCATGCTCGTCTGAATCTGAGATGGATGAAGACGAAGGAGAACTCTGCGGGGCTCGATGCTTCAGCAGATCCGTCCGGCGAACACAGATGCCACGCAACTTCAATCTTCCTTCGGATACTCCAAAGTTCAACGGCACGCAAGATCCAAAGTCCTGGCTCAGTGACCATCTGTCATCCGTCAAGCTTCACGGAGGCAACAAAGAAACCGCCATGCAATGCCTTCAGCTGTAGCTAACAGGCGCAGCGCGGGTCTGGCTTAGCAGCCTATCATCAGGATCCATCCGAAGCTGGGAGGAGCTCGCTTACAGCTTCATCCGAAACTTCAAAGGCACCAGCAAGAGGCCCGCCTCAATTGAAGAATTGCGAGCCTGCACTCAGAGAACGGGTGAATCTATTCGCTCGTACATACTACGCTGGTCTACAACCAAGAACTCCGCAGCACACATCTCCGAAGAGCGGGCCATCGACGCCTTCAGGGACGGCGTCAAACGCCCAGACTTCAAGGAGAAACTTGGACGTGTAAAGCCCAAGACACTTGACCAGCTCATGGAAATCGCCAACAGTTGGGCAGACGGTGAAGATTGCATCCAGCGGGCGCAATCAGATGAAGAGGACGACTACGGCCGAAGACGCGAACGCCGCAGCAAGAGGAGATCGCGCGTCTACGAGGACCGCGACGGATCGGACATGGTCGCAGCCGGCTACGCCGACCGCCGTAATGACAACAGCCGCAACAGCGGAGGATACCGCAGCGGAAACTTCCGCGACAACGGACGACCAACGCAGTCGTGGCAACGCCGCGACCGCGAGAATGGACCCTCAGCATTCGACAAACTTTCGGGTCCATGCACCATCCACTTCTACATCGACAAACAAGATGGCAAAAATAAAGCTAGCCACATGCTCAAGGACTGCCGCGAGTTCCAGAAACTCAGCGAAGGCATGGTGCAGATGAGGCAACAAGCTCCAATCCCTGCGTTCGGAAACACACCTGCGCCAGGTGAAATAGCACACGGAGCTCCTCCACCGCCGCCTATTGGAGGCCCAAATCAACCAGTCGCACCAGCGCAAAACAACGCCGGGGTCGCATACCCCCCACCAAAAGGAGCACTCAATATGATACAGAAGGGACGCCCCACAAATAGGGTGCAGAAGAAAATCACCCGACAAATCAACTTGGCCGTGGCAACTCTGCCTGCAATCCCTGAGTACCTCAGCGGATCGGAGTCCTGCATCACATTCACTCACGCGGATCACCCTTGCCAGATCCCTCGCCCAGGTCATGCTGCCCTGGTGCTGGAAGCGCAGATCGGAGGCTTCGAGATGAGTCACGTCTTCATGGACGGCGGCAGCGGCATCAACCTAATGTTCGCAAGCACTCTAGCAGCTATGCGGATCCCGCAATGCAGCCTAGAACAATCAGACACAACATTCCACGGCATTGTCCCAGGGAAGGGCATCTTCCCCCTGGGCAAAATAGGGCTCGACGTCATCTTCGGGAAGCCGGACAACTTTCGGCAGGAGCGCCTAGAATTCGAAGTGGTGGACTGGCCGTCGCAATACCACGCCATCCTGGGACGTGTAGCATTCGCAAGGTTCCTGGCCGTCCCACACTATGCATACCTACTACTCAAGATGCCAGGACCAAGGGGCGTCATCACAGTCCACGGGAGCTTCACCCGATCGGACCAATGCGACAGGGTTTTCAACAAAATCTCCCAGTCCTTCGGCATGCAAGACGAGCTCGTAAGGCTCCGCGAGGTGACGGACAATGGGCTACCCCCAGTCACAAGGCAGAACACACCCGACATGTCCTTCGACTCCACCGTCAACACCAAGAAAGTGCAGGTCCATCCGACAGACGCCTCCAAGACGGCGCTGATCGCCAACGACCTCAGCACCGCATAGGAAGGCACGCTCGTCGAATTCCTCCATGAGCGCTGGGAAATATTCGCCTGGTGTCCTGCGGACATGCCAGGAGTTCCCAGGGAATTCGCCGAGCACGCACTCAATGTCTTCCCAGACACCAAGCCAGTCAAGCAGTCTATCCGAAGACTGTCGGAGCCACGAGCCGAAGCTATCGGCAAGGAGATCAACAGATTACTCGCAGCAGACTTCATCCGAGAAATCAAGGAAAGCGAGTGGCTGGCAAATACGGTGATGGTCCCGAAGAAGGACACGGACATCCTGCGGATGTGCGTGGACTTCACGTCACTAAATAAACACTGCCCAAAGGACCACTTCCCTCTACCTCGGATCGACCAGATCATCGATTCGACTGCAGGTTGTGAGAAGCTCTCCTTCCTCGACGCCTACTCAGGCTATAACCAGATTCGACTCAAGGTCGAAGATCAAGAGAAAACGACGTTCATCACACCGTTCTGAGTATTCTGCTACAACACAATGCCCTTCGGGCTAAAGAATGTGGGTGCCACGTACCAGCGATGCATGCAGGCCTGCCTCAAGGACCAGATCGGTCGCAACGTCCAAGTCTATGTCGACGACATAGTCATAAAAACCAAGGAGGCAAGAACACTTATCGACGATCTCCGCGAGACGTTCGACAACCTTGATCGCTACAGGATCAAGCTCAATCCAGAAAAGTGCGCCTTCGGCGTCCCCTCGGGTCAGCTGCTCGGGTACTTCATCTCTCAACGAGGGATCGAAGCGAACCCGAAGAAAATCAAAGCTATCATGACAATGGAGAAGCCGAAAAACCTCAAGGGCGTTCAGCAGCTCGCAGGGCGAGTAGCGGCACTAAGCAGGTTCATCAGCCGCATGGGCGAGAAGGCCCTACCATTTTACCAGCTGCTGCGCAAGGCAGACAAGTTCGAGTGGACACCAGAAGCCAACGACGCATTTGAAAGCCTCAAGCGGCTCCTCTCCACCTCGCCCGTTTTGGTCACGCCAAAAGAGCGCGAGCCCCTGTTGCTGTACATAGCAGCCACACACCAGGTGGTCAGCACAGTACTCGTGGTCGAACGACCCGAAGAAGGCAAGACCCACGGGGTACAACACCCAATTTACTACCTCAGCGAGGTTCTCACTCCAACAAAACAACGGTACCCGCACTACCAGAAGCTGGCCTACGGCGTGTTCATGACGGCTCGACGACTGAGCCACTACTTTCAGGAGCATCAGGTGATGGTCGTCAACGAGGCACCCCTAAACATCATCCTGAATAACCCAGAGGCCACAGGACGCGTGGCCCTGTGGGGCATTGAACTATCACCCCTGGACATCATCTACGAGAAGCGACACGCAATCAAATCTCAAGTCCTTCCGGACTTCCTGGTGCACTGGATGGAGGTGCAGCTGCCTGACACCCCAGACATGTCGCAGTCCTGGACAATGCATTTTGACGGCTCCAAACGCGAAGCCGGAGCAGGGGCAGGAGTCATACTGACCTCCCCGCAAGGTGACAAGATGAAGTACATTCTTCGGATGAAATTCAGAGCCTCCAACAACGAGGCCGAATACGAAGCCCTCATCCATGGCATGAACATGGCAAAAATATGTGGCGCAACGCGCCTGGTCATCTACGGTGACTCCAACCTTGTCGTACAGCAGACGATGAATGAATGCGACGCACACGCCGAAAACATGATCGCGTACCGCGCGCTATACAACGCACTCGAAGGAGAATTCGACGGCTGCGAACTTCGGCACGTTGGAAGAGAGAGAAACGAGGAGGCCGATAGACTCGCCAACATTGGCTCCACTTGTGCAAAGGTACCACCAGGTGTGTTCCTCGAACAGATCTGCGTGCCATCCATCAAGCGGAAATTCCCCAAGGGATCACCCGAAGAAGCAGAACACTCGGGGGCTACGCTACCCGAAGTTCATGAAGGACCCAAAAAGTTGGATACCGAAGTTGCCATGGTCAACCTGATGCAGGTCATGGCAGTTGAAGAAACTTGGACACGTCCATACCTCCAGTTCCTGACAAACGGAGAATTGCCTGACAGCCCGACAGATGCCCGGCGCATATCTCGTCGATCGAAAGCCTTCACCATCATCAACGGCGAGTTGTACAAACGTAGCATTACGGGTGTATTGCAACGGTGCGTCACCATCAACGATGACAAGGCCATACTCTGTGGCATCCCGCAAAACCACTACTAGAAAATCGCGTTGTTTTTGTGCGTTGCATCATCATGACATCATCATGCATATTATTTTTACCTGAAACTATGTTGCGAAAGACTATGGTTTTCCGAAACTAGCCCTCCTTCTATTTCAAATTAAACCCCGGATGCTTCCGGATATTTTGTTTGTCTAAAAACTATTTACAAAAGTTTATTGCAAATTAAATAAAAGTTATAATATTTTAGGGGGGGGGCAGTCGAACGGGCCAATTCGGCCCAGTCGACCACCCCCGTACAAAACCAAATCGGTCCACCCAAAAATCCCTAAACTACCTAGTCCTAATCTACCCACCCCTCCAGCCACCTCACCCCACCCAATCCGCTCTCGCCACCTCACCTCTCTCCCTCCCTCCACCACTCCCTAGCTGCCACGTCACTACTCCCTCCTCTCTCACCCCCCCAGCACCCAACGCACCCACACCCACCGCCCCAGGCCCACCTCTCCCTGCACCCGGGCCCCACCCCGAACCATCCACGCACGCGCCACCCTCCCCGCTGTCTCTCTCCCCATCCACCCCGCTCCCCCGACCTCGCCTTCTTCCTCCCTTCTCTCTGCAGCTGGCCGCGCCACCGCCCCGCTCGGCTCGCCTCCACCGAGCCGCCTCCTCCCGCCTCGGCCACCCCGTCGCCGCCGCATCTGCCCCACCCGAACCCCGCGGCCGTCCCCCTCCCTTCTCCAACCCCCTGCGTCCCTCCTAGGCCGCCTATCTCGCCTCCGTCCTCCTCTCCCCCGCCGGAGCCGCCTCTCCCCGCCCTGCCCCCTCTCTCCCGCGGACCCTCCCCGGCTCGCCGGAGCTTGCTCCCCCACCTCTCCCCTCTCAGCGGCGCCGCCCTGCTCGCCGTCCACCGCCCGCCGGCCTTCCTCCACCCCCCTCTGCCGGCGTCCTCCTCGCCGTCCCCCGAGCGCGCCACCGGCCTCCCTCTCCTCCCGCGCCTCCCCGCCGTCCTCTCCAGCTCCTCCTCTGCCCCGCCCACCACCGCGTCTCTGCGCCGCCGCGCCGCCTCCCTGGGGCCGACCCCGCCAGGCTCCTCCTCGCAGGGCGCCGCCTTGCCGGGACCCACGTCGCCACCGAGCTCCCCTTCCGGCCGGCGAGCCTTCCCTGACGCGCTCCTCGTCGAGCTCGCCACCTGCTCCGCCGGCCGCGGCCCTTCCCCTCTGGCCGCCAATCGCCTCACCACCCCCCCTTTGCAAGTCGCGCCTCCGGCCGCCGTCTACACCGCCACCTGCTCAGGCCGCGCGCCCGCCGCGCGCCCGTCGACATGCCTCAGTAGGGCCCTGGGCCAGCGCCCCTTGTCGCACTTGCACGTCGCTGGCGACCTTCTCTGTCTTCAGACGCCGCAGGGCCAGGAGTTTGGTCTCTGGACATTTTATTTGTTGTCCCGATGCTTTTCGCTGCCAAACCATACCCTCTAAGGTCCGAGGACGATGCACAGAGATGGGTTTGGTGATACATGTAGAGAAGCCCGAAGAACCTACCGACCTGGTGACACTCGTCGGATTGCGGACTAGGTCTTTGACTTGGACCACCAAGATCGCCCTACTGGAACGCCATGACCGTCTACATGGAATCCGAAGGCCGTTACCACGAAGACCGATCCCGGCGGGACCGAACCCGGCACGCCTAGTTCTTCCTCTCGGATCCAAGATCGCCACCGGAACGACAAGCACTTCACCACAGATACACCGAGTTCTTCCTCGAGGACGCCAAGATCTTCACCCCGGACACCGAGACCCTGGACGACAAGTTCTCCTTCCCGGAAGCATTGACACTCGCGCGACAAGATCTACTTCCCCGATCCGAAGACCCTAAGTCCCGGAGTCCGAGAACGATCCCGTCGAACCCTGAACCCTGAGACCGACCCCGAACCCCGGAACCCCAAGATCGTCGAACCCTAATGTGTGACCCCTTTTCCCGAGACCCTATTTTCTATAAATGATATCAACTTGTTGCATTAAATCATTCATGCCGCATACATATTCATGTGGTTGGGGGCCTTTTGCCGATTCACCTTATAATTAAATATTGGGCCCATATGCGGGCAAATCCAGTCGTATATTGGTCCCGTTTAAACTTGTGCATCGAACCGTCGTCATATTTTGCCTTGTTAAAACAACATTTAAATTGCGGGGATTCTAAATAACTTGAACCGTTTAATTAATTGTCGGGACCCCCGGTTCCGCTTAATCTTGCCTATTTGCATCGCACCTTTACCATTCCATACATCATACATGCATCATGCCCGATCTTTTGCCGTAGTATTAAATATTGCATCCGGTGTTTATTCTAGTGTTTTGCTTCTTCGCGGATAAGGCCGTTGAGTTGATGCGAGTGTCAACCCGATCTTCGGTTGTACCTTCGACAATGTTTTCAGGCGAGCATATCCCCCTTTCTACCTATCTTACTTTTATAGTATTTATTCCCTCCTGTTGATCTATTGCTATCTGTGTTGCGATGCTCTAGTTTTCGTACCCGTGATATCCCTCACAGCCTTATATTGCCTTGGACACATCCTAATACCTGTTGTTTGGTAGATAGTTGGACTTGCGCGTCGTAGTCGCTTGCTCAAGTGCTGTTGCGTGTCGTCAAGTGCCACAGTTGTTGGTGTATTGCCGCATGTTGATGTTGGAGATGTTCATGGCTTTACTTATCGTTCACTTTAATTACTGTTTAACAACTAAAATTGAAGTAAGTAAGCAGAGGCACAGGTGGGCAATAGATGTTATTTGGTTGTTAACCGTCCACTTGTGTCCCGTAGGACCCCGAGTACTTGATACCTGTTCCTTGAATATTCGCGCTATCCACATACGGGGAATTATGGGATCCCCCTGAGCCAGAGCTTGATTCAGTCTTATTTCTTGGGGCCACAAACTAGTTTGAGGTTTTATTTACGATCCTGTACTTATGCCATGCTTTACTGCTTTATTACGATTGTGCGAGGAGCATACTGTACTGTTTAGGATCGGGACACGATTCCGCGGTGTCGACAAGCTCAGTTTTGGGTTCCCAGTCGTTCACAGCCGTCCACCCAAACCTCGGGTCCGTCTCGGAGTCAGCTAGCTTCGTTGCGGGTGTACTCCAAGGGGTGGCCCCCTGAAATATTTCTGAATCCTGTGATTGCTTTGTCGTGAAAGCCTCGTTGGGTTTTGATTTGGTTTTTCCGAGGTTGATCGTGTGTGTGTTGCTATTGGTGCACCCCGGCCGGGTAAAAACTTTCTGAAAGCCGTGTCCGCGGTTATGGACGACTTGGAGCACAGTATCTCGATCATAGACAACTATAACTAAAGTAGTGCTATAAATTTGACTCTATAATGACTAGTAATTAGCTTCACTATAACGGAATGGCTAAATAAAACTGCCAACAATTGCTTGTTTGGGTTGTCGCTTGCGACCATTGTATCTGACTAGTAAGTATTGCAACTATAACGGAATGGCTAAATAAAAGTACCAACAACTGCTGGGTTTTGGGTTATCTCATGCCAAATGTATCTGACTAGTAAGTGTCGCAACTATCACGGAATGGTTAACTAAAACTGCCCACTGCTTATTATATCAGTATGTTTATCTATACCTGACTAGTAATTGGTGTAACGATAACCGAATAAATAAAACTGCCAACTGTGTGAGTTCCTTGGTTGACTTCCTCGTTTGGTCTCGAGGGGGAAACACCAGGATGGGTTTGTTTGGTGTTAGCTTCAGGTTGGATCCGGATAGGTCATTCTTGTCCCTCTCTGATAACCGCCAGTTGTATCGAGTCTCTATAGGTTGTTTAGTGCATGCTGCCGCTGCCGCTTCAGTCCACCATACCTATGTAGGCGAGGACCGCCGAATTCTAGCCTCGCCGTGTACTGGCCTCAGTACTGACGCTCCTCTTTTTCCTTTGCCCTTTGTTGGCACCCCTTTTGTTTAAGCAGGTTTGAGATCGACGTCGTTAGCAGGGTTACCCTTCCGGCTTGGCCTGGGCAGGGTTATGGACGCCATTGGTTATTCTTCAGGGCTCTTAGCCCCATTTGCATCTTGTCCGTAGTCGGACGCTCTCGCTTTTCAAGGTGATTTGGATCTTTGTATATTATATCTGTATTCTTGACTCATTGAGTCGCTGTTGTATATATCTGTTCTGTGGGTCCCATCGAGGACTGTTGTGTAATGTTATTACTTCGTTTTCCACCCGCACGAAAGTGCCTGGTGGGCACCTTTGAATCGTTTCTATGCGGGTTTGGCGGGTTTCGCTAAAACTTGCATAGGGCCGATTCTGAGGGTGTTACATACTCCAAGATATCCATGAAGGCATCTGCGTCCACCACGCAGGCAGTCGCTCCCTCGTCGCCAAAGCTCTGCGAGCAGGATTCTACTAGCCAACGGCCATGAGCGACGCGAAGGACATCGTCCGAAGATGCAACGGGTGCCAACGGTTCGCCGACAAACCGCACGCACCTGGGTCCGAACTTCGACCCATACCCATAGCCTGGCCTTTTGCCCAATGGGGCCTCGACATGATCGGCAAACTGCCAAAATCTTCGAAAGGAGGACACGTCTTCCTCCTGGTCGCAGTCGACAAATTCACCAAGTGGATCGAGGCCATGCCAGTCACCAACCAGAAGGGAAAAACCGCCGTCAAGTTCTTCGAATCCATTGTCTACAGGTTTGGCGTACCGCACAGCATCATCACCGACAACGGATCGAACTTCATCTCCGAAGAATTCCAGGACTTCTGCGAAGGCCTCGGGATCAATATCACGTATGCCTCAGTGGCACACCCGCAAACAAACGGGCAAGTGGAAAAGGACAACGGCCTAATCGGCGCCGGCATCAAGAAGCGCCTCATGAGCTCACTCGAGCACAAAGCTGGAAACTGGACGAAAGAGCTACCGTCTGTCCTGTGGAGCTTACGGACTACGCCAAACAGCTCCACCGGCTACACACCGTTCTTCATGGTACACGGAGCCGAGGCAGTGCTACCAGCCGAAGTACGCCATCAGGCTCCACGAGTCGTCGCGTACAGCGAAGCCGAATCCACGGCTGCACTCAAAGACGCCGTCGACACACTCGATGAAGCGCGGGATATAGCAGCCGCTCGATCAGCGGTGTACCAGCAGAGTCTCCGCAACTATCACAGCCGCCGGCTGCGCCCAAGGTCCTTCGTCGAAGGAGACCTCGTCTTGCGACTCAAGCAAAAGCGACCGAACAAACTCGATTCACCATGGGAAGGACCCTACGCCATCACCGAGGTCATCCCAGGTGGCGCCTATCGCCTCAAGCACGTGGAGTCTGGAGTCGCATACTCCAACCCGTGGAACGTCTCGCACCTGCGATGATTCTACCCGTAGCAACCTACCCCCCTTTTTACTTTCAATAAGGCTTTCAGCCAAGGCTACTCAGCCGAACCATGTACCTCCTCCATTACGATATAAATAAAGCTAAGTACCTCGCCCCCAACCCTCGGTTGACTATTTTCTGCAACTTTACTACATGCTACATACGCACTCGGGGGCTCCCCCCACCTCACGATTTCATCGACTGAGGACAAAACGTGTACACCTGAGTAGCTGACCACGTCAGGCAAACGAAAAGGGCACGTACTAAATCAAAGCACTGCGTGCTCGCAAACAAGCAAACCTTTACAACAAAGGGCACATACACGCCCAGCCGCAATATACAAATTTTACATCTATCTGTTTATTTTCAGGTCCTACCTATTCTGAAGAATAACCTGAACACGCTGCTCAATCAAATCTACAATCTGTTCGGCATACTGCCTTACAGCCGCGTAATGTGGACGCATATTCCACTCGCCACCATCTGGTCGAGGAGGTAGCCCAGTCGCCACAGCAGCCAAATCTACGTCAGGGCGGTGCACCCTCACAAGAGACAAGGCAGCCTTCACCCCTGCGACGAGCTGCTGCCGCACCAGCTCCTTGACATTGCTGGCACTCCGAAACTTCGTCAGAAGACCTGCAAGGGTCGTTGGCATGGCATCCAACGGAAACATGACGTGCAGCACCGAGGAAAGTGATGTCTACACCTGGCGGAGCACCCGCGAAACCTGGTAGACACGATCCTGCACCGTCGCCAGAACTATGGCGCGATCACGATCCATCCAGAAGAAGCCGCCAGCCTCCATGTCCTGTTGAGTCAAGCAATTGACTCGAACAGCAATACACTCCTTTTCTTCCCTCGAAGCAAGATTGGCACCTGCGACAACCGCACAAAACAAGAGTAAGGCCAGCAGGCTCACCCGAAGAACTGAGCTACAGCCCGAAAGAAGGATCAACTTACATTGCAGCTGCTCGGACAGCCGACCCAGCTCCGCCATCAAATACTCCTCTCTGGCTGCACCACGGTCTGCTTTGGATTTCCAAACGTCAGCGCGACCGCGTAACCCAAGCAAATCTCTCTCCAAGCTGCGCACGCGATCTCAAAGAAAAGCGAGCTACGAGGAATCATCCAATGATGCTCGCAAGGGCCTTTCGGATGAAGTGTCAACTGGGTCAGCACCCGAAGGCACACAGACATTCAGCCAAGGATAGAGCACAACTCGGAGGAATTCATTAAAATATATAAGGCCACAAAGTGGCACAATGATGGTACTACAAAAGATATTTACAACAAAAATAGACTACAAACTACCCTACGTATACTATGCCTAAGGCGGAGGGCACTGAGTCGCCTCAGAACCAGACTGCCTAGCTTTGGCCTCGCCCTGCTGCCGCAATGCGTACTCAGACAGCAAGTCAATGAGCTTGGGCCCATATCGTCTGCAGCGAGCAGAGTAGGCGGCAAAGGCTACCTCGGATCCATCTGCAGCCGTCGGCATCCGAGAAGTAATCTGGGGCAGGTCCAGCTCTGCCCCAGCCGCCATGGCCATCGCCAGCCCGACGGACGCGCCGATGCCCTTCTGCTTGCGCTTGTACGCTCCAGGCGCTTCGGCTGACAGAGCCTCTGCCAGGGCATCCACATCTTCAAGGGATGCGCCCTTCGGGAAAAGCTCCTGGTAGAAGCGACCAAGGACCTCTTTCGCCTTGGCAAGAGAGTTGATGACGGTGCTGCAGCGGTCTTCGACCGCCACAGTGGCATCATCTAGAGCACTCCCGTGCTCCAGAGCACCGCGGTCGAACTCGATGCCTGCGGCATCTGAGACAAAAACGAAGAAAAATATGAAGAAAGTCAGCATAGAAGAAGATCCGTAGAAAAAGAAACAAGTCCAAAAGCTTGTACTCACCCGAAATAGCCTTGGCAGCAGCCATGAGCTTATCCGCCACCCCTTTTTCACGAGCAGCCGCAACGGTGGCCAGCTGCTCCTCACGATCTGCGGCCTCCTGCTGCAGACGCTCTTTCGCTTCGGCTGCCTCCGTCAGCTCCAGCTCAAGGCGCTCTCTCGCACCAGCGGCAGCTTCGGCCTTCTGCTCCGATTGGCCAAGGCTCTTCTTCAGAGCATCGACCTCACGGAGAGAGTCGTTATGCTCCTCTGCATTTACAACAAGCAAGTGTCAAAGAACAGGACCAGGATAAGCAAGAGAAGTACTACAAGGCAGACGAATACCTTGAAGCTGCCGCAGTTTCGCCTCCAGCGTCAGGCGTTCCTCCACCAGCCGCTTGGCCTCTTGGACAAAAGGCTGCAGCAACAGGAAATAGTAGTAAGAGCAGGACTTGGAGGCTACGCCCAACACAAAGAAGCATAAACAACATCAGCATACGAAGACACTCGGGGGCTGTGGCATCCCGCAAAACCACTACTAGAAAATCGCGGTGTTTTTGTGCATTGCATCATCATGACCGCATGCTCATGTCATCATGCCACATTGCATTTGAGCATCGTCATGTCATCATGCATTTGGTTTGTCGAAAACCTACTTTCTAAAAGCCTAGTTTGGTTTTCATAAATAATCCTCGTCTCAATTTCAAATTAAATCGCCGGGTTTTTCCGGGTCTTTCATTTGTCTAAAAACTAATTACAAAAGTTATTTTAAATTAAATAAAAATCTATATTATTTTAGGGGGCAGTCGAACGGGCCGATTCGACCCAGTCGACCACCCCCAGAATAAAACGGTCCACCAAAATCCTAAAACTACCCAACCTAATCTACTCACCCCTCCAGCCACCTCACCCCATCCAATCAGTGCCCGCCACGTCACCATGTCCCCAATCCCCACCCAACCAGACACCGCCACCTCACCCCACTCCCTCCCTCTTCCCTGCCCACACACACACAGCACACACACACGCAACCCCCACCACGCGCGCTGGCCCCACCCCGACAGACCCCCGGCCCCACCCGCTCGGCCCCTGCGCGTCGCCCCAACCACCCCGTCTCCTTCCTCTCTCTTCCCCTCGCGCTCCCTCTCCCTCACCGGCTTTCCCTCTCTGCCCCGCCTTCGGCCGCCTCCATCCCGAGTGCTGCCGCCGCCCTCCTCCCCTCGCGCCCGCCCTTGCGCCGCGAGACCGCCGTGCCGGCCGAGCTTCCCGCCGCCTGGGGCTCCCTCCTTCTTCTCCTCTCCTGGCCGGCCGCCGCCCACCTTTCCTCCCCGATGCCCGCTCACCGGCCCGACCTCCCCACCGCGTCACCCACCTCCACAAGCTCCGCCGCCTCCTCCGACCGTCTCCGCGCCCCTCCGCTCGGGCCGCCGCCAGGAGGATCCCCTCGCCGCCCGGCCTCTGCCTTCCGCCTGCGGGCATGTCGACCTCGTCCCGAGCTGCTCCCCGCCTCGCCGGCCGTCGGGCCTCCTCCTCCCCGCGTCTCCCCGCCGCCGCTCGGCTTCCTTCACGCGCCATGGCCACCACCCTGCCACCGGCGTCTCCCTCCGCGGTCACCGCTGCTCCTCACCCGGCCGAGGCCGTCTCCGCTCGAGCCCGCCGTCGGCTTCCTCGGCCAGAGCTCCTCGCCGGCGCCCGCCTCCCCGCGTCCTCTCCTCTCCGTCGTCGGCCTCCCGCGCGTCCTCGGGCCGCGTCCCCGGCCGCCGTCATCTCCTTGCCTCCGGTCGTCCTCTGCATCTCCCGGCCGCCGCCGCTCTCCGCTAGCGCCGCCCTCCGCTGGAGTCGCCCGGCAGCGCGGCCGCGTCCTCCCCGTGCGTGTCTGCGTGTTCAGGGCCAGCTCGAGGCATGTGCTCTGTTTGTGTCTCCCTGGTGACAAGTTGTGGTTGTTCTGAGGCGATGGAGCAAGATATCCTGTGAGACAAGACCGACAATAACGATTTAAGTTCTTCTCAACTGGTAGCACGCCAAGATCTGCACCGGAGATCTACGGAACTAGAACCGAGTTCGCCTTCGGCAATCGAGCCCGATCATCAAGTGTTCCATCTCAGCCGACAAGACCATCGCCAGGAACCCGAAGCAGCCCAGAGTACCACTCCAAGGCCACCGACAAGATCTTCGACATGTGTCGCCATACTCGAAGCCACTTCGCGGACCTGGCGACCACACATGCGACAAGACCTTCGTCCCGGATGCGAAGTCGAGAACCCGAACGCCAAGATTGCCGATGCGAATACGCCAAGTTCGCCTACCCCGGACACCGTGCGACAAGATCGACTCCGACCAGAGCGGGTCCGATGCGCCCCTGACGCCAAACCAAGTCCTGCTCCCGGATGCGACAAGACCTACCTCCGTTATCCGAGACCGAGCCCGTCGAACCCTGAACCCTGAGACCGAACCCCGAACCCCGGAACCCCAGGATCGCCGAACCCTAATGTGTGAACCTTTTTCCCGAGCCCCTATTTTATAAATGCCTTATATAAAACTTGTTGCATATCAACTCATTCTTATCGCATATTAAATTGATCATGCATGCATATTTGTGTGGTTTGGGGGCCTTATGCCGATTCACCATATAATTAAATATGGGGCCCATATGCGGGCAAATCTAGTCTTATATTGGCCTCATTTAAATCTGTGTAGCGAACCGGTAACTTTTCTTGCCTTGTTATTACAACATTTAAATTGCGGGGTAGTTAAACAACTTGAACCATTTAATTAATTGTCGGGACCCCGGTTCCACGTAATATTGCCTAATTGCATTGCACCCTTGCCATGTCATACATCATGCATGCATCATGCCGATCTTTTGCCGTAGTATTAAATGGTGCATCCGGTGTTTATTCTAGTGTTTTGCTTCTTCGCGGATAAGGCCGTTGAGTTGATGTGAGCTTCGCCCCGATCTTCGGATGAACCTTCGACAATTTTTTCAGGCGAGCATCTCCCCCTTTCTACCTATCTTACTTTTATAGTATTTATTCCCTCCTGTTGATCTATTGCTATCTGTGTTGCGTTGCTCTAGTTTTCGTACCCGTGATATCCCTTGCAGCCTTATATTGCCTTGGTCACCTCCTATTACCTGTTGTTTGGTAGATAGTTGGACCTGCGCGTCGTAATCGCTTGCTCAAGTGTTGTTGCGTGTCGCCAAGTACCACAGTTGTTGGAGTATTGCCGCATGTTTAATGTGGGAGTCGATCATAACTTTAATTACTGTTTAACAACTAAAATTGAAGTAGGTAAGTAGAGGCACAGGTGGGCAATAGATGTTATTTGGTTGTTAACCGTCCACTTGTGTCCCATAGGACCCCGAGTTCCTGACACCTGTTCCGAGATCGAGCGCGCTAACCACAGGTGGGGAGATATGGGCCCCCCATCGATTAGTACCTGATTTCAAACTACTGTACTGGGGGGCCACAAGTAGTTTGGGGCTTTATTACTATTCTGTACTTATGCCATGCTTTTCTGCTTTATTTAAATTGTGCGATGGATAGCACCTGTACTGTTTAGGATCGGGACACGATTTCGCGGTGTCGACAAGCCCAGTTTTGGGTTCCCAGTCGTTCACAGCCGTCTACCCAAACCCTAAGTCCGTCTCGGAGACCGGCCGACTTCGTTGCGGGTTCGACTTAGTGGGGTGGCCCCCATGTACTTGCTTTGGGTCTGGAAACGTCATGACTTAGGCCCCGCCGACATACCGATGGGTGTATGTTAACTGATCTGGCAAAAAGGGTCGAAGTGCTTGTGTATACTTTGGCGCACCCCTGCAGGGTTAAATCTTTTCGAGAAGCCGTGTCCGCGGTTATGGACGACTTGGAGCACAGTGCTGGATCATATACAACTATAACTAAAGTTTACTGTTATAAATTGACTTGTATCCGAAATGACTAGTAATCAGCTTCACCACAACGGAATGGCTAAATAAAAGTACCAACAGCTGCTGGGTTTTGGGGTTATCTCATGCTAATTGTATCTGACTAGTAAGTATTGCAACGACAACGGAATGGTTAAATAAAAGTGCCCACTGCTTATTTTATCAGGATGACTATCTATACATGACTAGTAATTGCTGCAACAATAACTGAATAAATAAAACTGCCAACTGTGTGAGTTCCTCGGTGGACTTCCTCGTTTGGTCTCGAGGGGGAATACCAGGATGGGATTGTTTGGTGTTAGTATCAGGTTGGTTCCGGATAGGTCTTTCTTACCCCTCTCTGATAGCCGCCTGTTTTATCGAGTCTCTATAGGTTGTTTAGTGTATGCTGCGCTGCCGCTGCAGTCCACCATACCTATGTAGGCGAGGACCGCCGAATTCTAGCCTCGCCGTGTACTGGCCTCAGTACTGACGCTCCTCTTTTTCCTTTGCCTTTGTCGGCACCCCTTTTGTTTAAGCAGGTTTTGAGATCGACGTCGTTAGCAGGGTTACCCTTCCGGCTTGGCCTGGGCAGGGTTATGGACGCCATTGGTTATTCTTCAGGGCTCTTAGCCCCATTTGCATCTTGTCCGTAGTCGGACGCTCTATCGTTTTCAAGGTGATTTGGATCTTTGTATTGTATATCTGTATTCTTGACTCTTTGAGTCGCTATTGTATATATCCGTTCTGTGGGTCCCATCGAGGACTGTTGTGTAATGTTATTACTTCGTTTTCCACCCGCACGAAAGTGCCTGGTGGGCACCTTTGAATCGTTTCTATGCGGGTTTGGCGGGAATCGCTAAAACTTGCATAGGGTCGATTCTGAGGGTGTTACAGAGTGGTATCAGAGCTCAGCAGTTGCGATACCCCACAAGTCCAGCCTGTAGGATAACCTAGCTAACGGCCGAAGTAGAGTGTCAAAACTATTTTTGAAAAATCGGTTGGATAGTTCTGATTAGGTCTGATTTTACTCCTTACCCCTCTGCTGCTCTCCTCTCACCTCTGCGTGTTTTGAATCCGCTCTCTTCTACCTCTCCGAGTCCAGGATTTCTCGTGGTTGGGTTCCGTCGTACCTTCAGGGTTTCGCTTCCTCCTTTGTTAACGGTGTGTCCACATCTGGTCTTCATGCTATCCGAGGAATCCTTCGTCTGGTGGACTTCCTTTGTTCCTTCTCGTGCCATCCGGTGTTTTCAGACGCGACGATATCATCTATGCCAGATCCGATGCAGAGTCTGCATCACTCCTTTGTTTCTGAACCTCGATTGTCGAGATCTTCAGTCTGATTCCGAGAATGGTTGCACGCTTTTCCACTGATTGTGCAGAGTAATAGTTTGGGTGCGTGATGGATTGGCCCCCATGCCGACTACCCCTTCTATTTGCTTTTGTACATTGAAGTGGATGAGAATGCATCGGTTCCCCCCCTTTCCATCGAAGCTAGAGGTGGCTTTATTTGTTGATACCTCTGCCTTCGACCTTTTGTTCCCGGAGTGTTCTCAGAAGATCACGGACAACGACCTATTGTTAGTGGTGTCGCGAGGATCTACACGAAGCGAGGAGATTCAGATCGCCGACCTTCTTTCCGGTACCATGAGGCGGATCTTGAGGGCGAGATCCATTGTTAGTGGTGTCGAATTGTGGCATCCCGCAAAACCACTACTAGAAAATCGCGGTGTTTTTGTGCATTGCATCATCATGACCGCATGCTCATGTCATCATGCCACATTTCATTTGAGCATCGTCATGTCATCATGCATTTGGTTTGTCGAAAACCTATTTTCTAAAAGCCTAGTTTGGTTTTCATAAATAATCCCCGTCTCAATTTCAAATTAAATCGCCGGGTTTTCCGGGTCTTTTATTTGTCTAAAAACTAATTACAAAAGTTATTTTAAATTAAATAAAAATCTATATTATTTTAGGGGGCAGTCGAACGGGCCGATTCGACCCAGTCGACCACCCCCAGAATAAAACGGTCCACCAAAATCCTAAAACTACCCAACCTAATCTACTCACCCCTCCAGCCACCTCACCCCATCCAATCAGTGCCCGCCACGTCACCATGTCCCCAATCCCCACCCAACCAGACACCGCCACCTCACCCCACTCCCTCCCTCTTCCCTGCCCACACACACACAGCACACACGCACGCAACCCCCACCACGCGCGCTGGCCCCACCCCGACAGACCCCCGGCCCCACCCTCTCGGCCCCTGCGCGTCGCCCTAACCACCCCGTCTCCTTCCTCTCTCTTCCCCTCGCGCTCCCTCTCCCTCACCGGCTTTCCCTCTCTGCCCCGCCTTCGGCCGCCTCCATCCCGAGCGCTGCCGCCGCCCTCCTCCCCTCGCGCCCGCCCTTGCGCCGCGAGACCGCCGTGCCGGCCGAGCTCCCCGCCGCCTGGGGCTCCCTCCTTCTTCTCCTCTCCCGGCCGGCCGCCGCCCACCTTTCCTCCCCGACGCCCGCTCGCCGGCCCGACCTCCCCACCGCGTCGCCCACCTCCACAAGCTCCGCCGCCTCCTCCGACCGTCTCCGCGCCCCTCCGCTCGGGCCGCCGCCAGGAGGATCCCCTCGCCGCCCGGCCTCTGCCTTCCGCCTGCGGGCATGTCGACCTCGCCCCGAGCTGCTCCCCGCCTCGCCGGCCGTCGGGCCTCCTCCTCCCCGCGTCTCCCCGCCGCCGCTCGGCTTCCTTCCCGCGCCATGGCCACCACCCTGCCACCGGCGTCTCCCTCCGCGGTCACCGCTGCTCCTCACCCGGCCGAGGCCGTCTCCGCTCGAGCCCGCCGTCGGCTTCCTCGGCCAGAGCTCCCCGCCGGCGCCCGCCTCCCCGCGTCCTCTCCTCTCCGTCGTCGGCCTCCCGCGCGTCCTCGGGCCGCGTCCCCGGCCGCCGTCATCTCCTTGCCTCCGGTCGTCCTCTGCATCTCCCGGCCGCCGCCGCTCTCCGCTAGCGCCGCCCTCCGCTGGAGTCGCCCGGCAGCGCGGCCGCGTCCTCCCCGTGCGTGTCTGCGTGTTCAGGGCCAGCTCGAGGCATGTGCTCTGTTTGTGTCTCCCTGGTGACAAGTTGTGGTTGTTCTGAGGCGATGGAGCAAGATATCCTGTGAGACAAGACCGACAATAACGATTTAAGTTCTTCTCAACTGGTAGCACGCCAAGATCTGCACCGGAGATCTACGGAACTAGAACCGAGTTCGCCTTCGGCAATCGAGCCCGATCATCAAGTGTTCCATCTCAGCCGACAAGACCATCGCCAGGAACCCGAAGCAGCCCAGAGTACCACTCCAAGGCCACCGACAAGATCTTCGACATGTGTCGCCATATTCGAAGCCACTCCGCGGACCTGGCGACCACACATGCGACAAGACCTTTGTCCCAGATGCGAAGTCGAGAACCCGAACGCCAAGATTGCCGATGCGAATACGCCAAGTTCGCCTACCCCGGACACCGTGCGACAAGATCGACTCTGACCAGAGCGGGTCCGATGCGCCCCTGACGCCGAACCAAGTCCTGCTCCCGGATGCGACAAGACCTACCTCCGTTATCCGAGACCGAGCCCGTCGAACCCTGAACCCTGAGACCGAACCCCGAACCCCGAAACCCCAAGATCGCCGAACCCTAATGTGTGAATCTTTTTCCTGAGCCCCTATTTTATAAATGCCTTATATAAAACTTGTTGCATATCAACTCATTCTTGTCGCATATTAAATTGATCATGCATGCATATTTGTGTGGTTTGGGGGCCTTATGCCGATTCACCATATAATTAAATATGGGGCCCATATGCGGGCAAATCTAGTCTTATATTGGCCTCATTTAAATCTGTGTAGCGAACCGGTAACTTATCTTGCCTTGTTATTACAACATTTAAATTGCGGGGTAGTTAAACAACTTGAACCATTTAATTAATTGTCGGGACCCCGGTTCCACGTAATATTGCCTAATTGCATTGCACCCTTGCCATGTCATACATAATGCATGCATCATGCCGATCTTTTGCCGTAGTATTAAATGGTGCATCTGGTGTTTATTCTAGTGTTTTGCTTCTTCGCGGATAAGGCCGTTGAGTTGATGTGAGCTTCGCCCCGATCTTCGGATGAACCTTCGACAATGTTTTCAGGCGAGCATCTCCCCCTTTCTACCTATCTTACTTTTATAGTATTTATTCCCTCCTGTTGATCTATTGCTATCTGTGTTGCGTTGCTCTAGTTTTTGTACCCGTGATATCCCTTGCAGCCTTATATTGCCTTGGACACCTCCTATTACCTGTTGTTTGGTAGATAGTTGGACCTGCGCGTCGTAATCGCTTGCTCAAGTGCTATTGCGTGTCGCCAAGTACCACAGTTGTTGGAGTATTGCCGCATGTTTAATGTGGGAGTGGATCATAACTTTAATTACTGTTTAACAACTAAAATTGAAGTAGGTAAGTAGAGGCACAGGTGGGCAATAGATGTTATTTGGTTGTTAACTGTCCACTTGTGTCCCGTAGGATCCCGAGTTCCTGACACCTGTTCCGAGATCGAGCGCGCTAACCACAGGTGGGGAGATATGGGCCCCCATCGATTAGTACCTGATTTCAAAGTACTGTACTGGGGGGCCACAAGTAGTTTGGGGCTTTATTACTATTCGGTACTTATGCCATGCTTTTCTGCTTTATTTAAATTGTGCGATGGATAGCACCTGTACTGTTTAGGATCGGGACACGATTTCGCGGTGTCGACAAGCCCAGTTTTGGGTTCCCAGTCGTTCACAGCCGTCTACCCAAACCCTAAGTCCGTCTCGGAGACCGGCCGACTTCGTTGCGGGTTCGACTTAGTGGGGTGGCCCCCATGTACTTGCTTTGGGTCTGGAAACGTCATGACTTAGGCCCCGCCGACATACCGATGGGTGTATGTTAACTGATCTGGCAAAAAGGGTCGAAGTGCTTGTGGATACTTTGGCGCACCCCTGCAGGGTTAAATCTTTTCGAGAAGCCGTGTCCGCGGTTATGGACGACTTGGAGCACAGTGCTTGATCATAGACAACTGTAACTAAAGTTTACTGTTATAAATTGACTTGTATCCGAAATGACTAGTAATCAGCTTCACCACAACGGAATGGCTAAATAAAAGTACCAACAGCTGCTGGGTTTTGGGGTTATCTCATGCTAATTGTATCTGACTAGTAAGTATTGCAACGACAATGGAATGGTTAAATAAAAGTGCCCACTGCTTATTTTATCAGGATGACTATCTATACCTGACTAGTAATTGCTGCAACAATAACTGAATAAATAAAACTGCCAACTGTGTGAGTTCCTCGGTGGACTTCCTCATTTGGTCTCGAGGGGGAATACCAGGATGGGATTTTTTGGTGTTAGTATCAGGTTGGTTCCGGATAGGTCTTTCTTACCCCTCTCTGATAGCCACCTGTTTTATCGAGTCTCTATAGGTTGTTTAGTGCATGCTGCGCTGCCGCTGCAGTCCACCATACCTATGTAGGCGAGGACCGCCGAATTCTAGCCTCGCCGTGTACTGGCCTCAGTACTGACGCTCCTCTTTTTCCTTTGCCTTTGTCGGCACCCCTTTTGTTTAAGCAGGTTTTGAGATCGACGTCGTTAGCAGGGTTACCCTTCCGGCTTGGCCTGGGCAGGGTTATGGACTCCATTGGTTATTCTTCAGGGCTCTTAGCCCCATTTGCATCTTGTTCGTAGTCGGACGCTCTATCGTTTTCAAGGTGATTTGGATCTTTGTATTGTATATCTGTATTCTTGACTCTTTGAGTCGCTGTTGTATATATCCGTTCTGTGGGTCCCATCGAGGACTGTTGCGTAATGTTATTACTTCGTTTTCCACCCGCACGAAGGTGCCTGGTGGGCACCTTTGAATCGTTTCTATGCGGGTTTGGCGGGAATCTCTAAAACTTGCATAGGGTCGATTCTGAGGGTGTTACAGGGGCTCCTCCCGTAACATCAAGCAGAAAAACTTACGTGCTCCGAAGGCGAACCCGCAGGCCCGCCTGCGAAATTCTGAGGCGCAACCACCAGCCTCTCCTGCACAGGAGGAACTGGCGTAGCGTCACCAGAAGTCACCACCGTCTGAGGAGGAGGCGACGCAATGTTCGACTCCCCCATCATCTCGCACGCACCATCACTAGAGCCGTCGGAGGATTGCCTGCTTATGAACCAATCAACACAGGTGCAAAAATAACAAGGGAACAAAGGACAACAGTGGCAACAAGAAAACTTACGAGCCCAACGCGCTCAGGTCGAAGATAGGAGAAGCCCTTCGGGCCCTCTTCTCCTCCTTCTTTTCTTCCTTCTTCTCCTCCTTCTTTTCTTCCTTCTTCCGCTTTGCTGGCGGGTGCGGAGCAACAGCCCGCACAGGAATGGCAGGAAGGGGAGAGGAAGAACCCCCATGAACATCATCATGACGCTCAAGGCCCAGAGGATTTCTGGGAGTCGGAGGAGTCGAGGCATCTGACGACTCGCTAGAGCTTCGTGATCGCTTGCGCGAATGGTCCTCACTCGATTCGTCGGCATCCTCCGCTGGGGATCGCGCTGACGGTAGCTCGGACACGGAATCCACCACTTCATTATCCGGGGCATTCGGATACCTCTCGGGTAACGGTGGTGCCATGCCCGGCACTTTGAAGCTCTGCAAAAGGAAAAGGAACTTTGTTAGCAAACAAAGGAAAAAGTACACAGCTGACAAAAACAAAAGGGGAGCACTACGTGCGCAAATCTACACCTTCGGTACTGATGGGGATATGCCTACTGGGGTATACCCAGCAAGGCGTTTCCGACTGGACCGAGAGCTGGCGAGTGGGCCTGCAGAACGACGAGTGGATTGAAGCCCAGCAAGGTACCGAGCGACTGGAAGCTGAAGGCCCAGGCGAGTAGATAGGCCCAGTCGGATTGGGTTAAACGACTGTTAAAACTGTAACCGAATCGGTTGAGATATGTAAACCCTAGGGGAGGTGAGCCTATATAAACCTCCCTAAAGGGTGAGTAGAGACACGTTCCCTCATACACCCAAGCGACTCGCCGCCTAGCCGCCGAGCTCGCCCATTGTAACACCTCCATAATACAATCTAGCAAGAGTAGGTCTTTACCCTCCGGGGGGGGCGAACCTGGGTAAAACCCTGTGTCTTTGCCCTCATCTCGCACCGCAGATGGCTGGCCGCCCTTGCCCCTCGTTCTACTACTCGCTGCCGATTGCAGCATCTGCCGTGACCATTCCCACGACAGTGGCGCCCACCGTGGGGCCTGGCCGGTCTGGCCGGTGTTCTGCGGCGAGATCCAATCTGCCCATCAACGAGACGGTCGCCACCGGCCGCATGATAGCGATCGGCGAGATGCTCCAGATCTTGCCGAGCAGCTACGTCCCGGCGGCACGACCCGTCACGCACAGCGTGATCCTGCCAATCGGCACAATCAGCCTCTTCGTCAGCCTCACCGACGTCATCGTCTCGGAGGACTCGGCTCACATCCGCGAGTCGCCGCCACGCGATCGGCTCTCCGAGAGACAGGTCCGCACGATCCACCGCCTCGCCTCCGAGTACAACTCGGCCCACAGCAACGTGGCCGGGAATTCAGCGGCCGCAAAAGATGCGGCCCTCACCGACGACGCCGACTCGGCGACCCCGGCGTCACTCGCCGGATCCATCACCGCGGCCTCGTCCGCGGGCTCCATCGCCCAGGTCTCCAACGCGGGAGACTTCGAGGACCCCTCCATCCTCAGGATCTTCGAATTCGACTCCGGGTCAGAGAACTCCGCCGACCTCCGCGATGGAGCCAGTCGCCACGCCGCGGCCAACATGGCCACCGGCGCCGATCCGCCGGAGGATCCTTTCTCCACCCCAATCCCTCCTAACGCCACGGCAACGGAGGTCGAGGAACTCCGCCTGAAACTGGCGGAGGCGGTGCGCAAGGAGCAAGCCGAGCGCGAAATTTTTTGCCTCGAGCAGGTGACGGCGCAGGAGCTGTCGCGCTACCACCAGCAGCGGATCAGGTCACGTTTGAACCCCACCGTTCAAGGGCGTGCCCTGAACTTCGACGACGAAAACAACCCGGCCCGCATAGCCGAGCGCGCAATCTGCGAGAACGCGCCACCAGGAGGAAGCGCCCGGCCCCCGCCAGGATCGACGGCGATGGGTGCCCCACCACCACCCAACCGCACCCCTCCCAGGGACCAGCCGCGGATAGTTGTCTCCTCACGGGAGCGAGACGCAAACGGCCTCCCACTGTTCTCCACCCCGATGGACAACCTCGTGGCAGGCCGAGCAGCAGCCGACAGCATCACGGCCACTGGCGACGGCGCCCTACAGATCCAGTACGTCAGGGCCCTGCTCGCGAAGGCCGTGGAGCAGCAAAAAGCGGGCGCCGACTCGCAAGGTCGAGTATACTCGCATTCCTCGGGAAGCAGAGCGGCCGCCCAGCGGCGGCAAACACCCTCAATTGCCCGCCACCAGAGCCACTGCAGCTCCAACACCGACCCGCGAACGCGGCACTCTCCACCAACAACCCCAGGCCGGTGACCAACTTCGTCGCCGCTAACGGGCAACCCATCGACGCCCGCACCCACATCATCAACAACCAAAGCTGGCGCGCACGCCAGCCCGACGACTTGCGGCACACCCTAACTAATCGCCGTGACGGCGAGCCTATGGGGTCGCTCAGTCGACTCGGGCCCAAGTGCTTCGGACCAATGATCCGAGGCGAGAAGTACCCGCCAAACTTCAAGGCGCCAAAGGAGATAGAAAAGTACGACTCCTCGTACGACCCCACAGTCTGGCTCGACACATACCTCATGGCAATGGGGATCGCGGGTCACACTGACCTACTCGCCGCCCGTTACCTCCCCCTGATGATGGAGGGGACGTACAGGAAGTGGATCAACACTCTCCCCCAGGACAGTATCGACTCCTGGGAGGAAATGCGCGACGCCTTCGTCAGGCACTTCGAGTGCTCCTACACCCGCGCCACCACTATTGAGGACCTGGAACGATGCGTCCAGGGACCCCGCGAGTCGACCCGCAACTGGGTCCAACGGTGGCAAGAGCTTTGGTACAACGCGGTCGGCATCCACCCGGACACCGCGATCCATTGCTTCAAGACCTCGTGCCGCTACGAGCCTCTAGTCGCCAAGCTCAAGCGACACTCCCGCACACTCGACAACATCCCCGACCTCCTCGAGATCGCCAAACGGTACGCCGAGGAAGATCCAAACCAGGAAACTGACGACGAGTCAGGAGGGCAACGCCGCACGGGCGGCAACGACGGCGGACGCTGAACCGACCTACGCTACAGCGGCACTCGCCTCACTGGCAAGCGCCGCAGTGACGGGCGAGTCGACTTCGTCGCCAACGTCGGGCACGCACAGCGCGAGCCCAAGAGCTACCGCCACGACGGAGGGCAGCGCCGCGATGGCGGCAATTACAAGAACAAGCCAAGGTTCGATCCCGCGGCCCTCCTTAACCAACCATGTGCGTTCCATAGCAGGGAAGGGAAGCCCGCAACGCACACCACCGCCGACTGCCACACCCTCAGGGAAATCGAGAAGGCACGGCAAGCGCGGGAGGACACCGACAACGACCCGCCAAATGGCGGAAAATTCGGCAAAGTAGCCGGCTCGCTCCACACCTTCACAGGCTTCAACACGAAGCGCGAGAAGAAGGTCATCGCCCGCGCCGTCGCCGTCAATGCGGTGGCCCAAATAGACGTCCCCCAGTTCCTGAACTGGTCAGAACAGCCCATCACCTGGAGCCGGCAAGACCACTCGTCGTGCATCGAGTACCCAGGACGAGTCGCCTTGGTGGTCAAGCCCAAGGTTGGCGACTACTGGCTCCCCAAGACACTGATGGACGGCGGTAGCTCCATCAACATCCTCTACCTCGACACCTTCAGGCGGCTGCGGCTTCCGCAGTCGATGATCGAGACGACCCACACCACGTTCCACGGCATCGTCCCCGGTCGGAAGGCGTATCCGATCGGCAAGGTCACGCTGCCAGTCACTTTCGGCACACCGGCAAACTTCCGCACCGAGCGGATCGTCTTCGAGCTGGTACCCTTCGACAGCCCTTACCACTGCGTCCTGGGGCGCCAGGCGTTCGCTAAATTCATGGCAGCGCCCCACTACGCGCACAACGCGATGAAGCTCCCCGGGCCGTGCGGCGTCATCACCATCAACGGCGACCCCGACATGGCCGCCGAGTGCGAGGCCAAAGGAGCCGAGCTCGCCGACGCCGTCATCGCGGCAGAGACTAATCACGCCGACGAGCTCGCCAAATACGCAAGCGGGGTCAACAATGACGACCCCACAATACTCAAGAAGCCCAACTCAGAGGGCGCAAACACCTCAACCTTTGAGGCAACGACGCACACCCGCACCGACGAGCTGGTCCCAGGCGACTCCAGCCAGACGGTGACGATCGGGACAGGCATGAGCCCAGCATAGGAAGGCGCGCTCATCGAGTTCCTCCGTGAGAACAGGGACATCTTCGCATGGAAACCCTCCGACATGCCCGGTGTCCCTAGGGAGCTCGCTGAGCAAAAACTAAACGCCGACCCCAAAGTGCGACCTGTCAAGCAGTCGCTACGGCCCTTCAATGAAGAACGCCGTCAAGCAATCGCCGAGGAAGTGCAGCGTCTACTCGCTGCCGGCTTCATCCGGCCAATCAAGTACTACAAGTGGCTGGCAAACCCAGTCCTGGTCGAGAAGAAAAACGGGTCCTGGAGAATGTGTATCGACTACACAAACCTGAACAGCGCCTGCCCAAAGGAGCAGTTCGTCCTCCCGCGGATCGAGCAGATAATCGATTCAACCGTAAGTTCGGAGTCGCTATGTTTCCTCGACGCCTACTCTGGGTACAACCAGATCAAAATGGCTGTCGAAGACGAGGAGAAGACGGCGTTCATCATGCCATTCAGAGCCTTCTGCTACACCGCCATGACCTTTGGCCTCAAGAACGCCGGGGCAACCTACCAGCGGTGCATGCAAGAATGCCTCGCGAGCCAAATTGGCCGCAACATCCACGTCTACATCGACGACGTGGTCGTGAAGTCCGCTCGCCAAGGCGACCTACTCGCCGACCTGGCGGAAACCTTCGCCAACCTGCGAAGGTACAAGATAAAGCTCAACCCAGGCAAGTGCACCTTCGGTGTACCCGCCGGACAACTACTGGGGTACGTCGTCTCCAAACAAGGGATCGAGGCGAACCCAACAAAGATCGACACGATCGCCCGGCTCGGCAAACCCGAGTGCCTGCGCGACGTCCAGAAGCTGGCCGGGCGAGTAGCGGCTCTCAGTCGCTTCATCCCCCGCCTGGGCGAAAAGGCGATGCCCCTATACCGCCTGATGCGCAAGAACCCCACCTTCTAGTGGGACAAGGAGGCGGACGACGCGCTCCGCGACCTCAAAAAGGTGCTACTCGCCGCACCACTACTCGCCGCCCCCGCCGACAAAGAACCTATGCTGGTTTACGTCACGGCGTCCGAGCGCGTCGTCAGCGTTGTGATGGTCGTCGAACGACCAGAGGAAGGAAAGGAGCGCCCAGTTCAGCGGCCGGTGTACTACATCAGCGAGGTCCTCACCGAGTCGCGCCAGCGGTACCCACAGTACCAAAAGCTAGTATACGCGGTCTTCAGGACTCAGCGGCGCCTGCCGCACTACTTCCAGGAGCACCCGATCACGGTCGTCTCCTCAGCGCCACTGCAAGACATCATCCGCAATCGCGAGGCGACCAGGCGGGTCGCCAAGTGGGCCGTCGAGATCGGCGTCCACAACATCAAATACGAGCCACGAAAGGCGATTAAGTCGCAGGCGCTGGCAGACTTCATCGCCGACTGGGAGGAGGCCCAGCAGCCAGAGAAGCTGCCGTACCTCCATTACTGGAGCCTGCACTTCGACGGCTCCAAGAACGCGGACGGTGCAGGAGCAGGCATAGTGTTGACTTCACCAAAGGGCGACAAGCTCCGCTACATCCTCTGCCTCGACTTCACGCCCTGCACCAACAACATGGCTGAATACGAGGCCCTACTCCACGGCATGCGAGCCGCCAAGGAGATGAACGTCAATCGCCTCCGATGCTACGGAGATTCCGACCTCGTCGCAGGGCAAGTCGCCGGCACCTGCGACGCCGTCTCCCCTACCATGGCGGCGTACCGCCAAGCGGTGGACAAGTTGGGCGGCCACTTCACCGGCTACTCTGTCGAGTGGATCGACAGGCGGAAAAACGAGGAGGCCGACGCCCTCTCTCGCATCGGGTCGGCTCGACTCGCACCACCCGCCGGCGTGTTCCTCGACACAATCTCCAAACCATCAGTCTCTCCCCCGAGGGAGATCGACATCGGAGTCCCACTCCAACCAGAGGCAGCCTTGGTCGCACTCATCACCGAGCCAGACGATTGGACCAAGCCCTACATCGCCTACCTGGAAGCCGGCACCCTGCCAGCAGACGAGACAGACGCTCGAATGATCGCTCGCCGATGCAAGTCCTACACCATCATCGATGGCGAACTACACAAGCGCAGCGTCACCGGCGTGTTCCAACGCTACGTCCAACCGGCTGAAGGACGCAAAATCCTCCACGACATTCACTCAGGTGACTGCGGCCACCACGCCGCCGCTCGCTCCCTGGTCGCCAAGGCTATGCGACATGGCTTCTACTGGCCCACCGCACACGCCGACGCTGTCGACATCGTCCAGCGATGCGCCGGGTGCCAGAAGTATGCCAATCAGACGCGCGTACCGAGCTCGGCGCTAAAGACAATCCCCATCACCTGGCCATTCGCCGTATGGGGCATGGACATGGTAGGCCCCTTCAAGAAAGCCCCCTCCGGCTACACCTGCTAGTCGCCGTCGACAAATTCACTAAGTGGGTGGAGGCCAAGCCAGTCCGGAAATGCGACGGGAAGACCGCCACTAAATTCCTACGCGAGCTCATATATCGCTACGGGTTCCCAAATAGTATCATCACGGACAACGGCACCAACTTCGCCAAGGGAGCCATGGCCGAATTCTGCGAAGAGCACCACATCCGGCTCGACCTCGCGTCAGTCGCCCACCCGGAATCCAACGGCCAGGCGGAACGGGCCAACCAAAGCATCCTCTACGGCCTGAAGCCGCGACTCCAAGTACCACTCGAGCGCACCGCCGGGTGCTGGGTCGAAGAGTTGCCCTCCGTCATCTGGGGAATCCGTACCTCGGTTAACAGATTGACGGGATTCACTCCCTTCTTCATGGTCTACGGCGCCGAAGCAGTCATGCCCACCGACCTCGAACACGACTCGCCGCGAGTCGTCCATTATACGGAGGCTGCAAACGAGCTGGCCCGCCAAGATGGGGTCGACCAGCTCGACGAAGCACGCGACCTCGCTCGGTCACACACCGCCATCTACCAGCAAGGACTCCACCGCTACCACAGCCGGCGGGTGAAAGCCCGCACCTTCCAGGAAGGCGACCTGGTGTTACGCCTCATCCAGGACAAGAAGGGCATGCACAAGCTCTCCCCTCCGTGGGAAGGCCCATTCGCTATCGGGCGCGTACTCGGCAACGACGCCTACTACCTCATCGACGTCCGCGGGGACGGCGAGCTCGACGTCAAGCGACATAAACCTCCTCCGGAAGTTCTACTCCTAGAACCCCACACATGTACTCTCCAGTCGCTATGAAATAAAAGAAACGGTTACCGCAAATTGCGCCTACTCTCCATGACTTGTGCCACTCACACTCGTAATAACAGCGGTATGCTAAAATGCAGAAGTCAACCTTTGGTACAGCGATCGGCACGGCTAAGTAGTGTGGTGTAAGAGCACTGAGTCACTTCAGGTCTTGCATCGTCCACGAAAAACGCCAACCCGGAGCCCCATTGGAGTCGCCTAGCTCGACTGGTTCTACGAGCCAAGACAACTGCCCTCGCTTCTCACAGCGACCTTGGTCCTCCGCATCCTCGGCATAGCGACTCGAACGGCTAAGTACCACGCTCGGGGACTGAATACCAGTTCGTCAAGAGCGGTCAGGGAAAACGCCAAGTAAGAGAGCATGCCCAGGACTCGCCAAGCGACTGACCCTACGGGCCAGGCAGGAGTGACGCGCTCACACCAACGCGCTAAGTCCTCAACCACCCTTGAGTCGCGCCTAGAACTACCAAGTACCACGCTCGGGGACTCGGCCACCCGACTTCATTCGCGTACGGGAAAACGGTAAAGTACAGAGCACTCAAGGGAGTCGCCTTGCGACTGGCTCTCCGAGCTCGGGCGAGTCGACCAAAGCAACAAAACACATGATAACAACACACATCATATACGAGGTAAACCCCACAAAAGGGCGGACGCGCTCGGGGACTCGTCCAAAATCAATCCAAAGCACACAAACAAATACCAAAATAGACACGACGTCCCATTCAATCGCATATTGCATTGTCTTATGTTACAAAATATGCCCGCGTGGCAGAACTGCTGCTAACGCTTGAAGGCAAACTACCCTACTCTGCAGGCTTCGATGATGACTCGCCAGCATCCCGGCGATTATGGATGAACGCGGTGTACGGGTTTGATGGATACGTCGTCAGTTCACCCGCCATCGCCGCGCGAAAAGGCTGCTCGACCTTGAAGTCACGATGCGGCGGCTCGGGGTCGTTCGGCGCGACGACCGTTTCCTGGTAGGGAAGGAGGTCGCCCATCACCCAGACATGCTCCGAGTACGTGGCGGCACGCTCTTGCAACTTGAGAACCTCGGATAGATCCACCGCGCTAGTTGACGATGGGTACCCACTCGTCACATCGTCGATGTCGAAGTCTTCGGGGAAGTGGGCGATTCCAAGGCTCAGGGCCGTCGATGCTCCACGCCGAAACGCCAATCGCGTCATAAATTCAACGACCGCAGGTGCCTCCTCCAAGTACTTCCACACCTCAACGAGGTCGCTGGGAATCACCTCCGTGGGTGATATTTCTTGGAGGTAGGCGCGGATGCAGGTCACTGACAGCGTCGCCGAGTCGACGAGCATGCTTACGCACTGCCTTGCGTCGAGCGAGCTCGCCTCTTCGTCGCTATCAATGATGCGACCTGCGAAGAAAAAGACAATGATGAGTATAATGGGTACCACAAAAACCACAACCATAAGAAAGGGAGGAAGCACTCACCAAGCAGCGGGCGCGCGAGTCCCGTGATGAAGCACTGAAGCGACGTGTGGTCGTCCTGAAGCCCAGCAATAAGGACTTCCGACACCTTGCGATCCTCCTCTGCGGCCGCAATGGCGGCCTTAGCTCGCTCGTCCGCCAAGCTAGCTTCTTCTCTCGCCTCCCGCAGTTCGCGCTCGAGGTCGGCGATCCGTTGTTCAGCGGCACCCAGAGCAGACCGCGCCGCCACTAACTCACCAGCGGGGACAAGCCCCTGGCGAGCTTGATCTGCCTTCTCAGCAACAGCCTGAAGACCTTTGTTCGCCTCCTGGACGATGGCCAGCTCCTTCTCCGCGCGCTGTTTCGCGGCCAATCGGTCCGCCGACTCAAGCTGCAGACCCTGCACATCACCGAAAAAGTCAGTTAAAACGAACTCCATAAGTGCCCACCCGCTGAAATTCAGCGAGTGCGCACTCGGGAACTGGCGATCAAGAAATTCCTAAGTGCCCACCCGCTGAAATTCAGCGAGTGCGCACTCGGGGACTGGCGATCAAGAAATTCCTAAGTGCCCACCCGCTGAAATTCAGCGAGTGCGCACTCAGGGACTGGCGATCAAGAAATTCCTAAGTGCCCACTCGCTGAAATTCAGCGAGTACGCACTCGGGGACTGGATACGAAAATAAAAGATGAGAAATTATAAGCATCACGCCGCTGCAAAACACCGACCTGATCCTCGGGGACTGGATGTACCTGGATGGCCACGCCAAGCATGCTGTGGAGCTGGATCGCGTCCACGGACGCGAGTAACGCTGGCGTATGCCCACGACGCTGGTCGACTTCAGCATCGGCGGTCCCAGGAGCGTGGCTTGAGGGCGCAACCCCACTCGCCGTCGCCGCCTTGGTCACGAAGCGGGGGAAGGTAGCGATGGAGGCACCCGCTCCAAGGGAAGTTGCCTCCGCTGCGGGTTCCTTCGTAGACGCGGCTGCCTCCGCCGCGGGCTCGGCCGGCGCGGCCGCCGTATCGTCAGAGATGGTGACGATGTCGTCGCCCTTGGCCTTCTTACTGCCATCCGCTGAGGCGACGACCTCGTCCGCCTTCCTCTTGCGTGAAGGATCCTCCTCGCTAGCGGCGGAGGGCACCTTGGCCACGGTCGGATGGCCCATCCTTTTCACTCCGGTCCTGCGCATTAATTGAATCAACAAGGACAATCGAAATAGTTATGGAAAATAAGAAGGGGTGAGCACACTCACTTGGCGACTGGGATGAAACGTAGCCCCGTACGAAGGCCGGCCGGTTTTTCCAGTTCAGGGCCCAGTCGGCGACTGAGCCCCAGTTCCAGGACATCGTGTGCCCAAGACACGGACGGCTTCTTCGTCGTTGAGGCTGCAGCCGGCGCCTCTGGGACATCCTCGGCGGGAGCTTCCTTGTGAGTCGAAGCTGCTGCAGCTGGAGCCTCCTTGCGAGGTGAAGCCGCCGCAGCCGGAGCCTCCCTGCGCGGCGAAGCCGCCGCGGCCGGAGCCTCCCCCAGCCCGGAGACTGGGGCGAATGGCGGAGGCAATGAGGCCAGCGGCACCTCCATAGTCGCCGTGTCCAGCGCGGTCGTCGCTGGTGGCGCACCGTCACCAGTTGGGCTGGGAGCATCAGAGCTGCTCGCCGAGTGTGGCGGTGAGGCCGTCTTCGACGGCTTCGTTTTCTTCTTCAGGGGGGCCCTCGCCTCCCTCTTCTTCTCCTTCCTCTTCGACGGAGTGGCTTGACGGCGCGAGGTGGTCTCTGGGAGTTCGTCGTCATCGTCATGGCGCTCGAGGCTTCTGCTCGCTTCGATCTCGCGCTGACGTTGCCCGCGGGTCTTTCGGACCAGCGGGGCGACCTCTTCTTCGGACTCGTCCTCGTCGTCTTCGTTGCCCCTCGCGGGTGGTGATTCGCCTACGTCCTGGGCGGATGGGTCCGGGCTCTCATTGTCCGAAGGTGGGAGCCACCCTTCCACCACCTGGAATAGCTGCGATGGATACAAACAGGATCAGGATTACCGCGACTGCATACACTGCGACTGCGAACAAGGTTAAGAAATTACCGTTGGAGCTGGACGCTTCGCGGTGTAGGGGGCGATCCCGGCCTGCGCATCTAGGTACACCGCCTGGGTAATCTTCTTCAGTGCTGAGAGGTAATCTTCCAGCCTCCACTCGTCGAGGCAGGCCTTCGTCGAGTCCCCCCGGCCGGTGTATTGGTACATGTAGTGATCGCGCTGGGCGAGTGGAACAAGCCGCCGCCCAAGCCAGCAATTGTACAGATTTATCGTTTGGAGGACCTTCTTCTTCAAACCACGGATGGTCTGGAGCATCTCGTCAACGACCATCCGCTGGTCGTCGGGAAGCTTGCCGACTTGGAGATGGCGCGGCTCCGAACGGCTAGCGGAGTACCGCGGGATCGCCGCCTCGCCCTCCGGGGTCGTCTCGGTCACGTAGAACCACGACTTTTTCCAGTCGCTCGCTGCCTTGGCGGGTACATCAGGTCGAAGAAGGAGGCTTTGGACTTGAGCTGGAACGTCAAGCCGCTCGCGGCTAGCATTGGGCCGCCTGCCTCCTCGCGGCTGATCCGTCCATGGAACAGATCCTGCCACAAGGGAAAGTAGGGCCGGCAGCCCAAGTAGCATTCGCAGAACGCCACGAAGATGGCGAGCTGCTCGATGCTGTGGGGACCCAGATCTGAAGGCTGGATCCCATAGTAGGCGCAAAAGCGCAGGAAGAACAAGGACGTGGGAAACCCTAGCCCTCACTCAAGATGACTGGTGAAACAAACGAACTCCCTCTCTCGCGGGTTTGGAGTCGTTTCTCCGGCTGCGGGGATACGCCAACAGCCGGCTCGCAGGATCCCGGCCTCCTCGAAAGAGGCCAGCTGCGCCCTCGTGCACTTGGACCTGCCCCATGGTTCGGTGGAAAGGGCCATGGCCGAGAGGTTGGTTGCAGATCGGAGGATTTCGGGTCGATTGGATCGCGGAGCAAAGGAAGGAAAATGCGCGCACTCGGAAGAAGTGGTGGGCAGTTGGCTCTACGATTGCCTGCCATTCCTCTTATATAGCGGGAGTTACCCGCCAAATCGGGAGGCCGTTACCGCGCGATGATTACGCCGAAAGTTACCGTTGGATTACCCCAACGGCTAGTTTGACCACGCCTGACGGTCCAACTCCAGCCACTCGGCTCGCCAGGTCAATCACCATGACTGCGTCCCGCCGACTCGACTCGCCCAAGCCGCGACTTGGTTCACCGGATTTCCTCCTTTATACAGGATCCCGCCGACGATTCGACTGGATGCCAACTCTGAAGCCGTATACTCCGACTGCCAGCAGCCACTTACGCCCAATCGACGACGGCCTCGGGGACTACTGATGGGGATATGCCTACTGGGGTATACCCAGCAAGGCGTTTCCGACTGGACCGAGAGCTGGCGAGTGGGCCTGCAGAACGGCGAGTGGATTGAAGCCCAGCAAGGTACCGAGCGACTGGAAGCTGAAGGCCCAGGCGAGTAGATAGGCCCAGTCGGATTGGGTTAAACGACTGTTAAAACTGTAACCGAATCGGTTGAGATATGTAAACCCTAGGGGAGGTGAGCCTATATAAACCTCCCTAAAGGGTGAGTAGAGATACGTTCCCTCATACACCCAAGCGACCCGCCGCCTAGCCGCCGAGCTCGCCCATTGTAACACCTCCATAATACAATCTAGAAGGAGTAGGTCTTTACCCTCCGGGGGGCCGAACCTGGGTAAAACCCTGTGTCTTTGCCCTCATCTCGCACCGCGGATGGCTGGCCGCCCTTGCCCCTCGTTCTACTACTCGCTGCCGATTGCAGCATCTGCCGTGACCATTCCCACGACAGGTACGACCAACGTCGAAGAAAAGGGAGGAGTCAGCGACTTCCCCGGGATTTCTTCGTCGGCCTTGAACTTCAACAGCGCGCAAAGAGCCTTGTCAAGTTCCACCTCGGAGATTTTCTCACTCAAAACCCTCGTCGGATCACGGCGCCCAGAGTAAAGAAACATCGGGTGCGCCCTCGCTTGGAGGGGCTGCACCCGACGCTCAAGAAACGTCCGGATGATGTCGACACCGTTCACCTCCTTCTCAGGAATCAATTGGAGATCCTCCACCTGACGGTACAGGGCCTCTATCTCCGCCACTTCACCGTCTAAGATTTGGTTTTTCCAGGATCTTTTCTTCTCAATCAATTGGGAGGGGTCAAAAGGAATGAGACCAAAATCTTGCCCAGGCAGTACGGAGTCATGGATGTAAAACCATTTCCTCCGCCAGTACTGGACAGATTCGGACATGGAAAAGGAAAAGAATTGCACATTGGGACTGAGGGAGATGATGAAACCCCCAATGGGATACACACCATCCGAACCAGGCTGCCTCTTCACGGAATAAAGCTTCCGGAAGAGGCCAAAGTGCAGCTCAATGCCAAGCCAACACTCGCAAAGCGTGATAAAACACGCAATGTGGAGAAGGGAGTTGGGAGACAGATGATGGAGTTGCACCCCATAGAAAAAGAGCAGTCCACGGAGGAAGTCATGGACCGGAAAAGAAAACCCGCGAATCACGAAGGCAGCAAACATAACCCGGTACCCAGATGGGGGACGGGGGATTACCTCATTGCCGGGGAGTCTCACGGCCGTCGTGTCTTGCGGGATCAGGCTCCGCTCGCGCAGTTTTCGGAGATCGCTCTCCCGCGTTTCTGATCGCCGCCAGCCACCGTCGGTGACGCGAGCAGTGGCGGTGCCCTTCTTGCCTCCGGCGGCGCTGGTCCCAACTGCAGATGAGGACTTCTTTGTTTTCCCCATGGCGCTACGGCGGTGGTGGTGTTGCCAACGAAGAAAGACAAAGGAAATGTGGAGGAAACTCTCAGCGCGCAGCAAGAATAGCTCAAGAACGAGGGGCAGTGAATAGATGAACTGCTGCGGTGAAAAACAAACCACGATTTCACCAGGGATTATAATAGCGAAGACGACGCACGCTGGCCGTCCATCAAGAAGACCTAACGCCAACGGTAGATCTGGCCGTACACGTGTCAGCACCAAAATGATTCGTCGATACCACGCCGTCCACTACGTGCGGAAATCGAGGAGACGCCGTAATCATCTCCACGCCGCGCGTGACCGGTCAATTCAAAGTCAGCAAGTGGGACCCACGCTTCGTCCAGTCAAGTCATCTCTGGCGTAGCAGACGCTTGAGGTCATCGATCGTAAGCACTGACGTCATCAAAAGCTATACTAGCACCACTTCGGCTCCACAGCTAAAAGTACTCACTCGAATCTACGATTCGACTAAATACTTGGAGGCTACTCCTATCAGGAGCGCTGGCCGCGCACCCGACAAACAAATGAGGACAAAATTATTTCTCTGAGTCCTACGTCGAGTTTACGACTCCACTACAGACTCGGGGGCTACTCCCATAGGGAGGATGGATTTAAGCATCCGAAAATTTTCGAGTCCTGCGGACCTAATGATTGAAACAATGCTTGAACTAAAAGTCTCCGTTCGAGTCTACGACTCGAACAGACACTTGGGGGATACTCCCATAGGGAGCGCTGGTCGCGCACCCTATGAAATCTTCAACTGCGATCTTTCGGATCAGCACGCAAAAACTTTTTGGCAACTCTGCCCCAACAAAACGCTGAGTGAGCGACAATCTCCTTGGCCACCCGAAGCACCTCCGAGGTGATAAATGTTCGGATGCTGCGTCTGCGACGTAAAGATAAGACCTACAGATATCGTCTGATGGCCTGGCAACGCACCTGACTGCGCTCTGCTAGTATGAATCCGTACCAGCAGGTACGATGAAAAATCCCGACGGACACGTTGGGTACGCGTTGGGCCAGCATATGTTCCAGGCCCGGGTTAAGGGACCCGAACCTGAAGAAGATCGTGTTGTTTCGTCCTAAGACAGTTAACTAACCCTGATCCGTCGGGTGATCAGGCACACGCATCAACAATCCCTACACACATATACTATTAACATATAGCTGCTCCCGAAGGATGGAAGAGTCCTCAGCCGAATCTACGATTCGACTGATCACTCGGGGGCTACTGACATGGTTATACCCTACGGGTACGTAACTTCAGCATACCTAGTCCAGCCCAAGGAAGGCCCACGGCAGACATACGCTAGCCCATGAAGATTTTTGGATGGCCAAGGCCCATGACGTCTTCGGATCCTTGGAGAGCAAGACTAGAGGAGATAGGAAATTCAAAGGGGTAAAACCCTAGAACTTGTAACCGACTAGGACTACACCCGGGACCTGCCTAAGTCTATATAAAGGCCAGGAGGGCACGTCCTAGGGAAAAAAACTCGACTCATACTTTCGCACACGCATCCACGCCAGATCGAATCTGCGCACCCTGTAACCTTCGGTTCCGCCGTAATCAAGAGCAGACAAGCAGGAGTAGGGTTTTCCCTCCGGGGGCCTGAACCTGGGTAAATCTCGTGTCCCCTGGTTGCTTGTCTGTTAACCGTGCCATGATCTCCAGCATCCCCATCTTCTCCAAAACCCAAGTCCATAACAATGGGCATTGATGAGATTAAACCTCGTCAACTGATAAACAGCTTTTTCATCAGCCAGCGCATCTACAGCAGGGGCGTCACCTAGCGCTTTCTCAAGGACATAGTCCTTTTGTCCGCCAGCGAGAATGATTCTCAGAATGCGGAACCATTTGGTGAAGTTAGACCCATTGTTTCTAAGCTTTTCTATCTCAGCAAAAACGTTGAAGTTGAAGTTGGACTTGGCCATGTGATCTACAGTATTTGCAAGTACAATTTAGACTATGTTCATGATAAATAGTTCAACTTAATAAAATTACTAGATGAACTCCCACTAAATTCAACATCCCTCAAGTTGTTTAGTGAACACGATCCAAATTCACCACACCTAATCCGATCATCACAAGAAGAGATGTGGCTTCAATGGTGGACAACGAAGTGTCGATCATATCATTCATATGACTCATGCTTAACCTTTCGGTTCATGTGTTCCGAGGCCATGTCTGTACATGCTAGGCTCGTCAAGTTAGACCCAAGTATTTCCGCGTGTGCAAAACTGGCTTGCACCCGTTGTATGTGAGCGTAGAGTCTATAGCACCCGATCATCACGTGATGCTTGGACACGACGAACTTTCGCAATGGTGTATACTCGGGGAGAACACAGTTTTTATCTTGATCTTTAAGTGAGGAATCATCTTATAATGCTACCGTCGCGATCTAAGTATAATAAGATACATAAAAGGATAAACATCACATGCATATAACTTTAATGTGACATGGTATAGCCAATCTTCGCGCAATGATCTCCATCTTGTGCGCTCCGGCATGATCTCCATCACTCCACCATGATTGCCTCCACCACGAATAGCAACTACAACTATTGCTAACTACTTAGCGATAAAGTGAAACTATTACATGGCGCATAAGAAGTTGACACACAGGTCATACACAATTATAAAGACAACCATATGGCTCCTGCCGGTTGTGAACTCATCGACATGCAAGTCGTGAAACATTACAAAACATGATCATCGCATACAATATACACATCACATCTTGGGCCATACCATATCACAGAAAACACTCCCTGCAAAAACAAGTTAGACGCATCTACTTTGTTGTTGCATGTTTTACGTGGCTTATGGGAGTAGATGCTAAGAACGATTCTTACCTACGGAAAGCCACAGCGGTGATATTATGGTTGCCAAACTCCGGTGTTAATCCCATGACAACTATAGTGAGAGAAACTGACATCCACCAGCCGCATGTGTGGAACAAGCCACACGTCAAGTGCGGAGCCGGTCTCGCGAACGACGTCGCGTAAGGTTGGCCTGGACCGCTTCAATCTCACTATCCCGCGTCATAAGAAGAACACAAACAAGAGGCTTGCAACAGAAAACATCAACGCCCGCAACAACCATGTTGCATTCTACTCGTGAAACACATCTACGCATAGATCTAGCTCTGATACCACTGAAGGGTTTCGCGACATAGTAAATCAAAATTTTCTACGGATGCGAACAGAGGGAAGCCAAGATCTAATCTAGGAGATGCAATTAACGAGAGAGATTGGATTAGATCTTCATACCCTTGAAGATTCGCACAGCGGAACGTTCGTCGGAACATGGGTGATGTAGTCGTACTCGCTTCTCCTCCTCGCGATCCAATCCGATCTAGCACCACAAGTGGCGGTGCATCCGTGAGATGCACACGTGCGGCACCTCGACGTCTCCTCCTTCCTTGGTCCAGCAAGTATGGTGGAGAGATGGGTTGGATCTACAACGCGACGGCGCGGTGCAATTGGTGGAGAATTTCTGCAGCAGGGCTTCGCCTACAAGCAGTCGGGAGGGAGAGAGGAGGGCAGCAGGGCGGCTAGGGTTGGAGGGGAAGGTGTGGGGGGTTGGTGCGCCCCCACCCCTCTTTATATAGAGGGGGGGCGCAGCCCTAGCCCCTCCCCCAATCCCAAACCGGCGGCCCCAAAGGATAAGGAGTGGGGGGCAAGGAAACCCCCCCTTCTAGAAGGTCTATCTCGAGTTTAAACCTCTCTAGGCCGGCTGGGCCCTATGGGGCCTTGTGCCCCTGGCCCAATGCGGCCAGGGCACTCCCTCATAGTCCCATACCCCCTCCCGGAAGGTGGGGCCACGTTGGTCCCCTTCCGGAAGGTACTAGAAGCTTCCGGTACAATACCGATTAACCTGGAACAATTCCGAACTCCAAAAACTGCACTGCCTTATATGAATCTTATTCTCCGGACCACTCCGGAACCTCTCGTGATGTCCCGGATCCCATCCGAGACTCCGAACAAAAACTCATAAACCAATTATCCAATCTATCCTAGCGTCGAGACATGTTAAGTGTGTGACCCTGCGGGTTCGAGAATATGCATACATGATCTTCTATCAATAATCAACAGCGGGGCCTGGAAACCCATATTGACTCCCACACATTCATCGATGATCATATAGGATGAACCACGATGCCAGGATTCAATCAATCCCATATATATATTCCCTTCGTCTCGCGATATTTTACTTGCCCGAGATTCGATCGTCGGTACCTTCATACCTAGTTCAATCTCGTTCACAGCAAGTACTTTACTCGTTCCGTAATCTGATATCACTTTGTGATTAACTCCTTAACCACATGCTTGCAAGCGGTGTTGATATCGATTACCGAGTGGGCCCGAAGTATATCTCTCCGACTTGGGAGGGACAAATCCCATCTCGATACATACAACCCAACAGGTACTTTCCGATCACCTGAGAGACACCTTTATGATCACCCTCTCATAGGATGACGTTTGATGACCTCAAAGCTTTCTTTCGATACCAGGGAGTTGTATTATCTCATGGTCTAAGGAATACAATATTTGACATAAGAAAAGCTTCGCAAAGACGAACACGATGACACGATCTAATTGCTTCGCTTAGTTTGGGTCTGTCCACCATATCATTCTCCCAATGATATGATCTTATTATCAATTGACAACTCATGTCTATGGTTAGGAAACCTTAACCATCATTGATCAATGAGCTAGTCCATAGAGGCGTACTAGGGACACGGTGTTGTTCACAAACCACACAAGTATTAAAGTTTCCGCTTAATACGATTCTAGCATGGAATATAAACATTATCATGAACAAGAATTATAATAATAACATCTTCATTATTGCCTCTAGGGCATAATTCCAACATACATGCCCTGCAAGCATAGTCAGAAGAAATTATCTATATCACTCAGGATACAGATAGTGAGGAAGAACCAGAGAATCCTGCCCAAGAATTGCATCTGAGATGCTTCTGAGATGAACATTATTCTTTATGGTTTGAGAAATGGAAATATGCTATTCATGTTGCTCAGGTTTCTGTTTAGCTTCAGTGTATCTGGAATCTGTTAATTGAATATGCTTTCTATAAGTGTTATGACAATGAAAAACTGCATTTATGAGTTATGATTCATGTTAATTAGTATTATGTGTTGCTTCAATGTTGTTCTGTTATTCTAGATAAAGGTGTCCACACATAACTTGAAGATATTGGAATAAAAAATGCCACATTTCTTAGAAAGTGGATTTAGCAGTTAAGTTTTGCTGCTTTAGGCGTTTCTATGATGACTAATTATTCATCAAGTTTGATCATGGTTGTGTTTATTTGGCTACCTCTGGCATGGCATGGTTGTATGAACTTTGTTAAATTACTTGATTCAGTTTTTGTGGAGGCTAGCTATTCCTGTGAGCTAGCTGTACATGTACCAGTACTTTCATCTAGTTACTAACCTGCACTTATATGAATGATCATCTCTTTCGATTTGATATAAAGTATGTGGTTTTATTGGTGATCACAGATTTTTAACCTGCATGAACTTTGTATGTGTGATTGAGGCATATACAATGAGCTGAACTAGAATTATCCATGTATGATCAACATTTGAAGAGCTTTGGCATCTGAGTGTTTATTTCTGCATGCTTGTCTGCGTGGATACTTCTGAGATGAACGTTATTCTTTATATTTTGAGAAATGGAAATATACTGTTCATGTTGCTCAGTTGCCGTCTAGCTTCAGTGTATCTAGAATATGTTGATTGCATATGCTTTATGATGTCTTATGGCAAGGAAAAACTGCAAACTGCATTTATGATGCATATTATTATGTGTTGCTTCAGTGCTATTCTAGATAAAACTGTCCACATAACTTGAAGATATATTGGAATCAAAATGCCACATTACTTAGAAAGTGGATTTGGCAGTTAAGTTTTGCTGCTTTAGGCATGTATGTATATGATGATAACTAATTATTCATCAATTCTGATCAAGGTTGTGTTTATTTGGCTACCTCTGACATGGTTTGTATGCGCTTTCTTAAATTACTAGCTTCAGTTTTTGTATAGGATAGCTAGCCGAGCATGCCTGTAGTATGGTACCGGTACTTTCATCTAGCTAGTCAACCTGCACTTATATGAATTATCATCTCATTGGATTGTATTCAAGTTGTGTGGTTTTATT
Source organism: Avena sativa (assembly GCA_916181665.1). Taxonomy (NCBI): domain Eukaryota; kingdom Viridiplantae; phylum Streptophyta; class Magnoliopsida; order Poales; family Poaceae; genus Avena; species Avena sativa. The sequence goes on along the minus strand of OV702283.1, from coordinate 146,577,622 downwards.
GTTCATCACAGATTTTTAACCTGTTTTGCACGAACTCTATATTTGTGCTTGAGGCACATAGAATGGTTGCTTTTGAGAATATTGGAGAGAAAGTTTATGTGCAGTTTTTTACCTTGATAGTATTGTATCTTTGATACGACCTGTTTTTAACATGTTGGTGCTTTAATGTGCCGGTTGTTATCTTTTTTTTGCGGAAAAGATCCGGATCTATTTCATGAGTTCACAAGAAGTACAAAGCATCCCAAACATAATAAAAATTACATCGAGGTCTTTGGACCACCTAACGACCACTACTGCCGCCAGAGCGAGCCGCCGACGTGCCGCTGTCGCCGCTCCCTTACCGGAGCCGGCCTAACGTTGTTGATGATAGTCGGGAAGTCTTCGTGCATGTGCCCCTAAGGACCAGCGCCCTAGAGCTGAAGTTGTCGCCATTGAACCCTTGAATTGATCTGAAACTTGTAATACCAAACCTAGAACACACATAGACTGGACGAGATCCACCACTCCATGGAAGCAGTGATCAGACGAATCCCCGCTCTCCTCAACGCCGGCGGCAAGATTGTCTCAGACGAGGTGGAAGAGGAGACGGGTATACCTTATTCTTGTCCCGCTCAACGCCGCCATAGCCACCATAGCTTAGATGTCGGTTGACCAAACTCTAACTTTAGGGACCTTCTACAACGCCGAGTGTAGGTCCTAGGTCCCCACCCCCTCCTGTCGCTGGAGCGACCAACAGAGGAGGCGGGGACCCTTCGATTCCCAGACGTAGACGGCGGGGACGAAGTAGATTGCGGCGGATGCTAGGGTTTTTGTAACATCCAAAAAATATTAAACTTGGATCATCAAACTCTAATCTTCAAAATTAGGGTTAACAAAAACTTTTCTAAATAAAAATATGAAAGCATGCGTGTGTGTATGCATTCCAATTTGGATTCTTTTGAATTGCCTTGTTTATGTATTTATTTGCTTGTAAAAGGATTCTTAGGTGAAATAAACATCATCTAAACAATCCCCACACTTTTCCCAAAGACAAATAAATCAAAACAAACAAAATAAGGGAATGGTCACTTTGGCCAATTTAACTCTCATGCCTACTTTGGATGTCTATAATTTTCAAAGCCTAACAGAAACTTGTTTGGATCTTTGCAGCCCTTGATATTACTCATAACAAAGTACCAAGGCCCACTTTGTGATCATCCAAAAACATTTGAATGCATAGTTTAAAGGACAGTTCAAAATTGAATCTTTATCATATGGGAAGATCCCACTTTTTCAAAAACCACTCAAACAAGCTCAACTTTCAAAACCCAAGCATTCACAGACTCACCAGCACCTGCTTAGCACACCCACCAAAAATCTTTTCAAAATTCAAAACTTAAGTTCTTGCGGCCATTTCATCAAACACTTGGAGGCAACAAATCAATCTGGCCAAACTTCACTGTTTTGAGCAGTAATTTGGCTAAGCCATGTTCACCATTGATCATCCTTGCCTCCCTCAGTGCCAACCAGTGCTTGGACAAACTCTAGCCCCTATCTCTTGCTCCATGCCCTGCCAACCCAAGCACCCCCTTGCCAGCCGACCATGGCTAGCTAGCGAGAGCAAGCACCAAGCCAAAAACGCATGTCTAGGACACAGCCCACCGTCCACCGCCACCCCCTGTCCAGCGCTCAAACCTTGCCAGCCCCTGGACCACACGCATAGACCATGCCAAGCTCGCCAGGAACCATGTCGAGCGTGCGCCAGAGCGCCACCCTCGACACACGCCCACAGACCGCGCGCCGCCCTCGCCGCGTGCACACACGATCACCACCGTCCCAGGAGACCGCCAGACATCCCCGTTTGCTGCCCCATGCCTCACAGCCACCGCTCACCGTCGAAGACGCCGCCTTTGTCGCACAGAGCATCGCACGTTCCAAACCGTTTGCCACCGCCCCTACTCGCGCATTAAAGCCATAGAATATTAAATTCAATAACTAATTATTTATAGTTATTATAAATAGTTCGCCATGACTTCGCCGGCGGAGCTCCTCCACGCCGAGACATGCCCACGCCTCTAGTTATGCTCGCTGTAGTTGCCGCCGACTTCGTTGCCGTTTTCGCCGCCCGAACTTGGCCGAAATATGTTGTATTTTTCACTGCATGCCAAACTATGTTTACATTTACACCGAACTATGTTTAAAATTTCGTCGAACTTTTGCCTTAAAATGTTTTGTATTCATAGTATGCCGAACAATGCCAAAATCTGGACGAACTTGAGCCGAATTCGAACCGACTTTGAGTAGAAACGGGCATGCCGGGAACTCGGGTCGAGAACGCGGGTGGAAAACTCGGCATTACCAGGCCAAAAACGAGTTTCGTCCGGCCAAAGTTTGGTCTAAATTTTGGCCTAGGCTCGCCCAACTAGCGGAGATGCTCTTGGCTGCAGCCCACCCGCTAGATCCTTTTCTTTTCACCCAGCGACAGACTTCCGTTCGCACCAGAGAAAAAACCCCAAATCCCGTCGTCTCCAAATCGAAGAAAAGCAACAAAACTGGCAGAGGCCTCCATGCGGAAGAATTGGCCATCATCTGGCCGTCGGACTCACATCTCCGCGCTACCTCGTCCCGACCGCCAGCCTCCGCTCCTCCATGTTGTTGCTGTTGCGCGTGGCAGCGCTCTTCGCTGCCGTCGGTCTCGACGTCTCCGGCGCCGGCTGGGCTCTCGGCACTCGTCTAGAGCGTTGGTCTAGGCAGAGCGCGACCGTCGGCGAGCTCAGTTGGCTGGCTTCTCACATCTAGTCCTGAGTATTTTGTATGTGGACTGTGTTGAAGTGTATAAGTGGATTGCACTAGCCCTTTCCATTAGTTCGGACTTTTGGTTGCGTTGGCTAGTGCATGAAGCTTGACATGGTATCAGAGCCTAAGTTCTCGACTTCGAGTCCTGGCTTTCGCAATTTATCCTAAAATTGATGTTGACCCCTCTATGTCCACGTATAGGCCTCTTGAGTCATACGTGAGTTTCGCGCGTCGTCGCTCTCTTCCGGTTGCACGTGCTGACTTCTCCCCGTCACACGTGAGAGGGGGTGTTGAAGTGTATAAGTGGATTGCACTATCCATTTCCATTAGTTCGGACTTTTGGTTGTATTGGCTAGTGCATGAAGCTTGACAGACTGGAACTCGCCAGGATTTAGGTCGGTGGCATGCTGGGGTGGATATCCGGGGGTTGTGCTCTGTGCTGGGTCGCTGGGCGCCATGATGCGGTTGTCAGGGGCGCGTCCGTTCCTGTGCTACAACAGCTCGACACTGCCCGTTCTGATGGCGTGGATAGCCATTGATAGCCGCACACCTCACCCAGCTCTTCCCATAGTTGGGCAGCCGGTTGCGCCCGTCCCTGCTCTGTCTGGCCAGATCCGCTCTTAACCCTCGCATCCCGGTCCTCTACGACTGAATCAGGGTTCTCCATGTGAGGATTGCACGCGACGGTACCGTTGGTCGTCGCCGCCTCGATTCCATCGCCAGCGAAACTCCGGCCAGTTTATGTAATCGATCTAGATTCGATATTCGACTTTTTGCTTCGATTTCTGTGGGAATCGTGTGAAAAGGAGGACTATATAAGGGCAAGAAATCTGGAATAGATTTGGCAAGATCGGTGCACCGCCGTCATGCCATGGTCGGCCTCGCCCCTCCTATATGAGTGCGCGCGCTCCGGCGACCTTGACAGCTTCCCCATGCCATGGTCGGCCTCGCCCCTCTGTATGCGTGCGTGCTCCAGCCCTTCTCCGGCGACCGCGACAGCCTGCCCGGCGTTCTTCCTCCCGTTCGCCTCTGATCAAAGATCGACAAGATGATGCACTGCTTCTGCCCAATGTGCGGGCATGGGTGATCTTTGTAGTTGGCGTACTCGTTGGGATCCTGGCCACACCACTTGTTGCACGCGCACGGCACTCAGGCCCAACCGCTTGAAGTGGAGGTTCGGAATGTGTTGACATGTGGGAAAGAGCAGCGTGGCGTGGTCTAAGATGTGGTCGCGAGGACTAGGACCTGGTAGCCAAAGAGTGATTCTTTCCAGAAAAAGAGAAACCTGGAACATGGATTCTCACGCAAGATATAAATGACGATTTTCTTTCTGCAATATGTCATCAAATGATTGATTTTCTTTTCATCATGCATGATCTGGAGCATTTATTCCTGATTAAAGACTCGATTTATTCCAACAAGATTCTAGGAAACCATTTATATAATCTCTTGTACTAAAACTGAGGTAGTAGCTCTGAAGCATTGTTTTTTTACCACTGAGAAGGATCAACTGTATCTAAACTTGGTTTTGGAGTAAATGCCTGAAACTGTCATGGTGTTATCAAGCATTGCAACAATATGAACCAGCGCATGCCACTTATCTTTTTAAGCTGCCTACATTTAGATAATATTACTGGATATTTTTTCTATAATAGTACCATGTTCACTTGCACGGGAAAGCGGCTCTTTTTAAACCGCCTTGGCTGGCTCCAAATCGAGTTGATTTGGTATTTCTTGAATTAATTCAATATTTATTTTTGGGATTATTGATGGCATCATTCAAATCTTCTCAAGCCTTCCGGTACTTATTGTCATATCAATATTTTCTTATTTTCTTTTGTACTTGTAATAATAGTAAGTTTGATGGAATAATTCTTAGTGATGACTCTGAAGTAGTAGTTATTTTCTTAGTCGTTGGGTATTTAATATTTATTTATCCATTTAATTCATTGACATTGGCGTATATCTCTCAGAATAAATTAGGACAACTGAAGATATCTCATTAGAGTGGTGGAAAGAAATGAGAGATGTGACAATTTGTGGCCACATAGTCATGTGATTTGATCCATCGCAAGCCAGAGACGGTTCCTAGAGCTGGGTTATGTTATATTGCTTGTCTTTGTCATATATCTCTCAGAATAAGTTAGGACTGTACTAGCAGCAAAATGATACCAACTGATGATGTTTCGGTGCAAAGAGTCAATTTGTGGCCCCATAGTCATGCGATTTGATATGTAACAACACACGAATATTTTTTAGACAACCACCACGAGCAATGATGGCTTGCCAGATGTTCCATCGAATTTGACCCAACAACCATTTCTCACGGTGAGTCTGCCTCTATCTCGGATGTTTTGCCTTCCTCATCGAAACCCACCTTCTAGGCATCATTCTCCCCGTTCCACCAACTTTGATAGAAGCTCGCACCATAGCAACGCACGGGCATTCAACTAGTAGATAGATAGATATACCTAATACCTACTCCCTCCGTTTCAAAATATAAGATGTTTTAGCTTCGTGAAGAAAATGTATCTAGACTTGTTTTAGTATATAGGTTCACTCAATTTTGGGATGAATCTACACACTAAAAGAAGTCTAGATTTATTTTATTCACAAATCTAAAACATCTTATATTTTAAAACGGAGGGAGTACTTCTTTACTATTAAATCTATCTCTACTATATAATTTGTCTAGAGGTGGTTTTCGTCCTCCTAAACTTTCGTCCGTCGCGTTGGTTTTTCTCGTACGTTGTCCGGCCTACTCCCGTTAGCGAGCGAACCCTCAAGTTCCGTCGATGTCCTCAACCGAGTCCAGCACAAAAACCTCAATAGAATCCATTAGAAATACATATCCGCCCCTCTGTCGCTTTCATAAAAAGCTAAAAGCATTGATTCCAAGCCGTACGGGAACACCACCTCGTGGGCGGATCGGAGCCTGCAGCTCCGTCAGGCCAAGACTAGAGGCTGCAAACCACAGCCGGAACGACTAGAGGCGGCAGCGAGGCCATCCGACGACAGGAATCGCGATCTTGGCATGGCGCAGCCTCCAACTATGGCGACCACAGCCGGAACGACCGGAGGGAGACATGCGACGAAGCCATACGGCGACGGAACGGGAGACGCGATCTTGGACCAGAGGCGCGAGGCAAGGCTGTCCGGAAAAGGGAGTTGATCTTGGCATGGAGTAGCTCTAACTATGGCGATGAATTGACGCGTGACGTTGCGGCAAGGCCATCGGCTCCTACGGTCGTCGGCCTCGTGTTTTCGTCACCTCCGACAAAAGGCGCGAGGTTCGTCTCGGCCAAGCAAAGAATGAGTCAGCCTTGATTAGCAACTTTACGTCCCTGCATGGATGAAGTTTGTACCGTTCTCTGGTCTTCCATGCATTGGTCTGAAACGGGAGATGGAGCTCGCCTCCTCACCTTCATGGCGGAGGATAAGGAGCACCACAGGTGCCGCCTGCTACGCTGCTCCGACTTGACGTTGGCGGGCGCGTGCTTACCAGCCTCCATGGCTTCCGTCCACGCCCTTGTCCAGGTGCTTAGCGAAGTCGCAGTTTGCATGCTCGCCACTAGCTTCTCCGTCGCGATTCTGGAGCTCAGCTCCTACCTACCAGTGCATAGCAATTGCTTCTGTATGTGCTCATGCTGTGCTACGGAGGATTGAAGAATTTTGCATGGTCATTTGTCACTGGACAGCATGCCGATGTATCCAGCCGTCCCGATCATGATCAATATGGCAATGATAGATGTGCTCCGGTCTCGATTCATTGGGTTTGAGGGGTAGCGGAACACGGCAGAGATCCTGGCGGCCTCCGGCTGTCACAGGAAGCACAGACCTCCAACAGTGTCGAGCGGCAGCAAACGAGGCTTCATCCCTTGCTCTGCACTTGTGGTTGTCAACCATGTACTCCTTGTCGTTCTTCTATTCACGGTTAGTCTTAATTCATGCTAGCTCGTTGATTTATGTAGCTTCTGTTACAGCCTTTTTAGAAGTAAGGATGAGGATTTTCTTTTCATGGAAAGCGAGAGTATGAGACTTAGAGGCCCTTCCTGTTCCGTGTCAACTCAGTCCAGCTAGCTGAAAAAAAGGGAATGCAACACAAACGGAAGGAACAATTAATTTTTTTTTCTTTAGTCTAGACTTCTGTTTAGGTCGGTATTTCTTGTAGTAGGAATGAACCAAGTTCAGATTTAACCTTGGCAGATAAATTTGAGACGATTTAGATTTTGATGAATGGGGTTGTAATAATCTCTATTTGGCGAATTTAGGATTTTTTGTGAATTTGAGAAGGTTTAGATTTGATTCCAAAACTAACACATACATAATTAATTGGTGTTGTTGGACTAGACTGGAAAAATATGTACTCACTCCGTTCCAAGTTAAATGTCATTGCCAAGATTCATACGTATAACACATGACAAATCTGTGACATCTAATTCAAGAAAGAGAGGATATTAAACATAAAAATATTAGAATGAAACAAACAAAGAAAATAAATAAAAACCAAATACTTTTAATGCGTGTGTTTTTTAAAACTATAACAATCATTTTATTTATTTTTTAAATTTTCCGTTGCAACGCACGGACATTCGGCTAGTCTATACCTAATAATAAAGGACGAAGTGTTTCTACATATTACACCAAAATGCTATTTCTTTTCTTTTCGTTGGCCGAACCAGGTCTATGTCCTGAAAATCTGGGCTTCATACGTTAACTGGGCCACAACACGCGCAAGTGGTCGCTCCCTAAGCTAAACAAACAATAGCTAATTTGTAGGTCTGTACGCATCGACACGAGGACGAGTTAATCCCACCTCGCTCCTTTACAGTGGATCCTACCAATTCATATACGTTCTCAAGGTGCTTGAAATCAGCAAGCGATTGGAAATTAAAGAAGCAGCACCACTGTTGATTGATCTCTGAAATCAAGTGATAGTAGAAAGCAATTAAATTCCACATGTTCCCAGCGGGGGGAGAGAAGCCAAACTGGCTTAGACCGGAGGAAGACGAGGTGGGTGGGGAAGGTCCCAGACCAAACAAGGAGAATCAGACCGTCTCAATGGCGACGTGCGGAGGCGAACAGGTCGGGGACGAGCACATCAAAGACGGGATGGCGCTGGTGCTCATGGTCGAGGCGGAGGGAGCCCGCAGCGGCGGCGCGATGCTCTTGCAGGCGGTGGCGGCCTATGCACGGCCGGCGAGAAGGGGCGCTGAGGCGGCGGCGCTAGGGACAGACATGGAGAGGAGCAAGAGGCGCGATGGGAAATCGAAGAGATGGAGGCGATGGGGGTAGGTGATGACCGCGGTGCACACAAGGGCAGGATCCGCGGTACACATGACGTGCGACGAAGACATACGTGGGGGCCGCTAAAACCATGTTAAGTTTCTTTGTGTGTGCGTTTTGTGCTTAATGTCAAATTTTACTTTCCTATATAATGGAGGACCAGTTTATCATGTATGCCCCTTCCGCGGCACTGCAGATACTAGATGACGAGGATGTTTAGAGACTGAATAGAAGGACAATGATTTTTATTGCAGTCAGGCAAATCCAACTGCTGATCCCACTGATTGATTCTGCTAGCTCGAGCGCTGCCTCAACCTTGCTTGGCTGCCATGGACTATATCCACCACCTCTTCCGTGTTCTCATCACAACCTGGCTCAGCTACATGGGCATGGCCTACGGTTTCTCCTGGGACATAGAATCCTTGCTGCTGCACATGCGCTTCCAACCAACTGGATCTATGGACTCAATTAGGATACGTATGCATGCAGATCTATTATTGATGCATGACAACAGAAGCAATCTCTTCAGATGTCACTGTTTAAATTGCAAGTTAATTCTTTTGGATGTCAACAAATCCGGTAATTTCATTTTCCTAAAAAAATATCAGCAGCAAGCTCTATAGATGTGACTGTTTGAATTGCTCACTTCACAAAAAGATGAAAGAGAAGCATACTGAGAAAGAGGAAGAGGGGGTTTGGAGTAAAGAAATATTCTGTTTGCGAATTTGAACAATCAATTGATCGAGGAGCGCATGTCAACGAGCAAGTTAAAAAAAATATCTATGCTGCGACGTGTTATTGATTTAAAAAACTCACTACGACACAATAAAAAATAACTTTTTCCGCCGCAACGCGCGGGCATTTTGCTAGTACTATTAAAAGGCTTACAGGTCTTGATGGTTTGGTACGTCATTTTTAGTTTCCGATTCTACCCCTAAGTGTTGGTAAATATTAGCTTTTGCCACCGCTTAGTAAACTACACGGTTTGTCCATGGGCCCGGCTGAGGCTGGGCTGAGGGTCTGTCTCCAGACTCTATGTCAACATCCATCTACATACCCTCGTATATATACATGGCCGTGATGGTCTTCGGAGAACGAGGGCATCGCTCTAAACACTGACCCTGGGCCCCTCACGCTCCCTGCGTCAGCCGATGCCTCCTTCCACGCGTTCAGGGAGTTGCATCTCAGCCACAAGCGACGACTGGGGATGGGACCGCCTCCCTTGCTTGAAGAGGCTTTGGATCGAGTACCTGGTGGGCGTGGCAGAGCTGAAGCTCGACGTCGACGAGCTCGAGGAGCTGATGATCGTGGGCGCGCGCGACCTGCACTGCCTGGTGGTGAATGCGCTATGCATGCGCAGGCTCTGCGTTACAACTGCTCCAGCCTGGAGTCCGACAAGGGAGGAGCTGGCCATCTCCGCGCCGGCGCTGGAGGTGCTCACTTGCTCCAATATGTGCAATTTCCAGGCCTTGCAGTTCGACGCGCCGTCCGTTCGGGAGATCAGGAAGCTTCAGCAACGAGGCATCCATATGGATCATGAAGCAGGTAAATGTCCTTAATCTGCACCTGCGTGTCTGTCAGGTAAGCTTCAAACGCATACCCTATAAAGCCTCTAAATGTTCAACCTAAAATTTATCTAATCTACTTCACTGAGTTTGGTAGATCACCATCATTGTTCCAACTTCTGACATTCTTGGACAGTACAATCTGACTTTCAAATGTTTACTTCAGTTATTATATGTTTTAACCATCTTATTATGGTCAGAGTTAAGTTGGTTAAGAATATCGAGAAGTTCATCTAATTCACATCACTAGCTAGGTGCAGTTGTACCATGGATATATATGCACACGTGCTAACTAGCTTCCTTCACGTCGTCGGCACATAGCATATGGTCTATTATATATATTTAATTATTCTGCTTAAGGTCGTGATGGTCACCCCAGTTTTTCGTACGTCATACTTCCTAGGTCATGAAACGATCAATCCGATATGCTACACGCATCCATGAAAGTGGACCACGATGAGGGAAGCGACACATCTGGACATACATGTCTGTCGGCGGGCTTGTGTGGAGGGAAGAGCCCTGTGGCGCGCGTCAGTGAAAAAACGCGCAACAGGCGGTGGGCGAGCAGAAGCATAGCTTCGATTGGAGATTCGATGCCTCGGGAGCGGGCGTTTATTCAGCCGTGTAGGAGTAGCTTCGTCTTGACTTGCTCTGTGTCTCTCCCATAGGAGACCAGAGCGGCGACTCTAACCCTATCTCCCCTCCCCCCCCCCCCCCCCCACACCACACACACACACACACACCCTCGTCGCCGTCGAGCCCTTCCTTTCCTCGAAGCGTCGATGTCCATGCAGGGTAGAGCTCTCTATGGCAGCGGTGTGATTCGGTGGAGGCTCACGGGGCCTAGCACGACGACGACCGGTGAGCGGTGAACTCTTGCAGATGGAGGCCCCGATGAGTTCCATGAGTGGCAGTACGGCGGGCAAGCGGAAGCATGGCTTCGATTGGGGATTCGGTGCCTCGAGAGCGAGGGTTTATTCAGTCTTGTAGGGATGACTTTTCACTGGCGGAAGGTGTTGCATTCGAAGCACAATGGACAAATTTGACATCCAAAACTCGCGCAAAAATGTTGGTAGTACATAACAAGATACTACATATTCCAGATTTTAAGAACCCGTAGCAATCGCACGGGTATTCAGCTAGTTTATTATTAAAAGGCTTACGGTCTTGATGGTCTGGTAAGTCAATTTTTTTTTTCTAAATATACCCCTTTACAGATAGGAGATACTACACCTTTGCCACCGTCAAATGAATTTTCCTGGATGACGTGCGGCGGAGAAGACACGTGCGATTTGCAAGGGATCTCTTGCGTGCACGTCTGCACGACATGGACTACAATCCTGACTGGCAAGGGCATGCAAGCGTCGCACCACCGGAGACGTCGTCGGCCGGGCCAAGAACTAGGCGCCCACGGCTGAGCCCGTTGTGCTTCACGTCCAGCACATCGAAGTGCCGAGCACGCCGGCCGACGACAACATGCGTGAGGTTGGCAGGCGACCGGCTGGCCGGTGAGGTTGCAGAGCATGTCAGGGACCTGCCCGTGGAGGCGATTACAGGCAAGATTGAGCTTCTCGACACTGCTGGTAGGATCGAGCCAGAGTCAGCTTGTTCATTCCGGCAGCGCCATGGCGGCCAGCCAAGCTAGCCAATCCAATTAAACAAAAAATAGGAAAAACTAAAGAAGTACTACATCTTAACCGCGTAAGTCCTCCATGGACGAGTTGAAAAGGCTGGCCTGCTCGTGGTAGCGCCACGGCAACCCCATCTTCCACTGATTCTCCTCGAATGGTCTAACGGCTGCCCTGCATGCCCGAAATTGGATCTACCCAAAGCTCGTCGTGATTCTCCATAAAAAAATTCTGTCGACAGGTGATTTATGCCAAGTGAATGTATGAAATTTTAATAGTATCTTCTTTTCTGGTCAGTCTTTTCTGGTACTAAAAAAATGCCAACAGAATGCCATTTACTTACTCTTCGTTTCTTCTGTTTGGAGCAAAATTTAGAAAAAATAACATGATTTGATTGCTAGCTATTAGCAATAATGCTATCACTAGGATGGACTACTGTGCCTTCAAGGAGTTGATGAACAAGGGGACACCAATGTAAATTTATTGTGATATATCAACATTATGGTGTACCAAATGTTTGTGTTTGAGAGATTCAGACATACAAAGATTTCATAGAACACAATATAAAGTGGGATATATAAAGTACTCCCTCTGTTTCAAAATATAAGATGTTTTAGGTTTGTGAAGAGAATGTATCTAGACTTATTTTAGTGTGTAGGTTCACTCTAAACTCATTGAACCTACACACTAAAAGAAGTCTATATATACTTTCTTTACAAATCTAAAACATCTTATATTTTGAAACGGAGGAAGTAATAGTTTGCCACGGCCATCGGAATATAGGTGCAAACGAAAATGCCATTTTTTAGAGAGCTCTCCAAATGAACTTATGCATATTAAAAGTTGCCCCTCCATTCGACTTACTCTAAGGGGTTGTCAAGTACGAGATTCACGAATGGCCAATCCCTATATGGGAAACTTTCGGAAGAGATTGTTGGGTCTTCCGAATATAATCTATAGTTGGGACACCGTCACCTACGTTCACAAGGCCGACATGGCCGTGGACGTAGAGATCGCCCTCAACAATGGATGAGGTGCATGAGATTGCCATCAACCAACGCACGAGATCACCCTCGACGAGTGCACAAGATTGTCCTCGACAACACCATTCAAGTTTTCATACTTGTTGCACATGAGTTTGTAATCAAGGATGTTGGCCCCGTAGCAACGCATGGATATTATGCTAGCATATATACCTAATAATAAAGGACGAAGTGTTTCTTTCGGTCTAACACTTTTTTGAACAGATTTATTCTTCCACCAAAACCCATATAACACGTCCGTGCCACCGTACCGGTTGGAAAGGAAATAACAAACATAAATTCCGGTCGATTAGCAAACATTGTTTCCGTGTCCTACGTGCATTAGAACGTGTGAAAATAGGACTATAGATTTTTTTTTTTTGCACAACGGAACGCCCCAGAAGGGGCTGGAGCCTTTCATTAATTATTCAGAGGGTGTACAATGAAAATACAGAAGACCCCATTACAACAGCAAATAACGCATGGGTCCCTGACATTTGTAGATAGGACCTTGCTAAAAAATCGATCTTTGCAATCTAGTCCTATCTCTTCCCCGCTGTGGAGCAGAGGAAGCCGAGCGCTGCAGCCATGGTCGGAGGCGGGGACGAGACCACTTGTCTCCGGCCCAGCGAAATCCTCAGCGCCCAACTTCGAAGGGGGCCTCCGAATGGAGGTTGACTTAGTGCCGGAGCTCACCGGCTTAGAATAGGCCACCTCGGCCATGAGAATCGGCGTCTTCATGGGCGCCATTGAAGTTCTCCAGAGAGGATTGGCTCCTGCGTTCCTTTGCCGACCTGGCCAGCAGCTGACTCCACTCCCTTGTTCCCCCATCCCCACCGCGGAGATCAAAGAGAAGAGGGGAAGCAGAGCAAGCAGCGAAACCAGAGCAGCAGTGGCACGCCAGCATCGAAGCAGAGAAAGCGGCTCACCTTCGAACCCTAGGAACCTGCCACGGACCAGGGGAGGTGGGCGTAGATGATGACGATGACGACGCGCCGGGGCAGAGCACCGCTTATTGAAAGAGGCCCCACCAGATCTGCCTTCAAAGCCGAGCTTCCACCATGGGAGCTTCTTTGTCAGCAGCGGTGGAGACCGTCTGGCACCGCGGCGGAGCGCCAGACCAGCAGGCCTCTGAAGGAAGGGGAGGACGGCCTTATTGTCGGAGATGCCATACTCCAGCCTCCTCCCAAGCCGCTGCTTTTGCCACCAAAGCAGGGCAGCGAGGACGACGGGGCCATGGACGCACCGAGCTCTGCCGATGAAGCTCGGCGACCTACTCCCATACGGCACAAAGGCACAAGATCTACAAAAACTAAACCTAGATCCTATTCTACTGAAGCCGGCGCCTTTCTTCAGCCTCCACCGGACGGCATCGCCGCCGGAGGGAGCATCAGATCGGCCCGGTGGCGGTGGGTCGACTCTCAAGGGGACTATAGATTATAGCCTGGCCATCTTACGAGCATACATTGCTACCCGTGTGAAAATAGGACTATAGATTATAGCCTGGCCATCTTACGAGCATACATTGCTACCATTGTGTCATGGGCCGGTACAAACGATGTGTCCAAGCCGACGGAAACAAGGACAAATAGGCCCGGTTTGCTTTGAGCGATGGAATAAATGGCAGACATAAGTGCGATCAAGACCGTATACCACTTATGTTTAGTCCCACCCTGCTTCCTTGACCACTGCCCGCCCGGTTTATATACGTTACCAAATTATCTGATATCAGCAAGCTAATTCGGAAACATATAGCAGACAGCAGACGTCATAGCAGACAGCAGACGAGACGGTTGCCTAAATAATCTCTGCATGTGCTCTCAGCTAATTAAACGGAAAAGGAGGTAGGTAATACAAGACAGACAGCTGCGGTGGAGCTTGGTGGGGTGCATAATTAAAGGAAGACTACACCGATGATGGAAACTAAACCCATGGGGATATACGAAGGTGTGAAGGCTTGGATATCTTTGGTTTTCTATTTTCCATACAATTTTCATAAAAAAATGTGCATTTTTACAATACTAAGTGAACCACGCAGCTCACCAAAAACCATCTGGCTCCTGAGAAAACCATGTTTCGACATGTTTTCTGGTTTGGTCAAAGGGGAGTCTGTTGTGCTTAACAGACTGTTGAAGTCGCCACTTTCCTTTTTCCAATTCAATCGACGATCGGGTCCGGGTTTTTAAACTATGAATATTTAGTTTGTGGGTCCATTCTTCACACACGCGAGATGGAAGACAAACCGATCATGGGTGGAAGATGGGGGGTAAGTGTAAAACTCGGATAGTGCTGATCTCAGAGCTCGGGGTCACCCGTAGCAACGCATGGGCAATTTTCCTAGTCTATATCTAATAATAAAGCACGAAGTGTTTCTCCCGGTCCAACACTTTTTTGGACAACTTTGCCACAATGCCACACATAAGTCACATATATAATTGTTCAATTGTTTTTTATATTCAGAACGATTCGTCAGCCAGCCAATTTTATCCCTCGGCGGACCGCTCGCAGTCACACGCCGCCTGCATCTTCCGGTCAAACCACCACGGCCCTAGGTCAGTGACCGAGCTCCGCCCGCCGCCTGCTCCATCGGTCCTTCCCCGACTGCCCCGCCGCTTGACGCCCGTCTCCTAGATGGCTGGCTCCATCCACCACATCGTACTTTCCGACAAGGCCAATCCCCAAGCTCTCTCTCATCAAATCCAATCTGTTCTATTCTATTGTAGATCAATTCCATTCGGGCTTAGAAAATCTGCAATATTCAGACCATTTACCATGTCTTGTGATTTATTTTTTCACTGGATGCAGAATAAATTAGGAATTGAAACATGGTTTCTGATTTTTTTGTGCAACTTAGGTTGCCGTACCCTGCCTGAGCCCACCCGTGCGACATCACGCCACAGCTGGCGAGCTGCGAGCCCCACTGTTTAGGCACAGAGCTGATTGGGAATGGCCTCCATCTGGTCGCGCCCTATCGCCGTCAGCCGCTCCTTGCCAGAGCAGAGGCAGTGACGGTCACTCTACCTGAAGCAGTTACTCCAGCCTTTCGTGAGAAATGATTCAAGGAGAGGCCAGACAGTACGATGGAGTTCCTCTCTTCCTGGCCTGCAAGGCCATGGAAAGTTGGAAGAGTCGACTTTTGAAGGCTTCATGATATATGTATTTTTTCCAAACCACCAAGTTTATATCTCTCACTAATGCTGCTCCTGGTATGCCTATTTCTTGCATAAATCTTAGAGCACGTTTCTTGGAGAAATTGATTGTAATAATAACATTATATTAGTACTAGAATTGATTATAAAAAAGCAACTGCATTTTGTCACAGCAGTGGAAAGATTTCTATAAAAAAAAGTGTAATGTTCTTGGTTAAACTGTGAAGCCAAAATAGTTAGAGACTTGAGAGGCCGACATATTTGTATACTGATAATTTTAATAATGTTTTGTACTATATTCTGTGGAATGGGAAGCAAGTCAATGACCCCTGACCAGTCAACGTTTAGGAATTATTTACATTAAGTCGAAACAATGCCGAGTTATCATAGTTGTATCCACCTTTAAGTTTGTTATCTTGTGATCTTGAGCATACTACTAAAGAAACTTTGCAGGCATGCAACATCAAGATCATTGTGCTTAGTGGATGAATTTAGTAAGGGCACTCGGTGAGATCACAAAAAATCTCAAATCCTCCTTCCATTCTCAACATGATTCAATATTAGATGGCTCATTTTATTTGTGATTCTATGTAGATGGTATTGGGCAACTTAGAGGGACTATCAGTCATTTTTCAAATTGTGATTATCCTCCAAAGGTTAGGTAGCCAACTTGGTAAATGTTACTATCGAATATAAATTTGATAGTATTGCTTGTATGATCTTCTTTGCAGCCACACTTTGAAGTTAAGATCATTATTTCAAAGTTATTTAGCTTAGATTTTCTGCATTTCTAGCTTTGTGTTTTATTTTCACTTCTTTATTGGTTAAATTAGGCATTTTAATGCTATTGGTTACTTTGACATTAGAGTTGTGAATAATGGTACCGGAACAATGACCCCTATCAGGTTGTAGATTTGTGCATTTTTAGAACCGAATCTTTTGATTCATGATAGACAATAGCTTTTTAACTTGAAAATAAGATATGCAGAAATCTCCAGTATTGCTTGATGGTAGTATAGAACACTGAATGCACAACAAGCGCTTCTAAATCATATTGATATTTGATGCTTTCAAGTTTCAAGCATGAGGAACACAGTGTTGTCAGTGTATGGTTCTATATTTTTAATAGGGACTGGTCCTTTTGTCAACACGTCTGATGGAGATCTTCACCGGTGACTACTTATCACGGGTTAATATTTGTCGGATATGATCGGACTGTTCTAACCTTGCAAGAAGGCAGATACAGGTGAGCGCAACACTAGGGGCATGCGAGGGGAGCGGCTAGCCTCAGGAAATTTCCTGACCTAAGAGAGGGCGAAACAGCTTGGCGTTGTGGCCTAGGACAAATGAAGACCGAGTGGGGATGTCATGTTGGTATTGCAAAGCTGTTAATGACAAGATTTGTGTTCTTTGCAACTCATTACAACAAATTATGGTGTTTTATGAAAAATAGATCATGGTTGTGGTTATGCAAAAAGCTTCATTCTAGGTCTCTCCAACGGAGATTTTCTCTCACATGCACTTGTAAGATAGTAAGCATTACACACACACGTAATGGTCGTATAATAGACCGTAGCAACGCACGGGCATTCAGATATATATATATATATATATATATATATATATATATATATATATATATATATATATATATAATAAAAGACGAAGTGTTTCTTTCTGTCCAATTTTTTTTAGGCCGATTTACCCTCTCACTAGATCACATATTACCAACCGTACCACCCCTAAGCGAACCGTTGTTGCTGCAACCTGCCCTGAGTCAAATCCACGCCAGATCAGAAGAAGTGACTGACTCTTCTCTCGTCACTTCCTGACCCCTCCTTGAGAGTCGACCTTCTTCCTCCTTCGCCGCCCCTCTCCTCCCTCCCCGCCGGTGGCCACGCCGACCGGAGTCGAGATGGAGCAGGTGGTTGGCTTTTTTTGTTTTTAGTAGTTGTAGATCTAGCTTTCGGTGTTGTGCCCTTGTGCCGACTGAGGGTAGGTTGGAGATCTCCGGCGGCCAGATCTTCCACGCCTCATGCACATTCTGCCTCACGACGCCCCACCGGCGTGTGGTGGTGTCGGTGGAGTGGAACCGCACCTGCATCCCTCTCAATAAGGACCGTCCGCGGTGCTTCAAGCCGGTCCTTCTGGATCGAGGCCAGCTTGATGCTGCCCCTCTTCCCTCCACTGCTGTTACTGTGTGGTGGAAGACCGCAGCTCGCCGTCCAAATAAGATCCTGGGCTCCCTCTGCTGCTTCTTCTTAAGGCCTCCTCCTCCAACTTAAGGCCTCCTCCTCCAACTAGTGGCAGAAGTTTGGAGGTTGATGTTGGCCAGTGTTCTTCAGGTCAGTGGCGGGATGCTCGCGATGCTGGAAAGGTTAGTGCTAGATCTGCTTGTCTCTCTCCTCTCTTCAACCACCATGGTGGTGGGCAGGGGGAGCATGCGAGTATCTTCTGGCACGATCCTCTCCGTTGGGGAATTGCTGCAACCTTGTGGAGCTCATCAGTAGAGGACTCCTGCCGGCGATTTCTGCCTTGCCTCTGCTTCTTATGGCCGAACGGCGGTCCTCCTCGGCCACGGTCTGGTGGCCTTTCTACCTCCATCAGGGAGGCCTCTCCTCTCCGGCGGAAGGTTCTTCGGTGGCGGCGCATCAAGTGGTTCGTCCCCGATGGCGACGTCGCTGCTTCTGCCGGCGAGCTTGTCCCGGTGCTGCGGTGGAGAAGGTCCCTGAGGATTGGATTGCTTTTCATATTTTGTTTCTGGGGTCTTTGGTGTAAAAGTGGAGGTTCTGGTTGTAACTTTCTTTCAATTTTGGACCTCCTTGTAATCTGTAAACCCACCGCTAATTAATGTGCAGCTCTGGGTCCTTCGTGACGCTACCCCTTGCTTCAAAAAAAAAAACTAAGCGAAAAAAAGTTTCAAAAGAATCACAACCAAATTGCCCTCCCACTAATATCCACCGAGCCACCCTTGCCCGTACAAATTTTAAAAAAAAACGCTACCCAAGTGCTGCGGTGAGTACAAAGGGCCGGCCCACTTCTATCTTAGTTCCGATCGAATCAAAATAATAGTGCAGCCATACATGCATCAATGAGAGGAAGCATTAAATAGTCCCATATAGCTTCCTTAAACAAAATCCCACCAATTTATATAGGATCGGAAAGTGTCTGGAATCAGTAAGCTGACTCAGACTCAAATAAGTTGCACCATCGTGAATTCAAATGTGGTCGACGCCCGTCAGGAGCTTGGCCTGCAAGGCTAGAATGGAAGGAGGACTTGCACGGCTGTAACTAAAACATGATTGGGAACTTCCATCCTAGGACAAAAGAGGGCTTGCACGGTATTAAGCCGGATTTATGGGAATAATAATTAAAAGAAGACATGAACAGGCTCTCGACAGTGAGAAGGTGGAAGCTAGAAGCAAGAGAGAGGGATGCTGAAGGCGTGGATGCTTTGCTTGAACCGGTCATCCTTCTCTTTTTTTTTAATCCATTTTCTATATTTTTTGGAAAGTGAAGGAATAAAGTGGGTTTGGAGAAAAATTAACCTAGATGTCAATCGATTAGGGAAACATTTGGATTGACTAATTTTCTTATCCGCCATTTATTAGGGTGAGGTTTTGACGATGTCGTAGTCTCAAGAAGGCGTCGACAACGGCGTAGGAGCACGACAAGGAGAATTGGGTGAGGTTTTGTACAGACGATGCCTGATTTCCCTCAAAAAACACAATAGCAATCGAATCTTGTCTTGCTTTTCTTCTATGTTGTCACTGGTTTGGTTCGGGAGTCGATTTGTAGAAGGAGAGCAAGACAAAAGAGGCTGCACTCGTGGGTGTTCTAGAAGTGCAAGAGCGTCGTGATGCCCTCACCCTCACTAGCATTGTACAATTTGCTGCCCTCGTGGAACGCTGATGCGAAGGGGTGCGCAACGCGGTGGCTGGTCGAAAAAGGATGCGGCAATGGAAGATACATGCGGCAAATACCAGTGACGTCGGCTGCAAGAAGGCAAGTAAGATATGGTCAAGAGGAGACAAGCTCTGATCTTACCTTGCTTGCCATTGTTAGAGATAGTATAGAATACGAGTTATATTTTCTCAGGACTTGTAGTCCGTTTCTAGATCTTGTACCGTACGCATATAAATAAAGGTGTCCAGGGCCTCGGTAGTTATCCGAGTAGACCCGTCGTAACTTTGACATGGTATCGAGAGCCTCAACTTCTAATACATCTACCTGATCGCTAAACAACTGAGCCGTTCCATCGTCGACGTAGTCTTTCTTCCCCGCGGGATCGCCATGACCTCCTCCTCAAGCAGCAGCGGTCCTGTGATCAACCTCGGCGAGCCCCCGTCTGACAAATTGACGCGGGGCAATTATCCACATGGCGTGGACAGATCATGCCCACAATCCGCGAAGCACAACTCGTCGGCCTCATGGACGGGACTGATACGGCGCCGCCGAAGATGCTGGCCGTCGCTCCCGCCGATGCTGATAAAGACGAGGAACCAAAGATGGTGCCCAATCTTGCGTACGCATCCTGGCTGTCCGGGATCAGATCGTACTCGGTTATCTCTTGAAATATCTCTCCAAGGAGATCCTCACCCACGTCATCCGGATCGAGAGCTCAACCGGTGTATGGCACGCGGTGGAAGAGATGTTCGCCTCCCAAAATCAATCCAAGGTCACGAACCTTCGCATTGCTTTGGCGAACACGAAGAGATTTCAATTCCCAAATACCGCGGCGTTCCTGTACAAGATGCAAGGCATTGCGTACGAGCTTGCGGCTGCCGTGCGCCCTGTTCCAGATGATGAACTAATCTCGTTCATCTTGGCCGGCCTCGGCCCCGACTACAACTCCCTTGTTGCTGCCCTCGGGATAGTGGCCAATAAGATGCAGCAGAGCGAGCTATTTTCTCATGTGCACGCCTACGGTCAGCGCCAAGAGATGCTCGAAGGGCCGCCAGGTAGAGGCTTTGAGACGTCCGCAAACGCCGCCTCTCGCCAACAGCGTCCGGGTAATTTCAGCGGCAACAAGGGCGGCCGAGGTGACTACCGCAACAACCGTGGTGACTACCGCGGTGACTACCGCCGTGATGATCGACGTGATGACCGACGTGATGATCAACGTTGTCAAGGGCGAGGCGGTGGACGTGCTACACCTCTAGGAGGGGGACGCGGTCGCGGACGTGGCCGTCAGCGTACGACACCATGGGTCGACGTCGCATGCCAGATTTGCAATGGAGAAGGCCACACTGCCAAGGATTGTTGGTGGCGTTTTCCGGACGATGGCGATGACTCATATGATGACAAGGAGGCTCATGTGGCATCATATTGGAGTGGACACAAATTGGTACTCTGACACCGGTGCCACACATCACGTCACGGGCGAACTCAATAACTTGACCGTCCGCGAAAACTACAAGGGCTACGACAAGGTCAACACTGGTGGGTATGGTATGAATATTTCTCATATTGGTCATTCAATTGTTCGTAACCCTGTTCAGAATTTTCATCTCCGCAATATTTTGCATGTTCCAAATGCTTCAAAAAATCTTCTATCTGTTCATCGTTTCACACTAGATAACCGTGTCTTCATAGAATTTCATCCTTTCTTCTTTTTGATCAAGGACCAGGACACACGAAAAATAATTCATAGAGGGAGATGCGTTGGCGGTCTTTATCCCCTTATCTTTTTATTGGAGTCGTCCACCCACCCACAGAAGCATGCGTTTGTTGCCGCCAAGCCTTCTCGAGCGAAGTGGCATAGTCGTCTTGGTCATCCATCTTTTGTCATTGTTAGTCAAATCATTAGCAAAAATAAACTCCCCTACATTAAAGATTCTAGCATCGAGTCAGTTTGTGATTCATGTCAGCAGGCTAAGAGTCATCAGCTTCCATATGTTGTGTCCACTAGTGTTTCTACAGCACCTCTTCAATTAGTTTTCTCAGATGTACGGTGCCCTGCTCCCACTTCTGTTGGACGTCATGATTACTATGTAAGCTTTATTGATGATTATAGCAAGTTTACTTGGATTTATTTGCTTAAGAAAAAGTCTGATGCCTTCTCTGCCTTTGTAAACTTTCAAAAGCTTGTTGAGCGTAAGCTTGATAAGAAAATCCTTACCGTTCACACTGGTGGAAAACAGGCCTCTAGTCCTGGTCCGCAACGGGCTCTAGTCCCGGTTTTGGGCCTGGGACTGCAAAAACGGGACTAGAGCCCCCCCCCACTAGTCCCGGCTCGCTACGGACCGCGACTGATAACAACCACGTGGCTGTTTTAACGCCGCGGGGGGCGGAAACCCTCTAGTCCCGGGCCGTAACACCACCCGGTACTATAAGGTTTCCTGCTGCGGCAGAGAATCGTGTGTTTCTCTGCCGCTGCAGAGATTGTGTATTTCCTTTTTTTGCCATTTCATTCCCTTTTCATTTTGTGTTTCACTATAATTTCAAACATATATTTAAGTAAACATATTCTACGCTACTACATACATAGTACACGTTGATGCATCTATATAATTAATCGATCCCTTGCAAGCATACATCGATGATATATATATATCAAAAGGAATAAATGTTTTAAAATTACATGGTCATTGATGAATATATATATCATATCAACTACATGGAGATCACTAAGGCAAATTGAGTTTCACGTCATCCGAATAATGCTCTCCATGTACATCAAGGACTTCCTTCATCATAAATCCCGCCAACTCCTCTTGAATTGCTCTTATGCGCTGGTTTGGCTCTAGTTTCTCCCGCAAATCATAGATATAGTGTGAGTCAACTTTCCGCTCACTGGTCAACTCGCGGATGTACTCGCAGACGTAGTATCCACATAAATAAGTTCTCGGTGGTTGCTGTAATCTCTTCACCATTTTATAAGTTAACTCCTCTTTGAATGAACCTGGTATTTTCTGTCTGAGCCGTGTCCAACACCTGCTCGGCAAAGAAAATGAACAAAGGAGTTATTAGTTACTTGATATCAGGAAATGAATGAAAGAGGACGATATAATGCGAAAATGATTGAAATTACTTATGGAGCATTGCTTTCATGTCGCTCCACTGCTCTTGGTCCCAACTTAATGAGTCGTGGACTTCAACTAGGAAGTTGTCAACTTGAATGTTTAGCAAGATCCAATGGAATCTGCGGACGTTTACATAAACACACATGCATAGCTCACCCAGTAAGCAAAAATAAAATGTGTACAAGATATAAACACTCACTTGAAGTTGTAAGGAAATAGTATTTCCTTAACAAAATTATTCTTGGTTAAGAACCTGCACAGGTCTTCCTCCACGTACTTGGGGTGATTCTTTAACGTATATTCATTAACGATATATGGGCCAATGAACCCAACCTCGTATCTTCTAGCTCTTTTGCATTCAAGCATCTTCATTTTGCAGAATATAATATCATCATACAAAAGGATATATAGTTAGGATAATATATTAAATGCAATGAACAAGCTGAGCTACAAACTTAATTATAGAAATAAATCACTTACAGACAGTAGCAACCAATGATAGATTTGTCGAGGGCGCGCTGGTTGTATAACTGAAACAGTTCGGTCATTTGAACCTGTATCGAGTATGGTTTGAAGTGATGCTCCTTTCTAACGTCCACCGGAAACCAATCTTTCTGATGCTTTTTTCTGCTTGCGATATGTACCATTCATGCAGATTTCGCATATGTGTGGATAGACGCGCGAGCTCCTCATTACTGACTAGAGGCTCCCCTTGGACATACTGCCGTACTATCTGACCCACTGGCGTATCTTCATAGCCTAAATATTGACCAAGAGACATATTTGCTTTGGTAGCAAGTGTTTTGGCCCGCGATACAGTGATTCCCATTAGTGCAGCATTATTACGGGCTCTGGGGTCCATTATTTGCATGTCCATATCCATTTCAGCTCTGAAGGCCTTGTCGAGGTCCGAAATGACTTTGAGCGGGGCGACCGACTGATTCTTCTGCGCTCCGAGCTGGGCAACTTGCTTCCCGCTCTTTGCACTTGTGATTGTTTTCTTGTTTGCTTGCTTAATAATCTCCCGGTCATAGTCTGATTCCAGATTCATCGATATCTAGGATGGTTGCTCAAGAAAGGACTTAGCCCACTTTTTGGGTTTTTCATCATATACCGGCTTTGGCTCAGGCTTTTTGGGTGCAAAATGCGCCTTAACTTGGGCAGCCACATCCGCGTTAGTTTCCTCATCGGTCTTGTCATAAGGTCTCTTTGGAAGAGTCGGAGAGATGTCGACTATCTTCGTCGTTTGACCTTTCTTCTACATGGGGCACGGGGGAGTGTCGAACTTCCGTTTATTCGACGAGGTAGTAGTATTACACGGAGGCGGAGGCGGAGATCGAGTATTGCACGGAGGCGGAGATCGAGTTTATGTACTCCTGCTGCGGCGATCATCAGCGGGGCAGGGTGGACTTGGAGGTTGGCGATAATCGGGTTGGGGTGGACTTGGAAGTTGATGATATTTGATGCGGGGTGGACTTGGATTCCTCGGAGTCGGTGGCCTTGGCGTCAAGCCTGGAAACTTGATGTACTTCTTATTCCATAGAATGATGTTGCGCTTGACATCTCCTAGTTTCGTAAGGCCTTCAGGCGTAGCTGTAACATCCCAAAAATATTAAACTAGAATCATTAAACTCTAATCATCAAAATTAGGGTTAACAAAAACTTTTCCAATTAAAAATACGAAAGCATTCATATGTGTATGCATTACAATTTGGATTCTTTTGAATTGCCTTATTTTTGTGTTTATTTGCTTGTAAAATGATTCTTAGGTGAAATAAACATCATCTAAACAACCCCCACACTTTCCCAAAGACAAACAAATCAAAACAAACAAACTAAGTGAATGGTCACTTTGGCCAAATTAACTCCCATGCCTACTTTGGCTATCTCTAACTTTCAGAACTTAACAGAAACTTGTATGGATCTTTGCACCCCTTGATAGTACTCATAACAAGGTACCAAGGCCCACTTTTTGATCATGCAAAAACATTTAAAAGCTTAGTTTAAATGACAGTTTAAAATTGAATCTATTTCATATGGGAAGATCCCACTTTTCAAAAACCACTCAAACGAGCTCAATTTTTAAAACCCAAGCATCCACAGAATCGTCAACACATGCCTAGCACACCCACCAAAAATCTTTTCAAAATTCAAAACTTGAGTTCATGCGGCCATTTCATCAAACAGGTTGCAGATGCAAATCAAACAAAATCAAAACACTATTTTGAGCAGTGTTTTGGGCCTAACTGGTTCCCTCTCTAGATCACATCACCCTTAGTATATCATCTAGCAACCTTAACTAAGCTCTAGCCCCACTGTAAGCTTGCCAATATCATCAATGGTGAACAGGACGAGAGCACCCATGTCACCCCAGTGTGGACAGCAAGCTAGGAGAAGAACTAGCCGTGCCAACCTTGTCTGGGAGGTAGCCCATGCCTCATCGCCCCTCTTGACCAGCCCTAGCTCGAAGACAACGCCCAGAACCGCCAGGAACACCGCGTCCGTGCCGTTGTCGACCATGCCGACGCGCGCCGCAGAGCACGCGCTGTTCCCACGCAACCCGACCACCTCGAGCCCTTGCTGCCTGCCAGCATGCACCCCACCGTCCCAGGAGACCGCCAGACATGCCCATTTCACCGCCGGTACCCCGTAGCCACCGCTCTCTGTAGAGTTCGCCGCCTCTACCTCGCAGAGCATCGCGCGTTCCCGACCGTTTGCCACCGCCCCTACAAGCGCATTTAAACCTTACAGCATCTCCAGGAGACAACTAATCGATCGCCACCCTCGGCCATGCCTCTAGCCGCCCGTAGTCATGTCGCCACAGTCGCCTGCCCATCCCTCTCGGTCTCGCCGTCGAGCCTATAAAAGGAGGCCACCCCCAGCCGATTGAAGCACACCATTTCACTCCCCTCACCTCACTGATAGTTCCACCCCTTAGCCGGAGCAAGGCGAGCAGCACATCGCCGGAATTTGGCCGGAGCTCGCCGCTGTAGAGGAGAAGAGGAGCCGTTGATTTCATCCACCCCAGGAGCTGCCGCGACCACCCCTGAGTTTGCCGTCGTTGACTTCGTCGTTCGCCCGCATCGCCGACCCTCGCCTGAGCCCCGGTGAGCCTCCCACGACCCCCACCTGCCGCGTTAGGGTTCTGTCTCGCCGGCGCTGCCCGACGTGGACGACGAGTCATAGCCGTTCGATTAGACTTAGATCGTGTGGCCGATATCTCCCCGTATCGCTTCGCGTTTAAAGAGCCACTGACTGGTGGAACCCCCTGTCAGCTGAGCCCCGCGCCGCAGAGTGACACTGGGCCGGCCCATTACCCCTTCCCGCGCAGCCCACTCGTTTGAATTTAGATTTTTCTATTTAGATTCAAACTCAGTTCTGTACCTAGTTTCAAAAATCAACCCAGCTCGATTCAGTGAACCAAATTGAATGAAACCAATTTTGTTAGAAAGATATTAAAATGCTTAATCCAAGCCCGTTGGATTCAAATCATTTGGATCTGTAGATCAACCTTGGTAAAAATAACAAGGAAGAACCTTTTCTTCATTCAAACATTTTTCAAATTTAAACCATAATAGCTTTTGAGTTGATTCCAACTCTCAAAAATCACATTTGATCATACCTTTCAGAATATATAAAAACATATGGGTTTACTTACAGAAATAATGTTCAAGTAATAAAAGAATGCCACATAGGCATTTCTAGTCACTTTATTTATTTAAAATAAAAGGGTTAAACCTTATTAAATTGTGACAGCACTTTAAATCACATTACCATGGACTGAAATATGTGGTGATGACATGTGTCAACATGATCCCATGTTTGGTTTGGAGAATATTAAATCTTAAGTAGTTTTTCAATGAGTAGAAATTACTTTTCTAAAAATAAATAAATAATACAAATGCTTTAATATTGTAATATTAGTGATGATGCTAGATCATCTATAGAACCCTTTTTTGTGATGATTGAAAGCAGTTAAGTATTGTTTGGTGATTATGTACCTCGTATTTATTCATAGACGCTAGTACCGACCAAGGATACGAGGAGGAAGGAGGATACTACGAAGAAGAAGCCGAGGAGAACTTCAACCACTTCTCTGCTCAAGGCAAGCTTATACTAATACTTGCAAGCTAACACTTGCAAGATATTCTACTTTAGCAAGCCTTACTAATCAAGTTGACCTATGCAAGCTAATACTTGCTTGTTACCATGCCAACTATATGCCTTAAGCATATGTGATCATACTCACTTGATTAACCAATCCTAGTTTTACTTGCAAGCTTTCTACTTTATTTCATTATCAAAGATTTTCTCAAAGTTTACTTAAGTGACTTGTAGATTCTAGGAAGATAATTGAAGGTTGCATAAAGAGCATTAAATTTGGCCTAAGCTAGAAAATCTTGATGTCATCCTAAGGCATGAGATTGAACCTAGTTAAACTACACTAGTTTACCACCCCTCATTAGTAATCACCCCACTTGTAGATGCTAGTGCTAAGCATAAAAATTATCAACTTTAGATGGGAATACTTGGTGGAAATGGTTATGAAAACCTTAGAATGATGAGTCATTCTACTGAGATGTTTTGACATGTGTTTCCGAACACCAGATGATTTGGAGGATGAAAATGTTAAGGCATGAGACTTAGCCCTTTTTAAAACTGATGGTTGTCTGGATGCGATACCATTCCAATTTTACCGTACAACCACAGTACCCGAGAATTGGGTAGGACTTGACTGGAAAATTATATACCTTAGTATTGGTTCCCTCACGGCCAAGGTCTGAGCTGAAGCTACCTTGTGAAGATTGTCCACCTGTGCAGTACCCAAGATGACAGTTGGTCATGGTTGGGAGGCCAAACTCATAGGAGAGGTGCCTATACTAGGGCGTGTAATTGAAAGGTTAGGATTGATTATCCGCATACTGAGTATGGTGAATTCAGGATTTGTTCCTGACGTATGTATCGAATGTTGTGGTGAAAGTGTACAAATCTCTACAGAGTGTTCAAACTATTCGAATAGCCGCGTCCGCGGTTATGGACAGTTGGAGTGGCCATACTGTTCCCTCGTCAGATGTTTTCAAAATGACTTGTGAAATGAATTGAGATCTTGACTTGACCACAACAGGGTTGTGATATGAAATTCAAGTTCCCACTTAGGTGTTATAAAAACTTGACTAGCTTTTTCTTTCTTCTGAACTTAGTAGAGGTAAATCTGGCTTTTTGCAAAACAGCCCTAGAGCTTAGTGTCCTACTACAAAACCCCCCTTCACTTGTTAGTATTAGTTTACGAGTACTTAAAGAGTACTCATGGCTTTGTCCCTGGCTATTCCCGTGGCCAGACTATAAAGAGGAGTACCAGGATGATGGACCCCAGGAAGGTTACGACAACTAGGATCATCTCCCATCGTCAGCATTGCCTGTGACCCCGAAGATGGAGCTTCGCCTACGCTACCTTTATTATTACGTATTTCCGCTGCTTAAGTTATATTAAGAACTGGATCATGAGATCATTATTTGTGTAAGACCTTATGTATGGTTTGTAATGGATGATGTACTGTGGTATCCAATTCTGTTATGTATCGCAAAAATGGTAATCCTGGGATTGAGATGTATGGCATAACAGGCATATGGGATTAAAAATTTGGGTGTTGACAGTAGCGATTTCAATCTCTAGGTCCGCAAAATCCTCCACTATGTCATCCACCGTGACACAAGCATAGCCTGATGGAATCGGAAGTGAATGGTGGGTGCACCAGGTAGACAAGGTAAAGCAGTGTTTATCGCCACCTTGAAGAACAGGTTGTTCATTGGCTGATGTAGCTCACATTGTGCCATGTCTCTGAAATCATCCACGGGGTAGTGAGGAGCCGGTGCATCATCCAGCAATGCTCTATCATTAGCCCGGACCTCCGTGGAAGCCACGCTGCTTCTCCCCTGGCTAAGATCCAATGCAGGATCATCAGCCCGCTGGTGAGTTAACGACGGCGGCCTTTGGCTAATTTCATGCATGAGGTTCTCCAGATCAGCTAGGTCCTGCTCTACCCTGGAGATCCGGTCTGCCTTCCGGTCCTTCTTTCTCTGACGGCTTCTGTAACTGGCCTCGTACTGAGGAAACCCTTTCTTCCAGGAGACACCGGCACCTTTGCCTCGTGTTCGTCCTCCCTTTTCAGGATTCCCTAGGGCGCGTGTCAGCTCGTCGTTCTCTCTCTCTCGGGGCGGAACAATCCCAATTGAGCATCATTCATTGCTTGAATAAGGTCTTAGGAGGGTTTTAGAATTTTTTCATGAAATAATGTCTTCCTTGTTTCTAGGTCCAACGATCCCCCGTGCCTGTACCACCAGTGATTTGACCTCTCGGGCCATCCATCTGTACCAGGAGTGACGCCTCTAGCCCTCATTTTCTTCTCCATAGTTTCCCACTTAGGGACGACACTCTTGTAGCCACATGTCCCCAATTTATGATGGTATTTCTTTTGGGCAGCATTTAACGCGTTCTTTACCAACTTTGCCATTGCTTTACGAGATTGCTTGTACTGTACAAAATCGGGCCACTGTTCTCTCAACTTCTCGTTTACTCCTTTGAAGTCTGGAGTTTTCTTTTTCACGACATATTTCGCGTATAAACTTTTCTTGTGGTTCCGGTACATTTCAGCCATCTTGCTCAGAGCCCACTCCTTGACTTTCTCTCTATTTTCAAGCCCACCCGGCCTTGGGGTAATACCATCTACCTCAAATTCTTCATACTCTGGAGGTAGTATGAAATGCGCTATGAGCTTCTACCAAAGGTCACCTTTGGCATCATCAGTGACATAGATGTTGGATTCTTCACTAGGTTTCTTTGAATGATTCCATTCTTGGATGGTGATCAGCAGGTTGTCCCTAACAAGCACCCCGCATTGATTTATAAACATCCTCCAGTACTTCTCTAGAGCAATCGGTTCACCATCATCATCTATGTCTTCGATGGTGAACCTCTGACTACCGTCCAACTTTTTGTTCGGCCCTCGTTTGTTCGAGATGTCGATTGCTTCGATCCGGTGGGCTAAAAGAAGAAGAGAGAGTGATTAATATATATCTAGATTAGTTAATGAATATAGGTAACATGAGACTTTATATATATATATGTACCTCGCCGGATCCTGTCGAGGGGCCATCATTATTGTTGTTATTTGTTTGCCCTTCGTCCATCTGGTCTTCCCCTTGGTACATTAGGTTTTCCTCTAGTCCATCACCGGATGGATTCAGATATGAGGATATCTCTTCCTCGAGCAAAATATCTTCGCCGTTAGTAATATTAAGAGGAATTTCACCTCTTATCATGCCCTGACGAAAACCTTCACCAATGCGACCAGGATCTTCGGATGGATCCATGACTTAATTATCTATAACAAAAAGAGAGTTAAATAGGTTAGAAAAAACAATAACCCTAATAACTACAACAAAAAAAACAATAACCCTAATAACTAAAACAAAAAAAACAATAACCCTAATAACACAAATTAATAATCCTAATATTATTTTTGGTAAAACAATAATCCTAATATTATTTTTGGTAAAACAATAATCCTAATAACTAAAACAAAAAACCCTAATATTATTTGTGGTAAAACAATAATCCTAATAACTAAAACAATATAATCCTAATTATAGTAATCCTAATATTATTTGTGCTAAACAATAATCTTAATAACTAGAACAAAAAAAACCTAATAAAACAATAATCCTAATATTATTTGTGGTAAAGAAAAAATAACAAAACAATATAATCCTAATAAATAAATCAAAAAAAAATAACTAAAACAATAATCCTAATCCTAATCCTAATTATAATATTTTAATTAATATAATAATAACTAAAACAATAATCCTAATCCTAATCCTAATAACTAAAACAATAATCCTAATCCTAACTAAAACAATAATTCTAATAATAACCCTAGCTAATTAATATCTTGTGGTAAAAAAAACCACCCCCGGCCTCGAGCGCTCACTGACACTGGCGCGCGACAGCACGTGACGACGGCACGGCGAGGCGGCAAAACGGCGGCGCACGGCACGACGAGGCGCGCGCGGGGCAGCACGTATACGAAATGGCGAAGCGCGGCGGAGCGGCGGCACCGCGGAGCGGCGGATGACGAGGTTTAATCTCGTCAATGCCCATTGTTATGGACTTGGGTTTTGGAGAAGATGGGGATGCTGGCGATCGTGGCACGGTTAATAGACAAGCAACCAGGGGACACAAGATTTACCCAGGTTCAGGCCCCGGAGGGAAAACCCTACTCCTGCTTGTCTGCTCTTTGATTACGACGGAACCGAAGGTTACAGGGTGCGCAGATTTGATCTGGCGTGGATGCGTGTGCGAAAGTATGAGACGAGGTTGGTTGAGTTGCCCTAGGACGTGCCCTCCTGGCCTTTATATAGACTTAGGCAGGTCCCGGGCATAGTCCTAGTCGGTTACAAGTTCTAGGGCGTTTGTCCTTTTGAGTTTTTCTATCTAAACTAGTCTTGTTCTCCAAGGATCCGAAGATGTCTTGGGCCTTGGTCACCCGAAAATCTTCATGGGCCAGCGTATGCCTGCAGTGGGCCTTCCTTGAGCTGGACTAGGTATGCTGAAGTTACGTACCCGTAGGGTATAACCATGTCAGTAGCCCCCGAGTGATCAGTCGAATCGTAGATTCGGCTGAGGACTCTTCAATCCTTCGGGTGTAACTCTGTCTTTCAAGAGAATGTGTAGGGATTGTTGATACGTGTGCCTGACTCACACGACGGATCAGGGTCAGTTAACTGTCTTAGGACGAAACAACACGATCTTCTTCAGGTTCGGGTCCCTTAACCCGGGCCTGGAACATATGCTGGCGTAATTCAACTCAAGCCGCGGAGGACTTACAGGAGAGGAATTCCAGTGATTTTAATTGGTGTACCCAACGCGTCCGTCAGGATTTTTCATCGTACCTGTTGGTACGGATTCATACTAGCAGAGCGCAGTCAGGTGCGTTGCCAGGCCATCAGATGATATCTGTAGGTCTTATCTTTGCGTCGCAGACGCAGCATCCGAACATTTATCACCTCGGAGGTGCTTCGGGTGGCCAAGGAGATTGTTGCTCACTTAGCGTTTTGTTGGGGCAGAGTTGCCAAAAAAAATTTGCGTGCTGACCCAAAAGATCGCAGTCGAAGACTTCATAGGTTGCGCGACCAGCGCTCCCTATGGGAGTAGCCCCCAAGTGTCTGTTCGAGTCGTAGACTCGAACGGAGACTTTTAGTTCAAGCATTGTTTCAGTCCTTAGGTCCACAGGACTCGAAAATTTTCGGATGCTTAAATCCATCCTCCCTATGGGAGTAGCCCCCGAGTCCTTAGTGGAGTCGTAGACTCGATGTAGGACTCAGAGATGCAATTTTGTCCTCATTTGTCTGTCAGGTGCGTGACCAGCGCTCCTGATAGGAGTAGTCCCCAAGTATTTAGTCGAATCGTAGATTCGAGTGAGTACTTTTAGCTGTGGAGCCGAAGTGGTGCTAGTATAGCTTTTGATGACGTCAGTGCTTACGATTGATGACCTCAAGCGTCTGCTGCGCCAGAGATGACTTGACGGGACGAAGCGTGGGTCCCACTTGCTGACTTTGAATTGACCGGTCACGCGGGGCGTGGAGATGATTACGGCGCCTCCTCGATTTCCGCGCGTAGTGGACGGCGTGGTAACGACGGTTTGTTGTGGTGTTGACACGTGTACGGTCAGATCTATCGTTGGCATTAGGTCTTCTCGATGGACGGCTGGCGTGCGTCGTCTTCGCTGTTATAATCCTGGGTGAAATCGTGTTTTGTTTTTCACCACACCAGTTCATCTGTTCACTGGCTTCTTGTTCTTGAGCGATTCTTGCTGCGCGCTTGAGCTTTCCTTCCACACTTCCTTTGTTCTTTGTCGTTG
This sequence comes from Avena sativa, assembly GCA_916181665.1. NCBI lineage: Eukaryota > Viridiplantae > Streptophyta > Magnoliopsida > Poales > Poaceae > Avena > Avena sativa. The sequence continues at coordinate 146,545,252 of OV702283.1, read as the reverse complement.
CCAACGCCACCACCGCTGCAGCGTCATGGGGAAGACAAAGAAATCCTCGTCCGCGGTTGGGACCAGCGCCGCCGTAGGCAAGAAGGGCACCGCCGCTGCTCGCGTCACCAATGGTGGCTGGCGTCGATCGGAGACGCGAGAGAGCGATCTCCACAAACTGCGCGAGCGGAGCCTGATCCCGCAAGATGCGACGGCCGTGCGACTCCCCGGCAATGAGGTAATCCCCCGTCCCCCAGCTGGGTATCGGGTTATGTTTCTTGCCTTTGTCTTGCGTGGTTTCTCGTATCCAGTCCATGACCTCCTTCGTGGACTGCTCTTCTTCTATGGGGTTCAGTTGCATCATCTGTCTCCCAACTCCCTTCTCCACATTGCGTGTTTTATCACGCTTTGCGAGTGTTGGCTTGGCATTGAGCCGCACTTTGGCCTCTTCCGGAAGCTTTATTCCGTGAAGAGGCAATCTGGGTCGGATGGTGTGTATCCCATTGGGGGTTTCATCATCTCTCTCAGTCCCAATGTCCAATTCTTTTCCTTTTCCATGTCTGAATCTGTCCAGTACTGGCGGAGGAAATGGTTTTACATCCGTGACTCCGTACTGCCTGGGCAAGATTTTGGTCTCGTTCCTTTTCACCCCTCCCAGTTGATTGAGAAGAAAAGATCCTGGAAAAACTAAATCTTAGACGGTGAGGTGGCGGAGATTGAGGCCCTGTACCGTCGAGTGGAGGATCTCCAACTGATTCCTGAGAAGGAGGTGAACGGTGTCGACATCATCCGAACGTTTCTTGAGTGTTGGGTGCAGCCTCTCCAAGCGAGGGCGCATCCGATGTTTCTTTACTCTGGGCGCCGTGATCCGACGAGGGTTTCGAGTGAGAAAATCTCCGAGGCGGAACTTGACAAGACTCTTCGCGCGCTGTTGAAGTTTAAGGCAGACGAAGAAATTCCGGGGAAGTCGCAGACTCCTCCTTTTTCTTCGACGTTGGCCGTACCGAAGGTGTAGATTTGCGCACGTAGTGCTCCCCTTTTGTTTTGTTAGCTGTGTACTTTTTCCTTTGTTTGCTTAACAAAGTTCCGTCTCCTTTTGTAGAGCTTCAAAGTGCCGGGCATGGCACCAGCATTGCCCGAAAGGTATCCGAATGCCCTGGATAATGAAGTCGTGGACTCCGTGTTCGAGCTACCGTCAGCGCGATCTCCAGCGGAGGATGCCGACGAGTCGAGTGAGGACCATTCGCGCAAGCGATCACGGAGCTCCAGCGAGTCTTCGGATGCCTCGACTCCTCCGACTCCCAGGAATCCTCTGGGCCTTGAGCGTCAGGGTGATGTTCATGAGGGTTCTTCCTCTCCTCTTCCTGACATTCCTGTGCGAGCTGTTGCTCCGCACCCGCCAGCAAAGCGGAAGAAGGAAGAAAAGAAGGAGGAGAAGAAGGAAGAAAAGAAGGAAGAGAAGAGGGCCCGAAGGGCTTCTCCTATCTTCGACCTGAGCGCGTTGGGCTCGTAAGTTTTCTTGTTTCCTCTGTTTTCCTTTGTTCCCTTGTTGTTTTTGCACCTGTGTTGATTGGTTCGTGTGCAGGCAATCTTCCGACGGCTCTAGTGATGGAGCGCACGAGATGATGGGGGAGTCGAACATTGCGTCGCCTCCTCCTTAGACGGTGGCGACTTCTGGTGACGCTGCGCCAGTTCCTCCTGTGCAGGAGAGGCTGGTGGTTGCGCCCCAGAATTTCGGAGGCGGGCCTGCGGGTTCGCCTTCGGAGCACGTAAGTTGTTCTTCTTGAATGTTATGGGGGGAAGCCCCCCGAGTGTTTTCGAGTGCTGATGTTGTTTTTGCTTCTTTGTGTGGGGCGTAGCCCCCAAGTCATGTTCTTACTGCTGTTGCCTTTTCCTGCAGCCTTTTGTCCAAGAGGCCAAGCGGCTGGTGGAGGAGCGCCTGACGCTGGAGGTAAAACTGCGGCAGCTGCAAGGTATTCGTCTGCCTTGTAGTACTTTTCTTGCATATCCTCGTCCTTTTCTTTGAAACTTGCTTTTTGTAAATGCAGAGGAACATAACGACTCTCTCCGCGAGGTTGATGCTCTGAAGAAGAGCCTTGGCCAATCGGAGCAGAAGGCCGAAGCTGCCGTTGGTGTGAAAGAGCGTCTTGAGCTAGAGCTGACGAAGGCAGCCGAAGCAAAAGAGCTTCTGCAGAAGGAGGCCGCGGATCGTGAAGAGCAGCTGGCCGCCGTTGCGGCTGCTCGTGAAAAAGGGGTGGCGGAGAAGCTCATGGATGCTTCCAAGGCTATTTCGGGTGAGCTTTAGCGTTTGTACGTGCTTCTTTTCCTTCGGATCGTCTTCTATGTTGCCTTTCTTCATGTTTTCTTCTTTTTGTCGCAGATGCCGCAGGCATTGAGTTCGACCGCGGTGCTCTGGAGCACGGGAGTGCTCTGGATGATGCCACTGTAGCGGTCGAAGACCGCTGCAGCACCGTCGTCAACTCCCTCGCCAAGGCGAAAGAAGTCCTTGGTCGCTTCTACCAGGAGCTCTTCCCGAAGGGTGCGTCCCTTGAAGATGTGGATGCCCTGGCGGAGGCTCTGTCGGGCGAAGCGCCTGCAGCGTACAAGCGCAAGCAGAAGGGCATCGGCGCGTCCGTCGGGCTGGCAATGGCCATGGCGGCTGGGGCGGAGCTGGACCTGCCCCATATTACCTCTCGGATGCCGACGGTCGCGGATGGATCCGAGGTAGCCTTCGCCGCCTACTCCGCTCGCTGCCGACGATATGGGCCCAAGCTCATTGACTTGTTGTCTGAGTACGCGCTGCGGCAGCAGGGCGAGGCTAAGGCTAGGCAGTCTGGCTCTGAGGCGACTCAGTGTCCTGCACCTTAGGCATAGTAGGCGTAGAGTAGTTTGTAGTCTGCTTCTATTGTAAATATCTTTTGTAGTACCATCCTTGTTCCACGTAGTGGCCTTATTTTAATGAATTCCTCCGTGTTGTGCTTTTATCCTTGGCTGAATGTCTGTGTGCCTTTCTGCTGCTATAGGTTCCTTCGGGTGCTGACCCAGTTGACACTTCATCCGAAAGGCCCTTACGAGCATCATTAGATGATTCCTCGCAGCTCGCTTTTCTTCGGGATCGCATGCGTAGCTTTGAGAGGGATTTGCTTGGGTTACGCGGTCGTTCTGACGTTTGGAAATCCAAAGCAGACCGTGGTGCAGCCAGAGAGGAGTATTTGATGGCGGAGCTGGGTCGACTGTCCGAGCAGTTGCAATGTAAGTTGATCCTTCTTTCGGGCTGTAGTCCAGTTCTTCGGGTGAGCCTGCTGGCCTTACTCTTGTTTTGTGCGTTTGTCGTAGGTGCCAATATTGCTCCGAGGGAAGAAAAGGAGCGTATTGCTGTTCGAGTCAATTGTTTGACTCAACAGGACATGGAGGCCGGCGGCTTCTTCTGGATGGACCGTGATCGCGCCATGGTTCTGGCAACGGTGCAGGATCGCGTCTACCAGGTTTCGCGGGTGCTCCGCCAGGTGCAGACATCACTGTCTTCGGTACTGCACGTCATGTTTCCGTTGGATGCCGTGCCAACGACTCTTGCGGGTCTTCTGACGAAGTTTCGGAATGCCGGAAATGTCAAGGAGCTGGTGTGGCAGCAGCTCATCGCAGGGGTGAAGGCTGCCTTGTCTCTTGTGAGGGTGCACCGCCCTGACATAGATTTGGCTGCTGTGGCGACCGGGCCACCTCCTCGACCAGATGGTGGCGAGTGGAACATGCGTCCGCATTACGCGGCTGTAAGGCAGTATGCCGAGCAAATTGTAGACTTGTTTGAGCAGCGTGCGCAGGTTATTCTTCAGAGTAGATAGGACCTGAAAATAAATAGATAGATGTAAAATTTGTATATTGCGGCTGGGCGTATATGTGCCCTTTGTAAAGGTTTGCTTGTTTGTGAGCATGCAGTGCTTTGATTGAGTACGTGCCCTTTTCGTTTGCCTGACGTAGTCAGCTACTCAGGTGTACACGTTTGGTCCTCAGTCGATGAAATCGTGAGGTGGGGGGAGCCCCCGAGTGCGATTGTAGCGTGTAGTAAAGTTGCAGAAAAATAGTCAACCGAAGGTTGGGGGCGAGACACTTAGCTTTATTTATATCGTTATAGAGGAGGTACATGGTTCGGCTGAATAGCCTTGGCTGAAAGCCTTATTGAAAAAAAAGGGGGGTAGGTTGCTACGGGTAGAATCGTCGTAGGTGCGAGACGTTCCACGGGTTGGAGTATGCGACTCCGGACTCCACGTGCTTGAGGCGATAGGCGCCACCTGGAATGACCTCGGTGATGGCGTAGGGTCCTTCCCATGGTGAATCGAGTTTGTCCGGTCGCTTTTGCTTGAGTCGCAAGACGAGGTCTCCTTCGACGAAGGACCTTGGGCGCAGCCGACGGCTGTGGTAGTTGCGGAGACTTTGTTGGTATACCGCTGATCTAGCTGCTGCTATATCCCGCGCTTCGTCGAGTGTGTCGACGGCATCTTCGAGCGCGGTCGTGGACTCGGCTTCGCTGTACGCTACGACTCGTGGAGCCTGATGGCGTACTTCGGCTGGTAGCACTGCCTCGGCTCCGTGAACCATGAAGAACGGTGTGTAGCCGGTGGAGCTGTTTGGCGTAGTACGTAAGCTCCACAGGACAGATGGTAGCTCTTCCGTCCAGTTTCCAGCTTTGTGCTCGAGTGAGCTTATGAGGCGCTTCTTGATGCCAGCGCCGATTAGGCCGTTGGCCTTTTCCACCTGCCCGTTTGTTTGCGGGTGTGCCACTGAGGCATACGTGATATTGATCCCGAGGCCTTCGCAGAAGTCCTGGAATTCTTCGGAGATGAAGTTCGATCCGTTGTCGGTGATGATGCTGTGTGGTACGCCAAATCTGTAGACAATGGATTCGAAGAACTTGACGGCGGTTGTGCCCTTCTAGTTGGTGACTGGCATGGATTCGATCCATTTGGTGAATTTGTCGACTGCTACTAGGAGGAAAACGTGTCCTCCCTTTGAGGATTTTGGCAGTTTGCCGATCATGTCGAGGCCCCATTGGGCAAAAGGCCAGGCTATGGGTATGGGTCGAAGTTCGGACCCAGGTGCGTGCAGTTTGTCGGCGAACCGCTGGCACCCGTTGCATCTGCGGACGATGTCCTTCGCATCGCTCATGGCCGTTGGCCAGTAGAATCCTGCTCGCAGAGCTTTGGCGACAAGGGAGCGGCTGCCTGCGTGGTGGCCGCATATGCCTTCATGTATATCTTGGAGTATGGCCTTGCCGTCGTCGATGGTGACGCACCGTTGTAGTACACCCGTAATGCTGCGTTTGTACAGCTCGCCGTCGATGATGGTGAAGGCTTTGGACCGACGAGATATGCGCCGAGCATCTGTCGGACTTTCAGGCAATTCTCCGTTTGTCAGGAACTGGAGGTATGGATGTGTCCAAGTTTCTTCGACTGCCATGACCTGCATCAGGTTGACCATGGCAACTTTGGTATCCAACTTTTCGGGTCCTTCCTGACCTTCGGGTAGCGTATCCCCCGAGTGCTCTGCTTCTTCGGGTGATCCTTTAGGGAATTTCCGCTTGATGGATGGCACGCAGATCTGTTAGAGGAACACACCTGGTGGTACCTTGGCGCAAGTGGAGCCTATGTTGGCGAGTCTATCGGCCTCCTCGTTGCTCTCTCTTCCAACGTGCCGAAGTTCGTAGCCGTCGAATTCTCCTTCGAGTACGTTGTATAGCGCCCGGTACGCGATCATGTTTTCGGCGTGTGCGTCGCACTCATTCATCGTTTGCTGTACGACAAGGTTGGAGTCACCGTAGATGACCAGGCGTGTTGCGCCGCATATTTTTGCCATCTTCATGCCATGGATCAGGGCTTCATATTCGGCTTCGTTGTTGGAGGCTCTGAATTTCATCCGAAGGACGTACTTCATCTTGTCACCTTGCGGGGAGGATAGTATGACTCCTGCCCCTGCTCCGGCTTCGCGTTTGGAGCCGTCGAAATGCATTGTCCAGGATTGCGACATGTCTGGGGTGTCATGTAGCTGCAGCTCCATCCAGTGCACCAGGAAGTCCGGAAGGACTTGAGATTTGATTGCGTGTCGCTTTTCGTAGACGATGTCCAAGGGTGATAGTTCGATGCCCCACAGGGCCACGCGTCCTGTGGCCTCTGGGTTATTCAGGATGCTGTTCAGGGGCGCCTCGTTGACGACCATCACCTGGTGCTCCTGGAAGTAGTGGCTCAGTCGTCGAGCCGTCCTGAACACGCCGTAGGCTAGCTTCTAGTAGTGCGGGTACCGCTGTTTTGTTGGAGTGAGAACCTCGCTGAGGTAGTAAATTGGGCATTGTACCCCGTGGGTCTTGCCTTCTTCGGGTCGTTCGACCACGAGTACTGTGCTGACCACCTGGTGTGTGGCTGCTATGTACAGCAACAGGGGCTCGCGCTCTTTTGGCGTGACCAAAACAGGCGAGGTAGAGAGGAGCCGCTTGAGGCTTTCGAATGCGTCGTTTGCTTCTGGTGTCCACTCGAACTTGTCTGCCTTGCGTAGCAGCTGGTAGAATGGTAGGGCCTTCTCGCCCATGCGACTGATGAACCTGCTTAGTGCCACTACTCGCCCTGCGAGCTGCTGAACGCCCTTGAGGTTTTTTGGCTTCTCCATTGTCATGATAGCTTTGATTTTCTTCGGGTTCGCTTCGATCCCTCATTGAGAGATGAAGTACCCGAGCAGCTGACCCGAGGGGACGCCGAAGGCGAATTTTTCTGGATTGAGCTTGATCCTGTAGCGATCAAGGTTGTCGAACGTCTCGCGGATATCGTCGATAAGTGTTCTTGCCTCCTTGGTTTTTATGACTATGTCATCGACATAGACTTGGACGTTGCGACCGATCTGGTCCTTGAGGCAGGCCTGCATGCATCGCTGGTACGTGGCACCCGCGTTCTTTAGCCCAAAGGGCATTGTGTTGTAGCAGTATACTCTGAACGGTGTGATGAACGCCGTTTTCTCTTGATCTTCGACCTTGAGTCGAATCTGGTTATAGCCTGAGTAGGCGTCGAGGAAGGAGAGTTTCTCACAACCTGCAGTTGAATCGATGATTTGGTCGATCCGAGGAAGAGGGAAGTGGTCCTTAGGGCAGTGTTTATTTAGTGACGTGAAGTCTACGCACATCCGCAGGATGTCCGTGTCCTTCTTCGGGACCATCACCGTATTTGCTAGCCACTCGCTTTCCTTGATTTCCCGTATGAAGTCTGCTGCGAGTAATCTGTTGATCTCCTTGCCGATAGCTTCGGCTCGTGGCTCCGACAATCTTCGGATAGACTGCTTGACTGGCTTGGTGTCTGGGAAGACATTGAGTGCGTGCTCGGCGAATTCCCTGGGAACTCCTGGCATCTCCGCAGGACACCAGGCGAATATTTCCCAGCGCTCACGGAGGAATTCGACGAGCGCGCCTTCCTATGCGGTGCTGAGGTCGTTGGCGATCAGCGCCGTCTTGGAGGCGTCTGTCGGATGGACCTTCACTTTCTTGGTGTTCATAGTGGAGTCGAATGACATGTCGGGTGCGTTCTGCCTTGTGACTGGGGGTAGCCCGTTGTCCGTCTCCTCGCGGAGCCTTACGAGCTCGTCTTGCATGCCGAAGGACTGGGAGATTTTGTTGAAATCCCTGTCGCATTGGTCCGATCGGGTGAAGCTCCCGTGGATTGTGATGACGCCCCTTGGTCCTGGCATCTTGAGTAGCAAGTATGCGTAGTGTGGGACGACCAGGAACCGTGCGAATGCTACACGTCCCAGGATGGCGTGGTATTGCGACGGCCAGTCCACCACTTCGAATTCTAGGCGCTCCTGCCAAAAGTTGTCTGGTTTCCCGAAGATGACGTCGAGCCCTATTTTGCCTAGGGGGAAGATGCCCTTTCCTGGGACAATGCCATGGAACGTTGTGTCTGATTGTTCTAGGCTGCATTGCGGGATCCGCATAGCTGCTAGAGTGCTTGCGAACATTAGGTTGATGCCGCTGCCGCCGTCCATGAAGACGCGACTCATCTCGAAGCCTCCGATCTGCGCTTCCAGCACCAGGGCAGCATGACCTGGGCGAGGGATCTGGCAAGGGTGGTCCGCGCTAGTGAATGTGATGCAGGACTCCGATCCGCTGAGGTACTCAGGGATTGCAGGCGGAGTTGCCACGGCCAAGTTGATTTGTCGAGTGATTTTCTTCTGCGCTCTATTTGTGGGGCGTCCCTTCTGTATCATATTGAGTGCTCCTTTTGATGGGGGGTATGGGACCCCGGCGTTGTTTTGCGCTGGTGCGACTGGTTGACTTTGGCCTCCAATAGGCGGCGGTGGTGGAGCTCCGTGTGCTATTTCACCTGGCGCAGGTGTGTTTCCGAACGCAGGGATTGGACCTTGTTGCCTCATCTGCATCATGCCTTCGCTGAGTTTTTGGAACTCGCGACAATCCTTGAGCATGTGGCTGGCTTTATTTTTGCCATCCTGTTTGTCGATGTAGAAGTGGATGGTGCATGGACCCGAAAGTTTGTCGAATGCTGAGGGTCCGTTGTCGCGGTCGTGGCGTTGCCACGACTGCGTTGGTCGTCCGTTGTCGCGGAAGCTTTCGCTGCGATATCCTCCGCTGTTGCGGGTATTGTCATTACGGCGGTCGGCGTAGCCGGCCGCGACCATGTCGGGTCCGTCGCGATCCTCGTAGACGCGCGATCTCCTCTTGCTGCGGCGTTCACGTCTTTGGCCGTAGTCGTCCTCTTCATCTGATTGCGGTCGCTGGATGCAATCTTCGCCGTCTGCCCAGCTGTTGGCGATTTCCATGAGGTGATCGAGTGTCTTGGGCTTTACACGCCCAAGTTCCTCCTTGAAGTCTGGGCGCTTGACGCCGTCCCTGAAGGCGTCGATGGCCCTCTCTTCGGAGATGTGTGCTGCGGAGTTCTTGGTCGTAGACCAGCGTTCTATGTATGAGCGAATAGATTCACCCGTTCTTTGAGTGCAGGCTCGCAATTCTTCGATTGAGGCGGGCCTCTTGCTGGTGCCTTTGAAGTTTCGGATGAAGCTGTAAGAAAGCTCCTCCCAGCTTCGGATGGATCCTGATGATAGGCTGCTGAGCCAGACTCGCGCCGCGCCTGTCAGCTGCAGCTGAAGGCATTGCATGGCGGTTTATTTGTTGCCTCCGTGAAGCTTGACGGATAACAGATGGTCACTGAGCCAGGACTTTGGATCTTGTGTGCCGTTGAACTTCGGAGTATCCGAAGGAAGCTTGAAGTTGCGTGGCATCTGCGTTCGTCGGACGGATCTGCTGAAGCATCGAACCCCGCAGAGTTCTCCTTCGTCTTCGTCCATCTCAGATTCAGACGAGCATGCGCGTTTAACATGTGCTTTGTCGATCTTGTGCTGTGTAAGCTTGTCTCTGGCGTCGTAGTCGCGTTTGTGGCGGTTGGAGCTCTTCTTCCTTCGAGGAAGATCGTGCTCCTCTTCCTCTTCGGATGAGGGTGTGGGGCTCCGGTCGCGCCTGGCTGGAGCTTTCTTCTTCGGCTCCGCAGGAGCGTCTTCGTGGAGCGCAGCTCCGATTAGTCCTAGTCCGGTGAGTGTGGATTTATGCATGGCCCTTTTCGGGTCCCCCTCCGGAGGTGGGTGAGCTGCGAGATACGCAGTGGCTGCCATGATCGCTGCTTGTGGCGTCTTCGGGGTGATGTTGCCGTCAGTGTCCATATCCATGAATGATGTGTGGAGAGTTCGGGTCACGTCACGCCGCTCCTTGGGGTCCATGTTTTCCACCCGAGAACGGTGCTTGTTTCCCTGATTTCTGTTTGTGCTAGAGCCGGGTTCCATGGCGGAGAGCGCAGCTCGTCGCGCGCTGGATTCAGAGGCTCCTTGCTTGCGTTTGTCGAGCGTCTTCTGCATCTCGACTTGTTTCTTGTGTTCCTCGGTGAGGAGGTAGTGGTATGCCCTCAGCAGATCACGTGGGGAGTCCAGAGGTAGGACTATTTCGCCTGCGACGGCGCGGCGTGCTTTGACCCATCCTTCTTTGCTAAGTTGGATGAGGTGGCCTCTGTTTTCCCTGTTTTCGCCGTTACCGTCCTGCGGGTTGGGGTTGGGCGGCGGGTTAGGCGTTTCCTCGTCGTCCTGGATGACTGCGGCGCACAGATAGCGCCTGCAGATTGGTTGGCTGCTGCCGCAGCTTTCGGATCCGGAACCGTAGGTCCCTTCATCCGAGGGTGGACCGCACAGATCAGAGTTGCAGCTGCTGCTGCTGTGGAACTCATCTGTTGATGGCGACGTGCGTAGCACGGGGTGTGGAGCCCACGAAGCGGGCCTGATTGACGGCACGGGCACCCGCTCAGGGAGGCGGAGGGTGCCAGTTTGTCCCACCTGGAAGCAGAAGCTCCCGAACAAAATCTCGAGTCCGTCGCCTACGGGCTCGAAATCCTTCATGGTGTCCGGCGAGTGGGCGGTGAAGTCGAAAGTGCCGAAGAGGAGGTGATTCTCCGTCGTCGCAGAGTTGTAGATCGATCGGGTCGGAACCGTCACGACCGCACAATCAGCAGCCCCAATTCCCACAGACGGCGCCAATTGACGAGGTTTAATCTTGTCAATGCCCATTGTTATGGACTTGGGTTTTGGAGAATATGGGGATGCTGGAGATCGTGGCACGGTTAACAGACAAGCAACCAGGGGACACAAGATTTACCCAGGTTCAGGCCCCCGGAGGGAAAACCCTACTCCTGCTTGTCTGCTCTTTGATTACGGCGGAACCGAAGGTTACAGGGTGCGCAGATTCGATCTGGTGTGGATGCGTGTGCGAAAGTATGAGTCGAGGTTGGTTGAGTTGCCCTAGGACGTGCCCTCCTGGCCTTTATATAGACTTAGGCAGGTCCCGGGCATAGTCCTAGTCGGTTACAAGTTCTAGGGTGTTTGCCCTTTTGAGTTTCCTATCTAAACTAGTCTTGTTCTCCAAGGATCCGAAGATGTCTTGGGCCTTGGTCACCCGAAAATCTTCATGGGCCAGCGTATGCCTGCAGTGGGCCTTCCTTGAGCTGGACTAGGTATGCTGAAGTTACGTACCCGTAGGGTATAACCATGTCAGCGGAGCACGCACGGCCCGAGACGAGGGCGGCGACGCGGTGGAATCGGCGACCGAGCATCACCTCCCCTGCGTCTTCGATGCTTCTTCTTCGTCTGCTTCGTCGAGAAATGTTGAGTGTTTGGCAGCCCCGTGGCGTGCGGAATATATACGGACGGACCTTTAGTCTCGGTCTAAGCCAAATCCCACGACTAAAGGGTCTTTAGTCTCGGGTCGTGGCTTAACCCGCGACTAAAGACCCCCCCTCCCCTTTAGTCGCGGGTTAAGCCACGGCCCGGGACTAAAGAGTTTCTTCGGCCGCTTCGTTTTCGCGCGCGCAGACACCCTTTAGTCCCTGGTCCAGCCACTTTAGTCGCGGGTTAAGCCACGGCCCGGGACTAAAGGGTTTCTTCGGCCGCTTCGTTTTCGCACGCGCAGACACCCTTTAGTCCCTGGTCCAGCCACAACCCGCGACTAATTTGTTTTTTGTAAAAAAATTTTTTTAATTCAAATCAAATATAAAACTTTGGAAAATCATATCTTTTATTGTAAAAATCCAAATAAAACAAATAATATATCTATTATTATCAGAAAAATATAAAGAATCTTAATATAATATCCATATATCTGTTTGCATCATTTATAAATTATTTCATTTGTAAATTTTCTTTTTTTAATTCAAATCAAATATAAAACTTTGGAAAACCATATCTTTTATTGTAAAAATCCAAATAAAACAAATCATATGTCTATTATTATCAGAAAAATATAAAGAATCTTAATATAATATCCATATATCTGTTTGCATCATTTATAAATTATTTCATTTGTAAATTTTCTTTTTAATTCGAATCATATCTTTTATAAAGAATCTTAATATAATATCCATTTAGTCCCGGTTGTAGTCACAAACCGAGACTAAATATATTTCCCGCCATTTCCCACCGCTTCCCGCCAGGCGTTAGCTAATCCCGGTTTGTCCCGGTTTTTAATATTAATAAATGTCTTGAGTGTTACCTAAATATGGAGATGTTGTATTTAGAGAAAAAGGCCTATAAATAGAGCAACCTATAAATAGAGCAGCCTATAAATAGAGGAAAAATGCCTATAAATAGAGCAACCTATAAATAGAGCAGCCTATAAATAGAGGAAAAGGCCTATAAATAGAGCAGCCTATAAATAGAGGAAATAGAGCATGCTGGATCGAGCGGCCTATAAATAGAGGGAAATGCCTATAAAAAGAGGGTTCATCTTTAGTCCCGGTTGGAGAAACCAACCATGACTGAAGGGATTGCGGCAGACTGGGCCAGGCAGCACTAATAATAGAGGTGAGTGTCGACATTATGTCGTGCGGCTTGTACCTTGTCCCGGATGGTGTCACCAACTGGGACTAAAGATGAACCTTTAGTCCCGGTTGGAGACACCAACCGGGATAAAACATGAGTCAGCACTAATAATAGGGGTGAGTGTCGACATTATGTCGTGAGTATCGACATTATGCCGAGATGCTTGTACTATAAATAGGCATCCTTGTGAGTCCAGTCCTCCAGCCAGTTTGAGGCATCTCCAAGATAGTTTTCGAGAGTAGGGACACCACTACGGCCAGTTTCAGGGAGATGCCGCCGGAGCCTAGTCCTCCGGCATCTCCAAGAAACTGGTCATAGAGGCACTCCCTAATATGTGAAATTAGTTATCTCCCAGGTGTATTGATCTATTTAGAGAAGTTACAAGATACAAGATGGTTTTCGAGAGCAGGAAAACCACTACGGCCAGTTTCAGGGAGATGCCGCCGGAGCCCAGTCTTCCGGCATCTCCAAGAAACTGGTCATAGAGGCACTCCCTAATATGTGACCTCACGCGTTTGGAGATCAGATCTTAATGGTAAGTATGAATCGGGACTAAAGGCCCCCCTTTAGTCCCGGTCCAGCCACAAAACGGGACTAACACTATAAAAATGGACACATGGAGCATCTTCACTCATAAAATGTTACAATTATTACACATCATTTCTTCGTGTGTGTTCCTTTCGGATCCCGACGTATCCATGGAGCATCTTCATTCATTAACATGATGCTTGGGTCATCCTTCACCGCGAAGGGCGGAATTTCATGAAACTTATCACAATCTTCTAACATGTCTGCCTTGTCCTCCACTCCCACGATGTTTCTTTTTCCTGAAAGAACTATCTGGCGCTTTGGCTCATCGTTTGATGTATTCTTTTTCTTATTTTTTCTTTTTCTAGTTTTGGTAGACATGTCCTTCACATAGAAAACCTGAGCCACATCATTGGCTAGGACGAATGGCTCGTCTAAGTACCCAAGATTGTTGAGATCCAACGATGTCATTTTGTATTTCCTGTCTACCTCAACCCCTCCTCCTATCATCTTAACCCATTTGCACCGAAACAAGGGGACCTTAAAAGTAGGTCCATAGTCAATTTCCCATATCTCCTCTATCTAACCATAATATGTGGTCTTTGACCCATTGTTGTCTGTTGCATCAAAGCGGACACCACTGTTTTGGTTGGTGCTCTTTTTATCTTGGGCTATCGTGTAAAATGTATACCCATTTATCTCGTACCCTTGGAAAGTTGATATAGTCGAAGATGGTGACCTAGACAACAAGTATAGCTGATCTCCAAGAGTGTTGTTTTTGATGAGATGTTGCAACCAACCGCCAAAACTCTTCATGTGTTCATCTCTAATCCAAGAGTCATGCTTTACAGGGTTATTGGAGCGTAAGATTTTCTTGTGTTCCTCGATATATGGGGCTGCCAAGATAGAATTCTGTAGAATGGTGTAATGTGATCCGGTGTAAGAATGTCCGTCCCTACATATTATTGATTTCCTTCCTAGAGTACCCTTTCCACTCAGTCTTCCCTCATACCGCGATTGAGGAAGACCAATCGACCTAAGGTCAGGAACAAAGTCAACACAAAATTCAATGACCTTATTTGTTCCATAGACCTTGGAGATGCTTCCTTCTGGCCTAGCATGGTTACGAACATATTTCTTTAAGATTCCCATGAACCTCTCAAAGGGAAACATATTGTGTAGAAATACAGGTCCGAGAATGGAAATCTCTTCGACTAGGTGAACCAGCAGGTGCGTCATAATATTGAAGAAGGATGGTGGGAACACCAACTCAAAACTAACAACACATTGGACCACATCATTCTGTAATCGTGGTAGATCTTCAGGATTGATTATCTTCTGAGAGATTGCATTGAGAAATGCACATAGCTTCACAATGGGTACTCGAACATTATCTGGTAGAAACCCCTCAATGCAATCGGAAGCATTTGCGTCATAATCACGTGGCAGTCATGAGACTTTAGGTTTTGGAACTTTTTTTCTGCCATATTTATTATTCCCTTTATATTCGATGAGAAGACAGACGGGACCTTGATACTGCTTAGGCATTCAAAAAATATTTCATTCTCTTGTTTGGTAAGAGCATAGCTGGCATGACCTTGAAACCATTCTGGATGCAGGCCATCTGGGTCTTTCATACGTTGATGGTCCTTTCGTGCTTTCGGTGTATCTTTTGTCTTCCCATACACACCCAAGAATCCTAGCAGGTTCACGCAAAGATTCTTTGTCACATGCATCACATCGATTGCAGAGCGGACCTCTAAGAATTTCCAATATGGTAGCTCCCAAATATAGATTTCTTCTTCCACATGGGTGTGTGTCCTTCAGCGTCCTTTAGAACAGATTTTCCGCCAGGACCCTTTCCGAAGGTTATCATTTGATCCAAATATTTGACCATATCAAATATATCAGCACCAGTACGCTCCTTAGGCTTCGTCCGGTGACATGCCAGGCCATTGAAATGCTTGCCTTTCTTTCTTAAGGGATGCTTGGCCAAAAGAAATCGACGATGCTCATTGTACACATTCTTCTTACAATGTTCCAAATATATACTTTCAGTCTCATCTAAACAGTGTGTGCATGCATTGTATCCCTTGTTGGACTGTCCTGAAAGGTTACTAAGAGAAGGCCAATCATTGATTGTTACGAAAAGCAATGCTTGGAGGTTAAATTCTTCCTGCTTGTGCTCATCCCGCACGCGTATGCCGGGTTCGTGCCACAACTGTAAAAGTTCTTCCACTAATGGCCTTAGGTACACATCAATGTCGTTGCCGGGTTGCTTCGGACCTTGGATCAACACTGGCATCATAATGAACTTCCGCTTCATGCACAACCAAGGAGGAAGGTTATAGATGCATAGAGTCATGGGCCAGGTGCTGTGACTAGAGCTCTGCTCCCCAAAGGGATTCATGCCATCTGTACTTAGACCAAACCTTAAACTCCTTGCGTCATCTGCAAAGTCCGGGTACTTTCTATCGATTTTTCTCCATTGCGACCCATCAGCGGGGTGTCTCAACATCCCATCTGACTTACGTTCCTCTTTATGCCATCGCAACAACTTGGCGTGCTCTTTGTTTCTGAATAAGCGTTTCAACCGTGGTACTATAGGAGCATACCACATCACCTTGGCGGGAACCCTCTTCCGGGGGGCTCGCCCTCAACATCACCAGGGTCATCTCGTCTAATCTTATACCGAAGTGAAGTGCATACCGGGCATGTATCCAAATTCTCGTACTCCTCACCGCGGTAGAGGATGTGGTCATTAGGGCATGCATGTATCTTCTGAACCTCTAAACCTAGAGGGCATACAACCTTCTTTGCTTTGTACGTACTGGCGGGAAATACGTTATCTTTTGGAAGCATATTCTTCATCATTTTCAGCAACTTTTCAAATGAGGAGTCAGGTATAGCACACTCAGCCTTCCAGCGCAGCAATTCCAGTGTGCTGCCCAGCTTTTTCAGACCATTTTTGCAATTTGGATACAACAACTTTTTGTGATCCTCTAACATGTGATTGAACTTCTCCCTATCCTTTTCAGTTTCACAATCTCTTCGTGCATCGGCAATGGTCCGACCAAGATCATCAGCGGGTTCATCATGTGTCTCTTCTTCATCCTCCCCTTCAGCATCCCCCATGGAAGTATCTCCGTACTCAGGGAAACCATGATAGTTGTCATCCTCCTCTTCTTCATTGTCTTCCATTATAACCCTTCTCTCTCCGTGCTTGGTCCAACAATTATAACTGGACATGAAGCCGGACTTCAAAAGGTGGCTGTGAAGGGTTTTTGAGTCAGAGTATTCCTTCTGATTCCTACATCCATTACATGAACAGAATACAAAACCATTGCGCTTGTTTGCATCAGCAACACAGATGAATTCATGCACGCCATTAATAAACTCGCCAGAGCGTCGGTCAGTACCGTACATCCATTCCCGGACCATCTGCATTATAGTAAAAGTATATCAAAAACCATTACACAACATGATAAAATTATTACAAGTTATATTGAGAGCTTCTAGAGCATTAATTTTGAATTTTGAAAAATTTACATGCACCAATTTGTGAATTGGAGAAAACAATCAACATGATAAATGTGGAGTTTTTTTATTATTGTTCTATCAGTGAAAACCTCATTCCATTCTAAGCTCTGAAACTCTAAAATTACACATTTCAATTTCCAGTAACTATGTGCCTAATCAAAATTTGTTACACATATATATCAAAATCCTTCTAGCTACTTCTAGAGCATGCATGCATTGATCCATATCTCTATACTTCTAGAGCATTATAGAGCTAAAGTAGCAATAAGAGATGAAAGAATGAAGTTCTAACCTTTTAAAGCTTTGGATTTAGGTGTGGCAAACTAAATCTTGAGAAAAAATGGCATTAACTCTCTTGCTTCTTTGAGAAAAATGGCCACCATATGCTTTAGGGCAGCAGGACAGGAAGCAGAATATATAGTGGTGGACAACTAGTCCCGGGCCGTGATACGACTCGGGACTAATAGTCCACGAAAAGACCAGTTGGCCTGCTCCAGGTCATTAGTCCTGGTCCGCATTACAGACCGGGACTAAAGATCTGGTCCGGCCCGGGACTAGTGACTACGGCCGTTTCTAGCCATTAGAGGCCTCACGGCCCGGGACTAATGCTCCAACTAGTCGCGGGCTGTGACAGGCCGGGACTGCTGGCCTTGTTCATATCAAACCAAAGATGGTTTTTCCAGTAGTGTCAATCTGATTGGAGAAGAGAGTATGTAAAACTAAACGCCTTCTTTGAAACACAAGGTATCTCCCATCATGTTTCCTGTCCTCATGCGCACCAGCAAAATGGCTCTGCTGAGAGAAAGCATCGACGCATCGTTGAAGTAGGCCTAGCTCTTCTAGCAAACGCTCACATGCCACTAAAATTCTGGGACGAAGCATTCCTCACTGCCACATATCTCATTAATATGCTCCCAAGAAAAGTAATTAGTAACGACACACTTGTTCATCGCCTTTTAGGCACCCGGCCTGACTATAATTCCCTTCGAGTTTTTGGATGTGCCTGTTGGCCCAATGTGTCTTTCTGGGGTATAGTCCTCGGCACAAGGGGGTTAAATGCCTAGAAGTCTCTACTGGCCGAATATATATATATATATATATATATATATATATATATATATATATATATATATATCATGATGTTGTTTTTGATGAAGGTGTATTTCCCTTTAAATCCCTTCACCCAAACGCGGTGCTTTGCTTAGACAGGAAATCCTCTTACTTGAACCATCTCTAACAAACTCTGAACATGGGGACGAACTAGTTGATGATTTAATCATGGAAAATACTCATACTACTAACCATGCATCTAGACCTGTTTCTGTTGCTCTACAGGACACATCACGTCCAATGGTGCAAGCTGGTGAAAATCTGAGCCAAGATGGTGCTTCAATCACTGAAAATATTACACATGAAATTACGCAGGAAGATAACAACGGTTCTGCAAACGAGTATGATTTTCTTGGCCCTACTTTCCCGGGATCAGGGACGTGTTCTACAACAGATTGGTCGCCGGCCAACACTGCTGCTTCTCCCGCGCATGCGCCGTACGGCCAGCAACGCAACATGCACGTACGGTCGCCCACCGCGCCTTGCGACGCGTGCACGCGGTCCCCTCCCAGTTTCCAGTCCGGATTCTCTGTGCCGGCTCCCGCTGGCGACCAACTCCAGGCCGCAGAAACCACCCCACCGTCGGCTACAGGATCCGGTGCGCCGTGCGTTAGGTCCCCGATCGAAGATTCTTTGTCAGCTACAGCTGACAGCGATGGGGAGCCACGATCTCCTGGACCGCGTCACGGTAATTATCAACCTGTGGCTGTCTCCCGTCCTGTTACACGTGCATCCAGGGGTGTTAGTCATCCTAAGCTGTACACAGCGGTTAGATGGTGTCTCTCATCAAACAAGGATGAACCAGATGATCTGCAAGCTGCTTTAGCAGATACAAACTGGAGAGAGGCAATGAATGAAGAATATGACGCCCTTATGAAGAATAAAACCTGGAGATTGGTACCATACAAGCATGGCACAAATATTATTGATTGTCGGTGGATTTACAAAATCAAGAGAAGAGCTGATGGTTCAGTTGATAGATCGATATAAGGCCCGATTGGTTGCCAAAGGTTTCAAGCAACGGTATGGCATAAACTATAAGGATACTTTCAGTCCTGTGGTTAAAATTGCTACAGTTCGGCTTGTCCTGGCAATATCTGTTTTAAGGGAATGGAGTTTGCGACAGTTAGATGTAAAGAATGCGTTCTTACATGGTGTTCTGGAAGAAGAGGTCTACTTGAGAAAACCACCAGGTTATGAAGACAAGAAAAGGCCAAACTATGTCTGCAAACTTGACAACGCGTTGTATGGGTTGAAGCAAGCACCGTGAGCATGGTACTCTCGTTTGAGTTCTCAACTAATACAATTTGGTTTTGTTGCTTCAAAATCTGATACATCATGGTTCATCTATCGTAAGTCCAATGTCACTATTTTCATGCTCATTTATGTGGATGATATCATAGTTGCTAGCTCCTCAAAAGATGCAACAGATGATTTGTTGAAGGATTTGAGTAAGGAATTTGCCTTGAAGGACCTTGGTGATCTTCACTTCTTTCTAGGAATCGAAGTTAACAAAGTTAATGATGGATTAGTATTGAGTCAAGCAAAGTATGCTCAAGATATCCTTGCACGAGTTGGTATGGTAAACTGCAAGGGCTCTACTCCTCCTATGTCCTCTTCAGAAAAAATCACAGCAAATGAAGGAGAATTGGTAGGTCCCGTGGACAACACCAAATACAGAAGTACGGTAGGTGCATTACAGTATCTCACTCTCACAAGGTCTAATATTTATTATGCGGTTAATAAAGTCTGTCAGTATTTGCATGCTCCCACTACTTTGCACTGGACATCCGCCAAACGTATCCTGAGATATGTTAAGCATACAATTGGTATTGGTCTGACATTTATGAAGTCCAATTCTACACTAGTTAGTGCCTTTTCAGATGCTGATTGGGCAGGTTGTGTAGATGATCGTCGATCAACTGGAGGTTTTGCTGTCTTCTTTGGACCAAATTTGATTTCTTGGAGTGCAAAGAAGCAAGCCACAATATCCAGGTCCAGCACCGAGGCAGAGTATAAATTTGTGGCTAATGCCACGGCTGAAATAATATGGATACAATCATTGCTTGAAGAACTTGGAGTCAAGCTGAATCAAACACTGTGTTTGTGGTGTGATAATATGGGAGCAACATATCTTTCAGCAAATCCAGTGTTTCATGCACGAGCCAAACATATTGAGATAGATTTTCAATTTGTGAGGGAGAGAGTGCTTAATAAGCAGCTGGAGATTCGATTTGTTCCTTCAAAAGATCAAATTGCTGATGGTTTTACGAAGCCCCTTCCTCATCGGATCTTCGAAGAGTTTAAGCATAATCTCAACTTAAATAAGTTGTGATTAAGGGAGGGTGTTAGAGATAGTATAGAATACGAGTTATATTTTATCAGGACTTGTAGTCCGTTTCCAGATCTTGTACCGTACGCATATAAATAAAGGTGTCCAGGGCCTCGGTAGTTATCCGAGTAGACCCGTCGTAACTTTGACAGCCATGTCCTGTTATTGGGACAAGTAGGATTAAGTTATCCGAGAGGCCCTCTTACGATCGCATTAGTTCAATCCTGGTCATGCCTATAAAGACGCCCCATCAAGAGAACTCGCCAACACTCTATATTTTCAAGACGTCACAACCAGCTAGGCAAACTAAATATGATACGTTGATTGATTATCAAAGAAATTGGATAACAGATTTTAATTTTAATTTTCTACACAAACTATTTATTATTAATCGATCCAGTGCAAAGCACGGACACTTTTGCTACTAAACAGTAAAAGTTCAATTTGCCACACGCACAGTTCCCATGACCGCGTATCTCTCTGCCCGACATCATCCCATCCCCGTAGGAAATGATCCAGGCCCACTTGGCCGCCTCGCATGTATGTTTTAGTGGGCAATTTATCGGGCATAGTGGTCTCGACAGGTACGGATGGCAATGGGTACCTGCTACCCGCTTATCCTGCGGGTTTTTACCTATTAGGATAAGAGTATAGTAGTAAAGTTATATCCGCGGGTAAGTAATTGGCAAAAATATCTACCCGTTAGGTATTGCGGGTGCGGGTATGGTAATGGAAAACCCGCACCCGCATACCCACCTACCTAATATCTTAGTAGATGATATGTGCGGCATTAGTATTATATCATTTTTCTAAAAAAGTTGTGAACTTCTGGAGTTGACGAGTGTTGCTATGTGGCTAATTCTGGTATACAGTGTGAATATTTTGTAATTCTTTCGAGATTTTAAAGTTTGAAGTATATACTTATTATGCAAATTATGTTTGGAAGTAACTTGTTTTCTTCATAATATCACGCGTTTGGCAATGTATTTTCATTATTTAATATATATTTGCTTGGTTGTTGAATCCGTGAATGAATGAAAATATATGCTATCATTTTTATATATTTTGTATTATTACAATAACTTGTTAAGTTGATTGGACTGATGTGTGGGTATTACCCGCGGGTTCTTTTACCCTCGACGGATGCGGGTATGGGACAAAATCTATACCCATGTACGGGTGCGAATACGGGTTACGGGAAAGATCTAAGATTGCGGGTGCGGGTTTGGTTAAGCTCCACCCGCACCCAACAGTCGCAGGTGCCATCCATATCGACAGGGGCAGCGGCCCACGCGTGGCGATTGGGTGAAAACCCTAGCAAGCCACGACTAGCCCAACCCCGTCCTCCTCCAATCCCCACGCCGTACCCCTCCTCCTCCTTCCCTATTGTGCGCCGCCGCCGCTCGTCGGCAAGGAGGTCTGCTGCGGCCGCATCCCGTGGGGGGAGGGGAGGGAGGCACGACCCTGCCCGCATCCCTCCCTCCACACCAGCCTCCAGCAGGGTGCGCGGTGAAGGCGGCGAGCAGGCCGCGACGACGGCCGAGCAGCGGCAGGTGGCGTGGCGACGGAGGCGAGCAGGGCGCGGGAACGGCGGCGAGTAGGGTCAGGGCAGGCGGTGACGCCGGCGGCGAGCAGGGCCTAGGCGCACGACGACTGCGATGGTGGTGAGCTGGGCGCGGAGACGGCGGCGAGCAGGGCGCCTCTGTCCTTCCTCTACGAGCCCCCTCTCTGCTTCATCCCCTCGGCCTCCGGCTGCTCCTCCTACCTATCTGCCAGGCCATGGCCCCTCGTTTCTCAAGATCGTACTGTTTACTCACGCTTAGACACCAGGAATCCAAGACCAGCGGCGGCCGGGCAACGGGAGCCGATGACGACCGGTCCTACGTCTACACGGACTCTCCTAGCAGGTAACCAGAAGGACAACAGCTCTTAGATCACGTTCCTTTTGGAGATCCATTCTTAAATCAGTTATCAACTTTGACTTGTTATGTTTAGAACACGTTCGGTTTACTTGTACCTCAAGATTCTTTCTTATGGAAAATATGCGGATATAAATGATACATATTGAAGAGCAGTTACAAGTACCAGACTGAAAAAGACAAATTCTACTCACACCAATCCACAAACGTTGACTGATCCTTCTTTGCTAAGCCCCAACTAATTACTTATCGCCATGAACAATATAAGCAGAAAAAACTACCTATTCATAGTATTTTTCACTTCAGACCGACAATAGCATAGAATGAACCAGTGAAGCATAAGATCAAAATAGAATTTTTCAGCATCCAAGAAATCATAACTTATTTTTCAGCATTTTTCTGGTACACATTATAAGAAACATCAACGGTGCTTCTTTGAGCACACAAAATATATCTAGCACAAATAATTACACCTTATTCAAATTAAACTACATATACCAGAGCAATACTGAATGTGGTCATTGATGACGCTCTACCTCCCTCCTTTCAAGACATCCACCATGGACGGCGAAGTAACCATGAACCATACCAAAACCATTTTCTTGTCGATGATACACCAACAATCGAATAGGAGTGTTGTTTATACCTTGTAGGCATAGACATAAAACAAATATTCACAGTTTAGACCATTCTCCATCTCAAAACATTGGAATGCAAATGACCAAGAGGACACAATAAAACAAACCAAGAAATGTCTGAATAAGCACAACTTAAAAGGATACAAATTAGTTTCAGTCACAAACAAATCACAGAAACATCCGTCGCCCGCCCTACGTCTACACGACGAGCAGGGCCTAGGCGCATGACGACTGCGATGGTGGTGAGCTGGTTCATGTGATATTCAGCCTACATCGTATGTGATCTCGATTTCTCTCTTTCGGATTATGCTAGAGTTCTTTGTTCTAGCGTTTGGTGTAGATGTGATAGGTTTATCTCCTATAGATGTAATCTGTTCATCTACTTTGTTGATCTGCATAATTGGTTTTAGTACCGTTTGTATGATCATGATTTATCAGTTTACTATTCGGATTAAATCATATGGATTATTGCTTATATTTTCAACAATCCAAAAACCTGATTATAGGCAACTGAATTCCACTGGTGTAGGCGCGGCTACTAGGCCGGATCTTGACGAGCGGCGGCGGCGCACAATAGGGAAGGAGGAGGAGGGGTACGGCGTGGGGATTTGAGGAGGACGGGGTTGGGCTAGTCATGGCTTGCTAGGGTTTTCACCCAATCGCCACGCGCGGGCCGCTGCCCATGTCGATATGGATGGCACCTGAAGATTAACAACGGGGCACCCCCAGTCACCAGACAGAACGCACCCGGCATGTCTTTTGACTCCACCGTCAACACAAAGAAGGTGCAGGTCCACCCGACGGACGCCTCCAAGACGGCGCTGATCGCCAACGACCTCAGCCCCGCATAGGAAAGAGCGCTCGTCGAATTCCTCCGTGAGCGCTGGGAAATCTTCGCCTGGTGTCCTGCGGACATGCCAGGAGTTCCCAGGAAATTCGCCGAGCACGCACTTAACGTATTTCTAGACGCCAAGCCCATCAAATAGTCCATCCGACGACTGTCCGAGCCACGGGTTGAAGCCATCGGAGTCGAAGTCAACAGACTACTCGACGCAAATTTCATCAAGGAGATCAAGGAAAGCGAGTGGCTCGCCAACACCGTGATGGTCCCAAAAAAGGACACGTACATCCTGCGGATGTGCGTGGACTTCATATTACTGAACAAGCACTGCCCGAAGGATCACTTCCCTCTTCCTCGGATCGATCAGATCATCGATTCGACTGCAGGATGCGATAAGATCTCCTTCCTTGACGCCTACTCATGCTACAATCAGATTCGACTGAAGATCGAAGATCAGGAGAAAACGGCGTTCATCACACCGTTCGGAGTGTTCTGCTACAACACAATGCCCTTTGGGCTGAAGAACGCAGGCGCCACATACCAACGGTGCATGCAGGCATGCCTGAAGGACCAGATCGGCCGCAACATCCAAGTCTATGACGACGACATAGTAATCAAAACAAGGGAGGCCAAGACACTGATCGACGATCTCCTTGAGACGTTCGACAACCTTGATCGATACAAGATCAAGCTAAACCCAGAAAAGTGCGCCTTCGGCGTCCCATCTGGTCAACTGCTAGGCTACTTCATCTCCCAACGAGGGATCGAGACGAACCCGAAGAAAATTCGAGCCATAATGGCCATGGAGAAGCCGAAGAACCTGAAAGGTGTTCAGCAGCTCGCTGGGCGCATCGTGGCGTTGAGCAGGTTCATCAGCCGCATGGGCGAAAAAGCCCTGCCTTTCTATCAGCTGCTACGCAAGGCAGACAAATTCGAGTGGATGCCTGAAGCAGATGACGCATTTGAAGATCTGAAGCGGCTACTCTCCACCTTGCCCGTCTTGGTCACGCCAAGGGAGCGTGAGCCTCTACTACTATACATAGCAGCTACACATCAGGTGGTAAGCACTATGCTCATGGTCGAAAGACCCGAAGATGGCATGACCCATGGGGTACAACGCCCAATCTACTACCTCAGCGAGGTATTGACGCCGACAAAGCAGAGGTATCCTCACTACCAGAAACTCGCCTACGGCGTATTCATGACGGCTCGTCAGCTGAGCCACTACTTCCAGGAGCATCAGGTGATGGTCGTCAACGAAGCACCCCTGAACAACCCGGAGGCCACCGGACGTGTGGCCCTGTGGGGCATCGAGCTGTCACCTCTAGACATCGTCTATGAGAAGCGCCATGTGATCAAGTCTCAGGTCATTCCGGACTTCCTCGTCCACTGGATGGAACTACAGCTGCCGGACACCCCGGACATGACGCAGTCATGGACGATGCACTTCGATGGCTCCAAGCGCGAGGCTAGGGCAGGAGCCGGGGTCATACTGACCTCCCCGCAGGGCGACAAGATGAAATACGTCCTCCGGATGAAATTTCGAGCTTCCAACAACGAGGCCGAGTACGAGGCCCTCATCCACGACATGAGGATGGCCAAGATCTGCGGTGCGACGCGCCTGGTCATCTACGGCGACTCGAACCTCGTCGTCCAACAGACGATGAACGAATGAGACGCACACGCTGCCAACATGATTGAGTACCGCGCACTCTACAACACACTCGAAGGATACTTCGACGGATGCGAGCTTCGACACGTTGGGAGAGAAAGAAACGAAGAGGCCGACAGACTCGCCAACATCGGCTCCACCTGCGTGCGGGTGCCACCAGGTGTGTTCCTCGAACAGATCTGCGTGCCATCCATCAAAAGGAAATTCCCAAAGGGATCACCCGAAGAGGCAGAATACTTGGGGGCTGCGCTACCTGAAGGACAGGAAGGACCAGAAAAACTCGACACAGAGGTTGAAGTGGTCAACCTAATGCAGGTCATGGCAGTCGAAGAAACATGGACACAGCCATACCTCCGATATCTGATAGACGGGGAGCTTCCTAATAGCCCGACAGATGCCCGACGCATATCTCGCCGGTCCAAGGACTTCACCATCATCAATGTCGAGTTGTACAAGCGCAGCATTTCGGGTGTACTCCAAAGGTGCGTCACTATCGGTGACAGCAAAACTATCCTCCAAGACATCCACGAGGGCATCTGCGGCCATCACGCGGGCAGCCGTGCCCTTGTCTCCAAAGCTCTACGATCTGGGTTCTACTGGCCAACGGCCATGAACGACACCAAGGACATCGTCCGAAGGTGCAATGGGTGCCAGAGCTTCGCAGACAAACCACACGCACCAGGATCGGAGCTCAGGCCCATACCCCTGGCCTGGCCCTTCGCCCAACGGGGCCTCGACATGATTGGCAAACTGCCCAAGTCCTCGAAAGGAGGCCACGTCTATCTCTTGGTCGCAGTCGACAAATTCACCAAGTGGATCGAGGCCATACCCGTTACTAACCAAAAGGGCAAAACGGCCGTGAAATTCTTCGAATCCATAGTCTACAGGTCCGGCGTGCCGCACAGCATCATCACTGATAACGGGTCGAACTTCATCTCCAAAGAATTCCAGGACTTCTGCGAAGACCTCGGAATCAACATAACATACGCCTCCGTGGCGCACCCGCAAACGAATGGACAGGTCGAAAAGGCCAACGGCCTCGTCGATGAAGGCATCAGGAAGCGCCTAATGAGCCTACTCCAGCGACTCGCAGGATCCTGGACACAAGAGCTACCCTCCGTCCTCTGGAGCCTGCGCACAACGCCAAACAACTCAACTGGCTACACACCCTTCTTCATGGTGCACGGAGCCGAAGACGTGCTGCCTGCAGAAGTACGCCATAAGGCCCCACGGGTCGTCGCCTACAGCAAAGCCGAATCGATGGCCGCACTCGAAGACGCCATCAACACACTCGACGAGGCACGTGACATAGCTGCAGCTCAATCAGCGGTCTACCAACAGAGCCTCCGCAACTATCACAGCCGTCGGCTACGCCCAAGGTCCTTCGTCGAAGGAGACCTAGTCTTACTGTCGTGGGAATGACCACGGCAGATGCTGCAATCGGCAGGGAGTAGTAGAACGAAGGGCAAGGGCGGCCAGCCATCTGCGGTGCGAGATGAGGGCGGAGACATAGGGTTTTACCCAGGTTCGGCCCCCCGAAGGGTAAAGACCTACTCCTGCTAGATTGTATTATGTTGGAGATACAATGGGGCGAGCTCAACGGCTAGGCGGCGAGTCGCTTGGGTGGATGATGGAACATACGTTTACACGCCCTGTAGGGAGGTTTATATAGACTCACCCTCCCCAGGGTTTACAAATCTCAACCGAATCTGTTAAGGTTTCGGTACTCGTTTAACCTAATCCGACTGGGCCTATCTACTCTCCTGGGCCTTCAGCTTCTAGTCGCTTGGATCCACGCCAGGTCTTGATCCAGTCGCCGTCTTGCAGGCCCACTCGCCAGGTCGTGGGCCAGTCGGAAACGTCCTGCTGGGTATACCCCGGTAGGCACATCCCCATCACTTACGACTCAAGCAAGAACGACCGAAGAAGCTCGAGTCACCCTGGGAAGGACCCTACGTTGTCACTGAAGTCATCCCAGGTGGCGCCTATCGCCTCAAGCACGTGGAGTCTGGAGTAGCATACTCCAACCCATGGAACGTCGCACAACTGCGATGCTTCTACCCCTAGCTATCCTCCTCTCCTTTTACTTCCAATAAGGCTATTCAGCCAAGGCTACTCAGCCGAACAATATACCTCCTTATTACGATATGAATAAAGCTAAGTTTCTCACCCCAAAAATTTATCTATTATTCGCATTTTCTTCATGTTACAACACACTCGGAGGCTCCCCTCACCTCACGACTTCATCGACTGAGGATAACGCGTGTACACCTGAGTAGCTGATCACGTCAGGCTAACGAAAAGGGCACGCATACAAATAAATCACCATGTGCTAAAAACAATCAACCTTTACAGCAAGGGCATAACACGCCCAGTCGAATACATACAAGTTTTACATCTATCTTTTTACAGGTCCTACCTATTCTGAAGAATCACCTGCGCACGCTGCTCAAAGAGATCTACAATTTGTTCGGCATACTGCCCTACAACCGCATAATGTGGACGCATATCCCACATGCCACCATCCGGACGAAGAGGTGGCCCAGCCGCCACATCAGCAAGATCTACATCAAGGCGATGTAGCAGCACGAGGGAAAGCACAACCTTCACCCATGCAACCAACTGATGCTGCACCAGCTCCCTGACATGATGCACATCTCGAAACTTCGCCAGCAGGCCCAGAGAGTCGATGGTGCCTCATCCAGGGGAAACATCATGTGCAGAATCGACGCCAAAGAAGTCTTCACTTGCCGCAGCACCCGCGACACCTAGTGAACACGATCATGCATAGTCGCAAGGACCATAGCACGATCACGATCCATCTAGAAAAAGTCGCCGTCCTCCATGTCCTGCTGGGTCAGGCAGTTGATCCGAACAGCAACACACTCTTTTTCCTCCATAGGAACAAGGTTAGCACCTGCAACACCTGCAAAGTAAGATGACAAGCCAACAGGCGCATCCGATAAATAAGCAACAGCTCGAAGAAACTCACACTGAAGCTGTTCGGCCAAATGCCGCAACTCCCCCATCAGATACTCCTCTCTGGTGGCGCCCCTCTCCGCCTTCGACTTCCAAACATCCGCATGGCCTCGAACGCCAAGCAATTCTTTTTCAAGACTACGGATGCAGTCATGAAGAAATACAAGCTGCGACGCATCATCAAGGATGGCCGCAGCTGTGACGCAGACGAAGTATCAATGGGATCATCACCCGAAGGTCCCTAGAGGAAAAGAAGGCAAGGATATGAACAAGCGCATGAATGAGCAAACATCTCGGAGATTCATTATATGCAGCAAAAGCCACTGCATGGCACAAGGAGTGTTCATAAATACATTACAGCAAAAGATACGAAAAGCTATACTACAACTACAAGGCCTAAGAAGATGCATCCTGAGTGGCCTCGGAGCCGGATTGCCTGCTCTTGGCCTCGCCCTGCTGTTTCACCGCGTACTCCGCCAGCAGGTCAATCAGCTTTGGCACGTAGCGTTTACAACGGGCAACATAGAGGGCAAAAGCTACCTCAGATCCATCAGGAGCAGTTGGCATCTAGGAGGTGACCTGAGGAAGATCCAACTCCGCCCCAGACGCCATGGCCATCGCCAGCCCCATGGACGCGCCGATACCCTTCTGCTTGCGCTTGTACGCCGCGGGGGCCTCAGCTGACAGTGCGTCCACCAACAATTCAACATCCTCGAGGGCGACGCCCTTGGGGACGAGCTCCTTGTAGAAGCGACCGAGAACCACCTTGGCCTTGGCAAGCGATCCAACCACAGTACTGCAGCGGTCTTCGACCGCCGAAGTGGCATCATCCAGAGCACTTCCGTGCTCCAGGGCACCACGGTCAAACTCGATGCCCGCGACATCTAGATAAACGGAAGAGGCAAAGTGAAAACCAAACATAACTAGAGAAACAAGGAAGCCGAAAAGGAATAGACGAAACTACTCACCCGAAATAGCCTTGGCAGCATCCATCAGCTTGCCGGCTACCTCCTTCTCGCGCGAGGCCACAACGGTGGCGATCTGCTCCTCGCGATCCGTGGCCTCTCGCTGCAGGCGCTCCTTGGCCGCAGCTGCGTCGGCTAGCTCCTGCTCAAGGCGCTCCTTAGCTCCAACGACAAAAGCCAAAGTCAATATTTTACCAAAGAGAACACAGAGTCCAGAGGAGAGACGGAGGGCGTCACAGGACGGTCGCACCCCCCTCCCTAGGCGCGGGCCCACCATAGGTCGTGCCAGGGCAGGGAGTGGCCCCCTGGCCGCCCTCCTGCCTCGCCTCTTCGCCTATAAAAGCCCCCCGATGCAAAAACCCTAAACACTCGATCGGATATCCATGAAACTGTTCGTAGCCACCGCCACCATCGTCCCTAGATCGGGGGATCTGAAGCTCTTCCCGGCACCCTGCCGGAGGGGAGAGATCATCCCGGATGCCTTCTTCATCACCATGCCAGCCTCCGGAGTGATGCGTGAGTAGTTCACCCTTGGACTACGGGTCCATACAGTAGCTAGATGGTTGTTTCTCCTCCTTTGTGCGAGGCTAGTCTTGGGCAAGTTGGGGCGGCGGCGGTCCTGGGCGAGAGCAGGTCCTAGGAGAGGCTTGTCCTGGACAAGTTGGGGCGGCGCCGGTCCTGGGCGGCGATGGCTTGGGCGAGCAGGTCCTAGGCGAGGCTGGTCCAGGGCAAGTTGGGGTGGTGCCGGTCCTGGGCGACGCTGACTTGGGCGAGCAGGTCCTAGGCGAGGCTGGTCCTGGACAAGTTGGCGTGGCACTGGTCGTGGGCGACGCTGGCTTGGGTGAGCAGGTCCTAGGCGAGGCTAGTCCTGGACAAGTTGGGGCGGTGCTGGTCCTAGGTGGCGCTGGCTTGGGCGAGCAGGTCCTAGATGAGGCTGGTCCTGAGCAGTATCCAGTATTAGTAACGTTCATGTAGAGCGAGGCGTAGTAGTCTAGTAGATAGACACGGAAACGGGCAGAGTTCTTGTACCACATGCCAAATACACTATTGCGGCTCTTCCAAATTACACTATTGCGGCTCTTCCAAATGCCCCAAATTACACTATTGCGGCTCTTCCAAATGCCCCATAGAGCACATATAACTACCTCTATATAGCTTGGCCCTTGAAAAGATTGCTTAGCACGCTCAAACATTTCAGTCATGTTTGGATCAGAGGTCCAATTGATTCCCAGGCGTTGCCAAACTCTTGTTGCAAAATGACAGTTGAAAAATAAATGCTCCGTACTCTCTCTCTCTCTCTCCCCCCCCCCCCCCCCCCCCCCCCCCGTTCTTGTACCACATGCCAAATACACTATTGCGGCTCTTCCAAATTACACTATTGCGGCTCTTCCAAATGCCCCAAATTACACTATTGCGGCTCTTCCAAATGCCCCATAGAGCACATATAACTACCTCTATATAGCTTGGCCCTTGAAAAGATTGCTTAGCACGCTCAAACATTTCAGTCATGTTTGGATCAGAGGTCCAATTGATTCCCAGGCGTTGCCAAACTCTTGTTGCAAAATGACAGTTGAAAAATAAATGCTCCGTACTCTCTCTCTCTCTCTCTCTCCCCCCCCCCTCCTCCGAAAGACCACATATTGCACAGTTGACAGAAGCCACATGCCAATTCTTTCTAGCCATCATATCTCTGGTATTTAAACGATCTACCAGTAAGAGCCAAACGAAAACCTTCTGTTTGTTGAGGCATTCACTCTTCCAGAGCTTTTTGAAAATTGGGGATACTTGCAGTCCAGAAAAAATGAACTTATAGAAAGCCATCGAGGAGTATACTCCATTATGCAGGAAAAAAGACCAGATATCTATCTGCTGTCTTGACTGAATGTCTAAACGTAGAGGGTGAATCAATTCAGATATCTGATTCCATTCCTCTTAAGCCTAGGGCGATATTGGGATCGCAAAATGTTGTGTCAGCTATACCAAAGGTTTCACAGGCTAGCATATCTTGCATTGAGACATCCGTGTCCATCACAAAAGAGTATATTCTGGGATCTCCATGCCACGTGTCTTTCCAAAATAATACAGAACTACCATTGCCAGGTGTGAGGTTGGTTATGCTACGAAAGGTTAAGAATAACTTACACACATCCCTCCACCAAAAAGAACCGACAGTCCCAACTGCATGAGGAACTGAATTTTGGTACAGTAATATGCTTGCCACACCATACTGACCGATGGAGTATCACGATGATTAAAAAAGTTGAACAAATGCTTCGTCAGCAGAGCATCATTCTGAATCTCCCGGTTAATCACTCCCAAGCCCCCTTTTTCTTTGGGCTTACATACCAACTAGAAAGACAGGCGAGCTTTGCCTGCCGTCTGCATGACGTTATTAAAGAACGCGCTACGGGCGCTACGGGTATACTACAAAAGGAAAAATATAGACTTCACTTACAAAATTCAAGTAGAAACCTTTCCGGCATGGCACAAAAATGGTCAGCATTGTAATCTTTAAGATTGTCATCAACATGAAGGTAAACGACTGTTAGAAAGCTAAATTAAAAAAGATTTGACCAGTCCACTCTTGAGGAGTTCAAAGGTCATCATCATTTTTCCTCCGTGAAGCCCAGCATCACCTCGCGCTCAACATGTTAGATAATTTTTCTTCATTTTGATAACGTCTTGGTTTAATGACTTATACAGAGTCATTCAGAACTGCACATAAAGATTTGAGCCTATCTCAGAACTCATTGCCTCGACTATAAAGTAAGTTGTCTTGACATGCGTAGCAAATGACATGCCTAGCAAAATTGAAAAGGTTACTATACGAAATCCTACAATTCCATGTTTCTCGGATTGTTTAGTGTCATCAGAGTTCGGAGAACTGGATTTTGAGGAATCATCTGAAAGTTGTTGCATGAGAATCTCGATTATCTTTAGCGATGAGATTATCACATGATGATCCATCCAATAAACCAGCCAAGCTGACATGAAAATCACAAAAGTAGCATGTTCATTTAGACTAAAAAATAGCTCAACTTTAGTGGGTATGCTCTATGGAATGTTATGCAAGAAACGCAACCCTTCTTTTGCAGGTCATACTTACCTTGATATGTTTATTCTCCTTGAGTAAATCTTGAAGAATTTCAGGTTCACCAAAGTAACAAATGTTATTTACAATTGGACACCAGCCATAGGAAAATAACGTATTTTCACCAGGGTTGACTGCTTGAACACACAACATACTAAGTTTATTTTTCCATAGCACAAGCATCATCATGAACATACCTTCATATTAATCCAATAATGCCCCGATAAATATACTACAAAAATGCTGGTTCTGATCTAATTTGCATATACCATAATCTCATATCATGCATAGAGTAGGGACACAAAAACAAGACATCAAGAGATGAGTGCATGATCTTAACTCACCGGCTGAATAGATAATAGCCACTTCTTTGTACATCCTCTTGCCAGGTGCCCAAAAACACCCAATCGAGGCCACAACAGAACACAAATAGGATCAGCCAACAAAGTACCCTTAAAAACTAAGATCAGAACAAAATACCTAATATCAAAACCTAAGAAGGATAGAACATACTATGGAAAAAACACTCACCTAGGCCTCCGGTAACCTCCAAACCACCGCCATCAACGGGACCCATGGCAAACTATATCAGATCATGCAGAGTCAACGGTCAAAACACTCGTGAACACCAAGCCTCCAAACATGCATGACAAAACAAAATCTCCGCACACGCCTACGATGAAAACGACGACACATGATTATCCAAGGGAGCTAGCCATACACCAATGCCATCCAAGCAAAACTCGACCCTGCCACCAAATGCACTCACATGAGTACCAAATATATCATTGGGACATTGACCTACAGAACACCGAGTGCAGCGCTGAAATAAACCACATGTAGAATACCTCTAAATCATATGTTATCATGCATGACACAGCTATATCAACACCTTCGGTACTAAAGTAATTTCTTAGTTCGCCTTTTGATAGATTTGAACACCAACTCATACATCAACATGCGGATGCCATTGGTCAGATTTAGGACATACTTCTTTTTTCCAAGTCATTTGTGATAGGTTTTTAATACACTTCCCAACATGATCACATCCCATTAGACATTAAAATCCTACTTTAGGGAAGACATGTCATATTTCTATTCTGTTATTATTTAGAGTTTTGATTTGAGATAGTTGAATTTAAGAAAATGAAATCTTGGATGGTGCAAAGTCCATAAACAAAGGTTAAAAGGTGTCATAAGATTCAAATGTAGATTATAATATACATATCACTCTTAACTTTCCAGCCAAAAATTGCTCTCGATGTAATAACTGAATCAACATGTGCATAGGATGCCGACAGAATATTAAGCAAAGTGATGCTATCAAATAACTGCAAAAGGAGATATATCATATTGTTACAGAGAGCACATGATGTTGAATTGGCAATTTGTTCAAGTTAAATAGAACCACTTAGCCTAATAATTCGCATGTTACCCTTCATCTCCAAGTAAGTTCAGAACATAACTAAAATCTAAATCATGCGGAAGATTGACAAAACGTATGTACGCACCATGTTCTATTGGTCAAAGTGTAATATTGGAATACCAAGTTAATAAAATCATCGGGTTCATTGTCCAAATTCTCGCCATACTGAAAAATCCTTCCAAATCGTATTATGAAAAATACCACCATACTTCACCATATAGGGAAACAGATTAAGAAACTTACTTCTAACTGATGGATCCATCATCTCTCACAGGCTCTTTTCCTACAACCTCTACAAAATCCACCAAAAAGATCTTATGAACCATGAAGTGCAGTGAAATAATGGTCGGAATGGGAAGATCAAAGGTGAAGTCTTGTCACCAACCAACACTGTGTATCATGTAGAACGGAGATCTGGCAGTTGCTCGAGGGGAGTCCATGGTCTGCTCGCTGGGAAGTTTAGGAGAAACGTTCCAGCAGTCCAGTCCAGGGCAACGACAGTCCGGAGGTCAGAATCCTCGTCGGAGTCCGCAATGAGCACGGCGGTGAGTGTCCTAAGCGCCAGCGCGAGCTACTCGGAGAGAACTACAGTGTCTGGAGGAAACAAAGTTCCATGACCAACGCATGAGATAGTAGGAAACAAACGTCCACATCAAGTGACATAGTTTTGTAAAAAAAAATCAGCTAATTAAGTTGACATACAGATTGCAAATACCTGAAGGAAAGAACATATAGAAGAAGCAAGAACAAATCGTGTGTTGTATAAGTCAGATTGTGTAAACCAAAACACATGAACCCAATGAGATATGTGCACATGCATCTGCACATGAAACGACCAAGCGTGGGGTTTAATCAAGCTACTGAAAGGGGATCAGGTTCAACACATGAAGACCAACAGAATCAGGACAGGGGTTGGCAATTTGGCATGTCGAGGAGTCTTCAGCTGTTGATTCATATTTGATCTGATGCGATTGAAGGCACCATTGGCTGCCGCCGGATCAGTGCAGGGATGAACCAAGATGAAATCGGAGGCAACGTACAGAACCACGCCCAAATGAGTCTGACTTGACGATGGGATTTAAGTGGAGCTTATGGAGAAAGAGGGAGTGGTGGTCACGGAGAGCGTGATGAAGATAGTCTTCGTACGCCGTCGATCCATAGCCGCCGCTTGTTGCTCACCGCTAGGGCCGCCCGTGTTGGGCAAGCATGGGGCTGGGAGACACGGTGCGGGGAAGGGGCGTCAGCCGCGTGCAGGTGGCTATGGGAGGTCGGCGGCAGCGAGAAGGAGGTTGGGAGGCGGCGCGGGGCACCACCGTTGACGCTTATGAGTTAGGGGAGCCGGCGGCCGACGCGCAGGAGGTGGAGTAGGGCGGCGCCGGAGTCGTGGATCAAGAGATAATAACTATCCTAAAAAAAATAAGATAACTATATGCATCGGCAGCTTCGAGACAGGCCCACATGGCAGACACACGCAGTTAGCAGAATACCCGCAGGTACGCTCACAGCACGCGGTGATCACCAGGCTTAAGCCTATAGAGAATTCCCAAGCGGCCTAGGAGTTTTGATGCTCTCTGTCTTTTTTGTCCCAGAGGCAGTGCTGCCGTGCACGAGTTACCACCTTAACCATAGTTTTATTAAGCTTAAGCATGCACATGAAAAATGTTGGGAGAGAGGACAGGACTGAGTTGACAAAAGTGAGCCTGCCACCATAATTTAGAAAACGAGAGCAAGCATTAAGTCTCCTTTCAACACTATCAGCGAGAGGGGCCAAGTCTACAACTGTTGGTCTGGTTGTTCTTAAGGCCTTGTTTGGTAGTAGAGGTTTTGTGGGGATTAGACGGGATTATTATCCCCACTAAACCCCAATTCCCTATAAAAGGAAGACCCAGATAAAAATGGCATTTTGCCTACTGAACAGTCAGGAAAAATTCAGCCAGGCAGGTAGCATAAGAGGCATCAATGTTTATAGGGACTAAGCATGACTTTTGGAAATTCACTTTTAGGGCTTGTTTGGTTGATGGGGAGAAAAAATCCTGGGCAGTAAACCCCCACGAGGGATTTTCCTGCGCACAAGGGCCGGGGATCCCCATCCTCGGTTGGGAAATACCCCTGTTGACATTTGGATACCACAGGGAAGAGCAGGGAACACAAAAAATTACCAAATACATCATTACAATTGCAAATTCACTACAGATAACACTGATTGTTTTTATAATATTGTGATATCAATTCCAGTATGCAAAAATTACAATATTAAATTTGAAGAAAACAATTAGGTAATAAGAAATACACAAATAATTAGCAGAACAACGCCATAACACGCATACAATCAGTCTTACATGAAGTCAAACAAACACGTACTCCTTGATGGCGAGGCGACGAGGCCAGGACAGCGATGCGCCTCTGCTCCGTGACGGCGGCCGTGTGCAGGCGGCAAGGCACCAAGAGCCATGACAGCGGCTCCTCTACTCCTTGAAGGTGGCCATGCACAGGCGGCTTGGCACCAAGAGCCAGGACTGCGGCTCCTCTGCTCCGTGACGGCAGCCGTGCGCCGGCGGCAAGGAGCCAAGAGCCGGGATAGCAGTTCCTCTGCTCCACTATGGAGGCTAACACTGCGGCGGCAAGGTTCCGTAGCAGTGTTAGGCGTGAACCCAAAACGGACCTCCCAGGCATCCATGTTCCTGAACTTGACCATGATCCTCTTGGGAGACACGGCAGGCGCATCCTGAATTTTCTAGTCTAGCATGCACACTGCCATCTACTCCTTTAATTCAATCATTGGTTCAAATATGTTCAAACTTTGAGCTAGATTCTGGAAGGGAAAGAAATCAATGATCAAGAACGCATAAGCATTAAGAAATTACATGAAGGAAAGACTGGAGGGAACTAAAGAAATAAATATAGACTAGCATGCATGACAAGACTTGAGAAAAACTTGTCTTCATGTACTACCATTAAAAGGTATATATGGAATAAAATCAATATATCTTTCCTGAAATATGAAATAGCAAGGATGGAAACTGGAAGCATATATAATTAGTATACTGCAATTCCAAGCACAAACATGATTCTTACTCGCTTTACATTGATGTGTTGCGTTGGACACAAGTCCCTACTCCCTAGTGAAGAGAAATTATCGGTGCATTCTGTAACTTTACATCGACGTATTTCTCTTCACTAGTGCTACAATGCCCTCGAAACATTCATATAACGATGGGAAAAAGTTTAATGTATTTATCCAAAATGATAAGTAGAACATATGCTATAGAGAGTTTGGATTTATTTCAGGTTTAGACAAATACAAAGCATTGTAGCACTACCAGACAAGTACCAGGTAACTTGTCAGCATATTCAGTATAGGTTATTACCTTACTCGGAATATCGTTCTGGAGTTTGGATTTATTTTCTTTGCAGTGCACATGTGGCTCACCTGAAGTCTGGTCTTGATGGTGTCAATTGGGTACAAAACAGAAACTGTTGTACTAATGCAAGTACAAAATCTTATAAGCACATGCCAGGATATATATGAGGTTCGATTATCTCAAGAAAGTACAGAAGGTCTACTGGCTACTGGCTACTGGCATACTGCATAGCAGGGGACAAGGATGCTTCTGGGACAATTAGTCCAGCAACACTTTTCCGAAACAATTGTATCTAGGTGCAAGTTTTATAAAATCCCCTCTTGAATACAAAGTTAACGGTACCAACTGCACCACAAGGACATCCTTGCACTTACAGAGGAGGAATCAGATTAAGCCGTAAGTGTAAGTGATTTATTAACATGGTCTACAGAGTCAGTCCAGGCACCAGTATGTTCAATTGGTCCTTGTGCACATCCCGAAGTTAATTTTTCAGAATTTGTTGTACTCTGGCACCTCAACGGTGCTACTAGAGCATACACAGTTGAAAATAGAATTGGTATGGTTGAAACTAGAATTAGTATGGTTCAAACTACTGCTTCAATCAAGATCTTAGCATCAATCAGCATGAGAGCATGTACATGAGCAAGAAACCAACAGGAACTGAAGGATAGAGGGACGGGATGCTCACCTTGCGGGAGGTCGGCCGGCGGGGACAGGGCCGGCTCGGAGGTTGTTGGCGCCGTCGACCTTGCGGGGACACCAGCAAAACGTGACACCAGCAGAGCAGTTACTCCAAAAATGTCGGCCCACAAATTTTGGCTTTGAATCAATTACCTTCCGATCTTTTGGAATATCTACCAAAAACTGACCAAAGCTAATCGTCGGAGACTGCAAGGAAGAGACAACCGACGGCGAAGAAAACTTGCTGGAAATATTCATACCAGTTCCCGGAGAAGAAGAAAAGGCAGCACCATCGAGATGAAAACCAAACTTTGCAAGTTCCGTGGCTGAAGATGAGGAGGGATCATTGGCAGCACTCTTCTTCAAGAAAGCCAATCTGGGCTTAAAATTTGTTGGACTACGATGTGAAACCTCTAGAATTTCCATGGAAGAGTGCCAAGCAACACTAGAATGATGATCAAATCCAGAAACTGAAGGATGTTCACCATGAAAGAGTGTGAAATGGCAGACAAAGTCTGGCCAGATTCTATCCTTCAAACCATAAACAAAATGTCCAACTTTACTAGATGCCACTGAGAAACGAAAACAGCGATCACTTAATTGATAAACTTTGAAGCCATTATTGGCAAGTATTTCATTAAGCGGGAGAAGATAGTTTACCAAACAGAGAAGAGGACGGTAACCACAATGGTTACTAACACACGACCAAACTAGACGCTAGAACAAGAACAACAGGACAGGAAAACCACCCTCCGGCTGTCCGGCCCCGCCACAACCATACTAATTTCGGTGAAATTAAATTTCGGCATGGACCTCATCATGTGCAAGAGGAACTGATCAAGCACGGCAGGGGCTTAAAAGAAGCATCGCAGAGACTGCACATCTAATCATCTACCGGAGACCTCCAAAAGCAGGATGCCAACCATCACATCACCCTAGCTCCCTGAAACATATTTGCAACTAGCACTGAGCCACATGATACACATATATAACGCATTCTTTGCTAGATTCACCTAGGTTATAGGGCATGGATTTGGGTTTCTAGTTACTTACGGAGCCGAGGGGACCGCCGTGGCCTCTTGAATGAACTACCCCTCGATGGACTTGTCTCAACACTGACAGGTTTCTGGGTATCAACCTTGAAGCAGACACGGAGGAGAATCCAGTTGGTGATGAGCAAGACACTTAAAAAAACAATTTACAGAACATGAATTGAATGTGTGAAGTATTACCTTCACGTCACCAAGAAATTCTCCTCTACCATCTGCATATAAAAAGGCGTTAGATAGATGGACAAAAGACAGAGGGCGGCGAGAAACATGGACAGGCACATACGCTTAAGCCGATTAAATTTAATGGCACGCTTAGAGATTTTTCTCATTTTCGCATTAGGTACTGCTGTTGTCTCCTCTCCTTTAGCTATAATACAGTCAATATCCTCATCCGTTATATTATTGTCCTTAGAACTGAAAACATATTCAGCACCCAACCATGCCAGTTTTTGAGCACCATCCTTATTGACAGCTGAACAGAAGAGAAAATTATCAAAAAAAAATCCATATCCAACTACTAAAGAAAAAATGCTTGAACAAAGCAATGAGTATCAAAACCATACTTTTCTGCTCTGCCAATCGCCCTTGCTCAGAAAACAAAGCACTCAACCATAGCTTTTTATACGCTATATTAATCGTCCGTAACTCGATGGTGTGCTGTAATTTCATTTGTGTTATCTTCCAGACAGGTAGCAATATAAAATTTGGCACTACGGTAATTGTTAATCTAGAAACAACAAACCTCGGTGCAAAAGCGGAAAACTTGAACTTCTTTCTTTTGACCTATTCTATGCGCACAGCCTTGAGCCTTCAGATCAGCTTGTGGAACACTGAATGAACAGAAGTACCAAAGATTTAGTATTTCATTCTTAGGGTAAGCAGCGAAATCAAGTTTAGCATAATAAAGTGGCATACCAATCGCTGTCGTACAGAATTACAACATCAGCAGTGGTCAAGTTGATACCACGGTCAACTGCCTTGGTTGAAAGTAAGAAAACAAACTTGTCACTTCCTGGCTTGTTGAAGTCTTCAATGGATGCATCACGATCTTCTTTAGGTGTGCGGCCATCAATTCTACAAAACTGATATCCGCTGTATTTAAGATAACCTTCCAAGATATCCAAAAGTTTTGTCTTCTGCAGGATATAGTGCTTTATATGTTAGACAAAGCAAAATTCTGGGAAAGCGAATTGCTTAATGAGGTGTGCACATGATTAGTGCCGACGAGTGGTGTGTGGTATATCTCCTACACACTTGATAAACCAATAATGCATTCAAATCTGCATGGCAGTGAAAAGAATAACCTGTGAAAAAATAAGTACTCTGGAATCACGCTCCTTTAGCTTTTGCAGCAACTCATCTAGTAGAACCATTTTTCCTATCCACACATTAAAAAAAATGTCAATAAGAATCCATAGAAAATTCTGTAGGTAAGATGTTACGGTCGTGTAAAAAATATGGGATCGATGTGAAATAAGCAAGGAACATAATGTTACCTGAATTCTTAATTAGGTGATCACCATTTGGGTAGGGTGAGCGAGCTTCAGCTCCTTTGAGTGAATTTGGATGGTTGCACAACTTTTGCAAGTGGATGTCCCTGTAGCCGTGTGGTTCACCCTTCCTATGCAACTGCCCATCCATACCAAGACAATAGTGTTCCCTTTGCATCTTCGACAATGCAACTTTAATTATTGTTTCCTTCTTTCGAGGCAAACTTTTTACATTAGACTTGAGCCTCCGAAGAAGAAATGGGCAAACAACCTGACCAAAAGTTGCAAGAAAGAATTATAAAGAGAGTTCATTTTAAAGTACTGAAATTGGTGATCACGAGAATCCCAACCTTGTAAAGATCCGGGAGCACCTCCACAACCTTCGGATCAACAAAACCATTTTCCCCACTGGGATCGAAACCAAAATCGGAATCGGAATCGGAATCCGAATCCGAATCCGGATCCGGATCCGGATCCGGATCCGAACCAGAAATTTGGAAACATTCCTCAAAAGTCGAGCTAAATACTTCAGGTTCTACGAAGTTGAGGAGAGCCCAAAGCTCATGGAGATTGTTCTGTCACGTAGCAGCAAAACAGTCTAGAATAAGATTAAACCAAAAACAAATATGAAACAACACACATCATCAGTTACTAGCCCAAGTGGTACTTAAACCCATGTTCAGGATGCATGCACTAGCTACATTTGAAAAACAGAACTATCAAGGGAAGCTACCTGGATTGGAGTGCCTGTGATGAGGAGACGATTACTACTCGTGTACTGTCGCATGCTTTTTGATAGCTCACAATCTTCATTCTTTATTTGTTGAGCTTCATCAATAATAATGTAGTGCCAGCTGATACGACTTAAAGTTTTTTTTTCAAGTTTTTCCATGTCAACAGTAGTCAGGCACACATTAAAAGCCCTAGGATCTAGCAAATTGGCCTTTTTTTTCTGACATAGAAAAAAAAGAGAAGGTCAGTATATGTTGAATCAATGAATAAAGAGTAGACTTTTGAGACAACTAACCCGTTCGTATTGGTTTTTTTCCCAGAACTTCACAACATGTAGGCTAGGGCAAAAATCTACAAATTCCTTCATCCATTTGTCAATACTGGACTTTTGCACAACAATCAAGTGAGGACCAACCGTGAGTTTTTTCTGAAGCAGATAGCCCAGTAATGAAATAGCTTGAAGCTTTTTCCCAAGACCCTAAATAATGATAATAAAAGAAGAGTATACATTTCAGCCAAACGAAAACAAAATGGAGGACCTAAATAAATATGATCTTGATCAATTAGCACATGCAGCATACCATGTCATCAGCTAGTATCCCATTGATACTACACTCATACAATCCTATGAGCCAGTTGAGTCCATCCAATTGATAATCGTGCATTGTCACTTTTTGTATGCCTGAAGAGCATTCAAAAACATTTAATATATAAGTTTACATAAGATAAAAAGGAACCGAAGGATACAAAGCCCCAATAAAATTAAAACCTAAAATTGTTGGCTGGTTTCCACGAGAACTTACATCAATTAATTCTATTATCAATAAATTAATTAGTCAGGCCATGGAACAAAGAGCAAGGTCTGGTGTCAACAAAGTGAAAACAGGATGCATAAATAGATGTTCCTTCCTTGTTAATGACAATAATTAATTGGCAAGCAAATTAAATGCACGCCATTTACTGAGTAGGAATATAATGGCTCGAGTATTCTTTTGATGCTACTAGTTTGGCTGATGAATAATGGGTAACATTTAATTCAACAGCATCAAAATAATCTTATGAGAGCAAAGAAAAACATCCTAGTAGGTAGCTCTTCTATCAAACCGAGGTAGTTTGCTGAAAACAAGGAAAGCAAAGGGCTCACAGTCAGGCTGAATCTGTAAACGTGTTGCCCCTTCCGTCATCTTGGACCGCCCCTTGCGTACCTGTCGACGACATATCGATCAATACAACACATCAACAGAATAGTGAAAGTGTAATGGCCATGCATTTATATACAAACAACAATGATCATTTGAAGAGAGTACTAGTCCTACTACATAGTACTACCATGTAAGCATTGACGGCAGTAGTTAGAGCATGTAGCTTGTCCTTCTTATATTCTGTAGACATGCTTTCTCACGCTTGGCAACCCAACCACTGCATCGGAAACAGACACGGTTAGGGCAAATAAAGAATTCTCACTACTGAATTAACAGTCAACTAATAGCGGTCCACATGGTGTGCTCGTCTGGTTGAATGCATGGGAGGGACCGAGGGAGTGAAGGAGACCTACGGCGAGCCACAGAACCGCGGCTAATGGGAGAGAAACTTTGCTGGCTAATGGGAGAGAAACTAATGCCTGCTGGGGCGGAGGTGGCTGCAGAACCACGGCTGGGGCGGCGCGCGCAGGCAGGGGCTGCTGGGGCGGCGTGCGCAGGTAGGTGGGGGCAGGGGCTGCTGGGGCGGCGCAGGCAGGGACGGAGTCGTGCGCGGGAGGGCGACGCAGGCGGGGGCGTGGTCGTGCGCGGGCAGGGGCCTGATCTTGCGCGGCTGGCGGCGGCGCAAGTGGGGACGGCGGCGGCGCAGGCAGCGCTGGAGGGGACGGGGGCGGCGCAGGAAGTGCAGTAGGGGTCGGGGGCGGTGGCTTGCTATGTTGCACGGATACGGCGATACGGATACGGATACGGATACGAGGATACGACGATACAGCCATTTCTAAAAACATGGATACGGAATACGTTTGTATATATAAATAACAAATAATAACTTAACAATGTATACAATTTACTGATTTTCTCACTCCATAACCACCAGTCCTACCGGTGTTGGCCATTGCTGACCTGCAAAAGGAAGTAACATGACATGAAAGCTGGTCAATCCAGCGGATTGCAATGTATCCAATTCAATCTGGGTGCTCTACAATCTATATTTCTATGCTTCTACAATGTATAATTCAATTTGGCCTGTCTAATCTATAATGATTAATGAACTATAGATGGCAGAAATTCTGAGCTTCCTCGACTTTCCCTCATCTACGACGTCGGGATCATAAGCACCTATTCCGATGACCCTGCGACCCGCGCAGGTTCCCTGGCCGCCCGGCCACGCGGCCACGCCCGACGTAGCAAGCCAGCAAAAGCAATCTCGGTAGACAAAGAATAAATGAAGAAGTTGAGATGAGAATAGGGGAAACTGACATGCACAGTGCAGCGTCGGCCGGCTGCCGGCGGACGTCAGAGGGCTCTGCTCGCCGGCTGGATATTGTCTCCGGTCCGGCAGCGCATCAGCAGAGGTTGTCGGCGAGTTGCTGTACTGTGGCGGTGCGGGCGCCCAGGTCAGGAGGTCGCCAGATGAAAAGGAGGGTCAGGTCACTCTGTCGCTGCCTGAGGGATTAGGGTATTCCGTATCCTTGCCGTATCGCGCATGTATCCCTCGCGTATCCGATTTATTTTCTTTTTTAGAAAAAAGAGAAAATCGCCCGATACATACGGGATACGTATCTGGGAGTATCCGGCTGTATCCCCGTATCCGAATGTATCTGACCCCCGATACGCGAGTTTTGTGCCGTATTCGTGCAACGTAGGTGGCTTGAACTGCGGTGGTTTGCAACCGCAGCGTTGAGAAAAAAGAAAAGCGTCACGGGACTCTCGTCGCGCCGGATTGTTCGGCCTTAATATTTTTAATATTATTAA
The DNA here is from genome assembly GCA_916181665.1 of Avena sativa. Classification (NCBI taxonomy): domain Eukaryota; kingdom Viridiplantae; phylum Streptophyta; class Magnoliopsida; order Poales; family Poaceae; genus Avena; species Avena sativa. The sequence goes on along the minus strand of OV702283.1, from coordinate 146,501,565 downwards.
TAATTAATAATTGGTGTAGATGTAAATGTAGATGTAGATGTAGATATATATCGGTCGCTCGCCCGTTGCCCGCCCGAGTCATCCGGGGCCGATCCAACGTATTTGTTATCTTCAAAAATCTATCTTCTTGATGTCAATAAACGGATCGGCCACCCAAAAAAAAACCCTGGTCCGGATCGGCCACCACGTCAAACTAGAGAAACCAAACACCTGATCCGGATCGGCCACCACGCAATCTGGATCTGGAGAAAACAAAAGCCTGGGGTCTGGATCCACGTCAAACTGAAGCCTCGTCCGGATCCACGTCAAACCAGGACCTGAAACGGAAAATCAATCCTACTCCGGGAATACATCCAACTGTCTGTACAGAGACGACTTCCCTCAAAAAAAACTGTCTGTACAAACACGACTTCCCTCAAAAAAAACTGTCTGTACAGAGACGACTTCCCTCAAAAAAAAACTGTATAGAGACGACACATAAAAAGGAACCGACTACTTTGACCAGGAAAACAAAAGTTTCGCTCGTGCTCGACATTGCCAACACTTCGTCTGAACTCCCTCGCTGGCGTCTCGTCGATCTGCCCACTTCGCCAGAAATTGCCTCGCCAATCTGCCCACTTCGCCATAATTCAACTCCTCTAAGAATCAGCAGGTGTTTTACTTATGCCCACCTTCCTCGCAACATGTTCTTCACATGCAAGGGAAATGACTGAAATCCTATCTATGGTTCCTGCTACTGCATCAAAGAATTTGATGGCTGTTACCTATGAGTTCAATATTGCATATGCTTCTTGGTACTCAATTGAAATATTGGATGTTTAACTTTTCATGAAAGATATTACAATGGAAAAATCACACCTATACTTTGATAACAAATAAGTGAGTGGTTTGGTTAAACATGAATTGGCAATGCTCCAAGGCCCCAACCAAACGAAATGCCTAGATGTTTTCTTAATAGAAGATGCGCAATTCACCAATTCTAAACAAATCCACCATATCTGTTTTTTGAATAATCGCTCGAATGCATGATAAAAAAAAAGGTCTACAGCTTTGCCGTTAATCCATATATGTCACAGTATACAGTGCGTGCTAGTGCAAGTCGGGCCTTAATGTAACGATTTCTCCCCTCTTTTTTTTTTGAACTAGCAGATTCAGCCTAAAACGAACATGTGACTAATTCTGTCAACCGTTTCGAAAACCGTTCCGTTTCGGAAAAAATACTAATTCTGTCAACCCAACAAGAACATAATTCCAAGGGAAGTTCATTGCACAGAGATTCATAACATTCCTTTTTGAAATTTTCGTTGGGTACATAGTAAACCATCTACAGATTTCCCATTTCGGTTTTGGTCAGAGCATTCAGGGCTAGAATAGATCGCCCGTTTCTCTACCCATTTACAAATCCAACCATTTGCACTAGTAGCTTTAAACTATTAGATCTAAACTCCATCTAAGCACGAACCAAATTCCGTGCGCCACGGCAAAGAAAGCAACTACAAACCCTAGCCAGCGCAGACCACACCTTATCTCGCCAAAACGCAAGCTCGCCAACTACAAGCCGCAGGCGCTCGCCATCCCCGTCGGCGTAGTAGAAGCGCAAGAGGGCGCGTGCGAGTGGGTTACGGCTTGGGGATTGTGGCTACGTACGTACCTGATTGAAAATGGAGACTAGTGGTAGTGGAGCCTGGAAAGCAGGTGGAGTGGAGTTGAGCGGCGGATCCGGGTTATAGGGAGCACTTCGCCTTGGAAGCCGTGTGTTCAAAATGGCCCAGAAAAGTGGGCCAGACTGGACTGGGCTGCAGGAATACCATCAAAGGGACGAAGTTAAGCTCGCGAGTTTTTTTTTTCTCTCTAAGCAAACTGCCATATAGAGGAGTACCTTATTTTTTTGCGAAAATGTAGAGGAGTACCTGATCTCAAAAAAATGTAGAAGAGTACGTTACTCCCTCCTCACATCTCCACAGAAATCAATGGGTTGCTCAGTACTGTACACATCAGGCAAGAAGCAGGGAACATAGGTTATAGCAATTTAACATGCCCTTTCATTTCTGCTTTATGTCATCTTCGAAATACAGGGTTTATAATCACACATGTACAATGCTTTTGAGCTTAATGTGAAGTTTTGGGGTGCTTTGCACCCTGACCCGTTCAAAAAGAAAACTCCGTTCTAAAAGGCTTATAAGTTTGAACAATATTTTAAGTAAAATATAAAAAATACAAGACCAAATAAATTTAATATATTTACAATAAAATATATTATAATATATTTATTTATATTATAGATGTTGATGTTTTTATATATATTTATTAAACTTAGTAAGGTGTAACTTTTGACTAAATTTGTAAGGTTTGTTCATTGAACGGAGGTAGTAAAAAAAGACTAACACCACACGTGGAAGCAGCGAAGCAATGCTTAGAAAAAAAATATGAATACTTAGCCCACCCATAATGTGTATTTGTAGAAAACCATATTTTTTTAGAGAAAGAGTTACGTTTATTTTTCAATATCGGGTTAGTCTGAGGCCAACGAGTTCACAATACATTCAGGTGGTTGCTTAAACCTAATCTGCAACCTTCATTAGCTAACTTGTGAGCAGCTCCGTTCGAAGAACGCCTCGCCCACCTGACCACATGGTCCTCTACCGAAAGGATAAGTCCTTTTACTTCCTCAACTAGAGGGCCCAGCAAATACCGATCCAGCTCTGAACTGGTGATCTTCATCGTCAACCCTTGACAGTCTGTCTCCAAGAAATTTTTTGAGAAGCCCATTTCCTTTGCCATCTCAAGAGCACGTTTGCATGCGCGTAGCTCCGCCTCCTCTGGACCTGAAATGAAGGGGGGGATGACGACGAAGTTGTTCATTTCACGACCTACCTCGCCACCTCCATCAAACCTTGCAGACTTTGCCACCGCTCCTTCAGCATTGAGTTTCGTCCAGCCCTGAGGAGGGGGGAGCCAGTGCTCCCTGGGTTTTGGACACGGTTGAGACGCCTAGGTCTGAACATTGTGCCACTCCTCTGTTAGGGCTACCGCTCTCCTTTCAATCTCCTCCGGGCTCTCAATTTCTTTTGAATCCCTTGTGTCATTTTGAGATAATCACATATGATATAGGACCATCATCATGGTGTCTAGCTCGTCGTCTTGCACTTGTCCCAGCCACTCTAGCAGCCTTTGGGTTAGATTGCGCTGGCAGAAGACATTTGCAGGTGGGTCACCCATCACCATGACTGCCTTGTCTCAGACAACCTACCAGACATGCATGGAGTGCGGGCAGGCACAAAATCTATGTATCGTCGTCTCCTCCCTTCCGCGGGCTACACAATGCACTCCTTGCTTTATATTCCTTTGTTGCAGCTCTCCTCCAACTGCCAAGACATTTTGGATCAACCGCTAGACATGAATCTTCACCTTTCCTGGGACAAAAGCGCTCCAAAGTTTTATCCATCCTTTGTGGGCATCAAATGAGGTAGAAGAGTTGCCTCTTCCACTCCGCTCTCTTTTAATCCGCATACCCAAGTGGTACACTGACCTTATAGTGAAGATTCTGTTCCTCGTGAAATTCCATGTGTGGTAGTCCTCCTTCTCCGAACCCGACACTGGAATGGCTTTAATATCCGCAGCATCAAAGCCATGAAATATGTAGTCCAGCTTGCTTTCATTCCAGCCAGTCTATCCCTCATTTAACAAATCTGAAACCCTCGTAACAGAAGTAGTCTCGCACTTCCGACCCAGTGGTCGGAGGGTACCTTCTCGGGGAATCCAGTTGCTTCCCTAGATACTTATTTGCTTACCGTCTCCGACTCTCCAAATGATTCCACGGGCCAGGAGGTCCCGCACATGCAAAATGTTGCGCCAGCTGAAAGAGCCTCCTGTGGGACAGGAGGCTTGCAACAGGTCGGTGGAGCGATAGTATCTTGCTTTGAGCTCCCTCGCACAAAGTGAGGAAGGCACCGTGAGCAATCTCCATGCTTGTTTAGCAAGAAGGGTGAAATAGCATGTGGCCCCCCATGTGTGGTTTTGGTAATTAATGATAATCTTTATGGACTAATGTGTGTATTAAGTTGCAATTGTAGGAATTGTCCATTGGCATCCCTTGGAGCATGTGTTGGCTTCAAGGTAGATGAAATGAAAAAAAAGATGTGTTTTGCAAGCTCAAAATGCGCCATCTCTAGAAGATCTCATGTTTGATGCTTGCCATCCTCGGCGGTCATGGATCTGTGAAGAGGAATCAAGAAAGGTGTTCCATCTTGAGAAGGTCAAGATCGTCTACATCACGCTCAAGTGGAATGCTCAAGGCAAAGATATTCTTGATAGGTTTTCCCTTTTGCCAGTCTCATCTTGTTAGTTGGGAGACCGGGTTTAGGATCGATAGCCGTACTATCAAGAGGGGCTCTCAAGTGAGTACTTGACCATATCATTTGGAGAGATCTCAAACATTTGCATACTTAGCATCATCATTCTTGGTTGTTATTTGGATCTTATCCTTGTGAGGTTCTAGAGATTGTGGTAATATTCATAACATTCTCTTGTTCATCAAAAAGGGATTTCCCTTTTGTATCTTATATTGCGGATTTAATCTTGAAGGTTTTCCGGATTCTCAACAAGGAAGGTATCTCACTATAAAATACATGAAGTATTGTATATATCTTGTCGGTCTCTTTCTAACGCAATTGAATTCGGGTCAATCGGAGTTACCAAACTAAAGTTATGACCGTTTGAATATTGCCTTTGTTTGATTTAAAAAGAAAAAAGGCCTTTTCTGTTTTGGGCCAAGGCCAGCAGTAGTAAGATGGGTACTATCGGCCGCCCCTCCGGCGGGCCACCCACTATGTGTAGGGTTCGTAGCATAGAAAACAAAAAAAATCCTACGATGGGAACAACTATGTACCAAGATCTATCTATTAGATACAAACAACGGGCGGATGTATATCCGTAGAGAACATACCCTTGAAGACCGACAAAGCTTAAAGAGTCCAAACTCGTGGTTGATGTAGACGATCTCTTGCCGATCTCAAGATCGAGAGGAAGTCCTAGCGCCGCAAAACAGCAGCGCATCCGTGCTTGCACACACGTTCTAGGCACCGAGCAACCTCCGCCTCCTCGCTCCAGCGATGCAGCGGAAGCACAACTCTTTCTTGCCGAATAGCCACCGGGAACATGTATCTCGCTAGTCCGAGACCATGGGGGATAAATTCTAGAGGGGGAGAGAGATCCTTCACGAGGAGGTGTTAGTGAGAGAGAGGGAGGGGGGCTCCTTTTATAGGGAGAGGGGGGCACCCAAGGGGCCATGCGCCCAGCCATGGGGCTGGCCCCACCTCTTCCACATTAATGTGGGTGGACACTCCACTCACTCAAATGCCTTTCAATTCCCTCCACTCAAAAACCCACTCAAATTCCCATTAAATTTCCACCAAATTTAATGCAAACTCTCATTAAATAAAACTCCTTTTATTTATTCAGAATTTTGTCAATTACTTTAATGACAAACATTCACATATAACCCCTTGCTAGTATTTCATTTCACATGCAGAAACACTTTCTGCAATTTCACCCGAAAACCCGTTTCGGTATTTAGTGAAATAAATTCCTGCGCTTGTTATTCTTTTCGGCATGAAACTTTTGCTCCAAATGGATGTCGATGTCCCTTAAGTGTGTCACCCTACGGTTCGTGAATAATGCGGACATGATCGAGACCCCTCTCGGATCAATAATCAGAAGCGAGATCTGGAGACCCATACTGACTCCCACACATTCAACGATGACTTTCTTGTGATCGTCGGAACCTTTTACGCTAGTATCTTAATCCTTTTGTTTCGCGATATATTACGTGTCCGAGATTCGATCATCGGTATCTCCATACCTAGTTTGATCTCGTTACTGACATGCACTCTTTTCTCGTTCCCGTGATATAACATTCCAGTGATCAAATCACTTGCTTGCAAGCTAATCAATATGATATCATCGAGAGGGCCCAGAGCATATCTATCCATCATCGGGATGAACAAATTCCACTCTCGATCCATGGGCCTCAACATAACACTTTAGTAGTTCTGAACCCATCTTTATAATCACCCTGTTACGGTGTGACGTTTGATGTTATCAAGGAACTCTTCCGGTGTTAGTGATTGACATGATCTCATGGTCTAAGGATTAGGATCACTTCGTAAGTTGTTACAGCAATATAAACTCAATGACTTTGATCGTAATGCTATACTTAGGATGAATGTTCATCACACCATTACACTAATGTTGTGACCTTGTTATTAACAACATCCAATGTCCATGATCAGGAAACCTTGATCATCTTGTTAATCAACGAGCTAATTTATGAGAGAGGCATAACTAGGAACTTTCTGTTTGTTTATTAAACACACATGTATTAACGTTTTCGTATTAATACAATTATAGAATGCAAAATAAACATTTATCATAAACAAGGAATACGATAATAACCACTTTATTATTGCCTCTCGGGCATATTCCCTTCAGTCTCCCACTTGCACTAGAGACAATAATCTAGTTTGAAAATTTTGCATATTAAACACCTATGGCTTTCTGGTGTTCCATATACGCAATTGCAAGTGGTTAACATAATCTACGGATCTGACGCTTCAGGTCCGTGTGTATTTGCATGTCTTTGCGTCTTCACGCATCACTCATTCTCCAATGAGATGGCATTGTATAAATTTGGTCTTTCGGTGAGACATTTAGTTCCTTGGGGTTAAATCATGTCGATACTATTGTCATACAATATATCTTTAGTGTTAGCCCGTTGCGAACCACACCTTAGTTTGATAACAAACTGCTTGACACAAATGCCCTCCTTTTCTGCTACTATAGCAGTGATATACTTAGCCTTTTGTTGTAGTATTCGTCACAATGTCTTAACTTTGGAACTCTTCCAAATCCATCATGGAAACTCCTTTCCATTACATTGTTCCACCCATAGTTTAAATTGAGATAAAATTAATTTGTATCTTGTGACAAAACTAGTATCAATGTAACGCTTTACAATGAACTATTTGTAATTGTTTGTCACCTCTACACAAATATATTCTTAGTTCTTTCAAAAAGATCATAAGAATATCCTCACTATCGTCCAATGATCATTTTATGATTCATTCTGCTATATGCTCATAACACTCAGAGCATAGGACATATCTGGATGTGTACATATCATGGTATGATTGATCAAAACATTCTCATGATTCCACTCATCAAGTGTCAAAGCACTTGAATCTTGTTTCACTTATCAAGTGTCGATACACTTGAATCTTGATTCAATTCCTTTCCATGCAACAAGAATTGTTTCTTGTCGTTTCTATATTGAACTCCTTCAATATCTCATATATGTACGTTTGGCACAACCATATTGGCGTCAAAGTCTATCCACTATAGACATTCACGCTAAATATTCGGGTTTTGCCTAAGTATTTCATCGAAATGAAATTCTTAACCTTTGTCAATAAAAGATACATCATTTCTAATCAACAACATGTCCTTCACAAAATGTATTAGAAATATGTCTTAGCGCTCCCACTTAATTTCTTGCAAATGCAAGCATCTTCATCGTCTCCTGATGAAAACTCTTTTTCATCACGGTGAAGATTCCAACTCCGCGATGCTTACTTCAACCATTGAAGTTTGCATGCCCTTTTAGCATCCTTTGAATTTTAACAAAACCCTTTGGACCGTGTCATGTACACGTCCTAGGTAACCATTCTATTAGAAGAATTTTGTTTTGTTTATTCATCTACCATATACCAAATTATATATAGTGGTTGCTACTTTAATCCGTCCAGACTAAATATCGCTATGAAAGATCAAATCTTGTCATAGTCAACTCCTTGAACATTTTCGTAAAATACTTTACGACATGTCGACTATTTCATAGATGTGAAACATCCATGTCTGTTTCTTTATAGATCCAAATACGACCGATAGGTTTTTATACCTTTCCGGAGGGTCTTCCAAGTTCAAAACTTGATTTCTCGTGTATGGAACTATCACGGATTTTATGGCTTCAAGCCATTTGACGGAGTCAGGGCCCATCATCGCTTCTTTGCATATAGTCGGTTCATCATTGTCAAACAATAATGATTTACTCTCAAATCTAAGTATTTGATTGTTTATCCGACCGACTTGGTTCAATAAGAACTTAGATCTCCGTGACCACAACCTTTGAGGCATATAATCTATGAGCATTATGGCAGCCTCCAGAACGATTTCCAGCACTGCGCAACTCAGCACATTTAGCTAAGGTTCGCTAACCTTATCAAAGTTCTATTGTCCTCCCACTTAACTTTTGCGAAAAAATCCTTTTTCAAGAAACTCCACATTTCAAGCGACAAACCCTTTTGTCCTCGGTGTTATGGAAGAATAACCAATTGTTATTCGAAATAACCTACAAAGACATGCTCATCCGACTTCGGTTGTAAACACTTAATTATGTTTAGCATACCAAAATTTTAAGAAATGACAATTTAGGTTTTACCCCAAACCATAACTTCCATGGTGTCATTTCAACGGATCAAGATGGAGCTCTTTTCAGTGTAAAAGCGGAAGTCTCTAAAGCTTTAATCTTTTAAAACATAATGGCAGTTTTATAAATAACACCTTTGATCCAACCATGTCAAACAAGGTTTCATTACAAATCTCAAACACTCCATATTCCTATGGTGTTTTGGGATATGTAAATCTAGGTGTTTTGCTAAACTTGCAACTCAAATAAATTCCTTTATGATAAAATCATAATTCATTTATTTTTCTTGTTACACTTGTAACTCAAATAAATCCCTTTATGATCAAATCATAATTCATTTATTTTTCTTGTTACAATGATTTTCCACTTCATCTTGAAAATCTTTGAAACGTTTTTCAAATATTTCATACTTCTTTCTCATTAAGTGAATATTCACTCAAATTTTCGGAGAAATTATATGAAGTTGAAACCCATCGCTTACGACTACACATAATGGACTACATACATCGATATGTATAAATTCCAATATTTTAGCCGTTCGTTCTTCTTTGGCCTTTGAACGAAGTTTTTAATTATCCCGAGGAATGTCTCACAAGTGTCACTTGATCAAATCAAAGACTCCAAAAATCCATGAATATGGAAATTCTTCATGTTTTATTTCCAATATAATTTAAACAGCGATGTTACTTCGTAAGTGATCTTTCAATCATTTGTCTTGCGACATTTTAGCATTAGGTTTTATGGATGTGATTTCTCCAACTAGATTTGTAAATCATCCATCTTATATGGAATATGGTAATGATTTGAACAACCTTTGTTCTCATAATACCTGATTCAGATAACAATTATTAAAACAAATCTTGAAGTCAAGCTTTGATGTCAACGAGAAATACAAACAACGGTTTGTTTGTTTTCGATGAACATCATCACATATTCTCTTGCTAGTTACTTAGGCCATTGTGGTTCATGAATTGCGTCATTCTGTATGAAATTTCATACCAACCAATTCGGTATCCAATACCCAAGAACCACATTGTTTAACAAGCAAAGAATACAACCATAACATGTATATCATTTATATACCTAAATTGGATATTTCCAATCTTTTATTTTCCGCCAAATATATTTTATAGATTCTCTTTCAGCATTTTCTTTTCATTTTTAAAAGAATTTATCAACATCAACAGTGGCGTCATATAAATGACACATAGTCCAAAGCGTGTATATTCAAATAATAATACCTTTGGACTTGCACTTTGAAGTAGATCACCATCATCAAAATGATCGGTATTCTTTCAAAATCCATACTTTAGTAATCTTTTAGCATAGTAAACACTTTACATACATCTTATATTCATCCTTATCATGACGACTTTCATGATCAAGCTACTGTAGCTTATAAAGGCGAATCGTGAGAATAACATTACTTTCCAAAACCCTTTTGGATGATTAGGATGTCTAGCATCTCCAACCTTCGTAAATTCTCATCCAATATGAGAACATATATTATACTCTATCATATTGCAACCAAAACATTGTTTCAGATATCATTATATCTGCCACACATGATGGTTTCTGAAACAATTCTTTCAGCTCCTAGATAAACTTGATATTAAAACAATCAAGAATCGTGGAGGCAAACATGATACTTAAGATACTAACACTGGAATTGTTACTCTCGATTTAATACCAATTATTAAATTTCACGGAGTAAATAGAGTTTGCTGAAAGTTTGCAATAGGACTTTAAACTTTAGATTGACACTCAACACAATACGATACCAGTTCGTAAAGTATATATCCAGAATTCTATAGTTCTATTATCTCAATTATAACTATGCATATGGTGGTGAACGAATGCCAATGACTACAACAAATTATGCAAATTCACTTTGATTTAATTTATGATAAATTGAGTTCTACTAATCCAAATTAGAAATGAACTCCCACTCAAAAACGACATCCCTCGTGTCTTTTTGGTGACTACATGAACCAAATCCACTACACCAAGTCCGATCATCACGTGAGTCGGTGTAGCTTCAAAGGCGAGCATCCATATGGTCATCATATCAAAACATATGACTCATGCATAACCTTTCGGTCCGTGTTCCAAGGCCATGTCTGTACATGCTAGGCTCGCCAAGTAAGAACCTTAGTATTCGCGTGTGTAACTGTCTTACACCCGAGATATGCTCGTGGATTCAAGTACACCCGATCATCACGTGATGTATTGAAGCCACGAAACATTGTCGGTGCATACTTAAGGAAGAACACATTTTTATCTTGATATATAAATGAGGGATCATCTTATTATGCTAATAAAACGCCAAACAAGCAATATAAGATGCAATCAAAACATCACATGTTTATTAGTGAAATGATATGGTTCCCGCATATGATCTCCATCATGTGCACCGTGGTATGATCTCTATCATACCTTTATGTGTAAGGCCAAGGTCTATGGAACTTACACGCTATGTGTGTTGTAAGAGTATCATCTCATACTTCTACTTACAACATCACCATATCATAACACTAGCCCAGCAACAATCTAAACTAGACGCCTCTAATTTATCCATTGCAAGTTTTACGTGGCTTAGGGCTTTCGAAGATAGAACCGTTCTTACCTACGAACATGAACCACAACGAGGATAACCAAATTGTTGACAACTCGTTGCAAATTAGATATTGACTATAGTAGGAGAGACAGACACCCGCTAGCCACTTATGCAAAACTAGTTGCATGTCAAGCGTGGAACAGGTCTCATGTGCGAGGACATGTAAAGTTTGTCCGGGCCGCTTCATCCCACTATGCCACCAATATCCAAAGTACAACAAAGAAGCAATAAAATGAAAATCATCGCCCACATACTCATATGTGTACTACCCGTGCAAAGTATCTACGCATAGATCCGGCTCTGATACCACTGTAGGGTTCGCAACATAGAAAACAAAAAATTTCCTACGATGGGAACAACTATGTACCAAGATCTACGGGCGGATTTATATCCGTAGAGAACATACCCTTGAAGACCGACAAATCTTAACGAGTCCAAACTCGTGGTTGATGTAGACGATCTCTTGCTGATCTCAAGATCGAGAGGAAGTCCTAGCGCCGCAAAATAGCAGCGCATCCGTGCTCGCACACACGTTCGAGGCACCGAGCAACCTCCGCCTCCTCGCTCCAGCGATGCAGCGGAAGCACAACTCTTTCTTGCCGAATATCCACCGGGAACATGTATCTCGCTAGTCCGAGACCATGGGGGATAAATTCTAGAGGGGGAGAGAGATCCTTCACGAGGAGGTGTTAGTGAGAGAGAGGGAGGGGGGCTCCTTTTATAGGGAGAGGGGGGCACCCAAGGGGCCATGCGCCCAGCCATGGGGCTTCCCCCACCTCTTCCACATTCATGTGGGTGGACACTCCACTCACTCAAATGCCTTTCAATTCCCTCCACTCAAAAACCCACTCAAATTCCCATTAAATTTCCACCAAATTTAATGCAAACTCTCATTAAATAAAACTCCTTTTATTTATTCAGAATTTTGTCAATTACTTTAATGACAAACATTCACATATAACCCCTTGCTAGTATTTCATTTCACATGCAGAAACACTTTCTGCAATTTCACCCAAAAACCCGTTTCGGTATCTAGTGAAATAAATTCCTGCGCTTGTTATTCTTTTCGGCATGAAACTTTTGCTCCAAATGGATGTCGGTGTCTCTTAAGTGTGTCACCCTACGGTTCGCGAATAATGCGGACATGATCGAGACCCCTCTCGGATCAATAATCAGAAGCGGGATCTGGAGACCCATACTGACTCCCACACATTCAATGATGACTTTCTTGTGAACGTCGGAACCTTTTACGCTAGTATCTTAATCCTTTTGTTTCGCGATATATTACATGTCCGAGATTCGATCATCGGTATCTCCATACCTAGTTTGATCTCGTTACTGACATGCACTCTTTTCTAGTTCCCGTGATATAACATTCCAGTGATCAAATCACTTGCTTGCAAGCTAATCAATGTGATATCACCGAGAGGGCCCAGAGCATATCTATCCGTCATCGGGATGAACAAATTCCACTCTCGATCCATGGGCCTCAACATAACACTTTAGTAGTTCTGAACCCATCTTTATAATCACCCTGTTATGGTGTGACGCTTGATGTTCTCAAGGAACTCTTCCGGTGTTAGTGATTGACATGATCTCATGGTCTAAGGATTATGATCACTTCGTAAGTTGTTACAGCAATATAAACTCAATGACTTTGATCGTAATGCTATACTTCGAATGAATGTTCATCACACCATTACACTAATGTTGTGACCTCGTTATTAACAACATCCAATGTCCATGATCAGGAAACCTTGATCATCTTGTTAATCAACGAGCTAGTTTATGAGAGAGGCATAACTAGGAATTTTCTGTTTGTTTATTAAACACACATGTATTAACGTTTCCGTATTAATACAATTATAGCATCCAAAATAAACATTTATCATAAACAAGGAATACGATAATAACCACTTTATTATTGCCTCTCGGGCATATTCCCTTCACTATGCCACCCGGTAGGCCTAGCCGATACTACCGGCCCAACGTGGTTCTACCGCCCGGGCGGGACGGTAGTACCGGCCGACCCATCTTGCTCGCTTGGCCCGCTCCGAAGTTGCTGCGCGAACCCGCTTGCTTCGTAGTGCTCTGCTTCGCGCGTGCGTTGTGACGCCCTGCTCACTTGCAGCCCACTCCACAACGCGTGCCTCGCCTGGCTTTCTCCCTCTCACGCATGCAGCCGTCGGATCCCCTGCCGCGTGCTACGCTGCTGCTGCTTGTCTCTCTCGTTCGATCGCTTTGCGCCCGCCTCGCTAATCCCTGGCGCCGTGGGTTGGGTCCAGTAGTACCGGCCCATTCCGGTACTACCGGCCCACCAAGGTCTTTTGTCCCAACGGGCATAAATATGCCCCCTCCTATTTAAGCCTATTTGCCTTTTCATTTAGTGTTACTTCTTCCTCCTTTTGTCTAAGTGATATGGATATGCTCTACGGGTACCTCATATTGGTATACCCGGTCCAGCCCAGTGAAGGCCCACGTGAAGACTTGCTGCCCAAGGAGACTCTGGATGTCCCAAGCCCGGTAGAAGTTCGACTCCTTGGAGAACACGGCCTAGCTGTAGATAGGAATTTGAAGGGTAAAACCCTAACTTATAACCGACTCGACCTACCCCGAGACCTGGCCTCCTCATGTAAAGTCCAGGAGGGCATGACAAGGAGGATCACCCCAACTCATACACACACACCTCACGCCAGATTGCATCTGCGCACCCCTATAATTTTCGGTTCCGCCATCTATCAAGAACAGACAAGCAGGAGTAGGGTTTTCCCTCCGAGGGCCTGAACCTGGGTAAACCTCGTATCCCCTTGTTGCGTGTCTGTTAACCGTCTCGCGATCTCTAGCATCCCCGTCTTCTCCAAAATCCAAGTCCATAACAATGGGCATTGACAAGTCGAACCCTCGTCAATTGGCGCCGTCTGTGGGAATCGGGGACGCTGATCGTGTGGTCGTGACGGTTCCATCTGGAGCGATCTTTAATTCTTCAGTGATGGAGAATCACCTCATCTTCGGCGCTCTTGAGTTCACCTCCCACTCTCCGGCCACCCGCAAATATTTCGAGTCCATAGGCGACAATTTCGAGATGATGTTCGCAAGCTTCTGATTCCAATTTGGTCAAATCAGCACCTTCCGCCTCCTAGAGCGGGTGCCACCTCCGTCAATAAGGGCCGCCTCATGGGTACCACCAATCGACGCCTTGCGCGCAACGTCGCTAACAAGCGTTTCAAATGACAGCAGCAACTGCAACTCTGATCTATGCGATCCCCCCACTGAGGAAGGGACCTATGGTTTCGGATCTGAAAGCTGTGGGAGCAACGATCTCCCCCATCTCTACATATGCGCGTCCATCCATGATGGTAACGTTGGGGACGACACTGACCCGCGAAATCCCCCTCCCAACCCGCAGACTCCTAACGCCTCGAACGGAGGAAACGGACCACCTTCGCCCAATCCCAACAGGAACAAGGAATCAATCGCGTCTATCACGAGATCATCCTCAACGACGCCGAGTGGGAGAAGGTGCGTGATGCCGTGCGAGGCTCCCACCCCTACCAGTCGATCCCCCTCGCGACATGCTAATGGGCTACCACTGGCTCCTCATTGAGGAGAACAATCGACAGATCAAGCAACAAAGCGAGCTCGATCAGTGCAGGCGAGCGGCTGATGAGTCAAGCGCTAGGCGAGCTGCGCTCTCTACTGGTAGCTCTACCTCAAAGGGTTACGGTGGCCGCAAGGATCTTCCCGCTTGGAACGCATGGATCCTGCCACACAACACAAGGACACAAAGGCACTCAACATGTCCTTCATGACGATGGACTTGCAGGGCAACATCATGGCCAAACGCCGCAGGACGCGGTCATGGCGGCCACCACCTACCTCGCATATAACCCGCCATCGGCGGGAGACCCACAAAACGCAATCCACAAATCTTCGCTTGCAGGTCTCGAACTTGTTGGAGCTGTGCTCCATGATAAAACACCCGCGGAGCCGAAGAAAAAGGCCGCGATAAAATTCACTCGAAGTCGCACACCCTCATCCGAGGAGGAAGAGCATGATCTACCGCGATGTCGCCGCAGCCCACAGCACAGGAGCAGCAACTACGACGCTCGTAATGAGCTCGCGCGGTGCAAGATCGACAAGTCATGCGCAAAGCGCGCATGTTCCATGGAGTCCGAAGAAGAGGACACAGAGCTGTGCGGTGCCAGGTGTTTCATCAGGGCCGTGTGATGACCCACAAGTATAAGGGGTGTATCGTAGTACTTACGATAAATAGGAGTGTCGATCCCAACGAGGAGCAGAAGGTGCTGAACAGTGGTATGGAGCAGAAATCCCTGTGAATACTTAGCAAACGGATTTTTAGTGGTTTTCTGACAAGGCAACAAAACAAAGAGAAAGTAACAGAAGTAACAACAAACAGAGCAAGTGGCCCAATCCTTTCTTAGTAAAGGACAAGCTGGTGGAAATACTTATAAGGACCAAACGTTCGCGAGGACACATGGGAATTCTGTCAAGTGCTTTCGCTTCAAATAGCCGAGTACTCTTCTCTGGTGTTTGTAAGTGTTGTGTGGGTGAACCTGTGCTAACATACCGCCCTTCCTAGGACTAATACATACTTGTGATTAAACCCCCTGCAAACATCCGTAACTACAGGAAAGTAATTAAGATATAATCTAACCACAGCCTTAAACTCTGACATCCTGCGCTCCCTTGTGCAAAGGTGTCCTAACGGGGGTTTAGGTTTCTGTCACTCCGGCAACCCCACAATTAGTAGCCAAATACACAATGCATTCCCCTAGGCCTATAAATGGTGAAGTGTCATGTAGTCGACGTTCACATGACACCACTAGAAGAATAGCACCACAACTTAAATACTAAACCATTGAATAATAACTCATCACAGATTCACTACTAACAACATGACTTCTCCCATGTCCTCAAGAACTAAACGAACTACTCACAAGAAATCATATGGATCAAGATCAAAGATGATATGGTAATGCATAACAATCTAAACATAAACAATAATCCAATGGTTCCACTCACATGATCAACTACAATAGTAATTAACACCACGAAAGTTTCCCCTAAGAACTAAAGCAATATCCAACACAATTGTTACAGGGGGACGGAGTGGTGGTGATGGTGCTGGTGGAGATGATGGTGTGGATGATGATGATGATGATACCGATGAATCCTAGCTTGATGACAGTGTTGATGGCGACAGTCTCCCCTCTCTGGGAAGGAATTCCCCCGGCAGAAATCTATCTGCTGGAGAGATCTTTCTCTCGGTGTTTTCTGCCCCCCAGAGGCGGCGGAAATTGATGACCCACAAGTATAGGGGATCGCAACAATCTTCGTTGGTAGCATTACCCAATTTATTGATTCGACATGAGGGGAGCGAAAGAATACTTGCAATCCTTAACAACTGAGTTGTCAATTCAGCTGCACCTGGAAATAGTTCTTGCTCACAGAAGTTTATCAGTAGCAACAGTTTGTAGTAGCAACATCAAAGCAACAGCAATAGCGACACCAACAGCAAAGCAAGAGCAATAGTAATAGTAAATAGTAGGATTCGAGTGCGGTAGGCATAGGGATGGATGGACGGGCATTGCATGGACGAGTCTAAACATGTAACTTTAAGACCTAGGGCATTGCAGATAAATAATAATAATCATCCAAGTACTAAACAATCCTAGGCATGTGCTCCAAATATAGTCATACGTGCTCGCAATGAGAACTTACACAACATCTTTTGTCCAGCCAGCCCATGGCAGTGGGGCCTCTAGGGAACTACTGGCAATTAAGGTGCTCCTTTTAATAGAGTACCGGAGCAAAGCATTAACACTCCATGAACACATGTGATCCTCACACCACATCCATCCCCTCCGGTTGTCCCAATTATTGTCACTTTGGGACCTTTGGATCCAGCAATGATATGTGTACACAACTTGCAGATAAGATCATAAACAATACTATCATAATGATTCAATAATAAGTTCAGATCTGAGATCATGGCATTCGGGCCCTAGTGACAAGCATTAAGAACAACAAGTTGCAATAAAGTCAAATAGCATAAGAGAAACTAGGCACTATGCCCTAACAATCTTATTCAGTTACATGATAGAACTCATCCAATCCCTACCATCTTCAGGCCTAAAGTGGGGGATTACTCACTCATGGATGAGGGAAACATCGGTGGTTGATGGAGATGCGTTGGTGATGATGATGGCGATGATCCTCTCCAAATTCCCCGTCCCGGCAGGATGCCAGAACGGAGTTTCTGGATCCGAATCTTGGTTTCTCGTGGCGGCGGCAGAGCGGAACTCTTTCTAGAAAACTATAACCCCCCCCCTGAGTTTTTAGGTCGGAAGGCAACTTATAGGCGTGGAGGGCGGCCGAGGAGCTGTCTGGGGTGGCCAAACCTTCCCCAGGCGCGGGGTCAGTGGGCCCGCGTCTGGGGTGGTTCTGGCCCCCCCGGGCCTCCCCTCTGTCTCCCCTTCTGGCTCCGTGGATCTTCTGGTGAAATATAATTTTTGGCATATTTTTCGGGATTTTTCCTGATAGTTCATTTTCTGTAGAAAAACAAGACACCAAGGTAATTCTGCTAAAAATAACGTCAGTCTGTGTTAGTTGTATCCAAATCACAGAAGTTTAGAGAAGAAACAATAGCAAAGTGTTTGAGAAAGTAGATATGTTTTGGACGTATCAACTCCCCCCAAGCTTAGCTTATTGCTTGTCCTCAAGCAATTCAGTTGAAAACTGAGTGCGATAAAAGAACTTTCACGAACACTTTGCTTCATATGATGTAAATCGATGCTTAGAAAATTCATAATAAAGAGTATGCAACTAAGTCTACTCAATAGTCATTGCAAGCTATGAAGAGAAACCAACTCAATAATAATAAGTAGCATGAAACATAAACATAAGCAACATTGCAATGCTCATAATAAGGTATGATAGAGTGGTATCTCGCTTGCCTTTGTTTGAAGAGCACAATATAAATGCCGAGGCACCTCTGAAGTTCACATTAAGACTAGAGATAAAGATATCAGAGATACAAGCATCAAAGTCATGACATAATTAACCAAGTTTTGGAACAAACACAAGAATGACAACTATGCTCTCAAGAAAGTGCTCATAGAATAAGTGGTGACTCAACAAAGTTGTGAAACCGGTTTTGTGAAGGTTTGAAAGGCTTCCCAATGCTAAAAGAAAGGTACTCATTAGCTTTGAGCTCTCATTGCCCCTATCATAGGCATCTTCATGTGGTTAAGGTGAAAGTGAGGTCCACTCTGAATCATATGCTTGACAGACCATAGACTGGAAATCCCAAGTCCCTTGAGTATGAGGGTCGCTTCGCACGCTACTCAACTTTGGCCACCTAAAAGTTCTTGTCATTGTAAATACATTTATATCATCGAGAACCGCCAACGGGGTATCCCTTGCACATGGTACAAGAGCTTTCCCATAACCAAAATGACAAGGCAAGCAGACAATGAGCATCTCAGCAATCTTTTTATTTACCATATGCATAACTTTTTATTGAGGAATCTTCATAGATGCCCATTGTGGTGATGCTGCAAGTTTTCACCATGATTAAGCATGACTTAGGCTAGAAGCCTAGGCGTTTCTCTAACACAATGTATAAACTCCATGAACTAACAACTTCCCCTTTTATTTCACATCGTCGACATCCATAAACAAAAGAGCAAGGAATCAACTAGATGGGATATCCAAAAAGTGTTGAAAGCGTTCCCCGTGACAACACTATTCTGCTGACTCCCAGTATATAATAAGCAAGGATATAACTTTCATGGACTAGTCACAATGGTTCAGGATTATTAAGCGCAAGGAATAAAGTGTGCCATCAAGTTCGTAAGAGCTTTGCTAACTAAATTTCTCAAAACAGACAAACATTTTATTTTGGAAGAAAACACGGCATATGGAATATGCACTGAAATGGCAAATGATGCTAATAGGTAGGTATGGTGGACATAGCTGGCAATACTGGTTTTGGGGAGTTGGAAGCACAGGTAGAGCACATACTCAGTGCAAGTGAAGGCTAGCAATAGAGAGGGAGAGACAAACGAGAGAGAAATAACTGTCATAATCATGCTTGCAACAAAACAGGACTAACTATGGCATGAAAGTGATACAAGAACTCTAAGACAAAATAAATCATCGAGGCTTACTGACTATTGATTAGTCATATGCATGCGTGAGCATGTGCCAAGTCGATTCACATGAACAGTCAGAGGAGGATACTACAATGTCATACCAAAGTATGAATAAAACAATGCAAGCAAACATTCATATGACATGCTACAAACTATTAGCAAGCTGGAGCTAATCATAGACAAGCAAGAACTACTAAGCATCCATAATGACATACACCTTACACAAACAGGCTAAGCATTCTCACAATGATGAGTATATGTACAAAAATGAAACAAATAGAGTTCTTTACCAGCCTCTTACCACACCTCGATTTGTCTTAATCTTCATTATTTCCCTTCACTTGTGTGACTTGAATAATTAACATGAAAACCAATATCCACTAAGGACGGATGAACCCTGCGAAGAACTCACAAAACCAAAGAAGAACAACAAATATTTTTGGTGTTTTCGATTTTTTTAGAAGGCAACCAACGCAAAACCAAATGAAGCAAAATAAAACCAAAACAAAAACTAAGGCGCTCCAAGAACAACACAACTGTGCATGAAACAATAAAAACGAAGTGTCTAGAAAGACCTGAGATTTTTATTGATGAAGAAGGGGATGCCTTGGGCACCCCCAAGCTTTGACGCTTGTACCTCTTGAATAATTCTTGGGGTGACATGGATTGGATCCCCCCAAGCTTGAGCTTTTGTCCATTCTTCATCTCATTACATCATCCTCTCTCTACACCTGAATTTTTTCTTTCATACAAAACTTCACATAATCTTCATTAGCAACATTAGTGTATTCCAAAGATAATAGACCGTCGGGTTTAGCTTTGGAACAGCAAAATTTTTCACTAAAAACACAATCTACTTTAGCAAATCCTTCAAAAATCTCAATTCCCCAAAAGAGAACTTAAAAAGGAATCAATAAGAAGCAAATTCAAATAATGGCAGAAATCTGTCAAAACAGACTAGCAGGTAGAAACCGTTTTTTTCGAAAATCTTCTGTTGCTCAAATAAAAAAATGTTGAACTAACGAAAGTTAGATAACATACTGGGGGATTTATTCGTAAATTTTTAGCTCAATCTGACTTACAGAGTCTCCTTACGAATTTTTATGGCGGAGGACAGAAATCTGTTTTGGGACAACAACTCCCCAAATCTTACTTTCCTCTCATTAGAGATCATTCTTGGCATAAAAAGCAAACAAAAAGGATAAGGAGAGGTCATTACTGAAGTAATAACTTCCAAGACTCAAGGAAACTTTTGGGTTATTGTAACACCCTCAGAATCGACCCTATGCAAGTTTTAGCGCTTCCCTCCAAACCCGCATAGAAACGATTCAAAGGTGCCCACCAGGCACTTTCGTGCGGGTGGAAAACGAAGTAATACCATTACACAATAGTCCACGATGGAATCCACAGAACAGATATATACAATAGCGACTCATCGAGTCTAGAATACGGATATACAATACGAAGATCCAAATTACCTTGAAAACGATACAACGTCCGAGTACGGACAAGATGCAAATTGAGCTAAGAGCCCTGAAGAATAACCAATGGCGTCCATAACCCTGCCCAGGCCAAGCCGGAAGGGTAACCCTGCTAACGACGTCGATCTCAAAACCTGCTTAACAAAAGGGGTGCCGACAAAGGGCAAAGGAAAAGAGAGAGCGGTCAGTACTGAGGCCAGTACACGGCGAGGCTAGAATTCGGCGGTCCTCGCCTACATAGGTATGGTGGACTGAAGCGGCAGCGCAGCATGCACTAAACAACCTATAGAGACTCAATACAGCTGGCGGCTATCAGATAGGGATAAGAAAGACCTACTCGGATCCAACCTGATTCTAACACCAAACATACCCATCCTGGTATTCCCCCCTCGATACCAACCGAGGAAGTCAACCGAGGAACTCACACAGTTGGCAATTTTATTCATTTCGTTATAGTTGCGGCAATTACTAGTCAGATATAGATAGCATGAGTCATCCTGATATAATAAGCAGTGGACAGTTTTAATTAACCATTCCGTTGTAGTTGTAGTACTTACTAGTCAGATACATATAGCATGAGGCATCCCAAAACCCAGCAGTTGTTGGCACTTTTATTTTGCCATTCCGTTGTAGTTGCAATACTTACTAGTCAGATACAATGGTAACAGGTGTCAACCCAAACAAGCAATTGTTGGCACTTTTATTTAGCCATTCCATTATAGTGAAGCTGATTACTAGTCATTATAAAGTCAAATTTATAGCACTACTTTAGTTATAGTTGTCTATGATCGAGATACTGTGCTCCAAGTCGTCCATAACCGCGGACACGACTTTCAGAAAGTTTTACCCTGCAGGGGGGCACAAATAGCAACACACGCACGATCAACCTCGAGAAAAACCAATAAAAACCCAACGAGGCATCACGACAGAGCAATTGCAAGATTCATATAAATTTCAGGGGGCCACCCCACCAAGCTACCCGCTACGAAGTTGGCCGGCTCCGAGACGGACCCAGAGGTTTGCGAGAACGGCTGTAAACGACTGGGAACCCAAAAGTGTGACTAGGCTTATCGATACCGCGTAATCGTGCCGCGATCCAAAACAGTACAGGCGCTCCACGCGCAATCATAAATAAAGCAGTAAAGCATGGCATAAGTACAGGATAGTAATAAAGCCCCAAACTACTTTGTGGCCCCAAGAAATAAATATGACTCAAGCTCTGGCTAGGGGGATTCATGGTCCCACATGCGGATAGTGCGAATATTCAAAGAACAGGTATCAAGTACTCGGGGTCCTACGGGACACAAGTGGACGGTTAAAAACCAAATAACATCTATTGCCCACCTGTGCCTCTGCATTCTTTACCTACTTCAATTTTAGTTATTAAACGATAATTAAAGCCATGATCATCTCCAACATAAAGCATATGGCATTCTTCCAACAACTGTGGTACTTGACGACACGCAACAACACTTGAGCAAGCGACTACGATAGGCAAGTCCAACTATCTACCAAGCAACAGGCAATAGGATGTGTCCAAGGCAATATAAGGCTGCAAGGGATATCACGGGTACGAAAACTAGAGCATCGTAACACAGATAGCAATAGATCAACAAGAGGGAATAAAGACTAGAAATGTAAAATAGGTAGAAAGGGGTAGAATGCTCGCCTGAAAACATTGCCGAAGATTCATCCGAAGATCGGGTCGACACTCGCATCAACTCATCGGCCTAATCCGTGAAGAAGCAAAGCACTAGCAGAAACACCGAATGCACTATTTAATACTATGGCAAAAGATCGGGCATGATGCATGTATGATGTATGACATGGCAAGAGTGCAATGCAATTAGGAGATATTAAGCGGAACCGGAGTTCCGATATTTATTTAGATGGTTCATGTTGTTTAGATACCCCGCATTTTAAATGTTGTCTTAACAAGGCAAAATATGGCATCGATTCGCTACACAATTTAAATGGAGCCAATATTAGACTAGATTTGCCCACATATGACCTCCATGTTTAATTTAGGTGAATCGTCGAAACACCCCCAAACACCCACAATATGTATGCAAGCATGACAATTTAATTACGCAACAAGATAGATGTTATATTACAAAATAGGGGCGGATAAGATAGGGGTCACACATTAGAGGGACTCGACGATCTTGGGGTCTCGAGGGATCGGGTTTGGGATCTCCGGGATCGGTCTTCGGATCTAGGGTTGGATAACTTGATGTCCGTGTAGGCGATCTTGTTGGAACCATATCGAAGGCCCTGATGTCGAGAAGATCTTGGCGTTCCATGAAGGAGGTCTTGACGCTTCGGTCTGGTGTCGTCCTCCAGGTACCGCGGGTTCTCGGTGTGGTTCTCTTGGGTCTAAACGCCGATGGTTTCTGGGGTTTGGCAGGCTTCGAGTTATTCTAGCCGTCTGCAATTGCACAGCGGTATCACCACCACATCCTCCCTGTTACCCAGGAAGTGCACTGATAAGAGTCAAACCACAGAACAACTTACTGAACATCACGAACCAGCAGTACTAAACACCTGACAACCACCACTATCACCTAGTGATACTGTCGATGTTGGTTACTGCTGCTGCCAGGACCGTTGACAGAGGCCAGAGCCGCGATGGGGCGAGGAAGGTGCAGCCGGGGATCTTGCTGGCGTGACCGCAAGGCCCAGGTGGCGATGACGGCGCCTTCCTACGGGAGGGCGGCGGGAGCTCAGCTTGGCCTGAGGGAGGTGCTCGAGGTGGCGGGACGGAGCTCTGTACGGGGGAGGTCGACGCCGACGATGGCCAGGTGGCCGCGGGAGGAGGACGCAGGCGACGGTTGCGGCTCGGAGAGGCGGAACGCGCGGGGACCCGAGGGGGCACCGACGGTCAGGAGGTCGAGGGGAAGGCGACGAGGGTCGGCGAGACATGCTGCAGAGGAGGGCGGCGGAGGACATGCAGAGCAGCGGCGGATGGAAGACGGGGCCTTGGGGAGGAGGGTCGGCGGTCCGACGAGGAGCTTCACGGCGGAAGGGGGCCGACCGACGAGGAGGCACGACGCGCACACCTGCGAGCTTGCGGAGCTTGCTGACGGCCGCCGGAGGTCGAGCTGGCTGCGCGGTCTGTAGAGGGGAGGCGACGAGGAGGTCCGGGGAGCGCCGAGGAGGAGAGCCGCGGGGCCTACCCGAGGAGGAGGCTTGGCCGTGGACGAGGAGGAGCTGTGCGGCGTCTGGCCGGTGAGGGAGGAGCCATGGCGGCTCTGCTCGACCGACAGAAGGGACGGAAGCGGGAAGATGACGCGGCGGCGGCGAGGTGGCGCCTGGCGAGCTGGCAGCGGGCGTCGCCGGAGGGTGGGCTTCGCGTGGGGGAAAAGCGAGGTGGGAGTTGATGTGGGACCTGGTCAACGCGGCGTTGGCGGCTCGCTACAGATGGACGCAGACGAGGCGGCGGGGATCAAGGCGACGCGGACGGGAAGCTGCGGGGGTGAGGCCGATGGGGCGTCGAGCTCGTACGGGAGCAGCGAGGAGGGCCCTGGTGGCGGGGAGCGAGCGCAGAAGGAGGGGGGAGAGGACCCGGATCGAGCGACGGGGTGGGACGCGTGCGTGTGTTTGTGGGTGGGGCCAGGGTGAGGAGCAGGGTGTGTCGCGCGTTTGTGTGGGTCGGTTCTGGTGACAGGAATGTGTGTGTTTGGTGTGTGCGTGTAGAGCCAGGGGTGGCGGCGGGTGAGAGGTAGGGTGGGATTTGGGGTAGGTCTAGGGTTTGCAAGGTGGGGTGGTAGGTGGCTGTCGGTTAGGCCTTTTGGGCCTGGCCGGTGGCCACCTTCCCCAAGGGTTTATAAAATAGGGTTTTCATATTATAATATATTTATTTTGTTTTGTTTAAATCAAAAGAGTTGCAACTGTGTTGTAGACAAAATAAAATATTTGGATAGACCAGGTTTTGATTTGAATAAAGGGAGAGGGTATTTTAGAAAACAAAGAGAGACTTTTAGAGACGTAGTTTTTAGTTTAACAGATGCATGATGCCTGATGATGCACAAAGTAGGAACAACAAGCAATTTTCTAGTAGTGGTTTTACCCGGGGTGCTACAGTTATCTCCCAACAAGTACTTTTCTTTAACGCCTTTAAGTTAGGCACGGCGAAGAGCAAAGATTGGAAAGGAGAAAAATAAAAGTGAGCAAGTATAACCTCTGTGAAAACATTATTTTGTTCATTAAAATCCTTTTGTTAACAAGGTTAATCAATTCTTGTTACCAAAACAATCTTATATGAATCAAAACTTTGCATTCCACAAGGTGATTATGTTACCTCATACTTGATAGCAATGGTCCCAATCATAATAATTTCAAAATTTTCTTGTGGAATGGGACAATATATTTCTCCAACCTTGATGCTCTCAACATTTTCAATGGAATTCAGGCAATAGCTTTTAGCAACCTTCTTGGGGAAATAGACAATATGCTCTTTGTCATTAATATTGAATGTTACTTTCCCTTGATTACAATTGATGACAACACCTGCAGTATTAAGAAAAGGTCTCCCAAGAATAATAGACATATTATCATCTTCAGGCATTTCAAGCACAACGAAATCAGTTAAAACCATGCAATTATGAGCAACTTGAACAGGAACATCCTCACATATACCAACAGGAATAGTAGTTGACTTATTAGCCATTTGCAAATATATATCAGTTGGTATCAACTTTTCTAGCTGGAATCTCTTATAGAGAGAAAAAGGCATAACACTAACTCCATCTCCCAAATCACATAAAGCAGTTCTAACATAATTATTCTTAATGGAGCCAGGAATAGTTGGTATACCTGGATCACCAAGTTTCTTTGGAACCTTACCATTGAAGGAATAATTACCAAGCAGAGTAGAAATCTCCTCATTAGGAATCTTACTTTTATTAGAGACAATATCCTTCATATACTTTGAATAAGGAGACAATTTAATAGCATCAGTCAAAGAAATTTGCAAAAATAAAGGTTTCATCCACTCACAAAACTTGTTGTAGTGTTCTTCCTCCTTTGACTTGTGTTTCTTACCTGGAAAAGGCATAGGTTTCTGCACCCAAGGTTCTCTCTCTTTACCATGTTTATTAGAAATAAAATCTTCTTTTGTATACCTAGTGTTCTTAGTGTGTTTCTCAGGTTCTTCCTCAACTTCCTCCTTATCAGGAGACTCCTTATTATTACCACTCTCAGTTTCAGCATTAGAGATAGATATACTATTAGGATCTACAACAGGTTCAAGTGGTTCCTCAACTTTCTTATGTTTCTTTTTCTTCCTATTACGAGGACTACCACTATCCTCACCTTGTTGGGAATCCTGCTCTATTCTTTTAGGGTGTCTTTCAGGATATAAAGGATATTGAGTAGCTGCACCACTCCTAGTTCTAATTCCATAAGCATGTTTATTTCCTGAAGCATTAACTAGCATATCCTTTTGCACCTTAGCAAGTTGATCAAGTTGGGTTTGAACCATTTGAAAATGTTTACAAAGCATTTTAATATCATTATAAGTTCTTTCCACAATATCTTTCAACTCATGGATAGCTCTAGAGTTTTCCAATAAATGATTCTGAACTTGTTTATTAAAATTACCTTGTTTAACAATAAATGTGTGAAGTTCCTCTAAGAATTGATCAGGAGGCTTACCATAAGGAATATCACCTTCATTAAATTGGAGAGAGTGTACCTCAATAGTAGATGAGTGGGGAATTGACTTGCATAATTCTTCTATAGGGGGTAGATTCTTCACATCTTCAGCTCTAATACATTTCTCCTTTAGACACTTTTTAGCTTCCTTCATCACTTCATCATTTAATGCAATAACTCCACTCTTCTTTGTTGTTGTTGTTGGAACTGGTTCAGGAACAACTGGTTCAGGAGTAATAGGCTCAGGTGTATTCAGCTCAGTTGAAGTCCAATCATCATAATTCTTGCTTATCTTGTTCATTAATTCTTTAGCATCTGTAGGAGTCCTTTTCCTGAAAACACAATCAGCAAAGCTATCTAGGTAGGTCCTAGAATCATCATTTAGTCCATTATAATAAATATCAAGAAGCTCATTCTGAGGTAATGGACATCCATGATATGCATGAATCAAGGAACAACATCTTTTCCATGACTCAGGCAATTTCTCTTCTTCTCCCTGTTTAAAATCAAAAAGTCTCTGCAAAGCAGCATGTCTAGCACTGGGAGGAAAATATTTATGGAAGAAAGAAGCAATCAGGGCTATCAATGGAACCAGGAGGTAATCTATTAAACCAAGCCCTAGCTTCTCCCTTTAGTGAAAAAGGGAAGATCTTAGCAATAAAGTACTTGCGCATTTTAAAATCATCAGAGAACAAAGCACTCATAGTAGAAAACTCATTCATATGAGCCACAACACTCTCATTTTCAGTACCACAAAAAGGTTCTTTCTCAACAATATCTAAATAAGATAAATCAAGAGAGAAATCATAATCTTTATCTTTAATATCTATGGGAGAGGTGGCAAACTTAGGATCATAGGACTTCTTGGGCATAATAGTACGTCTAGCAAGGAGACTCTTAATAGCACTAGCACCATGTGTGTTTCGGCACTTCAACAAATTCATCAGTGAGCTCTATGTAACCATCATTAATATCAAAACTCTCACTAGCAGGTGATCTAACAGGTGTAACACTGTCTTCACTAGGAGTTTCAGTATTTCCTAGACTAGCCATAGTAGCATCTAGAAAAGGACCTAATGAACCACTTGCATCAAGCACAGTAGAAGTAACATCGTGAGTATCAAAAGCAGTTTCAGATTCAGCAATAGTAGCAGCGTGTGTAGCATGAGCATATGGTGGTGGTGTGACAAGCTTACTTATAACAGACGGTGAATCAAGAGCAACAGAGGTGTTTAGGACTGTACCTCTTCTTGTAGTGGATGGTAAAATAGGGAACTTTTCATCACGAGACTTACCCATGATGAAAGGAGTAACAGTGAACAATAATAGATCCAAGTGAACTTACAAATAAAGCTATGCTCCCTGGCAACGGTGCTAGAAAATAGTCTTGATGACCCACAAGTATAGGGGATCACAACAGTCTTCGCGGGTAGTATTACCCAATTTATTGATTCGACACAAGGGGAGCCAAAGAATACTTGCAAGCCTTAACAACTGAGTTGTCAATTCAGATGCACCTAGAAATAGTTCTTGCTCACAGAAGTTTATCAGTAGCAACAGTTTGTAGTAGCAACAACAAAGCAACAGCAACAACGACAACATCAACAAAGTAGGAGCAATAGTAATAGTAATAGTAAACAGTAGGATTCGAGTGCAGTAAGCATAGAGATGGATGGACGGGCGTTGCATGGATGAGTCTAAACATGTAAATTTAAGACCTAGGGCATTGCAGATAAATAATAATAAGCATCCAAGTACTAAACAATCCTAGGCATGTGCTTCAAATATAGTCATACGTGCTCGCAATGAGAACTTGCACAACATCTTCTGTCCAGCCAGCCCGTGGTAGCGGGGCCTCTAGGGAACTACTGGCAATTAAGGAGCTCATTTTAATAGATTACCGGAGCAAAGCATTAACACTCCGTGAACACATGTGATCCTCACACCACAACCATCCCCTCCGGTTGTCCCAATTGTTGTCACTTTGGGGCCTTTGGATCCGGACAATGATATGTGTACACAACTTGCAGATAAGATCATAAACAATACTATCATAATGATTCAATAATAAGTTGAGATCTAAGATCATGGCACTCGGGCCCTAGTGACAAGCATTAGCACAAAAAGTTGCAATAAAGTCAAATAGCACAAGAGAAACTAGGCATTATGCCCTAACAATCTTATTCAGTTACATGATAGAACTCATCCAATCCCTACCATCCCGAGGCCTATAGCGCGGTATTACTCACTCATGGATGAGGTAAACATCGGTGGTTGATGGAGATGCGTTGGTGATGGTGATGATCCTCTCCAAATTCCCTGTCCCGACAGGGTGCCAGAACGGAGTTTCTGGATCCAAATCTTGGTTTCTCGTGGAGGCGGCGGAGCGGAACTCTTTCTAGAAAACTATCAACCCCCCCTGAGTTTTTAGGTCAGAAGGCAACTTATAGGCGCGGAGGGAGGCCGAGGAGCTGCCTGGGTTGGCCAAACCTCCCCCAGGCGTAGGGTCAGTGGGCCTGCGCCTGGGGTGGGTCTGGGCCCCCCAAGCCTCCCCTCTGTCTCCCCTTCTGGCTCCGTGGATCTTCTGGTAAAATATAATTTTTGGCATATTTTCCGGGATTTTTCCTGATAGTTCATTTTCTGCACAAAAACAAGACACCAAGGTAATTCTGCTGAAAACAGCGTCAGTCCGTGTTAGTTGTATCCAAATCACACAAGTTTAGAGAAGAAACAATAGCAAAGTGTTCGAGAAAGTAGATACGTTTTGGACATATCAGAAATCTATCTGTGGTCGCTTCCCCATCCTTAGGGTTTCGTAGGGAAGATATAGGCGAAGGGGCAGAATCGGAGGCCGGGCAGGTGGGCCACACCTTCCCTAGGCGTGAGGTCAGGTGGGCCCGCGCCTAGGGGGTGTGGGCCCCCTGAGGCCCCACTTCATCCCTCCTTCTTGCTTCCTACGTCTTCTGGTAAAATAATATGTTTCCATATTTTTCTGGTATTTTTCTGATCTTCGCGAAATTGCACCGAAATTCCTTCTTTTCCATCAGAATCCACACTCCAGCAGTCCATCCTCCAGGAATCATCCAACATGCATAAACAGATGGAAAGCCATAAGTAATACCTCATAATAAGACAAATATCAATGAATCGAGGTAAATTATGATATAGAATGGTGATGAAAATTGGGCGTATCAACTCCCCCAAGCTTAGACTTCGCTTGTCCCCAAGCGAAAACTGAGCTCAGTAAACATGTCCACAGGTTTATGGAGTGAAGTGTCGATCACACTTACCATTGCACAACTCATAGAAGAGAGCAACTCACCATTATATAACTTAGCTTGCAACCAAGTACAACAGTCACAATAGAGATGCATAAAGATAAATCATAATTGGAAATGGCAAACTTGTTCTTGGTCAGAGAACACCTTGTAAATAGTTTCACAAAAGCTTTTTGTAGAAGTTTCAAAACAGGAACACTTTTTGCTCAAAAAGGTTTTTCACAAGTGAAGGCTTTCAAAGTAATACTCAATAGATAAGAGTTTTGTGCAAACAAGGAAGATGAAGAACATGATTGAATAAATCACCATATGAATGCTTGAAACACAACAACTCAAAAGCTTGCTGGAGATAGAGAGGAAGTAGGTTTGCTGACTCAACTTGGAAGTGGGAGAAAGGTCCCTTCTTAGAGGGTAGCAGGGATTACAAGTCATAAAGAGCTTTCAAAAGATTATGGTACTTACTAGATTTGAGCCCTCATTGCCCCTATCATAAGCATCTTGAGATGATTAAGGTTAAAGTGAACAAAGATGGAGTATATGCTTGATGAAATATAAGTTGGCAATCTCATGTCTCTTGAATATGAGGGCCACTCCTCATGCATACTCAACTTTGGGCCCAGGTAAGTTCTTGTCATTGTAAGTATTTGCATATCATTGAAGAACCGCCAATGGGGTACCCCTTGCACATGGTACAGGAGCTTTCCATAACCAAAATGACAAGGCAAGCAGATAATGAGCATCTCAGTGATCTTTTTATTTACTATGTGCATAGCTTTTTATTGAGGATGCTTCATAGATGACTCACTATGGTGATGCTGCAAGTTTCCACCATGATTAAGCATGGCTTAGGCTAGCGGCCCAGGCGTTTCTCTAACA
Source organism: Avena sativa (assembly GCA_916181665.1). NCBI lineage: Eukaryota > Viridiplantae > Streptophyta > Magnoliopsida > Poales > Poaceae > Avena > Avena sativa. The sequence goes on along the minus strand of OV702283.1, from coordinate 146,470,999 downwards.
CAGAATACAAACTCCATGGACTTACAAGTTCCCTCTTTATTTCACACTGTTTGACATCCATAGACAAAAGAGCACGATATCAACTGTGTACAGAGTACAAGTGCAATGTTGAAAACATTTCCTGTGATAGCACAGTTCTGCTAATTCCAACGTATAGTTGCAAAAATATACAATTTCGATGTTCACAATGGTTCAAGTCTATTAGGGGCAAGGAAATAAGGTGTGCCATCAAGTTCATGAGAGCTCTACTAACTAGTTTTCACATAAAAAATACTTTTTAATTCGAAAGGTAGATGAAGCTTGAGAATTTGCTTGGAATAGCAAAAGCTACTAGGTGGATATGGTGGACACAAGTGGCAAAAGTTTTGGGTTCAAAGGATTTTGGAAACATGAGAAATATGCCTTCTCAAAACAGGTTTTTGGCTAGCAAGGCTGGGTAGCAAGCAAGAGAGTTGAAAGAAACAAGCAAACATACAAGTAATAAAGCCAAACATGAAATCTACCTTGAAGACACAAAAGAATCTTTAATAAAGAATACTAAGCTTATGAGCCAATCAAGAAAGAAAACAAATGATACCAAATACCTGTAAGCTTTTTCTTTCTTTCTTTCTTTCTTTCTTTATTTTTCTTTCAAACTAATGCCACTGACCAGAACTCGTTTTGCCAAAACCAATTTGGATCCACTTGATGATCCCAAAGTGGTGCCAATACTGAACAACAAGATCCATCATATAATAGAGATTACAAACTAAAAATAATAAGTGCAAAAAGTAAAAGTTGAGACTTCTCATTAATATTCCAATAAAGGCACTCACACCAAGGGATACAAGATAATCAACTAAAGGAGAGATACTTCCACATGCAAACCAAACTATAAGATAACCTCTCTACCATAGATATGAATCCACTAAAAAGTAAGAGATAAAAGATAATGGTGGTGATACCGCGGCACTCCCCCAAGCTTGGAACAAGTCAAGGGGATGCCAAACCTGATGACGAATTACTCCTTCGGTGGTGGTGGTGTTCTCTTGATAAGCTCTTCAATAAGTTTCCTCAACTCCTCGAACTCAAAAGTAAGAGTACAAGTTATCTCCGAGTTTTATTCTATCCGGTTCATGATCATGTCAGTCCGAGAATCCCAGTTTCTGTTATTCTTTCCCTACTCTTCATCCTTAGCATGATCCTTCTCTGCATTGGCATATCCCAAACCGAGGGCAAATTACCTTTGGACACATGTTGATATTGGTATTCATGTATAAGTGTATGGAAGGGTCTCTTATTACGTGGAGGAGATGATCGTGGAGAGAGAGTATGACGTCGAGATTTCCCTCCTATAGACATCCGTGCTATCCTCTTAAGCTTGGTAGGTCGTGCCACCAAACAAATGCTTGCGACGGTAGCGCGGGTGTCCGGTTTCTTGTCCTCCTCCATGCCTCCTTCATAACCTACCGGAATCTCCTCCTCCTTGGGGACTTGAGGTTCTTATTCCTCGGGCTTCTTGCTTTTGTCGTTGGCGGAGACCATGTTCCTCTAAACTTGAGAAGATTTCCTGACAGAAACAGATAGAAACGAAAACATGATGCACGAACCTCGGGGGATCCGGGGGATTATATATTATGAAGTTTCAATGCATAAGGAAGGTTTTGACACGGAAACGAGGCGGAGACGGAGTTCGAGGGGGGAACACCCCCCTCAGGCGCGACCAGGCTAGGCCCGCGCCTAGGGTGGGTTTGTCCACCCTGGTCTCCGTTTCCTCTTCAGTTTCGTCTCGTAACTTCCCTTATATATTAAAAACATAAAAAATATAAAAAGATTGGGGTTTCACGAACCTTTTGTTTTCACCACTTTTACCTATTCGAAGACGAATTCTGCAGATTCTTTCTCTCTTTCTCCTGAGGATTTCCTTCATACAAAACTTTTGCACAAAATCAATGACAACATTAGTGTAAGCAAAAACAATAAACCTTTGGTGCACACTTCAACTGAAAAACCATCAAAACAAAAGCTTCAGTAAGAGGCAAATGCAAATGATGACAGAAATCTGTCAAAACAGACCAGCTCGTAAAGATTCATTTTTTAGAAGACCATTTGTTGCTCAAATCAAAAAGTGCAGAACCTATGAAAAGTTGGGTAACGACTTGGGGAACAAGCTCAGAAAAATTCAGCTCCATCCGAAGTACTGAGATTCCTCACGAATTTTTAAAATGCAGCACAAAAATCTGTCCCAGGACAGCCACTTTTCACAACTTCTCTACTTCACAAAAGTAGTTGAACTTGACTCAAGAACCAAAACAAAAAGGATAAGGAGCGGTTATTACTGAGGTAATAACTTCGAAGACACGACCAAACTCTTGGGTTATCTCCCAACAAGTACTTTTCTTTAATGCCTTTAAGTAAGGCTTGAAACTTCCAAAGATTCTCACAAAGGATATATATATCTGAAGTGAAAGAGAGCATCAAGAAGCAAATAACCAACACATTTGATCCTAACCCACTTCCTATGCATGGGGGTATCATGAGAAAACGAATTGTTGAAACAAAAGGCCACAAGCATAGGAAGACAAAACAGATGCAACTTTAAAGCCTTCAACATAAAACGGGGAAACTTAACATCATTGAGATGCATAAAACCATGTTTCCCTCTCTCAAAATAACTTTCAGTAGCACTTTGAATAAAGTTGAAAATATAACTGTCACTAAAAACAACTTTATCATCAGAATAAGCATACTTAAAGTCACCAAAAAGAGGTCCAAGGTCATAGACTAGATCAATATAAGCAAGTTGTTCCATCCTGCAATCTTTATTAGGCAAGCTATTTTCACAAGGAGATTTAGCAAATTTGGAAAAGTTAAACTCATAAGAATATCCATCAAACTTAGTTAAAACTTTTTCCTTCTTACAATTAATAATAGCTCCACAAGTGTTCAAGAAAGGTCTACCAAAAATTATGGGACAAGTTTTGCTAGCTGCTGAATTAAGTACTAGAAAATCAGCAGGATATTTAATCTTAACCAGAGAGAACCTCCACATCTCTTACAATTCCAATGGGGAAAATGGTTTCCTTATTAGCAAGGTGAATAACCACATCAATGTCCTCAAGCTCACAAGGACCAATCTCATGCATAATTTCCCTGTAAAGCTCATAAGGAATAGCACTAGAACTAGCACCAATATCACATAAACCATAGTAGCAATGATCACCAATTTTAACAGAAAGCACATGAACACTAGCTTTTCTAGCCTTACTATGATGGGAGATAATATTAGAAGCGTCTTCACAGAAGACAATGTGCTCATCCTCTATATTTCTAGTGACAATGTATTTCACAATAGCTACCACAGATTCATCACTCAGATGCTTACCAGGCTCCACAGTTTTCATTGTACCCTTGTTATTTGCACTAATAATCATAGAATACTCCTTTACCTTAGCTAGGAAAGACATTTTCTCAACATGAGGTTCAGGCACAATATGATTAGTAGTACAAACTTGAGTACTTCTAATGGGAACATGACTAACAACATCTTTATAAGGAGCATTGTACCGATTCCACTTCTTCTTGGGAATTTCTATGTAAGAGGCAAAGGCCTTAAAATAGTTGGCAATACTTTGGGAATCAAGACCAAACTCATTACTAATATCACAGAAGTTATCAGTTCCCATAAAATATTTAATGCATTCATAATCATAGTTTATACCTGACTTTCTTCCTTTGTCATTCTCCCAAGCTTCCGTGTTCTCTTGAATACGGTCTAGAAGATCCAATTCAGCTTCTTCCTTCATAGGTGTGAATGATCCAGCACAAGAAGCATCTAGTAAATCTTTATCATGAAGAGAAAGCCTAGCATAAAAGTTATTGAGAATAATATTGTTGGGGAGTTCATGAATAGGACATTTAAGCATTAGTAACTTCAATCTCCCCCAAGCTTGAGCTGTACTCTCTCCATCAGGAGGCCAAAAGTTATATATAAGATTTATATCCTTATGAATCTCACTGGGAGGATAAAATTTAGAGTAAAAGAGAGATGCCATCTCCTCCCATTCCATAAATTGTCCATTCTTCAGCAGCTTATACCATTCTTCAGCTCTCCCTTTTAAGGATATGGAGAGTAACTTCTTCTTCACCTGTTCAGTTGTGATATCTGCACACTTAAACAACCCGCATAATTCATGGATAAAAATCAAGTGATCATCGGGATGGACAGTTCCATCCCCAAAATAATAATTATCCATAACACGATTAACAATACTTGTAGGTATCTTAAAAGGATCTATCTCAACAGGAGGTGGTTCATCTACTACCCTAGCAGTGGGTTATCCATATTGGAAACAAAGTAACAAGCAGTAACAAAAGCAATACTCACAGTAAAAGTTTCCCTTACCAGTTCCACTCTTCAATAGCGCTTCACTCCCTGGCAACGACGCCAGAAAATATTCTTGATGACCCACAAGTATAGGGGGTGTATCGTAGTACTTTCGATAAATAGGAGTGTCAATCCCAACGAGGAGCAAAAGGTGCTGAACAGTGGTATGGAGCAGGAAATCCCTGTGAATACTTAGCAAACGGATTTTTAGTGGTTTTCTGACAAGGCAACAAAACAAAGAGCAAGTAACAGAAGTAATGAACAAACGGAGCAAGTGGTCCAATCCTTTCTTAGTAAAGGACAAGCTGGTGGAAATACTTATAAGGACCAAACGTTCTCGAGGACACATGGGAATTCTGTCAAGTGCTTTCGCTTCAAATAGCTAAGTACTCTTCTCTGGTGTTTGTAAGTGTTGTGTGGGTGAACCTGTGCTAACATACCGCCCTTCCTAGGACTAATACATACTTGTGATTAACCTCCCTGCAAACATCCGTAACTACAGGAAAGTAATTAATATATAAATCTAACCACAGCCTTAAACTCTGAGATCCTACACTAACTTGTGCAAAGGTGTCCTAACGGGGGTTCAGGTTTCTGTCACTCCGGCAACCCCACAATTAGTAGTCAAATACACAATGCATTTCCCTAGGCCCATAAATGGTGAAGTGTCATGTAGTCGACATTCACATGACACCACTAGAATAATAGCACCACAACTTAAATACTAAACCATTGAATAATAACTCATCACAGATTCACTACTAACAACATGACTTCTACCATGTCCTCAAGAACTAAACGAACTACTCACAAGACATCATATGGATCAAGATCAAAGATGATATGGTAATGGATAACAATCTAAACATAAACAATAATCCAATGGTTCCACTCACAAGCATCAACTACAATAGTAATTAACACCGTGAAAGTTTCCCCTAAGAACTAAAGCAATATCCAACACAATTGTTACAGCGGGACGGAGTGGTGGTGATGGTGCTGGTGGAGATGATGGTGTGGATGAGGATGATGATGATCCCGATGAATCCTAGCTTGATGACGGTGTTCATGGCGACGGTCTCCCCTCTCCGGGAAGGAATTCCCCTGGCAGAAATCTGTCTGCCGGAGAGATCTTTCTCTCTCGGTGTTTTCTGCCCCCAGAGGTGGTGGAAATCTATCTGTGGTCGCTCCCCCAGCCTTAGGGTTTCGTAGGGAAGATATAGGCGAAGGGGCGGAGTCGGAGGCCAGGCAGGTGGGCCACACCTGTCCTAGGTGCGGGGTTAGGTGGGCCCGCGCCTAGGGGGTGTGGGCCCCCTGAGGCCCCACTTCGTCCCTCCTTCTGGCTTCCTTCGTCTTCTGGTAAAATAATATGTTTCCATATTTTTATGGTATTTTTCTGATCTTCGCGAAATTGCACCGAAACGCCTTCTTTTCCATCAGAATCCAGACTCCGGCAGTCCATCCTCCAGGAATCATCCAACATGCATAAAAGATGAAAAGCCATACGTAATACCTCATAATAAGACAAATATCAATGAATAAAGGTAAATTACGATATAGAATGGTGATGCAAATTGAGCGTATCACCGTGCATCAATCATAGATGGCCAAAAGCTTCAAACTTCCTTCGGACAACCCGAAGTTCGACGGCACGCAGGAGCCAAAGATCTGGCTCGACGATCACTTGTCGTTAGTCAAGCTCCATGGCGGGAGCAAAAACACAGCCATGCAGTGCCTTCAGCTGCAGCTGGTAGGCGCAACCAGAGCCTGGCTCAATAGCCTCCCCTCCGGATCCATCTGTGGCTAGGAAGAGCTAGTGTACTGCTTCATCCAGAATTTCAAAGGCACCAGCAAGAGACCGGCATTAATCGAGGAGCTGCACGCCTTCTACCAACGGTCCAACGAGTCCATTAGCTCATACATATTGTGCCGGTCCATCATCAAAAACTCCGCCACAAACATCTCGGAGGAAAGGGCAATCGACGCCTTCAATGACGGTGTAAGGCGCCTGAATTCAAAGAAGAGCTCGGGCGCGTCAAGCCCAAAACCATCGGTCAGTTGATGGACATCGCCAATCACTAGGACAGTGGCGAAGACGCCGTCAACCGAACACTTTCGGATGACGAGGACGACTTTGGCCACATGCGTGATCACCACGGAAAAAGAAGACCGCGCGTCTACGATGACCGCGAAGAGGTCGACATGGTTGCGTCTTGATACGTCCAAAACGTATATACTTTCCTGAACACTTTTGCTATTGTTTCTCCTCTAATTTGTGTGATTTGGATACAACTAATACGGGTTGACGCTGTTTTCAGGAAATCACCTTTCAGGAAAAATCCCGGAAAATATCGCAAAACTCTTATTTTACCAGAAGACTCACGGAGCCAGAAGATGATACGGAGGAGGGCCCACCCCTAGCCACGCGAGCCAGTCTAGGCCGTGCCTGGGGGTGGTGAGGCCACCTCGTGCACCCCCTCGGTCTCCCCTTCGGCTACATAAGCCCTCTGACCTAAAAACAGAGGGGGTTTGATGTTTTTCCAGATAGAGTTCTGCTACGCCGCCACCACTAGAAACCGCGATTCGGAACCAGAAACTCTGTTATGGCACCCTGCTAGGACGAGGAATTGGAGAAGATCATCGCCATCATCGTCACCAACGCCTCTCCATCAACCATCCATGTTTCCCCCATCCATGAGTGAGTAATCCCCCGCTGTAGGCTATGGGGATGGTAGGGATTGGATGAGATCTATCATGTAATCGAATAAGATTAGGGCATGGTGCCTAATATCTTTGTTAGTGCTTTTTGACATTGTTGCAACTTGTTATGCTTAATGCTTGTCACTAGGGCCCGAGTGCCATGATCTCAGATCTGAACATGTTATTGATTCATGATGATAGTATTGTTTGTGATCTTATCTGCAAGTTGTTTACACATATCATTGTCTGGAACCAAAGGCCCCGAAGTGATAGAAATTGGGACAGCCGGAGGGGATGGCTATGATACGAGGATCCCATGTGTTCACAGAGTGTTAATGCTTTGCTCCGATACTCTATTAAATGGAGTACCTTAATTGCTTGTAGATTTCCTTGAGGCCCCGCTACAACAGGCTGACAAGACAAAAGATGTTGTGCAAGTTCTCATTGCGAGCACGTATGACTATATATGGAACACATGCCTATGATTATTTAGTACTTGGATGCTTTATCTTATTTATCTGCAAATGCCCTAGATCTTGATATTACATGAATAGTGTCGTCAATGCAACTCCCGTCCATCCATCCCTATGCTTACCGCACTCAAATCCTGCTGTTTGCTACTATTGTTACTACTGCCTTTGTTTTACTGCTGCTGTTACTTTGCTATTGCTACTACAAAAATATTGCTACTGATAAACTATTGTGAGCAAGACTATTTCCCGGTGCAGCTGAATTGATAACTCAGTTGTTAAGGCTTATAAATATTCTTTGGCTCCCCTTGTGTCGAATCAATAAATTGGGTTATACTACCCTCGAAGATTGTTGCGATCCCCTATACTTGTGGGTCATCAAGACTATTTTCTGGCACCATTTTCGGGGAGCATAGCTTTATTTGTAAGTTCACTTGGATTTATTATTGTTTGCTGCTATCCTTTTCATCATGGGAAAGTCTCATGATGGAAAGTTTCCTATTTTACCATCCACTACAATAAGAGGTACAGTTCTAAACACGTCTGCTGCTCTTGATTCACCATCTGTTATAAGTAAGCTGGTTACACCACCACCACATACACATGCTACACACACTGCTACTACTGCTGAATCTGAAATTGCTTCTGATGCTCATGAAGTTACATCTACTATGCTTGATCAGAGTGGTCCATTAGGTCCTTTCCTAGATGCTACAATTGCTAGAACTATATTGGGAAACACTGAAACTCCTAGTGAAGACACTATTACTCCTGTTAGCTCACATGAGTCTAGAGAGAGTTATGATATTAATGATGGCTATATTGAAATGACTGATGAATTTATTGATGAATATTGAAACACACGTGGTGCTAGTGCTATTAGGAGTCTCCTTGAGAAACGTACTATTATACCTAAACTATCTCCTAATGCTAAGTTTGCTACTTCTCCCATAGACATTAAAGATAAAGATTATGATTTCTCTCTTGATTTATCCTATATAAACATTGTTGAGAAAGAACCTTTTTGTGGGACTGAGAATGAAAGGGTTGTGGCACATATGACTAAGATTTCTACTATGAGTGCCTTATTTTCTGATGATGTCAAGATGTGCACCTACTTTGTTGCTAAATTTTTCCTTTTTTTCACTAAAAGGAGAAGCTAAAGCTTGGTTTAATAGTTTACCTCCTAGATCCATTGATAGCCTTGATTGCTTGATTGCTACTTTATTTCAGAAATATTTCCCTCCTAGTGCTAGACATGTTGTTTTGCAGAAACTTTTTGATTTTAAACAGGGAGAAGAGGAGAAATTGTCTGAGTCATTGACAAGGTTCTATGCCTTGATTCATGCACATCCTGGATGTCCATTACCTAAAAATGAGCTTCTTGATATATACTATAATGGACTAACTGATGAATCTAGGACATACCTGGATAGTTTTGCTGATTGTGTTTTCAGGAAAAGAACTCCCATAGAAGCTGAGGAATTAATGGCTAAAATAAGCAAGAATTATGATGATTGGACTACAACTGAGCTAATTACATCCGAGTCAAATACACCTGAACCAATTGTGCCTGAACCAACTCCAACACCAACACCCAAGAAGAGGGGAGTGATTGAAATAAATGATGAAGTGATGAAAGAAGCTAAGAAATGTCTTAAGGAGAAGGGTATTAAAGCTGAAGATACTAAGAATTTACCTCCTATAGAAGAATTATGTAAGCCAATTTCCCACTCATCTACTATTGAGGTACACTCTCTCCAACATTTTTATGAAGGTGATATTCCTTATGGTAAACCTCCTGATCAATGCTTAGAGGAACTTGATACTTTTATTGTTAAACAAAGTAATTTTAATAAACAAGTTCAAAATCATTTATTAGAAAACTCTAGAGCTATTAATGAGTTGAAAGATATTATGGAAAGAACTTCTAATAATGTTAAAATTCTTGTTAAACATTTCCAAATGGTTCAATCTCAAATTGACCAACTTGCTAAAGTACAAAAAGATATGCTAGTTAATGCTTCTAGAGATAAACATGCTTATGAAATTAGAACTAGGAGTGGTGCTACCACTCAGGATCCCTTATATCCTGAGGGACATCCTAAAGAATTGAGCAGGATTCTCAACAAACTGAAAATAGAGGTACTTCTTCTAAGATAAATAAAAAGAAACATAAATAGTTGAGGAACCTTCTGAACCTGCTATAGATCCTAATAGTATAGTTGTCTCTTATGCTGAAACTGAAAGTGGTAATGATAACAATGATGCTCCTGATAAGGAAGAAATTGAAGAAGAACCTAAAAAGCACACTAAGAACACTAAGTACACTAAGGAAAAAATTGTTGCTAATAAACTGTTGGAGATATGCCCAAGAGGCAATAATAAAGTTGTTATTATCATATCTTTGTACTTATGATAAATGTTTACATACCATGCTATAATTATATTAATCGGAAACATTAATACTTCTGTGGTTTGTAAACATAAAATAATCCCTAGTAAAGCCTCTTGTTAAACTAGCTTGTTGGTTAATATATGATCATGGTTTCCTGATCATGAACATTGAGATGTTATTAACAACAAGGTCATATCATTAGGAGAATGATGTGATGGACATACTCCTATAGTTAAGCATAGCATAAGATCAAGTCATTTAAATAGTTCACTTCCTATAACCATTCAAATACATAGTAACCTAAATCCTTCGACCATGAGATCATGTTAATCACCATCACCGGATGGATGCTTTGATGACATCAAACACCACTTCGTAACTGGGTGGTTATAAAGGTGGCATTGAGTGTTCAGAACGTATGTGTTGAGGCACATGGATCAAGAGTGGGATTTGTCCATCCATATGACAGATAGATATACTCTGGGCCCTCTCGGTGGAATGTCATCCAATTGGCTATCAAGCATGTGACTGGCTCACAAGGGATCACATATCACAGGAACGAGTAAAGTGTACTTATTGGTAACGAGGTTGAACTAGGTATGCAGAGATACCGACGATCAAACCTCGGATAAGTAAAGTATCGCGAGACAAAGGGAAATTGGTATCATATGTAAATGGTCCATTCAATCACAAAGTAATCGTAGAAATATGTGGGAGCCAAATGAATTTCCAGATTCCTCTATTGGTTATTGATCGGAGAAGAGTCTCGGTCATGTCTGCATAATTCACGAACCGTAGGGAGACACACTTAAGGATTCAATGTTGTTTAGTAGATATGGAATGTGAGTAAGAAGACCAAATGTTGTTCGGAGTCTCGGATGAGATCCGGGATATCAGAGGAGATACGGAATGGTCCGGAGAATAAGATTCATATAAGGAAAGTCCAATTCTGGAGTTCGGGAATGGTTTCGGTGTTTTCACCGAAATGTTCTAGAAGGGTTTAGAAGGTCCACCGAACCGGAAGGGGAAGGGTACATGGATGTGTCATGACAAAGTGGAATGGTTGCATCATGTCCCAGGTCACTTGGCTGGACACTTGGAAGAGAGAAATCAAACTCTAATTTGAAAGTCAAAAAGGCAGTTTGAAAAAGTCAAATCCCAACATGGTTTCCGAGTTAGGGAGGGTTTCCGAGTCAAATCCCCAAGGTACTCCCCTTGCCCTAGGAGCCCAAGACCCAATCCCTAGGCCGCCGCTGCCCCCCAAGCCGTCGGCGCCCTAGATCCCTTCTATACCGCCGCTGTCGTCTAGCCTAAACCCTAGCCGCTGGCTTCCCTCTTCCCTCGGCATCTAAAACCTAGATCACCGAGGCCCTCTTATACTCCACCATAATCGCTCCGGCTTAGGCGAAGCCCTGCGGGATCTCCCCTCTACTTCCGACACCATGCCGGCGTGCTGCCGGAATCGCGAGGAGAGAGATACAACCTCCGCTGCCTGCTAGAACAAGGGAGAGGAAGGTATTCATCGAGTACCATATGTGTGACCTAGTGCGGGAGCGCTGCCAGAACGCGGCGCCGAAAGGATCTTCTACGCGATCTTAAGATCGGCAAGTGAACGACTACATCACCCACAAGAATCTGCTCTCGTTAACCATTTTGGATCTTTGAGGGTTAGTACTCTATCGACTCGTTTCTACAATATAGTAGATATATCTTGGCTTGTGTGTGTTCACGCAATTTTTTTTGTTTTCCATGCTACAAACCCCTACAGTGGTATCAGAGCCATGTCTATATGTATATATGTTGCACGAGTAGAACACAATGGTCATTGTGGGTGGTGGTGCTTTTATTATCAATTGCTTCTTATGTACTTTGCATCTTGCGATATGGTGGGATGAAGCGGCCCGGGCTAGCCTTACATGGCATCGTTCATGATACTTGCTCCACGCTCAACATGCAACTTGTATTGCGTAAGTGGCTTTGCGTGTGTCTGTCTATCCCATCATAGTAAAGATTCAATTTACAACGGACACTTGATAGTTCAAGCATCAACGTTGTGGTTCTTGTTCGTAAGTTAGAATGATACTTATTGAAATCCCCAAACCACGTAAAATATAAAAAGAAAATTAGAGGCGTCTAACTTTGTTTTGCAGGGGTGTGCTGTGATGTGATATGGCCATGATTGTGATTGTATGTGATGTATGCAATGATCCTTATTGTAAGTCGACAACCGGCAGGAGCCTTATGGTTGTATTTTAATTTCGTTAAGACCTGCGAGTCTATTATTCAAAGTAGTTTTAATAGTTGATGCTGGTGGATGACAACCATGGAGTGGTGCCATTGACCTTGATGCCACGCCGGTGATAATGGAGATCATGTTCGTGCTTGAAGATGGAGATCGGAAGCACAAGAACAAAGGCCATATCATATCACATATTATGAATTGCATGTGATGTTAATCCTTTTATGCATCTTGTATTGCTTAGATTGTGATGGTAGCATTATAAGATGATCCCTCTCACAAAATATCAAGTTATAGAGTGTTCGTCCTTAGTAGGAACCATTGCTAAAGCTCGTTGTTTCGAAGCACCACGTGATGATCGGGTGTGTTAGATTCTGCGAGTGTATACAACGGGAGCAAGCAAGGTTTGCTCATGCGGAAACTAATGTTACATCTTGATGAGCCTAGCATGTATAGATATGGTCTCGAAACACGGATTACCAAAAGGTAAAGCATGAGTCATATAGATGATATGATGAACATGATGATTGTTTGCCTTTGAAACTACATCATGTCACGTGATGATCGGACTTGGTGTAGTGGATTTGGTTCGTGTGATCACTAAAACAATGTGAGGGATATTGTTTTGAGTGGGAGTTCAATAGTGATATGATTAAAAGTTGAACGCTATTTATCATAAATTAAATCAAAGTGAACTTGCATAGTTGTTGTAGTCATTGGCATCCGTTTACCACCTTGTGCTTAGTTATAATTGAGATAATAGAACTATAGAATTATGGTTAGTTACTTTACGAACTGGTATCGTATTGTTTTGAAGTGTTAATCTAAAGTTTAAAAGTCCTATTGCAAACTTCCAGTAAGTTTCGGGAACTCCGTGAAGTTTAATAATTTGTATTAAATCAAGAGTAACAATTCCAATGTTAGTATATAAGTATCTTGTTTGTCTCCATGATTCTTGATATTCAAAAGATTGTTTTAATATCAAGGTTATCGGGGAGCTGAAAGAATTGTTTTAGAAACCATCATGTGTGGAAGATATTGCGATATTTGAAACAAAGTTCTGGTTGCAACATGATGGAGTGTATATATGACAAAATTTATGTTCTCATATTTGATGAAAATTTACAAAATGTTGGAGACACTAGTTGTCCTAATCCTCAAAAAGGTATTGGAGAACAACATTATACTCGTGATTCATTGTTATAAGCTAAAGTAGTTTGATCATGAATAGTTCCATGATAAGGATGAATATTTGATGTAGGTAAAATGTTTACTATGCTAAAAGATTACTAAAGAATGGAATTTGAAAGAACACCAAACATTTGATGATGGTGATCTACTTCAAAGTGCAAGTCCAAAGACATTGGTATTTAACTATACACGCTTTGGACTATGTGTCATGAGTATGGTGCCACTGTTGATGTTGATAGATTCTTTTGAAAGGATAAAGAAATACTGAAAGAGAAATCTAAGAAATATTTGGCAGAAGAGAAAATACTAGAATTGTTCATCTTAGGTATATAGATGATATACATGTTATCGCTATATTCTTTGTTTGTTAAACAATGTGGTTCTTAAGTATTTAATACTGAATTTGTTGGTATGAATCGACATATGAAACAACACAATTCATGAACTACAATGTCCTAAGTAACTAGCAAAAGAATATGTGATGATATTCATCGAAAACAAAATAAAGAGTTATTATGTTTCTCGTTGAAATCAAAACTTACCTTCAAGATTTGTTTTAATAATTGTTGTTTCGATCAGGTATTATGAGAACAAAAGGGTTGTTCAAATAATTTATGCAATCCATAAAATATGGATGATTTACAAATTACGTTGGAGAAATCACATCCATAAAACTAGTGCTAAAAATGTCGAAAGACAAATTGATTGAAAGATCACTTAGTAAGTGACATCGCCATTTAAATTATATTGGAAATAAAACATGAAGAAACTCCATGTGGATGGAATTTTGGAGTCTTTTGATTTTGATCAAATGACGCTTGTGAAACTTTCTTAGAGATAATTAAAACTCCGTTCATAGGCCAGAAGTGAACGAATGCCTAGCTTATTGGAACTTATACATATAGATGTATGAAGCCCATTGTGTGTAGTCAAGAGCGATGGATTTCAAACTTCATATACTTTCTCCAAAAATTTGAGTGAATATATGAATATTTACTTAATGAGGATGAAGTGTGAAACATTTGAAAAGTTCAAAGACTTTCAATATGAAGTGCAAAATAAATATAACAAGAAAATAAAGAATTTATGATAGGATCATAAAGAAAAATATTTGAGTTACAAGTTTAGCATAACACCTAAGATTCTAGTAATCGTTCCTTGGATTTGCGTTTCCCGAAACACCATATGAGTATGGAATAATCGAGATATGCAATGAAACCTTGTTTGACATGGTAAGATCAAAGGTCTAATTCATAAAACTGCCATTATATTTTAAAGATTAAAAGCTTTAGAGACTACCGCTTTTTCACTAAAAAGAGCTCCATCATGATCCGTTGAAATGACACCATATAAAGTGATGGTTTGGGATAAAACCCAAGTTTTCATTTCTTAAACATTGGTATGCTATGCATACGTGACATGTTTACTAACAAAGTCAGATGGACATGTCTTTGTATGTTATTTCGAATAATCGTTGAGTATTCCTCCATAACACCGAAGACAAAAATGTTTGTCGCTTAGAACGTCAAGTTTCTTTGAGAAGGAATTTTCGGTGAAAAGTTAAGTGGGAGGACAATAGTACTTTGATAAGGTTAAATTGTAACACCCTCGCCTGATAAGGCTGAGTTCATGTGTATAGTGCCAATCCCTGGA
The DNA here is from genome assembly GCA_916181665.1 of Avena sativa. Classification (NCBI taxonomy): domain Eukaryota; kingdom Viridiplantae; phylum Streptophyta; class Magnoliopsida; order Poales; family Poaceae; genus Avena; species Avena sativa. Next base: position 146,455,982 of record OV702283.1, on the reverse strand, counting down.
TCGGTTCACTAGCATACACAGTACAGATGAATACCAAAGAATTTAACAGTGCATCATAAATAACAAATTGATCCAGAATTTGCAATTATTACAATAATGCTTAGCTCAAGGCTATCTCAATATCAAGCGAAAGCATAAACAATTGATAGGCTCCATCTTCAATAGTGCCACAGGCGAACAACTGTTGAGTGGAGTATCACAACCTAGTCGATCACTCATAATCGGAATCATAACCTGCAACATAAAACGTAGCAGCCCCGAAGGGTCAATACTTGGAATGTATGGCAAGTAGAGCTATTAAAATAGACAATAATCCTAGAATCTACATGCTTATTTGGCAAGTGGAGCTGTGGCTAGCTTGCATTTTCAAATACCTTTGTCCTACTTTCATAAACAGTTTTGTTTTTCTTTGAAAAGATCCCAATTAAGTTAGCCCATCAACATTAAATCAATTATGAAATTAGAATGAGCGAGAAACATGTCATGAACTCAATATCAAGCAACTCAGATGTCCATAACCAAGGATACGGCAAATCGATTAGATTTATACCCTGCAGGGGTTAGTACACTTTACCCATGTGACTTGGCCAGTCCAGCTCGTACCACCACTCTCATATTGGGTGATGATAGAGATAAGTCCAAGAAGGGACCGTTCAGGAAGTAGCTCCCCAAACCTGACACGCACCGGTCTAACCTAACAAAATTCTACATCTCTGGATACGTGGGTTCGAGTTACCACAACCTACTGAGTCCAACCAACCGCCCATTTCATTATTGGCACATGGTTGTACATGTAATCTACAAAATAAAGAAGCCAATCATTTTCTCTTGATACCTGGGTGCCTTTCCGCAATGATACCACCAAAAATTATCAATCCCATCACACCCAGGAGATTCATTGATTAAGTTGTTTTTAGTTTTTGCAAACCAACACATTTAGAAACAACTTTCAGTGATGTAACCCAGCCCTCGTTCGCATGGCTAAGCACATCTACCCACGGTGGTTCATCTACAGGAAATCCCTACCACATAATAGGACATAGCATAGCGATAGTACTTTCCTACACATGCATCTACAAAATACACGATAATGCATTAAAAATAGTAGGACGACATCATGAATAAAGTAGCATCTACTTGCCTTGATAGTTGTTGGAGTCGTTCAAGCACTCGTTGCAATCACACACGTTGCACTCCTCGCAATATATCGATCAAACAATTGCATACAACATAAACAATAGCACATAGAGATCAAACAAATGCAACAAATGCATGCATGACAATTTAATAAATCACAATGGTTGTTATTTTAGTTCTCTAAACAATACTAAAGTATATGATGCATGCAAGAGGCCAATTAATGCAATGGAGTACTTGTTATTAATAATTACTTGCCAATATAGGGTTTTTAATAGTTCTATTGTAACGCCTGTTCTAACTATCGAATTAAATTTGTTTCTTGGGTTTACTGGATAGAGGACGTTAATACGAACCAGTAGGCGTTGGGTTCACCCTAATCAGAGTTATAGATCTTTTTGTATGATTTAAATAGTGTTTAATGGGTTTTAAATGATTCATATAGTTTCTTTTGCCTAAAAATCAAACTAAAAATATATCTGAAATCTCCACGGAATTGTGATTCCATGGACATATTATTTGTAATTTTCTGAGCAGTATTCGAATTACTATGATTTTAATACTCTAAATAAGCCATTAATCTATTTATTTAATTGCTGCAAAACCTTACTGTATTTGCCTGAACCATTTGCATATTGATGATCTACATGGAACCATCTTTCCATCGGTATATCATTTTTATTTTTGTGATATGAATAATTTACTATGAATTTAATGATTTCTAAAGCCATTAAAACTAATTAAATTACTACGGGGTAAATAATCCGCAAAGTCTGGATCCAACCAGATATTATTAATATACATTATAGTAGCTTCAATTTGATATATTGTTCATATTTTTCGGAATTACAGATAATTTCCTATGAATTTATTAACCTAAAATACCATTAAAACTAATTAAGTTACTGCAGTAAACGCATACTGTAAAGGTTGAATCTAATACCATATTAATATTCTACACGTTTTTCTGAATCCATTGATATATTATTTGCTATTTTTGGATCTATGGATCTTTTTATATGATTTTTGCAAGTTTACACAATTTTCTCCAAATTAAATTCAATTTCAAATCTACAGGGAATATTCCCTGGGAATATTCTATGCTGACTGGGACGCGGGGCTGACCTGGCGTTGACACGTGGCGAGATCTGGTTGGCTCGTACCCCTTCGCGGAATCTATCTAATCCTGGCCATTGGGATGAGATCTAGTGGTTAGGAGAGGAGATTGACCCGATTTTGTCTCAGAATAGACAAGAAATAGATCTGTGTTAGAGAGATAAATCCGTAGGTCAAATTGAAAAACTTACAACATGAAAGTTGTGGGGAATCATTAGTCCTACCTTCTCACCAAAGGAATTTGGATTTGAAGAAACGAGCGCGAGTACATCTTGGATTTATACCGTCATATCTAAAATACTGCGATACGAAATTCTCTGGCTGTGGTGGATGAAAAGAGGTGAGGTTTGTCGGGATTGAAAGATTTCGACGAGATCTACAACTTTTGTTTTTTGGCCGAAGGCAAACGATGAAGTCTAGATGGGTGAATAAACGAAATAAGATTCGGGCATGTGTAGATTCGGGATTTCGAGAAGGAAAACTCATATAGCTGTGGCTCCACGAGTTTATATGGAGATTTAGGATGGTGTAGAGATTGGTCTTGGAGTAGGGAACAAGTAGAAACAAACAGAAGTCGATTTGGAATTGTAGATTAAAAGTTATAAGAGTTTAAATAGAGATAGTTTGAGAAAAACTGATTTGCACGCTTTTTAAAGCATCCCATGGGATCGATCCCTCTACTGTATGTGCGTCCTGGCTGGTTCGGTCCGGTGGGCCGGCCCGTTAGTTTTTTTTCCTTTTTTTTCTTTTTTTATTTATTTGTTTCCCTCATATCTTTTGCATACGAACTCCAAATGACATGATTCTTGTTTCTAAAATTTTCTAAAATCGAATAGATCATTGTAGGATCATATTTATAATCTTTTTACTAGTTTGCAAGTAGTGGATTTATAAATCCTTGTATAGGTCATTTTATTTATGTCTTTATTTATTTGTACTTATTCCATAACTTTTTCATAATAGCTCCAAATGAGCTCAATTTTGTTTCTAAAATTTTGTAATATTTATTAGATATTTTTAGGCTATAATTTAGCAATAATCGATGCCTTAGCAACAGTGGGTTTTTATAAAGCCACTTTAATTCTCTTTAGGAGCAAAGTGGCACATACTATTTAGGGTTTTAATACTTTATTTATATTTAGGGATTTTCTTGATGCAAATATGCAATGCAATGCTCGTGAATGTCATGCAAATGCAAAAAAAATTCTAGTCCCAATTTTCAAAATCTTGGGATGTGACATAAACGGATCTTAGCTATATGTGCAAAGTTGTGCAACACTGAAAAGTGTTCCGGAGGTAGCAACAATGCTCATGGCTCACGTGCCTTAAAGGTTATGGTCAGGGAGGTCTAAGTTCCTATTGAACCAAGTAGGTCAGGTAAACAATCAAATACCAAGATTTGAGGGTTGAATCATTATTTGACAATAATGAACCGACTACATGCAAAGAAGCAATGATGGGTCCTGACTCCATCAAATGGCTTGAAGTCATAAAATCCGTGATAGTTCCATACACGAGAAATCAAGCTTTGAACTTGAAAGACCCTTTGGAAAGGTGCAAGACCTTACAGTCGTGTTTGGATCTATAAATAAATAGACATGGATGTTTCACATCTATGAAATAGTCGACATGTTGGGAAAGAGTTCACAACAATTTTCAAAGGTTGACTATGACAAGGTTTGATCTTTCATAGCGATATTTAGTCTAGACGGATTAATGTAGCAACCACTACATATAATTCTGTTATATGGTATTTGAACAAACAAAACAATGTTCTTTTAATAGAATTGTTACCTAGGACGTGTACATAACACGATCCAGAGGGTTTTGTTAATTCAAAAGGATGCTAAAGGTGTATTCAAACTTCAATGGTTGAAATAAGCATCAAGGAGTTGGAATCTTCACCGTGAAATTGTTAAAGAGTTTAATTTCATTGGAGATGATGCTTGCATTTGCAAGAAATTAAGTGGGAGCGCTAAGACATATTTCTAATATATTATGTAGAAGATATATTGTTGGTTGGAAATGATGTATCTTTTATTGACACAGGTTAAGAATTTCATCTTGATGAAAGACTTAGGCAAAACCCGAATATTAGGCATCAATGTCTATATGGATAGATTGAGGCGCTAATATGGTTGTGCCAAATGTACACAGATAAGATATTGAAAGAGTTCAGTATGGAAATGACAAGAAAGGTTCTTGCCACACAGAAAGGATTAAATCAAAATTCAAGTGTATCGACGCTTGATAAGTGGAAAAAAGATTCGAGTATTTTTGATACTTGATGAATAAAATCACAAAGAGCATATTAATCATACTGTGATATGTACACATCCAGATATGTATTATGCTCTAAATGTTGTGAACATATACCAGAATGATCCATAAGATGATCATTGGACGATAGTAAAGATATTCTTATGATCTTTTGGAAGAACTAAGAATATATTTGTAGAGGTGACAAATAGATGGTTAGTTCATTGTAGAAGTACTACATTGATACTAGTTTTGTCACAAAGTACAAATTAAGTTTATCTCAATCTAAACTAAGGGTGGCACAATATAATGGAAAGTAAGTTCCATAATGGATTTGGATGAGTTCCAAAGTTAAGACATTGTGAGAGATACTACAACAAAAGGCAAAGTATATGACTGCTATTATAGCATCAAAAGAGGGCATTTGTGTTAAGTAGTTTGTTATCAAACTAGGTGTGGTTCACAATGGGATAGTACTATGAAGATATGTTGTACGAGAATATTATCAACATGTTTTAACCCCAAGGAACTAAAGGTCTGACAAAAGGACCAAATTTATACAAAGCCATCTCATCAGAGAATGAGTGATGCGTAGAGACGCAAAGACATGCAATTACACATGGACCTGAAAGAGTCGGATCCGAAGATCAGTTGACCACTAGCAATCGTGTAAATACAACACCGAAAAGCCATAGGTGTTGAATACACAAAGTTTTAAAAGTAGATTATTGTCTCTAGTGCAAGTGCGAGACTATTGGAGATATGACCAAGAGGCAATAATAAAGTGGTTATTATCATATCTTCGTACTTATGATAAATGTTTACATACCATGCTATAATTATATTAACCGGAAACATTAATACTTGTGTGGTTTGTAAACATAAAATAATCCCTAGTAAAGCCTCTTGTTAAACTAGCTTGTTGGTTAATATATGATCATGGTTTTCTGATCATGAACATTGAGATGTTATTAACAACAAGGTCATATCATTAGGAGAATGATGTGATGGACATACTCCTATAGTTAAGCGTAGCATAAGATCAAGTCATTTAAATAGTTAACTTGCTATAAGCTTTCAAATACATAGTAACCTAAATTCTTCAACCATGAGATCATGTTAATCACCATCATCGCATGGATGCTTTGATGACATCAAACACCACTTCGTAACTGGGCAGTTATAAAGGTGGCATTGAGTGTTCGGAAAGTACATGTTGAGGCACATGGATCAAGAGTGGGGTCCATCCATATGACGGATAGTTATACTCTGGGCCATCTCGGTGGAATGTCATCCAATTGGCTTGCAAGCATGTGACTGGCTCACAAGGGATCACATATCACAAAAGCGAGTAAAGAGTACTTATCGGTAACAAGGTTGAACTAGGTATGCAGAGATACTGACGATCAAACCTCGGATAAGTAAAGTATCACGAGATAAAGGGAAATTGGTATCGTATGTAAATGGTTCATTTGATCACGAAGTAATCGTAGAAATATATGGGAGCCATATGAATTTCCAGATTCCTCTATTGGTTATTGATTGGAGAAGGGTCTCGGTCATGTCTGCATAATTCACGAACCGTAGGGATACACACTTAAGGATTCAATGTTGTTTAGTAGATATGGAATGTGAGTAAGAAGACCGAATGTTGTTCGGAGTCTCAGATGAGATCTGGGATATCACGAGGAGATCCGGAATGGTCCGGAGAATAAGAATCATATAAGGAAAGTCCAATTCTGGAGTTCGGGAATGGTTTCGGTGTTTTCACTGGAATGTTCTAGAAGGGTCTAGAAAGTCCACCGAACCCGAAGGGGAAGGGTACATGGATGTGTCATGACAAAGTGGAATGTTTGCATCATGTCCTAGGTCACTTGGATGGACACTTGGAAGAGAGAAATCAAACTCTAATTTGAAAGTCAAAAAGGCAGTTTGAAAAAGTCAAATCCCAGCATGGTTTCTGAGTTAGGGAGGGTTTCTGAGTTAGGGAGGGTTTCCACCTACGCTGGGAACACACTTGGACGCCCCCACCTATATAAGGAGGGGTGGGGGCGCACCCCAAGGAACCCCCTTTCCCTAGGCGCCCAAGACCCAATCCCTAGGCCGCCACTGCCCCTCCCAAGCCACCGGCGCCCTAGATCCCCTTTAAACTGCCGCTGTCGTCTAGCCTAAACCCTAGCCACTGGCTTCCCTCGGCATCTAAAACCTAGATCACCGAGGCCCTCTTCTACTCCACCATACTCGTTCCGGCTTAGGCGAAGCCCTGCGGGATCTCCCCTCTACTTCCGACACCACGCTGTCGTGCTGCCAGAATCGCGAGGAGATAGCTACAACCTCCGCTGCATGATGGAACAAGGGAGAGGAAGGTCTTCATCAAGTACCGTATGGTTGACCGACTGCGGGAGCGCTGCCGGAATGCGGCGCCGGAAGGATCGTGTACGCGATCTTGAGATCGGGAAGTGAACAACTACATCACCCATGAGAATCTGCTCTCGTTAACCGCTTTGGATCTTCGAGGGTTAGTACTCTATCGATTCGTTGATACAATCTAGTAGATAGATCTTGGCTCGTGTGTGTTCACGCTATAGAAATTTTTTGTTTTCCATGCTACGAACCCCTACATAAACATGGTAGTGAAAGAGAACCTTGGGTGCAACAACCAATGCCTTTTCCTAATAAGAAACACAAGTCAAAGGAGGAAGAACACTATAACAAGTTTTGTGAGTGGATGAAACCTTTATTTTTGCAAATTCCTTTGACTGATGCTATTAAGTTGCCTCCTTATTCAAAGTATATGAAGGATATTGTCTCTAATAAAAGGAAGATTCCTAATGAGGAAATTTATACTTTGCTTGCTAATTATTCCTTCAATAGTAAGGTTCCAAAGAAACTTGGTGATCCAGGTATTCCAACTATTCATTGATCTATTAAAAATAATTATGTTAGAACTGTTTTGTGTGATTTGGGAGCTGGAGTTAGTGTTATGCCTTTTTCTCTCTACAAGAGACTTCAACTAGAAAAACTGATACCAACTAATATATCTTTGCAAATGGCTGATAAGTCTACTACTATCCGTGTTGGTATATGTGAGGATGTTCCTGTTCAAGTGGCTCATAATTGCCGTGTATTAAGTGATTTTGTTATGCTTGAGATGCCTGAAGATGATAATATGTATATTATTCTTGGGAGACCTTTTCTTAATACTACAGGTGTTATCATCAATTGTAATCAAGGAAAAGTAACTTTTAATATTAATGACAAAGAGCATACTATCTAATAATATTTATGGCTTGAATTCAATTGAAAATATTGAGGGCATCAAAGTTGGAGAAATATATTGTCCCATACCATAAGAAAATTTTGAAACTATTATGATTGGGACTATTGCTATCAAGATTGAGGTAACATAATCATTTAGTGAAATGTAAAGCTTTGTTTCATATGAGATTGTTTTGGTAACAAGTCTTGATCAACCTTGTTAACATAGGGATTTTAATGGAAAAAATAATGCTTTCATGATGATTATCCTTGCTCACTTCTATCTTTTTCCATTCCAATCTTTGTTTTTCCTCTTGTTAGGCTTAGTTTTGCTAGTTGCTTGCTTTATAGAGTGTCTTAGAACTTTTGTAGTTTTAGTTTTGTTTTGATTTTGTGTTTTCCAAAAATCTTTTTCTGTGAGAAAATCAATTTTCATAACCTAAAAATTGGCCAAAAATAAAGTTTCCCGATAAATTCCAGAAAATTCATATTAATTTTTTTCATGAAAAAAGGGGCAGAGGGGTACCTGGAGTGACCCAGGGGGACCCACCGGGCCGGCACATCCCCTGGTGGCATGGCCAGCCTAGGGGCGCGCCTGTCCCAGGTGTGGGCCACCCCTAGCCCTCCACTTAGCCTCCTTCTAGCCACATCTTTCTCTCTCCCAAAAAAACCGAAAAACTTCTCAAAGCTCGAGTTCCTGCTATTCTTGCTCCCGATTTTCGATCTCCTTGCTCATCCCATCTTTGCTGCTGATTTTTGGAGGGATTGCTCTCTAGTATGTGCCTCCTCTACTTGTCCAATTAGATTTTTGATTGGTGGATTGTATGATGAGTATTTTGCTACTGTAGGTGACATGTTATGTGAGCTTGCATGCTTTTTCTATGCTTATAAATTTCATTTTGATGCATGTTTATCCCTCTAGCAAGTTCCTATAGTAGTTCCCCATCATTCATTAACTTGGAAATCACTTGGTTTGATGTTTGTCTAAAATTTTCAGAAAAAGGGCCATGGACAACCATACCTTTGGAGAAGTGTTTGAAAGTGATGCATCTAGGAGGACAAGGCCTTCAAGATTAGCCTCTCGAGCTAGGCCATCATACAATTAGGATCTTATTGCGCCGCGCTTTTTTTTGACTGAGGACTGCGAGGCAAAAGCCCCACAACATTTATTTAAAAAATAACCATGAAAAAAGGTCTTACAGCAAAGGCCTATAACTACCTACCTAGAACTTGAAACAAACTTACAACTTACAACAGATAAAGTTACAACTGTATACAACCGAATGTAGACCTGCCACCCAAGACAGAAAGGGGGACCTAAGCTTCTTATTCATCCTATATTGCAGCAGGCTGATATCATATAGAAATTTCGCCCTCCATTTAGCAAAAGTAGGTCTTTGATTATTGAAGATCTTGTCATTCCGAAGAAGCCAAATATTCCAGCATGCAGTAATTAAAACCTCCATGAAAAAAGGATGCCCAAAAGAATTCTTAGCATCCTCAATGATCAACTGCAAATCCGAAAGAGGTTGCCAAATAATCTGAAGGTAGTTCCAAATTCGAGCACTAAAATTACACTGTAAAAAGATATGGATCCTGTCCTCATATGCCCGAGTAGGGCAAAGCTCACAATGAACATCATTAGTGACATGCCAGTGTCTACGCCTCAACAAATCCCGAGTATTAAGTCTGTCTTTAAGCAATAACCAAGCAAAAACTTTCAACTTCATCATACAACAAGATTTCCATAACCAAGTATAAACTCTGGGCACCTGAATATACTCATGTATCTGTCTGTAAAACTTACTGGGCACATAGTTATCCCCCCAACAAAAAGTCCACACATCATTCTGACTAGAGAGAGGGTTATTTGCCAAAAGAATCTGCATATCACCAAGCTCCTGGAAAGCTTCCACTAACAGAGGTAGGTAAAATAAACTATGAATGTCAGATGTCGAGTAAACCTTAGCTATAGAGAGATTCTCATTTAGAACATAAGAGAATAACCTAGGGAAACGATCTTTAATTGGCCGGACCGACCCCTGCAATGACCAATTGTCCAACCAAAATAGGAAGGAATCTCCTTTCCCCTAGCATACCGCAACAACACCCCAAAAATTATCCAGTTGCTTAAGCACATCTCTCCACCAAAATGAACCACAAAGGTTTTCTGCATGGGGCACTTTATCTATGCAATAAGCATTCTTCACCAGATGCACCCAGGGAATATCCTTGCTATTGTAATATTTATCAAGGAATTTAATGAGTAGTGAGGCATTCTTCTTTTAAAAATCTATCACACCTAACCCACCTTTATACTTCGGCAGACACACGATGTCCCATGCAGCAAGAGCTGGAGTGGGTACTTCCCGATTTCTCCTCTGGAGACACCGACGAAGGATACGATCAAGTTGAGTAGTGAGCCCCTTGGCCAGCTGTAATGATCATAAGAAGTGTAGAGGCATGGAAGCAAGGGCAGAATTAATAAGTTGTAGGCGTGCACCTTGCGAGAGAAAACACGAGCTTGATGTAAGTTTCCTCTCAAGCCTACAAACCATCGGTTGCATCTCAGCTATAGTAGGTCGAGTTGTCCCTAGAGGTAGCCCCACATATGTAAAAGGCATTGCACCCACTTGGCAACCAAGCTCATCAGCAAGCAGAGTAATTAAGTCTGCTTGTACATTAATAGGAACCATCTGAGACTTACTGTAATTTATTTTAAGACCAGTAGAAACAGAGAACTTCTGTAGCAAGCTTTTAAGCGCTCTAAGTTGATTCAAATCAGCAGGCATGATCAAGAGCATGTCCTCTGCATACTGAATAATTGGGAAATCCTTCTCATAAATATCAATAGGTTTACACAGCTCACCACTCCTCACCAGATTATTAACTGCAGACTGTAACAAGTCTGACCCCAAGGTATAAAGGATAGGAGACAACGGATCCCCCTGCCTAACACCACTCTTACAAAGGAACTGCTTACCATGAATGCCATTTAAAAGCACCGCAGACATGCCAGAGGAGAGAATAGATTGCATCTAACCAATCCACTACTGATTAAAACCTTTATGCTTCATGATCTCCAAAATAGCCTCATGCTCAATGGTGTCAAAAGCTTTAGCAAAATCAAGCTTTAAAATAATGATGGGCTTCCTAGAGGATTGGCACGGAAATAAATACTCAAATGACCATGCCAGACAGTCCTGTATAGATCTTGAACGCAAAAACCCATACTGATTTTTTATGAATACACTCAAGAATTCTATCTTGCAATCGATTTGCAATAAGCTTAGTGAGGAATTTGAGATAGACATTTGTCAGAGAAATAGGCCTATAATCATTCACAGTTTGGGGGGACTGAATTTTTGGAACCAAAGTAATATAGGAGAAATTAATATTTTCCAAATTTAAGGTCCCATAATGAAAATCCTGCGCAAGGCGGTAAAACTCAGTTTGAATAATGGGCCAGCATCTCTTCACAAACAGGACGTTAAAACCATCAGGCCCAGGAGCCCTATCCATTGGCATTGCTGCCACCACCTCATCCATCTCCTTTTTACTAAATGGTTTCGTCAAATCATCCAGACCTTCCACTCTATCCAGAATTTGCGCCAAATCAAATTGCATCGAAATACCATCTGAACATCCCATTTTATCTTTATAACTAGTCCATAAGAGCCCGGCCATTGAATCATGATCAGAATGCTCCACACCACTTTCATCTCTGAGAACAATAATAGCATTTCTACGAAATCTTTCCGTGGCCATTGCGTGAAAGAACTTCGTGGTATCTTCACCTTGTTGAATCCACCGAATAGTACATCTCTTACGCCAATAGTTACATTCAGCAAGTAAGACACGCACTTTGGTAATGAGGGAGATGTGCACCCTTCTACCTTCCCTTGTTTTGCCTTTTTGCAAGCTGCAAGGATCCTCGATGATTTCTTAACTCTTGTTCAAAGGGTTGGTCTAACCGATTATATGCAGGATGAGAGTGAGCAATATGCTTTTCTCACCAAAACTTTTGTGGAGAGTTTCACTTTCACCAACACCCCTTTCAGGACAGATGTTTCATTCAAAATCTATGATAGGCCTATCACCATGACATTGAAAAGATTTTGCAGCATTATAGGTATTGGCATGGCTGGGATAGTGAAGAAGATTCAAGGTCGACCCACTGATTTGTTGGAGCTTTACCGTGGGGTAAAAAATGGTGATGACCTCATAGCCCAACGCGGGAAGATAAGAAATATTCAACTCCCAGCTCTCAGATATTTTTCTTATTATCTTGCCACTAGCATTCCATGTAGGGAGAACACTAGCAATATTTCCAACTATCATTTGGCTTTTCTCGCTGCTGCACTTAACAATGAAACTAGGTATAATCTTGGTTCTCTCATTGCTCACCGCCTAGCTGCTAGAGGACCCATTTATGGGGGTATTATTGCTGCATGTGTAGTTGCTGCCTTAGACCTTTCTGTTGATCCGAATGATACAGTGCTGGCGCCCCAGAGGCTCGATCTAGCTGCCATGAAAGCACATCACTTTGTTACTGCTAGCTCTAGTCTTGAGAGTTTAGTTTACAGGATGATGTTTACTGACGGGGACGAGAGGGAAATTTCTTTGCCACAGTCTACTTTGTTCAGTATTTGCAGGGGGCCTTGGTCACGCTCCAAGGAGGAGATGGACGATCAGCTCCGCGTACTTGGTTTCCATGGGCACTACCCGGGGAATGCGCCCTCTTATGACTACTCTGCGCACTACACATTGGCTTCCTCGAGCACGTACCAGGACGAAGGCGCCTCCTTGTCGCATTGTGGAGGCACTCCTTCTTGGCCAGGCTGGAATTGATCTCCACTTAGGCCAAAAGCCTAAGCTTGGGGGGAGGTATACCGAAACCACACTCATCTACATATCATGTTCTGTTGGTACTTTGTATATCCATGTTTCGCTTTCTTTTTAGTTTTTGTTTCTTCTTTCCAAAACACAAAATGACCAAAAATATTTTCGTTGTTTCTCTTTGTTTGTTTCTATGTCTTTTAGTTTTGGTTTGCTATAAGAAAAATCCAAAAAGATTTTGCTTTCTTTGCTTTTGCCTTTAGTTCTAGTTCTCTAAAAATCGAAAACCCAAAAATATTTGTTGTTCTTATTTGGTTTTGTTAAGTTTGTTGCAGGGTTCAGTGGTCCTTAGTGACTCCTTTGGAGTTTGGTTTCATGTTATTATTCAAGTCACACAAGTGAAAGACAATAATTATGAGTTATGACAACTCGAGGAGTGGTAAGAGGCTGGTAATGAACTCTATTTGTCTTTATTTTTGTACATATACTCATCATTATGGGCAGGCTTAGTCGGTTCATGTAAGGTGTATGTTATTTATGGATGCTTAGTAGTTCTTGCTCTCTTATGATTAGCTCCAGCTTGCTAATAGTTTGTAGCATGTCACACGAATGTTTGCTTGCATTGTTCTATTCATAACTTGGTATGACATTGTGGTATCCTCCTCTGAATGCTTCAATTGAATCGAATTGGCACATGATCACGCATGCATATGACTGAAAAAAAGTCAGTTAAGCCTCAATGATTTATTTTTCCTCGGAGTTCATGTATCACTTTTATGCCACAATTAATTTTGTTTTGTTGCAAACATGATTATGACAGTTATTGCTCTCTCTCTGTCGCTCCCTTTCTATTGCTAGCCTTCACTTGCACTGAGTATGAGATCTACTTGTGCATCCAACTCCCCAAAACCAAAATTGTCAAAAAGTGTCCACAATATCTACCTACTAGCATCATTGCTATTCCGTGCATATTTATTATGCCTCGTTTTCTTCCAAATAAAAATGTTGCTTGTTATGAGAAAATTAGTTAGTAAAGCTCTCATGAACTTGATGACACACTTTATTTTCTTGCACTTAATAAACCTGAACCATTGTGACTGTTCATCAAAGTTATATGCTTGCAAATTATAGGTTGAGAGTTAGCAGAACCGTGCTATCACGGGGAACGCTTTCAACACATGTAAATATTATCCAGTTGATATCATGCTCTTTTGTTTACGGATGTCGGCGGTGTGAAATAAAAGGGGAGCTTGTAAGTCCATGGAGTTATGTATATGTATTAGAGAAACGCCTGGGCCGCTAGCCCAAGCCATGCCTAATCATGGTGGAAACTTGTAGCATAACCATAGTGAGCAATCTATGAAGCATCCTCTGAAAAAATTATATAGAAAAAGAGAAGAGAAAAAAATATATGCACCATTCCCATGGTAAATAAAGGATCACTGAGATGCTCACTGTCTGTTGCCTTGTTATTTTGATATGGGATAGCTCTTGTATCATGGGGCATGGGGTACCCTGTTGGCGGTTCTCTATGATACGCATGTACTTACAATGACAAGAACTTATCAGTAACTAAAGTTGAGTAGCATGAGGAATGGCCCTCGTACTCAAGGGACATGAAATTTCTAGTTTATGATCTGTCAAGCATATAACTCATATTGGACCTCACTTTAAACTTAACCACTTAAAGATGCCAATGATAGGGGCATTGAGAGCTCAAACCTAATGAGTACCTTACTTTCAGCATTTGGAAGCCTTTCAAACTTTTCAAAACCTTTTCACTTCTTTGTTGAGTCACCACTTATTCTATGAGCACTTTCTTGAGAGCATAGTTGTCATTCTTAGTGTAATGTGCTTGTTTTCAAAACTTGGTTAATTATGACATAACTTTGATGCTTGTAGCTTTGATATCTTTACTTCTAGTATTCACTTAAACTTCAGAGGTGCCTTGGCATTTATGTTTTGCTCCACAATCAAAGGCAAGCGAGATACCACTCTATCATACCTTCTTATGAGCATTGCAATGTTGCTTATGCTTACGTTTCATGCTGCTTATTATTATTGTGTTGGAATCTCTTCATAGCTTGCATGACTATTGAGTAGACTTATTTGCTTAATCCTTATTATAAATTGTCTAAGTACTGATCATATGTTGAGAATATATACATCATATGAAGCAAATGTGTTCGTGAAAGTTTCTTTTATCGCTCTCAGTTTTCAACTGAATTGCTTGAGGACAAGCAATAAGATAAGCTTGGGGGGAGTTGATACGTCCAAAACGTATCTACTTTCCCGAACACTTTTTCTATTGTTTCTCCTCTAATTTGTGTGATTTGGATACAACTAAAATGGGCTGACGCTGTTTTCAGCAGAATTGCTTTGGTGTCTCGTTTTTTTTGCAGGAAATCAACTTTCAGGAAAAATCCCGGAAAATATCGCGAAACTCCTATTTTACCAGAAGACTCATGGAGCCAGAAGATGAGACGGAGGAGGGCCACGAGGGGCCCACACCCCCTGGCCGCGTGGTCCAGGCCATGTCGTTCCTGGGGTGGTGAGGCCACCTCATGCACTCCCTCGGTCTCCCTCTTCGGCTACATAAGCCCTCTGACCTAAAACCAGAGGGGGGGTAAACGTTTTTCTAGATAGAGTTTCGCTGCGCCGCCACCACCAGAAACCACGATTCGGAACCAGAAACTCCGTTCTGGCACCATGTCGGGACAGGGAATTGTAGAAGATCATCGCCATCATCATCACCGACGCCTCTCCATCAACCATCCATGTTTCCCCCATCCATGAGTGAGTAATCCCCCGCTATAGGCTATGGGGATGGTAGGGATTGGATGAGATCTATCATGTAATCGAATAAGATTGTTAGGGCATGGTGCCTAGTATCTTTGTTAGTGCTTTTTGACATTGTTGCAACTTGTTATGCTTAATGCTTATCACTAGGTCCCGAGTGCCATGATCTCAGATCTAAACATGTTATTGATTCATGATGATAGTATTGTTTGTGATCTTATCTACAAGTTGTTTACACATATCATTGTCCGGAACCAAAGGCCCCGAAGTGACAGAAAATTGGGACAGCCGAAGGAGATGGCTGTGATATGAGGATCACATGTGTTCATAGAGTGTTAATGCTTTGCTCCGGTACTCTATTAAATGGAGTACCTTAATTGCTAGTAGATTCCCTTGAGGCCCCGCTGCAACGGACTGGCAGGACAAAAGATGTTGTGCAAGTTCTCATTGCGAGCACGTATGACTATATATGGAACACATGCCTATGATTATTTAGTACTTGGATGCTTTATCTTATTTATCTGCAAATGCCGTAGATCTTGATATTACATGAATAGTCTCATCCATGCAATGCCCGTCCATCCATCCCTATGCCTATCGCACTCAAATACTGTTGTTTACTAGTATTGTTACTACTGCCTTTGTTTTACTACTACAGTTACTTTGCTATTGCTACTACAAAACTGTTGCTACTGATAAACTACTATGAGCAAGACTATTTCCAGGTGCAGCTGAATTGACAACTCAGTTGTTAAGGCTTATAAATATTCTTTGGATCCCCTTGTGTCAAATCAATAAATTGGGTTATACTACCATCGGAGACTGTTGCGATCCCCTATACTTGTGGGTCATCATGGCTGGATACGCTGATCGCCGCGACGACGGAAATCGCAACATCGGGTATCGCGGTGGCAACTACCATGACAGCGGAAGACCCACCCAAACATGGCAGCACTGCAACCGCGATGATGAGCCATCCGCATTCGAAAAGCTGTTGGGTCCCTGCACTATCCACTTCTACATCGATAAACAGGATGGTAAGAGGAAAGCCAGCCATATGCTTAAGGATTGTAGGGAGTTCCAGAAACTCTATGAGGGCTTCGCCCAGATGCATCACTGACATGGATATACCCCACAGGTACATGACATTGCTATACCTGGTCCAGCCCAAGAAAGGCCCACGCGAGGACACGCATCCCATGAAGACTTCGGGTGGCCCAAGCCTGTGGTAGTTTCGAGTCCTTGGAGAACAAGTCTAGATTAGATATAATTTCAAAAGGTATCAACCCTAATTTGTAACCGACTCAACCTAAGACCGGGACCTGCCTATCTATATAAAGGCCAGGAGGGTACGGCGAGAAGGATCTCTCAACACCTCATACACACCTCACGCCAGATTGCATCTGCGCACCCCTGTAACTTTCAGTTCCTCCATAATCAAGAGCAGACAAGTAGGAGTAGGGTTTTCCCTCCGGGGAACTGAACCTGGGTAAATCATGTGTCCCTGTGTTTCTTTTCTGTTAACCGTTCCACGACTTCCAGCATACCCACCTTCTCCAAAACGCAAGTCCATAACAATGGGCATTGGCGAGATCATACCTCGTCAATTGGCGCCGTCTGTGGGAAACGGGGACGCTGATCGTGCGGTCATGACGGTTCCATCCTGAGCGATCTACAACTCATCGGCAATGGAGAGTCACCTCCTCTTCGGTGCCTTCGACTTCACTGCCCACTCGCCAGCCACCTTGAAGGATTTCGAGTCCGTCGACGACGGGCTCGAGATGTTGTTCGGAAGCTTCTGCTTCCTGGTGGGGCGACCGACACCCTCCCCTCCCAGAGCGGGTGCCACCACCATCCATCAGGCCCGCTTCATGGGTCCCACCCATCGGCGCGTTGCACGCGTCAACACTGACAGATGACTCGGATGACAGCAGCAGCTGCAACTCCGATCTGTGTGGCCCCCCTTCAGATAAAGGAACCTACGGTTCCGGATCCGAAAGTTGCGGCAGCAGCAACCCACTATGTGGACGCTACCTATGCGCCGTCATCATCAACAACATTATGGACCCACCGCCGGGTTCGAGTGCGCAGCATACACCCAATCCCCCTCCCAACCCGCAATCTGGGAATGGAGGAAACATGGGAGATCCGCCTAACAAGCCCAACGAAGGCGACGCTCGCGCCTACAACCAGATAAACCTCAACAAGTAAGGCTGGCGCCAAGCACGTGAGGCTGTGGTAGGCAACATAATCTACCTATGAACTCCTCCCGAGATCTACTGATGGCCTACCACCTCCTCCTCATCGATGAGCACAACCGGCAGGTGAAGCTGATGGAGGAGCTCGACAAGCGTAAGAAGGCAACTGCGGAATCCAGCGCGCGGCGAGCTACACTCTCCACCGCTGACGGTTCCACTTCACATGGCAACAACGCCAACAAGTACCGTTCCCGCATGGAGCGCATGGACCCCGCCGTGCGACGCGAGGTCACCAGGGCCCTCAATACGTCCTTCATGACGATGGACTCGCATGGAAATGTCATGCCGAAAATGCCGCAGGCTGCGATTATGGCGGCCACTACCTATGTCGCGTCCCATCCACCTCCGATGGGTGACCCAAAGAGCGCCATGCACAAGTCCGCGCTAGCAGGCCTCGGACTCGTCGGATCTGCGCTCCACCATGATGCTCCTACAGAGCCGAAGAAAAAAGCTGCGGTCAAGTTCACCCGAAGCCCTACACCCTCATGTGAGGAAGACGAGCACGACCTGCCCCGACACCGCAAGAGCCCACGATGCCGCAGTAGCAACTACAACGCTCGCAACAAGCTCACCCAACGCAAGATCGACAAGGCACGTGCTAAACGCGCATGCTCAACTGAGTCCGAAGAAGAAGACGACGGAGAGTTGTGCGGAGCCAGATGCTTCAGCAGATCCATTTGGCGAACGCGGATGCCAAAAAATTTCAAGCTCCCTTCGGACAATCCAAAGTTTGTCGGCACGCAAGATCCAAAGTCTTGGCTTGATGATCACATATCGTCGGTCAAGCTCCACGGCGGAAACAAGAACACCGCCTTACAATGCCTTCAGCTGCAGCCGACAGGCGTGGCTAGGGTCTGGCTTAGCAGCCTATCCTCCATCTCCATCCAAAGCTGGGAAGAATTGGCGTACAGCTTCATCCGCAACTTCAAGGGCACCAGCAAGAGGCCAGCATCAATCGAGGAACTGTGAACCTACACCCAATGGTCCAACGAGTCCATCTGCTTGTACATACTACGCTGGTCCCACATCAAGAACTCCACCGCGCACATCTCCGAACAAAGGGCAATCGACGCCTTCAAGGACGGTGTTAGGCGCCCAGATTTTAAGGAGGATCTTGGGCGCGTCAAGCCCAAGATGCTCGACCACCTCATGGACATCGCCAACCGATGGGAAAATGGCGAGGATTCCATCAACCGAGCACATTCGAATGACAAAGACGACTATGGCCGTAGGCGCGAACGTCGTAGCAAGAGAAGATCACGCGTCTATGACGATCGCAACGGAGTTGATATCGTTGCGGCTGGATACGCGCGATGATGGCAAACACAACAGAGGATACCGTGGAAACAACTACCGCGACGCCGGGCGACCCACGCAAACGTGGCAACGTCGCAACTGCGATGACGAACCTTCGGCATACGAAAAGCTGTCTGGTCCCTGCACCATCCACTTCTACATCGACAAACAAGATGGTAAGAAAAAGGCCAGCCATATGCTCAAGGACTGCAGAGAGTTCCAGAAGCTCAACAAGGCCTTCACCCAAATGCGACGCTGGACCGTGAACCATGGATTCGGGCCTGCACCTGCACTAGGTGAGATTGCTCATGGAGCTCCTCCACCACCACCCGTCGGACCATCATAGCCGCTGGTCGCACTAGCGCCAAATAACAGCGCAGGTGGATACCCACCACCAAAAGGGTCCCTGATGATCCAGAAGGGACGCCCAACCAACAGGGTGCAAAAGAAGATCACCCGACAAGTCAGCCTGGCCATGACCTATCCACCATCCATACCTGAGTACCTCAGCGGATCGGAGTCCTGCATCACGTTCGATCGGTCGGATCACCCACGCCAGATCCCTTGCCCAGGTCATGCTGCCCTGGTGCTCGAGGTCCAGATCAGGGGATTCGAGATGAGCCGCGTCTTCATGGACAACGGCAGCAGCATCAATCTGATGTTCGCCAGCACACTCGCAGCGATGCGGACCCTGTTGTGCAGCATGGAGCAATCAGACACGACGTTCCACATCATAGTCCCAGGGAAGGGAATATACCCCCTGGGCAAGATATGGCTCGACATCATCTTTGGCCAGCATGAAAACTTCAGGTGCGAACAGCTAGAGTTCGAAGTGGTGGACTGGCCATCACAGTACCACGCCATCCTCGGGCACGTGGCATTCACAAGATTCTTGGCAGTACCGCACTATGCGTACCTGCTACTGAAGATGCCAGGACCAAGGGGTGTCATCACCGTCTAGGGAAGCTTCACCCGGTCCGATCACTACGACAGAGACTTCAATAGAATCTCCCAGTCGTTCGGCATGCAAGAGGAACTCATGAGGCTCAGAGAGGTGACACACAACGGGGCACCCCCAGTCAGTAGACAAAACACACCTGATATGTCGTTCGACTCCACGGTCAACAAGAAGAAGGTGCAGGTCCACCCAACAGACGCCTCCAAGACGGCGTTGATTGCCAACGACCTCAGTCCCGCATAGGAAAGCGCGCTCGTCGAATTCCTCCGTGAACGCTGGGAAATTTTTGACCGGTCTCCTGTGGACATGCGAGGAGTTCCTAGGGAATTCTCTGAGCACGCACTCAATGTATTTCCGGATGTGAAGCTGGTCAAACATTCAATCCGACGACTGTCCGAACAAAGAGCCAAAGCCATTGGAATCAAAGTCAACAGACTGCTCGATGCCAACTTCATCAGGGAAATCAAGGAGAGTGAGTGGATGGCCAACACCGTGTTGGTCCCCAAAAAAGACACGGACATCCTGCGGATGTGTGTGGACTTCACATCGCTCAACAAGCACTGTCCCAAATACCACTTCCCTCTACCGCGGATTAATCAAATCATCGATTCGACTATAGGATGCGAGAAACTCTCCTTCCTCGATGCCTACTCAAGTTACAACCAGATTCGGCTGAAGGTTGAAGATCAGGAGAAAACGGCATTCATCACGCTGTTCGGAGTGTTGTGCTACAACACCATGCCCTTTAGGCTGAAGAACGCAGGTGCCATGTACCAGAGGTGCATGCAGGCATGCCTGAAAAACTAGATCGGTCGTAACATCCAAGTCTATGTCGACGACATGGTAATCAAGACCAGGGAGGCCAAGACGCTGATCGATGATCTCCGCGATATGTTTGATACCCTTGATCGCTACAAGATCAAACTAAACCCAGAAAAGTGCGCCTGCAGCGTCCCATCTGGCCAGTTACTTGGCTACTTCATCTCCCAATGGGGGATCGAGGCGAATCCGAAGAAAATCAGGGCCATACTGGCCATGGAGAAGCCGAAGAACCTCAAAGGCGTCTAGCATCTAGCTAGGAGAATCGCGGCGCTGAGCAGATTCATCAGCAGAATGGGCGAGAAGGCCCTGCCCTTTTATCAGCTGCTGGACAAGTTCAAGTGGAAACCCGAAGCAGACGACGCGTTCGAGGACCTCAAGTAGCTTCTCTCCACCTCGCCTGTCCTGGTCACGCCGAAGGAACGGGACCCTCTGCTGCTATACATTGTAGCTACACATCAGGTGGTAAGCACCGTACTCATGGTTGAGCAACCCGAAGATGGCAAGACCCATGGGGTCCAACGCCCAATCTATTACCTCAGCAAGGTACTGACCCCGACAAAACAGAGGTACCCTCACTACCAGAAACTCCCCTATGGCGTATTCATGACGGCGCATCGATGGAGCCACTACTTCCAGGAGCATCAAATCATGGTCATCAACGACGCCCTTCTATCAAACATCCTGAACAACCTCGAAGCCACGGGGCGTGTAGCCTTATGGGGCATCAAATTGTCCCCTGGACATAATCTATGAGCGGCGCACCGCTATCAAGTCTCAGGTCCTCCCTGACTTCCTCGTCCACTAGATGGAACTCCAGCTGCCAAATACTCTGGACATGTCGCAGTCCTGGACGATGCACTTCGATGACTCCAAGCATGAGGCTGGAGCAGGAGCCGACGTCATACTGATGTCCCCTCAAGGCGACAAGATGAAGTACGTCCTTCGGATGAAATTTTGCGCCTCCAACAACGAGGCTAAATACGAGGCCCTCATCCACGGCATAAGGATGTCCAAGATCTGCGGCGCAACACACCTCATCATCTACCATGATTCAAACCTTGTCGTCCAATAGACGATGAACGAGTGCGACACTCACAACGCCAATATGATCGCGTACCGCACGCTCTACAACTCACTAGAAGGAGGCTTTGATGGCTGCGAGCTTCGACACGTCGGTAGGGAAATCAATGAAGAAGCTGACAGGCTCGCCAACATTGTCTCCACCTGCGCGTGGGTTCTACCAGGAGTGTTCCTCGAAAAAATCCGCGTACCCTTTATCAAGAGAAAATTCCCAAAGGGCTCAGCCGAAGAAGCAGAGCACTCGGGGGCTACACTACCCGAAGGACAGGAAGGACCCGAAAAGCTCAACACCGAGGATGAGCTGGTCAGCCTGATGCAGGTCATGGCGGTTGAAGAAACATGGATGCATCCGTATCTTTGGTACTTGATAAATAATCAACTGCCCAATGACCCGACAGATGCTCGGCGCATATCTCAACGGTCAAAGGCCTTCACCATCATCAATGGCGAGTTGTACAAGCGCAGCATTTTGGGTGTACTACAACGATGCGTCACCATGGGTGACGACAAAAGCATCCTCCAAGACATCCACGAGGGTATTTGCGGCCATCACGCAGGCAGCTGCGCACTAGTCGCAAAAGCTCTACGAGTTGGGTTCTATTGGCCAACGGCAATGAAAAACGCCAAGGACATCGTCCAGAGGTGCAACGCCTGTCAGAGATACACGGACAAGCCACATGCGCCAGGATATGAGCTGAGGCCCATACCGCTGGCCTGGCCCTTCGCCCAATGGGGCCTCGACATGATCGGCAAACTACCAAAGTCCTTTCCAGGAGGCCATGTCTTTCTCCTGAACGCAGTCGACAAGTTCACCAAGTGGATCGAGGCCATGCCCATCACCAACCAAAGCGGCAAAACTGTCGTCAAGTTTTTCGAGTCCATCGTCTACAGGTTCGGCGTGCCTCACATCATCATAACAGACAATGGCTCGAACTTCATCTCAAAGGAATTTTGAGCTTTCTGCAGGAACTTCGGCATCAACATATCATACGCTCCGTGGCCCACCTGCAGACCAACGGACAGGTCAAAAAGGCCAACGACCTCATAGGAAACGGCATCAAGAAGCGCCTGATATGCCCACTCGAAAGGCTTGCGGGAGCCTGGGCAGATGAGCTACCCTCCGTCCTCTAGAGCCTGCGTACAATGCCAAACAGCTCAACCGGCTACACGGCCTTCTTCATGGTGCACGGAGCCGAAGCCGTGCTACCTGCTGTGGTACGCCACAAGACCCCATGGGTCGTTGCTTATAGCAAAGCTGAATCATCGGCAGCACTCGAAGACGCCATCAACACACTCGATGAGGCACGCGACATCGTCGTGGCTCGCTCAACGGTCTATCAATAGAGCCTCTGCAACTACCACATCTGCCGGCTGCGCCCAAGGTCCTTCATCGAAGGAGACCTCGTCCTGCGACTCAAGCAAGAAGGGCACAAGAAGCTCGAGTTACCCTGGGAAGGATCCTACATCGTCATCGAAGTCATCCCAGGTGGCGCCTACCGCCTCATGGACGTCGCATCAGGAGTCGAATACTCCAACCCCTGGAACGTCGCATGACTGTGATTCTTCTACCCCTAGTTACCCTTTACTTTCAATAAGGCTATTCAGCCAAGGCTACTCAGCCGAACAATGTACCTCCTCGTTTGCTATGAATAAAAGCTAAGTTCCTTGGCCCAAATATCTTTTTCTCCTTACATTATTTCTCGCTAAATACGCTCGGGGGCTACGCCTCACCTCACAACTTCGTCGACTGAAAACAATGCATACAACCTGAGTAGCTGACCATGTTTGGCTAACAAAAAGGACATGCACATTACAAAAGTACCACGTGCCAGTACATATAACTTTACAAAGGGAATTACAAGGCCACTCGAATAAATACAAATTTTACATCATCTCGTTTTCTTTACAGGACCTAATTGTTCTGGAGCATTACATTCGTCTGTTGCTCGAACAAATCTACAATCTCTTCGGCATGCTGCACCACAACTGCGTAATGAGGGCGCATGTCCCATAAACTGCCATCTAGTCGAAGGGGCGGTCCAGTCGCCACCTCTGCAAGATTAACATCTTGACGATGCAATCGAACAAGAGACAAGGCAGCCTTGACCCCTGTAATCAGCTGATCATGCACCAACTCCTTTACATGGCCTACATTTCGAAATTTGCCAAGAAGACCCAAAAAAGTAGAAGGTATAGCGTCCAAAGGGATCATGACATACCAAATTGCCTCCAGCGATGACCTCGCCTGTCTCAACACCTGAAGAACCTGGTGTACGCGATCCTTGCACCGTCGCAAGGACGATGGCTCGATCACGGTCCATCCAGAAGAAGCCACTAGCTTCCAGATCTTGTTGCGTCAGGCAGTTCGTACGAACTGCGACGCGCCCCTTCTCTTCCCCCGGAATGAGATTCACATCTGCATAAAGCACGGAATGACCCAGCATACAAATAAGGTGCACCCAAGAGAACAATGGTTCACGAATACTTACATTGAATTTGCTCAACCATCTGCCACAATTCCCCAAGCAAGAACTCCTCCCTAGTGGTGGATCGCTTAGCCTTCGACTTCCACACATCCACGTGTCCTCGAATGCTAAGGATATCCTTTTCTAGGCTGTGGACGCGATCACGCAAAAAGGTCAATTGCGACGCATCATCCAAATATGGTCGCGGATTAGGAGCAGTCAGAGTGACCACTGGAGCCTCACCCGAAGGACCCTAAAAGGCAAATAAGAAAGTATGAACATCACAGGTACTTTTGGCAGTAGGTCAAAGATAGACTTATATACATAAATAAAGCCACCTTGTGGCAAAGTGGAACTTGTTCATCCCCAAATTGTTACAAAAAGCATCAAAAGAAAAGGCTACACTAGCTACAGTACAAAGGCGTAAGCACCCGCATCCGGAGCAACCTCTGAGCCAGACTGCCTGCTCTTGGACTCCTGCTGCTGCATTGTCGCATAATCGGCCAGGAGGTCGATGAGCTTAGCCCCATAATTCTTACAATGAGAAGAAAAGAGGGAGAAAGCTACCTCGGAGACATCCGCCGTCGTCGACATCCTGGATGTGACCTGAGGCAGGTCCAGCTTGGCTCCGAATGCCATTGCCATGGCCAGCCCCATGGAAGCGCCGATGCCCTTTTGCTTGCGCTTGTACTCTACCGGATCTTCCTCTGATAGAGCATCCGCGAGGGAGTCGACGTCATCAAGGGCAACGCCCTTGGGGACGACCTCCTTGTAGAAGCACGTGAGCACTTTATTGGCTTTCCCCAAGGAGCCAGCAGCAGTGGGGCAGCGATCCTCTATCACAGCAGTAGCATTAGCCAAAGCATCTCTGTGCTCCAGCGCACCACAATCAACGTGATGCCAGAAGCATCTGACAAGAAGAAGAAAAGAACACTCAAATGGGAAGGGATAAAACACACTCAAAACTCAAACAACCCAAAGGGTAAAAGAACAACTTACCAGAAATAGCCTTGGCAGTAGCCATGAGCTTGTCGGCCATTTCCTTCTCCCGCGTGGCTGCAACATCCGCGAGCTGCTGCTCGCGATATTCATCCTCCTTCTGCAAGCGCTCCTTGGCTTCCGCAGCATCCGCTGCCTTCTTCTCCGCCTGGCCGAGGCTCTTTTCAAGAGCGTTCAGCCTTCGGAGCATAGTATTGTTATCATCTGCAGCATGAAGAAGTTTCGGGTGAAGACAACAACACACTTGGAGAACTCGAGCAACAACCAAGAACATAGCTACGCACCTTGGAGCTGCTTCAGCTAATCCTCTAGCGGCAGATGCTGCTAGATGAGGAGATTGGCGCTGTGTACAAATGGCTACAAAGGACACAAAAACAAAATCGATGAATAAAGGGCTCGGGGGCTCCCCCCGCAAAGTGAAAGACCAATAGGTCACACAAAAAGGACTCGTGGGCTCCCCCCACAGACAAAAAAGACAACACTTATGTGCTCAGGTGTGGACTCTGAAGGTTTGCATGCTGCCTTTCGAGTCACGACTGTCCGAGCTTCCCGCCTAGCGGAATTCGGGTCATCGTCCTCGGAGTCGGCCACCACCTGGGGAATAGAAGTTGTAGGCTTCGATTCCGCCATAACTTCTTCAGTGTCCTCGTCAAGGGACTCCTCCGTAGGATTGCTGCAAGAACCTATCAGATCAGCAACAACTAACACTATGCAGAAGAACAATAGAAAACAGACTCAAGCAGAATGACTTACGACTCAATGTTTGAAAAATTGAAGACAGGAGCTACCTTCTCCTTCTTCTTCTTGGCTGGTGGCTGTGGGGCCACCGCCCGAATAGGCACGGCAGGGTAAGGTGTAGATGACGCACCTTCTTCCCTTGCCATGCTGCTCGAGGAACGACGGACCCCTTGGAGTGGGTGGTGTAGACCCATCCGAAGATTCGCTTCAGGAGCGCTTTCGGGTCCGCCCTTCGCTCGGCTCGGGGGCTTCCAGGGTAGGAGATTGCGCTGGAGGAAGCTCGGATTCAGAATCCACAACTTGATTATCCGGTGCAATCGGAATTTTCTTAGGTAGAGGGGGCATCATCCCAGCTACCTTGAGGCCCTGCAAACAAAAGAAACAAGAGAACATGATTAGTGACAATAACAAACAACAAAGTACTCGAAGAAGCGCAACGCGCAAGCT
Organism: Avena sativa; assembly: GCA_916181665.1. Classification (NCBI taxonomy): domain Eukaryota; kingdom Viridiplantae; phylum Streptophyta; class Magnoliopsida; order Poales; family Poaceae; genus Avena; species Avena sativa. The sequence continues at coordinate 146,429,511 of OV702283.1, read as the reverse complement.
ACAATTTTCCACCTGCGGAACTGCATTTTTGGCGCCGAATGGGGAGGTCAAGGATTTTCCCGGGAAGTCCTCGTCGGCCTTGAACTTCAGCAGGGGCCTAAGAGCTCTATCAAGGTCACCCGAAGACAGATCCTCAGGTGAAACCCTTGTAGGATCATTGTGGGTAGCATACAAGAATATTGGGTGTGCCCTCGCTTGGAGCGGCTGCACCCGACGCTTGAGGAAGGTGCGATTGATATCGACACCGTTGACCTCCTTGTCGACCACCAGCTGGAGTGCCTCCACGCGACGATACAGCTCCTCCACCTTCGCCGTTTCACCCTCCAACACGTGGTTCTTCCACGACCTCTTCGGGATGATTTTCTGAGCAGAGTCGAAAGGGGCGAGACCATATTATTGTCCGTCCAATTTGGCATCGCAGATATAGAACCACTTCTGTCGCCAATATTGGACGAACTCGCACATGGAAAAGGAGAAGAATAAGATAGAAGAGCGAATGGAGATGATGCAGCCGCCGAGCGGATAAACACCGTCGGTGCTGGACTACCTCTTCACAGAATAGAGCTTCCAGAAGAGGCCAAAGTGTGGCTCGATACCGAGACAGCACTCACAAAGAGTGATAAAACAAGCAATGTGGAGAAGAGAATTGGGAGACAGATGATGCAAATGAATCCCATAGAAAAAGAGGAGTCCACGAAGGAAATCGTGCACAGGAAGAAAGACCGTGGACAACGAAGACATAGAACATCACCCGAAATCCTTCGAGTGGGCGTGGGATTACCTTGTCGCCGGGGAGGATGGCGTCCTCCTTGTTCTTGGGGATCAACCCAGCATCGCGCAGCTTGCGCAGATCCCCATCACGCATGTCCGTGCGCTTCCACCCGCCGTCTGTGGCGCGGGTCGTAGCGGCGACCTTCTTGCCTCTTCCGGCGGCGCTCGAACCAACTCCAGAAGTTGTCTTCTTTGGCTTTCCCATCTTGTAGCGGCTAGTGTGGCAGTGCGAGCGCAAAAACAAAGAAGCAAAAGTGTGGAGAATGTCCAACACGCAACAAAGGGCAGCAAAGCTAGCAAAAATGGAGGCAAAGGAGATGATAAAATGGCAAAGGGTAAAACGAAATCACTGTTCCCCTACGGTATAAAAGGACGAAGACAATGCGCACGAGCCATCGATTGAGAAGCCCTAACGTACCGCTCAGATCTCACCATACACGTGTCAGAAGTACGCTGAACCGTCGCTAGGACGCCGTCCACTACGCACGGAAACCGGGGAGACACCGTAATTTTCACCATGTTCACGCGTGACTAGTCAACGTCAAGTCAGGCGGTCGGACCCACGATCGTCTCTGCTGCCGCAGACGGTTGAGATCAACAATCATCAGCACCGACGTCATCAAGGCAAAGCACGCAATGGCTCGAAAATTTTAGCTGATCATTCAAGTACTTACTTGAATCTGCGATTCGAGAAACTACCCGGGGTCTACTCCTATCAGGAGCGCTAGCCACGCACCCGAGAAATTACTTAGGTAACATCACCTCGACATTATCTTCAAGTCCTACGTCGAGTCTGTGACTCCACTACGGACTCGGGGGCTACTCCCATAGGGAGCGTTGGTTGAGTATCCGAAAAAATTTGTGTCCTTTGGACTTACACTAAAACGACTGAATTAAAGTCTCTTCTAGAGTCTACGACTCGAACAGACACTCGAGGGCTACTCCAATAGGGAGCGTTGGCTGCGCACCCTATGAATTCTTTGAATGCGATCCTTCGGATCAAATACGACAAAATATTTTTGGTAACTTTGCCCAAACCAATGCTAAGTGAGAAGCAGTCTCCTTGGCCTCCCGAAACACCTCTGCGGTGATAAAACTTCGGATGTTGTGTCTACGATGCAAAGATAATCCCTACATATATCATATAATGGCCTGGTAACGCTCCTGACTGCGCTCTGCCAGTAAACTCCCGTGACAACAGGCACGATGGAAATCCCGATGGACGTGTTGGGTACATCACTTGAAAATCACCGGGATTCGGCTCCTGTAAGACCACAACGGCCTGAGTCAAATCACACCAGCAATCGTTCCAAATTCGAGTCCAGGGACTCGGGTTTGATGAATATCGTTTTGTTTTGTCGTATGACAGTTAACTGGCCCTGATTCGTTGGGTGAGCCAGGCACACGCATCATGTGACACCCCCGGGATTAAGGCTAGACAAATCCCAGACCATCGTCTGAGCATAAGCCTAACCTAAATCTCGAAAGCGTATAGGGAGAAAATCGATAACATAACAGTGACCCTATCACACAAAAATTGTTACAACGAGCTCATAACTGAGCAGAGAACCAAAATATTACAAGCAGAGGTCACTGACCACAAACATCAAACAACAGAAGGAAAATTATGCTATTAAGTATAGCAAACTTAACAAATGGCCTAAGAGGCCTGAAGAATAACAATGGCATCCAATCCATAGATCCCAGACTGCCGACTGGGAACTCCAAACTACTCTTCAATGTCGATGCCGTAAAGAACTCATCTTCTATGGTAACACTTACTCTGTTGCAAAGGAGTCAACAAAGCAAGGGTGAGTACAGGGTGTACTCCGCAAGACTTATGGCTGGTGGAGTTATTTTGCATAAAGCCATCTTTGTTTTGTAAGACAAGAGAGAGAAGAATCTCGACTAATCAGAATATTTTAAAAGGGGACAAGAGAGCGGTATCACTAGTTTTGATCATCTTTTGATATCCACCGAATCATCATCAGCTGAACCTATCTAGGACCACCCCCTCATACCCAAGAGGAAGCATCCTTAAGCACACGTTGATCTGCTAGGCTTTACGATTAGGTTAAATTTCTGTATGATCTTTGAATCTGGTCTCCAAGTTCGTCCATAACCATGGACACGGCTTTTCGAAAAGATTTAACCATGCAGGGGTGTACAACTTTACCCACATGTACCAACCGATTCTTAATGCCAGTTAACATTAGCCCTCTTCCTGGGAAGGACGACAGAGAGTGGTTGACCACGACCTTTACCTTGCTTTCGCCGAGACCATGAGTAACGCACTAGGGAGATACCGCCGTAACGGGTTGAGTCCCGAAGCCGGTCCCTAATGATGTGTGTGGGGTTCAAGATTACGGATGCCGGGCATCTCTTGTTCCCGACCACGCTTACATACCTGTTATGAATGCACCTCCTTCACCTCCATTCAAGAACATCCAAGATGCATATGTCGAATGGAAAGCCCAAACTATGTGACTCATGGAATCTACTCGGCAAGTTAGTTGGTAGAGGGGTTTTCTAGGCCCCCATGTGGCTGTACGCTCGTCTTGGACCATAGGCAAGAACATCGGGTCCTAAGGGTGGCAAGTATGGGACTGCAAAAAACACAACCCACCGTGGCCTCCCATACAAGCCTTAGCATGTTTATTATCTATCTCTGATCATACCACATCATCCTTTCATACTAGGTTCATTCGCAGCTCTGATTCATCAACCGGATGGACTAGTGGTAACATTTAAGCATGGCTAAGCACAACAAGTGTAATAGCTCTAGCAACTCTTCACAAGCTCAAACCCTAGTTATGCTAGGAGCAGTGGATCAGGGAATATAGTCTTCAAAGGTAACATGCATAAGATAGGATTACTCTATCTATTCATAAAAGACTTTGGAATTGTATGCACATGGCAAGAATGTAAATACTTTGAAAGCATAGGATTCATATGTATGTGTGGGGCTTCGCTTGCCTTTGCCAGTTGATATTACCGAAGGCAGAGCTTCAGACACCTGGCACTTGACTTGATTATAGCTGTCCAAGTATTGGTCTTCGAGCTTCGACGGTGTTGATCTTGACCCTCGATGGTGTTGACTTTGATCTTCGATCTCGAACTCGATTGCTCACATTCATCTCCGAGTACTACCGAGAAGAAGCGGAAACACCGGAAAAGAAATGCAACAATCAACACATGGCATCGATGCAATGTTCAAGCAAAGATGACGATGTGGCAAGTTAATTTGTATTGAGATTGAAACCCTAAACATGCTTGACCATTTTAAACAGGGTCCGAGAGGTGCAAACCCTAGAACAAGGGATCCTCGGAATCACCTACGGGGTTCAATTGGATCTTCTAATTAAACTTGCAATTGAAGTTGCTTATCAATGCATGATGATAGCTTAAATAGGTAGGTCTCATTTTTCTAAACATTTTGATATATTATTTCTATTTTTCTGATTTAAAATGAATTAGGTATGATTTTTCCCAATTTTAATTCATTTTAAATCATTTTTGGAATATTATAAAATAATTATAATTTGGAATTACTTTTAGCATTTTATTTAATCAGAAACATTTCTGGAAATCTTTATCTCACTTACAACGGGGGCCCACATGTCAGGAATTTAATATTTATAGAAATGATTTACAGAAATTATGAAAACAGAAGAAAAACATTTATGGCGTCAGCATGACGTCATGCTGACGTCAGCTTGGCCATTGCTCACAGATCGAGCTCGGGCTCGGTGGTAGGGCACGCGCGGGGCTGCGGGAGCGGGCGCGCTGGACGCAGGGCGCTGCACTGAACCAACTAGTGGTGGCGCCGCCCATGATTGGTCGCCGGAGAAAGGTGCATGGCAGCGGCCAGCGGCGGAGCTTGCAGGTGCTCGTGGGGAGGAAGAACCAAAGTGAGAGGGGGCAAAGGAGAGGGTCCACGAGGACCACAAGCTCACTCTGAGCGCGATGGAAGGGTCGGGAAGGCGAGACGAGGTTAGACGACGGCGAATAGACGGTGGCAACGACGGCAGCCAACGACAGTTCGAGGACGATTCCGGCGAGGAGGGAGCTTCCCTGCTTATGTGCTTCACGGATAAGAACGAGGGAGACGAGGCGGTCCTGACGGTGCCCTCCGTACGGCGTGGGGTGGCCTGAGACGGCGGGGCTCACCGGCATCTGTGAGCTCTATGGTTAGGGTTTGCGCACGAGAGAGCAAGGAGGAGGGGAATTAAGGGCTAGGGTTCATCCGCGGTGGCTCTAGGGATCAAATAGATGCTCGGGGGCAGCGGCGTTGATCGTGGCGCATGGCGGAGCATCGGGTGGCCATCGGCGAGCCACCGAGCTGCTTCGGCAGCGGGAGGAAGACGACAGGGACATGAGGCGAAGCGGTACGGGCCGGCTGTGGGCTGCAGACGGGCCAGATGGGCTGCGGGAAAGTGCACTGAGCGGCAGGGAGAGGAGAGGAGAAGAGCTGGGCTCGGCCCAGATGATCTTTGCTCTATTTTTTCTGCTGAAACGTTTTATTATTTTTGTTTTGCCTTTTCTCTTTGTATAATTTCAAATCCAAATCTGTTTTGATTAATTTCAAAATACGAAGACTTTTATAAATATTTAAAATACTGCAGAACCCTTATAATCCATTTGGGTTCCAAAATATTTTTTTGTTTTCAAAATATTTAAACCCATTTGAAGGTTTTCAAAGGGAGAAAGAAAATAAGGTTTTGGGTTTTATTTTAGTGTTTTCTTTCTTGCATGCATTTTAAGATGAGGATGGTGTTCATGAATGCACAAACAAACCCTAATTAGTATTAATAGAACTAGGGGTGTTGCAATTCTATCCCCTTAAAAGAATCTCGACCCGAGATTCCTAGGTAGGAAGACAGAAGGAACAGGGTCACACTAAACTTTGATGATCTTCTCGAAGAGGTTGATCCATGCCACCATGACGAGTGGACGAAGTGCTTCATAATCTTCGAGGTGGCTACTCACACTAAGGAAGAGAGGGAATGACACGGAACCACAATGAGTATCTCATAGTCAACTCATGGATATATGTTTCGCGAACATCTCTAAAGCTAACAAACATGAAACACGCCAAGGTAACGGGGGAAACAAAAGGAGATGGTTTCAAGGTGACAGATAATTGGTCTTCATAAGGATTGAGACCATGGAGCTTTGCAGAAGAGATTAAACTTCCCGAGGGAAGGAACTTCCAACAGAACGGACAAGGAACACAGACTTCGAGAAGTAAACCTCTATTAAACAACTTAAATAGAGCTTTACAGGTGGAAGAGATAGATATCAATAAAACCAAGCTATCGAACTATTTTTGACATAGAAGGGTCACTCTTTCGTTCAACACAAGGACAAGACAAAAAGGTGTTTTGGTGGAGAAGACTCATAAGAGTCACAAGGAACATGTAACAGAGAAACTATTGATTACCAAAATCATGATCGCCCTTCGAACATGTTTTAAGGAAGCGATAAGGAAACTCTTTATTCATCCAGGTTTATCAAGATCCTTGTCAAATATCATGATATCACTTTGCACCACCAAGATGAATAGTTGAGAAGATTTTCGATGACACGAGAAGAAAGAAACTTCATTCTCAGACTCCAATTACTTGGCATAACGAGACTCTTGCCTTCGTAAATGGGTCTAGAGAATCGACCGAGAGACATTTTGCAACTCTACTTTAAATGTTCTCCTTGATGTTTGAAACACCGATAGCAGACTTGTGACTAGCCTTCAATCAGTCATCAAGTAAAGGTTGGACTTTGTTTACAAAGGAAACCATAAGCATAACTCCTATATTAGGTTATAGAAGAAGCCTCATGAGGAATGGTTGTTATTGCTAATTCAAGAGAGCATGTCAATAGGTCTTCTGACTGATTGTGCCAACCATTACATCAATCTTGCCGGAGTTACCATGGACCTACGTCATAACCTTGAGGAACACCAATCATTATTGCTGCTTGAGATTCAGCTTTGATTAAGTGGAGAGATACTTCAGACTCAGCATGTCTGAATAGAAAGTGTGCAACATTTACACAGAGGTAAGGTCAATAGATTCTCGAGACATGGACTTCAATGTCAAGCTCCAAAAGATGAGCTAGATTGCAGAACCCATGTGATAGCAAGTTATCAAAAGATAATTGTGTATACATGAATTGTTTGCAACGAAACACGACTGAATCCTTGTTGGAAAGCATTTAGGAAGATATCAAAGTTTTTAGGACTTCTTCTCTTCCATGACAAATCATTCAGTGGCTTGGTGTGCTTGGAGGATCTTCTCAAGATGTGGAGGTATCAACCTACCATATCAAGAATACCTCGCACATGCTTGCCTAATTTGAAATGATTCCCGAGGAATCAAAGATAACTCTACTCGAATCCACGACGACAACCTTCAACATTTGCAAGTGAACCAGAGAAGGTTACTTCTAACATCCAGAACACACACTTCAAAATAACACGAAGATGGTTCTCAAAAGTTTCCAACATTAATGCCAACTGTTCCACATGAATCTGGTATAACATGGAGAAGTTAAGTATGTCATCGATGGGATCAATAACAAACTTATCTTTATACTCCAAAAAGATGGAATCATATTCTGTATGAACAAGGCAGAAATACTAGTCAGACCATAGGACATGAAGATGTACTTAAGTGATGCATCACTAGTGGATACACCATCAAGATAGTCTTTAGAACTGAGTTTGATTTGACGATTTCCCAAATCAAATCAAAGGAGGGAAGACAACATATCCAAAAAGGACATACTATCTTACTTCAGCACGAACATGACTAGACATCCCTTTAAGAAGGAACTGAGTTGGATAGAACTTTTGTCTTACAACTCTCCAAGTTGTTGTTTAAGCTCAACCAACTAGTTCAAGGGTATCCAGTAAGGATCCTTGGAGAAAGGAGCGGTTTTAAAGAAACATCTTACTCAAGAACTTGACATCACTGTCATGTGGAAGCATGGCCATACCTCTAGTAGACATCTAGAATATCACGGACCACAGATATATTACTTAGTTTGAGAGGAAACTTGCCTGGTAGGGCAAGAAGACATAGTCTCGGAGCTTCGGCACAAGCCTAACTCTTTGACCGAAGAGAGTTCACTAGAGTAGCAGACTTGGTAGCACAATCATCCTTTGCTTAGTGATAGGGTTAACCAATCATGCTAAGAATGACACAAATGTCAATAAAGTTCAAAGCAATAAGAATTACTAAGAATCTCAGATGACCACATCATTACGCACACGCAACATTTCTGAGCACAGACAGCTCAGTGGAAGGGTGGGTAAATATGTGTAAGAGCATCACTTCATTAAGAGGATCATGAAACTCAGCTCGACCTCTTAATACAGAATGGGTGTGATACTTTAAGGTAGAACAAATCAAAAGCTAATCAATACTTCTTGATCCGTGGATTACAACACTTTGACCCGGTCCTGGATATGACGAGGTACTGGAGTTTGTTTCTCCTGACATCCCGAACTAGTTTTTCATGATGGACCAAAAGAGTATCTTGCATCAGAAGACACCAATGCATTTACTACTTGGCTATCAACTGGTAGACAAAGGTCAGAAAACAACAAGGTAAAGAACATGCTCAGGATGGAATCCGGGGATGTGGATGCATAAGTCAACAATCTTATGAAGACCAATGCAGGAAGGGTTAAGTGTGGCAGAGTCACGAGCACAGATGTGAGACTCTCGAGGAGTACTCTTGTCGTGATCTATTTGGTTCTATTAAAGAACATCTGCCATAGCATGTGGTAGGGGAAGTCCTCTATCATCACTGTTCAATAGCGACAATAGCCACATGCTTGAAGGCCATACTAGAGGGTACTAGCCATCCTGAAGTAATGTGTGAAAATTAGCGACAGGGTTCAACAAAATGGATCTTGGGTTAAAGGTCAGCTTCATGTACAAGATTCATAAAACCAGAATCCAGCACAATCGGGGATCTTAGGTTCAAGTCCGAGGGTTGAAACCCAAAGAAAGGAATAACTACTACTTGAGTGACACAACGTACACTACAAGATAGTAATCACGAGGTAGCTTCCAAGAGAAGAAATGACTTCTGAAGTACCCAAACAAACAAAAAGGAGGCACTCGAGGCGAAAGGAAACCTCGAAGCCTAGAACATAACTTTATAGATCCTACAATATAATATTGTGGGTCCAAAATATAGAGAGATCATGATAGAAAGGAATCTCTCAAAAGAAACAGAACAAAGGGAAACAGGGAACACACACCACTGACTCTAGAGAACTCAACACTAGGTCAAATGGTTGAGAACCGACAAGCCTGAAGAGGCACCTAAGCTTTGAAGAAAGATACGAGATAGCAAAAACTTTTACAAATCAACACAAGTTAAGATGACCCAGAGTTAGAGCGAAACTAGATAAGGAGAAAAGAAGCATACTAGAGTTTTCACACATAATTTTCATCTTTAAAAATAGTTTTCATAAGTACTAGACTCAACATCGACCAGTAGAAAGGTTTCCTACAGTCGATACTGCTCTGATACCAAAACCTGTGACACCCCCGGGATTAAGGCTAGACAAATCCCAGACCATCGTCTCAGCATAAGCCTAATATAAATCTCGAAAGCGTACAGAGAGAAAATCGGTAACATAATAGTGACCCTACGACACAAATATTGTTACAGCGAGCTCATAACTGAGCAGAGAACCAAAATATTATAATCAGAGGTCACTGACCACAAACATCAAACAACGGAAGGCAAATTATGCTATTAAGTATAGCAAACTTAACAAATGGCCTAAGAGGCCTGAAGCATAACGATGGCGTCCAATCCATAGATCCCAGACTGCCGACTGGGAACTCCAAACTACTTGTCGATGTCGATGTCGTAAAGAACTCATCTTCTATGGTAACACTTACTCTATTGCAAAAGAGTCAACGAAGCAAGGGTGAGTACAGGGTGTACTCCGCAAGACTTATGGCTGGTGGAGTTATTTTGCATAAAGCCATCTTTGTTTTGTAAGACAAGAGAGAGAAGAATCTCGACTAATCAGAATATTTTAAAAGGGGACAAGAGAGCGGTATCACTAGTTTTGATCATCTTTTGATATCCACCGAATCATCATCAGCTGAACCTATCTAGGACCACCCCCTCATACCCAAGAGGAAGCATCCTTAAGCACACGTTAATCTGCCAGTTTTTACGATTAGGTTAAAGTTCTCTATGATCTTTGAATCTGGTCTCCAAGTTCGTCCATAACCGTGGACACGGCTTTTCGAAAAGATTTAACCCTACAGGGGTGTACAACTTTACCCACACATACCAATCGATTCTTAATGTCAGTTAACATTATCCTTCTTCCTAGGAAGGCCGACAGAGAGTGGTTGACCACGACCTTTACCTTGATTTCGCCGAGACCATGAGTCACGCACTAGGGATATGCCGCCGTAACGGTTCGAGTCCCGAAGCCAGTCCCTAATGATGTGTGTGGGGTTCAAGATTATGGATGTCAGGCATCTCTTGTTCCCGGCCATGCTTACCTACCTGTTATGAATGCACCTCCTTCACCTCCATTCAAGAACATCCAAGATGCGTATGTCAAATGGAAAGCCCAAACTATGTGACTCATGGAATCTACTCGGCAAGTTAGTTGGTCGAGGGGGTTTCTAGGCCCCCGTGTGGCTGTACGCTCGTCTTGGACCATAGGCAAGAACATCGGGTCCTAAGGTTGGCAAGTATGGGACTGCAAAAACCACAACCCACCGTGGCCTCCCATACAAGCCTTAGCATGTTTATTATCCATATCTGATCATACCACATCATCCTGTCATACTAGGTTCATTCGCAGCTCTGATTCAACAACCAGATGGACCAGTGGTAACATTTAAGCATGGCTAAGCACAACAAGTGTAACAGCTCTAGCAACTCTTCACAAGCTCAAACCCTAGTTATGCTAGGAGCAGTGGATCAAGGAATATAGTCTTCAAAGGTAACATGCATAAGATAGGATTACTCTATCTATCGATAAAAGACTTTGGAATCGTATGCACATGGAAAGAATGTAAATACTTTGAAAGCATAGGATTCATATGTATGTGTGGGGCTTCGCTTGCCTTTGCCAGTTGATATTACAGAAGGCAGAGCTTCAGACACCTGGTACTTGACTTGATTATAGCTGTCCAAGTATTGGTCTTCGAGCTTCGACGATGTTGATATCAACCCTCGATGGTGTTGACCTCGATCTTCGATCTCGAACTCGATTGCTCACATTCATCTCTGAGTACTACCGAGAAGAAGCGGAAACACCAAAAACGAAATACAACAATCAACACATGGCATCGATGCAATTCTCAAGCATAGATGATGATATGGCAAGTTAATTTGTATTGAGATTTAAACCCGAAACATGCTTGACCATTTTAAACAGGGTCCGAGAGGTGCAAACCCTAGAACAGGGGATCCTCAGAATCACCTGTGGGGTTCAATTGGTTCATCTAATTAAACTTGCAATTGAAGTTGCTTATCAATGCATGATGATAGCTTAAATAGGTAGGTCTCATTTTTCTGAACATTTTGATATATTATTTATATTTTTCTAATTTAAAATGAATTAGGTATGATTTTTCCCAATTTTAATTCATTTTAAATCATTTTTCGAATATTATAAAATAATTACAATTTGGAATTACTTTTAGCATTTTATTTAATCAGAAACATTTCTGGAAATGTTTATCTCACTTACAACGGGGGCCCACATGTTAGGGATTTAATATTTACAGTAATTATGAAAACAGAAGAAAAATATTTTATGGCGTCAGCATGACGTCATGTTGACGTCAGCTTGGCCATTGCTCACAGATCGAGCTCGGGCTCGGTGGTAGGGCGTGCGGGGGGCTGCGGGAGCGGGCGCGCTGGACGCGGTGCGCTGCGCTGAACCAACTAGTGGCGGCGCCGCCCAAGATTGGTCGCCGGAGAATGGTGCATGGAGGCGTCCAGCGGCGGAGCTTGCTTGTGCTCGTGGGGAGGAAGAACCATAGTGAGAGGGGGCAAAGGAGAGGGTCCACGAGGACCACGAGATCACCCTTGAGCACGATGGAAGGATCAGGGAGGCGAGGCAAGGTCAGACGACGGTGAATCGACGGTGGCAACGACGGGAGCTGACGGTGGTTCGAGGACGATTTCGGCGAGGAGGGAGCTTCCCTGCTTGCGTGCTTCACGGATAAGAACAAGGGAGACGAGGCGGTCCTGACGGTGCCCTCCATACGGCGTGGGGTGGCCTGAGACGGTGGGGCTCGCCGGCATCTGTGAGCTCTAGGGTTAGGGTTTGCGCACGAGAGAGCGAGGAGGGGGAATTAAGGTCTAGGGTTCATCTACGGCGGCTCTGGGAATCAAATAGATGCTCGGGGCAGCGTTGATCGCGGCGCACGGCGAAGCATCGGGTGGCCGGCGGCGAGCCACCGAGCTGCTTCGGCAGCAGGAGGAAGACGACAGGGACATGAGGCAAAGCGGTACGGCCCGGCTGTGGGCTGCAGACGGGCCAGATGGGCTGCGGGAAAGTGCACTGAGCGGTAGGGAGAGGAGAGGAGAAGAGCTGGGCTCGGCCTAGATGGTCTTGGCTCTATTTTTTCTGCTGAAACGTTTTATTATTTTTGTTTTTCCTTTTCTCTTTGTATAATTTCAAATCCAAATCTGTTTTGAGTAATTTCAAAATACAGAGACTTTTATAAATATTTAAAATACCGCAGAACCCTTATAATCCATTTGGGTTCCAAAATATTTTTGTGTTTTCAAAATATTTAAACCCATTTGAAGGTTTTCAAAGGGAGAAAGAAAATAAGGTTTTGGGTTTTATTTTAGTGTTTTGTTTCTTGCATGCATTTTAAGATGAGGATGATGTTCATGAATGCACAAACAAACCCTAATTAGTATTAATAGAACTAGGGGTGTTACACATCAACAATCCCTATGAATTAAAATATTTCTCCTTAAACTAGCAGGCTCAATTGCACCCGAAAGATTGAAAAGTCTCTAGCCGAATCTACGATTCGTCTGAACACTCGGGGGCTACTGACATGGATATATCCCACGGGTACATGACATTGGTATACCTGGTCCAGCCCAAGAAAGGCCCACGTGAGGACACGCAGCCCATGAAGACTTCGGGTGGCCCAAGCCCGTGGTAGTTTCGAGTCCTTGGAGAACAAGTCTAGATTAGATAGAATTTCAGAGGGTATCAACCCTAATTTGTAACCGACTCGACCTAAGCCCGGGACCTGCCTATCTATAAGGACAGGAGGGTACAACGAGAAGGATATATCAACATCACATACACACCTCACGCCATATTGCATAAGCGCACCCCTGTAACTTTCGGTTCCATCGTAATCAAGAGCAGACAAGCAGGAGTAGGGTTTTCCCCTCCGGGGGCCTGAACCTGGGTAAATCATGTGTCCCTGTGTTGTGTTAACTGTTCCGCGACTTCTAGCATCCCCACCTTCTACAAAACCCAAGTCCATAACAATGGGCATTGACGAGATCGAACCTCGTCAGTCACCAAGCGGTGAATCCAGGATTCGGCCCCGCTCTAGGAACTGTCGCACACGGAGCTCCACCTCCACCACCCGGAGGACCCGCACAGCCTGCGGCTGCGCCGGCATAGAATAACAAAGCATATGCATATCCACCACCGCTGGGGTCTACGATGATACAGAAAGGACGCCCAACCAAAAGGGTGCAAAAGAAAATCACCCGCCAGATCAACTTGGTTATCACATCTCCGCTAGCCATACCTGAGTACCTCAGTGGCTCGGAGTCTTGCATCACCTTTGATCGCTCGGATCACCCACGATACCAAGCCCAGGTCACTCTGCCCTGGTGCTTGAGGCACAGATTGGAGGAATCAAGATGAGCCGCGTCTTCATGGATGGCGGCAGTGGCATCAACCTGATGTTCGTCAGCACACTTGCCGCTATGCGGATCCCACTATGCAGCCTAGAGACGTCGGACACGACATTCCACAACATCGTCCTAGGGAAGGGATTATACCCCTGGGAAAATATGGCTCGAGGTCATCTTCGGCAAACCCAACAACTTCAGACGTGAGAGCTTTAGTTCGAGGTGGTGGACTAGCCCTCACAGTACCACGTCATCCTTGGGCGCGTGTCATTTGCAAGATTCCTAGCAGTGCCACGTTACGCATACCTTCTACTGAAGATGCCATGACCCAACGGAAGCTTCACCAGGTCGGACAGCTGCGACAGTGACTTCAACAGAATCTCCTAGTCGTTCAGCATGTAGGAGGAGCTCTCAAGACTAAAGGAGGTCATAGACAACTGGCTGCCCCTAGTCACGAGGAAAAATGCACCTGATATGTCGTTCGACTCCACAATCAACACCAAAAAGGTGCAAGTCCACCCTACGGACGCCTCCAAGACGGCATTGATCGCCAACGATCTGAGTACTACATAGGAACTCGTGCTCGTTGAATTCCTCCGTGAACGCTGGGAGATTTTCGCCCAGTGTCCTACGGGCATGCCAGGAGTTCCCAGGAAATTCGTCGAGCATGCACTTAATGTGTTTCCGGATGCAAAGCCGGTCAAGCAGTCGATGCGTCGACTGTCCGAGCAAAGAGCTGAAGCCGTTGGTACCAAAGTCAACAAACTCCTCGATGCCAACTTCATAAGGGAGATAAAAGAAAGCACCTGGGTAGCTAACCCCATGTTGGTCTCCAAAAAGGACACGGACATCCTGCGGATGTGTGTGGACTTCATGTCGCTTAATAAGCACTACCCTAAGGACCACTTCCCCCTACCTCGAATTGATCAAATCATCGATTCAACTGCAGGATGCGAGAAACTCTCCTTCCTCATTGCCTACTTAGGATTCAACCAAATTCGACTGAAGGTCGAAGATCGGGAGAAAATGGCATTAATCACGCCGTTAGGGGTGTTCCTCTACAACACAATGCCCCTCGGGCTGAAGAATGCGGGTGCCACATACCAATGGTGCATGCAGGCATGCCTGAAGAACCAGATTGGCCTCAACATTCAAATCTATGTCGACGACATAGTAATCAAGACCAAGGAGGTCAGAACACTTATCGACGATCTCCGTGAGACATTCGACAACCTTGATCGCTACGAGATCAAGCTGAACCCGGACAAGTGCACCTTCGGTGTCCCGTCCGGGCAAATACTCGGGTACTTCATCTCTCAACATCGAGGCTAACCCAAAGAAAATCAGGGCTATACTAGCCATGGATAAGCCTAAGAACGTCAAAGGGGTCCAGGAGCCAGCTGGGCGAATCGCGACACTTAGCTGGTTCATGAGCCGCATGGGCGAAAAGGCTCTCCCCTTCTACCAACTGCTGCGCAAAGCTAAAAAATTCGAGTGGACGGTCGAAGCCGACGAGGCATTCGAAGACCTCAAGCGCCTGCTCTGCATGTCTCCTGTATTGGTAACACCAAAGGAAAGGGAGCCTATGCTGCTATACATCGCAGCCACGCACCAGGTGGTCAGTACTGCCCTCGTGGTCGAATGACCTGAAGACGGCAAGACCGACGGGGTACAACGCCTAGTCTACTACCTCAGCGAGGTACTGACACCAACAAAGCATAGGTACCCCCACTACCAAAAGCTCGCCTACGGCGTATTCATGATGGCATGTTGACTGAGCCACTACTTCCAGGAGCATCAGATCATGGTCGTCAACAATGCAACATTGTCGAACATCCTGAACAACCCTGAAGCTACCGGGCGGTGCCCTGTGGGGCATCGAGCTGTCCCCTCGGGACATCATCTACGAGCATTGCACCGCCATCAAGTATCAGGTGCTTCCTGACTTCTTTGTCCATTGGATGGAGCTCCAGCTACCGGACACTCCGGATATGTCCTAGTTCTAGACGATGCACTTCGACAGCTACAAACACGAGGCTGGAGCAGAAGCCGGAGTGATCCTAACGTCCCCCCAAGGGGATAAGATGAAATACGTCCTTTAGATGAAGTTCTGCGCATCCAATAACGAGGCTGAGTACGAGGCACTCCTACATGGCATGAGGATGGCCAAGGTGTGCGGCACCACAGGCCTCGTCATCTACGGCGACTCCAATCTCGTCGTCCAGCAAACGATGAACGAGTGCGACTCCCATAGCACCAACATGATCGCATATCGCGTGCTCTACAACACACTCGAGGGAGATTTTGACGGCTGCGAGATTAGGCACATTGGCAGGGAAAGCAATGAGGAGGCTGACAAGCTCGTCAACATCGGCTCCACCTGCGCCCCAGTGCCACCAGGTGTGTTCCTCGAACAAATCTGTGTGCCCTCAATCAAGCGAAAATTCCCGAAGGACACAACCAAAGCTGGGGGCACTCGGGGGATGCGCCACCCAAGAAAGACGAAGGACCCTAAGAGCTCGATACGGAGGTCGAAATGGTGAGCCTCATGCAGGTCATGGTAGTCGAACAAACATGGACTCAACCGTACCTCAAATACCTGGTGAGTAAGAAACTGCCGGAAGACCCAATAGAAGCCCTACAGATCGCACGTAGATCAAAGGCCTTCACCATAATCAATGGCGAGTTGTACAAACGTAGTATTTTGGGTGTGCTCCAGCGCTGCATCACTAATAGTGACGGGAAGAGCATCCTCCTCGACATCCATGAAGGTATTTGCGGCCACCACGCGGGCAGCCGCGACCTCATCGCCAAGGCTCTGCGAGCTGGCTTCTACTAGCCAACAATAATGAGCGATGCCAAGGACATCATATAGAGGTGCAACACCTGACAAAGGTACGCAGACAATACACACACGCCAGGCTCAGAGCTGCGGCCCATACCGTTGGCCTGGCCCTTCGCCCGATGGGGACTCGACATGATCGACAAGCTGCCAAAGTCTTCGCCAGGAGGACATGTCTTCCTCCTAGTGGCAATCGAAAAATTCACAAAGTGGATCAAGGCCATGCCCGTCACTAACCAAACCGGCGCCTCCGCTATCAAGTTCTTCGAGTCCATTGTCTAGAGGTTCAGAGTGCCTCATATCATCATCACCGAAATGGCTCGAACTTCACCACAAAGGAGTTCTGATACTTCTGCGAAGACCTCGACATCAACCTCACAAATGCCTCCGTGTCTCATCCAAAGACCAATGGGCAGGTCAAAAAGGCTAACGGCCTCCTCGACAACAGCATCAAGTAGCGACTGCTATGCACACTCGAAAGGCTCGTGGGAGCCTGGGCAGACGAGCTACCCTCTGTTCTCTGTAGCATGCGCACAATGCCAAACATCTCAACTGGCTATAGGCCCTTCTTCATGGTGCACGGAGCCGAAGCCATGCTTCCCACTGAGGTACGCTACAAGGCCCCACGGGTCGTTGCCTACAGCAAAGCCGAATCATCGGCTACACTCAAAGACACCATACACACGCTGGACGAAGCTCGCGACATCGCCACGGCCCGTTCTATGGTATATTAGCAAAGTCTCCACAACTACCACAGCCGTCGGCTGCGTCCAAGGTCCTTCGTCAAAGGAGACCTCGTCTTGCGACTCAAGCAGAAAGGGCACCCGAAGCTTGAATCACCCTGGGAGGGACCCTACATGGTCACCGAAGTAATCCCAGGTGGTGCCTACCGCCTAAAGGACGTCGAGTCCGGAGTCGCATACTCCAACCCTTGCAACGTCGCACAGCTGTGATGCTTCTACCCTTAGTTGTCTTTTACTTTCAATAAGGCTATTCAGCCAGGCTACTTGGCCGAACACTATACCTTCTACATTACGATGAATAAAAGCTAAGTTCCTTAGCCCAAAAAATTTCTATCTTGTATACATTTGCATCGTTAAACACACTCGGGGGCTGCACCTCACCTTATGACTTTGTCGATTGACAACAATGCATAAACCCTGAGTAGCTGACCACGTCAGGATAAAAAAAGAAAATGCACAACCTACAGTCAAACAACGCACTACGTGCTAATACATACAACTTTACAAGGGCGCCAAAGCCCACTCGATAATATACAAACTTTACATTGTTCCATTTGTTATTTACAGAATTCAACCATGCTGGAGCAGGACGTTCGTCCGCTCCTCGAAAATGTCTATGATTTCTTTAGTGTCGTGGTGGTGGCACGGAAGATGCCATGGGTAGGCTAAAGTATGGGGACAATGGATGCTAGTGGGATCTGGGGAGGGAAGATGTAGTGATTTCTACACACAACTAGCTAGAACACATCTTTATTTCTCCTCAACCAAGTTACAAGTATCCTTGAGTTGTATTAGAGAGAAGAATATCACTACTACGTGAGCCCTCTAGTGTCAAATGAATCGATCCCTCCTCTAGGAAGTCGTGCCCCTCCTTATAAAGGGGTCCCTTGGTTCCTTCTAGGGATGACATGGACAAGCATATTCTTGGAATATGCTTGTCCCGAAGTGGTAACTCGGCGGACCTATTTCCGTGTCCCCCTTCTATCGACGGCAAAGACCCAGAACCCCCACATGTGAGCCTCGGGCTTGCCCACTATCACCTCCGTGACGCCTGTCTGCCCCTCTGCGGCTCTGCTCTTTGTCTCTAGCGCTTGGCCATGTGTAGATTCCTCCTAGCCAGTAGCTAGGGTTTGACTCTAGGATCCTTCTCCTTCTCCTGCAAGCTTCCCGTTACTCGGCCTTGTCTTGCATAACTCGGCTCGACCTTTACCTGTGTATGAGTTGATCAACCTTATTCGGCCGACTTAGCTCACATGTCGGTCGTGTAAGGTATTAATCACTCGATTTTGGCTAATCCATGCCTTATTCGGCCGAGCCTTGCATAACTCGGCCGAATTAGCTTATAACTCGGCATATGGTAAGAAAGGTTCCTTCCTTCTTTCCACTATCTTGAGCCTACCTGGGGTCATCCCCCAAACATTTAGCATGCTGCGTCACTGCCGCATAATGTTGGAGATATGCCCTAGAGACAATAATAAAATTAGTTATTATTATATCTTTGTGTTTATGATAAATGTTTACATTCATGCTATAATTGTATTAACCGGAAACATTAATACTTGTGTGATTTGTAAACTTGTTAGAGTCCCTAGTGAAGCCTCTTTGTAACACTACCTTGGTTAATAGATGATCATGGTTTCCTGATCATGAACATTGAGATGTTATTAACAACAAGATCATATCATTAGGAGAATCGTATGATGGACATACTCCTAGAGATAAGCGTAGCATAAAGATCAAGTCATTTCAATAGTTTGTTTGCTATAAGCTTTGAGATACATGGTAACCTAAATCCTTAGACCATGAGATCATGCTAATCACCATCACCGGATGTATGCTTTGATGACATCAAACACCACTTCATAACTGGGTGGTTATAAAGGTGGCATTGAGTGTTCGGAAAGTGTGTGTTGAGGCACATGGATAAAGAGTGGGATTTGTCCATCCATATGACGGATAGATATACTCTGGGCCCTCTTGGTGGAATGTCATCCAATTAGCTTGCAAGCATGTGACTGGATCACAAGGGATCACATATCACAGGAACAAGAAAAGAGTACTTATCAGTAACGAGGTTGAACTAGGTATGCAGAGATACCGACAATCACACCTCGGATAAGTATTATATCACGAGACAAAGGGAAATTGGTATCGTATGTAAATGGTTCATTCGATTGCAAAGTAATCGTAGAAATATGTGGGAGCCATATGAATTTCCAGATTCCTCTATTGGTTATTGATCGGAGAAGAGTCTCGGTCATGTCTGCATAATTCATGAACCATAGGGAGACACACTTAAGGATTCGATGTTGTTTAGTAGTTATGGAATGTGAGTAAGAAGACCGAATGTTATTCGGAGTCTCAGATAGGATCCGGGATATCACGAGGAGATCCGGAATGGTCCGGAGAATAAGATTCATATAAGGAAAGTCCAATTTCGGAGTTCGGGAATGATTCCGGTGTTTTCACCGGAATGATCTAGAAGAGTCTAGAAGGTTTGCCGAATCGGAAGGGGAAGGGTGGATGAATGTGTCATGACAAAGTGGAATGGTTGCATCATGTCATAGGTAAAAGGTCTATGCAAATAAAAGAGAGAAATCAAACTCCAAAATTGAAAGTCAAAAGGCAAGTTTGAGAGTCAAACTGGGACAATATATCCTGGTGGAGGGAGGAGAGGAAATCTCCTCTCCCTCCACCACGCGCCAAGGAGGAGAGGGAGTTGGGGGAGGATTCGACCTCCCCCTCCCCTAGCTGCCCCTCTCTCTCATAAATACAGGGGAGGGGGCTGCACTCCAACACACCTCTCCAAGCCCCACCCCAAGCCGTCGCCAGCCGCGTCGCCGCCGCACCAAGTCGCCGCCACCCTAGCTTCCACCGAACACCTCCTCCTCCCTCGGCCTCTAAACCCTAGATCGCCGGGGAACCCTGTAGGGGTTCGTAGCATGGAAAACAAAAAATTTCTATCGCATACAAACAAACAAGCCAAGATCTATCTACTAGATTGTAGCAACGAGTTGATAGGGGAACTTACCCTCGAAGATTCCAAAGCGGTTAACGAGAGCAGATTCTCGTGGGTGATGTAGTCGTACTCTTTCCGATCTCAAGATCGCGTAGACGATCCTTCCGGCGCCACGTTCCGGCAGCGCTCCCGCAGTCGGTCACACGTTCGGTACTCGACGAAGACCTTCCTCTCCCTTGTTCCAGCAGGCAGCGGAGGTTGTAGCACTCTCCTCGCGATTCCGGCAGCACAACGGCGTGGTACCGGAAGTAGAGGGGAGATCCCGCAGGGCTTCGCCTTAAGCCGGAGCGAGTATGGTGGAGTATGAGAGAGAGAGAGCTATTAGTGGTCTAGAGATTAGACACACCAATTAGAAGGCTCTAAACCGCAGGCTAAAGCAATTAGAAGCTCTAAACCAAAACGGCTCTAAACCGGAGATTAGAGGTAGAAACTTGTGTGTCTCAAGGAGGAGCCCTGCCCCTCCTTTTATAGGTGGAGGGGCTAGGCGCGCCAGGGAGGGAGGGAGTCCCTCCCCAACTCGGCCTAGGGCTGGGCGCCGGCTTGGAGGAGAGGAACTCCTCCTCCAAGTTGGTTTCAACCTCCTCTTGCTTGTTTCCCACAGTTTCCTGTTTTCCACAGTTTCCTGTTTTAGCCGTTTGACTTTCAAACTGGCAATTTGACTTTCATGTTTTTGGAACAGCAAGAACACTTAGTACATGATGCAATCATTCAATGACACATTCATGTACCCTCCCCCCCCCCCCGGAGTGCCGGACAATCCGGAACCTTCTAGAACATTCCCGATGAAAACACCGGAATCATTCCCGAACTCCGAAACGGGACTTTCCTTATATGAATCTTATTCTCCGGACCATTCCGGATCACCTCGTGATATCCCGGATCCCATCCGAGACTCCGAACAACATTCGGTCTCTTTCTCATAATACCATAACTACTCAAACAACGTCGAATCCTTAAGTGTGTCTCCCTACGGTTCGTGAATTATGCGGACATGATCGAGACACTTCTCCGAACAATAACCAATAGAGGAATCTGGAAATTCATATGGCTCCCACATATTTCTATGATTACTTTGCGATCGAATGAACCACTTACATACGATACCAATTTCCCTTTGTCTCACGATAGTTTACTTATCCGAGGTTATGATCGTCGGTATCTCTGCATACCTAGTTCAACCTCGTTACCGATAAGTACTATTTTCTCGTTCCCGTGATATGTGATCCCCTGTGAGCCAGTCACATGCTTGCAAGCTAATTGGATGACATTTCACCGAGAGGGCCCAGAGTATATCTATCCGTCATATGGATGGACAAATCCCACTCTTGATCCATGTGTTTCAACCAATACTTTCTGAACACTCAATGCCACCTTTATAGCCACCCTGTTACGGTGTGGTGTTTGATGACATCAAAGCATCCATCCGGTAAAGGTGATATGCATGATCTCATGGTCGAAGGAATTAGGTTACTATGTATCAGAAAGCATATAGCAATTGAACTAATGAAATGACTTGATCTTTATGCTACGCTTATCTATAGGAGTATGTCCATCACATCATTCTCCTAATGATATGACCTTGTTGTTAATAACATCTCTATGTTCATGATCAGGAAACCATGATCATATATTAACCAACAAGCTAGTTTAACAAGAGGCTTTACTAGGGACTCTTATTTTAGTTTACAAATCACACAAGTATTAATGTTTCCGGTTAATACAATTATAGCATGGTATGTAAACATTTATCGTAAGTGTGAAGATATGATAATAACCACTTTATTATTGCCTCTTGGGCATATCTCCAACAGTCTCCCACTTGCACTAGAGTCAATAATCTAGTTTCAAACCTTTGTGTATTCAACACCTATGGCTTTCCGGTGTTGTATGTACACGATTGCTAGTGGTCAACTGATCTCCGGATCTGACACTTCTAGGTCCGTGTGTAATTGCATGTCTATGCGTCTCTACGCATCACTCATTCTCTAATGAGATGGCTTTGTATAAATTTGGTCTTTCGGTGTGACCTTTAGCTCTTTGGGGTTAAAACATGTTGATAATATTGTCGCACAATATATCTTCATAGTATTATCCCTCTGTGAACTACACCTAGTTTGATAACAAACTACTTGACACAAATGCCCTCTTTTGCTGCTATAATAGCAGTCATATACTTAGCCTTTTGTTGTAGTATCTGTCACAATGTCTTAACTTTGGAACTTATCCAAATCCATTATGGAACTCACTTTCCATTATATTGTGCCACCCTTAGTTTAGATTGAGATAAATTTAATTTGTACTTTGTGACAAAGCTAGTATCAATGTAGTACTTTTACAATGAACTAACCATCTATTTGTCACTTCTACAAATATTATACTCTTAGTTCTTCCAAAAGATCATAAGAATATCCTTACTATTGTCCAATGATCATCTTACGAATCATTCTGGTATATGCTCACAACATTTAGAGCATAGGACATATCTGGATTTGTACATATCACAGTATGATTGATATAAATATTCTTTGTGATTTCATACATCAAGTATCAATCTATACTTGATTATTTGTTTCACTTTACCAAATGTCAATACACTTGAATATCATCAACATTGAACTCATTCAATCCTTTCTGTGCGACAAGAACCTCTCTTGTAGTTTCTATATTGAACTCATTCAATATCTCGTCTATGTACTTCTGGCACAACCATATTAGCATCTATTGATGCCAAATATTTAGGTTTTGCCTAAGTCTTTCATCGAGATGAAATTCTTAATATGTGTTAATAAAAGATACATCATTTCCAATCAACAATATGTCTTCCACATAATGTATTAGAAACATGTCTTAGCGCTCCCACTTAATTTCTTGCAAAGGCAAGCATCTTCATTATCTCTGATGAATTTAAACTCTTTTAACAGTTTCATCATAGTGAAGATTCCAACTCCGCTATGCTTACTTCAACCATTGAAGTTTGCATATGTTTTTAGCATCCCTTGAATTTTAACAAAACCCTTTGGACAGTGTCATGCACACGTCCTAGGTAACCCTTCTAATAGAAGAACTTGTTTTGTTTATTCAACTACCATATAATAAAATTATATGTAGTGGTTGCTACACTAATCCGTCTAGACTAAATATTGCTATGAAAGATCAGATCTTGTCATAGTCAACCTTTGAACATTGTTGTGAACTCTTTCCCAACATGTCGACTATTTCATAGATGTGAAACATCCATGTCTATTTCTTTATAGATCCAAATACGACTGTAAGGTCTTGAACCTTCCCAGAGGGTCTTTCAAGTTCAAATCTTGATCTCTCTTATATGGAACTATCACGGATTTTATGGCTTCAAGACATTTTACGGAGTCAGGGCCCATCATCGCTTCTTTGCATGTAGTCGGTTCATTATTCTCAAATAATGATTCAACCCTCAAATCTTGGTATTTGATTGTTCATCCGACCTACTTGTTTCAATAGGAACTTGGATCTCCGTGACCACAACCTTTGAGGTACGTGAGCCATGAGCTTTGTTGCTGCCTCCGGAACACTTTTCGGCGTTGCGCAACTCTGCACATACAGCTAAGGTTCTTTTAACCTTATCAAAGTTCTATTGTCCTCCCACTTAACTTTTCACGAAAAATTCCTTCTCAAAGAAACTTGACGTTTTAAGTGACAAACATTTTTGTCTCCGATGTTATGGAGTATTACTTAACAGTTATTCGAAATAACATACAAAGACAGGTTCATCCGACTTTGGTTGCAAACATCTTTCTTATGCATAGCATACCAATGTTTAAGAAAGGACAACTTGGGTTTTATCCCAAACCATAACTTTATATGGTGTCATTTCAACGGATTATGATGGAGCTCTTTTCAGTGGAAAAACGGTAATCACTAAAGCTTTTAATCTTTAAAATACAATGGCATTTTTATGAATTACACCTTCGATCTTACCATGTCAAACAAGGTTTAATTACATATCTCGAACGCTCCATACTCTTATGGTGTTTCGGGAAAATGCAAATCCACGGAACGATTCCTTAAATCTTAGGTATTATGCTAAACTTGTAACTCAAATATCTTCCTTTATGATCTTATCATAAACTATCTATATTCTTGTTACAATGATTTTGCACTTCATCTTGAAAATCTTTGAACTTTTCAAATATTTCACACTTCATCCTTATTAAGTAAATATTCACATATTCACTCAAATTTTTGGAGAAAGCATATGAAGTTGAAATCCATCGCTCTTGACTACACATAATGGATTTCGTACAACAATATGTACAAGTTCCAATAAGCTAGTCATTCGTTCCCTTTTGGCCTATGAACGAAGTTTTAATTATCTCTAGGAAAGTTTCACAAGCGTCATTTGATCAAAAACAAATAGACTCCAAAATTCCATCCATATGGAGTTTCTTCATGTTTTCTTTCCAATATAATTTAAACTGCGATGTCACTTCCTAAGTGATCTTTCAATCAATTTGTCTTTCGACATTTTTAGCACTAGTTTTATGGATGTGATTTCTCCAACGAGATTTGCAAATCATCCATCTTTTATAGATTACGGCAATTATTTGAACAACCCTTTTGTTCTCATAATACCTGATAAAACAAATCTTGAAGGCAAGCTTTGATGTTTAACGAGCAACACAATAACCCTTTATTTGTTCTCGATGAACATCATCACATATTCTTTTGCTAGTTACTTAGGCCATTGTAGTTCATGAATTGTGTTGTTTCGTATGACGATTCACACCAACAAATTCAGTATCAAATACTTAAGAACCACATTGTTTAATAAGCAAAGAATATAGCCATAACATGTATATCATCTATATACTTTAAACTGAACAATTCTAGTCTTTTCTTTTCTGCCATATACTTATGAGATTCTCTTTCAGTATTTCCTTTTCTGTTTGAAAGAATCTATCAACATCAATAGTGGAGTCATACATATGACACATAATCCAAAGCGTGTATAATTAAATACCAATGTCTTTGGACTTGCACTTTGAAGTAGATCACCATCATCAAATGTTTGGTGTTCTTTCAAATTCCTTTATTTAGTAATCTCTTGGTGTAGTAAACATTTTACCTACATCAAATATTCACCCTTATCATGGAATCGTCCATGATCAAGCTACTGTTAGCTTGTAACGATGAATTTATGAGTATAATGTTGCTATCCAAAACCTTTTGGAGGATTAGGACAACAAGTGTCTCCAACCTTTTTGCAAATTCTCATCAAAATATGAGAACATGAACTTTGCCATATTATACTCTATCATGTTGTAACCAAAACTTCGTTTCAGATATCACAATATCTTCCACACATCATGGTTTCTGAAACAACTCTTTCAGATCCTAGATAACCTTGATATTAAGAGAATCCTTTGAATATCAAGAATCATGGAGACAAACATGATACTTATATACTAACACTTGGAATTGTTACTCTTGATTTAATACTAATTATTAAACTTCATGGAGTAACCGGAACTTACTGAAAGTTTGCAATAGGACTTTTAAACTTTAGATTAACACTTCAAAACAATACGATACCAGTTCGTAAAGTAACTAACCAGAATTCTATAGTTCTATCATCTCAATTATAACTAAGCGTAAGGTGGTAAACGGATGCCAATGACTACAACAACTATGCAAATTCACTTTGATTTAGTTTATGATAAATTGAGTTCTAATTAATAATTAAATTAATCTAGGTGAACTCCCACTCAAAACAATATCCCTCACATTGTTTTAGTGATCACACGAACCAAATCCACCACATCAAAACCGATCATCACGAGAGTTGATATAGCTTCAATGGCGAACAATCAACATGTTCATCATATCTACTATATGACTCATGCTCTACCTTTCGGTAATCCGTGTTCCTGAGGCCATGTCTATACATGCTAGGCTCGTCAAGATCAAACCTTAGTTTCCGCATGAGCAAATCTGGCTTGCTCACGTTGTATACACTTGTAGAATCTAACACACCCGATCATCACGTGGTGCTTCGAAACAACAAGCTTTAGCAACGGTGCTAACTAAGGGTGAACACTTTATGACTTGAAATTCATGTGCATGAGGGATCATCTTATAATGCTACCGTCGTCTACTAAGCAATACAAGATGCATAAAGGATTAACATCACATGCAATTCAAAATATGTGATATGATATGGCCTTTCTTCTTTGTGCTTCCGATCTCCATCTTCTAGCACGAACATGATCTCCATCATCACCGGCATTGCATCAAGGTCAATGACGCCTCTCCATGGTTGTCGTCCACCGGCTTCAACTATTACAACTACTTTGAATAGACACGCGGGTCTTAACAGAAATTAAAGACAACCATATGGCTCCTGCCGGTTGCCAACTTACAATAAGGAACATTGCATACATCATATATAATCACAATCATGGCCATATCACATCACTGCACACCCCTGCAAAACAAAGTTAGACGCCTCTACTTTCTTTGCATATTTTACATGGTTTGGGGCTTTCAATAAGTGTCGTTCTAACTTACGAATAAGAACCACAACATTGATACTAGTATTGTTAATCACCCGTTGTAAATTGGATCTTAACTATGCTAGGAGAAACAGGCACCCGCAAAGCCACTTATGCAATACAAGTTGCATGTCAAGCGTGGAGCAAGTCTCATGAACGATGTCATGTAAGGTTAGCCCGGGCCGCTTCATCCCAACATACCGCAAGATATAAAGTACACAAGAAGCAATCAACAATAAAAGCATCAACGCCCACAATGACCATTGTGTTCTACTCGTGCAACAGATCTACATATAGACACGGCTCTGATACCACTGTAGGGGTTCGTATCATGGAAAACAAAAAATTTCTATCGCATACAAACAAACAAGCCAAGATCTATCTACTAGATTGTAGCAACGAGTTGATAGGGGAACTTACCCTCGAAGATTCCAAAGCGGTTAACGAGAGCAGATTCTCGTGGGTGATGTAGTCGTACTCTTTCCGATCTCAAGATCGCGTAGACGATCCTTCCGGCGCCACGTTCCGGCAGCGCTCCCACAGTCGGTCACACGTTCGGTACTCGACGAAGACCTTCCTCTCTCTTGTTCCAGCAGGCAGCGGAGGTTGTAGCACTCTCCTCGCGATTCCGGCAGCACAACGGCGTGGTACCGGAAGTAGAGGGGAGATCCCGCAGGGCTTCGCCTTAATCCGGAGCGAGTATGGTGGAGTATGAGAGAGAGAGCTATTAGTGGTCTAGAGATTAGACACACAAATTAGAAGGCTCTAAACCGCAGGCTAAAGCAATTAGAAGCTCTAAACCAAAATGGCTCTAAACCGGAGATTAGAGGTAGAAACTTGTGTGTCTCAAGGAGGAGCCCTGCCCCTCCTTTTATAGGTGGAGGGGCTAGGCGCGCCAGGGAGGGAGGGAGTCCCTCCCCAACTCGGCCTAGGGCTGGGCGCCGGCTTGGAGGAGAGGAACTCCTCCTCCAAGTTGGTTTCAACCTCCTCTTGCTTGTTTCCCACAGTTTCCTGTTTTCCACAGTTTCCTGTTTTAGCCGTTTGACTTTCAAACTCGCAATTTGACTTTCATGTTTTTGGAACATCAAGAACACTTAGTACATGATGCAATCATTCAATGACACATTCATGTACCCTCCCCCCCCCCCCCCGGAGTGCCGGACAATCCGGAACCTTCTAGAACATTCCCGATGAAAACACCGGAATCATTCCCGAACTCCGAAACGGGACTTTCCTTATATGAATCTTATTCTCCGGACCATTCCGGATCACCTCGTGATATCCCGGATCCCATCCGAGACTCCGAACAACATTCGGTCTCTTTCTCATAATACCATAACTACTCAAACAACGTCGAATCCTTAAGTGTGTCTCCCTACGGTTCGTGAATTATGCGGACATGATCGAGACACTTCTCCGAACAATAACCAATAGAGGAATCTGGAAATTCATATGGCTCCCACATATTTCTACGATTACTTTGCGATCGAATGAACCACTTACATACGATACCAATTTCCCTTTGTCTCACGATAGTTTACTTATCCGAGGTTATGATCGTCGGTATCTCTGCATACCTAGTTCAACCTCGTTACCGATAAGTACTCTTTTCTCGTTCCCGTGATATGTGATCCCTTGTGAGCAATGGCTCATGCTTGCAAGCTAATTGGATGACATTTCACCGAGAGGGCCCAGAGTATATCTATCCGTCATATGGATGGACAAATCCCACTCTTGATCCATGTGTTTCAACCAATACTTTCTGAACACTCAATGCCACCTTTATAGCCACCCTGTTACGGTGTGGTGTTTGATGACATCAAAGCATCCATCCGGTAAAGGTGATATGCATGATCTCATGGTCGAAGGAATTAGGTTACTATGTATCAGAAAGCATATAGCAATTGAACTAATGAAATGACTTGATCTTTATGCTACGCTTATCTATAGGAGTATGTCCATCACATCATTCTCCTAATGATATGACCTTGTTGTTAATAACATCTCTATGTTCATGATCAGGAAACCATGATCATATATTAACCAACAAGCTAGTTTAACAAGAGGCTTTACTAGGGACTCTTATTTTAGTTTACAAATCACACAAGTATTAATGTTTCCGGTTAATACAATTATAGCATGGTATGTAAACATTTATCATAAGTGTGAAGATATGATAATAACCACTTTATTATTGCCTCTTGGGCATATCTCCAACAAACCCTTATACTCAATCTTGTCGCACCGGCTTAAGGAAAATCCCTTGATGGCGCCCAACACTTGTGGTGGGACACTTCATTGGAAACCCCGAGAGCAAGGTATGAAGCAGCATAGCGGCACGTTTCCCTCAGTAAGAAATCGAGGTCATCGAACCAGTAGGAGGAAGGAAACGTCACACAGTTGTTGCAAGCAACATGGAGACCTGCACACAAACTCAAGACTTTGCCCCAACGAATCAGTGAGGTTGTCAAGCTCACTGGTTTGCTATAACAAAGGATTAAACGTATGGTGTGGAAGGTAATGGTTTGCAGCAAGTAAACAAGTAACAGTGGAAGATGTATTAATGGTAAATATTGGACCGGGGTCCATAGTTCACTAGAGGTGCTCTCCTTGGATAAACAACATCGCATGAAGGGTAAACAAATTACAGCATGGCAATTGACAGGAACTGAGCAAGGCATAACAATGCAATTACTAGTCATAAAGATCCTATGAGATTCGATTGGGCAATACAACAAGATACATAGACCGCCATCCAACTGCATCTATGAATAGAATTCCACCTTCAGGTTATCAACCGAACCCCCTCCAGTATTAAGTTGTAAGCAACAGACAACTGCTTTAAGCAAAGTGTGTAAGGTAAACAGTCCACATGTTCCATGAACAAGAGACCGTTGTTTTCTCCCTAGTAGCAACATCACATCTACAACAGAAGAGATTACAGTCACTTCCCTTGGAAACTAGAGGCATGAACCCACTATCGAGCATAAATACTCCCTCTTGGAGTCACTAGCAAGTACTTGGCCAAGATAGCTACTAACAACGGAGAGCATGCAAGATCAAAAACAACACACACACATGATAGAATCATAAAGACAAAACCATTAATCAAACCAACATAATAATCTCAATATCCATCGGATCCCCGCAAACACAATATGCATGATTACAAATAGATTAGATCTTGATCATGAACGGAGCTCACAAGATCTATACATGAAAGCACAAAGGAGGAGATACAACCATCTAGCTACTACATGGACCCATAGTCCAAGGTCGAACTACTCACGCATCATACCGGAGAGAAGGCCTCCGAGATGATCTCCCCTCTGGCGGGGTGCCGAGAAGAACTTCAGATCCCCCCATCTAGGGACGATGGTGGCGGCGGCTACAGACGGTTTCGTGGAGATTTGACCGGGTGCTTAGGGTTTCTGCCTCGGGGGCTTCTCATAGGCGAAGGGGGAGACCGAGGAGGCGGCCAGAGGGGCCACACCCCTCCCAGGCGCGGGCCCACCCCTGGCCACGCCTAGGGGGTCTGGCTGCTGTAACACCCTCGGAATCGACCCTATGCAAGTTTTAGCGCTTCCCGCCAAACCCGCATAGAAACGATTCAAAGGTGCCCACCAGGCACTTGCGTGCGGGTGGAAAACGAAGTAATATCATTACACAATAGTCCTTGATGGGACCCACAAAACATATATATACAACAGCGACTCAATGAGTCAAGAATACAGATATACAATACAAAGATCCAAATCAACTTGAAAATGATACAGCGTCCGACTACGGACAAGATGCAGATGGGGCTAAGAGCCCTGAAGAATAACCAATGGCGTCCATAACCCTGCCCAGGCCAAGCCAGAAGGGTAACCCTACTAACGACGTCGATCTCAAAACCTGCTAAAAACAAAAGGGGTGCCGGCAAAGGGCAAAGGAAAAAGAGAGCGGTCAGTACTGAGGCCAGTACACGGCGAGACTAGAATTCAGCGGTCCTCGCCTACATAGGTATGGTGGACTGAGCGGCAGCGCAACATGCACTAAAAAACCTATAGAGACTCGATACAACTGTCGGCTATCAGAGAGAGATAAGCAAGACCTATTTGAAACCATCCTGATACTACCACCAAACATACCCATCCTGGTATTTCCCCCCTCGAGACCAAACGAGGAAGTCATCCGAGGAACTCACACAGTTGACAGTTTTATTTATTCAGTTATCGTTGCAGCAATTACTAGTCAGGTATAGATAGTCATCCTGATATAATAAGCAGTGGGCACTTTTAGTTAACCATTCCGTTATAGTTGCAACACTTACTAGTCAGATACAATTAGCATGAGATATCCCAAACCCAGCAGTTGTTGGTACTTTTATTTAGCCATTCCATTGTAGTGAAGCTGATTACTAGTCATATCGGATACAAGTCAAATTATAACAGTAAACTTTAGTTATAGTTGTCTATGATCGAGAACTGTGCTCCAAGTCGTCCATAACCGTGGACATGGCTTCTCGAAAAGATTTAACCCTGCAGGGGTGCACCAAAGTTTCCACACGCACCTACACCCTTGTTGTCAGATCAGGTAGGTACAAGATCACAAAACATACACCCAACGGTATGTCGACGGGGTTTCGGACACGACGTTTCCCAGACCCAAAGCAAGCACATGGGGGCCATCCCACTAAGCTACCCGTAACGAAGTCGGCCGGTCTCCGAGACGGACCCAGGGTTTGTGACGACGGCTGTAAACGACTGGGAACCCGAAAGTGTGACTGGGCTTGTCGATACCGCGAAAACGTGGCACGGGGTTCCAAAACAATACAAGCGCTCCACGCGCAATAGTAAATAAAGCAGTAGATCATGGCATAAGTACATGATAGTAATAAAGCCCCAAACTACTTTGTGGCCCCCGGTACAGTACTTTGAAATTAGGTACTAATCGATGTGGGTGCCCACACACCCCACCTGTGGTTAGCGCGCTCGATCTCGGAACAGGTGTCAAGAACTCGGGGTCCTACGGGACACCAGTGAGCGGTTAAAAACCAAATATTGTCTATTACCCACTGGTGCCTCTGCATTTACCTACTTCAATTTTAGTTATTAAACGATAATTAAAGTCTTGATCATCTCCAACATTAAACATGTGGCAATACTCCAACAATTGTGGTACTTGACGACACGCAACAGCACTTGAGCAAGCGACTACGACACGCAAGCCCGACTGTCTATCAATCAACGGGAAATAGGAGGTGTCCAAGGCAATATAAGGCTGCAAGGGATATCACGGGTATGAGAACTAGAGCATCGCAACACATGTAGCAATAGATCTACAGGAGGAAATAAAGACTAGAAATATAAAATAGGTAGAAAGGGGGAGAATGCTCGCCTGAAAACATTGCGGAAGGTTCATCCGAAGATCGGGTCGACACTCGCATCAACTCATCGGCCTAATCTGTGAAGAAGCAAAGCACTAGCAGAAACACCGGATGCAATATTTAATACTACGGCAGAAGATCGGGCATGATGCATGTATGATATATGACATGTCAAAGGTGCGATGCAATTAGGCCATATTAAGCGGAACCGGGGTCCCGACAATTATTTAATAGTTCAAGTTGTTTAGATACCCCGCAATTTAAATGTGGTATTAACAGGGCAAGATAAGTTACCGGTTCTCTACGCAAATTTAAATGGGGCCAATATAAGACTAGAAAATCCCGCATATGGCCTCCATATTTAATTATGAGGTGAATTGGCATAGTGCCCCCAAACCACTAAACATGCATGCGAGTATGAATAATTTAATATGCAACAGGTGATAAATATCATATTATAAAAATAGTGTCTTAGAAAGGGGTCACACATGGATCCGGCGATCTTAGGTAGGGATTTGATGGGGTCGGTCTCGGCCGGATCGTTCTTCGAAGAGGAAGGAGAACGCGCCAGGGCTCGATCTTCGGCGATCTTGTCGATTCAGCGTCATCGCCCCTGGTTTCCATGACGAAGTACTTGGGGTTCCACTCGATTGTCGGTGTCGAGCTTGATGTCACAAATATCTTGAAGGGTTCATGGCCTCATGCGTTCGGCTAACTTGTGGCAAAACGAAATAAAAGAGGGGAGCCACACGGCTGATCTTGGAGTCGGTGAGGACACAGGAACGGGACGGCTTTGGAAGATCTTGTCGGTGTTGCTGACTTGGTATCCCACGAAGCCAACAGACAGAAACTTTGACGGACACGGTCTCGACCACGCGGGCGATGCATACACCAGGTACAACAAGGATTCACCGGGAGTATTATGGATGCATGCGTGCTCTTGGGAAGGAGATGGTGTCGGCGAGGGCGGGTCGGGGCAGAGGTGACGGCGCGGGAAGGGCGACGAGGGGAGCTCGCGGGGAGGGACGGTAGGCAGCGGCCGGTTGCAGAGCTTGAGGAGGGAGATGCACGACGAGACTCGAGAGGGGTGGCGACGTGTGCCGCGGCCGGCGGATGCTGGCCGGAGGAGAGGAGGCAGCGGGGTCTAGGAGGTTGGCATCGGGGGCGGCTCGAACGAAGAGATGGCGCTGGAGGCCGTAGCGGTAAAGATTGGGGGCGCGCGCCGTGGTGTGGGTGCCTATGACAGCGAAGAGAGAAGCCCCCTGGCGGCAGGGTCGGAGATGCAGGGGGGAAGGGGGTGGCGGCGGTGGATCGAGAGGTCGACGACGAAATTGCGGGGGCGAAGAGAGTGGGGGCGAGGAAGGAGGCGGAGTTGGTGGGGATCGTGGGGAGAGCGTGAGCGGGTGGGGCCGGCTGCGGGAGCGTGCGTTACCGGTGGGGTAGCGTCGCATTGACGCGGGGAGAGAAGGAACGGGTCGGGGTTGCGATCAGGATCGTGCGCCTCCCGTGTACCGCGTGGGTAGGTGGGCGTGCGTTGTGCGGTGAGTGCGGCGGCAGGGTGGGAAGTGGTGGTGAGGGACTAGGACAGGAATATTAGGGTTAGGGTTTGTTTTACTAGTGGGGTAGTAGTTGGCTGGCCGCTGGGCTTTTAGGCCTGGCGGCTGGCTGACTCCCCCACAACCAAATATTTATTTTATTTAGTTTTATTTTTAAAAGATTTTAGCAATTAGTTTTTAGGTAAATATAAAATATTTGAAAAGACCGGTTTTTTGTATTTGGAATAAAGGGAGGGGTATTTGTAAAAAAATAGGCTTTTTAATGAAAATGTTTTCAAATGGTAACATATGCATGATGTCATGATGGTGCACAAAGTATTATTTAACACGCTATTTTCAAGTAGTGGATTTTCGGGGTGCTATAGCTGCCCTGGCCCGCTTCTCTGTCTCCCCTCTGGACTTCTTGTTCCCCACGGAAAGTAATTGACTTTGATGTTTGTCCTGTCCAATTCCAAGAATATTTCTGTAACACCCTCAAAATCGGCCCTATGCAAGTTTCAGCGATTCCCGCCAAACCCGTATAGAAACGATTCAAAGGTGCCCACCAGGCACTTTCGTGCGGGTGGAAAACGAAGTAATACCATTACACAATAGTCCACGATGGAACCCACAGAACAGATATATACGACAACGACTCCATGAGTCAAAAATACAGATATACAGTACAAAGATCCAAATCACCTTGGAAACGATACAGCGTCCGAGTACGGACAAGATGCAAATTGAGCTAAGAGCCCTGAAGAACAACCAATGGCGTCCATAACCCTGCCCAGGCCAAGCCGGAAGGGTAACCCTGCTAACGACGTCGATCTCAAAACCTGCTTAAACAAAAGGGGTGCCGACAAAGGGCAAAGGAAAAAGAGAGCGGTCAGTACTGAGGCCAGTACACGGCGAGACTAGAATTCGGCGGTCCTCGCCTACATAGGTATGGTGGACTGAAGCGGCAGCGCGGCATGCACTAAACAACCTATAGAGACTCAATACAACTGGCGGCTATCAGATAGGGATAAGAAAGACCTACTCGGATCCAACCTGATTCTAACACCAAACATACCCATCCTGGTATTCCCCCTCGATACCAACCGAGGAAGTCAACCGAGGAACTCATAGAGTTGGCAGTTTTATTCATTTCGTGATAGTTGCGGCAATTACTAGTCAGATATAGATAGCATGAGTCATCCTGATATAATAAGCAGTGGACAGTTTTAATTAACCATTCCGTTGTAGTTATAGTACTTACTAGTCAGATACATATAGCATGAGGCATCCCAAAACCCAGC
Source organism: Avena sativa (assembly GCA_916181665.1). Lineage (NCBI taxonomy): Eukaryota > Viridiplantae > Streptophyta > Magnoliopsida > Poales > Poaceae > Avena > Avena sativa. The sequence continues at coordinate 146,394,499 of OV702283.1, read as the reverse complement.
AGTTGTTGGCACTTTTATTTAGCCATTCCGTTGTAGTTGCAATACTTACTAGTCAGATACAATGGTAACAGGTGTCAACCGAAACAAGCAATTGTTGGCACTTTTATTTAGCCATTCCATTATAGTGAAGCTGATTACTAGTCATTATAAAGTCAAATTTATAGCACTACTTTAGTTATAGTTGTCTATGATCGAGATACTTTGCTCCAAGTCGTCCATAACCGCGGACACGGCTCTCAGAAAGTTTTACCCTGCAGGGGGCACAAATAGCAACACACGCACGATCAACCTCGGAAAAACCAAATAAAACCCAACGAGGCATCACGACAAAGAAATCGCAAGATTCATATAATATTTCAGGGGGCCACCCCACCAAGCTACCCGCTACGAAGTTGGCCGGCTCCGAGACGGACCCAGAGGTTTGTGACGACGGCTGTAAACGACTGGGAACCCGAAAGTGTGACTGGGCTTGTCGATACCGCGAAAACGTGGCACGGGGTTCCAAAACAGTACAGGCGCTCCACGCGCAATCATAAATAAAGCAGTAAAGCATGGCATAAGTACAGGATAGTAATAAAGCCCCAAACTACTTTGTGGCCCCAAGAAATAAGATATGACTCCAGCTCATGCTAAGGGGATTCATGGGCCCACATGCGGATAGTGCGAATATTCAAAGAACAGGTATCAAGTACTCGGGGTCCTACAGGACACAAGTCGACGGTTAAAAAACAAATAACATCTATTGCCCACCTGTGCCTCTGCATTATTTAGCTACTTCAATTTTAGTTATTAAACTGTAATTAAAGTTATAATCATCTCCAACATAAAGCATATGGCAGTCTTCCAACAACGGTGGTGCTTGACGACACGCAACAACACTTGAGCAAGCGACTACGACACGCAAGTCCAACTATCCACCAAACAACAGGTAATAGGATATGTCCAAGGCAATATGAGGCTGCAAGGGATATCACGGGTACAGAAACTAGAGCATCGCAACACAGATAGCAATAGATCAACAGGAGGGAATAAATACTATGAAAGTAAGATAGGTAGAAAGGGGGAGATTGCTCGCCTGGAAAACATTGTCGAAGGTTCCTCCGAAGATCGGGGCGAAGCTCACATCAACTCAATGACCTTATCCGCGAAGAAGCAAAACACTAGAAGAAACACCGGATGCACTATTTAATACTACGGCAGAAGATCGGGCATGATGCATGCAGGGTGTATGGCATGGCAAGGATGCGATGCATTAGGCCATATTAAGCGGAACCGAGGCCCCGACAATTAATTAATAGGTTCATGTTATTTAGATACCCTGCAATTTAAATGTTGTCTTATCAAGGCAAAAGATTTCACCGGTTCGCTACACAAATTTAAATAGAGTCAATATTAGACTAGATTCGCCCGTATATGGACTCCATATTTAATTTAGGTGAATCGGCATAAGGCCCCCAAACCACACATGATGCATGCAATATGATTAATTTAACATGCAATGAGGTATATATATATCATTTAATAAAAATAGGGCTCGGATATGGGTCACACATGGGGGGCTCGGCGATCTTGGGGGGTCTCGAGGGGAATCTCCGGATCGGTCTTCGGGGTTTGGGTCTTCGGGTCTCCGTGAAGGAGGTCATGATGTTCCATGACGGAGATCTTGAGATTTCATGTCGTCGACCTTGGGTACCATCTTGTCCGCCGGTGGCGAACTTGGGATCGGCGTCAAGGTCTTCGCTTTCCACCAAGTACATTCTTCTAATCCAACAGCATCGAGCCGATCTTGTCAACAAGGAGAACTTGACGCTTTGTCAATGTTCTCCGTGTTTGGTTGTTGGCCTCAGCACGACATCGAGGATCTTGGCGTTAGAGGCGTGACGGATTCGCATAGAAAGACAAGGGTCTTATGAGGCCGTGTCAGCAGCAACCTCCATTAGTCCACCATGTACAAATAAGGGGAAAAAACAGAACAGCAAGGGAACGCGGCAGTGCAGCGTCTGGATAGCAGCACCATGCGCGCGTGCTCGAGCATGGAGAAGGTCCGGGTCCGTGACGCTGTAGAGGGCGACAGGGGATGGCGAGGTCGAGGTGGCGGCAGGAGTTGCAGGCAGGGCCGACCGAGAGAAGGGAGGACGGCGGCCGGTGCTGGCGAGGACGCGACCAGGCAATGGGGCACCATGGACGGAGGAGGCCCTGGGCGACGCGGCTCGACGGCGACGGAGGGTCATGGTGAGGCGGAGATGGAGAAGGCGACCGGTGGCGCTCGGCGACTGAAGCAGAGGGCGCGACGAGGATAGGAGGGTGCGGGCGGCGAGAACTGAAGTAGAAGGGGACGGGCTCGGGAAGCCGGCGGTCGACGAGGACGGGAAGAGGAGTCGCGGCTGGCTACGGCGACGGGGAGAGCTGGGCCAGGAGGAGAGGAGAGGGCGGTGGCGGGATCAGCCAGAGAAGGAAGGTGTCGCGGGGATCACGGGAAGAGTGGGAGGGTGCATCGGGGATGCGGTGAAGGGTGCGGCCTCGCGGTCGAGAATCGCGGGCGGTGGAGGCCTCGATGCCTGGCGGCGGGGAAGGAGGATGCGAGCAGGGTCGGGGGAGAGAAGGCGAGGGTCGCGGGCGCGTGAGGAGGAAGCACGGGGTGGGACCCAGGGACGCAGGCGGGGTGGACGGTTGGTGGACAGGGTCGTGAGGCACACGCGGGGTTGGTGGCGGCGGCAGGGTGGGGAGTAGGTGGTGGGGTGAGGGCGTGTAGGGGGATTAGGGTTTGGGGTTGCATCGGTTTGTAGGTAACCTGGACGGCTGGGCTTTGGGCCTGGCGGGTGGCGGACTCCCCCACAGATTTTATAAAACTTAATATTTAGTTTTATTGTTCAAACCTTTTGCAAATAGTGTTAGATAAACAAAATATCCAAAAGGGTCCGGGGTTTCGTATTTGAATAAAGAGGGGTATTTGTAGAAAACAACAATAGGGCTTTTAGCAAAATAGTTTTAGACAAAAAGATGCATGATGATGTCATGATGATGCGCAAGTACAAACAACAGCGATTTTCTAGTAGTGGTTTTACCCGGGGTGCTACAATTCGACACCACTAACAATGGATCTCGCCCTCGAGATCCGCCTCCTGGTATGGGGAAGAAGACCGACGATATGAATCTTCTCGCTTCATGTAGATCCTTGCGACACCACTAACAATGGTTCTTTCTCCATCTTGAAATCGGCGACACCACCAACAAGGGGTATTTGCTCTCATTCGTTGAGAGAATGCTCCGGAGAAACAAAGACGAAGGCAAAGGTCTCAAAAGATAAGGCCACCTCTTACTTCTGTGGAAGGAGTAAAATTACTTGATCCACCGATTTGATGTACAAGAGCGAATGATAAGAGTAGTCGGATGGTGATCAGTCCATCGCGCACCCAAAGCATTACTCTGCACATGAATAGGAGAATTATGCAAGCAACTCCCGGAATTCAGACTGAAGATCTCGACAAGCGAGGTTTGTAAACAAAGGAGGGAAGGAGATTCTCATCAGATTTGATGTAGATGACTTCGTCGTATCAGAAAACACCGTAGGATAGAAAGAAAATTTTTAGTGAATTTTCGGTCCACTGAAATGTTCAACAGATGAAAGGTTCATCAGATAGCATGAATGTTGGATGTTGAAGCACTGTTGCAAGAGGATGGAAGCGAAACCCTAAAGGTACGATGGAAACCCAACCATGAGAAATCCTGGACTCGAAGAAAAGATAAGAGAGCAGATTCAAAACACGCAGAGGTAAGAAGAGAATAGCAGAGGGGTAAGGAGTAAAAGCAGACCTAATCAGATCTATCCAACCGATTTTGCAAAATAGTTTTGACACACTATGACGTCCGCTAGCTAGGTTATCCTACAGGCTGGACCAGTGAGGTATCGTAACTGCTGAGCTCTGATACCACTCTGTAACACCCTCAAAATCGGCCCTATGCAAGTTTCAGCGATTCCCGCCAAACCCGCATAGAAACGATTCAAAGGTGCCCACCAGGCACTTTCGTGCGGGTGGAAACCGAAGTAATACCATTACACAATAGTCCACGATGGAACCCACAGAACAGATATATACGACAACGACTCCATGAGTCAAAAATACAGATATACAGTACAAAGATCCAAATCACCTTGGAAATGATACAACGTCCGAGTACGGACAAGATGCAAATTGAGCTAAGAGCCCTGAAGAACAACCAATGGCGTCCATAACCCTGACCAGGCCAAGCCGGAAGGGTAACCCTGCTAACGACTTCGATCTCAAAACCTGCTTAAACAAAAGGGGTGCCGACAAAGGGCAAAGGAAAAAGAGAGCGGTCAGTACTGAGGCCAGTACACGGCGAGACTAGAATTCGGCGGTCCTCGCCTACATAGGTATGGTGGACTGAAGCGGCAGCGCGACATGCACTAAACAACCTATAGAGACTCAATACAACTGGCGGCTATCAGATAGGGATAAGAAAGACCTACTCGGATCCAACCTGATTCTAACACCAAACATACCCATCCTGGTATTCCCCCTCGATACCAACCGAGGAAGTCAACCGAGGAACTCACACAGTTGGCAGTTTTATTCATTTCGTGATAGTTGCGGCAATTACTAGTCAGATATAGATAGCATGAGTCATCCTGATATAATAAGCAGTGGACAGTTTTAATTAACCATTTCGTTGTAGTTATAGTACTTACTAGTCAGATACATATAGCATGAGGCATCCCAAAACCCAGCAGTTGTTGGCACTTTTATTTAGCCATTCCGTTGTAGTTGCAATACTTACTAGTCAGATACAATGGTAACAGGTGTCAACCCAAACAAGAAATTGTTGGCACTTTTATTTAGCCATTCCATTATAGTGAAGCTGATTACTAGTCATTATAAAGTCAAATTTATAGCACTACTTTAGTTATAGTTTTCTATGATCGAGATACTGTGCTCCAAGTCGTCCATAACCGCGGACACGGCTTTCAGAAAGTTTTACCCTGCAGGGGGCACAAATAGCAACACACGCACGATCAACCTCGGAAAAACCAAATAAAACCCAACGAGGCATCACGACAAAGAAATCGCAAGATTCATATAATATTTCAGGGGGCCACCCCACCAAGCTACCCGCTACGAAGTTGGCCGGCTCCGAGACGGACCCAGAGGTTTGTGACGACGGCTGTAAACGACTGGGAACCCGAAAGTGTGACTGGGCTTGTCGATACCGCGAAAACGTGGCACGGGGTTCCAAAACAGTACAGGCACTCCACGCGCAATCATAAATAAAGCAGTAAAGCATGGCATAAGTACAGGATAGTAATAAAGCCCCAAACTACTTTGTGGCCCCAAAAAATAAGATATGACTCCAGCTCATGCTAAGGGGATTCATGGGCCCACATGCGGATAGTGCGAATATTCAAAGAACAGGTATCAAGTACTCGGGGTCCTACGGGACACAAGTGGACGGTTAAAAACCAAATAACATCTATTGCCCACCTGTGCCTCTGCATTATTTACCTACTTCAATTTTAGTTATTAAACTGTAGTTAAAGTTATAATCATCTCCAACATAAAGCATATGGCAGTCTTCCAACAACGGTGGTGCTTGACGACACGCAACAACACTTGAGCAAGCGACTACGACACGCAAGTCCAACTATCCACCAAACAACAGGTAATAGGATGTGTCCAAGGCAATATGAGGCTGCAAGGGATATCACGGGTACGGAAACTAGAGCATCGCAACACAGATAGCAATAGATCAACAGGAGGGAATAAATACTATGAAAGTAAGATAGGTAGAAAGGGGGAGATTGCTTGCCTGGAAAACATTGTCGAAGGTTCCTCCGAAGATCGGGGCGAAGCTCACATCAACTCAACGACCTTATCCGCGAAGAAGCAAAACACTAGAAGAAACACCGGATGCACTATTTAATACTACGGCAGAAGATCGGGCATGATGCATGCAGGGTGTATGGCATGGCAAGGATGCGATGCATTAGGCCATATTAAGCGGAACCGAGGCCCCGACAATTAATTAATAGGTTCATGTTGTTTAGATACCCTGCAATTTAAATGTTGTCTTATCAAGGCAAAAGATTTCACCGGTTCGCTACACAAATTTAAATAGAGTCAATATTAGACTAGATTCGCCCGTATATGGACTCCATATTTAATTTAGGTGAATCGGCATAAGGCCCCCAAACCACACATGATGCATGCAATATGATTAATTTAACATGAAATGAGGTATATATATCATTTAATAAAAATAGGGCTCGGATATGGGTCACACATGGGGGGCTCGGCGATCTTGGGGGGTCTCGAGGGGAATCTCCGGATCGGTCTTCGGGGTTTGGGTCTTCGGGTCTCCGTGAAGGAGGTCATGATGTTCCATGACGGAGATCTTGAGATTTCATGTCGTCGACCTTGGGTACCATCTTGTCCGCCGGTGGCGAACTTGGGATCGGCGTCAAGGTCTTCGCTTTCCACCAAGTACATTCTTCTAATCCAACAGCATCGAGCCGATCTTGTCGACAAGGAGAACTTGACGCTTTGTCAATGTTCTCCGTGTTTGGTTGTTGGCCTCAGCACGACATCGAGGATCTTGGCGTTAGAGGCGTGACGGACTCGCATAGAAAGACAAGGGTCTTATGAGGCCGTGTCAGCAGCAACCTCCATTAGTCCACCATGTACAAATAAGGGGAAAAACAGTACAGCAAGGGAACGCAGCAGTGCAGCGTCTGGATAGCAGCACCATGCGCGCGTGCTCGAGCATGGAGAAGCTCCAGGTCCGTGACGCTGTAGAGGGCGACAGGGGATGGCGAGGTCGAGGTGGCGGCAGGAGTTACAGGCAGGTCCGACCGGGAGAAGGGAGGACGGCGACCGGTGCTGGCGAGGACGCGACCAGGCGATGGGGCACCATGGACGGAGGAGGCCCTAGGCGACGCGGCTCGACGGCGACGGAGGGTCATGGTGAGGCGGAGATGGAGAAGGCGACCGGTGGCGCTCGGCGACTGAAGCAGAGGGCGCGACGAGGACGGGAGGGTGCGGGCGGCGGGAACTGAAGTAGAAGGGGACGGGCTCGGGCAGCCGGCGGTCGACGAGGACGGGAAGAGGAGCCACGGCTGGCTACGACGACGGGGAGAGCTGGGCCGAGAGGAGAGGAGAGGGCGGTGGCGGGATCAGCCAGAGAAGGAAGGTGTCGCGGGGATCACGGGAAGAGTGGGAGGGTGCATCGGGGATGCGGGGAAGGGTGCGGCCTCGCGGTCGAGAATCGCGGGCGGTGGAGGCCTCGGTGCCTGGCGGCGGGGAAGGAGGATGCGAGCAGGGTCGGGGGAGAGAAGGCGGGGGTCGCGGGCGCGTGAGGAGGGAGCACGGGGTGGGACCTAGGGACGCAGGCGGGGTGGACGGTTGGTGGACAGGGTCGTGTGGCGCACGCGGGGTTGGTGGCGGCGGCAGGGTGGGGAGTAGGTGGTGGGGTGAGGGCGTGTAGGGGGATTAGGGTTTGGGGTTGCATCGGTTTGTAGGTAACCTGGACGGCTGGGCTTTGGGCCTGGCGGGTGGCGGACTCCCCCACAGGTTTTATAAAACTTAATATTTAGTTTTATTGTTCAAACCTTTTGCAAATAGTGTTAGATAAACAAAATATCCAAAAGGGTCCGGGGTTTCGTATTTGAATAAAGAGGGGTATTTGTAGAAAACAACAATAGGGCTTTTTGCAAAATAGTTTTAGACAAAAAGATGCATGATGATGTCATGATGATGCGCAAGTACAAACAACGGCGATTTTCTAGTAGTGGTTTTACCCGGGGTGCTACAATTTCTTTACTAACTTTTCTGGAACCAAAAACAGCAGAAAACAGGCAACTGGCACTGTGGCAACTTGTTAATAGGTTAGTACCAGAAAACATGTAAAAGCACCTCAAAGTGTAGAAAAGCAAAGCAAAGTAGATACTAAACAAGCATGGAGCATCAAAAATTATAGATACGTTTCTGACGTATCAAGCATCCCCAAGCTTAACTCCTGCTCGTCCTCGAGTAGGTAAGTGATAAAAAGAATAATTTTTGAGGTGACATGCAACCTCACAATAAAGATCCAACCATTTGCAAGCATTGAAAGCTGGGATCAAAGAACTCTAAACATGTGCATGAAAGATGGAGTTCTAACAATAGTACATAGTAACTATGCATGCAACATGACAAGCTACAAACAAATATCATGAATAACATTCATTGAAAAATGTTTGTTTGTTTCACATACAGAAAACATAGCATAGTGGCAATTAGCTTGTCCCTCATAGAGTAGAAAATATATGCATAGGACACCTTCAAAGTTCACAAGGGTGACTAGAAACAAATAGCAGAAGAAAAAGTAATATCACAATATGCATCAATCAATAAGCTTTGGAACACTGCACACAGAATGACAACTATGCTCTCTTAACGGTGCCTAAAGGTAGAAGGTGGAGACTCAAATAATGGTGGAAGAAAGGCCTTTTATAAAGGAAGCGGAGATTTCAAGTTTCAAAAAGAGCTTCCAAAAATTATGGTACTTGTTAGCTTTCAGCCCTCATTGCCCCTATCATAAGCATCTTGAAGTGGTTAAGGTTAAAGTGAACAAAGATGGAGTATATGCTTGACGAAGTATAAGTTGGCAATCTCAAGTCCCTTGAATACGAGGGCCACACCTCATGCTACTCAACTTTAGTCACCTGTAAGTTCTTGTCATTGTAAGTATTTGCATATCATTGAGAACCGCCAATGGGGTACCCCTTGCACATGGTACAGGAGGTATCCCATAACCAAAATGACAAGGCAAGCAGATAATGAGCATCTCAGCAATCTTCTTATTTACCATGGGAATATGGTGCTTTTTTCTCTCTTTCCTCTTTTCTCAATGTGTATCTTTTTTTATAAGAAGAATGCTTCATAGATGTCACTATGGTGATGCTGCAAGTTTCCACCATGATTAGGCATGGCTTAGGCTAGCAGCCCAGGCGTTTCTCTAGCACAGGATACAAACTCCATGGACTTACAAGTTCCCTCTTTATTTCACACCGGTGACATCCATAGACAAAAGAGCATGATATCAACTGAGTACAAAGTACAAGTGCAATGTTGAAAACGTTCCCCGTGATAACACGGTTCTGCTAATTCCAACGTATAAGTGCAAGCATATACAACATAGAAGACACAATGGTTCAAGTTTATTAGGGGCAAAGAATATAAAGTGTTCCATCAAGTTTGTGAGGGCTTTAATCACTAAGTTTTCACATAACAAAATAGTTTTTAATTGGAAGATAGCTAAAAACAAGAATATACTTGGAATGGTGTAACACACCATGCATAGGAGTTTATAGTGAACACTTTGGAATAACTTGGTTTCTTGGGAGTTGGAATCATGAGTAGAACTTACTCATACAAGTGGAGGCTAGCAAAGGACTGGGAGAAACCAACTAAGAGAGCAATAATGGCCATAATCATGCAGAGCTACAAAGCATTACTAATCAAAGCAAAGAGTGGTACTACAAGTCAAAGACTAAATGATCATAGAGGCTAATGGTGACTTGTCATAGTCATAACATGGTGTGAGCATGTGCCAAGTCAACCCAAACAAAGCATCAAAGGAGAATACCACAATACTATGTTTTTGCATGCTAAAACAACGCATAATTTCTTCAAGGCACACTAAGCAATCCCAATTGTTTGGAACAAGACATGATACAGCAATAATCACTAAGCATAAGGTCAAAACAACACCTAGCATGTCATGGTAAAGTCTAAGTCACAGTCAATGCAAGCTCCTCTTGCACTTTAAGCAAGAACTTACTACTCCTTTCCAACACCAAGCAACTTATTTGCAAAACAACACAACGAGAGCGGGGGTACAAACTACTTTATTCAAGCAAACTAAACAACCTAAGCAAAGCAAACGAAAACTAAGACGCTCCAAGAACAACACAACTGTGCATGAAACAATAAAAACAAAGTGTCTAGACAGACCTGAGCTTTTTATTGATGAAGAAGGGGATGCCTTGGGCATCCCCAAGCTTTGACGCTTGTACCTCTTGGATATTTCTTAGGGTTACACCATGGTGGCATACCCAATCTTGATCTTTTGTCCATTCTTCATCTCATTGCATCATTCTCTCTCTACACCTGAAATTTTTCCTTCACACAATCTTCATTAGCAACATTAGTTATTCAAAAGATATTAGACCTCTGGAAAAGCTTTGAAACAGCAAGGCTTTTCACTAAAAACACAAGCTAATGTAGTAACTTCTTCAAAAAGCTCAATTCACCTAAAGATAACTAAAAAATGAATCAATAAGAAGCAAATGCAAATAATGGCAGAAACCTATCAAAACAGACCAGCAGGTAGAAACCGATTTTTTTCGAACATCTTCTGTTACTCAAATCAAAAAGTGTTGAACTAACTAAAGTTAGCTAACATACTAGGCGATTTATTTTTAAATTTTGAGCTCAATACGAGTTACAAAGACTCCTCGCGAATTTTTTTGGTGGAGGACAGAAATCTGTTTTGGGACAACAACTCCCCAAATCTTACTTCCCTCTCATTAGAGGTCATTCTTGGCACCAAAATCAAACAAAAAGGATAAGGAAAGGTAATTACTGAAGTAATAACTTCCAAGACTCAAGGAAACTCTTGGGTTATCTCCCAACAAGTACTTTTCTTTAACGCCTTTCAGTTAGGCACAAGAAGCAAGAAGAATCAAGTATTTTCAAATGAAGAAGCATTAACATCAAACCTTGCTTTCAAAGGAGGAGCAAAAAGAAACTTCTCTCTCCTCATAGGGAAGTGTTCAATACCTTTCTTGAATAGAAAATGATATTTAATGGTGCCTTCTTTCATGTCAATAATGGCACCAACTGTTCTAAGAAAAGGTCTCCCCAAAGTAATACGAGAAGAAGCATTGTATTCAACATACAAAACATAGAAATCAACAGGGACATAAGCATTGTTAACCATAATGAGAACATCATTAATACTCCCCATGAGTTTCTTCTTAGCATTATCATTGAGTGCGGCATCCAAATAACAATCTTCCAACGGTGGCAAATCTAGCATTTCATAAATCTTCCTAGGCATAATAGAGACACTAGAACCAAGATCACATGAAGCTTTGAGATCAAAGTCATTCACTTGTATATTAATAATGGGTTCCCAACTATCTTCTACTTTCCTAGGAATAGAAGCTTTGTGTTTTATCTTCTCTTCCTTAATCTTAACAAGAGCATCTGTAATGTGTTTGGTGAAAGCAACATGCATATCACTAGCATCAGGACTTCTAGCAAGCTTTTATAGGAACATAATCACTTCAGAAATATTGCAACCATCTATATCAAATTCAAACTTATCATCACAAGTAGTAGACTCATTAGGCTTAGGCATTGTAGGAAGAGGAATAGGGACTTCTTGTGGTTTAGTGGTGATGGTGCACACACTATTTTTTCTATCAATTTAAGCTTCCCTTTCCCACTTAGCATGAAGTTGGGCTAACAGCCTAACATTTTCATCAATAGTAACTTGTATGGCATGAGCAGTAGCAAAGGTATTTTCCATATTTTCAGGTTTAGCAGCCATTTTATTAACCAAGGAAGTTTAAGATTCAGACAAAGAGGACATATTTTCTCAGCACTCAAAATTTTTGACTGTAAACTAGGAATTTCTCTATTCAGATTCTCAAGCTGATGACTAATATTTTTCAAAATGATAGATTGTTCCTCCATAGTTTTAGTGAAAATCTTGTTTTGCTCATATTGTATTTGCATAAAGTTTTTAGTGGATCTCTCAACTTCTAGAATCCTCTCTTCATTAGGCATTCCAGATCTACCCTGATAAGCATTTCCACTAGGAGGATAAGGCCTATAATTACCATAAGTATTGTTGCCAAAATTGTTGTTTCTAATGAAGTTCACATCAACTTGATCTTCTTGAGCAACCAAAGAGGCTAAGGGAACACTATTAGGATCTAGAGGAGCTTTCCCATTAACAAGCATAGCCATAATAACATCAATCTTTTCACTCAAAGAGTAAGTTTCCTCAACAGAATTTACCTTCTTACCATGTGGAGCTCTCTCAACCTTGTTGCAGCACCCAAAGTGAGGCCCATGAAGGTACCTCCAGAAGCTGAATCCAACAGATTTCTTGAGGAGAAGTTCAAACTGCATAAAAAGTCTGGATAATCATTCAAGCAGTGAGTCCATGAGTAGGGCAATTTTTAACCAAAGATTTCATTCTTTCCCAAGATGGAGCAACATGTTCACTATCAAGTTGTTTAAATTTCATAATATCACTTCTCATAGATATAATCTTAGCAGGAGGATAGTACTTTCCAATAAAAGCATCTTTGCACTTAGTCCAAGAATCAATACTATTTTTAGGCAAAGAAAGCAACCATTCTTTAGCTTTTCCCCTCAAGGAGAAAGGAAAAAGCTTGAGCTTAATAATATCTCCATCTACATCCTTATATTTTTGCATCTCACAAAGTTCAACAAAGCTATTGAGATGGGCAGCAGGATCATCAGAACCAGCACCAGAAAAGTGCTCTCTCATCACAAGATTCAACAAAGCAGGCTTAATTTCATAAAAGGTAGCATTAGGAGCAGGTGGAGCAATAGGTGTGCTAAGGAAATCATTGTTGTTGGTGCTAGTGAAGTCACACAACTGGTGTTCTCAGCAGAGTTCATTTTGGCAAAGGTGGGCAAGCCAAAAACAGCAGCAACAGCTAGAGCACGAACTAATTTTTTTGTGTTTTTGAATAAAGAAAGAAAACCAAACTAGACTAATTTTTGGGTTTTTTTTTGGAAAGAGGCAAACAAAACCAAGCAAAAGAAACAAAGCAAACTAAAAACAAACTAAAGAGAAAGGAAGTGAAGGACTCCCCTAGTGAAGACGTCCTTAGCCTCCCCGGCAACGGCGCCAGAAAATAGCTTGATGGCGCCCAACACTTTTCGTGGGACGCTTCGTTGGAAACCCCAAGAGCAAGGTATGAAGAAGCACAACAGCAAGTTTCCCTCAGTAAGAAACCAAGGTTATCGAACCAGTACAAGGAAGGAAACGTCACACATGTGTTGCAAGAAACACGGAGACCTGCACAACACAAACTCAAGACTTTGCCCCCAATGAATCAGTGAGGTTGTCAAGCTCACCGGTTTGCTATAACAAAGGATTAAACGTATGGTGTGGAAGGTAATGGTTTGCAGCAAGTAAAAAAGTAACAGTGGAAGATGTATCAATCGTAAAGATTGGACCAGGGTCCATAGTTCACTAGAGGTGCTCTCCTTGGATAAACAACATCGCATGAAGGGTAAACAAATTACAGCAGGGCAATTGACAGGAACTGAGCAAGGCATAACAATGAAATTACTAGTCATAAAGATCCTATGAGATTCGATTGGGCAATACAACAAGATACATAGACCGCCATCCAACTGCATCTATGAATAGAAGTCCACCTTCAGGTTATCAACCGAACCCCCTCCAGTATTAAGTTGTAAGCAACAGACAACTGCTTTAAGCAAAGTGTGTAAGGTAAACAGTCCACATGTTCCATGAACAAGAGACCGTTGTTTTCTCCCTAGTAGCAACATCACATCTACAACCGAAGAGATTATAGTCACTTCCCTTGGAAACTAGAGGCATGAACCCACTATCGAGCATAAATACTCCCTCTTGGAGTCACTAGCAACTACTTGGCCAAGACAGCTACTAACAACGGAGAGCATGCAAGATCACAAACAACACAGACATGATAGAATCATAAAGACAAAACCATTAATCAAACCAACATAATAATCTCAATATCCATCGGATCCCCGCAAACACAACATGCATGATTACAAATAGATTAGATCTTGATCATGAACGGAGCTCACAAGATCTATACATGAAAGCACAAAGGAGGAGATACAACCATCTAGCTTCTACATGGACCCATAGTCCAAGGTGGAACTACTCACGCATCATACCGGAGAGAAGGCCTCTAGGATGATCTCCCCTCCGGCAGGGTGCCGGGAAGAACTTCAGATCCCCCCCCCCCCCCGATCTAGGGACGATGGTGGCGGCGTCTACAGACGGTTTCGTGGAGATTTGATCGGGTGCTTAGGATTTCTGCATCGGGGGCTTCTTATAGGCGAAGGGGGAGGCCGAGGAGGCGGCCAGAGGGGCCACACCCCTCCCAGGCGCGGGCCTACCCCTGGCCACACCTAGGGGGTCTGGCTTCCTTGGCCCGCTTCTCTGTATCCCCTCTGCAATTCTTGTTCCCCATGGAAAGTAATTGACTTTGACGTTTGTCCCGTCCAATTCCGAGAATATTTCTTTACTAACTTTTCTGGAACCAAAAATAGCAGAAAATAGGCAACTGGCACTATGGCAACTTGTTAATAGGTTAGTACCAGAAAACATGTAAAAAGCACCTCAAAGTGTAGACAAGCAAATAAAAGTAGATACTAAACAATCATGGAGCATAAAAAATTATAGATACGTTTCCGACGTATCAGCCCTGCAAGATCTCCCCTCTACTTCCGTCACCATGCCATCGTGATGTCGGAATCACGAGGAGAGAGATACAACCTCCATTGTCTGCTGGAACAAGGGAGAGGAAGGTCTTCATCGAGTACCGAACGTGTGACCGACTGCGGGAGTGCTGCCAGAACACGACGCTGGAAGGATCATCTACGCGATCTTGAGATCGGCAAGTGTACAACTATGTCACCCATGAGAATCTTCTCTCGTTAACCGCTTTGGAATCTTCGAGGGTGAGTACTCTAATCGAATCGTTGCTACAATCTAGTAGATAGATCTTGGCTCGTGTGTGTTCATGCAGTAGAATTTTTTTTGTTTTCCATGCTATGAACCCCTACACATAATGCGGACGCATATCCCAGGCCATACCATCCGGAGAAGGAGGTGGCCCCACTACTATCTCCGCCAGGTCAACATCACGATGATGCAACCAAACCAGTGATAGGGCCGCCTTCACGCCTTCTACCAGCTGATGACGCACAAGCTCCTTCATGGCGCTCGTATCGTGAAACTTCCCAAGCAACTCCAAGAAGCTAGAGGGAGTTGCATCCAACGGAAACATCATGTCCCATACTACTACGAGTGACGACCTCACACGTTTCAACACCTGAAGCACTTGATGGCCGAGGTCTTGAACTGTTGCGAGAACAATCGCTCGATCGCGGTCCATCTAGAAAAAGTCATCGGCCTCCAACTCCTGTTGCGTTAAGAAATTCATTTGAATCGCAACATGCTCTTTATCTTCCTTCGGAAGAAGATTCACAACTACAAGCAAAAGTAGCAAACGAGAAGACATGAAGGCCCGGCGCAATCGAAAAGAACAAGAGGATCATAAAGACTTACACTGGAGTTGCTCGCCGATTTTCCGCAATTCCTCAAGGAGAAATTATTCTCTCGCAACGGCCCATTTATTCTTGGATTTCCAAACGTCCGCATGACTACAGATCATGAGAACATCTTTCTCCAGGCTTCGGATGCGATCACGTAGCAGAGGAAACTGCTACGCTGCACCTGGTGGCGGACTGGCACCAATCAAAGCAGGAGATGTGAGCATCGGTTCAGCACTCGAAGGACCCTAAGGGTGTACAAGTAGCAGAGTATAAAAATCAAGGCATTTGACAACTGTCAAAAGAGACACTTATATTTACACAAATTAACCACTACGTGGTAGAAGTAAACTTGTCCAGCATGAAGCATTACATGCACATGGGCAAAGCAAAATCAAAATACTATTACAACTATGATGCAAAAGACCTAGGAAGCCGCATCTGGAGCAGCTTTGGACTCCGAGACTCTAGCCTTGGCCGCCCGTTGCTGCTCTAGCGCATATGTGGCTAGGAGGTCAATCAGCTTCAGGCCAAAGTGCTTGCAGTAGGAGGGGAATGGAGATAACTCTACCTCAATGCCATCCGCTGCCATCGGAATCTTGGAGGTGATCTACTGAAGATCCAGCTTCGCGCTCGATGCCACAGCCATCGCCAGCCCCATGGCGGCACCCACACCCTTCTGCGCCCTCTTGTAACTCGTAGGTGCATCACCTGCCAAGGCTTCTGCTAAGGAGTCGACGCCGTCAAGGGCGACGCCCTTCGGATTGATCTCCTTGTAGAAGCGGGAGAGGACGTCCTTGGCCTTGCCTAGAAATTCCACAGCAGAGCTGCAGCGATCTTCGATCGCCACAATAGCATCCGCCATGGGATCCCCATGCTCCAAGACGCTGCGATCAAACACAATGCCAGTAGCATCTGCAGGATGCGGCATAATTCCAGTGAGATAAAGGAGTCACATCCGAAGAAACACAAGATCCTAAAAAGGAGTGTAGCATGGCTTATCGGATAGCGCTTTGGCAGCAGCCATAAGCTTCTCAGCCATGGCCTTCTCCCGGGACGATGTGGCAGTCGCAAGCTGCTGCTCATGGTCCTGGGCCTCTTGATGTTGACGCTGAAGGGCCTCCACAGCATCCTTCACCTTGGTCTCTGCCTGGCCGAGACTCTTTTCAAGTGCATTTAGCTTGCGGAGGGCCTCATGGTTCTCATCTGCAATATTCAACAAGTAAAAGTCAACACAAACAATACTCATTAGAACTCGCAATCGAACAAAAGAAATATGCATTGTGGAGTTGCCTGAGATCGCCCTCCAAGAAAAGATATTGCTGGCCCAGGCGATTAACGTCACAGATGAAGGGCTGCAGAAAAGGAGCAACAAGCCAAATGAACAAAAGGGCTCGGGGGATCGCTCATGAGACATGATAAGTTACTTACGTGGTCACCCAAAGACTCCGAGGGTCTAATTTGCGTCTTCCGAAAACCGACTGCATGAGTCCTTGGCCTCAAGGAGCTCGAAAGATCATCATCGGAGTCCGCCACCATCTTCAGGAAAGGAGCAGCAATCTTAAACTCCCCATGCATCTCGTCAAGGTCGTCCTGATGTCTACGCACTTCTATTCTTGTAGCGGCGGTGCTATGGGACTTTTTCGTGGATTTCCCCCCACGTTCGGGTTTACGTCTCGGGGAGACGTATAAGTAGGAGAAAGGGAAAGGTCGGTGAAGGCCCAGGGGACCCACACCCCTTGGTGGCACGACCAGGGTGGGCCTGCTCCACCCTAGGGTGTGGCCACCCTGGTGCCCTACTCCGTCTCTGCTTCATGGTTACGTGTTGCTCCGGGAAAAATAGTAACTTTGGCTTTTTTCCCGTCCAATTCCAAGAATATTCATTTTTTTAGCTTTTCTGAAACCAAAAAACAGTAGAAAACAGGCAACTGGCACTGTGGCATCTTGTCAATAGGTTAGTTCCATAAAGTGTACAAAACATAAGACAAAATATATAAAACAAGCATGGAGCATCAAAAATTATAGATACGTTTACGACGTATCAAGCATCCCCAAGCTTAACTCATGCTCGTCCTCGAGTAGGTAAGTGATAAAAAGAATAATTTTTGAGGTGACAAGAACCATCACAATCATGATCAAGGTATTTGCAAGCATTGAAAGCTGGGATTAAAGTACTCTAAACATGAGCATGAAAGATGTAGTTCTAACAATAAGACATAGCAACTATGCTGCAACATGAAAGGATACAAACAAAGATTCATGAATAACAATGCATTGGAAGACGTTTGTTTGTTTCACATATAGAAAACATAGCATAGTGGCATTCATCTTGTCCCTCATGGAGTAGCAAAACATAAATGCATACGACACCTTCAAAGTTCATAAGGGTGACTAGATACAAATAGTTTAAGAACAAGTAATATCAATATTATGAATCAATCAATAAGTTTTGGGACAATGCACATAGAACTAAAAATGGCAACTATGCTCTCTTAATTAGTGCCTAAGGATAGAAGGTGGAGACTCAATATAAAAGTGGAAGAAAGGCCCTTCAAAGGGAAGCAGGGATTTCAAGTCTCATAAAGAGCTTCCAAAAATTATGGTACTTGTTAGCTTTCAGCTCTCATTGTCGCTATCATAAGAATCTTGAAGTGATTAAGGTTAAAGTGAACAAAGTATGGAGCATATGCTTGACAAGGTATAAGTTGGCAATCTCATGTCCCTTGAGTACGAGGGCCGCTCCTCATGCTACTCAACATTAGTCACTGGTAAGTTCTTGTCATAGTAAGTACATGTGTATCATAGAGAACCACCAACGGGGTACCCCTTGCCCTATGATACAGGAGCTATCACATATCAAAATGACAAGGCAAGCAGACAATGAGCATCTCAGCAATCTTCTTATTTACCATGGGAAAATTATGCTTTTTTTCTCTCTTTCCTCTTTTCTCATCTTTTTTTCTTTTTCTCAATCTCTTTTTATGTCTCTCTTTTTTTATAAGAAGAATGCTTCATAGATTGCTCGCTATGATGCTGCTGCAAGTTTCCACCATGATTACACATGGCTTAGGCTAGCGGCCCAGGCGTTTCTATAACACACATACATAACTCCATGGACTTACAAGCTCCCCTTTTATTTCACACCGACGAGATCCGCAAACAAAATATCATGATATCAACTGGATAACAAGTATAGGTGCAATGTTGAAAGCGTTCCCCATGACATCATGGTTCTGCTAATTCCCAACTTATAAGTGCAAGCATATACAACATAGATGACACAATGGTTCAAGTTTATTAGGAGCAATAAAAATAAAGTGTGCCATCAAGTTTGTGAGAGCTTTAATCACTAACTTTCACATAACAAGTTTAATTTGGAAGATAGATAAAACAAGAATATACTTGGAATGGTGTAACACACCATGCATAGGAATTTATGGTGGACTCTTTGGAGTAACTTGGTTTATTGGGAGTTGGATGCATGAGTAGATCTTACTCAGTACAAGTGGAGGCTAGCAAAAGACTGGGAGCGACCAACTAAGAGAGCAATAATGGCCATAATCATGCAGAGCGGCAAAACATTATTAATCAAAGCATAAAGTGGTATCACAAGTCAAAAACTAAATGATCATGGAGGCTAAGGTGACTGATTCATAGTCATAACATGGTGTGAGCATGTGCTAAGTCAACCCAAACAAAGCATCAAAGGGGAATACCACAATATTATGCTTTTGTATGCTAAAACAACACATGATTCTTTCAAGGCACATTAAGCAATCTCAATTGTTTGGAACAAGTCATTCTATAGCAATAATCACTAAGCATAAGGTTAAAACAACATCTAGCATGACATGATAAAGTCTAAGTCACAGTCAAAACAAGCTCCCTTTTGTATTACTAAAGCATGAAACTTTCTACTCTCTTTCCAACACCAATCAACTTATTTGAAACAACTCACAAATATAATAATCAATAAAGATCAGTGAGCTTGTCTCACAAATCCACAAAGAAGAACTAAAGAGTTCTAAGATGAAAGCACAAGAATACTAAAGCTGAACGCAGTGCTAGCAAAAGAGAACACTCACAAGACAATAAGAATGAAAACTAGAGTGTTCTAGGCAATGAAAACAGAGTGTGTCTCTATCCAAAAGAAGTGTTTTGTAATCCAACCACTTTATTCAAACAAACTAAGCAAACGAAAACCAAAAATGAAAACTAAGACGCTCCAAGAACAACACAATTGTGCATGAAACAATAAAAACGAAGTGTCTAGAAAGACCTGAGATTTTTATTGATGAACAAGGCGATGCCTTGGGCATCCCCAAGCTTTGACGCTTGTACCTCTTGAATATTTCTTAGGGTGACACGGGGTGGCATCCCCAAGCTTGAGCTTTTGTCCATTCTTCATCTTATTACATCATTCTTCCTTTACACCTGAAAAATTTTATTCATACAAAACTTCACACAATCTTCATTGGCAACATTAGTGCATTCAAAAGTAATAGACCTTTGGGTTTAGTTTTAAAACAACAAAACTTTCTGAAAGGATACGGATGTCGCCTAGAGGGGGGGTGAATAGGCGATTAAAACTTTTCCTAGAGTGGCTCAACAAAGGCGGAATAAAACTAGTGTTTACTTTGTTAAGCACAACCTAGAACAACTAAGGTTCACCTATGTGCACCAACAACTTATGCTAAGCGATACAAGCAACAAAGTGATAGCAAGATATATATTACTTCAAGCACGAAGGCTATCACAATGTAAAGTGCATAAGTAAAGAGCTCAGGTATAGAGATAACCGAGGCACGCGGGGACACCGATATTTTACCGAGTTCCTCCCAACATGGAGTACGTCTCGTTTGGAGAGGGGGTGGTATCAAACCACCAACGCCACAAAAGGCCTCCCTTATTCTCCGGTGAATCTCACCCCAATGGGATCGATCCACGCTTCCACTATTGGTGCACTTGTCGAAGGAAACCGGAACCTCTCACAAGGTTGGGGCACTTCTCCACAACTTAATTGGAGGCTCCCAACAAATGCCACAAAAGGCCACAATGCCACCAAGGCCACAAAACCTTCTAGGGTTCCAAGAACCCAAGAGGGACAAGCTCCAATGAGTCACACGAACCAAATCCTACGATGAGAACTCAAACCGATGCACCGAATGCAAATGGCAAGAACACCACAAAGGTGCTCAAATCCCTCACTCTCAAGTTCCAACAAAGCTACTAAAGCTATTGGGGGAACAAGAGAGGAGGAATCAAAGAGAGACACAAAATCCCCCAAAATCTAGATCCCCAAAGATGCACTCACAAAGAGATGAATCGGTTAGGTCAAAACATGGATCTAGATCTCCTCTATCTTCCACTCAAATATGGGCAAGAATCATCGGAGAGAAAAGATTAGGCAAGCTTCAAGATCTAGAGCAAGTGTGTACAAAGCTTAGTCTAATAGAAGAGGAAGAAGCAACCTAAAATCAAAACGGACAAAGCCTTAAATAGGAGCCCCCAAAATCTGGCCATTGAGGCTATTTTTCAGAACGGTCTGGTACTACTGGATTTAACCGGTAGTACCGCACGAGTCCCAGCCCCAGCGAAAAAGCAACCAGCGAGGAATCGAACGAGGCCGCATGTGCCAGGTGGGACCAGCTAGTGCGCACGCGGTGTACGGCGGCAGCGCGCGAGGCCAGGCTGGCAGCATGCGCAGCAGCAGCGGCTGGGCCAGGGAGCATGCAAGCAGCACACGCGAGAGCCAGCGAGCTGGGCCAGGGAGCATGCTAGTGGCTGCTGCACGTACGGCAGGTCAACACGCGGGAGCGGCGCATGCGGGCGGGGACGGGCTGACGCGAGGCGGGCGGCACTGCGGCGCATGCGGGATCAGAGCGGAGCGGAGCGCGCGTGCGAGGCTAACGCTGCGGCAGGTCAACGCAGCGGAAGATCGAAATCGGGGGCTGGATCTGCACGTACCTGGGAAAAGAATCTGGGTCGGTAGCTGTGCGGCCCGGTACTACCGGCCGCCTGGGACGGTAGTGCCGCTTGGGCCGGTAGTACCGGCCAGGACTACCGGGCAGGCCAGAAGCTGAGTTACGCGCTGCCAGGTGCGACCGGTACTGGGCCCGGTAGTACCGGTCGGCCTAGACAGAATTCTTTCCTTTTTCTTTTTCAAATCGAATAGGCAAATATTAAAATCGCGATAACTTTTGATTGGTAGCTCCGATTGACCCGATTCTAATTGCGTTGGAAAGAGGACGACATGTGCTACCCAATAAAAAGTGAAAATATTGGTTATCACCAAGTGAGAATGTATCAAGTATAATAATGTGAGATACCTCACTTGGTGAGAAACCGGAAAGCCGTCAAGATCAAAATCACAACAAGATGTAAACGGAAGATCCGATTTTGATGAACAAGAACTTGTTATAGAGATTACCACAAGCTCTAAATCCTCACATAGATAAGACCAAGTAGAAACCAAATATGATGATGCAAGTATGCAAATGTTTGAGCTCTCTCCGAATGATGTGATCGAGTTACTCATTCGAGAGCCCCTCTTGATAGTACGGTTATCAATCCTAAACTCGGTCTCCTACACACAATAAGAGACCGGCAAAAGGGAAAACCTAACAAGATTATACCTTTGCCTTGAGCATTACACTTGAGCTCGATGTAGACGGTCTTGCCCTTCTCAAGATGGAACGCCTTTCTTAATTCCTCATCATCGACCTCGCATATTGAGCTTGCACAACATATCTTCTTTGCATTTCATAGACCTTGAAGCCAACACATGCTCCAAGCGATGCCAATGGACAAATCCTACAAGTATAACTTAATACACACATTAGTCCATAAAGATTGTCATTAATTACCAAAACCACACATGGGAGCCCAACATGTTCTTTCACTTTTATTAAAGACACAAGCTACTATAGAAATTCCCTCAAAAATCTCAATTTACCAAAGAACCCAAAAATAAATCGATAAAGAGGCAAATGCAAATAATGACAAAAATCTGTCAAAACAGACCGGCAGGTAAAAACCGATTTTTTCGAAGACCTTCTATTGCTCAAATCAAAGTGTTGAACTAACGAAATTTAGCTAATAACCTGGGGGGTTTATTTAGAAAATTACAGCTCAATCCGACTTACAGAGATTTTTCACGAATTTTTACAGTGAAGCACAAAAATTATTTTTGGGACAACAATTCCCCAAATCTTACTTCTCTCTCATTAGAGGTTATTTTTGGCACAAAAACTACACAGAAAGGATAAGGAGAGGTTATTACAGAAGTAATAACTTTTAAGACTCAATAAAACTATTGGGTCATCTCCCAAGAAGTACTTTTCTTTAACGCCTTTAAGTTAGGCTTGATAGTTTAAGAAGATGCTCACATAATAAATATGAACTAAAGTAAAAGAGAGCGTCAAGAAGCAAATTCAAAACACATTTAAGCCTAACCCACTTCCTATGCATGGGAATCTTGTAAAGAAACAAGTCATGAAAGCACAAAGCAACAAGCATAGGAAAGCAAAACAAGTGCAACTTCAAGACTTTCAACATAAAGAGTGAAAACTTAATATTGTTAAGATGCATAAAACCATGTTTCCCTCTCTCATAATAACTTTCAGTAGCAACATGAATAAAATTAATAATATAACTATCACATAAAACATTCTTATCATGATCCACATGCATATAATAATTATTACTCTCCACATAAGCATAGTCATTCTTATTAATTATAGTGGGAGCAAAATCAACAAAATAGCTATCATTATTATTCTCATCACCATAATCATCAAATATAGGAGGCATATTGTAATCACAATTAACTTTCTCCTCAATATTAGGTGGACTGGAAATATCATATTCATCATTCTAATCATTATATATTAGAGGTTTGGTATCGTCATGGTTTGTAGAACAGCAGCAAGTTTCCCTTAAGTGGATTACCCAAGGTTTATCGAACTTAGGGAGGAAGTGGTAAAAGGTATCCCTCTCAAGCAACCCTGCAATCAAGATACAAGAAGTCTCTTGTGTCCCCAACACACCCAATACACTTGTAGGTGTATAGGTGCACTAGTTCGGCGAAGAGATAGTAAAATACAAGTGGTATGGATGCTTATAAGTGGTAACGATGCCAGAAAAGAGCTTCTGGCGGGAGAAAAAGACTAAAGACAAAAAGATGGAAGCAAGCAAACATGCAACAGATCTAGTTGTGAACGGTGTTTCAATGTTTAGAAACAAGGCTTATGGATCATACTTTCACTAGTGAACACTCTCTCGTATAAATATCTTCTCTTCATGATACTATTCTTAACTACTCTCCGGTTGGATATTCTAATCCATGGTAGGGCTATAGCAACACTCCTCAAAGTCCGCATTTCCCATCTAGATAACCTCACACTGTCACCTTGAGCGCTAGATGGTTCCAACAAACACCACAATTTTATAGAGACAACCAACTTAAAATGTACTCATGATAAATATTTATAAACTCTAGCATAAGTGCCACCATGGCGTGCACGTTGTTACTTTCACACACGTGGGAAAAACAGAGATCTACTGAAGTACTTGAGTATTTATATAGACTCTAGCTTAAGTGCCATCACGATATGCAAGCTGTCACTTTTATACACGTGGGGAGAGCCGGAGATCTATTAAAGCACTTGAGTAGCAGAGCAAATCTACTTGATTACAAAGCTCATGATCATATTACAAAGCTCATAATCATAATATGATCATGCATAGAAAGATATTAGTAGTGGCCTTTTATACCACCACAGTGAGAGTATCGTGAATTATTTTAAGACAGTGGGAGTATCGAGAATTTGTTGTTTGGAATTGGATATGCCTCTGAGTTGGAATAGTGTAAGAATTATCAGCATCAAAAGACAATTAACCACACCATGAGACAATACCACACATATTAACCACATCCGTGGTAAATGCAGCAAACCAACCATACCTCAGTCTCTCATACCCATAGCCCATACGTACATAGCCTCAGGTTACTAACTGAACATTAACTGAAAACCTAGGAGTTTTTTCATACAGAAAACAAGATGAGAACTTGTTTGCAGCCATAAAAACCTGAAACGGCTAAACTTTCTCTTCATCTGAGCAACTCATATGGCTGGTTACCCTCACAACTTTGGGTTCACAAGCTAATTGCTGTTAGCAACCTTGAGGTTTTCGAGCCGGTACAGCTGGCCGCCGGCATGGTAGGCGTAGCCGACCTTCGTCCCGGCGCGGTTCCTTGTGATGGTGCAGCCACGCGGCCCGAACACGACACTGAAGCCACTGTCGGTGAGCTGGGTCACTGAGATGATGTTCTCGGTGAGCCCCGGGACATAGCTGACACCGGGGATGGCAAGCTTGGTAGAGCTCAGGGATCCCTTGCCACACACCAGCAGCATCTTGCCAGTGTGCGTCCGGACCGGGCGGCCTGGACGAGTGGCAGTGAAGTCTGTCAGGAGGTGCAGGTTGCCCGTCATGTGTTCAGCAGCATTTGAGACGATGTACCAAGGAGTTGCACTGAACAGACAGGAGAAAAGAATAGCACTATTAGCCACACACAAGTATTGACTATATAATGCATATTGATGATCGAGTCGATAGAAACCAAATGATATGACGATTCATAGGTAACTAGAGTAGCATGACTACTCATAAGTATCCATACAATTTTTTAAGTAGCATTCTGAGTAGAGTAACTAAATCATACTCTGAACAATGTTGGACCATAAGCTCCAACCTAGCAAAGCTACAAAGAATCAACTTGTAAGTAAACTAAGGACATTTTAGGGTATAAGCACTTCAATACGGACCTCTAATTCTGCATTATCCGAAGGATCATATTACCCTTACCTACTGTAGGGAAGAAAAATGTTACCAATACCCAAACCGGTTAATAAGGATGTAGCACTACCAAGGTATACTGAGGAAGTAATAAAATGCTAATTTATTTTAGACTATCCGAATATTAGTTTGAAAATGATGCCCACCATTCCTGCTGGTCATCACATCATACACAGTGCAAAAGGTATATGACGAAAATCATTCATTTAATTATTTATGATACTGACCAGTGCACAAACAACAAGTCAAATATACAATTTCTTGTAATTTTTTTTTCTATCCAAGTGCCATTATTGGTAATTGTTTGCACCACATTTGTAAAATTTTATTCAGCTATCATGGTGAATCTCTAGTGAGTTGCACATCAATTGATAAGATGAGCATGAAGAATACTTCATAAGTTGTGCTTTAAAATGCAACCTACGAGGCAAGGAGGATAATTAAAAGAGCTCAATAAACTTGTGTTATTCTTCCATACATGCAGATTACGCATACCAGGACAAAACTCTGCACATCCATACCAATTCACTACCATGAGAAAGTAACATACAAAGAAAAACAAAGAACAATAACAATCATTCAGGAAAGTAATTATCGTACCTAGTGGTGTCGAGAAAGTCGAGCTCATACAGATTGTCTATAAGACGTCCTTTACCAACTACTGTTCCATCAGAGCGCTCAATAGAACAGGCACCGCCTCCCATACGGACTTGAAGATCCTGACCATGGAAATGGGCAACCGATGCCATATTCACCGTCAACCCAGGAACATACCATACGTCATCGAGCTTGATCCCATTGCAGTTCACAGATCCCCGAGCACAGACTTGCATAGGCGGCCCAATCCCACTGATGGATTTGACCCAACGGTCATAGACAGGCATGGGGTCCATCAGCATGTTCAGATTGCCAGTTCTGTGGGGGCCATTTATGCCGAGATACCAAATAGCATCATCTGCATTTGAACTGTCTTTGGAGGAGGGGTCATCACAGGGATCAAGAATGGAGGTAAGGGCAGCACTGTTCTTCTTCCTGAGAAATTGCAAGTCAACACAGGAGCACAAATAAATAACTGCATACACTGAAAGTGAACCAAAGTATAGGGATCATCTTGAAAGACCTTAGATCACACCACCGATTAATGCAACAAACTTTTTCGTAAGAGGAACACTAAGAACGCAACAACCAGCATGTGTAGACAACCACCTCAAATCATTTGACTCTTTCGTAAGAGGAATACTAAGAATGCAACAACCAACCAAGTTATAATATTTACGCGAACAAGTCAAAAATCGCGATCCATGACTAGAATGGTGGAAAGGTACATTCCAAAATGAATAAGAACCTTAAAGTTCCTGTTGCCTAGGTCCATGAAGCAATCACATAAAACCCAGAATATCAGCATTGCTCTGAGGCCCTCAATCAAACAAAATGCTTACATGTTCCATAAAAAAGGTGTGCAATTCCTGAACTGTACACAAACACCTACATTTGTTTTAAAATTATCGCTTAAATACATGCCAAATATACTACATATTCCATCAGTAATTTCTTTTTAACTCAGAATTCAGTGCTAGTATAAGTCACAGCTTTCTGTGGTCATATCCAATTTATTTATTTTTGCACCGACAGATTCAACCTAAAACAAACATTTGACCAAGTATGTCAACCCAACAAAAATCTAAATTCCAAGGCAATTCATCAGTTGTACACAAGTCTACAGCAATATTTTTGAAACTTCAGCTGGGTACACAACACATCACCTACCAATTCCACATTTCAGCTGGGTGCTTGTATCGATCGCCCCTTTCTCTAATCATTTACAAATCCAACCCTTGTACTAGTAGATTTAACCATAAATTTGTACTAACTCCTTCCAACCCAACAAGAAGTCAAGAACCACAAAGCCAATTCCGTGCGCCATGGCATCTCTCCTCTCCTCTGAAAGAAGCCAATAAACCCTAACAGACCAAAACCCATCCTTTATCTGATGAAAATGCAAGCGAGCCAAAGAAAATCCGCCGCGCTCGCCTTCACCGTCGAAATAGTAGAATCGCAAGCGTGCGACTGCGCGCGGCCGACTGTGTCTATGTCCGTACCTGATTTTTTTTGCAGGGATATGTCCGTACCTGATGGCGTCGAGGAAGGCAGGGTTCTCGGTGGCGGGATCCACCTCGACCATCGTCAGCACCCTCCCCTCCACGGTGGCGTCTACGAGTACCGTCTCCGATTTCACCGCCGTCGGGTTCGCTCCCTTCTTCCCCATTGGCGGTGGAGGTGGAGAAACCTCTGGAAAGCAGCCGCTAGGGGAGTGGAGTGCAGTGGCGGACGGGTTGCGGGGCGTGGGCACGCTTTGCCTTGGAAACTGTCCATTTAAAATGGCCCGCAGAAGTGGGCCGGGCTGAACTGGTCTGAAGGGACACCATCGAAGGGCTCGAAGCTAAGCTTGAGAAGTTTTTTCTTTCTCTCTGAATTCCTCACTCCGTTTAGAAATATATAAGATATTTTAATTTTGTAAAACAAATGTATCTGGATGTATTTTAATATATAGGTTCTGAATCTATATATAAAATTTCACTAGATATATTTATTTTACAAATCTAAAACGTCTTATATTTCTACACAAAGGGAGTAGTAATTATCGTACGTCGTCCACTCAAAATAAAATTATCATACGGTATGTCAAAGAAGATCAAAAGACATTCGAAAATAAAAGAATAATAACCCACATAATGCATATATTACATAATCGTATACCCTGTTGTAACATCCCGAAAATACTAAACTTGGATCATCAAAATTAGGGTTAACAAAAACTTTTCTAAATAAAATTATGGAAACATGCATGTGAGTATGCATTTCATTTTGAATTCTTTTGAACCACCTTGTTTGTGTGTCTCATTGCTTATAAATAGATGCTTAGGTGAAATAAATATCATCTAAACATTTTCCACACTTTTCCCAAAGACAAGTAAATCAAAACAAATAAGGGAATGGTCATTTTGACCAATTTAACTCCCATGCCTATTTTGACTGTCTCAAACTTTCAGAACCTAACAGAAACTTTTCTGGATCTTTGCACCCCTTGATTGTACTCATAACAAAGTATCAAGGCCCACTTTGTGATCATCCAGAAACTTTCAAATACATAGTTTAAATGACAATTTAAAATTGAATCTTTATCATATGGGAAGATCCCACTTTTTCAAAAACCACTCAAACAAGCTCAACTTTCAAAACCCAAGCATCTGCAGACTCACCAGCACCAACCTAGCACACCCACCAAAAATCTTTTCAAAATTCAAAACTTGAATTCTTGCGGCCATTTCATCAAACACTTGGCAGACACAAATCAAACAAAATCCAAACACTACTGAGAGCAGTGATTGAAGCCTAACTTGTTCCCTCTATGGTTGCAACTAGGTTTTAGTAGATCATCTAGCTCAATTGCACACCCTTAGCATCACTGTAAGCTTGGCATTGCCATCAATGGTGAGCAGGCCGAATGCACCCTTGTCACCCCCATGTCGACAGCAAGCTAGGAGGAGAAACGAGCCTAGCCAGCATGTCTGGAAGCAAGCCAACATCCCACCGCCACTCCCTGTCCAGCACTCGAACCCTGCCAGCCACTGGACCACACGCACAGACCGCGCCCAGTTCGCCAGCAACCATGCCGAGAGCACACCCCGTGCGCCACGCTCGACCGACGCCCACAGACTGCGCGCCGCCCTCTCCGCGTGCATACGTGATCACCATCGTCCCAGCAACCCCGCAGACACGCTCGTTCGCCGCCGCGCGGACCACGCGCGTTGTGCGCCATTAAATTCTCCGTCGGGCACGCGCAGAGCACCTTCGCGTTCCGACCAAACTGCACCGCCCCACGTCTCGCCACCGTGTCGTTGAGCATCGCCAGGGAGCACCGCACCGCCCCCTACCGTCGTCCATGCCGATAGCCGTCTGTACCAGCGACCACGACGAGCTCACCTTGCGCCCCGTCGGTCCCCTCTCGCCACTATAAATAGAGGCCACCCCCAGCCGAATTGAGCACACCATCTCACTCCCCTCTCCTCACTGATCATTCCACCTCGTTCCCGGAGCAAGGCGAGCAGCGCAGAGCCGGAATTTCACCGGAGCCCGCCGCTGCTGGGGAAGAAGGGAGCCAGCGATTGGAGCCGCCCCAGGAGAAGCTGCCGGTACCAGGAGGGTTGCCGTCGTCGACTTCGTCGTTCGCCTGCCTCGCCGACCCTCGCCTGAACCCCGATGAGCCCCCAACGACCCCCGCTGTAAGCGCTAGGTTTCTGTCTCGCCGGCGTTGCCCAACGTCGACGATGACCCTCAGCCATTGGATTAGAACCAGATCGAACGCCCCACATCGTCCCATACCGTTTCGCACCCACCTGTCTCACTGACGCGTGGGGACAGCTACTTAAGCAGCCCGCGGAAGCGCTATGCTTAGCAGGCCGGCCCGTTAACCTTTCCCGCGTAGCCCAGTTATTTGAATTAAACCTTTTCCATTTTATTTCAAACACACTTTTGTACCCAGTTTCAAAAATTAACCCAGGTCGATTCAGTGCACCAAATTGAATAAAACTAATATTGTTAGAAAGGTCTTGAAATGATGAATCCAAGCCCGTTGGATTCAAACCATTTGGATCTGTAGATCATCCTTGGTAAAAATAACAAGGCAGAGGCTTTTCTGCATTCAAACAATTTTCAAATTTAAACCATAATAGCTTTTGAGTTGAATCCAACTCTCAAAAATCACATTTGACCATACCTTTCAGAATATATAAAAATATATAGGTTTACTTACAGAAATAATGTTCAAGTAATAAAAGAATGCCACATAGGCATTTCTAGCCACTTTAATTAATTAAAATAAAAGGGTAAAACCTTATTAAATTGTGACATCACTTTAAATCATATTCCCATGGAATAAAGTATGTGGTAATGACATGTGTCAACATGATCCCATGTTTGGTTTGGAGAATAGTAACTCTTAAGTAGTTTTTCAATGAGTAGAAATTACTTTTCTAAAAATAAAAGGAATTAAACCAAGCCTTAATCTTGGAATGTTAGTGATGATGCTAGATCATCTATAGGACCTTTTCGTGTGATGATTGCAAGTAGTTAAGTATTGTTTGGTGATTGTGTACATCGTATTTATTTATAGACGCTAGTAACGACCAAGGATACGAGGAGGAAGGAGGATTCTACGAAGAAGAAGCCGAGGAGAACTTCAACCACTGCTCTGCACAAGGCAAGCTAACGCTTGCAATTTAGCAAGCTTATACTGATATTGTGCAAGCTCATACTTGCAAGCCTTACTAATCAAGTTGACCTATGCAAGCTAATACTTGCTTGTTACCATGCCAACTATATGCCTTAAGCATAAGTGATCTTACCCACTTGATAACCCAATCCTAGTTTTATTTGCAAGCTTCTACTTTTTTTCTTTATCAAATCTTTAACTTAGAGTTGACTTAAGTGACTTATAGATCCTAGAAAAATATATTTGAAGGTTGCATAAAGAGCATAAAATTTGGCCTAAGTTAGAAACCTTGATATCATCCTAAGATATAAGGTTGTACTTAGTTGGAACTCCATTAGTTTACCACCCCTCATTAGTAGTTATCCCCACTTGTAGATGCTAGTGCTAAGCATAAAACTTGATCAACTTTAGATGGGAATACTTGGTGAAAATGGTTATGAAAACCTTAGAATGATGGATCATTCTAATGAGATGTTTTGACATGTGTTTCCGAACACCAGATGATTTTGGTGATGAAAATGTTGAGGCATGAGCCTTAGCCCTTTATAAAACTGATGGTTGTCTGGATGCGATACCATTCCAATTTTATCGTACAACCACAATACCCGAAGATTGGGTAGGGCTTGACTGGAAACTTATATACCTTAGTATTAGTTCCCTCACGGCCAAGGTCTGAGCTGAGGCTACCTTGTGAAGATTGTCCACCTGTGCAGTACCCAAGATGACAGTTGATCATGGTTGGGAGGCCAAACTCACAGGAGAGGTGCTTATACTAGGGCATGTAATTGAAAGGTTAGGATTGATTATCCGCATACTGAGTATGGTGAATTCAGGATTTGTTCCTGACGGATGTATCAAATGTTATGGTGAAAGTGTATAATCTCTGCATAGTGTCAAACTATTCGAATATCCGCGTCCGCGGTTATGGACAGTTGGAGTGGCCATACTGTTCCCCCGTCAGATGTTTTCAAAATGACTTGTGAAATGAATTGAGACTTTGACTTGACCACAACAGGGTTGTGCTATGAAATACAAGTTCCCACTTAGGTGTTATAAACTTCAACTAGCTCTCTTGCTTCTTAACTTAGTAGAGATAAATCTGGCCTTTGCAAAACAACCCTAGTGCCTAGTGTCCTATTATCCAAAAACCCTTTTACTTGTTAGTATTAGTTTTCGAGTACTTAAAGAGTACTCATGGCTTTGTCCCTGGCTATTCCCGTGGCCAGACTATGAAGAGGAGTACCTGGAGGATGGACCCCAGGAAGGTTATGACAACTAGGATCATCTCCCATCGTCAGCATTGTCTGTGACCCCGAAGATGGAGCTTTGCCTACGCTACCGTTATTATTACGTATTACGCTGCTTGAAGTTGTTTTATGAACTGGATCATGAGATCCTTATTTGTGTAAAGACCTTATGTATGGTTTTTAATGGATGATGTACTGTGGTATCCAATTCTGTTATGTCTCGCAAAAATGGTAATCCTGGGATTGCGATGTATGGCATAACAGGCATCTGGGATTAAAAACCCGGGTGTTGACAAGTTGGTATTAGAGCCATCCTGACCATAGGAGACCCTAGTTAGACTGGACGTTTGAATCAAAAACTTAGTTTCAAAACCAAAGGAAGCAAATATTTACAAAAACTTATTCTCATTCTTATCCCTTTGATTCTTTAATGAAAATTCATGTTCCTCAAAAACTCTTGCCAAATACATAAAATTTTGACACACTTGATCACTCTATTAACTTACTTATCCTATATTCTTATAGATGGACGTGAAGTACAGCAAGTTCTACCAATTGGGGAATGGAGGAGACCTTATCTTTGAGAGGGATTTGGACCAGCTTTCGGAACTTCTGGAGCGTCCGCACCCCAAGTTCTTCGGAGCTCAGCTCAATGATCAAGGAGGATAATATCTGCAGTGGCTAATTGTTGCAAGTCTCCGAGGAAAGATTGAACCTCCCACTGCTGAGGGAATTCAGTTTACCTTAAGAGAGAACAACTGGCTCGATGGACTTGCCAGGGCCATGCAGGAAGCTCTTTCCCGTCTGTGTGGGCAGAGCATCAATCAGATCAAGGAAACCCGCTTTGAGTTTTGCCCAAGGCGTGATGCAAATGGACAACCACTGGAAGCACCATACCACCCCAAGCTGAAGACTCAATTGGACCACCTTAGCTTCATGATGTACGATCGTCAGCAGGAATTGGATAACTGTCGTGACTACTCCAACCACAAGTCTGCCATCATCAAGACGAAGGATCAAACCATCGCCATGCTAGCAAAGGATCACAAGTCTCACCACCGTCAGCTCGACAAGAAGGAGCGCATCATTGCCCGACTTCGCCACCGCATCTCATCTTTGGAGGAGACCATCCACGAGAGAGATATGCAGTTGGAGGAAAGGGAGAATGCCAGAGAGGATCTTCGTGGAGATCCTTACTCCTATCTCAGCGATGATGATGATTTTCTGGAGGATCAGGCTATGGACTTCTTCACCGATGAGGATGATTTCGCCTTCATCGATGATGATGATGAAGCCACACATTCCGAGGAGTAGTAGCACTTGAGCACTAGCGTAGTGAGTAGTATTCAGTCCCACTGTATTGTAGTTTCCAGAATGGTTCTTAAAACCATCTGTTTTTCTTTGTTGTGGTGTGTGTTGTATCGTGTTCTATGACTGAATGAATGAAAAGCAAGTTGCTAGAAAAATCTGAGTCAAACTTTAAAAACTTTTCAAAATCCCAGAACCTTAGAAATTTCCCTCTTTTCTCATGATCTATCTCAATCTTGAGATGCCACGCGGAGGAAGTGGTTCATCCCCGGACCCGATGTTGCAGATTCTACAAATGTTGACTTCTGACCGTGAAGCTGAAAGAGCGGAATGTCAAGCCAACCTAGCCACCCTGCAACAGATAGCTCAGCTAGCCCACAACAACCAAGGCCACGGAAATCAGGATAACCATGGATCTAAGCTCAATAATTTCCAGAATACCAACCCACATGTTTTCACTAAGTCAGAAGAGCCCTATACGCCGATGATTGGCTGCAAACCATGGAAAATAACCTAGAAGTCGCTGGAGTGGAAGCCAACGAGAAAGTTCTGTTCGCCACCCACTATCTAGCCGGAGATGCCAGGGCATGGTGGAACAGTGTTCGTGCAATGACCGGAGGCCAGATAATGACCTGGGAGGAATTCAAGGTCAAGTTCAACAGAACCCATGTGCAACCGGGTTTGATCAAGAGGATGAGAGACGAGTTCAGAGAGCTGAAACAAGGAAGGATGACTATAGTGGAATACCGTGACAAATTTTTGTCATTAGCTAGGTATGCCCCGGATGAGATTGACACCGAAGCCAAGAAGAAAGAAAGATTCCTAGATGGTCTGCATGATGAGATGCAGACAGTGTTAGTCAATATACCCTTTGCGGATATTGAAGCCCTTGTCGACTCTGCTATCCAGATGGAAGGAAAGATCAACCAAGCCAATGGGAACCACAAGCGTCGCATGATGCATCAGCCAGGACCCCATCAGATCCCAAAGTATCGCCCTAACCCATCTCCAGGATTTGCCCAAAGAACCAACAGACCCCTGATGAACCGTCCCACCTATCCCAACCATGGAAACCCTAGGCCCGGAGGAAATCACAACAACCCCAGCAACTCTAGAAATTTCACCCGTGCCCCACCCAAGTTCAACACCAACAATGCTGCCACCAACACTGCCCCGAGGACTGGAAGCAATGTTGTGCCTGTAGCAGAAAAGGACAAGTCGCAAGTGACTTGTTATAACTGTGGAAATAAGGGCCACTATTCCAACGAGTGCCCCAACAAGAATAATGCCGCAGCCCCCAATACCAACGCCCCAGCTCAATAGCAGCGTCGTGTTCAGCCCGGAAGAAGGTTTGCCCCCAGGGAATTCTCTCAACCGCAATGGCCGTCTTTTTCTCATGCATGCTGAAGAAGCCCAGGAAGCGCCAGACGTCGTGCTGGGTATGTTTTCTGTTAATTCAGTACTTGCAAGAGTGTTGTTTGATTCTGGTGCATCGCATTCATTTGTCACCGAAGAATTTGCATGCACTAGTAAAATTCAACCAACCAAATTGAAGCATGTGATGATTGTTCAAATTCCCGAATCAACCACCAAGGCTAGGCAAATTTGCAAAGCCGTCCCTATCCGAATCCATGTCATAGATTTTTATGCTAATCTAATAGTACTCGGAACTAAAGTTCTGGAAGTAGTACTAGGAATGGATTGGATGTCCAAACATAAAGGATTGATTCACTGTGCCAAGAAAGCCATAACCATGACCAGTACGGCCGGAATATCAGTCGAGCATATATCTGAAACCTTACCCCGCCAATTAAAATGCAACAAGAGTATAGCCCAACCTACCATTGACCAAGTCCGAATAGTCTGTGAATACCCCGATGTATTTCCAGATGTTTTGCCCGGTATGCCCCCAGATCGGGATATCGAGTTTATCATCGAACTAATCCCTGGAACTGGACCCATAGCCTAGAGACCCTATAGTATGAACCCGTCGGAGCTAGCAGAAATGAAGAAGCAACTGGATGCCATGCTAGAAATTGGATTGATTCAACCAAGTGCGTCACCATGGAGATCACATGTCTTGTTTGTGGACAAGAAGGATGGAGGTAACCGTTTGTGTACGGATTATCGGAAGTTGAATGATGTCACCATCAAGAACAATTACCCCTTGCCCAAGATAGAAGATTTGTTTGATCAGTTGACCGGTGCCAAAGTGTTTTCTAAGATTGATCTTAGGACTGGCTATCATCAACTCAAAATTCGTGCAGAGGATATTCCAAAGACTGCCTTTACCACCAGATATGGATTATACGAGTATACAGTCATGTCTTTTGGATTAACCAATGCCCCCGCTTATTTCATGAACCTCATGAATAAGATTTTTATGGACTTCCTGGATAAGTTTGTCGTTGTTTTCATCGACGACATTCTGATTTACTCCAAATCAGAAGAAGAACATGAGCTACACCTAAGGACCATTCTTGGAACCCTTAGAGAGCATCAGTTGTATGCCAAGTTTAGCAAATGTGAATTCTGGTTACAGGAGGTAGGATTCCTCGGTCACATTGTATCCGCCGGAGGAATTGCCGTTGACCCTGCCAAAGTGAAAGATGTAGAAGATTGGCAAGCCCCAACCACTCAAACCCAAGTTCGTGCATTTCTCAGATTGGTGGGATACTACCGAAAATTCGTAGAAGGATTCTCGAGTATCGCCAGACCCATGACCCAATTACTGAAGAAGGACAAGAAATTTGAATGGACAGAAAAACATGAAGCGAGTTTTCAAGAACTCAAGAGGAGGTTGATTTCTGCCCCAATCTTGATCATGTCGGATATCACGAAGCTCTTCGATGTGTATTGTGACGCATCCAAGATCGGTCTCAGATGTGTGATAATGCAAGAAGGCAAAGTTATATCTTATCTATCTTGACAATTGAAGCAACATGAGCAAAATTACCCAACCCATGACCTCGAACTCGCAGCCGTAGTTCTAGCCCTGAAGACATGGAGGCATTACCTCATGGGAAACCGTTGTGAGATCTATTCGGATCACAAGAGCCTGAAGTATATATTCACTCAGAAGGAGCTGAATATGAGACAGAGAAGATGGATTGAGCTAATCAAGGATTATGATCTGGACATTCACTATCACCCTGGTAAAGCCAATGTGGTAGCAGATGCCCTTAGAAGATTGCCGTGCCTCTTGAACTCCATGATCTTGAAGGAGCAACCAAGCTTGCACAAAGAGATGGAAGATTTTCGAATAGAATTAGTAAGTGAAGGATTTTTGGCTAGCATAGAACTCCAGCCCACTTTGATCAGTCAGATCAAAGAGGCGCAGAAGGGAAATGCTAGTATCGACGGAATCAAGCGTCGTATCGGTACAGGCAAAGTATCCGGATTCACCGAAGACGAAGAAGGAGTTATGTGGTACAAAGGACGCCTTTGTGTACCAGCAGATTCTGAGTTGAAAGAAGTTATTCTGAAGGAAGCTCATGATACTCTTTATTCTATCCACCCCGGAGGAATTAAGATGTATCAAGATTTGAAAGAGCAATTTTGGTGGCATAATATGAAGAGAGAAATCGGAAGCTATATCGCCAAGTGTGATATATGTCAGTGAGTCAAGGCAGGACATCAAAGACCCGCTGGATTGTTGCAACCCTTGTAGGTTCCGGAATGGAAATGGGATTCCGTTGGAATGGACTTTATCACCGGACTGCCTACTTCTAGTAGGGGAAATGACTCTATTTGGGTCATCGTGGACCGATTGTCCAAAGTCGCCCATTTCTTGCCCGTCAAGACCACATATCAGAGTTCGAATCTAGAGGAGTTATACATTGCTAGAATAGTTAGTTTGCATGGAGTCCCCAAGAACATCGTATCGGATCGAGGAACTCAGTTTACCTCGAGATTCTGGAAGAAAGTCCAAGAAGGTTTAGGAACCCGCCTAGATTTCAGTATCGCGTATCACCCTCAGACAGATGGACAAACGGAGCGAGTGAATCAAATACTCGAAGATATGCTGAGAGCATGTGTGTTAGAATATGGATCCAAGTGGGAAGACTGTCTGCCGTTTGCAGAATTTTCATACAATAACAGTTATCAAGCTAGTTTGCAAATGACCCCATTTGAATTTATGTACGGAAGGAAGTGTCGCACCCCTTTGAACTGGTCAGAAGTAGTAGAGAGTCAGATTTTCGGACCCGACGTCCTAAGAGAAGCAGAAGAGAAGGTTCACAAGATTCGTGAGCACCTCAAGACCGCCCAATCCAGACAAAACAGTTACGCCGACAAGAGACGTCGAGACCTCGCCTTCAACATAGCAGATTTTGTTTATCTGAAAGTGTCGCCATTGAAGGGAATGCAGCGTTTCCAACTCAAAGGAAAGTTAGCACCCAGATATATCGGACCTTTCAAGATTTTGAACCGTCGCGGAGAAGTATCGTATCAATTGGAACTACCCGAAGAGATGTCAGCAGTGCACAATGTGTTCCATATCTCGTTACTTCGTAAGTGTCTCGAAGTTCCAGAGAAGACGGAAGTGTTCAAGAATATCGATCACCGGACCATAGAGATCAACGATGACCTAACCTATCCCGAAGTCGTATTCTGGAAGAAGCTTTCAGAACTACCCGAACCCGAAGCATCAAGTTTCTCAATATTCAGTGGAGCAACCACACAGAAGAGGAAGCTACCTGGGAGCGCGAAGATCACATCAGGACGGAGTTTCCCGATCTCTTCAAATCCTAGGTAATCTTTTTCGTCCTTTCTCAAATCTTGGGACGGGATTTTGTTTAAGGGGGGAAGGTTTGTAACATCCCAAAAATACTAAACTTGGATCATCAAACTCTAATCATCAAAATTAGGGTTAACAAAAACTTTTGTAAATAAAATTATGGAAGGATGCATGTGATTTCATTTTGAATTCTTTTGAACCACCTTGTTTGTGTGTCCCATTGCTTGTAAATGGATGCTTAGGTGAAATAAACATCATCTAAACATTTCCCACACTTTTCCCAAAGACAAGTAAATCAAAATAAATAAAATAAGGGAATGGTCATTTTGACCAATTTAACTCGTATGCCTACTTTGGCTGTCTCAAACTTTCAGAACCTAACTGAAACTTTTCTAGATCTTTGCACCCCTTGATTGTACTCATAACAAAGTATCAAGGCCCACTTTGTGATCATCCAGAAACATTCAAATGCACAGTTTAAATGACAATTCAAAATTGAATCTTTATCATATGGGAAGATCCCACTTTTTCAAAAACCACTCAAACAAGCTCAACTTTCAAAACCCAAGCATCTGCAGACTCACCAGCACCAACCTAGCACACCCACCAAAAATCTTTTCAAAATTCAAAACTTGAATTCTTGCGGCCATTTCATCAAACACTTGGCAGACACAAATCAAACAAAATCCAAACACTATTGTGAGCAGTGATTGAAGCCTAACTTGTTCCCTCTCTGGTTGCAACTAGGTTTTAGTAGATCATCTAGCTCAATTGCACACCCTTAGCATCACTGTAAGCTTGGCATTGCCATCAATGGTGAGCAGGCCGAATGCACCCTTGTCACCCCCATGTCGACAACAAGCTAGGAGGAGAAACGAGCCTAGCCAGCAAGTCTGGGAGCAAGCCAACATCCCACCGCCACTCCCTGTCCAGCGCTCGAACCCTGCCAGCCACTAGACCACACGCACGGACCGCGCCCAGCTCGCCAGCAACCATGCCGAGAGCACGCCCCGTGCGCCACGCTCGACCGACGCCCACAAACCGCGCGCCGCCCTCGCCGCGTGCATATGTGATCACCACCGTCCCAGCAACCCCGCAGACACGCTCGTTCGCCGCCGCGCGGACCACGCGCGCTGTGCGCCATGAAATTCTCCGTCGGGCACGCGCAGAGCACCGTTGCGTTCCGACCGAACCGCACCGCCCCACGTCTCGCCACCGTGTCGTTAAGCATCACCAGGGATTTGAATTAAACCTTTTCCATTTTATTTCAAACACACTTTTGTACCCAGTTTCAAAAATCAACCCAGGTCGATTCAGTGCACCAAATTGAATGAAACTAATTTTGTTAGAAAGGTCTTGAAATTCTGAATCCAAGCCCGTTGGATTCAAACCATTTGGATATGTATGTCATCCTTGGTAAAAATAACAAGGCAGAGGCTTTTCTACATTCAAACATTTTTCAAATTTAAACCATAATAGCTTTTGAGTTGAATCCAACTCTCAAAAATCACATTTGACCATACCTTTCAGAATATATAAAAATATATAGGTTTACTTACAAAAATAATGTTCAAGTAATAAAAGAATGCCACATAGGCATTTCTAGCCACTTTAATTAATTAAAATAAAAGGGTAAAACCTTATTAAATTGTGACATCACTTTAAATCACATTCCCATGGACTAAAATATGTGGTGATGACATGTGTCAACATGATCCCATGTTTGGTTTGGAGAATAGTAAATCTTAAGTAGTTTTTCAATGAGTAGAAATTACTTTTCTAAAAATAAAAGGAATTAAACCAAGCCTTAATCTTGGAATGTTAGTGATGATGCTAGATCATCTATAGGACCCTTTTGTGTGATGATTGCAAGTAATTAAGTATTGTTTGGTGATTGTGTACATCGTATTTATTTATAGACGCTAGTACCGACCAAGGATACGAGGAGGAAAGTGGATTCTACAAAGAAGAAGCCGAGGAGAACTTCAACCACTGCTCTGCACAAGGCAAGCTAACACTTGCAATTAAGCAAGCTTATACTGATATTGTGCAAGCCCATACTTGCAAGCCTTACTAATCAAGTTGACCTATGCAAGCTAATACTTGCTTGTTACTGTAACACCCTCAGAATCGGCCCTATGCAAGTTTTAGCGAAACCCGCCAAACCCGCATAGAAACGATTGAAAGGTGCCCACCAGGCACTTTCGTGCGGGTGGAAAACGAAGTAATAACATTACACAACAGTCCTCGATGGGACCCATAGAACAGATATATATACAACAGCGACTCAAAGAGTCAAGATACAAATATAATATACAAAGAGCCGAATCACCTTGAAAATGATACAGCGTCCGACTACGGACAAGATGCAAATGGGGCTAAGAGCCCTGAAGAATAACCAATGGCGTCCATAACCCTGCCCAGGCCAAGCCGGAAGGGTAACCCTGCTAACGATGTCGATCTCAAAACCTGCTTAAACAAAAGGGGTGCCGACAAAGGGCAAAGGAAAAAGAGGAGCGTCAGTACTGAGGCCAGTAAACGGCGAGACTAGAATTCGGCGGTCCTCGCCTACATAGGTATGGTGGACTGCAGCGGCAGCGGCAGCATGTACTGAACAACCTATAGAGACTCGATACAACTGGCGGCTATTAGAGAGGGGTAAGAAAGACCTATCCGGAGCCAACCTGATACTTCCATCAAACAAACCCATCCTGGCGTTTCCCCCTCGAGACCAAACGAGGAAGTCAACCGAGGAACTCACACCGTTGGCAGTTTTATTTATTCGGTTATCGTTGCGGCAATTACTAGTCAAATATAGATAGACGTCCTGATATAATAAGCAGTGGGCAATTTTAGTTAATCATTCCGTTGTAGTTGCAACACTTACTAGTCAAGTACAATTAGCATGAGATATCCCCAAAAACCCAGCAGTTGTTGGTACTTATATTTAGCCATTCCGTTGTAGTGAAGTTGATTAC
Source organism: Avena sativa (assembly GCA_916181665.1). Classification (NCBI taxonomy): domain Eukaryota; kingdom Viridiplantae; phylum Streptophyta; class Magnoliopsida; order Poales; family Poaceae; genus Avena; species Avena sativa. The sequence continues at coordinate 146,353,715 of OV702283.1, read as the reverse complement.
TAGTCATATCGGATACAAGTCAATTTATAACAGTAAACTTTAGTTATAGTTGTCTATGATCAAGCACTGTGCTCCAAATCGTCCATAACCGCGGACACGGCTTCTCGAAAAGATTAAACCCTGCAGGGGTGCACCAAAGTATCCACAAGCACTTCGACCCTTTTTGCCAGATCAGTTAACATACACCCATCGGTATGTCGGCGGGGCCTAAGTCATGACGTTTCCAGACCCAAAGCAAGTACATGGGGGCCACCCCACTAAGTCGAACCCGCAACGAAGTCGGCCGGTCTCCGAGACGGACTTAGGGTTTGGGTAGACGGCTGTGAACGACTGGGAACCCGAAAACTCGGGGTGTCGACACCGCGGAATCGTGTCCCGATCCTAAACAGTACAGTGTGCTATCCATCGCACAATCGTAAATAAAGCAGTAAAGCATGGCATAAGTACAGGATAGTAATAAAACCCCAAACTAGTTTGTGGCCCCCAGTACAATACTTTGAAATCAGGTACTAATCAATGGGGGGCCCATATCTTCCCACCTGTGGTTAGCGCGCTCGATCTCGGAACAGGTGTCAAGAACTCGGGGTCCTACGGGACACAAGTGGGCGGTCGGAAAACCAAATATTATCTATCACCCACCGGTGCCTCTGCTTACCTACTTCAATTTTAGTTATTAAACAATAATTAAAGTGAAAGATAATTAAAGCCATGATCATCTCCCACATCAGACATGTGGCAAACTCCAACAACTGTGGTACTTGACGACACGCAACAGCATTGAGCAAGTGACTACGACGCGCAAGTCCAACTAACTACCAAACAACAGGTAATAGGATGTGTCCAAGGCAATATATGGCTGCAAGGGATATCTCGGTTACGGAAACTAGAGCATCGCAACACAGATAGCAATAGATCAACAGGAGGGAATAAATACTATCAAAGTAAGATAGGTAGAAAGGGGGAGGTGCTCGCCTGAAAATATTGCCGAAGGTTCATCCGAAGATCGGGTCGACACTCGCATCAACTCATCGGCCTAATCCGCGAAGAAGCAAAACACTAGAAGAAACACCGGATGCACTATTTAATACTACGCAAAAGATCAGGCATGATGCATGTATGATGTATGGCATGGCAAAGATGCGATGCAAATAGGCCATATTAAGCGGAACGGGGTTCCCGACATTTAAATATATGGTTCAAGTTATTTAGAACCCCCGCAATTAAATATTGTCTTAACATGGCAAAATATAGCACCGGTTCGCTACACAAATTTAAATGAGGCTAATATAAGGCTGGATTTGCCCGCATATGGGCCCCATATTTAATTATAAGGTGAATCGGCATAAGGCCCCCAAACCACATGGCAATATGCATGCAAGTATGACAATTCAATATGCATCAATTTGTTATTACATTTATAAAAATAGGGCTCGAGAAAAGGGGGCACACATTAGGGTTCGGCAGATCTTGTGGTTCCGGGGTTCGGGGTTCGGTCTCAGGGTTCAGGGTTCGACGGGATCGGTCTCGGCAGCAACATTCTCGAATCACGGAGTAGATCTTGTCGCATCCGGGTTCTCGGCGAGCTCGGCGTCCGGGAAGGAGTACTTGTCGCACCGGGGTCTCGGTGTCCGGGGTGAAGTACTTGGCGTCCTCAAGGGAGTACTAGGCGTATCCGAGGGGGAACTTGAAGCCCGCGATGGAGATCTTGCCGGTCCATGACGAAGATCTTGGAATAGGGTGCCGTTTGGTTCGGTGTCGATCTTGCATAGTTTCCGGGTCTCGACTCGTGTTGGTCTGGTCGTTAGCCGAACTTGGCATCGTGGCGGTTACTTCTTGTGGCATCGGCCTTGTAGTCCGAGAGGGCGGGGTACGCCGTGATCGGTCTTCAGGGGTCCGAAAGATGATCTTGGTGTTCCGGGCATCTTCGGTCCTCGGATCCGAGAGGATTCGGGGTCTTAATGTTCCATGTAGACGGCCTTGATGTCCCGGCTTTGGTGTCCCTGAAGGAGAACTCGAGGTATCACGGTTCCGTTGTCGTCGGCAACTTGAATTAGGCATCGACCTTGCGTGGATCTTCGGGTTCTCGGGGTGCATGCGCTGGTGCTGCGGCGGACGCGAGGTCACCGGCTCGCTGGGTGGTGCGAACGGTCACCAGGACCAGGGCGACGGGAAGGCGCTCGAGGACACGAGCCAGGCGCAGCACAGGAGAGGGCGCACGGCGCACGGGGTCGGGCGGCGCCGGCAGAGGCGAGGCAGGGCCGGCGTCGGGCTCAGCGGGGCGAACGGCGAGGCGGGGGAGGGAGGCCGGAGGCTGTGGCGCTCGCCGGAGAGGCAGACGCGGCAAGGAGGAGGCGGCGACGGAGGAGGCCGCAATGACGGAGGCCGACGGTGGGTCCGGAGGCGGAGGCGCAGCCGGTGGCGCAGGCGCGCTCGCCGGAGGACAGAGGGGAGGGGGCGTGCCGGAGAGGAGGGCGGAGGAGCGAGGGCGGCGAACGGAGGAGGGCCGACGGCGGCACGCGGGGCGCCGAGGGGGAGCACCTGGCGGCGGGGCGAGGAGCTCGAGGGGCGGTCCGGCGAGATGCGGGCGGGCTCCGGGGAGGCGGTAGCGCGAGAGGGGGAGCGGCGCGGGGCTGGCGCTGCCGGAGAGAGACGCTGGGTGAGGGAGGTTGGAGCAGGGGGCGGCGGCCTAGGCGCCGGAGGGGAGGGCGGTGGGGCGAGCCGGCAGAGAGGAAGAAATGTGGAGACGCGGGTGGGGAGAGGAGGCGCGTGGGGGAGGAGAGAGGTGGTGGTGGGACCGGTGGGGTCGGGCCAGGGGCGGTGGACCAGGGCGTGGGGCTGTGGTGGGGGTGAGGGAGAGCTGAGGCCAGGAAGTGGGGACGGGTGCGCCGGTGGGGCCGGGCTGTCGGTGAGGAAGAGAGAGGGGGTAGGAGGGACTGGGGTGAGAGAGGGAGAGAGGAGTGGGGGGCTGGCATGTGGGAGGCGAGGTGGCAGCAGATGAGTGGTGGGGAGGAGGGAAAGAGGTGAGGTGGCGAGAGAGGATTGGGTGGGGTGAGGTGGCTGGAGGGGTGGGTAGACTAGGTTGGGTAGTTTTAGGATTTTGGTGGACCGATTGTTTTTGTACGGGGGTGGTCGACTGGGTCGAATCGGCCCGTTCGACTGCCCCCACTAAAATATTTAAATAATTTATTTATTCCAAACAGACTTTTGCAAACCGATAGCAAACAAAACAAAATAATCCGGTGTCCCGGGTTTTGCGTTTGACAAAGACGGGGCGTTTAGAAGACAAAAACAGGTTTTCCGCAAATAGTTTTATGCGAACAAATGCAAGATAATGACGATGCTCAAATGCAATGTGGCATGATGGCATGAGCATGCGGTCATGATAATGCAATGCACAAAAAAAACAACGCGGTTTTCTAGTAGTGGTTTTGCGGGATGCCACAATTCGACACCACTAACAATGGATCTCGCCCTCGAGATCCGCCTCATGGTACCGGAAGGAAGGTCGGCGATCGGCGTCTTCTCGCTTCGTGTAGATCCTCGCGACACCACTAACAAGGGTTCCTTCTTCATCTTAAAAAATGGCGACACCACCAACAAAGGGTCGTTGTCCCTGATCGTCGAGAGAACACTCCGGAGAACAACGGACGAAGTTAAAGGTAATGCCACCTCTAACTTTCATGGAAGGAGTAGGAGTTGCATCGATCCACCATTCAATATACAAAAGCAAATGATAAGAGTACTGGTATGGTCGCGACTCCATCCCGCACTCAAAGCATTACTATGTACACGAATAGACAGATTATGCAACCAACCCTCGGATTCAGACTGAAGATCTCGACAAACAAGGTTCAGGAACAAAGGGGTGATGCAGACTCTACATCAGATCTAGCGTAGATGATGTCGTCGCGTCGGAAAACACCGGAAGGCACGAGAAGAAACAAAGAGAAGTCCACCAGACGAAGGATTCCACGGATAGCATGAAGACCAGATGTAGCAACACCGTTACCAAAGGAGGAAGCGAAACCCTGAAGGTACGACGGAACCCAACCACGAGAATTCCTGGACTCGAAGAAAGAGAAGAGAGCGGATTCAAAACACTCTGAGGTGAGAGGAGAGCAGCAGAGGGGTAAGGAGTAAAATCAGACCTAATCAGAACTTTCCAACCGGTTTTGCAAAAATAGTTTTGACACTCTACTTCGGCCGTTAGCTAGGTTATCCTACAGGCTGGACTTGTGGGGTATCGCAACTGCTGAGCTCTGATACCACTCTGTAACACCCTCAGAATCGGCCCTATGCAAGTTTTAGCGAAACCCGCCAAACCCGCATAGAAACGATTCAAAGGTGCCCACCAGGCACTTTCGTGCGGGTGGAAAACGAAGTAATAACATTACACAACAGTCCTCGATGGGACCCACAGAACAGATATATATATACAACAGCGACTCAAAGAGTCAAGATACAAATATAATATACAAAGAGCCGAATCACCTTGAAAATGATACAGCGTCCGACTACGGACAAGATGCAAATGGGGCTAAGAGCCCTGAAGAATAACCAATGGCGTCCATAACCCTGCCCAGGCCAAGCCGGAAGGGTAACCCTGCTAACGACGTCGATCTCAAAACCTGCTTAAACAAAAGGGGTGCCGACAAAGGGCAAAGGAAAAAGAGGAGCGTCAGTACTGAGGCCAGTACACGGCGAGACTAGAATTTGGCGGTCCTCGCCTACATAGGTATGGTGGACTGCAGCGGCAGCGGCAGCATGCACTGAACAACCTATAGAGACTCGATACAACTGGCGGCTATTAGAGAGGGGTAAGAAAGACCTATCCGGAGCCAACCTGATACTTCCATCAAACAAACCCATCCTGGCGTTTCCCCCTCGAGACCAAACGAGGAAGTCAACCGAGGAACTCACACCGTTGGCAGTTTTATTTATTCGGTTATCGTTGCGGCAATTACTAGTCAAATATAGATAGACGTCCTGATATAATAAGCAGTGGGCAATTTTAGTTAATCATTCCGTTGTAGTTGCAACACTTACTAGTCAAGTACAATTAGCATGAGATATCCCCAAAAACCCAGCAGTTGTTGGTACTTATATTTAGCCATTCCGTTGTAGTGAAGTTGATTACTAGTCATATCGGATACAAGTCAATTTATAACAGTAAACTTTAGTTATAGTTGTCTATGATCAAGCACTGTGCTCCAAGTCGTCCATAACCGCAGACACGGCTTCTCGAAAAGATTAAACCCTGCAGGGGTGCACCAAAGTATCCACAAGCACTTCAACCCTTTTTGCCAGATCAGTTAACATACACCCATCGGTATGTCGGCGGGGCCTAAGTCATGACGTTTCCCGACCCAAAGCAAGTACATGGGGGCCACCCCACTAAGTCGAACCCGCAACAAAGTCGGCCGGTCTCCGAGACGGACTTAGGGTTTGGGTAGACGGCTGTGAACGACTGGGAACCCGAAAACTCGGGGTGTCGACACCGCGGAATCGTGTCCCGATCCTAAACAGTACAGTGTGCTATCCATCGCACAATCGTAAATAAAGCAGTAAAGCATGGCATAAGTACAGGATAGTAATAAAACCCCAAACTAGTTTGTGGCCCCCAGTACAATACTTTGAAATCAGGTACTAATCAATGGGGGCCCATATCTCCCCACATGTGGTTAGCGCGCTCGATCTCGGAACAGGTGTCAAGAACTCGGGGTCCTACGGGACACAAGTGGGCGGTCGGAAAACCAAATATTATCTATCACCCACCGGTGCCTCTGCTTACCTACTTCAATTTTAGTTATTAAACAATAATTAAAGTGAAAGATAATTAAAGCCATGATCATCTCCCACATCAGACATGTGGCAAACTCCAACAACTGTGGTACTTGACGACATGCAACAGCATTGAGCAAGCGACTACGATGCGCAAGTCCAACTAACTACCAAACAACAGGTAATAGGATGTGTCCAAGGCAATATATGGCTGCAAGGGATATCTCGGTTACGGAAACTAGAGCATCGCAACACAGATAGCAATAGATCAACAGGAGGGAATAAATACTATCAAAGTAAGATAGGTAGAAAGGGGGAGGTGCTCGCCTGAAAACATTGTCGAAGGTTCATCCGAAGATCGGGTCGACACTCGCATCAACTCATCGGCCTAATCCGCGAAGAAGCAAAACACTAGAAGAAACACCGGATGCACTATTTAATACTACGCAAAATATCAGGCATGATGCATGTATGATGTATGGCATGGCAAAGATGCGATGCAAATAGGCCATATTAAGCGGAACCGGGGTCCCGACATTTAAATATATGGTTCAAGTTATTTAGAACCCCCGCAATTAAATGTTGTCTTAACATGGCAAAATATAGCACCGGTTCGCTACACAAATTTAAATGAGGCCAATATAAGGCTGGATTTGCCCGCATATGGGCCCCATATTTAATTATAAGGTGAATCGGCATAAGGCCCCCAAACCACATGGCAATATGCATGCAAGTATGACAATTCAATATGCATCAATTTGTTATTACATTTATAAAAATAGGGCTCGAGAAAAGGGGGCACACATTAGGGTTCGGCAGATCTTGTGGTTCCGGGGTTCGGGGTTCGGTCTCAGGGTTCAGGGTTCGACGGGATCGGTCTCGGCAGCAACATTCTCGAATCACGGAGTAGATCTTGTCGCATCCGGGTTCTCGGCGAGCTCGGCGTCCGGGAAGGAGTACTTGTCGCACCGGGGTCTCGGTGTCCGGGGTGAAGTACTTGGCGTCCTCAAGGGAGTACTAGGCGTATCCGAGGGGGAACTTGAAGCCCGCGATGGAGATCTTGCCGGTCCATGACGAAGATCTTGGAATAGGGTGCCGTTTGGTTCGGTGCCGATCTTGCATAGTTTCCGGGTCTCGACTCGTGTTGGTCTGGTCGTTAGCCGAACTTGGCATCGTGGCGGTTACTTCTCGTGGCGTCGGCCTTGTAGTCCGAGAGGGCGGGGTACGCCGTGATCGGTCTTTAGGGGTCCGAAAGTTGATCTTGGTGTTCCGGGCATCTTCGGTCCTCGGATCCGAGAGGATTCGGGGTCTTAATGTTCCATGTAGACGGCCTTGATGTCCCGGCTTTGGTGTCCCTGAAGGAGAACTCGAGGTATCACGGTTCCGTTGTCGTCGGCAACTTGAATTAGGCATCGACCTTGCGCGGATCTTCGGGTTCTCGGGGTGCATGCGCTGGTGCTGCGGCGGACGCGAGGTCACCGGCTCGCTGGGTGGTGCGAACGGTCACCAGGACCAGGGCGACGGGAAGGCGCTCGAGGACACGAGCCAGGCGCAGCACAGGAGAGGGCGCACGGCGCACGGGGTCGGGCGGCACCGGCAGAGGCGAGGCAGGGCCGGCGTCGGGCTCGGCGGGGCGAACGGCGAGGCGGGGGAGGGAGGCCGGAGGCTGTGGCGCTCGCCGGAGAGGCAGACGCGGCAAGGAGGAGGCGGCGACGGAGGAGGCCGCGATGACGGAGGCCGACGGTGGGTCCGGAGGCGGAGGCGCAGCCGGTGGCGCAGGCGCGCTCGCCGGAGGACAGAGGGGAGGGGGCGTGCCGGAGAGGAGGGCGGAGGAGCGAGGGCGGCGAATGGAGGAGGGCCGACGGCGGCGCGCGGGGCGCCGAGGGGGAGCACCTGGCGGCGGGGCGAGGAGCTCGAGGGGCGGTCCGGCGAGATGCGGGCGGGCTCCGGGGAGGCGGTAGCGCGAGAAGGGGAGCGGCGCGGGGCTGGCGCTGCCGGAGAGAGGCGCTGGGTGAGGGAGGTTGGAGCAGGGGGCGGCGGCCTGGGCGCCGGAGGGGAGGGCGGTGGGGCGAGCCGGCAGAGAGGAAGAAAGGTGGAGACGCGGGTGGGGAGAGGAGGCGCGTGGGGGAGGAGAGAGGTGGTGGTGGGACCGGTGGGGTCGGGCCAGGGGCGGTGGACCAGGGCGTGGGGCTGTGGTGGGGGTGAGGGAGAGCTGAGGCCAGGAAGTGGGGACGGGTGCGCCGGTGGGGCCGGGCTGTCGGTGAGGAAGAGAGAGGGGGTAGGAGGGACTGGGGTGAGAGAGGGAGAGAGGAGTGGGGGGCTGGCATGTGGGAGGCGAGGTGGCAGCAGATGAGTGGTGGGGAGGAGGGAGAGAGGTGAGGTGGCGAGAGAGGATTGGGTGGGGTGAGGTGGCTGGAGGGGTGGGTAGACTAGGTTGGGTAGTTTTAGGATTTTGGTGGACCGATTGTTTTTGTACGGGGGTGGTCGTCTGGGTCGAATCGGCCTGTTCGACTGCCCCCACTAAAATATTTAAATAATTTATTTATTCCAAACAGACTTTTGCAAACCGATAGCAAACAAAACAAAATAATCCGATGTACCGGGTTTTGCGTTTGACAAAGACGGGGCGTTTAGAAGACAAAAACAGGTTTTCCGCAAATAGTTTTATGCGAACAAATGCAAGATGATGACGATGCTCAAATGCAATGTGGCATGATGGCATGAGCATGCGGTCATGATGATGCAATGCACAAAAAAAACGCGGTTTTCTAATAGTGGTTTTGCGGGATGCCACAGTTACCATGCCAATTATATGCCTTAAGCATATGTGATCTTACCCACTTGATAACCCAATCCTAGTTTTATTTGCAAGCTTCTACTTTTTTCTTTATCAAAGCTTTAACTTAGAGTTGACTTAAGTGACTTATAGATCCTAGAAAAATATATTTGAAGGTTGCATAAAGAGCATAAAATTTGGCCTAAGTTAGAAACCTTGATATCATCCTAAGATATAAGGTTGTACTTAGTTGGAACTTCATTAGTTTACCACCCCTCATTAGTAGTTATCCCCACTTGTAGATGCTAGTGGTAAGCATAAAACTTGATCAACTTTAGATGGGAATACTTGGTGATAATGGTTATGAAAACCTTAGAATGATGGATCATTCTACTGAGATGTTTTGACATGTGTTTCCGAACACCAGCTGATTTTGGTGATGAAAATGTTGAGGCATGAGCCTTAGCCCTTTATAAAACTGATGGTTGTCTGGATGCGATACCATTCCAATTTTATCGTACTACCACAATACCCGAAGATTGGGTAGGGCTTGACTGGAAACTTATATACCTTAGTATTATTTCCCTCACGGCCAAGGTCTGAGCTGAGGCTACCTTGTGAAGATTGTCCACCTGTGCAGTACTTAAGATGACAGTTGATCATGGTTGGGAGGCCAAACTCATAGGAGAGGTGCTTATACTAGGGCGTGTAATTGAAAGGTTAGGATTGATTATCCGTATACTGAGTATGGTAAATTCAGGATTTGTTCCCAACGGATGTATCGAATGTTGTGGTGAAAGTGTACAATCTCTGCAGAGTGTCAAACTATTCGAATAGCCGCGTCCGCGGTTATGGACAGTTGGAGTGGCCATATTGTTCCCCCGTCAGATGTTTTCAAAATGACTTGTGAAATGAATTGAGACTTTGACTTGACCACAACAGGGTTGTGCTATGAAATACAAGTTCCCACTTAGGTGTTATAAACTTCAACTAGCTCTCTCGCTTCTTAACTTAGTAGAGATAAATCTGGCCTTTGCAAAACAACCCTAGAGCTTAGTGTCATTATCCAAAAACCCTTTTACTTGTTAGTATTAGTTTGCGAGTACTTTAAGAGTACTCATGGATTTGTCTCTGGCTATTCCCGTGGCCAGACTATGAAGAGGAGTACCTGGAGGATGGACCCCAGGAAGGTTACGACAACTAGGATCATCTCTCATCGTCAGCATTGCCTGTGACCCCGAAGATGGAGCTTTGTCTACGCTACCGTTATTATTACGTATTCTGCTGCTTGAAGTTGTTTTAAGAACTGGATCATGAGATCCTTATTTGTGTAAAGACCTTATGTATGGTTTGTAATGGATGATGTACTGTGGTATCCAATTCTGTTATGTCTCGCAAAAATGGTAATCCTGGGATTGCGATGTATGGCATAACAGGCATCTGGGATTAAAAATCTGGGTGTTGACACCTGTCCATTTCTAAAAACAAGATGTATATTTTTAGTCTAACCAATTATGTAGGCAAAACATAAATATCTAGAATACCAAATTAATATCAATAACCAATAGAATATATTTTTATAGGTCATAATAGACTTATCTGTAAGATTGGTCAAACTTACACGATGTTTATTTATAGGTAAAAATGTACGCATTGGTTTTAGGAACGGGCGTTGCATTATTGATCATTCAATAATATCAACCATGGTTGTCAAATAGATCGGCTAAAAGCAATCGCCAGACCATCCAAGTTGGACATGCCCCGTGGCAGTTCTCTCCGTAAGTCTACCATCCACCGTATGACCATGCATCGCATCATATGACCCAACAACTAAAGAAAGATACTATTTTTTTAAAAAATAGTATTTCTAGAGCGTGTTTGATAGCCTGTATTTCCTCGAGACAGGCCGACAGACGACAAAATAGCCCGATTGGATGCCTGCAGGACCCACGCATTGTGGCCGACACGAGTCTTAAAGGTCGAGAGGCAGGACCAGTGATAACGTCCGAATCGGTCGTTTTTCTAGAGCCTCGCTCAGGCGAGCCAAAAAACTCTTTGGTGCTCGCATGGGCAACAGGAGGGAGGTGGATCGTCCCTTCTGAAATACGCGCCATAGATCCCCTCATCGCCCACTTCTCTGCCTCTCCACTCTTCCATTGCCGATGAAGAATCTCTCGATCGCCATCGACGTCGGTAGTCACAGGCGAAGAAGGAGATCTGAGCGACCTCAACATATGCGTCTTCGTCGGCCATACGCGCTGCTTCGTGTTAACAATCTTCTGCATCAGGTCGGTAGTGGCGGTAAGCTCTACCCCTTCTTATCCGAGACATGTTGACGGTAGATCTGTAGATAGATGTTTATGGATAGGGTTCTCTATGGCATGCGTTGTAGATCTGCATTTCTAGGGTATTTTTGACTAGGTGTTTACTATTGATGCTCCATTTTGTTCTTGGGAATATCGGCCGGCCATTTCTTGGCTTCCTGTTCTTATCTTATGGTTGAAGTGATGACAGATCTTGCATAAAGAGTTGTCGATGACTAAATTGTGTGTGTTATGCACTTTTGGGATGGAGTTATTGAACCAAGTGGTATGTACAATACTTGTGCATTCGATCAGGTTTACTAACTTCATCTCTAAAAAAGTTATGTGTCCAATGCCACATGCCGGAAGAATTTGAATCTTTATAACACGCACTATACGAGGCAATGTTTCCACTTCTCTAAAGTGGCAATGTTTAGGACAGTTCCATACAGGGTCGGCTCTGGGTTTTTGGAGGCCCTGGGCGAACTTCATTAATAGGCCCAACATATAAAAAAGCCGATTTCATACAAAAATTGTATACAGTTTTGTATGTCCATAAACAACAATTTCATTTGCATCAAATATCAGATAAATTATCTTGCTTTTATTTTGAACCAAATAACATACTAGAATTTACAAAGAAAAAAGAGAGCTTACTTGCTAACAAGCTCCAAGTTTTCAATAGTCATGAAGATTTTTCCACTTTCCTGCATTTTGTGTTGCAAAGCCAATAATGACAGTGTTTTCTTTTTTCCTCTTATTTGTTTTGTCACAACCTGATAAATAATTTTTGGGCAACATGTTTACAAGAAAATTTAGAGAGGACGCCTGATAGGCCATGACTGAATTTGACTAGCTTCTTCAGTTACCGACGCAGCGAATGTGCGAACGCTAAAGGATGGATCGGCCGCAAGTATATTGTAATAAAAGATAAACCATCAAGGATTTGAGATCGAGAACACAAAATAGTACCTCGGTCAAGCTAATTGAAATTTTGATCTCACAATTACCTCCCACTCTCCCTAATTCGTTGTTCTATTCTAGTCCGTAGCAGCGGCCGGCCGTGTGTCAGCCTAGGGTCATCAGAGCCAGGGTCGCGTGCCTGCTAGGTAGATTCGGTCGTGCTAATACAAAGGCAAGTGCTAGGCATACCCCGGACGATGGAAAAGCTTTCATCATCCTGCTTTTCGTGCTGACACGTGTTTATTTGCTGCAAAACATCCCGTGTTTGTTGTTCTCGCTTTTGCTTTCGAAGTAAAAAAACGGTTCGTTTTAGAAATAAAACGTCTCGCCAGAGACCTCGCCGGAGACCATGTAGCAAAAAAATTGTGTTAATGCAGCAAAACTGACTTCGCCGGAGACATTGTCGGAAAAATTCGCTGGTGACTCTCGCCGGAGACCTTGTAGCAAAAAGTTGACACTGTTGTAGCAAAAAAATCTTCTAATGTAGCAAAAAAACTACTTCGTCGAAGACATCGCCGGAGACTTATCTAGACACCTCGTCGGAGACATCATCAGGGATGTCGCGTAGCAAAAAAATTACTGATATTGTAGCAAAACTAAAAAATAAATGTAGCAAAAAAATAACAAAAATGTAGCAAAAACCGAATTCGCCAAAGATATTGTCGCAAAAACATGCTATGTAGCAAAATAGTCCGTCACATGTAGCAACACCGACAGTCGCATGTAGCAAATTTGATCACCGCAGGTAACAAAAAATGGCCAACGTGGAAGGGAGCAGCATCGTTGTTCACTGGAGCAACGCCAATTCAGGTCGAGATTGGCAGGGCAAGATGATGGAGGTGGGTGCCGAAGGGGAGAGGTACCGATCGACGGAGGACGGCACGGGAACGGAGGACGACCCGGCGGAGGAGGAGGCGTGCGGCGGCGGGGCAGAGGTCGCCAGAGAGGAAGGTCGCCGGGGCTGGGGTCGCCGGAGACGGAGGCGGAGGTCACCGGGGCGGGGGTCGCCGGAGACGGAGGCAGAGGTCACCGGGACGGGGGTCGCCGGAGACGGAGGCGGAGGTCACCGGGGCGGGGGTCGCCGGAGACGGAGGCGGAGGTCGCTGGGAGGAGGCGGAGATCGCTGGAGCGCGAGGAGGGATAAGGAAGAAGTTGACCAACGCAAGACGTGGGCCAGCGTATGACTCGCGTGAGATCCGGATCCGGACGATGGATCTCCGGGGGATTACCATCATTTTCCTAATACAAAACAGGAAAAGCGAACGAAGCGGTGGAGAGCCTTTCTACGGCCGTGCGTACTGTCTGGGCTTGTATCTTTTCTTCTACTCCCTGTATATGCAGATAGGTAGTATTATGCATCAATACAAGGCTTTATAGGTATACGTGTACTTCTACTTGTGTTCTGGGCCCCTATTTCGGCTGGGCCCAAGGCCGTCGCCCCTCTTGTCCTGAGCCAGAGTCGGCACTGGTTCCATATGCAACAATGCTTGCACTTTTCTGAACTGGAAGTATTTAGGACTGTTACACATGAAGTAATATTTCCACTTTTTTTAACTATCGATGATTTGTACCTAGTATTTTTCCCAAAGAGGGAAACTATGGATTGCTATCATTCCTCTATTTGTTTTGCCAAAGATTAAAAAGTCACACAATGTGATTTCAGGGAAAGGTGATCGAACCTAGCTATGTGTACAAGCCATATTGCTTATGCATGCGATTTAGTTCGCTCATCATCCCTAAAAATATTGTGTACATATATGAAGTGTGGCATCCCGCAAATCACTACTAGAAAATCGCGTTGTTTTTGTGCATTGCATCATCATGACCGCATGCTCATGTCATCATGCCACATTGCGTTTGAGCATCGTCATCATCTTGCATTTGTTCGCATAAAACTATTTTTGAAAAGCTTGGTTTTGTTTTCTAAACGCTCCGTCTTAATTCAAACGCAAAATCCGGGTCTCCGGATTAGTTTATTTTGTCTGCTATCGGTTTGCAGAAGCCTTGTTTTAAACAATAAAATATTAAATTATTTTTAGTGAGGCAGTCGGCCGATTCGACCCGAACGACCACCCCCGGAATAAAATCGGTCCACCCATAATCCTAAAGCTACCCAACCTAATCTACCCACACCCCCTCCACCTCACCCCAGCCACTCGCGGCTCGCCACCTCACCCCATCTCTCTCCCTCAACCAATCCCCATCTGCCACCTAGACCAAACCCACCCCCACCCAACACACGCACACCCCACAGCCCAACCCTGGCCCCACTCTCATGCCTCCACCTGGACACACCCTCCCTCACCCAGCCACACACCCGACGCACACCTCCCCACCCCTGCCTCTCTCCCTGGGCCCACCCGCGGGTCCCACACACCACGCACGCACTCACACGCGACCCACGCGCTCGTCCCCAACCTCCCTCTCCCATCTTCCTCCCCTCCGGCGCTCCGCTCGCCCTCTCCTCAACCGCGCCGCCCACCTCGCTCGCCTCCCCTCCTCTGCGTCCTCTCCGGCGCCCGCCACCGTCCGGCGACCCCCTCTCGCCTTCTCGCCTCCGCGCTCGCCAGCGCCTGCCGCCGCTCAGCGTCGCCGCCTCCACCTCCCTTCCCCACCGCTCACCTCGCTCCAACCCAGCGGGCCGCGCCCCGCTCCGGCACCGCTGGCCCCGCCGCCTAGCCGCGCCCCCCCTCCATCTCCTTCCGCCTGCCCGCAACCGCCCGGTGCCCTCCTCCCGCGCCGTCCCTCTCGCCAGCGTCCGCACCGCCTCCACCGCGAACCCTCCTCCCCGCCTCTGCTCCGGCAGCCGCGACGCTCCGCCGAGCCGCCTCTCCTTCCCCCTCTGCAAGCCGCACCCTCCAGCGACCGCCGCCCCTCCCCGCCGATGTGCCCCTCGCCGCCGGAGCCTCCCGCGCGTCGCCGGCGACCACGACGACCGCCCCGCCTCCTCCACCGCGTCTGCGCCGCCGCCGCGCGAGCTCACTGCTCCGCCCCGCCTCACCGCCGCCGCCGAGCCCCGGCCTCCTCCGCCGCCACGCTCCCACCCCGCAGCCTCCTCCGGCGCGTCCCCACCCCGCGCCGCCGCCGCGTCCGCTCCGGCCCGAGCTCCCTGCAGCCTCCTCCTCCCGCACCGCCCGCGTCTCCTCTCCGCGTCCGCCGCCTCTCCCCTCCGCCGGCCGCCTCGAGCCCTCCCCGTCGGTCCCCTCCGCGCGTCCGCTCCGGCCCGAGCACGGCCTTCCTCTCCGGCCGCAGGCCGCCAGCGCCGTTCTCGAGCCTCGCTTCCTCGCTGGCCGCGCCCCTCCGTCGAGCCGCCGTGGCCCTCTGCCGTGACCTCGCTGCCCGCTGAGGCTGCTCCGCCACCTCGTGCGCCTGCGCGCCCTTCCCCCCCCCGAGCTGTCTCCTGTAGCGCGTCGTCCCCGGCTCACCTGCAAGTGGCCAACGTCCTCTCTGGGCACGCCTTGGCCGCCCCCGTGCGTGTTTGTGTTCTTGTGGTGCTGCGATGTGGGTGCCGCCCTCCAAAGACAAGGTCGACACCGACACGACAATCGAAGCCACGAGAGACCTCAAGTTCCCCTACATGGACAAGAAGATCGCCTACCCGGACTCAAGGTCGACAAGCTCGTCTTCACGGAACCCGAAGATCTTCTAAGGGAGAACATCAAGTAGTCCACCGACACCCGACCCCGAACCCGAGTTCTTCGACGCGACGACAAGATCTCCTACATGGGAGCCCGGAGAACCCGTACCCGAAGGCCGCGGATGCGACATGATCTTCTTCTCGGACGCCAAGATTCGTCGAGAGCCCGGAACGACAAGTACTCCCTCGAGGACGCCGAGTACTTCACCCCGGACACCGAGACCCCGACGCGATAAGTACTTCATCCCGAACGCCAGGACCGTCGACATGACCCGAAGACCGCGGATGCGACAAGATCTACCCCGTTATCTGAGAACGCTTCCGCCGAGACCGAGCCCCAGATCCGAACCCTGAGACCGAACCCCGGAACCCCAAGTTCGCTCTAGACCCCTCAATGTGTGAACCCCTTCCCGAAACCCTATTCTATAATATAATAAAATTGTTGCATATTAAATTGTTCGCGCATGCATATTATCATGTGGTTTGGGGGCCTTATGCCGATTCACCTCATAATTAAATATGGGGCCCATATGCGGGCAAATCTAGTCTCATATCGGCCTCATTTAAATCTGTGTAGCGAACCGGTAACTTATCTTGCCTTGTTAAACAACATTTAAATTGCGGGGTATCTAAACAACATGAACCTATTAATTAATTGTCGGGACCCCGGTTCCGCTTAAAATGATCTAATTGCATCGCACCTTTGCCATGTCATACATCATGCATGCATCATGCCCGATCTTTTGCCGTAGTATTAAATGTTGCATCCGGTGTTTATTCTAGTGTTTTGGTTCTTCGCGGATAAGGTCGTTGAGTTGATGTGAGCTTCGCCCCGATCTTCGGTTGAACCTTCGGCAATGCTTTTCAGGCGAGCATCTCCCCCTTTCTACCTATCTTACTTTTATAGTATTTATTTCCCTCCTGTTGATCTATTGCTACCTGTGTTGCGTTGCTCTAGTTTCCGTACCCGTGAAATTCCTTGCAGCCGTATATTGCCTTGGACACATCCTATTACCCGTTGTTTGGTAGATAGCTGGACTTGCGCGTCGTAGTCGCTTGCTCAATTGCTGTTGCGTGTCGTCAAGTGCCACAGTTGTTGGTGTATGGCCGCATGTTGATGTTGGAGATGATCATGGTTTTACTTATCCTTCACTTTAATTCCTGTTTAACAACTAAAATTGAAGTAAGCAAGCAGAGGCATCGGTGGGTGATAGGTAATATTTGGTTTCCGACCGCCCACTTGTGTCCCGTAGGACCCCGAGTGCTTGATACCTGTTCCTTGATTTATCACGCTATCCACATACGGGGAATTATGGGCCCCCCTTAGCCAGAGCTTGATTCAGTCTTATTTCTTGGGGCCACAAACTAGTTTGAGGTTTTATTTACGTCCTGTACTTATTCCATGCTTTACTGCTTTATTTACGATTGTGCGAGGAGCACACTGTACTATTTAGGATCGGGACACGTTTTCGCGGTGTCGACAAGCTCAGTTTTGGGTTCCCAGTCGTTCACAGCCGTCCACCCAAACCTCGGGTCCGTCTCGGAGCTAGCTTACTTCGTTGCGGGTGTACTCCAAGGGGTGGCCCCCTGAAATATTTCTGAATCCTGTGATTGCTTTGTCGTGAAAGCCTCGTTGGGTTTTGATTTGGTTTTTCCGAGGTTGATCGTGTGTGTGTTGCTATTTGTGCACCCCGGCCGGGTTAAAACTTTCTGAAAGCCGTGTCCGCGGTTATGGACGACTTGGAGCACAGTATCTCGATCATAGACAACTATAACTAAAGTAGTGCTATAAACTTGACTTTATAATGACTAGTAATCAGCTTCACTATAACGGAATGGCTAAATAAAACTGCCCACAATTGCTTGTTTGGGTTGTCGCTTGCGACCATTGTACCTGACTAGTAAGTACTGCAACTACAACGGAATGGCTAAATAAAAGTACCAACAACTACTGGGTTTTGGGTTATCTCATGCTATTTGTATCTGACTAGTAAGTGTTGCAACTATAACGGAAAGGTTAACTAAAAGTGCCCACTGCTTATTTTATCAGGATGATTATCTATAATTGACTAGTAATTGCTGCAACGATAACTGAATAGATAAAACTGCCAACTGTGTGAGTTCCTCGGTTGACTTCCTCGGGTGGTCTCGAGGGGGAAACACCAGGATGGGTTGTTTGGTGGTAATGTCAGGTTGGTTCCGAATAGGTCTTTCTTATCCCTCTCTGATTGTCGCCAGTTGTATCGAGTCTCTAAAGGTTGTTTAGTGCATGCTGCCGCTGCCGCTTCAGTCCACCATACCTATGTAGGCGAGGACCGCCGAATTCTAGTCTCGCCGTGTACTGGCCTCAGTACTGACGCTCCTCTTTTTCCTTTGCCCTTTGTCGGCAACCCTTTTGTTTAAGCAGGTTTGAGATCGACGCCGTTAGCAGGGTTACCCTTCCGGCTTGGCCTGGGCAGGGTTATGGACGCCATTGGTTATCCTTCAGGGCTCTTAGCCCCATTTGCATCTTGTCCGTAGTCGGACGCTCTATCATTTTCAAGGTGATCTGGATCTTTGTATATTATATCTGTATTCTTGACTCATTGAGTCGCTGTTATATATATCTGTTCTGTGGGTCCCATCGAGGGCTGTTGTGTAATGTTATTACTTCGTTTTCCACCCGCACGAAAGTGCCTGGTGGGCACCTTTGAATCGTTTCTATGCGGGTTTGGCGGGAATCGCTAAAACTTGCATAGGTCCGATTCTGAGGGTGTTACAGAGTGGTATCAGAGCTCAGCAGTTACGATACCCCACAAGTTCAGCCTGTAGGATAACCTAGCTAACAGCCAAAGTAGAGTGTCAAAACTATTTTTGCAAAATCGTTTGGATAATTCTGATTAGGTCTGATTTTACTCCTTACCCCTCTGCTGTTCTCCTCTTACCTTTACGTGTTTTGAATCCGCTCTCGTCTCTTTCTTCGAGTCCAGGAATTCTCGTGGTTGGGTTTCCGTCGTGCCTTCAGGGTTTCGCTTCCTCCTTTGGTAACGGTGTTCTACCATCCGGTGTTCTTGCTGTCTGAGGAATCCGTCTACGGTGTTACCATTCTTTATTCCTTGTTTGTGCCTTCCGGTGTTTTCCGACGCGATGATATCCTCTACGCCAGATCCGATGCAGAGTCTGCATCACTCCTTTGTTCCTGAACCTCACTTGTCGAGATCTTCAGTCTGATTCCGAGAATGGTTGCACTCTTTTCCTAGTGATTGTGCAGAGTAATAGTTTGGATGCGTGATGGATTGGCCCCCATGCCGACTACCCCTTCTATTCGCTTTTGTACATTGAAGTGGATGAGAATGCATCGGTCCTCTTTTCCTATCGAAGCTAGAGGTGGCTTTTATTTGTTGATGCCTCTATCTTTGACCTTTTGTTCCCGGAGTGTTCCCTCGATGATCACGGACAACGACCTCTTGTTAGTGGTGTCGCGAGGATCTACACGAAGCGCGAAGGATCAGATCGCCGACCTTCTTTCCGGTACCATGAGGCGGATCTCGAGGGCGAGATCCATTGTTAGTGGTGTCGAATTGTGGCATCCCGCAAAACCACTACTAGAAAATCGCGTTGTTTTTGTGCATTGCATCATCATGACCGCATGCTCATGTCATCATGCCACATTGCGTTTGAGCATCGTCATCATCTTGCATATGTTCGCATAAAACTATTTTTGAAAAGCCTGGTTTTGTTTTCTAAACGCCCCGTCTTAATTCAAACGCAAAACCCGGGTCTCCGGATTAGTTTATTTTGTCTGCTATCGGTTTGCAGAAGCCTTGTTTTAAACAATAAAATATTAAATTATTTTTAGTGAGGCAGTCGGCCGATTCGACCCGAACGACCACCCCCGGAATAAAATCGGTCCACCCATAATCCTAAAGCTACCCAACCTAATCTACCCACACCCCCTCCACCTCACCCCAGCCACTCGCGGCTCGCTACCTCACCCCATCTCTCTCCCTCAACCAATCCCCATCTGCCACCTAGACCAAACCCACCCCCACCCAACACACGCACACCCCACAGCCCAACCCTGGCCCCACTCTCATGCCTCCACCTGGACACACCCTCCCTCACCCAGCCACACACCCGACGCACACCTCCCCACCCCTGCCTCTCTCCCTGGGCCCACCCGCGGGTCCCACACACCACGCACGCACTCACACGCGACCCACGCGCTCGTCCCCAACCTCCCTCTCCCATCTTCCTCCCCTCCGGCGCTCCGCTCGCCCTCTCCTCAACCGCGCCGCCCACCTCGCTCGCCTCCCCTCCTCTGCGTCCTCTCCGGCGCCCGCCACCGTCCGGCGACCCCCTCTCGCCTTCTCGCCTCCGCGCTCGCCAGCGCCTGCCGCCGCTCAGCGTCGCCGCCTCCACCTCCCTTCCCCACCGCTCACCTCGCTCCAACCCAGCGGGCCGCGCCCCGCTCCGGCACCGCTGGCCCCGCCGCCTAGCCGCGCCCCCCCTCCATCTCCTTCCGCCTGCCCGCAACCGCCCGGTGCCCTCCTCCCGCGCCGTCCCTCTCGCCAGCGTCCGCACCGCCTCCACCGCGAACCCTCCTCCCCGCCTCTGCTCCGGCAGCCGCGACGCTCCGCCGAGCCGCCTCTCCTTCCCCCTCTGCAAGCCGCACCCTCCAGCGACCGCCGCCCCTCCCCGCCGCTGTGCCCCTCGCCGCCAGAGCCTCCCGCGCGTCGCCGGCGACCACGACGACCGCCCCGCCTCCTCCACCGCGTCTGCGCCGCCGCCGCGCGAGCTCACTGCTCCGCCCCGCCTCACCGCCGCCGCCGAGCCCCGGCCTCCTCCGCCGCCACGCTCCCACCCCGCAGCCTCCTCCGGCGCGTCCCCACCCCGCGCCGCCGCCGCGTCCGCTCCGGCCCGAGCTCCCTGCAGCCTCCTCCTCCCGCACCGCCCGCGTCTCCTCTCCGCGTCCGCCGCCTCTCCCCTCCGCCGGCCGCCTCGAGCCCTCCCCGTCGGTCCCCTCCGCGCGTCCGCTCCGGCCCGAGCACGGCCTTCCTCTCCGGCCGCAGGCCGCCAGCGCCGTTCTCGAGCCTCGCTTCCTCGCTGGCCGCGCCCCTCCGTCGAGCCGCCGTGGCCCTCTGCCGTGACCTCGCTTCCCGCTGAGGCTGCTCCGCCACCTCGTGCGCCTGCGCGCCCTTCCCCCCCCCGAGCTGTCTCCTGTAGCGCGTCGTCCCCGGCTCACCTGCAAGTGGCCAACGTCCTCTCTGGGCACGCCTTGGCCGCCCCCGTGCGTGTTTGTGTTCTTGTGGTGCTGCGATGTGGGTGCCGCCCTCCAAAGACAAGGTCGACACCGACACGACAATCGAAGCCACGAGAGACCTCAAGTTCCCCTACATGGACAAGAAGATCGCCTACCCGGACTCAAGGTCGACAAGCTCGTCTTCACGGAACCCGAAGATCTTCTAAGGGAGAACATCAAGTAGTCCACCGACACCCGACCCCGAACCCGAGTTCTTCGACGTGACGACAAGATCTCCTACATGGGAGCCCGGAGAACCCGTACCCGAAGGCCGCGGATGCGACATGATCTTCTTCTCGGACGCCAAGATTCGTCGAGAGCCCGGAACGACAAGTACTCCCTCGAGGACGCCGAGTACTTCACCCCGGACACCGAGACCCCGACGCGACAAGTACTTCATCCCGAACGCCAGGACCATCGACATGACCCGAAGACCGCGGATGCGACAAGATCTACCCCGTTATCTGAGAACGCTTCCGCCGAGACCGAGCCCCAGATCCGAACCCTGAGACCGAACCCCGAACCCCAGAACCCCAAGTTCGTCGAGACCCCTCAATGTGTGAACCCCTTCCCGAAACCCTATTCTATAATATAATAAAATTGTTGCATATTAAATTGTTCGCGCATGCATATTATCATGTGGTTTGGGGGCCTTATGCCGATTCACCTCATAATTAAATATGGGGCCCATATGCGGGCAAATCTAGTCTCATATCGGCCTCATTTAAATCTGTGTAGCGAACCGGTAACTTATCTTGCCTTGTTAAACAACATTTAAATTGCGGGGTATCTAAACAACATGAACCTATTAATTAATTGTCGGGACCCCGGTTCCGCTTAAAATGATCTAATTGCATCGCACCTTTGCCATGTCATACATCATGCATGCATCATGCCCGATCTTTTGCCGTAGTATTAAATGTTGCA
This sequence comes from Avena sativa, assembly GCA_916181665.1. Classification (NCBI taxonomy): domain Eukaryota; kingdom Viridiplantae; phylum Streptophyta; class Magnoliopsida; order Poales; family Poaceae; genus Avena; species Avena sativa. Next base: position 146,332,047 of record OV702283.1, on the reverse strand, counting down.
TCCGGTGTTTATTCTAGTGTTTTGGTTCTTCGCGGATAAGGTCGTTGAGTTGATGTGAGCTTCGCCCCGATCTTCGGTTGAACCTTCGGCAATGCTTTTCAGGCGAGCATCTCCCCCTTTCTACCTATCTTACTTTTATAGTATTTATTTCCCTCCTGTTGATCTATTGCTACCTGTGTTGCGTTGCTCTAATTTCCGTACCCGTGAAATTCCTTGCAGCCGTATATTGCCTTGGACACATCCTATTACCCGTTGTTTGGTAGATAGCTGGACTTGCGCGTCGTAGTCGCTTGCTCAATTGTTGTTGCGTGTCGTCAAGTGCCACAGTTGTTGGTGTATGGCCGCATGTTGATGTTGGAGATGATCATGGTTTTACTTATCCTTTACTTTAATTCCTGTTTAACAACTAAAATTGAAGTAAGTAAGCAGAGGCATCGGTGGGTGATAGATAATATTTGGTTTCCGACCGCCCACTTGTGTCCCGTAGGACCCCGAGTGCTTGATACCTGTTCCTTGATTTATCGCGCTATCCACATACGGGGAATTATGGGCCCCCCTTAGCCAGAGCTTGATTCAGTCTTATTTCTTGGGGCCACAAACTAGTTTGAGGTTTTATTTACGATCCTGTACTTATTCCATGCTTTACTGCTTTATTTACGATTGTGCGAGGAGCACACTGTACTATTTAGGATCGGGACACGTTTTCGCGGTGTCGACAAGCTCAGTTTTGGGTTCCCAGTCGTTCACAGCCGTCCACCCAAACCTCGGGTCCGTCTCGGAGCTAGCTTACTTCGTTGCGGGTGTACTCCAAGGGGTGGCCCCCTGAAATATTTCTGAATCCTGTGATTGCTTTGTCGTGAAAGCCTCGTTGGGTTTTGATTTGGTTTTTCCGAGGTTGATCGTGTGTGTGTTGCTATTTGTGCACCCCGGCCGGGTTAAAACTTTCTGAAAGCCGTGTCCGCGGTTATGGACGACTTGGAGCACAGTATCTCGATCATAGACAACTATAACTAAAGTAGTGCTATAAACTTGACTTTATAATGACTAGTAATCAGCTTCACTATAACGGAATGGCTAAATAAAACTGCCCACAATTGCTTGTTTGGGTTGTCGCTTGCGACCATTGTACCTGACTAGTAAGTACTGCAACTACAACGGAATGGCTAAATAAAAGTACCAACAACTACTGGGTTTTGGGTTATCTCATGCTATTTGTATCTGACTAGTAAGTGTTGCAACTATAACGGAAAGGTTAACTAAAAGTGCCCACTGCTTATTTTATCAGGATGATTATCTATAATTGACTAGTAATTGCTGCAACGATAACTGAATAGATAAAACTGCCAACTGTGTGAGTTCCTCGGTTGACTTCCTCGGGTGGTCTCGAGGGGGAAACACCAGGATGGGTTGTTTGGTGGTAATGTCAGGTTGGTTCCGAATAGGTCTTTCTTATCCCTCTCTGATTGTCGCCAGTTGTATCGAGTCTCTAAAGGTTGTTTAGTGCATGCTGCCGCTGCCGCTTCAGTCCACCATACCTATGTAGGCGAGGACCGCCGAATTCTAGTCTCGCCGTGTACTGGCCTCAGTACTGACGCTCCTCTTTTTCCTTTGCCCTTTGTCGGCAACCCTTTTGTTTAAGCAGGTTTGAGATCGACGCCGTTAGCAGGGTTACCCTTCCGGCTTGGCCTGGGCAGGGTTATGGACGCCATTGGTTATCCTTCAGGGCTCTTAGCCCCATTTGCATCTTGTCCGTAGTCGGACGCTCTATCATTTTCAAGGTGATCTGGATCTTTGTATATTATATCTGTATTCTTGACTCATTGAGTCGCTGTTATATATATCTGTTCTGTGGGTCCCATCGAGGGCTGTTGTGTAATGTTATTACTTCGTTTTCCACCCGCACGAAAGTGCCTGGTGGGCACCTTTGAATCGTTTCTATGCGGGTTTGGCGGGAATCGCTAAAACTTGCATAGGTCTGATTCTGAGGGTGTTACATGAAGCAACGTATCTTACACTTTCTAACTGTTTTATGTTCTGCCGATGAGGACCTAGTTATGGTTGGATGATCATGTTATTTCTTTATGTTGCTAAGCATGTTTTTTCCTACTTGCAGGCTTTAAAGACTGACGACCTGGGGGATGCTGACAAGGGCTCCAGCAAGAGGTTGAAAAAAATAGGAATGCCGACCAATGTTGGCCACTAGAATGGGGGAGTAACTCCAACCCAGTTCCGCAAGGTGCTATCAACACCTGTTCTAGGATTGCTTCCTAGCTTAGATGCATTCATGCCTTATTGGATAGAGTTTCATACAAGATTACCTTGAATACTATGACCGGCTGCCAATGTGACATCATGATCAATGATGTCGATGAAAAAGCTTGCTTCGATCAAGATTGGCCTACTTTTGCTCTAGCTCATGACCTAAAGATCGGTTACCTGCCGAGCTTCAAGAAGATCTTTCCAAAGGTGTACAAGGTGGTCATCTACGACTACAATCAAGCTGAGAGTGTCAAGAGGTGCCCTCACCGTTCAGAAGCATTCAAGAGGATCGTCGATTAGTAGTGAGTTTTGTCTTCTGGCATGTTGGTGTTAGTCCTTGTGGTTTTAGTAAGTAGTGCATATTGTGGTGAACTCCAATACTTTCAATCCCTGTCGTGAACTTGTGTCTTCATCATCGTCAACTAGTAATCTATGAAGTAGTAATCTGATCTATATTATCTTGTTTCGTAGTTGGTAACTTCTCATCTCTCTATGAAAGAGGTTAAGATAGTAACAATGGTGCAGGCAACCAAACACACTGCAAACTACAGTAGCCTTGCGTTTAGACAACCAAATAGCAGAATTCATGTATTTGCTAGATGAAAAAAAATGCGATGCTAACGAGATGCACAATATGGTCCAACCTCTGTTTCCTCTAGCCCTGCCCACCAGCATCCTACCAGGATGTGCCGAGAAACTAACGCAAGCTACCAAACACGTAGCTAACTTCAAGAATGGATCAGCACACATGCATCATTATTGACGTGTCCAATCAGTAGTCTAACTCAATTTTTTTATCTTTAAAGTTAAGTTTTAAACCTGGAATTTAGAATTTCCATCTCCAAAGTCAAGTTCCGAGCCTAGATCTCCTAGGATCCATCGGCCAATTAACGTTCGATCCCCAAAAATACAACGAATGTGACAATAATAGTGTATTTATATTGTTATGCCACAACAACAAGCAATTTATGAAATTACAAACCATGCAATAGACAATTCGCACAAACTACAAGAGCATGCCCCTGAACCAATTAATTGAGAAAATAAACCATCAACATCTTTCCACCTTTGTTTCGTCCACCTACCTCTACCCTTCTTCCTTCTCGTCGTGGTGTCGTCTTTAGTTGCTCAACTTGAAACATCTGCCCATGGACCTTGGAAAAACAGAGAGCTCAGACTTGAAACCATGGGCGGGCACAGGATATTTTCAATGGGTATTCAGAGTAAAAACACAATGCAAAACATGAAGGTTTTTTAAAAAAATCAGTACAGAAGTACATGCGCAAAGATCCGCAAACTGTTCAATATAAATAGAATGGTTCACGATATCATCACAGCATAGTAGAGAAATTGCGTGGAAATTGTTCAATATCAAACATATAGGTTCACATATATATTTTCTATAACAACAACATCATCTGATGGTCTATCATTTTACATTTTTGCGGACCATTGTTTAGAATCACCTTGTCAACTTCTCTAAAATCATCTCATGCATGGTCTATCAGTGCGATCTAAGAAAAATTCAGTACACAGCTACGACCTACATCATCATCAGATCGACAATTAACCAATCAGTCATTAACTAATGTAAACTGGAAGAGCAATATTACTGACTTACCAATTTAGAAGTTGAAAAGAAATTGGTGAGGATTTAGAACCCTAACCTGCAGTGTGTGGTCAAAAGTTCAGCGTATCCTTCTCTGTTTCTGTAGCATCACGCCCCCATGCTGGAATCTCCTGCTTGCTCCGGCCTCCGGGATCCCTCCACTCCCTAATCGCGTCATGGCGTCGGCGACCAGCAGCCGCCGCGAATTCGCCCGCCGCTTCCGCCTCGCTGCAGCTAGATCGTGTGTCGCTGGAGCAGTTCAGGGATGGATGAACGGGAGCAAAACTGCTATTGATATTTGGACCTTGGCTTATTCGGTGTAGTTGCAATGGGCCAGACACATTAGTGGTTTTTGTTTGCTACGTGGGCTGGGTACCTACTGTACACGTACATATGATATACATCTGATTTTTTTGACAAAAATAATGGGTATTCAGCTGAATACCCATGAATCTCTTTGTGCCCGCCCATGCTTGAAACAAAGAAATCTGCCTTACGTACCACATTTGTAAAATGAGCGCAATAAAATCGGCAAACATATCCAACAATGGGTACTGACACGTGCACTAAAAAGCTAATAAATTTATGCGATTGTAAAGATTAAACTTGCAACATACTATGTGCAACAATATCCCAATTAAATTACCAGATGCATGAAACAATTAAGAAGGCCTATGTAACACTGGAGAAGCTTGTCAATAAATTTAAAACTCATCCAACAAGAATATAGAATCAATGCAACAAAAGAGAAAGAGATACACACCAAAAGAAAACAAAGTTTCAATAAAGCTTTTGAGAAATTTTTGTCACAACGCCTCGTTCGATTCTTAGAATTGAGCCCCGTAATCTGATAATTTAGGCCTTTCACAATGGCATGTATCTTAGCACGTTTTCATGAGCAGTTTTCATATGAGCAATTAAAACTTAAGAAACGACTACTAGTACAATGCATTGTTTCTTAAGTGAAGTCTCTACATTTAATGATTTAGAGGGCATGCATGCATGTGATTGGACTAGCAATGTTTTTGCCTATGGTTCCGTGCAAGTGGTGTTTTTTAGCTAAGATACAACCTCACTCTCTTTCCTCATTACCTATAGTGCCACGTAAGCAAAGTGCCTATAAGAAACCCCATTGTGTGAAAGCCTTATGTCTGTTATCGTGACTTGTGTAGTTGGGAATTGGATTCCATTGAGTCATAAGTGTGTGGGAATTATCAGCTTAAAAACGACAATTAACCACGTCATGAGACAAACCATACATATTAACCACATCCATGGTAAATGTAGCAAGCCAACCATGCGTAACTGGTGCGTGGTAATATCTCATCCTCTCCCGTGCCCATAGCATCAGGATCCTAAGTCCTAATTGGATATTAACTGAGACACCTAGACAGTTTTTTCACACAAGAGAATTGTTTGTAGCCAAAAAGACCTCAACGGCTAAACTTCCTCATCATCTTAGCAACTCATATGGCTGGTTACGCTCACAACTTTGGGTTCACAGGCTATTTGCTGGCAGCAACCCTGAGGTAGTCAAGCCGGTACAGCTGGCTTCCCGCATGGTATGCGTACCCAACCATAGCCCCGCCGCGGTTCCTCATGACAGTGCAGCCATGTGGCCCGAAGCTCACACTAAAACCACTGTCGATGAGCTGGGTCCGGAGATGATGTTCTCGGTAAGCCCCGGGACGTAGCTGACGCCAGGGACAGCGAGCTGGGTGGAGCTCAGGGACCCCTTGCCACACACCTGCAGCATCTCGCCCGTGTGTGTACGAACCAGGCGGCCTGGGCGAGTGGCGGTGAAGTTTGTCAGGAGGGGCAGGTTGCCAGTCATGTGTTCAGCAGCATTTGAGACGATGTACCAAGGAGTTGCACTGAACAGACAGGAGAAAAGAATAGCACTATTAGCCACACACACAAGTATTGACAATAGAATGCATATTGATGATCAGGTCGATAGAAACCAAATGCTATGACTATTTTTTTCGAGAATGAAATGCTATGACTACTCATAGGTAACCATGAGATGTAGCATGGCTATTTTTAAGGTAGCATTGCAAGTAGAGTAACTAAATCATACCTTGAACAATGTGGACCATAAGGTCCAATCTAGCAAAGCTACAGAGAGCCAACTTGGAAATAAACTAGGGTCATTTTAGGGTATTAGGTTATAACCACTTTAATATGGACATCTATTTCTGCATTACCTGAAGGATTATATTACCTCTACCTCCTGTAGGGAGGAAAAAGGACCAATACCCAAACCATTTGATATATACGTATACAGAGGAAGTAACAAAATGTCAATTTATGATCCGAATATTATCACATCATACATAGTGCGCAGGGTATATGAAGAAATCATTCGTTTAATTGTCATCGACTGGGTACTGACCATTGCTCAATCAACGAGTCAAATGCAGAATGTCTTGTAACTTTGTTTTCCCATCCAAGTGCCAGTATTTGTCCTTTTTATGTAGCATCATTCGTGAACATTGATTCAGCTATCAATGTGCGTCTCTAGTGCGTTGCGCATCAATTGATAAAATGAGCATGAAGAATACTTCATAAGAAACTGTGCCTTGAAACATACCATATAAGGCAGGGAGTACAATAAAAGAGCTCAATAAACTAACTGTGATATTCTTCCGTGCATACAAATTAAGCATTGGTGGAAAAAATATCAACTATGCACATCCAAATCAATCCACTATCATGATAACTTACCATACCAAAAAAAAACAGAGTAAATAATAAATCAATCAGGCAAGTAATTACTGTACCTAGTGATGTTGAGAAAGTCGAGCTCATACAGCGGTCTTTACGATGTCCTTTGCCAAGTACTGTACCATCAGGGCGCTCAATAGAACAACCACCACCTCCCATGCTAACTTGAAGTTCTTGATCGCTGAAATGGGCAACTGCCACTACATTCACCGTGACCCCAGGAACATACCATACGTCATCAAGCTTGATCCCGTTGCAGTTCACAGATCCCCGAGCACAGACTTGCATGGGCGGCCCTCCATTGAGGGATTTGACCCATCGGTCATACACAGGCTTGATGTCCGTCAGCAGGTTCAGATTGCCAGTTATGTGGCATCCATTTATGCCGAGATACCAAACAGCATCAGCTGCATTTGAACTGTCTTTGGTGGAGGGATCATCACGGGGATCAAGAATGGAGGTAAGGGCAGCACTGTTTTTCTTCCTGCGAAATCACAAGTCACCGCAGCACAAATAAATAAGCATACACTGAAAATGAACCAAAGCATAGGGATCATCTTGAAAGACCTGAGATCACACCTATAATAAATGCAAAAGACCTTTTAACAGCCAATGGGGAGATATGTAAAAGACAGATAATGTGCATGTGAAAATAAACGCCTATGATCATTTGACTCTTTCCTAAGAGGAACACTAAGCATGCAACAACCAACCAAGCTGTAATATGAGCATAAAAGGAGCCAAAAATAGGGATCCAGGACAACAGAAGGCCGAAAGGTGCACTCCAAAATGAAGAACCTGAGTGGTTCCTGTTGCATAGGTCCATGAAGTTATAATTGCACAAAGAATATCAGCATTGCTCTGAAAACCCTAAGATGAGCATCAAATGCCAATACGATGTACGTGGCAGGTCAAACATAGTAAGTAGCAAGTAACTGCACCAGGCATATTTCAATAACAAGTGAGTCTATTGGTTCAACATGAAAAGGCGATGCCCCAGGGACCCAATCAAACAAGATGCTTCAAGTGTTTCATCAATAAAAAAGGTAATTCACCGATTGTACACAAACACCTACATTTTTTTCAAATTATCTGTTGAATACATGATAAATTGTCTACAAATTTTGTCAGTAGTTTCTATTTGACCCAGAATTCAGCGCTAGTATAAGTCACCCCCTTTTGGTCATATTTAACTTGTTTATGCAGTAGTAGGTACAACCTAAAGCAAACATTTGGCTGTCTGTCAACCCAACAAGAACCAAAACTCCAAGGTAGTTCATGATAAATCGTCTACAAATTTTATCATCAATGTGTATTTGACACAATACTCAGAGCTAGTATAAGTCACCCCTTTCTGTGGTCACATCCAATTTATTTATTTATTTTTGCACTAGTACATTCAACCTAAAGCAAACATTTTACCAAGTCTGTGAACCCGACAAGAACCTAAATTCCAAGGTAATTCATCAACTGCGCAGAATTCCACAACATTGTTTTAGTATGATCCTATGAATTCGACATTTCAGTTCTTCTAACATGATTCAGTGCTTGTATCGATCGCCCCTTGCTCTACCCATTTAGAAATCCAACCCTTTGCACTAACAGATGCATTTCTCTGCATCTGTATCTGGACAGCGTACTTCCTTTGCAATTCCGGGAGCTACATTCGTACGAACTTCATTCAACCGAGCAAGAACCACGAACAATTTCGCACGCTCTCCTCTCGAAGAAGCAAATAAACCCTAGACAGCCCGAACCCTACCTTATCTCACCAAAACGCAAGCGAGCCACAGAAAATCCGCCGCGCTCGCCATCCCCGTCGACGTAGTAGAAGCCCAAGCCTCGATTGTGTCCATATACGTACCTTATGGCGTCGAGGAGCGCAGGGTTCTCGGTGGCGGGGTCCACCTCGACCATCGTCAGCACTTTCCCGTTCCCGTTGGCGACGTCGAGGATCGTCGGCACCTTTACGGTCTCCCCCATCGTCGCCGTCGGGTTCGCCCCCTTCTTCCCCATTGGTGGACTGGTGGTGGAGGCGATGGAAAGTTCTGGAAGCAGGTGGCGTGGAGTGCAGCGGCGGACAGGTTGCGGGGAATGGCCACGCTTGGTAACCGTGCGTTTAAAATGGCCCGCAGAAGTGGGCTGAGATGGATTGGGCCGCTGGACTCCCTTGAATTGCCGACCTAAGAGCATATGCAGTCTAGTGAAATAGCCATGTCTATGAAAATCTTTTTAGTTTTAGGCCAGTATCTAAACTGTGGAGAGGGTGTGTCTAGCTAAGTTTTTTTGACCCTGAGTCTAGTACTAGACATGTGTCTAAGAGAATCAAGTGCAAGATGAGCCCACTTTTTAGTGTCTTGTAGACATTTTTTATTATTTCGTTCTATGCTGGTTAGTGGGGCTTTACATGGGCTAAAGGTGGAGCATATTTGATTTCTTAGACTCGAGGCTAATAGTTTTTCTTAGCGTGAGTCTAGCTAGGTCTCACGTTGTGCTTGCTCTAAAAGTATCTCTAGCAGCATCCATAAATAGCAAATCGTAAACGTTCGAGTTCGGGAAAATAAATCTGCGATTCCCCGTTTCACGAGAGGCGGGATGAACTGCAGACAAACAAAACTGTAAACATTGTTTCGACAGCAAGAGACAATTTGGATATAAAATACGAAAATTGTTCAAATCAAATAATATAACACAAATAAATCATTCAAATTACAATATTCAAATAATCAAATCACAACAATTGTTCAAATCAAATAATGTAACAAATAAATTCAAATTACACACGTTTTATAAGTACAATGAATTTTTTTGGAACATCACCTCTTGTCGGATAGCATCCAATGGTGCTCGATGAGATCATTGTTGAGTTGGAGATGGGTGCTTGCATCTTCAATTTTCCTATGGGTCTAAAAAAGCTTGGATGCGGTCAGGGTTTCTTTGTGGTTGCACACGGGTCCCAACATTACCGTAAGAGAACTCTAAATTTAAATATCTTTCATCTTCGATGATCATGTTGTGAAGAATCACACAACATGTCATGATGTTGCGCATGGTTTTTTTTGTCCCAAAAACGAGAAGGGCCCCGAATAATGGCAAACCTTGATTGCAAAACACCAAAAACTCTTTCAATGTCTTTTCAGCATGCTTCTTGACCTTGTGCAAAATTGGCCTCCTTCTTGTTTCTTGGAGTTTGGATAGTTTTAACAAATGTTGACCAAGTCGGGTAGATGCCGTCGGCAAGGTAGTAGCCATGGTATAATCATGTCCATTGACCTTGAAGTTGCAAGCCGAAGCCTCTCCATTAGCTAATTTTCCAAACAACAGGGATCTATGCAATACGTTTATATCATTGAGTGATCCCGACAATCCAAAGAAGCAATGGCAGGTCCACAAGTCCTGCGATGCCACCGTCTCAAGAACAATGGTTGGATCATGACTTTTATCACAATATTTCCCATGACATGCCTTCGAGCAATTATTCCACCGCCAATGCATACAATCTACACCCGCCAACCTCTTTTATCATTTATCGCTAGTAACATTTGCACATCTTCTTCGTTTGGGGATCGAAGATATTTGGGCCCAAAAATCCGGATGACCATTTTGGCAAACATCCGGACACTAGCAATAGTGGTATCTTCTCCAATGCGAAGATACTCATCCGTATAATCAGCCGGGATGCCATACGCAATGACACGCATGGCTGTCGAGGTTTTTTGGTAAGCACTATAGCCCATGGTGTCGACGACATTTCTCCGGCGAGTAAAAAAGGGGCAATTTGCTTCGCAAGATTGTACTATGATAATGAACAAATTATGGCGCATCCGGAACCTTCGACGAAAGAGATGCGGCGGGTATGTTGGTACCTCAACGAAGTAATCTTGCATGAGCATGGAGTGGCCGAGAGCTCGGTTCTGTGGGATGCAAGCGCGGCCGAACTGCGAACCGCGGCGCCAGCGCATGAAGCCGATCTTGTCTTGGATCTGCTTGGCGGCGAGGATCATGACCATCATCTTCGTGTCGTCATTGTTAAGCTCCTCGAGGTCCGAGTCAGAGGAGGACGGAAATGAGTCATCCATTAAGAACTCCATGGTCAGCGAGGTCGACATCACGTCGCTAGCTCGCCGAATCTGGTCGCCTAGCTCACCGAATCCGGTCGCCGCGCGAGATCCAAGCTTCTGCGGATGCGGCGAGGTGCGGGGCACTCGGGAGTGGTGGACACGTGGCGACAGAGGCCTGAATCTATGAAATATTTCATGCAAGTGTATGAAAATTTGCGTCACAGGAAAAATCATGAACGGCTTCAACTTGATTAGGTTAAGCATATATGGACTCGTGCGGGAAATCTCAATGTTTAATCCTTTATTTGTTTCGTGTAATTTGAATGACGGTTTAGTTGTTTTCTATCGAACCATGTGAGCCTGAACTATTTATATGTAAGCACTATTTCAATTTGGTTACCTAGTCTAGTTTATTTGCATCCCAAAAATTAATTATGTGACAACATTTGCAAACATATGAAATTACTGGCCAGCGCTGGCCAAGCGTGCATAAATGGGTCGTGCCGCTGGGTGCGGCTGGCTGGACAGGCCGGGCCCCCTCCCTATATCGACCGCGACCCGACCCAAACGGATGGAAATGGACCGTTTGGGTCGACCTGATGGGTCGGCCCGGTAGAGATGCCCTAAGATCACGAGCTTCCATTTGTTTTCTCTCTCTACAAAAACCTTTCACGGACCTTTGCGAACTTAAAAGGACCCAAGATTTTTCCACGCAAGTTTATATGGAAGAAGAAGACCTGGAGCGTAGGGACCTCGCCTGGGAGATGGAGGCCCAAAAGAGGGCCCATGGAATGGCTAGATACCCTAGTCGTACAATGGAAAGAGGGTCCACCTCAGGCCTCGCTGCTCCGTTGTCGTTGATATCGATGCCCTTGAATTTGTCTTGACCTAAAAATGCCTATATATATTGCACCGATCATGATCTCAAAGCACAACGCACCATAGAGACAAAAATACAAAAACATAGGAGATCCTGCAAAGATTGAAGGGGGAAACACTGCTAGAACGCTACCGACTCACATCTCCAACCTCTCCAACAACATATCCTACATTACCATGATGAAGAGGGAGTAGTTCACCTCTAGACTATGGGTTTGTGGAAGTACATTACAAGAAAATTACTTTTTCAAACTGGCCTTTTGAATTTCAATTTAGAGTTTGATTTCTCTCTTCCAAGTGTCCAACAAAGTGACCTAGGACATGATGCAACCATTCCACTTTGTCATGACACATCTATGTACCCTTCCCCCTCCGGATCAGTGAACCTTCTAGAACCTTCTAGAACATTCCAATAAAAACACCAAAACCATTCCCGAACTCCGGAATTGGACTTTCCTTATATGAATCTTATTCTCTGGACCATTCCGGATCATGATATCCCGGATCCCATTCGAGACTCCAAACAACATTCAGTCTTCTTACTCACATTCCATATCTACTAAACAACATCGAATCCTTAAGTGTGTCTCCCTATGGTTTGTGAATTATGCAGACATGATCGGGACTCTTCTCCGATCAATAACCAATAGAGGAATCTAGAAATTCATATGGCTCCCACATATTTCTACGATTACTTTGTGATCGAATGAACCATTCACATACAATACCAATTTCCCTTTGTCTCGTGATACTTTACTTATCCGAGGTCTGATCGTCGGTATTTCTGCATACCTAGTTCAACCTCGTTAACGATAAGTACTCTTTACTCGTTCCTGTGATATGTGATCCCTTGTGATACAGTCACATGATTGCAAGCTAATTGGATGTCATTCCATCGAGAGGGCCCAGAGTATAACTATCCGTCATATGGATGGACAAATCTCACTCTTGATCCATGTGCCTCAACACATACTTTTCGAACACTCAATGCTACATTTATAACCACCCAATTACGAGGTGGTGTTTGATTTCATCAAAGCATCCATTCGGTGATGGTGATTAGCATGATCTCATGGTCGAAGGATTTAGGTTACTATGTACCTGAAAGATTATAGCAATTGAACTATTGGAATGACTTGATCTTTATGCTACGCTTATCTATAGGAGTATGTCCATCACACCATTATCCTCATGATATGATCTTGTTGTTAATAACATCTCAATGTTCATGATCAGGAAACCATGATCATCTATCAACCAACAAGCTAGTATTATAAAGAGGCTTTACTAGGGACTCTAACTAGTTCACAAATCACACAAGTATTAATGTTTTCGGTTAAGACAATTATAGCATGAATGTAAACATTTATCATAAACACAAATATATAATAATAACTACTTTTATTATTGCCTCTAGGGCATATCTCCAACAAGACACAAGGGGGAAAACGTGATGCATGGTACGGGTGTTGCGGTGCACGGGGCGGCAGTGGACACGTGTGGTCGTGCACGGTGCAGTAGCATACGTGGTTACGCGGTGCACGGTGGTGCACCGAAACGTTTCCTCCCATCACCTTTATAGAGGCCTTCTCACTCTCTGAAAGGGTAATTGCCTCTATGTGTGGTTTTGGTGATTAATGACAATCCCTATGGACTAATGTTTTCACTGAGTTTTATATGAAGGTATATTCCATAGGTCATGCTTGTAGTCCATGTGTTGGATTCAAGTATGGATGCCATGAAGATAAAGATATACCTTGAGTATTGGCATCAAAATCATCGAGTTGAATATAAGAATATGATATGATCAAGATCTTGAGAGTGTGATCTCAATAGAAGAATTCAAGATATGGCTCTAAGTAGGTGTCATGATAGCCTCATTAGTTGAGCTATGGTTGACTAAGATTTAGAGAATGTAATCAAATGAAGAGTTACTTATGTACCTCAAGATATTAAGATGGAGCACGAGAAGATACTTGGTTGACCAATACAAAGAGTGAAGAGTGATTTCAAGTTGGTCAACACATGAAGCATAAAGAACGTACCACATGGTCTTGTGGTATGGTAAGCCTTGTCAATTATGCATCATGAACTAACCCATTATATATTTGCCTTTGTGTTTTCTATATGGGACATGTATCTTTCCATGGGCATGCTTCAAAATGAAGATATTATATAGACCATGAGAGGATGACATCAAGTGGTGATCGTCATCAAGGTTGAGAAGGGCAAGTTCAAGATAAGCATCTCGAGAAGATCATTTGCTTGAAGCTTGTCGTCCATATTGGTGATAATGGACGTGTGAATACATGTATTAATGAAGCTATCCCATAGTGGTGTATGAGGGAGCAAATTAGGAGTCTTCACGAAGCAACAATGATCAAGTGTTACATTCAGGCTTGGGTGGAGCTTGAAGCGTTGTCATCGAGATCAAGCGGGGTGCGCAAGGCAAAGGTATGGCCTTGATAGGTTTTCCTTTTACCGGTCTCAAGGTGGTTGTTGGGAGACCGGGTTATAGGATAGATAGTCGCACTATCAAGAGGGGCTTTCGATTGTGTAACTTGATCACATCGTCATAGGAAGCTCAATCCTTTGCATACTTCGCATCTTCCTATTTTGTTGCTTCTTGGTGTTTCTTCATGTGAGGTTCTTGAGCTTGTTGCTAGCTCTTCAACAAGCCCAAGTTCATCGAAAACGGAATTCGTATGCATCTTCTATGGCGTTTTCGAGTTTGAAGGTTTTATCGGTTCTTATTTAGGGAGGCTTCTCACCTTTATTCATTTGGTTTTATCCTCCTTTGTTGGGCTATGATGTTTCTCTGCACAATCTTGTAGATCTTGTTGTCCTCGTCAAAACAATCCCAAGATCATCGAAATCGGAGTCCGGATGCAAAAGTTATTGCGTTTTTCGTGAAGCCTATTTCATCTCGGTTGTGGATTTGGTTCAACCGGCTCCCAGACCGGGTGGTCCGGTGCCAGGACCGGAAAACCGGATCTGAAACCAAGATTTTCGGTTTTGCTATACCGAGTCTATTTGAGACTGTGTACTGACCCTAATTCCGGTTTTAAGTTCGGTTTTACGGTCCAGGAACCGGACCATCCGGTTCTGGAGCCGGTCCAACCGAACTTTCAACCAAGTTCGCACAGATTTCTTCCAACGGCCATATTTGCTTTCCACTATAAAAGGGGGTTCTTCCCCCAATGTTTTAGGGTGTTCTTGACCACGAAATTGTCCTCCATTGTTGAACCTCTTGAGCTTGCTTCCTCCCCCTTCCCTCCTATGATTCTTGCATCTTTTTGAGGGCTTCGGAAGAGAAGATCTAGATCTATAATCCCCACCAACCAATTCCTCCTCTAAGTGAGGGGAATCCATTGGATCTAGATCTTGGAGTCATTTGTTGGTTTCCACCATTGTTCTTCCTCTCTAATTCCTCCCTAGAACTTGTTGCTTTGGTGGGTTTTGAGAGTGAAGGATTTGAGCACCCTTGGTGTTCTTGTTTTGCATTCTTGCATAAGTTTTGAGCTCTCCATTACAATTTGTTCGAGTGAGAGACCGTGAGCTTGTTACTCTTGGAGGGTGACCTCCTAGTTGTCTTGGCGGTTGGTGCCGCGGTGTTCTCTTCGTGGAAGATTGTGAAGAGACCCGGGCTTCTCCTTCGTGGAGCTTGTGAAGTGGTTGTGGAGCTTGCCATCTCCGGAGTGGAGGAAAAGCTAGCCATAAGGAAAGGGCCTATTCCTTCGTGGGATAGACTCGGATAAGAAGGTGAGCCTTTGTGGCGCGTGAGGAATCCTTCGTGGAACCTCACACCTCTCCAACGTGCCGTAGCCCCCTTCCCAAATGTGGTGAACACGTGAATACATCTTCGTCTCTGCATGCCTCGGTTATCTCTATATCCGAGCTTACTTTCCTTGTGATAGCCATCGAGCTTGAAGTACTTATATCTTGCTTATCACTTGTGGTATATTTATCTTGTTCTATCTTGCTTAGCTTTATTTTTTGTTGGTGCACTTAGTTGAGCCTAGTGTATTTAGGTTTTGTGCTTGTAAAATAAATGTTAGTTTATTTCCGCATTCTATCAAGCCAAAACAATAATAGTTTTGAAATTGCCTATTCACCCCCCTCTAGGCGACATCTTTATCCTTTCAATTGGTATCAGAGCAAGGTCTGTCCTTGTTTAGGCTTCACCGCCTAGAGTGTAAAGATGTCGGCTAGTAGTATAGTGCAAAATGACACAATTATCTTTGATGGCACAAATTATTCTATGTGGAGAAATTGCTTACTTTGTAATCTTCGGACCTTGTGTCCAAATATTGAGTGATTTCTAGATGTAGGTTTTTATCCTCCTATGGATCCTCAAAATATATCTTTAGAGGATGAGAAAAATTTACATCTCGAAGCTCAAGTATCTAATGAGCTTATTTTCTCTTTGAGCCCCACAGTTAATTTATTCTTGACGATTATAAAGCGCAAGTCGTCTCATGAGAAGTGGACCAAGCTTAAAGAAATATTTGGTGGTTCCATTTCTAATATTGTTGGTGGTTTCTCCGAGGAGATCTCTTTTCCTTCACATCATGAAGAGCTCCAAGTTGCTTCCACCTCCGGACGCGATGAGTTCTCATCTTCACCCACTTCACCAATGTGTGGCAAGACACAAGGTAAAGATATGGTGAGTGGTGTTGGGAATTGCAATGTTGATATTGTGCTCGCTAATGACGATCCTTCGTCTCTATCCCATTGCAATGTTTCTTTTCTGGACTTAAGCACTTCTTGCAACAATAATGCCATATCCCCTTGTGTTGCTAGTCCTTGTATATCATCTAGAAATTATTTGAGTACTAGTGTAGATGATATGCTTGATTTGCCTTGTTACCATGAACAAAATGCTTCTATTTCCTCTAGTTGTTTATCTAACAATGTAGAGGAAATCAAACATTCTATGGAGCAAGACATGATCATCAATGAAGATTCAATAATATCCTCATCTTCATTCTCCCATGCTCGCATGTGCCTTATGGCAAGAGAATCAAATGTATCTCCTACTTTGGATCCCAATATATCTTGTAAAGATAATAGCAATGATAATGATGATAGTGATGATGACATTGATGAGGATACTAGTGCTCTCTTGCTTGAGTTGACTTTTTTGTGTACCTCTCTTCGTGGTAATAATAAGGCCGTTAATTGTCTCAAACACGTTATGGACACCATAACTAAACAAATGGGAACCATAGAGGAGTTGGATTTCCAACTTGATGATGGGAGTCGGAGATTTAATCTCCTTAAGCAAGAGCTTACCGAGGAGAAGCACACTAATTGTCTCCTCACACAAAAAATTGAATCTTATGAGCTTGAAAAGAAAAATCCCATTAATGATGCTTGTGCTACTAACTCTACTTCTTGTGAAGCATCTACCCTAAAGGAGAACGTTGAGTTGAGGGCTCAACTTGAGTTGCTAACTAGCAAGTCTAGGAAATTGGAAGAAAGTCATGAAAAGCTCTCGGGCTCTCATAATGATCTTCTAATCTCCCATGATGGGATAATGTTAGCTCGTGAGGCAAGTATTACCAATGTAACATCTTGTGAGCCTCTTTTGGACATTAGCACAACTTCTACTCAAAATGCTATTTTGCCATGTGATAGTCCTAGTAATCCATCTAGCCATACTATTGATAAACCTTGTGTTGGATTACTTGCTTTGCCTTGTTGCTCTAACAATGAAGCTTCTACTTCCTCTAGTACCTGTATTTCTACTAACCATGTAGAGGAAATCAAAGAGCTCAAGGCCCAAGTCACTTCCTTGAGGAATGACTTGGAAAAGATTCATGAAGGGAAATCCACACTCGATAATATTTTGAGTGTGCAAAAATCCCCTAATGATAAATGTGGACTTGGATTCAAATCCAATAACAAGAACAAGTCCAAGAGAAACAATAAGAAGGGCTAAAACCAAGTCAAGAATTCGGCCAAGATTATTTGCTTCAAGTGCAAGGTTGAAGGACATCATGTAAGATATTGTCCATTGAAGAAAAAGCACTTAAGTGAGAAGCAACAAGGGAAGTGGCCACAAGTACAAGGTCAAGGCCAAGTTGGAGTTAGGACACTTCCAAAGAATAATCAAGATAATACTCCCCAAGCCAAGAAATCAAGGAAGAAGAGAAAGGGGAGCACTTGTTGCTACATATGTCGTGTGAAGGGACACTTTGCCTCTTCATGTTCAAACGGTACCTTATCTAACCCTATCATTATTTATGATGATTATTCTCTTAGGAAGGATAAGGATGGCAATGTGTTTGCCAAGTTTGTTGGAACTCAAAGTGGTGTCAAGAAAAGAACCATTTGGGTTTCCAAGCCTATTGTGACTAACCTCTTAGGACCCAACTTATTTGGGGACCAACAAGCTCAAACTTGATCAATAGGTGTTTATGGAGGGCATTGGAGACTTGGCTAACTCATGAAGAATTAAGGGATCTTCATATATTATATTTGATCAAGCCAAGTCATTAGGATTATCTTATCCGTATCTTATATCCAATGGCCTCTTCGCGGTAACTTGTACTTAACTCATTTATATTGTAAGTTACTTGCCCCTTTACATGTTTTGGTTTTATACCAAGTATGTGTTTGTATTTGGTGTTCCTCATGCTTGCTTATTTTGTGTATTCAAGTATGTCTAGGTGTTTGGCACATCATTTACCTGTGTGTCTCGTTTTGAGCCTCTAATGTACCTTGATGATATCTTATTTGGCTCTTTTTGAGTGGTTAATGGAACATCCCATTTTGGGGGAGTAATATGCCTTGCGCATCTCTCAAACCTTAAAATGTGTGTATGTGAGTACTACCACTTACTATTGATATTGCAAGCTTATTTAGTCACTATGTGGTGTGTCATACTCATGAGAAATTCAAATTCTAAATGTCCATTAATTCTCTATAGTTGAGGTTGCTTTGCCTCTTATTAAGAAAAATTTAATATCACATTATGGGGGAGTAATATGCTTCTTTTGCATATCACAATCCTAGGAAATGTGAACATATGAGGTAGTGCCACTTAGAGTTGATATTGTTGATTATCTTGTTTCTAGGTGGCATGTTGGCTTAAACAAGGTCCTATTTTTGTTAGAAGCTTTTATTGCTCGTCTTTTGGTCTTTGTTTGAGTAAGAAATTCTTGGTGCGGTCTTTCTCAAAAACATATCTTTATATCTTATTTGGGATACCATTTGCTTCAAGTTATTTTAATCATTGCTTTGCATGATTTGTGACTAGTTGAAGCTATCAAGAATATCTATCTTTGCATAGTGCTTAATCTTTTTATTTCTATCCTATGCTTTTTATTGTGAAGATTTATCTTTAATATTCGTGCAATATACCACCGGAAATCTATTCCAATACACTCATTGTCTTTGACAATTGATATACTTGTGCGTGGTAGCATTTGTGGATCATCTTTACTTTGGAGTTAACCTCTTATTGCCTTATTTTATTTCCAAAACTTTGGTGTGGCTCCCATTGTCTTCCTTGACTTTTGAACATCTTTTTTGATGATGTTTTTGATTATTATCAAATGTGTTTTAGTGGAAGACAAACCTTTTCTTCTCGGAACCTTGTGCCATTGTGAAAAGTGTTAAGGGTTTGGTTTATTTGTTGAAACCTTGCTCTTTTGGAAGTTTATTATCTCCTTCTTTATTCTCTATTTTATTTTCTTGAATGAGATAAATCTTTGAGCATTTGTGTTTTTATTTCATCTTTCATGCTTAATAGTTTTTGCTCGGTTCATTTGTTGAACTTTGTTGAACAAATCTTGTGTTGATTTGATTCTTTCATATAGTTTGGACAACAAATGTGTTTTGTCACACATTGTATGCCTTCTTGAATATTTTTGGTGATTTCTCCAAAGTATATCTTCGTTGGATCTTGAAAGTATCGCGCATGCATGTTTACTAAATGTATATCTTATATCATGTTTTGCTTTCTTTG
Source organism: Avena sativa (assembly GCA_916181665.1). Classification (NCBI taxonomy): domain Eukaryota; kingdom Viridiplantae; phylum Streptophyta; class Magnoliopsida; order Poales; family Poaceae; genus Avena; species Avena sativa. The sequence continues at coordinate 146,312,537 of OV702283.1, read as the reverse complement.
ATCCAGTATATAGGGTATACTCCATCAAATCCTTAAACGGCTACGGTATGCATGAAATTCAAATTTTATCTCTAAATATGGACATATTTTTATGGAGTGTATCCTATGTGTTGTGGTTATTCTAACCACTTTGGACCCAATAAGTTTGGGGACCAAGATGTACTTGAATGTTGTTTTAGGTATATTGAAGATGCAATGGATGCTTGTCTCGTCTATAAGGAAAGTGTTGTCACCACATGATAATTGGAGCCAAGCTAGGATGATCTAAAAATTCTTATCTACTACATCATACCATTGCTATCTCGATAACAAGTATCTTATTCATGCATACTATTATTCCATCCAATCTCTTCTAGGTTGCATCTTGGCATGATTTTTTTTTTTTGTAAATGTTCAATTCTTGCAATTATGTTTGAAAGACTTATGTATCCTTATTGCTTATGTGAGTAATTTGAGATGATGCATATAATGGGGAGTATATAAAATCATGTTCATGATTCACCAATTCCAAATATGCCTTCTAGCAATTTATAGCATATCAACTCCTCAAGGTACTCTCATGTGCAATATTGTTGAAATTGCATTGAATCATTTCTTTTGATACTTGTTGCCTTTCTCAAAATATCCCAACTAGCATTAGTTCCCTTAGTGTTAGTTGCGATGGTTTTGAGATTTTTGTTTTTCTTTGGTGAAGTTCATTGATATACCATAAGATAAAATAGAGCCATGGGCTATATATGCACTTAAGCAAAATATCCTTTTTGGTATAGTTTATGACTTCCGCTTGGATATCATGTATTCTTTTTATTAACCTCTTATGTGTGGATGTTTCTTTGTGGATTATTATCATGTTTTTTTCACTTAGAAACTTATATACACAAGAGTGTTAATCTCTCGCCTTGATATGCTTGCTGTTTTCTGACCATCTCTCTTATCCTCTTGATTTTTAATGGTATTGGTAAGGTCTTGATTTATGAGTGCTTGGTTTACTTTTATTGCATCTTCACGCACTCATATCTCATATTTGGTTTCTTTTGGACTTAAGCTTGTCTTGACAAGTGTATTGATTTATATCTAATCCTTGTATCTTGGGTGTGTTATAAATAATATAGAGGGAGTGAGGATTCCATGTTTGTGCATATTTTATTCAAATGAAACAACCAATTTATGCACGAACCTTGGGGAGCTTCCTTATTTCACTTAGAGCACTATTTGTCCATTTGAGTATTTGGATCTTTTGATTGCTTGCTCCATCCGTTGAAGTTCCTTCACCTTGTTATCCATTTAGAAATTCTTGATCCTCAATATAGTTTGATTTCCTCCAAGTGTTCGTCATTGGATATGTGCATATGATTTCACTCATTACGAGTAATGCACACCTTGTGTAGGAACTCATACTATATTGTACTTCTAACCTTGTTATCCATTTTGTCACTTGTTGTCAATGGGGGAGAAGTTTAGAGGGTTTTAAGGGAAATGGTTTTCTACTTAAGATTGGTTTGTTCTTAAGTGTTTTCCTTTCATGCATTTCATTTTTATTATGTTTTGCATGGTTGTATATATAGTGGAAACTATCCCAAAGGTTATGCTTAACAATGTATGCAATGAAATTCAAGATCATCACACGTGCATATATTGTGGGGGAGTTTGCTCTATATATGTTGGTTCTACTCACATCTCCTGCATTAGTTGTAGTTTATGTGAGTAGAATCGATTTTGATATGGGCTAGTATCTTTGTCTTACTTAACCATATCAAATACAACCTCTTGTATACAACTTATTCTTGGATAAGCTGCGTACTTGTTTCTAATATTCATTATATAAACCCTCTTGTTGTGATTGTCATCAATTACCAAAATAGGGGAGGTTGAAAGGGTAATTGCCCCTATGTGTGGTTTTGGTGATTAATGACAATCCCTATGGACTAATGTTTTCACTGAGTTTTATATGAAGGTATATTCTATAGGTCATGCTTGTAGTCCATGTATTGGATTCAAGTATGGATGCCATGAAGATAAAGATATACCTTGAGTATTGGCATCAAATCATCGAGTTGAAGAGAAGAATATGATATGATCAAGATCTTGAGAGTGTGATCTCAATAGAAGAATTCAAGATATGGCTCTAAGTCGGTGTCATGATAGCCTCATTATTTGAGCTATGGTTGACTAAGATTTAGAGCATGTAATCAAATGAAGAGTTCCTTATGTACCTCAAGATATTAAGATGGAGCACGAGAAGATACTTGGTTGACCAATACAAAGAGTGAAGAGTGATTTCAAGTTGGTCAACACATGAAGCATAAAGAATGTACCACATGGTCTTGTGGTATGGTAAGCCTTGTCAATTATGCATCATGAACTAACCCATTATATATTTTCCTTTGTGTTTTCTATATGGGACAGGTATCTTTCCATGGACATGCTTCAAAATGAAGATCTTTACTATTAAAAAGAAGTTGGTGTTGGTAGGTTGTACTTTGTCACTTTGACACCAAACATTGGAAGAGTTTTGACCGTCAGATCTACATCTGATGGTACAAAGAGTCATCCAGATATTTGCTTAGTTAATTACACTTATTTGCCACCGACAAGTGAAAAAGGCGGTTCGGAATGCCTAAACCGAAGAGCCACCGACCTCCCCACGGAAACCTAGCACAGAGTCCCGCCGCCGCCCCTCCCATCTTGCCCTCTTCTCTAGGGCCGCCCTCCCATCCCAGTGTCGCACTCCCGTACGTACCAGTGCCGCCCTCCTCCTTCCAGAGTGCCTCAATTTGGTCTAAGAGATCTCTACCGATGACCTTTCCCATCCCGTACAGGAGTAACTGCAGCAGCAGGGCCTGTGCCTCCGCCCCTCCCATCCCGCTTCTTACTAGAGACGTCCTCCCGCCGCCACTAACTGCGGTTGTCGCCTCTGCCTAAATTCTTTCCAAATCCCGATTCCCTGAAGTGTAGGCGTGCAGCTGGTCAGTTACCACATATAGCAATGTATCGATTGAAGGAGGAGTAGAAGGATGGAGAGCATGACCATGTTGGGGAAAGGGCATCGGGTTGGTCACTCCCTTAGACCCTAAGACTATCAGGAGAAGGATCAGCGCACTAATCCACTCCAAATATTTCCAGGTTCAGTATTGTTAGCATTTGTGTTCAGAAAAAATGAATTCGTTCATGTAGAGTGAAATGTATCTGTTGTTTATACTGCAAATGGAGATCACTGACAGTGCATTACTGCCGCTAAATGATTGATTACTCTTCTTTTGCAAAATCGATGTTTGATTATATGCATGGGTAGATCAAGGCCATGTGATTTCATTGCCAAAGTTTTATCTCGAGTTGGTGTTTTCTTCATATTTGTGTATATCTACTGTGCTGAAGTAAATAATCACTGACGCACCAATGTTCTAATTCTATGCATTGCAAGGAAGCTGCAGCACGAGAGGAAGATGCTAGCTGGGCAGATGCATAAGAGATTCTCGTGGAGCAAAGAAATCACACGTACACACCAAACTAAGTGTTTCACTGAAATCGAATAAGAGGAAACTGTAGGTAGCTCCTTGTGTTGGACCATGGTGTTCTATCGATTTTACTGGGATTCAGTGTTGGATTGGTTTGGACCATTAATGACGTTCGTCGAAGTAGTCTGTTGCTCATTAGATTGGACTCGGTGACATCTACTTGCAGTTAATAAGTCTTCTAGAGCGGTTTATCCAGACCTTTTTATTTGGCAATCATTGGTGTCTGAATTGAACTTAATATCTTGATTTGATTTCTGAACTTCCTGTTAGCTAATATAAGTGACATCGTGCCTATTGGCATTTTTTTGTTATGAGATGCCCTCACTTTGTTGTTTACATCATAGGTACAACCAGGATGAGCAAGAACATATCAGGTGCAGACTGCAGAGGTCTCCTCCAATCTTTAGCTCCTGACTCTTTGAAGTAGTAGAGATGTCCACACAGTATGTTAAACAAAATTTCTAAGAGTAATACCGATGATGGCTCAAGCTTGTAAATTTATTGTTTAGTATTTTTTTTCATTTAGCTATGCTATTGGCAGTGCTTTGTGGCTTTTGGTAAATGGTACCACTATTGGCTAATTTATGATCTTATCGAGATATTTAGCACCATACAAAATAGTTATGTACATTTTTTATCAACTCATGACCTGATATTTCGTACCACACAGATAGGTTATCCATCCTTCAGTTGCATGCAGCTAAGATGATACATTGGTTTTTGATCTTTCCTTTTTTCGACAATACATTGGTTTTTGATCTTTCCTTTTTTCGACAATTGACATTTAAAATTTAGTATTTCTTAGATATTAGAATAGCGCAATAAACTTAAGATGTTAACCTGGCGAAACTTTCTTGTACTTCTCCCAAAAATTTGAAAACCAAATACACATTGATTTGTTGTAATATCGACTAGTTGGGCGTCACTTAGGACACATGAAATTGATGAGGTAAAGTTTCTATTTCACATTATCACTTAGTACTTGCGACTATTCGTAAACCGGTAGATGTAAGTAGACTGGTTTAGACCTTCTATTTGTCATGCAAGATTTCTTTCTTATTAAAATAAACATCTAAAACTTTTAGCATTAGTTATTCTAGCTTCATATTTGTCCTATTAATTGGAAGCTTTTTTCCATGTTTTTTGTGTACAGTTGTTTTCTATTCAATCGTGAATAAGATTTAGCTAAATATTAAAAACAGTAAGAGGTCGCCTTGAATAGGTCTACATATTTTCCTAGCTCTTAAATTACCATAGGAGTTTAGAAAATGACAAACATGTGTGCTGATGTGTAGTTTCCCCAATGCTAAACATGTTCTTAAGATCAACCTCTGAAAACTGGCATACAGCAGTTATGTGTCATATTTTCATTATGTGTTCTCTACAAATTGATGATCATCTCCTAAGTTTTCCAAACACGACTAATGCCCTCTATACTACAGCCAATTTACTCTAATTTGGAAAGTTTGGCTTGGATGAAAAATAATTAGGTTTGTGTATAAGTATTGTACTATATCCTTATATTGTTTTCTCTTGAACTAGCCAAAATGACTTGAGTTGTACATTACATATAGAATATTAATTCTATATCAAACCTTTGAAGAAATGCTTCAGATTTTAGTGGAAAACCCTTTATGGTAAAGACATTATTATGATCGCATAAACAAGTAAATGTGAAAATAGCGGCCTTACTGGACAATCATGAGAGCAATATTCCTTCAATTCATCATTGTTGAACTGCTTGAATAAACCAGATGCCAAAAATATTTGCTATACTTGATAAAAAACACCATTTTGACTGTAGCATTATTGGTTATTAGCAGTGTGAATTGGCATCGCCTCTTGAGGAAAGCATCCTACATATCGTCAATACTGTTCCGAGGGTCGTTGTAGGGAACAGAAAGAAGTGCTTCTTCTGGACAGACAAATGTTTTTAGGTCGTGCCATTGAAGATCTCGCCCCTGAGATTTATGAAGTTCATCCCAACATTAGAGCTACAAGAACTGTTGTGGATGCCCTTCTGGAGTGAAACTAGATAAAGGACATCAGGGGACCAAAGCTTTCATGCAGGGAATTCAATCTGGGAAGAAACTGGGTCGTTCCTTTTAAATCCCGAGACTGAAGACTCATGGACTTGGATATGGGAAGCGAATGGAGTTTTCTCATCCAAATCGGTCTAAAATGCACTATTTGCCACCAACACCGGCTGTGAGGCTGCCAAAGCTATTTGGAACCTTGGGACTCACTCAAAAATAAATTGTTTGTTTGTCTCCTTCACAAACAGGGAATATGGATTGTCAATCGGCTTCAGGAAAGGGGTATTCCCCAGAAACCTCGGTATGTTTTCTGCAACACCGGTGAACAGAATGCTAATCATCTCTTTGTAGGTTGTCGCAATCACCAATATCATCTGGTGTCCGGTCCTAGCTTGGGCGGATTTGTCTCAGGGTGCACCAAGCATCTCCTCTACCCTGAAAAAATGGTGGCTCGCGACAGGGAACAACCTGCAAGGAGATAGCACCAGATGCTTCATGTCTATTTTTTCCCTGGTAGCATGGTTGATCTGGTGCGATAGGAATAGTTTAACAGGTGATTTGACAGATTAAATCAGAGGCAGTTTAGTGGGCATCAACTATCATAGGTCATCTTGTCTTTGAGAACATAATTTTCCTACGAGGATTTGTGTTCCTTTTTTTCTTGAGACTTTCAGTTTTTTTATAGTTTTGTAACATGTGGTACTTAGGTTTTTGTGTATGGTTTTTTGTACTCTGGCCATCTTTGGCCCCTTTTCTCTCATAATATACCACATGCACCTCTCCTCCATAGTTTGAAAAAATATATATTCAAATTGTATTAGTACTCAATTTTGATTATAGGGTTGCATAAATTGAGCCACGGAAAGATGGTCAAAACAAGTCACTTCGTATGTATCAACATACTGTACTAAATTTGGCAGAAACTTTGTAAAAAATCGTCCATAAGTTACAATAGGGATGAAAGAATTCAAACAAGATATTAGTCATTCAAAGAAATGAAAGAGGCAGTTGGAGATTCAACCACTCACCGCAAGATAAAGTTTATTTTAGTTCCATCAGGGCATACGACGAGTACTCAAACTTGTACATAGAAATGAACGAGCATATGAAAACTATTGCTTGAAGGAAGTCGTCAAACTTGTACATAGAAGGGGGCGAGCATATGAAAACTATTGCTTGAAGGAGGTCTCGAGTATTTAATTGGTTATTGTTTTCTATAAATACGTTAGTTTAATTATTGTTTCTATCAAATTGAATTTAAGCCAATAAAATTTTATTGTTTTTGAAATATTATGTTCTTCTGTTTCTAAGCACATGAACATACATGTGTATTATGTTTACGTCAGTTTTACGATTGGCTGTAGCAACGCACAGACATTCAACTAGTATTATATAGACCATGAGAGGATGACATCAAGTGGTGATCGTCATCAAGGTTGAGAAGGGCAAGTTCAAGATAAGCATCTCGAGAAGATCATTTGCTTGAAACTTGTTGTCCATATTGGTGATAATGGACGTGTGAATACATGTATTAATGAAGCTATCCCATAGTGGTGTATGGGGGAGCAAATTAGGAGTCTTCACGAAGCAACAATGATCAAGTGTTACATTCAGGCTTGGGTGGAGCTTGAAGCGTTGTCATCGAGATCAAGCGGGATACGCAAGGCAAAGGTATGGCCTTGCTAGGTTTTCCTTTTACCAGTCTCAAGGTGGTTGTTGGGAGACCGGGTTATAGGATAGATAGCCGCACTATCAAGAGGGGCTTTCGGTTGTGTAACTTGATCACATCGTCATAGGAAGCTCAATCCTTTGCATACTTTGCATCTTCCTATTTTGTTGCTTCTTGGTGTTTCTCCATGTGAGGTTCTTGATCTTTTTGCTAGCTCTTCAACAAGCCCAAGTTCATCGAAAACGGAATTCGTATGCATCTTCTATGGCGTTTCGAGTTTGAAGGTTTTATCGGTTCTTATTTAGGGAGGATTCTTACCTTTCTTCATTTGGTTTTATCCTCCTTTGTTTGGCTATGATGTTTCTCTGCACAATCTTGTAGAGCTTGTTGTCCTCGTCAAAACAAGCCCAAGATCATCGAAATCGGAGTCCGGATGCAAAAGTTATTGCGTTTTTCGTGAAGCCTGTTTCATCCCAGTTGTGGATTCGGTTCAACCGGCTCCTAGACCGGGTGGTCCGGTGCCAGGACCGGAAAACTGGATCTGAAACAGGGATTTTCGGTTTTGCTATACCGAGTCTATCCGAGACTGTGTACTGACCCTAATTCCGGTTTTAAGTTCGTTTTTCCGGTCCAGGAACCGGACCATCCGGTTCTGGAGCTGGTCCAACCGAACTTTCAACCGAGTTCGCACAGATTTCTTCCAACGACCATATTTGCTTTCCACTATAAAAGGGGGTTCTTCCCCCAATGTTTTAGGGCGTTCTTGACCATGAAATTGACCTCCATTATTGAACCTCTTGAGCTTGCTTCCTCCCCCTTCCCTCCTATGATTCTTGCATCTTTTTTGAGGGCTTTGGAAGAGAAGATCTAGATCTACAATCCCCACAAACCAATTCCTCCTCTAAGTGAGGGGAACCCATTGGATCTAGATCTTGGAGTCATTTGTTGGTTTCCACCACTGTTCTTCCTCTCTAATTCCTCCCTAGAACTTGTTGCTTTGGTGGGTTTTGAGAGTGAAGGATTTGAGAACCCTTGGTGTTCTTGCTTTGCATTCTTGCATAAGTTTTGAGCTCTCCATTACGATTTGTTCGTGTGAGAGACCGTGAGCTTGTTACTCTTGGAGGGTGACCTCCTAGTTGGCTTGGCGGTTGGTGCCACGGTGTTCTCTTCGTGGAAGATTGTGAAGAGACCCGGGCTTCTCCTTCGTGGAGCTTGTGAAGTGGTTGTGCAGATTTCCATCTCCAGAGTGGAGGAAAAGCTAGCCATAAGGAAAGGGCCTATTCCTTCGTGGGATAGACTCGGAGAAGAAGGTGAGCCTTTGTGGCGTGTGAGGAATCCTTCGTGGAACCTCACACCTCTCCAACGTGACGTAGCCCCCTTCCCAAAGGTGGTGAACACGGGAATACATCTTCGTCTCCGCGTGTCTCGGTTATCTCTATATCCGAGCTTACTTTCCTTGTGATAGCCATCGAGCTTGAAGTACTTATATCTTGCTTATCACTTGTGGTATATTTATCTTGTTCTATCTTGCTTAGCTTAATTTGTTGTTGGTGCACTTAGTTGAGCCTAGTGTATTTAGGTTTTGTGCTTGTAAAATAAACGTTAGTTTAATTCCGCATTCTATCAAGCCAAAACCGTAATAATTTTGAAATTTCCTATTCACCCCCTCTAGGCGACATCTCTATCCTTTCACTCTCACTCATCACTCGCTCACTCACTCATGCAAACATCTCCACTGTCCCATCACTTTCTGCAAACCCCCAAGAAAACCCCAACCACACCGGCGATGGAGAAGAACGACACCATGGCCATCGTCGCCTCCAAGGCCGCCAACGAGGAGGCCTCGTCCCCGTACAGGCCACCGTCGAGGCATCGAAGGCAGCCGCCGTCTTTGTCCAGACCCCCATCCCTATTTCCGCCATAGCCGCCGGCGAGGAGGCCCCCGTCCCTGTACAAGCCCCCATCTAGGCATCGAAGTCAGCGGCCATCCCCGTACAGACCATCGTCCCCGCTTCCGTCGTAGCCGCCGGCGAGGAGGCCCCCGCCGTTCTCCGATAGATCCCGCACAGCTAGGATCCTTACGAGGAGAACATTACATCAGGACAGAGAACCCCTACGATACCAGCTTAGCCGACCCATGGTTGGAGGTAACTAGTGTTTTCTCCCCTTCCTTTGTTCTTCCCCCATTCCCATTGCTGGATGCTAGATCGTGTGTTATTAAGGCTCAGTTGTTCGTATTTCAATCGTTGGATGCTAGGTATTTTTACAGTAGCTAATCCTCTTGTGTTAGATCTCGTATTTTGATGAATTCCCCTAGTTGGGATCAGTACTAGCACCGATCTATAATTGGGATCAGTATTCGATTTGGTTAGAGATTTAGGGATTGGGGAATAATCAAGGGATCTCAATCGGTTAATTTATGCAAGTAATCAATCCATATAATCAAGGTATCTCAATCATGTCCTTATTGCACTCTACTGTTTTTTCTAACAGGTGGATAGCAGCGACATCTGCAGCGACGAAGAGTCCACGGACACCAAGACTCTTCAGGTGTTGAGGAAACTGAAGTCCGGCCAGTACAACAACTTCTTCGTCGGCGATGTCTATAGGTGCCCTTCTGCACTAGGAGCCTCGTCACCGACTTCAACTCCTTCGTGAGGCATGCCAAGGACGTGAAGTCCTGCGGCCTGTCAAAGAACGTCCACGCCTTCAGAGCCAAGCACCAGGCGCTCGGTTTTCACCTCCGCAATCTCTAGAAGGTGGCCATTGAGGAGGGTCGCATGCCCCCGATCAAGCCCAAGGCGCCCAAGGTCAAGGGACTGGGAAGCAAGAAGTGGAGGAAGTGCTAGAGGGAGGAGGCGGAGGCCCTCCTAGCGGAGGCCATGAGGAGCCACCGATCTTGTGCTGCTGCTGCTGCTGTAAAGCAGCTTCTTTAGTTTTGTTGTATGTGCTGAACTTGTTCGCTGCTGCTGAGCAACCTAATTGTCGAACCTCGTTTAAGTACCATACTATATATATCTTATATTAGCTGCTTTATCTACATCTGATCTGTTTATATATCCTATATTAGCTTCTTTATCTATATTTGCTCTGTTTATATATCCTATATTAGCTGCTTTATCTACATCTGCTTTATTTATCTACATATTTATGGTGCTTGTTAGATTTGCTGCTCTAGATTTGCTACTAGACTAGGAAAATATGAGGGCCAAAAGGAATCATGAATGAAGAGAGAAGCTGCTCTAGATTCGCTACTTTTTGGGATAAAAATTAACACAATTGTTAGCGACATAACGGGGAAAATGCACTCTTAAAAAGGCCAATTATAAAAATAATAAAAAAGAAATCTTCCAATTTAGGCGACAAGGCGCACTTAACTACCAAATACGCCCCACATGGTCTCACACCACATCCCTCAAAATGCGTTACCAACAAGCCGGTCCCACACAGTCCAACATGGGGTCCTATTATGGGACCCGACTGAACGTGGTCTCACTTATCAGCACGTAATGGCGGGTCCTACTTGTTAGCACGATAAAGGCGAGGATCCATTATGGGAACCGACTGAATATGGCCCCACTTATCAGCATGTAACGGTAAGAGTTCACTAACGGAACCCGACGGACAACGAGTTTCAGACCGATGCGAGAGTTTTAGACAAGAAGATGGACAAAAGTGAGAAAAATTTTAAACGGCTGGGAAAAAGTGAGTACAACTAACAAACTAGGGGCATAGAAATAAAAATTCCAATTTAATATGCACAAGTTATATTATATTTATCAAAATAGGGTAAAAATTGATGTCTCACGGTTTAGACCGGAGAGACGAAGGTATGATCCTAGGATTCTCTATCTCTACTACTTAAAAAAGACCATATGTTCCGTTTCCTACTCAGCCAGCGTTTCACTCGACTTTCGTCCAACCCTGCCTCGCATCACAGTCCCTTCAGAAAATTCCTCCTCGTCTCCAACCCACGCTTCCGCCTCCGCAATCCCCGCCTTCCTCCACCAACGATATCCCCTCTGTCTCCGCCATTAACACCACGCTCGTTGCATACACCTTCAGGGGCGAGATCTAGAACTCCAGGTTGGGGATCGTTGTGGCCGCTCTCATCACCTTCTTCCCGGGTACATTTCCCCGCCGCTGTCACCGTCTACGACAACGAGGGCGTCGCCATCTTCGCGCTTCTACTCACATGCGTCCTCTTCTTGCGCGTCGTCAACACGGGATATCTCGCCTGGGCGATCGCCGCCGCGGCTGACGAGTGACGACAAGGTCGTAAAGCGGCTGCTCTTCCTCGCTGACAGTGAGTCCTCCGACCTCATCTGATGCCCCGTAATCAATCTCATCCTCTCCCCTCCTTCCCTTCTTCTCCCTATCTGGATCCTATGCCGCTAACGTGGATCAATTCAACAACCACACCGATCGCAACATGGTGTAGCCGGTGATCTACGAGAAGCTGGACGCGCTGAGCGATGGCAGGGAGCCAGGGACGTGCTGCTCCTGAGCGCCTCCGTCGGGCACAAGGAGGGATCCGGCCCACCGCTGGAGGGTCATCCCGCGCTTCGTTCCCAGGGGCGTGCCCAAGCTGATGCGCTGGGATACCTCCAATGCTGTCTCCGCCGGGAGGCTCGAGGATGATGAGGAAGGTGTCGGGGACAAGATCAATGACCTCCTTGTTACAAAGGAACACCGTGTAGGATGAGAGGGATAGAAAAAGACACCGGAGCATATCCAGATCCGTCCTAGGATCCCACCACCGCTTTGACCTCCGGCGATGTCTGCAATCTTTTTGCACTACGCTGGAGTCCATGTCGTCTGTCCTCGCCTCCTCTACTGAGTTTCACCTGTACGAGCTCCCTCCTGTCCTCCCCATGGTGTCAACTACTTGAACACCATCATATCAGATTCATTTGATCGCAGATGGCCCCTCCAGCTCCAATAAAGGTACCCGCTCGGTAAGCAAGCAACACATCATGTAATGCTATTTTCTTGCATCTGTTTCAGTTAGATTCAAATTATTGCTTTGCATTTGTTTATATCGGATGATTTTATCATTTGTTCATTCAGGATAAGGTAGGATGATGGTTTAGACCAAGGAGCTGGTGTTGCGGCTTCAATAAGTGTTGGTGGGAGAGGTGGCAAATATCTTACATCTCAGATAGTTGGCTCTTCTGATGCTACTGTAAATGCCACTATAGGCTATAGCAGATGATTCAAGCAATAAGAGAAAAGTGACGGCGTTGATAGTACTCCCTTTGACCCATATTAGTTGACTTGCATTTGTCAAAATTTGGATGAACCTATATACTAAATAGTGTCTAGATTCATCCAAATCTAGACAAATTTGAGTCAACTAATATGGGTTGGAGGGAGTAGTATTTAAATTTTCCCTTAAAACTCAGAGAATATAAGTAGTTAAAGTTGGCCTTGAACGCCCCATGTAATTTTCATAATTTCTCTGAAGTTAAATAAAATCTCCTTGGCACAATGATCTATCATGCGATCATGATATTCTTCATTAGTCAGAACATAAGTAACATGTTTCTGCCCCCATCTTTATCTATTTTGAGATTTCGTACATCAGTACTAGATTAAATGTTTGAGAGGTAATTTTCTGGCTTTGGTAGTTTTGCCTTGTAATTTTTTATAACCAGTTCTAAATCCTAAAACATGATTTACTCGAGCTGAAAGCATGGATATATAGCCTACTTTTGTTAGCTATTTCTTTCCTTATCAGGACGTAATACAATATTTCTACTGTCATATTTACTTTCTTTGTCCTATTGCTTACATTCTAACTACACTGTTGTTTTTCCATGTTCATGTTCAGACTCAGAGGCTCTCGAGAAGAACCACGTGAGTACCCCTTTACTACTCCCTGACCTTTTACTTGATTACCCAGACCATGATGAGTTGATGGTATTGGTAATTTTACTTATATTACTGACTTCTCTTGGTCATAAACTCACTTAATCAGCATACTTGATTTTGGCATGTCATATTGTCTCCAATTGCTTCCAAAGAAATAATTTTTCAACTGATATACCTGCCACTTATTACTGTTGCATCCCTATATTGTTGTGTCTTCACAGTATCTTAAGGGGAAGAAACAGAAGAGAGAGGAAAGAGTTGATAATTTGATGCAGCGGTAAAAGCAAAGTTGTAAGCATCCAAAGGAGGCCGAAGTATGTAATATTGAATGCTGAATTTTCTTTTACGCATATTTTTCAAATCTGCATCTCTCGTGAATTCCTTTAGTAGAAGCAAATTAGTTGGTTTGATTTCCCCATATTTTAGTGCTAACTACTAAATAGCTTGTGTGTGACCCTATTAAAATAGATGTTTGATACAGATTTGTCTGAAACCATTAAAATATTTGTGCCCTCCCAAGAACATACCCCTGGCAAGGTATTCGTTGCTACATTTGCAAGGTGTCCCTAGGCAAGGTATTCGAAGCCTGTCTCACTCCTTCTTTACTTCTATAAAGATCTTAGAGACTTCAGAATGATTAGCAACTGTGTTTACCAGTGCATAGATGCGATTCAGGTTATGCATCGCGTCTGATGTGGCTAGACTAATTTTGACATGTAGAATTCCATTGGCACTTCTATGGTAACAATACAAGTTTGTAGAGAACCTAGGCATGGCTCCTGTTATACTATTTTACCTTTCATTCATTTGCTGGTCAGTAATACTTTCGAACATCTAAATCATGCTTGCCATTTGAAATAGGTTTGCTGCAACCCAATCGGTTCTCTAGCCTTACAAAGATGAAAGTTATAGTGAATATGAATTAAACACATCTACACATTTATAATAATTCATAATTCAAAGGTTGCTATACTGCAATTTCCATAAGATTTTCGAAAGATGCAAATAGTGCAATAACTCAGACCAACCGTACGTATGGTATGCTCATATATCAGTTTTTTTATTTGCCTAAGGATATAAATCTAAAACCTTAAGTCATGTGACCCAAGTAGCTTATGCCTAAATTAGTCTACTTTTGGAAATTGCCAAACGTCTCAGGTTTAAATATTTAAAGCAATAAGAAATTAAATATTGTTATTCACTTATTTCAAATAGTCTATGGATCAACTGAGCATGCACTAATGAAAATAAGCAGTGGTTGGAACGAGTAGGACACTTGACAGCTAAAGAATGTCTTCAAACTAGAGGGCTGCAGCAACCTGTCGTGAGGAAGCAAGGTAGAGTTCTACACTTGATGGCTGAAGAATTTCTTCGAGCTAGAGGTCTGCAACAGCCTGTCGTGGGGGAAGCAAGGTGGAGAGGAGAACTCTTTCCAGCATGAAGCATGATGGTACAATGGGGACCAACTCGCCATCAGCAGATGTAGGCCACCGGCCGAGGCGACGAATGGGAGAGAGACACCGACTTTGTAGGTATGAATCCAGCTTCTCCATCATCTCCGTGTAATAGAAGGCCTCGCTGGCGATAGTTGATTGCTTTATAAAGTATCCAACTGTGATACCAGGAGAAACAAAGTAGAAGAGAAACACATGGATAATGTTGTCTAGGCATGATGGTTGTGCCCCATGACCCTCTGATTGTCGTCATTCATGTTGTCTAATTAATGTCACTGGAGTTTGTTAAAATATTTTGTAACCAGTGGTTTTATTGTAACTCACAGTAAATGGTTTTATTATAACTATAGATTGTACTCGGAAAGACTCCTGTACAAACTTGGAGAGAATTGTTTGCTTGATTATTTACATAAGTCTTATCCTGAATTAGGCTGAGTAATTGCACGTACATTCTACACAACTCTAATTCGGATATTCGATTAGATATTACCACACTCCTATAAGTTAAAAGGCTTGTTCTTGAAAATGCTGAGAAGAAAAAAAGTTATTGCGCTATTTAGTTTTAGTTCAAAGAAGCTTATGCTTCATGTATTATGTTGTTCATTGGCATATTCTTCGCCTGCTATATACATGCTATGCCGATTATTTGTTTCCTTTGTTGCAATCTTGTGTCACTTACTCAATGTGAATCTGTCTTATGTTAACACAACTTGAATGTGTGATTGTGAGTCGGTTGTGCCATTAACAATGACGTATTGCTTGGATTAAGAAGGTGGAGATAGTGCGTAAAGGAATACGTATAAGAGTGATTCTAAATGTATATGTTTCACATGACTAATGCCAATTCACTAGAAATAGAAATGTTGTTTTCAACTACTAGATTTTTGTGTTTCTATTTTTTTTCTGTTTTGATCATCGTGTATTTTCAAAAGAACGAGTAGATAATAGATGTCTTGTGTTGCCATTGTACAGGGGCTTAAAATCTCCATGATAATTCCCTAAAAAAATCTCCATGATAATTTTATGTCTCATCATTGACATGTTAATAGCAAAATGAAAGACGTGGCCAAGCATGCATGAATTTTTATGTGATCGGTTAAAAATGATATGTGTTTTCTGTACCAGCTGCAGCGCAGATCGGATAAACACAGAGTAGATCGAGAGTAAGAATGGAGATAAATTATGTAACTAGAAATATTATGACAACTAGAAAGCCATCGGTCTTATCTATTGATTTTGTTTTTCTCGTTCCACGTCAACTCGCAGATATACATAGAATATGTTGTTCCCGTTGGCACTTAACTAGTAAACATAAACAATCTAAGGGGGACTAACACAGGGCATAAGCAACACCGAACCAAACGACATGGCACCATCGGCCGGGCTGGAGTAGCTCTGTATACGGAAGCCAGACATAAGGGGAGCACATATTTTACCTGCAGGCGTCTATGCCAGTTAGCAGATGTTGCGGCTGACAAGCGACAAGTGGATCGTGGCCCAAGGGCGGTGGAGCAAGGCGTGTTCTTCCTTACGCGCGGGGTTGGAACAGGCTCTCCTGGCACGGGACTCGAACAGGGCAAGGGCATGGTCGGCCAGGGGAACATGGAAAACAGGGTGTGGCGAAGTGGCCTGGGGATCTGATGCTGGTGTGTGATGTTGGGTAGCCGACAGGAGCAGTGCTGATGGCGATGGAAACGAGGTAAGCTGGCATCATCGGCCGGCAAGAAATCCAAAGAGCAGGTGATTTGCTGATGCATGCGAGTGGTGACGACCAAGTACGATGGAAGCCCAGGGAATATGTGGCAGAAGCTCACAGACAGGCGATTCAATCAGGTGGAATATAATTTCTGCTTGCTACTCGATGACTCAAATGGAAGGTTTTGGTGGCGTGTGGTGTGTTGATCAATTGTGATCTACTTAGCTAGCAAGTTAACTTTTGGATAAACTTGCAGGCTGCTGTTGCTGATCTTCTTCCGACCCACAAGAGAAACCAGAGAACCTGGCAGTGGCGGAGGACAAACAAATAGGTGGGGAATTTTAGATTGGATCTTATATTGTGGTTAGGGTTGAGATAAAGAAGGGGATTGGAGCATTTATATATTCTAAAGTAGATTAGATGAGATTAGTTTGAGCTTAAATTTTAGATAGACTTTTTGTCTACTCTTATTTAGTAAAACAAGAAAACCCTTTTACAGCTTATAACGGACCAAAAATATTATTTTATTTTAATTTTAAAATAAGAAAAGAAAGACGAGTTTGATAAAACCACGGGGGATATTTTAGCAAAACAAAAAAATAGGTTTTTAACAAGATTATTTTTATGGTTAAAATATGCAAGCAAAATATGCATGGTGATGGTCTTGATGATGCAAAAATAAAAACAAACAGTCAAATCTAATTAAAATATTTTTCCGGGCATTACAACAATAGAGTAGCGAGGGGAGATGGACCTCATCACATGGCAAGGGTATCATGACACGCGATGGGCCCTCTGTCGGCCCTCCTACTGGCCCAAGTCTGGTCCAAGTGCTTGAGGCCTTCTTCTTCCATAAAAACTTGCATGCAAAAAATCCTAGGTCCATTTGAGTTCATGAAGGTCCATGTGACGTGGGTGTTCACGTCAATGCCCATACTTGATGGACTTGGGTTTAAGAAAGAGGGGTGAACTGGAGATCTCGTTCGGCTAACAGACAAGCAATACGAGACACGAGGTTTACCCAGGTTCAGGCCCTGGAGGGAAAACCCTACTCCTACTTGTCTGCTCTTGATTATCGGTAAAACCGAAGGTTACATGGGTGCGTAGATGATATCTGGTGGGTGTGTATGCTAGGTTTCGGTGGTCCTTATCGCCGCTCCCTCCTGGCCTTTATATAGGGAGGCCAGGTCTCAGGATGGGGCCTAGTCCGTTATAGATTAGGTTTTTCCTTTTGAACTTTCTATCTAAAGTTAGATGTATCCTCCAAGGAATCACATACTTCATGGGCCTAGGCCACCCGAATCCTTCCTGGACTTCGCCATCAGGTACGGATCATCACGTGGGATTCTTCCAGGCCAAACCAGATACGCCAATATTGGGTACCCGTAGAGCATACCCATGTCACCCTAAAAGTCAAAAATATGGAAAAGAGGGTTTTCCTGCATGTAGAGTTATAATACAAATAAAAGTGATCTTTTACGAAAATCCCCAATATCATTCTAAAACATGGTTATAACCACATATATGAATCAATTATGATGAAATATGGCACAATAAACTACAAAAATCATAGATGCATTTTACATGCATCACATACCCATGAAAAGAAGTGTAAAACTTAGATAACTTCTTGAAAGTAGTATATTCATCCTCATCATTTGAAGCCTCTACACTAATAGATTCAACATTTGGCAAAGAGCAAGCAGTAGGATCAAAGATGAAGGATGCTAGCAGGAAGATACCATCACCTCCTTTTCCATGAGGCACCTGTAGGAAGAGTTCTCGTAGTCCTTGGAGTAGACTTGCACGGAGAGATACTCGAGAGTGTCCATAGCCAAGTTGACATGACCAACCACATTCTCTTCCTCCTCATCACTTTCTTCATTACCGGACGTATATGTTGTACCAACTAGAGAACGACCCTTTATGGTATTCTTCTTGTTGTAGGGGTTCAGTAACAACCTCGGTTTTGCTTCACTATTCTTCTCATACTTTGGCTTATATTTCCTCTAACCATAAGGACAATTGTTGGAGAAGTGTCCCTTCACCAGAGTTGTAACAATCTCTTTTTTTCATTCTTCATTCTTGGCTTGAAAGATGATTTTATTTTCTTCTAACCACCGCCTCCCCACTTCTTCATTATGAACTCTAAGTCCACATCAAGCTCAATTGAACTAGTCATTTCTTATTCTTGGGCATCATCTTCTTCTTCTTCGAGAAGAACTTGCTTGGCCTTGAAAGCAAGGTTTGGAGAGTTCATTGAGTGAACCGTTTCCTTGATCGTCTTACCCATTTGGAGAAGGGGCGAATTTTATAGTCCATGTGGAAGACAAGCCGTTTTTTGGGCGTCCGATTCCTGCTCCGGTTGTAACCGGACCCTAGATCGGACCACCTGATCTAGACCGAACTCACAACTAACTGTGTACTAGACCCTATTCGGTTGATAGTCAGTTGGGATTCTGATTAAAACAAACTGCCCGGTTCTAGCTCCGGTTGGATTAGCTCCAGAACCAAACATATAGAAAACAACTCAAACTGCTCTTTTTCCAAAGGATTCTCATCTCTCTCTCTCTTGTGTGATGGAGAATATAGATGGTAGGATGTGTATTTGGATATTGGATAGATTTCCATCAATATCAGTGAGATCACCCTTCTTATTAGTGTAGTGTTTCCTATTGACTCAACAATTCCAATATGCCAAATATAAGGAAAACTCTGGCACTGTCAAAGATTTGTCCCAATAGGGTATCTCGCGAAATAGTAAAGTATCAAACGTAGGGGATTGAACATGATCTCTCCAAGACCTCTCTGTGACCTTGGCGAGGAATAGTAGAATCACGACAAGGAAGACACGGTGAGTCTACCCAGGTTTAGGCCACCGTGTGGTGTAAAACCCTACTCCTGCTTGGTTGTATTGCTTGTATCGCTTGGCGAGTTTAAAGATACAAGAGACTGATCAGGCGATCAGATCTAGAGCTCTAGGAAGGATAAAGCTAGGGTTTACAAGATGGAATAATGTCCCTTTCTATAGTGTCACGCCCCTCCTTTTATAGGCGCCCCGGTCCTCTTCCCGCTCTCTAGCAGGAAGGGTTACCACATAGAGACAAAGGAGTGAGCAGGTAGGCAAAAGGTACTTTTCCCACGGGGCATGATCCATGTTAGGGCATCGTTGATCCTGGTGGTTGCGCTATGCTCTCACCAGAGAGAGGGGGTGGTGCTCTCTAGGTGGCAGTGGTTGTCGGCCACCTCTAACTTGCGAAAGGGGAAGGTGCTTCCCTTGAAAAACAAGCGCAATCTAGGACAGATGTCCTGCTTTGAGTCATCATTACATCTCGACGAGGAATGGATTCCCGGAGCCTTGTCCTTTATGTGTAGGCGAAGTGTAGCTTGACAGGGGAATCCTTTTGGCTGCTTCACAAGGGCCACCTCCCTTCGCATGGGGGTCTCTTCGAGGAGTGTGATCTCGCCAAATGCTAGGGCCCAGCAGCAGATGGGCTATGGTACCCTGGTTATGGCCCGACAGTAGCCCCCGGGTGCCTAGGTCGCACGTTTCCTTAGAGCGAAGGGGCAGGGGCCCTAAAGATGCTGGGCCCGCTTGGTCGCAAAAAACAGTTGCATCAGCGACACTCCATCAACGCTGTGAAGTTCAAATGGAAGAGAGACTCTGAGGCACCGGATCTGAAAACTGTCGTGCTTGTGGGTTTCCAGGTCACCGCCCAAAGGTGCTTCAAAAGTAGATCTTGCGGCAGTTTTGCTTCTCCTCCTCATTCTCTCTACCGCCATAACTCCTCCTTGAGTCGACTCACCCTCTGCCTCCTACGCTATCCCAACTGACCTTCTCGCAATGGCTTCGAAGAGGGGAAGAGTTTCCAAGAAAGCTGGGGGTTCTGGCAAGAAATCTGCGAGCCCCATCTGCGCGCTCCAAGTCATGCTTCAACACCCCAGCCATCCTCGAGGAGTTTGAGCACTTGGTGGTAGATGAGTTCAACGAGAATGACCCCACCATCATGCGCCATGGGGGGCGCCGCCAAGACATATTGGCTACCATGATCCCGGACTTTGTGCATACCCTCTTTGTGGGGTTAATTCCTCCTCCGCCGCCTTCCTCCTTGCTCTCCTCAAGCATTATCAAATTCAGCCGCTGCAATTTCCACTAGTAGGAAAAGTCCTAGTGGCGGCGTTCAGAAAAGGGGGTTCGTGGTATTGAACACGCACGCCACTAACTTCATGCCACTGGTAGTAGCTAGTGGTGGTGTTCTTTGTGAATGCCAGTACTAAGTTAGATACTAGTGGTGTTTCACTAAACTCCACCAGTAAGTTAACCTGTAGTGGCGTTCGAGCCTGCCTGAACGACATTTACTATAATTCGGTAATTAAAAAAATACTAAAAATCTTGATTATAGTATCAAATAACTGGATACAATAATACTAAACATCATTCATAATACAACAACAGGATACAACAATTAATACTGGATAGCATGGCTAGGGTTCATGGGTGGCAGCGTTCAAATACCATTATCGTTCAACGGTAAGTAAAAAATCTCTTAGGTGGGGATACCAAACATTTGCCCTCACAGTGACATTTCAAACAGTTACTGTACTTTCCAAATGGATTTTACAGCTTTCTCACACGGCTCATAGCTACTTCTCCACCGCCACTTTCTCATAGGTGCTTCAAGATAAGCCACAACCCAAGAAAACAAAGCCTATATACTAAGTGGTATTGCAGTGAGAATGGTTGAATTTTGATCTAAATGCTTAAAAAGGTCAATGAAAGTTTTAATGAATAAATAGACAATCTTTATATTTGGTACTAAAACAAAAGTAAATAAAAAAACACCACTCAATTGATGGTTTGACAGCACTGTAGCAGCAATGGTTGATTTGTGATGGACAAGAGAAAAAACAGTATGAACCTTACAAGGTTGATGATCCAACTTGATCATCTTCGGAACAATCTACACAGCAACATCACCATCTTCGAGTTACAAATTCAAGCCAGATTAATCCGGTCAGATGTTAGTCACGCACCATCATGAACCCAAAAGTGCCAGCCTCAACTCACTACTCTAATCTTTACCAAAAGCTGCAGTTGGAGGAAGTTCAGGCTTGTGCAGGAATTCAGAGGGACCTCCTCCCGCACAATCTTCAGCATTAGCTATTCCAGGATCAGGCTTGTGGCAGGTACTGATCCATCTTAGGTTAACAGGTTGCTGCACCACTGCTGACGTTCCCTCACTCACATGCTCACTCGCTTTAGCAAGAGCAGGAACCTTCATTCCTCGATGATAGTGCTGTTCTTCGCAGCAGCAGTTGCGTTTCGCTGCATCTGAGTCTGGACGTTGTACTTTCTTTGCAGTTCTCGGAGCTTCTCCAGAAGTTCTTGGAACGACGGTCGGCTTTGTGGATCACTGCATGCAGCAAGGACAGTGGTAGTAAGAACATGAGATGCATCAGCATACGGTAGAAATTTAATGTTTGTGAAGTCTGAAAAGACAAAAAATAAATAAAAATTGTGGAAAAAGGAAAGAGATGGAGTACTTACGTTTCCCAACAACTCAGGATGAGTGATGTCCAGAAAGGATCCGTTTCACTAGGAATCTCCAACCTTTGATTCATGAAACCTACTGCACCAATGACCTACATAAGAAGTTTCAGGAATAAATATACATTGTACAGGACTTGCCAAAGGGAAAAACAGGTGATTTACAAAATGATTCACGTAATAAAGCCGTATGCTGCAGAAGCGAGCACCTATGCTGCTATCACAAGAAAATGTCACACAATTCTTAAGGCATCGCTAGAATATGTAAGACAGTAGGCTTCTTAAAACTCCAGTTGGCATTTCCAAGTGACCAGTGATATGGAACAGCCTTTGGCTTCTCAAGGTTATTCTGTGTCCAGGAGGTGTTTGCGGCCTGATAAACGGCCGAGCAGTCTGAGAAGGTAACAAGGGTAGGAGAGATAACAGTCGACTTAATTAGGATCAGGATGAGTCCTATGTCTGGCAGGGAATACCCCACATAAGCAGATACTATTAATCATGCTTAAACTGGCAAACTTAGAAGCCATAAACTGAGCATTCATATGCCAACCAGCCCATGTGTCACCTACTCATGTTGCTGTGTCAAACTGAAAGATGAGATGTAGCCAACCCAAAAGGAATAAATTACTCCACTATTTAATTGTTACTTTTGTGAAGCTGCTGAAACAAATACTATTACACTTTTAAGTTTACAGCATCTCAATCTGTTACCAAATGTATGGCAAAAAAACAGAGAGGACCTATAACCAGATAAAACTAGATAAAAGCATTATACCTGCATCGAATTGAGATTTTCCCAGGGTATCTTCTGAGTAACAAGTTCCCATAAAATCACCCCATAGCTATACACATCGGACCTATATATGTAGCACCATTGAAATCATTAGCAATCATATACTTCTGCAGATGAGACTACAGGAAATTGTGTTCATTAAAAATTAAAATTGTCCAATACTTACTTCTCATCTGAAGGTTCATTGCGCAATACCTCCGGAGCCATCCATTGCGGCTGCATAGGAAAGAGCATCAATAGAGTTAGGAAAACAAAGTAATTATTTATACTAATCCCATTAATTCCTAGAGTCCATGCATGTACATCAAGCAATCAAATAAATTTTGCTTGTACTTACCGTTCCTTTTCCTGTTTTTGTTGTCAGATACGTTTCACGCTTGAGACGTGAAAGACCAAAATCTGCAACCTGATTGGACGAGATGAAATGAGAGGAGGCAAGTAGGAATGTGAAAAAGGTTTGGAGACCAAATAAACTGTAACGTTACCTTGACAGTCCAGTTCTTATCAACCAACAGGTTTGACGATTTTAAATCTCGATGAATGATAGGTGGACTATAGTGGTGAAGATAATTCATGCCCCTTGCCTGCAAAAATATATTTTCAAAACCTAACAGTTACTAATTCATCATGCATATGGAGTAAATATAGAGAACTTATGGAACTTTTTATCAGCTAGGAGACTGGAAGTTCCTTGCTTGAAATGAAACACAAACTGGCAGGCGCAAACTATTCACTAAATCATCATGTGCACATTAGTACGTAGGATCATCATGTGCCTTTTCACTTTTAGAATATAATCCTTTCTTGCATGAAATTACCTTCATGTGACCTTCGTTAACTGGAATTTAACTTCTACGCATGTCCATTTGCATTAAATACGAAATCAGGTGTGTCACCTTTTACATTCTGCATGTGATCAATGTATCTAGAAATAACAATCTAGTAATGTTCTTTGTTTTTTCTATCCTTAACTGCATCTGTTTCTGGACTTTGTGATCCATGAGAAATTCATTCCTCATTTCCTGATGCTAGTGAACAGAAATGCACTTACAACATCTAAAGCCATGTGAACACGTCGTCTCCAATCCAACTTGGTCGTGCTTCTCTGAAGTAAGCGAAACAAACTTCCTCTGCGTTTGAGAAACAATGAAGGGTGAAAACGAGACCCAGACCTAAACTTTTTATTCTGTAGGTAAAAATCATGAAAACTGGTATTATGTTCTAAAACAAGGATCAAAACCATCTTTTATGTGCTACTAGAACATATTATAAGATACCTTGATGTGCTAACAGATTTCAAAGGCAATACATGCAAAAGGGGCAATGATCCCATAAGTAGGGAAAACATAATACAATCTATATACAGTTGAACATCCTACTAAACGGCATGGTGTCATTATATTTGTGCGGCATAAGAGAAAAGGGGGCAATGACTAGTTTAGTTAGAGTGTTGTTAGACCAAGGCCGATAATTTCGGTTTTATCTAGGATTAAATCCACACATTGTGTCATGACCCTACCTGGAAACATACAATTGTTATGGACATTCTACTTGTTTTGTTACTTAGCATTAAAATGTTATTATTGATGGTCCATGAAAATGTTAATGCAAATCATATGAATAAGTTAGTCTTTATATGTTTGTGTGTGAATTTAGAGAAAGAAGGTGTTGCTTACTCTTTAGTACTCCTTAGAAGACTACAGTACGCCCTAGGTTGTATGATTATGAAGTGGTTTCTTGGGTGTATTCATTTTTTTTTGTTGACAGGATCTGAATCAGTCAGTGGGAAGAAAACGGAACCCTCTTGTCCATCTTTCGAACTCAACTTTAGTACAGAGATGAAATTTGCCATGCCTTAATCAACTGTGTTTGTAATAATCAAAGCCATACAACAAGATTTATACAAACAGTTTTGCCCATTCTCCTGTGCATTTGGAACAGAGAGCAGCAACCAGAGAAATTACTTCCAAACATCTAGGGTTGTAAAAAGTAGGGAACATACCGTGGGAGGTACTCTGTTACGATACAGAGACGGTGTGGAGATGTAACCGCACCCATGAAGAGCAGTATATTAGGATGGTGTAGTTTCTTCATGAGGGACACCTTCAAGTAGGATTGATGGAAATTCATTTAGAAGTCAAAATTTAGAATGATGCAATGAGATCTAAGTTAGTGCAGACTTTATTTATGTTTTTCCAGAATTAACTTAAAAATATGTGGAAATCTGTCATCATGATATTTATATATTTGTTGAGATGCTTCGCAACCATGGCAATGAACATTTTTGTGGCATGGTGGCAAGAAACACAAGTTTTTTCCAGCTTCAAGTCTTTGGAGAGGCCCAAACTATCATTAAAGCATCGCAGTTTTGATGCCAATAAGGCTAAAAAAAATACTAAAAAGAAGAGAATACCACTTCATTTTTGAACAAACGCTTCTTGTTTATATATTTCATGAATTAGCTAACAAAGGTTGCATCTGAGGATGGAAAACTACCTCTTGTCGAAAGGACTGTATCACTTCATCCGAATACTCCTGCCTGGAGAAAACTTTCACACCCACATCCTGCAAGTACATGCCACATGAATGATAAAACTATTAAAGAAAAGTAACTCATGCAACAAAGGAAGATCTAACATACCGAGCCATACCACAAAGCATGATATACTGTCCCACAAGAGCCTGCACAGATCCAAATTGAAAGGAGCACAATTAGACGACACTCAATATAATAGAAAGCAGTACAGCACATAGTGCTTTATGTCTTTTTGTCATGCTTGCACTCTTTTAAAAATACTACAATCAATAAGAACTAATAGAACTCACAGATAAAACTTTAGACATTTTGGAATCCAACCCAATATAGTAGCTAAACTCACATGAGTATTTGGAACTGGAGAAGTTTGGAGCATAAATGCAAGGACAAACCTTGCCTTCTTGGTGGTCTAAGCTCTCTAAATGGTCGGGTTCTAGTGACAAGCACATGTGCTTGAAGTAGGGCAAAATTACATCAATTAAATTAGTAGCTGAAGTACTTGACGGTTAGAGATTTCAGTGAACAATTTCAAGGAAACGTAAGCTAATCATGTGAAAACCCAAAGGCTCTAGGATCTCATTAGGAGCTTCAACTACATGGCCCCAATTGTAACAAAGTTAGAACCAAAGCTTGGACAAACCGCGGAAAAATGGGTTACAACTCCACGACATATGTAGTTGTGACATTATCTAGCTATTTTGAGTTTTTGACAAAAGGAAGTTATACAAAAATATAAATTCTATAAGATGAATATGGGGGCAAAGGAGCTATTCTGAGTTAATGGCATGTAGATAAAACCAGTGCTGGCAATAACCAATTAGTCAACTACTAGAACAGCCTATAGAGGATTAGAAAATATGAAATTGTGCATTGCAACTTTGATGTGGATCATAGAACTTTACAAATAAGAATTCACAAAAGTAGAAGCAACTACCTTGACCTACTTGTTCTCCAATGACAAGATCCTCCCATAAGATTTCATAATCCAGACAGTCTGCTTCATGGTCTACTTTGTAAAGAGCACTACTATTAGTACTTCCAGTGCTGCTTGCACTACTTGAGCTGTTATTGTTGAAGGAGGACCAGGAACCCGATGCTTCATTTTTATTAGGTTGGTTGTATTCAGCACCTTGCCTATCAGAATTTTTCTGATTATTCTGGTCATTCTCTTGCTCACCATGCAAAGATGGCCAGATTACTTCATTCTTTCCATCAGGTCCATCATTCTCACGCCCTTTCCAAGGCCATGATATCCCTTTCTTGTTCAACAATGCCTCTGCTTTTGAACTCAAGATCTTGTGAAGACCTATTTTTCCATCTGATTCATCGCTATTCATTTTGTTTGATTTCCCAGGGGAGTTCTCTTCGGTAGTGAATGCACCACATGGTGCATCCCCTCTAGGTGTACCTGGTCCACTAGATGTTGGCTCTTCCTTGTTATCACGATCAGAGCACTGACTCTCACCACTGCCACCTTCCCGTACCATGCCATTCTCATCCACCTTGACCCGAGACCGAACTTTATTTGAAACCTTGGTAGCCTGTGTTATTCGAAATATCAAAACGGAATGCAGTAGCAAAAAATTAAAAAGACATACTAGAGAGGCAATTCCATTACAGCTAAACAGATAGTAACAGAACTCACCAAATTTGTTATCTTGGAGGCTATAGTAGACTGCAGGGGATGCTGAGAGTCAAATGGACTTCTGTTCAACAAACCAGATTTTCGGCTGCTGTTACTGCAACTTCCATCACAGCAGGTTGGCCTAGATGATTCCAAATGGGACCTTGCAGAGGTTGAAGGTCCACTGAGTATCTCCTCCAAGGCACGTGAATCACTTGAAACACAAATAATGCCCACCAAACTGCCATCCTCGTCATAAAAAGGAGTGTTGGTGCCAACAGTTAAAAACCTATCACCTGCCTTGTTCTTAACTGGAAACTTCCCGGTCCAACTCTCACCCAAAGAAATACGCCGGAACATGTCATTTACCAAGCTGAGGTCACGGGAGTCAACCAGCAGCATGAGGGCATCCTGACCAAGTACTTCTGAAGCAGGATATCCATAGAGATTCTCTGCAGATCGATTCCTACATCGTAGCAAATGACAGGTCTTGGTGGTAAGGAAGCATTAACATCTAACAGAATAGAGACAAGAAAAGGGCCATGCAAAACTATAGACAAACATTTTATGATGTATATTTAGCAGTTAAGAAGCAGGTAAACACTAATCATTCTGTGTCACACATTTTTAGCTCTTGGGAAACTTGGACAACAATGGAGAAGTGTCATGATGCCTTATCGTTTTAGTATAATGATAGCGGTTGCCTGATCAGGCAAAAACACTTGACTTCAAAGCAATATAAACTGTGACATGGCATGGTGATAAGCAATGTTTACAGCCTTATACACCTAGGGTTGTGACATAGCTGCTCCAACAAAAAATACCAGACTTCTCCAAGAATTAAGTTCCATCATCCCATACATGGTTAAAATGAAACCAAAAGCAATTGCTTCAGAGTCTGGGATTAGTATGCTTCAAACAGATACAAAACTTAGAACTATTGACACATTTCTCAAGCTGGTACATTTCCATCACCACTCCCTGTGGATGATGCATAGTCTTGCAGCATGGTAAGTTGGTAACAACAGTACAATCAAAACAAATCAACAGACATTTGAAGAGCTAGAAATCTCACCAGTATATGATCCTTCCATCGAGGTCAAGAATGTGGACGGACTGCCCCAGCGACTGGAGCACCCTGCGGTACTGCCTCTCCGCCAGCCCCGCGCCCGTTGCTCCGCCTTCGGCCGCCGCGCGGCCTTCCCGCTGCAACGGCGACGAGTGCGAGAAGGAAGCGGAGCCACGGCCCCACGCCCGCGGGCCTCCATCGAACCCCCCAGAGGGCCGCCTCGAAGGAGCCGGCGCTGGTGCCGGGGGCGGATGCGGCGCCGCGCCGCGGGAGGGCGAGACCGACTGCGAGCGCCGCCTCTCTGCTCCGCTGCCAGTGGGCGGCAGCGCGAACTTGGACATCTCTTGCTTGAGCTGCGCCTGGCCCACCTCCAGCTTCCGGATCTTCTTCAGGAGCTCCTCCCCGGTGGACTCCATAGCAGGCAGCGCCGAGCGAAGCGAATCAGACCAGCAGCAGCATCACCACGACGTCCCTCCCGGCCGCTCCAAGGCCGCCTCCCCCGCGGCTCCTGAGAGCTCGAAAGGCTGCTCCTTTCGCTGCTGTCCCCGAGGCAGATTCGAGCTCAAGTGGAGCAAGAACTCGTAGCAAATCCTCTTCCACCGGAGAAAGAGAGATCCACCTTGAGATTTCTTGGGCAGAAGAGGACCAAATCGAGGAAACAATAGCGATCTTTTCTCGGGAGCTGTTCTTGGTTTGTGCTCTGCTTGGACAAGTAGCAGCTGGGAATCTATCTACAACCCACACCCAAATGGGAGAATTAAATAATAAACAGACTAGTACTAGAAAATACTCCTCCCATGGGGAGATGAAATTGGTGACTTGGTGATGAGTTCTTGGGGGTCCTCCTCCTGTGATTGGTCAGCTTGCCAATAAAAAACAGAGGCTGCTTGCTGGCTTATACAAGGGTGATGGCTCTGGTCTTAGTTTTTATTTGGGGTTTTGGAATTTTCCGTAAATGTTTATTTATGTATATATCTATGCTTCTTTTATTTATGTTTTTGTGTGTGTATTGTGATGATCCATCCCCACACACGCAGGGAGGGCTGTCCTTGTCCCTATCCATCTACCTTGCTGCCAATGCCAACCTGTGGCGTCATATTCTTATAGAGAAAGGAAAAATGGCAAGCAGGTTGGCCCACTTTATCAATGCCTTTCCTACTTGGTGTTGCCACAATTGGGTTAGGGTTTGGCTTCTAACTGCCTATTTGGTGTTTTGTTGTGTGCTTGTATTGTGCTGCTCCCTTCAGTCTTGATTCTCCCTTTTATGGTGGTTGATTTATTGAGATTAATTTTGTAGGTACCTTGGATCTCTCTATTTCATTAAACACTCGGATGTTTTCAAGAACTCATATCAATCAACTACATTGTTGTACATTTTTATTTTATTTTGTCATTTGTAAGATTTTTTCCGGAGCAAGTTGAGTTTTAATGTACCCGTTTGCAAAAAAAAAGGGTCATCATTGCTAAAAAGTAAAAACAAGGGAAAATATACACAAATAAGTGTTATTACCGGATATGTATAAGCCGTATAAAAAATGCTTGGAGCATATGTTCTTAAGTGTAACAAACCGCCATTAGCCTAAGCTCCTTAAAGGTAGAGACATTTATATGCAATGTTTGATGTTATATTGTGATCAATGTGGTATTTATCAACCTCTTTGATACCAATGTTGCCAATTGCAACATGATTGTGAACCTTGAAGACAAGTAGGTGCTTCTCTAGTTTGACAATAATTGGAATACTATGTAAAGTCAATTATTTTTATTTATAGAACTGCACATAGAACAACTTTGTTTAACTTGTGGTTAGTCTTAAAGTAGAACTTTCCTCGTCTATGATAATAATGTATGTAATTTATATCTAACGATTAGAGTAGAGTGGAAGACTTTGTGGAATTGTCAATGCCTAGACATTTCCATGCTATTGGTATAAGATTTCATGGGTTTATTGTCAAAGTCCAATTTTGATCATCTTGGCCACAAACTCCATATTTTAAATTGATCTTGCAAATCAACCAATATTCCTCTTAATGATTATTTCCATTTGCCACGTAATTTAGGAATATAAAGCGGGCAGGGCTTAGTCGTGGCCAGAGTTTATTATACTCCAATTATAGCCTATAAGGGTATCATAGTCTATAATGTTAGCTGTGAAAGCAAAAAAATTACTAGAGCATGCATGTTAGGGTTAAATTAAATAGTCAACCATCATCTACATGTACACACAACAATTCCCAGAACACACTTTCTGTATCCATTATTACCCAGATGATAAACCACCAACAGTACTTGTACTAGTAGTAACAGTTGCAAGTAGAAATTGTGCATAAATGGTTGTGAATCTGCGGTTGGACCAGTCTCTTTCAGCAGTCAAGTTTTGTGTATATTGCCCTCCTCTCGCTCCCAAATTGCTGGATGATAATCGTCACGGCTTTGCATGGGCCCGAAGCAACCTATCCTCCCACACGCAATCCTTCCTCCCCTTTTTGCAGTGCATCCCATGAGAGGCTTTTGCAAGTTGCAGGCCCTGTGAATTTGATGTCTAACGCCTCCAAATTGTCAGCCATTCTTTCCGGGAAAAAAAGACAGATTTGACAATGAATCGAAAATCAACGCAAGGAAGGCCAATCGCTTGATCCAGACCATTGTTTTTTTCGTATGATTTGTATGGTTGTAGTAGTTTCTTTGACTCAGCCCTCGTGTAAGATGTCACCTCGATGACTGGAAAGTACCTAATTAAAAGGCTGTTATGCAACTGACCGGGTCGGGCCAGGCCGATCCTGATACCAAGAGTTATGCGAACAAAGTAAAAAAGAAACAATAGATCGAGAAACGGAGAACCAAAATTAAGTGAAAACGAAAATAGGTCGCTTGTCGGCACACACACATAGTTAATATACAATTTTAAACGGCCAATTTCAACCCATTTTGAATGGTTGACAATGTCCCTTCTCCATTTATACTCAGAAAAGAACCATGAGAGATTGAGTGAATCAGCAGGGCACACATTGCTCTCTTCTCCGCCACGCCTTTTCTTCGCCCTTTCTGCGGCGCCTCATCAACCAGACACTTGAGCTTTGCCCACAGAGGCACCACAGGCTGTTTGTTCATCACTCGTGGATGGGGAGATGCCATTTGCATCTTGAACAAAGCAGATGGCATCTTGTAAAGCAGCACACAAGAGCCCCAGTGGGGGTGTCAGCATCATCCCATGCATGGGCACTTGACTTTGCCCCAGCTTTCATCAAACGATTCCAAAACAGGAACTCGAGGCATCTTAAACCCAGCAGCACCATGGAACTGCTGTAAATGGCAGAACAGCATCAGCTCAGCAGCGGTGATACCTGGACAAGCCACGACGGGCATGCTCGAGGTCGAGGACAACGGGACGTCAATCCAGGGGATTCTGAATAAACTTTGTTTCACCCTTTGATGAAAGGAGTTGGAACTTGAAAAGCACACTGCCGATTCTGCGACATTTAACAACAACAAAAAGGTCCTATTCGCTCAGCCTATAATACACTACAATCTTCTGAGAGGCAGAAGACAAACTGGAGAGAGGTGGGGGTGGGGAGCTTACAGACAAATACGCTACCATGCCGTGATCTAGGGGCTACTACAACTGCAGACCCTGCAGCCTTGGTACCAGATTGGACGTGTTTGCATGATGCTGCGCACGCTCATCGTTCAGAAGGAGTATGTTGATGGTGCCGGACTCTTTCAACCAGGCTGCAACCACAGCGCTCGGCGACACAAACCTGCCAATGTTGAACCGTTCAACCTGAAATGGTGCCCCGATCGAGTTAAGCAGTGCCTCGATGACATGGCGAAGAGTGCTTGCACCCGCTATCTTGCTGTGCTTTCCCCATCCTGTCAGAATGCTGTAGAGATATGCAGAACATTACATGGCTTCAGTTCACCGATACAAATAGACTTAAAGTTCACATTCGCACAAACATACGACTACTGTACATGTAACAAACATAAAAAGTAAGTTGTAGCAACATATACCTTAGAAACTCAGGCATAGCTCGTCCTGCAAAGACAATAGAACGCACATTCAGAAGCCATGCATGAACCATCGCTTGAGCTGCCCCACATGACATAAGGTGCAGGTCCAGGCAAAATTCACTCCACGTGTTCTCCCAAACACGGCGATTTACCCCTTCGAGCACAACTAGCTGAGCTCCTTGCCTCTGAAAATGGTGAGGAATACCCATATGTCAGGATGGATTAACCCTATGTATGCAGTTAACCACCTGCCTCAGAAAATGGTAAGGAACACCCATATATGTCATGATGGATTAACCCTATATATGCAGTTAACTACTTGCCTCTGAAAATGGTAAGGAACACCCATATGTCAAGATGGATTAACCCTATATATGCACTTAACTACTTCTGACAGGGTGGATTAACCCTATATATGCAGTTAAGGAACAGTTTATGTAGATGCTTGCTACCCTACATATGAAGAAGTTCTGGTACAACTCAAATGAACACGATACCAAGCTATCCAAGAAAGTAGCAATTCAGAGCAGTTTAGCTAACACTAATCGGATAACAAGTTCCAACAGATCATGAATTCCAATGGACTGCATCAGAAATGTTTACATGAAACTTTTGAATAACAGTATGCTCAGGGAGAGTGAAGTTATAAACACTCCATGTCCTTAAAAGATAAATTAATCGAGTAGTACTATGATACCATTTCTTCTTTTTTCGATAAACGGCAATATATTAATATCAAGACGATACTATTTCTTCTTCTAAAATCAAATCAGTCAATTAGGAAAAAAATACCACTAAGCATTGTTTAATTACTAAGGATTAATCCTTTTAACAATATACAACACTTAAATCAAGATGTACACTTGGAGCAGATCCTACCTGGCCAAAATGCCATAGTACATCAGTAAGAGCATTATAAAAGGCAGAAGATGTTGATGAATCCATGCGCCCCAACTGACTAAAAAGGGATTGTGCTTGCGACCAAATCTCCTGATGACCCATAAGTAGCCCATGCGCAACACCGTAGACAAAGTTATCAAGCAGGCGAAGTTGTTCCAGTAATAGGGCTGCATCTTCGAAGTTATTACAGCGACTGCAAGAACAAGATCAAAGTGAGATTTGCAGGTTGGAGAGAAATACACAATGTGTAATCTGCTGATACAGATTAATACACTCCCAGCTAAATTTGCAGTGTCAGCTCTCATATGTATTCCATTTCTATTTTGAGCATAACAAATATAAGGCCATATAAGGATATCTTCAGCTTACAATCTTTTCTGGAACCGAAGAAAACAGAGAGGATGCAATCAGTGGCAGAGCCAGGAGTATAAAGTTCTGATGTCAAGTCAAACTATTGATGTCAAATACATGTATTTGTATGATTTTGTATTTTTTGCATGATTTTTACCCTACATATGAAGTTTTTGCAAAAATGCTGTGTAGTCAATTGACTACGCAGCAGGCCTGTGGCTCCACCACTGGATGCAATGTATACTCTGCTATTCAGACTTATATAGCAACTTTTTTTCCTAGCTAAATTTGGAGTGTCAGCTCTATATGTAATTCGTTTCTATTTTGAGCACGGTTATAACGACATATTCATCATACAGTTTTTTATAGAACAAAAGAAAAAGAGGTCGTAGAATAAATACTCCCTCCGTCTAGAAATAGATGTCGAAGACTTATCTAGATTCGCATGTATAAACAAACGCGTCTAGATACATGTGAATCTAGACAAATCTCCGACATCTATTTCGAGATGGAGGGAGTAGTAATGTTTGAACTTACGCAAAACATGCGATGATAAGGCTAAAGATCAACTCGTGCAAGTACAAATGTCAGTCGAAGTTAGCAAATCCAAATTGACATGCAAATAAAATTTAATTTCCAGTACAATGCAGCACCAATTTTTGTAACTTTCTGGCCCAAAAATGGCTAGACAGCTTATAGTCAAAGCTACTAAGAATCAGAATGAAATTAGCACTAATAGACTTAAGCAAAATATAAATTAAGATGTACCTGCAAGCATTCAAGATGGCAGAAAATGTAACCACATTTGGCCTTACGCCCTGTTGGACCATCTTCTGAAACAATTCTAGAATGAAATACAATTCCTGGGACCTCCTCATCCGGACATCAATGGCAGAGCGTCCTCTTGTAACTGGATTAGCTGCCCTAATGATCTGGCCGTTACAAAGCCCAACAATTCCCATGTCCCCAACTTCTGGATCCTCCTCAGCCAGAACCTTAGACTTCCCGTATGCATCAATTATCGTATTATATGTTACCACATTTGGCTTGATACCCATCTCAGTCATATCATTAAGCAAAGATAATGCCCACTCTACCAAGCCATTCTTGGCTAATGTGTCAATGAAAGAGCTGAACAGAACAACATCGGGTTTTAGGCCAGATTCCTTAAAATCTAAGTAGACATTAAATGCATCTACATGCATTCCTGCCTTCGAATAAATATCTATCAAAGTTGAGTATGTGAGTACACTAGGAGCTACCCCCCTTCTCCTCATATCTTGAACGAGGAAAGAGACAATGTCCAAGCGTCCCTGCTTCCCATATCCATTAATCAAAGAATTGTAAGTGACGGTATCCTTCTCAATCCCTGAGTCCTCCATCTCGTCACACACAATAGCAATTTCTCCATACTTTCCGGTCTTCACATAAATAGACAGAACAGTGTTGTAGCAAACTCGATCCAATTTGATACCCAAAGACTTCATCTTTTCGTACAACTTGAGTGCCTCATCATACTTCTCCAGCTTGGAGTATCCATCAATTAGTGTACTGTATGTAACAACATTTGGCTTGACTTTTTTCGCTTCCATATCCAACAAAACCTGCATAGCAAGCTCTATGTTGCCACACTTGCAGATTGCATCGATAAATGTGTTGTATGTGTAGATGTCACGCCCAATGCCAAGATGGATCATTTCATCAAAGACAGCACGGGCATCCTCTAAATGTCCTGCACGGCTACAAGCTGAAAGAAGTGAATTGAACGTCTTCCGGTCTGGGCAGAGACCATCCCGTAGCATCTGGCGGAAATACCCGAGCGTGAACCTGAGGTCAACACCTCCTTTCCCGCATGCATCAATCACCGCATTGTATGTAACTGTGGTAGGCCGCAAACCTGCACCCTTCATCGACTCAAGCACCCCCATTGCCTCGTTCGCAAGACCACTCCTCGCATATGCCGAGATGAGCGCTGAGTATGCAAACACCGTTTTGCCATAACCCCCTGCAATGCCAGTTTCGAAAGCTCTCCTTGCAAGGTCAGGTCGTCCCATCTTGCCGAGTGCACCAATGGCGGCGGTCAAAAGCTTGCCCTTATCGACGGAGCCATTGCCAACAAGGGGCAGTGCAGCGTGGAACACCTCGAGAGCACGGGGTGCAGACTTGTCCCTGTCCCCGAGCTCCCGGAGGACATGGCAGTAATCATCAGGAGAAACCAGCTCTCCCCGGAAAGAGGACAGTGACACCCCAAGAGCACGGCGGTCCTCCGGGGCCACACGGAGCAGCTTGTCAACACAGCGGCCGGCAGCTGCCGAGGACGCGCGCCCGCCGCGGTCCTGGGCACCCGGACCGCGGTTGTTGCGCTTGGAGATGTTCTTCGTGGAGCGCGCACGGCGGAACTCCGGGCCGAGCGCGGACGCGGCGGCGCGCTGGGGCTGCACCACCCACGGCGCGGCAGGGCCACTGAATATCGGGTTCTGGACGGGCGGGCACGCCGCGGAGGAGTGTGACCCCGCGGCGAGGAAGGGCGGGCAGAGCACCGTCGCCGCGGCCGGCGCGGGCGCCGACGCGTGCAGCCGCGCAGTCGCCGTGGCCGTGGCAGCAGCCGCCGCCGCCGCGGGAGGGTGGTGGGAGGCTGCCGCCGCAGCGTGCGCCTGCGAAGGCGTGAAGTGCGTCGCCGGCGCCATGACGACCACTGGAAGCAATCACCTCCCTGGACGGACTCCCAACAGCTTGCGTGTCCGACACGGAGACTCTCCCGAACTCCTCCTCAAAATCCTTCCACCGAACAACAAATTCTCCAATCTCTCTCCCCACAGAACCTCCCTAACCAAACCAAAATCAAGCCAATCCCCGGGAGACAGCGACCAGGGAAAGGTCCAAGAAAGGCTGGATATTTACGGCCCGAACGAGATCGTTCCCGCGTGCGGCGACGGCGAGGGGGGTTACTGATTCGCCGCGCGCTGGCAGCATGCTAGTAGCCGCGAATGATTTGGCGATAAGATCGGGTTAGGCGAATTTTGGGATTGGAGGGGAAGAACGCACCAGGCTGCGCGGGGGTGGGGGGAAGGGAGGAGATAAGACGCCGGAGCAAGCAAGGAAGAGAAGATTAATTTCGGAAGATTTCTCGACTGGAAAGAGTGACCGGTTGGTTCGAGATACGCAGTCCATGACTTGTGGGCTCGCCGTTCGAGGTGGCCCAGTTGCGGCGAGAGCGGACTACGGTGGCGAAGATCTGTGGCTATGTGCTTATGACATGTGGAGCCGGGCTTGTCCAAGTCGGATGGCTAGCCGGCTGAGCTGACCTGGTGCGCTATTTTTTCAAAGTCTTCACATTATGTTTTTCTTTTTTGCGAAATTTCACCGATCTATTAATAATCATCAACAGTAGTACAAAGAGTCCTAAAAATAATAGAAATTACAAATAGGTAAATGGACCACCTAGCGACGAAATATAAACACTGGCACGAGCCGAAGGCGTGCCGCCGTCCTCACCCCTCCATCACCGGAGCCGCACAAAGCTTGTAATAATAGAGCTTGTTATAGTAGACAGACGGAAAGTCGTCGAGCTAAGGCCTCAAAGGACCAGCGCACTAGAGCAGTAAGCATTGCCGAAGATAACCAACGTAGATCGGAAGAGACTGACCTCAAAACACACCAATAAAAAACGACCAGATCCTAAGGGATCTGTCGGACACACGACTCCACACGTCCTCTGTCGATGCTAGATGCACCATCGAAGCGAGGATAGGACGGAGAGTACTTTATTCTGACTTCAGGACATAGCCGCCGCCTCAACATCCTAAAAAAGACACTAAAAAATAGTCTAAATAAAATACTGAGACCCCTGCCGGCGAGGGGCCGTGGTCCGCCACGCCTCCAAGGCCCTAAGGCCGCCGGAGACGGGACGGATCGGTGGCGTTGCCGATGGAGGGAAGGAACCCTAGATGGGTTTTGCCGCCGCCTCTTGGGAGAGCTCTCTAGACCCCGTACCAGTTCAGTTGATTGAAACAGTGAGCACCTTGTATACCATACTATGTTTATAGTGCATTGTGATAGTATCATATTGGTATTCCATTCGATCTATATTACTCCCTCCGTTTTAAAATAGATGTTTTAAGTTTATCAAAATTTGAATGAATTTATATGCTAAATAGTGTCTAGATTTATTCAAATTTTGACAAATTTGAAACATCTATTTTGAGACGAAGGGAGTACTTGCGTTGAAATAGTTGTATCTAGTACTAAAATATGTTTAAATACATTTATTTTAGTAAAAAGTAATACCGATCAGAGGGAGTAGTATATTTGTTGATTAGAAGAATCTCTATGTAAATTTGTGTACTCCCTTCGATTCATATTAGTTGACTCAAATTTCTCTAGATACGAATTAAAACTTAACAAGATACATCCGTATTTAGATGAATTTAAGTCAACTAATACGGGTGAGAGGGAGTACAAGATTTAGTTGCCATTAGGATTTCTAGTTTTACGTATTATGATCGGTATCTATCTATGATACTCTAACCATCTATTTCTTTATTAATTATATTAAATTATTATGTCACATCAGATTTTGCCAACATGGCATGCATGATACTAGTTATGATACTTCCACTGTGGCTAGCCT
Source organism: Avena sativa (assembly GCA_916181665.1). NCBI lineage: Eukaryota > Viridiplantae > Streptophyta > Magnoliopsida > Poales > Poaceae > Avena > Avena sativa. The sequence goes on along the minus strand of OV702283.1, from coordinate 146,274,831 downwards.
GATGGCCGATAAAGAGCCTCTCCACGGCGCCCCAAATGGTCGTCGGCACAAAGCTACTTTACCGGTGGCGTGTCCCAACACGGCTAGCCTTAGAGCATCTCCACTCGGGTACTAAAATCCTCCTAATGTGCTATCGGGGTGCCAGCGCTCAAAATCACTCTTTGTCGTCCCCATCCTTTTTCCACGCTGGCGTGGCCCGGTTTATTATCCCGCGTCTGTTGGGTCGCAGCATAGAAAACAAAAAACTTCCTACGATATGAATAACGAAGCACCAAGATCTATCTATCTAGATATAAGCAATGGGTGGATATACATCCATAGAGAACTTACCTTCTAAGACCGACAAAGCATTATGAGATTAGTTCTCGTGGATGATATAGTCGTACACTTGTCGATCTCAAGATTGTGATGAAGTCTAGCAGGTCTAGCACCAGCAAGTCCAGCACCACAAACCAAAAACGTATCCGTGATCACACACGCGTCCAGCACCCCGACAACCTTCGTCCCTCGCTCCAGCAAAGCAGCGGAAGCAGTAGATCTTTTCAGAGAAACCACCGAGAACATATACTTCGCTAATCTAAAGCCATGGAGAATTTACTAGAGAGGGGGAGAGATCGTTCACGAGGAGGTGTGAGAGTGGAGGAGGAGCCCTCCTTTTATAGGAGGAGGGGCAGCCCCAAGGGGCCATGCAGATGGGCATGGTGGTGCCCCCACCTCTCCCTTTATAATGGTGAGCGGGGCTTCCACTAAGCCCACTCCAATTAACATAAACTCCACTCACTTTGCATTAATTTTCCAACAAATTTAATGCAAGCTCTCATTAAATAAAAATTATTTTTATTTCTTTTATTCAGAATTTTGTTAATTACTTTAATTAATAAACATTTGCATAAACTCTCTTGCATAACTTCGATATTGCATCTGAAACCAGTTTTTAGCAATTTGACCCGAAACAATTCCGGTGCTTATCGAAATAATGCCAGCGCTATCAAAACCTTTATGTAGTATTATATTTGTCCCAGTTGGTGTCAATATGCCTTAAGTGTGTCACCCTACGGTTCACGAATACTGTATACATGATCGAGACCCTCTCCGATCAATAATCAATAGAGGGTCCTAGAGATCCATACTGACTCTCACACATTCTACGATGACTTAGTGATCATGAGAACCTTTGACGTTGTAACTAAATCCCTTTGTATAGTGATATATTACATGTCCGAGATTTGATCATCGGTATTCCCATACCTAGTTTAATCTCGTTACCGACAAGTAATCTTTTCTCATTCCCGTGATATAACATTCTAGTGATTTTATCACTTGCTTCCAAGCTATGTAAATGTGGTATCATCGAGAGGGCCCAGAGTATATCTCTCTATCATCGGGATGGACAAATCCCACTCTTGATCCATGAGCCTCTACATAACACTTTAGGAGTATCTGAACCCACATTTATTTTCACCCTGGTACGGTGTGACGTTTGATGTTATCAAGTTACTCTTATGGTGTTAGTGATTGACATGATCTCATGGTCTAAGGATTAGGTTACTTCGCATGACTTATTATAACATTGTAAACATAATGACTTTGATCGTATGACTATACTTTGGGTGAGTGTTCGTCACATCATTCCATCAATGTTGTGATCTCGTTATTAACAACATCCAATGTCCATGATCAGGAAACATTGATCATCTTGTTAATCAACAAGCTAGTTTATATGAGAGGCATAACGAGGAACTCTTATTTGTTTATTAAACACACATGTATTCATGATTCCAATTAACACAATTATAGCATGAGAAATAAACATTTATCATAAACATGAAATAAGGTAATAAACACTTTATTATTGCCTCTCGGGCATATTTCCTTCAGTGCCCCTAGGCCGAACCCAACCCACGGGGTTCTAGGGGGGGTGCCGGATGGAGATGAAAACGACATGGGCCAACTCTGGCAGTGAGATAGACGGCTCATCTCCCGAGCGTTGTCCCATCAATGGTCACGTGGTGGCGAAATTGTTCATCGGCGCATTCTCCCGTCATGCCCTTCCCTCCTTTTCCACCACTCCCCGCCTGGGCTTCGCGCCCTTTTCTTGCTAAATGTAGGCGCGGCAGCAATCGCCATTGTAGATATACACCATGACCTGACCTCACACCCTCGCCCGCAATATGTAGAGCGGCGGCAGGAGGTGCTGCTTTTGCCACTAAGGTCGGCGCACAGCCATTGGTAGGGGGATGACCCCAGGTAGGGTCAAGCTAAGGTAAAAGGGAAATGCCTGGTATTGATCGGGCCAAGGCATGATCTGGCCGAGGTATAAGAGGGTAGGCCGAATAAGGGTCGGGTTACCCTAAGCTGAACAACATTGGTTTGACTCGGCCGATATATAATGTATGTCGGCACGATGTTTAGCTCATATTGTGTTTGTAGGTACATGCTTGGCCGAGTTATAAGGAACAAGGCCAAGTCATGCGATGGCTTGCTTTGGAAGGAAAGAACGATCCCCAATGACAACACTATCCTCTGTCTCTCCCTCGGGAATCCACGCATGGTTTAAAAAACGGACCGGTCATCGAACCGGCGAGGCTCTTGGTTCAGGTTTTCACTGGTCGAACCACTGGTTCACTGTCTGGTTTTTAAGATATAAAATAATATTTTTTTGTTTATAAATGCTGTAATAAATAGATAAAAGTGTGAAAAATATTACAGACTTTGTAATTTGACATTCAGCATAAACAAATTAACAGGCGACAAGCCAACAAGATAGCTCCTAGACCACATATTTATACCCAGTGGGCCATCCATAATATATAAGAAACCAACAAGCTATATAACCTGTAGGCTGTAGCAAACAGTCTCAAACTTGTCAACAATTTACAATTCAAAACAGTCTCCAACATTCTCAAACATTCTCCAAACATTCTCAAACGCATCAAAGTTGCAGAGATAGAAATACACACATAGTTTTATACTCTCATACATATGATGAATGAAAGAAATAATCTTTCAAGCACTCAAGTTGATGACGTGCGAGTGCAACTCAACGATATTCGAAGGTCCAATCAGTCACATTTGCATTCGCATGATGCTCTTCATGTCCATAATCATTATCACCCGCAATATTTTCTTCTTCTCGGGCTCCATCAATTGGACCTTAGTTGGCTGGTGGTGTTGGATTGCTTGTTTCGTCATTATCTTGAGAAGCATCAGTGTCATAGCCATTATCAATCCATTGATCCTCATCTACACAATTCCATGTGCCAAAAATCAAAATTAATGGGCAATAATCAGGAATGTCAAGTATCTAGCAAAAAGAGGAACATTACCATTCATTGCATTGCATATCTCTTGGTCATTGGGCATCAAACCTTTCCAGAATCTATCAAGTTTTTTCGCATTTAGAACTTGGGGATCATCTTCAAGAATCCATTGAGCATCAAACTTGCTAATATCCTCCATACATATGGGGTCAAAGTTTCTAGTGCGGATTTTGGACCTGCACATGGCATGAAAGGATGCAACCATATAACTTATAAAGGCAGCTTAAACTGAGTATAAATTAGATTAAGAGAGCAAGAAGATCGTACTTCTGTTCTATCCTTGAGTTGCATTGAACATAAGCAATATCATTCATCACTTGATGCTCAAGTCTATTTCTCTTGTTGGAGTGTATGTGCTCAAACAAACTCCAATTTCTTTCACAAACGGAAGCACTACAAGTTTGACTTAAGACGCGAATGGCAAGTTTTTGCAAGTTCGGAGCACTACAACCATAAGTCAACCACCATTCATCTATAGCAAAAAAAGGATGCATAATTGCATATTACATACCAGGAAGTAGAGAAAGGATGCATATTACACAATATGAAGTATAAATTGACAAAGGAAACAAAGTGACATACCAGGAAGCATTGTGTATCTATCATTAATGGTTGTCACTCGACCAAAATCCCCTTCCGCATTTCTAAAAATCCTCATCCGTGTTGTCAAAGCCTTGCTCAAAGCCGGATCTTTTGTTGCATATCTCTCAATACAATCTAGTACCCCAAAAGTAGTGGTATGATACTTTGACATAAGCTCTTCATCATATTGGTTGATTGGGTTAAACCAAAAGCCAGCTACATGCAGATTTTTATTTATGTGTTTATCCCACCTTGCCTCTATAGCATTAACAATATTTTGTTGAATTGCCTTCTTCTTTCTCTGAAACCTCTTCTCAATCTCTTCTATTGCACAATGTAATGCTCCAAATAAATATCCCATGGCTGGCCTTTCATCATTGTCAACAATTCTCAACACACGACCTAAAGGTTCCGAGAAGTTACAAATGGAAGCACAATCATTCCAAAATTGCTGATCCAATATGAGGTCTACAATCTTTCTTGCTTTTAGTTCTTTTGCAAATGAGGCTGTTGTCCACTCTTTTGATATGACCATGGTACGAAGAGCATCTTTTTGCTTGTGAATACTTTGCAATGCAACAAAATTAGTAGCAAAGCGAGTTGGTGCTGGACGGAGTATCTCATGTCCATTAGTAAACTTCCGCATAAGAAAAAGTGGAGTGCAATGGTTGTACAAGTATCTAGTGATTTTAGATGCATGTGCTACGGTTGATTGCACCAATTCAAGCTTTCCCAAATCAGTCATGATCAAATTCAAACAATGGGCAGCACATGGAGACCAATAAATTGAAGGAAACTCAGCATCTAATTTCTTTCCAGTAAGAACCATATTTGAGGCATTATCAGTAACAAAATACACTACATTTTCTACTCCAACAAACCTCACAACATTGCTGAATAACTTGAACAAGAAATCACCGATTTTGGAATTAGCAGTGGATGCATCCACAGATTTGAGGAAAATAGTACCTTTTGGACAATACACCAAGAAGTTGACGAGAGTTCTTCTCTTTCTATCAGTCCAACCATCTGCCATAATACCGCAGCCACTCTCCTTCCATGATTTTCGATAGCTTTCAACAAAGTTTCTAGTATTTTCAACATTCTTCCGTAGCAAAGGGCCGCGCATTCTATACATACTTGGCACTTGATAACCATCACCAATGCTAGCAATTGCATCAATCATTGGTTGATGGTATTTAGAAGTAGTTGCGTTGAAAGCAATAGATGCATCAAGAAACCATTTGTTAATAATTAAATCAACTCTTTCTACGGCTTCTTGAGATTGCAGCATACTCTTTATTGTTTGTTGATCACCCGGTTGGCCTCTCGATAAGAAAAATCTGTCTGCTCTATGGTTTGTTGCTGCATTGCTTAATGCAACACCTTTTCCTTTCTTCGCCTGAATGGCTCGAGTGGAAGAAACAACTAGCTGAGGTGAAACTTCCATACAATCATCACCATCAGTGGCGCCTCTAACACGAGTTGTTGCTTCATCAGCTCTCCTCTTCCTCCCTGCAAATTTCTCAATACTTTGCTCCATTTCATATCTAACCTCAGCAGTAACATTTTTCCATCCCTTCACAGCACTCACAACTCCAGCCAAATGAAGCTTGAGTCGATGAACACCAACACCTTTTAACACCTCATTGCACAACAAGCATTTGATCCACTTCTTCTTATTACCATCTTCAACAACTTCCATTTCCAGATCATACGCCCATGCTGGATCAACTTTGGCTCGAGATCTTGAGGGCTGCTGCGTGATCTGCGCCTGCGACGTCCTCTAGCGAGGCATCAGTCTGGGGTGTCTCCGAAGAATCCATTTAGCCTGCATACATATACATGGCCAAAAAATTAAGATATCAACAAATAACAATCTGGTTCTAATATCTAAGTATCTATAAAATTATATTCTAATCTCTATTAGTATAAATCATATACACAGAAAGATTGCACCCTATATAATTTTATATGACCACAATCAGTTAGCAATTTGGTCTAGCAATCTAAAACTCTAAGAATCTAATCTCTGTTCTCTACATCGAGACCAGTACCACAATCTCTATTCTCTACATCCAATACGTGCAGGACCAGTACGGCAGTACCACAATCAGTTCAAGACTTCGAGGCGAGCTAGCCTAATCTCTATTCTCTACATCGCTATGCTACATCATACTCGTACTGCAGCAACCCTCAAGGAAACTCAAATCAGCAGCAGTACCACTACCACCGTACCACTACGGCACTACCACGTACCACGAAAACTCAAATCAGTGGAAGATAGCGGTACCTGAGTTGAGCGCCGTCGCGTGGACAGCCGGGCAGGGGCAACGCAGGACGGAGCAGCCGGGCAGCACAAGAGCAGTCGACGACGCAGTCGCGTGGGGTAGCCGGGAAGCTGAGACAGGTGGCCCCGGCCAGTGTACATGAAGGCGGAGCTTCAGAGCAGAGGGCGATGCCCGATGGCGTGGAGCTCCGCCTCCTCAAGCCGTGTCCATGGCGTCGCCGATCGCCGACTTGCTGCTGCTCTATTCCAGGATTTGGATCTGGCAGCGCAGGATGGGGAAGAAAATAACCTAGATGGGTCAAATGGGTGTCAGTTTCTCCTATTCCTAAATTGCCCTTGTATTTTTCACACAAAAACAAAGCAAATGAGGGGTATTACTGGAACCCCGCACTGAACCGGGTGGTTTCGCAAAAACCGTTGGTTCGCTGTTTTTCGACAAAACCGGCCGGTTCGCCCGGTTTTCACTGAACCAGGAGAGGTCATGTGCGCTTAACAGACTAGTGAGACTACTGGTTCCGATTTTTTCCGTTTTAACCAGTGAACCGGTCCGGTTTTTTAAACTATGCATACTCTACAAACAAGGGCCAGAGGGACAGAGAGACAAAGGAGATGTCATAGAGGTGTCAGTCCCAGAGTCCAATGTTCACATGTAGAGGTCCTAACTTGATAAGTTAGAGATCCCTGTGTTTACAATGCTAGTCCCTGGATCGAATAGCTAGCATCCATAGTTTAAGATGTAATATCAAGAAACAAAGGTCATATTAAAACTTATAACCAGGAATAAAATAATACATTACATCTTACATAGCTCATTTGGCTATCTCATTACAATGCAGCAGATATAACTAAGTAGCATGGAGTCCTTCATCTTCAAAGTGCCACAGGCAATCATGTTGGTTGTAGACTTGTAATCCTATTCAACACACTTCACTAACATCAAACAAACCTACAACATAATAAGTTACAACCATAAGGGTCAATACATTTGAATTTTATTGGCAAGTGATACTATGGTAGAGTAGTGGTATCTAACATCTATATGCATTTGACTAAGTATAGCTGAGGCTTGCTTTGCTCAAAATAAGTTTTCCTTATTAGTTAAAAACACTAAGTTTTTATTTGTCAAAATCACCCAAGGAACAACCAATTGATATTGGTTAACCTTTAACCCTTGTTCAACCACAAGTTTTTAACTTAGAAATTGGGATGAGGAGATCCTTGATTGCTTTAATGTCTTGATGCTCAAATTGTCCATTGCCGGGGACACGGCTAAGTACTTAGATTTTACTCTCTCGAGAGGTGGTGCACTTCCCCCACAAGACTCGACTTGCATCGAGACAAGATCTTTCAGAAGCCTTCCCTTAGACCAAATGGACCCGTTCCAACCTATCATCCCTACCACCTTCTGTCCATCTGGCTAAGTTATTACAACCTATATAATCCAGGTAGAGCCCATATTGCCATGTGGCTGTACTAGAAGCTTCTCAACACTTAACATCTCAAATATTTTTGTTCCTGGGTGGCTTTACACAAGTGAGATACACTAGTGATTCCATTGAAATGGGCCTTGTGTAACCACTCAACATAACCCATTCTTTCCATTCCACCCAGGTGATTCATTCACATAGTTGTTTTAGTAAACAAAACACATGTCATAGACTTAGAAATATTTTATAGCATGAATAATCCAACCTGGTTTTCTACTATCTAGGCTAAGCATCATAGTAGCAAGAATCTTAACTTAGGAAAAATTCTACTAAGGCATCATCTACTAGTATTTCACAAGGCATAGCATACTTAGTAAAAATTCCATGCAAGTCCTACTCAAAATATCACTAATGCATAGTGAAAATAATAGGACAAAATATATGAAGCACCACTTGACTTTTTGGTAGAGAAACTAGGTTCACTCCTTGATCTTGCAAATGTCACACTCTTCAAAGTTCACTACAAGTCAATCAAGCAAGGCACAAATTCAAACTAGCATTCAAACAATTCACCACATAAAATAATAAAAACCAAGAAATGCATGCAAGCATGCAAAAGGTTGTTTTATTTGAAAAGGTGGTTTCTAATAAGGCTATAAACATTTTAAAACAACTACTGGTCATTTATAAGTCTGGCAAAAACCATTTGAAAACAAGTTTAGTGAAAATGGCCCTTTTAAATCATTTTTGTTTTGCTAGAAATGATTTATCCAAAGGAATAATTTCTAGTGTTAGAAAAATATGTTTTTAAACACCAATGTTAGTGTTTATGGTCAAAAGTGTTTAAAACTAATCCATTTGCAAAAGGTTTCACTCAAAAATCATTTTTAAATCATAGCAACATTTTTGTTTTACTAGAAATGTTTTTGTTCAAAATAATAATTCCTTAGTATCACAAAATATATTTTTAAATCCAAAAGTTAGTGTTTAGGGTCAGAGAGTTCAAAACAAATCATTTGCAAAAGATTTTACTCAAAATCATTTTTAGAATAATTTTATACACAAAATAGTCCTACAAATGTTTCTGCAAAAATACCTAATTTTCAAGAAGCAAAATAGTAAATTAAGGGCATGGTTTCAAAGTTCACATTTTTCTGATTCCAATGATATAAAATTTGTAAATTTTGGATGTGTAGAAAAAAAGTTATAGATTTTACAAATTCAAACAACTAATAGATTCGATTTCTGTTTTAAATCAAGAGGCAGGCCACGTGTCTATATCCTATTGGTGCATACCGGTTCGGTTGGATCGACCATTACAGGCTGTTAGATCTAATTTACATTGCATGGCATAGATCAGACGAAAACCTTTCGCTCAAACGATCTAACTCAACCACTGGATCTGCATCCAACAGCCTTAAGCAAAGCAGCCAGTGGATCTGCATCCAACGTCCTTAAGCAAACCAGCGGGCATGGTCACAGGGAGGGATTACGGGCACAGTTAATCGAATTTAATCCGCGAAATCAACGCAAAAACGACAAAGGGAATGGGGTAGGAACTGGTCGCGCGGGTGAGGGAGATGATGACGAGGATGCTGATGTGGCATGGGTCCACGCGGTTAGTGAGGTGAGGGGGTACGGGTGTGAGTGAGAAAGGGCTCGCATGGGAGAGAGAGGGGAGCCGGGTGGGCTTGCTGTTGGGCTAGATTGGGCTAGCTGGGCCTAGGTTGGTTGGGCTGGGGTTTCTGGGTATGTTTCTTATTTTTTCCTTCTCTGTTTTCTTTTTCCTTTTTTTCTATTTCCTGTTTTAGTTCAATCCAAATGATTCAAAACTTCTATTTGAATTCAATATTTTGCAAAACCTTTTCAATAGGTTTAATAGTGTGTTTAAAATTCCATTTTAGAATATTTCCGAATATTCACTCATGATTTATTATTTATTTAATTTAGGCATTTTGTCTCATTTAAATGAATTTGAATATGGTTCCAATCCATATTATTTTATTCAAATAATTCTTTTATTCTTTTTAAGTTAATTAGATTATTTTTAATCCACATTGACAATTTCAATTATTTTTCTCATGATTTAATTAATCATTTTTATTAGGGATTTTGTATTTATTCAAATAGAATTGAATTTGGTTAAAGCCCATGTAATTTTATTTGAAGAATCTTTATTCCTTTTTTTATTTTTATTTGGATTATCTTTATTCCATTTGCTTATGGATTTGGCGAGGATTTAATTTTACTTTTAAATATTCTTTATTTAATTATTTCTTTCTTTATCTTATAAAATCCGTATCTTTTATTTATAGATCCAAAATTGGTGATTCCAATTTGTAGAATTTTATTTAATATTTTTTATTTTTTTTATTCTTTTAAATCCATATTTTTTTATTTTAAACTAATCCATTTACAAAAGGTTTCACTCAAAAATCATTTTTAATCATAGCAACATTTTTGTTTTACTAGAAATGCTTTTATTCAAAGGAATAATTCCTTAGTGCCACAAAATATATTTTTAAATCCAAAAGTTAGTGTTTAGGGTCATAGAGTTCAAGAAAAATAATTTTAAATTTTTTTACTCAAAATCATTTTTAGAATAATTTTTGTACACAAAATAGTCCTACAAATGTTTCTACAAAAACACCTAATTTTCCAGAAGCAAAATAAAAAACTAAGGGCATGGTTGCAAAGTTAACATTTTTCTGATTCCAATGATATAAAATTTGTAAATTTTGGACGTGTAAAAAAAAGTTAAAGATTTTACAAATTCAAACAACTAATAGATTCAATTTCTGTTTTAAATCAACAGGCATGCCATGTGTCTATATCCTATTGGTGCATACCGGTTCGGTTGGATCGACCAATACAGGCCATCAGATCGAATTTACATTGCACGACATAGATCATACGAAAACGTTTCGCCCAAACGATCTAACTCAGCCACTGGTTCTGCATCCAACGGCCTTAAGCAAACCAACCATGATTTGGCGGCGCTAGAGACGGTGAGCGGCGGCAGCGGCTCTGTTAGCAGTGTTCCCACGAAAACAGGAAGCAAGGGAGGAAGAGGAGTGGTGTATGACCCCACCTTTATAAAGGTAAAGGTCCCTGTGATTGCACTGCTAGTCTCTGGATCAATTGCTAGCATCCACAGTTTAATTTGAAGTACACAGAAGCAAAGGTCATTATTACATCGTCATTCCGGAGATAACATAGTATTTTACAACTCCATAGCCATAGGCTAGTACAAGAGTTTAACTTAACAACATAAATAAAATTCTTCATCTTCATGTGCCACAGGCAAGCATGCTGAGTGTAGACTCATAACCCTAATCCTCATCAGAGTAACCTGCAACATCACAAGTTACAGCCACAGTGGGTCAATACATTGGAATAGTATTGGCAAGTGATACCTTAGTAAAATAATATGAAGGGAATATGCCCTGAGAGGCAATAATAAAGTGTTTATTATGTGTATTCCAAGTATATGATAGATGTTTATTTTGCATGCTATAATTGTATTAATACGGAAACGTTAATACATATGTGTTTAATAAACAAACAGAAAGTTCCTAGTTATGCCTCTCTCATAAACTAGCTCGTTGATTAACAAGATGATCAAGGTTTCCTGATCATGGACATTGGATGTTGTTAATAACGGGATCACAACATTAGTGTAATGGTGTGATGAACATTCATCCGAAGTATAGCATTATGATCAAAGTCATTGAGTTTATATTGCTATAACAACTTACGAAGTGATCCTAATCCTTAGACCATGAGATCATGTCAATCACTAACACCGGAAGAGTTTCTTGATAACATCAAACGTCACACCGTAACAGGGTGATTATAAAGATGGATTCAGAACTAATAAAGTGTTATGTTGAGGCTCATGGATCGAGAGTGGAATTTGTTCATCCCGATGACGGATAGATATACTCTGGGCCCTCTCGGTGATATCACATTGATTAGCTTGCAAGCAAGTGATTTGATCACTAGAATGTTATATCACAGGAACGAGAAAAGAGTGCATGTCAGTAACGAGATCAAACTAGGTATGGAGATACCGATGATCGAATCTCGGACATGTAATATATCGTGAAACAAAGGGATTAAGATACTAGCGTAAAAGGTTCCGACGATCACAAAAAAAAGTCATCGTTGAATGTGTGGGAGTCAGTATGGGTCTCCAGATCCCGCTTCTGATTATTGATCCGAGAGGGGTCTCGATCATGTCCGCATTATTCACGAACCGTAGGGTGACACACTTAAGAGACACCGACATCCAATTGGAGCAAATGTTTCATGCCGAAAGAATGAACAAGCGCAGGAATTTATTTCACTAGATACCGAAACAGGTTTTCGGGTGAAATTGCATAAAGTGGTTATGCATGTGAAATAGAATTCTAGCAAGGGGTTATTTGTGAATGTTTGTCATTAAAGTAATTGACAAAATTCTGAATAAAATAAAAGAGTTTTATTTAATGAGAGTTTGCATTAAATTTGGTGGAAATTTAATGGGAATTTGAGTGGACTTTTGAGTGGAGGGAATTTAAAGGAGATTTGTGAGTGGAGTGTCCACCCACATGAAGAGGGGAGGGAAAGGGGGCAGCCCCCATGCGCCGGCCACCCCCTTGGGGTTCCCCCTCCTCCTATAAAAGGAGCCCCCTCCTCACTTGTCTCTCACACCTCCTCGTGAAGGATCTCTCTCCCCCTCTAGAATTTATCCCCCATGGTCTCGGACTAGCGAGATACATGTTCCCGGTGGCTATTCGGCAAGAAAGAGTTGTGCTTCCGCTGCATCGCTGGAGCGAGGAGGCGGAGGTTGCTCGGTGCCTCGAACGTGTGTGCGAGCACGGATGCGCTGCTGATTTGCGGCGCTAGGACTTCCTCTCGATCTTGAGATCGGCAAGAGATCTTCTACATCAACCACGAGTTGAACTCGTTAAGATTTGTCGGTCTTCAAGGGTATGTTCTCTACGGATATACATCCGCCCGTTGTTTGTATCTAGTAGATAGATCTTGGTATATAGTTCACATCGTAGGAAAAATTTTGTTTTCTATGCTGCGAACCCTACAGTGGTATCAGAGCCGGATCTATGCGTAGATACTTTACACGGGTAGTACACATATGAGTATGTGGGCGATGATGATCATGTTGTTGCTCCTTTGTTGTAATTTTGGATACTGGTGGCATAGTGGGATGAAGCGGCTCGGACAAACTTTACATGTCCTCGCACATGAGACCTGTTCCACGCTTGACATGCAACTAGTTTGCATAAGTGGCTAGCGGGTGTCTGTCTCTCCTACTATAGTCAATATCTATTTTGCAAGCGAGTTGTCAACAATTTGATTATCCTCGTTGTGGTTCATGTTCGTAGGTAAGAACGGTTCTATCTCGAAAGCCCTAAGCCACGTAAAACTTGCAATGGATAAATTAGAGGCGTCTAGTTTAGATTGTTGTTGGGCTAGTGTTATGATATGGTAGTGTTGTAAGTAGAAGTATGAGATGATACTCTTACAACACACATAGCATGTAAAATCCATAGACCTTGGATTTACACATATAGGTATGATAGTGATCATACCACGATGCACATGATAGAGATCATCTGCGGGAACCATATAATTTCACTAATAAACATATGATGTTTGATAGCATCTTATATTGCTTGTTTAGCGCTTTGTTAGCATAATAAGATGATCCCTCATTTAAATATCAAGATAAGAATGTGTTCTTCCTTTAGTATGCACCGATTATGTTTTCGTCGCTCCAAGACATCACGTGATGATCGGGTGTTCTTGGATCCACGACCATATTTCGGGTGTAAAACAGTTACACACGCGAATACTAAGGTTCTAACTTGGCGAGCCTAGCATGTACAGACATGGCCTCGGAACACGGACCGAAAGGTTAAGCATGAGTCCTATAGTTGATATGATGCCCATTTGATGCTCGCCTTTGAAGCTATACCGACTCACGTGATGATCGGACTTGGTGTAGTGGATTTGGTTCATGTAATCACCAAAAAGGCACGAGGGATGTCATTTTTGAGTGGGAGTTCATTCGTAATATAGATTAGTTGAACTCAATCTATCATACACTTAGTCTAAACTTTACAAATTATGTTGTAGATGGCACCACCTGCTTTTAATTTCAATGTGTTCATGGAGAAAGAGAAACTAGCAACGAACGGTAGCAACTTTACCGAATGGGCCATGAATTTGAGGATTCTCCTCTCTGCTGCACAAAAGCAATATGTGCTAGAAGCGCCATTAGGCCCCCCACCTTTTGATGATGCCCCTGACGAGGAGAAGAATGTCTATCAGACTCGTCAGGAGGACCACAACTTAGTTCATTGCGGCATATTGTATGGGCTAGAGACGGAACTTCGAAAGCGTTTCGAAAACGGCAATGCATTTGATACAATGGGTGAGTTGAAAATGATTTTCGACACACATGCTGCTGTAGAGAGCTACAACGTTTCAGAAAAGTTCTTTAGCTGCATGATGGAAGAGCACAGCTCCGTTAGTGAGCATGTACTCAAGATGTCGGGTTACGCCGATAAGCTTGTGTCCTTGGGAATATCGATTACCATTGACTTAGGCATCCATCGTGTTCTGCAGTCTCTGCCACCTAGCTATAAGAGCTTCGTGATGAACTATAATATGCAAGGCATGAAGAAGTCTCTCCCTGAGCTTCTGTCAATGCTTAAAACTGCAGAAGTGGAGATCAAAAAGGAACATCAAGTGTTGATGATCAATAGGAACACTGGTTTCAAGAAAGACAAGAAGGGAAAACGGAAGGGAAGTAAGGGCGGCAAGCCTGTTGCCGCGCCTGAAAAGAAACCCCGAGTTGGACCTAAGTCTGATTCCGAGTGCTACTATTGTAAGGGGACTGACCACTAGAAGCGCAACTGCCCCAAGTATCTGGCAGACAAGAAGGCCGGCAAGGCAAACAAAGGTATATATGATATACATGTTATTGATGTGTACTTGACTAGTGCTCGCAGTAGCACCTGGGTATTTGATACCGGTTCAGTTGCTAATATTTGTAACTCGAATCAGGGGCTGCAGAACAAGCGACCGCTAGCAAGGGGTGAGGTCAAGATGCGTGTCGGCAATGGATCAAGCGTTGATGTGATCGCCGTCGGAACGTTGCCTCTCCACTTGCCGTCGGGATTAGTTATAAACTTGAATAAATGTTATCTGGTGCCTGCACTGAGCATGAACATTGTATCTGGATCGTGTTTGATGCGAAGTGGTTATTCATTTAAATCCGAGAACAATGGTTGTTCCATTTATATGAATGAAATCTTTTATGGTCATGCACCGATGATGAATGGTTTATTTCTATTAGATCTCGATGATAATGTTACACATATTCATAATGTTGATGCTAAAAGGATTAAACTTAATGATGATATATCCGCATATATGTGGCACTGCCGTCTAGGTCATATTGGCGTTAAACGCACGAGAAGCTCCATTCGGATGGACTTTTGGAATCACTTGATTATGAATCATTTGATACATGTGAGCCATGCCTTATGGGCAAGATGACTAGAACACCGTTTTCCAGTTCAATGGAACGGGCGGCAGATTTATTGGAAATCATACATTCTGATGTATGTGGTCCAATGAGTGTGTCGGTGCGAGGTGGATATCGTTATTTTGTTACTTTCACGGATGATTTGAGTAGATACGGTTATATCTACTTGATGAAACACAAGTCTGAAACCTTTGAAAAGTTCAAGGAATTTCAGAATGAAGTGGAAAATCATCGTAATAGAAAGATCAAATTTCTACGGTCCGACCGTGGAGGTGAGTATCTAAGTTACGAGTTTAGCACTCACATGAAAGAGTGTGGAATTGTTTCACAACTCACACCTGCCGGAACACCACAGCGAAATGGTGTGTCGGAACGTCGTAATCGTACTTTATTAGATATGGTTCGATCTATGATGTCTCTGACGGACTTGCCGTTGTCATTTTGGGGTTATGCACTAGAAACTGCTGCAT
Source organism: Avena sativa (assembly GCA_916181665.1). Lineage (NCBI taxonomy): Eukaryota > Viridiplantae > Streptophyta > Magnoliopsida > Poales > Poaceae > Avena > Avena sativa. The sequence continues at coordinate 146,259,184 of OV702283.1, read as the reverse complement.
TCACTTTAAATCGGGCACCATCTAAATCCGTTGAAAAGACACCGTATGAATTGTGGTTTGGAAACAAACCTAAGCTGTCATTTCTTAAAGTTTGGGGATGCGATGTTTATGTGAAGAAACTTCAACCGGATAAACTCGAACCCAAAGCGGAAAAATGCGTCTTCATAGGATACCCTAAAGAAACTATTGGGTATTCCTTCTATCACAGATCCGAGGGCAAGGTTTTTGTTGCCAAGAATGGATCCTTTCTAGAGAAAGAGTTTCTCGCGAAAGGTGTGAGTAGTCGGAAGGTAGAACTCGAAGAGGTTGTGGAACCTTCTCTTCAAAGTATGGCGAGTAGCGTAGCGCCGGAAGTTGTTCCGGAGTTGGCTCCACCTGTTGAAGAGGGAACTAATTGTTAGGGGTTCCCAATCTTTAATAAGATAGAGCCCCATGTGTTTACAATGCTAGTCCCTGGATCAATAGCTAGCATCCACAGTTAAGATGTAATATCAAGAAACAAAGGTCATAATATAGCTTTATAACCAGGAATAACATATCTTTATTACATCAAACATAGCTCAGTTGGCTATTACATTACATTGCAGCGGAATAACTATAAGTATGGGTCCTTCATCTTCAAAGTGCCACAGGCAGATGTTGGTTGTAGACTTTGTAATCCTAATCAATCAATCTTCACTAAAACAATCAAACCTGCAACATTACAAGTTACAGCCACAGGGGTCAATACATTTGAATTGTATTGGCAAGTGATACTATAGTATTTATAGTGGAGTCTATTGTCTATATGCATTTGGCTAAGTGGAGTTGAGGCTTGCATTGCTCAAAATAGATTTTTCCTTAACATTTGAAAATACTAAGTTTTTGCTTTGACAAAATCCTTTTTCTCAATCAAAGATTGAAGATCCTTTACAAGGCATCTCTCAATTAAAGATTGAAGATCTCAAACAACCCTTGTTCAAACCACAAGTTTTAACTTAGAAATTTGAATGATGAGATTCTTGATTGCTTCCATGTCTTGATGCTCAAATTGTCCTTTACCAGGGACATGGCTAAGTACTTAGATTTTACACTCTGCAGAGGTGGTGCACTTTCCCCACAAGACTTGGTTTCCCAAGACAAGATCTTTCAGAAGCCTTCCCTTAGACCAAAATGGACGTGCTCCAACCTATCAAACACTACCACCCACTGTCCATATGGCTAAGTTCTTGCAACCTAAATGATCATGGCAGAGCCCATATTGCCAAGTGGTTGCACTTGAAGCTTCTCAACATTTGACATCTCAAATCTCTTTGTTCCTGGGTGGCCATCCACAAGTGAGATACACAAGGTAAACCATAGACATGGGCCTTGTGAACCACTCAACCAAAATCCACCAAGCAATTACCATTCCACCCAGGTGATTCATTAACTTAGTTGTTTTATTAAACAAAAACACAAGTCCTCAGACTTAGAAATTTTCCATAGTATGAATGTATATTCCACCCTTGTTTTCTATTAGCTAAGCTAAGCATGATAGTAGTAGGAATCTTAACTTAGGAAAGTTTCTACTAAGGTTTCATCTACTAGGTTTTCCTATAGCAAGGTTTATACTTAGCAAAAATTCCATGCAAGTTTTACTTAGAGAAAATCACTAATGCATAGTGAAAGTAATGGGACAAAAAGTATGAAGCATCACTTGCCTTTTTGGTAGAGGGTATAAGTTCACTCCTTGTCCTTGCAACAATCACACTCTTCAAGTCACTACAAATCAATCAAGCAAGGCACAATCTCAATCTACCAATCAAGCAAAACATCACATAAAATGACAAAGTCAAAGTAAAGCATGCAAACATGCCAAGCTTTGTTTTATTTGAAAAGTGGTTCCTAATGGGTCATGAACATTTGAAAACACCTATTGGTCATTTTATAAAGTGGCAAAGTCATTTGCAAAGGATTTCATTTCCTAAACCATTTTCAAAACAAAGTATCATTTTATGTGGTGTAGAAATATTTTTACTAAGGCATTAATCTATAGGTTTCACCAAATATGTTTTCAAACCATAAAACTTGGTGTTTGGGGTCAGAGAGTTTAAAACAAAACATTTCCCAAAAGTTTCCTTCCAAAACCATTTTTAATAAATAAACTATATTTTTATTTGACTAGAAATGGTTTTAAATCAAAGAAACATTCTTTTGTTTTACCAAATACATTTTTGAAACCACAAAGTGATTCTTATGGTCAGTAGGTTCAAATCACACCATTTGCCAAAGATTTTATCCCCAAAATCATTTTTGAACAATTTTTATAACCTAAATAAGCATACAAATGTTTCTGCAAAAACAAACATTTTAACAGAAACTTTTTACTAAACAAATGGCATGGTTGGCTAGGGCTTGTCTTGCTGATTCCATTGGTATAAAATTTGTAATTTTTGGACGTGTGGATCAAAAGTTATACCAATTACAAATTTGCATTCTAATCAGATCAAAAATCTGTTTTAAATCAATTCCAGTCCACGTGGCAGTTTCTGATTGGGCGGTACCGATTCGTGTGGATCGAGCGATACAGACCACAGGATTAAAAGGAGCATGTGCGGATCAGATCATCGCATACCCTTTCGTTTAAGTGAAACTATCCTATCGCTCCGATCTGGATCTAACGGCTCCCAGTGCCTCGACCAGAAGCTGGCGGCGCTCAATGGTGGCATGCGGCGGCGCGGCTCTGACGGTGACGCTGCCGGCAAACTAGGACGCGAGGGGAAGAGTGAAGATGCTTACCAGATTCGCCGTGGAGCACTGATTCTATTTGATGCTTTGGTTGGCCAAGGGAAGCTCGGAGGCGTTGACGATTGCTCGCCGGAGACGGCGTCAGCGTCGGGTATGCTCAGATGTCGTCGAAGATGAGGATAGAGGACGCTCTAAGACAAGTAGATTGCACCGTTAGATTCGCAAGAGGGAGGCGAGTATGTGTGCATCACAGAGAGGTGAAAAGGAAGTCTGGTCTCACAAGTAGATGCCGCCGGAGTTGGAGAAGGATGTGGTGGCGTGCTGGTGTCGTCGGGGGCGACGTCCTAGGGCGTGCGCGAGTGAGCTACCGCCACTGGGAGGTACGCCTGGTGCTGGCGAGCACGCTCGTGTGCTCCCTGGGTAGTAGGGTTGTCTGGTTCCGCCGGAATTCGAGCAGGACCTCGTCGGAGTTGGTGAGGTTGCAGCGACCAATTCTACAACTACTAGGATTTCCCAAGCATAGTATATAGATACTTAGCAAATATTAACATGCAAGCCCTATACAAAATATTTCTAATGCATAGTCAAAATATTGGGACAAAAGTATGAAGCACTACTTGCCTTGGTAGTTGGGGGAGCAACAACAATCCTCACAGTCACAATCACCACTAGCACCAAAATCTACACATAAAATGATAGCACCAAATTCACATATCAAAATAAACAAGCAAAAATATATGAATGCATGCAAAATATATGAATGTATGCAAATGACATGTGATGATTTTTTTCTAACCCAACAAGACGAGTAAAACAGTACAGATTAATAAACTAAACATTTATACATCAAATAAACTTTATTTGGCCTTTAAAACATTTTCCAATTAATTTTTATACACAAAATAAGCCTACAAATATCTCTGCAAAAACAACTAATTTTACAGAATAAATTCATTAAACAAAGTACATGGTTGGATAGAATTTTTCTTCCTGATTCCATTGATATAAAATTTGCAAAATTTGGACGTGTGGATCAAAAGTTATGAATTTTGCAAGTTTGAACATCTAATAGAAATGATTCTGTTTTTAAATCAAACTACAGGCCACGCGTCATGTTATGATTCGCTGATACCGATTCACACGGATCGATCAATGAGGGCCGTTGGATTAAAGTGACTGAGCACGGCCCAGATCTAATCGTACCGCTTCACTTAAGTCATCTATCGTATGCGTCGGATCTAGATCTAACGGCCCAAAACTAACAGACCAAAATCGAGCAGCGCTGCGATGGTGGATGGCGGCGGCGCGCTCGGCCTCACCGACGTCATCGTCTCGGAGGACTTGGCTCGCATCCGCGAGTCGCCGCCACGCGACCGGCTCTCTGAGATCCAGGTCCGCACGATCCACCGCCTCGCCTCCGAATACGATTCGGCCCACAACAACGCGGCCGAAACCACCGCGGCCACGAAAGACGCGACCCTCAACGACGACGCCGATTCGGCGACCCCAGCGTCACTCGGCGGGTCCATTGTCGCCGCGTCACCTGCGGGATCCATCACCCAGGTCTCCAACATCGGAGACTTCGAGGATCCCTCTATCCTTGGGATCTTTGACTTCGACTCCGGGTCGGAGAACTCCGCCGACCTCCGCGACGGAACCGGCCGCCACGCCGCGACCTACATGGCGACTGGCGCCGACCCGCCGGAAGATCCATTCTCCACGCCGATCCCCCCAACGCGACGACAATGGAGGTCGAGGAACTCCGCCTGAAACTGGCGGAAGCAGTCCGCAAGGAACAAGCCGAGCGCGAAAAATTTCGCCTCGAGCAGGTAACAACGCAGGAGCTGTCGCGCTACCACCAGCTCCGAATCAGGTCGCGCCTGAACCCCACTGTCCAGGGGCGCGCCCTGAATTTCGACGACGAGAACGACCCGGCCCGCGCGGCCGAGCGCGCGATCTGCGAGAACGCGCCACCAGGAGGAAGCACTTGGCCCCCACCAGGGTCAACGGCCAATGGCGCCCCGCCACCACCCAACCGCGCACCCCCCAGGGACCAGCCGCGGATCGTGGTCTCCTTACGGGAGCGAGACGCGAACGGCCTACCGCTGTTCTCCACCCCAATGGACAACCTCGTCGCGGGCCGAGCAGCAGTCGACAACATCGCAGCCACTGGTGAAGGCGCCCTGCAGATCCGGTACGCCAAATCCCTGCTCGCAAAAGCGGTCGAGCAACAAAACGCAGGCGTCGACTCACAGGGTCGGATGTACTCGCGCTCATCGGGCAGCAGAGCGGCCTCAAGCGGCCGCCCCATGGCGGCAAACACCCTCAACTGCCCGCCACCCGAACCACTACAGCTCCAACACCGACCCGCGAACGCGGAACTCTCCACCAACGACCCTCGTCCGGCGACCAACTTCGTCGCCGCCAACGGTCAACCCGTCGACGCCCGCACCCACATCATCAACAACCAAAGCTGACGCGCACGCCAGCCCGACGACCTGCGTCATACCCTCACCAACCGCCACGACGGTGAGCCGAGGGGGTCGCTAAGCCGACTCGGGCCCCGGTGCTTCGGACCAATGATCCGAGGCAAGAGATACCCGGCGAACTTCAAAGCGCCGAAGGAAATAGAGAAGTACGACCCCTCATACGATCCCTCCGTGTGGCTGGATATCTACCTCATGGCGATGGGAATCACCGGCCACACCGATCTACTAGCCGCTCGCTACCTTCCCCTGATGATGGAGGGAGCGTGCAGGCAGTGGATCAACACTCTTCTCGCAGATAGCATCGACTCCTGGGAAGAGATGCGCGACGCCTTCGTCAGGCACTTCGAGGGTTCATACACCCGCGCCACCACCATCGAGGACCTGGAACAATGCGTCCAGGGATCTCGCGAGTCGACCCGCAGCTGGGTCCAACGGTGGCAAGAACTGTGGTACAACGCGGTCGGTATCCACTCAGACACCGCGATCCACTGCTTCAAGACCTCGTGTTGCTACGAGTCCCTGGTCGCCAAGCTCAAACGAGTGTACCGCACACTCGACAACATACCGGATCTCCTGGAGATCGCCAAAAGGTACGCGGAGGAAGACCCAAACCAAGAAACCAACGACGAGTTGGGAGGACAACGCCGCACGAGCGGCAACGACAACGGAAGACGATCCGATCTACGCTACAACAACACTCGCCTCACCGGCAAGCGCCGCAGTGACGGGCGAGTCGACTTCGTCGCCAACACTGGATACGCGCAGCGCGAGCCTAAGAGCTTCTGCCACGACGGGGGGCAACGCCGCGACGGTGCCAACTACAAGGCGAAGCCGAGGTTCGACCCCGCGGCCCTTCTTAACCAGCCTTGTGTATTCCACAGCAGGGAAGGAAAGCCCGCTACGCACACGACCGCCAACTGCCATTCTCTCAAGAAGATCGAGAAGGCACGGCGCGCGCGGGAAGACCCCGACAACAGCCCGCCAAACGGCGGAAAATTCGGCAGCGTGGCCGGCTCGCTCCACACCTTCACATGCTTCAACACGAAGCGCGAGAAGAAGGTCATCGCCCGCGCCGTCGCCGTCAACGCGGTGGCCCAGGTGGACGTCCCCCAGTTCCTCAACTGGTCTGAGCAACCAATCACTTGGAGCCACCAGGACCACTCGCCACGAATCGAGTACCCAGGCCGAGTCGCCCTGGTGGTCAAGCCCAAGGTGGGAGACTACTGGCTCCCCAAGACATTGATGGACAGCGGCAGCTCCATCAACATTCTGTACCTGGACACCTTCAGGCGACTTCGGCTCCCGCAGTCGATGATCGAGACGACCTACACCACGTTCCACGGCATCGTCCCCGGTCGGAAGGCGTACCCGATCGGCAAGGTCACGCTGCCAGTCACCTTCGGCACACCGGCAAACTTCCGCACCGAGCGGATCGTCTTCAAGCTGGTGCCCTTCGACAACCCCTACCACTGCGTCCTGGGGCGCCAGGCGTTCGCCAAGTTCATGGCGGCGCCCCACTACGCGTACAACGCGATGAAGCTCCTCGGACCGCGCGGCGTCATCACCATCCACGGCGACCCCGACATGGCCGCCGAGTGCGAGGCCAAAGGAGCTGAACTCGCCGACGACGTCATCGCGGCAGAGGCCAACCACGCCGACGAGCTCGCCAAGTACGCGAGCGGGGTCAACAATGACGACCCCACCATACTCAAGAAGCCCAACTCGGAGGGCGGCTACACCTCAGCCTTCGAGGCAACGACGCATACCCGCACCGTCGAGCTGGTCCCAGGCGACTCCAGCCAGACGGTGATGATCGGGACGGGCATGAGCCCAGCATAGGAAGGCGCGCTCATCGAGTTCCTCCGTGAGAACAGGTACATCTTCGCATGGAAGCCCTCTGACATGCCTGGTGTCCCTAGGGAACTCGCTGAGCACAAACTCAATGCCGACCCCAAAGTGTGACCTGTCAAGCAGTCGCTGCGGCCCTTCAATGAAGAGCGCCGCCGAGCCATCGCCGAGGAGGTGCAGCGCCTACTTGCTGCAGGCTTCATCCGGCCAATCAAGTACTCCAAGTGGCTGGCAAACCCAGTCCTGGTCGAGAAGAAAAATGGGACCTGGAGGATGTGTATCGATTACACAAACTTAAACAGCGCCTGCCCGAAGGAGCAATTCGTCCTCCCCCGGATCGACCAAATCATCGATTCCACCGCGGGCTCGGAGTCGCTATGCTTCCTCGACGCCTACTCTGGGTACAACCAGATCAAAATGGCCGTTGAGGACGAAGAGAAGACGACGTTCATAACGCCATTCGGAGCCTTCTGCTACACTGCCATGACCTTTAGCCTCAAGAACGCCGAGGCGACCTACCAGCGGTGCATGCAGGAGTGCCTTGCGAGCCAAATTGGCCGCAATATCCACGTCTACATCGACGACGTGGTGGTGAAGTCCGCTCGCCAGAGCGACCTACTCGCTGACCCGGCGGAAACATTCGCCAACCTGTGGAAATACAAGATAAAGCTAAACCCACGCAAATGCACCTTCGGTATACCAGCAGGGCAGCTACTGTGATACGTCGTCTCCAAGCGCGGGATCGAGGCGAACCCCACCAAGATCGACACGATCGCTCGACTCGGCAAACCCGAGTGCCTGCGCGACGTCCAGAAGCTGGCCGGGCGAGTCGCGGCTCTCAGTCGCTTCATCCCCCGATTGGGTGAAAAGGCGATGCCCCTCTACCTCCTTATGCGCAAGAATCCCACCTTCCAGTGGGACAAGGAGGCGGATGACGTGCTCCGCGACCTCAAGAAGGTGCTACTCGCAGCACCGCTACTCGCCGCCCCCGTCGACAAGGAACCCATGCTGGTCTACGTCGCGGCTTCCGAGCGCGTCGTCAGCGCCGTCATGGTCGTCGAGCGACCAGAGGAAGGAAAGGAGCACCCGGTGCAGCGACCAGTGTACTACATCAGCGAAGTCCTCACCGAGTCACGCCAGGGCTACCCGCAATACCAGAAACTGGTATACGCGGTCTTCAGAGCACAGCGGCGACTGCCACACTACTTCCAGGAGCACCCGATAACGGTCGTCTACTCAGCACCGTTGCAGGACATCATCCGCAACCGTGAGGCGACCGGGCGAGTCGCCAAGTGGGTCGTCGAGATTGGCGTCCACAACATCAAGTATGAGCCGCGCAAAGTGATTAAGTCACAGGCTCTCGCGGACTTCATCGCCGACTGGGAAGAGGCCCAACAGCCAGAAAAGCTGCCATACCTCCATTACTGGAGCTTACACTTCGACGGCTCCAAGAACGCGGACGGCGCAGGAGCAGGGATCATGCTAACTTCTCCAAAGGGCGACAAGCTCCGCTACGTCCTCTGCCTCGACTTCACCCCCTGCACCAACAACATGGCCGAGTACGAGGTGCTACTCCATGGCATGCGAGCTGCCAAGGAAATGAACGTCAACCGCCTGCGCTGCTGCGGAGACTCCGACCTCATCGTCGGGCAAGTCGCTGGCACCTGCGACGCCGTCTCCCCCACCATGGCGGCATACCGCCAAGCAGTGGACAAGCTGGGTGGACACTTCGCAGGCTACTCCGTCGAGTGGATTGACAGGCGGAAGAACGAGGAGGCCGACGCACTCTCTCGCATCGGCTCGGCTCGACTCGCACCACCCACCGGCGTCTTCCTTGACACCATCACCACGCCTTCTGTCTCTCCCCCAAGGGAGATCGACATCGGAATCCCGCTGCAACCAGAGGCAGCCCTGGTCGCACTTATCGCCGAGCCAGACGACTGGACCGCGCCGTACACTGCCTACTTGGAGGGAGGCACCCTGTCAGCGGATGAAACAGATGCCCGGATGATAGCACGCCACTGCAAATCCTTCGTCATCATCAATGGCGAGCTCCACAAGCGCAGCGTGACCGGCGTGTTCCAACACTGCGTTCAACCCGCTGAAGGACGCAAAATCCTCCAAGACATTCACTCCGGCGACTGCGGACACCACGCCGGCGCCCGCTCTCTGGTCGCAAAGGCTATGCGACACGGCTTCTACTAGCCCACCGCACACGCAGACGCTGTCGACATTGTCCAGTGGTGCGTCGGATGCCAGAAGTACGCCAACCAGACCCACGTGGCGAGCTCGGCGCTCAAGACAATCCCCATCACCTGGCCGTTCGCCGTGTGGGGCATGGACATGGTAGGACCTTTCAAGAAGGCCCCCTCCGGCTTCACCCACCTCGTGGTCGCAGTCGACAAATTCACAAAATGGGTAGAGGCCAAGCCAGTCCACAAATGCGATGGGAAGACCGCCACCAAGTTCCTACTCGAGCTCATCTATCGCTACGGGTTCCCAAACAGCATCATCACGGACAACGGCACCAACTTCGCCAAAGGAGCCATGGCCGAGTTCTGCGAGGAACATCACATCCGACTCGACCTCGCCTCTGTCACCCACCCGGAGTCCAACGGCCAGGCGGAACGAGCCAACCAAAGCATCCTCCATGGCCTGAAGCCACGGCTCCAAGTACCACTCGAGCGTATCGCCGGGTGCTGGGTCGAGGAGCTACCCTCCGTCATTTGGGGCATTCGCACCTCCGTCAACAGGTCGACAGGATTACACCCTTCTTCATGGTGTATGGCGCCGAGGCAGTCATGCCCACCGACCTCGAGCACGACTCGCCAAGGGTGGTCAACTACACAGAGGCTACAAACGAACTCGCACGACAAGACGGAGTCGACCAGCTCGACGAGGCACGCGACCTAGCTCGCTCCCGCACCGCCATCTACCAGCAAGGGCTCCGCCGCTACCATAGCCGGCGAGTAAGGACTCGCACTTTCCAGGAAGGCGACCTGGTACTACGCCTCATCCAGGACAAGAAGGGCATGCACAAACTCTCCCCCCTGGGAGGGACCATTCGCCATCGGGCGAGTCCTAGGCAACAATGCCTACTACCTCACCGATGTCCGAGGAGACGGGAAACTCGATGTCAAGCGACCGTGGAATGTAAACCTCCTACGGAAGTTCTACTCCTAGAACTACATTCATGTACCCTCCACCTGCTATGAAATAAAACAGATCGGTTACCGCAAATTGCGTCTACTCTCCATGTCTTGTGCCACTCGCACTTGTAATAACAGCGTTAGGCTATTCGCAGAAGTCAACCTTTGGTAAAGCGACCGGCACGGCCAAGTAGTGCGGTACAAGGGCACTGGGAGACCCCAGGCCTTGTAATGTCCATGAAAAACGCCAAACCGGAGCCCCATTGGAGTCGCCTAGCCCGACTGGATTACTGAGCCAAGACAACTGCCCTCGCTCCTCGCAGCAACCAAAGTCATCCGCATCCTCGGCACAGTGACTCGAACGGCCAAGTACCACGCTCGGGGACTGACGTCCAGTCAAATGTGAGCGGCTAGGAAAAAACGCCCAGTATAAGAGCGTGCCCAGGACTTGCCATGCGACTGATCCTTCGGGTCAGGCAGGAATGACGCGCTTACTCTAACGTGCTTAGTCCTCACCTACCTTGGAGCTGCGACTAGAACCACCAAGTACCACGCTCGGGGACTCGGCAACCCGACCCCGTTCGCGCACGGGAAAACGGTCAAGTATAGAGCACCCACGGGAGTCGCCCTGCGACTGACTCTCCGAGCCCTGGCGAGTTTACCTCAATAGCGAAACAATTGACAAAACATTCAAAAACACATAACAAACGAGGTAAACCCCATAAAAAGGGCGGACGCGCTCGGGGACTCGTCCAATCAACATTCATAATCATGAAACAATTCACAAAACAACACGAAGTTCCATTACAGCAGAACAAAGTCGTTCCAAATTACAAGATAAGTCCAATGGCTATTTGTTACTAACGCCCCAGGACACAATGCTTCTACTCTGCAGGTTTCGACGCCGACTCGCCGCCACCCCTGCGGTTGCGAATGAAGGGAACGTACGGGTTCGACGGGTACATCGTCAACTCACCCGCCATCGCCGCACGAAACGGCTACTCGACTTTGAAGTCCAGATGCTTCGGTTCGGGATTGTTGGGGGCGACTGTCGTCTCCTGATAGGGGAGGAGGTCGCCCATCGCCCAAACGCGATCAGAATAAACCGTGGCCCGGTCCGTCAGCTTCAGCACCTCGGCAATATCCACAGAGCCCGTCGACGAGGGGTAGCCACTCGTCACATCATCAAGGTCGAAGTCCTCCGGTAAATGGGCAAGCCCAAGGCTGAGCGCTGTCGCCGCCCCACGCCGGAAGGCCGACCGCGTCATGAATTCGACGACTGACGGAGCCTTCTCCAGATAATGCCATACCTCGACGAGGTCGCTGGGGATCACTTCCGTGGGCGATATCTCCTGAAGATATGCTCGAATGCAAGTCGCGGACAACGCAGCCGAGTCGACCAGAGTGGTCACACACTGCCGCGCGTCTTACGTCTGCGCCTCCTCCGAGCTATCAATAATACGGCCTGTGGACAGAAACCGGCAGTGAGCACTCCAACGACTCCACAACGCAGTTGTTGCAGAGGAAAGCGGAAGAAAGGTTTACCAATTAGCGGACGACAGAGGCCCGTGATGAAGCTTTGAAGCGAGGAGAAGTCGTTCTGCAGCCCAACAACGAGTGCGTCAGACACCTTCCGCTCTTCGGCGGCAGCAGTAACAACAACTTTCGCTCGCCCCTCCGCCGAGCTCGCCTCCGCCTTCACTTCCTTGAGCTCACGCTCCAGATCAGCGATTCACTTCTCGGCCGTACTCAAAGCAGATTGAGCCGCCGTCAGGTCACCCGCCGGGACAAGGCCCCGGCAGACCTCCTCTGCCTCGGCCGCAATTGCTTGGAGTCCCTTGTTCGCCTCCTGGACGACAACGAGTTCCTTCTCCATGCGACACTTTGCTGCAAGCCGATCGGCCAATTCGCGCTGCAGGCCTTGCGCACAAAATAAACCGTCAACAACACTGGAAATCCTAAGTGCCCACCCGCTGAAATTCAGCGACTAGGCACTCGGGGACTGGACACTGAAAACCCTAAGTGCCCACCCGCTGAAATTCAGCGACTAGGCACTCGGGGACTAGACACTGAAAATCCTAAGTGCCCACCCGCTGAAATTCAGCGACTAGGCACTCGGGGACTGGACGCTACAAAAACATTAAGAATCTGACCACTGAAATTCAGTGGCCCGATCCTCGGGGACTGGACATACCTGGATGGCTGCGCCCAACATGCCATGAAGTTGCAGCGCGTCCACAGATGCAAGCATGACCGGGGTGTGGCCGCTACGCTGCTCGACCTCCGTCTCGGCGTCCCCAGGCGTCCGGCTCGTTGGCTCCGTGCCACTCGCTGCGGCCGCCTTGGACATGAAGCGAGGGAAAGTTGCAGCGGACGCCGCGGCACCACTAGGAGCCGGCTCGAACACTTCGGGTGAGGCAAAAGCCTCCTTGGTCTTTGAGGCCACCCCCGCCACAGTCAGAGGTTTGCTCGGAGCAACCGCCGTGTCGTCAGAGACCATGACGACGTTGTCGCCTTTCGCCCTCTTGGCACCGTCGGCGGGAGCAGCGACTTCGTCGGTTTTCCTCTTCCGTGAGGGATCCTCCTCGGTGACGATTGGCGGAACCTTGGCCACAGAAGGGTGGCCGATCTTTTTAACTCCAGTCCTGTGAAACAACAATATGAGTAAGACTGTCCGACTACAATGGAAGACAAGAGGATGAAAAGGACTTACTTGGCGACTGGTATGAACCGCAGACCGGTGCGGATGCTGGCAGGCCTTTCCAGCTCAGGCCCCAACTTCCGACTGAGGCCCATCTTGAATACACCGTGTGCCCAAGACACAGAGGGTTTCTTCGAAGACGAGGCTGCGGCAGGAGCCTCCGTGACGACGGCTGCGGGAGCTTCCTTGGGAGGCGAAGCTGTTGCGGCCTGAGTAGCTCCCAACCCAGAGACCGGGGCGAATGGAGGTGGAAACGCCGCTAGAGGCACCTCGTCCAGGGGGGCTGCAGCGTCTGGCGCCACGGTTGTACGCGCCGCCTCGCCCTTAGCCGAGCTGGTGGCGTCAGAACTGGTCGTGGATCGGGGCGGAGACGTCTGCTTTGCCGGCTTTGTCTTCCTATTCGGCAGAGCCTTCGCCTCCTCCTCCTCCTCCTCCTCCTCCTTCTTCTTCTTCTTCTTCTTCTTCTTCTTCTTCTTCTTCTTCTTCTTCTTCTTCTTCTTCTTCTTCTTCTTCTTCGACGGCGTGGCCTCACGATGTGAGGTGTGCTCGGGAAGCTTGTCGTCATCATCATCGTGAGGCTCAAGGCTTCTACTCGCTTCGAGCTCGCGCTGATGTTGCCCGCGAGTCTTGCGAACTGTTGGGGCAGCGTCTTCCACGGGATCATCTTTGCCATCGTCGTCATCACCACCATCATCGCTCCCGACGTCGCCTTTGGCAGACGGCGACTCGCTCCCATCCTGGACGGACGAGCTAGAGTTTTCGTCGTCTGCGGGTGGGAGCCAGCCTTCCACCACTTGGAACAACTACAACAAACATGAGACAATGTCAGCACAACCGCGAATGCATCGTCTGCAACTACGAGTGGTGGCGAAACGACGACTTACCGTCGGAGCTGGGCGCCTCGCAGTGTAGGGGGCGACCCCGGCCTTCGCGTCCAGATACACCGCCTGGGTAATTTTCTTCAGGGCCAGGGTGTAGTCGTCAAGATGCCATTCGGCGAAGGAGGACTTCGTCGGGTCGTCCTTACCCGTATACTCGTACATGTAGTGGTCGCGGCGGGCCAAAGGCACGAGCCGTCGCCCGAACCAGCAGTTGTAGAGGTTAATGGTCTGGAGGCCCTTCTTCTTCAGGCCGCGGATGGTTTGCAACATTTCGTCGACAACCATCCGCTGATCCAGCGGAAGCTTGCCAACCTGGAGCCGACGCGGTTCGGGCTGGTCGGCGGAGTACCTTGGGAGCGCCACCTCGCCGTCTGGAGTCGACTCGGTGACGTAGAACCAGGATTTCTTCCATTCGTTTGCCGCCTTGGCGGGCAGCATCAGGTCGAAGAACGACGCCTTCGACTTCAGCTGGAACGTCAGGCCACCCGCAGCCAGCATCGGGCCGCCTGATTCTTCGCGGCTGATCCTCCCATGGAACAGATCTTGCCACAAGGGGAAGTAGGGCCTACAGCCCAGATAGCACTCGCAGAACGCCATGAAAATGGCGAGTTGCTCGATGCTATGCGGGCCTAGGTCTGACGGCTGGATCCCGTAGTAGGCGCAGAAGCGCCGGAAGAAGAGAGAAGTGGGAAACCCCAGCCCCCGCTCCAGGTGGCTGGTGAAGCAGATGAATTCTCCCTCGCGTGGGTCCGGAGTCACTTCTCCGGCCGCGGGGATGCGCCATCTGCCGGCGTGCAGGATCCCGGCCTCCTCGAAGGATGCCAGTAGTGCTCTGGTACACTTGGATCTGCCCCATGGTTCGGTGGAGGGGGCCATTGGTTGGAAGTTCGCGGAGGTCGGGGCTCTCTGGATTGGTTGGATCGCGATGCGGAGTGGAAAACGAAGATGGGCGAGATCGTAGGAAGGACGAAGGAGTGTTTCCCCATTAGCCTGTCATTCTCCTTATATAGCGGTTGTTACCCGCCAATTTCGGGAGCCGTTACTACGCGGTAATTACGCCAAAGTTACCATTGGATTACCCCAACGGCTAGTTTTGACCCCACTTGACGGTCCAACTTCATCCATTCGACTCGTCGCTCCGCGCGACTCGATGATTCGCCGACCCAATCACTATAACAGTGACTAAGTATTCGCTGACCCGTTCGCCGAGCTGTGACCCGATTGGTCGCCGTTATTGCGACTGGAATAACTAGTTGATCCTTTATTCAGGAGTCCGCCGCCAATTCTACTGGGCATCCGCATTGGACCCGTATACTCCGACTGCCAGCGAATGCCTGCGACCAATCAACGACGGCCTCGGGGACTACTGGTGGGGATATGCCTACCGGGGTATACCCAGCAGGACGTTTCCTATTGGCCCAGGTGCCAGCGAGTGGGCCTGCAGGACGGCGACTGGATCAAGATCCGGCGTGGACTCAAGCGACTGGAAGCTGAAGGCCCAGAAGCATAGATAGGCCCAGTCGGATTAGGTTAAAGAATTGCTGAAACCTTAACTGATTCAGTTGAGATATGTAAACCCTAGGGAGGTGAGTCTATATAAACCTCCCTAGAGGACGCATAGAGATACGTTCCATCATATACCCAAGCGACTCGCTGCCTAGCCGCCGAGCTCGCCCCATTGTACTCTCGCCATAATACAATCTAGCAGGAGTAGGTCTTTACCCTCTCGGGGGCCGAACCTGGGTTAATCCTTGTGTCTCAGCCCTCATCTCGCACCGCAGATGGCTGGCCGCCCTTGCCCCATGTTCTACTACTCGCTGCCGATTGCAGCATCTGCCGTGGTCATTCCCACGACAGCGGTGATGCTACCGGCGATACAGGAAGCGAGGGAGAGGGGGCCGTTGCTCACTAGGTTCGCGACGACGTGCTGATGCTCGAGGTGGTCTTTGCAGGGATAGGGGCACACGAGGTTGGATAGATTGCTCGATGGAGTTCCTTCTTGCGATGGACGCTTCTTTTCTTCATCGTTGGCGAGGGTACATGTCATGCCAAGGCAAGAGAAGCAGTGTGTCAGATGCGCAAGACGATGCTGGTCACGCGAGTGTCAACGAGGGGGAGAGGGGCAGTCGGAAATTACCATGGGAGGTCGTCGGAGTTGAAGCCGAAGACGGTGGCGCTCAGTCGATTACGTCGCCGGCGCTCTGGGGCATGCGCGGGCGAGCTAGTGCTACTGGGAGGTGCGCAAGGCGAAGGGGAGTGTGCTCGTGTGAACCAGGAGCAGAGGGGTGGTCGGGGTTGGCCGGAATTGGCGCTGTAGTTCGTCGGAGCAGCGAGGTCACGACGAGGAATTCTTGCAGCCTGGGGGCGCTCAGGGCTTGGGTTTTGGGGGGAAATGGAGAGGAGGCAGATGGGGTTTAAGTAGCGATAATGAGCGGGGCAATTATGCCGGAAATCAAGCGTAATCAAGCGGATTGATTCGGGGAGGAAACAACAGAGAGGAGAAGGTCCTCCGGCGCGGGATTGACGACGAGTTGACGTGGCAGTGGGTACGGGGTGTCAGCGAGAGAGGGGGTACACGCGCGGGTGAGAAACAGAGAGGGGGAGGGGGTTTCCCGGGTGGGCTAGGTGGGCTGCTAGATGGGCCGCGGGTTGGGTTGGGTTAGATAGCCAGTTAGTTTTATTTTTTCTCTATTTCTTTTTCTGATTTGATTTTCTGGTTTGAATTTGAATGCCCATTTCAATTCTGTTTCAATTTGAATTTTCTCCAGATTTTTGTATTGTGTTTCTTGTGTCCTGGGGTGTGTAAAACATCTATTCATACTCAAATTCATTTTGGATTTGAAATAAAGTTTAAAACCATGCCCTTAGTGAAATATTTTTAATAGGCATACAAGTGGATCTAAATTTGAATTTGTTTTGAAAATCCTTGTGTGGCCTTGCATTCATTTTCAAAACAGTGCTGAGCAAACTAAGCATAGATATATAATAGGATATAAACCTTGCCTCACTTGAACAAGTATAAGGCATAAATTTGGTTTCTTTTGTTTGAATTTTATTTGGAAAAGATCAAATGCTCATGAATGGATGAATGATATGCAAGCTTTTTAAAACATCATTTTTGGGATGTTACAAATCTAACCCCCTTAAGGTGAATCTCGCCCTCGAGATTCGGATTGGCTAGCAAATAGGTGAGGTAGTCTTTCCGAAGATCATCTTCTCTTTCCCATGTTGCTTCTTCCTCGGAATGATGGTTCAACTAAACTTTGCAAAATTTGATAGTCTTTGTCCGAGTAACTCTTTCCGTAGTCTCAAGAATCTTGATAGGTTTTTCCTCATAAGTGAGATCACTTTCCAATTGGACCTCCTCCAAAGGTATAGTATCCTTCAAAGAAGTCTCTTCCATCTCCAGATGTCATTTCTTTAGCTGACTCACATGAAACACATTGTGAATGGCAGACAATGATTCATGCAATTCAATCTCATAAGCTACTTCTCCTTTACGGCTCAGAATCTTGAATGGTCCAACATATATTGGGGCCAATTTTCCTTTGACTCCAAATCTCTTCACTCCACGAAGTGGTGATACTCTAAGGTATGCTCTATCACCTATCTCATAGGTGACTTCTCTACGCTTAGGATCTGCGTAGCTCTTTTGTCGGGATTGTGCTATCTTCAATCTGTCCTTTACCAACTTTACTTTCTCTTCAGCTTCCTTGATTAGTCTGGCCCGAACAAGTTTCTTTCTCCAACACCATTCCATAGCAATGGCGTAGTACATTTTCTCCCATAGAGAAATTCAAACGGTGCCATCTCAATACTGGCTTGATAGCTGTTGTTGTAAGAGAATTCTGCGTAAGGCAGACTTTCATCCCAACTAGCTCCATAATCTAGGGCCCACACCCTGAACATATCCTCTAAAATCTGGTTGGTCCTTTCTGTCTGTCCATCAGTCTGGGAATGAAAAGCAGTACTGAATTCCAATCTCATTCCCAATGACTCATGCAGTTGTCTCCAAAAATGGGAAGTGAATTGAGTTCCCCTATCAGACAAAATACTCTTGGGTACTCCATGTAGACACACAATCCTATTCATATAGATCTTGGCTAAATTAGCACTTGTATAGGTTGTCTTTACGGGTATGAAATGAGCCACTTTAGTTAGGCGATCCACTACGACCCTAATAGAATCATATCCCGATCTAGTCCTTGGCAGTATAGTGATGAAATCCATGCCAATCTTGTCCCACTTCCAATCAGGAACAGGTAGTGGTTGTAACAATCCTGCTGGTTTCTGATGTTCCGCTTTCACTCTACTACATACATCACACAAAGCAATATGTTCGGCGATGTCCTTCTTGAGATTATTCCACCAAAATCTTTCCTTCACATCCATGTACATTTTAGTGTTACCCGGATGAATGGAATATGGTGAGTTGTGTGCTTCTTGTAAAATCAGTTTCCGAAGCTCCGGATCTTGCAGAATGCAGATATGTTTTCCATACCATAAAGTACCCTGTTCGTCTTTATGGAATCCTTTGGCTTTTCCTTTACCAATCTTTTCCTTAATCTCTTCAATTTCCTTGTCCGTCTTTTGGGCTTCCTTGATTTTGTCCAACAAGGTGGGTTGAACATCCAATGACATGAGATGTCCTTCAGGCACAATGTCCAATATGAGATATTTGAATTGGGCACACAGATCATCTGGAAACTCTCCCTTAGTAAGGCCATTCACATAAACCTTACGGCTTAATGCATCCGCTACAACATTTGCTTTACCGGGGTGGTATTGCAAACTCAATTCATAGTCCTTGATGAGTTCTAGCCATCTTCTTTGTCTCATGTTGATTTCTTTCTGAGTGAAGATATACTTCAAACTTTTGTGATCTGTGAACACTTCACATTGCTTTCCCAAAAGATAATGTCTCCATGTTTTGAGTGCATGGACAACAGAGGCCAACTCTAAATCATGAGTAGGATAATTCACTTCATGAGTTTTGAGTTGTCTCGAGGCATAAGCCACAACTTTCCCTTCTTGCATTAAGACTGCACCTAATCCTTGATGAGATGCATCACAATAAACTTGGAAATCCTTCTCCAAATCTTGCAGACATAAGACTGGTGCTGTTACTAGTCTCTTCTTCAACTCTTGGAAACTGAGTTCACAACCTTCAGTCCAATCAAATTTCTTGTCTTTCTTTAGTAACTCCGTCATTGGCTTAGCTACTTTTGAGAAATTCTCAATGAACCTTCTATAGTATCCTGCCAAACCAAGGAAACTTCGAACTTCTTTCACTGACTTAGGAGATTCCCATTCAGTTACGGCTGAAACTTTTGCGGGATCAACGGCTACACCATCTCCTGACACAATGTGTTCGAGAAATCCAACTTCATTCAACCAGAATTCACACTTGCTGAATTTGGCATAAAGCTTATGCTCTCTAAGCTTCTCAAGTATCAAACGCAAATGTCCTTCATGCTCTTCATTGCTCTTGGAGTAGATCAAAATGTCATCGATGAAAACGACAACGAACTTGTCAAGAAACTCCATGAACACCTTGTTCATCATATTCATAAAGTAGGCTAGTGCATTGGTCAAACCAAATGGCATCACGGTGTATTCATACAATCCATACCTAGTGGTCAAAGCAGTCTTAGGTATGTCCTGCTCCCTTATCTTTAGCTGAAAATAACCTGACCGGAGATCAATCTTTGAGAACACACGGGCTCCTTCTAACTGATCAAACAAGTCATTGATTCTGGGCAAAGGATATTTGTTCTTGATAGTCACCTCATTGAGTGAACGATAATCTATGCATAACCTTTGACTTCTATCTTTCTTTTCAACAAACAAGACTGGTGCTCCCCAAGATGAAGAACTTGGTTGAATGAATCCTTTCTGCAACTGTTCTCCAAGTTGTTTCTTGAGTTCTTTCAACGCATCAACTGACATCTTGTAAGGTCTCTTTGCTATTGGTCCTGATCCTGGTAGCAAGTCAATCAGAAACTCCAAATCTCTATCTGGTGGCATTCCCCTCAATTCTTCCGGAAACACATCTGGATATTCTCTCACAATTAGCACACTATCTATGCTAAGCCCCTTAGGAGAATTTAGCTTACTCCCTTTTGATTCAAAGTTAGTCTTGAATCTAATCCTTTTATTATCTGGGGTTGTGAGTGTGACAGTATGATTGGCACAATCTAGCACTCCCTTGTACTTAGTCATCCAATCCATGCCCAAAATGACATCCAATCCTTGGGAATTTAGGATTATCAAGTTAAAGGGAAACTTATACTTCCCAAATTCTATCACTAGGTCATGACATCCTGAGTTCACTATCATTTCTCCACCAGGAGAACTTACTTTTATAGGACACCCAATAGCTTCAACTGGAAGTCCATTTCTATCAATAAATGCTCTTGATATGAATGAATGCGATGCGCTAGTATAAAAAAGAACAAGTGCTGGAACAAAATTGAGTTTGAACTTACCAGCCACAGCATCAGGATCCTCATATATCTCTTACACATTGATGTTGTTTACTTGTCCCTTCTGGAAAGGGTTGGGCTTGGTGGTTCCTTAAACCTTCTTCTCTGGGCACTCATTAGCATAGTGCCCCATCTTCTTACACTTGAAGCATTCAACCTGACTGATATCCCTCTTTGCAGGCTGACTTCCACTGCAATTTCCACCTCCACTGTGGTGTCTCTTGTGTCCACTCTTGTGGTTCTTATACTTGTCATTATCATGACTGCGGTGATGCTTGTTGTCATGATGGCGGTTGTGTCCGTGGTGGTTGTTGTACTTTCCATGTTTGTGGGATCCAGAACTCCCACTATCATCATGATGGGAACGCTTGTGAGACGATCCCGAGCTGTGCTTATCGAAGCTATGCTTCCTCTTCCTACTCTCAACCTGTTTCATCTTGTTTTCCAAGATGGTAGCCTTGTCACAAAGTGATTGGTAGGTTGGGACATAGGCAACCGACAGCTGCAGATTCAGCTCATCATTCAGTCCTTCGAGGAATTTCTCCTTCCTCTTGGCATCAGTATCAACTTCATCCGGTGCATAACGCGCCAGATTGTTGAACTCCTCAATATACTCGGCCACGCTGCGGTGACACTATTTCAGGTTGTGGAACTCCTTCTTCAAATTCATCACTCCGGATGGGATGTGAGCTGTACGGAATCCATCCTCAAAGATAGCCCAAGTCACATTCTCAATGGGAGTGGTGATCTGAAAGTTATCCCACCAGGTTGCTGCTGGCCCTTCCAACAGATCACTACAAGGAATCTGGCATTATATGACCCTCTATTTTCGTCACAAAATTGTCACAATAGTCCGTTTATGACGATTCTATGACGATTTTGAGATCGTCGAAAGCTGGGCGTCGCTAATGAACTATAACGATGATTTTATTGAAATCGTCATAAGATACTATGACGATTTGGGATCATCATAACCTCTATGACGTTCCAAAATCGTCATGTGCAACCAGCCCACGCCACGTGGATGATCCGACATGGCAGAAATTTGTGACGAAATGAAAACGTCTTAACGTGAATTTAGCCCGGTCCATACTGATTGTTATATGGGCCAGCCCATTAATTTGGTCCATTATGAATTATTATTCTGAAATTTTTTTTCGAGTTATTGGGCCAAACAGATGCATTTTTAGGGTTCTCTATATTCTGGCTACTGGACTTTTTAGTGTCGGGCTTACATTTGGGACATGGCCTTACTCAGTATATTAGCTTATATTTCAGTTTTTTTCTGAAAAAGAATGTCCATTTACACTTTC
Organism: Avena sativa; assembly: GCA_916181665.1. NCBI lineage: Eukaryota > Viridiplantae > Streptophyta > Magnoliopsida > Poales > Poaceae > Avena > Avena sativa. The sequence continues at coordinate 146,237,609 of OV702283.1, read as the reverse complement.
TTCTGGGCCAAGGCCTTTTATTCCAGTCCAGATTACTTTGGCTATGGCCATTTCATTACTGTGGGTTGTGGCCTGTTTACTAAGGCCACTATTTCATTCAGCACAAACTAAATAGACAGGAAATCAACATTTGAAATTCAAAACCAATATTTCAATACATCATGTAGCATTTCAAACACTAAATTAACATCATGTAGCATCAGGCATCATTTCAAATAACAGCATGTTCACAGTCACCTCGTATCATTTCAAGTAACATCATGATGTAGGATCAGGTTCAGTCAAGGTACATCAGGTTCACAGCCAAAACGACAGCAAGATACTCACAGCAAGGTACTCAAATAACAGCAAGATGCTCATCGCCAAAAAAACAGTAATAAGATACCCATCGCCCAGCAAGATACCCATCATGTCATTTTGGCTCCAAATAAAGCCATCATGTGAGAAAGCTTCTACTCATGCTCTTGCGCCCTCTTGACCAGCACCTGGTACTCCTTGTCCCGTTGAGCTTGTGCAGCTTCTGCCTCTTGCGCCGCCTTCTTGATTGCAGCCAATTCTTCAGACATCTCTTCACTTCGCTGCTTCGACTTCTGCAACTTCTCTTGCAGGTCACGGACATGAGCGGATACAGCCGCATGTGAACTGTTCATCTTGTTCTTGGAGCCCGTCTGGAGGCCAACATTCTTCAGGAATGTGCTTGACGGCGCCTCATTGGTGAGAACTTGGGCAACCACCTCCACAGCAGACTTTGGCTGTTCACCTTCTGGTACCTGCTTAGCCATCTCAGCTTCCATTTTTCTCTGCCATTTGGAATCAGTTGCTCAAAGATGTTAGGAAACATTAGCATGTTCACAAATAGTAGGAGCAGAATCGCAGAAAAATAAGTTAATCCACTAGGAGCAGAAGCAAAGAAATATGAAATGGACAGTATCATAAGTTCTTAAAGTAGACAAGAACTACATCATACTTGGAGAGCAACCTTCCGGTAAGAAATGAAGAATAACATTCTTACCAAACAACTATAGACCATATCCAACATTAATAAGCTTATCAAGTAGACCATTAAAGAAACCTAGGCAGAACTAAACAAGTCCACACACAGATTTAATCACAACCAGGAAAGGAGTGACTCACTATAGCATCTTGAACTGCGACAGAGAAACCAGCTTTCTTGCTGTTGTGGGTGACCTTAAACATGTCAATGGCATTAAGCTCTTCACCCTGACGTTCCTCCCTCTGAAATGATTTCCAACATTATTAAGAACACAGGCTTATAAGGACACAAGTTAATTATGCCTAAATAAAAACGTAAGTGTATCTTACAGCTGCATAAAGATGAGCTAGATAGCACCGCGAACCGGTCTTCTGCTGAAACTTTACTAGTCCTCGATTGGTCCTGTTCTTTTGGCATGTGTCCTACATATGGGGGCATTTTTATAAGAACATTTCCATCAATCTGCATACTAGAATATAAACTACTTTATGAGACTTGACCAGATTATGTATCATATCAAGCAACAAAATGAGCATGTATCCTATCACATACAACATCAGATAAAATAAAGCAGTTCACTTGACATGAATGTTCCTTCAACATTCAAACTTCAAAAAACAGTAGTTGATAGCATATAAAACTACAGTACATGGTAATTACAGAATGTAAAGGTCAAGAAATGCAAAATACCATGTGTTTCGGGTTTGTCCACAGCTTGAGCAGCGCTTGCCATTCCTCATCAGAGATGTATGAAACAGGGGACTTGATGCTGAGTTCAGCTGCTGGTACTTGATCGAAAAACTTCTTCTTGACCAAATGCCGTCTTTGTTTTGAAACATTCTTCAAGATATCAGTGCAGGCTACCTTAACTTCCTGTGCATCAGTGTCCATTTCAAAATTTGCCTACAAACACAGTAAATAAAGCAATGATAAGATAAGTAACCAAATGACAAAAAATAGTAGGAAAAACAGATTCAGGTAAGGACTCATGAGCTTACAGCAACTTTTCCTATATAGTCTTTCACCATAGCCTTGTCCTTTTTGTATTCCTTGAAGTGTGGAAGAATGGGTGTATGGCTTCTTGCAATCATCCCACCTTCTGATGCAAACTTTGCAGCTAGCACGGGCCTCTCGGGGAGTTTCATCCCTTCAGCAATTTCAATCCTCACTTTGCTTCCCAAACCCTTGGTCATCTTTTCCAGGCCTGTGCCTTTTCTCTTGCGGCTGACTACCACAAGTGATGTGCCTGAAATAGAAGCAAGCAGTACAATATCAGTAGAAATAGAAGCTACAACAGTAAAAAATTACAGCAAGTTTTCCAATATCAGTACAATAAATATATTTTAAATCAGATGTGCAAATAAATTACAGAAAACAGATTTGGGCGCTTGTTTAGTTTGGAAATACTGATATCCATGCACAGCAATAATCTCAATTAATTGACTAGTAAAGGATTTGTGCTACTACTATTTCATACTTACCTTCATCACCCATAGGCTTCTCAGGTGCGGAATCGAATTCATCATTTCTGTCCACCGTAGGCGCAACAGGGCTGAGGTCCATACGGACGGTACTTCCTTCATCCATGGACATAGACCCATCATCCCATTGCATTGAGCTTCCACCATCCTTGCGAAGTAGGCCTCCTTCATTGGCTACATCAACCACCTTCGCTTTCTGCCTTGTGACTCTAGCAGTAGCATGTTCATCAAGACACATCAACTTATCTGATCCTCCCGGTGGTACCGCAAACACCCTTCCTGGAGCCATTGTTGTAGTTGTATCTGGGCTATGTGTACTATTTCTCTTTCTCTTAGCACACTTCTTCCTCCTCCTAGGAACCTTCGGGACCTCGCATGAAAAGCATTAGACCACAGATTAGAAATAAAACAGTGTAAGCATAGAATGAAGGAAAACAAGAAAAAACACACATCAAACAAATAAACCCCCCTCCAAACAAGTTAGAATTTGCACCTTTACAATCTTGTCCACTACAGTATCGTCAACTTCTTCCTCAATAATATCTTCATCTCTAGGATTGTAGTCCGAGCTCTCGCCTTGTGTTATGGCAGATGCGGAGGAGTCATCAGCTATTATTGCACTACCATTTGAGTTTCTAATCATTGAGGCTATCCGGGAGATGCCAAGAGATTGGAAGACACGGTTGTTCCTCATCATTGTCCTAGCCCTAATCTTCTCAAGTTCAGTGAGGGGCGCTTCTTTACATGGATAAGAAAATATGCATTAGATGGATGGTTGAAATGCATATGGGAGCAAGACAACTCAAACAGCCAATGTATCTTATCAGGTTTTAGTTTCATTAAATCTAGTAGATTAACAAGAAATTTCTATATTGAAAATATAAACCAGTACATGGACCAGGGAACCCATGAAGCATTTGATGACAAGGTGTGAACCAGCAGCAGCAAAATAAGTACATGGACAATCAAACAGATTATAGCAGCAGAAATTATAGCACATACAAGCTTACAAGCAAGATTATAGCAGCAGAAATTTTAGCACATCAAAGCTACAAGCAAGATTATAGCAGCAGATTACAAGCTTATAAGCTTAGCACATCCAATCACAACATTACATGGACAACCAAACAGATTACAAGCTTAGCACATCCAATCACAGCATTTATAGCATCAAGCATATACATGAGGAGCAATTTGCATACCAGCAGGTTGCGTCTTCCTTGTCATTCTTCCCATTCCTGATCTCAAAATCCTGAGCAACATCAAGTAAAAGTCAGACCGTGTGTTGTCAATAGATGCTTCGACAAAGATCAGATAGACATACACAGTTACACAAAGGTCCTGTTATAAAATCTGCGCATTAACTACAAAGTTACACTAAGCATTACACATAAACTTGGTATAGTCTTAGAGAACTCAAAATAAACATACACACATAGCCAGGTACCATGTACACCCATCAGTACATGGGCAAACCCAAATAATAGAGTGGAACAGGGGCAAACAGAGTGCTCACATCACTACGCACATCAGTACACACATCAGTACCTTGCTCCAACATTTGCCTAGAACAGGGGCAAACTCAAAATAAACATACACACATAGCCAGCTACCATGTACACCCATCAGTACATGGGCAAACCCAAAAAATAGAGTGGAACAGGGGCAAACAGAGTGCTCACATCACTACACACATCAGGACACACATCAGTACCTTGCTCCAACATTTGCCTAGAACGGGGGCAAACTCAAAATAAACATACACACATAGCCACATCACTACACACATCAGTACCTTGCTCCAACATTTGCCTAGAACAGGGGCAAACAGAGTGCTCACTAAATCAATAGGAGCATCAGCTTATAGTCAGTACAGATCTTCAAACCCCAAAAAAATCAATAGATACAAGCTAGGACAGAATGAGCATCAATAGATAAAAGCTACATCCGTCATAGTCAGTATAGATCTTGAAACCCAAAAAAAATCTCTAAACCAACTCATAGTCAGAAAAAAAGAAGAGAGGCTCCCTATCTTCTGAACATGGACATGGACAATACACCTCCCTATCAGATCAAAATCTAACCTAACCCTAACCCTAGACACGCCATGGAAGCCAAAACCTAACCCTAGACACGCCATGGGAGCCAAACCCTAACCCTAGACACGCCATGAGACAAAGCCTAACCCTAGAAAGCAGGAAGTAGGAGGAGCTAGGGAGATAGCCAGGAGACTCACCTGCTCTGGCCGTCGTGGGACGTCGTGGGAGATGGAGGGAGGGGTGGGTCGTGGGAGATGGAGGGAGGGGTGGGTCGTGGAGCGAGCACTGGAGGGATGGGTCGTGGAGCGAGCGCTGCCGATGGAGGGAGATGGAGGGAGGGAGAGGGAGGGAGCGAGCGCTGCCGATGGAGGGAGATGGAGGGAGGGAGAGGGAGGGAGTGAGCGCTGCCGATGGAGGGAGATGGAGGGAGGGGTGGGTCGCCGTGGCCGTCGGGAGCGAGTGCGCCGTCGCCGCTCGCGTCGTGAGATGGGGGTGGGTGGAGATGGGGATGGATGGAGTGGCTAGTGTGGGGATGGGTGGGTCGGTCGACTCGGTGGGCGAGTGGGGATGGGTGGACCGAGTCCAATTGTCCAAATTGCCCATGCCGAAATCTGTGGGCGGGAGACGTCGGCGGGAGAGGTGGGAGAGGGGGAAATTTTGGGTTTTGGCGGCAGAATTTTGGGTTTGGGTTTATATAAGGGTTTTTATGCTATATATGTCACATAAAATGATGCCCACATAAAATGATGCAGCATGAAAAAAATTTCTTGGTATTTTTCCTTGCAACCGTGTCACATAAAATGACGCCACGCGAAAGATTTACATTGTTCGGACAGTTTTTGAATATTTTACGCCAGTTTCAAACTATGGTCAAAACGACGGGCATGAAGGTTCTTAGCTAGGGGATGAGTATCGCCAAACTTGCATTGGATCTCTAATAAAACAGCATATTGTGAGTCTAAAAATGATTTTTGCAAAAAATCATGAGCATACGATAATGTACCTGTAGTTCAAATCGGACCCAGTTCCTACCGATTCGGCAGACATTTGTCTTTTTTGTCAGGGGTGGACCGAAAGGTTTTAGATACCCCAGTTGGGACATTTGTAAATGTAAGGTGGTCTATCATTTTAGAAAAATGTGGTGCTGGCATTTCGAAACTTTCATTTGGTGGTTGATTCACAAAACAGCCCGTTTTTTGCGCTCGAAAAATAGAAAATGGTTTTTCGGTGTGAAGACAAGGAAAACTTTCTCCTGCAACATTGTTCGCCATCCCAGGATGCACATGCATGCACAATATGGGCATGTTATCACAAACTATGCAGCGATTCTTGCCATAACATTGGCCATTTGGACCGAAAAGCCATGAAACCTCAAACATGATAGCTCATTTTGAGAAGGACTTTTCGAGATGCAATCAATATACCAAGTTTGGTATTTTTCCTTGCAACCGTGTCACATAAAATGACGCCACGCGAAAGATTTACATTGTTCGGACAGTTTTTGAATATTTTACGCCAGTTTCAAACTATGGTCAAAACGACGGGCATGAAGGTTCTTAGCTAGGGGATCAATATCGCCAAACTTGCATTGGATCTCTAATAAAACAGCATATTGTGAGTCTAAAAATGATTTTTGCAAAAAATCATGAGCATACGATAATGTACCTGTAGTTCAAATCGGACCCAGTTCCTACCGATTCGGCAGACATTTGTCTTTTTTGCCAGGGGTGTACCGAAAGGTTTTAGATACCCCAGTTGGGACATTTGTAAATGTAAGGTGGTCTATCATTTTAGAAAAATGTGGTGCTGGCATTTCGAAACTTTCATTTGGTGGTTGATTCACAAAACGGCCCGTTTTTTGCGCTCGAAAAATAGAAAATGGTTTTTCGGTGCGACGACAAGGAAAACTTTCTCCTGCACATTGTTCGCCATCCTAGGATGCACATGCATGTACAATATGGGCATGTTATCACAAACTATGCAGCGATTCTTGCCATAACATTGGCCATTTGGACCGAAAAGCCATGAAACCTCAAACATGATAGCTCATTTTGAGAAGGACTTTTCGAGATGCAATCAATATACCAAGTTTGGTATTTTTCCTTGCAACCGTGTCACATAAAATGACGCCACGCGAAAGATTTACATTGTTCAGACAGTTTTTGAATATTTTACGCCAGTTTCAAACTATGGTCAAAACGACGGGCATGAAGGTTCTTAGCTAGGGGATGAGTATCACCAAACTTGCATTGGATATCTAATAAAACAGCATATTGTGAGTCTAAAAATGATTTTTGTAAAAAATCATGAGCATACGATAATGTACCTGTAGTTCAAATCGGACTCAGTTCCTACCGATTCGGCAGACATTTGTCTTTTTTGCCAGGGGTGGACCGAAAGGTTTTAGATACCCCAGTTGGGACATTTGTAAATGTAAGGTGGTCTATCATTTTAGAAAAATGTGGTGCTGGCATTTCGAAACTTTCATTTGGTGGTTGATTCACAAAACGGCCCGTTTTTTGCGCTCGAAAAATAGAAAATGGTTTTTCGGTGCGACGACAAGGAAAACTTTCTCCTGCAACATTGTTCGCCATCCCAGGATGCACATGCATGCACAATATGGGCATGTTATCACAAACTATGCAGCGATTCTTGCCATAACATTGGCCATTTGGACCGAAAAGCCATGAAACCTCAAATATGATAGCTCATTTTGAGAAGGACTTTTCGAGATGCAATCAATATACCAAGTTTGGTATTTTTCCTTGCAACCGTGTCACATAAAATGACGCCACGTGAAAGATTTACATTGTTCGGACAGTTTTTGAATATTTTACGCCAGTTTCAAACTATGGTCAAAACGACGGGCATGAAGGTTCTTAGCTAGGGGATGAGTATCGCCAAACTTGCATTGGATCTCTAATAAAACAGCATATTGTGAGTCTAAAAATGATTTTTGCAAAAAATCATGAGCATACGATAATGTACCTGTAGTTCAAATCGGACCCAGTTCCTGCCGATTCGGTAGACATTTGTCTTTTTCGCCACGGGTGGACCGAAAGGTTTTAGATACCCCATTTGGGACATTTGTAAATGTAAGGTGGTCTATCATTTTAGAAAAATGTGGTGCTGGCATTTCGAAACTTTCATTTGGTGGTTGATTCACAAAACGGCCCGTTTTTTGCGACGAAATTTGACTCACTTACTACCGATTCAAATCTTATTTTATTCTAATAAAAAGTTGTTGAAAAATCTCACATATATAAAAGAAAAGTTTTTTCAAAATCTCACATATATAAAAGAAAATGAAAATCTTATTCTAAATCTTATTTTATTTTCGAATGTGTTTTTTCAAAATCTCACATATATAAAAGAAAATGAAAAGTTGTTGCAGACTTAACGCCTCCCCCTAGCGAATTCTGCCTTTGAGTCACTGACATGTGGGTCCCGCGTGGACTGGGTCCCACCTGTCAGCGACCCAAAGTCAGAGGATCTCAGTCCCCCTCCCCCTCCCCTCCGCCTCCTCGAGCCACTCGCCTCCCTCCCCCCGGACACGGCTCCCCTAGCGAATTCTGCCTTTGAGTCACTGACATGTGGGTCCCGTGTGGACTGGGTCCCACCTGTCAGCGACCCAAAGTCAGAGGATCTCAGTCCCCCTCCCCCTCCCCTCCGCCTCCTCGAGCCACTCGCCTCCCTCCCCTCCCCCTCCAAGTCCCCCGCAAGTCCCTCCCTTTCCTCCAAGTCCTCCTCTAGCCATTCGCCTCCCTCCCTCCCCTCCTCGAGCTCTCCGCCGATCTGCCTCCCTCTGCCCCCCTCCTCGAGCACCGCCGGTAAGCCCCTCTCCCCTCCCCCGCAAGTCCCTCTCCCTCCCTTTCCCCGCAAGCCCCTCTCCCTCTCCCTCCCTCTCCCCTCCTCGAGCTCTCCGCCGATCTGGTGACTGCTCCGGCGCCGGCGGGAACCCGCATTCACCGGCGGGAACCCGCATTCACCAGCGGGAACCCGCATCTGGCCGCTCGCCCTCTCCTTCTGTTGGGTGGATTTTGTGGCATCTTGATCAATAGGCATATATTGATTTGTTATGTATGTTGTTGTTTCTGTTGCCTGCTGCTTTTTGATCGATCATTACGTTGTGTATCACTGTTAACTAGCCTTCATGTTAACTAGCCTTGCCACTGTTAACTAGCCTTCATGTTGTGCTTATACTCATGAAGTACTCTTATTTGGACTTGGATGTTTAGATATCTGAAAGCTAAGTAGTGGCACGTCCTATTTATAAACAAAACATGACTGTCAACTGTGACTCGTTTGGATTGTCATCCATTTTACCCCAGGATACATTAAACAGTTCTCCATTTCACAACAACAGATGAGGCATACATAGTAAAATGGTAAATAATGGATTATTGGTCACCACCGGCAGATTCAAGCTTCATCCTTCAGTAATGACAACTGTAGGCTTCTAGTCCAGGGTGTTTGCTAGTTGATTCATATTCTTATGATAACTGCCTGGTGCCTAGTTTTCTAGTTGATGCATGTACTGATTCAGTTTTTTTTGTAGGTGACCATGGACTCTCCGGGGGTCATCCAGCTTAGCTCGGATGACGAAGCTGTCATTGTTGCGGAGAGAGCTGCTGCTCAGGCTAAGAGAGCTTCTGCTCAGGCTAAGCGGCGTGCTAAGAAAGCTGCTGCGGAAGCCGCTGCCGCGGAAGCCGCCGCTGCCAACAAGATTATCATGTGCCGAGGTAAAATCCTTTTCTGCCATTGTTCCTTTTCTTTATCTTTTACTTATGCAGTTTGCTGATTTGAAAATGTGCCTTTTTCTTTGCATGTAGGTCCCAAGTCAAAGGCAAGTGTCAGTTTTGATAAGTGGTGTGTGTATGGCAACAAGATTGCTTTGAAACACACACAGGTGTTGTTCATGAGGGAACTTGCAAAGAAGAAACCCACTCTACCAGTGTATGTATGCACTATGCAGCTAGCAAACACCGAGGAGCCAAAAGCTAAAATGGTAAACAAATTGTTTGCACTATGTCCTTGCATTGCTGATTGCATTTTGCTGATTGCTGATTGCATTGCTGATTGTATATTGCATTGTTGTTTGCATTGCAGTATTTCCGAAGGAACTTCACCAATGCCAACATCAGGCCGTACAAGGACTTCCCATCAAAGCTGAGGGTCTTCTACGGAGGCCGTGATCCCATAATTTTCTCCCTCATCATGAGCAAAGGGAAGGGTAAAGGAGCACAAATTACAACCCAATGGTCCTAGGTGGTGGCGGCGTCCAGGATGCATAAGGGCGATGTCTTCATGTTCCGTTTTCGCCGCAGCCCTACCGACGGACTTAAGCTGGAGGTTAAGAAGGTCATGTAATCAACTGGTTGTGTTGGTTGGTGCTGTTTTGTAAAAATGGTCCTCTAGGTTGCTGGTTGTGTTGTTATCAGGGTGCTGTTGGTGCTACTTGTCCAGACTATGGAATGATCCTAGCTATCAGGTCCTAGCTATCAGAATGCTTTTGGTCCTGTAATGCCCAGACTATCAGGTCCTAGCTATCAGAAACCTACTAGTATCTATGAAATGGTTGCTTTTGATCAGGTTGCATTGTGAAATGGTTGCTTTTGATCAGGTTGCATTGTGAAATGGTTGCTTTGATCATGTTGCATTGTGAAATGGTTGCTTTTGATCAGGTTGCATTGTGAAATGGTTGCTTTTGATCAGGTTATAAATATGGTCCTGTGATCTATGAAATGATCAGGTTGCTTTGTTTTTAAATGATCTTGTGATCAATATACAATGCTACTTGTATCATGTGATCAGATACCTAACAAGGTCACTTGTGTAGTGTGGTGGCAGTTGACGCTGCAATAGTAGTAGGAGGTCCTGGGCTCGATCCCCAGGCCTCACCATTTTTCCTTTTTTGGACAGATTCAGAACTCACACTGATATGCACTCAAAGATTCAGAACTAAAATCACAATGATCATCCAGAAGTCACAATGATATTCATAACTCATCCAGAAACTAAAATGACATGGTCATCCAGAAATAGTAGTACATGGTCAAGATTACAAGGCAACAATAGGCAGAAATAGTAGTACTGATCTTGCTCATCCAACTAAAAGGATCTTGCTCCTGATCTGATCTTGATCCTCACCACTACTCCTGATCTGATCTTGATCCTCACCACCACTGCTCCTGATCTGATCTTGATCCTCACCACTGCTTTCTTATGAGCATTTGCAACAAAGAATAGCAATTTCCAGTGAGCCACTAGCAATTAAATAAAAAAGAAAATATAATGGAGGATAGAATTTACCTTGCATGTTGTCATCTACCATGTTTCCAGTGAGCCACTAATCATCATCGTCGAAATGCATCTGCCTTTTATCCTCACCATCGCTACAGTACTGGAGGACTGTGTCATCTACCATGTTTTCATCATCGCATTCATGGCCCTCCACTACCTCCTTCCTTCTTTTCCTAATGTTTTCTACGAATGAAGCATCAAGTAACACTCGTTCCTGTCTCCTTCACAATCTAGTATGCACACCGGGTTCTTTCTCTTGCACTGGAACTTCCTCAGTGTTATCATCTTGGTATGTTAGACCACCACTACCATTGAGACCCTTCTCCATTTCAGTTTCTTTCACACTCCACAAATGTCTGTGCTGAAACTTTTGCACAACTTGCCAATTTCCACGCAAGTCGGTGTCTGGCACATAGAACACCTTTGTTGCTTGTGTCGTTAGAATAAATGGATCACTCTTATACCAGCACCTTCCAGTGTTAATGCTTTTGAAGTGTCCGTCATCTTGGATCCCTGTCTTCTTTCTGCCACCAAGATCAAACCAATCACAACGGAACAAGATGACCGATCGATGGACGCCTCTACTGGAGTTGTACTGGAGCCTTATGATGCTTTTAAGCTGACCATAGAAGTCCATCTCTTCACCATCATGGTCTCCCTCGGCAACTATTCCACTGTTCTGCGTGTTTCTATTTTTCTCGCGGTCAACTGTGTGGTAGCGAACACTGTCAACAATACATGCTGAATATAGCCTCACTCGCCTATCCGGCTCGCATGCCAAAGAAAAAAGATCAGCACTAACCTTATTGTCCTCATGCAATTTTCCAATCTGCACTAATAAAGTAGGGTTAGTAACAAAAACACACACAAAAAAACATGTGGCAATTGATTCCAAGACTAAAGATCTCACATGATTCTTAAACCACTTAGCAAATCCCTTCGCGAGCCATCTATCAACATTGATGCGGCTACCTTGCTTATTCAGCTCTATTTTGCACAACCTGCAATGCCAACAAAAACATAAAGTTAATTAAATCACCAGGCTTGCAAATGGGTTCCTTCTAACTCAATAAAAAAGATAAGGGTGCATGCACAAGAGATGACATACTCGATATACGGTAGAACCTCAGGGCAACTCCTTAACACATACCAATGCATCTTGTCATATTCATCACCAGCCTCCGAGTACTCTGACCCTCCAAGAAGGTTTACACCATGGTTGAAAACACAGACATCACCAACGTGCGAATAATCCCGCTCTCTATTTCTACCCGGCCTATTGAATCTTGTTTCCAGATCGTCGAAGTACCTCGAGCAAAATGTAAGGCACTCATCAACAATATATGCCTCAGCAATCGACCCTTCAGGCCTGGCGGTGTTTCGTACATAACGCTTAAATGTAAGCATCCTTCTTTCGACAGGGTACATCCAGCCGTATTGTATAGGGCCTCTAAGCATTGCCTCTTTGGGTAAATGCACAGTCAAATGAACCATCACCGTGAAGAAGGCTGGAGGAAAGATCTTTTCAAGCTTGCAAAGGATAACTACGATTTGTTTTTTGAGTCTTTCAAGAACAGATAGCTTCAGTGTTTTGGCGCACAACTCTCTAAAGAAATTCCCCAGCTCAGCAACTGCTTCATATATTTCTTTATCCAAAATTCCACGGAGTCCAGCCGGTAAAATCCTTTGAAGGAGGATGTGACAGTCATGAGTTTTTAGTCCCTGGAGCTTGCATCCATCAGGAGACACGCATTTTGCTAGGTTAGCGGCATACCCATCTGGAAATCTCACCGCTCTTATAAATTCACAGAATGCAAGCTTTTCTTCTTTAGTCATTGTATACCATGCTTCTGGCATCTCAAACGACTCTCCACCTTCAACAGGCTGAAGATGCAAATCTTTTCTTATGCCCAAGTCTTCCAAATCAAGCCTAGAGTTAACTGTATCCTTTGACTTCCCGTCGATGTTCATAAATGTGCCAAGCAGATTATCACATATGTTTTTCTCGATATGCATTACATCAAGGTTGTGCCTCAACTTGAGATCTGCCCAGTAAGGGAGGTCCCACAAAATAGCCCTCCGGTCCCAACATTGTCCATCCTCACGTTTCCTTTTCTTCTGATGTTTTCCAGGTCTCACATCTTTCACATTGTGAAGCTGTTGCTCGAGCTCTTCTTTAGTGAACTCCGCCGGCTGGTCACGGGTTTCAGTTTTTCCATTGAAATCTTTGCTTTTTCACCAAGGATGGTGGCGGGGAAGAAAACGGCGCCCCCCGGTCCAACATATCTTGTTCCTTATTCTTTCCGAGCACGGATCCTTGTCACAATGCACACATGCTTGATAACCAGACGTGAGCCTCCCCGACAAAGTGTGCAGCGCTGGGAAATCATGGATACACCATATTACCGCAGCACGGAGATCGAACTTACCAGGACTCAGGGCATCATAGGTACGGACACCTTTCCAGAGTTTGAGGAGATCTTCTACTAGGGGCTCCATAAAGACATCAAAATATTTTCCTGGAGATTTTGGACCGGGGATTAGCAAAGCCATCATGAAGTTGGACTGCTCCATACATGCCCATGGTGGAAGATTGTACGGCACAACAAATACCGACCACATGCTATATTTCGAGCTCATTCCAAATGGATTAAAGCCATCTGTGGCAAGGCCGAGTCTGATGTTCCTCGCATCGGCGGCAAACTCTTTATGTTTATCATCAAAATCTTTCCATGCCTTTCCGTCGGCTGGATGGCTAAGTTCATTATCCACGGGTTGCCGCTTTAGCTTGTGCCACTATACATCCTCCGACTGTTGCTTCGAAATGAACATCCTCTGTAGCCTTGGAATCACAGGAAAGTACCTCAACACCTTCTCTGGTATCTGCTTCCTCCCATCCGCATCTTTCCACCTTGAGGCATCACATTTCGGGCACCTGTCATGCTTGGCGTACGTGTTCCGAAACAAGATACAGTTGTTCGGGCAGACATGGATTGAATCATAACCAAGCCCCAATCTACCGATTATACCCAATGCTTCTTCATAAGATTTGGGAATTGCACTTTTAGGGTATTGGATGGTCAAGATACGAAGTATTGCGTTGAAGGCAACATTGCTGATTCGGTAGAAGGACTTGACATGGAGTAACTTCACGGTAAAAGAAAATCTGGACAATGTCCCACCATCACTAGCTGCGCGCTTGGCCTCCTCTATCAGCTCGGCATAGATTGTATGCTCTCCAGCACCTTGCGGTTCAGACTCGTACAAATCCCTAAACAGATCAGGGATTCTATCATCCTCATAGCCATCCTCTGCCTCCAAACCAACATTCTCTTGCGGAACATCATCTTGTACAAACTCACCGCCATCATCAACATGATCTGCGCCTTCACCAGGTTTAGGTTCAGCTCCGGGTTCTGGATGTAAAGGCTCTCCATGATGGATCCACCTATCATACGTGCATGCCATCCCACGCATTAGCAGATGAGCCTCTACATTTGGTAGAGTTTGTTCAACACGATTCATACAGCTGGGGCATGGGCATAAAACTTGAGCATCATCGGGAACACTTCTACGGACAAATCGCATGAACTCATCCACTCCCCTTAGATGCTCATAAGAAAGCCTTCTAACTCCTTTTGTTATCCAGCTTCTGTCCATCTGCAAAAAACCGAAAAATATTGCAAGTTAGAATTGCACTGAAGTGTACACACTAGCTAGCAGAAATTAAACAAAAACCTAGATAAGCTCCAACAATATAGTTCTATGCCCACATCTAGCTAAAGGCAAAAAAGACCTGAAGGTTTGGGCTTGAATTGATTCTAAACATCATCTGAAAATATGGATTTTGAAACCCTAATGAAACCAGGCTCTGAAATTAACAGGGAAGTAAACAGGGAAGAGATGAGAGGGTGCTAACCGATGTATACTACTGCAGCACCTCCTCCAGTCACCACCGTCAGAGCCCCTCCGCCGGCCACGACCGCCGCAGCCCCTCCACCGGCGCCTCAGCCCCTCCGCCGGCCACGACCGCCGCAGCCCCTCCGCCGGCGCCTTAGCCCCTCCGCCCGCCGGCAACCACCGCCTCTTCCCTTCCGCCGGTACGCCGTTCAGCGTCGCCCCCACCGCCGCTGGTCCGCCGTCCAGCGTCGCCCCGCCCGCCGCCGGTCACCATGAAGGGAGCCGCCCTTCTGTTCTGTGTGGTTCTCTGTGTGGTAAGGTTTGGTTCTGTGGTCATGTTCTGTTCGATAATACTAATAGTATAGATACAGTTGTTTATACATTATTTGCAACAACACAACTATAGCATAGTGGTTATGGCATCTGCCTCACATTGCTAGGTCGTGGGTTCAAGTCCCAGCTAGTGCAATCTTTTTTGCCTAACAATATTATCTAGGCCAAAGAAGCTGTTGGGCCTGACCTGAAAGAATCGGCCCATCCAGGCCCGACCTAAAAAATCCCTAGCACACAACTAACACGACACGTGGATCACATTGAGGAGGTGGCAGCACAGTCATCCTAGTGCTTAACATACTACGACGTTATTATAGCGTCATAAGTGACTATGACGATTCTATATCGTCGTAGTATGCTCCAATCAAGGCCCCAAACAGTACACACCAGCTTATGACGATTTCGTGTAAATAATTTAAGACGTTTTTGGGACAAATCGTCATGCATTTGCTATCCTTTGCCCCTTCCAAACAGCTCATGACCAACTGCAGCAAGATCGTCATAAATTTATGACGATTTCTTTCGGGGTCACTATCAAAAGGTCATAGTATAGCACATTTCTTGTAGTGGATGTGCTGCAAACCTGACCTTCTCTGCGTCAGTGCTGCCGACAGTCACTAAATCCTTGTTCACTGAACGTAGCCAATCATTGGCCACCATTGGATCAGTGGTTCCTGAGAACTTTGTAGGCCCCAGTCTTAGAAATCTGGTGAGCATTTCAAATCCAGGAGGATTATTCTGGTTGTTGTTGTTATTGTTATTGTTATTGTTGTTATTCTGGTTCTGCATGAAAGTGGTCATCATCTGCATTAGTTGTGCCAGTGCTGTCATTAACTACTGCATCTCGGGAATGACATTGTTGTTGTTGTTTGGGTTGGGGTTAGCACGTCGAGGAGGCATTTGTGGTTTTCATAAGGATAAGAATGAGATACCCATAGATTCTTAACATGCACAATACATCACATACTCAATCACAATAACCAAGCATCAAAATAACATAGAGTTTGAACGACATAAACAACAAGTTTGGAAATGCAAACACACCATAGCAAGCCACCCACATGTTGGATGGTCATTGCGACTCAATAATCAAAAGTATGGTAGATGAAAGATAATCGAGTAGTCTACACTACTCCTCCGCATCAATCTCTATGTCAACGAGGGTAAGACCTGCATTCTCCATGGCGGTCTTGTACTCATCAACACTAAGAGCCCTCTCCTGTGAGCGAAGCCTCTCGATCACTCCCTGCTGATGCTCAAGCTCGAAGTCCTTGGCCTCTAGCTCTTACTTCATCTCCCAGATCTTCTTGTTCCTATCTTGGACTCTTTTCTCTTGGCTCTTGAACTTCTTGTCCTGGCTTTCAAACTTGGCCTCCATTTCCTTGACTATCTCGTCTTGCTCCGTGAAGAGCTTGTCCTTCTCACGAAGCTGAACCTGGAGCTCGTCATTGCTAAGCATGACATTGGTCCTATCAGTATCTAGGTGTCTAATAAGACCCTCTAGGTCCTGAAGGTACAAACGAATCGACTCCATCGTCCCTCTAGCAGCATCCTCGTACTCTATGGCTTCACCCTCCTCGTTGCGTCTCCCGAAGGGGTGAAAGTAAAGACCTCTAAGCTCGGTGGAGTGTCTCCCTACCAGGCGCCCAAGTAACTCCTACATGACTACATTTAAGCCTTTCTCCTTATCATCATGCATCAGCTTAAAAGTGATGGTCTCCATGGTTGGCTCTGCCTGGCGTCCCGACTGAGTGACTCTGAAGCCCCATAGGCCCTTCCTCTCAAACTTGGTGAGTGGAAGTGTCATGATGCTAGGAAGTGGAAGGTTGAGCACACTAGTGAGCTCAATGAGAAGAGTACCAAAACGAGTTCCCTTGAACTCCTCGGCCGTGTTGATAATAACATTAGGCATATATTTTTATAAGATAGAGAAAAGTTAGAATCAACATCAAATAGAGAAAATCACCAGACAAAATATCACAAGCACATCTTTTGCAATAATCACACAAGTCATGGCATACACAAATCCATTACAAGCATCAAAGGTTCAACATAACTTAGACAATTTGTTTTGGAAGTGAAAACGATAAGTGTGGTGGTCCAACTAACGAAGTACGTTACAACTCTCACTCACTAGACAAAATAGCTACCAGGGCATCCTTAGTAGCCATCTCTCTATCTTGTTCACAAGACTCCCAAATTAAGTCTATGATGTCTCCCCTTAGTTGTTGATTGGTAGTCTCCAACTCTTGGGTGTGCTTCTTTTCTTCTCTAAGGTCATTTTGGGTGTTGAGCATTCTGCACTTGAGTCTATCACCAAGCTCCTTGATAGCATTCCAAGCTGCATTTCTTGCAGAGTCAAAGAATGTTGTGTGCATTTCTGAGTTGGTGACCATGCAGAATCCTGACTCCTTGTGGTTGTCTTCCTTGTTTTTGTACAAGTGAAGTTGCACCCACCAGTACTCTTCTCCTTCATCCATCACATGGAATCCTTTGTACACAGCTGCACCATGTATCCCCATGGTAACCATAAGGTTCTTGAGGGCCTTGGGAAATTCAGTCTCACACTCCAAGGTCATGGTCATGAGTGGTCCCTTCCTTACGGCTTCGTTGATGGAGTTCATCTACAAATAGAGATGAGAAAGAAGATTAGAAAAGTTTACGAGAAGAAAAAGACAAGTGTGGAATTTTTTTCAAAGTGTTGAATTTTTTTCCTTAGTGGTTTCTAATCCAATCCTAGGGTCATAATCCTACAGGCAACATAGTGCTCTGATACCATCTGTAAGACCCCACCTTTATAAAGGTAAAGGTCCCTGTGATTGCAATGTTAGTCCCTGGATCAATTGCTAGCATCCACAGTTTAAGATGAAGTACACAGAAGCAAAGGTCATTATTACATCGTCATTCCAGAGATAACATAGTCAACTCCATAGCCATAGGCTAGTACAAGAGTGTAATATCCCTCCTTTGTAAAGGAAAAGGATCCCTGTGATTGCAATGCTAGTCCCTGGATCAATGCTAGCATCCACAGTTTAAGATGAAGTACACAGAAACAAAGGTCATTATTACAGTCATTCCAGAGACAACATAGTCTTTACAACTCCATGGCCACATGCCTAATACAAGAATTTAAATAAGTAAATAGATAAAAGTCTTCATCTTCATGTGCCACATGCAAACATGTTGAGTGTAGACTCATGACTCCTAATCCTCATCAGAGTAACCTGCAACATCACAAGTTACAGCCACAGTGGGTCAATACATTGGAATAGTATTGGCAAGTGATACCTTAGTATAATTTTGGTGGACTAGATACTATATGCAATTTGGCTAAGTGTAGTTTAGGTTTGCTTTGCTCAAAATAGGTTTTGCCTATTAGTTGAAATCACTAAGTTTTTCTTTGTCAAAACTTTTCCCAAGGAACCACCAATAGACATTGAGGTCCTTCACCCTTGTTCAACCACAAGTTTTACTTAGAAATTGGGATGAGGAGATTCTTGATAGCTTCCATGTCTTGATGCTCAAATTGTCCTTTGCCAGGGACATGGCTAAGTACTTAGATTTTACACTCTGCAGAGGTGGTGCACTTTCCCCACAAGACTTGATTTTCACCAAGACAGGACCTTTCAGAAGCCTTCCCTTAGACCAAATGGACGCGTTCCAACCTTGACATGGTTATACCCCGCGGGTGCATGATCTCAGCATACCTGGTCCAGCCCATGGAAGGCCCACGGCAAATGTACGCCGGCCCATGAAGACTTTCGAGTGGCCCAGGCCCACGACGCCTTCAGATCCTTGGAGAGCAAGACTAGAGTAGATAGGAAATTCAAAGGGGTAAAACCCTAGAACCTGTAACCGACTAGGTCTATGCCCGGGACCTGCCTAAGTCTATATAAAGGCCAGGAGGGCACGACCTAGATCTCTCGACTCATACTTTCGCATACACACCTCCACGCCAGATTGCATCTGTGCACCCTTGTAACCTTCGGTTCCGCCGTAATCAAGAGCAGACAAGCAGGAGTAGGGTTTTCCCTCCGGGGGCCTGAACCTGGGTAAACCTTTGTGTCCCCGTGTTGCTTGTTTGCTAACCGTTCCACGATCTCCAGCATCCCCATCTTCTCCAAAACCCAAGTCCATAACAATGGGCATTGATGAGATCAAACCTCGTCAATTGGCGTCGTCTGTAGGAACTGGGGACGCTGATTGTGCGGTCGTGATGGTCCCAACCCGATCGATCTACGACTCTGCGGCGACGGAGAGTCACCTCCTCTTCGGCACTTTCGACTTCACCGTCCACTCACCGACCACCATGAAGGACTTCGAGCCCGTAGGCGACGGACTCGAAATCCTGTTCGGGAGCTTCTGCTTCCAGGTGGGGCAAACTGGCACCCTCCGCCTCCCTGAGCGGGTGCCCCTGCCATCAATCAGGCCCCCTTCATGGACCCCACACCCCGTGCTATGCACAACATCATCAACAGATGATTCCTACGACAGCAGCAGCTGCAACTCCGATCTGTGCGATCCGCCATCGGATGCAGGAACCTACGGTTCCGGATCTGAAAGCTGCGGCAGCAGCAGACCAATCTACGAGCGCTACCAATGTGCCATAGTCATCCAGAGCGACGCGGATCAGCAA
Source organism: Avena sativa (assembly GCA_916181665.1). Classification (NCBI taxonomy): domain Eukaryota; kingdom Viridiplantae; phylum Streptophyta; class Magnoliopsida; order Poales; family Poaceae; genus Avena; species Avena sativa. The sequence goes on along the minus strand of OV702283.1, from coordinate 146,217,923 downwards.
ACACCCAACCCGCCGCCCAACCCGCCTGAACGAAATGGCGGGAACCGAAGAAGCCAGTCCCCCCCACCCGAAGGGGAAAACAACGGCGGCCACGTCATCCTCCTTAGCAAAGAAGGATGGGCCCAGGTCCGCAACGCCGTGGCAGGCAACATAGTACTGCCTGCAGACGCCTCCCGGGATATGCTGATGGCCTACCACCTGCTCCTGATCGAGGAGCACAAGAAGCAGGTCAAGATGCAGGAGGTGCTCGACAAGCGCAAGCAAGCAGCCTCAGAGTCGAGCGTGCGACGAGCTACGCTCTCCGCCATGGGCATCGGCTCCAGCTCGAACGCCAACCAAGGCAACAAGCACCGCTCTCGGGTGGAGAACATGGACCCCAAGGAGTGCCGTGAGGTGCCCGAACCCTCCACACATCCTTCATGGAGATGGACGCCGACGACAACATCATCCCGAAAATGCCGCAGGCTGCGATCATGGCAGCCACCGCGTACCTCGCGGCCCACCCACCGCCGGAGGGGGCGCCGAAGAGAGCCATGCATAAGTCCGCACTCACCGGACTCGGACTCGTCGGATCTGCGCTCCACCAGGAAGCTCCCACAGAGCCGAAGAAGAAGGCTCCGGCCAGGTTCAACCGCAGCCCCACCCCTTCATCCGAAGAAGAGGAACATGACCTTCCTCGAAGGAAGAAGAGTTCGTGCCGCCGCGACCGCGACTATGACGCTAGAGATGCGCTCACACAGCGCAAAATCGACAAAGAGCGAGCCAAGCGCGCATGCTCGTCTGAATCCGAGATGGACGAAGACGAAGGAGAACTCTGCGGAGCCCGATGCTTCAGCAGATCCGTCCGGCGGACACGGATGCCGTGAAATTTCAAGCTTCTTTCGGATACTCCGAAGTTCGACGGCACTCAAGACCCAAAGGCTTGGCTCAGCGACCACTTATCATCCGTTAAACTGCACGGTGGAAACAAGGAGACTACCATGCAATGCCTTCAGCTGCAGCTGACAGGCGCAGCCCGGATCTGGCTCAGCAGCCTATCTTCAGGGTCCATCCGAAGCTGGGATGAGCTAGCTTACAACTTCATCCAAAACTTCAAAGGCACCAGCAAGAGGCCCGCCTCAATTGAAGAGTTGCGAGCCTGCACTCAACGAACGGGCGAATCCATTCGCTCTTACATACTACGTTGGTCCAACACAAAGAACTCCGCAGCGCACATCTCTGAAGAGAGGGCCATCGACGCCTTCAGGGACGGCGTCAAGCGCCAACACTTCAAGGAGGAACTTGGGCGCATCAAGCCCAAAACACTCGACCACCTCATGGACATCGCCAACAGGTGGGCTGACGGAGAAGATTCCATTCACCGAGCACAATCGGAAGAAGAAGACGACTACGGTCGACGACGAGAGCGCCGTAGCAAGAGAAGATTGCGCGTTACGACGATCATGACGGACCCGACATGGTCGCGGCTGGCTACGTTGATCGCCGCAACGACGCCAACCGCAACAACGGAGGATATCGTGGAGGAAACTTCCGCGACGGGGGACGCCCAATGCAGTCATGGCAACGCCGCGACCGCGATAACGGACCCTCAGCATACGAAAAGCTTTCGGGTCCATGCACCATCCACTTCTACATCGACAAGCAGGATGGCAAAAAGAAGGCCAGCCACATGCTCAAGGACTGCCGCGAGTTCCAGAAACTTAGCGAAAGCATGGTGCAGATGAGGCAGCAAGCCCCAATCCCTGCATTCGGAAACGCACCCGCGCCAGGTGAAATAGCGCATGGAGCTCCTCCACCGCCACCTGTTGGAGGCCCGAACCAACCAGTCGCACCAGCACAAAACAATGCTGGGAACGGGTATCCCCAGCCGAAAGGAGCACTGATGATCCAGAAGGGACGCCCCACGAATAGGGTGCAGCAGAAAATCACCCGACAGATCAACCTGGCCGTGGCAACTCCACCCGCCATCCCTGAGTACCTTAGCGGATCGGAGTCCTGCATCACGTTCAGTCGTTCGGATCACCCTTGCCAGATCCCTCGCCCAGGTCATGCTGCCCTAGTGCTGGAGGCGCAGATCGGAGGTTTCGAGATGAGTCGCGTCTTCATGGACGGCGGCAGCTGCATCAACCTGATGTTCGCAAGCACTCTAGTAGCAATGTGGATCCCGCAGTGCATCCTGGAACAGTCAGACACAACGTTCCACGACATTGTTCCAGGGAAGGGCATATTCCCCCTGGGCAAAATATGGCTCTACGTCATCTTCGGCAAGCCGGACAACTTCCGGCTGGAGCGACTCGAATTCGAAGTGGTGGACTGGCCATCACAGTACCACGCCATCCTCGGGCGTGTAGCATTCGCTAGGTTCTTGGCTGTCCCACACTATGCATACCTGCTACTCAAGATGCCAGGACCAAAGGGCGTCATCACAATCCACGGGAGCTTAACCCGATCGGACCAATGCGACAGAGATTTCAACAGAATCTCCTAGTCATTCGGCATGCAGGAGGAGATCCTAAGGCTCCGCGAGGTGACGGACAATGGGGCACCCCCAGTCGCATGACAAAACGCACCTAACATGTCTTTCGACTCCACCGTCAACACAAAGAAGGTGCAAGTCCATCCGACGGATGCCTCCAAGATGGCGCTGATCGCCAACGACCTCAGCCCCGCATAGGAAGACGCGCTCGTCGAATTCCTCCGTGAGCGCTGGGAAATCTTCGCCTAGTGTCCTGCGGACATGCCAGGAGTTCCCAGGGAATTCGCCGAGCACGCACTCAACGTCTTTCTAGACACCAAGCCCGTCAAGCAGTCCATCCGGAGACTGTCCGAGCCACGAGCCGAAGCTATCGACAAAGAAATCAACAGACTACTCGCTGCAGACTTCATCAGGGAAATCAAAGAAAGCGAGTGGCTTGCAAATACAGTGATGGTCCCAAAAAAGGACACGGACATCCTGCGGATGTGCGTGGATTTCACGTCGCTAAACAAGCACTGCCCAAAGGACGACTTCCCTCTTCCTCGGATCGATCAGATCATCGATTCGACTGCAGGTTGCGAGAAACTCTCCTTCCTCGAGGCTACAATCAGATTCGACTCAAGGTCGAAGATCAGGAGAAAACGGTGTTTATCACACCGTTCAGAGTGTTCTGCTACAACACAATGCCCTTCGGGCTAAAGAACGCAGGTGCCACGTACCAGCGATGCATGCAGGCATGCCTCAAGGACCAGATCGGTCGCAACGTTCAAGTCTATGTCGACGACATAGTCATAAAAACCAGGGAGGCGAGGACACTTATCGACGATCTCCGCGAGACGTTTGACAACCTCGACCGCTACAGGATCAAACTTAACCCCAAAAAGTGCGCCTTTGGCGTCCCATCGGGTCAGCTGGTTGGGTACTTCATCTCTTAGCGAGGGATCGAGGCGAACCCGAAGAAAATCAGAGCCATCATGGCAATGGAGAAGCCGAAAAACCTCAAGGGTGTCCAGCAGCTCGCAGGACGAATAGCGGCGTTAAGCAGATTCATCAGCCGCATGGGCGAGAAGGCCCTGCCATTCTACCAGTTGCTACGCAAGGCAGATAAATTCGAGTGGACGCCCGAAGCCGACGATGCATTTGAAAGCCTCAAACGACTACTCTCCACCTCGCCCGTCCTAGTCATGCCAAAGGAGCGCGAGCCTCTGCTGCTGTACATAGCAGCCACACACCAGGTGGTCAGCACCGTGCTAGTGGTCGAACGACCCGAAGAAGGCAAGACCCACGGGGTCCAACGCCCAATCTACTACCTCAGCGAGGTACTGACGCCAGCAAAGCAGCGATACCCTCACTACCAGAAACTCGCCTACGGCGTGTTCATGACGGCTCGACGGCTGAGCCATTACTTCCAGGAGCACCAGGTGATGGTCGTCAACGAGGCACCCCTGAACAGCATCTTGAATAACCCTGAGGCCACAGGACGCGTGGCCCTGTGGGGCAATGAGCTGTCACCTTTGGACATCATCTACGAGAAGTGACTCGCAATCAAATCTCAAGTCCTCCCGGACTTCCTCGTACATTGGATGGAGCTGCAGCTGCCAGACACCCCAGACATGTCGCTGTCATGGACAATGCACTTCGACGGCTCCAAGCGTGAAGCTGGAGCAGGAGCCGGGGTCATACTGACCTCCCCGCAGGGCGATCAGATGAAGTACGTCCTTCGGATGAAATTCCGAGCCTCCAACAACGAGGCCGAATACGAAGCCCTCATCCACGGCATGAGGATGGCAAAGATCTACGGCGCAACGCGCCTGGTCATCTACGGTGACTCCAACCTCGTCGTCCAGCAGATGATGAACGAGTGCGACGCACACGCCGAAAACATGATCGCGTACCGTGCGCTCTACAATGCACTCGAAGGAGAATTCGATGGCTGCGAGCTTTGGCACGTCGGAAGAGAAAGCAACGAGGAAGCCGACAGACTCGCCAACATCGGCTCCACCTGCGCAAAGGTACCACCGGGTGTGTTCCTCGAACAGATCTGCGTGCCATCCATCAAGCGGAAATTCCCCAAGGGATCACCCGAAGAAGCAGAACACTCGGGGGCTACGCTGCCCGAAGGACACGATGGACCCGAGAAGCTGGACACAGAGGTCGCTATGGTCAACCTGATGCAGGTCATGGCAGTCGTAGAAACTTGGACGCGACCGTAACTCCAGTTCTTGATAAACGGAGAACTGCCTGACAGCCCAACAGATGCTCGACGCATATCTCGTCGGTCAAAAGCCTTCACCATCATCAATGGTGAGCTGTACAAGCGCAGTATTACGGGTGTACTACAAAGGTGCGTCACCATCGGTGACGGGAAAGCCATCCTCCAAGACATCCACGAGGGCATCTGCGGCCATCACGCAGGCAGCCGCTCCCTTGTCGCCAAAGCTCTACGAGCCGGATTCTACTGGCCAACAGCCATGAATGATGCAAAGGACATCGTCCGAAGATGCAACGGGTACCAACGGTTCGCCGACAAACCGCACACACCCGGTTTAGAGCTCAGACCCATACCTATAGCTTGGCCCTTTGCTCAATAGGGCCTCGACATGATCGGCAAACTGCCAAAGTCCTCGAAAGGGGGGCACGTTTACCTCCTGGTCGCAGTCGACAAATTCACCAAGTGGGTCGAGGCCATGCCGGTCACCAACCAAAAGGGCAAGACTGCCGTCAAGTTCTTCGAGTCCATTGTCTACAGGTTCGGCGTACCGCACAACATCATCACCGACAATGGATCGAACTTTATCTCCAAGGAATTCCAAGACTTCTGCGAAGGCCTCGGGATCAACATCACGTACGCCTCAGTGGCACACCCGCAAACGAACGGGCAAGTGGAAAAGGCCAACGGCCTAATCGGCGCTGGCATCAAGAAGCGCCTCATGAGCCCACTCGAACGAAAGGCTGGAGCCTGGACGAAAGAGCTGCCATCCGTCCTATGGAGTTTATGTACTACGCCAAATAGCTCCACCGGCTACACACCATTCTTCATGGTGCACGGAGCCGAAGCCGTGCTACCAGCCGAAGTACGCCACCAGGCCCCCCGGGTCGTCGCTTACAGCGAAGCCGAATCCACGGCTGCACTCGAAGACGCCGTGGACACACTCGACGAAGCAAGAGACGTAGCAGCAGCTCGATCAGCGGTGTACCAGCAGAGTCTCCGCAACTACCACAGCCGACGGCTACGCCCAAGGTCCTTCGTCGAAGGAGACCTCGTCTTGCGACTCAAGCAAGAATGACCGAAGAAATTCGAGTCGCCATGGGAAGGACCATACATTATCACCGAAGTCATCCCAGGTGGCGCCTATCGCCTCAAGCAAGTGGAGTCTGGAGTCGCATACTCCAACCCATGGAACATCGCACACTTGCGGCGATTCTACCCATAGATACCTACCCCTTTTACTTTCATTAAGGCTTTTCAGCCAAGGCTATTCAGCCGAACAGTGTACTTCCTCCATTACGATATAAATAAAGCTAAGTGTTCCGCCCCAAAATCTTGTTCGCTACTTGCAACTTTACTTTATGCTACAAACGCACTCGGGGGATCCCCTCACCTCACGATTTCATCGACGAGGATCACACGTGTACACTTGAGTAGATGACAACGTCAGGCAAACAAAAAGGACACATACTCAAACAAAGCACTACGTGCTCACAATAAACAAACCTTTATAACAAAGGGCACAACCCGCCCAGTCGAAATATACAAATTTTACATCTATCTATTTTACAGGTACTACCTATTCTGAAGAATAACTTGAGCACGCTGCTCAAACAAATCTACTACCTGTTCGGCATACTGCCTTACAGCCGCATAATGCGGACGCATATCCCACTCGCCACCATCCGGCCGAAGAGGTGGCCCAGCTGCTACAACAGACAAATCTACATCAGGCCGGTGCAGCCTCACAAGGGACAAAGCAGCCTTCACTCCTGCGACGAGCCGTTGCCGCACCAACTCCTTGACATTGCTCATGCTCCGAAACTTCGACAGAAGACCCGCAAGGCTTGTTGGCACGGCATCCAAAGGAAACATGACATGCAACACCGATGCAAGCGACGTCTGCACCTGACGAAGCACCCGCGAAACCTGGTGCACACGATCCTGCACCGTCGCCAGAGCCATGGCACGGTCACGATCCATCCAGAAGAAGCCGCCAGCCTCCATGTCTTGTTGAGTCAAGCAATTGACCCGAACAGCGACACGCTCTTTCTCCTCCCTGGGAGCAAGGTTAGCACCTGCGACACTCGCAGAAAATAAGACGAAAGGCCAGCAGGCGCATCCGAAGAACTGAGCTGCAGCTCGAAACAAAGAACAACTTACATTGAAGCTGCTCAGACAGCCGAAGCAGTTCCGCCATCAAGTACTCCTCTCTGGCTGCACCGCGATCTGCCTTGGACTTCCAAACATCGGCGTGACCACGCAACCCAAGCAGCTCTCTCTCAAGACTACGAACACGGTCCCGAAGAAAAGCGAGTTGCGAGGAATCATCCAAAGATGGCCGCAGCTGCGCTGCAGGCGAGGTGTCAACGGGGTCAGCACCCAAAGGAACCTAGAACAGCAGAAAAGCAAAGGACATGAACATTCAGACAGAGAAGAGCACAACTCAGAAGAGTTCATTAAGCATATAAAGGCGACTACGTGGCACAATGATTACGTTCCTCAAAATATTTACAGCAAAAGAAGACTACAAACTATCCTACATCTACAACGCCTAAGACGCGGCACCCTGAGTAGCCTCGGAGCCGGATTGCCTCGCCTTGGCCTCCCCCTGCTGCCGCAGCGCATACTCAGACAGCAGATCAATGAGATTTGGCCCATATCGCTTGCAGCGAGCAGAATAGGCAGCAAAGGCTACCTCAGATCCATCCGCGGTCGTCGGCATCCGGGAGGTGATCTGGGGAAGGTCCAGCTCCGCTCCAGCCGCCAAGGCCATCGCCAGCCCGACGGACGCGCCGATGCCCTTTTGCTTGCGCTTGTACGCCGCATGCGCTTCGACTGACAAAGCCTCCGCCAGGGCGTCAACATCATCAAGGGCCGCGCCCTTGGGGACAAGCTCCTTGTAGAAGCGGACAAGAACCTCCTTCGCCTTGGCAAGGGAGTTGACGACGGTGCTGCAACGATCTTCGACCGCTGCAGTAGCATCATCTAGAGCACTCCAATGCTCCAGAGCGCCGCGGTCAAACTCGATGCCTGCGGCATCTGAGACAAGAAGAGAAGGAATGAAGAAAGTAACACAGAAGAAAGACAAGGAAACGAAAAGACAGAAGCAAAAATAAGGTACTCACCCTAAACAGCCTTGGCAGCAGCCATGAGCTTGCCCGCCACCTCTCTTTCACGCGCAGTCGCAGCAGTAGCAAGCTGCTCCTCGCGGTCCGTGGCCTCCCGCTGCAGACGCTCTTTAGCTTCGGCTGCCTCAGCCAGCTCCAGCTCAAGGCGCTCTTTCGCACTGACGGCGGCCTCGGCCTTCTTCTCCGATTGACCAAGGCTCTTCTTGAGAGCGTCGATCTCACGGAGAGAAGTATTATGCTCCTCTGCATTCAAACCAAGCAAACGTCAGAAAACAGGACAGGAATACAGGAAAGAAGCACCAAAAGCATACGGGTACCTTGAAGCTGATGGAGGTTGGCCTCCAGCACCAGGCGCTCCTGCACCAGTCGCTTGGCTTCCTGCACAAAAGGCTGCAGAAAGAAGAACCACCATTCAGAAAAAGGACTCGGGGGCTACGCCCAACAGGAGAAAGCAGAAGAAAAAGACTCACACGAAAACACTCGGGGGCTCCCCCGGAGACTCGAAGAACAAACTAAGAGAACTCTTTTACACACGCTTGGGGGCCCCCCCCGTGATAGACGACTTACATGATCCAACGGTGATGCTGAAGGCCCGCTGGCGAAATTCTGAGGCGCAACCACCTGCACCTCCTGCAGAGGAGGGTTCGGAGCAGCGCCCCCCGAAGTTGCCACCGTCTGAGGAGGAGGAGACGCAACCTTCGACTCTCCCATCATCTCCCGAACACCATCGCTGGAGGAGTCGTGGGAGGAGTGCCTGCACACGAAATATTTAGCACAAGCACAAAAGTCAACAACAAAAAGAAAGCAGTATAAAGGAAACTCACGAGTCCAGCGAGCTCAGGTCGAAGACAGGAGGAGTCCTTCGGACTCTCTTCTCCCCTTTCTTCTCTTCTTTCTTCTCTTCCTTCTTTTCTTCCTTCTTCCGCTTTGCTGGCGGGTGCGGCGCTACAGCCCGCACAGGAATGGCAGGAAAAGGGGAGGAAGAGCCTCCATGCCCGTCACTATGACGCTCAAGGCACAGAGGGTTTCTGGGAGTCGGAGGAGTCGAAGCATCCGAAGAATCGCTGGAGCTCCATGATCATTTGCGCGTGTGGTCCTCGCTTGATTCGCTGGCCTCCTCAGCAGGCGATCGTGCCGAAGGCAGTTCGGACACGGAATCCACCACGTCATTATCCGACGCATCCGGAAATAATTCGGGCAATGTAGGCACCATGCCCGGCACCTTGAAGCTCTGCAAAAAAGAAGGGACTTTGTTAGCAAACAAAGGAAAATAAATACGCAGTCGACGAAAAGCGCTACGCGCACGAATCTATACCTGTGGAACGGCCAACGTCGAAGAAAATGGCGGATTCAGCGACTTCCCCGGGATTTTCTCTCCGGCCTTGAACTTCAGCAGCGAGCGAAGGGCCCTGTCAAGATCCCCCTCGGAGATTTTCTCAGCCGACACCCTCGTCGGATCACGCCGGCCAGCATAAAGGAACAATGGGTGCACCCTAGCCTGGAGTGGCTGCACCCGATGCTCGAGGAAGGTGCGGATGATATCCACACCATTAACTTCCTTCTCCGGAATCAACTGGAGATCCTCCACCCGACGATATATCGCCTCTATCTCCGCCTCCTCGCCATCCAAGATCTTGTTTTTCCAAGACCTTTTCGGCTCAATCTTTTGGGAGGTTTCAAAAGGAACAAGACCAAAATCTTGCCCAGGCACTACGGAGTCGCGGATATAAAACCATCGCCTCCGCCAGTACTGGACAGATTCGGACATGGAAAAGGAAAAGAAAAGCAGATTGGGCCTGAGGGAGATGATGCAACCCCCAATGGGATAAACACCATGCGAACCAGACTGCCTCTTCACGGAATAAAGTTTCCGGAAGAGGCCAAAGTGCGGCTCAATGCCGAGCCAGCACTTGCAGAAAGTGATGAAACAAGCAATGTGAAGAAGAGAATTGGGCGAAAGATGATGCAGCTGGATGCCATAGAGAAAGAGCAGCCCACGAAGGAAGTTGTGGACTGGAAAGGAAAACCCACGCATAACGAAGGCAAGAAACATAACCCGATACCCATCGGGGGGACGGGGGATTACCTCGTTGCCGGGGAGTCTGACGGCCTCCCTATCCTGCGGGATCAAACCCCGCTCGTGAAGTTTGCGGAGGTCACTCTCCCGCGTCTCTGATCGCCGCCAACCACCGTCAGTGACACGGGTAGTGGTGGCGCCTTTCTTTCCTCCGGCGGCGCTGGTACCAACCACCGATGATGATTTCTTCGGTTTCCCCATCGCGCTACGGCGGCGCCGGCGGTGAGAGCGCAGAAGGGAAGAGGGAAATGTGGAAGGATATACCAGCGCGTAGCAAGAACTGCTAGAGCACAAGGAGGCAGTGAGAACAAGAGTAGATGCAGTGAAAACAAACTGCAGCTTTCCCCAATGATTATAACGGCGAAGACGATGCACGGCAACCGTCCATCAAGAAGACCTAACGCCAATGGCAGATCTGGCCATACACGTGTCAGCAGCACAACGAACCGTCGTTACCACGCCGTCCACTACGCGCGGAAATCGAGGAGACGCCATAATTATCTCCACGCCGCGCGTGACCGGTCAATTCAAGGTCAGTAAGTGGGACCCACGTTCGTCCAGTCAAGTCATCTCTGGCGCAGCAGACGCTTGAGGTCATTGATCGTCAGCACTGATGTCATCAAAAGATATACTAGCAACAACTACAAGTTCTTCGGCTTCAAAGCTAAGAGTACTCACTCGAATCTACGATTTGACTAAATACTCGGGGGCTACTCCTATTAGGAGCGCTGGCCGCGCACCCGAAAGATGAATAAAAACGAACTGTTTCTTCGAGTCCTACGTCGAGTCTACGACTCCACTACGGACTCGGGGGCTACTCCCATAGGGAGGATGGATTTAAGCATCCGAATTTTTTTTGTGTCCTATGGACTTAACAACTGAACAATGTTTGAACTAAAGTCTCCGCTCGAGTCTACGACTCGAACAGACACTCGGGGGCTACTCCCATAGGGAGCGCTGGTCGCGCACCCTATGAATTCTTCGACTGCGATCTTTCGGATCAACATGCAAAAACTTTTCGGCAACTCTGCCCCAATAAAACGCTGAGTGAGCAACGATCTCCTTGGCCACCCGAAACACCTCCGCGTTGACAAACATTCGGATGCTGTGTCTGCGACACAAAGATAAGACCTACAGATATCATCTGATGGCCTGGCAACGCACACGACTGCGCTCTGCTAGTATGAACCCGTGCCAGCAGGCGCGATGAAAAATCCCGACGGACGCGTTGGGTACATCAATTAAAATCACTGGAATTCCACTCCTATAAGTCCTCCGTGGCCTGAGTCGAATTACACCAGCATATGTTCCAGGTTCGAGTTGAGGCACTCGAACCTGAAGAAGATCGTGTAGTTTCGTCCTAAGACAGTTAACTGACCCTGATCCGTTGGGTAAGTCAGGCACACGCATCAACAATCCCTACACATGAACTATTGAAATACATAGTTGCACTCGAAAGATTGAAGAGTCCTCAGCCGAACCTACGATTCGACTGATCACTCGGGGGCTACTGAAATGGTTATACCCCGCGGGTGCATGATCTCAGCATACCTGGTCCAGCCCAAGGAATGCCCATGGCAAATGTATGCCAGCCCATGAAGACTTTCGGGTGGCCCAGGCCCACGACGCCTTCGGATCCTTGGAGAGCAAGACTAGAGTAGATAGGAAATTCAAAGGGGTAAAACCCTAGAACCTGTAACCGACTAGGTCTATGCCCGGGACCTGCCTAAGTCTATATAAAGGCCAGGAGGGCACGACCTAGATCTCTCAACTCATACTTTTGCATACACACCTCCACGCCAGATTGCATCTGCGCACCCTTGTAACCTTCGGTTCTGCCGTAATCAAGAGCAGACAAGCAGGAGTAGGGTTTTCCCTCCAGGGGCCTGAACCTGGGTAAACCTTTGTGTCCCCGTGTTGCTTGTTTGCTAACCGTTGCACGATCTCTAGCATCCCCATCTTCTCCAAAACCCAAGTCCATAACAATGGGCATTGATGAGATCAAACCTCGTCAAACCTATCATCCCACTACCACCAACTGTCCAAATGGCTAAGTTATTGCAAATTATGTGATCCAGGCAGAGCCCATATTGCCAAGTGGATGCACTAGAAGCTTCTTAACATTTGGCCTCTCAAATCCCTTTGTTCCTGGGTGGCTTTCCACAAGTGAGATACACAAGGTAAACCATAGAAATGGGCCTTGTGTAACCACTCAACATAAACCATTCCTTCCATTCCACCCAGGTGTTTCATTCACTTAGTTGTTTTATTAAGCAAAAAACACAAGTCCAAAGACTTAGAAATATTTTTCCATAGCATGAATAATTCACCACCCTTGGTTGCTACTAGCTAGGCTAAGCATGGCATAGATAAGCATCTTAACTTAGAAATTTCTAGCAATTCTACAACTACTAGGATTTCCCAAACATAGCATATAAGCAAAATATAACCATGCAAGACTAGCAAAATATTTCTAATGCATAGTAGAAAACATAGGGATAAAAATATCATGAAGCACCACTTGCCTTGGTAGTTTGGAGAGTAGCTACACTCCTCACAATCACAATCACTATTGGCACCAAAATCTACACATAAAATCATAGCCACAAATCACATACCAAATAAATACAAGAAAAAATATATGGATGCATGCAATATGATATGTGATGATTTTCTAAACTCACAAGACAAGTGCACAGTACTGGTTCACAAACAAGTTCAAAACTTGCCAAACAACATTTATTTAAACACTAAAACATTTATCAAATAATTTATATACACAAAATAGGCCTACACATGTTTCTGTAAATAAAACCATTTTAACAGAAACAAAACATTAAACACATTGCATATTTGGAAAGGGCTTGCTCTCCTGATTCCATTGATATAAATTTTTTCAAATTTGAACATGGGAATCAAAAGTTATGGCTAAAACAAAATCAAACAACTAATAGATTCAAAATATGATTTTAAATCTAATTCCTGGCCACGCGTCATGTTCTGATTGGTGCGTACCGGTTCGCTCAGGATCACGCACACAGTCCGTTAGATCTAACTTAATCTGCACGGCCCAGATCTACTCATACCCCTTCGCTTAAGTGTTCTATCTAGCCCGTCAGATCTGGATCCAACGACGCACGATCAAACGACCACACTTTGGCGGTGCTAGCGGCGATGACTGGCGGCGGCGGCTCTATCTACGGCGGCGCGGTGGCTACAGGGGGTTCTAGGGTCGTCGGAGATGCTTACCGGACTCGTGGAGATGTACTGAAGCTCAACGTGGTGATGGCTTGACGAGGGGCGCACGGACACAGCAGCACGAACTCGTCGGAGTTGCTGGCGGCGTCAGATGCTCTCCGTCGGAGTCGAAGACGACGCTCTGGGACGCACAGATCCAAACAAAGAGTGTCAGCAGATGCGCAAGATGCAAGCGAACATGCTCGTGTGGTTCAGAGACGGAGGGGATCACGAGACTCACCGAATTTTGTCGCCGGATTTGGAGACGTCGTTGGGAGCTTGCAGTGCTTGATGAAGTCGATGACCTGGGGCAGTATAGGATGAACTAATGGTGTCAGAATGTGCGCAAGGAAGTTGCGAGGCTGTCTGCATGACCTAGAGGGGAAGGGGCGCACGGGGCTCACCGGAATTGGTCGCCGGAGAGGTTTTGCCTGCGGCGGTGCAAGGGCGATTATGGGCAGCCTGGGGGCGCTCTGTGCTCGAAGTCTGGGGGAAAATGGAGAGGGGGCAGAGGGGGTTTAAGTAGGCGAGATGGGGGCGTGAATCACTCCTGTAATCAACGGGAATTGATGACGCGATATTAAACAGGAAACACTCGCTTGATTTGGGGAAGAACACGTCGCCGGGGTGGAGACGATGACGCCGTGTGGGCCGCGGCTGTCAGCGAGAGAAACAAAGAGGGAGTGGGTCCAGGCTGTCAGCGACCTAGCGGGTGCAGGTGTGAGTAAAGAAAACGCTTCACGGGGGGGGGGGGGGGGGGTTGCTGGGCTAGTTGGGCCTGTTAGCTGTTTGGCTTATTTTTTCCTTCTTATTCCTTTTTCTTGTTCTGTTTGAATTTCTAAAACTGATTTTAAACTCCAATTTCAAATCTGTTTGATTTCAAACCTTCTCTAGACTTTTGTACAGTAAATCTTGTACTCAAATAAGTGTCAAACCTATCTGTTTACAAAAACCAACTTGGGTTATTTGGAAATTAGAAATAAAACCAAGCCATGAAGTGATATAGTAATAGGCATAAACTTGGTTCTATCTCAAACTTTTGTTTGGAAACTGTATTCAAACTTTTGTAACCACTTATATTTGAATTCAAAACCCTACTGAATGATTATTTGCATCTCACTCAATAGCAAGTAGCCCAAAGGCTAGAGTGTTCATACATAAAATAATGAGCCATATATGCTCCTGTTTTAGAAATGATTTTGTAATGAAACCCTAAATGATCATGAATGCATGGATGATATGCATGAGTTTGAAAACATGATTTTAGGGATGTTACAAAGAGTTTAACTTAACAACATAAATAAAAGTCTTCATCTTCATGTGCCACAGGCAAGCATGTTGAGTGTAGACTCATAACCCTAATCCTCATCAGAGTAACCTGCAACATCACAAGTTACAGCCACAGTGGGTCAATACATTGGAATAGTATTGGCAAGTGATACCTTAGTGAAATAATAGTATCTAGTTTCTACATGAATTTGGCTAAGTGTAGCTTAGGCTTGCTTTGCTCAAAATAGGTTTTACCTATCAGTTGAAAACACTAAGTTTTTGTTTGGCAAAAACTCCCAAGGAACCACCAATAGACATTGGTGAACCTTCACCCTTGTTCAACCACAAGTTTTTAACTTAGAAATTGGGATGAGGAGATTCTTGATAGCTTCCATGTCTTGATGCTCAAATTGTCCTTTTCCCGGGACACGGCTAAGTACTTAGTTTCTTCCTTCTTGATAGCTTCCATGTCTTGATGCTCAAATTGTCCTTTTCCCAGGTGTTTCATTCACTTAGTTGTTTTATTAAGCAAAAACATAAGTCAAAGACTTAGAAATATTTTTCCATAGCTTGTATATATTCCACCCTTGGTTGCTACTATCTAGGCTAAGCATGGAAATAGCAAGTATCTTAACTTAGAGAAATTTTCTAACAATTCTACAACTACTAGGATTTCCCAAGCATAGTATATAGATACTTAGCAAAAATTAACATGCAAGCCCTATACAAAATATTTCTAATGCATAGTCAAAATATTGGGACAAAAGTATGAAGCACCACTTGCCTTGTTAGTTGGGGGAGTAACAACAATCCTCACAGTCACAATCACCACTAGCACCAAAATCTACACATAAAATGATAGCACCAAATTCACATATCAAAATAAACAAGCAAAAATATATGAATGCATGCAAAATATATGAATGTATGCAAATGACATGTGATGATTTTTTCTAACCCAACAAGACAAGTAAAATAGTACTGATTAATAAACTAAACATTTATACATCAAATAAACTTTATTTGGCCTTTAAAACATTTTCCAATTAATTTTTACACACAAAATAAGCCTACAAATGTCTCTGCAAAAACAAATAACTTTACAGAAGCAATTCATTAAACAAAGTACATGGTTGGATAGAAATTTTCTTCCTGATTCCATTGATATAAAATTTGAAAAATTTGGACGTGTGGATCAAAAGTTATGAATTTTGCAAATTTTAACATCTAATAGAAATAATTCTGTTTTTAAATCAAACTACAGGCCACGCGTCATGTTCTGATTCGCTGATACCGATTCGCACGGATCGATCGATGAGGGCCGTTGGATTAAAGTGACTGCGCACGGCCCAGATCTAATCGTACCGCTTCACTTAATTCATCTATCGTATGCGTTGGATCTAGGTCTAATGGTCCAAAACTAACAGACCAAAGTCGAGCGGCACTGCGATGGTGGCTGGCGGCGGCGTGCTCGGGCGGTGATGCTGCCTGCAATACATGAAGCGAGGGAGAGGGGGACGTTGCTCACCAGTTTCGTGACGACGTGCTGATGCTCGAGGTGGTCTTTGCAGGGACAGGGGCACACGAGGTTGGCTTAGATTGCTCGCCGGAGTTCCTTCTGGCGATGGGCGCTTCTGTTCGTCATAGTTGGCGAGGGTATAGGTCATGCCAAGGCAAGAGAAGCAGTGTGTCAGATGCGCAAGACGATGCTGGTCACGCGAGTGTCAACGAGGGGGAGAGGGGCGGTCGGAAATTACCACTAGAGGTCGTCGGAGTTGAAGCCAAAGACGGTGGCGCTCAGTCGATTACGTCGCCGGCGCTCTGGGGCATGCACGGGCGATCTAGTGCTACTGGGAGGTGCGCAAGGCGAAGGGGAGTGTGCTCGTGTGAATCAGGAGCAGAGGGGTGGTCGGGGTTGGCCGGAATTGGCGCTGCAGTTCGTCGGAGCAGCGAGGTCGCGACGAGGAATTCTCGCAGCCTGGGGGCGCTCAGGGCTTGGGGTTTGGGGGGAAATGGAGAGGAGGCATAGGGGGTTTAAGTAGCGAGAATGAGCGGGGCAATTACGCCAGAAATCAAGCGTAATCAAGCGGATTGATTCGGGGAGGAAACAACAGAGAGGAGCAGGTCCTCTAGCGCGGGATTGACGACGAGTTGACACGGCAGTGGGTCCGGGGTGTTAGCGAGAGAGGGGGTACATGCGCGGGTGAGAAACAGAGAGGGGGAGGGGGTTTCCCGGGTGGGCTAGGTGGGCTGCTAGATGGGCCGCGGGTTGAGTTGGGTTACATAGCCAGTTAGTTTTGTTTTTTCTCTATTTCTCTTTTTCTTTTTCTGATTTGATTTTCTGGTTTGAATTTGAATGCCCATTTCAATTCTGTTTCAATTTGAATTTTCTCCAGATTTTTGTATTGTGTTTCTTGTGTCCTGGGGTGTGTAAAACATCTATTCATACTCAAATTCATTTTGGATTTGAAATAAAGTTTAAAACCATGCCCTTAGTGAAATATTTTTAATAGGCATACAAGTGGATATAAATTTGAATTTGTTTTGAAAATCCTTGTGTAGCCTTGCATTCATTTTCAAAACAGTGCTGAGCAAACTAAGCATAGATAGATAATAGGATATAAACCTTGCCTCACTTGAACAAGTATAAGGCATAAATTTGGTTTCTTTTGTTTGAATTTTATTTGGAAAAGATCAAATGCTCATGAATGCATGAATGATATGCAAGCTTTTAAAAACATGATTTTTGGGATGTTACAAGTGGCTCATTAGGTTCGCCGTGGCATGAGGAAGCTCAACATCGTCGTGGGAAGGCCAGGGGTGCATGGTTGTGTCGATAATTGCTCGCCGGAGATGCTCCTGGCGAAGGGTGCACTCGAGCGTCATCGATAGTGAAGCTACGAGGCGTGCCAAGGCAAAGTAATGGGTGCGTTAGCTGCGTGCGAGAGAGGTGAGTATGCGAGCATCAATGAGAGGGGGAGGCGAGGTCGGAGTCTACCAGTAGAGGTCGCCGGAGTCAACGTAGTCCACGGTGGCGCTCAGACAATGACGAAGCCGAGCTTCTAGGGAGCGCGCATGCGAGATGAGGGTACTTTCAAGTGCGCAAGGAGCTAGGGATCAAACTCGTGTGATCCAGGGGAAAGGGGATGGCCGGAGTTGGTCGGAATTCGACGGGGAAGCTCGCCAGAGCAGTGGGGTTTGAGCGAGCAATTCTCGCAGCCTGGTGGCGATCTGGCAGCAAGATCTGAGGGGAAAGAGAGGGGAGAGGTGGGCGTTTAGTAGGGCATGGTGACAGGGAGGGATTACGAGCACAATTAATCGAATTTAATCCACGAAATCAACGCAGAAACGACAAAGGGAATGGGGGAGGAACTGGTCGCGCGGGTGAGGGAGATGATGACGAGGATGCTGATGTGGCATGGGTCCACGCGGTCAGTGAGGTGAGGGGGTACGGGTGTGAGTGAGAAAGGGCTCGTGGGGGAGAGAGAGGGGAGCCGAGTGGGCTTGCTGTTGGGCTAGATTGGTCTAGCTGGGCCTAGGTTGGTTGGGCTGGGGTTTATGGGTTTGTTTCTTATTTTTTTCCTTCTCTGTTTTCTTTTTCTTTTTTCTATTTCCTGTTTTAATTCAATCCAAATGATTCAAAACTTCTATTTGAATTCAATATTTTGCAAAACCTTTTCAGTAGGTTTAATACTGTTTAATAGTGTGTTTAAAAGTCCATTTTAGAATATTTCAAATATTCACTCATGATTTATTATTTATTTAATTTAGGCATTTTGTCTCATTTAAATGAATTTGAATATGGTTCCAATCCATATTATTTTATTCAAATAATTCTTTTTAAGTTAATTAGATTACTTTTTAATCCACATTGACAATTTCAATTATTTTTCTCATGATTTAATTAATCATTTTTATTAGGGATTTTGTCTTTATTCAAATAGAATTGAATTTGGTTAAAGCCCATGTAATTTTATTTGAAGAATCTTTATTCCTTTTTTTATTTTTATTTGGATTATCTTTATTCCATTTGCTTATGGATTTGGCCAGGATTTAATTTGACTTTTAAATATTCTTTATTTAATTATTTCTTTCTTTATCTTATAAAATCCATATCTTTTTATTTATAGATCCAAAATTGGTGATTCCAATTTATAGAATTTTATTTAATATTTGTTTATTCTTTTAAATCCTTTTAAGATTATTTTGCTCACAATTTGGCATGGATTTTGGTTAGGAGCTTTATTAGCTTTGGAAGTTAATTCCTTTTATCTTATTAAATTCATAAGTTTTTATTCATGGCTCCAAATTAAATGAAACCAATTTCTATGGTTTTATAATATTTTTGTTTACCATTTTTGATCATTTATTAATGTTTGTTGCTAATTTTTTTATGGAACAGATCCATAGTCTTGGAGAGATCTTGGAAATGATTTCTTTCATTAGGGTTTTAGGGGTTTGGTTTAACTTTTCCAAGTGTTTAAATTTCAAGATACATTCATTGATGAATGCATTTTACTTGATTGAAATTTGGTGGATGCCCTTTTCATTCAAATTTTTGTTCAAGTAGGGTTTTGATGTTTCCATTTAGAAGCAAAAGTTTCTTTTCACCCTAAATTTCCACAATTAATTCTTTTGTTTATTTATTTTTCACATTTCAAAATTTGGAAAATTTTGGGATGTGACATCACATGTCATGGGCTCTGGGTCTTTGTCGTTGATAGAAGGGCGGCAGGGGAAGGAGGCCGCCGAATTACCCTTTTGGGAAGAGCATATTTCAAGAATATGTTGTCTAGAACAACCCTAATTGTTACCTGGCCACCCCTTTATAAGGTGATCTAGGGCTTCCTAGAGGAAGGATCGATTCATTTGACACTTAGAGAAACCCTAGAGTGAGAGAGAGCAGAAGTATCATATTCTTCCTCTCTCAGGTATTGCTCAAGGAGAAAGTGTAAACCATAGTTGATCTAAATACAAGATCTTGAGTGCATTCTTCATGTGTATATCCACTATGATATCCCTCCCTGGATCCCACTAGTACACACTGGCCCCTTCTTTAGCCTATCCATGGAAACTGTCGTGCCACCACCACGATAGTTGGCGCCCAATATGGGGCCAACAACGGTGCTAGCTAGAGTCAAGATCGAGACAGGAAACTTCATCGCCACCGACGAGCGCATCATCTCCGGCCTAGTCCAGCGATTCGCCTTGCGGGACTACGCCAGCGACAACGAGCGCAACTTCGTCAAGCGGCCTCCTCCATGCAACAACGTCTTCATCAACCTTGGGGTGCACACTATCTACGTCGACATGGACGTCTTCTGCGTATACCCGTAGCGAATCGTTCTCGCAGGAGAGCCTCCCCTCTGCGCTGCTCGCGGTCTGTGTATCACTCGCTCTGTAGGAAACATCGAGGTGATGATGACTGTCGTGGGAATAGTCACGGCAGATGCTGCAATCGGCAGCGAGTAGTAGAACGAGGGGCAAGGGCGGCCAGCCATCTGCGGTGCGAGATGAGGGCAAAGACACAGGGTTTTACCCAGGTTCGGCCCCCCGGAGGGTAAAGACCTACTCCTGCTAGATTGTATTATGGAGGTGTTACAATGGGCAAGCTCGGCGGCTAGGCAGCGAGTCGCTTGGGTGTATGAGGGAACGTCTCTCTACTCGCCCTATAGGGAGGTTTATATAGGCTCACCTCCCCTAGGGTTTACATATCTCAACCGACTCAGTTAAAGCTTCGGTAGTCGTTTAACCTAATCCGACTGGGCCTATCTACTCGCCTGGGCCTTCAGCTTCCATTCGCTCGGTTCCTCGCTGGGCTTCAATCCACTCGCCGTTCTGCAGGCCCACTCGCCGGTTCTTGGGCCAGTCGGAAACGTCCTGCTGGGTATACCCCGGTAGGCATATCCCCATCAGTAGTCCCCGAGGCCGTCGTCGATTAGGCGTAGGTGGCTGCTGGCAGTCGCAGTATACGGCTTCAGAGTAGGCATCCAGTCGAATCGTCGGCGGGCTCCTGTATAAAGGAGGAAACCAGTGATCCAGGTCACAGGTTTGGCGAGTCGAGCCAGTGAAACACTGTCATAGTGATTGGGTCGGCGAGCCGAGTGGCCGTAGTTGGACCGTCAAGCGTGGTCAAACTAGCCGTTGGGGTAATCCAACGGTAACTTTTGGCGTAATCATCGCGCGGTAACGGCTCCCTGATTTGGCGGGTAACGCCCACTATATAAGGGGAATGGCAGGCGATCGTAGAGCCAAATTTTCACCACTTCTTCCGACTGCACGCATTTTCCTTCCCTCGCATCGCGATCTAGCCGATCCGAAATCCTCCGACCCCCAACCAACCCCTCGGCCATGGCCCTTTCCACCGAACCGTGGGGTAGATCCAAATGCACGAGGGCGCAGCTGGCCTCTTTCGAGGAGGCCGGGATCCTGCGAGCCGGCTGTTGGCGTATTCTTGCAGCCGGAGAAACGACCCCGAACCCGCGAGAGAGGGAATTCATCTGTTTCACCAGTCATCTCGAGCGGGGGCTAGGGTTTCCTACGTCCCTGTTCTTCCGGTGCTTCTGCGCCTACTACGGGATCCAGCCTTCAGATCTGGGTCCCCACAGCATCGAGCAGCTCGCCATCTTCGTGGCATTCTGCGAATGCTACTTGGGCTGCCGGCCCTACTTCCCCTTGTGGCAAGATCTGTTCCACGGACGGATCAGCCGCGAGGAAGCAGGCGGCCCAATGCTAGCCGCGGGCGGCTTGACGTTCCAGCTCAAGTCCAAAGCTTCATTCTTCGATCTGATGCTGCCCGCCAAGGCAGCGAGCGACTGGAAGAAGTCGTGGTTCTACGTGGCCGAGGCGAGCCCAGAGGACGAGGTGGCGATCCCGCGGTATTCCGCCAATCGGTCCGAGCCGCGCCATCTCCAAGTCGGCAAGCTCCCCAACGACCAGCGGATGGTCGTCGACGAGATGCTCCAGACCATCCGCGGTCTGAAAAAGAAGGGCCTCCAGACGATAAACCTGTACAGCTGCTGGCTCGGGCGGCGGCTCGTCCCGCTCGCGCAGCGCGACCACTATATGTACCAGTACACGGGCCGGGGAGACTCGACGAAGGCCTGCCTCGACGAGTGGAAGCTGGAGGACTATCTCCCAGCGCTGAAGAAGATTACCCAGGCGGTGTACCTGGATGCGCAGGCTGGGGTCGCCCCCTACACCGCGAAGCGTCCGGCTCCAACGGTAATCACTTTACCTTGCTCGCAGTCGCAGTCTATGCAGTCGCGGTAATTCTGATTCATTTCGTATTCGTCGCAGCTATTCCAAGTGGTGGAAGGGTGGCTCCCACCTTCGGACGACGAGAACTCGGGCTCGTCTGCCCAGGACGTGGGCGAGTTGCCGCCTGCTAAGGGCGACGAGGACGACGATGACGAGTCCGAGGAGGAGGTCGCCCCACTGGTCCGAAAGACCCGCGGACAACGACAGCGCGAGATCGAGGCAAGCAGAAGCCTCGAGCGTCATGATGACGACGACGAACTCCCAGAGACCACCTCGCGCCGTCAAGCCACTCCGTCGAAGAAGAAGAAGAAAGAAAGGGAGGCAAGGGCCCCCCCGAAGAAGAAGACGAAGCCGTCAAAGCCGGCCTCGCCGCCGCACTCGGTGAGCAGCTCTGATGCTCCCAGCCCAGCCGGTGATGACGCGCCACCAGCGACAGCCGTGCTGGATGTGGCGACCGTGGAAGTGCCACTGGCTTCAATACTTCCGCCATTCGCCCCAGTCTCTGGGCTGGGGGAGGCTCCGGCCGCAGCGGCTTCGCCTCGCACGGAGGCTCCGGCTACAGTGGCTTCGCCTCGCAAGGAGGCTCCTGCCGAAGATATCCCAGAGGCTCCAGCTGCGGCCTCAACAACGAAGAAGCCGTCCGTGTCTTGGGCACGCGACGTCCTGGAGATGGGGCTCAGTCGCCGACTGGGCCCTGAACTGGAAAAACCAGCCGGCCTCCATACGGGGCTACGTTTTATCCCAGTCGCCAAGTGAGTGCACTCACCCTTCCTTGTTTTTCATAGTTACTTCAATTATTTTTGCTTATTCGATTGATGCACAGGACCAGAGTGAAGAGGATGGGCCATCCGACCGTGGCTAAGGTGCCGCCCGTCGTTAGAGAGGAGGATCCTTCCCGCAAGAGGAAGGCGGACGAGGTCGTCGTCTCGGCGGATGGCAGCAAGAAGGCCAAGGGTGGTGACACCGTCACTATCTCTGATGACACGGCGGTTGCACCAGCCGGGCCCGTGATGGAGGCAGCCGCGTCTACGAAGGAGGGCGCTCCCTTGCTTGGAACGGCGGAGCCGACCTCTCTTGGAGCGGGTGCCTCTATCGCTACCTTCCCCCGCTTCGTGACGAAGGCGACCGCGGCGAGTGGGACTTCGCCCTCAAGCCACGCTCCTGGGACCGCCGACGCTGAAGTTGACCAACGTCGTGGGCATACACCAGCGCTCCTCGTGTCCGTGGACGCGATACAACTCCACGGCATGCTTGGCGCAGCCATCCAGGTACATCCAGTCCCCGAGGATCAGCTCGGTGCTTTGCAGCGGCCTGATTCTTATAATTTCTCATCTTTTTATTTTTCGCATCCAGTCCCCGAGTGCGCACTCGCTGAATTTCTGCGGGTGGGCACTTAGGAATTTCTTGATCGCCAGTCCCCGAGTGCGCACTCGCTGAATTTCAGCAGGTGGGCACTTAGGAATTTCTTGATCGCCAGTCCCCGAGTGCGCACTCGCTGAATTTCAGCGGGTGGGCACTTACGAATTTTGCTTTGATTAACCTTTTTGGTGATATGCAGGGTCTGCAGCTTGAGTCGGCTGACCGATTGGCCGCGAAGCAGCGCGCGGAGAGGGAGCTGGCCATCGTCCAGGAAGCGAACAAAGGGCTTCAGGATGTTGCCGCGAAGGCAGAGGAAGCTCGCCAGGGGCTTGTCCCCGCTGGTGAATTGGTGGCGGCGCAATCGGCTTTGAGTGCCGCTGAACAGCGGATCGCCAACCTCGAGCGGGAGCTGCGGGAGGCGAAGGAAGAAGCGAGCTCGGCTGACGGGCGAGCTAAGGCCGCCATTGCAGCCGCTGAGGAGGATCGCAAAGTGTCGGAAGTCCTTATTGCTGGGCTTCAGGACGACCATACATCGCTTCAGTGCTTCATCACGGAACTCGCCCGCCCGCTGCTTGGTGAGTACATCTGCCCCTTCCGGTGGTTGTGTCTTTCATGTTGTCCGTCGTACTCATTATTGTCTTCTACTCGCAGGTCGCATCATCGATAGCGAGGAAGAGGCGAGCTCGTTCGACGCGAGGCAGTGTGTAAGCATGCTTGTCGATTCGGCAACATTGCCGGCGACGTGCATCCGCGCTTACCTCCAAGAGATATCGCCCACGGAGGTGATTCCCAGCGACCTCGTTGAGGTGTCGAAGTATCTGGAGAAAGCGCCCGCGGTCGTTGAGTTCATGACGCGGTCGGCGTTTCGGCGCGGAGCGTCGACGGCGCTTAGTCTTGGACTTGCCCACTTCCCCGAAGACTTCGACATCGACGATGTGACGAGTGGATATCCATCATCGACTGGCGTGGTGGAACTGTCCGAGGTTCTCAAGTTGCAGGACCGTGCCGCCACGTACTCAGAACGTGTCTGGGCAATGGGCGACCTCCTCCCGTACCAGGAGACGGTCGTCGCGCCGAACGACCCCGAGCCGCCGCATCGTGACTTCAAGGTCGAGCAACCTTTTCGCGCGGCAATGGCGGGTGAACTGACGACGTATCCGTCGAACCCGTACACGCCGTTGATCCGCAATCGCCGGGATATTGGCGAGTCGTCATCAAAGCCTGCAGAGTAGGATAGTTTGTCTTTTGGCATTAGCAGCAGATCTGCCATGCTGGCATATTTTGTAACATGAAACAATGCGATATGCAATTGAATGAGACATCGTGTCTATTTTGGTATTTGTTGTGTGCTTGTAATTGATTTTTGGACGAGTCCCCGAGCGCGTCCGCCCTTTTTGTGGGGTTTACCTCATATGCGATATATGTGTTGTTGTTATGTGTTTTTTTGTTTTGGTCGACTCGCCCGAGCTCGAAGAGCCAGTCTCTAGGCGAATCCCTTGAGTGCTCTGTACTTTACCGTTTTCCCTTGCGCGAACGAGGTCAGGTGGCCGAGTCCCCGAGCGTGGTACTTGGTTGTTCTAGGCGCTACTCGAGGGTAGTTGAGGACTTGGCGCGTTGGTTTGAGTGCGTCACTCCTGCCTGGCCCGTAGGGTCAGTCGCGTGGCGAGTCCTGGGCATGCTCTCTTACTTGGCGTTTTCCCTGACCGCTCGCGGTGAACTGGTCTTCAGTCCCCGAGCGTGGTACTTAGCCGTTCGAGTCGCTATGCCGAGGATGCGGAGGACCAAGGTCGCTGTGAGAAGCGAGGGCAGTTGTCTTGGCTCGTAGAACCAGTCGAGCTAGGCGACTCCAATGGGGCTCCGGGTGGGCGTTTTTCGTGGACGATGCAAGACCTGAGGTGATTCAGTGCTCTTACACCGCACTACTTAGCCGTGCCGATCGCTGTACCAAAGGTTGACTCCTGCGGTTAGCGTAACGCTGTTATTACGAGTGCGAGTGGCACAAGTCATGGAGAGTAGGCGCAATTTGCGGTAACCGTTTCTTTTTATTTCATAGCGACTGGAGAGTACATGTGTGGGGTTCTAGGAGTAGAACTTCCGTAGGAGATTTACATTCCATGGTCGCTTGACGTCGAGTTCGCCGTCCCTGCGGACGTCGATGAGGTAGTAGGCGTCGTTGCCGAGTACGCGCCCGATGGCGAATGGGCCTTCCCACGGAGGGGAGAGCTTGTGCATGCCCTTCTTGTCCTGGATGAGGCGTAACACCAGGTCGCCTTCTTGGAAGGTGCGGGCTTTCACCCGCCGGCTGTGGTAGCGGCGGAGTCCCTGCTGGTAGATAGCGGTGCATGACCGAGCGAGGTCGCATGCTTCATCAAGTTGGTCGATCCCGTCTTGGCGGGCAAGCTCGTTCGCAGCCTCCGTATAGTGGACGACCCGCGGCGAGTCGTGCTCGAGGTCGGTGGTCATGACTGCCTCGGCGCCGTAGACCATGAAGAAGGGAGTAAACCCTGTCGATCTGTTGACTGAGGTGCGGATCCCCCAGATGACAGAGGGCAACTCCTCGACCCAGCACCCGGCGGTGCGCTCGAGTGGTACTTGGAGTCGCGGCTTCAGGCCGTGGAGGATGCTTTGGTTGGCCCGTTCCGCCTGGCCGTTGGATTCCGGGTGGGCGACTGACGCAAGGTCGAGCCGGATGTGATGCTCTTCGCAGAATTCGGCCATGGCTCCCTTGGAGAAGTTGGTGCCGTTGTCCGTGATGATGCTGTTTGGGAACCCGTAGCGATATATGAGCTCGCGTAGGAATTTGGTGGCGGTCTTCCCGTCGCATTTCCGGACTGGCTTGGCCTCCACCCATTTCGTGAATTTGTCGACGGCGACTAGCAGGTGGGTGTAGCCGGAGGGGGCCTTCTTGAAGGGGCCTACCATATCCATGCCCCACACAGCGAATGGCCAGGTGATGGGGATTGTTTTGAGCGCCGAGCTCGGCACGTGCGTCTGGTTGGCGTACTTCTGGCACCCGGCGCACCGATGGACGATATCGACAGCATCGGCGTGTGCGGTGGGCCAGTAAAAGCCATGTCGCATAGCCTTGGCGACCAGGGAACGAGCGGCGGCGTGGTGGCCGCAGTCACCGGAGTGGATGTCGTGGAGGATCTTGCGTCCTTCAGCTGGTTGGACGCAGCGTTGGAACACGCCGGTGACGCTGCACTTGTGGAGCTTGCCGTCGATGATGGTGTAGGACTTGCATCGACGAGCGATCATTCGAGCGTCCGTCTCGTCTGCCGGCAGGGTGCCGGCTTCCAGATAGGCGATGTAGGGTTTGGTCCAGTCGTCTGTCTCGTTGACGAGTGCGACCAAGGCTGACTCTGGTTGGAGTGGGACTCCGATGTCGATCTCCCTCGGGGGAGAGACTGATGGCTTGGTTATCATGTCGAGGAAAACGCCGGCGGGTGGTGCGAGTCGAGCCGACCCGATGCGAGAGAGTGCGTCGGCCTCCTCGTTTTTCCGTCTGTCGATCCACTCGACGGAGTAGCCGGTGAAGTGTCCGCCCAGCTTGTCCACTGCTTGACGGTACGCCGCCATGGTAGGGGAGACGGCGTCGCAGGTGCCAGCGACTTGCCCCGCGACAAGGTCAGAATGTCCGTAGCAGCGGAGGCGATTGACGTTCATCTCCTTGGCAGCTCGCATGCCGTGGAGTAGGGCCTCGTACTCAGCCATGTTGTTGGTACAGGGCGTGAAGTCGAGGCAGAGGATGTAGCGGAGCTTGTCGCCCTTTGGTGAAGTCAGCACTATCCCTGCGCCTGCACCGTCCGTGTTCTTGGAGCCGTCGAAGTGCAGGCTCCAGTAATGGAGGTACGGCAGCTTCTCTGGCTGCTGGGCCTCCTCCCAGTCGGCGATGAAGTCTGCCAGTGCCTGCGACTTGATCGCTTTTCGTGGCTCGTATTTGATGTTGTGGACGCCGATCTCGACGGCCCACTTGGCGACCCGCCCGGTCGCCTCGCGGTTGCGGATGATGTCTTGCAGTGGTGCTGAGGAGACGACCGTGATCGGGTGCTCCTGGAAGTAGTGCGGCAGGCGCCGCTGAGCTCTGAAGACCGCGTATACTAGATTTTGGTACTGTGGGTACCGCTGGCGCGACTCGGTGAGGACCTCGCTGATGTAGTACACCGGCCGCTGGACTGGGCGCTCCTTTCCTTCCTCCGGTCGTTCGACGACCATCACGGCGCTGACGACGCGCTCGGAAGACGCGACGTAGACCAGCATGGGTTCTTTGTCGGCGGGGGCAGCGAGCAATGGTGCGGCGAGTAGCACCTTTTTGAGGCCGCAGAGCGCGTTGTCCGCCTCCTTGTCCCACTGGAAGGTGGGGTTCTTGCGCATCAGGCGGTATAGGGGCATCACGTTTTTGCCCAGGCGGGGGATGAAGCGACTAAGAGCCGCTACTCGCCCGGCCAGCTTCTGGACGTCGCGCAGGCACTCGGGTTTGCCGAGCCGGGCGATCGTGTTGATCTTCGTGGGGTTCGCCTCGATCCCTCGTTTGGAGATGACGTACCCCAGTAGTTGTCTGGCGGGTACACCGAAGGTGCATTTGCCTGGGTTGAGCTTTATCTTGTATCTTCGCAGGTTGGCGAATGTTTCTGCCAGGTCGGCGAGTAGGTCGCCTTGGCGAGCTGATTTCACGACCACGTCGTCGATGTAGACGTGGATGTTGCGGCCAATTTGGCTCGCGAGGCATTCTTGCATGCACCGCTAGTAGGTCGCCCCGACGTTCTTGAGGCCGAAGGTCATGGCGGTGTAGCAGAAGGCTCCGAATGGCGTGATGAACGCCGTCTTCTCCTCGTCTTCGACAGCCATTTTGATCTGGTTGTACCCAGAGTAGGCGTCGAGAAAACAAAGCGACTGCGAACCCGCGGTTGAATCGATTATCTGGTCGATCCGCGGGAGGACGAACTGCTCCTTTGGGCAGGCGCCGTTCAGGTTTGTGTAGTCGATACACATTCTCCAGGTCCCGTTCTTCTTCTCGACCAGGACTGGGTTTGCCAGCCACTTGGAGTACTTGATTGGCCGGATGAAGCCGGCAGCGAGTAGACGCTGCACGTCCTCGGCGATTTCTCGACGGCGTTCTTCATTGAAGGGCCACAGCGACTGCTTGACAGGTCGCACTTTGGGGTCGGCGTTTAGCTTGTGCTCAGCGAGCTCCCTGGGGACACCGGGCATGTCGGAGGGTTTCCATGCGAAGATGTCCCTGTTCTCACGGAGGAACTCGATGAGCGCGCCTTCCTATGCTGGGCTCATGCCCGTCCCGATCGTCACCGTCTGGCTGGAGTCGCTTGGGACCAGCTCGACGGTGCGGGTGTGCGTCCTGGCCTCAAAGGTTGAGGTGTTTGCGCCCTCTGAGTTGGGCTTCTTGAGTATGGTGGGGTCGTCGTTGTTGACTCCGCTCGCGTACTTGGCGAGCTCATCGGCGTGGTTGGTCTCCGCCGCGATGACGGCATCAGCGAGCTCGGCTCCTTTGGCCTCGCACTCGGCGGCCATGTCGGGGTCGCCGTGGATGGTGATGACGCCGCACGGCCCGGGGAGCTTCATCGCGTTGTACGCGTAGTGGGGCGCTGCCATGAATTTAGCGAACGCCTGGCGCCCCAGGACGCAGTGGTAGGGGCTGTCGAAGGGCACCAGCTCGAAGACAATCCGCTCGGTGCGGAAGTTTGCCGATGTGCCGAAGGTTACTGGCAGTGTGACCTTGCCGATCGGGTACGCCTTCCGACCGGGGACGATGCCGTGGAATGTGGTGTGAGTCGTCTCGATCATTGACTGCGGGAGCCGCAGCCGCCTGAAGGTGTCGAGGTACAGGATGTTAATGGAGCTGCCGCCGTCCATCAATGTCTTGGGGAGCCAGTAGTCGCCGACCTTGGGCTTGACCACCAGGGCGACTCGTCCTGGGTACTCGATGCGTGGCGAGTGGTCTTGGCGGCTCCAGGTGATGGGCTGCTCCGACCAGTTTAGGAACTGGGGAACGCCCACCTGGGCCACCGCGTTGACGGCGACAGCGCGGGCGATGACCTTCTTCTCGCGCTTCGTGTTGAAGCCTGTGAAGGTGTGGAGCGAGCCGGCTACTTTGCCGAATTTTCCGCCGTTTGGCGGGTCGTTGTCGGGGTCCTCCCGCGCTCGCCGTTCCTTCTCGATTTCCCTGAGGGTGTGGCAGTCGGCGGTGGTGTGCGTTGCGGGCTTCCCTTCCCTGCTATGAAACGCACATGGTTGGTTAAGGAGGGCCGCGGGGTCGAACCTTGGCTTGTTCTTGTAGTTGCCGCCGTCGCGGCGTTGTCCTCCGTCGCGGCGGAAGCTCTTGGGCTCGCGTTGCGCGTGCCCGGAGTTGGCGACGAAGTCGACTCGCCCGTCACTGCGGCGCTTGCCGGTGAGGCGAATGCTGCTGTAGCGTAGGTCAGATCGGCGTCCGCCGTCGTTGCCGCTCGTGCGGCGTTGACCTCCTGACTCGTCGTCAGTTTCCTGGTTTGGATCTTCCTCGGCGTACCGTTTGGCGATCTCGAGGAGGTCGGGGATGTTGTCGAGTGTGCGGGAGTGTCGCTTGAGCTTGGCGACCAGGGGCTCGTAGCGGCAAGAGGTCTTGAAGCAATGGATCGCGGTGTCCGGGTGGATGGCGACCGCGTTGTACCAAAGTTCTTGCCACCGTTGGACCCAGTTGCGGGTCGACTCGCGGGGTCCCTGGACGCACCGCTCCAGGTCCTCGATAGTGGTGGCGCGGGTGTAGGAGCACTCGAAGTGCCTGACGAAGGCATCGCGCATCTCCTCCCAGGAATCGATACTGTCCTAGGGGAGGGTGTTGATCCACTGCCTGCACGTCCCCTCCATCATCAGGGGGAGGTAACGGGCGGCTAACAGGTTAGTGTGGCCTGCAATCCCCATCGCCATGAGGTATGTGTCGAGCCAGACGGCGGGGTCGTACGAGAAATCGTACTTTTCTATCTCCTTTGGCGCCTTGAAGTTTGGCGGGTACTTCTCGCCTCGGATCATTGGCCCGAAGCACTTGGGTCCGAGTCGACTGAGCGACCCCATGGGCTCGCCGTCGCGGCGATTGGTTAGGGTATGTCGCAGGTCGTCGGGCTGGCGTGCGCGCCAACTTTGGTTGTTGATGATGTGGGTGCGGGCGTCGATGGGTTGCCCGTTGGCGGCGACAAGGTTGGTTGCCGGCCTGGGGTCGTTGGTGGAGAGTGCCGCGTTCGCGGGTCGGTGTTGGAGCTGCAGTGGCTCTGGTGGCGGGAAATTGAGGGTGTTTGCCTCCGCGGGGCGGCCGCTGGAGGCCGCTCTGCTTCCCAGGGAACGCGAGTATACTCGTCCTTGCGAGTCGGCGCCCGCTCTTTGCTGCTCGACAGCCTTTGCAAGCAGGGCCTTGACGTATTGGATCTGTAGGGCGCCGTTGCCGGTGGCCGTGATGCTGTCGGCTGCTGCTCGGCCTGCCACGAGGTTATCCATCGGGGTGGAGAACAGTGGGAGGCCGTTTGCGTCTCGCTCCCGTGAGGAGACTACTATCCGCGGCTGGTCCCTGGGAGGGGTGCGGTTGGGTGGAGGTGGGGCACCCATTGCCGTTGATCCTGGCGGGGGCCGGGCGCTTCCTCCTGGTGGCGCGTTCTCGCAGATCGCGCGCTCGGCCACGCGGGCCGGGTCGTTTTCGTCGTCGAAGTTCAGGGCACGCCCCTGAACGGTGGGGTTCAGGCGTGACCTGATCCGCTGCTGGTGATAGCGTGATAGCTCCTGCGCCATCACCTGCTCGAGGCGAAAATTTTCGCGCTCGGCTTGCTCCTTGCGTATCGCCTCCGCCAGTTTCAGGCGGAGTTCCTCGACCTCCGTTGCCGTGGTGTTAGGAGGGATTGGGGTGGAGAACGGATCCTCCGGCGGATCGGTGCCGGTCGCCATGTAGGTCGTGGTGTGGCGGCCGGTTCTGTCGCGGAGGTCGGCGGAGTTCTCCAACCCGGAGTCGAACTCGAAGATCCCGAGGATGGAGGGGTCCTCGAAGTCTCCCGCGTTGGAGACCTGGGCGATGGAGCCCGCGGATGAAGCCGCGGTGATGGATCCGGCGAGCGACGCCGGGGTCGCCGAGTCGGCGTCGTCGGTGAGGGCCGCATCTTCTGCAGCCGCTGAGTTCTCGGCCACGTTGCTGTGGGCCGAGTTGTACTCAGAGGCGAGGCGATGGATCGTGCGGATCTGGCTCTCGGAGAGCCGATCGCATGGCGGCGACTCGCGGATGCGAGCCGAATCCTCCGAGATGATGACGTCGGTGAGACCGACGAAGAGGCTGATCGTGCCGATCGGCAGGATCACGCTGTGCGTGATGGGTCGCGCCGCCAGGACGTAGCTGCTCGGCAAGATTTGGAGCATCTCGCCGATCGCTATCATGCGGCCGGTGGCGACCGTCTCGTTGATGGGCAGATTGGACCTCGCCGCAGAACACCGGCCAGACCGGCCAGGCCCCACGGTGGGCGCCACTGTCGTGGGAATAGTCACGGCAGATGCTGCAATCGGCGGCGAGTAGTAGAACGAGGGGCAAGGGCGGCCAGCCATCTGCGGTGCGAGATGAGGGCAAAGACACAGGGTTTTACCCAGGTTCGGCCCCCCGGAGGGTAAAGACCTACTCCTGCTAGATTGTATTATGGAGGTGTTACAATGGGCGAGCTCGGCGGCTAGGCAGCGAGTCGCTTGGGTGTATGAGGGAACGTCTCTCTACTCGCCCTATAGGGAGGTTTATATAGGCTCACCTCCCCTAGGGTTTACATATCTCAACCGACTCAGTTAAAGCTTCGGTAGTCGTTTAACCTAATCCGACTGGGCCTATCTACTCGCCTGGGCCTTCAGCTTCCATTCGCTCGGTTCCTCGCTGGGCTTCAATCCACTCGCCGTTCTGCAGGCCCACTCGCCTGTTCTTGGGCCAGTCGGAAACGTCCTGCTGGGTATACCCCGGTAGGCATATCCCCATCAATGACTGCGCCAGTCATAGGCGCTGGAGCCGGCACAAACAGAGATCCGTCAGCAATAGAACCGGCAGTGGCAAATGCAGCAGAAATAGGAAATTTGACTCCCAGAGTACCTCGTACAAGGGGCCCTCGGCTGAAGAGACCGGAGAATATCCTGCAGGAAGCTATAGATAGCTTAACTACTCTTGTAGCTCCTATCGTAGACCCGGCTCAAGCGCATGCCAAGCTGGAGGAAACCCGGGAGATGGTGTTAGAGGGAGCTAAAAAAGTAGCAGCAGCTCAGTAGTCACTGAACATCACCTTGCGTGAATATGCTAAGGCCAATAAGCTTAACACTAGCCCAACTAGAATTGATGGTGTAAGGATAAGAGCGAAAAATCTCCTTAGTGATATAAACAAAGAACATGTGCCTAGGACAGATGATTCGGCTAATCCAGGCTTGCCGAGATATAGCACGCTGACAAAGAACCTTAGAGCTGCAGACGCAGCCATAGCCGAGATACCTGCTTTATCCAGCGAATCCTGGCAAAGGCAGCAAGAGAGAGTCATTGAGTTGGTGCATATCACAAACCAACAAAATGAGGAACTGCTCAAGAACAACCCAGCAAGGCCAGGAGGTTCCCGAGTCGTTCATTCGGCTAGAGGTGCTCTGGAAGTATCAGCTACGGCAACCTCTCCACCCGGTGGAGGCCCACAGAGAGAGGAGGCAGTAACTTCTGGAAGAAGGAACAAGCAAATGGTGTCGTATTATCCAACAGTGGACGGTAGAGGCAACCCAGACCAGGGAAATGGTAGCTGAGGCAATGGTGGAAACAGGAACTCTGGCCATGGTAATCGAAGTCAAGGGAATAACGGGCGAGGTAATCCCGGCCATCGCAACTCGTCTCGAGGAGGACAACATCCTCCACAACAACGCCAAACAAGGTATGAACATCGGTAGGAGCAAAGTGCGAGACCAGATCTACAAAACCCGAGGCAAAACAAATATAATGATAGTTATTTGGAGGTGGAGAATGCAGAATACCCTAGTCCTGATCATCACATAGTAGGATCAAGGCTAGGAAACAGAAACTTGCAGGCGAATGATGCAAGGATAAAATTGGACAGGATATACAGGTCCGAGTTATTGGAAGAACAAGGTCCTCCAGGTCCAGCTTGCTTTGGACCATGGATCATGAGGGAAGTACCTGTGCCGAACTTTTAGTTAGCCAGAGGAACAAAAACATATTATGGTAGCACCAAGCCACAAGATTGGTTAATAGATTATGCTACTGCAGCAAAAATCGCAGGGGACAATCTTAGATGGATAGTGAGGTATTTACCTCAAATGTTAGAAGGACCAACAAGGGTCTGGCTGAATAATTTGTCTGCTAGAAGTATCAACTATTGGTTAGATTTTGAGGATATGTTTTTTAGCAACTTCACAAGTACATATAAGAGGCCGGATAGACCTCAGCAGTTGGTAATGTGCAAGCAAAGGCCGAATGAAACTGATAGGGAGTTTCTGACTCGATGGTGTAACCTGAGAAATTCAGTTGAAGGAGTGATTGAATCACAAGCGATCGCCTGGTTTGCACAAGGGTGCAGATACGGAAGTGTGTTGTGGAAACACTATAGAGAGATATGCCGACAACGTTGGCCGAGATAATCAAGATAGCCGACTCATATGCCCTGGGTGATCTGAATCAACCCGAACTTATGTTGGCCGAACAAAATGAGAGAAATGAGTATTACGCTTGCGATGGAGCCGGGTCATCCCGAAGAAATGATTTCCGAGGTAAAAGAAGAGAGGATATGCCAGATTACAGATATAACTCGAGCCATGTTGCGGCTGTAACTCAAGATCAGCCGGGAGCTAGGAGTAGCCAGTGATAGAAAATAAGTAGCCAACAGTGGATATCAAAGAATGATTAAAAAAGCAGTGGAGTGCTGAGTAGAAAAAGCAATGACAGGAGATGCCAAAGTATACATATGAGTCCATCTTGGATCAACCTTGCAAATTTCACACACCTAATTCGGCTAAGCCTGCAAATCACACAACTCGGCAATGTGAATGGATGAAGCAGGCGATGGGGAACATGGGACCACCACAAGCACCTCACCAGCCACAGCTCATGAGGGGAAATGCCCAGCAATTGATGTTACCACCACCTTCGCCGAGGTATGAGAATCAGGAAATAAGGGACACAGTGTATCATGTGGCAAATCAAGACCAAGGAAACCACGGAAAACCCGACAATGATGGCCATAATGAGTACATGGAGCATCATCAGGCTTATTCTGTGTTCACCACATAGCAAAAAAATAGAAAAAGCATGCAGCGACGACATATGGAAGTCAATGCAGTTATGCTGGCAGCGCCGAGATACATGCATTGGTCAGACCAAGAGATCACTTGGCGTATCAGAGATCATCCCAAGATCTTGCCGAATCCAGGCTCATATGCTCTAGTGCTTGATCTGACATTCATTGGGCCAAATATAAATGTGACGTTCTCCATGGTGCTCATTGACAATGGCAGCAATATCAATATATTGTACAAGGACACAATGCACAAGTTGGGTATCATGGAAAATATGCTGAAGGCGACTAAGACTACATTCCACGACATTGTCCCCGGGTTGTCATGTGAGCCTATTTGTCAACACCCGGATTTTTAATCCCAGATGCCTGTTATGCCATACATCGCAATCCCAGGATTACCATTTTTGCAAGACATAATAGATTGGATATCACAGTACATCATCCATTACAAACCATACAAAAGGTCTTACAACAAATAAAGGATCTCATGATCCAGTCTTAGTACAATCATAGTAGCAGAATAACGTAATCATAATGATAGCATGGGCGAAGCTCCATCTTCATGGTCACAGGCAATGCTGACGATGGGAGATGATCCTAGTTGTCGTAACCTTCCTGCTGTCCGTCCTCATGATAGTCCTCTTCATAGTCTGGCCAGGGGAATAGCCAGGGACAAAGCCATGAGTACTCTTTAAGTACTCACAAACTAATACTAACAAGTGAGATGGTTTTGGGTAGGAAGTACTAAGCTCTAGGTTATTTTGCAAAAAGCCGGATTTATCTCTACTGAGTTCAGAAGCAAAGAAAGCTAGTTGAAAGTTTTATAACTCCTAAGTGGGAACTTGAATTTCATATCACAACCCTGTTGTGGTCAAGTCAAAGTCACGAATCATTTCATAAGTCCTTTTGAAAACATCTGACGACGGAACAGTCTGGCCACTCCAACTGTCCATAACCGCGGACACGACTGTTCGAATAGTTTGACACTCTGTAGAGGTGGTACACTTTCACCACAATATTCGATACATCCGTCAGGAACAATCTTGAATTCACCATACTTAGTATGCGGATAATCAATCCTAACCTTTCAATTACACGCCCTAGTATAGGCACCTCTCTTGTGAGTTTGGCCTCCCAACCATGACCAACTGTCATCTTGGGAACTGCATAGGTGGACAGTCTTCACAAGGTAGCCTCAGCTCAAACCTTGGCCGCAAGGGAACCCATACTAAGGTATATAAATTTCTAGTCAAGCCCTACCCAAATTTTGGGTATTGTGGTTGTACGGTAAAATTGGAATGATATCGCATCCAGCCACCATCAGTTTTATAAGAGGGCTAAGGCTCATGCCTCAACATTTTCATCATCAAAATCATCTGGTGTTCAAGAACAGATGTCAAAACATTTCAATATAATGACTCATCATTCTAAGGTTTTCATAACCATTTTCACCAAGTATTCCCATCTAAAGTGATCAAGTTTTTATGCTTAGCACTAGTATCTACAAGTAGGGGTAATCACTAATGAGGGGTGGTAATCAAGTGTGAATGATCTAAGTTCAATCTCATGCCTCAAGATGACATCAAGATTATCTAACTTAGGCCAAGTTTTATGCTCTTTATACTACCTTTAAATAATCTTTCTAAGCTCTACAAGTCACTAAGTAAACTTCAATAGAAAGCTTTGATAAAGAAATAAAATAACTAAGCTTGCAAGTAAAACTAGGATTATGTGTCATCAAGGGGTATAACCAAGGCATGCCTAATGCATTGCATAGATCATATAGTTTTCATAGTCGCAAGTGTTAGCTTGCCTTGTGCAGAACAGTGGTTGAAGTTCTCCTCGGCTTCTTCCTCATAGTATTCTCCTTCCTCCTCGTATCCTTGGTCGGTACTAGCGTTTATAAATAAATATGAGGTACACAATCACCAAACAATACTTAACTACCTCTATTTATCACACCAAGGTTTTCACTAGATGATATAGGATCATCACAAACATTACAATCATCAAAGCACTTGGCTTATTTATTTTATTTTCGAAAAGTAATTTCTACTCATTGAAAAAATACTTAAGATTTAATATTATCCAACTAAAACATGGGATCATGTTGACACATGTCATCACCACATATTTCAGTACATGGGAATGTGATTTAAAGTGGTGACACAATTTAACAAGGTTTAACCTTTTTATTTTAATTAATTAAAGTG
Organism: Avena sativa; assembly: GCA_916181665.1. Taxonomy (NCBI): domain Eukaryota; kingdom Viridiplantae; phylum Streptophyta; class Magnoliopsida; order Poales; family Poaceae; genus Avena; species Avena sativa. The sequence continues at coordinate 146,181,410 of OV702283.1, read as the reverse complement.
ACTAGAATGGCCTATGGGGCATTCTTTTATTGCTTGTCCATTCTTTTTGCAAGTAAACCTAGATATTTTTATATATTTAGAAAGGTCTTGTTAAATGTGATTTTTGAGGGTTGGAATCAACTCAAAATGTGATTTTTGAGAGTTGGAATCAACTTAAAAGATTTTGTGGTTGAATTTTGAAAAATGTTTGAATGCCAAAAAGCTTCTTCCTTGTTATTTTCACTATAGGTGATCTACAAATCTAAATGGATTGAATCAAACAGGCTTGGATTAAGAATTCCAGTACCTTTCTAACAAAATTGGTTTCATGCAATTTGGTTCAGTGAATCGACCTGAGTTGATTTTTGAATCTAGGTATAGAACTAAGTTTGAAACTAAAAGAATAAACCTAAATTCAAACTACTGGGTCACGCGGGAATGTAAATGGGCCGGCCCACGGCGCACAGTGTGCGCGGGTGATTTTAAGTGGATGAACCCACCAGTCAGCAAAACAGGGGGGTGCGAAGCGCTACGGGGTGATCTAGGCCGCACGATCAAACTCTAATCGAATGGCTGTGACCTATCGTCTCCGTCAGGCAATGCCAGTGAAACAAAACCCTAACGCGGACAGTGGGGGTCTATGGGGGCTTACCAGGGCTCAGGCGAGGGTCGGCGATGGGGGCGAACGACGAAGTCGATGATGGCGAACCTCCTGGTACCGGCGGCTTCTCCTAGGGCGGATCCAATCGCTGGCTCCTTTCTTCCTCCTCCGTGGTAGACTCCGGACAAATTCTGGCGATGTGCTGCTCGCCTTGCTCCGGGGGTGAGGTGGGGTGGTTCTGAGAGAGAGGGGAGTGTCTTGGTGTGAAGAAATCGAGCGGGGGTGGCCTCTATTTATAGTGCCAAGAGGGGACCGAAGGGAGCGGGTGGAGATCGTCGTGGTCATCGGCACAACGAGCTACTAGCACGGGCAACGATAGGGGGCGGTGCTGTGCTCCCTGGCGAAGCTCAACGGTGTGGTCTCGAGGCATGGGGCAGTGCGAGACGGTCGGAACGCTGCGGTGCTCTGGGCGTGTCCGACGGACATTTTAATGGCGCCCCGCGGCTACGGGTCGCGCGACAGCGAACGGGGTTGTCTGGCGTTCTCCTGGGACGGTGGTGATCACGCTTGCACGCGGCAAGGGCGCGTGCGGTCTATGGGCGCGTGTCGAGTGCGGCGCTCTAGCGCGCTCTCGGCATGGCGCAAAGGCATAGGGCTTGGCGATTCTAGAGTGGTCCAGTGGCTTTCTGATTGTTGGCATTAGATAGGGGGTGGCTAGGCTTGGTGCTGCTCCTAGCTTACTGTCGACTAAGGGGTGGCAAGGTGAGGCTCTACATGGTCACCATAGATGGCAATGGCAATCTCATAGTGGTGCTAGAGCTTTCTAACTAAGCTAGATGATCTACTAAATGTCTGCTATGAGCTAGAGAGGGGACAAGTTAGGCCAAATCACTGCTCACTATAGTGTTTGATATTTGTTTGGTGTTTGCAAGGTGTTTGATGAAATGGCCGAAAGAGATTTGAATTTGAATTTTTGGTTCAAACTTGGTGGGTGTATTAGTTATATACTAGGTAGTCTCTGGTTAGTTGGAAAGGTCAAGGTGAATTGGTTTGGTTTGGTTTTGAGAATTGGTGATCTTCACATATGTTAAAGATTCAATTTTGAATTGTCATTTGAATCAAGTTGCCAAATGTTCTGTAAGTTTGAAAGGTGGGCTTGGGTTCACTTTTACTTGGTCTAGCAAGGGGTGAAAATAAATGGAATTGTTTCTGTTTGAAATCTTGGACTAGAAACACTCAAAGTGGCCTAGTGAGCAAGATTGGCAAAAATGACCATTTGCTTGTTTTGTTTGTTTTTGATTTTCTCTTGATTTGTTTCTACTTGGAAATGTTTTTAGATGTTTTTGTTTTCATATTACCATTCCTTGATATTTTGAACAATCACACAAGTCCATTCATGCATTCCTACAATCATCACATACACACATGCATTCATATGATTTTATTTAACAAAGTTTTTGTTAACCCTAAATTTTGGTGATTGGAAATGATAATCATTGTTCAATATTTTTGGGATGTTACAAACCTTCCCTCCTTAAACAAAATCTCGTCCCGAGATTTGATAAAAGAAGAAAAAGAAAACTAGGATTTAAAGAGATCGGGAAACTCCATATTGATGTAGTCTTCTCGTTCCCATGTAGCTTCTTCTTCAGTGTGGTTGCTCCACTAAATCTTGAGAAACTTGATGCTCCGGGTATTGGTGGTTCTGAAATATTCCTCCAAAATACGGATGGGTACTTCGGGATACGTCAGGTCATTGTTGATCTCTATGGAGCAGTGATCAATGTTCTTGAAAAATTCAGTCTTCTCCGCGACTTCAAGGCATTTGCGAAGTAACGATATATGGAACACGTTATGCACTGCTGCCATCTCCTCTAGCAGTTCCAGTTGATACGATACTTCTCCTCGATGATTCAGAATCTTGAAGGGTCTGATATATCTGGGGGCTAACTTTGCTTTGAGCTGGAAACGTTGCATTCCCTTCAAAGGCGACACTTTGAGATACACAAAATCTCCGATATTGAAAGCAAGGTCTCGACGTCTCTTGTCGGCATAACTCTTCTGTCTTGACTAGGTGGTCTTGAGGTGCTCACGAATCTTGTGAACTTTCTCTTCTGCCTATCGTAGGATGTCGAGTCCAAAAATCTGATTCTCTCCTACTTCCAACCAATTCAAAGGGGTACGACACTTTCTTTCATACATGAATTCAAATGGGGCCATTTGCAAACTGGCTTGACAACTATTGTTGTAAGAAAATTCTGTGAAAGGCAGACATTCTTCCCATTTAGATCCATACTCTAGCACATAGGCTCTCAACTTCGAGTATTTGATTTACTCGCTCCGTTTGTCCATCGGTCTGAGGGTGATAAGATGTGCTAAAATCCAGTCGAGTTCCTAATCCTTCTTGGAATTTCTTCCAAAATCTAGAGGTAAACTGAGTTCCTCGATCCGACACAATGTTCTTGGGGACTCCATGCAAACTGACGATTCTAGCTATATACAACTCTGCTAGCTTCGAACTCTGGTAGGTGGTCTTGACTGGTAAGAAATGAGCGACTTTGGACAATCTATCAACTATGACCCAAATAGAGTCATTTCCCCTACTAGAAGTAGGTAACCCGGTGATAAAATCCATTCCAACAGAATCCCATTTTCATTCTAGAATCTGCAATGGTTGCAACAGTCCTGCGGGTCTCTGATGTCCCGCCTTAACTCTCTGACAAATATCACACTTGGCTATGTAGCTTCCGATTTCTCTCTTCATCTTATGCCACCAAAATTGCTCCTTTAAATCCTGATACATCTTTATTCCTCCGGGGTGGATAGAATAAAGAGTATCATGGGATTCTTTCAAAATAGCTTGCTTCAACTCTGAATCTGTTGGTACACAGAGACGTCCTTTGTACCACAGAACTCCTTCGTCCTCGGTGAATCCGGGTACTTTGCCTGTAACGATGCGACGTTTGATTCCATCAACACTAGCATTTCCTTTCTGCGCCTCCTTGATTTGACTGATCAAAGTGGGTTGAAGTTCTATGCTAGCCAAAAATCCTTCAATAACTAATTCCATTCGGAAATCTTCCATATCTTGGTGAAAACTTGGTTGCTCCTTTAGAATCATGGAGTTCAAGCGACACGGCAATCTGCTAAGGGCATCTGCTACCACATTGGCTTTACCGGGGTGATAGTGGATGTCCTGATCATAGTCCTTGATTAGCTCTATCCATCTTCTCTGCCTCATATTTAGCTCCTTCCGAGTGAATATATACTTCAGGCTCTTGTGACCCGAATAAATCTCACAACGGTTTCCCATAAGGTAATGCCTCCATGTATTCAGGCCTAGAACTACGGCTGCTAGTTCAAGGTCATGAGTAGGATAATTCTGCTCATGCTGCTTCAGTTGATGAGATAGATAAGATATTGCTTTGCCTTCTTGCATTAGCACACATCCAAGACCGATCTTGGATGCGTCACAATACACATCAAAAGGCTTCGTGATATGCAACATGATCAAGATTGGGGCTGAAATCAATCTCCTCTTGAGTCCTTGAAAACTCGCTTCACATTTGTCCGTCCATTCGAACTTCTTATCCTTCCTCAACAATTGGGTCATGGGTCTTGTGATACTTGATAATCCTTCTACGAACTCGCGGTAATATCCTGCCAATCCGAGAAATGCACGAACTTGGGTTTGAGTGGTTGGGATCTGCCAATCTTCAATATCCTTCACCTTTGTAGGGCCAACGGCAATTCCTCCGGCTGATACAATATGTCCGAGGAATCCTACCTCCTGTAACCAGAATTCACAATTGATAAACTTGGCATACAACTGATGCTCCCTAAGGGTTCCAAGGATGGTCCTTAGGTGTAGCTCATGTTCTTCTTATAATTTGGAATAGATCAGAATGTCATTGATGAAAACAACGACAAACTAATCCAGGAAGTCCATATAAATCTTATTCATGAGGTTCATGAAATAAACTGGGGCATTGGTTAATTCGAAATACATGACGGTATACTCGTATAATCCATATCTGGTGGTAAAGGCAGTCTTTGGAATATCTTCTACTCGAATCTTGAGTTGGTGATAACCAGTTCTAAGATCAATCTTAGAAAACACTTTGGCACCAGTCAACTTGTCAAACAGGTCTTCTATCTTTGGCAATGGGTACTTGTTCTTGATGGTGACATCATTCAACTTTCGATAATCCATACACAAACGGTTACCTCCATCTTTCTTGTCCACGAATAAAATAGGTGATATCCATGGCGATGTTGGGGATATGCTATATGGGTATCCTCATAGCATGTCTCTTATCCGGATAACCCGGGTGGCCCGCAGTTGGTAGCATGGCCCATGGCCTGCTGGGCGGCCCAGTTAGATGTATCCAGAAGGGAGGCCCATACCGGATAAAGGAAGGCTACGGTGGAGTCACCAGTGTACCCGGAGCCTTGGAGTACAAGACACACTAGACTACTAATAGACGGTGTAGGATTCTGTAACCTGTCCGGCTAGGACTTTTCCCTGTAACCCTAGGACCTGACGACTATATAAGTCGGGCCTATGGGAGCCTTTAGTGCACAATCTCAGACAACTTCACATAATATCGCACAGCGAACCAATACCTGTAACTCGGCGTATTGCCCTTATAGTGATTTATAGCAGGAGTAGGATTCCGCCACCGTTGTGGGATCTGAACCTTGGTAAGCTGTGTTACCTCGTACCCGTCAATCGTCCGCCTTCCCCCACGTCTCTAAACACGCACTGTGAGGACCCCTCCGTGGCATACTCGTCGGCAATACCACGACAGTTGGCGCCCACCGTGGGGCAAGAGGCGCTTCAGGCTCTTCAGCGGGCGAGGACAAAGATCTTCGCGGGAATCAGCAAAACCGTAGCCATCGGTCGTGTTCTTTTCTCCGGGAATGTTCCGATCGTCCCTCCCGATGAGTTCTGGATCCCAGCAAAGACGAACCATACGCGGTGTTCGATCGTTCCTATCAGAGACATCCACCTCTTCATTGGCGAAACCGACTCGGGCACTAGTTCTCTGGGAGTCGGACGAGCATCAAGACCCGCACGGACCTCCTACGGGCAGGATACGTTCGCCAAAGGATCAATGTCGGATCTCTCTTTGGAGTTTGCCGGCAAAGATCGGAAAAATTCAAGGCCCACACGGACCGCCTACGGGCAGGATACGCTCGCGGAAGGATTGATGTCGGATCTCTCTTCAGAGTTTGCCGGCAAAGATCGGAAAAATTCAAGGCCCAACCAAACCGCCCCTGTGCAGGATATAACGATGGAAGATCACTGCAAGTCCGTCGGCTTCGTCCGTGCGTCTGGACAACAGAGATCCAAGTTCGTCGGCGTGGTTACCATCTTCGATCTGGCGCGTTGCATTCAGAGAGAGGGCGAAAACCCCCACGATTACCTTGCCAGGTGGCTCCGTATACGAGCCGATCTGGCCCACTACCCCAATGATGATGCCATGTATCACTTTGTGGAAGGACTGGACCACGACACGCTTCTCCGGCATTCTCTAAGGCGGCAACAGGCTTCGGGACGCCTTACCTTCGAAGGCATGGTGAACACCGTCAACAACTACGCGGAGGCCAAAGCGGCAGCTCAGACAGCGCTTGCGCTCATTGACGGAGCCCCTCTAATTCAGCCACTGCCACCACCGCCTCCGGCCGCCATCGCCGCAGTCGCGCCACCACCTCCAGTCATCGTCGCCGCCATTGCACCTCCACCCCCCGTCATCGAGGAAGTCCTGGCACCCTCCGACTCTGTGATTGACGCGCTATACGCCGACTTTCAGTGCAGATTCAGAGGAGATAGATTTCAGTCCAGAGGAACTAGACTTTGCCATGCAGGAGATGGAGGAGGAGTACACACGCGACGAGCAAGCCAACAACATCGTCACGTCTCGAGAGGTGTTCGTCACCATTGGGACGACGATGGATGAAGATCAACCCGGACGAGCTCTGCCTACAGCTCTGGACAAAGGGAAGGGACCACCTGTTGCTGCCGACATTGATCGCGCAAAGGTCATGCCCCTTCCGCCTAACCCAGTGCAGCAGCCGCAGGAACTCGACACCGGCCCGAGCAACAACAACACCACAAACTTGCCACCTTCGGCATCTACGTCTGCTGCTGCCCAAGTTACTCTAGCTGATAGAGTAATGTACGACAATCTCCTCGTCGAGCCACTAACCGTAGCTCATATTCGGAACGTGACTCGGCTTGACGAGAAGTGCCAGCAGCTGCTGGAGGAAGTGCAGGCCATCGCGGAGCAAAGCTCTAAGCTAGATCGATATCTGGTCAACGCGCAGAAATCCATAGAGAAAGTTAGAGCAATGGAGGCCGAGTACAAGACTCTGCTGCAGCAGCAGAAGGACAAGAAATCTCTGGCTCGCGTCATCAACGATCCTGGTGTACGACGAAACCTAGGATGGGCTCCCCCGAAGGCGGCACAAGCCAATCCATACATTGACAGTGAAGGCAGGCAGGTGAAGCCCACTCCTCTCCTCAACTTCGCCATCGCCAAGACCCTTCTGGAGCAGGATAGATCGCTTGAGGCGGTAGACCAGGTCTATGACCTAGTGGCCAAGGCGGTAAAGCAACAGGAAAAGGCCACCTCTCAGAGGCTTGAGTCTGACCCAGCGTTTTGCCAGTCCAGCCAGCATAAGCCTCCAAGGGACAGATCTCCTCTTGATGTCGGGTCTTAGAAGGGTTCATCAAAACAAAGACGGAGGGATGCGCGCAACAGGAAGGATGCTATCCCCATATCCTCCAACCACGGAGAAAAGGCCCAACCTCGTCGCCCATCACCATCGCCCCGCTCCCCCGACATCGCAAAGGCCCCAAGGCTCACCATCGTAGGGATATGCCCCCGCTAAGGCAGGGCGGCATCGTCATCCGCGACAACGCGGAGTAGACCCGTCATGACAAAGAGTGCAACCAGGGACACAAGAGAAGGTCTCGCCATGACCCTTCACGTCCAACAAGCAATTGTGACAGGCGTGAGGCGTCGCAGGAGGGTAATAGCAAGAAGGCGAACCCACCGCCACCTCCGCCTCCGTCGCCACCTAGCAGTCACCATGGCGGAGGAGGCCTGCGTCATCAACCCCTTGATTGACGGCATTGAGTTCACCAAATGTATGGTGGATAGTGGAAGCAGCATCAACATCATGTACCTAGATACACTATAGAAGATGAACTTGATTGAGGCAAACCTAAGGCGTACCAACACCATCTTCCACGGTGTAGTTCCTGGTCGGGAGGCTCGGTCCCTTGGGTGCATCACACTTCAGGTTGCCTTTGGCGATGTTAATAATTACCGCCAAGAGCGCATGACCTTTGAGGTGGTCCCCTTCAAGAGCGTGTACCACGTCATATTCTACCGCGACATATTCCACACCTTCATGGCCAAGCCATGCTTCGTCTACAACAAACTCAAGATACCCGGACCAAATAGTGTCATCACCATATCCGGAAGCTTTACCAAAGAAAGGGACTGCAAGATTAATGAAGCAGCCTACGCGGAAGCTGTCCTCTACAACGAAGAATTAAAAGAGATCCAGAGCAAGGTCGATGACTCAGAGATGCCCGCGTTGAAGAAACAGATCTCCGACTCTACTCCAGCATTCAAGGTTGCCATCGAGACCAAGCCGATGGAACTTGTGGTAGGTGATGCCTCCAAGACCACCGCCATTGGGACAAACCTGGATCCCAAATAGGAAAGCGCGCTCGTCGAGTTCCTCCGTGAGAACAGGGACATCTTTGCCTGGCAACCTGCCAACGTGAGATCCAGGAGCACAGCTTAAACATTGATCCAAAATGCAAACCAGTGAAGCAACCTCTACGACGCTTTGGATATGAGAAGAGACGCACCATAGGCAAAGAGATAGCTAGATTACTTGAGGCTAGTTTTATCTAAGAAGTCCTTCACACCCAATGGATGGACAATCATGTACTTGTCCCCAAAAAGGGAACCAAAGAATTAAGAATGTGCATTTATTACACCGGCTTGAACAAAGCATGCCCCAAAGATCCGTTTGCTTTGCCTCGCATTGACCAAGTCATTGACTCGACGGCTGGCTCGAAACTTTTGTGTTTTCTCGATGCATACTTAGGATACCACCAGATCAAGATGAGGAAGTCGGACCAATTGGCCACTTCGTTCACTACTCATTATGGCATGTTTTGCTATGTTACGATGCCCTTTGGGCTAAAAAACACAGGTGATACGTACCAGTAGACAATGCAACATTGCCTACACGATCAAATTGGTCGGAACGTTCACGCCTATGTGGACGATATAGCGGTGATGTCTAAAAAGTCAAATGACTTAATCTCCGACTTAAAAGAAACCTTTGATAATCTCCGGAAATACAACATGATGCTTAACCCCAAGAAGTGCGTCTTCGGGGTTCCAGCCGACAAATTTTTGGGCTTCATCGTTTCCCAGCATGGAATCGAGGTCAACCCGGAGAAAATCAAGGCCATCTTAAACATAAACCGTCCGACATGCCTAAAGGACATTCAACGGCTAACAAGTTGTGTTGCAGCAGTTAGTCAGTTCGTCAGCCGACTTGGAGAGAAGGCTCTGTCGCTGTACAAGTTGCTGAAGAAGGCGGACAAATTTATGTGGACGAACGAAGCAGATGCATCATTGGAGCAGCTCAAGGAGATTCTTTCCTCAGCGCCCATCGTTGCAGCACCCGAGCCTGGACAGCCCATGTTAATTTACATGGCGGCAACCAACCGGGTAATCAGCATCGTCGTCGTGGTAAAGCGGAAGGAACCATGCTATGAGCACGGAGTTCAACAACCAGTTTACTATGTAAGTGAGGTCTTGACAGAGTCCAATCAGCGTTACCCGCACTACCAGAAGATAGCTTATGGAGTATTCCTCGCTTCTCGGAAGCTGAGCCATTACTTTCAGGAGCACCCAATCACAGTGGTGAGCAAGACTCCACTGTCCGAAATTATCAACAACAGCGACGCTATGGGAAGGGTCGTGAAGTGGGGCATTGAACTTGCCGCCTTCGAGATCACCTACAAAAGACGCGACGCTATCAAGTCACAAGCCTTGGCGTATTTCATTGCAGATTGGACGGAGATGCCAGATGCTACTCCGTTGCCGAAACCAGAGTACTGGGTGATGCACTTTGATGGATCAAAGCTGCTCAATGGCTCGGGGGCTGGTGTACTGCTACAGTCACCAACTGGGGACAAGCTACACTATGTTCTGCAGATCCACTTCGAGGCTACAGACAACATGGCTTAGTATGAAGCACTCATTCATGGATTACGCGTAGCCAAGGATATTGGCATCAAGCGCATAGTTTGCTGTGGAGATTGCCCAGCAGGTGGCTGGCACCTGGAATGCGCGGAACCCTATGATGGCGGCATATCAAGACGAAGTGGACGAGATAGCCAAGAGATTCTTGGGCTACGAAGTCAAGTATGTACCTAGGGAGCAAAACAAGGCGGCTAATATGCTGTCTAATCTTGGATCAGGGCGCAAAATTCTGCCAGGAGTTTTCCTAGAGCATCTACGGACACCATCCGTGAAGGGAGCAGACATCGACAACCCGGATAGAGTTGACTCTTTCGTCCACATGGTGGCAAAGGTCCCTCCGGCTTGGACAAAACCGTTCATGGAATATCTCGAACACGGAACTTTGCCCGACGACGAAGTCGAAAGACGACAAATAGTATGTCGAGCGAAGGGCTATACCATAATCAATGGACAACTCTACAAAAGGAGCACTACAGGTGTATACCTTAAGTGTGTTTCCCAGTTAAAAGGTATTGAAATCCTACATGAAATCCATCTCGGAGATTGCGAGCATCACGCCGCTCCTCGATCGTTGGTCGCGAAAGCCTTCTGGCAAGGATTCTACTGGCTGACCGCGAAGGTGGACGCCGACAAGATGGTTGAGACATGTGTTGGATGCCAGTATTATGCCCGACAACCACATGTTCCTGCTAAAGAATTGCGAACAATACCAATAACTTGGCCATTTGCATTCTGGGGGCTAGACATGGTGGGACCGTTACAGACGGAACCATGTGGGTTTACGCATCTGTTTGTAGCAGTTGATAAATTCACTAAATGGATAGAAGCTAAACCCATTAGAAAGCTTGATGGGGCAACTGCCCTCAAGTTTTTCCGGGATCTAGTGGTGAGATTTGGCCTCCCACAAAGCATTATCACCGACAACAGTAGCAACTTGTCACTCGGAGAAGTGGAGGCATATTGTTGGGACAAAGGCATCCGACTTGACCTTGCATCTATGGCACATCCACAATCCAATGGTCTGGTTGAGCGAGCCAATGGATTAGTTCTATAGGGAATAAAGCCACGTCTTGAGGCACCGCTACATAGATTAGCTGGAGCCTGGGCGGAAGAATTGCCATCTGTGCTGTGGAGTTTACGAACTACACCCAACAGATCCACCGACTACACCCCTTACTTCATGGTATATGGAGAAGAAGCCATCCTACCTTCCGACATACTTCACGATGCACCAAGGGTTGCTGCCTACGACGAAGATGACGCTGAAGAATCCAGACGCCTAGATGTGGACCTTCTCGAGGAGGAGCGCGTTTTGGCATGCCAAAGATCCGCCATCTACCAGCAGAAGCTATGCAGCTACCATAGTTGTCGCGTTTGGCATCGCTCGTTTAAAGAGGGGGATTTGGTGCCCCGACTTAAGCAGAAGAAGTCACACAAATTATCCCCGCCATGGGAAGGACCGTATATCATAAGCAAGGCGCTACTCAATGGGTCTTACTACCTCATTGCCAATCATGAACTGAAGGATAGACCCAACGAGGATCATAAGCGTAAGCGACGTGACCCGGATGATGACTACCCAGAGCTTGATCGGCCATGGAACATAGCACAACTACGTCCTTTCTACACTTAGCATTTTTTATCTAACTGTGTACCTCTTATATGATCAATGAAATAAAGCTCTTTGGTTCACTCATATTTCTGAGTCTTTTACCTCCTTTAGTGTTCATTTTTGGATCATATAAAACCTTTATGCACAAGCTTTGCGATTGCACTTGTGAAAATTCCGCCTACGGGCGTTAGCTTAACTTTTCTGGTCTACACATTCTTTGTCGTTTTTATGTGGATTCTAGAGTAGTGACTTTCGACACTTATTGTCGGCGATTTTGTGCTTAGGTTATTGACGGTGCCATTGGGCATCATCACCTGAGCGCATGGTTCCGACAACGAGTCTTCCGACTCACGAAAAGTCAAGCATAAAAACCCAAGTAATGGATAAGCCAACACTTGCTTAAAAATATATACATGCTGGAAATAGTTCTTAAGTAGCAGGACATACACCATTGTTTTCCGCCTTAAGTTAACACATAGTTTTTCCGCATAACAAGTTACAGAGGAAACAAATATTACAAGTTGTTTTTATTCCTCTGGCGCAGGCGACTTGGAAGCAACATCACCAGCAGCGGGAGAGTCACCTCCCTCGAAGTCGGCAGTATTGAGGGACTCGGAGGAGCTTTGGCCTTTGTCTTCAACGGTGTTCATGGGCACAAAGACGTTAACACCGACCAACTCGGCAACTCTGGTGTCATAACCTGCGAGCAACGCCAAGATAGATTTATGATTTATCTTTTGGCCTCCGTCGTCTACGTCGGGGATACCAGAGGTTACGGTGTCAATGTGGGCATTCTCGTAGTGTGCCTTCACCATTAACAATGCCATCCTGGCGTCGGCCCGTGAACATGAAGCTTTCCAGCTTGAATTACGCTCGAGGGCTCGGCGCAGGATCTCCGAGAACTTCGCTATAGAGTCCGATGCCTTGATGTTAATCTGGAGGGATTTGGCAATCTCTTTGGTCTGCGCAATGGCGGTGTTGATGAAGTTGCCAGCAAGGACCATGCATTCCTTTGGCGGAGGAGGCGACCGGTTTAAACCCATAGGAGCTACGAATTGCCGACAAAGGAACACATGAGTTCAAAAATTCAAAGTATCCAAACTACAGAAATCCAAGACGGAGAATCACTTACTGAAGATGCTGGCCTCAGCTTGTCAGAGAGTATCCGCCAAGGAGTCCCGTTCTTTTTGGAAGATCTTGTACGCTTCATGATGGCATTGATTCTGCTCATCGGCAGCTTTCTTCTGATCTTTTAAGATCGCGATCTCCTCCTTCAAGCGGTTCATTTCCTTGGTGGCGGAGTCCTGCAGGGCTTTCATTGATTCTTCATGCATCTTCAGCATGTCCTTCCTCTCCTGCTTGAGGATCTTGTTATCGCTATCTAGCTCCTGAATATGCTTGGATTGCTCGACAATATCCTTAGCCTTGGCAATGGTTTCTGCAAGTCGGATAAAGCAAAGTACACAGTGAGTACTTGGAGAATACACAAGGTCAAGTAGGAATACGAACAAGAAAGGAAAAACAGACGATTGCTCTTGATGATCTGTTCCTTCAAGAAGGCAGTTTTACCCTTTTCAGCTTCCAAGTCCGTGCGCATCTTCTGGTACTTGTCGTTGGCCATGCCCCTCCGAGCATTCTCATTCTGTGGAAAGAAGAAATTTAAACGTTGTTTGGTCTACTTGGAGCATCTAGCCGGAAAATTTCCACCTAGATGCTCGGGGGCTACAACGAGAGTTTTTAACTTAGCAATATGCTTAGTCTTTCTTTAAGCATCTAGTCAGAACTATTGCAGTTTTTGATTAGAAGCTTGGAGGCTACAGTATAAAGTTTTTAACTCGGATATATGCTTAGCTTCTCTTTAAGCATCTAGTCGGAACTAATTCAGTTAAAACTAGAAGCTTGGGGAGCTACAGTATCGAAATTTATAAACACTACGTATGCTACTCTTAAAGCATCTAGTTGGAATAATTCATTCCACCTATATGCTTGGGGGCTACAGTGAGAAGTTTTCTAGCTTAGTCACTCTTAGAGCATTTAGACACAAAGACCTATGGTTTTCCGTCTAAATCCTCGGGGGATATAGTGGGATACTCATATGAAATGCAAAAAGGCAAATATAACTTACAAGTGCAATGATCTTGAGGTTGGTAGCACTCTCGGCTAGCAACTTGCCGAAGGATGCACTGTTTCCTTGCAAGATTTCTGCTTGCCGGAGAAGCTCCTCGAGACCGCACGTTGGAGATGTCGGCGCCACACCAGGAACCAGAGAAGTGCTACCCGGCGTAAGTACCGGGTAGACTATCTTCGGAAACTCTATGGTTTTCTTGGGTGCGGGGGTGCCGCGTTTGGCAGATGTACCACCTACCACCACCGCCTTACCGCTATCCATGGCATCCTTAGCTGAAGCTTTAGCCATTTGGTGTGCGGTACTCTCCTGCGTCGCTTGTTCGCCGACAACAGCGAGCTCTGTAGAGGCACTTGAGTCCACTTCCATGACGGAAGGGCCAGATGCTTCCTTAGCATGTGAGCTTGTCGGAGCGAACGAAGGCTGGATGATGGGAGTGACAGGGGCGATGGTGGGAGATTCATCGCGATGCAGCATATCCTTGATGGTTCTAGAAGCCCCCGAAGTTTTGGAGGTCTTCTTCAAGCTGGTCGTGGCTTTCTTCCTGAAACATGCAAAATGCATAAGTACAGGAACAAGACAGACAAATGGACAATGTCGGAGGGAAAGAAGCTTACACAAGAGGGGGTGCTTTAGCAAAAGGGATCAGGGTAATCTTTCTTTTCTCTGCCTCCAGGGCGGCCGTAGTCTTTTTGGAGGCTCCACCCTCCGTCTTATTATTCTTGCCTCCGTCGGCAGCGTCAGAGGTGGAGCTCTTCCGCTTTTGCGCCAACGGAGCATCGTCGTCGGACACGACGGTGACTTCCTTCATCTTTGGATCATAGATTTGAGGAGCCATGCTGTCCTCGTATATGTTGCTAAGCTGTTAAGGTGAAGAACTACCGTGTAAGATGAGATGGTAATGGCTAGACGGAAGTACTGGAGTATATGTCATACACGGAAAATAAGCAGTTACCTTTGGGAACTTGCTCTCTACGAACATGTCGTAGGTGATGGCTAAGCCACGCTTCTTGTCCTTCACCTTGAAGATGTCCTTGAGGCGAAGCTTGACGGAGTCGCTCAAGAAATTGTCCACGGAGATGCAGAGGCTATCCTTTCTAACGTTGGAATACTCGTGCATCAGCTTCGAGCGGTGCTGCAAAGGCTGGATCCGCCTGATGAACCAGCACATGGCTAGGTCCAGTCCGGTCAAACCCGTCTCTACGAACCACTCTATCCTCCTTATAGCGCGGGAAGCGTCGATGTCGGAGGGAAGGGAGGACTGGGATATCCATGTCGGGGCTTCGACGGCTGCTCCATCGATAAAGTCCAGGTACGTTACTTCTCGGCCGACTAGAGGGATATCTGGGCCGTAGATGTAAGTACGCTGCCAATTCTTGCAGGACTCGTGGCCAACGATGTCGAGGAAGCGCCAGCCAGGCTGGATCTTGAAGCTAATGGTGCCACAATTTCTATGTTCGTCCTTACTGGCTCCGGCTTCGCGCTTGACAGTGAAGAAATATATGAAGAGGTCTAGCCTAGGCTTAATCCCTAAGTAACCCTTGCAAAGCGCCGCGTAATTTCTAAGAGCTAGGATACTATTGGGAGAAAGGTTCTGTGGCTATACTCGGTAATGATTCAAGAAAGCGAGGAAGAAATTAGAGATGGGCAGGGAGACGCCGCGTACCAACTGTTCTTTGAGGTACACCTTTTCTCCGGCTTGGGGAGAAGGTGTGACCTCGCCGACCGGCGTCGCCCGCCAGGCGAGCCCTTCCGCCGCGGGGAGGTAGCCCTCGACAATCAGCTCTTTGATATCACGGTCCGTGATGTCCGAACCGCGCCAGTCGCCTTTGTGGGAGTCATATTCCTCCTCCAGCAGCTCCAGCGCCCCTGGATTATGGTCGCCGCCGGTGGCCTCGACCATCGCAGACCTGGGGATGACCAGGCCCTCTAGGGCACGACGACGGAGCTCGCCGGCTTTGCCGTGGCTTCGCCCGACAACGCCATCGAAGGGGAGGAGCTGCTGCTGGCCATTGGGTGCGTTCGGAGGTGACTGATGAGATTGGGAGTTAGGGTTTTTCGTGCGAGGCGCGGAGAGCTCGAGGAGACACTTGCCTGAGGAAGAAGAAGATGCAGGGGAGAATGAGGTGAAAAAGTAAATTTTCCACTGCAGTTACTATTTATGATCTCCAGCATCAAGATTCGTGCAGCTTGATCGAATGGTTGCCGCGTAGACGACGTGTGCGGAAATTTCACCACGTACCAACCGTCGCCGCCAACGGTTCGTATCGCTCGCACGGGAAAAGTGGACATAATTGCGTTCTCTGCATGTGTGAGTTACGAGGTGTTGCTGACCTATGTCTACGTCGCCCTAGCTGACATAGGCAGATGAACCATCACATCAGAAGGTTCCGGCATGGACGGATCCAGTCTGGCTACGGAAGAGTACGATGGAAGATTCGGCAATTCTCCGACTTACAAGTTGATGATGGAGAAAACCTTGCAGGGTTCTTTGGTAGGACTACAAGATATTGCTTGACGATTTGCCGACATCCATCTAGACGGAGCATTCAACGTGAAGAGGCAAGACGGCGTAAGATCTCGGAGTTCTCCGGGGGCTACTGTTGGGGATATGCTATATGGGTATCCTCATAGCATGTTTCCTATCCGGATAACCCGGGTGGCCCATAGTTGGTAGCATGGCCCATGGCCTACTGGGCGGCCCAGTTAGATGGATCCGGAAGGGAGGCCCATGCCGGATAAAGTAAGGCTACGGAGGAGTCACCGACGTACCCGAAGCCTTGGAGTGCAAGACACGCTAGACTAGTTGTAAGCAGTGTAGGACTCTGTAACCTGTCCGGCTAGGACTTTTCCCTATAACCCTAGGACCTGGCGACTATATAAGTCGGGCTATGGGAGCCTTTAGGGCACAATCTCAGACAACTTCACATAATCTCGCATAGCGAACCAATCCCTGTAACTCGGCGTATTGCTGTTATAGTGATTTATAGCAGGAGTAGGATTCCGCCACCATTGTGGGATCTGAACCTTGGTAAGCTGTGTTACCTCGTACCCGTCAACCGTCCGCCTTCCCCCACGTCTCTAAACACGCACTATGAGGACCCCTCCATGGCGTACTCGTCGGCAATACCACGACAAGCGACGCACTTGGTTGAATCAGTCCTATCTCCAGCATAGCATCCGGTTGCTTCTTCAGCTCCACTAATTCAGACGGGTTCATACTATATGGTCTCTGGGCTATGGGTCCGGTTCCAGGGATTAGTTCAATGATAAACTCAATATCCCGATGTGGTGGCATACCGGGCAAAACCTCTGGAAATACATCGGGGTATTCACAGACTACTCTGACTTGGTCAATGGTTGGCTAGGCTAGGCTCTTGTTGCACTTGAATTGACGGGGCAAGGTTTCAGATACATGCTCGACTGATATTCTAGCTGTACTGGTCATGGTTATGGCTTTCTTGGCACAGTCGATTAATCCTTTATGTTTCGACATCCAATCCATTCCTAGTACTACTTCCAAACCTTTTGTTCCAAGTACTATTAGATTAGCATAAAAATCTATGCCATGGATTCGGATAGGTACGTCCTTGCAAATTTGTCTAGCTTTGGTGGTTGAACCAGGTATTTGAACTATCATAACATGCTTCAATTTGGTGGTTGAATCTTACTAGTGCATGCAAATTCTTCGGTAACAAACGAGTGTGATGCTTCAGAATCAAACAACACTCTTGCAAGTACCGAGTTAACAGAAAACATACCCAGCACGACATCTGGCGCTTCTTGGGCTTCTTCAGCATGCATGAGAAAGAGATGGTCATTACGGTTGAGAGAATTCCCTGGGGCAAATCTTCTTCCGGGCTGAACACGACGCTGCTGCTGAGCTGGGGCATTTGCATTGGGGGTTGCGGCAATCTTCTTGGGGCACTCATTGGAATAGTGACCCTTGGTTCCACATTCATAACAATTCACCTGAGACTTGTCCTTTGCTGCAACAGGCACATCATTGCTTCCAGTCCTTGGGGCAGAGTTGATGTTGGTGGCGACATTGTTACTGTTGAACTTAGGCGGTACACGGTTGAAATTGCTGGGGTTGTCGGGGTTGTTGTGATTTCCTCCGGGCCTTGGGTTTCCTCCTCCACAGTTGGGATAGGTTGGACGATTCATCGGGGGTCTATTGTTTCTTGGGGCAAATCATGGAGATGGGTTGGGGCATACTTTGGGGTATGATGGGTTCCTGGTTGATGCATCATGCGACGCTTGCGGTTCTCATTAGCTTGGTTGATCTTGCCTTCCATCAGAATGGCAGAGTCCACTAAGGCTTCAATATCAGCAAAGGGGATATTGACTAACACTGTCTGCATCTCATCATGTAGAACATTCAAGAATCTCTCCTTCTTCTTAGCTTCGGTATCTATCTCATCCTGTGCATACCTAGCCAATGACAAAAATTTGTCACGGTACTCAACTACGGTCATCCTTCCTTGCTTCAGTTCCCTGAATTCATCTCTCATCCTCTTGATCAAACCCGGTGGCACATGGGTTCTGCTGAACTTGATTTTGAACTCTTTCCAAGTCATCATTTGACCTCCATTCATGGCACGAACGCTGTTCCACCATGCTCTGGCATCTCCGGCCAGATAGTGGGTGGCAAACAGTACCTTCTCATTAGCTTCCACTCCAGCAACTTATAGGTTGTTCTCCATGGTTTCCAGCCAATCATTGGCATCGAGGGGCTCTTTAGACTAAGTGAATATGGGTGGGTTGGTGTTTTGGAAGTTCTTGAGCTTGGATCCATGGTTGTCCTGATTTACATGGCCTTGATTGTTGTTGGCCATTTCAGCTATCTGTTGAAGGGTGGCTTAGTTGGCTTGACGTTCGGCTCTTTCAGCTTCGCGGTCAGAAACCAACATTTGCAAGATTTGCAACATCGGGTCCGGGGATGAAGTGCTTCCTTCGCGATCCATCTAAAGATTGAGATAGATCATGAGAAAAGAGGGAGATTTCTAAGGTTCGGGGGTTTGTTTTTTTGAAAAGTTTTTAAAGTTTGACTCAGATTTTTCTAGCAACTTGCTTTTCATTCATTCATTTATAGCACATGATACAAACACACACCACAACAAAGGAAAACAGATGGTTTTAAGAACCATTCTAGGAAACTTCGATACAGTGGGACCGGATACAAGCTCAAGTGCTACTACTCCTCGGAGTCAGTGTCCTCATCCTCCTCATCATCATCATCAATGAAGGCGAAGTCATCCTCATCGGTGAAGAAGTCCATGGCCTGATCCTCCAGAAAGTCATCATCATCAGTGAGATAGGAGTAGGGGTCTCCACAAAGGTCTTCCCCTGCATTCTCCCTCTCCTCCAGCTGCATATCCCTCTCGTGGACAGTCTCCTCCAACTCTGTGATCCTGTGGCGGAGACGAGCAATGATGCGCTCCTTGTTGTCGAGCTAACGGCGATGAGACTGGCGATCCTTCACTAGCATGGCAATGGTCTGATCCTTCTTGGCGGCGATGGTGTACTTGTGATTGGCGTAGGAGCAGGCATTGTCGAACTCCTTCTAATGGTCATACATCATGAAGTTGAGGTGGTCCAACTGAGTCTTCAGCTCATGGTGGTATGGGGCCTCCAGTGGTTGTCCCATAACATCACGCCTTGGATAGAACTCAAAGCGGGTACCCTTGATTTGGTTGATACTCTGCCCACACAAACGGGCGAGAGCTTCCTGCATGGCCCTGGCAAGTCCATCGAGACAGTTGTTCTCTCTCAAGGTGAACTGAATTCCCTCTAAGGTGGAGGCTTAAATCTTTCCTTGGAGACTTGCAACAACCAGCCATTGCAAATCCTCTCCTTCCTGATCATTGAGCTGAGCTCCGAAGAACTCGGGGTGTGGACGCTTCAGCATTTCCGACAGCTGGTCCAAGTCACGCTCAAAGATGAGGTCTCCTCCATTATCCAAATGATAAAACTTGCTGTACTTCACATCCATCTATAAGAATATAGGATGAGTAAGTTAGTGGAGTGATCAAGTGTGGAAAATTTTAGGTAAGTTTGCAAGTATTTTGAGGAACATGATTTTTCATGAAAGAATCTAAGTCATAAGAATGAGAATAAGTTTTCATAAATACTCACTTCCTTGGTTTTTGAAACTAAGTTTTTGATTCAAACGTCCATTCTAAACTAGGGTCTCTTATGGTCAGGATGGCTCTGATACCAACTTGTCAACACCCGGATTTTTAATCCCAGATGCCTGTTATGCCATACATCGCAATCCCAAGATTACCATTTTTGTGAGACATAACAGATTGCATATATCACAGTACATCATCCATTAAAAACCATACATAAGGTCTTACAACAAATAAAGGATCTCATGATCCAGTCTTAGTACAATCATAGCAACGGAATAACGTAATCATAACAATAGTGTGGGCGAAGCTCCATCTTCATGGTCACAGGCAATGCTGACGATGGGAGATGATCCTAGTTGTCGTAACCTTCCCGCTGTCCGTCCTCCTGATAGTCCTCTTCATAGTCTGGCCACGGGAATAGCCAGGGACAAAGCCATGAGTACTCTTTAAGTACTCGCAAACTAATACTAACAAGTGAGATGGTTTTGGGTAGGAAGTACTAATCTCTAGGTTATTTTGCAAAAAGCCAGATTTATCTCTACCGAGTTCAGAAGCAAAGAAAGCTAGTTGAAAGTTTTATAACTCCTAAGTGGGAACTTGAATTTCATATCACAACCCTGTTGTGGTCGAGTCAAAGTCACGAATAATTTCATAAGTCCTTTGGAAAACATCTGACGATGGAACAGTATGGCCACTCCAACTGTCCATAACCACGGACGCGGCTATTCGAATATTTTAACACTCTGCAGAGGTGGTACACTTTCACCACAATATTCGATACATCTGTCAGGAACAATACTGAATTCACCATACTCATTATGCGGATAATCAATCCTAACCTTTCAATTACACGCCCTAGTATAGGCACCTCTCCTGTGAGTTTGGCCTCCCAACCATGACCAACTGTCATCTTGGGAACTGCACAGGTGGACAATCTTCACAAGGTAGCCTCAACTCAAACCTTGGCCGCAAGGGAACCCATACTAAGGTATATAAATTTCCAGTCAAGCCCTACCCAAATTTCGAGTATTGTGGTTGTACGGTAAAATTGGAATGGTATCGCATCCAGACAACCATCAGTTTTACAAGAGGGCTAAGGCTCATGCCTCAACATTTTCATGATCAAAATCATCTGGTGTTCAAGAACACATGTCAAAAAAATTCGGTAGAATGACTCATCATTCTAAGGTTTTCATAACCATTTTCACCAAGTATTCCCATCTAAAGTTGATCAAGTTTATGCTTAGCACTAGCATCTACAAGTGGGGGTAATCACTAATGAGGGGTGGTAATCAAGTGTGAATGATCTAAGTTCAATCTCATGCCTCAGGATGACATCAAGATTATCTAACTTAGGCCAAGTTTTATTCTCTTTATGCTACCTTTAAATAATCTTTCTAAGCTCTACAAATCACTAAGTAAACTTCAATAGAAAGCTTTGATAAAGAAATAAAATAACTAAGCTTGCAAGTAAAACTAGGATTATGTGTCATCAAGGGGTATAACCAAGGCATGCCTAATGCATTGCATAGATCATATAGTTTTCACAGTTGCAAGTGTTAGCTTGCCTTGTGCAGAGTAATGGTTGAAGTTCTCGGCTTCTTCCTCGTAGTATTCTCCTCCCTCCTCGTATCCTTGGTCGGTACTAGCGTCTATAAATAAATACGAGGTACACAATCACCAAACAATACTTAACTACCTCTATTTATCACACCAAGGTTTTCACTAGATGATCTAGGATCATCACAAACATTACAATCATCAAAGCACTTGGCTTATTTATTTTATTTTGGAAAAGTAATTTCTACTCATTGAAAAACTACTTAAGATTTAATATTCTCCAACTAAAACATGGGATCATGTTGACACATTTCATCACCACATATTTCAGTACATGGGAATGTGATTTAAAGTGGTGTCACAATTTAACAAGGTTTAACCTTTTATTTTAATTAATTAAAGTGACTAGAATGGCCTATGGGGCATTCTTTTATTGCTTGTCCATTCTTTCTGCAAGTAAACCTAGAAATTTTTATATATTCAGAAAGGTCTTGTTAAATGTGATTTTTGAGAGTTGGAATCAACTCAAAAGCTTTTGTGGTTGAATTTTGAAAAATGTTTGAATATAGAAAAGCTTCTGCCTTGTTATTTTTACTATAGGCGATCTACAAATCTAAATGTATTGAATCAAACGGGCTTGGATTAAGAATTCCATTACCTTTCTAACAAAATTGGTTTCATGTAATTTGGTTTAGTGAATCGACCTGGGATGATTTTTGAATCTAGGTACAGAACTAAGTTTGAAACTAAAAGAATAAACCTAAATTCAAACTACTGGGTCACGCGAGAATGTAAATGGGCCGGCCCATGGCGCACAACGCGCGCGGGTGAGTTTAAGTGGATGACCCCACCAGTCAGCAAAACACGAGGTGCGAAGCGGTATGGGGTGATCTAGGCCGCACGATAAAACTCTAATCGAACGACTGTGACCTATCGTCTCCATCGGGCAACGCCAGCGAGATAGAACCCTAGCGCGGCAGTGGGGGTCTACGAGGGCTCACCGGGGCTCAGGCGAGGGTCGGAGATGGGGGCGAACGACAAAGTCGACGACGATGAACCTCCTGGTATCAGCGGCTTCTCCTGGGGCGGCTCCAATCGCTGGCTCCTTTCTTCCTCCTCCGCGGCAGACTCCAGCCAAATTTCGGCGATGTGCTGCTTGCCTTGCTCTTGGGGTGAGGTGTGGTGGTTCTGAGAGAGAGGGGAGTGTGTTGGTGTGAAGAAATCGAGCGGGGGTGGCCTCTATTTATAGTGCCAGGAGGGGACCGAAGGGCGCGGGTGGAGCTCGTCGTGGTCATCGGCACAACAAGCTACTGTCATGGGCGACGATAGGGGCGGTGTTGTGCTCCCTGGCGAAGCTCAATGGTGTGGTCTCGAGGCGTGGGGAGGTGCGAGACGGTCGGAACACTGCGGTGCTCTGGGCGGGTCCGACAGACATTTTAATGGCACCCCACGGCTACGGGTCACGAGGCAGCGAACGAGGTTGTATGGCGGTCTCCTGGGACGGTGGTGATCACGCTTGCACGCGGCGAGGGCGACGCGCGGTCTGTGGGCGCGTGTCGAGTGCGGCGCTCTAGCGCGCTCTCGGCATGGCGCAGAGGCATAGGGCGCGGCGATTCTAGAGTGGTCCAGTGGCTTTCTGATCGTTGGCGTTGGACAGGGGGTGGCGGTGGACGGTGGTCAATGTCCCAGACATTGTGTCTAGGCTTGGTGCTGCTCCTAGCTTGCTGTCAACTAAGGGGTGGCAAGGTGAGGCTCGACATGGTCACCATTGATGGCAATGACAAGCTCACAATGGTGCTAGAGCTTTCTAACTAAGCTAGATGATCTACTAAATGTCTGCTGTGAGCTAGAGAGGGGACACGTTAAGCCAAATCACTGCTTAGTATAGTGTTTGATGTTTGTTTGTTTGGTGTTTGCAAGGTGTTTGATGAAATGGCCGAAAGAGATCTGAATTTGAATTTTTGGTTCAGACTTGGTGGGTGTATTAGTTATATACTAGGTAGTCTCTGGTTAGTTGGAAAGGTCAAGGTGAATTGGTTTGGTTTGGTTTTGAGAATTGGTGATCTTCACATATGTTAAAGATTCAATTTTGAATTGTCATTTGAATCAAGTTGCCAAATGTTTCTGTAAGTTTGAAAGGTGGGCTTGGGTTCACTTTTACTTGGTCTAGCAAGGGGTGAAAATAAATGGAATTGTTTCTGTTTGAAATCTTGGACTAGAAACACTCAAAGTGGCCTAGTGAGCAAGATTGGAAAAAATGACCATTTGGTTGTTTTGTTTGTTTTTGATTTTCTCTTGATTTGTTTCTGCTTGGAAATGTTTTAGATGATGTTGTTTTCATATTTAAACCATTCCTTGCTATTTAGAATAATCACACAAGTCCATTCATGCATTCCTACAATCATCACATACACACATGCATTCATATGATTTTATTTAACAAAGTTTTTGTTAACCCTAAATTTTGGTGATTGGAAATGATAATCATTGTTCAATATTTTTGGGATGGTACACTATTGGAAAGGTCCAGATAGATGTGTTATTTGGCAGAAGGGAGAATTGCAGAACAGAAAACTTGGAATTCGAGGTCGTGGACCTAGGGAGTTGTTATCATGCATTACTCGGTAGGCCAGCAATATCCAAGTTCATGTCATGTACTCATATCAGTTACCTAAAGATGAAAATGTCAGGACCCCATGGAATTGTCACCATTGTCAGGGATTACAGGAGATCAATGGAATGTGCCTCGGCCGGACCCAACTTGGCCGAGTCATTGGTGATTGCACGAGAAAAAAAGAAGAATCCAGGAGGTAGTGTGTGTGGCTCAGTTGGCTCAGTTGAATGCCAGCTCTGAGTAACCCACATGGAAGCGTGTCGTTTCAGCTGACTAAGGATACAAAGAAGATTAAAATTGATGACCAGCTTCCAGAGTGCACCGTAACTATTGGTGCAAGCCTAAACGACAAATAGGAAAGCGCGCCCATCATCTTCCTCTGTGAGAATTGGGACATTTTTGCTTGTTCCGCACATGATCTGCAAGGTATGCCGAGGGAGTTGGGTGAGCACTCTTTGCATGTGAGGCCCGATGCAAGGACGGTGAAGCAACCTCTCCACCTCTTCGCCGAGGATAGGAGAAAGATCATTGGATATGAAATAGCTCGGCTCCTCGCAGCCGGGTTTATCATGGAAATGCTTCATCCGGATTGGTTGTCTAATCCGGTACGGCGGAAAAGAAGAAGGATGATATGAATGTGTTTGTAGTGTGGCGTATATGTATTTATTACACCAACTTGAACAAGGCATGTCCAAAGGATCCATTTCCCTTGCCAATAATAGACCTGGTCATTAACTCGACAACTGGGTGTGAGTTGTTATCATTTGTAGACGCGTATTCTGGTTTCCACCAGATACTGATACGTCGCAAACGTATCTATAATTTTTGATGCTCCATGCTTGTTTTATATCATTTGTCTTATGTTTTGTCTACACTTTGAGGTATTTTTATACACTTTCTGGAACTAACCTATTGACAATATGCCACAGTGCCAGTTGCCTATTTTATACTGTTTTTGGTTTCAGAAAAGCTAAAAAATGAATATTCCCGGAATTAGATGGGACAAAATCCAAAGTTCATATTTTCCCTAAAGGATACGGAAATCGAAGCAGAGACGGAGTAGGGCACCGGGGTGGCCATACCCTAGGGTAGCACGAGCCCACCCTAGGCGTGCCACCATGGGGTGTGGCCCCCTAGGCCTCCATCGACCTTGTCTCTTTTGCCTATAAGAAGCCCCCGACTCAGAAACCCTAAATCATCTGGGAGAAAGCCACGAAAACCTCCGCAGCGCCACCGCCACCGAAGGGGAGATTCGGGGGACAGAAGTCTCTATTCCGGCACCCTGACGGGACGGGGAAGTGCCCCTGGAGCCATCTCCATCAATCTCCACCACCATCTCCATCACCGTTGCTGATTCCCATGATGAGGAGTAGTTCTTCCTCGAGGCTAAGGGCTCTACCGGTAGCTATGTCTTCATCTCTCTCTCTCTATGCATGATCTTATTATGATCATGAGCTTTGTAATCAAGTAGATCTACTCTGTTACTCAAGTGCTTTAATAGATCTCCGGCTCTCCCCACGTGTGTGAAAGTGACAGCGTGCATAGCGTGGTGGCACTTAGGCTAGAGTCTACATAAATACTCAAGTGCTTCAATAGATCTCTGCTTTTCCCCATGTGTGTGAAAGTGACAGTATGCACGCCGTGTGTGGCACTTAAGCTAGATTACATATATATACTTATCATGAGTTATATTTGGAGTTGGATGTCTTTATGAAATTGTGGTGTTTGTTGGAACCATCTAGCGCTCAAGGTGACAGTGTGGGGTCATCTAGATGGGGAAGGCGGACTTTGAGGAGTGCTGTTATAGCCCTACCATGGATTAGAGTGTCCAACCATAGAGTAGTTCAGGGTAGTATCATGAAGAGAATATATTTATTGAGAGTGTTCACTAGTGAAAGTATGATCCCTAGGCCTTATTTCTAAGCATTGAAACACCGTTTGCATCTAGATCTGTTACATGTTTGCTTGCTTCCATATTTTTGCCCTTTAGTCTTTTCCTCCCTATTAGAAGATCTTTTCTGGCACCGTTACCACTTATAATCATCCATACTACTTGTATTTTACTATCTCTTCGCCTAAATAGTGCACCTATACACCTGACAAGTGTATTGGGGACACAAGAGACTTCTTGTATCTTGATTGCAGGGTTGCTTGAGAGGGATACCTTTGACCACTTCCTCCCTGAGTTCGATAAACCTTGGGTAATCCACTTAAGGGAACTTGATGCTGTTCTACAAACCTCTGCACTTGGAGGCCCAACAACTGTCTACAAGAATAGAAGTGCGTAGACATCATGCTCTTTTCTGGCGCCGTTGCCGGGGAGGTAAGGTAAAAGGTACTCACATCCTGGTGTGTGAGTGCTCGAAGTTATTTCCTTTAGATTCTGCAATTTTGTCTTTTTTTCTTGTTTTCACTAGTTAGGCTTAATGGAAAACAACAACAAAATTAGATAGATTTATAGTATTTATATTGAGTTAGGACACGAAGTTTTTGAAGAGAAAATCAAAAAACCTATGGAGCTTTATTTGCATGCTAATAGCGATGTTATTAGTATGAATTCTTTGAACACTATTATTGCTAATGCTATGGAAATGTCTAAGCTTGGGGAAGCTAGTTTTTATGAAAATGATATTTTTAGTTCCCCAGCTTTGGAAGATAGCTATACTATTTCTTATGATGATACCAAACCTCAATATATGATGATTACAATGAAGAATATGATATTTTCATTCCACCTACTATTGAGGAGGAAATTAATTATAATTACAATATGCCTCCTATATTTGATGATTATGGTGATAAGAATATTAATGATAGCTATTTTGTTGAATTTGCTCCCACTACAATTAATAAGAATGACTATGCTTATATGGAGAGTAATAATCATTTTATGCATGTGGCTCATGATAAGAATGTTTTATATGATAGTTATATTGTTAATTTTATTCATGTTGCTTCTGGAAGTTATTATGAGAGAGGGAAACATGGTTTTATGTATCTCAACAATATTAACTTTCCCCTCTTTATGTTGAAAATCTTGAAGTTGCACTTGTTTTGCTTTCCTATGCTTGTTGATTTATGATTTCATGACTTGTTTCTTTACAAGATTCCTATGCATAGAAAGTCGGTTAGATTTAAATGTGTTTTTAAGTTGCTTCTTGATGCTCTCTTTTACTTCAATTCATATTTCTTATGTGAGCATCTTCTCAAACTATCAAGCCTAACTTAAAGGCGTTAAAGAAAAGTACTTCTTGGGAGATAACCCAATAGTTTTTTTGAGTCTTGGAAGTTATTACTTTTGTAATAACCTCTCCTTATCCTTTTTGATTGATTTTTCTGCCAAGAATAACCTCTAATGAGAGGGAAGTAAGATTTGGGGAAGTTGATGTCCCAAAACAGATTTTTGTGCTTCGCTATAAAAATTCGTGACAAATCTCTGTATGTCGGTATGATCTATAATTTTCTGAGTAGATCCCCCAGGTTTCTATATAACTTTTGTTAGTTCAACACTTTTTTATTTGAGCAGCAGAAGGTCTTCGAAAAAATCGGTTTTTACCTGCTGGTCTGTTTTGACAGATTTCTACCATTATTTGCATTTGCCTCTTTATTGATTTCCTTTTGAGTTCTCTTGGATAAATTGAGCTTTTTTAAGGAATTGCTACAGTAGATTGTTTTTTTAATGAAAGTTTTGCTGTTTTAAAACTAAACCCAAAGGATTATTATCTTTTGAATGCACTAATGTTGCTAATGAAGATTGTGTGAAGTTTTGTATGAAGGAAAATTTTCAGGTGTAGGGGAAGAATGATGTAATGAGATGAAGAATGGACAAAAGCTCAAGCTTGGGGATGCCACCCCGTTTCACCCCAGGAAATATTCAAGAGGTACAAGTGTTAAAGCTTGGGTATGCCCAAGGCATCCCCTTCTTCATCAATAAAAATCTCAGGTCTTTCTAAACACTTCGTTTTTATTGCTTCATGCACTATTGTGTTGTTCTAGGAGCATCTTTGTTTTTAGTTTTCTTTTGCTTGGTTTTCTGCAATAAGTTGGTTGGATCCCGGCAACACTTCTTTTGGAGAGAGACACACTCTGTTTTCATTGCCTAGAAAACTCTAGTTTTCATTCTTATTGTCTTATGAGTGTTATCTTTTGCTAGCACTGTGTTTAGCCTTAGTTTTCTTGTGATTTCAGCTTAGAACTTTTTAGTTCTTCTTTGTGGATTTGTAATACAAGCTCACTGGTCTTTATTGATTATTATCTTTGTGAGTTGTTTAAAATAAGTTGATTGGTGTTGGAAAAGAGTAGAAAGATTCATGCTTATAGTGGTACAAAAGGGAGCTTGCTTTGACTGCGTCCTAGACTTTATCATGTCATGCTAGATGTTGCTTTGACCTTATGCTTAGTGATTATTATTGTAGCATGACTTGTTCCAAACAATTAGGATTGCTTAATGTGCCTTGAAAGAATCATGCGTTGTTTTAGCATACAAAAGCATAATATTGTGGTATTCTCCTTTGATACTTTGTTTGGGTTGACTTGGAACATGCTCACACCATGTTATGAATATGAACCAGTCACCTTAGCCTCTATGATCATTTAGTTTTTGACTTGTGATACCACTTTATGCTTTGATTAGTAATGTTTTGTCGCTCTTCATGATTATGTCCATTATTGCTCTCTTAGTTGGTCGCTCCCAGTCTTTTGCTAGCCTCCACTTGTATTGAGTAAGCTCTACTCATGCATCCAACTCCCAAGAAACCAAGTTATTGCAAAGTGTCCACTATAAATTCCTATGCATGGTGTGTTACACCATTCCAAGTATATTCTTGTTTTATCTATCTTCCAAATTAAACTTGTTATGTGAAAATTAGTGATTAAAGCTCTCACAAACTTGATGGCACACTTTATTTTTCTTGCCCCTAATAAATTTGAACCATTGTGTCATCTATGTTGTAAATGCTTGCACTTATAAGTTGGGAATTAGCAGAACCGTTATGTCACGAGGAACGCTTTCAACACCTATAAACATATACCCAGTTGGTATCATGCTCTTTTGTTTATGGATATCATCGGTGTGAAATAAAAGGGGAGCTTGTAAGTCCATGGAGTTATGTATGTGTGTTAGAGAAACGCCTGGATCGCTAGCCTAAGCCATGCCTAATCATGGTGGAAACTTGCAGCATCACCATAGTGAGCAATCTATGAAGCACTCTTCTTATAAAAAAAGAGAGATAGAAAAAAGAGATTGAGAAAAAGAGAAAAAAAGAGAAAAGAGGAAAGAGAGAAAAAGCACCATTTTCCCATGGTAAATAAGAAGATTGCTGAGATGCTCATTGTCTGATTTCCTTGTCATTTTGATATGGGATAGCTCCTGTATCATTGGGCAAGGGGTACCCCGTTGGCGGCTCTCTATGATACACATGTACTTACTACGACAAGAACTTACCGGTGACTAAAGTTGAGTAGCATGAGGAGCGGCCCTCGTACTCATGGGACATGAGATTGCCAACTTATACTTTGTCAAGCATATACTCCATAGTTTGTTCACTTTAACCTTAATCACTTCAAGATTCTTATGATAGGGGCAATGAGAGATGAAAGCTAACAAGTACCATAATTTTTGGAAGCTCTTCATGAAGCTTGAAATCCCTGCTTCCCTTTGAAGGGCCTTTCTTCCACTTTTATATTGAGTCTCCACCTTCTATCCTTAGGCACCAATTAAGAGAGCATAGTTGCCATTCTTAGTTCTATGTGCATTGTCCCAAAACTTATTGATTAATTCATAATGTTGATATTGCTTGTTCTTGAACTATTTCTATCTAGTCACCCTTATGAACTTTGAAGGTGTCCTATGCATTTATGTTTTGCTACTCCATGAGAGACAAGATGAATGCCACTATGCTATGTTTTCTATATGTGAAACAAACAAATGTCTCTCAGTGCATTGTTATTCATGAATATTTGCTTGCATCCTTTCATGTTGCAACATAGTTAATAAGTCCTATTGTTAGAACTACATCTTTCATGCTCATGTTTTGAGTACTTTGATCCCAGCTTACAATGCTTGCAAATGGTTTGATCTTGATTGTGATGGTGCATGTCACCTAAAAAATTATCCTTTTTATCACTTACCTACTCGAGGACGACAAGGAGTTAAGCTTGGGGATGCTTGATACGTCGCAAACGTATCTATAATTTTTGATGCTCCATGCTTGTTTTATATAATTTGTCTTATGTTTTGTCCACACTTTGAGGTATTTTTATACACTTTCTGGAACTAACCTATTGACAAGATGCCATAGTGCCAGTTGCCTGTTTTCTGCTGCTTTTGGTTTTAGAAAAGCTAAAAAATGAATATTCTCGGAATTGGACGGGACAAAAGCCAAAGTTCATATTTTCCCTGAACGATACGGAAAATCGAAGCAGAGACGGAGTAGGGCCCCAGGGTGGCCACATCCTAGGGTGGTGCATGCCCACCCTAGGCGCGCCACCAAGGGGTGTGGGCCCCCTGGGACTCCATCGACCTTGCCTCTTTCGCCTATAAGAAGCCCCCGACTCAGAAACCCTAAATCTTTTGGGAGAAATCCACGAAAACCTCCACAGCGCCGCCGCCATCGAAAGGGAGATTCGGGGGATAGAAGTCTCTGTTTTGGCACCCTGCTACAACGGGGAAGTGCTCCCGAAGCCATATCCATCGATCTCCACCACCATCTCCATCACCGTTGCTGATTCCCATGATGAGGAGGGAGTAGTTTTTCCTCGAGGCTAAGGGATCTACCGATAGCTATGTGTTCATCTCTCTCTCTCTATGCATGATCTTATTGTGATCATGAGCTTTGTAATCAAGTAGATCTACTCTGTTACTCAAGTGCTTTAATAGATCTCCGGCTCTCCCCACGTGTGTGAAAGTGACAGCGTGCATACTATGGTGGCACTTAGGCTAGAGTCTACATAAATACTCAAGTGCTTCAATAGATCTCTGCTTTTCCCCACTTGTGTGAAATCGACAGTGTGTGCGCCGTGTGTGGCACTTAAGATAGATTACACATATATTTTTCATGAGTTATATTTGGAGATGGATATATTTATGAAATTGTGGTGTTTGTTGGAACCATCTAGCACTCAAGGTGACAGTGTGGGGTTATCTAGATGGGGAAGGCAGACTTTGAGGAGTGTTGTTATAGCCCTACCATGGATTAGAGTGTCCAACCGGAGAGTAGTTCAGGGTAGTATCATGAAGAGAATATATTTATTGAGAGTGTTTACTAGTGAAACTATGATCCCTAGGCCTTGTTTATATGCATTGAAACACCGTTTGCATCTAGATCTGTTACATGTTCGCTTGCTTCGATCTTTTTGACCTTTAGTCTTTTCCTCCCCGTCAGAAGCTCTTTTCTGGCACCGTTACCACTTATAATCATCCATACTACTTGTATTTTACTATCCCTTCGCCAAACTAGTGCACCTATACACCTGAAAAGTGTATTGGGTGTGTTGGGGACACAAGAGACTTCTTGTATCTTGATTGCAGGGTTGCTTGAGAGGGATAACTTTGACCACTTCCTCCCTGAGTTCGATAAACCTTGGGTAATCCACTTAAGGGAAACTTGTTTCTGTTCTACAAACCTTTACACTTGGATGCCCAAAAACTGTCTACAAGAATAGAAGTGCGTAGACATCAGATATCATTAAATCCGGATGATCAAATGAAGACTGCCTTTATTACCCCCTATGAGGCTTATTGCTATCGTACTTTGGCTTATGCAATACAGGTGCAACATATCAAAGATGCATGCAAAAATGTTTGCATGATCAAATGGGCAAAAATGTCCAAGTGTATGTCGATGATGTGGTGATAAAAACCAAGGAGAGTCATACTCTCTTAGATGATATCCGGCAGACATTTGCGAATATAAGAAGATTCCTAATGAAAATTAACCCGGAAAAGTGCACCTTTGGTGTTCCGGCTAGAAAATTACTCGGTTTCCTTGTGTCCAGCCGAGGTATAGAGGCTAATCTGACTAAAATTCGAGTTGTTGAGCACATGGAGCTACCGGAGTGTCTTAGCGATTTCCCAAAGTTTGCAGGTTGCCTGGCATCGTTGAGTCATTTTGTTAGTCGGCTTGGTGAAAAGGCACTGCCCTTATATCAATTAATGAAAAAGTCGGATATATTTATCTGGACACGACAAGATGATAATGCTTTTCATGAACTATAAAAGATGCTTGCCTCTGTGCTTGTGTTAGCCTCACCACTATCCAAAGAACCAATGTTACTTTATGTGGCAGCAACCAACCGAGTTGTCAGTGATGTGATAGTGGTGGAGAAAAATGAAGAGGGTAGGTTAGTGTAGATGCCAGTATATTACCTAAGCGAGGTACTTTCAGCTTCAAAGAAAAATTACCCACATTATAAGAAAATCGCATACGGTGTGTATATGTCGGCAAAAAAGCTCAAGCGTTATTTTGACGAACATCCCATAAAAGTAATATGTGAAGCACCCATATCAGAAATAATGAGTAATAAAGATGCAAGTGGCCGAATAGCAAAGTGGGAAATTGAATTGGCACCATATGCTCCACAATATGATAGGAGAGATGCAATCAAATCTCAGGCAGTGGCCAAATTTTTTGTTGATTGGGACAAAATCCAATATGAGCCACCTCTGCCTGACTCGAATCACTAAAAAAATGCACTTCGACGAATCAAAACTGAAGATCAGGTTAGGTGCCGGGATAGTACTCACCTCGCCAAAGAATGATCAATTGAAATATGTGTTATACACTTTGCTGCATCAAACAATGTGGCCGAATATGAGGCACTTGTTCATGGCTTAAAAGTAGTAAAGGACATTGGTATACGTCGGATCCAATGCTTTGGTGATTTGGATTTAGTAGTACAACAAGTGTCTGGTTATTGGATGCTCTTGATGCAAATATGGCACTATATAGATTTCATGTGCAGAAAATCAGTGGGTACTTTGAGGGATGTGAATTTAATCATGTACCTCGAGAAGAAAATGAAGCTGCCGACACATTGTCAAAACTTAGCTTGTCCAGGCAATCTATCCCACCAGACATATCTCTAGAGCACCTCGGAAAACCATCAATTATACCATCACCAGAGTCCGAGTTAATCTGTATCTCGTCCAATTCTGGATCTGAGACTGTCCCAATGGACATTGATGTAAGAAATGATCCAAATAACCCAATGATGACCCACAAGTATAGGGGATCGCAACAGTCTTCGAGGGTAGTACACCCAATTTATTGATTCGACACAAGGGAGACAAAGAATACTTGCAAGCCTTAACAACTGAGTTGTCAATTCAGCTGCACCTAGAAATAGTCTTGCTCACAGGAGTTTATCAGTAGCAATAGTTTTGTAGTAGCAATAGCAAAGCAACAACAACAGTAAAACAAGAGCAATAGTAACAACAGTAGCAAACAGTATGGTATGAGTGAGGTAGGCATAGGGATGGATGGACGGCCGTTGCATGGCGAGTCTAAACATGTAACTTCAAGTCTAGGTCAATTGTAGATAAATAAGATAAAGCATCCAAGTGCTAAACAATCATAGGGATGCGCTCCATATATAGTCATACGTGCTCGCAATGAGAACTTGCACAACATATTTTGTCCTGCCAGCCCGTTGCAGCGGGGCCTCAAGGGAACTACTAGCAATCAAGGAACTCCTTTTAATAGAGCACCAGAGCAAAGCATTAACTCTATGTCAACACACGTGATCCTCACATCACAGCCACCCCCTCTGGTTGTCCCAATTTTTGTCACTTCGGGGCCTTTGGATCCAGACAATGATATGTGTACACAACTTGCAGATAAGATCACAAACAATACTATCATCGTGAATCAATAATAAGTTCAGATCTGAGATCATGGCACTCGGTCCCTAGTGACAAGCATTAAGCACAACAAGTTGCAACAAAGTCAAATAGCACTAATAGAGATACTAGGCACCATGCCCTAACAATCTTATTCGATTACATGATATAACTCATCCAATCCCTACCATCCCCATAGCCTATAGCGGGGGATTACTCACTCATGGATGATGGAAACATGTATGGTTGATGGAGATGCATTGTTGATGATGATGGCGATGATCCTCTCCAAATTCTCCGTCCTGGCAAGGTGCCAGAACAGAGTTTCTGGTTCCGAATCACGGTTTCTGGTGGTGACGGTGCAGCGGAACTCTTTCTAGAAAAACGTCGAACCGCCCTTGGTTTTTAGGTCAAGAGGAAACTTATAGGAGAAGAGGGAGGCCGAGGGGGTGCCTGAGGTGGCCACACCCCCTCCAGGCGCGGCCAGGCCTGGCCCGCGTGGCATGGGTGTGGCCCCCCAGGCCTCCACTCCGTCTCGTATTCTGGCTCCAT
Organism: Avena sativa; assembly: GCA_916181665.1. Taxonomy (NCBI): domain Eukaryota; kingdom Viridiplantae; phylum Streptophyta; class Magnoliopsida; order Poales; family Poaceae; genus Avena; species Avena sativa. The sequence continues at coordinate 146,147,087 of OV702283.1, read as the reverse complement.
GAGTCTTCTGGTGAAATAGGATTTTTGACATATTTTCCGGGATTTTTCCTGATAATTGATTTTCTGCACAAAAACTAGACACCAAGGTAATTCTGCTGAAAACAGCGCCAGTCCGCATTAGTTGTATCAAAATCACACAAGTTTAGAGGAGAAACAATAACAAAAGTGTTCGGGAAAGTATATACGTTTTGGACATATCACCCGGGGACTGACTCGGCAAACCCGGGGACTTCCTCACAATACCCGGGGACTGTTCATTCTAACCCGACAGAGGTTATGTCGGCAGATGTGATGGAAATTGAAGAAGTGATCTTTCTAACTCATCCAATCCCGTCATGGGCACAACCAATTTTCGAATTTTTGAAAGATGAAACCTTGCCGAGTGATGAGCTCCTCGCCAGGAAAATACAAAGAAGAGAAAAGTCTTACACCATCATAAACAAAGAGCTATACAAAAGAAGTGTTACAGGTGTTCTGCAACGATGCATTGACTCAGTAGAAGGACAAAAAATTCTCTAAGATATCCATGAAGGTGAATGTGGACACCATGCCTCATATAGAACGATAGTGGCAAAAGTCTTACGACATGGATTTTACTGGCCTACTGCTTTAAGAGAAGCAGAGGAACTTGTGAAAAAATGCAATGGATGCCAGAGGTATTCGAACAAGATACATATGCCATCATCCGAATTAAAGACCATACCTATAACTTGGCCATTTGTTGTTTGGTGCTTGGATATGGTTGAACATTTAAGCCGGATCGTGGCGGCATGACCGATATCTTGGTCATGGTGGATAAATTTACAAAGTGGATTGAAGTTAAGACAATAAGAAAATGTTATGGGCCTATAGTTGTAACATTCCTCAGTGATATCATCTTGAGATATGGCTATCCACATAGGATAATAACTAATAATGGCACAAACTTTGCCGAGCGAGCCTTTGCTCGATTATGCCAAGATAAGCAAATAAGACTTGATGTTGCATCAGTCGCACACCCCGGATTGTATGTCGGCAATGAGCTAATTAATGAAACCTTGGGACCTATGTAAGATCCCTCCTTTATAAAGGAAAAGTATCCCTGTGATTGCAATGCTAGTCCCTGGATCAATGCTAGCATCCACAGTTTGAGATAAAGTACACAGAAACAAAGGTCATTATTACAGTCATTCCAGAGACAACATAGTCTTTACAACTCCATGGCCACAGGCCTATTACAAGAGTTTAAATAAGTAAATAGATAAAAGTCTTCATCTTCATGTGCCACAGGCAAACATGTTGAGTGTAGACTCATGACTCCTAATCCTCATCAGAGTAACCTGCAACATCACAAGTTACAGCCACAGTGGGTCAATACATTGGAATAGTATTGGCAAGTGATACCTTAGTATAATTTTGGTGGACTAGATACTATATGTAATTTGGCTAAGTGTAGCTTAGGCTTGCTTTGCTCAAAATAGGTTTTGCCTATTAGTTGAAATCACTAAGTTTTTCTTTGTCAAAACTTTTCCCTAGGAACCACCAATAGACATTGAGGTCCTTCACCCTTGTTCACCCACAAGTTTTACTTAGAAATTGGGATGAGGAGATCCTTGATAGCTTCCATGTATTGATGCTCAAGTTGTCCTTTTCCAGGGACATGGCTAAGTACTTAGATTCTTCCATCTGCAGAGGTGGTGCACTTTCCCCACAAGCCTTGATTTTCACCAAGACAGGACCTTTCAGAAGCCTTCCCTTAGACCAAATGGACGTGTTCCAACCTATCATCCCACTACCACCAACTGTCCAAATGGCTAAGTTCTAGCAACCTATGTGATCCTGGCAGAGCCCATATTGCCAAGTGGCTGCACTAGAAGCTTCTTAACATTTGGCCTCTAAAATCTCTTTGTTCCTGGGTGGCTTTCCACAAGTGAGATACACAAGGTAAACCATAGAAATGGGCCTTGTGTAACCACTCAACATAAACCATTCCTTCCATTCCACCCAGGTGTTTCATTTACTTAGTTGTTTTATTAGGCAAAACACAAGTCCAAAGACTTAGAAATATTTTATCGTAGCATGTATATTTCACCACCCTTGGGTGCTACTAGCTAGACTAAGCATGGCATAGATAAGCATCTTAACTTAGAAATTTCCTAGCAATTCTACAACTACTAGGATTTCCCATCATGGCATATAAGCAAAATATAACATGCAAGACTAGCAAAATAATTCTAATGCTTAGTAGAAAACATAGGGGTAAAAATATCATGAAGCACCACTTGCCTTGGTAGTTTGGAGAGTAGCTACACTCCTCACAATCACAATCACTATTGGCACCAAAATCTACACACAGAATCATAGCCACAAATCACATACAAAACATATACAAACAAAAATATATGAATGCATGCAATATGATATGTGATGATTTTTTCTAAAACTCAACAAAGCAAGTGTACAGTACTGGTTCATAAACAAGTTAAAAACTTGCCAAACAACATTTATTTAAACCTTAAAACATTTCTCAAACAATTCACATACTCAAATTATCCCTACACATGTTTCTGTAAATAAAACCACTTTAACAGAAGCAAAACATTAAACACATTTCATAATTAGAAAGGGCTTGTTCTCCTGATTCCAATGGTATAAAATTTGTCAAATTCTAACGTGGGAATCAAAAGTTATAGCCAAAACAAATTCAAACATCTAATGGATTTAAATCCTGATTTTAAACCTAAACTCTAGCCACGCGTCTTAATCTGATTGGTGCGTACCGGTTCGCTCCGGATCGGGTCTGTGAGCCGTTATATCTACTTAACCTGCACGGCCCAGATCTACCCATAACGTTTCGATAAGTGATCTAGTTTCACGTGTTGGATCCAGATCCAACGGTCCTGGATCAAACGGCCACAGCTGGGCGGCGCTGGCGGTGGCTACTGGCGGCGGCGTGCTCGGCCTACGGCGGCGCGGAGCTACAGGTGGCTCTGGGGTCGTCGGAGATGCTTACCAGAAACGTGACGATGCGCTGATGCTCAACCTGGCGACGGCTTGGCAAGGGGCGCACGAACACAGCTGCACGGGCTTGTCGGAGTTGCTGTCAGCGTCGGGCTCGAGTGGACGATGATGTTGGCGACGCTCCTGGTCACTCTAGCATGGACAAACAGCATCAGGAGATGCGCAAGACTACAGCGAACACGATCGTGTGAATTAGAGGCGAAGGGGAACAAAATTTTATCGCCGGAGTTGAGGATATCGTTGGAACCTTGATGTGCTTGTCCAAGACAACGACCTGGGGTGGTATAGAAGGAACCAACGGTGTCAGTAGGTGCGCAAGGAAGTGGCGAGGCTGTCTGCAAGAACCAGAGGAAGAGGGGCGCACGGGGCTCACCGGAATTGGTGGCCGGAGTGAGCTCTGTCTGCGGCGGTGCGAGGAGGATTGCGGGCAGCCTGGGGGCGTATCTGTCTGGCTTTGTTGGGGGAAATGGCCGCGAGGGGGAGGTGGTCTTATAGCCAGAGCGGGGGCAAGGATCGCGTGCGGTATCAAGGGAATTTAAGAGAGGAATCAACGCGGCAGTGAAGGGCGGAGGAAACGGCCGGCGACGTGGTCGTGGGCGCGATTTGGGGAAGATGAGGATGAGCTGGCGAGGTCCACCAGTCAGCGAGTGCAACAGAGAGGGGGTGGGGTCGTGTGGTCAGTGACCTGGTGGGCTCGTCTGCGAGTGAGAGAGAGAGGAGGAACCCGGGTGGGCTTAATGGGCTGGATCCGTAGCTGGGCTAGATAGGTGACGCTGGCCTTTTTCTATTTCTTTTATCCTTTTCTTTTTCTGTTTTCAATTTCAGGAACCAAATTCAAATTATTTCAAAATCTGTTTGAATTCAAATCTTTTCAGGATTTTGTAGTGTGCAATAGTCACACTTCTGGGCATAAAACCAAGTGGTTACTTTGAATTGGCTTGGTCACTTGGAATAAAATAAAATAAGCAGTGGCATAGCACTAGTTTGAATAGGTTTTGAAATTGGTTTTCAAATCATATTGTTTTGAAGTTTTGGTTTAAATCTTAGCAATCTAGCAATACAACCTGAGAGCAATAAGACAAACAAAGTTTGGTTTCTTGAATAACAATATCCCATTGGAGAGTAACATTTGTTTCAAATGCTGATCACATAAAATAATGAGCTCATATGCTCCTGTTTTTGAAATGATTTGTTTGAAATGAACTCTATATGATCATGGATGCATGGATGATATGCATGAGTTTGAAACATAATTTTAGGGATGTTACAAATCTAACCCCCTTAAGGTGAATCTCGCCCTCGAGATTCAGATTGGCTAGCAAATAGGTGAGGGTGGTCTTTTCGAAGATCATCTTCTCTTTCCCATGTTGCTTCCTCTTCGGAATGATGGTTCCACTGATCTTTGCAAAACTTGATAGTCTTAGTCCGTGTGACTCTTTCTGCAGTCTCAAGAATCTTGATAGGCTTCTCCTCATAAGTGAGATCACTTTCCAATTGTACCTCCTCCAAAGGTATAGTATCCTTCAAAGAAGTTTCTTCCATTTCTGGATGACATTTCTTAAGCTGACTCACATGAAACACATTATGGACAGCTGACAGAGACTCTGGCAATTCAATTTCATAAGCAACTTCTCCTTTACGACTCAGAATCTTTAATGGTCCAACATATCTTGGGGCCAACTTCCCTTTGACTCCAAACCTCTTCACTCCACGAAGTGGTGATACTCTAAGATAAGCTCTATCACCAACTTCATAGGTGACTTCTCTACGCTTAGGATCTGCGTAGCTTTTCTGTCGGGACTGTGCTATCTTCAATTTGTCCTTAACCAACTTGACCTTCTCTTCGGCTTCTTTGATAAGTTCTGTTCCGAACAAACTTCTTTCTCCCACACCATTCCATAACAATGGGGTGGTACATTTTCTCCCGTAGAGAAACTCAAATGGTGCCATCCCAATGCTGGCTTGATAGCTGTTGTTGTAAGAAAATTCTGCGTAAGGCAGACTTTCATCCCAACTAGCTCCATAGTCTAGGGCACATGCCCTCAACATGTCTTCAAGAATCTGACTAGTCCTTTCTGTCTGTCCATCAGTTTGAGGATGAAAAGCAGTGCTGAATTCCAACCTCGTTCCCAATGACTCATGTAGCTGTCTCCAAAAATGGGAAGTGAATTGAGTTCCCCTATCAGACACAATACTTTTGGGTACTCCATGTAGACACACAATTCTACTCATATAGATCTTGGCCAACTTAGCACTTGTGTAGGTTGTCTTCACGGGTATGAAATGAGCCACTTTAGTTAGGCGATCCACTACTACCCAAATAGAATCATATCCTGACCGGGTCCTTGGTAATCCGGTAATGAAATCCATACCAATCTTGTCCCACTTCCAATCAGGAATAGGTAGTGGTTGAAGCAAACCTGCTGGTTTCTGATGTTCCGCTTTCACTCTACTACACACATCACATAAAGCAATATGCTCGACGATGTCCTTCTTGAGATTATTCCACCAAAATCTTTCCTCCATATCCATGTACATTTTGGTGTTACCCGGATGAATGGAATACGGTGAGTTGTGTGCTTCTTGCAAAATCAGTTTCCGAAGCTCCGGACCTTGTGGAACATAGATACGTTTCCCATGCCATAAAATACCCTGTTCGTCTTCATGGAATCCTTTGGCTTTTCCCTTGCCAATCTTTTCCTTGATCTCTTCAATTTCCTTATCGGTCTTCTGGGCTTCTTTGATCCTGTCCAATAAGGTGGGTTGAACATCCAAAGACATGAGATGTCCTTCAAGCACAATCTCCAATCTGATATCTCTAAATTGGGCACACAAATCATCTGGCAATTCTCCTTTAGTAAGGCCATTCACAAAAACCTTACGACTTAGAGCATCTGCTACAACATTTGCTTTACCGGGGTGGTATTGCAAACTTAAGTCATAGTCCTTGATGAGTTCTAGCCATCTTCTCTGTCTCATATTAATTTCCTTCTAGGTGAAGATATACTTCAAACTCTTGTGATCTGTGAACACTTCACATCGCTTTCCCAAAAGATAATGTCTCCATGTTTTGAGTGCATGGACAACAGAGGCTAACTCTAAATCATGAGTAGGATAGTTCACTTCATGAGTTTTGAGTTGTCTCGAGGCATAAGCCACAACTTTTCCTTCTTGCATAAGTACTGCACCCAAACCATGATGAGATGCATCACAATACACTTGGAAATCCTTCTCCAAATCTGGCAAACACAAGACTGGTGCTGTCACAAGTCTCTTCTTCAATTCCTGAAAGCTGAGTTCACAACCTTCAGACCAAGCAAATTTCTTGTCTTTATTTAGCAATTCTGTCATAGGCTTAGCTACCTTGGAGAAATTCTCAATGAACCTTCTGTAGTAACCTGCTAAGCCAAGGAAACTACGAACTTCTTTCACTGACTTGGGAGATTCCCATTCGGTTATAGCTGATACTTTAGCAGGATCAACTGCTACACCATCTCCTGACACAACGTGTCCAAGAAAACCAACTTCATTCAACCAGAATTCACACTTGCTAAATTTGGCATAAAGTTTATGCTCTCGAAGCTTCTCAAGTATCAAACGAAAATGTCCTTCATGCTCTTCTTTGCTCTTGGAGTAGACTAAAATGTCATCGATGAAAACGACAACAAACTTATCAAGAAATTCCATGAACACTTTGTTCATCATATTCATGAAGTATGCTGGAGCATTGGTCAAACCAAATGGCATCACGGTATACTCATACAATCCATACCTTGTGGTGAAAGCTGTCTTAGGTATGTCTTGATCTCTTATCTTGAGTTGAAAATAACTTGACCGGAGATCAATCTTTGAGAACACAAAAGCTCCTTCCAACTGATCAAACAAGTCATTGATTCTAGGCAAAGGGTATTTGTTCTTGATAGTCACCTCATTGAGTGAACGGTAATCTATGCATATCCTTTGACTTCTATCTTTCTTCTCCACAAACAAAACTGGGGCTCCCCAAGATGAAGAACTTGGTTGAATAAATCCTTTCTGCAACTGTTCTCCAAGTTGTTTCTTGAGTTCTTTCAGTTCATCAACTGACATCTTGTATGGTCTCTTTGCTATTGGTCCAGATCCTGGTAGCAAATCAATAAGAAACTCCACATCTCTATCTGGTGGCATTCCCGGAAATTCTTCCGGAAACACATCCGTATACTCACTCACAATTGGCACACTGTCTATGCTAACCCCATTAAGAGAATTTAGCATACTCCTTCTTGCTTCAAAGTTGGTCTTGAATTAGATCCTTTTATTTTCTGGAGTTTTGAGTGAGACAATATGGTTGGCACAATCTATCACTCCCTTGTGCTTAGTCATCCAATCCATTCCCAAAATGACATCCAATCCTTGGGAATTTAGGATTATCAAGTTAACGGGAAACTTATACTTCCCAAACTCTATGACTAGATCATGACACCCTGAATTCACTATCATTTCTCCGCCAGGAGAACTTACTTTTATAGGACACCCAATAGTTTCTACCGACAGTTCATTTCTTTCAACAAGTGCTCTTGATATGAATGAATGAGATGCACCAGTATCAAAGAGAACAAATGCTGGAACAGAATTGAGTTTGAACTTACCAGCAACAGCATCAGGCTCCTCATAGATTTCCTCCACATTGATGTGGTTAACTTGCCCTTTCTGAAAAGGGTTGGGCTTATTGGGTCCTTCAACTTTCTTTTTCGGGCATTCATTTGCATAATGCCCCATCTTCTTGCACTTGAAACACTCAACCTGACTAATGTCCTTCTTGACAGGCTGACTCCCACTGCCACTTCCACTACCACTGTGGTGGCTCTTATATCCACCCTTGTGGTTCTTGTACTTGTCATTGTCATGACTACGATGATGCTTGTTTTCATGATGACGGTTGTGGTTGTGGTGTTTGTTGAATTTCCCATGCTTGTGGGATCCTAAGCTTCCACTATCATCATAATGCTTTCAACTTGCTTCATTTTGTTCTCCAAAACAGCAGCCTTGTCACAAAGAGACTGATAAGTGGGAACATAGGCCAATGATAGCTGCAAGTTCAGTTCATCATTCAGGCCTTCAAGGAACTTTTCCTTCCTCTTAGCATCAGTGTCAACTTCGTCCGGTGCATAACGCGCCAGATTGTTGAATTCCTCAATATATTCAGCCACGCTGCGGTGGCGCTGCTTCAGATTATGGAACTCTTTCTTCTTCAGACTCATCACTCCAGATGAGATATGAGCAGTACAAAAGCCATCCTCAAAGATAGCCCATGTCACATCTTCTATGGGAGTGGTGATCTGGAAGTTATCCCACCAAGTGGCGGCTGGTCCCTCCAGCAAATGTGCTGCAAATCTGACCTTTTCTGCATTAGTACAGCCCACAGTTACCAAGTACTTATTCACAGAGAGTATCCAATCATTGGCCACCATGGGATCAGTTGTTCCTGAGAACTTTGCTGGCCTCAATCTCAAGAACCTGGTAAGCATGTCAAAACCCAGTGGGTTGTTGTTGTTGTTGTTGTTGTTGTTGTTGTTGTTGTTGTTATTGTTGTTATTGTTGTTGTTGTTGTTGTTGTTGTTGTTGTTGTTGTTGTTGTTGTTGTTGTTGTTGTTGTTGTTGTTGTTGTTGTTGTTGTTGTTGTTGTTGTTGTTGTTGTTTTGGTTCTGGATGAACGTCGTCATCATTTGCATCAGCTGAGTCTGAGCTGTCATCATTTGCTGCATCTCAGGAGTGATGTTGTTGTTGTTGGGGTTGGGATTGGCACGACGGGGAGGCATCCGTGGTTTGTTCAATAGAGATAAGAATGAGATACCCATAGATGCTTTCATGCACAATACATCACATAAACAATCACAAACAGGCATCATAATAATAATAGTTCAACAACAAAAACGACAAGTTTGCAAAGTAAACACACCAATAACAAGCCATCCACATGTTGGATGGTCATTGTGACACAAATAAAGTATGATAGATAAATGAGTAGTCAACTCTACTCCTTGGCATCAACCTCCTCCTCAACAAAGGTAAGACTTGCATTATCCATTGCGGTCTTGTATTCCTCGACATTTGCGATCAAGGTCTCTACTTTGGCTTTGAGAGCCCTCTTCTGGGAACGAAGCCTCTCAATCACCGTCTGCTGATGCTCGAGCTCGAAGTCCTTGGCCTGCAGTTCTTCAGTCATATCCCGAATCCTCTTGTTCCTATCCTGGACTCGCTTCTCTTGACTCTTGAACTTTCTGTCCTGGCTCTCGAACTTTGCCTCCATCTCCTTGACTATCTCATCTTGCTCCGTGAAGAGCTTGTCCTTCTCACGAAGCTGCACCTGGAGTTCGTCATTGTTGAGCATGACGTTGGTCCTATCAGTGTCCACATGCCTAATGAGAGCCTCTAAGTCCTGGAGGTATAGGCGAATCGGCTCAGCTGTATCCCTCGAAGTGTCCTCGAAGTAGATGGCCTCTCCATCCTCATAACGTCTACCGAAGACGTGGAAGTGAGTACCTCTAACCTGTCGAGAGTGTCTCCCTAGCAGACGTCCTATCAGATCCGGCATGACTACCTCAAGGCCTCTCTCCTTGTCATCGTGCATGAGCTTGAAGATGATAGCCTCCGTGGTAGGCTCAGTCTGGCGTCCGGGCTGATTGACCTTGAAACCCCAAAGGTCTTTCCTCTCAAACTTGGTGAGGGGAAGCACCATGATGGTAGGAAGAGGAAGATTGAGAAAAGTAGTGAGCTCAATAATACGAGGACCAAAGCGAGTTCCCTGGAACTCCTCAACAGTGCTGATGGTAACATTAGGCATCTATTTATAAGATAGAAAAAGTTAGAACAACACAATTTAAGATAATACACAAGGCAAAGCATCACATACATATCCTTGTAAATCAAAACACACAAGTCATGGCATACATGGATCCATTACAACAACCAAGGTTCAACTTATTTTAAGCAACATTTGGAAAATAAGGTGATAGGTGGTGGTCCAACTAACGAAGTACGTTTACAATCCTATCTCACTGGATCTGTTGGCTAACATAATGTTTCTAGAAGCAATCAGTCTATCTTGCTCACATGACTCCATCACTAAGTCTATAATGTCTCCTCTTAAGGTTTGGTTGGTAGCCTCCAACTCTTGAGTATTTTTCTTCTCTTCCTTTAAGTCATTTTGGAGGTTGAGCATTCTGCACTTGACTCTATCACCAAGTTCTTTGATGGTCCTCCAAGCTGCATCCCTTGTTGAATCAAAGAATGTAGTGTGCACCACTGAATTGGTGAACATGCAGAATCCTGATTCCTTGTGGTTGTCTTCCTTGTTTTTATACAAGTGAAGTTGCACCCACCAGTACTCAACTCCTTCATCCATCACAGGAAAACCTTTGTACACAGCTGCACCATGTATTTCCATTGCAACCATGAGGTCCTTGAGAGCCTTGGGAAATTCTGTCTCACACTCCAAAGTCATTGTCATGAGTGGTCCTTTCCTTACGACTTCGTTGATGGAGTTCATCTACAAATATAGATGAGAAAGAAGATTAGAAAAGTTTACGAGAAGAATAGACAAGTGTAGAAGTTGTTGAAAATTTTCCTTAGTGGTTTCCAATCCTAGAGTCATAATACTACAGGCAACATAGTGCTCTGATACCATCTGTAAGATCCCTCCTTTATAAAGGAAAAGGATCCCTGTGATTGCAATGCTAGTCCCTGGATCAATGCTAGCATCCACAGTTTAAGATAAAGTACACATAAACAAAGGTCATTATTACAGTCATTCCAGAGACAACATAGTCTTTACAACTCCATGGCCAAAGGCCTATTACAAGAGTTTAAATAAGTAAATAGATAAAAGTCTTCATCTTCATGTGCCATAGGCAAACATGTTGAGTGTAGACTCATGACTCCTAATCCTCATCAGAGTAACCTGCAACATCACAAGTTACAGCCACAGTGGGTCAATACATTGGAATAGTATTGGCAAGTGATACCTTAGTATAATTTTGGTGGACTAGATAATATATGCAATTTGGCTAAGTGTAGCTTAGGCTTGCTTTGCTCAAGATAGGTTTTGCCTATTAGTTGAAATCACTAAGTTTTTCTTTGTCAAAACTTTTCCCAAGGAACCACCAATAGACATTGAGGTCCTTCACCCTTGTTCACCCACAAGTTTTACTTAGAAATTTGGATGAGGAGATTCTTGATAGATTCCATGTCTTGATGCTCAAGTTGTCCTTTTCCAGGGACATGGCTAAGTACTTAGATTCTTCCATCTGCAGAGGTGGTGCACTTTCCCCACAAGCCTTGATTTTCACCAAGACAGGACCTTTCAGAAGCCTTCCCTTAGACCAAATGGACGCGTTCCAACCTATCATCCCACTACCACCAACTGTCCAAATGGCTAAGTTCTAGCAACCTATGTGATCCTGGCAGAGCCCATATTGCCAAGTGGCTGCACTAGAAGCTTCTTAACATTTGGCCTCTAAAATCTCTTTGTTCCTGGGTGGCTTTCCACAAGTGAGATACACAAGGTAAACCATAAAAATGGGCCTTGTGTAACCACTCAACATAAACAATTCCTTCCATTCCACCCAGGTGTTTCATTTACTTAGTTGTTTTATTAGGCAAAACACAAGTCCAAAGACTTAGAAATATTTTATCGTAGCATGTATATTTCACCACCCTTGGGTGCTACTAGCTAGACTAAGCATGGCATAGATAAGCATCTTAACTTAGAAATTTCCTAGCAATTCTACAACTACTAGGATTTCCCATCATGGCATATAAGCAAAATATAACATGCAAGACTAGCAAAATAATTCTAATGCTTAGTAGAAAACATAGGGATAAAAATATCATGAAGCACCACTTGCCTTGGTAGTTTGGAGAGTAGCTACACTCCTCACAATCACAATCACTATTGGCACCAAAATCTACACAAAGAATCATAGCCACAAATCACATACAAAACATATACAAACAAAAATATATGAATGCATGCAATATGATATGTGATGATTTTTTTAAAACTCAACAAAGCAAGTGTACAGTAATGGTTCATAAACAAGTTAAAAACTTGCCAAACAACATTTATTTAAACCTTAAAACATTTCTCAAACAATTCACATACTCAAATTAGCCCTACACATGTTTCTGTAAATAAAATCATTTTAACAGAAGCAAAACATTAAACACATTGCATAATTAGAAAGGGCTTGTTCTCCTGATTCCAATGGTATAAAATTTGTCAAATTCTAACATGGGAATCAAAAGTTATAGCCAAAACAAATTCAAACATCTAATGGATTTATATCCTGATTTTAAACCTAAACTCTAGCCACACGTCTTAATCTGATTGGTGCGTACCGGTTCGCTCCGGATCGCGTCTGTGAGCCGTTAGATCTACTTAACCTGCACGGCCCAGATCTACCCATAACGTTTCGATAAGTGATCTAATTTCACGCGTTGGATCCAGATCCAACGGTCCTGGATCAAACGACCACAGCTAGGCAGCGCTGGCGGTGGCTACTGGTGGCGGCGTGCTCGGCCTACGGCGGCGCGGTGCTACAGGTGGCTCCGGGGTCGTCGGAGATGCTTACCAGAAACGTGACGATGCGCTGATGCTCAACCTGGCGACGACTTGGCAAGGGGCGCACGGACACGGCTGCACGGGCTTGTCGGAGTTGCTGTCAGCGTTGGGCTCGGGTGGACGACGACGTTGGCGACGCTCCTGGTCACCCTAGCATGGACAAACGGCATCAGGAGATGCGCAAGACTACGACGAACATGATCGTGTGAATTAGAGGCGAAGGGGAACAAAGGGCTCACCGAATTTTATCGCCGGAGTTGAGGACGTCGTCGGAACCTTGCTGTGCTTGTCGAAGACGACGACCTGGGGCGGTATAGAAGGAACCAACGGTGTCAGTAGGTGCGCAAGGAAGTGGCGAGGCTGTCTGCAAGAACCAGAGGAAGAGGGGCGCACGGGACTCACCGGAATTGGTCGCCGGAGTGAGCTCTGTCTGCGGCGGTGCGAGGAGGATTGCGGCCAGCCTGGGGGCGTATCTGTCTGGCTTTGTTGGGGGAAATGGCCGGGAGGGGGAGGTGGTCTTATAGCCAGAGCGGGGGCGAGGATCGTGCGCGGTATCAAGGGAATTTAAGCGAGGAATTAACGCGGCAGTGAAGGGCGGAGGAAACGGCCGGCGACGTGGTCGTGGGCGCGATTTGGGGAAGATGAGGATGAGCTGGCGAGGTCCACTAGTCAGTGAGTGCAACAGAGAGGGGGTGGGGTCGTGTGGTCAGTGACCTGGTGGGCTCGTCTGCGAGTGAGAGAGAGAGAGGAGGAACCCGGGTGGGCTTAATGGGCTGGATCCGTAGCTGGGCTAGATAGGTGGCGCTGGCCTTTTTCCATTTCTTTTCTCCTTTTCTTTTTCTGTTTTCAATTTCAGGAACCAAATTCAAATGATTTCAAAATCTGTTTGAATTCAAATCTTTTTAGGATTTTTGTAGTGTGCAATAGTCACACCTCTGGGCATAAAACCAAGTGGTTACTTTGAATTGGCTTGGTCACTTGGAATAAAATAAAATAAGCAGTGCATAGCACTAGTTTGAATAGGTTTTGAAATTGGTTTTCAAATCATATTGTTTTGAAGTTTTGGTTTAAATCTTAGCAATCTAGCAATACAACCTGAGAGCAATAAGACAAACAAAGTTTGGTTTCTTGAATAACAATCTCCCATTGGAGAGTAACATTTGTTTCAAATGCTGATCACATAAAATAATGAGCTCATATGCTCCTGTTTTTGAAATGATTTGTTTGAAATGAACTCTATATGATCATGGATGCATGGATGATATGCATGAGTTTGAAACATAATTTTAGGGATGTTACAACCTCAAGTTGTAACTCGGGGACTGCCTTAATGAAATTTGTCTTATTTAGCATTTATTTTATATATGTCGGCTGGCTTAAATTTCTTAATCCTTAGGCCGTATTAGTAATGTGTCGGCAACAAAGGCCAACTCTTCGACTTGCTGCTGTCCAAAAAATAGGCTTCATGGCAAGCAAGAGACATGTTAGCGAATGATAGACACATGAAAAACGACTAAGAGAAGAAAAATACGCGAGCCAACTCATGTTTTTGACTAACTCTTGTACTTTATTTATTTCTTTATCTTATTGAATCACTTTGGACTAACTCTCGAAATTTCTAAGTATTGTTATTCGGTTTTTTGACCTCAGACTCATAAGTCAAACATCAAAAATGGTAGACATGAGTCGGGTCACAGAATTGAGCGAACAAGAAAATGAAACTCGGAGACTCCGCCCAAAAGGATCCACTATATACATGCATATCATTAGCAAAATGACTTGAACTGTATATTACATCTGCTCCTGGCATACCTGGGATTTAACGAAATTTAATGTTTTTTGCGCTTAAGGAGCAGCAGACGCCGAATCACCACTAACTAGAGGGGGAACAATAGCTTCCGAAGTAGGGGTCTCCAAGGTATGAACCCTGGCCTCAGTTGAGGGAATCTCAGTTTCGGTTGAAGGAACCTCGGCTTCGGGACGGGATGTTCTGGCTTCTGTTTAAGGAACCTCAGCTTCGATATCGTGATTCTAAGTTTCTTTGTGGCTGTCCGAGCTTCTGGCCTCTTCCTCCGGGTCCTCTTCTTCATTGTTGGCATCTTCTTCGGCCTCCTCTTCATCATCCTCTTCAACATTCTCTTTGACATCGTCCTCGAGGAAACTTGGACATTCATTCCACCCTTGAGTGTTGGCATATTAGATCAGCTGGTAGGTCGGGCTTGCCGACGTGCAATGAACTCCAGATCAGAGATCCATGGCAAGCCAGTGCCCATATTCTGCAATGTATCTAGGCAGATACCTTCATACCATGAAAGCACGAAGGTCAAAGCAGTATCAGCACCTGGTCGCCCTGCAGATTCCCTCCAGAGGTTAAGTTGCGTCTCGTGGTCCATCAATCTATCGGCATGTGTTGTGACATGCTCAGCACTCTCTTCTGTCAGCCAGAGGACATT
The DNA here is from genome assembly GCA_916181665.1 of Avena sativa. Lineage (NCBI taxonomy): Eukaryota > Viridiplantae > Streptophyta > Magnoliopsida > Poales > Poaceae > Avena > Avena sativa. The sequence continues at coordinate 146,132,033 of OV702283.1, read as the reverse complement.
GAAGACCCGAATGGCCGCGTCCATGAGATCAACGCCAAATTATTTCACTGGCTTTGTGCTAGCTGCCAAACTGATAAAACAGTGTTCAATGCTGTAGGCATGGGCCGGGTCATTGGATTCACCACGACGAAGCCGAGCCTTCACCACAGTCTTGGCACTTCGGACCTTGGACTCTGGAAAATTTTCTGAATATAAGTAAACAGACAGATCAGTAAAATAAATCATCCAATGTCGGATGAGAACAGAAAAGCAACAAAGAAACTTACGATGCACGATCAAGGTTATCCGGTTAAGGTCGGATAGCCAGCGGCATGTTTCCTAAGTTTTTCCTAAACAGACTTAGCCGTAGCCTCGGCCATTTGGATAAGCTCCTTGTCCTTCTCCAGCTGAAGAGTCATTCAGTCTTTCTCCTCGGTGAACTCTTGGTCGAGCTTCTCAAGCTTAGCTTGCTGGGTTTTCTTCAGAGTTTTGACCTCAGATCGAAGCTGAGCTATCCCGTCGTCCTTCTCCTTAAGTTTGGCTGCATGATCTCTTTCTTATTCGAAAAAATGGATCATTAAATCAGGCATAGAAATGCAGTCTTAATGATATTCTGCAAAGTATTTTAATTTGGCTAAGCCAAGATAAAACTCATGAGGCAATTCAGACAAAAGCAAAAAAATGTGATATAACATTGTCGAGGTGAAAATGCCGAGATACCTTCCAGCTTGGTGATCTTCTCATTAAGCACCTTGTTCTTAATGTCTATCTTGGATGTTCAAGGACGAGTCAAGAATTAGCTCGGCTAAATAAGTACGAAGGAAGTATCGAAAACAAAGGAACAAGGTACATACCAGTTTTATGTAGCACAAGTAGTATTTTCTTATACTTGGTACAAAGTTTCCTATGGGAGAAGAGCAGCCTTTGGAACTCGGCTGTACGCCGGTTATGAGCAATCTAAAAAAGCACAAGTGTTAGTTACTGAGATAAATGGATATTCAAAGCAATACTAAAGACCTGAATCAAGTAAAACTTGACCCGAATCTAGGTGGCTGGATATTCAAAGCAACACTAAAGATCTGAATCAAGTAAAACTTGACCCGGATCTAGGTGGCTGGATATTTAATGCAATACTAAAGATCCAAATCAAATAAAACTTGACCCGGATCTTGGTGGCTGGATATTCAAAGCAATACTAAAGACAAGTAAAACTTGACCCGGATCTAGGTGTCTAGATGTTCAAAGCAATACTAAAGATCCGAATCAAGTAAAACTTAACCCGGATCTAGGTGGATGGATATTGAAAACGCTACTCAAGATTCGAACCGAGTAAACCCGGTCCGAATATGGGCGGTGGGCCATTCGATGATAAGGAAACTATGACTTAGTTACTATGACTCGGCTATATACCCTGGCTATATTATATGTTAACCTAAGAGAGCATCTGGCCGAATGATAACTCATTCCACTGGAGGCTCGGAGACTAATGGCTATGTATTACATATGGTAAAAATGAGGGTGAGTCGAGTTATTTACCTCCATCATACGGCCGGCCTCAGCTATGACCTGGCTAGCAAGGTGCATCCTATCGCTAATCTCGGTCGGGCCAAATTTCTATGGCAATGGATTACTGCCAGACATGACCTCATCATAATCAGGGTTGTTCCAGTTATTGGCATATTCTGCAAGAGAGTCGAGGCTCTCGCCACTCGGCGTGTGCATCAGCACCATGCCCTTTTTAGCCGAAGCTTGCTTGGCCACCAGCGCAGCTGCCGGACTCTTGTGCATCACAATTTGCTGGCCACTGGCAGAAGTAGAGGCAGTGGCAACCTTTTGGAACATATTGGCCATAGAGGGCTGGGAGGCATATTCCTTGGCCTTCTTCTGGATCGGCTTGGTCACGGTTCCACTTTTCTTCCGCGGATTAGCAGACGAGGTAATTGGTGGTTGAGACTAGCTAGGACGAGCATCTTTCGATGAGCTTGGCGGAGGAGGCGATGGCGCGCTTGATTGAGACTTGGAGCATGGGCTCTCCCTTGGTTGCTCTTGTTGTCGAGTCTTAGAGAACACGAACGATGCTGGTACTACTGGCTAGAACTTGAAGGAGGTGCTGCTTGAGGAGTAGCTTGAGGTTGGGTAGAGGCCGAGGTAACTGGTACCTCGACATAAGATGGTTCAGCACCAGAGCTGCTGGTACCAAGATCCTCAGCAGTTGGCTGATCCGACATGGTAGTATCCCCGCCATCACCAGCGTCGACACTTTCTTCCTCCTATCGAGGCGGATTATTATTCGGCGCAGGAGGAGATTCACCTTGGGGCGGGCTTTGAACTTGATTATCCTCATGAACTGATGGCGATGGCGGCCTAGGGATAGGCGATGCCATGCTTGACCCACTTTTGAGGATGTTGAGAGGGTCACTGCTAAAGTAAAACAGATAGAAAATTGGTCAGACAAAGAAAGAGAGAAACAAGAAATACAGAGAAAAAGAGAAGCAAGAAATGCAAGGATAACTCAGAGGAAGGAACTTACGAGGAGATGTATGGCGCCACCTTTTTATTAGGAGCCCTCTTGGCGGCCCTCTTCACTTGCTTCTTGGGAGCCTCGTCCAGGGGATCAGATGGAGCGGCGCGTTTCCTCGCAGGCTGATGGAGGGGTTAACCTCTTGGGTGCCCGATCTTCACGGATCTCGTGGTCAAATCGATGGGAAAGCGAGGGGAAAGGGAGAAGGTAGCGGAAGCGAACACACACCTCGCGAAGAACACGATGAACACACGCAAAACTCACACGATACAAGGCCGATTGCTCCCGAACGGCGGCCACCGGTCCGATAGAATCCTCGCAAGGAAAGGTCGGTCAACGTGCTCCCTCAAATCCACATCGGAGAGGGAAGAACACCTTGAGGAGGGTCTTGACGACTTGGGGGCGAGAAACCGAGAACCCAAGGCCTTGTTCAACGATGGATGCGTGATGCAAAGTCCAATCGAGGTTGGTGACGATAGTTGGTCCCCTTGGTAAAGGGGATGAGGCAAAACTAGAGATTCCACAATGGGGGTTTTCTTTAGTCTATCATCTATGCCTAAGGGATACATGAGGGGTGGGGGCTCTATTTATAGGCCAACCACAAAACAAGGGTAGTTTGGGAATAAAACTAGGGTTTGGTAAGTAAAGGGGGATACATGGGCTGTGGCCCAACTAGTGCGCGCAGGCACTGCCAGGAGCGGTAGTACCGGACTTGGGACCGGTAGTACCGCTTGGTCCGGTAGTACCGCTCTGGGACCGGTAGTACCGCTTGCGGTCCTGGAGCTTCAGCTGGAGCCGTCTGTTGGTGGCGGTAGCAGGGGGCGGTAGTGCCGGGGCCCGGTAGTACCGGATCCGGGGCCGGTAGTACCGCCGGTGACAGAGAGCATTTGGCTTGCGCTGGTGTCGTCTGTTGCTGGCTGTAGCAGAGGGCGGTAGTACCGCCGGGCGGTAGTACCGGTCGCCAGGTCCGGTAGTACCGCTGGCGACAGAGAGCCTTTGGCGATCTGACTTCTTCCGCCTCCTCTTCCAAGCCTCCGTCTTGTCGGGCTTGATGCTCCGGGCTTCCTCCCTTGCCTCCGTACTGGTCGGTGTGAACCTATCATGAATATGTGATGGAGTATGAAGTAGCATACCATTCAATGGGGTAGGAAGTGAGCTTTCATAGAGGAACGGATTCACCTTTGGAGTCCATGGCGACTTGGCGTAAGTTGGAGACCTTGATGTAGTAACGACCGTAGGTCGGGCTGCATCATCTCCCCCCCCTTCAAAAAGAGTCGTCCTCGACTCTACATGCTCATCACAAAGTAGAAGCGGTCGAGAGACCTTCTTGATCCTGGGGTTCACCATATAGTCGTCCTCGGGAAGATTGACTTGACAACACTTCAATGTTCCTTCACCTTCCTTGAAGCCTACAAAGCTCACAACAAAAGCAAAGCAACACTCAAAGCGTAGCCAATTCATGAAGATTATTGCATGAGTCCTCAAGTAGAAGGAAGTCACCTTAGCTTGTAGAGATAGCTCGATGGAGGGTAGCCATAGGTAACTCTCTTCGGTTCTTCTTGTCAACATATAGTCCATAGAGGTTGATGTGTATGCATTTGTACCTTCATACAACAAAGACCAAGCAACATATGTTTGTGTGTGATAGAGGAGCATGTCATTTGTGGCATGTCCATTCTTGTTCACAACACGATTAGGACAACTCGAGTATAGCAAACGGGATGCATATGCAAGGTCAATGTGCATGGAAATCGTTTGAACATCATCCAAATGTGGAAACTCAAAAACTCCATATAACATAGAAGTGGGGCATTCAAAGCATTGGATCCAAATTTCAAACAACACTTTGATGCAAGAATAGGAGAATGTGGCAAAAACACACGAGGAAGAATGTCCCAAGCAACAACAATATGTGTGCGAACCAACCATTGGAAAGAGAAATTGTTTGACATGTTGGATGTCACACACAAATCATCGAAAGCAAATATCATGGGAAAATGAGTATCCCAAGCGGAAGCAAAAACAACATATTTGCAAACAAACCAAATGGAAGAGCAAGTGGTCCTTATGTTTGTTGCAACAACAAGACGAGATTCTTGGAAGCTCTCATGACAATACATGTTCTTAAAGGAATTGTGGTTGCACACAAAATATAGGGAAGAGAAAATGTTCAACATTTTTGTTGCAACACACAAAACATCATTATCTAGATGCGAAGAAACATGAATGTCACAAGGGGAGATAATACCATTAACATGCTTGCAATCATACCATAGGGAAGAGCAATTTGCCAACATGAAAGATGCAAAGCATGCAAAAGGTATCAGAGCTGGGTTCGATCTTGAACTCACTTGTGGGATGCTCTCTAGAGCTCTTTTTGTCAACTCGTGCTCAACCGAGGTTGACATTCTCGTGCGGGTACCTACACACATCATATGTAAAAGGAAGAACGTGTGTGCATGGTAGAGATACACATCATCCATCATGACGTATCTCTTTTTGTGCACATCACCATTAATGTCATTCAAGTATGAAATAGATGCATGGTGAGTATGCAAGTGGGGAACATGCTTATCATGGCCATCATCAAAATCTCCAAAAATTGAGAAAGCTATGGGGGCCATCTCATTATAACGCCTATAATCAACATCGTTGCAAGCAAAACAAGTGAAATAGCAAGCATTCATCTTATCGCAAGCAACCGGAGAAATTGAATGACTAGCATGACAAGACAAGTCCAAAGCAATTGGAGGATACACACAAGATGCATAGCATGGCATGTTTATGGCAATGAGTTCGCAATCAAACAATTCCACATGATCAATATTATGCAAAGGCAAATCATCACATGGGAAAGTGGATGAAGCATATGTAATGTCACAAGTATCATCCATAGCATGCATATCCTCACAATTCATCATGTCCACTAGTGGGATCATGGCATCATCAACACCCTTATTGTTACCATGTTCATACCTCTCATATGAAGTGGGTGTTGTGGAAGTAGTGGCCTCCTTGTGGACGACTTCATCTTCTTGATGTATCCATGGCGTAGCATCTACCATGTACATCTTCTCCATTCGAGGCATCATTGCTTCATGGCTTGGCGCATCTTCATTCATGGAACCTAGCACAACATAAGAAAACACACTAGAGGTAGAGGGTAAGTCGTTAGAAATCGAAATGGTCTCACTTGACCTATCAACTACCACTCTCAACTCACTAGGAGTATCACTCATGCCCTCCAAGTGGAAGCACTCAATCTCACATAAGGTGGAGTCACTCATGTCACTCTTGTTCTCACTCAAGTGGGCTAAGTGGCTCTCATACTCACATGGGATTGGTACCACATCATCACTCAAGCATATGGGGGTAGGCTCGGTTTCCTCAACTCCATGCGCCTCCTTTGGTGAAGGGAAAATCCCATGCTCACCATTCTTGACCTTGTCTCCTTCAAAGTTGGATGCCATAAGATGGGCATCATTGCTCGCCTCCATGGTCAAAGGGAAAATCCCATGCTCGACCGTCTTGTGGCCATCTTGTAGTAGTGGTGGAGGTAGGCTCATGCTATCCAACTTGGCGAAGTAGAGGTCTTCATTTTCCTCGGTCATGAGGTCTTCAAATGCAAGTGTAGTCGTTGAAGCTTGATGGCGTGGACGAAGGCTTTCTCTTGGTGCCATTTTGGTGGTGGCACAAGAAGATACAACGTCAAACCTTACTTTACCTTGGAAGATCGTATCGTACAAGTGGCCACACTTGAGAGCAATAAACCAAGCAAAGTGAAGTTCACGCGGAACACCAAAACCAACTACTAACCAAAAAAACACACACACAAGGCCTATGGTGGATAGGTATGGAAAGTGGCATGTCAAGAACCAATCCGAAATCAAGATGTTGTAATGGCAAGTAAAGAACCACAATGATCACAAAGCAAAACAAGTTAATCCACAAGATAGGAAATATGTACAAGGAAACACACACGGTGGGATAAATGGGACTTGTGCGACGGAGAAAGTGAGCTAAGAACCAAATGATTACCTAGCGAAGACTATAAGCTCGTGTCACACAAGTACAAGGAGAGACGCTAGTTCGATTGCACAAAATTGGTGGGCTACAAGATATGCACAATAAGTACCACCTATTTGATGTTCATCGAGCTTGCGCTTCCTATTCTATGAGGCACATGTATACTTCTTTCTTTTTCTCTTTTCCTTTTTTTTCTATTTTTTTTTATTTTTGTGTCACTCTTTTCTTTTTGTTTCTTTTTCACTTGCCTCTTCCTTGTGCCAACAACTATACAAGATAACTATATGAGATAGCGCTCACAATGTTTGCTCGGAATCTACAAGGTATCAAATTTGCATAGCCCAAGCAATCATAAGAGGAACTAGTCTCAAAAGGTGTTTGTTGCTCGCAAAGATAGTGGGGTTCACAAAGGAATGCAAGTGGGGAGAAGTCGCGGAATGTTTATACCTTTCGTCGACGATCTTCACCCTTTCTTGTTGGATTCCGCCTTGCTCACGGAACTTGGATGGAGTAGATAGCATGAACAATGTGGATGATGATGTAGAGCTCCTTCTCCTCTTCGAAACGAGCTAAAGAACACCAAAATCCGAGTTCGGATGCAAAAGATATGCTCAAAACGGTGAGAGGCTGAAATCTGGAATCTGCTGTTTTCTTTCTGTCTTGGGCGGTAGTACCGGATTTTGGTACCGCTAGGCGGTAGTACCGTAGATTTGGGGCGGTAGTACCGCTCGGGACAGAGAAATCCAGATCTGACGCGATTTCGCGAGTTTGGGGCGATTTGGGCGGAAAATCTTCAAGAAAAACGCCAAATCGACGGGGGAAATCAAGGAATTAGGCTATGGGAACGCAAAGGAAGGTAGATCAACAAGTTTAGCAAGTAATCCACGGATCAAAACCTACCAAAATGCACTCAAATCACAGATCGATCCAAAACACGAATTGGGGCTATTTTTGGTGAAATTTTCGAATTTATGGGGAAAAGACCAAATCGATGAGAAATCCGTGGCAACCAAAAGTTGCTGATACCAGATGATGGAGGGGTTAACCTCTTGGGTGCCCGATCTTCACGGATCTCGTGGTCAAATCGATGGGAAAGCGAGGGGAAAGGGAGAAGGTAGCGGAAGCGAACACACACCTCGCGAAGAACACGATGAACACACGCAAAACTCACACGATACAAGGCCGATTGCTCCCGAACGGCGGCCACCGGTCCGATAGAATCCTCGCAAGGAAAGATCGGTCAACGTGCTCCCTCAAATCCACATCGGAGAGGGAAGAACACCTTGAGGAGGGTCTTGACGACTTGGGGGCGAGAAACCGAGAACCCAAGGCCTTGTTCAACGATGGATGCGTGATGCAAAGTCCAATCGAGGTTGGTGACGATAGTTGGTCCCCTTGGTAAAGGGGATGAGGCAAAACTAGAGATTCCATAATGGGGGTTTTCTTTAGTCTATCATCTATGCCTAAGGGATACATGAGGGGTGGGGTCTCTATTTATAGGCCAACCACAAAACAAGGGTAGTTTGGGAATAAAACTAGGGTTTGGTAAGTAAAGGGGGATACATGGGCTGTGGCCCAACTAGTGCGCGCAGGCACTGCCAGGAGCGGTAGTACCGGACTTGGGACCGGTAGTACCGCTTGGTCCGGTAGTACCGCTCTGGGACCGGTAGTACCGCTTGCGGTCCTGGAGCTTCAGCTGGAGCCGTCTGTTGGTGGCGGTAGCAGGGGGCGGTAGTGCCGGGGCACGGTAGTACCGGATCCGGGGCCGGTAGTACCGCCGGTGACAGAGAGCATTTGGCTTGCGCTGGTGTCGTCTGTTGCTGGCTGTAGCAGAGGGCGGTAGTACCGCCGGGCGGTAGTACCGGTCGCCAGGTCCGGTAGTACCGCTGGCGACAGAGAGCATTTGGCGATCTGACTTCTTCCGCCTCCTCTTCCAAGCCTCCGTCTTGTCGGGCTTGATGCTCCGGGCTTCCTCCCTTGCCTCCGTACTGGTCGGTGTGAACCTATCATGAATATGTGACGGAGTATGAAGTAGCATACCATTCAATGGGGTAGGAAGTGAGCTTTCATAGAGGAACGGATTCACCTTTGGAGTCCATGGCGACTTGGCGTAAGTTGGAGACCTTGATGTAGTAACGACCGTAGGTCGGGCTGCATCACAGGCCCTTGGCCTCCCACAGCAACAGGGGGCACCTCGTGCACCTGGCCAGCCGGATTATCTGGAGTACAAGGAGGCGGATAGGCATATGAGAGAGGTGCCGGGTTGTATACCTTAAGGATCTCGCACTCTTCCGAATCATCATCGTCAGGTCACTCCTTAAGGATAGAAGCCTTACCCGAGGTTCGGCTAGAGCCTGAGTCTGGGATAGGCATGAACTCTTCGAAGTCCATCTATCCCTCGTCCGAGGTCTCCTGATATTTGCCTGAAGTAAGGGCAAGATTCTTGCCATCCGTTGTAGATTGCTCCTGAAATTTCTAAGGCAAAAGACAAATAAAAAAGATAAATAGGCGAATAAGTCGAAGTATGTGTATGACTCAGATAAAATAACTCAAAAAAATTTACCTGAGGAGGGGGGTAGCTCGGCAATAGGGATTCATGCCCCACGTCCAGTCCTCGGACATGTCCGTCTTAAAGATGGAATTGACGTGCTTCCGGATCTGGTCATCATCTAACTCGACCGTTGAAACCCGGTTTAGGTCAAGTTGTCCGCTCATATAGCATATCTTGTGGGTGCACTTCTGGAGCGGGCAAATACGGCTACTGATGAAAGCAGCAATGAGGTCGTCACCGCATAATCCGGCCTTTGTCATCTCGATGAGCCGCTTCTCAAATGACTAGACAAACAGATTTGCCTTCTTCGGGTCAAGGTCCCAATTATTCTTCGTGGAAACGCCGACTGAGAAGGGGGCAGCCGGATCATGTTTTATTTCCTAATGTTCTTCAAATAGAAGAAGGATTTGTACAACTTCTTGAACGACTCGGGACATGTAACTCGGGGGAACACAGAGCTCTTCCGAGGTGTGATTGAGGCTGCTCCGCACTGGGTGAGGGATTTCTCAACAGGGCGCAGATCCTTATTCAGCACTACGTTGGCCCTAATCTGGAAAAACTTGGCCTAGAGTTAAACTGAGTGCCAGAGGCAAAAGTATCCTTCCATCACCGAGATGAACGTCGAAAGTGAGGCTATGGAGTTAGCCGACGGATGGTGGGGCTGAAGGCCAAAGGTTTCTAAGAACCTTGGCGAAGTCACTAAGTAGGAGGCCAAATCCTCGGGAAAAGTGAGAAACAAACACTACGAACTCACACGCTTGCACGTTCGGGATAAGCTCCTTGCCGGGGAAGCGGCAGGTGACCCCAGATGGGATCCGGTGCGTCCGAATGAGCCAATCAATCTCCGCCTGGGTGACCTTGGATCCTTGCCAAGATCCCCACTGGGAGGTTGTCGTCCGCTCTTCGTGCTCATCGGTAGTGACTATCCCACGCAAGATCGCCATTATTTCTTCGGAGGAACTGCTTGAGTAATACGTGCTTATGGCGGCAGGGGGATTAGATTGCCATGGACCCATCACTGCGACGGAGTGTCAGAGGCGTGAGCGACGGAGTGGGGCCTGGGTGGAGAAGGCGAGCAACACGGCGGCCTGAGCAGAGGTAGAGGGCAGCGCGGTCGCGGGAGTAGAGCACTACTGTGGCATCGCTGCAAGGAAGAGGAAGAGGATATGGGAGCGGGAGAAAGTGAGGAAGGGTTTCCCCCGCTCCCCTATTTAACCGCGTCACAGGCTAACGATCACGGGATCGTGTGTGGGTGACAGTTCCGTTGTGCGTCCGTGTACCCCGCGGTGGCAATCATGTGATGGATCCACACGAATGGTTACACAGTGAAGAGGTAAAGCAGCACGCAGTGATACGTCGTAAACGTATCTATAATTTTTTATGTTCCATGCTTGTTTAGTATCAACTTTGCTATGTTTTGGCTACACTTTAAGGTATTTTTATACATTTTCTAGGACTAACCAATTAACAAGATGCCGCAGTACCAGTTGCTTGTTTTCTCCTTTTTTGGTTTTAGAAAAGCTAGTAAGGAAATATTCTCGTAATTGGACGAGACAAAATCCAAAGTCAATATTTTACCGAGGAGAACACAGATACCGAAGGGGGGCCACGGGGTGGCCACACCCTAGGGCCGCGCGGCCCAGGGAAGGCCGCATCGCCCTATGGTGTGGAGCCCTCGGGCGCCTCCATGCCTCGCCTCTTCGCCTATAAAGTCATGCCGATGCAGAAACCCTAAATACCCGATCAGATCTTCATGAAACCATCCATAGACGCCACCACCATCGTCCCTAGATCAGGGGGTATCTGAAGCTCTTACCGGCACCCTGTCGGAGGGGAGAGATCATCCTGGAGGCCTTCTTCATCACCATGCCAGCCTCCAGTATGATGCGTGGATAGTTCACCCTTGGAGTATGGGTCCATACAGTAGCTAGATGGTTGTTTCTCCTCCTTTGTGCTATCATGTTTAGATCTTGTGAGCTCCGTTCATGATCAAGATCATCTATTTGTAATCATACATGTTGTGTTTGTGGGGATCCGATGGATATTGAGATACTATGTCAGATTGATTATTGATTCTATCATGTCATATTGATTATTGATTCTATCATGTATGTATTGTTTGTGATCTTGCATGCACTCTGTTGCTAGTAGCTATCTTGGCCAAGTAGATGTTTGTGACTCCAAGAGGGAGTATTTATGCTCGATAGTAGGCTCATGCCTCTAGTAATCTAGGGAAGTGACAAGAATCTCTAAGGTTGTAGATGTTCTATTGATACTAGGGAAAAAAACAATCTTTTGTTCATGGAACAATTGTATTGTTTACTTTACACACATTGCTTAATGCAGCTATCCGTTGCTTGCAACTTAATACTGGAAGGGGTTCGGATGATAATCTGAAGGTGGATTATTAGTCATAGATGTAGTTGGATTATGGTCTATGTATATTGTTGTAATGCCCAATCAAATCTCATAGGAATCATGATGTCTAGTATCTGCATTGTTATACTTTCTCAACCTGTCAATTGTCCCGCTATAATTTGTTCACCCAGCATGTTATCTATCTTAAGGAGAACACCTCTAGTGAACTGTGGACCCCGGTCCAATATTTACCATTGATACATCATCTACTGTTACCATTTATTTTCTACCATAAACTATTACCTTCCACACTATACGTTTAATCCTTTGTTTTCAACAAACTAGTGAGATTGACAACCTCACTGTAAGTTGGGACAAAGTGTTGAGTTTGTGTTGTGTAGGATTCCAAGTTTCTAGCAACACCTTGGAGTTGTTTCCTTGCTCCTACTGGTTCGATAACCTTGGTTTCATAACTGAGGGAAAACTTGTTGTTGTGTTCATCACACCTTACTCTTGGGATTTCCCAACGAGGCTCTACAGTCAACTGAGCAGCATCAAGATTTTCTGGCGCCGTTGCCGGGGAGTTAAGGACAGCTTCAATCTCTTCCTCCTCGTAATTCACCTTTCAGGGAGAAAGAAGATTCTCGTAAGGGGAGTCTCTCACAACCAATCTCTTTACTTTGTTTTTGTTTTGCTTAGTTTCTTTTGCTTTGTTTTGCTTGTTTATTTCTTTCAAAAATACAAAAAAAAATAGTTTCATTTGGTTAGTTTTTTCTTATCAAAAATACAAAAAATTAATTCTTACTATAGTTGTTGGTCTGTTATTGCCTTGCTTTGTCATGATTTCCATCAATGGTTGGTTTCTTTGAAACTAGTTCTTATTGGCAAGGTAGGTTCACAGAAGAACAAAAATATTATTATAAGGAACACCGCTTGTCACAAAAAGGGAAGCACTTATGGGAACAAATTGATAAATTGAATACCATTGCTAGAAACGTGTGCTCTACTTATAATGTTACTTATTGCTTTGATAAATCTTGTTGCTGTAGGATGTAACACCCTCAGAATCGGACCTATGCAAGTTTGAGCAAAATTCGCCAAAAACCCGCATAGAAACGATTCAAAGGTGCCCACCAGGCACTTTCGTGCGGGTGGAAAACGAAGTAATAACATTACACAACAGTCCTCGATGGGACCCACAGAACAGATATATAACAGCGACTCAAAGAGTCAAGAATACAGAGATAATATACAAAAATCCAAATCACCTTGAAAACGATAGAGCGTCCAGCTACGGACAAGATGCAAATGGGGCTAAGAGCCCTGAAGAATAACCAATGGCGTCCATAACCCTGCCCAGGCCAAGCCGGAAGGGTAACCCTGCTAACGACGTCGATCTCAAACCTGCTTAAACAAAAGGGGTGCCGACAAAGGGCAAAGGAAAAAGAAGGAGCGTCAGTACTGAGGCCAGTACACGGCGAGGCTAGAATTCGGCGGTCCTCGCCTACATAGGTATGGTGGACTGAAGCGGCAGCGGCAGCGTGCACTAAACAGCCTATAGAGACTCGATCCAACTGGTGGCAATCAGAGAGGGGTAAGAAGGACCTATTCGGAACCAACCGGAAGCTAACACCAAACAAACCCATCCTGGTGTTTCCCCTCCTCGACACCGATCGAGGAAGTCAACCGAGGAACTCACACAGTTGGCAGTTTTATTTATTCGGTTATCGTTGCAGCAATTACTAGTCAGGTTAAAGATAGTCGTCCTGATAAAATAAGCAGTGGGCACTTTTAGTTAACCATTCCGTTGTAGTTGCAACAATTACTAATCAGATACAGATAGCATGAGATAAACCCAAAACCCAGCAGTTGTTGGTACTTTTATTCAGCCATTCCGTTGTAGTTGCAATACTTACTAGTCAGGTACAATGGTCGCAAGCGACAATCCAAACAAGCAATTGTTGGCAGTTTTATTTAGCCATTCCGTTGTAGTTGCAATATTTACTAGTCATATCAGATACAAGTCAATTTATAACAGTAAACTTTAGTTATAGTTGTCTATGTTCGAGATACTGTGCTCCAAGTCGTCCATAACCGCGGACACGGCTTTCAGAAAGTTTTAACCTGGCCGGGGTGCACAAATAGCAACACACACACGATCAACCTCGGAAAAACCAAATCAAAACCCAACGAGGTCTTCACGACAGAGCAATCACAAGATTCAGAAATATTTCAGGGGGCCACCCCATTGAGTAGATCCGCAACGAAGTAAGCTAGCTCCGAGACGGACTCAAGGTTTGCGTCAATGGCTGTAAGCGACTGGGAACCCGAAAACTCGGGGTGTCGATACCGCGTAATCACTCCGCTTACCTAAACAGTACAGTGTGCTATCTGTCGCACAATTTAAATAAAGCAGTAGCATGGCATAAGTACAGGATCGTAAATAAAACCTCAAACTAGTTTGTGGCCCCAAGAAATAAGACGGAATCAAGCTCTGGCTAAGGGGGGCCCATACTCCCCATATGTGGATAGCGCGATAAATCAAGGAACAGGTATCAAGTACTCGGGGTCCTACGGGACACAAGTGGGCGTTCGGAAACCAAATATTGTCTATCACCCACCGATGCCTCTGCTTACTTCAATTTTAGTTGTTAAACAGGAATTAAAGTGAACAATAAGTAAAACTATGCTCATCTCCAACATCAACATGCGGCAATTCATCAACAACTGTGACACTTGACAACATGCAGCAGCACTTAAGCAAGCGACTACGACGCGCAAGTCCAAATATCTACCAAACAACAGGTAATAGGATGTGTCCAAGGCAATATAAGGCTGCAGGGGATATCACAGGTACGGAAACTAAAGCATCGCAACACAGATAGCAATAGATCAACAGGAGGGAATAAATACTATAAAAGTAAGATAGGTAGAAAGGGGGAGATGCTCGCCTGAAAACATTGCCGAAGGTTCCAACGAAGATCGGGGCGAAGCTCACATCAACTCATCGGCCTTATCCGCGAAGAAGCAAAACACTAGAATAAACACCGGATGCAATATTTAATACAACGGCAGAAGATCAGCATGATGCATGTATGATGCATGACATGGCAAGGTGCGATGCAATTAGGTCATATTAAGCGGAACCGGGGTCCCGACATTTAATTAGATGGTGCAAGTTATTTAGAACCCCCACAATTTAGATGTTGTTTTAACATGGCAGAAGATAGCACCGGGTTCGCTACACAAATTTAAATGAGGCCAATATAAGGCTAGATTTGCCCGCATATGGGCCCCATATTTAATTATGAGGTGAATCGGCATAAGTCCCCCAAACCACAGATATGCATGCAAGGATGGCAATTCAATATGCAACAAGTTGTTATTATGTTATAAAATAGGGTTCCGGGAAGGGGTTCACACATTAGGGTTCGGCAGATCTTGGGGTTCCGGGGTTCGGGGTTGGTCTCAGGGTCCAGGGTCCGGCGGGTTCGGCGAGATCGGGTTCGGTATGGGAGGAAGGTCTTGTCGCAACCGGATAGCCGGACTTGGTTGACGTCGGGGGCGCATCGGATTCCGCTGGTCGCTGTCGTTCTTGTCGGGCCCGCGCATCAGGTCGATCTTGGCGTTCAGGATGAAGACTTGTCGTTCTGCGTCGGTGTCCTTACCGTCCGTGTGGCGAACTTGGCGTTCCGTTTAACGACCTTGGCGTCCTTGTCGGAGTTCTCGGTGGCGATGTCGGTCTTGGGTTCGGCGCCGGCGGATCTGGGCGATCTTCAAGCTCGGTTCCTGGCGTGGCCCTTGGATCACCGGGATCGGGCTTCGGTTTCCATGAAGGGGAGCGTAGGACTCCGGATTGTGGTCGATGGAGATCTCGGATGGCGCCGGGGGTTCACCGGATCTGTCTGTTCGATGTCGATCTTGGCGGCCACTTGTCTATGTTGTTGTTCTCGGTATCCCTCACCCAACACAACTAGAAGGACACGAAGCCAGCAGAAAGGTGGCCTCAACGTCCAGATGCTTGCAACTTGCCAACATCCAGAGACAACACGGTCAGGGGCTCCATAGGCGCACAGGGCAGGCCACACGGAACGCTGCGGCGACTGCGCCAAGGCAGGCTCAGGGTCGGCTCGCCGGCGACGGACGCGCGCGAGCCCGCGCAGGACGACGTGGCCGAGGCAGAGGGGACCGGCGGGGGCGGTGGAGGTCCTGGGGCGAGCCGGGGCGCGGAGACGGGCCCGCGGGGCGACGGCGGCTCGGGGGCGAGCAGGGGGGGTCCGCCGGAGCGGGGCCGGCGACGAGGACTGAGGGGGCGGCGCGGGAGGTGAGCGGCGGCGGGCGAGGCTCGGAGGGGCGCGGAGCTACGCGGGAAGGATGAGGGCAGCGCGCGGCGGGAGCAGAAGGAGGAGGGCGCGGCGCTCAGGAGCGGCGCTGCGAGCAGAGCGGGCGGGCGGCGCGCGGAACGGGGAGCTGGGCGAGCAGCGGCGGCGGCGTGTGGTCGCCGGGGGAGAGGCTGCGCGCGCGAGGAAGAAAGGGGACGGGCGGGGGAGGTGGGTGCCAGGCGTGGGTCGCGTGCGGCTGGCGCGGTGCTGCCGCGTGGGTGGGCCCAGGGGGTTGGGTGGGGCCACGGGCTGGTCGGGCACGCGGTTGGGACACGGTGGGGAGTGGCTGGCGAGTGGGCCGACGCGGTGGGGCCCAGAGGCGTGTGGTGTGTGCGTGGCAGGCGCGTGGGGTGCGCGTGCGTGCGTGTGGCGTGCATGTGTGGGGTGTGTTTGCTGGATGGGAGTGGGTAGTGGGGCCAGGGGGTGGGCTGAGTGGGGGAGGTGAGAGAGAGAGAGGGAGGGATTAGGTGGCAGGATAGGATTGGTTGAGGGGAGGGAGAGGGTGAGGTGTCACTAGGGGATTGGGTGGGGTGATGTGGAGGGAGGGTTTGGGTAGATTAGTTGGTAGGTTTAGGAATAAGGGGGTGGACCGATTATATTTTCTGGGGTGGTCGTTCGGGTCATTCGGCCCGTTCGACTGCCCCACTAAAATAATTAAACTTTTTATTTGTTTTGTAAAGAACTTTTGCAAATAGTTTCATACAAACAAAGTATCCGGCAGCACCCGGGGTTTTGTGTTTGAACAAAGAGGGGCGTTTGGAAAACAAAACAAGTTTATCTGCAAATAGTTTTATGCAAACAATGCATGATGATGACGATGCAATGCACAAATTCAACGCGATTTTCTAGTAGTGGTTTTGCGGGATGCCACATAGGAGGTATAAACACCTCCCTTTTTAATGTGAGTATAATGATATTGTTACCATATCTTATTATGTTAAAGGAAATTATGACTTTTATGATGTGGAACAAATTGAAGAATTTATTGCTTGGAAGGGTGCATTTGAACTTGCTAGTTTGCCTGAAAATATTGATGATTCACCTTATAAAAATAAGGTTTATGATATACTTAAATTTTGCTTTGATAATTACAAGGAAGAAAATGGCTATATTCTTGAATATATTAATAGATGCTTTCCACAAACAGAAGAGACTAATGCCTTGCAGGAGCCTATGGAAGAGGAAATTGCTGAACCTGAAAGCTCATTAGATGAAAAAGAGGAGGAGAGTGATGAACAAAAGGAGGAAGAATGGATTAGATACCCATGCCTACCTTCTAATGAGAGTAACTCTTTATCCCTTACATTATTTGATTGTCCCCCATGCTTACCAAAGGAGGATGAATGTTATGTTCCTGTGGATTCTTTTGAAATATCTACTATGGGTAAAACTTGTGATAATAATTATGCTCCTGTTATCTATGACAATCCTTTATTTGTGCCTAACTTTGAAATGCATGGTACTAAAGAGTTTTGCTTAGAAAATGTGTATGATAAAGCTCTAAATGAGTCCTATATTGGTTGATATTAATTGTACTATTGAAAATGAGATTGGAGGGGTCTTGACTTTATCTTGGAACCCCATGCCTCTTGAGAATGATCAGTCATCTTGTTATAAAATTGTTAAAAGTGGGTTTGATTTTAATCCCACTATTTTTGAGCTTGATAAAAATTATGTGTTTGTAGATCATGAAAAGCATACTTTATGTGATAGTTATATTATTGAGTTTATTCATGAGGCTACTGAAAATTATTATGAGAGAGGAAAATATGGTTATAGAAGTTTTCATGGTACTGAAACACCTCTCTATGTGCTCAAAGTTTTGAAGTTGCTCTTGTTTTATCTACCCATTCTTGTTACTATGTGCTTCTTTGATTTATTTTCTTACAAGATTCCTATGCATAGGAAGTGGGTTAGACATAAATTTGTTTTCAATTTGCTTCTTGGTGCTCTATTTTACTTCAATTCATATTTCTTATGTGAGCATCTTTCTGTGCCTAACTTAAAGGCGTTAAAGAAAAGTACTTAGTGGGAGATAATCCAATAGTTTTATTTGAGTCTTGGAAGTTATTACTTCTGTAATAACCTCTCCTTATCCTTTTTTTGTGGTTTTTGTGCCAAGAATAACCTCTAATGAGAGAGAAGTAAGATTTGGGGAAGTTGCTGTCCCGAAACAGATTTGTGTGCTTCACTGTAAAAAATCCTGAAAAATCCCTGTATGTCGGATTGAGCTGTAATTTTCTGATCTTATGACCCAGGTTGTATCTAACTTTAGTTAGTTCAACACCTTTTGATTTGAGCAACAGAAGGTCTTCGAAAAAATATGTTTTTACCTGCTGGTCTGTTTGACAGATTTCTGCCATTATTTGCATTTGCCTCTTAATCAGTTTATTTTTGAGTTCTTCTTTATCACTTGAGATTTTTAAAGGAATTGCTACAGTAGCTTGTGTTTTAATGGAATTTCTACTTGTGTTGAAACTAAACCCAAAGGCCTATTATCTTGAATACACTAATGTTGCTAATGAAGATTGTGTGAAGTTTTATATGAAGGAAATTTTCAAGTGTAGGGGAAGAATGATGTGATTAGATGAAGAATGGACAAAATCTCAAACTTGGGGATGCCACCCTGTGTCACCCCAAGAAATATTCAAGAGGTACAAGCGTCAAAGCTTGGGGCCCAAGGCATCCCTTCTTCATCAATAAAAATCTCAGGTCTCTTTTTAGACACTTTATTTTTATTATTTCATGCACTATTGTGTTGTTCTTGGAGCGTTTTAGTTTTCGTTTTTGGTTTTCGTTTGTTTAGTTTGCTTGACTAAATTAGTTGGACCCCGGCATTCGCTCTTTTGTTTCAAATAAGTTGATTGGTGTTGGGAAAGAGTAGAAAGTTTTATGCTTTAGTGGTACAAAGGGAGCTTGTTTTGACTATGGCTTAGACTTTATCATGTAATGCTAGATGTTGTTTTGACCTTATGCTTAGTGATTATTGATGCAGCATGACTTGTTCCAAAAAATTGATATTGCTTCATGTGCCTTGAAAGAATCATGCGTTGTTTTAGCATACAAAAGCATAATATTGTGGTATTCTCCTTTGATGCTTTGTTTGGGTTGACTTGGCACATGCTTACACCATGTTATGACTATGAACCAGTTACCTTAGCCTCTATGATCATTTAGTTTTTGACTTGTGATACCGATTTATGCTTTGATTGATAATGTTTTGTCGTTCTGCATGATTATGGCCATTATTGCTCTCTTAGTTGGTCGCTCCCAGTCTTTTGCTAGCCTCCACTTGTATTGAGTAAGCTCTACTCATGCATCCAACTCCCAAGAAACCAAGTTATTCCAAAGAGTCCACTATAAATTCCTATGCATGGTGTGGTACACCATTCCAAGTATATTCTTGTTTTATCAATCTTCCAAATTAAACTTGTTATGTGAAAATTAGTGATTAAAGATCTCACAAACTTAATGGCACACTTTATTTTTCTTACCCCTAATAAACTTGAACCATTGTGTCATCTATGTTGTATATGCTTGCACTTATAAGTTGGGAATTAGAAGAACCATGCTGTCATGGGGAACGCTTTCAACACATGTACATGTTACCTAGTTGATATCATGATCTTTTGTTTATGGATGTCGGCAGTGTGAAATAAAAGGGGAGCATGTAAGTTCATGGAGTATTATATACGTGTTAGAGAAACGCCTGGGCCGCTAGCCTAAGCCATGCCTAATCATGGTGGAAACTTGCAGCATCACCATAGTGAGCAATCCATGAAGCATCCTTAGAAAAATATAGAAAAAAAGAGAGAAAAAGAAGAAAAAATATGCACCATTCTCATGGTAAATAAAAGGATCACTGAGATGCTCACTGTCTATTGCCTTGTCATTTTGATATGGGAGAGCTCCTGTGTCATGGGGCAAGGTGTACCCCGTTGGCGGTTCTATATGATACACATATACTTACAATGACAAGAACTTGCTTGTGACTAAAGTTGAGTAGCATGAGGAACAACCCTCGTACTCAAGAGACATGAGATTGTTAACTTATGATTTGTCAAGCATATACTCCATACTTTGTTCACTTTAACCTTAATCACTTCAAGAGGCTTATGATAGGGGCAATGAGAGCTGAAAGCTAATAAGTACCATAATTTTTGGAATCTCTTTATGAAACTTGAAATCCCTGCTTCCCTGTGAAGGGCCTTTCTTCCTACTTTTATATTGAGTCTCCACCTTCTTTCTTTATGCACCAATTAAGAGAGCATAGTTGTCATTCTTAGTTTTATGTGCATGGTCCCAAAACTTATTGATTGATTCATAATGTTGATATCGCTTGTTATTGAACTATTTGTATCTAGTCACCCTTATGAACTTTGAAGTTGTCCTATGCATTTATGTTTTACTACTCCATGAGGGACAAGCTGAATAACACTTTGCTATGTTTTCTATATGTGAAACAAACAAACATCTCTCAATGCATTATTATTCATGATCTTTGTTTGTCTTTTCATGTTGCAACATAGTTGATATGTCTTATTGTTAGAACTACATATTTCATGCTCATGTTTAGAGTACTTTGATCCCAGCTTTCAATGCTTTGCAAATAGATTGATCAAGATTGTGATGGTGCATCCCACCTCAAAAAAAATTTATCACTTACTCGAGGACGAGCAGGAGTTAAGCTTGGGATGCTTGATACGTCGTAAACGTATCTATAATTTTTGATGTTCCATGCTTGTTTAGTATCAACTTTGCTATGCTTTGTGTACACTTTGAGGTATTTTTATACATTTTCTAGGACTAAGATATTAACAAGATGTCGTAGTGCTAGTTGCCTGTTTTCTACTGATTTTGGTTTCAGAAAAGCTAGTAAGGAAATATTCTCGGAATTGGACGGGACAAAAGCTAAAGTCAATATTTTACCAAGGAGAACACAGAGACTGAAGGGCAGCCAAAGGGGGGCCACGGGGTGGCCACACCCGAGGTCCGCACGGCCCAGGGGGTCGCGCTTCCCTATGGTGTGGGCCCCTCGGACACCTCCCTGCCTTGCCTGAGACATTAAGCATGTGACGACCGCCATGAAACACTGCACCGGCCTATGCCCTCAGCTATGCACGTAGCCCACTGCAACAACGTTGGCGGAGGAGCCAGACCATGCCGCTCGGTTCCCCTCACCGGTGTATAAATAGAGGCCCCCTCCGCCTCAATTCACCACACCATCTCACTCCCCACTCCTCACGAACCTCCCCGATGCAGAAACCCTAAACACCCGATAAGAACTCCACGAAATAGTCCATAGCCGCCGCCACCATCGTCCCTAGATCAGGGGGTATCTGAAGCTCTTCCCGGCACCCTGCCAGAGGGGAGAGATCATCCCGGAGGCCTTCTTCATCACCATGCTAGCCTCCGGTATGATGCGTGAGTAGTTCACCCTTGGACTATGGGCCCATACTGTAGCTAGATGGTTATTTCTCCTTATTTGTGCTATCATGTTTAGATCTTCTGAGCTCCGTTCATGATCAAGATCATCTATTCGTAATCATACATGTTGTATTTGCAGGGATCCGATGGATATTGAGATACTATGTCAGATTGATTATTGATTCTATCATGTCATATTGATTATTGATTCTATCATGTCTGTGTTGTTTGTGATCTTGCATGCTCTCCGTTGCTAGTAGCTATCTTGGCCAAGTATATGCTTGTGACTCCAAGAGGGAGTATTTATGCTCGATAGTAGGTTGATGACTCTAGTAATCTTGGGAAGTGGCAGGAATCTCTAAGGTTGTACATGTGCTGTTGCTACTAGGGAGAAAACAACAATCTTTTGTTCATGGAACAATTGTATTGTTTACTTTACACACATTGCTTAATGCAGTTATCCGTTGCTTGCAACTTAATACTAGAAGGGGTTCGGATGATAACCTGAAGGTGGATTATTAGTCATAGATGCAGTTGGATTACGGTATATTGTTGTAATGCCCAATCAAATCTCATAGGAATCATGATGTCTAGTATCTGGATTGTTATGCTTTCTCAACCTGTCAATTGCCCCGCTGTAATTTCTTCACCCAGGATGTTATCTATCTTAAGGAGAACACCTCTAGTGAACTATGTACCCTGGTCCAATCTTTACCATTGATACATCATCTACTGTTACCGTTTACTTTCTACCAATAACTATTACCTTCCACACTATACGTTTATTTTTTTGTTTTCAGCAAACCAGTGAGATTGACAACCTCACTATAAGTTGGGGCAAAGTCTTGAGTTTGTGTTGTGTAGGATTCCAAGTTGCTAGCAACACCTTGGAGTTGTTTCCTTGCTCCTACTGGTTCGATAACCTTGATTTTATAACTAAGGGAAAACTTGATGTTGTGTTCATCACACCTTTCTCTTGGGGTTTCCCAACAAGGATCTATAGTCAGCTGAGCCGCATCACGCAGTGGCCCTCACAATAAACCAAGAGGCACGAGTTGAATTGACCGGTCGCAGGGATATGTGTTAGTGTGTGCTAGTGATCACTGTAGTGGCCCTTAAAATGAGGCAAGAGCAAATCATTGTCGTCCACGTAGGATGGTATGAAGCTTACGAAAGAAGCTAAGTGAAATAACTCGGATAGAGCAAAATGACCCGGCGAAAGAGATGAACCTCGGACTAAGCCGACAAGAGTCACAACAATGGAAAAGTTAAGAGATATCTCGGCCAAATGATAAGTTATCTTGAGACGGCATAAAGATATGCCGGCAAAATGAACAAAGATCCGGATAAGAGTGAACCTGTTGTGGTCTTGCCAGCTAAAGCTGCCAAACCGCACCAGCTTCGGGGACTAATGTTGGGGGGATGACCCCAGGTAGGGTCAAGCTAAGGTAAAAGGGCAATGCCCACCGAGGTATTGATTGGTCCAAGGCATGATCCGGCCAAGGTATAAGAGGTTTGACCAAATAAGGGCCGGGTTACCCTAAGCTGAACAACATTGGGTTGACTCGGCCAACATATAATGTATGTCAGCACGATGTCTAGATCACATTGTGTTTGCAGGTATAGGCTTGGCCGAGTTATAAGGAAGAAGGCCAAGTCATGCGATGGCTTGCTTTGGAAGGAAAGAACGAGCCCCAAGGTTAAAACTATCCTCTGTCTCTCCCTCAGGAATCCACATAGAGACATATGCTACAGACAAGGGCCAGAGGGACAGAGAGACAGAGGAGATGTCACAGAGGTGCCAGTCCTAGAGTCCAACGTTCACATGTTGTGGGTTGTGGGTCTTTGCCATTGACAGAAGGGTGACGGGGAAAGGAGGCCACCGAATTGCCCTTTTGGGAAGAGCATATTCCAAGAATATGCTGTCTAGATCAGCCCTAATTGTTAGCTGGACACCCCTTTATAAGGTGATCCAGGGCCTCCTAGAGGAAGGATCGATTCATTTGACACTTAGAGAAACCCTAGAGTGGAAGAGAGCGGAAGTATCATATTATTCCTCTCTCAGATACTGCTCAAGGAGCAAGTGTAAACCACAGTTGATCTAAATACAAGAACTTGAGCGCATTCTTCGTGTGTAGATCCACTATGCTATCCCTCCCTGGATCCCACTAGTACACATTGGCCCCATCTTTAGCCTACCCATGGCATCTTTCGTGCCACCACCACGACACCATGCTTGGCCGCCATGGTTCCCCTCCTCGCCCACTGCCCGAAGGAGAGCAGTGGCACCCATTTCCACATGTACCTGGACCCAAACACATATACTCGGAGTGCTTCGACATGGAGTGGATCGAATCTAATGACTCTGGCGTAGCCAACACCAAGGAGCTAGGCTGGGCCAGTTCTGACCCCGAGTCCGAGGAGCCACTCGAACATCGGGTGACCAACCGCCGTATTCGACGTGAGCGCCAACAAGCGCTTTCGTGGCATCTAATACCCCACGGGTCGGCTTACCGGACAACCGGCAAGCCTTACGGGTGAGACATCTTCCGTGAAGTTTTCCTGCCAGAGAACCTCCGGCGGCAACAACTCGACAATGTCCACATGTGTTTCCTCTGGGCATTACGAAGATACACCAGCGATGCTGAGTTGCATGCTAGCCACGACCGAGCAAAGTAGGAGGCCGAGAAGCAGCGACCGAGATACAACTGGCTGTTTGACCTATGGGGTGTCGCCAGAGGGCCGCCGCTGCTCTGCCCTCCTGGCGAGAGCAGCGCCTCCGGCCGCCGAAGGCGTTAGTTTTTATCTTTTCCTTATTGATGTTTTGAATGTAAATTTAAGTGTTTGAACGTTTGATTTTTTGTATGGGGGGCACAACTTGGAGCTATCCCCTCCCCCCCCCCCCAATTCGTGAACTTATCTGACGCCCCCATACGGTCCAAAATCAGACCGTGTCGAATGTCGTATGGGGGACGAGTGGAGATGCCCCCATACGAAATTTGGTGCAACCCTTTTTTTCCCATATGGGGGATGCTGGATACGTTAATAAATTGGGGGGCACTGGCTCCAATCCGTGACCCCAATACAAAAAAATCAACAATTTTTACAAGTTTGTTTTTATAAAATCAAACAATTAATTTTACAAATTAAATATAGCAAATAAATAATTCAACATACAAATTTATTACAAGGTCATGAAATTAAACAAACAATTCAACATATAAACAAACAAAGGCAAACAAAGGCAAACAAATATAGCAAACAAATAAACAAACTAGGTGGATCCTTTGAGCCTCCACAAATGATCCACCAGATCATCTTGTAGTTGACTATGAGTAACTTCGTGCCGGCTAGCGAGAAAAAAAGCAAACACAAGTGGCACTTGGTGATCAACATATGCAAGGGGACCTTAGCGATAATGCGGTTCTGTGTCAAACACTAGAGTCTCCCGGTCGTTCTCAATGATCATGTTGTGCAAGATCACACATGCAGTCATGACCTCCCAAATCTGATCTTTTGATCAGGTAAGGTCATGTTACTTGACAATGGCATATCAAGCTCGCAGCACACTGAATTCCCTCTCCACATCCTTCCTGCAAGCCTCCTGCTATGTGGAAAACCAAGCTTTCTTTCGTACAGGCACAAGGTTTTAGGTTATCTTAACAAATGTTGACCATCTTCGTTAGATGCCATCTGTCAAGTAGTAGCCCTTGTGATACTGGTGGCAATTGATCCTGAAATGCACTGGAGGAGCTTGCCTTCAACAAGCTTGGCGAACGCATTTGAGCACTACAGCATGTTGATGTCATTGTGTATCCTGCCATACTGAAGAAAGCATGCCAACTTCACATATGCTAATCTGCCACAGCCTCAAGAACCACATTGCACGATCCTTTGTGACCTTTGTACGTGCCCTGATGCGTGAATGTGCAGTTCTTCCATGCCTAGTGCATACGGTCAATGCTTCCAAGCATTCCTGGAAAACCCCTTGTTTCATTCTATTCCAGGACCCGAGCTATGTCTTCTGCATTAGGTGATCTCAGGTTATTTTTCCCATACACTGCCACAATTGCCCTGCAAAACCTGTACATGCAATCGATGGCTATGGACTCGGCCATGCGAAGGTAGTCGTTCTGTGTGTCTCCAGGAATTCCATATGCAAGCATCCGGAGAGCAACTGTGCATTTTTGGATTGTGGAGAAACCAAGTGTGTCGACGGCGTCTCTATTCAGTATGAAGTAGTCGTCGAACTCTCTCAATCTTCAGGAAAAGCTCCCGGCTCATTCTGAAATGGTGCCAAAATGTGATGTCGACAAGTTAGTCGGCATAGAGCATGCAATAGCCTTCCATCCTTTGCCTCGGCTTACTCTTGCGCCGCTCGGGCTTCGAACCCTAGCATACGGTTTCTCCTCGATGCCGGCCATCATGCCTAGGAGGGAAGAGATGATCATGATATGATCGTCGTACCATACGGTGTCTCAGGCGCCAGCAGCAATGGCGACTTCGTCATCCATCAAAGAGGCTAGCATCTCTTCCTTGTCTGAATCCATGCCTTTTGCAAACCACCGAACACCTAGTGGTCAAGGCGGCTGATGGTGGCTTAGTTGACTGTAGAGCCTCGTTGGGAGACCCCAAGAGAAGTTGTGATGAGCACAACAACAAGTTTTCCCTCAGTTATGAAACCAAGGTTATCAAACTAGTAGGAGCAAGGGAACAACTCCAAGGTGTTGCTAACAACTTGGAATCATGCACAACACAAACTCAAGACTTTGCCTCAACTTATAGTGAGGTTGTCAATCTCACTGGTTTGCTAAAAACAAAGGATTAAACATATAGTGTGGAAGGTAATAGTTGCTTGTAGAAAGTAAATGGTAACAGTAGATAATGTATCAATGATAAAGATTGGACTGGGGTGCACAGTTCGCTAGAGGTTCTCTCTTTAAGAAAGTAACATGTTGGGTGATCAAATTACAACGGGGCAATTGACAGGTTGAGAAAGCATAGCAACGCATATACTAGACATCATGACTCCTATGAGATTTTATTGGGCATTACAACAATATACATAGACCTTAATCCAACTGCATCTATGACTAATAATCCACCTTCAGGGTATCATCCTAACCCCCTCCAGTATTAAGTTGCAAGCAATGCATAATTGCATTAAGCAATGTGTGTAAAGTAAACAATACAATTGTTCCATGAACAAAAGATTGTTTTTTTGTCCCTAGTAGCAACAGCACATCTACAACCTTAGAGATTTATATCACTTCCCAGATTACTAGAGGCATGAACCTCCTATTGAGCATAAATACTCCCTCTTGGAGTCACAAGCATATACTTGGCCAAGATAGCTACTAGCAACGTTGAGCATGCAAGATCACAAACAACATAGACTTCATAGAATCAATGATCAATCTGATATGATAGAATCAATAATCAATCTGACATAGTATCTCAATATCCATCAGATCCCCGCAAACACAACATGTATGATTACAAATAGATGATCTTGATCATGAACAGATCTCACAAGATCTAAACATGATAGCACAAAGGAGGAGAAACAACCATCTAGCTACTGTATGGACCCATATTCCAAGGGTGAACTACTCACGCATCATACCGGAGGCTGGCATGGTGGTGAAGAAGGCCTCCAGGATGATCTCTCCCCTCCAGCAGGGTGCCGGGAAGAGCTTCAGATCCCCCTGATCTAGGGACGATGGTGGAGGCGGCTATAGACTGTTTCGTGGAGATCTGATTGGGTGCTTAGGGTTTCTGCATCGGGGTGACTTTATAGGCGAAGGGGCGAGAAAGGGGCCACCCGAGGCACCTACACCAGGTGGCGGCACACCCTAGCGGGCGCTCGCGCGGCCCTAGGGTGTGGCAGCCTCGTGGACCCACTTTGTCTCCCCTCTGGTCTTTGTGTTCTCTCCAAAAAAATATTGACTTTGGCTTTTGTCCCATCCAATTCCGAGAATATTTCCTTACTAGCTTTTTTGAAACCAAAATCAGCAAAAAACAGGCAACTGGCACTACGACATCTTGTTAATAGGTTAGTCCGAGAAAATGTATAAAAATACCTCAAAGTGTAGATAAAGCATAGCAAAGTTGATACTAAACACGCATGGAACATCAAAAATTATAGATACGTTTACGACGTATCAAGCATCCCCAAGCTTTACTCCTACTCGTCCTCGAGTAGTTAAGTGATAAAAAGAATAATTTTTGAGGTGACATGCACCATCACAATCTTGATCAAACCATTTGCAAAACATTGAAAGCTGGGATCAAAGTACTCTAAACATGAGCATGAAATATGAAGTTCTAACAATAAGACATAGCAACTATGTTGCAACATGAAGGGATAAAAACAAAGATCATGAATAACAATGCATTGAAAGACGTTTGTTTGTTTGTTTCACATATAGAAAACATAGCATAGTTGTATTCAGCTTGTCCCTCATGGAGTAGCAAAACATACATGCATAGGACACCTTCAAAGTTCATAAGGGTGACTAGATACAAATAGTTCAAGATCAAGCAATATCAATATTATGAATGAATCAATAAGTTTTGGGACAATGCACATAAAACTAAGAATGAAAAATATGCTCTCTTAATTGGTGCATAAAGATAGAAGGTGGAGACTCAATATAAAAGTAGGAAGAAAGGCCCTTCATAGGGAAGCGGGATTTCAAGTTTCATAAAGAGCTTCCAAAAATTATGGTACTTATTAGCTTTCAGCTCTCATTGCCCCTATCATAAGAATCTTGAAGTGATTAAGGTTAAAGTGAACAAAGTATGGAGTATATGCTTGACAAATCATAAGTTGGCAATCTCATGTCCCTTGAGTACGAGGGTCATTCTTCATGCTACTCAACTTAGTTCACAAGAAAGTTCTTGTCATTGTAAGTATATGTGTACCATAGAGAACCGCCAACAGGGTACCCCTTGCCCCATGACATAGGAGCTATCCCATATCAAAATGACAAGGCAATAGACAGTGAGCATCTCAGCGATCCTTTTATTTACCATGAGCATGGTGCATATTTTTTTTCTTTTTCTCTCTCTTTTTTGTATATTATTTTTTCTAAGGATGCTTCATGGATTGCTCAGTATGGTGATGCTGCAAGTTTCCATCATAAGTAGGCATGACTTAGGCTAGCCGCCCAGGCGTTTCTCTAAAACATATACATAACTCCATGGACTTGCAAGATCCCCTTTTATTTCACACCGCCGACATCCATAAAAATAATATCATGATATCAACTGGGTAATATGTACAGGTGTTGAAAGTGTTCCCCATGACAACATGGTTCTGCTAATTCCCATCTTATAAGTGCAAGTGTATACAATATAGATGACACAATGGTTCAAGTTAATTAGGGGCTATAAAAATAAAGTGTGTCATCAAGTTTGTGAGAGCTTTAATCACTATTTTTTCTCATAACAAGTTTAATTTGGAAGATAGATAGAACAAGAATATACTTGGAATGGTGTAACACACCATGCATAGGAATTTATAGTGGACTCTTTGGAATAACTTGGTTTCTTGGGAGTTGGATGCATGAGTAGAGCTTACTCAATACAAGTGGAGGCTAGCAAAATATTGGGAGCGACCAACTAAGAGAGCAACAATGGCCATAATCATGTAGAGGGACAAAACATTATCAATCAAAGCATAAAGTGGTATCACAAGTCAAAAACTAAATGATCATAGAGGCTAAGGTGACTGGTTATAGTCATAACATGGTGTGATCATGCGCCAAGTCAACCCAAACAAAGCATCAAAAGAGAATACCACAATATTATGCTTTTGTATGCTAAAACAACGCATGATTCTTTCAAGGCACATTAAGCAATCTCAATTGTTTGGAACAAGTCATGCTACAACAATAATCACTAAGCATAAGGTCAAAGCAACATCTAGCATGACATGATAAAGTCAAAGCCACAGTCAAAACAAGCTCCCTTTTGTACCACTATAAGCATGAAACTTTCTACTCTTTTACAACACCAATAAAATTATTTGAAACTACAGAGCGAAAGTAGGGTTCCAACTAATTTATTCAATAAAACTAAGCAGACGAAAACCAAAAATGAAAACTAAGACGCTCCAAGAAAAACACAACACTACATGAAACAATAAAACGAAGTGTCTAGAAAGAGATCTGAGATTTTATTAATGAAGAAGGGGATGCCTTGGGCATCCCCAAGCTTTGACGCTCGTACCTCTTGAATATTTCTTGGGGTGACATGGGGTGGCATACCCAAGCTTGAGATTTTGTCCATTCTTCATCTAATCACATCATTCTTCCCCTACACTAGTGCATTCAAAATAATAAGCCTTTGGATTTAGTTTCATCACAAGTAAAAATTTCATTAGAACACAAGAAACTGTAGCAATTCCTTTAAAAACCTAAAGTCATAAAGGAGAACTCAAAAACAAACCGATAAAGAGGCAAATGGAAATAATGGCAGAAATCTGTCAAAACAGACCAGCAGGTAAAAACCGATTTTTTCGAAGACCTTCTGTTGCTCAAATAGAAAAGTGTTAAACTAAAGAAAGTTAGATAAAAACCTAGGGCATTTAATAAGAAAATTACATCTCAATCCGGAATGCAGAGATTTTTCACGAATTTTTACAGTGAAGCACAAGAATCTGTTTCGGGACATCAACTTCCCCAAATCTTACTTCTCTCTCATTAGAGGTTATCATTGGCACAAAAATCACACAAAAAGGATAAGGAGAGGTTATTACAGAAGTAATAACTTCCAAGACTCAATAAAAATATTGGGTTATCTCCCAAGAAGTACTTTTCTTTAACGCCTTTAAGTTAGGCACACGAAGCAAGAATCAAGGATTTTCAAATAAAGAAGCATTAACATCAAATTTTTCTTTAAAAGGAGAATGTAACTTATCTCTCCTTATAGGGAAGTGTTATATAAATTTCTTGAATGGGAGTTGATATTTAATGGTGCCTTCTTTCATATCAATAATGGCACCAACAGTTCTAAGTAATGGTCTTCCCAAAGTAATAGGACAAGAAGTATTGTATTCAACATCCAAAACATATATATCAACAGGG
This sequence comes from Avena sativa, assembly GCA_916181665.1. Classification (NCBI taxonomy): domain Eukaryota; kingdom Viridiplantae; phylum Streptophyta; class Magnoliopsida; order Poales; family Poaceae; genus Avena; species Avena sativa. The sequence goes on along the minus strand of OV702283.1, from coordinate 146,101,697 downwards.
ACATAGGCATTGTTAACCATAATAAGAACATCATTAATTCTCCCCATAAGTTTCTTTTTATCATTATCATCAAGTGGAACATCTAAATAGCAATCTTCCAAAGGTGGCAAATCAAGCATTTCATAAATCTTTTGAAGCATAATAGAGACACTAGAACCAAGGTCACATAAATCTTTGAGATCAAAATAATTCACTTGCATATTAATGATGGGTTCCCAACATCTTGTAACTTCTAGGAATAGAAGCTTTGTGTTTCAATTTTTCCTCTTTAATTTTAATGAGAGCATCTGTAATGTGTTTTGTGAAAGCCATATTCATAGCACTAGCATTAGGACTTCTAGCAAGGTTTTGTAGGAACATAATCACTTCATAAATATTGCAGCCATCAAGATCAAAATCAAACTTAGCATCACAGGTAGTAGACTTATTGTTTCCCATAGTTCGGAAAATTTTAGCATTCTTATTGGGTTTAGGAATTGTTGTAGAAGGAATGGGGACTTCTTGTGGTTTGCTAGCATTAGCACTAGTGGTAGTAATAGTACAAATACTATTGTTTCTAGCAATTTCATCTTCTTTTTCCCACTTAGCATGCAATTTAGCTGACAGTCTAACATTTTCATCAATAGTAACTTGTATGGCATGAGCGGCAGCAAAGGTATTTTCCATGGTTTCAGGTTTAGCAGCCATTTTATTAATCAAGGAGGATTGTGCTTCAGACAAAGATGAAATATTTTTCTCAACATTCAAAAGCTTTTCCTCCACATTCTTGTTGAAAGTAGTTTGTTTACTAATAAAATCTTTAAGCATGACTTCAAGTTCAGAGGGTGCACTTCCATTGTTGTTGTAGGAATTTCCATAAGCATTACCGTTATTGGGAGGATATGGCCTATAATTATTATTACCAAAATTATTCCTATAGGCATTGTTGCTGAAATTGTTATTTATAATGAAGTTCACATCAACTTGCTCTTCTTGAGCAACCAAAGAGGCTAAAGGAATATTATTTGGATCAATATGAGCTTTTCTATAGAAAGTAAACGGTAACAATAGATAATGTATCAATGATAAAGATTGGACCGAGGTCCACAGTTCACTAGAGGTGCTCTCCTTAAGATAGATAACATGTTGGGTGAAAAAATTACAGCGGGGAAATTGACAGGTTGAGAAAGCATAACAATGCATATACTAGACATCATGACTCTTGTGAGATTTGATTGGGCATTACAACAATATACATAGACCGTAATCCAGTATTAAGTTGCAAGCAACGGATAATTGCATTAAGCAATGTGTGTAAAGTAAAACAATACAATTGTTCCATGAACAAATTTTTTTCTCTCCCTAGTATCAACAGCACATCTACAACCTTAGAGATTTCTGTCACTTCTCTAGATTACTAGAGGCATGAACCTACTATCGATCATAAATACTCCCTCTTGGAGTCACAAGCATCTACTTGGACAAGATAGCTACTAGCAACGGAGAGCATGAAAGATCACAAACAACACAGACATGATAGAATCAATAATCAATCTGACATAGTATATCAATATCCATCAGATCCCCGCAAACACAGCTTGTATGATTACAAATAAATGATCTTGATCTAAACATGATAGCACAAAGGAGGAGAAACAACCATCTAGCTACTGAATGGACCCATAGTCCAAGGGTGAAATACTCACGCATCATACTGGAGGCTCGCATGGTGATGAAGAAGGCCTCCGAGATGATCTCTCCCCTTCGGAAGGGTGCCGGGAAAAGCTTCAGATCCCTCGATCTAGGACGATGGTTGCGGCGGCTACGGACTGTTTCATGGAGATCTAATCGGGTGCTTAGGGTTTCTATATCAGGGTGACTTGATAGGCGAAGAGGCAAGGCAGGGGCCACCCGAGGTGCCCGCACCAGGTGGCGGCGCGCCCTAGGGGGTTCCCGTGCGGCCCTAGGGTGTGGCAGCCTCGTGGTCCCAATTTGTCTCCCCTCCGGTCTCTGTGTTCTCTCCGGAAAAATATTGACTTTGGCTTTTGTCCCGTCCAATTCCGGGAATATTTCCTTACTAACTTTTTGAAACCAAAAACAGCAGAAAATAGGCAACTGGCACTACGTCATCTCTTTAATAGGTTAGTCCCAAAAAATGTATAAAAAATACCTCAAAGTGTAGACAAAGCATAGCAAAGTTGATACTAAACAAGCATGGAATATAAAAAATTAAAGATACGTTTACGACGTATCAGCTGCTATGTGACGGGCTTCGAGCTACTCAGAGGCGGAACGATGTCAGTGAAGCGGGCGAGGAGGTGGCTCGAGAGGGCGTGGGGAGTATTTTCGGCGGCTGAGCAGGTGGTTCTAGCGGACTGAACACCAACAACGGCGAGGGGCGGTAGCGGCGGTGAGCTGCTGAGGTGGCGGTCGTTTGGGAGAGGAAATGTATATTTGGCGACTTTGTAGGCGCATGTCACCGACAGGGTTGGCCCACATCGATTTCAGCTCCATCCGGCACTCGTGCTTGCCCCCCGTGGGTTGGGTTTGGCCTAGAGGCGGATAACAAAATGGTCCGCGTCGGGCAGAAAAGAATTGGGGGCCGGCTGGCCATGATTTTGAGCGCCAGCACCCTATAGCTCTTTATGGGGCTTTAGGGACCCCAAGTGGAAATGCTCTTAACACAAAAATTTGAGCAAACAGAACATAAACAATGGCGACCATTTGAATTCATACAAAGTTTGCATAGTTTTTGAACAAAAGTAACCCGAAACCGGTACATCTGAATTAAATTATCCATAATCTACCGATGGTCAAAAACACTGAGGTCGAGGCTGCCATCATTGGCATAGCCCCATGCCTCGTCAAAGATGTTGCCCTTTGGCTCTAACTTAGGAATGAGAGCGGGCGCGTAGGTGACGGTGGCGCTTTTAGTGCATATAGCATGTCAGCGAGGTCGATGACAGTGTTGTTGTCTTTCGCGGACCACCACTACGTGAAATTGTTGGTGGCTGGCAGGATTGTGTTGAAGGAGGCCACCCTGATGCCCCTTTCCTAACACGTAGATGGGGTCATTTGGGTCCACTGTAGGGTTCGCAGCATAGAAAACAAAAAATTTCCTACGATGTGAACTATATACCAAGATCAATCTACTAGATACAAACAACGGGCGGATGTATATCCGTAGAGAACATACCCTTGAAGACCGACAAAGCTTAACGAGTTCAACTCGTGGTTGATGTAGACGATCTCTTGCCGATCTCAAGATTGAGAGGAAGTCCTAGCGCCGCAAATCAGCAGCGCATCCGTCCTCGCACACACGTTCGAGGCACCGAGCAACCTCTGCCTCCTCGCTCCAGCGATGCAGCGGAAGCACAACTCTTTCTTGCCGAATAGCCACCGGGAACATGTATCTCGCTAGTCCGAGACCATGGGGGATAAATTCTAGAGGGGGAGAGAGATCCTTCACGAGGAGGTGTGAGAGACAAGTGAGGAGGGGGGCTCCTTTTATAGGAGGAGGGGGCACCCAAGGGGGTGGCCGCCGGCCATGGGGGCTGCCCCCTCCCCTCCTTCATTCATGTGGGTGGACACTCCACTCACAAAATGCCCTTTAAAATCCCTCCACTCAAAAGTCCACTCAAATTCCCATTAAATTTCCACCAAATTTAATGCAAACTCTCATTAAATAAAACTCTTTTATTTTATTCAGAATTTTGTCAATTACTTTAATGACAAACATTCACAAATAACCCCTTGCTAGAATTCTATTTCACATGCATAACCACTTTATGCAATTTCACCCGAAAACCTGTTTCGGTATCTAGTGAAATAAATTCCTGCGCTTGTTCATTCTTTCGGCATGAAACATTTGCTCCAATTGGATGTCGGTGTCTCTTAAGTGTGTCACCCTACGGTTCGTGAATAATGCGGACATGATCGAGACCCCTCTCGGATCAATAATCAGAAGCGGGATCTGGAGACCCATACTGACTCCCACACATTCAACGATGACTTTCTTGTGATCGTCGGAACCTTTTACGCTAGTATCTTAATCCCTTTGTTTCACGATATATTACATGTCCGAGATTCGATCATCGGTATCTCCATACCTAGTTTGATCTTGTTACCGACATGCACTCTTTTCTTGTTCCTGTGATATAACATTCTAGTGATCAAATCACTTGCTTGCAAGCTAATCAATGTGATATCACCGAGAGGGCCCAGAGTATATCTATCCGTCATCGGGATGAACAAATTCCACTCTCGATCCATGAGCCTCAAAATAACACTTTATTAGTTCTGAATCCATCTTTATAATCACCCTGTTACGGTGTGACGTTTGATGTTATCAAGAAACTCTTCCGGTGTTAGTGATTGACATGATCTCATGGTCTAAGGATTAGGATCACTTCGTAAGTTGTTATAGCAATATAAACTCAATGACTTTGATCGTAATGCTATACTTCGGATGAATGTTCATCACACCATTACACTAATGTTGTGATCCCGTTATTAACAACATCCAATGTCCATGATCAGGAAACCTTGATCATCTTGTTAATCAACGAGCTAGTTTATGAGAGAGGCATAACTAGGACCTTTCTGTTTGTTTATTAAACACACATGTATTAACGTTTCAGTATTAATACAATTATAGCATGCAAAATAAACATCTATCATATACTTGGAATACACATAATAAACACTTTATTATTGCCTCTTAGGGCATATTCCCTTCAGTCTCCCACTTGCACTAGAGACAATAATCTAGTTACATAGTGATAAATCTAACACCCATTGAGTTCTGGTGTTGATCATGTTTTGCTCTAGGGAGAGTTTTAGTCAACGGATCTGCTACATTGAGATCCGTATGTACTTTACAAATCTTTATATCTCCATCCTTGACATGCTCGCGGATGGAGTGAAACCGGCGCTTAATATGCTTGGAATGCTTGTGAGACCTTGGCTCTTTGGCATTGGCAATGGCACCATTGTTGTCACAATAGATCACCATTGGGTCCAACGCGTTTGCCACCACTCCTAGTTCGGATATGAACTCCTTCATCCAAACTGCTTCCTGAGCCGCTTCTGAAGCAGCAACATATTCGGCCTCCGTTGTTGATCCCGCTACCACAGGTTGTTTGGAGCTCCTCCAACTAACCGCTCCGCCATTCATGAGAAATACGTATCCGGATTGAGACTTAGAGTCATCCGGATCGGTGTCAAAGCTAGCATCGACATAACACTTAGCGACGAGCTCTTCTTCACCTCCGTATACAAGAAACATATCCTTAGTTCTTCGTAAGTACTTAAGGATATTCTTGACCGCTATCCAGTGTTTCGAACCTGGATCTGATTGGTACCTACTAGTCAAACTAATAGCATATGCCACATCCGGTCTTGTACATAGCATGGCGTACATTATAGAGCCTATGGCTGAAGCATAGGGGACTTTGTCCATTATCTCTCTTTCTTCCGCCGAAGCCAGACTTTGAGTCTTACTCAATGTCTTGCCTTGCAACATAGGTAAGAACCCCTTCTTACTTCCGTCCATTTTAAACTTCTTTAAAATCTTATCAAGGTATGTACTTTGCGATAGCCCTATTAGGCGCCTAGATCTATCTCTATAGATCTTTATGCCTAATATGTATGACGCTTCACCTAGGTCCTTCATTGAAAATTTGCTGTTTAGATAACTTTTAACACTATTTAAAAGATCTATATCATTTCCGATCAATAATATGTCATCCACATATAATATCAGAAATGCCACATTGCTCCCACTCACTTTCTTGTAAATACAAGCTTCTCCATAAGTTTGGACAAATCCAAACTCTTTGATCACCTCATCAAAGTTGAGATTCCAACTTCGTGATGCTTGCTTCAATCCATAGATGGATCGCTAAAGCTTGCACACCTTGTTAGCATCCTTAGGATCGACAAAACTCTTTGGTTGTATCATATACAACTCTTCTTCAATATTACCATTGAGAAACGCGGTTTTGACATCCATCTGCCATATCTCATAATCGAAATATGCAGCAATTGCTAACATAATCCTAACTGACTTTAGCATCGCTATGGGAGAGAAAGTCTCATCGTAGTCAACTCCTTGAATTTGTCAAAACCCCTTTGCGACAAGTCGAGCTTTATAGACGGTCACATTACCATCAGCATCAGTTTTCCTTTTGAAAATCCATTTGTTCTCCACGGCCTTTCGGTCGTGAGGTAATTCCACCAAGTTCCAAACTTGATTTTCATACATGGATTCCATCTCGGATTTCATGGCTTCTAACCATTTGTTGGAATCCGGGCTCATCATCGCTTCTTCATACGTCGCAGGGTCATCATTTTCATCAACCATGAAATTCATGACAGGATTTTCGTACAGCTCGGGAGCTGCACGCGTCCTGTTTGACCTGCGAGGTTCGGTAGTACTCTCTTTCGGAGTTTCATGATCATTATCATTAGTTCCCTCTTCAACAGGTGGAGCCAACTCCGGAACAACTTCCGGCGTTGCGCTACTCGCCATACTTTGAAGAGAAGGTTCCACAACCTCTTCGAGTTCTACCTTCCGACTACTCACACCTTTCGCGAGAAACTCTTTCTCTAGAAAGGATCCATTCTTGGCAACAAAAACCTTGCCCTCGGATCTATGATAGAAGGAATACCCAATAGTTTCTTTAGGGTATCCTATGAAGACGCATTTTTCCGCTTTGGGTTCGAGTTTATCCGGTTGAAGTTTCTTCACATAAACATCGCATCCCCAAACTTTAAGAAATGACAGCTTAGGTTTGTTTCCAAACCACAATTCATACGGTGTCTTTTCAACGGATTTAGATGGTGCCCGATTTAAAGTGAATGCAGCAGTTTCTAGTGCATAACCCCAAAATGACAACGGCAAGTCCGTCAGAGACATCATAGATCGAACCATATCTAATAAAGTACGATTACGACGTTCCGACACACCATTTTGCGGTGGTGTTCCGGCAGGTGTGAGTTGTGAAACAATTCCACACTCTTTCATGTGAGTGCTAAACTCGTAACTTAGATACTCACCTCCACGGTCAGACCGTAGAAATTTGATCTTTCTATTACGATGATTTTCCACTTCATTCTGAAATTCCTTGAACTTTTCAAAGGTTTCAGACTTGTGTTTCATCAAGTAGATATAACTGTATCTACTCAAATCATCCGTGAAAGTAACAAAATAACGATATCCACCTCGCGCCGACACACTCATTGGACCACATACATCAGAATGTATGATTTCCAATAAATCTGTCGCCCGTTCCATTGAACCGGAAAACGGCATTCTAGTCATCTTGCCCATAAGGCATGGCTCACATGTATCAAATGATTCATAATCAAGTGATTCCAAAAGTCCATCCGAATGGAGCTTCTTCATGCGTTTAACGCCAATATGACCTAGACGGCAGTGCCACATATATGCGGATATATCATCATTAAGTTTAATCCTTTTAGCATCAACATTATGAATATGTGTAACATTATCATCGAGATCTAATATAAATAAACCATTCATCATCGGTGCATGACCATAAAAGATTTCATTCATATAAATGGAACAACCATTGTTCTCGGATTTAAATGAATAACCACTTCGCATCAAACACGATCCAGATACAATGTTCATGCTCAATGCAGGCACCAGATAACATTTATTCAAGTTTATAACTAATCCCGACGGCAAGTGGAGAGGCAGCGTTCCGACGGCGATCACATCAACGCTTGATCCATTGCCGACACGGATCTTGACCTCACCCCTTGCTAGCGGTCGCTTGTTCCGCAGCCCCTGATTCGAGTTACAAATATTAGCAACTGAACCGGTATCAAATACCCAGGTGCTACTGTGAGCACTAGTCAAGTACACATCAATAACATGTATATCATATATACCTTTGTTTGCCTTGCCGGCCTTCTTGTCTGCCAGATACTTGGGGCAGTTGCGCTTCCAGTGGCCAGTCCCCTTACAATAGTAGCACTCGGAATCAGACTTAGGTCCAACTCGGGGTTTCTTTTCAGGCGCGGCAACCGTCTTGCCGCCCTTACTTCCCTTCCGTTTTCCCTTCTTGTCTTTCTTGAAACCAGTGTTCCTATTGATCATCAACACTTGATGTTCCTTTTTGATCTCCACTTCTGCAGTTTTAAGTATTGACAGAAGCTCGGGGAGAGACTTCTTCATGCCTTGCATATTATAGTTCATCACGAAGCTCTTATAACTAGGTGGCAGAGACTACAGAACACGATGGATGCCTAAGTCAATGGGAATCGATATTCCCAAGGACACAAGCTTATCGGCGTAACCCGACATCTTGAGTACATGCTCACTAACGGAGCTGTGCTCTTCCATCATGCAGCTAAAGAACTTTTCTGAAGCGTTGTAGCTCTCTACAGCAGCATGTGTGTCGAAAATCATTTTCAACTCACCCATTGTATCAAATGCATTGTCGTTTTCGAAACGCTTTCGAAGTTCCGGCTCTAGCCCATACAATATGCCGCAATGAACTAAGTTGTGGTCCTCCTGACGAGTCTGATAGACATTCTTCTCCTCGTCAGGGGCATCATCTAAAGGTGGGGGGGCTAACGGCGCTTCTAGCACATATTGCTTTTGTGCAGCAGAGAGGAGAATCCTCAAATTCATGGCCCATTCGGTAAAGTTGCTACCGTTCGTTGCTAGTTTCTCTTTCTCCATGAACACATTGAAATTAAAAGCAGGTGGTGCCATCTACAACAGAATTTGTAAAGTTTAGACTAAGTGTATGATAGATTGAGTTCAACTAATCTATATTACGAATGAACTCCCACTCAAAAACGACATCCCTCGTGCCTTTTTGGTGATTACATGAACCAAATCCACTACACCAAGTCCGATCATCACGTGAGTCGGTATAGCTTCAAAGGCGAGCATCAAATGGGCATCATATCAACTATATGACTCATGCTTAACCTTTCGGTCCGTGTTCCGAGGCCATGTCTGTACATGCTAGGCTCGCTGTAATGCCCGGAAATATTAAAAATTAGAAATTGATTGTTATTTTTTTTGTTCATCATCATGACATCATCATGCATATTTTATTCGCATTTTTGCCCGCAAACTATTTTGCTAAAAACCTATTTCCGTTTTTCTAAAATATCCCCGTGGTTTTATTAAGCCCGTCCTTCTTTCTTATTTTTAAATTAAAGTAAAATAATAATTTTGGTCTGTTACAAGATCGCAAAATATTTCTCTTATTTTATAAATAAAACTAGGCCCAAAAGCATGTCTAAAGTTTTAGTCCAAAACTAGCCCCATCTAATCTACTTTGGACTAGATAAATAATCCTTTCCATTTTCTTTCACCCTAAATCCTAGACTAGACCGAACCCTAGAAATCCTACCCTAATCCCCTAACCGCCGCCAGCCACCCATCTACACTGCTACCCCCACCAATATCTCACCCCGCCGCCGGCCACCACCCACCACACGCACACGCAACACGCTCGTACCCGCGCGATGCACACAACGACTCACACACGCACAGACCCACTCACGCACACATCCCACACACACGCACCAGGCCCCTGCCCCGTCTCTCCCTCGCCTGCAAGCACGCGTCACGGCCGCGCCGCCTCCTTCCTCTGCGCCTGGCGTCGGTGGTCTCCCGATCTCGGTCCGCTGCCAGCGCCTCCTCCCGGTGCCGCCTCGCGTGACCCGCACCCTCCACTTCTCGATCTCACCACCCCTTGCCGGCGCCCGCCGCTCGCACGTGCTCCTGCACCGCATCGTCCTCGCCTCTGCTCCAAGCGCCACCACCATGGCCCCTTCCTCGACCTGGGGCTGCCCTGCTCGCTCACGCCCGAGCCTGTCCGCCGGCCATGGCCAGCAACGCCCAACGCCTCCCTCGCTGCTCCCTCTCGTGAACCGGAATGCCCTGCCCTATCCTGTAGCCCCAAGTGCTTCCTCATCGAATCATGGCCGCGAGCCTAGATTCCGTAAGCCCGGCGGTCTCCCCGCGTGTGTACCAGAAGGAGGCATCCTGCCTAGTTGGTGGGCTTGATGTCCCTGTCCCTATACGGCTGCCTCGCGTCGACCTCCCCAGGTTGACCACCTTCTTTTGTTCTTCTATATGCGTTGCCATATCCATCACCTTTTTGTGCCTTTGTCTAAAAAAGAAACACCCGCCTACGAAAATCGAACTACTACCTATTTCAGTCGCTCCTTGGCTCCTGCCATCCAAACGATGTTACAAGCCCGCCACCGACAAGAGATGAACCTTAAGGACTTCGACATGGAATCTGATGGCGATGGCGTTGAAATACAAGAGGTCCTTCGAGGAACCCGAAGACCGAACCCCAACTCTCGTCGACTCTCAAGACCTTCTCGGATTTGAAAGTCCCGATTCCATCGGATCCAAGATCTTCGGAACCAATGTGCAATCCCTATCCGATACCCCTATTTTGTTATAATATATATATAATATAACTTGTTGCATATCAATTCATCCATACTTGCATACATGTTTATTTGTTTGGGGGTACTTTGTTGATTCACCTAAATTAAATATGGAGCCCATATGCGGGCGAATCTAGTCTAATATCGGCTCCAATTAAATTTGTATAGCGAACCGTTGCCATGCTTTGTCTTGTTAATTCAACATTTAATATGCGGGGTAGTTAAATAACTTGAACCTAATAATAAATGTCGAGATCGTGATTCCGCTTAATATTGCTAAGTAGGATCGCATATTGCCATGCCATGCATCCTACCATAAACATGCCGGATCTTCTGCCGTATTATTAAATATTGCACCGGTTGCTCTTTCTAGTGTTTGCTTCTTCACCGGATAGGACGATGAGTCGATGTGAGAAATGACACGCCTCCGATTTTCCCGACTTTCTCTCACAGGCGAGCATTCTCCCCCTTCTACCTATTTTGCGTTTATAGTCTTTTACTTCCTTCCTTTGATCTATTGCTATCCTAATTGTCGATGCTGTAGTACCGTTCCTTTATTTACCTGCTCCACTATATTGCCTTGGTTATCCTACTGCCCTGTTTGATTAGCTAGCTATGTCCTTGCGAGTCGTAGGCATGCTTAGAATCGCTCTCATACAGGTGGGACATGATACTTGGATATTGATCGTGATAAGATAATTAAATTGATGATATTGGTTATGGTTTCACCTAATGATAAGGCCCCGGCAGGGACCACCTTTGGGAACTGCTTGAGCCGCCCTAGGACCCGTTCGTCCTACGATACCAGTTCTGAGTTGATCGCGCTAACCAAACGTGGGGCTTCTGGGATCCCCCCTCAACTACCGGCCCTATTCGTATATCCAGAGGGTTACAAAATTGGTTTTCCATTTGGTGCATACGCATAATATGTCCTCGGACATGGGTGAGTTGATATGTCTTCGGACTTGATATTTTGGTGGATTGCCATGGCTTGCATACATAAATCGTGGTACACGGTGGCGGCACCCACGGTGAGTATAGGTTACCCCGTAGGGCCCGATCCACCAGTAGGCGCAAATGCTGTGCCTTCCTTGAGAATCGTCGTACCTCTTGGTTGGTTCCCCACAGTAGGTGATGCCTCTGGATATGCGCGTAGTTATGGGACAGTTCTTGTTGTGAGATTCGGAAGGCACGCGTTATATGTTGCCTGAAGGGTTGAGCATGCGTTTGGGAACAGTAGTGCACTCCTGCAGGGTAAATCTTTTCGAGAAGCCGTGTGTCCACGGTTATGGACGCCTCAGGAGTACAGTGTCATGATCATAGACAACGCCACTAATGATTTTCCTCTTTAATAATATGACTAGTAATTAGCCTTATCAACTAAACACCTGCTTAACTAAAATTACCACTGTGTGTGTTCCGCAAGGGGACTTCCTCGAATGGTCTTCGAGGGGGAATTCTTCGGATGGGTTATGTTTGGTGTTACATATAGTTATCGCGTAGTGCTCTCTTATCTCGCTCTAATAGCCGAAATTGTAGTGTGTCTCTATAAGTTAGATAGTGCAAGCTTTGCTGCCGCTGAGCCCACCATGCCTATGTAGGCGAGGACCGCCGAATTCTAGTCTCGCCGTGTACTGGCCTCAGTACTGACCGCTCTCTTTATGTTCTCCTTTGCCCTTTGCCGGCACCCTTTTGGCTTGACAGGTATGTGATTGACGACGTTAGTAAGGTTACCCTACCGGCTTGGCCTGGGCAGGATTATGGACACCGCTTGGTTATTCTTCAGGACTCTTAGTCCCATTTGGATCTTGTCCGTACTCGGATACTTTTTGGCTTTATTTATGATTTGTATCATTTGTATTCTTGACTCGTTGAGTCATTGTTGTATATATATAGTTCTTGTGGACTCTGTTGTAAACTACTGTGATGTAACTACTTGTAATCAAATCCAACCCACACGAAAGTGTCTGGTGGGCGTCTTTGAATCGTTTCTATGCGGGTTTTGGCGGGAAATGCCAAGATCTGCATAGACCCGATTCGGAGGCATTACACTCGCCAAGTTAGAACCTTAGTATTCGCGTGTGTAACTGTTTTACACCCGAAATATGGTCGTGGATCCAAGAACACCCGATCATCACGTGATGTCTTGGAGCGACGAAAACATAATCGGTGCATACTAAAGGAAGAACACATTCTTATCTTGATATTTAAATGAGGGATCATCTTATTATGCTAACAAAGCGCTAAACAAGCAATATAAGATGCTATCAAACATCATATGTTTATTAGTGAAATGATATGGTTCCCGCAGATGATCTCTATCATGTGCATCGTGGTATGATCACTATCATACCTATATGTGTAAATCCAAGGTCTATGGATTTTACACGCTATGTGTGTTGTAAGAGTATCATCTCATACTTCTACTTACAACACTACCATATCATAACACTAGCCCAACAACAATCTAAACTAGACGCCTCTAATTTATCCATTGCAAGTTTTACGTGGCTTAGGGCTTTCGAGATAGAACCGTTCTTACCTACGAACATGAACCACAACGAGGATAATCAAATTGTTGACAACTCGCTTGCAAAATAGATATTGACTATAGTAGGAGAGACAGACACCCGCTAGCCACTTATGCAAACTAGTTGCATGTCAAGCGTGGAACAGGTCTCATGTGCGAGGACATGTAAAGTTTGTCCGGGCCGCTTCATCCCACTATGCCACCAATATCCAAAATTATAACAAAGGAGCAACAACATGATCATCATCGCCCACATACTCATATGTGTACTACCCGTGTAAAGTATCTACGCATAGATCCGGCTCTGATACCACTGTAGGGTTCGCAGCATAGAAAACAAAAAATTTCCTACGATGTGAACTATATACCAAGATCAATCTACTAGATACAAACAACGGGCGGATGTATATCCGTAGAGAACATACCCTTGAAGACCGACAAATCTTAACAAGTTCAACTCGTGGTTGATGTAGACGATCTCTTGCCGATCTCAAGATCGAGAGGAAGTCCTAGCGCCGCAAATCAGCAACGCATCCGTGCTCGCACACACGTTCGAGGCACCGAGCAACCTCCGCCTCCTCGCTCCAGCGATGCAGCGGAAGCACAACTCTTTCTTGCCGAATAGCCACCGGGAACATGTATCTCGCTAGTCCGAGACCATGGGGGATAAATTCTAGAGGAGGAGAGAGATCCTTCACGAGGAGGTGTGAGAGACAAGTGAGGAGGAGGGCTCCTTTTATAGGAGGAGGGGGCACCCAAGGGGGTGGCCGCCGGCCATGGGGGCTGCCCCCTCCCCTCCTTCATTCATGTGGGTGGACACTCCACTCACAAAATGCCCTTTAAAATCCCTCCACTCAAAAGTCCACTCAAATTCCCATTAAATTTCCACCAAATTTAATGCAAACTCTCATTAAATAAAACTCTTTTGTTTTATTCAGAATTTTGTCAATTACTTTAATGACAAACATTCACAAATAACCCCTTGCTAGAATTCTATTTCACATGCATAACCACTTTATGCAATTTCACCCGAAAACCTGATTCGGTATCTAGTGAAATAAATTCCTGCGCTTGTTCATTCTTTCGGCATGAAACATTTGCTCCAATTGGATGTCGGTGTCTCTTAAGTGTGTCACCCTACGGTTCGTGAATAATGCGGACATGATCGAGACCCCTCTCGGATCAATAATCAGAAGCGGGATCTGGAGACCCATACTGACTTCCACACATTCAACGATGACTTTCTTGTGATCGTCGGAACCTTTTACGCTAGTATCTTAATCCCTTTGTTTCACGATATATTACATGTCCGAGATTCGATCATCGGTATCTCCACACCTAGTTTGATCTCGTTACCGACATGCACTCTTCTCGTTCCTGTGATATAACATTCTAGTGATCAAATCACTTGCTTGCAAGCTAATCAATGTGATATCACCGAGAGGGCCCAGAGTATATCTATCCGTCATCGGGATGAACAAATTCCACTCTTGATCCATGAGCCTCAAAATAACACTTTATTAGTTCTGAATCCATCTTTATAATCACCCTGTTACGGTGTGACGTTTGATGTTATCAAGAAACTCTTCCGGTGTTAGTGATTGACATGATCTCATGGTCTAAGGATTAGGATCACTTCGTAAGTTGTTATAGCAATATAAACTCAATGAATTTGATCGTAATGCTATACTTCGGATGAATGTTCATCACACCATTACACTAATGTTGTGATCCCGTTATTAACAACATCCAATGTCCATGATCAGGAAACCTTGATCATCTTGTTAATCAACGAGCTAGTTTATGAGAGAGGCATAACTAGGAACTTTCTGTTTGTTTATTAAACACACATGTATTAACGTTTCCGTATTAATACAATTATAGCATGCAAAATAAACATCTATCATATACTTGGAATACACATAATAAACACTTTATTATTGCCTCTCAGGGCATATTCCCTTCATCCACGTAAGCGGCCTGGAGCTCTAGCTCCACCTCCCACCATGCCTTCTCCTTTTTCAGCGATGATGGCCTCTCCTACTTCGTGCGTCGGAGGGATAGGAAGCCTCTCAGCGGTGATGGCTACCTCTCTTGCTTCTGATGTAGGAGGGTCAGGTGGGCGTGTGGTGGTTACGACTGCTTCTCCTGCTTTGGGTGAAACAACGTCGCTGATGAACCCATGTCACGTATGACGATGTTGGTGCCGTGACGAGGAGGAGGGTAGGGTGTCGAGCGTGGCGACATCCACGGAGATGACGGACGCGATGGCGAGCGCGAGGACACGTGCTCCACGAAGAAGACATGCGCTGATAGTTCCCATTTTTCTCACCTTTTACCGACTCTTTTATTTCTATTCATTTTTGATGGTTTTCACTCTTCAATTAATGCTAATGTTGTGAAAACAAATAAACCTTGTTATCTACTATGACTTTTAGGTGATATACACTTTTTAAAGTGACGAGGGTTAGACTCATCAATTCCCTTTGTTATGGACTTGAGTTTTGGATAATGAGGGGACGCTAGAGATCGTGGAACGGCTAATAGATTCACAACACGGGGACACGAGGTTTACCCAGGTTTAGGCCCCTAGAGGAAAAACCATACTCCTACTTGTCTGTTCTTTATTGATGGCAATGCCGAAGGTTATAGGGGTGCACATATGAGATCCAGCGAGATGTATGCTAGGGTATGAGGTGAGGTCCTCCTCGACGTACCGTCCTGGCCTTTATACAGATAGGCTAGGTCTCGGGATAGGTCGAGTCGGTTATAGTATTAGGGTTTCCCTTTCAGGTTTCTATCTAAAGAGACGTGTCCACCAAGGAGTCGAGTCTTCACCGAGCTTGGGACACCCGAAATCCCCCTCGGTTTCATGATTGCGGTATGGCTTCTTCATGGGCTTCTGCTGGGATGGACCAGATAGGCTAAAAGCAGGCACCCGTAGGGCATATCCATGTATGTAGCCCCCGAGTGTTCAGTCGAATCATGGAGACTCTTAAGTCTTTTGAGTGTCGTGCATCCGAACATGTTTCGGATTAATATGATGGTTCATAGGGATAGTTGATACGCGTGCCTGGCTCTCCCGACGGATTGGGGCCAGTTAACTGTCTTTGACAAAAAATGCTATCTACTCAGACTCGAGTCCCCAGACTCGAATCCGAAAAATTGCTGGCGTAATTTGACTCAGGCCACGGAGGTCTTACATGAGTAAAATTCTAGTGTTTTAAGACCTCCGTGGCCTGAGTCGAATTACGCCAGCAATTTTTCGGATTCGAGTCTGGGGACTCGAGTTTGAGTAGATAGCATTTTTTGTCAAAGACGTCCGTCAGGATTTTTCATCGTGCCTGCTGACACGGTATGTTATTGGCAGAGCGCATTCAGGTGCGTTACCAGGCTATCAGACGATATTTGTAGGTCTTATCTTTGCATCACAGACACAACGTTAGAAAGTTTATCGCCACGAAGGTGTTTAGGTTGACTAAGGAGATATTATCCCTCTTAGAATTAATTTGGGAAAAGTTGTCGATTGTTCTGTAAGTTATGTTTTATCATTAATCATGGAGGATCCGAAGGATTTCAATCAATTGATTCATAGGGTATGCTACTAGCGCTCCCTATTGGAGTAGCCCCTGAGTGTCTATTCGAGTCATAGACTCAAGCGGAGACTTATAACCATGAGTCACATGATTCAATGATTCGGAAATTATTCGGATGACCGACGCTCCCTATGAGAGTAGCCCCTGAGTCTGTAAGGGAGTCGTAGACTCGAAGGATGACTTGAAGCTTGTGGTTTTCTTAATTTGACCCGAGGACCCTGCCAAGATATTAGGTTCGCGACTAGCGCTCCTAATAGGAGTAGTTCCTGAGTATTCGGTTGAGTCACAGACTCGAGTGAGTAATTTTGTCTTGAATCGAAAGATTATCGTCATTGCTGTTTTATTTCACAAGTTGTTGACATCATTGCTGACGCTTGGTGAGCTCAACCGTCTGCGGTAGCAGAGGTGATAAGACTATACGATCGTGGGTCCCACTTTATGACAGATATTTGACTAATCACGCGTAGTTTATGCGAAAGTTACCGCGTTGCCTCGATTTCCACGCGTAGTGGATGGCGTGCTCATGACGGTTCGGGCGGTACCCTCCACGTGTACGGTGCGATCAAGGACACGTGTTAGGGTTAATGAATCACTGGTTCCGCGTTGTTGTCTTCATCCTTTTATACTACTAGGGGCTGTGGTAATTTTCCCTTCGCCACTTGCCATCTTCTTCCTTCGTCAATTTGCCTCCTCCATTTCCAGAGCTTGTGTGCCCTTTTACACTGGACGTTCTTCGCGTCTTTCTATTCTCTTTCCTCCGTGCTCATCGCGTAGCGTTCCATGCCTGCAAGATGGGTAAGTCGAAGAAGGCTTCCGCCGTCGCCGGTTCGAGCGCCGCTGGCACCGCTAAGAAGACCACCAAAGCCGGTCGCGTCGCCAATGGCAGCTAGCGACGGTCGATGTTGAGGAAGGAAGACCTGTGCCGCCTGCGCGAGTCGCGCCTGATCCTGCAGGAGAAGGGTGACACCATACTCCCGACATCGGAGGTAATCCCCGATCCATCCGAGGGTTTTGTTGTCATGTTCTATGCCTTCATTATCCCTGGTTTGTCCCTTCCTTCCCATGAATTTCTTCGTGGGATCCTTTTTATTTATGGACTTCAACTTCACCACTTGTCGCCCAATTCTCTTTTGCGCATTGCGTGATTCATTAGGTTGTGCGAGTGCTGGCTCGGAATCAAGCTACACTTTGGCCTCTTTAGGAAGCTCTATTCCCTGAAGAGGCTATCTGGCACTGGCGGGTTGTACACCTTGTGCGGGTGTGGAATATCTATCTTCCCCAACCTTCAATACTTCTCCTTCCATCTCTAGGAATTCGTCCAAGGATGGAGGAACGAGTGGTTCTACCTTCGTGACTCTAAGATGGACGACCAGTACTACGGATTGGCCCCCTTTGACCCATCATGGTAATCTCCCACAAGCGCTCGTGGTTGAACGGCGTTCTTGCAGGTGAGACCAAAGTGGTCGAGAAGCTGTACCAGCGAGTGGAGGCTCTCCAGCTGGTGCGAGGCAAGGAGGTCCCCGGCGTCGACATCATCCGAACATTCTCAAGCGTCGGGTGCATCCCCTCCAAGCAAGGGAGCACCCGATGTTTCTATACTCTGGTGTCAACGACCCCACAAGGGTGTCGAGTGAGGATCTCTCCTCGACGGACCTTGACAGGGCAATTACACAAGTTCAAGGCCGACGAGGCTTTGCTAGCGGAGTTGTCGACTGCTCCCTTTAGTGCACAGAACAAGGTCCCTCGGGTACATGTTATTTGCACGCGATGTATTATAGTTTTTGCTAGCTTTCACTTGAGCCTCTATCTGATGCGAAGTCCTTTGGGTGTGTAGGATTTCAAGGTGGAGGGCATGTTGCCTCCTCTTCCTGAGAAGTACTCAGAGGCACCGGATGGTGGGGATGCGGAGTCCGAGTCCACCATTCCTATGGCCCAATCTCCTTCGAATGATGAAGCCCCCGAGCCTAGCGATGGCATTCTCTGAAGAGAACCCGAAGCGAAGGCTCGGATGCTTCAACACCGCTGACTCCGCAAGGGCCTGCTCACTTGGAGCAACATGTTCTAGGTGAGGGTGCTACCTCCCCATTTCCTGCTGCAACCATCCGATCGGTTGCTCCTCAGCTGCAGGTCAAGAAGAAAAGGAAAACAACGCTTCTCATGAACCTCTCTGACATCCCTTCATGAGTATCTGGAGTTTCTGCACTTTGACTTTGTTAAGTTTACCTTCTGTGATGCTTGACATGACTCTCCTGCTATGTTACACCAGGAGGTCTTTCTCAGGTGAATCCATGAAGGATGAGATTGAGGAGACAGCGGCGGAGTCAAAGGCAGTGAGCGCCGAAGCTACGGTGGCCTCCCTGAAGATAGCGGCCAACTCTGATGATGGAGCATCAATTTCCTAGAAGCCGAGGGCTCATGCGTTTGTTACCCGGAAGGCGCAAGCTGTACCCTCGGAGTCTTTGGGTGTTCATGTAAGTGTTACTCGATTGCTATGGGCGAGCCCCGAGCGTTTTTATTCCTCTTACTGCCACTTTCTTGCTGTATCCCTTCACCCACGACCTGCAACGTCTTGGGCAGCAGTGTCTGTCCTTGGAGGAAAGCTTTCAGCAGCTCCAAGGTGAGTGTTGTACCGCTTGTATTTTGAGAATGCATGTGCTGGAGTTTGTATTTTGACTCTTTTCCTTTTGTTTTCTGCAGATGAAAACAACAAGGCCCTATGCAAGCTAGACTCACTCGGAAAGAGTCGAAGCCAGGCGGAGACCAAGGCTAAAAATGCTGTGGAGGCCCTCGAACGCTTCAAGTAGGAGGCCAAGGAGCGCGAGGAAAAACTTGAGGCTGACGCTGCCTCATGCGAGAGGGCGATGAAGGAGAAGATTATGGCTGCTGCCAAGGCGTTGTCTGGTAAGTCATTCGAGTTTCCCATACTTTTCTTCTTCTAAGTTTTTGGTGTGTTCCTTTCTTGTGATCTGAACCTTCTTTGACGCATCTGCAGATACCACTGCATTGTGTTAGACCACAATGTCTTGGATCATGGGGGCCCCCTCGCGGACGTAGTTGCCGCGGTCGAAGACCGCTGCAGCTCAACCATCGAGACGTTGGCTAAAGCCAGTTTTAAGCATGTGATCTTTCCCAAGTGTGTATCCCTCGACGACATCGAATCCTTGGCCAAGGCTCTGGCGAGGGATGCCTATGTGGAGTATAAAACGACCTAGAAGGGCGTGGGCGCTACACTTGGCCTGCCAATGACGTTGGCGTCTGGCGCGCAGCTGAACCTGAGCCAGGCCACCTCCAAGATGCCAGCAGCGGCGATGGCATCGAGGTAGCCTTCACCTCCTTCGTCTCACGCTGCAAGCATTATGGCCCTCGCCTAATTGAGATTCTATCCACCTAGGCGTTAGAGCAGCGGCGGGTGGCGACGGCGCGAGCCTCGGGGTCTGAAGCTGCTTCGGATGCGGGTGCTCCCTATGGTCCTTCTACTTCATAGTTACCTTTGTAGTTTCACATTTGCTATTGCTGCAGCACATGTAATGTCTTGTACTAGATGAATTTTGAGGATACCACGCAGTGGTTCTTTGATGTGAATATATGCCTCTCCTTCTACTATTATCAGTTGCTCTTGTCCTTATACTTTGTCACTTGTGCGCCTCTTAGGGCTCTTCGAGTGCTGATCCAGTGACTCCGTCAGCTACCGTGGTTGCTTCCCATCCATCTGCGAGTGATGCGTCGCAATTACCGTTTCTGCATGACCACATCCGGAGCTTGGAGAGGGACGTTCTGGTCATCTATGGTCACGTCGATGTTTGGAAGTCCAAAGCAGAGTGCGCTGTTGCTAGGGAGGAGTATTTACTCCAAGAGTTTTGGCAGATTGGTGAACAACTTTGGTGTAATTGTCCATTGAGTGCCTCTTATTGCTTTCATGGCTGTGTCTGCTTTATGTGTTTCCTAAGTTGTTGCTCTTTGTAGTTGTCAATCTTCTTCCATGGGAAGAGAAATATCGCGTTGCTATTCGGCTCAACTGCCTCACCCAAAAGGAATTGGAGATTAGGGGGTTCTTTTGGATGGTCTATGGTCGAGTGACCATGGTTGAGACAATATAGGATCGTGTCCATCAGGTTCTCTAGGTGCTGAAGCACGCGAGGTCATCATTCACGTCTATTTGGACTGCCATGTTCCCTTTGGATGCGGCCCCTTACAGTTTCCTCGAGCTGCTGGGGAAGTTTCAGAGCGCATATGCCATGAAGGGGCTTTTGCACCAGCAGCTTCTTGCGGATGCGAAGGAGGCGCTGTCCCTTCTTCGGCTGTATCGCCGAGACGTGGATTTGGCGGATATAGCGGCAGGGCCACCCGCTCCGTTGGCTGGTATGGCGTGGGACATGCGCCCTCACTATCGGGTGGTGGCTCGCCATGATGAAGACATCATGCAAATTTTCGACAATCGTACCAACATTATTCTTCGGCCAACGTTCTTCTTCGGTGTGGATGACTGATTTTTTCATGCAAAGTTGCTTAGGGCAATGTAAAATTTGTTTAGTCTTTGTTGGGCTGTTGCTGCCCTTGTAAAATTTGTAAAATGTGCTTGCATGTAATGCATTGTAAGATTTGCATGTCCTTTTCCTTATCCTAATGTGGTCATCTACTCAGGCGGGTGCATTAGTGTAAGAGTAGACAAAGTCACTACTAGGAAACCAACTATAGATAATAGGATCTTTTGTGGCGCATATGTGTGACCATGCGCCACAGATAAATTCCAGTGGCACATTTTAGGCAATGTGCCACAGAAATCTTCAAACTTCTATGGCGCATATAGGGAAACAATGCGCCAAAGAAGTTTGGTGGGACCCGCCGCCAGGATTGGGCTCCCTCACTTTCTGTGGCGCATATGTCCATATGAGCCAAAGAAGTTCCAACTTCTGTGGCACATATGACCATATGCGCTATAGAAAGTGAGGGTAGGCCCCACCACAGAATTCGGTTGACCAACATTCTTTGGCGCATACCTATATATGCACCACAAAAGTTGTAACTTATGTGGTGCATATATAGGGATGCGCCACAGAATATGGAAAACCAGATCCCACCCTCCCTATGGATCGCCTTTTAACTTTTGTAAAAAAATAAACGAAAATGATAAGAACATCAAAAAAGTAATTCCTTTGAGATGTAGTTATATTTTGAGATATAGTTGTATACAAAATTTAAAACATGAATTTCGATGTATTTTGCAAGAAAGGTCATTGCACAGTAAAACGGCCATAACTTTTGCATACGATGTCGGAAAAAGTTCAATATATCAAAATGATCATCTCAAAATTTCCTACTTGATTTAAACGGCTGGAAGCCGTTGAAGATTTTACAGATTCCTCAAATTTGAAAAGGGTAAAAAGTTATGGAAAAAAGAAGTTTTTTCCTACAAAAAAATAAAAAGGGGGAGAAACTTTTTGGCGCATTTCTCCCATATGCTCCACATAATTCTTGGGCGGGATTCAAAATTTGAATCCCGCCGCCCCTTCTCCCTCTCTTTTCTCCTTTTCACCTCTTCCTCTCCTCCACACTTCTTATCCCTCCACTTCTAATCTCCTTCTCCTCCCTCTTCCTCCTCCTCCACCCCGGTGAGCTCCTCCTCCTCCACCCCGGTGAGCTCCTCCTCCTCCACCTGGTGAGCTCCTCCCTACTCCTCCTCCTCCACCCCGGTGAGCTCCTCATCCTCCTCCTCCTCCTCTACCCCGGTGAGCTCCTCATCTGACAATGACGACGACCACCTCCGGCTACCTCCTCCTCCGGTGACCCCCTCCTCCTCCTCTGGTGGTAGCCTCCTTCTCCTCCGGCGAACCCTCATCTCCACCCACCTCTGGGCTAGCCCTCCTCTGGTGACCCCTGATACGTTGGAAACGTATCTATATTTTTTGATGCTCTATGCTTGTTTAGTATCTACTTTGCTTTGCTTTAGTGAAAAAAGAGTTTTTCAACTGCAATGAATTCTCGCGTAATGGCTTTTGTAGAGTTTTTCAACTGCAGAACCCGCAAATTTACCAATTATGAGTTATGCAAACTAATGGGTTTTTGGGAATTGAACCCGCAAATTTACCAATTATGAGTTGGGCGCTTCTTTTTGTTATTTCTAACTCATATTTATGAGATAATAAAATATGGCAAAAGCTATACCAAAAATAGGTTCACATAAGAAAGTGCGTATTAGTTTACGCAGGAATGCACGTTTTAGTCTATGGAAAAGTGCACGTAGAGTAACAAAAGGTGCCATCTTTGAACTTGGACTCGAGGGATGGTAAGTGAAATAGGATCAGGTGAAATGATCGTCTTGTTTAACGAGAAAAACAACTGGCACATCACATACGAGATGAAAAGCCGGAACCTTTTCTCATCCCTGAGCCACATGGAAGGTTCTTGAACCCTACTGCACTTTGGATTCGATCGACACCGTGGCTCAGCTGCCCGTGAACCAGGGGATTCCCTAGTATAGAAAATATCTATATAACCACGATTATATGACCAACTGTATATATATATTTATACTTTATCAAAAAGTACGAAAATCAATTTGTGGCAATATTATTCTCTTTTTGGACTCGGCCCCGAAGGGTCCATCTAAACCAATTAGCAAACTCTTGCTTCGATTTTCTGGACATTTCTAACGGATTCCTTGGTTCGGACCGACAAAGTAATGGCACTCGATTATTATCAACCTGACTGCAATCTTTTTCTGTCAGTAAGGATTGCACCAGAGCACCTCGCTTCATGGAGCTGAGGAGAAGATCAATTGGGAGCAAAAAACAAGCTTTGCTCCCCCTTTTTAAAATGAAGAAAGAAAGAAGGGTCGAAGTTTAGACCGCTCATAGTAGTTCTACCTATAGAAAAGATCAATTTGAAGATCTTCTTAGTCAGCCTATCTGTATTCTTATCCTCTAGTGCGGATCCAATCCGATTTTCTAAAGCCAAGCCCTGACATCCATTGTGGCATCTACACTTTGAGGTGTTTTTATATCTTTTCTGGAACTAACCTACTAACAAGTTGCAACAGTGGCAATTGCCTGTTTTCTTCTGTTTTTGGTTCCAGAAAGGCAGAAAATCAATATTCTCGGAATTGGATGGGGCAAAAGCCGAAGTCAATATTTTACCATGAGGGACACGAATCCAGAATATGGGACGGAGAAGCGAACCAGGGCGGCCAGACCCCCCTAGGCACGGGTGGGCCCTGCCTCTCGCCTGGGTAGGGTGTGGGGCCCTTGGCTGCCTCCCGGCCTCGCCTCTTCGCCTTTAAGAAGCCCCCGATGCAGAAACCCTAAGTACCTAATCAATATTCCACGAAACCTTTTTAGCCGCCACCACCGTCGTCCCTAGATCGGAGGGGATCTGAAATTCTTCCCGGCACCCTGCCGGAGGGGAGATCATCCCGGAGGCCTTCTCTCCGGTATGATGTGTGAGTAGTTCCACCTTGGACTATGGGTCCATGTAGTAGCTAGATGGTTGTATCTCCTCCTTCTGCTTTCATATATAGATCTTGTGAGCTCCATTCATGATCAAGCTCTAATCTATTTGTAATCATGCATGTTGTGTTTGCGGAGATCCGATGGATATTGAGATTATTATGTCAGATTGATTAATGGTTTTGTCTTTATGATTCTATCATGTCTGTGTTGTTTGTGATCTTGCATGATCTCCGTTGTTAGTAGCTATCTTGGCTAAGTAGTTGCTAATGACTCCAAGAGGGGGTATTTATGCTCGATAGTGGGTTCATGCCTCTAGTTTCCAAGGGAAGTGACAGAAATCTCTTCGGTTGTAGATGTGTTGTTGCTACTAGGGAGAAAACAATAGTCTCTTGTTCATGGAACAAGTGGATTGTTTACCTTACACACTTTGCTTAAAGCAGTTGTCTGTTGCTTGCAATTTAATACTGGAGGGTGTTTGGATGATAACCTGAAGGTGGACTTCTAGTCATAGATGCAGTTGGATGGCGGTCTATGTATATTGTTGTATTGCCCAATCGAATCTCATAGAATCTTTTTGTCTAGTATTGCATTGTTATGGCTTGCTCAGTTCCTGTCAATTTCCCTGCTGTAATTTGTTTACCCTTCATGCCATGTTGTTTATCTAAGGAGAGCACCTCTAGTGAACTATGGACCCCGGTCCAATCTTTACCATTAATACATATTGCCCTGTTACTTGTTTACTTGCTGCAAACCATTACCTTCCACACCATGCGTTTAATCCTTTGTTATAGCAAATAGGTTAGCTTGACAACCTCACTGATTTGTTGTTGCAAAGTCTTGAGTTTGTGTTGTGCAGGTCTCCGCGTTGCTTGCAACACCTGTGTGACATTTCTTTCCTCCTACTGATTCGATAACCTCGGTTTCTTACTGAGGGAAAACTTGTTGTTGTGCTGCCTCACACCTTCCTCTTGGGGTTCCAAACAGGCTTCACGTTAGCCATCAACCCCCACATTTGGCCAGCTTTTTTTTGAAATTTGAAAAAAAAATCCGTGGCGCATATTGGCAATATGCGCCACAGAAGTTTTAGATCTATCCCGCCTTTTTTGAAATTTAAAGAAAAACTTCTATGGCGCATATAGGCAATATGCGCCACTGAACTTTGATACTTCTATGGCACATTTTTAAATGCTCCATAAAATTATAGTTTAGTGGCGTGATAATAGTGGTGCATCCCATGTGCACCACAGAAGTTGAAAAATGGTGCAACACTATTGAGCTTTTTCCTAGTAGTCAGTCGTTAGGTGAGGCGCAGCCCCCGAGCATGTTGTATGAATGTAAATTTGCATGAATAAAAATGTACCGGTCAAGGAACTTAGCTTTATTAATCGCATAGTAGGGGATACAAGGTTCAGTTGAGTATCCTGGCTTAAGAGCCTTATTGTAAGTAAAAACAGCTAAGGGTAGAAGCGTAGCAGTTGTGCGACGTTCCAAGGGATGGAGTATGCTACTCCGGACTCGATGTCCTTGAGGCGATAGGCGCCACCTGGAATGACTTTGGTGACCACGTAGGGGCCTTCCCATGGTGACTCGAGCTTCATGTACCCCTTTTGCTTGAGCCACATGACAAGGTCTCCTTCGACGAAGGAACATGGATGCATCCGTCAGCTATGGTAGTTGCGGAGGCTTTGCTGATACACTATCGAAAGAGGAGCAGTGATGTCACGTGCTTCATCCAGTAGATCGATGGTGTCTTCGAGTGCGGCTATCAATTAGACCTTGCTGTAAGAAATGACCTGTGGGGCATTGTGGCGTTCCTCGGCTGGTAGCACTGCTTCGTCTCCATGTACCATGAAGAAGGGCGTGTAGAAATGCAGTGACCCAGCATACCACTTCATGATGTAGTACACTATAGTCGTTGACATAATACACTTGAAACACCGTTCACTAGTATTAAATCCCTCAGAGTGGTACACCAGAAACACAACATGTCAAAGACATGACTATAGGTTACAACTTGACTCTTTACAAAAGATCCACAGAACACTCTAGGTTAAAGAGAGAAAGAAACTTCTTACAAAGAAGAATCAGAAATAATCAACTCATAACTATCATACTAATAAGATTAGCATCTAATTTTTTGGCTTGCATTGCTCCTATTGCAATACTCTACAGAAGTAGGTTCTATGGCTAGAGATTACATTCCTATCTAATGAGCAACTTCGTCTTCACTTTAGTTGAGATATATGTTGACTTCCTTGACTTTATTGAAGACCTTGATCTGTTGATGATGATTCCCTTCAGCATAAGTTGATGTAGACTTCGTCTGTATTGTCTTCAGAATCTTGCAAGGGTTACGAAGATACGTTGAGTACAAGCATACTCAGCAAGTTCACTATAAAGGAGTGTTTGATGCACTATCTGCAGCCATAGACCATAGGTCGTAGGCAATGCAAGTTTTCATAAACATTTCTTCAAAGGTTTCTTTTATTCTGAAAAGCTACGTCTGCCAGCTTTCATAGGTTTACCAGAACTTTCATGGCGTTCCTTTCCTGCCGCGTTCATAGATCGTTTCCGGAACAGGGAGTAACAAGTTACAGTTCTTACACTCTGTAGAGATGCATTACTTTACGCATGAGAGATCTTAGCTTTGTTGCACATTCAAGCGGCCAACCCGTTCATACTTCCTTGGTATGAGGCCCAAACTAAAATCCAAGCCAATCACTGCCTTCTCCGCGACCCCGATGTCTCCTTGGTGTATGCCATGCCCACATATCGAATTACAACAATGGTTAGTACAGACCGTTCAGATGCCAGAACTATCATGGGACGTTGAGGGTTCCCACCCATATGCTGCATATCCTCTACGAATTACCAATTAATGCATGCTACAAGGATAACAGCCACGACCTGCACATCCTTCTACATGCGAGAGGGAAAAGATACAGCCGACTTCTCCGTCCCATTCCAAATCTCATGGTTAACGCGTAATATACGGCGCAAGAATCACTGGCGGCGTTGGTTGTTAAGTCCTATATAATATGTTCCTTTACCATCGGAACTTTCATAGTAGGTCATTAACTCTTGGTAAATAACCTAGAATCATGTTATTGTGAAAATAGTGTTTTTGACCTTTTTAAAATGCAGGTGATGACAACACTAGATTTGCAAAATATTTGATAGAAAATAACCAAAGGACATGAGCAAGTGTGAACTTTCCTTTTGTGATTGCAATATTATGCACTCACGGTCTGCGAGATAATGGAATATCCAATATCAGAAATCGGCATCATTGGTCCGGTAAGGACTAATGTTTAAAGAAGCAAGATGCTATTATGCATAAGTAATGTAATGCAATTTGATAAACTTGAATCCCCGGAATAAGCGTTGATCTAGGGTTTGGAAACTGGAAATGGTTTCTTTGGAATGTGTTGTCCTTTTAGATTAATTTTCACACTTGTGCTTATTAAGGCTTGTGTGTGTGAAACAACATGTAAGTATAATAAGTAGCATACAATAATAAAGCACTCAAGTGTGGAATGGTATCTAAAGACTCCTTATATGAAGGTTGTTACTTAAGTAGCATACAATAATAAAGCTTTCTCGTTTGGGAGAGAAAGGAGATAGGAATGAGCGAGAGACGCCAGGGGAGGTTCTTATCCACCTCAGGGACGACGGCGGGCATCACAAAGCTTGGTTGACAATGGCGGCAACATCAGGCGGTGGCGCGAGCTCCACCCAGCAGCTTGTGACGCGTGGAAGACAACGATGAACCAGTATGGGCCAGGTGGGCCGATGTGAGCCGTAGCGGAGCGAGCGGAACAGCTGCAGAACACACGTGAGCAGCAGATAAGGAGAAAAGAGAATGGGATGTGGGCCAGATCTGATCCGCTTCGAATTTTCTTTTATATTTTCTAATTATGTTTCTGTTTTAGAATATTTTTTTCAATTTTAATTTCCTCCATGAATCAAATATTCATAATTCAGTGAATCAACAAGGTTCTTCATGGGTTAATGTACTAATTGGTTCTTCATGGGTTAATGTACTAATTGGTTTGGCATTCTCTGTTTAGTATTTACACCAATCGTTTTAAGAAAACATTATTGAGAATTAGGGTTTTAGAGATTTACTTTTTATAATAAGATCTTATAAATGAATTTTATTTCCACTTAATGAATGTAATGATAATGATTTAAGATAGCTAAGGATATGAATAGAATATATCCATACTTATTATTACATAAAAATCATTATATAAGATGATTTAATTATTAAGGTTCTTAAAATGGTAAATTCTTTTATTCAAAATCCACTAATATGTGAATCCTGATCATCCTACTTATTTTTAAAATAGGCATAGATAATTTCGTGAACTAGTTATTCACTACTTTCATGAGTGTGATTAATATATATGGATATAATATTAGGGTATAATGGTTAATAGAAATTTCCATTTATGTGGCACATATGATTTAGATGTTTGGAAGTGGCAAAGATATGCGTAAGTGATTTGCTATAGAAATATGGTAGAATGTGTGAGACCCTGGCGCATGGCTCAATAGGATTGATAGGAAACCCATACCAACAAGTTGCAACTTCTTTTCTAGAAGCTCATTCAAAAAGAACTCTAAGGTTAAGCGTGATTGGCCTGGAGCAATTCTAGGATGGGTGATCGACCGGGAAGTGGGTACCGGGTGCGCATGAGTGAGAACAAAGTGCGCAGAAAAGACTAGTATTGGTCTGTGGAGTTAGTCTAGAGATCCTAATGAGCTGCCAGAAGTGAAAATCGTTGGTCCGGAGTGACCGAGGGTGTTACAAGTGGTATCAGAGCCGACCCTCGTAGTTACATGGGCGTGTGCGGGTCAGTGGCGGACATGTCGCGCATGGCGCGTGTGGCCCAGAGCGGACACAGCATGGCACATGTGTCGGCGCTGGACGCACAAACTTGTGCTAAGAGGGAACGTTCCTGGCTTGTGGTTGATCGGCGAGGACGTCGATTTTCTAAGGGTGGGTGTATGTGAGACCCTGGCACATGGCTCAATAGGATTGATAGGAAACCCATACCAACAAGTTGCAACTTCTTTTCTGGAAGCTCATTTGAAAAAAAAACTCTAAGGTCAAGTGTGCTTGGCTTTGATCCAGCGCTGAGTTGATGTAGGAGTGCTTCGTTGGGAACCCCAAGATCAAGGTGTGAAGCGGCACAGTAGCAAGTTTTCCCTCAGTAAGAAACTGAGGTTATCGAACCAGTAGGAGGAAGGAAACGTCTAAAAGGTGTTGCATGCAACATGGAAGCCTGCACAACACAAACTCAAGACTTTGCCCCAACGAACAGTGAGGTTGTCAATCTCACTGGTTGTTGTAACAAAGGATTAAACATATGGTGTGGAAGGTAATGGTTTGTAGCAAGTAAACAGGTAACAGTGGAAGATGTATCAATGGTAAAGATTGGACCGGGGTTCATAGTTCACTAGAGGTGCTCTCCTTAGATAAACAACATGGTATGAAGGGTAAACAAATAACAACAGTGCAATTGACAGGAACTGAGCATGGCATAACAATGCAATACTAGACAAAAAGATCCTAGGAGATTCGATTGGGCAATACAACAATATACATAGACCGCCATCCGACTGCATCTATGACTAGAAGTCCACCTTCGGGTTATCATTCGAACCCCCTTCAGTATTAAGTTGCAAGCAACAGACAACTGCTTTAAGCAAAGTGTGTAAGGTAAACAATCCACTTGTTCCATGAACAAGAGACCGTTGTTTTCTCCCTAGTGGCAACAACACATCTACAACCGAAGAGATTTCTATCACTTCCCTTGGAAACTAGAGGCATGAACCCACTATCGAGCATAAATACCCCCTCTTGGAGTCACTAGCAACTACTTGGCCAAGATAGCTACTAACAACTGAGAGCATGAAAGATCACAAACAACATAGACATGATAGTATCAAATAGACATAACCATTAATCCATTTGACATAGCAAAAGAAACTAAGCAAACTAAAAACAAAGTAAAGAGAAAGGTTGAGGAGGTCTCCCCTTGTGAAGACGTCCTTAGCCTCCCCGACAACGGCGCCAAAAAATCTTGATGCAGCGCTGAGTTGATGTAGGAGCACGGAGTTGGGAACCCCAAGAGCAAGGTGTGAAGCAGCACAGCAGCAAGTTTTCCCACATTAAGAAACCGAGGTTATCGAACCAGTAGGAGGAAGGAAACGTCTCAAAGGTGTTGCAAGCAACGTGGAAACCTGCACAACACAAACTCAAGACTTTGCCCCAACGAACAATGAGGTTGTCAATCTCACTGGTTGCTGTAACAAAGGATTAAACATATGGTGTGGAAGGTAATGGTTTGCAGCAAGTAAATAGGTAACAGTGGAAGATGTATCAATGGTAAAGATTGGACCAGGGTCCATAGTTCACTAGAGGTGCTCTCCTTAGATAAACAACATGGCATGAAGGGTAAACAAATTACAGCAGGGCAATTGACAGGAACTGAGCATGGCATAACAATGCAATACTAGACAAAAAGATCCTATGAGATTCAATTGGGCAATACAACAATATACATAGACCGCCATCCAACTGCATCTATGACTAGAAGTCCACCTTCAGGTTATCATCCGAACCCCCTCCAGTATTAAGTTGCAAGCAACAGACAACTGCTTTAAGCAAAGTGTGTAAGGTACACAATCCACTTGTTCCATGAAAAAGAGACCGTTGTTTTCTCCCTAGTGGCAATAGCACATCTACTACCGAAGAGATTTCTATCACTTCACTTGGAAACTAGAGGCATGAACCCACTATCGAGCATAAATACCCCCTCTTGGAGTCACTAGCAACTACTTGGCCAACATAGCTTCTAACAACGGAGAGCATGCAAGATCACAAACAACACAGACATGATAGTATCAAATATACAAAACCATTAATCAATCTGACATAGTAATCTCAATATCCATCGGATCCCCGCAAACACAACTTGCATGATTACAAATAGATCAGATCTTGATCATGAATGGAGCTCACAAGATCTATACATGAATGCACAAGGAGGAGATACAACCATCTAGCTACTACATGGACCCATAGTCCAAGGTGGAACTACTCACACTTCATACCGGAGAAGAAGGCCTCCGAGATGATTTCCCCTCTGGCAGGGTGCCAGGAAGAACTTTAGATCCCCCCGATCTAGGGATGATGGTGGCGGCGGCTACAGAAGGTTTTGTGGAGTTTTGATTGGGTGCCTAGGGTTTTTGCATCGAGGGCTTCTTATAGGCGAAGAGGCGAGGCTGGGAGGCGGCCAGAGGGCCCACACCCAGCCCAGGCGCGGGGTGGGCCCATCAGCGCCTAGGGGGATGTGGTGGCCCTGGCTCGCCTCTCCGTATCTCCTCTGGACTTCGTGTTGCCCACGGTAAAATATTGACTTTGGCTTTTGTCCCGTCCAATTCCGAGAATATTGATTTTCTGCCTTTCTGGAACCAAAAACAGAAGAAAACAGGCAATTAGCATTGTGGCAACTTGTTAATAGGTTAGTTCTAGAAAAGATATAAAACACCTCAAAGTGTAGACAAAGAAAATCAAAGTAGATAGTAAACAAGCATGGAACATCAAAAATTATAGATACGTTTCCGACGTATCAAGCATCCCCAAGCTTAACTCCTGCTCGTCCTCGAGTAGGTAAGTGATAAAAATAATAATTTTTTAGGTGACATGCACCATCAAAACCAAGATCAAACCATTTGCAAGCATTCAAAGATGGGATCAAAGAACTCTAAACATGTGCATGAAAGATGGAGTTCTAACAATAGGACATAGTAACTATGCATGCAACATAAAAAGGCTACAAACAAAGATCATGAATAACATGCATTGAAAAACGTTTGTTTGTTTATACAGAAAACATGGCATAGTGGCACTCTACTTGTCCCTCATGGAGTAGCAAATAGATGCATAGGACACCTTCAAAGTTCATAAGAGTGACTAGATACAAGTAGCACAAGAACATGCAATATCACAATATGCATCAATCAATAAGTTTTGGGACACTACTCACAGAATGGCAACTATGCTCTCTTAATGGTGCCTAAAGGTATAAGGTGGAGACTCAAATAATGGTGGAAGAAAGACCCTTCACAAAGGGAAGCAGAGATTTCAAGTTTCAAAAAGAGCTTCCAAAAATTATGGTACTTGTTAGCTTTCCGCCCTCTTGCCCCTATCATGAGCATCTTGAAGTGATTAAGGTTAAAGTGAACAAACTATGGAGTATATTCTTGAAAAAGTATAAGTTGGCAATCTCAAGTCCCTTGAATACAAGGGCCACACCTCATGCTACTCAACTTCAGTCACTTGTAAGTTCTTGTCATACTAAGTACGTGCGTATCATAGAGAACCGCCAACGGGGTACCCCTTGCACATGGTACAGGACCTATCCCATAACCAAAATGACAAGGCAAGCAAACAATGAGCATCTCAGCGATCTTTTTATTTACTATGTGCATAGCTTTTTATTGAGGATGCTTCACGGATAGCTCATTATGGTGATGCAACAAGTTTCCACCATGATTAGGCATGGCTTAGGCTAGCGGCCTAGGCGTTTTTCTAACAAAAAATACATAACTGTAAGATCCCTCCTTTATAAAGGAAAAGGATCCCTTTATTGCAATGCTAGTCCCTGGATCATTGCTAGCATCCACGGTTTAAGATGAAGTACATAGAAACAAAGGTCATTATTACAGTCATTCCAGAGACAAACATAGTCTTTACAACTCCAAGGCCACAGGCCTAGTACAAGAGTTTGAATAAGTAAATAAATAAAAGTCTTCATCTTCATGTGCCACAGGCAAACATGTTGAGTGTAGACTCATGACTCCTAATCCTCATCAGAGTAACCTGCAACATCACAAGTTACAGCCACAGTGGGTCAACACATTGGAATAGTATTGGAAAGTGATACCTAAGTATAATTTAGGTGGACTAGATACTATATGCAATTTGGCTAAGTGTAGCTTGGCTTGCTTTGCTCAAAATAGGTTTTGCCTATTAGTTGAAATCACTAAGTTTTTCTTTGTTAGAACTTTTCCCAAGGAACCACCAATAAACATTGAGGTCCTTCACCCTTGTTCACCCACAAGTTTTTACTTAGAAATTGGGATGAGGAGATTATTGATAGCTTCCATGTCTTGATGCTCAAGTTGTCCTTTTCCAGGGACATGGCTAAGTACTTAGATTCTTCCATCTGCAGAGGTTGTGCACTTTCCCCACCAGACTTGATTTTCACCAAGACAGGACCTTTCAGAAGCCTTCCCTTAGACCAAATGGACGCTCTCCAACCTATCATTCCCACTACCACCAACTGTCCAAATGGCTAAGTTCTAGCAACCTATGTGATCCAGGCAGAGCCCATATTGCCAAGTGGCTGCACTAGAAGCTTCTCAACACTTGGCCTCTAAAATCTCTTTGTTCCTGGGTGGCTTTCCACAAGTGAGATACACAAGGTAAGCCATAGAAATGGGCCTTGTGTAATCACTCAACATAAACCATTCCTTCCATTCCACCCAGGTGTTTCATTTACTTAGTTGTTTTATTAGGCAAAACACAAGTCCAAAGACTTAGAAATATTTTCATCATAGCATGTATATTTCACCAACCCTTGGTTACTACTAGCTAGGCTAAGCATGGCATAGATAAGCATCTTAACTTAGAAATTTCCTAGCAATTCTACAACTACTAGGATTTCCCAACATGGCATATAAGCAAAATATAGCATGCAAGACTAGCAAAATATTTCTAATGCTTAGTAGAAAACATAGGGATAAAAATATTCATGAAGCACCACTTGCCTTGGTAGTTTGGAGAGTAGCTACACTCCTCACAATCACGATCACTAGCACCAAAATCTACACAAATAATCATAGCCACAAATCACATACAAAACATATAAAAAAAATATATGAATGCATGCAATATGATATGTGATGATTTTTTTTTAAACTCAACCAAGCAAGTAAACAGTATTGGTTTATAAACAAGTTAAAAACTTGCCAAACAACAATTATTTAACCCTTAAAACATTTCTCAAATAATTCATATACTCAAATTATCCCTACACAAGTTTCTGCAAATAAAACCATTTTAACAGAAGCAAAACATTAAACACATTGCATATTTAGAAAGGGCTTGCTCTCCTTATTCCATTGATATAAAATTTGTCAAATTATAACGTGGGGATCAAAAGTTATAGCCAAAACAAATTCAAACATCTAATAGATTTAAATCCTGATTTTAAACCTAAACAGCTGCCACGTGTCTTAATCTGATTGGAGCATACCGGTTCACGTTGGATCACGCTTCTGAGCCGCTGGATCTGACTTAATCGCACGGCCCAGATCTACCTATACCGCTTCGTTAAGTGATCTAATCTCACACGCTGGATCCAGATCCAACGGTCCTGGATCAAACGACCATAGCTAGGCGGCGCTGGCGGTGGCTACTGGCGGCGGCGAGGTCTGCCTACGGTGGCGCGGCGCTACAGGTGGCTCTGGGGTCATCGGAGATGCTTACCAAAAACGTGACGATGCGCTGATGCTCAACCTGGCGACGGGTTGGCAAGGGGCGCTCTGTAGTGGTCGAGGAAGCTCGTCGAAGTTGCTGGCGGCGTCGGGCTTGGGTGGACCACGATGTTGGTGACGCTCCTGGTCACCCTAGCGCGAATAAACGGCATCAGGAGACGCACAAAACTACGGCGAACGTGCTCGTGTGAAACAAAGGCGAAGGAGAACAAAGGGCTCACCAAATTTGATCGTCGGAGTTGAGGATGCCGTCGGGAGCTTGCAGCATTTGACGCGGTCGACGACCTGGGGCAATACAGGACGAACCAGTGGGGTCAGTAGGTGCGCGAGGAAGTTGTGAAGCGGCTCTTATGAACCAGAGGGAGAGGGGCGCACGGGGCTCACCGGAATTGGTCGCCGGAGAGCTCTCTGTCTACGGCGGTGCGAGGATGAATGCGGGCAGCCTAGGGGCGCTCTGGGCTCGGAGTTTGGGGGGAAATGGAGAGGGGGCAGAGGGGGATTAAGTAGGCAAGGCGGGGGCGTGAATTACTCCTGCAATCAATGCGAATTGACGAGCGAATCAACCAGGTAACGCACGACGTGATTTGGGGAAGAACACGTCGCGGTGGGGGTGGAGACGACGACGCCGTGTGGGCCTCAGCGGGTGCGGGGGTGAGTGAAGGAAAACGGTTCGCGGGGTGGGGGTGTTGGGCTTAGCTGGGCCAGTTGGGCCAGATTCGACTGAAGGCTTATTTTTTTCCTTTTAACCTTTTTCTTTTTCTGTTTGGTTTTTCTGAAATGAATTTCAACTCCAAATCAAATGAGTTTGAATTCAAATATTCTCTAGGTTTTTATGCTGCAAACCTTGCACTCAAATGTGTGACAAACACTACTATTTAACCAAAACACTTTGATCAAATGAAAATAAAAATAAAACCAAGCCTTTATAATATATATACAATAGGCATAATATTGGTTTTATTTACTCATTTTGTTTTGAAACTTTGTTCAAACTTTTGATGGTCCCTAAGTTTGAATTTCAAACCTTACTGAACCAAAACAAGTACTCTTCTCATTAAAGGGTAGCACTAAGGCTAGAGCAACTTACAAGAAATAATGAGCATATATGCTTCAGTTTTGAAATGATTTGTTTGAAATGAAATTCATATGATCATGGATGCATGGATGATATGCATGAGTTTGAAACATGATTTTAGGGATGTTACAAATCTAACCCCCTTAAGGTGAATCTCGCCCTCGAGATTCGGATTGGGTAGCAAATAGGTGAGGGTGGTCTTTCCGAATATCATCTTCTCTTTCCCAAGTTGCTTCCTCTTCAGAATGATGGTTCCACTGCACTTTGCAAAACTTGATAGTCTTAGTCCGTCTGACTCTTTCTGCAGTCTCAAGAATCTTGATAGGCTTTTCCTCATAAGTGAGATCACTTTCCAATTGTACTTCCTCCAAAGGTATAGTATCCTTCAAAGAAGTTTCTTCCATTTCTGGATGACATTTCTTAAGCTGACTCACATGAAACACATTATGGACAGCTGACAAAGACTCTGGCAATTCAATTTCATAAGCAACTTCTCCTTTGTGACTCAGAATCTTGAATGGTCCAACATATCTTGGGGCCAACTTTCCTTTGACTCCGAACCTCTTCACTCCACGAAGTGGTGACACTCTAAGATAAGCTCTATCACCAACTTCGTAGGTGACTTCTCTACGCTTAGGATCTGCGTAGCTTTTCTGTCGGGACTGTGCTATCTTCAATCTGTCCTTAACCAACTTGACCTTTTCTTCGGCTTCTTTGATAAGTTCTGGTCCGAACAAACTTCTTTCTCCCACACCATTCCATAATAATGGGGTGGTACACTTTCTCCCGTAGAAACTCAAATGGTGCCATCTCAATGCTGGCTTGATAGCTGTTGTTATAAGAAAATTCTACGTAAGGCAGACTTTCATCCCAACTGGCTCCATAGTCTAGGGCACATGCCCTCAACATATCTTCAAGAATCTGATTAGTCCTTTCTGTCTGTCCATCAGTTTCAGGATGAAAAGCAGTGCTGAATTCCAACCTTGTTCCCAATGACTCATGTAGCTGTCTCCAAAAATGGGAAGTGAATTGAGTTCCCCTATCAGACACAATACTCTTGGGAACTCCATGCAGACACACAATTCTACTCATATAGATTTTGGCCAACTTAGCACTTGTGTAAGTTGTCTTCATGGGTATGAAATGAGCCACTTTAGTTAGGCGATCCACTACAACCCAAATAGAATCATATCCTGACCGGGTCCTTGGTAATCCGGTAATGAAATCCATACCAATCTTGTCCCACTTCCAATCAGGAATAGGTAGTGGTTGAAGCAAACCTGCTGGTTTCTGATGTTCCGCTTTCACTCTACTACACACATCACACAAAGCAATATGTTCGGCGATGTCCTTCTTGAGATTATTCCACCAAAATCTTTCCTTCATATCCATGTACATTTTGGTGTTACCCGGATGAATGGAATATGGTGAGTTGTGTGCTTCTTGCAAAATCAGTTTTCGAAGCTCCGGATCTTGTGGAACACAGATACGTTTCCCATGCCATAAAGTACCATGTTCATCTTCATGGAATCCCTTGGATTTTCCTTTGCCAATCTTTTCCTTAATCTCTTCAATTTCCTTATCAGTCTTCTGGGCTTCTTTGATCTTGTCCAACAGAGTGGGTTGAACATCCAAAGACATGAGATGTCCTTCGGGCACAATCTCCAATCTGAGATCTCTAAATTGGGCACACAAATCATCTGGCAATTCTCCCTTGGTGAGACCATTCACAAAAACCTTACGGCTTAAAGCATCCGCTACAACATTTGTTTTACCGGGATGGTATTGCAAACTTAAGTCATAGTCCTTGATGAGTTCTAGCCATCTTGTTTGTCTCATGTTAATTTCTTTCTGGGTGAAGATATACTTCAAACTCTTGTGATCTGTGAACACTTCACAACGCTTTCCCAAAAGATAATGTCTCC
Organism: Avena sativa; assembly: GCA_916181665.1. Classification (NCBI taxonomy): domain Eukaryota; kingdom Viridiplantae; phylum Streptophyta; class Magnoliopsida; order Poales; family Poaceae; genus Avena; species Avena sativa. Next base: position 146,064,117 of record OV702283.1, on the reverse strand, counting down.
ATGTTTTGAGTGCATGGACAACAAAAGCTAACTCTAAATCATGAGTAGGGTAGTTCACTTCATGAGTTTTGATTTGTCTCGAGGCATAAGCCACAACTTTTCCTTCTTGCATAAGTACTGCACCCAAACCATGATGAGATGCATCACAATATACTTGGAAATCTTTTTCCAAGTCTGGCAAACACAAGACTGGTGCTATCACAAGTCTTTTCTTCAATTCCTGAAAGCTGAGTTCACAACCTTCAGACCAAGCAAATTTCTTTTCCTTTTTTAGCAATTCTGTCATAGGCTTAGCTACCTTGGAGAAATTCTCAATGAACCTTCTGTAGTAACCTGCTAAGCCAAGCAAACTACGAACCTCTTTCACTGACTTGGGAGATTCCCATTCAGTTACAGCTGAAACTTTAGCAGGATCAACTGCTACACCATCTCCTGACACAACGTGTCCAAGAAATCCCACTTCATTCAACCAGAATTCACACTTGCTGAATTTGGCATAAAGTTTATGCTCTCTAAGCTTTTCAAGTATCAAACGCAAATGTCCTTCATGCTCTTCTTTGCTCTTGGAGTAGACTAAAATGTCATCGATGAAAACAACAACAAACTTATCAAGGAATTCCATGAACACCTTGTTCATCATATTCATAAAGTATGCTAGAGCATTGGTCAAACCAAATGGCATCACGGTATACTCATACAATCCATACCTTGTGGTGAAAGCTGTTTTAGGTATGTCTTGTTCTCTTATCTTGATCTGAAAATAACCTGACCGGAGATCAATCTTTGAGAACACACAAGCTCCTTCAAGCTGATCAAACAAGTCATTGATTCTGGGCAAAGGGTATTTGTTCTTGATAGTCACCTCATTGAGTGAACGGTAATCTATGCATAACCTTTGACTTCTATCTTTCTTTTCCAAAAACAAAACTGGGGCTCCCCAAGATGAAGAACTTGGTTGAACAAATCCTTTCTGCAACTATTCTCCAAGTTGTTTCTTGAGTTCTTTCAGTTCATCAACTAACATCTTGTACGGTCTCTTTGCTATTGGTCTAGATCCTGGTAGCAAATCAATAAGGAACTCCACATCTCTATCTGGTGGCATTCCCGGCAATTCTTCCGGAAACACATCCGGATATTCACTCATAATTGGCACACTGTCTATGCTAACCCCCTTAAGAGAATTTAGCTTACTCCCTTTTGATTCAAAGTTAGACTTAAATTTAATCCGTTTTCTTTCCGGGGTTGTGAGTGCAACAGTACGATTAGCACAATCTAGTACTCCTTCATACTTAGCCATGCAATCCATTCCCAATATTACGTCCAGTCCTTGGGAATCTAGGATTATCAGACTCACTAGAAACTTATGCTTTCCAAACTCTATTACTAGATCCTGGCATCCAAGACTTACTATCGTATCTCCACCTGGAGAACTAACTTTTATTGGACACTCAATGTTTTCAGTTGGAAACCCATTTCTATCAACAAATGCTTTTGATATGAATGAATGTGATGCTCCGGTATCAAAAAGAACAAATGCTGGAATAGAATTGAGTCTGAACTTACCAGCAACAGCATCAGGCTCCTCATAGATTTCCTCCACATTGATGTGGTTCACTTGTCCCTTCTGAAAAGGGTTGGGCTTGTTGGGTCCTTCAACTTTCTTTTCTAGGCATTCATTTGCATAATGCCCCATCTTCTTGCACTTTAAGCATTCAACCTGACTAATGTCCTTCTTGACAGGCTGGCTTCCACTGCCACTTCCATTACCACTGTGGTGGCTCTTATATCCACCCTTGTGGTTCTTGTACTTGTCATTGTCATGACTACGGTGATGCTTGTTGTCATGACGGTTGTGGTTGTGGTGCTTGTTGAATTTCCCATGCTTGTGGGATCCTGAGTTTCCACTATCATCATAATGGGAACGTTTGTGAGACGATCCCGAGCTGTGCTTGTCTGAGTGCTTTCTCTTCCTGCTTTCAACTTGCTTCATTTTGCTCTCCAAAATAGCAGCCTTATCACAAAGAGACTGGTATGTGGGAACATATGGCACAGCCAACTGCAGGTTCAGCTCATCATTCAACCCTTCGAGGAACTTTTCTTTCCTCTTAGCATCAGTGTCAACTTCATCCGGTGCGTAACGCGCCAGATTGTTGAATTCCTCAATAAATTCAGCCACGCTGCGGTGGCGCTGCTTCAGGTTATGAAACTCTTTCTTCTTCAGACTCATCACTCCAGATGAGATATGAGCAGTACGAAAGCCATCCTCAAAGATAGCCCATGTCACATCTTCTATGGGAGTGGTGATCTGGAAGTTATCCCACCAAGTGGCGGCTGGTCCTTCCAGCAAATGTGCTACAAATCTGACCTTTTCTGCATCAGTACAGCCCACAGTTACCAAGTCCTTGTTCACAGAGCGTAGCCAATCATTGGCCACCATGGGATCAGTTGTTCCTGAGAACTTTGCTGGCCTCAATCTCAAGAACCTGGTAAGCATGTCAAAACCCGGTGGGTTGTTGTTGTTATTGTTGTTGTTGTTGTTTTGGTTCTGGATGAACGTCGTCATCATTTGCATCAGCTGAGTCTGAGCTGTTATCATTTGTTGCATTTCTGGAGTGATGTTGTTGTTGTTGGGGTTGGGATTGGCACGACGAGGAGGCATCTGTGGTTTGTTCAATAGAGATAATAATGAGATACCCATTGACGCTTTCATGCACAATACATCACATAAACAATCACAAAACATGCATCATAGAAATAATAGTTCAACAATAAAAACGACAAGTTCGCAAAGTAAACACACAAATAACAAGCCATCCACATGTTGGATGGTCATTGTGACACAAATAAAGTATGATAAATAAATGATAAATGAGTAGTAAAATCTACTCCTCGGCATCAACCTCCTCCTCAACAAAGGTAAGACCTGCGTTCTCCATCGCGGTCTTGTATTCCTCGACACTGGTGGTCAAGGTCTCTATTTTGGCTTTGAGAGCCCTCTTCTAGGAACGAAGCCTCTCAATCACCGTCTGCTGATGCTCAAGCTCGAAGTCCTTGGCCTGCAGTTCTTCAGTCATGTCCCGAATCCTCTTGTTCCCATCCTGGACTCGCTTCTCTTGACTCTTGAACTTTTTGTCCTAGCTCTCGAACTTTGCCTCCATCTCCTTGACTATCTCATCTTGCTCCGCGAAGAGCTTGTCCTTCTCGCAAAGCTGCACCTGGAGTTCATCATTTATGAGCATGACGTTGGTCCTATCAGAGTCCACGTGCCTAATGAGAGCCTCTAAGTCCTGGAGGTATAGGCGAATCGGCTCCGCTGTCTCCCTCGAAGTGTCCTCGAAGTCGATGGACTCTCCATCCTCATCACGTCTACCGAAGACGTGGAAGTGAGTACCTCTAACCTGTCGAGAGTGTCTCCCTAGCAGACGTCCTATCAGATCCTGCATGACTACCTCAAGGCCTCTCTCCTTGTCATCGTGCATGAGCTTGAAGATGATAGCCTCCGTGGTAGGCTCAGTCTGGCGTCCGGGCTGATTGACCTTGAAACCCCAAAGGTCTTTCCTCTCAAACTTGGTGAGGGGAAGCACCATGATGGTAGGAAGAGGGAGATTGAGCAAAGTAGTGAGCTCAATAATATGAGGACCAAAGCGAGTTCCCTGGAACTCCTCAACAGTGCTGATGGTAACATTAGGCATCTATTGATAAGATAGGAAAAAAATTAGAACAACACAAATTAAGATAAAACACAAGTCAAAACATCACATACATATCCTTGGAAATCAAAACACACAAGTCATGGCATACATGGATCCATTACAACAACCAAGATTCAACTTATTTTAAGCAACATTTGGAAAATAAGGTGATAAGTGGTGGTCCAACTAACGAAGTACGTTTACAATCCTATCTCACTGGATCTGTTGGCTAACATAATGTTTCTAGAAGCAATCAGTCTATCTTGCTCACATGACTCCATCACTAAGTCTATAATGTCTCCTCTTAGGGTTTTGTTGGTAGCCTCCAAATCTTGGGTATGTTTCTTCTCTTCCTTTAAGTCATTTTGTAGGTTGAGCATTCTGCACTTGACTCTATCACCAAGTTCTTTGATGGTCCTCCAAGCTGCATCCTTTGCTGAATCAAAGAATGTAGTGTGCACCACTGAATTGGTGAACATGCATAATCATGTTTCCTTGTGGTTGTCTTCCTTGTTTTTATACAAGTGAAGTTTCACCCACCAGTACTCAACTCCTTCATCCATCACAGGAAAACCTTTGTACACAGCTGCACCATGTATTTCCATTGCAACCATGAGGTCCTTGAGAGCCTTGGGGAATTCTGTCTCACACTCCAAAGTCATTGTCATGAGTGGTCCTTTCCTCACGGCTTCGTTGATGGAGTTCATCTACAAATAGAGATGAGAAAGAAGATTAGAAAAGTTTACGAGAAGAATAGACAAGTGTAGAAGTTGTTAAAAATTTTCCTTAGTGGTTTCCAATCCTAGGGTCATAATCCTACAGGCAACACAGTGCTCTGATACCATCTGTAAGATCCCTCCTTTATAAAGGAAAAGGATCCTTGTGATTGCAATGCTAGTCCCTGGATCATTGCTAGCATCCACAGTTTAAGATGAAGTACACAGAAACAAAGGTCATTATTACAGTCATTCCAGAGACAAACATAGTCTTTACAACTCCAAGGCCACAGGCCTAGTACAAGAGTTTGAATAAGTAAATAAATAAAAGTCTTCATCTTCATGTGCCACATGCAAACATGTTGAGTGTAGACTCATGACTCCTAATCCTCATCAGAGTAACCTGCAACATCACAAGTTACAGCCACAGTGGGTCAATACATTGGAATAGTATTGGCAAGTGATACCTTAGTATAATTTAGGTGGACTAGATACTATATGCAATTTGGCTAAGTGTAGCTTGGCTTGCTTTTCTCAAAATAGGTTTTGCCTATTAGTTGAAATCACTAAGTTTTTCTTTGTCAGAACTTTTCCCAAGGAACCACCAATAGACATTGAGGTCCTTCACCCTTGTTCACCCACAAGTTTTTACTTAGAAATTGGGATGAGGAGATTCTTGATAGCTTCCATGTCTTGATGCTCAAGTTGTCCTTTTCCAGGGACATGGCTAAGTACTTAGATTCTTCCATCTGCAGAGGTTGTGCACTTTCCCCACCAGACTTGAGTTTCACCAAGACAGGACCTTTCAGAAGCCTTCCCTTAGACCAAATGGATGCTCTCCAACCTATCATTCCCACTACCACCAACTGTCCAAATAGCTAAGTTCTAGCAACCTATGTGATCCAGGCAGAGCCCATATTGCCAAGTGGCTGCACTAGAAGCTTCTCAACACTTGGCCTCTAAAATCTCTTTGTTCCTGGGTGGCTTTCCACAAGTGAGGTACACAAGGTAAGCCATAGAAATGGGCCTTGTGTAACCACTCAACATAAACCATTCCTTTCATTCCACCCAAGTGTTTCATTTACTTAGTTGTTTTATTAGGCAAAACACAAGTCCAAAGACTTAGAAATATTTTCATCATAGCATGTATATTTCACCAACCCTTGGTTGCTACTAGCTAGGCTAAGCATGGCACAGATAAGCATCTTAACTTAGAAATTTCCTAGCAATTCTACAACTACTAGGATTTCCCAACATGGCATATAAGCAAAATATAGCATTGCATGCCTAGCAAAATATTTCTAATGCTTAGTACAAAACATAGGGATAAAAATATTCGTGAATCACCACTTGCCTTGGTAGTTTGGAGAGTATCTACACTCCTCACAATCACAATCACTAGCACCAAAATCTACACAAAGAATCATAGCCACAAATCACATACAAAACATATACAAACAAAAATATATGAATGCATGTAATATGATATGTGATGATTTTTTTAAAACTCAACCAAGCAAGTAAATAGTACTGGTTTATAAAAAAGTTAAAAACTTGCCAAACAACAATTATTTAACCCATAAAAGATTTCTCAAATAATTCATATACTCAAATTAGCCCTACACAAGTTTCTGCAAATAAAACCATTTTAACAGAAGCAAAACATTAAACACATTGCATATTTAGAAAGGTCTTGCTCTCCTGATTCCATTGATATAAAATTTGTCAAATTCTAACGTGGGGATCAAAAGTTATAGCCAAAACAAATTCAAACATCTAATAGATTTAAATCCTGATTTTAAACCTAAACAGCTGCCACGCGTCTTAATCTGATTGGCGCGTACCGGTTCACGTTGGATCACGCTTCTGAGCCGCTGGATCTGACTTAATCGCACGGCCCAGATCTACCTATACCGCTTCATTAAGTGATCTAATCTCACACGCTGGATCCAGATCCAACGGTCCTGGATCAAACGACCATAGCTGGGCGGCGCTGGAGGTGGCTACTGGCGGCGGCGAGCTCTGCCTACGGCGGCACGGCGCTACAGGTGGCTCTGGGGTCGTCGGAGATGCTTACCAAAAACGTGACGATGCGTTGATGCTCAACCTGGCGACGACTTGGCAAGGGGCGCTCTGTAGTGGCCGAGGAAGCTCGTCGGAGTTGCTGGCGGCGTCGGGCTTGGGTGGACGACGACATTGGCGACGCTCCTGGTCACCCTAGCGCGAATAAACGGCATCAGGAGACGCACAAAACTACGGCGAACGTGCTCGTGTGAAATAGAGGCGAAGGGGAACAAAGGGCTCACCGAATTTGATCGTCGGAGTTGAGGATGTCGTCGGGAGCTTGCGGCGTTTGACGCAGTCGACGACCTGGGGCAATACAGGACGAACCAGTGGGGTCAGTAGGTGCGCGAGGAAGTTTTGAAGCGGCTCGTATGAACCAGAGGGAGAGGGGCGCACGGGGCTCACCGGAATTGGTCGTCGGAGAGCTCTCTGTCTGCGGCGGTGTGAGGATGATGCGGGCAGCCTGGGGGCGCTCTGGGCTCGGAGTTTGGGGGGAAATGGAGAGGGGGCAGAGGGGGTTTAAGTAGGCAAGGCGGGGGCGTGAATTACTCCTGCAATCAACGCGAATTGATGAGCGAATCAACCAGGTAACGCACGGCATGATTTGGGGAAGAACACGTCGCGGTGGGGGTGGAGACGACGACGCCGTGTGGGCCGCGGCTGTCAGCGAGAGAATCAGAGAGGGAGTGGGTCATGTCTGTCAGTCACTCAGCGGGTGCGGGGGTGAGTGAAGGAAAACGGTTCGCGGGGTGGGGGTGTTGGGCTTAGCTGGGCCAGTTGGGCCAGATTCGACTGAAGGCTTATTTTTTCCTTTTAACCTTTTTCTTTTTCTGTTTGGTTTTTCTGAAATGAATTTCAACTCCAAATCAAATGAGTTTGAATTCAAATATTCTCTAGGTTTTTATGCTGCAAACCTTGCACTCAAATGTGTGACAAACACTACTGTTTAACCAAAACACTTTGATCAAATTAAAATAAAAATAAAACCAAGCCTTTATAATATATATACAATAGGCATAATATTGGTTTTATTTACTCATTTTGTTTTGAAACTTTGTTCAAACTTTTGATGGTGCCTAAGTTTGAATTTCAAACCTTACTGAACCAAAACAAGTACTCTTCTCATTGAATGGTAGCACTAAGGCTAGAGCAACTTACAAGAAATAATGAGCATATATGCTTCTGTTTTGAAATGATTTGTTTGAAATGAAATTCATATGATCATGGATGCATGGATGATATGCATGAGTTTGAAACATGATTTTAAGGATGTTACAATAACTCCATGGACTTACAATCTCCCTCTTTATTTCACACCGACGACATCCATAGACAAAAGAGCAAGATATCAACTGTGTACAAAGTACAAGTGCAACGTTGAAAATGTTCCCCATGATAGCATGGTTATGCTAATTCGAACATATAAGTGCAAGCATATACAACATAGATGACACAATGGTTCAAGTTTATTAGGGGCAATGAATATAAAGTGTGCCATCAAGTTCGTGAGGGCTTTAATCACTAAGTTTTCACATAACAAAATACTTTTTAATTGGAAGATAGATGAAAACCAGAATATACTTGGAATGGTGTAACACACCATGCATAGGAGTTTATAGTGGACACTTTGGAATAACTTGGTTTCTTGGGAGTTGGAAGCATGAGTAGAGATTACTCATACAGGTGGAGGCTAGCAAAAGACTGGGAGCAACCAACTAAGAGAGCAATAATGGCCATAATCATGCAGAGCAACAAAACATTACTAATCAAAGCATATAGTGGTACTACAAGTCAAGGACTAAATTATCATAGAGGCTATGGTGACTTGTTCATAGTCATAACATGGTGTGAGCACGTGCCAAGTCAACCCAAACAAAGCATCAAAGGAGAATACCACAATACTATTCTATTGCATGCTAAAACAACGCATAATTCTTTCAAGGAACACTAAGCAATTCCAATTGTTTGGAACAAGACATGCTACAGAAATAATCACTAAGCATAAGGTTAAAACAACACCTAGCATGTCATGCTAAAGTCTAAGTCACAGTCAATGCAAGCTCCTCTTGCACTTATCAAGCAAGAACTTTCTACTCCTTTCCAACACCAAGCAACTTATTTGCAACAACACAGCGAGAACGGGGGTCCAAACTAATTTATTCAAGCAAACTAAACAAACTAAGAAAAGAAAACGAAAACTAAGACGCTCCAAGAACAACACAACAGTGCATGAAACAATAAAAACGAAGTGTCTAGACAGACCTGAGCTTTTTATTGATGAAGAAGGGGATGCCTTGGGCATCCCCAAGCTTTGACACTTGTACCTATTGGATATTTCTTGGGGTGACACCGGGTGGCATCCCCAAGCTTGCTATTTTGTCCATTCTTCATCTCATTACATCATTTTCTTTCTACACCTGAAATTTTTCCTTCATACAAAACTTCACACAATCTTCATTAGCAACATTAGTGTATTCAAAAGATAATAGACCTTTAGTTTTAGCTTTGGAATAGAAAATTTTTTCACTAAAAACACATGCTACTGTAGCAACTCCTTCAAAAAGCTCAATTCCCCAAAAGAGAACTCAAAAATGAATCAATAAGAAGCAAATGCAAATAATGGCAGAAATCTGTCAAAACAAACCAGCAGGTAGAAACTGATTTTTTTGAAAATTTTCAGTTGCTCATATCAAAACTTGTTGAACTAATGAAAGTTAGCTAACATACTGGGGGATTTATTCGTACATTTTCAGCTCAATCCGACTTACAGAGACTCCTCGCGATTTTTTATGGTAGAGGACAGAAATCTGTTTTGGGACAGCAATTCCCCAAATCTTACTTCGCTCTCATTAGAGGTCATTCTTGGCACAAAACGCAAACAAAAAGGATAAGGATAGGTCATTACTGAATTAATAACTTCCAAGACTCAAGGAAACTCTTGGATTATCTCCCAACAAATACTTTTCTTTAACGCCTTTAAGTTAGGCTTGATAGCTTGAGAAGATGCTCACATAAGAAATAAGAATTGAAGTAAAAGAGAACATCAAGAAGCAAATTCAAAACACATTTGAGTCTAACCCACTTCCTATGCATAGGAATCTTGTATGCAAATAAATTCACAAAGAACAAAGTGCCAAGCGTAGGAAGATAAAACAAGAGTAACTTCAAAACTTTTAGCACATAGAGAGGTGTTTTAGTAACATGAAAATTCCAACAACCATATTTTCCTCTCTCATAATAATTTTCAGTAGCCTCATGAATAAACTCAACAATATAACTATCACATAAAGAATACTTTTCATGATATACAAACACATAATTTCTATCAAGCTCCAAAATAGTGGGATTAAAACCTTCACAGGTTTTACCCAAAGTAGATATTTCAAAAGGATCCACAGGAAAATAACATTCATCCTCCTTTGGTAAGCATTGGGGACAATCAAATAATGTAAGAGATAAAGAGTTACTCTCATTAGAAGGTAGACATGGGTAGATCCATTCTTCCTCCCTTTGTTCATCACTATCCTCCTCTTTTTCATCTAATGAGCTTCCAGTTTCAACAATTTCTTCTTCCAAAGGCTCCTGCAAGGCATTAGTCTCTTCCATTTGTGGAAAGCACCTATTAAAATATTCAAGAATATATCCATTTTATTCCTTATTATCAAAGCAAAATTTAAGTATCTCAAAAACCTCATATTCATAAGGTGCATCATCAGTATTTTCAAGCAAAGTGGCAAGTTCAAATGCACCCTTGGAAGCAATAAATTCTTCAATGTGCTCCACATCATAAAAGTCATAATTTCCTTTAACATAAGAATATATGGTAACATTATCATTATACTCACATTAAAAAGGTAGGTGTTTATACCTCCTATAGCAACAAGATTTATCAAAGCAATAAATAACATTATAAGTAGAGCACACCTCTCTAGCGATAGTATTCAACTTATGAATTTGTTCCCATAAGTGTTTCCCTTTTTGTGACAAACGGTGTTCCTTATAATAATACTTTTGTTCTTCTGTGAACCCACCTTGCCAATAAGAACTAGTTTCAAAGAAACCATCCATTGATAGAAAGCATGACCAAGCAAGGCAATAACAGACCAGCAACTAGAGCAGGAACTAAATTTTTTGTGTTTTTGATAAGAGAAAGAAAACCAAACTAAACTAATTTGTTTTGGAGTTTTTGATAAAAAGAGTCAAACAAAACCAAGCAAAAGAAACTAAGCAAACTAAAAACAAAGTAAAGAGAAAGGTTGAGGAGGTCTCCCCTTGTGAAGACGTCCTTAGCCTCCCCGACAACGGCGCCAAAAAATCTTGATGCGGCGCTAAGTTGATGTAGGAGCACGGAGTTGGGAACCCCAAGAGCAAGGTGTGAAGCAGCACAGCAGCAAGTTTTCCCACATTAAGAAACCGAGGTTATCGAACCAGTAGGAGGAAGGAAACGTCTCAAAGGTGTTGCAAGCAACGTGGAAACCTGCACAACACAAACTCAAGACTTTGCCCCAACGAACAATGAGGTTGTCAATCTCACTGGTTGCTGTAACAAAGGATTAAACATATGGTGTGGAAGGTAATGGTTTGCAGCAAGTAAATAGGTAACAGTGGAAGATGTATCAATGGTAAAGATTGGACCAGGGTCCATAGTTCACTAGAGGTGCTCTCCTTAGATAAACAACATGGCATGAAGGGTAAACAAATTACAGCAGGGCAATTGACAGGAACTGAGCATGGCATAACAATGCAATACTAGACAAAAAGATCCTATGAGATTCAATTGGGCAATACAACAATATACATAGACCGCCATCCAACTGCATCTATGACTAGAAGTCCACCTTCAGGTTATCATCCGAACCCCCTCCAGTATTAAGTTGCAAGCAACAGACAACTGCTTTAAGCAAAGTGTGTAAGGTACACAATCCACTTGTTCCATGAAAAAGAGACCGTTGTTTTCTCCCTAGTGGCAATAGCACATCTACTACCGAAGAGATTTCTATCACTTCACTTGGAAACTAGAGGCATGAACCCACTATCGAGCATAAATACCCCCTCTTGGAGTCACTAGCAACTACTTGGCCAACATAGCTTCTAACAACGGAGAGCATGCAAGATCACAAACAACACAGACATGATAGTATCAAATATACAAAACCATTAATCAATCTGACATAGTAATCTCAATATCCATCGGATCCCCGCAAACACAACATGCATGATTACAAATAGATTAGATCTTGATCATGAACGGAGCTCACAAGATCTATACATGAAAGCACAAAGGAGGAGATACAACCATCTAGCTACTACATGGACCCGTAGTCCAAGGTGGAACTATTCACGCTTCATACTAGAGAAGAAGGCCTCCGGGATGATCTCCCCTCCGGAAGGGTGCCGGGAAGAACTTCAGATCTCCCCCCCCCCCCCCCCCCCCCGATCTAGGGGCGATGGTGGCGGCGGCAACAGAAGGTTTCGTGGAGTTTTGATCAGGAGCCTAGGGTTTCTGCATCGGGGGCTTCTTATAGGCGAAGAGGCGATGCAGGGGGGCCACTAGGGCAGCTGCACCCCCCAGGTGTGGGGTAGGCCCACCCGCGCGGCCAGGGGGTGTGGCCCCCTGGTGAGCCTTCTCTGTCTTGTCTTCTGGCTTCGTGTTGTCCACGGCAAAATATTAACTTTGGCTTTTGTCCCGTCCAATTCGGAGAATATTGATTTTCTGCCTTTCTGGAACCAAAAAATAGAAGAAAATAGGCAACTGGCACTGTGGCAACTTGTTAATAGGTTATTTCAGAATACATATAAAAACACCTCAATGTGTAGACAAAGCAAAGCAAAGTAGATACTAAACAAGCATGGAGCATCAAAAATTATAGATATGTTTCCGACATATCAAGGGAAGAGATACATTTATTTCTACTAACACCAATCAGCAAGCTATCTATTCCGCGCGCTTCAAACACGATGCGCCACCGCCACCACGAACGCGGATGAAGGGGACCCACGAGTTTGAAGGGTACGTCGTCAAGCTACCCGCCATCACCGACCAGAACGGCTGCTCCGTCTTCAAGTCGCGGTGCATCGTCTCGACGTCGTTCGGAGCAACGATCGTCTCCTGATACGACAGAAGGTCGCCCATCGCCAACACCCGCTCGGAGTACACAGCCGCCTTATCGGTCAGCTTCAGCACTTCAGAGATTTCAACCGAGTCGGTCGCTGATGGGTACCCGTTGGTAACGTCGTCGAGGTCGAAGTCGTCGGGGAAGTGCGCAAGCCCAAGGCTCAGCATAGTCACAGACCCGCGGCAGAAATCCGACCGCGACATGTACTCGACCACCGCTGGTGCCCTCTCTAGGTAGCGCCACACCTCCGTGAGTTCGCTGGGAATCACTTTCCTAGGCGAGATCTCTGGAGATACGCGCGAATGCATGTCGCCGAAAGGGTGGCAGAATCTACCAACATGGTGAGGCACTGCCTAACGTCATATGTCCACGCCTCGGGCTCGTCGTCGAGTATCTTCCCTGCAATCAACAACAACTTAGCGTCAGAAGGACGCACAACTCCGAGCTCACCCACTTGGGGACTCGACGGCATAAGCGACCCGCATGCTCGGGGACTCGCTAACACAATAGCTACAAGCCTAAGAAACTCACCAATGAGTGGACGGCAGTGCCCTGTGATGAAATCTTGAAGACCCGACAAATCGTCATGCAGCCCTGCGACAAGAGCGTTGGAAAACTTCCGCTCGTCAGCCGCGACAACGACAACAACCTTGGCCTTCTCTTCTGTCGAGCTCGCTTCCGCCTTGGCGGCCTTGAGATCCTTCTCTAGCTCGGCAACCCACTTTTCTGCGGCGGTCAACGACGACTGGGTAGCCTCCAACTCGCCGACCGGTACAAAACCCTCGCGGGCCTTGGCAACCACGGCAGAATGCCCCTCTGTAGCGAAACATGGGTGAGACCTCAATCAAACACACGCAAGGAATGGAGAAGGTAACTTGAACACCTACCCGCGGTCGTCTGCAGCTGCTAGTTCACCTCCTGCATGGATCAGAGGTCGCGCTCCAGATGCTCTTTGGTGGCCAGTCGCTCCGCCGATTCACGCTGGAGGCCCTACAAAGAATAAAGAAATATGAGCAAGCAGCGAAAAATTTCCTAAGTGGCTAGCCGCTGAAATTCAGCGACTAGCCACTCGGGGACCGTACATAGAAAAATTTCCTAAGTGCCTAGCCGATGAAATTCAGCGACTAGCCACTCGGGGACTGGAAATCGAAAAATTTCCTAAGTGCCTAGCCGCTGAAATTCAGCGACTAGACACTCGGGGATTGGACAACAAAAAGCAATAAGAATCTACCTGCTGAAATTCAGCGAGCAGATCCTCGAGGACTGGACATACCTGAATAGCTGCACCCATCATGTTGCGCAGCTTGACCGCGTCCACTGATGGCAGCATGAAGGGCGTGCGTCCGTGATGCTGATCGTCTTCTGAGCCCAATATCTCGGGAACTTGAGGCGACTGCGCCGCGACACTCGCGGTGGAGGCCTTCACCATGAAGCAAGGGAAGGTCGCCACTGCCGCTCCCGAAGAACTCATCGTGGGTTATGACGCCCCAACCGGCGCCATCGACTCCACCTGTTGTGACCCCGCATCCACGTCGGCCTTTGCGGCCATGTCCACTCCAGTCGGAGCTTCACTTGGCGCATTAGCCGGCTCATCCAAGACTATGACGATGTCGTCGCCTTTCTTATTCTTTGCGCCCTCAGCGGGCGCCTTGGCATCATCGCCCTTCCTCTTCTTCGAGGGATTAGCCTCCTCCCCTAAGGCGACTTCTGGTACCTTGGCCACCGAAGGGGGACCAATCTTCTTCACACCAGTCCTAAAAAAGAAGCGATCAGCGACTCAAGCGACATCTACAAAATAGTAATCTAGGTCGACACGGCAAACACGTACCTAGCGACTGGGATATAAGCAGGCCGATGCGGATATGCGCCGGCTTCTCCAATTCTGGGCCTAGCTTGTGGCTGATGCCCATCTCGAACAGGGCTGTAGCCCATGTCAACGAGGCCTTCTTTGTCGACAAGGCCGCGGTAGCAGGAAGTTCCACTCCGGTCGATGTGGGTGCCTCCCTCGACGGCAAAGCCTCTGTGACCGAAGCAGCCCCGAGGCCCGTGACTGCTGAGAACGGGGGGATTGACGCCAGCGGCATCTTTTCCTCCACCACAGTCGGACTCGCAGTCTCTGGCGCCTTCGTCGACGCCTCAGCCCCTGCATCGTCAGCCGCACTGGTTGCCTCGGAGCTAGTCGCTGACCGAGGCGGAGACATTGCCTTGGGCGCTTTCTTCTTCTTTGGTGACTTCTTCTTTGACGGCGTAGCCACGCGCCGCGAACTGTGTTCGTGGGCATCTCCCTCGCCCATGTCGTGACCCTCGAGGGTCTTGATAGCCTCAAGCTCGCATTGCCGCTGCCCGCGAGTTTTCCGAACTACGGGTACGGCGACCTCTACGGCTTCATAATCATCATCATCGTCATCGTCATCATCGAACGAGAACTCGCTCTCGTCCCCCTCGACCTCATCCGAGATCTCGTCATTGGCGGGAGGGAGCCAGCCCTCCACAGCTTGGAATAGCTGAAATAATGACACATGTTAGCAAACCACGACTACGAAAATAAAACAAGGTAAAACAGACTCACCGTTGGCGCCTTGCGCTTCGTGGTGTATGGGGCGATCCCGGCCTTCGGGTCACTATACTCCGCGTCCGTGATCTTCTTCAACGCGGTGGAGTAGTCCTCGCCCTTCCACTCGGTGAAGCAGGCCTTGGTTCCGTCGTCCCTGCCGGTGTATTCATATATCTAGTGGGCACGACTGGCCAGTGGCACCAATCGTCGCCTGAGCCAGCAATTATACAAATTGATGGTCTCGAGCCCATCCTTCTTCAGCTGACGAATCATCATCAACATCTCGTCTACGACCATCCGCTGGTCATGCGGGAGCTTGGCGACCTGCAGTCGGCGTGGCTCGGTTCGCTCGGTGGAGTATGCCGGGAGCAGCACCTCGCCGTCTAGCATCGACTCGCTGACATAGAACCAATGCTTCTTCCACTCACTTGCCGCCTTCTTCGGCATCATGAGGTTGAGGAAGGAGGCCTTGGACTTCAGCTAGAAAGTAAGGCCGCCTGCCCCATCGCGACTAATTCGCCAGTGGAACAATACCTGCCATAGGGGAAATACGTGCGACATCCAAAGTAGCATTCGATGCTGTGCGGCCCCAGATCTAACGGCTGGATACCGTAGTAGGCGTAGAATCGACGAAAGAAGAGCGAGGTGGGGAATCTGAGCCCCCTCTCGAGGTGACTGGTGAAACAAATAAACTCGTCGGTGTGTGGATCTGGCTCCACCTCCCCGGCCGAGGGAACTCGCCATCTTCCGGCGCAGAGAATCCCTGCGTCCTCGAAGGACTTCAGCGTCGCCCTAGTGCACTTGGACTTCCCCCACAATTCCTTCGGAGGCGCCATCGGATCGAGGATCTGGGCTCGCTGGATCGCTCTGGAGGTTCTGGAGAAAATGGGAAACTGAAGGGCGCGCGGAGTCAGAGGAAATGTGGGAAATACTCGTAAATCACTCGTCACTCTCCTTATATAGCGGTTGGCTCCCGCCAATTTTGGGGAGCCCTTACCATGCGGTGATTATGCCGATATTACTGTTGGATTACCCAACGGCTAGTTTGACCAAAATGATGGTCCAACTTCGTCTACTCAACTCGCCGACCCATTCGCCAAAGTTGCGACTCGACTACTTGCCAAATTGCCGATTCGACTGGTCGTCGATATTGCGACTAGAGATACATGCTGAAGATTATTTATCTCATTGAAGGAGTCCACCGACGATTCGACTGGGCGTCCAAATTGGACCTGAATACTCCGACTGCCAAAGAACAGCCGTGACGAATCAACGACGGCCTCGGGGACTACTGATGGGGATATGCCGAGTGGGGTATATCCAGCAGGACGTTTCCTACTGGATCATACTCACAGCGAGTGGGCCTGCAGGACGACGACTAGACTGTGACCCAAGAGGAAGCCAGGTGAGTGGAAGCTGAAGACCCAGAAGCGTAGCTAGACCCAGTCGGATTAGGTCAAAGTCCTCTTAGTCCTTATCCAACTCGGTTGTAGATCTATAAACCCTAGCGAGGTGACTCTATATAAACCTCCCTAGGGCACGCATAGCACTTACGTTCCATCATACACCCCTCGACTCGCCTCCTAGCCATCGAGCTCGCCCCTTCTAATATCTCAGCAATACAATCTAGCAGGAGTAGGTCTTTACCCTTTGGGGCCGAACCTGGGTAAAACCCTGTGTCTTTGCCCTCATCTCGCACCACAGATGGTTGGCCGCCCTTTCCCCTCGTTCTACTACTCGCTGCCAATCGCAGCATCTGTCGTGGCCATTCCTACGACAGCCAGGATCCTCGCGACGCCCTCTTTCCAACAAAATCAACCACATCCGCACGTGTGCACCCCAGCGATAGATCGATCTTCGATCTGTCAGGTTGCTCTCAGATGATGTCATCGTGAGGTCATACTCATGTCATCCCTCGCCACGTCGACGTTTTGACCGGGTCCAATGTTGACTAGTCTTGTGCTTAGGTGGCCAATGACGTGGTATTGACCCCACTGGTCAGTAACCCTGTGTAGGTTAGGTCTGTGTGTAAAAAGTAATTTGCTATTTAGAATTTAATTAGAAAATGATTAAATCTTAATAATTTAATATCTTTTGTTTTATAATTCAGAAAAATATGTTTAATATATGAAAATTTTCAGAAAAAATAATATATACAACTTAAAACTATCATCAAACACTATTATGTTAATCATTTAAATAATTATTATTTAATAAAGATTTTATAAGTAATAAAAATTTGATATGTCATATTTTAATAATGGTAAATAATAAAAATATAAAAAATATACTAAAATTCTTAGAAAAATAAGAACTATAATTTAATACTACAATCATGTATTATTATTTCACTTAATTAAATTTTTATTATTTATTAAGTGTTCATAAAGTAATAAATCTTATAAAAATCATATCTTATTATTTATAAATCACAAAAATAAATGTAATATACCAAAATGATCACAAAAATAATATCTACATGTTGAAGCAAGTAAAAATTTAATACTATAATAACTTGAATTTAAACATATTCCTTTAACTATTAATTCATAAAGAGTAAATAAAATTTGTTACTATTTCTTAAATTATCCAATAAAGGTCTAATAATAGTAATTACCTTAAGTACTGACAACATGAAATCAAAATGGCTCAACACATTTTAAATAATTTTTTTATCAAATTATCATCCAACTATAAGTGTATATTATTTTCTAACAGATTCCTATAAAAATTGTAAAATCATCAGGAATAATATTCTTAACTAAATAAAACCTTTTACCATTACTTCAACCACAATTTTATAAACATACTAAAATCCAAAGATAATTCATAAGTAGTTAAATAATATTGTTTCCATATTTATAAATTATGATTCTATTCAACTATAATGTTAAGAAAACTGGTACTCAAATAAAAGTAATACCATTCTTAATTAACCCTAAAGAAACATCATGAATTGAACAAATTATAATACCATCTAATGACCAAGATACACAAGTCTCAACTATTAGTGTGGTCATTATTCAAAAAAAGTAGTTCTTTCTTCCTTAATAACAATAGTTAGTAAGAAACCCTAAGAGCATTAACTAAAAGTTTAAATACTTTTATTTAGTTAAGTAAAGTTTTCTTCAAAAGTTGTTCTTTTAAGATACGTTAAAAGTAATTCTTAAGCATTCCAAAGTAAATCTACTTATATAACAACCTTCATATAAAGAGGCTTTAGATACCATTCCACACTTGCGTGCTTACTTATTGTATGCTACTTATTATGTTTACATGTTGTTTCACACACACTCACAAGCCTTAATAAGAAGCACAAATGTGAAACTTAATCTAAAAGAGCAACACATTCCAAAGAAACTAATTCCATTTTCCGAACCCTAGATCGATGACGATTATTCTAGGAAATTCGAGTTTATCAAATTGCATTATATTACTATGCATAATAGCATCTTGATTCTTTAAACATTAGTCCTTATCGGACCAATGATGTTGTTTTCAGATATTGGATCTTATATTGTCTTGAAGACCGTGAGTGCATAATCTTGCAATCACAAAAGGCAAGTTCACACTTGCTCATGTCCTCTGATTATTTTCTATCAAGTATTTGCAAATCAAATGATGTCATCACCTGCATTTCGAAAAGGTCAGAAAACACTATTTTTGATAATAATGTGAACTATTGGTTACTAATCCAGGGTGATCAGCTAATCTATTAAGTCTGGCAGTTGGAATACCACTTCACAGGAATATATCATCTAGGACTTAACAACCAATGTCGCTAGTGATTCTTGTGTCGTATATTACGCGTTAACCATGAGATTTGGAATGGGACGGAGAAGTCAGTTGTATCCTTTTCCTTCTATCACTACTAGAGAAAAGCTTATGCGAGGCGCACCTAAAAGCTTATGCGAGGCGCATATCATATGCGCCTCTACCTTTGAGCCTCGGCTATTTTTTATGCGAGGCGCATATGATATGCGCCTCCTATACTTCACATATGCGAGGCGCATATCAATATGCGCCTCCTATAATTCACATATGCAAGGCGCATATCGATATGCGCCTTGCATATGTGAATTATAGAAGGCGCATATCGATATGCGCCTCGCATATGTGAAGTATAGGAGGCGCATATAATATGCGCCTCGCATATGTTTCACAATGCGCCTCGTATATTTATAGTATATGCGCCTCCTATAGTGTCCTATATGCGCCTCCGGTAATATTTTCGAAATTCAAGTTTTACAGACCACTTTAAATAATAATATACAGATATTCAAATATACAATATAGTCCAGAATATAGTATAAAGAGCACAGAATTTTTCAGAAACTTGCAATTTGCCAAAGCATAATAGAACCAACATGAATACAATACATTACACATCAATCATGACATACAAGTTCATACATCAAGTGTTTGTGCCACAAGTTCACACCTCCGAGTACAAGTTCACAATCACGTTACACCTCCAAGTACAAGTTCACAATCACATTACAACTCCAACGACGTAGCTCTACCTAGATGAAGTAGAACACATAACCTACCATGAAGAGCAACAAGGTGGTGATCACGAGGAAGTTCCTCCACTTCTTCCTTCCATGTCTCCTCCACTTCTCTTCCGCCACCTCTCTACTCTCATAGCCTTGGTAGTTGTTGCCCGAGAAGTTGTTCACTTGCTTCTGGCAGTCTTTCCACTCCTCGTACACACCTGGAACCCGACCGATGTACACGACATAACACCTCCTCGCCATCTCCTACACATAATAAAGATGATATTACTTATGTCAGTGGAAATCAATAGATAGCAGTTAACAAGATAGAATCATGCATATATATGGGTGCAACAAAATGTAAAAAATCACGTTCTAATCATCGGCATTTCGAAGAAAGACCAAAAAAAAAGCAAACCAGGAATGACTTGGATTAGTACCTCATACTTAGGTTGGGAACGGAAATAATAATGCTCGTTGTTTGATCTTATGCGTCAAGTAGAATATATATGCCCAAATTACTAGTCTACTTGGCACACCAGATCTGCCATAACATGTTCTAATCATCGACATTTCGAAGAAAGACAAAGAAAGCAAACCACAAGAAGTAGGGAAGCAATGACAAATGAAAAGCAACAAGCACTTAAAATAGTTCGTAACACAAATAACTAGCAACAATAATACTTTCATTGACTTGTCTCAAGAAAAGATACTTGTATTGACTTCATTACAATGTAGTTCGTGTAGTTTATTTGGCACTACAAATCTGAACAATTAATCTATCTCCTAAATGTTTGGAAATCAAGTAACTGTTCCCAGAAATAAAAGTAAGATTAGCATGAAGAGAAACTGGGTAATATGAGGCTTACCCACTTGAATGTACTTGCCAGAGAGTAACCATTCCATCCAATGCGCTGCATCACAAGGAAACATAAGACCGAATTTTTGTGTCCAGAAGAAGTGAAGAATACTTAAGAGATGTCATAGTTATCATATTGGGTTATATAGATGAATAATTAACCAAAGTCCTAAGAAAGTAAGCATAACCATGTAAACAGTGGTGGTTTAGCCCTGGTAACACTTCTCCCCAGTCTAAAATACAATTATATCTTTGCTAACATTAGACAACAGTGCCATTAAAGGGTCAGGACTTATTGCTTGTTTGGGATTACCAGCCTGCATCACATAGTAACAATCTAATAGCCCTCCCACCTACTCAAGGACGTACCGTTCTCATTCATCATTTTACCAAGTTTGAGGTAACCTGGACCAAATTTGTTACAGATATTCAGTAAACAATTTAGTAGCCCTCCCACCTAGTAGCGTACCATTCTCGTTTATAATTTTTAAAGACAGAAGTAGTTGTGACAAAATTTTCTACAGAAATCCAGTAAACTGAGGCAGGATTTGACAAAGTTAGCCAGTGCATTTATGATACTAGGAATTTGGTATTTATCACAGCTAGACAAGCGTACCTGGTAACCACGAGCTGGTCGTTCGCGGGGCACAGCTCAAGGCACCTGAGCTTGCGCTTGTGCTGGCTCGCGACCATGTGGTCGCCATAGAACTTGAGCATCGTCGGCGACGACGACTTCCTCACGCTCTGGATCAAGTTCTGGGGCTCTCTCTGCACTGTAAACCGGGAACACAGAGCCAGACATGTATATGAAGCATACAAATGAATATCGAGTTTTATCAAGGTAAAATATGGTTGATCTAAAATGGGAAGGCTGCTTGCGGGAAGTACCGATCTCTCTCTTGGGCTTCTTATCCGCCTTCTTCGGCCGCTCCTGCAGCGCCGGCGACGAAGACGACGAGGCAGCAGTGGACTTCTTCGGTCTGGGCGCTGGTTCCGTGCGTGGCACAGGAGCGCGTGGGGCTGGCCGGGTGTTGGTCCCTGGGATGACTAGTTGCGGCCTCGTCTACGGCGCGGGGGCCTTCTGGGTGGGCTGCGATAGCTTGGGGTCCCTTTGGACCGGAGGCGGCGTCCTGCGATCGGGAGGCGGCGGCAGCAGGTTCCGGATGGGCGGGGCGCGATCTCGGTACCGGGAGCGCGCCACTACGAGCTCATTCTCCGCCGTTTCCAGCTGCGGCGCACCAGGAACATCAATCGTCAGCAATTGCCACAAAAAGGAGGAGTGGGGAGGAGGGTGAAGGGGGTTGAGGCGTACCTAGGACTGGTAGTGGGCGAGCTTGAGCTTGCACTGCTCGACTACGCGCTCACGGTGTGCGATGAGCGCGCGCACGGCCTCCTCCCCCATGTCATCGCCCTGCTCATCGGGCGGCGGCTCATCGCTGGCGGAGGAGGTGGAGGCGGAGGAGGGGGGTCTTGGGGCGGAGCCATTGGCGGGGGAGGGACGGTGCGAGTAGTCTTCCTTCTCCAGCTTAGGGCGCTTGAGCGCCGGCGGGTCGCCTGCCATCGCGCCGGCCACCGGCGGGCGGGCGGGCGGACCAGGGTGGGTTAGATGGGAGAGAGGGGGACGCCCACGCGCGCCGCCTACCTGCCATTTAGGAGATAGATTAATTGTTCAGATTTGTAGTGCAGGAGTTACTTGAGCCACATATGACCATATGCGCCTCGCATATTATCAAATATAGGAGGCGCATATAACCATATGTGCCTCGCATATTCGTGCACCTACCAACACGCGGGCCCATACAGATTATGCGAGGCGCATTCTGCCCATATGCGTCTCGCCTATCTAATATATAGGAGGCGCATATGACTGGAATGCGCCTCGCATAATATGGGGCTGCTAGATTTAGTCCGTACAGGGATTATAGGAGGCGCATTCTTATCATATGCGCCTCGCCTATTTTTATACTAGAGGCGCATGGAGAAAGAGTGTGCCTCGCCTATTTTATAGGAGGCGCATATGGTCTAAATGTGCCTCGCATAAGCATGTCTCCTATAGCCTTTTCTCTAGTAGTGTATATGTATGGCAAGACGACCTTAACATGATGTTGTGATTCCTTGTGCGGATCTAAAATATGGGTGGGCACCCTTAGGACCCACGATTTTGGTGTCTAGATTATCTATGAGTGGCTTCCGGAGGTATAGCTGGACCTATATGGTACTTGTCAGGGGAATCACCAGCTCATAGAGTCTTTAGGAACTCATCGGGGTTATAGCTTGCCTGAAAGGGGGCTTAACGGAGGTGAGCCAGCCCCAAAGGATCGCATAGACATGCGGGGTCACGGAGAGGACAGTGATTAGCTTGGATCATCTACTGGGCCCCACGTCACGGAATTATGGACGGGAATAAGCCTCCCGATTGTGCAACAAGGATTTGATCTCTCATGGGTAAAGTAAGGCACCTCTACACAATGTAAGAACTGTAACTTGTTAATCCCTATTTTGGGAAGGAGCTACGAATGCGGCAGGAAATAAACTCCATAAAAGTTCTAGTAAACATGTGAAGGCTAACAGGCATAGCTTTTCATAATAAAAGCAACCTCTGAAGAAATTTTTTCGAAAACCTGCATAGCCTACGACCTACGGTCTGTGGCTGTAGCTAGTGCATCAAACAATCCTTTTTAGTGAAATTGCTGAATACGCTCGTACTCAATGTATCTTATTAACCCTTGCTAGATTCTGAAGCCAAATCAGACAATGTCTACATCAACTTATGCTCCAAGGAATCTTCATCAACAGTTCAAGTTCTTCAATGAAGTCAACATATACATCAACTAAAGTAAAGTTGAAGTTGCTGATTAGATAGAAATATGATCTCTAGCCATAGAACCTACTTCTGTAGAGAATTGCAATAGCAGCAATGCAAGCCAAATAGTGAGATACTAATCTTATTAGCAGAATAGATTTGAGTTGAATATTCTGATTCTTCTTTGTAAGAAGTTTCTTTCTCTCTCTTTAAACCTAGAGTGTTCTCTGAATCTTTTATAAAGAGTGGATTTGTAACCTATATTCTTGTCTTGGACCTGCTGTGTTTCTATTGTACCACTCCGAGGGATGTGATACTAGTGAACGGTGTTTCATTGGTGTTATGTCAATGACTATAGTATACTGTGGTATGCTAGGTCACCGCACCGATGCCATGGTCCTCTCCATCACCCTACGACACCCCATTAGCCTACACCAGGACACAGAGTCCCGGCCTTCGTCCGTCCATCGGCTCGCCTGGTCTCCTTGTACCTGGCCTCTAGCGTAGGTCTACAACGCTCAGGCTTCACCGCCCATCTATATGTCTCCGCTCACGCCGTACATGCATGTGTCGCCCTACATGTACAACGCCCCTACAGCACTACAGTAGACGCATGCGCCATCGCCTCCAACCTACATGCCTGCGCCATCGACCTCAATTGCTCCACCAAGCTGGGATCAAGCCGCCTTCATCACCATCATGGAAAATTTACACTCAACAATCACGAAGTTATGGATTGGATTTTTGATTCTAGTGCATCCTCGCACATTTCTTCAAACAAGAATTTTTTGTCAGCTTGTTCCTCTTTGCCTTTTACTTCCATAACCATTGGTGACGACTCTTCAATTCCCATATATTGCAGTGACCACTCCTACATCTCTAATCCAAACAACAATTTTATTCTCCTCAATATTCTCGTTGCACCCTCTTTAATCAGAAATCTTATTTCAGTTTGCCAATTTTACTATTGACAACACCGTTTCCTTGGAATTTGACCCTTTTGGTTTATCTGTGAAGGATCTAGAAACGGCGGAGGTTCTCGCTCGCTACAATAGTTCGGGCGATCTCTATCCTCTACATGACAGCTCCATATTCCACACCTCAAGCCATGCTCGCCTCTGTCCATCTCTGGCACCGTCGGCTAGGACAACCAAATAAACATACATTGTCGTCTTTACTTCAAGATTTTTGTATCCCTAGTAACACTCCAAGTACTTCTCATGATTCTTCTCTTTGTAATGCATGTCAATGCAGCAAACATGTTAGACTACCCTTTGGCACCTCCTCTATCTCTAGTTATTTTCTGTTTGAATTATTATATTGTGATCTATGGATATCTCCAATACCTAGTGTTTCTGGTTTTAAATATTATCTAGTTATCCTTGATGATTACACTTATTATATTTGGACCTTTCCTCTTTGTGCCAAATCAGATGTTCACACTATTTCTTAATTTTTGACAATATGTTCAAACCCACTTTGGTCTTCCTATTCGCTTCATCCAATGTGACAATGGTCGAGAATTTGATAACACACAAAATAGATCCTTCTTTCTCTCTCAAGGAATTCTTCTATGTTTCTCATGTCCCTACACATCTCCCCAAAATGGTAAATCTGAACGCTCTCTTCAATCTATTAATGAAACCTTACGTACTTTATTAATCCAAGCCTCCCTTGCACCGCATTTTTGGGCTGAAACCCTACGCATATCCACTTACCTACTCAATATTCGACCAACCAAAACGTGTCCTCTTTACACCCCCTTTCAATCCCTTTTTCTTTATTGTCCTGATTACTCTGAATTGCGTGTATTCGGTTGTCTATGCTTTCCAAACACCTCCTCTACCGCTGCTCACAAACTAGCCCCTCGATCCCTACCTTGCATTTATCTCGGTCCCTCTGACGATCACAAAGGCTCTCGTTGTTTTGATCTATCATCTGGTTGTGTGCTTATCTCTCGCCATATTTTCTTCGACGAAAACACTTTTCCTTTGCCACCCTATCAGCATCTCCAACCCCTCCCAACAACAACACCACACCACACGAGCACCGACCCCTAATCCACCAACTTACTCTGTTGAACCCCCTGTCGTGGCAGAAAAATCGTCTGCCATGAGCCCCTGGCAACCTGCCTCGCCTAATTTCTCTGCCGCCAAATATGCCATATCTCCTGCTGCGGTAGAGATTCCGCATGGCGCCAGCCCGCGGCAGCTTGCCACGACACAATCTTCTACCATGGCAAACACCTCTGACTCTTCTTTATCTACTCTTAGTTCCAATCAAAACTCTCCTCTCTCGTCCGTCTCTCCTGCACCTATAGTTCCTCCTAATGTCATCCTATTCCTATCACTGAAAATGATCATGTCATGTACACTCGTGGCAAGAAGGGTTTTCATATTCCATGCCGACGTCTCAATCTCACAACTACACCCACTATTTCACCTATTCCTACATCTTACAAACAAGCCCTTCTTGATCCTCTCTGGCTCTCCGCAATGTGTAATAAAATTGATGCCCTTCTTAAAAATAACACATGGACTCTTGTTCCTAAACCATCCGGTGCCAATGTTATTTCTGGAAAATGGGTATTCCGTCAAAAATATAATTCTTATGGCACTTTGGCACGCTATAAAGCACGTTGGGTTTGTCGGGGATTTTCTCAGTAGCATGGCATTGACTTTGATGAGATATGTTCTCCTGTTATAAAACCAAGTACCATTCGCATTGTTCTCAGTCTAGCTGTTTCTTCTAGTTGGCCAATTCATCAACTCGATGTTATGAATGTGTTTTTTCATGGAACACTGAATGAGACCGTCTATTGTCAACAACCCTCAGGCTTTGAGGATCCTTCTTGCCCTGATCTTCTGTCTTCTCCACAAATCCTTGTATGTTCACAAACAAACTCCTCGAGCATGGTTTTACTGTTTTGCCACCTTCATTCAAACCATCGGCTTTATTCCTTCTAAATCTGATTCATCTCTTTTAATTTGTCGATCCACCACTCACACTGCATATCTACTTATTTATGTTGATGATATCATTCTTACTGCATCCTTTGACTCTTTCTTAACACACATTATCTCTCTTCTTCATCGTGAATTTTCTATGACTGACTTAGGTCTAATGCATCAATTTCTTGGCATCATTGCTTCTCGCACTTCTTCCACACTTTTTCTATCCCAACGTAAATACATTATTGATCTCTTGTCTCATGCTGGAATGCTCGACTGCCAGCCTTGTCGTACGCCGGCTGAAGTTGGCACCAAACTATCAGCTGATGGTGATCATGTTCCCGATCCCACCTTCTATCATAGTCGCACTGGTGCTCTCTAGTATGCCACCCTTACACGCGCCGATATTTCATATTCCGTTCAGGAAGCTTGTCTCTTTATGTATGATAATCGTGTTCCTCGTCTCTCTCATGTCAAAAAGATTCTTCGCTATCTCAAAGGCACTCTAGATCATGGCTTACTACTAAATTCTTCTTCTCCTACAAGGTTGATAGTTTACTCTGATGCAGACTGGGCAGATTGTCTAGATACTCGACGATCCACATCCGGCTTTTGTATTTATTTGGGTGTTAATCTCGTTTCTTGGTGTTCGAAAAGGTAGGTTACGATTTCTAGATTTTCGGCTGAAGCAGAATATAGGGCGGTTGCACATGCTGTAGCTGAAGCCGTTTGGATACGACAGTTGTTTGCTGAACTTTATCGACCCATCCAGCATACCACCATTGTCTATTGTGACAATATCTCCACAGCAGCGGTGAAGCCAGGATTGAACAAAATGGGGAGCCAAGCAAGCTAAAAAAATAATAAGGGGGCCGGTCAATCTAATCTTCACTAATTATTCCCTCTAATTACCTCTAAAACTGGGATTTCTCCTTGTTGCACGTTGGCATAGGGGGGCCTTGGCCCTATATATGGCTTCCAATCCAGTGCAGCATCGTCGTACAAAGCGCATAGAGATTGATATTCACTTTGTTCGTGAGAAAGTGTCTCTTGAAGAAGTTCGTGTTCTTCATATTCCAACAAGTGCTCAATCCGCTGATATATTCACAAAGGGACTGCATCCGACTTTCTTCATCGAAATTCGCTCCAGTCTCAACATCGTTGCGCCCGACGTTGACACTGCGGGGGTATTAGATATGTAACTTGTGTTAGACTAGGACTCTATAGTCGGTTTACCAAACCCTAGACCAGTCGGATCATGTCCTATATATCCTTTGTAATCTTGATCAATCAATACAAGTTATTATTTCTCCTAAACTATCAGTGTCCCATACATCTGGAATAGATTTTGCATATGCACATATCCCAGTTCCTTGTGTGCCTAGTCTTTGTCAATTACAGCTGAAATCAATTTTGCATATGAATAAAAAGATAACATTATTATGTGACCAAATTAACAACCATTACGTTTGCGAGCTTTATTATGCAATGAGTATATGGTGTTCTCTTCTTGTCCTTGTGATTCCACCTTTTTTATGGGTTTGGAACTTCATGTGGCCTAGTATCACTATTCGTGAACATCATGTTGTCCAAAACGGTTCGGCTGGGCCATATAAATGGATTCAATGATAAGTTAACATCGTTTTAAGCCGTGAATGGAAGATGTTCAATGATAACTTAACTACCATATTTTGCAGTTTCATGTGCAAAAATCCGACAAGGCATTGGTCATGTTCATTGAAGTTGCAGCTATTGTGAACAACTAGATTTAGGGGTGCGCCTTGGCGCACTACCCAGGTATACTCATACTTATATGCAGCTAAAATTAGAAGTAGTAAAATACCAATATAAATATTTCTTGTAATATACACCACTGTATAATTTATCGGGTAATTTTGTTCTATTAAGCTTGTAGAGTGATTGTGAGCTGTCCACCGTTCAAAAATGCTGGTTTACATAAATCGAGCCCGACGATGCGTGTTAAGGATAGGAGTTTGTCGTTATGGTCTATTTTTATAACATTGTACTGTCAACTAACAATGGCTGCCAGATTATTTTGGCAACCAAAGTTTCTGTTGATCTATGGTTTTAGTGAAGCATGACTTAATCGTTGGTTCTCTTTTCAATCCATGTTTATTTGTATCGACTTTACTTCAAGCTGTGACGGACGGTTCTTTCGTGGCTTTGGCTTTGGACCCCAAAGCTGTCTTCTCTGGACCCTAAAGTTGTCTTTTCTACACCGAGCAAACTGTATGTTTAGACGGCAATTGATCTTCTTTCACAATAATTTGGTTCCTTGCAATGCACAATTCACAGCGGTAGATAACCTTCTATTTAAATCAATGCTGGTTGACTTTGAAGATATAAAAAAAGAAACGGGATTTCTACACCAAAAAGTCCCGTCCTTCCCTGTACAAAATAATCTCCCACACATGCTACAAGTGATTTGCATCGAAGTGACAGTTTTCTGCCGGTGTCACCCACCTATCTTTTTAAACTTCAACATAACTACTAAAGCATAATTTTCTATCATGATTGCCATGCTTGTCATGCACACTTTGAAAACTAAGGTCGTTCCATGAGTTTCAAAGCATGGAAACTCTGACCAGGTGGCTTTACTGCTGTAGGATTAATGCAGTTTAGATTTTCGACAAAGATAAACAGTCAACGGTCAAAGGCAGCCCACTGGTCCATCTCATGGGATTACTGGAGAGCCATCCATCTAGTTGATGCCCTCATAGTATCAATCACTCAAGCCTCAGAGCATGTTACGCTCTCCGTCATACTTGAACGGCACATCCTACCCCTTCCACATCCACACTCAGAGCACATAGAACAGCTGGTTTGCTGACTTTTGCGTCCCATAGTCCGTGGTACCCGAAATGAAAAGATGAGGAAACCATTGATCAATCACAAGTGTAACCGGAGAAAAAAAACGTTACTGCACTCAACACTATCTTTGGTTTGCATCATATAAGAAAAGTTCATCCATGAAACAACAGCAAAAAATATTATTTCTATTACCTGTCATCCAGCTATCAGAAATGAACTGAAAGACCTATATAAAAAATATAGATATGACCAACATCAACTTAGTAGGCTACATATTCAATTAATTTCTGAAAAATAAAATGCAAGTTTCAGTGCCAACCGAACTTTTGGTAATTTGTATATATATGTAACTGTTGTGTACTACAATAGAGAGAAATATAGTAACAAACAAAGTACCATAAAGTTCTTTTTGAAGGATAAAATCTATAATCTAAAAAATCAATAGGAGGCACAACAGCATGCATCCGCTCGACGATCTGCACCTCACATCAGTGTGTACAACAAGCAACGGTGGGAGCTGGCTAAGGTTCGTAGTCTGGCAGAGTTTGTATGCCTTCTTGTGCCTATCAGATAAATGGTTAATTGTGGCCTATCAGATACTGGAAAAAAAGGGCAATACCAAATGGTTAATTGTGGCCTATCAGATACTGGAAAAAAAGGGCAATACCAAATGTATTATGCACCTAGTCAATGGAACGGATGCCTTCATGTGCCTGAACGACAGTGCCATGTATTTGCTCATTTAGCATAAACACAACAGTATGGCTAGCATGCAAAGCGTAAAGAGATCTAACAGAAAGAGAGGAATACTGATGCTAATTTCTTACCTTCATGGATAGACAGATGGGGCAGGGCGAGTTCAGAAAAGGCTGATGCAAAGAGAAATGAGGGCAGAGCCATATTGCCTATGGCGGCTGTGCATGTACCCTAGAGAAAATGGGAAGATAAAAAGAGTATGGGTAATGAAATCAGGAAAACAGTAAAAAGGACCAAGAAACCATTATATGTTTTGGATCCGACTATAACAGTCTATAAACTGAGAATTTTCAAGAACACCGTCTAGTTTCAGATCTAATACGTGTTAACTATAGTCTAATGAGGGCCTGCGGGGAATATAACGGAAACATGAATAAGGATGTCTTCAGTCATTTTATATGTATAAGCTGAGAAAACAGAGAGAGTATCATAAATATAATTGCTGGAACCAGCATGAAATTACTCAGATCAGTAACATATTAGACAGGGGTGATAACAATGGCGTGTCAAAAGCGAAAGAATACCTAAACCTACGGGTACTATAGGAGTGCATGACAATTGAAAATGAATTTCCACATGCCTTGACAAATTTCATTGGATGCACGGCGCAAAACTCTTCTCCCCTGACAAAGGACTGACCTTAAAATTATCTGAGAAAATTTCACTAGCCAACTCACAACATTTTCAATGGCTGAAAATCGAAAGAGCAGGCAAATCTGGCTTGGAGTATGATCGCTTGAGCCAAAGATTGGACATACCAGGAAGTATCCCTCCAAGATGGCCAATAAAGGATGTCCTGGTAATGAAAGCCTGGATGAAGTATTTTAGTATGAAATGAAGATACAGGTGTTGAAGAATAGAAGCATGGCCTCGCGTAATTTTTTGCAGGGAAATACCCACACCTACATGATTGTTGTGGAATTGGATGTTTCTGCCAAATATATATCTGCAAGATGTAGAATCATATATATGCAGGTCACATGAACAAACAACATATCTTATGCAGTAGAGAAATTATAAATTGATAACGTGGCTAAAATACCTGATTATAACTTAACAATGTAGTCATATTAGTGACCTGTTACGTGAATGACCTGATTACCTGAAATCATGGCAAATGTAATAGTAACTTAACCATGTAGTCATATTAGTAACGATGCAAGCTTCAATACTTGGAAAGTTCTACTGCCAGTAAATCATATATGCAACACTCCAAATAAAAATGAGCAGAAATAAGTTCTTTGAGAGTATCTTGCCAAGTTAATCACTTTCATACGTACATCTACACTTCAAAGAAATAAAGAGTTTTGCAATGAGGTAAACAATGCCCGTTCTGAAGATTCTGTTGCTAATGCTCTGTACTATAAATCTGTTCACCTTCGAATATTCAGTTGAGAAATAGAAATTTTCTGAAATCTACATGAATCGTTTCTGTAGTCTAGCCACATGATGTGTTGAATTAATAGGCATGCCCCCATTGTTTAAGCATCACCAGATGACAAGTGAAAGAAACATATATGTCAAAATAAGCATGTCCGATGCAACCAAAATATCAAGGGTACATACAATAGATGGAAAAGAGGTAGAGAGAGGGCAGTAACCACACCATGGTCTCCCTCCTTCCCCCGCTCGACCCCGCCTCGTCCCAAGCGCCACCCCCGCGAGGAGTGCCGCCCTCTCCCTGGCACAGCACCGCTGTCGCCGGCCGCTTGTCCGTGAATCCTCGCGCCTCGCCGTCATCCTCCTCCGCCGCCGCAGCCGCCACCGCTCCCCGAGCCCCGCCGCCAAATTTGTAGGGATAATCTAATATGCATCATGTAAAAAATACCAATCACTCGATTGAGTTGAATGAATCTCAGCAGAAATATTTAAAAATCCCTAGAGCACAAGGTAGTAATGGATTCAATGTAATCATATAGGAATATCTCTAAATATAAGCCTGACATGATTGAGACGTACTTCTGATTCTTTGAAGCATGTACTTGGGTTTCAATCTTAGACAATAAAATCTTTCATATACAAATTTCTGCGCATCCCTAAAATTTATGCTGCACCTTTCTCCACTAAAAACTTTAAGGATTCAAGGAGTATAGCTATCC
Source organism: Avena sativa (assembly GCA_916181665.1). Lineage (NCBI taxonomy): Eukaryota > Viridiplantae > Streptophyta > Magnoliopsida > Poales > Poaceae > Avena > Avena sativa. Next base: position 146,032,179 of record OV702283.1, on the reverse strand, counting down.
ACATTTGACATGTTGTGTTACTCCAAGGATAAAGAAGGAAGTAGACGTTAACTAATGTCATGGTTCAGTGGTTATAAATTAAAATAGGTAGTAAGCCTGGTTAATCTATAAGATCAAACCCACGCGCTTGGAGCCTCTAACCATGTTTTCAGTGGCATGTACTATAGTTTTGTATTATGTATATTGCTATAAAAAATTGCACAAATACAATGCATGATTTTCAACGAAATAAAGAAAGCAATGAAACTGCAATGAGTTATAATCTACTTGAAAGATAATACAAGTCTATCTTTACCAGAAAAATGATTCAGACACCCATTCACGATTAAATTTAAGATTGCAAGGTAGAAGTCAGTATAAACTATTGAGTAGAGATAAAGGGGTAGCAATGTCTACATCACCAAAAAAGTACCGTTCTGAAGATTCTGTTGCTAATGCTCTGTACTATAAATCTGTTCACCTTGAAATATTCAGTTGGGAAATAGAAATTTTCTGAAATCTACATGAATCGTTTCTGTAGTCTAGCCACATGATGTGTTGAATTAATGGGCATGCCCCCATTGTTTAAGCATCACCAGATGACAAGTAAAAAAAACATATATGTCAAAATAAGCATGTCCTATGCAACCAAAATATCAGGAGTACATACAATAGATGGAAAAGAGGTGGAGAGAGGGCAGTAACCACACCATGGTCTCCCTCCTTCCCCCGCTCGAGCCCGCCTCATCCCGAGCGCCACCCCCGTGAGCGCCGCCGCCCTCTCCCTGGCACAGCACCGCTGTCGCCGGCCGCTTGTCCGCGAATCCTCGCGCCTCGCCGTCATCCTCCTCCGCATCATCTCCTCCGCCGCCGCTTCCCGAGCCCCGCCGCCAGGAGCGTCCCCAGCGCCGCCGCTCAAGCCTCCCTCGTCTGTGAGCGTCGCCGCTAGCGAGCCTCGCCACCACGGGCGCACCTCGTCGTCGTCCTCCTCTGCCCCATCTCCTCCACATCAGACCTCCCTGGGAGCTCCATGGGGGAGCATCAATAACAGCTTTAGATTCATTGGGAGAGCAAACAAAATTAGCATCAACGCCTGAAAGAAACGGGTGTGTGAATTTGGCCTATTCAAATAGGACTAGTTGTCTTCTCCGTTTCTGTTCATTGGATTGTATTCAGTGAAGATTGTCAGACGAAGTGCCAGTGCAGTTCTAGGTTGTAGTTGCCTCAAGTATGTGGGCAATAAGTATTTGAATTAGGCCTAGCTCACTCGAAAGATCAGGTACTAGAACAATGGACGAAAGCACATTAACATTATGTTATGATGATGATGAAGAGCATCAGCAGTTACTGGTCCACAAACGTTTATAACGTACTCCCTCCATTTAGAAATATAAGATGTTTTAGATTTGTAAAGAAGATATATCTAGACACGTTTTAGTGTATAGGTTCAAACGAATCTAGACACTAAAAGGTGTCTAGATACATCTCATTTATAAACCTAAAACATTTTATAATTCCAAACGAAGGGAGTAATAAAGTAACAGGTGATATTGATACATTTACTCTACTGCCACACTTGATGTAACACCATTCAGGCAACAACTTATACACCCTTATCAGCAAATTATACAACATTTGTCTGACAATAACATGACAAACGCAGTAGCTCCTAAGGATAAAAAAAACTGAAAACAGGTAGTTGGTCTCTAACCTTTACCTACCTATGTACCAGTGTTAATCGCATATTATTCTAAGATTTAATATTTCAATACTTCTTTGACAATCATACATTCATAGTAGCATATAGTACATGATAGACATACATAGGCTGTCTCTAGCGATTACAAAATAAAGTTTAAAAACTAGTAAAGCACCGAGGCCTTTAAACTCTTTTTTCCAAGACACCATCTTGAACTTTTTTAAAGGGCAACCAAAAACTGACAAATACCAAACCACAACCTGTAAATACCAACGAGGGTTCTCTTATAATTTTAATTTGAGCTGCAGTGTCAAGGCTGCCTATACGCGCACATCCATTAGAGTAATTAATCAACATCGACAAGAGTATCAACACCAGTATTTCTAGTCAAAAGTAACCGAACAACCTGGTCGATACGTTGGCAAACTGATAGTACAAACCATCATTGTCGAGGATGTAGCAGCCGAGACAAATATTGCAAGGATAATCCTCACGACAACCATGAAAAAAGCTCCAAAATCGACTTGGCAAAGTAAGATCTGAAAGACCTTACCTATAGAACTGTAATCTTATAACAATGTCATTGACGCCGGGAATAAGATCTCGTCGAATGAAAGGCCAAAGATCATTTATTGTAGATAATGTCATCTTCGTTGACGTAGAGGCCAAAAAAATGACTACCAAAACTCTAATCTAATCTCTCTAAACACTAATTTTACTGAAAACTCCACCCACAGATCAGGTTCCCCACCCCTCCTGACGCCGGCGAGGCCGGATGGAGGAGGGGGGCGATCTATGGAGGAGGCGGAGGAGAGGCGGCGGCTAGGTCAAGGAGGCGGCGGCTGAAACTTCTTCTTCTATACCTAATACGGGGGTCACGAGCGAGCTGATTGCGCAGCAAACTCTAATATTTCAATACCTCGTATAGAGCAAGCACATGATGTCAACTTATCACTGAATCCATTCAAAGTTGTAAGATACATGTGACCATAAGAATCATGTCAATGGTTAAATTTGCACTCGAAGTTACATAAATATGATCATAGACTAGAATCCCCTATTGAGATATTTGTTAGATCTATTCCTCAAATATATATACACATCATATGGATTATTCTATCATAGAAACTGATTAAAGAAGGAAACTTGTTAAAAATGCAGAAATTTAGCACAAACAAAAGTATCTTTTAATGATACTGTAACATCCCAAAAATATTAAACTTGGATCATCAAACTCTAATCATCAAAATTAGGGTTAACAAAAACTTTTCTAAATAAAAATAGGGAGGCATGCATGAGAGTATGCATCTCATTTTGAATTCTTTTGAACCACCTTGTTTGTGTGTTCCTTTGCTTGTAAATGGATGCTTAGGTGAAATAAACATCATCTAAACAATTCCCAAACTTTTCTCAAAGACAAATAAATCAAAACAAAGATAAATGAGTGAATGGTCATTTTGACCAATTTAACTCCCATGCCTACTTTGGCTGTCTCAAACTTTCATAACTTAACAAAAACTTTTCTGGATCTTTGCACCCCTTGATTGTACTCATAACAAGGTATCAATGCCCACTTTGTGATCATCCAGAAACATTCAAATGCATAGTTTAAAGGATAGTTCAAAATTGAATCTTTATCATATGGGAAGACCCCACTTTTTCAAAAACCACTCAAACAAGCTCAACTTTCAAAACCCAAGCATCTGCAGACTCACCAGCACCAACCTAGCACACCCACCAAAAATCTTTTCAAAATTCAAAACTTGAATTCTTGCGGCCATTTCATCAAACACTTGGCAGAAACAAATCAAACTGGCCTAACTTCACTATTTGGAGCAGTAATTTGGCTAAGCAATGTTCACCATTGATCACCCTTGTCTCCCCCAGTGCCAACCAGTGCTTGGACTAACCCTAGCCCCTACCCTTTGCCCCATGCCATGCCAACCCGAGCGTCACCTTGCCAGCCGACAATGGCTAGCTAGCCAGAGCAAGCACCAAGCCTAAACAACATGTCTAGGAGGCAGCCAACATCCCATCGCCACTCCCTGTCCAGCGCTCGAACCCTGTCCAGCGCTCGAACCCTGCCAGCCACTAGACCACACGCACGAACCATGCCAAGCTCGCCAGCAACCATGCCGAGAGCACGCCCCGTGCGCCACGCTCGACCGACGCCCGCAGACCGCGCGCCGCCCTCGCCGCGTGCATACGTAATCACCACCGTCCCAGCAACCCCGCAGACACGCTCGTTCGCCGCCGCGCGGACCACGCGCGCTGTGCGCCATTAAATCTTCCGTCGGGCACGCGCAGAGCACCGTCGCGTTCCGACCAAACCGCACCGCCCCACGTCTCGCCACTGTGTCATTGAGCATCACCAGGGAGCACCGCACCGCCCCTACCGTCGCCCACGCCGATAGCCGTCTGTACCGTCGACCACGACGAGCTCACCTTGCGCCCCATTGGTCCCCTCTTGCCACTATAAATAGAGGCCACCCCCAGCCGAATTGAGCACACCATCTCACTCCCCTCTCTTCACTGATCGTCCCACCCCGTTGCCGGAGCAAGGCGAGCAGCACTTCCCCGGAATTTCACCGGAGCCCGCCGCCTCTGGAGAAGAAAGAAGCCAGCGATTGGAGCCGCCCCAGGAGAAGCTGTCGGTACCAGGAGGTTCGCCGTCGTCGACTTCGTCGTTCGCCCGCCTCGCCGACCCTCGCCTGAACCCCGGTGAGCCCCCAACGACCCCCACTGGCTGTGCTAGGTTTCTGTCTCGCCGGCGTTGCCCCACGTCGACGATGACCCTCAGCCGTTGGATTAGAACCAGATCGAACGCCCCACATCGCCCCATACCGCTTCGCACCCCCTCGTCTCACTGACGCGTGGGAACAGCCACTTAACCAGCCCGCGTAAGCGATGTGCTTAGCAGGCCGGCCCAGTATCGCTTCCCGCGCAGCCCAGTTATTTGAATTTAACCTTTTTCATTTTATTTCAAACACACTTCTGTACCCAGTTTCAAAAATCAACCCAGGTCGATTCAGTGAACCAAATGGAATGAAACCAATTTTGTTAGAAAGGACTGGGAATGCTGAATCCAAGCCCGTTGGATTCAAGTCATTTGGATCTGTAGATCATCCATGGTAAAAATAACAAGGCAGAAGCTTTTCTGCATTCAAACATTTTTCAAATTTAAACCAGAACATCTTTTGAGTTGATTCCAACTCTCAAAAATCACATTTAACCATACTTTTCAGAATATATAAAAATATATAGGTTTACTTACAGAAATAATGACCAAGTAATAAAAGAATGCCACATAGGCATTTCTAGCCACTTTAATTAATTAAAATAAAAGAGAAAAACCTTATTAAATTGTGACACCACTTTAAATCACATTCCCATGGACTAAAATATGTGGTGATGACATGTGTCAACATGATCCCATGTTTGGTTTGGAGAATATTAAATCTTAAGTAGTTTTTCAATGAGTAGAAATTACTTTTCTAAAAATAAAAGGATTTAAACCAAGATTTAATATTGTAAGGTTAGTGATGATGCTAGATCATCTATAGGACCCTTTTGTGTAATGATTGCAAGTAGTTAAGTATTGTTTGGTGATTGTGTACATCATATTTATTTATAGACGCTAGTACCGACCAAGGATACGAGGAGGAAGGAGGATACTACGAAGAAGAAGCCGAGGAGAACTTCAACCACTGCTCTGTGCAAGGCAAGCCAATACTTGCAAGCTATTAACTTAGCAAGCCTTACTAATCAAGTTGACATATGCAAGCTAATACTTGCTTGCTACCATGCCAACTATATGCCTTAAAGCATATATGATCATAACCACTTGATAAACCAATCCTAGTTTTACTTGCAAGCTTTATACTTTATTTCTTTATCAAAGCTATTACTTAGAGTTTACTTAAGTGAATTGTAGATTCTAGAAGGATAAATGAAGGTTGCATAAAGAGCATAAAATTTGGCCTAAGCTAGATAATCTTGATGTCATCCTAAGACATGAGAGTGAACTTAGTTAAAACTCCACTTGTTCACCACCCCTCATTAGTACTTACCCCCACTTGTAGATGCTAGTGCTAAGCATAAAACTTGATCAACATTAGATGGGAATACTTGGTGAAAATGGTTATGAAAAACTTAGAATGATGGATCATTCTACTGAGATGTTTTGACATGTGTTTCCAAACACCAGATGATTTTGGTGATGAAAATGTTGAGGCATGAGCCTTAGCCCTTTATAAAACTGATGGTTGTCTGGATGCGATACCATTCCAATTTTATCGTACAACCACAATACCCTAAGATTGGGTAGGGCTTGACTGGAAACTTATATACCTTAGTATTAGTTCCCTCACGGCCAAGGTCTGAGCTGAGGCTACCTTGTGAAGATTGTCCACCTGTGCAGTACCCAAGATGACAGTTGGTCATGGTTGGGAGGCCAAACTCACAGGAGAGGTGCTTATACTAGGGCGTGTAATTGAAAGGTTAGGATTGATTATCCGCATACTGAGTATGGTGAATTCAGAATTTGTTCCCGATAGATGTATCGAATGTTGTGGTGAAAGTGTACAATCTCTGCAGAGTGTAAAACTATTCGAATAGCCGCGTCCGCGGTTATGGACTGTTGGAGTGGCCATACTGTTCCCCCGTCAGATGTTTTCAAAAGACTTATGAAATGAATTGAGACCTTGACTTGACCACAACAGGATTGTGATATGAAATGCAAGTTCCTACTTAGGAGTTATAAAATTGTGACTAGTTTCTCTTTCTTCTGAACTTAGTAGAGGTAAATCTGGCTTTTGCAAAACAACCCTAGAGCCTAGTGTCCTATTATCAAAAACCCCTTTCACTTGTTAGTATTAGTTTGCGAGTAAAGAGTACTCATGGCTTTGTCCCTGGCTATTCCCGTGGCCAGACTATGAAGAGGAGTACCTGGGGGATGGAACCCAGGAAGGTTACGACAGCTAGGATCATCTCCCATCGTCAGCATTTCCTGTGACCCCGAAGATGGAGCTTCGCCTACGCTACCGTTATTATTACGTATTCCGCTGCTTGAAGTTGTATTAAGAACTGGATCATGAGATCCCTATTTGTGTAAGAACTTATGTACGGTTTGTAATGGATGATGTACTATGGTATCCAATTCTGTTATGTCTCGCAAAAATGGTAATCCTAGGATTGCGATGTATGGCATAACAGGCATCTGGGATTAAAAATTCGGGTGTTGACAAGTTGGTATCAGAGCCATCCTGACCATAGGAGACCCTAGTTAGACTGGACGTTTGAATCAAAAACTTAGTTTCAAAACCAAAGAAAACAAATATTTACAAAAACTTATTCTCATTCTTATCCCTTTGATTCTTTCATGAAAATTCATGTTCCTCAAAAACTCTTGCAAAATACATAAAATTTTGACACACTTGATCACTCTACTAACTTACTCATCCTATATTCTTATAGATGGACGTGAAGTATAGCAAGTTTTATCAGTTGGGGAATGGAGGAGACCTTATCTTTGAGAGGGATTTGGACCAGCTTTCGGAACTTCTGGAGCGTCCGCACCCCGAGTTCTTTGGAGCTCAGCTCAATGATCAAGGAGGAGAAGATCTGAAGTGGCTAATTGTTGCAAGTCTCCGAGGAAAGATTGAACCTCCCACTGCTGAGGGAATTCAGTTTACCTTAAGAGAGAACAACTGGCTCGACGGACTTGCCAGGGCCATGCAGGAAGCTCTTTCCCGTCTGTGTGGGCAGAGTATCAATCAGATCAAGGGAGCCCTCTTTGAGTTTTGCCCAAGGCGTGATGCTAATGGACAACCACTGGAAGCCCCATACCATCACGAGCTGAAGACCCAATTGGACCACCTTAGCTTCATGATGTACGATCGTCACCAGGAGTTGGATAACTGTCGTGACTACTCCAACCACAAGTCTGCCATCATCAAGACGAAGGACCAAACCATCGCCATGCTAGCAAAGGATCGCAAGTCTCGCCGCCTTCAGCTCGACAAGAAGGAGCGCATTATTGCCCGTCTTCGCCACCGTATCTCATCTTTGGAGGAGACCATCCACGAAAGAGACATGCAGTTGGAAGAAAGGGAGAATGTCGGAGAGGATCTTTGTGGAGACCCCTACTCCTATCTTAGCGATGATGATGATTTTCTGGAGGATCAGGCTATGGAGTTATTCACCGATGAGGATGATTTCGCCTTCATCGATGATGATGAGGATGATGAAGCCACAGATTCCGAGGAGTAGTAGCACTTGAACACTAGCGTAGTGAGTAGTATTCGGTCCCAATGTATCGTAGTTTCCAGAATGGTTCTTAAAACCATTTGTTTTCTTTGTTGTGGTGTGTGTTGTATCGTGTGCTATGAATGAATGAATGAAAAGCGAGTTACGAGAAAATCTGAGTCAAACTTTAAAAACTTTTCAAAGCCCCAAAACCTTAGAAATTTCCCTCTTTTCTCATGATCGATCTCAATCTTCAGATGCCACGCTGAAAGAACATGTGGGCCCCCATGTGTGTTTTGGTAATTAATGACAATCTTTATGGACTAATGTGTGTATTAAGTTATACTTGTAGGAATTGTCCATTGGCAATCGCTTGGAGCTTGTGTCGGGTTCAAGGTCGATGAAATGAGAAGAAGATATGTTGTGCAAGCTCAAAATGCGCAATCTTTAGAAGATCTCATGTTTGATGCTTGCCATCCTCGGTGATCATGGATCGATGATGAGGAATCAAGAAAGGCGTTCCATCTTGAGAAGGGAAAGATCATCTACATCGAGCTCAAGTGGAATGCTCAAGGCAAAGGTATAATCTTGATAGGTTTTCCCTTTTGCCGGTCTTATATTGTTAGTGGAAGACCGGGTTTAGGATAGATAACCATACTATCAAGAGGGGCTCTCGAATGAGTAACTCGATCACATCGTTCGGGGAGAGCTCAAAACTTTGCATACTTGCATCATTGTATTTGTTTGTTATTTGGTCTTATCCATGTGAGTATATAGAGCTTGTGGTAATCTCCATAACAATCTCTTGTTCATCAAAATCGGATCCCTCTTTTATATCTTATTGCGATTTTGATCTATGCGGTTTTTTGGTTTCTCACCAAGTAAGGTATCTCACATTATTATACTTGATACATTCTCACTTGGTGATAACCAATATTTTCACCTTTTATAGGGAAGCTCATGTCGTCCTCTTTCCAACGCAATTGGAATCGGGTCGATCGGAGTTACCAATCAAAAGTTATAGCCGTTTGAATATCTGCTGGTCTCCTAGGTACCAAAATGCGGTAGTACCGCATTTTAGTACCTAGCGAGGCAGAAGGTTTTGGAAAGTTGCCAAAATCCACTGCCGGGCTAGGTACCAAAAAGCGGTAGTACTGCATCTTAGTACCTAGCGCGGCAGAAGGTTTTTTAATTCGTCATTTGGATCTATCCTCCCTTGCTGGACTATGATGTTTCTTTGCATCATCTTATAGAGGTTGTTGTCCTCTTCGAAACGAGTCCAAGATCATCGAAATCAGAGTCCGGATGCAAAAGTTATGGCTGTTTTCGTTCTGTGATGACCGGTAGTACCGGACCAGGATCCGGTAGTACCGTGGTCCGGTAGTACCGCATTTTGGTACCGAGGAGCGCAGAGAAAAAATGCGTTTGGAGCCCCAGGAACCCCAGGAAATGTCCGGTAGTGCCGGGAAAGTCCGGTAGTACCGGGAAAAAGTCCGGTAGTACCGGGAATCGCGTTTTTGGGCTGCAACGGTTGGATTTTGGAGGGACCTATATAAGGGGCCTTCTTCCCCAATGGTTCCTCAACCTTTCTTGCAAGTTTTCCCCTCCATTGTTGACCTTCTTGAGCTTGCTTTCTCTCAATCCCTCCGATGATTCTTGCATATTCTTGAGGGATTTGAAGAGGAGATCTAGATCTACAATCCCACCAATCAATCTCTCCTCTAAGTGAGGAGAACATATTGGGATCTAGATCTTGGAGTCTTTTGTGGATTTCCTCCATTGTTCTTCCTCTCTTATTCCCCCATAAGCTTTTGTAGCTTTGGTGGAATTTGGGAGAGAAGGATTTGAACACCTTTGTGGTGTTCTTGCCATTTGCATTTGGTGCATCGGCTTGAGTTCTCCTCGGAGGATTTGGTTTGTGTGACTCATTGGAGCTTGTCCCTCTTGGGTTCTTGGAACCCTAGACGGTTTTGTGGCCTTGGTGGCATTGTGGCCTTTTGTGGCATTTTTTGGGAGCCTCCAATTAAGTTGTGGAGAAGTGCCCCAACCTTGTGAGAGGTTTTGGTTGCCACCGACAAGTGCACCGATAGTGGAAGCGTGGATAGATCCCGTTGGGGTGAGATTCACCGGAGAATAAGGGAGGCCTTTTGTGGCGTTGGTGGTTTGATACCACCCCCTCTCCAAACGAGACGTACTCCATGTTGGGAGGAACTCGGTAAAATATCGGTGTCCCCGCGTGCCTCGGTTATCTCTATACCCGAGCTCTTTACTTATGCACTTTACATTGTGATAGCCTTCGTGCTTGAAGTAATATATATATTGCTATCACTTTGTTGCTTGTATTGCTTAGCATAAGTTGTTGGTGCACATAGGTGAACCTTAGTTGTTCTAGGTTGTGCTTAACAAAGTAAACACTAGTTTTATTCCGCCTTTGTTGAGCCACTCTAGGAAAAGTTTTAATCGCCTATTCACCCCCCTCTAGGCGACATCTGTATCCTTTCACACGCGGAGGAAGTGGTTCATCCCCGGACCCGATGTTGTAGATTCTGCAAATGTTGACTTCTGACCGCGAAGCTGAAAGAGCGGAACGTCAAGCCAACCTAGCCACCCTGCAGCAGATAGCCTAGCTAGCCCAAAACAACCAAGGCCACGAAAATCAGGACAACCATGGATCTAAGCTCAAGAATTTCCAGAATACCAACCCACCTGTTTTCACTAAGTAGGAAGAGCCCTTAGACGCCGATGATTGGCTGCAAACCATGGAAAATAACCTAGAAGTCGTCGGAGTGGAAGCCAACGAGAAAGTTCTGTTCGCCACCCACTATCTAGCCGGAGATGCCAGGGCATGGTGGAACAGTGTTCGCGCAATGACCGGAGGCCAGATGATGACCTGGGAGGAATTCAAGGTCAAGTTCAGCAGAACCCATGTGTCACCGGGTTTGATCAAGAGAATGAGAGACTAGTTCAGAGAACTGAAGCAAGGAAGGATGACCGTAGTGGAATACCGTGACAAATTCTTGTCATTATCTAGGTATGCCCCGGATGAGATCGACACTGAAGCCAAGAAGAAAGAAAGATTCCTAAATGGTCTGCACGATGAGATGCAGACAGTGTTGGTCAATATCCCCTTTGCTGATATTGAATCCCTTGTCGACTCTGCCATCCAGATGGAAGGAAAGATCAACCAAGCCAATGAAAACCGCAAGCGTCGCATGATGCATCAGCCAGGAACCCATCATACCCCAAAGTATCGCCCTAACCCATCTCCCGGATTTGCCCCAAGAACCAACAGACCCCCGATGAACCGTCCGACCTATCCCAACCATGGAAACCCTAGGCCCGGAGGAAATCACAACAACCCCGGCAACGCTAGCAATTTCAACCGTGCCCCACCCAAGTTCAACAACAACAATGCTGCCACCAGCACCAACACTGCCCTGAGGACTGGAAGCAATGATGTGCCTGTAGCAGCTAAGGACAAGTCGCAGGTGACTTGTTATGACTGTGGAAATAAAGGCCACTATTCCAACGAGTGCCCCAACAAGAAAAATGCCGCAGCACCCAATGCCAATGTCCCAAATCAGCAGCAGCGTCGTGTTCAGCCAGAAAGAAGGTTTGCCCCAGGGAATTCGCTCAACCGCAATGGCCGTCTTTTTCTCATGCATGCTGAAGAAGCTCAGGAAGCGCCAGACGTCATGCTGGGTATGTTTTCTGTTAATTCAGTACTTGCACCAGTGTTGTTTGATTCTGGTGCATCGCACTCATTTGTCACCGAAGAATTTGCATGCACTAGTAAAATTCAACCAACCAAACTGAAGCATGTCATGATTGTTCAAATTCCCGGATCAACCACCAAGGCTAGGCAAATTTGCAAAGCCGTCCCTATCCGAATCCATGGCATAGATTTTTATGCTAACCTGATAGTACTCGGAACTAAAGGTTTGGAAGTAGTACTAGGAATGGATTGGATGTCCAAAAATAAAGGATTGATTGACTGTGCCAAGAAAGCCATAACCATGACCAGTACAGCCGGAATATCAGTCGAGCATATATCTGAAACCTTACCTCGCCAATTCAAATGCAACAAGAGTATAGCCCAACCTACCATTGACCAAGTCCGGATCGTCTGTGAATACCCCGATGTATTTCCCGATGTTTTGCCCGGTATGCCCCCAGATCGGGATATCGAGTTTATCATTGAACTAATCCCCGGAACTGGACCCATAGCCCAGAGACCATATAGTATGAACCCGTCGGAGTTAGCAGAACTGAAGAAGCAACTGGATTCCATGTTGAAAATTGGATTGATTCAACCAAGTGCGTCACCATGGAGGTCACCTGTCTTGTTTGTGGACAAGAAAGATGGAGGTAACCGTTTGTGTACGGATTATCGGAAGTTGAATGATGTCACCATCAAGAACAAATACCCCTTGCCCAAGATAGAAGATCTGTTTGATCAGTTGACCGGTGCCAAAGTGTTTTCTAAGATTGATCTTAGAACAGGCTATCATCAACTCAAGATTTGTGCAGAGGATATCCCAAGACTGCCTTTACCACCCGATATGGATTGTATGAGTATACAGTCATGTCTTTTGGATTAACCAATGTCCCCGCTTATTTCATGAATCTCATGAATAAGATTTTTATGGACTTCCTGGATAAGTTTGTCGTTGTTTTCATCGATGACATTCTGATTTATTCCAAATCAGAAGAAGAACATGAGCTACACCTAAGGACCATTCTTGGAACCCTTAGAGAGCATCAGCTGTATGCAAAGTTTAGCAAATGTGAATTCTGGTTACAGGAGGTAGGATTCCTCGGTCACATTGTATCAGCCGGAGGAATTGCCGTTGACCCTGCAAAAGTAAAAGATGTCGAAGATTGGCAAGCCCCAACCACTCAAACCCAAGTTCGTGCATTTCTCGGATTGGCGGGATATTACCGCAAGTTTGTAGAAGGATTCTCGAGTATCGCCAGACCCATGACCCAATTGCTGAAGAAGGACAAGAAGTTTGAATGGACCGACAAATGTGAAGCGAGTTTTCAAGAACTCAAGAGGAGATTGATTTCAGCCCCAATCTTGATCATGCCAGATATCACGAAGCCCTTCGATGTGTATTGTGATGCATCCAAGATCGGTCTCGGATGTGTGCTAATGCAAGAAGGCAAAGTTATATCTTATCTATATCGACAACTGAAGCAACATGAGCAAAATTACCCAACCCATGACCTCGAACCCGCAGCCGTAGTTCTAGCCCTGAAGACATGGAGACAATACCTGATGGGAAACCGTTGTGAGATTTATTCAGATCACAAGATCCTGAAGTATATATTCACTCAGAAGGAGCTGAATATGAGACAGAGAAGATGGATTGAGCTAATCAAGGACTACGACCTGGACATTCACTATCACCCTGGTAAAGCCAATGTGGTAGCCGATGCCCTTAGCAGATTGCCGTGCCGCTTGAACTCCATGATTTTAAAGGAGCAACCAAGCTTGCACAAAGAGATGGAAGATTTTCGAATGGAATTAGTGAGTAAAGGATTTTTGGCTAGCATAGAAATCCAGCCCACTTTGATCAGTCATATTAAAGAGGCGCAGAAGGGAAATGCTAGTATTGACGGAATCAAGCGTCGTATCGGTACAAGCAAAGTACACGGATTCACCGAAGACGAAGAAGGAGTTCTGTGGTACAAAGGACGCCTGTGTGTACCAGAAGATTCTGAGTTAAAAGAAGTGATTCTGAAGGAGGCTCATGATACTCTTTATTCTATCCATCCCGGAGGAACTAAGATGTATCAAGATTTAAAAGAGCAATTTTGGTGGCATAAGATGAAGAGAGAAATCGGAAGCTATATCTCCAAGTGTGATATATGTCAGCGAGTCAAAGCAGGACATCAAAGACCCGATGGATTGTTGCAACCCTTGCAGATTCCGCAATGGAAATGGGATTCCGTTGGAATGGAATTTATCACTGGACTGCCTACTTCTAGTAGGGGAAATGACTCTATCTGGGTCATAGTGGACCGATTGTCCAAAGTCGCCCATTTCTTGCCCGTCAAGACCACATATCAGAGTTCGAAGCTAGCGGAGTTGTACATCGCTAGAATAGTTAGTTTGCATGGAGTACCCAAGAACATCGTATCGGATCGAGGAACTCAGTTTACCTCGATATTCTGGAAGAAAGTTCAAGAAGGTTTAGGAACCCGCCTAGATTTCAGCACCGCATATCACCCTCAGACCGATGGACAAACAGAGCGAGTAAATCAAATACTCGAAGATATGCTGAGAGCATGTGTGCTAGAATATGGATCCAAGTGGGAAGACTGTCTGCCATTTGCAGAATTTCCATGCAACAACAGTTATCAAGCTAGTTTGCAAATGGCCCCATTTGAATTCATGTACGAAAGAAAGTGTCGCACCCCTTTGAACTGGTCGGAAGTAGGAGAGAGTCAGATTTTCGGACCCGGCATCCTACGAGAAGCAGAAGAGAAGGTTCACAAGATTCGTGAGCACCTCAAGACAGCCCAGTCTAGACAGAAGAGTTACGCCGACAAGAGACGTCGAGACCTCGCCTTCAACATAGGATATTCTGTATATCTGAAAGTGTCGCCATTGAAGGGAATGCAGCGTTTCCAACTCAAAGGAAAGTTAGCCCCCAGATATATCGGACCCTTCAAGATTCTGAACCGTCGAGGAGAAGTGTCGTATCAATTGGAACTACCCGAAGAGATGTTAGCTGTGCACAATGTGTTCCATATCTCGTTACTTCGCAAGTGTCTCGAAGTCCCAGAGAAGACCGAAGTGTTCAAGAATATAGATCACCGGACCATAGAGATCAACGATGACCTGACCTATCCCGAAGTACCCATCCGTATTTTGGAAGAAGCTTTCAGAACTACCCGAACCCGAAGCATCAAGTTTCTCAAAATTCAGTGGAGCAACCACATAGAAGAGGAAGCTACCTGGGAGCGCGAAGATCACATCAGGACAGAGTTTCCCGATCTCTTCAAATCCTAGGTAATCTTTTTCGTCCTTTTTCAAATCTTAGGACGAGATTTTGTTTAAGGGGGGAAGGTTTGTAACATCCAAAAATATTAAACTTGGATCATCAAACTCTAATCATCAAAATTAGGGTTAACAAAAACTTTTCTAAATAAAAATAGGAAGGCATGCATGAGAGTATGCATCTCATTTTGAATTATTTTGAACCACCTTGTTTGTGTGTTCCTTTGCTTGTAAATGGATGCTTAGGTGAAATAAACATCATCTAAACAATTCCCAAACTTTTCTCAAAGACAAATAAATCAAAACAACGATAAATGAGTGAATGGTCATTTTGACCAATTTAACTCCCATGCCTACTTTGGCTGTCTCAAACTTTCGGAACTTAACAGAAACTTTTCTGGATCTTTGCACCCCTTTATTGTACTCATAACAAGGTATCAAGGCCCACTTTTTGATCATCCAGAAACATTCAAATGCATAGTTTAAAGGACAGTTCAAAATTGAATCTTTATCATATGGGAAGATCCCACTTTTTCAAAAACCACTCAAACAAGCTCAACTTTCAAAACCCAAGCATCTGCAGACTCACCAGCCCCAACCTAGCACACCCACCAAAAATCTTTTCAAAATTCAAAACTTGAATTCTTGCGGCCATTTCATCAAACACTTGGCAGAAACAAATCAAACTAGCCTAACTTCACTATTTGGAGCAGTAATTTGGCTAAGCAATGTTCACCATTGATCACCCTTGTATCCCCCAGTGCCAACCAGTGCTTGGACAAACCCTAGCCCCTACCCTTTGCCCCATGCCATGCCAACCCGAGCATCACCTTGCCAGCCGACAATGGCTAGCTAGCCAGAGCAAGCACCAAGCCTAAACAACATGTCTAGGAGGCAGCCAACATCCCACCGCCACTCCCTGTCCAGCGCTCGAACCCTGCTAGCCACTGGACCACACGCACGAACCATGCCAAGCTCGCCAGAAACCATACCGAGAGCACGCCCCATGCGCCACGCTCGACCGACGCCCACAGACCGCGTGCCGCCCTCGCCGCGTGCATACGTGATCACCACCATCCCAGCAACCCCGCAGACACGCTCGTTCGCCGCCGCGCGGACCACGCGCGTTGTGCGCCATTAAATCTTCCGTCGGGCACGCGCAAAGCACCGTCGCGTTCCGACCAAACCGCACCGCCCCATGTCTCGCCACCGTGTCGTTGAGCATCACCAGGGAGCACCGCACCGCCCCCTATAGTCGCCCACGCCGATAGCCGTCTGTACCGTCGACCACGACGAGCTCACCTTGCGCCCCGTCGGTCCCCTCTCGCCACTATAAATAGAGGCCACCCCCAGCCGAATTGAGCACACCATCTCACTCCCCTCTCTTCACTGATCGTCCCACCCCGTTGCCGGAGCAAGGCGAGCAGCACTTCGCCGGAATTTCACCGGAGCCCGCCGCCTCTGGAGAAGAAGGAAGCCAGCGATTGGAGCAGCCCCAGGAGAAGCTGCCGGTACCAGGAGGTTCGCCGTCGTCGACTTCGTCGTTCGCCCGCCTCGCCGACCCTCGCCTGAACCCCGGTGAGCCCCCAACGACCCCCACTGGCCGCGCTAGGTTTCTGTCTCGCCGGCGTTGCCCAACGTCGACGATGACCCTCAGCCGTTGGATTAGAACCAGATCAAACGCCCCACATCGCCCCATACCGCTTCGCACCCCCTCGTCTCACTGACGCGTGGGGACAGCCACTTAACCAGCTCGCGTAAGCGCTGTGCTTAGCAGGCCGGCCCAGTATCGCTTCTCGCGCAGCCCAGTTATTTGAATTTAACCTTTTTCATTTTATTTCAAACACACTTCTGTACCCAGTTTCAAAAATCAACCCAGGTCGATTCAGTGAACCAAATGGAATGAAACCAATTTTGTTAGAAAGGACTGGGAATGCCGAATCCAAGCCCGTTAGATTCAAGTCATTTGGATATGTAGATCATCCATGGTAAAAATAACAAGGCAGAAGCTTTTCTGCATTCAAACATTTTTCAAATTTAAACCAGAATAGCTTTTGAGTTGATTCCAACTCTCAAAAATCACATTTAACCATACTTTTCAGAATATATAAAAATATATAGGTTTACTTACAGAAATAATGTCCAAGTAATAAAAGAATGCCACATGGGCATTTCTAGCCACTTTAATTAATTAAAATAAAAGAGAAAAACCTTATTAAATTGTGACACCACTTTAAATCACATTCCCATGGACTAAAATATATGGTGATGACATGTGTCAACATGATCCCATGTTTGGTTTGGAGAATATTAAATCTTAAGTAGTTTTTCAATGAGTAGAAATTACTTTTCTAAAAATAAAAGGATTTAAACCAAGCTTTAATATTGTAAGGTTAGTGATGATGCTAGATCATCTATAGGACCATTTTGTGTGATGATTGCAAGTAGTTAAGTATTGTTTGGTGATTGTGTACATCATATTTATTTATAGACGCTAGTACCGACCAAGGATACGAGGAGGAAGGAGGATTCTACGAAGAAGAAGCCGAGGAGAACTTCAACCACTGCTCTGTGCAAGGCAAGCCAATACTTGCAAGCTATTAACTTAGCAAGCCTTACTAATCAAGTTGACCTATGCAAGCTAATACTTGCTTGCTACCATGCCAACTATATGCCTTAAAGCATATATGATCATAACCACTTGATAAACCAATCCTAGTTTTACTTGCAAGCTTTATACTTTATTTCTTTATCAAAGCTATTACTTAGAGTTTACTTAAGTGAATTGTAGATTCTAGAAGGATAAATGAAGGTTGCATAAAGAGCATCAAATTTGGTCTAAGCTAGATAATCTTGATGTCATCCTAAGACATGAGAGTGAAATTAGTTAAAACTCCACTTGTTCACCACCCCTCATTAGTACTTACCCCCACTTGTAGATGCTAGTGCTAAGCATAAAATTTGATCAACATTAGATGGGAATACTTGGTGAAAATGGTTATGAAAACCTTAGAATGATGGATCATTCTGCTGAGATGTTTTGACATGTGTTTCCAAACACCAGATAATTTTGGTGATGAAAATGTTGAGGCATGAGCCTTAGCCCTTTATAAAACTGATGGTTGTCTGGATGCGATACCATTCCAATTTTATCGTACAACCACAATACCCGAAGATTGGGTAGGGCTTGACTGGAAACTTATATACCTTAGTATTAGTTCCCTCACGGCCAAGGTCTGAGCTGAGGCTACCTTGTGAAGATTGTCCACCTGTGCAGTACCCAAGATGACAGTTGGTCATGGTTGGGAGGCCAAACTCACAGGAGAGGTGCTTATACTAGAGCGTGTAATTGAAAGGTTAGGATTGATTATCCGCATACTGAGTATGGTGAATTCAGGATTTGTTCCCGATAGATGTATCGAATGTTATGGCGAAAGTGTACAATCTCTGTAGAGTGTCAAACTATTCGAATAGCCGCGTCCGCGGTTATGGACAGTTGGAGTGGCCATACTGTTCCCCCGTCAGATGTTTTCAAAAGACTTATGAAATGAATTAAGACCTTGACTTGACCACAACAGGGTTGTGATATGAAATGCAAGTTCCTACTTAGGAGTTATAAAATTATGACTAGTTTCTCTTGCTTCTGAACTTAGTAGAGGTAAATCTGGCTTTTGCAAAATAACCCTAGAGCCTAGTGTCCTATTATCAAAAACCCCTTTTACTTGTTAGTATTGGTTTGCGAGTACTTAAAGAGTACTCATGGCTTTGTCCCTGGCTATTTCCGTGGCCAGACTATGAAGAGGAGTAACTGGAGGATGGAACCCAGAAAGGTTACGACAATTAGGATCATCTCCCATCGTCAGCATTGCCTATGACCCCGAAGATGGAGCTTCGCCTATGCTACCGTTATTATTACGTATTCCGCTGCTTGAAGTTGTATTAAGAACTGGATCATGAGATCCCTATTTGTGTAAGAACTTATGTACGGTTTGTAATGGATGATGTACTATGATATCCAATTCTGTTATGTCTCGCAAAAATGGTAATCCTGGGATTGCGATGTATGGCATAACAGGCATCTGGGATTAAAAATTCTGGTGTTGACAGATACATTGCAAGCTAAATCAAAAAAAACTAGACCTAATATTTAGCGGCATTTCAAGATATTTGGTTAACCATTCCCAAATAATTATGAAGTTGCACTAGTTAAATTCATAACTTCCTAAAAGTAAGCTAAAAGTATAAAAGTTATGTATGAATTGTGTTCATTTTAATTGGCCCCGTTTGCATCATGTTCAATCCTCCTCTGCACTACACGTGCTCATTAGAGAGTTGAGTCTGGTTAAAACATGTGTCGCCATTTGATGGGTTGCGTCATTGGATAGCCACTAGTTGAGCTTGGCAACCGAACCGAGCTTGTCGGGACGAACATCCTTAATACATGCCACCGACTGCTCGAGCTTGGTGAGGTGAAGTAAAATCAAACTGATGTAAAAAATGTATACATGCATCACTGTTCATCAACAAGTGAACATCGTTTTGTCAGAAATAGTTTGTGTGACTTAGTATGGAACTATAATGGCTAATCGACTGACTATGCATCACTGTTCATCAAAAAGTAAACATCATTTTGTCGTTCATCTTGGCCATATGCTGCACTTCTGTTTTGTAGCTTCCACCTTGCCCAAATAGAACCAGCCAGTCAGAAAAATATGTCAAGGTGTTGGTTCTATTCACCCGAATGACACTTGTTATGAACAATTCGTTGGCAAAGCAAACACATCTGCTCTAAAATCAGCATCAACAGCTGAAAGAAACAATACTTGCCCTTTTTTCCTTTCTATTTAATGTTTTCAGGGAAGATTGGCAAACAAAGTGCCAATGCATTTCTATATTAGGTTGTAGTTCTCTCATGTATGTGCCAATAAATTGTTTTCAGGGAAGATGGCAAAAGCAGTGCCAATGCATTTTTCTTTTTTGTATTAGGTTGTAGTTCTCCGAAGTATGTGAGTGTGACAATCAACTGTTGTTCTAGTTCTATCAGGCTCCTGCCACTCGAAACTGAGCTGCTAGAACAATGGCTAAAAGCACATTAGTATTATGTCATGAAGAGCATCAACAGCTACTGGCCGACTGACAGCTCATTATAAACTTATACAGTAATGGGTAATGTTGATACATTTACTTTCTACTGCCGTATCTGATGTAACACAATCAGGCAAGCAACTTATACACCACGCAGCAACCTATTACAACATTTGTCGACAGCAGTGTGACAAACACAGTGGCTCCTAGGAATTCAAAATACAGGTAGCTGGCCCCCAACTTCTGCCAAGCTATGTACCGAAAAAGGAGAAGATGGAACATGAATTTTTGCCGTTTAAAAAAAGAAACCTCAAGTTGTTCCAGACGACCCATTAGAGCGGCCGGAGACTTTCTACTGGGTCCGACTCCTCAAGCATTGAGGCCGCTTGGAAGCAATCAGCGGCGTCAGCTAGTCTCCCATCGTGCTTGTGTACCTGCCC
The DNA here is from genome assembly GCA_916181665.1 of Avena sativa. Taxonomy (NCBI): domain Eukaryota; kingdom Viridiplantae; phylum Streptophyta; class Magnoliopsida; order Poales; family Poaceae; genus Avena; species Avena sativa. The sequence goes on along the minus strand of OV702283.1, from coordinate 146,011,721 downwards.
TAGGTAGAACCAAGCAGCCCGGTTTGTAGGCTCAAGCCTTAGGGCATTCGAAAGGAAGCTCCTTGCCACAGGGAGGTACTTGGGCCCTTGTTTAGACAGGAGAGCACCGATTGATACCTTGGATGGTACATGATCTACCTCTGTCGAGAGTGCGTTCAAGTATGCAGCCAGCGCATGCTGAGTTTCCGCACGGATCTCATGCATGTCACCTGGAAAGAAAGGACCCGATCATGATGGTAATGGATATTTGACAGAAGAAAACTAGGTATATTTCAAAACGTTTCAGCATAATAAATGCCTAGTCTGGATGAATGTGAAAATTAAGAAAAGAAAACATTCTGAACCAACTCAACTTGCTTTTTATTCGCTTGACAATCGCTTATGTTATACATTATATGCATGACAATAAACCCTCAAGGAACAAATCAGAGGATGAGTTTCATAGTCTTTTATTTGCAAGGATGAATTCATACTTTACCAATAACAAGAGATATGGCTCGTAAGTCATGAATCAGTGACCAAGGTTTCCTCACCTTCTGCATGAAGTGTTGTGGCAGAATATGTTTTTAGAGATTTAGCCTTCTGCAAACATATTTCGGCATCTCTCCAGTACGAAAGACTAGCATACAAATTAGCAAGACCTTGCCAAACTTCAAACTCACTCACTTTATCATCCCCGTCCTGAAATTTGTTTTTCAAAGAATGAGATAACAAAAACAACAGGGTATTTTGTTTCAGCAGCTGATACAAACCAAAAAGCAGTTCAAAGGGTATTGACATTGAGCAACAGTGTTCAGTGTCAGGACCCAATCAGACTCGAAACTACATAGAAAAGAAGGTTTTCATATCTAGATTAATATCAGATTCCCCTTTTACTAAAAAAAACGTTGACCCCCGGGGAATGATCCCTCGCAGGCTATACGTTGTTAGGTAGATGAGACCTCTCCAGCAGCGAATTATACGCGCTCGGATAACACCCCGTTTAATTCGGTCCCCATGGGGACTCGAACCCGGGTGGGCTGGCTGCTTGCCACCAAGCCTACCAAATAAACATTTTCAAGCAAGCTCCACAACAATACTATTTTTACGCTAAAACAAACATAATCTACATGAGATTTAATGAGTTGTTGACAAACCTCTGTGCCATTTTTTACAGATCCGTAAGCCTTCCGCTGTGCCTGAACAAGAGCAAGAAGGGCACGGTATGCTTCAACTGCTTCCATTGGTAACGATTGGGCTGCTTTCAGTTTAGCCCTTATTCTAAGTAATGGACCTTGTTCCCATTTTGCAGTTTCATCTAATGCAGCATCAGTCACCACTTCTGCTTCCAAATACCTCTGCTGTGCAGAAAGAACCAAAGATAACAATCTCCAGCCTTTAGAAACAGATCCACCAGTTGTGTCAATGAACTGCTTTGCACATTTCAGGGCAGCTTGCATGTTTCGTTGCTCAGCATACTCAACCCCCATATCAAATATTAAATCTGGGTTGTGTCGGTCAAGAGAAAATGACTCATTAAGTGATTTCAAAGCCTCAGCCTGCAAGAGAGATCTTTGATGGTCTGACGAAGCAATTTTAGACTTACTAGCCAGACAACTCCCCAAAAAATGGAGAGCAACACTCTTCAAATGCCCATCTGATGATTCATCATCAGTGATTGCCCTCTTTGCATACTCCACACCCTCGGAAGCAAGATAATAGTTCGAACTGCATATCTTAGCAGCTAAAAGCAGGGCATTTATGTCATTGGGACTCTCATTCTTATTTAAAGACTTCTTTAACAGATTTAATGCAGCCTCATTATCAGAAGCTGCAGAATAACAAAGGGCTAGACTATACCATCTCTCTGTTCGAGGGTATATTCCAGGTAAAACCTCTTCGAGATGCTTGGCAAGAACAGATGTCTGGCCACAGAGTGACAACGCAAAGGTTAGATGCTCCATTACTGAGGGATCCCAGTGAGTCTTTCCTATGGACCACTTCTTCAATAGTATCATGAGCAGAAGGATTGCCTCTTCCAAATTATTCTTAGGAACAAATGAACCGTCATTTTGTGAAGCCAAGCTTGGGGGGCTTGCCTCAACACCACCATACAACAGAAAAACAGAAAATCTCTTCTGAATCCTTGTGCAGCATTCATCATCGAGATTCCATTGACTAAGAAGGGCACGCCGGTAAGAAGCAAGTGCTTCTTGATAAGCCCCAGCTTGCTTCCAAAGTTCTGGGAGAAGCTCAACCGATTTACTGACAGTTTCCTGCAGCTTTTGTTCAACCATGACATCAGGTATACCACGTTGGAAGATACTTTCAACAGCATCAAGGACACTCTTACACTGTTGTGCAGCCTCTGCAAGTAAATAGATTCACAGTGTCATAACAAGCATAACAAAATGGTCAGAGTGGAATTTTGGAATCCGTACCCATTGCTTTGCCCAATTTTTGAAGAGACATCGCCTTCAAGTAAATGGCTTCAAGAACAAGGCTAGCAGCATGCTGTGATCCTGAATTCGAAGAATCTGACCGTAGTTTGTTATTCCGCTTTGAAGATGGTTTTTCTGAAAGCGATGGTTGGAAACGCTGAATAGCAGCTTGAAGGTCTATTCCATCAAATACTCGAAGAGCAGCTTCTACATTTCCTCTATGATATTCCAGCCTCCCGAGGAGAGCTCTCGCTTCCTAAATTTCAAAGAAAATACATAAATCAAGAGTTAGCACCACTATATTACAGGATATATTTTAGTCAAGAAAATTACAACAGCTCGTGAGTTTTCTTTTTACTACTAGTTGCTAGCCTATCACGAATCATACTTTAGGAGGATTCAGCTAGTCAAGCACAAACAATATTTTCAGAACATATCTGTATTCACTATTTATTACTCAAAATCAAACAGTTTTAACTCATACTTGTTTAAATTTAAATTGGGGTTCTAAACTCTTGGCATAAACTATGTCCCATTGTCCTACAAATAATACGTAAAGACATATTTTTTTATCAAAGATACAAACAAGCATCGCTAACTGAATCTTTCTAGATAATTAAGTACAAAACTCCATGTTTCCTGATGTTTTCATACTCACCAGAAAAGAAATCATTTCGCCACAACAAAGAGTAAACAAGAACACATAACTGCCCAACTTTACTAAAATAATGAAGATGATCTTCTTTCACATCCGAATCCTATTGTGTTATCATGCAATTGCTATTCGACCAGATTTGTACAAGTCAATCCTAGAAACCCAAAAAAAATTTGCACAAATCTCTTACTAGGCACGGTTTGCTAACTCCCAAATTCTCTCCATAACATATCTATCAGCCACCGACCAAACGACAATCATAAGGATAAGGTTACATCATCTAAAAGCAAGATCGTAGAGTTATTTTACAGTCTTTGAGTTCTACATTCTCTTCTCAATTTCTGATTTATCCAAAATAAAATCATCAATACGAGTTCTCCAAACATGGGGGATCATTTCCACGAGATAGCATCCTAGTACCCTACATCCCCCCGAAGGCTCGTCCTTATTCACAGCAGAAAGCGAGCTCAAATTCTTGCTTAGTTGACCAAAATGGGACCCCAACCTTGTGAAAACAATGCCATATCTCACATGAAGAACCGTCGTCGGTATTTGTAATGAGCAAGAAAAGCAGGTCCTATGATCTCCGCTCAAAGATACCGATCTTTCCCCAAAACGCAGCAAAGGGAACCACATTGCACATATGCACAACTGGATTCCAAAATTTTCTGATCTTTTCATCCCATTCCGCCCAAACAGACCACAATCAACCTCCCAGATCAGGAAAAGGGGTAGAAAAGTACAGAAGCTAGCGGCAAGGACTCGATACCTCGTAGTTGAGGGAGAGGCCCTCGCGGAGCGACGACTCTGCCTCCTGGATGTTGCCGTCGTCGACCCTCGCCTCCGAGGACTCAGACGCCGTCGCCGCCGAGGCGCCGGCCTCTGACTCCGGCGCCCACGCCCTCGCTTTCACCGGCGAAGCGAACACCGCTGAGTCCCCGGTGGGGCCAGCCTCGCTCCCGGTATCCGACTCTGCTTCCGCCGCCATTGCTGCTGCTGCCTCAGAGCCGCCGCGCGATGTCTCCGGCGAGCATGCTAGCTACCACGGCAATGTGGGGGAGTCGTTCTTGGGTCTTGGCTAGAAGACGGAGGAGCCGAGATCCATGGCTTTGGACTTCTTGGGCTTTCTACTCTGGGGAGCTCACCGTTTTATTTTACTTTTGGATTGTTTTCTTCGAGCTCGCCGGCACGTTGCTATACAGCTTGGGGCATCTAGCTGTTCCGTTCAGTCGTCTATTGTTTTGATTTTATTTTCAGCCTTTTTTTTATTAGGGCCGAGTACGATTTGATAAAACTACCCGTATTATTAGTACAAACATGCATGTCCTTTGACTAATATAATTGAGACATAGAAGTAGAAAACAACTGTCTGACACTTACGAGTATCATTTCTTGCCAAGTTCTTATACTCTCTCGGTCTTAAAACAGATGTCTTAGATTTGTTAAAATTTAGATAAATTTAGATACTATTTAGTATATAGATACATCCAAATTTTAATAAAGAGGGAGTACATTTTATTACTCTTAGTATTTTCATATGAACAAACTACAAAAGCAGTGCACAATTTTATTTAGAAAGGGCAGTATATATTACATCAATCACAATACTTTTCAGGTTGCATATATCTAGCGTCGAAGCTCATATTAAATTTGAAAACATCTTCCAAGAAATCCGAGAACACATCTTGAGAGCAATGACTTGTAACTTTGTTACTAAAGAGAAAAATATATATACAAAGTAACATTTGGGACTTGGGAGTAAATTAAACATATCTGCAACCGAAGTTATGAGAGGAGAATATAACATTACCCAACGGTGGATGGATAATATATATAAGGCTTAAATCCAAAGTAACCCCGCCAAGTAATGCTTTCCATATTCGTATGGACATTTATTTTGAGTCTTTGAAAGATATATTTGGTTACTAAAATAGCCAAACATTTTTATCAGATAAGTTAATAAATAACTTAATTAAAACTCTGGACATAAATAGTTGATATAACATGCACTACAAAAATAACCCCCCCCCCCTCCATATCCGGCGATTTTTGGGGCGGCATAAGCAAAAGAACTGGCAAAAGTTGGTTACGCGACGGATGAGCTATCGCGATACCATTTTGTCACGGCGGCCAATTAGACGTCATGGCACACAGGGAACCGGCGGATTTTGGTGTCGTGGTTGGTGTCCGAGTTGGGCGCCGACCCATTTTAATGCCACGATAAATGGATGGAGGCATTGCGATATGCGCCGCCCATTACAAGCGCCAACTCTCGGTCTAACAGTGAAAAAGGTCAAGCACGTCCCATTGACTGGTTTGGTCTGTGTTGCTGACTTGGCTGGCCCACCACCGAGCCAAGCATTGCCTTCGCTCTTCTCTCTGAAACCTCCCTCGGGACAAATCTTTAGCTTGTGAGCGGCGACAACGGAGACTATGGAGGTGCCCGATGATAACAGCAGCGGACGTCGGGTAGAGAGCGCGACTGCGAGATGCCGATATGTCAACACCTGGATTTTTAATCCCAGATGCCTGTTATGCCATACATCGCAATCCCAGGATTACCAGTTTTGCGAGACATAACAGATTTGGATACCACAGTACATCATCCATTACAAACCATATATAAGTCTTACACAAATAAGGATCTCATGATCCAGTTCTTAATACAACTCAAGCAGCGGAAATACGTAATCATAAAGGTAGCGTAGGCGAAGTTCCATCTTCGGGGTCACAAGCAATGCTGACGATGGGAGATGATTCCTGGGGTCCATCATCCTGGTACTCCTCTTCATAGTCTGGCCACGGGAATAGCCAGGGACAAAGTCATGAGTACTCTTTAAGTACTCGCAAACTAATACTAACAAGTGAAGGGGGTTTTTGTAATAGGGCACTAGGCTCTAGGGTTGTTTTGCAAAAAGCCAGATTTATCTCTACCAAGTTCAGAAACTAAGAAAGCTAGTTAAAGTTTTACAACACCTAAGTGGGAACTTGTATATCACAACTCTGTTGTGGTCAAGTCAAAGTCTCGATTCATTTCATAAGTCATTTTGAAAACATCTGATGGGAGAACAGTATGGCCACTCCAACTATCCGCGGACGCGGCTATTCGAATAGTTTGACACTCTGCAGAGATTGTACACTTTCACCACAACATTCGATACATCCGTCAGGAATAAATCCTGAATTCACCATACTCAGTATGCGGATAATCAATCCTAACCTTTCGATTACACGTCCTAGTATAGGCACCTCTCCTGTGAGTTTGGCCTCCCAACCATGACCAACTGTCATCTTGGGTACTGCACAGGTGGACAATCTTCACAAGGTAGCCTCAGCTCAAACCTTGGCCGTGAGGGAACCAGTACTAAGGTATATAAGTTTCCAGTTAAGCCCTACCCAATTCCCGGGTATTTTGGTTGTACGGTAAAATTGGAATGGTATCGCATCAAGAAAACCATCATTTTTATAAAGGGCTAAGTCTCATGCCTCAACATTTTCATCATCCAAATCATCTAGTGTTCGGAAACACGTGTCAAAACATCTCAATAGAATGATCCATCATTTCAAGGTTTTCATAACCATTTTTCCACCAAGTATTCCCATCTAAAGTTGATCAAGTTTTATGCTTGGCACTAGCATCTACAAGTGGGGGTAAGTACTAATGAGGGGTGGTAAACTAGTGGAGTTTTACTAAGTTCAAGCTCATGCCTTAGGATGACATAAAGATTATCTAGCTTAGGCCAAGTTTTATGCTCTTTATGCAACCTTCAATTTTCTTTCTAGAATCTACAATTCACTTAAGTAAGCTCTAAGTAATAGCTTTGATAAAGAAATAAAGTAGAAGCTTGCAAGTAAAACTAGGATTGGTTTATCAAGTGGGTATGTTCATATATGCTTAAGGCATATAGTTGGCATGGTAACAAGCAAGTATTTGCTTGCATAGGTATAGTATCTTGCAAGTGTTAACTTGCACAATAAACTAGTAGTATTAGGCTTGCATAAGTATCAATATAAGCTTGCTAAATTGCAAGTGTTAGCTTGCCTTGTGCAGAGCAGTGGTTGAAGTTCTCCTCGGCTTCTTCTTCGTAGTATCCTTCTTCTTCCTCGTATCCTTGGTCGGTACTAGCGTCTATGAATAAATACGAGGTACACAATCACCAAACAATACTTAACTACTTTCAATCATCACACACAAGGGGTTCTATAGATGATCTAGCATCATCACTAATATTACAAGATTATTTCTTTTATTTTTAGAAAAGTAATTTCTACTCATTAAAAAACTACTTAAGATTTAACATTCTCCAAACTAAACATGGGATCATGTTGACACATGTCATCACCACATATTTCAGTATATGGGAATGTGATTTAAAGTGGTGTCATAATTTAATAAGATTTAACCTTTTATTTTAATTAAATAAAGTGACTAGAATTGCCTAGGTGGCATTCTTTTATTACTTGAACATTATTTCTGTAAATAAACCCATATGTTTTTATATATTCTGAAAGTTATGATCAAATGTGATTTTTGAGAGTTGGAATCAACTCAAAAGCTATTATAGTTTAAATTTGAAAAATGTTTGAGTGCAGAAAAGGTTCTGCCTTGTTATTTTTACCAAGGTTGATCCATAGATTCAAATGATTTGAATCCAACGGGCTTGGATTAAGTATTTCAAAACCTTTCTAACAAAATTGGTTTCATTCAATTTGGTTCACTGAATCGAGCTGGGTTGATTTTTGAAATTAGGTACAGAACTATGTTTGAAATTAAATGGAAAAAGTTAAATTCAAACGACTGGGCTACGCGGGAACTGCTAATGGGCCGGCCCAGTGTCACTCCGCGGTGCGGGGCGCAACTGACAGGGGGGTTCCACTGGTCAGCGACTCATTAAACGCGAAGCGGTACGGGGCGATATCGGCCACACGATCTAAGTCTAATCGAACGACTGCTACTCATCGTCCACGTCGGGCGGCGCCGGCGAGACAGAAACCTAACGCGGCAGGTGGGGGTCGTCGGGGCTCAGTGGGGCTTAGGCGAGGGTCGGCGATGTGGGCGAACGACGAAGTCGACGACGGCGAACCTCCTGGTACCGGCAGCTCCTCCTGGGATGGACGAAATCGACGGCGCCCTTCTTCTCCAGAGGCGGCCTGCTCCGACGCAATTCCGGCGATGCGCTGCTCGCCTTGCTCCGGCTACGGGGTGGAACGATCAGTGAGGTGAGGGGAGTGAGATGGTGTTCTCAATTCGGCTGGGGGTCGTCTCCTTTTATAGGCTCGACGGTGAGACCGAACGGGATGGGCAGACGACGATGGCGACATGGCTACGGGCAGCTAGGGGCATGGCCGAGGGTGGCGATCGATCGGTGGTCTCCTGGCAATGCTTTAAGGTGTAAATGCACTTGTAGGGGCGGTGGCAAATGGTCTGGAACGCTCGATGCTCTGCGAGGCAGAGGCGGCGTCTTCGACGGCGAGCGGTGGCTACGGGGCACGGGTGGTGAAATGGGCATGTCTGGCGGTCTCCTGGGACGGTGGGGAGCATGATGGCGGGCGGCGAGGGCTCTAGGTAGTCGGGTTGCGTGGGAACGGTGTGTGCTCTGCGGTGCACGTCTGCATGGTCGACAACGGCACGGGCGTGGCGTTCCTGGCGGTTCTGGGCGTTGTCTGCGAGGTAGGGCTGGTCGAGAGGGGACGGTGAGGCATGGGTTATCTCCCAGACAAGGTTGGCACGGCTAGTTCTTCCTCTAGCCTGTTGTCCACACTGAGGTGACATGGGTGCTCTCGGTTGTTCACCATTTATGGCATTGGCAAGCTCACAGTGGTGCTAGTGATTAGTTAAGATTGTTAGATGATCTTCTAAGGCTAGTGGTGTCCAGAGAGGGAACAAGTTAGGCTCAAAACACTGCTCACTATAGTGTTTTGATTTTGTTTGATTTGCATATGCAACGTGTTTGATGAAATGGCCGCATGAATTCAAGTTTTGAATTTTGAAAAGATTTTTGGTGGGTGTGCTAGGCATATGCTAGTGAGTCTGTAGATGCTTGGGTTTTGAAAATTGAGCTTGTTTGAGTGGTTTTTGAAAAAGTGGGATCTTCCCATATGAAATAGATTCAATTTTAAACTGTCTTTTAAACTATGTATTTAAATGTTTCTGGATGATCACAAGGTGGGCCTTGATACCTTGTTATGAGTACTATCAAGGGGTGCAAAGATCCAAACAAGTTTCTGTTAAGTTCTGAAAGTTAGAGATAGCCAAAGTAGGCATGGGAGTTAATTTGGCCAAAGTGGCCATTCACTTAATTTGTTTGTTTTGATTTATTTGTATTTGGGAAAAGTTTGGGGATTGTTTAGATGATGTTTATTTCACCTAAGAATCATTTTACAAGCAAATACACACATAATCATGGCAATTCAAAAGAATCCAAATTTTAATGCACACTCATATGAATGCTTTCATATTTTTAAGTGGAAAAGTTTTTGTTAACCCTAATTTTGATGATTAGAGTTTGATGATTCTAGTTTAATATTTTTGGGATGTTACAAACCTTCCCCCCTTAAACAAAATCTTGTCCCGTGATTTGAAAAAGGACGAAAAGATTACCTAGGATTTGATGAGATCGGGAAACTCCGTCGTGATATGATCTTCGCGCTCCCAGGTAGCTTCCTCTTCTGTGTGCTTGCTCCACTGAATCTTGAGAAACTTGATGCTTCAGGTTCTGGTAGTTCTGAAAGCTTCTTCCATAATATGGATGGGTACTTCGGGATAGGTCAGGTCATCGTTGATATTTATGGTCCGGTGATCAATATTCTTGAACACTCCAGTCTTCTCCGGGACTTCGAGACACTTGCGAAGTAACGAGATATGAAACACATTGTGCACGGCTGACATCTCTTCGGGTAGTTCCAATTGATACGACACTTCTCCTCGACGGTTCAGAATCTTGAAGGGTCCGATATATCTGGGGGCTAACTTTCCTTTCAGCTGGAAACGCTGCATTCCCTTCAATGGCGACACTTTCAGATACACAAAATCTCCTATGTTAAAGGTGAGGTCTCGACGTCTCTTGTCGGCGTAACTCTTTTGTCTAGACTGGGCTGTCTTGTGGTGCTCACGAATCTTGTGAACCTTCTCTTCTGCTTCTCGTAGGATATCGGGTCCAAAAATTTGACTCTCTCCTACTTCCGACCAGTTCAAAGGGGTGCGACACTTTCTTCCGTACATAAATTCAAATGGGGCCATTTGCAAACTAGCTTGATAACTATTGTTGTATGAAAATTCCATGAACGGCAGACAGTCTTCCCACTTAGATCCATGTTCTAACACACATGCTCTTAGCATATCTTCGAGTATTTGATTTACTCGCTCCGTTTGTCCATCGGTCTGAGGGTGATAAGCGGTGCTGAAATCTAGGCGGGTTCCTAAACCTTCTTGGACTTTCTTCCATAATCTCGAGGTAAATTGAGTTCCTCGATCCGATACGATGTTCTTGGGGACTCCATGCAAACTGACGATTCTAGCGATGTATAACTCCGCTAGCTTCGAACTCTGATATGTGGTCTTGACGGGTAAGAAATGGGCGACTTTGGACAATCTGTCCACTATGACCCAGATAGAGTCATTTCCCCTACTAGAAGTAGGTAATCCGGTGATAAAGTCCATTCCAACGGAATCCCATTTCCATTCCGGAATCTGCAATGGTTGCAACAATCCAGCGGGTCTTTGATGTCCTGACTTGACTCGCTGACATATATCACACTTGGCGATATAGCTTCCGATTTCTCTCTTCATCTTATGCCACCAAAATTGCTCTTTCTAATCTTGATACATCTTCATTCCTCCGGGGTGGATAGAATAAAGAGTATCATGAGCTTCCTTTAGAATAACTTCTTTCAACTCAGAATCTGCTGGTACACAAAGGCGTCCTTTGTACCACAAAACTCCTTCTTCGTCTTCGGTGAATCTGGGTACTTTGCCTGTACCGATACGACGCTTGATTCCGTCAATACTAGCATTTCCTTTCTGCGCCTCTTTGATCTGGCTGATCAAAGTGGGTTGAAGTTCTATGGTAGCCAAAAATCCTTCACTCACTAGTTCCATTCGAAAATATTCCATCTCTTTGTGCAAGCTTGGTTGCTCCTTTAAAATCATGGAGTTCAAGGGGCACGGTAATCTGCTAAGGGCATCTGCTACCACGTTGGCTTTACCAGGGTGATAGTGAATGTCCAAGTCGTAATCCTTTATTAGCTCAATCCATCTTCTCTGTCTCATATTCAGCTCCTTCTGAGTGAATATATACTTTAGGCTCTTGTGATCCGAATAAATCTCACAACGATTTCCCATCAGGTAGTGCGTCCATGTCTTCAGGGCTAGAACTACGGCTGCAAGTTCGAGGTCATGGGTTGGGTAATTTTGCTCATGTTGCTTCAGTTGTCGAGATAGATAAGATATGACGTTGCCTTCTTGCATTAGCACACATCCGAGACCGATCTTGGATGCGTCACAATACACGTCAAAAGGCTTAGTGATATCCGGCATGATTAAGATTGGGGATGAAATCAATCTCCTCTTGAGTTCTTGAAAACTCGCTTCACATTTGTCCGTCCATTCAAACTTCTTGTCCTTCTTCAGCAATTGGGTCATGGGTCTGGCGATACTCGAGGATCCTTCTACGAACTTGCGGTAATATCCCTCCAATCCGAGAAATGCACGAACTTGGGTTTGAGTGGTTGGGGCTTTCCAATCTTCGACATCTTTCACTTTTGCAGGGTCAACGACAATTCCTCCGGCTGATACAACGTGGCGGAGGAATCCTACCTCCTATAACCAGAATTCACATTTGCTAAACTTGGCATACAACTGATGCTCTCTAAGGGTTCCAAGAATGGTCCTTAGGTGTAGCTCATGTTCTTCTTCTGATTTGGAATAAATTAGAATGTCGTCGATGAAAACAACGACAAACTTATCCAGGAAGTCCATAAAAATCTTATTCATGAGATTCATGAAATAAGCGGGGGAATTGATTAATCCAAAAGACATGACGGTATACTCGTATAATCCATATCTTGTGGTATCTTTGAAATATCCTCTGCACGAATCTTGAGTTGATGATAGCCTGTTCTAAGATCAATCTTAGAAAACACTTTGGCACCGGTCAACTGATCAAACAAATCTTCTATCTTGGGCAATGGGTATTTGTTCTTGATGGTGACATCATTCAACTTCCGATAATCCATACACAAACGGTTACCTCCATCCTTTTTGTCCACAAACAAGACATGTGATCTCCATGGTGACGCACTTGGTTAAATCAATCCAATTTCCAACATGTAATCCAGTTGATTCTTCAGTTCGGCTAATTCCGACGGGTTCATACTATAGGGTCTCTGGGATATGGGTCCTGTTCCGGGGATTAGTTCAATGATAAACTCGATATCCCGATCTGGGGGCATACCGGGCAAAACATCGGGAAATACATCGGGGTATTCACAGACTATCCGGACTTGGTCAATGGTAGGTTGGGTTATACTCTTGTTGCACTTGAATTGACGAGGTAAGGTTTCAGATATATGCTCGACTGATATTTCGGCTGTACTGGTCATGGTTATGGCTTTCTTGGCACAGTCAATTAATCATTTATGTTTGGACATCCAATCCATTCCTAGTACTACTTCCAAACCTTTAGTTCCAAGTACTATCAGATTAGCATAAAAATCTATGCCATGGATTCGGATAGGGATGGATTTGCAAATTTGCCTAGCTTTGGTGGTTGAACCGGGGATTTGAACAATCATAACATGCTTCAGTTTTGTTGGTTGAATCTTACTAGTGCATGCAAATTCTTCAGTGACAAATGAGTGCGATGCACCCGAATCAAACAACACTCTTGCAAGTACTAAATTAACAGAAAACATACCCAGAACCACGTCTGGCGCTTCCTGAGCTTCTTCAGCATGCAGGAGAAAAAGACCGTCGTTGCGGTTGAGCGAGTTCCCTGGGGAAAATCTCCTTCCAGGCTGAACACGACGCTGCTGCTGAGCTGGGGCATTGGTATTGGGGGCTGCGGCATTCTTCTTGTTGGGGCACTCGTTGGAGTAGTGACCCTTATTTCCACAGTCATAACAAGTCACTTGCAACTTTTCCTTTGCTGCGACAGGCACAACATTGCTTCCAGTCCTCAGGGCAGTGTTGGTGTTGGCGGTAGCATTGTTGTTGTTGAACTTGGGTGGGGCACGGTTGAAATTGTTAGAGTTGCCGGGGTGGTTGTGATTTCCTCCGGGCCTTGGGTTTCCACGGTTGGGATAGGTCGGACGGTTCATCGGGGGTCTGTTGGTTCTCGGGGCAAATCCGGGAGATGGGTTAGGGCGATACTTTGGGGTCTGATGGGTTCCTGGCTGATGCATCATGCGACGCTTACGATTCTCAATGGCTTGATTTATCTTTCCTTCCATCTAGATAGCAGAGTTGACAAGGGCTTCAATGTCAGCAAAAGGGATATTGACTAACACTGTCTGCATCTCATCGTGCAGACCATTCAAGAATCTCTCCTTATTCTTGGCTTCGGTGTCGATCTCATCCGGGGCATACCTAGCTAATGACAAGAATTTGTCACGGTATTCCACTACAGTCATTCGTCCTTGCTTCAGCTCTCCGAACTCATCTCTCATTCTCTTTGATCAAACCCGGTGGCACATGGGTTCTGCTGAACTTGATCTTGAATTCCTTCCAGGTCATCATCTGTCCTCCGGTCATTGCACGAACACTGTTCCACCATGCTCTGGCATCTCCGGCTAGATAGTGGGTGGCGAACAGAACTTTCTCGTTGGCTTCCACTCCGGCGACTTCTAGGTTGTTTTCCATGGTTTGCAGCCAATCGTCTGCATCTAGGGGCTCTTCTGACTTAGTGAAAACAGGTGGGTTGGTGTTCTGGAAATTCTTGAGCTTAGATCCATGGTTGTCCTGATTTCCGTGGCCTTGATTGTTGTGGGCTAGCTGGGCTATATGTTGAAGGGTGGCTAAGTTGGCTTGACGTTCGGCTCTTTCGGCTTCGTGGTCAGAAACCAACATTTGCAGGATCTGCAACATCGGGTCCGGGGATGAACCACTTCCTCCGCGTGGCATCTGAAGATTGAGATAGATCATGAGAAAAGAGGGAAATTTCTAAGGTTCCGGGACTTTGGGAAGTTTTTAAAGTTTGACTCAGATTTTTCTAGCAACTTGCTTTTCATTCATTCATTCATAGCACACGATACAACACACACCACAACAGAGGTAAAGAGATGGTTTTAAGAACCATTCTGGAAACTACGATACAGTGGGACCGAATACTACTCACTACGCTAGTGCTCAAGTGCTACTACTCCTTGGAGTCGGTGTAGTCGTCATCCTCATCATCCTCATCGTCATCGATGAAGGCGAAATCATCCTCATCGGCGAAGAAATCCATAGCCTGATCCTCCAGAAAATCATCATCATCACTGAGATAGGAGTAGGGGTCTCCACGAAGATCTTCTCCGGCATTCTCCCTTTCCTCCAACTGCATGTATCTCTCGTGGATGGTCTCCTCCAAAGATGAGATACGGTGGCGAAGACGGGCAATGATGCGCTCCTTCTTATCGAGCTGACAACGGCGAGACTTGCGATCCTTTGCTAGCATGGAGATGGTCTGGTCCTTCGTCTTGATGATGGCGGACTTGTGGTTGGAGTAGTCACAGCAATTGTCCTACTCCTGCTGACGATCGTACATCATGAAGCTAAGGTGGTCCAATTGGGTCTTCAGCTCGGGGTGGTATGGGGCTTCTAGTGGCTGTCCATTATCATCACGCCTTGGACAAAATTCAAAGCGGGTTCCCTTGATCTGGTTGATACTCTGCCCACACAGACGGGCAAGAGCTTCCTGCATGGCCCTGGCAAGTCCATCGAGCCAGTTGTTCTCTCTTAAGGTGAACTGAATTCCCTCGGCAGTGGGAGGTTCAATCTTCCCTCGGAGACTTGCAACAATCAACCACTCCAGATCTTCCCCTCCTTGATCATTGAGCTGAGCTCCGAAGAACTCTGGGTGCGGACGCTCCAGAAGTTCCGAAAGCTGGTCCAAATCCCGCTCAAAGATAAGGTCTCCTCCATTCCCCA
This sequence comes from Avena sativa, assembly GCA_916181665.1. Classification (NCBI taxonomy): domain Eukaryota; kingdom Viridiplantae; phylum Streptophyta; class Magnoliopsida; order Poales; family Poaceae; genus Avena; species Avena sativa. Next base: position 145,996,519 of record OV702283.1, on the reverse strand, counting down.
ACTGGTAAAACTTGTTGTACTTCACGTCCATCTATAAGAGTATAGGATGAGTAAGTTAGTAGAGTGCTCAAGTGTGTCAATTTTTTATGTATTTTGCAAGAGTTTTTGAGGAACATGAATTTTTATGAAAGAATCAAGGTGATAAGAATGGGAATAAGTTTTTGTAAATATTTGCTTCCTTTGGTTTTGAAACTAAGTTTTTGATTCAAACGTCCAGTCTAACTAGGGTCTCCTATGGTCAGGATGGCTCTGATACCAACTTGTCAACACCCGGATTTTTAATACCAGATGCTTGTTATGCCATACATCTCAATCCCAGGATTACCATTTTTGCGAGACATAATAGATTTGGATACCACAGTACATCATCCATTAAAAACCATATATAAGGTCTTACACAAATAAGGATATCATGATCCAGTTCTTAATACAACTCAAGCAGCGGAAATACGTAATCATAAAGGTAGCATAGGCGAAGCTCCATCTTCGGGGTCACAGGCAATGCTGACGATGGGATATGATCCTAGTTGTCGTAACCTTCCTGGGGTCCATCATTCTGGTACTCCTCTTCATAGTCTGGCCACGGAAATAGCCAGGGACAAAGCCATGAGTACTCTTTAAGTACTCGCAAACTAATACTAACAAGTGAAGGGGTTTTTTGTAATAGGGCACTAGGCTCTAGGGTTGTTTTGCAAAAAGCCAGATTTATCTCTACTAAGTTCAGAAACTAAGAAAGCTAGTTGAAGTTTTACAATACCTAAGTGGGAACTTGTATATCACAACTCTGTTGTGGTCAAGTCAAAGTCTTAATTCATTTCATAAGTCATTTTGAAAACATTTGACGGGGGAACAGTATGGCCACTCCAACTGTCCATAACCGCGGACGCGGCTATTCGAATAGTTTGACACTCTGCAGATATTGTACACTTTCACCACAACATTCAATACATCCGTCAGGAACAAATCCTGAATTCACCATACTCAGTATGCGGATAATCAATCCTAACCTTTCGATTACACGCCCTAGTATAGGCACCTCTCCTGTGAGTTTGGCCTCCCAACCATGACCAACTGTCATCTTGGGTACTGCATAGGTATGGCCACTCCAACTGTCATCTTCACAAGGTAGCCTCAGCTCAAACCTTGGCCGTGAGGGAACCAATACTAAGGTATATAAGTTTCCAGTTAAGCCCTACCCAATAACCGGGTATTTTGGTTGTACGGTAAAATTGGAATGGTATCGCATCACGAAAACCATCATTTTTATAAAGGGCTAAGGCTCATGCCTCCACATTTTCATCATCCAAATCATCTAGTGTTCGGAAACACATGTCAAAACATCTCAATATAATGATCCATCATTCCAAGGTTTTCATAACCATTTTTCCACCAAGTATTCCCATCTAAAGTTGATCAAGTTTTATGCTTGGCACTAGCATCTACAAGTGGGGGTAAGTACTAATGAGGGGTGGTAAACTAGTGGGGTTTTACTAAGTTCAATCTCATGCCTTAGGATGACATAAAGATTATCTAGCTTAGGCCAAGTTTTATGCTCTTTATGCAACCTTCAATTTTCTTTCTAGAATCTACAATTCACTTAAGTAAGCTCTAAGTAATAGCTTTGATAAAGAAATAAAGTAGAAGCTTGCAAGTAAAACTAGGATTGGTTTATCAAGTGGGTATGTTCATATATGCTTAAGGCATATAGTTGGCGTGGTAACAAGCAAGTATTTGCTTGCATAGGTATAGTATCTTGCAAGTGTTAACTTGCACAATAAACTAGTAGTATTAGGCTTGCATAAGTATCAGTATAAGCTTGCTAAATTGCAAGTGTTAGCTTGCCTTGTGCAGAGCAGTGGTTGAAGTTCTCCTCGGCTTCTTCTTCGTAGTATCCTTCTTCCTCCTCGTATCCTTGGTCGGTACTAGCGTCTATGAATAAATACGAGGTACACAATCACCAAACAATACTTAACTACTTTCAATCATCACACACAAGGGGTTCTATAGATGATCTAGCATCATCACTAATATTACAAGATTATTTCTTTTATTTTTAGAAAAGTAATTTCTACTCATTAAAAAACTACTTAAGATTTAACATTCTCCAAACTAAACATGGGATCATGTTGACACATGTCATCACCACATATTTCAGTACATGGGAATGTGATTTAAAGTGGTGTCACAATTTAATAAGATTTAACCTTTTATTTTAATTAAATAAAGCGACTAGAGTTGCCTAGGTGGCATTCTTTTATTACTTGAACATTATTTCTATAAATAAACCCATATGTTTTTATATATTCTGAAAGGTATGATGAAATGTGATTTTTGAGAGTTGGAATCAACTCAAAAGCTATTATAGTTTAAATTTGAAAAATGTTTGAGTGCAGAAAAGGTTCTGCCTTGTTATTTTTACCAAGGTTGATCCATAGATTCAAATGATTTGAATCCAACGGGCTTGGATTAAGTATTTCAAAACCTTTCTAACAAAATTGGTTTCATTCAATTTGGAAACTGAATCGAGCTGGGTTGATTTTTGAAATTAGGTACAGAACTATGTTTGAACTTAAATGGAAAAAGTTAAATTCAAACGACTGGGCTACGCGGGAACTGCTAATGGGCCGGCCCAGTGTCACTCCGCGGCGCGGGGCGCAACTGACAGGGGGTTCCACTGGTCAGCGACGCATTAAACACGAAGCGGTACGGGGCGATATCGGCCACACGATCTAAGTCTAATCGAACGACTGCTACTCATCGTCCACGTCGGGCGGCGCCGGCGAGACAGAAACCTAACACGGCAGGTGGGGGTCGTCGGGGGATCACGGGGGCTTAGGCGAGGGTCGACGATGTGGGCGAACGACGAAGTCGACGATGGCGAACCTCCTGGTACCGGCAGCTCCTCCTGGGGTGGACGAAATCGACGGCGCCCTTCTTCTCCAGAGGCGGCCTGCTCCGACGCAATTCCGGCGATGCGCTGCTCGCCTTGCTCCGGCTACGGGGTGGAACGATCAGTGAGGTGAGGGGAGTGAGATGGTGTGCTCAATTCGGCTGGGGGTCGTCTCCTTTTATAGGCTCGACGGTGAGACCGAACGGGATGGGCAGACGACGGTGGCGACACGGCTACGGGCAGCTAGGGGCATGGCCGAGGGTGGCGATCGATCGGTGGTCTCCTGGCAATGCTCTAAGGTGTAAATGCGCTTGTAGGGGCGGTGGAAAATGGTCTCGAATGCTCGATGCTCTGCGAGGCAGAGGCGGCGTCTTCGATGGTGAGCGGTGGCTACGGGGCACGGGTGGTGAAATGGGAATGTCTGGCGGTCTCCTGGGACGGTGGGAAGCATGCTGGCGGGCGGCAAGGGCTCGAGGTGGTCGGGTTGCGTGGGAACGGTGCGTGCTCTGCGGTGCACGTCGGCATGGTTGACAGCGGCACGGGCGCGGCGTTCCTGGCGGTTCTGGGTGTTGTCTGCGAGGCAGGGCTGGTCGAGAGGGGGCGGTGAGGCATGGGCTATCTCCCAGACAAGGTTGGCATGGCTAGTTCTTCCTCTAGCCTGCTGTCCACACTGGGGTGACATGGGTGCTCTCGATTGTTCACCATTGATGGCATTGGCAAGCTCACATTGGTGCTAGTGATTAGTTAAGATTGTTAGATGATCTACTAAGGCTAGTGGTGTCCAGAGAGGGAATAAGTTAGGCTAAAAACACTGCTCACTATAGTGTTTTTATTTTGTTTGATTTGCATCTACAAGGTGTTTGATGAAATAGCCGCATGAATTCAAGTTTTGAATTTTGAAAAGATTTTTGGTGGGTGTGTTAGGCATGTGCTGGTGAGTCTGTAGATGCTTGGGTTCTGAAATTGAGCTTGTTTGAGTGGTTTTTGAAAAAGTGGGATCTTCCCATATAAAATAGATTCAATTTTAAACTGTCTTTTAAACTATGAATTTAAATGTTTCTGGATGATCACAAGGTGGGCCTTGATACCTTGTTATGAGTACGATCAAGGGGTGCAAAGATCCAAACAAGTTTTTGTTAAGTTCTGAAAGTTAGAGATAGCCAAAGTAGGCATGGGAGTTAATTTGGCCTAAGTGGTCATTCACTTAATTTGTTTGTTTTGATTTATTTGTCTTTGGGAAAAGTTTGGGGATTATTTAGATGATGTTTATTTCACCTAAGAATCATTTTACAAGCAAAAAAACACATAATCATGGCAATTCAAAAGAATCTAAATTTTAATGCACACTCATATGAATACTTTCATATTTTTAACTGGAAAAGTTTTTGTTAACCCTAATTTTGATGATTAGAGTTTGATGATTCTAGTTTAATATTTTTTGGATGTTACACGATACGTGAGTCGATTATACTCCCTCCGTTTACAATTAGATTGCAACATGCTTGTCGTTTTGTTTGATCGAGATCTGATTTGGGGATTTTTTCGATCTTACACATGGTTGTTTTCCTTTTGAAGATCCACCCCAATGTACCTGCGGATATCTATGACCCATATTGTAACGAAGTGGACTCGCAGCCAGACCAGAGTATTAAGTGCAGTTTATCACCGTGTCGCTATGTTGTGTGCGACGGGACGAGACCGAAGGACACCGACCACAAGTTTTACGCGTGAAGTCATAAGAAAACGGCCAGAGATTTCATGGCATGGGTTGATGAATAGCACGATATACTTCAGCACACTTTAATACATCTCTGATGCAAGGTCAAAGCGAATGAAGATTTGAACATGCCATGAGAAGAAGTGTGCAAGAAAATGCGTACTAAGAAGAAAGATCTAAGCTTGATTAAGGAGGAGTGCAACAGTATTTTTAAAGATATACTGTTGATTAGGAGTGAACTAACCGACTTAGTTGAGCATATGTAATAAGTAATACCAATGACGTTTACTTTGTATATATATTTGTGATTCCTACCAAAAATTAAATATTATTTTGCATTGACTGCTTTACCAAATCTATAATAACTAATATCTGTGTTGTTTAATGACTCCTTTTCAGTTATAAGGTTAAAAGATACAACGTGTCTACCAAGCCCACCAAGGTACTCGATATATCCCCACCAAGCCACCACCCACCTCTAGTTCACGCACAACCCTAACACATTTCAGCAGATGAGCCTCACTCTCGCCGATCCGCCAACGTCTAGCCGGCACGCAAACAGATTTGTCTCTCGTGCCACTCCCCGTAAGATCTTGAGTCAGATATGCCCCTCGTCCCACTCCCCGTGCGATCTCAAGCTGGATCTGTCCCTCGTGCCCCTTCCCATGAGATGCCGAGTCGGATCTGTCTATCGCACATCCCATAAGATCTGGAGCCGGATCTGTCCGTCCTCGACGGAAAATATTGTCAGGATCCTTTCACTAATATGTTTTTTGCGGTCCGATCGACTGGGATTTAAGTGCTTTTTTACTAATTCGATCTATTTATTTTATTTGTAGGTTTGTTTGAGGAATATCGAAGACATAAAGCTCGTTCTAGAAAGGAAAAACAAGCAGTTGATGGCAGACATCAAGAAAATTCTATAACAAAAGGAAATCATGAAAGAAAAGTAGATGCAGCTGGAGTTGCAGCTGGCCGATATCCTCTTTACACATAAGAGAGACGGAAGTAGATAGGTTGAAGATAAAGAGAATTAGAAGATTTGCTCTAGAAAAGGCAACTGGTTTGCAACATGCAGCCTTTTGCATTGTAACATTAGTAGCAATTGTGATAGTTAATTTAGGATTATGTAAATTTATGTAATCTTCTTTATTGTGTAAATAAATATTGTTTTATATCTTAATGAGTATTTAGTACATTCCGAATTTAGTGAGAAATTATATTCGTTAATCACTAATTTCCATTAACTAATGTGTTGCTGGAAGGTACCAAACACGGTATAGTAATGCGTCGGATGTTGCGGTTACACGAAACTATAGTTTCGTCGTCTTCCATAATGTAACGGGGTGTATCCTTTGCCGTGTTGCGGAAGCGCTAAATAATCCCCTGTTGTTGCACAATCTCCAACACAGTTATCCATAGTGGCTTTTTTTGTCGCGCCAGCACGAGCACAACGACTAGGGCTGTACTTCAGCGTCTATAAGCACCAGCGCCGAGCTCCCTGTTGTAGTGATGTCACAATGGAAATCTTGGTTTGATATGTTTTTGGGAGGACCAAAATGCATATTATTCAACTACACTCTAGGTATTTTCTTGTTTTTTTAGAAAGGAGCATATATCGTAAGATACCAATTATACCTAGCCTGTACAACAATGCATTACCCTATTGGCATTACAGACGTACACAACAAAAATAAAAATTAGAAAAAAAGAAAAGTCTTGCTATAGCGATCAGATCCTTAGTAGCAGAGACACTAACACCACCAAAGTCCAACCCCTCCAAAAAGATGCCTCCAAGAGGGAAACAGTGCTCAAGCGCTGTCGTCGCTCGACCAAAGATTCTAGGTTTTCATCTTGGATGTGGTGACCCAGCATACCACTGCATGATGTAGTACATTATAGTCGTTGATATATAACACCAATAAAACACCGTTCACTAGTATTACATCCCTCAGAGTGGTACAACAGAAACACAACAGGACCAAGACATGACTATAGGTTACAACTCGACTCTTTACAAAAGATCCAGAGAACACTCTAGGTTAAAGAGAGAGAAAGAAACTTCTTATAAAGAAGAACCAGAAATAATCAACTCGTAACTATCATGCTAATAAGATTAGCATCTAACTATTTGGCTTGCATTGCTGCTATTGTAATACTCTATAGAAGTAGGTTCTATGGCTAGGGATTATATTCCTATCTAATAGCAACTTCATCTTCACTTTAGTTGATGTATATGTTGACTTCATTGAATTCATTAAAGAACTTGAGATGTTGATGACGATTCCCTTGAGTACCAATTGATGTAGACGTCGTCTGTATTGGATTCAGAATCTAGCAAGGGTTAAGAAGATACGTTGAGTACGAGCGTACACAGCAAGTTCACTAAAAAGGAGTGTTTGATGAACTAGCTACAGCTACAGGCCATAGGTCATAGGCTATACAGGTTTTCGTAAACATTTCTTCGAAGGTTTCTTTTATTCTGAAAAGCTATGTCTGCCAGCCTTCATAGGTTTACCAGAACTTTCGTGGAGTTCCTTTCCTGCCGTGTTCGTAGATCCTTCCCGGAATAAGGAGTAACAAGTTACGGTTCTTACACTCTGCAGAGGTGCATTACTTTACCTATAAGAGATCAAATCCTTGTTGCACAATGATGGCTCAGATGATGTAGAGCTCTTTGGGAACCCCAAGATGAAGGTATGATGAGCACAACAGCAAGTTCCCCTCAGTTATGAAATCAAGGTTATCGAACCAGTAGGAAAAAGGAAACAACTCCCAAGGTGTTGCTAGCAACTTGGAACCTCCACAACACAATCACAATACTTTGCCCCAACTTATAGTAAGGTTGTCAATCTCACTGGTTTTGCTGAAAACAAATGATTAAACGTATAGTATAGAAGATAATAATTGCTTATAGTAATTGCAGAAAGTAAACAGTAAACAGTAGATGGAATATCAATGGGAAAGGTATGGACCGGGGTCCATAGTTCACTAGAGGTGTTTCTCCATAATATAAATAGCATGTTGGGTGAACAAATTACAGTTGGGCAATTGACAGATTGAGAATGCATAGCTATGCATGTACATGTCATGATGATTTCTATGAGATTCATTTGGTCATTACAACGTAATCCAACATGTAAAGTAAACAATACAATTTCCCTTGGACAAAGGATTGTTGTTTTCTCCCTAGTAGCAACAACACATCTACAACCTTAGAGATTTCTGTCACTTCCCCATATTACTAGAGGCATGAACCTACTATCGAGCATAAATACTCCCTCTTGGAGTTACAAGCATCTACTTGTCCAAAGCATCTACTAGCAACGGAGAGTATGCAAGATCACAAATAACAAAGACATGATAGAATCAATAATCAATATTGACGTAGTACTCAATATCCATCGGATCCCAACAAACACAACATGTAGGATTACAAATAGATGATCTTGATCATGAACGGAGCTCACAAGATAAAAACATGATAGCACAAAGGAGGAGAAACAACCATCTAGCTACTGCTATGGACACATAGTCCAAGGATGAACTACTCATGCATCACTCCGGAGGCTGGCATGGTGATGAAGAAGGCCTCCGGGATAATCTCCCCTCTCCGACAGGGTGCCGGGAAGAGCTTTGGATCCCCTCCCTGATATAGGTACGATGGTGGCGGCAGCTATGGACTTTTTCGTAGATTTCTGATCGGGTTGTTAGGGTTTCTTCCTCGGGGTGTTTATATAGGCGAAGGGGAAAGGTCGGTGGACGCCAGGGGGGACCACACCATAGGGCGGCGTGGCCTAGGGTGGACCCACGCCATCCCTAGGTGTGGCCTTCTCGTGGATCCACTTCGTCTCTCCTTCAGGCTCTGTGTTGCGTCTGAAAAAATAGGAACTTCGACTTTTGTTCTGTCCAATTCCAGAATATTTATTTACTAGCTTTTCTGAAACCAAAAACAACAGAAAACAGGCAACTGGAACTGCGGCATCTTGTCAATAGGTTAAAAATGCCTCAAAGTGTAGATAAAACATAAGATAGTTGTTACAAAACAAGCATGGAGCATCAAAAATTATAGATACGTTTACGATGTATCAAGCATCCCCAAGCTTAACTCCTGCTCGTCTTCGAGTAGGTAAGTGATAAAAAGAATAATTTTTGAGGTGACATGCACCATCACAATCTTGATCAAGATATTGTAAATCATTGATAGCTAGGATCATAGTACTCTAAACATGAGCATGAAAGATATAGTTCTAACAATAAGACAAAGCAACTAAGTTGCAATATGAAAAGGTACAAACAAAAGATCATGAATAACAATGCATCGAAAGACATTTGTTTGTTTCACATATAGAAAACATAGCATGAATGGTATTCAGCTTGTCCTTCATGGATTAGCAAAACATAAATGCATAGGACACCTTCAAAGTTCATAAGGGTGACTAGATACAAATAATTTAAGGACAAGCAATACCATAATTATGAATCAATCAATAAGTTTTGGGACAATGCACATTGAACTAAGAATGACAACTATGCTCTCTTAATTGGTGCATAAAGGATAGAAGATGAAGACTCAACATAAAATAAAAAGAAAGGCCCTTCAAAGAGGGAAGTAGGGATTTCAAGTTTCATAAAGAGCTTCCAAAAATATGGTACTTACTAGCTTTGAGCTCTCATTGCCCCTGTCATTGCCATCTTGAAGTGATTAAGTTTAAAGTGACACAAATATGAGTATATGCTTGACAAGTTATAAGTTGAAAATCTCATGCCCCTTGCGTACGAGTACCGAACCTCATGCTACTCAACTTTGGTCACAAGCAAGTTATTATCATTGTAAGTATATGTGTATCATAGAGAACTGCCAACGGGGTACCCCTTGCCCCCTGACACAGGAGCTATCCCATATCAAAATGACAAGGCAACAAACAATGAGCATCTCATCGATCTTTGCTATTTGCATAGGGTTTTATTAAGGACGCTTCACAGAATGATCATTATGGTTATGCTGCAAGTTTCCACCATGATTAGGCATGGCTTAGGCTAGGTGCCTAGGCATTTATCTAACACATATACAAACTCCATGAGCTTACAAGCTCCGCTTTTATTTCACACTGTCGGGGTCCATAAACAAAATAACATGATATCAACTGAAAAGAATAAGTGCAATGTTGAAAGCGTTCCCCATGACAACATTGTTCTACTAATTCACAACTTATAATTTGCAAACATATAAGCAACATAGATGGGAACAATGGTTCAAGTTTATTAAGTGCAAGAAATAAAATGTGCCATCAAGTTTGTGAGAGATTTAATCACTAGTTCTCACATAACAAAAGTTTAATTTGGAAGATAGATAAACACATGAATATACTTGGAATGGTGTAACACACCATGCATAGGAGTTTATAGTGGACTCTTTGGAATAACTTTGTTTCTTGGGAGTTGGATGCACGAGTAGATCTCATACTCAGTATAGGTGGAGGCTAGTAATAGACTGGGAGCGACCAACTAAGAGAGCAATAATGGCCATAATAATGCAAAGTGATAAAACATTATTAATTAAAGCATAACATGATATCACAAGTCAAAAACTAAATGATCATAGAGGCTATGGTGACTGGTTCATAGTCATAACATGGTGTAAGCATGCGCCAAGTCAACCCAAATAAAGCATCAAAGGAGAATACCACAATATTATGCTTTTGTATGCTAAAACAACGCATGATTCTTTCAAGGCACATTAAGCAATCTCAATTATTTGAAACAAGTCATGCTAAAACAATAATTACTAAGCATATAGTCAAAGCAACATCTAACATGACATGATAAAGTCTAAGTCACAGTCAAAATAAGCTTCCTTTTGTACCACTATAAGCATGAAACTTCCTACTCTTCTCCAACACCAATCGACTTATTTGAAACAACTCACAAAGATAATAATCAATAAAGACCAGTGAGATTGTATCACAAATTTACAAAGAAGAACTAAAAAGTTCTAAGCAGAAAGCATGAGAAAACTAAAGCTAAACATAGTGTTAGAAAAAGAGAACACTCACAAAGATAATAAGAGTGAAAACTAAAGTGTTCTAGGCAATGAAGAACTAGGTATGACTTCTCCAAAATAGGTGTGTTGGGGTCCGGCCAACTTATTGCAGCTAACAAAACAAAAGAAAACTAAAAACAAAAACAAAGATGCTCCAAAAACAACACATAGTGCATGAAGCAGTAAAAATGAAGTGTCTTGAAAGAAGACCTGAGATTTTTATTGATGAAGATGGGGATGCCTTGGGCATCCCCAATTTTTGATGCTTGTACCTCTTGAATATTTATTGGGGTGACACGGGTGGCATCCCCAAGCTTGATCTTTTATCCATACTTCATATCATCTCGTTATTCTCTCCCTACACTTGAAAATTTCCTTCATACAAAACTTCACATAATCTTCATTAGCAACATTAGTGTACTCAAGATAATAAGCCTTTAGGTTTAGTTTAAACTCAAGTAAAACTTTCATTAAAACACAAGATACTGTAGCAATTCCTTTTAAAAGCTCAAGTGATCAAAGATAACTCAAAAAGAAACCGATTAAGAGGCAAATGCACATAATGGCAGAAATATGTCAAAACAGACCAGCAGGTAAAGACCGATTTTTTCGAAAATCTTCTATTACTCAAATCTAAAAGTGAAAAACTAACAAAAGTTGGGTAAATAACGGGGCATGCACTCAAACAATTACAGCTCAATCCAACGCACAGGGATTTTTCACGATTTTTTACAGTGAAGCACAAAAATCTGTTTCGGGACAGCAACTACCTCAAATCTTACTTCTCTCTCATTAGAGGTTATTCTTGGCACAAAAACCACACAAAAAGGATAAGGAGAGGTTATTACAGAGGCAATAACTTCCAAGACTGAATAAAAGAAAAACTTACTGATGACCCACAAGTATAGGGGGTGTACCGTAGTACTTTCGATAAATAGGAGTGTCGATCCCAACGAGGAGCAGAAGGTGTTGAACAGTGGTATGACGCAAGAAATCCTTGTAAATACTTAGCAAACAAAGTTTTAGTTGTTTTCTAACAAGGCAACAAAACAAAGAGCAAGTAACAGAAGTAACGAACAAACATAGCAAGTGGCCTAATCCTTTCTTAGCAAAGGACAAGCCGGTGGAAATACTTATAAGGACCAAACATTCTCGAGGACACATGGGAATTCTGTCAAGTGCTTTTGCTTCAAATAGCTGAGTACTCTTCTCTGGTGTTTGTAAGTGTTGTGTAGGTGAACATGTTCTAACATACCGCCCTTCCTAGGACTAATACATACTTGTGATTAAACCCCCTACAAACATCCGTAACTATAGGAAAGTAATTAAGATATAAATCTAACCATAGCCTTAAACTCTGAGATCCTACGCTCCCTTGTGCAAAGGTGTCCTAACGGGAGTTCGGGTTTCTATTACTCCGGCAACCCCACAATTAGTAGCCAAATATACAATGCATTCCTCTAGGCCCATAAATGGTGAAGTGTCATATAGTTTACGTTCACATGACACCACTAGAAGAATAGCACCACAGCATAAATACTAAACCATTGAATAATAACTCATCACAGATTCACTACTAACAACATGAATTCTCCCATGTCCTCAAGAACTAAACGAACTACTCACAAGACATCATATGGATCAAGATCAAAGATGATATGATAATGGATAACAATCTGAACATAAACAATAATCCAATGGTTCCACTCACAAGCATCAACTACAATAGTAATCAACACTGGGAAAGTTTCCCGTAAGAACTAAAGCAATATACAACACAATTGTTACAGCGGGACGGAGTGATGGTGATGGTGCTGGTGGATGATGATGATGATCCCGATGAAGCCTAGCTTGATGATGGTGTTGATGGCGATGGTCTCCCTTCTCCGGGAAGGAATTCCCCCGGCAGAAATCTGTCTGCCGGAGAGATCTTTCTCTCTCGGTGTTTTCCGCCCCCCAGAGGCGGCGGAAATCTATCTGTGGTTGCCTCCCTGGTGTTAGGGTTTCGTAGGGAAGATATAGGCGAAGGGGCGGAGTCGGAGGCTGAGCAGGTGGGCCACACCTGCCCTAGGCGCGGGGTCAGGTGGGCCCGCACCTAGGGGGGTGTGGGCCCCCTGAGGCCATCTCTGTCCCTCCTTCTGGCTTTCTTCGTCTTCTAGTAAAATAATATGTTTCCATATTTTTCTGGTATTTTTCTGATCTTCGCGAAATTGCACCGAAACGCCTTCTTTTCCATCAGAATCCAGACTCCGGCAGTCCATCCTCCAGGAATCATCCAACATGCATAAACAGATGAAAAGCCATAAGTAATACCTCATAATAAGACAAATATCAATGAATAGAGGTGAATTATGATATAGAATGGTGATGCAAATTGGGCGTATCAACTCCCCCAAGCTTAGACTTCGCTTGTCCCCAAGTGAATACTGAGCTCAGTAAACATGTCCACAGGTTTATGGAGTGAAGTGTCGATAAAAGAATACGAACAAGAAGCATCACACTTACCATTGCACAAATCATAGAAGAAAGCAACTCACCATTATATAACTTAGCTTGCAACCAAGTATAGCAGTCACAATAGAGATGCATAAAGATAAATCATAATTGGAATTGGCAAACTTGTTCTTGGTCAGAGAACACCTGGCAAACAGTTTCACAAAATCTTTTTGTGGAAGTTTCAAAACAGGAACACTCTTTGCTCAAAAAGGTTTTTTAACAAGTGAAGGCTTTCAAAGTAATACTCAATAGATAAGAGTTTTGTGCAAACAAGGAAGATGAAGAACATGATTGAATAAATCACCATATGAATGCTTGAAACACAACAACTCAAAATATTGCTGGAGGTAGAGAGGAAGTAGGTTTACTGACTCAACTGGTAACTAGGAGAAAGGTCCCTTCATAGAGGGTAGCAGGGATTACAAGTCATAAAGAGCTTTCAAAATATTATGGTACTAACTAGCTTTGAGCCATCATTGCCCCTATAATAAGCATCTTGAGATGATTAAGGTTAAAGTGAACAAAGATGGAGTATATGCTTGACGAAATATAAGTTTCCAATCTCATGTCCCTTGAATATGAGGGCCACTCCTCATGCATACTCAACTTTGGGTCCAGGTAAGTTCTTGTCATTGTAAGTATTTGCATATCATTGAGAACCGCCAACGGGGTACCCCTTGCACATGGTATAGGAGCTTTCTCATAACCAAAATGACAAGGCAAGCAGACAATGAGCATCTCAGCAATCTTTTTATTTACTATGCATATAACTTTTTATTGAGGATGCTTCACAGATGACTCACTATGGTGATGCTGCAAGTTTCCACCATGATTAAGCATGGCTTAGGCTAGCAGCCCAGGTGTTTCTCTAACACAGAATACAAACTCCATGGACTTACAAGTTCCCTCTTTATTTCACACCGTTGACATCCATAGACAAAAGAGCACGATATCAACTGTGTACAGAGTACAAGTGCAATGTTGAAAATGTTTCCCGTGACAGCACGGTTCTGCTAATTCCAACGTATAGATGCAAGCATATACAACGTCGATGTTCACAATGGTTCAAGTTTATTAGGGGCAAGTAATAAAATGTGCCATCAAGTTCGTGAGAGCTTTACTAACTAGTTTTCACATAACAAAATACTTTTTAATTCGAAAGGTAGATGAAACTTGAGAATTTTCTTGGAATAGCAAAAGCTACTAGGTAGATATGGTGGACACAAGTGGCAAAAGTTTTGGGCTCAAAGGATTTTGGAAACATGAGAAGTATGCCTTCTCAAAACAGGTTTTTGGCTAGCAAGGCTAGGTAGCAAGCAAGAGAGTTGAAAGAAACAAGCAAACATACAAGTAATAAAGCCAAACATGCAATCTTCCTTGAAGACACAAAAGAATCTTAAATAAAGAATACTAAGCTTATGAGCCAACAAGAAAGGAAACAAATGATACCAAATACCTGTAAGCTTTTTCTTTCTTTCTTTTTCTTTCAAACTAATGCCACTGACCAGAACTCGGTTTGCCAAAACCAATTTTGATCCACTTGATGATCCCAAAGTGGTGCCAATACTTAACAACAAGATCCATCATATAATAGAGATTGCAAACTAAAAATAAGAAGTGCAAAAAGTAAAATATGAGACTTCTCATTAATATTCAAATAAAGGCACTCACACCAAGGGATACATAGATAATAAACTAAAGGAGAGATACTTCCACATGAAAACCAAACTATAAGATAACCCCTCTACCACAGATATGAATCCACTAAAAAGGTAAAAGCTAAAAGATAATGGTGGTGATACCGCGACACTCCCCCAAGCTTGGAACAAGCCAAAGGGATGCCAAACCTGATGACGAATTACTCCTTCGATGGTGGTGGTGTTCTCTTGATAAGCTCCTCAATAAGTTTCTTCAACTGCATGAACTCAAAAGTAAGAGTACGGATTAGCTCCGAGTTTTGATCTATCCGGTTCATGATCATGTCAGTCCGAGAATCCCAGTTCTTGTTATTCTTTCCACACTCTTCATCCTTAGCATGATCCTTCTCTGCATTGTTAGAACGAGGCATATCCCAAACCTAGGGAAAATTCCCTTTGGACACATGTTGATATTGATATTCATGTATAAGTGTATGGAACGGTCTCTTTTCACGTGGAGGAGATGACCGTGGATTGTAGAAGAGACGTGGAGGTTTCCCTCCTATGGACATCCGTGCTGTCCTCTTAGGCTTGATAGGGGTTGCCACCAAACCAATGCTTGCGACGGTAGCGCGGGTGTCCGGTTGCTTGTCCTCTTCCATGTCACCTTCATAACCTACCGGAATCTCCTCTTCCTTGGGGACTTGAGGTTCTTCTTCCTCGGGCTCTTTGCCTTTGTCGTTGGCGGAGGCCATGGCGCTCTAAACTTGAGAAGATTTCCTGACAGAAACAGATCGAAATGAAAATACGACGAGAACACGACGCATGAACCTTGGGGGATCCGAGGGGTTATATATTATGAAGATTCAATGCATAATGAAGGTTTTGACACGGAAATGAGGCAGAGACGGAGTTCAAGGAGGGGACACCCCCATCGGGCACGACCAGGCTGGGCCCGCGCCTAGGGTGGGTTTGTCCACCCCGGGCTCTGTTTCCTCTTCAGTTCCGTCTTGTAACTTCCCTTATGTATTAAAAACATCAAAAATATAAAAAGATTGGGGTTTCACGAACCTTTTGTTTTCACCACTTTTACCTATTCAAAGACGTACTCTGCAGATTCCTTCTCTCTTTCTCCTACGAATTTCCTTCTTACAAAACCCTTGCACAAACTCAATGACAACATTAGTGTAGGCAAAAACAATAAACCTTTGGTACACACTTCAACTGAAAACCCATCAAAACAAAAGCTTCTGTAAGAGGCAAATGCAAATGATGGCAAAAATCTGTCAAAACAGACCTTCTGTTGCTCAAATCAAAAAGTGCAGAACTGATGAAAGTTGTGTAACAACTTGGAGAACAAGCTCAGAAAAATGCAGATCCATCCGAAGTACTGAGCTTCCTCACGAATTTTTACAATGTAGCACAAAAATCTGTCCCAGGACAGCCACTTTTCACAACTCCTCTACTTCACAAAAGTAGTTGAACTTGACACAAAAACCAAAACAAAAAGGATAAGGAGCGGTTATTACAGGTAATAACTTCCAAGACTCGACAAAACTCTTGGGTTATCTCCCAACAAGTACTTTTCTTTAATGCCTTTAAGTTAGTCTTGAAACTTCCAAAGATGCCCACATAGGATATATATATATCTAGAGTGAAAGAGAGCATCAAGGAGCAAATAACCAACACACTTGAGTCTAACCCACTTCCTATGCATGGGGGTATCATGAGAAACGAATTGTTGAAACAAAAGGCCACACGCATAGGAAGACAAAACAGATGCAACTTCAAAGCTTTCAACATAAAACATGGGAAACTTAACATCATTGAGATGCATAAAACCATGTTTCCCTCTCTCAAAATAACTTCCAGTAGCACTTTGAATAAAGTTGACAATATAACTGTCACTTGAAACAACTTTATCACCAGAATAAGCATACTTACAGTCACCAAAAAGAGGTCCAAGGTCATAGACTGGATCAATAGAAGCAAGTTGTTCCATCCTGAAATCTTTATTAGGCAAGCTATTTTCACAAGGAGCTTTAGCAAATTTGGAAAAGTTAAACTCATAAGAATCTCCATCAAACTTAGTTAAAACTTTTTCCTTCTTACAATCAATAATAGCTCCACAAGTGTTCAAGAAAGGTCTACCAAAAATGATAGGACAAGTTTTGCTAGCTGCTAAATTAAGCACTAGAAAATCAGCAGGATACTTAATCTTACCACAGAGAACCTCCACATCTCTTACAATGCCAATGGGGCAAATGGTTTCCTTGTTATCAAGGTGAATAACCACATCAATGTCCTCAAGCTCACAAGAACCAATCTCATGCATAATTTCCCTGTAAAGCTCATAAGGAATAGCACTAGAACTAGCACCAATATCACATAAACCATATTAGCAATGATCACCAATTTTAACAGAAAGCACAGGAGCACTAGCTTTCTAGCCTTACTAGGATGAGAAATAATATCAGAAGCGTCTTCACAGAAGACAATGTGCTCATCCTCTATATTTTGAGTGACAGTGTCTTTCACAATAGCTACCACAGGTTCATCACTCAAATGCTTACCAGGCTCCACAGTTTCCATTGTACCTTTGTTATTTGCATTAATAATCATAGAATACTCCTTTACCTTAGCTGGGAAAGGCATCTTCTCAACATGAGGTTCAGGCACAATATGATTAGTAGTACAAACTTGAGTACTTCTAACAGGAACATGATTAACAACATATTTATAAGGGGCATGGTACTTATTCCACTTCTTCTTTGAATTTCCATGTAAGAGGCAAAGGCTTTAAAACAGTTGGCAATACTTTGGGAATCAAGACCAAACTCATTGCTAATATCACGGAAGTCATCAGTTCCCATAAAATATTTAATGCAATCGTAATCATAGTTTATACCTGACTTTCTTCCTTTATCATTCTCCCATGCTTTAGTGTTATCTTGAATACGGTCTAAGAGATCCCATTTAGCTTCTTCCTTCATACGTGTGAATGATCCAGCACAAGAAGTATCTAGTAAATCTTTATCATGAAGAGAAAGCCTAGCATACAAGTTATTGAGAATAATATTGTTAGGGAGTTCATGAATAGGACATTTAAGCATTAGTAACTTCAGTCTCCCCCAAGCTTGAGCTGTACTTTCTCCATCAAGAGGCCAAAAGTTATATATAAGATTTCTATCCTTATGAATTTCACTAGGAGGATAAAATTTAGAGTAAAAGAGAGATGCCATCTCCTCCCAATTCCATGGATTGTCCATTCCTCAGCAGCTTATACCATTCTTCAGCTCTCCCTTTCAAGGATATGGAGAGTAACTTCTTGTTCACCTATTCAGTTGTGATACCTGCACACTTAAACAAACCACATAATTCATGGATAAAAAGCAAGTGATCACCGGGATGGACAGTTCCATCCCCTAAATAATAATTATCCATAACACGGTCAACAATACTTGTAGGTATCTTAAATGGATCTATCTCAACAGGAGGTGGTTCATATACTACCCTAGCAGTGGTAGTAGTTTTCCCAAACAGAAAATCAAGTGGGTTATCCATATTGGAAACAAAGTAATAAGCAGTAACAAAAGCAATACTCACAGTAAAAGTTTCCCTTACCAGTTCCACTCTTCAATAGTGCTTCACTCCCCGGCAACGGCGCCAGAAAATAGTCTTGATGACCCACAAGTCTTAGTCGTAGTACTATTTCTAGAAATTTTATCTTCTCTTTCCCACCTAGCATGCAATTCAGCTAACATTCTAACATTTCCATCAATTCTAACTTGTATGTCATTAGTAGCAGCAAAGGGGGTTTCCATAGTTTCAGGTTTAGCAGCCATTTTATTAATCAAAGAAGATTGTGCTTCAGACAAAGATGCAATATTTTTTCAGCATTCGAAAGCTTTTCCTCAACAGTTTTATTGAAGGCAGTTTGTTTACTAATAAAATCCTTAAGCATAACTTAAAGTTCAGAGGGTGCAATTTTATTGTTGTTGTAGGAATTCCCATAAGCATAACCATTATTAGGAGGATATGGCCTATAATTATTGTTACCAAAATTATTCCTCTAGGCATTGTTGCTAAAATTATTATTTCTAATGAAGTTCACGTCAACTTGCTCTTCTTGAGCAACCAAAGAGGCTAAAGGAACATTATTTGGATCAATATGAGCTTTTACATTAGCAAGCATAGACATAATAACATCAATTTTATCACTTAAGGAGGAGGTTTCTTCAACAGAATTTACCTTCTTACCTTGTGGAGCTCTCTTAGTGTGCCATTCAGAATAATTAACCATCATATTATCAAGGAGCTTTGTTGCAGCACCCAAAGTAATGGTCATAAAGGTACCCCTAGCAGCATAATCCAATAGATTTCTTGAAGAAAAATTTGCCCTGCATAAAAGGTTTGGATAATCATCCAAGCAGTCAGCCCATGAGTGGGGCAATTCTTTACCAAAGATTTCATTCTTTCCCAAGATTTAACAACATGTTCATTATCAAATTGTTTAAATTTACTTATTTCACTTCTCATAGATATAATCTTAGGAGGAGAATAATATTTTCCAATGAAGGCATCTTTGCATTTAATCCAAGAATCAATACTATTTCTAGGCAAAGATAGCAATCATTCTTTAGCTCTTCCTGTCAAAGAGAAAGGAAACAATTTAAGCTTAATAATATCTCCATCTACATCCTTATAATTTTGCATCTCACAAAGGTCAACAAAATTATTAAGGTGAGCAGCAGCAGCATCAGTACTAGCACAGGAAAATTGCTCTTTCATAACAAGATTAAGCAAGGCAGGTTTAATTTCAAAGAAAGTAGCTTTAGGAACAGGTGGAGCAATAGGTGTGCACATGAAATCATTGTTGTTTGTGCTAGTGAAATCACACAACTTAGTGTTTTCAAGGGTAGTCATTTTTGCAAGATTAAAGCAAGCCAACAGAAATAGAAACTGAAGTAGGGACTATTTTTTTTGTGTTTTTGATAAAAACAAGCAAACCAGTACAACTATTTTTTTGTGTTTTTGATAAAAAGGAATAAGCAAAACAAAGCAAAACAAAAACAAAGTAAAGAGATTGGTTGTGAGAGACTCCCCTTGCAGAAATCTTCTTTCTCCTAGAAAAGTGATTTGACGGGGAGGAAGAGATTGAAGCTGTCCTTATCTCCCCGGCAACGGTGCAAGAAAAGTGCTTGATGGCTCAGATGATGTAGAGCTTGTTGGGAACCCCAAGAGGAAGGTATGATGAGCATAGCAGCAAGTTTCCCTCAGTTATGAAACCAAGGTTATCGAACCAGTAGGAGAAAGGAAACAGCTCCCAAGGTGTTGCTAGCAACTTGGAACCTATACAACACAATCACAATACTTTGCCCCAACTTACAGTGAGGTTGTCAATCTCACTGGTTTTGCTGAAAACAAAGGATTAAACGTATAGTGTAGAAGATAGTAATTGCTTGCAGTAATTGCATAAAGTAAATAGTAGATGGAATATCAATGGGAAAGGTATGGACCGGGGTCCACAGTTCACTAGAGGTGTTTTTCCATAAGATAAATAGCATGTTGGGTGAACAAATTATAGTTGGGCAATTGACAGATTGAGAATGCCTAGCTATGCATGTACATGTCATGATGATTTCTATGAGATTCATTTGGGCATACAACATAATACATAGACCATAATCCAACTGCATCTATGACTAATAATCCACCTTCAGGTTATCATCTGAACCCCTTCCTGTATTAAGTTGCAAGCAACATATAATTGCATTAAGCAAATTGTGTAAAGTAAACAATACAATTGCCCTTGGACAAAGCATTGTTGTTTTCTCCCTAGTTGCAACATCACATCCACAACCTTAGAGATTTTGTCACTTCTCAAGATTACTAGAGGCATGAACCTACTATCAAGCATAAGTACTCCCTCTTGTATTTACAAGCATCTACTTGGCCAAAGCATCTACTAGCAGCGAAGAGCATGCAAGATCACAAATAACAAAGACATGATAGAATCAATAATCAATCTTGACGTAGTACTCAATATCCATCGGATCCCAACAAAGACAACATGTAGGATTACAAATAGATGATCTTGATCATGAACGGAGCTCACAAGATCTAAACGTGATAGAACAAAGGAGGAGAAACAACCATCTAGCTACTGCTATGGACCCATAGTCCAAGGATGAACTACTCACGCATTACTCCGGAGGCTGGCATGGTGATGAAGAAGGACTCTAGGAAGATCTCCCCTCTACGGCAAGGTGCCGGGAAGATCTTCGGATCTCTTCCCCGATCTAGGGACGATGGTGGCGGCGGCTACGGACTTTTTCATGGATTTCTGATCGGGTCCTTAGGGTTTCTGCCTCGGGGTGTTTATATAGGCGAAGGGGCAATGTCGATGGACGCCCGGGGGCCCATGCCATAGGGCGGTGCGGCCTAGGGTGGACCCGCACCAGCCCTAGGTGTGGTCGCCTCGTGGATCCACTTCGTCTCTGTAAAATCCCAGCAATAGAGCTTAGAAATAAGCTGAACACAGGGTTGTGCATTGCATTCATGCATAAGAAAATCCGGATAATTTTCGCGCAAAACTAAAGAAGCTATAGAGGGATCGATATCTCTCTTGTTCTGATAGGAACATCTGAACAGGTGCGAAAGATTTTGACATGACCTTTAAATATTATATGTGTTTCTGGAGGGGTAAAATTTGAAATTTACTTTGAATTCCAAATTCAATTCTAATTTTGAATTTGGAAATTCAGAAATAATAATGCAATAATTAAGTAAAAGGAAATGATTATAATATTGATATAAAATAATCCTTTCTTATAAGAATACATTATGTATTGCATTGTTCTTTTACAATAAAAGAATAAGAGCAAATTACAATTAAGAAATGAATTTTAATAATAAATAAGAATTGAATTCTTATTTATAAGTAAGGTATAAACATTTAATAAATACAAGTTACAAATAAAACAATAATGGAATACTTTATTACATAAGACAATGTTACATTGTTGTTGCAATAAAAGGATAAAATAAAATTTACAACAAATATAAGAACCTATACTAAAACCTTAACTATTGGTCCTAAGCTAAATCTTGTATCTTCTTTTCTTCTCCTTATCTTCATTCCTGCAGAATAAACAACAAAAGAAAGGAAACATTTTGTTATGTTAAAATGTTTGCCCCACCATAGGTGAGGCAATTTAATTTATTAAACTTAGTTAGGGAATTTAGGAAGTACTCCTAAATTCCACAACCTAGAACGAGAGGGCATTACCAAATCTAGGCAACATTTAGGACATGGATCAAATGCTTCTATACACTTGAAATAGAGAGAGGTATCTGTGGGTCAAAGTAACCAACTTTTTCCAATCTTAGGCAAGCTATAATACCCTCTAGCTCTAGCTAAGTTTAAACTTAAGTGAAACAAGAGGTCAAATATACATGCTAGTCAAGTTTAGCAATAATTAGCTAGACTGGCTAATTCTTACAGTGACAAGTTTAGCAAATAGAAAGAATGACAGCCAACCAGGAATATCCACATCAGTAGAAGCTAAATCAACATTTACACCTGGCATGTAAAGTAGAAAAGACAATGTTACAACAAGAAAATATCCATCATTCCTTGATCTCATCCATAGAAAAATATCTGGGGGTGGAAACTTGCACCCCAGTGGGGGCCAGCTGTAAGCAGCTCACTCATCTGCATGCACCAGTGTGCTGTCAAGCCAACAGAGATGAAATCAAGGTAGAAAAGGAAGCCACGGCTACACAGGGGGGTTTTCCCTGTACACACATCTTATCTCTCTATTCTCAGAGCAGCATAAGATACCACTGGTCATCACTAGATTCACAACAAATCCACCACACCAATTTACACAAATCAGCCAACAAATTAACCTGTTAACCCGAGAAAGCTCAAGCAGCACAAGGAGAAGCATGTCAGGTGTGCAACAAGGAGGACAGTAGCAGATCAACATGTCAACACCCGGATTTTTAATCCCAGATGCCTGTTATGCCATACATCGCAATCCCGGGATTTCCATTTTTGCGAGACATAACAGATTTGGATTCCACAGTACATCATCCATTACAAACCATACATAACGTCTTACACAAATAAGGATCTCATGATCCAGTTCTTAATACAACTCAAGCAGCGGAAATACGTAATAATAACGGTAGCGTAGGCGAAGCTCCATCTTCGGGGTCACAGGCAATGCTGACGATGGGAGATGATCCTAGTTGTCGTAACCTTCCTGGGGTCCATCATCCTGGTACTCCTCTTCATAGTCTGGCCACAGGAATAGCCAGGGACAAAGCCATGAGTACTCTTTAAGTACTCGCAAACTAATACCAACAAGTGAAGGGGGGGTTTTTGTAATAGGACACTAAGCTCTAGGGTTGTTTTGCAAAAAAGCCATATTTACCTCTACTAAGTTCAGAAGCAAAGAAAGCTAGTTGAAGTTTTATAACACCTAAGTGGGAACTTTAATTTCATATCACAACTCTGTTGTGGTCAAGTAAAAGTCTCAATTCATTTCACAAGTCATTTTGAAAACATCTGACGGGGGAACAGTATGGCCACTCCAACTCTCCATAACCGCGGATGTGGCTATTCGAATAGTTTGACACTATGAAGAGATTGTACACTTTCACCACAACATTCGATACATCCGTCAGGAACAAATCCTGAATTCACCATACTCAGTATGCGAATAATCAATCCTAACCTTTCAATTACACGCCCTAGTATAGGCACCTCTCCCGTGAGTTTGGCCTCCCAACCATGACCAACTGTCATCTTGGGTACTGCATAGGTGGACAATCTTCACAAGGTAGCCTCAGCTTAGACCTTGGCCGTGAGGGAACCAATACTAAGGTATATAAGTTTCCAGTCAAGCCCTACCCAATTCTCGAGTATTGTGGTTGTACGATAAAATTGGAATGGTATCGCATCCAAACAACCATCAGTTTTATAAAGGGCTAAGGCTCATGCCTCAACATTTTCATCACCAAAATCATCTGGTGTTCGGAAACACATGTCAAAACATCTCAATAGAATGATCCATCATTCCAAGGTTTTCATAACCATTTTTCCACCAAGTATTCCCATCTAAATTTGATCAAGTTTTATGCTTAGAGCTAGCATCTATAAGTGGGGGTAAGTACTAATAAGGGGTGGTAAACTAATGGAGTTTTACTAAGTTCAATCTCATGCCTTAGGATGACATAAATATTATCTAGCTTAGGCTAAGTTTTATGCTCTTTATGCAACCTTTAATTATCTTTCTAATATCTACAATTTACTCAAGTAATCTCTAAGTAATAGCTTTGATAAAGAAATAAAGTATAAAGCTTGTAAGTAAAACTAGGATTGGTTTATCAAGTGGGTATGATCATATATGCTTAAGCCATATAGTTGGCATGGTAACAAACAAGTATTTGCTTGCATAGGTATAGTATCTTGCAAGTGTTAACTTCCAAAAACCACTAGTAGTATTAGGCTTGCATCAGTATCAGTATAATCTTACTAAATTGCAAGTGTTAGCTTGCCTTGTGCAGAGCAGTGGTTGAAGTTCTCCTCGGCTTCTTCTTCGTAGTATCCTCCTTCCTCCTCGTATCCTTGGTCGGTACTAGCGTCTATGAATAAATACGAGATACACAATCACCAAACAATACTTAACTACTTTCAATCATCACACACAAGGGTTCTATAGATGATCTAGCATCATCACTAACATTCAAGATTAAAGCACTTGCATTATTTATTTATTTTTAGAGAAGTAATTTTCTACTCATTGAAAAACTACTTAAGATTTAATATTCTCCAAACCAAACATGGGATCATGTTGACACATGTCATCACCACATATTTCAGTATATGGGAATGTGATTTATAGTGGTCACAATTTAATAAGATTTAACCTTTTATTTTAAATAAAATTAAATGACTAGAAATTCCTATGTGGCCTTCTTTTATTACTTGAACATTATTTCTGTAAGTAAACCCATATATTTTTATATATTCTGAAAGGTATGATCAAATGTGATTTTTGAGAGTTGGAATCAACCCAGAAGCTATTATAGTTTACATTTGAAAAATGTTTGAATGTAGAAAAGGTTCTGCCTTGTTATTTTTACCAAGGTTGATCTATAGATTCAAATGATTTGAATCCAACGGGCTTGGATTAAGCATTTCCATATCTTTCTAACAAAATTGGTTTCATTCAATTTGGTTCATTGAATCGAGCTTGGTTGATTTTTGAAACTAGGTACAGAACTGAGTTTGAATCTAAATAGAAAAATCTAAATTCAAACGAGTGGGCTACGCGGGAAAGGTTAACGGGCCGACCCAGTGTCACTCCGCGGCGCGGGGCGCAACTGACAGGGCGGGTCTACTTGTCAGCGACTCTTAACACGCGAAGCGGTACGTGGCGATGTGGTGTGTTGGATTAGAAGTAAGATCAACGGCTGAGGGTCGTCGTCGACGATGAACTAGTCACCAGCGAGTTCGAACCCTAGCGGCTCAGTGGGGGTCGTCGGGGTCTCACCGGGGCTCGGGCGAAGGTCGGCGATGCGGGCGAACGACAAAGTCGACAACGGCGAACCTCCTGGTACCGGAAGCTCCTCCTGGGGTGGACAAAATCGACGGCTGTAACATCCCTAAAATCATGATTTCAAACCTTACATATCACTCATGCATGCATATAGATTTTAGAGATCATATTCAAACTCCCTTCAGAAAACAGAAGCTTTTGATGTTATGATTTTATGTGGACAGATTAATCCAAAAGACCAACACCATTTGAAACTTGAATGTTTAGGAACTTGTTTGCTTGCCTCCATTGTTGGAAAGTTAGGTATAAAAGTTTGACCAAAGTTTTCAATTTGGAAATAAATTCAAAACCCTATTTTTAAAACATTTGCAAACCAGAGGCAATGTCTCTGATTGTGTTAAGTTCAAGCTTGACCAACTGGTTTTTGAAACCACAGTACCCTGCAAAAATCCCCAGAATTGTTTGAATTCAAAAAGGATTTGAATTCATACCTAAATCTACCCAGAAAATAAAAATAGAAATGGAAAAAGAAATAAACAAAGGAAAAGGGCCACGCGCCAGGTTTTAGGCCCAGCATCGAATCGAGCCCAACAAGCCCACCCGGGAATTTTCTTTTCTTCTCTCACGCGCGAGCGCACGCAGCCTGTCGCTGACAGACGGACCCCACACTCACTTCACGCACATCGCTGACGAGCGGGCCCTACCCACGCTGGCATCGTCTTCCCCAAACTGCGCCCGCGACCACGTCGCAGCTGCAGTCACTGCCGGTAATGGCGCGGCATAAATGGGCGTTAATCCGCGGGCGTTTCCTGTCGAGGCACCGGCTATAAGATCCCCACCTCCCCACGACCATTTTCCCCTAGTCGATTCTACCTTCACGCCACCAGGCTGCCCACGACTCACCCAACACCGCCGCAGACAGAGCTTGCTCCGGCAAATGATTCCGGTGAAACCCGTACGCCCCTTCCTTTCTGATTCATTCAGGCCACTTCGCAATCTCCTTGCGCACATCCTGACCCCACCAGTTCATCCTGTATTGCCCCAGGTCGCCGTTCCCGCTCGACGCCGCAAGCATCCGACGACCACCTCGACTCCGGCGACCAAAATCCGTAAGTTCCGTGCGCCCCTTCACTTCTAACTCACACTAGATTGTTCGCCACGGTCTTGCGCATCTTCTAAACCCCCTGGCTTGTGTTAGAGCGACGCGGAACCTCGGCAACTACTCCGACAACAACCACCTGACGTCGTCCGTAACTCTGATGAGCAATCCTCGCCGTGACAGCACGCCCCTCCGCAAACCAGTACCACGTCGAGCTTCAGCACGCCTTGGCGGATCTGGTAAGCACCTTCCTGCTTCCTGGAGCGATGTAGAACGCTGGCGCCGCCGTAGTCAGACGCGCCGCCGCAAGTTAACGCCGCTAGCGTCGCCAGATTGTGGCTTGATGGTTTGGTCCGTTGGATCTGCATCGTAGGGCTAGGATAGATCTTGATCGAAGAGGTATGCGCGCGTCTGAGCCGCCATATCTAAGTTAGATCCTACGGCCTGCGACTACCGATCCGCGCGAAGCGGTACGCGCCAGTGAGGCTGCGACACGTGGCTAGGGATAATTCAAAAACAGAAATTTGAATCAGATTTAGATCCAAACTTTAAACTGCTATAACTTTTGAATGCCACGTTAGAATTTTGCAAACTTTATACCGTTGGATTCAGTGAAACAAGACCTTTCTGAATATCCAATTTGTTTAACAAATAGTAATAGTTAAAATGACTTTATTTGTAGAAACATGTTTAAGACTATTTTAAGTATAGATTTATTTTGGTAAATTGTTTTGGTGCCAAATAAGTTTAGTTGGCAAACTTGTGACTTGTTAAGTTTCTGTAAACATGTGCATGCTTAGTAGAATTTTCAAAATCACCACTTGGTAAACTCTTGCATGCATGCATTCATATTATTTTTGATTGAATATAATTGTGTGTAATTGTATGTTATAATTTTTGTGTAGATCTTGCTAGTGATTGTGATTGTGAAGAGTGCTACTCTCCCCACTACCAAGGCAAGTGATATTTTCATGAATATTTCTATCCTATGTTTTGTACTAGCATTAGATATTTTGCTAAGTCTTGCATGCTATCTTTGCCTAATGCTAAGTTGGGAAATCCTAAGTAGTGTAGAATTGTAGAATTTGCTAGGAAATTTTCCTAAGTTAAGTTATCTTACCATGCTTAGCCTAGCTATGTAGCAAACAAGGGTTGGTGACAATCTATACTTACAAAGATGAAAATATTTCTAAGTCATGAGACTTATACTTTCCTAATAAAACAACTAAGTCAAATAAACCTCCTGGGTGGAATGGAAGGATTGGGTTATGTTGAGTGGTTACACAAGGCCATGGACTTGGGTTGTGTATCTCACTTGTGGTATGCCACCCAGGCACAAAGGGATTTGGAGGCCAAGTGTTGAGAAAGCTTACAGTGCAACCACTTGGCAATAGGGCTCTGCCTTGATCACATAGGTTGCTAGAACTTAGTCACTTGGACAGTTGGTGGTAGTGGGAATGATAGGATGGAGCGCGTCCATTTGACTAAGGAAAGGCTTCTGAAAGGTCCTGTCTTGGGAAACCAAGTCTGGTGGGGAAAGTGCACAACCTCTGCAGATGGAAAAACCTAAGTACTTAGCCTAGTCCAAGGCAATGGACAACTTGAGCATCAAGACATGGAAGCTACAAGAATCTCATCACTCCAACTTCTAAGTAAAATTTGTGGGAGAACCAGGGTGAAGGACCCCAATGTCTATTGGTGGTTTCTTGGGAAGTTTTTGACAAAGAAAAACTTAGTGATTTCAACTAATAGGTAAAACCTATTTTCAAGCAAAGCAAGCCAAGCTACACTTAGCCAAATGCATGTAGTAATATAGTCCACTTAAAATATACTAAGGTATCACTTGCCAATACTATTCCAAAGTATTGACCCTCTGTGGCTGTAACTTGTGATGTTGCAGGTTACTCCGATGATGAGTAGGAGTCATGAGTCTACACTCAACATGCTTGCCTGTGGCACATGAAGATGAAGACTTATGTTTATTTACTTATTCCTTAAAACTCTTGTATTAGGCCTATGGCCCTGAGTTGTAAAAGACTATGTTTTACCTCTGGAATGAATGTAATAAACGACCTTTGTATCTGTGTACTTCATCTTAAACTGTGGAAGCTAGCATTGATCCAGGGACTAGCATTGCAATCACAGGGATCCTTTCCTTTATAAAGGAGGGTTCTAACAGATGGTATCAGAGCACTGTGTTGCCTGTAGGATTATGACCCTAGGATTGGAAAACCACTAAGGAAAAGTTTTCAACTACTTCTACACTTGTCTATTCTTCTCGTAAAACTTTTCTAATCTTTTCATCCTCAACTCCATTTGTAGATGAACTCCATCAACGAAGCCGTGAAGAAAGGACCACTCATGACCATGACCTTGGAGTGTGAAACTGAGTTTCCCAAGATTCTCAAGGACCTCATGGTGGCAATGGAAGCACATGGAGCAGCTATATACAAAGGCTTTCCAGTGATGGATGAAGGAGTGGAGTATTGGTGGGTGCAACTTCACTTGTACAAAAACAAGGAAGACAACCACAAAGGAAGGGGATTCTGCATGTACACCAACACTATAATGCACACTACATTCTTTGAGTCAGCCAGAGATGCAGCTTGGAAGACTATCAAAGAACTAAGTGCTAGAGTCAAGTGCAGAATGCTCAACCTCCAAAGAGACTTAGAGAAAGAGAAGGAACTTACCCAAGAGTTGGAAGCCACCAACCAAGAGTTAAGGGGAGATATAATAGACTTAGTGATGAAATCATGTGAACAAGATAGGTGGATTGCCTCTAGGAACATTGTGATAGCCACCAGATCCAGTGAGATAGGATTGTGAGCACACTTCGTTAGTTGGACCACCATCTATCACCTTATTTTCCAAAAATGATACCTTAAATAAGTTTGAATCTTGATTGATGTAATGGACTTATGTATGCATGACTTGTGTGATGTTTGTGTTCCATGGATATGTATGAATGTTTGTCTTGATTTACCTTGAATTGTGTTGTTATAACTTTTTCAATCTTATAAATAGATGCCTATTACCATCAGCACCATTGAGGAGCTCCAGGTTACCCGTTTTGGTCCCCGTATCATTGAGCTTACCACTTTGCTCGATCTCCCTCTTCCCACCATCACGGTGTACCCACTCACCAAGTTCGAGAGGAAGGACCTCTGGGGCTTCAAGGTGAACCAGCCTGGACGCCAGACAGAGCCCACTACGGAGGCCATCGTCTTCAAGCTGATGCACGACGACAGGGAGAGAGGCATGGAGGTAGTCATGCAGGACCTGATAGGACGTCTGTTAGGCCGTCACTCCCGACAGGTTAGGGGCACTCACTTCCACGTCTTCGGAAGACGTGATGTTGATGGAGAGTCCATCGACTTTGAGGACGACTCGAGGGACGCGGCAGAGCCGATACGTCTCTATCTCCAGGACTTAGAGACTCTCCTCAGGCACGTAGACACGGACAGGACGAACGTCATGCTTGGCAATGACGAGCTCTAGGTGCAGCTTCGCGAGAAGGACAAGCTTTTTGCGCAGCAGGATGAGATGATCAAGGAAATGGAGACAAAGTTCGAGGCCCAGGACCGCAAGTTCAAGAGTCAGGAGAAACGCGTCCAGGATAGGAACAAGAAGATCCGGGACATGACCGAGGAACTGAAGTCCAAGGATTTCGAGCTAGAGCAGCAGCAGATGGTTATTGAGAGGCTTCGCTCCCAGAAGAGGGCTCTCAAGGCCAAGGTCGATTCCTTGACCACTACGATTGAGGAGAACAAGACCGCGATGGAGAACACAGGTCTTACCTTCGTCGAGGAGGAGATTGATGCTGATGAGTAGACTTGACTACTCGTTTATCTTTCATATTCGTACTTGTTATTGTGAACTTATTATTGGACCATCCGACATGTGGATGGCTTGCCACTTGTGTGTTTTATTTCGAGAACTTTGTTATATGGTTGTTAAATTTTTATTCTTATGTTGCATGTTATGTGATTGCTTGTGATGTATTGTGCATAAAACATCTATGGGTATCTCATTCTTATCTATTTGAACAAACCACAGATGCCTCCCCGTCGCGCAAACCCCAACCCCAACAACATCACCCCGGAAATGCAACAAATGATGAACGCGCAAACACAGCTTATGCAAATGATGACGACATTCATTCAAAACCAGAATAACAACAACAACCCCAATAACAACAACAACAATAACAACAACAACAACAACCCTCCGGGTTTTGATATGCTCACCAGATTTCTGCGCTTGAGGCTAGCTAAGTTTTCGGGGACAACTGATCCCATGGTAGCCAATGACTAGCTACGTTTTGTGAACAAGGACTTAGTGACCGTGGGCTGCACGGATGCTGAAAAAGTCAGGTTCGCAGCACATCTGTTGGAAGGACCAGCCGCCACATGGTGGGACAACTTCCAAATTACCACTCCTTTGGATGAAGTAACTTGGGCTATCTTTGAAGATGGTTTCCGCACTGCTCATATCTCATCAGGAATGATGAGTCTGAAAAAGAAGGAGTTTCACAATCTGATGCAGCGCCACCGCAGCGTGGCAGAATACATAGAAGAGTTCAACAATCTGGCTCGCTATGCACCGGATGAGGTTGACACGGATGCCAAAAGAAAGGAAAAGTTTTTGGAAGGCTTGAATGATGAGCTGAATCTGCAGCTGTCTGTGGCATATGTTCCAACTTATCAGTCTTTGTGTGACAAGGCTGCTATTTTGGAGAATAAAATGAAGCAAGTCGAGAGTAGAAAGAGGAAACACTCCGACAAGCACAGCTCGGGATCGTCTCACAAACGATCTCACTATGATGATAGTGGCAGCTCAGGATCCCATAAGCATGGGAAATTCAGCAAGCACCACAACCACAACCGTCATGACAACAAGCATCACCGCAGTCATGACAATGACAAGTACAAGAACCACAAGGGTGGACATAAGAACCACTATAGTGGAAATGGTAGTGGAAGTGGAAGCCAGCCTCCTAAAAAGGACATCAGTCAGGTTGAGTGCTTCAAATGCAAGAAGCTGGGGCATTATGCTAATGAGTGCCCTGAGAAGAAAGTTGAAGGACCTAACAAGCCAAATCCTTTCCAGAAAGGACAGGTTAACCACATCAATGTGGAGGAGGTCTATGAGGAGCCTAATGCCGTTGCTGGTAAGTTCAGACTCAATTCCATTCCAGCATTTGTACTCTTTGTCACTGGTGCATCTCATTCATTCATATCAAAAGCATTTGTTGATAGAAATGGGTTTGCATCTGAAAACATTGGGTGTCCAATAAAAGTTAGTTCTCCGGGGGGAGATATGATAGTAAGTCTGGGATGCCGGGATCTCGTCATAGAGTTTGGAAAGCATAAGTTTCCAGTAAGCCTGGTAATCCTAGATTCCCAAGGACTAGACGTAATTTTGGGAATGGATTGGATGGCTAAGTATGAAGGAGTACTAGATTGTGCCAATCGTACCGTTGCACTCACAACCCCAGAAGGGAAAAGAATAAAATTCAGGTCAAACTTTGAATCCAAAGGAAGTAAGCTGAATTCTCTTAAGGGGGTTAGCATGGACAGTGTGCCAATTGTATGTGAGTATCCGGATGTGTTTCCGGAAGAGTTGCCAGGAATGCCACCGGATAGAGATGTGGAGTTTCTGATAGATTTGGTACCAGGTTCTGGACCAATAGCTAAGAGACCGTACAAAATGTCAGTTGATGAACTGAAGAGCTCAAGAAGCAACTAGGAGAACAGTTGCAGAAAGGGTTTATTCAACCAAGTTCTTCGTCTTGGGGAGCCCCCGTATTGTTCGTGGAGAAGAAGGATAGAACACAAAGATTATGCATTGACTACCGTTCTCTCAACGAGGTAACCATCAAGAACAAATATCCTTTGCCAAGAATCAACGACTTGTTTGATCAGTTAGAAGGAGCATGTGTGTTCTCGAAGATTGATCTTCGGTCAGGTTATTTTCAACTCAAAATAAGAGAGCAAGACATACCTAAGACAGCTTTCACCACAAGGTATGGATTGTATGAATACACAGTGATGCCTTTTGGTTTAACCAACGCTCCGGCATACTTCATGAATATGATGAACAAGGTGTTCATGGAGTTTTTGGACAAGTTTGTTGTCGTTTTCATCGATGACATCTTGGTCTACTCCAAGAGCAAAGAAGAACATGAAAGAAACTTACGCTTGATACTTGAAAAGTTAAGAGAGCATAGACTTTATGCCAAATTCAGCAAGTGTGAGTTCTGGTTAGAGGAAGTTGGTTTTCTTGGTCATGTTATGACAAAGGATGGTGTGGCAGTTGATCCTGCTAAGGTTTCAGCTGTGACAGAATGGGAATCACCCAAGAATGTGAAAGAAGTTCGTAGTTTCCTCGGCTTAGCAGGTTACTACAGAAGGTTCATTGAAAATTTCTCGAAGGTTGCTAAGCCAATGACAGAATTGTTAAAGAAGGACAAGAAATTTGCTTGGTCTGAAGGTTGTGAAGTCAGTTTCCAGGAATTAAAGAAGAGACTTGTAACAGCACCGGTACTATGTCTGCCAGATTTGGAAAAGGATTTCCAAGTATATTGTGATGCGTCTCATCAAGGTTTGGGTGCCGTACTTATGCAAGACGGTAAAGTTGTGGCTTATGCCTCGAGAAAATTCAAAACTCATGAAGTTAACTATCCTACTCATGATTTGGAGTTAGCCTCTGTCGTCCATGCACTCAAAACATGGAGACATTATCTTTTGGGAAAGCGTTGTGAAGTATTCACCGATCATAAGAGTTTGAAGTATATCTTCACCCAGAAGGAAATCAACATGAGACAAAGGAGATGGCTAGAACTTATCAAAGATTACGACTTAAGTTTGCAATACCACCCCGGTAAAGCGAATGTAGTAGCAGATGCTCTAAGTCGTAAGACGTTTGTAAATGGCCTTACTAAAGGAGAATTGCCAGATGACTTGTGTAAGCAATTCAAAGAACTCAGATTGGAGATTGTGCCTGAAGGACATCTCATGTCCTTAGATGTTCAACCCACTTTATTGGACAAGATCCGAGAAGCTCAGAAGACTGATAAGGAAATTGAAAAGATTAAGGAGAATATTAGTCTAGGGAAAGCTAAGAGTTTCCATATAGACGAACAAGGTACATTATGGCACGGAAAACGTATATGTGTTCCACAAGATCCGGAGTTGCGGAAACTGATTTTACAGGAAGCCCACAACTCCCCGTATTCTATTCACCCAGGAAACACCAAGATGTACATGGATATGAAAGAAAGATTTTGGTGGAACAATCTCAAAAGGGACATCGCCGAACATATTGCCTTATGTGATGTATTTAGCAGAGTAAAAGCGGAACACCAGAAACCAGCGGGTTTGCTTCAACCACTACCTATTCCTGAATGGAAGTGGGAAAATATCGGTATGGATTTCATTACCGGATTACCAAGAACCAAGTCAGGGTATGACTCCATATGGGTAGTAGTGGATCGCCTAACTAAAGTGGCTCATTTTATACCCGTGAAGACAACTTATACAAGTGCCAAGTTAGCCAAGATCTACATGAGCAGAATTGTATGCCTACACGGTGTGCCTAGGAGTATTGTGTCAGATAGAGGAACTCAGTTCACTTCTCACTTTTGGAGACAGCTTCATGAATCCTTAGGAACGAGGTTGGAATTCAGCACTGCTTTTCATCCTCAAACTGATGAACAAACAGAAAGGACTAACCAAATTCTTGAAGACATGTTAAGGGCATGTGCCCTAGACTATGGAGCAAGTTGCACTACTAGGAAAATGGCCTTTAGTGGCGCACCATGAAACATCATCTGTGGCGCACTAGCAGTGCGCCACGTGCCTTGCGCTACAGAAGTTTAAACTTCTGTGGCGCACTGCCTAGTGCGCCACAGAAGTTTAGAGACAGGCGTGGCGCACATGCCAGTGCGCCACAGAAGTTTGGGCAGGTGCGCCACGCGTATGAAACGATAACCGTGGCGCACTAGGTGCTGTGCGCCACGGATGTAAATTTCAAAATTCAAAAAAAAGCAGCAGATCTGGATCTCGTCGTCAGTGCGGCCGCGCGTCGGTGCAGGTCGCCATCGCCGTCAGTGCGGTCGCGCGTCGGTGTCGTCGTCGGAACTGCAAGGAGGAGGAAGAGGAGAATGGGAGGAAGAGGAGGAGAAGAAGAAGATGAGGCAGAGGAGGAGAAGAAGAGGAGGAGGAGGAGAAGAGGAGGAAGAGGAGGAGAAGAAGAAGAGGAGGCAGAGGAGGAAGAGGAGGAGAAGAACAGGAGGCAGAGAAGGAAGAGGAGGAGAAGGAGGCCGCCGTTGCACCGCCGTCGCGAGGAGGAGGAGAAGGAGGCCGCCATTGCACCGCCGTCGCCCGTTGTCACTGCGAGGAGGAGGAGAAGGAGGTCGACGTCGTGCCATCACTGCAAGAAGAGGAGAAGGGGAAGGAGGAGAAGGGAGAAGGAAGAAGGAAGAAGGAAGAAGGAAGAAGGAAGAAGGAAGAAGGAAGAAGGAAGAAGGAGAAGGGAAAGGGAAAGGGAGAGGAAGAGGGAAAAGGGGAAGGGAAAAGTGGAAAGGGAAAGGGAGAGGAAGAGGGAAAAGGGGAAAGGGAGGAGGAGGGCGGGGTGGGGATTCAAATTTGAATCCCGCCCAAGCTTATCCGTGGCGCACTAGGTGTAGGTGCGCTACGGATAAGTCGCCCTGTATTTTTTTTTTCTGCAGGAAAAAACGGTTTTTTGACCGTAACTTTTTACTCTTTTCGAATTTTGAAAATCTAAAAAGTCGCTAAACGACCATATGTGGTTGCGAGCAGATGCGAAATCTCGTTCTCGTCATTTTGGTATATTATACGATTTTTTTCGATATCGTATGCAAAAGTTACGGCATTTTTACCGTGGCATAACTTTTTTTTGCAAATAAAGTCGAAACTCATTTTTGTTAATTTTACTAGAAGCTATACCACATTACCTACCTAAATATGAAAGGATTTAATTTTTTGAAGTGTTTATCATTTTCTTTTATTTTTTGCAAACCCTAAAAAGGCGATCCACGGGGGGGGGGGGGGGGGGGGGGTGGAGTTGGTGCATGCCACTACATCTGTGGCGCACATGCCATAGTGCGCCACAGAGAGTACAAACTTCTGTGGCGCACTATGCCATGTGCGCCACAGATGCTTGCGGATGGTTCACATCAGAGAGGGGCGTGCGCTTAGGCGTAGCGCACCCCCCCATGTGCGCCACAGATGACACTAACAACCGTGGCGCACATGACTATAGTGCGCTACAGATGTTTGGCGTGCGGCCAACAGGGCCCTGGCCCACACACATCTGTGGCGCACTATAGTCATGTGCGCCATGGTTGTTCTAGTTACTAGTAGGGCACTGCCCACAGGTGAGCCACGCCTGTTTTAGCCGTGGGGCACTTCAACCATGTGAGCCACGGATGTGCTAATTACCTATAGCTGTTTTCCTAGTAGTGTTGGGATGAAAGTTTGCCTTACGCAGAGTTATCTTACAATAACAGTCATCAATCTAGTATTGGAATGGCACCATTTGAGTTACTCTACGGAAGGAAGTGTACCACCCCGTTGTTATGGAATGGTGTGGGAGAAAGGAGTTTATTTGGACCTGAACTTATCAAAGACGCCGAAGAGAAAGTCAAATTGGTTAA
Organism: Avena sativa; assembly: GCA_916181665.1. Taxonomy (NCBI): domain Eukaryota; kingdom Viridiplantae; phylum Streptophyta; class Magnoliopsida; order Poales; family Poaceae; genus Avena; species Avena sativa. Next base: position 145,960,381 of record OV702283.1, on the reverse strand, counting down.
GGACAGGTTGAAGATAGCACAGTCCCGACAGAAAAGCTACGCGGATTCTAAGCGTAGAGAAGTCACCTACGAAGTTGGGGATAGAGCTTATCTTAGAGTATCACCACTTCGTGGAGTGAAAAGATTTGGAGTCAAAGGAAAGTTGGCACCAAGATATGTTGGGCCATTCAAGATTCTAAGTCGCAAGGGAGAAGTTGCATATGAAGTTGAATTGCCAGAATCTCTGTCAGCTGTCCATAATGTGTTTCACGTGAGCCAGCTTAAGAAATATCACCCAGAGATGGAAGAATCTTCTCTGAAGGATACCATACCATTGGAAGAAGTTCAACTAGAAAGTGATCTTACCTATGAGGAAAAGCCTGTCAAGATTCTTGAGACCGCAGAAAGGGTCACAAGGACTAAGACTATCAAGTTTTGCAAGGTGCAATGGAATGGAAAGACCACCCTCACCTATTTGCTAGCCAATCCGAATCTCGAGGGTGAGATTCACCCTAAGGGGGTTAGATTTGTAACATCCCTAAAATCATGATTTCAAACCTTACATATCACTCATGCATGCATATAGATTTTAGAGATCATATTCAAACTCCCTTCAGAAAACAGAAGCTTTTGATGTTATGATTTTATGTGGACAGATTAATCCAAAAGACCAACACCATTTGAAACTTGAATGTTTAGGAACTTGTTTGCTTGCCTCCATTGTTGGAAAGTTAGGTATAAAAGTTTGACCAAAGTTTTCAATTTGGAAATAAATTCAAAACCCTATTTTTAAAACATTTGCAAACCAGAGGCAATGTCTCTGATTGTGTTAAGTTCAAGCTTGACCAAGCCCTTACAGGGCCACATGGTTAAATGACTAGTTTTTCAAACCACAGTACCCTGCAAAAATCCCCAGAATTGTTTGAATTCAAAAAGGATTTGTATTCATACCTAAATCTACCCAGAAAATCAAAATAGAAATGGAAAAAGAAATAAACAAAGGAAAAGGGCCACGCGCCAGGTTTTAGGCCCAGCATCGAATCGAGCCCAACAAGCCCACCCGGGAATTTTCTTTTCTTCTCTCACGCGCGAGCGCATGCAGCCTGTCGCTGACAGACGGACCCCACACTCACTTCGCGCACATCGCTGACGAGCGGGCCCTACCCACGCTGGCATCGTCTTCCCCAAACTGCGCCCGCGACCATGTCGCAGCTGCAGTCACTGCCGGTAATGGCGCGACATAAATGGGCATTAATCCGCGGGCGTTTCCTGTCGAGGCACCGGCTATAAGATCCCCACCTCCCCACGACCATTTTCCCCCAGTCGATTCTACCTTCACGCCACCAGGCTGCCCACGACTCACCCAACACCGCCGCAGACAGAGCTTGCTCTGGCAAACGATTCTGGTGAAACCCGTACGCCCCTTCCTTTCTGATTCATTCGGGCCACTTCGCAATCTCCTTGCGCACATCCTGACCCCACCAGTTCATCCTGTATTGCCCCAGGTCGCCGTTCCCGCTCGACGCCGCAAGCATCCGACGACCACCTCAACTCCGGCGACCAAAATCCGTAAGTTCCGTGCGCCCCTTCACTTCTGACTCACGCTAGATTGTTCGCCACGGTCTTGCGCATCTTCTAAACTCCCTGGCTTGTGTTAGGGCGACGCGGAACCTCGGCAACTACTCCGACAACAACCACCCGACGTCGTCCGTAACTCCGACGAGCAATCCTCGCCGTGACAGCACGCCCCTCCGCAAACCAGTACCACGTCGAGCTTCAGCATGCCTTGGCGGATCTGGTAAGCACCTTCCTGCTTCCTGGAGCGATGTAGAACGCCGGCGCCGCCGTAGTCAGACGCGCCGCCGCCAGTTAACGCCGCTAGCGCCGCCAGATTGTGGCTTGATGGTTTGGTCCGTTGGATCTGCATCGTAGGGCTAGGATAGATCTTGATCGAAGAGGTACGCGCGCGTCTGAGCCGCCAGATCTAAGTTAGATCCTACGGCCTGCGACTGCCGATCCGCGCGAAGCGGTACGCGCCAGTGAGGCTGCGACACGTGGCTAGGGATAATTCAAAAACAGAAATTTGAATCAGATTTAGATCCAAACTTTAAACTGCTATAACTTTTGAATGCCACGTTAGAATTTTGCAAACTTTATACCGTTGGATTCAGTGAAACAAGACCTTTCTGAATATCCAATTTGTTTAACAAATAGTAATAGTTAAAATGACTTTATTTGTAGAAACATGTTTAAGACTATTTTAAGTATAGATTTATTTTGGTAAATTGTTTTGGTGCCAAATAAGTTTAGTTGGCAAACTTGTGACTTGTTAAGTTTCTGTAAACATGTGCATGCTTAGTAGAATTTTCAAAATCACCACTTGGTAAACTCTTGCATGCATGCATTCATATTATTTTTGATTGAATATAATTGTGTGTAATTGTATGTTATAATTTTTGTGTAGATCTTGCTAGTGATTGTGATTGTGAAGAGTGCTACTCTCCCCACTACCAAGGAAAGTGATATTTTCATGAATATTTCTATCCTATGTTTTGTACTAGCATTAGATATTTTGCTAAGTCTTGCATGCTATCTTTGCCTAATGCTAAGTTGGGAAATCCTAAGTAGTGTAGAATTGTAGAATTTGCTAGGCAATTTTCCTAAGTTAAGTTATCTTACCATGCTTAGCCTAGCTATATAGCAAACAAGGGTTGGTGACAATCTATACTTACAAAGATGAAAATATTTCTAAGTCATGAGACTTATACTTTCCTAATAAAACAACTAAGTCAAATAAACCTCCTGGGTGGAATGGAAGGATTGGGTTATGTTGAGTGGTTACACAAGGCCATGGACTTGGGTTGTGTATCTCACTTGTGGTATGCCACCCAGGCACAAAGGGATTTGGAGGCCAAGTGTTGAGAAAGCTTACAGTGCAACCACTTGGCAATAGGGCTCTGCCTTGATCACATAGGTTGCTAGAACTTAGTCACTTGGACAGTTGGTGGTAGTGGGAATGATAGGATGGAGCGCGTCCATTTGACTAAGGAAAGGCTTCTGAAAGGTCCTGTCTTGGGAAACCAAGTCTGGTGGGGAAAGTGCACAACCTCTGCAGATGGAAAAACCTAAGTACTTAGCCTAGTCCAAGGCAATGGACAACTTGAGCATCAAGACATGGAAGCTACAAGAATCTCATCACTCCAACTTCTAAGTAAAATTTGTGGGAGAACCAGGGTGAAGGACCCCAATGTCTATTGGTGGTTTCTTGGGAAGTTTTTGACAAAGAAAAACTTAGTGATTTCAACTAATAGGTAAAACCTATTTTCAAGCAAAGCAAGCCAAGCTACACTTAGCCAAATGCATGTAGTAATATAGTCCACTTAAAATATACTAAGGTATCACTTGCCAATACTATTCCAAAGTATTGACCCTCTGTGGCTGTAACTTGTGATGTTGCAGGTTACTCCGATGATGAGTAGGAGTCATGAGTCTACACTCAACATGCTTGCCTGTGGCACATGAAGATGAAGACTTATGTTTATTTACTTATTCCTTAAAACTCTTGTATTAGGCCTATGGCCCTGAGTTGTAAAAGACTATGTTTTACCTCTGGAATGAATGTAATAAACAACCTTTGTATCTGTGTACTTCATCTTAAACTGTGGATGCTAGCATTGATCCAGGGACTAGCATTGCAATCACAGGGATCCTTTCCTTTATAAAGGAGGGGTCTAACAACGGCGCCCTTCTTCTCAGAGGCGGCCTGCTCCGACGCAATTCCGGCGATGCGCTGCTCGCCTTGCTCCGGGAATGGGGTGGAACGATCAGTGAGGTGAGGGGAGTGAGATGGTGTGCTTCAATCGGCTGGGGGTGGCCTCCTTTTATAGTCTCGACGGCGAGACCGAACGGGATGGGAAGGCGACGGTGGCGACACGGCTACGGGCTGCTAGAGGCATGGCCGAGGGTGGCGATCGATCGGTGGTCTCCTGGCGATGCTCCAAGGTGTAAATGCGCTTGTAGGGGCGGTGGCAAACGGTCGGGAACGCTCGATGCTCTACGAGGTAGAGGCGGCGAACTCTGCGGCGAGCGGTGGCTACGGGGTACGGGCAGTCAAATGGGCATGTCTGGCGGTATCCTGGGACGGTGGGGTGCATGCTGGCGGGCGGCAAAGGCTCGAGGTGGTCGGGTTGCGTGGGAAAGGCTCATGCTTTGCAGTGCACGTCAGCATGGTCGACAGCGGCGCGGCGTTCCTGGCGGTTCTGGTTGCTGTCTGCGAGGCAGGGCTGGTCGAGAGGGGGCGGTGAGGCATGGGCTACCACCCAGACAAGGTTGGCATGGCTAGTTCTTCCTCTAGCCTGCTGTCCACACTGGGGTGACATGGGTACTCTCGGGCTGTTCACCATTGATGGCATTGGCAAGCTCATAGTGGTGCTAGAGATTAGTTAAGGTTGTTAGATGATCTACTAAGGCTAGTGGTGTCCAGAGAGGGAACAAGTTAGGCTCAAAACACTGCTCAAAATAGTGTTTTGATTTTGTTTGATTTGCATCTGCAAGGTGTTTGATGAAATGTCCGCATGAATTCAAGTTTTGAATTTTGAAAAGATTTTTGGTGGGTGTGCTAGGCATGTGCTGGTGAGTCTATAGAGCTTGGGTTTTGAAAGTTGAGTTGGTTTGAGGGTTTTTTGAAAAAGTGGGATCTTCCCATATGAAATAGATTCAATTTTAAACTGTCCTTTAAACTATGCATTTAAATGTTTCTGGATGATCACAAGGTGGGCCTTGGTACTTTGTTATGAGTACTATCAAGGGGTGCAAAGATCCAAACAAGTTTCTGTTATGTTCTGAAAGTTAGAGATGGCCAAAGTAGGCATGGGAGTTAATTTGGCCAAAGTGACCATTCACTTAATTTGTTTGTTTTGATTTATTTGTCTTTGGTAAAAGTTTGGGAATTGTTTAGATGATGTTTATTTCACCTAAGAATCATTTTACAAGCAAAGAAACACATAGTCATGGCAATTCAAAAGAATCCAAATTTTAATGCACACTCATATGAATGCTTTCATATTTTTAATTGGAAAAGTTTTTGTTAACCCTAATTTTGATGATTAGAGTTTGATGTTTTAAGTTTAATATTTTTGGGATGTTACACAACACCAGAAGGAGGAGAAGGAAATTGTTTCCAGAAGCTTACCAGCAATAAATAAAAATGGAACCTGATCAAGATCCATCACAAGAATCACTACAAGCATATATTCCCCAAGTCACTATTCTACTTAACACCAGCAGGTTGGTTTCTTAGATCAGTATAGCATCTGTTCTTGTCCTTTTATTCCTGAGCATGGAGTTGTGTGGGAGAAAGAGCTCTCAGTCTGGGTAGTAGTGCTACTCCAAAATCATCCTAGAGCTAACAAAAGGGAAACAAGAGTATCTGTTCATGTGCAACAAAAGTAATGCCTCAGTTCTTACATCATTGGCTTACTCAAGTAAATCCATCATTTGGTTATAGAAAGGATTCCCGCTGGCAACTAAAACTTGAGATAATTAGCTACAACACGAGATTTGGCTAGTCAATGTTTATAAAACAATTGTGTATCCTCATTTGAGGTGTCACAACTTTAACACCATCAACAACCAGATGGTAATTGTGTAACCAAATCCAAGTAAAAGCTACCTAGCAACAAATGCAATCCATACCATCAGTTTTTTATAACTATGAAGCATTTCAACATGTACTGTCCTGTGGAAAGTATCCACATAGTATCACATTTCCACTTAAAAATGAAAATCAATTTAATTCATATCATTTTCCTAGAAGCCACAATTAGGAATCATGTAGTCAATTACTGTCATGTTGACAGCATACATACATAACCACCCAATCTCACTTGCAAATGAATTTAAATCATTTTCCTAGCTAATGGGCCAGGAATCATTTTGTATACTGCTATTATCACTAGCAGAGGAGCACATATCCTAGCACACTCAGAGCTGGTTGTCATATATCATCCACCATCCAACTATTAAGCATCACAGTAAGCTGCCAAGGTCACTACTGTGCACACTCCAGGGTGGAGGCACCACAGTAGTAACTCCTAAAGAAAGGACAGCCAAAAATCACAATCTTCATTTCATAGGATCATCCAGAATTCAAAAACTACCCTCTCATATAAGTTTAGAAGAGTTCAGATCATCTTCCTAGTCACATCAACTAGGAATCATTCATTAAACTAATCACATCTACAAGCCATCCCAAATAAAGCAAGCCACTAAACTGAACCACAGCCAGTAAACAGATATCACATAAGCTAGTAATTTTGCTGAAGCTCATTAATCATGGATAAGATCAAAGACCATGTATAAGGGACAATACCAGAATTCACTAATTCTAACTCAATTGAGCCACAGGTCCCATGTAATTTCATCAAGCAGATGAACCCTAGAACATGGAATTAGCCCCAATTAAGGGTTGTCCAAGTAGCAATAAGGAATTGAAAGGGAGACAGAGAACAAGGGGGAGGCGAATCAAACTTACCCGTGGTCCTCGCTAGAGTGTGAAGAGGAAGTAGTGGCCGACGTCGAGGATGAACACGGCGGCACAGGGAGCACCCAGAGGGCGCTGCAACCCGCGCCAAGCCGCGTTCATAGGGATCACAGTGGGGAGGACGGCACCATCTCCTCACCAAGGCACCATGGCGATGCTAGAGGAGCGTCGGAACACCACATCCTCGGCAACAGCGCAAACCCTAGCCATCAGAGAGGGAAGCGCGGCTAGGAGAGAGCTCGAGCATCAAATCGAGCTGGGGCCATTGATCCAGCGTCATCCACCGCATCATTTCACACCATGATGGCGGCCATGGTGGCCAGAGCCGGCTAGGATCAAGGAACGGCGGCGGCGGCACCAGGGGGTCGCCTAGAGAGAGAGAGGGATTCAAGAGAGGAGGAGGACGCACGAGACCGAGTGGGTCGGTTTGACCGGCTTGGTCCACCGATCGGGTTGGTCTAGCCCAACCATGGGTCAGACTGACTGGTGGGACCAAGGTAAAATGATATCAAGAAAATTAATAAAAAGAAAAAGGAGATAATAATTACCAAGATAACTTCAATATAATATTAGTTGTAGAAAAATAAATAAAAATCCTAAAAATACATATAGTATATAAAAATGTTCACAAAAATAATATCTACCTAATAAAAATATAACTTTATTTGTTTAAAATAAAAATAAAGTAAAACAATTATTAACACCATTAAATTTTAAATGAAATTTTATAAATAAAACAAAAACCCTAAAAATAAATAAAAAATCATTTTTGTGTATAAAAATAACTCTACTATTTTATAAAATTACTAACTTAGAGTTTTACAAATAAAACATAAAACAAATATTTAAAGACACTTAATTTTTGATGAATTTTATAAAAATAAAGATAATACTTAAAAATAAATAAAATTCATTTTTAAGGTCTTGAATAAATATATTACACTAGAAAAATATTAAATATATTATTAGTAAAGTCTTTAATATTTTAAATAATAAATCCTTATCTAATACCTATTTTGTGAATTCTTTAAAAACAATTCTTAAGTAAGAAATAATCACAGTTCTTAGAAAACCTTGAGCAATTAGTGTCTTAATACTAATTCCAAACCCATAACTTGAATTCATAATCAAACTTAAGTATAACTTTTAACTTTAAAATATTCTTAAAAAAAAATCTTATTAAGAATCCCTTTTAAATAAACATTGGGTATCACCCATTTATATAATATGGTGAATAATCATTATATCTTAACCATTATTAACATAACTTTAAATTCTAACAAATTACTAAGATAATTTAATTATGCTCCCATTAAATAAATACAAAGTATTTTCTTAATAAGCAAAACAAATTTAATCTAAATCATTCACTTAAATATAAAGTGAATAATTCCACACCTTAGTTATACCTATCATAAATCTAAAACTGGGGAATAATTAAAATATATTACATCTTAAGTTACTTAACCTTTTAAAGTTAACTTTAGTCTCAAAAGCTTATAAACATTATGTCTAATAAACTACTTATGTTTTTATAGTTAACTTTGGTCTATTTCAATTAAGACATAATGCATCTCAAGTCCAAACTATTCAAGCAAGCATAAACAACATCAATCACATTCTATCAATCATATTCTTAAACCTATCAGGGTTTTTTAAACCTTAGGAAGGAAATCTTTTATTCAAATGTTATTCTTTTTGTCACTTTAAACAATAATATCATAATAAGTTCTTCAATTCTTAACAACTTAATCCCAAAGACTTATATAATAGTCACCACAGGACAATTCACCATAATCACATCATCTTATACTTTACTTACATATTTTGGATTGTTAACACTTAGGTTCCTTATAAAGGTCATTACTTGTAAAGTAAAATTTGAAGATAAACCAACTCTGAAAAGAATCACTTGAATTCACTTCACTCAAAGTATTGGGGAATTCAGTTCAGGAGCTTTACAAAAATTCATAGCATTAGTTATGCATAACTACATATTTCTTCTTTAAACATTAGTCCTTACTGGACCAATGATGCAGATTTCAGATATTGGATCTTATGTCATCTCGAAGACCGTGAGTGCATAATCTTGCAATCACAAAAGGCAAGTTCACACTTGCTCATATCCTTTGATTATTTTCTGTAAAGTATTTTACAAATCCAGTGTTGTCATCACCTGCATTTGAAAAAGGTCTGAAAACACTATTTTCATAATAATATGATTATAGGTTTATTACCATGAGGTAATAACCTACTATGAAAGTTCCGGTGGTAAAGGAACATATTATCTAGGACTTAACAACCAATGTCGCCAGTGATTCTTGCGCCGTATATCACGCGTTAACCATGAGATTTGGAATGGGATAGAGAAGTCAGCTGTATCTTCTTCCTCTCGCATGAAGCCGGATGTGCAGGTCGTGGCTGTTATCACTCGTAGCGTGCATATTAATTGGTAATTCGTAGAGGATATGCAGCATATGGGTGGCAACCCTCAACGTCCCACGATAGTTCCGGCATCTAACGGTCTATACAAACCATTGCCGTAATTGAATATGTGGGCATGGTGTACACCAAGGAGGCATGCGAGGTCGTGAAGGGGGCAGTGATTGGCTTGGATCATCTACTGGGCCCCACACCATAGGAAGTGTGGACGGGAAAGATCGCTCGATTGTGCAACAAGGATTTGATCTCTCATGGGAAAAGTAACGCACCTCTGCAGAGTGTAAGAACTGTAACTTGTTACTTCCTGTTCCGGGAAGGAGCTGCGAACGCGGCGGGAAAGGAACCCCATGAAGGTTCTGGTAAACCCGTGAAGGTTGACGGACATAGCTTTTCAGAATAAAAGCAACCTTTGAAGAAATGTTTATGAAAACTTACATTGCCTACGACCCATGGTCTATGGCTATAGTTATAGTGCATCAAACACTCCTTTTCTAGTGGACTTGCTGAGTACGCTCGTACTCAAAGTATCTTCTTAACTCTTACTAGGTTCTAAATCCAGTACAGACGATGACTACATCAAGCCATGCTCCAGGAATCATCATCAAAAGCTAAATCTCTTTAGTGAAGTCAAGAAAGTCAACATATACATCAGCTCAAGTGAAGACGAAGTTGCTGATAAGTTAAGAATAGAATCTCTAGCCATAGAACCTATTTCTGTAGTGTATTGCAATAGCAGCAATGCCAGACCATTAGTTAAGATATTAATCTTAATAGTATTATAGTTTTGGAGTTGTTTATTTCTGATTCTTCTTTGTAAGAAGTTTCTTTCTCTCTCTTTAACCGAGAGTGTTCTCTGGATCTTGTGTAAAGAGTTGAGTTGTAACCTATAGTCATGTCTTGGACCTGCTGTGTTTCTTTTGTACTACTCTGAGGGATGTAATACTAGTGAACGGTGTTTCATTGGTGTTATGTCAACGACTATAGTGTACTACATCATGTAGTGGTATGCTGGGTCACCGCAGTCTCTCCTTCAGGCTCCATGTTGCGTCTAGAAAAATAGGAACTTCGGCTTTTGTTCCGTCCAATTCCGAGAATATTTCTTTACTTAGATTTTCTGAAATAAAAAATAGCAAAAAACAGGCAACTAGCACTGCGACATCTTTTCAATAGGTTAGTTCCAGAAAATGTATAAAAATGCCTCAAAGTGTAGACAAAATATAAGATAGTTGATACAAAACAAGCATGGAGCATCAAAAATTATAAATACGTTTACGACGTATCACACAACCGGTCAGCTTACCCTTCCACACTTCCTATGGCATGGGGCCCAGTAGATGATCCAAGCCAATCACTGCTCTTCTTTGCAATCCTATATGTCTGCATGATCCTTTGGGCTGGACTACATCTCCGTTAAGCCCCCTTTCAGGCAAGCTACAACCCTGATGAGTTCCCAAAGACTCTATGAGCTGGTTGTGCCCCTGGCAAGCTCCATAAATGTCCAACTATACCTCCGGCAGATGCTCATAGATAATCTAGACACCAAAATCGTGGGGCCTAAGGGTGCTCACCCATATGCTGGATCCTCACAAGGAATCATAGTGTCACGTTAAAGTCATCTTTCCTACATACGAAAGGAAGAAGATCCAGCTAACTTCTCCATCCCATTCCAAATCTCATGGTTAACGTGTAATATACGACGCAAGAATCACTGGCGACATTGGTTACTAGTCCTACATAATATGTTTCTTTATCACTAGAACTTTCATAGTAGGTTATTACCTCTTGGTAAATAACCTATAATCATATTACTATAAAAATAGTGTTTTTTGACCTTTTTGAAATGCAGGTGATGACAAAACTGGATGTGCAAAATATTTGATAGAAAATAACCAAAGGACATGAGCAAGTGTGAACTTTCCTTTTGTGATTGCAAGATTATGCACTCACGGTCTTCGAGATGATAGAAGATCCAATATCTAAAATCATCATTGGTCTGGTAAGGACTAATGTTTAAAGAAGAAAAATGCTATTATGCATAAGTATTGTAATGCAATTTAATAAACTCGAATCCTCGGAATAAGCGTTGATGATCTAGGGTTTGGGAACTGGAAGTGGTTGATGAGTGCAGCAGCACTTTGTTGGGAGACCCCAAGAGGAAGGTATGATGAGCACAACAGCAAGTTTTCCCTCAGTAAGAAACCGAGGTTATCGAACCAGTAGGAGGACGGAAACGACTCAAAGGTGTTGCTAGCAACTTGGAGACCTGCACAACAAAAACTCAAGACTTTGCCCCAACGAACAGTGAGGTTGTCAATCTCACTGGTTTGCTATAACAAAGGATTAACTGTATGGTGTGGAAGGTAACAGTGGTTTGCAACAAGTGAACAGTAATAGTGGAAGATGTATTAATGGTAAAGATTGGACCGGGGTGCATGGTTCACTAGAGGTGTTCTCCTTAGATAAACAAACATGGCATGCTGGGTAAACAAATTACAACAGGGCAATTGACAGGACTGAGCAAGGCATAACAATGCAATACTAGACATCAAGATCCTATGAGATTCGATTGGGCAATACAACAAGATACATAGACCACCATCCAACTGCATCTATGACTAGAAGTCCACCTTTGGGTTATCATCCGAACCCTCTCCAGTATTAAGTTGCAAGCAACAGACAATTGCTTTAATCAAAGTGTGTAAGGTAAACAATCCACTTGTTCCATGAACAAGAGACCGTTGTTTTCTCCTAGTAGCAACATCACATCTATAACCTTAGAGATTTATGTCACTTCCCTTAGATTAAATAGAGTCATGAACCCACTATCGAGCATAAATACCCCCTCTTGGAGTCACTATCAATTACTTGGCCAAGATAGCTACTAACAACGGAGAGCATGCAAGATCACAAACAACACACACATGATAGAATCAATAAGACAAAACCATTAATCAATCTGACATAGTAATCTCAATATCCATCATATCCCCGCAAATACAACATGCATGCTTACAAATAGATGAGATCTTGATCATGAACGGAGCTCACAAGATCTAGACATGAAAGCACAAAGGAGGAGATACAACCATCTAGGTACTACATGGACCCGTAGTCCAAGGTGGAACTACTCACGCTTCATACCAGAGGCTGGCATGATGAAGAAGAAGGCCTCCGGGATGATCTCCCCTCCGGTAGGGTGTCAGGAAGAGCTTCAGATGCCCCCGATCTAGGGACGATGGTGGCGGCGGCTACAGACGGTTTCGTGGAATATTGATCGGGTACTTAGGGTTAGGCATCAGGGGATTCTTATAGGCGAAGAGGCGAGGCTGGGAGGTGGCCAGGGGCCCCACACCCTTTCCAGGCGCGGCCTAGGGTGGGCCCGCACCTGGGGGTGCGGCCGCCCTATGGATCCCCTCCGTCTCTCCTTTGGAGTCCGTGTTCTCCTCGGTGAAATATTGACTTTGGCTTTTGTCCCGTCCAATTCCAAGAATATTTCCTTACTAGCTTTTTTGGAACAAAAATAGATGAAAACGGGCAACTGGCACTGCGGCATCTTGTTAATAGGTTAGTACCAGAAATCATATAAAAACACCTCAAAGTGTAGACAAAGCAAAGGAAAGTAGATACTAAACAAGCATGGAACATCAAAAATTATAGATACGTTTCCGACGTATCAAGCATCCCCAAGCTTAACTCCTGCTTGTCCTCGAGTAAGTAAGTGATAAAAGAATAATTTTTGAGGTGACATGCACCATCAAAATCAAGATCAAACCATTTGCAAGCATTGAAAGCTAGGATCAAAGAACTCTAAACATGAGCATGAAAGATGGAGTTCTAACAGTAAGACAAAGTAACTATGCATGCAACATGAAAGGCTACAAACAAAGATCATGAGTAACATGCATTGAATAACATTTGTTTGTTTCACATATAGAAAACAAGGCATAGTGGCATTCAACTTGTCCCTCATGGAGTAGAAAATAGATGCATAGGACACCTTCAAAGTTGATAAGAGTGACTAGATACAAATAGCACAAGAACAAGTAATATCAACAATATGCATCAATCAATAAGTTTTGGGACAATGCACAAAGAACTAAGAATGGCAACTATGCTCTCTTAACTGGTGCCTAAAGGTAGAAGGTGGAGACTCAATATAATAGTGGAAGAAATGCCCTTCACAAAGGGAAGCAGGGATTTCAAGTTTCAAAAAGAGCTTCCAAAAATTATGGTACTTGTTAGCTTTCAGCCCTCATTGCCCCTATCATAAGCATCTTGAAGTGATTAAGGTTAAAGTGAAAAAACTATGGAGTATATGCTTGACAAAGTATAAGTTGGCAATCTCATGTCCCTTGAATATGAGGGCCGCTCATGCTACTCAACTTTAGTAACCTGTAAGTTCTTGTCATAGTAAGTACATGTGTATCATAGAGAACCACCAACGGGGTACCCCTTGCACATGGTACAAGAGCTATCCTATAACCAAAATGACAAGGCAAGCAGACAATGAGCATCTCAGCAATCTTTTTATTTTCTATTTGCATAGGTTTTTATTGAGTATGCTTCACAGATTGCTCATTATGGTGATGCTACAAGTTTCCACCATGATTAGGCATGGATTAGGCTAGCGGCCCAGGCGTTTCTCTAACAAAAAATACATAACTCCATGGACTTACAATCTCCCCTTTTATTTCACACCGACAACATCCATAGAAAAAAGAGCATGATATCAACTGTGTACAAAGTACAAGTGCAATGTTGAAAGCGTTCCCCGTGACAGCACGATTCTGCTAATTGCAACGTATAAGTGCAAGCATATACAACATAGATGACACAATGGTTCAAGTTTATTAGGTGCAAGAAATATAAAGTGTGCCATCAATTTTGTGAGAGCTTTAATCACTAAGTTTTCACATAACAAAATAGTTTTTAATTGGAAGATAGCTGAAAACAAGAATATACTTGGAATGGTGTAACACACCATGCATAGGAATTTATAGTGGACACTTTGGAATAACTAGGTTTCTTGAGAGTTGGAAGCATGAGTAGAGCTTACTCATACAAGTGGAGGCTAGAAAAATACTGGGAGCAACCAACTAGGAGAGCAAAAATGGTCATAATCATGCAGAGCAACAAAACATTACTAATCAAAGCATAGAGTGGTACTACAATTCAAGGACTAAATGATCATAGAGGCTATGGTGACTTGTTCATAGTCATAAAATGGTGTGAGCATGTGTCAAGTCAACCCAAACAAAGCATCAAAGGAGAATACCACAATACTATGCTTTTGTATGGTAAAACAACGCATGATTCTTTCAAGACACACTAAGCAATCCCAATTGTTTATAACAACTCATGCTATAGAAATAATCACTAAGCATAAGGTCAACACAAAAACTAGCATGACATGCTAAAGTCTAAGTCACAGTCAAAGCAAGCTCCTCTTGCACTATTTCAAGCAAGAACTTTCTACTCCTTTCCAACACCAATCAACTTATTTGAAACAAAACAGCGAGAACGGGGGTCCAAACTACTTTATTCAAGCAAACTAAGCAAAGCAAATGAAAACTAAGACGCTCCAAGAACAACACAAGATTGCATGAAACAATAAAAACAAAGTGTCTAGAGACCTGAGCTTTTTATTGATGAAGAAGGGGATGCCTTGGGCATCCCCAAGCTTTGATGCTTGTACCTCTTGGATATTTCTTGGCGTAACACCGTGGTGGCATCCCCAAGCTTGAGCTTTTATCCATTCTTCATCTCATTACATCATTCTCTCTCTACACTTGAAAATTTTCCTTCATACAAAACTTCACACAATCTTCATTAGCAACATTAGTGTATTAAAAAGATAATAGACCTTTGGGTTTAGCTTTAGAATAGAAAAACTTTTCACTAAAAACACAAGCTACTGTAGCAATTCCTTCAAAAATCTCAATTTCCCAAAAAGAACCCAAAAAGGAATCAATAAGAAGCAAATACAAATAATGGCAGATATCTGTCAAAACAGACCAGCAGGTAGAAACCGATTTTTTCAAAGACCTTGTGTTGCTCAAATAAAAAAGTGTTGAACTAACTAAAGTTATCTAACATACTGGGGGATTTATTCATAAATTTTCATCTCAATATGACTTATAGAGACTCCTCATGAATTTGTATGGTGGAGCACAAAAATCTGTTTCGGGACAACAACTCCCCAAATCTTTCTTCCCTCTCATTAGAGGTCATTCTTGGCACAAAAAAGCAAACAAAAAGGATAAGGAGAGGTCATTACTGAAGTAATAACTTCCAAGACTTAAGAAAACTCTTGGGTTATCTCCCAACAAGTACTTTTCTTTAATGCCTTTAAGTTAGGCACAAGAAGCAAGAAATCAAGTATTTTCAAATGAAGAAGCATTAACATCAATACTTGCAAACTCTTCAACTATGAAGGGTATATCATCTAGATGAGTTTTGGAGGATCCCTTCTCATCTCTCCTTGGTTCACTACTTTCATCAAAAGGATTTTTAGGAACAATCCAATCAAAATTCTTTTCAAAGGCTTCATGCATTCCAACAAGCTTAAAGGGTATGGGTATTTTTATTTCCTCTCTAGGTTTGGTTTTATCTATAGTACCCACAACATCTACACAAGAGCCTAGCATATTAAAAATCTCAAAGACTTTTTTGGCTTCCTTAGCAACATCATTAAACTCTTTTAGTAAAGTTTCGAGAATAAATTCTCTCTTTTCAGCATCCTTTTCTTCCTTTAGTTTGAGAAACAAAATTTGCATCATGGGGTTAAGGCTAACAAACCTAGCGTCCAACATATGAACTAAAGAAGCTGCACAAATTTCATAATTAAGAGCAAGTTCTGCTATAGATCTATCCTCAATATCCTCATGCTTGCTAACATGATTAAAGAATTCTTCAATATTATCTTTCCCAATTATAGAGCCACTACCTATCGAAAGGTCCTTCAGGGTGAAATTGGGGAACAACATGGTGAGCTAGAGCAAGGTGAAAACTAGAGTGGGAACTAATTTTTTTGTGTTTTTGATAAGAGAAAGCAAACCAAACTAAACTAATTTTTTGGAGTTTTTGGTAAAAAGAGGCAAACAAAACCAAGCAAAAGAAACTAAGCAAAACAAAAACAAAGTAAAGAGAAAGGTTGAGAATGACTCCCCTTGTGAAGACGTCCTTAGCCTCCCCCGCAACGGTGCCAGAAAAAGGCTTGATGTGTGCAGCAGCACTTCGTTGGGAGATCCCAAGAGGAAGGTATGATGAGGGCATCAGCAAGTTTTCCCTCAGTAAGAAACCGAGGTTATCGAACAAGTAGGAGGAAGGAAACGACTCAAAGGTGTTGCTAGCAACTTGGAGACCTACAAAACACAAACTCAAGACTTTGCCCCAATGAATAGTGAGGTTGTCAATCTCACTGGTTTGCTGTAACAAAGGATTAACTGTATGGTGTGGAAGGTAACAATGGTTTGCAACAAGTGAACAATAATAGTGGAAGATGTATCAATGGTAAAGATTGGACCGGGGTACATAGTTCACTAGAGGTGTTCTCCTTAGATAAACAAACATGCAGGGCAATTGACAGGACTAAGCAAGTCATAACAATGCAATACTAGATATCAAGATCCTATGAGATTTGATTGGGCAATACAACAAGATACATAGACCGCCATCCAACTGCATCTATGACTAGAAGTCCACCTTTGGGTTATCATCCGAACCCCCTACAGTATTAAGTTACAAGCAATAGACAACTTCTTTAATCAAAGTGTGTAAGGTAAACAATCCACTTGTTCCATGAACAAGAGACCGTTGTTTTCTTCCTAGTATCAACAACACATCTACAACCTTAGAGATTTCTATCACTTCCCTTAGATTAAATAGAGTCATGAACCCACTATCGAGCATAAATACCCTCTCTTGGAGTCACTAGCAACTACTTGGCCAAGATAGCTACTAACAACAAAGATCATGCAAGATCACAAACAACACAGACATGATAAAATCAATAAGACAAAACAATTAATCAATCTAACATAGTAATCTCAATTTCCATCGGATCCCTGCAAAAACAACATGCATGATTACAAATAGATGAGATCTTGATCATGAATGGAGCTCACAAGATCTAGACATGAAAGCACAAAGGAGGAGATACAACCATCTAGCTACTATATGGACCCGTAGTCCAAGGTGGAACTACTCACGCTTCATACCGGAGGCTGGCATGATGAAGAAGAAGGCCTCCAGGATGATCTCCCCTCCGGCAGGGTGCCGGGAAGAGCTTTAGATCCCCCTGATCTAGGGACGATGGTGGCGGCGGCTACAGACGGTTTCATGGAATATTGATTGGTACTTAGGGTTTAGGCATTAGGGGCTTCTTATAGGCGAAGAGGCGAGGCTGGGAGGCGGCCAGGGGGCCCACACCCTGCCCAGGCGCGGCCTAGGGTGGGCCTGTGCCTGGGTGTGAGGCCGCCCTGTGGCTCCCATCCGTCTCTCCTCTGGAGTCCGTGTTCTCCTCGGTGAAATATTGACTTTGGCTTTTGTCCCGTCCAATTCCGAGAATATTTCCTTACTAGATTTTCTGGAACCAAAAACAGAAGAAAACAGGCAACTGGCACTACGGCATCTTGTTAATAGGTTAGTACCAGAAATCATATATAAACACCTCAAAGTGTTGACAAAGCAAATCAAAGTAGATACTAAACAAGCATGGAACATCAAAAATTATAGATACGTTTCCGATGTATCAGTGGTTTCTTTGGAATGTGTTGCCCCTTTTAGATTAAGTTTCACACTTGTGCTTCTTATTAAGGATTGTGAGTGTATGTGAGGCAACATGTAAGTATCGTAAAGTACACACAATGATAGAACACTCAAGTGTGGAATGTATCCAAAGGCTTTTATATAAGGATTATTCAACATTTAGAGCCTTTATATGGTTAGTTTTGTCTTGCTTTATAATGTATCTTAAAAATAATAACTCTTGAAGAAAATCTTACTTAAATAAAAAAAGCATTTAAATTTTTAGTTAATAGTCTTAGGGTTTCTAACTAACTATAGTTATAAAGGAAGAAATAATTACTTCATTTGAATAATGATCACACTAGCAGTTAAAACTTATCGATATTGGTTATTAGATGTTAATACTTCGTTCACTTCATAATTCTCCTTTAAAGTTAATTAAGAGTGGTAATTCTCCTATTTGAGAAATGCTTTCTTATCATTATGATTGAATAGAGTTATTTGTTTCCTTAAAATGAATGGTTATAATTTATAAACATGGAAACAATATTACTTAACTACATATGAAGTATCTTTGGATTTATAATATATTTATAAACTTGTCGTTGAAAAAATGGTAAAAGGTTTTATTAAGTTAGAAGTATAAATCTTGAAGATTTTATATTTGATAAGAATTCTTTTGGAAAATAATATACGCTTATTGGTGAATGATAATTTAATAAACTTATATCTAAGATGTTTTGAACTATTTTTACTTCATGTTATCAATACTTAATACTAATACTATTTTTAGACCTTTGATGGATAATATTAGGGGTATTAGAAATTTTAGACATACTTTTATGAATTACCAATTAAGGAAATAGGTTTGAATTAAATTTATTAGGTTATTAAAAATTTTACTTACTTAAAAGTGGAGTATTATACTTTTATCATGTAGATATTATTTTTGTGATCATTTTGATATATTATATGTATTTTTATTATTTTTAAACATTAAGATATGATTTTTATAAGATTTATTACTTTATAAATATTTAATAGATAATAAATATTTAGTTGAGTGATATAATAATCTATGATTATAGTTTTAAATTATAATTCTTATTTTTCTAAAAAATTAGTATATTATTTATATTTTTCTCATTATTATTAAAATATGAAGTTTCGAAGTTTTATTATTTATAAAATCTTAATCAAATAAAAATTATTTAAATAGTAAACACAATAATGTATGATACTACCTCTGTTCCTTAGAATAAGGCCTATAAATTTAGTCAAAAGTCAAACAGTGCAAAGTTTGACCAAGTTTATAGAAAAAATTGTCAATAACTATGATAATAGATAACTATAGTATGAAAATATATTTCATAATGTATCTAATAAGATTGATTTAACCCTATAAAGGTTTATAGTTTTATCTAAAAGATTGGTCAAACTTTGCACTGTTTGACTTTTGACTAAATTTATAGGCCTTATTCTAAGGAATGGAGGGAGTAATAAATTTAAATTGTAGATTTTATTTTTCTAAACATTTTCATATATTAAAAATATTTTTCTAATTGTAAAACAAAATATATTGAATTTATAAGGTTTAATCATTTTCTAATTGAATTTCTAAATAGCGAAATACTTTTTACACCAATACTAAACCTAGACCTAGTCACTGGCTGGTGGGCCAGTGGAATGTTGGCACGCCACGTTGGCGTGGACTAGTCAACACGCGGACCCGGTCAAAGATGACGTCAGTTTGTCGTCGCGGTGACGACAACACGGCTATCACCGCCTGTCGGTGGTCGCCGACGGCGATCTATGGTGTCCTAGAAAGCGTGGTTGATTATGCTGGTAAGAGAAGGCCGAGGCGAGTCTAGTGGTGGTTGTGCCGCCCGTTATTGGTCATAGGAACCTCGTCGGCGATGATCTCTCATGGAGGTGCGGTCAGAACGCTCGTGGGCAGGTGGCTATGGCGTGCGAGCGATGAATCGGAGATGGCTATAGGGTTTAGGAGCGCACCAGGTGCGCGACGAGACGATCGACGGGGCTGAGGAGAGCCATACGGTGATGGAGAGACGATGAACAACGTCGGAGACGAAGCAAGCTTCGGCAACAATTCCGGCCGAGCTATGGCGATTCCTTTGGCAGAGATGATCAACACGACGAGGCAGAGCCAACAGTGGTATCAGATGGTTGCGGGGAGGCTAGAGACGATGACTATGGACGGGATCCGTGGCGCTAGGGTTTTGGTACTCGTGCGAGAGAGGAAGAGAGAGGTTGTCTGGGAGAGAAAGAAGATAGGAATGAATGAGAGACGTCGGGGGAGGTTCTTATCCACCTCATGGACGGCGACGGGCATCACAAAGCTCGGCTGACGACGAAGGTGGCATTGGGAAGCGACATGAGCTCCACCCAGCTGCTTGTGATGCGAGGAAGACAATGACAAACCGGTATGGGCCGAGTTGGGCTACTGCTGGGCCGAACGGGCTGCAACTGGACCAAAGCAAAGCGAGCAGAACGAGTTGTTGCTGCGGCATGGAGCAACAGATAGAGAAGAGGGAAAATGGGCTTCGGGCCAGAATTGATCTGCTTCAAATTTTCTTTCCTTTTCTTATTCTTTTCTATTTTCTATATTTAACTATTTATGTTTGATTTCCAAAATGTTTTAAATACTCAAAACTGTTGTAGAATATCTCAAGTACCTAAGGGTTCAATATAACTATTTGGTTTTTAAATTACTTTATGTATTTGTACAAATCCTATTTATTTGTGAGTTGTATTTGAGAAAATCTCATTTATGATTTAGGTTTAAATTTTTGTTTCTGATTTAGAAACCTTCTTTAAACTATGCTTTTATTTATCTCTTATTAAGTGTGGTTTAAGATATCTATAAAATCATTAGAGAGGCCTCATATAATAATTAATGTATATAGTTAATGCCTTAATGTGGTGGTGAATAATGTTTTAATAACCTTGGTTATGACATTATATATACATTGATAATTATGACTGAAGTAGAAGTTAGGGTTTTGAATTATAAGCATTTACTATGAGTTTTAGAGGATTTAATATACTTATATTCTTTTATAGACATGGATGAAGATTAAGGGCTTGGACATATTGCCTTCATTCTTGTGTTCATGAATGATATCACCATCCAAGATAAAATAGTAGGATTGTCCTCTAGAATAACTTATGAGAAATAGTTGATAATTATGGTTTATAAGCACATAGGATTTTAATGTTTTGAAGTGACAAAGATGTGCTTAAGTGATTTGTTGTAGAACTATTGTTGAATGTTTACCAAGCATTCTTATATTCCATACTTCATAAGTATTGGTTTTATCTATATACCTTTCTACAATGATACTAAGTAGGAGCAATTCTACTTGATCTACTCAAGCAACCAAGGATTACCTCTTATTCTAGTTTCTTCCTTATTTAGTGTGGTTGACTCTTAGTAACAAGTTACTAATGAGCATTACTTATATGATAACTATAGTTCATTTACCATCTGACAATTGTTTAGGGTTTAGAAGAGTGATATAGATAATGGTTTTGATATGGAGTGATATAGTCTTGCTTAATATTATAACACCCTCGCCTGATAAGGCTGAGTTCATGTGTATAGTGCCAATCCCTGGATCCGTTCACTGGCACACACAGTACAAAATGATACCAAATATAACTGTGCATCATAAATACAATGAATATGATCCAGAATTTACATTATTTATTCAAGTACACAGCGAAAAACGAATACAAGGTAGATCTCCATCCTCCAAATGTGCCACAGGCGAACAATTGTTGAATGGAGTCTCGCGACCTATGAACGATCACTCGGATACGATATAAACTGCAACATGAAACGTTGCAGCCACGAATGATCAATACATTGAATGTATGGCAAGTAGGCTAAAGTGGTTAACAACAGATCTATCAACTACATGCTTATTTGGCCAAGTGGAGTTCAGACCCATTTGTATAAAGCAACAGTTTTATCCTAACATTTGTAACAAAGTAGTTTTCCAATACGATAAATAGGACACTCTGGTTCACTCCCAGGTGCTCCTACCCAATTATGTTCACCCAACAAGTTTTAAGCAATTAAGAAATAGAGATGAGCGAGAAATATCATAGCATCAGTATCAGGTCGCTCAAATTGTCCATAACCGGGACACGGCTAATCGATTAGTTTATACACCCTGCAGGGGTTAGTACACTTTACCCATGTGACTTGGCCAGCCCAGCTCGTACCACCACTCTCATATTGGGTGATGATAGGGAGAAGTCCAAGAAGGAACAGTTCGGGAAGTAGCTCCCAAACCCGACACGCACCGGTCCAACCTACACTATTCTACATCTCTGGATACGTGGGTTCGAGTTATCACAACCTACTGAGTCCAACCAACCGCCCATTTCATTATTGGCACATGGTTGCACATGAAAGCTACCAAACAAAGAAGCCAATCCTTTCCCAGTGTCCTGGGTGCCTTTCCGCAATGATACCACCAAAAATTATCAATCCCATCACACCTAGGAGATTCATTGATTAAGTTGTTTTAGTTTTCGCAAACCAACACATTTAGAATCAACATCAGTGATGTAACCCAGCCCTCGTTCATCATAGCATGGCTAAGCACATCTACCAACAGTGGCTCATAAACAAGAAATGCTAGGGAATAATATGGGACATAGCATAGCATATACACATCAATTCCTACATATGCAATTCTACAAAAACATCTACAATGCATAGGAAAACAGTAGGACATTTATGACCAAGATAGCACCACTTGCCTTTGTGGTAGATGTAGTCGATTAGATAATCCTCATATATATAATGGTTACTCTCGTCATAACCACAATACTTGCAATCATAGTAGTTGCAATCACAGTAGTTGCACTCCTCGCAATCTAACGTTTGAAGCAAACACAACAAACACCATTCAAAACATTGCAAACATACAACAGTGCAACATTACAAGAAAACAATGATGAACAGATGCATGCATGACGATTTAATGAGTCACAATGGTTGCATTTAGTGTTCTGAACATAATTAGATTACATGATGCATGTGGAAAGTCATTTAATGCACTAAAGCTTTTATTACTAAAGTTGTATCGATTTAATATGGTGTATACCACTTTAATTGAACTAAATATGTTTATGTCGTATTAAATTGTGAACTAGATGCTACTGGATAGAGGTAATGCAATTTAGAGACAGTAGAAATTTGAATCACCTAAAAAGGAGTTTTAGATATTTTCTTATGATTAAAACACTATTTTAATGGGTTTAAATATTTCTGTATGAATTTCTGTTTTAACAGTACCAAATAATTTGTCATGCAATTTCTCTGTATAGATATTGTCAATACAAAACCTTAGCACTTGGATTCACCCTAATCGGAGTTATAGATCTTTTTGTATGATTTAAATAGTGTTTAATGGGTTTTAAATGATTCATATAGTTTCCGTTGTCTAAAAATCAAACTAAAATTATATCTGTAATCTCCACGGAATTGTGATTTCAGGGACATATTATTTGTAATTTTCTGAATAGTATTTATTTTCTTATGAATTAATTACTCTAAATAATCCATTAAACTATTTATTTATTTGCTGCGAAACCTTACAGTATTTGCCTGAACCATTTGCATATTGATGATCTACATGGAACCAGCTTTCCATCGGTATATCATTTATATTTTTGTGACAAGCGATTTATTTACTATGAATTTAATGATTTATAAAGCCATTAAAACTAATTAAATTGCTACGGGTTAAATAATCGGAAAAGGCTAGATCCAACCAGATATTATTAATGTACATTACAGTAGCTTCAATTTGATATATTGTTCATATTTTTCGGAGTTACAGATAATTTCTTATGAATTTATTAACCTAAAAGACCATTAAAACTAATTAAATTACTGCAGTAACCACGTACAGTAAAAGTTGGATCTATTCTGCTAAGATGATTCTACGTAAAATTATCTTCAATTTGATATATTATATGCAATTTTTGGACATGGTATGAATTTCTAATAAATTTTACAAGTTAGATCTATAATATGCAATTTTAAATTCGAATGGAATATTCCAGAGAATATTCCGCTGACTGGACAGATTGACTTTGCATGCTGACTAGGACTAGATGCTGACCTGACGATGACATGGCGTTGATGAGGAAGCTGACCGGATTGACGACGTGGCACACACCAGTTTGATTGGATGTCGACCGTTTGGATAGGATCCGGTGGCTAGAAGAAGAGATTGACCCAATTTTGGCCCAGAATAGACAAGAAACAGATCTGTATTAGAGAGACAAATCCGTAGGTCAAATTGAAAAACTTAGAACACGAAAGTTGTGGGGAATCGTTATTCCTACCTTCTCACCAAAGGAATTTGGATTTGAAGAAACGAGCGCGAGTACATCTTGGATTTACACCGTCAGATCTGAAATATTGTGATGCGAAATTCTCCGGCTGTGGTGGATGAAAAGAGGTGAGGTTTGTCAGGATTGAAAGATTTCGACGAGTTCTACAACTTTCGTTTTTTGGCCGAAGGCAAACAACGAAGTATAGATAGGTTAAAAAGCGAAATAAGATTCGGGCATGTGTAGATTCGGGATTTCGAGAAGAGAAACTCGTACAGCCGTGGCTCCACGAGTTTATATGGAGGTTTATGATGGTGGGGAGATAGGTTTTGGAGTAGGGAACAAGTAGAAACAAACGGAAGTCGATTCAGAGTTGTAGATAAAAAGTTATGAGAGTTTGAGTAGAGATTGGTTTGACAAAACAGATTTCGCACGCTTTTAAAAGCGATCCCATGGGATCGATCGTCTCCTGTACGTGGCTGGCTCGGTCCGGTCGGTCCGGGTGGGCCGGCCTGTTTAGGTTTTTTTTTTCTTTTTCTATTTACTTGTTTCCCTCATATCTTTTGCATACGAACTCCAAATGACACGATTCTTGTTTCTAAATTTTTCTAAAATCGAATAGATCATTGTAGGATCATATTTGTAATCTTTTTACTAGTTTGCAAGTAGTGGGTTTATAAATCCTTGTATATTCCATTTTATTTATATCTTTATTTGTTTGTATTTATTCCATAACTTTTTCATACTAGCTCCAAATGAGCTCAATTTTGTTTCTAAAATTTTGTAATATTCATTGGATCCTTTTAGGCTATAATTTAGCAATAATCGCTTCCTTAGAAATAGTGGGTTTTATAAAGTCAATTTAATTACCTTTAAGAACATTTGGGCAAATCAACTATAGGATTTAGATACCAGGATTTGGATTTAGTTTGTGAGAACTTTGCATGAATGTAATGAAATGCTTATGAATGCTTCATGATTTTCATTTTGAAATCTT
Organism: Avena sativa; assembly: GCA_916181665.1. Taxonomy (NCBI): domain Eukaryota; kingdom Viridiplantae; phylum Streptophyta; class Magnoliopsida; order Poales; family Poaceae; genus Avena; species Avena sativa. The sequence goes on along the minus strand of OV702283.1, from coordinate 145,935,296 downwards.
GCACACCAATTCTACGATCCAAAATCAATCCATGCCCTTTTTCCTATATGGCTACTTAGGTCATAACAAAAGAATATAAGATTTTGAATTCAAGGTTGAGAGGATTTTCTACTCAAAAAGTTTCTTCTCTTTGAGAATTTTCAACATAGTCAAACAATCAATCAAACTTATTTGTTTATTTCACATTCTAAAATTAGGAGAATTTTGGGATGTGACAAATATATTCTTAGGAATTCCTACCTTCCCTACTTCATAATTCTTGTTTCTTACTTGAGGAATTCCTTTTCTATATTTATACTACTACTTCACATCCATCATCATGTATTAACATGATGATCTTTACTTCACTAGTATATTCATACCAATACTTTCTCTTTCTAAATTCCTTTGTAAATCCAATGAGATTGATACTAAATATCAACATAATCTCCTCATAGGGATAACTCTCATCTCTAGAATATTTCTAATGAATCCAAATCCACTTGAATGATTATTCTCTTTCTTAATGAATTACTTTGTAATCTTACTTATGAATCTCATAAACTTGTCACTGAAGCTTTTCATAATCTTCTCATATCTACACTTGGTTATATCAAACTACTCTACTAATGATAACCTCTAGTCCAACAAGTAGTTACTTCTAACTCCATTCATACTCTTCCTTTAACTTCCATCACTAATATTACTCTAATAGGTGTATATATAAATTACTACTACACCTCAATTGTTTACTATTCTTTTAAGAGGAATATTACTACTTCTATAACTCAATGCTTCTCTAGTATGAGCTTGGTTATACTATCTTAACTTTAGTTACCTCAATAACTCCCACTTCATCTTATACCATTGTAATTTGAAGATTATATATCTAAACTAGGTTTCCACCAATGTCACTTATAAATCATATAATCATTCACTCTTAGTTACTTAAGCATGATAATTATAATCCTTTGATCATTTATGGTTTAGGTTTCCAGTTGGCTAATCAAGGCTTTCTTCAATACAACATTACAGTTGTATTAATTATCTTCTTAGTATCTCTTTGACTAGGAGATATTTTTCAATTACTATGCTTACTTGATCCAATAAGAATACTCCTTGGTAACTATCTCCAAAATTTATCCTTATGATCCTCTTTGTTACCACATATACCTTTATTTCAGATAACTCTTCTATCCATCCATGAGTGAGTTAACTCCATCAATTACCTTATTGAATTGATTCTCTTCATACACTCCCATCGTACAGATGATAACTAGCATTCCTACTTACCTCTTCTTACTTCTTTCTCTAAAGACTTTAAAGTGAATGCTATGATAAGGACAATAGTTGATAGATCAAGAATTGATAGATCAATAGTTGATCACTCAACATTGATGTTCAACAGATATTAGAATATGGTCGAGTTCAGATGATAGGAATTGATATGGAAAGAAAGATATGTGGTGAATGGTCTTGTGTAAAGGATAAAGATGCCGCCTAGAGGGGGGGTGAATAGGCGGTTTAATTTTTTTACGAGATGGGCTTAACAAAGGCGGAATAAAACTAGCGTTTAATTTGTCAAGCACAAAACCTATATAAACTACGGTTCACCTATGTGCACCAACAACTTATGCTAAGCAAAACAAGCAACTATGAGATAGCTAGATATAAGAATTCAAGCTCGAAGGCTACCACAAAGTAAAGTGCATAAGTAAATAGATCGGTTATAGAGATAACCGAGGCACGCGGAGGCGATGATTTATTACCGAGTTCCTCCCATAAAGAGAGTACGTCTCGTTGGAGGGGTGGGCGGTACTAAGACCACCACGCAACAAAAGGCTTCACCCTGTTCTCCTATGAACCTCGCCACAAGAGGCCTTGTTCACTTCTTCACTATCGGTGCACTTATCGGTGGCAATCCGTAACCTCTCACAAAAATTGGGGCACTTCTCCACAACTCAATTGGAGGCTCCCAACAAACAAGCTCGGGGAAAGCTCCACAACTTAATTGGAGGCCCCAAGTAATCCACAAACCTGCAAAACAACTAAACCGTCTAGGGTTCCAAAAACCCAAGAGTAAAAAGCTTCTCACCTTTCACCCAATCGAATCCTCAAAGAGAACTCAAACCGATGAACCAAATGCAATGGCAAGAACACAAGAAGTGCTCAATTCCTTATCTCCCAAATTCCACCAAAGCTACAAAAGCTAGTGAGAGAATAAGAGAGGAAGAACACAAGAGGAAATCCACAAAAGAAACCCCAAGATCTAGATCCCAATATGTTCCCCTCACATAGAGGAGAGATGGATTGGTGGAGTTGTAGATCTAGATCTCCCCTTTCAAATTCCCCGAAAAGATTCAAGAAATATGGGAGGGATTAAGAGTATTTGCAAGCTCTTGAAGGTCAAAACAATGGAGGAGAGAGAGAATGTGATCAACCAGCCTAAGGAGGAAGAAGGGGTCTATTTATACCCCTCCCCAACGAAATATGACCATTTGGGACCTTCGAGGCCGGATAATCCGCCCCTCCCCCGGATATTACGGGTTCCCCGGCCAAAAAATGGCTAAGGACTTCGTGGCGCGTCCCTCAGTATAGTGGGCGGATAATCCGCGCCCATTACTAGGAGCCACGCCTCAAAGTCCTTAGCCGTTTTCCAAAAAATGGGCCGGATAATCCGCCCCCCTGAAAACTGGTAGGAACAGCAAAACTGAAACCATCATAACTTTTGCATTCAGACTTCGATTTTGATGATCTTGGGCTTGTTTTGAATATAGTAACGAGATCTACAAGATCATGCAGGGAACCATCATATTCCAGCAAGAGAGGATAGAACCAAATGATGTAATGTTTAACCAATCTATAAAAGACAAACCGGTAAAACCTCCAATATAAAAAACACAATAGAGAATGCATATGAAATCCGTTTTTGATGAACTTGAGATTGTTAAAGAGATTGACACAAGATCTAAATCCTCTCATGTATAAGAACCAAAAAAGATGATGCCAAGTATGCAAATATTTGAGCTCTCACCGAGATATATGATCAAGTTACTCACTCAAGAGCCCCTTGATAGTACGGTTATCTATTCTATAAACCGGTCTCTCCAACTAACACCACGAGACCAGTAAGAAAGAAACCTTATAAAGATCAAACCTTTTACTTGTGTATATTCCACTTGATCTTGATGATGACGATCTTCTACACCTCAAGATCAAACCCTTTCTTGATTGGACTAGCTATCTTGGTGAAGACTTGGAATTTGCTCCCCCATACTCCACTATGGAAGAGCCTCTATGAAAGAACATGTGGGCCCCCATGTGTGGTTTTGGTAATTAATGACAATCTTTATGGACTAATGTGTGCATTAAGTTGTAATTGTAGGATTTGTCCATTTGCATTACTTGAAGCATGTGTTGGCTTCAAGGTCAATGAAATGAGGAGAAGATGAGTTGTGAAAGCTTAAAATGCGCCATCTATATAAGATCTCATGTTTGATGCTTGCCATCCTCGGTGATCATGGAACGATGATGAGGAATCAAGAAAGGTGTCCATCTTGAGAAGGACACGATCGTCTACATCGAGCTCAAGTGGATTGCTCAAGGCAAAGGTATAATGTTGACAGGCTTTCCCTTTTGCCGGTCTCATGTTTGTTGGGAGACCAGGTTTAGGATAGATAACCGTACTATCAAGAGGGGATCTCAAATGAGTAACTCGATCATATCGTTCGGAGAGAGCGCAAACCTTTGCATACTTGCATCATCGTATTTGGTTGTTATTTGGTCTTATCCATGTGAGGATATAGAGCTTGTGGTAATCTCCATAACAAGCTCTTGTTCATCAAAATCGGATCTTCCATTTGCATCTTGTTCATATTTTGGATCTTGTATGTGAGAGTGTTTTTGGTATGTGTTTCCTCATATTTATATATATATATATATATATCCTCATGGAAACCATTTTCTTCAAGTTACTCTAATCACTAGTGATTGTGTGACTATTGGAAGCTACCAAGAATCTTGTTCGAAGTATCATGCTTAATTCTTATATTTAGTTATATGCTTCTTGTTGTGACTATGATCTTGGATATCCATGCAAGCTACCTTGGGAAAATTATTTCCAATATTTATTGTCCTTGGATAATGAGTACTAAATTTATGGTAGAATTTATTGATCATATTCACTTTGGCCTTCGCTTAATCTTGTCCTATCTTTGGCCAAGTAAATGTTTTGTGTGCTCCCGTGTATTCCTTGCTACTTTTGGATCTTCTTATTTTAGTGGTATCCTCTTGTGTTTTATTTAATGTAGGTATTAGTGATGATCTCATTTGTGTGCATTTTGCATTGAAAAGCAAAATTCTATATAATGTACTACTTATGGGTGAGCTCTCCTATATTATATATAACAATCCTTTTATGCTTCCTTGTTTGATCCATATCGGGTTTTATGTGCTTGGAAGTTTGATCTTTTCGTTTTGATATTTTGTGCCATCATGAAAAGTTTGGAGAGTTTGGTTTAATTGTTGGAACCTACTCTTTTTGGGAGTTGGTTTTGTCTCATTCCTTGTTTCACATTTTGACCATTTTAGAATGAGATAAATCCTTGAGCATTTGTATTTTTATCTATCTTTTGCTTTAGCCTAGTTCATTTGTTGAACTTGTGATCTTTCATGTGTTGAGTTGGTTCTTTGATACAATTTGGACATCATTTTTCATGTCACACGTTGTGTGTGCAATCTCAATTTACTTGGTGTTTTTGTTAAAGTTGTATCTCCTTTTTCGTTCTTGAAAGCTTTATGCATGCATATTTACTACATGTTTACATTATGGCATGCTTGCTTTCTTTGATCCAGTATATAGGATAAACTCTACCAAATCCCATTGGCTAAGTTGTGCATGAAATTCAATTTCATATCAATATGCACATATTTACGTGGAGTCTCTCCTATGTATTATAGTTGCACTAACTACTTTGGACCCAATATGGTTGGGGACCATTGTGTACTTAATTGGGTTTTAGGTACATTGGAGATATATTGGATGCTTGTCTCTCAACTTTGAAGAAATGGTGCATACATGAAAATTGGAGGCAAGCTATAGGATGATCAACGAATTCATATCATTTACATCCTACCAATTATATCTCGGTAACAAGTATCTCTTACTCATGCATATTTATCTTGCTTCCAACCTTTTATAGGTTGCATCTTGGCATGAATTTTTGTTATTGTATTTATTCTTGTATTTCTAGCCATGGTATTAAGAGAACTCTCTATTCTAAATGTGTATAAGTTGAGATGAGTGCATATAATTGGGACTATACAAAATCATGCATATGATCCATCAATCCCAAATATGTCAATCTAGCAATTTTATTGCCTATCCTTTCCTCAACTTCTCTCATGTGCAATAGTGAGATTTTGCTATTATATTTTTCTTGTGACACTTGTTGCTTTTCTCCATATATGCCAACTTTCTCCGTTTCCCTTGGTGATAGTTGTAATATATGTAGTGTGTTGGTTTTTGAAGCTCATCAATGTACAATAAGATATATTTGACCCCTTGGCCATGCGTTTAAGCAAAAATCTTATTGGTATATGCTATGACTTCATTTTGTATTTCATATGCTTTCTTGTATATCTTCCTTGTGTGTGGTTGTTTCTTTATGGAGATATGTCTGTGTGATGTTATCCACTTAGAAATATATACACATATGAGAAGATAATCTTAGTTGAGATTTTATTCCTTGGATACCACATTTTATTCCTTGGATACCACATTTTATTCCTTTTGATTCTTCAGTGGATCCCAAATTTATTTTCCTATGAGTGCTTGTTCATTTTTTTACATCTTCGGGCACTCATATTTGTTCTCTCATGCCTTGTATTATTAAATGAATTTGGACGAGTGAGGATTACATGATTATGCACTTTGTTCCCAAATGCAATTATCATAATTGGTGCATTATCTTTGGGGAGCTCATCTAATTCATTTAATAATGCTCATTTGTCTTCTTTCTCATTTGTTGTGCCTTAAATGTTTATGGGGGAGTGAGGATTCCATATTCGTGCATTCTGTATTGAAATACAACAATTCTAAAGTATGCAAAAATCTTGCGGAGCTTCTCTATTTATTTTAAGCATTTATGTGATCATTCATTTGTTGTGTTTTAAATGCTTATGGGGGAGCGAGGAGTCCATATTTGTGCAATATGTATTCTAATGCATTTATTTTGAATTGTGCACAAATCTTGGGGAGCTTCTCTATTTTTTATTTAAAACACTCTTTTGCTCATATCATAACATCTTGTTGTTTCCATTTGGACTAATTTGTTGTTTTCAATTGGTTTGTCGGACCTTGTAATTGCTTGCATCATTTAACTTTATTTATTTTGGCAATCTTCGGGCCCTTGATATAGTTCTACTCCCTCCCAAGTATTCATCATTGGATATGTGCGAAGGCACACCTTTGGAGGAATTATTACTATATTTGCCTTCTAGAACTTGTCACCCATTTCGGCAATCGATGTCAATGGGGGAGAAGTTTTAGAGGATTTAAGGGAAGTTGGTTTATGCATTGAGTTGGTTCTTAAGAATTTTCCTTTCATGCTCTTGCATATTTGTTGTTGTTTAGCATGTGGTATATATATAGAGGAAACTCCTCCAATGATAATGGTTGGCAATATATGCAATGAAATTCAAATTCATCACACATGCATATATTGTGGGGGAGTTTGCTCTATATATGGCGGTGGTACCAATATCATATACTTGTGTAGTATTTGATATTGGTGTTACCATTTTGTTCATTAAAATTCCTTATATAAACCCTCTTAAAGGGATTGTCATCAATTACCAAAATAGGGGAGATTGAAAGAACATGTGGGCCCCCATGTGTGGTTTTGGTAATTAATGACAATATTTATGGACTAATGTGTGCATTAAGTTGTACTTGTAGGATTTGTCCATTTGCATCGCTTGAAGCATGTGTTGGCTTCAAGGTTAATGAAATAAGGAGAAGATGAGTTGTGCAAGCTCAAAATGCGTCATCTATAGAAGATCTCATGTTTGATTCTTGCCATCCTCGGTGATCATGGATTGATGATGAGGAATCAAGAAAGGTGTCCATCTTGAGAAGGACAAGATCGTCTACATCGAGCTCAAGTGGATTGCTCAAGGCAAAGGTATAATATTGATAGGCTTTTCCTTTTGCCGGTCTCATGTTTGTTGGGAGACTGGGTTTAGGATAGATAACCGTACTATCAAGAGGGACTCTCAAATGAATAACTCGATCATATCGTTCGGAGAGAGCTCAAACCTTTACATACTTGCATCATCGTATTTGGTTGTTATTTGGTATTATACATGTGAGGATATAGAGCTTGTGGTAATCTCCATAACAAACTCTTATTCATCAAAATCGGATCTTCCGTTTGTATCTTGTTGCGATTTTGATCTTGGCGGTTTTTTCGGTTTCTCACCAAGTGAGATATCTCACATTATAATACATGATACATTCTCACTTAAAATGAAAGGCTTTTAGATTTTATGTTTGGTTATTTTGATTTAATTTTGTGATTGATGACATGTTTTGGAAGACGAGACCAGGAAAAGACATGACCCAGAAAAGGACAGGGCGCGACACTATTCTTAAACGACCGGTCCAGCGCTTCCGTCGCATATGGTCCGAGGACACGACCAGAGATGATTTAACTTGATTAGATAATACTACATGTGATTGTATTGATGAGATTAGTGGCGTATTTTACAAACTTTACCTAGAGTTGGTATTGTCCATTTTTGTGCGATGAGCCGATGATCGTAGGTAGGTACTGGAATATATATAGCCACCAATAAAATGATGGAGTATCATACTTTTCTGTACCCAGATGACTCCATAAATTTGCCTGCCTACGAGCGGAACTGCAGCTGAGCGAGAGCTTTCTGGGAGTTGGTCCCGTGCCTGCTAAACAGTCGTCACGCTTTATTGTTCACCAGGACACTGGCTGGTGGGGTCCGTGGCAGACAAGAGATTGGGACCCATGTTTCATAAAGGTCTGGCTTTGCTTGGATCGGCGATGGAGCGGGAGGAAAAGGAAAAAAGGTTACCTTGTCCAAAGGAAACGTGCAAATTGTGGTCATCGAATCTGCGCATTGTAATCACTTTCTTATATTCCTTCCGTTTATTAATGGTTTAATTTGTCTACATTCGTATGTATCTAGTTAAGTATATAGACTAAAATGCATTTATATAGAAAAAATAAAGTCATTTATAGACCAAAGGAAGTAGAGAAAAATCTCTAACAAGCCTATACTCATAACCGAAATTATCACACTAAATTATATGATCTCGGTGTTAGAAATAATAGGCGAAATCATTAGACCCATGTGTGATTTTAGATTTTCCCTAAATCTCAAAGCTCATGTACGTGGAAGTCCATATGTAATTTGGCCTAAGTTGGTGGCATCTCATATATGTGTGGCAAGAGCAGTGGGAGCTAAAGTTTAGTCCACATGGGAAGTTGAAGGAGAGTTGCACCACCTTATAATGTGGAGTGTTGCACCACTTTGTAAGTGAGTGACAATAACAAAGCTACACGTGCGCTCCTCCGAAGTCGCTGCCGCTCGCACAGACGCTCGCCTCATCACGGGTTGCGGGTTGCGGGAATCTCGGCGAGATGAGCTTTATTTTGCTGCTCAGGAAACCAATCTAGGGTTTTGCCAGTAGGTCTCCGGAACCACTCGCCTTTGTGATCCTATACACGAGAGGGCGAATAAGTTTTTTGGGAAGCGCTCTGCGCGACTGCTCAAGTTCGTCACCATGGCGCGTCTTCCCGGTCGTGAAGCCGGACCTACTGCACGTCGACTTCTTCAACAGGCTACTGCACCAATAACGATTATATCAACAACCGATCAGTATGTACACCGTCATCAGATCTGTTGTTTTACTATGGCTGTTAGTGCGTATACTCTGCTACTGTTCATGTTGATCAATACATCTAGTATGTTAGAGGTTCACGTGATTGTAGTTGTTGTTGTCATAATTTATATTTTGGAATTAATCGTGGAAATTATGCCTAATAATCCAACAATCCAAAAACCTTATAATAGGAAATTTCCTAAATTAAACATGGGACACTTGGCCGATGCTATGAAGCCGGAAAAGTTTACCGATGTTCATTTTAAGAGGTAATAGTATAAGAGCACTTTGTGGCTGCAAGCTCTGAAAGTATTCGAGGCTAGTGAGAGTTTACCTGAAGGAAGTACATCTGACGAGGTTTAGAATAAGTTCAAGGAAACCAATCTTCCTTTTGTGGGATGCGTTCTGAGTGTTCTTGATAACAAGCTGTTTGATGCGTACATGCACATCAAAGATGGAAAAGAGCTCTAGGAGGCACTGAACGCTAAGTTCGGTGTAGCAGATGCTGGCAGTGAGCTGTACATGATGGAGAACTTTCATGATTACAGAATGGTTAACAATTGTTCTATAGTTGAGCAAGCTTATGAGATACAGTGCTTCACCAAGGAGCTTGAAATCCTCAAGTGTATTTTACCCGACAAGTTTGTGGCTAGGTGCATTATTGCAAAGTTGCCTTCTTCATGGAGGAACTTCGTCATAACTCTCAAACACAAGAGACAAGAGATATCGATTGAAAACCTGATAGCGTCTCTTGATGTTGAGGAGAAGGCTCGGGCTAAGGACACTACTGAGAAAGGAGAGAGTCATGCTACTGCTAACTATGTGCAGAAAGAAAAATCCTTCGGCAAGAACAGAGGGGACTATAATCCCTCGTTCAACAAGCCTGAAAAGACTACAACCTTCAAGAAGAAGAAGAAACCAAACAAGGCCGAGCTATATTGTTATTCATGTGGAGAGCTCGGTCAATTTTCCAAGGACTGCCTAGAACATGCATATCGCAGAGGGAAAGGTGGAAAGACTATCAACGTCATGACCGCTAGCAACACTTATGGGTATGGTAATTTATTTACTGTTCTTTCAGTATTTCAATCACCATGTTGGTGGATTGATACGGGTGCTAATGTTTATGTGTGTGCTGACATATCTATGTTCACTTCTTATCAGGTCGCTCGGGATTCATCCGTCCTAATGGGGATTGGATCACATGCTTCTGTTCGTGGTGTTGGCACAGTGGATCTGAAGTTTACTTCCGGAAAGATCGTGCAGCTGATGAACGTGCAACATGTCCCTACTGAAAGGATAGAGATGTCGCCTAGAGGGGGGGGTGAATAGGCAATTTCAAAACTATTACAGTTTTGGCTTGATAGAATGCGGAATTAAACTAACGTTTATTTTACAAGCACAAAACCTAAACACTCTAGGCTCAACTAAGTGCACCAACAACAAGTTAAGCTAAGCAAGATAACACAAGATAAATATACCACAAGTGATAAACAAGATATAAGTACTTCAAGATCGATGGCTATCAGAAGGAAAGTAAGCTCGGGTATAGAGATAACCGAGGCTCGCCTTGGAGAGGTGTGGGATTCCACAAAGGATTTCCCAACGCCACGAAGGATCACCTTCTTATCCGAGTCTATCCCACGAAGTAATAGGCCCTTTCCTTATGGCTAGCTTTTCCTCCACTCCGGAGATGGCAAGCTCCACAACCACTTCACAAGCTCCATGAAGGAGAAGCCCGTGTCTCTTCACAATCTTCCACGAAGAGGACACTGCGACACCAACCATGAATCCAACTAGGAGTTCACCCTCCAAGAGTAACAAGATCACGGTCTCTCACTCGAACAAATCGTAACGGAGAGCTCAACACTTATGCAAGAATGCAAAGCAAGACCACCAAGGGTGCTCAAATTCTTCACTCTCAAATCCCACCAAAGTAATAAGTGCTAGGGAGGAATTAGAGAGGAATAACAATGGTGAAAGTCAAAAAATGACTCCAAGATCTAGATCCAATGGGTTCCCCTCACTAAGAGGAGGAATTGATTGGTGGGGATTGTAGATCTAGATCTCCTCTTCCAAAACCCTAAAAAAGATGCAAGAATCAGAGGAGGGAAGGGGGAGTAAGCAAGCTCAAGAGGTTCAACAATGGAGGTCAATTTCGTGGTAAAGAACACTAAAAAACGTTGGGGGAAGAACCCCCTTTTATAGGGGAAAGAAAATGACCGTTGGAAGAAATCTGTGCGAACTCGGTTGAAAGTTCGGTTGGACCGAACCTCACACCGGATGGTCCGGTTGCTGGACCGGAAAACCGAACTTAAAACCGGGATTAGGTACTGACCGCAGTATCGGATAGACTCGGTATAGCAAAACCGGAAATTCTGGTTTAAGACCCGTTTTTCCGGTCCTGGAATCGGACCACCCGGTCTGGGAGCCGGTTGAACCGAATCCACAAACGGGATAAAACAGGCTTCACGAAAAACGCAATAAATTTTGCATCCAGACTCCGATTTCGATGATCTTGGGCTTGTTTTGACGAGGACAACAAGATCTACAATATTGTGCAGAGAAACATCATATACCAACAAAGGAGGATAGAACCAAATGAAGAAAGTTAAGAAGTCTCCCTAAATAAGAACCGATAAAACCTTCAAACTCGAAAACGCCATAGAAGATGCATACGGATTCCGTTTTCGATGAACTTTGGCTTGTTGAAGAGCTATAAACAAGATCAAGAACCTGACATGGAGTAATACCAAGAAGCAAAAAAATAGGAAGATTCAATGTATGCAAAGGATTGAGCTCCGTATGACAATATGATCAAGTTACCCAACCGAAAGCCCCTCTTGATAGTGCGGATATCTATCCTATAGCCCGGTATCCCAAAAACCACCTTGATACCGGTAAAAGAAAAACCTAGCAAGTCCATACCTTTGCCTTACGCATCCCGCTTGATCTTGATGAAAATGCTTCAAGCTCCACCCAAGCCGGAATGCAACACTTGATCATTGTTGCTTCATGAAGACTCCTAATTTTCTCCCCCATACACCACTATGGGATAGATTCATTAATACATGTATTCAGATGTCCATTATCACCAATATGGACGGCAAGCTTCAATCAAATGATCTTCTCGAGATGCTTATCTTGAACTTGCCCTTCTCAACCTTGATGACGATCACCAGTTGATGTCATCCTATCATGGGATATATAAGATCTTCACTTTTGAAGCATGCCCATGGAAAGATACCTATCTCATATAGAAAACGTAAAGGCATATATATATAATGGGTTAGTTCATGATGCATAATTGACAAGGCTTACCATACCACAAGACCATGTAGTACATTCTTTAGGCTTCATGTGTTGACCAACTTGAAATCACTCTTTGTATTGGTCAACCAAGTATCTTCTCGTGCTCCATCTCAATATATTAAGGTACATAAATAACTCTTCATTTGATTACATGGTCTAAATCTTAGTCAACCATAGCTCAACCAATGAGGCTATCATGACACCTACTAGAGCCATATCTTGAATTCTTATATTGAGATCTGTAAGATCCCTCCCTTATAAAGGTAAGGATCCATGTGATTGCAATGCTAGTCCCTGGATCAAATGCTAGCATCCACAGTTTAAGATGAAGTACACAGAAACAAAGGTCATTATTACATCGTCATTCCAGAGATAACATAGTCTTTTACAACTCCATGGCCATAGGCCTAATACAAGAGTTTAATCATAACAATATAAATAAAGTCTTCATCTTCATGTGCCACAGGCAAGCATGTTGAGTGTAGACTCATAACCCCTAATCATCATCAGAATAACCTGCAACATCACAAGTTATAGCCACAGTGGGTCAATACATTGGAATAGTATTGGCAAGTGATACCTTAGTAAAATATTAGCATATAGATACTACATGAATTTGGATAAGTGTAGCTTAGGCTTTCTTTGCTCAAAATACGTTTTACCTATTAGTTGAAAACACTAAGTTTTTCTTTGGAAAAACTTTCCCAAGGAACCACCAATAGAAATTGGTGAACCTTCACCCTTTTTCAACCACAAGTTTTAACTTAGAAAATTGGGATGACGAGATTCTTGATAGCTTCCATGTCTTGATGCTCAATTTTTCCAATACCAGGGACATGGCTAAGTACTTAGATTCTTCCATCTGCAGAGGTTGTACACTTTCCCCACAAGACTTGATTTTCACCAAGACAGGACCTTTTAGAAGCCTTCCCTTAGACCAAAATGGACGCGCTCCAAACCTATCATTTCCCCTACCACGAACTGTCCATTTTGCTAAGTTATTGCAACCTATATGATCCAGGCAGAGCCCATAATGCCATGTGGCTGCACTAGAAGCTTCTTAACATTTGGCATCTCAAATCCCTTTGTTCCTGGGTGGCTTTCCACAAGTGAGATACACAAGGTAAACCATAGAAATGGGCCTTGTGTAACCACTCAACACAAACCATTCTTTCCATTCCACCCAGATGTTTCATTCACTTAGTTGTTTTATTAAGCAAAACATTAGTCAAAGACTTAGAAATATTTCTCATAGCATGAATATATAATCCACCCTTGGTTGCTACTAGCTAGGCTAAGCATGTCAATATCAAGTGTCACATCCCAAAATTTTCCAAATTTTGAAATGTGAAAAATAAATAAACAAAATAAATAATTGATGAAATTTAGGGTGAAAAGAAACTTTTTGATTTCAAATGGAAACATCAAAACCTATTTGGATCAAATAAAATCCTAAAGGGATTTAAAAAGATAAACAAATAATAAATAAAGTTATAATAGTTGGAATCACCATTTTTGGATCTTTAAATAAAAAGATATGGTTTTTATAAGCAAAGGTAGAAATAATAAATAAGGACTATTTTTAAAGAGTCAAATTAAATCTTGGCCAAGCAAATGAAATAAAATATTTCTGTTTGATAAAAAGAGTAAAGGATTTATTAATATCCAATTTTATTTAAGTAAAGGCCTTTTCCATTTTAAATAAACATTAAAACTTATTAAAGTATTTTAAATAAAAATTCCAAGTGTTTTGTTTTTCAAATAAAACTTACTGAAAAGGTTTTGGTAATATTTAGATTTCAAATAGAGTTTTTAAATATATTAAATCCTATTTGAAATAAAGACTAATATTTATTTATTTAATTATTAATAGATCCTAAAAGAATAAAATAATTATTCTATTTTGGACTTTAGAATATGATAATAAACAGAATTAAAACATACCCAAAGTTTGGTGGTGGTTTGAATTCAAATGGAGTTTGAATTGTTTGAATTAAAATCAAAACAGAAATTCAAAAAAGAAAAAGGGAAAGCATTCAGTATAAAAAAAATGAAACTAACTCAACCCATCTGGACCAGCCCAGCAGGCCCAGCAGCTAGCCCATCTTCCCCTCCCCGCAGCGAAGCGTTTTCCACTCAACCTCCGTCAACACCCGGATTTTTAATCCCAGATTCCTGTTATGCCATACATCGCAATCCCAGGATTACCATTTTTGCGAGACATAACAGAATTGGATACCATAGTACATCATCCATTACAAACCATACATAAGTTCTTACACAAATAGGGATCTCATGATCCAGTTCTTAATACAACTTCAAGCAGTGGAATACGTAATAATAACGGTAGCGTAGGCGAAGCTCCATCTTCTGGGTCACAGGCAATGCTGACGATGGGAGATGATCCTAGTTGTCGTAACCTTCCTGGGGTCCATCCTCCAGGTACTCCTCTTCATAGTCTGGCCACGGGAATAGCCAGGGACAAAGCCATGAGTACTCTTTAAGTACTCGCAAACTAATACTAACAAGTGGAAGGGGTTTTTGATAATAGGACACTAGGCTCTAGGGTTGTTTTGCAAGAAGCCAGATTTACCTCTACTAAGTTCAGAAATAAGAGAAGCTAGTCACATTTTTATAACACCTAAATGGGATCTTGTAACTCATGTCACAACTCTGTTGTGGTCAAGTCAAAGTCTCACTTCCTTTCACAAATGGCCACTCCAACTGTCCATAACCGCGGACGCGGCTATTCGAATAGTTTGACACTCTACAGAGATTGTACACTTTCACCACAACATTCGATATATCCTTCAGGAACAAATCCTGAATTCACCATACTCAGTATGCGGATAATCAATCCTAACCTTTCAATTACACGCCCTAGTATAAGCACCTCTCCTGTGAGTTTGGCCTCCCAACCATGACCAACTGTCATCTTGGGTACTGCACAGGTGGACAATCTTCACAAGGTAGCCTCAGCTCAGACCTTGGCCGTGAGGGAACTAATACTAAGGTATATAAGTTTCCTGTTAAGCCCTACCCAATTCTCGGGTATTGTGGTTGTACGATAAAATTGGAATGGTATCGCATCCAGACAACCATCAGTTTTATAAAGGGCTAAGGCTCCTGCCACAACATTTTCATCACCATAAATCATCTGGTGTTCGGAAACACATGTCCAAAACATTTCAATAGAATGATCCATCATTCCAAGGTTTTCATAACCATTTTTCCACCAAGTATTCCCATCTAAAGTTGATCAAGTTTTATGCTTAGCACTAGCCTCTACAAGTGGGGGTAAGTACTCATGAGGGGTGGTAAACAAGTGGAGTTTCAACTAAGTTCAATCTCATGCCTTAGGATGACATCAAGATTATCTAGCTTAGGCCAAATTTTATGCTCTTTATGCAACCTTCAAATATCTTTATAGTATCTACAATTCACTGAAGTAAACTTTAAGTAATAGCTTTGATAAAGAAATAAAGTAATAAGCTTGTAAGTAAAAACTAGGATTGGTTTATCAAGTGGGTAGGATCATCTATGCTTAAGGCATATAGTTGGCATGGTGACAAGCAAGTATTGGCTTGCACAGTATCAGTATTAGCTTGCTAAATTGCAAGTGTTAGCTTGCACATTCAACTAGTAGCATTAGGCTTGCCTTGTGTAGAGCAGTGGTTGAAGTTCTCCTCGGCTTCTTCTTCTTCGTAATATCCTCCTTCCTCCTCGTATCCTTGGTCGGTACTAGCGTCTATGAATAAATACGAGGTACACAATCACCAAACAATACTTAACTACTTGCAATCATCACACAAAAGGGTCCTATAGATGATCTAGCATCATCACTAACATTACAAGATTAAAGCTTGGTTTAATTCCTTTTATTTTTAGAAAAGTAATTTCTACTCATTGAAAAACTACTTAAGATTTAATATTCTCCAAACCAAACATGGGGTCATGTTGACACATGTCATCACCACATATTTTAGTCCATGTGAATGTGATTTAAAGTGGTCTCACAATTTAATAAGGTTTTACCCTTTTATTTTAATTAAATAAAGTGACTAGAAATGCCTATGTAGCATTCTTTTATTACTTGAACATTATTTCTATAAGTAAACCTATATATTTTTATATATTCTGAAAGGTATGGTTAAATGTGATTTTTGAGAGTTGGAATCAACTCAAAAGCTATTATGGTTTTAATTTGAAAAATGTTGGAATGCAGAAAAGCTTCTGCCTTGTTAATTTTTACCAAGGATGATCTAAAGATCCAAATGACTTGAATCCAACGGGCTTGGATTCAGCATTCCCAGACCTTTCTAAAAAAATTGGTTCCATTCAATTTGGTTCACTGAATCGACCTGGGTTGATTTTTGAAACTGGGTACAGAAGTGTGTTTGAAATAAAATGGAAAAGGTTAAATTCAAATAACTGGGCTGCGCGGGAAGTGATACTGGGCCGGCCTGCTAAGCACAGCGCTTACGCGGGCTGGTTAAGTGGTTGTCCCCATGCGTCAGTGAGACGAGGGGGTGCGAAGCGGTATGGGGCGATGTGGTGCGTTCGATCTGGTTCTAATCCAACGGCTGAGGATCATCGTCGACGTTGGGCAACGCCGGCGAGACAGAAACCTAGCGCGGCCAGTGGGGGTCGTTGGGGGCTCACCGGGTTCAGGCGAGGGTCGGCGAGGCGGGCGAACGACGAAGTCGACGACGACGAACCTCCTGGTACCGGAAGCTTCTCCTGGGGCGGCTCCAATCGCTGGCCCCCTTCTTCTCCAGCAGCGGCAAACTCCGGTGAAATTCCGGCGAAGTGGTGCTCGCCTTGCTCCGGGAACGGGGTGGCACGATCAGTGAGGAGAGGGGAGTGAGATGGTGTGCTCAATTCTGCTGGGGGTGGCCTCTATTTATAGTCGCGACGACGAGACCAAACGGGATGGGAAGGCGATGGTGGTGACATGGCTACGGGCGGCTAGAGGCATGGCCGGCGGTGGCGATCGCTTGGTGGTCTCCTGGCGATGCTCTACGGCTTTAATGCGCGCGTAGGGGTGGTGCGGTTTGGTCTGGAACGCGCGATGCTCTGCACGACAAAGGCAGCGTCTTCGACGGTGAGCGGTGGCTGTGCGTCATGGGGCGGCGAACGGTGATGTCTGGTGGTCTCCTGGGTCGGTGGCGATCATGTATGCACGCGGCGAGGGCGGCGCGCGGTCTGTGGGCGTCGATCGAGTGTGGCGCTCTAGCGCATGCTCGGCATGGTTGCTGGCGAGCTGGGTGCGGTTCGTGCGTGTGGTCCAGGGTTTGGCAACGCTCGCGGCTGGGACAGGGTGTGGCGGTGGACGGTGGGCTGCCTCCTAGACAAGGTTGGCATGGCTAAATCTCCTCCTAGCTTGCTGTCTCCACTGGGGTGGCATGGTGAGCTTCGGCTGTTCACCATTGATTTCATTGCCCAGCTTACAGTGAGTCTAGTGCTTGGTTTAACTTGCTAGATGATCTACTGAGATGGTTGTGAGATAGAGAGGGAACAAGTTAGGCTTCAATCACTGCTCACAATAGTGTTTAAGATTTTGATGATTTGTGTCTGCAATGTGTTTGATGAAATGGCCGCAAGAATTCAAGTTTTGAATTTTGAAAAGATTTTTGGTGGGTGAGCTAGGTTGGTGCTGGTGAGTCTGAGATGCTTGGGTTTTGAAAGTTGATCTTGTTTGAGTGGTTTTTGAAAAAGTGGGATCTTCCCATATGATAAAGATTCAATTTTGAACTGTCCTTTAAACTATGCATTTAAATGTTTCTGGATGATCACAAAGTGGGCCTTGATACTTTGTTATGAGTACAATCAAGGGGGGGAAAAGATCCAGAAAAGTTTCTGTTAAGTTCTGAAAGTTTGAGATAGCCAAAGTAGGCATGGGAGTTAAATTGGTCAAAATGACCATTCCCTTATTTTATTTGTTTTGATTTACTTGTCTTTGAGAAAAGTTTGGGAATTGTTTAGATGATGTTTATTTCACCTAAGCATCCATTTACAAGCAAAGGAACACACAAACAAGTTGGTTTAAAAGAATTCAAAATGAAATGCATACTCACATGCATGCTTTCATATTTTTATTTAGCAAAGTTTTTGTTAACCCTAAATTTGATGATTAGAGTTTGATGATCCAAGTTTAGTATTTTTGGGATGTTACAACCTTGCACCCGCCCAGTCACTGACGTAGAGACCCCACTCTCTCTCCCTCTCTCTCGCAGACAGCGCGTCCCCACGCCGTCAGATCTTCGTCTTCACCTACGACGACCACGCCCTCTCTCCCTCGGCCGTTTCTGATCTTAATTCAATTGCTTAATTCGAGTAACTCCGCGAGTAATTTGCCCCATGACCACACCCTCTTAAACGCCTCGCCCTCCTCTCCATTTCCCCGCAGACACTACTCCCCCTCGGCCACCAGGCTGTTCCAATTGGCCGTTGCAAACTTCTGCTCCGACGAGCTACTCCGGCGAAATCCTGGCAACTCCGGCCACCTCTCCACTCCCTGGCACCACTATCTTGCTCCCCATCGTCAGGCGCACCTACCAGTAGCACTAGCTCGCTCGTGCGCGCTCCGAAACGTCGGCAAGGACCACCACCTGAGCAACCCCGTGTCTGCCATCGCTCCGGCAAGCTCCCCCGGTGAGTACAGACTGCCCCAGTACCTCCCGATGATGCTTCCATGATCCCCAGCACTGTACGCATCTAACCGCATGCTTTGTTTTCCTTAGCGCGCTCTCAAACCCCGCCTCCGACGATAACCAGACGAACCCGACGCCGACGCCGTCTCCGGTGAGCAATTATTCGGGAACCAGAGCGCCCCTCGACGAACTGACCACACCTTGAGCACCACCGCGACGTTGCGAATCCGGTGAGCCTCTCCTCCCCTTCTCTCGCTTCCTAGAATGGCCGGACCACCTTAGACAGAGCGCTCCGCCGCTCGCCGCCGCGCCAGCGCCGCCCGTTCCTGGTCGAGCTGCTGTACACCGTTAGACCTCGATCTGGTGGCTACGAATAGATTCACTTAGCGAACAGGTATGGCGCGATCTGAGCCGTGCGATGTGTTTTAAATCCAACTGCCCACAGAGCGTGATCCAGCCGAAGCGGTACCGTCCAATAGGATAGCGCCACGTGTTCCGAGTTGAATTAAAACAGAAATTTTGATCTATTAGATATGCAAACTTGCAAAATTCATAACTTTCAATCTACACGTCCAAATTTTGCAAATTTTATATCATTGGAATCAGCAAAACAAGTACTTTGCAACCATGCACTTTGTTTAATGTTTTGCTTCTGGAAAATTGGTTGAATTTGCAGAAACTTGTGTAGGCATAATTTGAATATAAAAATTGTTCTAGATATATTTTTAAGGTGAAATCTTTGCTAAATGGTTTGTTTTGAACCTACTGACCATAGGAACCAACTTATGGATTTAAAAATGTATTTTGTGAATTTAAGGAATAAATATTTGAATTAGAACATTTCTAGTCAAATAAAAATATTGTTTAAGTGTTAAAAATACTTTTTGAGTAAAATCTTGGGAAAATGACTTGAGTTAAACTCTCTGACCCTAAACACCAAGTTTTGAGAATTAAAATATATTTGATGAACCCTATGAAATTATTACTTTGCTAAAAGATATTTTCAACAACAAAAAATATCACCTTAGCATAATATTTGGTTTATGAGGTGGAACCTTTTGCAAATGGTTTTACCACTTTTGTAAATGACCAATATGAGCTTTAAAATGTTTAGAGCCTAGTAGAAACCACTTTTCCAAATAAAACCATCTTTTGCATGATTGCATGCATTACCTTGTTTCTATTATTTTATGTGGTAAAATTGTTTGAATGCTAGTTGAATATGTGTTTGCTTGATTGAATTGTAGTGAAGTTAGAAGAGTGTGATATTTGCAAGATCAAGAAGTGAACCAACATTCTCTACTAAAAAGGCAAGTGACACTATCATCCATGTCCTACTATTTTCACTACACTTAGTGGTATTTTTGTAGTATGCATGATAGGGCTACTATGTTATTATGATATGCTATGTCCTATTAGGAAATCCATCTTACTTAGTGGAAACATCATAGATGTAGTATGCTTAGCCCTGCTATAGACTTGGGGTGGAATACCATATCATGATTATATGAAGTTGGAAATATATGTTTTATATAATAAAACAAGTACTCAATGAACCACCTGGGTGGAATAAGGATACTCACTTTTGAAAAAGGTGGCAACAAAGGGAACCAAGTTTATATGGCTATCTTTTTGTATGTTCACTAGAAGAAAACCACCCAGGGACTTAGAGATTGAACATGTTTCTCGTACAGTGGCTTCCGTGTACAGCCACATGCTAAATGGGCTCTGGCTTAGTCAACTACATAGTGGAAGACCCATGCATTGGCATCTTCAGGTTAACTAGAATTATGTGTGGAAATATATCCCTACATTGGTGCCTGGTAGACAAGCTAGCATTGTGTATTGGGAGGACTTCTATGGAAAGACTTTGTCACATTCTCGATCTGCCGGTACTCCATTTCATGAGTACTTATCCAGCGGCCACTGGTGGCGTCAAGACGAGATTGTGTCATGTGGGTAAAGTGTACAACTTCTGCAGAAGATCAAATTCTAAGTACTTAGCCGTGTCCCCGGTTACGGACAACTCTGAGCAACTAAGGCCTGAAGCTATGGAAGATCTCGACATTCCAATTTCTCAAAGTAAAACTTGATGGTGACAACAAGGGATTAGAAGCACTTGGAGTTTTCCAAGGAGTTCAGAAAGATTTGACAAAAGATCAAAACTATTTTGAAAAGATAGGATAAAACTATATTGCTTTCTGCAAAAGAGCCTAAACCCTACTTAGCCAAATATGCATGTAATGATAGGATCCACTTACTCTACATAATAGTGAAACTTGCCAATACAATTCAAATGTATTGACCCTTGTGGCTGCAACTTATTATGTTGCAGGTTTGTTTGATGTTAGTGAAGTGTGTTGAATAGGATTACAAGTCTACAACCAACATGATTGCCTGTGGCACTTTGAAGATGAAGGAGTCCATGCTATATAGATATTCTTCTGCATTGTAATGTGATAGCCAAATGAGCTAAGTAAGATGTAATGAATTATTTTATCCTTGGTTATAAAGTTGTATTATGACCTTTGTTTCTTGACATTACATCTTAACTGTGGATGCTAGCTATTGATCCAGGGACTAGCATTGTAAACACAGGGATATCTACCTTATTAAAGGTTGGGACCTCTACAGCAAGTATCTTAACTTAGAGGAAATTCCAACATTACTACAACTAATATGATTTCCCAAACATAGCATATAGATACTTAGCAAAATAGTCATGCAAGTCCTATACAAAATATTTCTAATGCATAGTTAAAAATATTGGGATAAAAACATGAAGCACCACTTTCCTTGGTAGTTTGGGGAGTAGCAACAATCTTCACAACCACAATCACTATTAGCACCAAAATCTACACATAAATATTGGCACCAAAATCACATATCAAAATATGCAAGCAAAAATATAGGAATGCATGCAAATGCTATGTGATGATTTTCCAAATCAAACAAGACAAGTGAAACAGTACTAAATCATAAACAAGACAAATACACACTAAACAAACTTTATTTATTCCCTAAATCATTTTTCAAATATATTCTATACTCAAAATAAGCCTATAAATGTCTCTGCAAAAATAAATAATTTTACAGAAGCAAAACATTAAACACATTACATAAATGGATAGAATTCTTTCTCCTGATTCCAATGATATATAATTTGCAAAATTTGAACGTGTGGATCAAAAGTTATAATTTTTGCAAGTTTGAATCACTAATAGATCTAATTCAGATTTTTAAAACGAATAACAGGCCACGCGTCACGTCCTGATTCGTCCATACCGCTTCGCACGGATCGGCTGATGTGGTGCGTTGGATCTAAAGTGTATCGCACGGATCAGATCAAAAGATACCCCTTCGGGTTATGTTCTATCATAGCCACTGGATCAAGATCCTACGGCCGTTGATCAAACGACCAACAACTGGCGGCGCGCGGCGACGGTGAGCGGCGGCGCGCTCGGTTTACAATGTTGCGGCGGCTACTGGAAGCGAGGAAGAGATTGGGGAGGCTCACCAGACTCACGGAGACGTGCTGGAGCTCAACGTGGCAGTAGCTTGTCGAGGGGCGCACGGACACATCGGCAGGACCTCGTTGGAGTTGCTGGTGGCGTCGGGTGCTTGCAGATGAAGACGTTGCCGAGGCTCTGGATCACCCTAGCATGAATCATATGGGTCAGGAGGTGCGCAAGGCCATGGCGAACACGATAGCATCGAAGGGAAAGCAAGGGGCGGTCGCGTTTTACCTGGATTGCACGTCGGAGTCGAGCGGTGGTTCTGCCGCTTGCGGACGCGCACGGGGTCGGCGACCTGGGTCACGAGAAGGCAAATGAAAGGCATCAGGGGATGCACCAGAACATGCTGGTCATGCTCTTTGAAGCAGAGGCAAAGGGGTGGTCGATTCTCACCGGAATCAGTCGCCGGAGATCGTCGGTACAGCGGCGGTCTGAGCTCGATTGCGCGCAGCCTGGTGGCGGAGTGAGCGGGGAAAGTGGGGGAAAATGATCGCAGTGACGAGGGGTTTAAATAGCTAGGAGAGGGGCGAAATTTACGCTCTGAATCAATGGAATTTAACGCGTGTTTAAACGCGGCGTCTCTGGCGCGGTGGTAACAGCGGAGCAGTCATCGCGCGGTGATTGAGGATGACGATGATGGGGCAAGGTAGGACCAGGGTGTCAGAGGGTGGGTGTGCGCTGCTGCGGTGAGAAATAGAGGGAGAAGGAAGAGCCCGGGTGGGCTGTTTTGGCTACTGGGCCGAAAGGGTGGCGCCTAGCCGAGTTCTAATTCTTTTATCCTTTTCTATTTCTATTTTGATTTCCAGGAAACATTTTCAAAGGGGTTAAATAAGTTTGAATTCAAACCACTTCTGGATTTTTGTAAAGTGAAAATTGTACACATTTAGTTTCAGAACAATTTTGTACACTTTAAAATAATTTGGCACTTTGGAATTTTAAAATAAACAATGTTTTTACCCATTGCTAAATAAAGACAAAGAAATGGTTTAAATTTGTTTCTTTGTTTTGAAAACTTTGTCCAATCTTTGGAATTTATCAAAAAAACTCATGAACAACATCTTTGGTTTAAAACAAACAATCTCTCATAAGAGAGTAGCCTTGGATCAATGCCTTGCTTACATAAAATAATTGGCATTCAAAATGCTTCTGTTTTTGTAATGACTTTGCAAAAGATCCTAATATGATTATGAATGCATGAATGATATGCAAGCTTTGGAAACATGATTTTAGGGATGTTACAAATCTAACCCCCTTAAGGTGAATCTCGCCCTCGAGATTCGGATTGGCTAGCAAATAGGTGAGGGTGGTCTTTCTGAAGATTATCTTCTCTTTCCCATGTTGCTTCTTCTTCGGAATGATGGTTCCACTGTACTTTGCAGAACTTGATAGTCTTTGTCCGAGTAACTCTTTCTGCAGTCTCAAGAATCTTGATAGGTTTTTGTTCATAAGTGAGATCACTTTCCAATTGTACCTCCTCCAAAGGTATAGTATCTTTCAAAGAAGTCTCTTCCATCTCTGGATGGCATTTCTTTAGCTGACTCACATGAAACACATTGTGAACGGAAGACAATGATTCTGGTAACTCAATCTCATAAGCTACTTCTCCTTTACGACTCAGAATCTTGAACGGTCCAACGTATCTTGGGGCCAATTTTCCTTTGACTCCAAATATCTTCACTCCACGGAGTGGTGACACTCTAAGATAAGCTCTATCACCCACTTCATAGGTGACTTCTCTACGCTTAGGATCTGCGTAGCTCTTCTGCCGGGACTGTGCTATCTTTAATCTGTCCTTTACTAGCTTGACTTTCTGTTCAGCCTCTTTGATTAGTTCTGGTCCGAACAAATTTCTTTCTCCCACACCATTCCATAGCAATGGGGTAGTACACTTTCTCCCATAGAGAAACTCAAATGGTGCCATCTCAATACTGGCTTGATAGCTGTTGTTATAAGAGAATTCTGCGTAAGGCAGGCTTTCATCCCAACTAGCTCCATAGTCTAGGGCACATGCCCTCAACATATCTTCTAGAATCTGGTTGGTCCTTTCTGTCTTTCCATCAGTCTGGGGGTGAAAAGCAGTACTGAATTCCAATGTTGTTCCCAATGACTCATGCAGTTGCCTCCAGAAATGAGAAGTGAATTGAGTTCCTCTATCAGACACAATACTCTTGGGTACTCCATGCAGACACACAATCCTATTCATATAGATCTTGGCCAACTTAGCACTTGTGTAGGTTGTCTTCACGGGTATGAAATGAGCCACTTTAGTGAGGCGATCCACTACTACCCAAATAGAATCATATCCAGACCTGGTCCTTGGCAATCTGGTGATGAAATCCATGCCAATCTTGTCCCACTTCCAATCAGGAATAGGTAGTGGTTGTAACAATCCTGCTGGTTTGTGATGTTCCGCTTTCACTCTACTACATACATCACACAAAGCAATATGTTCGGCAATGTCTTTCTTGAGATTATTCCACCAAAATCTTTCCTTCATGTCCATGTACATTTTTGTGTTACCCGGATGAATGGAATATGGTGAGTTGTGTGCTTCTTGTAGAATCAGTTTCTGAAGTTCCGGATCTTGCGAAACGCAGATACGTTTTCCATACCACAAAGTACCTTGTTCGTCTTCATGGAATCCTTTTGCCTTTCCTTTGCCAATCTTTTCCTTAATCTCTTCAATTTCTTTGTCTGTCTTTTGGGCTTCTTTGATTTTGTCCAACAATGTGGGTTGAACATCCAATGACATGAGATGTCCCTCAGGCACAATCTCCGATCTGAGGTCTCTGAATTGGGCACACAGATCATCTGGCAACTCTCACTTAGTAAGGCTATTCACAAATACCTTACGACTTAGAGCATCTGCTACAACATTTGCTTTACCGGGGTGGTATTGCAAAATTAAGTTATAGTACTTGATGAGTTCTAGCCATCTTCTTTGTCTCATGTTGATTTATTTCTGAGTGAAGATATACTTCAAACTTTTGTGATCTGTGAACACTTCACATCGCTTTCCCAAAAGATAATGTCTCCATGTTTTGAGTGCATGGACAACACAGGGTAACTCCAAATCATGAGTAGGGTAATTTACCTCATGAGTTTTGAGTTTTCTCGAGGCATAAGCCACAACTTTCCCTTATTGCATTATAACAGCACCTAATCCATGATGAGATGCATCTCAATACACTTGGAAATCTTTCTCCAAATCTGGTAGACATAGGACTGGTGCTGTCACTAGCCTCTTTTTCAATTCCTGGAAACTGAGTTCACATCCTTCAGTCCAAGCAAATTTCTTGTCTTTCTTTAGTAACTCCGTCATTGGCTTAGCTACCTTGGAAAAATTCTCAATGAATCTTCTGTAATATCCTGCTAAGCCAAGGAAACTACGAACTTCCTTCACTGATTTAGGCATTCAGTTACAGCTGACACTTTTGCGGGATCAACTGCTACACCATCTCCTGACACAACATATCTAAGAAATCCAACTTCATTTAACCAGAATTCACACTTGCTGAATTTGGCATACAACTTATGCTCTCTAAGCTTCTCAAGTATCAAACGCAAATATCCTTCATGCTCTTCTTTGCTTTTGGAGTAAATCAAAATATCATCGATGAAAACGACAACAAACTTGTCAAGGAACTCCATGAACACCTTGTTCATCATATTCATGAAATAAGCTGGTGCATTGGTCAAACCAAATGGCACACGGTGTACTCATACAATCCATACCTAGTGGTGAAAGTTGTCTTAGGTATGTCTTGTTCTCTTATCTTAAGCTGAAAATAACCTGACCGGAGATCAATCTTTGAGAATACACATGCTCCTTCTAACTGATCAAACAAGTCATTAATTCTGGGCAAAGGATATTTGTTCTTGATAGTCACCTCATTGAGTGAACGATAATCTATGCATAACCTTTGACTTCTATCTTTATTTTCCACAAACAAGACTGGTGCTCCCCAAGATGAAGAACTTGGTTGAATAAATCCTTTCTACAACTGTTCTCCAAGTTGCTTCTTGAGTTCTTTCAACTCATCAACTGACATCTTGTAAGGTCTCTTTGCTATTGGTCCTGATCCTGGTAGCATGTCAATCAGAAATTCCACATCTCTATCTGGTGGCATTCCTGGTAATTCTTCCGGAAACACATCTGGATATTTCTCTCACAATTGGCACACTGTCTATGCTAACCCCCTTAAGAGAATTTAACTTACTTCCTTTTGATTCAAAGTTGGACTTGAATCTTATCCTCTTCTTTTCCAGGGTTGTGAGTGCGACGGTACGATTGGCACAATCTAGTACTCCTTCATACTTGGTCATCCAGTCCATTCCCAAAATTACATCCACTCCTTGGGAATCTAGGATTATTAGACTCACTGGAAACTTATGCTTCCCAAATTCTATCACTAGATCACGACATCCAAGACTTACTATCATATCTCCACCGGGAAAACTTACTTTTATTGGACACCCAATGTTTTCAGTTGGAAACCCATTTCTATCAACAAATGCTTTTGATATGAATGAATGTGATGCACCAGTATAAAAAAGAACAAGTGCTGGAATAGAATTGAGTTTGAACTTACCAGCCACAACATCGGACTCCTCATAAATCTCTTCCACATTGATGTGGTTAACCTGTCCTTTCTGGAAAGGGTTGGGCTTGTTGGGTCCTTCAACTTTCTTTTCTGGGCATTCATTTGCATAATGCCCCATCTTCTTGCACTTGAAGCATTCAACATGACTGAGATCCTTCTTGATAGGCTGACTTCCACTACCACTTCCACTTCCATTGTGGTGGCTCTTATATCCACCCTTGTGGTTCTTGTATTTGTTTTTATCATGACCACGGTGATGCTTGTTGTCATGATGGCAGTTGTGGCTGTGGTGGTTGTTGTATTGTCCATTTTTGTGGGATCCAGAACTCCCACTATCATCATGATGGGAACGTTTGTGAGACGATCCCGAGCTATGCTTGTCAGAGCTGTGCTTCCTCTTTCTGCTTTCAACTTGATTCATCTTGTTCTCCAAGATGGTAGCCTTGTCGCAAAGTGATTGATAGATGGGGACATAGGCCACAGATAACTGCAGGTTCAGTTCATCATTCAGTCCTCGAGGAACTTCTCTTTCCTCTTGGCATCGGTATCAACTTTATCCAGTGAATAACGCGCCAGATTGTTGAACTCCTCAATATATTCAGCCACGCTGTGGTGGCGCTTCTTCAAGTTATGAAACTCCTTCTTCAAACTCATCACTCCGGATGAGATGTGAGCTGTGGAAACCATCTTCAAAGATAGCCCATGTCACATCCTCAATGGGAGTGGTGATCTGGAAGTTATCCCACCAAGTAGCTGCTGGTCCTTCCAACAGGTGTGCTGCAAACCTGACTTTCTCCTCATCGGTAGAGCTGACAGTTACCAAATCCTTGTTCACCGAGCGTAGCCAATCATTGGCCACCATGGGATCAGTGGTTCCTGAGAACTTTGCAGGCCTCAGTCTTAGGAATCTGGTGAGCATGTCAAATCCTGGTGGATTGTTCTGATTGTTGTTGTTGTTATTATTATTGTTGTTGTTGTTGTTCTTATTCTGATTCTGCATGAATGTGGTCATCATTTGCATCAGCTGTGCCTGTGCTGTCATCAGCTGCTGCATCTCGGGGGTGACATTATTGTTGTTCGGGTTGGGGTTGTCACGTCGAGGAGGCATCTGTGGTTTTCAATAAGGATAAGAATGAGATACCCATAGATGCTTAACATGCACAATACACCACATAGACAATCACCAAAACAAGCATCAAAATAACATAAGTTCAACGACATAAACAACAAGTTTGAAAAGCAAACACACCAATAGCAAGCCATCCACATGTTGGATGGTCATTGCGACTCAATAATTATAAGCATGGTAAATGATAGATAAATGAGTAGTCATCACTACTCCTCTGCATCAACCTCCTCATCAACAAGTGTAAGACCTGCATTCTCCATCGCGGTCTTGTATTCCTCGACATTTGTGGTCAAGGCCTCTATCTTGGCTTTGAGAGCCCTCTTCTGTGAACGAAGTCTCTCAATCACACCCTGCTGATGGACTCTAGTTCCGCATTCATCTCTCGAATCCTCTTGTTCCTATGTTGGACTCTTTTCTCTTGTCTCTTGAACTTCCTGTCCTGGCTCTCAAACTTAGCCTCCATTTCCTTGACTATCTCGTCTTGCTCCGCGAAGAGCTTGTCCTTCTCACGAAGCTTCACCTGGAGCTCGTCATTGCTAAGCATGACGTTGGTCCTATCAGTATATAGGTGCCTAAGAAGAACCTCTAGGTCCTGAAGGTACAGACGAATTGGCTCTGCCGTCCCTCTAGCAGCATCCTCGAACTCAATAGGCTCACCATCCTCGTCGCATCTTCCGAAGGCGTGAAAGTGAGTACCTCTCAGCTCCCGAGAGTGCCTCCCTAACAGACGCCCAAGTAAATCCTACATGACTACCTCTAGACCTCTCTCCCTGTCGTCATGCATAAGCTTGAAGGTGATAGCCTCCGTGGCTGGCTCAGTCTGGCGTCCTGGCTGAGTAACCTTGAAGCCCCAAAGGTCCTTCCTCTCAAACTTGGTGAGGGGAAGCATCATGATGCTAGGGAGCGGAAGGTTGCGCACACTAGTGAGCTCAATAAGACGAGTGCCAAAACGAGTTCCCTTGAACTCTTTAGCCGTGCTGATAGTAACATTAGGCATCTATTTTATAAGATAGAGAAAAGTTAAAATCAACTTCAATAGAGATCACATGCATATCTTTGGCAATCAAACACACAAGTCATGGCATACATAAATCCATTACAAGCATCCAAGGTTCAACTTAACTTAGACAAATTTTTGGAAATAAAAACGATAAGTGTGGTGGTCCAACTAGCGAAGTACATTACAATCCCATCTCACTTGCCAAGTTAGCTAACAGGGCATCCCTAGAGGCAATCTGTCGATCCTGATCACATGACTCCATTGCTAAGTCTATGATGTCCTCTCTTAAATGTTGGTTGGTAGCCTCTAACTCTTGGGCATGCTTCTTTTCTTCCCTAAGGTCATTTTGGGTGTTAAGCATTCTACACTTGAGTCTATCACCAAGCTCCTTGATGGCCTTCCAAGCTGCATCCCTTGTAGAGTCAAAAAATGTGGTATGCATCACTGAGTTGGTGACCATGCAGAATCCTGATTCCTTGTGGTTATCTTCCTTATTTTTGTACAAGTGAAGTTGCACCCACCAGTATTCCACTCCTTCATCCATCACGGGAAAACCTTTGTACACAGCTGCACCATGTATTCCCATGGCAACCATGAGGTCCTTGAGAGCCTTGGGGAATTCTGTCTCACACTCCAAGGTCATAGTCATGAGTGGTCCCTTCCTCACGGCTTCGTTGATGGAGTTCATCTACAAATAGAGATGAGAAAGAAGATTAGAAAAGTTTACGAGAAGAAAAAGACAAGTGTGGAAATTGTTGAAATTTTTTCCTTAGTGGATTCTAATCCAATCCTAGGGTTTTAATCCTACAGGCAACAAAGTGCTCTGATACCATCTGTAAGATCCCTCCCTTATAAAGGTAAGGATCCCTGTGATTGCAATGCTAGTCCCTGGATCAAATGCTAGCATCCACAGTTTAAGATGAAATACACAGAAACAAAGGTCATTATTACATCGTCATTCCAGAGATAACATAGTCTTTTACAACTCCATGGCCATATGCCTAATACAAGAGTTTAATCATAAAAATATAAATAAAATCTTCATATTCATGCGCCACAGGCAATCATGTTGAGTGTAGACTCATAACCCCTAATCATCATCAGATTAACCTGGAACATCACAAGTTATAACCACAGTGGGTCAATACATTGGAATAGTATTGGCAAGTGATACCTTAGTAAAATATTAGCATATAGATACTACATGAATTTGGCTAAGTGTAGCTTAGGCTTTCTTTGCTCAAAATAGGTTTTACCTATTAGTTGAAAACACTAAGTTTTTCTTTGGCAAAACTTTCCCAAGGAACCACCAATATAAATTGGTGAACCTTCACCCTTGTTCAACCACAAGTTTTAACTTAGAAAATTGGGATGAGGAGATTCTTGATAGCTTCCATGTCTCGATGCTCAATTTGTCCAATACCAGGGACATGGCTAAGTACTTAGATTCTTCCATCTGCAGAGGTTGTGCACTTTCCCCACAAGACTTGATTTTCACCAAGACAGGACCTTTCAGAAGCCTTCCCTTAGACCAAAATGGACGCGCTCCAAACCTATCATTTCCCCTACCACCAACTGTCCATTTGGCTAAGTTATTGCAAGCTATATGATCCAGGCAGAGCCCATAATGCCATGTGGCTGCACTAGAAGCTTCTTAACATTTGGCATCTCAAATCCCTTTGTTCCTGGGTGGCTTTCCACAAGTGAGATACACAAGGTAAACCATATAAATTGGCCTTTTGTAACCACTCAACACAAACCATTCTTTCCATTCCACCCAGGTGTTTCATTCACTTAGTTGTTTTATTAAGCAAAACATAAGCCAAAGACTTAGAAATATTTCTCATAGGATGAATATATAATCCACCCTTGGTTGCTACTAGCTAGGCTAAGCATGGCAATAGCAAGTATCTTAACTTAGAGGAAATTCCAACATTACTACAACTACTAGGATTTCCCAAGCATAGCATATAGATACTTAGCAAAATAATCATGCAAGTCCTATACAAAATATTTCTAATGCATAGGTAAAAATATTGGGATAAAAACATGAAGCACCACTTGCCTTGGTAGTTTGGGGAGTAGCTACAATCTTCACAACCACAATCACTATTAGCACCAAAATCTACACATAAAATATTGGCACCAAAATCACATATCAAAATATACAAGCAAAAATATAGGAATGCATGCAAATGCTATGTGATGATTTTCCAAATCAAAAAAGACAAGTGAAACAGTACTGAATCATAAACAAGACAAATACACACTAAACAAACTTTATTTATTCCCTAAATCATTTTTCAAATAATTTCTATACTCAAAATAAGCCTATAAATGTCTCTGCAAAAATAATCAATTTTACAAAAGCAAAACATTAAAAACATTACATAAATGGATAGAATTATTTCTCCTGATTCCAATGATATATAATTTGCAAAATTTGAACATGTGGACCAAAAGTTATAAATTTTGCAAGTTTGAATCACTAATAGATCTAATTCAGATTTTTAAAACGAATAACAGGCCACGCGTCACGTCCTGATTCGTCCATACCGATTCGCACGGATCGGCTGATGCGGTGCGTTGGATCTAAAATGGATCGCACGGATTAGATCAAAAGATACCCCTTCGGGTTATGTTCTATCGTAGCCAGTGGATCAAGATCCTACGGCCGTTGATCAAACGACCAACAACTGGCGGCGCGCGGCGACGGTGAGCGGCGGCGCGCTCGGTCTACGATGTTGCGGCAGCTACTGGAAGCGAGGAAGAGATTGGGGAGGCTCACCAGACTCACAGAGACGTGCTGGAGCTCAACGTGGCAGTAGCTTGTCGAGGGGCGCACGGACACAGCGGCAGGACCTCGTCAGAGTTGCTGGCGGCGTCGGGTGCTTGCAGATGAAGATGTTGCCGAGGCTCTAGATCACCCTAGCACGAATCAGACGGGTCAGGAGGTGCGCAAGGCCATGGCGAACACGATAGCATCGAAGGGAAAGCAAGGGGCGGTCGCGTTTTACCTGGATTGCGCGTAGGAGTCGAGCGGTGGTTCTGCCGCTTGCGGACGCGCACGGGGTCAGCGACCTGGGTCACGAGAAGGCAAATGAAAGGCATTAGGGGATGCGCCAAAACATGCTGGTCATGCTCGTTGAAGCAGAGGCAAAGGGGTGGTCGATTCTCACCGGAATCAGTCGCCGGATATCGTCGGTACATTGACGGTCTGAGCTCGATTGCGCGCAGCCTGGTGGCCGAGTGAGCGGGGAAAGTGGGGGAAAATGACCGCGGTGACGAGGGGTTTAAGTAGCCAGGAGCGGGGCGAGATTTACGCTCCGAATCAATGGAATTTAACGCGGGTTTAAACGCGGCGTCTCTGGCGTGGTGGTAACGGCGGAGCAATCATCGCGCGGTGATTGAGGACGACGATGACGGGGCAAGGTAGGACCAGGGTGTCAGCGGGTGGGTGTGCGCTGCTGCGGTGAGAAACAGAGGGAGAAGGGAGACCCCGGGTGGGCTGTTTTCTCTACTGGGCCGAAAGGGTGGCGCCTGGCCTAGTTCTAATTCTTTTATCCTTTTCTATTTCTATTTCGATTTTCAGGAAACATTTTCAAATGGGTTAAATAAGTTTGAATTCAAACCACTTCTGGATTTTTGTAAAGTGAAAATTGTACACATTTAGTTGCAGAACAATGTTGTACACTTTAAAATAATTTGGCACTTTGGAATTTTAAAATAAACAATGTTTTTACCCATTGCTAAATAAAGACAAAGAAATGGTTTAAATTTGTTTCTTTGTTTTGAAATCTTTGTCCAAGCTTTGGAATTTATCAAACAAACTCATGAACAACATCTTTGTTTTAAAACAAACAATCTCTCATAAGAGAGTAGCATTGGATCAATGCCTTGCTTACATAAAATAATTGGCATTCAAAATGCTTCTGTTTTTGTAATGACTTTGCAAAAGATCCTAATATGATTATGAATGCATGAATGATATGCAAGCCTTGGAAACATGATTTTAGGGATGTTACAAGATCACACTCTCAAGATCTTGATCATATCATATTCCTCTCTTCAACTCGATGATTTTGATGCCAATACTCAAGGTATATTTTTATCCGCATGGCATCCATACTTGAATCCAACACATGGACTACAAGCATGACCTATGGAATATTCCTTCATATAAAACTTAGTGGAAACATTAGACCATAGGGATTTTCATTAATCACCAAAACCACACATAGGGGCAATTACCCTTTCAATCTCCCCCATTTTGGTAATTGATGACAATCACAACAAGAGGGTTTATACAATGAATATTAGAAACAAGTACGCAGCTTATCCGAGAATAAGTTGTATACAAGAGGTTGTATTTGATATGGTTAAGTAACACAAAGATAGTGGCCCATATCAAAACTGATTCTACTCACATAAACTACAACTAATGCATGAGATGTGAGTAGAACCAACATATATAGAGCAAACTCCCCCACAATATATGCATGTGTGATGATCTTGAATTTCATTGCATACATTGTCAAGCATAACCTTTCGGAGAGTTTCCACTATATATACAACCATGCAAAACATAATAAAGATGAAATTCATGAAAGGCAAACACTTAAGAACAAACCAATCTTAAGTAGAAATCCATTTCCCTTAAAACCCTCTAAACTTCTCCCCCATTGACAATAAGTGCCAAAATGGATAACAAGGTTAGAAGGACAATATAGTATGAGTTCCTACACAAGGTGTGCATTACTCGTAATATGAGTGAAATCACATGCATATATCCAATGACGAACACCTAGAGGAAATCAAACTATATTGAGGATCAAGGATTGCTAAAAGGATAACAAGGTTAAGGAACTTCAACAGATGAAGAAAGCAATCGAAAGATCCAAATAATCAAATGGACAAATAGTGCTCTAAGTGAAATAGGGAAGCTCCCCAAGGTTTGTGCATAAATTAGTTGTTTCATTTGAATACAATATGCACAAACATGGAATCCTCACTCCCTCTACATTATTTAGAACACAACCAAGATACAGGGATTAGATATAAACCAATACACTTGTCAAGACAAGATTAAGTCCAAAAGAAACCAAATATGAGATATGAGTGTGTGAAGATGCAATAAAAGTAAACCAAGCACTCATAAATCAAGAGCTTACCAAAACCATTAAAAATCAAGAGGGTAAGAGTGATGGTCAGAAAAGAGCGAACATATCAAGGCGAGAGATTAACACTCTCGTGTATATAAGTTTCTAAGTGGAAAAAATGTGAGAATAATCCACAAAAAAACATCCACACAAAAGAGGTTAATAAAAAGAATACATGATATCAAAACAGAAGTCATAAGATATACCAAAAAGGATATTTTGCTTAAGTGCATATATAGCCCATGGCTCTATTTTATCTTATGGTATATCAATGAACATCACCAAATACAAACAAAAATCTCAAAACAATCACAATTAACACTAAGGAAACTAATTCTAGTTGGGATATTTTGAGAAAGGCAACAAGTATCAAAAGGAATGATTCAATGCAATTTCAACAATATTGCACATGAGAGTACCTTGAGGAATTGATATGCAATAAATTGCTAGAAGGCATATTTGGAATTTGTGAATCATGAACATGATTTTATATACTCCCCATTATATGGATCATCTCAAATTACTCACATAAGCAATAAGGATAGAGAAGTCTTTCAAATATACTTGCAAGAATCAAACATTTACAAACAAATAGATTCATGCCAGGATGCAACCTAAAAGAGATTAGATGGAATAATAGTATGCATGAATAAGATACTTGTTACCGAGATAGAAATGGTATGATATAGTAGATAAGAATTTTTAGATCATCCTAGCTTGGCTCCAATTATCATGGGGTGACAACACTTTCCTTATAAACGATGCAAGCATCCATTGCATCTCCAATGTACCTAAAATAATCATTCAAGTACATCTTGGTCCCCAAACTTATTGGGTCCAAAGTGGTTAGAATAACCACAACACATAGGATACACTCCATAAAAATATGTGCATATTTAGAGATGAAATTTGAATTTCATGCACATCTTAGACGTGTAAGGATTTGATGGAGTATACCCTATATATTGGATCAAAGAAAGCAAAACATGGTATAAGATATACATTTAGTAAACATGCATGCACGAGACTTTCAAGATCCAATGAACATATAATTTGGAAAAATCACCAAAATATTCAAGAAGGCATACAAGGTGTGAGAAAACACATTTGTTATCCAAAATATATCAAAGAATAAAATCAACACAAGATTTGTTCAACAAAGTTCCACAAATGAACCAAGAAAACACTATTGAGCATAAAATATGAAATAAAAACACAAATTCTCAAAGATTTATATCATTAAAGAAAATAAAATAGAGAAGAAAGAATGAGATAACAAACTCCCAAAAGAGCAAGGTTTCAACAAATAAACCAAACCCTTAACACTTTTCACAATGGCACAAGGTTCCAAGAAGAAAAGGTTTGTCTTCCACTAAAACACATTTGATAATAATCAAAAACATCATCAAAGAGATGATCAAAAGCCAAGGAAGACAATGGGAGCCACACCAAAATTTTGGAAAGAAAATAAGGCAATAAGAGGTGAACTCCAAAGTGGAGATGATCCACAAATGCTACCACACACAAGTATATCAATTGTCAAAGACAATGAGTGTATTGGAATACATTTCCGATGGTATATTGCATGGATATTAAAGATAAATCTTCACAATAAAAAGCATAGGATATAAATAAAAAGATTAAGCACTATGCAAAGATAGAGATTCTTGATAGCTTCAACTAGTCACACAATCATGCAAAGCAATGATTAAATAACTTGAAGAAAATGGTATCCCAAATAAGATATAGAGATATGTATTTGAGAAAGACCACACCAATAATTTCTTACTCAAACAAAGACCGAAAAAACGAGCAATAAAAGCTTCTAACAAAAATAGGACCTTGTTTGAGCTAACATGCCACCTAGAAACCAGATAATCAACAATATCAACTCTAAGTGGCACTACCTCATATGTTCACATTTGCTAGGATTGTGATATTCAAAAGAAGCATATTACCCCCCATAATGTGGTATTCATTTTTTCTTAATAACAGGCATAAACAATCTCACCTAGAGATAAATAATGGACATTTAGAATTTGAATTTCTCATGAGTATGATACACCACATAGTGACTAGATAAGCTTGCAATATCAATACTAAGTGGTAGTACTCATTTATACACATTTTAAGGTTTGAGAGATGCGTGAGGCATGTCACTCCCCCAAAATGTCACTCCCCCAAAGTGGGATGTTCCATTAACCACTCTAAAAGAGCAAAATAAGATATCATCAAGATGCATTAGAGGATCAAAATAAAACATATGAGTAAATTATGTGCCAAATACCTAGACATACTTGAATACACAAACTAATCAAGCATGAGGCACACCAAATACAAACACATACTTGGTACAAAACCAAAACATGTAAAGGGGAAAGTAACTTACAGTATAAATGAGTTAAGTACACGTTACCGTGAAGAGGCACATTGGATATAAGATAGGTAAAGAATAATCCTTATGACTTGGCTTGATCAAATATAATATATGAAGATCCCTTAATTCTTCATGAGTTAGCCAAGTCTCCAATGACTCCATAAACACCTATTGATCAAGTTTGAGCTAGCTGGTACCCAACCAAGTTGGGTCCTAAGAGGTTAGTCACAATAGGCTTGGCAACCAAAATGGTTCTTTTCTTGACACCACTTTGAGTTCCAACAAACTTGGAAAACACATTACCATCCTTATCCTTCCTAAGAGAATAATCATCATCACCAATGATAGGGTTAGATAAGGTACCGTTTGAACATGAAGAGGCAAAGTGCCCCTTCACACGACATATGTAGCAACAAGTGCTCCCCTTTCTCTTCTTCATTGATTTCTTGGCTTGGGGATCATTATCTTGATTCTTCTTAGGAAGTGGCCTAACTTCAACTTGGGCTTGAACATGAACTTGTGGCCACTTCCCTTGTTGCTTCTCACTCAAGTGCTTTTTCTTTAACGGACAAGATCTTACATGATGTCCTTCAACCTTGCACTTGAAGCAAATAATATTGGATGAAATTCTTGACTTGGTTTTGGCCCTTCTTCTTGTTTCTATTGGACTTGTTCTTGTTATTGGAGTTGAATCCAAGTCCACTTTTATCATTAGGGGATTTTTCACACTCAAGATATTATCGAGTGTGGATTTCCCTTCATGAATCTTTTCCAAGTCATTCCTTAATGAAGTGACTTAGGCCTTGAGCTCTTTGATTTCCTCTACATGGTTAGTAGGAATACAAGTACTTGAGTAAGTAGAATCTTCATTGTTAGAGCAACAAGGCAAATCAAGTAATCCAACACAAGGTTTATCAATAGTATGGTTAGATGGATTACTAGGACTAGCACATGGCAAAATAGCATTTTGAGTAGAAGTTGTGCTAATGTCCAAAAGAGGCTGACAAGATGTTACCTTAGTAATACTTGCCTCACGAGCTAACTTTAGCCCATCATGGGAGATTAGAAGATCATTATGAGAGCCTGAGAGCTTTTCATGACTTTCTTCCAATTTCCTATACTTGCTAGTTAGCAACTTAAGTTGAGCCCTTAGTTCAACGTTCTCCTTTAGGGTAGATGCTTCACAAGAAGTAGAGTTAGTAGCACAAGCATCATTAATATAATTTTCCTTTTCAAGCTCATAAGATTCAATTTTTTATGTGAGGAGACTATTAGTGTGCTTCTCCTCTGCAAGCTCTTGCTTAAGGAGATTGAATCTCCGACTTCCATCATCAAGTTGGAAATCCAACTCTTCTATGGTTCCCATTTGTTTAGTTATGGTGTCCATAACGTGTTTGAGACAAGTAACGACCTTATTATTACCACGAAGAGAGGTACACAAAAAGTCAACTCAAGCAAGAGAGCACTAGTATCCTCATCAATTTCATCATCACTATCATCATTATCATTGCTATTATCCTTAGAAGATATATTGGGATCCAAAGTAGGAGATACCTTTGATCCTCTTGACATAAGGCACATGTGAGCACGGGAGGATGAAGATGAGGATATTCTTGAATCTTTATTCATGATCATGTCTTGCTCCATAGAATTTTTGATTTCCTCTACATTGTTAGATAAACCAAGTCTATCCATAGAATCTTTATTCATGATCATGTCTTGCTTCAGTTTGACCTCCTATCTCAGGATGATATGCTGTGCTGAAATCTAACTTTGAACCAAGTGCTTCATGCAATTGATTACAAAATGCTGAAGTAAACACTGATCCCCTATCAGTTACGATCTTTTTGGGTACTCCATGCTTACTTACTATTTCTTTGACATATACTTCAACTAACTTCTCGACATTATCTTTTTGATTCACCGGAATAAAATGTGCACTCTTAGTGAGTCTGTGCACAATTACCCAGATCATATCCTTCCTTTTTGGTGTCGTGGGCAATCCTGTGATGAAGTCCATACCTATTTCCTCCTACTTCCATTCAGGAATTTCCAAGGGTTGTAATGGTCCTGCTGTTCTTTGACGTTCAGCCTTCACCCTTTGACAAGTATGGCATTCAGATACATATTTAGCAATATCTCTTTTCATGTTATTCCACCAGAATAGTTCTTTCAAATCCATATACATCTTAGTACTTCCTGGATGTATAGAATATGGAGTATCATGTGCTTCTCTGAGTATGACATCTCGAATCTCAGTCACATCTGGAACACATAGACGGTCTTGAAACCATAAAGATCCATAATCCCCAAGGCGAAAAACTGATTTTTGCCCTTGAGATATCCTCCGAATTTCCTCAGCAATAAAAGGATCTTTTGCTAGATGTCTAAAAATTTCTTGCTTAAGATCACTGTCCTTCTCTACAACTACCTGCATAGTAGCTAATCCTTCAAGAACCTCGGTTCTAATAAATTGAAGTTCTAAATCTTTCCAAGTCCATTTGTAACTCTTTTGGTAACTCCCGGTTACTAGGCTGAATATCTGCACTCTTTCTGCTTAAAGCATCTGCTACAACATTTGCTTTCCCTGGGGTGTAGTTGATTGTTAAATCATAATCCTTGATTAGTTCCAAGCAACGCTTCTGTCTCATATTCAATTCCTTTTGAGTGAAGAAATATTTGAGACTTTTATGGTCAGTGTATAACTCACATCTGGCTCCATAAAGAAAATGCCTCCATCCTTTCAGCGCAAAAACTACTGCTGCTAACTCTAAATCATGAGTTGGATAGTTGACTTCATGTGGTTTCAGTTGTCTTGAACCATAAGCAATCACTTTCCGATCTTGCATTAATACACAACCCAAACCTTGTTTAGACGCATCACAGTATACGGTGAAGTCCTTCCCTGTTTCAGGAACTGCTAAGATTGGAGTTGTGGTTAATCTAGTCTTGAACTCTTGAAAACTCGATTCACATTTCTCATCCCACTTGAATGGTGTATTCTTCCTTAATAATTTGGTCATTGGTCCGGCTATTTTGGAGAAACCTTCAATGAATCTCCGATAATATCCAGCCATTCCTAAGAAACCTCGAATTTGCTTCACATTGGTCGGTGCAGTCCACTCTAGTATTGAATGAACTTTAGATGGATTCATAGTAATTCCATCTTTACTGATCACATGACCGAGGAATTCTACCTTATCTAGCCAAAATTCACACTTACTGAACTTAGCATAAAGTTTGTGTTCTCTTAAAGTCTGCAATGCTAATCTCAAATGATCAGCATGGTCTTCCTTATCCCTGGAGTATATCAGAATATCGTCAATAAAGACTATGGCGAAC
Source organism: Avena sativa (assembly GCA_916181665.1). NCBI lineage: Eukaryota > Viridiplantae > Streptophyta > Magnoliopsida > Poales > Poaceae > Avena > Avena sativa. Next base: position 145,895,306 of record OV702283.1, on the reverse strand, counting down.
TTGTCCAAATATGGTATGAAGATCTTGTTCATCAAATTCATGAATATTGCTGGTGCATTGGTCAAACCAAATGGTACTACCAGATACGCATGGTGTCCATATCTTGAGACAAATGCTGTTTTTGGAACATCTTCTGGTTTGATTTTTATTTGATGGTATCCAGATCTTAAATCGATCTTTTAAAATACTCCAGCTCCTTTCACCTGATCAAAAAAATCTTGAATTCTTGGTAAAGGATACTTATTCTTGATAGTAATGTTGTTTAAGTTTCTATAATCACCACACATCCGTCTTCCACCATCTCTCTTATCCACAAATATTACTGGTGTTCCCCATGGAGATACACTTTCCTGAATAAATCCTTTTCTAGCTAAATCATCAATTTTCTCTTTGAGTTCTTTCAACTCTTTGGGTCCCATATTATACGGTGCTTGAGCTATTGGTGCTATACCAGGAATTAGGTCAATAGTGAACTCTATCTCCCGGTCTGGTGGCATTCCGGGTAGCTCTGCTGGAAAAACATCTTGGAATTCATTAACTATAGGAATCTCTTCCATGACCTCTTTCATTGAGTTCAACTGCAGATCCACCATAATATGACTATGCTTATCTGCTTGGTAAACTATCCTTGATCCACTTGGAGTTTTGATTGAGACAGTTTTCTCCTCACAATTTATCTGAGCTCCGTGTTCCATCATCCAATCCATTCCCAGCACTACTACAATTCCCTTCAAAGGAATCACATAAAGGTCTGCGAAATATGTACAACCACAGATCGAGATAACCTGATCTTGTTTTATGTGGCGTACAATCACATTCCCTCCTGCCATAACTACTGCCATAGGACTTTCTAACGTTGCCCTTCTAATCCCGAACTTATCACAAAATTCTTTAGAAATGAATGAAGTAGTTGCACCAGTATCAAATAGAACTTTGTCGGGATTGGTAAGGATATTGAGTGTACCTATCACTGCATGCTCCGAATTATCCACCTCCTCGAGGGTTGCACAGTTCAATTTCTCAGTAGGTCGGTTCCTTTTTCCATTGTTGTTCTTGCCATTATTTCCTCCTTTATTGGGTTGTCCATTTCCTCCACTAGCTTGTCCTCCTCCCTTGGTAGGCCAACCTCCAGGTGGTTTGCTCGGACAATATGGCTTGATATGCCCCTTCTGACCACAACCGTAACAGATCACTACAAGCTTTTTGCATTCCCTCTGGAAATGCCCTGAAATTCCACAATTGTTACAAATAACATTCCTTCTTGGATTGGATTCATTTCCACCACTGCCCTTGTTATTTTTATTGTTTCCATAATTCCTGTTCCGAGGTTTGAACTCCTGGTTAGGTTTAGGTTTGCTTGCCTGAATTCTCTTGGTTTCCTTTTTGGCTCTCTTCCTCATATCCTCTTGGACATTCTTATAATCATCTTCGAAAGTAATGGCTGCATCCAGCAACTGCTGATAAGTTTGCTTATTGGCTAACCTTAGTTGCATCTTCACAAATGGATTTAATCCACGCAGGAAACGCTTCTTCCGCTTCTCGTCAGTGTTGACATCCTCCTCAGCATAACGAGATAGTTGACTAAACTCCCAGATGTACTTCATGACACTAGTATATCCTTGCTGAAGCTCCTCAAATTCTCTCTGTTTCAACTCCATAACACTTTCCGGAACATGATATTCATGGAATCTCTGCTTGAACTCTTCCCAGGTAAACTCCCTTCCTGGTTGTTGCATGGCCAACTGATTTTACCACCATGATGCTGCAGGTCCAGTCAGAAGATGAGTTGCAAACCTCAATTTTTCCTCATCATTGCAACCTACAGTCTTCAGCTTCCTTTCAATATCTGCTAGCCAATCTTCTGCATCCATTGGTTCAGGAGCTGATGCAAAAGGTAACGGTCTTGCATTATGGAAATCAGATAGGCTCACTCCTCCACCTTCAGGTGCCCTCTGATTTGCTCACCCCAGCAACTCTTCCATAAACTTGTTCTAGGTCTCTTGCATCATTTGCATGCATTGCATAAAGTTCTGCTCCATTAACAGCCTCATTGGTGGTGGTGGTGGTAATGCTTCTTGGTTTGCTGCATCTACATCGGCCTTCACCTTGGCCTCTTGCTCCATCCGCTGCTGCTCAGTTTCCATTTCTACACCCGTATCCATGACCCTCTAGTCCTGCAACATAAAGCGAATACTCATAATTACATCATGCACATGTGTTCTGAGCTCGACTGTACGCACAGAACTAGTCACACAATGAAGATCCAAAGAAAAATCCAAATATGCACTTCACATATTTTACATATATCATAATGATACAAAGTTCTTACATAATATACCATATAGGTATAAGCACAAAACTACCTTATTACTTGGAGTACAATAAACAGTACTAGATATCACTAACTAATTGCCTTCTTCTAGTAGTAACTACGCTCATCATACATGCCTAATGTCCAACCGTGATGACGTGTTGTTTGTCGCACATTTTGTGGAACATATGGCCTTCCAGAAGGAACATAATCTGTATATGAAGTGTCAGGACTTGAGTCATTACTCAACCTGAGCGCATTGACTCCCTCCAGCTCACCTGTAAAGTCTTCAGAAACATATTCAACATTATCTCCAGCCTGCATCTCCTGAGCTTCATTCCTTGAGTTGTTAACAGGATACGCAGATCCTGCTGCTTCCCAGGTGCTCCCTTGGGCAAGATAATTAAACACTGGATAATGTATATTCCCTGGGTTTTGAGGAGATGTTGATGATTCAAACACTCACTCCTCAGGATCTTCTTCTTCATCTTGATTATCTATTGACATGGTATTTCTACTACTATTATTAGGGTTCATCCTTGCACCCATCCAACTAGATTGTCCAACATTCCTGTCGGAACCATCTGTGGACATCTGGTGTTCATGAGATCCATTATATGATCCCATTCTCCAACCATCCGAATTCTCAATAGTAAGTTCTGAGTCAGAACCCTCCTCTGAGCCCTGTGGTACTGCATACCTCATATCCGTAGTAGGTTCATGTATAGGTTCAGGTCTTGGTGAATAAGGATATGGTATAAAAGATTCAGGATCTATAGATATATCCTTAAAGATAGGTGTTGCACTACTACTTGCTTCTTTCTCTAACTGGAATGCTAACTGCTTCCTCCTTTCCGGATCAGTTAAATCCTCTAACATATCATTTTTATCTTTGACAATCACTTGATGTGTCTTATAAAAATATGCAACAAGTGTTCGATATATATCCATAAACTTGGAAGCTAACTTAGGATACTTCTTAACCAAAGTAAGATGATCCGGTATAGGCTCCGAGTCTATATAATCATGAGGTATCACGGAGAATGTGCTACCTTCTAGCTCCTTGGTTTTCTGCTCCCGGATATTAGCTATTGCCTCCACAACAGCAACATGATATGCCGCTAAATGACTCCTACCTTCTCCTATCGGTTGATCGTGATATAGTCCAAGCTTCTCTAGAAGTTGGATACTCACACGATACTTGGATAACACACGGCCATCAAGGTAAGTGATAGTGTTCACTGGAATTATAGTTGGACAACTAAAGAGCTTTAAAAGTTGACGAAGTTGGTCTGTGAATGATCCTTGATAATCATCAAGAGTCTCCTCTTTCCTTACCAAAGTATGTTTTGGAAACTTTGGTGCCATATCTCTGTATATCAGAAAAATAATTTTGATTAGTATCCAATGATATATTGCATCATAACAAAGAATTATCACACTAAAATATATAACGGAATATTCTCATTTGAATACCCATTATATTACTTTTAGAGAATTCTTTATCGTTGCTAAACTTTTCTACACGTAATACCCTTGACTAGGTTTCCAACCTAAGGTCAAAGCAATTTTCTCTGATACCAACTACGGTGACCCAACATACCACTGCATGTGTAGTACACTATAGTCGTTGACATGACATCCACAGAACACCGTTCCGTAAATATCACATCCCTCAGAGTGGTACAACAGAAACATTGCGGGTCCATATTACAAAAGTACACACATTATTATTATTACAATACTGGAAGTTCAAGACTTCCTAAAGATTCAACTTACAAACCAAAATATAAAGTGTTTCAACGGAATTTAAAAGTAGCAACTCCGACTAGGAGTTGAGCTCAACAGCTTATTCTATAGAGTTCATGCTGCTCGTCTCCGTTGGTTACTACTATCTAGGGATACTTAGTTGGACTCGTTATCATCGACACCATAGCGGATTTCTTAATCCACTCCTTCAACGCCTCCGGATAGATCAGGTTCTTCGTAGAACACATCTTCTTGACATTCGGCTGCATACATTGGCACGTCTTCGGAATCCTCAGAGTCTAATCAAGGGATCAAAGGAAAGAATGAGTAACAACGTTACCCAACAAGTTCATTATATGCAAGGTGGGAAGTTTGATGCTCTAACTACCACCTCGGATTATAAATCCTTGGTACTATGCAATTTTTGTAAATCTTTCTTCAAAGATTGATTTTATTCTAAAAAAAACTATGACAATCAGCCTTCACAGGTTGACCAGAACTTTCATGGAGTTCCTTTCCTGCCGCGTTTGTAGCTCCTTCCCGGAACAGGGAGTAACAAGTTACAGTTCTTACACTCTGCAGAGGTGCGTTACTTTACCCATGAGAGATCAACTCCTTATTGCACAACCGGGCATACTTTCCCATCCACAATTCCATGATGTGGGGCCCAGTAGTTGGTCCAAGCCAATCACTGCCCCTTTCGCGACCTCGCATGCCTCCTTGGTGTACACCATGCCCACATAATGAATTACGGCAATGGTTTGTACAAACCGTTAGATGCCAGAACTATCGTGGGATGATGAGGGTTCCTACCCATATGCTGCATATCCTCTATGAATTACCAATTAATATGCACGCTACGAGGATAACAGCCATGACCTGCACATTCGGCTTCATGCGAGAGGAAGAAGATACATCTGACTTCTCTGTCCCATTCCAAATCTCATGGCTAACGCGTAATATACGGTGCTAGAATCACTGATGTCAGGGGTTATTAAGTCCCTACTTGATCATCATTGTTTGCAACTAGAACCCTAAGTTTTATTGCTCCATTATATCATCACTTAGGATGATATCTATGATTTGTTTATTTGTGAAAATAATATTTTCTTTCTTTTATAGCATATATGATAACACACAATTTGCAAATACTTTGATCAAGACTCTTCAAAGGACATGAGCAAGTGATGAACTTGCCTTGTGATGGCAAGGTAGTGAAGTCTGATGCTTGCACTGGACCTTGAGCTTCTATGTCTACAAAACATCATTATTGCCCGGTAAGGACAATATTTAAAGAAGCAAAATGATTATGCAATAATGTGATGCATCATTTTAACTTGATATGCATTCACCCCATTATTATAAAAGGTTCTTTTTTAATAATAAAGGATTTATAAATATTACTTTTTAATATTTATAACATATATTGAATTATTTTATTTTATTTCCCTTTTATTTGACTTTTATTGATTTAATAATTCTTTTAGGAATTATCACTTAAACATCAAAAATTGTTGTTAAATATTTATTTAGTATTTTTTCAAAATACTACAATATTAATATATCATGAAAGTGATTTTTATTTATTTTTATCATCTTTCAATAATTTTGTAAAACTCCATAAGGTATACATAATTTACAAAAAATTTAATAAAATTTATATGTCAAACATTTTATATTTCAATTTATTTGGATAGTTTGGATTTTTGTGAATCCAAAAATATTTTATTTATAATTTTTGGATTTTATATTATTTTCTAGAATTTTTATTGAGTTCAGGGGCATTTTGGTCTTTTCCTATTTATTAAAACAGATTTTAATTGACTTGGGCTGGCCATTTGGGCTTATTGGGCCCTTGTGGCCCAATAGGGCAGGGTCAAAATCATCACCCCGAGGGGTTTCGGCCCACCCATCCCATTCTCTCTGTTTCTTCTTTGTTCTCACCTCTCCTCTCCCCCGACCCCGTGGGGTTCGGGCGCCGCCGCTGGCGATGGCCGCCGCCGTGGCTTCCCCTGGCCGCTGTCGTGGTGCAGGGCGAGGTTTGCGACTATGCTCGTTCATCTGGTCCAATTCGATTTAACTCCGGGGCTTCCCCGTGGCCAGGTTCACCCCGTTCCCGAACCCTAGGGTTTGGGAAAAGTGCTGTCGCCGCAGTCCCTCCTGTCGTGGTATGCTGTGTTCGTGTGCTACTGTGGCCGTCGTTGTGGCTGGTGCAGGTTGCAGCGCCCTGTGGGGTGCTCCCTGTGCCGCCACGGGCTCATCGGCCAATCTGCTTCCTCTTCAATTCGTCAGCGAGGACCCCGGGTAAGTTGCCTCTATGGATCTTGTTCATCCTATCACCATGAATCTCTTTGTGTGTATCTAGTGGCTACTCGTGCCTAGTGACTATGTTCTAATTAGGGTTCATCTCGTCAACACCTGGATTTTTAATCCTAGATGCCTGTTATGCCATACATCGCAATCCCAGGATTACCATTTTTGCGAGACATAACAGAATTGGATACCATAGTACATCATCCATTACAAACCGTACATAAGTTCTTACACAAATAGGGATCTCATGATCCAGTTCTTAATACAACTTCAAGCAGCGGAATACGTAATAATAACGGTAGCGTAGGCGAAGCTCCATCTTCGGGGTCACAGGCAATGCTGACGATGGGAGATGATCCTAGTTGTCGTAACCTTCCTGGGGTCCATCCTCCAGGTACCCCTGTTCATAGTTTGGCCACGGGAATATCCAGGGACAAAGCCATGAGTACTCTTTAAGTACTCGCAAACTAATACTAACAAGTGAAAGGGGTTTTTGATAATAGGACACTAGGCTCTAGGGTTGTTTTGCAAAAGCCAGATTTATCTCTACTAAGCTGAGAAGCAAGAGAAGCTAGTCACAATTTTATAACTCCTAAGTAGGAACTTGTATTTCATATCACAACCCTGTTATGGTTAAGTCAAAGTCACAATTCATTTCACAAGTCTTTTGAAAACATCTGACGGGGAAACAGTATGGCCACTCCAACTGTCCATAACCGCGGACGCGGCTATTCAAATAGTTTGACACTCTGTAGAGATTGTACACTTTCACCACAACCTTCGATACATCCACCAGGAACAAATCCTGAATTCACCATACTCAGTATGCGGATAATCAATCCTAACCTTTCAATTACACGCCCTAGTATAAGCACCTCTCCTGTGAGTTTGGCCTTCCAACCATGACCAACTGTCATCTTGGGTACTACACAGGTGGACAATCTTCACAAGGTAGCCTTAGCTCAGACCTTGGCCATGAGGGAACTAATACTAAGGTATATAAGTTTCCAGTCAAGCCCTACCCAATCTTCGGGTATTGTGGTTGTACGATAAAATTGGAATGGTATCGCATCCAGACAACCATCAGTTTTATAAATGTCTAAGGCTCATGCCTCAACATTTTCATCACCAAAATCATCTGGTGCTCGGAAACACATGTCAAAAACATTTCAATAGAATGATCCATCATTCCAAGGTTTTCATAACCATTTTCACCAAGTATTCCCATCTAAAGTGATCAAGTTTTATGCTTACCACTAGCATCTACAATTGGGGGTAAGTACTAATGAGGGGTGGTAAACTAGTGGAGTTTCAACTAAGTTCAATCTCATGCCTTGGGATGACATCAAGATTATCTAGCTTAGGACAAATTTTATGCTCTTTATGCAACCTTCAATTATCCTTCTAGTATCTACCATTTATTACAGTAAACTCTAAGTAAGAGCTTTGATCAAGAAATAAAGTAATAAGCTTGCAAGTAAAACTAGGATTGGGTGTCATCAAATGTATCTAACCAAGCATGCTTAGTGCATTGCATAGGTTATTTAACTCTCATAATTGCAAGTGTTAGCTTGCATAGGTATAGTATCAGCTTGCATTGGTCCACTTGGTTAGTAAAGCTTGCTAAAGTAGAGTATCTTGCAAGTTTTAGCTTGCCTTGTGTAGAGCAGTGGTTGAAGTTCTCCTTGGCTTCTTCTTCGTAGTATCCTCCTTCCTCCTCGTATCCTTGGTCGGTACTAGCGTCTATGAATAAATACGAGGTACACAATCACCAAACAATACTTAACTACTTGCATTCATCACACACAAGGGTCCTATAGATGATCTAGCCTCATCACTAACATTACAAGATTAAAGCTTGGTTTAATTCCTTTTATTTTTAGAAAAGTAATTTCTACTCATTGAAAAACTACTTAAGATTTAATATTCTCCAAACCAAACATGGGGTCATGTTGACACATGTCATCACCACATATTTTAGTCCATGGGAATGTGATTTAAAGTGGTGTCACAATTTAATAAGGTTTTACCCTTTTATTTTAATTAAATAAAGTGACTAGAAATGCCTATGTAGAATTCTTTTATTACTTGAACATTATTTCTCTAAGTAAACCTATATATTTTTATATATTCTGAAACGTATGGTTAAATGTAATTTTTGAGAGTTGGAATCAACTCAAAAGCTATTATGGTTTAAATTTGAAAAATGTTTGAATGCAGAAAAGCTTATGCCTTGTTATTTTTACCATGGATGATCTACAGATCCAAATGACTTGACTCCAACGGGCTTCGGTTCAGCATTCCCAGACCTTTCTAACAAAATTGGTTTCATTCAATTTGGTTCACTGAATCGACCTGGGTTGATTTTTGAAACTGGGTACAGAAGTGTGTTTGAAACAAAATGGAAAAGGTTAAATTCAAAAACTCGGCTGCGCGGGAAGCGATACTGGGCCGGCCTGCTAAGCACAGCGCTTACGCGGGCTGGTTAAGTGGTTGTCCCCACGCTTCAGTGAGACAGGGGGTGCGAAGCGGTATGGGGCGATGTGGTGCGTTCGATCTAGTTCTAATCCAACGGCTGAGGGTCATCGTCGATGTTGGGCAACGCCGGCGAGACAGAAATCTAGCACGGCCAGTGGGGGTCGTTGGGGGCTCACCGGGGTTCAGGCGAGGGTTGGCGAGGCGAGCGAACGACAAAGTCGACGACGGCGAACCTCCTGGTACCGGCAGCTTCTCCTGGGGAGGCTCCAATCGCTGGCTTCCTTCTTCTCCAGAAGCGGCGGGCTCCGGTGAAATTCCGGCGAAGGGCTGCTCTTCTTGCTCCGGCAACAGGGTGGGACGATCAGTGAAGAGAGGGGAGTGAGATGGTGTGCTCAATTTGGCTGGGGGTGGCCTCTATTTATAGTCGCGGCGACGAGACCGAAAGGCATGGGCAGGCGACGGTGGCGACATGGCTACGGGCGGCTAGAGGCATGGCCGGCGGTGGCGATCGCTTGGTGGTCTCCTGGTGATGCTCTACGGCTTTAATGCGCATATAGGGGCGGTGCGGTTTGGTCTGGAACACGCGACGCTCTGCGCGGCAGAGGCAGCGTCTTCGACGGAGAGCGGTGGCTGTGAGGCATGGGGCGGCGAACGGGGATGTCTGGCGGTCTCCTGGGTCGATGGTGATCGTGTATGCACGCGGCGAGTACGGCACACGGTCTGTGGGCGTCTGTCGAGTGTGGCGCTTTGGCGCATGCTCGACATGGTTGATAGAGGCACGGGCGCGGCGTTCCTGGGTGCTCTGGTCAGTGTCTTCGAGGCAGGGCTGGTCGAGAGGGGGCGGTGAGGCATGGGCTTGCTCCCAGAAAAGGTTGTCATGGCTAGTTTCTCTCCTAGCTTGCTGTCTACACTGGGTTGGCATGGGTGGCTTCGGCTGTTCACCATTGATGGCATTGCCAAGCTCATAGTGGTGCTAGTGATTAGTTAAGATTGTTAGATGATCTACTAAGGCTAGTGGTGTCCAGAGAGGGAACAAGTTAGGCTCAATTCACTGCTCAAAGCAGTGTTTTGATTTTGTTAGATTTGTATCTACAAGGTGTTTGATGAAATGGCCGCAAGAATTCAAGTTTTGAATTTTGAAAAGATTTTTGGTGGGTGTGCTAGGTTGGTGCTGGTGAGTCTGCAGATGCTTGGGTTTTGAAAGTTGAGCTTGTTTGAGTGGTTTTTGAAAAAGTGGGATCTTCTCATATGATAAAGATTTAATTTTGAACTGTCCTTTAAACTATGCATTTGAATGTTTCTAGATGATCACAAAGTGGGCCTTGATACTTTGTTATGAGTACAATCAAGGGGTGCAAAGATCCAGAAAAGTTTCTGTTAAGTTCTAAAAGTTTGAGAGAGCCAAAGTAGGTATGGGAGTTAAATTGGTCAAAATGACCATTCCCTCATTTATCTTTGTTTTGATTTATTTGTCTTTGAGAAAAGTTTGGGAATTGTTTAGATGATATTTATTTCACCTAAGCATCCATTTACAAGCAAAGGAACACACAAACAAGTTGGTTCAAAAGAATTCCAAATGAAATGCATACACCATGCATGCTTTCATATTTTTATTTTAGAAAAGTTTTTGTTAACCCTAATTTTGATGATTAGAGTTTGATGATCCAAGTTTAGTATTTTTGGGATGTTACAAAACTTCCCCCCTTAAACAAAATCTCGTCCCAAGATTTGAAAAAGGACGAAAAATATTACCTAGGATTTGAAGAGATCGGGAAACTCTGTCCTGATGTGATCTTCGCGCTCCCAGGTAGCTTCCTCTTCTGTGTGGTTGCTCCACTGAATCTTGAGAAACTTGATGCTTCGGGTTCTGGTAGTTCTGAAAGCTTCTTCCAAAATACGGATGGGTACTTCGGGATAGGTCAGGTCATCGTTGATCTCTATGGTCCGGTGGTCGATATTCTTGAACACTTCGGTCTTCTCTGGGACTTCGAGACACTTGCGAAGTAACGAGATATGGAACACATTGTGCACAGCTGACATATCTTCGGGTAGTTCTAATAGATACGACACTTCTCCTCGATGGTTCAGAATCTTGAAGGGTCCGATATATCTAGGGGCTAACTTTCCCTTGAGTTGGAAACGCTGCATTCCCTTCAATGGCGATACCTTCAGATAAACAAAATCTCCTATGTTGAAGGCGAGGTCTCTACGTCTCTTGTCGGCGTAACTCTTCTGTCTTGACTGGGCTGTCTTGAGGTGCTCACGAATCTTGTGAACCTTCTCTTCTGCTTCTCTAGGATGTCGGGTCCGAAAATCTGACTTTCTCCTACTTCCGACTAGTTCAAAGGGGTGCGACACTTCCTTCCGTACATGAATTCAAATGGGGCCATTTGCAAACTGGCTTGATAATTGTTGTTGTATGAGAATTCTGCAAACGGCGGACAGTCTTCCCACTTAGATCCATATTCTAACACACATGCTCTCAGCATATCTTCGAGTATTTGGTTTACTCGCTCCGTTTGTCCATCAGTCAGAGGGTGATACGCGGTGCTGAAATCTAGGCGGGTTCCTAAACCTTCTTGAACTTTATTCCAGAATCTCGAGGTAAACTGAGTTCCTCGATCCGATACGATGTTCTTGGGGACTCCATGCAAACTAACTATTCTAGCGATATACAACTCCGCTAGCTTCGAACTCTGATATGTGGTCTTGACGGGCAAGAAATGGGCGACTTTGGACAATCGGTCCACTATGACCCAGATAGAGTCATTTCCCCTACTAGAAGTAGGCAGTCCAGTGATAAAGTCCATTCCAACGGAATCCCATTTCCATTTCGGAATCTGCAAGGGTTGCAACAATCCAGCGGCTCTTTGATGTCCTGCCTTGACTCGCTTACATATATCACACTTGGCGATATAGCTTCCGATTTCTCTCTTCATCTTATGCCACCAAAATTGCTCTTTTAAATCTTGATACATCTTAGTTCCTCCGGGATGGATAGAATAAAGAGTATCATGAGCTTCCTTGAGAATCACTTCTTTCAACTCAGAATCTGCTGGTACACAAAGGCGTCCTTTGTACCATAGAACTGCTTCTTCGTCTTCGGTGAATCCGAGTACTTTGCCTGTACCGATACGACGCTTGATTCCGTCGATAGTAGCATTTCCCTTCTGCGCCTCTTTAATCTGACTGATCAAAGTGGGCTGAAGTTCTATGCTAGCCAAAAATCCTTCACTCACTAATTCCATTCGAAAATCTTCCATCTCTTTGTGCAAGCTTGGTTGCTCCTTCAAGATCATGGAGTTCAAGTGGCACGGCAATCTGCTAAGGGCATCTGCTACCACATTGGCTTTACCAGGGTGATAGTGAATGTCCAGATCGTAATCCTTGATTAGCTCAATCCATATTCTCTGTCTCATATTCAGCTCCTTCTGAGTGAATATGTACTTCAGGCTCTTGTGATCCGAATAAATCTCACAACGATTTCCCATCAGATAATGACTCCATGTCTTCAGGGCTAGAACTACGGCTGCGAGTTCGAGGTCATGGGTGGGGTAGTTTTGCTCATGTTGCTTCAGTTGTCGAGATAGATAAGATATAACTTTGCCTTCTTGCATTAGCACACATCCGAGACCGATCTTGGATGCGTCACAATACACATCGAAGGGCTTCGTGATATCCGGCATGATCAAGATTGGGGCTGAAATCAATCTCCTCTTGAGTTCTTGAAAAATTGCTTCACATTTGTCGGTCCATTCAAACTTCTTGTCCTTCTTCAGCAATTGGGTCATGGGTCTGGCGATACTCGAGAATCCTTCTACGAACTTGCGGTAATATCCCGCCAATCCGAGAAATGCACGAACTTGGGTTTGAGTGGTTGGGGCTTGCCAATCCTCGACATCTTTCACCTTTGCAGGGTCAATGGCAATTCCTCCGGCTGATATAATGTGACCGAGGAATCCTACCTCCTGTAACCAAAATTCACATTTGCTAAACTTGGCATACAGCTGATGCTCTCTAAGGGTTCCAAGAATGGTCCTTAGGTGTAGCTCATGTTCTTCTTATGATTTGGAATAAATCAGAATGTCATCGATGTAAACAACGACAAATTTATCCAGGAAGTCCATAAAAATCTTATTCATGAGATTCATGAAATAAGCGGGGCATTGGTTAATCCAAAAGACATGACAGTATACTCGTATAATCCATATCGAGTGGTAAAGGCAGTCTTTGGGATATCCTCTGCACGAATCTTGAGTTGATGATAGCCTATTCTAAGATCAATCTTAGAAAACACTTTGGCACCGGTCAACTGATCAAACAAATCTTCTATCTTGGGCAAGGGGTATTTATTCTTGATGGTGACATCATTCAACTTCCGATAATCCATACACAAACGGTTACCTCCATCCTTCTTGTCCACAAACAAGACAGGTGACCTCCAAGGTGACGCACTTGGTTGAATCAATCCAATTTCCAACATGGAATCCAGTTGCTTCTTCAGTTCTGCGAGCTCATACGGGTTCATACTATATGGTCTCTAGGCTATGGGTCCAGTTCCGGGGATTAGTTCAATGATAAACCTGATATCCCGATCTGGGGGCATACCGGGCAAAATATCTGGAAATACATCGGGGTATTCATTGACTATCCGGACTTGGTCAATGGTAGGTTGGGCTATACTCTTGTTGCACTTGAATTGGCGAGGTAAGGTTTCAGATATATGCTCGACTGATATTTCGGCGGTACTGGTCATGGTTATGGCTTTCTTGGCACAGTCAATCAATCCTTTATGTTTGGACATCCAATCCATTCCTAGTACTACTTCCAAACCTTTAGTTCCGAGTACTATCAGATTTGCATAAAAATCTATGCCATGGATTCAGATAGGGACGACTTTGCAAATTTGCCTAGCCTTGGTGGTTGATCCGGGAATTTGAACAATCATAACATGCTTCAGTTTGGTTGGTTGAATTTTACTAGTGCATGCAAATTCTTCGGTGACAAATGAGTGCGATGCACCAGAATCAAACAACACTCGTGCAAGTACTGAATTAACAGAAAACATACCCAGCACGACGTCTGGCGCTTCCTGAGCTTCTTCAGCATGCATGAGAAAAAGACGGCCATTGCGGTTGAGCGAATTCCCTGGGGCAAACTTTCTTCCGGGCTGAACACGACGTTGTTGCTAAGCTAGGACATTGGCATTGGGGGCTGCGGCATTCTTCTTGTTGGGGCACTCGTTGGAGTAGTGACCCTTATTTCCACAGTCATAACAAGTCACCTGCGACTTGTCCTTAGCTGCTACCGGCACAACATTGCTTCCAGTCCTCGGGGCAGTGTTGGTGTTGGCGGTAGCACTGTTGTTGTTGAACTTGGGTGGGGCACGGTTGAAATTGCTAGCGTTGCCGGGGTTGTTGTGATTTCCTCCGGACCTAGGGTTTCGATGGTTGGGATAGGTCCGACGGTTCATCGGGGGTCTGTTGGTTCTCGGGGCAAATCCGGGAGATGGGTTAGGGCGATACTTTGGGGTCTGATGGGTTCCTGGCTGATGCATCATGCGACGCTTGCGGTTCTCATTGGCTTGGTTGATCTTTCCTTCCATTTGGATGGCAGAGTCGACAAGGGATTCAATATCAGCAAAGGGGATATTGACTAACATTGTCTGCATTTCATCATGCAGACCATTCAGGAATCTTTCATTCTTCTTGGCTTCGGTGTCGATCTCATCCGGGGCATACCTAGCTAATGACAAGAATTTGTCACGGTATTCCACTACAGTCATCCTTCCTTGCTTCAGCTCTCTGAATTCGTCTCTCATTCTCTTGATAAAACCCGGTGGCACATGGGTTCTGCTAAACTTGACCTTGAATTCCTCCCAGGTCATCATCTGGCCTCCGGTCATTGCGTGAACACTGTTCCACCATGCCCTGGCATCTCCGGCTAGATAGTGGCTGGCGAACAGAACTTTCTCGTTAGCTTCCACTCCGACGACTTCTAGGTTATTTTCCATGGTTTGCAGCCAATCATCGGCGTCTAGAGGTTCTTCTGACTTAGTGAAAACATGTGGGTTGGTATTCTGGAAGTTCTTGAGCTTAGATCCATGGTTGTCCTGGTTTCCGTGGCCTTGGTTGTTGTGGGATAGCTAGGCTATCTGCTGTAGGGTGGCTAGGTTGGCTTCATGTTCCGCTCTTTCAGCTTCGTGATCAGAAGTCAACATTTGCAGAATCTGCAACATCAGGTCCGGGGATGAACCACTTCCTCCGCGTGGCATCTGAAGATTGAGATAGATCATGAGAAAAGAGGGAAATTTCTAAGGTTCTGGGATTTTGAAAAGTTTTTTAAGTTTGACTCTGATTTTTCTAGCAACTCTCTTTTCATTCATTCATTCATTCATAGCACACGATACAACACACACCATAACTAAGAAAAACAGATGGTTTTAAGAACCATTCTGGAAACTACGATACAGTGGGACCGAATACTACTCACTACGCTAGTGCTCAAGTGCTACTACTCCTTGGAGTCTGTGGCTTCATCATCCTCATCACCATCGATGCAGGCGAAATCATCCTCATCGGTGAAGAAATCCATAGCCTGATCCTCCAGAAAATCATCATCATCGCTGAGATAGGAGTAAGGGTCTCCACGAAGATCCTCTCCTGCATTCTCCCTTTCTTCCAACTGCATGTCTCTTTCGTGGATGGTCTCCTCCAAAGATGAGATACGGTGGCGAAGACGAGCAATGATGCGCTACTTCTTGTCGAGCTGACGGCGGCGAGACTTGCGATCCTTGGCTAGCATGGCGATGGTTTGGTCCTTCGTCTTGATGATGGCAGACTTGTGGTTGGAGTAGTCACGGCAGTTATCCAACTCCTGCTGACGATCGTACATCATGAAGCTAAGGTGGTCCAATTGGGTCTTCAGCTCGTGGTGGTATGGGGCTTCCAGTGTTTGTCCATTAGCATCACGCCTTGGGCAAAACTCAAAGAGGGCTCCCTTGATCTGATTGATACTCTGCCCACACAGACGGGAAAGAGCTTCCTGCATGGCCCTGGCAAGTCCGTCGAGCCAGTTGTTCTCTCTTAAGGTAAACTGAATTCCCTCAGCAGTGGGAGGTTCAATCTTTCCTCGGAGACTTGCAACAATTAGCCACTTCAGATCTTCTCCTCCTTGATCATTGAGCTGAGCTCCGAAGAACTCGGGGTGCGGACGCTCCAGAAGTTTCGAAAGCTGGTCCAAATCCCTCTCAAAGATAAGGTCTCCTCCATTCCCCAACTGATAAAACTTGCTATACTTCACGTCCATCTATAAGAATATAGGATGAGTAAGTTAGTAGAGTGATCAAGTGTGTCAAAATTTTATGTATTTTGCAAGAGTTTTTGAGGAACATGAATTTTCATGAAAGAATCAAAGGGATAAGAATGAGCATAAGTTTTTGTAAATATTTGTTTTCTTTGGTTTTGAAACTAAGTTTTTGATTCAAACGTCTAGTCTAACTAGGGTCTCCTATGGTCAGGATGGCTCTGATACCAACTTGTCAACACCCAAATTTTTAATCCCAGATGCCTGTTATGCCATACATCGCAATCCCAGGATTACCATTTTTGCGAGACATAACAGAATTGGATACCATAGTACATCATCCATTACAAACCGTACATAAGTTCTTACACAAATAGGGATCTCATGATCTAGTTCTTAATACAACTTTAAGCAGCGGAATACGTAATAATAACGGTAGCGTAGGCGAAGCTCCATCTTCAGGGTCACAGGCAATGCTGACGATGGGAGATGATCCTAGTTGTCGTAACCTTCCTGGGGTCCATCCTCCAGGTACTCCTCTTCATAGTTTGGCCACGGGAATAGCCAGGGACAAAGCCATGAGTACTCTTTAAGTACTCGCAAACTAATACTAACAAGTGAAAGGGGTTTTTGATAATAGGACACTAGGCTCTAGGGTTGTTTTGCAAAAGCCAGATTTATCTCTACTAAGATGAGGAGCAAGAGAAGCTAGTCACGATTTTATAACTCCTAAGTAGGAACTTGTATTTCATATCACAACCCTGTTGTGGTTAAGTCAAAGTCTCAATTCATTTCACAAGTCTTTTGAAAACATCTGACGGGGAAACAGTATGGCCACTCCAACTTTCCATAACCGCGGACGCGGCTATTCGAATAGTTTGACACTCTGCAGAGATTGTACACTTTCACCACAACCTTCGATACATCCATCGGGAACAAATCCTGAATTCACCATACTCAGTATGCGGATAATCAATCCTAACCTTTCAATTACACGCCCTAGTATAAGCACCTCTCCTGTGAGTTTGGCCTCCCAACCATGACCAACTGTCATCTTGGGTACTGCACAGGTGGACAATCTTCACAAGGTAGCCTCAGCTCAGACCTTGGCCGTGAGGGAACTAATACTAAGGTATATAAGTTTCCAGTCAAGCCCTACCCAATCTTCGGGTATTGTGGTTGTACGATAAAATTGGAATGGTATCGCATCCAGACAACCATCAGTTTTATAAATGTCTAAGGCTCATGCCTCAACATTTTCATCACCAAAATCATCTGGTGCTCGGAAACACATGTCAAAAACATTTCAATAGAATGATCCATCATTCCAAGGTTTTCATAACCATTTTCACCAAGTATTCCCATCTAAAGTGATCAAGTTTTATGCTTAGAACTAGCATCTACAATTGGGGGTAAGTACTAATGAGGGGTGGTAAACTAGTGGAGTTTCAACTAAGTTCAATCTCATGTCTTGGGATGACATCAAGATTATCTAGCTTAGGCCAAATTTTATGCTCTTTATGCAACCTTCAATTATCCTTCTAGTATCTACCATTTATTCCAGTAAACTCTAAGTAAGAGCTTTGATAAAGAAATAAAGTAATAAGCTTGCAAGTAAAACTAGGATTGGGTGTCATCAAATGTATCTAACCAAGCATGCTTAGTGCATTGCATAGGTTATTTAACTCTCATAATTGCAAGTGTTAGCTTGCATAGGTATAGTATCAGCTTGCATTGGTCCACTTGGTTAGTAAAGCTTGCTAAAATAGAGTATCTTGCAAGTTTTAGCTTGCCTTGTGCAGAGCAGTGGTTGAAGTTCTCCTCGGCTTCTTCTTCGTAGTATCCTCCTTCCTCCTCG
The DNA here is from genome assembly GCA_916181665.1 of Avena sativa. Taxonomy (NCBI): domain Eukaryota; kingdom Viridiplantae; phylum Streptophyta; class Magnoliopsida; order Poales; family Poaceae; genus Avena; species Avena sativa. Next base: position 145,877,292 of record OV702283.1, on the reverse strand, counting down.
TATCCTTGGTCGGTACTAGCGTCTATGAATAAATACGAGGTACACAATCACCAAACAATACTTAACTACTTGCATTCATCACACACAAGGGTCCTATAGATGATCTAGCCTCATCACTAACATTACAAGATTAAAGCTTGGCTTAATTCCTTTTATTTTTAGAAAAGTAATTTCTACTCATTGAAAAACTACTTAAATTTAATATTCTCCAAACCAAACATGGGATCATGTTGACACATGTCATCACCACATATTTTAGTCCATGGGAATGTGATTTAAAGTGGTGTCACAATTTAATAAGGTTTTACCCTTTTATTTTAATTAAATAAAGTGACTAGAAATGCCTATGTAGCATTCTTTTATTACTTGAACATTATTTCTGTAAGTAAACCTATACATTTTTATATATTCTGAAAGGTATGGTTAAATGTGATTTTTGAGAGTTGGAATCAACTCAAAATCTATTATGGTTTAAATTTGAAAAATGTTTGAACGCAGAAAAGCTTCTGCCTTGTTATTTTTACCATGGATGATCTACATATCCAAATGACTTGAATCCAACGGGCTTGGATTCAGCATTCCCAGACCTTTATAACAAAATTGTTTTCATTCAATTTGGTTCATAGAATCGACCTGGGTTGATTTTTGAAACTGGGTACAGAAGTGTGTTTGAAACAAAATGGAAAAGGTTAAATTCAAATAACTGGGCTGCGCGGGAAGCGATACTGGGCCGGCCTGCTAAGCACAACGCTTACGTGGGCTGGTTAAGTGGCTGTCCCCACGCGTCAGTGAGACAGCGGGTGCGAAGCGGTATGGGGCGATGTGGTGCGTTCGATCTGGTTCTAATCCAACAGCTGAGGGTCATCGTCGACGTTGGGCAACGCCGGCGAGACAGAAACCTAGCGCGGCCAGTGGGGGTCGTTGGGGGCTCACCGGGGTTCAGGCGAGGGTCGGCAAGGTGGGCGAACGACGAAGTCGACGACGGCGAACCTCCTGGTACCGGCAGCTTCTCCTGGGGCGGCTCTAATCGCTGGCTTCCTTCTTCTCCAGAAGCGGCGGGCTCCGGTGAAATTCTGGCGAAGTGCTGCTCTTCTTGCTCCGGCAACGGGGTGGGACGATCAGTGAAGAGAGGGGAGTGAGATGGTGTGCTCAATTCGGCTGGGGGTGGCCTCTATTTATAGTCGCGACGACGAGACCGAACGGCATGGGCAGGCGACGGTGGCGACATGGCTACGGGCGGCTAGAGGCATGGCCGGCGGTGGCGGTCGCTTGGTGGTCTCCTGGCGAAGCTCTACGGCTTTAATACGCATGTAGGGGCGGTGCGGTTTGGTCTGGAACACGCGACGCTCTGCGCGGCAGAGGCGGCATCTTCGACGGCGAGCGGTGGCTGCGAGGCATGGGGCGGCGAACGGGGATGTCTGGCGGTCTCCTGGGTCAGTGGTGATCGTGTATGCACGCGGCGAGGGCGGCGCGCGGTCTGTGGGCGTCGGTCGAGTGTGGCGCTCTGGCGCATGCTCGGCATGGTTGACAGAGGCACAGGCGCGGCGTTCCTGGGTGCTCTGGTCGGTGTCTTCGAGGCAGGGCTGGTCGAGAGGGGGCGGTGAGGCATGGGATTGCTCCCAGACAAGGTTGGCATGGCTAGTTTCTCTCCTAGCTTGCTGTCTACACTGGGGTGGCATGGGTGGCTTCGGATGTTCACCATTGATGGCATTGCCAAGCTCACAGTGGTGCTAGTGATTAGTTAAGATTGTTAGATGATCTACTAAGGCTAGTGGTGTCCAGAGTGGGAACAAGTTAGGCTCAATTCACTGCTCAAAACAGTGTTTTGATTTGTATCTGCAAGGTGTTTGATGAAATGGCCGCAAGAATTCAAGTTTTGAATTTTGAAAAGATTTTTGGCGGGTGTGCTAGGTTGGTGTTGGTGAGTCTGCAGATGCTTGGGTTTTGAAAGTTGAGCTTGTTTGAGTGGTTTTTGAAAAAGTGGGATCTTCTCATATGATAAATATTCAATTTTGAACTGTCCTTTAAACTATGCATTTGAATGTTTCTAGATGATCACAAAGTGGGCCTTGATACTTTGTTATGAGTACAATCAAGGGGTGCAAAGATCCAGAGAAGTTTCTGTTAAGTTCTGAAAGTTTGAGACAGCCAAAGTAGGCATGGGAGTTAAATTGGTCAAAATGACCATTCCCTCATTTATCTTTGTTTTGATTTATTTGTCTTTGAGAAAAGTTTGGGAATTGTTTAGATGCTGTTTATTTCACCTAAGCATCCATTTACAAGCAAAGGAACACACAAACAAGTTGGTTCAAAAGAATTCCAAATGAAATGCATACACCATGCATGCTTTCATATTTTTATTTTAGAAAAGTTTTTCTGAACGCTAATTTTGATGATTAGAGTTTGATGATCCAAGTTTAGTATTTTTGGGATGTTACACATCTCCTAATTAGGGTTCTTTTTCTGATTAGGGTTCATAACCCCCTGTTGATCATATCCATGATGCTTTAAATCTAGTGGTGATCATCCTTGAGCATGAGGAATGATTGTTTGATGTGGATCATTATTTGTAGTTGGCTTTGGTGATGCTAGTGGCTTGTCAGACTTATTCCAGTGGTAATTTACTATGATCCAATGTTTGTGTTTCAATGGAATCCCTAATTGGAAATGTTGTTGATCTGAGAACTCTCCACTATCAGAATGCTTATACTGACAGTAGTTCTCTTAGTAATTGCTTACTACAATTATAATGGTGGGCTTGTATGAGAATATACATACTGAATATAATCATTACATGTTAATGATTTTCTGTGGATGTATATATGAATTTTATGTTGATTCCTGGCATTTGGCTTCAGGAAGATGATATGTATTGGCTTGTCCCTTTTATTTGTGGAATCTAAGTAAAGATTGGGATTAGCTCATTAGAACGTGTCCTTGTGATACCATTATAATCTGGCACACAAGTGATTGAGTCTTATTCCTGAGCATAGCTCTGACAATACTTGTGATTAATACTGGCAAGATAAAATGATAGCTTCTCTTAACTCTCCTGCCTATGATTTTGGTATGAGGTTCTAGGATTTCAAGTCCTAGTTAGTTGAGCAAATATTTTGTTTGTAACTTGTAAGATTAGAGGTGCTACTCTCTCTGGGAGATGTGCCCTGGTCTAATAAGAACAAATGAAGAATTATTTAAGTTGCATATGTTAACACCAAACTCTGTGAGGCTGGTATGCGAGATTGGTGCTTTTGGCTTAGTTTGATTTCTGATCTTTATACTTGAAATCTCTAGTATAGATTCACCTCACTTGGGTGATTATTGAGAGATTGTTTCATAAAACAACACATGCTTTTGTCTAGATACTATGATTAGATCATGTGAGGGTTTTATGATACTCACCACAAAATCTGATGATTGTGGAGTAAGGTGGTGATGTTGATCTTGTTTTGCTGAGCTCCTAAGCTTGACCTTGAGCTAGCCTGCTCCTCCTAGCTCCTGGACTTGATCTTGCTGTCCACCTGATCCTTCCCCCTCCTTATGTCACCATCCTGGTGATGAGATCTTGGCTTTGGTTGGTTTGGTTGCTGGCTGTTGTGCTTGGTTAGCTGATGTCTAAGCTGGTTGTTCTTGTGTGCAAGCAGTGGAGAGATGCACTAGTGCCTCTCCACGGCTGTGTTGATGGTTTTGTGAGTTTGGGGTTATGCTGTGAAGCTGACAACACAACACATGCATTTAGTTGTGTGTCCTGCTTGTGTGCTTGTTGTGCACCTGTGGATATGCTTTGGACTTTGAAAGTTACTTTGCTCAGATTACTTTTACCTAGCTGGTGAAATTGCCCCTCTTGGCTGTCATTTGACTTCTGGCTTAAAATTTATCAAAGATAAATTCTTTCATATTGGTGAAACTTGCCCCTTTTATAATTTTCTCAATGATGAACTTGTTCAGTGCACCTCACTGGCATGTTTGAGAGAAAAAACAATTCTAACACTAACCTTTTATTTTTCTATTTAGTTTCTGTTTTGTTTTGTAGGTATAGATTTAAAGTGAAGATTCTAGTTTAGATTTAGTTATAGAATAGTCCAATGTAATCTTCTTCATATTTTTGTAATTTTCATTTTATTATTTTGTAATCTTCATTTTATTCCTCTGTAATAAAGATTATATAATTTTCAATAAAGAAATATTCTTATTATTTATTCATTTATTATTGTGAAGTTTGGAGATGATTTCAATAAGTTACATTTTTGTAAATTGTTTATGCATTGAAAATATGAAATAAGTTTTTATATTCTTAATTGTTTTCTTTGGATAAAGTTTAAGTTATGACAGTTAACCCTTAATTAAATTAAGATTCAATCCTTGAAAATATGAAATAAGTTTCAATATATGTCAGGTTTGCTTGTAGTTCTATCTCTTGGTGTGTGATTGCATCATCCGGAACTTTCAAACATTTACGAAGTTGTGACACATGGAAAACATTATGCACTTGAGCTAATCTTGATGGTAACTCTAAAGCATAAGCTATAGTTATGTTTTGACTCAGTATCTTGAATGGTCCGATGTATCTTGGACTTAATTTTCCTTTAACTCCGAATCTTTTCACCCCTTTCATTGGACTTACTTTTAAATAGACCATATCTCCCACTTCTGGATGCCATGATCTTCGACTTTGATCCGCATAACTTTTTTGCCTGCTCTGGGCTATTTTCAGTCTATTCCTGATCTTATCAATGATATCTTGTCTTTCCTTGATATAATTTGGCACGAATTCTTTGCTGCTTCCAGGTTCATACCAACATATTGGTGATCTACACTTCCTTCCATACAGAACCTGATATGGAGCTGCCTTCAGACTACTCTGATAGCTATTATTATAATAAAATTCTGCCAATGGTAGATGATCTTCCCATGTTCCTCCAAAATCTAGTGCACAAGCTCTTAACATGTCTTCTAATATTTGATTTGTTCTTTCAGTTTGACCTCCTATCTCAGGATGATATGCTGTGCTGAAATCTAACTTTGAACCAAGTGCTTCATACAATTGCTTCCAAAATGCTGAAGTAAACACTGATCCCCTATCACTTACGATCTTTTTGGGTACTCCATGCTTACTTACTATTTCTTTGACATATACTTCAACTAACTTCTCGGCATTATCTTTTTGATTCACCGGAATAAAATGTGCACTCTTAGTGAGTCTTTCCACAATTACCCAGATCATATCCTTCCTTTTTGGTGTCGTGGGCAATCCTGTGATGAAGTCCATACCTATTTCCTCCTACTTCCATTCAGGAATTTCCAAGGGTTGTAATGGTCCTGCTGGACTTTGATGTTCAGCCTTCACCCTTTGACAAGTATGGCATTCAGATACATATTTAGCAATATCTCTTTTCATGTTATTCCACCAGAATAGTTCTTTCAAATCCATATACATCTTAGTACTTCCTAGATGTATAGAATATGGAGTATCATGTGCTTCTCTGAGTATGACATCTCGAATCTCAGTCACATCTGGAACACATAGACGGTCTTGAAACCATAAAGATCCATAATCCCCAAGGGGAAAAACTGATTTTTTCCCTTGAGATATCCTCCGAATTTCCTCAACAATAAAAGGATCTTCTGCTAGATGTCTAAAAATTTCTTGCTTAAGATCACTGTCCTTCTCTACAACTACCTGCATAGTAGCTAATCCTCCAAGAACCTCGGTTCTAATAAATTGAAGTTCTAATCTTTCCAAGTCCATTTGTAACTCTTTTGGTAACTCCCGATTACTAGGCTGAATATCTGCACTCTTTCTGCTTAAAGCATCTGCTACAACATTTGCTTTCCCTGGGGTGTAGTTGATTGTTAAATCATAATCCTTGATTAGTTCCAACCAACGCTTCTGTCTCATATTCAATTCCTTTTGAGTGAAGAAATATTTGAGACTTTTATGGTCAGTGTATAACTCACATCTGGCTCCATAAAGAAAATGCATCCATCCTTTCAGCGCAAAAACTACTGCTGCTAACTCTAAATCATGAGTTGGATAGTTGAATTCATGTGGTTTCAGTTGTCTTGAACCATAAGCAATCACTTTCTGATCTTGCATTAATACACAACCCAAACCTTCTTTAGACGCATCACAGTATACGGTGAAGTCCTTCCCTGTTTCAGGAACTGCTAAGAATGGAGTTGTGGTTAATCTAGTCTTGAACTCTTGAAAACTTGCTTCACATTTCTCATCCCACTTGAATGGTGTATTCTACCTTAATAATTTGGTCATTGGTCCGGCTATTTTGGATAAACCTTCAATGAATCTCCAATAATATCCATCCATTCCTAGAAACCTCGAATTTGCTTCACATTGGTCGGTGCAGTCCACTCTACTACTGACTAAACTTTAGATGGATTCACAGCAATTCCATCTTTACTGATCACATGACCGAGGAATTCTACCTTATCTAGCCAAAATTCACACTTACTGAACTTAGCATAAAGTTTGTGTTCTCTTAAAGTCTGCAATGCTAATCTCAAATGATCAGCATGCTCTTCCTTATCCTTGGAGTATATCAGAATGATTTCGGAGGCTTGTTCTAGTTTTCACTTTCAGAGTTTTGTAATAAATCCATGAATCATATTTGTGGTGGCGTTAATGATGATACTAGTGTTTGCCATTCTCGTTTATGTCACGTTAATTTTGGTTTGACGTCTCGGATGTCCAGTATGAGTTTAACTCCGAATTTCACTATTGCCAAAGGTTCTAAATGCCATAGTTGTGTGCAATCAAAGCAACCTCAAAAGCCTCACAAGGTTGTCGAGGAGAGAAACTTGGCACCTATAGAACTCATACATTATGATCTATGCGAGATGAATGGTGTGTTGACAAAAGGTGGAAAGAGATATTTCATGACATTGATAGATGATGCTACTAAATTCTACTATGTTTACTTGTTGGAAAATAAATATGGGGCTTTAGACTAATTTAAAATTTATAAGGCTGAAGTTGAAAATCAACTAGAGAGAAAGATCAAGCATCTTAGGTCGGATCGTGGTGGTGAGTATTTTCCCAAAATATTTGATGAATTATATGAGGAACACGGAATTATTCATGAGAGGACGCCTCCATACTCGCCCCAATCGAATGGGGTTGCCGAGAGGAAAACCCGCACGCTGACTGACTTGGTGAATTCCATGTTAGCCACTGCTGGTTTATCAAAGGCATGGTGGGGGAGGCTTTGTTGACTTCATGTCCTGAATAGAGTTCCTAACAAGAATAAAGGGAAGACCCCTTATGAGGAGTGGGATGGGAGAAAACCATCACTTTCGTATCTGCGCACTTGGGGGTGTTTGGAAAAGGTCAACATACTGATTCCCAAGAAACGCAAGCTTGGACCCAAGACAGTGGATTGTGTCTTTATAGGATATGCTCCACGGAGTGTAGGCTATAAATTTTTAGTGGTTAAATCTGAGGTACCTGATATGCATGTTGATACTATAATGGAATCTCGTGATGCAACATTCTTTGAGAATATTTTTCCTACGATTGCAATGCTAGTCCCTGGATCATTGCTAGCATCCACAGTTTAAGATGAAGTACACAGATACAAAGGTCGTTTATTACATCCATTCCAGAGATAAAACATAGTCTTTTACAACTCAAGGCCACAGGCCTAATACAAGAGTTTTGGAATAAGTAAATAAACATAAGTCTTCATCTTCATGTGCCACAGGCAAGCATGTTGAGTGTAGACTCATGACACCTAATCATCATCGGAGTAACCTGCAACATCACAAGTTACAGCCACAGTGGGTCAATACTTTGGAATAGTATTGGCAAGTGATACCTTAGTAAATTTTTAAGTGGACTATATTACTATATGCATTTTGGCTAAGTGTAGCTTGGCTTGCTTTGCTCAAAATAGGTTTTTCCTATTAGTTGAAAATCACTAAGTTTTTCTTTGTCAAAACATTTCCCAAGAAACCACCAATAGACATTGGGGTCCTTCACCCTTGTTCACCCACAAATTTTTACTTAGAAGTTGGAGTGATGATATTCTTGATAGCTTCCATGTCTTGATGCTCAAGTTGTCCATTTCCATGGACTTGGCTAAGTACTTAGATTTTCCATCTGCAGAGGTTGTGCACTTTCCCCACCAGACTTGGTTTCCCAAGACAGGACCTTTCAGAATCCTTCCCTTAGCCAAATGGACGCGTTCCAACCTATCATCCCACTACCACCAACTGTCCAAATGACTAAGTTCTAGCAACCTATATGATCAAGGCAGAGCCCATATTGCCAAGTGGCTGCACTGTAAGCTTCTCAACACTTGGCCTCCAAAATCCCTTTGTGCCTGGGTGGCATACCACAAATGAGATACACAAGGTAAACCATGTCCATGGCCTTGTGTAACGACTCAACCAAAAACCACCATTCAAGTCCCATTCCACCCAGGAGGTTCATTGACTTAGTTGTTTTATTAAGAAAACTTAAGTCCAAAGACTTAGAAATATTTTCATCATAGCATGTATATGCTTTACCAACCCTTGTTTGATACTAGCTAGGCTAAGCATGGCATAGTAACTTAACTTAGGAAAATTTCCTAGCAATTCTACAATTCTACAACTACTTAGGATTTCCCAACATAGCATTTGGCAAGAATAACAACATGCAAGACTTAGCAAAATATTTCTAATGCTTGTACAAAATATAGGGATTGAAATATTCATGAAGTACCACTTGCCTTGGTAATGGGGAGAGTAGCACTCTTCACAATCGCAGTCACTAACAAATCTACACAAAAATTTGTAGCACAAAATTACACACAATTCATATACAAACAAAAAATATATATGCATGCATGCAAGAATGCAAAGTGATGATTTTTAAAACTCCACCAACCAAGTGCATGATACAAAAACATAACCAAGTCAAAAACTTGCTAACTAAACTTATTTAGCACTAAAACAATTTACTAAACAAATTCTATACTCAAAAAGGTCATAAACAAGTTTCTGCATAAAAAGTCATTTTAACAGAAACTTTTTGCTAAACACATTGCATAAACAGAAAGAGCTTGTCTCCCTGATTCCAACGGTATAAAATTTGCAAAAAACTAACGTGGGAATCAAAAGTTATAGCTATTTCAATTTTGGATCAAAATCTGATTTCAAATCTGTTTTTGAATCTAACCCTAGCCACGTGTCTTAACCCTACTGGCGCGTACCGGTTCGGACGGATCGAGCTCTACGGGCCGTAGGATCTAAGTTAGATCTGGCGGCTCAGATGCGCGCTTACCTCTTCGCTTAAGTTCTAATCTCAGCCGCAGGATCTGCATCTAACGCTCCTAATCGCTTTGACCAAATACGAGCGGCGCTAGCGGCGGAGACTGGCGGCGGCGCGTCTGACAGCGGCGGCGCTGGCGTTCTAGGTCGTGCGGGTGTGGGGGAAGTGGCTTACCAGATCCGCAGGAGGCTTCTGATGCTCAAGGTGGCGTTGTCTCGAGAAGGGGGCGCACGGGCACGGTCACCAGGGCTCGTCGGAGTTGCGGGCGGCGTCTGTCGCTTGCAGTCGAGGTTGTTGCCGAGGTTTGGCGTCGCCCTAGCGCGAACCAGAGGGATCAGATGATGCACAAGATGCAGGCGAACACTCTCGTATGAAAGAGGGGGCAAGGGGCGCTCAGGTTTTACCTCAATTGGTCGTCGGAGTCTAGCGGCGGCGCAGGTGGTTGCAGGCACGAACGGGGATGACGGCCTTGGTCACAAGAATGCACACGAAAGGTATCAGGGGGTGCGCGAGATCAAGCTGGTTGCAGTGGTTTGAACGAGAGAGAGGGGGCGGTCGAGGCTTACCGGAATTAATCACCGGAGCCGTCAGTACTGCGGTGCTTCGAACACAAATGCGCGCAGCCTGGTGGCGGAGTGAGCGAGGAGAGTGGGGGGAAATGATCGTGGCGGGGTGTGGTTTATATAGGCTCAAGCGCGACAGGAAACGCCTGCGGGATCAAGGCTAATTACTCCGCGCCATTACCGGCATTGACAGCAGCGGCGACGTGGTCTGCGGGCGCGTTTTGGGGAAGACGAGGGTGACGTGGAGAGGGCCCGCTCGTCAGCGAAACGCGCAGAGAGGAGGTGGGGTCTGGTTGTCAGCGACTGCTTGGGTGCGCTTGCGTGTTCGAGAGAGAGAGAGAGAGAGAGAGAGAGAGAGAGAGAGAGAGAGAGAGAGAGAGAGAGAGAGAGAGAGAGAGAGAGAGGAAGGCCGGGTGGGCTAGTTGGGCCAGTTCTGTTGCTGGGCTAGAATGGTGGCGCCTGGCCCTTTTTTTGTCCTTTTCTTTTTCTGTTTTGATTTTCAGGAAAGGTTTTCAAATGAAATCAAGTCTCATTTGAATTCAAATCAATTTGGGGTTTTTGCAGGGTGCAATAGTCTCAAATACTAGGCATGAAATCATGTGGTTGTTTTGCAAGGCTTGGTCACTCTTGGAGAAACAAAATATCAGGAGCTTTGCACAAGATTTGCAAATGTTTGAAAAATGGTTTTTGAACCATTTCCATTTTGTAAAACTTGGTTCAAATTTCCACACTCAATCCATTCAACAAAGGAGACAAGCAATCTAGGTTTAAAACATTCAAACTCTCAAATGGGGATGGCCATTTGATTTTAGTTTGCTCACATAAAATGATAGCACTATGTGCTTTGTTTTTCTAAAATGAGTTTTGAAATTGACCTCAATTCTATATGCATGCATGAATAATATGCAAACTTTGAAATCATGATTTTAGGGGTGTTACAAATCTAACCCCCTTAAAGTGAATCTCGCCCTCGAGATTCGGATTGGCTAGCAAATAGGTGAGGGTGGTCTTTCCGAAGTTCATCTTCTCTTTCCCATGTTGCTTCCTCTTCGGAATGATGATTCCATTGCACTTTGCAAAACTTGATAGTCTTTGTCCTTGTGACTCTTTCTGCGGTCTCAAGAATTTTGATAGGTTTTTCCTCATATGTGAGGTCACTTTCTAGTTGAACCTCCTCCAAAGGAATAGTATCCTTCAAAGAAGTTTCTTCCATTTCTGGGTGACATTTCTTAAGATGACTCACATGAAACACATTATGGACTGCTGACAAAGATTCTGGTAGTTCAATTTCATAAGCAACTTCTCCTTTGCGACTCAGAATCTTGAATGGCCCAACATATCTTGGCGCCAACTTTCCTTTGACTCCGAATCTTTTCACTCCACGGAGTGGTGATACTCTAAGATAGGCTCTATCACCAACTTCGTAGGTAACTTCTCTATGCTTAGGATTTGCATAGCTTTTCTGTTGGGACTGTGCTATCTTCAATCTGTCCTTAACCAATTTGACCTTCTCTTCGGCTTCTTTGATAAGATCTGGCCCAAATAAACTTCTTTCTCCCACACCATTCCATAACAATGGGGTGGTGCATTTTCTTCCGTAGAGAAACTCAAACGGTGCCATTTCAATGCTGGCTTGATAGCTGTTGTTATAAGAAAATTCTGCGTAAGGCAGACTTTCATCCCAACTTGCTCCATAGTCTAGGGCACATGCCCTCAACATTTCTTCCAGAATTTGATTAGTCCTTTCTGTTTGTCCATCGGTTTGAGGATGAAAAGCAGTACTGAATTCCAACCTCGTTCCCAATGACTCATGTAGTTGTCTCCAAAAATGGGAAGTGAATTGAGTTCCCCTATCAGACACAATACTCTTGGGCACACCATGTATACACACAATTCTACTCATGTAGATTTTGGCTAACTTGCACTTGTATAAGTTGTCTTCACGGGTATGAAATGAGCCACTTTAGTTAGGCGATCTACTACTACCCATATGGAATCATATCCTGATCTGGTCCTTGGTAATCCAGTAATGAAATCCATACCAACCTTGTCCCACTTCCAGTCAGGAATAGGTAGTGGTTGAAGCAAACCTGCTGGTTTCTGATGCTCCGCTTTTACTCTACTACACACATCACACAAAGCGATATGTTCGGCGATCTCCCTCTTGAGATTGTTCCACCAAAACCTTTCTTTCATGTCCATGTACATTTTGGTGTTACCTGGGTGGATAGAATTCGGAGAGTTGTGTGCTTCCTGCAAAATTAGTTTCCGTAACTCCGGATTTTGTGGAACATAGATACGTTTCCCATGCCATAAAGTACCCTGTTCATCTTCATGGAAATTTTTAGCTTTCCCTTGGCCAATCTTTTCCTTAATCTCTTCAATTTCCTTATCAGTCTTTTGAGCTTCTCGAATCTTGTCCAACAAAGTGGGTTGAACATCCAAAGACATGAGATGTCCTTCAGGCACAATCTCCAATCTGAGTTTTCTGAATTGGGTACACAAATCATCTGGCAAATCTCCTTTGGTAAGGCCATTCACAAATACCTTACGACTTAGAGAATCTGCTACAACATTTGCTTTACCGGGGTGGTATTGCAAACTTAAGTCATAATCCTTGATAAGCTCTAACCATCTTCTTTGCCTCATATTGATTTCCTTTTGGGTGAAGATATACTTCAAACTTTTGTGGTCCGTGAACACTTCATAACTCTTTCCCAAAAGGTAATGCCTCCATGTTTTGAGTGCATGGACGACAGAGGCTAACTCCAAATCATGAGTAGGGTAGTTCACCTCATGAGTTTTGAGTTGTCTCGAGGCATAAGCTACAACTTTACCGTCTTGCATAAGTACGGAACCCAAACCTTGATGAGACGCATCACAATATACTTGGAAATCCTTTTCCAAATCTGGCAGACATAGAATTGGTGCTGTCACAAGTCTCTTCTTCAACTCCTGAAAGCTGATTTCACAACCTTCAGACCAAGCAAACTTCTTGTCTTTCTTTAATAATTCAGTCATTGGTTTAGCAACTTTTGAGAAATTCTCGATGAACCTTCTGTAGTAACCTGCTAAGCCAAGGAAACTGCGAACTTCTTTCACGTTCTTGGGAGATTCCCATTCAGTCACAGCTGAAACCTTAGCAGGATCAACTGCTACACCATCCTTTGTCATAACATGACCAAGAAAACAAACTTCTTCTAACCAGAACTCACACTTGCTGAATTTGGCATAAAGTTTATGCTCTCGTAACTTCTCGAGTATCAAACGCAAGTGTCCTTCATGTTCTTCTTTGCTCTTGGAGTAGACTAAGATGTCATCGATGAAAACGACAACAAACTTGTCGAGGAATTCCATGAACACTTTGTTCATCATATTCATGAAGTAGGCTGGAGCATTGGTTAAGCCAAAAGGCATTACGGTATACTCATACAATCTGTACCTTGTGGTGAATGCTGTTTTAGGTATGTCTTGTTCTCTTATCTTAAGTTGAAAATAGCCTGACCGGAGATCAATTTTTGAGAACACACAGGCTCCTTCTAGCTGATCAAACAAGTCATTGATTCTTGGCAAAGGATATTTGTTCTTGATAGTTACCTCGTTGAGAGAACGGTAATCTATGCATAACCTTTGACTTCTGTCTTTCTTCGCGACACCACTAACAATGGTTCATTCTCCGTCTTGAAATCGGCGACACCACCAACAAGAGGTCGTTGATCCTGTTCGTCAAGAGAGCACTCCGGATAACAACAGACGAAGTTAAAGGTAAGGCCACCTCTAACTTCTACGGAAGGAGTAAGAATTGCATCGATCCACGATTCAATATACAAAGAAAATGATAAGAGTAGTGGTATGGTCGCGACTCCATCCCGCACTCAAAGCATTACTATGTACACGAACATATAGATTATGCAACCAACCCTCAGGATTCAGACTGAAGATCTCGACAAGCGAGGTTCGGGAACAAAGGAGTGATGCAAACTCTGCATTGGATCTGGCATAGAGGATGTCGTCGCGTCGGAAAACACCGGATGGCACAAACAAGGAACAAATAATGGTACCACAGTAGACGGATTTCTCAGACAGCATGAACACCGGATGGTAGATCACCGTTATCAAAGGAGGAAGCGAAACCCTGAAGGTACGACGGAACCCAACCACGAGAAATCCTGGACTCGAAGAGAGAGAAGGGAGCGGATTCAAAACACGCAGAGGTAAGAGGAGAATAGCAGAGGGTAAGGAGTAAATTCAGACCTAATCAGATCTATCCAACCGATTTTTGCAAAAATAGTTTTGACACTCTACTTCGGCCGTTAGCTAGGTTATCCTACAGGCTGGACTTGTGGGGTATCGCAACTGCTGGGCTCTGATACCACTCTGTAACACCCTCAGCATCGGCCCTATGCAAGTTTTAGCGAAACCCGCCAAACCCGCATAGAAACGATTCGAAGGTGCCCACCAGGCACTTTCGTGCGGGTGGAAAACGAAGTAATAACATTACACAACAGTCCTCGATGGGACCCACAGAACAGATATATATATACAACAGCGACTCAATGAGTCAAGAATACAGATATACAGTACAAAGATCCAAATCACCTTGAAAAAGATAGAGCGTCCGACTACGGACAAGATGCAAATGGGGCTAAGAGCCCTGAAGAATAACCAATGGCGTCCATAACCCTGCCCAGGCCAAGCCGGAAGGGTAACCCTGCTAACGACGTCGATCTCAAAACCTGCTTAAACAAAAGGGGTGCCGAAAAAGGGCAAAGGAAAAAGAGGAGCGTCAGTACTGAGGCCAGTACACGGCGAGACTAGAATTCGGCGGTCCTCGCCTACATAGGTATGGTGGACTAAGCGGCAGCGGCAGCATGCACTAAACAACCTATAGAGACTCGATACAACTGGCGGTTATCAGAGAGGGATAAGAATGACCTATCCGGATCCAACCTGAAGCTAACACCAAACAAACCCATCCTGGTGTTTCCCCCTCGAGACGAAACGAGGAAGTCAACCGAGGAACTCACACAGTTGGCAGTTTTATTTATTCAGTTATTGTTGCAGCAATTACTAATCAGGTGTAGATACTCGTCCTGATAAAATAAACAGTGGGCAATTTTAGTTAACCATTCCGTGATAGTTGCGACACTTACTAGTCAGATACGATTAACATGAGATAACCCAAAACCCAGCAGTTGTTGGTACTTTTATTTAGCCATTCCGTTGTGGTGAAGCTGATTTCTAGTCATATCGGATACAAGTCAATTGATAACAGTAAACTTTAGTTATAGTTGTCTATGATCAAGCACTGTGCTCCAAGTCGTCCATAACCGCGGACACGGCTTCTCGAAAAGATTAAACCCTGCAGGGGTGCACCAAAGTATCCACATGCACTTCGACCCTTTTTGCCAGATCAGTTAACATACACCCATCGGTATGTCGGCGGGGCCTAAGTCATGACGTTTCCCAGACCCAAAGCAAGCACGGGGGGCCACCCCACTAAGTCTACCCGCAACGAAGTCGGCCGGTCTTCGAGACGGACTTAGGGTTTGGGTAGACGGCTGTGAACGACAGCAAATCCCCAAACTGGGACTGTCGACACCGCAAAAACGTGTCCCGATCCTAAACAGTACAGTGTGCTCCTCGCACAATCGTAAATAAAGCAGTAAAGCATGGCATAAGTACAGGATCGTAAATAAAACCTCAAACTAGTTTGTGGCCCCCAGTACAATACTTTGAAATCAGGTAATAATCAATGGGGGGGCCATATCTCCCCACCTATGGTTAGAGCGCTCGATCTCGGAACAGGTGTCAAGAACTCGGGGTCCTACGGGACACAAGTGGGCGGTCGGAAACCAGATATTATCTATCACCCACCGGTGCCTCTGCTTACCTACTTCAATTTTAGTTGTTAAACAGTAATTAAAATGAACAATAATTAAAGCCATGATCATCTCCAACAATTAACTTGCGGCAATACTCCAACAACTGTGGTACTTGACGACACGCAACAGCACTTGAGCAAGCGACTACGACGCCCCAGTCCAACTATCTACCAAACAACAGGTACTAGGATGTGTCCAAGGCAATATATGGCTGCAAGGGGATATCACGGGTACGTAACTAGAGCATCGCAACACAGATAGCAATAGATCAACAGGAGGGAATAAATACTATAAAGTAAGATAGGTAGAAAGGGGGAGGTGCTTGCCTGAAAACATTGACGAAGGTGCAACCGAAGATCGGGTTGACACTCGCATCAACTCAACGGCCTTATCCGCGAAGAAGCAAAACACTAGAAGAAACACCGGATGCAATATTTAATACAACGTAGAAGATCGGCATGATGCATGTATGATGTATGGCATGGTACAGGTGCGATGCAATCATGCAATATTAAGCGGAACCGGGGTCCCGACAATTAATTAAACGGTTCAAGTTGTTTAGAACCCCCGCAATTAAATGTTGTTTAACAAGGCAAAACGATGACATCGGTTCGCTACACAAATTTAAATGAGGCCAATATGAGACTAGATTTGCCCGCATATGGGCCCCATATTTAATTATCGGTGAAA
The DNA here is from genome assembly GCA_916181665.1 of Avena sativa. NCBI lineage: Eukaryota > Viridiplantae > Streptophyta > Magnoliopsida > Poales > Poaceae > Avena > Avena sativa. The sequence continues at coordinate 145,860,883 of OV702283.1, read as the reverse complement.
CGGCAAAAGGCCCCCAAACCACAGACAAGCATGCATGCAAGATGAATGATTAATATGCAACAAGTTGTTTTATATTATAACATAGGGTTTCGGGAAGGGGTGCACACTTTAGAGGGTTCTCGACGGTCTTGGGGTTCCGGGGTTCGGGGTTCGACAGGGTCCGGGGTCCAGTCTCGGCGGGAACGTTCTCGGATAACTGAGGTAGATCTTGTCGTCTCCGGAAAGCAGGACTCGGTTCGGCGCCGGGGCGCATCGGACTCGCCCTGGTCGGTGTCGATCTTGTCGCATTCGTGGAGACCCTGTCGGGTCCGCGGGTCGGGTCGGACTTGGCGTTCCTTTCGGTTCGGGTCTTGGCGTCCGAGGCAGAACTTGGCATCCTCGAGGAAGTACTAGTCGCACTCGGTCGGAGTCCTTGAATCCGGGAAGGAGAACTTGACGCGCCAGGGTCTCGATGTCCCCGGTTTCGATTGAAGATCTTGGCGTCCCTGTCGTTGATCTTATGGTTCCGGTTTTTCTTGCCGGTGGTCTCTGAGTCGCGCAACTTTCACTTGTCCATGAAGAAGATCATGTCGTTCCATTCCGTGTAGAAGTCCTTGTAGATGCTTCTTCGAGTGTCTCCGGTCCGATGTAGTCTTCGGGCTTGAGGATCAGTGTCGATCTTAGGACCTGTCTCGATACTGTCTTGGTGAAGGTCTTGTTAAATCTTAACACGCACTCATGCTCGATGCCGGTCATGTCGACGACCTCATCCACCAAACGATGTGTTCATGTCTGAGGTATCCAAACACCACGAAGGCACCACTCGGAGGCACGTCTGATGCTACACAGGAGGGTCCTTCGGCTCGCATTGGAGAAGGCCATCGGGGGCGTCGATGTGCTTGGGCGCCATCCAACCGGAACAGGGCAGCAGGTAGGGACGAGGGACGCTGACGTGGCCAGCAGCCACGGCGGTGCGGCTCGGGGCGACGGGGGCCGAACGCGAGGCCGCAGACTTCAGGGAGGCGGGGTGGACGCGCTTGCACGGGGTCTGGCGACAACAGGCTCGCCGGGCGCGAGCTCGCCGGCGGCCAGAAGAGGAGAAGCAGGGCTGGGGCGGCTGAGGCGAGGAGGAGCACGACGTAGAGGGCGGCGCGCTTGGGCGGAGGGCTCGCTGGCGAGGCGGGGCCGGAGGGCAGGCGGCCGACGCGAGGAGGAAGAGGTGGCCGATGGCTGAGGTGGCCGGAGGGAGCGGCGGCGGGGCGAGCGGAGGGCGTGGCGGCGGGCGGCCGGGGAAAGCGGCCGGAGAGGCGGGCTCGGCGGAGGGTGGCTCGGGGGAGGAGGACGGGCGGCGGCGCCGGAGCGGAGGAGGAGGAGGAGGAGGAGGGCCGGGAGGCGCGGACTCCGGCCAGAGGGCGGCGGCGAGCTCGGAGGAGAGGGGGGTCGCGGGCCGGGCCGGCGAGGTCGGGGAGGTCTTCAGGCGGGGCGGTGCTGACGGGAACGAGGGGAGGAGGGCGCGGGGTGGAAGACGGGGGGAGGAGCGGGGCTGGGGCCGCGCGGGTCGGTGGGTGGGGCCGAGCTGCAGGGATCGGGTGTGGGGCTTGTGTGTGTGTGCTGTGGTGTGCTGTGTGGGTTGAGGGGGTGGTGTGTGCTGATGTGGCAGATGGGGATTGGGTGAGGGAGAGAGTTGGGGTGAGGTGGCGAGCCGCGAGTGGCTGGGGTGAGGTGGAGGGGGGTGTGGGTAGATTAGGTTGGGGTAGTTTTAGGATTTTTGGGGTGGACCGATATTTATTCTGGGGGTGGTCGTTCGGGTCGAATCGGCCCGTTCGACTGCCCCACTAAAAATAATTTAATATTTTATTCATTTTAAACGGACCGTTTGCAAACCGTGGTTAGTCAAAACAAAATATTCCGGAGACCCGGTTTTGGTTTTGAATTAAAGACGAGGCGTTTAGAAAACAAAACCAGGCTTTTCAAAAATAGATTTATGCGAATAGATGCAAGATGATGACGATGCTCAAATTCAATGCGACATGATGACACGAGCATGCGGTCATCACGATGCAATGCACAAAAACAACGCGATTTTCTAGTAGTGGTTTTTCGGGATGCCACAATTCGACACCACTAACAATGGATCTCGCCCTCGAGATCCGCCTCATGGTACCGGAAAGAAGGTCGGCGATCTGCATATTCTCGCTTCGTGTAGATCTTCGCGACACCACTAACAATGGTTCATTCTCCGTCTTCAAATCGGCGACACCACCAACAAGAGGTCGTTGATCCTGTTCGTCAAGAGAGCACTCCGAATAACAACAGACGAAGTTAAAGGTAAGGCCACCTCTAACTTCTACGGAAGGAGTAAGAATTGCATCGATCCACGATTCAATATACAAAGCAAATGATAAGAGTAGTGGTATGGTCGCGACTCCATCCCGCACTCAAAGCATTACTATGTACACGAACAGATAGATTATGCAACCAACCCTCAGGATTCAGACTGAAGATCTCGACAAGCGAGGTTCGGGAACAAAGGAGTGATGCAGACTCTGCATCGGATCTGGCGTAGAGGATGTCGTCGCGTCGGAAAACACCGGATGGCACAAACAAGGAACAAAGAATGGTACCACAGTAGACGGATTTCTCAGACAGCATGAACACCGGATGGTAGATCACCGTTATCAAAGGAGGAAGCGAAACCCTGAAGGTACGACGGAACCCAACCACGAGAAATCCTGGACTCGAAGAGAGAGAAGGGAGCGGATTCAAAACACGCAGAGGTAAGAGGAGAATAGCAGAGGGTAAGGAGTAAATTCAGACCTAATCAGATCTATCCAACCGATTTTTGCAAAAATAGTTTTGACACTCTACTTCGGCCGTTATCTAGGTTATCCTACAGGCTAGACTTGTGGGGTATCGCAACTGCTGGGCTCTGATACCACTCTGTAACACCCTCAGCATCGGCCCTATGCAAGTTTTAGCGAAACCCGCCAAACCCGCATAGAAACGATTCGAAGGTGCCCACCAGGCACTTTCGTGCGGGTGGAAAACGAAGTAATAACATTACACAACAGTCCTCGATGGGACCCGCAGAACAGATATATATATACAACAGCGACTCAATGAGTCAAGAATACAGATATACAGTACAAAGATCCAAATCACCTTGAAAACGATAGAGCGTCCGACTACGGACAAGATGCAAATGGGGCTAAGAGCCCTGAAGAATAACCAATGGCGTCCATAACCCTGCCCAGGCCAAGCCGGAAGGGTAACCCTGCTAACGACGTCGATCTCAAAACCTGCTTAAACAAAAGGGGTGCCGACCAAGGGCAAAGGAAAAAGAGGAGCGTCAGTACTGAGGCCAGTACACGGCGAGACTAGAATTCGGCGGTACTCGCCTACATAGGTATGGTGGACTAAGCGGCAGCGGCAGCATGCACTAAACAACCTATAGAGACTCGATACAACTGGCGGTTATCAGAGAGGGATAAGAATGACCTATCCGGATCCAACCTGAAGCTAACACCAAACAAACCCATCCTGGTGTTTCCCCCTCGAGACCAAACGAGGAAGTCAACCGAGGAACTCACACAGTTGGCAGTTTTATTTATTCAGTTATTGTTGCAGCAATTACTAGTCAGGTGTAGATACTCGTCCTGATAAAATAAACAGTGGGCAATTTTAGTTAACCATTCCGTGATAGTTGCGACACTTACTAGTCAGATACAATTATCATGAGATAACCCAAAACCCAGCAGTTGTTGGTACTTTTATTGAGCCATTCCGTTGTGGTGAAGCTGATTTCTAGTCATATCGGATACAAGTCAATTGATAACAGTAAACTTTAGTTATAGTTGTCTATGATCAAGCACTGTGCTCCAAGTCGTCCATAACCGCGGACATGGCTTCTCGAAAAGATTAAACCCTGCAGGGGTGCACCAAAGTATCCACACGCACTTCGACCCTTTTTGCCATATCAGTTAACATACACCCATCGGTATGTCGGCGGGGCCTAAGTCATGACGTTTCCCAGACCCAAAGCAAGCACGGGGGGCCACCCCACTAAGTCTACCCGCAACGAAGTCGGCCGGTCTCCGAGACGGACTTAGGGTTTGGGTAGACGGCTGTGAACGACAGCAAATCCCAAAACTGGGACTGTCGACACCGCGAAAACGTGTCCCGATCCTAAACAGTACAGTGTGCTCCTCGCACAATCGTAAATAAAGCAGTAAAGCATGGCATAAGTACAGGATCGTAAATAAAACCTCAAACTAGTTTGTGGCCCCCAATACAATACTTTGAAATCAGGTAATAATCAATGGGGGGCCCATATCTCCCCACCTGTGGTTAGAGCGCTCGATCTCGGAACAGGTGTCAAGAACTCGGGGTCCTACGGGACACAAGTGGGCGGTCGGAAACCAGATATTATCTATCACCCACCGGTGCCTCTGCTTACCTACTTCAATTTTAGTTGTTAAACAGTAATTAAAATGAACAATAATTAAAGCCATGATCATCTCCAACAATTAACTTGCGGCAATACTCCAACAACTGTGGTACTTGACGACACGCAACAGCACTTGAGCAAGCGACTACGACGCGCAAGTCCAACTATCTACCAAACAACAGGTACTAGGATGTGTCCAAGGCAATATATGGCTGCAAGGGGATATCACGGGTACGTAACTAGAGCATCGCAACACAGATAGCAATAGATCAACAGGAGGGAATAAATACTATAAAGTAAGATAGGTAGAAAGGGGGAGGTGCTCGCCTGAAAACATTGACGAAGGTGCAACCGAAGATCGGGTTGACACTCGCATCAACTCAACGGCCTTATCCGCGAAGAAGCAAAACACTAGAAGAAACACCGGATGCAATATTTAATACAACGCAGAAGATCGACATGATGCATGTATGATGTATGGCATGGTAGAGGTGCGATGCAATCATGCAATATTAAGCGGAACCGGGGTCCCGACAATTAATTAAACGGTTCAAGTTGTTTAGAACCCCCGCAATTAAATGTTGTTAAACAAGGCAAAACGATGACACCGGTTCGCTACACAAATTTAAATGAGGCCAATATGAGACTAGATTTGCCCGCATATGGGCCCCATATTTAATTATCGGTGAAACGGCAAAAGGCCCCCAAACCACAGACAAGCATGCATGCAAGATGAATGATTAATATGCAACAAGTTGTATTATATTATAACATAGGGTTTCGGGAAGGGGTGCACACTTTAGAGGGTTCTCGACGGTCTTGGGGTTCCGGGGTTCGGGGTTCGACAGGGTCCGGGGTCCGGTCTCGGCGGGAACGTTCTCGGATAACTGAGGTAGATCTTGTCGTCTCCGGGAAGCAGGACTCGGTTCGGCGCCGGGGCGCATCGGACTCGCCCTGGTCGGTGTCGATCTTGTCGCATTCGTGGAGACCCTGTCGGGTCCGCGGGTCGGGTCGGACTTGGCGTTCCTTTCGGTTCGGGTCTTGGCGTCCGAGGCAGAACTTGGCATCCTCGAGGAAGTACTAGTCGCACTCGGTCGGAGTCCTTGAATCCGGGAAGGAGAACTTGACGCGCCAGGGTCTCGATGTCCCCGGTTCCGATTGAAGATCTTGGCGTCCCTGTCGTTGATCTTATGGTTCCGGTTTTTCTCGCCGGTGGTCTCTGAGTCGCGCAACTTTCACTTGTCCATGAAGAAGATCATGTCGTTCCATTCCGTGTAGAAGTCCTTGTAGATGCTTCTTCGAGTGTCTCCGGTCCGATGTAGTCTTCGGGCTTGAGGATCAGTGTCGATCTTAGGACCTGTCTCGATACTGTCTTGGTGAAGGTCTTGTTAAATCTTAACACGCACTCATGCTCGATGCCGGTCATGTCGACGACCTCATCCACCAAACGATGTGTTCATGTCTGAGGTATCCAAACACCACGAAGGCACCACTCGGAGGCACGTCTGATGCTACACAGGAGGGTCCTTCGGCTCGCATTGGAGAAGGCCATCGGGGGCGTCGATGTGCTTGGGCGCCATCCAACCGGAACAGGGCAGCAGGTAGGGACGTTGACGTGGCCAGCAGCCACGGCGGTGCGGCTCGGGGCGACGGGGGCCGAACGCGAGGCCGCGGACTTCAGGGAGGCGGGGTGGACGCGCTTGCGCGGGGTCTGGCGACAACAGGCTCGCCGGGCGCGAGCTCGCCGGCGGCCAGAAGAGGAGAAGCAGGGCTGGGGCGGCTGAGGCGAGGAGGAGCACGACGTAGAGGGCGGCGCGCTCGGGCGGAGGGCTCGCTGGCGAGGCGGGGCCGGAGGGCAGGCGGCCGACGCGAGGAGGAAGAGGTGGCCGACGACTGAGGTGGCCGGAGGGAGCGGCGGCGGGGCGAGCGGAGGGCGTGGCGGCGGGCGGCCGGGGAAAGCGGCCGGAGAGGCGGGCTCGGCGGAGGGTGGCTCGGGGGAGGAGGACGGGCGGCGGCACCGGAGCGGAGGAGGAGGAGGAGGGCCGGGAGGCGCGGACTCCGGCCAGAGGGCGGCGGCGAGCTCGGAGGAGAGGGGGGTCGCGGGCCGGGCCGGCGAGGTCGGGGAGGTCTTCAGGCGGGGCGGTGCTGACGGGAACGAGGGGAGGAGGGCGCGGGGTGGAAGACGGGGGGAGGAGCGGGGCTGGGGCCGCGCGGGTCGGTGGGTGGGGCCGAGCTGCAGGGATCGGGTGTGGGGCTTGTGTGTGTTGTGGTGTGCTGTGTGGGTTGAGGGGGTGGTGTGTGCTGATGTGGCAGATGGGGATTGGGTGAGGGAGAGAGTTGGGGTGAGGTGGCGAGCCGCGAGTGGCTGGGGTGAGGTGGAGGGGGGTGTGGGTAGATTAGGTTGGGGTAGTTTTAGGATTTTTGGGGTGGACCTATATTTATTCTGGGGGTGGTCGTTCGGGTCGAATCGGCCCGTTCGACTGCCCCACTAAAAATAATTTAATATTTTATTCATTTTAAACGGACCGTTTGCAAACCGTGGTTAGTCAAAACAAAATATTCCGGAGACCCGGTTTTGGTTTTGAATTAAAGACGGGGCGTTTAGAAAACAAAACCAGGCTTTTCAAAAATAGTTTTATGCGAATAGATGCAAGATGATGACGATGCTCAAATGCAATGCGACATGATGACACGAGCATGCGGTCATGATGATGCAATGCACAAAAACAACGCGATTTTCTAGTAGTGGTTTTTCGGGATGCCACACATCCAATCCTTGGGAGTTTAGTATTATCAAGTTAACGGGAAACTTATACTTCCCAAATTCTATGACTAGATCATGGCATCCTGAATTCACTATCATTTCTCCACCAGGAGAACTTACTTTTATAGGACACCCAATATTTTCTACCGGTAGTTCATTTCTTTCAACAAATGCTCTTGATATGAATGAATGAGATGCACCAGTATCAAAGAGTACAAATGCTGGAATGGAATTGAGTCTGAACTTACCAGCAACAGCGTCAGGTTCCTCATAGACCTCCTCCACATTAATGTGGTTCACCTGTCCTTTCTGGAAAGGATTGGGCTTGACAGGTCCTTCAACTTTCTTTTCGGGGCACTCATTTGCATAGTGTCCCATCTTCTTGCATTTGAAGCATTCAACCTGACTGATGTCTCTCTTAGCTGGCTGACTTCCACTTCCACTTCCATTACCACTATGGTGGCTCTTATGTCCACTCTTGTGGTTCTTGTACTTGTCATTGTCATGACTGCGGTGATGCTTGTTGTCATGACGGTTGTGGTTGTGGTGCTTGTTGAATTTCCCATGTTTGTGGGATCCTGAGCTTCCACTGTCATCATAGTGAGATCGTTTCTGAGACGATCCCGTGTTGTGCTTGTCGGAGTGCTTTCTCTTTCTACTCTCGACTTGCTTCATTTTGTTCTCCAATATAGCTGCCTTGTCACAGAGCGACTGATAAGTGGGAACATATGCCACAGCCAGCTGCAGATTCAACTCATCATTCAAGCCTTCCAGAAATTTTTCCTTTCTTTTGGCATCGGTGTCAACCTCATCTGGTGCATAACGCGCCAGATTGTTGAACTCTTCAATGTATTCAGCCACGCTGCGGTGGCGCTGCTTCAGATTGTGGAACTCTTTCTTTTTCAGGCTCATTATTCCTGATGAGATATGAGCAGTGCGAAAGCCTTCCTCAAAGATAGCCCAAGTCACCTCATTTATAGGAGTGGTGATTTGGAAGTTGTCCCACCAAGTGGCGGCTGGCCCTTCCAGCAGATGTGCTGCAAATCTGACCTTTTCCGCATCCGTGCAGCCCATTGTTACTAAGTCCTTGTTTACGAAACGTAGCCAATCATTGGCCACCATGGGATCAGTCGTCCCCGAGAACTTAGCTGGCCTCAAATGCAGAAATCTGGTGAGCATATCAAAGCCCGGAGGGTTGTTGTTGTTGTTATTGTTGTTGTTGTTGTTGTTATTGGGGTTCTTGTTGTTGTTATTATTCTGGTTCTGGATGAATGTTGTCATCATCTGCATAAGCTGTGTTTGAGCAGTCATCATTTGTTGCATTTCTGGTGTGATGTTGTTGTTGTTGTTGGGGTTGGGGTTTGCGCGACGGGGAGGCATCTGTGGTTTGTTCAAATAGAGATAAGAATGAGATACCCATAGATGTTTTCATGCACATTACATCACATAAGCAAACACAAGCATGCAACAGAAGATAAAAGTTCAACAACCAGATAACAAGTTCTCAAAGTAAAACACACAAGTGGCAAGCCATCCACATGTCGGATGGTCCAATAACAAGTTCACAAATAACAAGTACGGTAATAAAAGATAAACGAGTAGTCAAGTCTACTCATCAGCATCAATCTCCTCCTCGACAAAGGTAAGACCAGCGTTCTCCATCGCTGTCTTGTTCTCCTCAATGGTAGTGGTCAAGGACTCAATCTTGGCCTTGAGAGCCCTCTTCTGGGAACGAAGCCTCTCAATCACCATCTGCTGCTGCTCTAGCTCGAAGTCCTTGGACTTCAGTTCTTCAGTCATGTCCCGGATCTTCTTGTTCCTATCCTAGACACATTTCTCCTGACTCTTGAACTTCTGGTCCTAGGTCTCGAACTTCGCCTCCATTTCCTTGACTATCTCGTCCTGCTGCGCGAAGAGCTTGTCCTTCTCGCGAAGCTGCACCTGGAGCTCGTCATTACTGAGCATGACATTGGTCCTGTACATGTCCACGTGCCTAATGAGAGACTCTAAGTCCTGGAGATAGAGACGTATCGGCTCTGCTGCGTCCCTCGAGTCGTCCTTGAAGTCGATGGACTCTCCATCCTCATCACGTCTTCCGAAGACGTGGAAGTGGGTGCCTCTAACCTGTCGGGAGTGCCGGCCTAGCAGACGTCCTATCAAGTCCTGCATGACTACCTCCATGCCTCTCTCCATGTCATCGTGCATAAGCTTGAAGACGATGGCCTCCGTAGTAGGCTCTGTCTGGCGTCCGGGCTGGTTCACCTTGAAGCCCCAGAGGTCCTTCCTCTCGAACTTGGTGAGTGGATGCACCATGATGGTGGGAAGAGGGAGATTGAGCAAAGTGGTAAGCTCAACGATACGAGGACCAAAGCGGGTAACCTGGAACTCCTCAATAGTGCTGATGGTAATAGGCATCTATTTATAAGATAGAAAAGTTAGAACAACACTAATTAAGATAAAACAAAGACAAACAACACATACATATCCTTGGAACACAAAATCACACAAGTCATGCATACATGAATCCATTACATCAACCAAGGTCCAAACTTATTTAAGGTAACATTTTGGAAAATAAGGTGATAGGTGGTGGTCCAACTAACGAAGTACGTTTACAATCCTATCTCACTGGATCTGTTGGCTAACACAATGTTCCTAGAAGCAATCAGCCTATCTTGCTCACATGATTCCATCACTAAGTCTATAATATCTCCTCTTAAGGTTTGGTTGGTGGCTTCCAACTCTTGGGTATGTTCCTTCTCTTTCTCCAAGTCTTTTTGGAGGTTGAGCATTCTGCACTTGACTCTAGCACTAAGTTCTTTGATAGTCCTCCAAGCTGCTTCTCTTGCTGACTCAAATAATGTGGTATGCACCACAGTGTTGGTGTACATGCAGAATCCTCTTTCCTTGTGGTTGTCTTCCTTGCTTTTGTACAAGTGAAGTTGCACCCACCAGTACTCAACTCCTTCATCCATCACTGGAAAGCCTTTGTACACAGCTGCACCATGTATTTCCATTGCCTCCATGAGGTCCTTGAGAATTTTGGGAAACTCAGTCTCACACTCCAAGGTCATGGTCATGAGTGGTCCTTTCTTTACGGCTTCGTTGATGGAGTTCATCTACAAATAGAGATGAGAATGAGAAGATTAGAAAAGTTTACGAGAAGAATAGACAAGTGTAGAAGTAGTTGAATTTTTTTTTCCTTAGTGGTTTCCAATCCTAGGGTCATAATCCTACAGGCAACACAGTGCTCTGATACCATCTGTAAGATCCCTCCTTTGTAAAGGAAAAGGATCCCTGTGATTGTAATGCTAGTCCCTGGATCATTGCTAGCATCCACAGTTTAAGATGAAGTACACAGATACAAAGGTCGTTTATTACATCCATTCCAGAGATAAAACATAGTCTTTTACAACTCAAGGTCACAGGCCTAATACAAGAGTTTTGGAATAAGTAAATAAACATAAGTCTTCATCTTCATGTGCCACAGGCAAGCATGTTGAGTGTAGACTCATGACACCTAATCATCATCGGAGTAACCTGCAACATCACAAGTTACAGCCACAGTGGGTCAATACTTTGGAATAGTATTGGCAAGTGATACCTTAGTAAATTTTTAAGTGGACTATATTACTATATGCATTTTGGCTAAGTGTAGCTTGGCTTGCTTTGCTCAAAATAGGTTTTTCCTATTAGTTGAAAATCACTAAGTTTTTCTTTGTTAAAACATTTCCCAAGAAACCACCAATAGACATTGGGGTCCTTCACCCTTGTTCACCCACAAATTTTTACTTAGAAGTTGGAGTGATGAGATTCTTGATAGCTTCCATGTCTTGATGCTCAAGTTGTCCATTTCCATGGACTTAGCTAAGTACTTAGATTTTCCATCTGCAGAGGTTGTGCACTTTCCCCACCAGACTTGGTTTCCCAAGACAGGACCTTTCAGAAGCCTTCCCTTAGCCAAATGGACGCGTTCCAACCTATCATCCCACTACCACCAACTGTCCAAATGACTAAGTTCTAGCAACCTATATGATCAAGGCAGAGCCCATATTGCCAAGTGGCTGCACTGTAAGCTTCTCAACACTTGGCCTCCAAAATCCCTTTGTGCCTGGGTGGCATACCACAAGTGAGATACACAAGGTAAACCATGTCCATGGCCTTGTGTAACCACTCAACCAAAAACCACCATTCAAGTCCCATTCCACCCAGGAGGTTCATTGACTTAGTTGTTTTATTAAGAAAACATAAGTCCAAAGACTTAGAAATATTTTCATCATAGCATGTATATACTTTACCAACCCTTTTTTGCTACTAGCTAGGCTAAGCATGGCATAGTAACTTAACTTAGGAAAATTTCCTAGCAATTCTACAATTCTACAACTACTTAGGATTTCCCAACATAGCATTTGGCAAGAATAACAACATGCAAGACTTAGCAAAATATTTCTAATGCTTGTACAAAATATAGGGATTGAAATATTCATGAAGTACCACTTGCCTTGGTAATGGGGAGAGTAGCACTCTTCACAATCGCAGTCACTAGCAACATATACACAAAAATTTGTAGCACAAAATTACACACAATTCATATACAAACAAAAAATATATATGCATGCATGCAAGAATGCAAAGTGATGATTTTTAAAACTCCACCAACCAAGTGCATGATACAAAAACATAACCAGGTCAAAAACTTGCTAACTAAACTTATTTAGCACTAAAACAATTTACTAAACAAATTCTATACTCAAAAAGGTCCTAAACAAGTTTCTGCATAAAAAGTCATTTTAACAGAAACTTTTTGCTAAACACATTGCATAAACAGAAAGAGCTTGTCTCCCTCATTCCAACGGTATAAAATTCACAAAAAACTAACGTGGGAATCAAAAGTTATAGCTATTTCAATTTTGGATCAAAATCTGATTTCGAATCTGTTTTTGAATCTAACCCTAGCCACGTGTCTTAACCCTACTGGCGCATACCGGTTCGGACGGATCGAGCTCTACGGGCCGTAGGATCTAAGTTAGATCTGGCGGCTCAGATGCGCGCTTACCTCTTCGCTTAAGTTCTAATCTCAGCCGCAGGATCTGCATCTAACGCTCCTAATCGCTTTGACCAAATACGAGCGGCGCTAGCGGCGGCGACTGGCGGCGGCGCGTCTGACAGCGGCGGCGCTGGCGTTCTAGATCATGCGGGTGTGGGGGAAGTGGCTTACCAGATCCGCAGGAGGCTGCTGATGCTCAAGGTGGCGTTGTCTCGGGAAGGGGGCGCACGGGCACGGTCACCAGGGCTCGTCGGAGTTGCGGGCGGCGTCTGTCGCTTGCAGTCGAGGTTGTTGCCGAGGTTTGGCGTCGCCCTAGCGCGAACCAGAGGGATCAGATGATGCACAAGATGCAGGCGAACACTCTCGTATGAAAGAGGGGGCAAGGGGCGCTGAGGTTTTACCTCAATTGGTCGCCGGAGTCTAGCGGCGGCGCAGGTGGTTGCAGGCACGAACGGGGATGACGGCCTGGGTCACAAGAATGCACACGAAGGGTATCAGGGGGTGCGCGAGATCAAGCTGGTTGCAGTGGTTTGAACGAGAGAGAGAGGGGGCGGTCGAGGCTTACCGGAATTAGTCGCCGGAGCCGTCAGTACTGCGGTGCTTCGAACACAAATGCGCGCAGCCTGGTGGCGGAGTGAGCGAGGAGAGTGGGGGAAATGATCGTGGCGGGGTGTGCTTTATATAGGCTCAAGCGCGACAGGAAACGCCTGCGGCATCAAGTCTAATTACGTCGCGCCATTACCGGCATTGACAGCAGCGGCGACGTGGTCTGCGGGCGCGTTTTGGGGAAGACGAGGGTGACGTGGAGAGGGCCCGCTCGTCAGCAAAACGCGCAGAGAGGAGGTGGGGTCTGGTTGTCAGCGACTGCTTGGGTGCGCTTGCGCGTGCGAGAGAGATAGAGGAAGGCCGGGTGGGCTAGTTGGGCCAGTTCTGTTGCTGGGCTAGAATGGTGGCGCCTGGACCTTTTTTGTCCTTTTCTTTTTCTGTTTTGATTTTCAGGAAAGGTTTTCAAATGAAATCAAGTCTCATTTGAATTCAAATCAATTTGGGGTTTTTGCAGGGTGCAATAGTCTCAAATACTAGGCATGAAATCATGTGGTTGTTTTGCAAGGCTTGGTCACTCTTGGAGAAACAAAATATCAGGAGCTTTGCACAAGATTTGCAAATGTTTGAAAAATGGTTTTTGAACCATTTCCATTTTTTAAAACTTGGTTCAAATTTCCACACTCAATCCATTCAACAAAGGAGACAAGCAATGTAGGTTTAAAACATTCAAACTCTCAAATGGGGATGGCCATTTGATTTTAGTTTGCTCACATAAAATGATAGCACTATGTGCTTTGTTTTTCTGAAATGAGTTTTGAAATTGACCTCAATTCTATATGCATGCATGAATAATATGCAAACTTTGAAATCATGATTTTAGGGATGTTACAGGTACAAACAAGAAAGTGATAAATGAAGTCAAGTCTTTCCTGTCAAAGAGTTTTGATATTAAAGATCTGGGAGAGGTTGATGTGATTCTGAACATCAAGCTTATTAAGAATGAGAATGGGATTACTTTAACGCAATATCATTATGTTGAGAAGGTCTTGAGCCGATTTGGGTTTATTGATGGCAGGACTTCTCCAACACCTTATGATCCCAGTTTGACATTACAAAAGAATAAGAAGGAACCAACAGATCAGCTGAAATATTCACAAGTTGTTGGTTCTCTCATGTACTTAGCAAGCGCTACAAGACCTGATATCTCTTTTGCTGTGAGAAAGTTGAGTAGGTTCATGTCTAACCCGGGTATTGATCATTGGCATGCACTTGAAAGGGTCATGTGATATCTATGTGGTACAATGAGCTATGGGATTCACTATTCAGGGAACCCTGCTATGCTTGAATGATATAGTGATTCGAACTAGATCGCTGACGTTGATGAACTATATGCCACGAGCGGGTATGTGTAAACCTTGGAGGTGGTGCGGTGTCATGGATATCCCGTAGACAGACCATATTGACGAGGTCAACTATGAAAGCAGAGCTTACTGTTTTAGACACAACTGCTGTTGAGTCAGAATGGTTGCATGAGCTCTTGATGGACTTGCATGTGGTTGAAAAACCTGTACCGGCAATCCTTTTGAATTGTGACAACCAAACTATTATTGTTAAAGTGAACAATTCTAAGGATAACACGAATTCATCAAGACACGTGAAGAGACGTTTGAAATCTATCAGGAAATTGAGAAACTCTGAAGTAATAATTGTTACGTATATTCAAATAGACAAAAACCTAGCAGATCCCTTTACAAAGGGACTATCACGAAATGTGATATAAAGTGCATCGAGGGAGATGGGGTTGATACCCATGGATGTCACACCTAGTGGTAACCCAACCTATATGATCGGAGATCCCGTGAATTAGGATCTGGGAAGAACAAGCTAGTGGTTTGACTGAGGAGAGTATTTTGTAACCCTATCTATGTGAAGATGCATAACTCTCATAATCTGTAAGGAAGGTTGGCAATACGCCTTAATGTGTTTCTGTTGGCTTTAATTAGCAAAGATGCCGTCCTACAGGACATTCTTGAAAGAACACACCTATATGAACTCGACTGTAAACGTCGCGGTCTATGAGATTTGGGTGATCTCTAGTAAACTCATGAAGAGACCAGGGAGTATGACGCATATGCTCCAACCCGTGGGGTAGGCTACTGGCAGCCATGTACTAATTATGATTTTGAGTGAAATCTATTGGCACCAAACTTGCAATTCAAGGTTCGTCCATTATTCAAGTTGTTGACAGACGTAGTTCAAGATTCTAGGAGGAAGTTCAACTTAACAGTCTCTGTTGAAACACTGGTATATACAAAAGTAGCAAGGATTGGAAAATCTTCAAATGGGCATTTGAGATCTGGTGGGGGATTGTTAGAAATAATGGGCTAAATCATTAGACCCATGTGTGATTTCAGATTTTCCCTAAATCTCAAAGCCCATGTATATGGAAGCCCATATGTCATTTGGCCCAAGTTGGTGGCAGATCACATGTGTGTGGCAAGAGCAGTGGGAGCTAAAGTTTAGTCCCACATGGGAAGTTGAGAAGAGTTACACCACCTTATAAGGTGGAGTGTTGCACCACTTTGTAAGTGAGTGACAATAAGAGAGATACACGCTCTCTCCTCCTCTGACGTCGTCGTCGGTCGCACGCACGCACGTTCACCTCATCTCGTCTCGTCACGTGCGCGCACCGCGGGTTGCGGGAATCTCGCCGAGCTGAGCTTTATTTTGTTGCTCAGGAAAATGTGTGCGGTTAGACAGACGTGTCAAAAGTCAGTGGATTCGGGTCGCTCCCGGATTATGGGCTTGGTCCACTTCGTGTCATGTACGGGATTTCCGAGCTGCTTTATATAAATGTAGGGGTTCGTAGCATGGAAAACAAAAAAATCTACCGCATGAACACACAATCAAGATCTAATCTATGATCAAGCCAAGATCTATCTACTAGATCGGTGCAACAAGTTGATAGAGTACTAACCCTCAAAGATCCAAAGCGGATAACGAGAGCAGATTCTCGTGGGTGATGTAGTCGTTCACTTGCCGATCTCAAGATCGCGTAGACGATCCTTCTAGCGCCGCGTTTCGGCAGCGCTCCTGTAGTCGGTCATACGTATGGTAATCGATGAAGACCTTCATCTCCCTTGTTCCAGCAGGCATCCGAGGTTGTAGCTCTCTCCTCGCGATTCCGACAGCACGACTACATGGTGTCGGAAGTAGAGGGGAGATCTCGCAGGGCTATGCTTAAGACGGAGGGAGTATGGTGGAGTATAGGGAGCCCCGGTGATCTAGGGTTTAGAGGGCCGAGGTTTAGAGGTAGCTAGCAACTAGAGTTTAGCTAGTAGGTAGCGGTTTAGAGGAGATCTAGATTGGTCGCAACTAGAGAGGAGATGGCGGCCAACCAAGGGTTTCTTGGGCGCCTAGGGCAAGAGGGATACCTTGGGGTGCGCCCCTACCCCTCCTTATATAGGTGTGCGGCATCCAAGGGTGTTCCCAACCCAGGTGGAAACCCTCCCTAACTCAGAAACCCTTCCTAACTCGGAAACCATGTTGGGATTTGACTTTTTCAAACTGCCTTTTTGACTTTCAAATTAGAGTTTGATATCTCTCTTCCAAGTGTCCAGCCAAGTGACCTAGGATGTGATGCAACCATTACACTTTGTCATGACACATCCATGTACCCTTCCCCTTCCGGATCGGTGAACCTTCTAGACCCTTCTAGAACATTCCGGTGAAAACACCGGAATCATTCCCGAACTCCGAAATTCTACTTTCCTTATATGAATCCTATTCTCCGGACCATTTCGGATCTCCTCGTGATATCCCGGATCCCATCCGAGACTCCGAACAACATTCGGTCTCTTTACTCACATTCCATATCTACTAAACAACATCGAATCCTTAAGTGTGTCTCCCTACGGTTCGTGAATTATGCAGACATGATCGAGACTCTTCTCCGATCAATAACCAATAGAGGAATTTGGAAATTCATATGGCTCCCACATATTTCTATGATTATTTCGTGATCGAGTGAACCATTTACATACGATACCAATTTTCCTTTGTCTCATGATACTTTACTTATTTGAGGTTTGATCGTCGGTATCTCTGCATACCTAGTTCAACCTCGTTACCAATAAGTACTATTTTCTCGTTCCCGTGATATGTGATCCCTTATGAGCCAGTCACATGCTTGCAAGCTAATTGGATGACATTCCACCGAGAGGTCCCAGAGTATATCTATCCGTCATATGGATGGACAAATCCCAATCTTGATCCATGTGCCTCAACACATACTTTCCGAACACTCAATGCCACCTATATAGCCACCCAGTTACGGTGTGGTGTTTGATGTCATCAAAGCATCCTTCCAGTGGTGGTGATTAGCATGATCTCATGGTCGAAGGAATTAGGTTACTATGTATCAGAAAGCTTATAGCAAGTAAACTATATTAAATGACTTGATCTTTATGCTACGCTTAACTATAGGAGTATGTCCATCACATCATTCTCTTAATGATATGACCCTGTTGTTAATAACATCTCTATGTTCATGATTAGGAAACCATGATCATATATTAACCAACAAGATAGTTTAACAAGAGGCTTTACTAGGGACTCTTTTATGTTTACAAATCACACAAGTATTAATGTTTCTAGTTAATACAATTATAGCATGGCATGTAAACATTTATCATAAGCATGAAGATATGAT
Source organism: Avena sativa (assembly GCA_916181665.1). NCBI lineage: Eukaryota > Viridiplantae > Streptophyta > Magnoliopsida > Poales > Poaceae > Avena > Avena sativa. The sequence goes on along the minus strand of OV702283.1, from coordinate 145,843,389 downwards.
AATAACCACGTTATTATTGCCTCTTGGGCATATCTCCAACAGTCTCCCACTTGCACTAGAGTCAATAATCTAGTTTCAAACCTTTGTGCATTCAACACCTATGGCTTTCCGGTGTTGTATTTACACGATTGCTAGTGGTCAACTGATCTCCGGATCCGACACTTTCAGGTCCTTGTGTAATTGCATGTCTTTGCGTCTCTACGCATCACTCATTCTCTAATGAGATGGCTTTGTATAAATTTGGTCCTTTGATGAGACCTTTGGTTCCTTGGGGTTAAAACATGTTGATAATATTGTCGTACAATATATCTTCATAGTACTATCCCGTTGTGAACCACACCTAGTTTGATAACAAACTACTTGACACAAATGCCCTCTTTTGCTGCTATTATAGCAGTCATATACTTAGCCTTTTGTTGTAGTATCTGTCATAATGTCTTAACTTTGGAACTCATCCAAATCCATTATGGAACTTACTTTCCATCATATTGTGCGACCCTTAGTTTAGGTAGAGATAAACTTAATTTGTACTTTGTGACAAAATTAGTATCATTGTAATACTTTTACAAAGAACTAAACATCTATTTGTCACTTCTACAAAATAATATATTCTTAGTTCTTCTAAAAGATCATAAGAATATCTTTACAATCGTCCAATAATCATCTTATGAATCATTTTGGTATATGATCATAACATTTAGAGCATAGGACATATCTGGATTTGTACACATCACAACATGATTGATAAAGTACTCTTTGTGATTTTATATATCAAGTATAAAAAATACTTGAATCTTTATTCAATCCTTCCTGTGCAACAAGAACCTTTCTTGTAGTTTCTATATTGAACTCATCAATATCTCATCTATGTACTTCTGGCACAACCATATTAGCATCTCAATTTATCCATATAGACATTGACGCCAAATATTCGGGTTCTGCCTAAGCCTTTCATCGAGTTGAAATTCTTAACTTGTGTCAATAAAAAGATACATCATTTCCAATCAACAATATGTCTTCCACATAATGTATTAGCAACATGTCTTAGAGCTCCCACTTAATTTCTTGCAAATGCAAGCATCTTCATCGTCTCCGATGAAATTAAACTCTTTTAATAGTTTCATCATAGTGAAGATTCCAACTCCGCGATGCTTACTTCAACCATTGAAGTTTACATATGCTTTTAGCATCCTTTGAATTAACAAAACTCTTTGGACTATGTCATGCACACGTCCTAGGTAACCATTCTATTAGAAGAACTTGTTTTGTTTATTCAACTACCACATAACAAAATTATATGTAGTGGTTGCTACATTAATCCGTCTAGACTAAATATCGCTTAATGAAAGATCAGATCTTGTCATAGTCAACTCTTTGAACATTGTTGTGAACTCTTTCCCAACACGTCGATAATTTCATAGATGTGAAACACCATGTCTATTTCTTTATAGATCCAAATACGACTGTAAGTCTTTCACCTTTTCAGAGGGTCTTTCAAGTTCAAAGCTTGTTCTCTCGTATATGGAACTATCACGGATTTTATGGCTTCAAACCATTTGACGGAGTCAGGACCCATCATCGCTTCTTTCCATGTAGTCGGATCATTATTGTCAAATAATGATTTAACTCTCAAATCTTGGTATTTGATTGGTTACCCGACCTACTTGTATCAATAGGAACTTAGACCTCTGTGACCACAACCTTTGAGGCACGTGAGCCATGAGCATTGTTGACGAGGTTTGTTTTCGTCAATGCCCATTGTTATGGACTTGGGTTTTGGAGAAGATGGAAATGCTGGAGATCGCGGAACGGTTAGCAAACAAGCAATACGGGACACGAGGTTTACCCAGGTTCAGGCCCCCGGAGGGAAAACCCTACTCCTGCTTGTCTGCTCTTGATTACGGCGGAACCGGTGATTACAGAGGTGCGCAGATGCAATCTGGCGTGGAGGTGTGTATGCGGAAGTATGAGTATTAGAGAGATCTAGATCTATAGATCTATTGTGGTCTAGTCTATCGGGGGGGTGCCCTCCTCGTTGGCCCCTCCTAGCCTTTATATATGGGGAGGCTAGGTCTCAGCTACCGATTCGAGTAGGTTACAAATTGTATCCAAACTCTAGTCTTGAGGTTTCCTTGTCTTGTGCGCTTGAGACTCCGTGTCCATATGGGCTTCATAGCAGCCGAAACGTCATGAGCGTCGTGGACCTCGGTAGATCGTCGAGTGGGCCTTCTATTGAGCTGGACCAGGTATGCTAACATCGGGTACCCGTAGGGCATAACCATGTCAGTAGCCCCCGAGTGTTCAGTCGAATTGTAGATTCGGCTGAGGACTCTTCAATCTTTCGGGTGCAGTTGTTTTTGTTCATCAAAGAATGATTTGAGTGTGTAGAGATTGTTGATGCGTGTGCCTGACTCCCGACGGATCAGGGCCAGTTAACTGTCTTAGGACAAAACAACACGATCTTCATCAGATTCGAGTCCCTTGACTCGAACCTGGAACAAATGCTGGCGTAATTCAACTCAGGCCGTTGAGGACTTACAGGAGTAGAATTCCAGTAATTTTCAAATGATGTACCCAACGCGTCCGTCAGGATTTTCATCGCGCCTGCTGGCACGGATGATTACTAGCAGAGCGCAATCGTGTGCGTTGCCAGGCCATCAGATGATATTTGTAGGTCTTATCTTTGTGTCGCACACACAACATCCGAATGTTTATCACCGCGGAAGTGTTTCGGGTCGCCAAGGAGATTGTTGCTCACTTAGCGTTAATTGGAGCAGAGTTGCCGAAAAGTTTTGCATGTTGATCCGTAGGATCACAGTCGAAGAATTCATAGGGTGCGCGACCAGCGCTCCCTATGGGAGTAGTCCCCGAGTGTCTGTTCGAGTCGTAGACTCGAGCAGAGACTTTAATTCAGCCATTGTTCGGCTTCAGGTCCGTAGGACACAAATTTTTCGGATGCTTGAATCCATACTCCCTATGGGAGTAGCGGAGTAGCCCCCGAGTCCGTAGTGGAGTCGTAGACTCGACGTAGGACTCGAAGAATAGTTCAGTCCTGAAGTGTTTTGTTCATTTTTCGGGTGTGCGGCCAGCGCTCCTGATAGGAGTAGCCCCCGAGTCCTTAGTCGAATCGTTGATTCGAGTGAAGAATTGAAGCGTGCCACTCGAAGATCTTCTTTGTGCGCGATCAACGCTCTAGTTTGGAGTAGCCCCCGAGTGTCTGGCGGAGTCGTGGACTCGGGCAGAGACTCAAGTCTTGCATCATATAGTTGTAGTCGGCAATCTCGTGGGCGTACCGCTGACCCGGAAGTACATCGGGCGCGCGACCAGCGCTCCTGATAGGAGTAGCCCCCGAGTGTCTAGTCGAGTCGCAGACTCGAGTGGAGACTCATGCGAGGAGAAACCACTGACCCGGAAGTGCATCGAGTCAGCGTCTCACGCATAAGGAGCCAGGAGTCAACGTAGCAGAGTGATGCGGCATTTTAGCCGGAAAGACTCGACGTTGCGGGTGAAGTCGACGCCGTTTCTTCTGTCGGGTGCGCGACCAACATCGCGTCTTCGTAGCATCAAGCGATGCAACCATCCGAGGAGGGACTCGACTCGGGTCTTGAGTGTATGGCGTGGCCAGCTGTTTTGTCGACTCCTATTGGAGGACTCGATTGAATAGCTCAACGAAGTCGGCGTCCTTGTAAGCTGCAGAAAAACATGACTAATTGTGAAGCACTTGTATCTTGTAAGAAATATTCGCCTGTCCACTTGTATAGTAAGATTATGGTGCCGATCGAGTCGACATTGTTGTACTGTATGCTAGGCCTTTTCGTTAGCCTGATTACCCTTAGTCTCAGTACCTTGACGAGGCACTCGGAGTTCAAGGATTCGACGATCAGGCAGAGTCAGCTACTCGGGCTATCGCGTTCGAGGTGCTCGAGTGCGTGGAGCCGATGGTACATTAGGTTACTCGAAGAGGGCGCAGCCCCCGAGTGTTTCGAGTGCGATTAAAGTAAGAAAGAAAATCTACTCTGAGTAGAGAACTTAGCTTTAGTTGTAGTTGTCGTGGACGAAGTCGACGCGGTAGTGGGTCGCGCGCGGACGTGGTCGACGCAGCAAACCATAGTCATAGCGGCGACGGGTTTCCGGAGTTGATGGTCGTAGCGAGCTCCGCATCCGAAGATTGTCGCGGTCGAAGACCGCACCGGGTCGCCACATCCGAAGGATGTATCGGGTCACCCTAGCCGAAAGCCGCATCGGGTTGCCGGAGTCGAAGACTGCGGCTGGTCGCCGAAACGGAGGGAGACCCCGAGCCCTCGAGTCGTTGGAGCCGGAGATTATGGTGGGTTACCGCAATCGAAGATCGTAGCGGGTCACGCCGGCGGAGTCGATGCAGTCGCTGCATGATCGCCTAGTCCAAATACAGCCCCCAAGCGTGTAGCAAGCAGCAAGGTGATCACCGGGCCAAGCTGATTCGAAGATCGCCGGTATAGGACGCCGTGATAAAAAATATGGCGTTGATGCACCCTCCGTTAGGTCGTGTGGTACATGTAATTGAATAACAAACGTTGCATTGATTAGATTTATATAGAATTTATGATTCGCAAAGAAATTAATACAAAGATAGATACTAGATTGAATAAACAAAAAAAAGGGAAAAATCCATGAGTCACGGCCTTGACAAGGTCACCGTGGTGTAGTTGTACGGAGTATCTTCTGATTCATGCCGATCCGGCCAGCTGTGCGGCGTAGCCATGACTGATTTTCTCGATCCAGTGCGATCGCTTGCTGGCTAAGATCTGATTGACCCCAGTGATCGTACGTAGACCAAAACATAGATCCTCGTACCTGGCTTCCGGATACTGGCGAGATGTAGATTCCTGACTCGTAGATCGCTTCGGATGGGACCGTCACGATCGCACGATCAGCGTCCCCAGTTCCCACAGACGGCGCCAATTGACGAGGTTTGTTTTCGTCAATGCCCATTGTTATGGACTTGGGTTTTGGAGAAGATGGGAATGCTGGAGATCACGGAACGGTTAGCAAACAAGCAATACGGGACACGAGGTTTACCCAGGTTCAGGCCCCCGGAGGGAAAACCCTACTCCTGCTTGTCTGCTCTTGATTACGGCGGAACCGGTGATTACAGAGGTGCGCAGATGCAATCTGGCGTGGAGGTGTGTATGCGGAAGTATGAGTATTAGAGAGATCTAGATCTGTGGATCTAATGTGGTCTAGTCTATCGGGGGGGTGCCCTCCTCGTTGGCCCCTCCTAGCCTTTATATATGGGGAGGCTAGGTCTCAGCTACCGATTCGAGTAGGTTACAAATTGTATCCAAACTCTAGTCTTGAGGTTTCCTTGTCTTGTGCGCTTGAGACTCCGTGTCCATATGGGCTTCATAGCAGCCGAAACGTCATGAGCGTCGTGGACCTCGGTAGATCATCGAGTGGGCCTTCTATTGAGCTGGACCAGGTATGCTAACATCGGGTACCCGTAGGGCATAACCATGTCAATTGTTGCTGCCTCCGGAACACTTTTCAGCGCTGCGCAACTTTGCACATATAGATAAGGTTCTTTTAACCTTATCAAAGTTCTATTGTCCTCCCACTTAACTTTTCACGGAAAATTCCTTTCTCAAAGAAACTTGATGTTCTAAGCGACAAACATTTTTGTCTTTGGTATTATGGAGGAATACTCAACGATTATTCAAAATAACATACAAAGATATGTTCATCCGATTTTGGTTGCAAACATCTTTCTTATGCATAGCATATCAATGTTTAAGAAAGGACAATTTGGGTTTTATCCCAAACCATAAATTTATATGGTGTCATTTCAACGGATTATGATGGAGCTCTTTTCAGTGGAAAAACGGTAGTATCTAAAACTTTAATCTTTAAAATATAATGGTAGTTTTATCAATTACACCTTTGATCTTACCATGCCAAACAAGGTTTCATTGCATTTCTCGATTATTCCATACTCATATGGTGTTTTGGGAAACGCAAATCCATGGAACGATTCCTCAAATCTTAGGTGTTATGCTAAACTTTATAACTCAAATATCTTCCTTTATGATCCTATCATAAATTCTTTATTTTCTTGTTACATTGATTTTGCACTTCATCTTGAAAGTCTTTAAACTTTTCAAATGTTTCACACTTCATCCTTATTAAGTAAATATTCATATATTCACTCAAATTTTCGGAGAAAGCATATGAAGTTGAAATCTATCGCTCTTGACTACACATAATGGAATTCATACAACAATATGTAATAAGCTAGTCATCCGTTCCCTTTGGCCTATGAGAGGAGTTTTAATTATCTCTAGGAAAATTTCACAAGCGTCATTTGATCAAAAATCAAAAGACTCCAAAATTCCATCCACATGGAGTTTCTTCATGTTTTCTTTCCAATATAATTTAAATGGCGATGTCACTTCGTAAGTGATCTTTATTATCAATTGTCTTTTGACATTTTTTAGCAATATTTTTATGGATGTGATTTATCCAACGAGATTTGTAAATCATCCATATTTTATGGATTACGGCAATTATTTGAACAACCATTTTGTTCTCATAATACCTGATAAAACAAATCTTGAAGACAAGCTTTGATGTTAACGAGCAACACAACAACCCTTTATTTGTTCTCGATGAACATCATCACATATTCTTTTGCTAGTTACTTAGGCCATTGTAGTTCATGAATTGTGTTGTTTCGTATGACGATTCACACCAACAAATTCAGTATCCAATACTTAAGAACCACATTGTTTAAAAAGAAAAGAATATAGCCATAACATGTATATCCTCTATATACCTAAGCTGAACAATTCTAGTCTTTTCTTTTCTTCCATATATTTCTGAGATTCTCTTTCAGTATTTCCTTTTCCGTTCGAAAGAATCTATCAACATCAATAGTGGAGCCATACACATGACACATAGTCCAAAGCATGTATAGTTAAATACCAATGTCTTTGGACTTGCACTTTGAAGTAGATCACCATCATCGAATACTTGGTGTTCTTTCAAATTCCATTATTTAGTAATCTTTTAGTGTAGTAAACATTTTATCAAATATTCACCCTTATCATGGAACTATTCATGATCAAGCTACTTTTAGCTTATAACGGTGAATCGCGAGTATAATGTTGCTCTCCAAAACCTTTTGGAGGATTAGGACGACAAGCGTCTCAAACCATTTTCAAATTCTCATCAAATATGAGAACATAAACTTTTCCATATTATAATCTCTCATGTTTCAACCAAAACATCATTTCAGATATCGCAATATCTTCCACACATCATGGTTTCTGAAACAACTCTTTCAGATCCTAGATAACCTTGATATTAAAACAATCTTTTGAATATCAAGAATCATGGAGACAAACATGATACTTATATACTAACACTGGAATTGTCACTCTTGATTTAATACCAATTATTAAACTTCACAGAGTAACCAGAACTTACTGAAAGTTTGCAATAGGACTTTTAAACTTTAGATTAACACTTCAAAACAATATGATACCAGTTCGTAAAGTAACTAACCAGAATTCTATAGTTCTATTATCTCAATTATAACTAAGTGCAAGGCGGTAAACGGATGCCAATGACTACACCAAGTCCAATCATCACGTGACATGATATTGTTTCAAAGGCGAACAATCATCATGTTCATCATATCATCTATATGGCTCATGCTTTACCTTTCGGTATTCCGTGTTCCGAGACCATGTATGTACATGCTAGGCTCGTCAAGATCAAACCTTAGCTTCCGCATAAGCAAATCTGGCTTGCTCCCATTGTATACACTCGCAGAATCTAACACACCTGATCATCACGTGGTGCGTCGAAACAACGAGCTTTGGCAATGGTGCCTACTAAGGACGAACACTCTATAACTTGATATTTTTTGAGAGGGATCATTATAATGCTACCGTCGCGAACTAAGCAATACAAGATGCATAAAAGGATTAACATCACATGCAATTCAAAATATGTGATATGATATGGCCTTTCTTCTTGTGCTTCCGATCTCCATCTTCAAGCACGAACATGATCTCCATCATCACCGGCGTGGCGTCAAGGTCAATGGCGCCGCTCCATGGTTGTCGTCCACCAGCATCAACTATTACAACTACTTTGAATAATAGACATGCAGGTCTAGACGAAATTAAAAGACAACCATATGTCCCCTGCCGGTTGCCGACTTACAATAAGGAACATTGCATTCATCATATATAATCACAATCATGGCCATATCACATCACAGCACACCCCTGCAAAACAAAGTTAGACGCCTCTAATTTTCATTGCATGTTTTACGTGGTTTGGGGCTTTCAATAAGTGTCGTTCTAACTTACGAACAAGAACCACAACGTTGATGCTTGAACTATCAAGTGCCCGTTGTAAATTGAATCTTTACTATGATGGGAGAGACACACACTCGCAAAGCCACTTATGCAATACAAGTTGTATGTTGAGCGTGGAGCAAGTCTCATGAATGATGTCATGTAAGGTTAGCCCAAACCGCTTCATCCCACCATACCGCAAGATGCAAAGTACACAAGAAGAAATTGATAATAAAATCACCACTGCCCACAATGACCATTGTGTTCTACTCGTGCAATAGATATACATATAGACACGGCTCTAATACCACTGTAGGGGTTCGTAGCATGGAAAACAAAAAATTTCTACCGCATGAACACACAATCAAGATCTAATCTATGATCAAGCCAAGATCTATCTACTAGATCGTTGCAACAAGTTGATAGAGTACTAACCCTCGAAGATCCAAAGCGGTTAACAAGAGTAGATTCTTGTGGGTGATGTAGTCGTTCACTTGCCGATCTCAAGATCGTGTGCGTAGATGATCCTTCCGGCGCCGCGTTCCAGCAGCGCTCCCGCAGTCGGTCACACGTAAGGTACTCGATGAAGACCTTCCTCTCCCTTGTTCCAGCAGGCAACGGAGGTTGTAGCTCTCTCCTCGCGATTCCGGCAGCACGGCGGCGTGGTGTCGGAAGTAGAGGGGAGATCCAGCAGGGCTACGCCTAAGCCGGAGCGAGTATGGTGGAGTAGAGGGAGCCCCGGCGATCTAGGGTTTAGAGGTCTGAGGTTTAGAGGTAGCTAGCAACTAGAGTTTAGCTAGTCGGTAGCGGTTTAGAGGAGAACTAGATTGGTCGCAACTAGAGAGGGGGTGGTGTAACACCCTCAGAATCGGCCCTATGCAAGTTTTAGCGAAACCCGCCAAACCCGCATAGAAACGAATCGAAGGTGCCCACCAGGCACTTGCGTGCGGGTGGAAAACGAAGTAATAACATTACACAACAGTCCTCGATGGGACCCACAGAACAGATATATATACAGCACGACTCCAAGAGTCAAGAATACAGATATAATGTACAAAGATCCAAATCACCTTGAAAATGATACAGCGTCCGACTACGGACAAGATGCAAATGGGGCTAAGAGCCCTGAAGAATAACCAATGGCGTCCATAACCCTGCCCAGGCCAAGCCGGAAGGGTAACCCTGCTAACGGCGTCGATCTCAAAACCTGCTTAAACAAAAAGGGGTGCCGACAAAGGGCAAAGGAAAAAGAGGAGCGTCAGTACTGAGGCCAGTACACGGCGAGGCTAGAATTCGGCGGTCCTCGCCTACACAGGTATGGTGGACTGAAGCGGCAGCGGCAGCATGCACTAAACAACCTATAGAGACTCGATATAACTGGCGGCAATCAGAGAGGGAGAAGAAAGACCTATTCGGAACCAACCTGATGCTACCACCAAACAAACCCATCCTGGTGTTTCCCCCTCGAGACCAATCGAGGAAGTCAACCGAGGAACTCACACCGTTGGCATTTTTATTTATTCAGTTATCGTTGCAGCAATTACTAGTCAGATATAGATAGTCATTCTGATAAAATAAGCAGTGGTCCATTTTAGTTAACCATTCCGTTGTAGTTGCGACACTTACTAGTCAAATACAATTAGCATGAGATAACCCAAAGCCCAGCAGTTGTTGGTACTTTTATTTAGCCATTCCGTTGTAGTGAAGCTGATTACTAGTTAAATCGGATACAAGTCAATTTATAACAGTAAACTTTAGTTATAGTTGTCTATGATCAAGCACTGTGCTCCAAGTCGTCCATAACCGCGGACACGGCTTCTCGAAAAGATTTAACCCTGCAGGGGTGCACCAAAGTATCCACAGGCACTTCGACCCTTTTTGCCAGATCAGTTAACATACACCCATCGGTATGTCGGCGGGGCCTAAGTCACGACGTTCCCAGACCCAAAGCAAGTACATGGGGGCCACCCCACCAAGTCGACACCCGCAACGAAGTCGGCCGGTCTCCGAGACGGACTTAGGGTTTGCGTCAGTGGCGGTAAACGACAGCAAATCCCCAAACGGGGACTGTCGATACCGCGAAAACACTCCGCTTCCTAAACAGTACAGTGTGCTCCTCGCTCAAACGTAAATAAAGCAGTAAAGCATGGCATAAGTACAGGATCGTAAATAAAACCTCAAACTAGTTTGTGGCCCCCAGTACAATACTTTGAAATCAGGTAATAATCAATGGGGGGCCCATATCTCCCCACCTGTGGTTAGCGCGCTCGATCTCGGAACAGGTGTCAAGAACTCGGGGTCCTACGGGACACAAGTGGGCGGTCGGAAACCAAATATTATCTATCACCCACCGATGCCTCTGCTTACTTCAATTTTAGATGTTAAGCAGTAATTAAAGTGAACATTAAATAAAGCCATGGTCTTCTCCAACATTGAACATGCGGCAATTCTCCAACAACTGTGGTACTTGACGACACGTAACAGCACTTGAGCAAGCGACTACGGCGCGCAAGTCCAACTATCTACCAAACAACAGGTAATAGGATGTGTCCAAGGCAATATAGGGCTGCAAGGGATATCACGGGTACGGAAACTAGAGCATCGCAACACAGATAGCAATAGATCAACAGGAGGGAATAAATACTATAAAAGTAAGATGGGTAGAAAGGGGGAGACGCTCGCCTGAAAACATTGCCGAAGGTTCGACCGAAGATCGGGGCGAAGCTCACATCAACTCAACGGCCTTATCCGCGAAGAACCAAAGCACTAGAATAAACACCGGATGCAATATTTAACACTACGGCAAAAGATCGGGCATGATGCATGCATGATGTATGACATGGCAAAGATGCGATGCGATTAGGTCATATTAAGCGGAACCGGGGTCCCGACATTTAATTAAACAGTTCAAGTTATTTAGAACCCCCGCAATTTAATTGTTGTCTTAACATGGCAAAATAAGTTACCGGTTCGCTACACAAATTTAAATGAGGCCAATATAAGGCTAGATTTGCCCGCATATGGGCCCCATATTTAATTATTAGGTGAATCGGCCTAAGGCCCCCAAACCACACAAATATGCATGCGAGTATGACAATTTATTATGCAACAAGTTATATAGTTGACAATTTATAAAATAGGGGCTCGAAAAAAGGGGTCGCACATTGGGGTTCGGCGATCTTGGGGTTCTGGGGTTCGGGGTCCGGTCTCAGGGTTCAGGGTTCGACGGATTACTGGGTAGATCTTGTTGTTCTGTGTCGGTGACCTCGGCATCCTGGAAGCAGGTCTTGGTTCGGCGCTGGGGCGCATCGGACTCGCCCTGGTCGGTGCCGATCTTGTCGTCGATGTTGAACTTGAGTGGGTCGGGTACCGGGGTCTTCGGATCTGGGGGAAGTACTTGTCGCATCTACCGTCTTCGGGTTTGCTTCACTCGGGTCCATGTCGGAGTACTTATCGCCCCATGTGGAATCCTTGTCGATCTGTGGCGATGATCTCAGGTTCGGGTCTCCGGGTTCAGGGGTCTCGGCGTCCGGGGTCTCGACGTCTTTGGGGTCCGGGAACCGCTTCGGAATCCGGGAGGCGATCTTGGCGCTCGATGTCCGTGAGGCAGTCCTTGGAGTCCAGGACGGAGATCTTGTCGGTGGTCTTCGGGTCCGTGAAGGAGTGAAACGCGTTCTGAGAAGATCTTGATGACACTGGTTTAACCTTGCGAACCATCTATCGTACCGCACCCTGGCATGCTACAGAAGAGAGAGCAGCAGCGCGGCCTACTCAGGGAAAACAGGGGCGACGCGGTCGGAGGCCGGCGAAGACGGCCACTAGCGGGCTTGGCGGCGCTCGAGCGGAGGAGGAAGGGCGCCGGGCTCGGCTCAGGGCAGCGGGGAAAAACGCCGGCGGGCTCTGCGCAGGAGGCGAGAAGGCTGGCGCAGAGGCGAGGGGCTGGAGCCCGCGGTGGCGCCGATGATGTCGTCGGGGGTGAGGGGCGGAGCGGCGAACGCGGCGGAGCGGGAGGGCGGCGCGAGGCGGCCAGGCGAGGCGGGCGACCGGCCGCGGGGCAGGGGCGAGGGAGGCGAGCCGGACGGGGAGAGGGAGGCGGTGAGGTTGGGGAGAGGCCGGCCGGCGAGATAGAGGGCCGCGGGGCGGCGAGGACGGTGGTTGGAGCGCGGCGGCGGGAGGGGGAACAGAGGAGGCGACGGAGCTTGGGCGGCGGAGGCAGAGGGGCCGCGGGGGATGCGGTGTGGGTGCGTGGTGTGCTGGCGTGCGTGTGTGTGGGTCGTGTGGCGTGTGCTGGGGTGTGTGGGGCTGGGTTGAGAGGAGAGAGAGGGGGTGAGGTGGCAGTTTGGGGTTGGTTAGGGGGAGGGAGAGGGTGAGGTGTCAGGAGGCCATTGGTGGGGGTGATGTGGAGGGGGGAGGTGTGGGTAGATAGGTTGGTAGGTTTAGTAATTAGGTGGACCGATTATATTTCTGGGGCGGTCGTTCGGGTCGATTCGGCCCGTTCGACTGCCCCACTAAAATAATTCAAACTTTTATTTAATTTGGCAATACATTTTTGTAAATAGTTTTTAGACAAACAAAATATCCGGAAGCATCCGGGGGTGTAATTTGAAATAGAAGGAGGGTAAATTTTAGAAAACGATTGTCTTTCGCAAATAGTTTTTAGGCAAATTAATATGCATGATGATGACGATGCTCAAATGCAATGCGGCATGATGACATGAGCATGCGGTCATGATGATGCAATGCACAAAAGCAACGCGATTTTCTAGTAGTGGTTTTGCGGGATGCCACAGGTGGCGGCCAACCTAGGGTTTCTTGGGCGCCTAGGGCAAGGGGGATGCCTTGGGGTGCGCCCCTACCCCTCCTTATATAGGTGGGGGGCGTCCAAGGGTGTTCCCAACCCAGGTGGAAACCCTCCCTAACTCAGAAACCCTTCCTAACTCGGAAACCATGTTGGGATTTGACTTTTTCAAACTGCCTTTTTGACTTTCAAATTAGAGTTTGATTTCTTTCTTCCAAGTGTCCAGCCAAGTGACCTAGGACATGATGCAACCATTACACTTTGTCATGACACATCCATGTACCCTTCCCCTTCCGGATCGGTGAACCTTCTAGACCCTTTTAGAACATTCCGGTGAAAACACCGGAATCATTCCCGAACTCTGAAATTGGATTTTCCTTATATGAATCTTATTCTCCGGACCATTCCAGATCTCCTCGTGATATCTCGGATCCCATCCGAAACTCCGAACAACATTCGGTCTCTTTACTCACATTCCATATCTACTAAACAACATTGAATCCTTAAGTGTGTCTCCCTATGGTTCGTGAATTATGCAGACATGATCGAGACTCTTCTCCGATCAATAACCAATAGAGGAATCTGGAAATTCATATGGCTCCCACATATTTATACGATTACTTCGTGATCGAATGAACCATTTACATACGATACCAATTTCCCTTTGTCTCATGATACTTTACTTATCCGAGGTTTGATCGTCGGTATCTCTGCATACCTAGTTCAACCTCGTTACCAATAAGTACTCTTTTCTCGTTCTCATGATATGTGATCCCTTGTGAGGCAGTCACATGCTTGCAAGCTAATTGGATGACATTCCACCGAGAGGGCCCAGAGTATATCTATCCGTCATATGGATGGACAAATCCCAATCTTGATCCATGTGCCTCAACACATACTTTCCGAACACTCAATGCCACATTTATAGCCACCCAGTTACGGTGTGGTGTTTGATGTCATCAAAGCATCTTTCCGGTCATGGTGATTAGCATGATCTCATGGTCGAAGGAATTAGGTTACTATGTATCAGAAAGTTTATAGCAGGTGAACTATATTAAATGACTTGATCTTTATGCTACGCTTAACTATAGGAGTATGTCCATCACATCATTCTCCTAATGATATGACCCTGTTGTTAATAACATCTCTATATTCATGATCATGAAACCATGATCATATATTAACCAACAAGCTAGTTTAACAAGAGGTTTTACTAGGGACTCTTTTATGTTTACAAATCACACAAGTATTAATGTTTCCGGTTAATACAATTATAGCATGGTATGTAAACATTTATCATAAGCATGAAGATATGATAATAACCACTTTATTATTGCCTCTTGGGCATATCTCCAACAATAAATGCATGTGTGGCTTCCACAACGCATGACACCAAAGCAAGCTAGGGTTTTTCCATCCTCTCTGCTTGCGCCGCCACTGTAGTCTACTCCACCCGCTTGCGTGCGTGCACCGGCGGTCGGGAGAGCAGGTCTCCGGAACCACTCGCCTTTGTGATCCTATACGGGAGAGGGCGAATAAGGTTTTTGGAAAGCGCTTCGTGCGACTACTCAAGTTTGTCATCACGACGCGTCTTCCCGGTCGTCAAGCCGGACCTACTGCACGTCGACTTCTTCGACAGGCTACTGCACCAACGGCGACTACACCGACAACCGATCAATACGTACACCGTCATCAGATCTGTTGTTTTACTATGGTTGTTAGTGCGCATACTCTGCTACTGTTCATGTTGATTTAATACATATAGTATGTTAGAGGTTCACGTGATTGTAGCTGTTGCCGTGTCGGACACTAGTACAACACTCGGTTCATATTAAATCCAACACTCGGTTCATATTAATCGTGGAAATTATGCCTAATAATCCAACACTCAGTTCGTATTAAATCCCGCGTCGGACACTAGTACAACTTCGTTGGATCATATCCCATCAGGTTTTCCCGATAGAACATTGGAGACCTTGATTCAGTCCCTCCCTTCTTCTGACGGCTCAACAGAAGACATGCGTGAAAGAACCATCGGAAGACCCCCTTCGCACGAGGATGAACCGTCGAACCCTTACTCTATTCCCCAATTCTTTCTATCGCACATGTAATGGTTCGACCTAGTGGTGTGGTTAAGTCATCCCAATCACTGGCCCACCACTCAACGCAACCTATACCTTTTTTTACGAACGACTCTTAGCATGTACCAACGAGAGGCTTAATTTAATTTGTGGTCGTATAGCTTAGAGAAACTCCAGCAGTCGCGCTATAATTTGGTGTTGTAAAATCCATTTGCAACACGCTGTATTCGGATAGAGCGCCCGACCTCCACCGGAGGCTCTAATTTGCAGCGTGCCGAAAGTGGAGAAAAACAGCCCTTCACCGGGAGCGTTTTTCACATATATGCATCAAAAGAAGATTAAATAAGACCAAACAAATATACCAAAAATGAACATAAAATTTTAGATAGAGCCATACCAAACGCGTGCGTCCCTAACGCTGCTAGGAGCACCACACCCCAGCCTGTCCTAGCCAAGTCCCTCGCCATAGCCCCCTGCTCCTATCCGGGCGTCACCAACAACGGCCCTAGTGGCCAGATCACCCACCTCATCCTCGAGCAGGAGGGCATCAACGACACTTTCCCGTCGGTCACCCTCTCGGGCCTCTGAAAGGATACAGATGTCACCTAGAGGGGATGAATAGGCGATTAAAACTTTTCCGAGAGTGGCTCGACAAAGGCGGAATTAAACTAGCGTTTATTTTGTCAAGCACAACCTAGAACAACTAGGGTTCACCTATGTGCACCAAAAATTTATGCTAAGCAATAGAAGCAACAATGTGATAGCAAGATATAGATTACTTCAAGCACGAAGGCTATCACAATGTAAAGTGCATAAGTAAAGAGTTCGGGTAAAGAGATAACCGATGCATGCAGGGACGACGATATTTTACCGAGTTCCTCCCAACATGGAGTAAGTCTCGTTTGGAGAGGGGGTGGTATCAAACCACCAACGCCACAAAAGGCCTCCCTTATTCTCCCGTGAATCTCACCCGAACAGGATCGATCCACGCTTCCACTATTGGTGCACTTGTCGGTGGCAACTGGAACCTCTCATAAGGTTGGGGCACTTCTCCACAAATTAATTGGAGGTTCCCAACAAACGCCACCAAGGCCACAACGCCACAAAACCGTCTAGGGTTCCAAGAACCCAAGATGGACAAGCTCCAATGAGTAACTCAAACCAAATCCTCCGAGGAGAACACAAACCGATGCATCGAATGCAAATGGCAAGAACACCACAAAATGCTCCAATCCCTCACTCTCAAGTTCCAACAAAGCTAGTAAAGCTATTGGGGGAATAAGAGAGGAAGAATCAAAGAAGGACACAAAATCCTCCAAAATCTAGATCCACAAAGATACACTCACGAAGAGATGAATCGGTTAGGTCAAAACATGGATCTAGATCTCCTTTCTCTTCCACTCAAATATGGGCAAGAATCATCGGAGGAGAAGATATTAATCAAACTTCAAAATTTAGAGCAAGTGTGAAAAAAGTTTAGACTAATAGAAGAGAAAACGGGCCCAGTGCGAGCGGGCGGCACGCGCGCGAGGCGCTAGGCGCTGGGTCAACGCAGCTATGCACGCGAGAGAAGCTGCAGCAGCTGAGCCCAGCGGGGCGCGCGAGCGCGAGCGGGATGAGCTGGTGCAACAGCGGCAGCAGCGCACGCGGGCGAAGCGACCAAGCGGCGCGCGAGAGGGCCCAGCGAGCGAGCGCACGGGACGCGAGGCGAGCGAGGCGCGCGGGGGCTGCTGGGCGGGATTTGAGCGAGCGCGCGGTGGGGCCTGCAGCAGGGCAGCAGGCGCGGGGTAGAGTGGGGTCAGCGAGGCAGCGCGCGAGCGGGGAAATTGGTGGCGGCAGCGCGCGCTTCGGTCAACGTGGCAGCGGGGTGGGACCAGCAGCAGCAGAGCGCGCGGGAACAAACGAGTCGCGGGCGAGGGCGGGCGCGCGTACGTGAGAAACAAGGCAGGAGCTGGATCTGGGCGATTCTGGGCTGGCCGGTAGTACTGGTCCACCCGGGTGGTACTATCGGACCGAACGGTACAACCGGAGAAAAAAGCCTTCTGCCAGGTACTAAAATGCGGTATTACCATTTTTTGGGTACCTAGCCCGACAGATTATTCAAACGATTATAATTTTTGATTGGTAACTCCGAATCGATCCGATTCTAATTGCGTTGGAAAGAGGACGACATGAGATACCCTATAAAAAGTGAAAATATTGGTTATCACCAAATAAGAATGTATCATGTATTATAATATGATGAAAATATTGGTTATCACCAAATAAGAATGTATCATGTATTATAATATGAGATACCTCACTTGGTGAAAAACCGAAAAACCGCCAAGATAAAAAACACAACAAGATACAAACGAAAGATCCGACTTTGATGAACAAGAGCTTGTTGTGGAGATTACCACAAGCTCTATATCCTCATATGGATAAGACCAAATGACAACCAAATACGATGCTGCAAGTATGCAAAGGTTTGAGCTCTCTCCGAACGATGTGATCGAGTTACTCATTCGAGATCACCTCTTGATAGTACGGTTAACTATCCTAAACCCGGTCTTTCACTAACAATATGAGACCGGCAAAAGGGAAAACCTATCAAGATTATACCTTTGCCTTGAGCATTCCACTTGAGCTCGATGTAGACGATCTTTCCTTACTCAAGATGGAACGCCTTTCTTGATTCCTCATCACCGATCCATGATCACCGAGGATGGCAAGCATCAAAGATGAGATCTTCTATAGATGGTGTATTTTGAGCTTGCACAACATATCTTTTTCTCATTTCATCGACCTTGAAGTCGACACAAGCTCCAAGCGATGCCAATGGATAATTCCTAAAAGTATAACTTAATACACACATTAGTCCATAAAGATTTTCATTAATTACCAAACCACACATGTAGGCCCACATGTTCTATCAGCCTCGTCGAGCTTCGCGTGCTCAATCTCAAGTCCAGTACGCTCCATGGCGCCGTCCCCGACCTCTCCGCGCTCGCCAACCTCAAGGCACTATTCCTCGCCGGCAACCGCTTCTCGGACCCCTTCCCGGCCTCCATGGCGACGATAGGTGCCGCCGTGTTCTCAAGCAATCTAGGACTCTTCGGCGAGGTCGTTCGACGCGAGTGCGAGGACGGTTCCACCGATCCCCCGAGCATTCTTAGCTGGCGGCCAGCGGACAGGTGCGGTCAAGCGTGGGCGGGGGAACATGGGCGGCTGAGCATCCAGCGGTGGCGGCCTCGTCTGGGAGCAACGACGCGCTAAATATTCCGGTAGTTGGCCTCTCACGTGTGGAGTAGATTTTGCTGCGCGCTGTAGCCCATGCCCAATATATGTCGCACGAGATAGAGATTTTTGGCGCATGCTGTAAAGTTTTTGGGCACGTACTATTTTAGAGGGTCTTGCTGAAGCACCGATTTTATCTCTCTCACGCTAAATTGGCATTTTTTAGCATGCAGTTCATTTAGCGCGATTGCTGGAGTTTCTCGACTTTAGGGTTCGATTTCGCCAACCTCCACGAATTCAAGGTTTGTATGGACTTCTCTCATTTCTCATGTCTAGCCATTTTACATATGGCTGGGTTCGTATATTGTACTTCCTCTGTTTCATAATATAAGATGTTTAAGTTTTATGAAAAAATGTTTATAAACATCTTTTAATATATAGGTTTAAAGAGCACACTAAAATATGTATAGATACATTATCTTCACAAACCACGCGGCTATTTGCCTCTCGCTGTATATGCACCCTTTATTTGAATTTGAATTTTATCAAAATTTGAAATGCCAAAAAAAAAAATGTGCACATAGAACTTCAAGTTTTAGGTACGTCCAAAGTCGCTTCGTAAAAAATAAACATTTTGAGTGACTTGTGCAAAAAAGACAAAATTTGGTGTTAAAGCAACGTACTACAATACAACTTTTTGTCTTTTTTGTACAACCCACAAAACATATCAGTTTTTCCTGAAATGACTTTGCGTGAACCTAAAACATGAAGCTACCCATGAATATTCTTTTTTTGAAATTTTTCAACATTTTAAAATATATTACTTTTGTACCGGGTGCAAATGCACCCGGGTTCAAAAGTGGATTTTCGCAAATATTTTATATTTTTAAAGGAGTTAAATCCATCAATGATATCTCAACTTGTCGAGCAAAATCATTTCCATTACTCTACAACACAGGAATATAATTTTACAGTCATTGAATACGATTTCGAGGATCATCGACGGTCACTGATGCAGGTAGCACACTGTATTTACTGACATGGCAACTTACTGTCAGCCTCTAATCGTGCTCTTTGTAAAAAACCACCCCAAATCATATTTGTTTTGCCACAACACTCACACTCCCGAGACAATATGCGCTGACTGGGAAACAATCGTAGGTGGCAACTCATCACGAATAAAAAGCAAAATATAAAAGGTCATCACGATGCCACCTAGACCAAGAGCACGCCGTACCCTTGTGCCTGCATCGACCAAGAGCTAGTCGGGTCGCCGCCCGTGTCCTTGAGATCGAAGCGATGCCGTCTGAACGGCTGAACCAAGAACTTGCCACAATGCTGCATGGATTGACCAAGAGCTAGCCGCTCCGCTGCCTGCCTCCATGAGCTCCTGGAACGCTGCTTCGATTAAGTGCTCACCGGGATACCACCTGGGCTTGCCAGTAGCCGCGCTGCCGCCTGCGTCCATGGATACTCGTATGTTCATTAGCTCGCTGAGACGCCGCCTGCTACCAAAAGCTCGCCGCGCCAACGCCCTCCACCTCGATGAGCCCGACGAGCGGTGGACGCTGGCGGCCGCATATTTTGTCGTTGTCTGGGACAGGTTGGATGGGGATCGAAAGAGACAGGGAACAGGAACGACGGTTTTGCAAAAAAGCTCTCTTCTAGACGCGTATTTTTATATTTCTGTTAAGTTAACTGACATTGTGTCCTTCGGCTCGTCAAGTAAGAATTTAACTCTTTTGGAAACTGAGGGAGTACTCAGTAGAAGAAATGTGGGACGAGATATGGGCACGCGGCTGACTCAACAATGAACCCTGTCTACTTTGCCTCGATCATCTCACCCTAATTCTGTACCTATCTCTGTGCATGGCCTGATGAGAGCTGGCTCCGGGGCACGGCGGCCTGTCGCCTGCACCTGGTGATGGGGCGGCTCAGGCCTCAGGCTGACAGACGAGTCATGCGTTGAGCAACGGCTCATTAAATTGGTGCCCATTAAATTTGAGGGACGGGCCCGCGTGCCAGGGAAACAAGCTGTCTTGGGCCACGTTCGGTGACATGGATAAAATCATCTCCACTATCGTTTCTAGTAGACCACTTTTAGACAAGTTTGTTGAAATATATTGTTTAGCCGTTTTCATCAGTTCGGACTTTTGGTTGTGTTGACTAGTGCATGCAATTCAATATGGTATCAGAGCAGGAGGTCCTAGGATCAAATCCTGACCAACGCAAAAAAAAATAACAAAAAAATATTGCATCTAGCCGTTTCCATCAGTTCAGACTTTTGGTTGTGTTGGCTAGTGCATGCAATTCAATAGAGTTTTCATCCGGATTATCAAAATTCGTCTCACTTGTGTTTCTAGGACGTTGATTTTGTCCGGATTTAATCTTTTTTATCCGGCGTTTCCAAACCAAACCTAGCGCTAGGAATCGCCTGGAAACGCCGGATGTAGCAAATCTCACAGTGTGGTCCATACTCCAGTGAGGAAAGAGTTCTCTCTCCTCCCACATGCCCATCTTCTCTCTCTCTCTCCTGTCCGCCTGGTCAGAGGATCTCGGTGTGGGGGCCCCGCGGAGCTTGGTGTGGGCTTGGCCAGCTGACAGGCGTGCGCGCCTGGCGGGCGAAGCTCGGTGCGGGCTTGGCCGACGCGGATCATCGCCAAGCTCATCACCGTCTTGTCGCCAAGCTCGCCACTGTCGTCAAGCTCGTCGCCGTAACGCCCAACGAGTGGAGATGCCTAACGAGTGGAGATGCCCTAAGGTATCTTGTACTCCAAGGGATACAAAACACCTTTTCTTTGAATGTGGCAGAGTCAAGGAAATATGGAAAAATCTTGGTATCTCATCGGCTATTGAAAAGCTTGCCAAACAGACCGGGAGGGATCGGCGATACTGGAGACTATCCTAAGAAGTGACTCAAGAAACGTACCAGGGTGCTCATACCTTGGAAGGAAAGAATTAATTTTCATCAGCGTGCTGGATAGATTAGCCGTGATGAAGCGGTGCAGAAGACAGCCAGGAACTCACATGCCATCTTTGCCATGGTGCTGAACTATTCAAAATCATGCAAGAGGACGTGGTGGGGAGACATCCCCAAAGGTTTTGTTAAACTAAATGTGGACGCGGGCTTTTCTGCTGACAATTTTACAGGAGCAACATGGCAGTATTGCCTGATGACCATGACGTTTTTATTGCGGGCTCATGTTGCGGCATTCCCCATATCGGTGACGGCTGTCCAGAATGGCTTAATTCTTGCAGCTCAAGTGGACTGTAACAAATTGATCATTAACAACAGCGACTACATGGATGTCAGTGAGAGAATGCAGAATGGTAGACATTCAGTGGGAGGTGCAGCTGCAATTTCTGAGAGTGCTCCTTTTTAGCTCGTGGTTTTGCTAGTGTTCAATTTGCTTATTGTCCTAGAGAGAGTAATTTTGTGGCTCATAATCTTGCTTGTAGTGCGTGAGGGATCTCAGTCGACTACTTGGCTTGAGGATCCGGCTATCTTTCTTATGAGCCATCTGGCAAATGATGTACTCCCTCCGTCCAAGAATAGATGTCTTAGGATTTTAAAATTTTGGATGAATCTATATACTAAATAGTGTCTAGATTCGTTTAATTTTGACAAATTTAAGACATCTATTTTAGGACGGAGGGAGTACTAAGTTTATTTGATAATTAATAAAGTTGTCGTAGGGGCCTTTCCTAAAAAAAAAGTTCAGTACTAATGTAGTAGATGCAACAAAAGTCCACGAGAAACATACTTTATTGTCATACATAGTCATGCTACAAAACATTGATCACTTGGAACTACCGTCACAACTGCAGGAGACTGCCGTACTGCCACAGGTACCTACTATTGGATCTCCGGGACTGTTGCAGTTTAGCTGCCAGCAGCAGGATGTTGCTTTATAACAGGGTTTCTTCTCATCCTTAGGGCAACAGCGACAGGGATAACACCGTTTCAGGGAAATCTCTTGAGGTGAATACGGTTCTTGCAAAAAAGTCTTCTTGGACTCCATTGGGATGTACTCTGTGATGTTGTGTATGTCCTTCGCTCCCTTTTGTCCTGCATATTAAGTATTTAGGTTATGGGTGCACAAACATAATGTAGAAAATATTTTGACATGACGATGAGACTATAAAAAGGAAATAATGATAAATTTTTTTTGCATTATGTGAGGTAAGATTCATCAAATACATCATTGTGCAATGCATGATTATACTTCATCTATTCCATTTTCAAAAGCAGTCTTATATAAGAGCATCTCCAACAGGCGTGCCAAATCGGCCGCACGCTATATTAACCGTCGAAACGTTCCTCCAGCAGGCGCTGTAAATCGCGCGGTGCTGTAATTTTTTTTGGGATGCGGGACGTTTTACATTATCCTGAGCGCTATAGTTTGGGGTCCGGCTGCAGCGCGCGGCATCACTCCACCCGCGCGCGAAGAAAACCCGCCAAGAAACTTCCCTCCCGCCCGTCGCCGCCCTACCGCCAAATCATCGCATCCGCGCGTCCGCCGGCGGAATTCCGGCGATGGACGCGCCCTCCGGCACCCCTCCGACCCCTCCCTACTCCATTCCACCTATCGCCGCCGCCGCCGCCGTGGCGCCGCCGAATGTGCCAAACCCTAGCGATGCCACTGCCAGGAACACCGGTTCCTGAGCCCTCTTCGTCCCGCCGCGCCCGACGCTGCACACAAGCCCCGCCGCCGCGCAAGGCGCGGCCGTCGGCCAAGAGGAAGGTGCCCGACAAGCCGCTACGCGGCGCATAAAACATCCTCCACCACCGGCTCCATCAAGCAATCATCCGCCGCCGCCTCTATCCGCCGACTCTTCCGGCGCGCACATGGTGTTTGATGAAGTGTCGGAGTGGTAAATGACATTTCTTTTTATCGATTTCTTAGTTTAGATGCATACATTGTCGGAGAGCCATGGATTTTATTGCAATGTAGAGTCGATGACGCGACTTTCATGGATGCGATGAATGTTAGATCTTCGTTCACGAATGACGACATTGTTGAAGAGGAGGAATATGAGAATGTCGATGAGGAAGGTGAGGGGTTGATTGAACCGAGTGTTGGAGATATGCCCAAGAGGCAATAATAAAAGTAGATATTATTACATCTTTGTGTTTATGATGAATGTTTACATCCCATGCTATAACTGTATTAATCGGAAACTTTAATACTTGTGTGATTTGTAAACATAAAAGAGTCTCTAGTAAAGCCTCTTGTTAAACTAGCTTGTTGATTGATTGATGATCATGAACATTGGATGTTATTAATAACAAGGTCATATCATTAGGAGAATGATATGATGGACACACTCCTATAGTTAAGCGTAGCATAAGATCAAGTCATTTAAATAGTTCAATTGCTATAAGCTTTCAGATACATAGTGACCTAAATCCTTCGACCATGAGATCATGTTAATCACCATCACTAGATGGATACTTTCATAACATCAAACACCACTTTGTAACTGGGCGGTTATAAAGGTGGCATTGAGTATTCTGAAAGTATGTGTTGAGGCACATGGATCAAGAGTGGGATTTGTCCATCCATATAACGGATAGATATACTCTGGGCCCTCTCGGTGGAATGTCATCCAATTGGCTTGCAAACATGTGACTGGCTCACAAGGGATCACATACCACAGGAACGAGTAAAGAGTACTTATCTGTAACAAGGTTGAACTAGGTATGCAGAGATATCGACGATCAAACCTCGGATAAGTAAAGTATCGTGAGACAAAGGGAAATTGGTATCATATGTAAATGGTTCATTCAATCACGAAGTAATCATAGAAATATGTGGGAGCCATATGAATTTTCAGATTCCTCTATTGGTTATTGATCGAAGAAGAGTCTCGATCATGTCTGCATAATTCACGAACCGTAGGGAGACACACTTAAGGATTTAATGTTGTTTAGTAGATATGGAATGTGAGTAAGAGACCGAATGTTGTTCGGAGTCTCGGATAGGATCCGGGATATCATGAGGAGATCCGGAATGATCCAGAGAATAAGATTCATATAAGGAAAGTCCAATTCCGGGGTTCGGAAATGTTTTCGGTGTTTTCACCGGAAGCTTCTAGAAGGTTATGGAAGGTCCACCACCCCGGGGGGATGGGTACGTGGAATGTTCCATGACAATGTATTATGGTTGCATCATACTCTAGTTTGAATAGTCAAACGCCAGTTTGAAAAAGTCAAATCCCAACATGATTGCCTTGTGGAGGGAAGAGAGGACACCTAGTGGAGGAGGGTTTCCCCTTCCTCCCTTGCCGCCGGCCATGAAGAGGTGTTGGGGAAGGACTCCCCTTCCCCAACCGCCTCTCCCCACCTATATAAGGAGGGGTAGGGCACCCCGTACCCCTCAACCCAAACCCTAGGCCGGCTGCCTCCTCTAAATTGTCGCCGCCCTAGATCTCCTCCAAGTCGTCCCCACCATCTACCCCTAGCCGCCGACCACCTCCACCCCTTGGCCTCTAACCCTAGTTTCCAAGGGCCCTCTCTACTCCACCATACCCGCTCCGGCTTAGGAGAAGCCCTACGGGATCTCTCCTGTACTTCTACCACCACACTGTCGTGCTGTTGGAATTGCGAGGAGGATCTACAACCTCCATTGTCTGCTGGAACAAGGGAGAGGAAGGTCTTCATTGAGTACCGAACGTGTGACCGACTATGGGAGCGCTGCCAGAACGCGCCACCGGAAGGATCGTCTACACGATCTTGAGATCGACAAGAGAACGACTACATCACCGGGTTAGTACTCTATCAACTCGTTGCACCGATTTAGTAGATTAGATCTTGGCTTGTGTGTGTGTTCATGTGATATATTTTTTTGTTTTCCATGCTACGAACCCCTACACCGCACCCTACCGGTCGATCGGCAAACTACACTATAGCGAGGACTAGTTTTTTTGCAAGACATGGTTGACAATTGGAATGGATCCAACAACCGGCTCTGACCAAACTAGAGAGACCTATTGGATGAGGATGAAGGAGTACTTCGACGCCAACAACACAAGTGGGAATGAGCGGAGCGTGCGTTCTCTTCGGTCTCGTTGGTCGGGCATCAACACTGATTGTCAAAAGTGGGCGGGCGTGCAAACCAATGTTGATGTCATTAACCCAAGTGGCATAAATGATATCGATAGGGTAAGAAATTCTACTACTTTGTTGTTCTATATGGCTCATCTCTACGCACGGTTGTTGTTCTATATGGCTCATCTATTCTCTTTTGTTTTCTTTGTAGAACTCTGGCTCAAGGCTTGTTTAGAGACATAGGAAAAAAGAACAAGAAATGCAACAAGATTCTTGGCAAGCCATTCACGATGCATCATTGCTATGATGTGCTAGCCAACGAAGAAAAGTGGAAGACCCGTGGAAAGATGTGGCAACCATGGCCGCAAATGCAACTGGTGATGCAACAATCATCGATGATGATGACTCAGGTGACGAAGGCAAAAAGAGAAGCTCCACTCCTCACTCGGTTACCAATGCAAGAAGGAATGTGCTTGGTAGGAAGGCCGCCAAAGATATGAAGGGAAAGAAGGCCGGATATGATGATATAGCGATTGCTATGGATAGGATTGCAAAATCAAGGTTGCGAGCAAATGAAGATAGGAAGGTGGAAAGAATCTTGGAGAAAGAGGCTATGGAGGCTCAGAGAGCCGCTTTAGAGGAGAGGCTTGCCGCCAATGAGGAGAGGAAGTTGGCATTGGAGGAGAAGAAGCTCGCCAATGAGGAGCACCTACGCCTAGTGGAGGAAGAGAGGAAGCTCTTCTTGATGGACACTTCCAACTTGGATGAAAGGAAAAAGGAAGACATCAACCTTGATCGTGATGAAGTGTTGGCCAAAAAAAGATTGTTGGTGACCAACATGAACACACCCCAACCAGCATGTTTGGAGGAGGCATGGCTATGTTTGGAGGAGGAATGGGAGGCATGGCCGGCATGGGAGAACCAAGCTATGGAGGAGTCTTCAGAGGGACCATGGGAGCACCGGTGAGTGGTATATATGGAGCCATGGGAGCACCACCGGGAGGATTCATGGCCTCTATGGATACTTCCCTTCCTCCTTCAAGACAAGGTGTCGATGAAGAAGACACAAAAGATGGAGATGACTTGGAAAATGCGGAAGTGTGAGATTCCCTCTTGCATTTGTGATATGCAAATTGTGTGTTGCACTTATGTCCATTTGAACTATAATATGTTGTGTGTGTTTGTTGAACTATGTCATGATATTTGAACTATCGTAGATCATTTGGTTGATGATTTATTTGATTATTTGATCTTGTTGAATGCATAGTAGTGTGTGAATGTTGTTTTCCGCCGGCGCTGCGCGCTGTATTTTGGAGCGCCCGACGGAGGAGCATTTTTTGCGCCCGCGCTTGCGCTGTAATTTAGCGCCTTCGGTGGAGGAAAGCAGTGCACAACGTGCAGTATACTTTTCCAGCGCGAGCGCAACAACTTTTACAGCGTTGAAATATGGCGCGCCTGTTGGAGATGCCCTAAGAGAACAGAGGGAGTATTTTGGTTTCAGAGTACTTGCTACACTATTTCATGTAATTGTGTAGGTATAGAAATCAAGTCATACGTTGAGCTTATAGTTACATACCTTGGGCTTGGACGCTGGTGCAAAGAATAAGGATTCGAAAGGGTGAGAAATATTTGTGCATATTTTGCCATGGCCATCTTGTGTAGGAAGTCACTTCCCATCTTGGTTTTGTGTCCTGGACTTTCACCGAGATTGAACGAGGGACATAGAGAGTATATACGAAGGTAGTGCATGTCATTTAAGGTATGAATTTATTTTATAATAAATTAATTGATTCGCTGTCATTGATTTATTTATTTTTATAATCAAATAATTAATGTAGGCACTATTGGATGTGAAGACATGGTATAACTTATTTGGTTCCTGTATACCCTATGCATACCTAGGCTACGGACTATGAGGCCCACGAAAAATAAAAATTTCAGGAGGCATTCGACGGACAGAAGCCTGACTTAACAATCAAGATATAAGTATAAACCAACATAATTTTACTCTTGTAATCATAACTTGTAACCTATCCGTATACGACTCCAGGACCCAGCCTCTCATATAAAGGCTGAGAGGAGCCGACAGAAAGGTCACCTTAGTTTTTCAGCAACACACAATCTGCCGTGAGTTAAATCGCATCTAGCAAATCGACGACTTTGTACTCATCTTCTCCACATAATTAGACTACATCAACTCCCTTGTTTGTCTGATAAGCCGATAAAATCACTAGCGCTCACTTTTCTCTCAAACCCTAATTCCATAACCATGGGCATTGCCGATGTTACCCCTCAATTGGCATCGTCTATGGGAATTTTGAGCGCTGGATCCATGAATTCGGTGGCTCCCTATTCACAAGCAACAATCCGACGATTGAGGTTAGTGAGATCCGCTACGATCCCATCAATATTGATCTACGCCCGCCCACCCCTCTCCCGGCCTCCGACGACTTTGATCGGGAGACAGATCTAAAGATCGGGTGCTTCCACTTCCGCATCGGGGAAACCGAGAACCTCTGCCTTTCGGTGCCGATCTACTCGCAGGTTTGTCGGCCGCAATCGCAGCTGACGAGGGTTCGACTCATCAATGCCCATTGGTATGAACTTAGGTTTTGATAAGATGGGGATGCTAGAAGTCGCAAGACAGTTAACAGGCATGCAACAAGGGGACACGGGGTTTACCCAGGTTTAGGCCCCCGGAGGGAAAACCCTACTCCTGCTTGTCCGTTCTTGATTATGGCGGAACCGAAGGTTATAGGGGTGCGCAGATGCGATCTAGCGTGAGGTGTGTGTATGAGTTGGAGTGATCCTCCTCGTCGTGCCCTCCTGTCCCTTATATAGATGGGCCAGGTCCCGCGGGTAGGTCGAGTCGGTTACAAGCTAGGGTTGAACCCTTTGAAATTCTATCCACAACTAGTCGTGTCTTTCAAGAAGTCGAACTTGTAATGGGCTTGGGCCACCCAGAATCTTCTTGGATAGCAAGTCTTTACGTGGGACTTCCCTGGGCTGGACAGGGTATACCAATGTGAGGCACCCGTAGGGTATATCCATGTCAGTAGCCCCCGAGTGCTTAGTCGAATTGTAGATTCGACTTAAGACTTTATAATCTTTCAGGTGCTTCACATTCGAACCTGTATTTTTGAGTAAGCATGTCAGTTCATAGGGATTGTTGATATGTGTGCCTGACTCACCCGACGGATCAGGGTCAGTTAACTGTCATTGGACAAAACAACACGATCTTCTTCAGACTCGAGTCCCCGGACTCGAATCTGGAACAATGCTGGTGTAATTCGACCCAGGCCGTTGAGGTCTTATAGGAGTCAAATTCTAGTGTTTTGAGTTAGATACACAACGCGCCCATCAGGATTTTTCATCGTGCCTGTTGTCACAGTATGTTACTGGAAGAGCGCAGTCTGGTGCGTTACCAGACTAGTAGATGATATTTGTAGGACTTATCTTTGCATCGTAGACATCATTGGAAGATTTATCACCGTGAATGTGTTTCGGGTGACCAAGGAGACTGCTTATCTCTTGGCGTTAATTCGGGCAAAGTTGTCAAAAATATTTTATCACATGTGATCCGAAGGATCTCATTCGAATAGTTCATAGGGTGTGCGACCAGTGCTCCCTATGGGAGTAGCCCCCAAGTGTCTGTTCGAATCGTAGCCTCGAGCAGAGACTTTAGTTCATTTATTTACAGATGCTTCGATTATCTGTCTGAAGGATCTTCTTTTTTCGAATGTGTGACCAATGCTCCCTATGGGAGTAGCCCCCGAGTCCGTAGTGGAGTCGCAGACTCAACGTAGGACTCTAAGATTTTTTCGAGGCGTTGTTACCATTGTATTTTCTCAGGTGCATGACCAGCGCTCCTGATAGGAGTAACCCCGAGTAGTTGGTTAAGTCATAGACTCGAGTAAGTACTTTATATTCAGTTAACTTCTTCGAGCCGTGAAGGGATACAGGTAGGCTACACTAGCGCAAATCAAAATTTTCTACCGCGTAAACCAGGATTACTGTTGTTATAGATCACGGGATTACTACTAGACGCGTAGTTGCGTAATTGATGAAGCGCGTCGAGGCAGTGCAGACGTTCCACGTCTCCTCCTTGTCCTCGTCACACAAGAAGCTCCCCTTGCGCGGCTCGTCCAAGTGCCACAGATGCAGCACCTCCAAGGTATCCACACGTGCGGGGTGGAAGCGTCAGACGCCGGACTGCTAGGTCCGCGCGTGCAACACAGGCGTGAGGTGTGGCGGCTGGGTGGAATGGCTCTGACCTGGTCAGCTCGCCCCACCCTCTCTTATATAGACGTCCCTAGTGGGATTCTATATTAGCAGCCCATTAGTAGCCTAAGCCTGACCTAATTCGGATCCAATCCTCATTAGGCTTCCAGCCCCTTAAGTGTGTGACCCTATAAATTCATATACGTATAGACATGACACGAATACACTTATTCTGTCAATAGTTGGTAGCGGCCTCTAGCAAGACGTGCCAACTCCTAAACGCATACAAAGATCATATCGGACGAACCATCACAAGGTTTAGTACATGTCTTTCTCTTTGCCTCACGATATTTGGTCTAGCTCCAAGCTGACCTCTCTTTCTCGATACCGTAACTCGGAATCCCTTTACGAGGTTAACTCTTAACCTTATGTAGCATGGCCATGCATTTCTGGATCCGATCACTCGAGGGGCCCAGAGATATCTCTCTCAAGTAGAGAGGGGCAAATCTCATCTTGATTGACCATGCCTTGCAGCATGCTTCAGGACAAATCCGAAAGCTACATTTATAACTACCCAGTTACGGTGCAGCGTTTGATAGCCCCAAAATAGGTCGATCCACATCTCAAGTACATGCGACAATCTCAGGTCTAAGGACAAAACGTACACAATGTGTACAGATAGAGCTGCAACTAATTTCCAGTCTCAAGTTGGGTCAGTCCAACCCCATGTTCATAACATGTGTACACATCATTGGTTTGACATCTCCATGTCTATGACTTGCGAAAAATAGTCATCAACCAATCGATGTGCTAGTCTAATATTCACGTGTGTCCTCACATGAACTCTGACTAGGGACAACTATTAAATAACCATACAAGTAAAGAGTTTCACAAACAATTCACATAATTGTCAATCAATACAAGTTGCCTGGTATGGATATTCAAGGAACATTACAATAACTCATGGATACATATGAAATATAATCATCTCTATGATTGCCTCTAAGGCATATTTACTTCAAGCTGTTGCTGGCTTTACTTTGATGACGTCATTGCTGAAGATTGGCGAGCTCAATCGACTACGACAGGAGAGTCGATGCGATGGCACAAGCGTGGGTCCCACCGTCTGACTTGAATGTGACTAGTCACACGTAATCGTGGCGAAAATTTCGGTGTCTCCTCGATTCCCGTGCATAGAGGGCGGCGTGTTCGCGACGGTTCAGGCGGATGTTGACACGTGTACGGTGGGATGAAGGGCACGCGTTAGGGCTTCTGCATCGATGTCTCCGCTTCGTCGTCCTCGTCCTTTTATACCATGGAAAAAATAGACGCAGTTTTACCCCTTCGTCGTTTGCATTCATCTTCCACCATTGTTGCCATTTTCTGAGCTTAGTGCTTGCACTCCGCACTGGACATCCTCCGTGTGTTCCTTTCATCCTTTCTCCACTCACACCGCCGCGCTTGACGCAGCACCAGGATGGGCAAGCCGAAGAAAAGTTTGTCTGCCGCAGCGGGCTCGAGCGCTGCCGGCGCCGCCAAGAAGATTGCTGCTCCAAGCCACACCACCGATGGTGGATGGCGGCGCACTGAGATGAGGGTGGCAGACTTGCGCAAGCTTCACGAATCCGGCTTGATCTCCAAGAACAAGGGTGACACCATTCTTCCTGATCAGGAGGTAATTCCACGCCCACCCGAAGGATTTCGGGTTATGTTCTTTGCGTTCGTCGTTCGCGGTCTCTCGTTGCCCGACCACAAATTTCTTCATGGGATTATTTTTCTCTATGGGCTTCAGCTTCATCATCTGTCGCCCAATTCTATCCTTCACATCACCTGTTTTATTACTCTCTACAAGTGTGGATCGGTATCAAGCCTCACTTTGGCCTCTTCCGGAGACTCTACTCTACGAAGAGGCACCGGTGGTGTTTATCCACTGGGTGGGTGCGGAATTTCCATCCGCCCCAACGTCCAGTTCTTCTCCTTCTATCTTCGCGAGTCCGTCCAGCAGTGGCGGAGGGAGTGGTTTTATCTCCGCGACGTCAAGTTGGACGGCCAGTTGTACGGGCTCGCTCCTTTTGACTCCACCCAGAAGATCACCCGGAAACGGGCATGGTAAAAAAAAATCATGGACGGTGAGTCCGATGAGGTGGAGAAGCTTTACAAGCGAGTGGAGTCGCTTCAGCTGATTCCACGCAAAGAGGTCAACGATGTTGATATCATTCACACCTTTCTCAAACGTCGGGTGCAGCCGCTCCAAGCGGGGGCACATCTAATGTTTTTGTATGCTAGCGCCAGCAACCCGACAAGGGTTTTGTCGTAGGAGATGTCTTCGGCTGACCTTGATAGTGTGCTTTGTCCTTTGCCGAAGCACAAAGTCGAAGAATATCTTCCGGGGAAGTATCTGACTTCCCCGTTCAATGCCAAGAAAGCAGTTCCTCAGGTGAAACATGTAGTTACATGTAATTCTTTTCGAGTGCTTGTTTTTTGTTACTGTTACTTAACTATTTTTACTTTTGTCATCAACTCGCAGGGCTATAAGGTAGCGGGCATGATGCCCCCTCTGCCTGAAATGTTCGAGGCTGCACCAGATGGTGAGGAAGCGGAGTCTGAGTCCGAGCTCCCCCTGCACAGTCGCCTTCCACGAAAGCCCCCGAGCCTAACGAGGGCAAACTTGAAAGAGGTCCCGGAGCGAGACTTCGGATGGGGCAACGCCGCCAACACTGAAGGGTCCCTCCTTCCTCAAGCATCATGGTAGGGATGAGGGTGCCACCTCCTCCCCCATTGCAGTTGTGCTTGTTCGGGCGATGGCTCCTCAGCCTCCGGCCAAGAAGAAAAAGAAGGAGAAGAAGGAGGCTCATGTCTTCAACTTATCAGACATTCCATCATAAGATTATCATCTTGTCTTGTTGTGTTATTGATGTGCTAAGTATTAGCTTGTTGTTGATTTGGTTCCTTGTATATGCTAGTAGTAATCCTTATGAAGAGTCCCTCGAGGAGGAGCTCGAAGAGATGTATGAGGAATCGAAGCCTGCTTCTTCATTCCCCAAGATGGTGGCCAACTCTGACAATGATAACTCGAGATCCGTGCAGCAGGGGGCTCATGCACTCGTTGTGCAGAAGAAAAAAATAAAACCTTCGGAGTATTCAGCTGACTACGTGAGTATGCCGTTGTTTCTTGCGAGTGAGCCCCGAGCCTTTTATTCATGAAGTCTGTTGATTTTATTGTAGCCCTTTTTCCGTGATGCCAATCGTTTGGTCGAGCAGCATCTTGCTTTGGAGGGCAACCTGAAACAGCTCCAAGGTGCGTAGGTTCTTCTTGTTCGATTGTGAGTGTTTGACGGAATACTTCTTATGTTAACTTTTCTTTGCTCAACCTTGCAGACGAGAACAATGATGCCCTCCGCAAGCTGAACGCACTCGAAAAGAGTCTCGGCCAAGCGGAGAAGAAAGCAAAGGATGCTGCAGAGGCCCTCCAGTGTTAGCAAAAAGAGGTTGAAGACCGTGAGCAGCAGCTCGCGGCTGTCGCGGGAGAAAGCCATGGATGAAAAGCTTATGGCTGCTGCCAAAGCGTTAGACGGTAAAAGGCACCTTATTCTTCTTTTGAATGTTCCATGCACCAGATGCGACTCCTTTTTCCTCATCTGAAAGGTTTTCCGCTTTTCCTGACAGATGCTGGTGTTACGTTTGATCGCAACGCCCTAGAGCATGGGTATCCTCTGGTGGACGCTGTTGCAGCGATCGAAGATCGTTGCACCTCTGCCGTGGAGTCGCTCGACAAGGCCAAGAAAGTCCTCGCCCTCTTCTACAAGGAGATCAACCCGAAGGGCGTTTCCCTTCAGGACGTCGACTCCCTCGCGGATGCTCTGACGGATGATGCCCCAGCGAAGTACAAGAAAACGCAGAAAGGGGTTGGCGCTGCGATGGGGTTGGTGATGGCATCCGACGCTCAGCTAGATCTGCAGCAGGTCACGTCCAGGATGCCAACGGCAGTGGATGGCACTGAGGTAGCGTTTGGTTTCTTTGCCTCCCGCTGCAAGCATTTTGGTCCTAAGCTGACCGATCTTCTGTCCAACTACTCGCTGGAGCAGCAACGAGTGGCCAAGACTAGAAAGTCTGGATCCGAAGCTGCTTCGGATGCTGACTCCTAGGTCTTTCTGCCTTGTAGCATGCTTAGTCTAGTTCTTTCTCGCCTTCGCATGTAATGCTTTTGGGCTGAACAAATGTCACTCTGCCACATAGTGGCTTTATTTGTGTAAATATGAATGCATCTTCTGGCTATTGTCAAGTGTCGTGATTTTGATGTTTGCTTGTGTGCCCTTAGGGTCATTCGATTGCGGATTCAATGGTTGTGCCATCTACTGTGTTTGGCGCTCGTCCACCGCTGAGTGAGGCGTCGTAGTTCCATCTCTGCGTGACCGCATCCATAGCCTGGAAAAGGACGTCCTCAGCATTCGTGGTCATGCGGATGTTTGGAAGTCCAAGGCTGAACGGGCCATTGCGAGGGAAGAGTTCCTCCTCGAGGAATTTCGCCAGGTTGGCGAGCAACTCCAGTGTAAGTCACCCTGAACCTTTGTCCATTTGACTATGCCAGGCGTTTTATGTCACCTTATTTGTGCAGTTGTAAATCTTATTCCAAAGGAAGAGAAAGAGTGTGTTGCAATTCGAATGAATTGCTTAACGCAACAAGAGTTGGAGGCCGACGGCTTCTTCTGGATGGACCACGACCGAGCGATTGTCCTTGTGATGGTGCAAGATCGCGTCCATCAAGTGCTTCGAGTGCTGAAGTGGGCAAGGTCGTCGCTTGCAGCGATCTAGGCTATGATGTTTCCCCTGGACTCTCCTCCTTCCAGCTTCTTGGGCCTGCTTGGAAGATTTCGAGATATAAGCCACGTGAAGGAGCTGGTGCGCCATCAGCTGGTAGCGGGTGTGAAGGCAGCCCTGTCGCTTGTTCGGCTGCATCGCCATGATGTTGACCTTGCGAACATAGTAGCTGTCCACCTCCTCCGGGTGGTATGTGATACGTCGTAAACGTTTAGTATCCACTTTAGTATCCATGCTTGATGTCCCATGCTTGCATAGTATCCACTTTGCTATGCTTTGTCTACACTTTGAGGTATTTTTATACATTTTCTGGGACTAACCTATTAACAAGATGCCGTAGTGCCAGTTGCCTGTTTTCTGCTGTTTTTGTCTTCAGAAAAGCTAGTAAAGAAATATTCTCGGAATTGGACGGGACAAAAGCCAAAGTTGATATTTCACCGAGGAGAACACGGAGTCCAGAGGAGAGAAGGAGGGGCGACCCAGGGTGGCCGCCCCCAGGCGCAGGCCCACCCTAGGCCGCGCCTGGGCAAGGTTTGGGCCCCCTGGCCGCCCTCCTTCCTCGACTCTTCGCCTATATAAACCCCCAATGCCAAAACCCTAAGGAGCCGATCAGATCTCCACGAAACAGTCCGTAACCACCTCCACCATCGTCCCTAGATTGGGGGGATCTGAATCTCTTCCCGGCACCCTGCCGGAGGGGAGAGATCATCCCGGAGGCCTTCTTCATCACCATGCCAGTCTCCGGTGTGATGCGTGAGTAGTTCCACCTTGGACTATGGGTAGCTAGATGGTTGTTTCTCCTCCTTTGTGCTATCATGTTTAGATCTTGTGAGCTCCGTTCATAATCAAGATCATCTATTTGTAATCATACATGTTGTGTTTGCGGGGATCCAATGGATATTGAGATACTATGTCAGATTAATTATTGATTCTATCATGTCTTATGATTATTGATTATATCATGTCTGTGTTGTTTGTGATCTTGCATGCTCTCTGTTTCTAGTAGCTATCTTGTCCAAGTAGATGCTGGTGACTCCAAGAGGGAGTATTTATGCTCGATAGTGGGTTCATGCCTCTATTGAATCTAGGGAAGTGACAGAAATCTCTAAGGTTGTAGATGTGTTGTTGCCACTAGGGAGAAAACAACAATCTTTTGTTCATGGAACAATTGTATTGTTTACTTTACACACATTGCTTAATGTAGTTATCCGTTGCTTGCAACTTAATACTGGAGGAGGTTCAGATGATAACCTGAAGGTGGATTACTAGTCATAGATGCAGTTGGATAGCGGTCTATGTATATTTATGCAATGCCCAAACAAATATCATAGGATCATGAATGTCTATTATTGCATTGTGATGCCTTGCTCAGTCCTGTCAATTCCCCGCTGTAATTTGTTTACCCAGCATGTTATGTTATCTGTCTTAAGGAGAACACCTCTAGTGAACTATGGACCCCGGTCCAATCTTTACCATTGATACATCATCTACTGTTACTGTTTACTTTCTACACGCAACCATTACCTTCCACACCATACGTTTAATCCTTTGTTTTAATCAAACTAGTGACATTGACAACCTCACTGTAAGTTGGGGCAAAGTCTTGAGTTTGTGTTGTGTAGGATTCCAAGTTGTTAGTAGCACCTTGGAGTTGTTTCCTTGATCCTACTGGTTCGATAACCTTGGTTTCATAACTGAGGGAAAACTTGCTGTTGTGCTCATCATACCTTCCTCTTGGGGTTTCCCAACGAATCTCTATAGTGATCTGAGCTCATCAAGACGTTTTCTGGCGCCGTTGTCGGGGAGTTAAGGACAGCTTCACAAGGGGAGTATTTCACAACCATTCTCTTTACTTTGTTTTTCTTTTTCTTAGTTCCGTTTGCTTTGTTTTGCTTGCTTCTTCTTAGAAAAAATTACAAAAAAAAATAGCTTCGTTTGGTTTTCCTTTTCTTATAAAAACACAAAAAAAATTGTTCCTACTCTAATTGTTGCTGCTGTTGGATTGCTCCACCCTTGCAAAAAGAATTCTGCTGAGAACACCAAGTTGTGTGACTTCACTAGCACAAACAACAATGATTTCCTGAGTACACCTATTGCTCCACCTGCTCTTGATGCTACCTTTTATGAAATTAAGCCTGCTTTGTTGAATCTTGCTATGAAAGAGCAATTTTCTGGTGCTAGTTCTGATGATGCTGCTGCCCACCTCAATAACTTTGTTGAACTTTGTGAGATGCAAAAATATAAGGATGTAGATGGAGATAGTATTAAGCTCAAATTGTTTCTTTTTTCCTTGAGAGGAAAATCTAAAGAATGGTTTCTATCCTTGCCTAGAAATACTATTGATTCTTGGATTAAATGCAAAGATGATTTTATTAGAAAATACTATCCTCCTTCTAAGATTATATCTATGAGAAGTGAATAATGAAATTTAAACAACTTGATAATGAACATGTTGCTCAATCTTGGGAAAGAATGAAATCTTTGGTAAATAATTGTCCCACTCATGGACTAACTGCTTGGATGATTATCCAGACTTTTTATGCAGGGTCAAATGTAGGGGTTTGTAGCATGGAAAAAAAATCTACCGCATGCACACAAACAAGCCAAGGTCTATCTACTAGATTGTAGCAACGAGTCGATTAGAGTACTCACCCTCGAAGATTCCAAAGCGGTTAACGAGAGCAGATTCTCATGGGTGATGTAGTCGTACACTTGCCAATCTCAAGATCGCGTAGACGATCCTTCCGGCGCTGCGTTCCGGCAGCGCTTACACAGTCGTTCACACGTTCGGTACTCGATGAAGACCTTCTCTCCCTTATTCCAGCAGGCAGCAGAGGTTGTAGTTCTCCCCTCACGATTCCGGCAGCATGACGGCGTGGTGTCGGAAGTAGAGGGAAAATCCTGCAGGGCTTTGCCTAAGCCGGAGCAGGTTATGGTGGATCTAGGGTTTCCGGCAATCTAGGGTTTAGAGGGCCAGAGAGGAGGAGGCATGGCTGACGGCGGCTAGGGTGGCAACGGCGAGCCGGTGACGTGGCGGCGGCGGCTGGCGCCGGCGACGAGCGGCGGCGACGCGACTAGGTGGGGAGGGGCTGGTGTTGTGTGGCCTTGGGGCACCCCTCCCCTCTATTTATGAGAAGGAGGGCAGCTTTGGAGAGGGGATTTTGAATCCTTCCCCAACTCACTCTCCTTGTTGGCTTGTGGTGGAGGGAAAGAAGGATTCTTTCCTTCCTCCACTAGGATAGATTGTCCTAGTTTGACTTTTCAAACTTGCCTTTTGACTTTCAATTTGGAGCTTGATTTCTTTCTTGCTAATGCCCAACCAAGTGACCTAGGACATGATCCAATCATTCCACTTATCCATGACACATTCATGTTCCCTTCCCCTTCCAGTCCGGTGAACCTTCTAGACCCTTCTAGAACCTCTCCGATGAAATCATCGGAATCATTCCCGATCTCCGGAATTGGACTTTCCTTATATGAATCTTATTCTTTGGACCATTCTGAATCTCCTCGTGATATCCCGGGTCCCATGCGAGACTCTGAACAACATTCGGTCTCCCTACTTACATTCCATATCTACTAAACAACATCAAATCCTTAAGTGTGTCTCCCTACGGTTCATGAATTACGCGGACATGACCGAGACACTTCTCCAATCAATAACCAATAGAGGAATCTGGAAATTCATATGGCTCCCACATATTTCTATGATTACTTTGCGATCGAATGAACCACTTACATACAATACCAATTTCTCTTTGTCTCGCGATAGTTTACTTATCCGAGGTTTGATCGTCGGTATCTCTACATACCTAGTTCAACCTCGTTACCGATAAGTACTCTTTCTCGTTCCTATGAATATGTGATCCCTTGTGAGCCAGTCACATGCTTGCAAGCTAATTGTATGACATTCCACTGAGAGGGCATAGAGTATATCTATCTGTCATATGGATGGACAAATCCCACTCTTGATCCATGTGCCTCAACACATACTTTCTGAACACTCAATGCCACCTTTATAGCCACAGAGTTACGGTGTGGTGTTTGATGTCATCAAAGCATCCATCCGGTGATGGTGATTAGCATGATAACATGGTCGAAGTATTTAGGTTACTATGTATCTGAAAGCTTATAACAACTGAACTATATTAAATGAATTGATCTTTATGCTATGCTTAACTATAGGAGTATGTCCATCACACCATTCTCCTAATGATATGATCTTGTTGTTAATAACATCTCATTGTTCATGATCAGGAAACCATGATCATATATTAACCAACAAGCTAGTTTAACAAGAGGCTTTACTAGGGACTCTTTTATGTTTACAAATCACACAAGTATTAATGTTTCCAGTTAATACAATTATAGCATGGTATGTAAACATTTATCATAAGCATGAAGATATGATAATAACCTCTTTATTATTGCCTCTTGGGCATATCTCCAACAGTCTCCCACTTGCACTGGAGACAATAATCTAGTTTTAAATCTTTGTGTATTCAACACCTATGGCTTTCCGGTGTTGTATTTACACGATTGCTAGTGGTGAACTGATATTCAGATCCGACTCTTTCAGGTCCGTGTTTAATTGCATGTCTTTGCGTCTCTACGCATCACTCATTCTCTAATGAGATGGCTTTGTATAAATTTGGTCCTTTGGTGAGACCTTTGGTTCCTTGGGGTTAAAACATGTTGATAATATTGTCGTACAATATATCTTCATGGTACTATCCCGATGTGAACCACACCTAGTTTGATAACAAACTACTTAACACATATGCCCTCTTTTGATGCCATAATAGCAGTCATATACTTAGCCTTTTGTTGTATTATTTGTCACAATGTCTTAACTTTGGAACTCATCCAAATCCATTATGGAACTTACTTTCCATTATATTGTGCCACCCTTAGTTTAGATTGAGATAAACTTATTTTGTACTTTATGACAAAACTAGTATCAATGTAGTACTTTTACAATGAACTAATCATCTATTTGTCACATCTACAAAAATAATATATTCTTAGTTCTTCCAAAATATCATAAGAATATCCGTACTATCGTCCAATGAGCATCTTATGAATCATTCTAGTATATGCTCATAATATTTAGAGCATAGGACATATCTAGATTTGTACATATCATAGTATGATTGATATAAATACTCTTTGTGATTTCATACATCAAGTATCAATCTATACTTGAATCTTTGTTTCACATACCAAGTGTCGATACACTTGAATTTTGATTTAATCCTTTCTGTGTGGCAAGAACCTTTCTTGTCATTTCCATATTTAACTCATTCAATATCTCATCTATGTACATTTGGCACAACCATATTAGCGTCTCAATCTATCTATATAGGTATTGATACCAAATATTCGGGTTTTGCCTAAGTCTTTCATCGAGATGAAATTCTTAACATGAGTTAATAAAAGATACATCATTTCCAATCAACAATATGTCTTCC
Organism: Avena sativa; assembly: GCA_916181665.1. Taxonomy (NCBI): domain Eukaryota; kingdom Viridiplantae; phylum Streptophyta; class Magnoliopsida; order Poales; family Poaceae; genus Avena; species Avena sativa. The sequence continues at coordinate 145,803,388 of OV702283.1, read as the reverse complement.
ACATAATGTATTAGAAATATGTCTTAGCGCTCCCACTTAATTTCTTGCAAATGCAAGCATCTTCATCTTCTCTGATGAATTTAAACTCTTTTAACAGCATGCTGAAGATTCCAACTCCACGATGCTCACTTCAACCATTGTAGTTTGCATACGCTTTTAACATCCTTTGAATTAACAAAACCCTGTGGACCGTGTTATGCACACGTCCTAGGTAACAATTCTATCAGAAGAACTTGGTTTGTTTATTCAACTACCACATAACAAAATTATATGTAGTGGTTGCTACATTAATCCGTCTAGACTAAACATCGTATGAAAGATCAAATCTTGTTATAGTCAACCTTTGAACATTGTTGTGAACTCTTTCCCAACATATCGACTATTTCATAGATGTGAAACATCCATGTCTATTTCTTTATAGATCCAAACACGATTGTAAGGTTTTACACCTTTCCAAAGGGTCTTTCAAGTTGAAAGCTTGATTTCTCGTGTATGGAACTATCACGGATTTTATGGCTCCAAGCCATTTGACGGAGTCACGGCCCATCATCGCTTCTTTGAATGTAGTCGATTCATTATTGTCAAATAATTATTTAACCCTCAAATCTTAGTATTTGATTGTTTATCAGACCTACTTGGTTCAATAGGAACTTAGACTTCCGTGACCACAACCTTTGAGGCACGTGAGCCATGAGCATTTTTGCTGCCTCCGGAACACTTTTTGGCGTTGTACAACTTTGCACATATAGCTAAGGTTCTTTTAACCTTATCAAAGTTCTATTGTCCTCCCACTTAACTTTTCACGGAAAATACCTTTCTCAAAGAAACTTGACGTTCTAAGAGACAAACATTTGTTTCTTTGGTGTTATGGAGGAATACTCAACGATTATTCGAAATAACATACAAAGATATGTTCATCCGATTTTGGGTGCAAACATATTTCTTATGCATAGCATACCAATGTTTAAGAAAGGACAACTTGGGTTTTATCCCAAACTATAACTTTATATGGTGTCATTTCAACGGATTATGATGGGGCTCTTTTCAGTGGAAAAACGGTAGTCTCTAAAGCTTTAATCTTTAAAATATAATGGCAGTTTTATAAATTACACCTTTGATCTTACCATGTCAAATAAGGTTTCATTACATATCTCGAACGCTCCATACTCTTATGGTGTTTCGGGAAATGCAAATCCATGGAATGATTCCTCAAATCTAAGGTATTATGCTAAACTTGTAACTCAAATATCTTCCTTTATGATCCTATCATAAATTCTTTATTTTCTTGTACATTGATTTTGCACTTCATCTTGAAAGTTTTTGAACTTTTCAAATGTTTCACACTTCATCCTCATTAAGTAAATATTCATATATTCACTCAAATTTTCGGAGAAAGCATATGAAATTGAAATCCATCGCTCTTGACTACACGTAATGGACTTCATACAACAATATGTACAAGTTCCAATAAGCTAGTCATCCATTCCTTTTGGCCTATGAACGGAGTTTTAATTGTCTCTAGGGAAGTTTCACAAGCGTCATTTAATCAAAAATCAAAATACTCCAAAATTCCATCCACATGGAGTTTCTTCATGTTTTCTTTCCAATATAATTTAAACGGCGATGTCACTTCCTAAGTGATCTTTCCTATCAATTTGTCTTTCGACATTTTTAGCACTAGTTTTATGGATGTGATTTATCCAACAATATTTGTAAATCATCCATATTTTATGGATTACGGCAATTATTTGAACAACCCTTTTGTTCTCAAATACGTGATAAAACAAATCTTGAAGGCAAGCTTTGATTTCAATGAGCAAGACTATAACCCTTTATTTGTTCTCGATGAACATCATCACATATTGTTTTACTGGTTACTTAGGCCATTGTAGTTCATGAATTGTTTTGTTTCATATGACGATTCACACCAATAAATTCAGTATCCAATACTTAAGAACCACATTGTTTAATAAGCAAATAATATAGCCATAACATGTATATCCTATATACCTAAGCTAAACAATTCTGGTCTTTTCTTTTCTGCCATATATTTATGAGATTCTCTTTCAGTATTTCCTTTTCTGTTTGAAAGAATCTATCAACATCAATAGTGGAGCCATACACATGACACATAGTCCAAAGCATGTATAGTTAAATACCAATGTCTTTGGACTTGCACTTTGAAGTAGATCACCATCATAAAATGTTTGGTGTTCTTTCAAATTCCATTCTTTAGTAATCTCTTAGTGTAGTAAACATTTTACCTACATCAAATATTCATCCTTATCATGAAATTATTCATGATCAAGCTACTTTAGCTTATAACGGTGAATCGTGAGTATAATGTTGTTCTCCAAAACCTTTTGGAGGATTAGTACGACTAGCGTCTCCAACCTTTTGAAAATTCCCATCAAATATGAGAACATAAACTTTGCCATATTATACTCTATCATGTTATAATCAAAAACATCATTTCAGATATCACAATATCTTCCACATATGATGTTCCTAGATAACCTTGATATTAAAACAATCTTTTAAATATCAAGAATCATGGAGATAAACATGATACTTATATACTAACACTAGAATTGTTACTCTTGATTTAATACTAATTACTAAACTTCAAGAAGTAACCAGAACTTACTGAAAGTTTGCCATAGGACTTTTAAACTTTAGATTAACACATCAAAACAATAGATACCAGTTCGTAAAGTAATTAACCAGAATTCTATAGTTCTATTATCTCAATTATAACTAAGCGCAAGGTGGTAAACAGATGCCAATGACTACAACAACTATGCAAATTCACTTTGATTTAATTTATGATAAATAGTGTTCAACTTTTAATCATTTTGCTGTTGAACTCCCACTCAAAACAATATCCCTCACATTGTTTTAGTGATTACATGAACCAAATCCACTATACCAAGTCCGATCATCACGTGACATGATGTAGTTTCAAAGGCGAACAATCATCATGTTCATCATATCATCTATATGACTCATGCTTTACCTTTCGGTATTCCGTGTTCCGAGACCACGTCTGTACATGCTAGGCTTGTCAAGATCAAACCTTAGCTTCCGCATGAGCAAATCTAGCTTGCTCCCGTTGTATACACTCACAGAATCTAACACACCCGATAATGGTGCTTCGAAACAACGAGTCTTGGCAATGGTGCCTACTAAGGATGAACACTCTATAACTTGATATTTTGTGAGAGGGATCATCTTATAATGCTACCGTCGCGAACTAAGCAATACAAGATGCATAAAACGATTAACATCACATGCAATTCATAATATGTGATATGATATGGCCTTTCTTCTTGTGCTTCCGATCTCCATCTTCAAGCACGAACATGATCTCCATCATCACCGGCGTGGCGTCAAGGTCAATGGTGCCGCCCCATGATTGTCGTCCACTAGCATCAACTATTACAACTACTTTGAATAATAGACACGCAGGTCTAGACGAAATTAAAAGACAACCATATGGCTCCTGCCGGTTGCCGACTTACAATAAGAAACATTGCATACATCATATATAATCACAATCATGGCCATATCACATTACAACACACCCCTGCAAAACAGAGTTAGACGCCTCTAATTTTCTTTGCATGTTTTACGTGGTTTGGGGCTTTCAATAAGTGTCGTTCTAACTTACAAACAAGAACCACAACGTTGATGCTTGAACTATCAAGTGCCCGTTGTAAATTGAATCTATACTATGATGGGAGAGACAGACACCTGCAAAGCCACTTATGCAATACAAGTTGCATGTTGAGCGTGGAGCAAGTCTCATGAACGATGTCATGTAAGGTTAGCCCGGAACGCTTCATCCCATCATACCGCAAGATGCAAAGTACACAAAAAGCAATTGATAATAAAAGCACCACCGTCCACAATGACCATTGTGTTCTACTCGTGCAATAGATCTACATATAGACACGGATCTGATACCACTTTAGGGGTTCGTAGCATGGAAAAAAATTCTATCGCATGCACACAAACAAGCCAAGATCTATCTACTAGATTGTAGCAACGAGTCGATTAGAGTACTCACCTTCGAAGATTCCAATGCGGTTAATGAGAGCAGATTCTCGTGGGTGATGTAGTCGTACACTTGCCTATCTCAAGATCGCGTAGACGATCCTTCCGGTGTTGCATTCCGGCAGCGCTTCCGCAGTCTGTCACACGTTCGGTACTCGATGAAGACCTTCCTCTCCCTTGTTCCAGCAGGCAGCAGAGGTTGTAGTTCTCCCCTCGCGATTCCGGCGGCACGACGGCGTGGTGTCGGAAGTAGAGGGAAAATCCTGCAGGGCTTTGCCTAAGCCGGAGTAGGTTATGGTGGATCTAGGGTCTCCAGCGATCTATGGTTTAGAGGGCCAGAGAGGAGGAGGCATGGCCGATAGCGGCTAGCGCGGCGACGGCAAGGCGGCGGCAGCGACTGGCGGCTGCAGCTCTGCTAGGTGGGGAGGGGAAGGTGTTGTGTGGCCTTGGGGCACCCCTCCCCTCTATTTATGAGAGGGAGGGCAGCTTGGGAGAGGGGAGTTTGAATCCTTCCCCAAATCCCTCTCCTTGTTGGCTTGTGGTGGAGGGAAAGAAGGATTCTTTCCTTCCTCCACTAGGATAAATTGTTCCAGTTTGACTTTTCAAACTTGCCTTTTGACTTTCAATTTGGAGCTTGATTTATTTCTTGCTAATGCCCAACCAAGTGACCTAGTACATGATCCAATCATTCCACTTATCCATGACACATCCATGTTCCCTTCCCCTTCCGGATCGGTGAACCTTCTAGACCCTTCTAGAACCTCTCCGATGAAATCATCAGAATCATTCCCGAACTCCGGAATTGGACTTCCCTTATATGAATCTTATTCTCCGGACCATTCTGAATCTCTTCATGATATCCCGGATCCCATCCGAGACTCCGAACAACATTCGGTCTCCCTACTTACATTCCATATCTACTAAACAACATTGAATCCTTAAGTGTGTCTCCCTACGGTTCGTGAATTACACGGACATGACCGAGACACTTCTCCGATCAATAACCAATAGAGGAATCTAGAAATTCATATGGCTCCCACATATTTCTACGATTACTTTGCGATCGAGTGAACCACTTATATACGATACCAATTTCCCTTTGTCTCGCGATAGTTTACTTATCCGAGGTTTGATCGTCGGTATCTCTGCATACCTAGTTCAACCTCGTTACCAATAAGTACTCTTTTCTTGTTCCTATGATATGTGATCCCTTGTGAGCCAGTCACATACTTGCAAGCTAATTGGATGACATTCCACCGAGAGTGCCCATAGTATATCTATCCGTCATATGGATGGACAAATCCCACTCTTGATCCATGTGCCTCAACACATACTTTATGAACACTCAATGCCACCTTTATAGCCACCCAGTTACGGTGTGGTGTTTGATGTCATCAAAGCATCCATCCAGTGATGGTGATTAGCATGATCTCATGGTCGAAGGATTTAGGTTACTATGTATCTGAAAGCTTATAGCAACTAAACTATATTAAATGACTTGATCTTTATGCTATGCTTAACTATAGGAGTATGTCCATCACACCATTCTCCTAATGATATGATCTTGTTGTTAATAACATCTCAATGTTCATGATCAGGAAACCATGATCATATATTAACCAACAAGCTAGTTTAACAAGAGTCTTTACTAGGTACTCTTTTATGTTTACAAATCACACAAGTATTAATGTTTCCGGTTAATACAATTATAGCATGGTATGTAAACATTTATCATAATCATGAAGATATGATAATAACCTCTTTATTATTGCCTCTTGGGCATATCTCCAACAGTCTCCCACTTGTACTAGAGACAATAATCTAGTTTCAAATCTTTGTGTATTCACCACCTATGGCTTTCCGGTGTTGTATTTACACGATTTCTAGTTTGACTCGAGGATAATGAGGAACCACTGATCTTATTGCATTAGTCCGATCCAAGGAGCTTAATTACTAAGCAACCTGAAGGATCTTAATCGTCTAGTGACTAACCATGGTTGTGATAAACATGCTAGTAGGATTATTGAAGTTAGGATGAAATCTACCAAGAGGAGTTCCGGCTAATTATGGGTTGCTTTCTTACACACATACTTATAAGATTATAATTGTCACATTCATCATTCATCCACCTGTCACATTCACTATCACTGTGAACTGAATCTCTTCGCGCCTACTTTGTCATCTGCAAAAACAAATCATTCTTTACTTTTATGCTTTTTATTTCTGAAGTTTACATTTTAGTTTTATTTAAATATTTTATTTTAATCCAAATTCTATTCTTATTTCAATACTTGCAGTCAATTCACTCGAAGACCTGTGACAACTTCGGGTGTGACAGAGACTTCGCCCATAAACATTTACCTTTGGGCTCCTTGTGGAATCAACATCTTAACTTCAAAACTAGCTACAAACGATCTGTGCACTTGCAGCCATCAAGCTATTTTCTAGCCCGTTGTCGGGGAGCTAAGCGCTAAGTGATGGGCCGACGTGGGCCTTAATAGTACCGGGACGACTTGGCGCAGGTCAGTAACGGGCCGCATAGTATTGGACCAAGGTGGGACGTCTGTAGGATGAAACTTTATCGGGCCTAAAAGTTCACGGGACGCGGATGGCTACACTAATGGACCCATTCTAAATAGTGCAGGACGAAACAGTAACGATCCATCTTCTTATTGGGCTCTCCTCATGGGTCGACCCACTTAATAATTAGCAGGTCTTGGTTTAGCCTGGCTTCTACCACGGTTTTTGTGGCTGTTAACGACGGTAACCAGCCGTTAATGGTATTTGCACGTGGCAGTTTGCATGACGTTAGCAGTCAATGCGGCTAGCAAATAGATCTACGACAGAATAATTTTTTGTGGCTAAATGGTATGATCCGCCATGGTTGAAAAAAAACCATGGTAGAATCATTTGTGATGAGGCTTTTACCACGAAGGCCATCCGTCATAACCACAAAAAGGGCCTTCAACCATAAAAAATGTCCGTTTTAAAAGCCAAAATTTCTTGTAGTGGGTGTTGAGGTACCAGCACTCGCTTCGCTCGTCGTTACAGATTGTCCCGAGGTATGCCTTTGGCTTGTTGATGTGGAGTGGGGCTTGCTCTAGAGCTATAGCGGTGATGTCCTTCACCACTATGGCTGGGGCTGGAGCTATGGTTTGCTGCACCATCATGGCAGCATCTGAAACATCAATTTTCTGCACTATCATGGTTGGGGAGGATTGATGCTTTGATGCACCACCATAGCTGGGGAAAGAGTGGTGCATACCTGCGCCATAAGAAGTGCAGGATTCTCATCATCTTCCTCCGCTTGGGACTATTTTCTCCTAGGCTGCTTACGTTTGTTGTCCCAATGGCCATGAAGGCCACAATTGTGACATGTGGCATCACACCGTCCGACCTTAGTTGTTGCACGATCGTCACCACCTTCTCCATCCTTCTTACGCGATGGCTTTAGTCTTTGCTGCCCACTGCCACGTGCAGAGCTGGAGGAACTGCCTTCTTGGTGCCCCTTCATATTTTCTAGCCACTGCTCCTCCGTGAGTAGGAGTTTCCCTTGCTAACGCGGCGGCTCCAACGACTCAAGATGGTCCTCCGCTGCCTTCAGCGAACCGGTGACCTCCTCCACGGACATCTTAGAAGTGTCAAGGAGGCCCTCGGTTACAAGGGCTATCTGCGAGAGCCTAGACGATACAACTTGCAAAAATTTCTCGATGACTTGAGTTTCGTCGATAGGTGCTCCGAGCATGGTGAGGCTTGTTTTTGAGGAACAACGCGAAATCGTCAACATCCCCCCATCGCCGAACGAGGTCATCTCGATCTCCTTCTCCAGTTGCTGCACCTTGCCCTTCCGCACATGGATTGAACCGACGCCCATGGCTCGAATTGCCTGCCACGCCAATTTTTGGTGGCACTGCTTGCAATATGGCTATAACATCCCAGCATTAGAGCCTAGAAATAAGCAGAACCCAGATGTGTGCATTGCATTCATGCATAGAAAATCCTAATAATTTTCGCGCTTTCAAATAAGAACTTGTCAAAGTGATTGGAGATTCTCTCAACTTGATGGAATTGAAGTAGATCATCAAGTTGAATGCGATAAGTTTCAATATGAACTTTGTTAAAACCTTATTTGGGTAAACATGTTTTGATCTAAGGGTAGATCAAATATAATAAAATGTTACTCATAATGCATTGCTTATGTAAGGTTCCCAACCTTTAATAAGGTAGAGATCCCTGTGTTTACAATGCTAGTCCCTGGATCAATAGCTAGCATCCACGGTTAAGATGTAATATCAAGATACAAAGGTCATAATACAACTTTATAACCAGGAATAAAATAAATTATTACATCTTACATAGCTCATTAGGCTATCACATTACATTGCAGCAGAATATCTATAAAGAATGGGGTCCTTCATCTTCAAACTGCCACAGGCAATCATGTTGGTTGTAGACTTGTAATCCTATTCAACAAACTTCACTAACATCAAACAAACCTGCAACATAATAAGTTGCAGCCACAAGGGTCAATACATTTGAATTGTATTGGCAAGTTTTCACTATTATGTAGAAGTAAGTGGATCCTATCATTACATGCATATTTGGCTAAGTAGGGTTTAGGCTCTTTTGCAGAAAGCAATATAGTTTTATCCTATCTTTTCAAAATAGTTTTGATCTTTTGTCAAATCTTTCTGAACTTCTTGGAAAACTCCAAGTGCTTCTAATCCCTTGTTGTCACCATCAAGTTTTACTTTGAGAAATTGGAATGTCGAGATCTTCCATAGCTTCAGGCCTTAGTTGCTCAGTATTCTCCATAACCGGGGACACGGCTAAGTACTTAGAATTTGATCTTCTGCAGAAGTTGTACACTTTACCCACATGACACAATCTCATCTTGATGCCACCAGTGGCCGCTGGATAAGTACTCACCAAGATGGAGTACTGGCAGATTGAGAATGTGACAAAGTCTTTCCATAGGAGTCCTCCCAATACACAATGCTAGCTTATCATCCAGGCACCAATGTAGGGTTTCAAGTTCCCTCACACAATCCTAGTTAACCTGAAGATGCCAATGCATGGGTCTTCCACTATGTAGTTGACTAATCCAGAGCCCATTTAGCATGTGGTTGTACACGGAAGCCACTGTACGAGAAACATGTTCAATCTCTAAGTCCCTGGGTGGTTTCCTTCTAGTGCACATACAAAAAGAGATAGCCATATAAACATGGTTCCTTTTGTTGCCACCTTGTCCAAGCTTGAGTATCCTTGTCCACCCAGGTGGTTCATTGAGTACTTGTTTTATTATATAAAACATATGTCTTTTTGAATTCTTCATATAATCATATCATGTATCCCATCCCAATATATAGCAGGGCTAAGCTTACTACAACTACTTATTTCCACTAAGGAATATATAAGGGTATCCTATTAGGCTTTAGCATAGCATAAAATATAGAAATCCTTTTCATGCATGTTACAAAAATCCACTAAGTGTAATGAAAATAATAGGACTTGGATGATAGTGTCACTTGCCTTAGTAGTTGGTGGTGTTGATACACTCTTCGCAATAACACACTTGACAATCAACACAATCTATCAAGCAAAACAACCAAGACAAAACATACACAAGATCAACACTAATGGCAACACAAAAATCATGAAAAGTATGCAAACATGCAAGATGGCAATTTTTATTGTACAAATTTTTATAACAAGGTTCTGAACATTACTAAGTGATTTCTGAACATTTTATATTTTCAAGATTACAAATGCAACCATTTGTGCAATTGTAGCAATTAGCAATATTTTCTAACACTTGGAAATGTCATTCTCACTAAATAATTGCCACGGTCTTACTTATACTAGAATAAAATTATATTTTGGTCTTACTGTACAGAGGGTTTAATTTACAACCATTTGCAAAAGGATTCACTTAAAAATAATTTACACAACAATTTTTATACCCAAAATACTCTACAAATGGTTCTGTATAAAACGTGATTTTAACAGACTCAAAAATACCGAATTATGGCTCCACTGTGTTCTACTCGTTTTTGTGAATCCATAGACATATTATTTGCTAAATTTGGATAAACAGAACTAAAGATATGATTTTTGCAAGTTCATATGTAAATCTGCCCAATATGAACGAAAATAGAAAAGGAATTGACAAGTGGCTGATTCTAATAGGCCGGTACCCCTTCATTTAAGTGATCTGATTTCAATCGTTAGATGAAGATCGGACGGACTAGAAGAGCTCACCGGAATAACTCACCGGAAAGTTCGCCGGAATAGCGGACACGGGCTTGGCGTTGCCGTTCCCGTTGCTAGGAAAGTATCCGGAGTTGAATAAAATGTGGACGATGTAGAGGACGTCGAGGCGATGCTACTGGACGTGATTTAGAGCTCGTTCGTCTCCAATGGTGACGACAATCCACGGCTGGAGCAACTTGCGACATCGGCGGCGCGGAGAACTGCAACCATAGGATGAACAATCATGTCCTGGAGGTAGGCAATATCAAGATTAGTCCTCTGGTAGAAGGAATCGATGAGATTCTTACCAAGGATGACGCAATCTAGCGATGAACTCTAATTTTTAGGCTGATCTTGGTATGTTTGGTATGGGCTCTACAGAGCTCCTCTCGAGAAATTATAGGAATGAAAATGATGGAGGAGATGGAGAGGAATTCGGTGCTCTCTTTGGTTTTTGCTAAGATGGTCTGTGGAGGGAGATCGGGAGAGGTATGCCGACGAGTGACATTCGGTTCACGATATTAATTCGAGGGATTAAGGCATTAAAGTGAGGAACTAATGGCATGAACGGATCCTCCACTTGATTCTAATTATTTTTCGTTTTTAAGTCGAGAAGAAACAGTCGTTAGAATTGATGGGAGGAGGAGGGCAAGATCTACAACCATGAACACACCTTCTGTAACACGTACCTGAAGGTCACGAAGAAGAAGACATCGATGTATCTAAATGGGCCAGGCTGGATTGGCCCAAGAAAAAAAATAACCGGAGAGGAAAAAAATGGAGGACTGGCTGGTTGGGCTAGATTGCTGTGGGCTTATTTTTTTTAACGTTTTCTTCTTTTCTTTTTCTGTTTATTTTCTAGTTTTCAATTTGTCTCTTTAATTTGATTCAAATTTATATCAAACTTTTTCAGAAAATTTTATATAAAATATAAGTTGATACTTTGCTCCAATTAGATTATTTGGAATATTTTTAATAAAGTATAATTCATTTTAAAAAAATTGAGCATGGCACGTAAGTCTATATAGTATATTTACTCAATTCTTGTTTATTTCATATCTTTTGATTTAGAGCTCCAAAAAGGTTCAAACCCAATTTCCTTAGCTTTAAAATTTTATTCTTTATCATAATCATTCATTTAAGAATACTTTTGTTTTTTTAGTCATTTCCTTAACTTGACTTTATTTCTTTTCCTATATTTTATAAATTTCATATCATTTTATCTGGAGCTTCAAATAGAGTCAAACTAAATATGGTTTTATAGTTTTGGCCTTTATCTTTTTAGCTCACTTAGGAATTCTTTTCTATATATGGAATATATCCAAAGTCTCATGTTGTTAAATGGCCAATTCAACTTTGAGAAGAAATTTATTTCTCTTAGTTTTAAAATACAACCATGCATGCTTCATGATTTTGAGGTTTTAAAAACATGCATACAACTTCACAAACAAAATTGTTTTATTTAACTTTTGTTTTGAAGGAGTTATATTAAATAGTCAAAAGGTTTTTGTTTCCTCAAATTTCCAAGACTTAGTTTTTTTCATTTTGTTTAAGTTTTTTTTCACATTTCAAAATTTGCAAAATTTTGGGATGTGACAGCTTAAATGATTAATATCTGATCCTTAAGGGATCAAATCATAATATTCATCACAACAACTCATGAATGCCAAGTTAATATTACAACTTAAGTAATAAGAATGTAATGACTAATCCTGACCTATCTTATTCTTATCTATTCTTACTATGAGTATCATGGTAATACCTAACTTTAACTCTTTAGTGAGGTTGGGAAGGGAAGAAACTAAGTCTAGATCATTCACCATATATCTTTCTTTCCATATCAATCCTTATCATCTCTATTGAGCTATATTCCGATATCTGTTGTTCATCAATGTTGAGAAATCAACTATTGATTCACCAGATCTCAATCTATCAACTCTTGACCATAACATAGCTTACACTTAAGTGAATATAAAGAAACAACTAAGAAGAGGTAAATAATAATGCTAGTTTTAGATATCATTAATAGGATGAGAGTGATTGAAGAAGAATAAAATCAATGTGATAATTGATGGAGTTAAATCACTCCTGAAATAATAGAAGAGTATCTGAGGTAGATATTATAAGGATGAATCTTGAAGATAGTTACCAGTAGTAATTCTATTGGATCAATTGGGCATAGTCCATGAATAACATCCTTAATCCAATTAGAGATACTGAGAAGATAATTTCAATACAATTGTAAGGTTGTATTGATGAAGCCTTGATTAGCCAATTGGAAACCTAAGCTATAAATGATTAAAGGATTATAATGATCATGCCTTGCTCACCAGGATTGTCTACTTATATCTAGTATAAGTGACATTGGTGGGCAGAACATGATTGAAACCCTAGTATAGATAAGTTATACTAGAGTAGTCATTGCAAGTCACATTAATATAATGTGAGGTTGGAGTAGGAGTTATTAGAGTAAAGTAAATGTAAGACAATATGATTAAATTAAAGCTAGTATAGCATGGAGTTATGGAAGTAGTGTTATTCATCTTAAAGGATAGTAAGCTTTAGAGAAAGGTAGTTTGATGTATACACCTATTGAAGTATGTTAGTGATGGATGATTAAGGAAGAGTATGAATGGAGTTAGAAGTAACCCCTTGTTGGATTGGAGATTATTAGTAGTAGAATAGTTTGATATAACCAAGTATAGATATGGGAAGATTATGGAAGCTTCAATGTCAAGCTCATTGGAATTATAAATGGATTTAGAAGAATTAAAGGTGGTTAAGAACATTTTTGTGAAGTAAAGCTCATCATGTTAATACATGATGTTAGATATGAAGAAGTAATATATCTAGAAAAGGAATTCCTTAATTAAAGGTCCAGAATTGTGAGTTATGGAAGATAGAAATTTTGGGTAAACATTAAACCCTAAATCTATAATCAAGCTTAACATCCATCCCATCTGTTGGATCAATCATCTTATTTCCACAATGGATGCTAGGAATAATTTCCTATATCAAATTACTTAAGCACACCTTTGTCATTCTCAACCATCATTATCTTAGGTACTTAAGAACTATCTTTATTAATTCTCTCTCATAAGATTGCCTAGAAAACCATCCACTATTTTACTTTAAATGGTGATATCATTAAAAATCACAAACATAAAGACAATGTGTTTAGCCATTAATCTTTATTCACATCAACAAAAGAATATAAGTATAATTTAGAACCCTAAACCTATTAATGAGTTTTCTCATCAACATCTCATAAATATCCTATCTATATTCATTAGACAAAGTCTTTGATCCATTTCTCTAACTACTCATTCCAAATGAGCATGGAATAAGTAGGGATACAATAATTATAAACCACCCTATAATTTCCTATATGATTAAATACATAAAAATAAACTCTATGACTATCACTAAACATTTTAAAACCTCATTACTCCAAATAAAAGTAAAAATAATGTTATAGTTAATTTTTAAGATCTTAAACAAATCCTAAAAACCCTAAATCCTACTTATTCTATTTAATAAAAGAATATGTCTCTAATTAGAAAGTTAGAAAATAATAAATAAAGTATGCTATCAAAATACTAAATTCATTCCAGAATTTGAAATACATTTTTATATACTGCAACTATTTAACAAATAAATTCTCTAAAAGAAATTTGAAACAAATGATTAATACACAAATTTGAAAACAAAAAATAGAAAATAGAAAATGAAACAGTGAGGAAAAACTGCAAGCAGGCTGTAGCCCAACTTCCCTCTTCTTATCTGTTGCCCATGTGCAGCCCACAAAAGCCTAGCAGCCAGCCCAGCTCGTCCTTTTCTATGACTGGCGGGTGGGACCAAAGAAGGACCGCAGGTTAAGCTGAAAGATTCGCCAGGGGGTTTTCCGCAAAAGTGATGCCGTCGTCATCCTCACGCACACAGGCAGCTCGCTGGAGGAGTCCGCTGTCGCCCGATGTCGTCGTCGTCGTTAGCCGTGCGTCGAGATGCTCACTGTCGTTCTAGAGGGGATAAGAAGGCCACCGCGACGCCCTGCCTCAATCCCTATACACATTCCCTCCTTATCCTCTCTGATTCGAATGGGGCCGAAACCCCAGCTCACAGGAGCTACACCTCGCCGTCGAGCCACACCTCCCCACTCTCTTCCAAGTAGCCATGGAGAAGCCCTGTCCTCCGTAGATCCTCTGGGTGAAATCTTGCATCAAAGGGAGCACTGGAAAGGACGAATTTTGCCGTTCCTCTTTGCGGCAGTTCGTCGGGAATCTTGTCGGAGAGCTCGTACCCGACCACGCCTATCCTTGCCGACCTCTCTATCGTCATCAGGGTGAGTTCCTGAACCTTCTAGTATCCTTAAATCACCTTATCTCGATGTAAAACGCCATCACACCTTATGCCACCGTCGGACACTGTCAGAGCTCGTCGAAGCCGAGGTTCCGATGACCATTTCCGAGCGGCGTCGCCACTTTAGGGTCTAGCTTGTTGCGCTGAATTGAACTAGGCTAGTTTCATTTGCTAGGGCGTCGTGGATCGTCACCGGCGACCACCCACTAACGGCGGTGGTTGTGATGACACCATAGAGACATCATGCCAACGTCACCCTCTGCATAGCCAGCCTATTTGACCGGGTATTTGTCTCGCATGGCAGATGACATGGCCTAGGGCCCATCTGTCATTGTCTGGGAGTAGCAATCAGGCCGGTAACAAATGCATTTATTAACTTGTGAGATGATGTGGCCACTGGCCCACCAGTCAGTGACCCCGGTAGGTTTAGCCTCGGTAAGAAAAGTATTTACTGTTTAAATAAAATGAGAAAACAATACAAATTGTATATCAATATTCCGGAAATGAAATAAATGATTATATATTGTTTAATTAATAACTTTTATTCTGTAATTTAGAAAAATATGTATAAAATATGAATTTTTAAAAAAAAATCTATCAATTAAAACTATTATCAAATATTATTATAATAGTTATTTAAATAATTATTATTGAATAAAGATCTTAAAAGTAATAAAACTTTGATAATTCATATTTTAATAATGGTAAATGTTAAAAATATAAATAAAATACCAAAAATCTTGGAAAAATAAAAACAATACTTTAAAACTATAATCATACATTATTATTTCACTTAAATAAGTATTTATTATTTATTAAGTATTTATAAAGTAATAAACCTTATAAAAATCATATCTTATTATTTATAAATCACAAAAATAAATGTAATATATCAAAATGATCACAAAAATAATGTCTACTTGTTAAAAATATAATATTCCACTTTTAATGTATAAAACTTAATACTTCAGGAACTTGAATTTAAACCTATTTCTTAAGTCATTAATTTATATAAGGGTAAATAAAATTTGTTAACATTTATAAAATTAGTCAATTAAGTCTATAAATAGTATTAGTCTTAAATATTAATATTATGAAGGCATAATGGTTCAAAATGTTATAAATACAATTTTATTGAATTATCCTTCAACCAAAGGTGTAGATTATTTTCTAAAAGGACCCTTATCCAATATAAAATTCCTAAGAATAATTGTGACGAAATCCAATCTTTTCCATATACTTCAACCACTAGTTTACAAAACTATCACAACACTATAGTAAGTCCATAAGTAGTTAAGTATTTTACTTCTTTGTTTATAAACTATAACCACTCATTTATAAAAAGGTAAATGATACTATTCCATTATAAAATCAAGAAACCACTACACCAAGTAAAAGTATAACCATTCTTAAGTAACTTTAAGGAAACATTATCAGATATACAAGGTACAAATATCATAAGCATTACACTTCCAAACCATCTATGTTTTTAAAAGTTAACTTTAGTCTCAAGGCTTATAAACATTATATCTAATAAACTACATATGTTTTTTATAGTTAACTTTGCTCTATTCCAATTAATACATAAAGCATCTCAAGTCCAAACTAATCAATCACACACCAAAAGACATTGAACACATCCTATTAACAATAAAGGTTATTTAAACCTTAGAAAAGAAATTTTTTCTTCAAATGTTATTCTTTTTGCCACTTCAAACAACAATTCTTATATAAGTAATCCTTGAATAGCATTCCACAATTTTTTATCTTATTGTTGTATGATAGTATAATTACATATTGTTTCACACACACTCACAAACCTTAATAAGAAACACAAGTATGAAACTTATCTAAAAGGGACAACACATTCTAAAATAACCATTTCTAGTATCCAAACCCTAGAACAACGTTATCCCCAGTATTCGCGCTTATAAAATGCATCACATTACTTATGCATAAAGGCATTTTGCTTCTTTAAACATTAGTCCTTACCGGACCAATGATGCTGATTTCAGATATTGGATCTTATATCATCTTGAAAACCGTGAGTGCATAATCTTGCAATCACAAAAGGCAAGTTCATAGTTGCTCATGTCCTTTTATTATTTTCTGTAAAGTATTTTACAAGTCCCGTGTGTCATCACCTGCATTTGAAAAAGGTCCGAAAACACTATTTTCATAATAATGAGATTATAGGTTTTTACCATGAGGTAATAACCTACTATAAAAGTTTTAGTGGTAAAGGAATGTATTATCTAGGACTTAATAACCAATATCGCCAGTGATTCTTGCGCCGTATATCACGCGTTAACCATGAGATTTGGAATGAGACGGAGAAGTCAGTTGTATCTTCTTTCTCTCGCATGAAGCCGGATGTGCAGGTCGTGGCTGTTATCCTCATAGCGTTCATATTAATTGGTAATTCGTAGAGGATATGCAGCATATAGGTGGGAACCCTCAACGTCCTACGATAGTTCTGGTATCTAACGGTTTGTACAAACCATTACTATAATCCAATATGTGGGCATGGTGTACACCAAGGAGGCATACGAGGTCGCGAAGGGGGCAGTGATTGGCTTGGATCATCTTCTGGGCCCCACATCATGGAATTGTGGACGGGAATAAGCTGCCCGGTTGTGCAACAAAGAGTTGATCTCTCATGGGTAAAGTGACGCACCTCTGCAGAGTGTAAGAACTGTAACTTGTTACTCCCTGTTCCGGGAAGGAGCTGCGAACGCGGCAGGAAAGGAATTCCATGGAAGTTCTGGTAAACTCGTGAAGGCTGACGGACATAGCTTTTCAGAATAAAAGCAACCTTTGAAGAAATGTTTACGAAAACTTGCATTGCCTACGATCTACAGTCTGTGACTGTAGTTATAGTGCATCAAACACTCCTTTTCTAGTGAACTTGCTGGGTACGCTCGTACTCAAAATATCTTTTTAACCCTTGCTAGATTCTGAAGCCATGAAGACGACGTCTACATCAAGTTATGCTCCAGGAATCATCATCCAAAGCTAAAAGCTCTTCAACAAAGACAAGGAATTCAACAAATACCTCAACTCAAATGAAGACGAAGTTACTAACTAGATAGGAATATACCCTCTAACCAAAGAACCCATTTCTGTAGTGCATTGCAATAGCAGCAATGTCAACCCTTTAGTTAAGATACTATTCTTAGTAGCATATTAGTTTTTGAGTTGTTTATTTTTTTCTTCTGTATAAGAAGTTTCTTTCTCTCTCTTTAACCTAGGGTGTTCTATGGATCTTGTGTATAGAGTGGATTGTAACCTTTAGCCATGTATTGGAACTGATGTGTTTCTGTTGTACCACTCTAAGGGGTGTAATACTAGTGAACGGTGTTTCATTAGTGTTATGTCAATGACTATAGTGTATTACATCATGCAGTGGTATGCTGGGTCACCGCAATGGCCTCCAGTGCCATTTAATCCTCCTAGAAGTCATCGGCGCCGAGCTGAATCACACCCCAGATGCCCCAAGACTGTAGCTTCACCTTCATGAGGAGGCTCCATTCGGTGTAGTTCGTCCGTGTCAGCATCGGGTAACTACCGCCGCCGACATCCTTCACGACATGCTCAACCAATACCTCGCGCCTTCCTGCATCGCCATGGCACGGTCGTCTCAGTGGCGATAGAGGCGAACATCGCGACGTCTGGGGAGGCGGACTGCGGACAACACCATGATTTGGAGCTGATATTTCTTAAGATCCTATCTTCACCAACAACAACTTGGCTCTGATACCAATTGTTAGTCTTGTTAGTTCACAGATGGTGTGTAGGAAGTAGTCTACTGCTACCTTGCTTATTGTCTAAGGTTTACACTCCTAAAGGTGCTACTAGAGCCTACCAATACTACAAACAGTACTTACTAGAAAGTACTAGTACTCACTTAACTCCTAAGCAAAGAGTACTCTCACATTTTCATTTTATATCAGACATATTCAAAAAAATCACACATTGGCAACTCACCTTTGGATGCTCTGTACGTGAATGAGGGAAGTCTCACCATAGGACTACTAGGGAAAAAGTTATAAAGTTCAAATATGTAGATACACCAGGTCGTAACTTTCCTTTGAACCATCAGTCCAGCCAGACTATGCTAATCCCCAAGCCCTCATGGCACATGCCACATCCGGCATGTGTCGTCTCTCCTACACACTGCGCTAAGGCATAAGCCTCATAGCTGGTGCCATCTGAATCTATCTTCTCTGATGCAGTAGCAAAGTTCTGTGAGGTGTTTACTGTTATTTTAGTCAAGGCAGTGTATAGTGCATTGACACTTATAAACGCGACAAGTAGATAACGAAGAACAAAAACAAAATTACAGCAAGAACACAACGATTCAACGTAAAAAAATCTCTCCAAAAAAAATCACGGTTGCTAGCCAGCAAAACTTTACTATAAAATGAAGTGTTTACCCAATGCGCGCGGGGCGGGGGCTATTGCCCCCTATACCCCCAAGGTAGGGTCTCGCTTCCGCTCGTCAGAAGTTAGTCTCCTTAATGAATTTGGATTATACTTCAACAGACACCCATCTCCAATTGCATGATCTACAGCTTCTTCTTAGGCCTTAGTGATGTTCTACCTTCCCTGCAATCGTGTTTTGGAAGTTCTGTGCATCTGATCTCCAACTGAGCGTCATGTTGGAGAATCGAACTATGCAGAGGTCGTGATATACGACTGCACTACTCTTGAACGCACAAACCGCTTGGTTGTCCTCGAGGGCCTCAGTCACACATCTTCCATGCAGAAGCATCTGCATCACCCTGGCACTGTGCTACTGCATATGTAGTCTCATTTGCAGATGAACCAACGGCATCCCCGGCAAACAGTGTAGGTGAAGAGGAGACCTTTATATTTTCTCCATATCTACTCTGTGTCGTGCAGCTTCCAGTAGATATATATAGCAATCAAGATACCAGTATCTTGTGCTCGAGCCTGCTGAAATCGTCGCTGACAGAAGCAGAAAGCCAACCAAAACAACATGAGAAATTACCTTCATATCTAGCAGTGGCAATTGGAAAAAGGTATGAAGTGAAAGTTAGTGCAAGTTGGTAATTGTAGCTGTATTAAAATGAGTTAAATTATGTGCACACACGAACTGTATGAAAATTAAATATAAGAAGGAAAACGAAGGAGGAAAATAGAGAACTAAGATACATAATCACCCAATTCACAATTAATTTCGATTTCTTATTGTGGATATCAAGCCTTAGAACTATAAGAGTTTTTTTGCTTATGTGTACTACTGTTCAGTTCTGAAGTAACCAATCTTCCCTTGATGAAACCAAACTGCATTTGGTCAATCGGAGTAGGGGTTTCCTGTAGTATATGTTGGCAAGGACTTAAGCAATCAACCGTGAGATGTTGGGTAGCCGTTAGACAGGCCTATAATACTTGAATTGAATTGTCCATCAATTTTGAGCGTATAGTGCCCTCTAAGCAATGTTGACCCATTATACGGATACAGAGTGTGGTAGGACCTGAAAGAGTTGAAGGAGATCAGGTTTCTTAAGAATTTCTCTGTAGAATAAATTTGTTGAACCATTTGGAGGTAGGATTTTGTTGTTTGGGGCGCTCAGCATGGCCATAGCTACGTCTTCCCAGTTTAGGGTCTGGGGATTGAGTAAATAATACTATGGGTCACTAAACTTGTTCCGCATGTGCACTTAAATCACATATCTTAGAAACTAAACTAACCGGTCACATAACTTACAATCATGTGCACCCGTGGTCACAAACCGATCTACTGGCTGGTTTTTGACAAGAAACGGATACATGTTCAACTCGTGAGGGCATGAGCCGATAGAGTTTTGCAAAGATAACCCTACATTTCTATCTTGGTACATAATGATTCAATCAGCACATTGTTCACTCCTATTTTTTGCAAAAAAATAATCAATATTTTTTATTATTTTTCATACAAGCGGAAGCAACACACCCTAGACACTACACGGGACAAACTTTTTTTATTACTGTAGGACAATACGTATATAACTATATAGATATATTAGTGAAAGCATGTGTCTAAAAATCATGGAGCATTAATCAAAGGCACATGATTGGTCTAGGTTAACCTTTTTTTAGCGTAACCTAGCACGGAAAATATGGTAGAGAACCTGGGTATGAGCGCACCTAATTTTACAAAAGACAAAAAAAATTAAATCAAGTATCGTACGTGTGACATTGATAGTTTCCCGTGCAAATTTTCAAGAATACTTATGACGGTATATGACCTGCACAAAAAAGAGAATCTAGAACTTTGTTCTACTGTGTATAGTGTATGTCTAATCCTTATATATATTGTAAACAGTATAATTTTTTATTTTCCTGTAGGTTACATACTTTTATATTTTAGGTTCAAACTTTGGCATGCGCATACCAACATATTTTCTACACGCGTGATTTATGCCATATTTTCTAAATTATTTGTAGTGTTTTTGATTTAATTGTCAAAAACAGGTTTTGGTGCACCCGAGAGCCACAAATCTGCGTCTAACCTTGCACGTACAAATAAATTTTGCTTTTAATTTATTTAGCTTTTTAACACTAATTACAAGAATTTGTTTTTAATTTTATCTTTTATAAAAAAGAGTGAATAGTTCAGATCATTTAGATAGGTGAGCGGCCAAACCATGACACAGACAAATTTGGTTTTCTATAAACGCACTGCACGTAACATGTATGTGTTGCTGTACATGTAGTTATATACATATTATCCTATAATAATGCAACTTAAGTTGTGTGGTGCACTGTCTAGCGTGCAGGTTGCGTTAGCTGGTTGCAAGTTCAAATCTCGTGCGACATGCTAAATGTAATTAGTTCTTCCGCCACTGAAAAGTGCCCCCCTAAAGAAAACAATATTGGAATTATATTTGAAAATAAAAAAAGATAGAGGGCTATTTTTGCAAAAGTCTATCTGCTCTTGCTGGTCATGTTTTAGACATGTGTCCGTTTTTTTGTTGAAAACCGCCCAACAGACCGATTTGTGACCACGGATGCACATGATTATAAGTTGTGTGACTTAAGTGCATATACAGAACAAGTTTAATGACTCACAATGTCATTTACTTATGGGGATTTGGTTGGGAGTCTTGAAACTGATACGAAGTCTCATGGCTTATTTGTGCATGCAAAAGGTTGTCCTGTAAAGGAAAAAAAACTGTTGCAATAAACTTTAGCATATATGTGGTATTGATTTAAAAAAAAACTTATCTGATGGATGTTTTCATTAATTTCATTAATCGGCACAATGCTACAGGCAAAAGGTAGGTTATAAATAATTTTCAGTAAGAGTTGGAAGGCAAACTCTTGACATGGCACGCGGTCTGATGGCCAGAAAACACAATCAAATCAATTCGTAGTAAGAAGTAAGGTGTACGTACTGTGAATGTTGGGTCAAGGAAAACTTGGCTCCATTCAGATCCTATTAAACTTAGCTAGAGTGTGATACCTTCTTTTTTTGGACCATGTATGGCTCCTACTGGGGTCTCAATGCCTACATATAGTGGTTATTTTTCTCGTTATGGAAATGTAGATGCCAAAATACATGCAGGATCTTGTTTGCTCTAGTGCCCCAAAGTTTGAGCACTGCAGCTTTCCTGGTGGAGGAGGTGATGCAGCACTGCAGCTCCGCTGGTGGTGAAGGTCCGTGGAGGAGAAGTGGCCGGACGATCCAGCACCGGTGGAGGGGGACCGATATTGGGAGCAGCAGATCTGGATGAACTTGGGGGGTGCGTGTGTGGATGGGTGGGTTGGGGGTGGTGTTGTCTGGGGATGTTTTTTTCTGAACTGTTGTCTGGGGATGTTTGTTGTTGCTTTCAGCTACCGTTCGTGCCTTTACTATTTTTTTAAAACCGAGCATAGTTTACAGAACGGTAGAGAGCGCTTATACTAGATGACTATTTTTTGTCCTGCGACACGTCAACCATCCTACAATATTTTTTGTGATGGTATTTTTTCAGTAATTTTTGGATAAAAACTACAACTTCAACGGTAAATTTTCAAATGATTTTTACCCAGCAGTAATTTTCTGGGAAGCGTAATTTGTTAAGGGTAATTCCCATCGGTTTATTTCCAATAGTGCACTAACTGGTAACAATGTTTTTACAGTAACTTCTCGACATACATATTCATCCCAATCGTCAGTGACTTGACGGTAATCTTTTAACGTCGGTCTTTGGCAATATGTGTTACGTAAATATTTTTGTGGATAATTCATTGTCAGTAACTTGGATAGTATAGGTGTGGTGATAATTTTTTTTACTTTTGTATTTTACGCATCGAAGGTAATTTTTCGGCACACCTTTTCGTCTATCATTTTCCGATGATAGTTAACCTACGTGATTTCTTTACGGGTGAGTAATTTCATGGCGGTAGTTCGATAAAGTTATTTTTTCTATTCTACAATAACAGTAATATTTTGACATAACTTTCCAGCTGTAATTTTCGCCATTAGTTACCTCCGTTAATTTTTTGATGGTCTTCGATGGTGAGTAGTTCTTCTACCGTAACTCGTTAGCTCTAATTTTCCTATATATTTTTGCCAACCATAAATTCCCGTAGTAGTTACCCATGGTAAATCATTGATGGTGAGTAATTATCTAACTGTATTTCATGAGCGAGGTATTTTTTAGGTTCATTTATGCTTTAGCAGTTTTTTGGTCACACTTTTCCTAGACATAGCAGTAACTATCTTTCGGTAATTCTTTGAGGTGAGTAATTTTCCGATCGTAATATGTTAGTAGTATTTCTTTCTTTTATTTTTTATTCTTTGACACTAATTTCACCATCTACCACCTTATTCTATAGTAACTTCAGATACTACACTACATATGACGTAATTTCTAGCGATGCTTTGAATCTATTATTCGATGACATTGTGCCATCACGTGTGTCGCGCCACATTTCCTAGTATCTATCTAAAAGTATAATTGGTGCATCCCTATGGGGCTCTCACAACTATTTGAACCTCTCAACCATCGGATGGGGTCCTGGGAGCATCTAGGTTGTTGGTTGCTAGATCAAGCCATGAAACAACGGTATAAAAGTGCAACCCAAACCCTTGGCCGTCACTCTCGCCTGCATCCAACCACAATTGCCCCCTCGTCACTCCCGTCACACCCACCCCCAATTCGCTGCCCACATCTCTCCCCAATCCCCTCCTCCATCTCTCCCCAATCGCCCCTCCATCTCTCCCCCAATCCTCTCCATCTCCTCCTCTGCCAGTCTTCTCCATGGTTGGAGCAAGGAGGCAAAGGGAACCATGGCTTCATCGATTGATCATTCGTCCCTCCTGTCGCGCCCACCCCCAACACGCTACCCACATATCTCCCCAATCACCTCCTCCATCTCTCCCCCAATCCCCTCCATCTCCTCCTCGCCCCTTTTCATCCGTCAGTCTTCTCCATGGTTGGAGAAAGGAGAGGCAAAGGGAACCATGACTACACCGACGTGGAGGCGGAGCTTCATGTGGAGAAGCACCCGGACATGGTGTCCCAACAACGTCCTAGGGAGGATTTCCTCACCATATTCACACCATCCCAGGTGGAGATTGTAAGGGTATTTTCCCCTATGTGTGGTTTTGGTGATTACTGATAGATTATATGGACTAATGTTTTTATTAAGTTTTATATAAAGGAATATTTCATAGGTAATGCTTGTAGTCCATGTGTTTGATTGAAGTTTGGATGTCATGAAGATAAATATATACCTAGAGTATTGGTATCAAGTTTATCGATTTGAAGGGAAGGATATGATATGATCAAAAAATGAAGATGGAGTTCTTGTGTGAAACTCAATTTAGCCATGCTTTAGCTCACCTGTTAAATAATGGATGATCAGGATCTCAAGAGTTTGATCTTAAGAAAAGATTCAAGATATGACTCTAAGTCGGTGTCATGAGTTTGTTCTTCAAAAGATGTTCTGCAGGACAACATCTATGCTTAAGATTAAGCCATTTAGAACATATTAAGATAAAAATCAACCTGTCGTGCAGAATAGGAAAGTATTGCATCTTCACGGAGTGGTGTTCATTAAAGTAGGGATACTTTCCTTTCAGTCTACCAACAGCTTGTCTCCCAATTCTAATTCACAGGATCTCCGATCACATAGATTGGTTTGCCACTGTGGAAAACTCATGGTGTGGGTCTCATATTACCCATCTCCTTCGATGCATTTTCTATCACATTGCGTGATAGTCCCTTTGTGAAGGGATCTGTCAGGTTCTTAGATGTTTGGATATAATCCAATGCAATAACTCCGGAGTTTCTCATTTTCCTGACAGATTTTAGTCTCCTCTTCACATGTCTTGAGAACTTCATATTATCCTTAGAACTGTTCACCTTAATAATCACAGTTTGATTATCACAGTTCATTGGAATTGCGGGTATAGGTTTTTCAACCACAGGTAAGTCCATCAAGAGTTCATGAAGCCACTCTGCTTCAACAGTGGTCGTGTCTAGTGCTGTCAGTTCTGCTTCCATAGTTGACCTCGTTAAGATAGTCTGCTTGCAAGACTTCCAAGAAACAGCGTCATGACCAAGTGTAAACACATATCCACTCATGGCCTTTATCTCATCAGCATCAAATATCCAATTTGAATCACTACAACCCTCCAGTACCCTCGGATACCCGGTATAGTGAATGCCATAGCTTGCAGTGCCTTTTAGATAGCGCATGATTCAAGAGCTTGCCAATGATCATCTCCAGGATTTGAAACAAATCGACTGAGTTTGCTAACAGCAAACACGATGTCAGGCCTTGTAGCTCTAGCCAAGTACATAAGCGAGCCAATTATTTGAGAGTATGTCAATTGATCTCTAACGGTGCCTCGATTCTTTCGAAGTAGCACACTAGGATCATACGGTGTTGGAGAAGACTTGCAGCCTCTATACCCAAAGCGACTCAAAATCTTGTCCACATAGTGAGACTGAAGCAGTGTGATCCCACTATCATCATCTCTCAACAGTTTGATGTTCAAGATAACATTAGCTACTCCTAGATCCTTCGTCTCAAAAGACTGAGATAAGAAATCCTTGACCTCCTCAATTACAGTAAGGTTGGTCCCAAAGATCAGTATGTCATCAACATAAAAACATAGAATAACTCCTTCGCCCCCACCATGGCGATAGTATACGCACTTGTCATCTTCGTTTACAACAAAGCCTGCAGCGGTTAAGGTTTTATCAAACTTTTCGTGCCACTGCTTAGGTGCTTGTTTAAGACCATATGAAGACTTCAGCAGCTTGCACACTTTTCTTTCTTGACTATTTACTACAAAACCATCTGGTTGATCCATATAAATTTTCTCATCCAACTCTCCATTTAGGAAAGCCGTCTTAACGTCCATTTGATGAACGAGAAGACCGTGTGAGGCAGCCAGAGAAAGTAGTACTCGAATGGTGGTCAACCTTGCTACAGGTGAGTAAGTGTCAAAGAAGTCTTCACCTTCCTTTTGGGTATAACCCTTGGCCACAAGCCTTGCCTTGTACTTCTCAATAGTACCATCATTCCTTAGTTTCTTCTTAAACGCCCATTTACATCCTATAGGTTTGCACCCATAAGGACAATCAGTGATCTCCCATGTTTCATTAGCTAAAATGGAGTCCATCTCACTACGGACGGCTTCCTTCCAGTAGTCAGCATCAGGAGATGCATAGGCTTCTGAAATATAAGTGGGAGTATCATCCACGAGGTATACAACAAAATCATCACCAAAATACTTTGCAGTCCTCTGTCTCTTGCTCCTTTTAGGAATTTCATTATCCTCCTCCTCAGGATTTTCTAGGTGTTCGACTGGAATGATTGGTTCAGAAATTGTATCTAATTCCTGACTTGATGAGTTAGGCATATCCTTCATGGGAAATATATCCTCAAATAAAGTTGCATCATTCGACTCTATGATTTTACCAACATGCATGTCTGGTACTCCGGATTTTACTACCAAGAATCGATAGCCAATACTACGAAAAGCATATCCCAGAAATACACAGTCCACCGTTTTTGGTCCAAGCTTGCGCTTCTTGGGGACTGGCACATGAACTTTTGCCAAACAACCCCAAGTTCGTTGATAAGAGAGATTGAACCTTTTCTTCTCCCATTCTTCAAATGGAGTAGTTTCTTTGTTCTTTGTGGGAACTCGGTTTAGGACATGACATGCGGTCAGTAATGCCTACCCCCACCATTCCTCGGAGAGACCCGATGTGTCTAACATGTCGTTAACCAAATCTGTTAGAGTGCGGATCTTTATTTCGGCTACCCTGTTTGATTGGGGTGAGTAGGGAGGCGTCCTCTCATGGATTATACCATGTTCCACACAAAAAGAGTCAAACTCGTTGGAAAAATACTCTCCACCACGATCAGACCTAAGCCTCTTAATCTTTTGATCAAGTTGGTTTTCCGCTTCAGCTTTATAGACTTTGAAAAAACTCAAAGCCTCATATTTTGTTCTCAAAAGATACACATGACATTATCTCGTAGAGTCATCGATCAACGTCATAAAATATTTTTTTCCACCTTTTGTCAACACACCATTCATCTCACAAGGATGAGTTCTAGTGGTGCCAAATTTCTCACCTCTGCAGTCGTATGTGACTTGCGAGGTTGTTTTGCTTGCACACAGGCTAGGCAGTTAGATCCTTTGACAGTAGTGAAATTTGGGATTAAATTCATTTTAGATAACCACGACATGCAACCAAAATTAACATGACAAAGACGTGAATGCCAAACATTTGATATAAGATCAGATGAAACATGATTCACAACTTTATTACAAACATCTGATAATGACATGCGGAACAGACCTCCGCACTCATATACTTTACCAATAAAAGTACCAAACTTAGATAGTACAAACTTATTGGACTCGAAAACAATCTTGTAGCCATCGCAACATAGAAGAGATCTGCTAACAAGATTCTTATTTATTAAGGGAACATGATGCACGTTCTTCAGGCGTACGGTCTTTTCCGAAGTGAACTTCAGATCGACCGTACCAACACCATGAACAGAAGCATGTGAGCCATTCCCCATCAGCACGGACTGAGTCCCTCTGACCTGGTATGAAGAAAACATGGAAATGTCAGAACAAACATGTACATTAGCGCCCGTGTCAATCCACCAATCAGGAGAATGACATAATGAAAGAACAGTAGGTAATATACCATATCCAACATCCTTCATCTCAACGTCGCCCATGACAATATTAGCGGTCTTGCCGCTCTTCCCATGCTGGCACCTGTCATAGCGGTTGGGGCAACTAGGAGCCCAGTGATCAGGATCACCGCACACATGATAGGAACCTTTCTTCTTATCAGTCTTCTTCTTGAAATTGGTAGACTGTGAGGGCTTGTTCTTCCCATGGAACTTGCCCTTTCCATCAAACTTTCTCTTGTTCTTGAACTTGTGGGACTGGAAGTTCTTTTTCTATACCAAGTTGGCACTTGAACCTACCTCAACAACTCGAGCACGTGTGTCTTTTTCTCTTGCCTTCTCTTCCACATCAAGAGTCCCAATGAGATCCGATAAGGAAAACTCCTGCCTCTTGTGCTTCAGAGAAGTAGCAAAGTTCCTCCATGAATGGGGAAGCTTGGCAATAATGCCCCGACAACGAATTTGTCCGATAACACACATGAGAAGTACTCAAGCTCCTTCGCCGGTGCCTGTATCTCATGAGCCTGCTCAACGACAGAGCGATCATCAGACATCTTGAAGTCGTAGAATTGCTCCATGGTATACAGTTCACTGCCAGCGTCCGACACCCCAAAATTGGCCTCGAGAGCAGTCCACATGTCCTTGTCATTATCAAATGACATATAGGGTTCAACAATGTTCTCCCCAAGCACAGACAACAAAGCATCCATGAACAGCTTGCCAGATTTCTGGAAAACTTGCTTCTGGGCAGGAGTAAGCTCTCCCTCAGGCTTGCCAAGAGTGGCGTCATAGCAGTTCATGTTCTCAAACCAGATAACTGCTCTCACGCGCCATCTCTTATAGTGTGTACCCTCAAAAACAGGTGGCTTCACAAATGCCACGAAACCACTTGGAGTAAATTGTCTATAATAAGGTTTTTGGGTTGTTGGAAATATCCATAATTTACCAAGTGATTTATGCAAAATAAATAACAGGTAAAACATGACTAGAACGATCTAAAATAAACTAGCCAACTAATCTGACAAACAAGTGTGCAGAGAGTTGCAAATAGATCCAAATAATCTGAACAAGATGAAGAAAGAAAACATACAGCAGTGCGCCGGAGTTGGAGCTATCACCCATGTCGTCGAGGAAGAGGTTCTCGATGGCAGGAAGAAGTCGTCGTTGGGGAAGATGTCGTCGGCATCGGTGAAGGAGTCCGTGATGAAGTCAGTAGTCGTGTCAATAGCGCTCCCCAAAAACCTTATCGCCCTTCTCCCGTACAGGACTCGAAGAGGCGGGGTTCCGGAGGCCTACTGTCCCGGCTCGCGGTGCACGCCGCAAGACGGGATGGGGAAGGACTAGTGGCAGCTCGGTGCTCTGGAATTTGGAGGCGATGGTTCTGATAGATTCCTGAGGAAAGGAGCGACCTTCCGCTCTTATAGGCACGGGTAGACAGGCGAACATGCGACGTCGGAAGAGGATTAAACCTCCACTTAGTCGTATTTAAAACTCATTAGCAGACTGCTCAAATTCTGCACATCCGTTCATATACCAGTCCTGCGTGGCAAAAAGAACTCAACTCGCGGCGCGCGCGTGTCATGACGGGGCGAGGCGGGCGGCGGCGGAGGAGCGCACGTGTGGGACTCTCTCCTTCTCATTCTCATCCTTTTACCAAGTGGTAGAAGAGCCTCCCTTATAAGCTGGTGCAAACCTCCTTCAACTAGCAATGTGGGACTAAACATTTGTCCCACCTCTTGCCATGCATGAATGGGCCACATGGGCCTCTAGGAATTTTCAGGAATTATTGAATTATTGAAATGGAAAATGGGCTGGACCATTTGGGCCAAAATTCAAACACCTGGTTTATCACAGACAATTTATTTTGGGTGAACCGTGTGTCGTTTTGGTCGTCGACATAGACGGTTATGTTTGCTTAATTGTGTGTGCAATTTGAAACCATCGCATACACTCAATTTATGTTAATTGGGTGGAAATTCTTAAGCAACATTATAATTAAAATGTGCTAAATTTAAATTCCTGCAACACTATAACAAGGAGACACACATTGATTTACCCAAGCGCATCATAACATAATAAGCATGTATCTACCACTAGTTCAGTTTAAACATGATAAAGTAGACAATATATATTAATTTAGCATACAATATATATATGCAGACAACAAACAACCAATACTTTTACGTGTTACTCATGAAGTTCTCGAACTCGAATGCCACACCTTTATGGAAGACGTATTTGTTGAAGAATGTAGCAATCACATGCTCCTTATTTTCTCTATGATTTCCTAGGACACATGATTACGGTCGAATTTTAGTATTGCAATTTCAAAAACAAGGAACGTCATGGATAACCGGGCTGGAGGGCCTTCGAGTGTGTCGTGATGAAACGTTCTAGAATGTCACACATCCATGATGTTTTTTGGTGCGTCATAAAAAAATCATAAATCGTTTGGATTCTTTTAATGATCACCACTTGATGTCATCCTCTCATGGGTTATATGAAATCGTTACTTTTTATGCATGCCCACGAAAAGATACCTAACCCACATAGAGATCACAAGGCACATATATATTGGATTAGTTTATGAAGCATAATTGACAAAGCTTACCATAACACAAGATCCATGTGATACATTATTTATACTTCATGTGTTGGCCAACTTTAATTCAATTTTCACTCTTTGTATTGATCAACCATGTATCTTCTCATGCTCTATCTCAATATCTCGAGGTACATAAATAATTCTTCTTTTGATTGCATGCTCTAAATCTTAGTCAAACATAGCTCAACTCACGAGGCATATGAGTCTGACTGTCAAACGTTGCAGTCTATGAGAGTTGGGTGCTCTCTAATAAACTCATGAAAGACCATGGAGTATGACGCATAAGCTCCACCCGCGGGGAATTCCCATGGTAGCCTAGTATCGGTCAAGGATTCATGTGAAGCTAGGTTGCAGCAAACTTGCAGTTCAAGACATAGTCCACTGTACAATTCGCAGCCTAGTGTAGCATAGAATTCTAGGTGAAAGTTCAACTTAACAGTCTCCACTGTAGTACCGGTATATAAACAGTGTTTTGGAACCAAAGGCAAATTACATGTGCCTCTGAGATCTGGTGGGGGATTATTGAAATTTTAGCCCAAATGGCCCAGCCCATTTTCCATTCCAATAATTCCTGAAAATTCTAGAGGCCCATGTGGCCCATTCATACATGGCAAGAGGTGAGACAAATGTTTAGTCCCATATTGCTAATTGAAGGAGGTTTGCACCAGCTTATAAGGGAGGCTCTCCTACCACTTGGTAAAAGGATGAGAAGGAGAAGGAGAGAGTCAACACGCGCGCTCCTCCTCCGCCGCCGCCACGCCTTGCCACGACGCGCGTGCGCCGCGGGTTGCAATGTGCAAAGTTTGAACAGTCTGCTAATGAGTTTTAAATACGACTCAGTGGAGGTTTAATTCGAACTTAGTGAAGGTTGTTTGGCTTCGGTCGCTGCATATTCGTTTTCTCTTCCGAAGTCGCCTGTTCGCCTGTCTACCCGTGCCTATAAGAGCGGAAGGTCGCTCCTTTCCTCAGGCATCTATCAGAACCATCGCCTCCAAATTCCAGAGCACTGAGCTGCCACTATTTCTTCCCCATCCCGTCTTGCGGCGTGCACCGCGAGCCGGGACAGTAGGCCTCCGGAACCCCGCCTCTTCGAGTCATGTACGGGAGAAGGACGATAAGGTTTTTGGGGAGCGCTATCGGCGCGACTACTAACTTCATCACGGACTCCTTCACTGACGCCGACGACATCTTCCCCAACGACGACTTCTTCCCTGCCATCGAGAACCTCTTCCTCGACGACATGGGTGACAACTCCAACTCCGGCGCACTGTTGTATGTTTTCTTTCTTTATCTTGTTCAGATTATTTTGATCTATCTGCAACTCTCTGCACACTTTCTATGAGATTACTTGGCTAGTTTATTTTAGATCGTTCTAGTCATGTTGTACCTATTATTTATTTCGCATAAATCACTTGGTAAATTGCTCATATTTCCAACACTAGGTAACACACACAATTCGTCTCGTTAAAGCATGTGGAAAGCTTGGCAATATCACGTATGGTTTCGTTTTGGAAGCTGTGTGCCTAGACGCCATGGGGTTCATATGCGTAGTAGAGACACATCGTCCATCCATGAATAGCAATGGTTTGAAAGTTCGTATGCGATGGGCAAATTCAACCGTGTGCAAGTGACTGATCTGCACTAGTGAACCGCTAAAAAGTTCACATTTTATAAAATAAGCCTGTATTTTGAATATTAGACTCTCAAACCAGATGGGTACATCTAAATCTGGTAGCTAATCATATTCAACCTGGTATGCTCTATGTAACGGCTGATTTCGCTCAAATTGGGCATCAATCAAAGATGGAAATCAGCCATCATTAAATAACACGCTGGATGCTAGGCTGGTGAGTTTGGTCTAGAAATAGCAACTGGGCTGAGTACGGTCTCTTAACGCTTCTAACTTTGGTCCATCCAGGTTTCAGCAAGCATAGGGCATTCTCTTCTCATCCGATTGCTGTGAGATGAAAAACTATCTTTGTTCAAAATGTTTCAACAATTACAATAGTAGTTTATCAAGAAAAATCTTCGTTTATCTTAAGGAACTTTTTTCGCAAAAAACGAACTTCATGTACTCTCTTCATCTGGAAGTAAGACTTATTATGGATTGGAGAGAGTACTTTTTTACAAAAAATATGATCTCCCTTTCCTATTATGCTTACTTTCATCTGGTAATTATGAATCAAAGATGTCCGGTACTTCGACGCACACCAACTCCTAATTGGATTATGACTACTTAATCAAGGGGAAAATAAATACGCGTAAGTAAAAATTGTAAACACGTCATTTATTCTGCGTGACCCGATCATTCGTTTGGTTTCAAACAGCATTCAGTTGTCACTGAAGTACACTGCCGGACTGAACTAGTGGATTATAATTACCTATTTATAGACGACTTTCCCCTTCGGTTCTTACCATCATTCATGCCTTTCCACATGATTTAGCAAGCCCTTCCAACATGTTAAAAAATGATGTGCGTGCAAAAAAGAGCAATTGAGATAGTGGGATGAACCAAACAAAACATAGAATAGCCACTTGAACATCTCTGAAATCCTTTTCCGGTTGTAATTGCCCTTCGTTTAGCTTCACGCATTGAACTGCCATGTGGTGTGTTTTGTCGACTGGAAACAAATCTTTACAGGCTACAAGCACTGACTGTGCAGTTTGGCTAGCAACTCTCCAAATCTCAGCCGCGCCATGTCGACACGTGGCAGGTCAACAGGGATCACATCCCCGGTTCTACTGATAAAATCAACGAAACCTAGTATGAGGTTGTTTACATCACACTTCACGCCCAGCTTGATGGAAGGTTTTGAAGCCCAAAACTTACAGCATCCAAAAGCCACTAGCTAAAGTTATTAAAGGAGCAGACTAGTCGACGAACTCTGTAAACACTACGGGAATAACTAAATAGGCCGACGGCCAAATGTCGGGACCGTCGGCGTAGCTTGACGGGCCGTCGGCCCAGTTTTGCCGTCGGCGTAGAATAAATAGGCCGACGGCCGCCGTCGGCGTAAACATGACCGTCGGCGTAGCCCATTGGGCTAACGGCAGAGCAACGGCGCCAAGTCTACGCCGACGGCAAGTTTCAGACCTATGCCGACGGCTTTGCCGTCGGCGTAGCTATTTTTCTTTTTTTTCCATATTAATCTTAGAAAAATCATAACTAAATCATTTAAATTCAGAAAAATACATATAATATATCAAAATTTGCAGAAAAATAAGATATATCTATATAAACTCAAATATTATATATTTTTATTCAAAAAAATACAAATACTTTCGTATAACATATTTTTCATTTTTCAAGTGCAAAAAACGGGGTGTTTTGTGAAGCAACCACCAAAAGAAAGTTTCAAAATGATAATACCATATTTTTCAAAAATACTAGACCATATTGAATGGAAAATTTCCCAACCTAGGAATCTCAAACCTTTCCGTTCACCTCTCGTGAAAAAGACAAATTCCTGCTGAATCGGTAGTAAATGAGTTAGATTTGAACTACAGGTACATGATATATTGCTCATGATTTTTTGTAAAAATCATTTTTAGGTTCACAATATGCTATTTCATCAGAGATCTAATGCAAGTTTAGTAAGACTCATCCCCGAGCTAAGAATCATCATGCCCCTCGATTTAGGAAGTTTAATGATAGTTTGAAATGTGCATAAAAAATTAAAAAACGATCGAAACAATGCAAAACTTCGCATGGTATCATATTATATGACATAGTTCCATGGAAAAATACCAGACTTGGTATATTCATTGAGTCTTAAAAAACCTTCACAAAATGGCCTATCTCAATCGAGGTTTTCTGGATTTCAGGTCAAATGACCAATGTTATTGCTATAATCGTGGTATAATTTGAGATAATGTGTCCATATTGTGCACACATGTGTATCATGCGATGGTGAACAATGTTGCAGGAGGAAGTTTTCCTTTTCGTCGCACCGAAAAGCCATTTTTCATTTTCCGAGTGCAAAAAACGGGGTGTTTTTGTGAAGCAACCACCAAATGAAAGTTTTAAAATGATAATACCACATTTTTCAAAAATACTAGACCATATTGAATGGACAATTTCCCAACCTAGGAATCTCAAACCTTTCCATTCACCTCTCGTGAAAAAGATAAATTCCTGCTGAATCGGCAGGAAATGAGTTAGATTTGAACTACAGGTACATGATATATTGCTCATGATTTTTTGTAAAAATCATTTTTAGGTTCACAATATGCCATTTCATCATAGATATAATGCAATTTTAGTGAGACTCGTCCCCGAGCTAAGAATCATCATGCCTCTCGATTTAGGAAGTTTGACGATAGTTTGAAATGCGCATAAAAAATTAAAAAACGATCGAAACAATGCAAAACTTCGCGTGGTGTCATATTATATGACATAGTTCCATGGAAAAATACCAGACTTGGTATATTCATTGAGTCTTAAAAAACCTTCACAAAATGGCCTATCTCAATCGAGGTTTTCTGGATTTCAGGTCAAATGACCAATGTTATTGCTATAATCGTGGTATAGTTTGAGATAATGTGTCCATATTGTGCACACATGTGTATCATGGGATGGTGAACAATGTTGCAGGAGGAAGTTTTCCTTTTCGTCGCACCGAAAAACCATTTTTCATTTTCCGAGTGCAAAAAACGGGGTGTTTTTGTGAAGCAACCACCAAATGAAAGTTTCAAAATGATAATACCACATTTTTCAAAAATACTAGACCATATTGAATGGACAATTTCCCAACCTAGGAATCTCAAACCTTTCCATTCACCTCTCGTGAAAAAGATAAATTCCTGCTGAATCGGGAGGAAATGAGTTAGATTTGAACTACAGGTACATGATATATTGCTCATGATTTTTTGTAAAAATCATTTTTAGGTTCACAATATGCCATTTCATCATAGATCTAATGCAATTTTAGTGAGACTCGTCCCCGAGCTAAGAGTGCCAAAAGCGGGGTGTTTCATGAATTTTGACATAGTTTCAGTTGTTCTAATATTTAAAATTTATGATATATAATTAAATAGATGATAGGGATGTTATATTTGGATTCCTCTCATTTTTCTGATCGATTTGGATATATTATTTGTCGAATTGTGATTTACGGATTTCTAGATATGAATTATTCAAATTTAAATAAAAAAAGCAAAATAAATAAAATTTATTTTATTTTTATTTGAATTCAATATTATTATTACTTATTTATTGTTGTTTACTCAAAAAATTGTATGGAATGTAAAAAAACAAATATGTCTAACATTATAGTGTAATGGTTAATAGGTTTGATATGATAATATTCACAACAAGTTCTAGTTTGTTTGTCGGAAGCTCATGTGGAAGGAACGAAAAAGTTAAGCGTGCTGGGGCTGGAGTAGTATTAGGATGGGTGACCGGTTGGAAAGTTTGACTAATTGTACAATTTGACTTGAGACTAAGTATACTTAGAATAAAAAATGTCCATGTGAGATTAACAAGTTAAACAATACAAAAATGTTAAAAATAGTTGAAAAAAAATTTGAAAAAAAAAATTTGAAAAAAAAAATTGAAAAAATCTAGGCCGACGGCAAAGCCGTCGGCGTAGCCAAACGGCCGTTAGTCATCTAGGTGGGCCCCATATGGTGCCGTCGGCGTAGCTATATACGCCGACGACTTTTATACGCCGACGGGAGAAGAGGCTACGCCTACGGGGCCATACGCCGACGGCAGCCGTCGGGCCATCCTACGCCGACGGCATTTAGGGCCTACGCCGACGGGACCCGGCCGCGTCGGCGTATTCGGCTTCTCCCGTAGTGAAACCCTTGCAAGGCAAAAACCCATCGCCACTCTGCCCACTTACGATTGCATGGAGAAGACTAGTAATCCCGTCATGCATGGTTGTCTGGGTCACAACTGATAAAATTACAATTTAGCCAACCTTTTTTACTTCAATATTTTCCTCATTTTTTAACTCAAATTGTCATGGAGATTGTAAGAGTCTACATTCTCATATTATATTTACTATTATTATTAACTAGCACGGTGGCCCTCGCAAATGTGAGGACATCATCTTTATTTATCAAAATTGAAGTTATGAGATAAAAATAATATGTTTCATAATCACCATATGAACTATGTAGAAAATATTAATTATATTTAATATTTGAACAATGATTACCAAGTTGCCTACAGGAGCACCATAGTAAGTTAGTAACTATCATATGTGTCATTTACACATGATATTACAGTGGGCATGTATAACTACACCAGTTCTTGAGTTAGGCAGGTTGTACTCTTTGAAATCAGTATCTTATGCATCTCGTGTAAAGATATGTGGTTAATATTGTTTGGAGGTTATATAATTTTTACAAAAATGGCCACGATAGTCATTGTTTGGGGCTTCACTCAGATACATGTTACATTGATCTTAAGAATATGTGTATCATCTATATTTGGTTCCTAAGTTAAATAAGGAATTATTTCATTAGTTAACTTGCACAATAGTTTTCTTTAATGAAGTATAAACACTTATGATCATATACTTACGCTGCATTCGTCACTGTAATAGGTTATAATAATCTCACTTGTATAATTAAATTTTGGCAAATCAATCTATCATATTTTTAGGATTAATTTCACATAGAATTATAAAGTAATTTTGGTGCAATACAACTCAGCAACAACAAAGTGAACATTAATTGTAATAATTGTTTCTTGATTGACTTCATCAATTTCTTAATGTTATTATTATATTTATAAAACAACATCGTGGCAATCATATGTGTCCTTCATTTACAATTTAGTGCTTCGTTTGAATACCAGATATCACACTGAGGTGTATCTCTTGTATTTGACATTATTTAGCACTTGAAAACAATGCAATGCTGAAAGGGCAAATAGCCCTTATCTTGTATTTTGATTAACTATGATATCGGAGCTAGAGGATGGACTAATGTTTCTATTAGCTCTCTACAGGTGAGAATCCGCAGGTTGTTGGTGATAGGTGATGGGTGACCCCCCCCCCCCATTCGTTTCTCTATGGAGAGCCGGTGTCATTGTTTATTATTCTCTCTTATTTACTCTTGAGTCAAATAGGAAACACCGCACTATTAAGAGGGGTGATCTCGATGTGCTCTTTGGGGATGTTCTACACCATATAAGCCTCTCATCATCCACCCACACACACCCGTTCGAAGAAAGAGAGAAATCTGCCTTGAAAAATGAGTCTAAAGAAGTTACTGCGAAATCGGCAAAAGCGTCGGCGGCGCCGGTGCTGTCGCCGGGTGAACACCGATATGGCTTACAGAACATGTTTTCGGTTGTTCGCCGGGAATTCCGGTCGCCGCTGAAAATTTCGGCGTGGGGTCCGGTCAACCGGAGCTGTCGCCAGAAATTCCGGCGAGCAGCTCGGTCCGACCGGACTTATTGCCGGTTCTGTCGCAGTAACCTCCAAACGGCTCTTTTTCCCCTCACTCTATATATACCCCTTTCTTCTCCACTGTGAGGTTGGGCATTTGAGCTAACATTTCATTTCTTGAAGCTCTCTCTCTCCCCCATTATTGAAACACAAAAGCTTGAGGATCTCCCATTCTACCCAACCAAATCCAAATCCCTTTGGTAGAAAGGAAGAGGAGGCCCCGATCTACGTTTCCACCAAGCCAAAGTTCATTCCCCCTTGAGTTCATCGAGTTATCTTGTTACTCTTGGGTTTGTGGGAAACCCTAGGAGGCTAGGGTCGCCCGAGGCATTCGGCTTGTGATTTTCTCCGTGGAAAGTTTGTGACGGTTTGGAGACTACCTTAAAGTCTACCACAAGTAAGTGAGCTATTCCTTCGTGGGATAGGCTCGGAGAAGAAGGTGAGCCTTTGTGGCGCGTGAGGAATCCTTCGTGGAACCTCACACCTCTCCAACGTGACGTAGCCCCCTTCCCAAAGGTGGTGAACACGGGAATACATCTTCGTCTCCGCATGCTTCGGTTATTCCTTAACCGATCTTTTACTTGTGTTGCTTATCTTGTGATAGCCTTCGAGCTTGAAGTATCTTGTACATCATCTAGGTTGCCTCACCTAGTTTGCATTTAGGCTCACTTATATTCCGCAAAGCCTAAAACTTGCAAAAGACTATAAATAATTTTGTAGAAACCTATTCACCCCCCTCTAGGTTAACCATCTTACACTTTTAATTGGTATCAGAGCCAAGGGCTCTTTTAAGGGCTTTACCGCCTAAGAGAAAAGATGGTTTTCTTCGATGATGAGGAGGAAAAAACTTATTTGGTCAAGGAGCTTCGTGAAATCTTAGCCAAGGGTGCCCTTGAAAAGGCCAAGGCGAATTCCGATCTCCTTGTTCGAATGAGTTATCTAGAAGGACAACTTAAGGCCATTGGCGATGGGGCTTTTCTTGGTAATCCATTGGTAGTACCTCAAGGGAGACCAATGGACATCGAGAAGGATAAGGATGCCGAGTCCGCTCATGAGGGCGGCTCGTCAAAAACTTCCACGCCCCCTAATCAATTTCCCTATGTTTATCCTAAGAAAAAGAACATCATGCCTCATATTAATGGCTCGGGCCCTGCACCTCATTATGATGGAACTCATTTCTCTCATTGGAAAGCTTCTATGGAATCTCATCTTCGCAGCTGCAGCGTTGAGCTTTGGGAGATTGTATGCACCGGCTTCCACCCTCATGATCCCAACAACCTCACCCCGGGAGAGTACTACGACCGCCAACTAAATGCAACGGCTTGTGACAAGATAAGGAGTGCCATTCACCGCACTCTCCATGATCAAGTCAGCGACATCCCCACCGCAAAGGATATTTGGGATAGGATTGTCATTATCCAAGAGGGAACCTCTCTTATCCAAAAATCCAAGTATGAAGCTGCCAAGTCTGAGATGAACATGTTCATGAACCATGATGGTGAGACTATCGCTGAAGCATACAAGAGACTCGTTGCCCTCCGCGTGAATATTGGTGGCCTAGGGTGTGAGAAGTATGATGATGGATTCAATTTGAATGATGAACTTATCAAGTCCAAGATTTTCTCCATGATCGCAGTCACCGACAAGAAGCTTGCCTTGAACTTGCAACTCCTTGATAGAGCTAATCAATTCACTCCTGGTGATCTAGTCTCTTATCTAGTTGCCACGGATAACTTGGAGGATGAAGGGCAAAAGATTAAGGAGATCAACCGTGCTATAGGGTCTTCCCACTCTCTAGATTTAAAGGCCAAGCAAGTGCAAGAAGACGTTGCTAGTGATGAAGATAGCGATGTTGATGGAGTTGATGATATGCTCTCTCAACTTGCTCTCTTCACCAAGAACATGAAGTTCCGAAGAAGGAGAAGCCCAATGGGATCAAGTGAGAAGAAGAGGACGTGCTACAATTGTGATGAGGCAACCCATTTTGCCGACAAGTGTCCTTATGAGAAGAGGCTTGGCAAGCCTAGGTATGAAGAAGGTGCCAAACCAAGATTGAAGCCCAACCCCATCAATGAAAGATACAAGAGGAACAATAGGCGTGATGGTAAGGGCTTCCTAGGCCAAGAATACATATCCGACAATGAGGAAGAGGATGAAGAGAAGGTGGTTGGAGTGGCCGGTTTGGCCTTTGCCAAACCCGGGTCTCTCTTCACCTATGACTACACCAAGGACTACACCGACGATTCTCCTAACCCCAAGGTCACTGCCACTTGCCTCATGGCAAGGAGCTCCAAGGACGAGTCCGACGTGGAGTGTGGGGATAAGGAGAAAGTGGTGGGTGTGACCGGTTTGGCATATGTCGAACCCGGTTCACCTCTCACCTACGACTACTCCAAGGACTACATCGAGAGTTCTCCTATTCCCAAGATCACCGGTTCTTGTCTTATGGAAAGAAGCTCCAAGGTAATTGTCTCTCCTCCATCCCTATCTAGTGTCTTGGATGATCTCAATAGTGACCATGATAGTGATAGTGATAATGATGAATTTGGTAAAGAATATATAAAATAAATGTATGTTATCATGAAGTCTCTTCCTCCCATTGCTCGTGCTAGAGTCAAGCAATTAATGGAACTTGTTAGCTCACGCGATGAGACCATTGATAGCTTGGAATCTCATATTGATAATGAGAAACGAAGATTCAATATTCTTGAGCAAAAGCTTTGTGAGGAAAAGAATACCAATTCTTTTCTTAAACTACAAATTGAAATCTTTGAAATTGATAAAGCAAAAGACATGGACACTATTGATAGGGCTAACTCATTGTCTCAAGAGCTTGATGCCTCAAATAAAGAGCTTGAAGTTGCTCATTCTTCTCTTACCAAGGACCTTGAGCACCTTGAGAAGGCTAGTTTGCTTGTCAAGTGTGAGCTCATAAAACTTGGAGAGAACCATGATCAACTTCGGGTGTCCTATGAGAAAGCTCTTGGTACATTGAAGGATCCAATTATAGTTGAAAATGATTCTTGTACCTCTAACTCTACCTTTGATCAAGCTCACCTCATTGAGGAAAATAAGAAGTTGAAAGAGCAACTTGAGAAAGAGCGTCGTGCACCTACCTCCAAGGGAAAGATCCTAGATGAGATTTTATCCCGTCAAAAGACGAGAGTTTCCAAGGAAGGTGTCAGTTTTGATCCAAAGAACAACACGAGCAATGCCATTCCACCGAAGAAGATAACCTTTGTGAAGGAAGGTGACAAGGTGGTTGACCGGGTCAAAAAGAATGTGGTGAATGGGGGAGCCATGAGGGGAAATCCCAATCACAAGTATGCGGGAAAGTCTAATCCTTCCTATGTGCTATGTAAGGGCACTCAAGGAAATGTATATGCCAAATATGTTGGCCCTCGAAATGGTTATGCCTATAGGTGGTACTCAATTTGGGTACCTAAGGATCTTGTTGCTAATGCTAGGGGACCCATTACTCCAAAAGAATTGATTTTGTAGGGTTATGCCTCCGGTGGATCAAAATGGGTGTTTGATAGTGGATGCACCAATCACATGACCGGAGGTAGGAGTGGGCTTGACCAATTCATTCATGATGTCAACTCAACGTCAAGAATCACTTTTGGAGATAACTCAAAAGGAAAGGTTCTTGGTTATGGTAAGTTGGTAATTTCCAAGGTTTTGACTCTTAAGACCGTCCTACATGTTGAAAACCTTGGTTACAACTTTCTTTCTATTAAACATCTCGCGGATGCCGGCTATGACTCCTATTTCTCTAGAACTTTTGTGAAGGTCTTTAGGGGTGATGATCTCAGCTTGGTTCTCATTGGACACGTGGAAGACGACCTTTATGTGGTCGACCTATCGAAAGAGAGCCAATCTCTTCCTACATGTCTAATGGCCAAGGCTGACAAGGGATGGCTTTGGCATCATCGCCTAGGCCATGTCAACATGAGAAATCTCAATCTCCTCCTAAAGGGTGAACATATTCTTGGACTAACCAGTATCTCCTTTGAGAAAGATCGTGTGTGTAGTGCTTGCATTTCAGGGAAGCAAATTGGAAAGCATCATCCTTCTGTTACCAAGGTGGCCACGTCAAGACCCTTGGAACTGCTCCATCTGGATCTCTTCGGGCCTTTGACAGATGACTCTCTTGGTGGAAGAATATATGGTCTTGTCATTGTTGATGATTATTCAATGTATACTTGGGTCTTTCTTCTCAAGATGAAGGATGAGACTTTCAAGGAATTCATGATCTTCGCCAAGCAAGCTCAACGCACTCATGGAGTGGAGATCAAGACTATTAGAACCGACAACGGCACCGAGTTCAAGAATTATACCATGCAAGAATTTGTTGAAGATGAGGGGATCAA
This sequence comes from Avena sativa, assembly GCA_916181665.1. Taxonomy (NCBI): domain Eukaryota; kingdom Viridiplantae; phylum Streptophyta; class Magnoliopsida; order Poales; family Poaceae; genus Avena; species Avena sativa. Next base: position 145,761,170 of record OV702283.1, on the reverse strand, counting down.
GCATGAATTCTCAGCTCCTTATACCCCTCAACAAAATGGTGTTGTTGAAAGGAAGAACCGGACAATCATTGAGATGGCAAGAACAATGTTGAGTGAATTCAAGTCCCCTCGCAATTTTTGGGGAGAATCTATTGCTACCGCGATCCACTACACGAACCGGCTCTTCCTCCGTGCTCCCTTTGACATGACTCCATATGAGATTCTCACAAGTAAGAAGCCCAATGTCAACTACTTCCGTGTCTTTGGATGCAAGTGTCTCGTCAAGAACAAAAAGGAAAAGCTCGGTAAATTCGAATCTAGAACTATAGAGGGTATTTTTGTTGGTTATGCGGAAAACTCTCATGCCTATAGATACTATAACAAGACTCATGGTTGTGTTGAAGTATCTTGTGTAGGGTTCGCAGCATAGAAAACAAAAAAATTCCTACGATGTGAACTATATACCAAGATCTATATATACTAGATACAAACAACGGGCGGATGTATATCCGTAGAGAACATACCCTTGAAGACCGACAAAGCTTAACGAGTTCAACTCGTGGTTGATGTAGACGATCTCTTGCCGATCTCAAGATCGAGAGGAAGTCCTAGCGCCGCAAATCAGCAGCGCATCCGTGCTCGCACACACGTTCGAGGCACCGAGCAACCTCCGCCTCCTCGCTCCAGCGATGCAGCGGAAGCACAACTCTTTCTTGCCGAATAGCCACCGGGAACATGTATCTCGCTAGTCCGAGACCATGGGGGATAAATTCTAGAGGGGGAGAGAGATCCTTCACGAGGAGGTGTGAGAGACAAGTGAGGAGGAGGGGCTCCTTTTATAGGAGGAGGGGGGGAACCCCAAGGGGGTGGCCGGCGCATGGGGGCTGCCCCCTTGCCCTCCCCTCTTCATGTGGGTGGACACTCCACTCACAAAACTCCTCTAAATTCCCTCCACTCAAAAGTCCACTCAAAAGTCCCATTAAATTTCCACCAAATTTAATGCAAACTCTCATTAAATAAAACTCTTTTATTTTATTCAGAATTTTTCAATTACTTTAATGACAAACATTCACAAATAACCCCTTGCTAGAATTCTATTTCACATGCATAACCACTTTATGCAATTTCACCCGAAAACCTGTTTCAGTATCTAGTGAAATAAATTCCTGCGCTTGTTCATTCTTTCGGCATGAAACATTTGCTCCAATTGGATGTCGGTGTCTCTTAAGTGTGTCACCCTACGGTTCGTGAATAATGCGGACATGATCGAGACCCCTCTCAGATCAATAATCAGAAGCGGGATCTGGAGACCCATACTGACTCCCACACATTCAACGATGACTTTCTTGTGATCGTCGGAACCTTTTATGCTAGTATCTTAATCCCTTTGTTTCACGATATATTACATGTCCGAGATTCGATCATTGGTATCTCCATACCTAGTTTGATCTCGTTACCGACATGCACTCTTTTCTCGTTCCTGTGATATAACATTCTAGTGATCAAATCACTTGCTTGCAAGCTAATCAATGTGATATCACCGAGAGGGCCCAGAGTATATCTATCCGTCATCGGGATGAACAAATTCCACTCTTGATCCATGAGCCTCAACATAACACTTTATTAGTTCTGAATCCATCTTTATAATCACCCTTTTACGGTGTGACGTTTGATGTTATCAAGAAACTCTTCTGGTGTTAGTGATTGACATGATCTCATGGTCTAAGGATTAGGATCACTTCGTAAGTTGTTATAGCAATATAAACTCAATGACTTTGATCGTAATGCTATACTTCGGATGAGTGTTCATCACATCATTACACTAATGTTGTGATCCCGTTATTAACAACATCCAATGTCCATGATCAGGAAACCTTGATCATCTTGTTAATCAACGAGCTAGTTTATGAGAGAGGCATAACTAGGAACTTTCTGTTTGTTTATTAAACACACATGTATTAACGTTTCTGTATTAATACAATTATAGCATGCAAAATAAACATCTATCATATACTTGGAATACACATAATAAACACTTTATTATTGCCTCTCAGGGCATATTCCCTTCAGTCTCCCACTTGCACTAGAGACAATAATCTAGTTACATAGTGATAAATCTAACACCCATTGAGTTCTGGTGTTGATCATGTTTTGCTCTAGGGAGAGTTTTAGTCAACGGATCTGCTACATTGAGATCCGTATGTACTTTACAAATCTTTATATCTCCATCCTTGACATGCTCGCGGATGGAGTGAAACCGGCGCTTAATATGCTTGGAATGCTTGTGAGACCTTGGCTCTTTGGCATTGGCAATGGCACCATTGTTGTCACAATAGATCACCATTGGGTCCAACGCGTTTGCCACCACTCCTAGTTCGGATATGAACTCCTTCATCCAAACTGCTTCCTGAGCTGCTTCTGAAGCAGCAACATATTCGGCCTCCGTTGTTGATCCCGCTACCACAGGTTGTTTGGAGCTCCTCCAACTAACCGCTCCGCCATTCATGAGAAATACGTATCCGGATTGAGACTTAGAGTCATCCGGATCGGTGTCAAAGCTAGCATCGACATAACACTTAGCGACGAGCTCTTCTTCACCTCCGTATACAAGAAACATATCCTTAGTTCTTCGTAAGTACTTAAGGATATTCTTGACCGCTATCCAGTGTTCCGAACCTGGATCCGATTGGTACCTACTAGTCAAACTAATAGCGTGTGCCACATCCGGTCTTGTACATAGCATGGCGTACATTATAGAGCCTATGGCTGAAGCATAGGGGACTTTGTCCATTATCTCTCTTTCTTCCGCCGAAGCCGGACTTTGAGTCTTACTCAATGTCTTGCCTTGCAACATAGGTAAGAACCCCTTCTTACTTCCGTCCATTTTAAACTTCTTTAAAATCTTATCAAGGTATGTACTTTGCGATAGCCCTATTAGGCGCCTAGATCTATCTCTATAGATCTTTATGCCTAATATGTATGACGCTTCACCTAGGTCCTTCATTGAAAATTTGCTGTTTAGATAACTTTTAACACTGTTTAAAAGTTCTATATCATTTCCGATCAATAATATGTCATCCACATATAATATCAGAAATGCCACATTGCTCCCACTCACTTTCTTGTAAATACAAGCTTCTCCATAAGTTTGGACAAATCCAAACTCTTTGATCACCTCATCAAAGCGGAGATTCCAACTTCGCGATGCTTGCTTCAATCCATAGATGGATCGCTGAAGCTTGCACACCTTGTTAGCATCCTTAGGATCGACAAAACCCTTTGGTTGTATCATATACAACTCTTCTTCAATATTACCATTGAGAAACGCGGTTTTGACATCCATCTGCCATATTTCATAATCGAAATATGCAGCAATTGCTAACATAATCCTAACTGACTTTAGCATCGCTACGGGAGAGAAAGTCTCATCGTAGTCAACTCCTTGAATTTGTCGAAACCCCTTTGCGACAAGTCGAGCTTTATAGATGGTCACATTACCATCAGCATCAGTTTTCCTTTTGAAAATCCATTTGTTCTCCACGGCCTTTCGGTCGTGAGGTAATTCCACCAAGTTCCAAACTTGATTTTCATACATGGATTCCATCTCGGATTTCATGGCTTCTAACCATTTGTTGGAATCCGGGCTCATCATCGCTTCTTCATACGTCGCAGGGTCATTATTTTCATCAACCATGAAATTTATGACAGGATTTCCGTACAGCTCGGGAGCTGCACGCGTCCTGTTTGACCTGCGAGGTTCGGTAGTACTCTCTTTCGGAGTTTCATGATCATTATCATTAGTTCCCTCTTCAACAGGTGGAGCCAACTCCGGAACAACTTCCGGCGCTGTGCTACTCGCCATACTTTGAAGAGAAGGTTCCACAACCTCTTCGAGTTCTACCTTCCGACTATTCACACCTTTCGCGAGAAACTCTTTCTCTAGAAAGGATCCATTCTTGGCAACAAAAACCTTGCCCTCGGATCTGTGATAGAAGGAATACCCAATAGTTTCTTTAGGGTATCCTATGAAGACGCATTTTTCCGCTTTGGGTTCGAGTTTATCCGGTTGAAGTTTCTTCACATAAACATCGCAACCCCAAACTTTAAGAAATGACAGCTTAGGTTTGTTTCCAAACCACAATTCATACGGTGTCTTTTCAACGGATTTAGATGGTACCCGATTTAAAGTGAATGCAGCAGTTTCTAGTGCATAACCCCAAAATGACAACGGCAAGTCTGTCAGAGACATCATAGATCGAACCATATCTAATAAAGTACGATTACGACGTTCCGACACACCATTTCGCTGTGGTGTTCCGGCAGGTGTGAGTTGTGAAACAATTCCACACTCTTTCATGTGAGTGCTAAACTCGTAACTTAGATACTCACCTCCACGGTCGGACCGTAGAAATTTGATCTTTCTATTACGATGATTTTCCACTTCATTCTGAAATTCCTTGAACTTTTCAAAGGTTTCAGACTTGTGTTTCATCAAGTAGATATAACCGTATCTACTCAAATCATCCGTGAAAGTAACAAAATAACGATATCCACCTCGCGCCGACACACTCATTGGACCACATACATCAGAATGTATGATTTCCAATAAATCTGTCGCCCGTTCCATTGAACCGGAAAACGGCGTTCTAGTCATCTTGCCCATAAGGCATGGCTCACATGTATCAAATGATTCATAATCAAGTGATTCCAAAAGTCCATCCGAATGGAGCTTCTTCATGCGTTTAATGCCAATATGACCTAGACGGCAGTGCCACATATATGCGGATATATCATCATTAAGTTTAATCCTTTTAGCATCAACATTATGAATATGTGTAACATTATCATTGAGATCTAACAGAAATAAACCATTCATCATTGGTGCATGACCATAAAAGATTTCATTCATATAAATGGAACAACCATTGTTCTCAGATTTAAATGAATAACCACTTTGCATCAAACATGATCCAGATACAATGTTCATGCTCAGTGCAGGCACCAGATAACATTTATTCAAGTTTATGACTAATCCCGACGGTAAGTGGAGAGGCAGCGTTCCGACGGCGATTACATCAACGTTTTATCCATTGCCGACACGCATCTTGACCTCACCCCTTGCTAGCGGTCGCTTGTTCCGCAGCCCCTGATTCGAGTTACAAATATTAGCAACTGAACCGGTATCAAATACCCAGGTGCTACTGCGAGCACTAGTCAAGTACACATCAATAACATGTATATCATATATACCTTTGTTTGCCTTGCCGGCCTTCTTGTCTGCCAAATACTTGGGGCAGTTGCGCTTCCAGTGGCCAGTCCCCTTACAATAGTAGCACTCGGTATCAGACTTAGGTCCAACTCGGGGTTTCTTTTCAGGCGCGGCAACAGGCTTGCCGCCCTTACTTCCCTTCCGTTTTCCCTTCTTGTCTTTCTTGAAACCAGTGTTCCTATTGATCATCAACACTTGATGTTCCTTTTTGATCTCCACTTCTGCAGTTTTAAGCATTGACAGAAGCTCGGGGAGAGACTTCTTCATGCCTTGCATATTATAGTTCATCACGAAGCTCTTATAGCTAGGTGGCAGAGACTGCAGAACACGATGGATGCCTAAGTCAATGGGAATCGATATTCCCAAGGACACAAGCTTATCGGCGTAACCCAACATCTTGAGTACATGCTCACTAACGGAGCTGTGCTCTTCCATCATGCAGCTAAAGAACTTTTCTGAAGCATTGTAGCTCTCTACAGCAGCATGTGTGTCGAAAATCATTTTCAACTCACCCATTGTATCAAATGCATTGCCGTTTTCGAAACGCTTTCGAAGTTCCGGCTCTAGCCCATACAATATGCCGCAATGAACTAAGTTGTGGTCCTCCTGACGAGTCTGATAGACATTCTTCTCCTCGTCAGGGGCATCATCAAAAGGTGGGGGGCCTAACGGCGCTTCTAGCACATATTGCTTTTGTGCAGCAGAGAGGAGAATCCTCAAATTCATGGCCCATTCAGTAAAGTTGCTACCGTTCGTTGCTAGTTTCTCTTTCTCCATGAACGCATTGAAATTAAAAGCAGGTGGTGCCATCTACAACAGAATTTGTAAAGTTTAGACTAAGTGTATGATAGATCGAGTTCAACTAATCTATATTACGAATGAATTCCCACTCAAAAGCGACATCCCTCGTGTCCTTTTGGTGATTACATGAACCAAATCCACTACACCAAGTCCGATCATCACGTGAGTCGGTATAGCGTCAAAGGCGAGCATCAAATGGGCATCATATCAACTATATGACTCATGCTTAACCTTTCGGTCTGTGTTCCGAGGCCATGTCTGTACATGCTAGGCTCGCCAAGTTAGAACCTTAGTATTTGCGTGTGTAACTGTTTTACACCCGAAATATGGTCGTGGATCCAAGAACACCCGATCATCACGTGATGTCTTGGAGCGACGAAAACATAATCGGTGCATACTAAAGGAAGAACACATTCTTATCTTGATATTTAAATGAGGGATCATCTTATTATGCTTAACAAAGCGCTAAACAAGCAATATAAGATGTAATCAAACATCATATGTTTATTAGTGAAATTGTATGGTTCCCGCAGATGATCTCTATCATGTGCATCGTGGTATGATCACTATCATACCTATATGTGTAAATCCAAGGTCTATGGATTTTACACGCTATGTGTGTTGTAAGAGTATCATCTCATACTTCTACTTACAACACTACCATATCATAACACTAGCCCAGCAACAATCTAAACTAGACGCCTCTAATTTATCCATTGCAAGTTTTACGTGGCTTAGGGCTTTCGAGATAGAACCGTTCTTACCTACGAACATGAACCACAACGAGGATAATCAAATTGTTGACAACTCGCTTGCAAAATAGATATTGACTATAGTAGGAGAGACAGACACCCGCTAGCCACTTATGCAAACTAGTTGCATGTCAAGCGTGGAACAGGTCTCATGTGCGAGGACATGTAAAGTTTGTCCGGGCCGCTTCATCCCACTATGCCACCAATATCCAAAATCACAACAAAGGAGCAACAACATGATCATCATCGCCCACATACTCATATGTGTACTACCCGTGTAAAGTATCTACGCATAGATCCGGCTCTGATACCACTGTAGGGTTCGCAGCATAGAAAACAAAAATTTTCCTACGATGTGAACTATATACCAAGATCTATATATACTAGATACAAACAACGGGCGGATGTATATCCGTAGAGAACATACCCTTGAAGACCGACAAAGCTTAACGAGTTCAACTCGTGGTTGATGTAGACGATCTCTTGCCGATCTCAAGATCGAGAGGAAGTCCTAGCGCCGCAAATCAGCAGCGCATCCGTGCTCGCACACACGTTCGAGGCACCGAGCAACCTCCGCCTCCTCGCTCCAGCGATGCAGCGGAAGCACAACTCTTTCTTGCCGAATAGCCACCGGGAACATGTATCTCGCTAGTCCGAGACCATGGGGGATAAATTCTAGAGGGGGAGAGAGATCCTTCACGAGGAGGTGTGAGAGACAAGTGAGGAGGAGGGGCTCCTTTTATAGGAGGAGGGGGGGAACCCCAAGGGGGTGGCCGGCGCATGGGGGCTGCCCCCTTGCCCTCCCCTCTTCATGTGGGTGGACACTCCACTCACAAAACTCCTCTAAATTCCCTCCACTCAAAAGTCCACTCAAAAGTCCCATTAAATTTCCACCAAATTTAATGCAAACTCTCATTAAATAAAACTCTTTTATTTTATTCAGAATTTTTCAATTACTTTAATGACAAACATTCACAAATAACCCCTTGCTAGAATTCTATTTCACATGCATAACCACTTTATGCAATTTCACCCGAAAACCTGTTTCAGTATCTAGTGAAATAAATTCCTGCGCTTGTTCATTCTTTCGGCATGAAACATTTGCTCCAATTGGATGTCGGTGTCTCTTAAGTGTGTCACCCTACGGTTCGTGAATAATGCGGACATGATCGAGACCCCTCTCAGATCAATAATCAGAAGCGGGATCTGGAGACCCATACTGACTCCCACACATTCAACGATGACTTTCTTGTGATCGTCGGAACCTTTTACGCTAGTATCTTAATCCCTTTGTTTCACGATATATTACATGTCCGAGATTCGATCATTGGTATCTCCATACCTAGTTTGATCTCGTTACCGACATGCACTCTTTTCTCGTTCCTGTGATATAACATTCTAGTGATCAAATCACTTGCTTGCAAGCTAATCAATGTGATATCACCGAGAGGGCCCAGAGTATATCTATCCGTCATCGGGATGAACAAATTCCACTCTTGATCCATGAGCCTCAACATAACACTTTATTAGTTCTGAATCTATCTTTATAATCACCCTGTTACGGTGTGACGTTTGATGTTATCAAGAAACTCTTCCGGTGTTAGTGATTGACATGATCTCATGGTCTAAGGATTAGGATCACTTCGTAAGTTGTTATAGCAATATAAACTCAATGACTTTGATCGTAATGCTATACTTCGGATGAGTGTTCATCACATCATTACACTAATGTTGTGATCCCGTTATTAACAACATCCAATGTCCATGATCAGGAAACCTTGATCATCTTGTTAATCAACGAGCTAGTTTATGAGAGAGGCATAACTAGGAACTTTCTGTTTGTTTATTAAACACACATGTATTAACGTTTCCGTATTAATACAATTATAGCATGCAAAATAAACATCTATCATATACTTGGAATACACATAATAAACACTTTATTATTGCCTCTCAGGGCATATTCCCTTCATCTTGTGACGTGGAGTTTTTGGAGAATAATGGTCCTGATGAGGGGCAAGTTTCTTCTCGTGATGTAGGAGATGGTGATTCTTCTCAAGTCATCAAGTTGATGGGTATTGGGCACATCTTGCCTACCGAGTCTCACATTCATGTTCAACAAGATGATGGGGGAGAATCAAGCTCAACTCAAGAAGAGCCGAGCTCTACCCAAGTTGAGCCATCAAATGCATCACAAGATCAACATCTCTCTCATGATGCCTTGCAAACCAAAGAACAAGAACCAAGCCCTCAAACCTTCAAGCAAGAACAAGTAGAAGATCAACCTACATCTCAAGGCCAAGCTCAAGATGGTGTCAATGATCAAGGCCCCTCAAAAGATGAATTTGTTTATCATGAAGGCACAATTCGAAAGAATAAGGCCGCCTCCATTGCAAGTGGACTACAAGTCAACAATATCCTTGGAAGCATATCAAGAGGGATCGAGACCCGTGCCAAGAAGAAGAACCTCACAACCTTTTGTGGGCATCATGCCTTTGTGTCCAACTTTGAGCCCCTTAAGGTTCATGAGGCTTTAGAGGATCCGGATTGGGTCATTGCCATGTAAGAAGAACTCGAATGTTTCACCCGCAATGAAGTATGGTCTCTAGTGGAGAGGCCTAAAGATCATCGCATCAATGTCATTGGGACCAAGTGGGTGTTTAAGAACAAGCAAGATGAGAACGGGGTCGTCACAAGAAACAAAGCAAGGTTAGTGGCGCAAGGGTATGCCCAAATAGAAGGTATTGACTATGAGGACACCTTTGCGCCCGTTGCTCGTCTTGAAGCTATTCGTCTCTTGCTTGCTTATGCATCTTTCCATAACTTCAAGCTTTATAAAATGGATGTGAAAAGTGCATTTCTTAATGGTCCCTTGAAAGAGGTTGCATATGTAGCTCAACCCCTGGGTTTCGAAAACACACGCTATCCCAACCATGTGTATCTACTCCATAAGGCTCTCTACGGACTAAAGCAAGCTCCTCGTGCTTGGTATGAGCACCTTAGGGATTTTCTACTCATGGATGGGTTTAGCATGGGTAAGGTCGATTCCACCCTTTTCACCAAACGGGTTAAAGGGGGTGGCTTATTTATTGTTCAAATATATGTTGATGATATTATCTTTGGTGGAACTAACGAATCTCATAACAAAGATTTTGCCGAGTTGATGACTATGAAATTTAGGATGTCCATGATGGGGGAGTTGAAGTTCTTTCTAGGCTTCATCATAAAGCAACTTCCTCATGGCATTTTCATCTCTCAAGAGAAGTACATTAAGGATATGCTCAATAAGTTCGAGATGGCAAAGGCTAATCCCATGAAGACACCCATGCCACTAAATGGACAACTTGGCCTTGGAGTAGGTGAGAAGGATGTGGATCAAAAGGTATATCGTTCTATGATTGGTTCCTTGCTCTACCTTTGTGCTTCTAGGCCGGATATCATGTTAAGTGTTGGAATGTGTGCTCGTTTTCAATCCACTCCCAAGGAGTGCCACTTGATGGCGGTCAAACGGATTTTTAGGTACCTTGTTCTCACTCCTACTCTCGGGCTTTGGTATCCAAAGGGGTCAACCTTTGAGCTTGCTGGCTATTCGGATGCCGATTGGGCAGGTGATAAGGTTGACCGGAAATCAACCTCCGGGGCTTGCCAATTCATTGGCAGGTCGTTGGTAAGTTGGTCTTCCAAGAAACAAAACTCCATAGCCCTATCCACCTCCGAAGCCGAATACATATCCGCGGCATCTTGTTGTGCTCAATTGTTATGGATGAGGCAAACCTTGAAAGACTATGGTGTGTCTCTTGGTACGGTGCCTCTTCTATGTGACAATGAAAGAGCAATAAAGATCGCCAACAACCCCGTCCAACATTGCCACACCAAACATATTGACATTCGCCACCACTTCCTACGTGACCATGTCACAAATGGTGATATCAACCTCACTCATGTGGGTACGATGTTCCAATTGGCCGATATCTTCACGAAGCCTTTGGATGAAGCCCGGTTTGTCATGTTGAGGCGAGAACTCGGTATCGTAGATCCCCAAAACTTGGATTGATTTGCTTCTTGCACTATATTCTTGCTCTTAACATGCTATATAGCTTAGTTGTGCAGCACATGTAGGGATGGTCATTTTACCATATCTTGGTTTGATGCTTACCTATGTGTGCAACATAAATTGATCTCGTGTCATGATATGGGTCCAAGCATCTATCTTTGAGGCGCCATGACATGTGTGCTTAAACATAGGGGGAGAAATCCTCCGCCAAATGGTCGGTTTTGTGTATTGGATACATTGTTGCTTCAAGCTAAATCCTTTGTCCATGGTCGCTTTTTGTTTTTGATTTGTTTTTATGACCTTGCCTTGTGGACAGTGCTCTCTTTGGTCTTCATTTGAATCTTGTGTATATGCTCATATGATCCCTCACAATTTTTTTCCTCTCCAAATCATCAAACACACTCTTTCGCAGCTTTCAAAAAAAAAATTCGGCAAAATTTCCGGTTCGCGGGCCTGGGGACCGAAATTTCCGGCAGCCAACCGAAAACCCTTACAGAACATGTTTTCGGTTCGCTGCCAAAATTTTCGGTCGTCACCGGTATTTCCGGTCGCCTAGTCGGTTCGCCGATTCGCTCGCCGGAATTTCCGGCGTAGGAACCGGTCAGACCAGACTTATTGCCGAAATGTTTTTTTTGGAGTGGGTATTTAAAGCCTGCGCGTGGGGCAGTTCCTCCATCTTCCTTTCTTTATTTCTTCCCCACGCCCCTCCCTCCTCCATGGACGCCGCCTCAAGCTTCCCCACTCCCCCATAGGCCCTTCCCTCCACCCAAAACCCTCCCCACTCCACCAAGTTGTAGATCGGGCCTCTACAAGACTTTTCACCGAAGTTTTTGCTCTCTCCTTGCACGCATTGGGAGATCGGGGAGTGCTTCCCCACCTTCTTGTGTGGAGCTTTCTTCGTGCCTCTCCTTGGCAAGGGAAGGGGCATGGCTTCGTCTTCGCCATCCCATGGTATCTTTGCTCTTTCCTCTCTCATTTCCCGTGTTTTTGTTTGTTATTTTTGGTGAAACCCTAGCCTTCATGTCTTATGCTCCCTTAGTTCTCTCTACCCCCCAGTAGAGTAACTCGGCTCGCATCACCCTTGTTTCACCCACTATTTCCCCTCGTAATGTTGTTTGTGCAAGTACTAGGTCATGGCTAGTTTCACGGTCGCTTGCCCAAAAATTTTCAGTCCCAGGCCCGGTCGCGCCGACCCCTCCGCCGGAATTTCCGGTCACCGTTCCGGTCGACCGACCTGCTCGCCGAAATTTCCGGTCGAGCGTTCGGTCCACCGGACCCGTCGCCGATAATTCCGGCGACAGGTCCGGTTGGCGCCGAAAATTTTCTTTCGCCCGTTTCTCTGTCCATGCGCTTGCTCAACCGTCCTTATGTGTTCTTGTGAGCTCCTCTATGGCATATACACTCATTTGTTCTTCTTTGCCTTCCGTTCTTGTGTGCTTCCTGTGCAGAGTCTGAACACAGCGACTTTGAGCCCGACATCAGCAAAAAGAGGAAGCTCACGATTCAACGGCCTCCTCCTCCTCGCCTTACCCAGCGTCAGCTAGAGAAAGCTGCTCTCACAGGGGTTTTTGGATCTGCTAGTGGCCAGAAGAAGAAAGCCTCTGCTGGAAGGTCCGCTCTGAAAGGCAAGTCCAATCTTGGTCCTATTGAAGAAGAAAATCCTCCCAACTACAATACTGTCTCGGATATCACTGTGAATCAATGGCGGGACTTGAGGTGGCAGAATCCATACCGCTTCACCAACCGCACTTATCAAGGGGCTGACAAGTTGTTCTGGACTAACACCCAGAAGTGCTTTTGGGATGAATTTTACAATGAGCCATCTTGTATGCGGCGGGGTTTCTTTGTTCCTCCCAGGTATCTCAATGAGGACCACTATGCTCATTACCTCTCCTCCGATTTCGAGCATGTGGATGTGGCCCTGAAGCAGATGGATGTCTTTGCTATTGCTACAATCAAGGTCAAGCTAATGCCTGATATCATTCGTCAGTTCTTCTGCATAGCTTAATTTCACACTGATGATGCTCGCACTATCACTTGGATGACCGGCACCAAGCCATACTCGGCTTCTTTTGACGCCTTCTGCCATGCCCTGGGTTACCCTCCTGACAGTGTCTCTGGCTTCTGCATTCACTCTGAGAAGGCATTCAGTGACAACCAGCTCCTCTTCTGCTATCCCAGTGATCCCAGCCATCAGCCTCCCAGCTTGTCCGGGATGTAATACTACTACATGGTGCTTGCTCGGTTCTTCCGCTACAATCTTGTGAGCACGGCTGGTGATGCTGTCGATGTTCGTGGTCACCACAAGAATCTGCTTTACTACTGTGAGCCTCGCCGTCTCCGGAAGATCAATGTGTGTGACTTCATCTACAACGAGATTCAGCGGTCCATTGAGAAGCGCATGACTCCTAATTTCTGTCAGTATGTTCAGCGCCTGATTGAGGCCACCGTCCCTGCATCTGCTCTCCCCTAGGGTCCGCGTGTAGACATGGAGGATTTCTCCTTACCTCGTCGAGGCACTCATGTGGAGCTTCCCCAGATGTTGCCTTCTGAGCGCCAGACCAAGCATGCTCATGATCCCCTGTCTGCTAGTGGCTCGCGCTCTCGTAGGGATATTCCCCGTGCTCTCCCTCGCAAGAAGGGTCTTGCCCGCTTCTTCAACAGCTTATGGGATATGTGTCGCTCCTCCTATGATGTTGCCCACCGCAGTTTGGAGCTCGGTCAGGAGAACAGGAGACAACACGATGCCTTCTTGGCAGAGCGTGGTCGACCAGTGCCAGATTTGGGTAATGCTCTTGCTCCTGTTCCTTATGCCAACTTTGAGAAGCCCCCGCTGGATGAGGACATGTTTAGGGGCTTTGATCCATCAATGTTTCCCGGGTTTGCTACTTCCAGCTCCACTCAGCGTCGTGCTACAACTACAGAGGATGATGATGGTGAGGGCAAGGACGAAGAGGAGGGTGACGAAGAAGAAGAAGAGGAGTAAGAAGCCTATGATGATGACGATGAGGACAACTTTGGTGGCTAGATCGGTCTCTCCGCTCTTTTCTTCCTTTTTGGTCTCAATGCCAAAGGGGGAGAAAGAGTAGAGTCACTTCTTTCATGATTTGCCTCTTGCACAAGCCCCTCTTTGCTCGTTTTTCTCTCATGGGCTTGTGCTTTTATTTGCTCTTTCGAACCATTTGTGTGTGTGTTTGGACAACCTTGCAGTTCTCTTATTGTACTTGAATTTCCTATCACTATGTGCTTGCTATTATGTGCTAGATCTAATCGTATCATAATATCCTTTCTTTGACTCTAGCTCGTTTTGTCATCGTTAACCAAAAAGGGGGAGATTGAAAGGGCAAATAGTCCTTATCTTGTATTTTGATTAACTATGACATCGGAGCTAGAGGATGGACTAATGTTTCTATTAGCTCTCTACAGGTGAGAATCCGCAGGTTGTTGGTGATAGGTGATGGGTGACCCCCACATTCGTTTCTCTATGGAGAGCCGATGTCATTGTTTATTATTCTCTCTTATTTACTCTTGAGTCAAATAGGAAACACCGCACTATTAAGAGGGGTGATCTCGATGTGCTCTTTGGGGATGTTCTACACCATATAAGCCTCTCATCATCCACCCACATACACCCGTTCGAAGAAAGAGAGAAATCTGCCTTGAAAAATGAGTCTAAAGAAGTTACTGTGAAATCGGCAAAAGCGCCGGCGGCGCCGGTGCTGTCGTCGGAATTTCCGGTCGCCACCGGAAATTCCCGATGAACACCGATATGGCTTACAGAACATGTTTTCGGTTGTTCGCCGGGAATTTCGGTAGCCGCCGAAAATTTCGGCGTGGGGTCCGGTCGACCGGAGCTGTCGCCGGAAATTCCGACGAGCAGCTCGGTCCGACCGGACTTATTGCCGGTTCTGTCGCAGTAACCTCCAAACGACTCTTTTCCCCTCACACTATATATACCCCTTTCTTCTCCACTGTGAGGTTAGGCATTTGAGCTAACATTTCATTTCTTGAAGCTCTCTCTCTCTCCCCCATTGTTGAAACACAAAAGCTTGAGGATCTCCCATTCTACCCAACCAAATCCAAATCCCTTTGGTAGAAAGGAAGAGGAGGTCCCGATCTACGTTTCCACCAAGCCAAAGTTCATTCCCCCTTGAGTTCATCGAGTTAGCTTGTTACTCTTGGGTTTGTGGGAAACCCTAGGTGGCTAGGGTCACCCGGAGGCATTCGGCTTGTGATTTGCTCCTTGGAAAGTTTGTGAGGGTTTGGAGACTACCTTAAAGTCTACCACGAGTAAGTGAGCTATTCCTTCGTGGGATAGGCTCGGAGAAGAAGGTGAGCCTTCGTGGCGCGTGAGAAATCCTTCGTGAAACCTCACACCTCTCCAACATGACGTAGCCCCCTTCCCAAAGGTGGTGAACACGGGAATACATCTTCGTCTCCGCGTGCTTCGGTTATTCCTTGTGTTGCTTATCTTGTGATAGCCTTCGAGCTTGAAGTATCTTGTACATCATCTAGGTTGCCTCACCTAGTTTGCATTTAGGCTCACTTATATTCCGCAAAGCCTAAAACTTGCAAAAGACTATAAAGAATTTTGTAGAAACCCATTCACCACCCTCTAGGTTAACCATCTTACACTTTCAAATGCAATATCCATCGCCACATTTGTTTGCTAATTAATTTTGATTCCTTTTTATTTTATTAATAAGGATTCAATATTTGGGTGTGCATCTATTATTAGGTTTACGGAACATGTCATCTGCCATGTCTAGTAAGTCATGTATGGGAAAACCTTTGTTTAGCTCTTGTGATAATACCATCTACCATGACTCTCTTGTCTAGGACAGATGTTGTTAGTATGCAATTAACTGGGGTTAAGAAACATGCAAACATAACATCGATAATAATTGTTTTATGCTTCACTCAAATATCTTCCATTGATCTTCAAAAACATATGCTTCATCTTTATTTGCTATTTCTAAGTTCAATAAAAAATTATAGATCAGTTAGGTTGCAAAATAACATAATATTTTAACAAAATATAAACTCTTATATCATATACCTATGATGCGCTTGGTATTCAGATAGGTTATAATATCACTTGTATAATTTAATTCTAGTTAACCATTGTTTCACATTTTCAGAATTATGTTTAACACCAAGTTATAACTTGGGTGTAATACATCACAGCAACCACAGAGTGACACTTAATTAGAATAAGGGTTTCTCGGTTGACTTCACCAAGTTATTTATAAAATCAACATGTCAACAACCATATGTGTCCTTATCTCTACTGCTATAGTACACGAGTTTTTGAATTTGGAGTAGTCACAAACCATGATGTAGAACCATTTATTAGCCGTCGATTTATTCCATAGCATGAATCTCTACCGTTTATCAATAGTAAACTCAAGTTAGTACTTCGTGAATCCTCTGTACCGACGCGCGCCAAAAGGAGGCCTACCATGTTTCTCTAGAGTCATCGTGAATCCTCTGTACGGACTGGAGCTGCAGTCTCTCCACGCTGCTGCTTCACTCAGGATCTACTGTGACTGATTTGTTAAGTACTCACTATGTATAGACACAGAGGATCTGCAAACGGAACGAATTCTTTAGAAAATGCATTTTAAAACGTGTTATAAAAGTAAACAACCGAAAGTTCCGTGCTACATTAAGGTAAAATTTGCGGGTGTTACAAAATTTTGCAAATAAAATTTTCACGCATATATGCTCTGAAAAAAGGAAAATTCCAATGTCAACAAAATACGGGCATCCTTTTCATTTTTACGTAACTGCAAAAGTTGTGAATTTTCCGCCAAACTTTTTGCCGCACACATATCTTGCCGAGATGTACATGTGCAACTTTTTCGCAGGTTTTTTACATGTAGAAGTGGTTTTTTTTTAAAACGGGGCACATTCCCCCTATATACAGGGATGTATTTCTTATTATCCCATATATGTATTATCAAATCTTGTTTACAGTTTGATCCTAATACACCACGTGCATAGCGCGTACCTTCTACTAGTACAATTTAGTACTTCGCTTGAACACCGGATATTACACCAAGGTGTATATTTTGTATCTGGAATTATTTAGTACTTTGCAAGAATACAATAAAGTCAGCAACCATCCGATGTTTGTATCTTGTGTATTTGTGTTTGTCTGCTAGAAACATCCGCTAACTATTTTCTTTTAGGGAAATTTCCTCTAACTCATTGTGATTTACTTTTTGCTTTTATTAGAAAGGATTCACTATCTTGGCACAAATAGTATTATTATATTTACGAAATTTGGCATTGTCATATCCTGATATGAAAAATTACCTGAGAATAATTTTATCTCCTTTAAGAAATACCATTTGCTACGACTCTTAAGTTATGACTAGGAAACATACCCGTGCGCTTGCACCGGGAGAGAAAAATCTATGATGTGAACTTGTGTTGCGCGTTGCTACGGGTTAATTATTTTCGTCTCCTTGAGTCTCTGATGGGGTCCTAATATCTTCCCCCTTCTAATCCATTGGTAGACCACCATGGCATCGGAGCATGCTTATGATTTGCGGCTCAGCTGGACCTCGACATGTGGCATCTTCGTTTGCTCGGTAGCCATATTCATGACTGCAGCCGAGATGTGTCGTTCATGTCATTTTTCTTCCATTCGTATCTCATAATTCTACACCATGCATGTAAGCCCACAATCTCGTTCAATTAGAACCAAGTACCACACTCCTCTCCTTGCATATGGCTTGCCCTAGATAAAAAGGGAACAAAAGACTAACCCAGAGGCCGTTCCGGTTGATGCACGTTACAGATCCAATCTACCCCAATTGATTTCAAGGATATCACATACACATAGTGGTCATAGTGGTATCAAAAAACGCACCACGGCGACAAAACAAGGAATGCCCGATTGCATACATCAAAGTGTGATCGGATAGTATATGATATACTGAGAGCAAAAAGTTGAACAATACATCTATTTAGACTAATTTGTGCATGATCTTGCGCATGCTAGATATACTACTCCCTCTGATCCATATTAATTGACTTGGATTTGTCAAAATTTAGATGAACCTATATACTCAATAGTGTCTAGAATCATCTAAATCTAGACAAATTTGAGTCAATTAATATGGATCGGAGGAGGTACAAAAATCATGAGAAAATTTACATGTTGCAAGATGATAATTACTACAATATAATTAATGTGACGTGATAGAGCAAGATACTTAAAAAATACAAAATTACAAACGGCTTTAAATATTGGAATCCTCGGCAGAACAAACTCCACCGGCGCAGCAGTAAACTTACTTCTCTACAAATTCAGAAGAGAGATTAGAGCATGCGCATGTGAGACTTATTAGGTCCCCTGCCACCAACGGGCAACTCCTCTACAAAATCTCATGTGCCACTTCTTGGTGTTGCTTGCGTCCTGGAACACGGCCTGTCCACTTCTTTTCCTTGTCCGCCTTGATTCTTCACGTGAGCTAGCTAGTTAGGCATCTCACGCCTCCTTCTACCAATACACAAGGCCACTGGATCCCATCGCCACCAACCTCCGATTGCTCAATTTGAATCCCCTGCCAGCTAGTAGAAGCTTAAATGTCTGCGCATGCACCCCACCCAAGTAGCAGCCAACGCCTTACGCCGTGCTCCGATCAACAACAGTAATATCGCAACATATTAAAAGAATGAACCGTTATTTGAAGAACGAACCGTTATTTGAAGAACGAACCGTTATTTGATTTTTGGATGGCATGGTGTGTATACCTTTTCTTTTTCACTTACCGGTGGCATTGGTGGGTAATTTATTTTTTGGTCAAAGGGTATAGTTGTCCAAAAAAGTGTAGGTACTACAAGAAACACTCCTTCCTTTATTATTACTAGCAGAAGTGCCCGTGCGTTGCACCGGAAAGACCAATCTAATTCGCATGAAAAAAAATATCTGTCTTGCCTCATGACACCTGTCTATCGAGTTGAATGTTCTTTTTATCTTGGACGAACCTATTCACAGTGTTATGCTACGACTTAAAAATTATTTCCACTACCTATACTCAGATGATTTGTCGATTTTTAGATAAAACATACTCCAAAATACAGTATCCTCTAACAGTTATAATAGGGATTTCATGTAAAAGGACAGACATTTGGCAGAGCTTAATAGGGGCGCATGCATTTTTTTAATTTGTAAACCCGGATTGACACAACATATGATTTCAGGTAGGGATGGTACATGTCAGACCAGAGGACGCGCCACCGTGTTTGTCCGCTGGAGGTAAGGTGTCAACTCGGGCTGGCGCTGGGCGTCCGAGCCCCCGGCCGCGGCGGCGTCGTCGATTCCGTCCATGGTCTGCAGCCAGGTCCAGTGGCCCAATATTTTAATTATAGGTGTAGTCCCGTCAGCCATGCGTCACTGGGAACGAAAACATTGGCGGGGCTGGTCATAGGACGAACATAAGAAAGCGAATGAATTTTATCTGTAGAAAACGAACGGTGGAATTCCCCGAGAAGAACCAACTCCTAGAAATCAACGTGCCAAAAAAGTGTTTTTTTTTTCACTTACATATGACATTGGTCGATAATTTATTTTTTAGTCAAAGAATAAAGTCGTTCAAAAAAGATAAGCAATGGAATCGATCGAATAAGGTAAAAGTCATTTGCGACATCCTAACCAGCTAACCCTCCATGCCTATAAGCAGCCATTCATGCAATGCTTGATTCATGATTAAACCGAAGAGATACACGTTTTATATTCTTTGTTTACACAGATTTTCATCGGATGTTGTAAAACATGTAGATTACAACTGTTTCAGGTGAATAGGCTTGATATGTAGTACCGTAGACATGAAAATTTTATGGCCATGTAGCAAAGAGATGACCGAAGGCAGGTCCAGGATGTCGCACTCCAAGAAGAGAGGTACGTACTGCTCGTGTTCATCTTGCTTATCACTAAAATTATTTCCACTTCCAGTTCAGTACTTGCGTCAGGTGTTAACAAGAACGAGCTAGTGTTTCGTTCGGGTGATGAGAGGTGATCATGTCAAGACTTCAGTCACAGCCTCGCTAAAAGGGTACATATATTTCCCCATCGCCTTTGTCCATGTCGTCGTTTATTAGTATGGCTTTGTTGGGTAATTTATTTTTTGTCAAAAGCTAAACTCGTCTAAAAAGTGTAGCTGTGATTTTTTTCTTTTTCACTTACCAGTGACATTGGTGGGTAATTTATTTTTTGATCAAAGGATAAAGTCGTTCAAAAAATTATAGGTACTATAAAAAACACTCCTTTATTAGTATGGCTTTGGTGAGTAGTTTATTTTTTGGTCAAAGGGTAAACTCGTCCAAAAAAGTGTAGGTGTTTTTTTTTCTTTTTCATTTACAGATGGCATTGGTGGGTAATTTATTTTTGATCAAAGGGTAAAGTCGTCCAAAAAAGTGTAGGTACTACAAGAAACACTCCTTCCTTTATTATTAGGGGTATATTAGGTATAGATTAGGATGCAATTAATTGGGATTAAGCAATATGCATAAAAAATCAAGTGGTTAAGACGTAAGAATAATATAGAGTAGAGATTCAGCATGCACAATTTAATTGTAGAAAAACATATCAATTTAACCGTCGTATCGTCCTCGACTGGTCATCTTCATTGGCGGTTAAATAAGCAGATATAATTTAAAGTTCATAACAGCTGGCTATGTGTTATCATTATGTGTGATATAATTTAAAGTTCATAACAGCCGGTTGCGTGGTTTATAGACCTAGCACTATTCATTTGGATTGGATGTCTACATAAATACATCCGCTACCTCTCGTCGGTTCGCCGATGTGCTTTCCTACCCCGCGGCATGTCTGATATATAGATTACAATTCTATAAGTCGTTTTTTGCTTCTAAGAAACAGTTTAACTAAGTAGTATTTCCACGTGGACAAAACATGTTCTTGAAATAGGCTTTCGTCCCGCTATATTAATATAGCAACCACACCGATACAAGCATTCGAAACAAAGGAAGTGCTGGGGCAGCAGCAAACACATGCCCAAAACGAAAAAAATAAAGACAAAGGCGAATCGACGAAACGATGATGCCCCGCAACCGCAGTGCCCTCCCACTTTGACCCACCACATGCAAACGCCCCGAAGCGTCCGTATCAAGTAGCACCTTCAAGAAGATAGCACCGTCGACACAATGCTGCTACCCGGACCAAATTGATCCTAGGGTTTCCCCCGATACGCAGAGTAAAGTGGGCAGGGATTCCCGCGGCGCCCTTCAAGAAGGAATAGTGCCACTCGAGTGCGGCACCATGCCCGGGTCAGACTAGCTGACAGGGATTTCTCCCGATCCCCGCCCACAAAAAAACTCTGGCACAACGGAGCACCGCCACCCTGCTTTGCCACCCACGAGCATGCGCGTCCACGATATTGTAGTCACCATCGCTCGTCCCTTCATGAACACTGGCGCATGCCTGCAAGGCGGAAGCACGCGACATCGCCGAATGAGGGACAACAGCCTCGCCGCCACGGGAGGACCCACCTCCACCGCCGAGGCAGTCATCGACCGGACAGGTCAGCGGGAGCACACCAGGCCCGGCCGGGCCCAGACGGGCCCGTGAAGCTCCGGCCGTCCTGCTGCAATAGGCAGCCGCAACGCTGCCGTCCCCGTCCCAGCTTAGTCGCCGCCGCCACCTCCAGGAGGCTCCGCAGACGTGGTGACCCGGCCCGCCCAAGCCCATCTAGGGCCCTCCCGAGCCCATCTAGGGGACGAGGTGACCAGAACCGGACCGGAACGGCGACCGATGAACCCCGCGTCCATGGCGCCCCGCCGCGAGAGGACGCCGTCACCAGCAACACCCAGCCGCGCTGGACCAGAATCTTCCGAAGTGCACCGACGCCAGGGAGGAGGAGGGCCCCGACCCGATCTCCAGGGCGCGGGGAGAGGCAGGCCGCCGCCGCCGCCGGCGTCACCCGGGCTTTGCCCGGCGACCCCTGCCGACGGCGGCGACGGGGGGAGGCGGATGGAGGTGGGGGAGGCGGCCGGAGGAGGAGGAGCCCCGTCGCCCTCGGGGGAGCGAGAGGGGGCTTGCGTGTTTTTTTTTCTTCAATCGACTAGCTACCTTCTCATTTGGCTTGGCAATACATGTTTAATCTAGTAAGATAACACTTTTAAAAAAAATCTGTGCTTTTAAAAAAATCTCTGTTTTCTGATTAGCATCTGGCCGGTACTGTTGTTCGTATATGCAACCGATTAAGATTCAGAAATGCAGAAATACATGACACGTTTTTTTCTTTTGAATTGCACAAGATAGAGGAAAGATACGGAGTACCTGATATGTGCATCTGTGTGCTCGAGACTGAATAAGTATGAAATTAACTATAGAAGAGAATCAGAAGCCGCCGGTGAGTTTAACTTGAAGCAAGTCTCACAATCTACGTTTGTAAAAGAATTCTTCCTGCAAAAAAGATACTTCAAGTTAGGACTGTAAAAGGAAAGCGGGAGTATATCAAGCATGCATCCAGCTCCCATCTGGGTGGATTGAAGTGCACGTCCAGTTGTTGAAGCATGAAACCAGTGTACCCGCGATGGATACGCGCGAAGAACACGCTTTATGAAGGACAAATGCTAATCGCAGGGGTCATGCATGTGGAGATAAATATGGTGCACGGCGTAGGTGTAATGTCAGGACGTGTGAATGATAGGTACTCAAGAGCACCCGCGAGGCTCTGATACGCTAAAGGATCATCAATTGGAGGTCAGCGGACAAGTCGAGTCCCAGGACCCTCTCTCTCCCTTTCCTTTGAGAGTCGCCCGGTGCTCCCCGGCTCCTCTCCCCCTCGTCTCCGGCGGCCTAGCCGGCCGGAGAGGGTGGGGAGGAGGAGGCCGGCCCCTCCTTGTCCATAGTAGCGGTAGGTTAGATAGGTTGGCTTGTTCCCATGTGGAGTATGGCGTGATGCCGAAGGGGAGATGGTTGCCGGAGCATGTGAGCTGCGTCCGGTGCCTGGTGGTGGTGCTGCTCCTTCCCATGGCGCTCTGGAGGTCGGAGCCGGAGATGGGACGGAGGGGAACTGCGGCCTACCCTCTAAATAAGCTCAAGGTCGCCTCAGATCTTGCCATGGTGACCTCCGGTCCTCTTCTCTTCAGTCACCAAGGTGGTGAAGCGGGAGTTGGGATTGGATTTGTTGCTTGTGCGCTTGATCTTGGGGCAGTGCAGGCTGCAATATCTTGGTGTTCTTCCTCAGTAGCTCTTCAACGGCATCTTGCCGCGCTGCTGCTGACTTTTCTGGCCGAAAGGCGGCCATGCGGTGATCCGGCGTTGGCACAAGTCCGACGTCGACCCAGTTATTCCTCCCGGCAAGCACGCCAAAAGGGAGGCAGCTCCAGCTCCAGTGTGGCATCTCATGGCGGCGTCGTCCCAAGTGGTCTGATCCCCGGTGGCGACGTTGCTGGCCGCGCGTGGAAGCTTCTCGTCGGCGATTCCAAACGGTGGTGGTGGACTCGATTGCTTTTCTCTTATCTTGTCCAGGGTCCTTTTTGTGAATTGCAGGAATGTGGTTGTATTTTTTATTTTCTGGATAGTTCCTGTATTAGCTGTAAGCCACCGCTCAATATAAATGCAGCTGTGTAGGTCCTTCGGGACCTTTCTTTGTTCAAAAAAAGAAAATTGGAGGTCAGCGGCAGAACCAAGCTTCAGAGGATGTGTCCACTGGTGTCGATGCAGGATGGTAGGAGCTCATGCCAGCACGCTCTGGAATCTCGAAAGCGTACTGTGTCTGTGAGAGAAACATTCTCTGTGAGTCACATAGAAAGGCGAGGCCGAGGAAGGTGATGCAGATTGCCCAAAACTGCCATGTCAAACTCAAAACTGAGAGCGTTCATAACATGCTCAAGCAGTGTTAAGGAAGAAGTTGTGAGTATGATGTTATCGACATAGAGTAGCAAAAAATCCGTCCTGAATGTACCATCTAGGATGAATAGCGACGTGTCGGACTTCAAGGAGGTGAAGCCGAATGTGGCGAAATCCAAAGGGTCACATAATCTACTTTCGCTGGCAGCGGAATGCATGCATGCGAAAATGGGTGTACGTAGGGATGGGGTCGGGTGGGCCGTGGCCCATCCACAATTCTAGAGAATAAATAGACTACACTAATCTAATGTTCATCATCTAAAAAAAAATTTGATGTTCAGATCGCATACCAGTTTGAGAGATTCATTTTCCAGTCATAGGAATAGTTGATAAAAATAGGGACAGCACTAAGTGTCCCCTGGTTCTCCTGCTGACAGTTGTCTTGTACTTTTTATCAAAACCGCGCTTTTGCTATAAAATGTGTCGTTTTTGCTATAAAATTTGTCTAGATACGGATATCTAGATATATTTTAGTGCTAAATATATTCATATCTAAATGGATCGAGTCCATTAAATTGGACCGGACGGAGTACTCTGTAATCCCCTATCGATGAATAAAATACAAGACTTTTTAGACAGATTTCGTGTGTCAAATGGGTTATTGTAAAAAAAATCTAGCAAGCGATAAGCTCTATTTACACAGATCCACTAGTTAAAAATCATCATTTTTCTAATTGTTTAATTGTACTATTTACTTGTCTATGGTGTACCATAACTTACAAAATGAAAATATATTTTTGACAAAATTGGAATATATTATAGAACTATAATATTATAAGATTTTACTATGCTATTTAAATTACTTTTTAGGCAAATTTTGTACTCCCTCCATCCCGGTTTAAAAGACACAATTTGCAATTCTCTGGGCCCTAGGTGTCCTCTAATTGGTCCCTTTAATAGTATGGAGAAGAACATGTATGAGGAAAAAAAGAGCCATCAAGGCGTTCATATTTGTTCACACATGTGCATGCAAGCATTTTATTGTTTTCACACAGGAGTAATTAAAGATATTAAATGCTTTTGTGTCTAAATATTTTGGGATTGCATGATTTGCAAATTGTGTCCTTTAAACCGGGATAGAGGGAGTATTCCACATGGGTCAGCGCAAATAAATATTTGGAGTGTGCCCACCCTCTGATTCATTCATGCGTCTGTCGCTGATGCGGAAACCGAGAGGTTCATGCATTTCGCTGGTACCTAAGATGTTAGGTATGTTTTCGACGCGCATTCAATAGTGCAATCAAGGGCAGCGAGTTTACGGAAAATCAGTTTGTAGGACGGGCTCCATAGAGCCCTTTTTGAAACTTTTTGCAATCGGTACTTTAATGTTTCAAAAAAATTCGAAAAAAATCCTATATATTGAAAATGATGTATTCTACGGCCTTGCAAAATTTCAAAGAAAAATAGTTCGTATTCCAGCCTACACAAAATGACAAATTCTCACAAATTTGAAGATTTTTGAATTTTGTACCGTTCACTACCTTAGATCTGGAAATTTTTCATTTTTATACAGTCGAAAATACATAATATTTGGCATTGATTTTTTGCATCAATGTAGTAATCATCATTCTCTATACCTAAGTTTTTTTTTTGGCATTTTTTGAAACTTCAAAATGTCGATTTCAAAACAATTCGGAAAATGGGCTCCATGGAGCCCGTCCGCTAAATCGACGCACTCAGTGAGTTCATTACTATTCAGAAGAGCTTTCAGCTCCTAGGTCAAAGTAGGATCAACAAAAAAAATACTAATCCCAAGCCATAATGGTCACTTGAAACCATGTGGTTGTATGCATCATTTTGATAGTTGTGTGAAAATATAGCATTTTCACACAACTATATTTATTTTAGTAAAAATGATTGTATGCATCATTTTGATGGTTTCAGGTGGCCATTATGGCTTGGGATCATGATAAACCTGCTTCAGCAGCTTACGGTGTGTGTACGTTTGTGTTATATTTGCTATTAAAAATTCTTTTTATTCGAAAGTGTATGAGAGAAGTAGGGTAGTTACAAAAATATCAAGAAAATATATTCACTTTATAATATTTTTAGATAATTAAAAAATAAAGCTTAATAGCAGCTTCACTCAGGACATGGTGTTTTGGCTCCCAGGTCTAGATGAACCTATTATGAAAAATATATTTTATATAAATTTAAAAAGTTGAAAAAGTCCGAAACAAAATTCTGGATGTACATTTGGACATGCTATGTTCTCACACAAAGTTTTTGCGGCGAAAAGACGCTTTTTGTGGTATGTGTAAAAACACAAAAATATGTCTTGTGAAAAGTTATTTTACAACACAGAAAATTGTCTTTTTATAGAAGCCACATAAAATGTCATTTCTTTATGAAATTTCGTGTACAAACCTAGAATGTCGGCATGTACATCCAGGTATTTTTTTTATGAATTTTTAAATATTTTGAAGTATGTCATTTACACGGTGGGTGCATCTACACCAAGGAGTCAAAGTGAATTTCCCCTTCACTCTTGTATATGTAACGAGTAATAAGATCCCAACTATTATCATCAGAGATTCTTTAGAATGTATGCAAACTTATGAGTCAGATCGAACCAAGGCGATAATAGCGTAAGCTGGAGCTTGAAGAATGTCTGCTGACGAAACACATTCAGACTGAAGGAAGGTTGAAGAAACCGTGTGAGCCTCCGAGGCCGAGCAAAGAGATCAAACTGTCATTCACATCACATCATCCCATCCTCATTTGTTAGTCATTTCACGTTGAAACTCAGACCGCATGAACCACACTTGGCCTGAAGTCTGGATACTTTACGCACTCTTTTCTTCAAGACCACTTTGGTTGATTAGAGCAACTGCAGCAGAGTTGCTATATAGAGCACGTGCTAAATTAACTGCTAATATAGCGCAGACGTGGCCCATTTGCGCCTCCAGCAGACGCGCTTATATGCGCGCTCTAATTTGTTTTCAACGCACCTCATTTTCCCTGCGGCCCCCTAAAATTGACGTGCCGAATCGAGAGCGCTATCTCTCTCGTCCTCATGCGAAGAGCCAACCGCCGGAGGAAAACTCTCCCCACGCCCGCGCCCTCGATTGCATGGTCGCCAGCGCCATTCCGGCGATGGACGAGTTATCCACAACTCCGCCGACCCCTTCGTACTTTGTTAGACTATGTATAGCTTCTGTATTGTGTACGTGTATTGTATCACCTGTAACACACTCATTATATATATATATATATATATATATATATATATATATGTGTGTGTGTGTGTGATAGGACATCCTATTAAGGGTTGAGCCGGTTCCCCCAATTCTATTGTCTGACATGGTATCAGATCTTAAACCCTAGCTTCAGCCGCCTCCACCAAACCCTAGCCACGCCGCCATCGCCGATCGCGTCGCCGCCGCCATGTCGGGCGCCGCCACCTCCGGCTCCACCAACGCGGGCTACCTGCCCGCCTCCCTCGCCGCCCTCATCTCCCGCCCCATCGATATCGCCGCCATCCGGCCGCCCCCGATCGGGACGAGGAGCGTCAGCTCCTTCTTTTCCAACCATCCCCCGCCCCCTTCATTGCTGGGGCGCTCACTGACGGTCCACACGTCCAGCGCCTCCTCGCCCGCCTCCACGGTCGCCGTCGTATCGCCGCTCGCCTTCACGCCCGCGGCCTGGACCGTCGGGCCCTCTACGTCGGATCTTGCACCGATGCACCCTGCCCTTACGGCATCCGCGCCTCCTGCAGGGTCTCACCCCGTGCCGCACGCGGGTTCTCCCTCGGCACCAACGGCCGCGCCACTCGTCTCTGCCCCTATGGCATACGCGCCCCGGGCAGTCTTCTCGACGGGCTCGCTGCCTCCGCCGTTTCACTTTGGCAACCTCATCACCGTCAATCTATCGCCGGATAACTACATCTTCTGGCGCATGCAGGTCCTTCCGCTCCTTGGGAGTCATTACCTGCTGGGCTACATCGACGGCACTCTTCCTTGCCCCCCCTCCCGCGCTGGTGGACAGAGTGAATGGCCCGGTCTATAATCCAGCGCACCGTATGTGGACGGGGCAGGACCAGGCGAACCTTTCCTCCATCCAGGGGTCGCTCACCCCGGCTGTTGCCGGGCTCATCGTCTTTGCCAAGAAGTCTCATGAGGCATGGACAATCCTTGAGCGCTCCTCCGCATCGCAGTGGCAGGCCCGTGCCAGCGCTCTCCGCCGTGAGCTCGGCGAGTGTGAGAAGCTCGACACCACCGCCATGGAGTTCTACAACAAGGTCAAGGCCCTCGCTGACACGCTGGCGTCCATTGGACAGCCGCTCACCGACTATGAGTTCAACTCCTTCATCGTCAACGGCCTCGACGAGGAGTATGATGGCTTGGTCGAGATCATCAACGAGCGGGGCAACTCGACGCCCATGATGGCACATGAGGTCTACTGATACGTCCAAAACTTATCTACTTTCCCGAACACTTTTGCTATTGTTTCTCCTCTAAACTTGTGTGATTTGGATACAACTAACATGGACTGACGCTATTTTCAACAGAATTACCTTGGTGTCTAGTTTTTGTGCAGAAAATCAACTATGAGAAAAAAATCCCAAAAAATATGCCAAAAATCCTATTTCACCAGAAGACTCACGGAGCCAAAACACGAGACGGAGTGGAGGCCTGAGGGGCCCACACCCTCCTTCCGCGCAGGTGGGCCCAGGCCGCGCCTGGAGGGGGTGTGGCTGCCCTAGGCACCCCCTCGGCCTCCCTCTTCACCTATAAGTTGCCTCTTGACCTAAAAACTCAAGGGGTCGATGTTTTTCCAGAAATAGTTCCGCTGCGTCGCCACCACCAGAAACCGCGATTCAAAACCAGAAACTCTGTTCTGGCACCCTGTCGGGACAAGTAATTTGGAGAGGATCATCGCCATCATCATCACCGATGCCTCTTCATCAACCATCCATGTTTCCCTCATCCATGAGTGAGTAATCCCTCGCTATAGGCTATGGGGATGGTAGGGATTGGATGAGTTCTATCATATAATCGAATAAGATTGTTAGGGAATGGTGCCTAGTATCTCTATTAGTGCTATTTGACTTTGTTGCAACTTGTTGTGCTTAATGCTTGTCACTATGGCCTGAGTGCCATGATCTCAAATATGAACTTATTATTTATCCATTATGATAGTATTGTTTGTGATTTTATCTGCAAGTTGTGTACATATATCATTGTCCGGATCCAAAGGCCCCGAAGTGACAGAAATTGGGATAACCTGAGGGGATGGCTGTGATGTGAGGATCACATGTGTTCACGGAGTGTTAATGTTTTGCTCTGGTGCTCTATTAATAGGAGTGCCTTAATTTCTAGTAGTTCTCTTGAGGCCCCACTGCAACGGGCTGGTAGGACAAAAGATGTTGTGCAAGTTCTCATTGCGAGCACACATGACTATATATGGAGCACATGCCTATGATTGTTTAGTAATTGGATGCTTTACCTTGTTTATCTGCAATTGCCCTAGGTCTTGAAGTTACATGTTTAGACTTGTCCATGCAACACCCGTCCATCCATCCATATGCCTGCCGCACTCATATCCTACTGTTTGCTACTACTGTTACTATTGCTCTTGTTCTGGTGTTGCTATTGCTTTGCTATTGCTACTATAAAACTGTTGCTACTGATAAACTTCTGTGAGAAAGAACTATTTCCAGGTGCAGCTGAATTGACAACTCAGTTGTTAAGGCTTATAAGTATTCTTTGTCTCCCCTTGTGTCGAATCAATAAATTGGTTAATACTACCCACGAAGACTGTTGTGATCCCCTATAATTGTGGGTCATCATCTACTCCCGCCTTCTCCTCACCGAGAAGCGCGTCGAGGCGTGCCACTCCAATCGCAACCGTGGAGGGGGCTCCTCCACGAACATTGTCTACAAGGGCAGTCGGCCCTCTTCGGGTGCCCCGTCATCCGCCTCAGTCAAGGGCCCGCGCCATCGACCCTATCTCCGTCCGGCCCCCCTTCGACGTTGTCTTCCAGCGGGGGTCGACGCTGCCAGCTGTGTGGTATTGAGGGGCACTGGGCCTCCAAGTGTGTAACACCCCTAGTTCTATTAATACTAATTAGGGTTTTGATTGTGCATTCATGAGCATCATATAATCTTGCTAAGATAAAAATTCAAACAAGATTAACTAAACCTTAAACCCTAGCTTCCTCTTTCTATTTGAAAATACTTTCAAAATGGTTTTAAATGTTTTGAAAGTACAAAAGGTATGGAGCCCAAGCAGTAACCAGGGCCCCTACAATGTTTCAAATGTTTACAAAGTGTTGCTGCTTTCAAAATACACAAAACAGATTTGTATTTGAAAGATACAAATAGAAAATCACAAAACAGAAAAGAAAAACAGTTTCTTTGGAAAAAACAGAACCATCCAGATCAACCAGGCCGCCCCATCTCTCTCCTCTCCCCTCCTGTCGCCCAGCGTAGTCCTCCACGGCCTAGCAGCGGCCCACCCGGGCCTGATACCTCTTCGCACCCTCTCACTGTCGTCTTCCTCCTTCGTCCAAGCTGCTCGGTGGCGACGCCCTCTCCGTCCGTCACTGATGCGCCATGATCCTTGTTGCTGCCGCCCCTGGAGAGGATAAGGACCACCCGAGCACGCCTCTCCCTCTCCCCTATCCTCTCATTCCCCCTAGTCTCGCTCCCTCTCTCGATTTTCCCCCTGCCCGAACCCTAACCGTCGTAGGCGCCGCTCGTCGTCGACATTTCCGGCCACCCCGAGACACACTGAGATGCCCTGCAGAACCAGCGTGCTCCCTTCGTCATCCCCCTGGAAGGAATCGATGCGGGGTGCCCGCAATCGGCCGTCCTGACCGCTTCTTCCCTGTCTCTGACAAGCTTCCCCACCGCCATAGCCGTCGACCTCGACCTTCCCCGGCCACGCTGACCCTTCCATCACGCTCCTGGTGAGCTTCTACCCCTCCCAGTGCCCTCTGTATCTCCCCTCGCGCTCTGTTTCGCTTCCGTGCCAAACGCCGTCGTGCTCCGCCGCCACACATGCTCGTCGGTGCTGCTCCGGCGACCCAAAATGGGTGGCACCACCACCGTTTGGCTCCTTGTAGCCTCGTGCATCCAACACACAAGACCATGCAGCCCCGCACGCCCTCTGTCGCCGTTCCCGCCACCGATCTGTCGCCCACCGCCGTGCTGGCGTCGGCATGACGTCAGCGACACGCGGTCAGCTCGGTCAAACCAGCTCTAGGTCCCACTTGCTGGCGTGGCTGCAAACGTGTCCTTGGTCCCTCATGTCAGCCTCACCGGCTAGGTTTAGCTGGGTGTAAAAAGTTTGTCCAGTTTCTTATATTTTCAGAAAGAGTATTATAAATGGTTTAAATAATTTCTAGAAATTGTGTAAATCTTGTTAATTCAATAACTAATTATCTGTAAGTCAGAAAAATACAAATAATATATCAAAGTATTCAGAAAAACGAGATCTATCTATCTAAGCTATAATCAAGCATTGATAATCAACTCACATGACAAATTTAATTAGATAAGCAAATGCACCCTCCCATATGCATTCGGGGTTTCTCCGAATTAGGGTTTGGACCCCTCGGACCCCGATTAAAATGACCAAGCATGTATAGGGTTCTAATTTCAATAACATTCAACTTGTCATATCAACATCCTTGTTTGAGCATTGCATAGATGCCATGTGTTGATTGTTTCTCTTTCTTTCCGATGTTTGGTTCTTCCCGTTAGAATACGATATCGGAATCGAGATCGAGTCCAAGAACAAAGATCAAGATCAAGACCATCGAAGGTCATAGATGAACAATGCCAAAAATATGAACCCTGGAGAGCTATATCCTTGTGGTTGTCGAACAAGTCAAGCTGATGAATCTGAAGATCTGTATCGGGTACCAACAGGAAAAGGCAAGCGAAACCCCACACATGATATAATCCTATGATTTCAAGCATCTTAAAATTCTTGCCATGTGCATACGATTCTAAAGTCTTTTATCGATAGATAGAGTAATCCTATCTGATGCATGTTTTCTTTGAACCTATATTCCCTGTTCCACTGTTCCTAGCATAACTAGGGTTTGGCTTTGTGATCGCTGCTAGAGCTAGTTTATCTTTTGTGCTTAGCGATGCTTTACTAGTTTTGCTGATTCACTTGGTTGATGGTTCCGAGCTTCGAATGAACCTAGTTGGACAGGAGAACGTGGTATGACAGGTGATGTGAGTTAAACATGCTAAGGATTGTATGGCAGGCCACGCGGGTTGTGGTTTTTGCAGTCCCATACTTTCCACCCTTAGGACCCGAGGTTCTTGCCTCTTGAACCAAGACGAGCGTACAACCACACGGGGGTCTATGGGGACCCCCTTGACCCCAACTTGCCTAGTCTGATCCATCAGTCCGTAGTTTGAAGATTTATTCGACACCCGCATGGAAAAAGGTTTTGGAAAATGGATCAAGCATATAGGACGTGGCCGGGTGAAGGATGTTCGGCATTGAACTGGATCCCGGTACACAGAGTCGAGGACCGCCTGGGAGTATAGCCAACTACCGCAGCCGGGATCCCTTCTGGTGACTCATGGATTAGGCAAAAGTAAGGGAAAGGTTTCGGTCGATCACCCTCTATCAGCACACCAAGGAAGTATGTCATGTGACGCTAAGAGTCGGTCGACGCGTGTGGGTAAAGTTGTAAACCCCTTCAGGGTATTAATATTTTTGAAAAGCCGTGTCCACGGTTATGGACGATTTGGGAATGGACGTGGGATCATAGAGAAGAATAACCTAATCGTAAAACTTGGCAAGATAAAGTGTACTTAAGGATGCTTCCTCTTGGGTACGAGGGGGTGATCCTCGATGAGGTTCGATGATGACTTGGTGGATATCAAAAGATGATGATCAATATCTTGGAGATGTCGCTTTCTTATCCCCTTTTAAAACACTCTTGTTAGACGAGCTTCTTCTCCCTCTTGTTTTACGAAACAAATATGGCTTTATGCAAAACAACTCCACCAGCCATAAGTCTTGCGGAGTACACCCTGTACTCACCCTTGATTCGTTGATATTTTTGCAGCAGAGTACGTGTTACCATAGAAGATGAGTTTGGTACGGCATCGACATCGACGAGTAGTTTGGAGTTCCCGGCCGGCAGCCGAGAATCTATGGAATGGGACGTCATCGTTATGCTTCAGGCCTCTTAGGCCATTTGTTAAGTTTGCTATACTTAATAGCATAATTTGCCTACCGTTGTTTGATGTTTATGGTCAGTGACCTCTGCTTGTAATATTTTGGTTCTTCGCTCAGTTATGAGCTTGCTGTAGTAATTTTTGTGTCGTAGGGTCACTGATGTGTTACCGATTCTTCACTGGATATTCTCGAGCTCAAGGTTAAGCTTATTTCAGACAGAGGTCTGGGATTTGTTTAGCCCTGATCCCGGGGGTGTCACAGGTTTTGGTATCAGAGCAGTACCGACTGTAGGAAACCCTTTCTATTGGTCGATGTTGAGTCTAGTGCTTATGAAAACTATTTTCAAAGATGAAAAATTATGTGCAAAAACTCTGGTATGCTTCTTTTCTTCTTATCCAATTTCGCTCTAATTCTGGGTCATCTTATCTCATGTTGATTTGGAAAAGATTTGCTACCTCGTCTCATCTTTCAAAGTTAGGTGCCTCCTCACGCATGTCGGTTCTTAACCAGTTGACCTAGTGTTGAGTTCTATAGAGTTAGTTGTGTGTGTTTCTTGATCCCCTAGTTCTGTTTCTTCTGAGAGATTTCTTTCTATCATAATCTCTCTATTTTATGGGTCCACAACATCATGTTGATGGTTCTACAGTGTTCTGTTCTAGGCTTCGTGGTATCCTTTCGCTTCGTGTGCCTCCTTTTATTTGTTCAGGTACTTCAGAAGTTGTTTCTCCTTTTGGAAGCTACCTCGTGATTACTACCTTGTAGTGTACTCTTTTCACTCAAGTAGTAACTACTTCTTTCTCGGGTTTTAACCCTTGGACTTGAACCTAAGATCCCCGATTGTGCTGGATTTTGGTGTTGTGAATCTTGTACATGAAGCTAACCTTTAACCCAAGATCCATCGTTGACCCCTATGGTTAATGTTCACACATTACCTCGGGATGGCTAGTACCTTCTAGTATAGCCTTCAAGCTTGTGGATATTGTCTCTATTGAACAAGTGACGATAAAGGACTTCCCCTACCACATGCTATGGCAGATGTTCTTTAATGGAACCAAATAGATCACGACAAGAGTGCTCCTCGTGAGTCCTACTTCTATACTCGTGACTCTACCACACCTTACCTATTCTATGCATTGGTTTTCGGAAGGTTGATAATCTATGCATCCACATCTCGGGATTCCAACCTAAGCATGTTCCTTTCTCCTTGTTGTTTTCCGGCCTTTGTCTATCAGTTGGTAGCCAAGTAGTAAATGTGCATCGGTGTCTTTCGATGCAAGATACTCTTGTGGTCTGTCGAGACAAACCATTTCGGGATGTCAGGAGAAACAAACTCCAGTACCTCGTCATTTCTAAGACCAGTTCAAAGTGTTGTAATACGCAGATCAAGAGGCATTGATTAGCTTCTTTCTATTCTACCTTAAAGTGTCACACTCTTTTATACTAAGAGGTCATGCTGAGTTTCAGGACCCCTTAATGAAGTGATGCTTTTACACATATTTACCCACCCTTCCCCGAGCTCTCATGCTCGTGAATGATGCGTATGCGTAATAATGTGGTCATATGAGATTCTTAGCAATTCTCAAGACTTTGAACTTCAAGGACATTTGTGCCATTCTTAGCGTGATTGGTTAATCCTATCACTAAGCAAAGGATGATTGTGCTACCAAGTCCGATATTCTGGTACACCCTCTTCAGTCAAAGAGTTAGGCTCATGCCGAAGCTCTGAGACTATGTCATCTTACCTTACCAAGCAAGTTTCCCTCTTGAACTAAGTGACATATCGGTGGTCTGTGATATTCTAGATGTCTACTAGAAGTATCGCCATGTTGCCACATGACCGTGTTGTCAAGTTCTTGAGCAAGCAATTTTGTTGAATTGCTCCTTTCTCAAAGGATCCGTACTGGATACCCATGAACAAGTTGGTTGAGCTTAAACAACAACTTGGAGAGTTGTAAGACAAAAGTTCCATCCAACTCAGTTCCTTTTTAAAGGTATATCTAGTTGTGTTCGTGTTGAAGCAAGATAGTAACTCCTTTGTGGATATGTTATCTTTCCTGCCTTTGATTTGATTTGGGCTATCGTCAAATCAAACTTAGTTCCAAGGACTATCTCATGGTGTATTTATTTGTGATGTCTCACCTAAGTGCATCTTCTTATCCACTGGTCTGACTAATGTCTATGCCTTATTCATGGAACATATGAGTCCATCTTAATGGAGTGTATAGATAAGTTTGTTATTGAGCCCATCAGTGACATCCTTATCTTCTCCATGTTATATGAGATTCATGTGGAACCGTTAGCATTAATGTTGGAAACTTTTGAGAACCATCTTCGTGCCATCTCGAAGTATGTGTTCTGGATGTTAGAAGTAACCTTCTCCGATCCACGTGCAAATGTGGAAAGATGTCGCCATGGATTCGAGTAGAGTTATCATTGCTTCCTCGGGAACCATTTTAAGTTAGTCAAGCATGTGCGAAGAACTCTTCATATGGTAGTATGATACTTTCACATATCGAGAAGATCCTCCAAGCATCTTAAGCCGCTGACCGATTTGTCATGGAAGATAAGAAGTCCAACAAAACTTCTATATCATCCTAAATGTTTCCTAAACAGGATTCAGTTGTGTTTCGTTGCAAACAATTCATGTAGATGCAATCATCTTTTGATAACTTGCTAATACATGTGTTTCGCAATCTAGCTCGTCTTTTGGAGCTTGACATTGAAGTCCATGTCTTGAGAATCTAGTGACTTTACCTCTGTGGTAAATGTTGCACACTTTCTATTCGGACAAGCTGAGTCTGAAGTATCTCTCCACCTAACCAAAGCTGAATCTCAAGCAGCAATGATGGTTGGTGTTCCTCAAGGTTTTGATATAGGTCTCCCTATACATCTGGCAAGATTAATGTAATGGTTGGCACAATCAGCCGGAAGACCTATTGCCATAATATCTTGATTCAGTAAGAACAACCACTCTTCATGAGGCTTCTTCTATGATTTATTATAGGAGTTGTGATTATGGTTTCCTTTGTATCCGAAGTCTGACCTTTACTTGATGACTGATTGAAGGCTTGTCAGAAGTCTACTATCGGTGTTTCAAACATCAAGGATAACATTTAAAGTAGTGTTGCTAAATGTTTCTCGGTCGATCCTCCAGACCCTTTTTCATTGGCAAGCATCATGTTATGCCAAGTACTTGGAGTCTGAGAATGAAGTTTCTTTCTTCTTGTGTCACCAGGATTTTTTTTTAACTATTCATCTGGTAGTGTAAAGTGATATCATGATCTTTGGCAAGGATTTTGATAGTCCTGGATGAATAAAGAGTTTCCTTTCTGCTTTCTTAAAACATGTTCAAAGAGAGACCATGATTTTGGTAATCAATAGTTTGTCTTGTTACATGTACCTTGTGACTCTTACAAGTCCTCTCCACCAAAACACCTTTCTGTCTTGGCCTTCTGTTAATGACCCTTCTGTGTAAAAAGTAGTTCAACAGCTCGGTTTTGTTGATATCTATCTTTTCCAACTATAAAGCTCTATTAAGTTGTTTAGTAGAGGTTTATCTCTCGAAGTCTGTGTTCCTTTCCATCTGTTGGAAGTTTCCTTCCCTCAAAATTCAAAAACTCTTCTGCAAGCTCCATGGTCTCAATCCTTATGAAGACAAGCTATCTGTCACCTTGAAAACCATCTCCTTTGGTTTCCTCCTTTACCTTGGTGTGTTTCATGTTGTTGGCTTTAGAGATGTTCATGAAACATCTATCCATGAGTTAATCATGAGATAATCATTTTGTGGTTCTGTGTCATTCCCTCTTATCTTTAGTGTGAGTAGCCACCTCGAAGATTACGAAGCGCTTCATCCACTCGTCATGGTGGCATGGATCAACCTCTTCGAGAAGATCGTCAAAGTTTAGTGTGACCCTGTTCCTTCTATCTTCCTACCTAGGATTTCAGGTCGAGATTCTTTTAAGGGGGATAGAATTGTAACACCCCTAGTTCTATTAATATTAATTAGGGTTTTGATTGTGCATTCATGAGCATCATATAATCTTGCTAATATAAAAATTCAAACAAGATTAACTAAACCTTAAACCCTAGCTTCCTCTCTCTATTTGAAAATACATTCAAAATGGTTTTAAATATTTTGAAAGTACAAAAGGTATGGAGCCCAATCAGTAACCAGGGCCCCTACAATGTTTCAAATGTTTACAAAGTGTTGATGCTTTCAAAATACACAAAACAGATTTGTATTTGAAAGATACAAATAGAAAATCAGAAAACATAAAAGAAAAATAGTTTCTTTGGAAAAAACAGAGCCATCCAGATCACCCAGGCCGGCCCATCTCTCTCCTCTCCCCTCCTGTCGCCCAGCGTAGTCCTCTGTGGCCCAGCAGCGGCCCACCCGGGCCCGATACCTCTTCGCACCCTCTCCCTGTCGTCTTCCTCCTCCGGCCAAGCTGCTCGGTGGCGACGCCCTCGCCGTCCATCACCGATGCACCATGATCCGCGCTGCCGCCGCCCCTGGAGAGGATAAGGACCACCCCGAGCACGCCTCTCCCTCTCCCCTATCCTCTCATTCCCCCTAGGCTCGCTCCCTCTCTCGATTTTCCCCTGGCCAAACCCTAAACATCGCAGGCGTCGCTCGTCGTCGACATTTCTGGCCACCCCGAGACACAATGAGATGCCCTCGAGAACCAGCGTGCTCCCTTTGGCATCCCCTGGAAGGAATCGATGTGGGGTGCCCGTAATCTGCCGTCCCGACCGCTTCTTCCCCGTCTCCGACAAGCTTCCCCACCGCCATAGCCGTCGACCTTGACCTTCCCGGTCACGCTGACCCTTCCATCACGCTCCTGGTGAGCTTCTGCCCCACCCAGTTCCCTCTGTATCTCCCCTCGCACTCTGTTTCTCTTCCGTGCCGAACGCCGTCGTGCTCCACCGCTAGACATGCTCGACGGCACTGCTCCGATGACCCAAAAGGGGTGGCGCCACCACCGTTTGGCTCCTTGCAGCCTCGTGTATCCAACACACACGACCATGTAGCCCTGCGTGCCCTCTGTCGCCGTTCCCGCCGCTGATCTATCGCCCACCGCCGTGCTGGCGTCGGCATGACGTCACCGACACGCGGTCAGCCTGGTTAAACCAGCTCTAGGTCCCACTTGCTGGTGTGGCTGCAGACGTGTCCTTGGGCCCTTCTGTCAGCCTCACCGGCTAGGTTTAGCTGGGTGTAAAAAGTTTGTCCAGTTTCTTATATTTTCAGAAAGAGTATTATAAATGGTTTAAATAATTTCCAGAAATTGTTTAAATCTTGTTAATTCAATAACTAATTATCTGTAAGTCAGAAAAATACAAATAATATATCAAAATGTTCAGAAAAATGAGATCTATTTATCTAAGCTATAATAAAGCATTGATAATCAACTTACATGACAAGTTTAATTAGATAAGCAAATGCACCCTCCCATATGCATTCGGGGTTTCTCCGAATTAGGGTTTGGACCCCTCGGACCCCGATTAAAATGACCAAGCACGTTTAGGGTTCTAATTTCAATAACATTCAACTTGTCATATCATCATCCTTGTTTGAGCATTGCATAGATGCCATGTGTTGATTGTTTCTCTTTCTTTCCGATGTTTGGTTCTTCCCGGTAGAATACGATATCGGAATCGAGATCGAGTCCAAGACCGAAGATCAAGATCAAGACCATCGAAGGTCATAGATGAACAATGCCAACAAGATGAACCCTGGAGAGCTATATCCTTGTGGTTGTCGAACAATTCGAGCTGATGAATCTGAAGATCTGTATCGGGTACCAACAGGAAACGGCAAGCGAAACCCCACACATGATATAATCCTATGATTTCAAGCATCTTAAAATTCTTGCCATGTGCATACGATTCTAAAGTCTTTTATCGATGGAGAGAGTAATCCTATCTGATGCATGTTTTCTTCGAACCTATATTCCCTGTTCCACTGTTCCTAGCATAACTAGGGTTTGGCTTTGTGATCGCTGCTAGAGCTAGTTTATCTTTTGTGCTTAGCCATGCTTTACTAGTTTTGCTGATTCACTTGGTTGATGGTTCCAAGCTTCGAATGAACCTAGTTGGACATGAGAACGTGGTATGACAGGTGATGTGAGTTAAACATGCTAAGGATTGTATGGCAGGCCACACGGTTTGTGGTTTTTGCAGTCCCATACTTTCCACCCTTAGGACCCGAGGTTCTTGCCTCTTGAACCAAGACGAGCGTACAACCACACGGGGGTCTATGGGGACCCCCTTGACCCCAACTTGCCTAGTCTGATCCATCAGTCCGTAGTTTGAAGATTTATTCGACACCCGCATGGAAAAAGGTTTTGGAAAATAGATCAAGCATATAGGACGTGGCCAGGTGAAGGATGCTCGGCATTGAACTGGATCCCGGTACACAGAGTCGAGGACCGCCTGGGAGTATGGCCAACTACTGCATCCGGGAGCTCTTCTGGTGACTCATGGATTAGGCAAAAGTAAGGGAAAGGTTTCGGTCGATCACCCTCTATCAGCACACCAAGGAAGTATGTCATGTGACGCTAAGAGTCGGTCGACGCGTGTGGGTAAAGTTGTAAACCCCTTCAGGGTATTAATATTTTCGAAAAGCCGTGTCCACGGTTATGGACGATTTGGGAATGGACGTGGGATCATAGAGAAGAATAACCTAATCGTAAAACTTGGCAAGATAAAGTGTACTTAAGGATGCTTCCTCTTGGGTACGAGGGGGTGATCCTCGATGAGGTTCGATGATGACTTAGTGGATATCAAAAGATGATGATCAATATCTTGGAGATGTCGCTTTCTTATCCCCTTTTAAAACACTCTGATTAGACGAGCTTCTTCTCCCTCTTGTTTTACAAAACAAAGATGGCTTTATGAAAAACAACTCCACCATCCATAAGTCTTGCGGAGTACACCCTGTACTCACCCTTGATTCGTTGATATTTTTGCAGCAGTGTACGTGTTACCATAGAAGATGAGTTTGGTACGGCATCGACATCGACGAGTAGTTTGGAGTTCCCGGCCAGCAGCCTAGAATCTATGGAATGGGACGTCATCGTTATGCTTCAGGCCTCTTAGGCCATTTGTTAAGTTTGCTATACTTAATAGCATAATTTGCCTTCCGTTGTTTGATGTTTGTGGTCAGTGACCTCTGCTTGTAATATTTTGGTTCTTCTCTCAGTTATGAGCTTTCTATAGTAATTTTTGTGTCGTAGGGTCACTGATGTGTTACCGATTCTTCACTGGATATTCTCGAGCTTAAGGTTAAGCTTATTTCAGACGGAGGTCTGGGATTTGTTTAGCCCTGATCCCGGGGGTATCACAAAGTGCCACCGCCACTTCCAGAAAAGTTTCCTCGGTCTCGACAATGACGGCAAGGATGCGCGTAATAATGCGCGCCAAGCGGCTATGGCCGATCGTCTGGCGCCGCCCCCAAAGCCCCAGGCGAACCTTGGACAAACTCAGTCCTACTCCGTTGACCCATATTGGTACATGGACTCGGGGGGCAACGGAGCACATGGCGAATGAGATGGGGAAGCTCCACACCTGAGAGCCATATCACAGGTCCGACAAGGTCTACACCGCCAATGGAGCAGGTATGCACATCTCCCATGTTGGTCAAGCATCTCTTCTCACTAGTCATGCCAATAGGAGTCTCCAACTTCGCAATACTATTCAAGTACCATCTGTGACGCGTAATCTTCTTTTAATTCCTAGACTCACCCATGACAATAATGTGTTTTGTAAATTTCACCAGTTTGATCTTTTTATTAAGGATCGGGAAACGAGGGACGTGCTCCTTAGTGGGCGTCTGTGTCAGGGCCTCTATCGTCTAGAGCATCCCGGGGGTCTCTCGTGTTTTCAGTGGAGTTCGCATTTCGTCTTCACAGAGGCATGCTCGCCTTGGTCATCTTGCCACTCCTATCGTTCGTCATGTTTTGCGTTGTCATGAGCTTCCTATCATGCCTAGTGATAAAGATGTAGCAGTGTGTGATGCTTGTCAGCAGGGTAAGAGACATCAACTTCCCTTTTCGGAGTCTAGTCGTGAGGTGAAACATCCTCTAGAACTTGTGTTTTCAGATGTCTGGGGCCCTGCCCAAACCTCTGTTAGTGGTCATAATTATTATATCAGTTTTGTTGATGCTTACAGTCGCTTTACCTGGCTTTATCTTATTAAGCGTAAATCTAATGTGTTCGATATTTTTGTTCAGTTTCAAAAACATGTTGAACGTCTTCTCAAGCATAAAATTGTTCATGTTCAATCGGATTGGGGTGGTGAATATCGCAACCTCAACTCCTTTTTCCAGTCGCTTGGGATCGCTCACCGTTTAGCATGTCCTTATACACATCAGCAGAATGCCTCCATAGAATGTAAGCATCGTCATATCGTTGAAACTGGTCTTACTCTTTTGGCCCATGCATCGGTTCCGTTTCGGTTTTAGAGTGATGCCTTTACCACTGCATGTTTTCTCATCAATCGTACTCCCACATGTGTTCTAGACATGAAGACTCCTATTGAACTCCTTCTTAATGAACAACATGATTATACATTTTTTAAAGTGTTTGGGTGCGCTTGATGGCCGCATCTTCGTCCATACAATAAATGCAAGCTGGAATTTCGGTCCAAAAAGTGTGACTTTCTTGGCTATAGTTCCCTTCATAGAGGCTACAAATGTCTTCATGTTTCCACTAATCGTGTTTATATATCTCGGGATATCGTGTTTGATGAGCATGTTTTTCCCTTTGCCAAACTCTCTATGTCCACCGACGAACCTCCATCCATACATTCATCCTCCATTGCCTCTGACCAATTTGATGATTTGCATACTCTCATGTATTGTTGCCTAACCACGGTGCAGGCACTGGACACGGGGCTCGTTCAGAAATTTTGGAGGCACCAGCATCTCCATTGCCGTCGTCATCCGACGGGCACGTCGATCCGCCCGTGCTCCTGCATGGCCTCGGACATCGTGCCCATGCTCGCCCGGCCTCGCCCCCTGCCGCTGGACCAGCCTCGCCGAGTCCCCGGCCTTCCACGCCGGTCTCGCCTACGTCGCCTTTGCCTGGGCTGTCTCCCTCGCCGAGTAGCCCAGCCCCTGCGACTCCATTGGCGGGCTCCGGCTCGCCTTCCTCGATGCCCAACGCATCGCCTTGCAGCGTGTCGCTCAGCCCCTCGCTGGCTGGGCCATTGCTATCACCATCGCCCAGCCCTTCGCCGGCTAGGCCCTCTCTATCGCCGTAACCCATCCCATCGTCAGCCGCACCTTAGACCTCTACGGCTCCTGTACTGCAACCCCATACGCGCAGTCGCAGTGGAATCCATCGCCCCAAGGAGCACACTGACGGCACAATTGCTTGGCATGCTGTGTGTATGACTGCTGCTATTGCGGATCCATCTTTCGAGCCCCGCATGTACCAGGCTGCTATGAGTATTTCTCATTGGAGAGGGGCTATGGAACATGAATATCACACTCTTATTCGCAATGAGACGTGGACTTTTATTCCTCCACCACCGCGAGTTAATGTGATTGATTCTAAATGGGTCTTCAAAGTGAAGAAACATTCTGATGGGTCTATTGAGCGCTACAAATCGCGTCTTGTTGCTAAAGGATTTTGGCAATGTTATGGTCTTGACTATGAAGAAACCTTCAGTCTAGTGGTCAAGCCTACTACCATCAGAATTCTTCTATTTATTTCCGTCACTCGAGGTTGGTCTCTTCGTCAGCTTGATGTGCAGAATGCCTTCCTTCATGTTGTGCTGGAGGAGGAAGTTTATATGCGACAGCCGTCTGGGTTTTTTGATCCTGATCATATTTGTCGTCTTACCAAAGCACTGTATGGCTTGAAGAAAGCTCCTCCCGGCATGCCCCTCTTGATACAGCTCTTCGTGCTCATGATTTTGCACCGTCCACTACTAATTCATCGCGGTTTCTTCTACAGAAGCCTGAGGTCACTATGTACTTGTTGGTCTATGTGGATGATATTACTTTGGTCAGCTCCTCTCATTCAGATGTCGATGCTCTTGTTCACTCTCTTGGTGCTGATTTTGTCGTCAAGGATCTTGGGAAGCTCCATTACTTTCTTGGTGTGGAGGTTGCTTCTCGTACTGATGGACTTGTTCTGATACAAAATAAGTATTCATTGGACTTGTTGCAGCGGGCCGGGATGCTTCAGTGCAAGACGACTACTACGCCTATGTCTACCACTCACAAGATTACTATTGTTGATGGTGAGCTTCTGTCTTCTGCTGATGCGACGGAGTACATGAGTATTGTTGGTGGTCTCTGGTATTTGACGATCACAAGACCAGATATATCTTATGCTGTCAACAGAGTTTGTCAGTATCTCCAGACGCCTCGCGACACTCATTGGTCAGTTGTTAAGCGTATCTTGCGCTATGTCCGTCTGACAGTGTCTCATGGGCTGCATATACGGCCGAACCCCTCTGGGTTCTTCTTGGCGTATTCTGATGCGGACTAGACTGGCAGTCCGGATGACAGGCGATCCATGGGGGGCTATGCTGTGTTCTTTGGCTCTAATTTGATCGTCTGGAGTGCTCGGAAACAGGCTACTATCTCACGTAGCAGTACTGAAGCCGAGTATAAGGCTGTGTCTAATGCTAATACAGAGATTATTTGGGTACAGTCTTTGCTTCAGGAGTTGAGTATATCTCAACCGCAGCCTCCTATCCTTTGGTGTGATAACAACGGTGCTACATATCTTTCTGCAAATCCGCTATTCCATGCACGAATGAAACACATTGAAGTTGACTATCACTTTGTATGGGAACATGTGTCACAGAAGCAACTATAGATCAGGTTCATCTCCTCTAAGGATCAACTTGCAGACATCTTCACCAAGCCGTTGGCTCTACCACAGTTTGAGGCCTGTAGGCGCAACCTTACCCTTCTAGATTCTTTAGGAAGTGGCTAAGATTGAGGGAGGGTGTTAGACTATGTATAGCTTCTGTATTGTGTATGTGTATTGTACCACTTGTAACACATCCATTATATATATGTGATAGGCCATCCCGTTGAGGGTTGAGCCGGTTCCCCCAATTCTATTGTCTGACATACTTGGTCCCCGCCATAGGCGCCCTCCACCGCCCGTGGCAAACCTAACATCGTCGGTGCCACCGCCAGCTCATACAACCCCGCTCGTGTCATGTTCATGTCGGCGAGGCGTCGCCTCCGCTACCGCCAACGACGAAAGGAAGGCCCGAAGCGACCAAGCTCCCTGGCCGCTCCCGCGGCGGCGGCTGTCCAAAAGCCGGTGAAGAAGGCGGTTGTCAAGCACCCGACCACTCACGCACGACCTCCTGCTCCGACGGCCAGCACTTCACAACAGCCTGCACCGCCGACGGCGCCATCGGCCGGGGCACGTTTCAGCGCGCCCAACCTGCTTGACCAAATGAGAACAAGGTACAAAATTGCCTCTTTTTCATACTCCAATGTAGATAGACGTAGAAAATGATGTGTTTGTGCAATTGGATTGTAGTGTGGACGATGAAACATTTATGGCACAAATGAATGGTGGCTCTTCTTTCTCACCCTCAAACTTGGATGAACAAAATGGTGAATAAGAAGAGGAGTTTGGAGTGGATGAGCATGGTGAGGTTTTGGTTGGACCGCCAAGAGGTAGGACGGCCAACTACACCACGGAAAAAGAT
This sequence comes from Avena sativa, assembly GCA_916181665.1. Taxonomy (NCBI): domain Eukaryota; kingdom Viridiplantae; phylum Streptophyta; class Magnoliopsida; order Poales; family Poaceae; genus Avena; species Avena sativa. Next base: position 145,716,581 of record OV702283.1, on the reverse strand, counting down.
AGGTTGCTTTGCCAAAATTGGTTGCATGTTGGCATGGACCCGGCGACCGGCACGAACCAAAGAATAAATATCTATTAGGCGAGAATGAAGGAGTACTTTGATGCACACAACACAAGTGGCAATGAGTATACCGATCGCCTGGGCTGTCTCCCTCGCCGAGTAGGCTAGCCCCTGCGACTCCATTGGCGGGCTCCGGCTCGGCTTCCTCGATGCCCAACGCATCGCCTTGCAGCGTGTCGCTCAGCCCCTCGCTGGCTGGGCCATTGCTATCACCATCGCCCAGCCCTTCGCCGGCTAGGCCCTCTCTGTCGCCGTAACCCATCCCATTGTCATCCGCACCTTCGACATCTATGGCTCCTGTACTGCAACCCCATACGCGCAGTCGCAGTGGAATCCATCGCCCCAAGGAGCGCACTGACGGCACAATTTCTTGGCATGCTGTGTGTATGACTGCAGCTATTGCGGATCCATCTTTCGAGCCCCGCACGTACGAGGCTGCTATGAGTATTTCTCATTGCAGAGGGGCTATGGAACATGAATATCATACTCTTATTCGCAATGAGACGTGGACTTTTATTCCTCCACCACCGCGAGTTAATGTGATTGATTCTAAATGGGTCTTCAAAGTGAAGAAGCATTCTGATGGGTCTATTGAGCGCTACAAAGCGCGTCTTGTTGCTAAAGGATTTCGGCAATGTTATGGTCTTGACTATGAAGACACCTTCAGTCCAGTGGTCAAGCCTACTACCATCAGGATTCTTCTATTTATTTCCGTCACTCGAGGTTGGTCTCTTCGTCAGCTTGATGTGCAGAATGCCTTCCTTCATGTTGTGTTGGAGGAGGAAGTTTATATGCGACAGCCGTCTGGGTTTTTTGATCCTGATCATATTTGTCGTCTTATCAAAGCACTGTATGGCTTGAAGCAAGCTCCTCCTGGCATGCCCCTCTTGATACAGCTCTTCGTGCTCATGATTTTGCACCGTCCACTGCTAATTCATCGCGGTTTCTTCTACAGAAGCCTGAGGTCACTATGTACTTGTTGGTCTATGTGGATGATATTATTTTGGTCAGCTCCTCTTAGTCAGATGTCGATGCTCTTGTTCACTCTCTTGGTGCTGATTTTGTCGTCAAGGATCTTGGGAAGCTCCATTACTTTCTTGGTGTGGAGGTTGCTTCTCGTGCTGATGGACTTGTTCTGATGCAAAAGAAGTATTCATTGGACTTGTTGCAGCGGGCCGGGATGCTTCAGTGCAAGACGACTACTACGCCTATGTCTACCACTCACAAGATTACTATTGTTGATGGTGAGCTTCTGTCTTCTGCTGATGCGACGGAGTACAGGAGTATTGTTGGTGGTCTCTGGTATTTGACGATCACAAGACCAGATATATCTTATGCTGTCAACAGAGTTTGTTAGTATCTCCAGACGCCTCGCGACACTCATTGGTCAGTTGTTAAGCGTATCTTGCGCTATGTCCGTCTGACAGTGTCTCATGGGCTGCATATACGGTCGAACCCCTCTGGGTTATTCTCGGCGTATTCTGATGCGGACTAGACTGGTAGTCCGGATGACAGGCGATCCACGGGGGGCTATGCTGTGTTCTTTGGCTCTAATTTGATCGTCTGGAGTGCTCGGAAACAGGATGCTATCTCACGTAGCAGTACTGAAGCCGAGTATAAGGCTGTGTCTAATGCTAATGCAGAGATTATTTGGGTATAGTCTTTGCTTCAGGAGTTGAGTATATCTCAACCGCAGCCTCCTATCCTTTGGTGTGATAACAACGGTGCTACATATCTTTCTGCAAATCCGCTATTCCATGCACGAATGAAACACATTGAAGTTGACTATCACTTTGTATGGGAACATGTGTCACAGAAGCAACTATAGATCAGGTTCATCTCCTCTAAGGATCAACTTGCAGACATCTTCACCAAGCCGTTGGCTCTACCACAGTTTGAGGCCTGTAGGCGCAACCTTACCCTTCTAGATTCTTTAGGAAGTGGCTAAGATTGAGGGAGGGTGTTAGACTATGTATAGCTTCTGTATTGTGTATGTGTATTGTACCACTTGTAACACACTCATTATATATATGTGATAGGCCACCCCGTTGAGGGTTGAGCCGGTTCCCCCAATTCTATTGTCTGACATACTTGGTCCCCGCCATAGGCGGCCTCCACCGCCCGTGGCAAACCTATCGTCGTCAGTGCCACCGCCAGCTCATACAACCCCGCTCGTGTCATGTTCATGTCGGCGAGGCGTCGCCTCCGCTACCGCCAACGACGAAAGGAAGGCTCGAAGCGACCAAGCTCCCTGGCCGCTCCCGCGGCGGCGGCTGTCCAAAAGCCGGTGAAGAAGGCGGTTGTAAAGCACCCGACCACTCACGCGCGACCTCCTGCTCCGACGGCCAGCACTTCACAGCAGCCTGCGCCGCCGGCGGCGCCATCGGCCGGGGCACGTTTCAGCGCGCGCAACCTGCTTGACCAAATGAGAACAAGGTACAAAATTGCCTCTTTTTCATACTCCAATGTAGATGGACGTCGAAAATGATGTGTTTGTGCAATTGGATTGTAGTGTGGACGATGAAACATTTATGGCACAAATGAATGGTGGCTCTTCTTTCTCACCCTCAAACTTGGATGAACAAAATGGTGAATAAGAAGAGGAGTTTGGAGTGGATGAGCATGGTGAGGTTTTGGTTGGACCAGCAAGAGGTAGGACGACCAACTACACCACAGAAAAAGATAGGTTGCTTTTCCAAAATTGGTTGCATGTTGGCATGGACCCGGCGACCGGCACGGACCAAAGAATAAATACCTATTAGACGAGAATGAAGGAGTACTTTGATGCACACAACACAAGTGGCAATGAGTATACTGATCGTTCTCTTCGGTCCCGATGGAGGATCATCAACACCGATTGTCAAAAAATGGGCGGGCGCTTTGGCGGGTGTTGATGCAATCAATCCAAGTGGGACGAGTGATGTGGATGGGGTAAGTTGATTGACTCAATCCATGTGGTTATGCATCTTGTTGTTGTATGTATTAATCATTCTTGTCTTCTTATTATGTGTAGATGACCATAGCTAAAAATTGGTTCAAGGATGAGGGGAAGAAAAACAAGAAGGGAAAGAATATTCTAGGAATCCATTTGTATTGGCCCATTGCTATGACGAGCTCAAAGATGAGGAGAAGTGGAAGAGCCGTGATGGAATGGACGTGCACACAAAAGGGATAAATGCAACCGCCGAAGCTGCCACTATCATAGATGATGATGCATCAAGTGATGACAATAAGAAGATAAACTCTACTCCACACTCGGTAGCCAACACAATAAGGCCCTTGCTTGGAAAAAAGGGGGCCAAAGAAATGAGGGGGACAATGGTGGCCGCAAGGCAACAAGAAAACGAGGATAAGAAGTTGGCTAGGAGCTTGGAGGCCAAGGCGTGGAGGGTGGCATTGGAGGAGAGGATGGCGACCGTGGATGAGAGAAAGTTGGCATTGGAGGAGAAGAAGTGGCCAATGAGGGGCATCAGCGCCTAGTGGAAAAGGAGAGGGAGCTTTTTTCAAAGGACATTACTAACATGAATGAAAGGCAAAAAAAGTACATAAACCTTTTTCGTGATGAAGTGTCGGCCAAAAAAATAATAATGGCAAACTACTTGAAGGCCCAAAGCGAAGGGATGAATGCACCTATAAGTGGCTTTGGCGGCATGGGTGGCTTTGGTGGCATGTCAGTGCCACAGGGGGATTCATGGCCTTCTTGATGGATCCAACACCTACTACCAATGTTGATGCTCACAACACCGTCGAAGACTATGACGATGTTGAAAAATGATGTGTTTGTGTGTGTTTGAGTCATATTTGTGTTAAACTTGATTGTGTACAATTATCCTTTGCATTTAAACTATGACATGAATTTGAACTATGCTATCTAGGTTGAGATGTGGAGATTTTAGAGCTATTTGTTGTGGAATTTTTCTGATTTGGTTGATCCTTGTTGATCATTGTTGATTGTGAAAAACAGCTTGCGTCGGCGCCGCACGCTGCATTTTAGCGCCTTCACTAGGGAAGGGTTTTTCCCTCGCGTCCGCCCGCGAAATTTTAGCGCCTCCGGTGAAGGACAAGGGGTCGTCGCGCGCTAAAAAAAATTCAGCACTCCAAACCACTTTTAGCGCGTCACCGTACAGCGTCTCGGCTGGAGTTGCTCTTAGTGAGACTGACTGCCTCCATGCATTGCTATCTACGGCTCGAAGGCAAGCAGTAAACAAATGAAAGAAGTGAGATACTGGAGCGGAACAAACGAAGCGTGCCAGCACCGGGCCAGAACAGCATATGGTTCTTTGAGAGATTCCACACAGATCGTTGGTTGTAGATGGCTAGTTTCCTCTGTTATAGTTAGCCTTGTCGTGCACTCTGTTTTCTGAACTTTCGGCAACTCTGAACTTTGGTGTTGTATTGTCACTTTGTTCGCCAGGTTCGCTGTTTAAGTCGGACCAAAAGTCTTTGAAAGCCAGAAAAGTGCTTCTGCACGTTGAAGCAAAGTAGCGAGTGCGTGTGCTCCCGATTGACCACGATCTGGTTGCGTTGGATGGCGCATGACAGGAGGATCGTGGGTGATATTTTCAGTCAGTCTGTTGGGGACTGCAGTGTTCTGAATAAAAGAACGAATCATATAAAAGACGCAGGTTAATGTCCCAAAACCCTCTGGCGTTCGTGTCTGTTCGTCGTTCCACTGTGATTTGCGTTGTGTAACTACTGATTTAGCTGCAGGCCGCTGGTCTGAATTTTTCATCCTTGCAATGTCTTGCGTCTAGTGCTGGTGAAAGCGATGCTGAAATCTTTCAAAGATATCCATGTGAAACTCCATGGATTCTTTTTTTTTCGTCTTAGCGTTTTCTTCGTGTGAAGCCCTAGGTCCGTTCCTCTTCTTATTTATCCACATTACAACCATGTTTGCCTAAAGATTAAAGCTAGTACTGCTGATTCTGAGATGACTTGAGCAAGATACTATTGTTCGCAACCTTTCACAATAACCTGAAAATTGCGCTCATATAATACTTACCTAGCACTCGATTCAAGGTCAAAGTTTTTTTCTGCACGAGATTACTGTGTCATAATTTAAAGATTTTACGGTTTGCACAGCAGAGAAATTCAAAAACCATAGACCATTGTTTCTTCTTCACGCAAAAGCTGATTAGACTGTTCGCTAGTGTTTCTTCTTCACGCAAAAGCAAGAGATTGCATCATTGTTTGAGACTCTGGTTTTCTCTGACCTCAAAAGAGTCCTGGTTATCCCTAGAGTAAGAGAGGATAAATCATGCATTCCATACTTAGTTTTCATCATGCATTCCATACTTTCTTTTTCGCGAAGATGCATTGTGTACTTAGTTTTCGATCATGCATTCCATACAATTCTGGTTACCTCTGACCTCAAGATCCCATCCTCATTTGTAAGGAGTAAAATTTGTCGTCTTTAGGAGTTTATGAACCAAAACTAAATTCAGTCAATTGTAAGAAGATTATTTTCTAAGCAACGCATTCCTCGCAACATAAATCACTGGAAATGCATGTAAAAGGGCAATACCATTTGCATGTTTGTGGGTGAATGAGTTCCGATGTCGATTGCATGATGTACTGGATTGCCCAAGATTTTAGAAAAAAAAAATCATGTTCCGGTACAGAACAGGGAGTGTGCAGAGCAGGATCATTCACACACAAGAAATCTCACTGCAGCAGACCCTCATTCGTTTGGTGCCAACGAGACTGTTCTCTATCATTGGAAACACACCATGCCTTGCCATGAACGCTTTGGGTCGGATACTTTTACCTTCTTCACCTGCTTGCATTCAAGACCATGTTGTCTAGTTCGTAACATCAATGGTCTCCACGCATCCCATCGTCAAAGGCCCTAGAGAGAAACAAGTGAACAAGTAAAATAAGTGAGATGCTGGAGTGAAACAAACCAACCATGCGAGTACCGAGCCAAATCAGCACACCGTTCTCGTATCAAATGCATTCAACTATCAACAATAGAACTGTCAGCTTTCCTCTCGATGCCCGACAGGTTGTACTAAGCCTGGAACTAGGGTTCAAGTCTGTCCTGCAGTTGGAACAAATTCAAGTAGATATAACATATATGCCGATGGCGTAACATGGTGTATGCAACAAGGTCCAGATGAGTCTGGTTCAAGCAGAGCTGCATCACAAATCTTCCAAACATACACATGGCATACTTCACCGATTGTTGTTTTCTTTTTCAGTATTTGAGTTTTCATAATGTTGGAGCCCTCTTTCTTATTTATATACATTAGCATCCCTTTGAACTACGAAGCAAGGTTACACTTGAGGATAAATATACTTAATTTTGTTCACAACCTTTCCAATGATCCTCAAATTGAACGAATGGAAATGGCAAAATTATGTGTAGTTTGTGTCATCATCACTCCACTGAAGGACACAATTATTTTCCGTGTAAAACTACTATGGTTTAACTTAAAATGTGATTCACGCAGATCGGCATAAAGTAAAGAACCATAGGGCAGGCCTATCTGCACCCTACAAAAAGTGAAAACGAGACAAGATTGGATTGCATGACATATGTACACCGCACCTTGTGTCTGATATGTCACCAGCCGGCCTGTTCCCTCTTGATTGATTCCGGCTTCACGTCAGTCTCATCTGAATAATCCATTCATGTTCTGTTAGCTCACGATGGGATTCATCTTAAATTTTGTTGGTTTCTTAGCATCCTGATCAGACTGTTTCCTAGTGTTTCTTCGTTCAAAAGCAAGATACTGCGTCGTTGTTCAAAATTCTAGCTATCTCGACAGTAAGAACAGCACAAACCATGCTAAATGACAGTAACTATAGATGACAATGGAACGATCTTTAGATGTGTCAGTCAGCAAAAAAGACCAAAAGTTACAAGATAAGTATCCTAGGAAGATATTGCTTTATCCGCTTTCAAAAAAGAGTTAACCTGAGCTTTCTTTCATGTCAAGCACTGACATGGATATGTCATTCAGGCTTCTGATTTGCCATCATTCACAGCCATTGCCAAAGGTTTGCAAGAAATTAGGCTTTAGCTGTTGAAATGCAAGAAACAGCATCATCAAATGATTGGTTGTGCGGAAGTATCATATAAACAACGCTAACTATCCATGTAGCAAAGATACGCCATGATTTGTCAAGAAATTAGGATCCCACAGACAGAACAGTGATGTACTACCAAGTGGGGAGCGTAGAGAACTAGAGACTAGAGATCAGATGATATTGTTTATCAAGTGTCAATCTGAATGTTTCTGAATTGTCCATATGTTCAGTACTATTGCCATTGACTTCTGGTGGAAAGGGAAATACGTCGAAGCACGGCATTACCTGAGGATTCAGGCAAGAGCATGCCGTTGCCAAATTTGGAAATGCAAGTGGTAGCAATAGACTATACTACTCATTGCAATCACTCGACTAGAGTCACGCAAGCAACTCGTACACTAATCTGATAAGTAGAATAGAAGAACACAGAACGTGGTCATGGTTGTCAATACAGTTCAGAAAATTTGGCATGAATCTACCCTTGGGTTCTAGGAGTACACCATGCAAAATGCATCATAAATTTTCTGTCACGCTATACCACTTATAAGACAGATAACTAAGTTCATGATTAAAAGTGTGAAAATGTTTATCTTAAGGAAACAGAACTCTGCAATCACATGACTATTACAGAGATTGGTGCATCTAATCTTTGAGAACATGAGCGTGTCTCTGAAGAAAAACATTGATTTCATCGCTTATCACCAATATAGCATAGACTTGCCCTGGTTTCTAGACAACTTGAATGCCAGAGATAGAACAGTGATGTATTACCCTGAGAGGAGATTCAGTAATTCATACAATACTTGATAGAAGATGAGATTGTTTATCAAGTGTCAGTCTGAATGTTTCTGAGTTGTCCATCTGTTCAGTACTATTGCCACATCTGGTGGAAAGGGAAACAAGTCGAAGCACAGCGTTGCCCGAGACTTCAGGCAAGAGCATGTCATTGTCATATATGGAAATGCAAGTAGTAGGAATAGACTGTACTACTCATTGAATTACTCCAGTAGAGTTACGCGAGCAAATGGTACACTAATCTGACAAGTAGCAGACAAGAACACTGAACCTGGTCATGGTTGTCATACAGCTCAGCAAATTTGGCATGAACCTACCCTCGGGTTCTAGGAGTACACCATGCAAATGCATCATAAATATTATGTGTCATTATATCACTTGATAAGATAGATACCTAAGTTCTTCACAAAAAGTGAAAATCTTGTTTATCTTTAGGAAACAGGACGCTGCAATCACATGATTATTATAGAGATTGGTGTAGCTAATCTTTGAGAGAATGGACATTGGATTGGTTAAACAATCAAATCCTAAGTATGGAATAAATATGGGAATATGCTTCAAGTTTAATTTTAGTTCTGCAAGAAAAGACCATTATGTCCAGCACATCTAACATACACTTTAGTGATCGTAGTGTTAAATCATTTACTGCTAAAGAGCAGTATACTAATATCGATGATGCCAAGTACGCTCTGAAAAAAAAATGATACCAACAATTCAATGTCAAGAGCTAGTCAGGACATCAAGGATACCAACAGCCAAATTATTAAAAAGGAAAGGAAAAAAGAAGACATAACACCCAAGTAACATGCTGAACGGATCAACGGTAAGCACTAACTAACAATGACATCAACCTCGTATGCGTAGCCATGGTAGCATACCCGCAAGTAAAATATAGTATAGATGGCTCGGTATCACACTCTTCACTGTCACCAGAAAGCTATACTTCAAAATTGACAGTGGATGCTGCTCCTACAGGAATGATGACATGCTTTTAGCCGGCCAGCCAATGAATATGATCATAAACAGCATTTTTCAGAAACTGACAGTGTCTTGCACACTCAATACTCTCCTCAAATCCCCTGCCAAGTTTTAGTATGTTATCTTGTTAATAGGATTGGACGGTAGGCTTAGCTGATTTCATATTCTCATGACTCATGTGGTTCCTTACTTTTTAAAAATATCTTCGGTTGATTGTACTCGTACAACCTGCTACGTTGTCGATCAGGTGAGTAAGCATGCAGACATTATTGATGAAGCTTCTCAATGAACCTAGCTTGAAAATATTACAAATTATGCTGCAATCCAACTGCCAGAGTTAGGTAAATAAATCTACACAAGCTTTGCATCGAACAATTTAATATCCTGCTTTATTTACTTGGACCTTTCCAGTATTCATTGGATCTTAGATATGGAGTTGAGTAACCACCCAGCCTTTCTCTACATAGCAAAGTGGCAGGAAGACTAAATAAAATGTTTCGTGGCATCTTTCCGAACTGAGATAGCGTACAAACCAGGATCAGTTTGTTTAGTTAAGCCTCCATGTTATGCTTAGAAAAAGAGTTGTTTGTTTTTTGTCTGGGTAGGCGGTGAGACTGAATGAAAGGAACACCAGTTGGTGACTTGGTGGTTGCTGACAGCCAGGCCACTAGGTATAGCTATTTTCTTAGTTTTGCTGATCCCATACTAGGATGTTCAGGATGTTTCCCTAAAAAAAGGGTGTTCATGCTGAATTATTTCTGTAATGCTCCCTTCAGAATATTATTCCTCTAATTATCTCCTGAGTATTTGAGCATCTCATTATCCTTCCAAACAGAAGTTCATGTTAACACCAAATCCTCTATACCTAATTTATACTGACAAGGAATAAAAGAAAACCTTGTCATTTCACACTGATGTCGTGTGGTTATTTGACAGCTGATGCAATTAACTAAAGCATGCTTGTAAAGAGCCTTGATTTATTGGTTTCAAAACTACACCCTCTGTTCTAAATATAAGACGTTGTGGGAGTTCAATTGAACTCCCACAACGTCTTATATTTAGAAACAGGGATAGGCCTATGGGTGGCCGGCGGGGATCGGGCGGCCAGTCCCGCTAGGAGCCAGCCGGTGGCGTGGGGGATGCTCGTTGAATAATGGTGGTTTGGCCCAACTGCTCTTCGTGCGCCTTGTCACCAATCTTCTTGATGTCGGCCTCCACGATCTAGTTGCCGATGCGTTCCAGTCTTCCGGTCGGAGATCTCCGCAGTTTGACACATCACGCCACTAGATATCTAGGTCAGAATTGATCTGGTCATGCGGGCCCTTATCATCAGCCAATGAGGCTACATGAGGGTGTAGCGCGAAGCTTCACTTTCTTGTCGGTACCATGGGACATGTCTAGGTATAGATATCCATAGTATTGACAGGGGTGCAGAAGTTTATGATGGCTGTGATTGGAGGTATTGAAGTTATAGCAGAAAGGTGTATTGGTTGCATCGAAGATTATGTAGCACCAGATCTTACTGTGTGTGGGAGTGAGCCTAGCCCAACTGGTTGGGGGAGTGGATATACAAACCTAACACCCGAGTTCAAATCCTTACAGAAGCGAATTAAGGTTCCTATTTATACTTGAGGACCAGACTCTCCTGGTACTCATGCAATTTATCTTGAGGATCAGGCTTGGTGCTTAACTAAGTTTAAAAATCCTGGTATTTATGCTTAATGGATGTGTGTATCCCTAGTTGGTGCAGAGAGCGAGGAAGTGAAATCCTCACTCCATTTTAAGGTAACCCCTCCCATGACGACCCCTAGGCGCGCCGGAGGGCCCCCAATTTCCGCCTCTGCCAACCTCCCTCCTCTAGATCGCCTCCCTCCGCCGCTGCCGCCGGCGTCGGCCGCGGTGGCGGCAGACCCCTGGTACATAAGGTGCTAGGGGTGGCGGCTGCGGCGATCTTCTTCGATGGGGTGGCTGGGGCTGCGCCATTTCAAGAAGGCCCTGGCGGTGGTCGGGACGACGCTTCCTGGCCAGGCGGCGGCTGCATCCGTACTCCCCTCCCTCGTCGGTTGCGGGTGTTAGTCTTGTGGCCGCGAGTCTAGGGTTCCTCCTAGATCCTCCGTCCTCGTGGAGGGGCGGTGGGAATCGGGGTGCCACGCCGGTCACCGGACGATTGGTTCCCTGAGAGAGCAAGTGGAGGACGAGGGGCTCGGGACGAAGTGCCGATGCGGTCGTGAGTTCGGCCTCATGTTGCAGATGAGCACGCCGGTGACGTTCTGCGACGGCTTTCTAGTTTGTCATCTTCTCCACATGCTCGGCTTGAATAAAAGGTGGTGGTCCTAGGGTTCCTACTCGTTGCCAAGGTGAAGATCTGTCAGTTGCCTGTTGTCATCGATCTGGCTGAAGCGTCGTGTTCCAGAAGGCTCGCCGGCGAACTCCACAGTGCACATATGCCGAGAGATCGCTAGATCGGGTGGGATTCGGTCGTGCGCACCAATGTTTTTTACTCTGGTCATTTGGGTTTAGAGGGAGTGCTCCGAAGCTCTGTTGGCTGTTAATATCATGGGGCATGTTCTCGTCCCATGGTGCCGACGGAGAATGTCATGAAGGCTGAGATCTGAGGACTAACAATGGTGGTTCGAGTCCGGGTGGTGATGTGGAATTTTCTTGGTGACTCGTGACTTGGAGCAGTAGTATGCAAGCGGGGGTAACAGTACAGGAGAATCTCATGGCCCTATCTTTCAGGGTGAAAACCCAGGGTCTGGCCTTAATTGGTTGTGCTTAGCAATGGCCTTGTTGAAGGTATTGTTTTGAGAATGTGGACTTTCTTCAGGGTAAAAACCTAGATCTTTGATCGGGCAATGACATGGTGGTGCAATGTTCCCTTCTTAGAGACATCGTTTTTGGAGAAGATGGACTTCTGGTGTTGTCTTGGTGGTGGTAGTACTGTTGTTTTAATGAATGAGGAACTGAAGCGGGACTTTTCTTTTTTGTAGTTCTTTTTTCTTTTTTTTGTCTGTGTGCATCCGTATGGACACTAGGGCAATGCCTTGTTGTAGAGGCTGGGTTTAATTGATATCCTATGATATTAATATATGCTCCTTTCCAAACAATACATTTTTGTATTGCTCTTCGAGTACCGAGTCACGATTTTTGTATTTCTCTTCGAGTACCAAGTCCTTTCCAAACAATATTAATTGGTATCCTCTGATATTACTGTGTGTCGGCTGTTGGGAGTCTTGCATCAGCGACATTGGCAAGAGGGGGTGGCAGCATAGGAGGACTACATTTTTGTATTGCTCTTCGAGTACCGAGTCGCGATTTCTAGGATGAAAAGCTAAGGTCTAGCCTTTATTGATTATACTGGCAATGACCTTGCTAAAGACATTTTTTTGATAATTCGGACTCCAAGGTAAAAACCCAAGATCTTCGATTGGGCGATGACAACGCTTATGCATTGATTACTCCTGAAGGCGTTGCTTTTGGAGAGTCTCTTTTGTAGTCCGGGTAACCGGGTGTTGTCTTTAGTGGTGGTTAGAGTGCCTCTTTTGCGAGTGTTTTATTACTTTTACGGGGTATATGTTTTATATTTCTCTTTCTTATCGCTTTCTTGGCTGTGTGCATCCTCATTTGTGCAGACGTTGTGTATAGTTGGTATCTTTGTGATATTAGTTTGATCGAGAAAAATCATATTCTATTTAAACACCATATCTTCTTGTGGAGGTTTCCAACCAAGAAAACAAGGTACCATGGCAAAAATCTGAAAGCATAACTTTTAACTGTCACTCCTCATTACGTATATTTTTCTTAACCTTTTTTTTGCTAAAATTCCACCGAACTATTAATAATCTTCAACAGCAGTACAAAATTTCTTAAAAGTAATAAAAAAAAGGTTCATGGACCACATAGCGACGAATACACATACTAGCCCAAGCCAAAGGCGTGCCTCCATACTCACCCCTACATCACAAAGAAAGGTAAAGTTAGCAGCCATCTCCAATGATGAAAACTGTTGGAGACATGCCCAAGAGGCAATAATAAAGTGGTTATTATCATATCTTCATGCTTATGATAAATGTTTATATCCCATGCTATAATTCTATTAACCAAAAACATTAATACTTGTATGGTTTGTAAACATAAAAGAGTCCCTAGTAAATCCTCTTGTTAAACAAGCGTGTCGGTTAATATATGATCATGGTTTCCTGATCATGAACATTGAGATGTTATTAACAACAAGGTCATATCATTAGGATAATGATGTGATGGACATACTCCTATAGTTAAGCGTAGCATAAGATCAAGTCATTTAAATAGTTCACTTGCTATAAACTTTTAATACATAGTAACCTAAATCCTTCGACCATGAGATCATGTTAATCACCATCACCAGATGGATGCTTTGATGACATCAAACACCACTTTGTAAATGGGTGGTTATAAAGGTGGCAATGAGTGTTCGGAAAGTATGTGTTGAGGCACATGGATCAAGAGTGGGATTTGTCCATCCATATGACGGATAGATATACTCTGGGCCCTCTCGGTGGAATGTCATCTAATTAGCTTGCAAGCATGTGACTGGCTCATAATGGACCACATATCACAGGAACAAGAAAAGGAGTACTTATCGGTAACGAGGTTGAACTAGGTATGCAGAGATACCGACAAACAAACCTCGGATAAGTAAAGTATCGCGAGACAAAGGGAAATTGGTATCGTATGTAAATGGTTCATTCGATCATGAAGTAATCGTAGAAATATGTGGGAGTGATGACCCACAAGTGTAGGGAGTCGCAACAGTCTTCGCGGGTAGTATTACCCAATTTATTGATTCGACGCAAGGGGAGCCAAAAAATACTTGCAAGCCTTAACAACTGAGTTGTCAGTTCAGCTGCACCTGGAAATAGTTCTTGCTCACAGAAGTTTATCAGTAGCAATAGTTTGGTAGTAGCAATAGCAAAGCAACAACAGCAGCAACATCAACAGTGGACAGTAGCAATAGTAACAGTAACGGTAACAACAGAATTCGAGTGCGGTAGGCATATGGATGGATGGACGGGCGTTGCATGGACGAGTCTAAACATGTAACTTCAAAGAACTAGGGCATTGCATATAAATAATAACAAGCATCCAAGTACTAAACAATCCTAGGAATGTGCTCCAAATATAGTCGTACGTGCTCGCAATGAGAACTTGCACAACATATTCTGTCCAGCCAGCCCGTGGCAGCGGGGCCTCTAGGGAACTACTGTCAATTAAGGTGCTCCTTTTAATAGAGAACCGGAGCAAAGCATTAACACTCCGTGAACACATATGATCCTCACATCACAGTCATCCTCTCCGGTTGTCCCAATTATTGTCACTTTGGGGCCTTTGGATCCGAACAATGATATGTGTACACAACTTGCAGATAAGATCACAAACAATACTATCATAATGATTCAATAATAAGTTCAGATCTGAGATCATGGCACTCGGGCCCTAGTGACAAGCATTAATCACAACAAGTTGCAACAAAGTCAAATAGCACTAATAGAGATACTAGGCACTATGCCCCTATCAGATCTTATTCGATTACATGATAGAACTCATCCAATCCCTACCATCCCCAAGCCTACTATGGGGTATTACTCACTCATGGATGAGGGAAACATCGGTGGTTGATGGAGATGCGTTGGTGATGACGATGGCGATGATTCTCTCCAAATTCCCCGTCCCGGCAGGGTTCCAGAACGGAGTTTCTGGATCCGAATCTTGGTTTCTGGTGGCGGCGGAGCGAAACTATTTCTGGAAAACTATCGAACCCCCTCGATTTTTAGGTCGAAGGGTAACTTATAGGCGCAGAGGGTGGCCGAGGGGCTGCCTGGGGCGGCCAAACCCCTGCCAGGCGCGGCCAGTGGTGGGCCCATGCCTGGGGTGGGTCTGAGCCCCCCAGCCCCCCTCTCTGTCTCCCATTCTGGCTCCGTGGATCTTCTGGTGAGAAATAGTTTTTGGCATATTTTCTGGGATTTTTCCTGATAGTTCATTTTCTGCACAAAAACAAGACACCAAGGTAGTTCTGCTAAAAACAGCGTCAGTCCGTGTTAGTTGTATCCAAATCACACAAGTTTAGAGGAGAAACAATAGCAAAGTGTTCGAGAAAGTAGATACATTTTGTACGTATCAACTCCCCCCAAGCTTAGCTTATTGCTGGTCCTCAAGCAATTCAGTTGAAAATTGAGTGCGATAAAAGAACTTTCACGAACACATTGCTTCATATGATATAAATATTCTCAGCACGGGAGTAGATGCTTAGACAATTCATAATAAAGAGTATGCAACTAAGTCTACTCAATAGTCATTGCAAGCTATGAAGAGAAACCAACTCAAATAATAACAAGTAGCATGAAACATACACATAAGCAACATTGCAATGCTCATAATAAGGTATGATAGAGTGGTATGTCGCTTGCCTTTGTTTGAAGAGCGCAATATAAATGCCAAGGCACCTCTGAAGTTCACATGAAGACTAGAGATAAAGATATCAGAGATATAAGCATCAAAGTCATGACATAATTAACCAAGTTTTGGAACAAACACAAGAATGACAACTATGCTCTCAAGAAGGTGCTCATAGAATAAGTGGTGACTCAACAAGGTTGTGAAAACGGTTTTGAAAGGTTTTAAAGGCTTCCAAATGTTGAAAGGAAGGTGACATGGTTATACCCTACGGGTACGTAACTTCAACATACCTAGTCCAGCTCAAGGAAGGCCCACTGCAGGCATACGCTGGCCCATGAAGATTTTCGGGTGACCAAGGCCCAAGACATCTTCGGATCCTTGGAGAACAAGACTAGTTTAGATAGGAAACTCAAAAGGGCAAACGCCCTAGAACTTGTAACCGACTAGGACTATGCCCGGGACCTGCCTAAGTCTATATAAAGGCCAGGAGGGCACGTCCTAGGGCAAATCAACCAACCTCGACTCATACTTTCGCACACGCATCCACGCTAGATCGAATCTGCGCACCTTGTAACCTTCGGTTCCGCCGTAATCAAAGAGCAGACAAGCAGGAGTAGGGTTTTCCCTCCGGGGGCCTGAACCTGGGTAAATCTTGTGTCCCCTGGTTGCTTGTCTGTTAACCGTGCCACGATCTCCAGCATCCCCATCTTCTCCAAAACCCAAGTCCATAACAATGGGCATTGACGAGATTAAACCTCGTCAATTGGCGCCGTCTGTGGGAATTGGGGCTGCTGATTGTGCGGTCGTGACGGTTCCGACCCGATCGATCTACAACTCTGCAACGACGGAGAATCACCTCCTCTTCGGCACTTTCGACTTCACCGCCCACTCGCCGGACACCATGAAGGATTTCGAGCCCGTAGGCGACGGACTCGAGACTTTGTTCGGGAGCTTCTGCTTCCAGGTGGGACAAACTGGCACCCTCCGCCTCCCTGAGCGGGTGCCCGTGCCGTCAATCAGGCCCGCTTCATGGGCTCCACACCCCGTGCTACGCACGTCGCCATCAACAGATGAGTTCCACAGCAGCAGCAGCTGCAACTCTGATCTGTGCGGTCCACCCTCGGATGGAGGGACCTACGGTTCCGGATCCGAAAGCTGCGGCAGCAGCCAACCAATCTGCAGGCGCTATCTGTGCGCCGCAGTCATCCAGGCCGACGAGGAAACGCCTAACCCGCCGTCCAACCCCAACCCGCAGGACGGTAACGGCGAAAACGGGGAAAACAGAGGCCACCTCATCCAACTTAGCAAAGAAGGATGGGTCGAAGCACGCCGCGCCGTCGTAGGAGAAATAGTCCTACCTCTGGACTCCCCACGTGATCTGCTGAGGGCATACCACTACCTCCTCATCGAGGAACACAAGAAACAAGTCGAGATGCAGAAGACGCTCGACAAACGCAAGCAAGCAGCCTCTGAATCCAGCGCGCGACGAGCTGCGCTCTCCGCCATGGAACCCGGCTCTAGCACAAACAGAAATCAGGGAAACAAGCACCGTTCTCGGGTGGAAAACATGGACCCCAAGGAGCGGCGTGACGTGACCCGAACTCTCCACACATCATTCATGGATATGGACGCTGACGGCAACATCACCCCGAAGACGCCACAAGCAGCGATCATGGCAGCCACTGCGTATCTCGCAGCTCACCCACCTCCGGAGGGGGACCCGAAAAGGGCCATGCATAAATCCGCACTCACCGGACTAGGACTAATCGGAGCTGCGCTCCACGAAGACGCTCCTGTGGAGCCGAAGAAGAAAGCTCCAGCCAGGCGCGACCGGAGCCCCACACCCTCATCCGAAGAGGAAGAGGAGCACGATCTTCCTCGAAGGAAGAAGAGCTCCAACCGCCACAAACGCGACTACGACGCCAGAGACAAGCTTACACAGCGCAAGATCAACAAAGCACGCGCCAAACGTGCATGCTCGTCTGAATCTAAGATGGACGAAGACGAAGGAGAACTCTGCGGGGCTCGATGCTTCAGCAGATCCGTCCGGCGAACGCAGATGCCACGCAACTTCAAGCTTCCTTCGGATACTCCGAAGTTCAACGACACACAAGATCCAAAGTCCTGGCTTAGTGACCATCTGTCATCCGTCCAGCTTCACGGAGGCAACAAAGAAACCGCCATGCAATGCCTTCAGCTGCAGCTGACAGGCGCGGCGCGAGTCTGGCTCAGCAGCCTATCATCAGGATCCATCCGAAGCTGGGAGGAGCTTTCTTACAGCTTCATCCGAAATTTCAAAGGCACCAGCAAGAGGCCCGCCTCGATCGAAGAATTGCGAGCCTGCACTCAAAGAACGGGTGAATCTATTCGCTCATACATACTACGCTGGTCTACGACCAAGAACTCCGCATCACACATCTCCGAAGAGAGGGCCATCGACGCCTTCAGGGACGGCGTCAAGCGCCCAGACTTCAAGGAGGAACTTGGGCGTGTAAAGCCCAAGACACTCGATCACCTCATGGAAATCGCCAACAGCTGGGCAGACGGCGAAGATTGCATCCAGCGACCGCAATCAGATGAAGAGGACGACTACGGCCGAAGACGTGAACGCCGCAGCAAGAGGAGATCGCGCGTCTACGAGGATCGCGACGGACCCGACATGGTCGCGGCCGGCTACGCCGATCGCCGTAATGACAACAGCCGCAACAGCGGAGGATATCGTAGCGGAAGCTTCCGCGACAACGGACGACCAACGCAGTCGTGGCAACGCCGCGACCGCGACAACGGACCCTCAGCCTTCGACAAACTTTCGGGTCCATGCACCATCCATTTCTACATCGACAAACAGGATGGCAAAAAGAAAGCCAGCCACATGCTCAAGGATTGTCGCGAGTTCCAAAAACTCAGCGAAGGCATGATGCAGATGAGGCAACAAGGTCCAATCCCTGCGTTCGGAAACACACCTGCGCCAGGTGAAATAGCACACGGAGCTCCACCACCACCGCCTATTGGAGGCCAAAGTCAACTAGTCACACCAGCGCAAAACAACGCCGGGGTCCCATACCCCCCATCAAAAGGAGCACTCAATATGATACAGAAGGGACGCCCCACATATAGAGTGCAGAAGAAAATCACTCGACAAATCAACTTGGCCGTGGCAACTCCGCCTGCAATCCCTGAGTACCTCAGCGGATCGGAGTCCTGCATCACATTCACTCGCGCGGACCACCCTTGCCAGATCCCTCGCCCAGGTCATGCTGCCCTGGTGCTGGAAGCGCAGATCGGAGGCTTCGAGATGAGTCGCGTCTTCATGGACGGCGGCAGCGACATCAACCTAATGTTCGCAAGCACTCTAGCAGCTATGCGGATCCCGCAATGCAGCCTAGAACAATCAGACACAACGTTCCATGGCATTGTCCCAGGAAAGGGCATCTTCCCCCTGGGCAAAATAGGGCTCGACGTCATCTTCGGGAAACCGAACAACTTTCGGCAGGAGCGCCTAGAATTCGAAGTGGTGGACTGGCCGTCGCAATACCACGCCATCCTGGGACGTGTAGCATTCACACGGTTCCTGGCTGTCCCACACTACGCATACTTGCTACTCAAGATGCCAGGACCAAGGGGCGTCATCACAATCCACGGGAGCTTCACCCGATCGGACCAATGCGACAGGGATTTCAACAAAATCTCCCAGTCCTTCGGCATGCAAGACGAGCTCGTAAGGCTCCGCGAGGAGACGGACAATGGGCTACCCCCAGTCACAAGGCAGAATGCACCCGACATGTCATTCGACTCCACTATCAACACCAAGAAAGTGAAGGTCCATCCGACAGACGCCTCCAAGACGGCGCTGATCGCCAACTACCTCAACACCGCATAGGAAGGCGCGCTCGTCGAATTCCTCCATGAGCGCTGGGAAATATTCGCCTGGTGTCCTGCGGACATGCCAGGAGTTCCTAGGGAATTCGCCGAGCACGCACTCAATGTCTTCCCAGACACCAAGCCAGTCAAGCAGTCTATCCGAAGATTGTCGGAGCCACGAGCCGAAGCTATCGGCAAGGAGATCAACAGATTACTCGCAGCAGACTTCATACGGGATATCAAGGAAAGCGAGTGGCTAGCAAATACGGTGATGGTCCCGAAGAAGGACACGGACATCCTGCGGATGTGCGTAGACTTCACGTCACTAAATAAACACTACCCTAAGGACCACTTCCCTCTTCCTCGGATCGACCAAATCATCGATTCAACTGCAGGTTGTGAGAAACTCTCCTTCCTCGACGCCTACTCAGGCTATAACCAGATTCGACTCAAGGTCGAAGATCAAGAG
The DNA here is from genome assembly GCA_916181665.1 of Avena sativa. Lineage (NCBI taxonomy): Eukaryota > Viridiplantae > Streptophyta > Magnoliopsida > Poales > Poaceae > Avena > Avena sativa. Next base: position 145,696,951 of record OV702283.1, on the reverse strand, counting down.
AAAACGGCGTTCATCACACCGTTCGGAGTATACTGCTACAACACAATGCCCTTCGGGCTAAAGAACGCGGGTGCCACGTACCAGCGATGCATGCAGGCCTGCCTCAAGGACCAGATCGGTCACAACGTCCAAGTCTATGTCGACGACATAGTCATAAAAACCAAGGAGGCAAGAACACTTATCGACGATCTCCGCGAGACGTTCGACAACCTTGATCGCTACAGGATCAAGCTCAATCCAGAAAAATGCGCCTTCGGCGTCCCCTCGGATCAGCTGCTCGGGTACTTCATCTCTCAACGAGGGATCGAAGCGAACCCGAAGAAAATCAAAGCTATCATGACAATGGAGAAGCCAAAAAACCTCAAGGACGTTCAGCAGCTCGCAGGGCGAGTAGCGGCACTAAGCAGGTTCATCAGCCGCATGGGCGAGAAGGCCCTACCATTCTACCAGCTGCTACGCAAGGCAGACAAGTTCGAGTGGACACCAGAAGCAAACGACGCATTCGAAAGCCTCAAGCGGCTCCTCTCTACCTCGCCTGTTTTGGTCACGCCAAAAGAGCGCGAGCCCCTGTTGCTGTACATAGCAGCCACACACCAGGTGGTCAGCACAGTACTCGTGGTCGAACGACCCGAAGAAGGCAAGACCCACGGGGTACAACGCCCAATTTACTACCTCAGCGAGGTTCTCACTCCAACAAAACAGCGGTACCCGCACTACCAGAAGCTAGCCTACGGCGTGTTCATGACGGCTCGACGACTGAGCCACTACTTCCAGGAGCACCAGGTGATGGTCGTCAACGAGGCGCCCCTGAACAGCATCCTGAATAACCCAGAGGCCACAGGACGTGTGGCCCTGTGGGGCATCGAACTATCACCCTTGGCCATCGTCTACGAAAAGCGACACGCAATCAAATCTCAAGTCCTTCCGGACTTCCTGGTGCACTGGATGGAGCTGCAGCTGCCTGACACCCCAGACATGTCGCAGTCCTGGACAATGCATTTCGACGGCTCCAAACGCGAAGCCGGAGCAGGGGCAGGAGTCATACTGACCTCCCCGCAAGGTGACAAGATGAAGTACGTCCTTCGGATGAAATTCAGAGCCTCCAACAACGAAGCCGAATATGAAGCCCTGATCCATGGCATGAAGATGGCAAAAATATGCGGCGCAACGCGCCTGGTCATCTACGGTGACTCCAACCTTGTCGTACAGCAAACGATGAATGAGTGCGACGCACACGCCGAAAACATGATCGCGTACCGGGCGCTATACAACGCACTCGAAGGAGAATTCGACGGCTGCGAACTTCGGCACGTTGGAAGAGAAAGCAACGAGGAGGCCGATAGACTCGCCAACATCGGCTCCACTTGCGCCAAGGTACCACCAGGTGTGTTCCTCGAACAGATCTGCGTGCCATCCATCAAGCGGAAATTCCCTAAAGGATCACCCGAAGAAGCAGAGCACTCGGGAGCTACGCTACCCGAAGGTCAGGAAGGACCCGAAAAGTTGGATACCGAAGTTGCCATGGTCAACCTGATGCAGGTCATGGCAGTCGAAGAAACTTGGACACGTCCATACCTCCAGTTCCTGACAAACGAAGAATTGCCTGACAGTCCGACAGATGCTCGGCGCATATCTCGTCGGTCCAAAGCCTTCACCATCATCGACGGCGAGCTGTACAAACGCAGCATTACGGGTGTACTACAACGGTGCGTCACCATCGACGACGGCAAGGCCATACTCCAAGATATACATGAAGGCATATGCGGCCACCACGCAGGCAGCCGCTCCCTTGTCGCCAAAGATCTGCGAGCAGGATTCTACTGGCCAACGGCCATGAGCGATGCGAAGGACATCGTCCGCAGATGCAACGGGTGCCAGCGGTTCGCCGACAGACCGCACGCACCTGGGTCCGAACTTTGACCCATACCCATAGCCTGGCCTTTTGCCCAATGGGGCCTCGACATGATCGGCAAACTGCCAAAATCCTCAAAGGGAGGACACATTTTCCTCCTGGTAGCAGTCGACAAATTCACCAAATGGATCGAACCCATGCCAGTCACCAACCAGAAGGGCACAACCGCCGTCAAGTTCTTCGAATCCATTGTCTACAGATTTGGCGTACCACACAACATCATCACCGACAACGGATCGAACTTCATCTGCGAAGTATTCCAGGACTTCTGCGAAGGCCTCGGGATCAATATCACGTATGCCTCAGTGGCACACCCGCAAACAAACGGGCAGGTGGAAAAGGCCAACGGCCTAATCGGCGCTGGCATCAAGAAGCGCCTCATGAGCTCACTCGAGCACAAAGCTGGAAACTGGACGGAAGAGCTACCGTCTGTCCTGTGGAGCTTACGTACTATGCCAAACAGCTCCACCGGCTACACACCGTTCTTCATGGTTCACGGAGCCGAGGCAGTGCTACCAGCCGAAGTACGCCATCAGGCTCCACGAGTCGTAGCGTACAGCAAAGCCGAGTCCACGACCGCGCTCGAAGATGCCGTCGACACACTCGACGAAGCGCGGGATATAGCAGCAGCTAGATCAGTGGTATACCAGCAAAGTCTCCGCAACTACCACAGCCGTCGACTGCGCCCAAGGTCCTTCGTCGAAGGAGACCTCGTCTTGCGACTCAAGCAAAAGCGACCGAACAAACTCGATTCACCATGGGAAGGACCCTACGCCATCACCGAGGTCATCCCAGGTGGCGCCTATCGCCTCAAGCACGTGGAGTCCGGAGTCGCATACTCCAACCCGTGGAACATCTCGCACCTACGACGATTCTACCCGTAGCAACCTACCCCCTTTTTTTCAATAAGGCTTTCAGCCAAGGCTATTCAGCCGAACCATGTACCTCCTCCATTACGATATAAATAAAGCTAAGTGTCTCGCCCCCAACCTTCGGTTGACTATTTTTCTGCAACTTTACTACACGCTACAATCGCACTCGGGGGCTCCCCCCACCTCACGATTTCATCGACTGAGGACCAAACGTGTACACCTGAGTAGCTGACTACGCCAGGCAAACGAAAAGGGCACGTACTCAATCAAAGCACTGCGTGCTCACAAACAAGCAAACCTTTACAAAGGGCACATATACGCCCAGCCGCAATATACAAATTTTATATCTATCTATTTATTTTAAGGTCCTATCTACTCTGAAGAATAACCTGCGCACGCTGCTCAAACAAGTCTACAATTTGCTCGGCATACTGCCTTACAGCCGCGTAATGCGGACGCATGTTCCACTCGCCACCGTCTGGTCGAGGAGGTGGCCCGGTTGCCACAGCAGCCAAATCTACGTCAGGGCGGTGCACCCTCACAAGAGACAAGGCAGCCTTCACCCCTGCGACGAGCTGCTGCCGCACCAGCTCCTTGACATTTCCGGCATTCCGAAACTTCGTCAGAAGACCCGCAAGAGTCATTGGCACGGCATCCAACGGAAACATGACGTGCAGTACCGAAGACAGTGATGTCTGCACCTGGTGGAGCACCCGCGAAACCTGGTAGACGCGATCCTGCACCGTTGCCAGAACCATGGCGCGATCACGGTCCATCCAGAAGAAGCCGCCGGCCTCCATGTCCTGTTGAGTCAAACAATGGACTCGAACAGCAATACGCTCCTTTTCTTCCCTCGGAGCAATATTGGCACCTGCCACAAACGCACAAAACAAGAGTAAGGCCAGCAGGCTCACCCGAAGAACTGGGCTACAGCCCGAAAGAAGGATCAACTTACATTGCAGCTGCTCGGACAGTCGACCCAGCTTCGCCATCAAATACTCCTCTCTGGCTGCACCACGGTCTGCTTTGGATTTCCAAACGTCAGCACGACCGCGTAACCCAAGCAAATCCCTCTCCAAGCTACGCACGCGATCCCGAAGAAAAGCGAGCTGCAAGGAATCATCCAATGATGATCGCAAGGGCCTTTCGGATGAAGTGTCAGCTGGGTCAGCACCCGAAGGAACCTATAGCAGCAGAAAGGCACACAGACATTCAGCCAAGGATAAAAGCACAACACGGAGGAATTCATTAAAATAAGGCCACTACGTGGCACAAGGATGGTACTACAAAAGATATTTACAATAGAAGCAGACTACAAACTACTCTACGCCTACTATGCCTAAGGTGCAGGACACTGAGTCGCCTCAGAGCCAGACTGCCTAGCCTTAGCCTCGCCCTGCTGCCGCAGCGTGTACTCAGACAACAAGTCAATGAGCTTGGGCCCATATCGTCGGCAGCGAGCGGAGTAGGCGGCGAAGGCTACCTCGGATCCATCCGCGGTCGTCGGCATCCGAGAGGTAATCTGGGGCAGGTCCAGCTCCGCCCCAGCCGCCATGGCCATTGCCAGCCCGACGGACGCGCCGATACCCTTCTGCTTGCGCTTGTACGCTGCAGGCGCTTCGCCCGACAGAGCCTCCGCCAGGGCATCCACATCTTCAAGAGACGCACCCTTCGGGAAGAGCTCCTAGTAGAAGCGACCAAGGACTTCTTTCGCCTTGGCGAGGGAGTTGACGACGGTGCTGCAGCGGTCTTCGACCGCTACAGTGGCATCATCCAGAGCACTCCCGTGCTCCAGAGCACCGCGGTCGAACTCAATGCCTGCGGCATCTGCGACAAAAAGAAGAAAACATGAAGAAAGGCAACATAGAAGAAGATCCGAAGGAAAAGAAGCAAGTACAAACGCTAAGGCTCACCCGAAATAGCCTTGGCAGCAGCCATGAGCTTCTCCGCCACCCCTTTTTCACGAGCAGCTGCAACGGTGGCCAGCTGCTCTTCACGATCCGCGGCCTCCTGCTGCAGAAGCTCTTTTGCTTCGGCTGCCTTCGTCAGCTCTAGCTCAAGACGCTCTTTCACACCAACGGCAGCTTCGGCCTTCTGCTCCGATTGGCCAAGGCTCTTCTTCAGAGCATCAACCTCGCGGAGAGAGTCGTTATGTTCCTCTGCATTTACAAAAATCAAGTGTCAAAGAAAAGGACCAGGATACGCAAGAAAAGTACTACAAGGCAGACGAATACCTTGCAGCTGCCGCAGTTTTACCTCCAGCGTCAGGCGCTCCTCCACCAGCCGCTTGGCCTCTTGGGCAAAAGGCTGCAGGAAAAGGCAACAGCAGTAAGAACATGACTTGGGGGCTACGCCCCACACAAAGAAGCAAAAACAACATCAGCACTCGAAAACACTCGGGGGCTTCCCCCCATAACATTCAAGAAGAACAACTTACGTGCTCCGAAGGCGAACCCGCAGACCCGCCTCCGAAATTCTGGGGCGCAACCACCAGCCTCTCCTGCACAGGAGGAACTGGCGCAGCGTCACCAGAAGTCGCCACCGTCTGAGGAGGAGGCGACGCAATGTTCGACTCCCCCATCATCTCGTGCGCTCCATCACTAGAGCCGTCGGAAGATTGCCTGCACACGAACCAATCAACATAGGTGAAAAAACAACAAGGGAACAAAGGAAAATAGAGGCAACAAGAAAACTTACGAGCCCAACGCGCTCAGGTCGAAGATAGGAGAAGCCCTTCGGGCCCTCTTCTCTTCCTTCTTTTATTCCTTCTTCTCCTCCTTGTTTTCTTCCTTCTTCCGCTTTGCTGGCGGGTGCGGAGCAACAGCTCGCACAGGAATGGCAGGAAGAGGAGAGGAAGAACCCTCATGAACATCACCCTGACGCTCAAGGCCCAGAGGATTCCTGGGAGTCGGAGGAGTCGAGGCATCCGAAGACTCGCTGGAGCTCCGTGATCGCTTGCACGAATGGTCCTCACTCGACTCGTCGGAATCCTCCGCTGGAGATCGCGCTGACGGTAGCTCGGACACGGAGTCCACGACTTCATTATCCGGGGCATTCGGATACCTTTCGGGCAATGGTGGTGCCATGCCTGGCACTTTGAAGCTCTACAAAAGGAGACGGAACTTTGTTAAGCAAACAAAGGAAAAAGTACACAGCTGACAAAACAAAAGGGGAGCACTACGTGCGCAAATCTACACCTTCGGTACGGCCAACATCAAAGAAAAGGGAGGAGTCTGCGACTTCCCCGGAATTTCTTTGTCTGCCTTGAACTTCAACAGCGTGCGAAGAGTCTTGTCAAGTTCCACCTCGGAGATTTTCTCACTCGAAACCCTCATCGGATCACGGCGCCCAGAGTAAAGAAACATCGGATGCGCCCTCGGTTGGAGAGGCTGCACCCGACGCTCAAGAAACGTTCGGATGACGTCGACACTGTTCACCTCCTTCTCAGGAATCAGTTGGAGATCCTCCACTCGACGGTACAGGGCCTCAATCTCCGCCACCTCACCGTCTAAGATTTGGTTTTTCCAGGATCTTTTCTTCTAAATCAACTGGGAGGGGTCAAAAGGAACGAGACCAAAATCTTGCCCAGGCAGTACGGAGTCACGGATGTAAAACCATTTCCTTCGCCAGTACTGGACAGATTCAAACATGGAAAAGGAAAAGAATTGGACATTGGGACTGAGAGAGATGATGAAACCCCCAATGGGATACACACCATCCGACCCAGATTGCCTCTTCACGGAATAAAGCTTCCGGAAGAGGCCAAAGTGCGGCTCAATGCCAAGCCAACACTCGCAAAGCGTGATAAAACACGCAATGTGGAGAAGGGAGTTGGGAGACAGATGATGCAACTGAAACCCATAGAAGAAGAGCAGTCCACGAAGGAAGTCATGGACTGGATACGAGAAACCACGCAAGACAAAGGCAAGAAACATAACCCGATACCCAGCTGGGGGACGGGGGATTACCTCATTGCCGGGGAGTCGCACGGCCGTCGCATCTTGCGGGATCAGTCTCCGCTCGCGCAGTTTGCGGAGATCGCTCTCTCGCGTCTCCGATCGATGCCAGCCACCATCGGTGACGCGAGCAGCGACGGTGCCCTTCTTGCCTACGGCGGCGCTGGTCCCAACCGCGGACGAGGATTTCTCTGTCTTCCCCATGACGCTGCAGCGGTGGTGGCGTTGGCAACGACAAAGAACAAAGGAAGTGTGGAAGGAAAGCTCAAGCGCGCAGCAAGAATCGCTCAAGAACAAGAAGCCAGTGAACAGATGAACTGGTGCGGTGAAAAACAAAACACGATTTCACCCAGGATTATAACAGCGAAGACGACGCACGCCAGCCGTCCATCGAGAAGACCTAACGCCAACGATAGATCTGACCGTACACGTGTCAACACCACAACAAACCGTCGTTACCACGCCGTCCACTACGCGCGGAAATCGAGGAGGCGCGGTAATCATCTCCACGCCCCGCGTGACCGGTCAATTCAAAGTCAGCAAGTGGGACCCACGCTTCGTCCCGTCAAGTCATCTCTGGCACAGCAGGCGCTTGAGGTCATCAATCGTAAGCACTGACGTCATCAAAAGCTATACTAGCACCACTTCGGCTCCACAGCTAAAAGTACTCACTCGAATCTACGATTCGACTAAATACTTGGGGACTACTCCTATCAGGAGCGCTGGTCGCGCACCCGACAGACAAATGAGGACAAAATTGCTTCTCTGAGTCCTACATCGAGTCTACGACTCCACTAAGGACTCGGGGGCTACTCCCATAGGGAGGATGGATTTAAGCATCCGAAAATTTTCGAGTCCTGCGGACCTAAGGACTGAAACAATGCTTGAACTAAAAGTCTCCGCTCGAGTCTACGACTCGATCAGACACTTGGGGGCTACTCCCATAGGGAGCGCTGGTCGCGCACCCTATGAAGTCTTCGACTGCGATCTTTCGGATCAGCACGCAAAAACTTTTTGGCAACTCTGCCCCAACAAAACGCTAAGTGAGCAACAATCTCCTTGGCCACCCGAAGCACCTCCGAGGTGATAAATGTTCAGATGCTGCGTCTGCGACGCAAATATAAGACCTACAGATATCATCTGATGGCCTGGCAACGCACCTGACTGCGCTCTGCTAGTATGAATCCGTACCAACAGGTACGATGAAAAATCCTGACGGACGCGTTGGGTACACCAATTAAAATCACTGGAATTCCTCTCCTGTAAGTCCTCCGCGGCCTGAGTTGAATTACGCCAGCATATGTTCCAGGCCCGGGTTAAGGGACCCGAACCTGAGGAAGATCGTGTTGTTTTGTCCTAAGACAGTTAACTGACCCTGATCCGTCGGGTGAGTCAGGCACACGTATCAACAATCCCTACACATTCTCTTGAGAGACAGAGTTGCACCCGAAGGATTGAAGAGTCCTCAGCCGAATCTACGATTCGACTGATCACTCGGGGGCTACTGACATGGTTATACCCTACGGGTACGTAACTTCAGCATACCTAGTCCAGCTCAAGGAAGGCCCACTGCAGGCATACGCTGGCCCATGAAGATTTTCGGGTGACCAAGGCCCAAGACATCTTCTGATCCTTGGAGAACAAGACTAGTTTAGATAGGAAACTCAAAAGGGCAAACACCCTAGAACTTGTAACCGACTAGGACTATTCCCGGGACCTGCCTAAGTCTATATAAAGGCCAGGAGGGCACGTCCTAGGGCAACTCAACCAACCTCGACTCATACTTTCGCACACGCATCCACGCTAGATCGAATCTGTGCACCCTGTAACCTTCGGTTCCGCCGTAATCAAAGAGCAGACAAGCAGGAGTAGGGTTTTGCCTCCGGGGGCCTGAACTTGGGTAAATCTTGTGTCCCCTGGTTGCTTGTCTATTAACCGTGCCACGATCTCCAGCATCCCCATCTTCTCCAAAACCCAAGTCCATAACAATGGGCATTGACGAGATTAAACCTCGTCAGAAGGTACTCATTAGCTTTGAGCTCTCATTGCCCCTATCATAAGCATCTTTATGTGGTTAAGGTGAAAGTGAGGTCCACTCTGAATCATATGCTTGACAGACCATATACTAAAAATCCAAAGTCCCTTGAGTGCGAGGGCCACTCCGCATACTACTCAACTTTGGGTCCAGGCAAGTTCTTGTCATTGTAAGTATTTGCATATCATCGAGAACCGCCAACGGGGTACCCCTTGCACATGGTACATGAGCTTTCTCATAACCAAAATGACAAGGCAAGCAGACAAGCAATCTTTTTATTTACTATATGAATAGTTTTTTATTGAGGATGCTTCATAGATTGCTCACTATGGTGATGCTGCAAGTTTCCACCATGATTAGGCATGGCTTAGGCTAGCGGCCCAGGTGTTTCTCTAACACAGAATACAAACTCCATGGACTCACAAGTCCCCCTTTCATTTCGCATCGTTGACATCCGCAAACAAAAGAGTAAGGTATCAACTAGATATAAATGTATCTAAAAGGTGTTGAAAGCGTTCCCCGTGACAACACAGTTCCGCTGACTCCGAGCATATAATTTGCAAGCCTATAACTTTCATGGACTAGGCACAATGGTTCAGGATTATTAAGAGCATAGAATAAAGTGTGCCATCAAGTTCGTGAGAGATTTACTAACTAACTTCCTCAACACAGAAAAACATTTAATTTTGGAAGAAAACACGGCATATAAAATATGCTCTGAAATAGCAAATGATGCCAATAGGTAGGTATGGTGGACACAGCTGGCAATATTGGTTTTGGGTAGTTGGAAGCACAGGTAGAGCACGTACTCAGTGCAAGTGAAGACTAGCAATAGAGAGGGAGCAACAAACGAGAGAGCGATAGCTGTCATAATCATGCTTGCAACAAAACAGGACTAATTATGGCATGAAAGTGATATAAGAACTCTGAGGCAAAATAAATCATCGAGGCTTACTGACTATTGATTAGTCATATGCATGCATGAGTATGTGCCAAGTCGATTCACATGAACAATCAGAGGAGGATACCACAATATCATACCAAAGTATGAATAAAACAATGCGAGCAAACATTCATATGACATGCTACAAACTATTAGCAAGATGGAGCTAATCATAGACAAGCAAGAACTACTAAGCATCCATAATGACATACACCTTACACAAACAGGCTAAGCATGCTCACAATGATGAGTATATGTACAAAAATGAAACAAATAGTGTTCGTTACCAGCCTCTTACCACACCTCGAGTTTTCTTAATCTTCATTATTGCCCGTCACTTGTGTGACTTGAATAATTAACATAAAACCAAAATACACTAAGGACGGCTGAACCCTGCAAACAACTCATAAAACCAAAGAAAAACAACAAATATTTTTGGTGTTTTCGAATTTTTTAAAGAAGGCAAACAACGCAAAACCAAACGAAGCAAAAGAAAACCAAAAACAAAAACTAAGACGCTCCAAGAACAACACAATTGTGCATGAAACAATAAAAACGAAGTGTCTAGAAAGACCTGAGATTTTTATTGATGAAGAAGAGGATGCCTTGGGCACCCCCAAGCTTTGACGCTTGTACCTCTTGAATATTTTTTTTAGTGACACGGGGTGGCTCCCCCCAAGCTTGAGCTTTTGTCCACTCTTCATCTCATTACATCATTCTTTCCTTACACCTGAAATTTTTCCTTCATATAAAACTTCACACAATCTTCATTAGCAACATTAGTGCATTCAAAAGTAATAAACCTTTAGGAAAAGCTTTGGAACAACAAGAATTTTCACTAAAAACACAATCTGGTGTAGTAACTCCTTCAAAAAGCTCAATTAACCAAAAAGAACCCAAAAAGGAATCAATAAGAAGCAAATGCAAAAAATGGTAGAAATCTGTCAAAATAGACCAGCAGGTAGAAACCGATTTTTTCGAAGACGTTGTGTTGCTCAAATCAAAAAGTGTTGAACTAACAAAAGTTATCTAACATACTGGGGGATTTATTCATAAATTTTGAGTTACAGAGACTCCTCACGAATTTTTATGACGGAGGACAAAATTATGTTTCGGGACAGCAACTCCCCAAATCTTAATTTCCTCTCATTAGAGGTCATTCTTGGCACAAAAAACAAACAAAAAGGATAAGGAGAGGTCATTACTGAAGTAACAACTTCCAAGACTCAAGAAAACTCTTGGGTTATCTCCCAACAAGTACTTTTATTTAACGCCTTTAAGTTAGGCACGACGAAAAGCAAATATTGGAAAGGAAAAAAATAAAAGTGAGCAAGTATAACCACAGTGAAAGCATTATTTTGTATATTAAAATCCTTTTGTTAACAAGGTTAATCAAGTCTTGTTACCAAAACAATCTTATATGATACAAAACTTTGCATTCGACAAGGTGATTATGTTACCTCATACTTGATAGCAATTGTCCCAATCATAATAGTTTCAAAGTTTTCTTGTGGAATGGGACAATATATTTCTCCAACCTTGATGCTCTCAATATTTTCAATGGAATTCATGCAATAGCTCTTAACAACCTTCTTGGGGAAATAGACAATGTGCTCTTTGTCATTAATATTGAATGTTACTTTTCCTTGATTGCAATTGATGACAGCACCTGTAGTATTAAGAAAAGGTCTCCCAAGAATAATAGACATATTATCATCTTCAGGCATTTCAAGCACAACAAAATCAGTTAAAACCATGCAATTATGAGCAACTTGAACAGGAACATCCTCACATATACCAACATGGATAGTAGTTGACTTATCAGCCATTTGCAAAGAAATATCAGTTGGTATCAACTTTTCTAGCCGGAGTCTCTTATAGAGAGAAAAATGCATAACACTAACTCCAGCTCCCAAATCACATAAAGCAGTTCTAACATAATTATTCTTAATGGAGCAAGGAATAGTTGGTATACCTGGATCACCAAGTTTCTTTGGAACCTTACCATTGAAGGAGTAATTAGCAAGCAAAGTAGAAATCTCCTCATTAGGAATCTTCCTTTTATTAGAGACAATATCCTTCATATACTTTGAATAAGGAGGCAATTTAATAGCATCAGTCAAAGGAATTTGCAAAAATAAAGGTTTCATCCACTCACAAAACTTGTTGTAGTGTTATTCCTCCTTTGACTTGTGTTTCTTACCTGGAAAAGGCATAGGTTTCTGCACCCAAGGTTCTCTCTCTTTACCATGTTTATTAGCAATAAAATCTTCCTTTGTGTACCTAGTGTTCTTAGTGTGTTTTTTAGGTTCTTCCTCACATTCCTCCTTATTAGGAGACTCATTATTATTACCACTCTCAGTTTTAGCACCAGAGACAGATATACTATTAGGATCTACAACACGTTCAAATGGTTCCTCAACTTTCTTATGTTTCTTTTTCTTTCTCTTACGAGGACTACCACTATCTACTTGTTTGGAATCCTGCTCAATTCTTTTAGGGTGTCCTTCAGGATATAAAGGATCTTGAGTAGCCATACCACTCCTAGTTTTAATTCCATAAGCATGTTTATCTCCTGAAGCATTAACTAGCATATCCTTTTGTACCTTAGCAAGTTGATCAAGTTGGGTTTGAACCATTTGAAAGTGTTTACAAAGCATTTTAATGTCATTAGAAGTTCTTTCCACAATATCTTTCAACTCATGGATACCTCTAGAGTTTTCCAATAAATGATTCTGAACTTGTTTATTAATATTACCTTGTTTAACAATAAATGTGTCAAGTTCCTCTAAGCATTGATCAGGAAGCTTACCATAAGGAATATCACCTTCATTAAATTGGAGAGAGTGTACCTCAATAGTATATAAGTGGGGAATTGGCTTACATAATTCTTCTATAGGAGGTAGATTCTTCACATCTTCAGCTCTAATACCTTTCTCCTTTAGACACTTTTTAGCTTCCTTCATCACTTCATCATTTAATGCAATAACTCCCCTCTTCTTTGTTGTTGGTGTTGGAACTGGTTCAGGAACAACTGGTTCAGGAATAATAGGCTCAGGTGTATTCAACTCAGTTGAAGTCCAATCATCATAATTCTTGCTTATCTTGTTCATTAATTCTTCGGCATCTGTAGGAGTCCTTTTCCTGAAAACACAATCAGCAAAGCTATCTAGGTAGGTCCTAGAATCATCAGTTAGTCCATTATAATAAATATCAAGAAGCTCATTCTAAGGTAATGGACATCCATGATATGCATGAATCAAGGAACAAAATCTTTTCCATGACTCGGGCAATTTCTCTTCTTCTCCCTGTTTAAAATCAAAAAGTCTCTACAAAGCAGCATGTCTAGCACTGGGAGGAATATATTTATGGAAGAAAGAAGCAATCAAGCAATCATGGCTATCAATGGAACCAATAGGTAATCTATTAAACCAAGCCCTAGCTTCTCCTTTTAGTGAAAAAGGGAAGATCTTAGCAACAAAGTACTTGCGCATTTTAAAATCTTCGGAGAACAAAGCACTCATAGTAGAAAGCTCATTCATATGAGCCACAACACTCTCATTTTCAGTACCACAAAAAGGTTCTTTCTCAACAATATCTAAATAAGATAAATCAAGAGAGAAATCATAATCTTTATCTTTAATATCTATGGGAGAGGTGGAAAACTTAGGATCATAGGACTTCTTAGGTATAATGGTATGTCTAGCAAGGAGACTATTAATAGCACTAGCACCATGTGTGTTTCGGCACTCTTCAAAAAATTCATGAGTGATCTCTATGTAACCATCATTAATATCATAACTCTCACTAGACTCAGGTGAGCTAACAGGTGTAACAGTGTATTCACTAGGAGTTTCGGTATTTCCTAGACTAGCCATAGTAGCATCTAGAAAAGGACCTAATGAACAACTCGCATCAAGCACAGTAGAAGTAACATCATGAGTATCAAAAGAAGTTTCAGATTCAGCAGTAGTAGCAGTGTGTGTAGCATGAGCATGTGGTGGTGGTGTGACAACATTACTTATAACAGACGGTGAATCAAGAGCAGCAGAGGTGTTTAGGACTGTACCTCTTCTTGTAGTGGATGGTAAAATAGGGAACTTTCCATCACGAGAGTTCCCCATGATGAAAGGAGTAGCAGTGAACAATAATAGATCCAAGTGAACTTACAAATAAAGCTATGCTCCTCGACAACGGCGCCAAAAAATAGTCTTGATGACCCACAAGTGTAGGGGATCGCAATAGTCTTCGCGGGTAGTATTACCCAATTTATTGATTCAACACAAGGGGAGCCAAAGAATACTTGCAAGCCTTAACAACTGAGTTGTCAGTTTAGCTGCACCTGGAAATAGTTCTTGCTCACAGAAGTTTATCAGTAGCAACAGTTTGGTAGTAGCAATAGCAAAGCAACAGCGGCAGCAACAGGAACAGTGGACAGTAGCAATAGTAACAGTAACAGTAACAGTAGGATTCGAGTGCGGTATGCATAGGGATGGATGGACGGGCATTGCATGGACGAGTCTAAAATGTAACTTCAAAGAACTAGGGCATTGCATATAAATAATAACAAGCATCGAAGTACTAAATAATCCTAGGCATGTGCTCCAAATATAGTCGTACGTGCTCGCAATGAGAACTTGCACAACATCTTCTGTCTAGCCAGCCCGTGGCAGCGGGGCCTCTAGGGAACTACTGGCAATTAAGGTGCTCCTTTTAATAGAGCACTGGAGCAAAGCATTAACACTCCGTGAACACATGTGATCCTCACACCACAGCCATCCCCTTCGGTTGTCCCAATTATTGTCACTTTGGGGCCTTTGGATCCGGACAATGATATGTGTACACAACTTGCAGATAAGATCACAAACAATACTATCATAATGATTTAACAATAAGTTCAGATCTGAGATCATGGCACTCGGGCCCTAGTGACAAGCATTAAGCACAACAAGTTGCAACAAAGTCAAATAGCACTAATAGAGATACTAGGCACTATGCCCCTAACAGATCTTATCCGATTACATGATAGAACTCATCCAATCTCTACCATCCCCAAGCCTACTACGGGGGATTACTCACTCATGGATGAGGGAAACATCGGTGGTTGATGGAGATGTGTTGATGATGACGATGGCGATGATCCTCTCCAAATTCCCCATCCTGGCAGGATGCCAGAACGGAGTTTCTGGATCCGAATCTTGGATTCTGGTGGCGGCGGCGGAGCGGAACTCTTTCTGGAAAACTATCGAACCCTCCTCGGTTTTTAGGTCGAAGTGTAACTTATAGGTGCAGAGGGAGGCCGAGGGGCTGCCTGGGGCGGCCAAACCCCTGCCAGGCACGACCAGTGGTGGGCCCGTGCCTGGGGTGGGTCTGAGCCCCCTAGGCCCCCTCTCTGTCTCCCCTTCTGGCTCCATGGATCTTCTGGTGAGAAATAGTTTTTGGCATATTTTCTGGGATTTTTCCTGATAGTTCATTTTCTGCACAAAAACAAGACACCAAGGTAATTCTGCTGAAAACAGCGTCAGTCCGTGTTAGTTGTATCCAAATCACACAAGTTTAGAGGAGAAACAATAGCAAAGTGTTCGAGAAAGTAGATACGGTTTGGACGTATCAGGGAGCCATATGAATTTCCAGATTCCTCTATTGGTTATTGATCAGAGAAGAGTCTCGGTCATGTCTGCATAATTCACGAACCGTTGGGAGACACACTTAGGGATTCAATGTTGTTTAGTAGATATGGAATGTGAGTAAAGAGACCTAATGTAGTTCGGAGTCTCGGATGGGATCAGTGATATTACGAGGAGATCTAGAATGGTCAGGAGAATAAGATTCATATAAGGAAAGTCCAATTCTGGAGTTCAGGAATGGTTTCGGTGTTTTCATCAGAATGTTCTAGAAGGGTCTAGAAGGTCCACCGATCCGGAAGGGGGAAGGGTACATAGATGTGTCATAACAAAGTGGAATGGTTGCATCATGTCCTAGGTAACTTGGCTGGACACTTGGAAGAGAGAATTCAAACTCTAATTTGAAAGTCAAAAAGGCAGTTTGAAAAAGTCAAACTGGGACAATGTTTCCAAGTGGAGGGAGGGAAGGATTCCTACCTAAGGAAGGAATCCTCCCTCTCCCTTGCGTCGGCCACATGAAGTGGAGTTGGGGGAGGACTCCCTCCCCCTTGGTGCCTCCCCACCTATAAAAGGAGGGGTAGGGAGCCCCCCTTGCCCACCCAAGAAACCCTAGGTTGGCCCCCGCCCCCCTCTCTACTTGCGGCCAATCTAGATCTCCTCTAAACCGCTACCGACTAGCTAAACCCTAGTTGCTATCTACCTCTAAACCTCGGCCCTCTAAACCCTAGATCGTTGGGGCTCCCTCTACTCCACCATACTCGCTCCGGCTTGGGCGAAGCCCTGCAAGATCTCCCCTCTACTTCCAACACCACGCCGTCGTGCTACCGAAATCATGAGGAGAGAGCTACAACCTCCGCTGCCTGCTGGAACAAGGGAGAGGAAGGTCTTCATTGAGTACCGTACGTGTGATCGACTGCGGGAGCGCTGCCGGAACTCAGCACCAGAAGGATCGTCTACACGATCTTGAGATCATCAAGTGAACGACTACATCACCCACGAGAATCCAATCTCGTTAATCGCTTTGGATCTTTGAGGGTTAGTACTCTATCGACTCGTTGCTACAATCTAGTAGATAGATCTTGGATTGTGTGTGTTCATGCGATAGAATTTTTTTGTTTTCCATGCTACAAACCCCTACAATGGTATCATAGCCGTGTCTATATGTAGATCTATTGCACTATTTAAACACAATGGTCATTGTGGGCGGTGGTGCTTTTATTATCAATTGCTTCTTGTGTACTTTGCATCTTGAGGGATGGTGGGATGAAGCGGCCCGGGCTAACCTTACATGACATCATCCATGAGACTTTCTCCATGCTCGAAATGCAACTTGTATTGCATAAGTGGCTTTGTGGGTGTCTGTATCTCCCATCATAGTGAAGATTCAATTTACAACGTGCACTTGATAGTTCATGCATCAACGTTGTGGTTCTTGTTCGTAAGTTAGAACAGTACTTATTGATAGCCCCAAACCATGTAAAACATGCAAAGAAAATTAGAGGCGTCTAACTTTGTTTTATAGGGGTGTGTTGTGATGTGATATGGCCATGACTGTGTTTATATATGATGTATGCAATGATCCTTATTGTAAGTTGGCAACCGGCATGAGCCTTATGGTTGTCTTGTAATTTCGTTAAGACCTATGTGTCTATTATTCAAATTAGTTGTAATAGTTGATGCTGGTGGACGACAACCATGGAGCGGTGCCATTGACCCTGACGCCACGCCGGTGATGATGGAGATCATGTTCGTGCTTGAAGATGGAGATCGGAAGCATAAGAGGAAAGGCCATATCATATCACATATCATGAATTGCATGTGATGTTAATCCTTTTCGTGCATCTTGTATTGCTTAGATCGTGACGATAGCATTATAAGATGATCCCTCTCACAAAATTATCAAGTAAAGTGTTCATCCTTAGTTAGACTCGTTGTTTCTAAGCACCACGTGATGATCAGGTGTGATAGAATCAACGTGTGCATACAATGGGAGCAAGCCAGATTTTCTCATGCAGAAACTGAGGTTAATCTTGACGATCCTAGCATGTACAGACATGGTCTCGGAACACAGGAATACCGAAAGGTAAAGCATGAGTCATATAGATGATATGATGATTATTCGCCTTTGAAACTACATCATGTCACGTGATGATCGGACTTGGTGTAGTGGATTTGGTTCGTGTGATCGCTAAAACAATGTGAGGGATATAGTTTTGAAGTGTTAATCTAAAGTTTAAAAGTCCTATTGCAAACTTTCAGTAAGTTCTGGTTATTGCATGAAGTTTAATAATTGGTATTAAATCAAGAGTAACAATTCTAGTGTTAGTATATGAGTATCATGTTTGTCTCTATAATTCTTGATATCAAGGTTATCAGGGAGCTGAAAGAATTGTTTCAGAAACCATCATGTGTGGACGATATTGCGATATCTGAAACGATGTTTTGGTTGCAACATGATAGAGTATAATTTATGTTCTCATATTTGATGGGAATTTACAAAAGGTTGGAGACACTAGTTGTCCTAATCGTCCAAAAGGTTTTGGAGAGCAACATTATACTCGCAATTCACCATTATAAGCTAAAGTAGCTTGATCATGAATATTTCCATTATAAGGATGAATATTTGATGTAGATAAAATGTTTACTACACTAAAAGATTACTAAAGAATGGAATTTGAAAGAACACCAAGCATTTTATGATGGTGATCTACTTCAAATTGCAAGTCCAAAGACATTGGTATGTAACTATACACGCTTTGGACTATGTGTCATATGTATGGCTCCACTACTTATGTTGATAGATTCTTTTGAATGGAAAAGGAAATACTGAAAGAGTCTCAAAAATATATGGCAGAAAAGAAAAGACTTGAATTGTTCAAGCTTCGGTATATAGATAATATACATGTTATGGCTGTATTCTTTGCTTGTTAAACAATGTAGTTCTTGAGTATTGGATGCTGAATTTGTTGGTGTGAATCATCATATGAAACAACATAATTCATGAACTGCAATGGCCTAAGTAACTAGAAAGAGAATATGTGATGATGTTCATCGAGAACAGATAAAGTGTTGATGTGTTTCTCGTTGACATCAAAGCTTGCCTTCAAGATATGTTCAGGTATTATGAGAATAAAAGGGTTGTTCAAATAATTGCCGTAATCCATAAAATATGGATGATTTACAAATCTCATTAGATAAATCACAACCATAAAACTGTTGGAGATATGCCCTAGAGGATAATAAATGTAGTTATTATTATATCTTTGTGTTTATGATAAATGTTTACATTCATGCTATAATAGTATTAACATGGAAACATTAATACTTGTCATTTGTAAACTAAATTAGAGTCCCTAGTAAAGCCTCTTTATAATACTAGCTTGTTGGTTAATAAATGATTGTGGTTTCCCTATCATGAACATTGAGATGTTATTAACAACAAGATCATATCGTTAGGAGAATGATATGATGGACATACTCCTATAGATAAGCGTAGCATGAAGATCAAGTCATTTTAATAGTTCAATTGCTATATGATTTCTGATACATAGTAACCTAATTCCTTCGACCATCAGATCATGCATATCAACATCACCGGAAGGATGCTTTGATGACATCAAACACCACACCATAACTAGGTGGCTATAAAGGTGGCATTGGGTGTTCGGAAAGTATTGGTTGAGACACATGGATCAAGAGTGGGATTTGTCCATCCATATGACGGATAGATATACTCTGGTTCCTCTCGGTGGAATGTCATCCAATTGGCTTGCAAGCATGTGACTGGCTCACAAGGGATCACATATGATGGGAACGAGAAAAGAGTACTTATCAGTAACGAGTTTGAACTAGGTATGCAGAGATACCGACGATCAAAACCTCGAATAAGTAAACTATCGTGAGACAAAGGGAAATTGGTATCGTATGTAAGTGGTTCATTTGATCGCAAAGTAATCGTAGAAATATGTGGGAACCATATGAATTTCCAGATTCCTCTATTGGTTATTGTTCGGAGAAGTGTCTCGATCATGTCCGCATAATTCACGAACCGTAGGGAGACACACTTAAGGATTCGATGTTGTTGAGTAGTTATGGAATGATGAGTAAGAGACCGAATGTTGTTCGGAGTCTCGGATGGGATCCGGGATATCACGAGGAGATCCGGAATGGTCCGGAGAATAAGATTCATATAAGGAAAGTCCTGTTTCAGGGTTGGAGAATGGTTCCGGTGTTTTCATCGGGAATGTTCTAGAAGGTTCCGGAATGTCCGACACTCCGGAGGGGAAGGGTACATGAATGTGTCATAACAAGTTGGAATGGTTGCATCATGTACTAGGTGTCATCGCTGAGCAAAATAAAGGGATAAATCAAATCCTAGTTTGAAAAGTCAAACGCCAATTTGAAAAGTCAAACGACAAGTTTGCTTGGTGGAGGGAGAGTAGGAAACCTACTTGGGGAGGAAGTCCCTCTCCCTCCACCGCCGGCCTTGGAAGCCAAGTTGGGGAGGGACTCCCCTCCCCTTGGCCGCGCCCTCCCACCTATATAAGGAGGGGGAGGGCTGCCCCTCCAAGACTACACCTTGCCCTCTCCAAACCCTAGCCCCAAGCCGCCGACGCCACCACCTCCTGCTGCTGCCACCGCCGCCTAGGGCAAACCCTAGCCGCCGACTTGGGCTTCCCCAAGCCCTAGCCGCCGACTTGGGCTTCTCCAAGCCCTAGACTCCGGCCTAGCCCTCTCTCCTTGGTGTGTCTAAACCCTAGATCACCGAGGCCTCTCTCATAGTCCACCATACTCGCCCCGACTTAAGGTGAAGCCCTGCGAGATCTCCCCTCTACTTCCGGTACCACGTCGTCGTGCTGCCGGAATCGCGAGGAGAGTGCTACAACCTCTGCTGCCTGCTGGAACAAGGGAGAGGAAGGTCTTCATCAAGTACCGAACGTGTGACCGACTGCGGGAGCGCTGCCGGAACGCAGCGCTGGAAGGATCGTCTACACGATCTTGAGATCGGCAAGAGTACGACTACATCACCCACGAGAATCCGCTCTCGTTAAACAATTTGGAATCTTCGAGGGTGAGTTATTCCATCGACTCGTTGCTACAATCTAGTAGATAGATCTTAGCTTGTTTGTTTGTATGCGGTAGAAATTTTTTGTTTCCATGCTACGAACCCCTAAAGTGGTATCAGAGCCGTGTCTATATGTAGATCTGTTGCACGAGTAGAACACAATGGTCATTGTGGGTGGTGGTGTTTTTTTATTATCAATTGCTTCTTGTGTACTTTGCATCTTGCGGTATGATGGGATGAAGCGGCCCGGGCTAACCTTACATGACATCGTTCATGAGACTTGCTCCACGCTCAACATGCAACTTGTATTGCATAAGTGGCTTTGCGGGTGTCTGTCTCTCCCATTATAGTATAGATCCAATTTACAACATACACTTGATAGTTCAAACATCAACGTTGTGGTTCTTGTTCGTAAGTTAGATCGACACTTATTGAAAGCCCCAAACCACGTAAAACATGCAAAGAAATTAGAGGCGTCTAAGTTTGTTTTGCAGGGGTGTGCTGTGATGTGATATGGCCATGATTGTGATTATATTTGATGTATGCAATGTTCCTTATTGTAAGTTGGCAACCGACAGGAGCCATATGGTTGTCTTCAATTTCTGTTAAGACCCGCGTGTCTATTCAAAGTAGTTGTAATAGTTGAAGCTGGTGGATGACAACCATGGAGCAGCGTCATTGACCTTGATGCAATGCCGGTGATGATGGAGATCATGTTCATGCTTGAAGATGGAGATCGGAAGCACAAAGAAGAAAGGCCATATCATATCACATATTATGAATTGCATGTGATGTTAATCCTTTATGCATCTTGTATTGCTTAGTTAACGACGGTAGAATTATAAGATGATCCCTCATGCACATGAATTTCAAGTTCTAAAGTGTTCATCCTTAGTAAGCACCGTTGCTAAAGCTTGTTGTTTCGAAGCACCACGTGATGATCGGGTGTGTTAGATTCTGCAAGTGTATACAACGTGAGCAAGCCAGATTTGCTCATGCGGAAGCTAAGGTTTGATCTTGACGAGCCTAGCATGTACAGACATGGTCTCGGAACACGGATCACCGAAAGGTAAAGCATGAATCATAGAGTAGATATGATGAACATGTTGATTGTTCGCCATTGAAGCTACATCAACTCTCGTGATGATCGGTTTTTATTTGGTGGATTTGGTTCGTGTGATCACTAAAACAATGTGAGGGATATTGTTTTGAGTGGGAGTTCACCTAGATTATTTCAACTATTAATTAGAACTCAATTTGTCATAAACTTAGTCTAAACTATTGCAAATATGTTGTAGATCAATGGCGGCCCCTACCATCAATTTTAATGCGTTCCTAGAGAAAGAAAAGTTGAAAAACAATGGAAGCAACTTCGCGGATTGGTTCCGCAATTTGAGGATTGTCATCAATGCTGGTAATTTGACCTATATGCTGGATGCACCGCTGGGTGACCCGCCTGCAGCTGATGCTACCAATGAAGTAAAGAACGTTTACCTCGCTCGGAAGAATCAGTACTCCACAGTTCAGTGTGCTATCTTGTATGGTTTGGAATCGGAGCTTCAGAAAAGGTTTGAGAATTCAGACCCACATGATATTGTCCGTGAACTCAAATTGATTTTTGAGACTCACGCGGCAGTTGAGAGTTATGAGGCTTATCAAAAGTTCTTTAACTGCAAGATGGAAGAGGGAAGCTCCGTCAGTGAGCATGTGCTTAAGATGTCTGGGCACGCAAACAAACTCCAAAGCTTGGGTATAGTGATTCCTAATGCTTTGGGGATTTACCATGTCCTCCAATCACTACCACCAAGTTACAAGAACTTTGTGATGAACTAGAATATGCAAAGCATGAACAAACAGTTGCCAGAACTCTTTTCCATGTTAAAATCTGCAGAAGTGGAGATCAAGAAAGAGCACCAAGTGTTGATGGTCAATAAGACCACCAAATTCAAGAAAGGCAAGTCTAAGCAAAAGGGACACTTCAATAAGGGTGGTAAGAAAGTTACCGCACCGACGAAGAAGACCAAGGCTGGACCTAAGCCTGATACTGAGTGCTTTTACTGCAAGGGAGAAGGTCACTGGAAGAGGAATTGCCCAAAGTACTTGGTGGATTTGAAGAATGGCAACATCAAGAAGAAAGGTATATCCGATATACATGTTATTGATGTGTATCTCACTAGTACTCATAGTAGTGCCTGGGTATTTGATACTAGTTCGGTTGCTCATATTTGTAACTTGAAACAGGTGCTGTAGAAGAAACGGAAGCTAGCGAAGAATGAGGTGACGATGCGCGTGGGAAATGGATCAAAGGTTGATGTGATCGCGGTCGGCACGCTACCTCTTCATCTACCATCGGGATTAGTTTTATACTTAAATAATTGTTATTTGGTGCCTGCGTTAAGCATGAACATTATATCGGGATCTTGTTTATTGCGAGATGGTTACTTGTTTAAGTCCGAGAATAATGGTTGTTTGATTTATATGAGTAATATGTTTTATGCACATGCACCTTTGATAGATGGTCTATTCTTATTGAATCTCGATAGTGGAAATACACATATTAATAACATTGAAGCTAAACGTTTGAAATCGAGCGATAACTCGACCTATATGTGGCACTGTCGTCTTGGTCACATTGGAGTGAAGCGTATGAAGAAACTCCATTCCGATGGACTTATTGAATCACTTGATTTTGAATCACTTGAAAGATGCGAAGCATGTCTGATGGGAAAAATGACTAAGACTCCATTTTCTGGTATGATGGAGCGAGCTACGGACTTATTGGAAATCATACATACCGATGTGTGTGGTCCAATGAGTGTAGCATCGCGCGGTGGTTATCGTTATGTTCTTACCTTCACGGATGACTTGAGTAGATATGGGTATATCTATTTCATGAAACATAATTCTGAAACTTTTGAGAAGTTTAAGGAATTTCAAAGTGAGGTTGAGAATCAACGTAACAAGAAGATTAAATTTCTACGTTCTGATCGTGGAGGTGAATATCTAAGTTACGAGTTTGGCGAGCATTTGAAGAAATGCGGAATACTTTCACAATTGACACCGCCGGGAACACCACAGCGTAATGGTGTGTCCGAACGTCGTAATCGGACTCTCTTAGATATGGTTCGTTCTATGATGTCACTTACAGATTTACTGCTATCATTTTGGGGTTATGCATTAGAAACAGCCGCATTCACTTTAAATAGGGCACCATCTAAATCCGTTTAAACGACACCGTATGAATTATGGTTTGGGAAGAAACCTAAATTGTCGTTCCTTAAAGTTTGGGGTTGCGAAGCCTATGTAAAGAAGTTACAGTCGGACAAGATTGAACCCAAAGTGGAAAAATGCGTCTTCATAGGATACCCGAAGGAAACTATTGGGTATACATTCTATCATAGATCCGAAGGCAAAATCTTCGTTGCTAAGAATGGATCCTTTCTAGAGAAGGAATTTCTCTCGAAAGAAGTGACTGGAAGGAAAGTAGAACTCGACGAGGTTGTTGAACCTTCTCTCGAACTTGCGAGTAGCGCAGCACCGGAAGAAGTTCCTGTGGTGCCTGCACCAATAAGAGAGGAAGCTAATGATGATGATCATGAAACTTCGGTTGTAGTTGCTACAGAACCTCGCAGGTCAACGAGAACTCGTACCACTCCTGATTGGTATGATCCCGTTATGAGTGTCATGTTGGTGGATAACACCGATGACCCTGCGACGTATGAGGAAGCAATCATGAGCTCAGATTCCAATAAATGGCAATAAGCCATGAAATCCGAGATTGGATCCATGTACGAAAACCAAGTATGGACTTTGGTGGACTTACCGGATGGCCGGAAGGTTGTCGAGAACAATTGGATTTTCAAGAAGAAAACAGATGCTGATGGTAATGTTACTATCTATAAAGCTCGACTTGTCGCAAAAATGTTTCGACAAATTCAAGGAGTTGACTACGATGAGACTTTCTCACCTGTAGCGAAGCTAAAGTCTGTGAGGATTATGTTAGCAATCGCTGCATATTATGATTATGAGATATGGCAGATGGATGTCAAAACAGCGTTCCTCAATGGAGACATTGATGAAGAATTGTATATGATGCAACCCAAAGGTTTTGTTGATCCTAAAGATGCTAACAAGGTATGCAAACTTCAACGGTCCATATATGGATTGAATCAAGCATCCCGAAGTTGGAATCAATGTTTTGATAAGGTAATCAAAAGTTTTGGTTTTATACAAACTTATGGAGAAGCTTGTATTTACAATAAAGTGAGTGGGAGCTCTGTAGCATTCTTGATACTATATGTAGATGACATATTGTTGATTGGGAATGATGTAGACCTTCTTAACAGTGTCAAGGAATATTTGAATAATAGTTTTTCAATGAAAGATCTTGGCGAAGCAGCTTACATATTAGGCATAAAGATTTATAGAGATAGATCGAGACGCCTAATATCATTGTCACAAAGTACATATTTGGACAAAGTTCTAAAGAGGTTTGGAATGGAAGATAGCAAGAAAGGGTTCTTGCCCATGTTGCCCAATACGACGTTGAGTAAAACTCAAAGTCCAACAACGGCAGAAGATAGAGCAAGGATGAGTAAGACTCCCTATGCCTCATCCATAGGATCTCTAATGTATGCCATGCTATTTACTAGACCCGACATTGCGTATGCTGTTAGTTTGACTAGCAGATATCAAAGTGATCCAGGAGTGGATCATTGGACAGCGGTCAAAAACATCCTTAAGTACTTGAGAAGAACTAAAGATATGGTTCTTTCTTATGGAGGTGATGAACAGCTCGTTGTTAATGGTTACACCGATGCTAGTTGGAACACCGATCCGGATGATTCTAAATCTCAATCTGGATACGTATTTACTTTGAATGGTGCAGCAGTTAGCTGGAGGAGTGCTAAGCAAAGCATTGTGGCGAGATCTTCAACTGAATCGGAATACATGGCTGCTTTGGAGGCTTCACAAGAAGCGATATGGATGAAGGAGTTCATTACAGAGCTCGGTGTGGTTCCAAGTGCGTTGGACCCAATGTCTATCTACTGTGATAACATGGGCGCCATAGCCAATGCGCAATAACCAAGGTCACACAAGAAGCTGAAGCACATCAAGCTACGTTTTCACGCTATTCGAGAACATGTCCAAGATGGTGACATACATATTTGCAAAGTACACACAGATCTGAATGTGGCGGATCCGTTGACTAAACCTCTCCCGAGGGCAAAACATGACCAACACCAAACTGCCATGGGTGTTCGGTATATTACCATGTAATCTAGATTATTTGACTCTAGTGCAAGTGGGAGACTGTTGGAGATATGCCCTAGAGGCAATAATAAATGTAGTTATTATTATATCTTTGTGTTAATTATAAATGTTTACATTCATGCTATAATAGTATTAACAAGGAAACATTAATACTTGTGTGATTTGTAAACTAAATTAGAGTCCCTAGTAAAGCCTCTTTATAATACTAGCTTGTTGGTTAATAAATGATTGTGGTTTCCCTATCATGAACATTGAGATGTTATTAACAACAAGATCATATTGTTAGGAGAATGATATGATGGACATACTCCTATAGATAAGCGTAGCATAAAGATCAAGTCATTTTAATAGTTCAATTGCTATATGATTTCTGATACATAGTAACCTAATTCCTTCGACCATCAGATCATGCATATCAACATCACCGGAAGGATGCTTTGATGACATCAAACACCACACCATAACTGGGTGGCTATAAAGGTGGCATTGGGTGTTCGGAAAGTATTGGTTGAGACACATGGATCAAGAGTGGGATTTGTCCATCCATATGACAGATAGATATACTCTGGTTCCTCTCGGTGGAATGTCATCCAATTGGCTTGCAAGCATGTGACTGGCTCACAAGGGATCACATATGATGGGAACGAGAAAAGAGTACTTATCAGTAACGAGTTTGAACTAGGTATGCAGAGATACCGACGATCAAAACCTCGAATAAGTAAACTATCGTGAGACAAAGGGAAATTGGTATCGTATGTAAGTGGTTCATTCGATCGCAAAGTAATCGTAGAAATATGTGGGAACCATATGAATTTCCAGATTCCTCTATTGGTTATTGTTCGGAGAAGTGTCTCGATCATGTCCGCATAATTCACGAACCGTAGGGAGACACACTTAAGGATTCGATGTTGTTGAGTAGTTATGGAATGATGAGTAAGAGACCGAATGTTGTTCGGAGTCTCGGATGGGATCCGGGATATCACGAGGAGATCCGGAATGGTCCGGAGAATAAGATTCATATAAGGAAAGTCCTGTTTCAGGGTTGGAGAATGGTTCCGGTGTTTTCATCGGGAATGTTCTAGAAGGTTCCGGAATGTCCGACACTCCGGAGGGGAAGGGTACATGAATGTGTCATAACAAGTTGGAATGGTTGCATCATGTACTAGGTGCCATCGCTGAGCAAAATAAAGGGATAAATCAAATCCTAGTTTGAAAAGTCAAACGCCAATTTGAAAAGTCAAACGACAAGTTTGCTTGGTGGAGGGAGAGTAGGAAACCTACTTGGGGAGGAAGTCCCTCTCCCTCCACCGCCGGCCTTGGAAGCCGAGTTGGGGAGGGACTCCCCTCCCCTTGGCCGCGCCCTCCCACCTATATAAGGAGGGTGAGGGCTGCCCCTCCAAGACTACACCTTGCCCTCTCCAAACCCTAGCCCCAAGCCGCCGACGCCACCACCTCCTGCTGCTGCCACCGCCGCCTAGGGCAAACCCTAGCCGCCGACTTGGGCTTCCCCAAGACCTAGCCACCGACTTGGGCTTCCCCAAGCCCTAGCCGCCGGCTTAGCCCTCTCTCCTTGGTGTGTCTAAACCCTAGATCACCGAGGCCTCTCTCATAGTCCACCATACTCGCTCCGGCTTAAGGCGAAGCCCTGCGAGATCTCCCCTCTACTTCCGGTACCACGCCATCGTGCTGCCGGAATCGCGAGGAGAGTGCTACAACCTCCGCTGCCTGCTGGAACAAGGGAGAGGAAGGTCTTCATCGAGTACCGAACGTGTGATCGACTGCGGGAGCGCTGCCGGAACGCAGCGCCGGAAGGATTGTCTACACGATCTTGAGATCGACAAGAGTACGACTACATCACCCACGAGAATCCGCTCTCGTTAAACACTTTGGAATCTTCGAGGGTGAGTTATTCCATCGACTCGTTGCTACAATCTAGTAGATAGATCTTGGCTTGTTTGTTTGTATGCGGTAGAAATTTTTTGTTTTCCATGCTACGAACCCCTACAAAAACTATTGCAAAAAATGTCAAAAGACAATTGATAGAAAATATCAGTTAGGAAGTGACATCACCGTTTAAATTATATTGGAAAGAAAATATGAAGAAACTCCATGTGGATGGAATTTTGGAGTCTTTTGATTTTTGATCAAATGACGCTTGTGAGACTTTCCTAGAGATAATTAAAACTCCGTTCATAGGCCAAAGGGAACGAATGACTAGCTTATTGGAACTTGTACATATTGTTGTATGAAGTCTATTATGTGTAGTCAAGAGCGATGGATTTCAACTTCATATGCTTTCTCCGAAAATTTTACTAACTATATGAATATTTACTTAATGAGGATGAAGTGTGAAACATTTGAAAAGTTCAAAGACTTTCAAGATGAAGTGCAAAATCAATGTAACAAGAAAATAAAGAATTTACGATAGGATCATAAAGGAAGATATTTGAGTTACAAGTTTAGCATAACACCTAAGATTTGAGGAATCGTTCCATGGATTTGCATTTCTCGAAACACCATATGAGTATGGAATAATCGAGATATGTAATAAAAACTTTTTTGACATTGTAAGATCAAAGGTGTTATTTATAAGACTGCCATTATATTTTAAAGATTAAAGCTTTAGAGACTACCGCTTTTTCACTTAAAAGAGATCCATCATGATCCGTTGAAATGACACCATATTGAGAAGAAAATTTTCATGAAAATTTAAGTGGGAGGACAATAGAACTTTGATAAGGTTAAAAGAACCTTAGCTATATGTGCAAAGTTGCGCAGCGCCGGAAAGCGTTCCGGAGGCAGCAAAAATGCTCATGGCTCACGTGTCTCAAAGGTTGTGGTCACGGAGGTCTAAGTTCCTATTGAAAAACCTAGTAGGTCGGGTAAACCATCAAATACTAATATTTGAGAGTCAATCATTGTTGTTTTGCAATGATGGACCGATTGTATGCAAATAAGCGATGATGGGCCCTGACTCTGTCAGATGGCTTGAAGCCATAGAATCCATGATAGTTACATACACGAGAAACCAAGCTTTAAACTTGGAAGACCCTCTGAAAGGTGTAAAAACCTTGCAGTCATATTTGGATCTATAAAGAAATAGACATGGATATTTTGTAGGGGTTCGTAGCATGGAAAACAAAAAAAAATCTATCGCGTGAACATACATAAGCCAAGATCTATCTACTAGATTGTAGCAACGAGTCGATAGAGTACTAACCCTCGAAGATCCAAAGCGGTTAACGAGAGCAGATTCTCGTGGGTGATGTAATCGTTCAATTGTCGATCTCAAGATCGCGTAGATGATCCTTCCGGCACCGCATTCCGGCAGCGCTCCCACAGTCATTCACACATACGGTACTCGATAAAGACATTCCTCTCCCTTTTTCCAACAGGCACCGGAGGTTGTAGTTCTCTCCTAGCAATTCTGGCAGCATGACGGCGTGGTGTCGGAGTTAGAGAGGAAATCTCGCAGGGATTCGCCTTAAGCCGGAGTGGGTTATGGTGGAGTAGTAGGGTTCCCAACGTCTAGGGTTTGGAAGCCGGAGAGGAGGAGGTGGAGCCGGCGGCGGCGATGCAGCGATGGCAGCTTGGCGGTGTTAGGTTTGTGGTGGTCTTGGGGGGCACCCCCTCCCCTCTATTTATGAGAGGGAGGGGCAGCTAGCGGAGGGGATTTGGATCCTTCCTCAACTCCCTCTCCTACTAGGCGCGTGCTGGAGGGAGAAGAGGTTTCCTCTCCTCCCTCCACCAGGAAACATTGTTCCAGTTTGACTTTACAAACATGCCTTTTGACTTTCAATTTTGGAGTTTAATTTATTTCTTTCAGACACCCAGCCAAGTGACCTAGGACATGATTCAATCATTCCATTTTGTCATGACGCATTCATGTACCCTTCCCCTTCTGGTTCGGTGAACCTTCTAGACCCTTCTAGATCATTCCGGTGAAACACCGGAATCATTCCCGAACTCCAGAATTGGACTTTCCTTATATGAATCTTATTCTCCGGACCATTCCGGATCTCCTTGTGATATCTCGGATCCCATCCGAGGCTCCGAACAACATTCGGTCTTCCTACTTACATTCCATATCTACTAAACAACATCAAATCCTTAAGTGTGTCTCCCTACGGTTCATGAATTATGCAGACATGACCGAGACTCTTCTCTGATCAATAACCAATAGAGGAATCTAGAAATTCATATGACTCCCACATATTTATACGATTACTTCGTGATAGGATGAACCATTTACATACGATACCAATTCCCTTTGTCTCGCGATATTTACTTATCCGAGGTTTGATCATTGGTATCTCTGAATACCCAGTTCAACCGTGTTACCGATAAGTACTCTTTACTCGTTCCTGTGATATGTGAACCCTTGTGAGCCAGTCATATGCTTGCAGGCTAATTGGATGAAATTCCACCGAGAGGGCCCAGAGTATATCTATCTGTCATATGGATGGAAAAATCCCACTCTTGATCCATGTACCTCAACACATACTTTCCAAACACTCAATGCCATATTTATAACCACCCAGTTATGAAGTGGTGTTTGATGTCGTCAAAGCATCCATCCGGTGATGGTGATTAACATGATCTCAGGATTTAGGTTAAAGCTTATAGGAAGTTAACTATATTAAATGACTTGATCTTATGCTACGCTTAACTATAGGAGTATGTCCATCACATCATTCTCCTAATGATATGACCTTGTTGTTAATAACATCTCAATGTTCATGATCAGGAAACCATGATCATATATTAACCAACAATCTAGTTTAACAAGAGGCTTTAATAGGGAATCTTACATGTTTACAAATCACACAAGTATATTAGCATGGTATGTAAACATTTATCATAAGTACGAAGATATGATAATAACCACTTTATTATTGCCTCTTGGGCATATCTCCAACATATTTTACATCTATGAAATAGTTGACATGTCGGGAAAGAGTTCACGACAATGTTCAAGTAGTTGATTATGATAAGATTTGATCTTTCATAGCAATATTAAGTCTAGACGGATTAATATAGCAACCACTACATATAATTTATTTATGTGATAGTTGAATAAACATAACAAGTTCTTCTAATAGAATGGTTACCTAGGACGTGTACATGACATGATCCAAAGGGTTTTGTTAATTCAAATGATGCTAAAATAGAATGCAAACCTCAATGGTTGAAGTAAGCATCGAGGAGTTGGAATCTTCACCATGATAAAATTGTTAAAGGGTTTAATTTCATCACAGACGATTAAGATGCTTGCATTTGCAAGAAATTAAGTGGAGCGCTAAGACATATTTCTAATACATTATGTGAAGGACATATTGTTGATTGGAAATAATGTATCTTTTATTGACACAGGTTAAGAATTACATCTCGATGAAAGACTTAGGCAAAACCCGAATGTTTGGCATCAACATCTATATAGATAGATTAAGACGCTAATATGGTTGTGCCAAATGTACATAGATAAGATATTGAATGAGTTCAATATGGAAATGGCAAGAAATGTTCTTGCCACACAGAAAGGATTAAATCGAAATTCAAGTGTATCGACACTTGATAAGTGAAACAAAGATTCAAGTATTTTTAATACTTGATGATTGAAATCACAAAGAGAGTTTATCAATCAAACTATGATATGTACACATACAGATATGTCCTATACTCTAAATGTTACGAGCATATGGCAGAATGATTCATAAGATGATTCTTATGATCTTTTGGAAGAACTAAGAATATATTATTGTAGAGGTGACAAATAGATGGTTAGTTCGTTGTAAAAGTACTATACTGATACTAGTTTTGTCACAAAATACAAATTAAGTTTATCTCAATTTTAACTAAGGGTGGCACAATATAATGGAAAGTAAGTTCCATAATGGATTTGGATGAGTTCCAAAGTTAAGACATTGTGACAGATACTACAACAAAATGCTAAGTATATGACTGCTAATATAGAAGCAAAAGAGGGAATTTGTGTCAAGTAGTTTGTTATCAAACTAGGTGTGGTTCACAGCGGGATAGTACTATGACGATATATTGTACAACAATATTTTCAATATGTTTTAACCCCAAGGAACTAAAGGTCTCACGAAAGGACCAAATTTATACAAAGCCATCTCATTAGAGAATGAGTGATGCGTAGAGACGCAAAGACATGCAATTACACACGAACCTGAAAGTGTCGGATTCGAAGATTAGTTGACCACTAGCAATAGTGTACATACAACACTGGAAAACCATAGGTGTTTAATACACAAAGATTTGAAACTAGATTATTGTCTCTAGTGCAAGTGGGAGACTGTTGGAGATATGCCCAAGAGGCAATAATAAAGTGGTTATTATTATATCTTCATGGTTATGACAAATGTTTACATCCCATTCTATAATTTTATTAACCGGAAACATTAATACTTGTGTGGTTTGTAAACATAAAAGAGTCCCTAGTAAAGCCTCTTGTTAAACTAGATTGTTGGTTAATATATGATCATGGTTTCCTGATCATGAACATTGAGATGTTATTAACAACAAGGTCATATCATTAGAAGAATGATGTGATGGACATACTCCTATAGTTAAGCGTAGCATAAGATCAAGTCATTTAAATAGTTCACTTGCTATCAACTTTTAATACATATTAACCTAAATCCTTCGACCATGAGATCATGTTAATCACCATCACCGGATGGATGCTTTGATGACATCAAACACCACTTCGTAACTAGGTGGTTATAAAGGTGGCATTTAGTGTTTGAAAAGTATGTGTTGAGGCACATTGATCAAGAGTGGGATTTGTCCATCCATATGACAGATAGATATACTCTGGGCCCTCTCGGTGGAATGTCATCTAATTAGGTTACAAGCATGTGAATGGCTCACAAGGGATCACATATCATAGGAACGATAAAAAGAGTACTTATCGGTAATGAGGTTGAACTAGGTATGCAGAGATACCGATGATCAAACCTCGGATAGGTAAAGTATCGCGAGACAAAGGGAATTTGGTATCGTATGTAAATGGTTCATTCGATCATGAAGTAATCGTATAAATATGTGGGAGCCATATGAATTTCTAGATTCCTCTATTGGTTATTGATCAGAGAAGAGTCTCGTTCATGTCTGCATTATTCACGAACCATAGGGAGACACACTTAAGGATTCGATGTTGTTTAGTAGATATGGAATGTGAGTAAAGAGACGGAATGTAGTTCGGAGTCTCGGATGGGATCCGGGATATCATGAGGAGATCCGGAATGGTCAGGAGAATAATATTCATATAAGGAAAGTCCAATTCTGGAGTTCGGGAATGGTTTCGGTGCTTTCACCGAAATGTTCTAGAAGGGTCTAGAAGGTCCACCGATCCGGAAGGGGGAAGGGTACATAGATGTGTCATAACAAAGTGGAATGGTTGCATCATGTCCTAGGTCACTTGGCTGGACACTTGAAAGAGAGAAATCAAACTCTAATTTGAAAGTCAAAAAGGCAGTTTGAAAAGGTCAAACTGGGACAATGTTTCCAAGTGGAGGGAGGGAAGGATTCCTACCTAAGGAAGGAATCCTCCCTCTCCCTTGCGCCGGCCACATGAAGTGGAGTTGGGGTAGGACTTCCTCCCCCTTGGTGCCTCCCCATCTATAAAAGGAGGGGTAGGAAGCCCCCTTGCCCACCCAAGAAACCCTAGGTTGGCCCCCGCCCCCTCTCTAGTTGCGGCCAATCTAGATCTCCTCTAAACCGCTAACGACTAGCTAAACCCTAGTTGCTATCTACCTCTAAACTTCGGCCCTCTAAACCCTAGACCGTCGGAGCTCCCTCTACTCCACCATACTCGCTCTGGCTTAGGCGAAGCCCTGCGAGATCTCCCCTCTACTTCTGACACCACGCCGTCGTGCTGCCGAAATCGTGAGGAGAGAGCTACAACCTCCGCTGCCTGCTGGAACAAGGGAGAGGAAGGTCTTCATTGAGTACCGTACGTGTGACCGACTGCGGGAGCGCTACCGGAACTCAGCGCCAGAAGGATCGTCTACGCGATCTTGAGATCGGTAAGTGAACGACTACATCACCCACGAGAATCCAATCTCGTTAATCGCTTTGGATCTTCGAGGGTTAGTACTCTATCGACTCGTTGCTACAATCTAGTAGATAAATCTTGGCTTGTGTGTGTTCATGCGATAGATTTTTTTGTTTTCCATGCTACGAACCCCTACAACAACTGTAGATCCATAGAGACTGATCTGAAACGACACCAACGAATACAAAAACCAACTTGATCTTAGGAGATCCGTCGGACATACGAATCCACGCACCCTCCTCCGATGCTAGACGCACCACTGGAGTGAGGATAGGGCGGGAAGGACCTTACCCTGGCTTTAAGATATAGCCGTAAACTCACTATCCAAAAAAGACACGGAAAGCAATGTAAACTAAGAACATAACCCCCCCTCGCGCCGCTACCGAGGGCCACAGTCCAGCACACCTGCAAGGCCCCAAGGATAACATAGGCGGAGGGGACCAGCGACGCCAATAGCAAGAGGAACGGAATCCTAGATTGGTTTTTACAGCCGTTGCGATGACCGCATGTCTCTCCGCCTCATGTGCCGGTTCGGTCACGGGTATCCACAATATTGTTAAATTTCTTATATTTTTCTTCACATTGTCATCCCCTTCTCACAAAAGATCAGAAATTACCTCAGTCCATGGTCTTATCTGGCTAAAAGGGCAAAAGGTGGCTGAAAAAACTATAAACTACCGTGCTTATTATCTTTTCCAATACTGCGAGGCAAAGGCACGCTACCGAAATACCGCCTATCCTTAAAAAATAAGTTAGTCCTTGTACAAAGTCGTCAAGAAGTCTTGGGCACTGGGTGAGTAGGGATGCAGCTTCATAAACCGCTCGCCGGGTTTGATAGGTAGTGGTAGCAATTCATCGCCATCTAAGCCCGAACGAATTCTCGAACCGAGAAAGCAGATTTGCTTGGCGCTACATAGTTGGGATCTTAGGTTGAGCTCAAGATAAAGAGCCCATGGTCTTATCTGGCTAAAAGGGGCAAAGTGGATGAAATTACTATAAATCTTTTGGTTTGTGGAATCATAAGTTGGGATCCTAGATGTTTTTTTGCAGGAAATTCACTTTTAATCTTAGCTGCATGTCCCTTTATGAAAAACACAAATTTCAAATTATTAAAAAAATTCAAAAAAGATTTTTGCGTGTGCATCTCCACATTATATGTTGCTCACATAAAATTTCATGAAAAACTGATTTTTTTTGTCGGATGTGTAAAAAAGACAAAAATAAATGCATCGAAATTTGTCTTTTCTACATCGGCCACACAAAAAGTTGACTTTTCGTGAAATGGTTTTGTGTACCTTAGGATAAAGAGATGTGCGCTTTTTTTTTTTGGAATGTTTTTGACATCTCAAAATGTGTTTAAAATAGATTTGAAATAAAGGAAGCATATGCACTCATGAGCCAAAACACCATATTCGAGTGTAGATCTCAGACCATCAAACAAACTTATATATAACTTCAAAAGTTGTCCAGCCTTGACATCAACAATAACTAGAAAACGTTAAAAAAAACAATAACTAGAAAATCCCCTGAAAATAACTACTCTCTCCTACCCATATTAGTTGACTTGAATTTATTAAAATTCAGACAAACCTATATACTAAATAGTATTTGAATTTATCTAAATCTAGACAAATTTGAATCAACTAATATGGGTTGGAGGGAGTAGAAAAGGTAAAAAAATTAGTATTAGAAAACACAAGTAAGCATGACCTCCACCCGCAAAACAAGGCATGGTTTCCAACTTTGTGCTATTATCTCTTCATTTCTTATACGAGCTTACTACAGACAATCTTTGCTTTTTTTAAGAGGGCTGCTTAATCGCTTTAAAAAAGACTTCTTTCTTCTTTCATAGATGGTCAATCTTACTTTTCCTCTTCGTTAAATTTTTTTTTCCTCTTTTCCTTGACAGCTTGGTAATGTTAGGTTAATAGACTTGTTGTATTACCAGAGGAAAACTAGGGGAGAACGAGGAGAATTAGGGGAACTAGACGGAGAAGAGGATGGCCCCGAAATCGAAGGGGGCGCATCAGAAGTAAGAGGTGGAGAAGAAGGGACAGCAGGAGGTGCATCAGGAAAAAGAAAAAAAGAGATATCATCCACCGGGTAAGTACCAGAGGTGGGGCGAGGATAGAAGGGACACGTCTCATCAAACGTGACATCACGAGAGATGCGCATCCGACGACCAATGGGGTCCCAACAGCGATAGCCCTTATGCTCATCACTGTATCCGAGAAAAACACACTCAACTGACTGAGCGGTCAGTTTGGTGCGTTCGCGAGGAGGTAGAAAGACATAGCAAACGCAACCAAATAAACGAAGAGTCGAATAGTCTGGAGAGCTACCAGAGAGACGCTCGAGAGGAATACCACCTTGAAGGGCAGTAGAAGGCTGAATGTTAATAAGGTAAGTGGACGTAGCGACAGCCTCAACCCAGAAATGTAGCGAAAGAGAGAAAGCAATCATCATAGCACGGGTAGTTTTCAAGAATATGACGATACTTATGCTCGGCGACACCATTTTGAGCATGGGCGCCGGGACACGAGAACTGAGCGAGGGTGCCCTGCTCAGAAAGGACACCACGCAGGTGCTGGGAGATATACTCTCCTGCGGAATCAGCACGAAACACACGAATAGGCGTGGAATACTGAGTACGAACCATGGCCGCAAAACACTGATAAATAGAGAGCACCTCACTGCGAGAGCGCATAAAAAACAACCAGGTGTACCGTGAAAAATCATCAATGAATAAAATATAGTATCGATGACTCCCTTTGGAAGCAAAGGGAGCCGGACCCCAAACATCTGAATAAACTAAATCAAAAGGTCGCTGAGATACAAACACACTAGTAGGATAGGGAAGCTGAATATGTTTGCCTAACCTATAACCCTGACACGAATGTAAAGACACATCTCCTGAGACAGACCCTAGAAGACCACGACGAACTAAGGACGATAAACGGGAGCCACAAAGGTGACCCAGCCGATGATGCCACTGCTGAAAAGAGCCAGTGACAGAAGCAGCAACCGCAGAAGAACTAGTAGATGAAGTGTCAGTGGATGGAACGCGAAGCCAGTCTAACTCCCATAGCCCCGGAGACTCAAGGCTGCGAGGACCAGCTCCAACCAGGACCTGGGTACGGCGGTCCTGAACCGCACAAGAATCAGCGTCAAGAATGACACGACAACCAGAATCAGTAAGCTGACTAGCAGAGAAAAGGTTCATCTTAAGACTAGGAACATGAGAAACGTCTGGAACAGAGAAAGATGAAGTAGAAAGGGTGCCTCGACTGGAAACAGGAAGAGAGGTACCATCAGCCGTGATAACACGGACAAGAGAAATAAGAGAGCGAAGAGCAGAAAGAATAGATGACGCGGAAGTCATATGAAAAGAAGCTCCAGAATACAGATACCACGGGGATGACATACCTGACTGTGTAGAAGGTGGTGGTCGCGCGGTGCCAGAAGAGCCAGGCACAGAACCAGCAGTACCCGACGAGGAAGAGCCTGTAGCAGCGAGTAGACCACGGAGAATGTCCTGATCAGACAGTGCAACAGCAGAAGATCCTGAAGAACCAGCCTGCCTACGAGCATGGTACTGCTGACGTAAGCTAGGATCCCTCCTCCAGCAGCTAGAGACATCGTGGACATGCTTGCCACAGTAGGCACAGGGAGGACGAGTAGGTGCTGTCATACCACGAGGCTGCTGAGGCTGACTCTGGCCCTGGACCGAAGGAGTAGAGAGTATCGGCGGTACTAGAGACCGCAACGAAGCCGACAGCACAGGAGGACCATGAGCATCAAGTACGGAGGAAACCTCAAGAAGACCAGCACCACGAAGACGAGTCTCCTCAGAACGAAGCTCAGACAGTACCTCAGAGAGCGGAACACGACCACGGGCAAGCAGCTGGGCACGACGCGGCTCAAACTCCTTACGGAGCCGCGACAAGAACTCAAAAACGCGCTGAAACTCCAGATCCGCGCGCACAGTCAGACAATAGGGACAGGTGGCACACACAGCTGTACGAAGAGAATCAAGCTGACGCCAAATAGCAGCACTCTGAGTATAGAACTCATCAACAGTAGAGTCACTCTGCTGAAGAGCATGCTCCTGGCGAACCACAGACAGGTAAAGAGCATCCCCAGACGGCTGATAGCGCTGACGAAGAAAAGCCCACTGAGCAGCAGCAGTGGGAAAACCCATGAACTCAGCAGCATACCGAGGCAAAACACTGAAAGTGAGAACAGCAGCAGCACGAGCATCCTCATCTATCCACTGAGTGTAGTCAGTCAGATCCTGAGGAGCATCGGGGGCAGGAGCAATAGGCGACGTAGGAGCAGCGGGGCGCGGCGGACAGGAGACCTCGCCAGATAGCACACCCCAAAGACGAAGACCGCGCATGTGGACGCGCATAAAGGCAGCGAAATCAGGATAATTCGCGCCATCAAAAATCACCGGGCAGCTAGGAATCGCAAGATAGCCCGACGGGGAAGACATTTTTTTTTTTGCTTTTTTTTGACGAAAATCAGATCAGATCAGATCCGCAACACGCAGCAACAGCCGCGGCGGACGGGGTCGATAGGCCGGGCGGCGGCCGGGAGACGGTGGCCGGGCGGCGGACGGCGACAGGCCGACGGGCGGGCAGGGCAGTCGGGCGGCGGCCGGGGCGGATCGGACGGGCGACAGCGACCGGGGAGGACGGGGCAAGCTCGCAGGAGGCGAGGGAGAGGCAGCGGCGGCGGCCGGGCGCGGCGGCAGGAAGCCGGGGCGGACGGCGGCGGCGGCTGCGAGGAGAGGAGCTACCTTACAGCTTTGATACCATGTTAGGTTAAAGACTTGTTGTATTACTAGAGGGCCAAATGCCACAATATATAGTACATGTACATGCACAAATATATAGGAAACCCCTAACAAATAGAGAAACTACAATATACAAATATATACTCTAACAAGTACAACTTTTTTATTCATGCACTTACTCACCGCCTGTACATATAGTTTTGACTGATTTAACATGGTAGGAGTTTTTTTTTCTTGAGAGAGAATATGGTAGGAGTTCTGTTCCTGTCCGCTGGTAAAGAAACATCATTAGGGGACTGAGGAGAGTTCACAGAAAATCAGAAAATAAAAGCTTACAACTTCCAACAATCTAAAGCCACATGGTTAATTGATCATGCATGATTGCATCTCTTACCCAACTTATCAACTTGGTATGCATCGTACAGCAAGATCCATGAGGTTTTTTGGGCAAGTTTCCTGCCCATGTGAAAGTTCTGCACGCTCTGCATTTTCCTGGAATAATGCAACACATGCGGATCTTAATTGGGAGTAGAAAAATTGAAGCATACTGGACTATGTCTGAATCGTGACAAACTAGTTTTGCATCAGAGGAGCTTGGTTCTGCTCCAGAAGTACGTACTCAACACGGAAATGCCAGCACGTGCTGATAAAACGCTTGCCAAACAAGTGGAGCAGGTGATACAATGATGGAATGGTTTATCTATCCGGGCCTTGACAGTTTTAGCACGTAAGTGTATATCCTGACATCCTTCTGTTAGGTAGTAGGTGCCTCGTGGAGACCACGAGGCATACATCCTACCATATCTGTAGGGAAGATGTATAAATCTAAATCTAGATTTATTGCTGCCTCTTCACGAATGGTACTGATAGTGAGATAGTGACAACAGGAAGTTAGGTAAAATTTGGAGAATGTAGTAAGGAGCTTTATTGTGTGTTCCCTATTTCTCCCTTGTCTATTTCTGATAATTGTATAGGTATCTTTCCTTTCTCATGAAGAGGATCTATCCCTCCATTACATCACCGCGGAAGCACCAAGATTGCTTTAATCATAAGTTACCACTAGTGTTTACAAACTTCTTGAATATATGATGTTTTAGACATCGACCCCTCTCCAACATGCAATTTTTGAGTATTACTTTTTTAAAGACTGCCACTCGTAGGGCACATTCCCCATGAAAGCATCCCGTAGGGAGCCCCATTAGAGAAACTATAACGGGGAGGTCCTTTGGAAACGTCTCGACGGTGTTCCGTAAACCGACCGTGCAGTAAAGACCCGTCTGTCTTGGCCTATTCACAGACCAAATTTAGACCGGCTTTGCAGCCCGACGGACATGTCCTCCTCTAGTCCACAAGTCAGTGGTAGAAATAGATTTTATTAGTCGAGCACCTCACCATCCAATGCCCATACCCGAGAGAAGTCTGGTTTCATGTCCTGTCCAGCTTTAGCATACAACGCTTCACACCGTCAGACGAGGACCATCCGGAAATTTGGTAGCTAACCCTTTCAGGGGCAGTGACCGTCCAAAACAGGAAGGAGCTACGTTGGTTGCAAGGTCACTATGGACGGATTGCAACGCCAGAGTTTTCGATAGAAAGGCGCGGCTATCCTTAGATGTGCAAGAACATTCGGCAAGACTTCGAGATGTGGAAGCAAGAGAAGCTCTGTGGGAGTGGGTCGCATCGAGGAATAACGTAGTAGTAAGAGCAGTTAGCACAGCTCCTGCCGCTGAGTACTTTCCGACGACACCGACGAGGAAATTTCGACGAGACGACACGCACGTATCCGATAACTTCCGCCGAGATGCACGTGCTGCTAGCTGATTGATTCTTTTGACCTAACTAGTACACTCACGCACGCACACGCAAAACAACTTTGATTGCCAAAGGCTCTTGTCAAGCCTTGCTTTCTCTCTTGTATTGCTCAACTCACACAATATCTGGTACAAGCACGGTTACACGCGTATAAGTAGTACCAAGCTAGCTAGCTAGCAGTCCTAAGCGGTATCCAACTCCTAGTACTACTCGATATCGTGCAACCAAGTTTGAACCGGAAAAGCACCTGGGTGTACTACTCCACTGCTCGTATACAACTTGTATACGCGACGCCGTGCCGGTGCCGGACAGCCAGAGTGCTTATTTCTAACAATCACACCCTAAGCACGACTTGCTCTCTTCGTCTTCGACCGGGGTCCCAAATGCGCCGATTGCTCCTCGCTGACCTCTTCCTTAGCATTGCTTTTGTCGTCCCCTTCCTTGGCACCCATGTCACCGACATTGGTTTCACCGGCTTCTCCATGGCTTCACATCGACCCTTCTCGTCCGTGTCCTTCTTTTTCGCGCCCTCCTTGTCGATATCGTCCATAACTGTGTCTTCAGTCTTCACCGGTTCTTTGATGAACAAACATTGATTTTCGTACTCCATCTTCACCAGATAATTTACCGTCCAAAATTCTTTCTTCGGATAGTAGTCCAGCACGTCTCTCGCATGCGTGCTTGCATCGGTCGTAGTCGTCTCATCTCCAGTGCAGTCGGAGGCTCTGCAACATACTCTTCTGCGTCTGACAACGCCCTTGTTTCTTCAGTTTCTAAACCTTGTATGCCTCCACATAGAGCTCCTGGAGCCAACGGCTCCACATGCAGCGTATCCTGCATGCCTATTTCTAAG
This sequence comes from Avena sativa, assembly GCA_916181665.1. Taxonomy (NCBI): domain Eukaryota; kingdom Viridiplantae; phylum Streptophyta; class Magnoliopsida; order Poales; family Poaceae; genus Avena; species Avena sativa. The sequence continues at coordinate 145,655,727 of OV702283.1, read as the reverse complement.
CCAATTTCTTGACTCGCCACCACATCACATGACCCTTGCACTTCTGGACACTCCTTTGCCCCAAGCTCTTCACGTGGATCATCACCTCCTGTACTAGCAGATGATGAGCTAAACACAACACCTTCTAGCTTTTTTTTTCTGACCACGGACTAGCCTTTTCTCCGGACACTTTTTGTTCTGGGAGTATCCCTAGTGCTTCTGGCCTGGTGTCCATGTCTGGAGCACCCCCTAGGCCTTCAATCTCTTCTGGGTCCAAATTTGCTACAAAGATAAGCTTGATTGATCCATATTTTATCCATATTCAAGATCCCACGTGATGTGAAAAGTTGAATATTCCGGTTCGTTGGAGCCCCAATTCCATGATTTCTCTTCCTCAAAGACTACGTCGTCCGTGAAAACCACCTTATTGGTGTAAGGATTGCACACACGGTATTTCTTCGAGCCTTCATATCCTATCATGATCATTGGAGTCCTCTGCTCCGCCACATGCGCCACGCACCCAAAAGTGCGAATATGATCAACCAAGGGCTTCCGTCCGTACCATGCTTCATACGGAGTCATACCAACTTCACTCTCAGTTGGCTCCATGTTCAGCAAATACACAGCCGTATTGACTGCCTCACCCCAGAAGTTTCCTGGCAAACCTTTACTCTTCATCATCCTCCATGCCATGGTCAACACGGTTTTATGCAGCTCACCCTCCTGATTAATGTGTACGGCTCTTATCTTCGCCTCCACCTTAAACTCTTCGGCTTCCTTGATCTTCTCAAATGCTTGTTGAGCTTGACCCTTACTTTTTAGCAACACAATCCACATGTATTTACTATGATCATCCACCACAAGCATGAAGAACTTATTGCCGGACGGAGTTGCAGGTGAAATTCCAACGCATGATCAGATTCTGAAGCTTCACTTGCCTCAAACGTGGCTTCACGCAGAAACAGGGCACCTCGTTGCTCGTGATCCACACATAGTAGATTGTGATCCACTTGCGCCACAATCTCTGTACCCGGTGATGGAGGATCCTCCTCATCCTTTAGCTCAGTTACTTCGAGCATCAGCATCATCGGTCCATCATCATCTCCTTCCTAGGCGATGAGAGCCCTCTCCTTCGACGATTTCTTGCAATCCTTCTTGAAGTGACCGAGCTTGCCGCACTTATGACATATTACTTTCTTGATGTCAAACTTCCTCCGCGGCGGAGCGTCGCCCTCGTCCTCCCCTGCGATATACTTTTTCACTGGGCGAGAATCTTCTCTATCACTCCTGCTGTCGAATGATTTATCGCCCTTATTCTCCTTGGCAAACAACACTCGAGCCATAAGCATGAGATGCTCATCCACTTTCATGTCGCCATAGGTGATCTTCATCCGCTCGTCGTGCGCCTTGAACCGTCCAACTAGATCATCCATCGTGAGAGTCTTGAGATCAACGCATTGCTCGATCGCCGAGACAACGGGTGAGTAACGCGGCGGCGCCACGCGGAGGAAACGCCTCACAATAGAGATCTCATACAGCTTTTCGCCGAGTCCGCGAATCCCATTGACCAGTGTAGCGACCCTTGAAGCAAAGGCGTCTAGCGTCTCATCTTCTCCCATCTCCAGATTCTCATACTTCTTCTGCAAGGTTTGCAGGGTCGCCTCGCGGACGCGCTCGTGCCCAAGATTTAGCGTCTTGAGCGTATCCCACACCTCTTTTGTAGATTTCTTCGAGATCAGGTGTTGCATCAGATCCGTCGGCACCACCGAGCAGATGGTCGTGAGTGCTAGTCGGTCTAGGTGGTACTTCAACGCGCCCTTCTTGAACTCGTCGCCGCCTGGATCGACAGCCTCCCAGAGACTAGCGCCTTCTAACGCCCACTCCATCTGGACCGTCCAGACCGTGTAGTTGTCGCGGCTGTACCGCGGATACTGCATCGACACCGGTGCACCCGTAGCCGCACCAGAATACTCGCCCACCTCCTTCGTCATGATCTCCCGTTACTAGGAGATCCTCCACGAGGCTCTGATACCAATTGTTAGCACAGCCCCTGCCGCCGAGTACTTTCCGATGACACCGACGAGGAAATTCCGACGAGACGACACACACGTATCCGATAACTTCCACCGAGATGCACGTGCTGCTAGCCGATCGATTCTTTTGATCTAACTAGTACACTCACGCACGCACACGCAAAACAACTTTGATTGCCAAAGGCTCTTGTCGAGCCTTGCTTTCTCTCTTGTATTGCTCAACTCACACAATATCTGGTACAAGCACGGTTACACGCGTATAAGTAGTACCAAGCTAGATAGATAGCAGTCCTAATCGGTATCCAACTCCTAGTACTACTCGATATCGTGCAACCAAGTTTGAACCGGAAAAGCACCTGGGTGCACTACTCCACTGCTCGTATACAACTCGTATACGCGACGCCGTGCCAGTGCCGGACAGCCGGAGTGCTTATTCCTAACAAGAGGGGAGTGGGTTGTATTGTGATCTAAGATGGCACCGATGAGGGTAGCTCTTGTGAAACTGACTCTATTCCGCGGTCATCAGGATTGGAGGGAGCCGGCCGCAGACGAACGCAGTGGAGATCCTCGAGGCCATCCACTCCTACACGGGCACATAGAGGGATCTCATCCGGGTCATGCCAGGCTACCCCGACGACTACATCGCCACCTTCTGGCACCCTCACCACCGTGACAAGCTCACCGCGCACCCTGGACGCTTCAGTCATGGTGGTCTTGACATCCATGCGTCTAACTGGCGCCTCATCGCCTACGCCGATGTCAAAGATCATTACCACCATGTGCACCTCTCCATCGAGAACATCCCACTCAATGCCTGGACGGATGATGTCATGACAAGGCTGCTCGGACCGGCTACGGTCCTTCACTACTTCGACATCGCAACGCTGCTCAAGGAGGATGGTTCGGTGGTCAGCCTCTGGGCATGGTCGTCTGACCCGAACTCCATCCCGAAGATCCAGTGGCTGACCATCACGGACAACCCCACAACGGGTCTTGGCGGCACATCGGCGTCGGCTATCATTGGGCGTCGCGGGCTGCGGCGCCGTGCCCTGGTGCACATCGACCTCCTCGAGGACTTCACGCCTGGGCCGGGCGGCGTCATCCCCACCAAGCCGCGCACCTTGACACCTTTCTCCTTCAATCTGGGAGTGGTGGATGGTGAGCGGCAGATTCGCGACAGGCCTAGGACGCCGCCGACCACACGCCACTGTAGTGACGACGACCGAAGTTGGAGGCATGACAGGTGAGATGACGATGATGACCGCGATCGCAACGGCCGCGATGGCCGCCGGTCATCCTGGCACCATCGCCTCTTCAGGAGCCATTCGCGGGCTCCAGAGCACCGTCACCATGATGATCGCGATGACAGAAGACGCGACGACCCGGGCCACAGGGACAACTACGACATGCGCGGTGACAGGCGCCGCAACATTGGCTCTGGGGAGGATGCCAGGAAGATCGACCGTACGCGGGTCCAGCTGCTTCCGGGTGGGCAGGTCATCCCGGCCTCGGGACGCCGTCGCCATGACCCCTCACCTGAGGCTCGGCACCGCATATCGCGCTCGAGCTCCCTTGATGTGGTCCGTGAGAGGGGCCGCTCACCTCCGACCTCACCCCGCGCTGCTGCTGGCTGGACGATGACGGAGTCAAGCTTCATCGGTCGCGCATCCTGGGTCAGGTCGGTCCTGCTTTGGCGCGCCGGTCAATGCGATGGCGCTGGAGGACTTCCCCTGGGTACAGCCTGCCACTCAGCCACTTCCAGCTCCCACCTCCGAGACACAGTTGTCACCTCCGCCCCCTCTCCCCCGCGACGGGCCGCGTCCGGAGAGGTTCGTCCAGACTCATGTCTCGACGGCCTCCCCTGTTTTGGAGTCTTCCTCTATGATGAACATGGTGAGGATGGACACACTCCTGGCATCTGATGGCGAGGTGTCGCCCAGCTTCGTCACCCCGCCGGTCACGCCAGTCCACCGCCCAGCTTTGCCACCCCCTGCGGCTAGTCCCTGCACCTCGGTGAATGATGCTCAGCTGGAGGTGACCCCGTTTGTCTCTGCTCCGGTCTCGCCTCCTCCCGCGGTGGCCTCCGCCATGATGTTGACGCCACTTTTTGTCCCTGCTCAGGTCCCAATTCTGCCCACGCCGGCTTCGCCGCCTCCACGCCCACCTACGGCGAGAAGGAAGACGCTGGCGGGCGCCTCAGCGTTTGCTGGGTTCCCGGTTCTCTCAAGCCCAAGATTGAAGGCCAAGAATAAGAGCTTGCCTATCGCTCAGCTCGCAGAGAGGCTGCTATGTCAGAGGCTCGACATTGTCAATGAAGGTGACTCGGTAACTGAAGCTGCCATTGCAAAGTTCGTCCAGATGTTTGACGGAAGGCTCCCCGATATTGTGATTGCGGCTTTGAGGGCGCTCTTCAGGCTTGATTGCGACTTTGCGACCACGGTTGAGGACGCTTTGTTGGATCATGGTGGGGCAGCTGTGCTGGAGCAAGCGGCTGATCAGGCTAACAGTTCCTGATTGCTACTTTGTTCTGCCTGGTCGTAGTCATGTTCCTGATGATAAATGAGACCTTCCTGATGCTATCTGTTCCTACCCCTGCGTATTGTAGTTCTGTTGTTGTTTGCCTGTTTGTAGTCAAGATCGGCTGTTGTTGTTTGCCCTGGCAAGGCCCCAGTCTGCTCTTCCTTTGTTTGTGTGTGCCAGGCTACAGGCATGTTGTAGACAATGCTAAATTCTGCTGTAATCCTGGTGATCAATGTTAGACTTTAATATTAATGTGTTGTGCTAGAATCCTCGGGGACTTAATTTCCCAAAGCGCCGTGACGTCGTTAGTGATCTGGTGTCCTCCACTTCTTGTCATATTGTGTGCCTACAAGAGACCAAACTCCAACATTGTTGGGGATATGCTATATGGGTATCCTTATAGCATGTCTCTTATCCGACTAACCCGGGTGGCCCATAGTCGGTAGCATGGCCTATGGCCTGCTGGGCGGCCTAGTTAGGTGGATCCAGAAGGGAGGCCCATGCCGGATAAAGGAAGGCTGCGGTGGAGTCACCAGCGTACCCGGAGCCTTAGAGTGCGAGATACACAAGACTAGTAATAGACGGTGTAGGACTCTGTGACCCGTCCAGCTAGGACTTTTCCCTGTAACCCTAGGACCTGGTGACTATATAAGTCGGGCCTATGGGAGCCTTTAGGGCACATTCATAGACAATCTCAGACAACCTCGCACAGCGAACCTATCTCTGTAACTCGGTGTATTGCCATTATAGTGATTTATAGCAGGAGTAGGATTCCGCCACCGTCGTGGGATCTGAACCTGGGTAAGCTGTGTTACCTCGTACCTGTAAACCGTCCGCCTTACCCCATGTCTCTAAACACGCACCGTGAGGACCCCTCCATGGCGTACTCATCGGCAATACCATGATAGTTGGCGCCCACCGTGGGGCAAGAGGCGCTTCAGGCTCTTCAGCAGGCGAGGACCAAGATCTTCGCGGGAATCGGTGAAACCATAGCCATCGGTCGCGTTCTCTTCTCCGGCAACGTTCCGATCGTCCCTCCCAACGAGTTCTGGATCCCGGCGAAGATGAACCCTACGCGGTGTTCGATCGTTCCTATCGGAGACATCCACCTCTTCATCGGCGAAACCGACTCGGGCACTAGTTCCCTGGGAGTTAGAGGAGCATCAAGACCCGCACGGACCGCCTACGGGCTGGATACATTCGCGGAAGGATCGATATCGGATCTCTCTTCAGAGTTTGCCGGCAAAGATCGGAAAGCATCAAGACCCGCACGGACCGCCTACGGGCAGGATACGTTCGCGGAAGGATCAATTTCGGATCTCCCTTCGGAGTTTGCCGGCCCACCCAAACCGCCCTTGTGCAGGATATAAAGGTGGAAGATCACTGCAAATCCGCCAGCTTAGTCCGTGCGTCTGGACAACAGAGATCCAAGTTCGTCGGCGTGGTTACCATCTTCGATCTGGCGCGCTGCGTTCAGAGAGAGGGCGAAAACCCCCGCGATTACCTGGCCAGGTGGCTCCGTATACGAGCCGACCTAGCCCACTACCTCGATGATAACGCTCTGTATCACTTCGTGGAAGGACTGGACCGTGGCATGCTTCTCCGACATTCTTTAAGACGGCAGCAGGAAACAAGACGCCTTACCCTCGAAGAGATGGTGAGCACCGTCAACAGCTACGCGGCAGCCCAGATGGAGCTCGCGCTCAGAGACGGAGAACCTCCGGCTCAGCAGCCACCGCCACCGCCTCCCGCCGCCATTGTCGTAGCAGCACCACCACCTCCAGTCATCGTCGAACCCGTTGCACCTCCACCGCCCGTCATCGAGGAAGTCCTAGCACCCTCCGACTCTGTCATTGACGCGCTTTATGCTGATTTCAGTGCAGATTCAGAGGAGATAGACTTTAGTCCATAAGAGCTAGACTCCACTATGCAGGAGATGGAGGAGGAGTACTCGCGCGACGAGCATGCCAACAACGCCATCGCGTCCTGAGGGGTGTTCGTCACCATTGGGACGACGATGGATGAAGATCAACCCGGACGAGCTCCGCCTACGGCTCCGGAAAAGGGGAAGGGGCCACTTATTGCTGCTGATGATGATCGCGCAAAAGTCATGTCTCCTCCGCCCAACCCAGTGCAGCAGCCGCAGAAACTCGGCACCGGCCCGAGCAACAATAACACCGAAAACTTGCCGCCTCCAGCATCCACGTCTGCAGCAGCCCAAGTTACTCCAGCTGATAGAGTGATGTACGTCAATCTCCTCATCGAGCCACTGACCATTGCTCATATCTGGAACGTGACCCAGCTTGATGAGAAGCGCCAGCAGCTGCTGGAGGAGGCGCAAACCATCGCGGAGCAAGGCGCTAAGCTAGATCGAGATCTGGTCAACGTGCAGAAGTCCATAGAAAAAGCTAGAGCAATGGAGGCCGAGTACAAGACTCTGCTACAGCAGCAGAAGGCTAAGAAAGCTCTGGCTCGCGTCATCAACGACCTTGGTGTATGGCGCAACCTAGGATGGGCTCCCTCTAAGCCGGCACAGGCCAAGCCATATGTTGACAGTGAAGGTAAGCAGGTGATGCCCACCCCACTCCTTAACCTCGTCGTCGCCAAGACCCTTCTAGAGCAGGATAGATCGCCTGAAGCAGTGGAACAGGTCTACGACCTAGTGGCCAAGGCGGTGAAGCAGCAGGAAAAAGCCACCTCCTAGAGGCTTGAGTCTAACCCAGCGCTCTGCCAGTCTAGCCAGTACAAACCGCCAAGGGACAGATCTCCTCTAGATGTTGGGTCCCAGACGGGTTCATCAGAACGAAGACGGAGGGATGCACGCAATAGGAAGGATGCTATCCCAACATCCTCCGACCACGGAGAAAAGGCCTGACCTCGTCGCCCATCGCCACCGCCCCGGTCTCCCCGACATCGCGAAGATTACAAAGCTCACCATCGTACGAATGTGCCCCCACCAAAGCAGTGTGGCATCGTCATCTGCGACAACGCGGAGCAGACCCGTCATGATGGAGAGCGCAACCAAGGACATAAGAGCAGGTCGCGCCATGACCCTCCACGTCCGACAAGCAACCGTGACAGACGTGAGGCGTCGCAGGAGGGTAACAGCAAGAAGGCCAACCCACTGCCACCTCCGCCTCCGTCACCACCAAGCAGTCACCATGGCGGAGGAGGCCCGCGTCATTCACGCAGCCCATCCCTTGTTGACAAGAAGAAGAACCCGGAGCCATACGATGCGCGTTCGCGGATCGATAAGATCCACGAGGCCCGGGAAGGACCATACCTAGGACCACATTGCTTTGGACCTGCAATATGGTCCGCAACTTACCCCAAAGGTTTCCGGATTGACAAGACCATCAAGCCCTATGACGGCACCGCCAAGCCAGCCACATGGTTGTAGGACTACGACAACGCGGTGGAGATTGCCGGAGGCAACCCCAACGTCGCCGTCAAGTACCTCACATTAATGTTGGCAGGTACGACCCGTCAATGGATCGACGACTTGCCGGAGAAATCTATCTACAACTGGTTGGACATGAAAGAAGCATTCACCAAGAACTTTGAGGGTATGTACAAGCGTCCCTGCACTGTGGGCGATCTACAGCGATGCGTGCAAGAAAAAGACGAGACATCTCGCGCCTACCTCTCCCGTTGGCTGGACATGAAGAATTCCTGCACATGAGTGCACACTCAGACCGCCATGGCCGCCTTCATTGATGGGTTGGAAAGGGACACGTTGCTCGGACATAAACTGAAGCGCTTGCAGGACAATCACCAGCTTGACTTGAACCAGATGATTTAGTTGGCTAGTGAGTTCGCAGCTGCCGACGACGACGCTCATGGCTCCTTGCCGGCAACGGCCGTTCTAACTCAAGCTCGGAGGAACAGCAGTACAAAGCGGAAGACCGCTCCAGAAGAAAAGCAATCTATCGACATGGTCGCTATGACTTTTGCAGGACGAGGAGAGGGTGGACAACGTGGCCGAGGAAGGGGAGCTGGCCGCGTACAGCAACAAGGAAGTGAAACCACCTCGGCGCTTCTCCGTGTTCCCCAAACCTACGAGGAGTATCGCGATATGCCATGCCTCGTACACCTCGACGTCAACGGCAAAGCCACCCATACCAATCGACACTGCAACGACAAAGGCAAGAACCCCTTCGCGAAGAAGGCCCCAATCTACCACACTTTCCTTGGCACCCCCACCGCTCGACAACAGAAGACTTCTCTGAGGATCCTGATGGCAACTCTCCCCCAGTCCCCCAGTACCTGCGCTGGTCAGAGGTTCCAATAACTTGGGACAGGACGGACCACCCAGACCTTATACCCACGGATAACCTGTGCGCCATGGTCATCAACCCCTTGATAGACGGCGTGGAGTTCACCAAGTGTATGGTGTATAGTGGAAGCAGCATCAACATCATGTACCTGGATACACTGCAAAAGATGAACTTGACGGAGGCAAACCTAAGGCGAACCAACACCATCTTCCACGGCGTAGTTCCTGGTCGGGAGGCTCGGTCCTTGGGTGCATTACACTTCAGGTTGCCTTTGGCGATGTTAATAATTACCGTCAAGAGCGCATGACCTTCGAGGTGGTCTCCTTCAAGAGCGTGTACCACGTCATATTCGGCCGCGACATATTCCACACGTTCATGGCCAAGCCATGCTTCGTCTACAACAAGCTCAAGATACCCGGACCAAACGGAATCATCACCGTATTCGGAAGCTTTACCAAGGAAAGGGACTGCGAGATCAACGAAGCAGCCGTTGCAGAAGCTGTCCTCTACAACGAAGAATTCAAAGAGATCCAGAGCAAGGTCGATGACTCAGAGATGCCCATGTCGAAGAAGCAGATCTCCGACTCCGCTCCTGCGTTGAAGGCCGCCATCGAGACCAAGCCGGTGGAACTTGTGGTAGGCGATGCCTCCAAGATCACCGCCATTGGGACGAACCTGGATCCCAAATAGGAAAGCGCGCTCGTCGAGTTCCTCCGTGAGAACAGGGACATCTTTGCCTGGCAACCTGCCGACATGAAAGGTGTACCTAGGGAACTTGCCGAGCACAACTTAAACATTGATCCAAAATGCAAACCAGTGAAACAACCTCTACGACGCTTTGGAGATGAGAAGAGACGCGCCATTGGCAAAGAGATAGCTAGGTTACTTAAGGCTAGATTTATCCGAGAAGTCCTTCACACCCAATGGGTGGCCAATCCTGTACTTGTCCCCAAAAAGGGAACCAATGAATTAAGAATGTGCGTTGATTACATCGGCTTGAACAAAGCATGTCCCAAAGAGCCGTTTGCTTTGCCTCGCATTGACCAAGTCATTGACTCGACGGCTGGCTCGGAACTTTTGTGTTTTCTCGATGCATACTCAGGATACCACCAGATCAAGATGAGGAAGTCAGACCAATTGGCCACTTCGTTCACTACCCCATACGACACGTTTTGCTATGTCACGATGCCCTTTGGGCTAAAAAACGCATGCGCTACCTACCAGCGGACAATGCAACGCTGCCTTCACGACCAAATTGGTCGGAATGTTCACGCCTACGTGGACGATATCGCGGTGATGTCTAAAAAGTCAAGCGACTTAATCTCCGACTTAAAAGAAACCTTTGATAATCTCTGGAAATACAACATGATGCTTAACCCTAAGAAGTGCGTCTTCGGGGTTCCAGCCGGCAAATTGTTGGGCTTCATCATTTCCCAGCGTGGAATCGAAGTCAACCCGGAGAAAATCAAGGCCATCTTAAACATAAACCGTCCGACATGCCTAAAGGACATCCAACGACTAAAAGGATGTGTTGCAGCAGTTAGTCGGTTCGTCAGCCGACTTGGAGAGAAGGCTCTGCCGCTATACAAGTTGCTGAATAAGGCGGACAAATTCACATGGACAGACGAAGCAGATGCAGCATTGAAGCAGCTCAAGGAGATTCTCTCCTCAGCGCCCATCCTTGCAGCACCCGAGCCTGGAGAGCCCCTGTTAATTTACATGGCGGCAACCAACCGGGTTATCAGCATCGTGGTCGTGGTAGAGCGGAAGGAACCAGGCTATGAGCACGGAGTTCAATGACCAGTTTATTATGTGAGCAAGGTCTAGACGGAGTCTAAGCAGCGTTACCCGCACTACCAAACGATAGCTTATGGAGTATTCCTTGCTTCTCGGAAGCTGAGGCATTACTTTCAGGAGCACCCAATAACAGTGGTGAGAAAGACTCCACTGTCCGACATAATCAATAACAGCGACGCTACAGGAAGGGTCGCGAAGTGGGGCATTGAACTTGCCGCCTTCGAGATCACCTACAAAAGACGCGACGCTATCAAGTCACAAGTTTTGGCGGATTTTGTTGCAGATTGGACGGAGATGCCAGATGCTCTCCGTTGCCAGAACCAGAGTACTAGGTGATGCACTTTGATGGGTCAAAGCTGCTCAACAGCTCGGGGGTTGGTGTATTGCTACAGTCACCAACAGGAGACAAGCTACACTATGTTCTGCAGATCCACTTCGAGGTTACAAATAACATGGCGGAGTATGAAGCACTCATTCACGGACTACGTGTAGCCAAGGATATTGGCATCAAGCGCATATTTTGCTGTGGAGATTCCGACTTGGTTGCCTAGCAGGTGGCTGGCACCTAGAATGCGCGGAACCCTATGATGGCGGCATATCGAGACGAAGTGGACGATATAGCCAAGAGCTTCTTGGGCTACGAAGTCAAGTATGTGCCTAGGGAGCAAAACGAGGCAGCCGATCTGCTATCTAAGCTAGGATCAGGGAGCAAGCGAATTCCACCACGAGTTTTCCTAGAGCACCTGCGCACACCATCCGTGAAGGGAGCCGACATCGACAACCCGGATAGAGCTGAATCTTTCATCAACATGGTGACTAAGGTCCCTCCGGCTTGGACAAAACCGTTCATGGAATATCTCAAACACGGAATTTTGCCCGACGACGAAGTCGAAAGACGGCAAATAGTACGACGAGCAAAGGGTTATACCATAATCAATGGGCAACTCTACAAAAGGAGCACTACTGGTGTATACCTAAAATGTGTTTCCCAGCTAGAAGGCATGGAAATCCTACGCGAAATCCATCTCGGAGATTGCGGGCACCATGCCGCTCCTCGATCGTTGGTCGCGAAAGCCTTCCGGCAAGGATTCTACTGGCTGACCGCGAAGGCGGACGCCGACAAGCTAGTTGAGACATGCATGGGATGCCAGTATTATGCCCAACAACCACATGTTCCTGCTGAAGAACTGCAAACAATACCGATAACTTGGCCGTTTGCAGTCTGGGGGCTAGACATGGTGGGACCGTTACAGACGGCACCTTGCGGGTTTACGCATCTGCTTGTAGCAGTTGATAAATTCACTAAATGGATAGAAGCTAAACCCATTAGAAAGCTCGATGGGGCAACTGCCCTAAGGTTCGTCCGAGATCTAGTGGTGAGATTTGGTCTCCCACATAGCATTATCACCGACAATGGCAGCAATTTATCACTCGGAGAAGTGGAGGCATATTGCTGGGAGAAAGGCATCCGACTTGACCTTGCATCTGTGGCACACCCACAATCCAACGGTCAGGTTGAGCGAGCCAATGGATTAATTCTGCAGGGAATCAAGCCACGTCTCGAGGCACCGCTACATAGAGCAGCTGGAGCCTAGGCGGAAGAATTGCCATCTGTGCTGTGGAGTTTACGAACTATACCCAACAGATCTACCGGCTACACCCCTTACTTCATGGTATATGGAGCAGAAGCCATCCTACCCTCCGACATCCTCCATGATGCACCACGAGTTGCCGCCTACGACAAGGATGACGCTGAAGAATCCAGACGCCTAGATGTGGACCTTCTCGAGGAGGAGCGCGTTTTGGCATGCCAAAGATCCGCCATCTACCAGCAGAAGCTACGCAGCTACCATAGTCGCCGCGTTTGGCATCGCTCGTTTAAAGAGGGGGATTTGGTGCTCCGACTTAAGCAGAAGAAGTCACACAAATTATCCCCGCCATGGGAAGGACCGTTCATCATAAGCAAGGCGCTGCTCAATGGGTCTTACTACCTTGTTGACAATCGTGAACTAAAGGACAGACCCAACGAGGATCATAAGCGTAAGCGACGTGACCCGGATGATGACTACCCAGAGCTTGATCGGCCATGGAACATAGCACAGCTACGTCCTTTTTACACTTAGCACTTTTTATATAATTGTGTATCTCTTATATGATCAATGAAATAAAGCTCTTTGGTTCACTCATATTTCTGAGTCTTTTACCTCCTTTAGTGTTCATTTTTGGATCATGTAAAACCTTTATGCACAAGTTTTGCGTTTGCACTTGTGAAAATTCCGTCTACGGGCGTTAGCTTAAGTTTTCTGGTCTACACGTTCTTTGTCGTTTTTATGTGGATTCTGGAGTAGTGACTTTTGACACTTATTGTCGGCGATTTTGTGCTTAGGTTATTGATGGTGCCATTGGGCATCATCACCTAAGGGCATGGTTCCGACAACGAGTCTTCCGACTCACGAAAGGTCAAGCCTAAGAACCAAAGTAATGGATAAGCCAGCACTTGCTTAAAAATATATACATGCTGGGAACTAAGTTCTTAAGTGGAAGGAAATAACAACCATTGTTTTCCGCCTTAAGTTACATCATCAAGTTTTTTCCGCGCATACACCAAAGGCAAAACAAATATTACATAGTGTTTTTCACTCTTTGGGCGCAAGAGACTTGGAAGCAGCATCGTCCCCAGCCGAAGAATCACCCTCAACGTCGGCGCTATGATGAGACTCGGAAGAATCTTGGTTGACGCTGTCGATGGTGTTCATGGGCACGAAGATATTGATGTCCACCAACTCGGCAACTCTGGTGTCATAACCCGCGAGTGATGACAAGATGGCTTCATGGTCAATATCTTTGCCGTCATCATCAACGTCGGGGATACCAGAGGTCACCGTGTCGATGTCGGCATCTTCGTAGTGTGCCTTCACCATTGAGAGCGCCATCCTTGCGCCAGCCCGTGCACATGAAGCTTTCCAGCTCGTAACACGCTCGGGGGTTCGGCGCAGAATCTTCGAGTAATTCGTCATGGAGTCCGAGGCCTTGATGTATATCTGGAGGGGCTTGGCAATCTCCTTGGCTTGGGTGATGGCGGTGTTGATAAAGTTGCCGGCAAGAACCATGCATTCCTTGTCCGAAGGAGGCAAGCGGGTTAAACCCATAGGAGCTGAAAATTCCGACAATGAGCGCATGAGTTCAATAGACTCTAAGTATCCAGACTACATGTAACACCCTCAGAATCGTCCCTATGCAAGTTTTAGCGAAACCCGCCAAACCCGCATAGAAACGATTCAAAGGTGCCCACCAGGCACTTTCGTGCGGGTGGAAAACGAAGTAATAACATTACACAACAGTCCTCGATGGGACCCATAGAACAGATATATACAACGGCGACTCAAAGAGTTAAGAATACAGATATAATATACAAAGATCCAAATCACCTTGAAAAGATGGAGCGGCCGACTACGGACAAGATGCAAATGGGGCTAAGAGCCCTGAAGAATAACCAATGGCGTCCATAACCCTGCCCAGGCCAAGCCGGAAGGGTAACCCTGCTAACGACGTCGATCTCAAAACCTGCTTAAACAAAAGGGGTGCCGACAAAGGGCAAAGGAAAAAGAGGAGCGTCAGTACTGAGGCCAGTACACGACGAGGCTAGAATTCGGCGGTCCTCGCCTACGTAGGTATGGTGGACTGTAGCGGCAGCGGCAGCATGCACTAAACAACCTATAGAGACTCGGTACAACTAGCGGCTATCAGAGAGGGGTAAGAAAGACCTATGCGGAACCAACCTGATATTACCACCAAACAAACCCATCCTGGTGTTTCCCCCTCGAGACCAAACGAGGAAGTCAACCGAGGAACTCACACAGTTGGCAGTTTTATTTATTCAGTTATCATTGCAGCAATTACTAGTCAATTACAGATAATCATCCTGATAAAATAAGCAGTGGTCACTTTTAGTTAACCATTCCGTTATAGTTGCAACACTTACTAGTCAGATATAATAAGCATGAGATATCCCAAAACCCAGCAGTTGTTGGTACTTTTATTTAGCCATTCCGTTGTAGTTGCATTACTTACTAGTCAGATACAATGGTCGCAAGCGACAACCCAAACAGGCAATTGTTGGCAGTTTTATTTAGCCATTCCATTATAGTGAAGCTGTTTACTAGTCATTACAAAGTCAAGTTTATAGCACTACTTTAGTTATAGTTGTCTATGATCGAGATACTGTGCTCCAAGTCGTCCATAACCGCGGACACGGCTTTCAGAAAGTTTTACCCGGCCGGGGTGCACAAATAGCAACACACACTCGATCAACCTCGGAAAAACCAAATCAAAACCCAACGAGGCCTTCACGACAAAGCAATCACAGGATTCAGAAATATTTCAGGGGGCCACCCCATTGAGTACACCCGCAACGAAGCTAGCTGACTCCGAGATGGACTCAAGGTTTGCGTCAATGGCTGTAAACGACTGGGAACCCGAAAACTCGGGCTTGTCGATACCGCGAAAACACTCCGCTTTCCTAAACAGTACAGTGTGCTATCCATCGCACAATCGTAATAAAGCAGTAAAGCATGGCATAAGTACAGGATAGTAAATAAACCTCAAACTAGTTTGTGGCCCCAAGAAAAAAGACGGAATCAAGCTCTGGCTCAGGGGGGTCCCATAAGCCTCCCGGATGTGGATAGCGCGAATATTCAAGGAACAGGTATCAAGTACTCGGGGTCCTACGGGACACAAGTGGACGGTTAACAACCAAATAACATCTATTGCCCACTTGTGCCTCTGCTTACTTACTTCAATTTTAGTTGTTAAACAGGAATTAAAGTGAACGATAAGTAAAACCATGATCATCTCCAACATCAAACATGCGGCAATACACCAACAACTGTGGCACTTGACGACACGCAACAGCACTTGAGCAAGCGACTACGACGCGCAAGTCCAACTATCTACCAAACAACTGGTAATAGGATGTGTCCAAGGCAATATAAGGCTGCAAGAGATATCACGGGTACGAAAACTAGAGCAACGCAACACAGATAGCAATAGATCAACAGGAGGGAATAAATACTATAAAAGTAAGATAGGTAGAAAGGGGGAGATGCTCGCCTGAAAACATTGCCGAAGGTTCACCCGAAGATCGGGGCGAAGCTCACATCAACTCAACGGCCTTATCCGCGAAGAAGCAAAACACTAGAATAAACACCGGATGCAATATTTAATACTACGGCAAAAGATCGGGCATGATGCATGTATGATGTATGACATGGCAAAGATGCGATGCAATTAGGCAATATTAAGTGGACCCGGGGTCCCGACAATTAATTAAATGGTTCAAGTTATTTAGGTACCCCGCAATTAAATGTTGGATTAGCAAGACCAAACATGTCACCGGTTCGCTACACAACTCTAATTGGGACCAATATAAGACTAGATTTGTCCGCATATGGCCCCATATTTAATTATAAGGTGAATCGGCATAGTGCCCCCAACCCACAAAATATGTATGCAAGTATGGCAATTAATATACAACAAGTTGTTATTATATTATAAAATAGGGTTTCGGGAAGGGGTTCACACATTAGGGTTCGACGATCTTGGGATTCCGGGGTTCGGGGTTCGGTCTCAGGGTCCGGATCTGGGGTCGATCTCGCATCCGGGAAGGACTTGGTTCGGTGGCGATCTTGGCGGTCTTCGGGGTCGGGCCTTGGCGTCCGAGAGGAAGTACTTGGTGTTCCGGGGATCTGTTTCGGGGTCTCGGACAATGGCCTTCGGCCTCCGTGAAGAAGAGCTTGGCGTGTCAGGGTTCGGACTTCGCCTCCGGGAACGGGGTCTTCAACGTCTCGGCCATCGGGTACGGTACGGTCTACGGAGCACGCGGATGCTTGACGTGGTTCATCGGGCCCAGAGATCTTGTCACATCCTCGGGTTCAATTCTTGCGAGTTCCATCTTGTAGCCCTGGACAACAGTCTTCATGTTCAACTTCCATGTGGAGACATCCACACCCAACACGACGTTTCGGAGAAGGGCGACGAGGAGGTGCCGCAACTAAGGCTCGGGACGGCAGGGGCGACGCAGACCCGGCGACGGTGTCGAGCTTGGGAGCGGGGCCTTGCAGAGGAGTGGACGACCCGTGGAGGCGACGTCCTGGAGGCGTGCGGGGCTAGGACGCACTGGCGGCGGTGGGGGGTCCGGAGGCGAGCGAGGCCGGGCTTGCAGAGGGCGACGGCGCGGGCTGGCAGCGAGGTGGAGGCAGGCGCCCGAGACGGGGGAGCGCATCGGCGTCGGGGCGTCGCAGAGGAGGCTGCAGGCGGCGCGAGGAGGACGCGGCGCTGGCTCGGACCCAGGCGGTCGCGGCTGGAGGCGGGCCCGGCGACGCGGGGAAGGAGCAGAGGCGGCCGGAGGCGAGGAGACGGGCTGGTGACGGTGGCCGGCGCCGAAGAGTAGGACGGAGCAGACGGGCCGGGAGGCGGCGGCTGGCGCTGAGGGACCCAAGGCGGCGGACGGAGGAGGGACCAGGGCGGCGTGACTCGAGGCGGAGAAGGCGGTGACCGAGGGGGTTGGGGAACGGCGGTGGAGGCCGGAGGGTGGAGGCCGGCGAGGGAAGGAAGAGGGCAGAGGAGAGGCGGGGCGGCAGCGTCGGTGGGGAGGAAGAGAACGGGGCCGCGCGGGGCGGCGAGAGGAGGAGGGGCGGCCGCGGGTTGGCGAGCGGAGGGGCGCAGAGGCGGGACGGCTCGCCGGCGACGGTGGCGGGGCGCCGGAGAGGAGGGAGAAGGGGTGGGCGCGTCGGGTGGCGTGGGCGGTTGCGGGAGCGGGGTGAGGGAGCGCGTGGTGGGGGTGCTGCGGGTTCAGGGGAGCGGGGTGGGGCCCAGGGACAGGGGCTGGCGGGGTGTGTGGGCCGCGCGGGTGGGGCCAGAGGGACAGGGAGAGAGGTGGCCGAGTGGGTGGTGGGGAAGCTGGTGGGGCGTGTGTGCTGGTTGAGTGGGGAGTGGGGGGTGAGAGAGGGTTTCCAGGTGGCGGGGTAGGAATGGAGGGAGAGAAAGGAGAGGGTGAGGTGGCAGCCAGAGATTGGTGGGGGTGATGTGGAGGGGGGCTGGGTAGATTAGGACTGGGTAGGAAAAGATTTAGGTGGCCCGATTTTTGTACTGGGGGTGGCCGACTGGGTCGGATCGGCCCGGTTCGGCTGCCCCCTAAAAATAAAATAAATATTTTGTTATTTAAAACGGGGCGCTTGCAACCCGTTGGCAGACAAAACAAAATAATCCGGAGACCCGGGTTTTAATTTGAATAAAGACGGGAAGATTTAGAAGACAAAACTAGGCATTTCGAAAATGGTTTTATGCAAACAAATGCAAGATGACATGACGATGCACAAATGCGATGTGGCATGATGACATGAGCATGCGGTCATGATGATGCAATGCACAAAAACAACGCGATTTTCTAGTAGTGGTTTTTGCGGGATGCCACACTACAGAAATACAAGGCGGAGGAAACTTACTGAAGATGTTGGCCTTGGCCTGCCAAAGGGTGTCTGCCAAGGATTCCTTCTCTTGTTGGAGGAGCTTAAATGCCTCGCTGTGGCGTTGTTTTTGCTCATCAGCAGCTTGCTTCTGATCTTTATGATCGCAAGCTCCTCCTTCAAGCGATTGATTTCCACGGAGGCGGAATCCTGCAGGGCTTTCATGGAATCCTCGTGCATCTTCAGCATCTCTTCCCTCTCCTTCTTAAGGATTCTGTTCTCGCTGTCCAGTTGCTGGATGTGCTTTGACTGCTCGACAATATCCTTGGCCTTGGCGACATGTTCTGCAAAGTCGGAGAAAACAAAGTAAACAGTGAGTACTCAGAGAATGAAGGCATAAAACCAAGACGGAATGCGCAAAAAAGAAAACAGACTCTTGTTTTTGATGATCTGTTCCTTCAAGATGGCAGTTTTACCCTTTTCGGCTTCAAGATCCGCGCGCATCTTCTGGTACTTGTCGTTTGCCATGCCCCTCCGAGCATTCTCGTCCTGTGGAACAAAGGAAAAAAGTTAAACCGTTGTTTAGTCTACTTGGAGCATCTAGTCGGAATCTTTCCACTTAGACGCTCGGGGGCTACAGCGAGAGTTTTTAACTTAGCAATATGCTTAGCTTTTCTTTAAGCATCTAGTCGGAGCTAATTCAGTTCTCGATTAGAAGCTTGGGGGCTACAGTATAAAGTTTTAACTCGGAAAATGCTTAGCTCTTCTTTAAGCATCTAGTCGGAACTGATTCAGTTACAACTAGAAGCTTGGGGGCTATAGTATTGAAAATTATAAACACTGTGTATTCTACTCTTAAAGCATCTAGTTGGAATAGTTTCTTCCATCTAAATGCTTGGGGGGGGGGCTACAGTGAGAGTTCTTTCTAACTTAGTCACTCTTAGAGCATATAGATGCAAAACCCATGGTTTTTCGTCTACATCCTCGGGGGCTACAGTGGGATACTCGTATGAAATGCAAAAGGTAAAGTAAAACTTACAAGTGCAATAATCTTGAGGTTTGTAGCGCTTTCGGCTAGCAGCTTGCCAAAGGAAATGCTATTTCCTCGCAAGATATCCGCTTGTCGGAGAAGCTCCTCAATACCGCACGTCGGAGACGACGGCACTCCTCCAGGAACCAGAGTTGTGTTACTCGGTGTGAGCGCCGGGTAAACTATATTCGGGAACTCGAAGGGCTTCTGGGGAGCAGGGGCGCCGCCTTCGGCAGAGGTACCAGTTCCCAGTACCACCTTGCCGCTATCGATGGCATCCTTAGCCGGAGCTTCAGCCATTTGTAGAGAAGTGCTCTCCTGCGTCGCCTGTTCGCCGAAAACAGCGAGTTCGGTAGAGGCGCCAGAATCCACTTCCATGGCGGAAGGGCCTGGTGCCTCCTGGGCTTGAGAACTTGTCGGGGCAGAGGAAGGCTTGACGGCAGGAGTAGCAAGGGCGATGGCGGGGGAGGAGTCACGATGCAGCATATCCTTGATATTTCTAGAAGCCCCCAAAGTCTTGGAGGTCTTCTTGAGGCTGGTTGTGGCTTTCTTCCTGAAACGTGCAAAGTGCATAAGTACAGAAACAAAACAGACAGATAGACAATGTCGGAGAATGAGAAGCTTACACTAGGGGGGGGTGCTTTGGCAAACATCCCGGTGGCTTTTCTCTTTTCCGGCTCCAGGGCGGCGGTAGTCTTCTTGGAGGCTCCACCCTCCGTCTTCTTCTTCTTGCCTCCGTCGGCAGCGTCAGAGGTGGAGCTCTTCCGCTTTCGCGCCAACGGGACATCGTCGTCGGACACGACCGTGACTTCCTTCATCTTTGGATCGTAGATTTGGGCAGCCAGGTTGTCCTCATCTAGATCGCTAAGCTGTTAAGTAAGAAATCACTGTGTTATATGAGATGGTGATGGCAAGACGGAGAAACTGGAGCATATGTCGTACATAGAAAATACATATCTACCTTTGGGCACTTGCCATCTACGAACATGTCGTAGGTGATGGTGAAGCCACGCTTCTTATCCTTCACCTTGACGATGTCCTTCAGGCGGAGCTTGACGGAGTCGCTCGAGAAGTTATCCACAGAGATCCGGAGGGTATCCCTTCGATCACTGGTATACTCGTGCATGAACTTCGCGCGGTGCTGCAGAGGTTGGATTCGCCTGATGAACCATCACATGGCCAGTTCTAAGCCGGTCAAACCCATCTCTACGAACCATTCGATCCGCCTTATTGCGCGAGAAGAGTCGAGGTCGAAGGGAAGGGAGGCATGGGACCTCCATGTGGAAACTTTAGCGGCGGCTCCATCCGCGAAGTCCGGGTACGTTACTTCTCGGCCCGCCAAAGGAATGTCGGGGCCGTAGAAGTACATCCGCTGCTAGTTTTTGCAGGACTCATGGCCGACGATGTCGGGGAACCGCCGGCCAGATCGAATCTTGAAGCTTATGGTGCCGCAGTTCCTAAGCTCCTCCCTACTATGTCCGGCTTCACGTTTGACGGTGAAGAAGTACACGAACAAGTCTAACCTAGGCCTAATCCCTAGGTAACCCTCACAAAGTGCCGCGAAGTTGCTAAGCACTAAGATGCTATTGGGGGAGAGGTTATGGGGTTGGACCTTGTAGTGGTTCAAGACGGAGAGGAAGAAGTGGGAGATGGGCAGGGAAATGCCGCGTACCAGCTGTGCCTTGAGGTACACATTTTCTCCGGCTTGGGGAGAACGTGTCACCTCGCCGGCTGGCGCCGCCCGCCAGGCGAGCCCCTCCGTCGCGGGGAGGTAGCCTTCGGCGACCATCTCTTGGATGTCGTGGTCGGTGATGTCCGAGCCGCGCCAGTCACCCTTGTGCGAGTCTGGCTCTTCTTCCAGTGGATCCAGCGCCGCCAGATTATGGTCGCCGCCGGTGGTTTCGATCGCCGCTGATGCAGGGATGACCAGGCCCTCTGGGGGCATGACGATGGAGCTCGTCGGCTTCGCGGCGGCTTTGATCGACGCCGCCATCGATGGGGAGGAGCTGCTACTGGCCATGGAGTGTTGGAAGGATGCGACTGACGTAGAGGGAGGCTAGGGTTTTCGAGGTTTCTCGCGGAGAGCTCGAGGAGGCGTGCGGCTGGAGGAAGAAGACGATGATGCGAGAGGAATGAGGTAAAAAGTGGAAAGTGTCCCACGGTTACTATTTATCACGCTCTGCGTCAAGATTCGTGCAGCTAATCGGACGGTTGCCGCGCAGACGATGTGTTCGTGAACGTGTGCGGTAATTTCGCCACGTCTCCAACCGCCGCCACCAACGGTTCGTATCGCTCGCGCGGGAAAATCTGATATGATTGTGTTCTCTGCATGTGTGAGTTACGAGGCGTCGCTGACCTAAGCCTATGTCGTCCTAGCTGACACGGGTAGATGAGCCGTCGCATCGAAGATTCCGGCATGGACGGATTTAATCCGAGTGCGGAAGAGTACGATGGAAGATTCAGCATTTCTCCGGCTTACCATTCGAAGATGGAGAAAACCTTGCAGGGTTCTTTGAGAGGACTACAAGATGTTGCTTGACGATCTGCCGACATCCCTCTAGACGGAGCATTCTATGTGAAGAGGCAAGACGACGCAAGATCTCGGAGTTCTCCGGGGGCTACTGTTGGGGATATGCTGTATGGGTATCCTTATAGCATGTCTCTTATCCGACTAACCCGAGTGGCCCATAGTCGGTAGCATGGACTATGGCCTGCTGGGCGGCCCAGTTAGGTGGATCCAGAAGGGAGGCCCATGCCGGATAAAGGAAGGCTACGGTGGAGTCACCAGCGTACCCGGAGTCTTGGAGTGCGAGATACACAAGACTAGTAATAGACGGTGTAGGACTCTGTGACCTGTCCGGCTAGGACTTTTCCCTGTAACCCTAGGACCTGGTGACTATATAAGTCGGGCCTATGGGAGCCTTTAGGGAACGTTCATAGACAATCTCAGACAACCTCGCACAGCGAACCTATCTCTGTAACTCGGCGTATTGCCATTATAGTGATTTATAGCAGGAGTAGGATTCCGCCACCGTCGTGGGATCTGAACCTGGGTAAGCTGTGTTACCTCGTACCCGTCAACCGTCCGCCTTACCCCATGTCTCTAAACACGCACTATGAGGACCCCTCCATGGCGTACTCATCGGCAATACCACGATAAACATGTTGATTCTTTCATCGCTTCCCACCTTGGAGGACAAAAGCTGCGACATTTTGCCCAAAGACCAGCGGTCGGAACTCGAGGTGGTATCCTTTTGCTTTGGGACGATAGAACTGTTCAAGCTTCAAACATCTCCTTTGGATCGTTTTACATTTCGGCTAATGTCCAAATAATAGGCTTTGATATTTTCTTCAAGTTAACAACGGTGTACGGACCAACTCGCAGCAACCTAAAGAATGCCTTTTATGAGGAGCTAATCGCCGCAAAGCCTCCCCCTGGAACAAGATGGCTCGTGTCCGGTGATTTCAATCAAATTCATAGGGCTGAAGACAAGAACCGAGGCAATGTCAACCGTAGAAGAATTGTCAGATTCCGCAACACGCTTAATTCTTGCGACCTCAAAGGAATCCATCTACAAAATCACAAGTTCACTTGGAGCAATGAGCAACAAGAGCCCATACTTAGCAAGCTCAATGGCTTCTTTTGCAATGAAGATTGGGATATCACCTTCTCGAAGCACCTTCTCCATGCACTTTCCTCTTCTTTGTCTGACCACTGCCCCCTCCTACTTGCAAATGGTGGCGGTCCTAAAAAGCCCAAATCCTTCCGCTTTGAAATTTTTTGGCTTAAGATGCCAAACTTTATGGGAGTGGTAAAAAATGCTTGGACCGAAGATACCCCGCATACCGTGCCTTGCCAACGCCTTTTTCATAAGCTAAAGAGAACCGGATAGCGGTTGTGCAGGTGGAGCAAAACCCTCTTCTCCCATGGTAAGGTCGAGCTTCATATGGCCTTGGAGATAATTCTTCGACTCGAGGTTGCGCAAGAAAACCGGAGACTTATTGTTGTGGAGAGGGATCTTTGGTCTATACTTAAGAGGAGAGTCATTGGCCTTGCAGTTCTTGACAAGGATAGAAAAAGTCAAAGCTCAAGAGTGACGAACTTGAAAGAGGGAGACGCAAACACTAGATATTTTCACCTTCGCATCAATGCCTAGAAGAAGGAAGAACCACATCCACCGGCTCAAACACAACAATGGTTGGATCACGGAGCATAACCAAAAGAAGGAAATTATACAAAACCACTTCCACCAGATCATTTAAAGAGGGCCCCCGCGGACAAAGAATTTCAATTGGAATGTTATCCCACAACCCCAGTGTGATCATTCCGAGCTTGATGCCCCTTTTTTGGAGGAGGAAGTGAAAGCCACGGTGGATGATACCGCTTGTGACAAAGCCCCAGGACCGGACGGCTTCACGGGAGCCTTTTTCAAAGCTTGTTGGGCCACCATTAAAGAGGATATTATGGCGGTTATCAACCAATTTTCAAATCTACACTCAAGTAACCTTCACTGGCTCAACTCCACAAATATTACCCTCATCCCTAAGAAGGATGGTGCCGAAGATGTGGCTCATTTTAGACCCATTAGCCTCATTCATGCTATCTCGAAGCTCATCTCCAAGATGATGGCGGCACGCCTGGCTCCTCACATGCATAGCCTTGTTTCCAATGCCCAAAGCGCCTTCATTAAAAAGAGGAGCATTCACGACAACTTCATCTATGTGAGGAACCTTGCAAGAAAACTACACAAGGCAAAATGCCCGACCCTTCTCTTCAATCTTGATATCAAGAAAGCCTTTGATTCGATTAGATGGGACTACTTGATGGACATGCTTCAACACCTTGGCTTCCCAAGCAGATTCCGGGAGTGGATCTCGGCGCTCCTATCCACCTCAACCTCAAGAGTCCTTCTTAACGGTGTGGCCGGTACCCCATTAAAACATGGGAGGGGCCTTAGGCAAGGAGATCCCCTCTCACCGCTCCTTTTTGTGCTGGCAATTGATCCTCTTCATCATATTCTTTGCAAAGCCACCGAGCAAGGACACCTTCATAAACTTCGTGGCCGCGTCCCTACGATTAGGACTTCTCTTTATGACGATGATGCCGCCATCTTCATGAAGCCCATCAAAAATGATATCACCTTCTTGGCTTCCTCGCTTGACCTCTTTGGCGATGTCACTGGTCTTGTCACAAACTGCACAAAAAGTCAAGTGGCGCCCATCCATTGTGAGAACGTCGATCTCGAGGAAATCCTTCAAGCCTTTACGGCCGTGCGTACCTCCTCCCCTATGAAGTATCTTGGGCTGCCCCTATCGGTGTCTCGCCTCAAAATGATCCATTTCCAACCGCTGGAAGATAAGGTGGCGACAAATCTTGTGCCATGGGTTGGGAAGCATGTTACTATGGCTGGGCGATCTTGTCTTGTGAAATCCGGGCTTACAAGTGTGGTCACTTACTTCATCACCGTCCTTGATGTCCCTATGGAGGTGCTTGCAAAGATTGATAGTTTGAGAAGAGCCTACCTTTGGGCGGCTTGCGATAAAGTTACCGGTGGAAAATGCAAAGTTAATTGGGATCTTGTTTGCAAGCCGAAGGATAAAGGAGGCCTTGGAATTCTCAACCTTAAAAAGTTTGTGGCGGCTCTAAGATTAAGGTGGCTGTGGCAAGAATGGAAAAATGAGGATAACCCTTGGGTCGGCCTTGGAAGCCCCTGTACTACAAAGGATCATGACCTTTTCGCGGCGGCGACAACGGTCATTGTTGGAGATGGGAAAAGTCCCTTTTTGGGAGGCAAGTTGGCTTGATGGAATGAGACCCAAGGACGTCGCCCCTCTAATTTTTGAGATATCAAGGAAGAAGAAATGTTCGGTGCAATGTGCTTTGCACAATGACTTTTGGGTATCCCAGATCAACACCCAAAATGGTCTATCTTTGGAGCACCTTGACTAATTCTACAAGTTATGGGAGAAGCTCGTTAATGTACCTCTGCACCCGCAAAGACCGGACGCTATCTCTTGGAAGCTCACAAATGATGGACTCTACTCGGCTAAATCCACGTACAATATGCAATTCTTGGGCTTAACAACCTCTTTGATGCCTCCGCTAGTCTGGAAGCCTTGGGCAACTCCTAAATGCAAGTTCTTTGCTTGGTTGGTCCTACAAAATAGAGTATGGACGGTGGATAGGCTTGCCCGAAGAGGGTGGCCAAGTTGTGGGCTATGTAAGCTATGCAACCAAAGGCTAGAATCGGCCGCACACCTCTTATTCAAGTGCCGCTTCTCCATTAGGATTTGGAACAAACTAAAGCTCTGGCTCGGCCTTCATCAAATCGACACGGCCCTTTGGCAACAATTCCACTCCGTCAAAGAGTGGTGGAAGAAGGCAATCCACAAGAAAGGACCACATAGGAAGGCATTGGACTCGCTCGCAATGTTGGTCTCTTAGGAATTATGGAAGGAAAGGAATGCAAGAGTTTTCCGAGGCCACTCTGTCACCGTGGATATGATGGTAACAAAAATCAAGAATGAAGCTCGCCTTTGGTGCTTTGCAGGGGCAAAAGCTCTTAGCAGTTTAATCTCTTGCGAGTAATTGTTTTGTTGTTGGTCTTGGCTTTTTGCCAAGATATGGTTTGTAAGCACTCTATAAAACTCTTCTCCTTAATCAGTGAAAATGGCAAGCCTTTTTCCTTGTTTCAAAAAAAAGACTTGCGTGTGTTCTTGAAAAGCTTTTAGGATATATTTTAAAACTAAAAAGAAAATAAAATGCAACTAAACTGGACTAAATCAGGCCAGGGCCATCAACATCGGCATAGTCCTATCTTCACCCTAGATGGTAGCATTTGGCGTAGCTTGCTTAGCCCTGGCTAGCCATGCCGTCGGCGCTTCCTTGGCCCTCGTCGCCTGTCGCACTGCCGAAGCTTCCTTGTCCCTTCTCACCTTCGGCGTTGCCCCTAGCCCTCCATGCTGACATGGTTTCCTTGGTCCGGTGGTGCCTCTTGGCGGCCAACTTCCGCCCATTTAGTCGGGAAAGGCTCATGCCAACTCATATGGCTTCCCGGTCCCTCACCATGACCGCTTCTACTTCGGCGTTAGCAGCTTCCTCGGCCGCTGCCGCATCCGCCTGCTTCTGCATCTCAATCGTAGCTGCTTCCTACCGTCGCTGCCCATTCACCATGAACTAGCGGCCGCGTGTAGGGGTTCATAGCATGGAAAACAAAAAATTCTATCACGTGAACACACACAAGCCAATATCTAATCTACTAGACCGGTGCAACGAGTTGATAGAGTACTAACCCTCGAAGATCCAAAGCGTTTAACGAGATCGGATTCTCGTGGTTGATGTAGTCCTTCACTTGTCGATCTCAAGATCATGTAGATGATCCTTCTGGAGCCGCGTTCTGGCAGTGCTTCCGCAGTTGGTCACACGTACGGTACTCGATGAATACCTTCCTCTCCCTTGTTCCAGCAGGCAACGGAGGTTGTAGATCTCTCCTCGCGATTCCACCAGCACGACGGTGTGGTGGTGGAAGTAGAGGGGAAATCCCGCAGGACTTCGCCTAAGCTGGAGTGGGTATGATGGATTAGAGAGGGCCCTTGGTAACTAGGGTTTAGAGGCCAAGGGTGTGGAGGTGGACGGAGGCTAGGAGGTGCTAGGCGGCAGCGAGTTTAGAGGAGATCTAGGGCGGCTGCAACTAGAGAGGGGGGCGGCGGCCGACCTAGGGTTTAGGGGTGAGGAGTAGGGGCGCCCTACCCCTCCTTATATAGGTGGGGAGATGCTGTTGGGGAAGGGGAGTCCTTCCCCAACTCCTCTTCATGGCCGGCTGCTTGGGAGGGAGAGGAAACCTTCCCTAAGTGAGTTTCCTCTCCTCCCACCCACTAGGCAACCATGTTGGGGTTTGACTTTTTCAAATTAGCGTTTGACTTTTCAAACTAGAGTTTGATTTCTCTCTTCCCATTGCCCAGTCAAGTGACCTAGGACATGATTCAACCATTCCACTTTGGTATGACACATCCATGTACCCTTTCCACTTCGGAGTGATGGACCTTCTAGAACCTTCTAGAAGATTCCGATGAAAACACCGAAAACATTTCCGAACTCTGGAATTGGACTTTCCTTATATGAATCTTATTCTACGAACCATTCTGCATCTCCTCGTGATGTCCCGGATCCAATCCAAGACTTCGAACAACATTCAGTCTCTTACTCACATTCCATATCTACTAAACAACACTGAATCCTTAAGTGTATCTCCCTACGGTTCGTGAATTATGCAGACATGATCGAGACTCTTCTCCGATCAATAACCAATAGAGGAATCTGGAAATTCATATGGCTCCCACATATTTCTACGATTACTTCATGATCGAATGAACCATTTACATATGATACTAATTTCCCTTTGTCTCGCGATACATTACTTATCCGAGGTTTGATCGTCGGTATCTCTGCATACCTAGTTTAACCTCGTTACCAATAGGTACTCTTTACTCGTTCCTGTGATATGTGATCCCTTGTGAGCCAGTCACATGCTTGCAAGCCAATTGGATGACATTCCACCAAGAGGGCCTAGAGTATATCTATCTGTCATATGGATAGACAAATCCCACTCTTGATCCATGTTCCTCAACACATACTTTCAGAATACTCAATGCCACCTTTATAACCACCTAGTTATGAAGTGGTGTTTGATGTCATCAAAGTATCCATCCAGTGATGGTGATTAACATGATCTCATGGTCGAAGGATTTAGGTTACTATGTATTTGAAAGCTTTAGCAAATGAACTATTTAAATGACTTGATATTATGCTATGCTTAACTATAGGAGTGTGTCCATCACATCATTCTTATAATAATATAACATTGTTATTAATAACATCAAATGTTCATGATCAGGAAACCATGATCATCAATCAATCAACAAGCTAGTTTAACAAGAGGCTTTACTAGGGACTCTTGTATGTTTACAAATCACACAAGTATTAATATTTCCGATTAATATAATTATAGAATGGGATGTAAACATTCATCATAAACATAAATATATGATAATAACTACTTTATTATTACCTCTTGGGCATATATCCAACAGTCTCCCACTTGCACTAGAGACAATAATCTAGTTTCAAACCTTTGTGCATTCAACACCTATGGATTTCTGGTGTTGTATATACACGATTGCTAGTGGTTAACTGATCTTCGGATTCGACACTTTTAGGTCCATGTGTAATTGCATGTCTTTGCGCCTCTACGCATAACTCATTCTCTAATGAGATGGCATTGTATAAATTCGGTCCTTTGGTGAGACCTTTAGTTCCTTTGGGATTAAACTATGTCGATAATTGTTGCACAATATATCTTCATAGTACTAGCCTGCTGTAAACCACACCTAGTTTGATAACAAACTACTTGACTCAAATGCCCTCTTTTGTTGCTACAATAACAGTCATATACTTAGCCTTTTGTTGTAGTATATGTCACAATGTCTTAACTTTGGAATTCATCCAAATCCGTTATGGAATCTCCTTTCCATTACATTGTGCCACCCATAGTTTAAATTGAGATGAACTTAATTTGTATCATGTGGCAAAACTAGTATGAATGTAACACCTTACAATGTACTATTTTTCTATTTGTCACCTCTACATAAATAACATATTCTTAGTTCTTCCAAAGGATCACAAGAATATCTTTACTATCGTCCAATGATCATCTTATGAATCATTCTGGTATATGCTCATAACATTTAGTGCACAGGACATATCTGGATGTATACATATCACAGTATGATTGATCAAAAATATCTTTGTGATTTCATTCATCAAGTATCAAATATTTGAATCTTTGTTTCACTTACCAAGTGTCGATACACTTGAATTTCGATTTAATCGTTTCTGTGTGGCAAGAACCTTTCTTGTCATTTCCATATTGAACTCATTCAATATCTCATCTATGTACATTTGGCATAACCATACTAGCGTCTCAATCTATCCATATAGATATTGATGCCAAACATTCGGGTTTTGCCTAAGTCTTTCATCGAGATGGAATTCTTAACTTGTGTCAATAAAAGATACATCATTTCCAATCAACAATATGTCTTTCACATAATGCATTAGAAATATGTATTAGCCTCCCACTTAATTTCTTGCAAATGCAAGCATCTTCATCATCTCCGATGAAATTAAACCTTTTAACAGTTTCATCATGGTGAAGTGTCAACACCCGGATTTTTAATCCCAGATGCCTGTTATGCCATACATCGCAATCCCAGGATTACCATTTTTGCGAGACATAACAGAATTGGATACCATAGTACATCATCCATTACAAACCGTACATAAGTTCTTACACAAATAGGGATCTCATGATCCAGTTCTTAATACAACATCAAGCAGCGGAATACGTAATAATAACGGTAGCGTAGGTGAAGCTCCATCCTCGGGGTCACAGGCAATGCTGACGATGGGAGATGATCCTAGTTGTCGTAACCTTCCTGGGGTCCATCCTCCAGGTACTCCTCTTCATAGTCTGGCCATGGGAATAGCCAGGGACAAAGCCATGAGTACTCTTTAAGTACTCGCAAACTAATACTAACTAGTGAGAGGGGTTTTTGATAATAGGACACTAGGCTCTAGGGTTGTTTTGCAAAAGCCAGATTTATCTCTACTAAGTTCAGAAGCAAGAAATGCTAGTTGAAGTTTTATAACACCTAAATGGGAACTTGTAATTCAGATCACAACCCTGTTGTGGTCAAGTCAAAGTCTCAATTCATTTCACAAGTTATTTTGAAAAGTCTGACGGGGGAACAGTATGGCCACTCTAACTGTCCATAATCGCGGACGCGGCTATTCGAATAGTTTGACACTCTGCAGAGATTGTACACTTTCACCACAACATTCGATACATCCGTCAGGAACAAATCCTGAACTCACCATACTCAGTATGCGGATAATCAATCCTAACCTTTCAATTACACGCCCTAGTATAAGTACCTCTCCTGTGAGTTTGGCCTCCCAACCATGACCAACTGTCATCTTGGGTACTGCACAGCGGTGGACAATCTTCACAAGGTAGCCTCAGCTCAGACCTTGGCCGTGAGGGAACTAATAATAAGGTATATAAGTTTCCAGTCAAGCCCTACCCAATCTTTGGGTATTGTGGTTGTACGATAAAATTGGAATGGTATCGCATCCAGACAACCATCATTTTTATAAAGGTCTAAGGCTCATGCCTCGACATTTTCATCACCAAACTCATCAGGTGTTCGGAAACACATGTCCAAAACATTTCAATAGAATGATCCATCATTCCAAGGTTTTCATAACCATTTTTCCACCAAGTATTCCCATCTAAAGTTGATCAAGTTTTATGCTTAGCACTAGCATCTACAAGTGGGGTGAGTACTAATGAGGGGTGGTACATTAGTGGGGTTTTGACTAAGTTTAATCTCATGCCTTAAGATGACATCAAGACTATCTAGCTTAGGACAAATTTTATGCTCTTTATGCAACCTTCACATATCTTTGTAGTATCTACCATTCATTTAGGTAAAATCTAAGTAAGAGCTTTGATAAAGAAATAAAATAGAAAGCTTGTAAATAAAACTAGGATTGGGTATCATCCAATATGTCTAACCAAGCATGCTTAGTGCATTGCATAGGTTATCTAACTTTCATAATTTCAAGTGTTAGCTTGCCTTGAGCAGAGCAGTGGTTGAAGTTCTCCTCGGCTTCTTCTTCGTAGAATCCTTCTTCCTCCTCGTATCCTTGGTCGGTACTAGCGTCTATAAATAAATACGAGGTACACAATCACCAAACAATACTTAACTACTTGCAATCATCACACACAAGTGTCCTATAGATGATCTAACATCATCACTAACATTACAAGATTAAGGCTTGGTTTAATTCCTTTTATTTTTAGAAAAGTAATTTCTACTCATTGAAAAACTACTTAAGATTTACTATTCTCAAAACCAAACATGGGATCATGTTGACACATGTCATCATCACATATTTTAGTCCATGGGAATATGATTTAAAGTGGTGTCACAATTTAATAAGGTTTTGCCCTTTTATTTTAATTAAACAAAGTGACTAGAAATTCCTATGGGGCATTCTTTTATTACTTGAACATTATTTCTGCAAGTAAACCTATATATTTTTATATATTCTGAAAGGTATGGTTAAATTTGATTTTTGAGAGTTGGAATCAACTCAAAATATATTATGGTTTAAATTTGAAAAATGTTTGAATGCATAAAAGCTTCTACCTTGTTATTTTTACCATGGGTGATCTATAGATCCAAATGACTTGAATCCAACGGGCTTGGATTCAGCATTCCCATACTTTTCTAACAAAATTGGTTTCATTCAATTTGGTGCACTGAATCGATCTGGGTTAATTTTTGAAGTTGGGTATAGAAATGAGTTTGAAATAAAATAGAAAAGGTTTAATTCAAATAACTGGGCTACGCGGGAAAAGTTAACGGGCCGGCCTGCTAAGCGTAGCGCTTCCACGGGCTGCTTAAGTGGGTGTCCCCACTCGTCAGTGAGACAGGGGGTGCGAAACGGTACGGGGCAACGTGGTGCGTTCAATCTGATTCTAATCCAACGGCTGAGAGTCATCGTCGACGTTGAGCAACGCCGGCGAGACAGAAACCTAGCGCGGCCAGTGGGGGTTGCTGGGGGCTCACCGGGGTGCTGGCGAGGGTCGGCGAGGCGGGCGAACGACGAAGTCGACGACGGCGAACTCAGGGGTGGTCACAGCAGCTCCTGGGGTGGACGAAATCAATGGCCCCCTTCTTCTCCAGAGGCGGCGGGCTCCGGTGAAATTCCAGCGAAGTGTTGCTCGCCTTGCTCCGGGAACGGTGTGTCACGATCAGTGATGGGAGGGGAGTAGAATGGTGTGAAGAATTCGAGCGGGGGTGGCCTCTATTTATAGTCGAGCGAGGGGACCGACGGGACGCACGGTGAGCTCGTCGGGGGCGATGGTACAGGCGGCTATTGGCATGGGCAAAGGTAGGGGACGGTGCGGTGTTCCCTGGCGATGCTCAACGCTACGGTGGTGAGACGTGGGACGGTGCGAGTTGGTCTGGAACACGCGACGCTCTGCGCGGCAGAGGCGGCGTCTTCGACGGCGAGCGGTGGCTGTGCGTCACGGGGCGGTGAACAAGGATGTCTGGCGGTCTCCTGGGTCGGTGGCGATCGTGTATGCACGCGGTGAGGGCGGCGCGCGGTCTGTGGGCTTCGGTCGAGGGTGGCGCTCTGGCGCATGCTCGGCATGGTCGCTGGCGGTCTGGGCGCGGTCCGTGTGTGTGGTCCAGTGGCTGGCAGGGTTCAAGCGCTAGACAGGGAGTGGCGATGGACGGTGGGCTGCCTCCCAGACAAGGTTGGCACGGCTTAATCTTCTCCTAGCTTGCTGTCTCCACTGGGGTGGCATGGGTGTGCTCGGCTGTTCACCATTGATGGCCATGCCAAGCTTACAGTGGGGCTAGTGCTTGGTTTAACTTGCTAGATGATCTACTGAGATGGTTGTGAGCTAGAGAGGGAACAAGTTAGGCTGCAATCACTGCTCACTATAGTGTTTAGATTTTGTATGATTTGTGTCTGCAACCTGTTTGATGAAATGGCTGCATGAATTAAAGTTTTGAATTTTGAAAAGATTTTTGGTGGGTGTGCTAGGTTGGTGCTGGTGAGTCTGCAGATGCTTGGGTTTTGAAAGTTGAGCTTGTTTGAGTGGTTTTTGAAAAAGTGGGATCTTCTCATATGATAAAGATTCAATTTTGAATTGTCATTTAAACTATGCATTTGAAAGTTTCTAGATGATCACAAAGTGGGCCTTGATACTTTGTTATGAGTACATTCAAGGGGTGCAAAGATCCAGAAAAGTTTATGTTAGGTTCTGAAAGTTTGAGACAGCCAAAGTAGGCATGGGAGTTAAATTGGTCAAAGTGACCATTCCTTTATTTTATTTGTTTTGATTTATTTGTCTTTAGGAAAAGTTTGGGAAATGTTTAGATGATGTTTATTTCACCTAAGCATCCATTTACAAGCAATGGAACACATAAACAAGGTGGTTCAAAAGAATTTCAAATTCAATGCATACACATATGCATGCATTCATAATTTTATTTGGAAAAGTTTTTGTTAACCCTAATTTTGATGCTTAGAGTTTGATGATTTAAGTTTAGCATTTTTGGGATGTTACATGAAGATTCCAACTCCATGAAGCTAAGGTTCTTTTAACCTTATCAAAGTTCTATTGTCCTCCCACTTAATTTTCCACGAAAAAATTTTCTTCTAAAAGAAACTTGATGTTCTAAGCGACAAACACTTTTTTCTTTGGTGTTATGGAGGAGTACCCAACAATTATCTGAAATAACCTACAAAGACATGATCATCCGACTTTGGTTGTAAACATTTTACTTATGCATAGCATACCAATATTTAAGAAAGGGCAACTTGGGTTTTACCCCAAACCATAACTTTATATGGTGTCCTTTCAGCGGATCACGATGAAGCTCTTTTCATTGTAAAAGCGATAGTCTCTAAAGCTTTAATCTTTAAAATATAATGGAAGTTTTATAATTACACCTTTGATCTTACCATGTCAAGCAAGGTTTCATTACATATCTCGAACATTCCATACTACTATGGTGTTTTCGGGAAACGTAAATCTATGGAACGATTCCTCAAATCTTAGATGTTTTGCTAAACTTGTAACTCAAATATCTTCCTTTATGATCCTATCATAAACTCTTTATTTTATTATTACATTGATTTTCCACTTCATCTTGCAAGTCTTCGAACATTTTTCAAATGTTTCATATTTCATTCTTATTAAGTAAATATTTATATATTCACTCAAATTTTTGAAGAAAGCATATGAAGTTGAAATCCATTGCTCTTGACTACACATAATGGACTTCATACATCTATATGTACAAATTACAATAAGCTAGTCATTCGTTTCCTTTTGGCCTATGAACGGAGTTTTAATTATCTCTAGGAAATTTTCACAAGCGTCATTTGATTGAAATTAAAATACTCCAAAATTCCATAAATCATGGATTTTCTTCATGTTTTCTTTCCAATATAATTTAAATGGCGATGTCACTTCCTAAGTGATATTTCAATCATTTGTCTTTTGACATTTTTAGCATTAGTTTTATGGATGTGATTTCTCCAACTAGACTTGTATATCATCCATCTATTATGGAATACGGAAATTATTTAAACAACCTTTTGTTCTCATAATACCCAATTAAAACAAATCTTGAAGGCAAGCTTTGATGTCAACAAGAAACAAATCTTTATTTGTTCTTAATGAACATCATCACATATTTTCTTACTAGTTACTTAGGCCATTGCAGTTCATGAATTGTGTTGTTTTGTATAAAATAATTCACACCAACAAATTCAGTATCCAATACTCAAGAACCACATTGTTTAATAAGAAAATAATATACCCATAACATGTATATCATCTATATACCTAAGCTGAACAATTCAAGTCTTATCTTTTCTGCCAAATATTTGTTAGATTTCTCTTTCATCATTGCCTTTTTTCCTTTTAAAAGAATGTATCAACATCAATAGTGGCACCATACACATGCCACATAGTCTAAAGCGTGTATAGTTAAAATACTAATATTTTTGGACTTGCACTTTGAAGTAGATCACCATCATCAAATGTTTGGCGTTCTTTCAAATTCCATTCTTTAGTAATCTTTTAGTGTAGTAAACATTTTACCTATATCTTATATTCATACTTATCATGGAAATTTTCATGATCAAGCTATTTTAGCTTTCAAACAGTGAATCACGAGTATAATGTTGCTCTCCAAAACCTTTTGGAGGATTAGGACGACTAGTGTCTCCAACATTTTGCAAATTCTCATCAAATATGAGAACATAAATTTTGCTATATTATACTCTATCATGTTGCAACCAAAACTTTGTTTTAGATATCGCAATATCTTCCACACATGATGGTTTCTGAAATAAATCTTTCATCTCCTAGATAAACTTGATATTAAAACAATCTTTTGAATATCAAAAATCATGGAGACAAACATGATACTTATATACTAACATCGGAACTGTTACTCTTGATCTAATACCAATTTTTAAACTTCACGAAGTAATATGGAGTTTTCTGAAAGTTTGCAATAGGACTTTTAAACTTTAGATTAACACTCAAAACAATACGATACAAGTTCGTAAAGTAACTATCCAGAATTCTATAGTTCTATTATCTCAATTATAACTAAGCGTAAGGTGGTAAACAAATGCCAATGACTACAATAACTATGCAAATTCACTTTGATTTAATTTATGATAAATAGTGTTCAATTTTTAATCATATTACTGTTGAACTCCCACTCAAAACAACATCCCTCACATTGTTTTAGTGATCACACAAACCAAATCCACTACACCAAGTACGATCATCACGAGAGATAATGTAGCTTCAAAGACGAACAATCAACATGTTCATCATATCATTTATATGACTCATGATTTACCTTTAGGTATTCTGTGTTCTGAGACCATGTCTGTACATGCTAGGCTCGTCAAGGTTAACCTTAGTATACGCATGTGCAAATTTGGCTTGCACCCGTTGTATACACGCGTAGAATCTATCACACCCAATCATCACGTGATGCTTCAAAACGACGAGTCTTAGCAACGGTGCCCACCAAGGACGAACACTTTATTACTTGATATTTAGTGAGAGGGATCATCTTATAATGCTACCGTTGCGATCTAAGCAATACAAGATGCATAAAAGGATTAACATCACATGCAATTCATAATATGTGATATGATATGGCCTTTTTTCTTATGCTTCCGATCTCCATCTCCAAGCACGAACATGATCTCCATCATCACCGGCATGGCGTCAAGGTCAATGGTGCCGCTTCATGGTTGTCGTCCACCAGCATCAACTATTACAACTACTTTGAATAATAGACATGCAGGTCTTAACGGAATTAAAAGACAACCATATGGCTCATGTCGGTTGCCGACTTACAATAAGGAACATTGCATACATCATATATAATCACAATCATAACCATATCACATCACAACACACCCCTAAAAAACAAAGTTAGACGCCTCTAATTTTCTTTGCATGTTTTACGTGGTTTGGGGCTTTCAATAAGTGTCGATCTAACTTACAAACAAGAACCAAAACGTTGATACTAGTATTGTCAATTACCTCAAGACCGCCCAGTCAAGACATAAGAGTTACGCTGACCAGAGACGTCGAGACCTTGCTTTTAATATCGGAGATTTTGTGTACCTTCAAGTGTCGTCGTTGAAGGGAATGCAGCGTTTCCAGCTGAAAGGAAAGTTAGCCCCCAGATATATCGCACCCTTCAAGATTCTGAATCATCCAGGAGAAGTATCATATCAATTGGAAGTACCAGAGGAAATGTCAGCAGTGTACAATGTGTTCCATATATCGTTACTTCGAAATGCCTTGAAGTTCCGGAGAAAACTGAAGTTTTCAAGTGTAGGGGTTCGTAGCATGGAAAACAAAAAATTTCTACCGCATACAAACAAACAAGCCAAGATCTATCTACTAGATTGTAGCAACGAGTCGATAGAATAACTCACCCTCGAAGATTCCAAAGTGTTTAACGAGAGAGGATTCTCGTGGGTGATGTAGTCATACTCTTCCCGATCTCAAGATCGTGTAGACGATCCTTCCGGCGCTGCGTTCCGGCAGCGCTTTCGCAGTCGGTCACACGTTCAGTACTCAACGAAGACCTTCCTCTCCCTTGTTCCAGCAGGCAACGGAGGTTGTAGCACTCTCCTCGCGATTCCGGCAGCACGACGGCGTGGTACCGGAAGTAGAGGGGAGATCTCGCAGGGCTTCGCCTTAAGTCGGAGCAAGTATTGTGGACTATGAGAGAGACTCAGTGATCTAGGGTTTAGACACACCAAGTAGAGGGAGCTAGGCCGGCGTCTTGGGCAAGTAGAAGCCCCAACTCAGCGGCTTGGGAGAAAACCCTAGGGCAGCGGCGGCGGTTTGGTGGCCGGCGGCTAGGGTTAGCGTTTAGAGGGGCAAGGTGTAGGTCTAGGAGGGGCAGCCCTGCCCCTCCTTATATAGGTGGGAGGGCGCGTCCAAGGAGAGGGGAGTCCCTCCCCAACTCGGCCTCCTTGGCCGGCGGTGGAGGGAGAGGGACTTCCTCCCCAAGTAGGTTTCCTACTCTCCCTCCACCAAACAAAATAGCCGTTTGACTTTTCAAATTGGCGTTTGACTTTTCAAACTAGGATTTGATTTATCCCTTTATTTTGTTCAGCGATGACACCTAGTACATGATGCAACCATTCCAACTTGTTATGAAACATTCATGTACCCTTCCCCTCCGGAGTGCCGGACATTCCGGAACCTTCTAGAACATTCCCGATGAAAACACCGGAACCATTCTCCAACCCCTAAACAGGACTTTCCTTATATGAATCTTATTCTCCGGACCATTCCGGATCTCCTCGTGATATCCCGGATCCCATCCGAGACTCCGAACAATATTCGGTATCTTACTCATCATTCCATAACCACTCAACAACGTCGAATCCTTAAGTGTGTCTCCCTACGGTTCGTGAATTATGCGGACATGAGAGAGACACTTCTCCGAACAATAACCAATAGAGGAATCTGGAAATTCATATGGCTCCCACATATTTCTCCGATTACTTTGCGATCGAATGAACCACTTACATACGATACCAATTTCCCTTTGTCTCACGGTAGTTTACTTATCCGAGGTTTTGATCGTCGGTATCTCTGCATACCTTTCAACCTCGTTACTGATAAGTACTCTTTTCTCGTTCCCGTGATATGTGATCCCCTGTGAGCCAGTCACATGCTTGCAAGCTAATTGGATGACATTCCACCGAGAGGGCCCAGAGTATATCTATCCGTCATATGGATGGACAAATCCCACTCTTGATCCATGTGTCTCAACCAATACTTTCCGAACACTCAATGCCACCTTTATAGCCACCCAGTTACGGTGTGGTGTTTGATGTCATCAAAGCATCCTTCCGGTGATGGTGATATGCATGATCTCATGGTCGAAGGAATTAGGTTACTATGTATCAGAAAGCATATAGCAATTGAACTATTAAAATGACTTGATCTTTATGCTACACTTATCTATAGGAGTATGTCCATCATATCATTCTCCTAACGATATGATCTTGTTGTTAATAACATCTCAATGTTCATGATAGGGAAACCACAATCATTTATTAACCAACAAGCTAGTATTATGAAGAGGCTTTACTAGGGACTTCAATTTAAGTTTACAAATCACGCAAGTATTAATGTTTCCTTGTCAATACTATTATAGCATGAATGTAAACATTTATCATAAACACAAAGATATAATAATAACTACATTTATTATTGCCTCTAGGGCATATCTCCAACAGTCTCCCACTTGCATTAGAGTCAACCAATCTAGATTACATGGTAATATACCGAACACCCATGGAAGTTTGGTGTTGGTCATGTTTTTCTCTCGGGAGAGGTTTAGTCAACGGATCCGCCACATTCAGATCTGTGTGTACTTTGAAAATATTTATGTCACCATTTTGTACATGTTCTAGAATAGCGTGAAAACGTAGCTTGATGTGCTTCAGCTTCTTGTGTGATCTTGGTTCTTGCGCATTGGCTATGACGCCCATGTTATCACAGTAGATAGACATTGGGTCTAGCGCACTTGGAACCACACCGAGCTCTATAATGAACTCTTTCATCCATATCGCTTCTTGTGAATCCTCCGAAGCAGCCATGTATTCCGATTCAGTTGAAGATCTCGCCACAACGCTTTGCTTTGCACTCCTCCAGCTAACTGCTGCACCATTCAAAGTAAATACGTATCCAGATTGTGATTTAGAATCATCCGGATCGGTGTTCCAACTAGCATCGGTGTAACCATTAACAACGAGCTGTTCATCACCTCCATAAGAAAGAACCATATCCTTAGTTCTTCTCAAGTACTTAAGTATGTTTTTGACCGCTGTCCAATGATCCACTCCTGGATCACTTTGATATCTGCTAGTCAAACTAACAGCATATGCAATGTCAGGTCTAGTACATAGCATGGCATACATTAGAGATCCTATGGCTGAGGCATAGGGAGTTTTACTCATCCTTTCTCTATCTTCTGCCGTTGTTGGACTTTGAGTTTTACTCAACGTCGTATTGGGCAACATGGGCAAGAACCCTTTCTTGCTATCTTCCATTCCAAACCTCTTTAGAACTTTGTCCAAATATGTACTTTGTGACAATGATATTAGGCGTATTGATCTATCTCTATAAATCTTTATGCCTAATATGTAAGCTGCTTCGCCAAGATCCTTCATTGAAAAACTATTATTCAAATATTCCTTGACACTATTAAGAAGGTATACATCATTCCCAATCAACAATATGTCATCTACATATAGTATTAAGAATGCTACAGAGCTCCCACTCACTTTCTTGTAAATACAAGCTTCTCCATAAGTTTGTATAAAACCAAAACTTTTGATCACCTTATCAAAACGTTGATTCCAACTTCGGGATGCTTGCTTCAATCCATAAATGGACCGTTGAAGTTTGCATACCTTGTTAGCATCTTTAGGATCGATAAAACCTTTGGGTTGCATCATATACAACTCTTCATCAATGTCTCCATTGAGGAACGCTGTTTTGACATCCATCTGCCATATCTCATAATCATAATATGTAGCTATTGCTAACATAATCCTCACAGACTTTAGCTTCGCTACAGGTGAGAAAGTCTCATCGTAGTCAACTCCTTGAATTTGTCGAAACCCTTTTGCGACAAGTCGAGCTTTATAGATAGTAACATTACCATCAGCATCTGTTTTCTTCTTGAAAATCCATTTGTTCTAGACAGCCTTCCCGCCATCCGGTAAGTCCACCAAAGTCCACACTTGGTTTTTGTACATGGATCCAATCTCGGATTTCATGGCTTCTTGCCATTTATTGGAATCTGGGCTCATCATCGCTTCCTCATACGTCGCAGGGTCATCGGTGTTGTCCACCAACATGACACTCATAACGGGATCATACCAATCAGGAGTGGTACGAATTCTGGTTGACCTGCGAGGTTCTGTAGCAACTACAACCGAAGTTTCATGATCATCATCATTAGCTTCCTCTCTTATTGGTGCAGGCACCACAGGAACTTCTTCCGGTGCTGCGCTACTCACAAGTTCGAGAGAAGGTTTGACAACCTCGTCGAGTTCTACTTTCCTTCCAGTCACTTCTTTCGAGAGAAATTCCTTCTCTAGAAAGGATCCATTCTTGGCAACGAAGATTTTGCCTTCGGATCTATGATAGAAGGTATACCCAATAGTTTCCTTTGGGTATCCTATGAAGACGCATTTTTCCGCTTTGGGTTCAAGCTTGTCCGGTTGTAACTTCTTTACATAGGCTTCGCAACCCCAAACTTTAAGGAACGACAATTTAGGTTTCTTCTCAAACCATAATTCATACGGTGTCGTTTCAACGGATTTAGATGGTGCCCTATTTAAAGTGAATGCGGCTGTTTCTAATGCATAACCCCAAAATGATAGCGGTAAATCTGTAAGTGACATCATAGAACGAACCATATCTAAGAGAGTTCGATTACGACGTTCGGATACACCATTACGCTGTGGTGTTCCCGGCGGTGTCAATTGTGAAAGTATTCCGCATTTCTTCAAATGCTCCCCAAACTCGTAGCTTAGATATTCACCTCCACGATCAGATCGTAGAAATTTAATCTTCTTGTTACGTTGATTCTCAACCTCACTTTGAAATTCCTTAAACTTCTCGAAACTTTCGGACTTATGTTTCATGAAATAGATATATCCATATCTACTCAAGTCATCTGTGAAGGTAAGAACATAACGATAACCACCGCGCGATGCTACACTCATTGGACCACACATTTCAGTATGTATGATTTCCAATAAGTCCGTAGCTCGCTCCATCATACCAGAAAATGGAGTCTTAGTCATTTTACCCATCAGACATGCTTCGCATCTTTCAAGTGATTCGAAATCAAGTGATTCAAGAAGTCCATTGGAATGGAGTTCCTTCATACGCTTCACTCCAATGTGACCAAGACGACAGTGCCACATATAGGTCGAGTTATCGCTCAATTTCAAACGTTTAGCCTCAATGTTATTAATATGTGTATTTCCACTATCGAGATTCAATAAGAATAGACCATCTATCAAAGGTGCATGTGCATAAAACATATTACTCATATAAATCGAACAACCATTATTCTCGGACTTAAACAAGTAACCGTCTCGCAATAAACAAGATCCTGATATAATGTTCATGCTTAACGCAGGCACCAAATAACAATTATTTCAGTATAAAACTAATCCCGATGGTAGATGAAGAGGTAGCGTGCCGACCGCGATCACATCAACCTTTGATCCGTTTCCCACGCGCATCGTCACCTCGTTCTTTGCTAGCTTCCGTTTATTCTGCAGCACCTGTTTCGAGTTACAAATATGAGCAACCAAACCAGTATCAAATACCCAGGCACTACTACGAGTACTAGTGAGATACACATCAATAACATGTATATCGGATATACCTTTCTTCTTGATGTTGCCGTTCTTCAAATCCGCCAAGTACTTTGGGCAATTCCGCTTCCAGTGACCTTCTCCCTTGCAGTAAAAGCACTCAGTATCAGGCTTAGGTCCATCCTTGGTCTTCTTCGTCGGTGCGGGAACTTTCTTACCACCCTGCTTGAAGTGTCCCTTTTGCTTATACTTGCCTTTCTTGAATCTGGTGGTCTTATTGACCATCAACACTTGGTGCTCTTTCTTGATCTCCACTTCTGCAGATTTTAACATGGAGAAGAGTTCTGGCAACTGCTTGTTCATGCTTTGCATATTGTAGTTCATCACAAAGTTCTTGTAACTTGGTGGTAGTGATTGGAGGACACGGTAAATCCCCAAAGCATTAGGAATCACTATACCCAAGCTTTGAAGTTTGTTTGCGTGCCCAGACATCTTAAGCACATGCTCACTGATGGAGCTGCCCTCTTCCATCTTGCAGTTAAAGAACTTTTCAGAAGCATCATAGCTCTCAACTGCGCGTGAGTCTCAAAAATCAATTTGAGTTCACGGACAATATCATGTGGGTCTGAATTATCAAACCTTTTCTAAAGCTCCGATTCTAAACCATACAAGATAGCACACTGAACTGTGGAGTACTGATTCTTCCGAGCGAGGTAAACGTTCTTTACTTCATCGGTAGCATCAGCTGCAGGCGGGTAACCCAGCGGTGCATCCAGCACATAGGTCAAATTACTAGCATTGAGGACAATCCTCAAATTGCGGAACCAATCCGCGAAGTTGCTTCCATTGTTTTTTAACTTTTCTTTCTCTAGGAACGCATTAAAATTGATGGTAGGGGCCGCCATTGATCTACAACATATTTGCAATAGTTTAGACTAAGTTTATGACAAATTGAGTTCTAATTAATAGTTAAATTAATCAAGGTAAACTCCCACTCAAAACAATATCCCTCACATTGTTTTAGTGATCACACGAACCAAATCCACCACATCAACACCGATCATCACGAGAGTTGATGTAGCTTCAATGGCGAACAATCGACATGTTCATCATATCTACTATATGATTCATGCTTTACCTTTCGGTGATCCGTGTTCCGAGATCATGTCTGTACATGCTAGGATCGTCAAGATCAAACCTTAGCTTCCGCATGAGCAAATCTGGCTTGCTCACGTTGTATACACTTGCAGAATCTAACACACCCGATCATCACGTGGTGCTTCGAAACAACAAGCTTTAGCAACGGTGCTTACTAAGGATGAACACTTTAGAACTTGAAATTCATGTGCATGAGGGATCATCTTATAATGCTACCGTCGTTAACTAAGCAATACAAGATGCATAAAGGATTAACATCACATGCAATTCATAATATGTGATATGATATGGCCTTTCTTCTTTGTGCTTCCGATCTCGATCTTCAAGCACGAACATGATCTCCATCATCACCGGCATTGCATCAAGGTACATGACGCTACTCCATGGTTGTCGTCCACCAGCTTCAACTATTACAACTACCTTGAATAGACACGCGGGTCTTAACAGAAATTAAAGACAACCATATGGCTCCTGCCGGTTGCCAACTTACAATAAGGAACATTGCATACATCAAATATAATCACAATCATGGCCATATCACATCACAGCACACCCTTGCAAAACAAAGTTAGACGCCTCTAATTTCTTTGCATGTTTTACGTGGTTTGGGGCTTTCAGTAAGTGTCGATTGAACTTACGAACAAGAACCACAACGTTGATGTTTGAACTATCAAGTTCCCGTTGTAAATTGGATCCATACTATAATGGGAGAGACAGACACCCGCAAAGCCACTTATGCAATACAAGTTGCATGTTGAGCGTGGAGCAAGTCTCATGAACGATGTCATGTAAGGTTAGGCCAGGCCGCTTCATCCCATCATACCGCAAGATGCAAAGTACACAAGAAGCAATTGATAATAAAAGCACCACCGCCCACAATGACCATTGTGTTCTACTCGTGCAACAGATCTACATATAGACACGGCTCTGATACCACTGTAGGGGTTCGTAGCATGGAAAACAAAAAAATTCTACCGCATACAAACAAACAAGCCAAGATCTATCTACTAGATTGTATCAACGAGTCGATAGAATAACTCACCCTCGAATATTCCAAAGTGTTTAATGAGAGCGGATTCTCGTGGGTGATGTAGTCGTACTCTTCCCGATCTCAAGATCGTGTAGACGATCCTTCCGGCGCTGCGTTCCGGCAGCGCTTCCGCAGTCGTTCACACGTTCGGTACTCGATGAAGACCTTCCTCTCCCTTTTTCCAGCAGGCAG
This sequence comes from Avena sativa, assembly GCA_916181665.1. NCBI lineage: Eukaryota > Viridiplantae > Streptophyta > Magnoliopsida > Poales > Poaceae > Avena > Avena sativa. The sequence goes on along the minus strand of OV702283.1, from coordinate 145,611,690 downwards.
CGGATGTTGTAGCACTCTCCTCGCGATTCCGGCAGCACGACGGTGTGGTACCGGAAGTAGAGGGGAGATCTCGCAGGGCTTCGCCTTAAGTCGGAGCAAGTATTGTGGACTATGAGAGAGACTCAGTGATCTAGGGTTTAGACACACCAAGTAGAGGGAGCTAGGCCGGCGTCTTGGGCAAGTAGAAGCCCCAACTCAGCGGCTTGGGAGAAAACCCTAGGGCAGCGGCGGCGGTTTGGTGGCCGGCGGCTAGGGTTAGGGTTTAGAGGGGCAAGGTGTAGGTCTAGGAGGGGCAGCCCTGCCCCTCCTTATATAGGTGGGAGGGCGCGTCCAAGGAGAGGGGAGTCCCTCCCCAACTCGGCCTCCTTGGCCGGCGGTGGAGGGAGAGGGACTTCCTCCCCAAGTAGGTTTCCTACTCTCCCTCCACCAAACAAAATAGCCGTTTGACTTTTCAAATTGGCGTTTGACTTTTCAAACTAGGATTTGATTTATCCCTTTATTTTGTTCAGCGATGACACCTGGTACATGATGCAACCATTCCAACTTGTTATGACACATTCATGTACCCTTCCCCTCCGGAGTGCCGGACATTCCGGAACCTTCTAGAACATTCCCGATGAAAACACCGGAACCATTCTCCAACCCCGAAACAGGACTTTCCTTATATGAATCTTATTCTCCAGACCATTCCGGGTCTCCTTGTGATATCCCGGATCCCATCCGAGACTCCGAACAACATTCGGTCTCTTACTCATCATTCCATAACTACTCAACAACGTCGAATCCTTAAGTGTGTCTCCCTACGGTTCGTGAATTATGCGGACATGATCGAGACACTTCTCCGAACAATAACCAATAGAGGAATCTGGAAATTCATATGGCTCCCACGTATTTCTACGATTACTTTGCGATCGAATGAACCACTTACATACGATACCAATTTCCCTTTGTCTCACGGTAGTTTACTTATCCGAGGTTTTGATCGTCGGTATCTCTGCATACCTAGTTCAACCTCGTTACTGATAAGTACTCTTTTCTCGTTCCCGTGATATGTGATCCCTTGTGAGCCAGTCACATGCTTGCAAGCTAATTGGATGACATTCCACCGAGAGGGACCAGAGTATATCTATCTGTCATATGGATGGACAAATCCCACTCTTGATCCATGTGTCTCAACCAATAATTTCCGAACACTCAATGCCACCTTTATAGCCACCCAGTTACGGTGTGGTGTTTGATGTCATCAAAGCATCCTTCCGGTGATGGTGATATGCATGATCTCATGGTCGAAGGAATTAGGTTACTATGTATCAGAAAGCATATAGCAATTGAACTATTAAAATGACTTGATCTTTATGCTACGCTTATCTATAGGAGTATGTCCATCATATCATTCTCCTAACGATATGATCTTGTTGTTAATAACATCTCAATGTTAATGATAGGGAAACCACAATCATTTATTAACCAACAAGCTAGTATTATGAAGAGGCTTTACTAGGGACTTCAATTTAAGTTTACAAATCACACAAGTATTAATGTTTCCTTGTCGATACTATTATAGCATGAATGTAAACATTTATCATAAACACAAAGATATAATAATAACTACATTTATTATTGCCTCTAGGGCATATCTCCAACATCAAGAACATTGATCACCAGACCATAGAGATCAACGATGACCTGACCTATCCCGAAGTACCCGTCCGTATTTTGGAAGAATCTTTCAGGACCACCAGGACCCGAAGCATCAAGTTTCTCAAGATTCAGTGGAGCAACCACACTGAAGAAGAAGCTACCTGGGAGCACGAAGATCACATCAGGACGGAGTTTCCCGATCTCTTTAAATCCTAGGTAATCTTTTTTCTTCCTTTTTCAAATCTCGGGACGAGATTTTGTTTAAGGGGGGAAGGTTTGTAACATCCCAAAAATATAACACAAGGATCATCAAACTCTAATCACTAAAATTAGGGTTAACAAAAACTTGGTTTAATTTAAAATCATATGAATGCATGTGTGAATGAGATGATTTCATAAATGCATGAATGAACTTGTGTGATTAACCTAAATAGCAAGAAATGGTTTAAAGATGAAAATAACATCATATAAAACATTTCCATGTAGAAACAAAACAAGAAAAAAAAGCAAATGGTCATTTTTGCCAATATTGCTCACTAGGTCACTTTGAGTGTTTCTAGTTCAAGATTTCAAACTAAAACTTTTCCAACTCTTTTCACCCCTTGCTAGAACAAGTAAAATTAAATCAAAGCCCACCCTCATTCAAATCACAATTCAAAATTGAATCTTTATCATATGTGAAGATCACCCATTTTCAAAACCCAACCAAACCAGTGCCCCTTGACTAATCCAACTAACCAGACACTCCCTAGTATGTGCCTAGCAAAACCACCAAGTTTGAATCCAAAATTCAAATTTGAATTTCTTGCAGCCATTTTATCAAACACCTTATAGATACAAATCAAACAAACATCAAACACTATAGTGTGCAGTAAATTTGGCCTAACTTGTTCCCTATCTAGATCACACTACACCCTTAGTAGATCATCTAACTAGTTTAACCCCTCTAGCTCACTGTAAGCAAGACCATGCCATTAATGGCAAGCAGGCCGAGCCTCACCTTGCCACCCCATTGTCGACAGCAAGCTACGAGCAACACTAAGCCTAGCCAGCATGTCTAGCAAGCACCCCCACCGTCCATCGCCACTCTCTGTCCCAGCCCTGAGCAATGCCAGCCCCTGGACCACACGACACGCCCATGCCAAACCTCTCTGCGCGCGAGCCAAGAGCGTGCCAGTGCGCCATGCTCGACCAGCACCCACAGACCGCGCGCTGCCCTCGCCGCTTGCAGGGATGATCACCAGCACCCCAGCAACCCCGCAGACATGCCCGTTCGCCGCTGCGTGGACCATGCGCGGGTGTGACATTAAAATCACCGTCGGACCCGCTCAGAGCACCGCGACGTTCCGAACGATCAGCACCGCCCCACGCCGCAAGACCACGCCGTTGAGCTTCACCAGGGAGCACCACACCACCCCCTACCATCGCCCATGCCAGTAGCTGCATGTACCGTCGCCTCCGACGACCTCAGCCCACGCCGTGCTGCTCCTCTCGCTCGCCTATACAAGGAGCCCTCCCCATCACGAATTCGCCACACCAGTTCACTCCCCTCTCACCCAGAACCACCCCACCTCACTCCCGGAGCAAGGCGAGCAGCACATCGCCGGAATTTGGCCAGAGCCTGCTGCTGCTGGAGAAGAAGGGAACAGTCGATTGGAGCCGCCCCAGGAGAAGTTGCCGGTACCAAGAGAACCGCCATCGTCGACTTCATCATTCACCCCCATCGCCGACCCTCGCCTGAGCCCCGGTGAGCCTCCCACGACTCCCACCTGCCGCGTAAGGGTTATGTCTCGCTGACGTTGCCCGACGTGGACGCTGAACCGTAGTCATTCGATTAGAACCAGATCCCACGGTTCACATTGCCCCGTACCGCTTCGCCCCTCCCCGTCTCACTGGTGCGTGGGGACAGCCACTTAACCAGCCCGCATACGCGCTGTGTGTAGTGGGCCAGCCCAGTAAAACATCCCGCGCGACCCAACAATTCAAATTGAGCTTTATTCATTTAATTTCAAACATAGTTCTGTACCTAGATTCAAAAATCAACCCAGATCGATTCACTGAACCAAAATGCATGAAACCAATTTTTTAGAAAGGTACTGAAATGCTTAATCCAAGACCGTTGGATTCAAATCATTTGGAGTTATAGATCAACAATGGTAAAAATAACAAGGCAGAAGCTTTTCTGCATTCAAACATTTTTCAAAATTCAACCATAAGAGCTTTTGAGTTGATTCCAACTCTAAAAATCACATTTGATCATACCTTTCAGAATACATAAAAACATATGGGTTTACCCACAGAAATAATGTTCAAGTAATAAAAGAATGCCACATAGGCATTTCTAGTCACTTTATTTATTTAAAATAAAAATGTTAAACCTTATTAAATTGTGACACCACTTAAATCACATTCGAATGTACTAAAATATGTGGTGATGACATCTGTCAACATGATCCCATGTTTGAGTTGGAGGATATTAAATCTTAAATAGTTTTTCAATGAGTAGAAATTAATTTTCTCAAATAAAATAAATAAGCCAACTGCTTTAATCCTTGTGATAATAGTGATGATGCTAGATCATCTAGTGTGACTTTTTGTGTGATGATTAAAAATAGTTAAGTATTGTTTGGTGATTGTGTATGATGGGGATATGCCTACTGGGGTATACCCAGCAGGACGTTTCTGACTGGCCCAGGAACTGGCGAGTGGGCCTGCAGGACGGCGACTGGATCAAGACCTGGCGTGGATCCAAGCGACTGGAAGCTGAAGGCCCAGGAGAGTAGATAGGCCCAGTCAGATTAGGTTAAACGAGTACCGAAACCTTAACTGATTTGGTTGAGATATGTAAACCCTAGGGGGTGAGTCTATATAAACCTCCCTACAGGGCGTGTAGAGGATACGTTCCATCATCCACCCAAGCGACTCGCCGCCTAGCCGTCGAGCTCGCCCCATTGTACTTCCGTCATAATACAATCTTGCAGGAGTAGGTCTTTACCCTCTGGCCGCCCTTGCCCTTCGTTCTACTACTCGCCGCCCTCATCTCGCAACGCACATGGCTGGCCGCCCTTGCCCTTCGTTCTACTACTCGCTGCCGATTGCAGCGTATGTCGTGGTCATTCCCACGACAGTGGCGCCCACCGTGGGGCCTGGCCGGTCTGGTCGGTGTTCTGCGGCGAGATCCAATCTGCCCATCAACGAGTCGGTCGCCACCGGCCGCATGATAGCGATCGGCGAGATGCTCCAGATCTTGTCGAGCAGCTACGTCCCGGCGGCGCGACCCGTCACGCACATCATGATCTTGCCAGTCGGCACGATCAGCCTCTTCGTCGACCTCACCGACGTCATTGCCTCGGAGGACTCGGCTGACATCCGCGAGTCGCCACCACGCGACCGGCTCTCCGAGAGCCAGGTCCGCACGATCCATCGCCTTGCCTCCGAGTACAACTCGGCCCACAGCGACATAGCCGAAAACACCGCGGCCGCGGAAGACGCGGCCCTCAACGACGACGCCGACTCGGCGACTCCGACGTCACTCGCCGGATCCATCTCCACGGCTTCGCCCGCGGGCTCCATCACCCAGGTCTCCAACGTGGGAGACTTCGAGGATCCCTCCATCCTTGGGATCTTCGACTTCGACTCCGGGTCGGAAAACTCCACCGATCTCCGCAACGGGACCGGTCGCCACGCCGCGACCTACATGGCGACTGGCACCGATCCGCCGGAGGATCCCTTCTCCACCCCGATCCCTCCTAACGCCATGGCAACGGAGGTCGAGGAACTCCGCCTGAAGCTGGCGGAGGCAGTCCGCAAGGAGCAAGCCGAGCGCGAAAAATTTCGCCTCGAGCAGGTGATGGCGCAGGAGATGTCACGTTACCACCAGCAGCGAATCAGGTCGTGCTTGAACCCTACCGTCCAGGGGCGCGCCCTGAACTTCGACGACGAGAACGACCCGGCCCGCGTGGCCGAGCGCGCGATCTGCGAGAACGCGCCACCCGGAGGAAGCGCCCGGCTCCCGCCAAGGTCGACGGCAAACGGCGCCCCACCTCCACCCAACTGCACACCCCCCAGGGACCAGCCGCGGATCATGGTCTCCTCACGGGAGCGAGACGCGAACGGCCTACCACTGTTCTCCACCCCGATGGACAACCTCGTGGCGGGCCGAGCAGCGGCCGACAACATCACGGCCACCGGTGACGGCACCCTACAGATCCAGTACGTCAAGGCCTTGCTCGCAAAGGCGGTCGAGCAACAAAACGCAGGAGTCGACTCACAGGGTCGAATGTACCCGCGTTCATCGGGCAGTAGAGCGGCCTCAAGCGGTCGTCCATTGGCGGCAAACACCCTCAACTGCCCGCCACCTGAACCACTGCAGCTCCAACACCGACCTGCACACGCGGCACTCTCCACCAACGACCCCAGGCCAGCAACCAACTTCGTCGCTGCCAACGGTCAGCCCGTCGACGCCCGCACCCACATCATCAACAACCAAAGCTGGTGCGCACGCCATCCTGACGACCTGCGACACACCCTAACCAATCGCCGCGACGGCGAGCCGATGGGGTCGCTGAGCCGACTCGGGCCCCGATGCTTTGGACCAATGATCCGCGGCGAAAAGTACCCGGCGAACTTCAAAGCGCCGAAGGAAATAGAGAAGTACGACCCTTCGTACGACCCCTCCGTGTGGCTAGACACCTACCTCATGGCGATGGGGATCGCTGGCCACACCGACCTGCTAGCCGCCCGCTACCTCCCCCTGATGATGGAGGGAGCGTGCAGGCAGTGGATCAACACTCTCCCCCCGGATAGCATCGATTCCTGGGACGAGATGCGCGACGCCTTCGTCAGGCACTTCGAGGGTTCCTACACCCGCACCACCACCATCGAGGACCTGGAACGATGCGTCCAGGGACCCCGCGAGTCGACCCGCAGCTGGGTTCAACGGTGGCAAGAACTATGGTACAACGCGGCCGATATCCACCCGGACACCGCGATCCACTGCTTCAAGACCTCGTGCCACTACGAGCCCTTGGTCTCCAAGCTCAAGCGTGCATACCGCACACTCGACAACATACCGGACCTCCTCGAGATCGCCAAAAGATACGCAGAGGAAGACCCAAACCAGGAAACCGACGACGAGTCGGGAGGACAATGCCGCACGAACGGCAACGACAACGGACGACGGTCCGACCTACGCTACAGCAACACTCGCCTCACTGGCAAGCGCCGCAGTGACGGGCGAATCGACTTCGTCGCCAACACTGGGCACGCGCAGCGCGAGCCCTAGAGCTTTCGCCGCGACGGCGGCAACTACAAGGCAAAACCAAGGTTCGACCCCGCGGCCCTCCTTAACCAACCTTGTGCGTTTCACAACAGGGAAGGGAAGCTCGCCACGCACACGACCGCCGACTGCCACTCCCTCAAGGAGATCGAGAAGGCACGGCGAGCGCGGGAGGACCCCGACAAAAACCCGCCAAATGGCGGAAAATTCGGCAGTGTGGCCGGCTCGCTCCACACCTTCACAGGCTTCAACACGAAGTGCGAGAAGAAGGTCATCGCCCGCGCCGTCGCCATGAACGCGGTGGCCCAGGTGGACATTCCCCAGTTCCTCAACTGGTCGGAGCAGCCCATCACCTGGAGCCGCCAGGACCACTCGCCACGCATCGAGTACCCAGGCCGAGTCGCCCTGGTGGTCAAGCCCAAGGTGGGAGACTACTGGCTCCCCAAGACATTGATGGACGGCGGCAGCTCCATCAACATCCTATACCTAGACACCTTCAGGCGACTGCGGCTCCCGCAGTCGATGGTCGAGACGACCTACACCACGTTCCACGGCATCGTCCCCGGTCGGAAGGCGTACCCGATTGGCAAGGTCACGCTGCCAGTCACCTTCGGCACACCAGCAAACTTCCGCACCGAGCGGATCGTCTTCGAGCTGGTACCCTTCGACAGCCCCTACCACTACGTCCTGGGGCGCCAGGCGTTCGCCAAGTTCATGGCAGCTCCCCACTACGCGTACAACGCGATGAAGCTCCCCGGGCCGCGCGGCGTCATCACCATCAACGGCGACCCCGACATGGCCGCCGAGTGCGAGGCCAAAGGAGCCGAACTCGCGGACGCCGTCATCGCGGCAGAGGCCAACCATGCCGACGAGCTCGCCAAGTACGCGAGCGGGGTCAACAACGACGACCCCACCATACTCAAGAACCCCAATTCGGAGGGCGGCAACACCTCAGCCTTCGAGGCAACGACGCACACCCGTACCATCGAGCTGGTCGCAGGCGACTCCAGCCAGACGGTGATGATCGAGATGGGCATGAGCCCAGCATAGGAGGGCGCGCTCATCGAGTTCCTTCGTGAGAACAGGGACATCTTCGCATGGAATCCCTCTGACATGCCTGGTGTCCCTAGGGAACTCGCTGAGCACAAACTCAACGCCGACCACAAAGTGCGACCTGTCAAGCAGTCGCTGCGGCCCTTCAATGAAGAGCGCTGCCGAGCCATCGCCGAGGAGGTGCAACGTCTACTCGCTACAGGCTTCATCCGGCCAATAAAATACTCCAAGTGGCTGGCAAACCCAGTCCTGGTCGAGAAGAAAAATGGGACCTGGAGGATGTGTATCGACTACACAAACTTAAACAGCGCCTGCCCGAAGGAGCAATTCGTCCTCCCGCGGATCGACCAAATAATCGATACCACCGCGGGTTCGGAGTCGCTGTGTTTCCTCGACGCCTAATCTGGGTACAACCAGATCAAAATGGCTGTCGAGGACGAGGAAAAGACGGCGTTCATCATGCCATTCGGAGCCTTCTGCTACACCGCCATGACCTTTGGCCTCAAGAACGCCGGGGCGACCTACTAGCGGTGCATGCAGGAATGCCTTGCGAGCCAAATTGGCTGTAATATCCATGTCTACATCGACGACGTGGTAGTGAAGTCCTCTCGCCAGGGCGACCTACTCGCCGATCTGGCGGAAACATTCGCCAACCTGCGGAAATACAAGATAAAGCTAAACCCATGCAAATGCACCTTCGGTGTACCAGCAGGGCAACTACTGGGCTACGTCGTCTCCAAGTGCGGGATCGAGGCGAACCCCACCAAGATCGACACGATCGCCCGACTCGGCAAACCCGAGTGCCTGCTCGACGTCCAGAAGCTGGTCGGGCGAGTCGCGGCTCTCAGTCGCTTCATCCCCCGATTGGGCGAAAAGGCGATGCCCCTATACCGCCTGATGCGCAAAAACCCCACCTTCCAGTGGGACAAGGAGGCCGACGATGCGCTCCGCGACCTCAAGAAGGTGCTGCTCGCCGCCCCCGTCGACAAAGAACCCATGCTGGTCTACGTCGCGGCTTCTGAGCGCGTCGTCAGCGCCGTCATGGTCGTCGAGCGGCCAGAGGAAGGAAAGGAGCGCCCGGTACAGCGACCGGTGTACTATATCAGCGAGGTCCTCACCGAGTCACGCCAGCGGTACCCGCAATACCAGAAACTGGTATACGCGGTCTTCAGAGCACAGCGGCGACTCCCGCACTACTTCCAGGAGCACCCAATCACAGTCGTCTCCTCAGCACCGTTGCAGGACATCATCTGCAACCGTGAAGCGACCGGGCGAGTCGCCAAGTGGGCCATCGAAATCGGCGTCCACAACATCAAGTATGAGCCACGCAAAGCGATCAAGTCGCAGGCTCTCGCGGACTTCATCGCCGACTGGGAAGAGGCCCAACAGCCGGAAAAGCTGCCGTACCTCCACGACTGGAGCCTGCACTTCGACGGCTCCAAGAATGCAGACGGCGCAGGGGCAGGGATCGTGTTGACCTCCCCAAAGGGCGACAAGCTCCGCTACGTCCTCTGCCTCGACTTCACCCCTACACCAACAACATGGCCGAGTACGAGGCACTACTCCACGGCATGCGAGCTGCCAAGGAGATGAATGTCAACCGCCTACGCTGATACGAAGACTCCGACCTCGTCGCTGGGCAAGTCGCTGGCACCTGCGACGCCGTCTCTCCCACCATGGCGGCATACCGCCAAGCAGTGGACAAGCTGGGCGGACACTTCGCAGGCTACTCCGTCGAGTGGATTGACAGGAGGAAGAACGAGGAGGCCGACGCACTCTCTCGCATCGGTTCGGCTCGACTCGCCCCACCCGCCCACGTCTTCCTCGACACGATCAGCAAGCCGTCCGTCTCTCCCCCAAGGGAGATCGACATCGGAGTCCCGGTGCAACCAGAGGCAGCCCTGGTTGCACTCATCACCGAGCCAGAAGACTGGACTAGGTCGTACATCGCCTACCTGGAGGGAGGCACCTTGCTGGCAGACGAAACAGATGCCCGGATGATAGCGCGACGCTGCAAATCCTTCGTCATCATCGACGGCGAGCTCCACAAGCGCAGCGTGACTAGCGTGTTCCAACGCTGCGTCCAACCCGCTGAAGGACGCAAAATCCTTCACGACATCCACTCTGGCGACTGCGGCCACCACGCCAGCGCCCGCTCTCTGGTCGCAAAGGCTATGCGGCACGGCTTCTACTGGCCCACCGCACACGCAGACGCCGTCGACATTGTCCAGCGGTGCGCCGGGTGCCAGAAGTACGCCAACCAGACACACGTGTCGAGATCAGCGCTCAAGATAATCCCCATCACCTGGCCATTCGCCGTGTGGGGTATGGACATGGTAGGCCCTTTCAAAAAGGCCCCCTCCGGCTTCACCCACCTCCTGGTCGCGGTCGACAAATTCACAAAGTGGGTGGAGGCCAAGCCAGTCCGGATATGCGACGGGAAGACCGCCACCAAGTTCCTACGCGAGCTCATATATCGCTACGGGTTCCCAAACAGCATCATCACGGACAACGACACCAACTTCGCCAAAGGAGCCATGGCCGAGTTCTGCGAGGAACATCACATTCGACTCGACCTCGCCTCAGTCTCCCACCCGTAGTCCAACGGCCAGGCGGAACGGGCCAACCAGAGCATCCTCCACGTCCTGAAGCCGTGGCTCCAAGTACCACTAGAGCGCACCACCGGGTGCTGGGTCGAGGAGCTACCCTCCGTCATCTGGGGTATCCGCACCTCGGTCAACAGGTCGACAGGGTTCACCCCCTTCTTCATGGTGTATGGCGTCGAGGCAGTCATGCCCACCGACCTAGATCACGACTCGCCAAGGGTCGTCCACTACACGGAGGCTGCGAACGAACTCGCACGCCAGGATGGAGTCGATCAACTCGACGAGGCACGCGACCTAGCTCGCTCCCGCACCGCCATCTACCAGCAAGGACTCCGCCGCTACCATAGCCGGCGGGTGAGAACTCGCACCTTCCAGGAAGGCGACCTGGTGCAATGCCTCATCCAGGACAGGAAGGGCATGCACAAGCTCTCCCCCCGTGGGAGGGACCATTCGCCATCGGGCGAGTACTCGGCAACGACGCCTACTACCTCACCGACGTCCGCGGAGACGGGAAACTCGACGTCAAGCGACCGTGGAATGTAAACCTCCTACGGAAGTTATACTCCTAGAACTCCATACATGTACCCTCCACTAGCTATGAAATAAAATATATCGGTTACCACAAATTGCGTCTACTCTCCGTGCCTTGTGCCACTCGCACTCGTAATAACAGCGTCAAGCTCAGAAGTCAACCTCTGGTACAGCGACCGGCACGGCCAAGTAGTGCGTCACGAGGGCACTGGGTTATCCCAGGACTCGCTACGTCCACGAAAAACGCCTACCCGGAGCCCCATTGGAGTCGCCTAGCTCAACTGGCTTAACGAGCCAAGACAACTGCCTTCGCTCCTCACAGCGACCACGGTCCTCCGCATCCTCGACACAGCGACTCAAACGGCCAAATACCACGCTCGGGGACTGACGACCAGTCAAGCATGAGCGGCTAGGGAAAAATGCCAAGTACGAGAGCATGCCTAGGACTCGCCATGCGACTGACCCGACGGGCCAGGCAGGAGTGATGCGCTCACTCTGACGCGCCTAGTCCTCACCCACCCTAGAGCTGCGACTAGAACCACCAAGTACCACGCTCGGGGACTCGGCCACCCGACCTCGTTCGCGCAAGGGAAAACGGTGAAGTAAAGAACACTCATGGGAGTCGCTCTGCAACTGGCTTTTCAAGATCGGGCGAGTCGACCTCAATAACAAAACAAACCGACAAAATGCTCGAAAACACAAACACATAACAAACGAGGTAAACCCCATAAAAAGGGCGGACGCGCTCAGGGACTCATTCAATCATCAATCACAATCGCAAGACAATTCACAAAACAACGCGAAATCCCATTATAGCAGACCAAAGTTGTTACAAAATACAAGTTGCGCCCTATGGCCGAACTGGTACTAACGCCCCAGGGCAAAATGTTTTATTCCGCAGGCTTCGATGTCGACTCGCCGCCACCCTTGCGATTGCGAATGAAGGGAGTGTACGGGTTCGATGGGTACGTCATCAGCTCACCCGCCATCGCCGCACAGAAAGGCTGCTTGATCTTGAAGTCCCGGTGCGGCGGCTCGGGGTCGTTGGGCGCGACGATCGTCTCCTGATAAGGAAGGAGGTCGCCCATCGCCTAGACACGGTCGGAGTATACCACGACACGGTCCGTCAGCTTCAGCACCTCGGCAATCTCCACCGAGCCCGTCGACGATGGGTAGCCACTCGTCACATTGTCCAGATCGAAATCCTCCGGGAAGTGGGAGAGCCCAAGGCTAAGCGCCGTCGCCGCCCCGCGCCAGAACGCCGACCGCGTCATGAACTCAACGACTGACGGCTCCTTCTCCAGATACTACCACACCTCGACGAGGTCGCTGGGAATAACTTCCGTGGGCGACATATCCTGAAGATACGCCCGAATGCAAGCCGCGGACAACGTGGCCGAGTCGACCAGAGTGGCCACACACTACCGTGCGTCGTACGACTGCGCCTCTTCCGAGATGTCGATGATCGGACTTGTGGACAGAGGGTGGCAGTGAGTACAACAAAGATCACGCAATGCAGCTACTATAGGCAGAGGCAGGCACACTTACCAATCAAAGGACGGCAGAGACCCGCGATGAAGCTTTGAAGAGAGGAGTAGTCGTCTTGTAGCCCAGCAACGAGGGCATCAGAGACCTTACGCTCTTCAGCGGCGGCCGTAACAGCAGCCTTGGCTCGCCCATCCGTTGAACTCGCCTCCTCCTTCGCTTCCTTAAGCTCGCGCTCAAGGTCGGCGATCCGCTTTTCAGCCGAACTCAATGCAGATTGAGCCGCCGTCAGGTCACTCGCCGTGACAAGGCCCTGGCGGACCTCCTCTACCTTCACAGCAGTCGCCTGGAGTGCCTTGTTCGCCTCTTGGACGACAACAAGTTCCTCCTCCGCGCGACACTTCGCAGCGAGCCGATCGGCTGATTCACGCTGCAAACCCTGCGCACAAGTCAAACAGTTAATGACAACGGAATCCTAAGTGCCCACCCGCTGAAATTCAGCGCCTGGACACTCGGGGACTGGAGATCAAAAATCCTAAGTTCCCACCCGCTGAAATTCAGCGACTGGACACTCGGGGACTGGAGATCAAAAATCCTAAGTGCCCACCCGCTGAAATTCAGCGATTGCGCACTCGGGGACTTGGCGTGAGAAATAAAAACAAAACACCAAAAGAATCTGACCACTGCAATTCAGTGGCCCGATCCTCGGGGACTGGACATACCTGGATGGCTGCGCCAAGCATGCCATGAAGCTATAGCGCGTCCACGGATGCGAGAAGAGCCGGAGTGTGCCCGCGACGCTGCTCGATCTCCGTTTCGGCGACCCCAGGTACGCGGCTCGATGGCGTGGTACCACTCGCCGTAGCCGCTCTAGCCATGAAGCGGGGGAAGGTCGCGGTGGATGCGCCGGCACCAAAAGAGACCGGCTCGGCCACCCCAGGCGAGGAAGCACCCTCCTTGATCTTCAAGGCCGCCCCCGTCGCAGGATCACTCGGAGCAATCGTCGTGTCGTCAGACACCGTGACGACATCGTCGCCCTTGGCCTTCTTGGCACTGTCTGTGGGGGCAGCGACCTCATCAGCCTTCCTCTTCCGAGAGGGGTCCTCCTCGGCGACGACTGGCGGCACTTTAGCCACGGACGGGTGGCCTATCTTTTTAACTCCAGTCCTGCAAATTGATTACATGAGTGAAATGGTCCGAGTACAACGAAAAGAAAGACAGGTGAACAAAACTCACTTCGCGACTGGTATGAACCGCAGCCCCGTGCGGATGCTAGCCGGCTTCTCCAGCTCGGGGCCCAGTTTCCGACTGAGGCCCATCTCAAAAACATCATGCGCCCAAGACACGGAAGGCCTCTTCGTTGACGAGGCCGCGACAGGAGCCTCCGAAACGATTTCGGCAGGAGCTCTCCTGGGAGGTGAAGCTACCGCGGCTGGAGCAGCCCCCAACCCGGAGACTGGGGTGAATGGGGGAGGAAGCGAGGCCAGAGGTACCTCACTCAGGGCGGCAGTGGTATCCGGTGCTACTGTCGTTTGCGGCGCTTCATCCCTGGCCAGGCTGGTGGCGTCGGAACTACTCGCCGAACGAGGCGGAGATGCCTGTTTCGCCGGCTTCGTCTTCCTCTTCGGAGGGGCCTTCACTTCCTTCTTCTTCTTTTTTTTGACGGGGTGGACTCACGACGCGAAGTGTGCTCGGGAAGCTCGTCGTTGTCATCGTCATGGCGTTCAAGGCTTCTACTCGCCTCGAGTTCGCGCTGATGCTGCCCGCGAGTTTTGCGAACCAGTGGGCGGCCTCTTCCTCGGATTCGTCGTCATCGTCGCTCCTGTCGCTCTCGACGTCGCCCTTGGCAGGAGGCGATTCACCCCTGTCCTGGACGGACGAGCTCGAGTTCTCGTCGTCCGCGGGCGGAAGCCACCCTTCCACCACTTGAAATAACTGTAGTAGGCATGAGACAATATCAGCATAACCGCGACAGCATCAACTGCGACTGTGAATGGTAGACAGTGACTTACCGTCGGGGCTGGATGCTTCGCGGTGTAGGGGGCGACCCTAGCCTTCGCGTCCAGGTACGCTGCCTGGGTGATCTTCTTCAACGCCGGGACGTAGTCCTCGAGTTTCCACTCGGCGAGGCAGGATTTCGTCGAGTCTTCCCAGCCCATGTACTCGTACATGTAATGGTCACGGCGGACCAGGGGAACGAGTCGCCGCCCAAGCCAATAGTTGTACAAATTGATGGTCTGCAGACCCTTATTCTTCAGGCCGCGGATGGTTTGAAGCATCTCATCCACGACCATCCGCTGGTCTACTGGGAGCTTGCTGACTTGGAGTCGACGCGGTTCGGGCCGGTCGGCGGAGTACCTTGGGATCGCCACCTCGCCATCTGGAAACGCCTCGGTGACGTAAAACCAGGACTTCTTCCACTTGCTCGCCGCCTTGGCAGGTAGCATCAGGTCAAAGAAGGAGGCATTTGACTTCAACTGAAACGTCAGGCCACCCGTAGCAAGCATTGGGACGCTTGCTTCTTCACGACTGATCCTCCCGTGGAACAGATCTTGCCATAGGGGGAAGTAGGGCCTGCAGCCCAGGTAGCACTCGCAGAACGCCACGAAAATGGCGAGCTGCTCGATGCTGTGCGGGCCCAGGTCCGACGGCTGGATCCCGTAGAACGCGCAGAAGCGCCGGAAGAAGAGAGACGTGGGGAACCCCAGCCCCCGTTCCAGATGGCTGGTGAAGCAAACAAATTCTCCCTCACGCGGATCCGGAGTCACCTCTCCGGCCGCGGGGATGCGCCACCTACCAGCGTGCAGGATCCCGGCCTCCTCGAAGGATGCCAGTAGCGCTCTTGTGCACTTGGACCTGCCCCATGGTTCGGTGGAGGGGGCCATTGGCGGAAAGGTTAGTGGAGGTCGGGGGATTTTGGATCGATTGGATCGCGATGCGGAGGAGAACAAAGATGGGCGAAATCAGAGGAAATGACGAAGGAGTGGTTCCCCGATCGCCTAAGATTTCCTTTATATAGAGGTTGTTACCCGCCAAATCAGGGAGCCGTTACCACGCGGTGATTACGCCAAAGTTACCGTTGGATTGCCCCAACGGCTAGTTTTGACTGCGTCTGACGGTCCAACTTCATCCATTCGACTCGCCGACCCAATCACTACAATGCAACAGTGACTAGATATTTCGCCGACCCATTCGCCGAGCTGCGACCCGATTAACCACTGTCATTGCGACCAGAGTAATTAGTTTTTTTCCTTTATTCCAGAGCCCGCCACCGATTCGACTGGGCGTCCGCATTGGACCCGTATACTCCGACTGCCAATGAACACCTGCGCCCAATCGACGACGGCCTCGGGGACTACTGATGGGGATATGCCTACCGGGGTATACCCAGCAGGACGTTTCCGACTGGCCCAGGAACTGGCGAGTGGGCCTGCAGGACGGCGACTAGATCAAGACCTGGCGTGGATCCAAGCGACTGGAAGCTGAAGGCCCAGGAGAGTAGATAGGCCCAGTCGGATTAGGTTAAACGAGTACCGAAACCTTAACTGATTCGGTTGAGATATGTAAACCCTAGGGGGTGAGTCTATATAAACCAACCTATAGGGCGTGTAGAGGATACGTTCCATCATCCACCCAAGCGACTCGCCGCCTAGCCGTCGAGCTCGCCCCATTGCACTTCCGTCATAATACAATCTAGCAGGAGTAGGTCTTTACCCACCGGGGTGCCGAACCTGGGTAAAACCCTGTGTCTCTGCCCTCATCTCGCACCGCAGATGGCTGGCCGCCCTTTCCCTTCGTTCTACTACTCGCTGCCGATTGCAGCGTCTGTTGTGGTCATTCCCACGATAGTGTACCTCGTACTTATTTATAGACGCTAGTATCGAACAAGGATACGAGGAGGAAGGAGGATACTACGAGGAAGAAGCCGAGGAGAACTTCAACCACTGCTCTGCACAAGGCAAGCTAACCCTTGCAAAATTATGCAAGCTAATACTTGCTTGTTACCATGCCCACTATATGCCTTAAGCATATGTGATCATAACCACGTGATTACCCAATCCTAGTTTTACTTGCAAGCTTAATATTTTATTTTATTTATCAAGGCTTTCTATTAGAGTTTACATGGTGACTTGTAGATTCTAGAAAGATAACTAAAGGTAGCAAAAAGAGCATAAAATTTGGCCTAAGTTAGATAATCTTGATGTCATCCTAAGGCATGAGATTGAACTTAGCAAATCCCCACTTGTTTACCACCCCTCATTAGTATTTGTCCCCCACTTATAGATGCCAGTGCTAAGCATAAAACTTGATCAACTTTAGATGGGAATACCTGGTGAAAATGGTTATGAAAACCTTAGAATGATGAGTCATTCTACTGAAAAGTTTTGACATGTGTTCCTAAACACCAGATGATTTTGATGATGAAATGTTAAGGCATCAGCCTTAGCCATTTATAAAACTGATGGTTGTCTTGATGCGATACCATTCCAATTTTACCGTACAACCACAATACCTGAAAATTGGGTAGGACTTGACTGGAAATTTATATACCTTAGTATGGGTTCCCTTGCGGCCAAGATTTGAGCCGAGGATACCTTGTGAAGATTGTCCACCTGTGCAGTATCCAAGATGACAGTTGGTCATGGTTGGGAGGCAAAACTCACAGGAGAGGTGCCTATACTAGGGCATGTAATTGAAAGGTTAGGATTGATTATCTGCATACTGAGTATGGTGAAATCAGGAATTGTTCCAGACGGATGTATCGAATGTTGTGGTGAAAGTGTACCACCTCTGCAGAGTGTCAAACTATTCGAATAGCCGCGTCCGCGGTTATGGACAGTTGGAGTGGCAATACTGTTCTGTTGTCAGATACTTTCAAAATGACTTATGAAATGATTTATGACTTTGAATTGACCACAACAGAGTTGTGACATGAAATTCAAGATCCCACTTAGGTGTTATAAAACTCTCAACTAGATTTCTTTGCTTCTGAACTTAGTAGAGGTAAATCTGGCTTTTTGCAAAACAACCCTAGAGCTTAGTATCCTACTCAAAACCACTTTACTTGTTAGTATTAGTTTGCAAGTACTTAAAGAGTACTCATGGATTTGTCCCTGGCTATTCCCGTGGCCAGACTATAAAGAGGAGTATCAGGAAGACGGACAGCAAGAAGGTTACGACAACTAGGATCATCTCCCGTCGTCAGCATTGCCTGTGACCATGAAGATGGAGCCTCGCCTACGCTATTGTTATTATTACGTTATTCCGCTGCTTGAATTGTATTAAGACTGGATCATGAGATCCTTAATTGTGTAAGACCTTATGTATGGTTTGTAATGGATGATGTACTGTGATATCCAATTTGTTATGTCTCGCAAAAATGGTAATCTTGGGATTGCGATGTATGGCATAACAGGCATCTGTGATTAAAAATCCGGGTGTTGACAAGTTGGTATCACACCATCCTGACCATAGGAGACCCTAGTTTAGAATGTACGTTTGAATCAAAAACTTAGTTTCAAAACGAAGGAAGTGAGTATTTACGAAAACTTATTCTCATTCTTACCAATTGAATTCTTTCATAAAAATCATGTTCCTCAAAAATTCTTGCAAACTCACTTCAAAATTTGACACACTTGATCACTCTACTAACTTACTCATCCTATATTCTTATAGATGGACGTGAAGTACATCAAGTTTTATCAGTTGGGGAATGGAGGAGACCTCTTCTTTGAGCGTGACTTGGATCAGCTGGCAGAGATGCTAGAGCGTCCGCACCCCGAGTTCTTCGGAGCTCATCTCAATGATCAGGAAGGAGAAGATTTTCAGTGGCTAGTTGTTGCAAGTCTCCGGGGAAAGATTGAAGCCCCCACCGCGGAGGGAATTCAGTTTACCTTGAGAGAGAACAACTGGCTCGATGGACTTGCTAGGACCATGCAGGAAGCTCTTGCCCGTCTGTGTGGGCAGAGTATCAATTAGATCAAGGGTACCCGCTTTGAGTTCTACCCAAGGCCTGATGTTATGGGACAGCCACTGGAGGCCCCATACCACCACGAGCTGAAGAGTCAATTGGACCACCTCAGCTTCATGATGTATGACTGCCAGAAGGAGTTAGACAATGCCCGCCCCTACGCCAACCACAAGTACGCCATCACCGCCAAGAAGGATCAGACTATTGCCATGCTAGTGAAGGATCGCCAGCCTCGTCGCCGTCAGCTCGACAAGAAGGAGCGCATCATTGCCCGTATTCACCACCGGATCACAGATTTGGAGGAGACCATCCACGAGAGAGATATTGTAACACCCTCAGAATCGGACCTATGCAAGTTTTAGCGATTCCCGCCAAACCCGCATAGAAACGATTCAAAGGTGCCCACCAGGCACTTTCGTGCGGGTGGAAAACGAAGTAATAACATTACACAACAGTCCTCGATGGGACCCACAGAACAGATATAAACAACAGCGACTAAAAGAGTCAAGAATACAGATATAATATACAAAGATCCAAATCACCTTGAAAATGATAGAGCGTCCAGCTACGGACAAGATGCAAATGGGGCTAAGAGCCCTGAAGAATAACCAATGGCGTCCATAACCCTGCCCAGGCCAATCCGGAAGGGTAACCCTGCTAACGACGTCGATCTCAAAACCTGCTTAAACAAAAGGGGTGCCGACAAAGGGCAAAGGAAAAAGAGGAGCGTCAGTACTGAGGCCAGTACACGGCGAGACTAGAATTCGGCGGTCCTCGCCTACGTAGGTATGGTGGACTGAAGCGGCAGCGGCAGCATGCACTAAACAACCTATAGAGACTCGATACAACTAACGACAATCAGAGAGGGGTAAGAAAGACCTATGCGGAACCAACCTGAATCTAACACCAAACAAACCCATCCTGGTATTTCCCCCTCGAGACCAAACGAGGAAGTCAACCGAGGAACTCACACAGTTGGCAGTTTTATTTATTCAGTTATCGTTAAAGTAATTACTAGTCAGGTGTAGATAATCATTCTGATAAAATAAGCGGTGGGCCTTTTTAGTTAATCATTCCGTTATGGTGGCAACACTTACTAGTCAGATCCAATTAACATGAGATAACCCAAAATCCCAGCAGTGGTTGGTACTTTTATTTAGCCATTCCGTTGTAGTTGCAATACTTACTAGTCAGATACAATGGTCGCTGGCGACGACCCAAGCAAGCAATTGTGGGCAGTTTTATTTAACCATTCCATTATAGTGAAGCTGATTACTAGTCATTATAAAGTCAAATTTATAACACTACTTTAGTTATAGTTGTCTATGATCGAGATACTGTGCTCCAAGTCGTCCATAACCGCGGACACGGCTTTCAGAAAGTTTTAACCCGGCCGGGGTGCACAAATAGCAACACACACACGATCAACCTCGGAAAAACCAAATCAAAACCCAACGAGGCTTTCACGACAAAGAAATCACAGGATTCAGAAATATTTCAGGGGGCCACCCCATTGAGTAGACCCGCAACGAAGTAAGCTAGCTCCGAGACGGACTCAAGGTTTGCGTCAATGGCTGTAAACGACTGGGAACCCCAAACGGGGCTTGTCGATACCGCGAAAACACTCCGCTTACCTAAACAGTACAGCGTGCTCCTCGCACAATCGTAAATAAAGCAGTAAAGCATGGCATAAGTACAGGATCGTAAATAAAACCTCAAACTAGTTTGTGGCCCCAAGAAATAAGACTGAATCAAGCTCTGGCTAAGGGGGGCCCATAATTCCCCGTATGTGGATAGCGCGAATATTCAAGGAACAGGTATCAAGTACTCGGGGTCCTACGGGACACAAGTGGGCGGTCGGAAACCAAATTTTATCTATCACCCACCGATGCCTCTGCTTACTTACTCCAATTTTAGTTGTTAAACAGGAATTAAAGTGAACGATAAGTAAAACCATGATCATCTCCAACATCAACATGCGGCCAAACACCAACAACTGTGGCACTTGACGACACGCAACAGCACTTGAGCAAGCGACTACGACGCGCAAGTCCAACTATCTACCAAACAACAGGTAATAGGAGGTGTCCAAGGCAATATAAGGCGGCAAGGAATATCTCAGGTACGAAAACTAGAGCATCGCCACACAGATAGCAATAGATCAACGGGAGGGAATAAATACTATAAAAGTAAGATAGGTAGAAAGGGGGAGATGCTCGCCTGAAAACATTGCCGAAGGTTCATCCGAAGATCGGGGCGAAGCTCACATCAACTCAACGGCCTTATCCGCGAAGAAACAAAACACTAGAATAAACACCGGATGCAATATTTAATACTACGGTAGAAAATCGGGCATGATGCATGTATGATGTATGCCATGGCAAAGATGCGATGCAATTAGGTCATATTAAGCGGAACCGGGGTTCCGACAATATTTAGGTGGTTCATGTTGTTTAGATACCCCGCAATTAAATGTTGTATTAACAAGGCAAAATATAGCACCGGTTCGCTACACCAATTTAAATGAGGCCAATATGAGACTAGATTTGCCCGCATATGGGCCCCATATTTAATTATTAGGTGAATCGGCATAAGGCCCCCAAACCACAGACAAGTATGCATGCGAGTATGACAAATTTAATATGCAACAAGTTGTATTATATTATAAAATAGGGTTCGGGAAAAAGGTTCACACATTAGGGTTCGACGATCTTGGTCCAGGGTTCGGGATCGGTCTCAGGGTCCAGGGTTCGACGGGTCGGTCTCGACGGGAACGTTCTCGAACAACGGGGCAGATCTTGTCGTGCTTTATGTTCGGGTGCGGTTCTCGGCGAACTGGTCGGTTCCCTGTCGGAGGTCTTGGCGCTTCGGATCGGTCTTCGGTTCGGGGGCCTCAGGGTCTTGGGGTTCGCGTCCGTGTGGCGGTCTTGTCGTTCCGTGTAGGCGTCCTCGAGGTCGATGGCGAACTTGTCCGGTACCGGGTTTTTCGGAGATCTTGGCGCGGCATCGGGTTCGGGGTGTCGAGGCTTGGTCTTCGCATCCATGTCGGCGTTCTTCGGACTCCGGGAAGAAGTCCTTGAGGTTTCTTGTCGACGACTTCTTCGGGAGTGGCAAGTCCGTGTTGGAGAGCTTGGTACTTGGTCATTGAACACCACATATCTAGTACCACGTCAACCTCACGGAGCTGACAGCGAAGGGGACATGATCTGCGACGGTTGCCACGCGGCCGGGGCTGGCATCGGGAGGACCTGAGGCCGGTGGTGGCGGAGCTAGAGGGGCGGGGAACGCCGTAGATGGCCACGGCGGCCGCGACGAGGAGGAGGGCGGGCGTCGGCGGAGGGCAGAGGCGAGGAGGAGCTTCGGGGAGGCGCACGGCGCTGCTGAACCGAGGGTGCCTGGCGGCGAGGCTTGCAGAGGCCGGGGTCGGGCCTGGCGCAGAGGCGGCCGGAGAAGCGGCGACGGGCGGCGGATGGAGGCGGCGACGGGTCCCGGCGGCGCGGCCAGAGGAGGAAGAGGCCAACGCCGGAGGGAGGAGGAGAGGGGGAGGAGGCTGCGGGGGGTGGCGCTTGGAGCTCTGGACGGCGGGAGGAGAGCGCGGCGGCTGGTGGCGTTGGGCGGCGCAGCAGGAAGGCCTGCCGGCGACGGCTGGTGCGGGGTAGGCGGAGCGGAGGGCGGCCGGGGAGGTGGAGGCGAGGGGAACGGAGGCGGTGGAGTGAGCGGGGCCGAGGGAGGGCGACGGCGCCGGCGCAGAGAGGGCCGGACGGGCGGCGCTGCGCAGGGGGTGGAAGGAGGAGGGAGCGGGAGGTTGGGGAAGGGGTGCGTCGGGGAGAGCCAGGGAGAGAGAGAGGAGCGGGCGCGATGGGTGGGGTCAGGGGCGGTTCGCTCGGGGGAGGCGGACCTGGGGAGGGTGCCAGGGGAGGTGGGGCGGTGGGCCAAGGCGCCAGGGGTGGGGCCCAGGTGGCAGGGGGAAGCGGTGTTGACCGGGTCGGATGGGGGTTGGCGCGTGGTGAGTGGGGGTGGGGATGGGAGCGGTCCAGGGTGGAGGGAGAGAGAGGAGAGAGAGGGGGTGGAGGAGGAGGTGGCCAAGTGGCGGCATGGGATTGGGTAGAGGGGGGGAGAGGGTGAGGTGGCAGCGTGGGACTGGTCCGGGTGAGGTGGCCGGAGGGTGTGGGTAGATAGGTTGGTAGAAAAGGGTTTGGGGTGGACCGTTTATTCTGGGGGTGGTCGTTCGGGTCGAATCGGCCCGTTCGACTGCCCCACTAAAATAATATAACTTTTATTTAATTTTTGCAATAAGCTTTTATAAATAGATTTTAGACAAACAAAATATCCGGAAGCATCCGGGGTTTAATTTGAAATAGAAGGAGGGCTAGTTTCAGAAAATAGTAGACTTTCGCGACAGAGTTTCAAGTAAAATAATATGCATGATGATGACGATGCTCAAATGCAATGTGGCATGATGACATGAGCATGCGGTCATGATGATGCAATGCACAAAAATCAACGCGATTTTCTAGTAGTGGTTTTGCGGGATGCCACAATTCGACACCACTAACAATGGATCTCGCCCTCGAGATCCGCCTCATGGTACCGGATAGAAGGTCGGCGATCTGCATCTTCTCGCATCGTGTAGATCCTCGCGACACCACTAACAAGGGTTGTTGTCCGTGATCGTCGAGAGAACACTCCGGGAACAAAAGGTCGAAGGTAGAGGTATCGCAAATAAAGCCACCCCTAACTTCCGATGGAAAGAGGGAACCGATGCATCCTCATCCACTTCAATGTACAAAAGCGAATAGAAGGGGTAGTCGGCATGGGGGCCAATCCATCACGCACCCAAACTATTACTCCGCACAATCAGTGGAAAAGCTTGCAACCATTCTCGGAATCAGACTGAAGATCTCGACAAGCGAGGTTCGGAAACAAAGGAGGGATGCAGACTCTGCATCGGATCTGGCGTAGATGATGTCGTCGCGTCGGAAAACACCGGAAGGCACAAACAAGGAATAAAGAATGGTAACACCATAGACGGATTCATCAGGCATCTTGAACACCGGATGGTAGAACACCGTTATCAGAGAAGGAAGCGAAACCCTAAAGGTACGACGGAACCCATCCACGAGAAATCCTGGACTCGAAGAGAGAGAAGAGAGCGGATTCAAAACACGTAGAGGTAAGAGGGGAATAGCAGAGGGGTAAGGAATAAAATCAGACCTAATCAGAACTATCCAACCGATTTTGCAAAAATAGTTTTGACACTCTACTTCGGCCGTTAGCTAGGTAATCCTACAGGCTGGACTTGTGGGGTATCGCAACTGCTGAGCTCTGATACCACTCTGTAACACCCTCAGAATCGGACCTATGCAAGTTTTAGCGATTCCCGCCAAACCCGCATAGAAACGATTCAAAGGTGCCCACCAGGCACTTTCGTGCAGGTGGAAAACGAAGTAATAACATTACACAACAGTCCTCGATGGGACCCACAGAACAGATATAAACAACAGCGACTAAAAGAGTCAAGAATACAGATATAATATACAAAGATCCAAATCACCTTGAAAATGATAGAGCGTCTAGCTACGGACAAGATGCAAATGGGGCTAAGAGCCCTGAAGAATAACCAATGGCGTCCATAACCCTGCCCAGGCCAAGCCGGAAGGGTAACCCTGCTAACGACGTCGATCTCAAAACCTGCTTAAACAAAAGGGGTGCCGACAAAGGGCAAAGGAAAAAGAGGAGCGTCAGTACTGAGGCCAGTACACGGCGAGACTAGAATTCGGCGGTCCTCGCCTACGTAGGTATGGTGGACTGAAGCGGCAGCGGCAGCATGCACTAAACAACCTATAGAGACTCGATACAACTAACGACAATCAGAGAGGGGTAAGAAAGACCTATGCGGAACCAACCTGAATCTAACACCAAACAAACCCATCCTGGTATTTCCCCCTCGAGACCAAACGAGGAAGTCAACCGAGGAACTCACACAGTTGGCAGTTTTATTTATTCAGTTATCGTTGCAGTAATTACTAGTCAGGTGTAGATAATCATCCTGATAAAATAAGCGGTGGGCCGTTTTAGTTAATCATTCCGTTATGGTGGCAACACTTACTAGTCAGATCCAATTAACATGAGATAACCCAAAAACCCAGCAGTGGTTGGTACTTTTATTTAGCCATTCCATTGTAGTTGCAATACTTACTAGTCAGATACAATGGTCGCTGGCGACGACCCAAGCAAGCAATTGTGGGCAGTTTTATTTAACCATTCCATTATAGTGAAGCTGATTACTAGTCATTATAAAGTCAAATTTATAACACTACTTTAGTTATAGTTGTCTATGATCGAGATACTGTGCTCCAAGTCGTCCATAACCGCGGACACAGCTTTCAGAAAGTTTTAACCCGGCCGGGGTGCACAAATAGCAACACACACACGATCAACCTCGGAAAAACCAAAACAAACCCAACGAGGCTTTCACGACAAAGCAATCACAGGATTCAGAAATATTTCAGGGGGCCACCCCATTGAGTAGACCCGCAACGAAGTAAGCTAGCTCCGAGACGGACTCAAGGTTTGCGTCAATGGCTGTAAACGACTGGGAACCCCAAACGGGGCTTGTCGATACCGCGAAAACACTCCGCTTACCTAAATAGTACAGCGTGCTCCTCGCACAATCGTAAATAAAGCAGTAAAGCATGGCATAAGTACAGGATCGTAAATAAAACCTCAAACTAGTTTGTGGCCCCAAGAAATAAGACTGAATCAAGCTCTGGCTAAGGGGGGCCCATAATTCCCCGTATGTGGATAGCGCGAATATTCAAGGAACAGGTATCAAGTACTCAGGGTCCTACGGGACACAAGTGGGCGGTCGGAAACCAAATTTTATCTATCACCCACCGATGCCTCTGCTTACTTACTCCAATTTTAGTTGTTAAACAGGAATTAAAGTGAACGATAAGTAAAACCATGATCATCTCCAACATCAACATGCGGCCAAACACCAACAACTGTGGCACTTGACGACACGCAACAGCACTTGAGCAAGCGACTACGACGCGCAAGTCCAACTATCTACCAAACAACAGGTAATAGGAGGTGTCCAAGGCAATATAAGGCGGCAAGGAATATCTCGGGTACGAAAACTAGAGCATCGCCACACAGATAGCAATAGATCAACGGGAGGGAATAAATACTATAAAAGTAAGATAGGTAGAAAGGGGGAGATGCTCGCCTGAAAACATTGCCGAAGGTTCATCCGAAGATCGGGGCGAAGCTCACATCAACTCAACGGCCTTATCCGCGAAGAAGCAAAACACTAGAATAAACACCGGATGCAATATTTAATACTACGGTAGAAAATCGGGCATGATGCATGTATGATGTATGCCATGGCAAAGATGCGATGCAATTAGGTCATATTAAGCGGAACCGGGGTTCCGACAATATTTAGGTGGTTCATGTTGTTTAGATACCCCGCAATTAAATGTTGTATTAACAAGGCAAAATATAGCACCGGTTCGCTACACCAATTTAAATGAGGCCAATATGAGACTAGATTTGCCCGCATATGGGCCCCATATTTAATTATTAGGTGAATCGGCATAAGGCCCCCAAACCACAGACAAGTATGCATGCGAGTATGACAAATTTAATATGCAACAAGTTGTATTATATTATAAAATAGGGTTCGGGAAAAAGGTTCACACATTAGGGTTCGACGATCTTGGTCCGGGGTTCAGGATCGGTCTCAGGGTCCAGGGTTCGACGGGTCGGTCTCGGCGGGAACGTTCTCGAACAACGGGGCAGATCTTGTCGTGCTTTATGTTCGGGTGCGGTTCTCGGCGAACTGGTCGGTTCCCTGTCGGAGGTCTTGGCGCTTCGGATCG
Organism: Avena sativa; assembly: GCA_916181665.1. Taxonomy (NCBI): domain Eukaryota; kingdom Viridiplantae; phylum Streptophyta; class Magnoliopsida; order Poales; family Poaceae; genus Avena; species Avena sativa. The sequence goes on along the minus strand of OV702283.1, from coordinate 145,585,239 downwards.
GTCTTCGGTTCGGGGGCCTCAGGGTCTTGGGGTTCGCGTCCGTGTGGCGGTCTTGTCGTTCCGTGTAGGCGTCCTCGAGGTCGATGGCGAACTTGTCCGGTACCGGGTTTTTCGGAGATCTTGGCGCGGCATCGGGTTCGGGGTGTAGAGGCTTGGTCTTCGCATCCATGTCGGCGTTCTTCGGACTCCGGGAAGAAGTCCTTGAGGTTTCTTGTCGACGACTTCTTCGGGAGTGGCAAGTCCGTGTTGGAGAGCTTGGTACTTGGTCATTGAACACCACATATCTAGTACCACGTCAACCTCACGGAGCTGACAGCGAAGGGGACATGATCTGCGATGGTTGCCACGCGGCCGGGGCTGGCATCGGGAGGACCTGAGGCCGGTGGTGGCGGAGCTAGAGGGGCGGGGAACGCCGGAGATGGCCACGGCGGCCGCGACGAGGAGGAGGGCGGGCGTCGGCGGAGGGCAGAGGCGAGGAGGAGCTTCGGGGAGGCGCGCGGCGCTGCTGAACCGAGGGTCCCTGGCGGCGAGGCTTGCAGAGGCTGGGGTCGGGCCTGGCGCGGAGGCGGCCGGAGGAGCGGCGACGGGCGGCGGATGGAGGCGGCGACGGGGCCCGGCGGCGCGGCCAGAGGAGGAAGAGGCCGACGCCGGAGGGAGGAGGAGAGGGGGAGGAGGCTGCGGGGGGTGGCGCTTGGAGCTCTGGACGGCGGGAGGAGAGCGCGGCGGCTGGTGGCGTTGGGCGGCGCAGCAGGAAGGCCTGCCGGCGACGGCTGGTGCGGGGTAGGCGGAGCGGCGGGCGGCCGGGGAGGTGGAGGCGAGGGGAACGGAGGCGGTGGCGTGAGCGGGGCCGAGGGAGGGCGACGGCGCCGGCGCAGAGAGGGCCGGACGGGCGGCGCTGCGCAGGGGGTGGAAGGAGGAGGGAGCGGGAGGTTGGGGAAGGGGTGCGTCGGGGAGAGCCAGGGAGAGAGAGAGGAGCGGGCGCGATGGGTGGGGTCGGGGGGCGGTTCGCTCGGGGGAGGCGGACCTGGGGAGGGTGCCAGGGGAGGTGGGGCGGTGGGCCAAGGCGCCAGGGGTGGGGCCCAGGTGGCAGGGGGAAGCGGTGTTGACCGGGTCAGATGGGGGTTGGCGCGTGGTGAGTGGGGGTGGGGATGGGAGCGGTCCAGGGTGGAGGGAGAGAGAGGAGAGAGAGGGGGTGGAGGAGGAGGTGGCCAAGTGGCGGCATGGGATTGGGTAGAGGGGGGGGAGAGGGTGAGGTGGCAGCGTGGGACTGGTCCGGGTGAGGTGGCCGGAGGGTGTGGGTAGATAGGTTGGTAGAAAAGGGTTTGGGGTGGACCGTTTATTCTGGGGGTGGTCGTTCGGGTCGAATCGGCCCGTTCGACTGCCCCACTAAAATAATATAACTTTTATTTAATTTTTGCAATAAGCTTTTATAAATAGATTTTAGACAAACAAAATATCCGGAAGCATCCGGGGTTTAATTTGAAATAGAAGGAGGGCTAGTTTCAGAAAATAGTAGACTTTCGCGACATAGTTTCAAGTAAAATAATATGCATGATGATGACGATGCTCAAATGCAATGTGGCATGATGACATGAGCATGCGGTCATGATGATGCAATGCACAAAAATCAACGCGATTTTCTAGTAGTGGTTTTGCGGGATGCCACAGATATGCAGCTCGAGGAGAGGGAGAATGCAGGGGAGGACCTTCGTGGAGACCCCTACTCCTATCTCAGTGACGATGATGACTTTCTGGAGGATCAGGCCATGGACTTCTTCATTGATGAGGATGACTTCGCCTTCATCGATAATGATGATGAGTATGATGAAGACACCGACTCCAAGGAGTAGTATCACTTGAGAACTAGCGTTAGTGAGTTGTATTCGGTCCCACTGTATCGTAGTTTCCTAGAATGGTTCTTAAAACCATCTGTTTTCCTTTGTTGTGGTGTGTGTTTGTATCGTGTTCTATGAATGAATGAAGAGCAAATTGCTAGAAAAATCTTAGTCAAACTTCAAAAACTTTCCAAAACCCCTGAACCTTAGAAATTTCTCTCTTTTCTCATGATATATCTCGATCTTCAGATGCCTCGCGAAGGAAGCAACTTATCCCCAGGCCCGATGCTACAAATCTTGAAAATGTTGGTTTCGGACCGCGAACCTGAAAGAGCTGAACGTCAAGTCAACTTAGCCACCCTTCAACAGATAGCTCAGATGGCCAACAACAATCAAGGCCATGGAAATCAGGAAAACCATGGATCTAAGCTCAAGAATTTCCAGAACACCAATCCACACGTCTTCACTTAGTCTGAAGATCCCCTAGATGCAGATGATTGGCTGCAGACCATGGAGAACAATCTGGAAGTTGCAGGAGTGGAAGCCAACAAGAAAGTACTGTTCGCCACCCACTATCTGGCTAGAGATACAAGAGCATGGTGGAACAGCGTTCGCGCAATGACAGGAGGTCAGCTGATGACTTGGGAAGAGTTCAAAGTCAATTTCAGCAGAACCCATGCGCCACCGGGTTTAATCAAGAGGATGAGAGATGAATTTAGGGAACTGAAGCAAGGCAGGATGACAGTAGTGGATTACCGTGACAAATTTTTGTCATTGGCTAGGTATGCACCGGATGAGATAGACACTGAAGCCAAGAAGAAGGAGAGATTCTTGAATGGTCTGCACGATGAGATGCAGACAGTGTTAGTCAATATCCCATTTGCTGATATTGAAGCCTTAGTTGACTCTGCCATTCAGATGAAAGGGAAGATCAACCAAGCTAACGAGAACCGCAAGCGTCGCATGATGCATCAACCAGGAACCCACCATACACCAAAGTATCGCCCCAACCCATCTCCAGGATTTGCCCCTAGAACCAACAGACCCCCGATGAACCGTCCGACCTATCCCAACCGTGGAAACCCAAGGCCAGGAGGAAACCACAATAACCCCGGCAATCCTAGCAATTTCAACCGTGCACCACCTAAGTTCAACAATAACAATGTCGCCACCAACACCAACACTGCCCCAAGGACTGGAAGCAATGTTGTGCCTATTGCAGCAAAGGACAAGTCGCAAGTGACTTGTTATGAATGTGGAACCAAGGGTCACTATTCCAATGAGTGCCCCAAGAAGATTGCCGCAGCCCCCAATGCAAATGCCCCAGCTCAGCAGCAGCGTCGTGTTCAGCCTAGAAGAAGGTTTGCCCCAGGGAATTCGCTCAACCGCAATGGCCGTCTCTTTCTCATGCATGCTGAAGAAGCCCAAGAAGTGCCCGATGTCGTGTTGGGTATGTTTTCTGTTAACTCAGTACTTGTAAGAGTGTTGTTTGATTCTGGAGCATCGCACTCATTTTTTACTGAAGAATTTGCATGCACTAGTAAGATTCAACCCACCAAATTGAAGCATGTTATGATAGTTCAAATACCTGGTTCAACCACCAAATCTAGACAAATTTGCAAAGCCGTAACTATCCGAATCCATGGCATAGACTTTTATGCTAATCTAATAGTACTCGAAAAAAAGGTTTGGAAGTAGTACTAGGAATGGATTGGATGTCCAAACATAAAGGATTAATCGACTGTGCCAAGAAAGCCATAACCATGACCAGCACAGCCGGAATATCAGTCGAGCATATATCTAAAACCTTGCCCCGTCAATTCAAGTGCAACAAGATTATAGCCCAGCCAACCATTGACCAAGTCTGGATAGTCTGTGAATACCTCGATGTATTTCCAGATGTTTTGCCCGGTATGCCCCCAGATCAGGATATCGAGTTTATCATTGAACTAATCCCTGGAACCGGACCCATAGCCCAGAGACCATACAGCATGAACCCGTCTGAATTAGTAGAGCTGAAGAAGCAATTGGATTCTATGCTAGAGATAGGATTGATCCAACCAAGTGCGTCACCATGGAGATCACCTGTCTTGTTTGTGGACAAGAAGGATGGAGGTAACCGTTTATGTACGGATTATCGGAAGTTGAATGATGTCACCATCAATAACAAGTACCCGTTGCCCAAGATAGAAGACCTGTTTGACCAGTTGACTGGTGAAAAAGTGTTTTCTAAGATTGATCTTAGAACTGGCTATCATCAACTCAAGATTCGTGCGGAGGATATTCCAAAGACTGCCTTTACCACCCGATATGGATTATATGAGTATATTGTCATGTCTTTTGGATTAACCAATGCCCCCGCTTATTTCATGAACCTCATGAATAAGATTTTTATGGACTTCTTGGATAAGTTTGTCGTTGTTTTCATCAATGACATTCTGATATATTCCAAATCAGAAGAAGAACATGAGCTACACCTAAGGACCATTTTTGGAACCCTTAGAGAGCATCAGCTGTATGCCAAGTTTAGCAAATGTGAATTCTGGTTACAGGAGGTAGGATTCCTCGGACATATCGTATCAGACAGAGGAATTGCCGTTGACCCTAAAAAGGTGAAGGATGTTGAAGATTGGCAAGCCCCAACCACTCAAACCCAAGTTCGTGCATTTCTCGGATTATAGGGATACTACCGCAAGTTCGTAGAAGGATTCTCGAGTATCGCTAGACCCATGACCCAATTGCTGAAGAAGGACAAGAAGTTTGTATGGACGGACAAATGTGAAGCGAGTTTTTAGGAACTCAAGAGGAGATTGATTTCAGCCCCAATCTTGATCATGGCAGATATCACGAAGCCCTTTGTGTGTATTGTGATGCGTCCAAGATCGTCTCGGATGTGTGTTGATGCAAGAAGGAAAAGTTATATCTTATCTATCCTGACAACTGAAACAGCACGAACAGAATTATCCTACCCATGACCTTGAACTCGCAGCCGTAGTTCTAGCCCTAAAGACATGGAGGCATTATCTTATGGGAAACCGTTGTAAGATTTATTCGGATCACAAGAGCGGTAAGTATATATTCACTCAGAAGGAGCTGAATATGAGGCGGAGAAGATGGATTGAGTTAATCAAGGACTATGATCTGGACATCCACTATCACCCCGGTAAAGCCACTATGGTAGCAGATGCCCTTAGCAGATTGCCATGCCGCTTGAACTCCATGATTCTAAAGGAGCAACCAAGTTTGCACAAAGAGATGGAAGATTTCCGAATGGAATTAGTAAGTGAAGGATTTCTGGCTAGCATAGAACTTCAACCCACTTTGATCAGTCGGATCAAGGAGGCGTAGAAAGGAAATTCTAGTATCGACGGAATCAAACATCGTATTGGTACAGGGAAAGTACCTGGATTCACCAAAGATGAAGAAGGATTTCTGTGGTACAAAGGACGTCTCTGTGTACCAGCAGACTCAGATTTGAAGAAATCTATTTTGAAAGCAGCCCATGATACTATTTATTCTATCCACCCCGGAGGAACGAAGATGTATCAAGATTTGAAGGAGCAATTTTGGTGGCATAAGATGAAGAGAGAAATAGGAAGCTATATCGCCAAGTGTGATATTTGTCAGAGAGTCAAGGCGGGACATCAGAGACCTGCAGGACTATTGCAACCATTGTAGATTCCAGAATGGAAATGGGATTCAGTTGGAATGGACTTTATCACCGGATTGCCTACTTCTAGTAGGGGAAATGACTCTATTTGGGTCATAGTTGACAGATTGTCCAAGGTAGCCCATTTCTTACCAGTCGAGACCACCTACCAGAGTTCGAAGCGAGCAGAGTTATACATCGCTAGGATCGTCAGTTTGCACGGAGTCCCCAAGAACATTGTATCGGATCGAGGAACTCAGTTAACCTCGAGATTCTGGAAGAAAGTCCAAGAAGGTTTAGGAGCCCAACTAGATTTCAGCATAGCGTATCACCCTCAGACCGATGGACAAACGGAGTGAGTAAATCAAATACTCGAAGATATGTTGAGAGCATGTGTGCTAGAGTATGGATCTAAATGGGAAGACTGTCTGCCTTTCGCAGAATTTTCTTACAACAACAGTTATCAAGCTAGTCTGCAAATGGCCCCATTTGAGTTCATGTATGGAAGGAACTGTCGCACCCCTTTTAATTGGTCGGAAGTAGGAGAGAGTCAGATTTTGGACCCGACATCCTATGAGAAGCAGAAGAGAAAGTTCACAAGATTCCTAAGCACCTCAAGACCACCCAGTGAAGACAGAAGAGTTACGCCGACAAGAGACGTCGAGACCTCGCTTTCAATATCGAAGATTTTGTGTATCTCAAAGTGTCGCCTTTGAAGGGAATGCAGCGTTTCCATCTCAAAGGAAAGTTAGCCCCCAGATATAACGGACCCTTCAAGATTCCGAATCTTCGAGGAGAAGTATCGTATCAATTGGAACTGCCCGAGGAGACGTCAGCAGTACACAATGTGTTCCATATATCGTTACTTCGCAAATGCCTTGAAGTTCCGAAGAAGACTGAAGTTTTCAAGAACATTGATCACCGGACCATAGAGATCAACGATGACCTGACGTATCCCGAAGTACCCATCCGTATTTTGGAGGAAGCTTTCAGAACCACCAGAACCCGAAGCATAAAGTTTCTCAAGATTCAGTGGAGTAACCACAATGAAGAAGAAGCTACCTGGGAGCGAGAAGATCACATCAAGACGGACTTTCCCGATCTTTTTAAATCCTAGTTTTCTTCTTTCTTCTTTCTAAAATCTCGGGACGAGATTTTATTTAATGAGGGAAGGTTTGTAACATCCCAAAAATGTTGAACAATGATTATCAAATTCCAATCACCAAAATTTAGGTTAACTAAAACTTTTGTTAATCACATCATTATGAATGCATGTGTGTATGTGATGATTGTATGAATGCATGAATGGACTTGTGTGATGGATCTAAATATCAAGGATTCGATTAAATATGGAAACAGCATCATCTAAAACATTTCCAAGCAGAAACAAATCAAGAGAAAATAAAAAACAAATCAAATAAAGCAAATGGTCATTTTTGACAATCTTGCTCACTAGACCACTTTGAGTGTTTCTAGTCCAAGATTTTAAACAGAAACTTTTCCAATTCTTTTCACCCCTTGCTAGACCAAGTAAAATTGAATCAAAGACTACCTTTCAAACTTGCAGAACATTTGGCAACTTGATTCAAATCACAATTCAAAATTGAATCTGATTCATATGTGAACATCCCACATTTTCAAAACCCAACCAAACCAGTGCCCCTTGACCAATCCAGCTAACCAGAGACTCCCCAGTATGTAACTAGCAAAACCACCATGTTTGAATCCAAAATTCAAATTTGAATTTCTTTCGGCCATTTCATCAAACACCTTGTCAGCAGCAAACAACAAAACATCAAACACTATTGGTAGCAGTGAATTTGGCCAACCTTGTTCCCTCTTTGGTTTGCAGCAAGCTCTTAGTAGATCACCTGTCCCCTTTAACAATCTTTAGCACCACTGTGAGCATGCAAGGGACATCAATGGTGAGAATGCCGAGCCTAACTTGCCACCCCCAAGTCGACAGCGAGCTAGGAGAAGCACCAAGCCTAGCAAGCATGTCTGGAGCACTGACCATCGCCACCCCCTGCCCAAGCCCAGACCCTTGCCAGCCCCTGGATCACCCGCCAAGATCGCGCCTAGTCTCTATGCGAGCGAGCCGAGCGCGCGCCAGAGTGCCATCAGCGACACGCGCCCATAGACCGCGCGCCGCCCTCGCCGCTTGCGTGCATGATCGCCAGCACCCTAGCACCACGCCAGACAACCCCGTTCGCCGCCGCGCGGACCATAGACGTTGTGCACCATTAAAATTGCAGTCGGACCCGCCTAGAGCGTCGCGATGTTCCGACCGTTCCTAACCGCCCCACGCCACACCATCAAGCCATTGATCTTCACTAGGAGGCAACGCATCGCCCCCTACCGTCGCCCATGCCATTAGCCCGCTATGCCGACGACCACGACGAGCCCAGCCCGCGCCCGTCGGTCCCCTTCAGGCACTATAAAAGGAGGCCACCCCTGTTCGTTTTGAGCACACCATCCCACTCCCCACCTCTCACTGATCACACCAACTCACTCCCGGAGCAAGGCGAGCACCAGGTGGACGGAATTTCACCAGAGTTCGCCGATGCAGAGGAGGAGAGGCGCCGTCGATTGGAGCCGCCCCAGGAGGAGCTGCCAGTACCAGGAGGATCGTCGTCGTTGACTTTGTCGTTCGCCCCCGTCGCCGACCATCGCCTGAGCCCCGGTGAGCCCCCGTCACCCCCACTGGCCGCACTAGGGTTCGTGTTCGTCGCTTCCTATTCAGGCGTGGACGATGAACCACCGTCATCGATCTAGCATCTAATCCTACGACCCTAATCGCCCCGTACCTCTTCGCCACTCTCTGTCTCACTGACAAGTGGGGGAAGCCACTTAACCAGCCCGCACGCGCTGTGCATAGTGGGTTGGCCCAGTTAAACCTCCCGCGTGACCCAGTAATTCAAATTTAGGTTTATTCTTTTAGTGTCAAACCTAGTTCTGTACCTAGATTCAAATATCAACCTAGCTCGATTCACTGAACCAAAATGCATGAAACTAATTTTGTTAGAAAGGTACTGGAATGCTTAATCCAAGCCCGTTAGATTCAAACCAATTGGATTTTTATATCACCCATGGTAAAAATAATAAGGCAGAAGCTTTTCTGCATTCAAACATTTTTCAAAACTCAACCATAAAAGCTTTTGAGTTGATTCCAACTCTCAAAATTCACATTTAACCATAACTTTCAGAATATATAAAAATATAGAGGTTTACTTGCAGAAATAATGGTCAAGTAATAAAAGAATGCCTCATAGGCCATTCTAGTCACTTTATTGAATTAAAATAAAAAGGTTAAACTTTATTAAATTGTGACACCACTTTAAATCACATTCCCATGTACTGAAATATGTGGTGATGACATGTGTCAACCTGATCCCATGTTTGAGTTGGAGAATATTAAATCTTAAGTAGTTTTTCAATGAGTAGAAATTACTTTTCGAAATATAAAATAAATAAGACAAGTGCTTTAATCTTTGTGATAATAGTGATGATGCTAGATCATCTAGTCTGAACCTTTGTGTGCTAAATAGAGTAGTTAAGAATTGCGTGGTGATTGTGTACCTCGTATTTATTTATAGACGATAGTACCGACCAAGGATACGAGGAGGAAGGAGGATACTACGAGGAAGAAGCCAAGGAGAACTTCAACCACTGCTCTGCACAAGGCAAGCCTAATACTACCAGTTGATTTGGCAAGCTTATACTTGCAATTTATGCAAGCTAACACTTGCAACTATGAAAGTTAGATAACCTACGCAATGCATTAAGCATGCTTGGTTAGATACATTTGATGATGCCCAATCCTAGTTTTACTTGCAAGATTAGTAGCTTATTTATTTATCAAAGCTTTCTAGTTAAGGTTACATGGTAATTGGTAGACTTTAGAAAGATATTTAAAGGTAGCATAAAGAGCGTAAAACTTAGCCTAAGTTAGATAATCTTGATGTCATTCTGAGGCATGATATTGAACTTAGCTAGTTCACACTTGTTTACCACCCCTCATTAGTATTTGTCCCCCACTTATAGATGCTAGTGCTAAGCATAAAACTTGATCAACTTTAGATGGGAATGCCTGGTGAAAATGGTTATGAAAACCTTAGAATGATGAGTCATTCTACTGAAAAGTTTTGACATGTGTTCTTGAACACCAGATGATTTTGATGATGAAAATGTTAAGGCATCAGCCTTAGCCCTTTATAAAACTGATGGTTGTCTCGATGCGATACCATTCCAATTTTACGGTACAACCACAATACCCGAAAATTGGGTAGGACTTGACTGGAAATTTATATACCTTAGTATGGGTTCCCTTGCGGCCAAGGTTTGAGCCGAGGCTACCTTGTGAAGATTGTCCACCTGTGCAGTACCCAAGATGACAGTTGGTCATGGTTGGGAGGCCAAACTCACAGTAGAGGTGCCTATACTAGGGCGTGTAATTGAAAGGTTAGGATTGATTATTCGCATACTGAGTATGGTGAATTCAGGAATTGTTCCTGACGGATGTATCGAATGCTGTGGTGAAAGTGTACCACCTCTGCAGAGTGACAAACTATTCGAATAGCCGCGTCCGCGGTTATGGACTGTTGGAGTGGCCAAACTGTTCTGTCGTCAGATGCTTTCAAAATGACTTATGTAATGATTTATAACTTTGAATTGACCACAATAGAGTTGTGACATGAAATTCAAGATCCCACTTAGGTGTTATAAAACTCTCAACTAGATTTCTTTGCTTCTGAACTTAGTAGAGGTAAATCTGGCTTTTTGCAAAACAATCCTAGAGCTTAGTATCCTACTCAAAACTACTTTACTTGTTAGTATTAGTTTGCGAGTACTTAAAGAGTACAATGGCTTTGTCCTTGGCTATTCCTGTGGCCAGGATATGAAGAGGAGTATCAGGAAGACGGACAGCAAGAAGGTTACGACAACTAGGATCATCTCCCATCGTCAGCATTGCCTGTGACCATGAAGATGGAGCCTCGCCTACGCTATCGTTATTATTACGTTATTCCGCTGCTTGAATTGTATTAAGACTGGATCATGAGATCCTTATTTGTGTAAGACCTTATGTATGGTTTATAATGGATGATGTACTGTGATATCTAATCTGTTATGTCTCGCAAAAATGGTAATCCTGGGATTGCGATATATGGAATAACAGGCATCTGTGATTAAAAATCCGGGTGTTGACATGGGAAGACGGCGAGGCAATGTTGTGGATGTGTCTCCATCCTACTCCCTTGTCTCCATCCTGCTCCCTCGGGGTCCATTTATAGGCACGACATCTTGGGCGGAAACAAAGACAGGACCAACAATGTGGGAGAAAAAGCTTGCGGGAAACGGTGGTGCGGGTGTCAAGCATGTTGGTCTCCATTAATGGTAGCTTGAGAGCCTACAAGGGAAACATGTTGGACGCGATCCCCATAAATGGGTCGACTCTTTGGATGCACTTGTACTCTCTGGATGGACAAAAGCCTCTATCATGTCCTCCCCCACTCATAAACAGACAGATTTAGAAACTTTACGTGTCAAAAATACATGTCATCGTTAGAGTTTCCCTTAACCCAATAACTAATTCCCGCGATATTGGCTCTATGCATCCAAAGCAAAGCCGATGGTCCCATGGTTGGGCCATATGCTTTGGCTCACATGTTGCGTTTTTTCTAACAATGATCTTGCCATTTCTGGCGTGCTACGACACAAATCTCTCTATAATCCAGTATAACTATTTTTTGTTAGACTTTTTTCTTGGTGCAACATTTACTAACTTTTTAGTTACTTTTGGCCTAAAATTTTCTAAAAACCATATTAGCACCACATTGATGCACATACTAGTTCCAATTACATAATTAGCACGCTGTGAGATAATTATAAAAAAATAGTTATGACAATTAGTACAATTATCATGTTCTCTCGCTATGATTGCCGCATTAATATTATAAAGCTATTGTTACCATATTTATAATAGATAATTACCACAACATCGTCCATTTATCATATTTTTGGCATGTAATTACCAGATTGTTTATATATTATTACCAGATTCTTAATAAAAAATTGCAACAACGTAATTTATATACATTGTCATACAATTACCTGATTGTGAGCACACAATTACCATATTATCTAGTTTTTTAATAGGGATCACACTAATACCATATTGTTAGCAGGCAATCAATATCGACAACATCTACACGTTTTCATGCAATTACCAGATTATCTATTCAATGTTACTAGATTGTTAGCAAACAATTATCACCATGCTACTTCTATACACTATCATTACAATTACCAGGTTATATACGCATGATTACTAGATTGACTAATCCTAGTTACCAACTTTTGATTGACAGTTGCCAGCACTAAGTGTCCTCTCACACAAGAACCTTGATCTTCCGCCATAGCCAAATGTTCACGTGGAGAGAGAGAGAACTACCACGCACACGTGATGGAGCCTAGGGTCATGTGTGACTCACTAGGAAGATGCCTTAGGTGTCAGACTAGAGGTGATACCTAGGTATATATAACTTGGATAAGTATATTTTAAGGACACGTTCTTATAATAGATAATCATTTTTTTAGGTTTGAAGCAAACTTTATTACTCAATGGTAGTTAAACCTTTTACATGCGTAGGCATTAAAAAATGGGAGGATCATCTAGACACATCTCATGAGGTGATCGTGTGGCTTTCCTAGCATTGTATCAATGAATACCATGTGTTATACGAGTTTATGTTTACTCGGTTAGAACCAATCTGAAGTACTAATAACAGACCATTCTTTAAGAGGTATAGGCGCACCTATGATTTTCTTAGTTCACTACATATTAGATGTTCAAGAGAAACTTAGTTGTTACGGTTGCTGATGTAGTTTTCTCAATAATTTGTTTCAAGTCCAAGGCCTTCCAGATTTCCTTTGTTTGGTCACATGTAAATAGAGCATGTGGGATATCCTCTTTTACAGTTCGCAAATAAGACACTGAGGACTGACATTCCACTACCACAGAGTGACACTAATAAGGACATTAGAAATTGTAGCAAGATCGCCCACTGTTAAATGTAAAAGCTCATGACGAATGAGGCCTTCACGTCTGGGTGTCCTGTGACCCGAGTTTCATCGGCAACAATGAAAATTAATGGTCTGTTGTCATTTGATTTGGCAACTAACATTTATTTAAACCATGTGTGATGTGGCTTTGAATAGCATCAGAGACCACAACGAAACCGATGGAAAACATGTTAATAAATTGTAAGGCGGTTTGGTTCCCGTCTTTATAAATTATGTAGTTCATTTCCATGTAAACTTGAACTATTAAATCATCCTTGTATAGAGAATTATCGCACACAATTCTCCTGTCAATCTCTCCCTTACCACAACTCTCTACAACACCAAAAGTTCAGCTTCCTCCATTCTAATGACACTCGTAGTACCTAACACACAGTTGTACTACTTCGAAGCATAATGCATGGGCTTCACGGTGACGTTCACCTAGCATGCAAAACGCGTGGTGGGATGGGCTAGAATGTGAAGGTGTTTAGGATAGAATGTTCAAGGATAAGTTCCTCGACAGCGCACCTATGAAGGTGTTTGGGCTAGAATGTGAATTCAGTAAAGCAATGTACGGCGTCATCCAAGCTAGTCTTCTGTATGAGTAGAGGCAACACTTTGTTGTCCTGCAACTTTCGGTGGCGTGCGAGTGTCTCGTCTTCCATATTTGTCATGCCAATGGAATGTCGGGACTCCTTAGACACTTCTTGAGAAATAAAATCATCAGGTTCTGTAGCGTCGCTATCTAGAATGGTGTATGTATGCTATAATACTACTGCATCACCATTCCTTCTGCAATCAACCTCCATCAGGCTCCCCTGAACCCAACTTGCAACAATACTCCATCTCTCATCGCTCTTTTTAATGCTTATACTAGGACTCATCTCTCTAAGTACACTCCACATACAATAGAAATCAGAGAAGGAGGCTGGACTAAAGTTACGTTGAACTATGATAAAATAAAGTATACAACTCTAGATGTTCGCATCGACTCTGAGCTTGCTAGGAAGTACTGGATATTAGTTGGCTATAATAGGTCTTTAGATTGTCATTATGTGTACTAGATTTTGTAATGTGTCAGTATTATTAATAAATACATTTTAAATATTGTTTCTCAATGCAAACGTTTATTTTAACCATAGTCAATAAGTTGATGCACATATAAAAGTTAGGTAACCCCTAAGAAACCATAACATAGGCACATCCTTATATAGGATAAGGGAGGGGTGCCCTCCCTCTTAGGTGCCCCGTGTGAGACTAAAGGTAAATGGAAAATGGGCCAAAATTCGTCCCAGCCGGATGGGCCGATTTCTAGCCCAATACACAAAACCATAACAGCAGCAACAGCTAGAGGCGGTGTCTGGCCAGGTGGGCCTTTCCATAGCCCACCTCATGCCTACCAACCTCCCGCCCCGAGGCAGCAACCAGTGCCCCACTGGGCCGGAACATGCCCTCGCGGCCCGCTTGGCAGCCCGGGTGGGCTAGCATCACAGCAGCCCACAATCGGCAGCAGCAGCTGCGCTCTTCAACACACGGCCGGCCACCCGGCTGGCCGCAGCCCAACGCACGTCTGCACGCCAGATATCTCCAGTGGCGTCCTGCCTGGCTGGTCCAGCCCGCTTGCGTGGCTCCACGAGTGGTGGAGATTAGGATGCCGCCCTATGCGGCGATTTCTATCTGCCGCACTTGGGTTTGGTCAAACCAGCCCATGTGCTATTTTTTGTCTTTTTTCCTGTGGTTTTTCTCCTAGGACAATTATCTCCAGGGATCTGGCCTAATATGAAAGTTTATTTTATAAATCTTAATTTAAATATTATTTAGAATATATTAGTTCACAATTAACATATAACAAATGTATATTTAAACTCCCATTTATCGGAAACTTTTTTCAGTCCTTTTCCTTCTTTCTCTCTCCGACCAACTTCGGTTTTCCCATAAAAATTCTGGTTCCTCTCTCTCTTTCTATCTCTTTCAGGATTCCTTCTTACATATAGATCTCTAAGCATCGTAATGCCCTTAAGCGTGTGTCCCTACGGTTTGGGAATTTCATAGACATGATCTCTATCAATGATCACAGAGGTAGTCGAGATGCACATGTGACCCCTATGACACTGATGATTCTCCATCGTTTTTGAACCTGAAACAATATGTGTTATGTTCCTTTTGTCTTTGTGATACTTACATTGTCTGAGATTTGATCATCGACATCTCCATGTTGGGTTCGATCTCGTTACCGACAATGCAACTTTAAAATCATACCAATAAGTGATATCCCGTGACCTAGTTACATGTTGCGCAACATATTTGATATAACTTATCCGAGTGGACCCAGAGTATATTCCATCACACGGATGTACAAATCCTGCTCTTGACACATGCGCCTCAACCTGTCCATGTAGATACCCAACGACATCCTTATGATCACGTTTTCATAGAGTAACATTAAATGTCATCAAAGTATCCTCGGGGGACAGTGATTAGATATGGTCTCATGGTCCGAGGAACAAGTCACTATGTTTCTGACAATTGCAACTGTGAATTTTGTGATATGATAGTGTTGCAACAAACATCTGCGAAACAGTGTCCACTATCTCATTCTCCGATGAGATAGCTCCATTGTCAATTAGGTGTCAAAGAACCTTCATGGTCAGGAAACCTTTGACCATCCGTTGACCAATGAACTAGTTAGATAGAGGCTACTAGTGTAACACCCTCAGAATCGACCCTATGCAAGTTTCAGCGATTCCCGCCAAACCCGCATGGAAAAGATTCAAAGGTGCCCACCAGGCACTTTCGTGCGGGTGGAAAACGAAGTAATAACATTACACAACAGTCCTCGATGGGACCCACAGAACAGATATATATACAACAGCGACTCAAAGAGTCAAGAATACAGATATACAGAACAAAGATCCAAATCACCTTGAAAACGATAGAGAGTCCAGCTACGGACAAGATGCAAATGGGGCTAAGAGCCCTGAAGAATAACCAATGGCGTCCATAACCCTGCCCAGGCCAAGCCGGAAGGGTAACCCTGCTAACGACGTCGATCCCAAAACCTGCTTAAACAAAAAGGGGTGCCGACAAAGGGCAAAGGAAAAAAGAGAGAGCGGTCAGTACTGAGGCCAGTACACGGCGAGGCTAGAATTCGGCGGTCCTCGCCTACACAGGTATGGTGGACTGCAGCGGCAGCGCAGCATGCACTAAATAACCTATAGAGACTCGATATAAACGTCGGCTATCAGAGAGGGATAAGAAAGACCTATTCGGAACCAACCTGGTGCTACCATCGGACACCCATCCTGGTGTTTCCCCCTCGAGACCAAACGAGGAAGTCAACCGAGGAACTCACACAGTTGGCAGTTTTATTCATTCAGTTATCGTTGCAGCAATTACTAGTCAGGTATAGATAGTCATCCTGATATAATAAGCAGTGGGCACTTTTAGTTAACCATTCCGTTGTAGTTGCAACACTTACTAGTCAGATACAATTAGCATGAGATATCCCAAAACCCAGCAGTTGTTGGTACTTTTATTTAGCCATTCTGTTGTAGTTGCAATACTTACTAGTCAGATACAATGGTCGCAAGCGACAACCCAAACAAGCAATTGTTGGCAATTTTATTTAGCCATTCCATTATAGTGAAGCTGATTACTAGTCATTATAAAGTCAAATTTATAGCACTACTTTAGTTATAGTTGTCTATGATCGAGATACTGTGCTCCAAGTCGTCCATAACCGCGGACACGGCTTTCAGAAAGTTTTACCCTGCAGGGGTGCACAAATAGCAACACACACTCGATCAACCTCGGAAAAACCAAATCAAAACCCAACGAGGCTTTCACGACAAAGCAATCACAAGATTCAGAAATATTTCAGGGGGCCACCCCGCTGAGTACACCCGCAACGAAGTTAGCTGACTCCGAGACGGACTCAAGGTTTGGGTGGACGGTTGTAAACGACTGGGAACCCGAAAGTGTGACTGGGCTTGTCGATACCGCGAAATCGTGTCCCGATCCTAAACAGTACAGGTGCTCCTCGCACAATCGTAATAAAGCAGTAAAGCATGGCATAAGTACAGGAGAGTAAATAAAACCTCAAACTAGTTTGTGGCCCCAAGAAATAAGAATGAATCAAGCTCTGGCTCAGGGGGGTCCCATAATCCTCCCGGATGTGGATAGCGCGAATGTTCAAGGAACAGGTATCAAGTACTCGGGGTCCTACGGGACACAAGTGGACGGTTAAAAACCAAATAACATCTATTGCCCACCAGTGCCTCTGCATTTACCTACTTCAAATTTTAGTTATTAAACAATAAGTAAAGTTAAGATCATGTCCAACAATAAACATGCGGCAATACTCCAACAACTGTGGTACTTGACGACACGCAACGGCACTTGAGCAAGCGACTACGACGCGCAGGTCCAACTAGCTACCAAACAACAGGTAATAGGATGTGTCCAAGGCAATATAAGGCTGCAAGGGATATCACGGGTACGAAAACTAGAGCAACGCAACACAGATAGCAATAGATCAACAGGAGGGAATAAATACTATAAAAGTAAGATAGGTAGAAAGGGGTAGATGCTCGCCTGAAAACATTGCCGAAGGTTCATCCGAAGATCGGGTCGATACTCGCATCAACTCATCGGCCTAATCCGCGAAGAAGCAAAACACTAGCACAAACACCGGATGCACTATTTAATACTATGACAGAAGATCGGGCATGATGCATGCATGATGTATGACATGGCAAGATGCGATGCAACTAGGCCATATTAGGCGGAACCCGGGGTCCCGACAATTAATTAAACGGTTCAAGTTATTTATCTACCTCGCAAATTAAATGTTGTCTTAACAAGGCAAAAGATAGCACCGGTTCGCTACACGAATTTAAATGGGACCAATATACGACTAGATTTGCCCGCATATGGATCCCATATTTAATTATATGGTGAATCGGCATAAGGCCCCCAAACCACATGACAATATGCATGCGAATATGACAATTTAATATGCAACAAGTTTATATAAAGCATTTATAAAATAGGGGCTCGGGAAAAGGTTCACACATCGGGGTTCGGAAGATCTTGGTTCAGAGGGTTCGGGGTTCGGACTCAGGGTTCGACGGGGATCGGTCTCGCATCCGGGAAGGACTTGGTTCGGTGTCGGGGCGCATCGGATCCGCCCTGGTCGGTGCCGATCTTGTCGTCGAAGGCAAACTTGAGTGGATCGGGTTCCGGGGTCTTCGGATCCGTGAAGTAGATCTTGTCGCACGGTGTCCGGGGTAGACGAACTTGGCGTATTCGCGTCGGTGATCTTGGCGTTCGGGTTCTCGACGTGGCATCCGAGAAGAAGGTCTTGTTGCATCCGGGGTCGTCGGGTCATGTCGTCGGTTTTGTCGTCTCACGCGGAGATCTTGGCATCCGGGTCACGGCGTCTTCGGGTCCGACTCCGGGACGGAGAACTTGGTGTGCTGAGGGGATCTTCGGGTCATCGTCTCCAATTGTTGACGGTATTCTTGGTTTGGTGCCGGGGTGTCTTCAGGTACCGTGGATCCTGTACATCCTTGGCAGCGACACGATTACACACATACGAAAGGCTCATGGCACGAAACGGCAACAGATCGATCTTGGAAGCAACCATACAGGGGCACCCACAGCAGTCGTTGGTCAAGGCTAGACCCGGTGACACGCAGGAGGGGCAGGAAGAGTCGAGCCTGGCCACGGCACAGAGGAACGGCAACGCTGGCTCGCTGCAGCAGAGAGGAGGCGGGGAGGCGCGCGCCCGAGCGACGAAGGGCAGCGGCGACGGGCTCGACGCGGAGATGGACGCGGGGCCGGCCAGGCTCGCGCGGCGCGGAGGCAGACGCGGGGCTTCCAGGGGCGGCGGAGGACGCAGAGGAGGCGGAGGTTCGCGGTCGGTGGCGGGGAAGAGAGCCACGGCGCTACGAACGGTCATGGCGGCGGGGAGGAGCCCGACGCGGTGGCGGCCGGCTTCCTGGTGGCGTCGGGTGGAGGCAGGATGCGGCCGAGGCAAGGTCGCGCGCCAGCGCGGGAGGAGCGAGGCGCCCGGGTGGAGAGGTGGACGCAGAGGGGGAAGGGCCAATGGGGCGGCGGCCGACAGGGTGGAGGCAGGGTGGGGGCCGGTGAGGCGGGCCGGGTGAGAGGACGACGGGGGCGCAGCCCGGCGGCGACGAGGGAGAGCCAGGAAGGAGAGGCGGTCGGTGGCGGCGGTTGCTGCGGGACAGGGAAGGAGAGAGGCGGGGAGTGCGGCGCGAGGTTGGGGATGGAGGCGAGCAGGGAGAGAGAGGGCAGTGGGGCCGGGGTGGGGCCAGGGTGTGTGTGCTGTGTGAGGTTTCGGTGGGGGTGGGAAACAGGGGAAGTGGGAGTGGGGCCAGGAGGTGAGGTGGCGAGGGGTTAGGCAGGTGGTGGGCTAGGATAGGTTAGGGGGAAGGGAGAGGTGAGGTGTCGACCGGCTATTGGGTGGGGTGAGGTGGAGGGGGGCTGGGTAGGTTAGGTTGGGGTAGAAAAGGTTTTTGGGTAGGCTGATTTGTACTGGGGGTGGCCAACTGGGTCGGATCGGACCGGTTCGGCTGCCCCCTAAAAATAATATAAATTTTTATTTAATTTAAAATAAACTTTTGTAAGTAGTTTTTAGACAAATAAAAGACCCGGAAAAGCCCGACGCTTTAATTTGAAATTGAGACGAGGACTATTTAGAGAACCAAACTAGGCTTTTAGAAAATAGGTTTCGACAAACAAATGCATGATGACATGACGATGCTCAAATGCAATGTGGCATGATGACATGAGCATGCGGTCATGATGATGCAATGCACAAAAACAACGCGATTTTCTAGTAGTGGTTTTGCGGGATGCCACAATTCGACACCACTAACAATGGATCTCGCCCTCGAGATCCGCCTCATGGTACAGGGAAGAAGGCCGACGATCTGATCCTTCGCACTTCGTGTAGATCCTCGCGACACCACTAACAATGGTTCTTTCTCAGCTTGAAAAAGGCGACACCACCAACAAGGGTCGGGGCTCACGTCCATCGAGAGAACACTCCGGAGAAACAAAGGACGAAGGTAGAGGTATCCAAAAGATAAGGCGACCTCTATCTTCCACGGAATGAGTATAATTGCATCGATCCACCGACTCAATGTCCAAGAGCAAATGATAAGAGTAGTCGGATGGTGATCAGTCCATCGCGCACCCAAAGCATTACTCCGCACATGAATAGGACAATTATGCAACCAACTCTCGGAATCAGACTGAAGATCTCGACAAGCGAGGTTCGGAAACAAAGGAGTGATGCACACTCTGCATCGGATCTGGCGTAGATGATGTCGTCGCGTCGGAAAACACCGGAAGGCACAAACAAGGAACAAAGAATGGTACCACAGTAGACGGATTCCTCAGACAGCATGAACACCGGATGTTAGAACACCGTTATCAAAGGAGGAAGCGAAACCCTGAAGGTACGACGGAACCCAACCACGAGAAATCCTGGACTCGAAGAGAGAGAAGAGAGCGGATTCAAAACACGCAGAGGTGAGAGGAGAGCAGGAGAGGGGGAAGGAGTAAAATCAGCCTAATCAGAACTATCCAACCGATTTTTCAAAAATAGTTTTGACACTCTACTTCGGCTGTTAGCTAGGTTATCCTACTGGCTGGACTTGTGGGGTATCGCAACTGCTGAGCTCTGATACCACTCTGTAACACCCTCAGAATCGACCCTATGCAAGTTTCAGCGATTCCCGCCAAACCCGCATAGAAACGATTCAAAGGTGCCCACCAGGCACTTTCGTGCGGGTGGAAAACGAAGTAATAACATTACACAACAGTCCTCGATGGGACCCACAGAACAGATATATATACAACAGCGACTCAAAGAGTCAAGAATACAGATATACAGAACAAAGATCCAAATCACCTTGAAAACGATAGAGCGTCCAGCTACGGACAAGATGCAAATGGGGCTAAGAGCCCTGAAGAATAACCAATGGCGTCCATAACCCTGCCCAGGCCAAGCCGGAAGGGTAACCCTGCTAACGACGTCGATCCCAAAACCTGCTTAAACAAAAAGGGGTGCCGACAAAGGGCAAAGGAAAAATAGAGAGCGGTCAGTACTGAGGCCAGTACAAGGCGAGGCTAGAATTCGGCGGTCCTCGCCTACACAGGTATGGTGGACTGCAGCGGCAGCGCAGCATGCACTAAACAACCTATAGAGACTCGATATAAACGTCGGCTATCAGAGAGGGATAAGAAAGACCTATTCGGAACCAACCTGGTGCTACCATCGGACACCCATCCTGGTGTTTCCCCCTCGAGACCAAACGAGGAAGTCAACCGAGGAACTCACACAGTTGGCAGTTTTATTCATTCAGTTATCGTTGCAGCAATTACTAGTCAGGTATAGATAGTCATCCTGATATAATAAGCAGTGGGCACTTTTAGTTAACCATTCCGTTGTAGTTGCAACACTTACTAGTCAGATACAATTAGCATGAGATATCCCAAAACCCAGCAGTTGTTGGTACTTTTATTTAGCCATTCCGTTGTAGTTGCAATACTTACTAGTCAGATAAAATGGTCGCAAGCGACAACCCAAACAAGCAATTGTTGGCAATTTTATTTAGCCATTCCATTATAGTGAAGCTGATTACTAGTCATTATAAAGTCAAATTTATAGCACTACTTTAGTTATAGTTGTCTATGATCGAGATACTATGCTCCAAGTCGTCCATAACCGCGGACACGGCTTTCAGAAAGTTTTACCCTGCAGGGGTGCACAAATAGCAACACACACTCGATCAACCTCGGAAAAACCAAATCAAAACCCAACAAGGCTTTCATGACAAAGCAATCACAAGATTCAGAAATATTTCAGGGGGCCACCCCGTTGAGTACACCCACAACGAAGTTAGCTGACTCCGAGACGGACTCAAGGTTTGGGTGGACGGCTGTAAACGACTGGGAACCCGAAAGTGTGACTGGGCTTGTCGATACCGCGAAATCGTGTCCCGATCCTAAACAGTACAGGTGCTCCTCGCACAATCGTAATAAAGCAGTAAAGCATGGCATAAGTACAGGATAGTAAATAAAACCTCAAACTAGTTTGTGGCCCCAAGAAATAAGAATGAATCAAGCTCTGGCTCAGGGGGGTCCCATAATCCTCCCGGATGTGGATAGCGCGAATATTCAAGGAACAGGTATCAAGTACTCGGGGTCCTACGGGACACAAGTGGACGGTTAAAAACCAAATAACATCTATTGCCCACCAGTGCCTCTGCATTTACCTACTTCAAATTTTAGTTATTAAGCAATAAGTAAAGTTAAGATCATCTCCAACAATAAACATGCGGCAATACTCCAACAACTGTGGTACTTGACGACACGCAACGGCACTTGAGCAAGCGACTACGACGCACAGGTCCAACTAGCTACCAAACAACAGGTAATAGGATGTGTCCAAGGCAATATAAGGCTGCAAGGGATATCACGGGTACGAAAACTAGAGCAACGCAACACAGATAGCAATAGATCAACAGGAGGGAATAAATACTATAAAAGTAAGATAGGTAGAAAGGGGGAGATGCTCGCCTGAAAACATTGCCGAAGGTTCATCCGAAGATCGGGTCGATACTCGCATCAACTCATCGGCCTAATCCGCGAAGAAGCAAAACACTAGCACAAACATCGGATGCACTATTTAATACTATGACAGAAGATCGGGCATGATGCATGCATGATGTATGACATGGCAAGATGCGATGCAACTAGGCCATATTAGGCGGAACCCGGGGTGCCGACAATTAATTAAACGGTTCAAGTTATTTATCTACCCCGCAAATTAAATGTTGTCTTAACAAGGCAAAAGATAGCACCGGTTCGCTACACGAATTTAAATGGGACCAATATACGACTAGATTTGCCCGCATATGGATCCCATATTTAATTATATGGTGAATCGGCATAAGGCCCCCAAACCACATGACAATATGCATGCGAATATGACAATTTAATATGCAACAAGTTTATATAAAGCATTTATAAAATAGGGGCTCGGGAAAAGGTTCACACATCGGGGTTCGGAAGATCTTGGTTTAGAGGGTTCGGGGTTCGGACTCAGGGTTCGACGGGGATCAGTCTCGCATCCGGGAAGGACTTGGTTCGGTGTCGGGGCGCATCGGATCCGCCCTGGTCGGTGCCGATCTTGTTGTCGAAGGCGAACTTGAGTGGATCGGGTTCCGGGGTCTTCGGATCCGTGAAGTAGATCTTGTCGCACGGTGTCCGGGGTAGACGAACTTGGCGTATTCGCGTCGGCGATCTTGGCGTTCGGGTTCTCGACGTGGCATCCGGGAAGAAGGTCTTGTTGCATCCGGGGTCGTCGGGTCATGTCGTCGGTTTTGTCGTCTCACGCGGAGATCTTGGCGTCCGGGTCACGGCGTCTTCGGGTCCGACTCCGGGACGGAGAACTTGGTGTGCCGACGGGATCTTCGGGTCATCGTCTCCAATTGTTGACGGTATTCTTGGTTTGGTGCCGGGGTGTCTTCAGGTACCGTGGATCCTGTACATCCTTGGCAGCGACACGATTACACACATACGAAAGGCTCATGGCACGAAACGGCAACAGATCGATCTTGGAAGAAACCACACAGGGGCACCCACAGCAGTCGTTGGTCAAGGCTAGACCCGGTGACACGCAGGAGGGGCAGGAAGAGTCGAGCCTGGCCACGGCACAGAGGAACGGCAACGCTGGCTCGCTGCAGCAGAGAGGAGGCGGGGAGGCGCGCGCCCGAGCGACGAAGGGCAGCGGCGACGGGCTCGACGCGCAGATGGACGCGGGGCCGGCCAGGCTCGCGCGGCGCGGAGGCAGACGCGGGGCTTCCAGGGGCGGCGGAGGACGCAGAGGAGGCGGAGGGTCGCGGTCGGTGGCGGGGAAGAGAGCCACGACGTTGCAGACGGTCATGGCGGCGGGGAGGAGCCCGACGCGGTGGCGGCCGGCTTCCTGGCGGCGTCGGGTGGAGGCAGGATGCGGCCGAGGCGAGGTCGCACGCCGGTGCGGGAGGAGCGAGGCGCCCGGGCGGAGAGGCGGCCGCAGAGGAGGAAGGGCCAACGGGGCAGCGGCCGACGGGGTGGAGGCAGGGTGGGGGCCGGTGAGGCAGGCCGGGTGAGAGGACGACAGGGGCGCAGCCCGGCGACGACGAGGGAGAGCCAGGAAGGAGAGGCGGTCGGTGGCGGCGGTTGTTGCGGGACAGGGAAGGAGAGAGGCGGGGAGTGCGGCGCGAGGTTGGGGATGGAGTCGAGCGGGGAGAGAGAGGGCAGTGGGGCCAGGGTGTGTGTGCTGTGTGAGGTTTCGGTGGGGGTGGGAAACAGGGGAAGTGGGAGTAGGGCCAGGAGGTGAGGTGGCGAGGGGTTGGGCAGGTGGCGGGCTAGGAAAGGTTAGGGGGAAGGGAGAGGTGAGGTGTCGACCGGCTATTGGGTGGGGTGAGGTGGAGGGGGGCTGGGTAGGTTAGGTTGGGGTAGAAAAGGTTTTTGGGTAGGCTGATTTGTACTGGGGGTGGCCAACTGGGTCGGATCGGCCCGGTTCGGCTGCCCCCTAAAAATAATATAAATTTTTATTTAATTTAAAATAAACTTTTGTAAGTAGTTTTTAGACAAATAAAAGACCCGGAAAAGCCCGGCGCTTTAATTTGAAATTGAGACGGGGACTATTTAGAGAACCAAACTAGGCTTTTAGAAAATAGGTTTCGACAAACAAATGCATGATGACATGACGATGCTCAAATGCAATGTGGCATGATGACATGAGCATGCGGTCATAATGATGCAATGCACAAAAACAACGCGATTTTCTAGTAGTGGTTTTGCGGGATGCCACAACTAGGCACTTGGGTTTGTTTATATATCACACCAATGTTTCCTTATTGATATATTTATAGCATGGTATAAAAATATTATGAACTAATAGAATGTTTTTAATAAACTCCTTTATTATTTGCCTCTAGGGCACATTTCCTTCAGTTTCCCACTTGCACTAGAGTCCAAATAATCTAGTTGCATTGCTACTAATCATAAACCATATCTCATATGCGTTTATCGATCATGGTGCTCATGGAGGACTTACTTGTCCTAAATTTGTTTTACCGGATTCGTAAGGTACTATTTTGCAAATCATTAATGTAACCTATTTGAAATTAACGCCAATTATCATATAATGTACCTTTAGAATTTTGGTAAAAAAGTGAGACTTTCGTTTTCTAGTATATACTAGCTGAATGCTCGTGCGTTGCCACGACACTTTAGTTTTTTTCATTGTTGATGTTGTTATTCATATACACATAATCCTTGTACAAATTAAACATGTAAATAAAATGATGTTCACATTATTTTAGAAAATAAAATCTGAATGCACGTCAGAATTATGACATCATCATCATAAGCACTCCATAATCTTGATACTCCATAAATTTGCTTTGCTATATTTTTCCTAGGGTTGAAAACCCTTCTTCCCTTTTCTTGTTTTATTTCCCAAAAATCTTAAACTGTACACTCACATAGGCTACTGTCTATATGTCCATTTTTTAACTATAATTTGTATGAACTTCTAAGAAGCATTTTTTTTTTAGCCTCAACACTGAGTTATAAGAGTAGTATTACAAACACACGGAGACGCACACCACACTCAACGCACACACACCCTCCTATGCACATGCAACAACTACACCTACAACTCAGATCACACGCCATTCAAGAGACTTCTGAAGCCGCTGACTCCGTGAACGCCGGGTACGTCGTCCTCCCTGTGGTTCAAAGCGTGCTGAGGTAAACCTGGTGCGACACCACAAATTCGTCCCCGTGGGGAATTGAACCTGGGTGGGTTGGGTGGCCACCGCTAGCCCCAACCACTGAGCCAGAGGCTCATTCGCAAGAAGTATGTTAATATGCGTGCATTTCTCAACCAATCATTAATTCGGAAATTGTTAGTCCTCGGGATGCTAGAAAGCATGATGCTTCTTTTCACATTTGAAATCACAATATGAACCATAAAACACTCTTGGAAAATAAACTGGCTGCATTTTCAGTAAGATGAAAACATAGTTTAGATTCGCATGTGCAACTAAAGATTAACCAGTCTAGCTCCTATAGCGTAGACACCGCAATTGTTGCATCGAGTTATCTATTCTCCTCCCATGCTTAGAATCCGTAGGGTTTCCCCTACACACACAACAACACCAGCCGAGCAGGAATACAGAAATATAGGAAGTACATTCGTCTGTCTAGCCACAGAGGAAGAACGACAAGCCACCATGCTCTGCTCTGCTACCTGCTCATGGGTTTTACACTACTCAACCTGAGGCTGCAGGTTCAGAGAGCACATCGGTACACAACTATCGACATGTTGGAACGGCGTACTGCCATATAGTTTCCCAATGATCTCTCCAATTTCAACAAATTAGCCGGCAGATATTTTTGAAAGAGTATCTATTTCTACAAATTATGTATGTAACCGGCGTACTGTCGAAGTCTCAAATTCTGCTACAGTACACTATAGCACTGCCCGAAACAAATAGGGTCTGGTCATCAAACTATTACTTGCTAGGACAATTTTAATTCTCTAGACAGCCTAACAACAACCATCTTAAGTGCAGTGTATGAACACATCAACAGCGAAGGAATTTCTCCTCTGTCAATCGTGTTCCTCCTAGCCCATAAAAGAAATATTGAGGGTGAGAGGAATAGCAGGCCACACGAAACCCATCAAATGAGAAACACCACTTCTCATAAAAGGAACATTTAGGGTAGAAAAGAAGGTATCTGTCTTTCTTGTATGTCACACTACTCATTCATTAGAGGTACCACTTCTCTAGGTACCAGAACGACCCAACCATTCTTTCTTTCAATCTGAATCGCTTTTTCATATCCTTACATTCATACTGAAAATAAGTAAAAAAAGACCTCGAGCGGGTGCAGAACATGTCATGTGACCTTCTCTGTCACATCGTCCAGTTCGTGTGCTCTCGTGATGTCCCAAAACCCCCAAACTTGGAACAGAAGATTAGCCATGGCTAGGTTGGAGTATCTAGCGGGAATGACAGATTAGAACGCGAAGTACAGAACAACAAATCAGTAATTTTAGGCACGTGGTCGTTACATTCAAACCACGCCTGAAGATTGGAGTTCTCTTCTCCGGCGGTGGCACGGAAGACGGTGTTAGGCTGGGTCGTAGAGGTGTTGCAGGGTGAGATAGGGCAGGGAATCGGGCGAGGTTGGACGGTCGATGTCACGGCGCAACATAGTGGCGAGTTTTTTCAATCGATGCCCCAGCACAGTGGAGGGCGAGGCCGGAGTATAGATACGTTCTCCCTCTCCCAGCTGTCGACCCGACCCCGACCTCCTCCCGCGATTTCCGCGCTACCCCGCTCGATCCCGTCGCCATCATCCTCTCTGCTCGATCTCGCCAGCCCCAGCCCCAGCCCGCCAGTTCGTCGGTCGCTTGCTCTGTTCCCGTGCCGAAGCGCGGCATCCGTCACCGTTCCCCGCCGCCAGCGGCTCAACATGCAGAGAGGAGGCGCCACTCGCCTGAGCCGGTACGGACTACGGAGAGGAGACGGCGGCGAGCGGCTGCGGCCCGCCCGCCTGAGCCGGTGCGGACTGTGGAGAGGAGATGGCTGCGAGCGGCCGCGGTGAGGATAAGGAAAGGGAGGCAGGGAGGAGCAACACGACGACTTGACCATCGTTTTTTTTCTGGGTGAACAGATCACTTGGCGGTGGCAGCTGCATGTAATATGTCTAAAATCGCAGGGGCAAAACCGTCCAACGAAAAATCGGAACCAAAATCAAAGGTGCGGACGAACCTACCTGTGTGTAAATTAGTAGATAGATACAATGATGATCTACCAATCAATTGGATTTTCAAGATATCATGTATAACTATAAACACACTTAGTCGAAAATTGAACTTTCTCCAGACCAAAATTATACTTGCTAATTCTGAAGTATCCTTATACTTCTAAATCTTTATATTTTCAATCCAAGTGCAACACTTGCAACTTTGATTATGACCATGCTTCCTGTGCGCTATACTTAACTCTGATTCAGTTGTTAACTCGTCAATCCTTCTAGAATATTTATTCTTCATAACTAAGAACATGGGTCATATTATGTCTAATTTAACTTAAATGATCCAATCATTTCTAATACCCAGAACGTTGTTCACCATATGTCAATCACATATTCAAGAACACTGTTATTATCCCACTCAAATACATCATAAATATTTGATATTTCAGGATATCACTCATCTCCCACTCAAATATGTCAAACACATATTCTATTGGGAAAACTCCTTAGCTCCCACTCAACTTAAAAACTTTCTAGACAATCTTGGAAAATCCAAAATTCTTTGATCTTTCATCAAATCGAGAATTTTCTTATTACAAGACTTCAACCATTCCTGATTGATCGAATCCTGCCTATTGTATCAATTACAACCTTTCTCTTCATACTCTTGAGGACTTTGCAGTTTTGAACAGTCCTTGCCCAATTTCCAAAATTGGACTTATCTGCTGATTCAATCCAATAGACAATAAGTATTTGTTAGAACGTCTTTATGACAAATCAATCCTTTATGTCTTCCCTTTAATCTTCATTTCCATCCTTTCAACCTTGCAGTTTAGTGGGAAGGATTAAGTAAATTCCCTTACTTAATGAGATCAAGTAACCTTTACTTCATAATCTCAAATGTTACTTAATTTGGGATTTCATGACTCTAAGTCATTTCTTGTACTTAGGTCCATCAATCTTTCTTTGTAGTTCATAGGTATGTCTTTCTCCAATAATAAGTCAAGTGAATCAAGAATGAAATTCTGCAAGGGGCAGAATGAAATCTTGAATCCTACTTCTTTAAAGTATTTGTTGAATCATTTATGATCACATCATTATGGTTTCCCTCTATTTTTAAAGTATATTTCCAAAACATATTCTGTGTTACGTTCTTAACAATTCAGAGTCAAGGTCAAACCTTTTATGCTTACACTTATGTCCTTCCACTAACTGACATGGTTATACCCTACGGGTACACAACATTAGTATACCTGGTCCGGCCCAAGGAAGGCCCACGAGAACATACGCGGCCTGCGGAGACTTTCGGGTGGCCCGGGCCCATGAAACCTTCGGATCCTTGGAGAACAAGACAAGAGTAGATAGAATTTCAAAGGGGTAAACCCTAATCTATAACCGACTCGGCCTGAGGCCCGAGACCTGCCTATCTATATAAAGTCTAGGAGTACACGGCAAGGACGACGACTCATACTCATCGCATACACACCTCCACGCCAGATTGCATCTGCGCACCCCTATAACTTTCGGTTCCGCCGTAATCAAAAGCAAACAAGCAGGAGTAGGGTTTTCCCTTCGGGGGCCTGAACCTGGGTAAACTTCGTGTCCCCTTGTTGCTTGTTTGCTAACCGTTCCACGATCTCCAGCATCCCCATATTCTCCAAAACCCAAGTCCATAACAATGGGAACTGGGGGCGCTGATTGTGCGATCGTGACGGTCCCAACCAAAGCGATCTACAACTCCTCGGCGACGGAGATCCACCTCCTCTTCGGCGCTTTAGACTTCACCACCCACTCGCCAGCCACCATGAAGGATTTCGAGCCCGTAGGCGATGGGCTCGAGATCCTGTTTGGGAGCTTCTGCTTCCAGGTGGGGCAGACCGACACTCTCCGCCTCCTAGAGCGGGTGACGCTGCCATCCATCAGGCCGCTTCATGGGCCCTGCATCCTAGCGTGTTACGCATGTCGGCTCTGACAGACAAGTCATACGACAGCAGCAGCTGCAACTCAGATCTGTGTGGCCCTCCATCAGACGAAGGAACCTACGGTTCCAGATCCGAAAGATGTGGCAGCAGCGATCCAATCCGCGAGCGCTATCAGTGCTCCGTGGTTATCCAAAGCGATGTGGAGCAACCACCAGGTTCAGGTGCCCACGTACCACCACCCAACCCACAGGGTGGAAACGGTGGAAACAGGGGCAACCTCCCCTCCAGCCAAACGAAGGTGATGCTAACGCCTACCAGAAGATCAACCTCAACGAGGATGGATGGTGCCAGGCATGCGAAGCCGTGGCAGGCAATAGGATCTTGCTTGTGAATGCTTCACGGGATCTACTGATGGCATACCACCTGCTCCTCATCGGCGAGCATAACCGGCAGGTGAAGATGCAGGAGGACCTCGACAAACGCAAACAGGTGGCCTCGGAGTCCAGCGCGCGGCGAGCTGCGCTCTCCGCCGCTGGCGGCTCCAGCTCGCATGGCAACTTTGCCAACAAGCATTACTCTCGCACAGAGCACATGGACCCCACCGCACGTCGCGAGGTCACTAGAACCCTCAACGTGTCCTTCATGGAGATAGACGTCAACGGCAGCGTCGTATCGAAGACACCGCATGCTGCGATCATGGTAGCCGCCACGTACCTCGCATCCCATCCACCTCTGGTGGGGGACCCTAAGAGGGCTATGCACAAGTCCGCGCTAGCCGGACTTGGACTCGTCGGAGCTGCGCTCCACTATGAAGCTCCTGCGGAGCCAAAAAATAAAGTTGCGGTCAGATTCAACCGCAGCCCCACACCTTCATCCGATGAAGACGAGCATGATCTAACTTCATGTCACAAGATCCTAAGACGTTGCAGCAGCGCCTACGACGCTCGAAACGACCTGGCTAAGCGCAAGGTCGACAAGGCACGCGCCAAACGCGCGTGCTCAACCAATCCGAAGAGGATGATGATGGAGAGCTATGCGGAGCCCGATGCTTCAGCAGATCTGTTCGGCGAACACGAATGCCAAAAAATTGCAAGCTCCCTTCAGAGACTCCGAAGTTTGATGGGACGCAGGAACCGAAAGCCTGGCTCAGTGCCACCTCTCATGCTTCAAGCTGCACGGTGGCAACAGGGATACCGCCATGCAATGCCTTCAGCTACAGCTGACAGGCGCAGCCCGAATCTAGCTCAGCAGCCTGTCCTCAGGCTCCATCCGAAGCTTGGAGGAGCTAGCCTATAGTTTCATCTGAAACTTCAAGGGCACCAGCAAGAGGCTAGCCTCGATCGAGGAACTACGGGTCTGCACCCAACGAACGGGAGAATCCATTCGCTCGTACATACTGCGATGGTACAACATCAAGAACTCCACTGCGCACATCTCTAAGGAAAGGACGATCGACGCCATCAAGGACGGTGTCAAACGTCTAGACTTCAAGGAGGAACTTGGGCGCATCAAGCCCAAGACGCTCGACCACCTTATGGACATCGCCAACAGGTGGGAAGATGGCGAGGACTCCATCCACCGAACACATTCGGATGACGAGGATGACTACGGCCGCAGGCGTGAACGCCGTAGCAAGCGAAGGTCGCGCGTCTACGACGATCGTGGCGGACCCGATATGGTTGCGGCTGGCTACGCCGACTGTCGCAATGACAGCAATCGCAGCAGCGAAGGATACCGCAGAGGCAACTTCCATGACGGAGGGCGCCCCACACAAACGTGGCAATGTCACAACCGCCACAACGAACCCTCGGTATACGACAAATTGTCTGGCCCTTGCACCATCCACTGCGACAAACAAACTTTGTCCTTTCTGGGTATTAGTTTGGTATTTGTGTTCATAGTATTACTAAGAACTCACTACAAGTACTTACTATTCGCAACGATCTTGAACTTTCGAAATCTCTAGAAACTTGAGATTGGCATATCTCGTATGCTGCTATTTCCGCGAATCTTTGGATGTTCCTTATGTTTCATTGAGTGTTTACGATTTCAATCTCCAACTCTAATATCTAATGTTAATCTCAGTGGAATTTATTTTAGACCATATGTATCTTATACATCATGATTATGTTGCATTAAACATATCAAAACTATTTGATTAGTCCAATCACCATAATTTGTGAAACTATTTTTCACAAGTCCTTATATTGCCATTAACTTGAATTCGAAGTCACTTGGATCAAATAGCTAAGACTTTGATATTCTTGTTAATTCTATATCTAACTTGATTATGAAAACCTTTGAACAATTCGAACCATTTCAGATTTACACTTGGATATCTCTTGGCAATTCTTCATTATTTATAAACACTTTATTATCATATGGATTAAGGACTAGAATAACTCATTTGTAATTTCAGTGTGAATCATAAAAGAAATCATTCATAGAAAAAGGAACAACTGATTATTTCTCATTAATAAGAATAACCATCTCGCAATAAGCAAGACACACTTGCACGATTCACAAACTCAGTTACAAAGCTTTTATTGAAATCTTCTAATCCTAATGATAAACTTCGAGGAAAGGAGTGCTTTTGGTTTTCAACTAGATTTCTTGCCGTCATCACGCCATCAAGGCCTCGTTCCATCCATAGCTCACGCAGAGGATCCTGGTTTCAAGTAAACCAGAGGTAAGTATCCAATACTTAAAACTGCATAAGTGTTTTATGGAAATATTTATAATTTTTTATATCAACATATACCTTCTCCGTTGACGTCGTTCTCAGCTTTGGGTTTGACCTTGATAGTCCTTATCTTGGCTATGACCTTGAGAAAGGTATTCGGAATCCCTGTCACGATAAAGTCCTTAAAGATGTCCTTGTAACTGGGGGAAGCAAACGCAACACCCCATCTATTGCAAGGCCTTCAGTCAACATGTCACCTATAGAATCCTTAAGACGTTCATGGAGCCTTTCCATGGTGTCCAGGTGGCTATCGAAGCTAGAGTTCTCTTCCATCTTTATGGAGACAAACTCCTATATGTACTCATACTTCACGCATCTTGCCTCGACTGCAAACATACTCTCCAATCCACCGAGCATATCATATGTGTCGATTTCATGAAAGGGTATTCTCAAGCCAGGTTCCATTGCATGGATCATGGTGTACTTGACTATCATAAAAGTCTCTCGGCGGTCGTGAAGATTCGCATCTTCATTTCTATCGGAGTCATCGGGGAAATTTTCCAGGGGTTCACGAAGGACATAGATAAGACCGTTTTCTATGAGGATCCTTCTGAGACGTTGGTACCAGTCGGTGAAATTCGACCCATCTAGCTTAAGTTTCTCCCCGTCCATGAATGGACCAAAGAAGTTGCAAAGTGAGGGGATGGCCATTGTCCACAAGATATTTGCAAAAAGACTTAGACTAAGTTCATAATTAGGAGTCAAATTTGTAATCACATTAACAAACATGGTCCCACTTAAATCGTCATACCTAACAATAGTTTATGTGACTACACGATCCCTTTACACCACATCATCCCCGATCGTCATGGCCTTTGATGCGGCTGCTAGGATAGACATTATCCAATGTCAATCACATCATCCATGTGACTCATGCTCGATCTTTCGATCTCTTGTGTTCCGAGGCCATGTCTACACATGCTAGGCTCGCCAACTATAACTAGTGTGTATTGCAGTGTAACTTTTCTTACACCCACTGTATGCGAACGTAAGTATGTCTGACACCCGACCGTCACGACCTTCCTCATACCGATGCCTCGTACCGAAGAACTTTCTTCGTGGTGCACACACTAGGGGAACACTATCATTGGAATTAATTTAGGGATCATCCTATTTAGATGCTACCATTGTGGATCTAATACTATCACTCAAAAAACAGGATGCACACAAAGATTAAATCATATATAATCAAAATGTGACGTGACATGGTTGTCTTCTTACTCCATGATCTCCATCAGGTGCTCTGGCATGATCTCTATCAGGCCACCAGTTGTGCTCCAAGTCCATGATGCCACCGGTCTTGTCGTTCATCATCACGATGACTATTACTATACTACTTAGCAATAGAAACTGTAAACTACCTTACCTTGTTCACAAATTTAACCATATCACATCACAAAGCCCTCCTTGCAACATAAAGTTAGACACCTTGCAGATTTTACGCGGTTGTTAAGGCTTTTGCAATAGAACGCTTCTACCTACGAACTTCCAACCACAACATGGATACAATAGTTGTTTATACTACACCCCTTTCGGGGCCTTCCTTTGTAGATGCTATATCAACTACTGTGAGAGAGACAGACACCCGTGAGGCACTTATACGGTACAAGTCGTATGTCAAGCATGGAACCAATCTCGCGTAAGAGTACGCGTAAGGTCGGTCCGGGCTGCTTCATCTCACAGTACCGCGATATAAACAAATACACGTGGGAATGTAACAACTATAGTATCAATGCCCACACTTCTACATGTGTCTATTCCGTACTATCATACTACGCATAGATCAGGCTCTGATACCACTATTGGGGTTCGGTGCAAAAAATCAAAAAAAATTGCTATGTGGGAAACCCCGAAAGCCCAAGATCTATCTACTAGTAATGCAGTAACGGACGAAGACATTGGTAACGTACCCTTTAAGACTGAGAGAGTGTTGCGCTCATGCAAAAGCGTGGTTGATATAGTCGTACTCGTCCGACCTCAAGTTCGTGAAGATCCTCGCAAGTCACCCCTTGTCCTGGTCCTCGCACGATGGCCCGGAAGCTTCAATAGTCCCATCGAGTTGCCACAGGCATATGGTGCAAGACAACGACTCCCGTCCTACGATCCCGTGAGGTTGTGGAAGTAGACCTCCTGGCTAGAATCCCGGCAGCGCAACGACATACCGCGGAAGAGAACCCCTTGCATGTACAGTCCAGACTTGCGACCGCACAATAGCAGAGGCAACTTTAGAGAGAGAGGGGAGTATTCCAACCAAAGGGAATATCTCAATTTATTGTATATTCAATCCCACCCATAGGCACCTCCTTATATAGGATAAGGGAGGGGTGCCCCCACTCTTAGGTGCCCCATGTGGGACTAAAGGTAAAGGGAAAAGGGGCAAAATTCGTCCCAGCTGGATGGGCCAATTTCCAGCCCAATAGGCAAAACAGAACAGTAGCTAGAGGCGATGCCTGGCCGGGTGGGCCTTGTTGCGCCCACCCCGTGCCTACCAACCTCCCCGCCCGGCAGCAGCGACCAGCGCCCCGAGGCTAGTCCAACACGCGCCCTCACGGCCCACCTGGTAGCCTGGGTGGGTTGGCAACACAGCGGGCCACAAGCGGCAGCATCAGCGGCACTCTGCAACGCACTCTCGGGTGGGCCGGCTGCGGCCCACCACACGCCCGCGCGCCAGATGGTGCCAGCGGCACCTGGCCTGGCTAGGCCGGCCCGCTTGCGTGGTTCCGCGAGTGGTGGCTAGTAGGATGCCGCCCTGTGTGGCGATTGCTATCCGCCGCACTTGGGTTTAGTCAAACCAACCCATCTGCTGTTTTTCTGTATTTTTGCTTGCAGTCTTTCTCCTAAGCCAATTCGCTCTAGGGATATGTTTTAATATGAAATTTTCTTTTATAAATTTTAATTTAAATATTATTTAGAATATATTAATTCACAATTAACATATAATAAATGTATATTTAAATTCTCATTTATCTAAAACTCCTTTCAGTCCTTTTCCTTCTTTCTCTCTCCGAACAACTTCGGATTTCCCTAGAAAAATTCTGGTTCCTCTCTCTCTATCTCTTTTAGGATTCCTTCTTAGAGGTAGATCTCTAAACATCGTAATGCCCTTAAGCGTGCGTCCCTATGGTTCGGGAATGTCATAGACATGATATCTATCAATGATCACAGAGGTAGCCGAGATGCACATGTGACCCCTATGACACTCACGGTTCTCCATTGTTTTTTAACCTGAAACAATATGTGTTATGTTCCTTTTGTATCTGTGAT
The DNA here is from genome assembly GCA_916181665.1 of Avena sativa. Lineage (NCBI taxonomy): Eukaryota > Viridiplantae > Streptophyta > Magnoliopsida > Poales > Poaceae > Avena > Avena sativa. The sequence goes on along the minus strand of OV702283.1, from coordinate 145,549,908 downwards.
ACTTATATTGTCCGACATTTGATCATCGACATCTCCATGTCGGGTTAGATCTCGTTATCGATAATGCTACTTTAAACTCGTATCGATAAGTAATATTCCATGACCTAGTCACATGTTGCACAACATATTTGATATAACTTTTCTGAGTGGTCCCAAAGTATCTTCCATTACACGGATGTACAAATCCTTTTCTTGACACATACGCCTCTCAACATGTTCCTCCGGATACCCAATGACACCCTTATGATCACATTTTCACAGAGTAACATTAAATGCCATCAAAGTATCCTTGGAAGACAGTTGAAAGGATACAAATGTCGCCTAGAGAGGGTGAATAGGCGATTAAAACTTTTCGAGAGTGGCTCAACAAAGGCGGAATTAAACTAGCATTTACTTTGTTAAGCATAAAACCTAGAACTATCTAGGGTTCACCTATGTGCACCAACAACTTATGCTAAGAAAGTCAAACAACTATGTGATAGCAAGATATAGATTACTTCAAGCACGAAGGCTGTCACAAAGTAAAGTGCATATGTAAGAGCTCGGGTATAGAGATAACCGAGACACGCGGGGACGGCGATATTTTACCGAGTTCCTCCCAACATGGAGTGTGTCTCGTTTGGAGAGGGGGTGGTATCAAACCACCAACTCCATAAAAGGCCTCCCTTATTCTCCGGTGAATCTCACCCCAACGGGATCGATCCACACTTCCACTATCGATGCACTTGTCCGTGGCAAACCGGAACCTCTCACAAGGTTGGGGCACTTCTCCACAACTTAATTGGAGGCTCCCAACAAACGCCACCAAGGCCACAACCTTCAACACCAACAAACCGTCTAGGGTTCCAAGAACCCAAGAGTAAAAAGCTTCTCAACTTTCACTCACCAAATCCTCCGGGGAGAACTCAAACCGATGCACCAAATGCAAATGGCAAGAACACAAGTACTGCTCAAATCCTTCTCTCCCAAATTCCACCAAAGCTACAAAAGCTTGTGGGGGAATAAGAGAGGAAGAACAATGGAGGAAATCCATAAAAGACTCCAAGATCTAGATCCTAAGATGTTCCCCTCACTTAGAGGAGGGATGGATTGGTGGGATTGTAGATCTAGATCTCCTCTTTCAAATCCCTAAAGTATATGCAAGAATCAAGGGAAGGATTGAAGGGGGAGCAAGATAAAGAGGGTCAAGAATGAAGGAGAAAGCCTGTAAAACTCTAGCGGAGATATTGGGGAATAAGGGCCCCTTTTTATAGGCCCATAGATTTCTGACCGTTTTCTGCCCGTTGGGGAAAAGTCGGACCGGTGACTCCGGTCTACACCGGAGACTCCGGCCCAACCTCCGGACAAGCCTCCGGACCACCTATTAGACTGTCCCAGGCTGAATTCTGGAGCCCCCTCCGGGGACTCCAGGGGACACTCCGGACAACACCGGAGACTCCGGTCCCTGCAGACCGGAGACTCCGGTCTGGACCAAATAAGAGGCAAACTTCAAATGGCGATATCTAGAGTTTGGAAACTCCGATTGACCCGAAACCAATTTTGTTGGAAAGAGGACAACAAAAGCTACCCAACAAAAATTGAAAATATTGGATACCACCAAGAGAGAACATTTCATGTATTATAATGTGAGGTACCTCTCTTGGTGAGAAACCGGAAAAACCTCAAAGATTAAAAACGCAATATGACATAAAAGGGAAATCCGTTTTTGATGAACTAGAGCTTGTTATGAATATTACCACAAGCTCTAGAACCTCACATCGATAAGATCCAAATAACAACCAAGAAAGGATGATGCTAGGTATGCAAAGGTTTGAGCTCTTTCTGAAAGATATGATCGAGTTACTCACTTGAGAGCCCCTCTTGATAGTACGGTTGTCTATCCTATAAACCAGTCTCCCCAACTAACACCACGAGACCGGTAAGAAAGAAACCCTATCAAGATCATACCTTTTCCTTGTGCATATTCCACTTGATCTTGATGTATACGATCTTGTCCTTCTCAAGATGGAACACATTTCTTGATTACGCTTGCACGCACTCGCTTGATGAAGACTTGCAAGTTGCTCCGCCATATGACATGGGAAAACCTTTACTTTGACCTTGTCTTCATCGATCCATGATCAGATGAATTATATCTTCTTCTTCAAGACACCCTTGCAATAGGATCAACTCACACATGACCAAACTGTGGATCACTCTTTGAACATCTTGGTCATCACTTGATCCTCTTCACTTTCTTCTTCTCCAAACCTTGAAGCCAAGATATGGTTCAAGCATTGCCTATGGACAATTCCTACAAGTACAACTTGATACAAGCATTAGTCCATAGAGATTGTCATTAATTACCAAAACCACACATGGGGGCCCACATGTTCTTTCAACCGTGATTAGATATGGTCTCACAGTCTGAGAAACAAGTCACTATGTTTCTGACAATTGCAACTATGAACTTTGTGATATGATCATGTTGCAACAATCATCTGTGGAATGGTGTCCACTATCTCATTCTCCAATGAGATAGCTCCATTGTCAATCAGGTGCCGAAGAACCTTCATGGTCAGGAACCCTTTGACCATCCGTTGACCAATGAACTAGTTAGATAGTGGCTACTAGGGACTTGAGTTTGTTTATATATCACACCTATATCAATGTTTCCTTATTGATGTAGTTATAGCATGATATAAAACTATTATGAACTAATGGAATGTGTTTAATAAACTCCTTTACTATTTTCCTCTAGGGCACATTTCTTTCACTTGAAACTATCACATGTGACAACAAGTATGATAAAGAGGTGGTTTGAAAAAACATGAAACAGCTAGACGAGCCTCTTTGGAAGACCGTTGGGCGTGATCAAGCGGAATACATACAGAACATAGTGTTAGTGCATATGTTATAGTATGTCTTATTATTTGCTATAGAGATTACAATGTGTAATAGGTATTGTTATGGTATAAATGTAATGATGACAATGTTCCAAGTTATGAATAAAATTATGTTACTGTTTTATTCCTTATGTGTGCCTGCGTTTTAATCTGCTATGAAATATAAATTCCTACTGTTCACACATAAAATAGCTCAATGCAAAAGAGTGGAACATGAAAAACTATAATGATGAGTACACCCTTATGGAAATAGGCTGATTACGAAAACCGTTGCCAAGAATAACCCTTATCAGTGACAGGTTTCACTCGGTTGCCATAAAGTCTTCACATCAATATCGAGTAGATGGCAACATAACATTTTTCTGTTGCCGATGGGTTTTTGACCCTTGTCCATAGCATCGCTCCATACTAGTGTTCTTGTAACAATTTGTAGGTATATAAAAACATTGTAGAGTACCATGCAACGTTTTCTATGTAAAATAATCTTCACTTTAGTGGGTACCTTAAAACTCTAAAGCTTGCGCTACACAGGATTGATCTTAGGTGCACATTTTGGATGTGTCTATTGGGTCCCAATAGTGTGCAATTGAAAAACGATATTTTGGATATTCCCCATTTCTTACAAGTGCAAGTTAGCAGCAGTTTCCAAACTTTAGAAGGAGGCATGCAACAAAAGGCCGTAGAAGTATAGTTTAACTATAAAAATTTATCAAAAAGTGTTCACAAAAAAGAACCCAATAAAAGCCTCATCACACGTGTGCAAGAGTAGCTAAGTTGATGTTTTTTCTTAAAATAAAAGGAAGCATCGTCCTTTGCATCAATTAATGCATATGACTCTTTATTACATTAGCATAAAAAGGTATTATAAATTATTATAAATCACGAATCACTTAAAGTTTCAACATGAATAAGCCACCTAAAAGTGACTAAAAGAAAATGGCGCATTAGCATCTTCCTGCCAACTGCCGTTTAGATCGCCAGCCGCACTGACTGCAGAAATCCCATGCAACCACTGCCAAATGGTTGCACCCAATATCCATAACATGGGGCTCTTCCGCTAGCTGGAGAAAAGACCCCATACAGATTCAATGCGTAGCCAAGAGGATAACCTACAGAAATGATGCAAAAAATTATTTTGTTAAAGATAACATCATTGCGGATGTTCCATATAGTCCATAATAAAGTGCACACAGTGACTCTAATGTGGCCCTTATCTTTTTTGGGATACCATTTCACGATTTCTCAAATAAGTATAATATTGAAAGGAGGTGGGATATTAAAAGTCATAAAAATAATCCTCCATATAATGCTTGCAAATGGGCATGATATAAAAAAACGTTGTATTGTCTTCTCTTGATCAAAAAACAACATTTGGTACACCCTTCCTAATTACGTTTAATGAGGTCATCCTTTGTAAGAATCTCCTTCCTATGTAGGAACCACATAAAGCAGATAGTGATGAAGTGCTCTCATATTTAAGTATTTCTTAGGTGTTGAACTTTCAAAGTTAGGGGGGGGTGGGGGGTGAACATGCTGAAAAAAGTTACCGGTATTTAACCTCTGGTATACCTCGCATGTAGACTTTACCGGAGGAAGTTAGCCTTTTGCACTTTAATTTTCTTTTGAAGATGTCGACTTCTGGATGAAATTTAATTACTAATCACTTTGATTTGAAGGCCAACATGGCCACATGCTTACGCAAACCCAAAATAATGTGTGTCGGTTGATGGATGGGTGCAAGTGCAAAATCCACAACTTGACACCACATCCATGAGAAAGTAATGCACTTAGGCCACTGTCAGAACCAAAGAGAAACTAATGCACTTACGGCCAGACATGTTTATTTACTTGTTACTCTTGATCCAGAACAAAGTATCACACTCACCAGATTAGCCCATCAATACCACTTGCCCTACCCTTGTTTTCCTATATATAAAGTTACCCATGCTTCCATATTATCTTAAGCTAATTAATTCATCGACAAGACAAATATTCCTCAGATAACTCCACTCCAGATCCACAGCAAGAGCTTAGGTTTATTAAAGTTTTTCCAGAGGCAATCATGCATGATGGGACAAAGTTAAGGTCAACTTTTGTGATCTCCAGCAAAAGCAAACTTCTGTGTTTAGGGTTCCACAAAACCTGATTTCTTAGTGACAGATTCCACGGACACATGAACAGGATGCAGGTTTCAAGGAGCACCTTGAACCTTGATGATGCACACTGTTTTTTATTAGCTGCAAGTACAGGATGTTTTTACAGAAAATATCACATGTGCACATGGTAGTCCAAGCAGTTGAGATTTGTGACTGATCAAGTAGTGTAGCAGATAGTAGGTTCAGAATATTTCTAGTATACTAGTCCCCACTTTATATTTGTTGGTTCCTGGATAGCGGTGTCGGATGGTCATGAATCCTGAAAGTAATTTTCCTAGATTCGTTGCAGTTACAGAAAGCTCCTGCGCATGTATCAACTGCTTCAGAATGTTGGTAGAAAAAAAAATGCTCTCATGAGGTAAAAATAAAGAAGACGTCATGAAATTGAACACCTTTTTTCACCTTCTTTTCGAGATACAGAAATGGTGAAAAATGTTGCTGCTGAATGCTACAGTTTTAAAATGATTAACAGTTCTTCGAACATAGTTTGCAGTTGTTTTCATGTATTCTAATGCAGTTGTCAAAATAAATGAGCTTTTCCTGCACATACATAGAGGTTTTAGTTGGCAGAAAGGAGAAAAACGCACATGAACATCTTTCCAAAAGCCGCAAAACTCTCTACTACTAGAAGGAACGGCTTAAATATTTCAGAAAAAGGTCATAATAGTAATATATAGGAGAACGCACATGGCAGTTATTAGTAAAATGGTCAGAGGAAGCTGGTTGGCTCCTTCCCACAGTCGGACAGCTAGAGCTGGAGTGGCACTGGCCGGGCCTACAGCGGAACAAACCAACCTCAAAAAATAGTTAGAGCATCTCCACTCTCTACCTAAAACACCGATTCGGACGTTGAATTTAAGACCGGATGCCAAAAATCGGTCCAGTCGCGTACCCAGGAATCTGTTTTCGTCTGGATTCGGGCAAACTTTGGTCCGGGCTTTTCAGGCCGTACCCAGGTTCCCGAGAACGCCCTGGGGACGCCGGACGCAGTAAAAATGGGCGTGGGCCAGCTCTGTCGGCGAGACAGTTCTATTCCCCCCTCCCCCCTCCACTCCACTCGCCTAGACTGCGGCGAAGAGCTTCCAGCACCTCTGTCGCCATGACTTCGCCGGCGGAGCTCCTCCACGCCGAGACATGCCCACGCCTCTAGATATGCTCGCCGTAGTTGTCGCCCACACCGCCGCTCATTCCGCCGCCCGAACTTCGCCGTAGCTCTGCTTCGCTGCGTGCTCCCATCCCCACGCCGCCAAGTGTTCGGCATTTGGCCGGTTCGGCCATGGACTCCGACGACGAGGAGATACTCGCCATGGACTCCAACGACGAGGAGATACTCGTCGTATTGCTGGAGGAGGAGAGCGCCGAGGTCGCCAAAGATGCAGAGCACATGGAGATCCTTACCTCCCTTGCCCAGCTATACCTACAGATGGCGAAGCCGAAGCGCGGTGGTTCGGCGCCGGGTCGTCGGAAGTGCAAGGCGAGGCAAAGGATAGAGGGCTACTGCTTGTTGTACACCGACTACTTCGCCGACGAGCCGCTCCATGGAGAGGACGTGTTTCGGTGTCGTTTCAGGATGAGCCGGAAGCTCTTCCTCAAGATAGTGCATGCCATCCGGGAGTTCGACCCCTATTTCGTTTGCAAGAAGGACTGCACCGGCTTGGTTGGGTTTTCCTCACTGTAGAAGTGCACCGTGGCGATGAGGTTGCTTGCATATGGAGCGCCGGCTGACAGTGCCGATGACTATCTCCGTATGGCCGAGTCCACCGCCATCGATTGCTTGTACAGGTTCTGCAGGGCGGTGATTGCAGTGTTCGGGAAACAGTACTTGAGATCACCCACTGCTGAAGACACTGCTCGGATCATCGCAATCAATGAAAGTAGAGGTTTTCCTGGTATGCTTGGAAGCATAGATTGCATCATTGGGAGTGGAAGAACTGCCCATTTGCATGGCAGGGAATGTACAAAGGCCACAAAGGAGGTTGCACTGTGATACTCGAGGCAGTTGCTATACATGATTTTTGGATCTGGCACTCCTTCTTTGGCATGGCATGATCGAACAACGACATCAACGTCCTCAACTCCTCAACTGTCTTTTCCAAGCTTGTTGAGGGTCATGCTCCCCCTATGGAATTTAAGATCAACGGGCACCACTACAACAAGGGATACTATCCAGCAGATGGCATCTATCCAAAATGGCCAACATTTGTGAAGACTATCTCAAACCCAATGCTCCCCAAGCATTCTCAGTTTGCCAAGGAACAGGAAGCTTGCAGGAAGGACGTGGCGCGGGCATTCGGTGTGCTCCAGCAGAGGTTTGCAGTTGTCCGGTTCCCTGCTATGACCTGGTCGAAAGATTAGATGTGGGAAGTGATGAACTGTTGTGTGGTCTTACACAACATGATCATTGAGGATGAGAGGAAGGATCCAGTGAGTTTGCTCGAGCAGAACGAGCCATACTATAGACAGGGTCTTCTTACCGAGCCTGATCATCGGGTGTCTCCAACCTGGGCTGCATTCATTGCATGCGTCAGGAGATCCGAGATCCGGCGGTGCATCAACAGCTGTAGGACGATCTTGTTGAGCACCTATGAATACGCAGGGGCAACACGTAGATGCCGAGCATGAACTGGTCAAACTTGGCCGAAATATGTTGTATTTTCACTGCAGGCCAAACTATGTTTACATTTACGTCGAACTATGTTTAAAATTTCGCCGAACTATGACCGTAAAATGTTCTGTATTCATGATATGCCGAACTATGCCGAAATCTGGACGAACTTGAGCCAAATTTGAGCGAAAACGGACGTCCCGGGAACTCGAGCTGGGAACACGAGTGGGAAACTCGGCGTACCCAGGCCGAAAACGTGTTTCGTCCGGTCAAAGTTTGGTCCGGATTTTAGCCTGGGTTCGCCCAACGAGTGGAGATGTTCTTAGCTTCTTGTTGTTTTCTTGTTATTTTCCTCCTTTTCACTGAATAAAAAATGCAATAAACTGCAAATCAACCTATGGTAGGGTCTGCGTGTATGTGTTCATAGGACGGTGCATGTACGTGCTGTGCGCGTCTACAATTATACTGTGTTTCTAAAAAAATACAATAAATTAGTTGCAATTTACTCTTTTCTGAATCTTTCTTTTGGAAATACAACAACCATGTGAGACCAAAATATTACAGGATAGTTAGTAGAAACGGCCATTAGTTCTTTTGATGGCCATAACTCAGACCAATCACTACCTCTTTTTCTCAAAACAAGATGTATAAACCAAGCAATGAAAATTTTGACCAAGCTTGTAGAAAAAACTATTGACAGCTATAATACATTTCATTAGGTATTTAATGATATTGATTTGACGGTGTAGATGTTAATTGATTTCCATAAACTTAGTTGATTTTTATATTGCCTGCTTTGATCAAAATTTATACATCTTCGTTTTAGGAACTGAGTGAGCAAAGTCCTACGCACCTGAGCTTTTTGTGACTATATTCATAGCATGCCACTTTTTTCTTTTGGAAAAGTAAGATCAAGCCTAACGAGGTCTCTACATCCTGGGATACACACAACCATGATTGTATTATGGCCAACCAAAACAGGATTTACTATAAATCACATATTCACTGCTATGTACTATAAATCACATAGAGTACTACCTCCTTTTTTCTCAAAACAGGATGTAGTAGGAGTATAATTTTTTTTTTAAAGTCGAGCAACGAAAATTTTGACCAAGCATGTAGAAAAAACTATTGACAACTATAATACATTTTATTATATATTTATCGATATTGATTTGACAGTGTAGATGTTAATCTCTTTTCAATAAAAAGGCGACTTTGATCAAAAAATTTACGCCTTCTTTTTAGAAACAGGGAGAGCTTGGCCTTTTTTTTACTATATTCATAGCATGCCACTTTTTTTTTTTGAAAAGTAAGATCAAGCCTACCGGTCTCTGCATCGATGCACACAACCGTGATTATAGTATGGCAAACGTCATTAGTTTTGATTCCTAACTTCCTCATTAACACATCCGTGTTATGTTGGTAATACCATATATATCTGCATTTTAAAATGGAAAAAGTTATGATCTCTTTTGTGCGAGGAAACTCTTTTTAGGACATGACGCTGACTGTGATGCTCGCTGACTCCGTCGAGCCCACCACTGCCCCCACTGTCTATATAGCACCCTTCTATCCCGCTCCAGCCTCCAGTACCTTCTGAACCGTCTCCTTCCCCCTCTGCCCCGCTTCTCACTCAGTCGCCAATCCTGCTGCTCTCTATGCTCTGTATGCTCTCCTTCCCTCTCTAGCCTTGGCCGCCTAGCTTCCTCCATGGATCCACGCTAAATGTGCCACGAGCTCTCAAACTCGTAGCATTTCTCCCGGTTCCGTCTGCCGCAAGATGTAATCTGTGTCTCGTCTCACACCTGGTGAATTTCCTCTCGGATTCCTCTGTGTTTCTGACAAAAAAACGAATACCCTTTTGGGGTTCGGAGCAATGGAGGAGAGCTTCGTGCCCCTCCGAGGCATCAAAAACGACCTCCGCGGGCGGCTCACCTGCTACAAGCAGGACTGGACCGGAGGGTTCCGTGCCGGTATCAGGTACAGTATAAACTTGTTGGATTTTCTTGGCATTGTGTGCTCTGGGAGTAGAGATTTTACCCTTGGCAAGCCGCAAGATCTTGGGACCTACTCTGATTCTTCTGTTCTAGCATTGTGTGTTCTTGAAACAGATCTTGGAATGAAACTGCCGTGTGCTGCCATGTTTCAGGATCCTAGCACCAACCACTTACATATTCTTCGCGTCGGCGATACCCGTGATATCTTTTGGGGAGCAATTGGAGAGGAGCACTGGTAATTCAGGAGCCAAATTTGATGTCTTTTGTTTTCTGTGTTTTCCGGATTCTGTTTGGTGTTAGTTTCAGCGCATTTGATTTAAGTGACTAAGCAGAGAAGCTTATATTCTAATGATTGTGCTGCAGGTGGAGTCCTCACAGCAGTCCAGACGCTGGCATCCACTGCCCTGTGTGGCATAATCCACTCCATTGTGGGAGGTCAGCCTCTACTCATCCTCGGCGTCGCCGAGCCGACAGTGATCATGTACACCTTCATGTTCAGCTTTGCCAAGGACAGGCCCGACCTCGGTCCGAACCTGTTCCTTGCTTGGGCTGGTTGGTAGGTCATCTGTTTGGCATTCATAGACCATAGGAGTACTCCAACCGTAGGATTGTTTCGTTTGGTTTTGACATCATGAATGTGTGTGTATGCAGGGTGTGCGTGTGGACTGCCATCTTGCTCTTCTTGATGGCAGTACTAGGCGCATGCTCCATCATAAACCGGTTCACCCGCATCGCCGGCGAGCTGTTCGGGCTCCTCATCGCAATGCTCTTCATGCAGCAAGCTATCAAGGTAGGTGCACACCACAGCCTCTTTCGGTACTATTGCCCAACTAGGCTTCAAATCCTTCGCGGATGCAGAAATTTTATTAAGAAATTTTGGCGGTCTTCGTTCTGCTTTATTTGGTGTCAAACACCAATTGCCACTCTAAAAGTTATGTACTACTACTGTAATCAAGTTGAATCCGCCAACCAATGGGAGAATCTACTAGGTTAGTCAATGACATGTGAACAAGCTGAAAAGCACATGGAGGCTAATGGTAATGTCCCCAAATTGCAGTTGCAGTGATTCTGCTGTTTGGTCGTTAAATGTTTTCTTGTCTTCAGTTCTAAATATGCTTTGTCCCAAATCACAGTGGATAAAATCAAGATGGCTTATTTCAAAAAAAAAAAAAAACAGTTACAGAAAAGTGTTGTGCAAGCTCTGCTCTCTGCATATAGTAGGCACTTGCATATGTAGCTCACATACCTGTGTTGGATGCAGGGACTTGTTGACGAATTCCGCATTCCTGAGAGGGAAAACATAAAGGCACTACAGTTTGTCCCATCATGGAGGTTCGCTAATGGAATGTTCGCCATCATATTGTCATTTGGCCTTTTGCTCACTGCACTGCGGAGCAGGAAAGCGCGATCATGGCGCTATGGAGCAGGTATGTATCCAAAAATTATATCTGGTCCTGCCGATGCTATGAGAGTTTTTCTTACCTCGAATCTCTACTTTCTTTGCTGCCTTTGGTTGTTAAGCCCTTCAGTTAACTGAACTCTCTGTTCCTTGTGACCCATTTAATCTACCTAGGTTGGCTGCGTGGCTTCATCGCCGACTATGGTGTTCCACTGATGGTGCTGGTGTGGACAGGAGTTTCTTATATACCACATGACAGTGTGCCGGAAGGAATCCCGAGGCGCCTTTTCAGCCCGAATCCATGGTCCCCTGGTGCATATGACAACTGGACAGTCATCAAGGTAATACATATACTGAAGCAGATTTCCTAAACATTCAGTTTCTTCATGAAAACCATCAGAGCTCATCAAATGTTTCCAATACCAATGAGCAGGATATGCCCCATGTGCCACTCATGTACATAATTGGTGCCTTCATACCTGCAACAATGATTGCTGTCCTTTATTACTTCGATCACAGTGTAGCATCCCAGCTTGCTCAGCAGGCAGAGTTCAATTTGAGAAAGCCTCCATCTTTCCACTATGATTTGCTTCTCCTAGGCTTCCTGGTACGTGCATATGAGCATAGCCCTGTTCAATATTTGGAATTATTTTTATCTTATTCCAGTATAATTTCTTGAACAGACATTGCTGTGTGGCCTAATTGGTATCCCCCCGTCCAATGGTGTCATCCCACAGTCACCGATGCATACAAAGAGCTTGGCTACTCTAAAGCATCAGGTAAGATATGGGGAATGTTCTGAACTTCTGATGCTTGATTAATACTACTTGACACTACCATTCAAATAACAAAACATTTTCTCTATAGATACTCCGTAACCGACTAGTAGCCACGGCACGACAAAGCATGCGCCAGAATGCGAGTTTGAGCCAACTTTACGGCAGCATGCAGGATGCTTATCAGAAGATTCAGACACCGCTGATCTACCAGCAACAGTCTGTCAAAGTATGCACAGATCTACCTGCAATTAATCGTTCACACAGTATTGTATCAAAGCAATCTAGTACATTTATCTGACACTGCAGTACCATTTTCAAAATATTAGGGCTTAAATGAGCTTAAGGACTCAACTGTCCAGTTAGCATCAAGCATGGGTAACATCGATGCACCAGTTGACGAGACGGTCTTTGACATAGAGAAAGAGATTGATGATCTGCTGCCCATGGAGGTCAAGGAGCAAAGGCTGAGCAATTTGCTACAGGCTGTGATGGTTGGGGGCTGTGTTGCTGCTATGCCGTTGCTCAAGAAGATCCCCACAGCTGTCCTCTGGGGCTACTTTGCCTTCATGGCCATTGAGAGTTTGCCTGGTAACCAGTTCTGGGAGAGGATATTACTGCTCTTCACTGCCCCCAGCAGAAGATACAAGTAAGTTTCAACTCATGTCATTACTATAAATTATTGAAATCTGATTACGCTATTGCATACAAGTATGCAAAAATGTGAAGTACGGTGTAGCCTGATGAAAAAAAATAAGGCATATCATCATATATACATTAGTAGAATCAGATCTGTAAAAAAATTGCAGTCTGGTAATTAGACACACCATGTGAGGCTTAAATTCTTAAAGTTTACTAATCTTCACAGGGTGCTAGAAGAGTACCATACGACATTTGTTGAGACCGTGCCATTCAAGACCATAGCCATGTTCACACTCTTCCAGACTGCATATCTGCTTGTCTGCTTTGGAATCACATGGATCCCAATAGCTGGGGTTCTTTTCCCCCTGATGATCATGTTCCTGATTCCAGTCAGGCAGTATATCCTCCCCAAGCTCTTCAAAGGTGCACATCTCAGTGATCTGGACGCAGCAGAGTATGAGGAATCACCAGCTATACCATTCAACCTTGCAGCAGTGAGTTAGTAAACTCTTGATCTGTCATGACAAGCAGTCGTGTTTATCATCATGCTCTAAGCGTTAGCTGACAGTGACTAGATTTTTTTTTTAAATCCTATTGCACTAACTTGACAATATGTAAATTTCAGCAAGATATTGACGTCACATTGGGGCGCACCCAGAGTGCAGAGATCCTTGATGACATGTTCACCAGAAGTCGCGGTGAGATCAAGCGCCTGAATAGTCCTAAGATCACCAGCTCGGGTGGTACTCCTGTCGCAGAACTGAAAGGCATCCGCAGTCCTTGTATTTCTGAGAAGGCATACAGCCCTCGTGTCACCGAGCTGAGGCATGAACGCAGCCCCCTAGGGAGGCGAGACAGTCCACGGACGGGTGAGACCCGACCATCAAAGTTTGGTGAAGGCTCAACACCGAAGTGAAGCAATGATGCTGCATTGCTCGTATAAGCTATGTAGCTACTGGAAATAAAATATATGGATGATGTGAGCATCGGAGCTAATATATGATGTCTAGCGATGAAGTATGAGGCCACTATATGATGGCTAGTGATGAAGTATGATGAGCCCCCCTTATGATGTCTGCTGATGAAGTATGAAAAAATAGGCAAATGTGTCTCTCTAGCATGCTATTTTATCTTTGTTATTTTCTTCTCCCTTGTGCTTCCTGACCTAAGGGAGCAGCATATATGTAATCTCTGGCCTAGTAGAATATTATAGCGACTACTTTGAAATTTTTTGAGTCTCACTTTGGTATATTCCCATCAGAACTAGGAGTATCATTCATTGTTATTGCAAATTGTTCATAACATTCTTTGATTTTGTTTAACATCAAACTGGTGATTAATAAGCATAATTTGTGTTTGCATCTTTGTTGAGCTCAAGTATGAGTGCTGCACACATGTGCTATTTTGTTGCTGCTTACCATATGATACTTAGCTGAGCTTATTCCCTTCTGAGTATTGCGCTTTTTTGTTGGCTAAAATGGTTAATAGTGACAAGTCCAAGTTTCTATGGACAATACATATTCGTGATCTAACAGGTCAAGCTATTGAATGATGCAGTTGATGGATGAAAATGTTACTTGAGTTGCGACGACGATGTCGTATGTGTATATTATGCTTTGTGCGTGCTTCGTGTTCCATGCTTCAAATGAATACTGGATAACAGTTTAAATTCAGAATGTAAAGTTCTTCTGAAGTGTCTTGTCTGGATGCACATCACGTCAAACTGAATGAACTGAAAGTTGAGAGTTGGGGAAATAGTACAATATATAATGCACACTCGCTGGCTCAAGAACTTCACCTGATCGACACGCACACGGAAAATAAGATAAGTTGAGGCATGACTGACCTGGACAGAAAGAAGACTGCACAAGGAGGTACCAATTGTCTAAGCCTATTGTAGAACAGGCCATGCTAATTTCAGCAGTAATTTAGGCACTTGAACAAGGTACAAAAGATATGGTATGGTATGACTGTGCAGTTGCAATGAGTTGCAAAGCCAACTGCCAAGTACAGCTACTGAACAGTGTCTTAATTGTACTTGTACATGTTACTATAGAGGGAAAGATGCCAAGATGAAGGAAGAATTCAAGATGCAGCCCTTTCAACTGCAACAACACATGCCTGGGTTAGGCAGAAAGCTACTGGATTGGCGTTCCTCTTTCAACGGTAGACATGATTCCAACTTTGGAAGACATTGCATTGGATTGGTCATGAAGCATTTACCTACTGAAACCAAAGGTACCATAAGTTCATAACCACCAGAGAGTTCATCTGTATGCAGTCCAGTCCAGGTCATAGACTCGTAGGAGGCACTGCCTTGTCATTCCTGTGGGCTAAACGACACGCCCCGATTGTCAACAATCATGGTTGCCTTTTTTTTTCTTAATTGTCGATATCATCTACGACAACCTGTGAGCTAGCGCTAGTGATCAGATGGATTTTGCAGGCGACCCAACTGTGCCAGAAAGGAGTGGCTGGAGTTCGTCGGCATGGTGGGAGAGGGTGGAAGGATCCATGCTTGAGAGCCACCGGCGATGCCTTGATGATAATGTTTGCACATCTAGTGAAGCAGGAGGGGATGTTCTTTCCCAATCATTTTGACGTGCAGACAGTAACTAGTGTGTCACACCCTGCAGTGCAGGGAATTCCTGGAATGGCCCCAGTTATCTTCAGGGTCTCTTAGTTCATCATCCTCACCAGTTCCTATCCTACATCTCTTTGATGCAACGCCATTGGCTTTGTTGGCTTTTCTGGATTCCAGAGAGCATTGAAACAATTCCATCCATAGGTTTGTAGCTGCTTCGGTTGAAAGCTGAGATATCAGATCCATGCATGTTAGATTATTAGGTGCAGAGGGGCAGGTACATACATCATCCAGGATCTACAGATGTGACCGTGAATAAGTGGATGCATTATGTTACTCCAGTAAGTCAAGAATAAACTGATTAGCATCTGTTCTTATATGGTGAAAAAAGACAAGCCAAGATACATTGGCAATCTGTAAAAATTAGTAAAAGTGCACTCTGCAGACTCACTGAGCAACAATTATGCGAAAGAACCATCAACCTTCAGTGCTAAGCACAATGCAAGCAATCACATCATTCTTTTCTGGCATCTCATACTCACAAGCTTTTCGCTGCTGTACTGCAGATCGTCCAGTGGAATTGATAAAAAGAGAAAAGAAAAAGAAACTGGGCGCTCGAACTTATATCATCCGTAGAACTGGTAAAAGTGCGCTCTGCCAACTCACCGACCAACAATTATGTGAGTAATGGATGAAACGAACTGGCAATCTTCAGTGTTAAACACAATGAAAGCAATCACATCATATTTTTCTGGCATTCCATACCGGCATGCTTTTCGCTGCACGAACATTTTCCGTACTGCAGATCATCCAGTGGAATCCTTAAAAAGCCTTGGAAATATCTACTGACGACAAAGTCTGAACTTATTATCATCTGAAATACAGAGAAAAACTACTAAAACAAACATTTGCACTTCTGCAAACTTGTGGCCTGTGTTTCGGCTCCAAGGAGATGGATCCAGTAGGAGATGGGGCCAGTATACATGATGGAACTGCCTCGATACACCATGAATTCATGAGAAGGCTGTTTCACACAGATTGAAACAATGAAAATTTTCTGAAGATTTCCACCTCCAAGCTTGGAAAGTATTCAAAGATTAAACAAAACAGGTAGCACTAGCATGTGCAGGTCAACTACATCCATAAAATGCAACTGGTGAAAATCACTGGTTTAATAAGTCAACAAACAAGCGAAGCATTAGCTGGTCCTTCCGTCAGGGGATAATATAAATCAACAACCACATGATCCAGTCGCTCTTTATTATCATTCATACAGCAAATGCTGAAAGTCTACTTTCTACTTTCTTAACCTGAGAATTTGCGCCCGGTCATCTTCTCAGACTCGTATATAATGTGATTTATAAGACCCCTTGCCGCACTGCACAACAAGAAATAATTTCAGCTGCTATTTCACAACCAAAAAAAAAGAAGACAAGACAGCCAGAAAGGGAAGTTGCATAGCAGCAACTTACTCATCCTTCATTTTCTGTATCTTCTCTGGATCAGTTTCATGCATGTTTTTCTTGAACTGTTGTCTCACCATGGAAACAAGAAGCCCTGTGTTGTGTTGCTGGGTCACAAAATACAACAACTCAGTCAGACAAATCTGTGGTTCATACAGATTTTCATGCATCTTATTAGCTCTAGTTGTGATGACCTATTATTCTATATTGTGGAACTAATTCTCATGCATCTTACAATTATGTAATAGAAAATTCACGATAAAGTGCTCCAGAACAAGAAAACATACAGGTAATTAAGCAAAATATGTATGGATACCTACAAATCTAAATGGCACGGAAACTGACAATAGGGCGATTAAACTGTCTGTCCCTCAGAACTAAAGAAACACAGCATGTACTCTCCGTTGAGGAGAACAGAGTGAGCTGAGTTCGTGTTAAGAAATATTAAGTAGATAATAGTAAGATAGTTCAACAATAAAGCATACCTGACTCCCAATGAACTTAGCCCTCCTTAAGCATTCACGGTATAACTACAGTATGGCAAAAAAAATGATAAGCAACAGTTCAATAGTTTCTTCCTCGGATGCTACGACTCCATTTCTTCTACACTTCCGTGACAAAAAATGAAGAATTGGGCTGCACAAGGACTACTAGATATGATTTACCAAACTAAAAAATGAAACTCATCAATATAGCTACTTCAACTTTACAAGTACAATTTTACGACTGGCTTTTAATTAAGAAGGTGGGAGAGGAACCTTACTCTGAGCGCATTATCAGCAAGTTCCGGAGGTAAAGCTTTTTGAAGCGACGGCATCTTCCTTTACTCTGAGATAGTCATTGAACATGAAGGTCGATTACTTAAGCAAGTAAATGTCAAAGCTTTACTATTAGTCTACAGCTATCAAAGCAAATCGTTTTACGTCACACTGAATAATATACTGCCCTATCAACGAGTATAGAAAGGAACCTACCAGCATGTAGGCAATGCTTATTTATCGAGATCATTACAGAAACAAGGAAAGAAAAAACTTGTCCTAAATGTGCTAGCCCTGAGGACCACAGAGAAAATAGTAAGAAATTGTGTGGAAGAACCAGCATTCCAAAATGAAGGTCCCATCCAAGCCGTAATTTAGCTCAGTCACCCTCCATTGTCAAAACAGACATTACCACTAGGGGAGTAGGAGACTAACTCTCACTAAGTCTGTCCTCTTGTCTCTCCAAGCTTACTTAATGTCTTGCATCAAACTTCATATAGGGGTGATGTATGAAATGAAGAAGTAGAGGCGTTATTTTTTCTGGAAAGAAACTAAAAAAGCTAATGGGAGTGACTGCTTGATTGCTCGGGATCAAGTTAGCAGAGGGTCCTGGGCATTGAGAATTTGGATATTCAGAATGACAGCCTTATAACAAAGTTTGTTCATAGGCCGCATGTTGCGACGGACTCCCAATGGATCAAATGGGTCAACTGGGAAACCGTACCTCCTTACGGTCTAGACCAACAAAACTTACCATCTATAAAGTCATCTCGGCGCTGGGCTACTACCCAAAAATAAAGAGCAAAACTGCAAAAGCCTTGTGGACACTTGCTCAAACATGCCTTCCTCGAGTAAGCTCTATCAAATTCTTAAAACTGCAAATTCGCAAAATATTATGAACTACTACTAACTCAAAAATTCATGCAGAAATGAGCATGCGGGCAGGCCAATTTTACAGGATCTTGAAGACATTTAACAGGGTGGACCTGGACCAGATAAGGTGGCATTTGACGTCTGATAGTCCGCGCCGGCTCGCTACAACAAGATATTTTTCACCGACCCAAAGGTATAATCGATCTCGCGCGGTTAAGGACTATCTAAAAACAGCAACCTAATCGGCAACCGGGACGAGTGCTCTAGCAGAAATACTGGACGCATTTACCCAAACTGGATTCAGAATTGGAATTGAGACACGAGCGGGATCCACTAGAGGAAGGGGTGAGGATGTGTCGAGGTGGGCGTACCCACTTCGGTGGAAGAAGGACGGCGTCGAGCTCGGCGGTGGCGTTGAAGGGTTCGTCTGTCTCGGCGGCGCGGAATGGGCGAAGTAAAACTTGCGCACGGCGGACGGAGGGGCATCAAGAGACGCTTTGGTACCCGAAAGACGTATTTCCATTTCTCGCTTTCGTCGTACGTTTGTGTGAGCCATGTGTGAGGGAGAGATGAAAGGCGCCTCCCAGCACGCGCCGTCGTTCATTTGCCGTGTCCATATGCGGCAAATTAAATAAAAACAATCCAAAGTCAGTAACAATTTCAAAGATTAACCTATTTTAAAAAAATCAAACTGAATAATCCATTTCTGCTACTCCGGTCCGCGTGGCGCCGCACGCCTGCCACGCTGTCTGGCTGGGACCCGGCGCCGCACAGCTGCCACGCTGGCTCGCGTATGCAGTGTCGTCTAGCCTGGCTCCGCATGCACGTCTGCTGCGCCTCTTCGGATAGTGCGGCACGCCTTGTCACGCTGGCTCCGCGGGTCCCAGCCTCGTAAGTGTGGCGCCATTCGGGGTGGCGCCGCACCCACCTCTGCAGCGCCATGCAGGCTTGCGCCGCACGCCTGGAGCCCTTAAGCTCGCGCTGGGTCGGCTCAGCCCAACCCTCTTCTTCCTTTCCCTCTCCTCTCACCACACTCAAGAACGAACGGCGGCGGCGGCTAGGGCTCATTTTTCCCCAGTCTCCACTCAAAACCCCAAGATTTGAAAAAAAACTTAGGGGATTTCTTCCCCAATCGCCTCACCAAGGTATTCTCTTCTTCTCCCCTCAATTTCATCCAAAAAATTTAAGTTATTTGTCCCTAGATTGAGAAATTCCTCCAAATGATAGGCTACCAATTGGATATGTAAATTTGTATGGAGCAATGATGTGTTTGGTTGATATATAGAGTTAGTATTGGTATATTAAACCTTCATGTGTATAGATAAGATTGTTAGGGTTAGGGTTAGGGTATGGTTGTATGAGCTTGTTGTTACTGTAAATTTTGGCATAGATACTTATTGAATTTTATCTACCGTTATGTTTTTATATTTATTTTAGGGATGGCTAGAATTGTCCATGTTTATCATATGGACACGGAAGCTTTCTTGAGAGGCAATATTGAGCCGGACCCGGATGAGATTGACTTGGTGTTTGGTCGTAGTCCAAACTATACGGAGGTGTTGCAACAAGTTCGGGTAGATTTGAATTGGATGGATCCTAGTGATGTTGTTGAGTTGGAGGGTAGACACAATATGGGATTTGGGATGCACAACCGTTGGAAGACAATGCGTATCATCTCGGAGCAACATTGGTTTGCATACAATAAAGTGGTGGCCAAATCACAAGACAAATCTCTTGAGTTATTTGCCACGAAAAATGTTGATGGTAATATGCAAAGGAGTATCATACCGGTTGCCTCCCCATATGAAGCTCGGAGTCCTCCACCCATGAACCAAGAGGAATTGACTGAGCCTCCTTTGACCCAACAAGATGAATTGAGGACATCTCTAAGCCTCATTTCAAAGAACCAAGATGAAACATTGGAAGAGGAGAATGATGAGCATGGGAATAGTGACAGGGGGGTTGAGCTCTGTGACAACACTATTGGAAATTTGGATTTATATCATACATAAGAGAACATGGATCATGACATCCCGTATTCTCGAATGTATGAATCATACTCGGATGAGGATGGTCCCGATGAAGAAGTTGATGAGGAGGGGTTCACTAAGGATGAGGCCGAAGTGCATGAGAAGGTATTAGGCAGGGATCATCGGGTACCCTTGTTTCGTGATCTTAGTCTAGCGGATGAAGCCACGGTTGATGGCGGCAAAGGTGTAGTGCTTGGACCAAGGCCAACTTCCTATCGGGATGTTAGTCACGAGAAGAATGGGATTTCAAAAGGACAGAGGTTTTCCATATTGTTGGAACTTAAGCAATGGATCAAGGACTTCTCTATTAGGAGTGAGAGGAGGCGTGCAGCGCCACGCGGGCTGGCGCGATAGGCCTGGAGGGTGCAGCGCCAGCCAACACGGCGCTGCACGTACTACTGCAGCGCCACGCCCAACCTGGCGCGGCAGGAAAATCTCTTGTCAATTCGAAAAGGAGCGATAGTAGGCGTGCGGCGCCACGCGGGATGGCGCGACAGGCCTGGAGGGTGCGGCGCCAAGCGCGGTAGGCCTGGAGGGTGCGGCGTCGTGTCTGGCGACACGGCAGACCTAGGAGGATGCAGCGCCTGGCGCGGCAGGCCTGGGAGGGTGCGGCGCCTCCCCTCATGGCGTTGCATGTACTTGTGCAGCATCGCTGTCCATGGCGCCGCAGGCCTGGAGGGCACTTCTTAGTTGTCTGAATGCATATCTTAGAACATGTCATAGAACATAGTCTCAAACATTGTCATAGAACATAGTCTCAAACATTGGCATAGAACATAGTATCAAACATTGTCATAGAACATAGTCTCAAACATTGTCATAGAACATTGTCATACAACCAACATAGTCTCAAACAACATTGTCATAGAACATTGTCATACAACCAACATAGTCTCAAACAACATTGTCATAGAACATTGTCATACAACCAACATAGTCTCAAACAACATAGTCTCAAACAACATTGTCATAGAACCAACATAGTCTCAAACAACATCGAACTACTACTTTCTAGCATGGTGAAAACGACAACAAGAGCAACTACTTTCTAGCACGCTTGCTCTTGCCTCCCCTCCTCGGAGTAATCTTCTTTTGGCGCGGCTCATCCTCGGGATCGGACTCGACAACATGAGGATTTCTTGGCCTTAGCTTGATTGCGGATCGTACCTTTCGTTGATACTTCTCCAATGGCATGTCGTCTGGCATGGCCTCGTCTTTGTCTTCGGCCTTTACAATAAGATCAATGATATCATTAGAGTGATACATGGTAATTCAAGAAAGATGTCATAGCCGCAAGTTTATCTCTTATCGTGGAAGATTGCTTCTCGTCGGGGCTGCTTTCCTCTCGTGAAGTGGACTTTGCCGGTTGCTTGGACGACGTCGCAACAACCTCGGGATCCTGACAACCAAGCAAGTTCGCGAAGCGTCATAGATTTTGTGTCTGCTTCCTAAAAAAATCCCTTAACTTATTATTTCCCTCATCGTCCCTCGGGAACTCCAAAGCGCTTTCCAACTCATCCGTCTGCTTCTGGACCTCCGTGCACTGCATTGCAAGAAAATAAATGACACATATCACAAATCTAACAAAGATAGTAACGGGAAGATGAACTACCGACTTACCACAAAGTTCATCACGGGAGCAAAGGAGTTTGCTGCCCTTCTCTAACATCTTGGTTGTACTCAAGGTTCCTCTGCTCATCCCACGCAGGCAGCGGCTCTTCCAATATATCTTCCGGATATGCATCCGGTAGGAGCTTCACACGAGTGTTCTCTAGAAACCAATGGAGGTACTCGCTGAAAGCGTCCTCACAATGGGGTTTTGTGACCATTATTTTTGATTTCTTAACTTCTCTCACACATAAAAGAAACCTAGCCACGTGTTTCTGGTGAATCTTGCCCCAGTCGGTCTTCTTGCTCTTGAGCCTGTCCAACCTGTATGTGAACAAAGCGCAACATTTTTAGCACACACAACTATCATACATTGTCTTAAAAAACATGTATAGAACCAATTCTTACCGATGAAGAGCTTCGTCGGTGTCCTGCCAATCCAGAGGGGTAGCCTGATAGAGACCAAACTGTCTCATAACCCGCTGCGGCATATAATGCTCAACAACCCACATGCAAATCATGGGGCACTCCATATACCATAGATTGCATTCCGCGTTGCACTGCGGGTTAAGACGGAACTCCTCGCAACCAAAATTGTCCCTAGGACCATATACCTCACATACAACCTTAATCGCAAACAACATAGTTCAATGAGAATAGCACTTGAAAGGAATGCTAAACGGTGTATGGTCAGAAATTCTTACTTGCTCCGGGAGAAGGTTGTCAAACTCATTGGTGTACCTCAAGTACATGTTTTGTAGGTCGGTTGGAGGCTTTGAGACCACGTCCCAATTGTAAGACCATGTGGGCCACTTCAACCTTTCCCCGCCATCGCTATAGGGTTTGGAAAGCATATGTTTTGGCCTACCAACTGGAAAGCGTTCCCACATCCACACCGAGAGGAGTAGCAACGGATCACCGATATAAGCCTCACCCCCAGTCCTTCGACAAGCCTCGTCCAGCTACGCAAGAAAGCAAACAAATTTAGTCATGCATAAGTTGGAAGAGCATATGTAAAGAGGGGAACAATAGAAACACCCCATTACCTGCCGGTACAAGAAGGCCAATGTCGCCGAACCCCAGCTCCATTTTTTATCCATCACAGTCAACGCCTTCGGCTAGTGCCAGTGAGCCATGTTGCCCTTACCATCAGCAAATATAGTCTTCGTGATGACATACCACACATACACACAGGCATATATAATAATGTCATCCTCACTAGCATTCTCAGGACATATACTAAAGTTTTGTGCTATCCACTTGAAAGTAGCCCCGGCTGTGACTCTCAATTTCTGTCCCTTTGAGTTTATAGTGTCACCAGGACACTTACCACCGGTAAGGGTACACATCCGCTCACGCCAGTTGTCAGAGCCTGTGTTAATGCACAAATGTAAGATCCCTCCCTTTTAAAGGTAAGGATCCCTGTGATTGCAATGCTAGTCCCTGGATCAATGCTAGCATCCATAGTTTAAGATGAAGTACACAGAAACAAAGGTCATTATTACATATCATTCCAGAGACAAACATAGTCTTTTACAACTCCATGGCCATAGGCCTAATACAAGAGTTTAACCATAACAAAATAAATAAGTCTTCATCTTCATGTGCCACAGGCAAGCATGTTGAGTGTAGACTCATAACCCCTAATCATCATCAGAATAACCTGCAAAATCACAAGTTATAGCCATAGTGGGTCAATACATTGGAATAGTATTGGCAAGTGCTACCTTAGTAGAATATTAACATCTAGTTACTATATGAATTTGGCTAAGTGTAGCTTAGTCTTGCTTTGCTCAAAATAGGTTTTACCTATTAGTTGAAACCACTAAGTTTTCTTTGGAAATTTTTTTCCCAAGGAACCACCAATAGAAATTGGTGAACCTTAACCCTTGTTCAATCTCAAGTTGTTAACTTAGAAAATTAGGATGAGGAGATTCTTGATAGCTTCCATGTCTTGATGCTCAAGTTGTCCAATACCAGGGACATGGCTAAGTACTTAGATTCTTCCATCTGCAGAGGTTTTGCACTTTCCCCACAAGACTTGATTTTCACCAAGACAGGACCTTTAAGAAGCCTTCCCTTAGACCAAATGGACGCGCTCCAAACCTATCATCCCACTACCACCAACTGTCCAAATGGCTAAGTTATTGCAACCTATGTGATCTAGGCAGAGCCCATAATGCCATGTGGCTGCACTAGATGTTTCTTAACGTTTGGCATCTCAAATCCCTTTGTTCCTGGGTGGCTTTCCACAAGTGTGATACACAAGGTAAACCATAGAAATGGGCCTTGTGTAACCACTCAACACAAACCAATCTTTCCATTCCACCCAGGTGTTTCATTCATTTAGTTGTTTTATTAAGCAAAACATAAGTCCAAAGACTTAGAAATATTTCTCATAGCATGATTATATAATCCACCCTTGGTTGCTACTAGCTAGGCTAAGCATGGAAAAAGCATGTATCTTACTTAGAGGAAATTCTAACATTGCTACAACTACTAGGATTTCCCAAGCATAGCATATAGATACTTAGCAAAATAACCATGCAAATTCTATACAAAAATATTTCTAATGCATAGGTAAAAATATAGGGATAAAAACATGAAGCACCACTTGCCTTGGTAGTTTGGTGAGTAGCAACAATCTTCACAACCACAATCACTATTAGCACCAAAATCTACACATAAAATAATGGCACCAAATTCACATATCAAAAATATACAAACAAAAATATATGAATGCATGCAAATGCCATGTGATGATTTTCTACACCAAACAAGACAAATACACAGTACTGAATCATAAACAAGACCAAAGCACACTAAACAAACTTTATTTAATCTTTAAATCATTTTTCAAATCATTTCTATACCCAAAATAAGCCTACAAATGTATCTGCAAAAATAACCAATTTTACAGAAGCAAAACATTAAACACATTTCATAAACAGATAGAATTATTTCTCCTGATTCCAATGATATAAAGTTTGTAAAATTTGAACGTGTGGATCAAAAGTTATGAATTTTACAAGTTTGAAACACTAATAGATCTAATTTTAGATTATAAATCAAACCTACAGACACGCGGCGCTTTCTGATTCGTCGATACCGCTTCGTGTGGATCGATCAACGAGAGCCGTTAGATTTAAGTGGCAGCGCATGGTCATATCTGCGTGTAAGGGTTCGAGTAAGTGATCTAATCCTGAGCCTCAAATCCAGATCTAACGGCTGCGAAGCTTGCGACCAAAGACTGGCGGCGCAGCTGGGTGCTGGCGGCGGCGCTACTGGAGGTGATGGTCCGGTGAAAACAGGAGGGGCTGGGGTGTGTGGTGTGGCTTACCGGACTCGCAAGATCACGAGGAAGCTCAATGTGGCAGTAGCTTGGCGAGGGGCGCACGGACACAGCGACAGGACCTCGTCGGAGTTGCTGGCGGCGTTGGGTGTTTGCGGATGGAGTTGTTGCCGACGATGTAGACCGCCCTAGCACGAACCAGTGGTGTCATAGGATGCACAAGGTTGTGGCGAACATGACAGGGTCAAAGAGGAAGCAAGGGGCGCTCGGAGGTTACCGGTATTCCTCATCGGAGTTGAGCGGCGGCTCTGTTGTTTGCAGAGATGGACGGAGTCGATGACCTGGGTCACGAGAAGGCAAAATAAAAGCATCAGGAGATGCGCCAGAACATGCTGGTCACGCTTGTTTGAAGCAGAGGCAAAGGGGCGGCCGCATCTCACCGGAATCAGTCACCGGAGCTGGTTCTGTCTGCGGTGATGCAACGCGAAATTGAGGCAGCCTGGTGACGGATCGAGCGAGTGGTGTGAGGGGAAAGATGCGGAGAGGGGAGGGGATTAAGTAGCTAGAGCAGGGGCAGAGATTACGGACACATTCATCGTCATTTAAGCAAATTGAAATCGCGGCAGTGAAGGGAGGAAGAAACGACGAAGGCTTGGTCGTGGGCGGGGTTTGGGGACGACGAGCTGACCTGGCGCTGGGTCCACTTGACAGCAAGAGGGGGTGCGTGCTGCTGCGGTGAGAAAAGAGAGAGGAAGGTCCCGGGGTGGGCTTAGTGGGCTGGGTCTGCTGTTGGGCTGAAATGCTAGCGCAGGCCCTTTTCCATTTCTTTACTCTTTTTCTTTTTCTGTTTCAATTTCCAGGAACCAAATTCAAATGAATTCATATGTGTTTGATTTCAAACTTGTTCTGGATTTTTATAAAATGAAACTTGCACATTTTTGAGTATAAAACCATGCTGTCTCACCAGACTTGCTTGGTTCCTTTGGAGTTTTTTTAAAAATAAAATAGTGCCTTTACACAAGATGTAATAAAGATATGAAAATGGTTTTAAAACCATATTTTGTTTTGAAATAATTGTCCAAGCTTTGGAACTCAACCAAACCAACTCATAAACAAACAATCTTGGTTTAAAACAAATAATCTCTCATTAGAGAGTAGCATTGGAACAATGCTTTGCTTGCATAAAATAATAAGCATACAAATGCTTCTGTTTTTGTAATAACTTTGAAAATGAACCTAAAATGCTCATGCATGCATGGATGATTTGCAATCTTTGAAAACATGATTTTAGGGATGTTACAAATCTAACCCCCTTAAGGTGAATCTCGCCCTCGAGATTCGGATTGGCTAGCAAATAGGTGAGGGTGGTCTATCCGAAGATCATCTTCTCTTTCCCATGTTGCTTCTTCTTCGGAATGATGGTTCCATTGAACTTTGCAGAATTTGATAGTCTTAGTCCGAGTAACTCTTTCTACAGTCTCAAGAATCTTGATGGGTTTTTCCTCATAAGTGAGATCACTTTCCAATTGGACCTCCTCTAAGGGTATAGTATCCTTCAAAGAAGTCTCTTCCATCTCTGGATGTCATTTCTTTAACTGACTCACATGAAATACATTGTGAACTGCAGACAATGATTCTGGCAATTCAATTTCATAAGCTAATTCTCCTTTATGACTCATAATCTTGAATGGTCCAACATATCTTGGGGCCAATTTTCCTTTGACTCCAAATCTCTTCACTCCACGAAGTGGTGACACTCTAAGATAAGCTCTATCACCCACTTCATAGGTGACTTCTCTACGCTTAGGGTCTGCGTAGCTTTTCTGTCGGGACTGTGCTATCTTCAATCTGTCCTTTACAAGCTTGACTTTCTCTTTAGCTTCTTTGATTAGTTCTGGCCTGAACAAGTTCCTTTCTCCTACACCATTCCATAACAATGGGATAGTACACTTTCTCCCATAGAGAAACTCAAACGGTGCCATCTCGATACTGGCTTGATAGCTATTATTGTAAGAGAATTCTGCGTAAGCAGACTTTCATCCCAACTAGCTCCATAGTCTAGAGCACATGCTCTCCACATATCTTCAAGAATCTGGTTGGTCCTTTCTGTCTGTCCATCAGTCTGAGGATGAAAAGCAGTGCTGAATTCCAACCTCGTTCCTAATGACTCATGCAATTGCCTCAAAAAATGAGAAGTGAATTGAGTTCCCCTATCGGACACAATACTCTTGGGTACTCCATGCAGACACACAATCCTATTCATGTAGATCTTGGCCAACTTAGCACTTGTATAGGTTGTCTTCATGGGTATGAAATGAGCCACTTTAGTGAGGTGATCCACTACTACCCAAATAGAATCATATCCTGACCTGGTCCTTGGCAATCCGGTGATGAAATCCATGCCAATCTTGTCCCACTTCCAATCAGGAATAGGTAGTGGTTGTAGCAATCCTGCTGGTTTCTGATGTTCCGCCTTCACTCTACTACATACATCACACAAAGCAATATGTTCGGCGATGTCCTTCTTGAGATTATTCCACCAAAATCTTTCCTTCATATCCATGTACATTTTGGTGTTACCCGGATGAATGGAATATGGTGAGTTGTGTGCTTCCTGTAAAATTAGTTTTCGAAGCTCCAGATCTTGCGGAACGCAGATACGTTTTCCATACCATAAAGTACCTTGTTCGTCTTCATGGAATCCTTTGGCTTTTCCTTTGCCAATCTTTTCCTTAATCTCTTCAATTTCTTTGTCCGTCTTTTGGGCTTCCTTAATCTTGTCCAACAACATGGGTTGAACATCCAATGCCATGAGATGTCCCTCAGGCACAATCTCCAATCTAAGGTCTCTAAATTGGGCACACAGATCATCTGGCAATTCTCCCTTGGTAAGGCCATTCACAAATACCTTACGGCTTAGAGCATCCGCTACAACATTTGCTTTACCGGGGTGGTATTGCAAACTCAAGTCATAGTCCTTGATGAGTTCTAGCCATCTTCTTTGTCTCATGTTGATTTCCTTCTGGGTGAAGATATACTTCAAACTTTTGTGATCTGTGAACACTTCACATCGTTTTCCCAAAAGATAGTGTCTCCATGTTTTGAGTGCATGGACAACAGAAGCTAACTCCAAATCATGAGTAGGGTAATTTACCTCATGAATTTTGAGTTGTCTCGAGGCATAAGCCACAACTTTCCCTTCTTGCATTAGAACTGCACCTAATCCATGATGAGATGCATCGCAATACACTTGGAAATCTTTCTCTAAATCTGGCAGACATAAGACTAGTGCTGTCACTAGTCTCTTCTTCAATTCTTGGAAACTGAGTTCACATCCTTCAGACCAAGCAAATTTCTTGTCTTTCTTTAGTAACTCCGTCATTGGCTTAGCTACCTTGGAGAAATTTTCAATGAATCTTCTGTAGTATCCTGCCAAGCCAAGGAAACTACAAACCTCCTTTACTGACTTAGGAGATTCCCACTCGGTTACAGCTGACACTTTTGCGGGATCAACTGCTACACCATCTCCTGACACAACGTGTCCAAGAAATCCAACTTCGTTCAACCAGAATTCACACTTGCTGAATTTGACATACAGCTTATGCTCTCTAAGCTTCTCAAGTATCAAACGCAAATGTCCTTCATGCTCTTCTTTGCTTTTGGAGTAGATCAAAATGTCATCAATGAAAACAACAACAAACTTGTCAAGGAACTCCATGAACACCTTATTCATCATATTCATGAAATAACCTGGTGCATTGGTCAAACCAAATGGCATCACGGTGTACTCATACAATCCATACCTAGTGGTGAAAGCTGTCTTAGGTATGTCTTGTTCCCTTATGTTAAGCTGGAAATAACCTGACCGGAGATCAATCTTTGAGAACACACAGGCTCCTTCTAGCTGATCAAACAAGTCATTGATTCTAGGCAAAGGATATTTGTTCTTGATAGTCACCTCATTGAGTGAACGGCAATCTATGCATAACCTTTGACTTCTATCTTTCTTTTCCACAAACAAGACTGGTGCTCCCCACGATGAAGAACTTGGTTGAATAAACCCTTTCTGCAACTGTTCTCCAAGTTGTTTCTTGAGTTCTTTCAACTCATCAACTGACATCTTGTAAGGTCTCTTTGCTATTGGTCCTGATCCTGGCAGCAAGTCAATCAGAAATTCCACATCTCTATCTGGTGGCATTCCCGGCAATTCTTCCGGAAACACATCCGGATATTCTCTCACAATTGTTACACTGTCTATGCTAACCCCCTTAAGAGAATTTAGCTTACTTCCTTTTGATTCAAAGTTAGTCTTGAATCTAATCCTTTTATTATCCGGGGTTGTGAGTGTGACAGTATGATTGGCACAATCAAGCAATCCCTTGTGCTTAGTCATCCAGTCCATTCCCAAAATGACATCCAATCCTTGGGAATTTAGGATTATCATATTAACGGGAAACTTATACTTCCCAAACGCTATGACTAGGTCATGACATCCTGAGTTCACTATCATTTCTCCACCAGGAGAACTTACTTTTATAGGACACCCAATAGTTTCAAATGGAAGTTCATTTCTTTCAACAAATGCTCTTGATATGAATGAATGTGATGCGCCAGTATAAAAAAGAACAAGTGCTGGAACAGAATTGAGTTTGAACTTACCAGCAACAGCATCAGGTTCTTCATAGATCTCTTCCACATTGATGTGGTTCACCTGTCCCTTCTGGAAAGGGTTGGGTTTGTTGGGTCCTTCAACTTTCTTTTCTGGGCATTCATTTGCATAATGCCCCATCTTCTTGCATTTGAAGCATTCAACCTGACTGAGATCCTTCTTGACAGGCTGGCTTCCACTACCACTTCCACTTCCATTGTGGTGACTCTTGTATCCACCCTTGTGATTCTTGTACTTGTCATTGTCATGACTACGATGGTGCTTGTTGTCATGATGACGGTTGTGGTTGTGGTGGCTGTTGTACTTTCCATGCTTGTGGGATCCAGAACTCCCACTATCATCATAATGGGAACGCTTGTGAGACGATCCCGAGCTGTGCTTGTCAGAATTGTGTTTCCTCTTCCTGCTTTCAACCTGTTTCATCTTGCTCTCCAAGATGGCAGCCTTGTCACAAAGAGATTGATAGGTGGGGACATAGGCCACAGATAACTGCAGATTCAGTTCATCATTTAATCCTTCGAGGAACTTCTCTTTCCTCTTGGCATCAGTATCAACTTCATCCGGTGCATAACGCGCCAGATTGTTGAACTCCTCAGTATATTCAGCCACACTGCGGTGGCGCTGCTTCAGATTATGAAATTCCTTCTTCTTTAAGCTCATCATTCCGGATGAGATGTGAGCTGTACGGAAACCATCTTCAAAGATAGCCCATGTCACATCCTCAATGGGAGTGGTGATCTGGAAGTTATCCCACCAAGTAGCTGCTGGTCCTTCCAACAAGTGTGCTGCAAACCTGACTTTCTCCTCATCAGTATAGCCGACAGTTACTGTGGCATCCCGCAAAACCACTACTAGAAAATCGCGTTGTTTTTGTGCATTGCATCGTCATCATCATGCATTGTTTGTCTAAAACTATTTTCTAAACGCCTGCCGTTGTTTTCTAAAATTATCCTTCTCTTTATTCAAATCGAAAACCTAGGTCCGTTCAGATCTTTTATATGTCTCAAACCTTTTGCAAATGTTTTGTTTTAAGAGAAATAAAAATAATAGATAATAAAATATTTTATACCGGGGAGGCCGCCACCGGCCAGGCCGAAACGGCCCAGCCGGCAGCAGCCTACTTCCCCAGTTAAATATCTACCCAGTCCCCCTAAATCTTTTCTTACCCAACCTAGTCTACCCACCCCTCTGGCCACCTCACCCCGGCCAATCCCCACCCGACACGTCACCACCCCCTTCCCCTAGCCTATCCCCATCTGCCACCTGGCCCACCCCCTCTCTCTCCTCTCTCTCCCTCACCTGCCACTCACGCACACCACACCACACACCGCGCCCCCCACAAAGCACGCCAGGCCCCAACCCACCGATCGGATCCCCACCTGCCCCGCGTCCCGGACCCACCCCGACCCCACTCCCCTGTCGCTCTGGCCCACCCCGCTCGTCCTCTTCCCT
This sequence comes from Avena sativa, assembly GCA_916181665.1. Lineage (NCBI taxonomy): Eukaryota > Viridiplantae > Streptophyta > Magnoliopsida > Poales > Poaceae > Avena > Avena sativa. The sequence continues at coordinate 145,518,716 of OV702283.1, read as the reverse complement.
TAATCCCTCCTCTCCCTCACGATGCAATCCTCTCCCCTTCGCCTCGCTCCCTCTCTCTCTGCACCCCGCCGTCGACATCGCCCGCCATCACCGGCTCCCTCCTCTCCTTCCTCACCCGGCGCCGCTCTCGTCGCCCCGGCCACCCTCCCGGGGCTCCCCTCTGCTACCTGCAACCGACGCCGCGAGCCCGCTGCCGGCCAGCGTTTCCCTGCTCCTCCTCCTCGCCGTTCCTTGCAGCACCGCCGATGTGCACCCGACGCTTCCTCGCATCCCGCCGCCGCCGGATCCCCTCCTCGCTTCCTCCCCGGCACCGCTCCCCCTCCGCGTCGCCGGCGGCCTCCACTCCGCCCGCCCTCTCCTCCGCGTCCGGCCGCCAGCGGCGCAGCCGCCCGCCTCGGCGTCGCCCCCCACCTCGAGCTCCGCGCTGCACCCGCCTCCTCCCGCCGGTGACCCCTTCCGCGCGCGCGCCCGCTTGCGCCATCGCCGCCAGCGCCTCCGCCTGCCGCGTGCGCGCCCGCAACCGCCGCTCGCCCTTCCTCCCCGCTCGCGCCGGCCATCTCCCTAGGCAGCAGCAGCTCGCCGGCCCGCCGCCGTCGCGTCTGGCCACCGCCCCTGCCAAGCATCGCCGCCAAGCACCACCCGTTCGCCGCCGGCCCCCTCTCAGTGCCTCGCTCGCCGGCCGCGCCCTCCCTTCCCTCCGGTGCCGCCTCGCAGACGCGCGCCATGGAACGCCCTTCGTCGCCCCTGCGTGGTCCTGGCCGCGTCCTCATCGCCCAGTCGCCGCCCTCCGATGACCCCGAGCAGGGCATAGTCACCACCAGAGATGTGCTGATAGGGTGCCAAGTGGAGGCTTGCTCGATCCGGCCATCTGAAGCCGCCAAGATCTTCCTGGATAATCCACACCCAGTTCCGCTAAAGACTGTCCACAGGAGACTGCGGAACCTCGAGACCGTCACGGAACGCCAAGGCCTTCGACACGGAACACTGAACCCCGCTGAACCCCCGACACGCCAAGTTCGCCAAGAACCGTTCTCGGAGTCCAGTTGTCGAGCCGAACCCGTGGAACCCGAACCTCCCCAAGATCTACGCTGCGGACCGACATGATCTTCTTCTCGGACGCCAAGGTTCGTGGGAGAGTCCGGAACGCCATGTACTCCCCCGGACGACAAGTTCTCCATCCCGGAACGGCAGGATCGACCGCATAGAACACCAAGATCTTCCAGTACCGAGATCCGAGTCCGACACCGACAATCGAAACCGCTGAACCGACAAGACCGGCACCGACCCGGAAGCATCCGATGCGCCCTGACACCGACCCAAGTTCTGCTTCCCGGAGGCGACAAGAACTACCCCCGATATCCGAGAACGATCCCGGAGTCCGAGAATGATCCGTCGAACCCTAAACCCCGAGACCGGACCCCGAACCCCGGAACCCCAAGTTCGTCGAGACCCTCTAATGTGTGAACCCCTTCCCGACACCCTATTTTATAATATAATAACAACTTGTCGCATATTGAATTGTCATACTCGCATGCATATTGTGTGGTTCTGGGGGCCTTATGCCGATTCACCTCATAATTAAATATGGGCCTCATATGCGGGCAAATCTAGTCTCATATCGGCCTCATTTAAACTTGTGTAGCGAACCGGTGCGATCTTTTGCCATGTTATAACAACAGTTAAATTGCGGGGTAGATAAATAACATGAACCACCTAATCAATTGTCGGGACCCCGGTTCCACTTAATATTGACCTAATTGCATCGCATCTTTACCATGCCATACATCATACATGCATCATGCCGATCTTCTGCCGTAGTATTAAATATTGCATCCGGTGTTTCTTCTAGTGTTCTGCTTCTTCGCGGATAAGGCCGTTGAGTTGATGTGAGCTTCGCCCCGATCTTCGGTTGACCCTTCGGCAATGTTTTCAGGCGAGCATCTTCCCCTTTCTACCTATCTTACTTTTCTAGTATTTATTCCCTCCTGTTGATCTATTGCTATCTGTGTTGCGATGCTCTAGTGTTTCGTACCCGTGATATCCCTTGCAGCCTTATATTGCCTTGGACACATCCTATTACCATTGTTTGGTAGATAGTTGGACTTGCGCGTCGTAGTCGCTTGCTCAAGTGTTGATGCGCGTCGTCAAGTACCACAGTTGTTGGAGAAGTGCCGCATGTTTATTGTTGGAGGTGATCATGGCTTTACTTATGGTCCACTTTAATTACTGTTTAACAACTAAAATTGAATTAAGCAGAGGCATCGGTGGGTGATAGATAATATTTGGTTTCCGACCGCCCACTTGTGTCCCGTAGGACCCCGAGTTCTTGACACCTGTTCTGAGATCGAGCGCGCTAACCACAGGTGGGGAGATATGGGCCCCCCATTGATTATTACCTGATTTCAAAGTATTGTACTGGGGGCCACAAACTAGTTTGAGGTTTTATTTACTACCCTGTACTTATGCCATGCTACTGCTTTATTTACGATTGTGCGAGGAGCACACTATACTGTTTAGGATCGGGACACGTTTTCGCGGTGTCGACAGTCCCCGTTTGGGGATTTGCTGTCGTTCACAACCGTCTACCCAAACCCTAAGTCCGTCTCGGAGACCGGCCGACTTCGTTGCGGGTGTCGACTTGGTGGGGTGGCCCCCATGTACTTTCTTTGGGTCTGGGAACGTCGTGACTTAGGCCCCGCCGACATACCGATGGGTGTATGTTAACTGATCTGGCAAAAAGGGTCGAAGTGCCTGTGGATACTTTGGTGCACCCCTGCAGGGTTTAATCTTTTCGAGAAGCCGTGTCCGCGGTTATGGACGACTTGGAGCACAGGTCTCGATCATAGACAACTATAACTAAAGTTTACTATTATAAATTGACTTGTATCCGATTTGACTAGTAATCAGCTTCACTACAACGGAATGGCTAAGTAAAAGTACCAACAACTGCTGGGTTTTGGGGTTATCTCATGCTAATTGTATCTGACTAGTTAGTGTTGCCACTATAACGGAATGGTTAACTAAAAGTGCTCGCTGCTTACTTTATCAGGACGATTATCTAAACCTGACTAGTAAAGTGCCGCAACTATAACTGAATAAGTAAAACTGCCAACTGTGTGAGTTCCTCGGTTGACTTCCTCGCTGGTCTCGAGGGGGAAACGCCAGGATGGGTTTGTTTGATGATAGTATCAGGTTGGATCCGAATAGGTCTTCCTTACCCCTCTCTGATAGCCGCCAGTTGTATCGAGTCTCTATAGGTGGTTTAGTGCATATGCTGCCGCTGCCGCTTCAGTCCACTATACCTATGTAGGCAAGGACCGCCGAATTCTAGCCTCGCCGTGTACTGGCCTCAGTACTGACGCTCCTCTTTTTCCTTTGCCCTTTGTCGGCACCCCTTTTGTTTTGAGCAGGTTTTGAGATCGACGTCGTTAGCAGGGTTACCCTTCCGGCTTGGCCTGGGCAGGGTTATGGACGCCATTGGTTATTCTTCAGGGCTCTTAGCCCCATTTGCATCTTGTCCATAGTCGGACGCTGTGTCATTTTTCAAGGTGATTTGGAACTTTGTACTTTATATCTGTATTCTTGACTCATTGAGTCGCTGCTGTATATATATCTGTTCTGTGGGTCCCATCGAGGACTGTTGTGTAATGTTATTACTTCGTTTTCCACCCGCACGCAAGTGCCTGGTGGGCACCTTCGAATCGTTTCTATGCGGGTTTGGCGGGTTTCGCTAAAACTTGCATAGGGCCGATTCTGAGGGTGTTACAGAGTGGTATCAGAGCTCAGCAGTTGCGATACCCCACAAGTCCAGCCTGTAGGATAACCTAGCTAACGGCCGCAGTAGAGTGTCAAAACTATTTTTGCAAAATCGGTTGGATAGTTCTGATTAGGTCTGATTTTACTCCTTACCCCTTTGCTATTCCTCTCTTACCTCTACGTGTTTTGAATCCGCTCTCTTCTCTCTCTTCGAGTCCAGGATTTCTCGTGGTTGGGTTCCGTCGTACCTTCAGGGTTTCGCTTCCTCCTCTGATAACGGTGTTCTACCATCCGGTGTCCATGCTATCCGAGGAATCCGTCTACGGTGGTACCATTCTTTGTTCCTTGTTTGTGCCTTCCGGTGTTTTCCGACACGACGACATCACCTACGCCAGATCCGATGCAGAGTCTACATCACTCCTTTGTTTCCGAACCTCGTTGTCGAGATCTTCAGTCTAATTCCGAGAGTTGGTTGCATAATCCGCCTATTCGTGCGCAGAGTAATGGTTTGAGTGCGGGATGGAGTAGCTACCATACCACTACCCTTATCATTCGCTCTTGTACGTCGAATCAGTGGGTCCAGCAATTTTACTCCGTCCACGGAAGTTAGGGGTGGCTTTATTTGTTGATGCCTCTACCTTTGACCTTTTGTTCCCGGAGTGTTCCCTCGACGATCACGGACAACGACCCCTTGTTAGTGGTGTCGCGAGGATCTACATGAAGCGAGAAGATACAGATCGCCGACCTTCCTTCCGGAACCATGAGGCGGATCTCGAGGGCGAGATCCCTTGTTAGTGGTGTCGAATTGTGGCATCCCGCAAAACCACTACTAGAAAATCGCGTTGTTTTTGTGCATTGCATCGTCATCATCATGCATTGTTTGTCTAAAACTATTTTCTAAACGCCTGTCGTTGTTTTCTAAAATTATCCTTCTCTTTATTCAAATCGAAAACCTAGGTCCGTTCGGATCTTTTATATGTCTCAAACCTTTTGCAAATGTTTTGTTTTAAGAGAAATAAAAATAATAGATAATAAAATATTTTATACCGGGGAGGCCGCCACCGGCCAGGCCGAAACGGCCCAGCCGGCAGCAGCCTACTTCCCCAGTTAAATATCTACCCAGTCCCCCTAAATCTGTTCTTACCCAACCTAGTCTACCCACCCCTCTGGCCACCTCACCCCGACCAATCCCCACCCGACACGTCACCACCCCCTTCCCCTAGCCTATCCCCATCTGCCACCTGGCCCACCCCCCCTCTCTCTCCTCTCTCTCCCTCACCTGCCACTCACGCACACCACACCACACACCGCGCCCCCCACAAAGCACGCCAGGCCCCAACCCACCGATCGGATCCCCACCTGCCCCGCGTCCCGGACCCACCCCGACCCCACTCCCCTGTCGCTCTGGCCCACCCCGCTCGTCCTCTTCCCTTAATCCCTCCTCTCCCTCACGATGCAATCCTCTCCCCCTCGCCTCGCTCCCTCTCTCTCTGCACCCCGCCGTCGACATCGCCCGCCATCACCGGCTCCCTCCTCTCCTTCCTCGCCCGGCGCCGCTCTCGTCGCCCCGGCCACCCTCCCGGGGCTCCCCTCTGCTACCTGCAACCGACGCTGCGAGCCCGCTGCCGGCCAGCGTTTCCCTGCTCCTCCTCCTCGCCGTTCCTTGCAGCACCACCGATGTGCACCCGACGCTTCCTCGCATCCCGCCGCCGCCGGATCCCCTCCTCGCTTCCTCCCCGGCACCGCTCCCCCTCCGCGTCGCCGGCGGCCTCCACTCCGCCCGCCCTCTCCTCCGCGTCCGGCCGCCAGTGGCGCAGCCGCCCGCCTCGGCGTCGCCTCCCACCTCGAGCTCCGCGCTGCACCCGCCTCCTCCCGCCGGTGACCCCTTCCGCGCGCGCTCCCGCTTGCGCCATCGCCGCCAGCGCCTCCGCCTGCCGCGTGCGCGCCCGCAACCACCGCTCGCCCTTCCTCCCCGCTCGCGCCGGCCATCTCCCCAGGCAGCAGCAGCTCGCCGGCCCGCCGCCGTCGCGTCTGGCCACCGCCCCTGCCAAGCATCGCCGCCAAGCACCACCCGTTCACCGCCGGCCCCCTCTCAGTGCCTCACTCGCCGGCCGCGCCCTCCCTTCCCTCCAGTGCCGCCTCGCAGACGCGCGCCATGGAACGCCCTTCGTCGCCCCCGCGTGGTCCTGGCCGCATCCTCATCGCCCAGTCGCCGCCCTCCGATGACCCCGAGCAGGGCATAGTCGCCACCAGAGATGTGCTGATAGGGTGCCAAGTGGAGGCTTGCTCGATCCGGCCATCTGAAGCCGCCAAGATCTTCCTGGATAATCCACACCCAGTTCCGCTAAAGACTGTCCACAGGAGACTGCGGAACCTCGAGACCGTCACGGAACGCCAAGGCCTTCGACACGGAACATTGAACCCCGCTGAACCCCCGACACGCCAAGTTCGCCAAGAACCGTTCCCGGAGTCCAGTTGTCGAGCCGAACCCGTGGAACCCGAACCTCCCCAAGATCTACGCTGCGGACCGACATGATCTTCTTCTCGGACGCCAAGGTTCGTCGAGAGTCCGGAACGCCATGTACTCCCCCGGACGACAAGTTCTCCATCCCGGAACGGCAGGATCGACCGCATAGAACACCAAGATCTTCCAGTACCGAGACCCGAGTCCGACACCGACAATCGAAACCGCTAAACCGACAAGACCGGCACCGACCCGGAAGCATCCGATGCGCCCCGACACCGACCCAAGTTCTGCTTCCCGGAGGCGACAAGAACTACCCCCGATATCCGAGAACGATCCCGGAGTCCGAGAACGATCCGTCGAACCCTAAACCCCGAGACCGGACCCCGAACCCCGGAACCCCAAGTTCGTCGAGACCCTCTAATGTGTGAACCCCTTCCCGACACCCTATTTTATAATATAATAACAACTTGTCGCATATTGAATTGTCATACTCGCATGCATATTGTGTGGTTCTGGGGGCCTTATGCCGATTCACCTCATAATTAAATATGGGCCTCATATGCGGGCAAATCTAGTCTCATATCGGCCTCATTTAAACTTGTGTAGCGAACCGGTGCGATCTTTTGCCATGTTATAACAACAGTTAAATTGCGGGGTAGATAAATAACATGAACCACCTAATCAATTGTCGGGACCCCGGTTCCACTTAATATTGACCTAATTGCATCGCATCTTTACCATGCCATACATCATACATGCATCATGCCGATCTTCTGCCGTAGTATTAAATATTGCATCCGGTGTTTCTTCTAGTGTTTTGCTTCTTCGCGGATAAGGCCGTTGAGTTGATGTGAGCTTCGCCCCGATCTTCGGTTGACCCTTCGGCAATGTTTTCAGGCGAGCATCTTCCCCTTTCTACCTATCTTACTTTTCTAGTATTTATTCCCTCCTGTTGATCTATTGCTATCTGTGTTGCGATGCTCTAGTGTTTCGTACCCGTGATATCCCTTGCAGCCTTATATTGCCTTGGACACATCCTATTACCGTTGTTTGGTAGATAGTTGGACTTGCGCGTCGTAGTCGCTTGCTCAAGTGTTGATGCGCGTCGTCAAGTACCACAGTTGTTGGAGAAGTGCCGCATGTTTATTGTTGGAGGTGATCATGGCTTTACTTATGGTCCACTTTAATTACTGTTTAACAACTAAAATTGAATTAAGCAGAGGCATCGGTGGGTGATAGATAATATTTGGTTTCCGACCGCCCACTTGTGTCCCGTAGGACCCCGAGTTCTTGACACCTGTTCTGAGATCGAGCGCGCTAACCACAGGTGGGGAGATATGGGCCCCCCATTGATTATTACCTGATTTCAAAGTATTGTACTGGGGGCCACAAACTAGTTTGAGGTTTTATTTACTATCCTATACTTATGCCATGCTACTGCTTTATTTACGATTGTGCGAGGAGCACACTGTACTGTTTAGGATCGGGACACGTTTTCGCGGTGTCGACAGTCCCCGTTTGGGGATTTGCTGTCGTTCACAACCGTCTACCCAAACCCTAAGTCCATCTCGGAGACCGGCCGACTTCGTTGCGGGTGTCGACTTGGTGGGGTGGCCCCCATGTACTTGCTTTGGGTCTGGGAACGTCGTGACTTAGGCCCCGCCGACATACCGATGGGTGTATGTTAACTGATCTGGCAAAAAGGGTCGAAGTGCCTGTGGATACTTTGGTGCACCCCTGCAGGGTTTAATCTTTTCGAGAAGCCGTGTCCGCGGTTATGGACGACTTGGAGCACAGGTCTCGATCATAGACAACTATAACTAAAGTTTACTGTTATAAATTGACTTGTATCCGATTTGACTAGTAATCAGCTTCACTACAACGGAATGGCTAAGTAAAAGTACCAACAACTGCTGGATTTTGGGGTTATCTCATGCTAATTGTATCTGACTAGTTAGTGTTGCCACTATAACGGAATGGTTAACTAAAAGTGCTCACTGCTTACTTTATCAGGACGATTATCTAAACCTGACTAGTAAAGTGCCGCAACTATAACTGAATAAGTAAAACTGCCAACTGTGTGAGTTCCTCGGTTGACTTCCTCGCTGGTCTCGAGGGGGAAACGCCAGGATGGGTTTGTTTGATGATAGTATCAGGTTGGATCCGAATAGATCTTCCTTACCCCTCTCTGATAGCCGCCAGTTGTATCGAGTCTCTATAGGTGGTTTAGTGCATATGCTGCCGCTGCCGCTTCAGTCCACTATACCTATGTAGGCGAGGACCGCCGAATTCTAGCCTCGCCGTGTACTGGCCTTAGTACTGACGCTCCTCTTTTTCCTTTGCCCTTTGTCGGCACCCCTTTTGTTTTGAGCAGGTTTTGAGATCGACGTCGTTAGCAGGGTTACCCTTCCGGCTTGGCCTGGGCAGGGTTATGGACGCCATTGGTTATTCTTCAGGGCTCTTAGCCCCATTTTCATCTTGTCCGTAGTCGGACGCTGTGTCATTTTTCAAGGTGATTTGGAACTTTGTACTTTATATCTGTATTCTTGACTCATTGAGTCGCTGCTGTATATATATCTGTTCTGTGGGTCCCATCGAGGACTGTTGTGTAATGTTATTACTTCGTTTTCCACCCGCACGCAAGAGCCTGGTGGGCACCTTCGAATCGTTTCTATGCGGGTTTGGCAGGTTTCGCTAAAACTTGCATAGGGCCGATTCTGAGGGTTTTTCAATAAGGATAAGAATGAGATACCCATAGATGCTTAACATGCACAATACATCACATAGACAATCACCAAACAAGCATCGAAATAACAAAAAGTTCAACGACATAAACAAAAAGTTTGAAAAGCAAACACACCAATAGCAAGCCGTCCACATGTTGGATGGTCATTGCGACTCAATAATCAAAAGCATGGTAAATGATAGATAAATGAGTAGTCATCACTACTCCTCTGCATCAACCTCCTCATCAACATGTGTAAGACCTGCATTCTCCATAGCGGTCTTGTACTCCTCGACATTGGTAGTCAAGGCCTCTACCTTGGCTTTGAGAGCCCTCTTCTGTGAACGAAGTCTCTCAATCACACCCTGCTGATGCTCGAGCTCGAAGTCCTTGGCCTCTAGTTCTGCAGTAATCTCTTGAATCCTCTTGTTCCTATCTTGGACTCTTTTCTCTTGACTCTTGAACTTCCTGTCCTGACTCTCAAACTTAGCCTCCATTTCCTCGACTATCTCGTCTTGCTCCGCGAAGAGCTTGTCCTTCTCACGTAGCTGCACCTGGAGCTCGTCATTGCTAAGCATGACGTTGGTCCTATCAGTATCTAGGTGCCTAAGTAGAACCTCTAGGTCCTGAAGGTATAGACGAATCGGTTCTGCCGTCTCTCTAGCAGCATCCTCGAACTCAATAGCCTCACCATCCTCGTCGCGTCTCCCGAAGGCGTGAAAGTGAGTACCTCTAATCTCCTGAGAGTGCCTCCCTAACAGACGCCCAAGTAAATCCTACATGACTACCTCTAGGCCTCTCTCCTTGTCGTCATGCATAAGCTTGAAGGTGATAGCCTCCGTGGCTGGCTCAGTCTGGCGTCCTGGCTGAGTAACCTTGAAGCCCCAAAGGTCCTTCCTCTCAAACTTGGTGAGGGGAAGCATCATGATGCTAGGGAGTGGAAGATTGAGCACACTAGTGAGCTCAATAAGACGAGTGCCAAAACGAGTTCCCTTGAACTCTTCAGCCGTGCTGATAGTAACATTAGGCATCTATTTTATAAGATAGGGAAATGTTAGAATCAACATCAATATAGAATCTCAAGACAAAGCATCACAAGCATATCATTAGCAAACACACAAGTCATGGCATGCATAATTTATTACAAGCATTCCAAGGTTCATCATAACTTAGACAAAATTTTGGAAATTAAACAATAAGTGTGGTGGTCCAACTAACAAAGCACATTACAACTCTCACTCTCTAGACTAAAGGCTATCAAAGCATCCTTCTACCAATAGAGATGAGAAAGAAGATTAGAAAAGTTTACGAGAAGAAAAGACAAGTGTAGAAATTTTTTCAAAGTGTTGAAAATTTTCCTTAGTGGTTTCTAATCCAATCCTAGGGTTCTAATCCTACAGGCAACATAGTGCTCTGATACCATCTGTAAGATCCATCCCTTTTAAAGGTAAGGATCCCTGTGATTGCAATGCTAGTCCCTGGATCAATGCTAGCATCCACAGTTTAAGATGAAGTACACAGAAACAAAGGTCATTACTACATATCATTCCAGAGACAAACATAGTCTTTTACAACTCCATGGCCATAGGCCTAATACAAGAGTTTAACCATAACAAAATAAATAAGTCTTCATCTTCATGTGCCACAGGCAAGCATGTTGAGTGTAGAATCATAACCCCTAATCATCATCAGAATAACCTGCAACATCACAAGTTACAGCCACAATGGGTCAATACATTGGAATAGTATTGGCAAGTGATACCTTAGTAGAATATTAACATCTAGTTACTATATGAATTTGGCTAAGTGTAGCTTAGGCTTGTTTTGCTCAAAATAGGTTTTACCTATTAGTTGAAATCACTAAGTTTTCTTTGGCAAAACTTTTCCCAAGGAACGACCAATAGAAATTGGTGAACCTTCACCCTTGTTTAACCTCAAGTTGTTAACTTAGAAAATTGGGATGAGGAGAATCTTGATAGATTCGATGTCTTGATGCTCAAGTTGTCCAATATCAGGGACATGGCTAAGTACTTAGATTCTTCCATCTGCAGAGGTTGTGCACTTTCCCCACAAGACTTGATTTTCACCAAGACAGGACCTTTAAGAAGCCTTCCCTTAGACCAAATGGACGCGCTCCAAACCTATCATCCCACTACCACCAACTGTCCAAATGGCTAAGTTATTGCAACCTATGTGATCTAGGCAGAGCCCATAATGCCATGTGGCTACACTAGAAGCTTCTTAACATTTGGCATATCAAATCCCTTTGTTCCTGGGTGGCTTTCCACAAGTGTGATACACAAGGTAAACCATAGAAATGGGCCTTGTGTAACCACTCAACACAAACCAATCTTTCCATTCCACCCAGGTGTTTCATTCATTTAGTTGTTTTATTAAGCAAAACATAAGTCCAAAGACTTAGAAATATTTCTCATAGCATGATTATATAATCCACCCTTGGTTGCTACTATCTAGGCTAAGCATTGCAAAAGCATGTATCTTACTTAGAGTAAATTCTAACATTGCTACAACTACCAGGATTTCCCAAGCATAGCATATAGATACTTAGCAAAATAACCATGCAAATTCTATACAAAAATATTTCTAATGCATAGGTAAAAATATAGGGATAAAAACATGAAGCACCACTTGCCTTGGTAGTTTGGGGAGTAGCAACAATCTTCACAACCACAATCACTATTAGCACCAAAATCTACACATAAAATAATGGCACCAAATTCACATATCAAAAAATACAAACAAAAATATATGAATGCATGCAAATGCCATGTGATGATTTTCTACACCAAACAAGACAAATACATAGTACTGAATCATAAACAAGACCAAAGCACACTAAACAAACTTTATTTGATCTTTCAATCATTTTCAATCATTTCTATACCCAAAATAAGCCTACAAATGTCTCTGAAAAAATAACCAATTTTACAGAAGCAAAACATTAAACACATTGCATAAACAAATAGCATTCTTTCTCCTGATTCCAATGATATAAAGTTGTAAAATTTGAACGTGTGGATCAAAAGTTATGAATTTTACAAGTTTAAAACACTAATAGATCTAATTTTAGATTTTAAATCAAACCTACAGACACGCGGCGCTTTCTGATTCGTCGATACCGCTTCGTGTGGATCGATCAACGAGAGCCGTTAGATTTAAGTGGCAGCACACAGTCAGATCTGCGCGTAACGGTTCGAGTAAGTGATCTAATCCTGAGCCTCAAATCCAGATCTAACGGCTGCGAAGCTTGCGACCAAAGACTGGCGGCACAGCTGGGTGCTGGTGGCGGCGGCGCTACTGGCGGCGATGGTCCGACGAATACAGGAGGGGCTGGGGTGTGTGGTGTGGCTTACCGGACTCGCAAGATCAATGTGGCAGTAGCTTGGCGAGGGGCGCACGGACACAACGACAGGACCTCGTCGGAGTTGCTGGCGGCGTCGGGTGTTTGCGGATGGAGTTGTTGCCGACGATGTAGGCCGCCCTAGCACGAACCAGTGGTGTCAGAGGATGCACAAGGTTGTGGCGAACACGACAGGGTCAAAGAGGAAGCAAGGGGCGCTCGGAGGTTACCGGTATTCCTCGTCGGAGTTGAGCGGCGGCTTTGTTGTTTGCAGAGATGGACGGAGTCGACGACCTGGGTCACGAGAAGGAAAAAGAAAAGCATCAGGAGATGCGCCAGAACATGCTGGTCACTCTTGTTTGAAGCAGAGGCAAAGGGGCGACCGCGTCTCACCGGAATCAGTTGCCGGAGCTGGTTCTGTCTGCAGCGATGCAACGCGAAATTGAGGCAGACTGGTGGCGGAGCGAGCGAGTGGTGCGAGGGGAAATATGCGGAGAGGGGAGGGGATTAAGTAGCCAGATCAGGGGCGGAGATTACGAACACATTCATCGTCATTTAAGAAAGTTGAAATCACGGTAGTGAAGGGAGGAAGAAACGGCGAAGGCTTGGTCGTGGGCGGGGTTTGGGGACGACGAGCTGACCTGGCGCTGGGTCCACTTGACAGCGAGAGGGGGTGCGTGCTGCTGCGGTGAGAAAAGAGAGAGGAAGGTCCCGGGTGGGCTTAGTGGGTTGGGTCTGCTATTGGGCTGAAATGCTAGTGCAGGCCCTTTTCCATTTCTTTACTCTTTTTCTTTTTCTGTTTCAATTTTCAGGAACCAAATTCAAATGAATTCATATGTGTTTGATTCCAAACTTGTTCTGGATTTTTATAAAATGAAACTTGCACATTTTTGAGTATAAAACCATGCTGTCTCACCAGACTTGCTTGGTTCCTTTGGAGTTTTTTTTTAAAATAAAATAGTGACTTTACACAAGATGTAATAAAGATATGAAAATGGTTTTAAAACCATATTTTGTTTTGAAATAATTGTCCAAGCTTTGGAACTCAACCAAACCAACTCATGAACAAACAATCTTGGTTTAAAACAAATAATCTCTCATTAAAGAGTAGCATTGGAACAATGCTTTGCTTGCATAAAATAATAAGCATACAAATGCTTCTGTTTTTGTAATAACTTTGAAATGAACCTAAAATGCTCATGCATGCATGGATGATATGGAATCTTTGAAAACATGATTTTTGGGATGTTACAACAGAGGATACCCCTGGATAGGGAGTGCAAGGATCATGGACATGTCCTGTAGAGTAACAGTCATCTCACCGGTACAGAGGTGAAAACTATGCATCTCCAGCGTCCACCGGTCGACAAGCGCGGTGATGGCAGCAGGGTTCATGTGCGGTGAACCACGATTGACCATATGGATGAATGGGAGCAATCCTAGCGCTTTGATGTGCACCATGTACCGATCATTATACCGCATCATCTCTTGGAAATGCCCGTGATACCTCTGTCGTAGGGGAACAAGAGGCTGCACACATAGAAGCTCGATTATAACATGTCCATCCAACTTGAGAAACACATAATGATTTGGAGGGTTTATTTTTATTACCTTGATCCCCTCGACGAGAATGTAGCCACGGTGACACTTATCATACACCGGCTCAAGAAGTGACATGCCTTCGACGAACCCGATTTGTACATGGGGTGGTGTACGTGTTTCTTCCTCTTCTGAGTCCGACATTCTAGATAATTAAAAAATTACAAGTAAATATGTGATCATATTATAAACCAACTACTAATATGAATAAATTTGCTATGTGAGCAAAATTATGTGGGCACCTCTATGTGAGAAATGTGGGCATCTACAATTTTAAAAACCATTATTCCAATGTGGCATCTCTATGTGAGCAAAATTATAAACCATTGTTTCTATATGGGCATCTCTTTGTGACCTAATTTTATAAACCCTAGCTTCTATGTAGGCATCTATATGTGACCAAGGTTCCAATAGCTATGAACAAAAAATTAGAACTAACATGTATATGAAGAATTACTATACAAACATGACATTGCTCCATAGAATCTTAATGGGATTTAGGGTTTCACCATGTTATTTCCATTGCTAACTCTAGACATCAACCAAACATGACTACACATCAACTAATCCTATGGGAATTAGGGTTTGAACGAATTTTGCAATTAGAAACAAATAAGATGGAATTTTCGGATGAACTAGAGGGATGTGAGGGAGAGTACCTTTGAGAATGGATTGGTGATGAAATCCCCTAAGAAACCGCTTGAGATCTTGCCGTTTTGGAGAAGATTGGAGAGGGGGAGTGAGTGCAGCCGCCGCCGCCTCGGGCTGGGACCTGGGAAGAATGAGGCTAGGGTTGGGGGAGAGGGAGGCCGCACATGATTAAGGGATCCAGGCATGCGGTGCCAGCCTGCATGGCGCTGCAGAGGTGTGTGCGTCGCCATCCCGGATGGTGCCACACTTACGAGGCTAGGGCCCGTGGAGCCAGCGTGGCAAGGCGTGCCGCGCCAGCCCGAGAGGCGCAGCAGGCGTGCATGCGGTGCCAGGCTAGACGGCGCTGCATACACCAGCCATCGTGGCAGCTGTGCGACGTCAGGCCCTAGCCAGACAGCGTGGCAGGCGTGCGGCGCTGCCCTAGGTGGCGCTGCATAAGTGCTTGCGGCGCCGCGCGGGCGGGAGTAGCAGAAAAGGGTTATTCAGTTTGATTTTCTTTTCAAATAGGGTTAATCTTTGAAATTTTTACGACTTTGGGTTATTTTTATTTAATTTCCCTCCATAGGAAGAGGGGATTCGCGTGGTCAATCCACAAAATTTAGCATGGGTGATGATCAATGTCACGACGCCTCATTTTGCAGCTGTTGACTGTCAGTACACTAGAAATCTGACACAACTCTTGCACAAATTCAGAGTTTACTTTGGCAATGAATGGCATTAAGATCAGCTCTCAGGAATTCCATGGCACCACTTTGAATGGACAATGTATGTAACACAAGTAGCTACCACATCGGCCCGTACCGAAAAAACGACGATACTAGTGCACACAAGACCCCCCCCCCTCGAGAGCACCCCCCCGTCCCTGACCAAGCCGAGGCCCTCTCCGGCGGCTTTGACACCGGGGAGTGGCGGAGGCGAGGTCCCCTTGTAGTATAGGTAGTCTAGGGTCTTGGCTTCTCTCCATAGGTGTCGTAGGTTTAGGTTTAGTGTCTGCCTCCATGGCGTTTGGCGAGATGCCGTTTTTACTATCCCCTCTGGTGTTCCAGCACGGCGTCGGCATGCCGTCTTCGCAGTGGTCCGGTGAGTTCTTGCGGGTGGAAAGCGTCGTCGCCGCTGTTGTGGACGGAGGATCTCAAAAAAGTGCTTGCGCCTCTGGATCTGGCTGCTGCATGACTCTCCTCTTCCCCTGGCCGGCCTTGGTGGCGAGGGGTGGGAGGAGGACAAGGCGGGGGTCGCTAGGTTTAGAAGGCGGTGGGGGTGTTTGGCGCAGGATCGTTCTGACCTGATCTGGCGTCAGTCAGAGGAGAGGTTTCCTGCTGAGGTGCTCTGGTGGACATAGGCTATTGCAGCGGTCTTCATCGACTTCAACAGCTCCCTGCATAAGGTCAGTTGGTTCGGTTCGCGACGGGCTTCTGTGTGCTCTCGCCGCTCTTCTCTAGACGGCCTTGGCGGCAAGGGGAGTAGGGTCGGTGTGACCGTGCGGCGGCCTGTAGTTGCACCAACCTTGCAACACAATCGAGCTCATCACGCGGCGGCTATGTTCGGCCCCGTGATCTGTGGCCGTAGGGATGGCCTTCTCGGACGCCAACAATGCGTCCTCTCAACCTCCAGGATGGAGGCCTCTGCTTGAGCTCTGCACCGGCGTTCAATGCTCCTTCGTCGCCAAGTGGTTTGTCCCCGGCAATGGAAGGGTGGCCAGAGCGGGAGTCTCATCGTCGGTGGTGGAGGACAGGGACCTGATTGCTTTTTCTTAATTTATTCTGGGGTCCTTGTTGTAATTCTGCTGGACTTTGTTTTACTTACCACTTTTTATAGGGTCCTTCTTGTAATTTTGTACCCACCGCTTGGAAATTAACGAAGCTGTGTCGGGGTCCTTCGAGACCCCTCTATTGTTCAAAAAAACATCGGCCTGTAACTATCACCCCATCTCCCCCTCTCCCTCTCCGTTCCCCTTGCTTTGAGAGCCCACTAATGTCTACGCACTTCTATTCTTGTAGACAGTTGTTGGGCCTCCAAGTGCAGAGGTTTGTAGAACAGCAGCAAGTTTCCCTTAAGTGGATTACCCAAGGTTTATCGAACTCAGGGAGGAAGTGATCAAAGGTATCCCTCTCAAGCAACCCTGCAATCAAGATACAAGAAGTCTCTTGTGTCCCCAACACACCCAATACACTTGTCATGTGTATAGGTGCACTAGTTCGGCGAAGAGATAGTGAAATACAAGTGGTATGGATGATTATAAGTGGTAACAGTGCCAGAAAAGAGCTTCTGGCGAGAGGAAAAGACTAAAGGCAAAAAGATGGAAGCAAGCAAACATGCAACAAATCTAGATGAAAACGTTGTTTCAATGCTTAGAAACAAGGCCTAGGGATCATACTTTCACTAGTGAACACTCTCTCATATAAATATATTATCTTCATGATACTACTCTTAACTACTCTCCGGTTGGGCACTCTAATCCATGGTAGGGCTATAACAGCACACCTCAAAGTCCGCCTTCCCCATCTAGATAACCCTACACTGTCACCTTGAGCGCTAGGCGGTTCCAACAAACACCACAATTTCATAGAGACAACCAACTCAAAATATACTCATGATAAATATTTATGAACTCTAGCCTAAGTGCCACCACGGTGCACAAGCTGTCACTTTCACACACGTGGGGAAAGCAGAGATCTATTGAAGCACTTGAGTCGCATGGTAGATCTACTTGATTACAAAGCTCATGATCACAATATGATCATGCATAGAGAGAGATGAACACATAGCTACCGGTAGAGCCCTTAGCCTCGAGGAAGAACTACTCCCTCCTCATCATGGGAATCAGCAACGGTGATGAAGATGGCGATGGAGATCGATGGAGATGGTGGTGGAGATCGATGGAGTTGGCTCCGGGGGCACTTCCCTGTCCTGGCAGGGTACCGGAACAGAGACTTCTGTCCCCCGAATCTCCCCTTCGGTGGCGGCGGCGTTGCGAACATTTCCGTGGATTTTTGATGGATGATTTAGGGTTTCTGAGTCGAGGGCTTCTTATAGACAAAGGAGGCAAGGTCGATGGAGGCCCAGGGAGGCCACACCCCCTGGTGGCGCACCTAGGGTGGGCCTGCGCCACCCTAGGGTGTGCCCACCCTGGTGCCCTACTCTGTCTCTTCTTCGATATTCCGTATCGTTCTGGGAAAAATAGTAACTTTGGCTTTTGTCCCGTCCAGTTCCGAGAATATTAATTTTTTAGCTTTTCTGAAACCAAAAACGGCAGAAAAAAGGAGACTAGCACTGTGGCATCTTGTCAATAGGTTATCTCCAGAAAGTGTATAAAAATACCTCAAAGTGTAGACAAAACATAAGACAAATGATATAAAACAAGCATGGAGCATCAAAAATTATAGATACGTTTACGACATATCGTCCACCAAGAATAGTCGGGGCACTCCCGAGCCCTTCTTGCCGGAATAGCCGGCGAGAGGCGGCGGAAGAGGGCCACCGGAGTAGTAGTAGGTTGTAGGATAGGTAGTTTTGGCCCTGTGCCAGTAGTGGCCGGTCTTCCCGGATGCGAAGCCTCGGATCTCTTGGTCCAGATCATGGCTCTAGGGTTCGTCGGAGCTATCCTCTTGCTCCTTTGGCTAGGGCGGCGGGCGGCGGCGGTGGCCACCGCATCTTCAAATAAAGGCTTGGACATGTTTGGACCCTTCTTCTAGGTTACTCACGGGGTTCCCCATATTCTTATGGCCGGCCATGGTGGCGAGGGAAAGAGGATGGGGTGCACTGCGGTACTCAGCTATGAAGGCGGTGGGGGAGTTATCGTTCTGGTGTTTGTGCGCGGTGCCATGCAAAGGTTGTTCTTGTTGAGGCTATGGACTCATCTTCCTCCGGCTGGCCGTGGAGGCAGGAGGATAAAGGTGGCTTCCGTGAGGCAGACGACCGCCTCCCTCTTCATCACGCGCGGCTACTGGTGCTCCTCTCCAAGTCAAGGGAGCCGCTTCCTCCTGTCCAGCTGTGGCGGCGAGTGGGATGATGGTGGTGGCTCGAAGCTTCTCGGTGAGCACTGCTGGCCTTATCTGCGAGCGGATCAAGAGGTCGACTGCATCGTCGCCGCTATCTTCGGCCGATTTGTCGGACCGTTTTCAACCTCATTTGAGGAGGCCCTTCTCATCCTGCCGAAGCTCGACGCCTCTTATCCTCCAAGTGATTCTGTCCCCGGAGCTTTTGAGATGGCCGGAAGCAGAGATCCTTCGCCGGAGAAATATCCTCGAGCGCTTCTTCTCGGATATCGACGCTGGTCACGTGGAGATCGCCGGTGGCTGTGGCAGAGGCACCTTGGACTTGATTGCTTTTTAATTTTTTTCCAGGGTGTTTTCTAGAAAATGGAGGCCTTATCTTAGAGTAATTTGTTGTTCTAGGCCTTCATGTAACTTATACCTACCACGTGTTTTATGATAATGAAGTGGGTGCCTAGCACCCTTCCACTATGCAAAAAAAAGAAACACAAGTACATAGCTGGTACTGCAATTTGCGTATCTTTAATTAAACCTCTTGGCTGGTGATGACCTAAAGACTAATCAAAAATTTCATTAGGCTAAATAGCCCAAGTGTCAAGTGCATCCTAAAAAAATTTACTCGTTATATTGAATGAACAAATCAAGACAATACAGAAAAAAGTGTTGACTCTTGAACTATCAAACAGAAAAGAAGAACTTACTCACTTTCTTGAGGAAAAACAGACCTTATAAATACACCTAATTTCTACTTTGGAAGTATCATATATATGCCAGAGGTGGGGACTGGCAGAGGCAACCCATCAACCCAACTTAGTGGTTGGGCCTGCATTTTCGGTTAATGGTCGCTGCCAGAGAGGATATCTAGATTTTTCCTGGTTAAAACGAACATTTATTAAGAAGACGGGGCTACCACTAGTATAAACTCGGTATTTAGAAATGGTGCCCTTGTTTATGCCAAGTTCAAAAAAATCCGCATCTATTTGTCACCCTCAACCGGTTTTTATTTTGTGACCGCCTTTAAGAACCTTAGAGGTGGTTTAAAACAATAACCGGCTCCAAAAATAACCCTACGGGAGGCGGCTACTATAAAAAAATGGCTCAGCCAAGGACCTTAGATGTGCAACAAAAACCACTGTCTCTAATAATAAGAAAGAAGATACGGTCGTTATTAGAAGTCGCCTCTAAAGGGTGGTCTAACAAATGCAGTTACAGCTAAAACGGACGTGTAATCCCAAGCAATGGACCTCGGGTGCTAAAAAACCATTTCTAAGAGTGGTCACGGGAAGACGCTTAGATTTTTAAACCACCTCCTAGATTAAGAGGAAGGAAAACTCAATTGGTAGACCCAACGGAAAGTTCCAGTGGTAGTGGATACGGAGCCACGCCACATGTACTTCCTTCTCCTATAGCCTTTTTTCTATTTGATTTCTAATTTATAGATTTATTTTAATCATTAGTGATTGTTCATATGCAGAATCAAAGTGTGCTTCTTCAGAATTCGACGATGAGATTTGCTTGCTCTGCATTTTCCCCACTTCGTCTACCGTACATAGAGGGTTTACTTTAGTTCGTTCTCAACTTGTTTTTTGATCTTCTTTCTTCTTTCAGTGCGCAGAAGCAAACTAGGGTATGTAGCGATGGAGATCTGCCGTGTCTCACCCAGCCAATGCAAAACTATGGCCGTTCAAACAAAAGTGCAGAATACTTCAACATCATCATGAATTACCCAAACTTTCGAGATGTTGTGGTGACTAATTTTAGCCTCAATGAGCAAAGTACTAATGTTTATCCTTGATTGGAAAATTACTCTCACTTAAGTACTCTCAGTTAATCAGCAAAGTACTCTCAGTCAATCATGAACCTGCCAATGATTTAGGGTTAATTAGATGCAGATAATTCATAGTTAGATTAACTAATCATGTGTGATTTCTTGTATAGGATATGTGATACATCGTAAACGTATTTATAATTTTTGATGCTCTATGCTTATTTTGTATCAACTATCTTATGTTTTGTCTACACTTTGAAGTATTTTTATCCATTTTCTGGAACTAACCTATTGACAAGATGCCGCAGTGCCAGTTGCCTGTTTTCTGCTGTTTTTGGTTTCAGAAAATCTAGTAAGAAAATATTATCAGAATTGGACAGAACAAAAGCCAAAGTCAATATTTTACCGGAGCGAAGTCGGAGTCAAAAGGGCAGACGAAGAGGAGCCACGAGGCGGCCACACCTAGGGCTGGCGCGGCCCCCTAGGGCACGCTGCCCATGGTGTGGGCCCCTCGGGCGTCCATCGACCTCACCCCTTCGCCTATATAAGCACCCCGATGCATAGACCCTAAGCACCTGATCAGAAATCCACGAAACAACCGTAGCCGCCGCCACCATCGTCCCTAGATCAGGGGGAGGGGATCTGAAGCTCTTCCTGGCACCCTGCCGGAGGGGAGAGGTCATCCCAGTGGCCTTCTTCATCACCATGCCAGCCTCCAGAGTGATGCGTGAGTAGTTCACCCTTGGACTATAGGTCCATACAGTAGCTAGATGGTTGTTTCTCTTCCTTTGTGCTATCATGTTTAGATCTTGTGATCTCCGTTCAAGATCAAGATCATCTATTTGTAATTCTACATGTTGTGTTTGCGGGGATCCGATGGATATTGAGATACTATGTCAGATTGATTATTGATTCTATCATGTCTATGTTATTTGTGATCTTGCATGCTCTCCGTTGCTGGTAGATAATTTGTCCAAGTATATGCTTGTAACTCCAAGAGGGAGTGTTTATGCTCGATAGTAGGTTCATGCATCTAGTAATCTGGGAGAGTGACAGAAACTTCCAAGGTTGTAGATGTGCTGTTGCTACCAGGGAGAAAACAACAATCCTTTGTCTAAGGGCAATTGTATTGTTTACTTTACACATTTTGCTTAATGCAATTATCTGTTGCTTACAACTTAATACTGAAAGGGGTTCGGATGATAACCTGAAGGTGGATTATTAGTCATAGATGCAATTGGATTACGGTCTATGTATTATGTTGTAATGCCCAAAAAAATCTCATAGGAATCAAGATGTCTAGTATATGCATTGTTATGCATTCTCAATTTGTCAATTACCCCGCTGTAATTTGTTCACCCAGCATGTTATTTATCTTATGTAGAACACCTCTAGTGAACTGTGGACCCCGGTCCATTCCTTATCATTGATATACTGTTTACTATTTACTTTCTACAAGCAATTACTATCTTCCACACTATACGTTTAATCCTTTGTTTTCAGCAAACCAGTGAGATTGACAACCTCACTGTAAGTTGGGGCAAAGTATTGTGGATTGTGTTGTGAAGGTTCCAAGTTGCTAGCAACACCTTGGAGTTGTTTCCTTACTCCTACTGGTTCGATAACCTTGGTTTCATAACTAAGGGAAACTTGCTACTGTGCTCATCATACCTTCCTCTTGGGGTTCCCAACGAGCTCTACATATCTGAGCCATCAAGCACTTTTCTGGCGCCGTTGCCGGGGAGTTAAGGACAGCTTCAATCTCTTCCTCCCCGTCAATCACTTTTCTGGGAGAAAGAAGATTCTTGCAAGGGGATACTCCCAGAAAAGTGCTTATTGGTTGATAATAAGATTGGAGGGGCCTTGACTTTATCTTGGAACTCCATACCTCTTGGGAACGATAAGTCATCTTCTCATAAAATTGTTAAAAGTGGGTTTGAAGGTTTTAATCCCACTATTTTTGAGCTTGATAAAAATTATGTGTTTGTAGATCATAAAAAGCATGATTTATGTGATAGTTATATTGTTGAGTTTATTCATGAGCCTGATACGTCGGAAACTTATCTATAATTTTTTATGTTCCATGCTTGTTTAGTATCTACTTTGCTTTGCTTTGTCCACACTTTGAGGTGCTTTTTATATGTTTTCTAGTACTAACCTATTAACAAGTTGCCACAGTGCTAGTTGCCTGTTTTCTGCTGTTTTTGGTTCCAGAAAAGCTAGTAAGGAAATATTCTCGGGATTGGACGGGACAAAAGCCAAAGTCAATATTTCATCGAGGAGAACACGAAGTCCAAGGAGAGACAGAGGGGAGCCACAGGGTGGCCGCACCCCCCAGGTGCGGGCCCACCCTAGGCCGTGCCTGGGAAGGGTGTGGACCCCTGGCTGCCTCCCAGCCTCACCTCTTTGACTATAAGAAGCCCTCGATGCCTAAACCCTAAGCACCTGATCAATATTCGACGAAACTGTCTGTAGCCGTCGCCACTGATACATCCAAAACGTATCTACTTTCCCCAAACACTTTTGCTATTGTTTCTCCTTTAAAATTGTGTGATTTGGATACAACTAACACGAACTGACGCTGTTTTCAGCATAATTACCTTGGTGTCTTGTTTTTGGGCAGAAAATCAACTATCAGGAAAAATCCCGGAAAATATGCCAAAAATTATATTTCACTAGAAGACCCACGGAGCCATAAGACGAGACGGAGAAGGGGTCTGCGGGGCCCACACCCCTGCCAGGCGCGGGCCCACCTCTGGCCGCACCTAGGGGGTGCAGCCACCCCAGGCACCCCCTCGGCCTCCCTCTGCGCCTATAAGTTGCCTGTCGACCTAAAAACCAAGGGGGGTTCGATAGTTTTCCAGAAAGAGTTCCGTTTTGCCGCCGCCACCAGAAACCAAGATTCGGATCCAGAAACTCCGTTCTGGCACCCCGCCGGGACGGGGAATTTGGAGAGGATCATCGCCATCGTCATCACCAACGCCTCTCCATCAACCATCGATGTTTTCCTCATCCATGAGTGAGTAATCCCCCGCTGTAGGCTTGGGGATGGTAGGGATTGGATGAGTTCTATCATGTAATCAAATAAGATTGTTAGGGCATAGTGCCTAGAATCTCTATTTGTGCTATTTGACTTTGTTGCAACTTGTTGTGCTTAATGCTTGTCACTAGGGCCCGCATGCCATGATCTCAGATCTAAACTTATTATTGAATAATTATGATAGTATTGTTTGTGGTCTTACCTGCAAGTTGTGTACACATATCATTGTCCAGATCCAAAGGCCCCAAAGTGACAATAATTGGGACAACCGGAGGGGATGGCTATGGTGTGAGGATCACATGTGTTCATGGAGTGTTAATGCTTTGCTCCCATGCTCTATTAAAAGGACCACCTTAATTGCCAGTAGTTCCCTAGAGGCCCCGTTGCCACGGGCTGGCTAGACAGAAGATGTTGTGCAAGTTCTCATTGCGAGCACGTATGACTATATTTGGAGCACACGCCTAGGATTGTTTAGTACTTGGATGCTTGTTATTATTTATTTGCAATGCCCTAGATCTTGAAGTTACATGTTTAGACTTGTCCATGCAACGCCCGTCCATCCATCCCTATGCCTAACGCACTCGAATCCCACTGTTACCGTTACTGTTACTACTGCTCTTGTTTCACTGTTACTATTGCTTTGCTATTGCTACTACAAACTGTTGCTACCGATAAACTTCTGTGAGCAAGAACTATTTCCAGGTGCAACTGAATTGACAACTCAGTTGTTAAGGCTTGCAAGTATTCTTTGGCTCCCCTTGTGTTGAATCAATAAATTGGGTAATACTACCCGCGAAGACTGTTGCGATCCCCTACACTTGTGGGTCATCAAGACTATTTTTTGGCGCTGTTGTCGGGGAGCATAGCTTTATTTGTAAGTTCACTTGGATCTATTATTGTTCACTGCTGCTCCTTTCATCATGGGGAAGTCTCGTGATGGAAAGTTCCCTATTTTACCATCCACTACAAGAAGAGGTATAGTCCTAAACACCTCTGTTGCTCTTGATTCACCGTCTGTTATAAGTAAGCTTGTTACACCACCACCACATACTCATGCTACACACACTGCTACTACTGCTGAATCTGAAACTGCTTTTGATGCTCATAATGTTACTTCTATTGTGCTTGATGCGAGTGGTTCATTAGGTCCTTTCCTAGATGCTACTATGGCTAGTCTAGGAAATACCAAAACTCCTAGTGAAGACACTGTTACACCTATTATCTCACCTGAGTCTAGTGAGAGTTATGATATTAATGATGGTTACATTGAGTTCACTGATGAATTTGTTGAAGAGTGCCGAAACACACATGGTACTAGTGCTATTAAGAGTCTCCTCGCTAGACGCACCATTATGCCTAAACTGTCCTCTGATCCTAAGTTTGCCACCTCTCCCATAGATATTAAAGATAAAGATTATGATTTCTCTCTTGATTTGTCCTACTTGGATATTGTTGAGAAAGAGCCTTTCCGTGGGACTGAAAATGAGAGTGTTGTGGCTCATATGAATGAGCTTTCTACTATGAGTGCTTTGTTCTCTGATGATTTTAAGATGCGCAAGTATTTTGTTACTAAGATCTTCCCTTTTTCACTAAAAGGAGAAGCTAGGGCTTGGTTTAATAGATTACCTCCTGGTTCCATTGATAGCCCTGATTGCTTGATTGCTTCTTTCTTCTAGAAATATTTTCCTCCTAGTGCTAGACATGCTGCTTTGCAGAGACTTTTTGATTTTAAATAGGGAGAAGAAGAGAAATTTCCTGAGTCATGGACAAGGTTCTGTGCGTTGATTCATGCACATCCTAGATGTCCATTGCCTAAGAATGAGCTTCTTGATATTTATTCTAATGGACTAACTGATGATTCTAGGAAATACCTAGATAGCTTTGTTGATTGTGTTTTTAAGAAAAGAACTCCTACAGATGCTGAAGAATTAATGGCTAAGATAAGCAAGAATTATGATGATTGGGCTTCAACTGAGCTAAATACACCTGAGCCTATTACTCCTGAACCAGTTGTGCCTGAACCAGTTCCAACACCAACACTAAAGAAGAGGGGAGTTATTGCATTAAATGATGAAGTGATGAAGGAAGCTAAGAAGTGTCTAAAGGAGAAAGGTATTAGAGATGCGGATGCGAAGAATCTACCTCCTATAGAAGAATTATGTAAGCCAATTGCCCACTCATCCACTATTGAGGTACACTCTCTCCAACACTTTGATGAAGGTGATATTCCTTATGGTAAGCCTCCTGATCAATGTTTAGAGGAACTTGCCATTTTTATTGTTAAACAAGGTAATTTTAATAAACAAGGTCAGAATCATTTATTGGAAAACTCTGGAGCTATCCATGAGTTGAAAGATATTGTGGAAAGAACTTCTAATGATATTAAAATGCTTTGTTAACACTTTCAAATGGTTCAAACCTAGCTTGATCAACTTTCTAAGGTACAAAAGGATATGCTAGTTAATGCCTCAGGAGATAAACATGCTTATGGAATTAGAACTAGGAGTGGTATAGCTACTCAAGATCCTTTATATCCTGAAGGACACCCTAAAATAATTGAGCAGGATTCTCAACAAGGTGAGAGTACTGGTAGTCCTCGTTAGAGAAAGAAAAAGAAACACAAAATAGTTGAGGAACCATTTGAACCTGCTGTAGATCCTAATAGTATATATGTCTCTGATGCTGAAACTTAGAGTGGTAATAATAAAAATGATGCTCCTGATAAGGAGGAAGGTGAGGAAGAACCTGAGAAGCACACTAAGAACACTAGGTACACTAAGGAAGATTTTATTTCTAATAAACATGGTAAAGAGAGAACCTTGGGTGCAGAAACCTATGCCTTTTCCAGGTAAGAAACACAACTCAAAGGAGGAAGAACACTACAACAAGTTTTGTGAGTGGATGAAACCTTTATTTTTGCAAATTACTTTGACTGATGCTATTAAATTGCCCTCCTTATTCAAAGTATATGAAGGATATTGTCTCTAATAAAAGGAAGATTCCTAATGAGGATATTTATACTTTGCTTGCTAATTACTCCTTCAATGGTAAGGTTCCAAAGAAACTTAGTGATCCAGGTATACCAACTATTCCTTGCTCTATTAAGAATAATTATGTTAGAACTGCTTTATGTGATTTGGGAGCTGGAGTTAGTGTTATGCCTTTTTCTCTCTACAAGAGACTCCAGCTAGAAAAGTTGATACCAACTGATATATCTTTGCAAATGGCTGATAAGTCAACTGCTATTCCTGTTGGTGTATGTGAGGATGTTCATGTTCAAGTAGCTCATAATTGCTTGGTTTTGACTGATTTTGTTGTGCTTGAAATGCCTGAAGATGATAATATGTCTATTATTCTTGGGAGACCTTTTCTTAATACTGCAGGTGCTGTTATTAATTGCAATCAAGGAAAAGTAACATTCAGTATTAATGAAAAGATCATACTGTCTATTTCCCCAAGAAGGTTGCTAAGAGCTATTGCCTGAATTCCATTGAAAATATTGAGAGCATCAAGGTTGGAGAAATATATTGTCCCATTTCACAAGAAAATTTTGAAACTATTATGATTGGGACCATTGCTATCAAGTATGAGGTAACATAATCACCTTGTGGAATGCAAAGTTTTGTTTCATATAAGATTTTTTTGGTAACAAGACTTGATCAACCTTGTTAACAAAAGGATTTTAATGAACAAAATAATGTTTTCACTGTGGTTATACTTACTTTTTTATTTTTTTCTCCTTCCTAGTCTTTGCCTTTATTTTGCTAGATTTGGTTTTGCTAGTTGTTTGCTGGTTAGTTTGCCTTAGAGCTCCTGTAGTTTGGCTTTTGGTTTGCTTTTGCTTCTTCTAAAAAAACTGTTTCTGCGAGAAAATCAATTTTCATACCCTGAAAATTGGCCAAAAATAAAGTTTCCCGAAAATCCCAGAAAATTCAAAATAAATTTTTCCTCGAAAAAAGGGACAAATGGACACCTAAAGTAACCTAGGGGGCCACCCCAGGCCACCACAACCATGGTAGGTGCGACCTACCTTTGGGTGGCGCCTAGGGGGGGTCTGGCCCACCTGGGCCCCTTCAAGGTGCCCTCTCACAACCAACTTCTTTCTCTCTCTCCCGAAAACACCGAAAAACTTGCTCAAGCTCAAGTTCTTGCTGTTCTTGCTCGCTATTTTCAATCTCCTTGCTCAGCCCATCTTTGCTGCTGATTTTTGGAGAGATTGCTCCTTGGTATGTGCCTCCTCCACTTGTCCAATTAGATTTGTGATTGGTATATTGCATCTTGAGTGTTATGCTGCTATAGGTGACAGGTTGTGTGAGCTTGCATGCTTGTTCTATGCTTAGAAACTTTATTTTGACGCATGTGTAGTCCTCTAGCAAGTTCCTATAGTAGGTGCTCATCATTTATGAACTTGGAAATCACTTGGTTTGATGTTTGTCTAAAAATTTCAGCAAGGAAGATGAGTACTTATCCACTGAATCAATATGACTTGATGGTGCCTGAGCCAATGAAGGTTCATCATGAGGAGGCAGTTTTTCCTTCCATATATCCATGCCATGAATTCATGAGAACTGCGGGAATCTCCCAGGATTTCCAAACTTTGATTGCCAATGCAGGGTTGGAACACTTTGTTGAAGGTGAACCATTTCAATTTGTTAAGCTAACCATGGTTTTGTGCAGGACTTCCGGTTCACTTGGTCTACATCTAATCCCATGGTCCATTACACAAAATATACAATATACCTGTCGACCTGCCTTTTGTTGATTTCTGTGCAGCAATTAGAGTACCTCAGTGGGGATCTTGTGAGAAGATCAAGGAGTGAGCCAAGTCGCTTATGGATTTATGTGCTGAGATTTGCCAAGGTTTCGACTTCTCAAAGGAAAGTGGTAAAATTCGGAACATTCAGTTCCCAGCCATTAGATATTTTGCCTATTTCATTACCAAGTGTGTTATTGCTAGAAAGATTTCTAGAAAGTTATCTTCTTTTGATCTAGCTTTTATTGCAGATGCTCTGAATAGGAATAGATCTTATAGCCTGGGTGCTTTGATAGCTCACCGTCTCACCACCAACCGCGAGAAGGGTGGAATTTGTGGAGGTCTCATTGCTTCTAGGTTGCTAGCTTTCCATGGTTTAGAGCCTCACCATTCAGCATGGTTTTGTTTCCCTGGGGCTAATGTGAGAAGTTTACCGTATGAATTATCTTTTGCCCAGCAAGGTTGGAGAAAGGGTAGGACTGAGAAAATAGTTTATTTGCCTGCACCTGTTTTGTTTAACTTTGATAACAGGCAAGGATGGTTGCTTACGGAGGAGGAGGTTGATACATATGTGGCGGAGCTCTCCCAGCAAGAGGAGAATGTTGAAGAGGATGCCGAAGACGATTCGGTTCAGCCATCCAAATTGGGAGAGTCTTCATACCAGCAGCCCTCATTTGATTGGGGCGCGTCTTCTTCTTCATCGCAAGCACCTGACTATGATCATTCCTATGATGACCCACCAGCATGGGGTTACTACCCGCGCTATTGAGCCCCACTTAGGCCAAAAGCCTAAGCTTGGGGGGAGGTATACCGACATCACACTCATCTATATATCATGTTCGGTTGGTTCTTTGTATATCCATTGTTTCGCTTTCTTTTTGGTTCTTGTTGCTTCTTTCTCAAAAACACAAAATTACCAAAAATATTTTCGTTGTTTCTTTGCTTTGGTTTGCCTAAAAAGAAAAATCCAAAAAGATTTTGCTTTGCTTGGTTTATTTTTGCTTTGCCTGTTTTTGCTTTGTTGGCTTGTTTGAAAAATTGAAAACACCAAAAATATTTGTTGTTCTTCTTTGGTTTTGTGAGTTCTTTGTAGGGTTCAACCGTCCTCAGTGGATTTTTGTTTCATGTTATTATTTCAGTCACACAAGTGAAGTGAAATAATGAAGATTAAGACAACTCGAAGTGTGGTAAGAGGCTGGTAACGAACTCTATTTTGTTTTCATTTTTGTACATATACTCATCATTGTGAGCATCCTTAATCTGTTCATTGTAAGGTGTATGTTACTAATGGATGCTTAGTAGTTCTTGCTTGTTTATGATTAGCTCTAGCTTGCTAATAGTTTGTAGCATGTCATATGAATGTTTGCTTGCATTGTTTTATTCATATTTTGGTATGATATTGTGGTATCCTCCTCTGATTGTTCATGTGAATCGACTTGGCACATGCTCACGCATGCATATGACTAAACAATAGTTAGTAAGCCTCGATGATTTATTTTGCCTCAGAGTTCTAGTATCACTTTTATGCCATAATTAGTCCTGTTTTGTTGTTGATGTCTACGTACTTCTATTCTTGGAGACAGTTGTTGGGCCTCCAAGTGTAGAGGTTTGTAGAACAGCAGCAAGTTTCCCTTAAGTGGATTACCCAAGGTTTATCAAACTCAGGGAGGAAGTGGTCAAAGGCATTCCCTCTCAAGCAACCCTGCAATCAAGGTACAAGAAGTCTCTTATGTCGCCAACACACCCAATATAGGTGCACTAGTTCGGCGAAGAGATAGTGAAATACAAGTGGTAACGGTGCCAGAAAAGAGCTTCTGACTTGTTTTTGATGTGGGGTAACGATGCCAGAAAATAGCTGATGGCGTGGAGGAACAGACTAAAGGCAAACTGAAGGAAGCAAGCAACATGCAACAGATCTAGTAGCAAACGGTGTTTCAATGTTTAGAAACAAGGCCTAGGGATCATACTTTCACCAGTGAACACTCTCTCATATAAATATCCTCTCTTCATGATACTACTCTTAACTACTCTTCGGTTGGACACTCTAATCCATGGTAGGGCTATAACAGCACACCTCAAAGTCTGCCTTCTGTTGGGGATATGCTATATGGGTATCCTCATAGCATGTCTCCTATCCGGATAACCCGGGTGGCCCACAATTGGTAGCATGGCCCATGGCCTGCTGGGCAGCCCAGTTAGATGGATCTAGAAGGGAGGCCCATGCAGGATAAAGGAAGGCTACGGTGGAGTCACCAGCGTACCCGGATCCTTGGAGTACAAGACACACAAGACTAGCAATAGACGGTGTATAACTCTGTAACCTGTCCGGCTAGGACTTTTCCCTGTAACCCTAGGACCTGGCGACTATATAAGTCGGGCATATGGGAGCCTTTAGGGAACGATAACTTAGACTTTCTAGTCACACGTCGCACATCGAACCTATCTCTATAACTCGGCATATTGCCCTTATAGTGATTTATAGCAGGAGTAGGATTCCGCCACCGCTGTGAGATCTGAACCTGGGTAAGATGTGTAACCTCGTACCCGTCAACTATCCGCCTTCCCCCACGTCTCTAAACATGCATTCTGAGGACCCCTCCATGGCGTACTCGTCGGCAATACCACGACAGTTGGCGCCCACCGTGGGGCAAGAGGCGCTTCAGGCTCTTCAGCGGGCGAGGACCAAGATCTTCGCGGGAATCGGCGAAACCGTAGCCATCGGTCGCATTCTCTTCTCCGGCAACGTTCTGATCGTACCTCCCGATGAGTTATGGATCCCGGCGAAGATGAACCCTACGCGGTGTTCGATCGTTCCTATCGGAGACATCCACCTCTTCATCGGCGAAACCGACTCGGGCACTAGTTCCCTAGGAGTCGAAGGAGCATCAAGACCCGCACGGACCGCCTACGGGCAGGATACGTTCGTGGAAGGATCGATGTCGGATCTCTCTTCGGAGTTCGCCGGCAAAGATCGGAAAAATTCAAGACCCGCACGGACCGCCTACGGGCAGGATACGTTCACGGAAGGATCGATGTCGGATCTCTCTTCGGAGTTCGCCGACAAAGATCGGAAAAATTCAAGGCCCACCCAAACCGCCCCTGTACATGATATAAAGGTGGAAGATCACTGCAAATCCGCCGGCTTCGCCTGTGCGTCTGGACAGTAGAGATCCAAGTTTGTCGGCGTGGTTACCATATTCGATCTGGCGTGTTGCGTTTAGAGAGAGGGCAAAAACCCCCACGATTACCTTGCCAGGTGGCTCTGTATACGAGACAATCTGGCCCACTACCCCAATGATGATGCTATGTATCACTTTGTGGAAGGACTGGACCATGGCACGCTTCTCCGACATTCTCTAAGACGGCAGCAAGCATCAGGGCATCTCACTTTCGAAAGTATGGTGAACACCGTCAACAGCTACGCGGAGGCCGACGGAGCAGCTCAGGCGGATCTTGCGCTCACTGGCGGAGCGCCGCCGCCTCAGCAACTGCCTCCACCACCCCCGGTCGCCATCGCCGCAGCAGCGCCACCACCTCCAGTCATTGTCGCTGCTTTTGCACCTCCACCCCCTGTCATGGAGGAAGTCCTGGCACCTTCCGACTCTATGATTGACGCGCTTTATGCCGACTTCAGTGCAGATTCAGAGGAGATAGATTTCAGTCCAGAAGAGCTAGACTCTGCCATGCAGGAGATGGAAGAGGAGTACTCGCACGGCGAGCAAGACAACAATGCCGTCGCGTCTCGAGAGGTGTTCGCCACCATTGGGACGGCGATGGATGAAGACCAACCCGGACGAGCTCCGCCTACAGCGCTGGATAAGGGGAAGGGACCACTTATTGCTTCTAATGATGATCGCGCAACAGTCATGCCCCCTCCGCCTAACCCAGTGCAACAGCCGCAAGAACTCGGTACCGGTCCAAGCAACAACAACACCGCAAAGTTGCCGCCTCCGGCATCTATGTCTGCTGTTGCCCAAGTCACTCCAGCTGATAGAGTGATGTACAACAATCTCCTCATCGAGCCACTGACCGTAGCTCATATTTGGAACATGACCCAGCTTGATGAGAAGTGCCAGCAGCTGCTAGAGGAAGCGCAGGCCATCGCAGAGCAGAGCGCTAAGCTAGATCGAGATCTGGTCAACACGCAGAAATCCATAGAGAAAGCTAGAGCAATGGAGGCCGAATATAAGACTTTGCTGCAGCAGCAGAAGGCCAAGAAAGCTCCGGCTCGCGTCATCAACGATCCTGTTGTACGGCGAAACCTAGGATGGGCTCCCCCAAAGCCGGCACAGGACAAGCCATACATTGACAGTGAAGGCAGGCAGGTGATGCCCGCTCCTCTCCTCAACCTCGCCGTTGCCAAGACCCTTCTGGAGCAGGATCGATCGCCTGAGGCGGTGGAACAGGTCTATGACCTAGTGTCCAAGGCGGTGAAACAGCAGGAAAAGGCCACCTCTCAGAGGCTTGAGTCTGACCCAGCGTTCTGCCGGTCTAGCCAGCACAAGCCGCCAAGGGACAGATCTCCTCTTGATATCGAGTCCCAAACGGGTTCATCAGAACGAAGACGGAGGGATGCGCGCAACAGTAAGGATGCTATCCCCATATCCTCCAACAATGGAGGCAAATCCCAACCTCGTCGCCCATCGCCACCGCCCCACTCCCCCCGACATCGCGAAGACCCCAAGGCTCACCGTCATACGGATATGCCCCCGCCAAGGCAGAGCGGCATCGTCATCTGCGACAACGCGAAGCAGACCCGTCATGACGGAGAATGCAACCAGGGACACAAGAGCAGGTCGCGCCACGACCGTCCGCATCCGACAAGCAATCGCGACAGGCGTGAGGCGTCGCAGGAGGGTAATAACAAGAAGGCTAACCCACCGCCACCTCCACCTCCATCGCCACCTAGTAGTCACCATGGCAAAGGGGGCCCATGTCGTTCACGCAGCCCATCCCTTGTTGACAAGAAGAAAAGAAACCCGGAGCCATACGATGCATGTTCGCGGATTGATAAGATCCACGAGGCCCGGGAAGGACCATACCTAGGACCACGTTGTTTTGGACCTGCGATACGGTCCGCAACTTACACCAAAGGTTTCCAGATTTATAAGACCATCAAGCCCTATGATGACACCGCCAAGACAGCTATATGGTTGCAGGATTACGGCAACGCGGTGGAGATTTCTGGAGGTAACCCCAACGTCGCCATCAAGTACCTCCCATTGATGTTGGTGGGCACGACCCGTTAATGGATTGATGACTTGCTGGAGAAATCCATATGCAATTGGTTGGACATGCAAGAAACGTTCACCAAGAACTTCGAGGGTACGTACAAACGTCCATGCACTGTCGGTGATCTACAGCGGTGCGTGCAAGAGAAAGACGAGACATCTCGCACCTACCTCTCCCGCTGGCTGGATATGAAAAATTCCTGCGCAGGAGTGCACGCTCAGACCGCCATGGCCGCCTTCATTGATGGGTTGGAAAGGGGCACGTTGCTCCGACATAAGCTGAATCGCTTGCAGGACAATCACTAGCTTGACTTGAACCAGATGATTCAGTTAGCTAGTGAGTTCGCAGCTGCCGACGACGATGCTCGCGGATCCTTGCCGGCAACGGCCATTCCAACTCAAGCTCGGAGGAACAGCAACACAAAGCGAAAAACCGCTCCAGAAGAAAAGCAAACTCCCGACATGGTCGCTATGACCTTTGCAGGACGAGGTGATGGCGGATAACGTGGCCGAGGACGGGGAGCTGGTCGTGGGCAGCAGCGAGGAAGTGAAACCACCTCGGCAGCGCTCCGCGTTCCTCAAACCTACAAGGAGTACCGCGACATGCCGTGCCTCGTACACCTCGATGTCAACGGCAAAGCCACTCACACCAATCGACACTGCAAGTTCGTCAACAACCTCAAGGAGGACCCGGAGTCCGGCTACAAGCAAAGTCAGAAGAACAGACCGCGGGGCAAGGGCAAGGGGAAGAAGAAGGAGGAGTCCAAGGATTCAAGTGACATGGATGAAGATGTTGACCCCAAGCACGCCGCCAAGAGCGACAACAAAGGCAAGAACCCCTTCTTGAAGAAGGTGCCAGTTTACCAAACTTTCTTTGGCACCCCCTCCGCCCGACAACAGAAGACCTCTATGAGGATCCTGATGGCTACTCTACCCCCAGTTCCCTAGTATCTACGCTGGTCGGAAGTTCCAATTACTTGGGACAGGAAGGATCACCCAGACCTCATTCCTATGGAGAACCGATATGCCATGGTCATCAACCCCCTGATTGACGGCAATGAGTTCACCAAGTTTATGGTGGATAGTTGAAAGGATACGGATGTCGCCTAGAGGGGGGCGGGTGAATAGGCGATTAAAACTTTTCCTAGAGTGGCTCAACAAAGGCGGAATAAAACTAGTGTTTACTTTGTAAAGCACAACCTAGAAACAACTAAGGTTTACCTATGTGCACCAACAACTTATGCTAAGCAATACAAGCAACAAAGTGATAGCAAGATATATATTACTTCAAGCACGAAGGCTATCACAATGTAAAGTGCATAAGTAAAGAGCTCGGGTATAGAGATAACCGAGGCATGCGGGGACACCGATATTTTACCGAGTTCCTCCCAACATGGAGTACGTCTCGTTTAGAGAGGGGGCGGTATCAAACCACCAACACCACAAAAGGCCTCCCTTATTCTCCGGTGAATCTCACCCCAATGGGATCGATCCATGCTTCCACTATCGGTGCACTTGTCGGTGGCAACCGGAACCTCTCACAAGGTTGGGGCACAACTCCACAACTTAATTGGAGGCTCCCAACAAACGCCACAAAAGGCCTCAAAAAAATGCCACCAAGGCCACAATGCCACCAAGGCCACAAAACCGTATAGGGTTCCAAGAACCCAAGAGGGACAAGCTCCAATGAGCAATTCAAACCAAATCCTCTGAGGAGAACTCAAACCGGTGCAACAAATGCAAATGGCAAGAACACCACAAAGATGCTCAAATCCCTCACTCTCAAGTTCCAACAAAGCTACTAAAGCTATTGGGGGAACAAGAGAGGAGGAATCAAAGAGAGACACAAAATCCCCCAAAATCTAGATCCCCAAAGATACACTCACAAAGAGATGTTTTGGTTTGGTCAAAACGTAGGTCTAAATCTCCTCCAACAACCCCTCAAATGTATGCAAGAATCAATGGAGGGGTGTGTAGAAATGAAGCTTAAAGAGTAAATCAAATGGGGGAAAAGCTTGGACAAGAGAAGGAGGAAGAAGTAACCCTAAATGAAAATGGACAAAAGACTTATATAGAGCTAGCCAAAATATGGCCGTTGGGGTATTTTTGGGACGGACCGGTACTACCGGAATTTACCGGTAGTACCGCACCAGTCCCAGAAAAAGGCAGCAGCAGAGCAGAGGGGATTGACGGCAGTGCGTGCGCGCAAGGACAAGTGGGGCCAGCGAGAGGACGCTACTAGGCAGCGAGGCGGTAGCAGCGCAGGCGCGCATGGCAGCAGCAGCATCGATTCAAGGAGGGGCCAGCGCGGGGCCACAGCTGCATGCGGCAGCATCGCAGCAGCAGCTGTAGACGCATGCGCGCGCACAGCAGCAGCAAGCGAGCGACCCGCGGCGGGAGGGCCCCAGCGGCAGCGAGCGGGCTGGAGCACACGCGCGTGAGAGAGAGCGAGCGCGCGTGTGGCGCGGGGCGGTCAACACGTGGGACAGGCGGGGCTGGGCAAATCGAGATCTGGATCTGGGATCTGAAAAATATCTGGGCATTTTTCCTGGGCCGGCCGGTAGTACCGGCCCACGCGGGCGTTACTACTGGGCCGGCCGGTACTACCGTAAAAAGGTACCTAGCGAGGCAGAAAGAAAACGGGCCGTTTTTAGGCCCGGGCGGTAGTACCGGCCCGTCCGTGCGGTACTACCGCTCGGCCCAGAAAACAGATTGGCAGATAAATATTCAAACGACAATAACTTTTGACTGGAAGCTCCGATTGACCCGATTCAAATTGCGTTGGATAGAGGACAACAGGGCTTCCCAATAAAAAGTGGAAATATTGATTATCACCAAGTGAGAAAGTATCAAGTAGAATAATGTGAGATACCTCACTTGGTGAGAAACCGAAAAGCCGCATAAATCAAAATCGCAACAAGATACATATGGGAGATCCGATTTTGATGAACAAGAGCTTGTTATGGAGATTACCACAAGCTCTATATCCTCACATGGATAAGACCAAATAACAACCAAATTCGATGATGCAAGTATGCAAAGGTTTGAGCTCTCTCCGAACGATGTGACCAAATTACTCATACGAGAGCCCCTCTTGATAGTACGGTTATCTATCCTAAACCCGGTCTCCTACACATAACAAGAGACCGGCAAAAGGGAAAACCTATCAAGATTATACCTTTGACTTGAGCATTCCACTTGAGCTCGATGTAGACGATCTTGCCCTTCTCAAGATGGAACGCCTTTCTTAATTCCTCATCACCGACCTCGCATATTGAGCTTGCCCAACATATCTTCTTTGCATTTCATCGACCTTGAAGCCAACACATGCTTCAAGCGATGCCAATGAACAAATCCTACAAGTATAACTTGATACACACATTAGTCCATAAAGATTGTCATTAATTACCAAAACCACACATGGGGGCCCAACATGTTCTTTCAATAGTGGAAGCAGCATCAACATCATGTACCTGGATACACTGCAGAAGATGAACTTGACGAAGGCAAACCTAAGGCGGACCAACACCATCTTCCACGGTGTAGTTCCTGGTCGGGAGGCTCGGTCCCTTGGGTGCATCACACTTTAGGTTGCCTTTGGCGATGTTAATAATTACCGCCAAGAGCGCATGACCTTTGAGGTGGTCCCCTTCAAGAGCGTGTACCACGTCATATTCGGCCACGACATATTCCACACCTTCATGGCCAAGCCATGCTTCATCTACAACAAACTCAAGATACCCGGACCAAATGGTGTCATCACCGTATCCGGAAGCTTTACCAAAGCTAGGGACTGCGAGATTAATGAAGCAGCCTACGCGGAAGCTGTCCTCTACAGCGAAGAATTCAAGGATATCCAGAGCAAGGTCGATGTCTCAGAGATGCCCGCATCGAAGAAACATATCTCCAAATCCGCTCCAGCATTTAAGGCCGCCATCGAGACCAAGCCGGTGGAACTTGTGGTAGGCGATGCCTCCAAGACCACCGCCATTGGGACAAACCTGGATCCCAAATAGGAAAGCGCGCTCGTCGAGTTCCTCTGTGAGAATAGGGACATCTTTGCCTGGCAACCTGCCGACATGAAAGGTGTACCTAGGGAACTTGCCGAGCACATCTTAAACATTTATCCAAAATGCAAACCAGTGAAGCAACCTCTATGACGCTTTGGAGATGAGAAGAGACGCGCCATTGGCAAAGAGATAGCTAGGTTACTTAAGGCTAGTTTTATCCGAGAAGTCCTTCACACCCAATGGGTGGTCAATCCTGTACTTGTCCCCAAAAAGGGAACCAATGAATTAAGAATGTGCGTTGATTACACCGGCTTGAACAAAGCATGTCCCAAAGATCCGTTTGCTTTGCCTCGCATTGACCAAGTCATTGACTCGACGGCTGGCTTAGAACTTTTGTGTTTTCTCGATGCATACTCAGGATATCACTAGATCAAGATGAGGAAGTCGGACCAATTAGCCACTTCGTTCACTACTCCATACGGCACGTTTTGCTATGTTACGATGCCCTTTGGGCTGAAAAACGCAGGTGCTACGTACCAGCGGACAATGCAACGTTGCCTACACAATCAAATTGGTCGGAATGTTCACGCCTACATGGACAATATAGCGGTGATGTGTAAAAAGTCAAATGACTTAATCTCCGACTTAAAAGAAACCTTTGATAATCTCCGGAAATACAACATGATCCTTAACCCTAAGAAGTGCGTCTTCGGGGTCCCAGCCGGCAAATTGTTGGGCTTCATCGTTTCCCAGCGTGGAATCGAGGTCAACCCGGAGAAAATCAAGGCCATCTTAAACATAAACCGCCAACATGCCTAAAGGACATTCAACGACTAACAGGTTGCGTTGCAGCAGTTAGTCGGTTCGTCAGCTGACTTGGAGAGAAGGCTCTGCCGCTATACAAGTTGCTGAAGAAGGCGGACAAATTCACATGGACGGACGAGGCAGATGCAACACTGAAGCAGCTCAAGGAGATTCTTTCCTCAGCGCCTATCCTTGTAGCATCCGAGCCTGGAGAGCCCCTGTTAATCTACATGGCGGTAACCAACCGGGTAATCAGCATCGTCGTCGTGGTAGAGCGGAAGGAACTAGGCTATGAGAACGGAGTTCAACGACCAGTTTAATATGTGAGTGAGGTCTTGACGGAGTCCAAGCAGTGTTACCCGCACTACCAGAAAATAGCTTATGGAGTATTCCTTGCTTCTCGGAAGCTGAGGCATTACTTTCAGGAGCACCTAATCATAGTGGTGAGAAAGACTCCACTGTCCGACATAATCAACAACACCGACGCTACAGGAAGGGTCGCGAAGTGGGGCATTGAACTTGTCGCCTTCGAGATCACTTACAAGAGACGCGACGCTATCAAATCACAAGCCTTGGCGGATTTTGTTGCAGATTGGGCAGAGATGCCAGATGCTACTCCATTGCCGAAACCAGAGTACTGGGTGATGCACTTTGACGGATCAAAGCTGCTCAACGGCTTGGGGGCTGGTGTATTGCTACAGTCACCAACAGGAGACAAGCTACACTACGTTCTGCAGATCCACTTCAAGGCTACAAACAACATGGCAGAGTATGAAGCACTCATTCACGGACTACGTGTAGCCAAGGATATAGGCATCAAGCGCATAGTTTGCTGTGGAGATTCCGACTTGGTTGCCCAGCAGGTGGCTGGCACCTGGAATGCGCGGAACCCTATGATGGCGGCATATCGAGACGAAGTGGACGAGATAGCCAAGAGCTTCTTGGGCTACGAAGTCAAGTATGTGCCTGGGGAGCAAAATGAGGCGGCTGATCTGCTGTCTAAGCTTGGGTCAGGGCGCAAGCAAATTCCGCCAGGAGTTTTCCTAGAGCACCTGCGCACACCATCTGTGAAGGGAGCCGACATCGACAACCCGGATAGAGCTGACTCTTTCGTCAACATGGTGACCAAGGTCCCTCCGGCTTGGAAAAAACCGTTCATGGAATATCTCGAACACAGAACTTTGCCCGACGACAAGGTCGAAAGACGGCAAATAGTACGACAAGCAAAGGGTTATACCATAATCAATGGGAGACTCTACAAAAGGAGCACTACTGGTGTATACCTAAAGTGTGTTTCCCAGCTAGAAGGTATTGAAATCCTACGCGAAATCCATCTCGAAGATTGCGGGCATCACGCCGCTCCTCGATCGTTGGTCGCGAAAG
The DNA here is from genome assembly GCA_916181665.1 of Avena sativa. NCBI lineage: Eukaryota > Viridiplantae > Streptophyta > Magnoliopsida > Poales > Poaceae > Avena > Avena sativa. The sequence continues at coordinate 145,479,176 of OV702283.1, read as the reverse complement.
CTTTCCGGCAAGAATTCTACTGGCTGACCGCGAAGGCGGACGCCGACAAGCTGGTTGAGACATGCATGGGATGCCAGTATTATGCCCGACAACCACGTGTTCCTGCTGAAGAATTGCGAACAATACCAATAAATTGGCCGTTTGCAGTCTGGGGGCTAGACATGGTGGGGCCCTTACAGACGACACCATGTGGGTTTACGCATCTGCTAGTAGCAGTTGATAAATTCACTAAATGGATAGAAGCTAAACCCATTAGAAAGCTTGATGGGGCAACTGCCGTCAGGTTTGTCCGGGATCTAGTGGTGAGATTTGGTCTCCCACATAGCATTATCACCGACAATGGCAGCAACTTATCACTCAGAGAAGTGGAGGCTTATTGTTGGGAGAAGGGAATCCGACTTGACCTTGCATCTGTGGCACACCCACAATCTGGAGGCTTATTGTTGAGCGGGCCAATGGATTAATTCTGCAAGGAATAAAGCCACGTCTTGAGGCACCGCTACATAGAGCAGCTGGAGCCTGGGCGGAAGAATTGCCATCTATGCTGTTGAGTTTATGAACTACACCCAACAGATCCACCGGCTATAACCCTTACTTCATGGTATATGGAGCAGAAGCCATCCTACCTTCCGACATACTTCACGTTGCACCAAGAGTTGCCGCCTACGGCGAAGATGACGCTGAAGAATCCAGTCGCCTAGATGTGGACCTTCTCGAGGAGGAGCGCGTTTTGGCATGCCAAAGATCCGCCATCTACCAGTAGAAGCTACACAGATACCATAGTCGCTGCGTTCAGCATCGCTCGTTTAAAGAGGGGGATTTGGTTCTCCGACTTAAGCAGAATAAGTCACATAAATTATTCCCGCCATGGGAAGGACCGTTCATCATAAGCAAGGCGCTACTCAATGGGTCTTACTACCTTGTTGACAATCGTGAACTGAAGGATAGACCCAACAAGGATCATAAGTGTAAGCGACATGACCCGGATGATGACTACCCGGAGCTTGATCGTCCATGGAATATAGCACAGCTACGTCCTTTCTACACTTGGCATTTTTTATCTATTGTGTACCTCTTATATGATCAATGAAATAAAGCTCTCTGGTTCACTCATATTTCTAAGTCTTTTACCTCCTTTAGTGTTCATTTTTGGATCATATAAAACCTTTATGCACAAGCTTTGCGATTGCACTCGTAAAAATTCCGCCTACGGGCGTTAGCTTAAGTTTTCTGGTCTACACGTTCTTTGTTGTTTCTATGTGGATTCTGGAGTAGTGACTTTTGACACTTATTTTCGGTGATTTTGTGATTAGGTTATTGACGGTGCCATTGGGCATCATCACCTGAGCACATGGTTCCGACAACGAGTTTTCCGACTCACGAAAAGTCAAGCATAAAAACCAAAGTAATGGATAAGCCAGCACTTGCTTAAAAAATATATACATGCTGGAAATAATTCTTAAGTAGAAGGACATACATAATTGTTTTCCGCCTTAAGTTAATACATTGTTTTTTCTGCATAAGCACATTCATAGGAAACAAATATTACAAGTTGTTTTTTATTCCTCCGACGCAGGCGACTTGGAAGCAACATCACCAGCAGCAGGAGAGTCACCCTCGAAGTCCGTAGTGTTGAGGGACTTGGAGGACCTTGGGTCGCCGCCATCAATGGTGTTCATTGGAACGAAGAAGTTGACGTTGACCAACTCGGCGACTCTGGTGTCATAACCCGCGAGTGACGACAAAATAGATTCATGGTCTATCTTTTTGCCTTCGTCATCTACGTCGGGGATACCAGAGGTTACCGTGTCGATGTCGGCATCCTCGTAGTGTGCCTTGACCATGGACAACACCATCCTCGTATCGGCCCGTGCACATGAAGCTTTCGTGCTTGTATTACGCTCGGGGGCTCGGCGCAGGATCTCAGAGAACTTCTTCACTGAGTCCGATGCCTTGATGTTGATCTGGAGGGGCTTGGCAATCTCTTTGGCCTGCGCGATGGCGGTGTTGATGAAGTTTTCGGAAAGGACCATGCATTCTTTTGCTGGAGGAAGCGACCGGGTTAAACCCATAGGAGCTGTGAATTCCCGACAAAAGAGCACACGAGTTCAGAAATTTAGAGTATTCAGACTACAGAAATCCAAGATGGAGGAAACTTACTTAAGATGCTGGCCTCAGCTTTCCAGAGGGTATCCGCCATGGAGTCCCGTTCTTGTTGGAGGAGTTTGTATGCTTCATGATGGCGGTGATTTTTCTCATCAACAGCTCTTTTCTGATCTTTCAAGATAGCGATTTCCTCTTTCAAGCGGTTCATCTCCTTGGTGGCGGAGTCCTGCAAGGATTTCATTGATTCCTCATGCATTTTCAGCATGCCCTTCCTCTACTGCTTATGGATCATGTTCTCGCTATCCAGCTGCTGAATATGCTTGGACTACTCGACAATATCCTTAGCCTTGGCAATGATTTCTGCAAGTCGGAGAAATAACAGTACACAATGAGTACTCGGAGAATGTGGGCACAAAACCAAGTCGGAATGCGAAAAAGAAAACAGACACTTGCTCTTGGTGATCTGTTCCTTCAAGAAGGCAGTTTTACCATTTTTAGCTTGCAAGTCCGCGCGCATCTTCTGATACTTGTCGTTGGCCATGCCCCTCCGAGCATTCTCATTCTATGGAAAGAATAAAATTAATCGTTGTTTGGTCTACTTGGAGCATCTAGCCGGAAAATTTCCACCTAGACGCTCGGGGGCTACAGCAAGAGTTTTTAACTTAGCAATATGCTTAGTCTTTCTTTAAGCATCTAATCGGAACTAAATCAGTTTTTGATTAGAAGCTTGGGGGCTATAGTATAAAGTTTTAACTCAGATGTATGCTTAGTTTCTCTTTAAGCATCTAGTCGGAACTAATTCAGTTACAATTAGAAGCTTGGGGGCTACAATATCGAAATTTATAAACACTGCGTATGCTAATCTTAAAGCATCTAGTCGGAATAATTCATTCAAACTACATGCTTGGGGGATACAGTGAGAAGTTTTCTAGCTTAGTCACTCTTAGAGCATTCAGACACAAAGACCTATGGTTTTCCGTCTAAATCCTCGGGGGCTACAGTGGGATACTCATATGAAATGCAAAAGGCAAATAAAACTTACAAGTGCAATGACCTTGAGATTGGTAGCGCTCTCGGCCAATAGCTTGACAAAGGATACACTGTTTCCTTGCAAGATCTCTGCTTGCCGGAGGAGCTCCTCGAGACCGCACGTCGGAGATGTCGGATGCACTAGGAACCAGAGAAGTGCTACCCGACGTAAGTGCCGGATAGACTATCTTCGGAAACTCTATGGCTTTCTGGGGGGCGAGGGCGCCGCCTTTGGCAGAAGTACCACCTTCCACCACCGCCTTACCGCTACCGATGACATCCTTAGACGGAGCTTCAGCCATTTGGTGTGCGGCACTCTCCTGCGTCGCCTGTTCGCCGACAACAGCAAGCTCGGTAGAGGCGCCTGAGTCCACTTCCATGGCGGAAGGGCCAGCTGCTTCCTTGGCTTGAGAGCTTGTTGGAGCGGATGAAGGCTTGACGATGGGAGTGACAGGGGCGATGGCGGGAGATGCGTCGTGATGCAGCATATCCTTGATGGTTCTAGAAGCCCCCGAAGTTTTGGAGGTCTTCTTCAAGTTGGTCGTGGCTTTCTTCCTGAAATATGCAAAATGCATAAGTACGGTAATAAAAAAGACAAATGGACAATGTCAAAGAGAAAGAAGCTTACACAAGTGGGGGTGCTTTGGCAAAAGGGATCCCAGTAACCTTTCTTTTTTCTGCCTCCAGGGCGGCGGTAGTCTTCTTGGAGGCTCCACCCTCCGTCTTCTTCTTCTTGCCTCCGTCGGCAGCATCAGAGGTGGAGCTCTTCCGCTTTCGTGCCAACGGAGCATCGTCGTCAAACACGACGGTGACTTCCTTCATCTTTGGATCATAGATTTGAGGAGCCATGCTGTCCTCATCTATGTCGCTAAGCTGTTAAGTGAAGCACCACCATGTTAGATGAGATGGCAATGGCTAGATGGAAGAACTGGAGTATATGTCATACACGGGAAATAAGCAGTTACCTTTGGGCACTTGCTCTCTACGAACATGTCGTAGGTGATGGTGAAGCCACGTCGCTTTTCCTTCACCTTGACGATGTCCTTGAGGCGAAGCTTGACGGAGTCGCTCGAGAAGTTATCCTCGGAGATGCGGAGGCTATCCCTTCTATCGTTGGAATACTCGTGCATCATCTTCGAGCGGTGCTGCAGAGGTTGGATTCGCCTGATGAACCAGCACATGGCTAGGTCCAATCTGGTCAAACCCGTATCTACGAACCACTCTATCCGCCTTATAGCATGGGAAGGGAGGCCTGGGATCTCCATGTCGGGGCTTCGGCGGCGGCTCCATCGACGAAGTTCGGGTACATTACTTCTCGGTTAGCCAGAGGGATATCTGGACCGTAGAAGTAAGTACGCTGCCAGTTCTTGCAGGACTCGTGTCCGAAGATGTCGGGGAAGCGCCGACCAGGCCGAATCTTGAAGATAATGGTGCCACAATTTCTAAGTTCATCCTTGCTGGCCCTGGCTTCGCGCTTGACGGTGAAGAAATAGACAAAGAGATATAGCCTAGGCCTAATCCCTAAGTAACCCTCGCAAAGCTCTGCGTAATTGCTAAGCGCTAGGATACTGTTGGGAGAGAGGTTTTGGGGCTATACTCGGTAATGATTGAGGATAGCGAGGAAGAAGTTAGAGATGGGCAGGGAGACGCCGCGTACCAACTGTGCTTTAAGGTACACCTTTTCTCCGGCTTGGGGAGAAGGTGTGACCTCGCCGGCCGGCGCCTCCCGCCAGGCGAGCCTCTCCGTCGCGGGGAGGTAACCTTCGACGATCAACTCCTTGATGTCGCGGTCCATGATGTTTGAACCGCGCCAGTCGCCTTTGTGGGAGTCGCTCTCCTCCTTCAGCAGCTCCAGCGCCGCTGGATTATGGTCGCCGCCGATGGTTTCGACCACCGCGGATTTGGGGATGACCAGGCCCTCTGGGAGCACAACGACGGAGCTCGCCGGCTTCACCGCGGCTTCGCACGACACCGCCATCGAAGGAGAGGAGCTGCTGCTGGCCATTTGTGTGCTCGACAGTGACTAGAGAAGATTGGAAAGCTAGGGTTTTTCACACGGTTCGCGGAAAGCTCGAGGAGGCGCTCACTGGAGGAAGAAGACGATGCAGGGGAGAATGAGGTGAAAAAGTAAATTTTGCACCGCAGTTACTATTTATGGTCTCTGGCATCAAGATTCGTGCAGCTTGATCGAATGGTTGTCGTGTAGACGACGTGTGCGGGGGCATGCGTGGAAATTTCGCCACGTACCAACTGTCGCCGCCAACGGTTCGTATCGCTCGCGCAGGAAAATCGGACATGATTGCGTTCTCTGCATGTGTGAGTTACGAGGCGTCGCTGACCTATGTCTGCGTCACCCTAGCTGTCATAGGTAGGCGAACCATCACATCGGAAGATTCTGGCATGGACGGATCTAGTCCGTCTACGGAAGAGTACGATAGAAGATTCAGCATTTCTCCGACTTACAAATTGAAGACGGAGAAAACCTTGCAGGGGAGGACTACAAGATATTGCTTGACGATTTGCCGACATCCATCTAGACGGAGCATTCAACATGAAGATGCAAGACGGCGCAAGATCTCGGAGTTCTCTGGGGGCTACTGTTGGGGATATGCTATATGGGTATCCTCATAGCATGTCTCCTATCCGGATAACCCGAGTGGCCCACAGTTGGTAGCATGGACCATGGCTTGCTGGGTGTCCCAGTTAGATGGATCCAGAAGGGAGGCTCATGCCGGATAAAGCAAGGCTACGGTGGAGTCACCAGCATACCCGGAGCCTTGGAGTACAAGACACACAAGACTAGTAATAGACGGTGTATAACTCTGTAACCTGTCTGGCTAGGACTTTTCCCTATAACCCTCGGACCTGGCGACTATAAGTCGGGCCTATGGGAGCCTCTAGGGCACGATAACTTAGACTTTCTAGTCACACCTCGCACAGCGAACCTATCTCTGTAACTCGGCGTATTGCCCTTAGTGACTTATAGCAGGAGTAGGATTCCGCCACCGCTGTGGGATCTGAACATGGGTAAGCTGTGTAACCTCGTACCCATCAACCGTCCGCCTTCCCCCACATCTCTAAACACGCATTGTGAGGACCCCTCCATGGCGTACTCGTCGGCAATACCACAACACCTTCCCCAATCTACATAACCCCACACTGTCACCTTGAGCGCTAGATGGTTCCAACAAACACCACAATTTCATAGAGACATCCAACTCCAAATATAACTCATAACAAATATTCAATCTAGCCAAAGTGCCACACACGGCGTGCACGCTGTCACTTTCACACACGTGGGGAAAAGCATAGATCTATTAAAGCACAAAGAGTATTTATGTAGACTCAAACCTAAGTGCCACCATGGCGTGCATGCTATCACTTTCACACACATGGGGAGAGCAGAGATCTATTGAAGCACTTGAGTAGCAAGGTAGATCTACTAGATTACAAAGCTCATGACCATGACAAGATCATGCATAGAGAGAGAGATGAACACATAGCTACCGGTAAATCCCTTAGCCTCGAGGAAGAACTACTCCCTCCTTATCATGGGAATCAGCAATGGTGATGGAGATGGCGATGGAGATCGATGGAGATGGCTCCGGGGGGCACTTCCCCGTCTCGGCAAGGTGCCAGAATAGAGACTTTCTATCCCCCGAACCTCCCCTTCGGTGGCGGCGGAGCAGCAGAGGTTTTCGTGGATTTCTTCTAGATGCTCTAGGGTTTTCTCATCGGGGGGCTCTTATAGGCGCAGGAATCAAGGTCGGTGGGGGTCCAGGGGGCCCACACCCCCTCCAGGCGCCTCCAGGGCTTGCCCGAGTCTAGGGGGTTTGGCCACCCTGTGTCCCCCCTCTGGCTTTGCTTCATGGTTCCGTGTTGCTCCGTGAAAAATAATAACTTTGGCTTTTGTCCCGTCCAATTCTGAGAATATTGATTTTCTGCCTTTCTGGAACCAAAAACAAAAGAAAACAGGCAACTGGCACTGTGGCAACTTGTTAATAGGTTAGTTCCAGAAAAGATATAAAAACACCTCAAAGTGTAGAAAAAGAAAAGCAAAGTAGATACAAAACAAGCATGGAGCATCAAAAATTATTTGCAAGCTTAACTCCTGCTCGTCCTCGAGTAGGTAACTGATAAAAAGAATAATTTTTGAGGTGACATGCACTCTCACAATAAAGATCAAACCATTTGCAAGCATTGAAAGCTGGGATCAAAGAACTCTAAACATGTGCATGAAAGATGGAGTTCTAACACTAGGACATAGTAACTATGCATGCAACATGACAAGGTACAAACAAAGATCATGAATAACATGCATTGAAAAATGTTTGTTTCACATACAAAAAACATAGCATAGTGGCATTCAGCTTGTCCCTTATAGAGTAGCAATATAGATGCATAGGACACCTTCAAAGTTCACAAGGGTGACTAGAAACAAGTAGCACAAGAACAAGTAATATCACAATATGCATCAATCAATAAGCTTTGGAACAGTGCACACATAATGACAACTATGCTCTCTTAATGGTGCCTAAAGGTAGAAGGTGGAGACTCAATAGTGGTGGAAGAAAGGCCTTTTTATAAAGGAAGCAGGGATTACAAGTTTCAAAAAGAGCTTCCAAAAATTATGGTACTTGTTAGCTTTCAGCCCTCATTTCCCCTATCATAAGCATCTTGAAGTGGTTAAGGTTAAAGTGGCAAAGCTGGAGTATATTCTTGACGAAGTATAAGTTGGCAATCTCAAGTCCCTTGAATATGAGGGCCACACCTCATGCATACTCAACTTTGGGTCCAGGTAAGTTCTTGTCACTGTAAGTATTTGCATATCATTGAGAACCGCCAACGGGGTACCCCTTTCACATGGTACATGAGCTTTCCCATAACCAAAATGACAAGGAAAGCAGACAATGAGCATCTCAACAATCTTTTTATTTACCATATGCATAGCTTTTTATTGAGGATTCTTCATAGATAGCTCATTATGGTGATGCTGCAAGTTTCCACCATGATTAGGCATGGCTTAGGCTAGAGGCCCAAGCATTTATCTAACACATGATACAAACTCCATGGACTTACAAGTTCCCTCTTTATTTCACACCGGTGACATCCATAGAAAAAAGAGCATGATATCAACTGAGTACAAAGTAGAAGTGCAATGTTGAAAACGTTCCTCGTGACAGCACGGTTCTGCTAATTCCAACTTATAAGTGCAAGCATATACAACAAAGTTGTCACAATGGTTCAAGTTTATTATGGGCAAAGAATATAAAGTGTGCCATCAAGTTTGTGAGGGCTTTAATCACTAAGTTTTCACATAACAAAATAGTTTTTAATTGGAAGATAGCTGAAAATAAGAATATACTTGGAATGGTGTAACACACCATGCATAGGAGTTTATAGTGGACACTTTGGAATAACTTGGTTTCTTGGGAGTTGGAGGCATGAGTAGAACTTACTCACACAAGTGGAGGCTAACAGAAGACTGGGAGCAACCAACTAAGAGAGCAATAATGGCCATAATCATGTAGTGCAACAAAGCATACTAATCAAAGCAAGGAGTGGTACTACAAGTCAAGGACTAAATGATCATAGAGGCTAATGGTGACTTGTTCATAGTCATAACATGGTGTGAGCATGTGCCAAGTCAACCCAAACAAAGCATGAAAGGATAATACCACAATACCATGCTTTTGCATGCTAAAACAACGCATAATTCTTTCAAGGCACACTAAGCAATCCCAATTGTTTGGAACAATACATGCTACATCAATAATCACTAAGAATAAGGTCAAAACAACACCTAGCATGTCATGCTAAAGTCTAAGTCACAGTCAATGCAAGCTCCTCTTTGTACCACTATAAGCATGAAACTTCCTACTCTTTTCCAACACCAATCAACTTATTTGAAACAACTCACAAAGATAATAATCAATAAAGATCAGTGAGCTTGTCTCACAAATCCACAAAGAAGAACTAAAAAGTTCTAAGCTAAAAGCTCAAGAAAACTAAGGCTAAACACAGTGCTAGCAAAAGAGAACACTCACAGAACAATAAGAGTGAAAACTCTAGTGTTCTAGGCAATAAAAACAGAGCGTGTCTCTCTCCAAAAGAAGTGTGGTGTAACCGAACAACTTACTCAAGCAAACTAAGCAAACGAAAACCAAAAACTAAGACGTTCCAAGAACAACACAACAATGCATGAAACAATAAAAACAAAGTGTCTAGAAAGACCTGAGATTTTTATTGATGAAGAAGGGAATGCCTTGGGCATCCCCAAGCTGTGACCCTTGTACCTCTTGAATATTTCTTGGGGTGACATGGGGTGGCATCCCCTAGATTGAGCTTTTGTCCATTCTTCATCTCATTACATCATTCTCTCTCTACACCTGAAATTTTCCTTCATACAAAACTTCACACAATCTTCATTAGCAACATTAGTGTATTCAAAAGATAATAGACCTTTGGGTTTAGTTTCAAAACAGAAAAACTTTCACTAAAGACACATGCTACGGTAGAAACTCCTTCAAAAAGCTCAATTTCCCAAAAGGAACCCAAAAAGGAATCAATAAGAAGCAAATGCAAATAATGGCAGAAATCTATCAAAACAGACCAGCAGGTAGAAACAGATTTGTTCGAAGACCTTCTGTTGCTCAAATAAAAAAGTGTTGAACTAACGAAAGTTAGCTAACATATTGGGGGATTTATTCGTAAATTTTCAGATCAATCCGACTTACAGAGACTCCTCACGAATTTTTATGGTGGAGTATAGAAATCTGTTTCTGGACAGCAACTCCCCAAATCTTACTTCCCTCTCATTAGAGGTCATTCTTGGGACAAAAAGCAAACAAAAAGGATAAGGAGAGGTCATTACAGAAGTAATAACTTTCAATACTCAAGAAAACTCTTGGGTTATCTCCCAACAAGTACTTTTCTTTAACGCCTTTAAGTTAGGCTTTATAGCTTGAGAAGATGCTCACATAAGACATATGAATTGAAGTAAAACAAAGCATCAAGAAGCAAGTTCAAAACACATTTAAGTCTAACCCACTTACTATGCATAGGAATCTTGTAAAGAAACAAGTCATGAAAGCACAAAGCAACAAGCATAGGAAAGAAAAACAAGTGCAACTTCAAAACTTTCAACACATAGAGGGGAAACTTAATATTTGTGAGATGCATAAGACCATGTTTCCCTCTCTCATAATAACTTTTAGTAGAAACATGAATAAAATTAACAATATAATTATCACATAAAACACTCTTATCATGAGCCACATGCATAAAATGATTATTACTATCCACATAAGCATAGTCATTCTTATTAATTGTAGTGGGAGCAAATTCAACAAAATAGCTATCATTACTATTCTCATCACCATAATCATCAAATATAGGAGGCATATTGTATCACAATTAACTTCCTCCTCAATAGTAGGTGGACTGAAAATATCATACTCATCATTGTAATCATCATATATTGGAGGTTTGGTATCATCATAAGCAATAGAATAGCTATCTTCCAAAGCCAGGGAGCTAAAAAGATCATTTTCATAAAAACTAGCTTCCCCAAGCTTAGACTTTTCCATAGCATTAGCAATAATGGTGTCCAAAGAGTTCATACTAATAATGTTGCTATTACCATGCAAATAAAGTTCCATAGGTTTTTTTAATTTTCTCTTCAAACACATCATGTCCTAACTCAAGATAAATACTATAAAGCCCTCTAATTTTGTTGTTGTTTTCCATTAAGCCTAACTAGTGAAAACAAGAAACAAAAAGACAAAAAATGCAGAATCTAAAGGAAATAACTTCGAGCACTCACACCGGAGGATGTGAGTACCTTTTACCTTACCTCCCCGGCAACGGCGCCAGAAAAGAGCTTGATGTCTATGCACTTCTATTCTTGTAGACAGTTGTTGGGCCTCCAAGTGCAGAGGTTTGTAGAACAACAACAAGTTTCCCTTAAGTGGATTACCCAAGGTTTATCGAACTCAGGGAGGAAGTGGTCTAAGGTATTCCCTCTCAAGCAACCCTGCAATCAAGATACAAGAAGTCTCTTATGTCCCCAACACACCCAATATAGGTGCACTAGTTTGGAGAAGAGATAGTGAAATACAAGTGGTAACGGTGCCAGAAAAGAGCTTCTGTCTTGTTTTTGACGTGGGGTAATGGTGCCAGAAAATAGCTGATGGCGTGGAGGAACAGACTAAAGGCAAACTGAAGGAAGCAAGCAACATGCAACAGATCTAGTAGCAAACGGTGTTTCAATGTTTAGAAACAAGGCCTAGGGATCATACTTTCACCAGTGAACACTCTCTCATATAAATATCCTCTCTTCATGATACTACTCTTAACTACTCTCTGGTTGGACACTCTAATCCATGGTAGGGCTATAACAACACACCTCAAAGTCTGCCTTCCCCAATCTAGATAACCCCACACTGTCACCTTGAGAGCTAGATGGTTCCAACAAACACCACAATTTCATAGAGACATCAAACTCCAAATATAACTCATAATAAATATTCAATCTAGCCAAAGTGCCACACACGGCATGCACGCTGTCACTTTCACACACGTGGGGAAAAGCATAGATCTATTAAAGCACAAAGAGTATTTATGTAGACTCAAACCTAAGTGCCACCATGGCGTGCACGCTGTCACTTTCACACATGGGGAGAGCAGAGATCTATTGAAGCAATTGAGTAGCAAGGTAGATCTACTAGATTACAAAGCTCATGACCATGAAAAAATCATGCATAGAGAGAGAGATGAACACATAGCTACTGGTAGAGCCCTTAGCCTCGAGGAAGAACTACTCCCTCCTCATCATGGGAATCAACAACGGTGATGGATATGGCGATGGAGATCGATGGAGATGGCTCCAGGGGCACTTCCCCATCCCGACAAGGTGCCGGAACAGAGACTTTCTGTCCAACGAATCTCCCCTTCAGTGACGGCGGCGCAGAGAGGTTTTCATGGATTTCTTCTGGATGCTCTAGGGTTTTCTCATTGGGGGCTCTTATAGGCACAGGAATCAAGGTCGGTGGGGGCCCACACCCGCTCCAGGGGCCTCCAGGGCTTGCCCGCGCCTAGGGGGGTTTGGCCACCTTGTGGCCCCCCTTCGGCTCTATTTCATGGTTTCGTGTTGCTCCGGGAAAAATAATAACTTTGGCTTTTGTCCCGTCCAATTCCGAGAATATTGATTTTTTGCCTTTCTGGAACCAAAAATAGAAGAAAACAGGCAACTGGCACTGTGGCAACTTGTTAATAGGTTAGTTCCAGAAAAGATATAAAAACACCTCAAAGTGTAGACAAAGCAAAGCAAAGTAGATACAAAACAAGCATGGAGCATCAAAAATTATAGATACTTTTCCGACGTATCAGTTGCAAGCATGATTATGACAGTTATTGCTCTCTCGGTTGTCGCTCCCTCTCTTTTGCTAGCCTTCACTTGCACTGAGTATGCGCCATACCTGTGCTTCCAACTCCCCAAAACCATTATTGCCAACTGTGTCCACCATAACTACCTATTAGCATCGTTTTCTATTTTAGTGCATATTCAATATGCCTTGTTTTCTTCCAAATGAAATGTTTGTCTGTTTTGAGAAAGTTAGTTACTAAATCTCTCACAAACTTGATGGAACACTTTATTCCTTGCACTTAATAATCCTGAACCATTGTGACTTGTCCATGAAAGTTATATGCTTGCAAATTATATGCTAGGAGTCAGCAGAACCGTGCTGTCACGGGGAACGCTTTCAACACTTTTTGGATATCCTATCGAGTTGATACTTTGCTCTTTTGTTTATAGATGTCGACGATGTGAAATAAAAGGGGAGCTTGTGAGTTCATGGAGTCTATACATTGTGTTAGATAAACGCCTGGGCCGCTAGCCTAAGCCATGCCTAATCATGGTGGAAACTTGCAACATCACCATAATGAGAATTTATGAAGCATCCTCAATAAAAATCTATGCACATAGTAAATAAAAATATCGCTGAGATGCTCATTGTCTGCTTGCCTTGTCATTTTGATCACGGGATAGCTCTTGTATCATGTGCAAGGGGTACCCCGTTGGCGGTTCTCTATGATATGCATGTATTTACAATGACAAGAACTTACAGGTAACCAAAGTTGAGTAGCATGCGGAGCGGCCCGCGTACTCAAGGGACTTGGGATTTTCAGTTTATGGTATGTCAAGCATATAACTCATACTGTACCTCACTTTCACCTTAACCATATGAAGATGCCTATGATAGCGGCAATGAGAGCTCAAAGCTAATGAGTACCTTCCTTTCAGCATTAGGAAGCCTTTCAAACTTTTCAAAACTCTTTCACTCCCTTGTTGATTCACCACTTATTCTATGGGCACCTTCTTGAGAGCATAGTTGTCATTCTTGTGTTTGTTCCAAAACTTGGTTAATTATGTCATGACTTTGATGCTTGTATCTCTGATATCTTTACTTCTAGTCTTCACTTGAACTTCAGAGGTGCCTCATCATTTATATTGTGCTCTACAAACAAAGGCAAGCGAGATACCACTCTATCATACCTTACTATGAGCATTGCAATGTTGCTTATGTTTATGTTTCATGCTACATATTATTATTGAGTTGGTTTCTCTTCATAGATTGCAATGACTATTGAGTATACTTAGTTGCATACTTCTTATTATGAATGGTTTAAGCATCTACTCCCATGCTAATAATATATACATCATATGAAGCAAATGTGTTCGTGAAAGTTCTTTTATCGTACTCAGTTTTCAACTTAATTGCTTGAGGACAAGAAATAAGCTAAGCTTGGGGGGAGTTGATATGTCCAAAACGTATCTACTTTGCCGAACACTTTTGCTATTGTTTCTCCTCTAAACTTGTGTGATTTGGATACAACTAACACAGACTAACGCTGTTTTTAGCAGAATTTCCTTGGTGTCTTGTTTTTGTGCAGAAAATCAACTATCAGGAAAAATCCCGGAAAATATGCCAAAAATTATATTTCACCAGAAGACCCATGGAGACAGAAGACGAGATGGAGAAGGGGCCTGGGGGGCCCACACCCCTGCCAGGCACGGGCCCACCTCTGGCCGAGCCTAGGGGGGGTGTAGGCACCCCAGGAACCCCCTCGGCCTCCCCTTACACCTATAAGTTTCCTCTCGACCTAAAAACCGAGGGGGTTCGATAGTTTTCCAGAAAGAGTTCCGCTCCGCCGCCGCCACCAGAAACCAAGATTCGGATCCAGAAACTCCGTTCTGGCACCCTGTCGGGACGGGGAATTTGGAGAGGATCATCGCCATCGTCATCACCAACGCCTCTCCATCAACCATCGATGTTTCCCTCATCCATGAGTGAGTAATCCCCTGTTGTAGGCTTAGGGATGGTAGGGATTGGATGAGTTCTATCATGTAATCAAATAAGATTGTTAGGGCATAGTGCCTAGTATCTCTATTATATCTGATCTTATTATTGAATCATTATGATAGTATTGTTTGTGGTATTATATGCAAGTTATGTACACATATCATTGTCCGGATCCAAAGGCCCCAAAGTGACAATAATTGGGACAACCGGAGGGGGTGGCTATGGTGTGAGGATCACATGTGTGTCATGGAGTGTTAATGCTTTGCTCCGGTGCTCTATTAAAAGGAGCACTTTAATTGCCAGTAGTTCCCTAGAGGCCCCGCTGCCACGGGATGGCTGGACAGAAGATGTTGTGCAAGTTCTTATTGCGAGCACGTATGACTATATTTGGAGCACATGCCTAGGATTGTTTAGTACTTGGATGCTTTTTATTATTTATCTGCAATGCCCTAGATCTTGAAGTTACATGTTTAGACTTGTCCATGCAATGCCCGTCCATCCATCCCTATGCCTACCGCACTCGAATCCCACTATTACCGTTACTGTTACTACTGCTCTTGTTTCACTGTTGCTGTTGCTACTACAAACTGTTGCTACTGATAAACTTCTGTGAGCAAGAACTATTTCCAGGTGCAGCTGAATTGAAAACTCAGTTGTTAAGGCTTGCAAGTATTCTTTGGCTCCCCTTGTGTCGAATAAATAAATTGTGTAATACTACCGAGAAGACTATTGCGATCCCCTACACCTGTGGGTCATCAGCCAGCATCATCCCTAGATCGGGGGGGGGGGGGATCTGAAGCTCTTCCCGGCACCCTGCCGGAGGGGAGCTCATCCCAGAGTCCTTCTTCATCATACCAGCCTCCGGTATGAAGCATGAGTAGTTCCTCCTTGGACTACGGGTCCATGTAGTAGCTAGATGGTTGTATCTCCTCCTTTGTGCTTGTCTAGATCTTGTGAGCTCCGTTCATGATCAAGATCTCATCTATTTGTAATCATGCATGTTGTGTTTGCGGGGATCTGATGGATATTGAGATTACTATGTCTGATTGATTAATGGTTTTGTCTTATTGATTCTATCATGTCTGTGTTGTTTGTGATCTTGCATGCTCTCCGTTGTTAGTATCTATCTTGGCCGAGTAGTTTCTAGTGAATCCAAGAGGGGGTATTTATGCTCGATAGTGGATTCATGCCTCTATTTAATCAAGGGAAGTGACAGAAATCTCTAAGGTTGTAGATGTGTTGTTGCCACTAGAGAGAAAACAACGGTCTCTTGTTCATGGAACAAGTGGATTGTTTACATTACACACCTTGCTTAAAGCAGTTGTCTGTTGCTTGCAACTTGATACTAGAGGGGGTTTGGATGATAACCCAAATGTTGACTTCTAGTCATAGATGCAGTTGGATGGCGGTATATGTATCTTGTTGTATTGTCAAATCGAATCTCATAGGATCTTTATGTCTAGTATTGCATTGTTATTCCTTGCTCAGTCCTGTCAATTGCCCTGCTGTAATTTGTTTACCCAGCATGCCATGTTTGTTTATCTAAGGAGAACACCTCTAGTGAACTATGGACCCCGGTCCAATCTTTACCATTGATACATCTTTCACTGTTACTGTTTACTTGCTGCAAACCACTATCACCTTCCACACCATACAGTTAATCCTTTGTTACAGCAATCGGTGAGATTGACAACCTCACTGTTAGTTGGGGCAAAGTCTTGAGTTTATGTTGTGAAGGTTTCCACATTGCTTGCAACACCTTTGAGACGTTTCCTTCCTCCTACTGGTTCGATAACCTTGGTTTCTTACTGAGGAAAGACATGCTGTGTGCTACATCACACCTTGCTCTTGGGGTTTCCTGATGAAGCGCTCCCACATTGACATAGTGCCATTAGAGGCTATTGAAAATTATTATGAGAGAGGAAAATATGGTTGTAGAAGTTTTCATGGTACTGAAACACCTCTCTATGTGCTAAAAGTTTTGAAGTTACTCTTGTTTTATCTTCCTATGCCTGTCAGTTTGTTCTTTGTGAAATTATTTGCATATAGGATTCCTATACATAGTAAGTGGGTTAGACTTAAATGTGTTTTGAATTTTCTTCTTGATGCTCTCTTTTGCTTCAATTCATATTTCTTATGTGAGCATCTTCTCAAACTATCAAGCCTAGCTAAAAGCCATTAAAGAAAAGCGCTTATGGGAGACAATCCATTGTTGAGTCTTGGAAGTTATTGCCTTTGTAATAACCTCTCCTTATCCTTTTTGTGTGGTTTTTGTGCCAAGAATAACCTCTAATGAGAGAGAAGTAAGATTTGGGGAAATTGTTGTCCCAAAACAGATTTTTATGCTTCACTGTAAAAAATCGTGAAAAATCCCAGTACATTGGATTGAGCTGTAATTTTCTGAGAATATGCCCAAGGTTATTATCTATCTTTCGTTAAGCTTTTCGATTTGAGCTACAGAAGGTCTTCGAAAAAATCAGTTTTTACCTGTTGGTATGTTTTGACAGATTTCTGCCATTATTTGCATTTGCCTCTTAATCGGTTTCTTTTTGAGTTCTATTTGATCACTTGAGCTTTTAAAAGGAATTGTTACAGTAGTTTGTATTTTAATGGAAATTTTACTTGTGTTGAAACTAAACCCAATGACTTATTATCTTGAATACGCTAATGTTGCTAATGAAGATTGTGTGAAGTTTTGTATGAAGGAAATTTTCAAGTGTAGGGAGAGAACGATGTGATGAGATGAAGAATAAAAAAATCTCAAGCTTGGGGATGCCACCCGTGTCACCCCAAAAAATATTCAAGAGGTACAAGCATCAAAGCTTGGGGATGCCCAAGGCATCCCCTTCTTCATCAATAAAAATCTCAGGTCTTCTTTCTAGACACTTTATTTTTATTGCCTCATGCACTATTGCGTTGTTCTTGGAGCGT
Source organism: Avena sativa (assembly GCA_916181665.1). Taxonomy (NCBI): domain Eukaryota; kingdom Viridiplantae; phylum Streptophyta; class Magnoliopsida; order Poales; family Poaceae; genus Avena; species Avena sativa. The sequence continues at coordinate 145,461,744 of OV702283.1, read as the reverse complement.
CTTTGTTTTTGTTTTTAGTTTTCTTTTGTTTGATTTGTTGTAATAAAATATTTGGACTCCCACATTCTTATTTAGTTTAAAATAAGTAGATTGGTGTTGGAAAAGAGTAGAAAGTTTCATGCTTATAGTAGTACAAAAGGAAGCTTGTTTTGACTGTGGCCTAGACTTTATCTTGTCATGTTAGATGTTGCTTTGACCTTATGCTTAGTGATTATTGCTGTAGGATGACTTGTTCCAAACAATTGAGATTTCTTAATGTGTCTTGAAAGAATCATGCGTTGTTTTAGCATATAAAAGCATAATATTGTGGTATTCTCCTTTGATGCTTTATTTGAGTTGACTTGGCACATGCTTACACCATGTTAAGACTATGAACCAGTCACATTAGCCTCTACGATCATTTAGTTTTTGACTTGTGATACCACTTTATTCTTTAATTAATAATGTTTTGTCGCTTTGCATGAATATGGACATTATTGCTCTCTTAGTTGGTCGCTCCCAGTCTTTTGCTAGCCTCCACTTATACTGAGTATGAGCTCTACTCGTGCATCCAACCCCCAAGAAACCAAGTTATTCCAAAGAGTCCACTATAAATTCCTATGCATGGTGTGTTACACCATTCCAAGTATATTCATGTGTTTATCTATCTTCCAAATTAAACTTGTTATGTGAAAATTAGTGATTAAAGCTCTCGCAAACTTGATGGAACACTTTAATTTCTTGCACTTAATAAACTTGAACCATTGTGCCCATCTATGTTGCTTATATGATTGCAAATTATAAGTTGGTAGTTAGCAGAACCATGTTGTAACATCCCAAAATTCATGAATTACAAAAGCCCGCATTTCATTCATGCATTCATAGCATTCCTAGCTTGCACAAAATTTTTCAAATCAAAACTCAAACTAAAACCAATTTTATGCTTATGGTTATATATCACATGAGGCTTGGTTTTATTTTTATTTTCAAAGGACCTAAGTGTAATTGAGTAAACAAGTGTGTTTGACAAATGTTTGAATACTTGTATCACACTACAAAAATCCAGAGGTGGTTTGAATTAAAACTTATTTGAAATAGGGTTTGAAATTGTTTCCTGAAAATCCAAATAGAAAAAGAAAAAGGGAAAAGAAATAGAAAAGGGCTAGCATTACCAATTCGGCCCAGTGCCTCTTCCAGCCCAACAAGACTACCCGTCCGATTCCCCCTCTCCCCTCTCTCTCTCACCCGCAACCACCTTACCCCGCTCTCGCTGACAGTGGCCCCTATTGCCACCTCATCTTCTTCCCCAAACCCCGTGCCCACGACCAGCTCCACGGCTGTTTCCTCCCCCCTTCACGACCGATGAATGCGAGAGTAAATTGCCGTTGATTCGCTGAATAACTCCCCTCCCAACTCCGGCTACTTAACCCCTCCTCCTCGCGACCATTTCCACCAACACAGCAAGCCCCAAGCGCAGCCAGGCTCCGCGAATTTCTGGTTGCACCACCGCAGCTCCGGCGACCTATTCCGGTGAGCCCCATGCTCCCCTTCGCCTCTCTTTCATATGAGCTTGCTTGTCATAACCTTTCACATATTCTCACACCTTTGGTTTGCTCTGAATCGCCCCAGGTCGTCGTCTTCGACAAGCCTCGCGAACGACCGAAGCGCCGCTCGACTCCGACGAACAATTATGGTAAATCCCGACCACCCCTTGACCCCTAATACTTACGACTATGTTCGCCGTGCCTTTGTGCATCTCCTAATTCCTTTCGTTCATCATATTGCACCGTAGAACGTCGCCTTCGTTTCCGGCAGTGAACACCCGACGCAGGTACGAACTCCGACGAGGTTTTCCGGCCATGCCAGTGCACCCCTGTCCAAGCAAAGACCACGTTGAGCTTCACCATCGTCACGCGAGCTCAGTAAGCAACTGCACGTTCCCCCTAACCCCCTAGACTTGCCGGAACGCCACCGTCGCTGTAGCCACGCGCGCCGCCATTTCCTGGTCAAAGCGTCGTGAGCCGTTAGATCCAGATCAAGTGGTTAGGATAGATCACTTAAGCGATTTGTTTTTGTTTGATCTGAACCGTATAGAGTCACTTAGATCCAACGCTCCACGTTGGCCGATCCACGCGAAGCGGTACGTGCCAATCAGATACAGCCACGTGTCTGGGATTTTGATTTAAAATCTGTTTTTATATCTATTAGAGATTCAAACTTGTAAAATTCATACTTTTGTTTTGGTTATCCAAAAAATGCAAATAAGATATCATTGGAATCAGAAAAATGAGCCCTACACTACTGTGCGATTGAATTTGTATTTTGCTTCTGTCAAATTTGGTTTATTTGCAGAATCAAATATAGGCTTATTTTGACTATATAAATTATTTGGAAAATGATTTTAAAACAAATTCAAGTTTATTTAGACTTTAATTAGTTATTTTTGGTGTTAAGTAATATTTGACTTGAATGGTTTAGTGTAGAATTCATTTCATTTAATTTGCATGCATTCATATATTTTTTGCCTGATTATTTGAATGTAAATTTGGTGCTATCATTTTATTTGTAGATTTTGGTGCTAGTGGTGATTGTGATTGTGAAGATTGTTTCTACTCCCCTAACTACCAAGGCAAGTGGTGCTTCATGTATTTGTCCTATTATTTTTGACTATGCACTAGTGATATTTTGTATAGGGCTTGCATGAAATTTTGCTAAGTATCTATATGCTATGCCATGGGAAATCCTAGTAGTTGTAGTCTTGGTAGAATTTTCTCTAAGTTAAGATACTTGATACGTTATCATGCTTAGCCTAGCTAGTACCAAACAAGGGTGGATTATATACATGCTATGGAATTTTTTGCTAAGTCTTTGACTTATGTTTTGCTTAATAAAACAACTAAGTGAATGAATCACCTGGGTGGAATGGTATGATTGGGTTATGTTGAGTGGTTACACAAGGCCCATGTCTATGGTCTACCTTGTGTATCACACTTGTGGAAAGCCACCCAGGAACAAAGGGATTTGAGATACTTAGTGTTTAGAAGCTTCTAGTGCAACCACATGGCATATGGGCTCTGCCTTGATCATATAGGTTGCAATAACTTAGCCAGATGGATAGATGGTGGTAGGGTGATAGGATGGAACACGTCCATTTGGTCTAAGGGAAGGCTTCTAAAAGATCTCGTCTCGATGCATGTCGAGTCTTGTGGGGAAAGTGCACCACCTCTCGATAAGGAAAAACCTAAGTACTTAGCCATGTCCCCGACAACAGACAAATTGAGCATCAAAGACATTGAAGCTATCAAGGATCTCCTCATCCCAATTTCTAAGTTAAAAACTTGTGGTTGAACAAGGGTTAAGGTTCACCAATGTCTATTGGTGGTTCCTTGGGAATTTTGAAAAACACAAACTTAGTGTTTTTCAACTGATAGGAAAAACCCTATTTTGAGCAAAGCTAGCCTAAGCTACACTTAGCCAAATTCATGTAGATGTTAGATACTACTATTCTACTAGGGTATCACTTGCCAATACAATTCCAAATGTATTGATCCACTGTGGCTGTAACTTATGATGTTGCAGGTTACTCTGATGAGGATTAGGGTTATGAGTCTACACTCAACATGCTTGCCTGTGGCACATGAAGATGAAGACTTTACATTATTTACTTATGTTTTTGGACTCTTGTACTAGCCTTTGGCTATGGAGTTGTAAAAGACTATGTTTATCTCTGGATTGATGATGTAATAAAGACCTTTGTATCTGTGTACTATATCTTAAACTGTGGATGCTAGCATTGATCCAGGGACTAGCATTGCAATCACAAGGACCTTTACCTTATAAAGGTGGGATCTTACAGATGGTATCAGAGCACTGTGTTGCCTGTAGGATTATGACCCTAGGTTGGATTAGACTAAGAAAACCACTAAGGAAAAATGCAACTCTTTGCAAATTCCACACTTTTATTTTTCTTCTCATAAACCTTTCTAACCTTCTTTCTCATCTCAATTTGTAGATGGCCACCATCAACGAAGCCGTCAAGAAGGGACCAGTCATGACCATGACTTTAGAATGTGAGAAGGAGTTTCCCAAAGCACTCAAAACCCTTATGGTTAGCTTGGGAATACATGGTGAGGCCATGTACAAAGGATTTCTAGTAATGAATGAAGGAGAAGAATATTGGTGGGTACAACTTCACTTGTACAAAAACAAGGGAGACAACCAAAAAGAGACGGGATTCTACATGGGCAGCAACTTAGAAACGTATACAACATTCTTTGACTCTGCAAGAAATGTAGTTTGGAATGCTATCAAGGAGCTTGGTGAAAGACTCAAGTGTAGAATGATCAACACTAGAAATGACCTTGAAGAGGAGAAGAAGTATAACCAAGACTTAGAAACCGCCATAAAACGTCTAAGGGAAGATATCATAGACTTACATATGAGTGAGAATTGTAAAGTACTCCACTAGTTGGGCCACCACACCTATCGTATTTTTACAAAAAATTGTCTAAGTTATGTTAAACCTTAGTGTTTGTGGTAGATTTTGTATGCCATGACTTGTATGTTTTATGGATGTTGTATGCTTTTTCTTTCATTTTACTATCTTGTTTTTCTCTTACTTTTGTTGTTCTAATACTTCTCTATCTTACATTAGATGCCTAGCTTTGTGATCAACACTGCCGAGGAGTTCAATGGAACTCGTTTTGGTTCATGCATCGTGCAGTTTACTAGTGTGCTCAACCTTCCACTTCCTAGTATCAAGGCACTTCAGATCACCAAGTTTGAGAGGAAGGACCTTTGGGGCTTTAGAGTCTCGTAGCCGGGACGACAGACGGAGCCACTCACGGAAGAGATTTCCTTAAAGCTGATGCACGATGACAAGGATAAGGGTCTAGATGTAGTCATGCAGGAGCTACTTGGACGCCTCTGTGGACGCCACTCCACCAAGCTTAGAGGCCTCTACTTCCACCCATTTGGGAGATGTGACGAGGAGGGAGAGGCATTAGTGTACGAGGGCACTACTAGAGAGACGATTGAGCCAGTTCGTCTGTATCTCCAGGACCTCGAGGGCCTTATTAGACACCTCGACACAGATAGGACCAACATCATGCTTAGCAATGACGAGCTCCAGGTTTAGTTGAGGGAGAAGGACAAGATCTTTGTGGAGCAAGACGAGATCATCAAGGAGATGGAGGCTAGATTCGAGAGCCAGGACAAGAAGTTCAAGAATTAGGAGAAAAGAGTCCAGGACAGAAACAAGAAGATCAAGGACATGAAGGCCGAGATAGAGGTCAAGGACTTCGAGCTCAAGACCCAGCAGGGAGTGATTGAGAGGCTGCACTCACAGAAGAGAGCTCTCCGTGCGAAGGTCGAGGCCTTGACCACTAGTGTTGAGGAGTACAAGACAGCCATGGAGACAATCAGACTTACACTTGTTGACGTGGAGGTCGACATGGAGGAGTAGTATAGACTACTCGACTATCTTTTATCTATCGTACCTTGATTATTGAGTCGCATTGACCATCTAACATGTGGATGGCTTGCTATGGTGTGTTTACTTTTTCCAAAAACTTGTTGTTTACTTTGTTCAAACTCTATGTTATTTCGAGCTTGGTTATTGTGATGGTTGTTTTGTGATGGTTGTTTTGTGATGTACTGTGCATGTTAAGCATCTACTCATTCCTTATCCTTATTGAAACCACAGATGCCTCTTCGTCGTGCCAACCCCAACCCAAACAACAACAATAACGTCACCCCTGATGAAGACGATGACTCAGCTCATACAGAACCAAAATCAGAATCAGAACAACAACAACAACAATAACAACAATCCCAACAATCCACCAGCATTTGACATGCTTACCAGATTTTTGAGGTTGAGGCCAGCCAATTCTCAGGAACAACTGATCCAATGGTAGCCAATGACTGGTTATGTTCCGTGAACAAGGACTTAGTCACTGTGGGCTACACTAATGAAGAAAAGATCAGATTCACAGCACATCTGCTCGAAGGACCAGCAGCTACCTGGTGGGATAACTTTCAGATCACCACTCCCCTTGAGGATGTGACATGGGCTGTCTTTGAGGATGGTTTTCGCACTACCCAGATCTCATCAGGAGTGATGAACCTAAAGAAGAAAGAGTTTCACAATCTGAAATAGGTTACCACAGCATGGCTGAGTACATTGAGGAGTTCAACAATCTGGCGTGTTACGCCCCGGATGAGGTTGATACTGATGCCAAGAGGAAGGAGAAGTTCCTCGAAGGATTGAATGATGAATTGAACCTGCAGCTATCTGTTGCCTATGTCCCAACATATCAATCACTGTGTGACAAGGCCACCATCTTGGAGAACAAGATGAAACAGGTCGAGGGCAGGAAGAGGAAGCATAACTTTGATAAGCACAGCTCAGGATCGTCTCACAAGCGCTCCCATAATGATGATAGTGGAAGTTACGGATTCCAAAAGCATGGGAAGTACAACATCCACCATAACCACAACCGTCATCATGACAACAAGCACCATCGTAGTCATGATAATGACAAGTATAAAAACCACAGGAGTGGACATAAGAGCCACCACAGTGGAAGTGGTAATGGGAGTCAGCCTGCAAAGAAAGACCTCAGTCAGGTTGAGTGTTTCAAGTGTAAGAAGATGGGTCACTATGCAAATGAATGCCCAGAAAAGAAAGTTTAAGGAGCCAACAAGCCCAACCCTTTCCAGAAGGGACAAGTGAACCACATCAATGTGCAAGAAATATATGAATAGTCTGATGTCGTGGCTGGTAAGTTCAAGATCAATTCATTTCTAGCACTTGTTCTTTTTGATACTGGCGCATCGCATTCATTCATATCAAGAGCATTTGTTGATAAAAATGGACTTCCAACTGAAACTATTGGATGTCCTATAAAAGTAAGCTCTGCCGGAGGGGAGATGATAGTGAATTTTGGATGTCATGATCTAGTGATAGAATTTGGAAAGTATAAGTTTCCAGTTAGTCTGATAATCCTAGATTCCCAAGGGTTGGATGTAACTTTTGGAATGGATTAGATGAATAAGTATGAGGGAGTACTAGATTGTGCCAATCATACTATCACACTCACAACCCCAGATCAGAAACGGATTAGGTTCAAGTCTAACTTTGAATCTAAAGGGAGTAAGTTAAATTCTCTTAAGGGGGTTAGCATAGACAGTGTGCTAATTGTAAGGGAGTATCCGGATGTGTTTCCGTAGGAATTGCCTAGAATGCCACCAGATAGAGATGTGGAGTTTCTGATTGACTTGTTACCAGGATCTGGACCAATAGCAAAGAGACCCTACAAGATGTCAGTTGATGAGTTAAAAGAATTCAAGAAACCGCTTGGAGAATAGTTGCAGAAAGGATTTATTCAACCAAGTTCTTCATCTTGGGGTGCACCAGTTCTGTTTGTTGAAAAGAAGGATAGAAGTCAAAGGTTGTGCATAGACTATCGTTCACTCAATGAAGTGACTATCAAGAAAAAATATCCTTTGCCAAGAATCAACAATCTATTTGATCAGCTAGAAGGAGCCCATGTGTTCTCAAAGATTGATCTTCGATCAGGCTATTTTCAGCTTAAGATTAGAGAGCAAGATATACCTAAGACTTCTTTCACCACTAGGTATGGATTGTATGAGTATACCGTGATGCCATTTGGTTTGACAAATGCACCAGCCTATTTCATGAATATGATGAACAAGGTGTTCATGGAATTTATTGACAAGTTTGTTGTCGTATTCATCGATGAAATTTTGATCTATTCCAAAAGCAAAGAAGAACATGAAGAGCATTTGCATTTGATACTTGAGAAACTCAGGGAACACAAACTGTATGCCAAGTTCAGTAAGTGTGAATTCTAGCTGAATGAAGTTGGATTTCTCAGACATATTGTGTCAGGAGATGGTATATCTGTCGATCCTGCAAAGGTGTCAGCTGTGACTGAGTGGGAATCTCCCAAGTCAGTGAAAGAAGTTTAGAGTTTCCTCGGCTTGGCAGGATACTATAGAAGATTCACTGAGAATTTCTCAAAGGTAGCTAAGACAATGACGTAGTTACTCAAGAAAGAAAAGAAGTTTGATTAGACTGAAGGTTGTGAACTCAGTTTCCAAGAATTGAAGAAGAGACTAGTGACAGCACCAGTTTTATGTCTGCCAGATTTGGAGAAGGATTTCCAAGTTTATTGTGATGCATCTCACCAAGGGTTAGGTGGAGTTTTGATGCAAGAAGGGAAAGTTGTGGCTTATGCCTCGAGACAACTCAAAACTCATGAAGTGAATTACCCTACTAATGACTTAGAGTTAGCCTCAGTCCTCCATGCACTCAAAATATGGAGACATTATCTTTTGGGAAAGCGTTGTGAAGTGTTCACAGATCACAAAAGTTTGAAGTATATCTTCACTCAAAAGGAAATCAATATGAGACAAAGAAGATGGCTAGAGCTCATCAAGGACTATGACTTGAGTTTGCAATACCATCCCGGTAAAGCAAATGTTGTAGCGGATGCTTTAAGCCGTAAGGTTTATGTGAATGGCCTTACTAAGGGAGAATTGCCAGATGATCTGTGTGCCCAATTCAAAGATCTCAGATTGGAGATAGTGCCTGAAGGACATATCAAGTCATTGGATGTTCAACCCACATTGTTGGACAATATCAAAGAAGCCCAAAAGTTGGACAAGGAAATTGAAGAGATTAAGGGAAAAATTAACAAAGGGAAAGCTAAAGGATTCCATGAAGATGAACAAGGTACTTTATGGTATGGAAAACGTATCTGCATTCCGCAAGATCCGGAGCTTCGAAAACTGATTCTCATCATATTCCATTCATCCGGGTAACACCAAAATTTACATGGATGTGAAGGAAAGATTTTGGTGGAACAATCTCAAGAAGGATATTGCGGAGCATATTGCCTTGTGTGATGTGTGTAGTCGGGTGAAGGTGGAACATCAAAAACCGGCAGGGTTATTACAACCACTACCTATTCCTGATTGGAAATGGGACAAGATTGGTATGGATTTTATCACCGGACTGCCAAGGACTAGATCCGTATATGATTCCATTTGGGTTGTGGTAGATCGCCTAACTAAAGTGGCTCATTTCATACTAGTGAAGACTACTTATACAAGTGCTAAGTTAGCCAAAATCTATATGAACAGGATTGTATGTCTGCATGGAGTACCCAAGAGTATTGTGTCTGATAGAGTAACTCAATTCCCCTCGCATTTTTTGGCGACAACTGCATGAGTCATTGGGAACAAGGTTAGAATTCAGCACTGCTTTCCACCCCCAGACTGATGGACAGACGGAAAGGACCAATCAGATTTTGGAGGATATGCTGAGGGCATGTGCCCTAGACTATGGTGCTAGTTGGGATGAAAGTCTGCCTTACGCAAAATTCTCTTACAATAACAGCTATCAAGCCAGTATTGAGATGGCACCGTTTGAATTTCTCTATGGAAGGAAGTGTACTACACCATTGCTATGGAGTGGTGTTGGAGAAAGAAATTTGTTCGGCCAGAATTAATCAAGGAAGCTGAAGAGAAAGTCAAATTGGTAAAGGACAGATTGAAGATAGCACAATTCCGACAGAAGAGCTACACAGAGCCAAAGCGTAGAGAAGTCACCTATGAGGTAGGTGATATAGCTTATCTTAGAGTCTCACCACTTCGTGGTGTGAAGAGATTTGGAGTCAAAGTAAAATTGGCACCAAGGTATGTTGGACCATTCAAGATCTTGAGTCGCAAAGGAGAAGTGGGTTATGAGATTGAACTGCTTGAATCACTGTCAGCCGTTCATAATGTGTTTCATGTGAGTCAGTTGAAGAAATGCCATCCAGAAATGGAAGAAACTTCTTTGAAGGATACTATACCATTGGAAGAGGTTTAGTTGGAAAGTGATCTCACCTATGAGGAGAAACCTATCAAGATTCTCGAGACTGCAGAAAGAGTTACTCGAACCAAGACTATCAAATTCTGCAAAGTTCAGTGGAACCATCATTCCGAAGGGGAAGCAACTTGGGAAAGAGAAGATGATCTTCGAAAAGACCACCCACACCTATTTTCTAGCCAATCCGAATCTCGAGGGCGAGATTCATCTTTAGGGGGTTAGATTTGTAATATACCAAAATTCATGAATTACAAAAGCTTGCATTTCATTCATGCATTCATAGAATTCCTAGCTTGCACAAAAAATTTCAAATCAAAACTCAAACTACAACCAATTTTATGCCTATGGTTATATATCACATGAGGCTTGGTTTTATTTTTATTTTCAAAGGACCTAAGTGTAATTGAGTAAACAAGTGTGTTTGACACATGTTTGAATACTTTGATCACACTACAAAAATCCAGATGTGGTTTGAATTCAAACTTATTTGAAATAGGGTTTGAAATCGTTTCCTGAAAATCCAAAAAGAAAAACAAAAAGGGAAAAGAAATAGAAAAGGGCCAGCGTTACCAATTCGGCCCAGTGCCTGTTCCAGCCCAACAAGCCCACCCGTCCGATCCGCCCTCTCCCCTCTCTCTCACCCGCAACCACCTTACCCCGCTCTCTCCACCACTGGCCCCCATTGCCACCTCATCTTCTTCCCCAAACCCCGCGCCCACGACCAGCTCCACGGCCGTTTCCTCCCCCGTCACTATCGATGAATGCGCGAGTAAATTGCCGTTGATTCTCTGAATAACTCCTCGCCCAGATCCGGCTACTTAACCCCCTCCTCCTCGTGACCATTTCCCCCAACACAGCAAGGCCCAAGCGCCGCCAGGCTCCGCGAATTTCTGCTTGCACCACCGCAGCACCGAATAGCTCCGGCGACCTATTCCGGTGAGCCTCGTGCTCCCCTGTCACATCCCAAGATTTTGCAAATCTTGTAATGTGAAAAATAAATAAATTATTGTTGAAAAATCAGGGTGAAAAGAAAGTTTTGTTTTTAAAAGGAAACTTAAAATCCCATCTTGAACAAACTTTGATTAAAGTTTGAATTCAACAAAATCTAAATCAAGAGAAAAGCATTCCTCATAAAATGCATCTGGAAATTTAAACATGGAAATAAGTCCAAACCCTAAAACCCTAATGGAATAAAAATCATTTCCAAGTTATCTCCAAGCCTATGGATTTGATCCATATAAAATTTGTCAACAAACATTTCAAAATGATCAAGAGACAAATAAAAATATTATAAAACCATAGAAATTGGTTTCACTTAATTTGGAGCCATAAATAAAATCTTATGAATTTAATAAGATAAGGATAAATAAATTCCAAAGCTAATAAAGCACTTATCTAAAATCCATACAAAATGGTGAGCAAATAATCCTAAAGATATTTAAAAAGGATAAATAAATATTAAGTAAGATTTTACAAATTGGAATCACCAAGTTGGGATATCTAAATAAAAAGATATGGATTTTATAAAATGAAGAAAGAAATATTAAATAAGGAATATTTAAAGACCAAATTAAATCTTGGCCAAATCCATAAACCAAAGCAATGAATATAATCCAAATCCAAATAAAATAAAGGATAAAGAATTTCCAAAATAAAATAAAATGGCATTAACCATTCTATCCCTATATTAATAAAGACAAATCTCTAATAAGAATGATCATTTAATTCATGAGAGAATAGTATTTTGGAATTTACCCAAGTGAAATAAAAGTTGTTTAATTCAACTTAATTAAGATAAAAGAAATCTTGCAAATAAAATTTAGGGAATTAAAACTATAGTTAATTCCATTTGAATTAAAACAAATACCCAATCTTAAATGATCAATAAATCATATTAAATACTTTCCAAATAATTCAAGATGAATTATTTGAACCCAAATAAACAAATAAAAACCTACTGAAAAGTTTTGGAAATTTTAAAGAATTTAAATGGTGTTTGATAATATTATTAAATCTTATTTGATTTAAAACTAGAGCCTATTTTGAATAATTAAAAGACCTTAAAAAGAATAAATAAATTATTCTTAAATGATTTCAGAATGTTTTACTAATCAGTGTTTAAAAGCTACACAAAATTTGACAAAAGTTTGAATTCAAATGGATGCTTGAATTGAGTAAATAAAATCAAACCAGAATTAAAGAAAAGGAAAAAGAAAAAAACAAAAAAAAAAATGAAAGACTCAGCCCAACCTAACTGGCCCAACTAAGCCCATCGCCAGCCCATGCAGGAAACCCCTCTCTGGATCTTTTATCACTCAAACCCGCACCCCTCGACCGCTGACAGAACGACCCCACCCCACTCTCTCTCACACGCAGACAGCCAGGCCCCACAGCCACGTCACCGTCTTCCTCCCCGCGGTGACCACGCCCCTTTCCTCCTCGTTGTTTTTGCTGTTAAACGCCGACGTCAAGACGCCTTAATGCCGCGTTAATCCCTCACCGTGACCACGCAGTGATACACGCCAGGCTCCCCTCTCCATTTCCCCCAGCCGCCTCACCCTAGCGCGCCCCCAGCCTGCAGAATTTCGCCCTACACTGCCACTGCTCCGACAACTTTCCCGGCCGATTCCGGCCATTCCCCTCCGCCCCTTGCCTCCTCGAGCACACAGACGTGATACCCATCTCCTGGCGAACCTTCCAGTGGCATTAGCTCGCTCGCGCGTGCCCTTAGAGCCTCGACAACGACGACACCAAGCGCCGCCACCGTCTGCTTTCTTCCCCGGCGACTCCTCTGGTAAGAACCTGACCGCCCCTCTCTTTCTCCTTCACGCACGCATCATCGCCACGTCCCTGCGCATCTAACCGTGCCTTGTTGGAGATATGCCCTAGAGGCAATAATAAATGTAGTTATTATTATATCTTTGTGTTTATGATAAATGTTTACATTCATGCTATAATAGTATTAACAAGGAAACATTAATACTTGTGTGATTTGTAAACTTAAATTGAAGTCCCTAGTAAAGCCTCTACACATCACTAGCTTGTTGGTTAATAAATGATTGTGGTTTCCCTATCATGAACATTGAGATGTTATTAACAACAAGATCATATCGTTAGGAGAATGATATGGTGGACATACTCCTATAGATAAGCGTAGCATAAAGATCAAGTCATTTTAATAGTTCAATTGCTATATGCTTTCTGATACATAGTAACCTAATTCCTTCGACCATGAGATCATGCATATCACCTTTACCGGATGGATGCTTTGATGACATCAAACACCACACCGTAACTGGGTGGCTATAAAGGTGGCATTGAGTGTTCGGAAAGTATTGGTTGAAACACATGGATCAAGAGTGGGATTTGTCCATCCATATGACGGATAGATATACTCTGGGCCCTCTCGGTGGAATGTCATCCAATTAGCTTGCAAGCATGTTACTGGCTCACAAGGGATCACATATCACGGGAACGAGAAAAGAGTACTTATCGGTAACGAGGTTGAACTAGGTATGCAGAGATACCGACGATCATAACCTCGGATGAGTAAACTATCGTGAGACAAAGGGAAATTGGTATCGTATGTAAGTGGTTCATTCGATCGCAAAGTAATCGTAGAAATATGTGGGAGCCATATGAATTTCCAGATTCCTCTATTGGTTATTGTTCGGAGAAGTGTCTCGATCATGTCCGCATAATTCACGAACCGTAGGGAGACACACTTAAGGATTCGACGTTGTTTGAGTAGTTATGGAATGATGAGAAAGAGTCTGAATGTTGTTCGGAGTCTCGAATGGGATTCGGGATATCACGAGGAGATCCGGAATGGTCCGGAGAATAAGATTCATATAAGGAAAGTCCCGTTTCGGAGTTGGAGAATGGTTCTGGTGTTTTCATCGGGAATGTTCTAGAAGGTTCCGGAATGTCCGGCACTCCGGGGGGGGGGGGGAAGGGTACATGAATGTGTTATATCAAGTTGATATGATTGCGTCATGTACTCGGTGTCATCGCTGAACAAAATAGAGGGTTTATTCAAATCCTAGTTTGAAAAGTCAAACGCCAAGTTTGAAAGTCAAACGGCTAGTTTTGGGAAGTGGAGAGGGAGGTGGAAACCGACTTGGGGGAGGAGTTCCTCCTCCCACCTCCGGTGCACCACCAAGCCGAGTTGGGGAGGGACTTCCCTCCCCTTGGCCGGCCCCCTCCACCTATATAAGGAGGGGCAGGGCTCCCCTCCTAGACACACAAGTTCCTACCTCTAAACCCTAGTACCAAGCCGCCGCCACCTCCATAGCCGCCGCCGGCCCTAGGGCAAACCGCCGCCGCCTAGCTAAACCCTAGCCGCCGGCTTGCCCCCTCCTCGGCGTGTATAAACCCTAGATCGTCGAGGGCTCTCTCATAGTCCACCATACTCGCTCCGGCTTAAGGCGAAGCCCTGTGAGATCTCCCCTCTACTTCCGGTACCACGCCGTTGTGCTGCCGGAATTGCGAGGAGAGTGCTACAACCTTTGCTGCCTGCTGGAACAAGGGAGAGGAAGGTCTTCGTCGAGTACCGAACGTGTGACCGACTGCGGGAGCGCTGCCGGAACGCAGCGCCGGAAGGATCATCTACGCGATCTTGAGATCGGGAAGAGTACGACTACATCACCCACGAGAATCCGCTTTCGTTAAACACTTTGGAATCTTCGAGGGTGAGTTATTCCATCGACTCGTTGCTACAATCTAGTAGATAGATCTTGGCTTGTTTGTTTGTATGCGATAGAAAATATTTTGTTTTCCATGCTACGAATCCCTACAGTGGTATCAGAGCCGTGTCTATATGTAGATCTGTTGCACGAGTAGAACACAATGGTCATTGTGGGCATTGATGCTTTTATTGTCGATTGCTTCTTGTGTACTTTGCATCTTGTGGGATGTTGGGATGAAGCGGCCCGGGCTAACCTTACATGACATCGTTCATGAGACTTGCTCCATGCTTGACATGCAACTTGTATTGCATAAGTGGCTTTGCGGGTACCTGTTTCTCCTAGCATAGTTAAGATCCAATTTACAACGGGTGATTAACAATACTAGTATCAATGTTGTGGTTCTTATTCGTAAGTTAGAACAACACTTATTGAAAGCCCCAAACCACGTAAAACATGCAAAGAAAGTAGAGGAGTCTAACTTTGTTTTGCAGGGGTGTGCAGTGATGTGATATGGCCATGATTGTGATTATATTTGATGTATGCAATGTTCCTTATTGTAAGTTGGCAACCGGCAGGAGCCATATGGTTGTCTTTAATTTATGTTAAGACCCGCGTGTCTATTCAAAGTAGTTGTAATAGTTGAAGCCGGTGGACGACAACCATGAAGAAGCGCCATTGACCTTGATGCAATGCCGGTGATGATGGAGATCATGTTCGTGCTAGAAGATGGAGATCGGAAGCACAAAGAAGAAAGGCCATATCATATCACATATTATGAATTGCATGTGATGTTAATCCTTTATGCATCTTGTATTGCTTAGTAGACGACGGTAGCATTATAAGATGATCCCTCATGCACATGAATTTCAAGTCATAAAGTGTTCACCCTTAGTTAGCACCGTTGCTAAAGCTTGTTGTTTCGAAGCACCACGTGATGATCGGGTGTGTTAGATTCCGCAAGTGTATACAACATGAGCAAGCCAGATTTGCTCATGCGGAAACTAAGGTTTGATCTTGACAAGCCTAGCATGTGCAGACATGGTCTCGGAACACGGATCACCGAAAGGTAAAGCATGAATCATATAGTAGATATGCTGAACATGTTGATTGTTCGCCATTGAAACTATATCAACTCTCGTGATGATCGGTGTTGATGTGGTGGATTTGGTTCATGTGATCACTAAAACAATGTGAGGGATATTGTTTTGAGTGGGAACTCACCTAGATTAATATTATTATTAATTTGAACTCAATTTGTCATAAACTTAGTCTAAACTATTGCAAATATGTTGTAGATCAATGGGAGCCCCTACCATCAATTTTAATGCGTTCCTAGAGAAAGAAAAGTTGAAAAAACAATGGAAGCAACTTCGCGGATTGGTTCCGCAATTTGAGGATTGTCCTCACAGCTGGTAATTTGACCTATGTGCTGGATGCACCGCTGGGTGACCCGCCTGCAGCTGATGCTGCCGATGAAGTAAAGAATGTTTACCTCACTCGGAAGACTCAGTACTCCACAGTTCAGTGTGCTATCTTGTATGGTTTAGAATCGGAGCTTTAGAAAAGGTTTGAGAATTCAGACCCATATGATATTGTCGAGGATCTCAAATTGATCTTTGAGACTCATGCGACAATTGAAAGCTATGAGGCTTCTGAAAAGTTCTTTAACTGCAAGATGGAAGAGGGCAGCTCCGTCAGTGAGCATGTGCTTAAGATGTCTGGGCACGCAAACAAACTTCAAAGCTTGGGTATAGTGATTCCTAATGCTTTGGGGATTTTCCGCGTCATCCAATCACTACCACCAAGTTACAAGAACTTTGTGATGAACTACAACATGCAAAACATGAACAAGACATTGCCAGAACTCTTTGCCATGTTGAAATCTGCAGAAGTGGAGATCAAGAAAGAGCACCAAGTGTTGTTGGTCAATAAGACCACCAAATTCAAGAAAGGCAAGTCTAAGCAGAAGGGACACTTCAAGAAGGGTGGTAAGAAAGTTACCACGCCAACGAAGAAGACCAAGGCTGGACCTAAGCCTGATACTGAGTGCTTTTACTGCAAGGGAGAAGGTCACTGGAAGCGGAATTGCCCAAAGTACTTGGAGGATTTGAAGAACGGCAACATCAAGAAGAAAGGTATATCTGATATACATGTTATTGATGTGTATCTCACTAGTACTCGTAGTAGTGCCTGGGTATTTGATACTAGTTCGGTTGCTCATATTTGTAACTCGAAACAGGTGCTGCAGAATAAACGGAAGCTAGCGAAGAACGAGGTGACGATGCGCGTGGGAAACGGATCAAAGGTTGATGTGATCGCGGTCGGCACGCTATCCCTTCATCTACCATCAGGATTAGTTTTATACTTAAATAATTGTTATTTGGTTCCTGCGTTAAGCATGAACATTATACCGGGATCTTGTTTATTGCGAGACGGTTACTTGTTTAAGTCCGAGAATAATGGTTGTTCGATTTATATGAGTAATATGTTTTATGCACATGCACCTTTGATAGATGGTCTATTCTTATTGAATCTCGATAGTGGCAATACACATATTAATAACATTGAGACTAAACGTTTGAAATCGAGCGATAACTCGACCTATATGTGGCACTATCGTCTTGGTCACATTGGAGTGAAGCGTATGAAGAAACTCCATTCCGATGGACTTCTTGAATCACGTGATTTCGAATCACTTGAAAGATGCGAAGCATGTCTGATGGGTAAAATGACTAGGACTCCATTCTCTGGTATGATGGAGCGAGCTACGGACTTATTGGAAATCATACATACCGATGTGTGTGGTCCAATGAGTGTAGCATCGCGCGGTGGTTATCGTTATGTTCTTACCTTCACAGATGATTTGAGTAGATATGGGTATATCTATTTCATGAAACATAAGTCCGAAACTTTCGAGAAGTTTAAGGAATTTCAAAGTGTGGTAGAGAATCAACATAACAAGAAGATTAAATTTCTACGTTCTGATCGTGGAGGTGAATATCTAAGTTACGAGTTTGGCGAGAATTTGAAGAAATGCGGAATACTTTCACAATTGACACCGCCGGGAACACCACAGCGTAATGGTGTGTCCGAACGTCGTAATCGAACTCTCTTAGATATGGTTCGTTCTATGATGTCACTTATAGATTTACCGCTATCATTTTGGGGTTATGCATTAGAAACAACCGCATTCACTTTAAATAGGGCACCATCTAAATCCGTTGAAACTACACCGTATGAATTATGGTTTGGGAAGAAACCTAGATTGTCGTTCCTTAAAGTTTGCGGATGCGAAGCCTATGTAAAGAAGTTACAGCCGGACAAGCTTGAACCCAAAGCGGAAAAATGCATCTTCATAGGATACACGAAGGAAACTATTGGGTATACCTTCTATCATAGATCCGAAGGCAAAATCTTCGTTGCCAAGAATGGATCCTTTCTAGAGAAGGAATTTCTCTCGAAAAAGTGACTGGAAGGAAAGTAGAACTCGACGAGGTTATCGAACCTTCTCTTGAAATTGCGAGTAGCGCAGCACCGGAAGAAGATCCTGTGGTGCCTGCACCAATAAGAGAGGAAGCTAATGATGATGATCATGAAACTTCGGTTGAAGTTGCTACAGAGCCTCGCAGGTCAATGAGAACTCGTACCACTCTAGATTGGTATGATCCCGTTATGAGTGTCATGTTGGTGGACAACACCGATGACCCTGAGACATATGAGGAAGCGATGATGAGCCCAGATTCCAATAAATGGCAAGAAGCCATGAAATCCGAGATTGGATCCATGTACGAAAACCAAGTATGGACTTTGGTGGACTTACCAGATGGCCGAAAGGCTGTCGAGAACAAATGGATTTTCAAGAAGAAAACAGATGCTGATGGTAATGTTACTGTCTATAAAGCTCGACTTGTCGCAAAGGGGTTTCGAAAAATTCAAGGAGTTGACTACGATGAGACTTTCTCACCAGTAGCGAAGCTAAAGTCTGTGAGGATTATGTTAGCAATCGCTGCATATTATGATTATGAGATATGGCAGATGGATGTCAAAACAGCATTCCTCAATGGAGACATTGATGAAGAGTTGTATATGATGCAACCCAAAGGTTTTGTCGATCCTAAAGATGCTAACAAGGTATGAAAACTTCAACGGTCCATCTATGTATTGAAGCAAGCATCCCGAAGTTGGAATCAACGTTTTGATAAGGTGATCAAAAGTTTTGGTTTTATACAAACTTATGGATGTCACATCCCAAGATTTTCCAAATCTTGTAATGTGAAAATAAATTAATAAAATAAAACTTTGTTTGATTTTCATGGCCAGAAGAAACTTTTTGAATTCAAATGGAACCTCAAACCAATTTGAATTAAATAAATCCTAAAGAGATTTAAAAAGATAAACTTTTATTAAAGGAAAATAAAAATATTTAAAATACTATTTTGGATCTCTTAAATAAAAGGTTTTGGTTTTCAAAAGAAAAAGTGAATTTATAAATAAAGATTATTTTACAGAGCCAAATTAAAACTTGTCCAAGCTTTGGAATTAAAACATTTTGTTTTGAATTAAATAGCAAATGTTTATTTAAATAAGTTAATAAGGGAATTAATATCCAAACTCTTTTAAAAATAAAAGTTCTTACCAATTTATTTGAAACATCAAAACTTATTAAATTATTTAAAATAAGTTTTCCAAATGTTTGTTATTCACAAATAAAACCTACTGATTGGGTTTTGAAAACATTTGGATTTTAAATGAAAATTTTATTAATTAAACCAAACCCTATTTTATTAATAAACCATAGTCCATTTTATTTAATTATTAAATGGATCCTAAATTAAATATAAAAATATTATTTTATTTGGATTTGGATTATGTTGATAAACAGAACCAAATTCAAATGAAAAGTTGTTGTTTGTTTGAATTGATTTGAACCTTGTTTGATTGTTTGAATAATTGTTTGAAATTCAAAACAGGAAATAGAAATAGAAAAAGAAAAAGGAATTAGACAGAAAAAAAATGGAACAGCCAACAATCTGGCCCAACAGCCCAACTCGCAGCCCACCTCCTCTCCACCCCGAACCGTTTTCCTCACCGCTGAAACAACCCGCAAAGTCCCTGACAGGTGGACCTCCCCCACGTTTCTTTTCTCACTGACCGGTGGACCCCGCCTTTACTGTTCATCGTCCACACCCCGCACGACCCCTTCTTCCTCCTCTCTCCCGTTTCTGCCTGTGATTCCGCGGAGTAAATTCTCGTTAATGCTGTGATTAAACGCCCCTGCGATCAAGCCCATTTAAGCGCCAGCGTCTTCTCCATCTTTCCCCTCTGTCTCCTCCCCAAAGCTCGCCCCTAGGCCGCTCCATTTCCTCCCCGAACGACCTCTGCTCCGACGAGCTGTCGCAGCAATTCCGGCCAACTCCGACCACCCCTCTGCCTCTACTTCACACGAGTGGACTCCTCTCGACCTCACGCATCTCCTAGTACTCCCAGTTCGCCCGCGGGTGCACCAGAACCCCGACTACGACAAACCCCCGACGCCGCCGCGTCTGCCTCTTTCTCCGACGAGCTCCGCATGTAGATTCCAGTCACCCCTCTCCTCCCCGAGAACATGATGATGATCTCCAAGCTCATACGAACCTAACGGCACTTCCCGTTTGTCTTAGGGCGCCCCCAATCCTCGCCATCGTCAAGCACAGAGCGCCGCCGTGTCTGTTTCTTCTCCGGCGACGTCTCCCAGGTGAACCAGACCGCCCCGCGCCTTCTCGTTCACGCACACACCTTCGCTGTGTCCTTGCGCTCCTGACCATGCGTTTTGTTTACCTCCTGGTGATCTGCAGCATCGTCCTTGACAGCAACCAGAGAGCACCGCCGCTCGCAGCTTCTCCGACGAACAATTAGCAGCAAACCCTTGCGCCCCTCGCGTAGCCAACCCCACCACGAGCATCAGCAGGTCTCTGCGAGCCTGGTAAGCCCTGCCAGCCTCTCCCTCGTTTCCTGTTTCGCCAGCGCCGCCACTATCTGACCGTCGCCGCCGCTAGCCACCGCCGGCGCCGCTCGCAAATGGTCGAGCACGTTAGCGCCGTAGGATCACGATCCGACGCTCCCGATAGATCACTTAACCGCGAAGGGGTACGTGATCTGGACCATGCGATCTAACTTGATCCAACAGACAGTATCGCCCGATCCGGCCGAACCGGTATCGGCCAGTAAGAACACGCCGCGTGTCACCTGTTCGATTTAAAAACAGATTTGAAATCTGATTTAGATAGGATTTTCAAACCCTTATAACTTTTGATCCACACGTCCAAATTTGACAAATTTTATATCAATGAAATCAGGAGAACAAGCCCTAGCTAACCATGGCCTTAGTTTTGAAAATAGTATATGTTAGCTTGATTAAATTTGCAGAAACATTTGTGTACTTGTTTAGAGTATAAAAATTGTTTAAATTTGATTTTAGGATTAAATCTTTTTCAAAATAGTTTTTAGTGACCATACTGACCCTAGGAACCAACCCTTGGTGTTAAAAATGATTTTGGTAAAATATAGGTTGAATTATTTAACTTAGCCATTTTCTAACCAAATAAACTCCTTGATTTTATCATGAAAATGTTTTTTTCAAGGAAAACTTGGGGAAAATGTTTTGGACCAAAACTTACTGACCCAAAACATCAAACCTTACCAAGGGCAACTCACTTGGTGAAAAACATAAAGTTTTGCTTTGAAAAGAATAATTTTCACCACATAAAATGTTGATTAGATTTTGAGCAAAACCCTCTAAACAAATGACTTTGCCATTTTGATAAATGACCAATTTGGACCATACAAAGTTTATAAACCTAGTAGAGACCAACCTTGCAAAAGAACTCCCTTTGCATGGCTTAGACTTCATTACTATGTGTGTGAAATTGGTTGTTTAACCTTGGTTTGGAATGTTAGTTGATTTGGTGATTTGCTTGATTGACTTGTAGTGAACTTAGCAAAGTGTGAAACTAGCAAGATCAAGGAAGTGAACCCCCATTCCCTACCAAAAAGGCAAGTTACACTATCATACAAAAGACCTACTAATTTCATATTACTTAGTGGATTTTGTAAATATGCATGGAAATGTTTTATGATTAAGCAATGCTAATCCTAAATAGGATTCCTTATACATTCCTTAGTGAGAATATTGAAGTTGTACATGCTTAGCCATGCTATATGCTATATTTTGGAAAAGAGATACATGTTGAGATTTACAAAAGTTGAGAAAAGGACTTGTATTTTACATAATAAAACAAGGACTCAATGAACCACCTAGGTGGAGGCTACTTTAAGTTTTGGAGAAGGTGGCAACAAAAGGGAACCATGTCTATGGCAATCACTTTGTGTTGTGCTCCAAAAGAAAACCACCTAGGAAACTTAGAGATCAAACATGTTTCTCCAATTGTGGCTTTCGTGTGCAACCACATGCTATTATGGCTCTGGCTTAGTCAATTACATTAGGAAGACCCATACATTGTCTTTAGTTACTGGACATGGGGATCTGGAATGCTTCATGGGGGCTGAAGACAAAGCTAGCAATGATGTATGGGAGGACCTTTTGGAAAGACTTCGTCACATTCTCAATCTGCCAGTACTCCATCTTGGTGAGCACTAATCCAGTAGGCCACTGGTGGCAACAAGATGGGATTGTGTCATGTGGGTAAAGTGTACTCCTTCTGCAGAAGATAATAAAATCTAAGTACTTAGCCGTGTCCCCGGTTATGGACAATACTGAGCAACTAAAGTTTGAACTATGGGAGATCTCGACATTCCAACTTCTAATATAAAAACTTGATGCCCTTGTGTGTCTACCAAGGAATTCAAAGAGATTTTGTAAAGCTTGTTGCACTTGGGGTTACCAAGGTGCTCAAGAGCATGAAGTACTTGGGGCTTTACCAAGAACTCATGAGTTTTGATAGAACTTGTTGCACTTGGGGTTACCAAGGTGCTCAAAAGATTTTGACAAGGATTTGAACACTTGAGTTTCTACCAAGGAGTTCAAGGAACTTGGAAAAGAAATTTGACAAAAGACTTTAAAACCCTTTTGAAAAGATAGGATAAAATATTGCTTTCTGCAAATAAGCCTTAAACTCTACTTAGCCAAATATGCATATAATGATAGGATCCACTCTCATTGTACATAAAAGTGAAGCTTGCCAGTACAATTCAAAATGTATTGACCCTTGTGGCTGTAACTTGTAATGTTGCAGGTTGATTGTTTTAAAAATGAAGTTTGTTTGATTGACTAGGACTACAAAATCTACAACCAACATCCGCCTGTGGCACTTTGAAGATGATGGACCCGTACTTATAGATATTCCGCTGCAAATGTAATGTAATAGCCATATGAGCTATGTTTGATGTAATAAACTTATGTTATTCCTGGTTATAAATTTATATTATGACCTTTGTATCTTGATATTACATCTTAACTGTGGATGCTAGCTATTGATCCAGGGACTAGCATTGTAAAACACAGGAGGACTCTACCTTATTGGGTTGGGACCTCTATAGATGGTATCAGAGCATTGTGTTGCCTGTAGGATTTGTACACACTAGGATTGGACAAAAACCCTTAGAAAAATAGGAGTTATATTTTGTTCCAAAACTTATTTACAAAATACTTGTAAACTCTTTCCTCAACCATTTTGGTTTAACTCTACATCTCTTCTACTTCAACTTGATGAAAAAACTGCCCATGGCCAAAGACCACACCATGTACAAAGGACTTCTTCAACATCTTCAACTCTAATGACTTCAACATCTTCAGCATATTCACCAAGGACCTCCAACTTGGAAACTACTAAGGACCACAAGTGAAACAAGGAAATCTTGCTCAAGATTTAAAGACTGAGGGAATGCAAAATAAGAAGAAGCCATCAACAATTTTGAAGTATTGCAACCAAGAGTTTTCTCAAGGAAACCAAGATCTCATACAAGAAGAATTATGAAGGAAGGAAAGATCACAAGTGAACCATATAGATGGACCACCATATTTATAGTTAAGTCAAAACCACCAACTTATGTGGTGTAACAAAAATATTTTTTTTTGCCTAAAAATGTGCTTGAACCTTGTTGTTTGAATGAAAAGATGTTTGTGATTGCATGCACACTGTTGTGTGAATTGTGATGTGTGTTTAGAAATAATTCCTTAGAAATATCTTGCTTATTCTAAATTCCCTTCAAAACCCAAACAGATGACTACTCCAAAAGACTCCAAGGTTGATGACACCAACACCAACCAAGCTGATAGCATGAAAGAACTCATAGCAACCCAACACCAGTTGAACCAACTAACAGCTCAGTTCCTAATCAACAATAGTGATAAGGATCCAGCACTACAAAGGTTTTTGGAAGAGCAGTCTCAACTGATGCTTAAGGTGACTAATCAAATGATTAGCATAGAAGAAAGCTATCCACAGAGAGTTTATGATAACAGGGATGAAAAGAATATTGTTCTAGATGGAGCCCCAGCTTGCATTATTTGTGGAGACAAGGATCATACCTCCAAGGAGCATGAAGGACAATGCCCCAATTGTGAAGAAGATCATCCTGTTGGACAATGTCCTACCTCTCAAGCTACTTGCTACCTGTGTGAAGGAAGTGATCATACTCCAGGTCTATGTCCCATCTATGCCATGGTGGAACAAAGGAAACAAGAAGGATCCAAGTCTACCAAAGGAAAAGGACCACTTCTACCTCCAAACAAGACAACCCAATTCAAAGGATCAAGGAAAATCAAGAAGCCCAAGCAAAACATGAGCCTTGTGCAATGTCATAAATGTAAGGAAATGGGACACTACTCCAGTGGATGCCCAGAAAACAAGAAGAATAAAGAGATTGATCAAGTGTGGTGCAACAACTGCAAAGAACCAGGCCACTATGTAGCAACTTGCCCACAAGAGCAACGCAAAGAACTTAAGGACATTAATTGTTTCAACTGCAAGAATCCAGGACACTATGCAAGCAACTGTCCAGAAAGGATGAAAAACAAGTTGAACAAGCCTATGGAGAAACTCAACCTTGGCCCATGAGTCAAGTGTAGAAATAAAGCAAAAGTTTGCTTAGAGAAGTTTTCCAGGACCCAAGAAGGACAATATGTAATTTTTGTTTGAAAATTTTTAAGGGTGGTAGTACCCTAGTTGTTTTGAACTTGCTTGTAACCCTAGCCTCCCCAAATCTCGGGACGAGATTTATTTTAAGGGTGGTAGCCTGTCACATCCCAAGATTTTCCAAATCTTGTAATGTGAAAATAAATTAATAAAATAAAACTTTGTTTGATTTTCATGGCCAGAAGAAACTTTTTGAATTCAAATGGAACCTCAAACCAATTTGAATTAAATAAATCCTAAAGAGATTTAAAAAGATAAACTTTTATTAAAGGAAAATAAAAATATTTAAAATACTATTTTGGATCTCTTAAATAAAAGGTTTTGGTTTTCAAAAGAAAAAGTGAATTTATAAATAAAGATTATTTTACAGAGCCAAATTAAAACTTGTCCAAGCTTTGGAATTAAAACATTTTGTTTTGAATTAAATAGCAAATGTTTATTTAAATAAGTTAATAAGGGAATTAATATCCAAACTCTTTTAAAAATAAAAGGTCTTACCAATTTATTTGAAACATCAAAACTTATTAAATTATTTAAAATAAGTTTTCCAAATGTTTGTTATTCACAAATAAAACCTACTGATTGGGTTTTGAAAACATTTGGATTTTAAATGAAAATTTTATTAATTAAACCAAACCCTATTTTATTAATAAACCATAGTCCATTTTATTTAATTATTAAATGGATCCTAAATTAAATATAAAAATATTATTTTATTTTGGATTTGGATTATGTTGATAAACAGAACCAAATTCAAATGAAAAGTTGTTGTTTGTTTGAATTGATTTGAACCTTGTTTGATTGTTTGAATAATTTTTTGAAATTCAAAACAGGAAATAGAAATAGAAAAAGAAAAAGGAATTAGACAGAAAAAAAATGGAACAGCCCAACAATCTGGCCCAACAGCCCAACTCGCAGCCCACCTCCTCTCCACCCCGAACCGTTTTCCTCATCGCTGAAACAACCCGCAAAGTCCCTGACAGGTGGACCTCCCCCACGTTTCTTTTCTCACTGACCGGTGGATCCCGCCTTTACTGTTCATCGTCCACACCCCGCACGACCCCTTCTTCCTCCTCTCTCCCGTTTCTGCCTGTGATTCCGCAGAGTAAATTCTCGTTAATGCTCTGATTAAACGCCCCTGCGATCAAGCCCATTTAAGCGCCAGCGTCTTCTCCATCTTTCCCCTCTGTCTCCTCCCCAAAGCTCGCCCCTAGGCCGCTCCATTTCCTCCCCGAACGACCTCTGCTCCGACGAGCTGTCGCAGCAATTCCGGCCAACTCCGACCACCCCTCTGCCTCTACTTCACACGAGTGGACTCCTCTCGACCTCACGCATCTCCTAGTACTCCCAGTTCGCCCGCGGGTGCACCAGAACCCCGACTACGACAAACCCCCGACGCCGCCGCGTCTGCCTCTTTCTCCGACGAGCTCCGCAGGTAGATTCCGGTCACCCCTCTCCTCCCCGAGAACACGATGATGATCTCCAAGCTCATACGAACCTAACGGCACTTCTCGTTTGTCTTAGGGCGCCCCCAATCCTCGCCATCGTCAAGCACAGAGCGCCGCCGTGTCTGTTTCTTCTCCGGCGACGTCTCCCAGGTGAACCAGACCGCCCCGCGCCTTCTCGTTCACGCACACACCTTCGCTGTGTCCTTGCGCTCCTGACCATGCGTTTTGTTTACCTCCTGGTGATCTGCAGCATTGTCCTCGACAGCAACCAGAGAGCACCGCCGCTCGCAGCTTCTCCGACGAACAATTAGCAGCAAACCCTTGCGCCCCTCGCGTAGCCAACCCCACCACGAGCATCAGCAGGTCTCTGCGAGCCTGGTAAGCCCTGCCAGCCTCTCCCTCGTTTCCTGTTTCGCCAGCGCCGCCACTATCTGACCGTCGCCGCCGCTAGCCACCGCCGGCGCCGCTCGCAAATGGTCGAGCACGTTAGCGCCGTAGGATCACGATCCGACGCTCCCGATAGATCACTTAACCGCGAAGGGGTACGTGATCTGGACCATGCGATCTAACTTGATCCAACAGACAGTATCGCCCGATCCGGCCGAACCGGTATCGGCCAGTAAGAACACGCCGCGTGTCACCTGTTCGATTTAAAAACAGATTTGAAATCTGATTTAGATAGGATTTTCAAACCCTTATAACTTTTGATCCACACGTCCAAATTTGACAAATTTTATATCAATGAAATCAGGAGAACAAGCCCTAGCTAACCATGGCCTTAGTTTTGAAAATAGTATCTGTTAGCTTGATTAAATTTGCAGAAACATTTGTGTACTTGTTTAGAGTATAAAAATTGTTTAAATTTGATTTTAGGATTAAATCTTTTGCAAAATAGTTTTTAGTGACCATACTGACCCTAGGAACCAACCCTTGGTGTTAAAAATGATTTTGGTAAAATATAGGTTGAATTATTTAACTTAGCCATTTTCTAACCAAATAAACTCCTTGATTTTATCATGAAAATGTTTTTTTCAAGGAAAACTTGGGGAAAATGTTTTGGACCAAAACTTACTGACCCAAAACATCAAACCTTACCAAGGGCAACTCACTTGGTGAAAAACATAAAGTTTTGCTTTGAAAAGAATAATTTTCACCACATAAAATGTTGATTAGATTTTGAGCAAAACCCTCTAAACAAATGACTTTGCCATTTTGATAAATGACCAATTTGGACCATACAAAGTTTATAAACCTAGTAGAGACCAACCTTGCAAAAGAACTCCCTTTGCATGGCTTAGACTTCATTACTATGTGTGTGAAATTAGTTGTTTAACCTTGGTTTGGAATGTTAGTTGATTTGGTGATTTGCTTGATTGACTTGTAGTGAACTTAGCAAAGTGTGAAACTAGCAAGATCAAGGAAGTGAACCCCCATTCCCTACCAAAAAGGCAAGTTACACTATCATACAAAAGACCTACTAATTTCATATTACTTAGTGGATTTTGTAAATATGCATGGAAATGTTTTATGATTAAGCAATGCTAATCCTAAATAGGATTCCTTATACATTCCTTAGTGAGAATATTGAAGTTGTACATGCTTAGCCATGCTATATGCTATATTTTGGAAAAGAGATACATGTTGAGATTTACAAAAGTTGAGAAAAGGACTTGTATTTTACATAATAAAACAAGGACTCAATGAACCACCTAGGTGGAGGCTACTTTAAGTTTTGGAGAAGGTGGCAACAAAAGGGAACCATGTCTATGGAAATCACTTTGTGTTGTGCTCCAAAAGAAAACCACCTAGGAAACTTAGAGATCAAACATGTTTCTCCAATTGTGGCTTTCGTGTGCAACCACATGCTATTATGGCTCTGGCTTAGTCAATTACATTAGGAAGACCCATACATTGTCTTTAGTTACTGGACATGGGGATCTGGAATGCTTCATGGGGCTGAAGACAAAGCTAGCAATGATGTATGGGAGGACCTTTTGGAAAGACTTCGTCACATTCTCAATCTGCCAGTACTCCATCTTGGTGAGCACTAATCCAGTAGGCCACTGGTGGCAACAAGATGGGATTGTGTCATGTGGGTAAAGTGTACTCCTTCTGCAGAAGATAATAAAATCTAAGTACTTAGCCGTGTCCCCGGTTATGGACAATACTGAGCAACTAAAGTTTGAACTATGGGAGATCTCGACATTCCAACTTCTAATATAAAAAAATTGATGCCCTTGTGTGTCTACCAAGGAATTCAAAGAGATTTTGTAAAGCTTGTTGCACTTGGGGTTACCAAGGTGCTCAAGAGCATGAAGTACTTGGGGCTTTACCAAGAACTCATGAGTTTTGATAAAACTTGTTGCACTTGGGGTTACCAAGGTGCTCAAGAGATTTTGACAAGGATTTGAACACTTGAGTTTCTACCAAGGAGTTCAAGGAACTTGGAAAAGAAATTTGACAAAAGACTTTAAAACCCTTTTGAAAAGATAGGATAAAATATTGCTTTCTGCAAATAAGCCTTAAACTCTACTTAGCCAAATATGCATATAATGATAGGATCCACTCTCATTGTACATAAAAGTGAAGCTTGCCAGTACAATTCAAAATGTATTGACCCTTGTGGCTGTAACTTGTAATGTTGCAGGTTGATTGTTTTAAAAATGAAGTTTGTTTGATTGACTAGGACTACAAAATCTACAACCAACATCCGCCTGTGGCACTTTGAAGATGATGGACCCGTACTTATAGATATTCCGCTGCAAATGTAATGTAATAGCCATATGAGCTATGTTTGATGTAATAAACTTATGTTATTCCTGGTTATAAATTTATATTATGACCTTTGTATCTTGATATTACATCTTAACTGTGGATGCTAGCTATTGATCCAGGGACTAGCATTGTAAAACACAGGAGGACTCTACCTTATTGGGTTGGGACCTCTACAATGGAGAAGCTTGTATTTACAAGAAAGTGAGTGGGAGCTCTGTAGCATTCTTAATACTATATGTAGATGACATATTGTTGATTGGGAATGATGTAGACCTTCTTAATAGTGTCAAGGAATATTTGAATAATAGTTTTTCAATGAAGGATCTTGGCGAAGCAGCTTACATATTAGGCATAAAGATTTATAGAGATAGATCGAGACGCCTAATATCATTGTCACAAAGTACATATTTGGACAAAGTTGTAAAGAGGTTTGGAATGGAAGATAGCAAGAAAGGGTTCTTGCCCATGTTGCCCAATACGACCTTGAGTAAAACTCAAAGTCCGACATCGGCAGAAGATAGAGAAAGGATGAGTAAGACTCCCTATGCCTCAGCCATAGGATCTCTAATGTATGCCATGCTATGTACTAGACCCGACATTGCATATGCTGTTAGTTTCACTAGCAGATATCAAAGTGATCTAGGAGTGGATCATTGGACAGCGGTCAAAAACATCCTTAAGTACTTGAGAAGAACTAAGGATATGGTTCTTTCTTATGGAGGTGATGAACAACTCGTTGTTAATGGTTACACCGATGCTAGTTGGAACACCGATCCGGACGATTCTAAATCACAATCTGGATACGTATTTACTTTGAATGGTGCAGCAGTTAGCTGGAGGAGTGCAAAGCAAAGCGTTGTGGTGAGATCTTCAACTAAATCGGAATACATGGCTGCTTCGGAGGCTTCACAAGAAGCGATATGGATGAAAGAGTTCATTACAGAGCTGGGTGTGGTTCCTAGTGCGCTGGACCCAATGTCTATCTACTGTGATAACATGGGCGTCATAGCCAATGCGCAAGAACCAAGGTCACACAAGAAGCTGAAGCACATCAAGCTACGTTTTCACGCTATTCGAGAACATGTCCAAGATGGGGACATAAAGATTTGCAAAGTACACACAGATCTGAATGTGGCGGATCCGTTAACTAAACCTCTCCCGAGGGCAAAACATGACCAACACCAAACCGCCATGGGTGTTCGGTATATTACCATGTAATCTAGATTAGATGACTCTAGTGCAAGTGGGAGACTGTTGGAGATATGCCCTAGAGGCAATAATAAATGTAGTTATTATTATATCTTTGTGTTTATGATAAATGTTTACATTCATGCTATAATAGTATTAACAAGGAAACATTAATACTTGTGTGATTTGTAAACTTAAATTGAAGTCCCTAGTAAAGCCTCTATACATCTCTAGCTTGTTGGTTAATAAATGATTGTGGTTTCCCTATCATGAACGTTGAGATGTTATTAACAACAAGATCATATCGTTAGGAGAATGATATGGTGGACATACTCCTATAGATAAGCGTAGCATAAAGATCAAGTCATTTTAATAGTTCAATTGCTATATGCTTTCTGATACATAGTAACCTAATTCCTTCGACCATGAGATCATGCATATCACCTTTACCGGATGGATGCTTTGATGACATCAAACACCACACCGTAACTGGGTGGCTATAAAGGTGGCATTGAGTGTTCGGAAAGTATTGGTTGAAACACATGGATCAAGAGTGGGATTTGTCCATCCATATGACGGATAGATATACTCTGGGCCCTCTCGGTGTATTTTCATCCAATTAGCTTGCAAGCATGTGACTGACTCACAAGGGATCACATATCACGGGAACGATAAAAGAGTACTTATTGGTAACGAGGTTGAACTAGGTATGCAGAGATACCGACGATCATAACCTCGGATGAGTAAACTATCGTGAGACAAAGGGAAATTGGTATCGTATGTAAGTGGTTCATTCGATCACAAAGTAATCGTAGAAATATGTGGGAGCCATATGAATTTCCAGATTCCTCTATTGGTTATTGTTCGGAGAAGTGTCTCGATCATGTCCGCATAATTCACGAACCGTAGGGAGACACACTTAAGGATTCGACGTTGTTTGAGTAGTTATGGAATGATGAGAAAGAGTCTGAATGTTGTTCGGAGTCTCGAATGGGATTTGGGATATCACGAGGAGATCCGGAATGGTCCGGAGAATAAGATTCATATAAGGAAAGTCCCGTTTCGGAGTTGGAGAATGGTTCCGGTGTTTTCATCGGGAATGTTCTAGAAGGTTCCGGAATGTCCGGCACTCCGGGGGGGAAGGGTACATGAATGTGTTATATGAAGTTGATATGATTGCATCATGTACTCGGTGTCATCTCTGAACAAAATAGAGGGTTTATTCAAATCCTAGTTTGAAAAGTCAAACGCCAAGTTTGAAAGTCAAACGGCTAGTTTTGGGAAGTGGAGAGGGAGGTGGAAACCGACTTGGGGGAGGAGTTCCTCCTCCCACCGCCGGCGCACCACCAAGCCGAGTTGGGGAGGGACTCCCCTCCCCTTGGCCGGCCTCCTCCACCTATATAAGGAGGGGAAGGGCTCCCCTCCTAGACACACAAGTTCCTACCTCTAAACCCTAGTACCAAGCCGCCGCCGCCTCCATAGCCGCCGCCGGCCCTAGGGCAAACCGCCGCCGCCGCCTAGCTAAACCCTAGCTGCCGGCTTGCCCCCTCCTCGGCGTGTCTAAACCCTAGATCGTCGAGGGCTCTCTCATAGTCCACCATACTCGCTCCGGCTTAAGGCGAAGCCCTGCGAGATCTCCCCTCTACTTCCGGTACCACGCCGTTGTGCTGCTGGAATTGCGAGGAGAGTGCTACAACCTCCGCTGCCTGCTGGAACAAGGGAGAGGAAGGTCTTCGTCGAGTACCGAACGTGTGACCGACTGCGGGAGCGCTTACGGAACGCAGCGCCGGAAGGATCATCTACGCGATCTTGAGATCGGGAAGAGTACGACTACATCACCCACGAGAATCCGCTTTCGTTAAACACTTTGGAATCTTCGAGGGTGAGTTATTCCATCGACTCGTTGCTACAATCTAGTAGATAGATCTTGGCTTGTTTGTTTGTATGCGATAGAAATTTTTTGTTTTCCATGTTACGAATCCCTACATGCCTTCCATTTGCTCCCTCATGACCCGTAGCGCCGCCCTCGACGACGACAGAGCGTGGCCGTCGTCAGACGCAACTCCGACAAGCAATTATCAGCAACCTCGTGCGCCCCTTGCCTTCCCGTGAGTACCTTGAGCTTCGCCGTGACCTCCTGAACCTGGTGAGCATCTCCTTACCCTTCCTTGCTTCCTCTAGCGCCAGCTCCGCCGCTAGCCGAACGTCGCCACCGCGCGCAGCCGTCGAGCGCCGCCAGAACTTGGTCAGGGTGATGATGGCCGTTAGATGTCGATCTAATGGATGCGATAGATTCACTTAACACCGAAGGGGTACGCAATCCGTGCCGTGCGATGTAACTTGATCCAACGCTTCACGTTGCTGATCCACATGAACCGGTACCGACGAATTAGAACACGCCACGTGGCTCTGCTCGTTTGAATTAAAACAGATTTGATCTATTAGATTCTAGATTTTGTAAAATATATAACTTTTAATCTACACGTCCAAATTTTGCAAACTTTATATCAATGGATTCATAAAAGCAAGCCCTAGCCAACCATGCACTTTGTTTAGAAAATAGCTTGTGTTAAATTGTTTGTTTTTACAGAAACTTGTGTATGCATGTTTAGGTTATAAAATTTATTGTAAAAATGATTTTAAGGATAAAATCTTTGGCAAATGGTGTGTTTTGAACCTACTGACCATAGGAAACAAATTGTGGTTTCAAAAATATATTTGGTGAAGCAAAAGAATAAATCTTTGATTGAAACCATTTCTAGTCAAATAAAAATATGGTTTAATTATTAAAAATGGTTTTGGAAGAAAACCTTTGAGAAATGTTTTGGAAATAAACACAAGATTTTATGGTTTGAAAACATATCTTGTTAAACCTATAGAATGTTGCCTTATTAAAAGCATTTCTTCACCACATAAAAATAATGACTTGGTTTAAAAATGGTTTATGAAGTGAAATCCTTTGCAAATGATTTTGCCACTTTATAAAATGACTAATAAGTGTTTTAGAATGTTTATAACCTATTATAAATCACTTTTTGTAAATAAAACAATCCTTAGCATGCTTGCATACATTGTTTTGTTTCTATTATTTTATGTGATGAATTGCTTGAATGGTAGATTGAAATATTGTTTGCTTGATTGAATTGTAGTGACTTGAAGTGTGTGAACATTGCAAAGATCAAGGAGTGAACTTATACCCTCTACCAAAAAAAGGCAAGTGATGCTACATATTTTTGTCCCATTATTTTCATTATGCATTAGTGATATTTCTAAGTCGGACTTGCATAGAATTTTTGCTAAGTGTAAACTATGCCATGGGAAAACCTAGTAGATGAAACCTTAGTAGAAATTTCCTAAGTTAAGATTCCTACTACTATCATGCTTAGCTTAGCTAGTAGAAAACAAAGGTGGAATATATATTCATGCTATGGAAAAATTCTAAGTCTGTGGACTTGTATTTTGTTTAATAAAACAACTAAGTGAATGAATCACCTGGGTGGAATGGAAGGAATGGTTTATGTTGAGTGGTTACACAAGGCCAGGGGACTGATGAACCTTGTGTATCTCACTTGTGGATGGCCACCCAGGAACAAAGAGATTTGAGATGTCAAATGTTGAGAAGCTTCAAGTGCAGCCACTTGGCATTATGGGCTCTGCCTGGATCATATAGGCTGCAATAACTTAGCCAAATGGACAGTTGGTGGTAGGGAAATGATAGGTTGGAACGCGTCCATTCTGGTCTAAGGGAAGGCTTCTGAAAGATCTTGTCTTGGTGAAACCAAGTCTTGTGGGGAAAGTGCACCACCTCTGAAGAGTGAAAAATCTAAGTACTTAGCCATGTCCCTGGTAAAGGACAATTTGAGCATCAAGACATGGAAGCAATCAAGAATCTCATCATCCAAATTTCTAAGTTAAAAACTTGTGGTTGAACAAGGGTTTAAGGTTCACCAATTTCTATTGGTGGTTCCTTAGGTGATTTTTGTCAAAGAAAAACTTAGAGTTTTCAAATGATAAGGAAAATCTATTTTGAGCAAAGCAAGCCTAAGCTCCACTTAGCCAAATGCATATAGATGATGGACTCCACTATACTACCATAGTATCACTTGCCAATACAAATCAAGTGTATTGACCCTTGTGGCTGTAACTTGTTATGTTGCAGGTTTGTTTGATATTGGTGAAGTTTAATGATTAGGATTACAAGTATACAACCAACATGTTTGCCTGTGGCACTTTGAAGATGAAGGACCCCATGCTATTGTTAAATTCTGCTGCATTGTAATGAGATAGCCAAATGAGCTATGTAAGATGTAATAAATTATTTTATTCCTGGTTATAAAGTTGTATTATAACCTTTGTTTCTTGATATTACATCTTAACTGTGGATGCTAGCTATTGATCCAGGGACTAGCATTGTAAACACAGGGATCTCTACCTTATTAAAGGTTGGGAACCTTACAGATGGTATCAGAGCATTGTGTTTCCTGTAGGATTTGTAAACCTAGGATTGGACAAAACCCCTTAGAAAAATAGGAGTTGTATTTGTTCCAAAAACATATTTACAAACAATCTTGTAAACTCTTTTCTCAACCATTTTGGTTTCAACTCTACATCTTCTCTATTTCAACTTGATGGCCAAAGGCTTCATCATGTGCAAAGGACTTCATCAACTCTAATGACTTCAACATCTTCAACTCTAATGACTTCAACATCTTTAACATTTTCACCAAGGACTTCAACCTTGGATATCACTAAGGACTACAAGTGGGATAAGAAATAGTACTCAAGACTTGAAGACTAAGGAAACACAACTTAGAAGGAACCATCATCACCTTGAAATTTTGAGATCAAGATGCAAGAAATTCTCTAAGGATACTAACATCTTGTTCAAGAAGAATCAACCAAGAAGGATTGAAAGATTTCAAGTGAACCATATAGATGGACCACCATATTTAGTTTAAGTCAAACACACCAACTTATGTGGTGTAACAAAATATTTTTGGTGGCCTAAAAATATGCTTGAAACTTGTTGTTTGAGTGGAATGTTTATTTGTGATTGCTTGCACCTTTCTAGTGTGAATTGTGATGTGTGTGATTAGAATAAATTCCTTAGAAATATTTTGCCTATTCTAATCCCAATCCAACCCAAACAGATGACTTCTTCAAGAGACTCCAACATCAAGGATGGTGACAACAACAACAACCAAGAGTACAACATGAGAGACCAACTACTTGCAAGACAAACCTAGTTGAACCAAGTGACAACTCAGTTTTTAGCCAACAACAATGAGTTAGACCCAACCATGCAAAAGGTTTTGGAAACTCAATCCCAATTGTTGCAAGGGATGGCCACTCAAATGATCAACATGGGAGAAAACTCTTCCCAAGGAGCTTATGACAACAAGGATGACAAAGATGTTATTCTAGAAGGAACCCAAGCTTGCAATATTTGTGGAGACAAGGATCACACTTCCAAGGAGCATGAAGATCAATGCCCCAACTGTGAAGAGAAACATCCAGCTAACCAATGCCCCACATCCCAAGCTACTTGTTACTTATGTGAAGGAAACAATCATGTCCCTATCCAATGCCCCATCTATTCCATAGTTGAACAAAGGAAACAAGGTGGAGTGCAACAACTGATTGCAGACTACCATGAGAGAGCCAAGTCTACCAAGAAGGATGAAGACAAAGGAAAATCCCAGCTTGTACCTCCCAGCAATATGACCCAACTTAAAGGACCAAAGAGGAGACATATGTATTATCCAAGGAATAATAGAAGGTCAAGGAGACCAGTAAACATTCCTACCTTTGAGATAACATATGAAGAACATGAATTAGAAGCACTCCTAGCTTTGGAGAAACCCAAGAAAAATAAGGACAAAAGCCATGTGCAATGTGGTCATTGCAAAGAAATGGGACGCTATGCCAGTGAATGTCCAGAGAAGCAGAAGTATAAGGAGATTAGCCAAGTGTGGTGCAACAACTGCAAAGAGCTAGGCCATTATGTAGCAACTTGCCCACAGAAGATACGTGATGAACTCAATCTTATCACCTGTTACAACTGTGGTAACCAAGGACATTATGCAAGCAATTGTCCAGAAAAGATGAAGCACAAGATAAACAAGCCTATGAAGGACCTCAGCCTTGTCACATGCTTCAAGTGTGGAAACAAAGGACACTATGCAGATGTTTGTCTAGAGAGATTTCAACAAGATCCCAAGCAAGCCAAGATGTAGTCTAGTTGGAAATTTTTTAAGGGTGGTAGTACCCTAGATGCTTTTGAGCCAACTTGTAACCCCTAGCCTCCCCAAATCTCGGGAAGAGATTTATTTTAAGGGTGGTAGCCTGTCACATCCCAAGATTTTCCAAATCTTGTAATGTGAAAAATAAATAAAATAAAATAAATTATTGTTGAAAAATCAGGGTGAAAAGAAACTTTTGTTTTTAAAAGGAAACTTAAAATACCATCTTGAACAAACTTTAATTAAAGTTTGAATTCAACAAAATCTAAATCAAGAGAAAAGCATTCCTCATAAAATGCATCTGGAAATTTAAACATGGAAATAAGTCCAAACCCTAAAACCCTATTGGAATAAAAATCATTTCCAAGTTATCTCCAAGCCTATGGATTTGATCCATATAAAAATTTGTCAACAAACATTTCAAAATGATCAAGAGACAAATAAAAATATTATAAAACCATAGAAATTGGTTTCACTTAATTTGGAGCCATAAATAAAATCTTATGAATTTAATAAGATAAGGATAAATAAATTCCAAAGCTAATAAAGCACTTATCTAAAATCCATACAAAATGGTGAGAAAATAATCCTAAAGATATTTAAAAAGGATAAATAAATATTAAGTAAGGTTTTACAAATTGGAATCACCAAGTTGGGATATCTAAATAAAAAGATATGGATTTTATAAAATGAAGAAAGAAATATTAAATAAGGAATATTTAAAGACCAAATTAAATCTTGGCCAAATCCATAAACCAAAGGAATGAATATAATCCAAATCCAAATAAAATAAAGGATAAAGAATTTCCAAAATAAAATAAAATGGCATTAACCATTCTATCCCTATATTAATAAAGACAAATCTCTAATAAGAATGATCATTTAATTCATGAGAGAATAGTATTTTGGAATTTACCCAAGTGAAATAAAATTTGTTTAATTCAACTTAATTAAGATTAAAGAAATCTTGCAAATAAAATTTAGGGAATTAAAACTATAGTTAATTCCATTTGAATTAAAACAAATACCCAATCTTAAATGATCAATAAATCATATTAAACACTTTCCAAATAATTCAAGATGAATTATTTGAACCCAAATAAACAAATAAAAACCTACTGAAAGGTTTTGGAAAGTTTAAATAATTTAAATGGTGTTTGATAATATTATTAAATCTTATTTGATTTAAAACTAGAGCCTATTTTGAATAATTAAAAGACCTTAAAGAGAATAAATAAATTATTCTTAAATGATTTCAGAATGTTTTACTAATCAGTGTTTAAAATCTACACAAAATTTGACAAAAGTTTGAATTCAAATGGATGCTTGAATTGAGTAAATAAAATCAAACCAGAATTAAAGAAAAGGAAAAAGAAAAAAACAAACAGAACAAAAAAAATGAAAGACTCAGCCCAACCTAACTGGCCCAACTAAGCCCATCGCCAGCCCACGCAGGAAACACCTCTCTGGATCTTTTATCACTCAAACCCGCACCCCTCGACCGCTGACAGAACGACCCCACCCCACTCTCTCTCACACGCAGACAGCCAGTCCACACAGCCACGTCACCGTCTTCCTCCCCGCGCTGACCACGCCTCCTTTCCTCCTCGCCGTTTCTGCTGTTAAACACCAACGTCAATACGCCTTAATGCCGCGTTAATCCCTCGCCGTGACTACGCAGTGATAAACGCGAGGCTCCCCTCTCCATTTCCCCCCAGCCGCCTCACCCTAGCGCGCCCCCAGACTGCAGAATTTCGCCCTACACTGCCACTTCTCCGACAACTTTCCCGGCCGATTCCGGCCAGTCCCCTCTGCCCCTTGCCTCCTTGAGCACACAGACGTGATCCCCATCTCCTGGCGAACCTTCCAGTGACATTAGCTTGCTCGCGCGCGCCCCAGAGCCTCGACAACGACGACACCAAGCGCCGCCACCGTCTACTTTCTTCTCCGGCGACTCCTCTGGTAAGAACCTGACCGCCCCTCTCTTTCTCCTTCATGCACGCATCATCGCCACGCCCTCTCTTTGCTCCCTCGTGACCCGTAGCGCCGCCCTCGACGACGACAGAGCGTGGCCGTCGTCAGACGCAACTCCGACGAGCAATTATCAGCAACCTCGTGCGCCCCTTGCCTTCCCGCGAGTACCTTTAGCTTCGCCGTGACCTCCTGAACCTGGTGAGCATCTCCTTACCCTTCCTTGCTTCCTATAGCGCCAGCTCCGCCGCTAGCCGAACGTCGCCGCCGCACGCAGCCGTCGAGCGCCGCCTGAACTTGGTCAGGGTGATGATGGTCGTTAGATGTCGATCTAATGGATGCGATAGATTCACTTAACGCCGAAGGGGTACGCAATCTGTGCCGTGCGATGTAACTTGATCCAACGCTTCACGTTGCTGATCCACAGAACCGGTACGGACGAATTATAACACGCCACGTGGCTCTGCTCGTTTGAATTAAAACAGATTTGATCTATTAGATTCTAGATTTTGTAAAATCTATAACTTTTAATCTACATGTCCAAATTTTGCAAACTTTATATCAATGGATTCAGAAAATAAAGACGTAGCCAACCATGCACTTTGTTTAGAAAATAGCTTCTGTTAAATTGTTTGTTTTTACATAAACTTGTGTATGCATGTTTAGGTTATAAAATTTATTCCAAAATGATTTTAAGGATAAAATCTTTGGCAAATGGTGTGTTTTGAACCTACTGACCATAGGAAACAAATTTTGGTTTCAAAAAAATATTTGGTGAAGCAAAAGAATAAATCTTTGATTTAAACCATTTCTAGTCAAATAAAAATATGGTTTAATTATTAAAAATGGTTTTGGAAGAAAACCTTTGAGAAATGTTTTGGAAATAAACACAAGATTTTATGGTTTGAAAACATATCTTGTTAAACCTATAGAATGTTGCCTTATTAAAAGCATTTCTTCACCACATAAAAATAATGACTTGGTTTAAAAATGGTTTATGAAGTGAAATCTTTTGCAAATGATTTTTCCACTTTATAAAATGACTAATAAGTGTTTTAGAATGTTTATAACCTATTATAAATCACTTTTTGTAAATAAAACAATCTTTAGCATGCTTGCATACATTGTTTTGTTTCTATTATTTTATGTGATGAATTGCTTGAATGGTAGATTGAAATATTGTTTGCTTAATTGAATTGTAGTGACTTGAAGTGTGTGAACATTGCAAAGATCACGGAGTGAACTTATACCCTCTACCAAAAAAAGGCAAGTGATGCTACATATTTTTGTCCCATTATTTTCACTATGCATTAGTGATATTTCTAAGCCGGACTTGCATAGAATTTTTGCTAAGTGTAAACTATGCCATGGGAAAACCTCTTAGATGAAACCTTAGTAGAAATTTCCTAAGTTAAGATTCCTACTACTATCATGCTTAGCTTAGCTAGTAGAAAACAAAGGTGGAATATATATTCATGCTATGGAAAAAAATTCTAAGTCTGTGGACTTGTATTTTGTTTAATAAAACAACTAAGTGAATGAATCACCTGGGTGGAATGGAAGGAATGGTTTATGTTGAGTGGTTACACAAGGCCAGGGGACTGGTGAACCTTGTGTATCTCACTTGTGGATGGCCACCCAGGAACAAAGAGATTTGAGATGTCAAATGTTGAGAAGCTTCAAGTGCAGCCACTTGGCATTATGGGCTCTGCCTGGATCATATAGGTTGCAATAACTTAGCCAAATGGACAGTTGGTGGTAGGGAAATGATAGGTTGGAACGCGTCCATTCTGGTCTAAGGGAAGGCTTCTGAAAGATCTTGTCTTGGTGAAACCAAGTCTTGTGGGGAAAGTGCACCACCTCTGAAGAGTGAAAAATCTAAGTACTTAGCCATGTCCCTGGTAAAGGACAATTTGAGCATCAAGACATGGAAGCAATCAAGAATCTCATCATCCAAATTTCTAAGTTAAAAACTTGTGGTTGAACAAGGGTTTAAGGTTCACCAATTTCTATTGGTGGTTCCTTAGGTGATTTTTGTCAAAGCAAAACTTAGAGTTTTCAAATGATAAGGAAAATCTATTTTGAGCAAAGCAAGCCTAAGCTCCACTTAGCCAAATGCATATAGATAATGGACTCCACTATACTACCATAGTATCACTTGCCAATACAAATCAAGTGTATTGACCCTTGTGGTTGTAACTTGTTATGTTGCAAGTTTGTTTGATATTGGTGAAGTTTAATGATTAGGATTACAAGTCTATAACCAACATGTTTGCCTGTGGCACTTTGAAGATGAAGGACCCCATGCTATTGTTAAATTCTGCTGCATTGTAATGAGATAGCCAAATGAGCTATGTAAGATGTAATAAATTATTTTATTCCTGGTTATAAAGTTGTATTATGACCTTTGTTTCTTGATATTACATCTTAACTGTGGATGCTTGCTATTGATCCAGGGACTAGCATTGTAAACACAGGGATCTCTACCTTATTAAAGGTTGGGAACCTTACATCCCCTTTGCCTCTCGTTCATATGGTCTTGCTTGTAAGACCCTTGCGCATCTTCTCACACCTTTGGTTTTCTCTTAATCGTCCTAGGTCATCGTCTCCGACAAGCCCCGCGAACGACCGAAGCGCCGCTCGACTCCGGCGAACAATCACGGTAAATCCCGACCGCCCCTTGACCCCTAATCCTTACGACTATGTTCGCCGTGTCTTTGTGCATATCCTAATGCCTTTCGTTCATCTTATTGCACCGTAGAACGTCGCCTTCGTCTCCGGCAGTGAACACCCGACGCGGGTACGAACTCCGACGAGGTTTTCCGGTCGTGCCAGTGCACCCCTGTCCAAGCAAAGACCATGTTGAGCGTCACCATCGTCACGCGAGCTCGGTAAGCAACTGCACGTCCCCCTAACCCCCTATCCTCACTGGAATGCCACCGCCAGTAGCGCCGCCGTCGCTGTATCCACTCGCGCCGCCAGTTCCTGGTCAAAGCGTCGTGAGCCGTTAGATCCAGATCCAGTGGCTAGGATAGATCACTTAAGCGAATCATTTTTGTTTGATCTGAACCATACATAGTCACTTAGATCCAGCGCTCCACGTTGTCCGATCCGCACGAAGCGGTACGGGCCAATAAGATACAACCACGTGTCTAGGATTTTGATTTAAAATCTATTTTTATATCTATTAGAGATTCAAACTTGTAAAATTCATAACTTTTGTTCTGGTTATCCAAAAAATGGAAATAAGATATCATTGGAATCATAAAAATAAGCCCTACACTACTGTGGGCTTGAATTTGTATTTTGCTTCTGTAAAATTTGGCTTATTTGCATAATCAAATATAGGCTTATTTTGACTATATT
Source organism: Avena sativa (assembly GCA_916181665.1). Classification (NCBI taxonomy): domain Eukaryota; kingdom Viridiplantae; phylum Streptophyta; class Magnoliopsida; order Poales; family Poaceae; genus Avena; species Avena sativa. The sequence goes on along the minus strand of OV702283.1, from coordinate 145,420,053 downwards.
AATTATTTGGAAAATGATTTTAAAACAAATTCAAGTTTATTTAGACTTTAATTAGTTAGTTTTGGTGTTAATTACTGTTTGAATTGAATGGTTTAGTGTAGAATTCATTTCATTGCATTTTCATGCATTCATATATTTTTTGCTTGATTATTTGAATGTAAATTTGGTGCTATCATTTTATGTGTAGATTTTGGTGCTAGTGGTGATTGTGATTGTGAAGATTGTTGCTACTCCCTTAACTACCAAGGCAATTGGTGCTTCATGTATTTGTCCTATTATTTTTGACTATGCACTAGTGATATTTTGTATAGGGCTTGCATGAAATTTTGCTAAGTATCTGTTTGCTATGCCATGGGAAATCCTAGTAGTTGTAGTCTTGGTAGAATTTTCTCTAAGTTAAGATAATTGATATTTTATCATGCTTAGCCTAGCTATTAGCAAACAAGGGTGGATTATATACATGCTATGGAAATTTTTGCTAGGTCTTTGACTTATGTTTTGCTTAATAAAACAACTAAGTGAATGAATCACCTGGGTGGAATGGTATGATTGGGTTATGTTGAGTGGTTACACAAGGCCCATGTCTATGGCCTACCTTGTGTATCACACTTGTGGAAAGCCACCCAGGAACAAAGGGATTTGAGATACTTAGTGTTTAGAAGCTTATAGTGCAACCACATGGCATATGGGCTCTGCCTTGATCATATAGGTTGCAATAACTTAGCCAGATGGATAGATGGTGGTAGGGTGATAGGATGGAACACGTCCATTTGGTCTAAGGGAAGGCTTCTAAAAGATCTCGTCTCTATGCATGTCGAGTCTTGTGGGGAAAGTGCACCACCTCTCGATAAGGAAAAACCTAAGTACTTAGCCATGTCCCCGACAACAGACAAATTGAGCATCAAAGACATTGAAGCTATCAAGGATCTCCTCATCCCAATTTCCGCTACCTTCTCCCTTTCCCTCGCTTTTCCATCGATTTGACCACGAGATCCGTGAAGATCGGGCCACCCAAGAGGTTAACCCCTCCATCATCTGGTATCAACAGCTTTTGGTTGCCACGTATTTCTCATCGATTTGGTCTTTTCCCCATAAATTCGAAAATTCCACAAAAAATAGCCCCAATTCGTGTTTTGGATCGATCTGTGATTTGAGTGTGTTTTGGTAGGTTTTGATCCGTGTATTACTTGCTAAACTTGTTGATCTACCTTCCTTTGCGTTCCCATAGCCTAATTCCTTGATTTCCCCCTTCGATTTGGTGTTTTTCTTGAAGATTTTCCGCCCAAATCGCCCCAAAATCGCGAAAACGCGTCAGATCTGGGCGTCTCTATCTCCAGCGGTACTACCGCTCAAAATATCTGGTACTACCACTCACCGGTACTACCGCTCCCAAAATCCGGTACTACCGCCCAGTACAGAAAGAAAAAACAAATTCCCAGATTTCAGCCTCTCACCGTTTTGAGCATAACTTGTGGATTCGAACTCGGATTTTGGTGTTCTTTAGCTCGTTTCGAAGAGGAGAAGGAGCACTACATCATCATCCACGTTGTTCATGCTATCTACTCCATACAAATTCCGTGAGCAAGGCAGAATCCAACAATAAAGGGTGAAGATCATCGACGAAAGATATAAACATTCCGTGACTTCTCCCCACTTGCATTCCTTTGTGAACCCCACTATCTTTGCGAGCAACAAACACCTATTGAGACTAGTTCCGCTTATGATTGCTTGGGCTATGCACATTTGATACCTTGTAGAATTCCGAGCAAACATTGTGAGTGCTGTCTCATATAGTTATCTTGTATAGTTGTTGGCACAAGGAAGAGGCAAGTGAAAAATAGAAAGAAAAAGAAAAAGAGAAAAAAATAAGAAAAAGAAAAGAAACAAAAAAAAGAAAGAAATATACACGTGCCTCATAGAATAGGAAGCGCAAGCTCGATGAAAATCATATAGGTGGTACTTTTGTGCATATCTTGTAGCCCACCAATTTTGTGCAATCGAACTAGCGTCTCTCCTTGTACTTGTGTGACACGAGATTATAGTCTTTGCTAGGTAATCATTTGGTTCTTAGCTCACTTTCTCCGTCGCACAAGTCCTATTTATCCCACCGTGTGTGTTTCCTTGTACATATTTCCTATCTTGTGGATTAACTTGTTTGCTTTGTGATCATTGTGGTTCTTTACTTGCCATTACAACATCTTGATTTCGGATTGGTTCTTGACATGCCACTTTCCATACCTATCCACCATAGGCCTTGTGTGTGTGTGTTTTTTGGTTCGTAGTTGGTTTTGGTGTTCCGCGTGAACTTCACTTTGCTTGGTTTATTGCTCTCAAGTGTGGCCACTTGTACGACACGATCTTCCAAGGTAAAGTAAGGTTTGACGTTGTATCCCTAACTCCCACTACCACTTCCATATACACCGCTTGGTCTTGTGCATCATGTCTAGGGACTCCGGAACCGAGGATGATATCTATGAAGAATCCATGATGAGCCACCATGACTACGACTCCACAAGTATAGAGGACATGACGGAGCACAACACCGACAATGGCTCCGCATGCTTTGAGGACCCGTAGCACTACACCTACGATGACTCCACATGCATGGAAGACATGGAGCTCTACGTCGACAATGGATCCTCATGCATGGAGCCTATGGAGCACTACACCGATAATGGCTCCACATGCTTGGGTGATATGGAGTACTACACCAACAATTACTCCCCAAGCATGGACGACTTCGAGTGCGACATCGACGACGCCTCGCCAAAAATGGAGGACACGGAGAACTTCATCGAGTTTGATGGCTCCTCCACGAGCCATGAAGAATTCCTCCACCGCGTGGAGATGGAAGCCTACTACGCCAAGCAAGAGGAGGCGCATCATCAAGATTCCATGACCTTCAAGGCCAAGCGTGCCACACCAAAGGGCACCACCTACTTCGATGATCCACCTCCAAGGCGACAAGTGCCACCACCTAGATGGCGTCAAGCGCCACCATCTCCAAGGCGCCAAGCTCCATCACCTCCAAGGCGTCAAGCTCCACCATCTCCAAGGCTCCAAGCTACATCACCTCGAAGGTGCCAAGCTCCAACTCCTATCCAAACAAGAGTGGCGTCCAAACATCATATGCATCAAGAGGCGCCAAGAAACAAGACTCTTCATCGACAAACATCCTCTCATGAGCATCGCCACCATAAAGAGGATACAAGACATCGTCAAAGGCATCTTCGCCACAAAGACGAAGAATTCGTGATGAGCACCAACCATAATGCTCAATCAAGCTCAAGAAGGCACCACAAGCACAAGAAGAGTGCCAAGGCAAATGATCACCGTCGTGAGCATCATGTGGATGACCAAGTGCTTCACCAACATCAACCATCGGCAAGGCACGCCAATGACCTCCGTCGACACCATCATAGGGCACCTTTAACTACGCGTGCCACCACCACAATGGCACCAAGAGCAAGCCTTTCTCCACGCCATCAAGCTTCAACGCCTACACTTGACTTCCACGACCTCGCCAACGAGGAAAATGTAAACCTCTACTTCGCCAAGTTGGATAGCATGAGCCTACCTCTACCACTACTACGAGATGGCCACAAGACGGTCGAGCATGGGATTTTCCCTTCGACCATGGAGGCGAGCAATGATGTCCATCTTATGGCATCCAACCTTGAAGGCGACAAGGTCAAGAATGGTGAGCATCGGATTTTCCCTTCACCAACGGAGGCGCAAGGAGTTGAGGAAACCGAGCCTACCCCCATATGCTTGAGTGATGATGTGGTACCAATCCCATGTGAGTATGAGAGCCACTTAGCCCACTTGAGTGAGAACAAGAGTGACATGAGTGACTCCACCTTATGTGAGATTGTGTGCTTCCACTTGGAGGGCATGAGCGATACTCCTAGTGAGTTGAGAGTGGTAGTTGATAGGTCAAGTGAGACCATTTCGATTTCTAACAACTTACCCTCTACCTCTAGTGTGTTCTCTTGTGTTGTGCTAGGTTCCATGGATGAATACGCGCCAAATCATGATGCAATGATGCCTCAATTGGAGAAGATGTACATGGTGCATGAAGATGATGTTATGCCATGGCTACATCAAGAAAACGAAGTCGTCCACTACTTCCACAACACCCACTTCATATGAGAGGTATGAACAAGGTAACAATAAGGGTGTTGATGATGCCATGATCCCACTAGTGGACATGATGAATTGTGAGGATATGCATGCTATGGATGATACTTGTGACATTACATATGCTTCATCCACTTTCTCATGTGATGATTTGCCTTTGCATAATATTGATCATGTGGAATGGTTTGATTGCGATATCATTGCCATAAACATGCCATGCTATGAATCTTGTGTGTATCCTCCAATTGCTTTGGACTTGCCTTGTCATGCTAGTCATTCAATTTCTCTCGTTGCTTGCGATAATTTGAATGCTTGCTATTTCACTTGTTTTGCTTGTAACAATATTGATCATATGCGTTATAATGAGATGCCCCCCATAGCTTTCTCAATTTTTGGAGATTTTGATGATGGCCATGATAAGCATGTTCCCCACTTGCATACTCACCATGCATCTATTTCATACTTGAATGACATTAATGGTGATGTGCACAAGAAGAGATACGTCATGATGGATGATGTGTATCTCTACAATGCACACACGTTCTTCCATTTACATATGATGTGTGTAGGTACCCGCACGAGAATGTCAACCTCGGTTGAGCACGAGTTGACAAAAAGAGTTCTAGAGAGCATCCCACAAGTGAGTTCAAGATCTAACCCAGCTCTGATACCTTTTGCATGCTTTGCATCTTTCATGTTGAAAAATTGTTCTTTCCTATGGTTTGCTTGCAAGCATGTTAATGGTATTATCTTCCCTTGTGACATTCATGTTTCTTCGCTTTTAGATAATGATTCTTTGTGTGTTGCAACAAAAATGTTGAACAATTTACCTTTCCGATGTTTTGTGTGCAACCACAATTCCATTAAGAACATGTATTGTCATGAGAGCTTCCAAGAATCTCGTCTTGTTGTTGCAACAAACATAAGAACCATTTGCTCTTTCATTTGGTTTGTCTGCAAACATGTCGCTTTTGATTCCGCTTGGGATACTCATGTTCCCATGATATTTTCTATCGATGATTTGTGTGTGACATCCTACATGTCGAACAATTTCTCTTTCCAATGGTTGGTTGGCACACATAATGATGTTGTTTTGGATATTCTTCCTTTTGTGTTTTTGCCAAATTCTCCTAACTTTGCATCAAAGATGTTGATCACATTTCTATTCGATTGCTTTGAGTGCCACACTAAGACATTATATGGAGTTTTTGAATTTCCACATTTGGATGATGTTCAAACGATTTCCATGGACTTTGACCTTGCATATGCATTCCATTTGCTATCCTTGTATTGTGCTAGTGTTGTGAACAAGAATGGACATGCCACATTTGACATGCTCCTCTATCACGCACGAAAATATTTTGCTCGGTCTTTGTTGTATGAAGGTACAAATGCATACACGTCAAACTCTATGGACTATATGTTGACACGAAGAACCGAAGAGAGTTAACTATGGCTACCCTTCATCGAGCTATCTCTAAAAGCTAAGGTGACTTCCTTCTACTTGAGGACTCATGCTATAATCTTCATGAATTGGCTACGCTTTGAGTGTTGCTTTGCTTTTGTTGTGAGCTTTGTAGGCTTCAAGGAAGGTGAAGGAACATTGAAGTGTTGTCAAGTCAATCTTCACGAGGACGACTATATGGTGAACCCCAGGATCAAGAAGGTCTCTCGACCGCTTCTGCTTTGTGATGAGCATGTAGAGTCGAGGACAACTCTTTTTGAAGGGGGGGGGGGAGCTGCTGTAGCCCGACCTACGGTCGTTACCACATCTTGGTCTCCAACTTACGCCAAGTCGTCATGGACTCCAAAGGTGAATCCGTTCCTCTATGCGAGCCCCCTTCCTACCCTAGTAAATGGTATGCTACTTCATACTCCATTACATATGCATGATAGGTTCACATTGACAAGTACGGAGGCAAGGGAGGAAGCCCGGAGCATCAAGCCCGACAAGACGGAGGCTTGGACGAGGAGGCGGAAGAACACAGATCGCCAAATGCTATCTGTCTCCAGCGGTACTACCGAATCTGGCGACCGGTACTACCGGCCAGCGGTACTACCGCCCACTACTACCGCCCCATACAGACGACGCCAACAGAAGTCCCAGGACTGCAAGCGGTACTACCGGATCTGGACCCGGTACTACCGGTCAGCGGTACTACCGGTCCTGTGTGCCTGCGCGCACCTGTTGGGCCTTCGGCCCATGTACCCCTCTAGCTCGTCCAAACCCTAGTTTTATTCCTAAACTACCCCTGTTTATGTGGCTGGCCTATATATAGAGCCCCCACCCCTCATGTACCCCTTAGGCATAGATGATAGACTAAAGACAACCCCCATTGTGGAATCTCTAGTTTTGCCTCATCCCCTTTACCAAGGGGACCGACTATCGTCACCAACCTCGATTGGACTTTGCCTCACGCATCCATCGTTGAACAAGGCCTTGGAGTTCGATGTCTCGTCTCCAAGTTGTCAAGACCCTCCCCAAGGTGTTCTTCCCTCTCCGATGTGGATTTGAGGGAGCACGTTGACCGATCTTTCCTTGCGAGGATTCTATCGGACCGGTGGCCGCCGTTCGGGAGCAATCGGCCTTGTATCGTGTGAGTTTTGCGTGTGTTCATCGTGTTCTTCGCGAGGTGTGTGTTCGCTTCCGCTACCTTCTCCCTTTCCCTCGCTTTTCCATCGATTTGACCACGAGATCCGTGAAGATCGGGCCACCCAAGAGGTTAACCCCTCCATCACAGCGGGTCCAATACATGGCTAAAGGTTACAACTCACTCTATACACAAGATCCAGAGAACACTCTAGGTTAAGAGAGAGAAAGAGCTTCTTACAAAGAAGAATCAGAAATGAACAACTCATAACTAATACTCATAGTCTAGTACCTGAACTATTTGGGCTTGTATTGCGGCTATTGCAATACCCTATAGAAATAGGTTCTATGGCCAGAGATTATATTCCTATCTAATCAGCAACGTCGTCTTCCCTTAAGTTGATGTATATGTTGACTTTCTTGACTTCATTGAAGAATTTGAGCTTTGATGATGATTCCTGGAGCATAGCTTGATGTAGATGTTGTCTTAATGGATTCAGAATCTAGCAAGGGTTAAGAAGATACGTTGAGTACGAGCGTACTCAGCAAGTCCACTATAAAATGAGTGTTTGATGCACTATATCTATAGCCACAGACTGTAGGTCGTAGGCAATGCAAGTTTTCATAAACATTTCTTCAAAGGTTGCTTTTATTCTGAAAAGCTATATCCGTCAGCCTTCACGGGTTGACCAGAACTTTCATGGAGTTCCTTTCCCGCCACCGCTCCTTCCCGGAACAGGGAGTAACGAGTTATAGTTCTCACACTCTACAGAGGTGCATTACTTTACCCATGAGAGATCAACTCTTTGTTGCACAACCGGGCAGCTTATTCCCGTCCACAATTCCATGATGTGGGGCTGTAAGATCCCTCCCTTTATAAAGGTAAGGATCCCTGTGATTGCAATGCTAGTCCCTGGATCAATGCTAGCATCCACAGTTTAAGATGAAGTACACATAAACAAAGGTCATTATTACATATCATTCTAGAGACAAACCTAGTCTTTTACAACTCCATGGCCATAGGCCTAATACAAGAGTTCAAATATAGAATAAGATAAATAAGTCTTCATCTTCATGTGCCACAGGCAAGCATGTTGAGTGTAGACTCATAACCCCTAATCATCATCATAATAACCTGCAACATCACAAGTTACAGCCACAGTGGGTCAATACATTGGAATAGTATTGGCAAGTGATACCTTAGTAGAATATTAGCATCTAGATACTACATGAATTTGTCTAAGTGTAGCTTAGGCTTGCTTTGCTCAAACTAGATTTTACCTATTAGTCGAAAACACTAAGTTTTTCTTTGACAAAACTTTTCCAAGGAATCACCAATAGAAATTGGTGAACCTTCACCCTTGTTCAACCACAAGTTTTAACTTAGAAATTGGAATGAGGAGATTCTTGATAGCTTCCATGTCTTGATGCTCAAGTTGTCCAATACTAGGGACATGGCTAAGTACTTAGATTCTTCCATCTGCAGTGGTTGTGCACTTTCCCCACAAGACTTGATTTTCACCAAGACAGGATCTTTCAGAAGCCTTCCCTTAGACCAAATGGACGCGTTCCAACCTATCATCCCACTACCACCAACTGTACAAATGGCTAAGTTATTGCAACCTATATGATCTAGGCAGAGCCCATATTGCCATGTGGCTGCACTAGAAGCTTCTTAACATTTGGCATCTCAAATCCCTTTGTTCCTGGGTGGCTTTCCACAAGTGAAATACACAAGGTAAACCATAGAAATGGGCCTTGTGTAACCACTCAACACAAACCAATCTTTCCATTCCACCCAGGTGTTTCATTCACTTAGTTGTTTTATTAAGCAAAACATAAGTCCAAAGACTTAGAAATATTTCTCATAGCATGAATATATAAACCACCCATGGTTGCTACTAGCTAGGCTAAGCATGGTAAAGGCAAGTATCATAACTTAGAGGAAATTCTAATATTACTACAACTACTAGGATTTCCCAAGCATAGCATATAGATAATTAGCAAAACATTCATGCATGTCCTATACAAAAATATTTCTAATGCATAGGTGAAAATATAGGGATAAAAACATGAAGCACCACTTTCCTTGGTAGTTTAGGGAGTAGCAACAATCCTCACAACCACAATCACTATTAGCACCAAAATCTACACATAAAATAATGGCACCAAAATCACATATCAAAATATACAAACAAAAATAGATGAATGCATTCAAATGCCATGTGATGATTTTCTACAACAAACAAGACAAGTATACAGTACTGAATCATAAAAAAGTCCAAAACACACCAAATAAACTTTATTTGATCTTCAAATCATTTTTCCAATAATTACTATACTCAAATTATGCCTATAAATGTCTCTGCAGAAATAACCATTTTTATAGAGGAAAAATATTAAACACATTGCATAAACAGATAGGATTTTATCTCCTGATTCCAATGATATAAAATTTGTAAAATTTGAATGTGTGGATCAAAAGTTATGAATTTTACAAGTTTGATTAACTAATAGATCTAAATTCTGATTTTAAAACAAAGAACTAGCCACACGGCAGCGTCTGATTAGTTGATACCGTTTCGCACCGGATCACACTCGCGGACCGTCAGATCTAACTTAACACGTACGGCTCAGATCGTCACTTACCCGCTTCGTTTCAGATCTAATCTAGAGCGCTGGATCTAGATCCTACGGCTGCTAAGCATGCCACCAAGGATGGGCGGCGCTAGCAGCGGCGGTGCGGCGGCGCGGCTCTGCCAGAGAAGTTGCCGGCAATTTAGGTTGCGCGGGGAGGATTGGGGATGCTTACTGGGTTCGTGTGGTTGCTGCGGTGCTCGAGGTGGTCGAGGGAGGGACAGGGGCGCACGGACTCGACCGCTATTGCTCGCCGGAGAACCTACTACCATCGGTTACGGTCGCTCGTTGTTGTTGGCGAAGATATAGACCGCGCCTGGCAAAATGGATGGTGTCATTAGACGCGCACAAGCCTGGAGAACTCGCGAGCATCAAAGAGAGGAAAAGGGGCGGTCGGAGCTTACAGGGAGAACTCGCCGGAGTGGACGTGGTCGTCGGTGGCATTCTGGTGTTGATGCTGGCGAGGCTCTGAATGGCCCTAGCATGCACCAATGGGGTTAAACGATGCGCGCGGTTGCGAAGATCATTCTGGCAAGTTTAAAAGGCAAGGGGCGAAGTGTGCTCATCGGAATTCACCGCCGGAGTCCGTCGGTATAGCGGCGTTGCAACGCGAAATTGTGGTAGCCTGGTGGCGGAGCGAGCGTGTGGTGTGGGGGGAAATGGCCGTGGTATAGAGGAGATTAAATAGCCAGGAGCGGGGCGGCGATTACTCCATGCATCAATGGGATTTAAGCGAGCAGTGACTGCGGCGAGGTAACGACGGAGCGACTCGGCCGCGCGTTGATTGAGGACAAAGCTTACGGGGCATGGTGGGGTCAAGCTGTCAGCGGGTGGGTGCATGCGCCTGCGGTGAGAAACAGAGGGAAAAGAAAACCCCGTGTGGGCTGCTTTGTCTGTTGGACTGAAAGAGTGGCGCCAGGCCCAGTTCTGTTTTCTAATCCTTTTTATTTTTCTAAATTGATTTTTAGGAATACTTTTCAAATAAATTCAATAGCATTTGAATTCCAAATCTTTCTGGACTTTTATAAAGTGAAACCTGCATAATTTTGAGTATAAAACCATGCTGTCTCACTGGACTAGTTTGGTTCCTTTGAAATTTTAAAATAAACAGTGCCTTAGCACAAGATTTGATAAAGATTTGAAAATGGTTTTAAAACCATTATTTTTTTGGAAAATTTTGTCCAAGCTTGGAACTCAACCACAATATCTCATGAACAAACAATCCTTGGTTTGAAACAAATATTCTCTCTCTAGAAAGTAGCATTGGATCAATGCTTGCTTACATAAAATAAGAAGCACCGAAATTCTTCTGTTTTTGTAATGACTTTGAAATTGATCCCTAAATGATTATGCATGCATGGATGATATGCAAACTTTTGAAAAACATAATTTTAGGGATGTTACAGGGGCCCAGAAGATGATTCAAGCCAATCACTGCCCCCTTCGCGACCTCGCATGCCTCCTTGGCGTACACCATGCCCACATATTGGATTACGACAATGGTTTTTTATAGACCGTTAGATGCCAGAACTATCGTGGGACGTTGAGGATTCCCACCCATATGCTGCATATCCTCTACGAATTACCAATTAATATGCACGCTACAAGGATAACAACTACGACCTGCACATCTGGCTACATGCGAGAGGAAGAAGATACAACTGACTTCTCTGTCCCATTCCAAATCTCATGGCTAACGCGTGATATACGGCGCGAGAATCACTGGCGACATTGGTTGTTAAGTCCTAGATAATATGTTCCTTTACCACCGGAACTTTCATAGTAGGTTATTACCTCATGGTATATAACCCATAATCACATTATTATGAAAATAGTGTTTTCGGACCTTTTTCAAATGCAGGTGATGACAACACTGGATTTGTATAATACTTTACAGAAATTAATCAAAGGACATGAGCAAGTGTGAACTTGACTTTTGTGATTGCAATATTATGCACTCACGGTCTTCAAGACAATATAAGATCGAATATCTAAAATCAGCATCATTGGTCCGGTAAGGACTAATGTTTAAATAAGCAAGATTCTCTTATGCATAAGTAATGTGATGCACTTGATAAACACGAATCTCGAGGATAACGTTGTTCTAGGGTTTGGATACTGAAAAGGTTTTCCTTGGAATGTGTTGTACTTTAAGTTAAGTTTCACACTTGTGCTTCTTATTAAGGCTTGTGAGTGTGTGAAATAACATGTAATTATAATAACATATAACAATGAGATACAAAATGTGGAATGCTACTCAAGATTGCTTATACCATAATTGTTTATCTTTAAATTTTACTTTGTAAATAATGTCACTTATAAAGGACTTAAGTGTTATCAATCCTAAGTCTACAAGTAAAATATAAAGTAAGGTGATTACGATTAATCGTCATTTGTTGATTTAAGTGGCAAAACGAATAACTTTTGAAGAAAAGATTTCTTTATTAAGGTCTTAACAATCTTTGTGGTTAAGCAATTGTGGTCAAGGTTGTTTGTGCTTGCTTGAATAGTTTGGAATTGAGATGCTTTATGGCTTAATTATAACAAACCAAAGTTAACTATAAAACATATAACAAAGTCTTTAGTCTTAGATGGAAAGTCTTGTGGACTAAAGTTAACTTTTAAAATAAGGATGGTTTGAAAGTGTAATACTTATGATATTTGTACCTTGTGTACCTTATAATGTTTCCTTAAAGTTATTTAAGAATGACATTGCTTCTATTGGAGTAGTGGTTTCTTAATTGCATAATGGAATAGAATCATTTATCTTTTTGTGAATGAATGGTTATAATTTATAATCAAGGTAATAATATTACTTAACTCTCTATTAATTCACTATAATGTTTTGGTATGTTGATAAACTTGTGGTTAAAGTAATGGAAAAGATTTAATTTAGTCACAATTATTCTTGGAGATTTTATGTTGGATAAGGATCTTTTTAAGAAAGAATCTACACTTATGGATGAATGATAATTCAATAAAATTGCATTTAAAATGTGTTGAACCATTTTTACTCCATATTATCAATATTGAAGACTAATACTATTTATTAGACTCAATTGGCTAAGTTTAGGAATATTAGCAAATTTTATTTACCTTTATAGGAATTATTTGTTTAGGAATTAGGTTTGAATTTTCATTTACCTCAGAAGTGGGATATTATATTCTTAACATGAAATTATTATTTTTGTGATCACTTTGGTATATTACATTTATTTTTGTGATTTATAAATAATAAGATATGATTTTTATAAGGTTTATTACTTAATAAATACTTAATAAATAATAAATATTTAGTTAAGTGAAATAATAATGCATGATTATTGTTTTAAATTATAGTTTTTATTTTTCTAAATTTTTTGGTATTTTATTTATATTTTAACATTTACCATTATTAAAATATGAATTATTTAAGTTTTATTACTTATAAAACCTTTATTAAATAATATTTATTTAAATGATTATCATAATAATGTTTGATAATAGTTTTAGTTGATACATTTTATTTTTTCCAACATTTTTATATATTACATATATTTTTCTGAATTATAAAACAAAAGTTATTGATTTAATAAGATTTAGTGATTTTATTTCATTCCTAAAATATTCAAATTTGGGCTTATAACATTTTATTTATTTCTTAAACAGAAAATAACTTTTTGTACCGAGGCTTAATCTACCCAAGGTCACTGACCAGTGGGCCAGTGACCACATCATCACTCAGGTTAGTAAATGCTGTTGTTACCGACCCTTTTTCTACTCTCAGACAATGACAGATGGGCCCTAGGCCATGTCACTTGCCACGCAAGACACGGACTAAGTCAAACTGGTAGACTGGGTCACGGATGACATGGGTATGACGTCACAGTGACGTCACCTCGCCGGTGACGCACGGACGGCGAACGACGGCGAAGATCCAGTGACTTCTAGCGAGTGTGCAGACTATGGTTCGACTCAGTGCACTACGGGAAGGCGAATAGCGGTGGAACCTCTCACTTTTGGTCACTGGAGCTACTCCGGCGACCACCAAGTGTTGCGGTCGATGGTGAACTATAGCGCAACGACGATACATGGTATGAGAACAAGATTGGAGGTGAAGTCGAAAGCGCCGAATAGGAGGTGATTCTCCGTCGCCACAGAGTTTTAGATCGATCGGGTCGGAACCGTCACGATCGCACAATCAGCAGCCCCGATTCCCACAGATGGCGCCAATTGACGAGGTTTGATCTCGTCAATGCCCATTGTTATGGACTTGGGTTTTGGAGAAGACGGGGATGCTGGAGATCGTGGCACGGTTAAGAGACAAGCAACCAGGGGACACGAGATTTACCCAGGTTTAGGCCCCCGGAGGGAAAACCCTACTCCTGCTTGTCTGCTCTTGATTACGGCGGAACCGAAGGTTACAGGGTGCGCGGATTCGATCTGGCGTGGAGGTGTGTGCGAAAGTATGAGTCGAGAGATCTAGGACGTGCCCTCCTGGCCTTTATATAGACTTAGGCAGGTCCCGGGCATAGTCCTAGTCGGTTACAGGTTCTAGGGTTTTACCCCTTTGAATTTCCTATCTACGCTAGTCTTGTTCTCCAAGGATCCGAAGGCGTCATGGGCCTTGGCCACCTGAAAATCTTCATGGGCCAATGTGTATCTGCTGTGGGCCTTCCTTGGGCTGAACCAGGTATGCTGATGTCACGTACCCGTAGGGTATAACCATGTCAGTAGCCCCCGAGTGATCAGTCGAATCGTAGATTCGGCTGAGGACTCTTCCATCTTTTCGGGTGCGACTATGTATGGATAGTATATGTGTGGAGGGATTGTTTATGCGCATGCCTGGCTCACCCGACGGATCAGAGCCAGTTAACTGTCTTAGGACGAAACAACACGATCTTCATCAGGTTCGAGTCCCTTAACTTGAACCCGGAACATATGCTGGCGTAATTCGACTCAGGCCGCGGAGGACTTACAAGAGTGGAATTCCAGTGTTTTTAATTGATGTACCCAAACCGTCGGGATTTTTCATCACGCCTGTTGGCATGGATTTATACTTAGCAGAGCGCAGTCATGTGCGTTGCCAGGCCGTCAGATGATATCTGCAGGTCTTATCTTTGCGTCACAGACGCAGCATCCGAACATTTGTCACCACGAAGGTGCTTAGGGTGGCCAAGGAGATCGTTGCTCATTCAGCGTTTTATTAGGGCAGAGCTGCCGAAAAAGTTTTTGCATGCTGATCCGAAAGATCGCAGCCAAAGATTACATAGGGTGCGCGACCAGCGCTCCCTATGGGAGTAGCCCCCGAGTGTCTGTTCGAGTCATAGACTCGAGCGGAGACTTTTTAGTTCAAGCATTGTTCAGTTGTTAAGTCCGTAGGACTCAAAAAATTTCGGATGCTTAAATCCATGCTCCCTATGGGAGTAGCCCCCGAGTCCGTAGTGGAGTCGTAGACTCGACGTAGGACTCGAAGAAAAACTTTGTCGTTATTCATCTTCCGGGTGCGCGGCCAGCGCTCCTGATAGGAGTAGCCCCCGAGTTTTCAGTCGAATCGAAGATTCGAGTGAGTACTATTAGCTGTGGAGCCGAAGAATTGTAGTTGGTGCTAGTATAGCTTTTGATGACATCAGTGATGACGATCGATGACCGCAAGCGTCTGCTACGCCAGAGATGACATGACTGAACGAACGTGGGTCCCACTTGCTGACTTTGAATTGACCGGTCATGCGCGGCGTGGAGATAATTACGGCGTATCCTCGATTTCCGCGCGTAGTGGACAGCGTGGTAACGATGGTTCGTTGTGATGTTGACACGTGTACGGTCAGATCTGCCGTTGGCGTTAGGTCTTCCGGATGGATGGCTGCCGTGCGTCGTCTTCGCTGTTATAATCATTGGGGGAAACCGTGGTTTGTTTTCACCGCACCAGTTCATCTGTTCACTTCCTCCTTTTGCTCTAGCGATTCTTGCTTCGCGCTGGGATTTCCTTCCACATTTCCTTCGCCTTTTCTGCGTTTTCACCGCCGGCGCCGCCGTAGCGTAATGGGGAAACCAAAGAAATCTTCATCTGCGGTTGGTACCAGCGCCGCCGGAGGAAGGAAAGGCACCACCGCCGCTACTCGCGTCACCGATGGTGGCTAGCCGCGATCGGAGAGCGGGAGAGCGATCTCCGCAAGCTTCGCGAGCGGGGCCTGATCCCAGAAGATAGGGAGGCCGTCAAACTCCCCGGCAATGAGGTAATCCCCCGTCCCCCATCTGGGTATCGGGTTATATTTCTCGCCTTCGTTGTGCGTGGGTTTTCTTTTCCGGTCCAGGACTTCCTCCGTGGACTGCTCTTCTTCTATGGGATTCAGCTTCATCACCTGTTTCCCAATTCTCTTCTCCACATTGCGTGTTTTATCACTTTTTGCGAGTGCTGGCTTGGCATTGAGCCGCACTTTGGCCTCTTCCGGAAGCTCTATTCCGTGAAGAGGCAATCTGGTTCGGATGGTGTGTATCCCCTTGGGGGTTGCATCATCTCCCTTAGTCCCAATATTCTCTTCTTTTCATTTTCCATGTCCGAATCTGTCCAGTACTGGCGGAGGCGATGGTTTTATATCCGCGACTCCGTAGTACCTGGGCAAGATTTTGGTCTTGTTCCCTTTGACCCCTCCCAAATGATTGAGAAGAAAAGGTCTTGGAAAAACCAAATCTTGGACGGTGAGGTTGCGGAGATAGAGGCCCTTTACCGTCGGGCGGAGGATCTCCAGCTGATTCCGGAGAAGGAGGTGAACGGCGTGGACATCATCCGAACGTTTCTTGAGCGTCGGGTGCAGCCTCTCCAAGCGAGGGCGCATCCGATGTTTCTTTATTCTGGGCGCCGTGATCCGACGAGGGTTTCGGCTGAGAAAATGTCCGAGGGGGATCTTGACAGGGCCCTTCGCGCGCTGCTGAAGTTCAAAGTCGGAGAAGAAATCCCGGGGAAATCACTAACTCCTCCATTTTCTTCGACGTTGGCCGTACCGCATGTGTAGATTTGTGCACGTAGTGCTTTTTGTCGGCTATCTTTTTATTTCCTTTGTTTGCTAACAAAGTTCCTTCTGATTTTGCAGAGTTTCAAAGTGCCGGGCATGGTACCACCGTTGCCCGAAAGGTATCCGAATGCTCCGAATAATGAAGTGGTTGATTCCGTGTCCGAGCTACCGTCGGCGCGATCTCCAGCGGAAGATGCCGACGAGTCGAGTGAGGACCATACGCGAAAACGGTCACGGAGCTCCGCCGAGTCTTCGGATGCGTCGACTCCTCCGACTCCCAGGAACCCTCTGGGCCTTGAGCGTCATAGTGGCGGTCATGGAGGTTCTACTTCTCCCATTCATGCCGTTCCTGTGCGAGCTGTAGCACCGCACCCGCCAGCGAAGCGGAAGAAGGAAGAGAAAAAGGAGGAGAAGAAGGAAGAAAAGAAGGAGGAGAAGAGAGCCCGAAAGTCTCCTCCTGTCTTCGACCTGAGCTCACTGGGCTCGTAAGTTTCTTGCTGTACCATTGTCCTTTTTCCTTCATGATTATTGTGCTTGTGCTGATTGGTTCGTGCACAGGCATTCCTCCCATGATTCCTCCAGTGGTGGTGCGCGGGAGATGATGGGGGAGTCGAAAATTGCGTCTCCTCCTCCTTAGACGGTGGCGACTTCGGGTGGCGCGCCTCCGGATCCTCCGTTACAGGAGGTGCAGGTGGTTGCGCCTCAGAATTTCGCAGGCGGTCCTTCGGAGTCGCCATCAGAGCAGTAAGTTTTTCTGCTTCATGTCACGGGGGGAGCCCCCGAGTGTCTTCGTGTGCGAATTTTATTTTTGCTTCTTCGTGTTGGGCGTAGCCCCCAAGCCCTTTTCTTACTGCTATTTCTTTTGCTGCAGCCTTTTGTGCAGGAGGCCAAGCGGCTGGTGCGAGAGAGCCTGACGCTGGAAGCGAACCTTCGGCAGCTTCAAGGTATCCATCTGCCTTTGAATGCCTCTATTATTTATCCTGGTACTGTTCGTTGACACTTGCTTGTCTTGAATGCAGAGGAGCATAATGATTCCCTCCGTGAGGTCGACGCTCTCAAAAAGAGCCTTGGTCAATCGGAGCAGAAGGCCGAAGCCGCCGTTGGCGCTAAGGAACGCCTCGAGCTAGAGCTGACCAAGGCAGCCGAAGCGAAGGAGCGTCTGCAGCAGGAGGCCGCAGATCGTGAGGAGCAGCTGGCCACCGTTACGGCTGCTCGTGAAAGAGAGGTGGCGGCGAAGCTCATGGCTGCTGCCAAGGCTATTTCGGGTGAGTGTTAGTTTTGCACGTATTTCTTTTTCTTCGGGTCTTCTTCTGTGCTGCGGTTCTTCATGCTTTCCTTCTTGTTTTTTGTCTCAGATGCCGCGGGCATCGAGTTCGACCGCGGTGCTCTAGAGCACGGGAGTGCTCTAGATGATGCCACTGTGGCGGTCGAAGACCGCTGCAGCACCGTCTTCAACTCCCTTGCCAAGGCGAAAGAGGTCCTTGGTCGCTTCTACAAGGAGCTTGTCCCCAAGGGCGCAGCCCTTGATGATGTGGATGCTCTGGCGGAGGTTCTGTCAGCCGAAGCGCCGGCGGCGTACAAGCGCAAGCAGAAGGGCATCGGTGCGTCCGTCGGGCTGGCGATGGCCATGGAGGCTGGAGCGGAGCTGGACCTGTCCCAGATCACTTCTCGGATGCCGACGGCTGCGGATGGATCCGAGGTAGCCTTTGCTGCCTATTCTGCTCGCTGCAAGCGATATGGGCCCAAGCTCATTGATTTGCTGTCCGAGTACGCACTGCGGCAGCAGGGCGGGGCCAAAGCTAGGCAGTCTGGCTCCGAGGTGACTCAGGGCCCTGCATCTTAGGCGTAGTAGATGTAGGATAGTTTGTAGTCTGTTTTTGTTGTAAATATTTTGAAGAACATCATCCTTGTGCCACGTAGTGGCCTTATATATTTAATGGATTCCTCTCAGTTGTGTTCTATTCTTGGCTGAATGTCCGTGTTCCTTTCTTTTTCTGCTCCTCTAGGTTCCTTCGGGTGCTGACCCTGTTGACGCCCCATCCACAATGTCGTTGCGTCCGTCCTTGGATGATTCCTCGCAGCTCACTTTCCTTCGGGATCGTGTGCGTAGTCTGGAGAGGGAGTTGCTCGGGTTACGCGGTCATGCCGACGTTTGGAAATCCAAGGCGGATCGTGGTGCAGCCAGAGAGGAGTATTTGATGGCGGAGCTAGTTCGTCTGTCCGAGCAGCTGCAATGTATGTTGATCTTTGGTTCGAGCTGTAGCTCATTTCTTCGGATGAGCCTGCTGGCCTTACTCTTATTTTGTCCGATTGTTGCAGGTGCAAATCTTGCTCCGAGGGAAGAAAAAGAGCGTGTCGCTGTTCGGGTCAATTGCTTGACTCAACAGGACATGGAGGCCGGAAGCTTCTTCTGGATGGATTGTGATCGCGCCATGGCCCTGGCGACGGTGCAGGATCGTGTTCATCAAGTTTCTCGGGTGCTCCGTCAAGTGCAGACATCGCTTTCCTCGGTGTTGCACGTCATGTTCCCTTTGAATGTCGTGCCAACAAGCCTTGCGGGTCTTCTGTCGAAGTTTCGGAGCGCGAGCAATGTCAAGGAGCTGGTGCGGCAGCAGCTCGTCGCGGGAGTGAAGGCTGCTTTATCTCTTGTGAGGGTGCACCGTCCTGACGTAGATTTGGCTGCTGTGGCAGCGGGGCCGCCTTCTCGGCCGGACGGCGGTGAGTGGGACATGCGCCCGCATTACGCAGCTGTAAGGCAGTATGCCAAACAGGTCGTAGATTTGTTTGAGCAGCGTGCTCGGGTTATTCTTCAGAATAGGTAGGACCTGAAAATAAACAGATAGATGTAAAATTTGTATATTTCGGCTGGGCATGTTGTGCCCTTTGTTGTAAAGGTTTGTTTGTTGTTAGCACGCAGTGCTTTGGTTGAGTACGTGTCCTTTTCGTTTGCCTGACGTTGTCAGCTACTCAGGTGTACACGTTTGATCCTCAGTCGACGAAATCGTGAGGTGGGGGGAGCCCCCGGGTGCATATGTAGCATATAGTAAAGTTTGCGAAAATAGCGAACTGAAGTTTTAGGGCGAGACACTTAGCTTCATTTATATCGTAATGGAGGAGGTACATTGTTTGGCTGAGTAGCCTTGGCTGGAAGCCTTATTGCAAGTAAAAAAAGGGTAGGTTGCTATGGATAGAATCGTCGCAGGTGCGAGATATTCCATGGGTTGGAGTATGCGACCCCAGACTCCACGTGCTTGAGGCGATAGGCGCCACCTGGGATGACTTCGGTGATGACGTAGGGTCCTTCCCATGGCCACTCGAATTTATTCGGTCGCTTTTGCTTGAGTTGCAAGACGAGGTCTCCTTCGACGAAGGACCTTGGGCGCAGCCGGCGGCTGTGGTAGTTGCGGAGACTCTGCTGGTACACCGCTGATCGAGTTGCTGCTATATCCCGTGCTTCGTCGAGTGTATCGACAGCGTCTTCGAGTGCAGCCGTGGATTCGGCTTCACTGTAGGCGACGACCCATGGGGCCTGGTGGCGTACTTCGGCTGGTAGCACGGCCTCGGCTCCGTGGACCATGAAGAACGGTGTGTAGCCGGTGGAGCTGTTTGGCGTAGTTCGTAAGCTCCATAGGACGGAGGGTAGCTCCTTCGTCCAATTTCCAGATTTTTGTTTGAGTGAGCTCATGAGGCGCTTCTTGATACCGGCGCCGATTAGGCCGTTAGCCTTTTCCACTTGCCCGTTCGTTTGCGGGTGTGCCACTGAGGCATATGCGATGTTAATCCCAAGGCCTTCGCAGAAGTCCTGGAATTCTTCAGAGATGAAGTTCAATCCGTTGTCGGTGATGATGCTGTGTGGTACGCCGAACCTGTAAACAATGGACTCGAAGAACTTGACGGCAGTTTTGCCTTTCTGGTTGGTGACCGGCATGGCCTCGATCCACTTGGTGAATTTGTCGACTGCAACCAGGAGGAAGACGTGTCCTCCTTTCGAGGACTTTGGCAGTTTGCCGATCATGTCGAGGCCCCATTGAGCGAAAGGCCAGTATATAGGTATGGGTCTGAGCTCGGACCCGGGTGCGTGCGGTTTGTCAGCGAACCGTTGGCATCCGTTGCATCTTCGGACGATGTCCTTTGCGTCGCTCATGGCCGTTGGCCAGTAGAATCCTGCTCGTAGAGCTTTTGCGACAAGGGAGCGGCTACCTGCGTGGTGGCCGCAGATGCCCTCATGGATGTCTTGGAGTATGGCTTTGCCGTCGTCGATAGTGACGCACCGTTGTAGTACACCCGTGATGCTGCGCTTGTACAGCTCGCCATTGATGATGGTGAAGGCTTTGGACCGGCGAGATATGCGCCGGGCGTCTGTTGGGCTGTCAGGCAATTCTCCGGTTATCAAGAACTGGAGGTATGGTCGTGTCCAAGCTTCTTCGACTGCCATGACCTGCATTAGGTTGACCATGGCTACCTCTGTGTCCAGCTTTTTGGGTCCTTCGTGTCCTTCGGGTAGCGTAGCTCCCGAGTGCTCTGCTTCTTCGGGTGATCCCTTGGGGAATTTTCGCTTGATGGATGGCACGCAGATTTGTTCGAGGAACACACCTGGTGGCACCTTTGCGCAAGTGGAGCCGATGTTGGCGAGTCTATCGGCTTCCTCGTTGCTTTCTCTTCCAACGTGCCGAAGTTCGCAGCCGTCGAATTCTCCTTCGAGTGTGTTGTAGAGCGCGCGGTACGCGATCATATTTTTGGCGTGTGCGTCACACTCATTCATCGTCTGCTGGACGACGAGGTTGGAGTCACCGTAGATGACCAGGTGCATTGCGCCGCATATCTTTGCCATCCTCATGCCATGGATGAGGGCTTCGTATTCGGCTTCGTTGTTGGAGGCTCTGAATTTCATCCGAAGAACGTACTTCATCTTGTCACCTTGCGGGGAGGTCAGTATGACCCCTGCCCCTGCTCCGGCTTCGCGCTTGGAGCCGTCGAAATGCATTGTCCAGGACTGCGACATGTCTGGGGTGTCTGGCAGTTGCAGCTCCATCCAGTGTACCAGGAAGTCCGGAAGGACTTGAGATTTGATTGCGTGTCGCTTCTCGTAGACGATGTCCAAGGGTGATAGTTCAATGCCCCACAGGGCCACCCGTCCTGTGGCCTCTGGATTATTCAGGATGCTGTTCAGGGGTGCTTCGTTGACGACCATCACTTGGTGCTCCTGGAAGTAATGGCTCAGCCGTCGAGCCGTCATGAATACACCGTAGGCTAGCTTCTGGTAGTGAGGGTACCTCTGCTTTTTTGGTGTTAGTACCTCGCTGAGGTAGTAAATTGGTCGCTGGACCCCGTGGGTCTTGCCTTCTTCGGGTCGTTCGACCACGACTACGGTGCTGACCACCTGATGTGTGGCTGCTATGTACAGCAGCAGGGGCTCGCGCTCCTTTGGCGTGACCAAAACGGGCGAGGTGGAGAGGAGCCGCTTGAGGCTTTCGAATGCGTCGTTGGCTTCTGGTGTCCACTCAAACTTGTCTGCTTTACGCAGTAGCTGGTAGATTGGTAGGGCCTTCTCGCCCATACGGCTGATGAACCTGCTTAGAGCCGCTACTCGCCCTGCGAGCTGCTGGACGCCCTTGAGATTTTTCGGCTTCTCCATCGCCATGATGGCTTTGATTTTCTTCGGGTTCGCCTCGATCCCTCGTTGAGAGATGAAGTACCCGAGCAGCTGACCTGATGGGACGCCGAAGGCGCACTTTTCGGGATTGAGCTTGATCCTGTAGCGATCAAGGTTGTCGAATGTCTCGCGGAGATCGTCGATAAGTGTCCTTGCCTCCCTGGTTTTTATTACTATGTCGCCGACATAAACTTGGACGTTGCGACCAATCTGGTCTTTGAGGCAGGCCTGCATGCATCGCTGGTACGTGGCACCCGCGTTCTTTAGCCCGAAGGGCATTGTGTTGTAACAGAATACTCCGAACGGTGTAATAAACGCCGTTTTCTCCTGATCTTCGACCTTGAGCCGAATCTGGTTATAGCCTGAGTAGGCGTCGAGGAAGGAGAGTTTCTCGCAACCTGCCGTCGAATCGATAATCTGGTCGATCCGTGGAAGAGGGAAGTGGTCCTTTGGGCAATTATTTAGTGACGTGAAGTCCACACACATCCGCAGGATGTCCGTGTCCTTCTTCCGGACCATCACCGTGTTTGCAAGCCACTCGCTTTCTTTGATTTCCCTGATCAAGTCTGCAGCGAGTAGTCTATTGATTTCTTTGCCGATAGCTTCGGCTTGTGGCTCCGACAGTCTTCGGATGGACTGCCTGACTGGCTTGGTGTCTAGAAAGACATTGAGTGCATGCTCGGCGAATTCCCTGGGAACTCCTGGCATGTCCGAAGGACACCAGGCGAAGATTTCCCAGCGCTCACGGAGGAATTCGACGAGCGCGCCTTCCTATGCGGTGCTGAGGTCATTGGCGATCAAGGCCGTCTTGGAGGCATCCGTCGGATGGACCTGTACTTTCTTGGTGTTGACGATGGAGTCGAAGGACATGTCAGGTGCGTTCTGCCTTGTGACTGGGGGTAGCCCATTGTCCGTCACCTCGCGGAGCCTTACAAGCTCGTCTTGCTGCCGAAAGACTGGGAGATTTTGTTGAAATCCCTGTCGCATTGATCCGATCGGGTGAAGCTCCCATGGACTGTGATGACGCCCCTTGGTCCTGGCATCTTGAGTAGTAGGTATGCGTAGTGTGGGACGGCCAGGAACCTTGCGAATTCTACACGCCCCAGGATGGCGTGGTATTGCGACGACCAGTCCACCACTTCGAATTCGAGTCGCTCCTGTCGAAAGTTGTCCGGCTTCCCGAAGATGACGTCGAGTCCTATTTTGCCCAGGGGGAATATGCCCTTTCCTGGGACAATGCCGTGGAACGTTGTGTCTGATTGTTCTAGGCTGCATTGTGGGATCCGCACAGCTGCTAGGGTGCTTGCGAACATTAGGTTGATGCCGCTGCCGCCGTCCATGAAGACGCGACTCATCTCGAAGCCTCCGATCTGCGCCTCCAGCACCAGGGCAGCATGACCTGGGCGAGGGATCTGGCAAGGGTGATCTGCGCGAGTGAACGTGATGCAGGACTCCGATCCGCTGAGGTACTCAGGGATTGCAGGCGGAGTTGCCACGGACAAGTTGATTTGTCGGGTGATTTTCTTCTGCACCCTGTTCGTGGGGCGTCCCTTCTGGATCATATTTAGTGCTCCCTTTGGTGGGGGGTATCCGACCCCGGCGTTGTTTTGCGCTGGTGCGGCTGGTTGGTTTGGGCCTCCAATAGGTGGCGCTGGAGGAGCTCCGTGTGCTATTTCACCTGGCGCAGGTGCATTTCCGAACGCAGGGATTGGGGCTTGTTGCCTCATCTGCACCATGCTTTCGCTAAGTTTCTGGAACTCGCGGCAGTCCTTGAGCATGTGGCTGGCTTTCTTTTTTCCATCCTGTTTGTCGATGTAGAAGTGGATGGTGCATGGACCCGAAAGTTTGTCGAATGATGAGGGTCCGTTGTCGCGGTCACGGCGTTGCCACGACTGCGTTGGTCGTCTGTTGTCGCAGAAGTTTCCGCCGCGGTATCCTCCGTTGTTGCGGCTGTTGTCGTTGCGGCGGTCGGCGTAGCCGGCCGCGACCATGTCGGTTCCATCGTGGTCCTCATAGACGCGCGATCTCCTCTTGCTGAGACGTTCACGTCTTAGGCCGTAGTCGTCCTCTTCATCTGATTGCGCCCGCTGGATACAATCTTTGCCGTCTGCCCAACTGTTGGCAATTTCCATGAGGTGGTCGAGTGTCTTGGGCTTGACACGCCCAAGTTCCTCCTTGAAATCTTGGCGTTTGACGCCGTCCCTGAAGGCGTCGATGGCCCTCTCCTCGGAGATATGTGCTGCGGAGTTCTTGGTGGTAGACCACCGTAATATGTATGAGCGAATAGATTCCCCCGTTCTCTGAGTGCAGGCTCGCAACTCTTCGATTGAGGCGGGCCTCTTGCTGGTGCCCTTGAAATTTCGGATGAAGCTGTAAGCTAGCTCCTCCCAACTTCGGATGGATCTTGATGATAGGCTGCTGAGCCAGGCCCGCGTCGCGCCTGTCAGCTGCAGCTGGAGGCATTGCATGGCGGTTTCTTTGTTACCGCCGTGTAGCTTGACGGATGACAGATGATCGTTGAGCCAAGATTTTGGATCTTGCGTGCCGTTGAACTTCGGAGTATCCGAAGGAAGCTTGAAATTGCGTGGCATCTGTGTTCGCCGAACAGATCTGCTGAAGCATCGAGCTCCACAGAGTTCTCCTTCGTCTTCATCCATCTCGGACTCATACGAGCATGCACGTTTGGCTCGCGCTTTGTCGATTTTGCGCTGTGTGAGTGCGTCTCTGGCGTCGTAGTCGCGTTTATGGCGATGCGAGCTCTTCTTCCTTCGAGGAAGGTCGTGCTCCTCCTCCTCTTCGGATGAAGGGGTGGGGCTCCGGTCGCGCCTGACCGGAGCTTTCTTCTTTGGCTCCGCAGGAGCGTCTTCGTGGAGCACAGCTCCGACGAGTCCGAGTCTGGTGAGTGCGGACTTATGCATGGCTCTTTTCGGGTCCCCTTCCGGAGGTTGGTGGGCCGCGAGATACGCAGTGGCTGCCATGATCGCAGCTTGCGGTGTCTTCGGGATGATGTTGCCGTCGGCATCCATATCCATGAACGATGTGTGGAGAGTTCGGGTCACATCACGGCGTTCCTTGGGGTCCATGTTCTCCACCCTCGAGCGGTGCTTGTTTCCCTGGTTTTTGTTTGTGCTAGAGCCAGGCGCTATGGCGGAGAGCGCAGCTCATCGCGCGCTGGACTCGGAGGCTGCTTGCTTGCGCTTTGTCAAGCGTCTCCTGCATCTTGACTTGCTTCTTGTGCTCCTCGATGAGGAGGTAGTGGTATGCCATCAGTAGATCACGTGGGGAGTCCACAGGTAGGACTATGTCGCCTGCGACGGCACGGCGTGCCTGGACCCATCCTTCTTTGCTAAGTTGGATGACGTGGCCGTTGTTTTCCCCTTCGGGTGGGGGTGACTGGCTTCTTCTGTTCCCGCCGTTTCCGCCGTTTCTGTCCTGCGGGTTAGGGTTTGTGTTGGACGGCGGGTTGGGCATTTGTTGCTCCTGGATAACTGCGGCGCATTGGTAGCGCTCGTAGATTGGTCCGCTGCTGCCGCAGCTTTCGGATCCGGAACCGTAGGTCCCTTCATCTGAAGGAGGATCGTACAGATCGGAGTTGCAGCTGCTGCTGTCGTAGAACTCGTCTGTCGATGATGGCGTGCACAGCACGGGGTGCGGAGCCCACGAGGCGGGCCTAATTGATGGCACGGGCACCCGCTCAGGAAGGCGGAGGGTGCCAGTTTGTCCCACCTGGAAGCAGAAACTCCCGAACAAAATTTCGAGTCCGTCGCCTACGGGCTCGAAATCCTTCATGGTGGCCGGCGAGTGGGCGGTGAAGTCGAAAGCGCCGAAGAGGAGGTGATTCTCCATCGCCACAGAGTTTTAGATCGATCGGGTCGGAACCGTCACGATCGCACAATCAGCAGCCCTGATTCCCACAGACGGCGCCAATTGACGAGGTTTGATCTCGTCAATGCCCATTGTTATGGACTTGGGTTTTGGAGAAGACGGGGATGCTGGATATCGTGGCACGGTTAACAGACAAGCAACCAGGGGACACGAGATTTACCCAGGTTCAGGCCCCCGGAGGGAAAACCCTACTCCTGCTTGTGTGCTCTTGATTACGGCGGAACCGAAGGTTACAGGGTGCACAGATTCGATCTGGCGTGGAGGTGTGTGCGAAAGTATGAGTCGAGAGATCTAGGACGTGCCCTCCTGGCCTTTATATAGACTTAGGCAGGTCCCGGGCATAGTCCTAGTCGGTTACAGGTTCTAGGGTTTTACCCCTTTGAATTTCCTATCTACGCTAGTCTTGTTCTCCAAGGATCCGAAGGCGTCATGGGCCTTGGCCACCCAAAAATCTTCATGGGCCAGCGTGTATCTGCTGTGGGCCTTCCTTGGGCTAAACCAGGTGTGCTGATGTCACGTACCCGTAGGGTATAACCATGTTAGTGTCGGCGAGGGCAGGCGTGGTCGGAGGCGAGCTCCCCGACAAGATTTCAGACGAACACCGACGGAACAAGATGGTGAAATTCGCCCCAACTCGTACTCCCCTAGTCTCTGCGTTCTTCCCAGATGGTCTACAAGCTATGGCGCTTCTCCTCGTCCACTTCACGGCCTCCAGGACGAACTCTATCGACGGCGAGGCATGGTTCCGGTGAGCTAGGATTTCGGCCCCATTCGAAACAGAGATGATAAGGAGGGAATGTGGATAGGGATGAGGGAGGGTGTCGCGGTAGCCTTCTTATCCCCCTTTGGAACGACGGCATGCATCTCGATGCACGGATGACGACGACGACGGCCCCCCGGCGGCGGCGGACTCCTCCAGCGAGCCGCCTGTGTGCGTGAGGATGACGATGACATCACTTTTGCAGAAAACCCCCTAGCGATTCCTTCAGCTCAACCCACAGTCCTTCTTCGATCCCACCCGTCAGCCAGAGGGAAGAACAGGCTGGGCTGGCTGCTGGGCCTTTGTGGGCTGCATGTGAGCGACAGATAGGAAGGAAGGAAGTTGGGCCACGGTCAGAAAATGTTTTCTTATCTATTTTTATTTTCTGCTTTACTATTTTACTTTTCAGATTTGTATTTTAATATTTGGTTTGAACTTTATTTTATAAAATTTATTTGCTGGATACTTGCAGCAACAATTTGTATTAATTGAGAGAGTTCTTTTGTGAACCTTTTTGATAAATGTTTTTATATTTCTTTTATTTTATTTATATGAATCCTTTTTAATATTTTGTAGAAGCCTTTGTTATTAATTTTTATTTCTATAATCAACCATGGCTTAATTATATGATATTTACTTATTTGTTTATAAAGCTTAATTCTAGTTAGATCATAGTTTGGATGGAAATTTTTATATAATGATCCTATGTCATTATTTGATGTATGAGATACAAAAGAATTAATATGGTTAATATTACTCTTCATGGATTTAAGAAATAGCAATGTGTATATTCTATTAGAATTAACACAGAAGTTAAGGTTTGAATTGTAAGTTTAGGGATTTTGATTTACTTATTTTCTTTTGTAGAAGTGAGTAAAGATTTAATAGCTAAAACACATTGTCTTTATGTTTATGATCATTAATGATACCACTATTTAAAATAGAAAGTTATTAACTAGAATGTCTGATGGAAAAGAATTGATAAAGATATTCGTAAGCACATATAGTTATGATAATTGGAATTGACAGAGATGTGCTTAAGTGATTTATTATATAAACTATTCTTATAAAACATTGTGGAAATATTATGATTTATCCCATAAATGAGATGGATATTAAACTTGATTATGGATTTAGGTTTTAGTGTTTACCAAGAATTCCTATCCTCCATAATTCATATTTCTGGACTTCTAATTAAGGAATTCCTTTCCTAGATATATTACTTATTCCTATCAAGCATCATGGTTAACATGATGAGCTTTGCTTCACAAGAATATTTTTATCCACCCTTTATTCTTCTAAACCTATTTACAAACCCCATGAGCTTGCCACTAAAGCATTTCATAATCTTTCATCTATCCTGACTTGGGTTATATCAACTACTCTTTTGTGGATAATTCCCCAATTCAACAAGTAGCTATTTCTAGCTCCATTCCTATTCTTCCATAATTATCCACCTACTAATATTACTTCAGCAGATGTATTTATAATTAGATATACATCAAATCCTACTTCACCTCAAGGGTTAACTCTTTTTCCAGAGGAAAATACTAACTCTATAATTCCATGCTGCTCTAACATTATTTTAATCATACAATCTTATCTTTACTTGACTCCAATATCTCATATTGAAGTTTAATCACGTTTTACCCACCAATGTCACTTATACTTGATATAAGCATTCAAACTTGGTGATCCAAGCATGATCATTATAATCCTTTGATCCCTTATGGTTTAGGTTTCTAATGAGCTAGTCAAGGCTTCATCAATGCAACACTACAGTTGTATTATAATTATCTTCTTAATATCTCTAGTGGATTGGGGAATGTTATTCATGGACTATTCGTACTTACTACAATAGGATTACTCCTGATAACTATCTTCAATGTTTACCCCTATGATATACTTTTTCACCATATAATTATATAATCTAAATAACTCTTCTATTCATTCAGGAGTGATTTAACTCCCCCAATAATCCTATTGATCTTATTTACTTCCAACACTCCCATCTTATAGATGATATCAAATCTATCATTACTACTTACCTCTTCTTACTATTTTCTTTATAAGATTTAAGTGAATACCTTGATATGGACAAGAGTTGATAGGTTAAGAATTAGTGAATCAATGGTTGATTACTCAACATTGACGAACCATAAATATAAGGATATGATTCCACAGAGATGGTAAGGATTGATATGGAGGGAAAGATAGGGGGTGAATGGTCTTGGTTTAGTTTCCTTCCTAACTAAAAAGTTAGGGTGAAGTGTTACCATGTTTCTCATGCTAGAATGGATAAGGATTGAATATGTCAATAGTTGGTTATTACATTATTGTTACTTGGTATTCATGAGTTATTGTAATGAATACTAGGATATGATTACTTAAGGCTCAATTATAAACCATTAAGTAATGTCTTAGGGTTTAACTTTTATTACATTTGATCTACTCTTAGATCAAATCTCCTTTACCCAAAATAAGGTTTTAGCAAAGGTCATTATGAATCTTATCACAATCAACTTGATGATCTCCTTTAATTCCATCAAGTTGAGAGAGGATTGAATCCCTTTGACAAGTTTTATTCAAAAGCGCGGAAATTATTCGGATTTTCTATGCATGAATGCAATGCACACATCTGGGTCCAGCTTATTTCTAAGCTCTAATACTGGGATGTTACACTTATGATGTTGCAGGTTACTCTGATGAGGATTAGGGTTATGAGTCTACACTCAACATGCTTGCCTGTGGCACATTAAGATGAAGACTTTACATTATTTACTTATGTTTTTGGACTCTTGTACTAGCCTTTGGCTATGGAGTTGTAAAAGACTATGTTTATCTCTGGATTGACGATGTAATAAGGACCTTTGTATCTGTGTACTTCATCTTAAACTGTGGATGCTAGCATTGATCCAGGGACTGGCATTGGAATCACAGAGACCTTTACCTTATAAAGGTGGGGTTTTACACATGTTGTCATGGGGAACGTTTTCAACACTTGTACATATTTATACAGTTTATATCATGATCTTTTGTTTATGGATGTCGGTGGTGTGAAATAAAAGGGGAGCTTGTAAGTCCATGGAGTATCATATATGTGTTAGAGAAACGCCTGGGAGGCTAGCCTAAGCCATGCCTAATCATGGTGCAAACTTACAGCATAACCATAGTGAGCAATCTATGAAGCATCTTCAGAAAAAAATATATAAAAAAAGAGAAAAGAAAAAAGATAAAAAAGCACCATGCTCATGGTAAATAAAAAGATCGCTGAGATGCTCATTGTTTTAGTGTTTCCCAAAATAGTTCTAGAAATAGTATCTTCTAGGAAAGGACCTAATGAACCACTCGCATCTAGCACAGTAGAAGTAACATCATGAGTATCAGAAGCAATTTCAAATTCAGTAGTAGTAGCAGTGTGTGTAGCATGTGTATGTGGTGGTGGTGTATGATACGTCGGAAACGTATCTATAATTTTTGATGTTCCATGCTTGTTTAGTATCTACTTTGATTTGCTTTGTCCACACTTTGAAGTGCTTTTCATATGTTTTCTGGTACTAAGCTATTGACAAGTTGCCACAATGCTAGTTGCCTTTTTTTTGCTGTTTTTGGTTCCAGAAAAGCTAGTAAGGAAATATTCTCAGAATTGGACGGGACAAAAGCCAAAGCCAATATTTCATCAAGGAGAACACGAAGTCCAAAGGAGAGACGTAGGGGCGCCACAGGGCAGCCGCACCCCCACGCGCGGGCCCACCCTAGGCCGCTCCTGGGCAGGGTGTGGGCCCCCTGGCCGCCTCCCAGCCTCGCCTCTTCTCCTATAAGAAGCCCCCGATGCCTAACCCTTAGCATTGATGACCCACAAGTATAGGGGATCGCAACAGTCTTCGCGGGTAGTATTACCCAATTTATTTATTCGACACAAGGGGAGCCAAAGAATACTTGCAAGCCTTAACAACTGAGTTGTCAATTCAGCTGCAACAGCAAAGCAACAACAGCAGTAAAACAGGAGCAACAGTAATAGTAGTAGCAAACAGTAGGATATGAGCGCGGTAGGCATAGGGATGGATGGACGGGAGTTGCATGGACGAGTCTAAACATGTAACTTCAAGATCTAGGGCATTACAGATAAATAAGAACAAGCATCCAAGTACTAAACAATCATAGGCATGTGCTTCATATAAAGTCATGTGTGCTCGCAATGAGATCTTGCACAACATCTTTTGTCCAGCTAGCCCATGGCAACGTGACCTCTAGGGAACTACTGGCAATTAAGGTGCTCCTTTTAATAGAGCACCGGAGCAAAGCATTAACACTCCGTGAACACATGTGATCCTCACACCACAGCCATCCCATACGGTTGTCCCAATTTCTGTCACTTCAGGGCCTTTGGATCCGGACAATGATATGTGTACACAATTTGCAGATAAGATCACAAACAAAACTATCATAATGATTCAATAATAAGTTCAGATCAGAGATCATGGCACTCGGGCCCTAGTGACAAGCATTAAGCATAACAAGTTGCAACAAAGTCAAATAGCACTAATAGAGATACTAGGCACTATGCCCTAAAAATCTTATTCGATTACAAGATAGAAATCATCCATTCCCTACCATCTCCATAGCCTACAATGGGGGATTACTCACTCATGGATGAGGGAAACATCAATTGTTGATGGACAGGCGTTGGTGATGACGATGGCGATGATCCTCTCCAAATTTCCCGTCCCGGCAGGGTGCCAGAACGGAGTTTCTGGATTCGAATCTTGGTTTCTGGTGGTGGCGGCGCAGCGGAACTCTTTCTAGAAAAACATCGAACCCCCCTCGGTTTTTAGGTCAAGGGGTAAATTATAGGCGAAGAGGAAGCCCGAGGGGTGCCTGGGATGGCCGCACCCCCTAGGCGTGGTCTGGGCCCAACCGCGCCTGGCAGGGGTGTGGCCCCCCTAGGCCTCCACTCCGTCTCATCTTCTGGCTCCGTGGATCTTCTGGTGAAATAGGATTTTCGGCATATTTTCCGGGATTTTTCCTGATAGTTGATTTTCTACACAAAAACTAGACACCAAGGTAATTCTGCTGAAAACAGCGTCAGTCCGTGGTAGTTGTATCCAAATCACACAAGTTTAGAGGAGAAACAATAGCAAAAGTGATCGGGAAAGTAGATACGTTTTGGACGTATCAACTCCCCCAATCTTAGCTTATTGCTTGTCCTCAAGAAATTCAGTTGAAAACTGAGTGCGATAAAAGAACTTTCACGAACACATTTGCTTCATATGATGTATATATTCTCAGCACAGGAGTAGATGCTTAAACCATTCATAATAAGAAGCATGCAACCTAGTCTACTCAATAGTCATTGCAAGCTATGAAGATAAACCAACTCAATAATAATAAGTATCATGGAACATAAACATAAGCAACATTGCAATGCTCATAGTAAGGTATGATAGAGTGGTATCTCTCTTTCCTTTGTTTGTAGAGCACAATATAAATTCCAAGGCACCTCTGAAGTTCAAGTGAAGACTATAAGTAAAGATATCAGAGATATAAGCATCAAAGTCATGACATAATTAACCAAGTTTTGAGACAAACACAAGAATGATAACTATTCTCTCAAGAAGGTGCTCATAGAATAAGTGGTGACTCAACAAGGAAGTGAAAAGGTTTTGAAAAGTTTGAAAGGCTTCCAAATGCTGAAAGTAAGGTACTCATTAGCTTTGAGCTCTCATTGCCCCTATCATAGGCATATTTATATGGTTAAGGTGAAAGTGAGGTCCAATCTGAGTTATATGCTTGACAAACCATAAACTGGAAATCCCAAGTCCCTTGAGTACGAGGGCCGCTACGCATGCTACTCAACTTTGGTTACCTGCAAGTTCTTGTCATTGTACATACATGCATATCATAGAGAACCGCCAACAGGGTACGCCTTGCACATGATACAGGAGGTATCCCGTGATCAAAATGACAAGGCAAGCAGACAATGGGCATCTCAACGATCTTTTTATTTACTATGTGCATAGCTTTTTATTGAGGATGCTTCACAGAATGCTCATTATGGTGATGCTGCAAGTTTCCACCATGATTAGGCATGGCATAGGCTAGCGGCCTAGGCGTTTCTCTAACACATATATATACTCCATGAACTCACAAGATCCCATTTTATTTCACACCATCGACATCTGCAAACAAAAGAGCAAGATATCAACTGGGTAGGTATCCATAAGTATTGAAAGCGTTCCCTATGACAACATGATTCTGCTAACTCCCAACCTATAATTTGCAAGCATATAACTTTCATGGACATGTCACAATGGTTCAGGATTGTTAAGTGCAAGAAATAAAGTGTGCCATCAAGTTCGTGAGAGCTTTACTAACTAACTTTCTCAAAACAGTCAAAAAATTTATTTGGAAGAAAACAAGGCATATAGAATATGCACTGAAATAGCAAATGATGCTAATATGTAGGTATGGTGGACACTATTGGCAATATTGGTTTTGGGGAGTTGGAAACACAAGTAGAGCTCATACTCAGTGCAAGTGAAGAATAGCAATAGATAGGGAGCGACAAACGAGAGCGCAATAATTGTCATAATCATCCTTGCAACAAAACAGGACTAATTATGGCATGAAAGTGATATAAGAACTCTGAGGAAAAATAAATCATAGAGGCTTACTAACTGTTGTTTAGTCATATGCATGCATGAGCATGTGCCAAGTCGATTCACATGAAACATTCAGAGGAGGATACCACAATATCATACCAAAATATGAATAAAACAATGCAAGAAAACATTCATATGACATGCTACAAACTATTAGCAAGCTGGAGCTAATCACAGACAAGCAACAACTACTAAGCATCCATTAGTAACATACTCCTTACAATGAACATACTAAGCATGCTCATAATGATGAGTATATGTACAAAAATGAAAACAAATAGAGTTCGTTACCAGCCTCTTACCACACCTCAAGTTGTCTTAATCTTCATTATTGCCCTTCACTTGTGTGACTTGAATAATAACATGAAACCAAAATCCACTAAGGATGGCTGAAACCTGCAAAGAACTCACAAAATCAAAGAAGAACAACAAATATTTTTGGTGTTTTCAATTTTTTAAAACAAGCAAATAAAGCAAAATCTTTTTGGATTTTTCTTTAAGGCAAACCAAAGCAAAGAAACAAACCAAGAGAAACAACAAAAATATTTTTGGTATTTTTGTGTTTTGAGAAAGCAGAAACAAAAACCAAAAAGAAAGCGAAACAATGGATATACAAAGAACCGACCGAACATGATATATAAATGAGTGTGATGTCGGTATACCTCCCCCAAGCTTAGGCTTTTGTCCTAAGTGGGGCTCAATCCCATGGTGCCTAAGTAGGTGCACCTCCATAGTACGACGAGGAGGCTCCCTCGTCCTGGTACGAGCTTGAGCACTCCCCTGTGTAGTATACAAAGGGGTCGTATGACGGCTCTTCCATTGATAGTGGCCATGGAAACCAAGAACGCGTAGCTTGTCATCCATCTCCTCCTTGGAGCGCGACAAAGGTCCCTGAGAAACACTGAACAAAGTGGTTTGGGGGAGAGGGATCTCTCTCTCTCTTCCCCGTCAATAAACAACATTCTTTAAACCAAGTTGAAAGGATCGTATGGGCACCTAGAGGGGGGCGGGTGAATAGGTGCTACTTCAAATTTTCTTCTTTTTCAAATTAAGTTTTGACAAGAAAGGTAAATTCTCTAGATAATGCAACTAAGGTGAATTTACCTATATGACAAACAAGCACTAGCTAACACAACACTAAGAACGAACAAGTAAGTAAAGTGCGGTAAAGGATAGAAGTAACCAAAGTGGTAGACGTGGAGACATAAGGATTTGTTTCCCGTAGTTCCTTCCTTTTGAGGGGAAGTACGTCTACGTTTGGAGAGCGGGTGGTTTCAAACCACCAACGCCACGAGAGGCCTCCCTTGTTCTTCTATGAATCTCACCCCAACGGGATCGATCCACCTTCCACTATATCGGCAACCTTCGAGGTGGAAGCCGGCACCTTTACAACAAGTTCGGGGTACACATCCACAACTTAATTGGAGGCTCCCAAATACAAGCAAGCTGTCAAGACAATCAAAGACAAGCTTGTAAGAACCGAATCTAGAACTAGGGTTTCCAAAGAAAACACTAGAGCAATGGGGGGACCTCAAATGAATGAGGGGGAAATGAAGATCTCTTTTGGTGAAGTAGTAGATCAAGGCCTCCTCCTTCGATTCTCCAAAGATCAAAGACTTTGGATGGTGGAGTGAAGAGATCTTGGCGATTTGGTGGCTCAAAATGGAGGTAGTAGTCTTCAATGCAACGAGCACCTTGTCCCAAGGTAGGTGGAGGGGTATTTATAGCCTTCTGAGCAGATCTTACCGTTGAGCATTTATTGCAGCGGTAGTACCAGATTTCCAAGCGGTAGTACCGAAAAACACCGGTACTACCGGCCTGGTACCGGAAGTGCGTTGAACAAAGAACACAGGCCCAAGCCACCAGCGGTATCAAACTGTGGTGCTACCGCAAAGCAGTAGTACCGCCCCTGGGGCACGTTACTACCGGACGCATGCGGTAGTGTCGCATTTTGGTACCGCGAAGGGCAGTGACATTTGCCAACTTGCCAAAAACCCTCTGCCGTGCTAGGTACTAAAATGCGGTAGTACCGCATTTTGGTACCTAGGCGGGCAATAGCTTTTGGCAAATTGCAAAAAGCTTCTGCCGCGCTAGGTACTAAAATGTGGTACTACTGTATTTTGGTACCGGGGCGGGCAGTAGCTTTTGGAAACTTGAAAAAAGCTTCTTCCGTGCTAGGTAGTAAACTGCGGTACTACCGCTTTTTAGTACCTAGCATGGCAGAGGCATTTGGCAACTTGCCAAAACTTACTGCCACGCTAGGTAGTAAAAAACGGTACTACCGCTTTTTGGTACCTAGCCTGGCAGAAGGTTTTGGTCAGTTTGTCCAAACACACTTCCAAGCCTAGTAACAAATTCTAGTACACCCAATACACTACAAACCCCTTTTTGATACAACCTGTGGTACACTTGGCAAATAATTAGTCCGATATGTGTGTTGTTATAAACACCAAAATTACTAGGGATAGGAAATGCTCTTTTAGTCTCCCCCTTTTTGGTGTTTGATGACAACACATATTTGCATGATAATATTGTGATGACAAACAAGGTTTTGAAAAATAGAGATGGGGATCCCCCTAGATAAGTATAATCTATCCCCCTTCTATTTTACAAGCTACCTGGGAGTGTAAAGTCGCACTTAGAGCACATACCTTTGCATAATAAAGTGTGATGAGAAATATTGATAACGAATAGATAATATCATCACACACACCACATAAGATGGATCCATATGAGAGTACCCATACCACACAAATGATGGATCCATACGATAACCACATAGTCTCACCATACATAGCACAAATAGTTAGTTCACAAGATTCACACATAATAAGAGGCAAGCAAATAAAGTTCATAAGCGAATAAAAATCAATGGCAAGAACGAGCTTGTGACTTTTCCAACGCAAATCTCGCATGCCTAATGTGCAACTTCTCCCCCTTTGGCATCGAGACGCCAAAAAGGGACAAGAGCAACACTAACGTCCCGGATATCACTCGTCATCATCATCCCATGCATCCCAGGCATCATCATGAGTCGGCGGGGCACGAAAGGAGGAGGTGGCACCATCATCCCAGTGGTTGTGCTTGGAGATCCATTGGTCTTACAGGGTGATGTTGTTCTCAGAGCCCTTGGAGACGGTCAAACCTTGATCCTCCATCAATTCCTTCTGACGAGCACATGATTTCTTGGCATAGACATGAGCCTCATACATGCGCTTCTGATTGTCAACTTGGAAGCAAAATACTTTATTGAGCTTAGCCTCAATCCTCTTGGCCCAAGATGGTTGAGTAGGCTTGCAGCATGAGATCACAAAGTCAGCATCCTGGGCATCATCATCATCACCGGACCCCCTCCTCAAGTGGGTTCCCATCCTCATCAACAAGTTGACCATCCGCATTGCGAGGTTTGGGATGGGTCTTGATCAACAGATTCTTGTGCCGGTGAGTGACAAGGTGTTGAGAAGTAATGTCATGAGCAATCGATGGGCACTTGCTAAGAATGAGAGCCATGATATAGGGATCAAAAGGAGGCACCCTCCAAGTGTAGGTGGCACAGACCATCTCATTCCAAATAACATCCATCATATCCATTGGTTGGCAGGAATCACGGTGGTGAAAGGTGGTGATCATGAGATCCACCATGAATGCATGCATCTCATCAACATTTCCATCTCGGGGGGCAACTGTCTCACATAATATATGGTGCAAGATGTCATATGTGGGGAGAAGCCCCTTGATCTTCCCAGGAATACCATGCCCCCGGATGTACAGTGGAGCAAGAACATCCTTCTTCATGTGGCGATCATTGTTGTGACACCAAAAGCCAATAGGAGTGTCCTTTCCACGGTCCTCGTACCCAAGAATAGCCGCAAACTCAGCCAAGGTTGCTTGCTTGACAACGCCCTCGGTCATCCAGGTGATAGTCCGAGACTGATCCTTGGAGAAGTGAACGGTGTCATAAAACTGAGTAATGAGCATTGGGTCATAGTTGCACCGGAACTGCATAATGGGAAACAAGCCAATGTTTGTGAAAATCTCAAGGGCTTCACCAAAGTACTACAGGTTCTTCTTCACATGATTCATCTCAATCCAATTCTGAGGGACCACAAGCTTTTCATCCTTCATGAGTATCTCATGGAACACACGCTCTTGGAAATTCGTATAAAAGAGGCTATTTTTTCAAGCATGAGAGCGAGCAGCAACATATGGATTGACAGACCTCAAGGCATGAAACTCAACCTCAGACAAATCAGACACTAGCTTTTGCCCAGATGGCCTAGAACTTTGACTCTTGCGATGAATCGAGGGAGGAGGGGGAGGAGGAGCCTTACCACGGCCAGCACTTTGCTTAACTCCCCCTCCACGTCGACCACGAGTGGTTTTTAGCTTCAGACGGGTGCTAGGTTGAGGCATGATATCTTCTTCTGACTCTGTCTCGGGCTCAAACTCTGACTCATAGTCCTCGATCTCATGATGAGCTTTGGAGCGTTTGCGTGAACCCGAGACAAACATACGACGAAACTCAAGTTTTAGAGGAAATTTTGCTGTCAGTACTGGGCGGTAGTACCGGATCTCACGGGCAGTAGTACCGCACAGCGGTAGTACCGGAAAATATTTCCGGTACTACTGGTCATGCGACCATAGTGCAAATCTGGTATTATCGATCCATGGACGGGCAGCAAAATTTATACAAAACGAGAATGCCATCGGACAAGGAGTAATATCAGGTACCAAGCACACGGTACAACCTCAAAAACACTTGTTTTGACCAAGAATCAAAGTCCCCCTAGATTCAATGGAGAAAACATGTGAGAAGAAGAGAATGGCGGTAGTACCGGTGTCCATGGAGGTGGAGAATGAGGAGGAGCCCGCGAGGAGGCCGGATCTGGTGCAGATCCGGGGAAAGGAGGAGGGGGCAGGGCTCCAGCGGCGTTCTCTGCTCCGGCGGCGGAGGTGGTTAGGAGTGGAGATGGGGGAACAATGAGGCACTGAGAGGTGCCCCTCCCTGCTCTCCACCCTTAACCAAGACGCCGAGCGGTAGTACCGGGTGGACGAGCAGTAGTACCGCTAGGCGATACTACCGCACGTATAAACGGTAGTGCCGCGAGCCGGTAGTATTGCGGAAAACGACCAGTAGTACTGCACCTGGGAAGTGTCCAGAAAACGACCTGGAAACTGACCACTGAGCGGTAGTACCGCTAGTTTTTCACGGTAGTACCGTTTGATGGTAGTACCGCGAATTTGGACCGGTAGTACCATAACCACCAGAACAGAGAGCCAGGTATAAAGTGGAAGGTTCTTGTCCAGAGTAGATGAGTTTTGTCGAGGGATAAGAAAGTCTTGGGTTAAGAGAGTCACACTGATATGGACATATGCACTCTAAAAATGGGGAAAAACATATGAAGAGCCAAACGAGAGTGCATGACCGAAGAACAAACCCTATGCGAGAATGACAAACATGAGTAAGCACCAACCTCTCAAATGAGAGAGGGCGGTGGCCTAGGCCACCATATTTGAGTATACTCGGCTTGGCACCACGAAGATATATCTCGGGACCATTACCGAAACTCATCATTTAAGCTCACATATCACAAAATGATATTAAGAGGAGTGATTTTGATTGCTTTGGGCATAATGAGGGGGAGGGATAGTCCAATCAATTAGGACCGCACTCCACCTATATCCATGGCTACACCTAAACCAAATACGGTCAAGTCATAGGTGAGAACGCGAGATAATCAAGTCAAGCTCCTTGAAT
Organism: Avena sativa; assembly: GCA_916181665.1. Classification (NCBI taxonomy): domain Eukaryota; kingdom Viridiplantae; phylum Streptophyta; class Magnoliopsida; order Poales; family Poaceae; genus Avena; species Avena sativa. The sequence goes on along the minus strand of OV702283.1, from coordinate 145,380,976 downwards.
CTATGATATTTAGTTCATTCCTCAAATAGCAAAACCTCGCTTCATCAAGTGGCTTCGTGAAAATGTCGGCAAGTTGATCTTTGGTTGACACATATGATAGATCAATATCACCTCGAGCAACATGATCTCTAATCAAGTGATGGCGAATCTCAATATGCTTTATCCTTGTGTGATCCACCGGGTTGTAGGCAATCTTGATAGCACTTTCATTGTCACATAGAAGAGGCACTTTGTCACAATGGACACCGAATTCCTTTAAAGTTTGCCTCATCCATAGCAATTGGGTGCAAGCACTAGCAGCTTCCACATACTCGGCTTCGTCGGTGGAGAGAGATATACAATTTTGCTTCTTAGAAGACCAACATACCAAGGACCTACCAAGGAATTGGCAAGCCTCGAATGTTGATTTTATATCATCCTTATCACCTGCCCAATCCGAATCCGTGTATCCACAAAGAGCAAATGTTGACCCTCGAGGATACCAAAGACCATAAAATGGGGTATGAACTAAATATCGAAAGATTCTCTTGACCGCCATTAATTGGCTTTCTTTAGGAGCCGCTTGATATCTTGCACACACACCTACACTCAACACAATATCGGGTCTAGATGCACAAAGGTAAAGCAAAGAACCAATCATGGACCAGTATACCTTTTGATCCACATCTTTACCATTTGGAGTTTGTTCTAGATGAGTCTTTGTAGCCATGGGAGTAGGAGCTCCATTTAAATCTTGCATATTGAATCTCTTGAGCATATCTTGAGTATACTTGGCTTGTTTGAAGAATGTCCCTCCTCTAACTTGCTTGATCTCAAAACTAATAAATACTCTCAACTCCCCCATCATAGACATCCGGAACCTACTAGTCATAAGCTTTGAGAATTCATCATTAAAAGCTTTGTTAGATGAGCCAAAGATAATATCATCAACATATATTTGGCATACAAAAAGCTCCCCATTGACCTTCTTAGTAAAAAGAGTGGGATCGATTTTCCCAACCTCAAATCCACGGTCAAATAAAAACTCTCTAAGGTGCTCATACCACATGTGTGGGGCTTGTTTGAGCCCATAGAGTGCCTTATCGAGTTTGTAGACATGGTTTGGGAAGTTGGGATCCTCAAATCCTGGGGTTGCTTTACATATACGACCTCATTTAATGGACCATTAAGAAATGCACTTTCTACATCCATTTGTTGCAATTTAAAGTTATGATGTGCCGCATAAGCAAGAAGGATACAAATGGACTCAAGGCGAGCCACGGGTGCATAAGTCTCTCCATAATCAATGCCTTCAATTTGAGAGAATCCTTGTGCAACCAATCTTGCCTTGTTCCTTACTATAATTCCATGCTCATCTTGCTTGTTCTTGAATATCCACTTCGTTCCTATAATATTGCGGCAATCCTTTGGCTTCTCAACTAACTTCCATACTTTGTTTCTCTCAATGTTGTTGAGCTCTTTGTGCATAGCTTCCAACCAATCCGAATCTTTAAGATCTTCCCACACTTTCTTTGGTTCAATCATGGAGATGTGTGTTTAGTGCTCACTGAACCTCTTCAATTGTGCTCTTGTGGAAATGCCTTTCCTTAGGTCACCAACCACATTTTGTAGAGAGTGGTCTCTTAATTCCAACATTCTATCCTTTCTAGCTTCACGACGAGCGTGTATCTCCTCGTTGTTTATTGGGGGACCCTCTTCATCATTTTGGTCCTCGTCTTGACCATCAACTTGACCTTGATCATCACGGGAATCATTCTCTTCATTAAGAGGCAAATATTGACCTTGGTCTTGATCAAGCACTCTTCTAGCATCGATTTGAGATAGTCTCAAGGAAGTTTGTACGGATCTTCCTTGAACAATTGACTTTGCACCACTTGACATCCTGGAGAATGAATCAAGCTCCTCTTGACTAGATTTTTCACTTTGATCAACATGTTGAGGGTCCACATCTTGTCTTTGGCTTGAGTCATTGCCCTCCTCGGTGGATGGAGCTTGTTGACGTTGTGAAGATGATGGCTCCACTTGAATGGAGCATAGTTCTTCTCGATCCGCCATAAGGGGTTCCTCAATGGGGAAGATATATCCCACACCCATTCTTCCTATGGCATCCCGAGGCATTTCATCATCTGCATCATAAGCATCAACACACCCCCCTTGGGGACCATCATGTTCTTCGAAGGTCACACTACAAGATTCTATGACGGCTCCGGAGAGCTTATCATAGATTCTATAAGTGTGAGATTCGAGACCATAGCCAACAAAAATACCCTCTAATGCTTTAGACTCGAATTTGGACAAAATAACACCTTTTATGAGATAGAAACACTTACAACCGAACACCCAGAAGTAAGATATGTTGGGCTTGTTACCGGAAAGTATTTCATATGGAGTCTTGTTGATTTCTTTGCGGAGGTAGAGTCGGTTTGATGCATGGCAAGCGGTGGAGATGGCTTCGGCCCAAAAGTTGTATGGAGATTTAAACTCCGCCAACATGGTCCTAGCCATCTCAATAAGAGTCCGGTTATTCCTCTCTGCCACACCATTTTGTTGAGGGGTATATGCAGCGGAATATTGGTGTTTTATCCCCTCATCACTAAGGAAATCATTCAAGGTGTATTTCTTGAACTCGGTGCCGTTGTCACTTCTTATAATCAACACGGGAAGATTGTATTGACGTTGAACCATGTTTATGAAGTCGATGAAGGTCTTTTGGGTCTCACTTTTCAACTTGAAGAAATATACCCTGGAGCATCTTGAAAAGTCATCAACAATCACCAAACAATATTTCTTCCCACCAAGACTTGCATGATATGGAGGACCAAAGAGATCCACATGAAGGAGCTCCAAGATCTTGGTTGACTTGATGCGGTTCTTTGGCTTGTGGGGAGCATCATGCATTTTTCCTAGAACACAAGCCCTGCAAACACGATCTTTGGCAAAGGAAACATTTTATTTTAGTCCAATAATATGGCCCTCCTTGTGGAGACTTTGCAAAGTTCTCATATTGACATGGGATAGTTGGCGATGCCATAACCAACCCACATCGGCCTTTCCGAATAAGCACATCGCACTTGTAGTGGTTTTCCCCGAAAAGTCCACCACATACAAGTCATGTTCGACGTACCCAACGAAAGCGACCTTGAGAAACTTGCTCCACATGAGGACCACAATATCATTATCAATAAAGACGGCAAATCCCATCTTTCCAAGAGCACAGACTGAAAGTAAATTGTATCCAAGGGTCTCAACAAGCATGAAGTTCACGAGTGTAATGTCGTGAGGAACCACTACCTTGCCGAAACCAATTACCTTAGACTTTGACTTATCGGCATATGTCATGGTGATTTGATCATTTGGCTTTAAGTCCTTTACAATAGACGAGCTTCCGGTCATATGACTTGTGCAACCACTATCAAGCACCCACTTTGACCCTCTGGAAGCATAAGTCTACAAAAGATCAAGCTAATTTTTAGGTACCCATTTTTCAGTGGGCCCTCTTTTGTTAGCGACAAGGGTCTTGGGGACCCAAATAGACCAAGAAATATAACCATCATATGGGCCAACATATTGTGCATACAAATCACCATAATAATCACGCATAATAACATAGTGAGGGTTAACACTTCCCGTAAAGTCATCATGAGACATAGTTTTACCACTTGTGGTCTTACTATCCACAATGGTCTTGTTTCTCTCTTGTGTGGGCTTGGCCTTCTTCTTGTTGCTCTTCTTCTTGGCTTTGGAGACAAAGTCAATGTCCCCTTTCTCACCACTAGGCCTTTTCTTACTCAAAAGGTCATCAATGGACTTGTTTCCTTGTGGAAATGTGGCCTTGGCTAGCTCCCCCTTCAACCTAGCATTTTCTTTAAGAATAGTCGTACTACTAGAAGGAATGAAATTACTAGGTGAAGGAATATTGGTCAATTGAGTTTGAAGCGTTTTATAGAACTTTGTGAGAGACAAGAGTTCACTTTACAATGCCTTGTGAGCCTTGTCAAGTGAACTAAAGTCCTTGGCAAGTTTTTTATGAACCACACCAAACTCAATCTTGTCCTTTTTAGCCTTTTTATATTTAGAAATAGTATGATCACGTTCCTTGATGAGTATATTAACAATTACATCATTGGACTCACCAAGCCCTTCAAGTTTTAGTTCAAGAGACATTCTAGTCTCTTGTTCTTCTTCTAGAGCATTATTTAGGGCTTCTAGTTCAATCATGTGTTCATGCCCAAGTTTACATCTTAATCTAGAAGGTCTTGTGTGTGGGAAAGTTGATCTAAGATGCTCCCAAAATGTGTCTTGGCCTCCCCTTGTAAGTTAGTCACAAACTCATCAAAAGCAATTAATTCCCTTTTTACTTCAAGATACATCTCATCATCAATTTCATCATTAGCTAAGGGGGTGGAGTGAGATGATGAGGATACCTCCGTTCCTCTTGCCATAAGGCAAGTGACGTTCTTGTTGGGAGCATTCTCATTTGGAGAATCAAAGAGTGAGAATGTTGGAGTAGAAGTAGTGGCTAGAGCAGCCACACCACTTGATGTTTCTTCTTCCTCATCTTCATCATCTTCATTGTCGGAGGATAATTATTCATGAGTGATCAAAACAATTTTGCCTGACTTATTGTTGGTGGGATTCTTCTTGACGAAGGGTTTCTTGTAAGGAGCTTTGAGAGTTTTCTTCAACACAAGCTTACCCCCATGATCTTATCTCTTCTCATAGGGGAAACTTGCCACAAAGTGATAGCGGTCACCACAATTGAAGCAAGTTCTCAATCTAGTGGTATTTTCTCTTTTCCCATTTGGGTTGCTTCTTCATTGCATTTCCATCTTGGCCTTGGCGAGGTTCTTCCAAAAGTTCTTTGCATAGAAGGCCATATATTGACTATGCGAAATCTTGACATCATCGGGGTGGTCCATGGAGAGGCCTTCATCACTATCATCTTCATCCCCATGTTCCACAACTTTGGCCTTCAAAGCAACGTTGACAACATTGCTCATACCAAGGGCACGGGCACGGGCATCTTTGGCATTCTTGGTGGCAACCTTGAACAAGGCCATCTCTTGCATAACTTCATTGGAGGTCATGAGATGGTAGTTGTGTCTTCCTTGTAGGATCTTCAAGTCGGTGGGTTCAAAGGGCATGAGTGCACTCACATATTTCCTTTTTATCCAAGCATCATCCACATGTGAGGCACCCACATTTCTAAAAGCGGTGGCGGTGCTCTTGAGCCTACGGTACATGTCTTCATGATTTTCACCTTCCTTCATGTAGAAGCCTTCGACTTCATTGCTTAGTGCATCATACCGGTTCCTCCTCATGCTCTCATTACCAATAAACAACACCGTGAGAGCATCCCAAGCTTCCTTGGCGATGCTGAGGTGCTCAATGTATGGGTAATCCTTTGTACCCAATCCTTGTTGAATCATGTGCAAAGTGGTGGCATTGAGTTGACTATTGACAACTTCTCTTCTTGTCAAGTTGTTTGGATCCCCAATATAGAGTCCTTGTTCGATGATGTTCCAAAGTTCAATGCAAGAGCTACGTACATGAGTTTTCATTAGAGATTGCCATTGAGCAAAAGTAGTAGATGCTTCAAGCTTAGGTGGGTCAAATCTATTGTTTACATGAGGGTGAGGGATTGGAGGGTCGGGAGAGTACCATGAATCACGGTGCTCACCTTTCCCACCATCATTTTGTGTGGAGGAATTAGTGTTGTCTTGTTTACCCCCCACTTCCATACCCTCGGGTGATACCGGAGTATTACCTTTGGGTACCACAAATGAAGGATCCTCTTGAGGAGAAGGGGATGATGAGCCATCCTTATCTTTAACAAGTTGCTCAAGTAACTTGTGCAATTGTTTGATCTCGTTGCCCAAGGTGGAGCTCAATCTTGTTTCCAAGTTATTGAGATCATCCATGGTCACCGAGTGGATAGACTCACCATCACCTTCCCCTACTTTTCTACCCATATACTCTTAGGCGGTAAAGCCCGAATAAAGAGCCGAGGCTCTGATACCAATTGAAAGGATTGTATGGGCACCTAGAGGGGGGGGTGAATAGGTGCTACTTCAAATTTTCTTCTTTTTCAAATTAAGGTTTGACAAGAAAGGTAAATTATCTAGATAATGCAACTAAGGTGAATTTACCTATATGACAAACAAGCACCAGATAACACAACACTAGGAAAGAACAAGTAAGTAAAGTGCGGTAAAGGATAGAAGTAACCAAAGTGGTGGACGCGGAGACACAAGGATTTGTTTCCCATAGTTCCTTCCTTTTGAGGGGAAGTACGTCTATGTTTGGAGAGGGGGTGGTTTCAAACCACCAACGCCACGAGAGGCCTCCCTTGTTCTCTGATGAATCTCACCCCAACGGGATCGATCCACCTTCCACTATATCGACAACCTTTGAGTTGGAAGCCGGCACCTTTACAACAAGTTCAGGGCACACATCCACAACTTAATTGGAGGCTCCCAAATACAAGCAAGCTGTCAAGACAATCAAAGCCAAGCTTGTAAGAACCGAATCTAGAACTAGGGTTTCCAAAGAAAACACTAGAGCAATGGGGGGCCCTCAAATGAATGAGGGGGAAATGAAGATCTCTTTTGGTGAACTAGAAGATCAAGGCCTCCTTCTTTGATTCTCCAAAGATCAAAGACTTTGGATGGTGGAGTGAAGAGATCTTGGTGACTTGGTGGCTCAAAATGGAGGTAGTAGTCTTCAATGCAACGAGCACCTTGTCCCAAGGTAGGTGGAGGGGTATTTATAGCCTTCTGAGCAGATCTGACCGTTGAGCATTTATTGCAGTGGTAGTACCTGATTTCCAAGCGGTAGTACCGGAAAACACCAGTACTACCGGCCTAGTAACAGAAGTGCGTTGAACAAAGCACACATGCCCCAGCCACCAGCGGTATCAAATTTTGGTGCTACCGCAAAGCGGTAGTACCGCCCCTGGGGCACGGTACTACCGGACGCATGCACTAGTGCCGCATTTTGGTACCACGGAGGGCAGTGACATTTGCCAACTTGCCAAAAAACCCTCTGCCATGCTAGGTACTAAAAAGCGGTACTACCGCATTTTGTCACCTAGGCGGGCAGTAGCTTTTGGCAACTTGCAAAAAGCTTCTACCGCACTAGGTACTAAAATGCGGTACTACCGCATTTTGGTACCGGGTCGGGCAGTAGTTTTTGGCAACTTGCGACAAGCTTCTGCCGTGCTAGGTACTAAAATGCGGTACTACCTATTTTTAGTACCTAGAATGGCAGAGGCATTTGGCAACTTGCCAAAACCAACTGCCACGCTAGGTAGTAAAAAGCGGTACTACCGCTTTTTGTTACCTATCCTGGCAGAAGGTTTTGGGCAGTTTGTCCAAACACACTGCTAAGCCTAGTAGCAAATTCTAGTACACCCAATACACTACAAACCCCTTTTTGATACAACCTGTGGTACACTTGGCAAATAATTAGTCCGATATGTGTGTTTTTATAAACACCAAAATCACTAGGGATAGGAAATGCTCTTTCACAAGTTCTCAAGGGTAGAGCTAGTGGTTACAAAGTGATGTGCCTTCATGGTAGAAAGATCAAGCCTGTGAGGGGCCAAAACTATATTATTTTGATCAACAGCAAGGTCCAAGGCAGTAGCAACACGTGTAACAATAATTCCCCCATAAATGGGTACCTTAGCAGTTAAGCGACGAGCAATGAGAGAACCAAGATTGTACTTAGTTTCATTGTTGAGGACAGCAGCTAAGAATGCCAAATGATAGTTGGAAATATTACTAGTGTTCTCCCTACCAAGAACACTAGTGGCAAGATATTAAGCAAAGTACCTGATGGCTGGGAGTTGAATATTTCTTATCTTTCCACGTTGAGCTCTACGGTCATCATCATTGGTTATCCCGCAGTAGAGCTCCAAAAAATCAGCGGGTTGAGCTGGAATCTTCTTTGCTGACCCAGCTGTACCAAGTCTCAGGGCCTCAAAAAATTTCTTCAATGTCATATTATAAGACCTGCCATAAATTTTGAAAGAAACATTTTGCTTGAACATGCTGTTAGTAAAGGAGAAGCTCTCCACAAATGTTTTAGTGAGCGTAGCATATTGCATGCTCTCATCCTGCATATGGCTTGTTAGTCCAGCCCTCCGAACCAAGGTTGTAAAATCATCAAGAATCCCAGCAGCCCGCAAAAAGGTTGGGCAAGGAAAGGAGGAAGGGTGAGCATCCCCCTCATCTCCCTTGTTGCCAAATCGCGGAGTAATGAGATCCTCATTGTATGAGGGCCTGGCTTGGGAGGATGATCTTGAAGGCCTTTCCCTCCTAGGTGCATCACCCTCAAATATCTCTCCAAATGTGTGGTTGTCCATGACCACTCTTTTCTGAAATTTTTAGACAAACATCAAACCAAGTGATTTCCAAGTTGATAAATGATGAGAAACTACTAAAGGAACTTGCTATTGGGCTACACATGCATCAAAATGAAATCTCTAAGCATAGAACAAGCATGCAAGATCACACAACCTGTCACCTATAGCAGCAAAATACTCAACATACAATCTATCAATCACAAATCTAATTGGACAAGTGGAGGAGGCACATACCAAGGAGTAATCTCTCCAAAAATCAACAACAAAGATGGGCTGAGAGAGGAGATCGAAAATCGCAAGCAAGAACAGCAGGAACTCGAGCTTGAGCAAGTTTTTTGGTGTTTTTCGGGAGAGAAAAAGAAGATGGATGGGAGGAGACACTTTGGAGGGGCCCAGGTGGTCCACACCCCACCCAGGTGCCACCTATAGGGGGTCCGCACCCACTAGGGGTGTGGGTGCCTGGGGTGGCCCCCTGGGTCACTCCAGGTGTCCCTCTGCCCCTTTTTTCGAGGAAAATTTTATTTTGAATTTTTTGGGATTTTTCGGGAAAATTTATTTTTGGCCAATTTTCAGGGTATGAAAATTGATTTTCTCGCAGAAACAGTTTTTTTAGAAGAAGCAAAAACAAACCAAAAGCCAAAATACAGAAGTTCTAAGACACTCTAACAAGCAAGCAACTAACAAAACCAAATCTAGCAAAAGAAATGGCAAAGACTAGGAAGGAGAAAAATAAAAGAAAGCAAGTATAACCACAAGGAAAACATTATTTTGTTCGTTAAAATCCTTTTGTTAATAAGGTGGATCAAGTCTTGTTACCAAAACAATCTTATATGAAACAAAACTTTGCATTCCACAAGGTGATTATGTTACCTCATACTTGATAGCAATGGTCCCAATCATAATAGTTTCAAAATTTTCTTATGTAATGGGACAATATATTTCTCCAACCTTGATGCTCTCAATATTTTGAATGGAATTCAGGCAATAGCTTCTAGCAACCTTCTTGGGGAAATAAGCAGTATGCTCTTTGTCATTAATATTGAATGTTACTTTCCCTTGATTACAATTGATTACAGCACCTGCAGTATTAAGAAAAGGTCTCCCAAGAATAATAGACATATTATCATCTTCAGGCATCTCAAGCACAACAAAATCAGTTAAAACCAAGCAATTATGAGCCACTTGAACAGGAACATCCTCACATATACCAACAGGAATAGTAGTTGACTGATCAACCATTTGCAAAGATATATCAGTTGGTATCAAATTTTCTAGCTGGAGTCTCTTGTAGAGAGAAAAAGGCATAACACTAACTCTAGCTCCCAGATCACATAAAGCAGTTCTAACATAATTATTCTTAATAGAGCAAGGAATAGTTGGTATACCTGGATCACCAAGTTTCTTTGGAACCTTACCATTGAAGGAATAATTATCAAGCAAAGTGGAAATCTCCTCATTAGGAATCTTCCTTTTATTAGAAACAATATCCTTCATATACTTTGAATAAGGAGGCAACTTAATAGCATCAGTCAAAGGAATTTGCAAAAATAAAGATTTCATCAACTCACAAAACTTGTTGTAGTGTTCTTCCTCATTTGACTTGTGTTTCTTACCTAGAAAAGGCATAGGTTTCTGCACCCAAGGTTCTCTCTCACTACCATGTTTCTTAGCAATAAAATCTTCCTTAGTGTATGTAAGATCCCTCCTTTGTAAAGGAAAGGATCCCTGTGATTGCAATACTAGTCCCTGGATCAATGCTAGCATCCACAGTTTAAGATGAAGTACATAGAAACAAAGGTCATTATTACATATCATTCCAGAGACAAACATAGTATTTTACAACTCCATGGCCACATGCCTAATACAAGAGTTCAAATATATAATAAGATAAATAAGTCTTCATCTTCATGTGCCACAGGCAAGCATGTTGATTGTAGACTCATGACTCCTAATCATCATCAGAATATCCCGCAACATCACAAGTTACAGCCACAGTGGGTCAATACATTGGAATAGTATTGGCAAGTGATACCTTAGAAGAATATTGGTGGACTAAATACTATATGAATTTTGGCTAAGTGTAGCTTAGGCTTGCTTTGCTTAAAATAGGTTTTGCCTATCAGCTGAAAACACTAAGTTTTTCTTTGTCAAAATATTTTCCCAAGGAACCACCAATAGACATTGGGGTCCTTCACCCTTGTTCAACCACAGGTTTTACTTAGAAATTGGGATGAGGAGATTCTTGATAGCTTCCATGTCTTGATGCTCAAGTTGTCCAATACCAGGGACATGGCTAAGTACTTAGATTATTCCATCTGTAGAGGTTGTGCACTTTCCCCACAAGACATGATTTTCACCAAGACAGGACCTTTCAGAAGCCTTCCCTTAGACCAAATGGACGCCCTCCAACCTATCAATCCCACTACCACCAACTGTCCAAATGGCTAAGTTATTGCAACCTATATGATCCAGGCAGATCCCATATTGCCAAGTGGCTGCACTAGAAGCTTCTTAACATATGGCATCTCAAATCCCTTTGTTCCTGGGTGGCTTTCCACAAGTGAGATACACAAGGTGAACCATATAAATGGGCCTTGTGTAACCACTCAACATAAACCATTCCTTCCATTCCACCCAGGTGTTTCATTCACTTATTTGTTTTATTAAGCAAAACACAAGTCCAAAGACTTAGAAATATTTTATCATAGCATGAATATTTTACCACCCTTGGTTTCTACTAGCTAGGCTAAGCATGGCATAGATAAACATCTTAACTTAGAAATTTCTAGCAATTCTACAACTACTAGGATTTCCCAAGCATAGCATATAAAGACCAAAATTTATTCATGCAAGTCTAGCAAAAATATTTCTAATGCATATTTGAAAAACATAGGAATAAAATCATGAAGCACCACTTGCCTTGGTAGTTTGGATAGTAGCTACAATCCTCACAATCACAATCACTATTTGCACCAAAATCTACACATAAAATGATAGCACCAAATCACATACAAAATAGATACAAGCAAAAATATATGGATGCATGCAATATGATATGTGATGATTTTCTATACCAAACATGACAAGTGCATAGAACTGATTCATAAACAAGTTCAAAACTTGCCAAACAAGCTTTATTTGAACATTGAAACATTTCTGAAATAAATTATATACACAAAATAGACCTACACATGTTTCTGTAAAAAAACCATTTTAACAGAAACAAAACATTAAACACTTTGCATATATGGAAAGGGCTCTCTATCCTGATTCCATTGATATAAAATTTGTCAAATTTGAACGTGGGAATCAAAAGTTATGATTAAAACAAAATCAAACATCTAATAGATTCAAATCAGAAATTTAAAACGAGGAACATGCCACGCGGCGTTATCTTACTGGCTGTTACCGCTTCACTCAGGATCATGCTTCCGCACCGTCGGATCAAGTTAGATCCAACGCGCCAGATCAAAAGAAAACGGTTCGCTCCCGTTCTAATCTACGCCCTACGATATAGATCTAACGGTGGCCGACGCTTTGACCAAGAAGTGGCGGCGCGAATGGTCGCTGGCGGCGGCGGCGCCTCTACCGGCAACGCTCTGGTGATTCTAGAGGGGTCTAAGGATTGAGCAGTGGCTTACCGAACTCGTGGAATCACGAGGAAGCTCAAGGTGTTGTTGGCGTGGGCGGGGGTGTGCTGCAGAGGCTGCTGGGGCTCGTCGGAGTTGGAGGCAGCGTCGGGTTTGCACGGACGACGACGAAGACGACGCTACTGGCCACCCTAGCACAAACCAAGGGTATCAGCGGGTGCACAATGCTTAGGCGAACCTGATAGGGTCAAGTAGGAGGCGCGGGGCTGTCGGCTTTTACCTTAATCGCTCGCCGGAGTTGGAGACGGCGTCAGATGCCCACGGTACTCGTCAAAGCCGACGCTCTAGATCACAAGCGGATGAACAAAGAGGATCAGGAGGTGCGCAAAGATCAGAGGATCATTCCTGGGTGAACAAGGAGTAGGCGCGAGCACTAGGCTTACCGGAATACCTCGCCGGAGTGGATTCTGTCTACGGCGGTGTAAGGGCAAATACTGGCAGCCTGATGGCGCTTCTGGATATCTTTTGTTGGGGGAAATGGCCGCGAGGGGGAGAGGTTTAAGTAGCCGGAGCTGGGCGTAGAGTTACTCGGCGAATCAACGGCATTTACTCGTGCAATCAACGGCAGTGACGCGGGGGAGGTAACGGCGGAGGGCTCAGTCGTGGGCGAGGTTTGGGGACAAAGCTGACGAGGCAAGTGGGTCCGGGGCGTCAGTGAGAGGGGTGTGTTCGCGCGGGTGAGAAACAGAGGAGAGGAGGGAATCCCGGGTGGGCTGCTTCACTAGTTGGGCTGAAATGGTGGCGCCAGGCCCATCTAGGTTTTAAACTTCATTTTCTTTTTCTGGGTTGATTTTCAGGAATCAAAATCAAATAAAACCAAAACCATTTGAATTCAAATATTTTCCAGGATTTTTGTAGAGTGCAACATTCATATTTCTGGGCATAAAAACATGTGGTCTCTCTGTACAAGCTTGGTTCTTTTGATAAAATAAAATAAACAGTGACATTGCACTTGGTTTGATCAAGTTTTGAATTTGGTTTTCAAAATCCATATTTGTTTTGTAAATTTTGGTTTATGCTCTAGCAATCAAGCAAAACAATCTGAGAGTAACAAGGTTTGATTCATGAACAACAATCTCTCAATGGAGAGTAGCATTTGATTTAATGCTGATCACATAAAATAATGAGCCCATATGCTCCTGTTTTTGAATTGATTTTTGAAATGAACTCTACATGATCATGGATGCATGGATGATATGCAAGAGTTTTGAAACATGATTTTAGGGATTTTACAGTTTACCTAGTGTTCTTAGTGTGCTTCTCAGGTTCTTCCTCACCTTCCTCGTTATCAGGAGCATCATTATTACCATTACCACTCTTAGTTTCATCATCAGAGACAGATATACTATTAGGATCTACAGCAGGTTCAAGTGGTTCCTCAACTATCTTGTGTTTCTTTTTATTTCTCTTACAAGGACTACCACTACTTTCACCTTGTTGAGAATCCTGCCGAATTCTTTTAGGGTGTCCTTCAGGATATAAAGGATCTTGAGTAGCTATACCACTCCTAGTTCTAATTCCATAAGCATGTTTATCTCCTGAGGCATTAACTAGTATATCCTTTTGTACCTTAGCAAGTTGATCAAGTTGGATTTGAACCATTTGAAAGTGTTTACAAAGCATTTTAATATCATTAGAAGTTCTTTCCACGATATATTTTAACTCTTTAATATCTCTAGAGTTTTCCAATAAATGATTCTGAACTTGTTTATTAAAATTACCTTGCTTAACAATAAAAATGTCAAGTTCTTCTAAGCATTGATCAGGAGGCTTACCATAGGGAATATCACCTTCATCAAAGTGTTGGAGAGAGTGTACCTCAATAGTGGATGAGTGGGGAATTGGCTTACATAATTCTTCTATAGGAGGTAGATTCTTCACATCTTCAGCTCTAATACCTTTCTCCTTTAGACATTTCTTAGCTTCCTTCATCACTTCATCATTTAATGCAATAACTCCCCTCTTCTTTGGTGTTGGTATTGGAACTGGTTTAGGCACAACTGGTTCAGGAGTAATAGTCTCGGGTGTATTTAGCTCAATTGAAGTCCAATCATCATAATTCTTGCTTATCTTAGCCATTAATTCTTCAGCATCTGTAGGAGTTCTTTTCCTAAAAATACAATCAGCAAAGCTATCTAGGTATGTCCTAGAATCATCAGTTAGTCCATTATAATAAATATCAAGAAGCTCATTTTTAGGTAATGGACATCCAGGATGTGCATGAATCAAGGCACAGAACCTTGTCCATGACTCAGGCAATTTCTATTCTTATCCCTGTTTAAAATCAAAAAGTCTCTGCAAAAGCAGCATGTCTAGCACTGGGAGGAAAATATTTTTGGAAGAAAGAAGCAATCAAACAATCAGGGCTATCAAAGGAACTAGGAGGTAATCTATTAAACCAAGCCCTAGCTTCTCCCTTTAGTGAAAAAAGGAAGATCTTAGTAACAAAGTACTTGCGCATCTTAAAATCATCAGAGAATAAAGCACTCATAGTAGAAAGCTCATTCATATGAGCCACAACACTCTCATTTTTAGTCCCACAAAAAGGTTCTTTCTCAACAATGTCTAAATAGGATAAATCAAGAGAGAAATCATAATCTTTATCTTTAATATCTATGAGAGAAGTGGCAAACTTAGGATCAGAGGACAGTTTAGGAATAAGTGTACGTCTAGGTAGGAGACTCTTAATAGCACTAGTACCATGTGTGTTTCGGCACTTCAACAAATTCATCAGTGAACTCAATGTAACCATCATAAATATCATAACTCTCCCTAGACTCACGTGAGCTAAAAGGTGTAACAGTGTCTTCACTAGGAGTTTTGGTATTCCCTAGACCAGCCATAGTAGCATCTAGGAAAGGACCTAATGAACCACTCGCATCAAGCACAGTAGAAGTAACATCATGAGCATCAAAAGCAGTTTCAGACTCAGCAGTAGTAGCAGTGTGTGTAGCATGAGTATGTGGTGGTGGTGTAACAAGCTTACTTATAACAGACGACGAATCAAGAGAAACAGAGATGTTTAGGACTGTACCTCTTCTTGTAGTGGATGGTAAAATAGGAAAATTTCCATCACGAGACATTCCCATGATGAAAGGAGTAGCTGTGAACAATAATATATCCAAGTGAACTTACAAATAAAGCTATGCTCCCCGGCAACGGTGCCAGAAAATAGTCTTGATGACCCACAAGTATAGGGGATCACAACAATCTTCGCGGGTAGTATTACCCAATTTATTGATTCGACACAAGGGGAGCCAAAAAATACTTGCAAGCCTTAACAACTGAGTTGTCAATTCAGATGCACCTGGAAATAGTTCTTGCTAACAAAAGTTTATCAGTAGCAACAGCAGCAGTAAAACAGGAGCAACAGTAACAGTAGTAGCAAACAGTAGGATATGAACGCGGTAGGCATAGGGATGGATGGATGGGCGTTGCATGGACGAGTATAAACATGTAACTTCAAGATCTAGGGCATTGCAGATAAATAAGAACAAGCATCCAAGTACTAAACAATCATAGGCATGTGCTCCATATATAGTCATGTGTGCTCGCAAAAAGAACTTGCACAACATCTTTTGTCCAGCCAGCCCGTGGCAGCGGGGCCTCTAGGGAACTACTGGCAATTAAGGTGCTCCTTTTAATAGATCACCAGAGCAAAGCATTAACACTCCATGAACACATGTGATCCTCACACCACAGCCATCCCCTCCGGTTGTCGCGATTTCTGTCACTTCGGGGCCTTTGGATCCGGACAATGATATGTGTACACAACTTGCAGATAAGATCACAAACAATACTATCATAATGATTCAATAATAAGTTCAGATCTGAGATCATGGCACTCGGGCCCTAGTGGCAAGCATTAAGCACAACAAGTTGCAACAAAGTCAAATAGCACTAATAGAGATACTAGGAACTATGCCTTAACAATCTTATTCGATTACAAGATAGAACTCATCCAATCCCTACCATCCCTATAGCCTACAGTGGGGGATTACTCACTCATGGATGAGGGAAGCATCGATGGTTGATGGAGAGGTTTTGGTGATGACGATGGCGATGATCCTGTCCAAATTCCCCGTCCCGGCAGGGTGCCAGAATGGAGTTTCTGGATCCGAATCTTGGTTTCTGGTTGTGGCGGCGCAGCGGAACTCTTTCTGGAAAAACGTTGAACCACCCTCGGTTTTTAGGTCAAGGGGTAACTTATATGCGAAGAGGGAGCCCGAGGGGGTTCCTGGGGTGGCCGCACCCCCTAGGCGCGGGCTGGGCCCACCTGCTCCTGGCAGGGGTGTGGGCCCCCAGGCCTCCACTCCGTCTCGTCTTCTAGCTCCGTTGATCTTCTAGTGAAAAAGGATTTTTGGCATATTTTCCTGGATATTTCCTGATAGTTGATTTTCTACACAAAAACTAGACACCAAGGTAATTCTGCTGAAACAGCGTCAGTCGGTGTTAGTTGTATCCAAATCACACAAGTTTAGAGGAGAAACAATAGAAAAAGTGATCGGGAAAGTAGATACGATTTGGACATATCAATCACCCGATCAATATTCCACGAAACCGTCTGTAGCCGCCCCCACCATCGTCCCTAGATCGGGGAGGATCTGAAGCTCTTCCCGACACCTTGCCGGAGGGGAGATCATCCTGGAGGCCTTCTTCTTCATTATGCCAGCCTCCGGTATGAAGCGTGAGTAGTTGCACCTTGGACTACGAGTCCATGTAGTAGCCAGATGGTTGTATCTCCTGCTTGTGCTTTCATGTCTAGATCTTGTGAGCTCCGTTCATGATCAGGATCTCATCTATTTGTAATCATGCATATTGTGTTTGCAGGGATCTAATGGATATTGAGATTACTATGTCAGATTGATTAATGGTTTTCTATTATTGATTCTATCATGTCTGTGTTGTTTGTGATCTTACATGCTCTCCGTTGTTAGTAGCTATCTTGGCCGAGTAGTTGCTAGTGACTCCAAGAGGGGGTAGTTATGCTCGATAGTGGGTTCATGCCTCTATTTAATCAAGGGAAGTGGCAAAAATCTCTAAGGTTGTAGATGTGTTGTTGCCACTAGGGATAAAACAATGGTCTCTTGTTCATGGAACAAGTGGATTGTTTACCTTACACACTTTGCTTAAAGTAGTTGTCTGTTGCTTGCAACTTAATACTAGAGGGGGTTCGGATGATAACCCAAAGGTGGGATTCTAGTCATAGATGCAGTTGGATGGCGGTCTATGTATATTGTTGTATTGCCCAATCGAAT
The DNA here is from genome assembly GCA_916181665.1 of Avena sativa. Taxonomy (NCBI): domain Eukaryota; kingdom Viridiplantae; phylum Streptophyta; class Magnoliopsida; order Poales; family Poaceae; genus Avena; species Avena sativa. The sequence goes on along the minus strand of OV702283.1, from coordinate 145,363,700 downwards.
CTCATAGGATCTTTATGTCTAGTATTGCATTGTTATGCCTTGATCAGTCATGTCAATTTCCCAGGTGTAATTTGTTTACCCAGCATGCCATGTTTGTTTATCTAAGGAGAAAACCTCTAGTGAACTATGGACCCCGGTCCAATCTTTACCATTGATACATATTTCACTGTTACTGTTTACTTGCTGCAAACCTATTTTCACCTTCCACACCATACAGTTAATCCCGTGTTACAGCAACCGGTGAGATTGACAACCTCACTGTTAATTTGGGAAAAGTCTTGAGTATGTGTTATGCAGGTTTCCACGTTGCTTGCAACACCTTTGAGACGTTTCCTTCCTCCTACTGGTTTGATAACCTTGTTTTCTTACTGAGGGAAGACTTGTTTCTGTGCTGCATCATACCTTGCTCTTGGGGTTTCCTGACGAAGCTCTCCATGTTGACGCAGCGCCATCAAGATTTTCTGGCGCCGTTGCCGGGGAGGCTAAGGACGTCTTCACAAGGGGAGTCCTTCGCAACCTTTATCTTTACTTTGTTTTTGGTTTGCGTAGTTTCTTTTTCTTGGTTTTGTTTGCCTCTTTTTAGCAAAAACTCCAAAAAAATAGTTTAGTTTGGTTTGCTTTCTCTTATCAAAAACACAAAAAAATTAGTTCCTGCTCTAGCTGTTGTTGCTGCTATTTTTGGCTTGCTCCACTTTTGCAAAAATGAACACTTCTAGGAACACCAAGTTGTGTGACTTCACTAGCACAAATAACAATGATTTCCTTAGCACTCATATTGCTCCACCTGCTCCTGATGTTACCTTTTATGAAATTAGGCCTGCTTTGTTGAATCTTGTGATGAGAGAGCAATTTTCCGGTGCTAGTTCTAATGATGCGGCTACCCATCTCAATAACTTTGTTGAACTTTGTGAGATGCAAAATTATAAGGATGTAGATGGAGATATTATTAAGCTCAAGTTGTTTCCTTTCTCTTTGAGAGAAAAAGCTAAAGAATGGTTGCTATCCTTGCCTACAAATAGTATTGATTCTTGGATTAAGTGCAAAGATGCTTTTATTGGGAAGTACTACCCTCCTGCTAAGATTATATCTATGAGAAGTGATATTATGAAATTTTAAAAAATTGATAATGAACATGTTGCTCAAGCTTGGGAAAGAATGAAATCTTTGGTTAAGAATTGTCCCACTCATGAACTTACTGCTTGGATGATTATCCAGACTTTTTATGTAGGTTTGAACTTATCTTCAAGAAACTTGTTTGATTCAGCTGCTGGAGGTACCTTTATGACCATCACCTTGGGTGCTGCAACAAAACTCCTTGATAATATGATGGTTAACTATTCTGAATGGCACACTGAGAGAGCTCCACATGGTTAGAAGGTAAATTCTGTTGAAGAAACCTCCTCTTTGAGTGATAAGATTGATGTTATTATGGCTATGATTGTTAATGGGAAAGCTCCTTTAGATCCAAATAATGTTACCTTAGCCTCTTTGGTTGCTCAAGAAGAGAAAGTTGATGTGAACTTCATTAGAAACAACAATTTCAACAATAATGCGTATAGGAATAATTTTGATAGTAACAACAATTATAGGCCTTATCCTCCTAATAATGGCAATACCTATGGAAACTACTACAACAATGCTAGAAGTGCCCCCTCTAAACTTGAAGTCATGCTCAAAGACTTTATTAGTAAACAAACCATTTTCAACAACACCATGGAGGAAAACCTTTTAAATGTTGAGAAAAATATTTCCTCTTTGTCTGAAGCACAGTCCTCTTTGATTAATAAAATGGATGCTAAACCTGAAACCATGGAAAATACCTTTGCTGCTACTCATGAAATACAAGTTACTATTGATGAAAATGTTAGACTGTTAGCCCAACTTCATGCTAAGTGGGAAAGGGAAGCTGAAATTGATAGAAACAATAGTGTGTGCACCATCACCACTAATATGGATGCCACTAAACCACAAGAAGTCCCTATTCCTCCTCCTACAATGCCTAAGGCCAATGAGTCTACTGCTAGTGATGCTAAGTTTGATTTTGATCTTGATGGTTGCAATATTTCTGAAGTGATTTTGTTCCTGCAAAAACTTGCTAGAAGTCCTGATGCTAGTGATATGCATGTTGCTTTCACCAAACACATTACAGATGCTCTTGTTAAGATTAAGGAAGAGATGTTAAAACACAAAGCTTCTATTACTAGGAAAGTAGAAGATAGTTGGGAACCCATTATTAATATGCAAGTGAATGGCTTTGATCTCAAAGCTTCATGTGATCTTGGTTCTAGTGTCTCTATTATGCCTAGGAAGATTTATGAAATGCTTGATTTGCCACCTTTGGAAGATTGTTATTTGGATGTCCCACTTAATGATAATTCTAAGAAGAAACTCCTGGTGAGTGTTAATGATGTTCTCATTATGGTTAACAATGCTTATGTCCCTGTTGATTTCTATGTTTTGGATGTTGAATACATTGCTTCTTGTCCTATTACTTTGGGAAGACCTTTTCTTAGAATTGTTGGTGCCATCATTGATATGAAAGAAGGCACCATTAAATATCAATTTCCATTCAAGAAAGGTATTCAACACTTCCCTATGAGGAGAGAGAAGTTGCCTTTTGCTCCTCCTTTGAAAGCAAGGTTTGATGTTAATGCTTCCTCATTTGAAAATACTTGATTTATTGCTTCTTGTGCCTAAGTTACAGGCGTTAAAGAAAAGTACTTGTTGGGAGATAACCTGTAACATCCCAAAAATATTAAACTAGAATCATCAAACTCTAATCATCAAAATTTAGGATTAACAAAAACTTTTCTTAATAAAAATATGAAGGCATGCATATATATGTAAGCATGAAAATTTGGATTCTTTTGAATTGCCAGGATTGTGTGTTTCCTTGCTTGTAAAAGGATGCTTAGGTGAAATAAACATCATCTAAACAATCCCCGCACTTTTCCTAAAGACAAATAAATCAAAACAAACAAAATAAGGGAATGGTCACTTTGGCCAATTTAACTCCCATGCCTACTTTGGCTGTCTCTAACTTTCAGAACTTAACAGAAACTTGTTTGGATCTTTGCACCCCTTGATATTACTCATAACAAAGTATCAAGGCCCACATTGTGATCATCCAGAAACATTCAAATGCATAGTTTAAATGACAGTTTAAAATTGAATCTATATCATATGGGAAGATCCCACTTTTTCAAAAACCACTCAAACAAGCTCAACTTTCAAAACCCAAGCATCTACAGACTCACCAGCACATGCCTAGCACACCCACCAAAAATCTTTTCAAAATTCAAAACTTGAATTAAAGCGGCCATTTCATCAAACACCTTGCAGATTCAAATCAACAAAATCACAAACACTATTTTGAGCATTGTTTTGGCCTAACTTGTTCCCTCCCTGGTTGCAACTAGTCTTTAGTAGATCATCTAGCTCATTTGTAAACATCTAGCACCACTGTGAGCTTGCCTTGCCATCAATGGTGAGCAGGCCGAGCCTCACCATGCCACCCCATTGTCGCCGGCCAGCTAGCAGCAACCCTAGCCTTGCCAACCTTGTCTGGGAGGTAGCCAGCACCTCACCGCCACTCACTGTCCCCTCCCCAAGCCAGTGCAAGCCGTGGACCACCAGGAACGCCGCGCGCCCAGTGCCACTGCGACATGTCGAGCCCGCCCCAGAGCGTCGCACCCGGCACGCGTGCACACTCTGCCCCTCGACCACAGCCCTGCCCACCGCTTCGCCATGATCCCAGGAGACCGCCAGACATGCCCATTTCACCGCCCGTACCCCGTAGCCACCGCTCGCCGTCGAAGACGCTGCCTCTGCCTCGCAGAGCATCGAGCATTATAGACCGTTTGCCACCGCCCCTACACACGCATTAAATCCATAGAGCATCGCCAGGAGACCACCAATCGATCGCCACCCTTGGCCATGCCTCTAGCAGCTCGTAGCCATGTTGCCACCGTCGCCTGCCCATCCCGTTCGGCCTCACCGTCGAGCCTATAAATAGAGGCCTCCCCCGCTCAAACTCTTCACACCATCTCACTCCCCTCTCCTCACTGATCGTTCCACCCTGTTCTCGGAGCAATGCGAGCGGCGCATCGCCGGAATTTGGCCGGAGCCCGCCGCTGCTGGAGAAAAAGGGAGCTAGCGATTGGAGCCGCCCCAGGAGAAGCTGCCGGTACCAGGAGGTTCGCCGTCGTCGACTTCGTCGTTCGCCCGCCGCGCCGACCCTCGCTTGAGCCCCGGTGAGCCCCCGACGACCCCCACCTACCGCGTTAGGTTTCTGTCTCGCCGGCGCCGCACGACGTGGACGATGAGTAGCAGCCGTTCGATTAGACTTAGATCGTGCGGATGAGAATGCCCCATACCACTTCGCGTTAAAGAGCCACTGACTGGTGGAACCCCTTGTCAGTTGAGCCCCGCGCCGCGAAGTGACACTGGGCTGGCCCATTAGCAGTTCCTGCGCAGCCCAGTCGTTTGAATTTAACTTTTTCCCTTTTAATTCAAACACAGTTCTGTACCTAGTTTCAAAAATCATCCCAGCTCGATTCAGTGAACCAAATTGAATGAAACCAATTTTGTTAGAAAGGTTTTGAAATGCTTAATCCAAGCCCGTTGGATTCAAATCATTTGAATCTATAGATCAACCTTGGTAAAAATAACAAGGCAGAACCTTTTCTGCATTCAATCATTTTTCAAATTTAAACCATAATAGCTTTTGAGTTGATTCCAACTCTCAAAAATCACATTTGATCATACCTTTCAGAATATATAAAATATATGAGTTTACTTACAGAAATAATGTTCAAGTAATAAAAGGATGCCACATAGGCATTTCTAGTCACTTTATTTAATTAAAATAAAAGGTTAAACCTTATTAAATTGTGACACCACTTTAAATCACATTCCCATGTACTGAAATGTGTGGTGATGACATGTGTCAACATGATCCCATGTTTGGTTTGGAGAATATTAAATCTTAAGTAGTTTTTCAATGAGTAGAAATTACTTTTCTAAAATTAAAAGCAATTAAACCAAGCTTTAATCTTATAATGTTAGTGATGATGCTAGATCATCTATAGGACCCTTTTGTGTGATGATTTAAAATAGTTAAGTATTGTTTGGTGATTGTGTACCTCGTATTTATTTATAGACGCTAGTACCGACCAAGGATACGAGGAAGAAGGAGGATACTACGAAGAAGAAGCCGAGGAGAACTTCAACCACTGCTCTGCACAAGGCAAGCTAACACTCGTAAGATACTCTACTTTAGCAAGCCTTACTAATCAAGTTGACCTATGCAAGCAAATACTTGCTTGTTACCATGCCAACTATATGCCTTAAGCATATGTGATCATACCCATTTGATAACCCCATTCCTAGTTTTACTTACAAGCTTTATACTTTATTTCTTTATCAAAGCTAGTACTTAGATCTTACTTAAGTGAATTGTAGATTCTAGAGAGATAATTGAAGGTTGCATAAAGAGCATAAAACTTGGCCTAAGCTAGATAATATTTATGTCATCCTAAGGCATGAGCTTGAACTTAGTTAAACTCCACTAGTTTACCACCCCTCATTAGTACTTACCCCCACTTGTAGATGCTAGTGCTAAGCATAAAAATTGATCAACTTAGATGGGAATACTTGGTGGAAAAATGGTTATGAGAACCTTGGAATGATGGATCATTCTATTGAGATGTTTTGACATGAGTTTCCGAACACCAGATGAGTTTGGTGATGAAAATGTTGAGGCATGAGCCTTAGCCCTTTATAAAACTGATGGTTGTTTGGATGCGATACCATTCCAATTTTACCGTACAACCACAATACCCGATAATTGGGTAGGGCTTGACTGGAAACTTATATACCTTAGTATTGGTTCCCTCACGGCCAAGGTCTGAGCTGAGGCTACCTTATGAAGATTGTCCACCTATGAAGTACCCAAGATGACAGTTGGTCATGGTTGGGAGGCCAAACTCACAGGAGAGGTGCTTATACTAGGGCGTGTAATTGAAAGGTTAGGATTGATTATCCGCATACTGAGTATGGTGAATTCAGGATTTGTTCCTGACGGATGTATCTAATGTTGTGGTGAAAGTGTACAATCTTTGAAGAGTGTCAAACTATTCGAATAGCCGCGTCCGTGGTTATGGACAGTTGGAGTGGCCATACTGTTCCCCCGTCAGATGTTTTCAAAATGACTTGTGAAATGGATTGATATTTTGACTTGACCACAACAGAGTTGTGATATGAAATATAGGTTCCCACTTAAGTGTTATAAAACTTCAACTAGCTTTCTTCATTTCTAAACTTAGTAGAGGTAAATCTGGCTTTTTGCAAAACAACCCTAGAGCTTAGTGTCCTACTACAAAAAACCCCTTCACTTATTAGTATTAGTTTGCGAGTACTTAAAGAGTACTCATGGCTTTGTCCCTGGCTATTCCCGTGGCCAGACAATGAAGAGGAATATCAGGAGAATGGACCCCAGGAAGGTTACGACAACTAGGATCATCTCCCATCGTCAGCATTGCCTGTGACCCCGAAGATGGAGCTTCGCCTACGCTACCGTTATTATTACGTATTCTGCTGCTTGAGTTGTATTAAGAACTGGATCATGAGATACTTATTTATGTAAGACCTTATGTATGGTTTGTAATGGATGATGTACTATGGTATCCAATTCTGTTATGTCTCGCAAAAATGGTAATCCTGGGATTGCGATGTATGGCATAACAGGCATCTGGGATTAAAAATCCGAGTGTTGACATAACCCAAGAGTTTACTTGAGTCTTGTAAGTTATTACTTCAATAATTACCTCTCCTTATCCTTTTTGTTTGCTTTTTGTGCCAAGAATGACCTCTAATGAGAGGGAAGTAAGATTTGGGGAGTTGCTGTCTCGAAACAGATTTCTGTCCCTCACCATACAAATTTGTGAGGAGTCTCTATATGTCGGATTGAGCTGAAAATATACGAATAAATCCCCCAGTATGTTATCTAGATTTCATTAGTTCAACACTTTTTGATTTGAGCAATAGGAGATCTTCTAAAAAATCGGTTTCTACCTGCTGGTCTATTTTGACAGATTTCTGCCATTATTTGCATTTGCTTCTTATTGATTCCTTTTTGGGTTCTTTTTGGGAAATTGAGCTTTTTTGAAGGAGTTGCTACAGTAGCTTGTGTTTTTAGTGAAATTTTTGCTGTTCTAAAGCTAAACCCAAGGGTCTATTATCTTTTGAATACACTAATGTTGCTAATGAAGATTGTGTGAAGTTTTGTATGAAGGAAAAATTTCAGGTGTAGAGAGAGAATGATGTAAGGAGATGAAGAATGGACAAAAGCTCAAGCTTGGGGATGCCACCCCGGTGTCACCCCAAGAAATATCCAAGAGGTACAAGCGTCAAAGCTTGGGTATGCCCAAGGCATCCCCTTCTTCATCAATAAAAAGCTCAGATCTTTCTAGACACTTCGTTTTTATTGTTTCATGCACTGTTGTGTTGCTCTTGGAGCGTCTCAGTTTTCGTTTGATTTGCTTAGTTTGTTTAGTTTGCTTGAATAAAGTAGTTTAGACCCCTATTCTCGCTGTGTTGTTTCAAATAAGTTGATTGGTGTTGGAAAGGAGTAGAAAGTTCTTGCTTGAAAGTGCAAGAGGAGCTTGCATTGACTGTGACTTAGACTTTAGCATGTCATCCTAGGTGTTGTTTTGACCTTATGCTTAGTGATTATTGCTGTAGCATGACTTTTTCCAAACAATTGGGATTGCTTAGTGTGCCTTGAAGGAATCATGTGTTGTTTTAGCATGCAAAAGCATAGTATTGTGGTATTCCTTTATTTTGGTTGACTTGGCACATGCTCACACCATGTTATGACTATGATCAAGTCACCATAGCCTCTATGATAATTTATTCTTTGACTTATAGTACCACTTTATGCTTTGATTAGTAATGTTTTGTCGCTCTGCATGATTATGGCCATTATTGCTCTCTTAGTTGGTTGCTCCTAGTCTTTTGCTAGCCTCCACTTGTATGAGTAAGCTCTACTCATGCTTCCAACTCCCAAGAAACCAAGTTATTCCAAAGTGTCCACTATAAATTCCTATGCATGGTGTGTTACACTATTCCAAGTATATTCTTGTTTTCATCTATCTTCCAATTAAAAAGTATTTTGTTATGTGAAAACTTAGTGATTAAAGCTCTCACGAACTTGATGGAACACTTTATATTCCTTGCCCCTAATAAACTTGAACCATTGTGTCATCTATGTTGTATATGCTTGCACTTATATGTTGGAATTAGCAGAACCATGTTTTCATGGGTAACGTTTTCAACATTGCACTTGTACTTTGTACACAGTTGATATCATGCTATTTTGTCTATGTATGTCGCCGGTGTGAAATAAAAAGGGAGCTTGTAAGTCCATGGAGTTATGTATTTTGTGTTAGAGAAACGCCTGGGCTGCTAGCCTAAGCCATTCCTAATCATGGTGGAAACTTTCAACATCACCATAATGAGCAATCTATGAAGGATCCTCAATAAAAACCTATGCAAATAGCAAATAAAAATATCTCCGAGATGCTCATTGTCTGCTTGCCTTGTCATTTTGGTTATGGGATAGCTCCTGTACCATGTGCAAGGGGTACCCCGTTGGCGGTTCTCTATGATACACATGTACTTACTATGACAAGAACTTACAGGTGGCGAAAGTTGAGTAGCATGAGGTGCGGCCCTCGTATTCAAGGGACATGAGATTGCCAACTTATACTTTGTCAAGCATATACTCCATAGTTTGTTCACTTTAACCTTAATCACTTCAAGATGCTTATGATAGGGGCAATGAGGGCTGAAAGCTAACAAGTACCATAATTTTTGGAAGCTCTTTTTGAAACATGAAATCCCTGCTTCCCTGTATGAAGGGCCTTTCTTCCACTATTATATTGAGTCTCCACTTTCTACCTTTAGGCACCAGTTAAGAGAGCATAGTTGCCATTCTTAGTTCTATGTGAAGTGGCCCAAAACTTATTGATTGATGCATATTGTTGATATTGCTTGTTCTTGTGCTATTTGTATCTAGTCACTCTTATGAACTTTGAAGGTGTCATATGCGTCTATTTGCTACTCCATGAGGGACAAGTTGAATGCCACTATGCCATGTTTTCTATATGTGAAACAAACAAACATTTTCCAATGCATGTTATTCGTGATCTTTGTTTGTAGCCTTTCATGTTGCATGCATAGTTACTTTGTCTTATTGTTAGAACTCCATCTTTCATGCACATGTTTAGAAATCTTTGATCCCATCTTTCAATGCTTGCAAATGGTTTGATCTTGGTTTTGATGGTGCATGTCACCTCAAAAATTATTCTTTTATCACTTACCTACTCGAGGACGAGCAGGAGTTAAGCTTGGGGATGCTTGATATGTCGGAAACGTATCTATAACTTTTGATGTTCCATGCTTGTTTAGTATCTACTTTGCTTTGCTTTGTCCACACTTTGAGGTTCTTTTCATATGTTTTTTGGTGCTACAGTGCCAGTTGCTTGTTTCTGCTATTTTTGATTCCAGAAAAACTAGTAAGGAAATATTTTTGGAATTGTACGGGACAAAAGCCAAAGTCAATATTTCACCGAGGAGAACACGGAGTCCAGAGGAGAGACAGAGGGGCGCCACAGGGCAGCCGCACCCCCAAGCGCGGACCCACCCTAGGCCGCGCCTGGGCAGGGTGTGGGCCCCCTGGCCACCTCCCAGCCTCGCCTCTTCGCCTATAAGAAGCCCCCGATGCCTAAACCCTAAGCACCCGATCAATATTCCACGAAACCATCTGTAGCCGCCGCCACCATCATCCCTAGATCAGGGGGGATCTGAAGCTCTTCCCGACACCCTGCTAGAGGGGAGATCATCCCAGAGGCCTTCTTCTTCATCATGCCAGCATCCGGTATGAAGCGTGAGTAGTTCCACCTTGGACTACGGGTCCATGTAGTAATGGTTGTATCTCCTCCTTGTGCTTTCATGTCTAGATCTTGTGAGCTCCGTTCATGATCAAGATCTCATCTATTTGTAATCATGCATGTTGTGTTTGCGGGGATCCGATGGATATTGAGATTACTATGTCAAATTGATTAATGGTTTTGTCTTATTGATTCTATCATGTCTGTGTTGTTTGTGATCTTGCATGCTCTTCGTTGTTAGTAGCTATCTTGGCCAAGTAGTTGCTAGTGACTCCAAGAGGGGGTATTTATGCTTGATAGTGGGTTCACGCCTCTATTTAATCAAGGGAAGTGACAGAAATCTCTAAGGTTGTAGATGTGTTGTTGCCACTAGCGAGAAAACAACGGTCTCTTGTTCATGGAACAAGTGGATTGTTTACCTTACACAGTTTGCTTAAAGCAGTTGTCTGTTGCTTGCAACTTAATACTGGAGGGGGTTCGGATGATAACCCAAAGGTGGACTTCTAGTCATAGATGCAGTTGGATGGCGGTCTATGTATCTTGTTGTATTGCCCAATCGAATCTCATAGGATTATGTCTAGTATTGCATTGTTACGCCTTGCTCAATCCTGTCAATTGCCCTGCTGTAATTTGTTTACCCAGCATGCCATGTTTGTTTATCTAAGGAGAACACCTCTAGTGAACTATGGACCCCGGTCCAATCTTTACCATTGATACATCTTCCACCGTTACTATTTACTTGCTGCAAACTCTTTTCACCTTCCACACCATACAGTTAATCCTTTGTTACAACAACCGGTGAGATTGACAACCTCATTGTTAGTTGGGGCAAAGTCTTGAGTTTGTGTTGTGTAGGTTTCCACGTTGCTTGCAACACCTTTGAGACGTTTCCTTCGTCCTACTGGTTCAATAACCTTGGTTTCTTACTGAGGGAAAAGACTTGCTGCTGTGCTGCATCATACCTTGCTCTTGGGGTTTCTCGACGAAGCGCTCCACGTTGATGCAGCGCCATCTGTGTAACAAGCTTACTTATAACAGGCGGTGAATCAAGAGCAACAAAGGTGTTTAGGACTGTACCTCTTCTTGTAGTGGATGGTAAAATAGGAAACTTTCCATCACGAGACTTCCCCTTGATGAAAGGAATAGCAGTGAACAATAATAGATCCAAGTGAACTTACAAATAAATCTATGCTCCCCGGCAACGGCATCATAAAATAGTCTTGATGACCCACAAGTATAGGGGATTGCAACAGTCTTCAAGGGTAGTATAACCCAATTTATTGATTTGACACAAGGGGAACCAAAGAATACTTATAAGCCATAATAACTGAGTTGTCAATTTAGCTTCACCTAGAAATAGTCTTGCTCATAGGAGTTTATCAGTAGCAACAGTTTTGTAGTAGCAATAGCAAAGTAACAACAGCAGTAAAATGAAGGCATTAGTAACAATAGTAGCAAACAGTAGGATATGCGTGTGGTAGGCATAGGGATGGATGGACGGGCATTGCATGGACAAGACTGAACATGTAACTTCAAGATCTAGGAAAATTGTAGATAAATAAGATAAAGCATCCAAGTACTAAACAATCATAGGCATGTGTTTCATATATAGTCATACGTGCTCGCAATGAGAACTTATACAACATCTTTTGTCAGCCCGTTGCAGCAGGCCTCAAGGAAATCTACTGTCAATTAAGGCACTCCTTTTAATAGAGCACCGGAGCAAAGCATTAACACTCCGTGAACACATGTGATCCTCATATCACAGCCATCCCCTCCGGCCATCCCAATTTCTGTTACTTCGGGGCCTTTGGATCCAGACAATGATATGTGTACACAACTTGTAGATAAGATCACAAAAAATACTATCATCATGAATCAATAATAAGTTTAGATCTGAGATCATGGCACTCGGGCCCTAGTGTCAACACCCGGACTTTTAATCCCAGATGCCTGTTATGCCATACCTCGCAATCCCAGGATTACCATTTTTGCGAGATATAACAGAATTGGATACCATAGTACATCATCCATTACAAACGATACATAAGTTCTTACACGAATAGGGATCTCATGATCCATTTCTTAATACAACATCAAGAAGCGTAATACGTAATAATAACGGTAGCGTAGGCGAAGCTCCATCTTCGGGGTCACAGGCAATGCTGACTATGGGAGATGATCCTAGTTGTCGTAACCTTCCTGGGGTCCATCTTCCAGGTACTCCTCTTCATAGTCTGGCCATGGGAATAGCCAGGGACAAATCCATGAGTACTCTTTAAGTACTCGCAAACTAATACTAACAGGTAAAGGGGTTTTTGGATAATAGGACACTAGGCTCTAGGGTTGTTTTGCAAAATCCAGATTTATCTCTACTCAGTTCTAAAGCTAGTCACAATTTTATAACTCCTAAGTGGGATCTTGTAACTCATGTCACAACTCTGTTGTGGTCAAGTCAAAGTCTCAGTTCATTTCACAAGTCAATATTGAAAAGTCTGACGGGGGAACAGTATGGCCACTCCAACTGTCCATAACTGCGGACGCGGCTATTCGAATAGTTTGACACTCTGCAGAGATTGTACACTTTCACCACAACATTCGATACATCCGTCAGGAACAAATCCTGAATTCACCATACTCAGTATGCAGATAATCAATCTTAACCTTTCAATTACACACCCTAGTATAAGCACCTCTCCTATGAGTTTGGCCTCCCAACCATGACCAACTGTCATCTTGGGTACTGCACAGGTGGACAATCTTCACAAGGTAGCCTCAGCTCAGACCTTGGCCGTGAGGGAGCTAATACTAAGGTACATAAGTTTCCAGTCAAGCCCTACCCAATCTTCAGGTATTGTGGTTGTACGATAAAATTGGAATGGTATCGCATCCAGACAACCATCAGTTTTATAAAAGGGGCTAAGGCTCATGCCTCAACATTTTCATCACCAAAATCATCAGGTGTTTAGAAACACATGTCCAAAACAATTCAATCGAATGATCCATCATTCTAAGGTTTTCATAACCATTTTCTCACCAAGTATTCCCATCTAAAGTTGATTAAGTTTTATGCTTAGCACTAGCATCTACAAGTGGGGGTAAGCAATAATGAGAGGTGGTAAACTAGGGGAGTTTCAACTATGTATAACCTTATATCTCAGTATGATATCAAGGTGTCTAATATTAGGACAAATTTTATGCTCTTTATGCAACCTTCAGATAACTTTCTAGTATCTAACAAACTCTTAAGTAAACTCTAATTAAGCTTTGATAAAGAAATAAAGTAAGAAGCTTGCAAATAAAACTAGGATTGGTTTAACAAGTGGGTATGATCATATATGCTTAAAGCATATAGTAGGCATGGAAACAAGCAAGTATTGGCTTGCATAGGTAAAGTATCTTGCAAGTGTTAGCTTGCATCAATGCCAATATAAGCTTGCCTTGTGCAGAGCAGTGGTTGAAGTTCTCCTCGGCTTCTTCGTCGTAGTATCCTCCTTCCTCCTCGTATCCTTGGTCGGTACTAGTGTCTATGAATAAATACGAGGTACACAATCACCAAACAATACTTAACTACTTGCACTCATCACACACAAGGGTCCTATAGATGATCTAGCATCATCTCTAACATTACAAGGTTAAGGCTTGGTTTAATTCCTTTTATTTTTAGAAAAGTAATTTCTACTCATTGAAAAACTACTTAAGATTTAATATTCTCCAACCCAAACATGGGATCATGTTGACACATGTCATCACCACATATTGTAGTCCAAGGGAATGTGATTTAAAGTGGTGTCACAATTTAATAAGGTTTTACCCTTTTATTTTATTTAAATATAATGACTAGAAATGCCTATGTAGCATTCTTTTATTACTTGACCATTATTTCTGCAAGTAAACCTATATATTTTTATATATTCTGAAAGGTATGGTTAAATGTGATTTTTGAGAGTTGGAATCAACTCAAAAGCTAGTATGGTTTAAATTTGAAAAATGTTTGAATGCAGAAAAGCTTCTGCCTTGTTATTTTTACTAAGGATGATCTATAGATCCAAATGACTTGAATCCAATGGGCTTGGATTCAGCATTCACAGACCTTTCCAACAAAATTGGTTTCATTCAAATTGGTGCACTGAATCGATCTGGATTGATTTTTGAAAATGGGTACAAAAGTGTGTTTGAATTAAAAAGAAAAAGATTTAATTCAAATCACTGGGCTGCGCGGGAAAAGTTACTGGGCCGGCCTTCTAAGCGCAGTGCTCCTGTGGGCTGCTTAAGTGGGTGTCCCCACTTGCCAGTGAGACAGGGAAGGGCGAAGCGGGACGGGGCAACGTGCGTCGTTCGATCTGATTCTAATCCAACGGCTGGGAGTCATCGTCGACGCGAGACAATGCCGGCGAGAAAGAAACCTAGCGCGGCCAGTGAGGGTTGCTGGGGGCTCACCGGGGTGCTGGCGAGGGTCGGCGAGGCGGGTGAACGAACGACAAAGTCGACGACGGCGAACTCAGGGGTGGTCGCGGCAGCTCCTGGGGTGGACGAAATCGATGGCTCCCTTCTTCTCCAGAGGCGGTGGGCTCCGGTGAAATTCCGGCGAGGTGGTGCTCGCCTTGCTCCGGGAACGGTGTGGCGCGATCAGTGACGAGAGGGGAGTGAGATGGTGTGAAGAAATCGAGCGAGGGTGGCCTCTATTTATAGTCGAGCGAGGGTACCGACGGGGCGCACGGTGAGCTCGTCGGGGGCGATGTTACAGGCGGCTATTGGCATGGGCGATGGTAGGGGACGGTGCGGTGTTCCCTGGCGATGCTCAACGACATGGTTTCAAGGTGTGGGGTGGTGTGGCTTGGTCTGGAACATGCGACGCTCTGCGCGGCAGAGGCGGCGTCTTCGATGGCGAGCGGTGGCTGTGCGTCACGGGGCGGCGAACGGGGATGTCTGGCGGTCTCCTGGGTCGGTGGGGATTGTGTATGCACGCGGCGAAGGCGGCGCGCGGTCTGTGGGCTTCGGTCGAGGGTGGTGCTCTGGCGCACGCTCAGCATGGTCGCTGGCGGTCTGGGCACGGTCCGTGCGTGTGGTCCAGTGGTTGGCAAGGTTCAAGCGGTGGACAGGGAGTGGCGGTGGATGGTGGGCTGCCTCCTAGACATGCTGGCTAGGCTTGTGTCTCCTCCTAGCTTGCTGTCGACATGGGGGTGACATGGGTGTGCTCGGCTGTTCACCATTGATGGAAATGGCAAGCTCACAGTGGTTCTAGTGCTTGGTTAATCTTCCTAGATGATCTACTGAGCTGGTTGTGAGCTAAATAGGGAACAAGTTAGGCCAATTTTACTGGACACTATAGTGTTTGATGTTTGTTTGATTTGTATCTGCAACCTGTTTGATGAAATGGCCGCATGAATTCAAGTTCTAAAATTTGAAAAGATTTTTGGTGGGTTTGCTAGGTTGGTGCTGGTGAGTCTGCAGATGCTTGGGTTTTGAAAGTTGAGCTTATTTGAGTGGTTTTTGAAAAAGTGGGATCTTCCCATATGATAAAGATTCAATTTTGAATTGTCATTTAAACTATGCATTTGAAAGTTTCTGGATGATCACAAAGTGGGCCTTGATACTTTGTTAGGAGTACATTCAAGGGGTGCAAAGATCCAGAAAAGTTTCTGTTAGGTTCTGAAAGTTTGAGACAGCCAAAGTAGGCATGGGAGTTAAATTGGTCAAAGTGACCATTCCCATAATATATTTGTTTTGATTTACTTGTCTTTAGGAAAAGTGTGGGAAATGTTTTAGATGATGTTTATTTCACCTAAGAAACATTTTACAAGCAATGAAACAATCAAACAAGGTGGTTCCAAAGAATTTCAAAATCCATGCATACACATATGCATGCATTCATAATTTTATTTAGAAAAGTTTTTGTTAACCCTAAATGTTGATGACTAATGCTTGATGATCCAAGCTTAGTATTTTTGGGATGTTACAAACCTTCCCCGCTTCAACAAAATCTCGTCCCGAGATTTGAAAAAGGACGAAAAGATTACCTAGGATTTGAAGAGATCGGGAAACTCCGACCTGATGTGATCTTCGCGCTCCCAGGTAGCTTCCTCTTCTGTGTGGTTGCTCCACTGAATCTTGAGAAACTTGATGGTTCGGGTTCGGGTAGTTCGAAAGGCTTCTTCCAGAATATGGATGGGTACTTCGGGATAGGTCCGGTCATCGTTTATCTCTATGGTCCGATGGTCGATATTCTTGAACACTTTGGTCTTCTCGGGGACTTCAAGACACTTGCGAAGTAACGAGATATGGAACACGTTGTGCACTGCTGACATCTCTTCGGGTAGCTCCAATTGATACGATACTTCTCCTCGACGGTTCAGAATTTTGAAAGGTACGATATATCTGGGGGCTAACTTTCCTTTGAGTTGGAAATGCTGCATTCCCTTCAATGGCGACACTTTCAGATAAACAAAATCTCCTATGTTGAAGGCGAGGTCTCTATGTATCTTGTCGGCGTAACTCTTCTGTCGGGATTGGGCGGTCTTGAGGTGCTCACGAATCTTGTGAACCTTCTCTTCTGCTTCTCGTAGGATGTCGGGTTCGAAAATCTGAATCTCTCCTACTTCCGACCAGTTCAAAGGGGTACGACACTTCCTTCCGTACATGAACTCAAATGGGGCCATTTGCAAACTGGCTTGGTAACTGTTGTTGTAGGAAAATTCTGCAAACGGCAGACAGTCTTCCCACTTGGATCCATATTCTAACACACATGCTCTCAGCATATCTTCGAGTATTTGATTTACTCGCTCCGTTTGTCCATCGGTCTGAGGGTGATACGCGGTACTGAAATCTAAGCGGGTTCCTAAACCTTCTTGGACTTTCTTCCAAAATCTCGAGGTAAACTGCGTTCCTCGATCTGATACAATGTTCTTATGGACTCCGTGCAAACTGACGATTCTAGCGATGTATAACTCCTCTAGCTTCGAACTCTGATATGTGGTTTTGACGGGCAAGAAATGGGCGACTTTGGACAATCTGTCCACTGTGACCCAGATAGAGTCATTTCCCCTACTAGAAGTAGGCAGTCCAGTGATAAAGTCCATTCCTACAGAATCCCATTTCCATTGTGGAATCTGCAAAGGTTGCAACAATCCAGCGGGTCTTTGATGTCCTGCCTTGACTAGCTGACATATATCGCACTTGGCGATATAGCTTCCGATTTCTCTCTTCATCTTATGCCACCAAAATTGCTCTTTCAAATCTTGATACATCTTAGTTCCTCCGGGATGGATAGAATAAAGAGTATCATGAGCCTCCTTCAGAATAGCTTCTTTCAACTCAGAATCTGCTGGTATACAAACGCGTCCTTTGTACCACAGAACTCCTTCTTCGTCTTCGGTGAATCCGGGTACTTTGCCTGTACCGATACGATGCTTGATTCTGTCGATACTGGCATTTCCCTTCTACGCCTCTTTAATCTGACTGATCAAAGTGGGCTGAAGTTCTATGCTAGCCAAAAATCCTTCACTTACTAATTCCATTCGAAAATCTTCCATCTCTTTGTGCAAACTTGGTTGCTCCTTCAAAATCATGGAGTTCAAGCGGCACGGCAATCTGCTAAGGGCATCGGCTACTACGTTGGCTTTACCAGGGTG
This sequence comes from Avena sativa, assembly GCA_916181665.1. Classification (NCBI taxonomy): domain Eukaryota; kingdom Viridiplantae; phylum Streptophyta; class Magnoliopsida; order Poales; family Poaceae; genus Avena; species Avena sativa. Next base: position 145,346,116 of record OV702283.1, on the reverse strand, counting down.
ATAGTGAATGTCCAGATCATAATCCTTGATTAGCTCAATCCATCTTCTCTGCCTCATATTCAGTTCCTTCTGAGTGAATATATACTTTAGGCTCTTGTGATCCGAATAAATCTCACAACGATTTCCCATCAGGTAATGTCTCCATATCTTCAGGGCTAGAACTATGGCTGCGAGTTCGAGGTCATGGGTTGGGTAATTTTGCTCATGTTGCTTCAGTTGTCGGGATATATAAGATATAACTTTGCCTTCTTGCATTAGCACACATCCGAGACCAATCTTGGATGCGTCACAATACACATCGAAGGGCTTCGTGATATCCGGCATGATCAAGATTGGGGCTTAAATCAATCTCCTCTTGAGTTCTTGAAAACTCGCTTCACAGTTGTCTGTCCATTCAAACTTCTTGTCCTTCTTCAGCAATTGGGTCATGGGTCGGCCGATACTCGATAATCCTTCTACGAATTTGCGGTAATATCCTGCCAATCCGAGAAATGCACGAACTTGGGTTTGAGTGGTTGGGGCTGGCCAATCTTCTACATCTTTCACTTTGGCAGGGTCAACGGCAATTCCTCCGGCTGATACAATGTGACCGAGGAATCCTACCTGCTGTAACCAGAATTCACATTTGCTAAACTTGGCATACAACTAATGCTCTCTAAGGGTTCCAAGAATGGTCCTTAGGTGTAGCTCATGTTCTTCTTCTGGTTTGGAATAAATCAGAATGTCATCGATGAAAACAACGACAAACTTATCCAGGAAGTCCATGAAAATCTTATTCATGAAGTAAGCGGGGGCATTGGTTAATTCGAAAGACATGACTGTATACTCGTACAATCCATATCTGGTGGTAAAGGCAGTCTTTGGAATATCCTCTTCACGAATTTTGAGTTGATGATAGCCAGTTCTAAGATCAATCTTAGAAAATACTTTGGCACCGGTCAACTGATCAAACAAATCTTCGATCTTGGGCAAGGGGTACTTGTTCTTGATGGTGACATCATTCAATTTTCGATAATCCGTACACAAACGGTTACCTCCATCCTTCTTGTCCACAAACAAGACAGGTGATCTCCATGGTGACGCACTTGGTTGAATCAATCCAATTTCTAGCATGGAATCCAGTTGCTTCTTCAATTCTGTGAGCTCTGACGGGTTCATACTATAGGGTCTCTGGGCTATGGGTCCTGTTCCGGGGATTAGTTCAATGATAAACTCGATATCTCGATCTGGGGGCATACCGGGCAAAACATCTGGAAATACATCGGGGTATTCACAGACTATCCGGACTTGGTCAATGGTAGGTTGGGCTATACTCTTGTTGCATTTGAATTGACGAGGTAAGGTTTCAGATATATGCTCGACTGATATTCTGGCGGTACTGGTCATACTGATGGCTTTCTTGGCACAGTCAATCAATCCTTTATGTTTGGACATCCAATCCATTCCTATTACTACTTCCAAACCTTTCGTTCCGAGTACTATCAGATTTGCATAAATATCTATGCCATGGATTCGGATAGGGACGGCTTTGCAAATTTGCCTAGCCTTGGTGGTTGATCCGGGAATTTGCACAATCATCACATGCTTCAATTTGGTTGGTTGAATTTTACTAGTGCATGCAAATTCTTCGGTGACAAATGAATGCGATGCACCAGAGTCAAACAACACTCGTGCAAGTACTGAATTAACAGAAAACATACCCGGCACAACATCTGGCGCTTCCTGAGCTTCTTCAGCATGCATGAGAAAAAGACGGCCATTGCGGTTGAGTGAATTCACTGGGGCAAATCTTCTTCCGGGCTGAACACGACGCTGCTGCTGAGCTGGGGCATTGGCATTGGGGGTTGTAGCATTCTTCTTGTTGGGGCACTCGTTGGAATAGTGGCCTTTATTTCCACAGTCATAACAAGTCACTTGCGACTTGTCCTTGGCTGCAACAGGCACAACATTACTTCTAGTCCTAGGGGCAGGGTTGGTGTTGGCGGTAGCATTGTTGTTGTTGGACTTGGGTGGGGCACGGTTGAAATTGCTAGAGTTGCCGGGGTTGTTGTGATTTCCTCCGGGTCTAGGGTTTCCACGGTTGGGATAGGTTGGACGGTTCATCGGGGGTCTGTTGGTTCTTGGGGCAAATCCTGGAGATGGGTTGGGGCGATACTTTGAGGTCTGATGGGTTCCTGGCTGATGCATCATGCGACGCTTGCGGTTCTCATTGGCTTGGTTGATCTTTCCTTCCATCTGGATAGCGGAGTCGACAAGGGCTTCAATATCCGCAAAGGGGATATTGACTAACATTGTCCGCATCTCGTCATGCAGACCATTCAGGAATCTTTCTTTCTGTAGAGGTCCCAACCTTTAATAAGGTAGAGATCCCTGTGTTTACAATGCTAGTCCCTGGATCAATAGCTAGCATCCACAATTAAGATGTAATATCAAGAAACAAAGGTCATAATGGAACTTTATAACCAGGAATAACATAATTTTATTACATCTTACATAGCTCATTTGGCTATTACATTACATTGCAGCAGAATATCTATAAGTATGGGGTCCTTCATCTTCAAAGTGCCACAAGCAAACATGTTGGTTGTAGACTTGTAATCCTAATCAATCAACTTCACTAATATCAAACAAACCTGCAACATAACAAGTTACAGCCACAAGGGTCAATACATTTGAATTGTATTGGCAAGTTTCACTACTATGTTGAAATAAGTGGATCCTATCATTACATGCATATTTGGCTAAGTAGGGTTTTAGGCTCATTTGCAGAAAGCAATAATTTATCCTATCTTTTCAAAATAGTTTTTATATTTTGTCAAATCTTTCTGAACTCCTTGGTAAATCCCCAAGTGTTTCAAGTCTTTGTCCAAACCTCTTGAGCTCCTTGGTACACCCCAAGTACTTCAACTTTTTATCAAAATCTCTTGAGCTCCTTGGTACACCCCAAGTACTTCAAGTTTTTATCAAAATCTCTTGAGCTCCTTGGTACACCCCAAGTGCTTCAAGCCTTTTGTTGTCACTTTAAAGTTTTTCTTTTAGAAATTGGAATGTCAAGATTTCCCATAGCTTCAAGCCTTAGTTGCTCAGTATTGTCCATAGCCGGGGACACGGCTAAGTACTTAGAATTTTTATCATTCTACGGAAGTCGTACACTTTACCCACATGACACAATCTCATCTTGTTGCCACCAGTGGCCGCTGGATAAGTACTCACCAAGATGGAATACTGGCAGATTGAGAATGTGACGAAGTCTTTCCAAAGGGTCCTCCCATACACAATGCTAGCTTGTCTTCTGGCACCAATGTAGGGTTCCTAGTTCCCTCATTTCTAGTAAACCAGAAGACCAATGCATGGGTCTTCCCAATGTAGTTGACTAAGCCAGAGCCATATTATCATGTGGCTGTACACGGAAGCCACTGTTGGAGAAACATGTTCAATCTCTAAGTCCCTGGGTGGTTTTCATCTGGTGCACAATAAAAAGAGATTGCCATATAAACATGGTTCCTCTTGTTGCCACCTTGTCCAAAACTGGAGTAACCTTGTCCACCCAGGTGGTTCTTTGAGTACTTGTTTTATTATATAAAAACACAAGTCATTTCTCAACTTCATAAAATCTCAACCTGTATCTCTTCTCAAAATATGTAGCATGGCTAAGCATTTTACAACTACATTGTTTTCACTAAGGAATATATAAGGGTATCCTATTAGGATTTATCATAGCATATAGTATAGAAATCCTTTTCATGCATGTTTCAAAATCCACTAAGTATAATGAAAATAGTAGGACTTTGGATGATATTGTAACTTTCCTTTTTGGTAGGGAATGTTGGTTCACTTCTTGATCTTGATAATCTCACACTCTTCTAACTTCACTACAAATCAATCAAGCAAACATAGATTCAACTAGCATTCCAACCAATAATCAAACAATCTAACACACACAAAATAATAGGAACTAAGTCATGCATGCAAGCATGCAAAAGATATTTTTATTTGCAAGGATGGCTTCTACTAGGCTTTATACTTTGTAAGGTTCAAAGTGGTCATTTTCTAAAGTGGAAAAACCATTTGCAAAAGGGTTTTTCCTATAGATCATTTTTAGATCAAATCATTATTTTATGTGGTGGAAAATGTTTTTATCAAAGCAACATCTTTATGTTGTTTACCAAATAAGTTGTTAAATCTCAAAACTTGGTGTTTAGGGTCAGTAGGTTTCATTCAAAACATTTTCCAAAGATTTTACCAAAAGTCATTTCCATAGTAAATCAATAATTTTATTTTGACTAGAAATGGGCTAATTCAAGTTTTTATTCCTAAACTTCACAAAATCCATTTTTAAAACCATGGGTTGGTTCTTAGGGTCAGTAGGTTCACAACAAACCAATTTGCAAATATTTCAACTTCAAAATCATTTTTGAATAATTTTTATAACCTAAACAAGCATACAAATGTTTCTGCAAAAACAAACATTTTACCAGAAGCTTTTTACTAAACAAATTGCATGGTTGGCTAGGGCTTGTTCCACTGATTCCATTGATATAAAGTTTGCAAATTTTGGACGTGTGGATCAAAAGTTATGGATTTTAGAAAATGGGGCATCTATTAGAAAGTTTCTGTTTTTAAAACAAAGTCTGAGCCACGTGTCGCGTTTTTATTCGTCAGTACCGTTTCGCGTGGATCAAGCGATGCAGGCCGTTGGATTAAACTACATCGCACGGCGCTGAGATGCTACTTACCTCTTCGCTTATTTCTAATCTTATCCGTCAGATCGAGATCCAATGGACCCAATTGTTTTGACCAATTGGCAGCGGCGCTGACGCGGCGGCGACTGGCGGCACGGTCAGACGTGGACAGTGCCGGCGATCTAAGAAGCGAGGGAGGAGGTGAGGGTGCTTACAGTGATCGCAGTGACGTTCTGATGCTCAAGGTGCTCGTCGTTGAGCAGGGGGCGCACGGGAACAGCGGTGATTGCTCGTCGAAGACGTCGTCGGCGTCGGGCTTGCTCAGGTGTCGATGCTGTCGATGCTACAGGGCACACAAAGATGAGGCAGAGGGTTCGTTAGATGCGGAAGAGTGTGGCAAATACACGCGTGTGAGCTAGAGGGGTTAGGGCGGTCAGATTTTACCAGGGTGCTTCGCCGGAGAAGTGGCAGACTACGGCGACGTACAGTCGATGTTGCTATCGAGGCTACGGTGCTCGCGCGGGTGTGGGGTTGGTGCTAGGAGATGCAGGAGATGATGGGGATCACACCTGTGTGCTCTGGGGGCAGTGGGGAGGTTCGTGCTCGCCGGAATTTGCACGGTGGCTCGTCGGAGCAGAGGGGTTCGAGGTTGCGATTCGTGCAGCCTAGTGGCTCCGGTGGTGCGGTGTCTGGGGGAAAGAGAGGGGGCAAGCAGACGATTAAGAAGGCGTGGTCGAGTGAGGGATTAATGGAGGCAATAACGTGCATTTACACCGGCTTCAACGGCCAGAAACGGCGAGGAGGCGTTGGAGACGTGGTCACCACGAGGTAGAAGATGGTGAGCTGGCTGTGTGGGTCCGCTTCGTCAGCGAAGGAGAGAGAGGGGAAGCGGGGTCCAGTAGTCAGCGACTTAGCGGGTTGGAATTTCGGTGGAAAACGGTTCGCAGAGAGGGAGGGGGAAACTGGGCTGCGACTGGGCTTCCTGGGCCAAGTGGGTTGGGTCAGGTCTGGTTCTATTTTTTTCTTTCTAATTGTTTTTCCTTTTCCTGTTTGAATTTCCTGTTTTGAATTTTAAACAAACAAATCAATCAACAAATTAATTCAAAAATTCCTCCAAATTTTGCATTGAGTTTTGGTTCTGTTTAACAACACAAAACCAAGTCCTTAAAATAATATTTTTATTTTAGGGTCCATTAATAATTAAATAAAATGGACCTTAGTTATTAAATCAAATAGGATTTGATTTATTATTTAAAATCTCCATTTGAAATCCAAATAATATCAAAACCAAAACACTTCAGTAGGTTTTATTTAAGAATATAAAATACTTGGAAAACTTATTTAAAATAAGTTTTTGTGTTTATTCAAAATAGAAAAGCCTTGGTTTTATTAAAATGGGATATTAATAAATCCTCATTATTTTATTTAAATAAACCTTTACTCTTTTTATCAAAACATAATATTTTAATTCAAAAGCTTGGCCAAGGTTTTATGTGTCTTATAAATAATCTTTATTTAATATTTCTACCTTTTCATTTGAAAACCAAATCTTTTTATTAAAAGGATTCAAGAATAGTAATTTCAAATATTTTTAGCTTTATTGTTTATTTACCTTTTTAAATCCCTTTAGGATTTTATTTGATCCAAATAGGTTTTGAAAGTTTCCAATTGGATTCAAAAAGTTTCTTCTCACCTTGAAAATCAACAAAGTTTTATTTTATTCATTTATTTTTCACATTACAAGATTTGGAAAATCTTGGGATGTGACAGGCTACCACCCTTAAAATAAATCTCGTCCCAAGATTTGGGAAGGCTAGGGTTACAAGTAGGCTCAAAAGCATCTAGGGCACCACCACCCTTAAAAATTTTCCAACTAAATTTACATCTGGGTTTGCTTGGGATCTTGGGGAAACTTCTCTGGGCAAACATCTGCATAGTGTCCTTTGTTTCCACACTTGACACATGTGACAAGGCTGAGATCCTTCATAGGCTTGTTTATCTTGTGCTTCATCTTTTCTGGACAATCTTGCATAATGTCCTGGTTCTTTGCAATTGAAACATGTGATAAGTTTGAGTTCTTCACGTGTCTCTTGTGGACAAGTTGCTGCATAATGGCCTAGCTCTTTGCAGTTGTTGCACCATACTTGGCCAATCTCTTTATACTTCTGTTTCTCTGGACATTCACTGGAATAGTGTCCCATTTCTTTGCAATGATGACATTGCACATGGCTTTTGTCCTTCTTTTTCTTGGGTTTCTCCAAAGCTAGGAGTGCATCTAGTTCATGTTGTTCATATGTTATCTTATAGGTAGGAATGTCTACTTGTTTCTTGGACCTTCTATTGCTCCTTGGATAATTCATATGCTTCTTCTTTGGTCCTTTAAACTGGGTTGTATTGCATGGAGGTATAAGTGTAGCTTTTCCTTTGTCCTCATTCTTCTTGGTAGATTTGGATCCCTCTTGATGGTTTGCAATCATTTGTTGCACTCCACCTTGTTTCCTTTGTTCAACTATGGAATAGATGGGGCATTGGATAGGGACATGGTTATTTCCTTCACATAGGTAGCAAGTAGCTTGAGAGGTGGGACATTGGCCAACAGGATGTTTCTCTTCACAGTTAGGGCATTGATCTCCATGCTCCTTGGAAGTGTGATACTTGTCTCCACAAATATTGCAAGCTTTGGATCCTTTTAGAATAACATCCTTGTCATCCTTGAAGTTGCTTTCCATGTTGAGCATTTGATCTGTCACCTTATGCAACATTTGGGCTTGGTTTTCCAAAAACTTTTGCAGGGTTGGATCTTCCCCACTGGTGTTGGCTATGAATTGAGCTGTCATTTGGTTCAACTGGTTTTGGGTTTCTATGAGTTCTTCCATGTTGTCCTCTTGGTTGTTGTTGGTGTCATCAACCTTGATGTTGGAGTCTCTTGGAGTAGTCATCTGATTGGGTTGGATGGAGATTAGAATAGGCAAAATATTTCTAAGGAATTAATTCTAATCACACACATCACAATTCACACAAACAATGTGCAAGCAACCACAAACAAACATTTTTAGGCAAAAAAATATTTTTGTTACACCACATAAGTTGGTGTGTTTGACTTAACTATATATGGTGGTCCATCTATATGGTTCACTTGTGATCTTTCCATCCTTCTTGGTTGATTCTTCTTGCATGAGATCATGGTTTCTTTGGGGAAAACTTTTGGTCACAAACTTCAAGTGATGTGGGCTCCTTCTAAGTTGTGTTTCCTTAGTCTCCAAATCTTGAGCAATATTTCTTGTCTCACTTGTAGTCCTTAGTGAAAATGCTGAAGATGTTGAAGTCATTCGATTTTGAAGATGTTGAAGTCATTAGAGTTGAAGAAGTTGAAGTCATTAGAGTTGAAGATGTTGAAGTCATTAGAGTTGAAGAAGTCCTTTGCACATGGTGAAGTCTTTGGTCATGGGGTAGGTTTTTCCATCAAGTTGAAATAGAAGAGATGTAGAATCAAAACCAAAATGGTTGAGGAAAGAGTTTACATGATTGTTTGTAAATAAGTTTTGGAACAAATACAACTCCTATTTTTCTAAGGGTTTTTGTCCAATCCTAGGTTTACAAATCCTACAGGCAACACAAGACTCTGATACCATCTGTAGAGGTCCCAACCTTTAATAAGGTAGAGATCCCTGTGTTTACAATGCTAGTCCCTGTATCAATAGCTAGCATCCACAGTTAAGATGTAATATCAAGAAACAAAGGTCATAATGGAACTTTATAACCAGGAATAACATAATTTTATTACATCTTACATAGCTCATTTGGCTATTACATTACATTGCAGCAGAATATCTATAAGTATGGGGTCCTTCATCTTCAAAGTGCCACAGGCAAACATGTTGGTTGTAGACTTGTAATCCTAATCAATCAACTTCACTAATATCAAACAAACCTGCAACATAACAAGTTACAGCCACAAGGGTCAATACATTTGAATTGTATTGGCAAGTTTCACTACTATGTTGAAATAAGTGGATCCTATCATTACATGCATATTTGGCTAAGTAGGGTTTTAGGATCATTTGCAGAAAGCAATAATTTATCCTATCTTTTCAAACTAGTTTTGATCTTTTGTCAAATCTTTCTGAACTCCTTGGTAAATCCCCAAGTGTTTCAAGTCTTTGTCCAAACCTCTTGAGCTCCTTGGTACACCCAAAGTACTTCAAGTTTTTATCAAAATCTCTTGAGCTCCTTGGTACACCCCAAGTACTTCAAGTTTTTATCAAAATATCTTGAGCTCCTTGGTACACCCCAAGTGCTTCAAGCCTTTTGTTGTCACTTTAAAGTTTTTCTTTTAGAAATTGGAATGTCGAGATTTCCCATAGCTTGAAGCTTTAGTTGCTCAGTATTGTCCATAACCGGGGACACGGCTAAGTACTTAGAATTTTTATCCTTCTGCAGAAGTCGTACACTTTACCCACATGACACAATCTCATCTTGTTGCCACCAGTGGCCGCTGGATAAGTACTCACCAAGATGGAATACTGGCAGATTGAGAATGTGACGAAGTCTTTCCAAAGGGTCCTCCCATACAAAATGCTAGCTTGTCTTCAGGCACCAATGTAGGGTTCCTAGTTCCCTCATTTCCAGTAAACCTGAAGACCAATGCATGGGTCTTCCCAATGTAGTTGACTAAGCCAGAGCCATATTAGCATGTGGCTGTACACGGAAGCCACTGTTGGAGAAACATGTTCAATCTCTAAGTCCCTTGGTGGTTTTCATCTGGTGCACAACAAAAAGAGATTGCCATATAAACATGGTTCCTCTTGTTGCCACCTTGTCCAAAACTGGAGTAACCTTGTCCACCCAGGTGGTTCTTTGAGTACTTGTTTTATTATATAAAAACACAAGTCATTTCTCAACTTCATAAAATCTCAACCTGTATCTCTTCTCAAAATATGTAGCATGGATAAGAATTTTACAACTACATTGTTTTCACTAAGGAATATATAAGGGTATCCTATTAGGATTTATCATAGCATATAGTATAGAAATCCTTTTCATGCATGTTACAAAATCCACTAAGTATAATGAAAATAGTAGGACTTTGGATGATAGTGTAACTTGCCTTTTTGGTAGGGAATGTTGGTTCACTTCTTGATCTTGCTAATCTCACACTCTTCAAACTTCACTACAAATCAATCAAGCAAACATAGATTCAACTAGCATTCCAACCAATAATCAAACAATCTAACACACACAAAATAATAGGAACTAAGTCAATCATGCAAGCATGCAAAAGATAGTTTTATTTGCAAGGATGGCTTCTACTACGCTTTATACTTTGTAAGGTTCAAAGTGGTCATTTTCTAAAGTGGCAAAACAATTTGCAAAAGGGTTTTTCCTATAGATCATTTTTAGATCAAATCATTATTTTATGTGGTGGAAAATGTTTTTATCAAAGCAAAAATTTTATGTTGTTTACCAAATAAGTTGTTAAATCTCAAAACTTGGTGTTTAGGGTCAGTAGGTTTGATTCAAAACATTTTCCAAAGATTTTACCCAAAAGTCATTTCCATAGTAAATCAATAATTTTATTTTGACTAGAAATGGGCTAATTCAAGTTTTTATTCCTAAACTTCACAAAATCCATTTTTAAAACCATGGGTTGGTTCTTAGGGTCAGTAGGTTCACAACAAACCAATTTGCAAAGATTTCAACTTCAAAATCATTTTTGAATAATTTTTATAACCTAAACAAGCATACAAATGTTTCTGCAAAAACAAACATTTTACCAGAAGCTTTTTACTAAACAAATTGCATGGTTGGCTAGGGCTTGTTCCACTGATTCCATTGATATAAAGTTTGCAAATTTTGGACGTGTGGATCAAAAGTTATGGATTTTACAAAATGGGGCATCTATTAGAAAGTTTCTGTTTTTAAAACAAAGTCTGAGCCACGTGTCGCGTTTTTATTCGTCAGTACCATTTCGCGTGGATCAAGCGATGCAGGCCGTTGGATTAAAATACATCGCCCGGCGCTGAGATGCTACTTACCTCTTCGCTTATTTCTAATCTTATCCGTCAGATCGAGATCCAATGGACCCTATTGTTTTGACCAATTGGCAGCAGCGCTGACGCGGCGGCGACTGGAGGCGCGGTCAGACGTGGACAGTGCCGGCGATCTAAGAAGCGAGGGAGGAGGTGAGGGTGCTTACAGTGATCGCAGTAACGTTCTGATGCTCAAGGTGCTCGTCGTTGAGCAGGGGGCGCACGGGAACGGCGGTGATTGCTCGTCTGAGACGTCGTTGGCGTCGGGCTTGCTCAGGTGTCGATGCTGTCGACGCTACAGGGCACACAAAGATGAGGCAGAGGGTTCGTTAGATGCGGAAGAGTGTGGCGAATACACGCGTGTGAGGTAGAGGGGTTAGGGCGGTCAGATTTTACCAGGGTGCTTCGCCGGAGAAGTGGCAGACTACGGCGGCGTACAGTCGATGTTGCTGTCGAGGCTACGGTGCTCGCGCGGGTGTGGGGTTGGTGCTAGGAGATGCAGGAGACGATGGGGATCACACCTGTGTGCTCTGGGGGCAGTGGGGAGGTTCGTGCTTGCCGGAATTTGCATGGTGGCTCGTCGGAGCAGAGGGGTTCGAGGTTGCGATTCGTGTAGCCTGGTGGCTCCGGTGGTGCGGTGTCTGGGGGGAAAGAGAGGGGGCAAGCAGGCGATTAAGAAGGCGTGGTCGAGTGAGGGATTAATGGAGGAAATAACGCGTATTTACACCGGCTTCAACGGCCAGAAACGGCGAGGAGGCGTTGGAGGCGTGGTCACCGCGAGGTAGAAGATGGTGAGCTGGCTGCGTGGGTCCGCTTCGTCAGCGAAGGAGAGAGAGGGGAAGCGGGGTCCAGTAGTCAGCGACTTAGCGGGATGGAATTTCGGTGGAAAACGGTTCGCAGAGAGGGAGGGGGAAACTGGGCTGCGACTGGGCCAGGTGGGTTGGGTCAGGTCTGGTTCTATTTTTTTCTTTTTAATTGTTTTTCCTTTTCCTGTTTGAATTTCCTGTTTTGAATTTTAAACAAACAAATCAATCAACAAATCAATTCAAAAATTCCTCCAAATTTTGCATTGAGTTTTGGTTCTGTTTAACAACACAAAACCAAGTCCTTAAAATAATATTTTTTTAGGGTCCATTAATAATTATATAAAATGGACCTTAGTTATTAAATCAAATAGGATTTGATTTATTATTTAAAATCTCCATTTGAAATCCAAATAATATCAAAACCAAAACACTTCAGTAGGTTTTATTTAAGAATATAAAATACTTGGAAAACTTATTTAAAATAAGTTTTTGTGTTTATTCAAAATAGAAAAGCCTTGGTTTTATTAAAATGGGATATTAATAAATCCTCATTATTTTATTTAAATAAACCTTTACTCTTTTTATCAAAACATAATATTTTAATTCAAAATTTTGACCAAGGTTTTATGTGTCTTATAAATAATCTTTATTTAATATTTCTACCTTTTCATTTGAAAACCAAATCTTTTTATTAAAAGGATTCAAAAATAGTAATTCCAAATATTTTTAGCTTTATTGTTTATTTACCTTTTTAAATCCCTTTAGGATTTTATTTGATCCAAATAGGTTTTGAAAGTTTCCAATTGGATTCAAAAAGTTTCTTCTCACCTTGAAAATCAACAAAGTTTTATTTTATTCATTTATTTTTCACATTACAAGATTTGGAAAATCTTGGGATGTGACACTTTCTTCTTGGCTTCGGTGTCTATCTCGTCCGGGGCATACCTAGCTAATGCCAAAAAAAATTCACGGTATTCCACTACAGACATCCTTCCTTGCTTCCGCTCTTTGAACTCGTCTCTCATTCTCTTGATCAAACCCGGTGGTACATGAGTTCTGCTAAACTTGACCTTGAATTCCTCCCAGGTCATCATCTGGCCTCCGGTCATTGCACGAACACTGTTCCACCATGCCCTGGCATCTCTGGCTAGATAATGGGTGGCAAACAGAACTTTCTCGTTGGCTTCCACTCTAGTGACTTCTAGGTTATTTTCCATGGTTTGCAGCCAATCATCGGCGTCTAGGGGCTCTTCCGACTTAGTGAAAACAGGTGGGTTGGTATTCTGGAAATTCTTGAGCTTAGATCCATGGTTGTCCTGATTTCCGTGGCCTTGGTTGTTGTGGGCAAGCTGGTCTATCTGCTGCAGGGTGGCTAGGTTGGCTTGACGTTCCTCTCTTTCAGCTTCGCGGTCAGAAGTCAACATTTGCAGAATCTGCAACATCGGGTCCGGGGCTAAACCACTTCCTCCACGTGGCATCTGAAGATTGAGATAGATCATGAGAAAAGAGGGAAATTTCTAAGGTTTCGGGGACTTTGAAAAGTTTTAAAGGTTTGACTCAGATTTTCTAGCAACTTGCTTTTTCATTCATTCATTCATTCATAGCACACAGTACAACACACACCACAACAAGGAAAAGCAGATGGTTTTAAGAACCATGCTGAGAACTACGATACAGTGGGACCGAATACTACTCACTACGCTAGTGCTCAAGTGCTACTACTCCTAGGAGTCTGTGGCTTCATCATCTTCATCAACATCGATGAAGGCGAAATCATCCTCATCGGTGAAGAAGTCCATGGCCTGATTCTCTAGAAAATCATCGTCATCGCTGAGATAGGAGTAAGGGTCTCCATGAAGATCCTCTCCGGCATTCTCCCTTTCCTCCAACTCCATGTCTCTCTCATGGATGGTCTCCTCCAAAGATGAGATTCGGTGGCGAAGACGAGCAATGATGCGCTCCTTCTTGTCGAGCTGACGGCGGCGAGACTTGCGATCCTTTGCTAGCATGGCGATGGTCTGATCCTTCATCTTGATGATGGAAGACTTGTGGTTGGAGTAGTCACGGCAGTTTTCCAACTCCTGCTAACGATTGTACATCATGAAGCTAAGGTGGTCCAATTGAGTCTTCAGCTCGGGGTGGTATGGGGCTTCCAGGGGTTGTCCATTTGCATCACGCCTTGGGCAAAACTCAAAGCGAGTACCCTTGATCTGATTGATACTCTGCCCACACTGACGGGAAAGAGCTTCCTGCATTGCTCTGGCAAGTCCATCGAGCCAGTTGTTTTCCCTCAAGGTAAACTGAATTCCCTCCGCAGTGGGAGGTTCAATCTTTCCTCGGAGACTTGAAACAATTAGCCACTGCAGGTCTTCTCCTCCTTGATCATTGAGCTGAGCTCCGAAGAACTCGGGGAGCGGACGCTCCAGAAGTTCCAAAAGCTGATCCAAATCCCTCTCAAAGATAAGGTCTCCTCCATTCCCCAGTTGGTAAAACTTGTTGTTTCACGTCCATCTATAAAAATAGAGGATGAGTAGGTTAGCAGAGTGATCAAGTGGGTCAAAATTTTATGTATTTTGCAAGAGTTTTTGAGGAACATGAATTTTTATGAAAGAATCAAAGAGATAAGAATGAGAATAAATTTTTGTAAATATTTGTTTTCTTTGGTTTTGAAACTAAGTTTTTTGGCTCAAACGTCCAGTCTAACAAGGGTCTCCTATGGTCAGGATGGCTCTGATACCAACTTGTCAATACCCGGATTTTTAATCCCAGATGCCTGTTATGCCATACCTCGCAATCCCAAGATTACCATTTTTGCGAGACATAACAGAATTGGATACCATAGTACATCATCCATTACAAACGATACATAAGTTCTTACACGAATAGGGATCTCATGATCCAGTTCTTAAGACAACATCAAGCAGCGGAATACGTAATAATAACGATAGCGTAGGCGAAGCTCCATCTTCGGGGTCACAGGCAATGCTGACGATGGGAGATGATCCTAGTTGTCGTAACCTTCCTGGGGTCCATCTTCCAGGTACTCCTCTTCATAGTCTGGCCATGTGAATAGCCAGGGACAAAGCCATGAGTACTCTTTAAGTACTCGCAAACTAATACTAACAGGTAAAGGGGTTTTGGATAATAGGACACTAGGCTCTAGGGTTGTTTTACAAAATCCAGATTTATCTCTACTCAGTTCTAAAGCTAGTCACAATTTTATAACTCCAAAGTGGGATCTTGTAACTCATGTCACAACTCTGTTGTGGTCAAGTCAAAGTCTCAATTCATTTCACAAGTCAATTTTGAAAAGTCTGACGGGGGAACAGTATGGCCACTCCAACTGTCCATAACCGCGGATGCGGCTATTCGAATAGTTTGACACTCTGCAGAGATTGTACACTTTCACCACAACATTCGATACATCCGTTAGAAAAAAATCCTGAATTCACCATACTCAGTATGCGGATAATCAATCCTAACCTTTCAATTACACGCCCTAGTATAAGAACCTCTCCTGTGAGTTTGGCCTCCCAACCATGACCAACTGTCATCTTGGGTACTACACAGGTGGACAATCTTCACAAGGTAGCCTCAGCTCAGACCTTGGCCGTGAGGGAGCTAATACTAAGGTACATAATTTTCCAGTCAAGCCCTACCCAATCTTCGGGTATTGTGGTTGTACGATAAAATTGGAATGGTATCGCATCCAGACAACCATCAGTTTTATAAAAGGGGCTAAGGCTCATGCCTCAACATTTTCATCACCAAAATCATCAGGTGTTTGGAAACACATGTGCAAAACAATTCAATCGAATGATCCATCATTCTAAGGTTTTCATAACCATTTTCTCACCAAGTATTCCCATCTAAAGTTGATTAAGTTTTATGCTTAGCACTAGCATCTACAAGTGGGGGTAAGCAATAATGAGGGGTGGTAAACCAGGGGAGTTTCAACTATGTATAACCTTATATCTCAGTATGATATCAAGGTGTATAATCTTAGGCCAAATTTTATGATCTTTATGCAACCTTCAGATAACTTTCTAGTATCTACCAAACTCTTAAGTAAACTCTAAGTAAGCTTTGATAAAGAAATAAAGTAAGAAGCTTGCAAATAAAACTAGGATTGGTTTAACAAGTGGGTATGATCATATATGCTTAAAGCATATAGTAGGCATGGTAACAAGCAAGTATTGGCTAGCATAGGTAAAGTATCTGGAAGGTGTTAGCTTGCATCAATGCCACTATAAGCTTGCCTTGTGCAGAGCAGTGGTTGAAGTTCTCCTAGGCTTCTTCGTCGTAGTATCCTCCTTTCTCCTCGTATCCTTGGTCGGTACTAGCGTGTATGAATAAATACGAGGTACACAATCACCAAACAATAATTAACTACTTGCACTCATCACACACAAGGGTCCTATAGATGATCTAGCATCATCTCTAACATTACAAGGTTAAGGCTTGGTTTAATTCCTTTTATTTTTAGAAAAGTAATTTCTACTCATTGAAAAACTACTTAAGATTTAATATTCTCCAACCCAAACATGGGATCATGTTGACACATGTCATCACCACATATTGTAGTCCAAGGGAATGTGATTTAAAGTGGTGTCACAATTTAATAAGGTTTTACCCTTTTATTTTATTTAAATATAATGACTAGAAATGCCTATGTAGCATTCTTTTATTACTTGAACATTATTTCTGCAAGTAAACCTATATATTTTTATATATTCTGAAAGGTATGGTTAAATGTGATTTTTGAGAGTTGGAATCAACTCAAAAGCTAGTATGGTTTAAATTTGAAAAATGTTTGAATGCATAAAAGCTTCTGCCTTGTTATTTTTACTAAGGATGATCTATAGATCCAAATTACTTGAATCCAACGGGCTTGGATTCAGCATTCACAGACCTTTCCAACAAAATTGGTTTCGTTCAAATTGGTGCACTGAATCGATCTGGATTGATTTTTGAAAATGGGTACAGAAGTGTGTTTGAATTAAAAAGAAAAATATTTAATTCAAATCACTGGGCTGCGCGGGAAAAGTTACTGGGCCAGCCTGCTAAGCGCAGTGCTCCCGCGGGCTGCTTAAGTGGGTGTCCCCACTTGCCAGTGAGACAGGGAGGGGCGAAGCGGTACGGGGCAACGTGGGTCGTTCGATCTGATTCTAATCCAATGGCTGGGAGTCATCGTCGACGCAAGACAACGCCGGCGAGAAAGAAACCTAGCGCGGCCAGTGAGGGTTGTTGGGGGCTCACCGGGGTGCTGGCCAGGGTCGGCGAGGCGGGCGAACTACGAAGTCGACGACGGCGAACTCAGGGGTGGTCGCGGCAGCTCCTGGGGTGGACGAAATCGATGGCTCCCTTCTTCTCCAGAGGCGGCGAGCTCCGGTGAAATTCTTGCGAGGTGGTGCTCTCCTTGCTCCGGGAACAGCGTGGCACGATCAGTGACAAGAGGGGAGTGAGATGGTGTGAAGAAATCGAGTGGGGGTGGCCTCTATTTATAGTCGAGCGAGGGGACCGACGGTGCGCACGGTGAGCTCGTCGGGGGCGATGTTACAGGCGGCTATTGGCATGGGCGATGGTAGGGGACGGTGCGGTGTTCCCTGGAGATGCTCAACGACATGGTTTCGAGGCGTGGGACGGTGCGGCTTGGTATGGAACATGCGACGCTCTGTGCGGCAGAGGCGGCGTCTTCGACGGCGAGCGGTGGCTGTGCGTCTCGGGGCGGCGAACGGGGATGTCTGGCGGTCTCCTAGGTCGGTGGGGATTGTGTATGCACGCGGCGAAGGCGGCGTGCGGTCTGTGGGCTTCGGTCGAGGGTGGTGCTCTGGCGCACGCTCGGCATGGTCGCTTGCGGTCTGGGCGCGGTCCGTGCGTGTGGTCCAGTGGTTGGCAAGGTTCGAGCGGTGGATAGGGAGTGGCGGACGGTGGGCTGCCTCCCAGACATGCTTGCTAGGCTTGTGTCTCCTCCTAGCTTGCTATCGACATGGGGGTGACATGGGTGTGCTCGGCTGTTCACCATTGATGGCAATGGCAAGCTCACAGTGGTGCTAGTGCTTGGTTAATCTTCCTAGATGATCTACTGAGCTGGTTGTGAGCTAAAAAGGGAACAAGTTAGGCCAATTTTACTGCACACTATAGTGTTTGATGTTTGTTTGATTTGTATCTGCAACCTGTTTGATGAAATGGCCGCATGAATTCAAGTTTTGAAATTTGAAAAGATTTTTGGTGGGTTTGCTAGGTTGGTGCTGGTGAGTCTGCAGATGCTTGGGTTTTGAAAGTTGAGCTTGTTTGAGTGGTTTTTGAAAAAGTGGGATCTTCCCATATGATAAAGATTCAATTTTGAATTGTCATTTAAACTATGCATTTGAAAGTTTCTGGATGATCACAAAGTGGGCCTTGATACTTTGTTAGGAGTACATTCAAGGGGTGCAAAGATCTAGAAAAGTTTTTGTTAGGTTCTGAAAGTTTGAGACAGCCAAAGTAGGCATGGGAGTTAAATTGGTCAAAGTGACCATTCCCTTAATATATTTGTTTTGATTTACTTGTCTTTAGGAAAAGTGTGGGAAATGTTTTAGATGATGTTTATTTAACCTAAGAAACATTTTACAAGCAATGAAACAATCAAACAAGGTGGTTCCAAAGAATTTCAAAATCCATGCATACACATATGCATGCATTCATAATTTTATTTAGAAAAGTTTTTGTTAACCCTAAATGTTGATGACTAATGCTTGATGATCCAAGCTTAGTATTTTTGGGATGTTACACCTAGTGACAAGCATTAAGCACAACAAGTTGCAACAAATTCAAATAGCAGTAATAGAGATACTAGGAACCATGCCCTAACAATCTTATTCGATTACATTATAGAACTCATCAAATACCTACCATCCCCATAGCCTACAGCGGGGGATTACTAACTCATGTATGGGGGAAACATGGATGGTGGATGGAGAGGCGTTGTTTGATGATGATGGCGATGATCCTCTCCAAATTCCCCGTCCCGGCAGGGTGCCAGAACAGAGTTTCTGGTTCCGAATCGCGGTTTCTGGTGGTGGCGGTGCAGCGGAACTCTTTCTGGAAAACGTTGAACCCCCGTGAGTTTTTAGGTCAGAAGGCAACTTATAGGCGAAGAGGGAGGCTGAGGGGGGGAAAAATTGCCTGGCCGCATGGTAGGGGGTGTGGGCCCCTCATGGCCCACCTCTGCCTCGTCTTATGGCTCCATGAGTCTTCTGGTGAAATAGGATTTTTGGCATATTTTCTGGGATTTTTCCTGATAGTTGATTTTCTGCACAATAACTAGACACCAAGGTAATTCTGCTGATAACAGCGTCAGTCCGTGTTAGTTGTTTCCAAATCACACAACTTTAGGGGAGAAATAATAGCAAAAGTATTCGAGAAAGTAGATACGTTTTGGACGTATCAACTCCCCCCCAAGCTTAGCTCATTGTTTGTCCTCAAGCAATTCAGTTGAAAACTGAGTGCGATAAAAGAACTTTCATGAACACATTTGCTTCATATGATGTATATATTCTCAGCACATGAGGAGATACTTAGACAATTCATAATATGGAGTACGCAACTAAGTCTACTCAATAGTCATTGCAAGCTATGAAGAGATTCCAACTCAATAATAATAAGTAGCATGAGACATAAACATAAGCAACATTGCAATGCTCATAAGAAGGTATGATAGAGTGGTATCTCACTTTCCTTTGATAGTGGAGCAACATAAATGTCAAGGCACCTCTGAAGTTCAAGTGAAGAATAGAAGTAAAGATATCAGAGATACAAGCATCAAAGTCATGACATAATTAACCAAGTTTTGAGACAAACACATTACACTAAGAATGACAACTATGCTCTCAAGAAGGTGCTCATAGAATAAGTGGTGACTCAACAAGGAAGTGAAACGGGTTTTGAAAAGTTTGAAAGGCTTCCAAATGCTAAAAGTACGGTACTCATTAGCTTTGAGCTCTCATTGCCCCTATCATAGGCATCTTTAGATGGTTAATGGTGAAAGTGAGGTCCAATATCAGTTATATGCTTGACAGACTATAAACTGAAAATCTCATGTCCATTGAATACGAGGGCCGCTCCTCATCCTACTCAACTTTAGTTACCGGCAAGTTCTTGTCATCGTAAATACATGGGTATCATAGAGAACCGCCAACGGGGTACCCCTTGTACATGATATAGGAGCTATCCCATAATCAAAATGACAAGGTAAGTTGACGAGGTTTGATCTCGTCAATGCTCATTGTTATGAGCTTGGGTTTTGGAGAAGATGGGGGTACTGGAGATCGCGGAAAGGTTAACAGACAAGCAACCGGGGGACACGAGATTTACCCAGGTTCAAGCCCTCGGTGGGAAAACCCTACTCCTTCTTGTCTGCTCTTGATTACGGCGAAACCGAAGGTTACAGGGGTGCGCAGATCCAATCTGCCATGGAGGTGTGTGTGCGGTGGAAATGATTGGCCCTACTCGTCGTGCCCTCTTAGCCTTTATATAGAGTTAGGCAGGTCTCGGGCACAAATCGAGTCGGTTACAAGTTTAGGGTTCACCCCTTTGAATATTCTATCTGTGCTAGTCTTGTTCTCCAAGGATCCAAAGATGTCATGGGCTTGGGCCACCCGAAAATCTTCATGGGCTGTGTATATTCTTGTGGGCCTTCCTTGGGATCGACCAGGTATGATAATGTTGTGTACCCATATGGTATAACCATGTCAGTAGCCCCCGAGTGTTCAGTCGAATCGCAGATTCGGCTGAGGACTCTCCAATCTTTCGGGTGCAGCTTTTTCTATTTAGAAAAGAATGATTTTAGTGTGTAGGGATTGTTGATGCGTGTGCCTGACTCTCCTGACGGATCAGGGTCAGTTAACTGTCTTAGGACAAAACAACACGATCTTCTTCAGATTCGAGTCCTTAGACTCGAATCCGGAACAGGTGCTGGTGTAATTCGACTCAGGCCGTTGAGGTCTTACAGGAGTCGAATCCCAGTAGTTTTCAAATGATGTACCCAACGCGTCCGTCGGGATTTTCATCGCTCTTGTTGGTATGGATTTTTACTAGCAGAGCGCAGTCGAGTGCGTTACCAGGCCATCAGATGGTATCTGTAGGTCTTATCTTTGCATCACAGACACAACATCCGAAATTTTATCACCGCGGAGGTGTTTCGAGTGGCCAAGGAGGATGTTACTCACTTAGCGTTGGTTGGGGAAAAGTTGCCAAAAAGTTTTTGCATATCGATCCGAAGGATCGCAGTCGAATAATTCATAGGTTGAGCGACTAGCGCTCCCTATGGGAGTAGCCCCCGAGTGTCTGTTCGAGTCGTAGACTCAAGCAGAGACTTTAATTCAGCCGTTGTTAGCTTTAGGTCGATAGGATACAATTTTTTTGGATGCTTGAATCAATCCTCCCTATGGGAGTAGCTCGCGAGTCCGTAGTGGAGTCGTAGACTCGACGTAGGACTCGAAGAATTAATGTTGGTGTAGTACCTTGATCATACCTCGGGTGCGCAGCCAGCGCTCCTGATAGGAGTAGCCCCCGAGTAGTTGCTCGAATCGTAGATTCGAGTGAGTACTTTTAGCTGTCAGCCGAAGATTTGTTACTGTTGCTAGTGTGGTTTTGATGACGTCAGTGCTGAAGATCAGTGACCTCAACCATCTGAGGCGCCAGAGATGACATGACCAGACGAACGTGGGTCCCACTTGCTGACTTGGAGTTGACTGGTCATGCGTGATGTGGCGAGAATTACGATGTCTCCTCGGTTTCCGTGCGTAGTGGACGGCGTGCGAGCGATGGTTCGCTCCAAATGAACGGTCCCTGTTCATCGTCTTCGTCCTTATAACTATGGGGAAAAATGTAGTTTGTTTTCACCTTAGCCATTTGCTTTCTACCGCTTCCCTGTTCTTGAGCTTTTCCCATCGCGCGCTGGACATTCTCCGATTGTTCCCTTCCTTGGTCTTGCGTTCGCATCACCGCCGTCGACGCACCGTGATGGGGAAATCAAAGAAAGCCTCCACCGAAGCGGGTACCAATGCTGCTGCCGGCGGCAAGAAGGGCACCGCCGCCACTCGTGTCACCGAACGTGGGTGGCGGCGTACGGAGACGCGAGAGGGTGACCTGCGCAAGTTTTGCGAGGCGGGTTTAATCCCGTAGGACAAGGAGGCCGTCAAGATTGTAACATCCCAGCATTAGAGCCTAGAAATAAGCTAAACCCAGATGTGTGCATTGCATTCATGCATAGAAAATCCAAATAATTTTCGCGCTTTTAATCAAAACTTGTCAAAGTGATTGAAGCTTCTCTTAGCTTGATGGAATTAAAGTAGATAATCAAGTTGACTGCGATAAGTTTCAATAAGACCTTTGTTAAAATCTAATTTTGGGTAAGAGAGATTTGATCTGAGGGTAGATCAAATGTACTATAAATTAAACCTTAATACAATGTGAATTATATTTGATCATTAGGTGATCATGTTATAGTATTCATTATAATCACTCATAAATACCAAGTTAAGGATATAAAACAAATAATAAGAATGTAACCACTATATCTTAATCCCATCTGCATAGATCCTGAGTATCATAGTAACACCTAACCTTAAAAACTCCTTTGATGAGTTGGAGTTGAAAAGAGATTAAGTCAAGATAATCCACTATATATATCTTTATTCCTATAGAATCTTTATGGAACTTATTTCAATATCTGTTGTTCATCAATGTTGGATAATTCCCCATTGATTCACAAATTCTTTAACTATTAATCTTTGATCTATTACTTGATCTTATCAGAACATCTACTTAAATCTTCTAATGAGGGCATAATCCATTAATAACCTTAATCCAATATTAGATACTAAGAAGATAATTTCCATACAATAAAGGTAGGCTTGATAAAGCCCTTCTTAGCCAACTAAGAACTTCAGTAATAAATGATTAAAGTATTATAATGGTAATGATTTGGCCACCAATATTGAATGCTTATATTTAGTATAAGTAATACTGGTGGGTAGAACATGATTGGAACCTTAGTAGAGATAAGTGATCCTAGAGTAGACTTTGCAAACCACATAAATATATTTCAGGGATTGAAGTGTAAGTCATGAGAGTTAAGTAAATATAGGCTGATATTATTCAATTTAAGCTAGTATAGCATAGAGTTTAGAAGTAGTGTTATTCATCTTAAAAGATAATCAACCTGAGAGAAAGATCCGTGATGGAATATTAAGGAAGATTGTGAGTGAAATTGAAGGAACTAATGGTTGGATGGAAGTTTATCAACAGAAGAACAGTAAATACAACCAAGCAAGGATATGAGAAAATTATGAAATATCTTTGTATCAAAATCATAGGATTCATCCATAAGTTTAGAAGAATGATATATGAATAAGAAGATTTAAATGAGTAAAGCTCATCATACTAACTATGATGATGGATAGGAAGAAGTATTATATCTAGGAAAGGAATTCCTTAATTAGAAATCCCAGATTGTGAAAATTATATGTTATAAATCATTTTCCTATTTAATCTTGGTAAGCAACTAACTCTAAATCCCAGACCAACATAATATCCATCTTAGGTTGTTGATCTATCATCTTATGTCCATATCACTTTATAGAAATATTTCCCTATAGCAAATTACATAAGCACATTTCTGTTAATTTCAACCATCATAACTATATGTGCTTAAGTATATTTTTATCAATTCACTTCTATAAAACACTCTAATTATATCTTTATATTAAAAAGGGAGATTTCATCAAATACTATATACATAAGGCAATATGCTTAGTCATTAAATCTTGACTCTTAAAAGGAATCTAACCTCATACAAAACCCTAAAGCCAAGGGTAGTACTCATAATTCAAAACCCTAAACCTCTTTGTTTATCATAATAGAATATATACATTTCATTTTCTAAATTAATGGGAATAGTAATAACCATATCAATATCTTTCATGTTTTCATGCATCAAATAATGATCTAGGATCATTATACATATAAAATTTATTTTCGAACTATGAGCCAATTAGAGTTAAGTCTATAAACAAATAAGTAGATATCATTCAAGAATCTCTAGCTAATATAGTAGAGAAAAATAATAAGAAAAGTTTCTACAAACTATTAACAAGGGGATTCATATTAAGTAAATAAAAGAAATTCAAAAAGTTGATATAATAAAAAAATTCACAAATGAGACTAGGTATATTTTAGTATTGTTGTAAATATCCAGCAAACAAATCATACAAATAAAGGTTCAAAATATAAATCAAATTCAAGTCTGAAAAAGAAAACAAAAAATAGAAAAAGGATAAAACAAATAAAAATACTACCTGGTTGTGGCCTAACAACCCTACACCTATCTGACGCCCCTGAGCAGCCCACAACATCCCATCAACCAGCCCAGTTCTTTTCTATCTGTGACTGACAAGTGGGGTCAGGATACGACCGCGGGTTGAGCTAAAGAAATTGCCGGGGGGTTATCCACAAAAGTTGCATCGTTGTCATCGTCACGCACACAGGAAGCTCGCTGGCGGAGCTTGCCGCCGCCCGATGCCGTCATCGTCATCATTGCGCCAAGATACTCACCTTCGTTGCCAGGAGGGGATAAGAAGGCCACCGCGATGCCCTGCCTCAATCCCTATCTCCAATTCCTCCTTATCCTCTCAGATACGAACAAGACCGAAACCCTAGATCACCGGAGCCACCTCTCGCCGTCGAACCACGTCTCCCCACACCAATCTGAGCCATCATGGAGAAGCGCCTTCCTCCGTAGATCCTCTGGGTAGAAGCTTGCATAAAGGGGAGCACTGGAGCGGGTGAATTTGGTCATTCTCCTTCGCAGCAGTTCGTCGGGAAGCTCGTTTCCGACCGCGCATGTCCTCGCCGACCACTCAATCATCATCAAGGTGAGTTCCTGAACTTCCCAGTAACATTCAATCGCCGGATCTCGTTGTAAATCGCCGTTTCATCATATGCCACCGTCGGCCACCGTCGGAGCTCGTCGGAGTTGAAGCTCCGATGACTATTTCCGAGCGGCGCTGCCACTATTAGGTTTAGTAGGTTGCGGGCTGATTCGAACTAGGTCTATTTCGCTTGTTGGGGTGTAGTAGATCGTCGCCGGCGACCAACCTCTGGCGGCGATGGTGATGCTGACACCATAGTTACGTCATGATCGCACCACGTCAGCGAGTTTTACTGGTCTTTGCTCACGTGGCTGATGACCTGGCCTAGGGCCCATATGTCATTGACTGGGGTAGATAACCAATCGGTAACAAATGCAATTCCTTTAACCTGATAGCTGAGGTGGACAATGGCCCACTAGTCAGTGACTGGGGCTAGCTCTAGGCATGGTGTAAAAAGTATTTTCTGTTAGGAAACAAATAAAATGTTATAATCCAATTAATAATATTTCAGAAATTTAATAAATGATTAAATCTTGTTTAATTAATAACTTTTGATTTTCCAATCAGAAAAATATATATAATATATGAAAATTTGTAGAAAAATAAAATGTACAATTTAAACTTATTATCAAATATTATTATGATGATTATTTAAATAAATATTATTTAATAAAAGTTTTATAAGTAATAAAGCTTTGATAATTCATATTTTAATAATGGTAAATATTAAAAATATAAATAAAATACCAAAAATCTTGGAAAACTAATAATTACAATATAAGACTATAATTATGTATCATTATTTCATTTAAGTAAATACTTACTATCTATTTAGTAATTATAAAATAATAAGAATTATAAAAATCATATCTTATTATTTATTAATCACAAAAATAAATGTGATATACCAAAATGATCACAAAAATAATATCTACATGGTAAAAAATCTCATATTATACTTTTGAGTTAAATAAAAATTCAAATATTTTAATAACTCAAATTTAAACCTATTTACTTCATTAATAATTCATATAAGGATGAATAAAAATTATTAATATTCCTCAAATAAGCAAATTAAGTTTAATAAATAGTATTAATCTTAAATATTAATAAAATGAAACTTTAATGGTTTAAAAACATTATAAATATCTTTTATTTAAATTATCTTCAACCTTAAATGAAGATATTATTCTAAAAAGGTTCTCATTTATAATGAAACCTTCAAGAACAACTTATGAATACACCAAACCTTTTCTATCTATATCAACCATCAAATTACAAAAACTACCACAACACTATAGAAAGTTTAAGAATAATTAAGTAACAATCTACTTTGGTTTATAGGCTAAACTCATTTATCTATAAAAGATAAGGGATATTACTCTATTATAGAACCAAGAAACCATTACCCAAGTAAAAAAATGACCATTCTTAAGTAACTTAAAGAAAACATTTCAGATACACAAGATACAAATGTATAAGTACTATACTTTCAAAACTATCTATATTTTAAAGTTAACTTTAGTCTCCAAGAATCTAAATATAATACAATAAACATTACTATATGTTTTATAGTTAACTTTGGTCTGAAGTAGTTAAGCTATAAAGAAACTCAAGCCAAACCATTTGAGCAAACAAATAACATCAACCACCACTAACTAACCACAAAATGTGTTTAGACCTTTGAAGAGAAAACTTTTCTTCGAAGGTTATTATTTTTGCCACTTCAAACAAGAACTCTTGTATAAGCAATCTTGAATAGTATGTCATAAGTATATATATTTTACTACCACATATGTGTTGTTCACAACCACTCATAAACTCTAATAGAAGCACAAATGTGAAACTTATAAAAAAGAACCACACATTCCAAAGTAACCATTTCCGGAATCCAAACACTAGAACAACGTTATCTCCAGGATTCGCCTTTAGAACGTGCATCACATTACTTATGCATAAAAGCATATTGCTTCTTTAAACATTAGTCCTTACTGGACCAATGATGCTGATTTCAGATTTTGGATCTTATACTGACTCGAAGACTGTGAGTGCATAATCTTGGAATCACAAAAGGCAAGTTCACACTTGCTCATGTCCTTGTTTATTTTCTGTAAGTATTTTAAAAATCCAGTGTTGTTATCACCTGCATTTGAAAAAGGTCTAAAAACACTATTTTCGGTAATAATGTGAACTATTGGTTACTGATCTAGGGTGATTAGCTAATCTATTAAATCTGACAGTTGGAATACCACAGTTCAGAACTATATCACCTAGGACTTAACAACCAATGTCGCCAGTGATTCTTGCTCTCGCATGAAGCCGGATGTGCAGGTCGTGGCTGTTATCCTTGTAGCGTGCATATTAATTGGTAATTCATAGAGGATATGCAGCATGTGGGTGGGAAACCTCAACGTCCCACGATAGTTCTGACATCTAACGGTTTGTACAAACCATTGCCGTAATTCTTTTTGTGGGCATGGTGTACACCAAGGAGGCATGCGAGGTTGCGAAGGGGGAAGTGATTGGCTTGGATCATCTTCTGGGCCCCACATCATGGAATTGTGGACGGGAATAAGTTGCCCGGTTGTGCAACAAAGAGTTGATCTCTCATGAGTAAGGTAACGCACCTCTGTAGAGTGTAAAAACTGTAACTTGTTACTCCCTGTTCCGGGAAGGAGCTGCGAACGCGGTGGGAAAGGAACTCCATAAAAGTATTGTAAACCCGTGAAGGCTAACGGACATAGCTTTTCAGAATAAAAGAAACCTTTGAAGAAATGTTTATGAAAACTTGCATTGCCTATGACCTACGGTCTGTGGCTGTAGTTATAGTGAATCAAACACTCCTTTTCTAGTGAACTTGCTGAGTACGCTCGTACTCAAAGTATCTTCTTAACCTTTGCTAGATTCTGAAGCCCTTAAGACGACGTCTACATCAAGTTATGCTCCAGGACTTATCATGCCCAACTTAAGCTCTTCAATGAAGACAAGGAAGACAACATATACCTCAGCTCAAGTGAAGACGAAGTTACTGATTAGATAGGAGTACAAACTCTAACCAAAGAACCTATTTCTGTAGTGCGTTGCAAAAGAAGCAATGCCAACCTCTTTGTCAGAATAATAGATTTAATAGTATTAATAGTTCTTGCGTTATTTATCTTTGATACTTCCCCGCAAGAAGTTCTTTCTCTCTCTTTAACCTAGAGTGTTCTCTGGATCTTATGTAAAAGAGTGAGTTGTAACCTTTAAGCCATGTATTGGACCCGCTGTGTTTCTGTTGTGCCATTCTGAGGGATGTAATACTAGTGAACGGTGTTTCATTGGTGTTATGTCAATGACTATAGTATACTACATCATGCAGTGGTATGATGGGTCAGCGCAGTTGGTATCAGAGCATATGCTTTGACCTTAGGTTGGAAACCTAGTAAATGGGTAGAACCTGTAGGACACATCCTAGCAATAATGAAGAGTTTTCTAGTGATATGAGGGATATTCACTTAGATAATAATCTTGTTATGTTACTAGTGCGATAACTCTTTTATATGATTGCAATTCCAATAATTACCCAAGAGTTTTAACTCTATGTGACTGATGATAATTTCTTATCCATAGTTCCACATGGCACCTCGATATCCACCCCGGAATGTTCAAGTAATGAACAGGACATTGGATGACTACGGAGGGGATTGGACAGACAATCTCCGACAACTTCTATGGAGTTTGGAATGTGAATCAAGACTTTTGGTCAAGATTTACACTTACTATGATGGGCAGGTATTAGCTAAATACCGTGTCATGATCATGTTACCCAAGAAGTTAGGACTTAAGGGAGAAATGCCAGCAGGAGAGGCAAGGTGCATGGTATCTGCATATCAGATTGCCGTAGCAGCAGCCATAACCATGATCCGAGAACATAAATCCCAAGCTCTAGAAGGTAGTACTCACACCATTATACCACATGAAACCTTAAACTCAGAGCATTAGTTAGATCACTCTACCTTAGTCCAAGCTGAACCTACTCTAGTTGTAGAGTATATGGATCGTTATCGGTCTTTTCTAAACACTTATCATAACACTAACCAAGTTTTAGTTTAGGAGCTGGATACGGTCATTGAGGATTTTACTGATCCTGATAAAGCAATGGCTCGTAGGAAGAAGCTAGATAAAGAAGCTAGGCATCCCAAATACATACCTTCAGGATAAGTGTTCGGGAAAACTGAGTTTGATGACCCAAACTCAGAAAATTATGCCTATTACCAAAATGACTTCAAGCCACCTGAAGACCTATGGACCAAGTACAATTCCGAACAACAGGAATGGAATAAAGTTATTCCAAACAAACCTGAGCCTAACCAGTATGGATGGGAAATAGAATCTCAAGGTAAAACCATAGGGAATCCTATACCTTGTGATACAGGTGTTGAAGAAGAGACCAATTATAACCATAGAGAGCCTTATGGACCATATGGGGGTAATACTAATCCAATCAACTTAGAAGAGTACTCCAATAGCTACTATACCAATATATATGACTGGATCCAAGAAAAAGCTAAGGAACCAACTTACTATGAGGAAGCGTTGCGAGGAAACCCAGACTATTCGGTGGAAAATTACGCCAACTCTAGTCATTTTTCAATGACTAATCTTAGTCTCGGTACTTCTAATCAAGAATACACACCTCCTGGATGCTCCTATGCTCCAAAAGGCAGTCGTAGGACTTCACGTCATCATGGACAGAATTCCAGGAAGCACTAGAGGAAGATGAAAGTGAGAGAGAAATAACATCCCAAGGGATGAGGGCTTGAATAATGTATATAGAGGGTAATGCATATTGTAGTTTGATAGGTTTGCCACAATAAGTGAGGATATATCCACAAGAGAAAGAAGTTCTTGTAAGATAGTTGTGTAAATAGGTTTGAGGCAAACAGTTGGAACACCTGGTACATTTGTAAATTATCTAAAAACTATGTATAATACAGGGTATATGCTTTGTTGTTTATCGACTTTGGGATTTTTTTGATTCTTCTTGATTGACTAGATCTGTACATGAAGTTTAATTAGGTGTGCAAATGCATGATGTAACACCCAGTTATTACTTGATGTCATAGACCTAGATAGAAATGGGAATTCGTGTAAGGGAGTGACGAGTTTCAAAGATCATAAGGAAGATTAACTTGAATGATGTAGCATGATAGAAGGGGTATTTACACCATTTGGAGAATAGATAGAACATAAGTCACATTCTTGGCCAGTTTAGGAAGAAAGCATGGTGGAGGAGATTTAAGGAGTAACAAGATATGATAAACTGAAAGTTCATTCAAAGTAGGTAAGATGCTAAGAAGTCAATGGAGAGTTGTATCAAGTTCATGGAAGTATCATGAAAAAGTACCAAGAAGATGCCTTATAACCAAAAGGGTATTCAAGCTCTGACAATTCAGAGAGAATGTAACTCGTAGGTCGGAAACTGTAAGATAATACCTACCACTTAGAATGTTCCGCCTTGGGTACCTAATCCCTTGCCGGCATTCTAATCCGCAGTCGGTATTATGTCCGCAGCTGGTATTTGGTTGACATAGTTAATCAAATTATCATAAAGGTTGCATAAAGAGCATTAAATTTGGCCTAAGTTAAGTAAAACCTCAGGAAGTATAAATTTTTTAAGGTGATCGTCTCTCAAGAGGCTTCGCAAAGTTAGATTTATTCCAGCAAAAATATGCAATAGGGAGTACGATATATAGTGCTGGAAGATTTACTTCGGAGATCCACAATTGTGTGGATACACCGTATAATCTTTCATCATACCCTAAACTGGTAGAATTTAAGCTGAACCGAGATCAATATTCGAGTTTCAGAACCAATGGTCTCTATGTATGTAATTTAAAGACTATTAGTAAAATCTAAGGGGGAGAGTAGACGTTATGAATGAAGGATGAAGAAAATACTATAGGTAATAATGGAAGATTAGTGAAAAATCGTGAGAAGGTTTAAACTTGAAGGTGATAAAGTATACATTTAACCGACTAATCCAAAAAGAAACAACTCTTAAGTACTCTCAAGAAATAATAGAGAACTTCCAATTAGACATAGGAAGAGAATAAGAATTCTAATGGGTATGGACTAAATGAGTTCAAATCCAATTTTGGAAGGAATACCAGTATCAACTATGCTATGACAATAATATAAGGGTAGTCTTTGATTACTAACACGGGTATACAGAAACTTAAAAACTTATTTTTAAGGAAACCCCTTAACTGTTCTTAAATTAGTAATAAAGTTTGATGTTTAGATAAAAAGAATTAGATTAGGATATTTAATCAGGTTATGGAATACTCCAATTAATTCCATTTAAGTTCATCATGAAGTGGAGAATATAGCAACCACTACAAGAAAATTTCTTACTCCGAAACATGAGAGTTTGCGAACTTCGAGGACGAAGTTTATTTTAAGGGGGAGAGTCTGTAACATCCCACCATTAGAGCCTAGAAATACGCCGAACCCAGATGTGTGCATTGCATTCATGCATAGAAAATCTGAATAATTTTCGCGCTTTTAATCAAAACTTGTCAAAGTGATTGAAGCTTCTCTTAGCTTGATGGAATTTAAAGTAGATCATCAAGTTGACTGCGATAAGTTTCAATAAGACCTTTGTTAAAATCTCATTTTGGGTGAGAGAGATTTGATCTAAGGGTAGATCAAATGTACTATAAGTTGAACCTTAATACAATGTGAATTATATTTGATCATTAGGTGATCATGTTATAGTATTCATTATAATCACTCATAAATACCAAGTTAAGGATATAAAACAAATAATAAGAATGTGTCAACACCCGGATTTTTAATCCTAGATGCCTGTTATGCCATACATCGCAATCCCAGGATTACCATTTTTGCGAGACATAACAGAATTGGATACCACAGTACATCATCCATTACAAACCATACATAAGGTCTTACACAAATAGGGATCTCATGATCGAGTTCTTAATACAACTTCAAGCAGCGGAATACGTAATAATAACGGTAGCGTAGGCGAAGCTCCATCTTCGGGGTCACAGGCAATGCTTACAATGGGAGATGATCCTAGTTGTCGTAACCTTCCTGGGGTCCATCCTCCAGGTACTCCTCTTCATAGTCTGGCCATGGGAATAGCTAGGGACAAAGCCATGAGTACTCTTTAAGTACTCGCAAACTAATACTAACAAGTGGAAGGGGTTTTTGATAATAGGACACTAGGCTCTAGGGTTGTTTTGCAAGAAGCCAGATTTACATCTACTAAGTTTAGAAGTAAGAAAAGCTAGTTGAAATTTTATAACACCTAAGTGGGAACTTGTATCTTATGTCACAACTCTGTTGTGGTCAAGTCAAAGTCTCACTTCCTTGCACAAATCATTTCGAAAAGTCTGACGGGGGAAAAGTATGGCCACTCCAACTGTCCATAACCGCGGACGCGGCTATTCGAATAGTTTGACACTCTGCAGAGATTGTACACTTTCACCACAACATTCGATACATCCGTCAGGAACAAATCCTGAAATCACCATACTCAGTATGCGGATAATCAATCCTAACCTTTCAATTACACGCCCTAGTATAAGCACCTCTCCTGCGAGTTTGGCCTCCCAACCATGACCAACTGTCATCTTGGGTACTGCACAGGTGGACAATCTTCACAAGGTAGCCTCAGCTCAGACCTTGGCCGTGAGGGAACTAATACTAAGGTATATAAGTTCCAGTCAAGCCCTACCCAATTCTCGGGTATTGTGGTTGTACGATAAAATTGGAATGGTATCGCATCCAGAGAACCATCAGTTTTATAAAGGGTTAAGGCTCATGCCTCAACATTTTCATCACCATAAATCATCTGGTGTTCGGAAACACATGTCCAAAACATTTCAATAGAATGATCCATCATTCCAAGGTTTTCATAAACATTTTTCCACCAAGTATTCCCATCTAAAGTTGATCAAGTTTTATGCTTAGCACTAGCATCTACAAGTGGGAGTAACTACTAATGAGGGGTGGTAAACAAGTGGAGTTTCAACTAAATTCAATCTCATGCCTTAGGATGACATCAAGATTATCTAGCTTAGGCCAAATTTTATGCTCTTTATGCAATCTTCAAATATCTTTCTAGTATCTACAATTCACTAAAGTCAACTCTAAGTAATACCTTTGATAAAGAAATAGAGTATAAAGCTTTCAAGAAAAACTGGGATGGGGGATCATCAAATGTGTCCAACCAAAAATTCATAGTGCATGGCGTAGGTTATCTAACTTTCATGTGTAGAGCAGTGGTTGAAGTTTTCCTCGGCTTCTTCTTCGTAGAATCCTCCTTCATCCTCGTATCCTTGGTCGGTACTAGCGTCTATAAATAAATACGATGTACACAATCACCAAACAATACTTAATTACTTGCAATCATCACACAAAAGGGTCCTATAGATGATCTAGCATCATCACTAACTTTACAAGATTAAAGCTTGGTTTAAATCCTTTTATTTTTAGAAAAGTAATTTCTACTCATTGCAAAACTACTTAAGATTTAATATTCTCCAAACCAAACATGGGATCATGTTGACACATGTCATCACCACATATTTTAGTCCATGGGAATGTGATTTAAAGTGGTGTCACAATTTAATAAGGTTTTACCCTTTTATTTTAATTAAATAAAGTGACTAGAAATGCCTATGTAGCATTCTTTTATTACTTGAACATTATTTCTGTATGTAAACCTATATATTTTTATATATTCTGAAAGGTATGGTTAAATGTGATTTTTGAGAGTTGGAATCAACTCAAAAGCTATTATGGTTTTAATTTTAAAAATGTTTGAATGCAGAAAAGCTTCTGCCTTGTTATTTTTACCAAGGATGATCTACAGATCCAAATGACTTGAATCCAACGGGCTTGGATTCAGCATTCCCAGTCCTTTCTAACAAAATTGGTTTCATTAAATTTGGTTCACTGAATCGACCTGGGTTGATTTTTGAAACTGGGTACAAAAGTGTGTTTGAAATAAAATGGAAAAGGTTAAATTCAAATAACTGGGCTGCGCGGGAAGTGATACTGGGCCGGCCTGCTAAGCACAACGCTTACGCGGCCTGGTTAAGTGGCTGTCCCCACGCGTCCGTGAGACGAGGGGGTGCGAAGCGGTATGGGGCGATGTGGTGCGTTCGATCTGGTTCTAATCCAACGGCTGAGGGTCATCGTCGACGTTGGGCAACGCCGGCGAGATAGAAACCTAGGGCAGCCAGTGGGGGTCGTTGGGGGCTCACCAGGGTTCAGGCGAGGGTCGGCGAGGCGGGCGAACGACGAAGTCGACGACTGCAAACCTCCTGGTACCGGCAGCTTCTCCTGGGGCGGCTCCAATCGCTGGCCCCCTTCTTCTCCAGCAGCGGCAGACTCCGGTGAAATTCCGGTAAAGTGCTGCTTGCCTTGCTCTGGGAACGGGGTGGCACGATCAGTGAGGAGAGGGGAGTGAGATGGTGTGCTCAATTCGGCTGGGGGTGGCCTCTATTTATAGTCGCGACAATGAGACCGAACGGGATGGGCAGGCGACGGTGGCGACATGGCTACGGGCAGATAGAGGCATGGCCAGCGGTGGCGATCGGTTGGTGGTCTCCTGGCGATGCTCTACGACTTTAATGCGCATGTAGGGCGGTGCGGTTTGGTCTAGAACGCGCGACGCACTGCGCGGCAGAGGCGATGTCTTTAACGGTGAGCGGTGGCTGTGCGTCATGGGGCGGCGAACGGTGATGTCTGGCGGTCTCCTGGGTCGGTGGCGATCATGTATACACGCGGCGAGGGCGGCGCGCGGTCTGTTGGCTTCGGTCGAGGGTGGCGCTCTAGCGCACGCTCGGCATGGTTGACAGAGGCACGGGCGCGGCGTTCCTGGGTGCTTTGGTCGATGTCCTCGAGACAGGGCTGGTCGAGAGGGGGTGGTGAGGCATGGGTGATCTTCCAGACAAGGTTGGCACGGCTAGTTTCTCTCCTAGCTTGCTGTCTCCACTGGGGTGGCATGGTGAGCTTCGGCTGTTCACCATTGATGTCATTGCCCAGCTTATAGTGAGTCTAGTGGTTGGTTTAACTTGCTAGATGATCTACTGAGATGGTTGTGAGCTAGAGAGGGAACAAGTTAGGCTTCAATCACTGCTCACAATAGTGTTTAAGATTTTGATGATTTGTGTCTGCAATGTGTTTGATGAAATGGCCGCAAGAATTCATGTTTTGAATTTTGAAAAGATTTTTGGTGGGTGTGCTAGGTTGGTGCTGGTGAGTCTGCAGATGCTTGGGTTTTGAAAGTTGAGCTTATTTGAGTGGTTTTTGAAAAAGTGGGATCTTCCCATATGATAAAGATTCAATTTTGAACTGTCCTTTAAACTATGCATTTGAATGTTTCTGGATGATCACAAAGTGGGCCTTAATACTTTGTTATGAGTACAATCAAGGGGCGCAAAGATCCAGAAAAGTTTCTGTTAAGTTCTGAAATTTTGAGACAGCCAAAGTAGGCATGGGAGTTAAATTGGTCAAAATGACCATTCCCTTATTTTATTTGTTTTGATTTACTTGTCTTTGAGAAAAGTTTGGGAATTGTTTAGATGATGTTTATTTCACCTAAGCATCCATTTACAAGCAAAGGAACACACAAACAAGTTGGTTCAAAAGAATTCAAAATGAAATGCATACTCACATGCATGCTTTCATATTTTTATTTAGCAAAGTTTTTGTTAACCCTAAAGTTGATGATTAGAGTTTGATGATCCAAGTTTAGTATTTTTGGGATGTTACATAATGTAACCACTATATCTTAATCCCATCTGCGTACATCCTGAGTATCATAGTAACACCTAACCTTAAAAACTCCTTTGATGAGTTGGAGTTGCAAAGAAATTAAGTCAAGATAATCCACTATATATATATATCTTTATTCCTATAGAATCTTTATGGAACTTATTTCAATATCTGTTGTTCATCAATGTTGGATAATTCCCCATTGATTCACAAATTCTTTAACTATTAATCTTTGATCTATTACTTGATCTTATCAGAACATCTACTTAAATCTTCTAATGAGGGCATAATCCATTAATAACCTTAATCCAATATTAGATACTAAGAAGATAATTTCCATACAATAAAGGTAGGCTTGATAAAGCCCTTCTTAGCCAACTAAGAACTTCAGTAATAAATGATTAAAGTATTATAATGGTAATGATTTGGCCACCAATATTGAATGCTTATATTTAGTATAAGTAATACTGGTGGGTAGAACATGATTGGAACCTTAGTAGAGATAAGTGATCCTAGAGTAGACTTTGCAAACCACATAAATATAATTCAGGGATTGATGTGTAAGTCATGAGAGTTAAGTAAATATAGGCTGATATTATTCAATTTAAGCTAGTATAGCATAGAGTTTAGAAGTAGTGTTATTCATCTTAAAAGATAATCAACCTGAGAGAAAGATCCGTGATGGAATATTAAGGAAGATTGTGAGTGAAATTGAAGGAACTAATGGTTGGATGGAAGTTTATCAACAGAAGAACAGTAAATACAACCAAGCAAGGATATGAGAAAATTATGAAATATCTTTGTATCAAAATCATAGGATTCATCCATAAGTTTAGAAGAATGATATATGAATAAGAAGATTTAAATGAGTAAAGCTCATCATACTAACTATGATGATGGATAGGAAGAAGTATTATATCTAGGAAAGGAATTCCTTAATTAGAAATCCCAGATTGTGAAAATTATATGTTATAAATCATTTTCCTATTTAATCTTGGTAAGCAACTAACTCTAAATCCCAGACCAACATAATATCCATCTTAGGTTGTTGATCTATCATCTTATGTCCATATCACTTTATAGAAATATTTCCCTATAGCAAATTACATAAGCACATTTCTGTTAATTTCAACCATCATAACTATATGTGCTTAAGTATATTTTTATCAATTCACTTCTATAAAACACTCTAATTATATCTTTATATTAAAAAGGGAGATTTCATCAAATACTATATACATAAGGCAATATGCTTAGTCATTAAATCTTGACTCTTAAAGGAATCTAAGCTCATACAAAACCCTAAAGCCAAGGGTAGTACTCATATTTCAAAACCCTAAACCTTTTTGTTTATCACAATGGAATATATACATTTCATTTTCTAAATTATTAATGGGAATAGTAATAACCATATCAATATCTTTCATGTTTTCATGCATCAAATAATGATCCAGGATCATTATACATATAAAATTTATTTTCAAACTATGAGCCAATTCGAGTTAAGTCTATAAACAAATAAGAAGATATCATTCAAGAAATCCCTAACTAAAATAGGAGAGAAAAATAATAAGAAAAGTTTCTACAAATTATTAACAAGGGGATTGATATTAAGTAAATAAAAGAAATTCAAAAAGATGATATAATAAAAAAATTCACAAATGAGACTAGGTATATTTTAGTATTGTTGTAAATATCCAGCAAACAAATCATACAAAGAAAGGTTCAAAATATAAATCAAATTCAAATCTGAATAAGAAAACAGAAAATAGAAAAAGGATTAAAAAATAAAAATACTACCTGGCCGTGGCCCAACAACCCTACACCTATCTGACGCCCCTGAGCAGCCCACAACATCCCAGTAACCAGCCCAGTTCTTTTCTATCTGTGACTGACAAGTGGGGTCAGGAGAGTACCGCGGGTTGAGCTAAAGAAATTGCCAGGGGGTTATCCGCAAAAGTTGCATCGTCGTCATCGTCACGCACATAGGTAGCTCGCTGGCGGAGCTCGCCGCCGCCCGATGCCGTCATCGTCGTCGTTGCGCCAAGATAATCGCCGTCTTTGCTAGGAGGGGATAAGAAGGCCACCGCGACGCCCTGCCATAATCCCTATCTCCAATTCCTCCTTATCCTCTCAGATACAAATGAGACCAAAACCCTAGCTCACCGGAGCCACCTCTCGCCGTCGAACCACGTCTCCCCACACCATTCTGAGCCGTCATGGAGAAGCGCCTTCATCCGTAGATCCTCTGGGTAGAAGCTTGCATCAAGGGGAGCACTGGAGCGGGTGAATTTGGTCATTCCCCTTCGCAGCAGTTCGTCGGAATCCTCGTCGGGAAGCTCGTTTCTGACCGCACATGTCCTCGCCGACCACTCAATCATCATCAGGGTGAGTTCCTGAACTTCCCAGTAACATTCAATCGCCGGATCTCGTTGTAAATCGCCGTTTCATCATATGCCACCGTCGGCCACCGTCGGAGCTCGTCGGAGCTTAAGCTCCGATGACTATTTCCGAGCGGCGCTGCCACTATTAGGTTCAGTAGGTTGCGCTGATTCGAACTAGGTCTATTTCGCTTGCTAGGGTGCAGTAGATCGTCGCCAGCGACCAACCTCTGGCGGCTGTGGTGATGCTAACGCCATCGTTACGTCATGATCGCACCACGTCAGCGAGTTTGACTGGTCTTTGCTCACGTGGTTGATGACCTGGTCTTTGCTCACGTCAACGAGTTTGACTGGTCTTTGCTCACGTGGTTGATGACATTGACTCGGGTAGATAACCAATCGGTAACAAATGTAATTCCTTTAACCTGAGAGCTGAGGTGGACAATGGCCCACTAGTCAATAACTGGGGATAGCTCTAGGCGTGGTGTAAAAAGTATTTTCTGTTAGGAAACAAATAAAATGTTATAATCCAATTAATAATATTCCAGAAATTTAATAAATGATTAAATCTTGTTTAATTAATAACTTTTGATTTTCAATTCAGAAAAATAAATATAATATATGAAAAATTGTAGAAAAATAAAATCTACAACTTAAACTTATTATCAAATATTATTATGATGATTATTTAAATAAATATTATTTAATAAAAGTTTTATAAGTAATAAATCTTTGATAATTCATATTTTAATAATGGTAAATATTAAAAATATAAATAAAATACCAAAAATCTTGGAAAAGTAATAATTACAATATAAAACTATAATTATGTATCATTATTTCACTTAAGTAAATACTTACTGTCTATTTAGTAATTATAAAATAATAAGAATTATAAAAATCATATATTATTATTTATTAATCACAAAAATAAATGTGATATACCAAAATGATCACAAAAATAATATCTACATGGTAAAAAATTTAATATTATACTTTTGAGTTAAATAAAAATTCAAATATTTTAATAACTCAAGTTTAAACCTATTTACTTCATTAATAGTTCATATAAGGATGAATAAAAATTATTAATATTCCTCAAATACGCAAATTAAGTTTGATAAATAGTATTAATCTTAATAATTAATAAAATGAAACTTTAATGGTTTAAAAACATTATAAATATCTTTTATTTTAATTAACTTCAACCTTAAATGAAGATTTTATTCTAAAAAGGTTCTCATTTATAATAAAACCTTCAAGAACAACTTATGAAAACACCAAACCTTTTCTATCTATATCAACCATTAAATTACAAAAACTACCATAACACTATTATAGGCTAAAGTCATTTATCTATAAAACATAAGGGATATTACTCTATTATAGAACCAAGAAACCATTACCCAAGTAAAAAAATGACCATTCTTAAGTAACTTAAAGAAAACATTTCAGATACACAAGATACAAATGTATAAGTACTATACTTTCAAAACTATCTATATTTTAAAGTTAACTTTAGTCTCCAAGAATCTAAATATAATACAATAAACATTACTATATGTTTTATAGTTAACTTTGGTCTGAAGTAGTTAAGCTGTAAAGCAACTCAAGCCAAACCATTTGAGCAAACAAATAACATTAACCACCACTAACTAACCACAAAATGTGTTTAGACCTTTGAAGAGAAACCTTTTCTTCGAAGGTTATTCTTTTTGCCACTTCAAATAAGAACTCTTGTATAAGCAATCTTGAATAGTATGTCATAAGTATATATATTTTACTACCACATATGTGTTGTTCACAACTACTCATAAACTCTAATAGAAGAACAAATGTGAAACTTATCAAAAAGAACCACACATTCCAAAGTAACCATTTCCGGAACCCAAACCCTAGAACAACGTTATCTCCAGGATTCACCTTTAGAACGTGCATCACATTACTTATGCATAAAAGCATATTGCTTCTTTAAACATTAGTCCTTACTGGACCAATGATGCTGATTTCAGATTTTGGATCTTATACTGACTTGAAGACCATGAGTGCATAATCTTGCAATCACAAAAGGCAAGTTCACACTTGCTCATGTCCTCTGTTTATTTTCTGTAAAGTATTTTACAAATCCAGTGTTGTTATCACCTGCATTTGAAAAAGGTCTAAAAACACTATTTTCGATAATAATGTGAACTATTGGTTACTAATCCAGGGTGATCAGCTACTCTATTAAATCTGACAGTTGGAATACCACTGTTCAGAACTATATCACCTAGGACTTAACAACCAATGTCGCCAGTGATTCTTGCACCGTATATTACGCGTTGACCATGATATCTGGAATGGGACGGAGAAGTAAGTTGTATCTTCTTCCTATCGCATGAAGCCGAATGTGCAGGTCGTGGCTGTTATCCTCGTAGCGTGCATATTAATTGGTAATTCGTAGAGGATATGCAGCATATGGGTGGGAACCCTCAATGTCCCACGATAGTTCTGACATCTAACGGTCTGTACAAACCATTGCCGTAATTCTTTATGTGGGCATGGTGTCCACCAAGGAGGCATGCGAGGTCGTGAAGGGGGCAATGATTGTCTTGGATCATCTTCTGGGCCCCACATCATGGAATTGTGTACGGGAATAAGCTGCCCGGTTGTGCAACAAAGAGTTGATCTCTCATGGGTAAGGTAACGCACCTCTGCAGAGTGTAAAAACTGTAACTTGTTACTCCCTGTTCCGGGAAGGAGCTGCGAACGCGGCGGGAAAGGAACTCCATGAAAGTTCTGGTAAACCCGTGAAGGCTGACGGGCATAGCTTTTCAGAATAAAAGAAACCTTTGAAGAAATGTTTATGAAAGCTTGCATTGCCTACGACCTACGGTCTGTGGCTGTAGTTATAGTGCATCAAACACTCCTTTTTCTAGTGAACTTGCTGAGTACGCTCGTACTCAAAGTATCTTCTTAACCCTTGCTAGATTCTGAAGCCCTTAAGACGACGTCTACATCAAGTTATGCTCCAGGACTTATCATGCCCAACTTAAGCTCTTCAATGAAGACAAGGAGGACAACATATACCTCATCTCAAGTGAAGACGAAGATACTGATTAGATAGGAGTACAAACTCTAACCAAAGAACCTATTTCTGTAGTGCGTTGCAAAAGAGCAATGCCAACCTCTTAGTCAGAATAATAGACTTAATAGTATAATCGTTCTTGCGTTATTTATCTTTGATTCTTCCCCGCAAGAAGTTCTTTCTCTCTCTC
The DNA here is from genome assembly GCA_916181665.1 of Avena sativa. Classification (NCBI taxonomy): domain Eukaryota; kingdom Viridiplantae; phylum Streptophyta; class Magnoliopsida; order Poales; family Poaceae; genus Avena; species Avena sativa. The sequence goes on along the minus strand of OV702283.1, from coordinate 145,305,253 downwards.
TTTAACCTAGAGTGTTCTATGGATCTTATGTAAAAGAGTGAGTTCTAACCTTTAAGCCATGTATTGGACCCGCTGTGTTTCTGTTGTGCCATTCTGAGGGATTTAATACTAGTGAACGGTGTTTCATTGGTGTTATGTCAACGACTATAGTATACTACATCATGCAGTGGTATGCTGGGTCACCGCAAAGATCCCAGGCGATGAGGTAATTCCCTGTCTACCCGCTGGGTTTCGGGTGATGTTTGTCGCCTTTGTTCTTCGCGGCCTTTCGCTCCCAGTACACAATTTTCTCCGTGGACTGTTGTTCTTCTATGGCATTCAACTCCACCATCTTTCACCCAATTCTCTTCTCCATATCGCCTGCTTCATCACTTTTTGCGAGTGGTGGCTCGGTATCGAGCCGCAATTTGGCCTCTTCCGGAAGCTCTATTATGCGAAGAGGAAATCCGGCTCCTATGGAGTTTATCCGATCGGTGGCTGTGTCATTTATCTTTGATCTACTGTTCTTTTCTTCTCTTTCTCTATGTCGGAGTCCATCCAATATTGGCGGAGGAAGTGGTTTTATATCCTTGACTCCATAGTGGACGGGCAAAACTTTGGCCTTGCCCCTTTCGACTCTACCCAGGAGATCTTGAAGAAGAGATCGTGGAAAAGTCATATCTTGGAGGGCGAGGTGGAGGAGATAGATGAGCTCTACCATCGGGTGGAGGACCTCCAGGTGGTTCCGGAGAAGGAGGTGAATGGTGTGGATATCATCCACACCTTACTCAAATGTTGGGTGCAGGCACTCCAGGCTAGGGCGCATCCGATGTTCCTTTATTCTGGCCGCCACGACCCGACGAGAGTTGCGGCTGAGGAGCTCTGCAAGGGGGACCTCGATAGAGTTCTTCGGCCACTTCTGAAGTACAAGTCCAACGAGGACATTTCGGGGAAATCACGGACCCCCCCCCCCCCCCCCCGTTCAGTGCTTCTCGGCCAGTTCCGTAGGTGTAGATCTGTGACATGCGCAGCGCTTTTTCCGAGTGCTTTTCCTTGTAATTATCTGTTCTGAAAGTTTGTCTTCATTATGCAGGAGCTCAAGGTACCTGGCATGGTGCCTCCACTACCCGAATGATTTCCGGATGCGCCGAACAACGAGGTAGTGGGCTCCGAGTCCGATCTTCCGCCGGTGCAGTCGCCGACTGAGGAAGCCTCCGAGGCGAGCGAGGGGCAGACCCAAAGGGCCCGCCGTTCGGATTCCTCGACTCCGCCGACTCCTAGGGACCCGCCGTTCCTTGTCCGCCATAGTGGAGGTGACGGCTCTTCTTCCTCACCTATCCCAGCCGTGCCTGTGCGGGCTGTAGCACCGCAGTCGCAGGTGAAGAGGAAGAAGGAAGAGAAGAAAGGCAAGAGGGCGCTGCCCATTTTTGACTTGAGCAACATGGACTCGTAAGTATCTTCGGATGCGATTCGTTATTTTCTTATCTTCTTGTCTTCTTGCTTTTTGACTGGTATGTTCCTTGCAGCCACTCCTCTGAGGGATATTTTAGCGATGCCACTCAGGAGGCAGTAGGGGAGTCGAAGATGACGCCTCCTCCCTCTAAAACGGTGGCCACCTCTGGGGGTGATGCTTCGAAGCCTTCTCCGCTGGAGGCTCGAGTGATCGTCTCCCAGAAGACTGCACCGGGACCTTCGAAGTCTCCGTCTAAGCACGTAAGTTGTTTTTTCTATCACTGTAGGGGTATCCCCCAAGCCTTATTTTTCGGACGATCTGTTGATTTTGCTTCCTTGTTGCATGCCTCGGGGGGGAGCCCCCGAGCATTTTGCATGTGTTTGGTGTCTTGCTCGTTTCTTGGGCATAGCCCCCGAGCCCTTTTGTAATGCTTTTGTTTCTTCTCGCAGCCCTTTGTGCAAGGTGTGAACCTGCTTGTGCAGCAGCACCTGGCGCTAGAGGCTAGCCTGCAGCAGCTTCAAGGTACATGCTGAATTGATCCTATTCTTTTTCTTCTGCTTGCTAGCATGTAGAGCTCATGGATGTTCTTATTGCTTTTGCATATGAAAATAATACTGCCCTCCGCGAGCTTGATGCTCTCAAAAAGAGCCTTGGGCAAGCGTATAAGAAGGCCGAGGATGTCGATTCTTTGGCGGATGCGCTGTCAGCGGATGCGCCTGCGTCCTACAAGTGCAAGAAGAAGGGCATCGGCGCCTCCATGGGGCTGGCTATGGCCATGGCGTCTGGGGCAGAGCTGGATCTTCATCAGGTCACCTCCCAGATGCCGACGGCTCCCGACGGTTCCGAGGTAGCCTTTGCTCTCTACGCTTCTCGCTGTAAGTGCTATGGGCCAAAGCTCATTGACCTTCTGGCGGAGTATGCGGCAAATCAGCAGGATGAGGTCAAGAGCAGGCATTCTGGCTTCGAGGCCACTTAGGATGCGGCTGCTTAGGATTTGTAATCGTAGGATAGTTGGCTTCTACTTTTTTTTGTAATATTTGATGAACAATTTCCCTATGCCTGGTGGTGGCCTTTTGTTGTATATAAATGAGCCTTCGAGCTGTTGCTCAGTCATTCGTTGTTCATACTCTTGCCTATTTTCCTTTTAGGGACCTTCAGGTGGGGACTCTATTGATACTTCGTTTGGTCCGCAGCTGTGACCATCCTTGGATGACGCGGCGCAGCTTGTTTTTCTTCATGACCGTGTTCGCATCCTTGAGAAGGAGATACTTGGAGTCCGAGGCCATGCGGATGTATGGAAATCGAAGGAGGAGCGAGGTACCGCCAGAGAGGAATATATGATGGGGGAGCTGTGACAGTTGGCCGAGCAGTTGTAGTGTAAGTTTCTATGGGCTGCTGCTCATTTTTCGGATGCGCATGGTTTGAGGGTGATCTTACTTTGTAGTTGCTATAGGTGCCAACCTTGTTCCGAGCGAGGAGAAGGAGCGCGTTGCAGTTCGGATCAACTGCTTGACCCAGGAGGATATGGAAGTCGGAGGCTTTTTCTGGATGGACCGCGACCGTGCCACGGTCCTTGCGACTGTGCAGGACCGCGCTCACCAGGTGTCGCGACTGCTAAGGCAGGTGAAGACTTCTCTGACATTGATTCTGCATGTCATGTTTCCCCTTGATGAAGCGCCATCGACTCTCTGGGGTTTGCTGGCGAAGTTTCGAGACGTGTGTCACGTCAGGGAGTTGGTGCGGCATCAGTTGGTTGCGGGGGTGAAGGCCGCCCTTTCCCTCGTGCGGCTGCATCACCCTGATGTTAATCTTGTGGATATGGCGGATGGGCCGCCACCTCGGCCACATGGTGGCCTATGGGACATGCTCCTACACTACGCGGCTGTTAGGTAGTATGCCGAGGAAGTTGTAGATCTCTTTGAGCATCGTGTGCAGGTGATTCTTCATGATAGGTAGGTTCTATAAAAAAGATTGATGTAAAACTTATATGTATTTTGACTGGGCGTGCTATTCCCTTTGTTGTAAAGGTTAATTGTATTAGCATGTGGTGCTTGGTTGTATGCATTCCCTTTTCGTTAGCCTGACGTGATCAGCTACTCAGGTGTACATGCGTTATCCTTAGCCGACGAAGTCGTGAGGTGAGTGGGAGCCACCGAGTGCGTTGTAACATAGAGAAATGTGAGGAAAAGATAAATTTTCGGGTGAGGCACTTAGCTTTATTCATATCGTAATGAGGAGGTACATTGTTCGGCTGAGTAGCCTTATTGAAAGTAAAGGGGGATAGCTAGGGGTAGAAGCATCGCAATTGTGCGACGTTCCATGGATTGGAGTATGCGACTCCAGACTCCACGTGCTTGAGGCGGTAAGCGCCACCTGGGATGACTTCGGTGACGACGTATGGTCCTTCCCATGGTGACTCGAGCTTTTTCGGCCGCTCTTGCCTGAGTCGTAGGACGAGGTCTCCTTCGACGAAGGACCTTGCGCGCAACCGACGGCTGTGATAGTTGCGGAGGCTCTGCTGGTAGACCGCCGAGCGAGCCACGGTGATGTCGCGTGCCTCGTCGAGTGTGTCGATGACGTCTTTGAGTGTTGTCATTGATTCGGCTTTGCTATAGGCGACGACCCGTGGGGCCTTATGGCGTACTTCTGCAGGTAACACGGCTTCGGCTCCGTGCACCATGAAGAAGGGCGTGCAGCTAGTTGAGCTGTTTGGCATTGTACGCAAGCTCTAGAGGATGAAGGGTAGCTCTTCTGCCCAGGATCCCGCGATCCGTTCTAGTGGGCTGAGTAGGCGTTTCTTGAGGCCGCCGCCTATGAGGCCGTTGGCCTTTCGACTTGCCCGTTGGTTTGCGGGTGCGCCACGGAGGCGTATGATATGTTGATCCTGAGGCCTTTGCAGAAGTCCTGGAATTCTTTGGAGATGAAGTTCGACCCGTTGTCCGCGATGTTGTTGTGCGGCATGCCAAACCTGTAGACTATGGATTCGAAGAACTTTACAGTCGTTTTACCCTTTTGGTTGGTAACGGGCATGGCTTCTATCCACTTGGTGAACTTGTCGACTGCGACCAGGAGGTAGACGTGGCCTCCTTTCGAGGATTTCGGCAGCTTTCCGATCATGTTGTGGCCCCACTGGGCGAAGGGCCAGGCCAGTGGTATGGCCCGAGCTCCGATCCTGGTGCATGCGGTTTGTCTGCAAACCTCTGGCAGTCATTGCACCTTCGGACGATGTCCTTAGCATCGTTCATGGCCGTTGGACAGTAGAACCCAGCTCGTAGAGCTTTGGCAACGAGGGCGCAACTGCCTGCATGATGGCCGCAGATGCCCTCGTGGATGTCTTGGAGTATAGTTTTGCCGTCACCGATTGTGGCGCACCTTTGGAGTACACCCGAAATGCTGCGCTTGTACAGCTCGCCATTGATGATGGTGAAGGCCTTGGACCGGCAAGATATGCGCCGGGCATCTGTTGGGTCATCAGGCAGTTCCTTGTTTATCAGGTACCGTAGGTACGGTTGTGACCATGTTTCCTCGATCGCCATGACCTGCATCAGGTTGACCAACGCGACTTCCGTGTCGAGCATTTCGGGGCCTTACTGTCCTTCGGGTAGCGCAGCCCCCGAGTGCTCTCCTTCTTCGGTCGATCCGTTTGGGAATTTCCTTTTTATGGATGGCATGCAGATTTGCTCGAGGAACACACCTGGTGGCACCCGTGCGTAGGTGGAGCCAATGTTGGCGAGTCTATCGGCTTCTTCGTTGATTTATCTTCCAACATACCGAAGCTCGCAACCGTCAAAGTCTCCTTCGAGTGAGTTGTAGAGTGCGCGGTACGCGAACATGTTAGCGGCGTGTGCGTCGCACTCGTTCATCGTTTGCTGGACGACGAGGATTGAATCACCGTAGATGACTAGGCGCGTCGCGCCGTAGATCTTGGCCATCTTCATGCCGTGGATGAGGGCCTCATATTCGGCTTCGTTGTTGGAGGCTCGAAATTTCATCCGGAGGACGTACTTCATCTTGTCGCCCTTCGGGGACGTCAGTATGACCCTGACTCCTGCTCCAGCTTCGCGCTTGGATCCGTCAAAGTGCATCGTCCATGATTGTGTCATATCCGGGGTGTCCGGCTGTTGTAGCTCCATCCAGTGGACGAGGAAGTCCGGTAGGACCTGAGACTTGATCGTGTGGAGCTTCTCATAGACTATGTCTAGAGGGGACAGCTCGATGCCCCACAGGGCCACGCGCCCTGTAGCTTCTGGATTGTTCAGGATGTTATTCAGTGGCGCCTCGTTGACGACCATCACCTAATGCTCCTGGAAGTAGTGGCTCAGCCGACGAGCCGTCATGAACATGTTGTAGGCGAGTTTCTGGTAGTGAGGGTACCTCTATTTTGTTGGCGTCAATACCTCGTCGAGGTAGTAGATTGGGTGTTGGACCCCATGGGTCTTGCCATCTTCGGGTTGTTCGACTACGAGAACGGTGCTTACCACCTGATGTGTGGCTGCTATGTATGGCAGTAGAGGCTCGCGTTCCTTTAGCGTGACCAGGACGGGTGAGGTGGAGAGCAGCCGCTTCAGATCTTCGAATGCCTCATCTGCTTCAGGTGTCCACTCGAATTTCTCTGCTTTGCATAACAGTTGGTAGAAAGACAGGGCCTTCTCACCCATGCGGCTGATGAATCTTCTTAGCGCCGCGATGCGTCCAGCTAGCTGCTGGACACCTTTGAGGTTCTTCGGTTTCTCCATGGCCAGTATGGCCTGGATTTTCTTCGGGTTCACCTCAATCCCTCTCTAGGAGATGAAGTAGCCAAGTGTAACTACCTCGGTGAATTACGCTCCTAGTTACAAGCCTGGACGAGCGGAAATGGTTAAAATAGTACGGTGGGGCCCAAATGCCAGTCACAGGTAGACCTTTCGGCCGTCCTAACCATTTCCAAACATCGGGACAAGAACGGGTGGCGTAATCGGCAGGCGAAGGGATCAACTAAATACACAAATGAGTATGTATGCAAGCCACCATACAACAGTCCTCAGAGCCATTCCATCTAAAAGAAATAGAAATATTGCAACGCCATACGGCAAGATCCAAATATCCTAGATAGATATATAGTTTAGGATATCTCCTCATACATCAAACATCAGAGTATCAGGCGGAAGCGGAAAACAAGATCCGAGTATGGATAAGAAGCAAATCGGCATAAGATGCCCCATAAATAAACACATCCCGCCCACAGATCTCACGGATCCCCGTTCCCGCAATCTCTACACCGAATGATCGTTGTCCACATCGTCCGTCTCCTCCACCCAGTATCCATCTTGCGAGTTTACCTGTTCATCTGAATCAAACAATTTATCGTGTGAGACCCTAGGGGTGCTCAGCAAGTCTTTATGCCTCTAAAGGGGACACAACCTGGGTGACTTAATTGCAGCAAAAGATAATACCTAACAATTCTATAGATACTCGCTAACCATCCGCCTAACCAAAGATAGACGGATGTCCGTGAATTAATAACAACAGTTATAACAGTAATATTAACAGATCCATCCTCCTCCTCGCTTACCAACGAGGAAGCGGACGAACACCCCCCCATCCGTTGGCAGTTTTATTATCCATTCCATGAGTGTTGCACTATTTACTAGTCAGTTACTTAGTCAAATTAAAAGCGGTACTTTAGTTATACTTGTCTATGATCGAGAAAATGTGCTCCAAGTCGTCCGTAACCGCGGACACGGCTTTCAGAAAGTTTTACCCTGCAGGGGTGCACAAATAGCAACACACACTCGATCAACCTCGGAAAAACCAAATCAAAACCCAACGAGGCATTCACGACAAAGCGATCACAGGATTCAGAATTATTTCAGGGGGCCACCCCATTAAGCTACCCGCAACGAAACTGGCTGGCTCCGAGACGGACTCAAGGTTTGTGTGGACGGCTGTAAACGACTGGGAACCCGAAAGTGTGACTAGGCTTGTCGATACAGCGAAAATGTGTCACGATCCTAAACAGTACAGGTGCTCCTCGCACAATCGTAAATAAAGCAGTAAAGCATGGCATAAGTACAGGATAGTAATAAAGCCCCAAACTACTTTGTGGCCCCAAGAAATAAGAATGAATCAAGCTCTGGCTCAGGGGGTCCATAAGCCTCCCGGATGTGGATAGCGCGAATATTCAAGGAACAGGAATCAAGTACTCGGGGTCCTACGGGACACAAGTGAGCATGAAAAACCAAATAGCAGATATTGCTCACTGGTGCCACTTTCATTAGTTATCCCATTACTACTCAGGTTAAGTTGTATAGGTACCTCGTTATCCATCAGACACTCACATACCCTACACATGTTGTTCTACGACCCGCATGGCTCAAACAACTCCTGTAGTAATGGCTCATGGGATGGAGGAACAAGCTTCGGTGGGGTTTAAAAGTAAAGGCTATGCAGTACTTGGGATTCAGTTTAATGCGATCGCGACTCAATGATGCAAGAATAAGATAGAGGCAATAGGTACTATATGTATGCAAGCATGTGGTAGTGCTTGCCTGGCAGCTCAGTTGAAGTGAGAGAAGGATCTGGGTAGTGCTCCTGGGTTTCTTGATATATCCCCTGCTCAGCGTCTATTCGAAGAAGAACCAAACAAACAAGGGCCGACATAAATAAAGTGCACAAGCATAAGAATAAAATGCGACAAGCAAACAATCATGCCATGATTAATGATGCACAATTTGCATGGCAATAAAGTAGCATGGCATGGGTGAGGTGTAGAATACAAGAAATAAACATTTTATTGAGTTTTGGTCACATTTTATTCTCGAATAAGTTGCTGTATACTTTATATTTATATTATGCATGCTGCAAAACAGAACATGGAATGCATAAATAGAAAGGTCTCGTCGAGCTAATCATTTTAGACATATTATTTGTCAAATTTGGAGTTATAAAACAAAAGTTATTAATTAATTAAGGAAAAGGGCATTTTATTGTAATTTAATCAACTTGAAAATTAAAGTGTTCAAAATATATTTTGAAGGGCATATTTGAATTCCTCACATTTTTCTGATTTCAAAACATATATTACATGTATTATTTGGATTTGAGAATTAAAAGTTATTTTAAAATAGATTTGAATTTGAATTTAAAATAAATTTGAAAAGTTTAAATTTAAAACAGAAAAGAACAGAAACTTTTGTTGCTCAGACAAACCTAGACAAAGACACAGACAAGTGGGGCCGATGCTGACTGGGCGAACTGACGCGGCGAAAACTTTTCTCACCGCGGGGCTTCCTAGCCACAGAGTGTGACAGATGGGGCCGGCAACGGGGGGGCCACGCGCGCGCGCGTCACCCAGCGGGGATGCGACACGTGGGCGGTCCGAGGGCTGCGCGGTGGGGACGCCTGAAGTCGAGGTGCCTTTCTGCAAAACTTCCGCAGGAGCTGGCAGGTGGGCCAGAAGGGCTACGGGTTGAGGCGGGAAAAAGGCCAGGGGTCTTACTGCGAAAACGACGGCGTCGCCGGACTGCTGCTGCGCGCCGATCTGCAGAGTACAGAGGATCGGCCGGAGTTTGGACGACGATGGCGACCAAACGGCGGCGGATCTCGCCAAGCCGCAAAAACGAAAAACGACGAGGGGACTTCGGGCTACCACTTTCGTTCATAGAGCTTGCACTGAGATGGTCTACAGCGCGCGGAAAAACTAGGGGAATCCGAGGGCAGCAGGCCGGCTGCAGACGCGTCTGTCGGTGACTACGGCGGCGCGCGTGCACGCGGGGTGCTCGACGCAGGGCGGCGGTGCTACGGTGCAAGATAGGGTAGGGGGGCATGTCTAGGGGGTTAAGAGGCTCACCAGGAGCTCGTCGGTGTGGTTGCTGGAGCGAGAGGTGGATCGGGTCGGAGCAGAGGCAGGGGTCCCGCGAGCGTCTGATCCGGTGGCCGCGGCGTGCCCAGGGAGCTCCAGAGGACTCCGGCGAGGCTTGGCCGGTGCAGGGTGAGGTAGATGAAGCAGACGAAGCTCCTCGTGTTCCTTGTACAGCTTGGCGCGCTCGGGATCGTCGGCTAGCAAGGCAGGCCGGAGCTAGGGTTTAGAGAACCCATGGCCATGGCCAGGATGTGGTGGGGAGGAAGGAGAGGGGTGAAGGGTTTCGCGGCATAGTAAATAAAAATTTTCTACAGATGCGAACAAAGGGAAAGCCAAGATCTAATCTAGGAGATGCAATCAACGAGAGAGATTGGATTAGATCTTCATACCCTTGAAGATTCACACAGCGGAACGTTCGTCGGAACGTGGGTGATGTAGTCGTACTCGCTTCTCATCCTCGCGATCCGATCCGATCTAGCACCACAAGTGGCGGTGCCTCCGTGAGATGCACACGTGCAGCACCTCGACGTCTCCTCCTTCCTCGGACCAGCATGTATGGTGGAGAGATAGATTGGATCTACAACACGACGGCGTGGTGTATATGGTGGAGAATTTCTGCAGCAGGGCTTCGCCTACAAACAGTCGGGAGGGAGAGAGGAAAGCTAGCAATGCGGCTAGGGTTTGGAGGAGAGGTGTGTGGGGGTTGGTGCGCCCCCACCCCTCTTTATATAGAGGGGGGGCGCAGCCCTAGCCCCTCCCCCAAGCCCAAAGGATAAGGAGTGGGGGGCATGGACTCTCCCCTCTTCTAGAAACCCTATCTCTAGTTTAAACGATTTAAACTCTCTAGGATCGGCTGGGCCCTATGGGGCCTTGTGCCCCTGGACCAATGCGGCCAGGACACTCCCTCATAGTCCCATTCCCCCTCCCGGAAGGTGGGGCCACGTTGGTCCCCTTCCGGAAGGTTCTAGAAGCTTCCGGTACAATACCGATTAACCCGGAACAATTCCGAACTCCAAAAACTGCACTGCCTTATATGAATCTTATTCTCCGGACCATTCCGGAACCTCTCGTGATGTCTCGGATCCCATCCGAGACTCCGAACAAAAATTCATAAACCAATTATCCAATCTATCCTAGCGTCAAGACACGTTAAGTGTGTGACCCTGCGGGTTCGAGAATATGCAGACATGATCTTCTATCAATAATCAACAGCGGGGTCTGGGCACCCATATTGACTCCCACACATTCATCGATGATCATATCGGATGAACCACAATGTCAGGATTCAAACAATCCCATATATATATTCCCTTCGTCTCGCGATATTTTACTTGCCCGAGATTCGATCGTCGGTACCGTCATACCTAGTTCAATCTCGTTCACAGCAAGTACTTTACTCGTTCCGTAATCCGATATCACTTTGTGATTAACTCCTTAACCACATGCTTGCAAGCGGTGTTGATATCGATTACCGAGTGGGCCCGAAGTATATCTCTCCGACTTGGGAGGGACAAATTCCATCTCGATACATACAACCCAACAGATACTTTCCGATCACCTGAGAGACACCTTTATGATCACCCTCTCATAGGATGACGTTTGATGACCTCAAAGCTTTCTTCCGATACCAGGGAGTTCTATTATCTCATGGTCTAAGGAATACAATATTTGACATAGGAAAAGCTACGCAAAGATGAACACGATGATACGATCTAATTGCTTCGCTTAGTTTGGGTCTGTCCATCATATCATTCTCCCAATGATATGATCTCATTATCAATTGACAACTCATGTCTATGGTTAGGAAACCTTAACCATCATTGATCAATGAGCTAGTCCTTAGAGGCGTACCAGGGACACGGTGTTGTTCACAAACCACACAAGTATTAATGTTTCTGCTTAATACAATTCTAGCATGGAATATAAACTTTATCATGAACAAGAATTATAATAATAACATCTTTATTATTGCCTCTAGGGCATAATTCCAACAGTCTCCCACTTGCACTAGAGTCTAAAATCTAGTTTACATCTGGCAACAATCTCACACCCATGGCACTGAGGTGTTGATCATGTTTTACACGTGGAAGAGGTTTAGTCAATGGATCTGCGACATTCAGATCCGTATGTACTTTGCTAATCTTCAGATCTCCATCTGCTATATAATCTCGGATTATATGAAACTTGAGGTTGATATGCTTGGTCTTTGGATGATATCTTGGTTCCTTAGCGAGTGCTATGGCGCCAGTGTTGTCACACAATATCTCCAGTGGGTCCAATGCACTTGGAACCACGCCAAGCTCAGTGATGAAGTTTCTGATCCAAACTCCTTCACTTGACGCTTCTGCAGCAGCCATGTATTCCGCTTCCACTGTAGATCCCGTGATCACGCTTTGCTTGCAGCTTCTCCAGCTCACAGCTCCTCCATTCAAAATATAAACGTATCCTGTCTGAGATTTGGAATCATCCTTGTCGGTGTCGAAACTAGCATCGACGTAACCTTTTACGACAAGCTGTTCATCACCCCCATAGACTAAGAACATTTCTTTAGTTCTATTTAGGTACTTTAGGATGCTCTTCACGGCTATCCAGTGTTCCACTCCTGGATCACTTTGATATCTGCTCGTCAAACTAAGAGCATTGGACACATCCGGTCTAGTACACAGCATGGCATACATGATGGAACCTATGGCCGAGGCATAAGGCACTTTGCTCATAGCTTCCCTATCATTTACCGTAGCTGGACACTGAGCCTTGCTCAATATCTTACCTGACAACATAGGCACTAAACCTTTCTTTGCCTTATCCATTCTGAACCTTTTCAGAACTTTGTCTAGGTATGTACTCTGGCTTAAAGCTATCAGGCGTCTTTGTCTATCTCTATAGATTTTGATGCCCAATATATAAGCAGCTTCACCTAGGTCTTTCATTGAAAAACACTCGTTCAAATAACTCTTCACATCGTTAAGCATGTTGATGTCATTTCCGATAATCAATATGTCATCCACATACAGTACCAGAAACGTCACCGAGATCCCACTCACTTTCTTGTAGATACAAGCTTCGTAGCAATTTGGAACAAATCCAAAACTCTTGATCACTTGATCAAAACGAAGGTTCCAACTCCGAGATGCTTGCTTCAGTCCATAAATGGAACGCTGAAGTTTGCATACTTTACTAGCATCCTTAGGATCGACAAAACCTTCGGGTTGCATCATATACAACTCTTCATCAATGTTCCCATTGAGGAAAGCAGTCTTGACATCCATCTGCCATATTTCATAATCATGAAACGCAGCAATTGCTAATAAAATCTGAATGGACTTAAACATCGCTACGGGAGAGAAAGTCTCATCGTAGTCAACACCTTGAACTTGTCGAAAACCTTTCGCGACAAGCCGTGCTTTATAGACGGTAACATTACCATCCGCGTCCGTTTTCTTCTTGAAGATCCATTTGCACTCAACGGCCTTTCGGTCGCTAGGAGGGTCCACCAAAGTCCATACTTGGTTTTCGCTCATGGATCCCAATTCGGATTTCATGGCTTCCAGCCATTTCTCAGAGTCTGGGCTCATCATCGCTTCCTCATAGTTCGTAGGTTCACTGTCTTCTACTAACAAGACAGTCAAGACAGGGTTGCCGTACCACTCAGGAGGGGCACGCGACCTTGTCGACCTGCGACGTTCAGTAGCAGCATCGTCCGAAGCTTCATGATCCTTGTCATTAGCTTCCTCTATTGTTGGTGCAGGCGGCGCTGGAACAATTTCAGGTGCTGCGCTACTCTCCAATTCAAGAGAAGGTTCAATAACCTCGTCAAGCTCTACTTTCCTCCCACTCACTTCTTTCGAGAGAAACTCCTTCTCAAGAAAGGAACCATTCTTTGCGACAAACACTTTGCCTTCGGTTCTGTGATAGAAGGTATACCCAATAGTTTCCTTAGGGTATCCTATGAAGACGCATTTCTCCGCTTTGGGTTCGAGCTTGTCCGGCATCAACTTCTTGACGTAAGCTTCGCATCCCCAAACTTTAAGAAACGACAACTTAGGTTTAGCACCAAACCACAGTTCATACGGTGTCGTCTCAACGGATTTAGATGGAGCCCTATTTAAAGTGAATGCAGCGGTTTCTAATGCATAACCCCAAAATGATAATGGCAAATCAGTAAGAGACATCATTGATCGGACCATATCTAATAGGGTTCGATTCCGGCGTTCAGACACACCATTGCGCTGTGGTGTTCCGGGTGGCGTGAGTTGTGAAACGATTCCACTTGCTTTAAGATGCGTGAGAAAATCATAACTCAAATATTCACCTCCACGATCGGATCGTAGAAACTTAATCTTTCTGTTACGATGGTTCTCCACTTCATTCTGAAATTCCTTGAACTTTTCAAATGTTTCAGATTTATGTTTCATTAAATAGATATACCCATATCTACTTAAGTCATCGGTAAAAGTGAGGAAATAGCGATATCCACCGCGCGTCGAAACACTCATCGGTCCGCATACATCGGTATGTATGATTTCCAACAAGTCCGTTGCTCGCTCCATCATACCGGAGAACGGGGTTTTCATCATCTTGCCCATGAGGCATGGTTCGCATGTGTCAAATGATTCAAAATCAAGAGACTCCAAAAGTCCATCAGAATGGAGTTTCTTCATGCGCTTTACACCAATATGACCTAGACGACAGTGCCACAAATAAGTAGTATTATCACTATCTACTTTGCATCTCTTAGCCTCAATGTTATGGATGTGTGTTTCATCCCTTTCGAGATTTAGAAGAAAGAAACCATTCACAAGAGGTGCATGACCATAAAAGATGTTACTCATATAAATAGAACAACCATTATTCTCCGATTTAAATGAATAACCGTCTTGCAATAAACACGATCCAGAAATAATGTTCATGCTCAACGCAGGCACATAATAACATTTATTAAGGTTTAAAACTAATCCCGAAGGTAAAACTAAGGAGAGCGTGCCGACGGCCATCACATCAACTCTTGATCCGTTGCCAACGCGCATCGTCACCTCATCCGTCGCAAGCCGCCGTCTATTCCGTAGCTCCTATTTCGAGTTACAAATATTAGCAACTGAACCGGTATCAAATACCCAGGCACTACAACGAGGGCTAGTAAGGAAAACATCAATAACATGTATATCAAATATACCTTTGATGGTGCCAGCCTTCTTGTCCGCTAAGTACTTCGGAAAGTTGCGCTTCCAGTGACCCTTGTCCTTGCAGTAGAAGCACTCAGTGTCCGGCTTAGGACCAGACTTGAGCTTCTTCTCAGCAGGAGCATTGTGCTTGCCGCCGCCCTTCTTGAAGGGTTTCTTTTCTCCCTTACCTTTCTTAAAGGAGGGCTTGTTGACCATCAACACATGATTATCCTTCTTGATGTCCACCTCTGCAGCCTTCAGCTTTGCGAAGAGCTCGGTGATCGTATCAGTGGAACCAATCTGATTATGAGTCACTACAAAACTTTTGTAGATGGGAGGGAGTGATTCCAGAACCCTGTCAATCTTGAGATCCTCTGGAATCGTGCATTCCAGTTGCTCAAGACGTTGAGTGTAGCCCGACATCTTTATGGCGTGCTCACTAACGGAATTCCCTTCCTCCATCTTGCAGTTAAAGAACTTCTCGGAGATCTCATATCTCTCAGAACGGGCCTGAGTCTGAAACATGGTTTTCAGCTCCTCGAGAATCTCGAAGGGCCCGGGATACTCTTCAAAACGATTTTGAAGCTCCGGTTCCATAGCAAACAATATGGTGCTCTTAATCACACCATAATCATCTTTGCGCGACTGATAGACAGCTTTCTCATCAGCCGGCGCAGTTGCAGCAGGGGGGTCACCTAACGCTTTCCCAAGGACATAGTCCTTTTGTCCGCCAGACAGAATGATTCTTAGATTGCGGAACCAATTGGTGAAGTTAGACCCATTGTTTCTAAGCTTTTCCTTCTCAGCAAAAACGTTGAAGTTGAAGTTGGACTTGGCCATGTGATGTACAGTATTTGCAAGTACAATTTAGACTATGTTCATGATAAATAGTTCAATTTAATCAAATTACTAGATGAACTCCCACTAAATTCAACATCCCTCAAGTTGTTTAGTGAACACGATCCAAATTCACCACACCTAATCCGATCATCACGAGAAGAGATGTGGTTTCAATGGTGGACAACAAAGTGTCGATCATATCACTCATATGACTCATGCTTAACCTTTCGGTTCTTGTGTTCCGAGGCCATGTCTGTACATGCTAGGCTCGTCAAGCTAGACCAAGTATTTCTGCGTGTGCAAAACTGGCTTGCACCCGTTGTATGTGAGCGTAGAGTCTATAGCACCCGATCATCACGTGATGCTTGGACACGACGAACTTTCGCAATGGTGCATACTTGGGGAGAACACAGTTTTTATCTTGATCTTTAAGTGAGGAATCATCTTATAATGCTACCGTCGCGATCTAAGCATAATAAGATACATAAAGGGATAAACATCACATGCATATAACTTTATGTGACATGGTATAGCCAATCTTCGCGCAATGATCTCCATCTTGTGCGTTCCGGCATGATCTCCATCACTCCACCATGATTGCCTCCACCATGAATAGCAACTACAACTATTGCTAACTACTTAGCGATAAAGTAAAGCTATTACATGGCGTATAAGAAGTTGACTCGCAGGTCATACATAATTATAAAGACAACCATATGGCTCCTGCCGGTTGTGTACTCATCGACATGCAAGTCGTGAAACATTACAAAACATGATCATCGCATACAATATACACATCACATCTTGGGCCATACCATATCACAGAAAACACTCCCTGCAAAAACAAGTTAGACGCCTCTACTTTGTTGTTGCATGTTTTACGTGGCTTATGGGAGTAGATGCTAAGAACGATTCTTACCTACGGAAAGCCACAACGGTGATATTATGGTTGCCAAACTCCGGTGTTAATCCCATGACAACTATAGTGAGAGAAACTGACATCCACCAGCCGCATGTGTGGAACAAGCCACACGTCAAGTGCGGAGCCGGTCTCGCGAACGACGTCGCGTAAGGTTGGCCTGGACCGCTTCAATCTCACTATCCCGCGTCATAAGAAGAACACAAACAAGAGGCTTACAACAGAAAACATCAACGCCCGCAACAACCATGTTGCGTTCTACTCGTGAAACACATCTACGCATAGATCTAGCTCTGATACCACTGAAGGGTTTCGCGGCATAGTAAATCAAAATTTTCTACGGATGCGAACAAAGGGAAAGCCAAGATCTAATCTAGGAGATGCAATCAACGAGAGAGATTGGATTAGATCTTCATACCCTTGAAGATTCGCACAGCGGAACGTTCGTCGGAACGTGGGTGATGTAGTCGTACTCGCTTCTCCTCCTCGCGATCCGATCCGATCTAGCACCACAAGTGGCGGTGCCTCCGTGAGATGCACACGTGCAGCACCTCGACGTCTCCTCCTTCCTCGGACCAGAAAGTATGGTGGAGAGATAGATTGGATCTACAACACGACGGCGTGGTGTATATGGTGGAGAATTTCTGCAGCAGGGCTTCGCCTACAAACAGTCGGGAGGGAGAGAGGAAAGCTAGCAAGGCGGCTAGGGTTTGGAGGAGAGGTGTGTGGGGGGTTGGTGAGCCCCCACCCCTCTTTATATAGAGGGGGGGCGTAGCCCTAGACCCTCCCCCAAGCCCAAAGGATAAGGAGTGGGGGGCATGGACTCTCCCCTCTTCTAGAAACCCCATCTCTAGTTTAAACGATTTAAACTCTCTAGGATCGTCTGGGACCTATGGGGCCTTGTGCCCCTGGCCCAATGCGGCCAGGACACTCCCTCATAGGCCCATGCCCCCTCCCGGAAGGTGTGGCCACGTTGGTCCCCTTCCGGAAGGTTCTAGAAGCTTCCGGTACAATACCGATTAACCCGGAACAATTCCGAACTCCAAAAACTGCACTGCCTTATATGAATCTTATTCTCCGAACCATTCCGGAACCTCTCGTGATGTCTCGGATCCCATCCGAGACTCCGAACAAAAATTCATAAACCAATTATCCAATCTATCCTAGCGTCAAGACACGTTAAGTGTGTGACCCTGCGGGTTCGAGAATATGCAGACATGATCTTCTATCAATAATCAACAGCGGGGTCTGGGCACCCATATTGACTCCCACACATTCATCGATGATCATATCGGATGAACCACGATGTCAGGATTCAAACAATCCCATATATATATTCCCTTCGTCTCGCGATATTTTACTTGCCCGAGATTCGATCGTCGGTACCGTCATACCTAGTTCAATCTCGTTCACAGCAAGTACTTTACTCGTTCCGTAATCCGATATCACTTTGTGATTAACTCCTTAACCACATGCTTGCAAGCGGTGTTGATATCGATTACCGAGTGGGCCCGAAGTATATCTCTCCGACTTGGGAGGGACAAATTCCATCTCGATACATACAACCCAACAGATACTTTCCGATCACCTGAGAGACACCTTTATGATCACCCTCTCATAGGATGACGTTTGATGACCTCAAAGCTTTCTTCCGATACCAGGGAGTTGTATTATCTCATGGTCTAAGGAATACAATATTTGACATAGGAAAAGCTACGCAAAGATGAACACGATGATACGATCTAATTGCTTCGCTTAGTTTGGGTCTGTCCATCATATCATTCTCCCAATGATATGATCTCATTATCAATTGACAACTCATGTCTATGGTTAGGAAACCTTAACCGTCATTGATCAATGAGCTAGTCCTTAGAGGCGTACCAGGGACACGGTGTTGTTCACAAACCACACAAGTATTAATGTTTCTGCTTAATACAATTCTAGCATGGAATATAAACTTTATCATGAACAAGAATTATAATAATAACATCTTTATCGTCGGCTAGCAAGGCAGGCCGGAGCTAGGGTTTAGAGAACCCATGGCCATGGCTAGGATGTGGTGGGGAGGAAGGAGAGGGGTCTGGCTTCGCCCAGATGGGATCTGAGAGGAGTTCTGGGTGGTTGGGGTTGGAGATATGAGAGAGGAAGGATCACATGGGGGGGTCACCTTTATGCAAAAAGAGAAGGAGGAAGGCTTCGGTAGTCTAGGGCTAGGTCTTCCCTTCTCTCTCTTTGTTTCTTTGCTTAAAGAGGAAGGAGATGGGGAGCAGGAGGGGAGGGGAAGACGTGGGGTGCTGGCCATCTTCTTGGTTTGCAAGAAAAGAAGAGGTACGGAATGTGGGTGATGTGGGATCATGCCATCCATGTGTGCCATGGCAAGAACATGGGTGGTGGCCACGGTTTGGGAGGGGCTAGTGTGGTGTGGTTAGGTTGGGTAGATTAGGATAGTTAGGTTTGATTTTAGTTGAACAAAAACAATTAATCTCAACTCTTTAGGTAAAACCCAAAACAACACCAAAACAAAATAGAAGGAAAAGAGGTGTAGATGGTGCCCATATTGCATGTGCCATGCAATGCATCCATAATGCATGTAGGCAAGCAATTGAGCATGCATGTATGTGAGCATATTTAGTGAAAACTAAATATGTGACAGGTATGTGAGCTACAGAAGTGAGAGAAAGCAAACAAAACCAGATTAGGATAGATTTGAATTAAACCACATGTATGCATGTGTAAGAATAGAATAATGGGTCCATACATGTATGAGTGACAAGAATAAAATGCCAAGGCAAGGTAAAATGGTCACATACATATATATGGTGGAATTAAGATGATACCAAAAGGAAGGTGGCCATTGTTAGTAGATGAAAGGATTAAAGAGAGATGCCCTCAGCTCATATTGGGCATGTAACAATATATCAAGATACAAATACAATATATCAAGAAGCAACTATATTTAATAAGACAAATGCATTATGAGAGGAAGACCCAAAAGGAAAAAAGGGGTTTTATATGATGCTCAAATTCAAGGTGGCATGATGACATGAGCATGATATAATTATGATGCAACAATTATATATATGAAGTGGCCATTATATTACTAGACCAAGTAGCATTACAATTGTTAGACAATTGGGATGCTACACCAAGCAGTTGTCCAGATGGGACGCCGAAGGTGCACTTTTCTGGGTTCAGCTTGATCTTGTAGTGATCAAGGTTGTCGAACGTCTCGTGGAGATCGTCGATCAATGTCTTGGCCTCCCTTGTTTTAACTACTATGTCGTCGACATAGACCTGTATGTTGTGGCTGGTCTGGTTCTTCAGGCATGCCTGCATGCACCACTGGTACGTGGCACCTGTGTTCTTCAGCCCGAAGGGCATTGTGTTGTAGCAGAATACTTCGAACGGCGTGATGAACGCCGTTTTTTCCTGGTCTTCGGCCTTCAGTTGAATCTGATTGTAGCCTAAGTAGGCGTCAAGGAAGGAGAGTTTCTCGCATCCTGCAGACGAATCGATGATCTAATCGATCCGAGGGAGAGGGAAGTGATCCTTCGGGCAGTGCTTGTTCAGCGATGTGAAGTCCACGCACATCCGCAGGATGTTCGTGTCCTTTTTAGGGACCATCACGGTGTTGGCCAGCCACTCGCTTTCCTTGATCTCCTAGATGAAATCAGCGTCGAGCAGTCTATTGACTTTGACTCCGATGGATTCGGCCCATGGTTCGGACAATCGTCGGATGGACTGCTTGACAGGCTTGGCATCTGGAAACACAATGAGTGCGTGCTCGGCGAATTCCCTGGGAACTCCTGGCATGTCCGCAGGACACCAGGCGAAGATTTCCCAGCGCTCACGGAGGAATTCGACGAGCGCGCTTTCCTATGCGGGGCTAAGGTCGTTGGCGATCAGCGCCACCTTGGAGGCATCCGTCGGGTGGACCTGCACCTTCTTTGTGTTGACGGTTGAGTCGAATGACATGTCGGGTGCGTTTTTCCTTGAGACTGGGGGTGCCCCATTATCTGTCACCTATCAAAGCCTTGTGAGCTCCTCCTGCATGTCGAACGACCGGGATATTCTGTTGAAATCCCTGTCGCAGTGGTCGGATCGGGTGAAGTTCCCCTGGACCGTGATGACGCCCATAGGCCCTGGCATGTTGAGTAGTAGGTACGCATAGTGCGGTACTGCTAGGAATCTTGCGAATGCCACGTGCCCGAGGATGGCGTGGTATTGTGATGGTCAGTCCACCACCTCGAACTCGAGTCGCTCACACCAAAAGTTGTCGGGTTTGCCGAAGATGACGTCGAGCCATATCTTTCCAAGGGGGAATATGCCCTTCCCTAGGACTATGTCGTGGAACGTTGTGACGGGTTGTTCTAGGCTGCACAGCGGGATCCGCATTGTCGCTAAGGTGCTAGCGAACATCAGGTTGATGTCGCTGCCGCCGTCCATGAAGACGCGGATCATCTCGAACCCTCCTATCTGCGTCTCGAGCACCAGGGCAGCATGACCTAGGCGAGGGATCTCGCGGGGGTGATCCGAACGACTGAATGTGATACAGGACTCCAAACCACTGAGGTACTCAGAGATGGCGGGTGGAGTGGTCACGGCCAAGCTGACCTGACGGGTGATCTTCTTTTGCACCCTGTTTGTTGGGCGCCCCTTTTGGATCATCAATGACCCTTTCGGCACGGGGTACCCGTTTACGCCGTTGTTCTGCATGGGTGCGACCGGGTTCGAAGGTCCCACGGGTGGCGGCGGAGGAGCTCCGTGGGAGATGTCGCCTGGTGCGGGCGCGTGTTCGACCTGATGTCTCATCTGGGACAGGCCCTCTCTGAGTTTCTGGAACTCGCGATAGTCCTTGAGCATATGGCTGGCCTTCTTTTTGCCATCCTGCTTGTCGATGTAGAAGTGGATGGTGCACGGGCCCGACAGCTTGTCGTATGCCGAAGGCTCATCGTCGTGGCCACGGCGTTGTCACGTTTGCGTTGGGCGTCCTCCATCGCGGAAGTTGTTTCCACGGTACCCGCTGCTACTGCGGTTGCTGTCGTTGCGGCGGTCGGCGTAGCCAGCCAAGACCATGTCGGGTTCATCGCGATCGTCGTAGACTTGCGATCTTCGCTTGCTATGGCGCTCGCGTCAGCGGCCGTAGTCATCTTCCTCATCCGAGTGTGCTCGATGGACGGAGTCCTCGCCATCTGCCTACCTGTTGGTGATGTCCATGAGGTGGTCAAGTGTCTTGGGCTTGACGCGTCCAAGTTCTTCCTTGAAGTCCTGGGGCTTGACGCCATCTTTGAAGGCATCGATCGTTCTCTCCTCGGAGATGTGTGCCGTGGAGTTTTTGATGTTGGACCAGCATAGTATGTTCGAGCGAATGGATTCGCCTGTTCGTTGAGGGAAGGCTTGTAGCTTTTCGATCGAGGCTGGCCTTTTGCTGGTACCCTTAAAGTTTCGGATGAAATTGTAGGCTAGTTCCTCCTAGCTTCGGATGGAGCCCGAGGACAGGCTGCTAAGCCAGATCCGGGCTGCGCTGTCAGCTGCAGCTGAAGGCACTGCAGAGCGGTGTTTTTGTTTCTGTCGTGCAGCTTGACGGACGACAGGTGGTCGCTGACCCACTCCTTAGGGTCCTGGGTGCCGTCGAACTTTGGAGTGTCCGAAGGAAGCTTGAAGTTTCTCGGCATCCGTGTCCGCCAAACAGATCTGCTAAAGCATCGAGCTCCGCAAAGTTCTCCTTCGTCGTCATCCTCTTCGGATTCGGATGAGCACACACGTTTGGCGCGTGCCTTGTTGACCTTGCGCTGAGCGAGGTCGTTTCGAGCGTCGTAGTAGCGGCTGCGACGTCGTGGGCTCTTGCGTCGTCGAGGTAGGTCGTGCTCGTCCTCGTCGGATGATGGTGTGGGGCTACGGTTGAATCTGACCGCAGCTTTATTTTTTGGCTCCACAGGAGCCTCCTCGTGGAGCGCAGCTCCAACGAGTCCGAGTCCGACTAGTGCGGAATTATGCATAGCTCTCTTCAGGTCCCCCACCGGAGGTGGATGGGCCGCGAGGTATGTGGTTGCTGCCATGATCGCAGCTTACGGCGTCTTCGGGATGACGTTGCCGTTGGCGTCCATCTCCATAAAGGACGTGTTGAGGGTCTGGGTCAGCTCGCGACGTGCAGCGGGATCCATGTTATCCGTGTGAGAGCGATGTTTATTGGCTTGATTGCCGTGCGAGCTAGAGCCGCCAACGGCGGAGAGCGCAGCTGGCCGCGCGCTAGACTCTGAGGCCGCTTGCTTGCGTTTGCCGAGTACCTCTTGCATCTTCACCTGCTTTTTGTGCTTTTTGATGAGGAGCAGGTGGTATGCCATCAGTAGGTCCCGGGAGGCACCCACAGGAAGGATCTTGTTGCCCGCTATGGCTTTGCATGCCTTGTTCCATCCTTCCTCGTTGAGGTGGATTATTCAACGGGCGTCGAGGTCTTCATCGTTGGGCAGGGGGATGGTTGCCTCCTGTTTTCGCCGTTTCTACCCTGTGGGTTAGGCGGCGGTACGTGGGCACCCGAACCTGGTGGTTGTTGCTCCACATAGTTGTGGATGACCACGACGCATTGTTAGCATCCGTGAATTGGATCGCTGCTGCTGCAGCTTTCAGATCTGGAACCGTAGGTTCCTTCATCCGACGGGGGTCGCACAGATCTGAGTTGCAGCTGCTGATGTAGTATGACTCATCTATCGACGGTGACATGCGTAGCACGCTGGGATGCGGGGCCCACGAGGTGGGCCTGATCGATGGCAGTGGCACCCGCTCTGGGAGGCAAAGAGTGCCAGTTTGTCCCACCTGGAAGCAGAAGCTCCCGAATAGGATCTCGAGCCCGTCGCCTACGGGCTCGATGTCCTTCATGGTGGCTAGCTAGTGGGCGGTGAAGTCGAAAGTGCCGAAGAGGATATGGCTCTTCGTCGCCGAGGAGTTGTAGATCGCTTTGGTCGAGACCGTCACGATCGCACAATCAGCGCCCCCGATTCCCACAGACGGCGCCAATTGACGAGGTATGATCTCGTCAATGCCCATTGTTATGAGCTTGGGTTTTGGAGAAGATGGGGGTGCTGGAGCTCACGGAACGGTTAACAGACAAGCAACCAGGGGGCACGAGATTTACCCAGGTTCAGGCCCCCGGAGGGAAAACCCTACTCCTGCTTGTCTGCTCTTGATTACGGCAAAACCGAAGGTTGCAGGGGTGCGCAGATGCAATCTGGCGTGGAGGTGTGTATGCGGTGGAAAGGATTGGCCCTCCTCGTCGTGCCCTCCTAGCCTTTATATAGATTTAGGCAGGTCTCGGGCACAGATCGAGTCGGTTACAAGTTTAGGGTTTACCCCTTTGAATATTCTATCTGTTCTAGTCTTGTTCTCCAAGGATCCGAAGATGTCATGCTTGGGCCACCCGAAAATCTTCATGGGCCACGTATATTCTTGTGGGCCTTCCTTGGGCTGGACCAGGTATGCTAATGTTGTGTACCCGAAGGGTATAACCATGTCACAAGTAGACAATGAGCATGTCAGCGATCTTTTTATTTGCTATTTGCATAGGTTTTTATTGAGGATGCATCACAGATTTCTCATTATGGTTATGCTGCAAGTTTCCACCATGATTAGGCATGTCTTAGGCTAGCGGCCCAGGCGTTTCTCTAACACATATATATAACTCCATGAACTTACAAGATCCCCTTTTATTTCACACTGATGACATCCGTAGACAAAAGAGCATGATATCAACTGGGTACAATGTACAGGTGCAATGTTGAAAGCGTTCCTCGTGACGGCATGGTTCTGCTAACTCCTAGCCTATAATTTGCAAGCATATAACTTTCATGGACAGTCACAATGGTTTAGGTTTATTAATTGCAAGAAATAAAGTGTGCCGTCAAGTTCGTGAGAGCTTTACTAACTAACTTTGTCATAATAAGCAAACATTTTATTTGGAAGAAAACAAGGCATAATGAATATGCACGGAATAGCAAATGATGCTAGTAGGTAGGTACGGTGGACACTTTGACAAGTTTGGTTTTGGGGAGTTGGAAACACGAGTAGAGCTCATACTCGGTGCAGGTGAAGACTAGCAATAGAGAGGGAGCAACAAACGAGAGAGCAATAACTATCATAATCATGCTTGCAACAAAACATGACTAATTATGGCATAAAAGTGATGCAAGAACTCTGAGGCAAAATAAATCATTAAGGCTTAACTGACTATTGTTCAGTCATATGCATGCGTGATCATGTGCCAAGTGTTGGGGATATGCTATATGGGTATCCTCATAGCATGTCTCCTATCCAGATAACCCTGGTGGCCCACAGTTAGTAGCATGGCCTATGGCCTGCTAGGCGGCCCAGTTATAAGGATCCAGAAGGGAGGCCCATGCCGGATAAAGGAAGGCTATGGTTGGAGTCACTGACGTACCCGGAGCCTTGGAGTGCTAGATACACAAGACTAGTAATAGACGGTGTAGCACTCTGTAACCTGTTCGGCTAGGACTTTTCCCCGTAACCCTAGGACCTGGCGACTATATAAGTCAGGCCTATGGGAGCCTTTAGGGCATCGATTCATACAACCTCGCACAGCGAACCAATCCTTGTAACTCGGCGTATTGCCATTATAGTGATTTATAGCAGGAGTAGGATTCTGCCACCGTCGTGGGATCTGAACCTATGTAAGCTGTGTTTCCTCGTACCCGTCAACCGTCCGCCTTCCCCCACGTCTCTAAACACGCACTGTGAGGACCCTTCCATGGCGTACTCGTCGGCAATACCATGACAGTTGGCACCCACCGTGGGGCAAGAGGCGCTTCAGGCTCTTCAGCGGGCGAGGACCAAGATCTTCGTGGGAATCGGCGAAACCGTAGCCATCGGTCGTGTTCTCTTCTCTGACAACGTTCCGATCTTCCCTCCTGACGAGTTTTGGATCCCGGCAAAGACGAACCCTACATGGTGTTCGATCGTTCCTATCGGAAACATCCACCTCTTCATCGGCGAAACCGACTCGGGCACTAGTTCCCTGGGAGTCAGAGGAGCATCAAGGCACGCACAGACCGCCTACAGGCAGGATATGTTCGCGGAAGGATCAATGTCGGACCTCTCTTCGGAGTTTTTCGGCAAAGATAAAAAAAATTCAAGGCCCACCCAAACCGCCCCTATGCAGGATATAAAGGTGGAAGATCGCTGCAAATCCGCCGGCTTCGCCCGTGCGTCTGGACAACAGAGATCCAAGTTTGTCGGAGTGGTTACCATCTTTGATCTAGCGCGTTGCATTCAGAGAGAAGGCAAAAACCCCCGCGATTACCTGGCCAGGTGGCACCGTAGACGAGCCGATCTGGCCCACTACCCCGATGATAACGCTTTGTATCACTTCATGGAAGGACTGGACCGTGGCATGCTTCTCCGACATTCTTTAAGATGGAAGCAGGCAATAGGACGCCTTACCCTCGAAGAGATGGTGAGTACTGTCAACAACTACGCGGAAGCTGACGCAGCAGCCCAGATGGCGCTTGCGCTCATTGATGGAGATCCTCCGATTCAGCCGCCGCCTCTGTCCGCCATCGTCGCAGCTTCGCCGCCACCTCCAGTCATCATCGCTGTTGTTGCACCTCCACCGCCCATCATCGAGGAAGTCCTGGCACCCTCCGAATCTGTCATTGACATGCTCTACGCTGATTTAAGCGCAGATTCAGAGGAGATAGATTTTAGTCCAGAAGAGCTAGACTCCGCCATGCAGGAGATGGAGGAGGAGTACACGTGCGACGAGCAAGCCAACAATGTCGTCACGTCTCGAGGGGTGTTCGTCACCATTGGGATGGCGATGGATGAAGATCAAACCGGACGAGCTCCGCCTACAGCGCTGGAAAAGGGGAAGGGGCCACTTATTGCTGCTGACGATGATCGTGCAAAGGTCATGCCTCCTCCGCCTAACCCAGTGCAGCAGCCGCAGGAACTCGGCACCGGACCGAGCAACAACAACACCGCAAACTTGCCGCCTCCAGCATCTACGTCTGCGGCAGCCCAAGTTACTCCAGCTGATAGAGTATTGTACGGCAATCTCCTCGTCGAGCCACTGACCGTTCCTCATATCCGGAACATGACCCAGCTTGACGAGAAGCGCCAGCATCTGCTGGAGGAAGCGCAGGCCATCGCGGAGCAAGGCGCTAAGCTAGATCGAGATCTGGTCAATGCGTAGAAGTCCATAGAGAAAGCTAGAGCAATGGAGGCCGAGTACAAGACTTTGATGCAGCAGCAGAAGGCCAAGAAAGCTCCGGCTCGCGTAATCAACAATCCCGGTGTACGGCGAAACCTAGGATGGGCTCCCTCGAAGCCGGCACAAGCCAATCCATACATTGACAGTGAAGGAAAGAGGGTGATGCCCACCCCACTCCTTAACCTCGCCGTCACCAAGACCCTTCTGGAGCAGGATAGATCGCCCGAGGCAGTGGAACAGGTATATGACCTAGTGGCCAAGGCGGTGGAGCAGAAGGAAAAGGCCACCTCTCAGAGGCTTGAGTCCGACCCAGCGCTTTGCCAATCTAGCCAGTATAAGCCGCCAAGGGACAGATCGCCTCTTGATGTCGGGTCTCAGACGGGTTCATCAGAACGAAGACGGAGGGATGCACACAACAGGAAGGATGCCATCCCCATATCCTCCGACCACGAAGAAAATTCCCGACCTCGTCACCCATCGCCACCGCCCCAGTCCCCCCGACATCGCGAAGATTACAAGGCTCACCATCGTACGGATATGCCCCCACCAAAGCAGTGCGGCATCATCATCCGCGACAACGCGGAGCAGACCCATCATAACGGAGAGCGCAACCAAGGACACAGGAGCAGGTCACACCACGACCTTCCGCGTCCAACAAGCAACCGTGACAGGCGCGAGGCGTCGCAGGAGGGTAACAGCAAGAAGGCTAACCCACCGCCACCTCCGCCTCCGTCACCACCAAGCAGTCACCATGGCGGAGGGGGCCTGCGTCGTTCACGCAGCCCATACCCTGTTGACAAGAAGAAGAACCCGGAGCCGTACGATGCACGTTCGCGGATCGATAAGATCCACGAGGCCCGGGAAGGACCATACCTGGGACCACGTTGCTTTGGACCTGCAATACAGTCCGCAACTTACCCCAAAGGTTTCCGGATTGACAAGACCATCAAGCCCTATGACGGCACCGCCAAGCCGGCCACATGGTTGCAGGACTACGACAACGCGGTGGAGATTGCTGGAGGCAACCCCAACGTCGCCGTCAAGTACCTCCCGTTAATGTTGGCAGGCACGGCCTGTCAATGGATCGACGACTTGCTGGAGAAATCTATCTACAACTGGTTGGACATGCAAGAAGCGTCCACCAAGAACTTTGAGGGTACATACAAGCGTCCCTGCACTGTGGACGATCTACAGCGGTGCGTGCAAGAGAAAGACGAGACATCTTGCGCCTACCTCTCCCGCTGGCTGGACATGAAGAATTCCTGAGCAGGAGTGCACGCTCAGACCACCATGGCTGCCTTCATCGATGGGTTGGAAAGGGGCACGTTGCTCCGACATAAGCTGAAGCGCTTGCAGGACAATCACCAGCTTGACTTGAATCAGATGATCCAGTTGGCCAGTGAGTTCGTAGCTGCCGACGACGATGCTCGTGGCTCCTTGCCGGCAATGGCCGTTCCAACTCAAGCTCGGAGGAACAGAAGTACAAAGAAGAAAACCGCTCTATAAGAAAAACAATCTACCAACATGGTAGCCATGACTTTTGCAGGACGAGGTGATGGCAGACAACATGGCTGAGGAAGGGGAGCTGGTCGTGGGCAGCAGCGAGGAAGCGAAACTACCACGGCGCCACTCCGCGTTCCCCAAACCTAGGAGGAATACCGTGATATGACGTGCCTCGTACACCTCGATGTCAACGGCAAGGCCACACATACCAACCGACACTGCAAGTTCGTCAACGACCTCAAGGAAGACCCGGAGTCCGGCTACAAGCGAAGTCGAAAGAACAAACCGCGAGGCAAGGGCAAGGGGAAGAAGAAGGAGGAGGAGTCCAAGGATTCAAGTGACATGGACGAGGATGTTGACCCCAAGCACGCCGCCAAGAGCGACGACAAGGGCAAGAACCCCTTCGCAAAGAAGGCTCCAGTCTACCACACTTTCCTTGGCACCCCCACCGTCCGACAATAGAAGACCTTCTGGGATCCTGATGGCTACTCTCCCCCCAGTTCCTGCGCTGGTCGGAGGTTCCAATCTCTTGGGACATGACGGACCACCCAGACCTTATACCTATGGACAACCAGTACGCCATGGTCATCAACCCCTTGATTGACAGCGTGGAGTTCACCAAGTGTATGATGGACAGTGGAAGCAGCATCAACATCATGTACCTGGATACACTGCAGAAGATGAACTTGACAGAGGCAAACCTAAGGCGGACCAACACCATCTTCCACGGCGTAGTTCCTGGTCGGGAGGCTCGGTCCCTTGGGTGCATTACACTTCATCTTGCCTTTGGCGATGTTAACAACTACCGCCAAGACCACATGACCTTTAAGGTGGTCCCCTTCAAGAGCGTGTACCACGTCATATTCGGCCATGACATATTCCACACATTCATGGCCAAGCCATGCTTCGTCTACAACAAACTCAAGATACACGGACCAAACGGTGTCATCACCGTATCCGGAAGCTTTACCAAGGCAAGGTACTGCAAGATTAATGAAGCAGCTGTTGCAGAAGCTATCCTCTACAGCGAAGAATTCAAAGAGATCCAGAGCAAGGTTGATGACTCAGAGATGCCCGCGTCGAAGAACCAGATCTCCGACTCCGCTCCTGCGTTCAGGGCCGCCATCGAGACCAAGCCGGTGGAACTTGTGGTAGGCGATGCCTCCAAGGTCACCGCCATTGGAACGAACCTGGATCCCAAATAGGAAAGCGCGCTCGTCGAGTTCCTCCGTGAGAATAGGGACATCTTTGCCTGGCAACCTGCCGACATGAAAGGTGTACCTAGGGAACTTGCCGAGCACAGCCTAAACATTGATCCAAAATCCAAACCAGTTAAACAACCACTACGACGCTTTGAAGATGAGAAGAGACGCGCCATTGTAAAAGAGATAGCTAGGTTACTTAAGGCGAGATTTATCCGAGAAGTCCTTCACACCCAATGGGTGGCCAATCCTGTACTTGTCCCCAAAAAGGGAACCAATGAATTAAGAATGTGCGTTGATTACACCGGCTTGAACAAAGCATGTCCCAAAGATCCGTTTGCTTTGCCTTGCATTGACCAAGTCATTGACTCGACGGCTGGCTCGGAACTTTTGTGTTTTCTCGATGCATACTCAGGATACCACCAGATCAAGATGAGGAAGTCAGACCAATTGGCCACTTCGTTCACTACCCCATACGACACGTTTTGCTATGTCACGATGCCCTTTGGGCTGAAAAACGCAGGTGCTATGTACCAGTGGACAATGCAACGTTGCCTTCATGACCAAATTGGTCAGAACGTTCATGCCTATGTGGACGATATCGCGGTGATGTCTAAAAAGTCCAATGACTTAATATCCGACTTAAAAGAAACCTTTGATAATATCCGGAAATACAACATGATGCTTAACCCTAAGAAGTGCGTCTTCGGGGTACCAGCCGGCAAATTGTTGGGTTTCATCATTTCCCATCGCGGAATCGAGGTCAACCCATAGAAAATCAAGGCCATCTTAAACATAAACCGTCCGACATGCGTAAAGGACATTCAACGACTAACAGGTTGTGTTGCAGCAGTTAGTCGGTTCGTCAGCCGACTTGGAGAGAAGGTTCTTCCGCTATACAAGTTGATGAAGAAGGCAGACAAATTCACATGGACGGACGAGGAAGATGCAGCACTGAAGCAGCTCAATGAGATTCTTTCCTCAGCGCATATCCTTGAAGCATCCGAGCCTGGAGAGCCCCTGTTAATCTACATGGAGGTAACCAACCGGGTAATCAGCATCGTCATCGTGGTAGAGCGGAAGGAACCAGGCTATGAGCACAGAGTTCAACGACCAGTTTACTATGTGAGCGCAGTCTTGACGGAGTCCAAGCAGTGTTACCCGCACTACCAGAAAATAGCTTATGGAGTATTCCTTGCTTCTTGGAAGCTGAGGCATTACTTTTAGGAGCACCCAATCACAGTGGTGAGCAAGACTCCACTGTCCGACATAATCAACCAAAGCGACGCTACAGGAAGGGTCACGAAGTGGGGCATTGAACTTGTCGCCTTCGAGATCACTTACAAGAGACGCGATGCTATCAAATCACAAGCCTTGGCAGATTTTGTTGCAGATTGGACGGAGATGCCAGATACTACTCCATTGCCGGAACCAGAGTACTGGGTGATGCACTTTGACAGATCAAAGCTTCTCAACGCCTCGGGGGCTGGTGTATTGTTATAGTCACCAGCAGGAGACAAGCTACACTACATTTTGCAGATCCACTTCGAGGCTACAAACAACATGGCAGAGTATGAAGCACTCATTCATGGACTACGTGTAGCCAAGGATATTGGCATCAAGCGCATAGTTTGCTGTGGAGATTCCGACTTGGTTGCCCAGCAGGTGGCTGGCACCTGGAATGCGCGGAACCCTATGATGGCGGCATATCAAGACGAAGTGGACGAGATAGCCAAGAGCTTCTTGGGCTACAAAGTCAAGTATGTGCCTAGGGAGAAAAATGAGGCGGCTGATCTGCTGTCTAAGATTGGGTCAGGGTGCAAGCAAATTCCGCCAGGAGTTTTCCTAGAGCACCTGCGCACACCGTCTGTGAAGGGAGCCAACATCGACAACCCGGATAGAGATGACTCTTTCGTCAACATGGTGACCAAGGTCCCTCCATCTTGGACAAAACCGTTCATGGAATATCTCGAACACGGAACTTTGCCCGATGACGAGGTTGAAAGATGGCAAATAGTACAACGAGCAAAGGGTTATACCATAATCAATGGGAAACTCTACAAAAGGAGCACTAATGGTGTATACCTCAATGGGAAATCCATCTCGGAGATTGCGGGAATCACGCCGCTCCTCGATCGTTGGTCGCGAAAGCCTTCCGGCAAGGATTCTACTGGATGACCGCGAAGGCGGACGCAGACAAGCTGGTTGAGACATGCATGGGATGCCAGTATTATGCCCGACAACCACATGTTCCTGCTGAAGAATTGCGAACAATACCAATAACTTGGCCATTTGCAGTCTGGGGGCTAGACATGGTGGGACCGTTACAGACGGCACCTTGTGGGTTTACGCATCTACTTGTAGAAGTTGATAAATTCACTAAGTGTATAGAAGCTAAACCCATTAGAAAGCTTGATGGGGCAACTGCCCTCAGGTTTGTCCGGGATCTAGTGGTGAGATTTGGTCTCCCACATAGCATTATCACCGACAACGGCAGTAACTTGTCACTCGGAGAAGTGGAGGCTTATTGTTGGGAAAAACGCATCCTCCTTGACCTTGCATCTGTGGCACACCAACAGTCCAATGGTCAGGTTGAGCGAGCTAATGGATTAATTCTGCAGGGAATCAAGCCACGTCTTGAGGCACCGCTACATAGAGCAGATGGATCCTGGGCGGAGGAATTACCATCTGTGTTGTGGAGTTTACGAACTAAACTCAATAGATCCACCGGCTACACCCCTTACTTCATGGTATATGGAGCAGAAGCCATCCTACCTTCCGACATCCTCCACGATGCACCAAGAGTTGCCGCCTACGACGAAGATGACGCTGAAGAATCCAGACGCCTAGATGTGGACCTTCTCGAGGAGGAGCGCGTTTTGGCATGCCAAAGATCCGCCATCTACCAGCAGAAGCTACGTGTGACATCCCAAAATTTTCCAAATTTTGAAATGTGAAAAATAAATAAACAAAATAAATGATTGTTGAAATTTAGGGTGAAAAGAAAGTTTTTGATTCCAAATGGATACATCAAAACCCATCTTGAACAAACTTTGAATGAATTTTAAATCCAACTAAATTCAAATCAAGTGAAATGCATTCTTCATAAATGCCTCTTAAAATTTAAACACTTGGAAAATAAACCAAAACCCTAAAACCCTAATGGGAGATTTCCAAGATATCTCTAAGATCATGGATTTGATCCATATAAAATTTGTCAACAAACATTTATAAATAATCAAGAATGACAAATGGAAATATTATAAAACCATAGAAATTGATTTCATTCAATTTGGAGCCATAGATAAAATCTTATGAATTTAGTAAGATCAGGAAATTGAATTTCCAAAGCTAATAAAGCACCTATCCAAAAATCCATACCAAATGGTGAGTATATAATCCTAAAGAGATTTAAAAGGATAAACAAATATTAAATAAAATTTTACAAGTTGGAATCACCATTTTTGGATCCTTAAATAAAAAGATATGGTTTTATAAGCAAAGGAATAAACAAATAAGGACTATTTTAAAAGGCCAAACTAAAACTTGGCCAATAAAATATAATAAAATAGTTTTTTTAATAAAAAGAGTAAAGGATTATTTAAATAAAATCATGAGGATTTATTATTATCCAATTTCATTTAAGTAAAGACATTTCCCATTTTAAATGAACATTAAGAACAAAATAAAGTATTTTAAATAATAATTCAAAGTGATTTATTTTTTAAATAAAACCTACTAAAAAGATTTGTTAAAATTTAGAATTTAAATGGAGTTTGAAAACATTAATAAATCTTATTTGAATTAAGGCAAGGGCCTATTTTAAATAATTAATATACCCTAAAAATAATAAAAGTGATATTCTAAATTTGACTTTACAATGTATTAATAAACAGTATTTGAATATACAAAAAGTTTGGCAAAGGTTTGAATTTAAATGGAGTTTGAATTATTTGAATAAAAATCAAAACAGATAAATGAAAACAGAAAAAGAAAAGAAACAGAACAAAAAAATGAATGGAACAAACTAGCCCAACAAGCCCAGTCCAGGCCCAGCTAGCCCATCCCTCTCACCCCGCAGGAAAATGTTTCGCACCAGTGAACCTACCCACGCCGTCGATAACGACCGGACCCCACCAAACCTCTCTCTCTATCTCTCGCTGCCGCCAGACCCCACCTGCCATCTCACCTTCTTCCCCACCGCGACCAGTTCATCCCCAACCTCGCTGCCGTTTTCTCTGCTGATTCCTCTACTTAAATTCTCTTTAATGCACGCATAACTCGCCCAGTAATCTCGCCCATTTAAGAGCCCATGCCTCCTCTCCCTTTCCTCTCACACTCCGTTGCCAGAGAGCCACCGGGCTGCCGCAATTTTGCTTGCGAACGCCTCTGCCCCAACGACCTTCCAGCGATGATTCCGACTGAGCCAGCTTCATACTTTTGTCCCATTATTTTCACTATGCATTAGTGATATTTCTAAGTAGGACTTGCATGGAATTTTTGCTAAGTATAAACTATGTCATGGGAAATCCTAGTAGATTAAACCTTAGTAGAATTTTCCTATGTTAAGATTCCTACTACTATCCTGCTTAGCTTAGCTAGTAGAAAAGAAGGGTGGATTATATTCATGCTATGGAATATTTCTAAGTCAAGGACTTGTGTTTTGTTTAATAAAACAACTAAGTGAATGAATCACCTGGGTGGAAAGGGACTTGCTTGGTGGTTTTTGGTTGAGTGGTTACACAAGGCCCATTTCTATGGTTTACGTTGTGTATCTCACTTGTGGAATGCCACCCAAGAACAAAGAGATTTGAGATGTCAAGTGTTGAGAAGCTTCAAGTGCAGCCACATGGCATTATGGGCTCTGCCTAGATCATATAGGTTGCAATAACTTAGCCAAATGGACAGTTGGTGGTAGGGGAATGATAGGTTTGGAGCGCGTCTATTCTGGTCTAAGGGAAGGCTTCTGAAAGATCTTGTCTTGGTGAAACCAAGTCTTGTGGGGAAAGTGCACCACCTCTGCAGAGTGTAAAATCTAAGTACTTAGCCATGTACCTGGCAAAGGACAATTTGAGCATCAAGACATGGAAGCTATCAAGAATCTCCTCATCCAAATTTCTTAGTTAAAAACTTGTGTTTGAACAAGGGTTGAAGGATCACCAATTTCTATTGGGGGATGCCTTGGGTGATTTTGTCAAACAAAACTTACTGTTTTCAAATGATAAGGAAAATCTATTTTGAGCAAAGCAAGCCTTAGCTCCACCTAGCCAAATGCATATAGGTGATAGGATCCACTATACTACCATAGTATCACTTGCGAATACAATTCAAATGTATTGACCCTTGTGGCTGTAACCTATTATGTTGCAGGTTTGTTTGATGTTAGTGAAGTGTGTGGATTAGGATTACAAGTCTACAACCAACATGATTGCCTGTGGCACATTGAAGATGAAGGACCCCATGCTATAGTTATTTCTACTGCATTGTAATGAGATAGCCAAATGAGCTATGTAAGATGTAATGAATTATTTTATTCCTGGTTATAAAGCTGTATTATGACCTCTGTTTCTTGATATTACATCTTAACTGTGGATGCTAGCTATTGATCCAGGGACTAGCATTGTAAAACAGGGATCTCTACCTTATTAAAGGTTGGGACCTCTACAGATGGTATCAGATAACTGTGTTGCCTGTAGGATTTGTAAACCTAGGATTGGACAAAACCCCTTAGAAAAATAGGAGTTGTATTTGTTCCAAAACTTATTTACAAACAATCTTGTAAATTCTTTCCTCAACCATATTTGGTTTTGATTCTACATCTCTTCTATTTCAAAATGAACAAGAACCTCAACCATGAGCAAAGGACTTCACCAACTCAAATGACTTCAACTTCAACATCATCAAAGACTTCAACTTTATTTTCACCAAGGACTTCAACTTAGACATCACTAAGGACTACAAGTGAGCCAAGAAATATTACTCAACACTTGAAGACTAAGGAAACACAAGTTAGAAGGAACCATCATCACCTTAGAAGTTATGACCAAGACACAAGAATTTTTTTCCAAGGATGCAATGATCTTGTTCATGAATAATCAACTAAGAAGGATGGAATGATCTCAAGTGAACCATGTAGTTGGACCACCATATTAGTGTTTAGAATAAATCAAACCCACCAACTTATGTGGTGTAGCAAAAATGTTTTGTTGCCTAAAAATATGCTTGAACCTTGTTTTTTGAGTGGAATGCTTGTTTGTGATTGTTTGCACATTGCTTGTGTGAATTGTGATGTGTGTGATTAGAATTGCTTCCTTAGAAATCTTTTGCCTATTCTAATCCCAATCCAACCCAAATAGATGACTACTCCTAGAAACTCCAACATCAAGGATGGTGACAACAACAACCAAGAGATCAACATGAGAGAACTCATAGTAACCCAAACCCAGTTGCACCAAGTGACAACTCAGTTTTTAGCCAACAACAATGAGTTAAACCCAACCATGCAAAGGTTTTTGGAAACCCAAACCCAATTGATGCAAAAGGTGACAAATCAAATGATCAACATGGGAGACAACCCTTCCGAAGGAGCTTGTGACAACAATGATGCCAAGGATGATATTTTAGAAGGAACTCAAGCTTGCAATATTTGTGGAGACAAGGATCACACTTCCAAAGACCATGAAGATCAATGCCCAAATTGTGAAGAGAAACATCCAACTAATCAATGCCCCACATCTCAAGCTACTTGTTTCCTATGTGAAGGAAATAATCATGTCCCTATCCAATGCCCCATCTATTCTATAGTCCAACAAATGAAGCAAGATGGAATGCATCAAATGTTTGGAAACCTCCATAAAGGAACAACTTCTACCAAGAAGGATGAAGGCAAAGTCAAAACCATGCATCATAAGGCCAAATCCAAAGTGACCACAAAGTGTTGCTACTCTTGTGAAGAAGAAGGTCATATCTCTAGTAACTGCCCCAAGAAGAGAGAAAGATTTCCCACCTTTGAGGTGAGGTATGAAGAGCATGAACTAGAAGAACTCCTAGCTTTGGAGAGAACAAAAAAGAAGAAGAAGGACATAAGCCAGTTGCAATGTTACAATTGCAAAGAGATGGGACACTCTACCAGTGATTGCCTAGAAAAGAAAAAGCACCAAGGAAATAAACAAGAGGAATTTATACCAAAGAAGAAGAAGGATAATAGCCAAGTGATGTGTTTCAAATGCAAAGAGCTAGGCCATTATGCAAACAAGTGTCCAGAGAAGTCTCATCAAGATCCCAAGCAAGCCAAGATGTAATCTAGTTGAGAACTTTTTAAGGGTGGTAATACCCTAGTTGCCTAGAAGCCAATTTGTAATCCCTATCTTTCCCAAATCATGGGACGAGATTTCTTTTAAGGGTGGTAGCCTGTCACATCCCAAAATTTTCCAAATTTTGAAATGTGAAAAATAAATAAACAAAATAAATGATTGTTGAAATTTAGGGTGAAAAGAAACTTTTTGATTCCAAATGGAAACATCAAAACCCATCTTGAACAAACTTTGAATGAAGTTTAACTCCAACTAAATTCAAATCAAGTGAAATGCATTCTTCATAAATGCCTCTCGAAATTTAAACACTTGGAAAATAAACCAAAACCCTAAAACCCTAATGGGAGATTTCCAAGATATCTCTAAGATCATCGATTTGATCCATATAAAATTTTTCAACAAACATTTATAAATGATCAAGAATGACAAATGGAAATATTATAAAACCATATAAATTGATTTCATTCAATTTGGAGCCATAGATAAAATCTTATGAATTTAGTAAGATCACGAATTGAATTTCCAAAGCTAATAAATCACCTATCCAAAAATCCATACCAAATGGTGAGTAAATAATCCTAAAGAGATTTAAAAGGATAAACAAATATTAAATAAAATTTTACAAGTTGGAATCACCATTTTTGGATCCTTAAATAAAAAGATATGGTTTTTATAAGCAAAGGAAGAAATAAATAAATAAGGACTATTTTAAAAGGCCAAATTAAAACTTGGCCAAGCAAATAAAATAAAATAGTTTTTTTATAAAAAGAGTAAAGGATTATTGAATAAAATCATGAGGATTTATTATTATCCAATTTCATTTAAGTAAAGACATTTCCCATTTTAAATGAACATTAAGAACAAACTAAAGTATTTTAAATAATAATTCAAAGTGATTTATTTGTTAAATAAAATCTACTGAAAAGATTTGGTAAAATTTAGAATTTAAATGGAGTTTGAAAACATTAATAAATCTTATTTGAATTAAGGCAAGGGCCTATTTTAAATAATTAATATACCCTAAAAAGAATAAAAGTGTTATTCTAAATTTGACTTTAGAATGTATTAATAAATAGTATTTGAATATACACAAAGTTTGGCAAAGGTTTGAATTTAAATGGAGTTTGAATTATTTGAATAAAAATCAAAACAGATAAATGAAAACAGAAAAAGAAAAGAAACAGAACAAAAAAAATGAATGAAACAAACTAGCCCAACAAGCCCAGTCCAGGCCCAGCTAGCCCATCCCTCTCACCCCGCAGGAAAACATTTCGCACCAGTGAACCTACCGACGCAGTCGATGACTATCGGACCCCACCCAACCTCTCTCTCGCTGCCGCCAGACCCCACCTGCCAACTCACCTTCTTCCCCACCGCGACCAGTTCATCCCCAACCTCGCTGCCGTTTGCTGTGTTGATTCCTCTGCTTAAATTCTCTTTAATGCATGCATAACTCGCCCAGTAATCTCGCCCATTTTAAGCGCCCATGCCTCCTCTCCCTTTCCTCTCACACTCTGTTGCCAGAGAGCCACCGGGCTGCCGCAATTTTGCTTGCGAACGCCTCTGCCCCGATGACCTTCCGGCGAAGATTTCGACGGAGCCAGCCAGCCCCACTACCCCTCGACCACACGAGTGCATTCCCCATCGTCCTGCGAACCTCCCAGTACCGCTCGTTTGGCCGCGCGCGCCTCAGACGCTCGGCAACGACGACACCTCCTTGCCACCGTCCACTGCCTCGACTCCAGCGAGTGCCCCAGGTAGCATCTGACCACCCTTCCCCTCTCGTTGACGCGCGTATGATCCCCAGCACCATGCGCATCTAACTGCACCCCAGTCTTGTCTTAGCGTGCACCATACCGTCGCCTCCATCAATGACTGACCGCACCCAAGCCCGAAGGCAACTCCGGCGAGCGATTAAGATCGACCCTGAGCGCCCCTCCGACAACCGAGCACACGTCAAGCATCCCCTTGCCACGATGATTCTGGTGATCTTCTGCCCTACTCCACTCGCCTCCTGTAACCCCGGCAACCTCACCGCCAGAGCACATCCACCGCTCGCCGCCGCGTCAGCACCGCCAGTTCTTGGCAGGAAGCTGGGAGCCGTCCGATTTTGATCCAAGCGCTGTGATAGTTTCACTTAGAGAAGCGGTATGGTAGAATCTGCACCACATGATCTAAATGAAATCCTGTGGTCTGTGTTAGTCAATCCAACCGAAGCGGCATGGACCAATCAAGACAAGACACGTGGCCAGCCTTTAGTTTTAAAAACATAAACTATTCTAATAGATGGTCAAACTTGCAAAATTCATAACTTTTGATCCACATGTCCAAATTTTGCAAATTTTATATCAATGGAATCAGCAAAACAATTACTTTCCAACTATGCACTTTGTTTAATAAATTGATTCTGTTAAATTGGTTGTTTTACAGAAACTTGTATAGGCATATTTTGTGTATGAAACTTATTCTAGAAATGTTTTTAGGATAAAATCTTTGAAAAATGATTTGTTTTGAACCTACTAACCATATAAAACAACTTGTGGAATTAAAAGTGTATTTGGTGAAGCCAAGGAATAAATCTTTGAATTAGAACATTTCTAGTCAAACAAAAATATTATTTATGTGTTAAAATGCTTTTTGAGTAAAACCTTTGGAAAATGATTTGATTTAAACTCTCTGACCCTAAACATAAAGTTTTGAGATTTATAAAAAAAATATTTGATGAACCCTGTAAATTATTACTTCGCTAAAAAGCATTTTTAACAACATAAAATATTACTTTAGTATAAAAATGGTTTATAGGTAAAACCTTTTGCAAATGGTTTTTAATATTAAACACTTGACCTTAAAACACTAAAATTTGTGTTAAAAATATATTTGCTAAACACTAGTAAGTATTACTTTGATTTAAATCATTTCTAGCAAAACAAAAATAATTTAAATGGCCTTTATCACTAACTTGATATCAAATGGTTTTACCACTTTTATAAATGACCAATGGGTGTTTTCAAATGTTTATAACCTAATAGAAACCACTTTTTCAAATAAAAACAATCTTTGGCATGTTTGCATGCATTGCATTGTTTTTATTATTTTATGTGATGTTTGCTTGAATGGTAGATTGAATATTGCTTGATTGATTGAATTGTAGTGGAATTTGAAGAGTGTGACTATTGCAAGATCAAGGAGTGAACTTATATTATCTACCAAAAAGGCAAGTGATGCTTCATACTTTTGTCCCATTATTTTCACTATGCATTAGTGATATTTCTA
Source organism: Avena sativa (assembly GCA_916181665.1). Taxonomy (NCBI): domain Eukaryota; kingdom Viridiplantae; phylum Streptophyta; class Magnoliopsida; order Poales; family Poaceae; genus Avena; species Avena sativa. The sequence continues at coordinate 145,265,550 of OV702283.1, read as the reverse complement.
AGTAGGACTTGCATGGAATTTTTGCTAAGTATAAACTATGTCATGGGAAATCCTAGTAGATGAAACCTTAGTAGAATTTTCCTAAATTAAGATTCCTACTACTATCCTGCTTAGCTTAGATAGTAGAAAACAAGGGTGGATTATATTCATGCTATGGAATATTTCTAAGTCAAGGACTTGTGTTTTTTTAATAAAACAACTAAGTGAATGAATCACCTGGGTGGAAAGGGACTTGATTGGTGGTTTTTGGTTGAGTGGTTACACAAGGCCCATTTCTATGGTTTACCTTGTGTATCTCACTTGTGGAATGCCACCCAGGAACAAAGAGATTTGAGATGTCAAGTGTTGAGAAGCTTTAAGTCCAGCCACATGGCATTATGGGCTCTGCCTGGATCATATAGGTTGCAATAACTTAGCCAAATGGACAGTTGGTGGTAGGGAATGATAGGTTTAGAGCGCGTCTATTCTGGTCTAAGGGAAGGCTTCTGAAAGATCTTGTCTTGGTGAAACCATGTCTTGTAGGAAAGTGCACCACCTCTGAAGAGTGTAAAATCTAAGTACTTAGCCATGTCCCTGGCAAAGGACAATTTGAGCATCAAGACATAGAAGCTATCAAGAATCTCCTCATCCAAATTTCTTAGTTAAAAACTTGTGGTTGAACAAGGGTTGAAGGATCACCAATTTCTATTGGGGGATGCCTTGGGTGATTTTGTCAAACAAAACTTAGTGTTTTCAAATGATAAGGAAAATGTATTTTGAGCAAAGCAAGCCTAAGCTCCACCTAGCCAAATGCATATAGGTGATAGGATCCACTATACTACCATAGTATCACTTGCGAATACAATTCAAATGTATTGACCCTTGTGGCTGTAACCTAGTATGTTGCAGGTTTATTTGATGTTAGTGAAGTGTGTGGATTAGGATTACAAGTCTACAACCAACATGATTGCCTGTGGCACTTTGAAGATGAAGGACCCCATGCTATAGTTATTTCTGCTGCATTGTAATGAGATAGCCAAATGAGCTATGTAAGATGTAATGAATTATTTTATTCCTGGTTATAAAGCTGTATTATGACCTTTGTTTCTTGATATTACATCTTAACTGTGGATGCTAGCTATTGATCCAGGTACTAGCATTGTAAACACAAGGATCTCTACCTTATTAAAGGTTGGGACCTCTACACTACGCAGCTACCATAGTCGCTGCGTTCGGCATCGCTCGTTTAAAGAGGGGGATTTGGTGCTCTAACTTAAGCAGAAGAAGTCACACAAATTATCCCCGCCATGGGAAGGACCGTTCATCATAACAAAGGCGCTACTCAATGGGTCTTACTACCTTGTTGACAATCGTGAACTGAAGGATAGACCCAACAAGGATCATAAGCGTAAGCGACGTGACCCGGATGATGACTACCCGGAGCTTGATCGGCCATGAAACATAGAACAGCTACGTCCTTTTTACACTTAGCATTTTTATCTAATTGTGTACATATTATATGATCCATGAAATAAAGCTCTTTGGTTCACTCATATTTCTAAGTCTTTTACCTCCTTTAGTGTTCATTTTTGGATCACGTAAAACTTTTATGCACAAGCTTTGCGATTGCACTTGTGAAAATTCTGCCTACAGGCGTTAGCTTAAGTTTTCTGGTCTACACGTTCTTTGTCGTTTTTATGTGGATTCTGGAGTAGTGACTTTCGGCACTTATTGTCGGTGATTTTGTGCTTAGGTTATTAACGGTGCCATTGGGCATCATCACCTGAGTGCATGGTTCCGACAACGAGTCTTCCGACTCACGAAAAGTCAAGCATAAGAACCAAAGTAATGGATAAGATAGCACTTGCTTAAAAATATATACATATTGGAAACTAGTTCTTGAGCAGCAGGAAATAACAACCATTGTTTTCCGCCTTTAGTTACATAAACAAGTTTTCTCCGCATATGCACCAAAGGTGAAACAAATATTACAAAGTTGTTCTTCATTCCTTTGGCCCAGGTGACTTGGAAGCAGCATCATCACCAGCCGGAGAACCACCCTCGAAGTCAGCACTATGGTGGGAATCAGAAGAATCTTGGTTGCCGCTGTCGATGGTGTTCATTGGCACAAAGACGTTGACGTCTACAAACTCGGTAACTCTGGTGTCATAGCCCGCGAGCGACGACAACATGGATTCATGGTTAATCTCTTTGCCATCGTCATCTACGTCGGGAATGCCAGAGGTCACCGTGTTGATGTCGGCATCTTCATAGTGTGCCTTCAACATTGACAGCGCCATCCTTGCGCCAGCCCATGCACATGAAGCTTTCTAGCTTGTGATACGCTCGGGGGCTCGGCGCAAAATCTCCGAGTACTTCACCACAGAGTCCGATGCCTTGATGTTTATTTGGAGGGGTTTGGCGATCTCCTTGGCTTGCGTGATGGCGGTGTTGATGAAGTTGCCGGCAAGAACCATGCATTCCTTGGCTAGAGGAGGCGATCGGGTTAAACCCATAGGAGCTGCAAATTCTGACAAGGAGCGCATGAGTTCAACAATTCAAAGTACCCAGACTACAGAAATCCAAGACGGAGAAAACTTACTGAAGATGTTGGCCTCAGCTTGCCAGAGGGTATCTGCCAAGGATTCTTTCTCTTGTTGGAGGAGCTTATACGCCTCGCTATGGCGTTGATTTTGCTCATCGGCAGCTTGCTTCTGATCTTTTAAGATCGCAATCTCCTCATTCAAGCGATTGATTTCCTCGGTGGCAGATTCCTGCAGGACCTTCATCGACTCCTCATGCATTTTCAGCATGTCCTTCCTCTCCTGCTTAAGAATTTTGTTCTCGCTATCCAGCTCTTGAATGTGCTTGGATTGCTCGACAATATTCTTGGCATTGGCGATGGTTTCTGCAAGTCGGAGAAAGCAAAGTACACAGTGAGTACTCGGAGAATATGGACATAATACCAAGGAGTTATGCGAAAAAGAAAACAGACGCTTGCTCTTGGTGGTCTGTTCCTTCAAGAAGGCAGTTTTACCCTTTTCAGCTTCCAGGTCTGCGCGCATCTTCTCGTACTTGTCACTGGCCATGCCCCTCCGAGCACTCTCGTTCTGTGGAAAAAAGGTCAAAGTTAAAACGTTGTTTGGTCTGCTTGGAGCATCTAGCCGGAAATTTTCCACCTAGACGCTCGGGGGCTACACCGAGAGTTTTTGACATAGTAATATGCTTAGCTTTTCTTTAAGCATCTAGTCGGAACTAATTCAGTTCTCGATTAGAGGCTTGGGGGCTACAGTATAAAGTTTTTAACTTGGATATATGCGTAGCTTTTCTTTAAGCATCTAGTCGGAACTAATTCAGTTACAACTAGAGGCTTGGGGGCTACAGTATGGAAATTTATAAACACTGCGTATGCTACTCTTAAAGCATCTAGTCGGAACATTTCATTCCAACTACATGCTTGGGGGCTACAGTGAGAGGTTTTTCTAACTTAGTCACTCTTGGAGCATATAGATGCAAAAACCTATGGTTTTTCCGTCTACATCCTCGGGGGCTACAGTGGGATACTCATATGAAATGCAAAAGGCAAATAAAACTTACAAGTGCGATGATCTTGAGGTTTGTAGCACTCTCGGCCAGCAGCTTGGCAAAGGATTCGCTGTTTCCTTGCAAGATTTCTACTTGCCGGCGGAGTTCCTCTAGACCGCATGTCGGAGATGTCAGTGCCGCACCTGGGACCAAAGCAGTACTACCCGGTGTAAGTACCGGATAGACTATCTTTGGATAGGCTATGGTTTTCTTGGGTCCAGGGGCACCTCCAACGACAAAGGTACCTGCTTCCACCACCGCCTTACCGCCACCGATGGCATCCTTAGCCGGAGCTTCAGCCATTTGGTGGGCGGCACTCTCCTGCGTCGCCTGCTCGCCGACGACAGCAACCTCGGTAGAGGCACCTAAGTCCACTTCCATGATGAAAGGGCCAGATGCCTCCTTAGCTTGTGAGCTCGTCGGGGCTGACGAAGGCTTGACAGAGGGAGTGGTAGGGGCGATGGCGGGAGATGCGTCACGATGCAGCATGTCCTTGATGGTTCTAGAAGCCCCCAGTTTGGAGGTCTTCTTGAGGCTGGTCGTGGCTTTCTTCCTGAAATGTGCAAAATGCATAAGTACAGGAGCAAGACAGATAAATAGACAATGTCGGAGGAAGAGAATCTTACACAAGTGGGGGTGCTTTGGCAAAGGGGGTCCCAGTAACTTTTCTCTTTTCCGCCTCCAGGGCGGCGGTAGTCTTCTTAGAGGCTCCACCCTCAGTCTTCTTCTTCTTGCCTCCGTCGGCAGCGTCAGAGGTGGAGCTCTTCCGCTTTCGCGCCAACGGAGCATCGTCGTCGGACACGACCGTGACTTCCTTCATCTTCGGATCGTAGATTTGGGCAGCCAGGTTGTCCTCCTCTAGATCGCTAATCTTTTAAGTGAGAAGTCACCGTGTTAGATGAGATGACATTTGCAAGACGGAAGAACTGGAGTATATGTCATACACGGAAAATAAATACCTACCTTTGGGCACTTGCCGTCTACGAACATGTCGTAGGTGATGGTGAATCCACGCTTCTTGTCCTTCACCTTGATGATATCCTTAAGGCGGAGCTTGACGGAGTCGCTCGAGAAGTTGTCCACGGAGATGCGGAGGCTATCCCTTCTATCGCTGGTATACTCATGCATGAGCTTCGTGCGGTGCTGCAGAGGTTGGATTCGCCTGATGAACCAGCACAAGGCTAGGTCCAAGCCGGTCAAACCCGTCTCTATGAACCATTCTATCCGCCTTATGGCGCGGGAAGCATCAAGGTCGGAGGGAAGGGAGGCCTAGGATCTCCATGACGAGGCTTCAGCGGCGGCTCCGTCAACGAAGTCCGGGTACGTTACTTGTCGGGCAGCCAGAGGAATGTCTGGGCCGTAGAAGTACGTCCGTTGCCAATTTTTGCAGGACTCGTGGCCGACGATGTCAGGGAACCGCCGGCTAGGTCGAATCTTGAAGCTTATGGTGCCGCAGTTCCTAAGTTCTTCCTTGCTAGCTCCGTCTTCACGCTTGACGGTGAAGAAGTACACAAAGAGGTCTAGCCTAGGCCTTATCCCTAAGTAACCCTCGCAAAGTGCCGCGTAGTTGCTAAGCGCTAAGATACTATTGGGGGAGAGGTTCTGAGGCTGGACTCTATAGTGATTCAAGACGGAGAGGAAGAAGATGGAGATGGGCAGGGAGACGCCGCGTACCAGTTGAGCTTTGAGGTACACCTTTTCTCCGGCTTGGGGAGAAGGTGTCACCTTGCCGGCCGGCGCCGCCCGCCAGGCGAGCCCCTCCGTCGCAGGGAGGTAGCCTTCAGCGATCAGCTCTTGGATATCACGGTCAGTGATGTCTGAGCCGCGCCAGTCGCCCTTATGCGAGTCCAGTTCCTCCTCCAACGGCTCTAGCGCCGCTAGATTATGGTCTCCGCTGGTGGATTCGACCACCGCGGAGACGGGTATGACCAAACCCTCTGGGGGCACGATGACGGAGCTCGCAGGCTTCGCCGGCTTCGCCGCGGCTTCGCTCGGCGCCGCCTTGGAAGGGGAAGTGCTGCTGCTTGCCATGGAGTGAGTACGGAGGTCACTGGTGCGGTTTGGGGCTAGGGTTTTTCGAGAGTTTTCGCGGAGAGCTCGAGGAGGCACGTGTCGGAGGAAGAAGACGATGCGAGGAGAATGAGGTAAAAAGTGGAAATTCCACCACAGTTACTATTTATCATCTCCAACGTCAAGATTCGTGCAGCTTGATCGGACGGTTGCCGCGTAGATGACGTGTTCGCGAACGTGCACGGAAATTTCGCCACGTCTCCAACCGTCGCCGCCAACGATTCGTATCGCTCGCGCGGGAAAATCAGACATGATTGCGTTCTCTGCATGTGTGAGTTACAAGGCGTCGCTGACCTAAGTCTACGTCAGCTGACATGGGCAGATGAGCCGTCACATCGGAAGATTCTGGCATGGACGGATCCATTCCGGCTACGGAAGAGTACGATGGAAGATTCAACATTTCTCCGACTTACGTATTGAAGACGGAGAAAGCCTTGCAGGGTTCTTTGGGAGGACTACAAGATATTGCTTGACGATTTGCCGACATCCATCTAGACGGAGCATTCCACACGAAGAGGCAAGACGGCGCAAGATCTCGGAGTTCTCCGGGGGCTACTCTTGGGGATATGCTATATGGGTATCCTCATAGCATGTCTCCTATCCGGATAACCCGGGTGGCCCACAGTTGGTAGCATGGCCTATGGCCTGCTGGGCGGCCCAGTTAGAATGATCCAGAAGGGAGGCCCATGCCGGATAAAGGAAGGCTACGGTTGGAGTCACTGACGTACCCGGAGCCTTGGAGTGCTAGATACACAAGACTAGTAATAGACGGTGTAGGACTCTGTAACCTGTCCAGCTAGGACTTTTCCCTGTAACCCTAGGACCTGGCGACTATATAATTCGGGCCTATGGGAGCCTTTAGGGCATCGATTCATACAACCTGGCACATCGAACCAATCCCTGTAACTCGACGTATTGCCATTATAGTGATTTATAGCAAGAGTAGGATTCCGCCACCGTCGTGGGATCTAAACCTGGGTAAGCTGTATTACCTCGTACCCGTCAACCGTCCGCCTTCCCCCACGTCTCTAAACACGCACTGTGAGGACCCCTCCATGGCGTACTCGTCGGCAATACCACGACACCAAGTCGATTCAAACGAAACATCCAGAGGAGGATACCACAATATCATACCAAGTTATGAATAGAACAATGCAAGCAAACATTCATATGACATGCTACAAACTATTAGCAAGCTGGAGCTAATCATAAGAGAGCAAGAACTACTAAGAATCCATAAATAACATACACCTTACATGAATAGACTAAGCATGCCCACAATGATGAGTATATGTACAAAATGAAAACAAATAGAGTTCATTACCAGCCTTTTACCACACCTCAAGTTGTCATAAATCATCATTATTGCCTTTCAATTGTGTGACTTGAATAATAACATGAAACCAAACTCCACTGAGGACCGCTTAACCCTGCAACGAACTTCACAAAACCAAAGAAGAACAACAAATATTTTGGGGTTTTAAATTTTCAAAGCAAGCGCTCAAAGCAAAAAACAAACAAAAAAATATTTTTGGATTTTTCTTAAAGCAAACAAAATCTAAAACACAAAGATACAAGCCAAGAGGGTCTTTTTGTGTTTTGGGAAAGCAGAAACAAAAACTAAAAGGAAAGTGAAACATGGATATACAAAGTACCGACAAATCATGATATGTAGATGAGTGTGATGTCAGTATACCTCCCCCCAAGCTTAGGCTTTTGGCCTAAGTGGAGATCAATCAATAACGCGGGTAGTAACCCCAAGCTGGTGGGTCATTGTAGGAATGATCAAAATCAGGCCCTCGTGATGAAGAAGAATAAGCGCCCCAATCATAAGAGGGTTGCTGGTATGAAGACTCCCCCATGTTGGAGGGATGAACCGAATTATGTTCGGCTTCCTCTCCAACATTCTCCTCTTGCTGGGAGAGCTCCGCCATGTATGTGTCAATTTCTTCCTCCATGAGTGACCATCCTTGCCTGTTATCGAAGTTAAACAAAGCAGGTGCAGGCAAAGAGACTACTTTCTCAGACCTACCCTGTCTCCAACCACTCTTGACAAAGGTTATTTCATATAGTAGCTCACTAAAAGTATCCCAAGAGGAAACAAATTTATGCTGAACCATGGAATTGAGATCAAGTCTCTCTATGGGGAACTGAAAGTCTGAATGATGAGGCTCTAAACCATGAAAAGCTAGCAAACGAGAGGCAATGAGACCTCCACAAATTCCACCTTTCTCACGGTCAGTAGCAAGACGGAAAGCTATCAAAGCACCCAAGTTATAAGTTCTATCCCTATTCAAAGTAGCTGAGATAAAAGCTAGATCAAATGAATATAATTTTCTAGCAGTCTTCCTAGCAAGAACACACTTGGCAATGAAATAGGCAAAATATCTAATGGATGGGAAATGAATATTCCGAATTTTACCGCCTCCTTTGAGAAGTCGCAACCTTGGCAAATTTCAGCATATAAGTCCATGAGTGGCTTAGGCCTCTCTCTAATCTTCTCACATGAACCCCACTATGGCACTCTGATAGCTGCACAAAAATCAACAAAAGGGAGGTCGACAGCTATATTGTAAATTTTATAGTGGACCATAGGATTAGACAAGGACCAACTAAACCGAAAGTCCTGCACCATAGATATGGTTAGCTTAACATATTCATAGGGTTCCTCTCCAACAAAATGCTCCAACCCTGCATTAGAAATCATAGTTTGGAAATCCTAAAAGATCCCCGCAGCTCTCATAAATTCAGTGCATGGTTATATGGAATAGAAAAATTCCTCCTCACGATGAACTTTCATCGTGAGGAGGAATTTTTCTATTCATGTTGATTCAGTTGGTATGCACTCATCTTATTTTTTGAAAAAAAATTAGACACACATCAAACCAAGTGATTTCCAAGTTTATAAATGATGATGAACTACTATAGGAACTTGCTAGAGGGCTAAACATGCATCAAAATGAAATCTCTAAGCATAGAACAAGCATGCAAGCTCACACAACCTGTCACCTATAGTAGCAAAATACTCAAGATACAATCCACCAATCAAAAATCTAATTGGACAAGAGGAGGAGGCACATACCGAAGAGCAATCCCTCCAAAAATCAGTAGCAAATATGGGCTAAGCAAGGAGATCGAAAATCGGGAGCAAGAATAGCAGGAACTCGACCTTGAGAAAATTTTCCGGTGTTTTTCAGGAGAGAGAAAGAAGTGGCTGGAAGGAGGCATCTTGGAGGGCCACAGGTGGGCCCCACCCAGGCCAACCGCGCCCTAGGGCTGGCCGCACCACCAGGGGGTGTGCTGTCCTGATGGGTCCCCTTCGGCCAATCCAGGTTCCCCTCTGCCCCTTTTTTCGAGGAAAAATTTAATATGAATTTTCTGGGATTTTTCGGGAAACTTTATTTTTGGCCAATTTTTCAGGTTATGAAAATTGATTTTCTTGTAGAAAAAGATTTTTTAAAGACACAAAGAGCAAACCAAAACCAAAACCACAGAAGTACTAAGACACTCTAACAAGCAACCAACTAGCAAAATTAAATCTAACAAGAGGGAGAGCAAAGACTAGAAAGGAGAAAAAATAAAAATGAGCAAGTATAACCATTGCGAAAGCATTGTTTTGTTCATTAAAATCCCTTTGTTAACAAGGTTGATCAAGTCTTGTGACCAAAATCATCTTATATGAAGCAAAACTTTGCATTCCACAAAACTTGTTATAGTGTTCTTCCTCCTTTGACTTGTGTTTCTTATTAGGAAAAGGCATAGGTTTCTGCACCCAAGGTTCTTTTTCACTACCATGTTTATTAGCAATAAAATCTTCCTTAGTGTTCTTAGTGTTCTTCTCAGGTTCTTCCTCAACTTCTTCCTTATCAGGAGCATCATTTTTATCATTCCAACTTTCAGTTTCAGCATCAGAGACATATATACTATTAGGATCTACAGCAGTTTCAGAGGGTTTCTCAACTGTTTTATGTTTCTTTTTCTTTCTCTTGTGAGGACTACCACTACTTTCACCTTGTTGAGAATCCTGCTCAATTATTTTAGGATGTCCTTCAGGATATAAAGGATCTTGAGTGGTTGCACCACTCCTGGTACTAATTCCATAAGCATGTTTATCTCCTGAGGCATTAACTAGCATATCCCTTTGTACCTTAGCAAGTTGATCAATTTAGGTTTGAACCATTTGGAAGTGTTTACAACTCATTTTAACATCATTATCAATTCTTTCCACAATATCTTTCAACTCATTAATAGCTCTCGAGTTTTCCAATAAATGATTCTGAACTTGTTTATTAAAATTACTTTGTTTAACAATAAAAATGTCAAGTTCCTCTAAGCATTGATCAAGAGGATTACCATAGGGAATATCACCTTCATCAAAGTGTTGGAGAGAGTGTATATTAATAGTGGATGAGTGGGGAATTGGCTTACATAATTCTTCTATAGGAGGTAGATTCTTCACATCTTCAGATCTAATACCTTTCTCATTAAGACATTTCTTAGCTTCTTTCATCACTTCATCATTTAGTGCAATCATTCCCCTCTTCTTTCGTGTTGGTGTTGGAGTTGGTTCTGGCACAATTGGTTCAGGAGTAATGGCCTCAGGTGTACTTAGCTCAGTTGAAATCCAATCATCATAATTCTTGCTTATTTTAGCCATTAATTCTTCAGCTTCTATAGGAGTTCTTTTCCTGAAAACACAATCAGCAAAACTATCTAGGTATGTCCTAGATTCATCTGTTAGTCCATTATAATAAATATCAAGAAGCTCAGTTTTAGTTAATGGACATCCAAGATGCGCATGGATCAAGGCATAAAACCTTGTCCATGACTCAGGCAATTTCTCTTCTTCTCCCTGTTTCAAATCAAAAAAATTCTACAAAGCATCATGGCTAGCACTAGGAGGGAAATATTTATAAAAGAAAGTAGCAATCAAGCAATCAGGGCTATCAATGGATCCAGGAGGTAAACTATTAAACCAAGCTTTAGCTTCTCCTTTTAGTGAAAAAGGAAAGATCTTTGTAACAAAGTACTTGCGCATCTTAAAATCATCAGAGAATAAAGCGCTCATAGTGGAAAGATCATTCATATGAGCTACATCACTTCCATTTTCAGTCCCACAAAAAGGTTTTTTCTCAACAATGCTTATATAGGATAAATCAAGAGAGAAATCATAATCTTTATCTTTAATGTCTATGGGAGAAGTTGCAAACTTAGCATCAGGAGACAATTTAGGAATAATAGTACGTCTCTCAAGGAGAATCCTAATAGCACTAGCACCACGTGTGTTTTGGTACTCTTCAATAAATTCATCAGTCATTTCAATGTAACCATCATTAATATCATATCTCTCTCTAGACTCAGGTGGGCTAACATGTGTAATAGTGTCTTCACTAGGAGTTTCAGTGTTTCCAAAAATAGTTCTAGCAATAGTAGTTTCTAGGAAAGGACCTAATGAACCACTCGCATCTAGCACAGTAGAAGTAACATCATGAGTATCAGAAGCAATTTCAGATTCAGCAGTAGTAGTAGTGTGTGTAGAATGTGTATGTGGTGGTGGTGTAACAAGCTTACTTATAACAGACAGTGAATCAAGAGCGGCAAAGGTGTTTAGGACTGTACCTCTTCTTGTAGTGGATGGTAAAATAGGAAACTTTCCATCACGAGACTTCCCCTTGATGAAAGGAATAGCAGCGAACAATAATAGATCCAAGTGAACTTACAAATAAAGCTATGCTCCCCGGCAATGGCGCCAGCAAATAGTCTTGATGACCCACAAGTATAGGGGATTGCAACAGTCTTTGAGGGTAGTATAACCCAATTTATTGATTCGACACAAGGGGAGCCAAAGAATACTTATAAGCCTTAACAACTGAGTTGTCAATTTAGCTGCACCTGGAAATAGTCCTGCTCACATGAGTTTATCAGTAGCAACAGTTTTGTAGTAGCAATAACAAAGTAACAGCAGCAGTAAAACGAAGGCAGTAGTAACAATAGTAGCAAACAGTAGGATATCAGTGCGGTAGTCATAGGGATGGATGGACGGGCGTTGCATGGACAAGTCTAAACATGTAACTTCAATATCTAGGGCAATTGCAGATAAATAAGATAAAGCATCCAAGTACTAAACAATCATAGGCATGTGTTCCATATATAGTCATACATGCTCGCAATGAGAACTTGCACAACATCTTTTGTCCTGCCAGCCCGTTGCAGCGGGGCCTCAAGGGAATCTACTGGCAATTAAGGCACTCCTTTTAATAGAGCACCGGAGCAAAGCATTAACACTCCGTGAACACATGTGATCCTCATATCACAGCCATCCCCTCCGGTTATCCCAATTTCTGTCACTTCGGGGCCTTTGGATCCGGACAATGATATGTGTACATAACTTGCAAATAAGATCACAAACAATACTATAATCATGAATCAATAATAAGTTTAGATCTGAGATCATGGCACTCGGGCCCTAGTGACAAGCATTAAGCACAACAAGTTTCAACAAAGTCAAAGCACTAATAGAGATACTAGGCACCATGCCCTAACAATCTTATTCGATTACATGATAGAACTCATCCAATCCCTACCATCCCCATATCCTATAGCGGGGGATTACTCACTCATGGATGGGGGAAAACATGGATGGTTGATGGAGAGGCATTGTTGATGATGATGGCGATGATCCTCCCCAAATTCCTCGTCCCGGCAGGGTGCCAGAACAGAGTTGGTTCCGAATCATGGTTTCTAGTGGTGGCGGTGCAGCGGAACTCTTTCTTGAAAATGTCGACCCCCCTGAGTTTTTAGGTCAGAAGGCAACTTATAGGCAAAGAGGGAGGGAGAGGGGGTGCCCGAGGCGGCCACACCCCTCCCAGGCACAACCATGCCTGGCCCACGCGACAAGGGGGTGTGGGCCCCTCGTGGCCCACCTCCGCCTCATCTTCTGGCTCCGTGAATCTTCTAGTGAAATAGGATTTTTGGCATATTTTCCGGGATTTTTCCTGATAGTTGATTTTCTGCGCAAAAACTAGACACCAAGGTAATTCTGCTGAAAACAGCATCAGTCTGTGTTAGTTGTATCCAAATCACACAAGTTTAGGGGAGAAACAATACCAAAAGTGTTGGGGAAAGTATATACATTTTGGACGTATCAGAAGGGACTTTCTTTTTACTTTTATGTTGAGTCTCCATCTTCTATCTTTATGCACCAATTAAGAGAGCATAGTTGTCATTCTTAGTTCAATGTGTATTGTCCCAAAACTTATTGATTGATTCATAATCATGGTATTGCTTGTTCTTAAATTATTTGTATCTAGTCACCCTTATGAACTTTGAAGGTGTCCTATGCATTTATGTTTTGCTATTCCATGAAGGACAAGCTGAATACAACTCATGCTATGTTTTATATATGTGAAACAAAAAAATGTCTTTCAATACATTGTTATTCATGATATTTTGTTTGCACCTTTTTATGTTACAACTTAGTTGCTATGTCTTATTGTTAGAACTACATCTTTCATGCTCATGTTTAGAGTACTATGATCCCAGCTATCAATGCTTTACAATATTTTGATCAAGATTGTGATGGTGCATGTCACCTAAAAATTATTCTTTTTATCACTTACCTACTCGAGGACGAGCAGTAGTTAAACTTGGGGATACTTGATACATCATAAACGTATCTATATTTTTTTATGCTCAATGCTTGTTTTGTATCAAATATCTTATGTTTTGTCTAAACTTTGAGGTATTTTTATACATTTTCTGAAACTAACCTATTGACAAGATGCCGTAGTGCCAGTTGCATGCTTTCTGCTATTTTTGGTTTCAGAAAATCTAGTAAGGAAATATTCTCGGAATTCGACAGAACAAAAGCCAAAGTCAATATTTTACCGGAGCAAAGACAGAGTCCAAAGGGCAGACGAAGAGGAGCCATGAGGCGGCCACACCTAGGGCTAGCACGCCCCTCCTAGGGTGCACCGCCCCATGGTGTGGGCCCCTCGGGCGTCCACCGACCTCGCCCCTTCGCCTGTATAAGCACGCTGATGCAGAAACCCTAAGCACCCAATCAGAAATCCACGAAACAATCCGTAGCCGCCTCCACCATCATCCCTAGATTGGGGGGATCTGAAGCACTTCCCGGCACCCTGCCGGAGGGGAGAGGTCATCCCGGAGGCCTTCTTCATCACCATGCCAGCCTCCGAAGTGATGCGTGAGTAGTTCACCCTTGGACTATGGGTCCATACAGTAGCTAGATGGTTGTTTCTCCTCCTTTGTGCTATCATGTTTAGATCTTGTGAGCTCCATTCATGATCAAGATTATCTATTTGTAATCCTACATGTTGTGTTTGCGGGATCCGATGGATATTGAGATACTATGTCAGATTGATTATTTATTCTATCATGTCTATGTTATTTGTGATCTTGCATGCTCTCTGTTACTGGTAGATACTTTGGCCAAGTAGATGCTTGTAGCTCCAAGAGGTAGTATTTATGCTCGTTAGTAGGTTCATGCCTCTAGTAATATGGGAGAGTGACAGAAACTTCTAAGGTTGTAGATGTGCTGTTGCTACTAGGGATATGTCATGGGAATGACCACGGCAGATGCTGCAATCGGCAGTGAGTAGTAGAACAAAGGGCAAGGGCGGCCAGCCATCTGCGGTGCAATATGAGGGCGGAGACACAGGGTTTTACCCAGGTTCGCCCCCCCGGAGGGTAAAGACCTACTCCTGCTAGATTGTATTATGATGGAGGTACAATGGGACGAGCTCGACGGCTAGGCGGCGAGTCGCTTGGGTGGATGATGGAACGTGCCTCTACACGCCCTGTAGGGAGGTTTATATAGACTCATCTCCCCCTAGGGTTTACATATCTCAATTGAATCAGTTAAGGTTTTGGTACTCGTTTAACCTAATCCGACTGGGCCTATCTACTCTCCTGGGCCTTCAGCTTCCAGTTGCTTGGATCCACGCCAGGCCTTGATCCAGTCGCCGTCTTGCAGGCCCACTCGCCAGTTCCTGGGCCAGTCGGAAAACGTCCTGTTGGGTATACCCCTGTAGGCATATCCCCATCAGTAGTCCACGAGGCCGTCGTCGATTGGGCGTAGGTGGTTGCTGGCAGTCAGAGCATACGGGTCCAATGTAGACATCCAGTCGAATCGGTGCCGGGCTCCTAAATAAAGGAAAAAACTAGTCATTCTGGTCGCAGCTTTGGTGAACGGGTCGGCGAAATATTTAGTCACTGTTGTAGTGATCGGGTCGGCGAGCCGAGTGGCTGAAGTTGGACCGTCAAACGCAGTCAAACTAGCCGTTGGGGTAATCCAACGGTAACTTTTGGCGTAATCACCGCGTAGTAACGGCTTCCTGATTTGGCGGGTAACAACCGCTATATAAAGGGAATGGTAGGCGATCGGAAAACCACCTCCTCGTCATTTCCTCCGATTGCGCGCACCTCCATTCTCCTCCGCATCGCGATCCAGCCGATCCAAAATCCTCTGACCTCCCCGAACCTTGTCGCCAATGGCCCCCTCCACCGAACCATGGGGCAGGTCCAAGTGAACGGGGGTTGGGATTCCCCACATCTCTGTTCTTCCGGCGCTTCTGCGTCTTCTACGGGATCCAGCCGTCAGACCTGGGCCCGCACAGCATCGAGCAGCTAGCCATTTTTGTGGCGTTCTACGAGTTCTACCTGGGATGCAGGCCCTACTTCCCCCTGTGGCAAGATCTGTTCCACGGGAGGATCAGTCACGAAGAAGCAGGCGACCCAATGCTCGCTGCGGGTGGCTTGACGTTTCAATTGAAGTCGAAGGCCTCCTTTTTTGATCTGATGCTACCCGCCAAGGCGGCGAGCGAGTGGAAGAAGTCTTGGATTTACGTCACCGAGGCGACTCCAGAGGGCGAGGTGGCGATCCCAAGATACTCCGCCGACCGGCCCGAACCGCGCCGACTCCAAATCAGCAAGCTCCCAACGGACCAGCGGATGGTCGTGGATGAGATACTTCAAACCATCCGCGGCCTGAAGAAGAAGGGTCTTCAGACCATCAACTTGTACAACTGCTGGTTCGAACAGCGACTCGTTCCCCTGGCCCGCCGTGACCATTATATGTACGAGTACACGGGCCGGGAGGACTCGACGAAATTCTGCCTCGCCGAGTGGAAACTCGAGGATTACATTCCGGCGTTGAAGAAGATCACCCATGCGGTGTACCTGGACGTGAAGGCCGGGGTCGCCCCCTACACCCCGAAGCATCCAGCTCCAACGGTAAGTCACTTTCTACCATTCGCAGTCGCAGTTAATGCTGTCGCGGTTATACTAATATTGTCTTATGCTTATTGCAGTTATTTCAAGTGGTGGAAGGGTGGCTTCCGCCCGCAGACGACGAGAATTCAAGCTCGTCCGTCCAGGAGGGGGGGCGAATCGCCTCCTGCAAGGGGTGGCATCGAGAGTGACAGGAGCAGCGACGACGACGAGTCCGAGGAAGAGGTCGCCCCGCTGGTTCGCAAAACTCGCGGACAGCGTCAGCGTGAACTTGAAGCGAGCAGGAGCCTCGAACGTCATGATGATGACGACGACGAGCTTCCCGAGATCACCTCGCGTCGCGAGGCCACTCCGTCGAAGAAGAAGAAGAAGAAGAAGGTGAAGGCCCCTCCAAAGAGGAAGACGAAGCCAGCGAGACAGGCATCTCCGCCTCATTCGCCGAGCAGCTCCGACGCCACCAGCCAGGCCAGGGGTGAAGCGCCACAGACGATGGCGGCGCCGGATGTCACCGCCGTCCTGAGTGAGGTGCCTCTGGCCTCGATGCCTCCCCCGTTCGCCCCAGTCTCTGGGTCGGGTGCTGCTCCAGTCGCGGCAGCTTCGCCTCCCAGGGAAGCTCCCGCCGAAAATGTTTCGGAGGCTCCTGTCGCGGCCTCGACAACGAAGAAGCCGTCCGTGTCTTGGGCGCATGATGTCCTGGAGATGGGTCTTAGTCGTAAACTGGGCCCCGAACTGGAGAAGCCGGCTGGCATCCGTACGAGACTACGGTTCATACTGGTCGCCAAGTGAGTTTTATTCACCTGTCTTTGCTTTTCATTGTACTCGGGCCACTTTTCTCATGTAACCAATTTGCAGGACTGGAGTTAAAAAGATAGGCCATCCGTCCGTGGCCAAGGTGCCGCCAGTCATCGCCGAGGAGGACTCCTCTCGGAAGAGGAAGGCTGATGAGGTCGCTGCCCCCACAGATAGTGCCAAGAAGGCCAAGATCGACGAGGTCGTCATGGTGTCTGACGACACGACGGTGGCTCCGAGTGATCCTGCGGCGGGGGCGGCCTCAGCGATCAAGGAGGGTTCTCCCTCGCCTGGGGTGGCCGAGCCGGCCTCTTTTGGTGCCGGCGCATCCATCACGATCTTCCCGCGCTTCATGGCCAAAGCGGCTACGGCGAGTGGTACCATGCCAGCGTCGCGGGCATACTCTGGCTCTTCTCGCATCCGTGGACGCACTACAACTTCATGGCATTCTCGGCGCGGCCATCCAGGTATGTCCAGTCCCCGAGGATCGGGCCACTGAATTGCAGTGGTCAGATTATTTTGGTATTTTTCTTTTATTTCTCGCGCCCAGTCCCCGAGTGCGCATTCGCTGAATTTCAGCGGGTGGGCACTTAGAGTTTTTGATCTCCAGCCCCCGAGTGTCCAGTCGCTGAATTGCAGCGGGTGGGCACTTAGGATGTTGTGATCTCCAGTCCCCGAGTGTCCAGTCGCTGAATTGCAGCGGGTGGGCACTTAGGATTCCAGTGTTGTTAACTGTTTAATTTTTGTACAGGGTTTGCAGCGTGAGTCAGCCGATCGGCTTGCTGCGAAGTGTCGCGCGGAGAAGGAACTTGTCGCCGTTCAAGAGGTGAACAAAGGACTCCAGGCGATTGCTGCGAAGGCAGAGGAGGTTCGCCAGGGCCTTGTCCCGGCGAGTGAGCTGACGGCGGCTCAGTCTGTATTGAATTTGGCTGAGAAACGGATCGCCGACCTTGAGCGTGAGCTTAAGGGCGCGAAGTAGGAGGCGAGCTCGGCGGATGAGAGAGCCAAGGATGCTGTTACGGCCGCCGCTGAGGAGCGCAAGGTCTCTGACGCCCTTGTTGCTGGGCTTCAAGACGACTACTCCTCTCTTCAGAGCTTCATCACGAATCTCTCCCGTCTGTTGATTGGTAAGTGTGCCTGCCTCTGCCTGTAATGCTTTCATTGTGTGATATTTGGTGTACTCACTGCTCCCCCCTGTACACAGGTCGGATCATCGACAGCACGGAAGAAGCGCAGTCATTCGACGCGCGGCAGTGTGTGGCCACGCTGGTCGACTCGGCCACGTTGTCCGCGACGTGTATTCGGGCGTATCTTCAGGAGATGTCGCCGACGGAAGTGATTCCCAGCGACCTCGTCGAGGTGTGGCGATACTTGGAGAAGGCGCCGTCGGTCGTCGAGTTCATGACGCGATCGGCGTTCCGACGCGGGGCGGTGACGGCGCTTAGCCTTGGGCTCGCCCACTTCCCGGAGGACTTCGACCTGGACGACGTGACGAGTGGCTACCCGTCGTCGACTGGCTCGATGGAGATCACCGAGGTGCTGAAGCTGACGGACCGTGTCGCGGTATACACCGAGCGCGTCTGGGCGATGGGCGACCTCCTTCCTTATCAGGAGACGATCGTCGCACCCAACGACCACGAGCCGCAGCACCGGGACTTCAAGATCGAGCAGCCCTTTCGTGCGGCGATGGCAGGTGAGTTGACGACGTACCCGTCGAACCCGTACACTCCCTTCATTCGCAATCGCAAGGGTGGCGGCGAGTCGACGGCGAAGCCTGCGGAGTAAAACATTGTGCCCTGGGGCGTTAGTAGCAGTTCTGCCGTTGGGCATACTTTGTACTTTGTGACAGTTGTGCATGAGATATCGTGTTGTTTTGTGAATTGTCGTGTGTTTCTGATTGAGGGTTGAACGAGTCCCCGAGCGCGTCCGCCCTTTTTATGGGGTTTACCTCGTTTGTTTATGTGTTTGTGGTTTTTAACGTGTTGTTATTGATGTCAACTTGCCCGAGCTCGGAAATCCAGTCGCAAGGCAACTCCCATGAGTGCTCTGTACTTCACCGTTTTCCCTTGCGCGAACGACGTCGGGTAGCCGAGTCCCCGAGCGTGGTACTTGGTTGTTCTAGGCGCAACTCTAGGGTGGGTGAGGACTGGGCGCGTTAGAGTAAGCGCATCACTCCTGCCTGGCCCGTTGGGTCAGTCGCATGGCGAGTCCTGGGCATGCTCTCATACTTGGCGTTTTCCCTAGCCGCTCGCGCTAAACTGGTCGTTAGTCCCCGAGCGTGGTACTTGGCCGTTCGAGTCGCGATGTCGAGGATGCGGAGGATCATAGTCGCTCTAAGAAGCGAAGGCAGTTGTCTTGGCTCGTTGAGCCAGACGAGCTAGGCGACTCCAGTGGTGCTCCGGGTAGGCGTTTTTCGTGGACGTTACATGACCTGGGGTAACCCAGTGCCCTTGTAGCGCACTACTTGGCCGTGCCGATCGCTGTACCAGAGGTTGACTTCTGCGGTTAGCTTGATGCTGTTACTACGAGTGCGAATGGCACAAGACACGGAGAGTAGACGCAATTTGCGGTAACCAATATTTTTTATTTCATAGTGACTGGAGGATACATATGTGGAGTTCTAGGAGTAGAACTTCCGTAGGAGGTTTACATTCCATGGTCGCTTGACGTCGAGTTTGCCGTCCCCGCGGACGTTGATGAGGTAGTAGGCGTCGTTGCCGAGTACTCGCCCGATGGCGAATGGTCCCTCCCATGGGGGGGGGAGAGCTTGTGCATGCCCTTCTTATCCTGGATGAGGCGCAGCACCAGGTCGCCTTCCTGGAAGGTGCGAGTCTTCACCCGCCGGCTATGGTAGCGGCGGAGTCCTTGCTGGTAGATGGCAGTGCGAGAGCGAGCTAGGTCGCGTGCCTCATCGAGTTGATCGACTCCGTCCTGACGTGCAAGTTCGTTCGCCGCCTCCGTGTAGTGGACGACCCTTGTCGAGTCGTGCTCGAGGTCGGTGGGCATGACTGCCTCGGCGCCGTACACCATGAAGAAGGGGGTGAACCCTGTCGACCTGTTGATTGAGGTGCGGATGCCCCTGATGACGGAGGGTAGCTCCTCGACCCAGCACCCGGTGGTGCGCTCGAGTGGTACTTGGAGCCGCGGCTTTAGGCCGTGGAGGATGCTCTGGTTAGCCCGTTCCGCCTGGCCATTGGACTCCAGGTGGGCGACTGACGCGAGGTCGAGCCGGATGTGGTGTTCATCGCAGAACTCGGCCATGGCTCCTTTGGCGAAGTTGGTGCCGTTGTCCGTGATGATGCTGTGTGGGAACCCGTAGCGATATATGAGCTCGCGTCGGAATTTGGTAGCGGTCTTCCCGTCGCATTTCCGGACTGGCTTGGCCTCCACCCACTTTGTGAATTTGTCGACCACGACCAGGAGGTGGGTGAAGCCGGAGGGGGCCTTTTTGAAAGGGCCTACCATGTCCATACCCCACACGGCGAATCGCCAGGTGATGGGGATTGTCTTGAGCGCTGAACTCGGCACGTATGTCTGGTTGGCGTACTTCTGGCACCCGGCACACCGCTGGACAATGTCGACAGCATCGGCGTGTGCGGTGGGCCAGTAGAAGCCGTGCCGCATGGCCTTTGCGACCAGAGAGCGGGCTCCGGCGTGGTGCCCGCAGTCGCCGGAGTGGATGTCGTGGAGGATCTTGCGTCCTTCGGCGGGTTGGACGCAGTGTTGGAACACGCCGATCACGCTGCGCTTGTGGAGCTCGCCATCGATGATGGTGAAGGATTTGCATCGACGTGCAATCATCCGGACGTCTGTCTCGTCTGCCGGTGAGGTGCCAGCCTCCAGGTAGGCGATGTATGGCTTGGTCCAGTCGTCTGGCTCGGCGATGAGTGCGACCAGGGCTACCTCTGGTTGCAGCGGGGACTCCGATGTCGATCTCCCTTGGGGAGAGACTAATGGCTTGGTGATCGTGTCGAGGAAGACGTCGGCGGGTGGTGCGAGTCGAGCCGACCCAATGCGAGAGAGTGCGTCGGCCTCCTCGTTCTTCCGCCTGTCGATCCATTCGACGGAGTAGCCTGCGAAGTGTCCTCCAGCTTGTCCACTGCTTGGCGGTATGCCGCCATGGTGGGAGAGACGGCGTCGCAAGTACTAGCGACTTGCCCAGCGACGAGGTCGGAGTCTCCGTAGAAATGTAGGCGGTTGACGTTCATCTCCTTGGCAGCTCGCATGCCGTGGAGTAGTGCCTCGTACTCGGCCATGTTATTGGTGCAGGGGGTGAAGTCGAGGCAGAGGACGTAGCGGAGCTTGTCGCCCTTCGGTAAAGTCAACACGATCCCTGCTCCTGCGCCGTCCGCGTTCTTGGAGCCGTCGAAGTGTAGGCTCCAGTAGTGGAGGTATGGCAGTTTTTCCGGCTGCTGGGCCTCTTCTCAGTTGGCGATGAAGTCCGCGAGAGCCTGCGACTTGATCGCTTTTCATGGCTCGTACTTGATGTTGTGGATGCCGATTTCGACGGCCCACTTGGCGACTCGCCCGGTCGCCTCGCGGTTGCGGATGATGTCCTGCAGCGGTGCCGAGGAGACGACCCTGATCGGGTGCTCCTGGAAGTAGTGCGTCAGTCGCCGTTGTGCTCTGAAGACCGCGTATACCAGTTTCTGGTATTGCGGGTATCGCTGGCGCGACTCGGTGAGGACCTCGCTGATGTAGTACACCGGTCGCTGTACTGGGCGCTCCTTTCCCTCTTCCGGCCGCTCGACGACCATGACGGCGCTGACGACGCGCTCGGAAGCCGCGACATAGACCAGCATGGGTTGTTTGTCAACAGGGGCGGCGAGTAGTGGTGCTACGAGTAGCACCTTCTTGAGGTCGCGGAGTGCGTCGTCCGCCTCCTTGTCCCACTGGAAGGTGGGGTTCTTTCGCATCAGGCGGTATAGGGGCATCGCTTTTTCGCCCAATCGGGGGATAAAGCGGCTGAGAGCCACGACTCGCCCGGCCAGCTTCTGGACGTCGCGCAGGCACTCGGGTTTGCCGAGTTAGGCGATCGTGTCGATTTTGGTGGGGTTCGCCTCGATCCCGCGCTTGGAGACGACGTACCCCAGTAGTTGCCCTGCTGGTACACCGAAGGTGCATTTGCCTAGGTTGAGATTTATCTTGTATTTCCGCAGGTTGGCGAATGTTTCCGCCAGGTCGGCGAGTAGATCGCCCTGGCGAGCGGACTTCACTACCACGTCGTCGATGTAGACATGGATATTGCGGCCAATTTGGCTCGCAAGGCACTCCTGCATGCACCGCTGGTAGGTCGCCCCGGCGTTCTTGAGGCTGAAGGTCATGGCGGTGTAGCAGAAGGCTCCGAATGGCGTGATGAACATCGTCTTTTCCTCGTCCTCGACAGCCATCTTGATCTGGTTGTACCCAGAGTAGGCGTCGAGGAAACACAGCGACTCCGAGCCTTGGTGGAGTCGATTATTTGGTCGATCCGCGGGAGGACGAACTGCTCCTTCGGGCAGGCGCTGTTTAAGTTTGTGTAGTCGATACACATCCTCCAGGTCCCATTTTTCTTCTCGACCAGGACTGGGTTTTCCAGCCACTTGGAGTATTTGATTGGCCGAATGAAGCCTGCAGCGAGTAGACGCTGCACCTCCTCGGCGATGGCTCAGCGGCGCTCTTCATTGAAGGGCCGCAGCGACTGCTTGACGGGTCGCACTTTGGGGCCGGCGTTTAGTTTGTGCTCAGCGAGTTCCCTAGGGACACCAGGCATGTCAGAGGGCTTCCGTGCGAAGATGTCCCTGTTCTCACGGAGGAACTCGATGAGCGCGCCTTCCTAGGCTGGGCTCATGCCCGTCCCGATCGTCACCGTCTGGCTGGAGTCGCCTGGGACCAGCTCGACGGTGCGGGTGTGCGTCGTTGCCTCGAAGGCTGAGGTGTTGGCACCCTCCGAATTGGGCTTCTTGACTATGGTGGGGTCGTCGTTGTTGACCCCGCTCGCGTACTTAGCGAGCTCGTCGGCGTGGTTGGCCTCTGCCGCAATGACGGCGTCGGCGAGCTTGGCTCCTTTGGCCTCGCACTCGGCGGCCATGTCGGGGCCGCCGTTGATGGTGATGACGCCGCGCGGCCCGGGGAGCTTCATCGCGTTGTACGCGTAATGGGGCGCTGCCATGAACTTGGCGAACGCCTGGCGCCCCAGGACGCAGTGGTAGGGGCTGTCGAAGGGTACCAGCTCGAAGACGATCCGCTCAGTGCGGAAGTTTGCTGGTGCGCCGAAGGTGACTGGCAGCGTGACCTTGCCGATCGGGTACGCCTTCCGACCGGGGACGATGCCGTGGAACGTGGTGTAGGTCGTTTCGACCATCGACTGCGGGAGTCGCAGTCGCCTGAAGGTGTCCAGGTACAGGATGTTGATGGAGCTGCCGCCGTCCATCAATGTCTTGGGGAGCCAGTAGTCTCCCACCTTGGGCTTGACCACCAGGGCGACTCGACCTGGGTACTAGATGCGTGTCGAGTGGTCCTGGCGGCTCCAGGTGATGGGCTGCTCCGACCAGTTGAGGAACTAGGGAACGTCCACCTGGGCCACCGCGTTGACGGCGACGGCGCGGGCGATGACCTTCTTCTCGTGCTTCGTGTTGAAGCCTGTGAAGGTGTGGAGCGAGCCGGCCACACTGCCGAATTTTCCGCCGTTTGGCGGGTTGTTGTCGGGGTCCTCCCGCGCTCGCCGTGCCTTCTCGATCTCCTTGAGAGAGTGGCAGTCGGCGGTCGTGTGCGTGGCGGGCTTTCCTTCCCTGCTGTGAAACACACAAGGCTGGTTAAGGAGGGCCGTTGGGTCGAACCTTGGTTTTGCCTTGTAGTTGCCGCCGTCGCGGTGTTGCCCTCCGTCGCGGCGGAAGCTCTTGGGCTCGCGCTGCGCGTGCCCGGCGTTGGCGACGAAGTCGACTCGCCCGTCACTGCGGCGTTTGCCGGTGAGGCGAGTGTTGCTGTAGCGTAGGTCGGACCGTCGTCCGTTGTCGTTGCCGCTCATGCGGCGTTGGCCTCCCGACTCGTCGTCGGTTTCCTGATTTGGGTCTTCCTCCGCGTATCTTTTGGCGATCTCAAGGAGGTCCGGTATGTTGTCGAGTGTGCGTGAATGTCGTTTGAGCTTGGCGACCAAGGGCTCGTAGTCACACGAGGTCTTGAAGCAGTGGATCGCGGTGTCCGGGTGGATGCCGACCGCGTTGTACCATAGTTCTTGCCACCGCTGGACCCAGTTGCGGGTCGACTCGCGGGGTCCCTGGACGCATCGTTCCAGGTCCTCGATGGTGGTGGCGCGGGTATAGGAGCATTCGAAGTGCCTGGCGAAGGCATCGCGCATCTCTTCCCAGGAGTCGATGCTGTCCGGGGGAAGAGTGTTGATCCACTGCCTGCACGTTCCCTCCATCATCAGGGAAGGTAACGGGTGGCTAGTAGGTCGGTGTGGCCAGCGATCCCCATCGCCATGAGGTAGGTGTCCAGCCACAAGGAGGGGTCGTACGAGGGGTCGTACTTCTCTATTTCCTTCGGCGCTTTGAAGTTCGTCGGGTATTTTTCGCCTCGGATCATCGGTCCGAAGCACCGGGGCCTGAGTCGGCTTAGCGACCCCATTGGCTCGACGTCGCGGCGATTGGTTAGGGTGTGTCGCAGGTCGTCGGGCTGGCGTGCGCGCCAGCTTTGGTTGTTGATGATGTGGGTGCGGGCGTCGACGGGCTGACCGTTGGTGGCGACGAAGTTGGTCGCTGGCCGGGGGTCGTTGGTGGAGAGTGCCGCGTTCGCGGGTCGGTGTTGGAGCTACAGTGGTTCGGGTGGCGGGCAATTGAGGGTGTTTGCCGCCAATGGGCGGCCCCTTGAGGCCGCTCTACTGCCCGAAGAACGCGAGTACACCCGACCCTGCGAGTCGGCACCTGCGTTTTGCTGCTCGACCGCCTTTGCGAGCAGGGCCCTGACGTACTAGATCTGTAGGGTGTCGTCGCCAGTAGCCGTGATGTTGTCGGCCGCCGCTCGACCTGCCACGAGGTTATCCATCGGGGTGGAGAACAGTGGTAGGCCGTTCGCGTCTCGCTCCCGTGAGGAGACCACTATCCGCGGCTGATCCCTGGGGGGTGTGCGGTTGGGTGGAGGTGGGGCGCCCATCGCCGTCGACCCTGGTGGGGGTCGGGCGCTTCCTCCTGGTGGCGCGTTCTCGCAGGTCGCGCGCTCGGCCACGCGGGACGGGTCGTTCTCGTCGTCAAAGTTCAGGGCGCGCCCCTGGACGGTGGGGTTCAAGCGCGACCTGATTCGCTGCTGGTGGTAGCGCGATAGCTCCTGCACCGTCACCTGCTCGAGGCGAAATTTTTCGCGCTCGGCTTGCTCCTTGCGGACTGCCTCCGCCACCTTCAGGCGGAGTTCCTCGACCTCCGTTGCCGTGGAATTAGGAGGGATCGGGGGGAGAAGGGATCCTCCGGCGGATCGGTGCCAGTCGCCATGTAGGTCGCGGCGTGGCGACCGGTCCTGTCACGGAGATCGGCGGAGTTTTCCGACCCGGAGTCAAAGTCGAAGATCCCAAGGATGGAGGGATCCTCGAAGTCTCCCACGTTGTAGACCTGGGTGATGGAGCCTGCGGGCGAAGCCGCGGTGATGGATCCGGCGAGTGACGCCGGGGTCGCCGAGTCGGCGTCGTTGTTGAGGGCCGCGTCTTCCGCGGCCGTAGAGTTTTCGGCCACGTCGCTGTGGGCCGAGTTGTACTCGGAGACGAGGCGATGGATCGTGCGGACCTAGCTCTCGGAGAGCCGGTCGCGTGGCGGTGACTTGCGGATGCAAGCCGAGTCCTCCGAGACGATGACGTCGGTGAGGCCGACGAAGAGGCTGATCGTGCCGATCGACAAGATCATGCTGTGCGTGACGGGTCGCGCCGCCGGGACGTAGCTGCTCGGCAAGATCTGGAGCATCTCGCCGATCGCTATCATGCGGCCGGTGGCGACCGACTCGTTGATGGGCAGATTGGATCTCGCCGCAGAACACCGGCCAGACCGGCCAGGCCCCACGGTGGGCGCCACTGTCGTGGGAATGACCACGGCAGATGCTGCAATCGGCAGCGAGTAGTAGAACGAAGGGCAAGGGCGGCCAGCCATCTGCGGTGCGAGATGAGGGCGGAGACACAGGGTTTTACCCAGGTTCGGCCCCCCGGAGTGTAAAGACCTACTCCTGCTAGATTGTATTATGATGGAGGTACAATGGGACGAGCTCGACGGCTAGGCGACGAGTCGCTTGGGTGGATGATCGAACGTGCCTCTACACACCCTGTAGGAAGGTTTATATAGACTCACCTCCCCCTAGGGTTTACATAGCTCAACCGAATCAGTTAAGGTTTCAGTACTCGTTTAACCTAATCCGACTAGGCCTATCTACTCTCCTGGGCCTTCAGCTTCCAATCGCTTGGATCCACGCCAGGCCTTGATCCAGTCGCCATCTTGCAGGCCCACTCGCCAGTTCCTAGGCCAGTCGGAAAACGTCCTGATGGGTATACCCCGGTAGGCATATCCCTATCAGGATAAAACAATAATCCTTTATCCAAGGGCAATTGTATTGTTTACTTTACACACTTTTCTTAATGCGATTATCTGTTTCCTGCAACTTAATACTAAAAGGGGTTCAGATGATAACCTGAAGGTGGATTATTAGTCATAGATGCAGTTGGATTACGGTCTATGTAATATGTTGTAATGCCCAAAAAAAAATCGTAGGAATCAAGATGTCTAGTATATGCATTGTTATGCATTATCAATCTGTCAATTGCCCCGCTGTAATTTGTTCACCCAGCATGTTATTTATCTTATGGAGAACACCTCTAGTGAACTGTGGACCCTAGTCAATTCCTTATCATTGATATACCGTTTACTGTTTACTTTCTACAAGCAATTACTATCTTTCACACTATACGTTTAATCCTTTGTTTTCAGCAAACCGGTGAGATTGACAACCTCACTGTAAGTTGGGGCAAAGTATTGTGGATTGTGTTGTGCAGGTTCCAAGTTGCTAGCAATACCTTGGAGTTGTTTCCTTACTCCTACTGGTTCGATAACCTTGATTTCATAACTGAGGGAAACTTGCTGTTGTGCTCATCATACCTACCTCTTGGGGTTCCTAACGAGCTCTACATATCTGAGGCATCAATATGGCAACGCGCCAAGTTTGCATGACTCACTATAAGGAAAGAATCTTGACAACTGGCTCACAATTCAGTGTTCACCTCATACCTAGTTATTTCGAGAATTCAGTGGTATAAAACTTTACTATTTCTTACACAGATTGTCCTTTATAGCATAGTTTGTATTGCATGAGTTAGCATTTCATTAATTTAATGTGTGCTTTTGGTGCATAGATTGTCCCATAAAATGCAAGGGCTCACTTCAATAAACTCACAATAGATAGTGTGCGATTCCGGGCTTATGGGTCGATATACGAGGTTCAAGTATAAAAAGGGCCAACTAAGACTCGATTGGGAGGTGAAGGGTGGGGTTGGTTCATTGCACAGAATCATCTCACAGGAGATGGTCAGTTGGTGTGTTTTTCCTTACAAGGAGACAAACCAAGGATAAATTATCATCTATCTCAACAATGTTGGCGAATATGAACAAGATTCTGAAGAAGATGAAGAAGATCCGTCTCTGGTCTATTTATCTCCACTTATCTCCCAGAGATGCAAACTTACCGATGGTGAGAAGGGACACCTCTTACAAATCATCCCTCCAAGTAATTCCTTTATCGGGGTGACATTTGTCACCCGTTTGACGAGGACAAATGTTGAGAGGCGCCTTATGGTATGTATATTTTTTCATGTCACCCTATAGCTATATATCTTCTATTACTTTCCTTTTTCTTGTGTTCATAACTTATGATAATGGTCGTGTAACATCGATTTATCAAAGGGTCATGAACTCTTGCAGACGTTCAAGAAATCAAGTCGTCTCAGGGGGTAGAGATATTGAAGACGGTTGCAAGTTTTGCCCGCCTGAGGTAGTTGTTCTTAGAGCCGGAGCGGGAAACCGGTTTAGGGTTCGTGTACTCTCAGAGACTATGCACTTGAACCGGACTGAGAAATCGGCTGAGACCTATGGCGGATAACTGCCTCTAAGTAAGGGTTCGTTACTAGTGTACAAGCAGATCCTGCTCTAACACCTGAAGAACAACATTAAGGCCAGAGCCTAGCCAAACTACAGTTCTATGTTCTACCCTCGCAAAATTTGTGACATAGTGGTTTGCCCTAACTTCCGAATGGTCCACTTTTATAAAATTACACAATCTATCTTGATTAGCTAATAGCTTAATTTCTAAAAGAAAGAAGTCTACATAGCCCCCCTATGTATCAGGTTTGGTGCACTAACCCCCCTAACTATTATCTGGGATACTTAACCCCCCTAAGGATCTAATACCGGACAAATTACCCCCTCAAGCCAACAATAGCTGTTTTGGGAGCAGTTTTGTCCACGTGGACAGTGGTTTAAGCAGAAGCTTGCCTTTTATCCAGCTTTAGCCTGCTGTAGAGTGCGAACTCCAACCAGAGACGAAAGAGGGCATTGGCTAACAAGCATGGACCAACATGCTTATCCTGCTGCAGAACACGAACTCCAACCAGAGCAATATGCTGATCCTGTAGGAGTGTTGCACGGACGCCATGGACACGCGCCATGGTTGAGCACGTCCACACCGCTGCGGCTCCCTGCCGCTTGCTTCTTGCCCACGCGCACACGATGGATCACACCGGGCATACACACGTCCGCAAACAACAGCATACACACCCGTGCTGCTGTCATGTAGAGCACGTCCTCTTAGCTAGTTTTGCACATATTCTTTCGATCTAGCCTCCTGCTTACTTTCGTCTCTGTTTTGCTTTAAAATATCATTAGGCATCTCCTGGATGAGGCATCCAGATGCGCGGCAGCGGAACTGTCCACGCGCGACAGCAAATCATAAGCGGTTCATGGAGACATGACGACCGGAGTGATGCTTGCAGTAGCGCAGAGACTGGGTGTCTCGTGTTGGCACTAGCGGCGATGGCATCTTTGCTACTTAAACCACTGTCCACGTTGACAAAACCGCTCCCAAAACATCCATCATTGGCTTGAGGGGGTAATTTGCCCGGTATTATATACTTAGGGGGGTTAAGTGCCCTAGTTAGTAGTTAGGGGGGGTTAGTGCCCCAAACCTGATACATAGGGGGGTTATATGGACTTCTTTCATTTCTGAAACCATGCTCGAGTACGGTGAGATCCCCTTCATGGCTACAACTTGGAGGCGGTCACTTTTCAAAATTACCGGTAGTTGGCTATGCGCTAGGACACATGAATGCAATCAAATAGGACAAACTAACTGATGACTAGAAAAAAAATGATGACCAGAAAGAAAAAAGATTATAATGCAGCATGCATGAATCTATTACCAAAAGACACTAAAAAAGTTGATGCCCTAGAACGACATTATACAAATACTAGTCCAACTAGAATAATAAAATCGGCTACAGACCCAGGAACTAATTTAATTCTTCGTTTGGTCATTGAACTCAGAACTATTAACTTAGAAGACATTATTTTACACACAACGGACCCATTATGTGCAATGTAGACATGAAAAGAAACCTGAATCATTGTAAGGAATACTTCATAGGTTAACATTGGGGCACTGCTAGGAGTCGAAAGCCGATTTATTGCTTTCCATTGAACTATCATTTAGCCATAGGATTTAGAAGCATGATTGATGTATGACATTTTAGGATCGATTGCGTGTTTCATAACAACCATTCACAGTAATCGCTCCCGTAATGGACGCCCGGAGATATAGCTTTTCTCTCTTGCCTTCTATTTTTGACAATTCTCCTGCCTTCTTCCCGAGAAGAATGGAAAATGGACACATGATATTGCTGTGAATTGTGAAATAAAACTTTTTATGTAAGAAGCGTATCATTATTACATTGGTAGCTTTTTGATTTAGGGTGATATGGTCATTTATTCTTGGCTTTGGGAGAAATTAAATTGGTAATAAGAAGCACACATGTGACCCGGCAGAATCCATATAGCCTGACAGGTGAAGCATCGTTGGATTTTCGGAAGCACTTCTCTTTTGCAAGAAGTGATTCGTCGGAAGCACTGTTATAGTACTTCTTTTGTCTCAAAATAGATGTCTTAGATTTGTTAAAATTTGAATAAACTTATATATTAAATAGTGTCTAGATTCATCTAAATTTTAACAAATCTGAGCCATGTATTTTAGGACGGAGGAAGTAATATGTTGCGACCCAAAAGGAGTTTTGGGTTATGAAGTATTGTGTGGTCAGCTGTAGAAGCATTTGCGGTTGGCATCACCCAATCTCGAAGATCTGCAGAGAGAAGACACCGGCTCTACGCTTGCCACGTACACCATGGTCGATCTGCACGAGCTCGCGAACGAGAACCATGAAGTACACCTGCCGCGTATAGTGCTTCCTCGTTGTGATGCCATACGCGTCGGGTTTATCTGCCGCCATGCACCAATGCAGCTGATGGTGCTCCGCTCCTCTCCCTCGTCGGCCTAGATGGCCCCTGCTCGAGGTATGGGCCACTGACCATGCAACAGCGATGAGCTCCGTCAGAAGCTCGAGCAGCATTGGGAGAGGGTCGGACACGACAACGATGGCGATTGGAGCCCAGGGAAATTTGACGGTAGTGGCGGAAGCGACACTAGGACACGTTTACAAGGAGAGGTGGGTTGGTGCATCATTATATAGCCCAACCGCAAGTCATTCGATGGGTCACTCTGAACAAACGCCCAGATGCTAGTCCGACGTTCCTCCCAACCTCCCCTCCCCTAGGGTTTCTACTGCCACCCCCTCTCGCCGCGGCCGTATCCCATCTACGCAAAGCCTGTGCGGGGGATGATGGTGGCGGCGGGGCGTCCCTCCATCGTGGCTTGGGGGCATCACTATGGCAGTGGATCTTGAGTGTGCGCCTCGGGACGATGTGTGTGTGGCTCTATGGCGCCGGTCACGCAGCGATGCAGCCTCTTCCACCTTTGGTTGTCTTCATCGTCGGTCGTGCTGCTTCATGGCGGTTTCCTGATGGTATATCAAGTTGAGGAGGAGATGGTGATCTGGCTGCTAAAGCGGGTGAGGATGCCACCATCGACGAAAGCGCCTGTGGGTGTCGTTTTCCTCGTTGGAGGTGATGGTGGGGGCATTCCTTGCTCCATTGCTTCCGGGGGAAACCTCAGATCTAGGGGGGTCACCATTGACGGCAGCACTCGTGGCGTCATAGCCCCCGTTGAAGGCGTTGTGAGGGCCTCCTGGATCAGATGATGGCAACATCTTCGTCATCACCCCCGTGGGGGCATCATCTTTGGAGATATTCATCGTCTGGACGGACATGTGGATGGCCTGGTGGCTGGGCATTAGTCTCTGTGTGATTCTCGCATGAGGACCAAGGTGGAGCGGCGTGGTATCTACCATCTATAACGACTCGTCTTAGCGGCATGGTGAAGCGGGATCTCGAAGAAGGACGCAGGATGATGAACGCGCATGGCGATGGCGCCATCTGGCGTCGTTGTGGCGTTGATGGCAGGCTCGCAAGGTCACTACATTGATTTCTCCTGAAGATAGGTATGCATAAGACGATGACGGCGAAGACTACTGGAGCGTGTATGCTGGTATGCGCTGATGGTCTGTCGGACTGGTTGTGATACTTGATCTTTGTTGGCGATTTGTGATGGCCTTCGGTTTTTTATGATGCGCGTTGATGTGCTGTCAGGGTGTTGGCCCTGTTTATGGAATCCCCCTTCAGCAACGTGGTAGGATTAGTGAGTTGTTGTTAGTTTGGTGGTTTTGGTCTAATCTTTGTATTGCCCTTATAAGATGTTATGAATAACTAGCTGACTGCCCGTGCGTTGCTACGGACTAAGAAAAAATGATGCGAACATATCGGTCGAACATTTGTTGTCACCTTGTTTAAGCTTTAGCAAATCAAAAAATGGTCTTCCTGTATGGAGAGATATGTTGGCGTATTAAATAATATAAATAAATGTATTTACATGTATATTCTTAGACAATAACAAAGACAACACATATGGTGTATTGTAGATGATATTATCAAATTTAAAATGAAGACTTGATTAACTAAATTGCCTCCCTTCGTTAAACTTCTCCTACGCCTCACATATATTTAATGGACAAAGTGAATTTTTCAGACATAAAATATGAACCTCCAGAATATTGAGAAGTGAACTTTTCATGGGAGAAAACTGTTTTTTCACTTGTAAAATTTTCCGGCCAAAAATAAATTTGGAATGCAAATGAGTGAAATCCTCGATAAAAAGAACCTCACTAAGAAAATAATTGAACTTACCGCGGGTACGAAACAAACTTTCTAACAAAAAGAAGCTAACCGCTCGCAAATATTTGTTATACTGTAGCTTTTTATTGTCATTTAGTTTCAAGTTAACCGCTAGATATATCGTGATCCCACAATACCGACCAGATGTTGAAGTGACATATGTACTCGTTGTTGTTGTTGCTCATCCCTTTGTTGCCCGCTTCCAACATGTTTCTAGCTGCATCAGACAACACCTACCGCATTGTCAGGAAACAAGCTAAGATCCCCGTCCATCAACTCATTTTCTTTCTGGGACTGAGCATTCCAGCCGCAGGGGCACGCGACGTCATGCTGAAACACCACGATCTGAATGAATGCCAGTTCAATGGGAAAGCACGAGTGGAGCCGTAAAAGCTGGTCATCATTGAGCTCACCTGTTAATCTCTCATTGAGCTCAGCCAGTTCACTGAGAACCAATGCTAGTCCAATGGGAAAATGCGAGATCAGCTGTTAATCTCTCCAGAAATGCGAGATCAGCTGTTAATCTCTCCAGTTGTCCTGGTTGTCATCGGTGGTGCTCCAGCAGTTTCCGTACGCCATGCCCAACCGGCCACCACGGCGAGTGCATGTCATGTCACCCCTATTCACCACCACCGGAATTGATACAGGAAAATAACTCGACCAATCCTGAATGCTGAGTTCAGGTCCTCCTTGTCGAAACAAGCCTTTGTCCCGCTTTATAATAAAGTACACAGGTCAGATCGGTGAATTAATGTGCATATACAGACAACATCGTACTATTCACAGAGCTAAAAGTAGATCGGTCGGCCACAGGTCGCCGTTGTTGTAGTTTCGGCAACATAAACCCAGCGATTCTCATGAATCTCATTAAACGCAACAGGTGAGAAAACAATTGATCAAAGGTTGAGTAAATCCTTCAACACGGAAAAACACATCTTAGTTGTTTTCTCCTCCCTGCGGACATGGCAACGTTCCCCCAAAAAATCCCCAAATCGAAAGAAAGCACCCAAGGCTAGAAAACGAACCAGCCAGGACAGCCGCCGTCCGCCCGCCCGCTCACCAGGTTGTTCCGCTATCCTGATGCCTCACAGGATTCGATTGGCCGTGGTGACAGCAGTACATCGATCCCTATTTTTTTTTTCTTTTTTAGCCTGATCTACTACTCCACGGCTCCACGCCGCCCCAGAGAGGAGAAAACAAGCAAACTTCGTGTTGAATTCTTCTCGGAGGAGATTTCGTCCTGGAGAAGACTTCGCGTCCTCGAGCTAGACAGTTCCGCCTGCAAAAAATACAGAGGGAACATGGACATCAGTTACAGGAGTGAGATAGACCAGCATGCTGCTTGCCGCGGCCAGGTCCAGGCAGCCCGCACAGCGTCAATGACGGCAGGGAAGGGAGATCCCCTGCGCACGTGGGGTCACTGTCATCAGGGCGTGGCTCTGGACTGACCGAAGAGGCGGCGGAGGCGAGGCTGAGGTAGGAGATCAGGGGTAGCAGGAGGGCTGCGGCGACGACCGGCTCGTGCACGCCATAGCGAGATCGGTCATGGTTGCGAGAGCTGGCCAGCTGCAGTGGACTGGAGTACGCGGATGGGGCAGGGGTGGAGGGCGCCGACCGGAGAGGAGCACATAGATGCGGCAGGGGGGGAGGGCGCCGGCGGAGAGAATGCGCACGTGGATGTGGAAAGGGGCGGAGGGTGCCTACCGGAGAGAAGGCCCGCGGAGGCGGAGCAGGACGCGATGCGGGGATCCGGAGAGAAGACCTACGCTCGGGATGAAGGCGTAGTGGGGCGCGGCGCGCTCAGGATGGCAGTGGCGGGTAATTTCCAAAAGAAGGCAGGGGTAAAACCGTCCAACCAAAAATCGGAACGAAAATTGAACGACGGACGAACCTACCTGTGTGTAAATTAGTAGATAGATAGATAATCTAATAAAAAGGTTGTGTGCATCTCTTAGATGCAGAGACCGGGGTGATATTCCCTAGAAAAATTCTAGTCCGACATCGCTTCAGATTATTGGACCACAATATTAACTATACATCAATTTAATACCTGAATCGTTCAAACCTAGAAGTGTCATCTGACATCCGCTATCACTAGGATTAAAAAACTATACGCAGAGAATAGAACACGTATGAACAGGCATCCACTGTCACTAGGATCAAAACAAACTAACACATTGAGCACAACAAATGAACAAACTCAACGTTTTTTTCTGCCGGGAACAAAATTAACTTTTACCTAACTACTATGTTGAACAGTAAGTTCCATTTGAGAACAAGGCATGCCAAATAAAAAAATGATATAACCAAACATACTCTCTGCTTGTACAAAATTAGACTCTGAAAAGAATTGAAGGGACTAGTAGCAATAACTTTTTAAAAATAAAGATGAACGGTTCCTAGAGACAATAATTAAATGATATAACATGCACTAAAATGAACATGCTTCATCTTCCCATAGCCAACTTGACGGCACTCAAGATTCTGGAGTAGTGGTGAAACAAAAAAGATTTTTCGCCCTCCAAGCCATTACGAGTGTGTCGGTTCCTGCCAGCAAGGTTGTTACATGGACTACCCCCAATCACCAAGTCGAAGCCGCCAAATCTAGAAACAAATGATGCAATCATGTCATCGTTGAGAGTTTTCACATCGTCGATCTCAATTAGCGTGCCGGTTTGTGTTTGATCCCACCAACCCCTCAAAATCCTTCTATTAACTTCACATATCTCAACTGAAACCACTGCCCTCATGTGGATCCCAAGCCTGTGTAGAGCAACCTCTCCTCCTCCAATACCGGTGAATAATGATAACACATTAACACCATTGGGAAATATATCCTTCAATACTGACAAGTGATAAGCAACCGTATCAACTTGGAATGAATTTTCAAGACATTGATACCTCTTTGTATTGCCGACTCCCCGAGTGTGGTCTCTTGGAAAACCGAGTAGATATTCCGTCTCATTTGGCTCCAGAGGGGCAACCTTGTTCTTTCCAACCCAAACGAGATTTCCTTTTCTACACTCATGCATGACATAGTTCTGAACATTCGGAGGTGGTGGATCACTTGAGCTTGCAAGAGCACAATGAATCCGTTCATTCAACTCTGCACTTGCCACAGATGTTAGCAAGCAGTTGAGCTGCTCTCTACAGTCCCAGGAAGGCCACCACTTCTTATAATGAGGAAATGCCTCAAATATAGTTTTTGGAGGGAGAGGACGGAGAGGAAACCTATTCCCAATTGGTAAATTATGGATGTAGCCTCTTTTCCTAGCAGTTGCACAAAAGTGAAGAGAATCCACAGTCTCTGGTTCTATGTCATACAGGAATCTGGAAAATGTCTCCCATACACCTTTTGGAGCACGCGCCACATTTTCAAAGTAGAAGAAAGGTGGCCCATTAGCTTGTTTATTAGGAAGTCTTCTGGTCACTGACCTTTGTCTTTCACCAGGTAGGTTAAATCCAACCATTAGTTTCGCCCCACCTCCATAACGCTTCCTCTTTTTCTCGATCTCTTCCATCAATATTTCTTTCTTTCTCCCTCCAAAGGAATCTAAGAATCTACTAGGAACCTGTCAAGTTATATGCAAATCCAATCTTATTACATCAAATTAAAAGAGAATAGAATTTTACTATTCAAATGCACAATCAAACCAAAAGTACCTCATATTCATATAAGTTCCCAGAATGAAAATCTCCTGCGGCCTGTGATGCATAGACCGAATCAACTAATACGGATAGAGCGGTATCCACACCTAGGAAAATTTGAAGAAAAATACAGAGCATAAGGTTGTCTTTTCATGAAAGCATGAACATCGTGGAATTATAAAAAAACATGCATACCACATCTCGTAAGAGCCATTTTTGCATCATCTTTTGGAAATCCCATCTCTACTAAGGACTTGATCTTGTCCTTCTCTGACATATCTCGTAGGAAATCCTACAGAAAACAAAAACACAAATTAGAAAAGAACTTGCTACATCCCACTTCTTTTTAAGCAAACAAGCAGGGCAATAATGCACACATTTTCTACTCTTTTTCGGCTCGTTTGATTCATCGGCGGAAGGTATTGGTCTAATGGTATTGAACTCACTTTTCTAAAATACTGCTCTTAAACGATAAAAAATTAAAAGTGATGAACATTTATTTAAAAAAAATAAAGTGCTCAAACTTCACAATGCAATTCTACACTATGAAGCATAAAAAGATTGGGAGGAAAAAAACAAGATAAGAAATACGTAAAGGGGTGCTCAACATATGCATGTCACGAATTGTACATGTATCAGGATAGACATGATCAAAGAGTTACTGAACTAATGAAAAAGAATCATGAACCTCATCATCAGAACCATTAGAGTTGGTTTCTCTTCCATCAACATCATTGTTTCCATCCCTCTTTTCAAAAATGAGATCATCGTAATCTTCAACTCTCTGGGGGATGAAGCTTGACAGAGAGCAATTACCCACTACATCGTCATTAGCTAGTGTCTGCATTTCACATGAAATGTTGTAACATGATATCCTTGCCACAATGCAGAAAAACCACAATAGGATAAAACATAACAGAAGCACATAATAAAGTACCTTATATGTGAGAAGTAGCTCGAGCAATTTATTTTCATCACTATGCCCTGAAAAAAATCCTCAACTGAAACAAGTGTAAAAATATGCAAGAAAAACTAAATTTAATTTATTAGTTGCACTATTACCAATCTCCTTAATGCCCTTTATGACCATCTCTTCTGGGAAACCCATTCCCACATATTCCTCGACTAGAGAAGTACATGGTAGTTTCCCATTGGCCCGCCCATTAGAATCCTTTAGACAGTTGCATCAACAAATATCACACTATGATCAAACATATAACAAGGTAATAACAAGTCACGGATAGCTCTAGTGATAAAATACATAATTTTCTATCATTATTTTACCTGACGTACAAGCACTGACGGGCCAGCGACATCCATGTTACTCAAGGACGGAGCTGAGAGTTCAACCTCACCATCACTATCCGACTGAAACTTTTCGCTATCGTCGATGTCGCCAATACAGTCCTGTGACATGAGTTAAGCACGCCTAGGTAATTAGTAAAAGAAAACCACCAGCCAAGAAATTATGGAGAATAAAATAATGCAGCGGATGAATTTCTTACGCCACAAGCCCAAACCAACCCAGAATAGAGATTATACCGTGCACTGTTTCATCATGTTTAACCCTATATCAATATGCCTAGTTTTTGTGAAACATGATGATACAACACTACACTAATCTCAAAGAAGCAAATCAATGGATGAAACATGCACGTTACCTAGCGTGCATGCTAGAAAAAACATTCTCCAAACCAACCACAAGATATCATAATTGAATTCTCTAGCACGAAATCAACACAACATCCAATACAAAAGATCATGTGTTCCAAACGCAAAATTCATTCAACTCTTGGGTCCAGAATGCATCGAATAAGATTTAGGAAGAACATGTTAGATTGAATAAACCATAAGAAATGATACACGCGTGAGAGTGTCCAACGAAGAAGCGGTTTAGCTGGTGCTGCATGGCACT
This sequence comes from Avena sativa, assembly GCA_916181665.1. Taxonomy (NCBI): domain Eukaryota; kingdom Viridiplantae; phylum Streptophyta; class Magnoliopsida; order Poales; family Poaceae; genus Avena; species Avena sativa. The sequence continues at coordinate 145,227,981 of OV702283.1, read as the reverse complement.
GAGAAATTGTGAGGACTGAGGACTACCTAGGAAAGTCTGAAATATCTGGACAAAAAACAGGGCACCTGTGCGTGGAAAGATGCAGCAACTTGCCACTTAATTCTAGTTAGTGTGTGCAAAAGTAGATAAGCCATACATCCATTTAAAAACAAGACATATGAAAAATGTTCTGTCCCCTAAAAAGAGGAAATAAGTGAAGAACCCGAAAGTGCTGGTAAAATTGGAAAACGACTGGACAGAAAATAGATTCCAAATATGCTAATTAACCAGGAAAGAAAAGGAAAGAAAGTGAGGAGCTTTAGCTAGTAATAAGTACATTGCATCCTTGCTTGCCTAAAAAGACACACGAAAAAAAGAACTGAAATCAAGAACGATAGCAGAAGAAATCCCTCATTAATTCTGCGGACTAAGAACAAACTCCTGACGTAAAAAGAGGAAATAACCAAACAGATAAGTAAGCATCAGCTGCAATCCAGTAGTTTTTTCACGTTACGCAATGCTCTGAGTGTGGTTCCTCTTCGCCTTGTTGTCCCACATGTGCAAGTGCAAGGGGAAGATTGAAATCCCATCCTCCAATCTCAGAGGGAACAGAAATAGAGCACTTTAGGAGCTAGACTGAGTGTGACGACCTAGACGCAAAAGGAATGAAGGAGGGAATGAAACCTGGGCTTGTAGCTGCAGATAAAACTAGATCTGCCAAGCAGGGAGGAATTCAACGGCTAAATCCATTCCCAAAAAAAAGATCCAAGAAAACGAGATCCCAATCGGGGATTAACCAGACGCTCAAGCGTAGCCGAGGACCTCGATATTCTGGAAGAATGTACTTTCGGCTGGGCTCAAGAACTCGCAGACAAATCCAAGAGCAAAACAACGTTGTCGAACGAAACATAGGGGAGGAGAAGGGAGGCCGGAGGCGGACTGTATCGTACCTTGCGGTAGGTGGTGCCGTCGGGCTCGACGGTCCGGCCGGCCTCATCGGCGATCGTGCGCCGGCGATGCGCCCGGCGACGGTTGTTCTCGCGCTCCCTCCACGTCGGAACCCTCGACCCCGTCATCCCATTCCCCATGCCGCCTCCCCCGATCATCTCTCGTCGGAGTTTTACACAGGAGGAGCTGGCGAGGAGTAGGGACGACGCACAGCTGCCGGTCCCCTTAAATACACCGGGATCAGTAACGCTCGATTGGCGCTTTTACGTCTCTACCCCGCTGGTCGTGACGTATCCAGGCGGGGGCCACAGGGGTAGAAAAGGTATCTTGCGGGAGGTGGGCTGTAATTACTTATTGGCTATTCTAACAATCAATGCCGCGTTATATTAATAAAAGCAAATAGTACATGAAGAGATAGATAAGCTGACTTTAAAGATTACATAATACTTCCTTCGGTCCGGTTTATTAGACACGCATGTAGTTGAAGAACAACTTTGACCAATAATTTTGGTCAACAAATTTTACATAATATGTTATAAAAATTATGTCTAAAAAAAACTAGTAAATCTTTGAGATCTTGATACTCTTTCTTTCGTGACACAATCTTGCACTTTTCTGAAGACAACCGAACTAAACTGACATAGAAACCAAACCACAAACCTGTAAATACCAACACTAGTTCTCCCATAATTTTAATTTGGGCCACAATGCCAAGGCTGCGTGCACGCGCACAGCTATTGAAGTAATCAACCAACATCGGCAAGAGTACCAATACCAATATTTTAGGGAATAGTGGGAATAGTAACTGGACAGCCTGATCAACGTCGCTGATAAACCGATAGTAGGAATCATAATTGTCGAGGACGTAGCCGCCATAAAAAATATTGCGAGGACAAACCTCGCTACAACCATGAGAAAAAAAATCCAAAATAGATATGGTGAAGCAATATCTGAAGACCCATACTTAGAGAAGTTTAATCTTCTAACATCACCATTGACATCGCGAAAGAGATCTTGTTGTCGAACGAATGACCAAAGATCGCTTGTAGATAATATCACCTTCATTGAGGCGAAGATGGCTAGCAAAACCCTAAACTAATCTGACAAAATCGATACTATTACTAGAAACTTCACTCATAGATCGGGTTTCGGCCGGAGGAGGGGGAACCGATTGAAGACAAAGGCGAGAGGCGGCGACTTTTTCTTCCACCGGCGGCTGTTTCCGTACGTAGGGTAATTATTTATTGGCTATATATCCAACAACGACAACAATTATTGTGTATTTTCTAATGTTATTTTCCTGGTTTTACCCATTGGTATTTTCATCTTTAAAAAACCGGCCCAAACTCTGGTTCCGGGTCTGCCGGTATGAACTAACTTTTTAAAACTATGGTTCATGTATGATCCCGTATGATTCAATTTTGGTAAAGTCTACGAAGGATGGACCCGCTACACGGTTTTACATGACATATCAACAAAGTATATTGCTCATCGTAAATACTGATTATGTGATTTACATCAGGTTGCAATTATATGATATAAGTTTATACACTAGTGACAAAAATGACTCGATCATACAAACTGTCAAAGGATTTTTTTTGCGAAATTTTTCCGATCTATTAATAATCATCAATATCAGTACAAAGAGTCCTAAAAGTAATAAAAATTACAAATAAATCATTGGATGAATACTTATAGTGTGCATTTGATGATTATTGATTTGCAGCATCCTAATTGTGTTTGTAACCGTCTATTTAGGTCAATTGGCTTTTATTAGTTTGACCACAAACTTGCATAATGTAGAGTTACACATGTGTCACAACCATATGTTTCGGTTTGATTAGGTAAATGTTGCACTTGTGTAATCATGGTGTTTCCATGTACGTGCCGGTAACTTTGTTGAAGACTGGCATTCGGGATTGTTGATATATAAGTGAGGAGTTATCGCTACCAAATGATAGATAAACCCATAACAACATGACAAAAGATCATAACGACATTTGATCTAGCCGATCACCAATGGAAGCTAGCTATCTGCCAATAAAGTTACTAAATATGACCACATGCGGGGCCAGCTATCATCACGTCAATGATAGCGCATACTGGTGGATTAATGTTGAACCCTAAATGGGTGATTATAAAGGTCTAGTTAAATTATTGGGGTTTCCATGATGTTTTTATTTTGGAAAAGAGCATATATTAATATCACGAAAGATACCAATTACACCCGGCCTCTGGAACAACGCAATGTTCTAAAAACATTACGGATGCACACAGCCCTATTACAAAAGAACTAGAAGAACAGAAAAGTAAAAGATCCCGCTACGGTGATCAAGACATTGTAACTGCAACACCAAACACCACCAAGACAGCACCCAGAGCCGTGCTCACAAAACAATGTCTTCAACAAGAACATTGCCAGGCACAACCAATTAAGGCCATATCTTGGATTTTCACCCTGGAGCAAGTCTATCTCTCTCAAAACAATGCCTTCAAGACCATTGCCAGGCACAACCAGTTAAGGCCAGACCTTGGATTTTCACCCTGAAAGATAAGACCCTGTACTCTTCCTGTACTGCCGCCCCCGCTTTTCACTGTCGCTGCTACAAGTCAAGAGTCATCAAGCAAGGTCCTCATCACCACCAAGACTTAGCCCACCATCAGTAGCTTCATATCTCAGCCGACTGACATTCTCCACCATTGTGTCCTCCATGGAAATCGAAGACCGACATGTCCCATGTTGGCAACAGTCAGCGAAGCTTCGTGTCGCTCCTTTGAAACAGGAACACACGACCGAATCCCACCCGATCCAGCAATCTGCGGGCAACTTGTGCGCAAAAGAGATCGCCGGCGGAGCCTTCCGGAACTCGTCACCGGCCAGAAAATGAGAGCCGACATCAAGCAGACCATCTTCCAGGTGCGAGAAGCCCTGAAGGATCGCCCCCTTTATTGGGCAGATCGGCAGGCCCCCACGCTGCCGCCCGCCGACCGACCCCCTCCGGCGGAAAAGGAGGCAAGTCTGCGACCAAACCACACGCATGCGTCATCCCACTGGAAACCAGCATGGTCGACCGCGAGCATCGTGCCGCCTCCCCACGCACCTCCAGGTGACCAAAGGCCGCACCGATGGCGGGTCTAGGCGGGAGCCTAGGCCTATGGCCGCCGCCTCCACCTCAAGCGTGGATGCCCAAGGGAAGTCTCCAGTCGCCGTGACCGGGGCGCCGCCCCATGGCCTTGAGCAGAAGAACTCCACCCCCCGCTGACACCACACCCGAAGGAATGCCACCGCCGTCGCATGATCGGGGTCGCCGCCCCAGATCCCGCATGCAGAAGATCTTCGCCGCCGTCCCCAACCGCCACCGGAGATCTGCCGCCACGCCGCCGCCCCCAGCACTTCGGCCATGGGGCCCGCCGCCACCGTGGCCCTTGCCGGCGGCAGCGGCGGAAGGGGAGGCTACCGGCTTGTAGTTTTTCGGCGGCTAGGGTTTCGCCCCGGTGCCGCCTTGGGGGACGACACGAGGGCGGCACTAGTCCTGTAGATTTCCTGTATAAATGAATCCATGATGTTAGGTTTCCATGATGTTAATGCTCAAGATTATGTCTATTAGACGTGGGACTTCACATTGCTAAATGAATGACGGACGAAGATATTGGGCATCGTTCCTTAACCCTTGTGATTATGCGAGGTCACCCTTGTGATTATGCGAGATCACATTACTAAATGAATTGGTGCTTGATTATGCGAGATCATATTGGGCACAATTCCTTAAAGGTCACTTCAAACATGACGTATATTGATGGATTAAGATTAGTTCAACAACATGATCACTTAAGTATAGATATTTTTTGGGTTGGGTATTAGGCACAGTTCCTTAACCCTTGTGATTATGCGAGATGTCAACAAAAATTGGCATCCCAAGGTTATTGGTACTTACATGGGATGTAACTAGGTAATCTAAGGATAAATACATTATCATGGAATTCATAATGTGTATTTATGGAGTGTTGGCGGTTGTGTTGGAAACATCCTAATATTTTTGTAAAGGTAGAGTTTGTTTGATGGCATTGTACTAGGTACCATGGACACTAGGACAACTTAGGAGTCATTAAATGTAATCATATGCTTTGATTGGGTTATGTTTGGTCACAATTTTGTAACATGTAATTTCTATTTTCTTGTGTGCATGATAAGAATGACAGTTGATGTCCAAGACTATTGTTATTTTGAGTGTTACTACCATAACAAAAGAATGCATTTATCCTCGTGATACGAAGACCAGCAATATTTTTATCTTTGTCTAGTCACTATCGTCAGCTCAATACGCTAATGAAGTTAGTAATCACAGTGGGCCGAGGGCAAGCCAAAAAGGGACCATGCCCTACATGTTTTATGTATTGTATGTAGCTATCTAGTCGTGACCCTATTAACGAGCCCCTCTTTAGATTTTTTCCTTGGCGTTGTGGAAAATAGACCTGGCTGATTACATGTGGGATTAGTTGTCATAAATACAATACCCAACTACAGATGTATGTCAGTTGGACTCATCTATGTGATCGCAATAATCCAATTTATAAGTTTTGATGTTGACCAACTTTAGTGGTACTATACAGGTACAAATGCACATGAGATGTATCTAAAAACCGGCATATGTCATTATTGGTATTTCCAATGGATTTTATGATACTATGATACAATACATAATTTTTTTGAGGGTAATACAATGCATAATTATGGAAATATTATAGTAAAGGGTGTCAAAATTATTGATTCTTAGTTCTATTGTTGTTGTATAGTAAGATCGCAGACTGATGAATCATAACTATCAGCTATATAACCTATGATTTTACGTACTGCTGAGAATCATACATTAGTCAAATTAATTCAGACCATGAAGTTACCTGATCACGCGATAGAATCGAGCCTTTGATCATGTGGTGTTTGGCCAATCACAAGTGCTATCTCAATATGTATGCCACATAGATTGTTATTGCGATGGTCAATGGGACCAGCTACCATAGTGTTTGTGATTGTTTATATGTGTGGATTAATATCAGACCATAAATGGCTAAGTGCAATGGTCTAGCAAGTAGATTGGGCTAATTTTAGTGCATGTTTCCTATAGAAATGTTATTGGGTTTTTCCCTTTGGATGTCATCGAAATCGAAGAAAAGATATGTTGTAGTGATGTTGGTGGTGTGCATTGATAGATTGCTGGCGATTATGCTAGACACATCCTTATTGTTTTCCTAATGGTTGAGTGAGGTTGATGGGATTCTACTATGTATTGTGGACACTTGAATAACGCTTGAGTTTTGCTTTGTTTTCTGTGTGCATGTGCGCATGATACCGATGACAATTGATGCACAAAGCAACATATGTTTTGTGTGATATTTTCACAACAAAATATTATTTTCTTCCTTGTGAGACAAAGACCATATATCATTATGTTTGTCCAATCACCAATGTCAACTTAGTCTACTAATTGAAGTAGGAATCATGATGAGACCGTCCAAAGCAAGGGTGGTAAGTAGGATAGCCCAGGGCTAGCCTTAGAAGGATTGTGTCCTATATGATTATGTATTATATATGTAGGTACATAGTCGCAACGAACGATTTATAAACTCTTGCTTAAAAAAATCACAGCAATTTAAGATAACTAGACTCGGCCGGTTTGGTAGTATTAGTAGTCATAGTTACGAGATAAATTATATTCAACTATGGAAGTTGGATTTGTCTATATCTGCTACTGTTAGTATGGTTGACTAACTTTAGCGTCATTGTAAGTGGTACATGTGCACAAAATAGAAGTAGTTGAAAATTGGTATATGTGATTATTGTTATTTTGATAGGATTTTACAGAAGTTGTGATATTACTGTAAAAAAGGATACATCACAGTAAAGGTTTTCAAAGTTGTTGATTCTTAATTGGTTTGGTACTTATAGTATGGTCACACAACATGGAATCATAATTATCAGTTCTGGAAATCGAGATTTTGTTGACTAGAATCACACGACATAATTGAGACCATGTCAACCTTGATCTTAGTGGTGTTTGGAAGATCACAAGTGTCTAATCAATCCTCGCAACAAAAGTATGGTTAGTGTGATGGCCAATGCATCTATCTATTGTAGTGGAAGTGGTAGTGCGTATTTTTGGACGATTACTGGGAAAGTGCGATGGCCCATGTTTGGGAGCCCTAACGAGGAGGCAACAACACCTACAGATGGAAAACGACTTGACTAGTTGGTGCAGAGGAGTCCACCGATGTATATCAGCGGACTGAGATCCCGTAAAACACAAACTTCGGGAATATGGTGGCAGTGTGCCATGATGGTGTGGTTATGGTGACCCTGAAAAGTTGTAACCCTCGAGACCCAAAGTGCAGAACCTTCATCACCATGAATACGATACAACAATATTTTTGATGGACATTACATGGGAGGGGACATCGGGTGGATACGACACGTGAAGGGGTGGAGACTACGTGGGACATGAGGTCATTGAAGTTATCGGTGGTAGGACGATTGCGTGGAAACATGGCTAGTGGGTTAAAGGATTTGGCTAAGAAATATATGTGTAGGTCCCACGTATTGGCATACAGTGTTTCTTTATGAGTTATAGTAAAAGAATGCAAAGTACTATTGATTCCCAAGCAATTTTCAGACCAACAGACTTTAGACACCTTCTTGGAACAGATGTCTCTCCATGTCTAAAAATCACACTCTCACAGTGTGTAAGCTACAAACATGAAAAATCATCCCACCATTGAATTCAGATAGTTATTTGCACTGATGCAAGATACAACCATTTTCAATCAACAACTTGACCTATGTTGTGATCATAATTGAGAATGGATGTGATCTTGTAGGTGTTATGAATGGAATTATCATATATCAATGGTAAAGATGTTTACTGTATGGGGTTTATGATTCATGTAACATAAGCATGGTCTTAGAAACATACCATATAGTTTTACGATCTTTACAAGCAAGGGATGCTTCATGTAAGGTAGTTGTCGGTCTATCAACATCTTACATGATATGCTTTGTCTATGCTCTGCCCCTGCTCCCTTCTCCGACATATCTCTCCCTTATTTTTCTCTCACGAGATCAATTGTCCTTCTCACTGTAAAGGTAGAGGGATACCTCCTACCATGGATAATGGTGTGGAGCTTGCCTTAATGCTGTCGAGCTCCTTGAAGGACATAGGGGACTACGTGAATGGATACTAGCTTGAGGATTCAACAGTGAAAATACATATGACAAGTGGGACAACGAGGTTGGTATCCAAACCGAGTTTTGTATTTTCATAGATCTTTTGTGTTGCACGTGTATTTATCACATGCTACAAACTCTTATATGTTTTGCTGTGAACCCATGATCAAGATGTTGCGGCTATTCATGGCAAATGTTGAATGTTTTGAATGATTCCATGAGAAACTTCCAAACATTGTCCTCCCATGCTACATACAAAGTTGATTTTTTCTTGAAGATTTACCAAGACTATTGGGGCTTAGTTGTATACTCATGTTTTGCTCCATTGGTATTTCTTAAATGTTGCAATGTTTTTATATGATTTCAACCCACAACGGAATGAAAATATGCAACAAATCTATAATAGTATAAAATATTTGTTGTGTGGGTGGGTTTATGCTGCAAAGATGGAATTCCACATATATTTAAGTTTTATGACAATCTGACAGCATGGGGAGGGGTGGGATTTTCCTAGATCACCATATGATGCTCTATATTATCTTTCATGTAAGGGGGTTGCAACTAGTATGGTCCAAATGGGCGACGGTTCGTGGAGTTTCGAGTCTAAAACCCTATTAGTGAGATATTATATCTGTGCTCAATCTATCTCTCTCTCAAACAGTGTTCAATCTCTCTCTCAAAAACAAAACAAAAAACTATGCTAGTGTCATACACAACCTAGGTGCATATTTTAGAAACGGTAAATCGATGGTCTAGACATGTCTAATCAAACCCACAAGTGAGTGAGGGTCTACAACGACACTACTATGTTCCATGAGGCTTCTTGGAGTTGACGGTTTAATTTTGGTTCAACAATACCTTGGCCAAACTGAACCGTTAATCTCTTGTGGGCTTCTATTATAGTTTAATTTTTACATTCTAAATGATGCGTGCCAAAATATTATGTTGACGCCTTGTTTAGCATGTTTTTAATGTTGATGATTTTCTTGGAGGCAAATTACTATACTGAATTAATGATTTCCACCTATTGCTTTTTAGCATGTTTTCAATATTTTGCATGGAGGAAAATTATTATACTCAATTAATATTTCCACCCACATAGTGTTTAGCCTATTTTTAATGCGGGTGATTTGTTGGAGAATCATTATACTGAATTAAAGATTTCCACTCACATGTTTTTAGCATAGTTTTTACGCGGGTGATTTACGTGGAGACAATTTACTATAATGAATGAAAAAAATCCACCCAAGTTTGTTTAGCATGTTTTTAATGCGGATATTTCAGCACATGAAGGTCAACACATATATTGAATTAACGGTTTCCATTCATACTAAATCTACCAGTTCTTATGTTGACATATTGCTTAGCATATTTTTAATGCAGATGATATTCTTGGAAGCAAATTACTCTATGTATCAAATTAACAATTTCCACCTATAGCTTTTTAGCATGTTCTAAATATTTTTGCATGGAGGAAAATTACCATACTTAGTTAATATTTACATCCACACATTATTTAGCTTTTTCTAAGGCGGTTGATTTACAGGAGGCGGATCAATATGAATTAAAGATTTCCACCCACACGTTGAAGGATTGCTTTGCTTTTCTTTCCGAAAAGTCCATCGAGCTATTCAAGATCCTCAAACAGCATTACAAGCTGAAGGCTTTGCTTGGAAACAAATTACTGTATTGAATTACATATTTCCGCCTATATCTTTATAGCATGTTTTCAATGTTTTGCATGGAGACAAATTACCATACTGAACTAATATTTCATCCATGCATTGTCTGGCCTGTTTTTAATGTGTGTGATATACCCAAAGGCAAATTAGTATATTGAATTAAAGGTTTTCGCCCATACTTTGCTGAACCCATGTTTTTGAGAAATACAGTACATTGAAGATGCTCACATAGATGCACATATACTCAACTCTATGAATGCACACACGAAACCCCCATATGAGAACCTCTAAGAGACTGAGCCGACATATCTTGAGGTTGACAAAGAATTATCACCCTTAATTTATTTATCTTGTTTTTAATGCGGATACTTTATGTGGAGACCAATTGCTGTATTGAATTAACAATTTCCATTCCTACAAGATCTACCGAATCTTGTTGATGCCTTGCTTAGCCTATTTTTATTTGGGGGAAGAATTGCTAGGCGAATTACTACACTTAATTAACTATTTTCACATATACCATTTTAGCATATTTTTTTAATATTTTGTGTGGAGGCAAATCTTCCGTTGCCGCCTTGTTTAGCGAGCTTTTAATGTGGATGATTTGCTTGGAGGCAAAATTTTGTACTGAATTTAATGTTTTCGTGTATCACGAATTATTATTTCTACCCACGCCTTGTTTGGCCTGTTTTTAATGTGCGCGATTTTACCTCGGGGTGAATTAAATATTTCTATCCACCATACTTTAAAAAACCAGACCGGTGACCAAACCGCCAATGGCCTCAGTTCGTGGTTCACCAGTTGGACCGCCGGTTTGTTTGGTCCACTTGCCGGTTTATTTGGTCCATTTTCCGGTTTATTAGATATTAAATAGAAATTAAACAATTAAAATCTGATAGGAAAAAGATAAATATACGAAGAAATATGTGCACAACCTTAACATAAACAAGCAGAGTACTAGTTGGCTAGCACAAACTTAGTGTCCTGCGCGTGACGTGGAGGTCACCGGTTTGAAACCTCCCTCCCGTAGTATATTTTTCTTAGCCTTAAACATTTCCATCGGTTTAACCGGTGGTCTACCGAGTCCAGTTTTCTTCCAAAACTTCCGGTTGGGCCGCCGTTCTAACAGTTCACACCGGTTCGTGTGCGCCCCCATCCACACGTTGTTTATCCCATTTTTAATGTGGGTCATGCACGAGACGATTTACTCTAATGAATAAAAGATTTTCACCCACGTTTGTTTTGCCTATTTTTAATATGGGTATTTTATATTTAGGCCAATTAGTATATGGAAATTAATGATTTCCATTCACACAATATTTGTGCTTATAATAGGAAAATTACGAGCACATAACCCAGTTCTTAGTTACGTCGAGTACTCTAATCCAGTAAAACAAATGGAAACCAAGCGGGCTCATGTCGTTTACGATGATTCGACAACATCTTCTGGCGATGCAAACCTCGCATCATCATATGTCGTTTTTCTGTTAGATTTAACCAGCACATAGCCTGGTCCATGCCCTACTCATCCATGCAGATAACTAGACACATATAGTGTACCATGGTGGTAGAGGATGTCAAATATGAAAAAGTACTTATTCATCGTCACTCATTCTATTTCACATTACTCCTTATAATGTTGGACTAGAGAAATTGGTGCCGCATGAAGAATGACCACGAGGCATAAAGTTCGTTGGGCTCTAGTCAGCGGGGTTTCTTCCACGTCCCCACGGCCACTTCGAGGAGGATCGAGAATATAATATGTATGTTGATATGTCTGAAATCCTTGACATGCATACGTTGAGCACCCCTTTACAATCATTTTATCTCGTTTGTTTATTTTGCTCCCAGCCTTTTATATTTCATCAGTGTAGAATTGCATTGTGAAGTTTGAGCGCTTCATGTTGTTTACATAGAATTCTCATCACTATTAAATTTGTTTGTTTTGTTAGTTACTAAACTAATGTTATGTCTGAAATCCTTGACATGCATACGTTGAGCACCCAATTACATAATTTGTATCTCACTTGTTTATTTTGCTCCCATTCTTTTGTGTTTCATCCGAGTTGAATTGCATTGTGAAGTTTGAGCACATGATGTCACTTACATAACGTTATCATCATTATAAAATTTCATCATGTAAGGGTGCAATATTTTACAAAGTGAGGTTGAGTGCCATCAGACCAATACCTCCCACTAAGTAATCAAACAAGTTGGAAAAGGAGTAAAAATGAGTGTATTATATTCATGCATATTAATTTGTGTCCATGATGGTATAAAAAAGTTGTATTTTGGTGCTACTTACTTTATGTTCAGTTCTTAAGAATTTGAGTATTAGTTACCGTGCATTTGCATTTGAATATTATCCATTAGTTTTTATCATAAGAACAATATGATGAGATTTGATAGTTCGATTCCATCTAGCACATGGTGCCATCATATGAAACTACAAAGTTGTATGTGTACCTTGCGTTTATTGAGCACATCCGAGAGTGTCCTTTATATTGCTGGTGCATGTAGTTATTTCAAGTTTACATGATGGTCGTGTTCATGCATACATTAACTCTTGTATTAGTACCATTCAACAAGATCCTCGAATAATAACAAGTTGAGCTACTAAATTATCTATGGATTTATTTTTTGATCAGTTCCTTTTCTCTTGTTTCTTGGATAGTCTATACTAGGTAATTTTTTGTGGCTGATTAGTTGTATCATGAAAGCAACATGATTATACTAGATAATTGTGTTGCATCATTACACATAATGTCATCATATGAAGTTACAAAGTTGGACATGCACCTTGAGTTTATTCGAGCACAGCCAAAATTGCATTGCTAGTGTAGGTACTTGTTTCAAATGTAAACATAGGAGAGTTTTTGTACATGTATATATCAATTATTGCATTAATTTCATTCTCAAGCAGCATTAGAGAATGGAAGGTTGAGTTCCTAAAATATTATCTCCATGATTTCATACTCTATTATTTTCCTTGTCTTGTTTCTTGGGTGCTCTGCTATATATTTCTTGATCATTGATTAGTTGTAACCCCTTCCCCTCTTTCCCTATCATAGTCACTTAGTACTAGAAGGAGCATCCCTAAGACTTTGTGTTAGGAGCATCCATTAGTTTGATCTATGATGAGGCACATGTTTGGGATAGCGCTGGTGCGCTCATGTTGCATGATGTTCTCCCATGGGATGATCATTAATCTTCCTTTTCTATTTCAATGTCGTCTTGTACCCCTACCCTTCCTTGTTGGGACTAAACTCTTGTTTACCTTTTCAATACAATAAACATAAGCCATTTCTATTTTCTTGAAAGAAGAGTAGTCGCTTAGTTCGCATTAAAAAGGAAGCTGAATGTATTAAGTTATCTCTTATCTATGTTTCTGTTTTGCTTTTGTGTAGGATTTTCTACGTGCCATGTCAGATAAGGACAAAATCAAGTCCTTACTAGATATGGGCTTTCCACAAGATGAAGCAAATATGGATGTTACTAGAACGTGGTATGTTTGTTTTTTAAAATTATTACCTGATGATCAACTTTCAAGGAAAATATAACCTTACTACACATATTTTTGTTCAAAATTTCTGAGGTGTAGATGTCGTACTCTTCGTATTAGTTGACTTAGTATATGCATCACGGGCTACGGGAGATTGTCATTCTAGGAACTAACTGAATATAAGGTACTTTTGGTTCGACTGTATGTTTGAATTGAATTTGTTTCCTCTTTTAATTTGATGTAAGGACATTGAAATTTGTATATAATTTGACAGGCTACTAGTAGATTCTTGAATTCCTTTGGAGTAAGAAATAAAGCAAGATTGATGGAATATAACAAGAAAAATAGGAAGTGCTATGGATATGGAGAACAAGAAAGTCGACCCCCTATGATGGTAACCATTAAGCATTGCCTCTCCAACAACTAAAGGTTATATTCGACCTACGCATAAGACTTCCTAGACCTTTCTTATACTTTGAAAATGTGCCCCAAGATCGAAAAGGTGTACATGTGAAAATTTCTAGATTCATGTATGGCATGGAGCCAAAGTTTGTGGATTCTAAGAACTTTTGTGCAACTTCTAGGAAAAGAGGCTAAATCTATAGTTTGACAATTACATGCCTTCCTTGCCCCCAATGACCATGGTTGAGCCCTTTCCTCATTATAAGAGTGGTAGGGCTGTTTGGTTGTGCTTATTTATGGCTTTTTGCTTTTGGCTTATAAGCCATAAAAGCACCTATTTATGTGCTTTTAATTTTGGCTTTTGGCTTATACCATCATACTACTATGTCCAGTTAAAAGCCAAAAGCCAAAGCCAAAATCACCTATTTTGATGCTTTTGTGACTTATAAGCCAAACTCCAAAAGCTAGATTTAATCCTAAGCAAAAAGACCCACCATAAAGAGAAATTCAACTATATTCTTACATCTAGGGAAACTACAAAGTTAACTGAACAAATCCATTGAGCTCTAGCAAGCTCAAGTCATACACCACTTGCATATGTTTAGGAATATGGGATGCGTGGGTGTACAAAAGGAAATCTTGTTTGGGTTGGAAAGAACAAGTTTCCCCTTTGGATCCAGATGAGCTAGAATATTTACTCGGTTTTCCAAGAAACCATACAAGGGGATTCAACAATACAAAGATATATCAATCTGTTGGTAATTCATTCCAAGTTGATATGGTGTCTTACCATTTGTCAGTGTTGAAGGATATGTGTCACAATGGTGTTAATGTGCTATCCTTATTCACAGGTATTGAAGGTGGACATGTCTCTCTGCATGAGGACAATGAGGAATATTGGCATGCGTCCAGATCTTCCTCACTATCCTCATGTATACCAACCTCTCCTCCTCCAGTACCTGTGAATAAGGACAACACACTAATGACATTGGGAAACATATCCTTCAACACTGAATAGTGATAAGCAACCATATCAACTTGGAATCAATTATACCAATAGATTGATACCTCTTTGTATTGCTAACTCTCGTTGTGTGGTCTCTTGGAAAACTGAGTAGATATTCAAGATAATCTAACTCCAGAGGAGCAACCTAGATCTTTCCAACCCAAACAAGATTTCCCTTTTTGCACTCACGCATGAATTCCTAAACATTTGGAGGTGGTGGATCACTTGAGCTTGAAAGAAAACAATGGATCCATTCAGTTAGCTTTGCAGTTTCCCTACATGTCAACACATAGTTCAATTTCTCTCTAGGATCCCATGAAGGCCACCGCTTCTTATAATGAGGAAATTTATCAAATATTTCCATTGGAGGGTGATCATAACGGTGATGATGTGCATTGGAAAGCATGACTAAGCACTTGGATAGTTCAAGACTGACATATTTATCCTAACAATGGAGAGATACTCATTGGATCATCTTAGTATTATGGTGTCACCTATTCGTCTACATAGACATATCGTGATTATGAGGACATTGGAATACATAACGAGAAAAGAGAATGAAACTATAACAGGGATAGCAGGTTGTCCACGCCATCAGAACTAGGGTCCCCATGATGCCCAATGGCCCATGGGCTATGAGGACTAGGAGGGTGCACTCCAGGCACTCGTAGGCACCAGGTGCAAGGTCCTTCATGGGACCCATGAAGGACTCCTCCTAAAGCTCCTTGACAGGCCCAAGAAGGCCTGGGCGGGAGAGCCTGGGGGAGGCTCCGACGGGCGCCTGGCTAGTTTTTCTTCCACGAAAAGGAACCTGATGGAGCCACGCCACACCTATTGGAAAATATTTAGGTGTGCATCTAGGTCACCAGGGATGCCACATGCCACACCTCCCCCACAGGTGGCCTCATACATGCCGTAGAAAAGGGGCCCCGATGCATCGGGGAGATAAAAAATGACATTTAGGAATTGTTTCGTGGACCATCCAGAGAGGAGGGTAGGATAACTAGGGTATCACACTGCACATAGGAGGCATACAAGCTCAGACAGGCAGGAGTAGGGTATTATGCCTTGCGGTGTCCTAAACCTGGGTAAACCCTTGTCCCCTGTCTTTAGCTTCTTCACATCTGACAAGGAGATATCCTCGCCCGCGTGCCTCACCCGAACATAAAATGGGGTTGTAAAGCATCCTTGGTATCCGATTTCTCACACTGGACATCTGGCGCACTGGTAGGGTGCACAACTTGCGAAATCTCTCTACCTCTACCGGCTTCATCAACATTGGTGGGAATGGCCCTTCCTTGAAGGCCGGCATGTGACACCCCCGGGATCAGGGCTAAACAAATCCCAGACCTTCGTCTGAATTAAGCTTAACCTTGAGCTCGAGAATATATAGTAAAGAATCGGTAACACAACAGTGACCCTACGACACAAAAATTTATTATAGCAAGCTCATAATTGAGCAGAGAACCAAATTATTACAAACAGAGGTCACTGACCACAAACACCAAACAACGGAAGGCAAATTATTCGATTAAGTATAGAAAACTTAACAAATGGCCTAAGAGGCCTGGAGCATAACGATGACATCCCAGCCCATAGATTCCAGGCTGCCGGCCGGGAATCCCAAGCTATTCGTCGATGTCGATGTAGTACCCAACTGGTCTTCAGGGAACACTTACTCTGCCAAAAGTATCAACAAAGCAAGGTTGATTACAGGGTGTACTCCGCAAGACTTCTGGCTGGTGGAGTTGTTTTGCATAAAGCCATCTTTGTTTATAAAACAAGAGAGAAGAATCTCATCTAGTCAGAGTATTTTAAAAGGGGATAAGAGAGCGACATCTCTAAAGTATTGATCATCATATTTTGATATCCACTGAATCATCTTTATCTCCTGAACCAGGATCACCCCCTCGTACCCATGAGGAAGCATCCTTAACAAACATTAGTTGGCAAGTTTTACGATTAGGTTCAAGTTCTCTATGATCTCCCATCCGTTCCCAAGTCGTCCATAACCGTGGACACGGCTTTCCGAAAGATTATTACCCTGCAGAGGTGTACAACTTTACCCACACGTACCAACCAACTCTTATTGCCACTTGACACACTTCCTTGGTGTGCTGACAGAGGGTGTGGTTGGACACGACCTTTACCTTGCTTTCGCCGAGACCATGAGTCAGGCAATAAGTATTATTCTGCCATAACGGGTCAAATCCCGAAGTTGGTACTAAAAGATGTGAGGCGAGGTTGGTTTACCAGGGGTGCCATCAACCCCAAGCAACCCGGTCCACGCTTCCCTACCTGTTATGAATGCACCTCCTTCACCCCCTCTTACGAAAACGTATTCAATGCGTATGTCGAATGGAACGCCCGAACTATGTGACTCGTGTAATCTACTAGGCAAGTTAGTCAATCATGGGGTCCCCATTTACCTCGTGTGGTTGTACGCTCGTCTTGGTTCGAGAGGAAATAACCTAGGGTCCTAAGGGTGGCGAGCATGGGACTAGAAAAACCACATCCCACCGTGGCCTCCCATACAATCCTTAGCATGTTTAATCTCATATCACTGATCTCATCTTATAACGTTCTCCTGTCATACTAGATTATCTGCATCTGATACATCATCTGGATGAACCAGAATCAACAGCTAAGCATGGCTAAGCAAGACACAGATATAAGCTCTAGCAGTGCACACACGCCAAACCTAGTTATGCTAGGAGAAGTAGATCAGGTAATTTAATCTCAAAGGGAGTATGCAATAGATAGGATGCTCTATCTATCGATAAAAGACCACAGTAGAATCGTATGCATCATTGCAAGAATTGAAATGCTTTTGAAATCATAGGATTATATCATGGTGGGGCTATGCTTGCCTTTGCCAATTGATAACAGATAAGCAGAGCTTCGGGCATCTGGCACTTGACTTGATTATAGTTGGTCAAGTATTGATCTTCGATCTTTGACAGCCTTGATATCGGTCTTCGATCTCGATCTCGGTCTCGTATTCTACCGAAAAGAACGAAACACCGGAAAGAAAGGGAAACAATCAACAATGTCATCGATGCAATGCTCAAGCAAGTATGATGATTTGACAATTGAATTGTATTGGAAAGTAACCCTAAAGCATGCTCGGCAATTTAATCGGGGTTCCGAGGGGCGCAAACCCTAACTCGAGAAAACTCCAGGATCACCTATGAGGGGTTACTATGTTCTTATAATTAAACTTATCATGTAAGTTGCTTAACAATGCATGATTATAGCTTAATTAGGTAGTTCTCATTTTTCTGAACATTTTGGTATATTATTTGTATTTTTCTGATTTAAAATGAATTAATTATGATTTTTCCCAATTTTAATCCATTTTAAATCATTTTAGGAAATTATAAAACATTACATTTTGGAAATACATTTAACATTTTTATTAAACATAAACATTTCTAAAACATGTATCCCACTTACAATTGGACCCCACATGTCAGGTATTTTTCTATTACAAAAATAATTACAGAAAAGAATTACAGAAATGGTAAAAGAAAATGGAAAATGGATATGACGTCATGGTGACGTCATGATGACATCATCAATGGCGCCCTGCCTAGATGAACCACGGGGCCGAAGATAGAGGGCACGCGGGGCAGCGAGGAGGCCCCCATTCGACGTGGTCGACCCTGGCGAACCAAAAGATGGTGGGGCCGCCTCTTTTTGGTCACCGGAGCATGGCTGGCGATGAAACGGAACGGCGGTGGCTGCAGGTGGTTGTGGCGGCGGTGATACAGAGAGGGAGAGAGCGAGCAGAGGGGTGCGTTAGCACCGGACGCTCACCATGAACGCGTCGGTGGTGACGGGAAGGCAAGGCGAGGCCGAACAACGGTGAATCGACGACGGCAATTGCGACGGCCGACGGTAGGGCGAGATCGATTCCGGCGATATGGGGCCTTCCTAGCTTGCATGCTTCACAGGGGAGGAAGAGGGAGATGCGGCGCTTCTCCTGGGATGCTCGACAAGGCTCAGGGTGGCCGGAGTCGGCGGGGCTCGAAGCGGTACCGGGACAAGGTGGGCTAAGGTGGGCCGAGGATGGGCCACGGCGGTTGCTGGCGGCTGCGCAGGTGGGCGACAGAGAGGAGAGGAGAGAAGAGAAGGGAGCTGGGTTGGGCCTGGCAAGGCTGCTGCTGCTCTTTTTTCTGAAAACATTTCTCTTTTCCTGATTTGTGTTTTCCTCTTTGTATTTGAATTTCCAAAATGTTTTTGAATCATTCAAAAATTACCAGAGGGTTTGTAAAACATTTAAAATACTGTGGAGCCCTGCTAGTCCATTTGGGCTTCAATAAATTTGGTAGTTTTCAAAATCAAAACTATTTGAATTGATCTCAAATAGAGAGGAAAGGGTTAGGGTTTTGTATATTTCTTCAATGAACAATTTCAAATATGATGCTCATGCAATGCACAAAACAAACCTAATATAAGATTAACTAAAACTGGGGTGTTACAACTCTATCCCCCTTACGAGAATCTCGACCCTAGATTCCAAAGGTAGGAAGAGAGACAGAGATAGAAAGAAACAGGGCCACTCTAAACATAAGAGGGAACACACTAAACAACACACATAGTATCTCATGGTCAACTCATGGATAGATTGTTCAGAAACAACTCTGAGATGACGAACTTGAAACACATCAAGGTAACAGAGGAAACAAGAGGAGAAGGTTTTAAGTTTTTAGATAGATGGTCTTCATAAGGATTGAGACCATGGAACTTACATGAGGTTTTGAGGCTTCTGAAGAAGAAAGCCTCCAGCAGAAGGAACATGACCATAGACTTCGATAGGGAACCTCTACTAAACAGCTTAAGCAGAGATTTTAGGTTGCAGAGATATGGTTCAACAAAACCAAGCCGTTGAACTACTTTTGACACAAAAGGTTCACTCTTTCATTCAACATAAGGCTTAAGACAAAAAGGTGTTTTGGTGGAGAGGACTCGTAACAGTCACAAGGAACATGTGGCAAGAGAAGCTTCTGATTACCGAAATCATAGTCACTCTTAGAACACGGAAAAGAAAACGAAGGAAACTCCTTATTCATCCAGGTATACCAAAATCTTTGCCAAAGATTGTGGTATCACTTTACACCACTAAAATGAGTAGTTAAGGGGATTCCTAATGACACGAGAAGAAATAAACTTCATTCCCATACTTCAACTACTTGGCATAACAAGATGGTTGCCATCATAAAAGGGTCTGGAGGATCGACCGAGAGACATTTAGCAACACTACTTTAAATGTTCTCCTTGATGTTCGAGAAGTCAGACACCAAGTAAAGGTCAGACTTCGGAGACAAAGGAAGCCATAGGCATAGCTCCTATAGTGGATCATAGAAGAAGCCTCATGAAGAGTAGTTGTTATTGCTGAATCAAAAGAATATGACAAGAGGTCTTTCTGGCTAAGTGTGTCAACCATTACATCAATCTTGCCAGATTTACAAAGGGACCTATGTCAAAACATTGAGAAACACCAACCATCATTGTTACTTGAGATTCAGCTTTGGTTAGGTGGTATGATACTTCCGACTCAGTATGTCCGAATAGAAAGTTTGCAACATTTACCACAAAGGTAAAGTTACTAGATTCTGAAGATAGGAACTACAGGGTCAAGCTCCAAAATATGAGCTAGAGTGCTATACCCATGTATTGGCAACTTGTCGAGAGACAACTGCACACACATAAGGTATTGACAAACAAACACACGTGTGTTCTTAAGGAATGGAAATAATTCTACTCGAATCCATGGCGACATCTTTCTACATTTGCACATGAATCGGAGAAGGTTACTTCTAACATCCAGAACACATACTTCAAAATGACACAAAGATGGTTCTCGAAATATTCCAACATTAATGCCCAATGTTCCATATGTATTCAATATAACATGGAGCAGATAAGGATGTCATTGATGGGCTGAACAACAAACTTATCGAAACACTCCAAGAAGATGGACTCGTATGTCGTATGAACAAGGCAGTAATATTGGTCAGACCAAAGGACATGAAAATGTACTCAAGTGAAACATCACGAGTAGATACATCGTCAAGATAGTCCTTGGAACTGAGTTTGATTTGACGATAACCCAAAACAAATCAAAAGAGGGGAAGATATCATATCCACGAAGGAGATAATATCTTTCTTCAACACAAACAAAACTAGACATCCCTTTATAAAGGAACTGGATCGGATAGAACTTTTGTCTTACTCTCCAAGTTGTTGTTTAAGCTCAACCAACTAGTTCAGGGGTATCAAGTATGGATCCTTGGAGAAAAGCGTAGTTCAGAGAACTTACTTGATCAAGAACTTGACAACACGGTCGTGTGGCAACATGGCGGTACTTCTAGTAGACATCTAGAATATCTCGAACCACCGATATGTCACTTAGTTCCAGAGGAAACTTGCTTGGTAAGGCAAGAAGACATAGTCTCAGAGCTTCGGCACAAACCTAACTCTTTGACCGAGAAGAGTGTACCAGAATAACGGACTTGGTAGCACAATCATCCTTTGCTTAGTGACGAGGTTAACCAATCACGCTAAGAATGACTCAAATGTCCTTTGAGTTCAAACAATAAGAGTTGCTAGTATCTCAGATGGCCACATTATTACGCACACGCATCACTCACGAGCGCGAAAGCTCGAAGGAGGGTGAGTATAGATGTGTGGAAGTATCACTTCATTAAGGGGTCATGAAACTCAGCACAACCTCTTTAGTATAAAAGGGTGTGATACTTTAGGGTAGAACAGATAGAAGCTAATCACCACTTCTTGATCTGCGGATTACAACACTTTGACCTGGTCCTAGATATGACGAGGTACTAGAGTTTGTTTCTCCTAACATCCCGAAATGGTTTGTCATGACGGACCACAAGAGTATCTTACATCGGAAGACACCAATGAAAGTTACTACTTGGCTACCAATTGGTAGACAAAGGTCAGAAAACAACATGGGGAGAAGAACATGCTCAGGATAGAATCCCAAGATGTGGATGCATAAGTCAACAATCTCCCGAAAACCAATGCAGAAAAGGGGTAAAGTGTGGCAGAGTCACGAGTGTAGATGTGAGACTCTCGAGGAGTACTCTTGTCGTGATCTTTTTGGTTCCATAAAAGAACATCTACCATAGCATGTGGTAGGGGAAGTTCTTAGCTGTCACAATTTAACTGCGACAGTAACCACAAGCTTGGAGGCTAGAATTGTAATACCAGCCATCCTGAGGTAATGTGTGATCATTAATGACATGGGTCAAAGGGATGGATCTTGGGTTAAAGGTCAGCTTCATGTACAAGATTCACAACACCAGAATCCAGCACAATCAGGGATCTTAGTTTCAAGTCCAAGGGTTAAAATCCAAAGAAAGGAGTAACTACTACTTGAGTGACATAGCGTACACTACAAGGTAGTAATCACAAGGTAGCTTCCAAGAGAAGAAACGACTTCTAAAGTACCCAAGCAAATGAAAAGGAGGCACTCGAGGGGAAAGGAAACCTCGAAGCCTGGAACAGAACACAGTAGATCCAACAATAGAGTATTGTGGTTCCAAAGGATAGAGAGATCATGATAGAAAGGAATCTCTCAGATGAACAATAGCTAAGGGAAACAAGGAATTCACAACACACACAACTCTAGAGAACTCAACACTAGGTCAACTGGTTGAGAAACGGCATGCCAAGAAGGCACCTAAGTTTTGAAAGATTAGAAGAGATATAAAAACTTTCCAAAGTCAACACAAGATAAGATGACCCAGAGTTAAAGCAAAACTGGATAAGGAGTAAAAGAAGCATACTAGAGTTTTCGCAAATACTTTCCAGCTTTTAAAATAGTTTTCACAAACACTAGACTCAACATCGACCAATAGCAAGGTTTTCCTATGGTCGGTACTGCTCTGATACCAAGAACTGTGACACCCGCGGGATCAGGGCTAAACAAATCCCAGACCTTCGTCTGAATTAAGCTTAACCTTGAGCTCGAGAATATCCAGTGAATAATCGGTAACGCAGCAGTGACCCTACGACACAAAAATTTATTACAGCAAGCTCATAACTGAGCATAGAACCAAATTATTACAAACAGAGGTCACTGACCACAAACACCAAACAACAAAAGGCAAATTATGCTATTAAGTATAGCAAACTTAACAAATGGCCTAAGAGGCCTGAAGCATAACGATGACGTCCCAGCCCATAGATTCTAGGCTGCCGGCCAGGAATCCCAAGCTATTCGTCGATGTCGATGTAGTACCCAACTGGTCTTCAGGGAACACTTACTCTGCCAAAAGTATCAACAAAGCAAGGGTGAGTACAGGGTGTACTCCGCAAGACTTCTGGCTGGTGGAGTTGTTTTGCATAAAGCCATCTTTGTTTATAAAACAAGAGAGAGAAGAATCTCATCTAGTCAGAGTATTTTAAAAGGGGACAAGAGAGCGACATCTCTAAAGTATTGATCATCATATTTTGATATCCACTGAATCATCTTTATCTCCTGAACCAGGATCACCCCCTCGTACCCATGAGGAAGCATCCTTAACAAACATTAGTTGCCAAGTTTTACGATTAGGTTCAAGTTCTTTATGATCTCCCATCCGTTCCCAAGTCGTCCATAACCGTGGACACGGCTTTCCGAAAGATTATTACCCTGCAGGGGTGTACAACTTTACCCACATGTACCAACTGACTCTTATTGCCACTTGACACACTTCCTTGGTGTGCTGACAGAGGGTGTGGTTGGACACGACCTTTAACTTGCTTTCGCCGAGACCATGAGTCACGCAATAAGTATTATTCCGCCGTAACGGGTCAAATCCCGAAGTTGGTACTAAAAGATGTGAGGCGAGGTTGGTTTACCAGGGGTGCCATCAACCCCAAGCAACCCGGTCCACGCTTCCCTACCTGTTATGAATGCACCTCCTTCACCCCCTCTTACGAAAACGTATTCAATGCGTATGTCGAATGGAACGCCCGAACTATGTGACTCGTGTAATATACTAGGCAAGTTAGTCAATCATGGGGTCCCCATTTACCCCGTGTGGTTGTACGCTCGTCTTGGTTCGAGAGGAAAGAACCTAGGGTCCTAAGGGTGGCGAGCATGGGACTAGAAAAACCACATCCCACCGTGGCCCCCCATACAAGCCTTAGTATGTTTAATCTCATATCACTGATCTCATCTTACAACGTTCTCCAGTCATACTAGATTATCTGCATCTGATACATCATCTGGATGAACCAGAATCAACAGCTAAGCATGGCTAAGCAAGACATAGATATAAGCTCTAGCAGTGCACACACGCCAAACCTAGTTATGCTAGGAGCAGTGGATCAGGTAATATAATCTCAAAGGGAGTATGCAATAGATAGGATACTCTATCTATCGATAAAAGACCACAGTAGAACCGTATGCATCATGGCAAGAATTGAAATGCTTTCGAAATCATAGGATTATATTATGGTGGGGCTATGCTTTCCTTTGCCAATTGATAACAGATAAGCAGAGCATCGGGCATCTGGCACTTGATTTGATTATAGTTGGTCAAGTATTGATCTTCGATCTTTGACGGCCTTGATTTCGGTCTTCGATCTCGATCTCGATCTCGTATTCTACCGGAAAGAACAAAACACCGGAAAGAAAGGGAAACAATCAACAATGCATCGATGCAATGCTCAAGCAAGTATGATGATATGACAATTGAATTGTATTGAAAAGTAACCCTAAAGCATGCTCGGCAATTTAATCGGGGTTTCGAGGGGTGCAAACCCTAACTCGGGAAAACTCCGGGATCACCTATCAGGGGTTACTATATTCTTCTAATTAAACTTGTCATGTAAGTTGCTTAACAATGCATTATT
Organism: Avena sativa; assembly: GCA_916181665.1. Lineage (NCBI taxonomy): Eukaryota > Viridiplantae > Streptophyta > Magnoliopsida > Poales > Poaceae > Avena > Avena sativa. The sequence continues at coordinate 145,203,373 of OV702283.1, read as the reverse complement.
ATAGCTTAATTAGGTAGTTCTCATTTTTCTGAACATTTTGGTATATTATTTGTATTTTTCTGATTTAAAATGAATTAGTTATGATTTTCCCAATATTAATCCATTTTAAATCATTTTAGGAAATTATAAAACATTACATTTTGGAAATACATTTAACATTTTTATTAAACAGAAACATTTCTAAAACATTTATCCCACTTACAATTAGACCCCACATGTCAGGTATTTTTCTATTACAAAAATAATTACAGAAAAGAATTACAGAAATGGTAAAAGAAAATGGAAAATGGATATGACATCATGGTGACGTCATGATGGCATCATCAATGGCGCCCTTCCCAGATGAACCACGGGGCCGAAGATAGAGGGAGAGCGGGGCAGCGAGGAGGCCCCCGTTCGACGCAGTCGACCCTGGCAAACCAAAAGATGGCGGGGCCGCCTCTTTTTGTTCATCGGAGCATGGCCGGCGATTAAACGAAACAGCGGTGGCTGCAGGTGGTTATGGCGGCGGAGATACAGAGATGGAGAGAGCGAGCAGAGGGGTGCGTTAGCACCGGAAGATCACCACGAACGCGCCGGTGGTGACGGGAAGGCAAGTTGAGGCCGAACGGCGGTGAATCGACGACGGCAATGGCGACGGCCGACGGTAGGGCGAGATCGATTCCGGAGAGATGGGGCCTTCCTAGCTTGCATGCTTCATGGGGGAGGAAGAGAGAGATGCGGCGCTTCTCCTGGGATGCTCGACGAGGCTCAGGGTGGCCGGAGTCGGCGGGGCGCCGGCGACGTCAGAGGCTAGGGTTTCAGGCACGCGCGGCACAGAGGGGAAAGGAACACGTGCGAGGGGAAGAAGGTAAGCTAGGGTTCCTCAGCGGCGGCTAGGGGGTCTTGTAGGCGACGGCGGGCGGCGGCGTTGATGTTGATGCATCCCCGGCGGCGGACGGCGGCGGGCTTGACACAGAGCTGCTCTATGTCGGGGACGAAGACGACGACGGGGCTCGAAGCGGTACCGGGCCAAGGTGGGCTGAGGTGGGTCGAGGATGGGCCTTGGCGGTTGATAGCGGCAGCGCAGGTGGGCGGTAGAGAGAAGAGAAGATAAGAGAAGGGAGCTGGGTTGGGCCTGGCAAGGCTGCTGCTGCTCTCTTTTTTCTGAAAACATTTCTCTTTTCCTGATTTGTGTTTTCCTCTTTGTATTTGAATTTCCAAAATGTTTTTGAATCATTCAAAAATTACCAGAGGGTTTGTAAAACATTTAAAATACTGTGGAGCCCTACTAGTCCATTTGGGCTTCAATAAATTTGGTAGTTTTCAAAATCAAAACTATTTGAATTGATCTCAAATAGAGAGGAAAGGGTTAGGGTTTAGGGTTTTGTATATTTCTTCAGTGCACAATTTCAAATATGATGCTCATGCAATGCACAAAACAAACCTAATATAAGATTAACTAAAACTGGGGTGTTACACGACATCCACCGCTCGTTGTACTCCCGCTAAGAGAATCTCTAGCAGTACCATTATTCACCGGACTTTAAAACTTGGATAAAGGCCACATAAAGCGCGATATAATGGATTGCTTGGGTTGCCAACGAGCATTACCAACAAAACCAAATGGTATAGCCAAATATTTGGTTATACCATTTGGTTTTGCGGGTACTGCTCGACCGCAACCCAATCTAGCACTTAACGAAACCCGTAAAACTCGAACATGATCAAATTCGATAGTAGACAAATGAAATCCAACAATACACTACATTGTTTTTAAAACAACCAAATCGAATTTGCGCTAGTTAGGTGCCATAGTTCTTTCCAGAATGATGATCAACATGCCCAAGAAGCACCATCAAGCCACACCGTCACCTCCATCGCCACAACGGTAATTAGTTCCCATTACCATTGATCATGCGTTAACTGTAGACACGTGTCACTATCCTCATTTCCTAGACGAAATGTATCTTAAATCCAACGGCTACAAATCACTGCAGTAACTTTATAATTCATGATGGGAGGGATTTTACTGCTCATTCCTCCCTCTGCCACTAGCTTCTGAGTCCTCCTTGCGCTTCATCTGCTCCGCATTGTTGCTCCTTGTGCTCTTCGCTTAGTTCCTCACACGCCACTATTGTGGTATTGCCGACGAGTACACCATGGAGGGGTCCTCACAGAGCGTGTTTAGAAAGGTGGGGGAAGGCGTCGAGTTGGCGGGTACGAGGTAACATAGCTTACCCAGGTTCAGATCCCACAATGATGGTGGAATACTACTCTTGCTATAAATCACTATAATGGTAATACGCAGAGTTACAGAGATTGGTTCGCGGTGCGAGGTGTTGTAAGTCGTCTTCCCTAAAGGCTCCCAGTGGTCCGGCTTATAAAGGAGCCAGAACCTAGGGTTACAGGAAAGATTCCTTGCTGGACAGGTCATAGAGTCCTACACTAATACTAACTAGTCTTCGCGTCTTAGACTCCAAGTCTTCGGGTTGGTCTTTGAGTGTATCGTAACCTTACTTTATCCGCCATGGGCCTCCCTTCTGGATCCTTCTAACTAGGCCACCCAGCAGTCCATAGGCATTGCTACCAATTGTGGGCCACCCAGGTTAGCTAGATTAGAGACATGCTATGATGATATCCATTTAGCATATCCCCAACAGTAGCTCCCAGAGAACTTTGAGACCTTGCGCCGTCTTGCCCTTTAGACTTGAATGCTCCGTCTAGGTGATGTCAGCAATTTTTCAAGAAATATCTTGAATTCCTCCTAAAGAACCCTGCAATCTTCTCCGTCTTTAACATGTAAGTCGAAGAATCATTTAGTCTTCCATCTTACTTTTCCCGTAGCCAGATAGTATCCGCCCAGGATGAAATCTTCAAATGGGAACTTTTCCTATAGCCAGATAGTATCCGCCCAGGATGAAATCTTCAAATGGGACTGTTCCACTGCTGCTGTCAGTAGGGTGACGTAACGTAGGCTACAGCCTACCCTTCCTCAAAACTCACAAATGACAGCAGTTAATCATAGCGATTTTCCCACGCATGAAATCCGAAACGGCAAGCGGCAACGGGAGGACATGGAAAAATTTCCGTGCACACGCACACACACGTTGTCAATGCATCAACCGTTAGATCTATTGCGCAAGAATCTTGGCTCCAGGGATTATAAATAATTACTGCGAGGGATGATAATCCTTTACCCGCATTTTCCCCTATGTCTTCTTCTTCCTCTCGACAAGCGACTCCCCGAGCTCCATGCGCGAAAACCCTAGAGACTGTTCCTCCTCCCATCTCCATATACTACACTCAATGGACAACAACAGCTCCCGTCCATGGCAACGGCATCCGAGGCCTCCAAGAAGACAACGTCGGAGGTCCACATCCTACTGGAAGGACTGGTAGTGCCGGTCTCTGCCATGGTGGAGTTCACCGCTGGCGACCAGAAAATGGCGGCATTCGAGCTGTTAGAAGAAGAATCTGACTCCCACAAGAGAGTCTGGAGAGGATCAGATCTCTCTACCATAGAACTAAAAGAGTTGGTCATCGAGGGATACCTTACTTTGGCGTAGGGCTTGGTCTGGCGGTCGGTGTCGGCCAGTGAGGTGGTCCCTTCTCCCCAAGTCGAAGAGAAGGTCTACCTCAAGGCACTGCTAGTGTGCGGCATCGCCTTCCCAGTCTCTGACTTCTACCCCGAAGTCCTCAAGCACTTCCTGGTTCTTTCTCACAATCTCTCTCGTAATAGTATTCTTGGACTTAGCAATTTTGTAGCTTTGTGCGATACCTAGGGATTAGACCTAGGTTAGATTTTTTCATATATTTCTTCACCATGAAGAGGGAATCCGGAGATTCTAAGGACAAGCTTAGGAACTGTAGAACCATTAGCTTTAAGATCTGGCCTGGCCGGCGGTTCCCCAACATTGTGGGCCACGAGTCCTACAAGAACTGGAAGAGGAGCTGATGACCCACAAGCATAGGGGATCGCAACAGTCTTCGTGGGTAGTATTACCCAATTTATTGATTCGACACAAGGGGAGCCAAAGAATACTTGCAAGCCTTAACAACTGAGTTGTTAGTTCAGCTGCACCTGGAAATAGTTCTTGCTCACAAAAGTTTATCAGTAGCAATAGTTTGGTAGTAGCAACAGCAAAGCAACAACAACAACAACAACAACAACAACAACAGTGAAACAGGAGAAATAGTAACAGTAACGGTAACAGTAGGATTCAAGTGCGGTAGGCATAGTGATGGATGGACGGGCGTTGCATGGACAAGTCTAAACATGTAAGTTCAAGATCTAGGGTATTGCAGATAAGTAATAACAATCATCCAAGTACTAAATAATCCTAGGCATGTGCTCCAAATATAGTCATACGTACTCGCAATGAGAACTTGCACAACATCTTCTGTCCAGCCAGCCCGTGGCAGCAGGGCCTCTAGGGAACTACTAGAAATTAAGGGGCTCCTTTTAATAGAGCATCGGATCAAAGCATTAACACTCCGTGAACACATGTGATCCTCACACCACAACCATCCCCTCCGGTTGTCCCAATTATTGTCACTTTGGGGCCTTTGGATCCGGACAATGACATGTGTACACAACTTGCAGATAAGATCATAAACAATACTATCATAATGATTCAATAATAAGTTCAGATCTGAGATCATGGCACTCGAGCCCTAGTGACAAGCATTAAGCACAACAAGTTGCAACAAAGTCAAATAGCACTAATAGAGATACTAGGCACTATGGCCCTAACAGATCTTATTCGATTACATGATAGAACTCATCCAATCCCTACCATCCCCAAGCCTACAACGGGGGATTACTCACTCATGGATGAGGGAAACATCGGTGGTTGATGGATATGCGTTGGTGATGATGATGGCGATGATCCTCTCCAAATTCTCCGTCCCGGCAAGGAGCCAGAACGGAGTTTCTGGATCCGAATCTTCATTTCTGGTGGCGGCAGCGGAGCGGAACTTTTTCTGGAAAACTATCGAACCCCCCTCTGTTTTTAGGTCAGAAGGCAACTTATAGGCACGGAGGGAGGCCGAGGAGCTGCCTGGGGTGGCCAGACCTCCCCCAGGCGCCGGGTCAGTGGGCCCGCGCCTGGGGTGGGTCTGGGCCCCCAAGGCCTCCCCTCTGTGTCCCCTTCTAGCTCCGTGGATCTTCTGGTGAGAAATAGTTTTTGGCATATTTTCCGGAATTTTTCCTGTTAGTTCATTTTCTGCACAAAAATAAGACACCAAGGTAATTCTGCTGAAAATAGCGTCAGTCCATGTTAGTCTTATCCAAATCACACAAGTTTAGAGAAGAAACAATAGCAAAGTGTTCAAGAAAATAGATACGTTTTGGACGTATCAACTCCCCCAAGCTTAGCTTATTTCTTGTCCTCAAGCAATTCAGTTGAAAACTGAGTGCGATAAAAGAACTTTCACAAACATGTTGCTTCATATGATGTATATATTTTCAGCACAGAAGTAGATGCTTAGACAATTCATAATAAGGAGTATGCAACTAAGTCTACTCAATAGTAATTGCAAGATATGAAGAGAAACCAACTCAATAAGTAGCATGAAACATAAACATAAGCAACATTGCAATGCTCATAATAAGGTATGATAGAGTGGTATCTTGATTGCCTTTGTTTGAAGAGCACAATATAAATGCTGAGGCACCTCTGAAGTTCATATCAAGACTAGAGATATAGATATCAGAGATACAAGCATCAAAGTCATGACATAATTAACCAAGTTTGGAACAAACACAAAATGACAACTATGCTCTCAAGAAGGTGCTCATAGAATAAGTGGTGACTCAACTAGGTTGTGAAAATGGTTTTGTGAAGGTTTGAAAGGCTTCCCAATGCTGAAAGGAAGGTACTCATTAGCTTTGAGCTCTCATTCCCGCTATCATAGGCATCTTCATGTGGTTAAGGTGAAAGTGAGGTCCACTCTGAATCATATGCTTGACAGACCATATACTAGAAATTCCAAGTCCCTTCAGTATGAGGGTCGCTCCGCATGCTACTCAACTTTGGTCACCTAAAAGTTCTTGTCATTGTAAATACATGCATATCATCGAGAACCGCCAATGGGGTACCCCTTGCACATGGTACAGGAGCTTTCCCATAACCAAAATGACAAGGCAAGCAGACAATGAGCATCTCAGCAATCTTTTTATTTATCATATGCATAGCTTTTTATTGAGGATGCTTCCTAGATGCTCATTACAGTGATGCTGCAAGTTTCCACCATGATTAGGCATGGCTTAGGCTAGCGGCCCAGACATTTCTCTAACACAATATATAGACTCCATGAAATCACAACCTCCCCTTTTATTTCACATCGTCGACATCCATAAACAAAAGAGCAAGGAATCAACTGGATGAGATATCCAAAAAGTGTTGAAAGCGTTCCCCGTGACAGCACGGTTCTGCTGACTCCCAGTATATAATAAGCAAGCATATAACTTTCATGGACTTGTCACAATGGTTCAAGATTATTAAGCGCAAGGAATAAAGTGTGCCATCAAGTTCGTGAGAGATTTACTAACTAACTTTCTCAAAATAGACAAAAATTTTATTTTGGAAGGAAACACGACATATGGAATATGCACTGAAATAGCAAATGATGCTAATAGGTAGATATGGTGGACTCATCTGGCAATTTTGGTTTTGGGAAGTTGGAAGCACAGGTACAGCACATACTCAGTGCAAGTGAAGGCTAGCAATAGAGAGGGAGCGACAAACGAGAGAGCAATAACTATCATAATTATGCTTGCAACAAAACATGACTAACTATGGCATGAAAGTGATACAAGAACTCTAAGGCAAAATAAATCATCGAAGCTTACTGACTATTGATTAGTCATATGCATGCATAAGCATGTGCCAAGTCGATTCACATGAACAGTCAGAGGAGGATACCACAATATCATACCAAAGTATGAATAAAACAATGCAAGCAAACATTCATATGACATGCTACAAACTATTAGCAAGCTGGAGCTAATCATAGACAAGAAAGAACTACTAAGCATCCATAATGACATACACCTTACACAAACAGGCTAAGCATGGTCACAATGGAGAGTATATGTACAAGAATGAAACAAATAGAGTTTGTTACCAGCCTCTTACCACACCTCGAGTTGTCTTAATCTTCATTATTGCCCTTCACTTGTGTGACTTGAATAATTAACATGAAACCAAAATCACTGAGGACGGCTGAACCCTGCAAAGAACTCACAAAACCAAAGAAGAACAACAAATATTTTTGGTGTTTTCGAATTTTTTTAGAAACAAGCAATCAAAGAAAAACCAAACAAAAACAAAGCAAACCAAACAAAGCAAAATCTTTTTGTATTTTTATTTTAGAGCAAACCAAAGCAAAGAAACAAAGAAACAAACCAAGAGAAACAACGAAAATATTTTTGGGTTTTTGAGAAAGAAACAACAAGAACCAAAAAGAAAGCAAAAACAAATGAATAACCAAAGAACCGACCGAACATGATATATAGATGAGTGTGATGTCGGTATACCTCCCCCAAGCTTAGGCTTTTAGCCTAAGTGGGGCTCAATAACGCGGATAGTTACCCCATGCTGGTGGGTTATCATAGGAATGATCATAGTCAGGAACCTGCGATGAGGAAGAAGACGCGCCCCAGTCAAATGAGGGCTGCTGGTATGAATACTCTCCCTAGTTGGAGGGCAGAACCGAATTGTCTTCGGCATCCTCTTCAACATTCTCCTCTTGCTGGGAGAGTTCCCCCACATAATTGCCAACCACCTCCTCTGTAAGTGACCATCCTTGCCTGTTATCAAAGTTAAACAAAGCAGGTCTAGGCAAATAAACTATTTTCTCATTCCTACCCTTTCTCCGACTTTGCTGGGCAAAAGATAGTTCATATGGAAAACTTCTCACATTAGCTCCCAAAGAAACAAAACCATGTTGAATCATGGATTCAATATCAAGCCTCTCTATGGGAAACTAAAAATCTGAATAATGAGGCTCTGAACCATGGAAAGCTAGCAACCTAGAAGCAATGAGACCTCCACAAATTCCACCCTTCTCACAGTTAGTGGTGAGATGGTGAGCTATCAAAGCACCCAAACTATAAGAACTATTCCTATTCAGAGCAGCTGCAATAAAAGCTAGATCAAAAGAAGACAACTTTCTAGCAGTCTTTCTAGCAAGAACACACTTTTGTAATGAAATAGGAAAAGTATCTAATAGCTGGGAGATGGATGTTCTGAATTTTACCACTTTCCTTTGAGAAGTCGAAACCTTGGAAAATCTCAGCATACAAATCAACAAGTGACTTGGGCCTCTCCTTGATCTTCTCACAAGATCCCCACTGAGGTACTCTAATTGCTGCACAGAAATCAGCAAAAGGCAGGTCGCACTACTAGAGAAAAGGCTATAGGAGACATGCTTATGCGAGGCACATTTAGCATATGCGCCTCCTATAAAAACAGGCGAGGCGCACTTTGCGATATGCGCCTCTAGTATAAAAATAGGCGAGGCGCATATGATAAGAATGCGCCTCCAATAATCCCTGTACGGACAGAATCTAGCAGCCCCATATTATGCGAGGCGCATTCTAGTCATATGCGCCTCCTATATATCAGATAAGCGAGGCGCATATGGACAGAATGCGCCTCGCATATTCTGTGTGGGCCCACGTGTTGGTAGGTGCACGAATATGCGAGGCGCATATGGCTATATGCGCCTCCTATATTTGATAATATGCGAGGCGCATATGGCCAGAATGCGCCTCGCATATTCTGTGTGGGCCCGCGTGTTGGTAGGTGCACGAATATGCGAGGCGCATATGGCTATATGCGCCTCCTATATTTGATAATATGCGAGGCGCATATGGCCAGAATGCGCCTCGCATATTCTATGTGGGCCCGCGTGTTGGTAGGTGCACGAATATGCGAGGCGCATATGGCTATATGCGCCTCCTATATTTGATAATATGCGAGGCGCATATGGCCAGAATGCGCCTCGCATATGCGCTGGTAGGTGGCCAATCAAATCCACCCCATTCCCTTTCTCCTCCTCCCCTCCCCGTCTCAGATTCCAACGCCGCGTCGTCCTCGCGATTGCCAAACCCCAATTCCCCTTCCTTCCTCCCCACAGGCACATGCTTCTCTCCGCCGCCATCTCCTCCGCCGTAGCCGCTCGCCTCCTCCGCACGTCAACGGCCACGCCCGCGGCCACGCGCGCGCCACGCCGCTGCGGCTCTTCGACGACTCGGAGGACGTGAAGACGGAGGGCAGCGTCGGGGGCGGCGGGGACGGCGACGAGGGGGACGACGAGGGCGGCGACCAGCACTTCTCCCTCCTCGGCCACGCGCTCTGCGTCAAGCGCCCGCGCCGCGCGCTCTACGGCGGCGGCGGGTCAGGAGGAGGCGAGGTCTCCTCCTGCTTGTCCTCATCCGCGGAGATGCGCCCGGTGAAGCGGCAGGCGACCGGTGCGGATCTGGAGGCGCGGCGCGGCGCCGTCCGCGCCTGGGGGAACCAGCCGCTCACGGAGGCCGACCCTGCCTCCACATGCCTCCGATGAGCACGCACGACGCCGCGTCCTCCCTCGATCTCACGTCCTGCTCCCTCTCCTGTCGCTGACGATGCTGCGTTTTCCCCTTTCTCCATAGCAGATTGGGCCAGCGACGACACGCGGCTTCTCGTCTCCAATGATCCACCTCGTCAGCTGACTTGGGTCCTCGTCAAGGGCACCGCACGACGGGATGATGCACAGGTCCGAACCTACTATCTGGTAGTCGTCCAGTGCGGCTTTCATTTCTGCTTCCACCCGTGCATCGTCTGTAATCGCGATTTCCACGCTCAGAGCCTCCGCGTAATGGCGTTCTTTCTCAGGGTCATGCTCGAAAGGGTCCATGACTGGCCCCTGCAATGCCAAGGAATCAAACAGGTGAGCTTAACTGCTTAAGTGTGTGGTGGTGTGGGGAAGCAACACGGCCATGAGATTTTAGACTGTCACAGCAGTGTTTAAATCTCTGAATGTCAGTTGAATCCTTGAACAATGATATCCATGATTGTTGCATGTCACCTGTGGCAAGTCTGTTCTTCAGCTAATTCTTTGTGTATCTATCACATTATGATGACTGAAGCAATTGCACTGATTGAAAGAACTGCTTCATCTATATATTATTAGGACGATTGGATCATTTGCTCATCAACCAACTTAGGTCCTGTTTGGAATGTAGGAATGTCCTCTTGTTGTTTGTGGAGATGCCTGAAATTTTGGGTCTGTGTTCATTCTTGTAGGAAACCAATCAATTAATATGAAATTCTGGCATTCTAGGCTATTTATAGATATATGCTAATTGGTATGAATGGATGCTAGGGAATGTGCATTGTACAAAGATATATGCTGATTATGTTGTTGCTTTAGAATTATTATTATGCCTTCCACGCATACATTCATCAAGCCAATGTTTATTTGATATCCTTGATGTTTCAGAGTGAGCCTGTAGATAAAAGGAAAATACAGGAGTTGAAGTCAAAAGGGAGTAATGCAGTTGGGAGAAAAGATTTTTTATCTGCTGCAGAATTCTACAGTATGGTATGTTACAGTACCTCTGCAACCTCGAAATTGTGTATTGTCTAAAACTGCAGTGCCTTGCACAGGTCTTTGCGTGATGGAGGCAAGGCTCATGCATAACTCATAAAAAATACATCCTGGTTTAACATTATTTGTGAAATACAAACATGCTAATCTAAACATTGTTAGAATAAAAAAAATCATATGCAAATATGCAGAGTTCCACATGGATCCAGACCTCTTATATCTAATATTTTGAGCCATTGGATGCCAAGGTCCAGGTAAACAGCATCTAGGCTTCGACCAATTCTCATAACTGAATGGGTTCTCCAGATAAGATATAAGGGAATAGCTTCGATGTTTCTACTTCTTTCTGTTTCTCAGTTATGTAATGCATTCATTTTAAGGAGAACCCCTATATCGCGTCAATGGAAGGGGATAATCTTTTGTTTGAACCAAGTTACAAGTAGCATTGTGTACAAAATACTACTAACATGTTTCTTTTATTGAGTTCGCGACTCTTTCGTACAACGCTAATCAGTTAACTTTTCTGGATTTATAGGCAATGGAGCTAGACCCTGACAATGCAACCTTGTTCTCAAATAGGAGCCTCTGCTGGCTTGAGTTGGGCAAGCCTTTGCTCGGTCTGCTGGATGCTCTTGAATGCAGGAAAAGGCGACCAGACTGGCCAAAGGCCTTGTACAGGCAGAGCAAAGCACTGATGTCACTCAAGGTTGGGTAGCAGGAGGCACAGTTTCCTTATTGGGACTTTAGCTTTTAGTTGTGCGAATTGTTCGTGATCATGCGCTGCATCTTATCTATCATCAGGACTACATGGGTGCGTGTGAGGCGTTTCTGTATGCGTTGAAACTGGACCCGGGGAATGCCGAGTTTGAGGATGGGCTGCGGTATGCTACTTCTAGTGTTATTTGTGCCTCAGTTTATAGTGTGGCTCTTGCGCTGGTTGCTAACTGTCTATGGATTGCATGCTCCATTAGTACAAGTGATGGCCAAATATGTCTAGATAAATTCCATGTCGTGTGCTCCTGTAATACTCTGGATAATGATTGTTGATACTATAAGTATACTCCCTCCATTCCAAAATATAAGCATTTCTAGCAGTTCAAAGGCTTACATTTAGGAACAGAGGTACTAGTGTACTTATCTAGCATTTGCATTTTTTTTGTTATCGTACGCGATCCTGTTACTGATAAGTTCATGAAATGTGCAGGAATGCTTTGCTATCCTTGAAGGTGTCTCGGAGAAGCAAGGCGGACTGACCTATACGGCTGTGTTGGTGTTGGTGGAAATAGCTCGAAACACATCAAAGTTTTGTAGGAAGGTTTTGATGGGTCGATACATATCCTCCTTTTGTAAGTTAACTGATGTCTTCTGAAGCATTTCGAAGCACCTAGCTTTTGGGCATTGGTGTAATTATCATGGAAGTGTTGGTGGCGCATGTTATGTGTTCTACTTCATCTAGGTAGAGCTACGTCGTTGGAGTTGTAATGTGATTGTGAACTTGTACTCGAAGGTGTAATGTGATTGTGAACTTGTACTCGGAGGTGTGAACTTGTGGCACAAACACTTGATGTATGAACTTGTATGTCATGATTGATGTGTAATGTATTGTATTCATGTTGGTTCTATTATGCTTTGGCAAATTGCAAGTTTCTGAAAAATTCTGTGCTCTTTATACTGTATTCTGGACTATATTGTATATTTGAATATCTGTATATTATTATTTATAGTGGTCTGTAAAACTTGAATTTCGAAAATATTACCAGAGGCGCATATAGGATACTATAGGAGGCGCATATACTATAAATATCCGAGGAGCATTCTGAAACATATGCGAGGCGCATATACTATAAATACCCGAGGCGCATTCTGAAACATATGCGAGGCGCATATCACATATGCGAGGCGCATATCGATATGCGCCTCGCATATGTGAAGTATAGGAGGCGCATATCAGATGCGCCTCGCATAAGAAATACCCGAGGCTTGAAGCTAGAGGCACATGTGATATGCGCCTCAGATAGGCTTTTTGGTGCGCCTCAGATAGGATTTTCTCTAGTAGTGTCGACAGGTATATTATATATTTTGTAATGGACCATGGGATTAGAAGTAGACCAAGTGAACCGGAAGTCCTGCACAAAAGCCATGGTTAGCTTAACATATTGGATTGGTTCACCTTTAACAAAGTGCTCCAACCCTGCATTTGTAACCAATGTTTGGAAATCTTGGAGGATCCCCGCAGCTCTCATAAATTCATGGATATATGGAAGGAAAAACTTCCTCCTCACGATGAACCTTCATTGGCTCATGCACCATCAAGTCATATTTCAGTGGATAGGCACTCATCTTCCTTGCTGAAATTTTTAGAAAACCATCAAACCAAGTGATTTCTAAGTTGATAAATGAGTAACTACTATCGGAACTTGCTAGAGGACTACACATGCATCAAAACAAAGTTTCTAAGCAAAGAACAAGCATGCAAGCTCAAACAACCTGTCACCTATAGCAGCAAAATACTCAAGATACAATCTACCAATCACAAATCTAATTGGACAAGTGGAGGAGGCACATACCAAGGAGCAAACCCTCCAAAAATCAGCACTTGAGGTGGGATAAACAAGGAGATCAAAAATCAAGAACAAGAACAGCAAGAACTTGATCTTGACAAGTTTTCTGGTGTTTTTCGGGAGAGAGAAAGAAGGTGGCTTTGAGGAGGCAGCCTGGAGGGGCCCAAGTGGTCCAGACCCTCCTAGGCGCCACCCCTAGGTATGTGGGTGTGGGGCCCTGGGGTGGCCCCTGGGTCATCTCAGGAGCCACTCTGCCCCTTTTTTCGAGGGAAAATTTATTTTGAATTTTTTGGGATTTTCGGGAAACTTTATTTTTTGGCCAATTTTTAGGGTATGAAAATTGATTTTCTCGCAGAAAAAGTTTTTTCAGAAGAAGCAAAAGCAAACCAAAAGCTAAACTACAGGAGCTCTAAGAAACTCAAACAAGCAAACAACTAACAAAACTAAAGCTAAAACAAAGACTAGGAAGGAGAAAAGTAAAAGAAAGCAAGTATAACTACAGTGGAAACATTATTTTGTTCATTAAAATCCTTTTGTTAACAAGGTTGATCAAGTCTTGTTACCAAAACAATCTTATATGAAGCAAAACTTTTCATTCCACAAGGTGATTATGTTACCTCATACTTGATAGCAATGGTCCCAATCATAATAGTTTCAAAATTTTCTTGTGGAATGGGACAATATATTTCTCCAACCTTGATGCCTTCAATATTTTCAATGGAATTCAGGCAATAGCTTTTAACAACCTTCTTGGGGAAATAGACGGTGTTCTCTTTGTCATTAATATTGAATGTTACTTTTCCTTGATTGCAATTGATGACAGCACCTGCAGTATTAAGAAAAGATATCCCAAGAATAATAGACATATTATCATCTTCAGGCATTTCAAGCACAACAAAATCAGTTAAAACCATGCAATTATGAGCAACTTGAACAGGAACATCCTCACATATACCAACAGGAATAGTAGTTGACTTATCAGCCATTTGCAAAGAAATATCAGTCGGTATCAACTTTTCTAGCTAGAGTCTCTTATAGAGAGAAAAAGGCATAACACTAACTCCAGCTCCCAAATCACACAAAGCAGTTCTAACATAATTATTCTTAATGGATCAAGGAATAGTTGGTATACCTGGATCACCAAGTTTCTTTTTAACCTTACCATTGAAGGAATAATTAGCAAGTAGAGTAGAAATCTCCTCATTAGGAATCTTCCTTTTATTAGAGACAATATCCTTCATATACTTTGAGTAAGGAGGCAATTTAATAGCATCAGTCAAAGGAATTTGCAAAAATAAAGGTTTCATCCACTCACAAAACTTGTTGTAGTGTTCTTCCTCCTTTGACTTGTGTTTCTTACCTGGAAAAGGAATAGGTTTCTGCACCCAAGGTTCTCTCTCTTTACCATGTTTATTAGCAATAAAATCTTCCTTTGTGTACCTAGTGTTCTTAGTGTGCTTCTCAGGTTCTTCCTCAACTTCCTCCTTATCATGAGCATCATTATTATCATTAGCACTCTCAGTTTCAGCATCAGAGACATATATACAGTTAGGGTCTACAGCAGGTTCAAGTGGTTCCTCAACTATCTTATGTTTCTTTTTCTTTCTCTTACGAGGAATACCACTATCTTCACCTTGTTGGAAATCCTTCTCTATTCTTTCAGGGTGTCCTTCAGGATATAAAGGATCTTGAGTAGCTGCACCACTCCTAGTTCTAATTCCATAAGCATGTTTATCTCCTGAAGCATTAACTAGCATATCTTTTTGTACCTTAGCCAGTTGATCAAGTTGGGTTTGAACCATTTGAAAGTGTTTACAAAGCATTTTAATATCATTAGAAGTTCTTTCTACAATATCTTTCAACTCATGAATAGCACTAGAGTTTTCTAATAAATGATCCTGAACTTGTTTATTAAAATGACCTTGTTTAACAATAAAAATGTCAAGTTCCTCTAAGCATTAATCAGGAGGCTTACCATAAGGAATATCACCTTCATCAAAGTGTTGGAGAGAGTGTACCTCAATAGTAGATGAGTGGGGAATTAGCTTACATAATTCTTCTATAGGAGGTAGATTCTTCACATCTTCAGCTCTAATACCTTTCTCCTTTAGACACTTCTTAGCTTCCTTCATCACTTCGTCATTTAATGCAATAACTCCCCTCTTCTTTGTTGTTGGTGCTGGAATTGGTTTAGGAACAACTGTTCAGGATTAATAGGCTCAGGTGTATTTAGCTCAGTTGAAGTCCAATCCTCATAATTCTTGCTTATCTTCGTCATTAATTCTTCAGCATCTGTAGGAGTTCTTTTCCTGAAAACACAATCAGCATAGCTATCTAGGTAGGTCCTAGAATCATCAGTTAGTCCATTATAATAAATATCAATAATCTCATTCTTAGGTAATGGACATCCAGGATGTGCATGAATCAAGGCACAGAAGCTTGTCCATGACTCAGGCAATTTCTCTTCTCCTCCCTATTTAAAATCAAAAAGTCTCTGCAAAAAGCATGTCTAGCACTGGGAGGAAAATATTTATGGAAGAAACAAGCAATCAAGCAATCAGGGCTATCAATGGAACCATGAGGTAATCTATTAAACCAAGCCCTTGCTTCTCCTTTTAGTGAAAAAGGGAAGATCTTAGCTACAAAGTACTTGCGCATTTTAAAATCATCAGAGAACAAAGCACTCATAGTAGAAATCTCATTCATATGAGCCACAACACTCTCATTTTTAGTCCCACAAAAAGGTTCTTTCTCAACAATATATAAATAAGATAAATCAAGAGAGAAATCATAGTCTTCATCTTTAATATCTATGGGAGAAGTGGCAAACTTAGGATCATAGGACAACTTAGGCATAATAGTACGTCTAGCAAGGAGACTCTTCATAGCACTAGTACCATGTGTGTTCCGGCACTCTTCAACAAATTCATTAGTGAACTCAATGTAACCATCATTAATATCATAACTCTCACTAGCCTCAGGTGAGCTAACAGGTGTAACAGTGCATCCACTAGGAGTTTTGGTATTTCCTAGACTAGCCATAGTAGCATCAAGAAAAGGACCTAATGAACCACTCTAATCAAGCACAGTAGAAGTAACATCATGAGCATCAAAAGCAGTTTCAGACTCAGCAATAGTAGCAGTGTGTGTAGCATAAGTATGTGGTGGTGGTGTGACAAGCTTACTTATAACAGACGGTAAATCAAGAGCAGCAGAGGTGTTTAGGACTGTACCTCTTCTAGTAGTGGATGGTAAAATAGGGAAATTTCCATCACGAGACTTCACCATGATGAAAGGAGTAGCAGTGAACAATAATAGATCCAAGTGAACGTACAAATAAAGCTATGCTCCCCGACAACGGTGCCAGAAAATAGTCTTGATGACCCACAAGTATAGGGGATCGCAACAGTCTTCGCGGGTAGTATTACCCAATTTATTGATTCGACACAAGGGGAGCCAAAGAATACTTGCAAGCATTAACAACTGAGTTGTCAGTTCAGCTGCACCTAGAAATAGTTCTTTCTCACTGAAGTTTATCAGTAGCAACAGTTTGGTAGTAGAAACAGGAGCAATAGTAACAGTAACGGTAACAGTAGGATTCGAGTGCGGTAGACATAGGGATGGATGGACGGGCGTTGCATGGACAATTCTAAACATGTAACTTCAATATTTAGGGCATTGCAGATAAATAATAACAAGCATCCAAGTACTTAACAATCCTAGGCATGTGCTCCAAATATAGTCATACGTGCTCGCAATGAGAACTTGCACAACATCTTCTGTCCAGCCAGCCCGTGGCAGCGGGGCCTCTAGGGAACTACTGGAAATTAAGGTTCTCCTTTTAATAGAGCACCGGAGCAAAGCATTAACACTCCATGAACACATGTGATCCTTACACCACAGCCATCCCCTCCGGCTGTCCCAATTATTGTCACTTTGGGGCCTTTGGATCCGGACAATGATATGTGTACACAAATTGCAGATAAGATCATAAACAATACTATCATAATGATTTAATAATAAGTTCAGATCTAAGATCATGGCACTCGGTCCCTAGTGACAAGCATTAATCACAACAAGTTGCAACAAAGTCAAATAGCACTAATAGAGATGCTAGGCACTATGCCCCTAACAGATCTTATTCGATTACATGATAGAACTCATCCAATCCCTACCATCCCCAAGCCTACAACGGGGGATTACTCACTCATGGATGAGGGAAACATCAGTGGTTGATGGAGATGCGTTGGTGATGACGATGGCGATCATCCTCTCTAAATTCTCCGTCCCGGCAGGGTGCCAGAACGGAGTTTCTCGATCCAAATCTTTGTTTCTGGTGGAAGCGGCGGAGCGGAACTCTTTGTGGAAAACTATCAACCCCCCTATGTTTTTATGTCAGAAGGCAACTTATAGGCACGGAGGGAGGCCGAGGAGCTGCCTGGGGTGGCCAGACCTCCCCCAGGCGTGGGGTCAATGGGCCTGCGCCTAGGGTGGGTCTGCCCCCCTAGTCCTCCTCTCTGTGTCCCCTTCTGGCTCCGTGGATCTTCTGGTGAGAAATAGTTTTTGGCATATTTTCCGGGATTTTTCCTGATAGTTCATTTTCTACACAAAAACAAGACACCAAGGTAATTCTGCTGAAAACAGTGTGAGTCTGTGTTAGTTGTATCCAAATCACACAAGTTTAGAGAAGAAAGAATAGCAAAGTGTTCGAGAAAGTAGATACGTTTTGGACGTATCAGGAGCTACTTCTACGACCCAGATATCCCTCTGGCTAGACGAGAAGGCTCTTACCCCTACTTTGTCGATGGGGCTGCCACCGAAGCCACCACGTGGAGGTCCCAAGCCCTTCTCCCCTCCGACAAATAAGCCTCCCATGCTGTAAGGAAAATAGAGTGGTTCGTTGATGCGGGTCTGACCGGCTTGGACCTAGCCATGTGCTGGTTTATCAGGCAGATCCAGCCTCTACAGCATCGGAGCAAGCTGATGCACGAGTACACCAAGCAGAGGATGATCCTATTGGGATCTCTGAGGACAACTTCTCTAGTGACCCCATCAAGCTCCGTCCTAAGACATCGTCAAGGTGAAGGACAAGAAGCGCGGCTACGCCATCACCTTCAACATGTTAGAATGCAGAGAATGCCCAAAGGTACTTTGATTCCTTTGTTATTGTTCATATACTCTAGTGTATTCGTCTTTGATGTATCAAACCATCTAACACTCTTTTATCTTTTTCAGCTAGGAAGCTTGGCAGATTCTGACATAGCTGCACAATTATATGACCCCAAGATGAAAGATGTACACATTATTTCCGAGGATGATACCTCAAAGGATCATCAGGCCCCAGCAGTGCGAAAACGGAAGAGCTCCACCTCTGGCGCTGCTGCTGTGGGCAAGATGAAAAAATTGGAGAGTGGAGTCTCCTAGAAATCCACTGCCTCCTTCGAGGTGGAAAAAATAAAGGCCACCAGCATTAATTTTACCAAGGCACCTGCCGTTATGTAAGCACTCATTTCTCTGACTTCATTTTTTTGTTACTTCTTTCTATACTTATACTTGTCAATTTTGTATGTTCCAGAAAGAGAACCAATTTGAATTTTAAGCAGACCTCCAAATTTTTTGGAGGTTCAAAGAATACTCGCAAGATGTTGACGTGGTCTTCCCACTATCGCTCCCCTACTCCTGCCGTCAAGCCTACCACAGGCTCTGACGGAACACCTTCCATCGTAGCACCTGAGGCCTCCGCCATGGAGCTAGACAACAACCCTTCTCAAGATGTATTTGGTGCTGCTGGTTTGGAAATTGTTCCTAGTGGCCAGGCGACACAGAAGAGCATCTCCTCACAAGTGGCTAAAGCTACGGCTAAGGATGCCACCAAAAATTGAAAGAGTTGATGGAAGGATATGCTACAGTAGTGATCATGAGCAAGGCGGAGACCTCTAGGCCAACAGATGCAACCGTAATCTCAAGGCAGGCTAGAGCCACTTCCGCACCTACAAGTGGTGCTCCTGGCACATCCCAGACTCCTCTGACATTGGGTCTTGAAGAATTTCTCAAGCAGGCAGACATCATCTGGCATAATACAAAAATCTTCAATGATTTTTCTTCAGAGGCTGCCAACAATCTCAAGGTTTCCTCTGTGAGTCTTTGATACTTTGCATCTCACTTTACATATCCCACTATATCCACCGAGTGCTTAGGCGGAATAGGTCTTTCGGTCTAAGTGCTCTAAGAGTGACCAAGTGAAAACTTGATAGTGTAGCCCTCGAGTATCTAGGTTGAATGAATTATTCCGACTAAATACTCTTAGAGTATCATACCTAGTGTTTTAAATTTTGATATTGTAGCCCTGAAGCCTCTACGTTAAACTAAACAAGTTATGGCTAGATGCTTAAAAGACACTAAAAATGTCGTAGAGTAAAAACTCATACTATAGCCCCCAAGCCTCTAGGCGAAACCGAACAAGTTTCGGCTAGATGCTTCAAGGAAACTAAGCATTTCATTTGTGCAGAATGATAATGGTCTAAAGATTGCCGCCAACGAAAAGTTTGCCAAGATCTGCCAGGAGCTGGAGGCTGAAAATGGTAGAACCACCTTTCTTAAGGAATAGTAACCAACAATAAGAGTATGTTTTCTTTTTAGTTCCCTGCTGGTATATTGTTGGCTGTTTCTTCCAAGTAATCATATTACTGTTATTTCTCCGACTTGCATAAGCTGTTGCCAAGGAAAAAAGCATCATTGAGCAATCCAAGCATATCCAAGAATTGGATGATAATAAGATCTTGAAGGAGGAATGGGCTGAAGCTATCAAAATGCATGAAGAGGCAACAAAGTCTCTGTAAGAATCTGCTAACATTGAGATGGGGCGCCTAAAGAAGGATATTGAACTCCTCAAGGAATAGAACAAAGGTGTCATAGAGCGGAATTCTAATAGCCTTGAGGCGTACAAAAAACTTCAGAAGGAGCATGACATCTTGGCGGAAACATGCCAGCAAGCTGAAACTAGCATCTTTGGTAACCTTTCTTTTGTCTTTCTCAATTTCTGTAAGTCGGATACTTAGTATTGTTGGTGAACTCATGACTGTTGTATCTTACGGAAACACAACCCCCATTGGTTTGACCAATTTGGGTGAAAATGCTCCTGATTCAAAAGAATGCATGATTCTTGCGGGGAACTTCATCAACATTGCCATCACTTAGGTTAAGGAGATAGCCAATCCTTTGGACATGAACATCAAGGCGGTGGATTCTACCACCAAATACTCGGAAATCCTCCACCGAGCCCCTGAGAGAATCATAAGATGGAAAGTTTCCTCTATCCAGGCTGGTGCCAGGATGGCTTTATCCTTGGTCAAGGCGCACTATGACAAAGCCAGCATCGACATGTGACCTCTGGTATGTAGGCGATCGACGAGGAAGGGAATAAAGTTAATAGCAGCACTATCTGGAACTCTCTCATCGGCTACAACACCAGGGTCACCCAGATAGTCAAGGCGGATGTATTCGTGCCTGTCGAGGTCATGGATAATGAGCCAGCAGATTCTGAATCTTTGAAGACTATCGAATTCGAGGATGGATCCCTAGTTGGCTCTCCCATTGTTGATGATGTAGCGTCCAAGTCCACTGTAACAGAGCCATAAAACACTTGTTGTATTATTTGTGCCTCTGTAATTGTAATGTCTTATGCAGAAAAAAATGTTAGAAGTAAGGTGGAAAACTTGGCTACAAGCCTCCTGCAACTTTTCTAAGTCCAATATGTATGTTTTGCATATTTGTTTAAGCAAGTGCTGTCTTAGTGATACGTCGTAAACGTATCTATAATTTTTGATGTTCCATGCTTGTTTAGTATCTACTTTGTTTTGCTTTGTCTACACTTTGAGGTATTTTTATATGTTTTCTGGGACTAACCTATTAACAAGATGCCACAATGCTAGTTTCCTGTTTTCTTCTATTTTTGGTTCCAGAAAATTCAGAAAATCAATATTCTCGGAATTGGACAGGACAAAAGCCAAAGTCAATATTTTACCATGGGGAAAACAGAGCCAGAATACGAGACGGAGGAGAGCCACCAGGGGGCCACACCCCCTGGCCGCACGGCCAGGCCTAGCCCACGCCTAGGGGGCGGGTGAGGCCACCCCGGGTGCCCCCTGCCTCGCCTCTTTGCCTATAAGAAGCCCCCGATACCAAAACCCTAAGTACTTGATCAATCTTCCACAAAACAGTCCGTAGCCACCGCCACCATCGTCCCTAGATCAAGGGGGGATCTGAAGCTCTTCTCGGCACCCTGGCGAAAGGGAGAGATCATCCCGGAGGCCTTCTTCATCACCAGGCCAGCCTCCGGTATGATGCACGAGTAGTTCCACCTTGGACTACAGGTCCATGTAGTAGCTAGATGGTTGTTTCTCCTCCTTTTTGCTACCATGTTTGGATCGTGTGAGCTCCTTTCATGACCAAGATCGTCTATTTATAATCATGCATGTTGTGTTTGCGGGGATCCGATGGATATTGAGATTACTATGTAAGATTGGTTAATGATTCTATATTATTGGTTCTATAATGTCTGTGTTGTTTGTGTTCTTGCATGATCTCCATTTCTAGTAACTATCTTGGACAAGTAGATGCTAGTGACTCCAAGAGGGAGTATTTATGCTCGGTAGTGGGTTCATGCCTCTATTTAATCTGGGGAAGTGACAAAAATCTCTAAGGTTG
This sequence comes from Avena sativa, assembly GCA_916181665.1. NCBI lineage: Eukaryota > Viridiplantae > Streptophyta > Magnoliopsida > Poales > Poaceae > Avena > Avena sativa. The sequence continues at coordinate 145,181,528 of OV702283.1, read as the reverse complement.
TAGATATGATGTTGCTACTAGGGAGAAAACAATGATCTCTTGTTCATGGAACAAGTGGATTGTTTACCTTACACACTTTTCTTAAAGAATTTATCCATTGCTTGCAACTTAATACTGGAGGGGGATCAGATGATAACCTGAAGGTGGATTACTAGTCATAGATGCAGTTGGATGGAGGTCTATGTATCTTGTTGTATTGCCCAATCAAATCTCATAGGATCATGAATGTATAGTATTGCATTGTTATGCCTTGGTCTGTCATGTTAATTACCCGCTGTAATTTGTTTACCCTGCATGCCATATTGTTTATCTTAAGGAGAACACCTCTAGTGAACTATGGACCCTAGTCCAATCTTTACCATTGATACATATTCCACTGTTACTGTTTATTTTCTGCAAACCACTATTACCTTCCACACCATACAGTTAATCCTTTGTTTTCAGGAAACCGGTGAGATTGACAACCTCATTGTTCATTGGGGCAAAGTCTTGAGTTTGTGTTGTGCAGGTTTCCAGATACTAGCAACACCTTTGGGTTGTTTCCTTCCTCCTACTGGTTCGATAACCTTGGTTTCTTACTGAGGGAAAAACTTGATGCAGTACTCATCATACCTTCCTCTTGGGGTCTCCCAACGAAGCTCAACAGTGATCTGAGCTGCATCAAGCCTTTTTCTGGTGCCGTTGCCGGGGAGGCTAAGGACTGCTTCACAAGGGGAGTCCTTCACAACCTTTCTCTTTACTTTGTTTTTGTTTTTATTAGTTTCTATTTCCTTGTTTTGTTTGCCTCTTTTTATCAAAAACTCCAAAAAATTAGTTTCGTTTGGTTTGCTTTCTCTTATCAAAAACACAAAAAACTTAGTTCGTGCTCTAGTTGCTGCTGCTGTTGGTTTGCTCCACATTTCCAAAAATGAACTCTGCTGAGAACACCAAGTTGTGTGACTTCACTAGCACAAACAACAATTATTTCCTAAGTACACCTATTGCTCCACGTGCTCCTGATGCTACCTTTTATGAAATTAAGCCTGCTTTGTTGAATCTTGTTATGAAAGAGCAATTCTCTGGTGCTAGTTCTGATGATGCTCCTGCCCACCTCAATAACTTTGTTGAACTTTGTGAGATGAAAAAATATAAGGATGTAGATGGATATATTATTAAGCTCAAGTTGTTTCCTTTCTCCTTGAGAGGAAAAGCTAAAGATTGGTTGCTGTCCTTGCCTAGAAATAGTATTGATTCTTGGATTAAGTGCAAATATGCTTTTATTGGAAAATACTATCCTCCTGCTAAGATTATATCTATGAGAAGTGAAATAATGAAATTTAAACAACTTCATAATGAACATGTTGCTCAAGCTTAGTAAAGAATGAAATCTTTGGTAAAGAATTGTCTCACTCATGGACTGACTGCTTGGATGATTATCCGGACTTTTTCTGCAGGTTTAAACTTCTCTTCAAGAAACCTATTGGATTTAGCTGCTGAAGGTACCTTTGTGACCATTACCTTGTGTGCTGCAACAAAGCTCCTTGATAATATGATGGTTAACTATTCTGAATGGCACACTGAGAGAGCTCCACATGGTGAGAAGGTAAATTCTGTTGAAGAAACCTCCTCTTTGAGTGATAAGATTGATGTTATCATGGCTATGCTTGTTAATGGAAAAGCTTATATTGATCCAAATAATGTTCCCTCAGCCTCTTTGGTTGCTCAAGAAGAGCAATTTGATGTGAACTACATTAGAAACAACAATTTCAACAGTAATGCCTATAGGAATAATTTTGGTACTAACAATAATTATAGGCCTTATCCTCCTAATAATGGTAATACCTATGGAAATTCCTACAAAAACAATGCTAGAAGTGTTGTAACATCCCTAAAATCATGATTTCAAAGTTTGCATATCACTCATGCATGCATATAGATTTGAGATCATATTCAAACTCATTTCAGGAAAACAGAAGCACTTGATGCTATGATTTTATGTGAGCAGATTTAATTCAAATGGCCATCACCATTTGAAAGCTTGAAAGTTTAGGAACCTAGATGCTCATCTTCATTGTTGGATAGTTTGTGTGTAGAATTTGGACCAAAGTTTTCAACTTAGAAATAATTTCAAAACCCCTTTTTAAAACATTTTGCAAATCAGATGCAAAGTCTCTGATTATTTTAAATCCAAGCTTGACCCAGCCTATACAAAGTAACCCCATGGGTTTTGACCTATTTCTGAGACCAATTCACCACTACAAAACCTCAGAAAGATTTGAATTCAAATTGAAACCATTTGAAAACCTATTCAGAAAATCGAAATAGAAAAAGGAAAGGAGTAAACAAAAGAAAAAGGCCGCGCGCCAGGGATCTAGCCCAGCAACGAATCAAGCCCAACAAGCCCACCCGGGGCATTTCCTTTCTTCTCTCACGCGCGAGCGCACTCCTTCAGACACTGACAGCCAGACCCCACGCCCCCTCTGTCTATTTCACCGACCAGCGGGCCCCGTCCATGTCGTCTTCGTCTTCCCCCTGATTCCGCGCACGATCTCCGCCGCTGGCCGTTGCAGAACTGATACCGCGAGCTTAATTAGCATTGATGCGACGAGCGTTTCCTGTCGAGCCTCGGGCTATAAGATCTCCCCCTCCTCGCGACCATTTCCCCCCAATCAATTTTGCCTTCACGCCACCAGGCTGCCCACGACTCGCACGACTCCGCCGCTGTTCCGACGGCTGCGCCGGCGAATTCCGGTGAGTTCCGAGCTCCCCTCTGCCTCTCATTCATGCTATCTTGTTCAGTGAGTCTCTGCGCACCTACTGACACACCCCATTTGCCTCCGCATGAACCGTAGCTCCAGCAACGTCGACGACTGGCCGCCACCGTCTTCGGTTTCAACTCCGACGACCTACAGTGGTAAGTCTAGACCGCCCCAAGCTTTCTCCTTCACACATACATCTCCTCCATGATCTCCTGCATCTGACCACGCCCTTTGTTTGCCTCCTAGTGATCGACAACCTCGCCAACGACGACGACTGACCGTGCCGACGTCTGTCTCTACTCCGACGAGCAATCATCATCGTATCTGCGCGCCCCTGGACAAACCAGAGCCACCTCGAGCCTCATCACGCCACCGCGGTCCTGGTAAGCGCCTTCTTGCTTCCCCGGACGACCTAGAGCGCCGGCGCCACCGTAGTCAGACGCGCCGCCGCCGGTCAACGCCACTAGCGCCGCCCGTTTCTGGTTAATAGATTGTAGCCGTCAGATCTGGATCCTACGCGTAGAAACAGTTCACTTAACGAAGGGGTATGGACAGATCTGAGCCGCGCAACGTTAGTTAGATCCAACGGCGCAGGAGGGTGATCCGGTGCGAACCGGTACGCACCAGTTATAACGCGACGCGTGTCTAGGGTTAGTTCAAAAACAGAATTCAAAATCAGATTTGGATCAAATTTTCAATTGGCTATAACTTTTGATTCCCATGTTGGAATTTTGCAAACTTTATACCGTTGGATTCAGTGAGTCAAGACCTTTCTGAATATCCAATGTGTTTAACAAATAGTAACTGTTAAAATGACCTTATATACAGAAACATGTTTAGGACCAATTTGAGTATAGTTTTAGTTTAGCAAATTGTTTTAGGGCTAAATAAGTTCAGTTAGCAAACTTTGTGACTTGTTATGATTATGTATCATGCACTTGCTTGGTAGAGTTTTCAAATTCATCACTTAGTAATTCTTGCATGCATGCATTCATATTTTTGATTGTATATAATTGTGTGTAATTGTATGCTATAATTTTTGTGTAGATTTTGCTAGTGACTGTGATTGTGAAGAGTGATACTCTCCCCATTACCAAGGCAAGTGATATTTCATGAATATTTCATTCCTATATTTTGTACTAGCATTAGATATTTTGCTAAGTCTTGCATGCTACTCTTGCCAAATAAAAGATTGGGAAATCCTATGTAGATAGAATGGTAGAATTGCTAGGAATTTTTCCTAGGTTAAGTTACCATGCCATGCTTAGCCTAGCTACTAGCAAACAAGGGTTGGTATAATCTATTCATGCTATAATGACTATATTTCTAAGTCATGAGACTTATGTTTTCTTAATAAAACCACTAAGTCAATAAACCTCCTGGGTGGAATGGAAAGATTGGTTTATGTTGAGTGGTTACACAAGGCCATGGATTTGGCTTGTGTATCACACTTGTGGTATGCCACCCAGGCACAAAGGGATTTGGAGGCCAAGTGTTGAGAAAGCTTACAGTGCAACCACTTGGCAATATGGGCTCTGCCTTGATCATATAAGTTGCTAGAACTTAGTCATTTGGACAGTTGGTGGTAGTGGGATGGTAGGTTGGAACGCGTCCATTTGGCTAAGGGAAGGCTTCTGAAAGGTCCTGTCTTGGGAAACAAAGTCTGGTGGGGAAAGTGCACAACCTCTGCAGATGGAAAAATCTAAGTACTTAGCCAAGTCCATGGCAATGGACAACTTGAGCATCAAGACATGGAAGCTACAAGAATCTCATCACTCCAACTTCTAAGTAAAACTTGTGGGTGAACAAGGGTGAAGGACCCCAATGTCTATTGGTGGTTTCTTGGGAAAGTTTTGACAAAGAAAAACTTAGCAATTTCAACTAATAGGAAAAACCTATTTTCAAGCAAAGCAAGCCAAGCTACACTTAGCCAAAATGCATATAGAAATATAGTCCACTTAAAATTTACTAAGGTATCACTTGCCAATACTATTCCAAAGTATTGACCCACTGTGGCTGTAACTTGTGATGTTGCAGGTTACTCCGATGATGAGTAGGAGTCATGAGTCTACACTCAACATGCTTGCCTGTGGCACATGAAGATGAGGACTTGTGTTTATTTACTTATTCCATAAACTCTTGTATTAGGCCTTTGGCCCTGAGTTGTAAAAGACTATGTTTTATCTCTGGAATGAATGTAATAAACGACCTTTGTATCTGTGTACTTCATCTTAAACTGTGGATGCTAGCATTGATCCAGGGACTAGCATTGCAATCACAGGGATCCTTTCCTTTACAAAGGAGGGATCTTACAGATGGTACCAGAGCACTGTGTTGCCTGTAGGATTATGACCCCTAGGAATGGAAAACCACTAAGGAAATTTTTTCAACTACTTCTACACTTGTCTATTCTTCTCGTAAAACTTATCTAATCTTCTCATTCTCATCTCCATTTGTAGATGAACTCCATCAACGAAGCCGTGAAGAAAGGGCCACTCATGACCATGACCTTGGAGTGTGAAACTGAGTTTCCCAAGATTCTCAAGGACCTCATGGTGGCAATGGAAGCACATGGTGCAGCTGTTTACAAAGGCTTTCCGGTGATGGATGAAGGAGTGGAGTATTGGTGGGTGCAACTTCACTTGTACAAAAACAAGGAAGACAACCACAAAGAAAGAGGGTTTTGCATGTATACCAACACTGTGATGCACACCACATTCTTTGAGTCAGCAAGAGAACTAGCTTGGAGGACTATCAAAGAACTAAGTGCTAGAGTCAAGTGCAGAATGCTCAACCTCCAAAAAGACTTAGAGAAAGAGAAGGAGCTTATCCAAGAGTTGGAAGCCACCAACCAAGAATTAAGGGGAGATATTATAGACTTAGTGATGGAATCATGTGAACAAGATAGGTGGATTGCCTCTAGGAACATTGTGTTAGCCACCAGATCCAGTGAGATAGGATTGTGAGCACACATCGTTAGTTGGACCACCACCTATCACCTTATTTTCCAAAATGATACCTTAAATAAGTTTGGACCTTGATTGATGTAATGGATTCATGTATGCATGACTTGTGTGATTTTGTGTACCAAGGATGTGTATGTGATGTTTGTCTTTGTTTATCTTAAATAGTGTTGTTCTAATTTTTCTATCTTATAAATAGATGCCTATTACCATCAGCACTGTTGAGGAGTTCCAAGTTACCCGTTTCGGTCCTCGTATCGTTGATCTTACCACTTTGCTTGATCTTCCTCTTCCCACCATCATGGTGCACCCACTCACCAAGTTCGAGAGGAAGGACCTCTGGGGCTTCAAGGTGAACCAGCCCGGACGCCAGACAGAGCCTACTACAGAGGCCATCGTCTTCAAGCTGATGCACGACGACAGGGAGAGAGGCATGGAGGTAGTCATGCAGGACCTGATAGGACGTCTGTTAGGCCGTCACTCCCGACATATTAGGGGCACCCACTTCCACGTCTTCGGAAGACGTGATGTTGATGGAGATTCCATCGACTTTGAGGACGACTCGAGGGATGTAGCAGAGCCGATACGTCTCTATCTCCAGGACTTAGAGTCTCTTATCCGGCACGTGGACACGGACAGGGCCAACGTCATGCTCAGCAATGACGAGCTCTAGCTGCAGCTTCGCGAGAAGGACAAGCTTTTCGCACAGCAGGACGAGATAGTCAAGGAAATGGAGACGAAGTTCGAGGCCCAGGACCGCAAGTTCAAGAGTCAGGAGAAACGCGTCCAGGATAGGAACAAGAAGATCCGGGACATGACCGAGGAACTGAAGTCCAAGGATTTCGAGCTAGAGCAGCAGCAGATGGTGATCGAGAGGCTTCGCTCCCAGAAGAGGGCTCTCAAGGCCAAGATCGATTCCTTGACCACTACTATTGAGGAGAATAAGACCGTGATGGAGAACGCAGGTCTTACTTTTGTCGAGGAGGAGATTGATGCTGATGAGTAGACTTGACTACTCGTTTATCTTTCATTATCGTACTTGTTATTTTTGAACTTGTTATTGGACCATCCGACATGTGGATAGCTTGCCACTTGTGTGTTTTATTTCGAGAACTTTGTTATTCTGTTGTTGAGCTTTTATCCTTGAGTTACATGCTATGTGTTTGCTTGTGATGTATTGTGCATAAAGCATCTATGGGTATCTCATTCTTATCTATTTGAACAAACCACAGATGCCTCCCCGTCGCGCAAACCCCAACCCCAACAACATCACCCCAGAAATGCAACAGATGATGAATGCTCAAACACAGCTTATGCAGATGATGACAACATTCATCCAAAACCAGAATAACAACAACAACAACAACAACAACCCCAATAACAACAACAACAATAATAACAACAACAACCCTCTAGGTTTTGATATGCTCACCAGATTTCTGCGTTTGAGGCCAGCTAAGTTCTCGGGGACAACTGATCCCATGGTAGCCAATGATTGGCTACGTTCCGTGAACAAGGACTTAGTGACCGTGGGCTGCACGGATGCTGAAAAGGTCAGGTTCGCAACGCATCTGTTGGAAGGACCAGCCGCCACATGGTGGGACAACTTCCAAATCACCACTCCTTTGGATGAGGTGACTTGGGCTATCTTTGAAGATGGCTTTCGCACTGCTCATATCTCAACAGGAATGATGAGTCTGAAAAAGAAGGAGTTTCACAACCTGAAGCAGCGCCACCGCAGCGTGGCTGAATACATAGAAGAGTTCAACAATCTGGCGCGCTATGCACCGAATGAGGTTGACACGGATGCCAAAAGAAAGGAAAAGTTTCTGGAAGGCCTGAATGATGAGTTAAACTTACAGTTGTCTGTGGCATATGTTCCAACTTATCAGTCTCTGTGTGACAAGGCTGCTATTTTGGAAAGTAAAATGAAGCAAGTCGAGAGTAGGAAGAGGAAACACTCCGACAAGCACAGCTCGGGATCGTCTCACAAACGATCTCACTATGATGACAGTGGAAGCTCAGGATCCCATAAGCATGGAAAATTCAACAAGCACCACAACCACAATCGTCATGACAACAAGCATCACCGCAGTCATGACAATGCAAAGTACAAGAACCACAAGAGTGGACATAAGAGCCACCACAGTGGGAATGGTAGTGGAAGTGGATGTCAGCCTGCAAAAAAAGACATCAGTCAGGTTGAGTGCTTCAAATGCAAGAAGCTGGGGCATTATGCCAATGAGTGCCCTGAGAAGAAAGTTGAAGGACCTAACAAGCCCAATCCTTTTCAGAAAGGACAGGTTAACCACATCAATGTGGAGGAGGTCTATGAGGAGCCTGATGCTGTTGCTGGTAAGTTCAGACTCAATTCCATTCCAGCATTTGTACTCATTATACTGGTGCATCTCATTCATTCATATCAAGAGCATTTGTTGAAAGAAATGAACTACCGGTAGAAACTATTGGGTGTCCAATAAAAGTAAGTTCTCCTGGTGGAGAAATGATAGTGAATTCAGGATGCCATGACCTAGTCATAGAATTTGGGAAGTATAAGTTTCCTGTTAACTTGATTATATTAAACTCCCAAGGTTTGGATGTCATTCTGGGAATGGATTGGATGGCTAAGTATGAAGGAGTACTAGATTGTGCTAATCGTACTGTTGCACTCACAACCCCAGAAGGAAAAAGAATAAAATTCAGGTCAAACTTTGAATCCAAAGGAAGTAAGCTGAATTCTCTTAAGGGGGTTAGCATGGACAGTGTGCCAGTTGTGTGTGAGTATCCGGATGTGTTTCCGGAAGAGTTGCCAGGAATGCCACCAGATAGAGATGTGGAATTTCTGATAGATTTGGTACCAGGATCGGGACCAATAGCCAAGAGACCATACAAAATGTCAGTTGATGAACTGAAAGAGCTCAAAAAGCAACTAGGAGAACAGTTGCAGAAAGGATTTATCCAACCAAGTTCTTCATCTTGGGGAGCCCCAGTATTGTTCATGGAGAAGAAAGATAGAAGCCAAAGGTTATGCATAGATTACCGTTCACTCAACGAGGTAACTATCAAGAACAAATATCCTTTGCCTAGAATGAATGACTTGTTTGATCAGCTAGAGGGAGCATGTGTGTTCTCGAAGATCGATCTCCGGTCAGGCTATTTTCAACTTAAGATAAGAGAACAAGGCATACCTAAAACAGCATTCACCACAAGGTATGGATTGTATGAGTATACCGTGATGCCTTTTGGCTTAACCAATGCTCCAGCCTACTTCATGAACATGATGAACAAAGTGTTCATGGAATTTCTTGACAAGTTCGTTGTCGTTTTCATCGATGACATCTTAGTCTACTCCAAGAGCAAAGAAGAACATGAAGGGCACTTACGCTTGATACTTGAGAAGTTAAGAGAGCATAAGCTTTATGCCAAATTCAGCAAGTGTGAGTTTTGGTTAGAGGAAGTTGGTTTTCTTGGTCATGTTATGACAAAAGATGGTGTAGCAGTTGATCCTGCTAAGGTTTCAGCTGTGACAGAATGGGAATCTCCAAAGAATGCGAAAGAAGTTCGTAGTTTCCTTGGCTTAGCAGGTTACTACAGAAGGTTCATAGAAAATTTCTCAAAGGTTGATAAGCCAATGACTGAATTGTTAAAGAAGGACAAGAAATTTGCCTGGTCTGAAGGTTGTGAAGTCAGCTTTCAAGAATTGAAGAAGAGACTTGTGACAGTACCGGTTCTATGTCTGCCAGATTTGGAAAAGGATTTCCAAGTATATTGTGATGCGTCACATCAAGGTTTGGGTGCCGTACTTATGCAAGACGGTAAAGTTGTGGCTTATGCCTCGAGACAACTCAAAACTCATGAAGTAAACTATCCTACTCATGATTTGGAGTTAGCCTCTGTCGTCCATGCACTCAAAACATGGAGACATTACCTTTTGGGAAAACGTTGTGAAGTGTTCACTGACCACAAAAGTTTAAAGTATATCTTCACCCAAAAGGAAATCAATATGAGACAAAGAAGATGGTTAGAGCTTATCAAGGATTATGACTTGAGTTTGCAATACCACCCCGGTAAAGCAAACGTTGTAGCAGATGCTCTAAGTCGTAAGGTATTTGTGAATGGCCTTACCAAAGGTGAATTGCCAGATGATTTGTGTAAGCAATTCAAAGAACTCAGATTGGAAATTGTGCCTGAAGGATATCTCATGTCTTTGGATGTTCAACCCACTTTGTTGGACAAGATTCGAGAAGCTCAGAAATCCGATAAGGAAATTGAAGAGATTAAGAAAAATATTGGTCTAGGGAAAGCTAAGAATTTCCATGAAGACGAACAGGGTACGTTATGGCATGGGAAACGTATCTGTGTTCCACAAGATCCGGAGTTACGGAAACTGATTTTACAAGAAGCACACAACTCTCCGTATTCTATCCATCCGGGTAACACCAAAATGTACATGGACATGAAAGAAAGATTTTGGTGGAACAATCTCAAGAGAGACATCGCCGAACATATTGCTTTGTGTGATGTGTGTAGTAGAGTAAAGGCGGAGCATCAGAAACCAGCCGGTTTGCTTCAACCACTACCTATTCCTGATTGGAAATGGGACAAGATTGGTATGGATTTTATCACCGGATTACCAAGGACCAGATCAGGATATGACTCCATATGGGTAGTAGTGGATCGCCTAACTAAAGTGGCACATTTCATACCCGTGAAGACAACCTATACAAGTGCAAAGTTAGCTAAAATCTACATGAGTAGAATTGTATGCCTTCACGGTGTGCCTAAGAGTATTGTATCCGATAGGGGAACCCAATTCACTTCCCATTTTTGGAGACAGCTACATGAGTCATTGGGAACGAGGTTGGAATTCAGTACTGCTTTTTCATCCTCAAACTGATGGACAAACAGAAAGGACTAACCAAATCCTTGAAGATATGTTGAGGGCATGTGCCCTAGATTATGGAGCAAGTTGGGATGAAAGTCTGCCTTACGCAGAATTTTCTTATAACAATAGCTATCAAGCCAGTATTGAGATGGCACCGTTTGAGTTTCTCTACGGAATAAAATGTACCACCCCATTGTTATGGAATGGTGTGGGAGAAAGACGTTTATTCGGGCCAGATCTTATCAAAGAAGCCGAAGAGAAGGTCAAATTGGTTAAAGACAGATTGAAGATAGCACAGTCCCGACAGAAAAGCTACGCAGATCCTAAGCGTAGAGAAGTCACATATGAAGTTGGTGATAGAGCCTACCTTAGAGTATCACCACTCCGTGGAGTGAAAAGATTCGGAGTCAAAGGAAAGTTGGCACCGAGATATGTTGGGCCATTCAAGATTCTAAGTCGCAAAGGAGAAGTTGCTTATGAAATTGAACTGCCAGCATCTCTATCAGCAGTCCATAATGTGTTTCATGTGAGTCAGCTTAAGAAATGTCACCCAGAAATGGAAGAATCTTCTTTGAAGGATACCATACCGTTGGAAGAAGTTCAACTAGAAAGTGATCTCACCTATGAGGAAAAGCCTATCAAGATTCTTGAGACAGCGGAAAGAGTCACGAGAACAAAGACTATCAAGTTTTGCAAAGTGCAATGGAATCATCATTCCGAAGAGGAAGCAACATGGGAAAGAGAAGATGATCTTCGGAAAGACCACCCTCACCTATTTGCTAGCCAATCCGAATCTCGAGGGCGAGATTCACCTTAAGGGGGTTAGATTTGTAACATCCCTAAAATCATGATTTCAAAGTTTTCATATCACTCATGCATGCATATAGATTTGAGATCATATTCAAACTCATTTCAGGAAAACAGAAGCACTTGATGCTATGATTTTATGTGAGCAGATTTAATTCAAATGGCCATCACCATTTGAAAGCTTGAAAGTTTAGGAACCTAGATGCTCATCTTCATTGTTGGATAGTTTGTGTGTAGAATTTGGACCAAAGTTTTCAACTTAGAAATAATTTCAAAACCCCTTTTTAAAACATTTTGCAAATCAGATGCAAAGTCTCTGATTATTTTAAATCCAAGCTTGACCCAGCCTATACAAAGTAACCCCATGGGTTTTGACCTATTTCTGAGACCAATTCACCACTACAAAACCTCAGAAAGATTTGAATTCAAATTAAAATTGAAACCATTTGAAAACCTATTCAGAAAATCGAAATAGAAAAAGGAAAGGAGTAAACAAAAGAAAAAGGCCGCGCGCCAGGGATCTAGCCCAGCAACGAATCAAGCCCAACAAGCCCACCCGGGGCATTTCCTTTCTTCTCTCACGCGCGAGCGCACTCCTTCAGACACTGACAGCCAGACCCCACGCCCCCTCTGTCTATTTCACCGACCAGCGGGCCCCGTCCACGTCGTCTTCGTCTTCCCCCTGATTCCGCGCATGATCTCCGTCGCTGGCCGTTGTAGCACTGATACCGCGAGCTTAATTAGCATTGATGCGATGAGCGTTTCCTGTCGAGCCTCGGGCTATAAGATCTCCCCCTCCTCGCGACCATTTCCCCCCAATCAATTTTGCCTTCACGCCACCAGGCTGCCCACGACTCGCACGACTCCGCCGCTGTTCCGACGGCTGCGCCGGCGAATTCCGGTGAGTTCCGAGCTCCCCTCTGCCTCTCATTCATGCTATCTTGTTCAGTGAGTCTCTGCGCACCTACTGACACACCCCATTTGCCTCCGCATGAACCGTAGCTCCAGCAACGTCGACGACTGGCCGCCACCGTCTTCGGTTTCAACTCCGACGACCTCCAGTGGTAAGTCCAGACCGCCCCAAGCTTTCTCCTTCACACATACATCTCCTCCATGATCTCCTGCATCTGACCACGCCCTTTGTTTGCCTCCTAGTGATCGACAACCTCGCCAACGACGACGACTGACCGTGCCGACGTCTGTCTCTACTCCGACGAGCAATCATCGCCGTATCTGCGCGCCCCTGGACAAACCAGAGCCACCTCGAGCCTCAGCACGCCACCGCGGTCCTGGTAAGCGCCTTCTTGCTTCCCCGGACGACCTAGAGCGCCGGCGCCACCGTAGTCAGACGCGCCGCCGCCGGTCAACGCCGCTAGCGCCGCCCGTTTCTAGTTAATAGATTGTAGCCGTCAGATCTGGATCCTACGCGTAGAAACAGTTCACTTAACGAAGGGGTATGGACAGATCTGAGCCGCGCAACGTTAGTTAGATCCAACGGCGCAGGAGGGTGATCCGGTGCGAACCGGTACGCACCAGTTATAACGCGACGCGTGTCTAGGGTTAGTTCAAAAACAGAATTCAAAATCAGATTTGGATCAAATTTTCAATTGGCTATAACTTTTGATTCCCACGTTGGAATTTTGCAAACTTTATACCGTTGGATTCAGTGAGTCAAGACCTTTCTGAATATCCAATGTGTTTAACAAATAGTAACTGTTAAAATGACCTTATATACAGAAACATGTTTAGGACCAATTTGAGTATAGTTTTAGTTTAGCAAATTGTTTTAGGGCTAAATAAGTTCAGTTAGCAAACTTTGTGACTTGTTATGATTATGTATCATGCACTTGCTTGGTAGAGTTTTCAAATTCATCACTTAGTAATTCTTGCATGCATGCATTCATATTTTTGATTGTATATAATTGTGTGTAATTGTATGCTATAATTTTTGTGTAGATTTTGCTAGTGACTGTGATTGTGAAGAGTGCTACTCTCCCCATTACCAAGGCAAGTGATATTTCATGAATATTTCATTCCTATATTTTGTACTAGCATTAGATATTTTGCTAAGTCTTGCATGCTACTCTTGCCAAATAAAAGATTGGGAAATCCTATGTAGATAGAATGGTAGAATTGCTAGGAATTTTTCCTAGGTTAAGTTACCATGCCATGCTTAGCCTAGCTACTAGCAAACAAGGGTTGGTATAATCTATTCATGCTATAATGACTATATTTCTAAGTCATGAGACTTATGTTTTCTTAATAAAACCACTAAGTCAATAAACCTCCTGGGTGGAATGGAAAGATTGGTTTATGTTGAGTGGTTACACAAGGCCATGGATTTGGCTTGTGTATCACACTTGTGGTATGCCACCCAGGCACAAAGGGATTTGGAGGCCAAGTGTTGAGAAAGCTTACAGTGCAACCACTTGGCAATATGGGCTCTGCCTTGATCATATAAGTTGCTAGAACTTAGTCATTTGGACAGTTGGTGGTAGTGGGATGGTAGGTTGGAACGCGTCCATTTGGCTAAGGGAAGGCTTCTGAAAGGTCCTGTCTTGGGAAACCAAGTCTGGTGGGGAAAGTGCACAACCTCTGCAGATGGAAAAATCTAAGTACTTAGCCAAGTCCATGGCAATGGACAACTTGAGCATCAAGACATGGAAGCTACAAGAATCTCATCACTCCAACTTCTAAGTAAAACTTGTGGGTGAACAAGGGTGAAGGACCCCAATGTCTATTGGTGGTTTCTTGGGAAAGTTTTGACAAAGAAAAACTTAGCAATTTCAACTAATAGGAAAAACCTATTTTCAAGCAAAGCAAGCCAAGCTACACTTAGCCAAAATGCATATAGAAATATAGTCCACTTAAAATTTACTAAGGTATCACTTGCCAATACTATTCCAAAGTATTGACCCACTATGGCTGTAACTTGTGATGTTGCAGGTTACTCCGATGATGAGTAGGAGTCATGAGTCTACACTCAACATGCTTGCCTGTGGCACATGAAGATGAGGACTTGTGTTTATTTACTTATTCCATAAACTCTTGTATTAGGCCTTTGGCCCTGAGTTGTAAAAGACTATGTTTTATCTCTGGAATGAATGTAATAAACGACCTTTGTATCTGTGTACTTCATCTTAAACTGTGGATGCTAGCATTGATCCAGGGACTAGCATTGCAATCACAGGGATCCTTTCCTTTACAAAGGAGGGATCTTACAAGTGCTCCCTCTAACTTGAAGTCATGTTTAAAGACTTTATTAGTAAACAAACCACTTTCAACAAGGTTGTGGAGGAAAATCTTTTGAATGTTGAGAAACATATTTCCTCTTTGTCTGAAGCACAGTCCTCTTTGATTAATAAAATGGCTGCTAAACCTAAAACCTTGGAAAGTACGTTTGCTGCTACTCATGCCATACAAGTCACTATTGATGAAAATGTTAGACTGTTAGCTCAACTACATGCTAAGTGGGAAAGAGAAGCTGAAATTGCTAGAAACAATAGTGTGTGCACTATCACCACCACCAATATGGATTCCACTAAACCACAAGAAGTCCCTATTCCTCCTACCACAAAGCCTAAACCCAATGATTCTATTACCAGTGATTCTAAGTTTGATTTTGATCCTGATGGTTGCAATATTTCTGAAGTGATCATGTTCCTACAAAAGCTTGCTAGAAGTCCAGATGCTAGTGATATGAATGTAGCTTTCACCAAACACATTACAGATGCTCTTATTAAAATTAAGGAAGAAAAGTTGAAACACAAAGCCTCTATTCCTAGGAAAGTAGAATATAGTTGGGAACCCATCATTAATATGCAAGTGAATGACTTTGATCTCAAAGCTTCATGTGACCTTGGTTCTGGGGTCTCTCTTATGCCTAGAAAGATTTATGAAATGCTTGACTTGCCACCTTTGGAAGATTGCTATTTAGATATCCCACTTGATGATAATGCTAAGAAGAAACTCATGGGGAGTGTTAATGATGTTCTTATTATGGTAAACAATTCTTATATCCCTGTTGATTTCTATGTTTTGGATGTTGAATACAATGCTTCTTGTCCTATTACTTTGGGAAGACCTTTTCTTAGAAATGTTGGTGCCATCATTGATATGAAAGAAGGCACCATTAAATATCAATTTCCATTCAATAAAGGTATTGAACACTTCCCTATGAGGAGAGAGAATTTGCTTTTTGCTCCTCCTTTGAAAGCAAGGTTTGATGTTAATGCTTCCTCATTTGAAAATACTTGATTCTTGCTTCTTGTGCCTAAGTTAAAGGCATTAAAGAAAAGTACTTCTTGGGAGATAAACCAATAGTTTTCTTGAGTATTCGAAGTTACTACTTCTGTAATAACCTCTCCTTATCCGTTTTATTTGCTTTTTGTGCCAAGAATAACCTCTAATGAGAGGGAAGTAAAGATTTGGGGAGTTGCTGTCCCGAAACAGATTTTTGTACTCCACCATAAAAAATAGTTTAAAATCTGTGTAAGTCGGATTGATCTTTAATTTTCTGAATAAATCCCCCAGGTTGTTAGCTAACTTTTGTTAGTTGAACACTTTTTTATTTGAGCAATAGAAGGTCTTCAAAAAAATCGGTTTCTACCTGCTGGTCTGTTTTGACAGATTTCTGCCATTATTTGCATTTGCTTCTTATTGATTCCTTTTTGGGTTCTTTTTGGGAAATTGAGCTTTTTGAGGGAATTGCTAAAATATCTTGTGTCTTTAGTGAAAGTTTTGCTGTTTTTAAACTAAACCAAAAGGTCTATTATCTTTTGAATACACTAACGTTGCTAATGAAGATTTGTGTGAAGTTTTGTATGAAGGAAAAAATTTAGGTGTAGAGGAAAAATGATATAATGAGATGAAGAATGGACAAAATCTCAAGCTTGGTGATGCCACCCCGTGTCACCCCAAGAAATATTCAAGAGGTACAAGCGTCAAAGCTTGGGGATGCCCAAGGCATCACCTTCTTCATCAATAAAAATCTCAGGTCTTTCTAGACACTTTGTTTTTATTGTTTCATGCATAGTTGTGTTGTTCTTGGAGCGTATTAGTTTTCTTTTTTGGTTTTTGTTTGCTTAGTTTGCTTGAATAAAGTAGTTTGGACCCCTGTTCTCTCTGTGTTGCTTCAAATAAGTTGATTGGTGTAGGAGAGGAGTAGTAAGTTCTTGCTTTAGTAGTACAAGAGGAGCTTGCTTTGACTGTGACTTAGACTTTATCATGCCATGCTAGATGCTGTTTTGACCTTAGGCTTAGTGATTATTGCTGTAGCGTGACTTGTTCCAAAAAATCAGGATTGCTTAATGTGCCTTGAAAGAATCATGTGTTGTTTTAGCATACAAAAGCATAGTATTGTGGTATTCTCCTTTGATGCTTTGTTTGGGTTGACTTGGCACATGCTCACACCATGTTATGACTATGAACCAGTCACCATAGCCTCTATGATCATTTAGTTTTTGACTTGTAGTACCACTTTATGTTTTGATTAGTAATGTTTTGTCGCTCTGCATGATTATGGCCATTATTACTCTCTTAGTTGGTCGCTCCCAGTCTTTGGCTAGCCTCCACTTGTATGAGTAAGCTCTACTCATGCATCCAACTCCCGAGAAACCAAGTTATTCCAAAGTGTCCACTATAAATTCCTATGCATGGTGTGTTACACCATCCCAAGTATATTCTTGTTTCATCTATCTTCCAATTAAAAAGTCACTTTGTTATGTGAAACTTAGTGATTAAAGATCTCATAAACTTGATGGCACACTTTATTTTTCTTGCCCCTAAATAAACTTGAACCATTGTATCATCTATGTTGTATATGCTTGCACTTATACATTGGGATTAGCAGAACCATGCTGGCATGGGGAACACTTTCAACATTGCACTTGTACATTGTACCCAGTTGATATCATGCTCTTTTGTTTAAGGATGCCGTCGATGTGAAATGAAAGGGGAGCTTGTAAGTCCATGGAGTTATGTATGTGTGTTAGAGAAACGCCTAGGCCGCTAGCCTAATCTTGGTGGAAACTTGCAGCATCACCATAGTGAGCAATCAATGAAGCATTCTTCTTATAAAAAAGAGAGATAGAGATTGAGAAAAAGAAAGAAAAAAGACATATTGAAAAGAGGAAATAGATAAAAATGCACCATTTTTCCATGGTAAATAAGAAGATTGCTGAGATGCTCATTGTCTGCTTGCCTTGTCATTTTGATTATGGGATAGCTCCTGTATCATGTGCAAGGGATACCCCGTTGGCGGTTCTCTATGATACACATGTACTTACTATGACAAGAACTTACCGGTGACTAAAGTTGAATAGCATGAGGAGCGTCCCTCGTATTCAAGGAACATGAGATTGCCAACTTATACTTTGTCAAGCATATACTCCATAGTTTGTTCACTTTAACCTTAATCACTTCAAGATGCTTATGATAAGGGCAATGAGAGCTGAAAGCTAACAAGTACCATAATTTTTGGAAGCTCTTTATGAGACTTGAAATCCCTGCTTCCTTATATGAAGGGTCTTTCTTCCACCATTATGTTGAGTATCCACCTTCTATCCTTAGGCACCAATTAAGAGAGCATAGTTGCCATTCTTAGTTCTATGTGCATTATCCCAAAACTTATTGGTTGATTCATATTGTTGATATTGCTTGCTCATGAACTATTTGTATCTAATCACTCTTATGAACTTTGAAGGCGTCCGATGCATTTATTTGCTACTCCATGAGGGACAAGATGAATGCCACTATGCTATGTTTTCTATATGTGAAACAAACAAACGTCTTTCAATACATTGTTATTCATGATCTTTGTTTGTAACCTTTCATGTTGCATGCATAGTTACTTTTTCTTACTATTAGAACTTCTTATTTCATGCTCATGTTTAGAGTTCTTTGATCCCAGCTTTCAATGCTTGCAAATGGTTTGATCTTGATTTTGATGGTGCATGTCACCTCAAAAATTATTCTTTTTATCACTTACCTACTTGAGGATGAGCATGAGTTAAGCTTGGGGATGCTTGATACGTCGTAAACGTATCTATAATTTTTTATGTTCCATGCTTGTTTAGTATCTACTTTGTTTTGCTTTGTCTACATTTTGAGGTATTTTTATATGTTTTCTAGGACTAACCTATTAACAAGATGCCATAGTGCCAGTTGCCCGTTTTCTTCTGTTTTTGGTTCCAGAAAAGTGAGAAAATCAATATTCTCGGAATTGGACAGGACAAAAGCCAAAGTCAATATTTTACAGTGGGGAACACGGATCCAGAATACGAGACGGAGGGGAGCCACTAGGGGGCCACACCCCCTGGCCGCATGGCCAGGCCTAGCCCACGCCTAGGGGCGGTGCGGCCACTCTAGGTGCCCCCCTACCTCGCCTCTTCTCCTATAAGACGCCCTCGATACCAAAACCCTAAGTACCCAATCAATCTTCCACGAAACAGTCCTAGCCGCCGCCACCATCGTCCCTAGACCGGGGAGGATCTGAAGCTCTTCTTGGCACCCTGCTGGAAGGGAGAGATCATCCCGGAGGCCTTCTTCATCACCATGCCAGCCTCTGGTATGATGTGTGAGTGGTTCCACCTTGGACTACGGGTCCATGTAGTTGCTAGATGGTTGTTTCTCCTCCTTTCTGCTACCATGTTTAGATCTTGTGAGCTCCGTTCATGATCAAGATCATCTATTTGTAATCATGCATGTTGTGTTTGCGTGGATCCGATGGATATTGAGATTACTATGTCAGATTAGTTAATGATTCTATCTTATTGATTCTATCATGTCTGTGTTGTTTTTGTTCTTGCATGCTCTCCGTTTCTAGTAGCTATCTTGTCCAAGTAGATGCTAGTGACTCCAAGAGGGAGTATTTATGCTCGATAGTGGGTTCATGCCTCTATTTAATCTGGGGAAGTGACAAAAATCTCTAAGGTTGTAGATATGCTGTTGCTACTATGGAGAAAACAACGATCTCTTGTTCATGGAACAAGTGGATTGTTTACCTTACACAATTTGCTTAAAGCAATTATCCGTTGCTTGTAACTTAATACTGGAGGGGGTTCGGATGATAACCTGAAGGTGGATTACTAGTCATAGATGCAGTTGGATGGCGGTCTATGTATCTTTTTGTATTGCCCAATCAAATCTCATTGGATCATGAATGTCTAGTATTGCATTGTTATGCCTTGCTCTGTCCTGTCAATTGCCCCGCTGTAATTTGTTTACCCTGCATGCCATGTTGTTTATCTTAAGGAGAACACCTCTAGTGAAATATGGACCCTGGTCCAATATTTACCATTGATACATATTCCACTGTTACTGTTTACTTTCTGCAAACCACTATTACCTTCCACACCATACAGTTAATCCTTTGTTTTTAGCAAACCAGTGAGATTGACAACCTCACTGTTCGTTGGCGCAAAGTCTTGAGTTTATCTTGTGAAAGTTTCCAGTTGCTAGCAACACCTTTGAGTCGTTTCCTTCCTCCTACTGGTTCGATAACCTTGGTTTCTTACTGAGGAAAAAACTTGCTGCTGTACTCATCATACCTTCCTCTTGGGGTCTCCCAATGAAGCTCTACAGTTATATGAGCCGCATCACTTAGCCATCATACTGGTTTTTATGCTTGACCTTTCATGAGACGCAAGACTCGCATCACAGAACCATGCTCTTAGGTGATGATTCCTAATGGCACCTTCCAGAACCCAAGGGAAAATCGCCATCTTTGAGTGCCGAAAATTCATTGCTCCAGAATCCACATAAAAACAACAGAAAATGTGTAGACCAGAAAACTTAAGCTAACGCCCATAGGCGGAATTTTCACAAGTGCAAATGCAAAGCTTGTGCATAAAGGGTTTTACATGATTAAAAAATGAACACTAAAGGAGGTAAAAGACTCAGGAATATGAGTGAATCAAAAGCTTTATTTCATTGATCATATATATAAAGGTACATAGTATATATGAAAATATGCTAAGTGTAAAAGGGACATAGTTGTGCTATGTTCCATGGCTGATCATTCTCCGGATAAGCATCATCGGGGTCACATCTTTGCCCTTGCGATCTTATCCTGGCCTATCTTTCAACTCATGAATATTTACAAGGTAATAAGAACCATTGAGCAGCGCTTTGCTTATGACAAACAGTCCTTCCCATGGCGGGGACAGTTTGTGTGACTGTTTCTTCTTAAGTCGGAGCATTAGATCCCCCTATTTAAATGAGCGATGCTTAACTCGGTGACTATGGTAGCTGCGTAACTTCTGCTGGTAGATGGCGGACTTCTGGGTTGCTAGAACGTGTTGTTCCCCGAGCAGGTCTACAGATAAGCGTCTAGATTCTTCAGCGTCATCCTCATCGTAGGCGTTGACTCTCGGTGCATTGTGGAGTATGTCGGATGGGAGAACTGCTTATGCTCCATAGACCATGAAGAAAGGGGTGTAGCCGGTAAATTTGTTGGGAGTTGTTCGTAAACTCCACAGGACATATGGTAACTCTTCCGCCCAGGCTCCAGCTGCTCTATGTAGCAGTGCCTCTAAGCGTGGCTTAATTCCCTCCAGAATTAGTCCATTGGCCCTATCAACCTTAAAATTATATTGTGGATGTGCCACATATGCTAGGTCAAGGAGGATGCCTTTGTCATGACTGTAAGCCTCGACTTATCCGAGTGACAAGTTGCTTCCATTGTCGGTGATGATGCTATGTGATATACAAATCTCACTACTAGATCCCGGACAAATTTAAGGGTTGTTGCCCCATCGAGCTTTCTAATGGGTTTAGTGTAACACCCCAGTTTTAGCTAATGATTAATTAGGGTTTTGATTGCGCATTCATGAGCATCTTATCTTAAATTGTGCATTAAAGAAATAAATCAAACCCTAAAACCCTAGTTTCCCTCTCTCCTTGAAAACAATTCAAAGAGGTTTTGAATTTTGAAAATACAAAATTATTGGAGCCCAAATAGTGTCAGAGGGCTCCAAAATATTTTACTGATTTTATAAAAGCTTCTGGTATTTTTGAAATACCCAAAATAGTTTACAAATTGAAAATACAAAAGAAAATACAAAACAGATTTGGAAAACAGAAAAAGGAAAAGGTTTTACAGAAAAAAGAGTAGCAGAAGCCAAACAGGCCGAGCCCATCCCTCTCTTCTCCCTCTTTGCCTCCTAGTGCTACTCCCTGCGGACCATCCTCGGCCCAGCTGCAGCCCACCCAGCCCGTACCTCTTTGTCGTGCTTCTTCTTTCTTCTTCCTCCCAACAAACTGAAGTAGCTACGTGTGCCGCGTGTTATCGTCGATCTTCCTCGCATTGTGATACTCGCCGCCGCCGAAGAGCTCAGGGATAAGAACAAGCGCGTCGTCCTCTCTCTCCCCATACCCATCTCACTCTCTCTCGTGCTCCCTCATGTTTTCCCTCTCTGGCCGAAACCCTACCCCGCAGGTGCCGTGCTGCCACGTCGTTTCCGGCCACCCCTCGCCGTTCTGAGGCCACCATCAGCTACGCCTCGCCTCTGTGATCCACCCCGTCAATGGAATCAACCCCGCATGCCTCCAATCGTCGCCAAGGTCATCGTATTCCCCGAGCCCGACGTGCACCGCCGTCTGCCTCACCATCGCTCCGGGCTCCGCCTCGCCTCACCGTCTCCACCAACAGCCTTGTGGTGAGCTCCTGGTTCAAAAGAACCTCTCCACTGCCTCTCTCCCTCTCTGTATCACCGTCACCGTGACTACCTGCCGACGCCGTCGCTGCTCCTCGCCGTGCCGCCATCCCCGGTGACCATTTCCTAGCGGGGCCGCCACTCGTTGAGCTGCTTCAAACACACCCTCTCCCGCTATCTCGTGTGCACCCAGTCGCCGTCCCCGTCGCTGATCTATGGCTCACCGCCGTGTTGATGTCATGCCAACATCAGCACGGCGTCATCAGCGCGCGAGTCAGCGCAGTCAAACCCGCTATGGGTCCCTTTTGCTCACATGGCTGCTGATGTGGCCCAGGGCCCATCAGTCAGTCACTGTGGGTAGACTCTGGCTCGGTGTAAAAATAGTTTTAATAATTATAGAAATTGTTATAATCTTGTAAATTTAATATCTAATTATTTATAAGTCAAAAAAATATGTATAATATATCAAAATGTTCAGAAAAATGAGAACAATCTATCTAAGCTATAATCATGCATTGTTAATCAACTTACATAACAAGTTTAATTAGAAGAACAAACCAACCCCTCTCATATACATCCGGAGTTTTCATGAGTTAGGGTTTGTACCCCTCGGAACCCCGATTAAACTACCGAGCATGTTTTAGGCTTACTTTTCAATACAATTTAACTTGTCATATCATCATCCTTGTTTGAGCATTGCATCGATGCCATGTGTTGATTGTTTCCCTCCCTTTCCGGTGTTTGGTTCTTCCTGGTAGACTACGATATCGAGATCGAGATCAACACCGTCGAAGCTCGAAGACAAATACTTGACCAAGTGTAACCAAGTCAAGTACATGGCCTTTGAAGATATGTTTATCTGTTATCAACTGGCAAAGGCAAGCATAGCCCCACCATGATATAATCCTATGATTTCGAAAGCATTTCAATTATTTCCATGTTGCATACGATTCTACTATGGTCTTTTGTCGATAGATAGAGTATCCTATCTATTGCATTACTCCCTTTGATCTTATATTACCTTATCCACTTCTCCTAGCATAACTAGGTTTGTCTTGTGTGCACTGCTAGAGCTTATATCTGTATCCTGCTTAGCCATGCATAGCTGTTGAGTCTGGTTCATCCAGTTGATGTATCAGATGCAGAGAATCTAGTATGATAGGAGAACGTGATGAGATGAGATCAGAGAAGATATGAGACTAACCATGCTAAGGCTTCTATGGGAGGCCACGGTGGGATGTGTTAGTCCCATGCTCGCCACCACTAGGACCTGAGTTCTTGCCTTTGGAACCGAGACGAGCATACAGCCACACGGGGCTTGGGAACCCCTCGCCAGATTAACTTGCCTAGTAGATTCCATGAGTCACATAGTTCGGGGGTTCCATTCGACATGAATTCTGGATTTTCTCGAAGGCGGTGAAGGAGGTGCATTCATAACAGGTAGGTAAGCGTGGACGGGGTTGCTTGGGGTCAATGGAGCCCCTGCTGAACCAACCTCGCCTCACATCTTTAAGGACCAGCTTTGGGATTTGACCCGTTACAGTGGAACCGTCCTTATTGCGTGACTCATGGTCTCGGCGAAAGCAAGGTAAAGGTCGTGGCCAACCACCCTTTGCCAGCCTTCCAAGGAAGAGGGATAATAGCTTGGCATTAAGAGTCGGTTGGTACGTGTGGGTAAAGTTGTACACCCCTGTCGGGTTAAATCTTTTCAAAAAGTCGTGTTCACGGTTATGAACGCTTGGTGACCAGATTCTAAGATCATAGAGAACTATAACCTAATCGTAAAACTTGGCAGATAACCGTGTCATTAAGGATGCTTCCTCATGGGTACGAGGGGGTGATCCTAGTTGTAGATGATGATGATTTGGTGGATATCTAAAGATGATGATCAATATTTCAGAGATGTCGCTCTCTTATCCCCTTTTAAAATACTCTGATTAGACGATATTCTTCTCTCTCTCTCTTGTTTTATAAACAAAGATGGCTTTATGCAAAACAACTCCACCAGCAATAAGTCTTGCGGAGTACACCCTGTACTCACCCTTGCTTTGTTGATACTTTTGGAAGAGTAAGTGTTCCCCCCCTGAAGACGAGTTCCGTACTACATCGACACCGATGAGTAGCTTGGGGTTCCCGGCCGGCAGCCTGGAATCTATGGGCTAGGACGTCATCGTTATGCTTCAGGCCTCTTAGGCCATTTGTTAAGTTTGCTATAATTAATAGCATAATTTGCCTTCCGCTGTTTGATGGTTGTGGTCAGTGACCTCTGTTTGTAATATTTTGGTTCTCTGCTCAGTTATGAGCTTGCTGTAATAATTTTTGTGTCGTAGGGTCACTGATGTGTTACCGATTCTTCACCGGATATCCTCGAGATCATGGTTAAGCTTATGTCAGACACAGGTCTGGGATTTGTTTAGCCCTGATCCCGGGTGTGTCACATGTTTTGGTATCAGAGCAGTACCGACCGTAGGAAAACCTTGCTATTGGTCGATGTTGAGTCTAGTGTTTGTGAAGACTATTTTAAAGCTGAAAAGTATTTGCAAAAACTCTAGTATGCTTCTTTTTCTCCTTATCAAGTTTCGCTCTAATTCTGGATTATCTTATCTGGTGTTGATTTTGGAAAAGTTTTGATATCTCCTCTAGTCTTTCAAAGCTTAGGTGCCTTTTTGGGCATGTCATTTCTAAGCCAGTTGACCTAGTGCTGAGTTCTCTAGAGTTGTGTGTGTTATGAATTCCTTGTTCCCCTATCTCTATTTCTTCTGAGAGATTACTTTCCATCACGATCTCTCTGTTTTATGGATCCTACAATATAATGATTCACAATGTTCTTTTCTAGGCTTCGAGGTCTCCTTTCGCCTCGTGTGCCTCCTTTTTGTTTGTTTGGTACTTCAGAAGATGTTTCTTCTTTTGAAAGCTACCCCGTGATTGCTATCTTGTAGTGTATGCTAAGTCACTAAAGTAGTAGTTGTTTCTTTATATGGGTTTTAACCCTTTCACTTGATCCTAAGATCCCAGATTGTGCTGGATTCTAGTGTTGTGAATCTTGTACATGAAGCTGATCTTTAACCCAAGATCCATTCCTTGACCCCTGTCGTTAATGTTCACACATTACTTCAGGATGGCTAGTACCTTCTAGTATAGCCTTCAAGCATGTGGATATTGTCCCAGTTGAATAGTGACGATAAAGGACTTCCCCTACCACATGCTATGGCAGATGTTCTTTAATGGAACTAAATAGATCACGAAAAAAGTACTCCTCGAGAGTCTCACATCTATATTTGTGATTTTGCCACACCTCTCACCTCTTCTATGCATTGGTTTTTGGAAGATTGTTGACTTATGCATCCACATCTCAGGATTCTATCCTGAGCATGTTCTTCCTCCCTTGTTGTTTTATGACCTCTGTCTACCAGTTTGTAGCCAAGTAGTACATGTGCATTGGTGTATTTTGATGCAAGATACTCTTATGGTCTGTCAAGACAAACCATTTCGGGATGTCAGGAGAAACAAACTCCCGTACCTCGTCATATCTAGGACCAGGTCAAAGTGTTGTAATCCGCAGATCAAGATGCATTGACGAACTTCTATCTGTTCTACCATAAGGTATCACACTCTTTTATACTAAGAGGTCGTGCTAAGTTTTATGAACCCTTAATGAAGTGATACTCCCAAACATATTTACCCACCATTCTTCGAGCTTTCTTGCTCGTAAGTAATGCGTGTGTGTAGTAATGTGGCTATCTGAAATTCTTAGCAATTATTATTGCTTTGAGCTCTAAGGACATTTGAGGCATTCTTAGCGTGATTGGTTAACCCTGTCACTAAGCAAAGGATGATCGTGCTACCAAGTCTGTTATTCTGGTACACTCTCTTCGGTCAAAGAGTTAGGTTCATGACGAAGCTCTAAAACTATGTCCTCTTGCCTTACAAAGCAAGTTTTCTCTTGAGCTAACTGACATATCGGTGGTTTGTGATATTCTAGTTGTCTACTAGAAGTGTTGCCTTGTTGCCACATGACTGTGATGTACAGTTCTTGAGCAAGCGATTTCTCTGAACTGCTCTTTCCTCTAAGAATCCGTACTGGATACCCCTGAACTAGTTGGTTGAGCTTAAACAACAACTTGGAGAGTTGTAAGACAAAAGTTCTACCCGACTATGTTCCTTCGTAAAGGGGTGTCTAGTTCTGTTTCTGCTGAAGAAAGATAGTAATTCCTTTTTGGATATATTATTTCCCCTCTCTTGATTTGATTTGGGTTATCGTCAAATAAAACTCAGTTCCAAGGACTATCTTGTGGTGTTTCTTCTTATGATGTTTCACGTGATTACATCTTCATGTCTTTGGTCTGACCAACAGTTATGCTTTGTTCATGCGACATATGAGTCCATCTTCTTGGATTGTCTCGATAAGTTTATTGTTGACCCATCAATGAAATCCTTATCTTCTCCATGCTTGACAAGATTCATATGGAACAATTGACATTAATGTTGGAAACTTTCGAGAACCATCCTCGAGTCATCTCGAAGTATGTGTTCTGGATGTTAGAAGTAACCTTCTCAGATTCACTTGCAAATGTTGAAAGATGTCACCGTGGATTCGAGTAGAGTTATATCCATTCCTTAAGGACGCATGTGTGTTTTATTGTCAGCATCTCATGTGTATGCAGTTGTCTTTCGACAAGATGCTAAATACCTGAGTCTAGCGAACTAGCTCATCTTTTGGAGCTTGGCACTGTAGTCCATATCTCGAGAATCTAGTAACTTTACCTTTGTGGTAAATGTTGCAAACTTTCTACTCGAACATGCTGAGTCTGAAGTATCAATTCACTAAACCAAAGCTGAATCTCAAGCAACAATGATGGTTGGTGCACCTCAAGGTTTTGACATAGGTCTCTTTGTAAATCTGGCAAGATTGATGTAATGGTTGACACACTTAGCCGGAAAGACCACTTGTCATATTCTCTTAATTCAGCAATAACAACCACTCTTCATAAGGCTTCTTCTATGATTTATTATAGGAGTTGTGCTTATGGTCTCCTTTGTCTCCGAAGTCCGACCTTTCACTCGATGTTTGATTTCTCGAACATCAAGGAGAACATTTAAAGTAGTGTTGCTAAATGTCTCTCGGTCGATCCTCCAGACCCTTTTCTGTTGGCAAGCATATTGTTGTGCCAAGAAATTGAAGTCTGAGAAATGAAGTTTCTTTTTATCGTGTCATCAAGAATCTTCTTACCAATTCATCTCAGTGGTGTAAAGTGATATCACGATCTTTGTCAAAGATTTCGATATATCTGGATGAATAAAGAGTTTCCTTCGTTTTCTCAACCATGTTTTAAGAGTGACTATGATTTTGGTAATATATGGTTTATTTTACTACATGTTCCATGTGAATTTTATGAGTCCTCTCCACCAAAACACTTTTCTGTCTTAAGCCTTCTGTTGAATAAAAGAGTGACCCTTTTGTGTCAAAAGTAGTTCAACATCTTGGTTTTGTTGATCCATATCTCTGCAACCCGAAACCTCTACTTAAGCTGTGTAGTAGAGGTTCCCTCTCGAAGTCTGTGGTCATGTTCTTTCTGTTGAAACCTCCCTTCTTAGAAGCTTATATCTTCTGTGAGCTCCATGGTCTCAATCCTTATGAAGACCATCTATCTAACAACTTGAAACCATCTCCTCTTGTTACCTCTGTTACCTTGACGTGTTTCATGTTCGTCATCTCAGAGTTGTTCTGAACACTCCATCTGTGAGTTGACCATGAGATACTCTGTGTGTTTTTTAGTGTGTTCCCTCTTATCTCTAGAGTGGCCTTGTTTCTCTCTCTCTCTCTATATCTTTTCCTACCTTAGGAATCTCGGGTCGAGATTCTCGTAAGGGGGATAGAGCTGTAACACCCCAGTTTTAGCTAATGATTAATTAGGGTTTTGATTGCGCATTCATGAGCATCCTATCTTAAATTGTGCATTAAAGAAATAAATCAAACCCTAAAACCTTAGTTTCCCTCTCTCCTTGAAAACAATTCAAAGAGGTTTTGAATTTTGAAAATCAAAATTATTGGAGCCCAAATAGTGTTAGAGGGCCCCATATTTTACTGATTTTATAAAAGCTTCTGGTATTTTTGAAATACCCCAAACAGTTTACAAATTGAAAATACAAAAGAAAATACAAAACAGACTTAGAAAAGAGAAAAAGGAAAAGGTTTTACAGAAAAAAGAGTAGCAGCAGCCAAACAGGCCAAGCACATCCCTCTCTTATCCCTCTTTGCCTCCCAGCGCTACTCCCCGCGGCCCATGCTTGGCCCAACTGCAGCCCACTCAGCCCGTACCTCTTCGATGTGCTTCTTCTTTCTTCTTCCTCCCGACGAGATGAAGCAGCTGCTTGTGCCGCGCGTTGTCGTCGATCTTCCTCGCATTGCAATACTCGCCGCCATCGAAGAGCTTAGGGATAAGTGTAAGATCCCTCCTTTATAAAGGAAAAAGGATCCTTGTGATTGCAATGCTAGTCCCTGGATCAATGCTAGCATCCACAGTTTAAGATGAAGTACACAGATACAAAGGTCTTTATTACAGCCATTCCAGAGATAAACATAGTATTTACAACTTCAAGGCCACAGGCCTAGTAAAATAGTTTGAGTAAGTAAATAAATAAAAGTCTTCATCTTCATGTGCCATAGGCAAACATGTTGAGTGTAGACTCATGACACCTAATCCTCATCAGAGTAACCTGCAACATCACAAGTTATAGCCACAGTGGATCAATACTTTGGAATAGTATTGGCAAGTGATACCTTAGTAAAATTTTAAGTGGACTAGATACTATATGCAATTTGGCTAAGTGTAGCTTGGCTTGCTTTGCTCAAAATAGATTTTGCCTATTAGTTGAAATCACTAAGTTTTTCTTTGTCAAAACTTTTCCCAAGGAACCACCAATAGACATTGAGGTCCTTCACCCTTGTTCACCCACAAATTTTACTTAGAAATTGGGATGAGGAGATTCTTGATAGCTTCCATGTCTTGATGCTCAAGTTGTCCACTACCATGGACTTGGCTAAGTACTTAGATTTTTCCATCTGCAGAGGTTGTGAACTTTCCCCACCAGACTTGGTTTCACCAAGACAGGACCTTTCAGAAGCCTTCCCTTAGACCAAATGGACACGCTCCAACCTATCATTCCCACTACCACCAACTGTCCAAATGGCTAACTTCTAGCAACCTATGTGGTCCAGGCAGAGCCCATATTGCCAAGTGGCTGCACTAGAAGCTTCTTAACACTTGGACTCTAAAATCCCTTTGTTCCTGGGTGGCTTACCACAAGTGAGATACACAAGGTAAACCATAGAAATGGGCCTTGTGTAACCACTCAACATAAACCAATCCTTCCATTCCACCCAGGTGTTTCATTAATTTAGTTGTTTTATTAGGCAAAACACAAGTCCAAAGACTTAGAAATATTTTCATCATAGCATGTATATTTCTCCAACCTTTGTTTTCTACTATCTAGGATAAGCATGGAATAGATGGTAACTTAACTTAGAGATTCCCTAGCCATTCTACAACTACTTAGGATTTCCCAACATGTCATATAAGCAAAATAATAACATGCAAAACTTAGCAAAATAGTTCTAATGATTAGTATAAAACATGGGGATAGAAATATTCATGAAGTACCACTTGCCTTGGTAGTTTGGAGAGTAGCTACACTCCTCACAATCATAATCACTAGCACCAAAATCTACACAAAGAATCAAAGCCACAATCACATACAAAACATATACAATCAAAAATATATGCATGCATGCAAAATGATATGTGATGATTTTGAAAACTCAACAAAGCAAGTAAACAGTACTGATTCATAAACAAGTCAAAAACTTGCCAAACAACAAATATTTAAACCCTACAATATTTCCTAAACATTTCATATGCTCAGATTAGTCCTACATAAGTTTCTGCAAATAAAACCTTTTTAACAGAAGCAAAACATTAAACACATTGCATAATTTGAAATATCTTGCTCTCCTGATTCCAACGGTATAAAATTTGTCAAATTCTAACGTGGGGATCAAAAGTTATAGCCAAATCAAATTCAAACTGTAATCAGATTCAAATCCTGTTTTAAATCTAAACTCCAGCCACGCGGCGTGTTTCTATTGGTCAATACTGGTTCGGGCGGATCACGCTTACGAGCCGCAAGATCTAAGTGGTGATGCACGACTCAGATTAAAACATAACACTTCGCCCTCTAATCTAATCCTAGCCTCTGGATCTGGATCCAACGATCCTACATGCTCTGTCCAAAGATGAGCGGCGCAATGGCTGCTGGCGGTGGCGATGGCTCTGCCGGCGATGGATCGGCGACTCTAGTGAGGGCTAGGGACAGTGGTGTGGCTTACCAGCGTCACAAGGTCGCGAGGAAGCTCGAGGTGTTGCTGGCGTGGACAGGGGCGCGTTGAGGTGACCGTAGGAGCTCGTCGGAATTGAGAGTAGCGTCGGGTGCTCGGTGACGAAGACGTTGGCGACGCTCTGGATCTCCCTAGCACGAACCAGTGGTATCAGGGGGTGCGCAAGGTTACAACGAACATTACTGGGTCAAAGAGAAGTCGAGGGGCGGTCAGGTTTTACCTCAATCGCTCGTCGGAGTCGAGCGACGATTCTGTCGTTTGCGGCCACGAACGGTGACGGCAACCTGGGCCATGGGAAAGCAAACAAAAGGCATCAGTGGACGCGCAAGGACACGCTGGTCACACTGGTTTGAACCAGAGACAGGGGGCGGTCGAGGCTCACCGTGATTAGTCGTCGGAGTGCTTCTGTCTGCGGCGAGGCAATGGCGATTACTGGCAGCCTGGGGGCGCTTTGGGTTGGCTTTGTTGGGGGAAATGGCCGCGAGGGGGAGAGGTTTAAGTAGCCAGGAGGGGCGAGGGAATCACGCTGCAGATCAATGCCAATTAAGCGCGGAATCAACGCGGCGTTTCTGGAGGAAACGGCGGAGGCGACAGGGTCTGCGCGCGCGGGGTGGAGAAGAAGGAGCTGACGTGGATTGGGCCCAGTGGCAGTGGCAGCGGGGCAGAGCGGGTGCGGGTGAGAGAGGGAGAAGGGGAAAACGACCCGGGTGGGCTTAGTGGGCTGCTTTCTCAGTTGGGCCAAAAGACTGGCGCTGGCCCTTTTCTATTTCCTTTCCTCTTTTCTTTTTCTGTTTTGATTTTCTGAAATGAATTTCAACTTCAAATCAAAGGCATTTGAATTTCAAATCTTTTCTGGATTTTGTAAAGTATGACCATCATGCCTTTTGGTCATAAAACCATGTGGTCTCTCTGTACTTGCTTGGTCCCTTTGAATAAACAAAATGAACAGTGCTATAGCACTTGATTTGGAAATGTTTTGAAAATGGTTTTGAAACCATATTTGTTCTGTGAATTTTTGTCCAAACTCCACATTGAATCTAATCAACAAGGAAGCAAACAAAACTTGGTTTAAAACACTTATGCTCTCAATTGAGAGTAGCATTTGATTTATGTTTGCTCACATAAAATAATAGCACTAAGTGCTTCTGTTTTCTTGAAATGAGTTGAAAAAATGGTCTCAAAAATATATGTATGCATGAATGATATGCAATCTTTGAAATCATGATTTTAGGGATGTTACAATAAGAACGCGTCGTCCTCTCTCTTCCCATACCCATCTCACTCTCTCTCGTGCTCCCTCGCGTTTCCCCTCTCTGGTCGGAACCCTATCCCGCAGGTGCCGTGCTGCGCCGCCGTTTCCGGCCACCCCTCGCCGTTCTGAGGCCACCATCAGCTCCGCATCGCCTCTGTGAGCCACCTCGTTGACGAAATCGACCCCGCGTGCCTCCAATCGTCGCCAAGGTCATCGTATTCCCCAAGCCCGACGTGCACCGCCGTCTGCCTCGCCGTCGCTCCGGGCTCTGCCTCGCCTCACCGTATCCACCAACAGCCTCGTGGTGAGCTCCTGGTTCAAAAGAACCTCTCCACTGCCTCTCTCCCTCTCTATATCACCGTCGTCGTGACTACCTGCCGCCTTCGTCGCTGCTCCTCGCCGTGCCGCCGTCCCCGATGACCCTTTCCTAGTGGCGCCGCCACTTTTGGGTCCGCCTCATTGAGCTGCTTCGAACGCACCCTCTCCCGCTAGCCCGCGTGCACCCAGTCGCCGTCCCCGTCGCTGATCTGCGGCTCACTGCCGTGCTGATGTCATGCCGACATCAACATGACGTCATCAGCGCGCAGGTCAGCGCAGTCAAATCCGCTCTGGGTCCCTTTTGCTCACGTGGCTGCCGATGTGGCCCAGGGCCCATCAGTCAGTCACTGTGGGTAGAATCTGGCTCGATGTAAACAGTCTAACAAGTTGTTTAATAATTTCAGAAAAGGTTTTAATAATTCTAGAAAATGTTATAATCTTGTAAATTCAATATCTAATTATTTATAAGTCAGAAAAATATGTATAATATATCAAAATGTTCAAAAAAATGAGAACAATCTATCTAAGATATAATCATGCATTCTTAATGAACTTACATAACAAGATTAATTAGAAGAACAAACCAACCCCTCTCATATACATCCGGAGTTTTCCCGAGCTAGGGTTTGTACCCCTCGGAACCCCGATTAAACTATCGAGCATGTTTTAGGGTTACTTTTCAATACAATTTAACTCGTCATATCATCATCCTTGCTTGATCATTGCATCGATGCCATGTGTTGATTGTTTCCATCTCTTTCCGGTGTTTGGTTCTTCCCGGTAGAATACGATATCGGGATCGAGATCGAAGACCGAGATCAACACCGTCGAAGCTCGAAGACAAATACTTAACCAACTGTAACCAAGTCAAGTACAAGGCCTCTGAAGATCTGTTTATCTGTTATCAACTGGCAAAGGCAAGCATAGCCCCACCATGATATAATCCTATGATTTTGAAAGCATTTCAATTCTTTCCATGTTGCATATGATTCTACTGTGGTCTTTTGTCGAAAGATAGAGTATCCTATCTATTGCATTACTCCCTTTGAGCTTATATTACCTGATCCACTGCTCCTAGCATAACTAGGTTTCGCTTGTGTGCACTGCTAGAGCTTATATCTATGTCCTGCTTAGCCATGCATAGCTGTTGAGTCTGGTTCATCCATATGATGTATCCGATGCATATAATCTAGTATGACAAGAGAACGTGATGAGATGAGATTAGAGAATATATGAGACTAAACATGCTAAGGCTTGTATGGGAGGCCACGATGAGATCAAGGTTAACGTGATGAGACGAGCGTACAGCCACACGGGGCTTGGGAACCCCTCGCATGATTAACTTGCCTAGTAGATTCCATGAGTCACATAGTTCGGGTGTTCCATTCGACATGCATTCTGGATCTTCTCAAAGGCGGTGAAGGAGGTGCATTCATAACAGGTAGGTAAGCGTGGCCGAGGTTGCTTGGGGTCGATGGAGCCCCTGGTGAACCAACCTCGCATCACATCTTTAAGGACCCGCTTCAGGATTTGACTCATTACGGCAGAACCATCCTTATTGCATGACTCATGGTCTCGGCGAAAGCAAGGTAAAGGTCGTGGCCAACCACCCTCTGCCAGCCTTCCAAGGAAGAGGGCTAATAGCTTGGCATTAAGAGTCGATTGGTACGTGTGGGTAAAGTTGTACACCCCTGCAGGGTTAAATTTTTTTGAAAAGCCGTGTTCACGGTTATGAACGCTTGGTGACCAGATTATAAGATCGTAGAGAACTATAACCTAATCGTAAAACTTGGCAGATCAACGTGTGCTTAATGATGCTTCCTCATGGGTACGAGGGGGTGATCCTAGTTGGTAGATGATGATGATTTGGTGGATATCAAAAGATGATGATCAATATTTCAGAGATGTCGCTCTCTTATCCCCTTTTAAAATACTCTGATTAGACGAGCTTCTTCTCTCCCTCTTGTTTTATAAACAATGATGGCTTTATGAAATCTCCCTCTTGTTTTATAAACAATGATGGCTTTATGAAAAGGAAAAAGTCTGAAATGAACCTTGATCTCGAAGATGAAGTCTGAATCAAACCCTCAACTCTAAATCCTTGATTTTTAAACCCTGACCTCTCTGATCCCGGTCTTTCCGGATGCTTTTTTGTCTAACGCTGTTTGTGAGCATGATTTTGATGACATGGCTGGGATTAGGGGAACAGAGCTGGGTTCATTGGGATTGGACACCACGGTGGCTGGTCCAGCAAAGTAACTAACCTGGTTGTTTCGGCCCATGACCCATGACGCAAACTGGGATACTGAGATTCAGTTCTCTTTTTGTTCCCTAAATCCCCGCGCGAGAATTCATCTCTTGTTTGTTCCCTTCCTTCCACCTTAGACGCGGCAGCCATGGCAATCAGTGGGTGATTGCGGCGTCGGGAAGACGATCCAGGCGGAGCAAGTCCTCGTTGACGCCATACCTTCATCATCGAATTCTCTAGTAGGTTTTGCAAGTACTCACCGTCCCTTACTCACGGCGGCGGCGACCTACAACTTGCCAGCGACGACGAACTCTACAGCTGAGGAGAGGACGCTGGTAAACACTCACGCCCCATCTTGGCATGTGTTGTTTCCTATCTGGTAGTTATATATCTGTTTATGGACTCTTGTACATCTCATTTCTTGTTTTTTAATGTAGGTAGTTTCAGACTTTCAGTGCGAAGGAAATCATGGATCCCTATGACAGTTTGAGTGTTCATTTCCACTTCGGTGGTCAGTTTGTCCGAATTGGTCATGATCTACAGTACGTGGGGGGAGATGAGGCCATGTCTGAAATTGCGCATGCTAATTTATCTATGCTAGAGTTGAAGGCGCATCTGAGTGAACACACAAATGTAAAGTCATCCATGAAGTACTATTTTCTACTTTATGGTCAAGAACTCGTTAATGGTCTGTTATTTCTAAATGATGATATTGGCTGCAAGAAGATGTCAGATGACACGACCGATGGTGGAGCGGCAGAAGTATTCATGGAGTACCATGGTGAGGAGGACGAAGAAGAAGACAGTGAGAAAAGCCAGAGCGATTTTGAAGATGAAGTTGGAAGTGAAGATAATTTTTCAGAGCCTGAAGTTGTGCTTACAGCAGATGTTGTTCGAGAAAATAACATTTTTGTGGCAGATAAAACAAGAGTTAACAAGAGAGTGGTCTGTAGCTCACATGGTCAACTTACTCAAGGTGCTAAAACAGGGAGCTCTCAAGTGTTAAATCCAAACTCACATGGGTGTAGCCAAAGAGATGTGCAAAGAAGAATTCCTATGGCAGAAGTGGCAGATCATAGTGACATGGCTGAAGTTGCAGAGGATGCAGAATTTGATAGTGATTCTGATGATTCAGAATATGTGGCATGTTCTGATGATAGTGGTGAAGATGAAGAAATAGTGCAGCTTAGAAAATTTGCAAATATGTACAAGAAAAGGCTAAGAGATTCTCAGAGGTTTGTGCAAAGTGAAGCAACATGAACGGTACCAATTGATCTAATGGCAAATGTTGAAGAAGTAATAGAACAACAGAACATAGAGGCGGAATATGACTCGGGATCAGAAGATTTTTCTTATGATGAGGCTAGTGATGAAGAAGGGAAATTTGTCAGAAAGAGGACCAAGTTTGCAAGATATAATTCCAACTCTGAAATTCCACACTTCAGTCTTGGAATGGTTTTCAAAAGCAAGACTGAATTTAGAAAAGCAGTGATCAAATATGGGCTGAAAACTCATAGAAACATTAAGTTCATGAAATCAGAAGATGACAGGGTGAGGGCAAAGTGTGCGTGGCCAAGTTGTCCTTGGCTCATATATGGTGCTATTTCCAGCAGATGTTCAAGGTTTCAAATAATAACATATGAAGATGAACACCATTGTGCTCCAAACAGAGTAAACAATCTTGTATCTGCCAAAGTAATTACAAAGAGATATGAACATTTCATATTAGCAAATCCTACTTGGAAAATTAGTAGCATGCAATGCACTGTCTTGAAGGATTTCTTTGCCGATGTCTCCATATCAAAGTGTAAGGCAGCAAAAAAAAATTCATGGACAAATTGTTGTCAGGTATGAAAGAGGAATACACAAAGGTTTTTGATTACCAACTTGAATTATTAAGGAGCAACCCTGGCAGTACTGTTGCTATTTGCTTGGACCCAAAAATAATGGAACAAAACATTTTCCAAAGATTTTATGTTTGCTTTAATGCCTTGAAGAAGGGATTTAAAGCTGGTTGCAGAAAAGTGATTGGGCTTGATGGATGTTTTTTCAAAGGAGCATGTCAAGGTGAACCCTTATGTGCAATTGGTAGGGAAGCTAATAATTAGATGTATCCTATTGCTTGGGCAGTCATAGAGTAGGAAACAAAAGAGAATTGGGAGTGGTTCCTTGGCCTTCTAATCAAAGACTTGGATATAAATGATAGTGGTGACGGTTGGGTTTTTATTTCAGACCAACAAAAGGTAATTCAGGTAGCATTGTTGATATTACGCTAACATTGTTAATATTTTGCTATCATTGTTATTCATTCGACAAGCTTTATTATTTATTAATACATTCTTCTTTATTCTGCTATTATTGTTATTTATTTAGATAACTTTCTCATTGTTTTTTTCCATTATCTGCATGTGTAGGGATTGATAGCTAGCATGCAGAATTATTTGCCAAAGGCACAACACAGAATGTGTGCAAGACACATCTATGCCAATTGGAAAAAGAAGCATATAGATCATGAACTGTAGAATTTTTTTTGGGCTATTGCTAAATCTGCAAATAGAGAAGATTTCAACTACCACAAGGCCAAGCTCGCACAAAAAACTCAACCATCAAGAACGTGTTCCCAATGCCAGTCATTGACGAGCTCGCAGGTGCGAAGATTTTCTCCAAATTGGATTTGCGGGCCGGATATCATCAAATTCGGGTGCTGCCAACTGACGAACACAAGACAGCATTCAAGACACACCAAGGCCACTATCAATTCAGGGTTATGCCGTTTGGCCTGTGCAATGCCCCGGCGACGTTCTAGTGTGTGATGAACTCCGTCCTCCGCCCTTGCCTGCGCCGCTCCGTTCTCGTTTTCATGGATGGCATATTGGTGTACAGTGAGTCTCTGTCTCAACATATTGAGCATTTACGCGAAGTTCTCTCTCTTCTCCGTGATGAGAAATTGTTTGTGAAGCACACTAAATGTTCTTTCGCCTGTGATTCTCTTGAGTATTTGGGCCATATTGTTTCAGCAGCTGGAGTATCTACTGATCCCCGCAAGACTCAAGCAATGCAGGACTGGCCTCTACCCTCCAATGTCACTGAATTGCATGGATTTCTAGGGATCATATGATACTATCGGAAATTCGTGCGAAATTATGGCATTATCGCACGCCCTCTTACCAATCTTCTAAAGAAAAAGGGTTTTCAGTGGAATGAGCAGGCTAGAGAAGCTTTTCAAGCCCTCAAATCAGCTATGCTCTCAACTCCAGTACTACAGCTTACCCAATTTTCAGAAGCAGTTCATTGTTGAGACCGATGCCTGTGATACGGGGATTGGCGCCGTCTTGATGCAAGAGCAACAACCAATTGCTTTTCTTAGCAAACATCTAAGCATGGCGCACCAGCAGCTTTTCATATACGAGAAGGAATTTCTCGCACTTTTGATGGCCGTTGAGCGATGGCGTCCTTACCTGCAGCGTGGCGAATTCATCATCAAAACTGACCATCATAGTTTGAGCTATTTGGACGATCAACATTTGCAATCACCCTTACAGTGAAAAGCAATGGCCCGTCTGATGGGTTTGCAGTTCAAGATCGTGTACCGTCAGGGAGCAGAGAACCATGCAGCAGACGCTCTATCTCGTATTGGCCATCTGATGACCATTCAAGCATGTTCGGCGGTACATCCAGCTTGGATGCAAGAAGTGGTCAATTCATATGTGAATGATTCTGATGCCCAACAGAGATTGGCGAAATTGGCCCTTGCCAGTCCTGACGAACACGGTTGTGAGCTCTCTCAAGGACTGATCAGGTTCCAAGGACGTATTTGGCTCGGCGCAAATTCAGCACTGCAGACCAAGCTAATATCTGCACTTCACTAAAGTGCTGTCGGGGGCCCATTCCGGCGTTCAAGCAACATACCAGCGCGTCAAGCGACTATTTGCGTGGCACGGGATGAAGACAGCAGTCGAGGATTTCGTCCATCAGTGTGATATCTGCCAGCACGCCAAACACACAAATACTCATCCGGCTGGTTTGTTGCAGCCACTACTGGTCCCTGCAGGCGCGTGGCGCGATATCACGATGGACTTTGTCAAGGGTTTACCTAAGTAATAAGGCTACGATGTCATCTTGGTCATCGTTGATCGCTTCACAAAGTATGCGCACTTCATCTCTCTACGACACCCCTTCTCTGCACCGCTAGTGGCTCGGGTATTCATCGACAATGTCGTCAAACTACACGGTATGCCACATTCCATCACTTCAGACCGAGACTGCATATTCACAAGCAAATTCTGGAAGTTACTTTTTCAATCCCTCAGCACCAAGCTTCAGTTTACCATGGCCTATCACCCCCAGACTGACGGGCAAAGCGAGAGGGTAAATCAGTGTCTCGAGATGTTTATCCGGTGCATGGTACAGGAAAACCCAAAGCAATGGCGACCCTGGCTACCACTCGCTGAGTTTTGGTACAACTCCACATTTCACACCTCTCTTGGTTGTTCTCCTTTTAAGGCATTGTACGGGCATGATCCAAATCTGGGGGCATTACCAGCAGTGGAGGAGTAGTCCCCTGTCTCTGGAGTTCTGGCTGACCGGGCAACACAAATTGAGTCACTCAAAAAGCACCTCGCAGCAGCACAAAATAGAATGAAGATCTATGCTGACAGTAAACGCACAGAGCGCGCCTT
Organism: Avena sativa; assembly: GCA_916181665.1. Classification (NCBI taxonomy): domain Eukaryota; kingdom Viridiplantae; phylum Streptophyta; class Magnoliopsida; order Poales; family Poaceae; genus Avena; species Avena sativa. Next base: position 145,142,588 of record OV702283.1, on the reverse strand, counting down.
TCAAGTAGGCGACAAAGTGTTATTGAAGCTTCAGCCATATGCCCAAGCAACTGTGGTCAACAGGCCATATCCGAAGCTGGCGTATAAGTATTTTGGTCCCTACACCGTGCTCGAACGTATTGGCCAGGTGGCGTATCGGCTGGAACTACCACCAACAAGCCAAATACACAATGTGTTCCATGTTTCACATATCAAAGAATTTAGAGCCGATCACACTCCAGTTTTTGCGGATCTACCAAAGACACCTGCCTTGGATGTGGTAAACACGGAACCAGAGAAAGTACTTGATCGTCGCTTAGTGAAGAAAGGTAATGCTGCACTACCTCAAGTACTGATCAAATGGACAAATCTTCCTGAGGATACTGCTACATGGGAGGATTGGGACACCCTGAAGACCAAGTTTCCATCTGTCCTGACTTGGGGACAAGTCAGTTCTTCTAGGGGAGGAGCTGTCACGACCAACGGCGTGTCTTAGACGAGAAAACTGTGTGTGTGTGTTAAGAGTGGGGCCTGCGAGCCAGCTAAGCAAGGGGTGGTGTGCGTTACTTATGCCTGGGCTGGAGTCTGTATTGTCAAGTCTGAAGAAATAGAACCAAAGTCTGAATTTCCTTGCTCTCTCTCTCTCTGGCTTTTCTTCTTTCTTCTTTGCCATGAAATTTCTCAAACCTGTAGATCTCATGCTGGCAATCATACCAGCCAAGGGAATCACTACAATAACCTGTTAAGTTGTGTTAGAATTATCCTCATATTTAGTTTATAAGTTCAGAATTACTCTTCATATGACAACTGAAATACCGTATTACTGATATAAGTCACAATGCATTGTATTCAGAGTACTCAGTGATATATAACGCCCAATGCATTGAATTCAGAGATGACCACATTTAGATAAGTGCATTGCTGCAATTATATTTCAATATGACACTGTTACATGAGCACATTGTCTGCAATTACAGTCAGAGATGACATTCATCTCTACACACAACAGATGCCTATTATATTACTAGAAGCCATGAGCACATTGTCCACAATTACAGTCAAAGATGACATTCATCTCTACACACAACAGATGCCTATTATATTACTAGAAGCCATCCTCTCCCTACTTCTCTAATACGGCCCCAACTGCATTCAGGTGTCTTCTAATTCAGTTAATCTCGGTTTCTTTTAGAGCCTCAATTGCATTCAGCCGTTTTGGCCATGGCTTCAGAGTATCTGCAACTTCATCTTCAACCTGAGCCACCCCTGTATTCACGTGAGACAAATTAGGCTGAAATCAAGACAAGTAAAGCTGAGGAAATAAGAGAACGAGATGAAGAAATCAATAGAACACTCCCTCAAAAAAAAAGAAATCAATAGAACACGGGCGAGCACTATGCTGCAGCCTCAACTCTGATGCCGCCTCCAAACCGGACGAGCCCCCGCCAGCCGCCTCTCCTCCGACCGCCGCGCAGCTCCGCTTGATGAGGGTGCAGCAGACAGCCCCCGCTGGCCATCTCTCCTCCGACTGCCGCCTCCGCGTGATAAGGCTGCACCGGACGAGGCTCTGTCGATCGCTGCTTCTCACTTCGCCCCCATGGCCGCCGCTTCGTACGAGACCTGGGAGCCATCGGGGAATTTTCTTTAGCAGATGCCATCAGGGAATAATGGGTTTGCATCGTCGGTACTGGGCCGAAACAAATAGGTCCTTTTACTTTGCTGGACCAGCTAACCGTGGCATCAAATCCTACCAAACCCAGCTACCCTCCTCTAATCCCCGCCACGTCAGCAAAATCCCAGCGCACAAACAACACTACACCAGAAAACGTCCAGGAAGACAGGGATCGGAGATGTCAGGGTTCGAAAATCAGGTATTTGGAGGTGAGAGTTTGATTTAGACTGCGTCTACAAAGTCAAGGTTCATTTCAGACTTTTGCCTTATGAAAAACAACTCCACCAGTCATAAGTCTTGCAGAGTACACTCTGTACTCACCCTTGCTTTGTTGATACTTTTGGCAGAGTAAGTGTTCCCCCCCTAAAGACGAGTTCCGTACTACATCGACACCGATGAGTAGTTTGGGTTTCTCGGCCGGCAGCCTGGAATCTATGGGCTAGGACGTCATTGTTATGCTTTAGGCCTCTTAGGCCATTTGTTAAGTTTTCTATACTTAATAGCATAATTTGCCTTACATTGTTTAATATTTGTGGTTAGTGACCTCTGTTTGTAATATTTCGGTTCTCTGCTCAGTTATGAGCTTGCTGTAAGAATTTTTGTGTCGTAGGGTCACTGATGTGTTACCGATTCTACACTAGATATCCTCGAGCTCAAGGTTAAGATTATGTCAGATCGCAGGTCTGTGATTTGTTTAGCCCTGATCCCGGGGGTGTCACATTTAGCTTCTATCCATTTAGTGAATTTATCAACTGCAACAAGAAGATGCGTAAACCCACAAGGTGCCGTCTACAATGGCCCAACCATGTCAAGCCCCCAGACCGCGAATGACCAAGTAATTGGTATTGTTTCGCAATTCTTCAGCTGGAACATGTGGCTGCCTTGCATAGAACTGACACCCAATGCATGTCTCAACCAGCTTGTAGACGTCCACCTTGGTGGTTAGCCAGTAGAATCCTTGCCGGAAAGCTTTGGAGACCAATGATCAGGGAGCAGCGTGATGCCCGAAATCTCCGAGATGAATCTCTCTAAGGATTTCGATGCCTTGCTGCTGAGATACACACCGTAGGAATATTCCTAAGGTGATTCTTTTATATAGCTTCCCATTTATTATGGTATAGCCTTTTGCTCTACGTACTATCTGTCGTATTTCAACTTTGTTGGAGGACAGTGTTCCATCTTTGGGGTAGTCTATGAATGGTTTCGTCCAAGCTGGTTGGATCACTGTTATTGCATTAACAAATGAATCAACTCTATCCAGATTTTCGGGGTCCACTCCTTTCATGAATGGGGTCCGTAGATTCTCCAAGAAAATGCCAAGTGAAATTGGTTTGCGTCCTGATCCAAGCTTTGACAACAGATCTGCCACCTCATTGTCCTCCCTTTTGATGTACTTAACTTTGTAGCCGTGGAAGCACTTGGCTATCTCGTCTACTTTTTCTCGATATGCCGCCATCATAGGGTTCCACGCGTTCCAAGTGCCGACCACCTACTGGTCAACCAAATCATAATCTCCACAACAAACTATGCGCTTGATTCCAATATCCCTGGCTATGCGAAGTCTGTGAATGAGAGCTTCGTATTCCTCCATGCTGCTGGTAGTGTTCAAGTGGATCTGCAGAACGTACTAAATTTTTTCTCCTGTTGGTGAATGCAATAGCACGCCAGCCCCTGATGACTGCAAGTGCATAGATCAATTGTAGATAGTTTCGAAATAAGAGTATCGATCCCATAGGGAGCTATTGGTAGAGGTATTTATGCCCCTCATTACTATTCACTAGAGAGTACTAGTAGGTTGTCTCTGATTCCAAGTAATGGTGTATAAAGAGTGCGTTTGAATAAGTGCTAAACTAAACATGAACAAAGTAAATAACAAAAGTAAACTAATGCAAGAGTGTCTATGAAGTGTTGTGTGATATGGTTGAGGGGTTCTCAAGGAGTGTGGGATTCACCACTAGCATGAGAACTATGAATGATTAGGATAACCTATTGCTTGTGTCATGATATGTGTGGAGAGATCTCCATAATAAGATGTTCATTACAAGGCTCGTAGGAAGCCACTTTGTTGATCCAAGAATGAGGTCATCTCTAAATAACCACCACGATGTATGAGAGCAGTCGGCCATACAAACTACTGCAATTAAGGGTCTCCCCATGGATATTGTAATAAGCTTAGTGAATCTCTCTTATTCCTCCTCTAACCGTGCAGGTTGCTAGCCATGATTCTAGTCACAATATCTCCTGACACACTTCCAAACACGTACAGAGGATTTCACCCTCTTCTTTAGACCCAAAGGAAAATGATATGTGGCCGACTACACATACCATCTAAAGAGAGAGATCAAACACATATCGTAAATATATCATGTACCATTAAGTCAACGGACACAAGTAGAGATCATCTCTATTTCAATGCATAATAATACTAGGGTTTCACCATCTCTCCCCAAGAATAAGGAAACTACTCATACATGAAGGGGATCAACATCATGGAAATAGTATGGATGAAATATGAAGGTACAATTGAGTACAAGTGCAAATCCACAATAGAGATTGGATCACAACAAAGTAAACAAAGGAGATCAAAGTTGGAGACGTTGTTGATGAAGATCGATGCATAGCCCTCCAAGATGCAAGTTTACTATCTCCCTTGAGTGGTATGGTGGTGTAGATCTTGTGGGCGGCGGATATGGAGGCAGCGGAGCGGTAGGGCTCCGCCCCTATGGCGTGTGTGGACTCTCCTCCATCTTCTAGGGTTTTCCCCTCTTTAAATAGGCATCTGGCGGTCGGTTTTGAGAATGGACGGAGCTATGGGCCGAATATGCCCATTGGGCCTTAACAAATGTTGTTCCATTTGACGAAACAAAGCCGTCGAAGGGCGGTATGATACTATAGTATGGGCGGGCTTTGCCTATACCAGTGGTCATTACGCCGCCTGGACTCTATAGTGTTTTGGCCGCTATTTCTTCATACGGACTCCGATTGAGGTGTTGGCTCATTGGATTCGTATGGACGAGGGATATAAAACCATGGCCTTGGATATTCATTTGGAGTTGATGGAAACATTAACTTCTTCCTCTCCTCAAATGGCTAAGTCTGGTGCCTACAACTCCTCCATATTGCATCCTCTTGGCTCCTTTTATCCATGATTGTTCATAGCACCTACACACAAGTCAAAGACAAGGAGAAGGTAATAAAATACTACTAAACTACTAATTATGCAAAGTTCATGTGAAAATGAATGAGAACTAGTAATCATACATAATAGGCATAGTTGGAGCTAGATGTAGCATGTAATGAGTGACAATATGAATAATCTATATAATTAAATATGCTCCAACTTTGGACTCATAAACTTACCCAAGCTAGACTGTTGCTCGTCCCCGAGAAATAAGGTGGCTTATAGACAAGGTCAAAATGTTCATGAGGCACGAGTCGATACCATAAATGAGGCAAAAATTGAAACAAACGTATAATATCAGATGTAGAAGATCGATGCCTTGTATCCTTATTTTCCCTGCAAGCTCAAAGCAATAAAGAACATATCTATACAAGGTGACACATGCTCAGTTATGTCAATACATAAAAGATCAATTAAAACTTCAATGCACCATGTCAAAAGTGAATCTACCTTTGAAAGCAAACTTGTGATCCTCATATTGCGCCTTTTATGTTTTGTATCTCCTCACTTTTGTAATGTAAGGGCTTTAGAAATTAAGAGCGAGATATCATGTCATAGGAAGCATAGCATTAGAGTGTCTCATTAGAACACCCATATCAAATAGATAAAGACTATCAAACACTATTTATTCCATTCATTGTCTTTCAATAAAATTCATAAAGTAGTTATGAGACCATGCCAAGGACTTGTTATGCGGATCTTCATTCATTTTTCCTTCTTTCAAGGATAATTCTCGACAAGGGTCATCAAGTGATTATTTTAAACAAAGGTTTGCACAACTTCGAGAATACCAATACTTTTGCCCATACAGTGACACGTATGCCACCCATGTTGTCAACTCATAGCCGAAATCTAGGGTTATACCATAGATCGTTCAAAGGCTAGCGGAGTTATTGGCATCCAAAGGTGTGCATGGAAAACGTAGAACTTTTTAACCTTCGAGAGTACCAATAATTTTTCCCATACGATGACACGTATGCCACCCATGTCATTAACTCATAGACGAAATCTAGGGTTATACCATAGATCATTCAAAGGATAGGGAAGTTGTTGGCATCTAAAGGTGTGCATGGAAAACATACAACTCTTTAAATAGTATCATAGTTTGATCCATAAGGTTAGCTTTGGAATGCCTCACAATTACCGCTAGACTTCATTTCAATCAAACAAACTGCTTTCAAGAGTGCCATCAAGTCTCTGTCAATAAATCTATGGGGTTAAGTATCTATAAGGCTAGAATCTTAAAACAATTAAGCATCAGTCAAGAAATTATTTAGAAGCTTCATCAATATTATTTTATTCATTTCAAGTGTAGAAATCATGGCAATGTATTCTAGAGGATCGCAAAGTTCTTCTCTAGCTAGATAAAGCTTTTATCATAGTGAATCGAAGCTTTAACTCAACTCTTATGAATCCTAACAAAAGCAAGTTCATACATTATATAAACATGAAACACAACTACGTAAGCAAGCATTCAAAGATAGTGGGATACATGATTGCAAAAAAAATTCATTGAACAAGAACATTGCACAAGACTCAACACATGCAGGAGTAAATTCCCCAAGCTAGAACTTTTGCAAGAACCAAACTTGAATAGAATACTATAAGAAAAGAGAAAATATAGTTATCAAAAGAGACTTGAGAAGTGGTTACCTCCCCAAGCTTGAACAAAGAAAGGGTGACACACTTTACTGTTGAGGTATGAATAACCTCACTTTTGATGGACATGGGCCTTTGGTTCAACGAATACTTCCTTGTTGAAGCGTTGAGATGAAAAAACCAAGTGTCTTATGCAAGTATTTGCACGGTTGGCACAAACCATATATGTCATCACACAAGGTTCAAGTCCCTGTGAAAATAACAAATAAAGTAAAAGAAAATGATTCGATGTACGAACAAAGTTTGTTCACCCAACCACGAGAAGAAAAATAAAATAAACATCAAACACTATAGAGAATTATAGGCTAGGGAGTTTCAAAGGTAGGTAAAATAAAATGAAGTACAATGGAACATGTAGAAGGTAACCCACTGACCTAAGATTGTCAAAACAAAAATATTGGAGGGGTTATAACCTTTTTGTACTCGTCCATGCCCTTACTGTGCCGTGCTGCTCCTTGGTACGTGTAGCATCCCAATTGTCTAACAATTGTAATGCTACTTGCCTAGCCTATATTGCTACTTCCTACATATTGTACTTGCATTGCATCATCATTATATCATGCTCATGTCACCATGCCACCTTGCATTTTACCATCATATAAAACCCCTCTATTTGGTTCTTATCCCATATGCATTACATATTGTATCACTTGTATTTGCCTTTTGATATATTTTATTTGCTTCTTGATAAATTGCTTCATGCCCAACTTGAGTTGTGGGCATATCTCTTACAATTCTACCACCTTCTTGTCACCACCGTATAATCCTACCATCCCAATTAGGGTGAGAATTTGTATCTTCTTTTGGTATTTAAGTCAAGCTTATTACTATTGGGGATGGATCCTTTTTATTTGATCTACATGTTACCATACATGGACTTATATTATTTTCATGACATGTAGTAGGGAAGCCTAGTTGGCCCCCTTGCATGGTTATGTGGAGAAGAGATCACATATATTTGCTTCGGATCCGACTCTGTCGATGCTAAAGTAGAAAAATCGTTCTCAAGGTATAGGACTGAGAAGACAATACGCCCCCACGTTAACTGTAGGTTGGAGGCAGAAGTCAAGATGCTCTGGTACCCCAAAACCATGAACAAGAAGAAGCATTGCTTCATGTACCACGTGTGCTCTGGATCCGACTCTGTCGATGCTGGATCCGGAATCGATTCAGTTCTCGATGCTATTGGAGAAAATACTGACTCACCTGCTTCCCCTCAAGAATCACTGACATCGCAAGAACTCCGAGACTTCGAGAAGGAGATGGAGGCATACGAAGAAGAGTATGCCTCCAAACCTGCACAAGGTGAGCCCAAGACTCCTCCGAGTCCATATGATAGCATGCACAAAGACTACACCACGCAATATGACATGGACACCGGAGATTCATCTGAGGTCCAGAAGCCAACTACTATGGAAAGTACCGACTGAAGTTTATCTCCCTATACCGGACCGAAAGCCGTCTTTGCCACCGGTACGCACGTTAAGGCTACCGGCGGTCAAAGAAGAAGAAGAAGAATAACCCAACACTGATAGAGCCGGTTGAGGAAGCCAACGAAGAGCAAGTTGACGAAGAGATCGAGATGGAGAATCAGAACGGAGATCCGATTAATCCCACACCAATCGACCCTCCTGTGGATGGACATGTCGTCACCAAGGCTTCACGTGAAATAATCGGAGATGCTCTCACGATACCAATCCCAACTGCTTCAGATCTTACTCCGGAGGAGATGGAGAAAAGGGCTGAGGACCTGGAAAAACATCGCTTGTTTTTTCTCGAAGATGCTTGATGACCCACATGTATAGGGGATCGCAACAGTCTTAGAGGGGAGTATAACCCAATTTATTGATTTGACACAAGGGGAGCCAAGGAATACTTATAAGCCTTAACAACTGAGTTGTCAATTCAGCTGCACCTGGAAATAGTCTTGCTCACAGTAGTTTATCAGTAGCAGTAGTTTTGTAGTAGAAATAGCAAAGTAACAGCAGCAGTAAAACAAAGACAGTAGTAACAATAGTAGCAAACAACAGGATTTGAGTGCGGTAAGCATAGGGATGGATGGACAGGCGTTGCATGGACAAGACTATTCATGTAATCTCAAGATCTAGGGCAATTGCAGATAAATAAGATAAAGCATCCAAGTACTAAATAATCATAGGCATGTGTTCAAGATATAGTCATACATGCTCGCAATGAGAACTTGCACAACATCTTTTGTCCTGCCAGCCCATTGCAGCGGGGCCTCAAGGGAATCTACTTGCAATTAAGGTACTCCTTTTAATAGAGTACCAGAGCAATGCATTAACACTCTGTGAACACACATGATCCTCATATCATATCCATCCCCTTCGTCTGTCCCAATTTCTGTCACTTCGGGGCCTTTGGTTCCGAACAATGATATGTCTAAACAACTTGTAGATAAGATCACAAACTATACTATCATCATGAATCAATAACATGTTTAGATCTGAGATCATGGCACTCGGGCCCTAGTGACAAGCATTAAGTATAACAAGTTGCAACAATGTCAAAAAGCACTAACAAAGATACTAGGAACCATGCCTTGACAATCTTATTAGATTACATGATAGATCTCATCCAATCCCTACCATCCCCATAGCCTACAGCGGGGGATTACTCACTCATGGATGGGGGAAACATGGATGGTTGATGGAGAGGCATCAGTGATGATGATGGCGATGATGTCCTCCAATTCCCCGTCCTGACAGGGTGCCAGAACGGAGTTTCTGGTTCCGAATTGCGATTTCAGGTGGTGGCAGCGCAGCGGAACTCTATCTGGAAAAACATCGAACCACCCTCTGTTTTTAGGCCAGAAGGCTTTATGTAGGCAAAGAGGGAGACCTAGGGGTGCCCGAGGTGGCCTCACCACCCCTAGGCGTGGCCTAGGATGGCCCGCGCGGCCAGGGGGTGTGGGCCCCTCATGGCCCTCCTCCGTCTCATCTTTTGGCTCCGCGAGTCTTCTGGTAAAATAGGAGTTTTGTGATATTTTCTGGGATTTTTCCTGAAAGTTGATATGCACAAAAACGAGACATGAAAGCAATTCTGCTGAATACAGTGCCAGTCCGTGTTAGTTGTATCCAAATCACACAAATTAGAGGAGAAACAATAGCAAAAGTGTTCGGAAAAGTAGATACATTTTGAACGTATCAACTCCCCCAAGCTTAGCTTATTGCTTGTCCTCAAGCAATTCAGTTGAAAACTGAGTGCGATAAAAGAAACTTTCACGAACACATTTGCTTCATATGGTGTATATATTCTCAACATATGAACAATACTTAGACAATTCATAATAAGGAGTATGCAACTAAGTCTATTCAATAGTCATGCAAGCTATGAAGAGATTACAACACAATAATAATAAGCAGCATGAAACATAAACATAAGCAACATTGCAATGCTCATAAGAAGGTACGATAGACTGGCATCTCGCTTGCCTTTGATTGTGGAGCAAAACATAAATGCCAAGGCACCTCCGAACTTCAAGTGAAGACTAGAAGTAAAGATATCAAATATACAGGCATCAAAGTTATGTCATAATTAACCAAGTTTTAAGACAAGCACATTACACTAAGAATGACAACTATGCTCTCAAGAAAGTGCTCATAGAATAAGTGGTGACTCAACAAGGAAGTGAAAAGGTTTTGAAAAGTTTGAAAGGCTTCCAAATGTTGAAAGTATGGTACTCATTAGCTTTGAGCTCTCATTGCCCCTATCATAGGCATCTTTAAGTGGTTAAGTTTAAAGTGAGGTCCAATATGAGTTATATGCTTGACAGATGTAAGACCCCACATTTATAAAGGTAAAGGTCCCTGTGATTGCAATGCTAGTCCCTAGATCAATGCTAGCATCCACAGTTTAAGATGAAGTACACAAAAACAAAGGTCATTATTACATCGTCATTCCAGAGATAACATAGTATTTTACAACTCCATAGCCATAGGCTAGTACAAGAGTTCAACTTAACAAAATAAAGTAAAGTCTTCATCTTCATGTGCCACAGGCAAACATGTTGAGTGTAGACTCATAACCCTAATCCTCATCAGAGTAACCTGCAACATCACAAGTTACGACAACAGTGGGTCAGTACATTGGAATAGTATTGGCAAGTGATTCCTTAGTAGAATAATAGTTCCTAACTTCTATATGAATTTTGGCTAAATGTAGCTTAGGCTTTCTTTGCTCAAAATAGGTTTTGCATATCAGCTAAAAACACTAAGTTTTTGTTTAACAAAAACTCCCAAGGAACCACCAATAGACATTGGTGAACCTTTACCCTTGTTCAACCACAAGTTTTTAACTTAGAAATTGGGATGAGGAGATCCTTGATAGCTTCAGTGTCTTGATGCTCAATTGTCCATTGTCGGGGACATGGCTAAGTACTTAGATTTTTCCTTCTCGAGAGGTGGTGCACTTTCCCCAAAGACTCGACATGCATCGAGACGAGACCTTTCATAAGTCTTCCCTTAGACCAAATCTACGCGCTCCATCCTATCACCCTACCACCAACTTTCCATCTGGCTAAGTTATTTCAACCTATATGATCAAGGCAGAGCCCATATGCCATGTGGTTGCACTAGAAGCTTCTAAACACTAAGTATCTCAAATACATTTGTTCCTGGGTGGCTTTCCACAAGTGAGATACACAAGGTAGACCATAGATATGGGCCTTGTGTAACCACTCAACATAACCCAAACATACCATTCCACCCAGGTGATTCATTTACTTAGTTGTTTTATTAAGCAAAAACACAAGTCAAAGAATTAACAATATTTTTCCATAGCATGTATATAATCCACCCTTGTTTTCTACTAGCTAGGCTAAGCATGGCAATATAACAAGTACCTTAACTTAGAGAAAAATTCTACCAAGACTACAACTACTAGGATTTCCCATAGCATAGTATATAGATACTTAGCAAAAATATCATGCAAGCCCTATACAAAATATCACTAGTGCATAAAAAAATAATGGGAAAAATAAATGAAGCACCACTTGCCTTGGTAGTTGGGGGAGTAGCAACAATACTCACAATCACAATCACCACTAGCACCAAAATCTACACATAAAATGATAGCACCAAATTTACATTCAAATTATTCAAGCAAAAATATATGAATGCATGCAAATGCCATGTGATGATTTTTCTTAAATTAAAAAAGACAAGTAAACAGTACTAAACACAAAACTAAACTTTTATAGACTTAATAGACTCAAATTAGTCTTTAAACATTTTCTAAATAATTTTTATACCCAAAATAAGCCTACAAATGTCCCTGCATAAAATTCCATTTTACAGAAGCAAAGTAAAAAAACTAAGCCCATAGATGTGTAGGTTTAATTTTGTGAATCCATTGATATATTATTTGCATTTTTTGGATAAACATAACAAAAGTTATGAATTTTACAAGTTAATTCATCTAATTAAATCAAATCTGGATTTTAAAAGAAAAATCCTGACACGCGGCGACTCCTGATTGGTCAGTACCGCTTCGTGCGGATCACACTCCCGAGCCACTGGATCTAAGTGAGATCTAACGGTCCAGATCTGCCCGTACCCTTTCACTTAAGCATATAATCCTAGCCACCAGATCTGAATCTAACGGATCAGAACACACTAGCCATAGATGGGTGGCGTAAATGGCGAGCACGGCGGCGGCGCGTCTGGCGACGGTGCTCCGGCAACTCCAGGGGGTGTGGGGGTGGTTTAGAGGGTTACCAGGGTCACGAAGATGAGGTGGACGCAGTGGTGGTCGCAGGCAGAGGAGGGATGCACTGGTACAGCCGTAATCGTTCGACGGAGTTGAGCTCGCCATCGGGTGCTCGTAGTCGTTGATGAGGCCGATCCTATAGAGTGCCATAAGAACAACAAAAAGCATTAGCGCGTGAGCGCAAGGATAGAAGTTGTGACAGTGCAAACCAGAGGCGAGGGCGGGGTCGACGCTCACCGTAATCGCTCGCCGGAGTTGTGGTAATGCGAGAAGGAATTTGCAGAGCCTGGCGGCGCTCGGAGCTTGTGGTGTGGGGGCAAATGGAGTGAGGGCCAAGGGTAATAAGTAGTGGGGGAGAGGGGTGCTATCACGCCGAGAATCAAGCGCAGTAAAGAGGATTGAAGGGGGAGAAACGGCAGCGGCGGAGCGGGTCGTCGCGGCGTTGATTGAGGACGAAGAGGTGACATGGAGAAGGGATCCACCGGTCAGCGAGGGGGGTGCGAGCGCGCGCGGTAAGAAACAGAGGGGGAGAGGGGGTTTCCCGGGTGGGCTAGGTGGGCTGTTAGTTGGGCCGTGGGGTGGGTTGGGTTAGATAGGTGGCGCCTGCTATTTTTTTCCGTTTTTCTCTTTTTCTTTTCTGTTTTGATTTTCTAGAATGAATTTGAATGGCTAATTCAAATCTGTTTGAATTCAAATTATCTCCAGACTTTTGTACTATGTTTCTAGTGTCCAGAAGTGTGTCAAACACATGCTTACACTCAAAAACACTTTTGTCCTTTGAATTTAAAAATAAAACCATGCCTCTTATATAATATAAAAAGAGGGGTTTGAATATGGTTTTGCTTAGGGTTTTAGCTTTGAAAATTTTGTACAAGCTTTGCATTCAACTTTAAAATATTTCTGATCAAACCAAAGCATTCTCATAGTTTGAGAGTAAAATAAAACCATTGCATTTCTTTCATAAAATAATAGGCATTACATGGTTTCCTTATTTTGAAATCTTGTTTTAAATGACCAAATGTTAAGAATGCATGAATGATATGAAAACTTTTCAAATCATGATTTTGGGATGTTACAAATCTAACCCCCTTAAGGTGAATCTCGCCCTCGATATTCGGATTGGCTAGCAAATAGATGAGGGTGATCTTTCTGAAGGTCATCTTCTCTTTCCCAAGTTGCTGCCTCTTTGGAATGATGATTCCACTCAACTTTTCAAAAATTGATAGTCTTTGTATGAGTAACTCTTTTTGCAGTTTCAAGAATCTTGATAGGTTTCTCTTCATAAGTGAGATCACTTTCCAACTGAACCTCTTACAAAGGTATAGTATCCTTCAATGAAGTCTCTTCCATCTCCGGATGGCATTTCTTTAGCTGACTGACGTGAAACACATTGTGAACGGCAGACAGTGATTCAGGCAACTCAATCTCATAAGCCACTTCTCCTTTGAGACTCAGAATCTCGATTGGTCCTACATACCTTGGTGCCAATTTTCCTTTGACTCCAAATCTCTTCAATCCTCGAAGTGGTGAGACTCTAAGATAAGCTCTATCACCTACCTCATAGGTGAATTCTCTACACTTTGGATCTACGTAGCTCATCTGTCGGGACTATGTTATTTTCAATCTGTCCTTTACCAACTTGACTTTCTCTTCAGCTTCCTTGATTAGCTCTGGCCCGAACAAATTTCTTTCTCCAACACCACTCTATAGCAATGGTGTAGTACACTTTCTTCCATAGAGAAATTCAAACGGTTCCATCTCAATACTGGCTTGATAGCTGTTATTGTAAGAGAATTTTGTGTAAGGCAGACTTTCATCCCAACAAGCACCATAGTCTAGGTCACATGCCCTCAACACATCCTCCAGAATCTGGTTGGTTCTTTCTGTCTGTCCATCAGTTTGAGGGTGAAAAGCAGTGTTGAATTCTAATCTCATTCCCAATGACTCATGTAGTTGTTGCCAAAAATGTGAATTTAATTGAGTTCCTCTATCCGACACAATACTCTTGGGTACTCCATGCAGACACACAATCCTATTCATATATATCTTGGCTAACTTAGCACTTGTATAGGTTATCTTCACGGGTATGAAATGAGCCACTTTAGTTAGGCGATCTACCACGACCCAAATAGAATCATATCCTGATCTAGTCCTTGGCAGTCCGGTGATGAAATCCATGCCAATCTTGTCCCACTTCCAATCAGGAATAGGTAGTGGTTGTAACAATCCTGCTATTTTCTGATGTTCTGCTTTCACTCGACTACATACATCACACAAAGCAATATGTTCTGCGATGTCCTTCTTGAGATTATTCCACCAAAATCTTTCCTTCACATCCATGTACATTTTGGTATTACCCGGATGAATGGAATATGGTGAGTTGTGTGCTTCTTGTAAAATCAGTTTCCGAAGTTCCAAATCTTGCGGAATGGAGATACGTTTTCCATACCATAAAGTACCTTGTTCGTCTTCATGGAGGCCTTTGGCTTTCCCTTTGCTAATTTTTCCCTTGATCTCTTCAATTTCCTTGTCCATCTTTTGGGCTTCCCTGATTTTGTCCAACAAGGTGGGTTGAATATCCAATGACATGAGATGTCCCTCAGGCACTATCTCCTATCTGAGATCCTTGAATTGGGCACACAGATCATCTAGCAATTCTCCCTTAGTGAGGCCATTCGCATAAACTTTACGGCTTAATGCATTTGCTACAACATTTGCTTTACAGGGGTGGTATTGCAAACTCAAGTCATAGTCCTTGATGAGTTCTAGCCATCTTCTTTGTCTCATATTGATTTCCTTCTGAGTGAAGATATATTTCAGACTCTTGTGATCTGTGAACACTTCACAACGCTTTCCCAAAAGATAATGTCTCCATGTTTTGAGTGCATGGACAACATAGGATAACTCTAAATCATGAGTAGGATAATTCACTTCATGAGTTTTGAGTTGTCTCGAGGCATAAGCCACAACTTTCCCTTCTTGCATCAGAACTCCACCTAATCCTTAGTGAGATGCATCACAATATACTTGGAAATCTTTTTCCAAACCTGGCAGACATAAGACTGGTGCTGTCACTAGTCTCTTCTTCAATTCTTGGAAACTGAGTTCACATCCTTCAGTCCAATCAATTTTTTTGTCTTTCTTAAGTAACTCCGTCATTGGCTTAGCTACCTTGGAGAAATTCTCAATGAATCTTCTGTAGTATCCTGCCAAGCCAAGGAAACTACGTACTTCTTTCACTGACTTAGGAGATTCCCACTCAGTTACATCTGACACTTTTGCGGGATCAACCGCTACACCATCTCCTAACACAATATGACCAAGAAATCCCACTTCATTCAACCAGAATTCACACTTGCTGAATTTGGCATACCGCTTATGCTCCCTAAGCTTCTCAAGTATCAATCGCAAATGTTCTTCATGCTCTTCTTCGCTCTTGGAGTAGATCAAAATGTCATCGATGAATACGACAACAAACTTGTCAAGAAATTCCATGAACACTTTGTTCATCATATTCATGAAGTAGGCTGGTGCATTTGTCAAACCAAATGGCATCACGGTGTATTCATACAAACCATACCTTGTGGTGAAACCAGTCTTTGGTATGTCTTGCTCTCTAATGATAAGCTGAAAATAGCCTGATCGGAGATCAATCTTTGAGAACACACGGTCTCCTTCTAACTGATAAAACAAATCATTGATTCTAGGCAAAGGATATTTGTTCTTGATAGTTACCTCATTGAGTGAACGATAATCTATGCATAACCTTTGACTTCTATCTTTCTTTTCAACAAACAAAACTGGTGCACCCCAAGATGAAGAACTTGGTTGAATAAATCCTTTCTATAACTGTTCTCCAAGCTATTTCTTGAGTTCTTTCAACTCATCAACTGACATCTTGTAAGGTCTCTTTGCTATTGGTCCAGATCCTGGCAGCAAGTAAATCAGAAACTCAACATCTCTATCTGGTGGCATTCCAGGTAATTCCTCCGGAAACACATCCAGGTACTCTCTCACAATTAGCACATTGTCTATGCTAACCCCCTTAAGAGAATTTAGCTTACTCCCTTTTGATTCAAAGTTAGACTTGAATCTAATCCTTTTATTATCCGGGGTTGTGAGTGTGACAATACGATTGGCACAATCTAGTACTCCTTCATACTTGGTTATCCAATCCATGCCCAGAATAACATCCAATCCTTGGGAATCTAGGATTATCAAACTAATTGGAAACTTATACTTCCCAAATTCTATCACTAGAACGCGACATCCAAGGCTCACTATCATCTCTCCACCGGGAGAACTTACTTTTATAGGACACCCAATATTTTCAGTTGGTAGTCTATTTTTATCAACAAATTCCCTTTGATATGAATGAATGCGATGCGCCAGTATCAAAAATACCAAGTGCTGGAAAAGAATTGAGCTTGAACTTACCAGCCACGGCATCAGACTCTTCATATATTTCTTCCACATTAATGTGGTTCACTGTCAACACCCGGATTTTTAATCCCAGATGCCTCTTATGCCATAAATCGCAATCCCAGGATTACCATTTTTGCGAGACATAACAGAATTGGATACCATAGTACATCATCCATTACAAACCGTACATAAGTTCTTACACAAATAGGGATTTCAAGATACAATTATTAATACAACTTCAAGCAGCGGAATACGTAATAATAACGGTAGCATAGGTGAAGCTCCATCTTCGGGGTCACAGGCAATGCTGACGATGGGAGATGATCCTAGTTGTCGCAACCTTCCTGGGGTCCATCCTCCAGGTACTCCTCTTCACAGTCTGGCCACGGGAATAGCCAGGGACAAAGCCATGAGTAATCTTTAAGTACTCGCAAACTAATACTAACAAGTGGAAGGGGTTTTTGATAATAGGACACTAGGCTCTAGGGTTGTTTTGCAAGAAGCCATATTTACATCTACTAAGTTTAGAAGCAACGAATGCTAGTTGAAGTTTTATAACACCTAAGTGGGAACTTGTATCTCATGTCACAACTCTGTTGTGGTCAAGTCAAAGTCTCACTTTCTTTCACAAATCATTTTGAAAAGTCTGACGGGGGAATAGTATGGCCACTCCAACTGTCCATAACCACGGACGCGGCTATTCGAATAGTTTGACACTCTGTAGAGATTGTACACTTTCACCACAACATTCGATACATCCGTCAGGAACAAATCCCGAATTCACCATACTCAGTATGCGGATAGTCAATCCTAACCTTTCAATTAAACGCCCTAGTATAAGCAAATCTCCTGTGAGTTTGGCCTCCCAACCATGACCAACTGTCATCTTGGGTACTGCACAGGTGGAAAATCTTCACAAGGTAGCCTCAGCTCAGACCTTGGCCGTGAGGGAAATAATACTAAGGTATATAAGTTTCCAGTCAAGCCCTACCCAATTCTCGGGTATTGTGGTTGTACGATAAAATTGGAATGGTATCGCATCCAGACAACCATCAGTTTTATAAAGGGCTAAGGCTCATGCCTCAACATTTTCATCACCAGAAATCATCTGGTGTTCAGAAACACATGTTCAAAACATTTCAATAGAATGATCCATCATTCCAAGGTTTTCATAACCATTTTCCCACCAAGTATTCCCATCTAAAGTTGATCAAGTTTTATGCTTAGTACTAGCATCTACAAGTGGGGGTAAGTACTAATGAGGGGTGGTAAACAAGTGGAGTTTCAACTAAGTTCAATCTCATGCCTTAGGATGACATCAAGATTATCTACCTTAGGCCAATTTTTATGCTCTTTATGCAACCTTCAAATATCTTTCTAGTATCTATATTCACTGAAGTAAACTCTATTGGAGATATGCCCTAGAGTCAATAATAAATGTAGTTATTATTATATCTTTGTGTTTATGATAAATGTTTACAATCATGCTATAATAGTATTAACAAGGAAACATTAATACTTGTGTGATTTGTAAACTTAATTTGAAGTCCCTAGTAAAGCCTCTATATAATACTAGCTTGTTGGTTAATAGATGATTGTGGTTTCCATATCATGAACATTGAGATGTTATTAACAACAAGATCATATCGTTAGGAGAATGATATGGTGGACATACTCCTATAGATAAGCGTAGCATAAAGATCAAGTCATTTTAATAGTTCAATTGCTATATGCTTTCTGATACATAGTAATCTAAATTCCTTCGACCATGAGATCATGCATATCACCTTTACCGGATGGATGCTTTGATGACATCAAACACCACACCGTAACTGGGTGGTTATAAAGGTGGCATTGAGTGTTCGGAAAGTATTGGTTGAAACACATGGATCAAGAGTGGGATTTGTCCATCCATATGATGGATAGATATACTCTGGGCCCTCTCGGTGAAATGTCATCCAATTAGCTTGCAAGCATGTGACTGGCTCACAAGGGATCACATATCACGGGAACGAGAAAAGAGTACTTATCGGTAACGAGGTTGAACTAGGTATGCAGAGATACCGACGATCATAACCTCGGATGAGTAAACTATCGTGAGACAAAGGGAAATTGATATCGTATGTAAGTGGTTCATTCGATCGCAAAGTAATCGTAGAAATATGTGGGAGCCATATGAATTTCCAGATTCCTCTATTGGTTATTGTTCGGAGAAATGTCTCGATCATGTCCGCATAATTCACGAACCGTAGGGAGACACACTTAAGGATTCGACGTTGTTTGAGTAGTTATGGAATGATGAGAAAGAGACCGAATGTTGTTCGGAGTCTCGAATGGGATTCGGGATATCACGAGGAGATCCGAATGGTCCGGAGAATAAGATTCATATAAGGAAAGTCCTGTTTCGGAGATGGAGAATGGTTCCGGTGTTTTCATCGGGAATGTTTTAGAAGGTTCCGGAATGTCCGGCACTCCGGGGGGGAAGGGTACATGAATGTGTTATATCAAGTTGATATGATTGCATCATGTACTCGGTGTCATCGCTGTTCAAAATAGAGGGTTTATTCAAATCCTAGTTTGAAAAGTCAAACGACTAGTTTGAAAGTCAAACGGCAAGTTTTGGAAAGAGGAGGAGGAGTGGGAAACCGAGTTGGGGAGGGTTTCCCTCCTCCAACCGGCGGCGCACCACCCAAGCCGAGTTGGGGAGGGACTCCCCTCCCTCCCCTTGGCCGGACGGCCCCTCCACCTATATAAGGAGGGGCAGGGCTCCCTCCTAGAGACACACAAGTCCCTTGCCCCGAAAACCCTAACCCTAGCCGCCGCCGCCCTCCAAGCCGCCGCCGCCTAGGGATCTCCTTGCCGCTGACTTGGGCACCTCCAAGC
The DNA here is from genome assembly GCA_916181665.1 of Avena sativa. Taxonomy (NCBI): domain Eukaryota; kingdom Viridiplantae; phylum Streptophyta; class Magnoliopsida; order Poales; family Poaceae; genus Avena; species Avena sativa. The sequence goes on along the minus strand of OV702283.1, from coordinate 145,123,059 downwards.
CCTATCCGCCGGCCATAGCATCTCTTCCTCGTCGTGTCTAAACCCTAGATCGTCGAGGGATTTCTCATAGCCTACCATACTCGCTCCGGCTTAAGGCGAAGCCCTGCGAGATCTCCCCTCTACTTCCAGTACCACGCCGTTGTGCTGCCGGAATCGCGAGGAGAGTGCTACAACCTCTGCTGCCTGCTGGAACAAGGGAGAGGAAGGTCTTCGTCGAGTACCGAACGTGTGACCGACTGCGGGAGCGCTGCCGGAACGCAGCGCCGGAAGGATCGTCTACGCGATCTTGAGATCGGGAAGAGTACGACTACATCACCCACGAGAATCCGCTCTCGTTAAACACTTTGGAATCTTCGAGGGTGAGTTATTCCATCGATTCGTTGCTACAATCTAGTAGATAGATCTTGGCTTGTTTGTTTGTATGCGGTAGAAATTTTTTGTTTTCCATCCTACGAAACCCTATAGTGGTATCAGAGCCGTGTCTATATGTAGATCTGTTGCACGAGTAGAACACAATGGTCATTGTGGGCGTTGATGCTTTTATTGTCGATTGCTTCTTGTGTACTTTGCATCTTGCGGTATGTTGGGATGAAGCGGCCCGGGCTAACCTTACATGACATCATTCATGAGACTTGCTCCACGCTTGACATGCAACTTGTATTGCATAAGTGGCTTTGCGGGTGCCTGTTTCTCCTAGCATAGTTAAGATCCAATTTACAACGGGTGATTAACAATACTAGTATCAATGTTGTGGTTCTTGTTCGTAAGTTAGAACGACACTTATTGAAAGCCCCAAACCACGTAAAATATGCAAAGAAAGTAGAGACGTCTAACTTTGTTTTGCAGGGGTGTGCTGTGATGTGATATGGCCATGATTGTGGTTATATTTGATGTATGCAATGTTCCTTATTGTAAGTTGGCAACCGGCAGGAGCCATATGGTTGTCTTTAATTTATGTTAAGACCCGCGTGTCTATTCAAAGTAGTTGTAATAGTTGAAGCCGGTGGACGACAACCATGGAGAAGCGTCATTGACCTTGATGCAATGTCGGTGATGATGGAGATCATGTTCGTGCTAGAAGATGGAGATCGGAAGCACAAAGAAGAAAGGCCATATCATATCACATATTATGAATTGCATGTGATGTTAATCCTTTATGCATCTTGTATTGCTTAGTAGACGACGGTATCATTATAAGATGATCCCTCATGCACGTGAATTTCAAGTCATAGAGGGTTCACCCTTAGTTAGCACCGTTGCTAAAGCTTGTTGTTTCGAAGCACCACGTGATGATCGGGTGTGTTAGATTCCGCAAGTGTATACAACGTGAGAAAGCTAGATTTTCTCATGTAGAAACTAAGGTTTGATCTTGACGAGCCTAGCATGTACATACATGGTCTCGGAACACGGATCACCGAAAGGTAAAGCATGAATCATATAGTAGATATGATGAACATGTCGATTGTTCGCCATTGAAACTATATCAACTCTCGTGATGATCGGTGTTGATGTGGTGGATTTGGTTCGTGTGATCACTAAAACAATGTGAGGGATATTGTTTTGAGTGGGAGTTCACCTAGATTAATTTTATTATTAATTTGAACTCAATTTGTCATAAACTTAGTCTAAACTATTGCAAATATGTTGTAGATCAATGGCAGCCCCTACCATCAATTTTAATGCGTTCCTAGAGAAAGAAAAGTTGAAAAACAATGGAAGCAACTTCGTGGATTGGTTCCGCAATTTGAGGATTGTCCTCACAGCTGGTAATTTGACCTATGTGCTGGATGCACCGTTGGGTGACCCACCTGCAGCTGATGCTACCGATGAAGTAAAGAATGTTTACCTCGCTCGGAAGAATCAGTACTCCATAGTTCAGTGTGCTATCTTGTATGGTTTAGAATCGGAGCTTCAGAAAAGGTTTGAGAATTCAGACCCATATGATATTGTCGAGGATCTCAAATTGATTTTTGAGACTCATGCGGCAATTGAAAGCTATGAGGCTTCTGAAAAGTTCTTTAACTGCAAGATGGAAGAGGGCAGCTCCGTCAGTGAGCATGTGCTTAAGATGTCTGGGCACGCAAACAAACTTCAAATCTTGGGTATAGTGATTCCTAATGCTTTGGGGATTTACCGTGTCCTCCAATCACTACCACCGAGTTACAAGAACTTTGTGATGAACTACAACATGCAAAACATGAACAAGCAGTTGCCAGAACTGTTTGCCATGTTGAAGTCTGCAGAAGTGGAGATCAAGAAAGAGTACCAGGTGTTGTTGGTCAATAAGACCACCAAATTCAAGAAAGGCAAGTCTAAGCAGAAGGGACACTTCAAGAAGGGTGGTAAGAAAGTTACCGCGCCAACGAAGAAGACCAAGGCTGGACCTAAGCCTGATACTGAGTGCTTTTACTGCAAGGGAGAAGGTCACTAGAAGCGGAATTGCCCAAAGTACTTGGCAGATTTGAAGAACGGCAACATCAAGAAGAAAGGTATATCTGATATACATGTTATTGATGTGTATCTCACTAGTACTCGTAGTAGTGCCTGGGTATTTGATACTGGTTCGGTTGCTCATATTTGTAACTCGAAACAGGTGCTGCAGAATAAACGGAAGCTAGCGAAGAACGAGGTGACGATGCGCGTTGGAAACGGATCAAAGGTTGATGTGATCGCGGTCGGCACGCTACCCCTTCATCTACCATCGGGATTAGTTTTATACTTAAATAATTGTTATTTGGTGCCTGCGTTGAGCATGAACATTATATCAGGATCTTGTTTATTGCGAGACAGTTACTTGTTTAAATCCGAGAATAATGGTTGTTCGATTTATAAGAGTAATATGTTTTATGCACATGCACCTTTGATAGATGGTCTATTCTTGTTGAATCTCGATAGAGGAAATACACATATTAATAACATTGAGGCTAAACGTTTGAAATCGAGCGATAACTCGACCTATATATGGCACTGTCGTCTTGGTCACATTGGAGTGAAGCGTATGAAGAAACTCCATTCCGATGGAATTCTTGAATCACTTGATAGATGCGAAGCATGTCTGATGGGTAAAATGACTAAGACTCCATTTTCTGGTATGATGGAGCGAGCTACGGACTTATTGGAAATCATACATACCGATGTGTGTGGTCCAATGAGTGTAGCATCGCGCTGTGGTTATCGTTATGTTCTTACCTTCACGGATGACTTGAGTAGATATGGGTATATCTATTTCATGAAACATAAGTCCGAAACTTTCGAGAAGTTTAAGGAATTTCAAAGTGAGGTAGAGAATCAACGTAACAAGAAGATTAAATTTCTACGTTCTGATCGTGGATGTGAATATCTAAGTTACGAGTTTGGCGAGCATTTGAAGAAATGCGGAATACTTTCGCAGTTGACACCACCGGGAACACCACAGCGTAATGGTGTGTCCGAACGTCGTAATCGAACTCTCGTAGATATGGTTCATTCTATGATGTCACTTATAGATTTACCGCTATCATTTTGGGGTTATGCATTAGAAACAGTCGCATTCACTTTAAATAGGGCACCGTCTAAATCCATTGAAACGAGACCGTATGAATTATGGTTTGGGAAGAAACCTAGATTGTCGTTCCTTAAAGTTTGGGGATGCGAAGCCTATGTAAAGAAGTTACAGCCGGACAAGCTTGAACCCAAAGCGGAAAAATGCGTCTTCATAGGATACCCGAAGGAAACTATTGGGTATACCTTCTATCATAGATCCGAGGGCAAAATCTTCGTTGCCAAGAATGGATCTTTTCTAGAGAAGGAATTTCTCTCGAAAGAAGTGACTGGAAGGAAAGTAGAACTTGACGAGGTTATCGAACCTTCTCTCGAAATTGCGAGTAGCGCAGCACCGGAAGAAGTTCCTGTGGTGCCTGCACCAATAAGAGAGGAAGCTAATGATGATGATCATGAAACTTCGGTTGAAGTTGCTACAGAGCCTCGCAGGTCAACGAGAACTCGTACCACTCCAGATTGGTATGATCCCGTTATGAGTGTCATGTTGGTGGACAACACCGATGACCCTGAGACATATGAGGAAGCAATGATGAGCCCAGATTCCAATAAATGGCAAGAAGCCATGAAATCCGAGATTGGATCCATGTACGAAAACCAAGTATGGACTTTGGTGGACTTACCGGATGGCCGGAAGGCTGTCGAGAACAAATGGATTTTCAAGAAGAAAACAGATGCTGATGGTAATGTTACTGTCTATAAAGCTCGACTTGTCGCAAAAGGTTTTCGACAAATTCAAGGAGTTGACTACGATGAGACTTTCTCACCAGTAGCGAAGCTAAAATCTGTGAGGATTATGTTAGCAATCGCTGCATATTATGATTATGAGATATGGCAGATGGATGTCAAAACAGCATTCCTCAATGGAGACATTGATGAAGAGTTGTATATGATGCAACCCAAAGGTTTTGTCGATCCTAAAGATGCTAACAAGGTATGCAAACTTCAACGGTCCATCTATGGATTGAAGCAAGCATCCCGAAGTTGGAATCAACGTTTTGATAAGGTGATCAAAAGTTTTGGTTTTATACAAACTTATGGAGAAGCTTGTATTTACAAGAAAGTGAGTGGGAGCTCTGTAGCATTCTTAATACTATATGTGGATGACATATTGTTGATTGGGAATGATGTAGACCTTCTAAATAGTGTCAAGGAATATTTGAATAATAGTTTTTCAATGAAGGATCTTGGCGAAGCAGCTTACATATTAGGCATAAAGATTTATAGAGATAGATCAAAACGCCAAATATCATTGTCACAAAGTACATATTTGGACAAAGTTCTAAAGAGGTTTGGAATGGAAGATAGCAAGAAAGGGTTCTTGCCCATGTTGCCCAATACGACCTTGAGTAAAACTCAAAGTTCGACATCGGCAGAAGATAGAGAAAGGATGAGTAAGACTCCCTATGCCTCAGCCATAGGATCTCTAATGTATGCCATGCTATGTACTAGACCCGACATTGCATATGCTGTTAGTTTAACTAGCAGATATCAAAGTGATCCAGGAGTGGATCATTGGACAGTGGTCAAAAACATCCTTAAGTACTTGAGAAGAACTAAGGATATGGTTCTTTCTTATGGAGGTGATGAACAGATCGTTGTTAATGGTTACACCGATGCTAGTTGGAATACCGATCCGGATGATTCTAAATCACAATCTGGATACGTATTTATTTTGAATGGTGAAGCAGTTAGCTGGAGGAGTGCAAAGCAAAGCGTTGTGGCGAGATCTTCAACTGAATCGGAATACATGGCTGCTTCGGAGGCTTCACAAGAAGCAATATGGATGAAAGAGTTCATTACAGAGCTGGGTGTGGTTCCTAGTGCGCTGGACCCAATGTCTATCTACTGTGATAACATGGGCGCCATAGCCAATGCGCAAGAACCAAGGTCACACAAGAAGCTGAAGCACATCAAGCTACGTTTTCACGCTATTCGAGAACATATCCAAGATGGGGATATAAAGATTTGCAAAGTACACACAGATCTGAATGTGGCGGATCCGTTGACTAAACCTCTCCCGAGGGCAAAACATGACCAGCACCAAACTACCATGGGTGTTCGGTATATTACCATGTAATCTAGATTAGATGACTCTAGTGCAAGTGGGAGACTGTTGGAGATATGCCCTAGAGGCAATAATAAATGTAGTTATTATTATATCTTTGTGTTTATGATAAATGTTTACATTCATGCTATAATAGTATTAACAAGCAAACATTAATACTTGTGTGATTTGTAAACTTAATTTGAAGTCCCTAGTAAAGCCTCTATATAATACTAGCTTGTTGGTTAATAGATGATTGTGGTTTCCATATCATGAACATTGAGATGTTATTAACAACAAGATCATATCGTTAGGAGAATGATATGGTGGACATACTCCTATATATAAGCGTAGCATAAAGATCAAGTCATTTTAATAGTTCAATTGCAATATGCTTTCTGATACATAGTAATCTAAATTCCTTCGACCATGAGATCATGCATATCACCTTTACCGGATGGATGCTTTGATGACATCAAACACCACACCATAACTGGGTGGTTATAAAGGTGGCATTGAGTGTTCGGAAAGTATTGGTTGAAACACATGGATCAAGAGTGGGATTTGTCCATCCATATGACGGATAGATATACTCTGGGCCCTCTCGGTGAAATGTCATCCAATTAGCTTGCAAGCATGTGACTGGCTCACAAGGGATCACATATCACGGGAACAAGAAAAGAGTACTTATCGGTAACGAGGTTGAACTAGGTATGCAGAGATACCGACGATCATAACCTCGGATGAGTAAACTATCGTGAGACAAAGGGAAATTGATATCGTATGTAAGTGGTTCATTCGATCGCAAAGTAATCGTAGAAATATGTGGAAGCCATATGAATTTCCAGATTCCTCTATTGGTTATTGTTCGGAGAAATGTCTCGATCATGTCCGCATAATTCACGAACCGTAGGGAGACACACTTAAGGATTCGACGTTGTTTGAGTAGTTATGGAATGATGAGAAAGAGACCGAATGTTGTTCGGAGTCTCGAATGGGATTTGGGATATCATGAGGAGATCCGGAATGGTCCGGAGAATAAGATTCATATAAGGAAAGTCCTGTTTCGGAGATGGAGAATGGTTCCGGTGTTTTCATCGGGAATGTTCTAGAAGGTTCCGGAATGTCCGACACTCCGGGGGGAAGGGTACATGAATGTGTTATATCAAGTTGATACGATTGCATCATGTACTCGGTGTCATCGCTGTTCAAAATAGAGGGTTTATTCAAATCCTAGTTTGAAAAGTCAAACAGCTAGTTTGGAAGTCAAACGGCAAGTTTTGGAAAGAGGAGGAGGAGTGGGAAACCGAGTTGGGGAGGGTTTCCCTCCTCCAACTGGCGGCGCGCCACCCAAGCCAAGTTGGGGAGGGACTCCCCTCCCTCCCCTTGGCCGGCCGGCCCCTCCACCTATATAAGGAGGGGCAGGGCTCCCTCCTAGAGACACACAAGTCCCTTGCCCCGAAAACCCTAACCCTAGCCGCCGCCGCCCTCCAAGCCGCCGCCGCCTAGGGATCTCCTTGCCGCCGACTTGGGCACCTCCAAGCCCTAGCCGCCGGCCATAGCATCTCTTCCTCGGCGTGTCTAAACCCTAGATCGTCGAGGGATTTCTCATAGCCTACCATACTCGCTCCGGCTTAAGGCGAAGCCCTGCGAGATCTCCCCTCTACTTCCGGTACCACGCCGTTGTGCTGCCGGAATCGCGAGGAGAGTGCTACAACCTCCGCTGCCTGCTGGAATAAGGGAGAGGAGGGCCTTCGTCGAGTACCGAACGTGTGACCGACTACGGGAGCACTGCCGGAACGCAGCACCGGAAGGATCGTCTACGCGATCTTGAGATCGGGAAGAGTACGACTACATCACCCACGAGAATCCGCTCTCGTTAAACACTTTGGAATCTTCGAGGGTGAGTTATTCCATCGATTCGTTGCTACAATCTAGTAGATAGATCTTGGCTTGTTTGTTTGTATGCGGTAGAAAATTTTTGTTTTCCATGCTACGAAACCCTACAAACTCTAAGTAATAGCTTTGATAAAGAAATAAAGTAATAAGCTTGTAAGTAAAAACTAGGATTGGTTTATCAAGTGAGTAGGATCATATATGCTTAAGGCATATAGTTGGAATGGTGGCAAGCAAGGATTGGCTTGCACAGTCTCAATATAAGCTTGCTAAATTGCAAGTGTTAGCTTGCACATTCAACTAGTAGCATTAGGCTTCCAAGGTTAACTTGTATAGCAAGGCTTGCTAAATTAGAGTATCTTGCAAGTGTTAGCTTGCCTTGTGCAGAGCAGTGGTTGAAGTTCTCCTCGACTTCTTCTTCGTAGAATCCTGCTTCCTCCTCGTATCCTTGGTCGGTACTAGCGTCTATAAATAAATACGATGTACACAATCACCAAACAATACTTAACTACTTACAATCATCACACACAAGGGTCCTATAGATGATCTAGCATCATCACTAACATTACAAGATTAAAGCTTGGTTTAATTCCTTTTTTAGAAAAGTAATTTCTACTCATTGAAAAACTACTTAGGATTTAATATTCTCCAAACCAAACATGGGATCATGTTGACACATGTCATCACCACATATTTTAGTCCATGGGAATGTGATTTAAAGTGGTGTCGCAATTTAATAAAGTTTTACCCTTTTATTTTAATTAAATAAAGTGACTAGAAATGCCTATGTAGCATTCTTTTATTATTTGAACATTATTTCTGTAAGTAAACCTATATATTTTTATATATTCTGAAAGGTATGGTTAAATGTGATTTTTGAGAGTTGGAATCAACTCAAAATCTATTATGGTTTTAATTTGAAAAATATTTGAATGCAGAAAAGCTTCTGCGTTGTTATTTTTACCAAGGATGATCTACAGATCCAAATGACTTGAATCCAACGGGCTTGGATTCAGCATTCCCAGACCTTTCTAACAAAATTTGTTTCATTCAATTTGGTTCACTGAATCGACCTGGGTTGATGTTTTAAACTAGGTACATAAGTGTATTTGAAATAAAATGGAAAAGGTTAAATTCAAATAACTGGGCTGCACGGGAAGTGATACTGGGCCGGCCTGCTAAGCACAGCGCTTACGCGGGCTGGTTAAGTGGCTGTCCCCATGCGTCAGTGAGACGAGGGGGTGCGAGGCGGTATGGGGCGATGTGGTCTGTTCGATCCGGTTCTAATCCAACGGCTGAGGGTCATCGTCGACGTTGGGCAACGCCGGCGAGACAGAAACCTAACACGGCATGTGGGGGTCGTCGGGGGCTCACCGGGGCTCAGGCGAGCGTCGGCGAGGCGGGCGAACGACGAAGTCGACGACGGCAAACCTCCTGGTACCGGCAGATTCTCCTGGGGTGGCTCTAATCGCTGGCCCCCTTCTTCTCCAGCAGCGACAGACTCCGGTGAAATTCCGGTGAAGTGCTGCTCTCCTTGCTCCAGGAACGGGTTGGCACGATCAGTGAGGAGAGGGGAGTGAGATGGTGTGCTCAATTCGGCTGGGGGTGGCCTCTATTTATAGTCGCGACGATGAGACCGAACGGGATAGGAAGGCGACTGTGGCGACATGGCTACGGGCGGCTAGAGGCATGGCCGGTGGTGGCGATCGCTTGGTGGTCTCCTGGCGATGCTCTACAGCTTTAATGCGCATGTAGGGGCGGTGCAGTTTGGTCTCGAATGCGTGATGTTCTGCATGGCAGAGGCAGCGTCTTTGACGGTGAGCGGTGGCTGTGCGTCATGGGGCGGCGAACGGTGATGTCTGGCCGTCTCCTGGGTCGGTGGCGATCATGTATGCACGCGGCGAGGGCAGCGCGTGGTCTGTGGGCGTCGGTCGAGTGTGGCACTCTGGCGCATGCTCGGCATGGTTGCTGGCGAGCTGGGCACGGTTCATGCGTGTGGTCCAGGGTTTGGCAATGCTCGCGGCTGGGACAGGGAGTGGCGGTGGACGGTGGGCTGCCTCCTAGACAAGGTTGGCACGGCTAAATCTCCTCCTAGCTTGCTGTCTCCACTAGGGTGGCATGGTGAGCTTCGGCTGTTCACCATTGATGTCATTGCCCAGCTTACAGTGAGTCTAGTGCTTGGTTTAACTTGCTAGATGATCTACTAAGATGGTTGTGAGATAGAGAGGGAACAAGTTAGGCTTAAATCACTGCTCAGAATAGTGTTTAAGATTTTGATGATTTGTGTCTGCAATGTGTTTGATGAAATGGCCGCAAGAATTCAAGTTTTGAATTTTGAAAAGATTTTTGGTGGGTGTGCTAGGTTGGTGCTGGTGAGTCCGCAGATGCTTGGGTTTTGAAAGTTGAGCTTGTTTGAGTGGTTTTTGAAAAAGTGGGATCTTCCCATATGATAAAGATTCAATTTTGAACTGTCCTTTAAACTATGCATTTGAATGTTTCTGGATGATCACAAAGTGGGCCTTGATACTTTGTTATGAGTACAATCAAGGGGTGCAAAGATCCAGAAAAGTTTCTGTTAAGTTCTGAAAGTTTGAGACAGCCAAAGTAGGCATGGGAGTTAAATTGGTCAAAATGACCATTCCCTTATTTTATTTGTTTTGATTTACTTGTCTTTGAGAAAAGTTTGGGAATTGTTTAGATGATGTTTATTTCACCTAAGCATCCATTTACAAGCAAGGGAACACACAAACAAGTTGGTTCAAAAGAATTCAAAATGAAATGCATACTGACATGCATGCTTTCATATTTTTATTTAGCAAAGTTTTTGTTAACCCTAAATTTGATGATTAGAGTTTGATGATCCAAGTTTAGTATTTTTGGGATGTTACAAACCTTCCCCCCTTAAACAAAATCTCGTCCTGAGATTTGAAAAAGGACAAAAAAGATTACCTAGGATTTGAAGAGATCGGGAAACTCTGTCCTGATGTGATCATCGTGCTCCCAGGTAGCTTCCTCTTCTGTGTGGTTGCTCCACTGAATCTTGAGAAACTTGATTCTTCGGGTTCGGGTAGTTCTGAAAGCTTCTTCCAAAATACGGATGGGTACTTCGGGATAGGTCAGGTCATCATTGATCTCTATGGTCCAGTGATCGATATTCTTGAACACTTCGGCCTTCTCGGAGACTTCGAGACACTTGCGAAGTAATGAGATATGGAACACATTGTGCACAGCTGACATATCTTTGGGTAGTTCCAATTGATACGACACTTCTCCTCGACGGTTCAGAATCTTGAAGGGTCCGATATATCTGGGGGCTAACATTCCCTTGAGTTGGAAACGCTGCATTCCCTTCAATGGCGACACTTTCAGATACACAAAATCTCCTATGTTGAAGGCGAGGTCTCGACGTCTCTTGTCGGCGTAACTGTTCTGTCTGGACTGGGCGGTCTTGAGGTGCTCACGAATCTTGTGAACCTTCACTTCTGCTTCTCGTAGGATGTCGGGTCCGAAAATCTGACTCTCTCCTACTTCCGACCAGTTCAAAGGGGTGCTTCCTTCCGTACATGAATTCAAATGGGGCCATTTGCAAACTGGCTTGATAACTGTTATTGTATGAGAATTCTGCAAACGGCAGACAATCTTCCCACTTGGATCCATATTCTAGCACACATGCTCTCAGCATATCTTCGAGTATTTGGTTTACTCACTCCGTTTGTCCATCAGTCTGAGGGTGATAAGCGGTGCTGAAATCTAGGCGGGTTCCTAAACCTTCTTGGACTTTCTTCCAGAATCTCTAGGTAAACTGAGTTCCTCGATCTGATACGATGTTCTTGGGGACTCCATGCAAACTAACTATTCTAGCGATGTACAACTCCGCTAGCTCATGTTCTTCTTCCGATTTGAAATAAATCAGAATGTCATCGATGAAAACAACGACAAACTTATCCAGGAAGTCCATAAAAATCTTATTCATGAGATTCATGAAATAAGCGGGGGCATTGGTTAATCCAAAAGACATGACTGTATACTCGTACAATCCATATCTAGTGGTAAAGGCAGTCTTTGGAATATCCTCTGCGCGAATCTTGAGTTGATGATAGCCAGTCCTAAGATCAATCTTAGAAAACACTTTGGCACTGGTCAACTGATCAAACAAATCTTCTATCTTGGGCAAGGGGTACTTGTTCTTGATGGTGACATCATTCAAATTCTGGTAATCCGTACACAAACGGTTACCTACATCTTTCTTGTCCACAAACAAGACAGGTGATCTCCATGGTGACGCACTTGGTTGAATCAATCCAATTTCCAGCATGGCATCCGGTTGCTTCTTCAGTTCTGCTAGCTCAGACGGGTTCATACTATATGGTCTCTGGGCTATGGGTCCGGTTCCGGGGATTAGTTCGATGATAAACTCGATATCCCGATCTGGGGGCATACCGGGCAAAACATCTGGAAATACATCGGGGTATTCACAGACTATCCGGACTTGGTCAATGGTAGGTTGGGCTATACTCTTGTTGCACTTGAATTGACGAGGTACAGTTTCAGATATATGCTCGACTGATATTCCGGCTGTACTGGTCATGGTTATGGATTTCTTGGCACAGTCAATCAATCCTTTATGTTTGGACATCCAATCCATTCCTAGTACTACTTCCAAACCTTTAGTTATGAGTACTATCAGATTTGCATAAAAATCTATGCCATGGATTCGGATAGGGACGGCTTTGCAAATTTGCCTAGCCTTGGTGGTTGATCCGGGAATTTGAACAATCATAACATGCTTCAGTTTGGTTGGTTGAATTTTACTAGTGCATGCAAATTCTTCGGTGACAAATGAGTGCGATGCACCAGAATCAAATAACACGAGTGCAAGTACTGAATTAACATAAAATATACCCAGCACGACGTCTGGCGCTTCCTGAGCTTCTTCAGCATGCATGAGAAAAAGACGGCCATTGCGATTGAGCGAATTCCCTGGGGCAAACCTTCTTCCTGGCTGAACATGACGCTGTTGCTGAGCTGGGACATTGGCATTGGGTGCTGCGGCATTCTTCTTGTTGGGTCACTCGTTGGAGTAATGACCCTTATTTCCACAATCATAACAAGTCACCTGCGACTTGTCCTTTGCTGCTACAGGCACAACATTGCTTCCAGTCCTCGGGGCAGTGTTGGTGTTGGCGGTAGCATTGTTGTTGTTGAATTTGGGTGGGGCACGGTTGAAATTGCTATAGTTGCCGGGGTTGTTGTGATTTCCTCCGGGCCTAGGGTTTCCACGGTTGGGATAGGTCGCACGGTTCATCGGGGGTCTGTTGGTTCTCGGGGCAAATCCTGGAGATGGGTTAGGGCGATACTTTGGGGTCTGATGGGTTCCTGGCAGATGCATCATGCGACGCTTGCGGTTCTCATTGGCTTGGTTGATCTTTCCTTCCATCTGGATGGCAGAGTCAACGAGGGCTACAATATCAGCAAAGGGGATATTGACTAACACTGTTTGCATCTCATCATGCAGACCATTCAGGAATCTTTCTTTCTTCTTGGCTTCGGTGTCGATCTCATCCGGGGCATACCTAGCTAATGACAAAAATTTGTCACGGTATTCCACTACGGTCATCCTTCCTTGCTTCAGTTCTCTGAACTCGTCTCTCATCCTATTGATCAAACCCGGTGGCACATGGGTTCTGCTTAACTTGACCTTAAATTCCTCCCAGGTCATCATCTGCCCTACGGTCATTGCGCGAACACTGTTCCACCACGCCCTGGCATTTCCGGCTAGATAGTGGGCGGCGAACAGAACTTTCTCGTTGGCTTCCACTCCAGCGACTTCTAGGTTATTTTCCATGGTCTGCAGCCAATCATCGGCGTCTAGGGGTTCTTCTGACTTAGTGAAAACAGGTGGGTTGGTATTCTGGAAGTTCTTGAGCTTAGATCCATGGTTGTCCTGATTTTCGTGGCCTTGGTTGTTGTGGGCTAGCTGAGCTATCTGTTGCAGGGTGGCTAGGTTGGCTTGACGTTCCGCTCTTTCAGCTTCGCGGTCAGAGGTCAACATTTGCAGGATCTGCAACATCGGGTTCGGGGATGAACCACTTCCTCCGCGTGGCATCTGAAGATTGAGATAGATCATGAGAAAAGAGGGAAATTTCTAAGGTTCTGGGATTTTGAAAAGTTTTCAAAGTTTGACTCAGATTTTCTAGTAACTTGCTTTTCATTCATTCATTCATTCATAGCACACGGTACAGCACACACCACAACAAAGAAAAACAGATGGTTTTAAGAACCATTCTGAAAACTATGATACAGTGGGACCGAATACTACTCACTATGCTAGTGCTCAAGTGGTACTACTCCTCGGAATCTATGGCTTCATCATCCTCATCATCATCGATGAAGGCGAAATCATCCTCATTGGTGAAGAAATCCATAGCCTGATCCTCCAGAAATTCATCGTCATCGCTGAGATAGGAGTAGGGGTCTCCATGAAGGTCCTCTCCGGCATTCTCCCTTTCCTCCAACTACATGTCTCTCTCATGGATGGTCTCCTCCAAAGATGAGATACGGTGGCGAAGACGGGCAATAATGCGCTCCTTCTTGTCGAGCTGACGGCGGCGAGACTTGCGATCCTTTGCCAGCATGGCGATGGTTTGGTCCTTCGTCTTGATGATGGCAGACTTATGGTTGGAGTAGTCACGATAGTTATCCAACTCCTGCTGATGATCGTACATCATGAAGATGAGGTGGTCCAATTGGGTCTTCAGCTCGGGGTGGTATGGGGCTTCCAGTGGTTGTCCATTAGCATCACGCCTTGGGCAAAACTCAAAGCGAGTACCCTTGATCTGGGTGATACTTTTCCCACACAGACGAGAAAGAGCTTCCTGCATGGCCCTGGCAAGTCCGTCGAGGTAGTTGTTCTCTCTTAAAGTAAACTGAATTCCCTCAGCAGTGGGAGGTTCAATCTTTCCTCGGAGACTGGCAACAATTAGCCACTGCAGATCTTCTCCTCCTTGATCATAGAGCTGAGCTCCGAAGAACTCGGGGTGCGGACGCTCCAGAAGTTCCGAAAGCTGGTCCAAATCCCTCTCAAAGATAAGGTCTCCTCCATTCCCCAACTGATAAAACTTGCTGTACTTCACGTCCATCTATAAGAATATAGGATGAGTAAGTTAGTAGGGTGATCAAGTGTGTCAAATTTTATGTTTGTTGCAAGAGTTTTTGAGGAACATGAATTTTCATGAAAGAATCAAAGGGATAAGAATGAGAATAAGTTTTTGTAAATATTTGCTTCCTTTGGTTTTGAAACTAAGTTTTTTTGATTCAAACGTCCAGTCTAACTAGGGTCTCCTATGGTCAGGATGGCTCTGATACCAACTTGTCAACACCCGGATTTTTAATCCCAGATGCTTGTTATGCCATACATCCCAAACCCAGGATTACCATTTTTGCGAGACATAACAGAATTGGATACCATAGTACATCATCCATTACAAACCGTACATAAGTTCTTACACAAATAGGGATCTCATGATCCAGTTCTTAATACAACATCAAGCAGCGGAATACGTAATAATAAAGATAGCGTAGGCGAAGCTCCATCTTTCGGGGTCACAGGCAATGCAGACGATGGGAGATGATCCTAGTTGTCGTAACCTTCCTGGGGTCCATCCTCCAGGTACTCCTCTTCATAGTCTGGACACGGGAATAGCCAGGGACAAAGCCATGAGTACTCTTTAAGTACTCGCAAACTAATACTAACAATTGGAAGGGGTTTTTGATAATAGGACACTAGGCTCTAGGGTTGTTTTGCAAGAAGCCAGATTTACATCTACTAAGTTTAGAAGCAACGAATGCTAGTTCAAGTTTTATAACACCTAAGTGGGAACTTGTATCTCATGTCACAACTCTGTTGTGGTCAAGTCAAAGTCTCACTTCCTTTCACAAATCATTTTGAAAAGTCTAACGGGGGAACATTATGGCCACTCCAACTGTGCATAACCGCGGACGTGGCTATTCGAATAGTTTGACACTCTGCAGAGATTGTACACTTTCACCACAACATTCGATACATCCTTCAGGAACAAATCCTAAAGTCACCATACTCAGTATGCGGATAATCAATCATAACCTTTCAATTACACGCCCTAGTATAAGCACCTCTCCCGTGAGTTTGGCCTCCCAACCATGACCAACTGTCATCTTGGGTACTGCACAGGTGGAAAATCTTCACAAGGTAGCCTCAGCTCAGACCTTGGCCGTGAGGGAAATAATACTAAGGTATATAAGTTTCCAGTCAAGCCCTACCCAATTCTCGGGTATTGTGGTTGTACGATAAAATTGGAATGGTATCGCATCCAGACAACCATCAGTTTTATAAAGGGCTAAGGCTCATGCCTCAACATTTTCATCACCAGAAATCATCTGGTGTTCAGAAACACATGTTCAAAACATTTCAATAGAATGATCCATCATTCCAAGGTTTTCATAACCATTTTCCCACCAAGTATTCCCATCTAAAGTTGATCAAGTTTTATGCTTAGCACTAGCATCTACAAGTGGGGGTAAGTACTAATGAGGGGTGGTAAACAAGTGGAGTTTCAACTAAGTTCAATCTCATGCCTTAGGATGACATCAAGATTATCTAGCTTAGGCCAATTTTTATGCTCTTTATGCAACCTTCAAATATCTTTCTAGTATCTATATTCACTGAAGTAAACTCTAAGTAATAGCTTTGATAAAGAAATAAAGTAATAAGCTTGTAAGTAAAAACTAGGATTGGTTTATCAAGTGGGTAGGATCATCTATGCTTAAGGCATATAGTTGGCATGGTGGCAAGCAAGTATTGGCTTGCACAGTCTCAGTATAAGCTTGCTAAATTGCAAGTGTTAGCTTGCACATTTAACTAGTAGCATTAGGCTTGCAAGGTTAACTTGTATAGAAAGGCTTGCTAAAGTAGAGTATCTTGCAAGTGCTAGCTTGCCTTGTGTAGAGCAGTGGTTGAAGTTCTCCTTGGCTTCTTATTTGTAGAATCCTCCTTCCTCCTCGTATCCTTGGTCGGTACTAGCGTCTATAAATAAATACGATGTACACAATCACCAAACAAAACTTAACTACTTGCAATAATCACAAACAAGGGTCCTATAGATGATCTAGCATCATCACTAACATTACAAGATTAAAGATTGGTTTAATTCCTTTTTTTTAGAAAAGTAATTTCTACTCATTGAAAAACTACTTAGGATTTAATATTCTCCAAACCAAACATGGGATCATGTTGACACATGTCATCACCACATATTTTAGTCCATGGGAATGTGATTTAAAGTGGTGTCACAATTTAATAAGGTTTTACCCTTTTATTTTAATTAAATAAAGTGACTAGAAATGCCTATGTAGCATTCTTTTATTATTTGAACATTATTTCTGTAAGTAAACCTATATATTTTTTATATATTCTGAAAGGTATGGTTAAATGTGATTTTTGAGAGTTGGAATCAACTAAAAAGCTATTATGGTTTTAATTTGAAAAATGTTTGAATGCAGAAAAGCTTCTGCCTTGTTATTTTTACCAAGGATGATCTACAGATCCAAATGACTAGAATCCAACGGGCTTGGATTCAGGATTCCCAGATCTTTGTAGCAAAATTGGTTTCATTCAATTTGGTTCACTGAATCGACCTGGGTTGATTTTTGAAACTGGGTACAGAAGTGTATTTGAAATAAAATGGAAAAGGTTAAATTCAAAAAACTGGGCTGCGCGGGAAGTGATACTGGGCCGGCCTGCTAAGAACAGCGCTTACACGGGCTGGTTAAGTGGCTGTCCCCACGCTTTAGTGACACGAGGGGGTGCGAAGCGGTATGGGGCGATGTGGTGCGTTCGATCTGGTTCTAATACAACGGCTGAGGGTCATCGTCAATGTTGGGAAACACCGGCGAGACAGAAACCTAACACGGCAGGTGGGGGTCGTCGGGGGATCACCGGGGCTCAGGCGAGGGTCGGCGAGGCGAGCGAATGACGAAGTCGACGACGGCGAACCTCCTGGTACTGGCAGCTTCTCCTGGGGCGGCTCCAATCGCTGGCCCCCTTCTTCTCCAGCAGCGGCAGACTCCGGTGAAATTCCGACGAAGTGCAGCTCGCCTTGCTCCGGGAACGGGGTGGCACGATCAGTGAGGAGAGGGGAGTGAGATGATGTGCTCAATTCGGCTGGGGGTGGCCTCTATTTATAGTCGCGACGATGAGACCGAACGGGATGGGCAGGCGACGGTGGCGACATGGCTACGGGCGGCTAGAGGCATGGCCGGTGGTGGCGATCGCTTGGTGGTCTCCTGGCGATGTTCTATGGCTTTAATGCGCATGTAGGGCGGTGCAGTTTGGTTTGGAACGCTCGATGTTCTGCACGGCAGAGGCAGCGTCTTTGACGGTGAGCGGTGGCTGTGCGTCATGGGGCGGCGAACGGTGATGTCTGGCGGTCTCCTGGGTCGGTGGCGATCATATATGCACGCGGCGAGGGCGGCGCTCGGTCTGTGGGCGTCGGTCGAGTGTGGCGCTCTGGCGCATGCTCGGCATGGTTGCTGGCGAGCTGGGCGCGGTTCGTGCGTGTGGTCCAGGGTTTGGCAATGCTCGCGGCTAGGACAGGGAGTGGCGGTGGACGGTGGGCTGCCTCCTAGACAAGGTTGGCACGGCTAAATCTCCTCCTAGCTTGCTGTCTCCACTGGGGTAGCATGGTGAGCTTCGGCTGTTCACCATTAATGTCATTGCCTAGCTTACAGTGAGTCTAGTCCTTGGTTTAACTTGCTAGATGATCTACTGAGATGGTTGTGACCTAGAGAGGGAACAAGTTAGGCTTCAATCACTGCTCACAATAGTGTTTAAGATTTTGATGATTTGTGTCTGCAATGTGTTTGATGAAATGGCCGCAAGAATTCAAGTTTTGAATTTTGAAAAGATTTTTGGTGGGTGTGCTAGGTTGGTGCTGGTGAGTCCGCAGATGCTTGGGTTTTGAAAGTTGAGCTTGTTTGAGTGGTTTTTGAAAAAGTGGGATCTTCCCATATGATAAAGATTCAATTTTGAACTGTCCTTTAAACTATGCATTTGAATGTTTCTGGATGATCACAAAGTGGGCCTTGATACTTTGTTATGAGTACAATCAAGGGGTGCAAAGATCCAGAAAAGTTTCTGTTAAGTTCTAAAAGTTTGAGACAGCCAAAGTAGACATGGGAGGTAAATTGGTCAAAATGACCATTCCCTTATTTTATTTGTTTTGATTTACTTGTCTTTGAGAAAAGTTTGGGAATTGTTTAGATGATGTTTATTTCACCTAAGCATCCATTTACAAGAAAGGGAACACACAAACAAGTTGGTTCAAAAGAATTCAAAATGAAATGCATGCTCACATGCATGCTTTCATATTTTTATTTAGCAAAGTTTTTGTTAACCCTAAATTTGATGATTAGAGTTTGATGATCCAAGTTTAGTATTTTTGGGATGTTACATTCACTTGTCCCTTTTGGGAGGGATTGGGCTTGTTGGCACCTTAAACTTTCTTTGCTGGTCACTCATTAGCATAGTGCCCCATCTTCTTACACTTGAAACATTCAACCTGAATATGATCTTTTTTACAGGCTGACTTCCATTTCCACTTCCACTATGGTGGCTCTTGTGTCCACTCTTGTGGTTCTTATACTTGTCATTGTCATGACTACGATGATGCTTGTTGTCATGATGACGGTTGTGGTTGTGGTGGTTGTTGTACTTCCCATGTTTTTGGAATCCAGAACTTCCACTATCATCATGATGGGAACGCTTGTGAGAAGATCCCAAGATGTGCTTATCAAAGCTATGCTTCCTCTTCCTGCCCTCAACCTATTTCATCTTGTTTTCCAAGATGGTAACCTTGTGACAAATTGATTGATATGTTGGGATATAGGAAACAAACAACTGTAGGTTCAACTCATCATTAAGTCCTTCAAGAAATTTCTCCTTCCTCTTAGCATCAGTATCAACTTCATCCGGTGCATAGCGCGCCAGATTGTTGAACTCCTCAATGTACTCAGCCACACTGCGGTGACGCTGCTTCAGGTTATGGAACTCCTTTTTCTTCAAGTTCATCACTCCGGATGAGATGTGAGCTGTACGGAATCCATCCTCAAAAATAGCCCAAGTCACATCCTCAAGGGGAGTGGTGATCTGAAAGTTGTCCCACCAGGTTGCTGCTGGTCCTTCAAGCAGATGTGCTGCCAACCTGACTTTTTCCTTGTCGGTGCAGCCGATAGTGACTAAGTCCTTGTTCACTGAATGTAACCAGTCATTGGCTACCATTGGATTAGTGGTTCCGCAGAACTTTGCAGGCCTCAGTCTCAGAAATCTGGTGAGCATGTCAAATACTGGAGGATTATTCTGATTGTTGTTGTTGTTGTTGTTGTTGTTATTGTTGTTCTGATTCTTATTCTGCATGAACTGTGTCATCATCTGCATCAGTTGAGCTTGAGCTGTCATCAACTATTGCATCTCGGGAGTGACATTATTGTTGTTGTTTGGGTTGGGGTTGGCACGATAGGGATGCATCTGTGGTTTCAACAAGGATAAGAAATGAGATACCCATAGATGCTTAACATGCACAATACATCACATAGAAACAATCACAATAATCAAGCTCAAAATAACATAGAGTTTGAACGACAAAAACAACAGGGTTTGAAAATGCAAACACACATTAGCAAGCCATCCACATGTTGGATGGTCATTGCGACTCAATAAATCAAGTATGATAGGTAAATGATAGTCGAGTAGTCTATACTACTCCTCCATGTCGACCTCCATGTCAACAAGAGCAAGACCTGCATTCTCCATGGCGGCCTTGTACTCCTCGACACTAGTGGTCAAGGCCTCGATCTTTGCCCTGAGGGCCCTCTTCTATGAGCGAAGTCTCTCAATCACTCCCTGATGGTGCTCAAGCTCGAAGTCCTTGGCCTCTAACGCATCCTTCATCTCCCTGATATTCTTGTTTCTGTCTTGCACTCTTTTCTCCTGATTCTTGAACTTCTTGTCCTGGCTCTCGAATCTGGCCTCCATCTCCTTGACGATCTTGTCTTGCTCTATGAAGAGATTTTCCTTCTCCCTCAACTGAACCTGGAGCTCGTCATTGCTAAGCATGACGTTGGTCCTATTGGTGTCGAGGTGTCTAATAAGTCCCTCTAGGTCCTGAAGGTATAGACGAACTGGCTCAATCGTCTCTCTAGTAGCGTCATCGTACTCTACTGCCTCACCCTGCTCGTCACGTCTCCCGAACGGGTGAAAGTAGAGGCCTCTAAGCTCGGTGGAGTGCCTCCCAACCAGGCGTCCAAGTAACTCCTGCATGACTACATCTAAGCCCTTCTCCTTTTCATCATGCATCAGCTTGAAGGTGATGTCCTCCGTGGGTGGCTCTGCCTGGCGTCCTGGCTGTGTGACTCTGAAGCCCCAAAGGTCCTTCCTCTCAAACTTGGTGAGCTGGAGTGTCGTGATACTAGGAAGTGGAAGGTTGAGCACACTAGTGAGCTCCACGAGACGAGAACCGAAACGAGTTCCCTTGAAATCCTCGGCAGTGCTGATAACAATGTTAGGCATCTATTGTATAGGATAGATAAAGGTTAGAATCAATACAAGTATGAAAATCACAAGACAATAAAACACAAGCACACTTTTGACAAATAAACATACAAGTCATGGCATACACAAATCCAATACAAACATCAAGGTTCAACATGACTTAGACAATTTTTTTTGGAAAAATACGACAAGTGTGGTGGTCCAACTAACGGATTACGTTACAATTCTCACTCACAAGACAAGATAGCTATCAGGGCATCCTTAGTGGCAATCTGTCTATCTTGATCACAAGACTCCCATATTAAGTCTATGATGTCTTCCCTTAGACGTTGATTGGTAGCCTCTAGGTCTTGGGTATGCTTCTTTTCTTCTCTAAGGTCATTTTGAGTGTTGAGCATTCTACACTTGGGCCTATCACCAAGCTCCTTGATGGCATTCCAAGCTGCATTTCTTGCAGAGTCAAAGAATGTTGTGTGCATTTCAGAGTTGGTGACCATGCAGAATCCTGACTCTTTGTGGTTGTCTTCCTTGTTTTTGTACAAGTGAAGTTTCACCCACCAATACTCTTCTCCTTCATCCATCATAGGGAATCCCTTGTGCACAGCTGCACCATGTATCCCCATGGTAACCATAAGGTTCTTGAGTGCTTTGGGAAACTCCGTCTCACACTCCAAAGTCATGGTCATGAGTGGTCCCTTTCTGACGGCTTCGTTGATGGAGTTCATCTACAAATAGAGATAAGAAAGAAGATTAGAAAAGTTTACGAGAAGAAAAAGACAAGTGTGGAATTTTTACAAAGTGTTGTAGTTTTCCTTAGTGGTTTCTTAGTCTAATCCAACCTAGGGTCATAATCCTACAGGCAACACAGTGCTCTGATACCATCTGTAAGACCCCACCTTTATAAAGATAAAGGTCCCTGTGATTGCAATGCTAGTCCCTGGATCAAATGCTAGCATCCACAGTTTAAGATGAAGTACATAGAAACAAAGGTCATTATTACATCATCATTCCAGAGATAACATAGTCTTTTACAAATCCATAGCCATAGGCTAGTACAAGAGTTCAACTTAACATAATAAAGTAAAGTATTCATCTTCATGTGCCACAGGCAAACATGTTGAGTGTAGACTCATAACCCTAATCCTCATCAGAGTAACCTGCAACATCACAAGTTATAGCCACAATGGGTCAGTACATTGGAATAGTATTGGCAAGTGATTCCTTAGTAGAATAATAGTTCCTAACTTCTATATGAATTTTGGCTAAGTGTAGCTTAGGCTTGCTTTTCTCAAAATAGGTTTTTCCTATCAGTTGAAAACACTAAGTTTTTGTTTGACAAAAACTCCCAAGGAACCAGCAATAGACATTGGTGAACCTTTACCCTTGTTCAACCACAAGTTTTTAACTTAGAAATTGGGATGAGGAGATCCTTGATAGCTTCAGTGTCTTGATGCTCAATTGTCCATTGCCGGGGACACGACTAAGTACTTAGATTTTTCCTTCTCGAGAGGTGGTGCACTTCCCCCACAAGACTCGACATGCATCGAGACGATACCTTTCAGAAGTCTTCCCTTAGACCAAATAGACGCGCTCCATCCTATCACCCTACCACCAACTGTCCATCTGGCTAAGTTATTTCAACCTATATGATCAAGGCAGAGCCCATATGCCATGTGGTTGCACTAGAAGCTTCTAAACACTAAGTATCTCACATCCCTTTGTGCCTGGGTGGCTTTCCACAAGTGAGATACACAAGGTAGACCATAGATATGGGCCTTGTCTAACCACTCAACATAACCCAAACATAACATTCCACCGAGGTGATTCATTTACTTAGTTGTTTTATTAAGCAAAAACACAAGTCAAAGAATTAACAATATTTTTCCATAGCATGTATATAATCCACCCTTGTTTGCTACTAGCTAGGCTAAGCATGGCAATATAACAAGTATCTTAACTTAGAGAAAATTCTACCAAGACTACAACTACTAGGATTTCCCATAGCATAGTATATAGATACTTAGCAAAAATATCATGCAAGCCCTATACAAAATATCACTAGTGCATAAGAAAATAATGGGACAAATACATGAAGCACCACTTTCCTTGGTAGTTGGGGGAGTAGCAACAATCCTCCCAATCACAATCACCACTAGCACCAAAATCTACACATAAAATGATAGCACGAAATTTACATTCAAAATATGCAAGAAAAAATATATGAATGCATGCAAATGCCATGTGATGATTTTTCTTAAATTAAACAAGACAAGTAAACAGTAAAAAACACAAAACTAAACTTTTATAGACTAAATACACTCAAATTAGTCTTTAAAACATTTTCTAAATAATTTTTATACCCAAAATAAGCCTACAAATGTCCCTGCATAAAATTCCATTTTTACAGAAGCAAAGTAAAAAAACTAAGCCCATAGATGTGTAGGATTTAATTTTTTGAATCCATTGATATATTATTTGCATTTTTTGGATAAACAAAATAAAAGTTATGAATTTTACAAGTTAATTCATCTAATTAAATCAAATCTGGATTTTAAAAGAAAAATCCTGACACGCGGCGGCTCCTGATTGGTCAGTACTTCTTCGTGCGGATCACACTCCTGAGCCACTGGATTTAAGTGAGATCTAACAGTCCAGATCTGCCTGTAACCTTTCACTTAAGCATCTAATCCTAGCCACCAGATCTGAATCTAACGAATCAGAACACACTGGCCATAGATGGGTAGCGTAAATGGCGAGCACGACGGTGGCGAGTCTGGTGATGGCGCTCCCGCGAGGCCAGGGGTGTGGGGGGTGGTTTAGAGGGTTACCAGGGTCGTGACAATGAGGTGGACGCAGTGGTGGTCGCAGGCAGAGGAGGGGTGCACTGGTACGGCCGTAATCGTTCGACGGAGTTGAGCTCGCCGTCAGGTGCTCGTAGTCGTTGACGAAGCCGAGCCTATAGAGTGCCATAAGACCAACAGAAATCATTAGCGCGTGAGTGCAAGGATAGCAGTTGTGATGGTGCAAACCAGAGGCGAGGGCGGGGTCGAGGCTCACCGTAATCGCTCGCGGAAGCTCGTTGGAGTTGCAGCAATGCGAGGAGGAATTTGCAGAGCCTAGCGGCGCTTGGAGCTTGTGGTGTGGGGGGAAATGGAGCGGGGTCCGAGGGGAATAAGTAGTGGGAGAGATGGGTGCTATCACGCTGAGAATCAAGCACGGTAAAGAGGATTGGAGGGGGAGAAACGGCAGCGGCGGAGCGGGTCGTCACGACGTTGATTGAGGACGAAGAGGTGACGTGGAGAAGGGGTCCACCGGTCAGAGAGGGGGGTGCGAGCGCGCGCGGTAAGAAAAAGAGGGGGAGAGGGGGTTTCCCGGGTGGGCTAGGTGGGCCGTTGTTTGGGCCGCGGGGTAGGTTGGGTTAGATAGGTGGCGCCTATTATTTTTTCCCTTTTTCTCTTTTTCTTTTTTGTTTTGATTTTCTAGAATGAATTTGAATGGCTAATTCAAATCTGTTTGAATTCAAATTATCTCCAGACTTTTATACTGTGTTTCTAGTGTCCAAAAGTGTGTCAAACACATGCTTACACTCAAAAACACTTTTTTCCTTTGAATTTAAAAATAATACCATGCCTCTTATATAATATAAAAGAGGGGTTTAAATATGGTTTTGCTTAGGGTTTTAGCTTTTAAAATATTGTACAATCTTTGAATTCAACTTTAAAACATTTCTGATCAAACCAAAGCATTCTCATACTTTGAGAGTAAAATAAAACCATTGCCTTTCTTTCATAAAATAATAGGCATTACATGGTTTCCTTATTTTGAAATCTTGTTTGAAATGACCAAATGTTAAGAATGCATGAATGATATGCAAACTTTTCAAATCATGATTTTGTGATGTTACAACAAACCATAAACTGGAAATCTCATGTCCCTTGAGTATGAGGGTCATTCCTCATGCTACTCAACTTTGGTTACCGATAAGTTCTTGTCACTGTAAGGACATGCCTATCATAGAGAACCGCCAACGGGGTACCCCTTGCCCCATGATACAGGAGCTTGATACGTTGGAAACGTATCTATATTTTTTGATGCTCCATGCTTTTTTTGTATCTACTTTTCTTTGATTGTCTACACTTTGAGGTGATTTTTACATGTTTTCTGGTACTAACCTATTAACAAGTTGCAACAGTGGCAGACGCCTGTTTTCTGCTGTTTTTGGTTTCAGAAAAGTTAGTAAAGAAATATTCTCGGAATTGGACGGGACAAAAATCAAAGTCAATTACTTTCCGTGGGGAACAAGAAGTCTAGAGGAGCGCCGGAGGAGCCAGCCAGGGGGGCTAGACCCACCCCAGGCGTGGGTGGGCCCAGCCCCGTGCCTGGCTAGGGTCTGGTGACCCTGGCCGCCTCCTCGGTCTTCCCCTTCGCCTATAAGAATCCCCTAATGCAGAAACACTGAGGACCCGATCAAATATCCACGAAACCTTCTGTAGCCGCTGCCACCATCATCCCTAGATCGGGGGGATCTGAAGTTCTTCCCGGCACCCTGCTGGAGGGAGATCATCCCGGAGGCCTTATCTTCGGTATGATGCGTGAGTAGTTCCACCTTGGACTATGTGTCCATTTAGTAGCTATATGGTTGTATCTCCTCTTTGTGCTTTCATGTATAGATCTTGTGAGCTCTGTTCATGATCAAGATCTAATCTATTTGTAATCATGCATGTTGTGTTTGTGGGGATCTGATGGATATTGAGATTATTATGTTGGTTTGATTAATGTTTTTATCTTTATGATTCTATCATGTCTGTGTTGTTCGTGATCTTGCATGCTCTTCATTGTTAGTAGCTATCTTGGCCAAGTAGTTGCTAGTGACTCCAAGAGGGAGTATTTATGCTCGATAGTGGGTTCATGCCTCTAGTTTCCAAGGGAAGTAACAGAAATCTCTTCGGTTGTAGCTTTGTTGTTGCTACTAGAGAGAAAACAACGGTCTCTGGTTCATGGAACATGTGGACTGTTTACCTTACACACTTTTCTTAAAGCAGTTGTCTGTTGCTTGCAACTTAATACTAGAGGGGGTTCGGATGATAACCTGAAGGTGGACTTCTAGTCATAGATGCAGTTGGATGGCGGTCTATGTATATTGTTGTATTGCCCAATCGAATCTCATAGGATCTTTCTGACTAGTAATTGCATTGTTATGCCTTGCTCAGTTCTTGTCAATTGCCCTGCTATAATTTGTTTACCCTTCATACCATGTTATTTATCAAAGGAGAGCACCTCTAGTGAACTATGGACCCCGGTCCAACCTTTACCATTGACACATCTTTCACTGTTACTTGTTCACTTGCTGCAAACCATTACCTTCCACACCATACGTTTAATCCTTTGTTACAGCAAACCGGTGAGCTTGACAACCTCACTATTCGTTGGGGCAAAGTCTTGAGTTTGTGTTGTGCAGGTCTCCGCGTTGCTGGCAACACCTGTGTGACGTTTCCTTCCTCATTCTGGTTCGATAACCTCGGTCTCAACTGAGAGAAAACTTGCTGCTTGCTTCTTCACACCTTGCTCTTCGGGTTCCCAACAGGCTGTGTGTAGATAGTCGTTAGAGCTATCCCATATCAAAATGACAAGGCAACAGACAGTGAGCATCTCAGCGATCCTTTATTTACATAGGAATGGTGCATATTTTTTTCTCTCTTCTCTTTTTTTCTCAATATTTAGTTTTCTAAGGATGCTTCATGGATTGCTCACTATGGTTATGCTGCAAGTTTCCACCATGATTAGGCATGGCTTAGGCTAGCGGCCCGGGCGTTTATCTAACACATATACATAACTCCATGGACTTACAAGCTTCCCTTTTATTTCACACCGCCGACATCCATAAACAAAAGAGCATGATATCAACTAGATAATATTTACAGGTGTTGAAAGCGTTCCCCGTGACGGAAGGGTCCTGCTAACTCCCAACCTATAATTTGCAAGCATACAACTTTCATGGACAGTCACAATGGTTCAAGTTTATTAAGTGAAAGAAAATAAAGTGTGCCATCAAGTTCATGAGAGCTTTACTGTTGGGGGGATGACCCTAGTTAGGGTCAAGATAAGTAAGAAAAGAAAGGAGCCTTCATATCTAGGGCCGAGTCAGGGCGTAGTTCGGTTGAGTCATGTAGGGGTCGGCCGAATAAGGTCCGACCTATTCCGAGTCAGTAAGTTGAGACCTAACGCGACCGAGATATGAGTTATGTCGGCAAGTCACTGTTGTCCAACTTAAGTGCAGGTAAAGGCCAAGCCGAGTTATGCAAGGCGAGGCCGAGTCACGGGAAGCTTGTAGAAGAAGGAGGCAAGTCCCAAAGTCAAACCCTAGCTACTATCTCTCTCTAGAATCTACACAACGCCAAGGGCTAGAGATAAAAGCAGAGCATCAGAGGAGGAGATGGGGGGTCACGGAGGTGACAGTCCTCAGGCCCGAGGCTCACATGCGATGGGCTCTGAGTTTTTGCCATTGATAGAAGGAGGACACAGAAAGAGGTTCGCTGAGTTACCACTTTGGGACAAGCATATTCCACGAATATGATTGTCCACGTCAGCCCTAGGGGGAACCAATCATCTCCTTTATAAGGGGACGTTAGATGTCCAGAAGAGGGGATCGATTCATTTTTCTCTAGAGCACTAGTTGTATCTTCTTCCTCCTCATACTTATATAGATCAAGGAGCAACTGTAGCTCCACTGGTGTTGAATAAAGGTTGAGTTCTAGCATTCTGTGTGTAGAAACCACTACATCTTCCCTCCCCAGATCCCACTAGCATCCATTGGCCCCCAACTTAAGCCTACCCATGGCATCTGCCGTGCCACCACCACGATAGTTGTTACCCACCGTGGGGCCAGCAATGGTGCTAGACGGAGTCAAGATCCGGACGGTAAACTTCATCGACACAGGCGAGCACGTCGTCTCTGGCTTAGTCCAGATTCTGACATCTAGGACTACGTCAGCGACAACGCAGGAAGCTTCGGAGCGAAGCCGCCCCTGTGCAACGACATCTTCATCAACATGGGCGCTCACACGATCTATGTCAGCGTCAACATGTCTTGCATCTACACGCGCCGAGTATGCCTCGCTGGAGACCCTTCCCTCAGCGCTGCTAGCGGTCAGCGCAACACCCGCTCCGCAGGAAGTGTTGAGGTGATGATGACGGCGCCAGCGCCAGCAGCTGGAGCGGGCGCCGGACGAAGCAAGAACCCGGCAGCAGCAGACCAAGCAGTGGCTAAGCCGGTAGCCATGAAACCGACAATAGCAGATCCGTCAGCAGCTAAAGCACCCGAAGTGCAAGAGGTAACCCCCAAGGCACGAAGGGTAAGATGGCCACCTCTGGAGAGGCCGGATAATATCTTGCAAGCAGCCATAGATAACCTAACGACACCTGTAGCACCGATAGTTAACCCGGAAAATGCACAGGCAGAGCTAGAAGAGACTAGGTTGAGCATGTTAGAGGAAGCCAAGAAAGTATCTACGCTGCAGGAGTCCTTTAATAGGACCTTGCGGGAGTATGCAAGGGCAAACAAGCTAGATACGGGTCCTACACGGATAGATGACCTGAGAATGAAAGGAAAGAATCTTATTAGTGATATTAACAAGGAACACGAGTCTCAGCTGGGTGATTCGGCTGACCCTGGGCTGCCGAGGTATAGTACCTAGGCAAAGAACCTTAGGGCAGCGAATGCAGTAGCCTCCGAGTTGGAGGGATTGACCAGGGAAGCCCGACAAAGGCAGCAAGAAAGAGTAAATGAGCTGGTACGCATCGCGAACCAGCAAAATGAGGAGATACTCAGAGCTAACCCGGCAAAGCCAGGGGCTTCGTGCATGGTTCATTCGGCTGGGGCTGCCCCCGCATTATCAGCTGGGGCGGCATCCTCACACGGAAATGGTGCGCGGAAAGATAAAGCAGTGACTTCGGGAAAAACAAACAAATAGATTGTCCTATATGACCTGGCGATGGCCGGAAAAATTAATGAGAATAGAGGCAACGGAAGCCGAGGTAACAACGGTGAAAGAAACCCCGGCCACGACAATAGAGAGCATGGGAATCTCGGAAGGGGAAACCCCAAGAACAATAATCCAGCTGAAGGGAGGCAATTCCATCCACAAGATCATCAACCGAGGCATGAACCTCGGCAGGATCGGGAAGCAAGACATGCTCCACATAACCAGGCAAATGACAAGTATAATGATGGTTATTTGGAAATGGAAAATGCCGGATACGTTGGGAAAAACCACTATGGGGTGCAAGAGAGAGA
The DNA here is from genome assembly GCA_916181665.1 of Avena sativa. Taxonomy (NCBI): domain Eukaryota; kingdom Viridiplantae; phylum Streptophyta; class Magnoliopsida; order Poales; family Poaceae; genus Avena; species Avena sativa. The sequence goes on along the minus strand of OV702283.1, from coordinate 145,093,704 downwards.
TATATATACAGAAACTTGCCGTCGAATGACGCAAGATTAAAACTGGATAGGCTATATCAGTCTAAGTTATTGGAAGAGCAAGGTCCACCTGGTCCGGCGTGTTTTGGACCTCGGATCATGGGCGAACCACCTGTCCCAAACTTCCAGTTGGCAAGAGGCACAAAAACATATAATGGAAGTACTAAGCCACAAGATTGGCTGATTGACTATGCCACAGCAGTGAAGATAGCAGGAGGAAATTTGAGATGGGCTGTGAGATATGTGCCCCAGATATTGGAAGGACTGGCTAGGGTCTGGCTGAATAACTTACCAGTTGGCAGTATCAACTGCTGGTTGGACTTCGAGGAAATGTTCATCAGCAACTTCACCAGTACGTAAAAGAGGCCGAACAGACCCCAACAGCTGGCCACGTGCAAGAAGAAACCGAATGAGACTGATAGAGAATTCTTAACTCGGTGGTGTATTCTCAGAAACTAATGTGAAGGAGTAATTGAATCACAAGCGATTGCTTGGTTTGCACAAGGATGCAGATACGGAAGTGTGTTGTGGAAAATACTACAAATAGATATGCCGACTACGTTAGCAGAGACTATCAGAATAGAAGATTCATATGCATTGGGCGATTCGACTCAGCGCGAGCTTATGTCGGCAGAAAACATGGAGTAGCACGACCATTACACTCGAGATGGTGCAGGTTCATCCCGGCGGAATGAGTACCGAGGTAGGAGAAGAGATGACATGCCGGATTACAGATACAGTTCAAATCAGGTTGTTGCAGTTGTGCATGACCAGCCGGGTACAGGAAACAATCAGCGTCAGAAGAACGGTACTCAACAATAGACACCGAGAAATGATGGGAAGAAACAATGGACCCCAGAACAGAAGAAACAGTGGCAAGAGAGGCCTAAGTACACGTTTGAGTCAATGCTAGATCAACCGTGTAAATTTCACACGCCTAACCCGGCCAAACCAGCCAACCATACAACTCGCCAATGCGCCTGGATGAATACTGCAATGGAAACCCGAAAGCAAGCAAGCGCCACAACAGCAAACACACCACCCACAACAGCCACAGCTTACAGGAGGAAATGCACAACAGTTGATGTTGCCTCCACCACCTCTAAGGTATGAGAATCAGGATCGAAGGGATGCAGTTCACCATGTGGTAAATCAGAACCAAGATAGCAGAGGGAACCCCGAAAATAATGGACGCAATGACTACAGGGAGAACCACCAGTCATACCGTGTGTTCACCGCGGAGCAGCAGGACAGACAGAGCATACAACACCCACACATGGAAGTAAATGCGGTTATGCCGGCAGTACCGAGGTATATGTCATGGTCAGATCAGGAGATAACTTGGAGCATTAGGGATCATCCAAAGATCATGCCGAACCTCGGGTCATATGACTTGGTGCAAGATCCATCATTTGTCGGGCCCAGTTTCAATGTGAAATTCTCAAAGGTGATGATAGATAATGGAAGCAGCATCAACATTATGTACAAGGATACAATGCATAAGATCGGTATATCTCCAAATATGGTACAGTCAACCAGGACAACCTTTCATGGGATAGTGCCAGGACTGTCCTGCGAACCCATTGGGAAGGTCCGAGTAGACGTCTTTTTCGGCACAAGGGAGAATTGCAGAGCAGAGAATTTGGAATTTGAGGTGGTGGATCTGGAGATCTGTTATCATGCATTACTCGGACGGCCTTCATTGGCCAAATTTATGAGCAGCTGCCACATTGGTTACTTGAAAATGAAGCTGCCAGGACCACAGGGGTTGATAACAATAGCAGGAGACTATAGGAAGTCAATGGAATGTGCTTCGGCTGGATCTAATCTGGCAGAATCTTTGGTAATTGCAAGGGAGAAAAGGAGAATTCAGGAGGTTGTAGATTTAGCTCAGTCGGCATAGCTTAACATGCCGACACTTTCTAACCCGCATGGAACTGTATCTTTTCAGCCGACTAAGGAGACAAAGAAGATTCAGATTGATGATCAGTTCCCAGAGCGCACCATCACCATTGGTGTCGGCCTGAATGAAAAATAGGAAAGCGAACTCACCAAATTCCTCCGTGAGAATCGGGATATCTTTGCATGGTCCACACAAGATCTGCAAGGAGTGCCGAGGGAGTTGGCTGAGCACTCTTTACATGTAAGGCCAGGAGCAAGGCCGGTGAAGCAACCTCTCTGCTGCTTCGCCGAAGAAAGGAGAAAAATTATAGGGGATGAGATAGCTCGGCTCCTGGCGGACGGGTTTATTATGGACTCCTGGCGGACGGGTTTATTATGGAAGTACTTCATCCGGATTGGCTATCTAACCCGATTTTGGTAGAAAAATAAAAAGGATGACCCAAACGTAGCTGTCGTTCGTCGTATGTGCATCGATTACACGAACCTTAACAAGGCGTGTTCTAAGGATCCTTTTCCTTTACCTAGGATAGACTAGGTTTGATGCAGCCCGACCTACGGTCGTTACTACATCAAGGTCTCCAACTTATGCCAAGTCGTCATGGACTCCAAAGGTGAATCCGTTCCTCTATGCGAGCCCCTTCCTGCCCTATTGAATGGTATGCTACTTCATACTCCGTCACATATGCATGATAGGTTCACACCGACCAGTACGGAGGCAAGGGAGGAAGCCCGGAACATCAAGCCCGACAAGACGGAGGCTTGGAAGAGGAGACGGAAGAAGACATGTCGGCAGCTGCCAGGTCCAAGCGGTAGTACCGGTCGGCGGAACCGGTACTACCGGTCAGCGGTACTACCACCCCCTGCTACCGCCCGGTACTGAAGCCCGCGCCATCGCCACAGGATGCCCCGGTACTGGCTTGCGGTACTACCGCCTGCAAGCGGTACTACCGGATACCATGAGCAGTACTACCGGTGATGACCAGTACTACCGGTCCCAAGTCCGGTACTACCGGTCATGTATGTGCCTGCGCGCACCTGTTGGGCCACAGCCCATGTATCCCCCCTTTACTTACCTATTGGCCTAGTTTATCCCCAAACTACCCCTGTTTAGTGGCTGGCCTATAAATAGAGCCCCCACCCCTCATGTATCCCTTAGGCATAGATCATAGACTAAAGACAACCCCCATTGTGGAATCTCTAGTTTTGCCTCATCCCCTTTACCAAGGGGACCGACTATCGTCACCAACCTCGATTGGACTTTGGATCACGCATCCATCGTTGAACAAGGCCTTGGAGTTCGATGTCTCGTCTCCAAGTTGTCAAGACCCTCCCTAAGGTGTTCTTCCCTCTCCGATGTGGATTTGAGGGAGCACGTTGACCGATCTTTCCTTGCAAGGATTCTATCGGACCGGTGGCCGCCGTTCGGGAGCAATCGGCCTTGTATCGTGTGAGTTTTGCGTGTGTTCATCGTGTTCTTCGCGAGGTGTGTGTTCGCTTCCGCTACCTTCTCCCTTTCCCCTCGCTTTCCCATCGATTGACCACGAGATCCGTGAAGATCGGGCACCCAAGAGGTTAAACCCTCCATCATCTGGTATCAGCAGCTTTTGGTTGCCACGGATTTCTCTTCGATTTGGTCTTTTCCCCATAAATTCGAAAATTCCACCAAAAACAGCCGCAATTCGTGTTTTGGATAGATCTGTGATTTGAGTACGTTTTGGTAGGTTTTGATCCGTGGATTACTTGCAGAACTTGTTGATCTAACTTCCTTTGCGTTCCCATAGCCTAATTCCTTGATTTCCCTCTTCGATTTGGTGTTTTTCTTGAAGATTTCCCGCCCAAATCACCCCAAAATCGCGAAAACGCATCAAATCTGGGCGTCCCAGGACCAAGCAGTACTACCGGTCCCAAAATCCGGTACTACCGCTCACAACCGGTACTACCTCTCATCCAAGCGGTACTACCCCCCAGTACTGAACAGAAAAAATAGATTCCCAGATTTCAGCCCCTCACCGTTTTGAGCATAACTTTTGCATTCGAACTCGGATTTTGGTGTTCTTTAGCTCGTTTCTAAGAGGAGAAGTAGCTCTACATCATCATCCACGTTGTTCATGCTATCTACTCCATCCAAATTCCGTGAGGAAGGCGGAATCCAACAATAAAGGGTGAAGATCATCGACGAAAGGTATAAACATTCCGCGACTTCTCCCCACTTGCATTCCTTTGTGAACCCCACTATCTTTGCGAGCAACAAACACCTATTGAGACTAGTTCCTTTTATGATTGCTTGGGCTATGCACATTTGATACCTTGTAGATTCCGAGCAAACATTGTGAGCGCTATCTCATATAGTTATCTTGTATAGTTGTTGGCACAAGGAAGAGACAAGTGAAAAATAGAAAGAAAAAAAATAGAAAAAGGAAAAGAGAAAAAGAAAGAAATATACATGTGCCTCATAGAATAGGAAGTGCAAGCTCGATGAACATCATATAGGTGGTACTTATTGTGCATATCTTGTAGCCCACCAATTTTGTGCAATCGAACTAGCGTCTCTCCTTGTACTTGTGTGACACGGGCTTATAGTCTTCGCTAGGTAATCATTTGGTTCTTAGCTCACTTTCTCCGTCGCACAAGTCCCATTTATCCCATCGTGTGTGTTTCCTTGTACATATCTCCTATCTTGTGGATTAACTTGTTTGCTTTGTGATCATTGTGGTTCTTTACTTGCCATTACAACATCTTGATTTCGGATTTGTTCTTGACATGCCACATTCCATACCTATCCACCATAGGCCTTGTGTGTGTTTGTTTTTTGGTTCGTAGTTGGTTTTGGTGTTCCGCGTGAACTTCACTTTGCTTGGTTTATTGCTCTCAAGTGTGGCCACTTGTACGATACGATCTTCCAAGGTAAAGTAAGGTTTGACGTTGCATCCCTAACTCCCACTACCACTTCCATATACACCACTTGGTCTTGTGCATCATGTCTAGGGACTCCGGAACCGAGGATGATATCTATGAAGAATCCATGATGAGCCACCATGACTACGACTCCACAAGTATAGAGGACATGACGGAGCACAACACCGACAATGGCTCCGCATGCTTTGAGGACCCGGAGCACTACACCTACGACGACTCCACATGCATGGAAGACATGGAGCTCTACGTCGACAATGGCTCCTCATGCATGGAGCCTATGGAGCACTACACCGATAATGGCTCTACATGCTTGGGTGATATGGAGTACTACACCAACAACTACTCCCCAAGCATGGACGACTTCGAGTGCGACATCGATGACGCCTCGCCACGCATAGAGGACACGGAGAACTTCATCGACTTTGATGGCTCCTCCATGAGCCATGAAGAATTCCTCCACTGTGTGGAGATGGAAGCCTACTACGCCAAGCAAGAGGAGGCGCATCATCAAGATTCCATGACCTTCAAGGCCAAGCGTGCCACACCAAAGGGCACCACCTACTTCGATGATCCACCTCCAAGGCGACATGTGCCACCACCTAGATGGCGTCAAGAGCCACCATCTCCAAGGCACCAAGCTCCATCACCTCCAAGGCGTCAAGCTCTACCATATCCAAGGCGCCAAGCTTCATCACCGCCAAGGCGCCAAGCTCCAACTCCTATCCAAACAAGAGTGGCGTCCAAACATCATATGCATCAAGAGGCGCCAAGAAACAAGACTCTTAATCGACAAACATCCTCTCATGAGCATCGCCACCATAAATAGGATACAAGACATCGTCAAAGGCATCTTCACCATAAAGACGAAGAATTCATGATGAGCACCAACCATAATGCTCAAGCAAGCTCAAGAAGGCACCACAAGCACAAGAAGAGTGCCAAGGCAAATGATCATCGTCGCGAGTGTCATGTGGACGACCAAGTGCGCCACCTACATCAACCATCGGCAAGGCACGCCAATGACCTCCGTCGACACCATCATAGGGCACCTTCAACTACTCGTTCCACCACCACAATGGCAGCAAGAGCAAGCCTTCCTCCATGCCATCAAGCTTCAATGCCTACGCTTGACTTCCACGACCTCGCCAACGAGGAAAATGTAGACCTCTACTTTGCCAAGTTGGATAGCATGAGCCTACCTCCACCACTACTACAAGATGGCCACAATACAGTCGAGCATGGGATTTTCCCTTCGACCATGGAGGCGCGCAATGATGCCCATCTTATGGCATCCAACCTTGGAGGCGACAAGGTCAAGAATGGTGAGCATGGGATTTTCCCTTCACCAAAGGAGGCGCATGGAGTTGAGGAAACCGAGCCTACCCCCATATGCTTGAGTGATGATGTGGTACCAATCCCATGTGAGTATGAGAGCCACTTAGCCCACTTGAGTGAGCACAAGAGTGAGATGAGTGACTCCACCTTATGTGAGATTGAGTGCTTCCACTTGGAGGGCATGAGCGATACTACTAGTGAGTTGAGAGTGGTAGTTGATAGGTCAAGTGAGACCATTTCGATTTCTAACAACTTACCCTCTACCTCTAGTGTGTTCTCTTGTGTTATGCTAGGTTCCATGGATGAAGAAGCGCCAAGCCATGAAGCAATGATGCCTCAATTGGAGAAGATGTACATGGTGCACGAAGATGATTCTACGCCATGGCTACATCAAGAAAATGAAGTCGTCCACAAGGAGGCCACTACTCCCACAACACCCACTTCATATGAGAGGTATGAACAAGGTAACAATAAGGGTGTTGATGATGCCATGATCCCACTAGTGGACATGATGAGTTGTGAGGATATGCATGCTATGGATGATACTTGTGACATTACATATGCTTCATCCACTTTCTCATGTGATGCTTTGCCTTTGCATAATATTGATCATGTGGAATTGTTTGATTGCGATACCATTGCCATAAACATGCCATGCTATGCATCTTGTGTGTATCCTCCAATTGCTATGGACATGCCTTGTCATGCTAGTCATTCAATTTCTCCCGTTGCTTGCGATAAGATGAATGCTTGCTATTTCACTTGTTTTGCTTGCAACAATATTGATCATATGCGTTATAATGAGATGGCCCCCATAGCTTTCTCAATTTTTGGATATTTTGATGATTGCCATGATAAGCATGTTCCCCACTTGCATACTCACCATGCATCTATTTCATACTTGAATGACATTAATGGTGATGTGCACAAGAAGAGATACGTCATGATGGATGATGTGTATCTCTACCATGCACACACGTTCTTCCTTTTACATATGATGTGTGTAGGTGCCCGCACGAGAATGTCAACCTCGGTTGAGCACGAGTTGACAAAAAGAGCTCTAGAGAGCATCCCACAAGTGAGTTCAAGATCGAACCCAGCTCTGATACCTTTTGCATGCTTTGCATCTTTCATGTTGGCAAATTGCTCTTTCCTATGGTTTGATTGCAAGCATGTTAATGGTATTATCTCCCCTTGTGACATTCATGTTTTTTCGCATCTAGATAATGATGTTTTGTGTGTTGTAACAAAAATGTTGAACATTTTCTCTTTCCGATGTTTTGGGTGCAACCACAATTCCATTAAGAGCATGAATTGTCATGAGAGCTTCCAAGAATCTCGTCTTGTTGTTGCAACAAACATAAGGACCACTTGCTCTTTCATTTGGTTTGTTTGCAAACATAATACGTTTGTTTTGGATATGCTTCCTTGTGTGTTTTTGCCAAATTCTCCTATTCTTGCATCAAAGATGTTGTTTGAAATTTGGATCCAATGCTTTGAATGCCCTACTTCTATGTTATATGGAGTTTTTGAGTTTCCACATTTGGATGATGTTCAAACGAGTTCCATGCACATTGACCTTGCATATGCATCCCGTTTGCTATACTTGAGTTGTGCTAATCGTGTTGTGAACAAGAATGGACATGCCACAAATGACATGCTCCTCTATCACACACAAACATATGTTGCTTGGTCTTTGTTGTATGAAGGTACAAATGCATACACGTCAACCTCTATGGACTATATGTTGACAAGAAGAACCGAAGAGAGTTACCTATGGCTACCCTTCATCGAGCTATCTCTACAAGCTAAGGTGACTTCCTTCTACTTGAGGACTCATGCAATAATCTTCATGAATTGGCTACGCTTTGAGTGTTGCTTTGCTTTTTTTGTGAGCTTTGTAGGCTTCAAGGAAGGTGAAGAAACATTGAAGTGTTGTCAAGTCAATCTTCCCGAGGACGACTATATGGTGAACCCCAGGATCAAGAAGGTCTCTCGACTGCTTCTACTTTGTGATGAGCATGTAGAGTCGAGGACGACTCTTTTTGAAGGGGGGGGGGGAGATGATGCAGCCCGACCTACGGTCGTTACTACATCAAGGTCTCCAACTTACGCCAAGTCGTCATGGACTCCAAAGGTGAATCCGTTCCTCTAAGCGAGCCTCCTTCCTGCCCTATTGAATGGTATGCTACTTCATACTCCGTCACATATGCATGATAGGTTCACACCGACCAGTACGGAGGCAAGGGAGGAAGCCCGGAACATCAAGCCCGACAAGACGGAGGCTTGGAAGAGGAGACGGAAGAAGACATGTCGGCAGCTGCCAGGTCCAAGCGGTACTACCGGTCGGCGGAACCGGTACTACCGGTCAGCGGTACTACCGCCCCCTGCTACCGCCCGGTACTGAAGCCTGCGCCATCGCCACTGGATGCCCCGGTACTGGCTTGCGGTACTACCGCCTGCAAGCGGTACTACCGGATACCATGAGCGGTACTACCGGTCATGTATGTGCCTGCGCGCACCTGTTGGGCCACAGCCCATGTATCCCCCCCTTTACTTACCTATTGGCCTAGTATATCCCCAAACTACCCCTGTTTAGTGGCTGGCCTATAAATAGAGCCCCCACCCCTCATGTATCCCTTAGGCATAGATGATAGACTAAAGACAACCCCCATTGTGGAATCTCTAGTTTTGCCTCATCCCTTTTACCAAGGGGACCGACTATCGTCACCAACCTCGATTGGACTTTGCATCACGCATCCATCATTGAACAAGGCCTTGGAGTTCGATGTCTCGTCTCCAAGTTGTCAAGACCCTCCCCAAGGTGTTCTTCCCTCTCCGATGTGGATTTGAGGGAGCACGTGGACCGGTGGCCGCCGTTCGGGAGCAGTCGGCCTTGTATCGTGTGAGTTTTGCGTGTGTTCATCGTGTTCTTCGCGAGGTGTGTGTTCGCTTCCGCTACCTTCTCCCTTTCCCCTCGCTTTCCCATCGACTGACCACGAGATCTGTGAAGATCGGGCACCCAAGAGGTTAAACCCTCCATCAAGGTTATTGATTCAACTGCAGGTTGTGAACTATTATTATTTGTAGACGCGTACTTTGGTTTCCAACAGATACCGTTAAACCGGGCCGATCAAATAAAAACTACGTTGATCACCCCGTATGGGGCTTATTGCTATCGCACCATGCCATTCATCCTGCACAATGCAGGAGCCACGTACCAAAGATGTATGCAAAAATGTCTGCATGATCAGATTGGAAAAAATGATCAAGTATATGTTGATGATGTGGTTATAAGAACCAAAGAGAGCCATACGCTTTTAGAAGATATCCGGTAGACATTTGCTAATCTAAGGAGATTCTGAATGAAGCTTAACCCAGAAAAGTGCACCTTCGGTGCACTAGCTGGAAAATTACTCGGTTTCCTCATATCCAGCCGAGGTATAGAGGCAAATCCGACTAAAATTCGTGCGGTTGAAAGGATGGAACTGCCGAGATGCCTTAATGATGTTTAAAAATTTACAGGAAGCCTTGCATCCTTAAGTCGGTTCGTTAGTCGTCTAGGTGAAAAAGCATTGCCTTTGTATCAGTTAATGAAAAAATCCGATAAGTTCGCCTAGACGCCTCAGGCTGATAGCGCTTTTCAGAAGTTGAAAAAGATGCTGGCCATAGCGCCAATATTAGCTTCCCCATTTGTAACTACCTCGGTGAATTACGTTCCTAGCTACAAGCCTGGATGAACGGTAGTGGTTGAAATAGTACGGTGGGGCCCCAAAAGCCACTCACGGGTAGACCTTTCGGCCGTCCCAACCACTTCCAATTCATCGGGACCTGTACGGGCGGCGTAATCGGCAGGCGAAGGGATCAAATACATACACAAATGAGTATGTATGCAAGCCACCATACAAGAGTACATCAGAGCCATACCATCTAGAAAGAAAGGAAATATAGCAACGCCATACGGCAAGATTCAAATGACCTAGATAGATATAATATTTTAGGATAATTCCTCATACAACACACATCAGAGTATCGAGCGGAAGCGGCAAACAAAGTCCGAGTACGGATAAGAAGCAAATCGGCATAAGATGCCATAGAAAGAAGCACATCCCGGCCACAGATCTCACGGATCCCCGTTCCCGGAATCTCTACGCCGAACGATCGTTGCCCACGTCATCAGCCTCTTCAACCCAGTATCCGTCCTGCGAGGGTACCTGTTCATCTGAACCAATAATTTATCGTGTGAGACCCTAAGGGTACTCAGCAAGTCTTTATGCCTCTAAAGGGGACACAACCTGGGGTGACGCAATTGCTGCAAAAGATAAACCCTAGCAGTTCTATAGATAAACGCTAACCATCCGCCTAACCAATGATAGACGGATGTCCGTGAATTAATGACAACAGTTATAACAGTAATTTCATCAGATCCATCCTCCTCCTCGCTTACCAACGAGGAAGCGGACGAACAACCCCCCATCCGTTGGCAATTTTATTAACCATTCCATGAGTATTGCACTATTTACTAGTCATTTACTTAGTCAGATTAAAGCGGTACTTTAGTTATGCTTGTCTATGATCGAGAAACTATGCTCCAAGTCGTCCATAACCGCGGACACGGCTTTCAGAAAGTTTTAACCCGGCCGGGGTGCACAAATAGCAACACACACTCGATCAACCTCGGAAAAACCAAATCAAAACCCAACGAGGCCTTCACGACAAAGCAATCACAGGATTCAGAAATATTTCAGGGGGCCACCCCTTGGAGTACACCCGCAACGAAGCTAGCTGACTTCGAGACGGACCCGAGGTTTGGGTGGACGGCTGTGAGCGACTGGGAACCCAAAACTGGGCTTGTCGACACCGCGAAAATGTGTCCCGATCCTAAACAGTACAGGTGCTATCTGTCGCACAATTTAATTAAAGCAGTAAACATGGCATAAGTACTGGATAGTAAATAAAACCTCAAACTAGTTTGTGGCCCCAAGAAATAAGACGGAATCAAGCTCTGGCTCAGGGGGGTCCCATATACCTCCCGGATGTGGATATCGCGATAAATCTTGGAACAGGAATCAAGTACTCGGGGTCTTACGGGACACAAGTGAGCAGGAAAAACCAAATAGCAGATATTGCTCACCGGTGCCACTTTCATTAGTTGTCCCATTACTACTCAGGTTAAGTTGTTTAGGTACCTCGTTATCCATCAGACACTCACAAACCCTACACATGCTGTTCTACGACTCGCATGGCTCAAACAACTCCTGTAGTAATGGCTCATGGGATGGAGGTACAGGCTTGGTGGGGTTTAAAGTAAAGGCTATGCAATACTTGGGATTCAATTTAATGCAATCGCGACTCAATGATGCAAGAATAAGATAGAGGCAATAGGTACTGTATGTATGCAAGCATGTGGAAGTGCTTTCCTGGCAACTCAGTTGAAGCGAGAAACGGATCTGGGTAGTGCTCCTGGTTCTCTTGATATATTCCCTGCTCAGAGTCTATCCGAGAAAAACCAAACAAACAAGGGCCAACATGAATATAGAGCACAAGCATATGAATAAGATGCGTCAAGCAAACAATCATGCCATGATGAATGATGCACAATTTGCATGGCAATAAAGTAGCATGGCATGGGTGAGGTGTGGAAGACAAGAAATAACATTTTAAAGGGTTTTGGATCACATTTTGTTGTCTTACTAGTTGCTGTTTATTATATATTTACATGATGCATGCTTCAAATGAAGTCAAGGATAGCATAAACAGAAAGGTCTCGTCGAGCTGATCATTTTAGACATATCATTTGTTAAATTCGGAGTTATATTTCAAAAGTTATTAATTATTTAAGTTCCAGTGGCATTTGTTGTAATTTAATTCAATTTGGAATTTTAAATGTGCAAAAGGTAATTTGAATAGCATATTTGAAATCCTTACATTTTTCTGGTTCAGAAACATATAACATTTGCATTAATTGGATTTATAAATGAAAAGTTATTTAAAAACAGAATTATTTTTGAATTTGAAATAATTAGAAAAAGATTTGAATTTAAACAGATCCAGGAAAACCTTTTTATACTCAGTCTAATCTATCTACAGACGCTTACAGGTGGGCCAGAGCCGGCACAGGCCCACGCGCGCAGAGAACTGGTGGACACCGCGGCTGCTGCCAGCCACTGAGGCTGCCAGGTGGGGACAGGGGTTCGCGGGCCCACGTGCCAGTGGGGCAACGGCAGCGGCTGACAGGCGGGGAAGAAGGGACCGCGGGTGGAAAACTTAATAAGCAAGGATCCTTTTTGCAAAACGGCTCGGGGCACAGACAGGTGGGGACAGAGGGAGCACGGGTTGAGAAAAAGGTTTGGGGGGGGGGTTTGTGCAAAGCGTCAGGCGCGCACTGTACTTCTTCCTATCTGACGAAACTGACAGGGACGGCGCGGCGCGTGGCGTGGCGAGGCTGGGCCTCGATCCCGCGACGCGGGCGTGCGCGCGGCATGGCGAAACCGCTGCGGTGGCTGTGTGGCTGTTGACAGGGGAGCGCACGGGGCCTAGATAGGTCGATGCGCGACGCAGCGACGCGAGAGCGACGTCGGCCGCCGCGCACCGAGGCTGCTCGAGGATATGAACGGCAATGGCAGGAAGCGACGGTGCAGGCGAGGGTGTCTGGGAGGAAGGGGGGCTCACCGCGGTTGTGCTGGTGTGGACGGAACAGGTTGGGGCGGTCGCGATCGACGGCGAGGCAGACGCGCTGGCGCTAGGGTTTGTCGGGGCGGCGCCGACATGCAGTGGTCCTGGGGGGCTCCTCCTCCTCGCGGCTGAGTACGGGGGCGACGCGGACGTCCTCTGAAGCTTCCTCGACACCCGCAACTCCGCGCCCGCCTCCTGGTTTGTGTGCGCTAGCGAGACCGACGGTGTTGCCGGCGTCGGGGTGCGCTGCGGTGGAGAAAGAGGGGGCAGAGGGGGGAAGCGAGGCAGAGCCTCTGGGTGGATCTGGGGAAGGCTAGAGGCGAAGGGAGAGGATAAGAAGGAGAGGGGCAGGTGGGGGCTTGCGTGGGGGAGGGGTAGATGGAAAGGTGGCCTCGGTGCCACCTTGTCCCCCCTCACGTGATCGGTAGGGCAGGGTAGCTAGGTGGGGGAGCTGGGGAAGGAGGATGCCAGGTAGGGCCAGGGGTGGAGAGGATGCTTGGTGTGGGGCAGCTAGGGCAGAGGGAGAAGATAGAGGGAGGCATGGTGCGATCTAGGGTTAGGCAGGGAGGTGGCTCGGCTAGGGGGGTACGGTGGGACCAGCTAGGAGGGAGAGGACAGCTGAGAGGGAGGGGTAGCTCGGGGTGCTGCTAGCAGAGATAGGGAGGGGAGGTCGAGAGAGGAAGAGAGATAGCTAGGTTGGGGTATGGGGTGGCTTAGGGTTTTGTTTAGAATAGAGGGTTTGGTTTAGGCTTGAATTGAGAGGGTTAGAGCTAAGCACACCCACATGACCACATGATCATGCAAGTGTGGGATGGATATAAAGGAGAGGTAGGGTGTAGGGTTAGAGGTAGAAGTAGAGAGGGGATTATGTGGTAGGGTTTATAGCAAGATCCAACAAGTTCAAGCAAAAAGTGAGGATAGAGATGAAGATGATCAACTCAAAAAGCAAATAAAAACCAAGGGCAAGCTCAAGATGGTACTTGCATGGCCCATGCAGAAATATTTATTGCCCTGTTGATTCTTGTGAAAACAAGGTTATTACATGGCATTATTATTTTGCATTCCCAAAAATTGGAATAAGGCCAAGCAAAAGAAATTAGAAAGAATTCCAAATGGAGTATGAGGAGATGATGACATTGGAATATATTTGGGACTTGCTAGTGTGTATATGCCACTAGATATTTAATAAGCCCACAAAATATCCCCACATGATGATAACCCCAACAACACACATATGGAAGCTAGGGAGAAAGGGTCCCACTCACAAGGCATGCAAAGGTGGCCATGTGGCTCTCATATATCAATAATGTGAAAACAACATGATGCCAAGATGAGAGCAGGTGGAAAGAATTGGATCCATCCCAACCCACCTGAGCTAGAAGTAAGACCCATAAAAGCCAAGCTCATATTTAGTTGGATGGTGGAATATAAGGTGGTGAAAGAAAGGTGGTGGAGTTAATAAGAGATATGCCCCCAAATCAACTTGGGCATTTAACAATATATCAAGAACCAACTACAATATCAAGAGGCAAACTCAATTAATAATGCACATGAGATAAGAACCAAACAAGAAGGGGTTTTTATATGATGCTCAAATGCAAGGTGGCATGATGACATGAGCATGATATGATGATGATGCAACAATTATATGTAGGAAGTGGTCCTTTTTATTACTATAACAAGTAGCATTACAGGTGTTAGACAACTGGGATGCTACACCATTATCAAAAGAGCCTATGCTGCTCTATGTAGCAGCAACAAACAGAGTTGTGAGCGCGGTTATAGTGGTGGAACATAATGAGGAAGGTAAGTCGGTGCAAATACTGGTATATTACCCAAGCGAGGTATTATCAGCGTCAAAGCAAAACTAGCCACACTACCAAAAAATGGCTTACGGAGTATATATGTCGGCAAAAAAGCTCAAGCATTATTTTGAGGAACACCTCATAAAGGTAATTTGCGAAGCACCAATAGCCAAAATAATGAGAAACAAAGACGCAGGCGGCCGAATAGAAAAATGGGCGATTGAGTTATCCCCTTATGCCCCGCAATTTGATAGACAATATGCAATCAAATCTCAAGCAGTGGCCGACTTTTTTGTCGATTGGGCCGAAATACAGTACGAACCCCCATTACCCGATCCGAACTATTGGACGATGCATTTTGATGGATCCAAATTAAGGAATGGGTTAGGAGCAGGAATAGTATTAAACTCTCCAAAGAAGGATCAACTGAAATATGTATTGCAGATACATTTCGCTGCATCAAACAATGTAGCCAAATATGAGGCACTGATCCATGGCCTAAAGATGGAAAAGGAGATCGGCATACGTCGGATTCTATGTTTCGGAGATTCAGACCTAGTTGTGTAGCAAGTATTAAGAAATTGGGACGCATTGGATGCAAACATGGCCTTATATCGGTTTCATGTACAGCAAATTAGTGGTTATTTTGACGAGTGTGAATTTCATCACATACCTCGGGCGGAAAACGACGCTGCAGATACCCTGTCAAAGCTCGGATCGACCAGACAGTCAATTCCACCTGGCATCGCCTTAGAACACCGGATAAAGTCATAAATTATACCCACACCAGAGTTCGAATCAATTCGCCTCTCATCGAATCAGAAATCTGAATGCGTCCCAATGGAGATTGATAAGGGACATGAGCCAAATAACCCGGGGACTGATTCAGCTAACCGAAGAGATGATTGGGATAGTTCGGCGAATGTTAAGTCGGCAGAAGTAATGGAGATTGATAAAACAGTTACCCCAGAAAGGGACATACCGGAGTGGGCATAGCCCATATTATTATTCCTCAAAAATGAGACTCTGCCAGATAATGAAGTCCTTGCTAGGCAGACAATAAGAAGGGCGAAATCTTACACAATAGTAAATAATGAGATTTATAAGAGAAGCATAACAAACGTGTTGCAACGATGTGTTGACCCGACAAAAGGACGGAAGATCCTCTTGGACATACATCAAGGAGAGTGTGGGCACCATTCCTCTTCCAGAGCCCTTGTGGCCAAAGCATTCTGACATGGATTTTACTGGCCAAGTGCGCTAAAGGAAGCAAAAGAATTGGTAGAAAGGTGCAATGGCTGTCAGAGATATTCCAGCAAAATACATATGCCTTCATCCGAGTTAAAAACAATACCAATCACTTGGCCATTCTCAGTATGGTGCCTAGATATGGTGGGTCCATTTAAGCGGCTCGTGGCGGCATGACTCACATTTTGGTCATGGTGGACAAATTCACAAAATGGATAGAGGCAAAGCCGATAAGAAAATGTGATGGGCCTACAACGGTAAAATTTCTCAAAGATATCATTATGAGATATGGTTACCCACACAATATCATTACAGATAATGGCACAAATTTTTCTGAAGGGGCCTTTGCTCGATCTGCCAAGAAAAACACATAAGACTCGATGTTGCTTCGGTAGCTCACCCGGCATCAAATGGGCAAGTAGAAATATTGAATGGACTCATGTTAGCCGGAATAAAATCTCGGCTGATAGAACCACTCCAGAGGTCGGCAGGTTGCTGGATCGAGGAACTCCCAGCAGTACTATGGAGTTTAAGAACCACCCCAAATAGATCAACGGGGTACACCCCGTTCTTTCTCGTATATGGAGCAGAAGTTGTACTTCCAGCCGACATAGTGCATGACTCACCAAGAGTCACCCAGTACACAAGCGCCGAAGTAAATTAAATATCTCGACAAGATGATGTGGATCTGCTAGAGGAAGCAAGAGAATTAGCATTGTCAAGATCAGCTGTTTATCAACAAGACCTCACACGGTACCATAACAAGAAGGTAAATCCCAGAGTTTTCAAGGAAGGAGATCTGGTTCTTCGGCTAGTGGAATACACGGCCGGCATGCATAAGCTATCGCCCCCATGGGAAGGACCATTCATCGTGAGCAAAGCACTGCATAACGATGCATATTACCTCATCGATGCTCAAGCACCAGTGTTGGGGATATGCTATATGGGTATCCTCATAGCATGTCTCTTATCCGGATAACCCGGGTGGCCCACAGTTTGTTGCATGGCCCATGGCCTGCTGGGCAGCCCAGTTAGATGGATCCAGAAGGGAGGCCCATGCCGAATAAAGAAAGGCTACAGAGGAGTCACCGACGTACCTGGAGCCTTGGAGTGCAAGACACGTTAGAGTAATTGTATATTGTGTAGGAATCTGTAACCTGTCCGGCTAGGACTTTCCCTGTAACCCTAGGACCTGGCGACTATATAAGTCGGGCCTATGGGAGCCTTTAGGGCATAACATAACTCATACCTCGCACAGCGAATCGATCCATGTAACTCGGCGTATGCCATTATAGTGATTTATAGCAGGAGTAGGATTCCACCACCGTTGTGGGATCTGAACCAGGGTAAGCTATGTTACCTCGTACCCGTCAACCTTCCACCTTACCCCACGTCTCTAAACACGCACTGTGAGGACTCCTCCGTGGCGTACTCGTCGGCAATACCACGACAGTTGGCGCCCACCATGGGGCAAGAGGCGCTTCAGGCTCTACAGTGGGCGATGTCCAAGATCTCGCGGGAATCGGTGAAACCGTAGCCATCGGTCGTGTTCTCTTCTCCAGCAATGTTCCGATCGTACCTCATGAAGAGATATGGATCCCGGAAAAGACGAACGCTACGCGGTGCTCAATCATCCCCATCGGAGATATCCACCTCTTCACCGGCAAAACTGACTCGGGCACTAGTTCCCTGGGAGTCGGAAGATCATCAAGACCTGCACGGACCGCCTACGGGCAGTTTACGTTCGCGGAAGGATCAATGTCGGATCTCTCTTCGGAGTTTGCCGGCAAAGATCAGAAAAATTCAAGGCCCACCCAAACCGCCCCTGTGCAGGATATAACGGTGGAAGATCGCTGCAAGTCCGCCGACTTCGTCTGTGTGTCTGGACAGCAGAGATCAAAGTTCGTCGGAGTGGTGACCATCTTCGATCTAGCATGTTGCATTCAGAGAGACGGCAAAAACCCCCGCGATTACCTTGCCAGGTGGCTCCATATACGGGCCGATCTGGCTCATTACCCCAATGATGATGCTTTGTATCACTTTGTGGAAGGACTGGACCAAGGTACGCTTCTCCGGCATACGCTAAGGCTGCAGCAGGCTTCAGGATGCCTCACTTTCGAAAGCATGGTGAACACCATCAACAGATACATGGAGGCTAAGGAGGAAGCTCAGACAGAACTTGCGCTCATTGGCGGAGCCCCTCCGCCTGAGCCACCGCCACCTCCGCCTCCGGTCGTCGTCGCCGCAGCTGCGCCACCACCACCAGTCATCGTTGATCCTTTTGCACATCCACCCCCGTCATCAAGGAAGCCCTGCACCCTCCGACTCCGTGCTTGATGCGCTCTATGCCGACATCAGTGCAGATTTAGAGAAGATAGACTTCAGCCCGGAGGAGCTAGACTCTGCCATTCATGAGATGGAGGAGGATTATAAGCGCGACGAGTAGGCCAACAACACCGTCACGTCCCGAGAGGTATTCGTCGCCATTGGGATAGGGATGGATGAAGATCAACCCGGACGAGCTCCGCCTACTACACTGGACAAGGGGAAGATACCACCCATTGCTGCCAACAACGATAGCGCAAAGGTCATGCTCCCTCCACCTATCCCAGTGCAGCAGCCGCAGGAACTCGGCACCGGTCCGAGCAACAACAACACCGCAAACCCGCCGCCTCCGACTTCTATGTCTGCTACTGCTCAAGTCACTCCAGCTGATAGAGTGATGTACGACAATCTCCTCGTCGAGCCCATGACCGTGGATCATATTTGCAATGTAGTCCATCTTGACGAGAAGCGCCAGCAGCTGCTGGAGGAAGCGCATGCCATCGCGGAGCAAGGCGCTAAGCTAGATCGAGATCTGGCCAATGCGTAGAAGTCAATAGAGAAAGCTAGAGCAATGGAGGCCGAGTACAAGACTCTGCTACAGCGGCAGAAGGCTAAGAAAGCTCCGGCTTGCGTCATCAACGATCCTGGTGTATGACGAAACCTAGGATAGGCTCCCTCGAATCCAGCACAGGCTAAGCCATATATTGACAGTGAAGGCAGGCAGGTGATTCCCACTCCTCTGCTCAACCTCGCTGTCACCAAGACCCTTCCGGAACATGATATATCACCCGCAGCTGTGGATCAAGTCTATGACCTAGTGGCCAAGGCGGTGAAACAGCATGAAAAGGCCACCTCTCAGACGCTTGAGTCTGACCCAGCGTTGTGCTAGTCTAGCCAGCATAAGCCGCCAAGGGATAGATCTCCTCATGATGTCGGGTCACAGACGGGTTCGTCAGAACGAAGACGGAGGGACGCGCAACAGGAAGGACGCTATCCCCATATCCTCCAACTATGGAGGCAAGGCTCAACCTCGTCGCCCATCTCCACCGCCCCGCTCCCCCGACATCACGAAGATACCAAGGCTCACCGTCGTACGGATATGCCTCCGCCAAAGCAGAGCGGCATCGTCATCTGCGACAACGCAGAGTAGACCCGTCATGACAGAGAGCGCAACCAAGGACACAAGAGCAGGTCGCCCCATGACCCTCTGCGTCCGACAAGCAACCGCGGCAAGCGTGAGGCGTCGTAGGAGGGTAACAACAAGAAGGCTAACCCACCGCCGCCTCCGCCTCCGTCGCCACCCAGCAACCACCATGGAGGAGGAGGCCCACGTCGTTCACGCAGCCCATTCCCTGATGGGAAGAAGAAGAAAAGAAGCCCGGAGCCATACGATGCACATTCACGCCTGGACAAGATCCACGAGGCCCGGGAAGGACCATACCTGGGACAACGTTGCTTTGGACCTGTGATACGGTCCACAACTTACCCCAAAGGTTTCCGGATTGACAAGACCATCAAACCCTATGACGGGACCGCCAAGCCAGCTACATGGTTGCAGGACTACGGTAATGCGGTGGAGATCGCCAGGGGTAACCCCAACGTCGCCTTCAAGTACCTCCCATTTATGTTGGCGGGCACGTCCCGACAATGGATTAATGACTTGCCGAGAGATCATTCTGCAATTGGTTGGACATGCAAGAAGCGTTCACCAAGAACTTCGAGGGTACGTACAAACGTCCATGTACTATTGGCGATCTACAGCGGTGCGTGCAGGAGAAAGAAGAGACATCTCGCGCCTACCTCTCCCACTGGCTGGATATGAAGAATTCCTGCATAGGAGTGCATGCTCAGACCACCATGGCTGCCTTCATTGATGGGTTGGAAAGGGGAACGTTGCTCCGACATAAATTGAAGCGCCTGCAGGACAATCGCCAGCTAGATCTCAACCAGATGATTCAGTTGGCCAGTGAGTTCGTGGCTTCCGACGATGATGCTCGCGGCTCCCTGACGGCAACGGCCGTTCCAACTCAAGATCGGAGGAACAACAACACCAAGCGGAAGACCCCGCTAGAAGAAAAGCAACCCTCCGACATGGTCGCTATGAAATTTGCAGGACGAGGTGATGGCGAACAACGTGGCCGAGGACGGGGAGCTGCTCGTGGGCAGCAGCGAGGCAGTGAAACTACCTCGGCAGCGCTCCGCGTTCCCCAAACCTACGAAGAGTACCATGATATGCCGTGACTCATACACCTCGATGCCAACGGCAAAGCCAGTCATACCAATCGCCATTGCAAGTTCATCAACAATCTCAAGGAGGACCCGGAGTCCGGCTACAAGCAAAGTCGGAAGAACAGACCGCGAGGCAAGGGCAAGGGGAAGAAGAATAAGGAATAGGAGTCCAAGGATTCAAGTGACATGGATGAGGATGTTGACCCCAAGAACGTCGCCAGGAGCGATGGCAAGGGCAAGAACCCCTTCGAGAAGAAGGCGGCAATTTTCCACACTTTCCTTGGCACCCCCACTGTCCGACAACAGAAGACCTCTATGAGGATACTGATGGCCACTCTACCCCCAGTTCCCCAGTACCTGCGCTGGTCAGAGATTCCAATTACTTGGTACAGGAAGGATCACCCAGACCTCATCCCTACGGAGAACCAGTACGCCATGGTCATCAACCCCCTGATTGACGACAATGAGTTCACCAAATGTATGGTGGATAGTGGAAGCAGCATCAACATCATGTACCTGGATACATTGCACAAGATGAACTTGATGGAGGCTAACCCAAGGCTTACCAGCACCATCTTCCACGGTGTAGTTCCTGGTCGGGAGGCTCGGTCCCTTGGGTGCATCATGCTTTAGGTCGCTTTTGGCGATGTTAATAATTACCGCCAAGAATGCATGACCTTTGAGGTGGTCCCCTTCAAGAGCGTGTACCACGTCATATTCGGCCGCGACATCTTCCACTTCTTCATGGCCAAGCCATGCTTCGTCTACAACAAGCTCAAGATACCCAGACCAAACGGTGTCATCACCGTATCCGGAAGCTTTACCAAGGCAAGGGAGTGCAAGATTGGAGAAGCAGCCTTTGCGGAAGTTGTCCTCTACAGCGAAGAATTCAAGGAGATCCAGAGCAAGGTCGATGCCTCGGAGATGCTGGCGTCGAAGAAGCAGATTTCTGACTCCGCCCCAGCTTTCAAGGCCGCCATCGAAACCAAGCCGGTGGAACTTGTGGTAGGCGATGCCTCCAAGACCACCGCAATTGGGACGAACCTGGATCCCAAGTAGGAAAGCACGCTCGTCGAGTTCCTCCATGATAATAGGGACATCTTTGCCTGGCAACCTGCCGACATGAAAGGTGTACCTAGGGAACTTGCCGAGCACAACTTGAATATTGATCCAAAATGCAAACCGGTGAAACAACCTCTACGACGCTTCAGAGACGAGAAGAGACGTGCCATAGGCAAGGAGATCTAGGTTACTTAAGGCTAGTTTTATCCGAGAAGCCCTTCACACCCGATGGGTGGCCAATCCTGTACTTGTCCCCAAAAAGGGAACCAAAGAATTAAGAATGTGCGTTGATTACACTGGCTTGAACAAAGCGTGTCCCAAAGATCCGTTCGCTTTGCCTTGCATTGACCAAGTCATTTACTCGACGGCTGGCTCGGAACTTTTGTGTTTTCTTGATGCATACTCAGGATACCACCAAATTAATATGTGGAAGTCGGACCAATTGGCCACTTCGTTCACCACACCTTACGGCATGTTATGCTATGTCATGATGCCCTTTGGGCTGAAAAATGCAGGTGCTACGTACCAGCGGACAATGCAGTGTTGCCTACACGATCAAATTCGTTGGAACGTTCACGCCTATGTGGACGATATAGAGGTGATGTCTAAAAAGTCAAATGACTTAGTCTCTGACTTAAAAGAAACCTTTGATAATCTCCGGAAATACAACATGATGCTTAACCCTAAGAAGTTTGTCTTCGGGGTTCCAGGTGGCAAATTGTTGGCTTTATCGTTTCCCAGCGTGGAATCAAGGTGAACCCGGAGAAAATCAAGGTTATCCTAAATATAAACCGTCCGACATGCCTGAAGGACATACAACGGCCAATAGGTTGCATTGCAGCGGTTAGTCAGTTCGTCAGCCAACTTGGAGAGAAGGCTCTGCCCATATACAAGTTGCTGAAGAAGGCGGACAAATTTACATGGACGGACGAAGCAGATGCAACACTGAAGCAGCTAAAGGAGACATTATCCTCGGCCCCTATCCTTGCAGCACCCGAGCCAGGAGAGCCTATGTTAATCTTCATGGCGGCCACCAATCGGGTAATCAGCATCGTCGTCGTGGTAGAGCGGAAAGAACCAGGGCATGAGTACGGAGTTCAACGACCAGTTTACTATGTAAGCGAGGTCTTGACGGAGTCCAAGCAGTGTTACCCGCACTACCAAAAGATAGCTTGCAGAGTGTTCCTTGCTTCTCGGAAGCTAAGGCACTACTTCCAGGAGCACCCTATCACAGTGGTGAGCAAGGCTCCACTGTCCGACAATCAACAACAGCGACGCTACAGGAAGGGTCGTGAAGTGGGGCATTGAACTTGCCGCCTTAGAGATCACCTACAAGAGACACGACTGTAACATCCCTAAAATCATGATTTCAAAAGTTTGCATATCATCCATGCATTCATAATCATTTTAGGATCATTTACAAAGTCATTACAAAAATAGGAGCATTTGAATGTCTATTATTTTATGTAAGCAAGGAATTGCCCAATGTTACTCTCTATTATGAGATTATTGTTTTAAAACCAAAGATATTTGATCCTATGGTTGAATGTTGTTTTCCAAAGCTTGGACAAAAGATTTCAAAACAAAATATGAGTTTAAAACCATTTTTATACCTTTACTAAAGCATTTGTAAAGGCACTGTTTTCTTTTAAAATTTCAAAGGACCAAAGTTAGTTTGAGTGAACAACAGTGCTAAATGATCAATTGAGAGTTGGATCCATCCAACAAAAACCCAGAACAAATTTGAATTCATTTTGATTTGAAACTCATTTGAATTTGGTTCCTAGAAATTCAAACAGAAAAAGAAAAAGGTTAAAGAATAAGAAATGGGCCGGCGCCACCCTTTCGGCCTAGTAGCCAAAACAGCCCACCCGGGGTTTTCCTTCCCCCTCTGTTTCTCACCGTAGCCGCGCGCACCCACTCGCTGACAGCCCGACCCCACATGCCCCGTCATCGTCGTCCCCAAACCCCGCCCACAACCTGGCCTCGCCGTTTCCTCCTCCTCCTTCATTGCCGCGTTTAAAATCGATTGATTGCCGTTGATTGCGTGCGTAATTCTCGCCCCGCTCCTGGATACTTAATCACCTCGCCACCGCGGTCATTTCCCCCCACTTTCCTCGCTCATTCCGCCACCAAGCTACGCGCATTCAATCTCAAACCGCCGTTGTACCGACGACCACCGGCGACTGATTCCGGTGAGCCTCGACCGCCCCTTTGCCTCTGCTTCAAACGAGCGTGACCAGCATGTTCTTGCGCATTCCCTGATGCCTTTCGTTTGCTTTCTCGTGACCCAGGTCGCCGTTCCCGTTCGTGCCCGTAAACATCAGTGCCGCCGCCCAACTCCGACGAGAAATACTGGTAATCTTCGAGCGCCCCTTGCTTCCCCTTTGACCCTGTCATGTTCGCCACAACCTTGTGCACCTCCTGACACAACTGGTTCATGCTAGCGCGGTCTATATCGTTGGCAAGTCCGACGAGCCCCAGCAAACTCTACAGCGCACCCCGACGCTGCCCGACTGAACGTTGAGCTTCCTCGTGATCTTGCAAGTCTGGTAAGCCACACCGCAACCCCCAGCCCCTCCGGTATTGGCCAGAACGCCGTCGCCAGTGCGTCGCCGCCGCGCCTCCATCGCTAGCGCCGCCGACCCATGGTCGCATGCTTAGCAACCGTTGGATCTAGATCCAGCGCATAGGAATAGATCACTTAGCGAAGGGGTACGGTTGGATCTGGCCCGTGCATTTTCATTTAGATCGTGCGGCCCACGTAGCGCGATCCACGCGAACCGGTACGCACCAATCAGGTCATGACGCGTGTCTGTGTTTAAATTTAAAAACAGAATTTAGATCTAGTAGATGTTCAAACTTGCAAAGTTCATAACTTTTGATCCACACGTTCAAATTTTGCAAATTTTATATCATTGGAATCAGGAGAAATAATTCTATCTATTTATGCAACATGTTTAATGTTTTGCTTATGTAAAATTGATTATTTTTGCAGAGACATTTATAGGCTTATTTTGAGTAAAGAAATTATTTGAAAAATGATTTAGAGACTAAATAAAGTTTGTTTAGTGTGTATTGTCTTGTTTAGGATTGAGTACTATTTCACTTGTCTTGCTTGATTTAGGAAAATCATCACATAGCATTTTCATGCATTCATATATTTTTTCTTGCATATTTTGATATGTGAATTTGGTGCCATTATTTTATGTGTAGATTTTGGTGCAAATAGTGATTGTGGTTGTGAAGATTGTTGCTACTCCCCAAACTACCAAGGCAAGTGGTGCTTCATATATTTTTGTCCCAATATTTTTACGTATGCATTAGAACTATTTTGTATAGGGCTTGCATGAATATTTTGCGAAGTATCAATATGCTATGCTTGGGAAATCCTAGTAGTTGTAGAATTGTTAGAATTTCCTCTAAGTTAAGATACTTGATATTGCCATGATTAGCCTAGCTAGTAACAACCAAGGGTGGATTATATATTCATGCTATGAGAAATATTTCTAAGTCTTTGACTTATGTTTTGCTTAATAAAACAACTAAGTGGATGAAACACCTGGTGGAATGGAAAGAATGGTTTGTGTTGAGTGGTTACACAAGGCCCATTTCTATGGTTTACCTTGTGTATCTCACTTGTGGAAAGCCACCCAGGAACAAAGGGATTTGAGATGCCAAATGTTAAGAAGATTCTAGTGCAGCCACATGGCATTATGGGCTCTGCCTGGATCAGATAGGTTGCAATAACTTAGCCATTTGGACAGTTGGTGGTAGTGGGATGATAGGTTGGAACGCGTCCATTTGTTCTAAGGGAAGGCTCCTGAAAGGTCCTGTCTTGGTGAAAATCAAGTCTTGTGGGGAAAGTGCACAACCTCTGCATATGGAAGAATCTAAGTACTTAGCCATGTCCCTGGTATTGGACAATTTGAGCATCAAGACATGGAAGCTATCAAGAATCTCCTCATCCCAATTTTCTAAGTTAAAACTTATGGTTGAACAAGGGTGAAGGTTCACCAATTTCTATTGGTGGTTCCTTGGGAAAGTTTTTTCAAAGAAAAACTTAGTATTTTCAACTAATAGGTAAAACCTATTTTGAGCAAAGCAAGCCTAAGCTACACTTAGCCAAATTCATATAGAAACTAGATGCCAATATTTTACTAAGGTATCACTTTCCAATACTATTCCAATGTATTGACCCACTGTGGCTGTAACTTGTGATGTTGCAGGATACTCTGATGATGATTAGGGGTTATGAGTCTACACTCAACATGCTTGCCTGTGGCACATGAAGATGAAGACTTCTATTTTATATTGTTAAGTTAAACTCTTGTACTAGCCTATGGCTATGGAGTTGTAAAAGACTATGTTATCTCTGGAATGACGTTGTAATAATGACCTTTGTTTCTGTGTACTTCATCTTAAATTGTGGACGCTAGCAATTGATCCAGGGACTAGCATTGCAATCACATGGATCCTTACCTTTAAAAGGGAGGGATCTTACAGATGGTATCAGAGCACTGTGTTGCCTGTAGGATTATAACCCTAGGATTGGATTAGAAACCACTAAGGAAAAATTTCAACCATTTCCACACTTGCCTTTTTCTTCTCGTAAAATTTTCTAATATTCTTTCTCATCTCTATTTGTAGATGAACTCCATCAACGAAGCCGTGAGGAAGCGACCACTCATGACTATGACTTTAGAGTGTGAGACAGAATTTCCCAAGGCTCTCAAGGACCTCAAGGTTGCCATGGGAATACATGGTGCAGCTCTGTACAAAGGATTTCCCATGGTGGATGAAGGAGTAGAATACTGGTGGGTGCAACTTCACTTGTATAAAAACAAGGAAGACAACCACAAGGAATCAGAATTCTGCATGGTCACCAACTCAGTAATGCACACCACATTCTTTGACTCTGCAAGAGATGCAGCTTGGAAGGCCATCAAGGAGCTTGGTGATAGACTCAAGTGCAGAATGCTTAACACCCAAAATGACCTTAGGGAAGAAAAGAAGCATACCCAAGAGTTGGAGACTACCAACCAACAACTAAGGGGAGACATCATAGACTTGATTTGTGAATCTTCTGAACAAGATAGACAGATGGCTACTAAGGATTCTTTGATAGCCATTTTGTCTAGTGAGTGAGGAGTTGTAACGTACTTCACTAGTTGGATGACCACACTTATCGTTTTTATTTCCAAAAATTTGTCTAAGTTATGTTGAACGTTTTGATGCTTGTAATGGATATGTGTATGGCATGACTTGTGTGTTTGCTATGAAAGATGTGCTTGTGTTATTTTGTCTTGTGATTTTTTCTCTATTGATGATGATTCTAATTTTTCTCTATCTTATAAAATAGATGCCTAATGTTACTATCAGCACGGCTGAAGAGTTCAAGGGAACTCGTTTTGGCACTCGTCTTATTGAGCTCACTAGTGTGCTCAATCTTCCACTCCCTAGCATCATGATGCTTCCTCTCACCAAGTTTGAGAGGAAGGACCTTTGGGGATTCAAAGTTACTCAGCCAGGACGCCAGACTGAGCCGGCCACGGAGGCTATCACTTTCAAGCTAATGCATGACGACAAGGAGAGAGGCTTAGAGGTAGTCATGCAGGATTTACTTGGGCGTCTGTTAGGGAGGCACTCCAGAGAGCTTAGAGGTACTCACTTTCACGCCTTCGGAAGACGCAACGAGGAGGGTGAGGCTATTGAGTTCGAGGATGATGCTAGAGAGATGGCAGAGCCGATCCGTCTATACCTTCAGGACCTAGAGGTTCTTCTTAGGAACCTAGATACTGATAGGACCAAGGTCATGCTTAGCAATTACGAGCTCCAGGTGCAGCTTCGTGAGAAGGACAAGCTCTTCGCGGAGCAAGACGAGATAGTCAAAGAAATGGAGGCCAAGTTTGAGAGCCAGGACAGGAAGTTCAAGAGCCAAGAGAAAAGAGTCCAAGACAGGAACAATAGGATTCGAGGGATGAATGCAGAACTAGAGGCCAAGGACTTCGAGCTCGAGCATCAACAGGGTGTGATTGAGAGACTTCGTTCACAGAAGAGGGCTCTTAAAGCCAAGATAGAGGCCTTGACTACCAATGTCGAGGAATACAAGACCGCTATGGTGAATGCAAGTCTTACACTTGTTGATGAGGAGGTTGATGCAGACGAGTAGTGATGACTACTTATTTACCTTTCGTTTGCCATGCTTATGATTATTGAGTCGCAATGACCATCCAACATGTGGATGGCTTGCTATGGTGTGTTTACTTTTCAAACTTGTTGTTTATGTCGTTGAACTTTATGTTATTTTGATGCTTGTTTTCGTGATTGTCTATGTGATGTATTGTGCATGTTAAGCATCTATGGGTATCTCATTCTTATCCTTATGAAAACCACAGATGCCTCCTCGACGTGCCAACCCCAACCCGAACAACAACAATGTCACCCCCGAGATGTAGCAGCTGATGACAGCACAGGCACAGCTAATGCAGATGATGACCACTTTCATGCAGAATCAGAATAACAACAACAACAATAATAATAATAATAATAACAACAACAACAACAACAACAACAATCAGAACAATCCACCAGGTTTTGACATGATCATCAGATTCCTAAGACTGAGGCCTGCAAAGTTTTCAGGAACCACTAATCCCATGGTGGCCAATGATTGGCTACGTTCGGTGAACAAGGACTTGGTAACTGTCAGCTACACCGACGAAGAGAAAGTCAGGTTTGCAGCACACCTTTGGAAGGACCAGCAGCTACTTGGTGGGATAACTTCCAGATCACCACTCCCATTGAGGAATTGACATGGGATATCTTCGAAGATGGTTTTCGTAAAGCTCACATCTCATCCGGAGTGATGAGTTTGAAGAAAAAGGAGTTCCATAACCTGAAGCAGCGCCACCACAGCGTGGCTGAATATACTGAGGAGTTCAACAATCTGGTGCGTTATGCACCGGATGAAGTTGATACCGATGCCAAGAGTAAAGAGAAGTTCCTCGAAGGACTGAACAATGAACTGAATCTGCAGTTATCTGTGGCCTATGTCCCCACCTACCAATCCCTTTGTGACAAGGCTACCATCTTGGAGAACAAGATGAAACAGGTTGAAAGCAGAAAGAGGAAGCACAGCTCTGACAAGCACAGCTCGGGATCGTCTCACAAGCGTTCCCATTATGATGATAGTGGGAGTTCTGGATCCCACAAGCATGGAAAGTACAACAGCCACCACAACTACAGCCGCCATCATGACAACAAGCATCACCGTAGTCATGATAATGATAAGTACAAGAACCACAAGGGTGGATACAATAGCCACCACAATGGAAGTGGAAGCGGTAGTGGAAGCCAGCATGTCAAGAAGGATCTCAGTCAGGTTGAATGCTTCAAGTGTAAGAAGATGGGGCATTATGCAAATGAGTGCCCAAAAAATAAGGTTGAAGATGCCAACAAGCCCAACCCTTTCCAGAAGGGACAGGTGAACCACATCAATGTGGAAGAGATCTATGAGGAACCTGATGCTGTGGCTAGTAAGTTCAAACTCAATTCTGTTCCAGCACTTGTTCTTTTTGATACTGGCGCATCACATTCATTTATATCAAGAGAATTTGTCGAAAGAAATGAACTTCCAGTTGAAACTATTGGGTGTCCTATAAAAGTAAGTTCTCCTGGTGAAGAAATGATAGTGAACTCGGGATGTCATGACCTAGTCATAGAGTTTGGGAAGTATAAGTTTCCCGTTCATCTAATAATCCTAAATTTCCAAGGATTTGATGTCATTTTAGGAATGGACTGGATAACTAAGTACACGGGAGTGCTAGATTGTGCCAATCATACTGTCACACTCACAACCCCGGATAATAAAAGGTTTAGATTCAAGACTAACTTTGAATCAAAAGGGAGTAAGCTAAATTCTCTTAAGGGGGTTAGCATAGACAGTGTGCCAATTGTGAGAGAATATCCGGATGTGTTTCCGGAAGAATTGCCGGGAATGCCACCAGATAGAGATGTGGAATTTATGATTGACTTGCTACCAGGATCAGGCCCAATAGAAAAGAGACCTGACAAGATGTCAGTTGATGAGTTGAAAGAACTCAAGAAAAAACTTGGAGAACAGTTGCAGAAAGGATTTATTCAACCAAGTTCTTCATATTGGGGAGCACCAGTCTTGTTTGTGGAAAAAAATATAGAAGTCAAAGGTTATGCATAGATTATCGTTCACTCAATGAGGTGAATATCAAGAACAAATATCCTTTGCCCAGAATCAATGACTTGTTTGATCAGCTAGAAGGAGCCTGTGTGTTCTCAAAGATTGATCTCTGGTCAGGTTATTTTCAGCTTAAGATAAGAGAACAAGACATACCTAAGACAACTTTCACCACTAGGTATGGATTATATGAGTACACCATGATGCCATTTGGTTTGACCAATGCACCAGCTTACTTCATGAATATGATGAACAAGGTGTTCATGGATTTCCTTGATAAGTTTGTTGTCGTTTTCATCGATGACATTTTGATCTACTCCAAGAGCAAAGAAGAGCATGAAGGACATTTGCGTTTGATACTTGAGAAGCTTAGAGAGCATAAGCTGTATGCCAAATTCAGCAAGTGTGAATTTTGGTTGAATGAAGTTGGATTTCTTGGACACGTTGTGTCTGGAGATGGTGTAGCAGTTGATCCCGCAAAAGTGTCAGCTGTAACTGAATGTGAATCTCCTAAGTCAGTAAAGGAAATTCGTAGTTTCCTTGGCTTGGCAGAATACTACAGAAGATTCATTGAGAATTTCTCCAAGGTAGCTAATCCAATGATGGAGTTACTAAAGAAAGACAAGAAATTTGCTTGTACTGAAGGATG
This sequence comes from Avena sativa, assembly GCA_916181665.1. Classification (NCBI taxonomy): domain Eukaryota; kingdom Viridiplantae; phylum Streptophyta; class Magnoliopsida; order Poales; family Poaceae; genus Avena; species Avena sativa. Next base: position 145,063,325 of record OV702283.1, on the reverse strand, counting down.
TGAACTCAACTTCCAAGAATTCAAAAAGATACTAGTGACAGCACCAGTCCTATGTCTGCCAGATTTGGAGAAAGATTTCATGGTGTATTGTGATGCATCTCATCATGGATTAGTTGCAGTTCTAATGCAAGAAGGTAAAGTTGTGGCTTATGCCTCGAGACAACTCAAAACTCATGAGGTAAATTACCCTACTCATGATTTGGAGTTAGCCTCTGTTGTCCATGCACTCAAAACTTGGAGACATTATCTTTTGGGAAAGCCAATCCGAATCTCGAGGGCGAGATTCACCTTAAGGGGGTTAGATTTGTAACATCCCTAAAATCATGATTTCAAAAGTTTGCATATCATCCATGCATTCATAATCATTTTAGGATCATTTACAAAGTCATTACGAAAACAGGAGCATTTGAATGTCTATTATTTTATGTAAGCAAGGCATTGGCCCAATGTTACTCTCTATTATGAGATTATTGTTATAAAACCAAAGATATTTGATCCTATGGTTGAATGTTATTTTCCAAAGCTTGGACAAAAGATTTCAAAACAAAATATGAGTTTAAAACCATTTTTATAACTTTATTAAAGAATTAGTAAAGGCACTGTTTTCTTTTAAAATTTCAAAGGACCAAAGTTAGTTTGAGTGAACAACAGTGCTAAATGATCAATTGAGAGTTCGATCCATCCTACAAAAACCCAGAACAAATTTGAATTTATTTTGATTTGAAACTCATTTGAATTTGGTTCCTGGAAATTCAAACAGAAAAAGAAAAAGGTTAAAGAATAAGAAATGGGCCGGCGCCACCCTTTTGGCCCAGTAGCCAAAACAGCCCACCCGGGGTTTTCCTTCCCCCTCTGTTTCTCACCGCAGCCGCGCGCACCCACTCGCTGATAGCCCGACCCCACATGCCCCGTCATCGTCGTCCCCAAACCCCGCCCACGACCTGGCCTCGCCGTTTCCTCCTCCTCCTTCACTGCCGCGTTTAAAATCGAATGATTGCCATTGATTGCGTGCGTAATTCTCACCCCGCTCCTGGCTACTTAATCACCTCGCCACCGTGGTCATTTCCCCCCACTTTCCTCGCTCATTCCGCCACCAGGCTGCGCGCATTCGAGCTCAAACCGCCGCTGTACCGACGACTGATTCCGGTGAGCCTCGACCGCCCCTTTGCCTCTGCTTCAAACGAGCGTGACCAGCATGTTCTTGCGCATTCCCTGATGCTTTCCGTTTGCTTTCTCGTGACCCAGGTCGCCGTTCCCGTTCGTGCCCGCAACCGTCAGTGCCGCCGCCCAACTCCGACGAGAAATACTGGTAATCTTCGAGCGCCCCTTGCTTCCCCTTTGACCTTGTCATGTTCGCCACAACCTTGCGCACCTCCTGACACAACTGGTGCTTGCTAGGGCGGTCTATATCGTTGGCAACGTCATCGTCAGCAAGAACCCGACGTCGTCCGCAAGTCCGACGAGCCCCAGCGACCTCTACAACGCACCCCAACCCTTCCCGTCTGAACGTTGAGCTTCCTCGTGATCTTGCAAGTCTGGTAAGCCACACCGCAACCCCCAGCCCCTCCGGTATTGGCCAGAACGCCGTCGCCAGTGCGTCGCTGCCGTGCCTCCATCGCTAGCGCCGCCGACCCATGGTCGCATGCTTAGCAACCGTTGGATCTAGATCCAGCGCATAGGAATAGATCACTTAGCGAAGGGGTACGGTTGGATCTGGCCCGTGCATTTTCATTTAGATCGTGCGGCCCACGTAGCGCGATCCACGCGAACCGGTACGCACCAATCAGGTCATGACGCGTGTCTGTGTTTAAATTTAAAAACAGAATTTAGATCTAGTAGATGTTCAAACTTGCAAAGTTCATAACTTTTGATCCACACGTTCAAATTTTGCAAATTTTATATCATTGGAATCAGGAGAAATAATTCTATCTATTTATGCAACATGTTTAATGTTTTGCTTATGTAAAATTGATTATTTTTGCAGAGACATTTATAGGCTTATTTTGAGTAAAGAAATTATTTGAAAAATGATTTAGAGACTAAATAAAGTTTGTTTAGGATTCAGTACTATTTCACTTGTCTTGCTTGATTTAGAAAAATCATCACATAGCATTTTCATGCATTCATATATTTTTGCTTGTATATTTTGATATGTGAATTTGGTGCCATTATTTTATGTGTAGATTTTGGTGCAAATAGTGATTGTGGTTATGAAGATTGTTGCTACCCCACAAACTACCAAGGCAAGTGGTGCTTCATATATTTTTGTCCCAATATTTTTACCTATGCATTAGAACTATTTTGTATAGGGCTTGGCATGAATATTTTGCGAAGTATCAATATGCTATGCTTGGGAAATCCTAGTAGTTGTAGAATTGTTAGAATTTTCTCTAAGTTAAGATACTTGATATTGCCATACTTAGCCTAGCTAGTAACAACCAAGGGTGGATTATATATTCATGCTATGAGAAATATTTCTAAGTCTTTGACTTATGTTTTGCTTAATAAAACAACTAAGTGAATGAAAAACCTGGGTGGAATGGAAAGAATGGTTTGTGTTGAGTGGTTACACAAGGCCCATTTCTGTGGTTTACCTTGTGTATCTCACTTGTGGAAAGCCACCCAGGAACAAAGGGATTTGAGATGCCAAATGTTAAGAAGCTTCTAGTGTAGGCACATGGCATTTGGACAGTTGGTGGTAGTGGGATGATAGGTTTTAACGCGTCCATTTGGTCTAAGGGAAGGCTTCTGAAAGGTCCTGTCTTGGTGAAAATCAAGTCTTGTGGGGAAAGTGCACAACCTCTGCAGATGGAAGAATCTAAGTACTTAGCCATGTCCCTGGTATTGGACAATTTGAGCATCAAGACATGGAAGCTATCAAGAATCTCCTCATCCCAATTTTCTAAGTTAAAACTTGTGGTTGAACAAGGGTGAAGGTTCACCAATTTCTATTGGTGGTTCCTTGGGAAATTTTTGTCAAAGAAAAACTTAGTATTTTCAACTAATAGGTAAAACCTATTTTGAGCAAAGCAAGCCTAAGCTACACTTAGCCAAATTCATGTAGTAACTAGATGCTAATATTTTACTAAGGTATCACTTGCCAATACTATTCCAATGTATTGACCCACTGTGGCTGTAACTTGTGATGTTGCAGGATACTCTGATGATGATTAGGGGTTATGAGTCTACACTCAACATGCTTGCCTATGGCACATGAAGATGAAGACTTCTATTTTATATTGGTAAGTTAAACTCTTGTAGTAGCCTATGGCTATGGAGTTGTAAAAGACTATGTTATCTCTGGAATGACGTTGTAATAATGACCTTTGTTTCTGTGTACTTCATATTAAACTGTTGATGCTCGCAATTGATCCAGGGACTAGCATTGCAATCACATGGATCCTTACCTTTAAAAGGGAGGGATATTATAGTGACGCTATCAAGTCACAAGCTTTGGCGGATTTTATTGCAGATTGGACGGAGATGCCAGATGCTACCCCAATGCCGGAGCCAGAATATTGGGTGATGCACTTTGACGGATCAAAGCTACTCAATGGATCGGGGGTTGGTGCCCTATTACAATCACCAACCGGGGAAAAGCTACACTACGTTCTACAGATCCACTTCGAGGCTACGAACAACATGGAGGAGTATGAAGCACTCATTCACGGACTACGTGTAGCCAAGAATATTGGCATCAAGAGAATAGTTTGTTGTGGAGATTCTGACTTGGTTGCCCAGCAGGTGGCTGGCACCTGGAATGCGCGGAACCCTATGATGGCGGCATATCGAGACAAAGTGAACGAGATAGCCAAGAGTGTCTTGGGCTACGAAGTCAAGTATGTACCTAGGGAGCAAAATGAGGCGGCTGGTCTACTATCTAAGCTTGGATCAGGGCGCAAACGAATTCCGCCTAGCGTTTTCCTAGTGCATCTACGAACACCATCCGTGAAGTGAGCAGACATCGAGAACCCGGATAGAGTTGACTCTTTCGTTCACGCAGTGACAAAGGTCCCTCCGGCTTGGACACAACCGTTCATGGAGTATCTCGTACACAGAACTTTGCCCAACGATAAAGTTGAAATAAGGCAAATAGTACATCGAGCAAAGGGCTATACCATAATCAATGGAAAGCTCTACAAAAGAAGCACCACTGGTGTATATCTTAAGTGTGTTTTCCAGCAAGAAGGTATTGAAATCCTATGCGAGATCCATCTCGGAGATTGCGGGAATCACGCCGCTCCTCGATCATTGGTCTCCAAAGCCTTCCGGCAAGGATTCTACTGGCTGACCGCGAAGGCGGACGCCGACAAGCTGGTTGAGACATGCATGGGATGCTAGTATTATGCCCGACAACCCCATGTTCCAGCTGAAGAATTGCGAAAAATACCAATAACTTGGCTGTTTGCAGTCTGGGGGCTAGACATGGTTGGTCCATTACAGACGGCACCATGTGGGTTTATGCATCTGCTAGTAGCAGTTGATAAATTCACCAAATGGATAGAAGCTAAACCCATTAGAAAGCTTGATGGGGCAACTGCCCTCGGGTTTGTCCAGGATCTAGTGGTGAGATTTGGTCTCCCACATAGCATTATCACCGACAACGGCAGCAACTTGTCACTTGGAGAAGTGGACGCTTATTGTTGGGACAAGGGCATCCGACTTGACCTAGCGTCTGTGGCACACCCACATTCCAATGGTCAAGTTGAGCGAGCCAATAGATTAATTCTGCAGAGAATCAAGCCACGTCTAGAAGCACCGCTACATAGAGCAGCTAGAGCCTGGGCGGAAGAATTGCCATCTATGTTGTGCATTTTACGAACTACACCCAACAGATATACCGGCTACACCCCTTACTTCATGGTATATGAATCAGAAGCCATCCTACCTTCTGACATTCTTCACGATGCACCAAGAGTTGCCGCCTATGATGAAGATGACACTGAAGATTCTCGATGCCTAGATGTGGACCTTCTTGAGGAAGATCGCGTTTTGGCATGCCAAAGATCGCCATCTACCAGCAGAAGCTACGCAGCTACCATAGTCGCCGCGTTCGGCATCGCTCGTTTAAAGAGGGGGATCTGGTGCTCCCACTTAAGCAGAAGAAGTCACACAAATTATCCCCGCCATGGGAAGGACCGTTCATCATAAGCAAGGCACTGCTCAATGGGTCTTACTACCTTGTTGACAATCATGAACTTAAGGATAGACCCAACAAAGATCATAAGCGTAAGCGACGTGACCCGGATGATGACTACACGGAGCTTGATCAACCATGGAACATAGCACAGCTACGTCCTTTTTACACTCAGCATATTTTTTATCTAATGTGTACCTCTTATATGATCAATGAAATAAATCTCTCTGGTTCACTCATATTTCTGAGTCTTTTACCTCCTTTAGTGTTCATTTTTGGATCGTATAAAACCATTATGCGCAAGTTTGCATTTGCACTTGTGAAAATTCCGCCTACGGGCGTTAGCTTAAGTTTTCTGGTCTACACGTTCTTTGTTGTTTTTATGTGGATTCTGGAGTAGTGACTTTCGACACTTTTTGTCGGCGATTTTGTGCTTAGGTTTTTGACAGTGCCATTGGGCATCATCATCTGAGCGCATAGTTCCGACTACGAGTCTTTCGACTCACGAAAGTTCAAGCATAAAAACCAGAGTAATGGATAAGCCAGCACTTGCTTAAAAATAATTACATGCTGGAACCAGTGCTTAAGTAGCAGGAAATTACACCTATTGTTTTTCCGCCTTAAGATAACTTAGTAATTTTTCCGCATACATCAAACCAGAGGAAACAAATATTACATCATGTTTTTTCATTCCTCTGGCGCAGGAGACTTGGAAGCAGCGTCATCGGCGGTAGGAGAACCATCCTCTTCGAAGTCAGTGGTCTTGAGGGACTCGGAGGAGCCTTGATGATCGCCGTTAATGATCTCGAGCGGCCTGAAGACATTGTGGTCTACCAACTCGGCAACCCTTGTGTCATAGCCCACGAGAGATTCCCAGATAGACTTATGGTCAATTTTCTGGCCATCATCGTCTACGTCAGGATGACCTGAGGGTACCACGTTGATGTCGGCATCTTCATAGTGCACCTTGACCATCGATAGTGCCATCCTTGCACCAGCCCGTGTACATGAAGCTTTCCAGCTTAAGATACGCTCGGGGGCTTGGCGCAGGATCTCCGAGAACTTCATCACGGAATCCACCGCTTTGGTATTGATCTGGAGGGGCTTGGCTATCTCCTTGGCCTGCCTGAAGGCGGTGCTGATAAAGTTGCCAGCGAGGACCATGCATTCCTTAGGAGGAGGAGGCGATTGGGTTAAACCAATAGGAGATGCAATTCCGACAAGGGAGCACATGGGTTCAATAAAAACAAAAGTTTGAAGTACCTAACTTACAGAAGTTCAAGATAGAGAATCACTTGCCAAAGATGCTCGCCTCGTCTTGCTGGAGAGTCTCTGCCATGGAGTCCTGTTCTTGTCGGAGGATCTTGTATGCTTCAAGATTGCGCTGATTTTGCTCATCGGCAGCCTTCTTCTGCTCTTTCAGTATCGCAATCTCCTCCTTCAAGCGGTTCATCTCCGTGTTGGCGGACTCCTGCAGGGCCTTCATGGATTCCTCGTGCATCTTCAACATATCCTTTCTCTCCTGCTTAAGGATCTTGTTTTCGCTATCCAGCAACTCAATGTGCTTGGATTGCTCGACAATATCCTTGGCCTTGGCGATGGTTTCTGCAAGTCGGAGAAAGAAAAATACAGAGTGAGTAGTCGGAGAAGGGCAGCACAAGACCAAGTCGGAGTACGAAAACGAAAGGAAAAATAGACTCTTGCTCTTGGTGATTTGTTCCTTCAAGAAGGCAGTTTTACCCTTTTCAATTTCCAACTCCGCACGCATCTTGTGGAACTTCTCATTGGCGACACCTCTCCGCGCATTCTCATTCTGTGAAAAGAACATTTAAAGTTGTTTAGTCTACTTGGAGCATCTAGCTGGATAACTATCCACCTAGAGTCTTGGGGGCTACAGTGAGAGTTTTTAAACTTGGCAATATCCTTTAGTCTTTCTTTAAGCATCTAGTCGGAACTCATTCAGTTTTTAACTAGAAGCTTGGGGGCTACAGTATAAAGTTTTTTAACTCAATCATATACTTAGTCTTTATTTAAGCATCTAGTCGGAACTAATTCAGTTTTCAACTAGAAGCTTGGGGGCTACAGTATCAAAATTTACAAACACTGTGTATGCTACTCTGAAAGTATCTAGTCGGAATAATTCATTCAAACTAAATACTTGGGGACTACAGTGAGAAGTTTTCTAGCATAGTCACTCTTAGAGCATTCAGATGCAAAGACCTATGGTTTTCTGTCTAAATCCTCGGGGGCTATAGTGGGATGCTCATATGAAATGCAAAAGGAAAATAAAACTTGCAAGTGCGATGATCTTGAGGTTAGTTGCACTATCGGCAAACAACTTGCTAAAGGAAAGACTGTTTCCTTGCATCATATCTACTTGTCAGAGAAGCTCCTCAAGGCCGCAGGTTGGAGATGTCAGCGCTGCACCAGGAGCCAGAGTGGAGCTACTCGGTGTAAGCACCGAGTAGACTATCTTCGGGAGCTCTGTGGTTATCCTGGATGCAGAGGCACCGCCTTCAACAGACGTTCCACCCACCACCATCGCCTTGACGCTACCGATGGCATCCTTAGCTGGAGCTTCAGCCATTTTGGTTGCGGTGCTTTCTTGCGTCGCCTATTCGCCGGCAATGACGAGATCCGCAGAGGAAGCTGGGTCCACTTCCATGGCGGAAGGGCCATATGCATCCTTAGTCGGAGAGCTTGTCGGAGCAGGTGTAGGCTGCGCGCTCGGAATGACAGGGGCGATGGAAGGAGATGCATGGTGGGACACATCACGATGCAGCAAGTCTTTAATGTTTTTAGAAGCCGCCAAAGTTTTGGAGGTCTTCTTCAAACTGACACTGGCCTTCTTGCTGAAACATGCAAAAAGTATAAGTACAGGAATAAGACAAGCAATGGATAATGTCGGAGGATGAGATACTTACACAACAGTGGGCGCTTTGGTGAAAGGGATCCCGGTAATATTTCTTTTCTCCGCCTCCAGGGCGGTGGTAGTCTTCTTGGAGGCTCCACCCTCCGTATTCTCCTTCTTGCCTCCGTCAGCAGCGTCAGAGGTGGAGCTCTTCCGCTTACGCACCAACGGAGCATCTTCGTCGGACACGACAGTGACTTCCTTCATATTTGGATCATAGATTTGGGCAGCCATGTTGTCCTCCTCTAGACTCTTAAGCTGTCAAGTGAAATCACAAATTGTTAGATAAGATGATAAAGGCAAGACGGAAGAAATGGAGTATATGTCATACATGGAAAATAAACAGGTACCTCTGGGCACTTTCCCTCCTCGAACATGTCGTAGGTGATGGTGAAGCCACACTTCCTGTCTTTCACCTTGATAATGTCCTTAAGGCGGAGCTTGATGGAGTCACTAGAGAAGTTGTCCTCGGAGATGCGGAGGCTATCCTTCCTCTCCTTAGAATACTCATGCATCAACTTCGAGCGGTGCTGCAGAGGCTGGATCCGCCTGACGAACCAACACATGGCCAGGTCCAATCCGGTTAGACGCGTCTCCATGAACCACTCTATCCGCCTTATGGCGCGGGAGGCGTCGTTGTCGGAGGGAAGGGTGGCCTGGGATCTCCATATCGAGGCTTCGGCAGCAGCTCCGTCGACAAAGTCCGGATACGTTGCTTCTCGGCCAGACAAAGGGATATCTGGGCCATTGAAGTACGTCTGTTTCCAGTTCTTACAAGACTCATGGCCAACAATGTCGGGGAACCGTCGGCCAGGCCGGATCTTAAAACTAATTGTGCCACAGTTCCTGAGCTCGTCCTTGCTAGCTCCGGCTTCCCTCTTGACAGTAAAAAAGTATATAAAAAAGTCTAACCTAGGCCTAATCCCTAGGTAACCCTCACAAAGCGCCGCGTAGTTACTAAGCACGAGGATGCTGTTGGGGGAAAGGTTCTGAGGTTGAACCCGGTAATGGTTGAGGACAACTAGGAAGAAATTGGAGATGGGCAGGGAAACACCGCGTACCAATTGGTCTTTGAGGTACACCTTCTCTCCTGATGGGGGAGAAGGGGTGACCTCGCCGACCAGCGCCGCCCGCCAGACCAGTCCCTCCGTCGAGGGGAGATAGCCTTCGATGACCAGCTCCTTGATATCATTGTCCGTGATATCTGAGCCACGCCAATCTCCCTTGTGGGAGTCGCCTTCTTCCTCCAGCAGCTCTAGTGCCGCTGGAATTTGGTCACCGCCGGTGGATTCCACCACCACGGATTTTGGCAGCACCAAGCCCTCTGGGAGTACATGGACGGAGCCCGCCGGCTTCACCACGACATCGTCCGATGCCGCCATGGAGGGAGTAGAGCTGCTGCTCGCCATTGAATTGGGAGAGTGGTGGCTGAAGAGATTGGGAGGCTAGGGTTTTTCGCGTGCACGCGGAGGGCTCGAAGAGGTGCTCGCAGGAGGAAGACGAAGGCGCAGGGGAAGAATGAGGTGAAAAGTAAAAATCCACCACAGTTGTAATTTATAACCCCTGGCGTCAAGATTCATGCAAAGTGATCGAATGTTCGGTGCGTGGACGATGTGTGCGGGCGCGTGCGTGGAAATTTCGCCACGTTCCCAACCGTCGCCGCCAACGGTTCGTATCCTTCACGCGGGAAAAACAGACATGATTGTGTTGTCTGCATGTGTGAGTTACGAGGCGTTGCTGACCTACATCTACGTCGTCCTAGCTGTCACTAGCAGGTGAACCATCACATCGGAATATTCTGGCATGGATAGATCCAGTCCGGCTACGAGAAAGAGTACGATGGAAGATTCAGCATTTCTCCGACTTACAAATCAAAGAAGCAGAATATTGCAGGGTTCTTGGGAGAACTAAAAGATATTGCTTGACGATTTGCTGACATCTATCTAGACTGAGCATTCAAATTGAAGGGTCAAGACGATGCAAGATCTCGGAGTTCTTCGGGGACTACTGTTGGGGATATGCTATATGGGTATCCTCATAGCATATCTCTTATCCGGATAACCTGGGTGGCCAATAGTTGGTAGCATGGCCCATGGCCTGCTGGGCGGCCTAGTTAGATGGATCCAGAAGGAAGCCCCATGCCGGAATAAGGAAGGCTACGGAGGAATCACCGACATACCCGGAGCCTTGGAGTGCAAGACACGTTAGACTAATTGTATATTGTGTAGGACTCTGTAACCTGTCCGGCTAGGACTTTCCCTGTAACAATAGGACCTGGCGACTATATAATTCGGGCCTATGGGAGCCTTTAGGGCATAACATAACTTATACCTCGCACAGCGAATCGATCCCTGTAACTCGGCGTATTGCCATTATAGTGATTTATAGCAGGAGTAGGATTCCGCCACCATTGTGGGATCTGAACCTGGGTAAGCTGTGTTACCTCGTATCCATCAACCGTTTGCCTTACCCCACGTCTCTAAACATGCACTGTAAGGACCCTTCCATGGTGTACTCGTCGGCAATACCACGACAACCAGAAAGGAACAAGGCAGATAAATCTGGAGACGAGTCAAAAAGACCGTGGAATGTAGCATTACTTCGTCCATTTTACACTTAGAGGAAGTGTACTATATCCGGTATTATTATGTATCAGTTTATTGTGTTAGGAATGAATTAATGAAACCTCGGAAACTCGAGTAGTGACTCAGGGACTGCCCCATATCGTTTGTCACTATGATTATGTGTAATATGAATGAAACCTTGGCAGCTCGAGCAGTGACTCATGGACTGCCCCATATCGTTTATCACTATGATTATGTGCGTGATATGAATGAAACCTCGGCAAATCGAGCAATGACTCAGGGAATTCCCCATGTTCTTTATTACTATGATTATGTGTTTGATACAAATGGTAACTCGGCAACTCGAGAGGTAGCTCGGGGACTACCCCATGTTGTCTATCTTACCCGTACATATTCGATATGTCGGACAATTCGTATATCCATCCGACTGAGTAACATATGGACATCGGAGTCAACATCCCTGATCTTTCACGAACTAAAGAAAGAACTTACGATAGATAAAGTAAGAGCCAACAGAAAATCAAACACATGAAAATTTGATTCAAACCTACGAACTAAAGTTTGCAAACAAAAATACACGTCGCATAACTTAGCCAGAACAATAATAAAATAACGATTACCATAGCATATGAAAGATTCCGAAATTATACAGATAAAACAGTACCAAAAGAGGTAGATTGTCTTAAATCAACATACGCCCGGCATACCGGGGACTTAGCAAATAATAGTTTTTCAGCTCAGGCATTAATAGTTGCCGACTCATCAGCAGGAGGAGCAATGGCAGTGGCAGGAGTTTCCAAAGCTGGTATCTCAGCTACGACCGAAGGTACCTTGGCTTCTATAGAAGGAATAGTTTCAGGAGCAGGAGTCTCCGAAGTTGCCTGAACCTCCGCGGAAGCTACCTCGGCATCGACTAAAGAAGCCAGGGCATCTCGGGTGTGGGCTATTTGACGTGAAGCTACACCTTGGGCTTGGGAAGATTCATTCCCCTTGGAGGAGGATCGAGCTTCAGCGTTTCCTCCCAAACTACCACTGGACTCATCAGAACTTCCAGAATTCTCGTCCGACTCACCTTTATCACTAGAATCTCCATCGAATTGGTCTCATCATCAGCGTCAACATTCTCTTCGGCCTCTACAAGGAGGAAATTCGTCCCCTCATTCCATTGATTCACATTTGCATATTCGATGAGCTGATAAGCACAGGCTTGGCGACGAGCAACATAATCCGGATCCTCGACCCAAGGAGAGACGGTACGCAACTTCATCAAGGTGTCGAGGGAGATATCCTCGTACCATGACAGAACAGCAGTAAGCGCCATGTCAGCCTCGGCTCTCCCGACGGATTCTCTCCAAAGATTCATCTGAGTCTGAGAATCCATTAGCTTCGCCACGAGTACTTCCACCTTGTTAATCTTTGGTTCATTCGGCCAGAGCACATTGAAATCCCGAATTGCCGCTTTCACCAGATCTTTTCCCATGATTTTCATCGGCTCAATGGCAGCAGCGACAACAGCCAAGAAATCCTCAATGGAATATTCTTGATCTGGGAGAATGGGGACACCTCGGTGGGCATGGGCAGCAATCACGGCTTTAGTACTCATGGGCTCGGCTTTTGGAAAATGATCTGTAAAGCAAAACATCACATAAGTCAAGAGAAACAACGAGCAAAGAATGACTCAGATAGGAACCAAGAGGAAAAACACAGGAAAATAATCTTACGATGGATATATCGCAACATCTTCTAAAGATCCATGGCCCAGTCAGCCCGTTTCTTCTCAAACCGAGTGATCTCCTTGGTCATCGCCTGATTTTTCAGCTCAGCCGCATCAAGGAGCTCTTTGTCCTACTGAAGCTGAAGACTTAACCGATTATTTTCCTCGGAAAATTCTTGGTCAATCTTCTCTAGCTCGGACTTCTACGCATTTTTTTGGAATCAACCTTGGTACAGAGCCGAGCTATCTCATCATCCTTCTCCTTGAGCTGCGCCAAGTGAGTCCCTGCTTGCTCTAAAAAATGCAGCATCATATCAGGCATGGGTATGCACTCTTGATGCGATGTTGGAAATCTTTGCAATTTGACTGAGACAAAGATGGAGAACTATAAGGTACTCGAAATTCATCTAGAAGAAAAATGGACGAGTACAGAGTGGAGGGGCAACGAACCTTCGAGGCTGGTAACCTTTTTCGTCAGCCGAGTATTTTGATTATTAATGTTAGCTGAGTATGGATACATTTTAAATTAATTGGGAAGCAAAGACTTGTACAAAGAACTTGAGTACAAAAGTCCGCCATCTTCAGAATAGGAACCATCTTGTCAAACTTATCTTGAAGTTTTCTATGCGAAAAGAGCAGCTTCTGGAATTCGGCCATATGCCGATTATGAGCAACATAAAATAACACCAAGTTATATAGGGAAACTACAAAAAAGATCCGAATCAAGTAAAACTTGACTCGGATCTAGATGTCTGGATATTCAAAGTTACCAACATAAAAAGATCCGAATCAAGTAAAGCCTGACTCGGATCTAGGTGGCTGGATATTCAACGCTGAAACTAAAAAAGATTCGAATCAAGAAAAACTTGAATCGGATCTAGATGGTTGGATATTCAAAGCTACTACCTAAAAAAGGTCAGAATCAAGTAAAACTTGACTCGGATCTAGGTGGACAGTTACATTTTAATCCAAAACATGCACAACAAAAATTATCTATTGCGCAAGTAGGTAGCTATATTTTAAGCAAGGAAAGCTTCCAAACGAATAACAAATTATTCAGTTGCAAGCTCGGGGACTAATGGAAATATAGTATATTGTGCGCAAAATGTATATTGAGGCACATACCTCGTTCATCTTGTCACTTTCAAGTACAACCTTATCCGCCATGTGCAAACGGCTGCTGATGTCGGAAAGCTGGAAAATTTGGTTACTTGGATTGCCCTCAATCTGATCAGCAGCATTCCAGTCGTTGGCAAACTCTACCAATGAACCGAGGCTACCTCCACTCTCAGTGAGCGTCAAAACCTTGCCCTTGGCTTCTCGTGCCTGTTGTGTAGCTGTCTCAGCCGCCGGGCTCTTGTGAGGCACGAGTTGTGTATCGGTGGCAAAGACAGACCCAGGCTTGGCCACAGAAGCCCCTTTGCAGAGCATGTTGGAGATGGTCGGCTGAGAGGGACCAGTTTTCCTTTCTGAGATGGCGTAGATTTGGCAGTGCCATCCTTCTTGGTCTTGATAGAAACTTCAGTAATGTGTAAGGACTTAGGGCAAGGAATCATACTCAGAGCGATAAGCGTTGCGACAGAAGAGGCGTTTGCTTCAATAGATGCCGAGGTAGTGGCGACTTCGACAACAACCGAAGTAGCAGGGACTTCGACAGCAGCCAAAAAGGGGTTCGACGGGGGAAACTCTAGAGACCTTGGAAGAAACTGCCAGATCATTTGAGAGATCTGGCATAATCACGTCAGCATCAACGCTAGGGGGAACTTCGACCCCTTCTCGCCGAGGCAGGCTGTTAGTCGGCATGGGAGGAGAACTGTCACGAAGAGGAATTGGAACTCGAACGTCCTCTAGAAGCGATAGCGAAAGCGGCCGAGTAACATGAGAGGTCATGCTCGGACCACTAGGCTTGGCAGAAAGAGGAGCATTGCCAGGATAAAGATAGAGCACAATTTAGAAATAGAAAGAGAGAAACAAGAAATACAAGTTAGAGTATGCAGGGAAACTTACCCAGCGACTCCGGGCATGGTTTTGCGCTTCGGAATATACTAGGAGGATTTCTTAGTTTGATTCATGGGAATCGCATCCGAAGGATCGTTTGAAGCAGCACGCTTCTTCGACGGAGCGGGAGCTTTGGAAGCGAGGGGTTCGACCTCGTGAACCTGGCCAACCGGATTAGCTGGGAAAGAAGGAGCCGGAAATGCGTAAGAGATAGGTACCGCAGCAACTACCTCGAGAATTTGGACGTCGTCCGAATCACCTTCATCAGCGCGGGCCGAGGTTTTAGCCCGGGCACGAGCGGGAGAAGCCTCGGGTTTAGGAATGAACTCCTCAAGGTCTGGTTCTCCATTGTCCGGGGTGCTGCGATCAATGGTCCAAGGAAGAGCCAACACCTCGGCGTCTTCCGAAACTTGCTTGGAAAATTTCTGCGGGAAGAGCAGACAAAAGTTAGCAGAATATTCGATGGAGAATAACTCGGATGGGGCAACTCAAGTTCGAGTTACCTGAGGAGGGGGATTATTGCGGGAAAAAGGCTTCATCCCCCACACCCATTCCTCGGGCATCTCGGTTTTGAAGATAGCTCGAACGTGGTTCTGAATCTGAACGTTGTCAAGATCGACCATAGAGACTCGGTTGGGATCCAAAGGACCGCTCATGTAGCAAATCTTATGATAGCGGAGTTGGAAAGGGCAGATTCAGCTACTGATGAACACGGCCATCAAATCTTCACCATGAAGCCTAGCCCGAGTTAACTCTTTTAGCCGAAGCTCGAATGCTTCGGCAAGAGCATTGGTCTTCTTCGGGTTATAAGTCCAATTATGTTTAGAAGGAGGACCAATAGAGAAGTAAGGGAGCCGAATCTTGTCCTCCTTACCAGTGTTCTTGACGTAGAAAAACGACCTATGCCACTTCTTGCAGGACTCTAGGCCTGTGACTCGGGGGAACAAGAAATTCTTCCGGGGTGTAATAGAAGCAGCCCTGCATTGAGTAAGAGATTTCTCGAAGAGATGAAGAGATTTATCCGGCACTACGTTAGCTCGGATTTCGAAAAACTTCGCCCAAAAATCTATGGAAGGACAGAGGCCAAAGTATCCCTCCGAGGCCGAGATAAAAGCCGATAGAGAAGCAATGGCATTAGCCGGCAAGTGATGAGGGTGAAGGCCGAAGAATTCAAGGAATCTCTTGGAAAAATCGCTAAGAGGGAGGCTGAATCATCTGGAAAAATGAGACATAAAAACTACATACTCGCCATCCTGAAGTATGGGGGAATACTTCTTGCGGGGTAAGCGACAATGTACATCGGCAGGAACTCGACGAGTTTTGCGGATCCACTCGATTTCTCGACGAGTGACGGTGGACCCTTGCCACGAGCCACGCTCCGGACCCACCATGAGATTTTATTCTCCCACGACGGCGCCGATGTGTGAGCTCGACATGGGCTCGCCGGAGGAGCCAACAGAGGAAGAGTCGCTGGCGGCGGGGAGCGGCCTCGAAATCCAAGGCCCCGTCGCAAGGACGATGAGCACCGTAGTGGCGGAAGAGAAGCGTGGGGATAAGAACCAAACTACGGCGGCGCGCTGCGGAAGAAGGGGCGCACCGGCATGGTCGCAGAAGCAGGAGCACAACAGCGGTGGCGTGAAAAAGAAGATGGAGAGGATGAGAATGAGGAAAGTAAAGAGGCCCGTTCCCTTCTCTCGCTATTTTAAACCGCACACGGTGAACGATAGTGGGATCACGTGTGCGCCGCGGTGATGCAGCGTTGAGTTGATGTATGAGCACTTCGTCGGGAGACCCCAAGAGCAAGGTGTGATGCAGCACAGCATCAAGTTTTCCCTTAGGAAGAAACCGAAGTTATCGAACCAGTAGGAGTAAGGAAACGTCACACAGGTGTTGCAAGCAACATGGAAACCTGCACAACACAAAATCAAGACTTTTCCCCAACGAATCAGTGAGGTTGTCAAGCTCACCGGTTTGCTGTAACAAAGGATTAAACGAATGGTGTGGAAGGTGATGATGGTTTGCAACAAGTAAACAAGTAACTGTGGAAGATGTATCAATCGTAAATATTGGACCGGGGTCCATAGTTAACTAGAGGTGCTCTCCTTAGATAAACAACATGGCATGAAGGGTAAACAAATTACAGCAGGGCAATTGACAGGAACTGAGCAAGGCATAACAATGCAATACCAGACAAAAAGATCCTATGAGATTCGATTGGGCAATACAACAATATACATAGACCGCCATCCAACTACATCTATGAAAAGAAGTCCACCTTCAGGTTATCATCCGAACCCTCTCTAGTATTAAGTTGCAAGCAACACACAACTGCTTTAAGCAAAGTGTGTGTGATATTTCTTTTTCTTGTGCTATTTGTATCTAGTCACGCTTATGAACTTTGAAGGTGTCCTATGCATCTATTTGCTACTCCATGAGGGACAAGAAGAATGCCACTATGCCATGTTTTCTGTATGTGAAACAAACAAACGTTTTTCAATGCATGTTATTCATGATCTTTGTTTGTAGCCTTTCATGTCGCATGCGTAGTTACATTGTCTTATTGTTAGAAATCCATCTTTCATGCTCATGTTTAGACTCCTTTCATCCTAGCTT
Organism: Avena sativa; assembly: GCA_916181665.1. Taxonomy (NCBI): domain Eukaryota; kingdom Viridiplantae; phylum Streptophyta; class Magnoliopsida; order Poales; family Poaceae; genus Avena; species Avena sativa. The sequence goes on along the minus strand of OV702283.1, from coordinate 145,046,367 downwards.
TCAATACTTGCAAATGGTTTGATCATTGTTTTGATGGTGCATGTCACCTCAAAAATTATTCTTTTTATCACTTACCTACTCAAGGACGAGCATGAGTTAAGCTTGGGGATGCTTGATATGTCGGAAACGTATCTATAATTTTTGATGCTCCATGCTTGTTTAGTATCTACTATGCTTTGCTTTGTCTACACTTTGAGGTGTTTTTCTATCTTTTCTGGAACTAACCTATTAACAAGTTGCCACAGTGCCAGTTGCCTGTTTTCTTCTGTTTTTGGTTCTAGAAAGGCAGAAAATCAATATTCTCGGAATTGGACGGGACAAAAGCCAAAGTCAATATTTTACCGTGGGCGATACGAAGTCCAGAGGAGAGACGGAGTGGCGCCGTAGGGCGACCAAACCCCCCCTAAGCGCGGGTGGGCCCAGCCCACGCCTAGGTAGGGTGTGGCCCCCTGGTCGCCTCCCAGCATCGCATCTTTTCCTATAAGAAGCCCGCGATACAGAAACCCTAGGCACCCGATCAAAACTCCACGAAATCATCTGTATCCGCCGCCACCATCGTCCCTAGATCGGGGGATCTGAAGTTCTTCCCGGCACCCTGCCGGAGGGGAAATCATCCCGGGGGCCTTCTTCTCCGGTATGAAGCGTGAGTAGTTCCACCTTGGACTACGGGTCCATGTAATAGCTAGATGGTTGTATCTCCTCCTTGTGCTTTCATGTTTAGATCTTGTGAGCTTCGTTCATGATCAAGATCTAATCTATTTGTAATCATGCATGTTGTGTTTTTGGGGTCCGATGGATATTGAGATTACTATGTCAGATTGATTAATGGTTTTGTCTATTTGATTCTATCATGTCTGTGTTCTTTGTGATCTTGCATGCTCTCCGTTGTTAGTAGCTATCTTGGCCAAGTAGTTGCTAGTGACTCCAAGAGGGGGTATTTATGCTCGATAGTGGGTCATGCCTCTAGTTTCCAAGGAAAGTGATAGAAATATCTTAGGTTGTAGATGTGTTGTTGCCACTAGGGATAAAATAACGATCTCTTGTTCACGGAACAAGTGGATTGTTTACCTTACACACTTTGCTTAAAGAAGTTGTCTGTTGCTTGCAACTTAATACTAGAGGGGGTTCGGATGATAACCTGAAGGTGGACTTCTAGTCATAGATGCAGTTGGATGGCGGTCTATGTATACTGTTGTATTGCCCAATTGAATCTCATAGGATCTTTTTTTCTGGTATTGCATTGTTATGCCTTGATTAGTTCCTATCAATTGCCCTGTTGTAATTTGTTTACCCTTCATGCCATGTTGTTTATCTAAGGAGAGCACCTCTAGTGAACTATGGACCCCGGTCCAATCTTTACCGTTGATACATCTTCCACTGTTTACTTGCTGCAAACCATTCATCATCTTCCACACCATACAGTTAATCCTTTGTTACAGCAAACCGGTAAGCTTGACAACCTCACTGATTCGTTGATGCAAAGTCTTGAGTTTGTGTTGTGCAGGTTTCCACGTTTCTTGCAACACCTGTGTGACGTTTCCTTCCTCCTACTAGTTCGATAACCTTAGTTTCTTACTGAGGGAAAACTTGCTGTTGTGCTGCATCACACCTTGCTCTTGGGGTTTCCCAACGAAGCACTACATGTTGACGCAGTGCCATCACTTTGGCATTTCCAAACACATCCAACCCTCAGATGGTGCAGATCGGCCAGATACTTGGCTTCAAGATTTCTTCCAGGCTTGCTGCATTGCCAAAGGAGGAAACAACCTGGTGGCAGTTCGATATCTCCCACTTATGTTGCGGAAGACGAATCGATTATGGCTCAATGAGCTACTAGAGAATTCAATTCACAACTGGTATGATATGCAAAGAGTGTTCTTTTCAAACTTCGAGGGAACATACAGGATGCCCTGCACAGTCGGAGACTTGCAGCGTTGCACTCAAAGACCTGGAGAAACCTGCCGGGATTACCTCGGACGCTGGATCGACATGAAGAACTCCTGCGAGGGAGTAAACGAGCATACTGCGATTGAAGCTTTCATTGCAGGACTCCCAGTCGGACTTTTGCATCATATACTGAAGCATAACCATGTCACAGATCTAGGAGAGATGATTGAAACAGCAAGAAAGTATGTTTACGCCGATGACGATTCAGATGGACTGCTAGATATTCTGGCCAATCCAAATGTGGCCAAGCAGCAGAAGCAACAAACTCAGAAGCGCAAGAATACCTCGGAAGATAAACCGGCTACGGACAATGTAGCAGTTAACACAACATTCGGATTTAGAGGACAAGGAAGGCGCGGAGGCGGCCAGGGACGAGGTTGTAACTTCTCGGGTCCAAGGTAGAGGAGATCAGCAGCCCAGAAAATCATATTCCTGGGCCGACACCGCCAATAACCCTTGTGTACATCACCTGGACACGATTGGAGGTTCTATCCACTCAAATGTTGAGTGTCATTTCAATGATGACATCAAGAAAGACGAATCCGCTGGCTATAGAGCCAAGCGACAAAAAGGAAAGAAAAACTCCGAGAAAGGAAAGGATCTCAAGGAAGATTCCGACATGGAAGAAGCGGATGCCGCACATCCCATGTCGGATGGAAAGAAGGATTATCCCACAAATAAAGACACATACGTATGCTTCCTTGGGACTCAGCCATGTAAGGTCAAAAAGGCGGTTCTCCATGAGCTCAACGCCAAGGTTCCGGCTGTTCCCTAATTCCGGGATTGGTCGGATGTAACCATAACATTTAACCGCACAGACCACCCGAGGAAAACACATCGTCAGGGAAAGTACCCTCTAGTCGTTAATACTCTTATTGATGGCTATGAGTTCTCTAAAACTCTCATGGACGATGGTAGAAGCATCAACATCCTCTATATTGAAACGCTTCACCGCATGAGGATCCACGAGAGCCAGTTGAGTTATAGCAGTGTAACTTTTCATGGCATTGTACCAGGGATACAAGCGGATTCTCTAGGTGAGATCACACTAGACGTTTCATTCGGAACCCGAGATAACTATCAGACCAAGCCACTCTCCTTCGAGATGGTATCGCTCAAAAGTGCTTACCACGACATCTTTGGGCGTCCAGCTTACTAGGCGTTCATGGCTCATCCTTGTTACATTTACAACATGATAAAGCTTCCAGGTCCAAAGGGCGTCATCACCATCCGGGGAAACCCAAAGAAAGAGCGAGACTGCGAGGAAGGATCTGCCGCTTTTTCTGAAGCCGTGTTGCCCGCCTAGGAGTACCAGGAGATCAATAAGACCATCGACCCATCCGAGATGCTCGCCATGAAGAATGAGGTGCTGAAACCAAGCCTGTAGTTCAAGGCATCATAAGAGATGAAGAATATGTCGCTGAAGTAAGACGATCCCTCCAAGACGACGGACATAGGGGTATGCTTAGACCGTGCATAGGAAGGCGCGCTCGTCGAGTTCCTCACAACTAATAAAGATATCTTCACGTGACAGCCTTCTGACATGACCGGAGGACCTAGGGAACTTGCCGAGCACTCTGTTAATGTGTACCCTGATGCTAAACCCATAAACAGTCCTTACGAGGGTTTGGTGATGAGAAGTGCAAAGCTATAGCTAAGGAATTAGCCCGACTAGAGTTAGCCGGGTTTATCGCAGAGGTCATCCACGTTGATTGGGTGGAAAATCCTGTACTCGTCCCTAAAAAGGACACTATTTATTTAAGGATGTGCATTGATTATTCCGCCTTGAACAGGATTTTCCTAAAGATCCGTTCCCTTTTCCCAGAATCGATCAAGTTATCGACTCAACGGCAGGGTCGGAATTACTCTGTGTTTTAGATGCATATTCCAGATATCACCAAATACCGACGAAAGAATCAGATCAACTATAGAAGTCTTTGTCACACCTTTTAGAACCTTCTGCTACAAAACTATGCCTTTTGGCTTAAAGAACGCAGGAGCTATATATCAACGCACAATGCAGCGTTGCCTTAATAATCAAATTAGATGCAATGTCCATGTGTACGTAGATGATATAGTGGTGATGTCCAAAAAGAAGGAAACACTTATTTCCAAATTAGAGGAAACATTTGATAGCCTATGAAAATTCAACATAATGCTAACTCCAAAGAAGTGTTTCTTTGGAATTACAGCCGGAAAAATTGTTAGGTTTCATCGTGTCTAAAGAGGCATAGAGGTGAACCAAGACAAAATCAAGGATATACTCAAAATTACCAGGCTGACTCGCCTGAAGGACGTGCAACGCATCACTGGTTGCATTGCAGCAGTGTGTCGGTTCATTAGCCGACTTGGAGAAAGATCCGCGTCTTTATACAAACTCTTGAAGAAAACTAACATATTTATCTGGACCCAGGAAGCCGACGCTGCTCTACAAAGTTTGAAAGATCTACTTTGAATCCACCAATCCTCAGCACCAGAGCCACATGAGCCTATGTTACTTTACATCGTAGCGACTAAGAAAGTCATAAGTGTGGTAACATCAGCGGAGCGCGAGGAAGAAGGCTATGAGCATAAGGTGCAACGTCCAACATACTACCCAAGTGAGGTCCTGACAGAGTCTAAACAACGGTATCCACATTACCAAAAGCTAGCCTATGGAGTATTCTTTGTTGCCAGAAAGCTACGACACTACTTTCAAGAGAACAAGATCGTAGTGGTGAGTACTCCTCCCCTGTGAGATATAATCAACAATAACGACTCCAAAGGACGTGTCGCAAAGTGGGGAATAGAGCTTATAGCTTTTGACATCGAGTAAAAGCTACGAACACCAATCAAATCCCGAATACTCGCTGATTTTGTCGCTGATTGGACGGAGACGGCAGAAAATATAAGCCTTCCAAACTCAGAATTTTGGACCCTACATTTTGACGGGTCAAAAGAACGAGGGGGCTCAGGGGTTGGCGTGGTGCTAAAGTCACCCCAAGGAGATAAGTTGTTCTATATGTTACATATACACTTCACAGCAACCAATAATATTGCGAGTATGAAGCACTGATATATGGAATACGCATGACCAAAAATATTGACGTAACTAGACATATGTGTTACAGAGACTCGGATTTAGTTGCTCAGCAAGTATCCGATATCTGCAATGCAAACAAGCACATGGCAGCTTACAAAGCTATTGTGGATGAATTATCTAAATCATTTGAGGGCTTTGAGGTCCAACACATACCTTGAGCAGAAAATGAGGAAGCAGATGCTTTATAAAGGATAGGCTCTGCACGGCAACAAGTCCCAGATGGCGCTTTTCTAGAGCACCTAAAAGTCCCCTCTATCACAGGAGTTGATGAGGACTACCTGACAAAATCCAACTCACCTTTACTAGCAGTTCTAGCTGTAACTCCTAGCTGGACAAAACCCTATCTAGATTTCCTGATAGACGGAAAATTACCCGAAGATAAAGTTCTGGGCCAACAGATCGTCCGATGAGAAAAAGCCTATACGATAATCAATGGTGAGCTCTATAAGCAGAGTGTTTCTCGGGTTTTCCAGCGCAGTATTTCTCCGGAAGAAGGAGTGGAAATCTTACGAGAAATCCACGAAGGCGAGGGTGGTCACCATGCTGCAGCCAAATACTTAGTGGCAAAATCTTTTAGGCACAAATTATTTTGGATCATAGCTAAGGCAGATGCCGAGAAACTGGTCAAAACATGCAGAGGCTTCCAAAAGTATGCCCATCAAGCACACATTCCGTCTGATCAGCTGCGAACAATCCCTATTACATGGCCATTTGCGGTCTGGGGGCTTGATATGGTAGGACCGTTTCGTACAACAAAGTGTGGATTTACTCACCTACTAGTGATGGTGGATAAATTTACTAAATGGATTGAGGCTAAATCCGTAACAAATTGCGATGGAGCCAGAGCCAGAAAATTTGTTGAGGATGTAATCATCAGATTTGGATATCTGCATAGCATTATTACCGACAACGGGAGCAACTTTTCCATGGGAGAATTGGTCGAATTCTGCGAAGAACAAGGGATCCGACTTGATATTGCATCAGTCGCACATCCACAAGCTGATGCATAAGTCGAAAGAGCAAACAGTATTATTTTACAAGGACTTCGACCTCGTCTCGAGGCACCACTTCGTCGTACCACGGGGGCTTTGGGCGGAAGAATTACCGTCTGATATGGAGCTTACGAACAACTCCTAACAGATTAACCGGGTACACTCCTTTCTTCTTGGTCTACGGTGCAGAAGCAGTTCTTCCAAGTGATTTAATTCATCAGTCTCCTAGAGTCAAAGTGTATATCAAAGAAGATGCAGAAGTTTCTCGACAAGATGATCTCAACATAGTCGAAGAAGTTCGCGTCGTTGCTGAGCAAAGATCTATAGCCTATAAGCAGAAGTTACCCAAGTATCACAGTCAGAGAATACAAAACCATTCTTTCAGGAAAGGTGTTTTGGTTCTCCGATTCATGCAAAAAAGAAAGCACACACTTTTCCGATTTGGGAAGGACCTTTTATGATCAGCAGAGTTCTGCATAACGGGTCATATTATTTAATCGATATGAGACTAATCAAGAAAAGACCGGATACTCGGAAGAGAAAGAGAGTTGGAGGTAGTACATACCCGGATGAATTAGACCGTCCATGGAACATTGCACAGCTACATACCTTCTATTCTTAGTTATATTTCCTTGTAATCATATATGTACATGTTCAAAGAGAAATAAAGTATTGGTTTCCTCATATGTTATTTTTGAAAAGCTTTTTGCCATCTTATTTCCAAAAGAGCATGTCATTTTCTAAAATCCCAGGATGCTTGAAAGTACTTTATGCTCATGGTCGTTCTGGTTATGATTCTTGAGTATCTATAAAAAATGTTACCTTAGGGTGTAAATATAATTTTGTGTTTATACTTTGGTTTTTTTATCTAATTTCTTAGACGCGGGTATATTCCGAGTAATGAATTGTTGGTACTGGAGGACGACTCTGTTTCCGAGTTTAAAACTGGTTTAGCAATTGTGCTCCGTTGACTTGGTAGAGTTCCCGTGCTAAAGGTTGGCCGGCTCATAAAAGGGACGAGGCAGAGAGCCAAATAACATGAAAGGTGTAAATACGCAGTGCTTAAGAAAATTTTGAGCACACACATTCAAATATATACAACAAGTCCTAAGTAGTAAAGCATTAGTTCTTTCATACCGACACATTCCAAAACAAAATATTGTTCCCATCATTACATGCCAAATGAAAAAGTTCAGGAGAGTGCATCAAATGTTTATGCTGTAGATTCAGGCGGTGGTGGTGGAGACCTTGGAGCGCTGGAGTCGACATCATCGCCCCTTGCTCTAAAGACTCGGAAGCTTCTTCATCATTGATGAGGCTCTCTTTCGGCTCTTTGGGGGAAGGAGGCACAATGACAGATTAGAAGAATGGCGTCGTGTAGTTCATCATCTCCGCCACGCGACAAGCATAACCCATGCAAGATTCTTGGATGGACTTGATTTCTTGCAGGTTACCCTCATCGTCATCGTCGGCGATGCCCTTGGTGACGTGCCATATTTCCATGTCACTGTGGTGGCTCATCACCATAGTGAAGGCAGTCTGTGCATCAGTCTAGGCGTAGGAAATATTTAAATCCTCGATGAGCTTCGGAATCTCCTTCACTTTGTCCCTCACCTCAAGCACTGGCATGTTGCTTAAGCCGAAAAATCTGATTGACTCGCCAGCCTCTTCAAGAGTCTGGCGGAAGTCGAAAAGAACGTCTCCACCAAGTTTTATGCGCTCGAGACGAGGTTCAGAGGAAGAGGAGTCGGAAAGATGCAGAGGATCTAGGAAAGAACCAAAAATCAAAATCTGACTCAAAGAAAGTCAAAAATCAAGGGAAGAGTGAAAGTCGGAAATCTTACCTAGTACACAGTGGTTCCACTAAGAACGCTCCTCTTGAAGATTCTTCAGTTCTACTTCTATGGCCTAGGCTAGATCCTGCTGGCTCTCGAAATCCTTCCTCAGATCATCAAGTTGTTTATCACGGAGGGCCATCATCTTCTCGAGCCTCTCAGTCCCATGTTGCTAGATTCCAGGACAGCGTTTACGGATTTCTTCGATTCATTTTTCAGCTTCTCAAGCTCATCCCGGAGTTCAGCATTCTCCATTTGTAAGACCTTGAAGTTTTAGGCCTCATCCACCATCTTGCTGGATTGATTCAACAATTCTGCAAAGGAAAAATTATCAGTTAGCTAAAAAGTTCGACTAAGAAAAATACTAAGGATAATTTTGGAAAGGATTACCTTCCGCCTCATCATTTTCAACCTGCAGCTTGGAATTCTCAAGACGCAAAGCCTTAATTTCTTTGCGCTTGTGACAAATGTTCTTGAGCAAATCTTGGTTGCAAGATGTAACTTTCTATAAGTTAAATACGGAATAACCGTAAGACGACTACTAAGAGTCGGGCTGCAACTTTAACTAAGTCAAAATCCAGCACAAGCCTTAGGGGCTACACTATATCGTTCTTTTGCATCCTTTAAGCATCAACTCGGATCTGATGCTATGATATTTATCCGACTTTATGCTTGGGGGCTAGAGGATATGATAATAAATATTGCAAATGAGATTCGAAAAACTTATAATGTGCTCCAAGTGCAGCTTTTCAAATCCGAGTTTCGTGTTGTGGAACACTTTCTCGGCAAGGGAGAGGGGAGCAACGCTTGTCGCTGGAAGCTCACCAGACTCGATCTTTTTTACCCCGGACCAAAATTTGGTCCAGGAGGCTCACCAGCTTGACATCCTCCGTCTCCTGGCTCGCTGCCTCTGGAGTAAGGACTTGCTTGTCGAGGCTAGATTGCGCTAGCTTGAGAATCTCCTACTTCTTCTTCCGCTTAAGGTCGGAGGCAGCAGAGCTGGCCATTTTATCAATCTTCCCTGGTGACATTTCCATGGGATCATTACCCTTGGTGGGTTCGCCCTTGTCAGTTTCTTGGCTGCCAATGATAATCAGGGCTTGTGAGGTCATGGCAGAGTCAGAGATGACAGAACCGGCACTGGTAGATGCAGAAACCTCTAGTGCTGAGGTATGAGTACTGCTGGGAGTTGAAGGAGGCATCACTAGGGATAATCCAAGCTTCTGCTGGCCTATTTGCTTGACTGGATTGCTTTTCAGCTTCGGCTTACTCTTCAAAACAAATTTATCTCTAGAACACACATGAATGAATGGAAGGTGCGCTTCAAAAAGAAACGATGTATAGAGTACTAAAACCACGAGATGGTTAACTTTTAACCACTAGCAGCACTTGTGTGCCAGCAGTAACAATGGTTTCCTTGGCATTATGCTTCTTGGAAGCAGAGGCAGGAAATTATTTCACCTCGTCGTCCTCCGTCGCTTCCGAGTTGTTAGAGAGATAACCCTCTATAGGGGCAAGTTTAGACTCAGGAAGTTTCTCGAGATGATAAGCGTTAAAGAGCATCAGTAAAAGCAAAGTCGGATGGTGAGGCGGAAAAGACCAAATAAGCTTAAAACAAAGTTGAAATATTTACCGGGATCAGAGGACATGTGGCAGCGAATATTTTCATGGAGACTTCAGGGATTTTCTTCTCCACTCGCTCCTTAATCAAAAACTGCATTCGGGTCTTGTATTCCTTCGCAGATAAGCGAGTTGAACTGACCTTAAGGCTGTATTTTCGGTATCTGGTGACCGTTTGCATCAAGCGGTCTCTGTGAAACTGCAATGGCTGAATCAGGCGATCCAGCTAGCAGTGGATCAAGTCGGATCCACGTAGCCCCTTGTGCTTCATCAAAAACATGATCCGCCTTTTGGCGAGGACCAAGTCTTCAGACAATTCCGGCGCTTCTATGTTCCACGATTCTTAATGGGAAGCAGCACCATCGATGAAGGCTGGAAGACCTTCTTCCTTGTTTGGAGCCAGAATATTCTCATGATAAAAGAAGGTTTAAGCCCATCTTTTTACTGATTCGCTAGAATTGATCCTAGGATAAACTCGATTTCTCCTAAGGACTAAGCTAAGGGTGTCGGTGGTGTAAGGAACACCGGCACTGATAGAGTTCTTCCGGGTACCATAGTAGTACCAGAAAATAGTAAGACTTGGCTTAATGCCAAGAAACCCCTCACTAAGAGCTGCGTGAGCAATAAGCTCAAGCAAGAAGTTGGGGCGAAGGTTATGAAGTTACACACCATAATGTTGGAGAACTACGGTGAAGAACTCCGACGGTGGAAGACTGAGGCCGCGGTCGACGTGTGTGCCGGAGACAACTCGCTCGCCGTCGCGCGGTGCGGGAACGGCATCACCAGCGCCGCTCCACCATGCGCTGATGCGTGCACCCAGTGTTGACGTGGGACACTTCGTTGGAACCCCAAGAGCAAGGTGTGATGAGCACAACAGCAAGTTTCCCTCAGTAGCGGCCGAGGTTATCGAACCTGAAGGAGGAAGGAAATGTCTCAAAGGTGTTGCTAGCAACGTGGAGACCTGCCCAACACAAACTCAAGACTTTTCCTCAACGAATCAGTGAGGTTGTCGAGCTCACCGGTTTGCTGTAACAAAGGATTAAACGTATGGTGTGGAAGGTAATGGTTTGCATCAAGTAAACAAGTAACAGTGGAAGATGTATCAATGGTAAAGATTGGACCAGGGTCCATAGTTCACTAGAGGTGCTCTCCTTAGATAAACAACATGGCATGAAGGGTAAGCAAATTACAGCAGGGAAATTGACAGGAACTGAGCAAGGCAAAACAATGCAATTACTAGCCAGAAAGATCCTATGAAGTTGGTTGGGCAATACAACAATATACATAGACCGTCATCCAACTGCATCTATGACTAGGAATCCACCTTCAGGTTATCCGAACCCCCTCCAATATTAAGTTGCAAGCAACAGACAACTGCTTTAAGCAAAGTGTGTAAGGTAAACATTCCACATGTTCCATGAATAAGAGACCGTTGTTTTCTCCCTAGTAGCAACAGCACATCTACAACCGAAGAGATTTCTGTCACTTCCCTTGGAAACTAGAGGCATGATCCCACTATCGAGCATAAATACCCCCTCTTGGAGTCACTAGCAACTACTTGGCCAAGATAACCAGTAGTAATGGAGAGCATGCAAGATCACAAACAACACAGGCATGATAGAATCATAAATACAAAACCATTAATCAAACCAACATAATAATCTCAATATCCATCGGATCCCCGCAAACACAACATGCATGATTACAAATAGATTAGATTTCGATCATGAACGGAGCTCACAAGATCTATACATGAAAGCACAAAGGAGGAGATACAACCATCTAGCTACTACATGGACCCATAGTCCAAGGTGGAACTACTCATGAATCATACCGGAGAGAAGGCCTCCGGGATGATCTCCCCTCGGTAGGGTGCCTAGAAGAACTTCAGATCCCCCCGACCTAGGGACGATGGTGGCGGCTACAGAAGGTTTCGTGGATTTCTGATCGGGTCCCCAGGGTTTCTGTATCGGGGGCTTCTTATAGGCGAAGGGGCGAGACTGGGAGGCGGCCAGGGTGCCCAAACCCTAGCCAGGCGCGGCCTAGGGCCCACCCGCGCCTAAGGTGGGTCTGGCCCCCTGGCTGGCCTTCCGGGATCCCCTCTGGACTTCTTGTTCCCAACGGAAAGTTATTGATTTTTTCCTTCGTCCTGTCCAATTCCCAGAATATTTTTTTACTAACTTTTCTGAAACCAAAAACAGCAGAAAACAGGCATCTGGCACTGTTGCAACTTGTTAATAGGTTAGTACCAGAAAACATGTAAAAAGAACCTCAAAGTGTGGACAAGTAAAACAAAGTAGATACTAAACAAGCATGGAGCATCAAAAATTATAGATACGTTTCCAACATATCAGCATCCCCAAGCTTAACTCCTGCTCGTCCTCGAGTAGTTAAGTGATAAAAGAATAATTTTTTAGGTGACATGTACCCTCACAATAAAGATCCAACCATTTGCAAGCATTGAAAGCTGGGATGAAAGAACTCTAAACATGTGCATGAAAGATGGAGTTCTAACAATAGGACATAGTAACTATGCATGCAACATGGCAATCTACAAACAAAGATCATGAATAATATGTATTGAAAAATGTTTGTTTGTTTCACATGCAGAAAACATAGCATAGTGGCAATCAGCTTGTCCCTCATAGAGTAGCAATATAATGCATAGGACACCTGCAAAGTTCACAAGGGTGACTAGAAACAAAAAGCACGTGAAAAAGTAATAACACAATATGCATCAATTAATAAGCTTTGGAACACTGCACACAGAATGACAACTATGCTCTCTTAATGGTGCCTAAAGGTAGAAGGTGGAGACTCAATAGTGGTGGAAGAAAGGCCTTTTTGTAAAGGAAGCAGGGATTACAAGTTTCAAAAAGAGCTTCCAAAAATTATGGTACTAGTTAGCTTTCAGCCCTCATTGCCCCTATCATAAGCATCTTGAAGTGGTTAAGGTTAAAGTGGCAAAGCTGAAGTATATGTTTGACGAAGTATAAGTTGGCAATCTCATGCCCCTTGAATACGAGGGCCACACCTCATGCATACTCAACTTTGGGTCCAGGTAAGTTCTTGTCACTGTAAGTATTTGCATATCATTGAGAACCGCCAACGGGGTACCCCTTGCACATGGTATAGGAGCTTTCCCATAACCAAAATGACAACGCAAGCAGACACTGAGCATCTCAGCAATTCTTCTTATGTACCATGGCAATATGGTGGTTTTTATCTCTTTCCTCTTTTCTCAGTGTGTCTCTTTTTTTAGAAGAAGAATGCTTCATAGATGTCACTATGGTGATGCTTCAAGTTTCCACCATGATTAGGCATGGCTTATGCTAGCGGCCCCTGCATTTCTCTAACACAGGACACAAACTCCATGGACTTACAAGTTCCCTCTTTATTTCACACCGGTGACATCCATAGACAAAAGAACATGATATCAACTAAGTACAACAAGGTACAAGTGCAATGTTGAAAACGTTCCTCGTGATAGCACGGTTCTGCTAATTCCAACTTATAAGTGCAAGCATATACAACAAAGTTGTCACAATGGTTCAAGTTATTAGGGGCAAAGAATAAAGTGTGCCATCAAGTTCGTGAGGGCTTTAATCACTAAGTTTTCACATAACAAAATAGTTTTTAATTGGAAGATAGATGAAAACAAGAATATACTTGGTATGGTGTAACACACCATGCATAGGAGTTTATAGTGGACACTTTGGAATAACTTGGTTTCTTAGAAGTTGGAGGCATGAGTAGAACTTACTCATACAAGTGGAGGCTAGCAAAAGACTGGGAGCAACCAACTAAGAGAGCAATAATGCCCATAATCATGCAATGCAACAAAGCATACTAATCAAAACAAAGAGTGGTACTACAAGTCAAGGACTAAATGATCATAGAGGCTAATGGTGACTTGTCATAGTCATAACATGGTGTTAGCATTTGCCAAGTCAACCCAAGCAAAACATCAAAGGAGAATACCACAATACTATGCTTTTGCATGCTAAAACAATGCATAATTTCTTCAAGGCACACTAAGCAATCCCAATTGTTTGGAACAAGACATGCTACAACAATAATCACTAAGCATAATGCTAAAACAACACCTAGCATGTCATGCTAAAGTCTAAGTCACAGTTAATGCAAGCTCCTCTTACACTTCAAGCAAGAACTTACTACTCCTTTCCAAACACCAAGCAAACTTATTTGAAAAACAACACAGCGAGAGAGGTGGTCCAAACTACTAAAGCAAACTAAACAAACTAAGGAAAGCAAACTAAAACTAAGACGCTCCAAGAACAACACAACTATGCATGAAACAATAAAAACGAAGTGTCTAGACAGACCTAAGCTTTTTATTGATGAAGAAGGGGATGCCTTGGGCATCCCCAAGTTTTGACGCTTGTACCTCTTAGATATTTCTTTGGGTGACACCATGGTGGCCTCCCCAAGCTTGAGATTTTTTCCATTCTTCATCTTATTGCATCATTCTCTCTCTACACCTGAAATTTTTCTTTCATACAAAACTTCACACAATCTTCATTAGCAACATTAGCTTATTCAAAAGATATTAGACTACTGGCAAAGCTTTGGAACAGCAAGGATTTTCACTAAAAACACAATCTACTATAGTAACTCCTTCAAAGAAACTCAATTTACCTGAAGAGAGCTCAAAAAGGAATCAATAATGTCAACACCCGGATTTTTAACCCAGATGCCTGTTATGCCATACATCGCAACCCCAGGATTACCATTTTTGCGAGACATAACAGAATTGTATACCATAGTACATCATCCATTACAAACCGTACATAATTTCTTACACAAATAGGGATCTCATGATCCAGTTCTTAATACAACTTCAAGCAGCGGAATACGTAATAATAACGGTAGCGTAGGCGAAGCTCCAACTTCGGGGTCACAGGCAATGCTGACGATGGGAGATGATCCTAGTTGTCGTAACCTTCCTGGGGTCCATCCTCTAGGTACCCCTCTTCATAGTATGGCCACGGGAATAGCCAGGGACAAAGCCATGAGTACTCTTGAAGTACTCGCAAAATAATACTAACAAGTGGAAGGGGTTTTTGATAATAGGACACTAGGCTCTAGGGTTGTTTTGCAAGAAGCCAGATTTACATCTACTAAGTTTAGAAGCAACGAATGCTAGTTGAAGTTTTATAACACCTAAGTGGGAACTTGTATCTCATGTCACAACTCTGTTGTGGTCAAGTCAAAGTCTCACTTCCTTTCACAAATCATTTTGAAAAGTCTGACGGGGGAACATTATGGCCACTCCAACTGTCCATAACCGCGGACGCGGCTATTCAAATAGTTTCACACTCTACAGAGATTGTACACTTTCACCACAACATTCGATACATCCGTTAGGAACAAATCCTGAATTCACCATACTCAGTATGCGGATAATCAATCCTCACCTTTCAATTACACGCCCTAGTATAAGCACCTCTCCTGTGAGTTTGGCCTCTCAGCCATGACCAACTGTCATCTTGGGTACTTCACAGGTGGACAATCTTCACAAGGTAGCCTCAGCTCAGACCTTGGCCGTGAGGGAACTAATACTAAGGTATATAAGTTTCCAGTCAAGCCCTACCCAATTCTCGGGTATTGTGGTTGTACGATAAAATTGGAATGGTATCGCATCCAGACAACCATCAGTTTTATAAAGGGCTAAGGCTCATGCCTCAAAATTTTCATCACCATAAATCATCTGGTGTTCAGAAACACAAGTGCAAAACATTTCAATAGAATGATCCATCATTCCAAGATTTTCATAACCATTTTTCCACCAAGTATTCCCATCTAAAGTTGATCAAGTTTTATGCTTAGCACTAGCATCTACAAGTGGGGGTAAGTACTAATGAGGGGTGGTAAAGAAGTGGAGTTTCAACTTAGTTCAATATCATGCCTTAGGATGACATCAAGATTATCTAGCTTAGGCAAAATTTTATGCTCTTTATGCAACCTTCAAATATCTTTCTAGTATCTATAATTCACTAAAGTAAACTCTAAGTAATATCTTTGATAAAGAAATAAAGTAATAATCTTGTAAGTAAAAACTAGGATTGGTTTATCAAGTGGGTAGGATCATCTATGCTTAATAAATATAGTTGGCATGGTGGAAATCAAGTATTGGCTTGCACAATCTCAGTATAAGCTTGCTAAATTGCAAGTGTTAGCTTACACATTCAACTAGTAGCATTAGGCTTGCAAGGTTAAGTTGTATAGCAAGGATTGCTAAAGTAGAGTATCTTGCAAGTGTTAGCTTGCCTTGTGCAGAGCAGTGGTTGAAGTTCTCCTCGGCTTCTTCTTCGTAGAATCCTCCTTCCTCCTCGTATCCTTGGTCAGTACTAGCGTCTATAAATAAATACGATGTACACAATCACCAAACAATACTTAACTACTTGCAATCATAACACACAAGGGTCCTATAGATGATCTAACATCATCACTAACATTACAAGATTAAAGCTTGGTTTAATTCCTTTTATTTTTTTTAGAAAAGTAATTTCTACTCATTGAAAAACTACTTAGGATTTAATATTCTCCAAACCAAACATGGGATCATGTTGACACATGTCATCACCACATGTTTTAGTCCATGGGAATGTGATTTAAAGTGGTGTCACAATTTAATAAGGTTTTACCCTTTTATTTTAATTAAATAAAGTGACTAGAAATGCCTCTGTAGCATTCTTTTATTATTTGAACATTATTTCTGTAAGTAAACCTATATATTTTTATATATTCTGAAAGGTATGGTTAAATTTGATTTTTGAGAGTTGGAATCAACTCAAAAGCTATTATGGTTTTAATTTGAAAAATGTTTGAATGCAGAAAAGCTTCTGCCTTGTTATTTTTACCAAGGATGATCTACAGATCCAAATGACTTGAAAATCCAACGGGCTTGGATTCAGCATTCCCAGAACTTTCTAACAAAATTAGTTTCATTCAATTTGGTTCACTGAATCGACCTGGGTTGATTTTTGAAACTGTGTACAGAAGTGTATTTGAAATAAAATGGAAAAGGTTAAATTCAAATAACTGGGCTGCGCGGGAAGTGATACTGGGCCGGCCTGCTAAGCACAGCGCTTACGCGGGCTGGTTAAGTGGCTGTCCCCACGCGTCAGTGAGACGAGGGGGTGCGAAGCGGTATGGGGCGATGTGGTGCGTTCGATCTGGTTCTAATCCAACGACTGAGGGTCATCGTCGACGTTGGGCAACGCCGGCGAGACAGAAACCTAACACGGCAGGTCGGGGTCGTCGGGGGCTCACCGAGGCTCAGGCGAGGGTCGGCGAGGCGGGCGAACGACGAAGTCGACGATGGCGAACCTCCTGGTACTGGCAGCTTCTCCTGGGGCGGCTCCAATCGTTGGCCCCTTCTTCTCCAGCAACGGCAGACTCCGGTGAAATTCCGACGAAGTGCTGCTCGCCATGCTCCAGGAACGGGGTGGCACGATCAGTGAGGAGAGGGGAGTGAGATGGTGTGCTCAATTCTGCTGGGGGTGGCCTCTATTTATAGTCGCGACGATGAGACCGAACGGGATGGGCAGGCGACGGTGGCGACATGGCTACGGGTGGCTAGAGGCATGGCCGGTGGTGGCGATCGCTTGGTGGTATCCCGGCGATGCTCTATGGCTTTAATGCACATGTAGGGGCAGTGCGGTTTGGCCTGGAACGCGTGATGTTCTGCACGGCAGAGGCGGCGTCTTTGACGGTGAGCGGTGGCTGTGCGTCATGGGGCGGCGAACGGTGATGTCTGGCGGTCTCCTGGGTCGGTGGCGATCATGTATGCACGCGGCGAGGGCGGCGCGCGGTCTGTGGGCGTCGGTCGAGTGTGGCGCTCTGGCGCATGCTCGGCATGGTTTCTGGCGAGCTGGGCGCGGTTCGTGCGTGTGGTCCAGGGTTTGGCAATGCTCGCGGCTGGGACAGGGAGTGGCGATGGACGGTGGGCTTCCTCCTAGACAAGGTTGGCACGGCTAAAACTCCTCCTAGCTTGTTGTCTCCACTGGGGTGGCATGGTGAGCTTCGGCTATTCACCATTGATGTCATTTCCCAGCTTACAATGAGTCTAGTGCTTGGTTTAACTTGCTAGATGATCTACTAAGATGGTTGTGAGCTAGAGAGGGAACAAGTTAGGCTTCAATCACTGCTCACAATAGTGTTTAAGATTTTGATGATTTGTGTCTGTAATGTGTTTGATGAAATGGCCGCAAGAATTCAAGTTTTGAATTTTGAAAAGATTTTTGGTGGGCGTGCTAGGTTGGTGCTGGTGAATCTGCAGATGCTTGGGTTTTGAAAGTTGAGCTTGTTTGAGTGTTTTTTTGAAAAAGTGGGATCTTCCCATATGATAAAGATTCAATTTTGAACTGTCCTTTAAACTATGCATTTAAATGTTTCTGGATGATCACAAAGTGGGCCTTGATACTTTATTATGATTACAATCAAGGGGTGCAAAGATCCAGAAAAGTTTCTGTTAAGTTCTGAAAGTTTGAGACAGCCAAAGTAGGCATGGGAGTTAAATTGGTCAAAATGACCATTCCCTTATTTTATTTGTTTTGATTTACTTGTCTTTGAGAAAAGTTTGGGAATTGTGTATATGTTGTTTATTTCACCTAAGCATCCATTTACAAGCAAGGGAACACACAAACAAGTTGGTTCAAAAGAATTCAAAATGAAATGCATACTCACATGCATGCTTTCAAATTTTTATTTAGCAAAGTTTTTGTTAACCCTAAATTTGATGATTAGAGTTTGATGATCCAAGTTTAGTATTTTTGGGATGTTACAAACCTCCCCCCTTAAACAAAATCTCGTCCCGAGATTTGAAAAAGGACGAAAAAGATTACCTAGGATTTGAAGAGATCGGGAAACTCCGTCCTGATGTGATCTTCGCGCTCCCAGGTAGCTTCCTCTTCTGTGTGGTTGCTCCACTGAATCTTGAGAAACTTGATGCTTCGGGTTCGGGTAGTTCTAAAAGCTTCTTCCAAAATACGGATGGGTACTTCGGGATAGGTCAGGTCATCATTGATCTCTATGGTCCGGTGATCGATATTCTTGAACACTTCGTCCTTCTCGGGGACTTCGAGACACTTGCGAAGTAATGAGATATGGAACACATTGTGCAGAGCTAACATCTCTTCGGGTAGTTCCAATTGATATGACACTTCTCCTTGATGGTTCAGAATCTTAAAGGGTCCGATATATCTAGGGGCTAACTTTCCCTTGAGTTGGAAACACTGCATTCCCTTCAATGGTGACACCTTCAGATACACAAAATCTCCTATGTTGAAGGTGAGGTATCGACGTCTCTTGTCGGCATAACTCTTCTGTCTGGACTGGGCGGTCTGGAGGTGCTCACGAATCTTGTGAACCTTCTCTTCTGCTTCTCGTAGGATGTCGGGTCCAAAAATCTGACTCTCTCCTACTTCCGACCAGTTCAAAGGGGTGTGACACTTCCTTCTGTACATGAACTCAAATGGGGCCATTTGCAAACTGGCTTGATAACTGTTATTTTATGATAATTCTGCAAACGGCAGACAGTCTTCCCACTTGGATCCATATTCTAGCACACATGCTCTCAGCATATCTTCGAGTATTTGGTTTACTCGCTCCGTTTGTCCATCGGTCTAAGGGTGATACGCAGTGCTGAAATCTAGGTGGGTTCCTAAACCTTCTTGGACTTTCTTCTAGAATCTCGAGGTAAACTGAGTTCCTCGATCCGATACGATGTTCTTGGGGACACCATGCAAACTAACTATTCTAGCGATGTACAACTCCGCTAGCTTCGAACTCTGATATGTGGTCTTGACGGGCAAGAAATGGGCGACTTTGGACAATCGGTCCACTATGACCCAGATAGAGTCATTTCCCCTACTAGAAGTAGGCAATCCGGTGATAAAGTCCATTCCAACGGAATCCCATTTCCATTCCGGAATCTGCAATGGTTGCAAAAATCCAGCGGGTCTTTGATGTCTGGCCTTGACTCTCTGACATATATCACACTTGGCGATATAGCTTCCGATTTCTCGCTTCATCTTATGCCACCAAAATTGCTCCTTCAAATCTTGATACATCTTCGTTCCTCCGGGATCGATAGAATAAAGAGTATGATGCTCAGAATCTGCTGGTACACAAAGGCGTACTTTGTACCACAGAACTCCTTCTTCGTCTTCAGTGAACCTGGGTACTTTGCCTGTACCGATACGACGCTTGATTCCGTCGATACTAGCATTTCCCTTCTGCGCCTCTTTAATCTGTCTGATCAAAGTGGGTTGGAGTTCTATGCTAGCCAAAAATACTTTACTCACTAATTCCATTCGAAAATCTTCCATCTCTTTGTGCAAGCTTGGTTGCTCCTTTAAAATCATGGAGTTCAAGCGGCACGGCAATCTGCTAAGGGCATCGGCTACCACATTGGCTTTACCAGGGTGATAGTGAATGTCCAGGTCGTAATCCTTGATTAGCTCAATCCACCTTCTCTGTCTCATATTCAGCTCCTTCTAAGTGAATATATACTTCAGGCTCTTGTGATCCGAATAAATCTCACTACGGTTTCCCATCAGGTAATGCCTCCATGTCTTTAAGGCTAGAACTACTACTGCGAGTTCGAGGTCATGGGTTGGGTAATTTTGCTCATCTTGTTTCAATTGTCAAGATAGATAAGATATAACTTTGCCTTCTTGCATTAGCACACATCCGAGACCAATCTTGGATGCATCACAATACACGTCGAAGGGCTTCATGATATCCGACATGATCAAGATTGGGGCTGAAATCAATCTCCTCTTGAGTTCTTGAAAACTCGCTTCACATTTGGCGGTCCATTCAAAATTCTTGTCCTTCTTCAGCAATTGGGTCATGGGTCTGGCGATACTCAAGAATCCTTCTACGAACTTGCGGTAATATCCCGCCAATCCGAGAAATGCACGAACTTGGGTTTGAGTGGTTGGGGCTTGCCAATCCTCTACATCTTTCACTTTGGCAGGGTCAACGGCAATTCCTCCGGCTGATACAATGTGACCGTGGAATCCTACCTCCTGTAACCAGAATTCACATTTGCTAAACTTTGCATACAGTTGATGCTCTCTAAGGGTTCCAAGGATGGTCCTTAGGTGTAGCTCATGTTCTTCTTCCGATTTGGACTAAATCAGAATGTCATCGATGAAAACAACGACAAACTTATCCAGAAGTCCATAAAAATCTTATTCATGAGATTCATGAAATAAGCGGGGGCATTGGTTAATCCAAAAGACATGACTGTATACTCGTACAATCCATATCTGGTGGTAAAGGCAGTATTTGGAATATCCTCTACGTGAATCTTGAGTTGATGATAGCCAGTTCTAAGATCAATCTTAGAAAACACTTTGGCACCGGTCAACTGATCAAACAAATCTTCTATCTTGGGCAAGGGGTATTTGTTCTTGATGGTGACATCATTCAACTTCCGACAATCTGTACACAAACGGTTACCTCCATCTTTCTTGTCCACAAACAAGACAGGTGATCTCCATGGTGACGCACTTGGTTGAATCAATCCAATTTCCAGCATGGCATCCAGTTGCTTCTTCAATTCTGCTAGCTCATACGGGTTCATACTATATGGTCTCTGGGCTATGGGTCCGGTTCTGGGGATTAGTTCGATGATAAACTCGATAGCCCGATCTAGGGGCATACCGGGAAAACATCTGGAAATACATCGGGGTATTCACAGACTATCCGGACTTGGTCAATGGTAGGTTGGACTATACTCTTGTTGCACTTGAATTGACGAGGTAAGGTTTCAGATATATGCTCGACTGATATTCCGACTGTACTGGTCATGGTTATGGCTTTCTTGGCACAGTCAATCAATCCTTTATGTTTGGATATCCAATCCATTCCTAGTACTACTTCCAAACCTTTAGTTCTGAGTACTATCAGATTTGCATAAAAATCTATGCCATGGATTCGGATAGGGACGGCTTTGAAAATTTTCCTAGCCTTGGTGGTTGATCCGGGAATTTGAACAATCATAACATGCTTCAGTTTGGTTGGTTGAATTTTACTAGTGCATGCAAATTCTTCGGTGACAAATGAGTGCGATGTACCAGAATCAAACAACACTCGTGCAAGTACTGAATTAACAGAAAACATACTCAGCACGACGTCTGGCGCTTCCTGAGATTCTTCAGCATGCATGAGAAAAAGACAGCCATTGAGGTTGAGCGAATTCCCTGGGGCAAACCTTCTTCCTGGCTGAACACGACGATGTTGCTGAGCTGGGACATTGGCATTGGGTGCTGCGGCATTCTTCTTGTTGGGGCACTTGGTGGAGTAGTGACCCTTATTTCCACAGTCATAACAAGTCACCTGCGACTTGTCCTTTGCTGCTACAGGCACAACATTGCTTCCAGTCCTCGGGGCAGTCTTGGTGTTGGCGGTAGCATTGTTGTTGTTGAATTTGGGTGGGGCACGGTTGAAATTGCTAGAGTTGCCGGTGTTGTTGTGATTTCCTCCGGGCCTAGGGTTTCCACGGTAGGGATAGGTCGGATGGTTCATCGGGGGTCTGTTGGTTCTCGAGGCAAATCCTGGAGATGGGTTAGGGCGATACTTTGGGGTCTGATGGGTTCCTGGGTGATGCATCATGTGACGCTTGCGGTTCTCATTGGCTTGGTTGATCTTTCCTTCCATCTGGATGGCAGAGTCGACAAGGGCTTCAATATCAGCAAAGGGGATATTGACTAACGCTGTCTGCATCTCATGTAACATCCCTAAAATCATTTTTTTCAAGTTTTGCATATCATCCATGCATGCATACTCATTTAGGGCTCAAATTTAAACTCATTTTGAAGAAACAGAAACTTTGAGTGCTATGATTTTATGTGAGCAAGATTTAACTCTAATGCCACTCTCTAGTGGAGGAATATTTGTTTTAAAACCATTATTGTAAGTTCATAGGATTGGTTTGATTGTGAGCAAGGCACTGGACAAAAAAATTCCAAAACAAATATGGTTTTAAAACCATTTTTAAATCTTCATCAAACCATGTGCTAAGGCACTGTTATATTAAAAATCTTCAAAGGACCATGCAAGTCCAGCAAGGCAGCATGGTTGAATACTCAAATTTGTACAAGATTCATATTACAAAAGGCCAGAAAGATTTGAAATTCAAATGCTTTTAAATTCATTTGAAATTGATTCCCGAAAATCAAATTAGAAAAAGAAAAAGGTTTAAAAACCCAACTGGGCCAGGCGCCACCAATCCAACCCATTAGACGAAACAGCCCACCCGGGGTCCCTCTTTCTTCTCTGTTTCTCACCGCGCCCGCGTGCACCCACCCGCTGACAACCAGACCCCACCCTGCCCCGTCAGCATCGTCCTCAATCAACGCGTGGCCGAGGCGCTCCGCCGTTACCTCGCCGCAGTCACTGCCCGTGTTATTGCCATTGATGCAGCGCGTAATCGCCGCCCCCTCCTGGCTATTTAACCCCCTCTGCACCGCGAGCATTTCCCCTCACCTAGCGCCACCACTCCGCCACCAGGCTGCGCGCAATCGATCTCAGAACCCCGCAGCACCGACGACCTCCAGCGACCGATTCCTGTGAGCACCGTCCTCCGCCTGTCTCTGTTTCATGCGAGCGTGATCAACATGCCCTTGCGCATCTTCTCATGCCTTCCTATTCCTCTGTATCATCCTAGAATGTCGTCACCGTCCACCTCTGGAAGCAGCCGAAGCACGGCACAACTCCGGAGACCCCTCCTGGTAAATTCTGACCGCCCCCGTCCCTCTTATTGACACTCACGTTTTTGCCAGACTCGTGCGCACCTAACCCATCGCTTGTTTCACTCTGGCATGATCTACAACTCCGGCAACGACGACGAATAGCCGTACCCGACGTCTGCCTCTACTCCGACGAGGAATCCCCACCGTGTCCACGCGCCCCTTGACAAGCCACTGCCGCGTTGAGCTCCAGCACGATTCTGCGATTCTGGTAAGCCTCTCTGACGACCCCAGCCCCTTTTGTAGCCACCGCGACGCCGTAGACAGAGCGCGCCGCCGCTCACCGTCGCCACGCGCCGCCAGGTTTTGGTCGTTTGATCGGCCACCGTTGGATCTAGATCCAACATG
Organism: Avena sativa; assembly: GCA_916181665.1. NCBI lineage: Eukaryota > Viridiplantae > Streptophyta > Magnoliopsida > Poales > Poaceae > Avena > Avena sativa. Next base: position 145,022,756 of record OV702283.1, on the reverse strand, counting down.
TTAGATAGAACAATCAAACGAAGGGGTATGGATTAGATCTGGCCGTGCGATTTAAATTAGATCGGGCGGTCCACGTTAGTCGATCCGCACGAATCGGTATCAACCAATCAGAACATGCCGCGTGTCTGTAGGTTTGATTTAAAATCAGAATTTAGATCTATTAGATGTTTAAACTTGTAAAATTCATAACTTTTGATTCCCACGTCCAAATTTGACAAATTTTATATCATTGGAATCAGGAGAGAAAATCCTTTCCATTTATGCAATGTATTTAATGTTTTGCCTCTGATAAAATGATTGTTTTTACAGAAACATTTGTAGGCATAATTTGTGTATAGTAATTATTTGAAAAATGTTTTGTTGTTCAAATAAAGTTTAATTGGCAAGTTTTGAACTTGTTAAAGATTCAGTACTATGCACTTGTCTTTTTTGGTGTAGAAAATCATCACATGGCATTTTTCATACATTCATATATTTTTGTTTGTATATATTTTTTATGTGATTTGGTGCGATTATTTTATATGTAGATTTTGGTGCAAATATTGATTGTGATTGTGAGGATTGTTGCTACTCCCCAAACTACCAACGCAAGTGGTGCTTCATGATTTTATTCCTATGTTTTTCAACTATGCACTAGAAATATTTTGCTAGACTTGCATGAATATTTTATTCTATATGCCATGCTTGGGAAATCCTAGTAGTTGTAGAATTGCTAGAAATTTCTAAGTTAAGATTCTTATCAATGCCATGCTTAGCCTAGCTAGTAGCAACCAAAGGTGGTTATATATTCATACTATGAGAAAATATTTCTAAGTCTTTGGACTGATGTTTTTGCTTAATAAAACAACTAAGTGAATGAAACACCTGGGTGGAATGGAAAGAATGGTTTATGTTGAGTGGTTACACAAGGCCCATTTCTATGGCTTACCTTGTGTATCTCACTTGTGGAAAGCCACCCAGGAACAAAGGGATTTGAGAGGCCAAATGTTAGAAGCTTCTAGTGCAGCCACATGGCAATATGGGCTCTGCCTGGATCACATAGGTTGCAATAACTTAGCCAGTTGGACAGTTGGTGGTAGTGGGATGATAGGTTGGAACGCGTCCATTTGGTCTAAGGGAAGGCTTCTGAAAGGTCCTGTCTTGGTGAAAATCAAGTCTTGTGGGGAAAGTGCACAACCTCTGGAAGAATCTAAGTACTTAGCCATGTCCCTGGTATTGGACCACTTGAGCATCAAGACATGGAAGCTATCAAGAATCTCCTCATCCCAATTTCTAAGTAAAAACTTGTGGTTGAACAAGGGTGAAGGTTCACCAATTTCTATTGGTGATTCCTTGGGAAAGTTTTTGTCAAAGAAAAACTTAGTGTTTTCAACTAATAGGGAAAACCTATTTTGAGCAAAGCAAGCCTAAGATACACTTAGCCAAAGTGCATATAGTATCTAAACTACTAATATTCTACTAAGGTATCACTTGCCAATACTATTCCAATGTATTGACCCACTGTGGCTGTAACTTGTGATGTTGCAGGTTATTCTGATGATGATTAGGGGTTATGAGTCTACACTCAACATGCTTGCCTGTGGCACATGAAGATGAAGACTTATTTATCTTATTATATATTGAACTCTTGTATTAGGCATGTGGCCATGGAGTTTTTAAAAGACTATGTTTGTCTCTGGAATGATATGTAATAATGACCTTTGTTTCTGTGTACTTCATCTTAAACTGTGGATTCTAGCATTGATCCAGGGACTAGCATTGCAATCACAGGGATCCTTACCCTTATAAAGGGAGGGATATTACATCTCATCATGCAGACCATTCAGGAATCTTTCTTTCTTCTTGGCTTCGGTGTCGATCTCATCCGGGGCATACCTAGCTAATGACAAAAATTTGTCACGGTATTCCACTACGGTCATCCTTCCTTGCTTCAGTTCTCTGAACTCTTCTCTCATCCTCTTGATCAAACCCGGTGGCACATGGGTTCTGCTGAACTTGATCTTTAATTCCTCCAAGGTCATCATCTGGCCTCCGGTCATTGCACGAACACTGTTCCACCATGCCCTGGCATCTCCGGCTAGATAGTGGGTGCCGAACAAAACTTTCTCGTTGGCTTCCACTCCAGCGACTTCTAGGTTATTTTCCATGGTCTGCAGCCAATCATCGGCGTCTAGGGGTTCTTCTGACTTAGTGAAAACAGGTGGGTTGGTATTCTGGAAGTTCTTGAGCTTAGATCCATGGTTGTCCTGATTTCCGTGGCCTTGGTGGTTGTGGGCTAGCTGAGCTGCAGGGTGGCTAGGTTGGCTTGATGTTCCGCTCTTTCAGCTTCGCGGTCAGAGGTCAACATTTGCAGGATCTGCAACATCGGGTCCGGGGATGAACCAATTCCTCCGCATGGCATCTGAAGATTGAGATAGATCATGAGAAAAGAGGGAAATTTCTATGGTTCTGGGATTTTGAAAAGTTTTCAAAGTTTGACTCAGATTTTCTAGTAACTTGCTTTTCATTCATTCATAGCACACGGTACAACACACACAACAACAAAGAAAAACAGATGGTTTTAAGAACCATTCTGAAAACTACGATACAGTGGGACCAAATACTACTCACTATGCTAGTGCTCAAGTGGTACTACCCCTCGGAATCTGTGGCTTCATCATCCTCATCATCATCAATGAAGGCGAAATCATCCTCATTGGTGAAGAAGTCCATAGCCTGATCCTCTAGAAAATCATCGTCATCGCTGAGATAGGAGTAGGGGTCTCCATGAAGGTCCTCTCCGGCATTCTCACTTTCCTCCAACTGCATGTCTCTCTCGTGGATGGTCTCCTCCAAAGATGAGATATGGTGGCGAAGACGGGCAATAATGCGCTCCTTCTTGTCAAGCTGACGGCGGCGAGACTTGCGATCCTTTGCCAGCATGGCGATGGTTTGGTCCTTCATCTTGATGACGGCAGACTTGTTGGAGTAGTCACGGCAGTTATCCAACTCCTGCTGAAGATCGTACATCATGAAGCTGAGGTGGTCCAATTGGGTCTTCAGCTCGGGGTGGTATGGGGCTTCCAGTGGTTGTCCATTAGCATCACGCCTTGGGCAAAACTCAAAGCGAGTACCCTTGATCTGGCTGATACTTTGCCCACACAGACGAGAAAGAGCTTCCTGCATGGCCCTGGCAAGTCCGTCGAGCCAGTTGTTCTCTCTTAAGGTAAACTGAATTCCCTCAGCAGTGGGAGGTTCAATCTTTTCTCAAAGACTTGCAACAATTAGCCACTGCAGGACTTCTCCTCCTTGATCATTGAGCTGAGCTCCGAAGAACTCGGGGTGCGGACACACCAGAAGTTCCAAAAGATGGTCCAAATCCCTCTCAAAGATAAGGTGTCCTCCATTCCCCAACTGATAAATCTTGTTGTACTTCATGTCCATCTATAAGAATATAGGATGAGTAAGTTAGTAGAGTGATCAAGTGTGTCAAATTTTATGTATGTTGCAAGAGTTTTTGAGGAACATGAATTTTCATGAAAGAATCAAAGGGATAAGAATGAGAATAAGTTTTTGTAAATATTTGCTTCCTTTGGTTTTGAAACTAAGTTTTTTTGATTCAAACGTCTAGTCTAACTAGGGTCTCCTATGGTCAGGATGCCTCTGATACCAACTTGTCAACACCCGGATTTTTAATCTAGATGCCTGTTATGCCATACATCGCAATCCCAGGATTACCATTTTTGCGAGACATAACAGAATTGGATACCATAGTACATCATCCATTACAAACTGTACATAAGTTCTTACCCAAATAGGGATCTCATGATCCAGTTCTTAATACAACTTCAAGCAGCGGAATACGTAATAATAACGGTAGCGTAGGCGAAGCTCCATCTTCGGGGTCACAGGCAATGCTGACGATGGGAGATGATCCTAGTTGTCGTAACCTTCCTGGGGTCCATCTTCCAGGTACTCCTCTTCATAGTCTGGCCATGGGAATAGCCAGGGACAAAGCCATGAGTACTCTTTAAGTACTCGCAAACTAATACTAACAGGTAAGGGGTTTTTGGATAATAGGACACTAGGCTCTAGGGTTGTTTTGCAAAAAGCCAGGTTTATCTCTACTAAGTTCCAAAGCTAGTCACAGTTTTATAACTCCTAAGTGGGATCTTGTAATTTAGGTCACAACTCTGTTGTGGTCAAGTCAAAGTCTCAATTCATTTCACAAGTCATTTTGAAAAGCCTGACGGGGGAACAGTATGGCCACTCCAACTGTCCATAACCGCGGATGCGGCTATTCGAATAATTTGACACTCTGCAGAAATTGTACACTTTCACCACAACATTCGATACATCCGTCAGGAACAAATCCTGAATTCACCATACTTAATATGCGGATAATCAATCCTAACCTTTCAACTACATGCCCTAGTATAAGAACCTCTCCTGTGAGTTTGGCCTCCCAACCATGACCAACTGTCATCTTGGGTACTGCACAGGTGGACAATCTTCACAAGGTAGCCTCAGCTCAGACCTTGGCCGTGAGGGAACTAAAACTAAGGTATATAAGTTTCCAGTCAAGCCCTACCCAATTCTCGGGTATTGTGGTTGTACGATAAAATTGGAATGGTATCGCATCCAGACAACCATCAGTTTTATAAAGGGCTAAGGCTCATGCCTCAACATTTTCATCACCATAAATCATCTGGTGTTCAGAAACAGATGTCCAAAACATTTCAATAGAATGATCCATCATTCCAAGGTTTTCATAACCATTTTTCCACCAAGTATTCCCATCTAAAGTTGATCAAGTTTTATGCTTAGCACTAGCATCTACAAGTGGGGGTAAGTACTAATGAGGGGTGATAAACAAGTGGAGTTTCAACTAAGTTCAATCTCATGCTGTAGTGTAACATCCCAGAAATACCAAACTTAGATCATCAAACACTAATCATCAAGATTAGGGTTAACAAAAAAATTTCTAAATAAACTCATGAATGCATGCATATGTGTATGCATGGATTTTGAATTTCTTTAAAAACCACCTTGTTTGTGTGATCCATTGCTTGTAAAATGTTTCTTAGGTGAAATGAACATCATCTAAAACATTTCCCACACTTTTCCTAAAGACAAGTAAATCAAAACAAATATATTAAGTGAATGGTCATTTTGACCAATTTAACTCACATGCCTACTTTGGCTGTCCCAAACTTTCAAAACCTAACAGAAACTTTTCTGGATCTTTGCACCCCTTGAATGTACTCATAACAAGGTATCAAGGCCCACTTTGTGATCGTCCAGAAACTTTCAAATGCATAGTTTAAATGACAATTCAAAATTGAATCTTTATCATATGGGAAGATCCCACTTTTCCAAAACCCACTCAAACAAGCTCAACTTTCAAAACCCAAGCATCTGCAGACTCACCAGCACCAATCTAGCAAACTCACCAAAATTCATTTCAAAATTCAAAACTTGATTTCATGCGTCCATTTCATCAAACAGGTTGTAGACACAAATCAAACAAAACATCAAACACTATAGTGTGCAGTGATTCTTGCCTAACTTGTTCCTGAGTTAGCTCACACACAACCCAGTAGATCATCTAGAAAGATTAGCCCAACACTAGCACCCCTGTGAGCTTGCCATTGTCATCAATGGTGAACAGTCGAGCACCCCAATGTCACCCCATTGTGGACAACAGGCTAGAGGAAGAACTAGCCGTGCCAACCTTGTCTGGGAGGCAGCCCACAGTCCACCGCCACTCCCTGTCCCAGCCGCGAGCGTTGCCAAGCCCTGGACCACTCGCACAAGCCGCGCCCAGACCATGCTGAGCGTGCACCAGAGCGCCACCCTCGACCAGCGTCCACAGACCGCGCGCCGCCCTCACCACGTGCACACACAATCACCACCGACCCCGGAGACCCCCAGACATCCCCGTTTGCCGCCCCATGCCATACAGCCACCGCCCGCCGTCGAAGACGCCGCCTCTGCCGCGCATAGCACCGGCCGTTCCAGACCAAACCACACCGCCCCATGCCTCGCGACCATGTCATTGAGCATCGCCAGAAGACACAGCACCGTCCCCTACCCTTGCCCATGCCATTAGCCGCCTGTAACGTCGCCCCCGACGAGCTCACCGTGCGCCCCGACGGTCCCCTCGCTCGACTATAAATAGAGGCCACCCCCGCACGATTTCTTCACACCATCTCACTCTCCTCTCCTCACTGATCGTGCCACACCATTCTCAGAGCAAGACAAGCACCACCTCGCCGGAATTTCACCAGAGCCCGCCGCCTCTGGAGAAGAAGGGAGCCAGCGATTGGAGCCGCCCCAGGAGAAGCCACCGGTACCAGGAGGTTCGCCGTCGTCGACTTCGTCGTTCACCCGCCTCGCCGACCCTCGCCCGTACCCCGGTGAGCCCCCAGCACCCCTCACTGGCCGCGCTAGGTTTCGTTCTCGCCGGAGTTGTCTCGCGTCGACGATGACCCCCAGCCGTTAGATTAGAACTAGATCGAACGATCCACGTTGCCCCATACCGCTTCGCCCAGCCCCGTGTCACTGACGAGTGGGGACACCCACTTAAGCAGCCCGCGGGAGCACTGCGCTTAGCAGGCCGACCCATTAGAATTTCCCGCATAGCCCAACAATTCAAATTAAATCTTTTTCTATTTCAATTCAAACACACTTCAGCACCCAACTTCAAAAATCAACCCAGATCGATTCAGTGCACCAATTTGAATGAAACCAATTTTGTTGGAAAGGTATGTGAATGCTTAATCCAAGCCCGTTGGATTCAAGTCATTTGGATCTGTAGATCACCCATAGTAAAAATAACAAGGCAGAAGCTTTTCTGCATTCAAACATTTTTCAAATTTAAACCATAAAAGCTTTTGAGTTGATTCCAACTCTCAAAAATCACATTTAACCATACCTTTCAGAATAAAAAAAAATATAGGTTTACTTGCAGAAATAATGTTCAAGTAATAAAAGAATGCTACATAAGCATTTCTAGCCACTTTAATGAATTAAAATAAAAGGATAAAACCTTATTAATTTGTGACACCACTTTAAATCACATTCCCATGGACTACAATATGTGGTAATGACATGTGTCAACATGATCCCATGTTTAGTTTGGAGAATATTAAATCAAGCCTTTTTTCAATGAGTAGAAATTACTTTTCTAAAAATAAAAAGATTTAAACCAAGCCTTCAACTTGTAATGTTAGAGATGATGCTAGATCATCTATAGGACCCTTGTGTGTGATGATTGCAAGTAGTTAAGTATTGTTTGGTCATTGTGTACCTCGTATTTATTCATAGACGCTAGTACCGACCAAGGATACGAGGAGGAAGGAGGATACTACGAAGAGGAAGCCGAGGAGAACTTCAACCACTGCTCTCCACAAGGAAAGCTTATATTGACACTGATGCAAGCCTAATACTACTAGTGAATGTGCAAGCTAACACTTGCAAGATACTATACCTATGCAATCTTATACTCATATTGATGCAAGCTAACCCTTGCCAGATACCCTACTGATGCCACAAACCCATACTTGTGATATGACTACTATATGCCTTAAGCATATGTGATCATACCCACTTGATAAACCAAATCCTAGTTTTATGTGCAAGCTTCTTACTTTATTTCTTTATCAAAGCTTACTTAGAGTTTACTTAAGTGACTGGTAGATTTTGGAAAGATGCTGAAGGTTGCATAAAGAGCATAAAATTTGGCCTAAGCTAGAAGCCTTGATATCAGCCTAAGATATAAGGTTGGACTTAGTGAAACTCCACTAGTTACCACCCCTCATTAGTACTACCCCCACCTGTAGATGCTAGTGCTAAGCATAAAACTTGATCAACTTTTAGATGGGAATACTTGGTGGAAAAATGGTTATGAAAACCTTGGAATGATGGATCATTCTATTGAAATGTTTTGGACATGTGTTTCCAAACACTTGATGATTTTGGTGATGAAAATGTTGAGGCATGAGCCTTAGCCCTTTATAAAACTGATGGTTGTCTGTATGCGATACCATTCCAATTTTATCGTACAACCACAATACCCGAATATTGGGTAGGGCTTGACTGGAAACTTAGATTCCTTAGTATTAGTTCCCTCACGGCCAAGGTCTGAGCTGAGGCTACCTTGTGAAGATTGTCCACCTGTGCAGTACCCAAGATGACAGTTGGTCATGGTTGGGAGGCCAAACTCACAGGAGAGGTGCTTGTACTAGGTCGTGTAATTGAAAAGTTAGGATTGATTATCCGCATACTGAGTATGGTGAATTCAGGATTTGTTCCTGACGGATGTATCGAATGTTGTGGTGAAAGTGTACAATTTCTGCAGAGTGTCAAATTATTCGAATAGCCGCATCCGCGGTTATGGACAGTTGGAGTGGCCATACTGTTCCCCCGTCAGGCTTTTCAAAATGACTTGTGAAATGAATTGAGACTTTGACTTGACCACAACAGAGTTGTGACCTAAATTACAAGATCCCACTTAGGAGTTATAAAACTGTGACAAGCTTTGGAACTTAGTAGAGATAAACCTGGCTTTTTGCAAAACAACCCTAGAGCCTAGTGTCCTATTATCCAAAAACCCCTTACCTGTTAGTATTAGTTTGCGAGTACTTAAAGAGTACTCATGGCTTTGTCCCTGGCTATTCCCATGGCCAGACTATGAAGAGGAGTACCTGGAAGATGGACCCCAGGAAGGTTACGACAACTAGGATCATCTCCCATCGTCAGCATTGCCTGTGACCCCGAAGATGGAGCTTCGCCTACGCTACCGTTATTATTACGTATTCCGCTGCTTGATGTTGTATTAAGAACTAGATCATGAGATCCTCATTTGTGTATGAACTTATGTATCATTTGTAATGGATGATGTACTATGGTATCTAATTCTGTTATGTCTCGCAAAAATGGTAATCCTGGGATTGCGATGTATGGCATAACAGGCATCTAGGATTGAAAAATCCGGATGTTGACAAGTTGGTATCAGAGCCATCCTGACCATAGGAGACCCTAGTTAGATTGGACGTTGAACCAAAAATTTGGTTTCAAAACCAAAGCACAAAAATATTTATGGAAACCTATTCTCATTCTTACCTCTTTAATTCTTTAATAAAACGTCATGTTCCTCAAAAACTCTTGCAAAATAGATAAAATTTTGACACACTTGATCACTCTGCTAATCTACTCATCCTCTATTTTTATAGATGGACGTGAAGTACAACAAGTTTTACCAACTTGGGAATGGAGGAGACCTTATCTTTGAGAGGGATCTGGATCAGCTTTCGGAACTTCTGGAGCATCCGCATCCCGAGTTCTTCGGAGCTCAGCTCAATGATCAAGGAGGAGAAGATCTGCAGTGGCTAATTGTTGCAAGTCTCCGAGGAAAGATTGAACCTCCCACTGCGGAGGGAATTCAGTTTACCTTGAGGGAAAACAACTGGCTCGATGGACTTGCCAGAGCAATGCAGGAAGCACTTTCCCGTCTGTGTGGGCAGAGCATCAATCAGATCAAGGGTACTCGCTTCGAGTTTTGCCCACGCCGTGATGCAAATGGCCAACGATTGGAAGCCCCATACCACCCCGAGCTGAAGACTCAATTGGACCACCTTAGCTTCATGATGTATGATCGTCAGCAGGAATTGGACAACTGCCGTGACTATTGCAACCACAAGTCTGCCATCATCAAGACGAAGGACCAGAGCATCGCCATGCTATCAAAGGATCGCAAGTCTCACAGCCGTCAGCTCGACAAGAAGGAGCGCATTATTGCCCGTCTTCGCCATCGCATCTCATCTCTGGAAGAGACCATCCACGAGAGAGACATGAAGTTAGAGGAAAGGGAGAATGCCGGAGCGGATCTTCGTGGAGACCCTTACTCCTATCTCAGCGATGACGATGATTTTCTGGAGGATCAGGCCATGGAATTCTTCACCGATGAGGATGATTTCGCCTTCATCGATGATGCTGAAGATGATGAAGTCACAAACTCCGAGGAGTAGTAGCACTGAGCACTAGCGTAGTGAGTAGTAGTCGGTCCCACTGTACCGTAGACTTCAGAATGGTTCTTAAAACCATCTGTTTTTCCTTGTTGTGGTGTGTGTTGTACTGTGTGCTATGAATGATTGAATGAAAAAGCAAGTTGTTAGAAAAACCTGAGTCAAACTCTAAAAACTTTTCAAAAACCCAAAACCTTAGAAATTTCCCTCTTTTCTCATGATCTATATCAATCTTCAGATGCCACGTGGAGGAAGTGGTTCAGCCCCGGACCCGATGTTGCAGATTCTGCAAATGTTGACCTCTGACCGCGAAGCTAAAAGAGCGGAACGTCAAGCCAACCTAGCCACTCTACAACAGATAGCCCAGCTAGCCCACAACAACCAAGGCCACAGAAATCAGGACAACCACGGATCTAAGCTCAAGAATTTCCAGAATACCAACCCACCCGTTTTCACCAAGTCATAAGAACCCCTAGACGCCGATGATTGGCTGCAAACCATGGAAAACAACTTAGAAGTAGCAGGAGTCGAAGCCAACGAGAAAGTCCTGTTCGCCACCCATTATCTAGCCGGAGATGCCAGGGAATGCTGGAACAGTGTTCGTGCAATGACCGGAGGCCAGATGATGACCTGGGAGGAATTCAAGGTCAAGTTTAGCAGAACCCATGTGCCACCAGGTTTGATCAAGAGAATGAGAGACGAGTTCAAAGAGTTGAAGCAAGGAAGGATGACTTTAGTGGAATACCGTGACAAATTTTTGTCATTAGCTAGGTATGCCCCGGACGAGATAGACACCGAAGCCAAGAAGAAAGAAAGATTCCTGAATGGTCTGCATGACGAGATGCAGACAGTGTTAGTCAATATCCCCTTTGTTGATATTGAAGCCCTGGTCGACTCTGCTATCCAAATGGAAGGAAAGATCAACCAGGCCAATGAGAACCGCAAGCGTCGCATGATGCATCAACCAGGAACCCATCAGACCCCAAAGTATCGCCCCAACCCATCTCCAGGATTCGCCCCAAGAACCAACAAACCCCCTATGACCCGTCCGACCTATCCCAACTGTGGAAACCCTAGACCCGAAGGAAATCACAACAACCCCGGCAACTCTAGCAATTTCACCCGTGCCCCACCCAAGTTCAACACCAACAATGCTATCGCCAACCCCAACACTGCCCCGAGGACTGGAAGCAATGCTGTGCCTGTCGCAGCCAAGGACAAGTCACAAGTGACCTGTTATGACTGTGGAAATAAAGGCCACTATTCCAACGAGTGCCCCAACAAGAAGAATGCTACAGCCCCTAATACCAATGTCCCAGCTCAGCAGCAGCGTCGTGTCCAGCCAGGGAGAAGATTTGCCCCAGGGAATTCACTCAACCGCAATGGCCGTCTTTTTCTCATGCATGCTGAAGAAGCTCAGGAAGCGCCAGACGTCGTGCTGGGTATGTTTTCTGTTAATTCAGTACTTGCAAGAGTGTTGTTTGATTCTGGTGCATCGCATTCATTTGTCACCGAAGAATTTGCCTGCACTAGTAAAATTCAACCAACCAAATTGAAGCATGTGATGATTGTACAAATTCCCGGATCAACCACCAAGGCTAGGCAAATTTGCAAGGCCGTCCCTATCAGAATCCATGGCATAGATTTTTATGCTAACCTAATAGTACTCGGAACTAAAGGTTTGGAAGTAGTACTAGGAATGGATTGGATGTCCAAACATAAAGGATTGATTGACTGTGCCAAGAAAGCCATCACCATGACCAGTACCACCGGAATATCAGTCGAGCATATATCTGAAACCTTACCTCGGCAATTAAAGTGTAACAAGAGTATAGCCCAACCTACCATTGACCAAGTCCGGATAGTCTGCGAATACCCCGATGTATTTCCAGATGTTTTGCCCGGTATGCCCCCAGATCGGGATATCGAGTTTATCATCGAACTAATCCCCGGAACAGGACCCATAGCCCAGAGACCCTATATTATGAACCCGTCAGAACTAGAAGAACTGAAGAAGCAACTGGATTCCATGCTAGAAATTGGATTGATTCAACCAAGTGCGTCACCATGGAGATCACCTGTCTTGTTTGTGGACAAAAAGGATGGTGGTAACCGTTTGTGTATGGATTATCGGAAGTTGAATGATGTCACCATCAAGAACAAGTACCCCTTGCCTAAGATAGAAGATTTGTTTAATCAGTTGACCGGTTCCAAAGTGTTTTCTAAGATTGATCTTAGGACTGTCTATCATCAACTCAAAATTCGTGCAGAGGATATTCCAAAGACTGCCTTTACCACCAGATATGGATTGTATGAGTATACAGTCATGTCTTTTGGATTAACCAATGCCCCCGCTTATTTCATGAACCTCATGAATAAGATTTTTATGGACTTCCTGGATAAGTTTGTCGTTGTTTTCATCGATGACATTCTGATTTATTCCAAATCAGAAGAAGAACATGAGCTACACCTAAGGACCATTCTTGGAACCCTTAGAGAGCATCAGCTATATGCAAAGTTTAGCAATTGTGAATTCTAGTTACAGGAAGTAGGATTCCGCGGTCACATTGTATCAGCCGGAGGAATTGCCGTTGACCCTGCCAAAGTGAAAGATGTAGAAGATTGGCAAGCCCCAACCACTCAAACCCAAGTTCGTGCTTTTCTCGGATTGGCGGGATATTACCGCAAATTTGTAGAAGGATTCTCTAGTATCGCCAGACCCATGACCCAATTGCTGAAGAAGGACAAGAAGTTTGAATGGACCAACAAATGTGAAGCGAGTTTTCAAGAACTCAAAAGGAGATTGATTTCAGCCCCAATCTTGATCATGCCGGATATCACGAAGCCCTTCGATGTGTATTGTGACGCATCCAAGATTGGTCTCGGATGTGTGCTAATGCAGGAAGGCAAAGTTATATCTTATCTATCGCGACAATTGAAGCAACATGAACAAAATTACCCAACCCATGACCTCGAACTCGCAGCCGTAGTTCTAGCCCTGAAGACATGGAGACATTACCTGATGGGAAACCGTTGTGAGATTTATTCGGATCACAAGAGCCTAAAGTATATATTCACTCAGAAGGAGCTGAATATGAGTCAGAGAAGATGGATTGAGCTAATAAGGGATTACGACCTGGACATTCACTATCACCCTGGTAAAGCCAATGTGGTAGCCAATGCCCTTAGCAGATTGCCGTGCCGCTTGAACTCCATGATTTTGAAGGAGAAACCAAGTTTGCACAAAGAGATGGAAGATTTTCGAATGGAATTAGTAAGTGACGGATTTTTGGCTAGCATAGAACTTCAGCCCACTTTGATCAGTCAGATTAAAGAGGCGCAGCAAGGAAATGCTAGTATCGACGGAATCAAGCGTCGTATCGGTACAGGCAAAGTACCCGGATTCACCGAGGACGAAGAAGGAGTTTTATGGTACAAAGGACGCCTTTGTGTACCATCAGATTCTGAGTTAAAATAAGTTATCTTGAAGGAGGCTCATGATACTCTTTATTCTATCCATCCCGGAGGAACTAAGATGTATCAAGATTTGAAAGAGCAATTTTGGTGGCATAAGATGAAGAGAGAAATCGGAAGCTATATCGCCAAGTGTGATATATGTCAGCGAGTCAAGGCCGGACATCAAAGACCCGCTGGATTGTTGCAACCTTTGCAAATTCCGGAATGGAAATAGGATTCTGTAGGAATGGACTTTATCACTGGACTACCTACTTCTAGTAGGGGAAATGACTCTATTTGGGTCCTAGTGGACAGGTTGTCCAAAGTCGCCCATTTCTTGACCGTCAAAACCACCTATCAGAGTTCGAAGCTAGCAGAGTTGTACATCGCTAGAATTGTTAGTTTGCATGGAGTCCCCAAGAACATAGTATCGGATCGAGGAACTCAGTTTAACTCGAGATTCTGGAAGAAAGTCCAAGAAGGTTTAGGAACCCGCCTAGATTTCAGTACCGCGTATCACCCTCAGACCGATGGACAAACGGAGCGAGTAAATCAAATACTCGAAGATATGCTTAGAGCATGTGTGCTAGAATATGGATCCAAGTGGGAAGACTGTCTGCCGTTTGCAGAATTTTCATACAACAACAGTTACCAAGCCAGTTTGCAAATGGCCCCATTTGAATTCATGTACGAAAGAAAGTGCCGCACCCCTTTGAACTGGTCGGAAGTAGGAGAGAGTCCGATTTTCGGACCCGACATCCTACGAGAAGCAGAAGAGAAGGTTCACAAGATTCGTGAGCACCTCAAGACAGCCCAATCCCGATAGAAGAGTTACGCCGACAAGAGACATCGAGACCTCGCCTTCAACATAGGAGATTTTGTTTATCTGAAAGTGTCGCCATTGAAGGGAATGCAACGTTTCCAACTCAAGGGAAAGTTAGCCCCCAGATATATCGGACCTTTCAAAATTCTGAACCATCGAGGAGAAGTATTGTATCAACTGGAGCTACCAGAAGAGATGTCAGCGGTGCACAATGTGTTCCATATCTCGTTACTTCGCAAGTGTCTCGAAGTCCCCGAGAAGACCGAAGTGTTCAAGAATATCGATCACCGGACCATAGAGATCAACGATGACCTAACCTATCCCGAAGTACCCATCCGTATATTGGAAGAAGCCTTTCGAACTACCAGAACCCGAAGCATCAAGTTTCTCAAGATTCAGTGGAGCAACCACACAGAAGAGGAAGCTACCTGGGAACGCGAAGATCACATCAGGACGGAGTTTCCAGATCTCTTCAAATCCTAGGTAATCTTTTCGGCCTTTTTCAAATCTCGGGACGAGATTTTGTTTAAGGGGGGAAGGTTTGTAACATCCCAAAAATACCAAACTTAGATCATCAAACACTAATCATCAAGATTAGGGTTAACAAAAACTTTTCTAAATAAACTCATGAATGCATGCATATGTGTATGCATGGATTTTGAATTTCTTTAAAAACCACTTTGTTTCTGTGATCCATTGCTTGTAAAATGTTTCTTAGGTGAAATGAACATCATCTAAAACATTTCCCACACTTTTCCTAAAGACAAGTAAATCAAAACAAATATATTAAGTGAATGGTCATTTTGACCAATTTAACTCACATGCCTACTTTGGCTGTCCCAAACTTTCAAAACCTAACAGAAACTTTTCTGGATCTTTGCACCCCTTGAATGTACTCATAACAAGGTATCAAGGCCCACTTTGTGATCATCCAGAAACTTTCAAATGCATAGTTTAAATGACAATTCAAAATTGAATCTTTATCATATGGGAAGATCCCACTTTTCCAAAACCCACTCAAACAAGCTCAACTTTCAAAACCCAAGCATCTGCAGACTCACCAGCACCAATCTAGTAAACTCACCAAAATTCATTTCAAAATTCAAAACTTGATTTCATGCGGCCATTTCATCAAACAGGTTGCAGACACAAATCAAACAACACATCAAACACTATAGTTGCAGTGATTCTTGCCTAACTTGTTCCCTAGTTAGCTCACACACAACCCAGTAGATCATCTAGAAAGATTAGCCCAACACTAGCACCCCTGTGAGCTTGCCATTGTCATCAATGGTGAACAGCCGAGCACCCCAATGTCACCCCATTGTAGACAGCAGGCTAGAGGAAGAACTAGTCGTGCCAACCTTGTCTGGGAGGCAGCCCACCGTCCACCACCACTCCCTGTCCCAGCCGCGAGCATTGCCAAGCCCTGGACCACTCGCACAAGCCGCGCCTAGACCATGCCGAGCGTGCGCCAGAGCGCCACCCTCGACCAGCGTCCACAGACAGCGCGCCACCCTCACCGCGTGCACACACGATCACCACCGACCCAGGAGACCGCCAGACATCCCCGTTTGCCGCCCCGTGCCATACAGCCACCGCCCACCGTCGAAGACGCCGCCTCTGCCGCGCAGAGCACCGGCCGTTCCAGACCAAACCACACCGCCCCATGCCTCACGACCATGTCGTTGAGCATCGCCAGGAGACACAGCACCGTCCCCTACCCTTGCCCATGCCATTAGCCGCCTGTAACGTCGCCCCCGACGAGCTCACCGTGCGCCCCGACGGTCCCCTCGCTCGACTATAAATAGAGGCCACCCCCGCATGATTTCTTAACACCATCTCACTCCCCTATCCTCACTGATCGTGCCACACCATTCTCAGAGCAAGACGAGCACCACCTCGCCGGAATTTCACCGGAGCCCGCCGCCTCTGGAGAAGAAGGGAGCCATCGATTGGAGCCGCCCCAGGAGAAGCCACAGGTACCAGGAGGTTCGCCGTCATCGACTTCGTCGTTCGCCCGCCTCGCCGACCCTCGCCCGTACCCCGGTGAGACCCCAGCACCCCTCACTGGCCGCGCTAGGTTTCGTTCTCGCCGGAGTTGTCTCGCGTCGACGATGACCCCCAGCCGTTAGATTAGAACTAGATCGAACGATCCACGTTGCCCCATACCGCTTCGCCCAGCCCCGTGTCACTGACGAGTGGGGACACCCACTTAAGAAGCCCGCGGGAGCACTGCGCTTAGCAGGCCGGCCCATTAGAATTTCCCGCATAGCCCAAAAATTCAAATTAAATCTTTTTCTATTTCAATTCAAACACACTTCAGCACCCAACTTAAAAAATCAACCCAGATCGATTCAGTGCACCAATTTGAATGAAACCAATTTTGTTGGAAAGGTATGTGAATGCTTAATCCAAGCCTGTTGGATTCAAGTCATTTGGATCTGTAGATCACCCATAGTAAAAATAACAAGGCAGAAGCTTTTCTGCATTCAAACATTTTTCAAATTTAAACCATAAAAGCTTTTGAGTTGATTCCAACTCTCAAAAATCACATTTAACCATACCTTTCAGAATAAAAAAAATATAGGTTTACTTGCAGAAATAATGTTCAAGTAATAAAAGAATGCTACATAAGCATTTCTAGCCACTTTAATGAATTAAAATAAAAGGATAAAATCTTATTAATTTGTGACACCACTTTAAATCACATTCCCATGGACTACAATATGTGGTGATGACATGTGTCAACATGATCCCATGTTTAGTTTGGAGAATATTAAATCTTAAGTAATTTTTCAATGAGTAGAATTTACTTTTCTAAAAATAAAAAGATTTAAACCAAGCCTTAACCTTGTAATGTTAGAGATGATGCTAGATCATCTATAGGACCCTTGTGTGTGATGATTGCAAGTAGTTAAGTATTGTTTGGTGATTGTGTACCTCGTATTTATTCATAGACGCTAGTACCGACCAAGGATACGAGGAGGAAGGAGGATACTACAAAGAGGAAGCCGAGGAGAACTTCAACCACTGCTCTGCACAAGGGAAGCTTATATTGACACTGATGCAAGCCTAATACTACTAGTGAATGTGCAAGCTAACACTTACAAGATACTATACCTATGCAAGCTTATACTCATATTGATGCAAGCTAACCCTTGACAGATACCCTACTGATGCCACAAACCCATACTTGTGATATGACTACTATATGCCTTAAGCATATGTGATCATACCCACTTGATAAACCAAATCCTAGTTTTATGTGCAAGCTTCTTACTTTATTTCTTTATCAAAGCTTACTTAGAGTTTACTTAAGTGACTGGTAGATTTTGGAAAGATGCTGAAGGTTACATAAAGAGCATAAAATTTGGCCTAAGCTAGAAGCCTTGATATCAGCCTAAGATATAAGGTTGGACTTAGTGAAACTCCACTAGTTACCACCCCTCATTAGTACTACCCCCACCTGTAGATGCTAGTGCTAAGCATAAAACTTGATCAACTTTTAGATGGGAATACTTGGTGGAAAAATGGTTATGAAAACCTTGGAATGATGGATCATTCTATTGAAATGTTTTGGACATGTGTTTCCAAACACTTGATGATTTTGGTGATGAAAATGGTGAGGCATGAGCCTTAGCCCTTTATGAAACTGATGGTTGTCTGGATGCGATACCATTCCATTTTTATCGTACAACCACAATACCCGAATATTGGGTAGGGCTTGACTGGAAACTTATATTCCTTAGTATTAGTTCCCTCATGGCCAAGGTCTGAGCTGAGGCTACCTTGTGAAGATTGTCCACCTGTGCAGTACCCAAGATGACAGTTGGTCATGGTTGGGAGGCCAAACTCACAGGAGAGGTGCTTGTACTAGGGCGTGTAATTGAAAGGTTAGGATTGATTATCCGCATACTGAGTATGGTGAATTCAGGATTTGTTCCTGATGGATGTATCGAATGTTGTGGTGAAAGTGTACAATCTCTGTAGAGTGTCAAACTATTCGAATAGCCGCGTCCGCGGTTATGGACAGTTGGAGTGGCCATACTGTTCCCCCGTCAGGCTTTTCAAAATGACTTGTGAAATGAATTGAGACTTTGACTTGACCACAACAGCGTTGTGACCTGAATTACAAGATCCCACTTAGGAGTTATAAAACCGTGACTAGCTTTGGAACTTAGTAGAGATAAACCTGGCTTTTTACAAAACAACCCTAGAGCCTAGTGTCCTATTATCCAAAACCCCCTTACCTGTTAGTATTAGTTTGCGAGTACTTAAAGAGTACTCATGGCTTTGTCCCTGGCTATTCCCATGGCCAGACTATGAAGAGGAGTACCTGGAAGATGGACCCCAGGAAGGTTACGACAACTAGGATTATCTCCCATCGTCAGCATTGCCTGTGACCCCGAAGATGGAGCTTCGCCTACGCTACCGTTATTATTACGTATTCCGCTGCTTGATATTGTATTAAGAACTGGATCATGAGATCCCCATTTGTGTAAGAACTTATGTATCGTTTGTAATGGATGCTGTACTATGGTATCCAATTCTGTTATGTCTCGCAAAAATGGTAATCCTGGGATTGTGATGTATGGCATAACAGGCATCTAGGATTGAAAAATCCGGGTGTTGACACGTAGGATGACATCAAGATTATCTAGCTTAGGCCAAATTTTATGCTCTTTATGCAACCTTCAAATATCTTTATAGTATCTATAATTCACTGAAGTAAACTCTAAGTAATAGCTTTGATAAAGAAATAAAGTAATAAGCTTGTAAGTAAAAACTAGGATTGGTTTATCAAGTGGGTAGGATCATCTATGCTTAGGGCATATAGTTGGCATGGTGGCAAGCAAGTATTGGCTTGCACAGTCTCAGTATAAGCTTGCTAAATTGCAAGTGTTAGCTTGCACATTCAACTAGTAGCATTAGGCTTGCAAGGTTAACTTGTATAGCAAGGCTTGCTAAAGTATAGTATCTTGCAAGTGTTATATTGCCTTGTGCAGAGAAGTGGTTGAAGTTCTCCTCGGCTTCTTCTTCGTAGAATCCTCCTTCCTCCTCGTATTCTTGGTCGGTACTAGCGTCTATAAATAAATACGATGTACACAATCACCAAACAATACTTAACTACTTGCAATCATCACACACAAGGGTCCTATAGATGATCTAGCATCATCACTAACATTACAAGATTAAAGCTTGGTTTAATTCCTTTTATTTTTTTTAGAAAAGTAATTTCTACTCATTGAAAAACTACTTAGGATTTAATATTCTCCAAACCAAACATGGGATCATGTTGACACATGTCATCACCACATATTTTAGTCCATGGGAATGTGATTTAAAGTGGTGTCACAATTTAATAAGGTTTTACCCTTTTATTTTAATTAAATAAAGTGAGTAGAAATGCCTATGTAGCATTCTTTTATTATTTGAACATTATTTTTGTAAGTAAACCTATATATTTTTATATATTCTGAAAGGTATAGTTAAATGTGATTTTTGAGAGTTGTTATCAACTCAAAAGCTATTATGGTTTTAATTTGAAAAAGTTTGAATGCAAAAAATCTTCTGCCTTGTTATTTTTACCAAGGATGATCTACAGATCCAAATGACTTGAATCCAACGGGCTTGGATTCAGCATTCCTAGACCATTCTAACAAAATTGGTTTCATTCAATTTGGTTCAGTGAATCGACCTAGGTTGATTTTTGAAACTGGGTACAGAAGTGTATTTGAAATAAAATAGAAAAGGTTAAATTCAAATAACTGGCGTGGGAAGTGATACTGGGCCGGCCTGCTAAGCACAGCGCTTACGCGAGCTGGTTAAGTGGCTGTCCCCACGCGTCAGTGAGACGAGGGGGTGCGAAGCGGTATGGGGCGATGTGGTGCGTTCGATCTGGTTCTAATCCAACGGCTGAGGGTCATCATCGACGTTGGGGCGGTTCCAATCGTTGGCCCCCTCCTTCTCCAGCAGCGGCAGACTCCCGTGAAATTCCGGCGAAGTGCTGCTCGCCTTGCTCCGGGAACGGGGTGGCACGATCAGTGAGGAGAGGGGAGTGACATGGTGTGCTCAATTCGGCTGGGGGTGGCCTCTATTTATAGTCGCGACGATGAGACCGAACGGGATGGGCAGGCAACGGTGGCGACATGGCTACGGGCAGCTAGAGGCATGGCCGGTGGTGGCGATCGCTTGGTGGTCTCCTGGCGATGCTCTACGGCTTTAATGCGCATGTAGGGGCGGTGCGGTTTGGTCTGGAACGCGCGATGTTCTGCACGGCAGAGGCGGCGTCTTTGACGGTGAGCGGTGGCTATGCATCTTGGGGCGGCGAACGGTGATGTCTGGCGGTCTCCTGGGTCGGTGGCGATCATGTATGCACGCGGCAAGGGCGGCGCGCGGTCTGTGGGCGTTGGTCGAGTGTGGCGCTCTGGCGCATGCTCGGCATGGTTGCTGGCGAGCTGGGCGCGGTTCGTGCGTGTGGTCCAGGGTTTGACAATGCTCGCGGCTGGGACAGGGAGTGGCGATGGACGGTGGGCTGCCTCCTAGACAAGGTTGGCATGGCTAAATCTCCTCCTAGATTGTTGTCTCCACTGGGGTGGCATGGTGAGCTTCGGATGTTCACCATTGATGTCATTGCCCAGCTTACAGTGAGTCTAGTGCTTGGTTTAACTTGCTAGATGATCTACTGAGATGGTTGTGAGATAGAGAGGGAACAAGTTAGGCTTCAATCACTGCTCATAATAGTGTTTAAGATTTTGATGATTTGTGTCTGCAATGTGTTTGATGAAATGGCCGCAAGAATTCAAGTTTTGAATTTTGAAAAGATTTTTGGTGGGTGTGCTAGGTTGGTGCTGGTGAGTCTGCAGATTCTTGGGTTTTGAAAGTTGAGCTTGATTGAGTGGTTTTTAAAAAGTGGGATCTTCCCATATGAGAAAGATTCAATTTTGAACTGTCCTTTAAACTATGCATTTGAATGTTTCTGGATGATCACAAAATGGTCCTTGATACTTTGTTATGAGTACAATCAAGGGGTGCAAAGATCCAGAAAAGTTTCTGTTAAGTTCTGAAAGTTTGAGACAACCAAAGTAGGCATGGGAGTTAAATTGGTCAAAATGACCATTCCCTTATTTTATTTGTTTTGATTTACTTGTCTTTTAGAAAAGTTTGGGAATTGTTTAGATGATTTTTATTTCACCTAAGCATCCATTTACAAGCAAGGGAACACACAAACAAGTTGGTTCAAAAGAATTCAAAATGAAATACATACTCACATGCATGCTTTCATATTTTTATTTAGCAAAGTATTTGTTAACCCTAAATTTGATGATTAGAGTTTGATGATCCAAGTTTAGTATTTTTGGGATGTTACAAATAAGAAGCAAATGCAAATAATGCCAGAAATATGTCAAAACAGACCAGCAGGTAGAAACAATTTTTTTTCGAGCATCTTATGTTGCTCAAATAAAAAAGTGTTGAACTAATGAAAGTTAGCCAACATACTGGGGGGTTTATTCGTAAATTTTGAGATCAATACGAGTTACAAAGCCTCCTCACGGCTGTTTTTGGTGGAGGACAGAAATCTGTTTCAGGACAGCAACTCCCAAAATCTTACTTCCCTCTCATTAGAGGTTATTCTTGGCACAAAAAGCAAACAAAAAGGATAAGGAGAGATCATTAATGAAGTAATAACTTCCAAGACTCAAGAAAACTCTTGGGTTATCTCCCAACAAGTACTTTTCTTTAATGCCTTTAAGTTAGGCATGATAGCTTGAGAAGATGCTCACATAAGAAATATGAATTGAAGTCAAAGAGAGCATCAAGAAGCAAATTCAAAACACATTTAAGTCTAACCCTCTTCCTATGCATCGGAATCTTGTATGCAGATAAATTCACAAAGAACAAAGTGAGGTGCATAGGAAGATGAAACAAGAGCAACTTCAAAACTTTCAGCACATAGAGAGGTGTTTCACTACCATGAAAACTTCTACAACCATACTTTCCTCTCTCATAATAATTTTCAGTAGCATCATGAATAAACTCAACAATATAGCTATCACATAACGCATGCTTTTTTCATGATCTACAAACACATAATTTTTATCAAGCTCAAAAATAGTGGGATTAAAACCTTCACAGGTTTAACCAAAGTAGATATTTCAAAAGGATCCACAGGAACATAACATTCATCCTCCTTTGGTAAGCATGGGGGACAATCAAATAATATAAGAGGTAAAGAGTTACTCTCATTAGAAGGTAGGCATGGGTAGATCCATTCTTCCTCCTTTTGTTCATCACTCTCCTCCTCTTTTTCATCTAATGAGCTTCCAGTTTCAACAATTTCTTCTTCCATAGGCTCCTGCAAGGTATTAGTCTCTTCCATGTGTGGAAAGCATCTATTAAAATATTCAATATTATAGCCATTTTCTTCCTTGTAATTATCAAAGAAAAATTTAAGTATCTCATAAACCTCACATTCATAAGGTGCATCATCAGTATTTTCAAGCAAGCTGGCAAGTTCAAATGCACCCTTGAAGGCAATAAACTCTTCAATTTGTTCCACATCATAAAAGTCATAATTTCCATTAACATAAGAAGATATGGTAACATTATCATTATACTCACATTGAAAGGGTAGGTGTTTATACCTCCTGCAGCAACAAGATTTATCAAAGCAATAAGTAACATTATAAGTAGAGCACAAGTCTCTAGCAATAGTATTCAACTTATCAATTTGTTCCCATAAGTGCTTCCCCTTTTGTGAAAAACGGTGTTCCATATAATAATACTTTTGTTCTTCCGTGAACCCACCTTTCCAATAAGCACTAGTTTCAAAGAATCCATCCATTGATGGAAAGCATGACCAAACAAGGCAACAACAGACCACCAACTAGAGTTGGAACTACTTGTTTTGTGTTTTTTAATAAGGCAAGCAAACCAAGCTAGACTAATTTTTTTAGGGGGGTTTTGAAAAGAGGAAAACAAAACCAAGCAAAATAAACAAAGCAAACTAAAAACAAAGTAAAGAGAAAGGAAGTGAAGGACTCCCTAGTGAAGACGTCATTAGCCTCCCCGGCAACGGCGCCAGAAATCTTGATGCGTGCACCCAGTGTTGACGTGGGACACTTCGTTGGAACCCCAAGAGCAAGTGATGAGCACATCAGCAAGTTTCCCTCAGTAGAGACCGAGGTTATCGAACCTGAAGGAGGAAGGAAACGTCTCAAAGGTGTTGCTAGCAACGTGGAGACCTGCACAACACAAACTCAAGACTTTGCCCCAACAAATCAGTGAGGTTGTCAAGCTCGCCGGTTTGCTGTAACAAAGGATTAAACGTATGGTGTGGAAGGTAATGGTTTGCAGCAAGTAAACAAGTAACAGTGGAAGATGTATCAATGGTAAATATTGGAATGGGGTCCATAGTTCACTAGAGGTGCTCTCCTTAGATAAACAACATGGCATGAAGGGTAAACAAATTACAGCGGGGCAATTGATAGGAACTGAGCAAGGCAAAACAATGCAATTACTAGCCAGAAAGATCCTATGAAGTTGATTGGGCAATACAACAATATACATAGACCGTCATCCAACTGCATCTATGACTAGAAGTCCACCTTCAGGTTATCATCCAAACCCCCTCCAGTATTAAGTTGCATGCAACAGACAACTGCTTTAAGCAAAGTGTGTAAGGTAAATAGTCCACATGTTCCATGGACAAGAGACCATTGTTTTCTCCCTAGTAGCAACAAAACATCAACAACCGAAGAGATTCCTGTCACTTCCCTTGGAAACTAGAGGCATGAACCCACTATCGAGCATAAATACCCCCTCTTGGAGTCACTAGCAACTACTTGGCAAAGATAACCAGTAGCAACGGAGAGCATGCAAGATCACAAACAACACAGACATGATATAATCATAAAGACAAAACCATTAATCAAACCAACATAATAATCTCAATATCCATCGGATCCCCGCAAACACAACATGCATGATTACAAATAGATTACATTTCGATCATGAACGGAGCTCACAAGATCTATACATGAAAGCACAAAGGAGGAGATACAACCATCTAGCTACTACATGGACCCATAGTCCAAGGTGGAACTACTCACGAATCATACCGGATGGAAGGCCTCCGGGATGATCTCCCCTCTGGCAGGGTGCCAGGAAGAACTTCAGATCCCCCCGATCTAGGGACGATGGTGGCGGCTACAGACGGTTTCGTGGATTTCTGATCGGGTCCCTAGGGTTTCTGTATCGGGGGCTTCTTATAGGCGAAGGGGCGAGACCGGGAGGCGGCCAGGGTGCCCAAACCCTAGCCAGGTGCGGTCTGGCCCCCTTGCTGGCCTTCCGGGATCCCCTCTGGACTTCTTGTTCCCCACAGAAATTTATTGACTTTGTCCTTCGTCCCGTCCAATTCTGAGAATATTTCTTTACTAACTTTTATGAAACGAAAAACAGCAGAAAATAGGCATCTGGCACTGTTGCAACTTGTTAATAGGTTAGTACCAGAAAACATGTAAAAAGCACCTCAAAGTGTGGACAAGTAAAGCAAAGTAGATACTAAACAAGTATGGAGCATCAAAAATTATAGATACGGTTCCAACGTATCACGCGCCGACGACAATGTAGCCCTCGTCCTTCATGACTTGGAGCTCGATATTGTCCATAGCGCTGGGAACCCAAAGGCCCCGCAGCTTCTTCTCGTCCGCCGTTGCCGCGCCTGTCGCCGCTTCCGCTCCGGAGCTGGATGGTGCCTCCATCTCGCCTGGGAGGGTCAAATATTGGTGGCGCTAAGGGTTTTTTGGTGGTAGATGGGAGTAGATGCGGAGCGCTCGAGGAGTAAGAGGAGGCAATGAAGAACAGCAAGGAATGAATCTGGGAGAAGGAGAAATCTATACTTTTATTAACCTCTGTGCCAAAATCCGCGCTAATCCACACGATTTGTGCCACGCGTATAGGAGATAGAGAGGAGACTTCCTCGCGAAATCTTCGCCCCCTCGATTCTTGCTCGGGCATTGAAACGGTGTTCTGTTCCATAAAGAACGGACCCACCAACGGTCATGCTGACAGGACGCTTGTCAGTGACAAGGCCTGGTCTGAAAAAGTTATCAGACAGCATGACACTGTTTAAATCCAGCTCATGTTTTGAAACGAGCAGGAAAATGACTAAAGTCAAGAAGATTTATCTGACTCAGGTGAGATTCGGAATCCTACATTACTGGAAGAAGTTTTCTGGAACCCTTCAAGATTCTCAAGATGAAGAAACCATCAAGCTAGATGATTTATCTGACTTTAGATCTTGGATACTTCCGAGGGCTACTGTTGGGGATATACTTTCCGAGTATACCCACAGGACTCGCTGACAAGGGTGGCCCACCAACGGGTTAGAGCTTTGCTTCACGGGCAGCCCAGTTAGAGAAAGAGGAGGTGTCATTTCCGGCAACGACAAGGCCCAGAAGAGTTACCGATTTAGGCCTATATATTACTTATAGTCCAAGCTATATCTAGTTACCGACTCTGTAACGTAGCCGGATAGGTCTCTCGTGTAACCCCAGGCCCCGGTGACTATATAAACCGGCCCTATGGGAGAATTTAGGGCAACCAATCTTTACAACACCACAACCTACTCACACAGGCGAACCTCTATTGTATCCACTATAACATCCGACTCTCTCTAATATATTACTAGGTTGCTAGCAGGAGTAGGATCCGATCACCGCAGTCGGATCTGAACCTGGGTAAACTTGCACTCACCGTTCCCGAACACCGTACATCTCACACCCCATCTTCTCAATGCCTTTAGGACCCCCTATGGCGTACTTGTCAACAATCTGACGACATCTCCCACGCCTATGGGCATTTACCCAGACATGAGAGGCAGACAAATCAAAAGCATAATTGTATTGCAAATAGAAATTATCTCATAGTTATTCTAGCAAACCACAATAGTACTTGAAGATGGAATCAAATACAAACCCAAAGGTAGATCAAGGTATCAAACCCTAATCTTAGAATTGCTAATATATCTTTCTGTCTATCTAAATGATGATGGGAGTAATGATGGTGTGTGTGTTGGAGAGTTGGAGATCATCGAGGAACAAGGGGATGTTCTTCTCCTCTTCTAGATATGATATCTACTCTTCTGATGAGTTTTGCGGCAGTTGTGTTCTCCTTTTTGGTCCTCCCTCTTCATGAAAGTTGCTTCTGTAGTTATAGCGGAGCCGCTGGCAGATAGTACGGGCGGGCGGTATGGGGGCATTCCGACCGTACCGCCGGTCGTTACGCACACTGCACATCTCCAATGAAAGAGGCTTCCATTCACTACAAGAAATGTTTTCTTCTGCAATGACTGGGCCCGTCGGTTGTCGTAGAAGGCGCGTCTTCCATGACGAAAATCTTGGCTCGACTGTGGCTGATGCAAAACATTTTTTCCGGTTTCGCGCCCCTCTACTACGACAAAACCGCTAAAAACATGGAGGAATCTCGACGGGCGCGTGGCAGAAGTAAGATTTCCGCTTCCTTGCGACACGTTGACTCGCCGAAGTATTTTTTTGCGTGTGGATCCCGGACATCAGTGACTCCAGCGGACCAAACTTTTCGGTCGTGCCTCCCTGGTTTGAACTCAATAACGTTGTTCAATGCCTCTTCTGTTTAGTCAGGTTGTTGGGTCCTGCATGTCTACCTCACATTAGAGGAATCGTGTTTATGATGGAATTTTTTCCTTCCCTGTTCCGAACTTAATAGCATCGCTCGATGCATCTGCCGTTTAATCAGGCTGCTAGGTCCCACGTGTCATCCTCACACTAGAAGAAACGTGTGCATAATGGATTTTTATTCCTTGGCTCGTGCCTCCCTGATATGAACTCGAAAATGTTGCTCGATCTATCTGCCGTTAATCACGATGTTGGGTCCCACATGCTAGCCTCTCATTACAAGAATCGTGTGTATAATGGAATTTTTCTTTGCCCCATCTACCCTGTTTCGAACTTGAGTGTGCTGCCATTTGATCACGCATATGGGCCCACTTGTCATCCTCTTATTAGAAGAAATGTGTGTATGATGGATTTTTTGCCCTCGGTCGTGCCACCTTGTTCCAAACTTGATAGCACTGTCGGATGCATAATCACGTCGCTGGGCCCCACGTGTCATATTCTCATTAGAAGAAACGTGTGTATGATGGAATTTTTCCCTCGGTCGCGCCTCTGTGTTAACTTGATAGTGTTGCTCGCTGCATCAGCCGTTTATTCAGGTTGGTGGGTCCCATATGTCAGCATCTCATTAGAAGAATAGTGTGTATATGATTGAATTTTTTGAAGCGCTACCCTATTCCTAACTAGATAGCGTTGCTCAACAAATCTGTCGTTTGGTCTCGTTGATGGGTCCCACATGTCAGCATCTCATTAGAAGAAACGTGTGCATGTAGGACTTTTTTTCTCGCTCGCGCCTCCGTGTTTCGAACTTGGCAACGTTGCTCGATGCATCAGCCGTTTATATAGGATGGTGGGTCCCATATGTCAGCCTCAAAATAGAAGAATAGTGTGTATATGATGGAATTTTTTCTTCTCTAGCGTTACCGTGTTCTAAACTAGATAGCGTTGCTCGACGAATCTGCCGTTTGGTCACGCTGCTGGGTCCCACATATCAGCATCTCATTAGAAGAAAGTGTGCATGTTGGACTTTTTTCTCGCTCGTGCCTACCTTATTCAAACTTGGCAACACCTATATAAGGTCTCTCTGGTGGATCCCACATGTCATCCTTTCTGTAAATGAGACGTGCTATGATGGACTTTTCTGGCCGCCACCGTAGTTCTGACTTTGGTCCGTATCTGGGTCCCAGATGTCAGGAACTTCTATGCAGGAAATGTGTCTATGTTGGGTCCCAGATATTAGCCTTTATTTGAAAAAAAGTGTGTATGTTGGACAGTCTTTTCAGGTTGAGTCCGCCGTTATGACCTTGGCAGCATTGGTGGATTCTGTTTTAGGGGAAACGTGTATATGATGCATCAGCAGTTTATCTGGGCCCCAGATGTCAGCCTTATAGAGTACAAAAAATGTTAATCTATACTCTGATGCTGGGACCCACATGTCGGCCTTATATGTATAGGAAACGTGTCTATGCTGGGTCCAATATGTCAGCCTCCTTTGTGCAGGAAACATGTCTATGCTGGGTCCCACATGTCAGCCATTATATGAATTAAATGTGTTTATGCTGGGTCCCACATGTCAACCTCTATTTGAATTAAACGTGTGTATATATATTGGACTGTTTCCTCTGTGCAGGAAAAGTAACTCTATATTAACACAAATTGCCGAGGATTCAAACTCGAGAACTCACCACCGGTCTACTGGATGCCTTGCCACTACGACAGAAATAGATAATTTAGTAGAATCGTTAAGCTTTACTATTATAAGTTAGTGATTTGTATCCTTAAAAAGACTTTTTTGACCATTTTTTATCTCCCATCAAATAATAAGGCGAAGATCCTGGCAGCTAAAATAAATCTGCATGCGCTATATAAAAAATTTGCAGACGGAGTTTTTTAAAATATTGAGAGGTGGGAGACAATACCCAAAAGGCTAAATTAGAAAGAGTTTGGCTATTCTACATGGGCTATACTCCATAGGATATTCTCCATGGGATCTTTTCTCAAATTTCCCTGAGTTGTGGTCAGCAGTCCCCTTACCCCTAAAAGGCCGAATTAAAATGCTCTAGGCTAAAGAGGGGCCAAATGAGCTAGATTTCTTCTCCTGGTATATAAAAATTGCATTTTGCTGTGGCTCGGCCGAATTCAAAACAAAGACCTCGGAGAGGGAGGGAAAGAATTCGATAATTATTTTTGCTAGATATTTATATAAACTCTCTAGTACAAAATAAGATAGAAAAATTATTAACAGATATGCAGTTCACATTCAGCAGCACTTGACCAATTCAGCAGCATTTCAAAGTGAGCTATTCAGCAATACAGACACTGAAATACAATAGCAGTACGGAGAAAACCAGTTCTTGTTTCAGCTCTTAAAACCTTGTCACCCGATCAGTTTGCTCTTTTCTCCAAACACACTCAACCATTGGAGCATGCAAAACTGACGATCAAGTCTGCTTCGAATACCTTATTCTCGCATCAAATTCATGTGCGACCCTCGTATGCTACCCAAAATTCCCAAGTCTCATCTAGATTGTGCCAAGGCCATGTTTCAAAACAAAAGCAAGACTATCTATTGCCCTTGATTTAAACAAGTAACAGTATATCAGTATTAGTTTCATAAAATGCTTTAGTAATAGCAAGGACAAAACAATTGAGAGATTCAGTAGCTTTCCTGCTTGAAATTCAATAGCAGTACAAAGAGAATCAGTTCTTGTTCTGTCTCAAAAATCCTTGGCGCATGATTAGTTTGCCCTTTTCTCCGAATAGACTTGATCATTGGAGCAAGCAAAACTGACGATCAAGTCTGCTTCTCTGTGAATTCCTCCTCCTTACGTCAATGCCCGTGTGACCCCTATATGCACCCAAAATGCCCAAGATGCATCTAGATAATTGTGACAATGCTAAATTTCAAAATAAAATCAAGACAATCTGCTGCACTTGATCTAAACAAGTACTTCAATTAAATCACAATTAGTTGTCAAAATATTGTACTAGTAGTAACGACAGGACATTTGACAGATTCAGCAGTATAGAATAAGACTGAAAAAATCGACAGATTGCCAGTTCATATTTAGCAGCACTTGAAAGATTCAGCAGCATCACAAACTGACCGATTAGCAGTACACATAAAATGACCAAAAGAATTGACAGATTCAGCAATGCACACACTGAAATTCAATAGATGTAGCAATGCCTGATTCAAAAGTAAAGCGATACCATATTCTGCACTCGATAGGTAGATCTGAACAAGTACCAGTACATGGTTATTACTACATAAATACTCCCAAGTACAACTACTAAGAACATGTAGTAAGTCTTTCTAGTAGTGCAAGTAGTCAAACGAACATTAGGATGTGTTTATCTCACTCATGAATCTTTTCAATGCGAAGGCAATATTCCTGGGTGAACACCGACGGTCGACGAGCAACCAGGTGCGACATCGGCATCGGCAGGAGCCACTGCAGCTCATCGAACGGTACGTCGTTTATGGCTATGAAATATAGTCATCCACGTTCGCATTTAAACTAGATATTATTTATATATTTGATGAAATGTCTCTCTAAACCTTGCCACTAATGCCTAATGATCAAAGGGGTATGCAATCCTTTCTTGTTATTTTTCCTTGCGCAGATAATAACGTATGATGATGGGAATCACTACATAAATGCCAAAGATACGAGATTTCCAACACGTCAAAGAAATCAGGAGCCATGAAGCGGATACAGACGACTTAACGACCAACTATACGACAGGAAATTTATTCCGGCTATATAGTTCCAGCCGTATAGTTGGCATCGACTCCATTAGGTCAAGCAAAACAACTTTCGTGAAGGGACCCCTATATAAAGAGGCTTCGGGCGATGGGAAACAATGCTTCTTTTCGACCTCAACTCTCCCTACCACCAGAAGCCGCCACACTGGAGGAATAGATCTAGATCTAAATCTCCAAACCCTTCGCCACCAACATAGCCATCTTTCACCACTTGTAATAGTAGATCTCTTCTCCAATTGGCGACATTGTAAGACTATTTCCTATCAACCTTATGATCTCTATTACAATGTGTATGATTGTTGATTTCATCTATGTGTGTGAGTAATTCTCCTTGGGCTAAGGGCTTCGTCCTAGCCATGTAGCTTTTTGTGCATGTTATTTATCATAGATGGGATCATGTATTAGTTTGTATGACATGATGATTGTAGTACCCTCTCTTGCCTCAATCTAAGGACTTGTCAGGTACCGAAGACCCCGAGGATTGATCCAGGTAAAGGGAGTGTGAGTAATGATTGATCTGTAGGATGGGAACCCTAGTGACAGAAGGGGTAGTACAGCTGTATGTGAGGGATTTACTTGGGATTAACGGTGACATCACTATGCATATCATTTTTTGAAGGTTAAACAGTAGGGAAATCCCCACTACAATTTTTATAAATAAATATCAGAGAGAGTTACATATTACATAATTACATTCCACATCATTGAGGATTACAGTCATGGAGCAACTATCTCCAATCTAAATGGGAATTGATCCACGTCTTTAGTCCCTGGGTGTGTTTTTTCTTAATTCTAAGCACAACCCATCTCAATTCTTGGGTCACAATGGCCTTCCATTCCTCCAATGAAGGACTTAGATTGTTGAAAATCATGTTATTTTGGCATATCCAAATACCCTAGGCCACTAAGATAATAATATCCATTACAAAAGGTAATTTGAGCTTTCTTTTTATATCCGAGAAGGCCTCATTCAGCGAGAGGTCCATGGTCCTGGTTGGAAAAATTTCATCCCAACATGATTTGGCAAAAGGTCAATCCCAAAAGAGCTGTGCCAAAGTTTCCTCAGAAGAACAGCCAATAGTAGCACAGTTATAAGAAGGTAAAGGGAACTTCTTTCTCCTCAGCAGATTTCTTGTATTTAATCTATCCAATAAGAGTATGCCAGAAGAAAAACTTGTGCTTTTGCTGACAGGAAAACTCCTAGATCCATGAGAAATGTGGTGGAGTAGTTATATGCCCAGAGAGAATAGAATATGCCTTTTTGACAGAAAAATGTCATTTCCCCAAATATAGCTCCACTTATCTGCATGACCATGTTGCATTGAAATGGAAATGCTGTGACATATCTGCTCTAGGCTTAAGAATTCAGAGATCTCCTGCTGTGAGAGGGGCAGGAACAATTATCATTAGTTCTCTTTCTTCTATGGATGATACTAGTAGGTTATATAAGCGGTTGCGGAGGCGATAACAATTATGGATGCACTTCCCACATATAATTATCTTGCTCTAACAATTACATGCATACTTTATTATTATCTTTTATTCCCATCAGATGTTTTGCAAAGCTACTGGTGAAAACCAAAGACCCTAGGCCCTCTCTATCTCTCTCCATCATCAACAACAACAAAAAGATCGCAAACTCTTGGTCTGGTGAAAACAGAAAAGGAATTCTAAAACTCTCGAAGGTCCGTTTAAGTAATCTCACTTTGCTTTCTGCTTCCCGAGGATTCGATAAACCTAGGTCTGCTAGGGAAAACGAGCTATACTACGTCTGTAATCCGGATCGAAGGTATCAACCCTTTTTCTAGCGTTGTTGCCGGGAAGCAATAGCTACCCTGGTGAGGTCAGTAGGAACCTTGCTAGTTTTAATTCTTGTTTTTAATTTTGTTAGTTTTATTTCTGTTTTTATTTGAAAAAACAAAAAATTACTTAAGTCTTTTAATTCTTATTTTTATCATCATTAGTATTTTAAGAAAATCCAAAAATATAGGAAGTATGGCTGAAAAGAAGCTTGGGGAGTTTGCAACGCCCAACAACGATTATTTATGTACTCCTATTACTCAGCCAGCAATTTCTACTGAAGATTATGAAATTAATCCCCACTATTTAAGTTTGGTTCAACATAATCAATTTGGAGGCTCTATAGTTGAAGATGCAGGTATGCATTTAAGTACTTTTACTAAAATATGTGATATGATGCGCATTAAATATGTTGACCCCGACATGGTCAAGTTGCGCTTATTTCCTGTAACATCCCAGGATTAGCACCTCAAAATAGACAGGACACATATGTGTGCATTGCATTCATGCATCAGACAATCCGGGGAATTTTGCGCAAAACTAAAGAAGATATAGAGGGATCGAGATCTCTCTTGTTCTGATGGAAACATTAGGGAAGGTGCGGTAGATTTTGAATGACCTTTAGGTATTATCTGTGTTTTTGGAGGGGTAGAATTTGAAATCTACTTTGAATTTCCAAATTCAATTCATATTTTGAATTTACAAATTTAGAAATAATAATGCTATAATTAAGTAAAAATAAATGATTATAATAATGATATGAAAGAATTATTTATTAATAAGAATACATTGAGTATTACCTTGTTCTTTTACAATAAAGAATAAGAGTAGATTACAATTAAGAAATGAACCAAACAATAGAAAAGAAATTACAACAATGAAATAAACAAGAAAATTCTTTATTACAAGAATATACCCAATACATTGTTCTTCTACAAATAAGTAAATGAATAAAGAAAATTACAAAAGGATAAAAGAAAGTCCTAAATTATTTCCCTAAGCTAAGTCTTGAGTCATCCTTTAATTTCTTTGAATGATCTTGGTTCCTGCAAAACAAGCAAACAATAGACAAGGAAAGAAGGGTTAGTGTTATTATTAGTGCTCTCAGTAGCAGCAGTGTATTGCACTGCTTTAAACACATCATTGAGCATATTAAAATAGGTGCAAGTTTCACCAAAAGAGTATTTGTTTTCATCAGTATAGTACTTGTCTCAGCACAACATCATTGACAGAAGTGGGGCAAATTTCACCAAAACAGTAAGTAGTAAAGCTAAAACCATCAGTAAATATCCAGTATTCACTTGATCTGATCCATTTGAGTGAGGCAAGCCCACATACAGCTCACACAGCACATGCAAATGTATGTGTTGTCAACACATAGAGACACTAGGGAACTGATAAGGCAGCCTACTGATGTAGCAGCAAAGCCAACACTGCTATATTTTCCTTCCAAACTAATTCACAACCACATCCATCCAGTTCTATTCACACTACATGTTCTTCTCAAGAACACCCATTTATTTCTTATCACCGCCACCAAATCCACTACCCAATCAGCATCTGGTTGCTTACATAAGCCATCCAAGAGAAGATCAAGTAGTAGGAGGAGGGTGAGCAGGCGTATCACAGAAGAATAAGTAATCACAAGAAGCCAGTTCTTTAGGATCTAGAAGGACAAGGTTCAGGAGCACAAGATTCACATGGTTAGGTTGATCAAATACAAGGTAACGGTATTAGAAGGAGCAGACCAAGTGAGAAACAAGGAGGAGCAGATCAAGAAGCATCCAAGAACAAGATCCACTAGGAACCACAAAGTCACAACACATAATCAACAACAAAAGGTTTCTCTATTACCAATCATGCATACTATTTGTTTCTACTAGTTTCCAAGCATGATTTAGTGTACAATGATCATCTCCTCAGATTTATACTCAAGTGGAGTATAAAATCATCATAAGAGTAAAGCACAACACCACAACCATATATACTTATGTTATCGATTTACCTCAGACTATTGCATCATTGGAAAGAGTTAAGCCAAATATTGGTCAAGCAAACATGCAGCAGACCATGTACTTGATCTGCTCAATGTGCATCCTCCAAAGAGGTACCATAGCAGCTAGATCATCTACAGAAGCCACGAGTATTACATACAGTACGTAGCCAACAGATCAAAGCATCAACTTTATAAAACCTTAAATAAGCTAAATCATTTTCCTAGTGATGGTCACCAGGAATTAACTCAAATAAAGCCACTGATAAATTACTAACTATCACATCTCTCATTCATCCAAAGGAGTAGCAAATTCTGCTATTGGAAGCCACTATTGTGCACACTCTGGCATGGGAGGCATCACAGTAGTGAATCACAACTATGAAAATCACCAAATTAAATTGCACAGGTCAAAGCTTGTTCAGTAAAGCCACTAGGGAAATGAACCACATCATCTGATCAATAGGTCAATAGCACATATACAAGCCAAAGAAAACCACCATCATGTTTTTAATCCATCTGCTAGCAAGCAAGACATATTTCCAATCATTTTCATAATCAACACAACTAGGAATCAGTATAATGAGTTCTTAACTGTCAACATGAACTAGTTGACATTCTGTTCAGCAAGCATTCCACCCAGGAAAAATTCAAACCAATGGTATGAATTTTCCTATCTACCTGTAAATATTTTGAAGGATTTCCATACCATTTCCCTTAGCAAGCCCTAGGAAACATCCTAGTATATTGTAGGTTACCACTGATAGAACCAGGATTCAGCTAAGCCATTAGATGAATATATTCTCTAACAAGCATATGCACAAGTTGGGAATCTATAGAAATATAGCTTCAGTTCAGCAATGCACTGGACCAAGCATTCAGATAAACAACAATACCAATAATCAACATATTCCTGATGCTTGGATTGGCAATTCATCCAAACTGAAGCAAGGCACTTAGTAGTATATCATGTATTCCAGGAAAATCCTAAGTATATTAATGACATTATCATTGAACCATAACCATCATATATCTGCACCCAACATCATGTGTTGGCTCATAAGCGACACCACATACCACTGAGAAGAGTCATCGGCTCGATGGCCAGTCGCGGGAAAGAACTCACCGAGGCTGCTGAGAACCTGGAGCGTAGTCGTGACGAAGCCAGGGCACAGAACACCAGCGAGGTTGCGGTGATGGAATCACCTCCGTCCCATCGGATGCAGCACTAACACAACACCATCACTCCAATACCACACCATCAATCACACGCACCAATAAGCAGTCCAGTGGAAACAGATCAAGGTCGCTGGGGTTGCATGTACCCTGCCGTCCCGCCAACACCCAGGTCAAAAAATTAAACAACACGAGCAGACCAAGCATCAAAAAATGTTACTAGGATTCTAGGGTTTACAGTAGAAAGGAGAAAAAGTAAAATAAGTAGAGAGGGAAGAAGGGGAACCTACCTGAGACGAGTCCAAGCTCGCCGAAAAGGGGACAGAGACGGCGAGGGTAGCGACATAGGGGCACGATGGGCACCGAGGCTCCTACACTGCGCCGAGTGATACGTCCAAAACGTATCTACTTTCCCGAACACTTTTGCTATTGTTTCTCCTCTAATTTGTGTGATTTGGACACAACTAACACGGACTGATGTTGTTTTTAGCAGAATTTCTTTGGTGTCTCGTTTTTGTGCAGAAAATCAACTTTTAGGAAAAATCCGGAAAATATCGCAAAACTCCTATTTTACGAGAAGACTCACGGAGCCTGAAGACGATACGAAGGAGGGCCACGGGGGGCCCACACCCCTTGGCCGCACGAGCCAAGCCAGGCCGCGCCTGGGGGTGCTGAGGCCACCTCATGCACCCCTCGGTCTCCCCATTCGCCTACATAAGCCCTATGACATAAAAACAGACAGGGGTTCGACATTTTTCTAGATAGAGTTCCGCTGCGCCACCACCACCAGAAACCGCAATTCGGAACCAGAAACTCCGTTCGCCTACATAAGC
Organism: Avena sativa; assembly: GCA_916181665.1. NCBI lineage: Eukaryota > Viridiplantae > Streptophyta > Magnoliopsida > Poales > Poaceae > Avena > Avena sativa. The sequence goes on along the minus strand of OV702283.1, from coordinate 144,986,243 downwards.
CCTATGACATAAAAACAGACAGGGGTTCGACATTTTTCTAGATAGAGTTCCGCTGCGCCACCACCACCAGAAACCGCAATTCGGAACCAGAAACTCCGTTCTGGCACCTTGCCGGGACGGGGAATTGGAGGGGATCATCGCCATCATCATCACTGACGCCTCTCCATCAACCATCCATGTTTCCCCCATCGATGAGTGAGTAATCCTCCGCTGTAGGCTATGGGGATGGTAGGGATTGGATGAGATCTATCATGTAATCGAATAAGATTTTTAGGGCATGGTGCCTAGTATCTTTGTTAGTGCTTTTTGACATTGTTGCAACTTGTTATGCTTAATGCTTGTCACTAGGGCCCGAGTGCCATGATCTCAGATCTGAACATGTTATTGAATCATGATGATAGTATTATTTTTGATCTTATCTGCAAGTTGTTTACACATATTATTGTCCAGAACCAAAGGCCCCGAAGTGACATAAATTGGGACAACCGAAGGGAATGGCTGTGATATGAGGATCACGTGTGTTCACGGAGTGTTAATGCTTTGCTCCGGTACTCTATTAAAAGGAGTACCTTAATTGCCAATAGATTCCCTTGAGGCCCCGCTGCAACAGGCTGGCAGGACAAAAGATGTTGTGCAAGTTCTCATTGCGAGCATGTATGACTATATATGGAACACATGCCTATGATTGTTTAGTACTTCTTATTTATCTGGAAATACCCTAGATCTTGATATTACATGAATAGTCTTGTCCATGCAATGCCCGTCCATCCATCCCTATGCCTACCACACTCAAACCCTATTGTTTGCTACTATTGTTACTACTGCCTTTGTTTTACTCTTTCTGTTACTTTGCTATTTCCACTACAAAACTATTGCTACTAATAAACTACCATGAGCAAGACTATTTCCAGGTGCAGCTGAATTGACAACTCAGTTGTTAAGACTTATAAATATTCTTTGACTCCCCTTGTGTCGAATCAATAAATTGGGCTTTACTACCCTCGAAGACTATTTCGATCCCCTATACTTGTGGGTCATCATCGAGTCGTCCCAACAGCGAAAGTGGCATGCGACGAGTGTCGCGGCCGAGCAACAACACCGGCAGAAGTCATCGGAGGTGTGGCGGCGCGAGAATCGTTCAGCTAGATGGGCCTAGGTGGGCCGAGTCGTTCTAAAGTCCAGATTGTCTTATTAACCAGGTTCAATTAGAAAAAAGGGTAATATACATTGATTATACAATATTAAATTACCACAATACACTTAATAATATTCAAGCCCTAGAAAAATGTAGGAAAATCCTAAAAATACAATTGATATATTAAAAAATGATCACAAAAATGAGTTCTATCCAAGAAAAAAATAAAACCACTTGATTAAATTAAATAAATACCACTAAATATTAAAGCCACTAGAGTCCTCAATAAATTATAACAATATAAGAAAAATTCCTAAAAATTAATAAAAATCATTTTTGTGTATAAAAATAAATCTACTATTTTATAAAAATACTAACCTAATTTTCTATAAATAAAATTTGAATTAAGTATTCAGAAACATTTAATCCTTTATGGAATTTTATAAACATCAGAATAATACTTAAAAATAAATAAAAAACATTTTAAGGTCTTGAATAAATATATTACACTAGAAAAATATTAAATATACTATTAGAAAAGTTTTTAATATTTTAAAGTAATAAGTCCGTATCTATTATCTATTTTTGAAAATTCTTTAAGAACATTTCTTAAGTAAGAAATAATTATATTTATTTAGAAATATTAAAACCTTAAAATCTAATTACTATGTCCTAAACCATAACTAAGGTTTATAATAAAACTTTAGTGTAAATTATTAAATTTATAATATATTTTGAAACCTTAAATCAAAATTCAAACCCATAACCTTCAAGATAACTTTATACATAATTCACTGATATTAACGGGGAATGATCTTAGGGATTTCTATTTTCATTCCCCTGGTTCATTAGTTGTACTCACTTTTTCCCAGCCGCTTAGTTTTTCCTCACTTTTGTCCAGCTCCTATTAGGGAATTCTCACACGGTCTAAAATTCGCTCTCCGTCAGCCTTGTCCTAGATGTTGACAAGTGTGGCCACATTTAGTTGGGTCCCGTAGTGGACCCTCGCCATTACGTGCTAACAAGTGGGGCTGCGGTCTGTCAGGTCTCGTAGTGGACCCTTGTCGTTACATGCTGACAAGTAGGGTCGTGTTTAGTTGGTTCCCGTAGTGGATACCTCTCTCCACTTATCCAGATCAGCATGGGACACATAGCTTATTCACATGAGCATCGGACCCACAGCTTATCCACGTGAGCCAGCCCTGTGCCCGCGCCCATGTCGCTGCCTACCCTTTCTTCTTCTTCTCCGGTGATGATGGCCCTTCTAGCGATGGCGACCCTTTGTAGAGCTTCACTTCGGCCTCCCGTTCGTCCTGGCCACAGTATGGTGCAATCCTATTGACATGTACGAAGGATGAAAATGGCAACCGTTCTGAGAGAAGGATATATCTCGCACCAATATGCACGAAAATCTCGCACCAAAATGGAAATTGGGCGCTTGCTGTGGAGAATGCGGCCAGTGAGCCGTTAAGATGATTTAATTGGTTTATCTAGTTAATGTCTCGGCTGCAATCAAGTGAAAGAGTGTTTATAATTAAAAATTAGGGACATGGATGTATAATAAATAAGAAAATGACACAACTCTTGAACACTTTCAAATAAAAAAAATTATACAACTCTTAATGTACAAAAGTGTTTATAAATGACACAACTCTTGAACACTTTCAAATTAAAAAAATTATACCTGACATAACTCTTGAACACTTTCAAACTAAAAAAAATTATACAACCCTTAATGTAAAAGAGTGTTTATAATTGACACAACTCTTGAACACTTTAAAATTTAAAAAAAATTATACAACTCTTAATGTAAAAAAGTGTTTATAATTGACACAACTCTTGAACACTTTCGAATTAAAAAAATCATACAACTCTTATTGTAAAAGAGTGTTTATAATTGACACAACTCTTGAACACTTTAAAATTAAAAAAATCATACAACTCTTAATGTAAAAGAGTGTCTATAATTGACACAACTCTTGAAAACTTTCAAATTGAAAACATTATACAACTCTTAATGTAAAAGAGTGTTTATAATTGACAATACTATTGAACACTTTCAAATTAAAAAAATCATACAACTCTTAATGTAAAAAAGTGTTTATAATTGACACAACTCTTGAACACTTTCAAATTGAAAAAATTATACAACTCTTAATGTAGAAGAGTGTTTATAATTGACACTACTCTTGAACACTTTCAAATTAAAACAATATATAACTCTTAATGTAAAAGAGTGTTTATAATTGACACTACTCTTGAACACTTTCAAATTAAAAAACATACAACTCTTAATGTAAAAGGGTGTTTACCATTTTATAGTGTGAAAAGTGATCCCTAAACTTGTCTATACGAAAATTATAAACCTTTGAACACTGTGAAATCGCACTTAATACGTGATAATGATGTGCTCATAAAATCTTGAGAGATACAGGGGTAGCAAACACTGTAAACTCACACTTAGGACATGGAGTGAAATATAATGCAAAAATCCCTTCAAATTATATTCAAAATCATTTGTTTATGGAGTTAAAGCATCGGTGGAAAACTCGTTATTTTGCATGGATAGAGGGTGCCCCCGACAGTTACAGGGGTTATCATGTCTGCTAGATCATGGAGGATCAACGATTGGTGGGTACGATCCACGTGATAACTGTCTCGACCAATCAGAGCGTAGTAGCCAAGATGAGCACAGGTGTGAGAGTTTGTCACTAAGTGGGAGGGGAAAACTGAGTAGAACTTAAAAACCAAGGGCAAAACTGAGTAGAACTTTAAAACCAAGGGCAAAACTGACAAGGGGGTTCAAATATAAAATAAAAAGAGATTTAAAAAAATGTAAAATGCTTCTTTTATACAATAAAATACATATTGGCATACATCAAACTATTTGCAATTCAAATATATATCAAGTTGACAATTATTGCCTCATTCAGACAAATTATGTTTTGGGGAGGGATGTTTTGGGGAGAGGCTTGAGTAGAAAGCCATGAACCTTCATAGATAGTAGGTGATTTGAGAAGTGGTGATTTCGGTTAAAACTTGATTTATATACATTTCTTATGGTGGCAGGTCACATAATAAGACTCCCTGGGTAGATGCCACTATGTTTTGATCTTTTTGAATTTTTTGTGCATAAAATGACTCAATTAGCTAGCTAAAACCCATTCGTTGACTCTCTGTTGACCAGCCACCGGAGGGTAAAAGTGAGTATATTGCACACGGTAGTGTTAGTACTGGAGGGAAAAAATGAGTACAACCAAACCGCTAGTGCTATACTCGAGGGTATAACTGAGCAACTAAGTGGCCAAGGTTAGACACGAGGGGGAAAACGTGACGCACTGTACGCGTGTTGCGGTGCACGGGGCCGTAGAGGATGCATGTTGCCATGCACGGTGCAGTAGCGCACACGGTTACGCGGTGCATGGTGGTGCAACGAAACTTCTCCTCCCTTCACCTTTATAGAGGCCTCCTCACTCTCACTCATCACTCACTCGCTCACTCACTCACGCAACCATCTCCACTGTCAACATCACCTTCTGCAAACCCCTAAGGAAACCCAAACCACGTCGGTGATGGAGAAGAACGGTGCGATGGCCATCGTCGCCTCCAAGGCGTCCGATGAGGAAGCCCCCGTCCCTGTACAGGCCCCCGTCGAGGCATTCAAGGAAGCCGCCATCCCCATACAGACCCCCATCCCCGCTTTCACCGTAGCCATCGGCGAGGAGGCACCCGTCCCCATACATACCCCCGCTGTTCTCCTATAGATCCCACACGGCTGGGACCCCTAAAGGGACAACGATTACATCATGATGGAGAACCCCTTCGACACCAGCTTAGTCGACCCATGGTCGGAGGTAACTAGGGTTTTCTCCCCTTCCGTTGTTCTTCCCCCATTCCCATCGTTGGATGCTAGATCGTGTGTTATAAGGGCTCGGTAGTTCGTATTTTCAATCGTTCGATGCTAGCTTGTGTTAGATCTCGTATTTTGATGAATACCCCTAGTTGGGATCAGTACTAGCACCGCTCTATAGTTGGGATCGGTACTAGCACCGATCTGTAGTTGGGATTAGTATACAATTTGGTTTGAGATTTGGGGATTGGGGAATAATCAGGGTATCTCAATCGGTTAATTTATGCAAGTAATCAATCCTGATAATCATGGTATCTCAATCATGTCCTTATTGCACGCTATTTTTTTGTAATAGGTGGATAGCAGCAATGTCTACAGTGACGACGAGTCCACGGACACCAAGACTCGTTAGGTGTTGAGGAAGCCGAAGTCCGGCCAGTTCAACGGCTTCTTCGCCGGCGACATCTATAGGTTCCCCTTCTGCACCAGGAGCCTCTCCACCGACTTAAACTCCCTCGTGATGCATGTCGAGGACGTGAATACCTACGGCCTGTCAAAGAACGTCAACGCCTTCAGAGCCTAGCACAAGGCACTCGGTTTTCACCTCCGCAACCTCCAGAAGGTGGCCATCGAGGAGGCTCGCATGCCCACGATCAAACCCAATGCTCCCAAGGTCAAGGGACTGGGCAGCAAGAAGTGGAGGAAGCGCCAGAGGGAGGAGGCGGAGGCCAGGAGGGGCCACTGACCTTGTGATGATGCTGCTGCTGTAAAGAAGCTTCTTTTGTTTTGTTGTCTGTGTTGAACTTGTAAGATTCTACTACTGAGCAGCCTAATTGTCAAACCTGGTTTAAGTATCATACTATATAATCCTTTATTAGCTGCTTTATCTACATCTTCTCTTTTTAGCTAGATATTTGTGGTGTTGGTTAGATTTGCTGCCAGATTGGGAAAATACAAGGGCTAAAAGGAACCATGAATGAAGAGAGAAGCTGCTCTAGATTCGCTGCCTTTTTGGACAAAAATAACAACTGTTAGCAACATAAAGGGGAAAAGGCTCTCTTAAAAAGGACAATCATAAAAATAACAAAAAAAAGAAATCTTCCAATTTAGGCGACAGGGTGTCAACACCCGGATTTTTAATCCCAGATGCCTGTTATGTCGTACATCGCAATCCCAGGATTACCATTTTTACGAGACATAACAGGTTGGTACCATAGATCATCATCCATTAGAAACCATAATATTCTTACAAATAGTTGATCTCAAGTCTAATTACAATCAAAGCAGCGGAATAATAATAGTAGTAGCATGGTCGTGGCTCCATCTTTAGGGTCACAGGAAATGCTGACGATGGGAGATGATCCTAGTTATCGTAAGCGTCTTGTTGTCCCTCCTCCTCATAGTCGCCTTTATAGTCTGGCCATGGGAATAGCCAGGGACAAAGCCATGAGTACTTTGAAGTACTCGCAAACTTTCACTAAAGCAGTAAGGCCATTCTAATAGGAACCTTAAGCTCTAACTTTGTTTTCCACAAGACAATTTTATTTCAACCAGTATCTAGTAGTAAAAAACTAACTTTAGTGGTCTAAGTTACTTAAGTGGTAACCTATCTTCATCTCCACAACTTGTGGGGTCAAGTCAAAGTCATCATTCAAGTCGCAGGTCATTTTGGGAAACATCTCACAACGGAATAGTATGGCCATCCAACTGTCCATAACCACGGACGCGGCTATTCGAATAGTTTGACACTCTGCAGAGGTGGTACACTTTCACCACAACATTCGATACATCCGTCAGGAAAAATCCTGAATCATCATACTTGGTATGCGGATAATCAATCCTAACCTTTTAATTACACACCCTAGTATAGGCACCTCCCCTATGAGTTTGGCCTCCCAACCATGACCATATGTCATCTTGGGAATTGCATAAGTGGACAGTCACATTCACAAGGTAGCCTCAGCTCACCTCGTTGAATGAGGGAACCCATACTAAGAAACATAAACTTCCAGTCAAGCCCTACCCAAACTCGGGTATTGTGGTTGTACGGTAAAAATTGGAATGGTATCGCATCCGAACCCAACCATCAGTTTTTATCAAAGTCAAGTCACATACTTCCTTCACCATCATCTTCAAATCATTGTGTCCATAACACATGTCAAAACATTTCAATAGAATGACTCATCATTCCAAGGTTTTCATAATCATTTGTTCCCATCTAGTGATCATGTTTAGTTTAGCACTAACATCTATCAAATGGGGGTGTCACTATTTGAGGGGTATCAACTAGTGTTTCGACCTACATCAAGCTCTAAGATCTTGATGGCACTTTCCTAAATTTCCACTAATCATCAAATAATTAACTATGGAACAACTTTGCTAGAAGTAAAGCTTGCAAGTAAAACTGGGATTTGGTATAATAAAAAAATTATCACAAAGGCTTGCAAGTGGGGCTTGCATGCTTTAGATTAACTTGCATAGAATAGCTTGCATAATGTAGCTTGCCTTGATTGGTAAGGTCATCGAAGTTCTCGTCCTCGTCTTCATAGAATTCCTCCTTGTCGTAGCCTGGATTGATACTAGCGTCTATAAATAAATACGAGGTACACAATCACCAAACAATACTTAACTACTTCTATTTATCACACAAGGGTCACACTAGATGATATAGCATCATCTCTATCATTACCAGAGAGGGTGATAAGATTTTATTTATATTATTGTTAGAAAAGTAATTTCTACTCATTGAAAAGTTACTTAAGATTTAATATTCTCCAACTCAAAATATGGGATCATATTGACACATGTCATCACCACATATTATAATACTTTAGAATGTGATTTAAAGTGGTTGACCTTATTTATAAAGCTTAACACTATTATTTAATAATATTTAAGTGGCTAAAAATGACTAGAAAGCCATTCTTTAATTTTGGTCCAGGACTACTATATGTAAGTATGTATATTTTTACATATTCAGAAAGGTCTTGTCGAGTGTGATTTTTGAGAGTTGGAATCAACTCAAAATCACTTATGGTTGATTTTAGAAAAATATTTGAAGTGCTAAAAGCTACTGTCTTGTTATTTTTACCAAGGGTGATACATAGTTTCAAACAGTTTGAATCCAACGGGAGTGATTAGAGATTTCCATCTACTTTCAAACAAAATTGGATTCATTCAATTTGGTGCAGTGAATCTTCCTGAATTGGTTTTTAAATTTAACTACAAAATGGGATTTTCAAATAAAAGATAAAACTAAGTTTGAACTGACGGGCTGTGCGCGGGAACACTAATGGGCTGGCCCAACTACGCAACACGCGTGTAGCGGGCTGCTCCGGGGCTAGTCCTACCTGTCAGCGACTAACAACACGTGAAGCGGTATTCGTGAATCTAGGCCTTACATTTAGAGCGTGATCAACGGCTGAGCGTCATCGTCTCTGTCGTGGGGCATGCACGAGTTAGAACCCTAACGCTACGGCGGGGGTCGTAGGGGGCTTACCAGGGCTCCAGATAGGTGCGGCGATGGGGGCGAATGAATGAGTCGACGACGGTGGTTTGAATGGTGGTCGCGGCAGATCCTGGGGCGGCTCCTAGATTTGGCTCCTTCCTTCCTCTGCAGCAGCGAACTCCAGTGAAATTATGGCGAAGTGGTGCTCTCCTTGCTCTAGGGTTGGGTCAGAGAGGTTCCTGGATGAGAGGAGTGGAATGTGTGCGTTTTTGGGTCGGGGGAGGGCTCTATTTATACTGCAGCGAAGGGGTCATGGCGGCATGGCTCGGGCTTGCCGGCGATGCAGTTATAGCGAGCTACTTGCATGGCCAAGGGCATAGGTCGATGCGGTGCTTCAGGGCAAACGTCATATGCATAGTGGCATGGCGAGACACGATCTAAATCATTGTCGAACATCCGTGCTTTGTGACTATACCAGCGGCATTTGTCACGGCGTATGGTGGTCACGGCGATCGCGCGGTTAAACGATCATGTCTGCGAGCTTGCTGGAGTCATGGCGAATGTAGTGGTTCAAGGTGAGGGCAATGAGCGGCGTGTGCACGCAGGATTGCTCGGTGCTCTGGTGTCACATCCCAAGATTTTCCAAATCTTGTAATGTGAAAATAAATGAATAAAATAAAACTTTGTTTGATTTTCAGGGCCATAAGAAACTTTTTGAATTCAATTGGAACTTCAAACCCATTTGAATTAAATAAAATCCTAAAGGGATTTAAAAAGATAAACATTTTAAATAAAGGAAAACAAAATATTTTGGAAATAATATTTTGGATCTTTTAAAATAAAAGGTTTTGGTTTTCAAAAGAAAAGGTGGATTCATAAAAAAAAGATTATTTTATAAAGCCAAACTAAACCTTGGCCAAGCTTTGGAATTAAAACATTTTACTTTGAATAAAAATAGCAAGGGTTTATTTAAATAAATTAATAAGAATTTAATATCCAAGTTTTTATTAATAAAGGTTTTACTATTTACAAAAACATCAAAACTTATTTAATTATTTAAAATAAGTTTTCCAAGTATTTTATATTCTCAAATAAAACCTACTAAAGAGTTTTGGTTTTATTTTAGATTTCAAAATAAATATTTTAAATAAAATAAATCCTAGTTGATTTAATAATGAAGGTTTATTGTATTTAATTATTAATGGACCCTAAAATAAATGATTATTTTATTTTAAACAAGTTTGCAAGTATTCACTATTTCCAAATAAAACCTACTGATTTGGTTTTGAAAATAATTGGATTTCAAATGGAGATTTTATTAATTAAATCAAACCCTATTCTATTAAATAACTAAAGGACCATGTTATTTAATTAAAGAATGGATCCTAAAAAAAAATTATTATTTTATTTTGGATTTTGGTTTATGTTACTGAACAGAACCAAATTTTGAACCAAATTTTGAATTGATTTGAATGTTGTTTGGTTGATTGAAATTCAAAACAGAAATCAGAAATAGAAAAAGAAAAGGTTACAGAATAAAAAAAATGGAATTGGATCGACCCAACCCATCAGCCCACTAAGGCCCAGCAAACCAACCCAGTTTTCCTCCCCGAAGAAAACGATTAGCACTCAGTATCTGACCCGCAGAGAGAATGACTAGTGGACCTCCCCCTTATTTCTTTTTCCACTGCCAGGTAGACCCCACCTCCCTGTTCATCGTCCACAGTCCGCGCGACCTCTTCTCCCCCTCGTTGCCGTTTCCTGCAGAGATTCCGCGGCTTTAATTCGCCATGATGCAGCCACCATTACTCGCCTTGACCATGCTCGATAAAACGCCTGCGTCTTCTCCTCCTTTCCCCTCTGTCACCACACCTCGACTCGCCCTCAGGCTGCTGAATTTTGCCAGAGACCATCCTCTGTTCCGACGAGCTTCCACTGTCGATTCCGGCCAAGTATCACCGCCCCTTGCCTCACTGAGCACGCTAGCAGCTTCCCCACTTCCAGACACATCTCCCCGTACCACCCATTCGACCGTGGCCGCCCCAGAGCGCTGGCTATGACAAGCTTCCGAACGCCGTCGCGTCTGTCTTCAACTCCGGCAAGCACCTAGGTAGATTCCGACCGCCCCGCGCCTTCTCGTTCATGCACGTGTCTTCTCTGAGACCTCCCACACTTAACCATGCCCCTGTCTTGTCCTAGGACGATCTACAACGTCGCCTTCGACCGTGGACAGAACCACCCGACGCCGTTCCTTACTCCGGTGAGGAATTACTGCAGACCCTGAGCGCCCCTCGACCAACCGACCACGCCCTGAGCATCACCTCGTCCTCGCGATCACGGTGAGCATCCTCACCTTGTACTTTGCTTCCTAGAACCGCCGTTAGCCGCAGCCAGACCGTCGCCGCCGTGCGCCACCGTCGTCGCGCCGCCAGCTTCTGGCAAGCCAGTAGGAGCCGTTCGATCTAGATCAGGCGGGCACGATAGAGTCACTTAACCGCGAAGAGGTACGAGTCCTGTGCCGCACGATCGATTAGATCCAACGCACCGCAACACCGATCCAGCCGAACCGGTACCGTCCAACCAGAGTGTGACGCGTGGCCAAATTCGTTTAAAACAAAAATTTGAAATCAGATCAGATTGTGATTTTCAAACCCTTGTAACTTTGGATCCACACGTCCAAAAATTACAAATTTTATGTTGTTGGATTCAGGAGAGTAAGACCTAGCCAACCATGCCCTTGGTTTAGCAAATAGTATATGTTTGTTTGCTTGTTTTTGCAGATTCATTTGTGTGCTTATTTGGATTAGAAAAAAAATTTAAAAATGATTTTAGGGATAAAACTTTTGCAAAAGGGTTTGTGAAGAACCTACTGACCCCAGGAACCAACCCATGGTTTGAAAAATGGATTTGGAAAAGTTTAGAATGGATTAATGTTTAGTCCATTTCTAGCTAAATAAAACTATTGTTTTGTTTATAAAAATGGTTTTGAGTAAAAACTTTGGAGGAAATGTTTTGGATCAAACCTACTGACCATAAAAACCAAGTTTTGAGAAACAACAACTTATTAAGTGAAATCACTTAAGGTTGAGGCATTGAGAAAAATGTTTTTCACCACATAAAATGATGAAAGGTTTTGAAAATGGTTTATGGATAAGACCCATTTGCAAATGACTTTGCCATTTTGGTAAATGACCAATTTGGACCTTACAAAGTTTAGAAACCTAGTGGAGACCACCTTTGCAGATAGGACCATCTCTTGCATGCTCACATGCATGACTTAGATTTTAGATTCCATAGTTTTGTGTGTGTGAAATGATGTTTGATTGATTATTTGGAATGCTAGTTAATTTGGTGTTTGCTTGATTGATTGTAGTGAAATTAGCAAAGTGAGAGACTAGCAAGATCAAGGAGTGAACCATCATTCCCTTCCAAAAAGGCAAGTGACACTATCATCAAAAGTCCTACTATTTTCATTAAACTTAGTGGATTATGAAAACATGCATGAAAAAGATATCTTTATACTTATGCCATGCTAAATCCTAATAGGATTCCCTATATACTCCTTAGTGAAAATATTGTAGTTGATATATGCTTAGCCATGCTATATTTTGAAAAAGAGATACATGTTGAAATTTTACAAAGGTTGAGAAAAGGACTTGTGTTTTACATAATAAAACAAGGACTCAATGAACCACCTAGGTGGAGGATACTTTAAGTTTTGGAGAAGGTGGCAACAAAAGGAACCATGTTTATGGGGTTCACTTTGTGTTGTGCTCCAAAAGAAAACCACCTAGGAAACTTAGAGATTGAACATGTTTCTCCAATTGTGGCTTTCGTGTGCAACCACATGCTATTATGGCTCTGGCTTAGTCAACTACTTTGGGAAGACCCATGCACTGTCTTCAGTTAACTGGACATGGGGATCTGGAATGCTTCATGGGTGTTGAAGGCAAGCTAGCAATGGTGTATGGGAGGACCCTTTGGAAAGACTTCGTCACATTCTCAATCTGCCAGTACTCCATCTTGGTGAGCACTAATCCAGTAGGCCACTGGTGGCAAAAGGATGGGATTGTGACATGTGGGTAAAGTGTACTCCTTCTGCAGAAGATAATAAAATCTAAGTACTTAGCCGTGTCCCCGGTTATGGACAATACTGAGCAACTAAAGTTTGAACTATGGGAGATCTCGACATTCCAACTTCTAATATAAAAACTTGATGCACTTGGGGGTACCAAGGAATTCAAAGAGATTTTGTTAAGCTTGATGCACATGGGGTTACCAAGGTGCTCAAGAGCATGATGTACTTGGGGTTACCAAGGAACTCAAGAGATTTTGATAAAACTTGTTGCACTTGGGGTTACCAAGGTGCTCAAGAGTTTTTGACAAGGACTTGAACACTTGAGTTTTTTACCAAGGAGTTCAAGAGATTTTTGGAAGGAGATTTGACAAAGGACCAAAACCATTTTGAAAAGATAGGATAAAATATTGCTTTATGCAAATGAGCCTAAAACTCTACTTAGCCAAATTTGCATGTAATGATAGGATCCACTTATATTATACTTAGCAGTGAAACTTGCCAATACAATTCAAATGTATTGACCCTTGTGGCTGTAACTTGTAATGTTGCAGGTTCGATTGATTTTAGTGAAGATTGTTTGATTAGGATTACAAAGTCTACAACCAACAACTGCCTGTGGCACTTTGAAGATGAAGGACCCATGACTATAGTTATTCCGCTGCAATGTATTGTAATAGCCAAATGAGCTATGTAATGATGTAATAAAATTATGTTATTCCTGGTTATAAAGTTATATTATGACCCTTGTTTCTTGATATTACATCTAAACTGTGGATGCTAGCTATTGATCCAGGGACTAGCATTGTAAACACAGGGGGCTCTATCTTATTAAAGATTGGGACCTCTACAGATGGTATCAGAGCATTGTGTTGCCTGTAGGATTTGTAAACCTAGGATTGGACAAAAGCCCTTAGAAAAATAGGAGTTGTATTTTGATCCAAAACTTATTTACAAAAATACTTGTAAACTCTTTCCTCAACCATTTTGGTTTCAACTCTACTTCTCTTCTATTTTCAACTTGATGGAAAAACCTACCCATGGCCAAAGACTACACCATGTGCAAAGGACTTCTTCAACTTCTTCAACTCTAATGACTTCAACATCTTCAGCATGTTCTCCAAAGACTTCCAACTTGGATACCACTAAGGACTACAAGTGAGACAAGGAAATCTTACTCAAGATTTAGAGACTGAGGGAATGCAAAATAAGAAGGAGCCATCAACAACTTTGAAGTATTGTAACCAAGAGTTTATCTCAAGGAAACCATGATCTCATGCAAGAAGAATCATGAATGATGGAAAGATCACAAGTGAACCATATAGATGGACCACCATATTTCAGTTAAGACAAAACCACCAACTTATGTGGTGTAACAAAAATATTTTGTTGACTAAGTATGTGCTTGAACTTTGTTTGAGTGAAATGTTTGACTTATGATTGCATGCACATTGTTTGTGTGAATTGTGATGTGTGTGATTAGAAATAATTCCTTAAAAATATCTTGCCTATCCTAATCTCCCTTCAACCCAAACAGATGACTACTCCAAAAGACTCCAAGGTTGATGACATCAACACCAACCAAGTTGACAGCATGAAAGAGCTCATAGCAACCCAACACCAGCTGAACCAACTAACAGCTCAGTTCATAGCTAGCACTAGTGATAAAGATCCAGCACTGCAAAGGTTTTTGGAAGAACAATCCCAATTGATGCTTAAGGTGACTAATCAAATGATCAGCATGGAAGAAAACTATCCCAAAAGAGTGTATGATAACAAGGATGACAAGAATGTTATTCTAGATGGAGCCCCAGCTTGCACTATTTGTGGAGACAAAGACCATACTTCCAAGGAGCATGAAGATCAATGCCCTAACTGCGAAGAGAAACATCCTATTGGACAATGTCCTACCTCTCAAGCTACTTGCTACCTATGTGAAGGAAGCAATCATACTCCTATCCAATGCCCCATCTACTCCATGGTGGAACAAAGGAAACAAGAAGGATCCAAGTATGCCAAGAATGTTGATGGCAAAGGAAAAGGACCTCTTATACCTCCAAACAAGACAACCCAATTCAAAGGACTAAAGAAACCCAAGAAACCAAGACGAGACATGAACCTTGTGCAATGTCGTAAATGTAAGGAAATGGGACACTACTCCAGTGAGTGCCTAGAGAACAAGAAGAATAAAGAGATTGACCAAGTGTGGTGCAACAACTGCAAAGAGTTAGGTCACTATGTAGCAACTTGTCCACAAGAGCCACGCAAAGAACTCAAGGACATCCATTGTTTCAACTGCAAGAATCCAGGACATTATGCAAGCAACTGTCCATAAAAGATGAAGAAAAAGTTGAACAAGCCTATGGAGAAACTCAACCTTGGCCCATGAGTCAAGAATGGAAACCAAGGACACAATGCAAAAGTTTACTTAGAGAAGTTTCCCCAGGATCCCAAGAAGGCCAAGATGTAATTTTTGTTTAAATTTTTTTTTAAGGGTGGTAGTACCCTAGTTGTTTGAACCTGCTTGTAACCCTAGCCTCCCCAAATCTCGGGACGAGATTCATTTTAAGGGTGGTAGCCTGTCACATCCCAAGATTTTCCAAATCTTGTAATGTGAAAATAAATGAATAAAATAAAACTTTGTTTGATTTTCAGGGCCAGAAGAAACTTTTTGAATTCAATTGGAACTTCAAACCCATTTGAATTAAATAAAATCCTAAAGGGATTTAAAAAGATAAACATTTTAAATAAAGGAAAACAAAATATTTTGGAAATAATATTTTGGATCTTTTAAAATAAAAGGTTTTGGTTTTCAAAAGAAAAGGTGGATTCATAAATAAAGATTATTTTATAAAGCCAAACTAAACCTTGGCCAAGCTTTGGAATTAAAACATTTTACTTTGAATAAAAATAGCATGGGTTTATTTAAATAAATTAATAAGGATTTAATATCCAAGTTTTTATTAATAAAGGTTTTACTATTTACAAAAACATCAAAACTTATTTAATTATTTAAAATAAGTTTTCCAAGTATTTTATATTCTCAAATAAAACCTACTAAAGAGTTTTGGTTTTATTTTAGATTTCAAAATAAATATTTTAAATAAAATAAATCCTAGTTGATTTAATAATGAAGGTTTATTGTATTTAATTATTAATGGACCCTAAAATAAAAGATTATTTTATTTTAAACAAGTTTCCAAGTATTCACTATTTCCAAATAAAACCTACTGATTTGGTTTTGAAAATAATTGGATTTCAAATGGAGATTTTATTAATTAAATCAAACCCTATTCTATTAAATAACTAAAGGACCATGTTATTTAATTAAAGAATGGATCCTAAAAAAATTATTATTTTATTTTGGATTTTGGTTTATGTTACTGAACAGAACCAAATTCATAGTTGCAAAGTTTGTTCATTATTTGAATTGATTTGAATGTTGTTTGGTTGATTGAAATTCAAAACAGAAATCAGAAATAGAAAAAGAAAAGGTTACAGAATAAAAAAAATGGAATTGGATCGACCCAACCCATCAGCCCACTAAGGCCCAGCAAACCAACCCAGTTTTCCTCCCCGAAGAAAACGATTAGCACTCAGTATCTGACCCGCAGAGAGAATGACTAGTGGACCTCCCCCTTATTTCTTTTTCCACTGCCAGGTAGACCCCCCCTCCCTGTTCATCGTCCACAGTCCGCGCGACCTCTTCTCCCCCTCGTCGCCGTTTCCTGCAGAGATTCCACGGCCTTAATTCGCCATAATGCAGCCACCATTACTCGCCTTGACCATGCTCGATAAAACGCCTACGTCTTCTCCTCCTTTCCCCTCTGTCACCACACCTCGACTCGCCCTCAGGCTGCTGAATTTTGCCAGAGACCATCCTCTGTTCCGACGAGCTTCCACTGTCGATTCCGGCCAAGTATCACCGCCCCTTGCCTCACTAAGCACGCTAGCAGCTTCCCCACTTCCAGACACATCTCCCCGTACCACCCATTCGACTGCGGCCGCCCCAGAGCGCTGGCTACGACAAGCTTCCGAAAGCCGTCGCGTCTGTCTTCAACTCCGGCAAGCACCCAGGTAGATTCCGACCGCCCCGCGCCTTCTCGTTCATGCACGTGTCTTCTCCGAGACCTCCCACACTTAACCATGCCCCTGTCTTGTCCTAGGACGATCTACAACGTCGCCTTCGACCGTGGACAGAACCACCCGACGCCGTTCCTTACTCCGGCGAGGAATTACTGCAGACCCTGAGCGCCCCTCGACCAACCGACCACGCCCCGAGCATCACCTCGTCCTCGCGATCACGGTGAGCATCCTCACCTTGTACTTTGCTTCCTAGAACCGCCGTTAGCCGCAGCCAGACCGTCGCTGCCGCGCGCCACCGTCGTCATGCCGCCAGCTTCTAGCAAGCCAGTAGGAGCCGTTCGATCTAGATCGGGCGGGCACGATAGAGTCACTTAACCGCGAAGAGGTACGAGTCCTGTGCCGCACGATCGATTAGATCCAACGCACCGTAACCCCGATCCAGCCGAACCGGTACCGTCCAACCAGAGAGCGACGCGTGGCCAGATTCGTTTAAAACAAAAATTTGAAATCAGATCAGATTGTGATTTTCAAACCCTTGTAACTTTGGATCCACACGTCCAAAAATTACAAATTTTATGTCGTTGGATTCAGGAGAGTAAGACCTAGCCAACCATGCCCTTGGTTTAGCAAATAGTATCTGTTTGTTTGCTTGTTTTTGCAGATTCATTTGTGTGCTTATTTAGATTAGAAAAATTGTTTAAAAATGATTTTAGGGATAAAACTTTTGCAAAAGGGTTTTTGAAGAACCTACTGACCCCAGGAACCAACCCATGGTTTGAAAAATGGATTTGGAAAAGTTTAGAATGGATTAATGTTTAGTCCATTTCTAGCTAAATAAAACTATTGTTTTGTTTATAAAAATGGTTTTGAGTAAAAACTTTGGAGGAAATGTTTTGGATCAAACCTACTGACCATAAAAACCAAGTTTTGAGAAACAACAACTTATTAAGTGAAATCACTTAAGGTTGAGGCATTGAGAAAAATGTTTTTCACCACATAAAATGATGAAAGGTTTTGAAAATGGTTTATGGATAAGACCCATTTGCAAATGACTTTGCCATTTTGGTAAATGACCAATTTGGACCTTACAAAGTTTAGAAACCTAGTGGAGACCACCTTTGCAGATAGGACCATCTCTTGCATGCTCACATGCATGACTTAGATTTTAGATTCCATAGTTTTGTGTGTGTGAAATGATGTTTGATTGATTATTTGGAATGCTAGTTGATTTGGTGTTTGCTTGATTGATTGTAGTGAAATTAGCAAAGTGAGAGACTAGCAAGATCAAGGAGTGAACCATCATTCCCTTACAAAAAGGCAAGTGACACTATCATCAAAAGTCCTTCTATTTTCATTAAACTTAGTGGATTATGAAAACATGCATGAAAAAGATATCTTTATACTTATGCCATGCTAAATCCTAATATGATTCCCTATATACTCCTTAGTGAAAATATTGTAGTTGATATATGCTTAGCCATGCTATATTTTGAAAAAGAGATACATGTTGAAATTTTACAAAGGTTGAGAAAAGGACTTGTGTTTTACATAATAAAACAAGGACTCAATGAACCACCTAGGTGGAGGATACTTTAAGTTTTGGAGAAGGTGGCAACAAAAGGAACCATGTTTATGGGGTTCACTTTGTGTTGTGCTCCAAAAGAAAACCACCTACGAAACTTAGAGATTAAACATGTTTCTCCAATTGTGGCTTTCGTGTGCAACCACATGCTATTATGGCTCTGGCTTAGTCAACTACTTTGGGAAGACCCATGCACTGTCTTCAGTTAACTGGACATGGGGATCTGGAATGCTTCATGGGTGCTGAAGGCAAGCTAGCAATGGTGTATGGGAGGACCCTTTGGAAAGACTTCGTCACATTCTCAATCTGCTAGTACTCCATCTTGGTGAGCACTAATCCAGTAGGCCACTGGTGGCAAAAGGATGGGATTGTGACATGTGGGTAAAGTGTACTCCTTCTGCAGAAGATAATAAAATCTAAGTACTTAGCCGTGTCCCCGGTTATGGACAATACTGAGCAACTAAAGTTTGAACTATGGGAGATCTCGACATTCCAACTTCTAATATAAAAACTTGATGCACTTGGGGGTACCAAGGAATTCAAAGAGATTTTGTTAAGCTTGATGCACATGGGGTTACCAAGGTGCTCAAGAGCATGATGTACTTGGGGTTACCAAGGAACTCATGAGATTTTGATAGAACTTGTTGCACTTGGGGTTACCAAGGTGCTCAAGAGTTTTTGACAAGGACTTGAACACTTGAGTTTTTTACCAAGGAGTTCAAGAGATTTTTGGAAGGAGATTTGACAAAGGACCAAAACCATTTTGAAAAGATAGGATAAAATATTGCTTTATGCAAATGAGCCTAAAACTCTACTTAGCCAAATTTGCATGTAATGATAGGATCCACTTATATTATACTTAGTAGTGAAACTTGCCAATACAATTCAAATGTATTGACCCTTGTGGCTGTAACTTGTAATGTTGCAGGTTCGATTGATTTTAGTGAAGATTGTTTGATTAGGATTACAAAGTCTACAACCAACAACTGCCTGTGGCACTTTGAAGATGAAGGACCCATGACTATAGTTATTCCGCTGCAATGTATTGTAATAGCCAAATGAGCTATCTAATGATGTAATAAAATTATGTTATTCCTGGTTATAAAGTTATATTATGACCCTTGTTTCTTGATATTACATCTAAACTGTGGATGCTAGCTATTGATCCAGGGACTAGCATTGTAAACACAGGGGGCTCTATCTTATTAAAGATTGGGACCTCTATATCTGGTGCGGCGATCGGCATGGTTCGGTGTTAAATGGGCACGGATTTGCTAGCGTCTCCTCGACCTGTCTTTGGTCAAGGCGTCCACAGGAAGAGGCGGTGAGGTCAGGGCTACCTCCTAGACATCGTGGGAGAGGTCAGCACGGTCTATGGCATCGTGTCCATGTCGGGGTGGCAAGGTGAGCTCGGGTACCATTTTGCACGGGTCAAACGGCGAGTGATAGGAGCTCCATTGCACATGCTAGTACTGGGTGAGTTAAGGTCACGACGTGTGAGCTCGGTGAGGTCACAATGGTGAGCAAAGGATTGATCAAAACAGTGAATAGTCGTTGAGTTTATACTGTGATCACCAAGTGTTCGATCAAATTGCCACAAGAACTAAACCATCACATTTTCTAGTGATTTTTGGTGGGTGTTCTGGTACTGATCTTGGTAGTCTCTGGGTGCAATGGTTTGCTAAGTGGTGATGGTTTGAGTGGTTTTCCAAAAATGGCTATCTTGATACATAAGATAGATTCAAATTTGAATTGCCTCTCAAAAGAGTTTGAAAATGTTTCTACAAAGTTGGAAAGCTCCATTGGGTTTAGTGTCACTAGGTCTAGCAAGAGGAGAAAAGAAATGGAATTTTTTTTGTTTGAGATTAGTTGCTAGAGAGGCTCAAAGTGAGCTAATGGTTAACTTGGGCAGAAATGACCATTAGGTCTTAGGCTTCATATTTTAATTTTCTTTTGTTTTTATATGGTTTGATAGTGACCTAGGTGATATGGTTTTGATCTTTAAACCAACTCTCATCATTTACAACAATCACACATGGCATTGCAAGCATTCATACACACAAGCATTAAGATTTGAATTTCATTAATAAAAGCTTTTGTTGACCCTAATCTTGATTAATTAGGGAATGATCCTCATTAATATTATTGGGGTGTTACACAGGGCACACATAACTACCATCGCGGCCCACATGGTTCCACACCACATCCCCCAAAATGCGTTCCCAACAAGCCGGCCCCACGTTGTCCAACATGGGGGTCCTACTACGGGACTCGACTGAACGTGGTCCCACCTTCCAGCATGTAACGAGGGGTCCTACTTGTCAGCACGTAACGGCGAGGGTCCACTACAGGACCCACCTGAATGTGGCTCCACTTGTCAGCACTTAATGGCAAGGATCCACTAACGGGACCCGACGAAGAGCGAGTTTCAGACCGATGTGAGAGTTTCGGACAAGGAGCTGGGCAAAAGTGAGGAAAAGTTAAGCGGCTGGGGAAAAGTGAGTACAACTAACGAACCAGGGGTATGAAAATAGAGATCTCATGATCTTAATATCTAAATAATATTTAACATGACTTAAAATCTAACACATTAATAAGATCATCCAAATTATACTTCCATTAAATAGTTGCATATTATTTTCATAATAGCAAAACAAAATTAATCTAACCATTCACTTAAATATAAAGTGAATACTCACACACCTTAGTCATACTTATCATAAATCTAAAACTTAAAAATAATTAAAACAATTACACCTTAAGTTTATTTACCCTTTCAAAGTTGACTTCAGTCTCAAAGCTTATAAACACCATATCTAATAAACTACATATGTTTTTATAGTTAACTTTGGTATAAACAATCATAAACATCTTATTTGAAGTTTATTCATGTTTTCATAGTTAACTTTGGTCACTTTTACAACCAACTAAAGTATAACAACTCAACATCATTTGTAACTATTAAACAGACCCTAATACAAAACCTAGTAACCTTCAAGATTGATTAACCTAACCTAAACACTAGTTTCTTCAAATGTTATTCTTTTTGCCACTTCAAACAACAGCTATATGACAGTACTTTCAACCCTTAACAACTTAACACATGGACTTTCATCTTAGCTAACAAATGGTAGTTAACCTCAATTATAGATTAATCTATACTCTGTTTTTATACCTTGCATACTAAGACTTAAGTTCTTATAACTACATTTTCTTACGAAGTAAAAATTGATGATAAACCAACTCTTAAATAAATCACCTAAGTTCAACTCACCTATACTATTGGGGATTCACTTTGGGAGTTTTATAAAATGCATAGCATTACTTATGCATAATAGCATGTTGCTTAAACATTAGTCCTTACCGAACAAATGATGTTGTTTTCAGATATTGGATCTTCTATTGTCTCGGAGACCATGAGTGCATAATCTTGCAATCACAAAAGGCAAGTTCACACTTTCTCATGTCCTTTGATTATTTTTTGTAAAGTATTTTGCAAATCTAGTGTTGTCATCACCTGCATTTCAAAAAAGGTCAGAAAACACTATTTTCATAATAATATGATTATAGGTTATTTACCAAGAGGTAATAACCTACTATAAAAGTTCTGGTGGTAAAGGAACTTATTACCTATGACTTAACACCAATGTCGCCAGTGATTCTTGTGTCGTATATTACGCATTAACCATGAGATCTATATGGGCACTAGGGAAGTCAGCTGGATCGGATCCCTTTCGCATGCCTCGGACACTTTTCTGGCGTTTTGTATGTTGCAGATCATGGGTAAAGTCGTGTATTCGGGGGAAAGCCTACCGTGGATCTAGGCTTACAAAAGACAGATTTCTAGTGTTAATGGTTGTTGTGCTAATAAGACTAAGATAAATCCGTATTAATGGGGGGAAAGTCTTCCTTGAGTTTGAGAGTACAACAATTGCGTTGTATGCGGGGTCATGGAGAAGGACAATGATTGGCTTGGATCTTAGTCTAGGACTCATACCAAGGAAGTGTGAATGGGTTCACGGCCCGGATGTGCAACAAAGATAAGATCTCTCATGGGTAAAGTAACGCACCTCTACAGAGTGTAAGAACTATAACTTGTTACTGCCTATTCCGGGAAGGAGCTACGAAGGTGGAACGAAAGGAAATCCATGAAAGTTCTAGTAAACCTGTGAAGGCTGACGGACATAGCTTTTCTGAATAAAAGCAACCTTTGAAGAAATGTTTTCGAAAACCTGCATAGCCTACGACTTATGGTCTGTGGTTGTAGCTAGTGCATCAAACCCTCCTTTTTAGAGAACTTGCTGAGTACGATCGTACTCAACATATCTTCTTAACCCTTGCTAGATTCTGAAGCCAATACAGACGACGTCTACATCAACTTATGCTCAAGGAATCGTCATCAAAAGCTCAAGCTCTTCAAGGAATTCAACATATACATCAACTAAAGTAAAGAAGAAATTGCTGATGAGATAGGAATATAATCTCTAGCCATAGAACCTACTTCTGTAGAGTATTGCAATAGCAGCAATGCAAGCCAAATAGTTAGATGCTAATCTTATTAGCATGATAGTTATGAGTTGATTATTTCCGATTCTTCTGTGTAAGAATTTTCTTTCTCTCTCTCTTTAACCTAGAGTGTTCTCTAGATCTTTTGTAAAAGTCGAGTTGTAACCTATATTCATGTCTTGGACCTGCAGTGTTTCTGTTGTACCACTCTAAGGGATGTAATACTAGTGAACGATGTTTCATTGGTGTTATGTCAACGACTATAGTGTACTACATCATGCAGTGGTATGTTGGGTCACAGCATTTCCTTTCTCTCTAAGAGGAAGAGCAAAAGAATGGTTGTTATCTTTTCCTAGAAATACTATTGCATCATGGGTGGAATGTACTTCATTATTTATGACTAAATTCTTTCCACCTGCAAAGACTATGCAACTCATATCTAATATTACTAGTTTTAGACAGGAGGAACGTGAGCCATTAGTGCTTGCATGGGAGAGAATGAAAGAATGCATGAGAAACTATCCCAGTCATGGGATGGAAGATTGGTTAATTCTCCATTTATTTTATAATAATGCTCTTAACCTTGTGTCTAAGTCTATGCTAGATACTACAGATGGAGGAACATTTATGGGTAAACAAATTACCGAAGCAAAGCAGCTGCTAGACAATATGCAAGACAACCATGCCCAATGGCATGTAGAAAGATCAAATGAGAAGAAGGTGAACTCTGTCACACCTCAAGAAAATGAAGAACTCAATGCTAAGTTGGATGAGCTCATATTAGCCGTCAAAGTTAAGGAAACCCTGGTAAGTTCTACTCCTGAGCCAACTATTAAAGAAATAGACTTCATAGCTCGTAATGATTATACTCCTGCTTGGAAGAAGAATTATAATCCAAATTTTCAGAAACATTATTCTAGTCCCGTAGGTAACTCTAATAATATAGCATCAAGTAATAGTAGTCTCCAAGAAACTCTTAAATCTTTTATGGACTCAAAAAATGAGCAAAACAATATTCTAGTTAAAATTACGGAGAACCATGATGTTATGCTTGGTAAATTATCTAACCAAGCTGTTAGTTTGAGAAATGATTTGCAGGCCCTCTAGGAAAGAACAAGGATTGTTGAGGCATAGCTAGGTAAGATAACCGAGAGTCAAACTCTCATTCTAGCTACATTTGCAGGTAAAGTTGAGCCCAATCTAGTAGAAGACCTCAAGATAATACGAATCCAAAGGGAGGAGCCTGAAGAACTTGATTATAGTAATGCTCCTTCACCAAACTACATAGTTGAAGATCTAATAAAAAGGATCAATATCAAGATTCTGGTAAGTGAAGAAAATGAGGAAGCCATGTATCAACACTTCGTCAATCAGGTACTAAGGTACGTGAGCTTGAGGAAGAATATAATAAAATTGCTGAAAAATTATGTGTTAAGCTAGATGATATATTTGAGCCTACTATAAAGATTAAAATTGGGACTAATGAAATAGCTACACTGTGTGATCTAGGTGCAAGTGTTTAAACAATTCCAATGAGTCTTTTTAATAAGTTAAATCTTGGTTCTTTTTAAATCACCGAATTAAAGTTGCATCTAGCATATTCTACTTACAAACAAGCAATATGAATTAAAGAGAATACCTTAGTATACATTAAAGGCTATCCTGCTCTTATGAATTTTGTTATTGTTGACATGCCTGAAGATGCCACTGCTCTTATTGATGTCTACACAATTCTATTCTTGTAGACAGTTGTTGGGCCTCCAAGTGCAGAGGTTTGTAGAACAGCAGCAAGTTTCCTTAAGTGGATTACCCAAGGTTTATCGAACTCAGGGAGCAAGTGGTCAAAGGTATTCCCTCTCAAGCAATACTGCAATCAAGATACAAGAAGTCTCTTGTGTCCCCAACACACCCAATACACTTGTCAGGTGTATAGGTGCACTAGTTCGGCGAAGATATAGTGAAATACAAGTGGTAACGGTGCCAGAAAATAGCTTCTGACTTGTTGTTAACGTCGGAGAACGTGCGTGAGTGCCATAAAATACTTTGATGGAGCTTGACGTGGAGGTAAAGACTAAAGCAAGCAAACATGCAACAGATCTAGATGCAAACGGTGTTTCAATGTTTATAAACAAGGCATACGGATCATACTTTCACTAGTGAACACTCTCTCATATAAATATCCTCTCGTCATGATACTACTCTTAACTACTCTCCGGTTGGAAACTCTAATCCAAGATAGGGCTATAACAGCACACCTCAAAGTCCGCCTTCCCCAATCTAGATAACCCCACACTGTAACCTTGAGCACTAGATGGTTCCAACAAACACCACAATTTCATAGAGACATGCAAATCCAAATATAACTCATAACAAATATTCAATCTAGCCAAAGTGCCACACACGGTATGCCCGCTGTCACTTTCACACACGTGGGGAAAAGCATAGATCTATTAAAGCACAAAGAGTATTTATGTAGACTCAAGCCTAAGTGCCACCATGGAATGCACGCTGTCACTTTCACACACATGGGGAGAGCAGAGATCTAATGAAGCACTTGAGTACCAAGGTAGATCTTCTTGATTACAAATCTCATGACCACAAGATCATGCATAGAGAGATAGATGAACACATAGCAACCGGTAGAGCCCTTAGCCTCGAGGAAGAACTACTCCCTCCTCAGGATGAGAATTATCAACGTTGATGGAGATGGTGGTGGAGATCGATGGAGATGGCTCCGGGGGCACTTCCCCGTCCCGGCAGGGTGCCGGAACAGAGACTTTCTGTCCCTCGAATCTCCCCTTCGG
Organism: Avena sativa; assembly: GCA_916181665.1. Lineage (NCBI taxonomy): Eukaryota > Viridiplantae > Streptophyta > Magnoliopsida > Poales > Poaceae > Avena > Avena sativa. The sequence continues at coordinate 144,960,757 of OV702283.1, read as the reverse complement.
TGGCGGTGGCACTACAGAGGTTTTCGTGGATTTCTTCTAGATGCCCTAGGGTTTTTGGGTCAGAGGCTTCTTATAGCCACAGAAATCAAGGTCGGTGGGCGTCCAGGGGGCCCACACCCCCTATGGGCGCCTCCCGGGCTTGCCCGCGCCTAGGGGGTGCGGCCACCCTGTGGCCCCCCTCCGGCTCTGCTTCGTGGTTTCGTGTTGCTCCAGGAAAAATAATGACTTTGGCTTTTGTCCCGTCCAATTCTGAGAATATTGATTTTCTGCCTTTCTGGAACCAAAAACAGAAGAAAATAGGCAACTGGCACTGTGGCATATTTTCAATAGGTTAGTTCCAGAAAGTGTATAAAAATACCTCAAAGTGTAGACAAAACATAAGACAAATGATACAAAACAAGCATGGAGCATCAAAATTATAGATACGTTTCCGACGTATCACCTATCATATTAGGCTGCCCTTTCTTAAGAACTATGATACGTCATAAACGTATCTATAATTTTTGATGCTCCATGCTTGTTTTGTACCAACTATCTTATGGTTTGTCTAAACTTTGAGACATTTTTATACATTTTCTGGAACTAACCTATTGACAAGATGCCATAGTGCCAGTTGCCTGTTTTCTGCTGTTTTTGGTTTCAGAAAACCTAGTAAAGAAATATTCTCGGAATTGGATGAAACAAAAGCCAAAGTTCCTATTTTGCTCGACACGACACGGAGTCTGAAGGAGAGACGAAGAGGCGCCGCGAGGCAGCCACACCATACAGTGGCACGGCCAGGGGCATGCCACCAGGTGGTATGGGCCCCTCGGGCATCCACTGACCTTGCCCTTCCGCCTATATAAAGCCCTCGACGCAAAAACCCTAAATCATCCAGCCTCCATCCAGGAAAAGTTCCACAGCGCCACCTACACCGAAGAGGACATTCAGGGGACATAAGTCTCTGTTATGGCACCCTGTCGGGACGGGGAATTTCCCCCGGAGCCATCTCGATCGACTCTACCACCATCTCCATCACCGTTGCTGACTCCCATGATGAGGAGGGAGTAGTTCTCCCTCGAGGATAAGGGATCTACCGGTAGCTATGTGTTCATCTCTCTCTCTCTGCGTGATATTTAGGAGATCATGAGCTTTGTAATCTAGTTGAATAAGTAGATCTACTCTGCTACTCAAGTGCTTTAATTATTGTAAACTCCGGTCATCCCCACGTGTGTGAAGTTGACAGTGTGCACACCGTGTGGCACTTAGGCTAAATATTACAGAAATACTTATCACGAGTTATAATTTGAGTTGGATGTCTTTATGAGTTTGTGGTGTTTGTTGGAACCATCTAGCGCTCGAGGTGGCAATGGGGTTATCTAGATGGGGAATGTGAACTTTGTGGTGTGTTGTTATAGCCCTACATCGTCCAACCGAAGAGTAGTTTAGAGTAGCATAATTAAGAGAGTATATTTATATGAGAGTGTCCACTAGTGAAAGTATGATCCCTAGGCCTTGTTTCTAAGCATTGAAACACCATTTACAATTAGTCCCGCTACTTTTTTTTGCTGCCATATTTATTTTAGATTGCAATTACAACTTATAATCATCCATATCACTTGTATTTCACTATCTCTTCGCTGAATTAGTGCACCTATACACCTGACAAGTGTATTGGGTGTGTTGGGAACACAAGAGACTTCTTGTATCTTGATTGCAGGGTTGTTTGAGAGGGATACCTTTGACCACTTCCTCCCCGAGTTCGATAAACCTTGGGTCATCCACTTAAGGGAAACTTGCTTCTATTCTACAAACTTATGCACTTGGAGGCCCAACACTATCTACAAGAATAGAAGCGTGCGTAGACATCAAGCTTTTTTCTGGCGTCGTTGCCGGGGAGGTAAGGTAAAAGGTACTCACATCCTCTGGCTACTAAGCTATCTTCTAGTACTGTTGCTGGTGTGTGAGTGCTTGAAGTTATTTCCTTTACATTCTACAATTATATCTTTTTGTTTCTCGTTTTTATTTTCACTAGTTAGGCTTAATGGAAAACAAAAAAATTAGAGAGTTTTATAGTTTTTACCTTGAGTTAGGACATGAAGTGTTTGAAGAGAAAATTAAAAAACCTATGGAACTTTATTTGCATGCTAATAGCAATGTTATTAGTACGAATTCTTTGAACACCATTATTGCTAATGCTATGGAAAAGTCTAAGCTTGGGGAAGCTAGTTTTTATGAAAATGATGTTTTTAGTTCCCTGATACTTCGTAAACGTATCTATAATTTTTATTGTTCCATGCTTGTTTAGTATCAACTTTTCTATACTTTGTCTACACTTTGAGGTATTTTTTATACATTTTCTAGGACTAACCTATTAACAAGGTCGTAGCGGCAGCTGCCTGTTTTCTGCTATTTTTGGTTTCAGAAAATCTAGTAAGGAAATATTCTCGGAATTGAACAGGACAAAAGCCAAAGTCAATATTTTACCGGAGAGAACACATAGACCAAAGGGTAGCCGAAGGGGGTCCACAGGATCGCCACACCCTAGGGCCACGCAGCCCAGGGGGCGCGCTGCCACCTGGTGTGGTCCCCTGGCCGGCCTCCTGCCTCGCCTCTTCGCCTATAAAGTCACCCCGATGCAGAAACCCTAAGCACCCGATCAGATCTCCACGAAACAGTCTGTAGATGCCGCCACCATCGTCCCTAGATCAGGGGGATCTGAAGCTCTTTCCGGCACCCTACCGGAGGGGAGAGATCATCCTGGAGGCCTTCTTCATCACCATGCCAGCCTCTGGTATGATGCGTGAGTAGTTCACCCTTGGACTATGGGTCCATACAGTAGCTAGATGGTTGTTTCTCCTCCTTTGTGCTATAATTTTTAGATCTTGTGAGCTCCGTTCTTGATCAAGATCATATATTTGTAATCATACATGTTGTGTTTGCGGGGATCCGATGGATATTGAGATACTATGTCAGATTGATTATTGATTCTTTCATGTCAGATTGATTATTGATTATATCATGTCTGTGTTGTTTGTGATCTTGCATGCTCTCTGTTGCTAATAGCTATCTTGGCCAAGTAGATGCTTGTGACTCCAAGAGGGAGTATTTATGCTCGATAGTGGGTTCATGCCTATAGTAATCTGGGGAAGTGACAGGAATCTCTAAGATTGTAGTGTTGTTTCTACTAGGGAGAAAACAACAATCTTTTGTTCATGTAACAATTGTATTGTTTACTTTACACACATTGCTTAATGCAATTATCCGTTGCTTGCAACTTAATACTGGAAGGGGTTCGGATGATAAACTGAAGGTGGATTATTAGTCATAGATGCAGTTGGATTACGGTCTATGTATATTGTTATAATGCCCAATCAAATTTCATAGGAGTCATGATGACTAGTATATGTTGGAGATATGCCCTAGAGGCAATAATAAATGTGGTTATTATTATATCTTTGTGTTTATGATAAATGTTTACATTCATGCTATAATAGTATTAACAAGGAAACATTGATACTTGTGTGATTTGTAAACTTAATTTGAAGTCCCTAGTATAGCCTCTATACATCACCAGCTTGTTGGTTGATAAATGATTGTGGTTTCCCTATCATGAACATTGAGATGTTATCAACAACAAGATCATATCGTTAGGAGAATGATATGGTGGACATACTCCTATAGATAAGCGTAGCATAAAGATCAAGTCATTTTTATAGTTCAATTGCTATATGCTTTATGATACATAGTAACCTAATTCCTTCGACCATGAGATCATGCATATCACCTTTACCGAATGGATGCTTTGATGACATCAAACACCACACCGTAACTGGGTGGCTATAAAGGTGGCATTGAGTGTTCGGAAAGTATTGGTTGAGACACATGGATCAAGAGTGGGATTTGTCCATCCATATGACGGATAGATATACTCTGGGCCCTCTCGGTGGAATTTCATCCAATTAGCTTGCAAGCATGTGATTGGCTCACAATGGATCACATATCACGGGAACGAGAAAAGAGTACTTATCGGTAACGAGGTTGAACTAGGTATGCAGAGATACCGACGATCATAACCTCGGATAAGTAAACTATCGTGAGACAAACGGAAATTGGTATCGTATGTAAGTGGTTCATTCGATCGCAAAGTAATCGTAGAAATATGTGGGAGCCATATGAATTTCCAGATTCCTCTATTGGTTATTGTTCGGAGAAGTGTCTCGATCATGTCCGCATAATTCACGAACCGTAGGGAGACACACTTAAGGATTCGACGTTGTTTGAGTAGTTATGGTAGTATGAGAAAGAGACCGAATGTTGTTCGGAGTCTCGGATGGGATCCGGGATATCACGAGGTGATCCGGAATGGTCCGGAGAATAAGATTCATATAAGGAAAGTCCCGTTTCGGAGTTCGGGAATGATTCCTGTGTTTTCATCGGGAATGTTCTAGAAGGTTCCGGAATGTCCGGCACTCCGGAGGGGAAGGGGTACATGAATGTGTCATTGCAAGTTGGAATGATTGCATCATGTACTAAGTGTCCTCGCTGTTCCAAATAAAGGATTAAATTGAATCCTAGTTTGAAAAGTCAAATAGCTAGTTTGAAAAGTCAAACGGCTAAAATTGGAAAGAGGAAAAGAGGAGGAAAGGGGAAACCGAGTTGGGGAGGGAATCCCTCCTCCAACCGGCGGCGCCCCCTCCAAGCCGAGTTGGGGAGGGACTCCCCTCCCTCCCCTTGGCCGCCGGCCCCTCCACCTATATAAAGAGGGGCATGGCTCCCTCCTCTAGACACACAAGTCCCTCACCTCAAACCCTAGAAGCTGCAGCCCTCCATAGCCGCCGCCACCCCCTAGGGTTTTGCCCTAGCCGCCGACTTGGGGTCCCCTGAACCCTAGCCGCCGGCTCTAGCCCCTCCTCCTTGGTGTGTCTAAACCCTAGATCGCCGAGGAGCTCTCTCATACTCCACCATACTCGCTCCGGCTTAAGGCGAAGCCCTGCGAGATCTCCCCTCTACTTCCGGTACCACGCCGTTGTGCTGCCGGAATCACGAGGAGAGTACTACAACCTCCGCTGCCTGCTGGAACAAGGGAGAGGAAGGTCTTCATCGAGTACCGAACGTGTGACCGACTGCGGGAGCGCTGCCGGAACGCAGCGCCGGAAGGATCGTCTACGCGATCTTGAGATCGGGAAGAGTACGACTACATCACCCACGAGAATCCGCTCTCGTTAAACACTTTGGAATCTTCGAGGGTAAGTTATTCCATCGACTCGTTGCTACAATCTAGTAGATAGATCTTGGCTTGTTTGTTTGTATGCGATAGAATTTTTTTGTTTTCCATGCTACGAAACCCTACAGTGGTTTCAGAGCCGTGTCTATATGTAGATCTGTTGCACGAGTAGAACACAATGGTCATTATGGGCATTGATGCTTTTATTGTCGATTGCTTCTTGTGTACTTTGCATCTTGCGGTATGTTGGGATGAAGCAGCCCGGGCGAACCTTACATGACATCGTTCATGAGACTTGCTCCACGCTTGACATGCAACTTGTATTGCATAAGTGGCTTTGCGGGTGCCTGTTTCTCCTAGCATAGTTAAGATCCAATTTACAATGGGTGATTAACAATACTAGTATCAATGTTGTGGTTCATGTTCGTAAGTTAGAACGACACTTATCGAAAGCCCCAAAACCACGTAAAATATGCAATGAAAGTAGAGGCGTCTAACTTTGTTTTGCAGGGGTGTGCAGTGATATGATATGGCCATGATTGTGATTATATTTGATGTATGCAATGTTCCTTATTGTAAGTTGGCAACCGGCAGGAGCCATATGGTTGTCTTTAATTTATGTTAAGACCCGCGTGTCTATTCAAAGTAGTTGTAATAGTTGAAGCCGGTGGACGACAACCATGGAGAAGCGTCATTGACCTTGATGCAATGCCGGTGATGATGGAGATCATGTTCGTGCTTGAAGATGGAGATCAGAAGCACAAAGAAGAAAGGCCATATCATATCACATATTATGAATTGCATCTGATGTTAATCCTTTATGCATCTTGTATTGCTTAGTAGACGACGGTAGCATTATAAGATAATCCCTCATGCACATGAATTTCAAGTCATAAAGTGTTCACCCTTAGTTAGCACCGTTGCTAAAGCTTGTTGTTTCGAAGCACCACGTGATGATCGGGTGTGTTAAATTCTACAAGTGTATACAACGTGAGCAAGCCAGATTTGATCATGCGGAAACTAAGGTTTGATCTTGACGAGCCTAGCATGTACAGACATGGTCTCGGAACACGGATCACCGAAAGGTAAAGCATGAATCATATAGTAGATATGATGAACATGACGATTGTTCTCCATTGAAACTATATCAACTCTCGTGATGATCGGTGTTGATGTAGTGGATTTGGTTCGTGTGATCACTAAAACAATGTGAGGGATGTTGTTTTGAGTGGGAGTTCACCTAGATTAACTTTATTATTAATTTGAACTCAATTTGTCATAAACTTAGTATAAACTATTGCAAATATGTTGTAGATCAATGGCAGCCCCTACCATCAATTTTAATGCGTTCCTAGAGAAAGAAAAGTTGAAAAACAATGGAAGCAACTTCGCGGATTGGTTCCGCAATTTGAGGATTGTCCTCACAGCTGGTAATTTGACCTATGTGCTGGATGCACCGCTAGGTGACCCACCTGCAGCTGATGCTTCTGATGAAGTAAAGAATGTTTACCTCGCTCGGAAGAATCAGTACTCCATAGTTCAGTGTGCTATATTGTATGGTTTGGAATCGGAGCTTCAGAAAAGGTTTGAGAATTCAGACCCATATGATATTGTCGAGGATCTCAAATTGATCTTTGAGACTCATGCGGCAATTGAAAGTTATGAGGCTTCTGAAAAGTTCTTTAACTGCAAGATGGAAGAGGGAAGCTCCGTCAGTGAGCATGTGCTTAAGATGTCTGGGCACGCAAACAAACTTCAAAGCTTGGGTATAGTGATTCCTAATGCTTTGGGGATTTACCGTGTCCTCCAATCACTACCACCAAGTTACAAGAACTTTGTGATGAACTACAACATGCAGAACATGAACAAGCAGTTGCCAGAACTGTTTGCTATGTTAAAGTCTGCAGAAGTGGAGATCAAGAAAGAGCACCAAGTGTTGTTGGTCAATAAGACCACCAAATTTAAGAAAGGCAAGTCTAAGCAGAAGGGACACTTCAAGAAGTGTGGTAAGAAAGTTACCACGCCGGCGAAGAAAACCAAGGCTGGACCTAAGCCTGAAACTGAGTGCTTTTACTGCAAGGGAGAAGGTCACTGGAAGCGGAATTGCCCAAAGTACTTGGCGGATCTGAAGAACGGCAACATCAAGAAGAAAGGTATATCTGATATACATGTTATTGATGTGTATCTCACTAGTACTCGTAGTAGTGCCTGGGTATTTGATACTGGTTCGGTTGCTCATATTTGTAACTCGAAACAGGTGCTGCAGAATAAACGGAAGCTAGCGAAGAACGAGGTGACGATGCGCGTGGGAAACGGATCAAAGGTTGATGTGATCGCGGTCGGCACGCTACCCCTTCATCTACCATCAGGATTAGTTTTATACTTAAATAATTGTTATTTGGTGCCTGTGTTGAGCATGAACATTATATCGGGATCTTGTTTATTGCGAGACGGTTACTTGTTTAAGTCCGAGAATAATGGTTGTTCGATTTATATGAGTAATATGTTTTATGCACATGCACCTTTGATAGATGGTCTATTCTTATTGAATCTCGATAGTGGAAATACACATATCAACAACATTGAGGCTAAACGTTTGAAATCAAGCGATAATTCGACCTATATGTGGCACTGTCGTCTTGGTCACATTGGAGTGAAACGTATGAAGAAACTCCATTCCGATGGACTTATTGAATCACTTGATTTTGAATAACTTGAAAGATGCGAAGCATGTCTGATGGGAAAAATGACTAAGACTCCATTTTCTGGTATGATGGAGCGAGCTACAGACTTATTGGAAATCATACATACCGATGTGTGTGGCCCGATGAGTGTAGCATCGCGCGGTGATTATCGTTATGTTCTTACCTTCACGGATGACTTGAGTAGATATGGGTATATCTATTTCATGAAACATAAGTCCGAAACTTTCGAGAAGTTTAAGGAGTTTCAAAGTGAGGTAGAGAATCAACGTAACAAGAAGATTAAATTTCTGCGTTCTGATCGTGGAGGTGAATATCTAAGTTACGAGTTTGGCGAGCATTTGAAGAAATGCGGAATACTTTCACAATTGACACCGCCGGGAACACCACAGCGTAATGGTGTGTCCGAATGTCGTAATCGAACTCTCTTAGATATGGTTCGTTCTATGATGTCACTTGAAGATTTACCGCTATCATTTTGGGGTTATGCATTAGAAACAGCCGGATTCACTTTAAATAGGGCACCATCTAAATCCGTTGAAACGACACCGTATGAATTATGGTTTGGGAAGAAACCTAAATTGTCGTTCCTTAAAGTTTGGGGTTGCGAAGCCTATGTAAAGAAGTTACAGCCGGACAAGCTTGAACCCAAAGCGGAAAAATGCGTCTTCATAGGATACCCGAAGGAAACTATTGGGTATACCTTCTATCATAGATCCGAAGGCAAAATCTTCGTTGCCAAGAATGGATCCTTTCTAGAGAAGGAATTTCTCTCGAAAGAAGTGACTGGAAGGAAAGTAGAACTCGACGAGGTTGTCGAACCTTCTCTCGAAATTGCGAGTAGCGCAGCACCGGAAGAAGTTCCTGTGGTGCCTGCACCAATAAGAGAGGAAGCTAATGATGGTGATCATGAAACTTCGGTTGAAGTTGCTACAGAGCCTCAGAGGTCAACGAGAACTCGTACCACTCCAGATTGGTATGATCCCGTTATGAGTGTCATGTTGGTGGATAACACCGATGACCCCGAGACATATGAGGAAGCAATGATGAGCCCAGATTCCAATAAATGGCAAGAATCCATGAAATCCAAGATTGGATCCATGTATGAAAACCATGTATGGACTTTGGTGGACTTACCGGATGGCCGGAAGGCTGTCGAGAACAAATGGATCTTCAAGAAGAAAACAGATGCTGATGGTAATGTTACTGTCTATAAAGCTCGACTTGTCGCAAAAGGGTTTTGACAAATTCAAGGAGTTGACTACGATGAGACTTTCTCACCAGTAGCGAAGCTAAAGTCTGTGAGGATTATGTTAGCAATTGCTGCATATTATGATTATGAGATATGGCAGATGGATGTCAAAACAGCATTCCTCAATGGAGACATTGATGAAGAGTTGTATATGATGCAACCCAAAGGTTTTGTCGATCCTAAAGATGCTAACAAGGTATGAAAACTTCAACGGTCCATCTATGGATTGAAGCAAGCATCCCGAAGTTGGAATCAATGTTTTGATAAGGTGATCAAAAGTTTTGGTTTTATACAAACTTATGGAGAAGCTTGTATTTACAAGAAAGTGAGTGGGAGCTCTGTAGCATTCTTAATACTATATGTGGATGACATATTGTTGATTGGGAATGATGTAGACCTTCTTAATAGTGTCAAGGAATATTTGAATAATAGTTTTTCAATGAAGGATCTTGGCGAAGCAGCTTACATATTAGGTATAAAGATTTATAGAGATAGATCGAAACGCCAAATATCATTGTCACAGAGTACATATTTGGACAAAGTTCTAAAGAGGTTTGGAATGGAAGATAGCAAGAAATGGTTCTTGCCCATGTTGCCCAATACGACCTTGAGTAAAACTCAAAGTCCGACATCGGCAGAAGATAGAGAAAGGATGAGTAAGACTCCCTATGCCTCAGCCATAGGATCTCTAATGTATGCCATGCTATGTACTAGACCCGACATTGCATATGCTGTTAGTTTAACTAGCAGATATCAAAGTGATCCAGGAGTGGATCATTGGACAGCGGTCAAAAACATCCTTAAGTACTTGAGAAGAACTAAGGATATGGTTCTTTCTTATGGAGGTGGTGAACAGCTCGTTGTTAATGGTTACACCGATGCTAGTTGGAACACCGATCCGGATGATTCTAAATCACAATCTGGATACGTATTTATTTTGAATGGTGCAGCAGTTAGCTGGAGGAGTGCAAAGCAAAGCGTTGTGGCGAGATCTTCAACTGAATCGGAATACATGGCTGCTTCGGAGGCTTCACAAGAAGCGATATGGATGAAAGAGTTCATTACAGAGCTGGGTGTGGTTCCTAGTGCGCTGGACCCAATGTCTATCTACTGTGATAACATGGGCGCCATAGCCAATGCGCAAGAACCAATGTCACACAAGAAGCTGAAGCATATCAAGCTACGTTTTCACGCTATTCGAGAACATATTCAAGATGGGGATATAAAGATTTGCAAAGTACACACAGATCTGAATGTGGCGGATCCGTTGACTAAACCTCTCCCGAGGGCAAAACATGACCAGCACCAAACTGCCATGGGTGTTCGGTATATTACCATGTAATCTAGATTAGATGACTCTAGTGCAAGTGGGAGACTGTTGGAGATATGCCCTAGAGGCAATAATAAATGTGGTTATTATTATATCTTTGTGTTTATGATAAATGTTTACATTCATGCTATAATAGTATTAACAAGGAAACATTGATACTTGTGTGATTTGTAAACTTAATTTGAAGTCCCTAATATAGCCTCTATACATCACTAGCTTGTTGGTTGATAAATGATTGTGGTTTCCCTATCATGAACATTGAGATGTTATCAACAACAAGATCATATCGTTAGGAGAATGATATGGTGGACATACTCCTATAGATAAGCGTAGCATAAAGATCAAGTCATTTTAATAGTTCAATTGCTATATGCTTTATGATACATAGTAACCTAATTCCTTCGACCATGAGATCATGCATATCACCTTTACCGGATGGATGCTTTGATGACATCAAACACCACACCGTAACTGGGTGGCTATAAAGGTGGCATTGAGTGTTCGGAAAGTATTGGTTGAGACACATGGATCAAGAGTGGGATTTGTCCATCCATATGACGGATAGATATACTCTGGGCCCTCTCGGTGGAATGTCATCCAATTAGCTTGCAAGCATGTGACTGGCTCACAAGGGATCACATATCACGGGAACGAGAAAAGAGTACTTATCGGTAACGAGGTTGAACTAGGTATGTAGAGATACCGACGATCATAACCTCGGATAAGTAAACTATCGTGAGACAAAGGGAAATTGGTATCGTATGTAAGTGGTTCATTCGATCCCAAAGTAATCGTAGAAATATGTGGGAGCCATATGAATTTACAGATTCCTCTATTGGTTATTGTTCGGAGAAGTGTCTCGATCATGTCCGCATAATTCACGAACCGTAGGGAGACACACTTAAGGATTCGACGTTGTTTGAGTAGTTATGGTAGTATGAGAAAGAGACCGAATGTTGTTCGGAGTCTCGGATGGGATCCGGGATATCACGAGGTGATACGGAATGGTCCGGAGAATAAGATTCATATAAGGAAAGTCCCGTTTCGGAGTTCGGGAATGATTCCGGTGTTTTCATCTGGAATGTTCTAGAAGGTTCCGGAATGTCCGGCACTCCGGAGGGGAAGGGGTACATGAATGTGTCATTGCAAGTTGGAATGATTTCATCATGTACTAAGTGTCCTCGCTGTTCCAAATAAAGGATTAAATTGAATCCTAGTTTGAAAAGTCAAATAGCTAGTTTGAAAAGTCAAACGGCTAAAATTGGAAAGAGGAAAAGAAGAGGAAAGGGGAAACCGAGTTGGGGAGGGAATCCCTCCTCCAACCGGCGGCGCCCCCTCCAAGCCGAGTTGGGGAGGGACTCCCCTCCCTCCCCTTGGCCGCCGGCCCCTCCACCTATATAAGGAGGGGCAGGGCTCCCTCCTCTAGACACACAAGTCCCTCACCTCAAACCCTAGAAGTTGCAGCCCTCCATAGCCGCCGCCACCCCCTAGGGTTTTGCCCTAGCCGCCGACTTGGGGTCCCCTGAACCCTAGCCGCCGGCTCTAGCCCCTCCTCCTTGGTGTGTCTAAACCCTAGATCGCCGAGGAGCTCTCTCATACTCCACCATACTCACTCCGGCTTAAAGCGAAGCCCTGCGAGATCTCCCCTCTACTTCCGGTACCACGCCGTTGTGCTGCCGGAATCACGAGGAGAGTGCTACAACCTCCGCTGCCTGCTGGAACAAAGGAGAGGAAGGTCTTCGTCGAGTATCGAACGTGTGACCGACTGCTGGAGCGCTGCCGGAATGCAGCGCCGGAAGGATCGTCTACGCGATCTTGAGATCGGGAAGAGTACGACTACATCACCCACGAGAATCCGCTCTCGTTAAACACTTTGGAATCTTCGAGGGTAAGTTATTCCATCGACTCGTTGCTACAGTCTAGTAGATAGATCTTGGCTTGTTTGTTTGTATGCGATAGAATTTTTTTGTTTTCCATGCTATGAAACCCTACAGTATATGCATTGTTATGCTTGCTCAATTTGTCAATTGCCCCGTTGTAATTTGTTCACCCAGCATATTATTTATCCTAAGGGAACACCTCTAATGAACCGTGGACCCCGGTCCAATCTTTATCATTGATACATCATCCATTATTACTGTTTACTTTCTACAAGCAACTATTACCTTCCACACTATACGTTTAATCCTTTGTTTTTAGCAAACCAGTGAGATTGAGAACCTCACTGTAAGTTGGGCAAAGTCTTAAGTTTGTGTTGTGTAGGATTCCAAGTTGTTAGCAACAACTTGGAGTTGTTTCCTTGCTCCTACTGGTTCGATAACCTTGGTTTCATAACTAAGGGAAAACTTTCTGCTCTGTTCATCACACCTTGCTCTTGGGGTTTCCCGACGAGGCTCTATAGTGATCTAAGCCCATCATTCCCCAGCTTTAGAGGAGAAAATTTGTTATGATGATACTGAACCTCCAATATGGTATGATTACAATGATGAATATGATATTTTTAGTCCACGTATTATTGAGGAGAAAATTAATTATAATTACAATATTCCTCCTATATTTGATCATTATAGTGATGATAATGATAATGATAGCTATTTTGTTGAATTTGCTCCCACTACAATTAATAAGAATGACTATTTTTATGTGGAGAGTAATAATTATTATATGCATGTGGCTCATGATAAGAATGTTTTATGTGATAGTTATATTGTTAATTTTATTCATGATGCTACTGAAAGTTATTATAAGAGAGGGAAACATGGTTTTATGTATCTCAACAATATTAAGTTTCCCCTCTTTATGTTGAAAATTTTGAAGTTGCATTTGTTTTGCTTTCCTATGCTTGTTGCTTTGTGCTTCCATGACTTGTTTATTTACAAGATCATTTTTCATAGGAAGTGGGTTAGACTTAAATTTGTTTTATATTTGCTTCTTGATGCTCACTTTTACTTCAATTCATATTTCTTATGTGAGCATGATTGAAATTATCATGCCTATCTTAAAGGCGTTAAAGAAAAGTACTCTTGGAAGATAACCCAAATTATTTTTATTTCAGTAAGTTTTTCTTTTGTTGAGTCTTGGAAGTTATTTCCTTTGTAATAACCCATCCTTATCTTTTTTGTGTGGTTTTTGTACCAAGAATAGCCTCTAATGAGAGAGAAGTAAGATTTGGGGAAGTTGTTGTCCCAAGACAGATTTTTGTGCTTCACTGTAAAAATTCGTGAACAATCCCTGTATGTCGGATTGAGCTGTAATTTTATGAGAATATGCCCCAGGTTATTATACAACTTTCGTTAGTTTAACACTTTTCGATTTGAGCAACACAAGGTATTCTAAAAAATCGGTTTTATCTGCTGGTCTGTTTTGACAGATTTCTGCCATTATTTGCATTTGACTCTTAATCGGTTTCTTTTGAGTTCTCTTTGATCACTTGAGCTCTAAAATAAGTTTCTAAAATAGCTTGTGTTTTAATGGAAGTTTTACTTGTGTTGAAACTAAATCCAAAGGCTTATTATCTTGAATACACTAATGTTGCTAATGAAGATTGTGGGAAGTTTTCTACGAAGGAAATTTTCAAGTGTAGGGGAAGAATGATGTGATAAGATGAAGAATGGACAAAATATCAAGCTTGGGGATGCCATCCGTGTCACCCCAAGAAATATTCAAGAGGTACAAGCGTCAAATCTTGGGGATGCCCAAGGCATCCCCTTCTTCATCAATAAAAAATCTCAGGTCTTCATTCTAGACACTATATTTTTATTGCTTCATGCACTATTGTGTTGTTCTTGGAGAGTATTTGTTTTTGTTTTTAGTTTTATTTTTTTTGGTTTTCTGCAGTAAGTTGGTTGGATCATAGACCATTTCATTTGGAGAGATACACGCTCCGTTCTTCATTGTTTAGAACACTCTAGTTTTCACTCTTATTGTTCTGTGAGTGTTCTCTTTTGCTAGCAATGCGTTTAGCTTTAGTTTTATCATGCTTTATGCTTAGAAAATTTTAGTTCTTCTTTGTAAATTTGTGAGACAAGCTCACTGGTATTTATTGATTATTATCTTTGTGAGTTGTTTCAAATAAGTCGATTGGTGTTGGAAGAGAGTAGGAAATTTCATGCTTATAGTGGTACAAAAGGAAGCTTGTTTTGACTGTGGCTTATAATTTATCATGTCATGTTAGATGTTGCTTTGAAAATATGATTAGTGATTATTGCTATAGCATGACTTGTTCCAAACAATTGAGATTGCTTAATGTGCCTTGAAAGAATCATGCGTTGTTTTAGCATACAAAAGCATATTATTGTTGTATTCTCCTTTGACGCTTTATTTGGGTTGACTTGGCACATGCTTACACCATGTTAATACTATGAACCAGTCACCTTATCCTCTATGATCATTTAGTTTTTGAATTCTGATATCACTTTATGCTTTAATTAATAATGTTTTGTCGCTTTGCATGATTATGGCCATTATTTCTCTCTTAGTTGGTTGCTCCCAGTCTTTTGCTAGCCTCCACCTGTACTGAGTATGAGCTCTACTCGTGCATCCAACTCCCAAGAAACCAAGTTATTCCAAAGAGTCCACTATGAACTCCTATGCATGGTGTGCTACACCATTCCAAGTATATTCGTGTGTTTATCTATCTTCCAAATTAAACTTTTGTTATGTGAAAATTATTGATTAAAGCTCTCACAAACTTTATGGCACACTTTATTTTCTTGCACTTAATAAAATTTAACCATTGTGCCCATCTATGTTGCTTATATGCTTGCAAATTATAAGTTGTGAGTTAGGAGAACGATGTTGTCATGGGGAATGCTTTCGACATTGCACTTATTCTATTCAGTTGATATCATGTTCTTTTGTTTATGGATCCCGGCGGTGTGAAATAAAAGAGGAACTTGTAAGCTCATGGAGTTTTTATATGTGTTAGAGAAACGCCTGGGCAGCTAGCTTAAGCCATGCCTAATCATGGTGGAAACTTACAGTGTAACCATAATGAGCATTATGTGAAGCATCCTCAATAAAAACCTATGAAAATAGCAAATAAAAAGATCGCTGAGATGCTCATTGTTTGTTGCCTTGTCATTTTGATATGGGATAGCTCCTGTGTCATGGGGAAAGGGGTACCCCATTGGTGGTTCTCTATACACATATACTTAGAATGACAAGAACTTGCTTGTGACCAAAGTTGAGTAGCATGAGGTTCGGTACTCGTACGCAAGGGGCATGAAATTTTCAACTTATGATCCGTCAAGCATATACTCATATTTGTGTCACTTTAACCTTAATCACTTCAAGATGCTTATGATAGGGGGAATGAGAGCTCAAAGCTAGTAAGTACCATAATTTTTGGAAGCTCTTTATGAAACTTGAAATCCCTACTTCCCTCTATGAAGGGCCTTTCTTTTTACTTTTTGTTGAGTCTCCATATTCTATCTTTATGCACCAATTAAGAGAGCATAGTTGTCATTGTTAGTTTAGTGTGCATTGTCCCAAAACTTATTGATTGATTCATAATGTTGGTATTGCTTGTTCTTAAATTATTTGTATCTAGTCACCCTTATGAACTTTGAAGGTGTCCTATGCATTTATGTTTTGCTATTACATGAAGGACAAGCTGAATACCACTCATGCTATGTTTTCTATATGTGAAACAAACAAATTTCTTTCAAAGCATTATTCATGATCTTTTTATGTGTTGCCTTTCATGTTGCAACATAGTTGCTATGTCTTATTGTGAGAAATATATCTTTCATGCTCATGTTTAGAGTACTATGATCCCAACTATAAATGCTTTACAATATTTTGATCAAGATTGTGATGGTGCATGTCACCTCAAAAATTATTCTTTTTATCACTTACCTACTCGAGGACGAGAAGGAGTTAAGCTTGGGGATGCTTGATACGTCGTAAACGTATATATAATATTTGATGCTCCATGCTTGTTTTGTACCAACTATCTTATGTTTTGTCTACACTTTGAGACATGTTTATACATTTTCTAGACCTATTGACAAGATGCCACAGTGCCAGTTGCATGTTTTCTGCTGTTTTTGGTTTCAAAAAAGCTAGTAAAGAAATATTCTCGGAATTGGACGAAACAAAATCCAAAGTTCCTATTTTGCCCGACACGACACAGAGTCCGAAGGAGAGACGAAGAGACGCCACGAGGCAGACACACCAGACGGTGGCACGGCCATGGGCATGCCACCAGGTGGTGTGGTCCCCTCGGGTGTCCATCGACCTTGCCCTTCCCCCTATATAAATCCATCGACGCAAAAACCCTAAATCATCTAGCCTCCATCCACAAAAAGTTCCGCAGCACCGCCACCACTGAAGAGAAAGATTCGGGGGACAGAAGCCTCTGTTTCGGCACCCTGCCGGGACAGGGAATTGCACCCCGGATCCATCTCCATCGAATCCACCGCCATCTCCATCACCGTTGCTGACTCCCATGATGAGGAGGGAGTAGTTCTGCCTCGAGTCTAAGGGCTCTACCGGTAGCTATGTGTTAATCTCTATCTATGCGTGATGTTTATAATATCATGAGCTTTGTAATCTAGTTGAATAAGTAGATCTACTCGGCTACTCAAGTGCTTTAATTATTGTAATCTCCGGTTATCCCCACGTGTGTGAAGTTGACAGTGTGCACAGTGTGTGGTACTTAGGCTAAAGATTACAGAAATACTTATCACGAGTTATAATTTGAGTTGAATATCTCTATGAGTTTGTGGTGTTTGTTGGAACCATATAGCACTCGAGGTGACAATGGGGTTATCTAGATGGGTAATGTGAACTTTGAGGTGTGCTGTTATAGCCCTACATCGTCCAACCAGAGAGTAGTTCAGAGTAGCATAATGAGGAGAAGATATTTACATGAGAGTTTCCACTAGTGAAAGTATGATCCCTAGGTCTTATTTCTAAGCATTGAAACACCATTTATAATCAGTCCTGCTACTTGTTTGTTTTCTGCCATATTTATTTCAGATTGCAATTACCACTTATAATCATCCATATCACTTGTATTTTACTATCTCTTCGCCGAACTAGGGCACCTATACACCTGAAAAGTGTATTGGGTGTGTTGGGGACACAAGAGACTTCTTGTATCTTGATTGCAGGGTTGTTTGAGAGGGATACCTTTGACCACTTCCTCCCTGAGTTCGATAAACCTTGGGTGATCCACTTAAGGGAAACTTGCTGCTATTCTACAAACCTCTGCACTTGGAGGCCCAACACTGTCTACAAGAATAGAAGCATGCGTAGACATCAAACTATTAAGGCTCTAATTAATTTGCATGAAGGGAACGTGAAGCTCGAATTGCCTTCGTGGGATCCTTTTGTTATTCATTTTCCCATGAAAAAGAAATCAAAGCAAGATGAGAAGGAGGCCATCACTTTGAAGTCCAATTATTTTGGAGTGGGTGTTCCACTCATCTGGCCAAAGTGAGCAACATCAGGGTTAAGCTATTAACCATAAAAGACCGTTGCATGGGAGGCAACCAATGTGAAATAAAGGTTTGAGTAAATTTTTTATGTTTTAGTTTAAATTTTATGTTGAATAAAGAGTGCTAGAAAACTCCAGTGAGAAGGAGAGATTTAGCGGTACTAAAAATTCCTGTTTTATAAATGCCAAAGTTGGTCGATAATTTAGTCTGTCATTTTTCTGCCAAAACAAGGTGTTTTGCTAAGTTTCATTCTAAAAAGTAATTCTTGAAGAAATAGATTTTTTTGATGTATACAGAAGATTTAACGACCAACTATACGGCGGGAATAAATATTCCAGCCATATAGTTCTGGCCGTATAGTTATTTGAGCCATCGACAATTTTTCATCTACAGATACAGAAGGTTTAACGACCAACTATACGGCGAGAAATTTATTCTGGCCATATAGTTCCGGCCGAATAGATACAGCCGCCAGGAAAGAAACCCTAGAAACCCTAATTTTTTACCGTCATACCAACTATACGGCGGAAACAAGTTTTCCGGCCATATAGTCGCGTCCGACCACTTAAACACACAGGAAGGTACCGAAAACATTGTAGGGGTTCGTAGCATGGAAAACAAAAAAATTCTACCACATAAACACACATAAGCCAAGATCAATCTACTAGATTGTAGCAACAAGTCGATTAGAGTACTCACCCTCGAAGATTCCAAAGCGGTTAACGAGAGCAGATTCTCGTGGGTGATGTAGTCGTACACTTGCCGATCTCAAGGTCTCGTAGATGATCCTTCCGGCACTGTGTTCTGAAAGCGCTTCCGCAATCGACCACACGTTCGGTACTCGATGAAGTTCTTCCTCTCCCTTGTTCCAGCAGGCAGCAGAGGTTGTAGTTATCTCCTCGTGATTCCGGCAGCACGACGGTGTGGTGTCGGAAGTAGAGGGAGGATCCCGCAGGGCTTCGCCTAAGCCAGAGCGGGTTATGGTGGAGTATTAGGGTTTCCCCGGCGATCTAGGGTTTAGAAGCAGGAGAGGAGGAGGTGGAGCCGGCGGCGACTAGGGCACGGCGAGCCGACGGCGGTGGCAACAGGAGGCGACGGCGTGGGATTGGGTGGTGGTGGTGTTGTGTGGAGGGGCAGCCCCCTCCCCTCTATTTATGAGAGGGGGGTGTAACATCCCAAAAATCATGATTTCAAAGTTTGCATATCATTCATGCATTCATAATCATTTTACGATCATTTTCAAATGAGATTTCAAAAACAGAAGCATTTATTGGTTTATTATTTTATGTAAGGAAGGCAATGGACCTATTGCTACTCTCTGCTATGAGAACACTTGATTTAATTAGAAAAAGGTTTGGATTGAGTTTTGTTTGTTGTTTCCAAAGCTTGGTCAAAAATTT
This sequence comes from Avena sativa, assembly GCA_916181665.1. Classification (NCBI taxonomy): domain Eukaryota; kingdom Viridiplantae; phylum Streptophyta; class Magnoliopsida; order Poales; family Poaceae; genus Avena; species Avena sativa. The sequence continues at coordinate 144,941,422 of OV702283.1, read as the reverse complement.
CAAAACAAAATATAAATTCAAACTATTCATATACCCATTAAGGAATAAAGAACTAAGGCATGTTTTTCTGTTAAATTCAAGGGGGCAGAGTACTCAGAATGAAACATCAATGTTTTATACCCAAATATATACATGGCCCACTTTACAAAAATCCAGAAAGGATTTGAATTCAAAACACATTTGAAATCATTTGAAAAGATTCCTGGAAAATCAATCAGAAAAATAAAAAGATAAAAGAATGAGGAAAGGGCCGGCGCCACCAAACATGCCCAGCAGCAGAACCAGCCCACGAGCCACCCGGGAATCTTCCCCTCTACTCTCTATTTCTCACTCTGCCCACGCGCACCCACTCACTGACGCCCTGGCCCCACCGCCACATCCGCGTCGTCATCAATCCCGCGCCGGAGGAACTACTCCTCTCTGTCGTTTCTTCCCCGAATCAAATCTGTTTGATTGCTCTTGATTTCCGGAGTAATTCCTCCTCCTCGCTTGGCTACTTAAACCCCTCCCCACTCCGCTCCTTTCCCCTCACTCACCAACCCCAGAGCGCCGCTAGGCTGTCCACAATTGAGCTCGCGCCGCCGTAGTACCGAGCGTCTCCGGCGGTAAATTCCGGTGAGCACTCCCCGCCCCTTGCCTTCTAGTCTTGCCAGTATGATCACTGCAACCTTGCGCATCTTCTAACACCATTGGTGTGTTCTAGGACCATCCAGAACCTCGCCAACGTCAATGACTGCACGTGCCCGACGAAGCCATCAACTCCGACGAGCTCCCTTGGTTAGTACTGACCGCGCCTCCCCCTCTCGTTCATGCTCACACACTCGCCTCGGCTGCACGCATCTAACGCAACCTTTCTCATGCCTTAGCATGACCTGTAGCGTCACCACCGTCTTCAGCAGTACACGCCCGACGACAGAAGCGACTCCGGCGAGCAATCCCTGACGACCTCGTGCGCCCCTTCGCGAACGAAGACCACCTCGAGCACCAGCGTCATCACGCGAACTCGTTGAGCTATTCCACTGCCTTCTTTGCTTCCTGTATCGCCGGCAGCATCAAGGCCCGAGCGCGCCGCCGCCAGCCACCGTCGCAGCGTCGCCCGTTTTAGGTCTGTTAGATCTGGACCGATAGATCTAGATCCAACGGATTTGATAGATGACTTAAGCGAAGCGGTATTTTTAGATCCGAGCCGTGCGATGCACTTTTAATCTGACGATCCAGAGAGCCTGATCCGTGCGAACCGGTACCGTCCAATCAGAAGCTGCCGCGTGGCTAGGGTTTAGATTTAAAATCTGAATTTAGATCTATTAGATGTTCAAACTTGCAAAATTCATAACTTTTGATCCACACGTCCAAATTTTGCAAATTTTATATCAATGGAATCAGCATAAAGAGTAATTTCCAACCATGCACTTTGTTTAATGAATTGCTTCTGTAAACTTAGTTGTTTTTGCAGAGACATTTGTAAGCTTATTTTGTGTATAAAAATTAGTTGGAAAATGTTTTAAAGGCCAAATAAATCTTATTTGATGTATAAATGTTTAGTTTATAAATCAGTACTGTTTTACTTGCCTTGTTTGGTTTATAAAAATCATCACATGGCATTTACATGCATTCATATATTTTTGTTTGCTTATTCTGGAATGTGAATTTGGTGCTATCATTTTATATGTAGATTTTGGTGTTAGTGGTGATTGTGACTGTGAGGATTGTTTTACTCCCCCAACTACCAAGGCAAGTGGTGCTTCATATTTTTGTCCCAATATTTTGACTATGCATTAGAAATATTTTGTATAGGGCTTGCATGAATATTTTTGCTAAGTATCTATATGCTATGCTTGGGAAATCCTAGTAGTTGTAGAATTGTTAGAATTTTCTCTAAGTTAAGATACTTTCTATTGCCATGCTTAGCCTAGCTATTAGCAACCAAGGGTGAAATATATACATGCTATGGAAAAATATTGTAAGTCTTTGACTTATGTTTTTGCTTAATAAAACAACTAAGTGAATGAAACACCTGGGTGGATTGGTAATTGCTTGGTGGTTTTTGGTTGAGTGGTTACCAGGGCCCATTTTATAATGGTCTACCCTGTGTATCTCACTTGTGGAATGCCACCCAGAAAAAATTGATTTGAGATGCCATATGTTAAGAAGCTTCTAGTGCAGCCACATGGCATTATTGGCTCTGCCTGGATCATATAGGTTGCAATAACTTAGCCATTTGGACAGTTGGTGGTAGTGGGTGATAGGTTGGAACGCGTCCATTTGGTCTAAGGGAAGGCTTCTGAAAGGTCCTGTCTTGGTGAAAATCAAGTCTTGTGGGGAAAGTGCACCACCTCTTTAGAAGGAAGCAACTAAGTACTCAGTTGTGTCCCCGGTAATGGACAACATGAGCATCAAGACATGGAAGCTATCAAGAATCTCCTCATCCCAATTTTATAAAGATAAAAACTTGTGGTTGAACAAGGGTGAAGGTTCACCAATTTCTATTGGTGGTTCCTTGGGAGTTTTTGTCAAACAAAATCTTAGTGTTTTCAACTGATAGGTAAAACCTATTTTGAGCAAAGAAAGCCTAAGCTACACTTAGCCAAATTCATGTAGTAACTAGATATTCTACTAAGGTATCACTTGCCAATACTATTTCAACGTATTGACCCACTGTGGCTGTAACTTGTGATGTTGCATGTTACTCTGATGAGGATTAGGGGTTATGAGTCTACACTCAACATGCTTTCCTGTGGCACATGAAGATGAAAACTTTTATTTATATTGTTAAGTTAAACTCTTGTACTAGCCTATGTCTATGGAGTTGTAAAAGACTATGTTATCTCTGGAATGACGATGTAATAATGACCTTTGTTTCTGTGTACTTCATCTTAAACTGTGGATGCATTTGATCTAGGGACTAGCATTGCAATCACAGGGACCTTTACCTTATAAAGGTGGGGTCTTACAGAGGGGCGGCTAGGGAGAGGGGAGTTTGAATCCTTCCCCAACTCCCTCTCCTTCTAGGCTTGTAGTGGAGGGAGAGAAGGATTGTCTTCTTCCTTCACTAGGAAACATTATCCCAGTTTGACTTTTCAAACCTGCCTTTTGAATTTCAATTTTGGAGTTCGTATTAACTCTTTATTTGCATAGCCCTTTGACCTAGGACGTGATGAAACCATTCAACTTAGTCATGAAACATTCATGCACCCTTCCCCTTCCGGTCCGGCGAACCTTCTAGACCCTTCTAGATCATTCCGGTGAAAACACCGGAATCATTCCTGAACTCCTGAATTGGACTTTCCTTATATGAATTTTATTCTCTAGACCATTCCAGATCTCCTCATGATATCCCGGATCCCATCTGAGAGTCCGAACAACATTCGGTCTCCCTACTTACATTCCATATCTACTAAACAACATTGAATCATTAAGTGTGTCTCCCTACGGTTCATGAATTATGCAGACATGACCGAGACAATTCTCCGATCAATAACCAATAGAGGAATCTAGAAATTCATATGGTTCCCACATATTTCTACAATGACTTTTCGATCGAATGAACCATTTACATACGATACCAATTTCCCTTTGTCTCACAATATTTTACTTATCCAAGGTCTGATCATCGGTATCTGTGCATACCTAGTTCAACCTCGTTACCGATAAGTACTCTTTTCTCGTTCTCACGATATTCACATGCTTGCAAGCTAATTGGATGACATTCTACCAAGAGGTCCCAGAGTATATCTATCCGTCATATGGATGGACAAATACCACTCTTGATCCATGTTCCTCAACACATACTTTCCGAACACTCAATGCCACCTTTATAGCCACACAGTTATAGTGTGGTGTTTGATGTCATCAAAGCATCCATCCAGTGATGGTGATTAGCATTACCTCATGGTCGAAGGAATTAGGTTACTATGTATCAGAAAGCTTATAGCAAACGAACTATTGAAATGACTTGATATTTATGCTACGCTTATCTATAGGAGTATGTCCATCACACCATTATCCTAATGATATGATCTTGTTGTTAACAACATCTCAATGTTCATGATCCAGAAACCATGATCATCTATTAACCAACAAGCTATTATTATAAAGAGGCTTTACTAGGGACTCTAATTAGTTTAAAAATCACACAAGTATTAATGTTTCTGGTTAATACTATTATATCAAGAATGTAAACATTTATCATAAACACAAACATATAATAATAACTACTTTTATTATTGCCTTATGGGCATATCTCCGACAGTCGCCCACTTGCACTAGAGTCAACTAATCTAGATTACATGGTAATATACTGAACACCCATGGCGGTTTGGTGCTGGTCATGTTTTGCCCTCGGGAGAGGTTTAGTCAATGGATCCGCCATATTCAGACCTGTGTGTACTTTGCAAATCTTTATAGCACCATCTTGGACATGCTCTCGAATAGCGTGAAAACACAGCTTGATATGCTTCAGCTTCTTGTGTGACCTTGGTTCTTGCGCATTGGCTATGGTTCCCATGTTATCACAGTAGATAGACATTGGGTCCAGCGCACTGGGAACCACACCGAGCTATGTAATGAACTCCTTCATCCATATCGCCTCTTGAGAAGCCTCCGAAGCATCTATGTATTCCGATTCAGTTGAAGATCTGGCCACAACACTTTGCTTTGCGCTCCTCCAACTCACTGTTGCACCATTCAAAGTAAATACGTATCCAGATTGAGATTTAGAATCATCCGGATTGGTGTTCCAACTAGCATCGGTGTAACCATTAACAACGATCTGTTCATCACCTCCATAAGAAAGAACCATATCCTTCGTTCTTCTTAAGTACTTAAGGATGTTTTTGACCGTGATACGCCGGAAACGTATCTATAATTTTTGATGTTCCATGCTTGTTTAGTATCTACTTTGCTTTGTTTTGTCTACACTTTGAGGTATTTTTATACACTTTCTAGGACTAACCTATTGACAAGATGCCATAGTGTCAGTTGCTTGTTTCCTACTGTTTTTGGTTTCAGAAAGCTAAAAAATGAATATTCTCGGAATTGGACGGGACAAAAGCCAAAGTTCATATTTTTTCCTAAACGATATGAAAAATCGAAGACGAGATGGAGGAGGACACCAGGGTGTTCACACCGTAGGTGGGCGCGGGCCCACCCTGGCCACGCCCACAGGGGGTGTGGACCCCCTGGCCCTCCATCAACCTTGCTTCCTTCGCCTATAAGAAGCCCCTGACTCAGAAACCCTAAATAATCGACCAGAAAGCCACGAAAAGTTCCACATCGCCGCCGCCACCGAAGGGGAGATTCGGGGGATAGAAAGTCTCTGTTCCGGCACCCTGCCGGGGCAGGGAATTTCCCCTGGAGCCATCTCCATCGATCTCCACCACCATCTCCATCGCCGTTGTTGATTCCCATGATGAGGAGGGAGTAGTTCTTCCTCGAGGCTAAGGGCTCTACCGGTAGCTATGTGTTCATATCTCTCTCTATGTGTGATCATATTGTGGTCATGAGCTTTGCTAATCAAGTGCTTTAATAGATCTCTATCTCTCCCCACGTGTGTGTAAGTGACAACGTGCATACCGTGGTGGCACTTAGGCTAGAGGTTATATAAATACTCATCGTGCTTTAATAGATCGATGCTTTTCCCCACGTGTGTGACAGTGATAGCGTGCGCGCCGTGTGTGGCACTTAAGCTAAATTACATATATATTCATGAGTTATATTTGGAGTTGGATGTATTTATGAAATTGTGGTGTTTGTTGGAACCATCTAGCGCTCAAGGTGACAGTGTGGGGTTATCTAGATTGGGGAAGGCCCTACCATGGATTAGAGTGTCCAACCGGAGAGTAGTTTAGGGTAGAATCATGAAGAGAATATTATTGAGAGTGTTCACTAGTGAAAGTATGATCCCTAGGCCTTGTTTGTAAACATTGAAACACGTTTGCATATAGATCTGTTACATGTTTGCTAGCTGCTATCTTTATTTCAGTTTGCTTTTAGTATTTCCCATGTCAACAACAAGTCAGAAGCTCTTTTCTGGCACCGTTACCACTTGTATTTCACTATCTCTTCTCCAAACTAGTGCACCTATACACCTGACAAGTGTATTAGGTGTGTTGGGGACACAAGAGACTTCTTGTATCTTGATTGCAGGGTTGCTTGAGAGGGATACCTTTGACCACTTCCTCCCTGAGTTCGATAAACCTTGGGTAATACACTTAAGGGAAACTTGTTGTTGTTCTACAAACCTCTGCACTTGGAGGCCCAACAACTATCTACAAGAATAGAAGTGCGTAGACATCAGGCCGCTGTCCAATGATCCACTCCTAGATCACTTTGATATCTTCTAGTTAAACTAACAGCATATGCAATGTCGGGTCTAGTACATAACATGGCATACATGATAGATCCTATGGCTGAGGCATAGGGAGTCTTACTCATTCTTTCTCTATCTTCTACGGTAGCTGGACTATGAGTTTTACTCAAGGTCATATTGAGAAACATGGGCAAGAACCCTTTCTTGCTATCTTCCATTCCAAACCTCTTTATAAGTTTGTCCAAATATGTACTCTGTGACAATGATATTAGGCATCTCGATCTATCTCTGTAAATCTTTATGCCTAATATATAAGCAGCTTTGCCAAGATCCTTCATCGAAAACTATTATTCAAATAATCTTTGACACTATTAAGAAGGTCTACATCATTCCCAATCAACAATATGTCATCCACATATAGTACTAGGAATGCTATAGAGCTCCCACTCATTTTCTTGTAAATACAAGCTTCTCCATAAGTTTGTATAAAACCAAACTTTTGATTACCTTATGAAAACATCGATCCCAACTTCGGGATGCTTGCTTCAATCCTCGGTTTGTACCCGTTGAAGTTTGCATACCTTGTTAGGATCTTTAAGATCGACAAAACCTTTGGTTTGTACCATATACAACTCTTCATCAATGTCTCCATTGAGGAACATCGTTTTGACATCCATCTGCCATATCTCATAATCATCATATGCAGCGATTGCTAACAAAATACTCACAGACTTTAGCTTCGCTACCTGTGAGAAAGTCTCATCATAGTCTACTCCTTGAATTTTTCGAAACCCCTTTGAGACAAGTCGAACTTTGTAGACGGTTACATTACCATCAGCATCTGTTTTCTTCTTGAAAATCAATCTGTTCTCGACAGCCTTCCGGCCATCTGGTAAGTCCACCAAAGTCCATACTTGGTTTTCGTACATGGATCCAATCTCGGATTTCATGTCTTATTGCCATTTATTTGAATCTAGGCTCATCATTGCTTCCTCATATGTCATAGGGTCGTCGGTGTTTTCCACCAACATGACACTCATAACGGGATCATACCAATCGGGAGTAGTACGAGTTCTCACGTTACTACGAGGTTTCGTAGTAACTTCAACCGAAGTTTCATGATCAACATCATTATCTTCCTCTATTATTAGTGTAGGCACCACAGGAACTTCTTCCCGTGCTGCGCTACTCTCAAATCCGAGAGAAGTTTCGACAACCTCGTCGAGTTCTACTTTCCTTCCTGTCACTTCTTTTGAGAGAAACTCCTTCTCTAGAAAGGATCCATTCTTGGCAACGAAGATTTTACCCTCGGATCTATGATAGAAGGTATACCCAATATTTTCCTTCGGGTATCCTATGAAGACACATTTTTCCTCTTTGGGTTCAAGCTTGTCGGGATGTAACTTCTTTACATAAGCTTCGCAACCACAAACTTTAAGGAACGACAATTTAGGTTTCTTCCCAAACCATAATTCATACGGTGTCGTTTCAATGGATTTAGATGGTGCCCTATTTAAAGTGAATGTGGCTGTTTCTAATGCATAACCGCAAAATGATAGCGGTAAATCTATAAGTGACATCATAGAACGAACCATATCTAATAGAGTTCTATTACGATGTTCGGACACACCATTACGTTGTGGTGTTCCTGGTGCTGTCAATTGTGAAAGTATTCCACATTTCTTTAATTGCTTGCCAAACTTGTAACTTAGATATTCACCTCCACGATCAGATCGTAGAAATTTAATCTTCTTGTTATGTTGATTCTCTACTTCACTTTGAAATTCCTTATACTTCTCGAAAGTTTCGGACTTATGTTTCATGAAATAGATATACCCATATCTACTCAAGTCATCCATGAAAGTAAGAACATAATGATAACCACCGCGTGATGCTACACTCATTGGGCCACACACATCATCATGTATGATTTCCAATAAATCTGTAGCTCGCTCCATCATACGAGAAAATGGAGTCTTAGTCATTTTACCCATCAGACATGCTTCGCATCTTTCAAGTGATTCGAAATCAAGTGATTCAAGAAGTCCATCGGAATGGAGTTTCTTCATACGCTTCACTCCAATGTGACCAAGATGCTAGTGCCACATATAGGTTGAGTTATCGCTCAATTTCAAACATTTAGCTTCATTGTTATTAATATGTGTATTACTACAATCGAGATTCAACAAGAATAGACCATCTATCAAAGGTGCATGTGCCTAAAACATATTACTCATATAAATTGAACAACCATTATTCTCAGACTTAAACAAGTAATCATCTCGCAATAAACATGATCCAGATATAATGTTCATGCTCAACACAGACACCAAATAACAATTATTTTAGTATAAAACTAATCCCGATGGTATATGAAAAGGTAGCGTGCCGACCGCGATCACATCAACCTTTGATCCATTGCCAACGCGCATCGTCACCTCGTTCTTCGCTAGTTTCCGTCTATTCTACAGCACCTGTTTTGAGTTACAAATATGAGCAACCAGACCAGTATCAAATACCCAGGCACTACTATGACTACTAGTGAGATACACATCAATAACATGTATATCGATATACCTTTCTTCTTGATGTTGTTGTTCTTCAAATCCGCCAAGTACTTAGGGAAATTCTGCTTCCAGTGACCTTCTCCCTTGCAGTAAAAGCACTCAGTATCAGGCTTAGGCCCAGCCTTGGTCTTCTTTGCCGGCGTGGTAACTTTCTTACCGCCCTTCTTGAAGTTTCCCGTTTTCTTGGACTTTCCTTGACTTTTGAATTTGGTGGTCTTATTGACCATCAACACTTGGTGCTCTTTCTTGATCTCCACTTCCGCGGACTTTAACATGGAGAAGAGTTCAGGTAACGACTTGTCCATGTTTTGCAGGTTGTAGTTCATCACAAAGTTCTTGTAACTTGGTGGTAGTGATTGGAGGACACGGTGAATCCCCAAAGAATTAGGGATCACTATACCCAAGATTTGGAGCTTACTTGCGTGCCCAGATATCTTTAGCACATGCTCACTGACAGAGCTTCCCTCTTCCATCTTGGAGTTAAGGAACTTTTCAGAAGCCTCATAACTCTCAACTGTCGCGTGAGCCTCAAATATCATTGTGTGTTCATGGAAAATATCATGTGGGTCAAAGTTCTCAAACCTTTTCTGAAGCTCCCATTCCAAACCATACAAGATAGCACACGGAACTGTGGAGTACTGATTCTTCCGAGTGAGGAAAACATTCTTCACCTCATTGGTAGCATCAACTGCAGGTGGGCCACCCAGCGGTGCATCCAGCACATAGGTCAAATTACCAGCATTGAGGATAATCCTCAAGTTGAGGAATCAATTCGCAAAGTTTCTTCCATTGTTTTTCAACTTTTCTTTCTCTAGGAATGCATTAAAATTGATGGTAGGGGCCGCCATTGATCTAAAACATATTTTCAATAGTTTAGACTAAGTTTATGACAAATTGAGTTCCAATTAATAGTTAAATTAATCTAGGTGAACTCCCACTCAAAACAACATCCCTCACATTGTTTTAGTGATCACACGAACCAAATCCACCACATCAAACCCGATCATCACGAGAGTTGATGTAGTTTCAAAGGCGAACAATCAACATGTTCATCATATCTACTATATGACTCATGCTTTACCTTTCGGTGATCCGTGTTCCGAGACCAGGTCTGTACATGCTAGGCTCGTCAAGATCAAACCTTAGCTTCCGCATGAGTAAATATGGCTTGCGCCCATTGTATACGCTCGCAGAATCTAACACACCCGATTATCACGTGGTGCTTCGAAACAACGAGCTTTGGCAATGGTGCCTACTAAGGACGAACAATTTATAACTTGATATTTTGTGAGAGGGATCATCTTATAATGCTATTGTCGCAAACTAAGCAATACAAGATGCATAAAAGGATTAACATCACATGCAATTCAAAATATGTGATATGATATGGCCTTTCTTCTTGTGCTTCAGATCTCCATCTTCAAGCACAAACATGATATCCATCATCATCGGTGTGGCATCAAGCTCAATGGAACCGCTCCATGGTTGTCATCCACCAGCATCAACTATTACAACTACTTTGAATAATAGATACGTAGGTCTTAACGAAATTAAAAGACAACCATAAGGCTCATGCCGGTTGCCGACTTACAATAAGGAACATTGCATACATCACAATCATGGCCATATCACATCACAACACACCCCTTCAAAACAAAGTTAGACGCCTCTAATTTTCTTTGCATATTTTACGTGGTTTGGGGCATTCAATAAGTGTCGTTCTAACTTACGAACAAGAACCACAACATTGATGCTTGAACTATCAAGTGCCCATTGTAAATTGAATATATACTATGATGGGAGAGACAGTCACCCGCAAAGCCACTTATGCAATACAAGTTGCATGTTGAGCGTGGAGCAAGTCTCATGAATGATGTCATGTAAGGTTAGCCCGGCCACAATGACCATTGTGTTCTACTCGTGCAAGATGCAAAGTACACAAAAAGCAATTGATAATAAAAGCAGCACCGCCCACAATGACCATTGTGTTCTACTCGTGCAACAGATCTACATATAGACACGGCTCTGATACCATTGTAGGGGTTCGTAGCATGGAAAACAAAAAAATTCTACCGCATGAACACACACAAGCCAAGATCTATCTACTAGATTGTACCAACGAGTCGATTAGAGTACTCACCCTCGAAGATTCCAAAGCGGTTAACGAGAGAAGATTCTCGTGGGTGATGTAGTCGTAAACTTGCCAATCTTAAGATCGCGTATACAATCCTTTTGATGCCGCATTCTGGTAGCGCTTCCGTAGTCGTTCACACGTTCGGTACTCGATGAAGACCTTCCTCTGCCTTGTTCCAGCAGGCAGCGGAGGTTGTAGTTCTCTCCTCGCGATTCCGGCAGCACGAGGACGTGGTGTCAGAAGTAGAGGGAAGATCTTGTAGGGCTTCGCCTAAACCGAAGCGGGTTATGGTGGAGTATTAGGGTTTCCCTGGTGATCTAGGGTTTAGAAGCCAGAGAGGAGGAGGTGCAGCCGGCGGTAACTAGGGTGGCAACGGCAGGTGACGACGGCGTGGGCTTGGATGGTGGTGTTGTTGTGTGGAGGGCAGCCCCCTCCCCTCTATTTATGATAGGGAGGGGTAGCTAGGGAGAGGGGAGTTTGAATCCTCCCCCAACTCCATCTCCTTCTAGGCTTGCAGTGGAGGGAGAGAAGGATTCTCTTCTTCCTCCACTAGGAAACATTATCCCAATTTGACTTTTCAAACCTGCCTTTTGACTTTCAATTTTGGAGTTCGTATTAACTCTTTATTTGCACATCCCTTTGACCAAGGACATGATGCAACCATTCCACTTAGTCATGACACATTCATGCACCCTTCTCCTTCCGGTCCAGCGAACCTTCTAGACCCTTCTAGATCATTCCAATGAAAACACCGGAATCATTCCCGAACTCCGGAATTGGACTTTCCTTATATGAATCTTATTCTCCGGACCATTCCGAATCTCCTCGTGATATCCCGGATCCCATCTAAGACTCCGAACAACATTCGGTCTCCCTACTTACATTCCATATATACTAAACAACATCGAATCCTTAAGTTTGTCTCCCTACGATTCATGAATTATGCAGATATGACCGAGACTCTTTTCCGATCAATAACCAATAGAGGAATCTGGAAATTCATATGGTTCCCACATATTTCTACGATTACTTGGAAATTGAATGAACCATTTACATACGATACCAATTTTCCTTTGTCTCGCGATATTTTGTTTATCCGAGGTTTGATTGTCGGTATCTCCGCATACCTAGTTCAACCTCGTTACCGATAAGTACTCTTTTCTCATTCCCGTGATATGTGATCCCTTGTGATCCAGTCACATGCTTGCAAGCTAATTGGATGACATACCCAGAGGGCCTTGAGTATATCTATCCGTCATATGGATGGACAAATCCCACTATTGATCCATGTGCCTCAACACATACTTTCTGAACACTCAATGCCACCTTTATAGCCACCCAATTACGGTGTGGTGTTTGATGTCATCAAAGCATCCATCCGTTGATGGAGATTAACATGATCTCATGGTCGAAGGAATTAGGTTACTATGTATTAGAAAGCTTATAGCAAACAAACTATTGAAATGACTTGATCTTTATGCTACGCTTATCTATAGGAGTATGTCCATCACACCATTCTCCTAATGATATGATCTTGTTGTTAACAACATCTCAATGTTCATGATCCAGAAACCATGATCATCTATTAACCAACAAGATAGTATTATAAAGAGGCTTTACTAGGAACTCTAATTAGTTTACAAATAACACAAGTATTAAAAATTTCGGTTAATACTATTACAGCATGAATGTAAACATTTATCAAAAACACAAAGATATGATAATAACTACTTTTATTATTACCTCTAGGGTATATCTCCAACAAACATCAAAACATCAATAATTTTTCTCTCTTATACCTCCAAACTCTCTCAAAACCTCAAGGGATCTTCACCTCTACTCAATTTCGTTCGATTTCCTCGCACACAAGTGATCTACGATATGTTTCTCCTTCGATCCTCCAATTACTTTTCACAAATTCATCTCTGATCTATTGTCATTATCAATCTAGGGTGAGACTTGTTTTGAACTATTTTCCATGATTCTCTTGCTTAGAGTATTATGTTGAGGAGATTCTTTAGTGTGCTATGATGAGGAATATTCTATGACTATTATTGTTGGATCAAAAAGTTTTATATTTGTCTTTCTCATTTATTTTTAGAATATGAACACGAGGAGCCAAACACGTGCTCTTTCCACCGCTAGCTCTTCTCGGGCTGCAGCTCAGGAATGCATGGGGATTCGATTCAAGAATGAATCCCAGCGTGATCATTTTGACAGGATCAAAACCAAGAAGTCAAGGAAACCAAGTGGGCTTGTCCCGTCATATTGAACCAACTCGGTATTTATGATGAATTTAATTTACTTTGAAATAGGATTGGCCTGAAAAACTTTGTATTTCATGATGCACCAACCTATCGCCGGTTAACCATTGAACTTCTAAGTTCTTTGAAAAGAACCATTAAAGCATAGCATGTGGAGGATAGGATTTCTTTCTGACTCATGAACAATAGTTATACATTATCACTAGATGAATGGTGCAATTTTTTTGGATTACCCAACAATGATCCTAATGCTCTACGCGCACTTTTACTGGCATAGAACCTTCCCCTAAACTCTGCTATAGTAGAATGAGATTTACTTCTAGAGTCAGTAGAGGGAAGAATATTCAACATCCTGCTATTTTCTATTTGTTCTATGTTATTGCTAACACCTTGCAGGCACGTAATGAGTTTACAAGACTCAAGGAGGAGGACATCTTAGTCCTCGCAAAAGCTAATTTCAACTATGACAACTTTTCACTCCACTTGGGCGCAATTCTTGTGCGCTACTTGGAGTACCAATCCTCCCAAAGCCAAGGACCAATCACTTGTGGAGGAATCATCACCGTGCTTGCCAATACCCTGGGCATCGACCTAGGTGAGTTACAACCGGTGCTAGGTGAGAGACGTGTTGGTTTATCTACTTTGAGGACTTGTGGAATGCTTACTAGGAGAGGTGGTATTTATTATCTGCATATTGCTAGAGCTGGGCGTCTCTACCCCGCTCCTTTGCCTAATGGTCTTTTCTCTATCGAGGAGAGATGCATGATTTATGACTTGCAGGTTGAGCAAGACCAATCCAAGGAGGAGGTTCCGGAAGAGTATGAGGACCAAGAAGTGGAGCAAGAAGTCCCACATCAAGAGGAGAAGCCACCAAGACGGTTCGCTATATCAAGACTTCCAAGAACTTGAAGGGACCATGGAGGGGATGCATAGTCTTGCCCTGAACCTCCGAGAAAGAACAAGTAACTTATCAACTCAATTTCGGACTGGAGTCACAACTTTTTTCCCACCTCAATGATTTGAAGGGCTTGCAAAAACCTAAGCTTGGGGAGGTTTTCTATCTATTTTTATTTTGGCTTTCATTTGCTTAATGTTATTTTTGAGGTTATGCTTTTATTTGAGTTTATAAGAACTCATGTTGGTTTCCCCAACACTTTATCTTTAGTTATTTTATTTTGTTCGAGATTTTCAAGATGAGCTTTGCCGCCAATTTTCTATTCTTTAATTTCCCTTCTCAACAAACCACAAAAAGATTTCTTCGTTTATCTTTATTTTCCCTCTTTTTTCCTTTCGCCTCGAGGTTCTCATGTATTTGCAGGAGACTGATCGACTTCCATTTTCCAAGAAACAAATAAAAAGGGAAGATATAAGTGGAACCAAACATGAGAGGTATGCCTTATGACTCTCCTCTTTTGAAGTTTGAGGAACCCATGCTAGTTAGTAGTAATGTTAAGATGTTATATCGGTGGAGTGAGTCTCTATATTGTAGTAAAGTTTTGTTTGCATAGGTATTTAATTGAGTATGTTTTGTTCCATCTCTTGTAGTTAACCAAGTCTTGCCTAATAATTCGCTAAACAATTGAAATAAGAAAAAGTCTCACAAAATACTTGGGTGTTGTAGTGTTTAGTCTTGAAAGATTATTCCTAGAGACACTCAACACCTCAGAAAATAATGATTGACTTGATAGCTCTCTTTGAAAAGATTCGTTCAATTGAATTAATGTTTAGCAGTTTTTGTGAGCATGCCAAAGTTTGACTTGTGAATCATAATAATGATATAGCTTTATGCGTGTCAAACTTCATTGGATGCCAACAACTCCGATAGCCTACAAACGATCTTCATGGAGGAAACTCCTAGATTTTGGCTATGAGTTGATTAAACATATGTAGAAGCAATGCTATAATGGGTAAGATTCTTGGTACTCCCGGGTAGTTGTAAACATGATGGAATCACTTCTCTAGTTGATATGAGTAATCATTATGCAAAAGGAACAAAAACCTTAGTGATGCCATGAGTGTCCATCAAAGCCCGATAAACTAATGAAATTTTTTGGCATGCTCTCAATTACTTAAGAACTGGAATTCTTGAAGGACAATGAATAGAAAATCAGTGCTTGAAAAGTCTTGATTTATTGATGTGGGAGAATTGAGATACTTTAGTATATATGCTTTTCATTACGAACTCTCACACTCTCAATTTTATATGATTATACTTTATTTTTCAAAGGCAAGCTCTTGAGTTGATTACATGACATGGAATAAAGTTTACTCTTTTGAATCATTCATGCTTACAATAATTTTTGTTGCGCTATAAGGATTCATGAAACCCGTATGACATGCTTGACAATACTCTATCTATGCTGAAGTTTTCTGATTTATAAAGTGGAGGAAACATGAGACTACCAATCATGAGTAAGATCATCATCTCTTTATTTCAGTTTAAATGATGAGTTCCCCTTTGATTTTGGTTTTCTTGCTCGAGGACAATCAAGTTTAATCTTGGGGAGGTTGATGGCTGTGAAATATAGCCATCCACATCTGCATTTAAACTAGATATTATTCATATATTTGACGAAATATCTCTCTAAACCCTGTCACTAATGCCTAATGATCAAAGGGGTATGCAATCCTTTATTGTTATTTTTCCCTGCACAGATAATGACGTATGATGATGGGAATCACTACATACATGCCAAAGATACGAGATTTCCAACACGTCAAAGAAACTAGGAGCCGTAATTGGATACAAATGACTTAACAACCAACTATACGGCGGGAAATTTATTTCAGCCATATAGTTCTGGCCGTATAGTTGGCATCGACTCCATTAGGTCAAACAGAACAACTTTCGTGAAGGGACCCCTATATAAAGAGGCTTCGGGCGATGGGAAACAACGCTTCTTTTCGACCTCAACTCGCCCTACCACCAAAAGCTGCCACGCCGGAGGAATAGATCTAGATCTAAATCTCCAAACCCTTCTCCACCACAATAGCCATCTTCCACCACTTGTAATAGTAGATCTCTTCTCCAATTGGCGACATTGTAAGACTATTTGATATCAATCTTATGATCTATATTATAATGTTTATGATTATTGATTTCATCTCTATGTGTGAGTAATTCTCCTTGGGCTAAGGGCTTCGGCCTAGCCATGTAGCTTTTTGTGCATGTTATTTATCATAGATGGGATCATGTATTAGTTTGTATGACATGATGGTTGTAGTATCCTATCTTGCCTCAATCTAAGGACTTGTCAGGTACCCAAGACCCCGAGGATTTATCCAGGTAAAGGGAGTGTGAGTAATGACTGATCTGCAGGATGGGAACCCCAGTGACAGAAGGGGTAGTACGGCTATACATGAGGGATTTTCTTGGGATTAACAGTGACATCACTATGCATATCATTAGTTCTCTTTCTTCTATGGATGAGACTAGTAGGTTATTGATATAAGCGGTTGCGGAGGCAATAACAATTATGGATGCAATGCCCACATATAATTATCTTTCTCTAGCAATTGCATGCATACTTTATTATTAAATTTTATTCACATCAGATGTTTTGCACAGCTACTGGTGAAAACCGAAGACCCTCTCTCTCTCCATCGTCAACAACAACAAAAAGATCACAAACTCGTGGTCTGGTGAAAACACAAAAGGAATTCTAATACTATCGAAGGTCTGTTTAAGTAATCTCACTTTGCTTTCTGCTTCCCGAGGATTCGATAAACCTAGGTCTACTAGGGGAAAAGAGTTATACCACATCCATAATTCAGATCGAAGGTATCAGCCGTCCGGCAATGCGGTGCTCTCCGGCATGCATAGCCCGAAATATTTGAACCTTCTACCCTCAATCACGGTCGACCACCAAAACTTCACCAGGTACTGCGGCGACAAGCATGTCGCTGACCTGACGCATACGATGGATAAAATGTGTAGCTATTAGCGCATGTCAAATCGCACCGCGAACACCGTACCATCGTCCCTAGATCCGATGATATCTACTGTCCGCAGGCCTGTTGCCAGCAAAGGATTAGATGTGTACCTGCATGTTTTTCCATAGCGGAAACTGTGCACCCTGAACGAGTGAGCTTTAGAGAGGTGGGAGAGGAGCGCTGCCGGCGAGGCGGCGAACATGCAGCCATACTCCATGCAGTTGCACGGGCCGTGCGGGCAAGCTATCTTGTGGTTGTGGACCTGACGGCAGGCGACCAATGTCCCGCAACTGTCGTTGGAGCATCTGCTACCTTTTCTGCTAGTGACTCGGAGGTTCATCTCCTTGGAGCATGCGGCCAACCGAACGGCGCGGGTAGTGTCCATACACATAGAGATCTCGTTGAAGACGTCGGCGCAGACCTTGCTCCATCCGCCGTGCCTCCTGTTGGGCCCCGAATCCGCCATCATGTCCCAATGGATTAGGGGCAAGGGTTTATCAATCTATGATTGTTGGAAGGACCAATGCTGTGAGCGAGATGGTGAGGAAAAGAGTGAAGCGCACGCTGGAGATGATACAAAATGCTGTTGGAGATGGGGAAGATGGAATGGCTCTTTGAACGAGGGGTTTTTTGCGTGATCCTTTATCGGTCTTCTGCTGCAGGGCGCAGATGCATCGAGGAGAATTTAATTAGCAAGTCTAGCATGGCAATATCTATCTATAGAGAGTACTAGTATTGGGTTGCACGTGCCTTGCAATTCATAAAATGCTGCATAGACACAGCATGTTGATACGTTGAACTCCACGTTGACAGGCACGCACTGGAAACTTCCTGACGCTGATAGAGGACGCATTTTGTGATTTGTTACATGACTACACTCCTAGTATGTAGATATTTTACGATGCAGTACAATTTTTACGTGACTAAAATACGTGTATATATGCTCGCGTCGGCACCCAACTCTACGTACCCGCCATCATGCATTTCGAACAACTTCCACACGCGCGATGGAACCGCGTCGTGGAAGTGGCAGATCCTTGCCGGTGGCTAACCGTCTTGCGTCACCTGATCGTCGTGGCATCATTCGTGCCCGCTGGCATCCATCTGAGGCACCACGACGTGTCCAACTGCGCCTGGATCTATCGACATCAGCGCTCAAGGACAGCGCGGCGTCGAAGCTTGTCGTACCCGTCGCGCCCGATAAGCGCGTTGCACCGGCAGAGACTGAGGAGCACCAAGCAGCATCCAAGACAGAGGAGCGCCGGAGGAAGGCCTATGAGACCACCATGAAGAAGGCTAAGAGGAATAGATGAGCCAGCAACTTCGATGACTCCGACTCGTGCAACAAGGAGGCATTCATGGAGCAGTTGGAGGCAGAAGCAATGGAGAGTGATGTTGACCCGTGGGACTACGAGGAGGAGGGGGAGGACTTCGACGAGGAGAGGGCGCGTATCTACGAGGAGGGAGTTACTGACAAGTCATCGGAGGACACCGATGGCTATGATGGCAACGACGACGGCAAGTAGAGTAATGTTCTGTTGTAAGTATTATTATATAACTGCCACGTCATGCATTGTAATTTTTGTAACTACCATGCCTTGCTACAATATTGTGTTATGGTACTGTAAGTATTTCGTCAAAATATTATCGTGACAAGCACGGAGCCCGCCTAAAGCGCGCACTCGGCATCGGTTGACAACGAAGGGTGCACGTAGTGGTCATGCTCACTGCCAAAACCATGCATCCGTTCACAGATATAGGGGTGGGGCAGAGATAAAGGGAGCTATCCTGGCATGCCAATACGTTCTATAGTGTACTCCTGAATACTAGTATTGATTTGCATGTGCCTTTCAACTTAGATAATGCTACTACTGTACTGGTACTAGTAGAATGACATATCATCACAATATAAAATTATACAGTAATATGTAAAGCACGGAAAATAATTATAATTTCGAGCCACGTTCATAAAGTATCGGGGGTATATTTAGCGTTTATCGTGCTTCTATCAATAGAATCTCCTAGATGCTAGAATGGGAAAGAAGATTAGATGGTTAGAAATGTTGATTTGCTAGTATTGATACAACCATTAATGTTGAAAATTAGCCGTACACTATATAATACAGTAGTAAGATTAGATAATATAAATCTCTAACAAAATATGGTCTTGTCACATCATCTTAACCAAACAGTAGTGCATGAGCCTAGAATCGTTGAAGGCAAGATTGTTTACATATAGTACGACCCTTATTACACAAGCATTGAGGTGATTGTTTCTTAAAGCGTATATGGCATGTGGTTTGTAATATCCTGTTGATGCTAAAATTTCCATAATTTTCAAAGAAAATATAGTCAAGTAGATACCAGTTGTAACATCCCTAAATTCATGTTTCAAAGCTCATTCATATCATCCTTGCATCCATCATCATTTAGGGTTTTCCCAAATCATTTCAGAAAACAGAAACATATGGTACCATGATTTTATGTGGTCAGTCTTATTTTAAATAGCCAACACCATTGGAAAGTTGGAAGTTTTAGGAACTTGGTTGCTTGCCTCCATTGTTGGAAAGTGTGTGTGAAAAATTTAGACCAAAGTTATAATTTAGAAATAATTACAAAACTCCTATTTCAAACATTTGCAAAATAGAAGCAATGTCTCTGTTTGTTTGAAATCCAAGTTTGACCAATCCTTTGCAAATCAACCCCATGGTTTTATGACCATTTTTGAGACTACTGCTCACTGCAAAAATCCCAGGAAAATTTGAATTCAAATTGAACTTGATTTCATTTGAAAATCTACCCAGAAAATCAGAATAGAAAAGGAAAAGAAATAAACAAAGGAAAAGGCCGCGCGCCAGATATCTAGCCCAGCAGAGAATTGAGCCCAACTAGCCCACCCGGGGTTTCCTTTTCTTCTCTCACGCGCGAGCGCACGCAATCTGTCGCTGACAGACAGACCCCACCTCCACCTCGCGCACTTCACTGGCAAGCGGGCCTCCTCCATGTCAGCATCGTCTTCCCCTCTGATTCCGCGCACGACTCCGCCGCTGGCCGTTGCAGCGCTGATCTCGCGAGCGTAATTAGCATTGATGCGATGAGCGTTTCCTGTCGAAGCTCCAGCTATAAGATCCCCACCTCCTAGCGACCATTTCCCCCCAGTCAATTCTGCCTTCACGCCACCAGGCTGCCCACGACTCACACAACACCGCCGCAGACAGAGCTCACTCCGGAGATCGATTCCGGTGAGCTCCGTGCGCCCCTTCCTCTCTGATTCGTTCGAACCACTTCGCAATCTCCTTGCGCACCTCCTGACCCCACCAGTTCATCCTGTACTGCCCCAGGTCGCCGTTCCTGCTCGACGCCGCAAGCATCTGACGACCACCTCGACTCCGGCGACCAAATTCCGTAAGTCCCGTGCGCCCCTTCACTTCTGACTCACACGAGATTGTTCGCCACGTTCTTGCGCATCTCCTAAACCCTCTGGCTTGTGTTAGGGCGATGCGGAACCTCGGCAACGACGCCGACAACAACCACCCGATGCCGTGCACGACTCCGACGAGCTCTCTCAGCCACATCCGAGCGCCCCTCCGCAAACCAGTACCACGTCGAGTTTTAGCACGCCTTTGCGGATCCGGTGAGTACCTTCTTGCATCCTGGAACGATCTGAAACGCTAGCGCCGCCGTAGACCGAGCGCTCTGCCGCTCGCTGACGCCGCGCGCCGCCAGGACATGGTCGCTTGCTCGCGCGCCGTTGGATCTTGATCCAAGCGTTAGGATAGATTCATTAATCGGCAAAGAGGTACGCGATCTGGAGCGTGCGATCTATTTAGATCCTGCGGCTACAGAGCTCGATCCGGTGCGAACCGGTACGCGCAAATCACAACACGACACGTGGCAAGTGTTAGAACTAAAAACAGATTTAAAACCAGAATTTGATCCAAATTTCAAATGCTTATAACTTTTGATTGCCACGTTGGTTTTTTGCAAACTTTATATCGTTGGATTCAGTAAAACAAGACCATTCTGAATATCCAATGTGTTTAACAAATAGTAACAGTTAAAATGACTTTATTTGTAGAAACATGTTTAAGGCTATTTTAAGTATGGATTTAGTTTAGTAATTTGTTTTTAGGGATAAATAAGTTTGGTTGACAAACTTGTGACTGGTTAAGTTTCTGTAAACATGCACATGCTTGGTAGAGTTTTCAAAATCACCACTTAGTAAATTCTTACATGCATGCATTCATATTATTTTTGATTGTATATAATTGTGTGTAATGGTGTGCTACAAATTTTTGTGTAGATTTTGCTAGTGATTGTGATTGTGAGGAGTGCTACTCTCCACATTACCAAGGCAAGTGATATTTTCATGAATATTTCTATCCTATGTTTTGTACTAGCATTAGATATTTTGCTAAGTCTTGCATGCTACTTTTGCCTAATGCTAAGTTGGGAAATCCTAAGTAGTGTAGAATTGTAGAATTGCTAGGGAATTTTCCTAAGTTAAGTTATCATACCATGCTTAGCCTAGCTATTTAGCAAACAAGGGTTGGTGAAAATCTATACTTATTATGATGAAAATATTTCTAAGTCATGAGACTTATGCTTTCCTAATAAAACAACTAAGTCAAATGAACCTCCTGGGTGGAATGGAAGGATTGGGTTATGTTGAGTGGTTACACAAGGCCATGGACTTGGGTTGTGTATCTCACTTGTGGTATGCCACCCAGGCACAAAGGGATTTGGAGGCCAAGTGTTGAGAAAGCTTACAGTGCAACCACTTGGCAAAATGGGCTCTGCCTTGATCATATAGGTAGCTAGAACTTAGTCTTTTCGACAGTTGGTGGTAGAAGGGATTGATAGGTTGGAACGCGTCCATTTGACTAAGGAAAGGCTTCTGAAAGGTCCTGTCTTGGGAAACCAAGTCTGGTGGGGAAAGTGCACAACCTCTGCAGATGGAAAAACCTAAGTACTTAGCCAGGTCCATGGCAATGGACAACTTGAGCATCAAGACATGGAAGCTACAAGAATCTCATCACTCCAACTTCTAAAATAAAACTTGTGGGTGAACAAGGGTGAAGGACCCCAATGTCTATTGGTGGTTTCTCGGGAAGTTTTTGACAAAGAAAAACTTAGTGATTTCAACTAATAGGCAAAACCTATTTTCCAGCAAAGCAAGCCAAGCTACACTTAGCCAAAATGCATATAGTAATATAGTCCACTAAAAATATACTAAGGTATCACTTGCCAATACTATTCCAAAGTATTGACCCTCTGTGGCTGTAACTTGTGATGTTGCAGGTTACTCCGATGATGAGTAGGAGTCATGAGTCTACACTCAACATGCTTGCCTGTGGCACATGAAGATGAAGACTTATGTTTATTTACTTATTCCTTAAACTCTTGTATTAGGCCTTTGGCCCTGAGTTGTAAAAGACTATGTTTTATCTCTGGAATGAATGTAATAAACGACCTTTGTATCTGTGTACTTCATCTTAAACTGTGGATGCTAGCAATGATCCAGGGACTAGCATTGCAATCACAGGGATCCTTTTCCTTTACAAAGGAGGGGTCTAACACCATTAACCAAACTGATTACGATAAGACATAGTACCTATACAAGGACATATTTCAAATGAGAGATACCAAGAAGTTGAAATCTATGACTTAAAACCAAACAAAATAAACAGTTCAACATGGTCGAGAACTATTTATTTAATTGTAGTATCAATTATTACATATAGATTGAATCAATACATACTGTCGCAACAGGTCTTGTTTCTTAGTTAAATATGAGGCCGGTTCCAATCGAGGGCATTCGCGAAGGTTGGGATGAACCAAAGCGGATGCTTCACCATTCCTGCCCAAAAGCGAGGGTTACTAATTCCCTCCAAGACATTGACTTCAGAAGTAACACCGTAGTCTTTACCACTCAGACTGAAGCAGCATAATTCAGGCTGCCACTCCTTGGAAAGCCATGCCGCAGTGATGACGGCCACACTATTGACGTGGGAGGCTTCGTTGGAAACCCCAAGAGCAAGGTGTGAAGAGCATAGCAGAAAGTCTACCCTTAGTATGAAACCGAGGTTATCAAACCAGTAGGAGGAAGGAAACGTCTCAAAGGTGTTGCAAGCAACGTGGAAAGCTGCACAACACAAACTCAAGACTTTGCCCCAACGAACAGTGAGGTTGTCAAGCTCACCGGTTTGCTGTAACAAAGGATTAAATGCACGGTCTGGAAGATGATGGTTGTCTGCAACAACTAAACAACAACAAAGTGGAAGATGTATCAATGGTAAAGATTGGACCGGGGTCCATAGTTCACTAGAGATTTTCTCCTTAGATAAACATACATGGCATGAAGGGTAAACAAATTACAGCAGGGCAATTGACAGCACTAGGCAAGAGATAACAATGCAATACTAGACAAAAAGATCCTATGAGATTCAATTGGGCAATACAACAATATACATAGACCGCCATCCAACTGCATCTATGACTAGAAGTCCACCTTCAGGTTATCATACGAACCCCCTCCAGTATTAAGTTGCAAGAAACAGACAACTGCTTTAAGCAAAGTGTGTAAGGTAAACAATCCAATTGTTCCATGAACAAGAGACCGTTGTTTTCTCCCTAGTGGCAAGAGCACATCTACAACCGAAGATATTTCTGTCACTTCCCTTGGAAAATAGAGGCATGAACCCACTATTGAGCATAAATACCCCCTCTTGGAGTCACTAGCAACTACTTGGCCAAGATAGCTACTAACAACGGAGAGCATGCAAGATCACAAACAACACAGACATGATAGAATCAAATAGATAAAACCATTAATCAATCTGACATAGTAATCTCAATATCCATTGGATCCCCACAAACACAACATGCATGATTACAAATAGATTAGATCTTGATCATGAACGGAGCTCACAAGATCTATACATGAAAGCACAAGGAGGAGATACAACCATCTAGATACTACATGGACCCATAGTCCAAGGTGGAACTACTCATGCTTCATACCAGAGGCTGGCATGATGAAGAAGAAGGCCCCTGGGATGATCTCCCCTCTGACAGGGTGCCGGGAAGAGCTTTAGATCCCCCCCCCGATTGTAGAGTTCCCAACCTTTAATAAGGTAGAGATCCCTGTGTTTACAATGCTAGTCCCTGGATCAATAGCTAGCATACACAGTCAAGATGTAATATCCAGAAACATAGGTCATAATACAACTTTATAACCAGGAATAAAATAATTTATTACATCTTACATAGCTCATTTGGATATCTCATTACAATGCAGCAGATTATAACAATAGCATGGGGTCCTTCATCTTCAAAGTGCCACAGGCAGACATGTTGGTTGTAGACTTGTAATCCTAATCATTAAACTTCACTAATATCAAACAAACCTGCAACATAACAAGTTACATCCACAAGGGTTAATACTTTTGAATTGTATTGGCAAGTGATACTATGGTAGTATAGTGGAGTCTATCATCTATATGCATTTGGCTAAGTGTATCTTAGGCTTGCTTTGCTCAAAAATAGATTTTCCTTATCATTTGAAAACACTAAGTTTTTGCTTTGACAAAAACCACCCAAGGAACCACCAATAGAAATTGGTGAACCTTAAACCCTTGTTCAACCACAAGTTTTTAACTTAGAAATTTGGATGATGAGATTCTTGATAGCTCCCATGTCTTGATGCTCAAATTGTCCTTTGCCAGGGACATGGCTAAGTACTTAGATTTTACACTTTGCAGAGGTGGTGCACTTTCCCCACAAGACTTGGTTTCCCAAGACAAGATCTTATAGAAGCCTTCCCTTAGACCAGAATGGACGCGTTCCAACCTATCATTCCCCTACCACCAACTGTACATTTGGCTAAGTTCTTGCAACCTATATGATCCAGGCAGAGCCCATAATGCCAAGTGGCTGCACTTGAAGCTTCTCAACATTTGACATCTCAAATCTCTTTGTTCCTGGGTGGCCATCCACAAGTGAGATACACAAGGTAAACCATAGAAATGGGCCTTGTGAACCACTCAACACAAACCATTCCTTCCATTCCACCCAGGTGATTCATTCACTTAGTTGTTTTATTAAACAAAACACAAGTCCTCAGACTTAGAAATTTTTCCATAGCATGAATATATATTCCACCCTTGTTTTCTATTAGCTAAGCTAAGCATGATAGTAATAGGAATCTTAACTTATGAAATTTCTACTAAGGTTTCATCTACTAGGATTTCCCTTGGCATAGTTTACACTTAGCAAAATTCCATGCAAGACCTACTTAGAAATATCACTAATGCATAGTGAAAATAATGGGACAAAAGTATGAAGCATCACTTGACTTTTTGGTAGAGGGTATAAGTTCACTCCTTGATCTTTGCAATGTTCACACACTTCAAGTCACTACAATTCAATCAAGCAAACAACATTTCAAACTACCATTCAAGCAATTCAACACATAAAATAATAATAACAAAACAATGCATGCAAGCATGCTAAAGATTGTTTTATTTGGATAAGTGGTTTCTAATGGTTCAAAAACATTTGAAAACACCTAATGATCAATTTATAAAGTGACAAAATCATTTGCAACAGATTTCACTTCATAAACCATTTTTAGACTAAGTCATTATTTTATGTGGTGTAGAAATGCTTTTATTAAGGCAAAATTCTATAGGTTTCACAAAATATGTTTTCAAACCATATAACCTTGTGTTTTAGGGTCAGAGAGTTTATTTCCAAAACATTTCTCAAAGGTTTTCTTCCAAAACCATTTTTAATAATCAAACCATATTTTTATTTGACTAGAAATGGTTTAAATCAAAGATTCATTCTTTTGTTTCACCAAATAAATTTTTGAAACCACAATTTGTTTCCTATGGTCAGTAGGTTTAAAACACACCATTTGCAAAATATTTTATCCTCAAAATCATTTTAAAACAATTTTTATATCCTAAACATGCATACACAAGTTTCTGCAAAAACAAACATTTTAACAGAAGCTTTTTACTAAACAAAGTGCATGGTTGGCTAGGGCTTATTTTTTTGAATCCATTGATATAAAGTTTGCAAACTTTGGACGTGTAGATTAAAAGTTATGCAATTTAAAAAATCTTGTATCTAATAGATCAAATCTGTTTTAAAACAAATCAACAGAGACATGTGTTCTATTCCTATTCGCCCATACCACTTCAGTTGGATCGAGCGATGGAAGCCGTTGGATTTAAGTGGGATCACGCGGCTCATAAGCGCGCGTACCCTTTCGCTCACGTTCTATCCTAATCGTCAGATCCAAATCCTACGGTCCTAACTGCTTTGAGCATTACTCAGCGGCGCTGGCGGCGGCGCTCTGGCGGCAGCGCTCAGACGAGGTCGTTGCCGGTGATACAGGACGCAAGGGAGAGGGAGAGAAGTCTCACTGTGTTTGCCGAAGCTTGGGGAAGCTCAAGGTGGTACTGGATGGCGAAGGGGCGCACGGGGGCGATGACAATTCCTCGCCGAAGTTGCTCACCGGCTCGGGCACGTGTTGACGTTGTCGGGGACGAGCTCCTAGGGCATAAGAAGGCAAGGCAACATGTCAGGGAGGTGCGCATGGTCTCGAGAGTTGCAGGAGTACTCACCAGAACACGAGGGGTGCTCGGGGTTGGCGTCAGTAGTTCGCCGGAGAGGTAGCAGACGGTGGCGCTTGCTCAGTGATGTCATTGTCGACGATTTACAGCATGCGCAGACGAACGGGCAACACTGGGAGGTGCTCCATGAGGTGGGGAGTATGTGAGCTTGGTCGAGGAGGCAAGGGGCGCTCTGGCTTCGCCGGAATCGGCCGGGAAAGTTGTCGGAGAAGTGGCAGTGTAAGGCAAAATTCTGCGGCCTGGGGGCGTGCTAGGGTGAGGCGGCAGAGGGGAAATGGAGAGGAGACGTGGGCGGTTAAGAGGGCGTCGTCAGGGTGAGGTTTAACTGTTCCATTAACGCGAATTAAGCCGAGCGTTATTCGCCTGCAACGGCCGGCGAGGTGATGGGCGTAGTCCGCGGGTGAGGAAGAAGGTGACGTGGCTGTGGGGTCCTCTGGCAGCGAGAGAGAGAGAGAGAGAGAGAGAGAGAGAGAGAGAGAGAGAGAGAGAGAGAGAGAGAGAGAGAGAGAGAGAGAGAGAGAGAGAATAGGGTCCACCAGTCAGCGTCTTTGCGGGTTAGGTCTGTGGTGAGGAATAACGCTTCGGGGGAGGGGGATAGGTGGGCTAGTTGGGCTGGGCTCGGTCCTTTCACATTTTTTTTATTCTGTTTGTTTTTCTTTTTTCCTTTATTCTGTTTGGATTTTGAAAAACCAATTCAAACACTTATTTGAATTCAAGCCTTTGCCAAAATTTGGGTAGGTTTAAATATTGATTGGTAGCACATTCTGATGTTAATTTTGGAAATTTACTTTATTCTCTTTGGGGTCTTTTTAATTAATAAAAAGGTCCCTTGTTTTAAATCACATAGGATTTAATAATGTTTTTAATTTCCATTTGACTTCTAAATTCTTCCAAAACCTTTCAGTAAGTTTTGTTTACTTAAAAGGGTGTCAAATAATTCATCTTGAATTATTTGGAAAAGTTTTTAATAAGATTTATTAATCATTTAAAATTGGGTTTGTCTTTATTCTAATAGGATTTGGTCTAAGCCATTTTATTTTATTTTGGCAATTCTTTAACCAATATTTTTATTTGGATTTGGTTTAAATTCATTCCACTTGTTTAAGGATTTGGCCAAGGTTTGGTTTGGTCTTTAAATATTCTTTAATTAATATTTCTTTCTTTCACTTATAAAATCCATATCTTTTTATTTAGATATCCAAACCTGGTGATTCTAATTTGTAAAACCTTGTTTAATATTTGTTTATCCTTTTAAATACCTTTAGGATTATTTGCTTACTATTTGGTTTGGATTTCCAGATAGGTGCTTTATTAGCTTTGGGAATTTAATTCCTTATCTTATTATATTCATAAGATTTTACCCATGGTTCCAATTTAAGTGAAACCAATTTCTATGGTCTTATAATATTTCTATTTGTCTTTCTTGATCATTTGTGAATGTTTGTTGACAAATTTTTATATGGATCAAATCCATAGGCTTGGAGATAACTTTGGAAATGATTTTTATTCCATTAGGGCTTTAGGATTTGGATTTATTTTCCAAGTGTTTAAATTTCCAGATACATTCATTGAGGAATGCATTTCCCTTGATTTGGACTTTGTTGGATTCAAACTTTTTATCAAAGTTTGATCAAGATGGGATTTTAAGTTTCCATTTAGAAACAAAAGTTTCTTTTCACCCTGATTTTCAACAATAATTTTTTTATTATTTTTTTTTCACATTACAAGATTTGGAAAAATCTTGGGATGTGACACCGATCTGGGGACGATGTTGGCGGCGGCTAAAGATGGTTTCGTGGAGTTTTGATCAGGTGCCTATGGTTTCTGCATCGGGGGACTTTATAGACGCAGAGGCGAGGCGAGGGGGCCACCAGGGAGGCTGCACCCCCCAGGCGCGGGGTGGGCCCACTCGCGTGGCCAGGTGGTGTGGCCCCCTGGTGAGCCTCCTCCGTCTCGTATTCTGGCTTCATGTTGCCCATGGTAAAATATGACTTTGTCTTTTGTCCCGTCCAATTCCGAGAATATTGATTTTCTGCCTTTCTCGAACCAAAAACAGAAGAAAACAGGCAACTGACACTGTGGCAACTTGTAATAGGTTAGTTCCAGAAAACATATAAAAACACCTCAAAGTGTAGACAAAGCAAAGCAAAGTAGATGGTAAACAAGCATGGAGCATCAAAAATTATAGATATGTTTCCGACATATCAAGCGTCCAAGCTTAACTCCTGCTCGTCCTCGAGTAGGTAAGTGATAAAAGAATAATTTTTGATCTGACATGCACCATCAAAACCAAGATCAAACCATTTGCAAGAATTGAAAGCTGGGATCAAAGAACTCTAAACATGTGCATGAAAGACGGAGTTCTAACAATAAGACAAAGTAACTATGCATGCAACATGAAAGGCTACAAACAAAGATCATGAATAACATGCATTGAAAAACGTTTGTTTGTTTCACATACAGAAAACATGGCATAGTGGCATTCAGCTTATCCCTCATAGAGTAGCAAATAGATCCATAGGACACCTTAAAAATTCATAAGAGTGACTAGATACAATTAGCACAAGAACAAGTAATATCAACAATAAGCATCAATCAATAAGTTTTGGGACACTACACATAGAACTAAGAATGATAACTATAATATCTTAATGGTGCCTAAAGGTAGAATTTGGAGACTCAATATAATAGTGGAAGAAAGGACCTTCATAAAGGGAAGCATGGATTTCAAGTTTCAAAAAGAGGTTCCAAAAATTATGGTACTTGTTAACTTTTAGCCCTCATTGCCCCTATCATAAGCATCTTGAAGTGATTAAGGTTAAAGTGACCAAACTATGGAGTATATGCTTGACAAAGTATAAGTTGGCAATCTCATGTCGCTTGAATACGAGGGCCACACCTCATGCTACTCAACTTCAGTCACCTGTAAGTTCTTGTCATAGTAAGTACATGTGTATCATAGAGAACCGCCAATGGGGTACCCCTTGCACATGGTACATGAGCTATCCCATAACCAAAATTACAAGGCAAGCAGACAATGAGTATCTCAACGATCTTTTTATTTACTATGTGCATAGCTTTTTATTGAGGATGCTTCACAGATTGCTCATTATGGTGATGCTGCAAGTTTCCACCATGATTAGGCATGGCTTAGGCTAGCAGCCCAGACATTTCTCTGACACAAATACATAACTCCATGGACTTATAAGCTTCCTCTTTATTTCAACCCGGCGACATTCATATACAAAAGAGCATGATATCAACTGTGTAAAAAGTACAAGTGCAATGTTGAAAATGTTACCCATGACAACATGGTTCTGCTAATTCCAACGTATAAGTGCAAGCATATACAACTTAGATGACACAATGGTTCAAGTTTATTAGGGGCAAAGAATATAAAGTGTGCCATCAAGTTCATGAGGGCTTTAATCACTAAGTTTTCACATAACAAAATACTTTTTAATTGGAAGATAGATGAAAACAATAATATACTTGGAATGTTGTAACACACCATGCATAGGAGTTTATAGTGGACACTTTGTAATAACTTGGTTTCTTGGAAGTTGGAAGCATGAGTAGAACTTACTCATACAAGTGGAGGCTAGCAAAAGACTGGGAGCAACCAACTAAGAGAACAACAATGGCCATAATCATGCAGAGCGACAAAACATTACTAATCAAAGCATAGAGTGGTACTACAAGTCAAGGACTAAATGATCATAGAGGCTATGGTGACTTGTTCATAGTCATAACATGGTGTGAAAATGTGCCAAGTCAACCCAAACAAAACATCAAAGGATAATACTGCAATAATATGCTTTTGTATGCTAAAACAACGCATGATTCTTTCAATACACTAAGCAATCCCAATTGTTTGGAACAAGACATGCTACAGAAATGATCACTAAGCATAAGGTCAAAACAAAACCTAGCATGTCATGCTAAAGTCTAAGTCATAGTCAATGAAAGCTCCTCTTGCACTTTCAAGCAAAAACTTTCTACTCCTTTCCAACACCAATCAATTTATTTGAAACAACACAGCGAGAACGGGGGTCCAAACTACTTTATTCAAGCAAACTAAACAAACTAGGCAAAGCAAACTAAAACTAAGACGCTCCAAGAACAACACAACAGTGCAAGAAACAATAAAAATGAAGTGTCTAGAAAGACCTGAGCTTTTTATTGATGAAGGGGATGCCTTGGGCATCCCCAAGCTTAGACACTTGTACCTTTTGGATATTTCTTGGGGTGACACCAGGGTGGCATCCCCAAGCCTGAGCTTTTGTCCATTCTTCATCTCATTACATCATTCTTTCTCTACACCTGAAATTTTCCTTCATAGAAAACTTCACACAATCTTCATTAGCAACATTAGTGTATTCAAAAGATAATAGACCCTTGGGTTTAGTTTTGGAACAGCAAAACTTTTCACTAAAAACACAAGCTACTGTAGCAACTCCTTCAAAAAGCTCAATTCCCCAAAAAGAGAACTCAAAAAGGAATCAATAAGAAGCAAATGCAAATAATGGCAGAAATCTGTCAAAACAGACCAGCAGGTAGAAACCGATTTTTTAGAAAATCTTCTGTTGCTCAAATAAAAAAGTGTTAAACAAACGAAAGTTAGCTAACATACTGGGGGATTTATTCGTAAATATTCAGCTCAATCCGACTTATAGAGACTCCTCACTAATTTTTATGGTGGACGAGAGAAATCTGTTTCGGGACAGCAACTCCCCAAATCTTACTTCCCTCTCATTAGAGGTCATTCTTGGAACAAAAAGCAAACAAAAAGGATAAGGAGAAGTCATTACTGAAGTAATAACTTCCAAGACTCAAGGAAACTCTTGGGTTATCTCCCAACAAGTACTTTTCTTTAAGGCCTTTAAGTTAGGCACAATAAGCAAGAAATCAAGTATTTTCAAAAGAAGAAGCATTAACATCAAACCTTGCTTTCAAAGGAGGAGCAAAAAGCAACTTCTATCTCCTCATATGGAAGTGTTCAATACCTTTCTTGAATGGAAATTGATATTTAATGGTGCCTTCTTTCATATCAATGATGGCACCAACAGTTCTAAGAAAAGGTCTTCCCAAAGTAATAGGACAAGAAGCATTGTATTCAACATCCAAAACATAGAAATCAACAGGGACATAAGCATTGTTAACCATAATGAGAACATCATTAATATTTCCCATGAGTTTCTTCTTAGCATTATCATCAAGTGGGACATCCAAATAACAATCTTCCAAAGGTGGCAAATCAAGCATTTCATAAATCTTCCTAGGCATAATAGAGACACTAGAACCAAGATCACATGAAGCTTTGAGATCAAAGCCATTCACTTGCATATTAATAATGGGTTCCCAACTATATTCTACTTTCCTAGGAATAGAATCTTTGTGTTTTAACTTCTCTTCCTTAATCTTAACAAGACCATCTGTAATGTGTTTGGTGAAATCAACATGCATATCACTAGCATCAGGACTTCTAGCAAGTTTTTGTAGGAACAAAATCACTTCAGAAATATTGCGACCATCTATATCAAAATAAAATTTAGCATCACTAGTAGTAGACTCATTGGCCTTAGGCATTGTAGGAGGAGGAATAGGGACTTCTTGTGGTTTAGTGGTATCCATTCTAGTGATGGCGCACACACTATTGTTTCTATCAATTTCAGCTTCCCTTTCCCACTTAGCATGAAGCTGAGATAATAGTCTAACATTTTCATCAATAGTAACTTGTATGGCATGAGTAGCAGCAAAGGTACTTTCCGTGGTTTCAGGTTTAGCAGCCATTTTATTAATCAAGGAGGACTGTGCTTCAGACAAAGAGGAAATATTTTTCTCAACAGTTAAAAGTTTTTCCTCCATAGTCTTGTTGAAAGCGGTTTGTTTACTAATAAAGTCTTTGAGCATAACTTCAAGTTCAGAGGGGGCACTTCTAGCATTGTTGTAGGAGCTTTCATAGGAATTGCCATTATTAGGAGGATAAGGCCTATAATTGTTGTTGCTACCAAAATTATTCCTATATGCATTGTTGTTGAAATTGTTGCTTCTAATGAAGTTCACATCAACTTGCTATTCTTGAGCAACGAAAGAGGCTAAGGGAACATTGTTTGGATCTAAAGGAGCTTTCCCATTAACAAGCATAGCCATAATAACATCAATCTTATCACTCAAAGAGGAGATTTCTTCAACAAAATTTACCTTCTTACCATGTGGAGCTCTCTCAGTGTGCCATTCAGAGTAATTAACCATCATATTATCAAGGAGTTTTGTTGCAGCACCCAAAGTGATGACCATAAAGGTACCTCGAGGAGCTGAATCCAATGTTTCTTGAAGATAATTTCAAACCGGCATAAAAAGTCTGGATAATCATCCAAGCAGTGAGTCCATGAGTGGGACAATTATTAACCAAGGACTTCATTCTTTCCCAAGCTTGAGAAACATGTTCATTATCAAGTTGTTTAAATTTCATAATGTCACTCTCATAGATATAATCTTAGCAGGAGGATAGTACTTTCCAATAAAAGCATCCTTGCACTTAATCCAAGAATTAATACTATTTCTAGGCAAGGATAGCAACCATTCTTTAGCTTTTGCTCTCAAGGAGAAAGGAAACAGCTTGAGCTTAATAATATCTCCATCTACATCCTTATACTTTTGCATCTCACAAAGTTCAACAAAGCTATTGAGATGGGCAGTAGCATCATCAGAACTAGCACCAGAAAATTGCTCATTCTGTTCTTTCCACAAAAGAAATATGGATCATCACAAGATTCAAAAAAGCAGGCTTAATTTCATAAAAGGTAGCATCAGGAGCAGGTGGAGCAATATGAGTGCTAAGGAAATCATTGTTGTTTGTGCTAGTGAAGTCACACAACTTGGTGTTCTCAGCAGAGTTCATTTTGGCAAAGTGGAGCAAGACAAAAACAGCAGCAGCTAGAGCAGGAACTAATTTTTTTGTATTTTTTATAAGAGAATGCAAACCAAACTAGACTATTTTTTTGGAGTTTTTGATAAAATGAGGCAAACAAAACCAAGCAAAAGAAACTAAGCAAACTAAAAACAAAGTAAAGAGAAAGGTTGAGTAGGACTCCCCTTGTGAAGACGTCCTTAGCCTCCCCGGCAATGGTGCTAGAAAAGCTTGATGACGGCCACACTATTGATGTGGGACGCTTCGTTGGAAACCCCAAGAGCAAGGCGTCAAGATCACAGCAGCAAGTCTTCCCTCAGTATGAAATCGAGGTTATTGAACCAGTAGGAGGAAGGAAACACCTCAAAGGTGTTGCAA
Source organism: Avena sativa (assembly GCA_916181665.1). Classification (NCBI taxonomy): domain Eukaryota; kingdom Viridiplantae; phylum Streptophyta; class Magnoliopsida; order Poales; family Poaceae; genus Avena; species Avena sativa. The sequence continues at coordinate 144,907,282 of OV702283.1, read as the reverse complement.
GCAACGTGGAAACCTGCACAACACAAACTCAAGACTTTGCCCCAATGAACAATGAGGTTGTCAAGCTCACCGGTTTGCTGTAACAAAGGATTAAATGCACGGTGTGGAAGGTGATGGTGGTTTGCAGCAAGTAAACAGTAACAGTGGAAGATGTATCAATGGTAAATATTGGACCGGGGTCCATAGTTCACTAGAGGAGTTCTCCTTAGATAAACAAACATGGCATGAAGGGTAAACAAATTACAGCAGGGCAATTGACAGGACTGGGCAAGAGATAACAATGCAATACTAGACAAAAAGATCCTATGAGATTCGATTGGGCAATACAACAATATACATAGACCGCCATCCAACTGAATCTATGACTAGAAGTCCACCTTCAGGTTATCATACGAACCCCCTCCAGTATTAAGTTGCAAGAAACAAACAACTGCTTTAAGCAAAGTGTGTAAGGTAAACAATCCAATTGTTCCATGAACAAGAGACCGTTGTTTTCTCCCTAGTGGCAAGAGCACATCTACAACCGAAGATATTTCTGTCACTTCCCTTGGAAACTAGAGGCATGAACCCACTATCGAGCATAAATACCCCCTCTTGGAGTCACTAGCAACTACTTGGCCAAGATAGCTACTAACAACGGTGAGCATGCAAGATCACAAACGACACAGACATGATAGAATCAAATAGACAAAACCATTGATCAATCTGACATAGTAATCTCAATATCCATCGGATCCCCGCAAACACAACATGCATGATTACAAATAGATTAGATCTTGATCATGAACGGAGCTCACAAGATCTATACATGAAAGCAAAAGGAGGAGATACAACCATCTAGCTACTACATGGACCCGTAGTCCAAGGTGGAACTACTCATGCTTCATACCGGAGGCTGGCATGATGAAGAAGAAGGCCCCTGGGATGATCTCCCCTCCGGCAGGGTGCTAGGAAGAGCTTCTGATCCCCCCGATCTAGGGACGATGGTGGTGGCGGCTTTAGACGGTTTCGTGGAGTTTTGATCGGGTGCCTAGGGTTTCTGCATCGGGGGGACTTTATAGGCGAAGAGGCGAGGCAGGGGGCCACCAGGGCCGCTGCACCCACCTAGGCGCAGGGTGGGCCCACGCGCGCGGCTAGGGGCTGTGGCCCCCTGGTGAGCCTCCTCCGTCTCATATTCTGGTTTCGTGTTGCCCAGGGTAAAATATTGACTTTGGCTTTTGTCCCGTCCAATTCCGAGAATATTGATTTTCTGCCTTTCTAGAACGAAAAACAAAAGAAAACAGGCAACTGGCACTGTGGAAACTTGTTAATAGGTTAGTTTCAGAAAACATATAGAAACACCTCAAAGTGTAGACAAAGAAAAGTAGATAGTAAACAAGCATGGAGGATCAAAAATTATAGATACGTTTCCGATGTATCACGCAGTTGGTAAGATGTAGACACAGTTGCTTCTCGTCAGATAACCTGAGGCAAGATATGCACCGCCTACAGGCATGATAATCGGATAGTTCACTCCAAGGAAAAGAGAATATTATCCAAGGTCAGCAATCTTTTCCCATGGATTAGCTTGATCAACCTGACTAGTGTTCATTGAGAACACCAAGCAGCCAAACCCGGAAGTATAAGTGGAGACAGTGTGACCGCAGTGTACAACATGAGGATGAGCAACACTAGTACGATGGTGGCAAAGACAAGTAAGACAACTGTGATCATAAGAAGCGCCAAGCGTATGTATATATGAAGAATCCTAGAACCATCTGTAGATCTTGCTAACCACCAAAAACCAAAAAAGTAGTTGTGCTCATCTCAAGTAGTATTAAGAAATGCATCCACCAAGTCATCCACGGCAGCAGGTCATGTCAAGACCACCGCAGGAACTTTAAAAAGGTAGAACGTGTTAACTTAAGATTCCGGCAGCATGATATAGTGAATCCTACTAAAAATTTTCCTTCCAATTGAACTGCATGCAAAGTAGCTCTAACATAGGAAAAACAACTATGTCCTACAATCATACAAAGCAAACAAAGCATTATATAATAGGAAAATACCCAAAAGAATGGACTCGTCTTTTTTCGAATCAAGACAAGCAATTTTGCCTTGATTTATGTAAAAAAAGGCGAAGAGAATTGACCGGTTCATTTGCAAGGAAACTTGCCGAAAACCCGTGCAAATGCAGAAACCATTGAATGGATTCTTTTCAGGAGCTTCAAGTAGATCTTAAATTCCTATAGAATGAATTAAAAGACATCTGGAAAAATCTACATAATTCAATCAGATGAATCTAACAACTGATATACAAATAAATCCTATGATTCATACAATTCATAGAGTCTAAAATAACTACTCTTATTTTCATTTAAACAAAACATTCCCTAAGTCAATTCAGTAAAACAGCTTGGGCACATGAAGCCACTAGACTACATATGAAGGAATAATTACCAGGATGCAGAGGATCCCAAACATGAACGTTGCCATACAGAGCTGTGGCGAACACTAGTACGTCATGGATAATTCCATCATTGTAACTGTAAGGGCTAAGGGTGTGGTTAAGAGGAAGTGGAAGAACTGTACATTCATCATCACCGCCCTAAAGGACAGCAGGGACAGCAACTCTGACGTCGCAGACTGTAACAAGTGATAAATCTTTATATCTCCTAGAAGATGTGGGAACTTGGCAAATAGCAATCTTCTGCATTACAGCTGAATGATTATTATCCAACAAGAACGTGGTTGGATAGTCAGTTGCTTGCAAAGCCAATGCTGGGAGACGAATATTGCGATGATTGTATACGTTGTGAAGCTCCACCTTGCCTCTAAACCCAGCCGTTGCAATCCAATCTCCATTGGCGCCTACCCACTTCCCAGAACTATAGCTTGGTACCATAGCATCGGACGAGAACCTGTCCAGTGTCGGCAGATTGCACGGGAAGCTATCAATTTTGAAGTAATGCAAGAAATCTAGTGGTCCCTTTGTCGGGGGGAATGAAGAAAACATGGGAGGCCAAATGACAGTGAAGCATCCAATGTTGCACTAGCTTTCGCAGATTCAAGAAAAAGTTTGGGCGAATCGATTAGGCTGGCGGTATGAGTTCTTCAAAGGGGCCTTTGGTAAACACGTCGTGAAATAGCTTAGAATCATGCTGATTGTTCTTGCTCACTGACGCCATTGCAAGGCAGTGTCTGTATTTTATTGATTGGGGTTTCGGAAGAGAGGGGGAATCAACGGCGGCAACTCTCTGACCGAGATGCGGAAGAGAATACGAAAGCGTCATATGGCGGCAGCGGCGGCGCGTGGTGTGGAAGGGGAAAATGATGGGAAGAGGGGGGCTCGGGAATAGGCAAGGGGGAAATGGCTGGATTAATCCAGCTAGCATGCGCTCGTCTCAACTGAATTTTGACGAGACAGTGACCTCCCACAACCTACTCCCTACAAATAGTACAAGACGTCTAGACGGTCGTAGTAGTTAATTTGTACGTGGGTTCCACTCTTCGGAGGAGACTGGCCTGACTCCCTAATACTCCGTTCGTTTGGAAATATAAAGATGTTCTCAATTAGTGAGCTAATGTATATAGAAACCTTTTTTAGTGTGTAGGTTCAAATGAATCAACATAATAAAAGGTGTCTAGATACATTTACTTCACAAACCTAAAGCATCTTATATTTCCAAACGGAGGGAGTAGTACAAGACTCCTAGGGTACGGGTAGTAATTCAAAAAACTGAGCTATGTATTTTCCATTCACTCCAACGGAATGTCATGTTTGAATTCTTTTGTTTTCCTGTGATTCAAACACATACTTGATCCAAATTCCTGTATTTTTCTATTCCTATAGGATTCAAGAGGTCATGTAACTCCAATCCTACAGATTTCCTATTCCTGTGTTTTGAGATTCCTGCAAATCAAACAACCTTAATAGTCGAAAATTTTGGGAACATGCTCTAGAGAAATGAGAGAAGATTCTAGAATGATGGAGAAGTGTGTTTGAGGTTTGTGCATAAAGTTCATTGTGCTAAAGACTATCAATAGAATCTTCTATATCATAGAATGGAAAAGAAGATCCAATGGCTAGCAATGTTGGTATTTGCCAATCTTTGATCCAATGGTAATGTTCAAAGTTCTACGTACACTAGATATAGTTGTAAGATGTAAGATAAGATAAGAAAAGCGAGGCCATGGTAATTTATGGGCCCACGCAAAGCATCATTGATTACAGAAAATCCCATGTGCTGGAGCTAAAATATTGGGAATTTGACATGATATGCGAATATCATATGTACATGTGTTGATCCAATGTAGGAGTACTTCGCAATGCTCAAGTTGAATTGTGACACATAAAAAACCTTTTGATGCACAGGGATTATGCAGTGTATAAGAAAAGAATCAAATTTGTTAAGATTTCAGCTAACTAAAAACTGATAATGCAATATTGAGTGAAATGCATATGTGCAGTTTCAGTTAACTTGAGCATTGCAAAGGACATTATTCAGCCAACCTAAACAACATCAATCTACACAAAAACTCTACATGAACTTTCAAAAGCAATAGAAGTCATGGAAGGACACAAGTTATAGGCTGGTACTATTTTATACTACTTTATGGTCTCAATCGCAGAAGCGCATGTTCATGGAAGCTAAACGTGTACGGATTTGGTCAAATAGTCTCAAATTTGTTTGAAATGGACTGATTTGCACTGGGATGCATGTTTTGGGACTGATTTTGTCCACTTTGCAAGATATGGGACTAATTTGCACCCCGGGTGCAAGAAGTTTTACTAAAAGTATTTACCTCGATATTTGTCAAGGAAAACAAGTGATGGAGATCCACTAACTTACAGAAGGAGCTCATGTTCAAACTTCACAAAGTTTCATTTTGACGAAATGTTGGATGCATTGATCTTTACAAAGACCAGCTGAAACCAACAATTTGCAAAAGGAGTGCAAGGAGGAGCAAGTTATGAGTACCAATAACCAATGCCTCGCTGCATCTCTTCTCGAGCAACCAGAGCCATTGTCAGCTGATGAGTGCATATTTGCATCATGTTTTAGATTATTATTTTGCATTGTAGTGGTAGGATCTTGAGATTTTACGGAATTCACACACACCTTTTATGTTTATTTTCACCAGTATCATATCAGATGATGGATACGATGGACACAATGCTTGGACCAGTTATATTGGAGTGAAAAGTAGCCAAAACAACGTAAATTGCTTATTTGGGAAATATTAATAACACCAGAAGAAAACCCGAAGCAATTAGAGGATACAGAAGGTTTAACGACAACCTATACGGCGGGAAGAAATATTCCGGCCATATAGTTCCCGCCGTATAGTTGGCGCTGACACCGCCTCCTCAAATAGTTTCACCCCGTGCAACTGGATCGAAGAGACGACATACAGAACACCTAGAAATTGCCAAAACCTCACCTTCAGAAGGCATCTGGAGGGGGAACTCATCCACTAGGGATCCATCTTCGCTCTAAACAGATCCAGGAGGCTAAGGCATCGATCTTCATCACCAACTTCTGCATCACCACCATCTCCATCCATCCCATCTACATCTTGTCTAGACCTTGTTGTAATTTCCGTACTCGTTGTGGATTTATACAAGTACTATTCATCTATGATAGATTCCATTGTCTTTGCCATGATGTTGATTGCCTCCATGTATAAGTACATCATTAGTTCTTGGGGAGATGGAGAAACCCTAGTATGAGATTGGAATAAGATAAAGTTTATTATGATATTCATCACTATGACCATGTGTTAGATTTTCTTCATCTTGATGTTGGGAGAAGTCGATCTCTCAATATTTGCCTCTTGTGGGGACTTGATGGAGGGAACTACTTGTTGGTAGACGGAGGTGTGTTAGCACTTACAGTGACTATAAAGTTGTTGGCATTCCTTATGTATCAACTTGGGAATCGAGGAAACTCACGAAACACTATCCATGCCATGGGATACAAATTGCGGGATTATGTCTCTTAATAGCACATTAATTCAATTGATATTGATTGCTGTCTGCTATGGTTATGAGCTTGATTTGAGCAGTGGTTGCTACTTGATTGTCCAAATACGGAGTTCCTCCCATACATACATAGTTAAGAATGTTCATGATAATAATCTTTACCTTAGCCCATTATAAATTCTAGTGGTGTATCCGCTATTCCCTGAGAAAGCTTTTCCCCACTGAAGTTTCAAATCTCTTTTACATACGTGATACTTATTTTGTCTACTTAGTTTTGTTTACTTTACTCATTGTTCTCTTATAACAAAAACCAAAAACATCTTTTTACACATACTAGTATTTTATCTTGTTATTTAGAACTTTATTTAGCATTTCTATTTTAGTATTTATTTCAAGACTTATTAGACTTCAGACTCCTGCTCCATATGGGATCGATATCTTTATTTCGAAACTAGCTACAACCGATTTGTGCACTTGTAGTCAACATTAGCGCGATCTTGAGCCAATAAGACGAGGCACGAACCACATGGACGCATGTTGGCTGAACTTGACGGCCCCTCTGATTGCAGGTTCTTGTGCAGACCCGTTAGAAACAGGTATACAAATGCATTCCACCGGTATATATTCTTCGAAAGATAGGAGATCAGAAGCAATGTACATGAAGCCTAGCCTCCCGAACGGCAGGTACTTGGTGTGAGGGTCATGCATCACATCATTATTCACAGACCCAATAAGGGGATGATTCAGACCAAGGAAGAGGGAAACATGTCGGAGATGTTTCGAAACTCACTCCAGCTAAGGAAGGTCGGTGTGGCAGCAGCAGCGTTGGGATGCTAACCTCTGGAAGATATGGCACCGATGCAATGGATACAATTTGAATGTCCTACCTTGGTGACTAATCATCTCCTTCGAAGGAGTTCATTTGCCCCGGATGTGTATCCACGGCAGTGTTGGCCTGAAATAAGCCAGGAACCAGCGTGGGTGAGAATCTATGCGGCCACAATCTAGGCATCGACATTGTCGTCATGCTCAACCTCGTCTATCATTGGGGCATGCACCTTCATAGGATCTCCATCAACACCTTTCCAATCCACATAACATACAAGAAATGTGTATTGTAGTAATTAGCTCTTGCTAACACATTAACAAAAGCAAGTCAAAAAAAGAGAGTGCTAACTAAAATTTGGTACTGAACTCATCGTATTCGAAGGGTTGCCATGTAAAAAACAGAGCCATCATCCGATACAGCGAAGATAATGTCATCCGCCCACACAACATCCACATAGCTTCTCGGGGCAAGATTACTATGCCTAAGTACACTCCATGTCTCGTCTCCTAAAAACTGCTCCATGTCTAGGATGGCAATGAACTTATCGAACACCGCGATGAGCTTGTACAGCCACTTGTTGCAGCGGGTGGACATCTGAGGTTCAATACCAACATGTATCTTAAGTAGCCTGGTATGGGCCTTACAATACAAAAAGAAACCTACATGTTTGCCACAAAACCCGACAGTTTCGAGTAAAGGGACCTGAATGATGGTGTCAGTATACAAATTCACCAGACGTACTAATAATTTTTTTGGACCAGAACGACTAGGAAGATCAATCATGGCTACCCAGTTGCGGCTGTAACCAGCCCAATAATCGCAGTGGGGTTTTGGGATGATGGGGCTGGCATAGAAGGGTCGTCTAGCGGTATCATGCTGGTATCAATCACTCTCTTTTCAGTACTATCGGGAGATGGGGAAGAATATGTACATTAGTTCAGAAGGCAAGGATAATCATAGGGGAAGAAGAGCGGCATGTACTAGTCGCCGTCTACAAGTCACCGTATCAAGACCATCGTGTGGGCAGATGACTCCAGACACGACAAGATCCGATTGATCTGGAGCCGGCCACGCACGGCGACCTGCGGCAGCTTCAGTTAATGGAAGAGAAAAACGATTTGCTCAATCCACGATCGGTGATCCCTTTCCTCTTATCTTTTTTAATTGTTACAGTATGTACGTACGAAGTACTAATATCGGCGAAGATCAATTGGCGAATAGAGCTCACATAGAAAAGCATGTTTAGATCAGTTATAAAATTTCTGATATTTGCCTACTTTGTATCCTCATATTTGTATGATCAGGCTTTGCGCTCGCTTAAATCAGGTGAGATCATATAATTAGGCATGAATACTGATCTCTTTCTTTATTTGGTCTATGCACGAGGAACAAATCGATCGAGGTACTCGCCGTCATCGTGAACTCGTCACACTTGTGGATCCTCCCGCCGCGGACTCGCCATGTCCGGCGACTCGTCCGTCGCGGCTATACTCCGGACCTCGTCTAAACGCGGACACACTTAAACGCGGACTCGCTAGGCTCGAGGACTCGCCCGTTGCAGACTCGCCCGCCGCGGGATCGCCATCGCGACCTCGCCCTCGCAGCCTCGTCATCGTCGACTTCGCCATAGCGCGACCTCCGTCCGCCGCGTCGACCTCGTGTCCTCCGCGTCGACCTCGTGTCTGCCGCGTCGACATCATGTCCGCCGCGTCGACTTCGCCATAGCGCGACCTCCATCCGCCGCGTCGACCCCGTGCCCGCCGCGTCGACATCTCCATAGCGCCACCTCCGTCCACCGCGTCGACCCCGTGTCCGCCGTGTCGACTCTTTTTGGCTACGTCGAATGTGTACGCCGCGCCTGCTAAGGGACCTTCATTGTCCGAGTTGCCAGAGAGGGTGGATGCCATGCTGCATGGACTCACCACTGGGCTTCTCTTCCCTCGGGAAAAATCAATTCGCCTTTGTCAACCTTTGAAAGAGCGACTCGCAATGGCCATGTAGTGCGGACGAGGACTCGCAAACCGAGCCTCGGATCGTCCACGAAAAATGCTAACCGAGAGCCATCATTGGAGTCGCCTTGCTTGACTGGACTTCCGGGCCAAGACAAATGGACGTGCTACAAAAACAGCACCATGTCCTCCTCAACCTTAGACAGTGCGAATCACACGGCCAAGTACTGCGGACGAGGACTCGCAAACCGAGCCTCGGATCGTCCAGAAAAAACGTCCAGCCGAGAGCCATCTTTGGAGTCGCCATGCGACTGGTCCCCCGGGCCAAGACGAGAGACTCGCGAACAAAAATAGCGCAATCAACATAAACGCGGACTCGCAATCATCGCAGACTCGCCATACTCGGGGACTCTCCCCTCATGGACTCGCAATCATCACGGACTTGCCACATTCGGGGACTCTCCCTTCGCGGACTCGCTATCATCATGGACTCGCCACACTTGGGGACTCTCCCCTCGAGGACTCGCAATCATCGCGGACTCGCCACATTAGGGGACTCTCCCTTCACGGACTCGCTATCATCGCGGACTCGCCACACTCGGGGACTCTCCCCTCACGGACTCGCAATCATTGCGGACTCGCCGTGCTCGCCGACTCGCCACGCTCGCGGACTCGCCCATCGCGGTCTCTCTTGCCGCGGGATCTCCATCGCGACCTTGCCATAACTGACTCGCCACGCTCGGGGACCAGCCCAGCGCGGTCTCGCCTGCCGCGGTCTCGCCATCGCGACCTTCCCGTAACCGACTCGCCACGCTCGAGGACTATCCCAGCGCGGTTTCGCCTATCGCAGGATCGCCATCGCGGACTCGCCATGCTCCGGAACTCGCCTAAACGCGGACACGCTTAAACGCGGACTCGCTAGGCTCGGCGACTCCCCCGCCGCGTATTCATCGTGCTCGGAGACTCCCCCGCCGCGTCGACTCTGCCGCATTAAACAACTAAGTTTCTTTACACTCGTACATGCTATGAGTCCAAAACATATATGCATCTCCATTCATTCTTCAAAGCCGACCACGCAGTCGCATATGACCCTTCCAGGGACCAAAATCATACTTGGGATCGGTTTCAGTTTTGTCTGCTGTTTATTCGCGTCCGTCAAAGTAGTGAGGCTGGGTACCAAAAGGCCGACCTTGTCTCCGGATTCAACAGTTTGGCATCGCGTCCCTGTTACCCGGCAAGCGTTTGATGCTGGAGGTCCGCCTACTCATGAAAATACACGCATAAACCTTACATACTGCCCATCGATCCACATAACAAAAGTGCATTTTCTTCAATGTCTATAATTCGCACGCTTACAATTAGTCAATATATTATGCAAGTACACCTTAATGCAATTGTATCTTTTCTCCTTCTCAGCAAAACGGTCTGGTGTCTTTCTCGCCACTCGCCGCGCTCGGAGACTCGACGTGTTACAGACAGCAGCACTCGCCGGTCGCTCGACCTTGCCACTCGCCGGTCGCCGACCTCGCCGCTCAACGCGCTCGGGGACTCGGCGCGCTACAGACAGCGCCACTCGCCGGTCGCCGGACCTCGCCACTTGCCGTGCTCGGGGATTCGGCAATCGTCGGTCGCCGACCTCGCCGCTCGCCGCGCTCGGGGATTTGGCACGCTATAGACAGCGTCGCTCGTCGGTCGCTTGGCAGCAACTACTACTATTTTCAGAATATGCATCTCTAAAGAGCCTCAAGTCGCCTCTACAAGCCAACTCGAGCCTCGGGGACTACTCCTAGGCATGTTGCGTGTACGTGTGGTTCCACGACCGCCCTCGTCAACTCGTCACCACGGACTCGCCATCGCGTACTCAACGCGCTCGGGTACTTGCCCTCACGTACTCAACACGCTCGGGGAATCGGTGTGCTACAGATAGCGCCACTCGCCAGTCGCCCAACCTCGCCACTCGGCGTGCTCGGGGACTCGGCACTCGCCGGTCGCTCGACTTCGCCACTCGCCACACTCGGGGATTCGGCACACTCCACGTTCGGGGACTCGCCGCAACTGGCGGCTTCACCGACACCCTGTGTCTTTCGCCAACTGGCCATCACCGACTGGCTCACGCCGACCGCCTCCCGTTTCACGGTTCTTTTCTCTGTTCAGGAGCTCGTCGCCGATTCGCCACGACCCATCGTCAAGACTCTCCGCGCCCTGCCTCAAGCTCGCGTCGAATCAACAATGCGCTCGGGGACTACTGATGGGGGAATACCAATCGGGGTATACCCACGAAGCGGATTCGCCAGCTGGATCGAGCCGACTAAAGCCAAGCCGAGAGCGGGTCGACTCGCCCAATATAGCGACTGGTGCATACTGGACCTAGACGAGTGGCTGCGACTAGAGGCCCAAGACGGCGACTTCAATACAAAGCCCACCAAATACTTGTAAACCCTAACTGGCTGTATATATAAAGCCACCAGGGGCACCCCCACGGGGACATCATATGACATCTTCTCCCATCTCTCATTAGATCTAATCTCCCTCCGGCTACGGCGGCTCCCTTCTAAACCAATCTATGATCATATACTGGATTGATAGCAGGACGTAGCGATCCTTCACCGAGGGGACGTGAACCTGGGTACATCGTGTGCCAATCTCGCTCCCGGATTCTCCTACGTCTCCTTGCTCCCTCTACGTAAGCTACCCCCAGTAGCATCTGCCGTGCAATACCAGGACATATGGGATGGCCTCGGAGAATCATGAAATGCTAAGAGTATCAGATCGAATAGCGATTACATGAAGACCATCATCATCTAACTACGACCAGTTGCAGACAGGGTTGCGTGGATCGGCTCTAGCCATGGTGGGTTCACCGTTGCGCTGGTGATATTTTTTTTGGGCGGGGGGATAGGTGGGGGTGCTTTGAGGGCGTGGCGAGGCTAACCTGGTCGCCGGTGAGGGTCGTGAGGGGGGACACCAGGGCTTGAGTGTAGCACCCCGGATGAAACCACTACTAGAATCGCTCTTTGATTTTATCTTTGTGCATCATCATCATATCATCATGCATATTATTTGCCAAAAACTATTTTATAAAAGTCTTTCTTTGATTCCCAAATAAACCCCGTCTTTATTTCAAATCAAACCACCGAACGCTTCCGGATATTTTGTTTGTCCAAAACAAATTACAAAATCTTTTACTAAAATTAAAACAAATGTTTTTAAAATAACTTTATAAAAAAATCTGTTTTGATCGGGGGAGGCAGCCCGGCCCGAAAGGCAGTCCACCTACCACCTCGATTGGCCCAACCCAATCCCACCTAGTGGGACCATAGATCAAGCATCCCACCAAACCCTAACCACACGAGGACTCCATCCCGCCGCTGCCTGCTCAAACACACTTAGCAGAACACGGCACGCACACGCGTACGCATGCTCCTGCGTAGGCCCTACCCCGACATCTGCAGCTCCCCACCCCGCGTTGAACCTACGTGGTCCTTCACTCCGATCCCCACGCAACCAGGCCCCGACACGATGCCCCTGGCCCACCCACTCGTGCCTCACGGAAACCACCCTGACCCCGCGTCCCCTCCCTGCTGCTCTCCTTCCTCCCGAGATGCCGCCAGGCTCGCCCGCACCCCCGCCTTGCCCCGCCGCCAGGTGCCGCCGCCCGAGCTCGCCGGCCTCCTCCCGTCTGCGAGTTCGTGTGCCGCTGGTGCCTCGCGTCCTCTCCTTCCCGCTCGACGCCGCGGTCGCCCCTGCAACGACCTCGTCGGGCCTCCTCTCTCTGATGCCGGGACCCCCCGCCGCCGTGCTCCCTGTGCCTCGTCGTCGAGCCACCCCACCGCCAGGCTCTCTCATCTCCCTGCCCGCGTCGCTCCTCTCTCCCCTTCTCGCGGACCAGATCTCCGCCAGGCTCTGGCGCCGTCGTCCCGGTTCCGCATTCCGCCACCCAGTGAGGTCGCCGCCAAGCCGCCTCTGCCTTCTCCCCGTGGCCCGTGTCATCGCCCTCGCGAGCCCGCCGCCATGACCCTCCTCCCTCCGTCGCTTGTCTGCCCACAGCAAAGCGTCGCCATCGACACGTCCCCGCCTTCGGCCTCCCTTTGTCCTGTCATTGTCGCCCGACTACCGCCTGGATCGGGCCGCCCTGTCGCCTCGCCGTTGCCAGAGCGCCACCCGGCTGTCCCCTCGCGCCCTACAACGACCCGTTGGCCCCGACGCCGTGGCCACTAGCTGCCATCTCTGCCCCATGCCTCCACCCCGCGGTGGATCCTCCTCTTTGGCACCTCCTCGTCCTTGGTCGCGTCCTGCCTCCGCATGCGTGTGCCTCGTAGTGCATCGTGCCCGCTATCCATCGGTGTGTATCCAGGAAGCCCATGCCCTTGTATTCTGCTCCAAGCATGTCTCCGTCATGACCATGTTGTGGTGTTTCAGATGTTACGATTGTTGGAGATATGCCCTAGAGGCAATAATAAATGTAGTTATTATTATATCTTTGTGTTTATGATAAATGTTTACATTCATGCTATAACAGTATTTACAAGGAAACATTAATACTTGTGTGATTTGTAAACTAAATTAGAGTCCCTAGTAAAGCCTCTTCATAATACTATCTTGTTGGTTAATAAATGATTGTGGTTTCCCTATCATGAACATTGAGATGTTATTAAACAACAAGATCATATCGTTAGGAGAATGGTATGATGGACATACTCCTATAGATAAGCGTAGCATAAAGATCAAGTCATTTTAATAGTTCAATTGCTATATGCTTTCTGATACATAGTAACCTAATTCCTTCGACCATGAGATTATGCATATCACCATCACCAGAAGGATGCTTTGATGACATCAAACACCACACCGTAACTGGGTGGTTATAAAGGTGGCATTGAGTGTTCAGAAAGTATTGGTTGAGACACATGGATCAAGAGTGGGATTTGTCCATCCATATGACGGATAGATATACTCTGGGCCCTCTCGGTGGAATGTCATCCAATTGGCTTGCAAGAATGTGAATGGCTCACAAGGGATCACATATCACGGGAACGTGAAAAGAGTACTTATCAGTAACGAGGTTGAACTAGGTATGCAGAGATACCGGCGATCAAAACCTCGGATAAGTAAACTATCGTAAGACAAAGGGAAATTGGTATTGTATGTAAGTGGTTCATTCGATCGCAAAGTAACCGTAGAAATATGTGGGAACCATATGAATTTCCATATTCCTCTATTGGTTATTGTTCGGAGAAGTGTCTCGATCATGTCCGCATAATTCACGAACTGTAGGGAGACACACTTAAGGATTCGATGTTGTTGAGTAGTTATGGAATGATGAGTAAGAGACCGAATGTTGTTCGGAGTCTCGGATGGGATTCGGAATATCATGAGGAGATCCGGAATGGTCCGGAGAATAAGATTCATATAAGGAAAGTTCTGTTTCGGGGTTGGAGAATGGTTCCGGTGTTTTCATCGGGAATGTTCTAGAAGGTTCCGGAAGGTCCGGCACTCTGGAGGGGAAGGGTACATGAATGTGTCATAACAAGTTGTAATGGTTGCATCATGTACTAGGTGTCATCGCTGAGCAAAATAAAGGGATAAATCAAATCCTAGTTTGAATAGTCAAACGCCAATTTGAAAAGTCAAACAGCAAGTTTGCTTGGTGGAGGGAGAGTAGGAAACCTACTTGGGGAGGAGTTCCTCTCCCTCCACTGCCGGCCTTGGAGGCCGAGTTGGGGGAGGACTCCCTCCCCCTTGGCCTGCGCCCTCCACCTATAAAAGGAGGGGCAGGGCTGCCCCTCTAGACACACAACTCCACCACCCAAAACCCTAGCCCTAGCCGCCGGCCCTCCTACAGCCGCCGCCTCCCTAGGGCAAACCCTAGCCGCCGACTTGGGGCTTTTCCCAAGCCCTAGCCGCCGGCCTAGCCCTCTATCCTTGGTGTGTCTAAACCCTAGATCACCAAGGCCTCTCTCATAGTCCACCATACTCGCTCCGGCTTAAGGCGAAGCCTTGCGAGATCTCCCCTCTACTTCCGGTACCACGTCGTTGTGATGCCGGAATCGCGAGGAGAGTGCTACAACCTCCGCTGCCTGCTGGAACAAGGGAGAGGAAGGTCTTCATCGAGTACCGAACGTGTGACCGACTGCGGAAGCACTGCCGGAACGCAGCGCCGGAAGGATCGTCTACACGATCTTGAGATCGGCAAGAGTACGACTACATCACCCACGAGAATCCGCTCTCGTTAAACACTTTGGAATCTTCGAGGGTGAGTTATTCCATCGACTCGTTGCTACAATCTAGTAGATAGATCTTGGCTTGTTTGTTTGTATGCGGTAGAAATTTTTTATTTTCCATGCTACGAACCCCTACAGTGGTATCAGAGCCGTGTCTATATGTAGATCTGTTGCACGAGTAGAACACAATGGTCATTGTAGGCGGTGGTGCTTTTATTATCAATTGCTTCTTGTGTACTTTTCATCTTGCGGTATGATGGGATGAAGCGGCCCGGGCTAACCTTACATGACATCGTTCATGAGACTTGCTCCACGCTCAACATGCAACTTGTATTGCATAAGTGGCTTTGCGGGTGTCTGTCTCTCCCATTATAGTATAGATCCAATTTACAACGGGCACTGGATAGTTCAAACATCAATGTTGTGGTTCTTGTTCGTAAGTTAGATCGACACTTATTGAAAGCCCCAAACCACGTAAAATATGCAAAGAAATTAGAGGCGTCTAACTTTGTTTTGCAGGGGTGTGCTGTGATGTGATATGGCCATGATTGTGATTATATTTGATGTATGCAATGTTCCTTATTGTAAGTTGGCAACCGGCAGGAGCCATATGGTTGTCTTTAATTTCTGTTAAGACCCGCGTGTCTATTCAAAGTAGTTGTAATAGTTGAAGCTGGTGGACGACAACCATGGAGCAGCATCATTGACCTTGATGCAATGTCGTTGATGATGGAGATCATGTTCGTGCTTGAAGATGGAGATCGGAAGCACAAAGAAGAAAGGCCATATCATATCACATATTATGAATTGCATGTGATGTTAATCCTTTATGCATCTTGTATTGCTTAGTTAACGACGGTAGAATTATAAGATGATCCCTCATGCACATGAATTTCAAGTTCTAAAGTGTTCATCCTTAGTAAGCACCGTTGCTAAAGCTTGTTGTTTCGAAGCACCACGTGATGATCGGGTGTGTTAGATTCTGCAAGTGTATACAACGTGAGTAAGCCAGATTTTCTCATGCGGAAGCTAAGGTTTGATCTTGACGAGCCTAGCATGTACAGACATGGTCTCGGAACACGGATTACCGAAAGGTAAAGCATGAATCATATAGTAGATATGATGAACATGTCGATTGTTCGCCATTAAAGCTACATCAACTCTCGTGATGATCGGTTTTGATGTGGTGGATTTGGTTCGTGTGATCACTAAAACAATGTGAGGGATATTTTTTTGAGTGGGAGTTCACCTAGATTAATTTAACTATTAATTAGAACTCAATTTGTCATAAACTTAATCTAAACTATGGCAAATATGTTGTAGATCAATGGCGGCCCCTACCATCAATTTTAATGTGTTCCTAGAGAAAGAAAAGTTGAAAAACAATGGAAGCAACTTCGCGGATTGGTTCCGCAATTTGAGGATTGTTCTCAATGCTGGAAATTTGACCTATGTGCTGGATGCACCACTGGGTGACCCGCCTGCAGCTGATGCTACCGATGAAGTAAAGAATGTTTAACTCGCTCGGAAGAATCAGTACTCCACAGTTCAGTGTGTTATCTTGTATGGTTTCGAATCGGATCTTCAGAAAAGGTTTGAGAATTCAGACCCACATGATATTGTCCGTGAACTCAAATTGATTTTTGAGACTCACGCGGCAGTTGAGAGCTATGAGGCTTCTGAAAAGTTCTTTAACTGCAAGATGGGAGAGGGCAGCTCCATCAGTGAGCATGTGCTTAAGATGTCTGGGCACGCAAACAAACTCCAAATCTTAGGTATAGTGATTCCTAATGCTTTGGGGATTTACCGTGTCCTCCAATCACTACCACCAAGTTACAAGAACTTTGTGATGAACTATAATATGCAAAGCATGAACAAGAAGTTGCCAGAACTCTTATCCATGTTAAAATCTGCAGAAGTGGAGATCAAGAAAGATCACCAAGTGTTGATGGTCAATAAGACCACCAAATTCAAGAAAGGCAAGTCTAAGCATAAGGGACACTTCAAGAAGGGTGGTAAGAAAGTTACCGCACCGACGAAGAAGACCAAGGCTGGACCTAAGCCTGATACTGAGTGCTTTTACTGCAAGGGAGAAGGTCACTGGAAGCGGAATTGCCCAAAGTACTTGGCAGATTTGAAGAACGGCAACATCAAGAAGAAAGGTATATCCGATATACATGTTATTGATGTGTATCTCACTAGTACTCATAGTAGTTCCTGGGTATTTGATACTGGTTCGGTTGCTCATATTTGTAACTCGAAACAGGTGCTGCAGAATGAACGGAAGCTACCGAAGAACGAGGTGACGATGCGCGTAGGAAATGGATCAAAGGTTGATGTGATCGCGGTCGACACGCTACCTCTTCATCTACCATAGGGATTAGTTTTATACTTAAATAACTGTTATTTGGTGCCTGCGTTAAGCATGAACATTATATCGGGATCTTGTTTATTGCGAGACGTTTACTTGTTTATGTCCGAGAATAATGGTTGTTCGATTTATATGAGTAATATATTTTATGCACATGCACCTTTGATAGATGGTCTATTTTTATTGAATCTCGATAGTGGAAATACACATATTAATAACATTGAAGCTAAACGTTTGAAATCGAGCGATAACTCGACTTATATGTGGCACTGTCGTCTTGGTCACATTGGAGTGAAGCGTATGAAGAAACTCCATTCCGATGGACTTCTTGAATCACTTGATTTCGAATCACTTGAAAGATGCGAAGCATGTCTGATGGGTAAAATGACTAAGACTCCATTTTCTGGTATGATGGAGCGAGCTACGGACTTATTGGAAATCATACATACCGATGTGTGTGTTCCAATAAGTGTAGCATTGCGCGGTGGTTATCGTTAGTTCTTACCTTCACGGATGACTTGAGTAGATATGGGTATATCTATTTCATGAAACATAAGTCCGAAACTTTAGAGAAGTTTATGGAATTTCAAAGTGAGGTGGAGAATCAACGTAACAAGAAGATTAAATTTCTACGTTCTGATCGTGGAGGTGAATATCTAAGTTACGAGTTTGGCGATCATTTGAAGAAATGCGGAATACTTTCACAATTGACACCGCCGGGAACACCACAGCGTAATGGTGTGTCCGAACGTCGTAATCAAACTCTCTTAGATATGGTTCGTTCTATGATGTCACTTACAGATTTGCCGTTATCATTTTGGGGTTATGCATTAGAAACAGCCGCATTCACTTTAAATAGGGCACCATCTAAATCCGTTGAAACAACACCGTATGAATTATGGTTTGGGAAGAAACCTAAATTGTCGTTCCTTAAAGTTTGGGGTTGCGAAGCCTATGTAAAGAAGTTACAGCCGGACAAGCTTGAACCTAAAGTGGAAAAATGCGTCTTCATAGGATACCCGAAGGAAACTATTGGATATACCTTCTATCATAGATCCGAAGGCAGAATCTTCGTTGCCAAGAATGGATCCTTTCTAGAGAAAGAATTTCTCTCGAAAGAAGTGACTGGAAGGAAAGTAGAACTCGACGAGGTTGTCGAACCTTCTCTCGAACTTGCGAGTAGCGCAGCACCGGAAGAAGTTCCTGTGGTGCCTGCACCAATAAGAGAGGAAGCTAATGATGATGATCATGAAACTTCGGTTGTAGTTGCTACATAACCTCGCGGGTCAACAAGAACTCGTACCACTCCTGATTGGTATGATCCTGTTATGAGTGTCATGTTGGTGGACAACACCGATGACCCTGCGACATATGAGGAAGCGATGATGAGCCCAGATTCCAATAAATGGCAAGAAGCCATGAAATCCGAGATTGGATCTATGTACGAAAACCAAGTATGGACTTTGGTGGACTTACCGGATGGCCGGAAGGCTGTCGAGAACAAATGGATTTTCAAGAAGAAAACAGATGCTGATGGTAATGTTACTGTCTATAAAGCTCGACTTGTCGCAAAAGGGTTTCAACAAATTCAAGGAGTTGACTACGATGAGACTTTCTTACCAGTAGCGAAGCTAAAGTCTGTGAGGATTTTGTTAGCAATCGCTGCATATTATGATTATGAGATATGGTAGATGGATGTCAAAACAGCGTTCCTCAATGGATACATTGATGAAGAGTAGTATATGACGCAACCCAAAGGTTTTGTCGATCCTAAAGATGCTAACAAGGTATGCAAACTTCAACGGTCGATATATGGATTGAAGCAAGCATCCCGAAGTTGGAATCAACGTTTTGATAAGGTAATCAAAAGTTTTGGTTTTATACAAACTTATGGAGATGCTTGTATTTACAAGAAAGTGAGTGGGAGCTCTATAGCATTCTTAATACTATATGTAGATGACATATTGTTGATTGGGAATGATGTAGACCTTCTTAATAGTGTCAAGGAATATTTGAATAATAGTTTTTCAATGAAAGATCTTGGCAAAGCAGCTTACATATTAGGCATAAAGATTTATAGAGATAGATCGAGATGCCTAATATCATTGTCACAAAGTACATATTTGGACAAAGTTCTAAAGAGGTTTGTAATGGAAGATAGCAAGAAAGGGTTTGTCACATCCCAAGATTTTCCAAATCTTGTAATGTGAAAAATAAATGAAGAAAATAAATTTTTTGTTGAAAATCAGGGTCAAAAGAAACTTTTGTTTTTAAATGGAAACTTAAAATCCCATATTGAACAAACTTTAATTAAAGTTTGAATTCAACAAAATTCAAATCAAGTAAAATGCATTCATCATAAAATGCATCTGGAAATTTAAATACTTGGAAAATAAATCCAAACCCTAAACCCTAATGGAATAAAAATCATTTCCAAGTCTCCAAGCCTATGGATTTGATCCATGTAAAAGTTGTCAAGAAAACATTTCAAAATGATCAAGAATGACAAATGGAAATATTATAAAAACCATGGAAATTGATTTCACTTAAATTTGGAGCCATAGATAAAATCTTATGAATTTAATAAGATAAGGAAATTGAATTTCCAAAGCTATTAAAGCACTTATCTAAAATCCATACCAAAAGATGAGAAAATAATCCTAAAGATATTTAAAAGGATAAATAAATCTCAAATAATACTTTACAAATTGGGATCACCAAGTTTGGATCTCTAAATAAAAAGATATGGATTTTATAAGATGAAGAAAGAAATATTAAATAAAGAATATTTAAAGATCAAATTAAATCTTGACCAAATACATAAGCAAATGGAATGAATAGAATCCAAATCCAAATCCAAATAAAATAAAAGGATAAATAATTTTCCAAATAAAATAAAATGGCATGAACCAATTCTATTAGAATAAAGACAAATCTCTAATAAGAATAATTATATAATGCATGAGAAAATAGAATTTTGGAATTTACCCAAGTGAAATAAAAGTGGTTTAATTCAACTTAAATAAGATTAAAGAAAACTTCCAAATAAACTTTAGGGAATTAAAACTATATTTAATTCCATTGGAATTAAAATGAAAACCCAACTCAAATGATTTATGAATCATATTAAATACTTTCCAAATAATTCAAGATGAATTATTTGAACCCAAATAAACAAATAAAAAATTACTGAAAGGTTTTGGAAGGATTTAGAATTCAAATGGGAATTAAAAACATTATTAAATCTTGAATAAATTAATACAAGGACCTACTTTAAATAATTAAAAAGGGCACTAAAAGAATAAAGTTTTATTCAAAAATTGACTTCTGATTATGTTGATAATAAGTATTTAAACCTACACAAATTTGGGAAAAGGATTGAATTCAAATGAATGTTTGAATTGCTTATTCAAAATCAAAACAGAAAAATCAAATGAGAAAAAGAAAAACAATCAGAACAAAAAAAAATTGAAAAGGTGCAGCCCAGCCTAGCTAGCCCACTAAGCCCATCAGCAGCCCACCTCTCCATCTCACCGAGCGAACCGTTATTCACTCGAAAACGAACCCGCAGAGACACCGACGCGTGGACCCCACCCCCACTCTCTTCCACTCGCTGACAATGGACCCCATCGCCACGTCGTTATCGTCTTCACCCACCCCGCTGACCTTGCCCCCTCCCGGCTGTTCCTGCCGTTAACTTCTTGGAGTAAATACGGTGCAATGACTCGACGAATTAATCCCGTGATCACGCCTAATAAATCCTCTCCCTCTCCTCTTCATTTCCCCTCAAACCCCGCTGCCAGAGAGCCACCAGGCTGCCTCCATTTTGCTCTGCACTGCCGCTGTCTCCGGCGAGCTCCGCGAGCGATTCCGGCCAGTAGACATCGCCCCTCGCCTCCTCGAGCATGCAGGCATGATCCCCATCAACCACCGCACCTCCCAATGGCCTCACTTTGCTCGCGCTTGACCCCCAGCCTCGTCAACGAACAAGACCATCATCACCGCCGTCTGTCTCCTCTCCGTCGAAGCCTCGGGTAAGAACCAGACCGCACCACCCTTTCTCTTTCACGCACGCATCTTCGCCACGTCCTTGCGCATCTAACCATACTCTCCTCTCCCTCTGGCATGCACCGAAGCACCATCCACGTTGACAAGCAGGAGCTCCTGGCGCCACCCCTAACTCCGACGAGCGATTCTCATCGACCCCGTGCGCCCCCTGCTACCCGAAGACCACGTTGAGCTTCCCCACGCCACGGCGATCTCGGTGAGCCAATCCCCTTCCTCCCTTGCTTCCTCTAACACCATCCCCACCGTAGCCAGAGCCAGCGCCGCCAGTCGCCGCCACCAGCGCCGCTGAGTAATGGTCAAAGCAATTAGGTCCGTAGGATCTTGATCTGACGATTAGGATAGAACGTGAGCGAAAGGGTAAGTAGTGCTTTTGCGCCGTGCGATGTAACTTAAATCCAACGGCTCGCGTCTGCCGATCCGAGCGAAGCGGTACCAACCAATCGCAGCGCGACGCGTGGCCAGTGTGTTGATTTAAAAACAGAATTTGATCTATTGAATTAGTAAACTTGCAAAATTCATAACTTTTAATATACATGTCCAAATTTTGCAAATTTTATATCAATGGATTCAGAAAGACAATCCCTAGCCAACCATGACCTTTGTTTAGTAAAATGCTTCTGTTAAATTTTTTGTTTTTACAGAAACTTATGAATGCATGTTTAGAATTTAAAAATTGTTCTAAAATGATTTTGGGGATAAAATCTTGGGCAAATGGTTTGTTTTGAACCTACTGACCATAGGAATCAATTGGTGGTTTCAAAAATGTATTTGGTGAAACAAAAGAATGAATCTTTGATTTAAACCATTTCTAGTCAAATAAAAATATGGTTTAATTATTAAAAATGGTTTTGGAAGAAAACCTTTGAGAAATGTTTTGGAACTAAATCTCTGACCCTAAACACAAAGTTATATGGTTTGGAAACATATTTTGTGAAACCTATAGAATTTTGCCTTATTAAAAGCATTTCTTCACCACATAAAATAATGACTAGATTTAAAAATGGTTTATAGGTAAAATCTTTTGCAAATAGTATTGCCACTTTATAAAATGACCAATAAGTGTTTTAGAATGTTTATAAACCTATTATAAACCACTTTTGTAAATAAAACAAAGTTTGGCATGCTTGCATGCATTGTTTTGTTGCTATCATTTTACGTGATGAATAGCTTGAATGGTAGATTGAAATATTGTTTGCTTGATTGAATTGTAGTCATTTGAAGTGTGTGAGCATTGCAAAGATCAAGGAGTGAACTTATACTATCTACCAAAAACGCAAGTGATTCTACATACTTTTGTCCCATTATTTTCACTATGCATTAGTGATATTTCTAAGTAGGACTTGCATGGAATTTTTGCTAAGTATAAACTATGCCATGGGAAATCCTAGTAGTTGTAACCTTAGTAGAAATTTCCTAAGTTAAGATCCCTACTACTATCATGCTTATCTTAGCTAGTAGAAAACACGGGTGGAATATATATTCATGCTATAGAAAAATTTCTAAATCTGAGGACTTGTGTTTTGTTTAATAAAACAACTAAGTTAATGTATCACCTGGGTGGAATGGAAGGAATGGTTTGTGTTGAGTGGTTACACAAGGCCAGGGGACTGGTGAACCTTGTGTATCTCACTTGTGGATGGCCACCCAGGAACAAAGAGATTTGAGATGTCAAATGTTGAGAAGCTTCAAGTGCAGCCACTTGGCATTATGGGCTCTGCCTGGATCATATAGGTTGCAATAACTTAGCCAAATGGACAGTTGGTGGTAGGGGTTTGTGTAGGGTTCGCAGCATAGAAAACAAAAATTTTCCTACGATGTGAACTATATACCAAGATCTATATACTAGATAGAAACAACGGGCGGATGTATATCCGTAGAGAACATACCCTTGAAGACCGACAAAGCTTAACGAGTTCAACTCGTGGTTGATGTAGACGATCTCTTGCCGATCTCAAGATCGAGAGGAAGTCCTAGCGCCGCAAATCAGCAGCGCATCCGTGCTCGCACACACGTTCGAGGCACCGAGCAACCTCCGCCTCCTCGCTCCAGCGATGCAGCGGAAGCACAACTCTTTCTTGCCGAATAGCCACCGGGAACATGTATCTCGCTAGTCCGAGACCATGGGGGATAAATTCTAGAGGGGGAGAGAGATCCTTCGCGAGGAGGTGTGAGAGACAAGTGAGGAGGAGGGGCTCCTTTTATAGGAGGAGGGGGGGAACCCCAAGGGGGTGGCCGGCGCATGGGGGCTGCCCCCTTGCCCTCCCCTCTTCATGTGGGTGGACACTCCACTCACAAAACTCCTCTAAATTCCCTCCACTCAAAAGTCCACTCAAAAATCCCATTAAATTTCCACCAAATTTAATGCAAACTCTCATTAAATAAAACTCTTTTATTTTATTCAGAATTTTGTCAATTACTTTAATGACAAACATTCACAAATAACCCCTTGCTAGAATTCTATTTCACATGCATAACCACTTTATGCAATTTCACCCGAAAACCTGTTTCGGTATCTAGTGAAATAAATTCCTGCGCTTGTACATTCTTTCGGCATGAAACATTTGCTCCAATTGGATGTCGGTGTCTCTTAAGTGTGTCACCCTACGGTTCGTGAATAATGCGGACATGATCGAGACCCCTCTCAGATCAATAATCAGAAGCGGGATCTGGAGACCCATACTGACTCCCACACATTCAACGATGACTTTCTTGTGATCGTCGGAACCTTTTACGCTAGTATCTTAATCCCTTTGTTTCACGATATATTACATGTCCGAGATTCGATCATTGGTATCTCCATACCTAGTTTGATCTCGTTACCGACATGCACTCTTTTCTCGTTCCTGTGATATAACATTCTAGTGATCAAATCACTTGCTTGCAAGCTAATCAATGTGATATCACCGAGAGGGCCCAGAGTATATCTATCCGTCATCGGGATGAACAAATTCCACTCTCGATCCATGAGCCTCAACATAACACTTTATTAGTTCTGAATCCATCTTTATAATCACCCTGTTACGGTGTGACGTTTGATGTTATCAAGAAACTCTTCCGGTGTTAGTGATTGACATGATCTCATGGTCTAAGGATTATGATCACTTCGTAAGTTGTTATAGCAATATAAACTCAACGACTTTGATCGTAATGCTATACTTCGGATGAATGTTCATCACATCATTACACTAATGTTGTGATCCCGTTATTAACAGCATCCAATGTCCATGATCAGGAAACCTTGATCATCTTGTTAATCAACGAGCTAGTTTATGAGAGAGGCATAACTAGGAACTTTCTGTTTGTTTATTAAACACACATGTATTAACGTTTCCGTATTAATACAATTATAGCATGCAAAATAAACATCTATCATATACTTGGAATACACATAATAAACACTTTATTATTGCCTCTTAGGGCATATTCCCTTCAGTCTCCCACTTGCACTAGAGACAATAATCTAGTTACATAGTAATAAATCTAACACCCATTGAGTTCTGGTGTTGATCATGTTTTGCTCTAGGGAGAGTTTTAGTCAACGGATCTGCTACATTGAGATCCGTATGTACTTTACAAATCTTTATATCTCCATCCTTGACATGCTCGCGGATGGAGTGAAACCGGCGCTTAATATGCTTGGAATGCTTGTGAGACCTTGGCTCTTTGGCATTGGCAATGGCACCATTGTTGTCACAATAGATCACCATTGGGTCCAACGCAT
This sequence comes from Avena sativa, assembly GCA_916181665.1. Lineage (NCBI taxonomy): Eukaryota > Viridiplantae > Streptophyta > Magnoliopsida > Poales > Poaceae > Avena > Avena sativa. The sequence goes on along the minus strand of OV702283.1, from coordinate 144,882,158 downwards.
TTGCCACAACTCCTAGTTCGGATATGAACTCCTTCATCCAAACTGCTTCCTGAGCCGCTTCTGAAGCAGCAACATATTCGGCCTCCGTTGTTGATCCCGCTACCACAGGTTGTTTGGAGCTCCTCCAACTAACCGCTCCGCCATTCATGAGAAATACGTATCCGGATTGAGACTTAGAGTCATCCGGATCGGTGTCAAAGCTAGCGTCGACATAACACTTAGCGACGAGCTCTTCTTCACCTCCGTATACAAGAAACATATCCTTAGTTCTTCGTAAGTACTTAAGGATATTCTTGACCGCTATCCAGTGTTCTGAACCTGGATCCGATTGGTACCTACTAGTCAAACTAATAGCATGTGCCACATCCGGTCTTGTACATAGCATGGCGTACATTATAGAGCCTATGGCTGAAGCATAGGGGACTTTGTCCATTATCTCTCTTTCTTCCGCCGAAGCCGGACTTTGAGTCTTACTCAATGTCTTGCCTTGCAACATAGGTAAGAACCCCTTCTTACTTCCGTCCATTTTAAACTTCTTTAAAATCTTATCAAGGTATGTACTTTGCGATAGCCCTATTAGGCGCCTAGATCTATCTCTATAGATCTTTATGCCTAATATGTATGACGCTTCACCTAGGTCCTTCATTGAAAATTTGCTGTTTAGATAACTTTTAACACTGTTTAAAAGTTCTATATCATTTCCGATCAATAATATGTCATCCACATATAATATCAGAAATGCCACATTGCTCCCACTCACTTTCTTGTAAATACAAGCTTCTCCATAAGTTTGGACAAATCCAAACTCTTTGATCACCTCATCAAAGCGGAGATTCCAACTTCGCGATGCTTGCTTCAATCCATAGATGGATCGCTGAAGCTTGCACACCTTGTTAGCATCCTTAGGATCGACAAAACCCTTTGGTTGTAGCATATACAACTCTTCTTCAATATTACCATTGAGAAACGCGGTTTTGACATCCATCTGCCATATTTCATAATCGAAATATGCAGCAATTGCTAACATAATCCTAACTGACTTTAGCATCGCTACGGGAGAGAAAGTCTCATCGTAGTCAACTCCTTGAATTTGTCGAAACCCCTTTGCGACAAGTCGAGCTTTATAGATGGTCACATTACCATCAGCATCAGTTTTCCTTTTGAAAATCCATTTGTTCTCCACGGCCTTTCGGTCGTGAGGTAATTCCACCAAGTTCCAAACTTGATTTTCAGACATGGATTCCATCTCGGATTTCATGGCTTCTAACCATTTGTTGGAATCCGGGCTCATCATCGCTTCTTCATACGTCGCAGGGTCATTATTTTCATCAACCATGAAATTTATGACAGGATTTCCGTACAGCTCGGGAGCTGCACGCGTCCTGTTTGACCTGCGAGGTTCGGTAGTACTCTCTTTCGGAGTTTCATGATCATTATCATTAGTTCCCTCTTCAACAGGTGGAGCCAACTCCGGAACAACTTCCGGCGCTGCGCTACTCGCCATACTTTGAAGAGAAGGTTCCACAACCTCTTCGAGTTCTACCTTCCGACTATTCACACCTTTCGCGAGAAACTCTTTCTCTAGAAAGGATCCATTCTTGGCAACAAAAACCTTGCCCTCGGATCTGTGATAGAAGGAATACCCAATAGTTTCTTTAGGGTATCCTATGAAGACGCATTTTTCCGCTTTGGGTTCGAGTTTATCCGGTTGAAGTTTCTTCACATAAACATCGCAACCCCAAATTTTAAGAAATGACAGCTTAGGTTTGTTTCCAAACCACAATTCATACGGTGTCTTTTCAACGGATTTAGATGGTGCCCGATTTAAAGTGAATGCAGCAGTTTCTAGTGCATAACCCCAAAATGACAACGGCAAGTCTGTCAGAGACATCATAGATCGAACCATATCTAATAAAGTACGATTACGACGTTCCGACACACCATTTTGCTGTGGTGTTCCGGCAGGTGTGAGTTGTGAAACAATTCCACACTCTTTCATGTGAGTGCTAAACTCGTAACTTAGATACTCACCTCCACGGTCGGACCGTAGAAATTTGATCTTTCTATTACGATGATTTTCCACTTCATTCTGAAATTCCTTGAACTTTTCAAAGGTTTCAGACTTGTGTTTCATCAAGTAGATATAACCGTATCTACTCAAATCATCCGTGAAAGTAACAAAATAACGATATCCACCTCGCGCCGACACACTCATTGGACCACATACATCAGAATGTATGATTTCCAATAAATCTGTCGCCCGTTCCATTGAACCGGAAAACGGCGTTCTAGTCATCTTGCCCATAAGGCATGGCTCACATGTATCAAATGATTCATAATCAAGTGATTCCAAAAGTCCATCCGAATGGAGCTTCTTCATGCGTTTAACGCCAATATGACCTAGACGGCAGTGCCACATATATGCGGATATATCATCATTAAGTTTAATCCTTTTAGCATCAACATTATGAATATGTGTAACATTATCATCGAGATCTAATAGAAATAAACCATTCATCATCGGTGCATGACCATAAAAGATTTCATTCATATAAATGGAACAACCATTGTTCTCGGATTTAAATGAATAACCACTTCGCATCAAACACGATCCAGATACAATGTTCATGCTCAGTGCAGGCACCAGATAACATTTATTCAAGTTTATAACTAATCCCGACGGTAAGTGGAGAGGCAGCGTTCCGACGGCGATCACATCAACGTTTGATCCATTGCCGACACGCATCTTGACCTCACCCCTTGCTAGCGGTCGCTTGTTCCGCAGCCCCTGATTCGAGTTACAAATATTAGCAACTGAACCGGTATCAAATACCCAGGTGCTACTGCGAGCACTAGTCAAGTACACATCAATAACATGTATATCATATATACCTTTGTTTGCCTTGCCGGCCTTCTTGTCTGCCAGATACTTGGGGCAGTTGCGCTTCCAGTGGCCAGTCCCCTTACAATAGTAGCACTCGGAATCAGACTTAGGTCCAACTCGGGGTTTCTTTTCAGGCGCGGCAACAGGCTTGCCGCCCTTACTTCCCTTCCGTTTTCCTTTCTTGTCTTTCTTGAAACCAGTGTTCCTATTGATCATCAACACTTGATGTTCCTTTTTGATCTCCACTTCTGCAGTTTTAAGCATTGGCAGAAGCTCGGGGAGAGACTTCTTCATGCCTTGCATATTATAGTTCATCACGAAGCTCTTATAGCTAGGTGGCAGAGACTGCAGAACACGATGGATGCCTAAGTCAATGGGAATCGATATTCCCAAGGACACAAGCTTATCGGCGTAACCCGACATCTTGAGTACATGCTCACTAACGGAGCTGTGCTCTTCCATCATGCAGCTAAAGAACTTTTCTGAAGCATTGTAGCTCTCTACAGCAGCATGTGTGTCGAAAATGATTTTCAACTCACCCATTGTATCAAATGCATTGCCGTTTTCGAAACGCTTTCGAAGTTCCGGCTCTAGCCCATACAATATGCCGCAATGAACTAAGTTGTGGTCCTCCTGACGAGTCTGATAGACATTCTTCTCCTCGTCAGGGGCATCATCAAAAGGTGGGGGGCCTAACGGCGCTTCTAGCACATATTGCTTTTGTGCAGCAGAGAGGAGAATCCTCAAATTCATGGCCCATTCAGTAAAGTTGCTACCGTTCGTTGCTAGTTTCTCTTTCTCCATGAACACATTGAAATTAAAAGCAGGTGGTGCCATCTACAACAGAATTTGTAAAGTTTAGACTAAGTGTATGATAGATTGAGTTCAACTAATCTATATTACGAATGAACTCCCACTCAAAAGCGACATCCCTCGTGCCCTTTTGGTGATTACATGAACCAAATCCACTACACCAAGTCCGATCATCACGTGAGTCGGTATAGCTTCAAAGGCGAGCATCAAATGGGCATCATATCAACTATATGACTCATGCTTAACCTTTCGGTCTGTGTTCCGAGGCCATGTCTGTACATGCTAGGCTCGCCAAGTTAGAACCTTAGTATTCGCGTGTGTAACTGTTTTACACCCGAAATATGGTCGTGGATCCAAGAACACCCGATCATCACGTGATGTCTTGGAGCGACGAAAACATAATCGGTGCATACTAAAGGAAGAACACATTCTTATCTTGATATTTAAATGAGGGATCATCTTATTATGCTTAACAAAGCGCTAAACAAGCAATATAAGATGTAATCAAACATCATATGTTTATTAGTGAAATTATATGGTTCCCGCAGATGATCTCTATCATGTGCATCGTGGTATGATCACTATCATACCTATATGTGTAAATCCAAGGTCTATGGATTTTACACGCTATGTGTGTTGTAAGAGTATCATCTCATACTTCTACTTACAACACTACCATATCATAACACTAGCCCAGCAACAATCTAAACTAGACGCCTCTAATTTATCCATTGCAAGTTTTACGTGGCTTAGGGCTTTCGAGATAGAACCGTTCTTACCTACGAACATGAACCACAACGAGGATAATCAAATTGTTGACAACTCGCTTGCAAAATAGATATTGACTATAGTAGGAGAGACAGACACCCGCTAGCCACTTATGCAAACTAGTTGCATGTCAAGCGTGGAACAGGTCTCATGTGCGAGGACATGTAAAGTTTGTCCGGGCCGCTTCATCCCACTATGCCACCAATATCCAAAATCACAACAAAGGAGCAACAACATGATCATCATCGCCCACATACTCATATGTGTACTACCCGTGTAAAGTATCTACGCATAGATCCGGCTCTGATACCACTGTAGGGTTCGCAGCATAGAAAACAAAAATTTTCCTACGATGTGAACTATATACCAAGATCTATATACTAGATACAAACAACGGGAGGATGTATATCCGTAGAGAACATACCCTTGAAGACCGACAGAGCTTAACGAGTTCAACTCGTGGTTGATGTAGACGATCTCTTGCCGATCTCAAGATCGAGAGGAAGTCCTAGCGCCGCAAATCAGCAGCGCATCCGTGCTCGCACACACGTTCGAGGCACCGAGAAACCTCCGCCTCCTCGCTCCAGCGATGCAGCGGAAGCACAACTCTTTCTTGCCGAATAGCCACCGGGAACATGTATCTCGCTAGTCCGAGACCATGGGGGATAAATTCTAGAGGGGGAGAGAGATCCTTCGCGAGGAGGTGTGAGAGACAAGTGAGGAGGAGGGGCTCCTTTTATAGGAGGAGGGGGGAACCCCAAGGGGGTGGCCGGCGCATGGGGGCTGCCCCCTTGCCCTCCCCTCTTCATGTGGGTGGACACTCCACTCACAAAACTCCTCTAAATTCCCTCCACTCAAAAATCCCATTAAATTTCCACCAAATTTAATGCAAACTCTCATTAAATAAAACTCTTTTATTTTATTCAGAATTTTGTCAATTACTTTAATGACAAACATTCACAAATAACCCCTTGCTAGAATTCTATTTCACATGCATAACCACTTTATGCAATTTCGCCCGAAAACCTGTTTCGGTATCTAGTGAAATAAATTCCTGCGCTTGTACATTCTTTCGGCATGAAACATTTGCTCCAATTGGATGTCGGTGTCTCTTAAGTGTGTCACCCTACGGTTCGTGAATAATGCGGACATGATCGAGACCCCTCTCAGATCAATAATCAGAAGCGGGATCTGGAGACCCATACTGACTCCCACACATTCAACGATGACTTTCTTGTGATCGTCGGAACCTTTTACGCTAGTATCTTAATCCCTTTGTTTCACGATATATTACATGTCCGAGATTCGATCATTGGTATCTCCATACCTAGTTTGATCTCGTTACCGACATGCACTCTTTTCTCGTTCCTGTGATATAACATTCTAGTGATCAAATCACTTGCTTGCAAGCTAATCAATGTGATATCACCGAGAGGGCCCAGAGTATATCTATCCGTCATCGGGATGAACAAATTCCACTCTCGATCCATGAGCCTCAACATAACACTTTATTAGTTCTGAATCCATCTTTATAATCACCCTGTTACGGTGTGACGTTTGATGTTATCAAGAAACTCTTCCGGTGTTAGTGATTGACATGATCTCATGGTCTAAGGATTAGGATCACTTCGTAAGTTGTTATAGCAATATAAACTCAACGACTTTGATCGTAATGCTATACTTCGGATGAATGTTCATCACATCATTACACTAATGTTGTGATCCCGTTATTAACAACATCCAATGTCCATGATCAGGAAACCTTGATCATCTTGTTAATCAACGAGCTAGTTTATGAGAGAGGCATAACTAGGAACTTTCTGTTTGTTTATTAAACACACATGTATTAACGTTTCCGTATTAATACAATTATAGCATGCAAAATAAACATCTATCATATACTTGGAATACACATAATAAACACTTTATTATTGCCTCTCAGGGCATATTCCCTTCAGTTTGATAGGTTGGAGCTCGTCCATTCTGGTCTAAGGGGAGTCTTCTGAAAGATCTTGTCTTGGTGAAACCAAGTCTTGTGGGGAAGTGCACAACCTCTGCAGAGTGTAAAATCTAAGTACTTAGCCATGTCCCTAGTAAAGGACAATTTGAGCATCAAGACATGGAAGCTATCAAGAATCTCATCATCCAAATTTCTAAGTTAAAAACTTGTGGGTGAACAAGGGATTGAAAGGATCACCAATTTCTATTGGGAGATGCCTAGGGAAAGATTTTTGTCAAACAAAAACTTAGTGTTTTCAAATGATAAGGAAAATCTATTTTGAGCAATGCAAGCCTAAGATCCACTTAGCCAAATGCATATAGATGATAGACTCTACTATACTACCATAGTATCACTTGCCAATACAATTCAAATGTATTGACCCTTGTGGCTGTAACTTGTTATGTTGCAGGTTTGTTTGATATTAGTGAAGTGTAATGATTAGGATTACAAGTCTACAACCAACATGTCTGCCTGTGGCACTTTGAAGATGAAGGACCCCATGCTATTGTTATATTCTGCTGCATTGTAATGAGATAGCCAAATGAGCTATGTAAGATGTAATATATTATTTTATTCCTGGTTATAAAGTTGTATTATGACCTTTGTTTCTTGATATTACATCTTAACTATGGATGATAGCTATTGATCCAGGGACTAGCATTGTAAACACAGGGATCTCTACCTTATTAAAGGTTGGGAACCTTACAGGGTTCTTTCCCATGTTGCCCAATACGACCTTGAGTAAAACTCAAAGTCCAGCAATGGCAGAAGATAGAGAAAGGATGAGTAAGACTCCCTATGCCTCAGCCATAGGATCTCTAATGTATGCCATCCTATCTACAAGACCCTACATTGCATATGATGTTAGTTTGACTAGCAGATATCAAAGTGATCCAGGCGTGGATCATTGGACAGCAGTCAAAAACATCCTTAAGTACTTGAGAAGAACTAAGGATATGGTTCTTTCTTATGGAGGTGATGAACAACTCGTTGTTAATGGTTACACTGATGCTAGTTGGAACACCGATCCGGATGATTCTAAATCTCAATCTGGATACGTATTTACTTTGAATCGTGCAGCAGTTAGCTGGAGGAGTGCAAAGCAAAGCATTGTGGCGAGATCTTCAACTGAATCGGAATACATAGCTGCTTCGGAGGCTTCACAAGAAGCGATATGGATGAAGGAGTTCATTACAGAGCTCGGTGTGATTCCAAGTGCGCTGGACCCAATGTCTATCTACTGTGATAACATGGGCGCCCTAGCCAATGCGCAAGAACCAAGGTCACACAAGAAGCCGAAGCACATCAAGCTACGTTTTCATGCTATTCGAGAACATGTCCAAGATGGTGACATAAAGATTTGCAAAGTACACATAGATCTGAATGTGGCGGATCCATTGACTAAACCTCTCCCGAGGGCAAAACATGACCAACACCAAACTGCCATGGGTGTTCGGTATATTACCATGTAATCTAGATTAGTTGACTCTAGTGCAAGTGGGAGATTGTTTGAGATATGCCCTAGAGGCAATAATAAATGTAGTTATTATTATATCTTTGTGTTTATGATAAATGTTTACATTCATGCTATAACAGTATTAACAAGGAAACATTAATACTTGTGTGATTTGTAAACTAAATTAGAGTCCCTAGTAAAGCCTCTTCATAATACTATCTTGTTGGTTAATAAATGATTGTGGTTTCCCTATCATGAACATTGAGATGTTATTAAACAACAAGATCATATCATTAGGAGAATGGTATGATGGACATACTTCTATAGATAAGCGTATCATAAAGATCAAGTCATTTTAATAGTTCAATTGCTATATGCTTTCTGATACATAGTAACCTAATTCCTTCGACCATGATATCATGCATATCACCATCACTGGAAGGATGCTTTGATGACATCAAACACCACACCGTAACTGGGTGGTTATAAAGGTGGCATTGAGTGTTCAGAAAGTATTGCGTGAGACACATGGATCAAGAGTGGGATTTGTCCATCCATATGACGGATAGATATACTCTGGGCCCTCCCGGTGGAATGTCATCCAATTGGCTTACAAGCATGTGACTGGATCATAAGGGATCACATATCACGGGAACGAGAAAAGAGTACTTATCAGTAACGAGGTTGAACTAGGTATGCAGAGATACCGACGATCAAAACCTCGGATAAGTAAACTATCATAAGACAAAGGGAAATTAGTATCGTATGTAAGTGTTTCATTCGATCGCAAAGTAATCTTAGAAATATTGGGAACCATATGAATTTCCAGATTCCTCTATTGGTTATTGTTCGGAGAAGTGTCTCGATCATGTCCGCATAATTCACGAACCGTAGGGAGACACACTTAAGGATTCGATGTTGTTGAGTAGTTATGGAATAATGAGTAACAGACCGAATGTTGTTCGGAGTCTCGGATGGGATTCGGGATCTCACGAGGAGATTCGGAATGGTCCGGAGAATAAGATTCATATAAGGAAAGTCCTGTTTCGGGGATGGAGAATGGTTCCGGTGTTTTCATCGGGAATGTTCTAGAAGGTTCCGGAAGGTCCGACACTCTGGAGGGGAAGGGTACATGAATGTGTCATAACAAGTTGGAATGGTTGCATCATGTACTAGGTGTCATCGCTGAGCAAAATAAAGGGATAAATCAAATCCTAGTTTGAAAAGTCAAACGCCAATTTGAAAAGTCAAACGACAAGTTTGCTTGGTGGAGGGAGAGTAGGAAACCTACTTGGGGAGTAGTTCCTCTCCCTCCACCGCCGGCCTTGGAGGCCGAGTTGGGGGAGGACTCCCTCCCCCTTGGCCGGCGCCCTCCACCTATAAAAGGAGGGGCAGGGCTGCCCCTCTAGACACACAACTCCACCACCCAAAACCCTAGCCCTAGCCGCCGGCCCTCCTGCAGCCGCCGCCGCCCTAGGGCAAACCCTAGCCGCCGACTTGGGGCTTTCCCCAAGCCCTAGCCGCCGGCCTAGCCCTCTATCCTTGGTGTGTCTAAACCCTAGATCACCAAGGCCTCTCTCATAGTCCACCATACTCGCTCCGGCTTAAGGCGAAGCCCTGCGAGATCTCCCCTCTACTTCTGGTACCACGCCGTTGTGCTACCGGAATCGCGAGGAGAGTGCTACAACCTCCGCTGCCTGCTGGAACAAGGGAGTGGAAGGTCTTCATCGAGTATCGAACGTGTGACCGACTGCGGAAGCGCTGCCCGAACGCAGCGCCGGAAGGATCATCTACACGATCTTGAGATCGGCAAGAGTACGACTACATCACCCACGAGAATCCGCTCTCGTTAAATACTTTGGAATCTTCGAGGGTGAGTTATTCCATCGACTCGTTGCTACAATCTAGTAGATAGATCTTGGCTTGTCTGTTTGTATGCGGTAGAAATTTTTTGTTTTCCATGCTACGAACCCCTACAACGATGCACTAACGATGTATGTGGTGGGGTGAAGTGAAGATGGCCTTGATGTGCTGCCACGAACCACGATCTCCGTCGCCGATTCCAAGTACAACATTGATCCTCGGACCCGATCCCGATCCCAGCGTCGTGCCAAGTTCCCCTTCGAGGAGTCCGAAGTCCTTACCCCCGAACCCTCGGAACCCCAAGATCGCCATTCGATGTGTGACCCCTATCCGACACCCCTCATATTTTTATAATACATGATATTGATCCTGTTGCATATTAAATGAACATGTTTGCATACATATTATGGGTGTTTGGGGGTATTTTATCGACTCGTTTAATAATTAAATATAGAGGCCATATGCGGGTTTTTCTAGCCTAAATATTGGTCCTATTTAAATTTGTGTAGCGAACCGGTGATATATTTTTGCCTTGATAAGACAATATTTAAATTGCGGGGTATCTAAATAATATGAACCATCTACATAATTGTCGGGACCCCGGTTCCGCTTAATATCTAATTGCATCGCATCTTTTCCATGCCATGCATCATACATGCATCATGCCCGGGTTTTTTGCCGTAGTATTAAATAGTGTATCCGGTGTTTGTTCTAGTGCTTTGCTTCTTCACGATTTAGGCCGATGAGTTGATGCGAGTGTCGACCCGATCTTCGGATAAATCTTCGGCAATGTTTTCAGGCAAGCATTCTCCCCCTTTCTACATATTTTACATTTCTAGTCTTTATTTCCTCCTGTTGATCTATTGCTATCTGTGTTGCGATGCTCTAGTTTTCGTACCCGTGATATCCCTTGCAGCCTTATATTGCCTTGGACACATCCTATTACCTGTTGTTTGGTAGATAGTTGGACTTGCGTGTCGTAGTCTCTTGCTCAAGTGCTGTCGCGTGTTGTCAAGTACCACAGTTATTGGAAGACTATCATATGCTTTATGTTGGAGATGATCATGGCTTTAATTACCGTTTAATAACTAAAATTGAAGTAGGTAAATAATGCAGAGGCACAGGTGGGCAATATATGTTATTTGGTTTTTAACTGTCCACTTGTGTCCTGTAGGACCCCGAGTACTTGATACATGTTATTTGAATATTCGCACTATCTGCATGTGGGACCATGAATCCCCCTAGCCAGAGCTTGAGTCATATATTATTTCTTGGGGCCACAAAGTAGTTTGGGGCTTTATTACTATCCTGTACTTATGCCATGCCTTACTGCTTTATTTACGATTACGCGTGGAGCGCATGTACTATTTAGGTAAGCGGAGTGTTTTCGCGGTATCGACAAGCCCAGTCACACTTTTGGGTTCCCAGTCATTTACAGCCATTGACGCAAACCTCTGGGTCCGTTCCGGAGCCGGCCAACTTCATTGCGGGTAGCTTGGTGGGGTGACCCCCTGAAATTTGAATATTGCAATTGCTCTATCGTGATGCCTCGTTGGGTTTTCATTTGGTTTTTCTCGAGGTTGATCGTGCGTGTGTTGTTATTTGTGCCCCCCTGCAGGGTAAAACTTTCTGAAAGCCGTGTCCGCAGTTATGGACGACTTGGAGCACAGTATCTCGATCATAGAAAACTATAACTAAAGTAGTGCTATAAATTTTACTTTATAATGACTAGTAATCAGCTTCACTATAATAGAATGGCTAAATAAAAGTGCCAACAATTTCTGATTTGGGTTGTCACCTGTTACCATTGTATCTGACTAGTAAGTATTGCAACTACAACGGAATGACTAAATAAAAGTACCAACAATTGCTGGGTTTTGGGATGCCTCATGCTATATGTTCTGACTAGTAAGTACTACAAGTACAACAGAATGGTTAATTAAAACTGCCCACTACTTTTTATATCAGAATGACTCATGCTATCTATATCTAATTAGTAATTGCCGCGACTATAACGGAATGAATAAAACTGCCAACTGTGTGAGTTCCTCGGTTGACTTCCTCGTTTGGTCTCGAGGGGGGAAATACCATGATGGGTATGATTGGTGATAGTTTTAGGTTGGACCCGAATAGGTATTTCTTATCCCTATCTGATAGCCGTCAGCTGTATTGAGTCTCTATAGGTTGTTTAGTGCATGATGCGCTGCCGCTCCAGTCCACCATACCTATGTAGGCAAGGACCGCCGAATTCTAGTCTCGTCGTGTACTGGCCTCAGTACTGACCGCTCTCTTTTTCCTTTTCCCTTTGTCAGCACCCCTTTTGTTTAAGCAGGTTTTGAGATTGACGTCGTTAGCAGGGTTACCCTTCCGGCTTGGCCTGGGCAGGGTTATGGACGCCATTGGTAATTCTTCAGGGCTCTTATCTCAATTTGCATCTTGTCCGTACTTGGACGTTGTATCGTTTTAAGGTGATTTGGATCTTTGTATTGTATATCTGTATTCTTGACTCATTGAGTCGCTGTTGTATATATGTTCTGTGGGTTCCATCGTGGACTATTGTGTAATGGTATTACTTCATTTTCCACCCGCACGCAAGTGCCTGGTGGGCACCTTTGAATCGTTTCTATGCGGGTTTGGCGGGAATCGCTAAAACTTGCATGGACAATTATGAGGGTGTTACATAGTGGTATCAGAGCTCAGCAGTTATGATACCCCATCGGTCCAGCCTGTAGGATAACCTAGCTAACGGCCGATGTAGAGTGTCAAAACTATTTTGGAAAATCGGTTGGATAGATCTGATTAGGTCTGCTTTTACTCCTTACCCTCTCCTATTCTCCTCTTACCTCTACGTGTTTTGAATCTTCTCACTTACCTTTTCTTCGAGTCCATGAATTCTCGTGGTTGGGTTTCTGTCGTACCTTTAGGGTTTCGCTTCCATCCTTTTGTAACGGCGCTTCTACATCCGGTCTTCATGCTATCTGAGGAATATTCCTCTGCTGTGTCTTTCAGTGAACCGAAAATCCACTAATTTTTTTTCTTTGTATCTTCCGGTGTTTTTCAACGCGAGGACCATCTACATCAGATCAGATGAAGGGCCTAATTTATCCTTTTTCTGAATCTCGATTGACGAGACCTCTAGTCTAAATTCTGAGAGTTGGTTGCATAATTCTCCTATTCATGTGCAGAGTAATGCTTTGGGTGCGCGATGGACTGATCACCATCTGACTACTCTTAACATTCGCTCTTGTGCATTGAATTGGTGGATCAAGCAATTATACTCCATTCGCCGAAGTTAGAGGTGGCCTTATTGTTTGATGCCTCTACCTTCGTTTTTGTTTATCCGGAGTGCTCTCTCGATGAGCGTGAGCAACACCCCTTGTTGGTGGTGTCGCTGATTTTAAGACGAAGAAAGAATCCTTGTTAGTGGTGTCACGAGGATCTTCACGAAGCGAGAAGATTCGGATCGTCGGCATTCTTCCCCGTACCATGAGGCGGATCTCGAGGGCGAGATCCATTGTTAAAGGTGTCGAATTGTAGCACCCCGGATGAAACCACTACTAGAATCACTCTTTGATTTTATGTTTGTGCATCATCATCATATCATCATGCATATTATTTTCCAAAAACTATTTTATAAAAGTCTTTCTTTGATTCCCAAATAAACCCTGTCTTTATTTCAAATCAAACCACCGAACGCTTCCGGATATTTTGTTTGTCCAAAACAAATTACAAAATCTTTTACTAAAATTAAAACAAATGTTTTTAAAATAACTATATAAAAAAACTGTTTTGATCGGGCGAGGCAGCCCGGCCCGAAAGGCAGGCCACCTACCACCCCGATCGGCCCAACCCAATCCCACCTAGTGGGACCATAGATCAAGCATCCCACCAAACCCTAACCACCCGAGGACTCCATCCCACTTCTGCCTGCTCAAACACGCTTAGCGGAACACGGCACGCAGGCGCGTATGCACGCTCCTGCGTAGGCCCCACCCCGACATCTGCAGCTCCCCACCCCGCGTTGAACCTACGCGGTCCTTCACTCCGATCCCCACGCAACCAGGCCCCGACACGATGCCCTTGGCCCACCCACTCGTCCCTCATGGAAACCACCCCGACCCCGCGTCCCCTCCCCGCTTCTCTCCTTCCTCCCGAGATGCCGCCAGGCTCGCCCGCACCCCCGCCTTGCCCCGCCGCCAGGTGCCGCCGCCCAAAATCGCCGGCCTCCTCCCGTCTGCAAGTCCGCGCGCCGCCGGTGCCTTGCGTCCTCTCCTTCCCGCTCGACGCCGGGGTCGCCCCTGCAACGACCTCGCCGGGCCTCCTCTCTCTGATGTCGGGACCCCCCGCCTCCGTGCTCCCTGTGCCTCGTCGTCGAGCCACCCCACCGCCAGGCTCTCTCATCTCCCTTCCCGTGTCGCTCCTCCCTCCCCTTCTCGCGGACCAGAGCTCCGCCAGGCTCCGGCGTCGTCGTCCTGTTTCCGCGTTCCGCCGCCCAGTGAGGTCGCCACCGAGCCGCCTCTGCCTTCTCCCCATGGCCCGCGTCATCGCCCTCGCGAGCCCACCGCCATGACCCTCCTCCCTCTACCGCTTGTCTGCCCGCAGCAAAGCGTTGCCATCGACACGTCCCCGCCTTCGGCCGCCCTCTGTCCTATCGTTGTCACCCGACTACCGCCTGGATCCGGCCGCCCTGCCGCCTCCCCCTTGCCAGAGCGCCACCCGGCCGTCCCCTCGCGCCCTGCAACGACCTGTTGGCCCCGACGCCATGGCCGTTGGCTGCCATCTCCGCCCCGCGCCTCCACCCCGCCATGGATCCTCCTCTTTGGCACCTCCTCGTCCTTGGTCGCGTCCTGCCTCCGCATGCGTGTGTGCCTCATAGTGCGTCGCGTCGGCTATCCATCGGTGTGTATCCAGGAAGCCCGTTCCCTTATATTCTGCTCCAAGCATGTCTCCATCATGACCATGTTGTGGTGTTTCAGATGTAACGATGCACTAACGATGTGTGTGGTGGGGTGAAGTGAAGATGGCCTTGATGTGCTGCCACGAACCATGATCTCCGTCGCCGATTCCAAGTACAACATCGATCCTCGGACCCGATCCCGATCCCAGCGTCGTGCCAAGTTCCCCTTCGCGGAGTCCAAAGTCCGAACCCCCGAACCCTCGGAACCCCAAGATCGCCATTCGATGCGTGACCCCTATCCGAGACCCCTCATATTTTATAATACATGATATTGATCTTGTTGCATATTAAATGAACATGTTTGCATACATATTATGGGTGTTTGGGGGTATTTTATCGACTCGTTCAATAATTAAATATAGAGGCCATATGTGGGTTTTTCTATCCTAATATTGGACCTATTTAAATTTGTGTAGCGAACCGGTGATATATTTTTTCCTTGATAAGACAATATATAAATTGCGGGGTACATAAATAATATGAACCATCTACATAATTGTTGGCACCCCGGTTCCGCTTAATATCTAATTGCATCGCATCTTTGCCATGCCATGCATCATGCCCGGGTTTTTTGCCGTAGTATTAAATAGTGTATCCAATGTTTGTTCTAGTGCTTTGCTTCTTCATGAATTAGGCCGATGAGTTGATGCGAGTGTCGACCCGATCTTCGGATAAATCTTCGGCAATGTTTTTAGGCGAGCATTCTTCCCCTTTCTACCTATTTTACATTTCTAGTCTTTATTTCCTCATGTTGATCTATTCCTATCTGTGTTGCGATGCTCTAGTTTTCGTACCCGTGGTATCCCTTGCAGCCTTATATTGCCTTGGACACATCCTATTACCTGTTGTTTGGTAGATAGTTGGACTTGCATGTCATAGTCGCTTGCTCAAGTGCTGTTGCGTGTTGTCAAGTACCACAGTTATTGGAAGACTGTCATATGCTTTATGTTGGAGATGATCATGGCTTTAATTACCGTTTAATAACTAAAATTGAAGTAGGTAAATAATTTAGAGGCACAGGTGGGCAATAGATGTTATTTGGTTTTTAACCGTCCACTTGTGTCCCGTAGGACCCCGAGTACTTGATACCTATTCTGTGAATATTCGCACTATCTGCATGTGGGACCATGAATCCCCCTAGCCAGAGCTTGAGTCATATATTATTTCTTGGGGCCACAAAGTAGTTTGGGGCTTTATTACTATCATGTACTTATGCCATGCCTTACTGCTTTATTTATGATTGCGCGTGGAGGGCCTGTACTGTTTAGGTAAGTGGAGCGTTTTCGCGGTATCGACAAGCCCAGTCACACTTTCGGGTTCCCAGTCATTTACAGCCATTGACGCAAACCTTTGGGTCCGTTCCGGAGCCGGCCAACTTCGTCGCGGGTAGCTTGGTGGGGTGGCCCCCTGAAATTTATATGAATCTTGCAATTGCTCTGTCGTGATGCCTCGTTGGGTTTTCATTTGGTTTTTCTCGAGGTTGATCGTGCGTGTGTTGCTATCTCGATCATAGATAACTATAACTAAAGTAGTGCTATAAATTTGACTTTATAATGACTAGTAATCAGCTTCACTATAATGGAATGGCTAAATAAAAGTGCCAACAATTGCTAGTTTAGGTTGTCACCTGTTACCATTGTATCTGACTAGTAAGTATTGCAACTACAACGGAATGACTAAATAAAAGTACCAACAATTGCTGGGTTTTGGGATGCCTCATGCTATATGTTCTGACTAGTAGGTACTACAACTACAAGAGAATGGTTAATTAAAACTGCCCACTGCTTTTTATATCAGAATGACTCATGCTATCTATATCTGACTAGTAATTGCCGCGACTATAACGGAATGAATAAAACTGCCAACTGTGTGAGTTCCTCGGTTGACTTCCTCGTTTGGTCTCGAGGGGGGAAATACCATGATGGGTATGATTGGTGATAGTTTTAGGTTGGACCCGAATAGGTATTTCTTATCCCTATCTGATAGCTGCCAGCTGTATTGAGTCTCTATAGGTTGTTTAGTGCATGATGCGCTGCCGCTCCAGTCCACCATACCTATGTAGGCGAGGACCGCCGAATTCTAGTCTCGTCGTGTACTGGCCTCAGTACTGACCGCTCTCTTTTTCCTTTTCCCTTTGTCGGCACCCCTTTTGTTTAAGCAGGTTTTGAGATTGATGTCGTTAGCAGGGTTACCCTTCCAGCTTGGCCTGGGCAGGGTTATGGACGCCATTGGTAATTCTTCAGGGCTCTTATGTCAATTTGCATCTTGTCCGTACTTGGACGTTGTATCGTTTTAAGGTGATTTGGATCTTTGTATTGTATATCTGTATTCTTGACTCATTGAGTCGCTGTTGTATATATGTTCTATGGGTTCCATCGTGGACTATTGTGTAATGGTATTACTTCGTTTTCCACCCGCACGCAAGTGCCTGGTGGGCACCTTTGAATCGTTTCTATGCGGGTTTGGCGGGAATCGCTGAAACTTGCATAGGGTCGATTCTGAGGGTGTTACATTGAGTTTGTTTGAAAATGTTTGGCAGGACTAGTAGGGCGGCCTAGTGCGTGATAGGGGGTGGAGTAGCTCGAGCAAGGGCGGGTGGAGCCACGATATGTGAGGAAGGTGGTCGATGTAACTCACACTGGCAGGACGACCCACCAGCATGGGTCAAGTTCGACTGAATAAGCATGGGGAACCCAAACCAGCATGGGAAATAGAAGAATATCTGGAACCCTGTTCATACTGCTGCTCTAGAAGCAATAACTGAAATAGGTCCGACAGCATGCATTGAGTACGAGTGCACTATAACACGACGAGTCTAGTCCAGTGTGATCTACGTTCTGTCGAATCTTTGCATGCAGTATCTTGCATGTATGTTTTTGTTTATACATGTATCAGTGTGCAAATGGTCAAACACCACACTCACGCACGCGTAAGAACGGTACACCTATTGTTTCATTGTGCAACTTGCCCGCTGCATAAAATGAGTCTAGCAAAAAGACTCCCATGGCTAATTCTACTAGTATAAGACACAAGTGAACATAAATTAATGGAAGGGCCCATAGTTAGTCTCTAGAACCTTTTTATAATGGCATGTCATGCAAATAGAAAAGCAAGATTGACTGTTCCGTTGCAAAGTAGTGGGTCCTATAAAAAATAGTTTTGCTACCAAGCAACATTTTTCTGACAATATTTCTTAGACTCAAGCTAAACGGTGTAAACGCTCTAATCTTCTAGACTCGAGAATGGAAAATAAGATCCAACGCGTAGCAATGTTGGGATTTGTCAGTCTTGGTGAAATGGTGAATATTTAAAATTATCTGTACACTATATATATATAAGTTGCACCCATGCCTTGCACACGTGGGAATCAGATAATAGAAGTATGACATTATCATTTTCATATGAAATTATAATACGTGAAATAATTATAATTTTGAACCATGTCCATAAAGTATCTGGTGTATATTTCGTAAACCAACGAGAGTTTTGACGACAGGTTCAACTTCTTGCTAAGATTTTGTATCTTGATAGTTTAACGAAATTAGGTAAAACTTGAGCTACAAGTAAAAGAGATAGAGTGCTCTTGAATTAAATGTAGTTTCATATGTAGATGGGTTCATCTTCTTGTAGTAAACAATGTCGTCGGTGTGGGTGTCCAACTCTATTTGTAAACAACATTCTCAATTTTACGAGTGATGATGAGATTGTTCTTTTCCGGAAACAAAAGTCTGAAGAATATTGGATCTCAATGCCACAAGCCAAGTTTTCGGACATATATAGTGTACTTACATGTCGTACTTATGATTCCCATGTTTTATGAGTTTTTCAAATTTCCTTGCTAACTCTGCCCATTTGAATGAATTTATGTTGATTTATCAAAATTAAGTAAAATTTGAAACTATGAGTAAATTGTAGGTTGCTTAGAAAGTTTATGAAAAAGATATTAGAGGCACCCATCGGCGGTCACAATTAATATACCAGAAACCAGCGAGAATTTTGATGACAGGTTCAACTTCTTGCTAAGATTTTGCATCCTGACAATTTAACAAAATTAGGTCAAATTTAGGTACAAGTAAGCGCAAATAAATTGCTCTTGAATTAAATCTTTTCAGCGGTAGATGGGTGCATCTTCTTGTAGTAAACAGTGTCGTGAGTGTGAGTTTCAAACTATCATGAAAGAACATTCTCAATTTTCTGAGTGATGACAAGATTTTTCTTTCCCGTAAAGAAAGTCCAAAGAATATGGATATGAATGCCTCAAAGACAAGTTTTCATACATATATAGTGGACCAACATGTTGTACTTGCAATTTCCCATGTTTTATGAGTTCTCAAACTTCCTTGCTAGCTCCGCCCACTTGAATGACTTTATGCCGATTTATCAAAATTATGTCAAATTTGAACTACTACAAGTAAATCTTGGGCTGCTTTGAAAGTTTACAAAAAAGCTTTTGAAGGTACCCATCAAGAGGGGTCAAAATTAATATATCAAACCACCAAGAGTTTTGATGACAGATTCAACTTCTTGCTAAGATTTTGCACATTGACAATTTAACAAAATTAGTTCAAATTTGAGATACAAGTAAGAGCAAATAGATTGCTCTTGAATTAAATGTAGTTTTGGAGGTAGATGGGTGCATCTTCTTGTAGTAAACAATGTTGTTAGTTTGAGTTTCCATCTATCAAGAAAAAACATTCTCAATTTTCTGAGTGATAATGAGATTGTTATTTCCCGTAAAGAAAGTCTGAAGAATATGTATTTGAATGTCACAAGCCAAGTTTTCAGACTTATATAGTGGGCCAACATGTTTTACTTATGATTATGAGTTCTCAAACTTCCTAGCTAATTCCGCCCACTTGAATGACTTTCTGCCGATTTATCGGAATTAGGTCAAATTTGAACTACTTCAAGTAAATCGTGGGCTACCTTGAAATCTTACAAATAAGCTTTTGGAGATACACATGGGGGGTCACAACTAATATATCAAACCACCAAGATTTTTTACGACGGGTTCAACTTCATGCTAATAATTTCACCTTCAGAAGTTAACAAAATTAGGTCAAACTTGAGCTACAAATAAGCGTGATAGATTACTCTTGAATTAAATGTCTTTTTGAAGATAGATGGGTTCATCTTCTTGTAGTAAACAATGTTGTCAGACTGATTTTTCAACTATCACGAAATAACATTCTCAGTTTTCCAAGTGATGACGAGATTGCTATTTTTTTAATAATACGGTTTTTATTAAATTACATGAATAATACATAATTTTGACAAACTCAAAATCTAGTGCGGCCTCGGGATTTGAACTCCCGACAAGGACCTTTCGGGAATTTAACTCCTGACCAGTTGGTCAGAGCCAAGCGGAGGGTGGTTCAAACACCGACGGGTGCTTCTCGGTGGTTCAACTACCGACGGGTGTAGATCAGTGTTTGATACCCCGAGGCCACACTACTTTTCAAAATTCCCAATTTTTTGTATTATTCGTGGAATTTAATAAAAAATCTAATATTTAAAAAAAGAGACAAGATTGTACTTTCCCGTAAAGAAAGTCTGAAGAATATGGATCTGAATGCCACAAGCCAAGTTTCCAGACATTTTCCACAAGGTAGGACCCACAATATATAAGGTGAACCTTAGCGGATGCCACATAAACCTTAAGGTGTTTTTCATCACATTGCGGATGCTAAGGAAAAAGAAAATAATGGGCCCACTTGGCAGTGTAAAACTCCTATGCAAAAGTTAGCCTCTTCAGTATAGTGAGTCCCACGAATCATCTCGTATAGACAATGTCTAAACTGTGGAGCTTACTCGTGTACTAGTAGTGTAGTGTACATATGCTCACCTCTGTCCATGCGTTGTACATGCAGAGAGAATAAAAAAGTAGGCAGGGGAAGATGGAAGCAGCGAAGAGCAAAGTTATGATGGATTTCTAACACGAGGTACTCCTACCGCCTTATAGTTATAATGTAGACTCTACTAGTAGTAAATTTCAGGACCTATGCACGTAAAAATGATGACCCACAAGTATAGGGGGTGTATCGCAGTACTTTCGATAAATAGGAGTGTTGATCCCAACGAGGAGCAGAAGATGTTGACTGGCGGTATGGAATAGAAAATCTCTGAAAATACTTAGCAAACGGGTTTTTAGAGGTTTTCTGATAAAGCAACAAAAAAGTGCAAGAAATAAAGACAACGAACAACTGTAGCAAGTGGCCCAATCCTTTCTTAGCAAAGGACAAGCCGGTGGAAATACTTATAAGGACCAAACGTTCTCGAGGACACATGGGAATTCTATCAAGTGCTTTCGCTTCAAATAGTGAGTACTCTTCTTTGGTGTTGTAAGTGTTGTGTGGGTGAACCTATGCTAATGTACCGACCTTACTTGGACTAATACATACTTGTGATTAAACCCCCTGCAAGCATCTTCAACTATAGGAAAGCAATTAATATATAAACCTAACCACAGCCTTAAACTCTGAGATCCTATAGTCCCTTGTACAAAGGTGTCCTAACGGGGGTTCAGGTTTCTGTCACTCCAGCAACCCCAAAATTAGTAGCCAAATACACAATGCATTTCCCTAGGCCCATAAATGGTGAAGTATCATGTAGTCGACGTTCACATGACACCACTAGAAGAATAGCACCACAACTTAAATACTAATCCATTAAATAATAACTCAACACAAATCCACTACTAACAACATGAATTCTCCCATGTCCTCAAGAACTAGACGAACTACTCACAAGACATCATATGGATCTAGATCAAAGATGATATGGTAATGGATAACAATTTGAACATAAACAATAATCCAATGGTTCCACTCACAAGCATTAACTACAATAGTAATCAACACCGGGAAAGTTTCCCCTAAGAACTAAAGCAATATCCAACACAATTGTTACAACGGTATGAAGTGGTGATGATGGTGCTGGTGGATATGATGATGATGATCCTGATGAATTCTAGCTTGATGATGGTGTTGATGGCGACGATCTCCCCTCTCCGAGAAGGAATTTCCCTGGCAAAAATCTGTCTGCCAGAGAGCTCTTTCTCTCTCGGTGTTTTCCGCCCCACAGAGGTGGCAGAAATCTTTCTGTGGTCGCTCTCCTGGTATTAGGGTTCCGAGAGGAAGATATAGGCGAGAGGGTAGAGTTAGAGGCCATCCAGGTGGGCCACACCTGCCCTAGGAGCGGCCCAGGGGGACCCGCGCCTAGGGGGGTGTGGGCCCCTTGTGGCCCATCTATGCCTCCCCTTCTGGCTTCCTTCGTCTTCTGGGATAATATAATTTTCCAATATTTTTCTGGTATTTTTCTGATCTTCGCGAAATTGCATCAAAACACCTCTTTTTCCAACAGAAACCTGACTCCAGCAGTCCATCCTCAAGAATCATCCAACATGCAAAAACATAGGAAAAGACATAAGTAACACCTCATAATAAGATATATATCAATGAATAGAGGAAAATTATGATATAGAATGGTGATGCAAATTGGATGTATCAACTCCCCCCCTAAGCTTAGACCTTTGATTGTCCCCAAGCGAAAACAGAGCTCAGTAAACATATCCACAGGTTTATGGAGTGAAGTGTCGATAAAAGAATATGGACAAGAAGCATCACACTTACCATTACACAACTCATAGAAGAAAGCAACTCACCATTATATATCTTAGCTTGCAAAAAGTACAGGAGTCACAATAGAAATGCATAAAGATAAATCATGATTGGAACTGACAAACTTTGTTCTTGGTCAGAGAACAGCTGGCAAACAGTTTCACAAAAAGATTTTTGAAGAAGTTTTACAATATGAGCATTCTTTTCTCAAAAAGGTTTATCAAAATGAAGGCTTTCAAAGTAATACTCAATAGATAAGAGTCTTGTGCAAACAAGGAAGATAAAGAACATGATTGAATAAATCACCATATGAATGCTTGCAACACAACAACTCAAATGCTTGCTGGAGATAGAGAGGAAGTAGGTTTACTGACTCAACTTAGAAAATAGGAGAAAGCTCCCTTCATAGAGGGAAGCAGGGATTTCAAGTCATAAAGAGCTTCCAAAAGATTATGGTACTTACTAGCTTTGACCCCTCATTGCCCCTATCATAGGAATCTTGAGATGATTAAGGTTAAAGTGAACAAGGATGGAGTATATGCTTGACGAAATATAAGTTGGCAATCTCATGTCCCTTGAGTACGAGGGCCAATCCTCATGCTACTCAACTTTAGTCACCGGTAAGTTCTTGTCATTGTAAGTACATGTGTATCATAAAGAACCGCCAACGGGGTACCCCTTGCACATGGTACAGGAGCTATCCCATAACCAAAATGACAAGGCGAGCAGACAATGATCTCAGCAATCTTTTTATTTACTATTGGCATAGCTTTTTATTGAGGATGCTTCACAAAATGCTCACTATGGTTATGCTGCAAGTTTGCACCATGATTATGCATGGATTAGGCTAGCGGTCCAGGCGTTTCTCTAACACACATACATCACTCCATGGACTTACAAGTTCCCTCTTTATTTCACACCGCGACATCCGCAAAACAAAAGAGCATGATATCAACTGTGTACGACGTACAGGTGCAATGTTGAAAGCGTTCCCCGTGACAGCACGGTTCTGCTAATTCCAACGTATAGATGCAAGCATAGACAACTTCGATGACACAATGGTTCAAGTCTATTAGGGGCAATAAAATAAGGTGTGCCATCAAGTTCATGAGAGCTTTACTAACTAGTTTTCACATAACAAAATACTTTTTAATTCGAAAGATAGATGAACCTTGAGAATTTGCTTGGAATAGCAATAGTGCTAATAGGTAGATATGGTGGACACAAATGGCATAGGTTTTGGTTCAAATGGATTGGAAGCATGAGAAGTATGCCTTCTCAAAACAGGTTTTTAGCTAGCAAGCAAAAGAGTTGAAAGAAGCAAGCAAACCTACAAGTGATAAATCGAAACATGCAATCTTCCTTGAAGACACAAAAGATCTTAAATAAAGAATACTAAGCTTATGAGCCAACAAGAAAGAAAATAAATGATACAAAATACCTGTAAGCATTTTCTTTTTTTCCTTTCAAACCTCAAAAAGTGTTGCTACTAACCAGAGCTCGGTTTGCCAAAACCAATTTAT
Organism: Avena sativa; assembly: GCA_916181665.1. Taxonomy (NCBI): domain Eukaryota; kingdom Viridiplantae; phylum Streptophyta; class Magnoliopsida; order Poales; family Poaceae; genus Avena; species Avena sativa. Next base: position 144,858,273 of record OV702283.1, on the reverse strand, counting down.
ATTTACTTGATGCTCCCAAAGTGATGCCAATACTGATCAACAAGATCAATCATATAATAGAGATTGCAAACTAAAATAATAATTGCAAAAAAGTAAAAGATGAAACTTCTCATTAATATTCCATTAAGGCACTCACACCAAGGGATACATAGATAATCAACTAAAGGAGAGATACTTCCACATGCAAACCAAACTATAAGATAACCTCTCTACCAAAGATAAAAATCCACTAAAAAGGTAAAAGATAAAAAGATAATGATGTGATAATGCGGCACTCCCCCAAGCTTGGAACAAGCCAAGGGGATGCCAAACCTGATGATGAATTACTCCTTTGGTGGTGGTGGTGTTCTCTTGATAAGCTCCTCAATGAGTTTCCTCAAATCCTCAATCTCTAAGGTCAGAGTACGAATCAACTCCGATTTTTTTTCAATGCGGTTCATGATCATATCAGACCGAGAGTCCTAGTCCTTGCTATTCTTTCCCCCACTATTCCTTCTTAGTGTGTTCCTCCCCTGCATGGTTAGAACAAGGCAAATCCCACATCGAGGGCAAGTTCCCTTTGGGCACCTATTGATATTGATGCTCATGTATAAGAGTATGGAAGGAATTCTTGGTACGAGGAGGAGATGACCGTGGGATGAAAACAAGACGTGGAGGTTTCCCTACTATAGACATCCGTGTTGTCCTCTTAAGATTGATAGGTTTTTCCACCAGTCCAATGCTTGCGACGGTGGCGCGGGTATCCGGATGCTTGTCCTCCTCCATGTCTTCTTCATCCCCTACAAAAATCTCCTCCTCCTTGGGATCTTGAGGATCATCTTCCTCGGGCTTCCTGCCTTTGTCATTGGCGGAGACCATGGTGCTCTAAACTTGAGAAGATTTCCTGACAGAAACAAATCAAAACGAAAATATGACAAGAAAACGATGCACGGACCTCGGGGGATCTCGGGGGGGTTATATATTATGAAGTTTCAATGCATTAGGAAGGTGTTGGTACAAAAATGAGGCGGAGACGGAGCTCGGGGGCACACACCCCCTCCAGGCGCGGCCAGCTGGGGCCCGCACCTGGGGTGGGTTTGGCCACCCCGGCCTTCGTTTCCTCTATTCCATATCTTAGCTTTTCTTATGTAATAAAAACATCAAAAATATAAAAATATTGGGTTTTCATGAACCTTCTGTTTTTACCTCTTTTACCTATTCAAAGACGAACTCTGCAAACTCCTTTCCTCACTCTCCTGGAAATTTCATTCATGCAAGGAAATACACAAACTTCAATGGCAACATTAGTAAAAGAAAAAACAATAAACCTTTAGGTTCACACTTTAACTGAAATCCATCAAAACAAAGGCTTCTGTAAGAGGCAAATGCAAATGATAACAGAAATCTGTCAAAACAGACCAGCAGGTAAATATTGATTTTTTAGAAAACCTTCTGTTGCTCAAATCAAAAAGTGCAAAACTAATGAAAGTTGGGTAATAACCTGGAGAACAAGCTCAGAAAAATACATCTCCATCCGATGTACTGAGCTTTGTCACGAATTTTTACAATGCAGCATAAAAATCTCTCCCAGGACAGGCACTCTTCAGAACTCCACTACTTCTCAAAAGTAGTTGAACTTGACGCAAACAAAAAGGATAAGGATCGGTTATTACTGAGTTAATAACTTTAAAGACTCAACCAAACTCTTGGGTTATCTCCCAACAAGTATTTTTCTTTAATGCCTTTAAGTTAGGCTTGATATCTTCAAAGATGCTCACAAAGGAGATATATATTTGAAATGAAAGAGTGCATCAAGAAGCAAATAACCAACACATTTGAGTCTAACCCACTTCCTATGCATGGGGGTATCATGGGAAAACAAATTGTTGAAACAAAAAGCCACTAGAATAGAAGACAAAACAAATGCAAATTCAAAGCTTTCAAAATAAAACAGGGGAACTTAACATTATTGAGATGCATAAAACCATGTTTCCCTGTCTCATAATAAATTTCAGTAGCACTTTGAATAAAGTTGACAATATAACTATCACTAGAAACAACTTTATCACAAGAATGAGCATACTTACTATCACCAAAAGGAGGTCCAAGGTCAGAAACCGGATCAATAGAAGCAAGTTGTTCCATCCTGAAATCTTCGTTAGGCAAACTATTTTCAAAAGGAGCTTTAGCCAATTTGGAAAAGTTAAACTCATAAGAATCTCGATCAAACTTAGTTAAAACTTTCTCCTTCTTACAATCTATAATAGCTCCACAAGTGTTCAAGAAAGGTATACCAAAAATGATAGGGCAAGTTTTACTAGCTGTTGAATTAAGTACTAGAAAATCAGCAGGATACTTAATCTTACCACAGAGAACCTCCACATTCTCACAATACCAATGGGGCAAATGGTTTCCTTATTAGCAAGGTGAATAACCACATCAATGTCCTCAATCTCACAAGGACCAATTTCATGCATAATTTCCCTGTAAGCTCATAAGGAATAGCACTAGAACTAGCGCCAATATAACATAAACCATAATAGCAATGATCATCCATTTTAACAGAAAGCACAGGAACACTAGCTTTTCTAGCCTTACTAGGATGAGAAATAATATTAGAAGCGTCTTCATAGAAGACAATGTGGTCATCCTCTATATTTCTAGTGACAGGGTCTTTCATAATAGCTACCACAGGTTCATTATTCAAATGCTCATCAGGCTCCATAGTTTTCTTAGTACCTTTATTATTTGAACTAATCATCATAGAATACTCCTTTACCTTAGCTAGGAAAGGTATTTTCTCAACATAAGGTTCAGGCACAATATGATTAGTAGTACAAACTTTAGTGCTTCTAACAGGAACATGACTAACAACATCTTTATAAGGTGCATGGTACTTATTCCACTTCTTTTGGGGAATTTCCATGTAAGAGGCAAAGGCCTTAAAACAGTTGGCAATACTTTGGGAATCAAGACCAAACTCATTGCTAATATCACGGAAGTCATCGGTTCCCATAAACGATTTTATGCATTCATAATCATAGTTTATACCTGACTTTCTTCCTTTGTCATTCTCCCAAGCTTCAGTGTTCTCTTGAATACGGTCTAGTAGATCCCATTTAGCTTCTTCCTTCATATGTGTGAATGATCCAGCACAAGAAGCATCTAGTAAATCTTTATCATGAAGAGAAAGCTTAGCATAAAAGTTATTGATAATAATATTGTTAGGGAGTTCATGAATAGGACATTTAAGCATTAGTAACTTCAATCTCCCCCAAGCTTGAGCTGTACTCTCTCCATCACGAGGCCAAAAGTTATATATCAGATTTCTATCCTTATGAATCTCACTGGGAGGATAGAATTTATAATAAAAGAGAGATGCCATTTCCTCCCATTCCATGGATTGCCCATTCTTCAGCAGCTTATACCATTCTTCAGCTCACCCTTTAAAGGATATAGAGAGTAACTTCTTCTTCACCTGGTCAGTTGTGATACCTACACACTTAAACAACCCCATAATTCATGGATAAAAAGCAAATGATCACCAGGATGGACAGTTCCATCCCCTAAATAATAAGTATGCATCACACGATCAACAATACTTGTAGGTATCTTAAAAGGATCTATCTCAACAGGTGGTGGTTCATCTACTACCCTAACAGTGGTAGTAGTTTTCCCAAACAGAAAACCAAGTGGGTTATCCATATTGGAAACAAAGTAACAAACAGAAACAAAAAGAAATACTCATAGTAGACGTTTCCTTTACCAGTTCCACTCTTCAATAGCGCTTCACTCACCAGCAACGGCGCCAGAAAATAGTCTTGATGACCCACAAGTATAGGGGTGTATCGCAGTACTTTCGATAAATAGGATTGTCGATCCCAACGAGGAGCAAAAGGTGTTGACTAGCGGTATGGAGCAGGAAATATCTGTAAATACTATCAAACGGGTTTTTAGAGGTTTTCTGATAAAGAAACAAAACAAAGTGCAAGAAATAAAGACAACGAATAACTGCAGCAAGTGGCCCAATCCTTTCTTAGCAAAGGACAAGCCGGTGGAAATACTTATAAGGACCAAACGTTCTCGAGGACACATGGGAATTCTGTCAAGTGCTTTCGCTTCAAATAGCTGAGTACTCTTCTCTTGTGTTTGTAAGTGTTGTGTGGGTGAACTTGTGCTAACATACCGCTCTTCCTAGGACTAATATACACTTGTGATTAAACCTCCTACAGGCATCCGCAATTACAGGAAAGCAATTAAGATATAAACCTAACCACAGCCTTAAACTCTGAGATCCTACACTCCCTTGTGCAAAGGTGTCCTAACGGGGGTTCAGGTTTCTGTCACTCCAGCAACCCCACAATTAGTAGCCAAATACACAATGCATTCCCCTAGGCCCATAAATGGTGAAGTATCATGTAGTCGACGTTCACATGACACCACTAGAAGAATAGCGCCACAACTTAAATACTAAATGATTGAATAATAACTCAACACAAATCCACTACTAACAACATGACTTCTCCCATGTCCTCAAGAACTAGACAAACTACTCACAATACATCATATGGATCAAGATCAAAGATGATATGGTAATGGATAACACTCTAAACATAAACAATAATCCAATGGTTCCACTCACAAGCATCAACTACAATAGTAATCAACACCGGGAAAGTTTCCCCTAAGAACTAAAGCAATATCCAACATAATTGTTACAGCGGTATGAAGTGGTGATGATGGTGCTGGTGGATATGATGGTGTGGATGATGATGATGATGATCCCGATGAAGTCTAGCTTGATGATGATGTTGATGGCGATGATCTCCCCTCTCCGGGAAGGAATTTCCCCGGCAGAAATCTGTCTGCTAGAGAGCTCTTTCTCTCTCGGTGTTTTCCGCCTCGCAGAGGCGGCGGAAATATTTATGGTTGCTCTCCTGGTATTAGGGTTCAGAGAGGAAGATATAGGTGAGAGAGCGGAGTCGGAGGCCGGCCAGGTGGGCCACACCTGCCCTAGGTGCGGCCCAGGGGGACCCGCGCCTAGGGGGTGTGGGCCCCCTGTGGCCCAGCTATGCATCCCCTTCTGGTTTCCTTCATCTTCTGGGAAAATATAATTTTCCAATATTTTTCTGGTATTTTTCTGATCTTCGAGAAATTGCATCAAAACACCTCTTTTTCCATCAGAAACCTGACTCTGGCAGTCCATCCTCAAGAAACATCCAACATGCAAAAACAGAGGAAAAAACATAAGTAACACCTCATAATAAGATATATATCAATGAATAGAGGCAAATTATGATATAGAATGGTGATGCAAATTGGACGTATCAAAACATGTGTGTTTTCTCTCCTTCGCTGCCTCTCATCTCTCCACCCCTCTCCCCTCGCGCACCGGCCCGGCTGATCTCTCCCTCGTCCACAGCGTGGCGCTCCGCACGTGTGCCTTGGTACGGTGGCTCTATTTATTTTTATTTTTGAGAGGGCGGCTCTGTTTCTCTGGCGTGTTCGGCAGCCGTGTTGGTGTGGACTATGGAGTAGGAGGAGTAGTACATAGGAAGGAAGCCACTTTGGTCCTCGGCGGCAAAAAAAATCAAACTTTTCCGGTTTTGAAATTTTCACTTGCTTCCCAAACATCGGGAGGGAAGGTTATTCAAAACATCGGCAATTCATAGTAGTACTTCTTATCTTGTCTTATCTCTTACAATACCATACCACTATAGTATAGTGTACAAATAACTTTGAACATTAACCGTTGGATCAAGAGTGGGAAATCCAAACATTGCTAACTATTCGATCTTCTTTTCCATTCTTAGCATCTAGAAGATCCTATTGATAGACTTTAGCATAATGAATGAACACTAGTATGCACAAACCCGAAAACAGACTTCATTGCTTAGTTCTAGGGACCTTGTGCTAAATGCATGGACTTGGATGTAATTTTCATTTTATGAGGTCCTCGATGTAACTTGTACTTCCACTAATCATGTTAGCTGAAGCACCTCGCTCCTACGGGGCCTTCCAAAGTTAGAAGAAAATGAAACCCTCCCAATTATCACACAAAGTGGACCATGGTTTCTTACATAATTCCATTTTTCAAGATTCCTTGCTAACTTCGCACACTTCACCAACTTCTTCCCGATTTAACGAGATTAGGTCAAACTTGAGCTACAAGTAAGCGAGGTAGATTGCTCTTGAATAAAATATATTTTCGGTTCTAGATGGGTGCATCTTCTTGTAGTAAACAATGTCATCGATGTGAGTTTCCAACTATCAGGAAAGAACATTCTCAATTTCTCGAGTAATGACGAGATTATTATTTATCATAAAGATTGTCCGAAGAATATGGATCTTAATGCCACAAGCCAACCTTCCAAACATATTAAGTGGACCGACATGTTTCACTTATGATTCCTATGTTTAATTTTATGATTTCTCAAATTTCATTCTAGCTCACTCTACCCACTTGAATGTCTTTATGCCGAGTTATCGAAATTAGGTCAAATTTGAAGTACAATAAAATTGGAGGCTTGGTTTAAAAGTTTTGCGGTTTTTTGAGGTAACCATCGAGGGCATTTTATACATCACAAACCACCACCGAGAATTTTGACACCAGGTTGAACTTCTTGCTAAAATTTGCATCTTGACAATTTAATGAAATTAGGTCAAACTCGAGCTACCAGTAAGCGCGATAGATTGCTCTTGAATTGCTAATTGTCTTTTTGAAGGTAGATGGGTGCAAGGGCGGAGCTGGGGGTATTCCAAGATATTCAAGTGGATACCAAAGATTTTGGCAAAATAGCTAAAATTTTGTCAAAGCAGTGATGATTAGTGATGATTTTAGCGGAATGAATACCAAATTAGCAAAATGAATACCGAGAGGAAAATTCCTGGTGCCGCCACTAGATGGGTGCATATTCTTTTTAGTAAACAAGAATGCCATCGGTGTGAGTATCCAACTATCGGGAAAGAACATTCTTAATTTTCCGAGTGGTGACGAGATTGTTCCTTTCCTTAAAGGAAGTCTGGAGAATATGGATCTGAATGCCACAAGCAGACCTTTCAAATATTTATAGTGGACCGACATGTTGTACTTACGATTCCCATGTTTTATTATTTTTCAAACTTCGGCCTGGCTAACTCTGTCCAGTTGAATGACTTTATGCCTATTTATCAAAATTTGGTCAATCTTGAACTAAAGGAAAATTGTAGGTTTGCTTTCAAAGTTTTGCGACTTTTTTGAGGTAACCATGGGGGGTCATTTATTATATCATGAACCACCGCCGAGAGTTTTGAAAACAGATTCAACTTCTTGCTAAGATTTTTCATCTTGACAACTTAACGAAATTAGGCCAAACTTGAGGTGCGAGTAAGCATGATAGATTGCTCTCGAATTATCGTCTTTTCAAAGGTAGATGGGTGCATCTTCTTTTAGTAAACAATGTCGTTGGTGCAAGTTTCAAACTGTCAAGAAAGAACATTCTCAATTTTTCAAGCGATGGCGAGATTGTTCCTTTCTGTAAAGAAAGTCCGAAGAATATTGGATCTGAATATGCCACAAGCGAAGCTTTCATACATATATATTGGACTGACATGTTTTACTACTTATGATTCCCATGCTTCATGAGTCTTCAAACTTCGTCCTTGCTAACTCTGCCAACTTGAATGACTTTATGCAAATTTAACAAAATTAGGTCAAATTTGAACTGCAGGAAAATTTTAGGTCGCTTTGGAAGTTTTGTGATTCTTTTTGGAGGTAACCATCGGGGGGAGGGGTCATTTAATATATCACAAACCACCACTAAGACTTTTAAAAACAGGTTCAACTTCTTGCTAAGATTTTGCATCATGACATTTTGCTGCGAGTAAGCGCAATAGATTGGTATCGAACTAAATGTCATTTCGGAGGTAGATGGGTACATCTTGTTCTAGTAAGCAGTGTCGTCGGTGTGAGTTTACAACTATCAGGAAAGAACATTCTCAATTTCCCGAGTAATGGACTTGGATGTCATTTTCATTTTCTATAAGGCCCTGATACGTTGTAAAGGTTCCATGCTTGTTTAGTATCCACTTTGCTTTGCTTTGTCTACACTTTGGGGTATTTTTATACATTTTCTGGGACTAACCTATTAACAAGTTGCCACAGTGCCAGTTGCATGTTTTCTGCTGTTTTTGGTTCCAGAAAAGCGATAAAACAAATATTCTCGGAATTGGACGGGACAAATGCCAAAGTCAATATTTCACCGAGGAGAACATGGATCCAAAAGACGATACGCAGGAGGTCCACGAGGGTCCCACACCCCCTGGCCGCGCGGGCCAAGCATGGCTGCGCCTGGGGGGTGTGGCCACCTCAGGCACCCCCTCGGTCTCCCCATTCTCCTATAAGAAGCCACCGATGCCAAAACCCTAAGTACCCGATCAGATCTCCATGAAACAATTTGTAGCCGCCGCCACCATCGTCCCTATATCGGGGGATCTGGAGCTCTTCTCTGCACCCTGCCGGAGGGGAGAGATCATCCCAGAGTCCTTCTTCATCACCATGCTAGCCTCCGGTATGATGCGTGAGTAGTTCCACCTTGGACCATGGGTCCATATAGTAGCTAGATGGTTGTTTCTCCTCCTTTGTAATATCATGTTTAGATCTTGTGATCTCCGTTCATGATGTAGATCATCTATTTGTAATCATGCATGTTGTGTTTGCGGGGATCCGATGGATATTGAGATTACTATGTCAGATTGATTAATGGTTCTATCTTATTGATTCTATCATGTCTGTGTTGTTTGAGATCTTGCATGCTCTCTGTTTCTACTAGCTATGGTCATAGCGCTCTGAGACGTTAGATGTCGATCTAGTGGTCATGATCGAATCATTAGGCAAAGAGGAATAGAGTGATCTGTGCTGTGCGATCTAACTAAAATCCCGCGGGCCTATATTAGTCGTTTCGTGCGAACCGGTATGGACCAGTTAGATACAGCCACGTGGCCCAGCCTCTGTTTTAAAAACAGAAAATAGATCTATTAGATGTTTAGATTTGTAAAATTTATAACTTTTGATCCACACTTCCAAATTTTACAAATTTTATATCATTGGATTCACAAAAATGTGAACTTTGCGACCATGCCATTATTTTAGCGTTTTGCTTCTAGAAAATTGATTGTTTTTGCAGAAACTTGTTTAGGCCTATTTTGGTTGTAAAATTTATTCTAAAAATGTTTTTAGGGTAAAATCTTTTGCAGATGGCTTGTTTTGAACCTACTGACCATAAAAACCAACTTTTGGATTTAAAAGTATATTTTGTTACACTAAGGAATTATTCCTTGAATAAAAGCATTTCTAGTAAAACAAAAATTGTTGATTATGTTTTAAAAATAATTTTTGAGTAAAACCTTTTGCAAATGGTTTGATTCAAACTATCTGACCCTAAACACTAAGTTTTGGATTTTAAAATGTATTTGATTAACCCTAGAAAATTATTACTTTGTTTAAAGGCATTTCTAGTAAAATAAAATGTTGCTTTGATTTAAAAATGGATTTTGAGTGAAACCTTTTGAAAATGGATTTGATTTAAACAAATTGACCATAAACACTAACATTCATGTTTAAAAATGTATTTGGCAAACACTAGAAATTATTACTTTGATTTACATCATTTCTAGCAAAACAAAAAATATTTAAATGGTCCATTTTCACTAACTTTTTTTAAAAGGCTTTGCCACTTTTATAAATGACCAATAGGTGTTTTAAAATGTTTATAGCCCATTAAAAACCAACTTTCCAAATAAAACAATCTTTTGCATGCTTGCATGCATTGTTTTGTTTTCTTTATTTTATGTGGTGAATTGTTTGAATGCTAGTTTGAATATGTGCCTTGATTGAATTGTAGTGATCTTTGAAGAGTGTGACAATTGCAAGATCAAGGAGTGAACCTATATTCTCTACCAAAAAGGCAAGTGGTGCTTCGTACATTTTGTCCTATCATTTTCACTATGCATTAGTGATATTTTGAGTAGGACTTGCATGGAAATTTTCTAAGTATAAGCTATGCCTTGGGAAATCCTAGTAGATGATGCCTTAGTAGATTTTCCCTAAGTTATTCTTGCTACTATTATTTTTATCCTACCTAGTAGAAAACAAGGGTGGATTATATTCATGCTAGGAAATATTTCTAAGTCTATGACTTGTGTTTTGTTTAATAAAACAACTATGTGAATGAATCACCTGGGTGGAATGGTGTGAATGGGTTATGTTGAGTGGTTACACAGGGCCCCATATTTATTGCCTACCCTAGTGTATCTCACTTGTGGAAAGCCACCTAGGAAAAAAGATATTTGAGATGTCAAATGTTGAGAATCTTCAAGTGCAGCCACATGGCATTATGGGCTCTGCCTGGATCATATAGGTTGCAATAACTTAGCCATATGGACAGTTGGTGCTAGGGGGTGATAGGTTTGGAACGCGTCCATTTGGTCTAAGGGAAGGCTTCTAAAAGATCTTGTCTCGATGCGTGTCGAGTCTTGTGGGGAACATGCACCACGTCTCGAGAGAGTAAAATCTAAGTACTTAGTCGTGTCCCCGGCAATGGACAATTTGAGCTTCAAGACATGGAAGCTATCAAGGATCTCCTCATCCCAATTTATAAGTTAAAAACTTGTGGTTGAACAAGGGTAAAGGTTAACCAATATTCATTGGTTGTTCCTTGGGTGATTTTGACAAACAAAAACTTAGTGTTTTCAACTTATAAGGAAAACCTTATTTTGAGCAAAGCAAGCCTAAACTCCAGTTAGCCAAATGCATATCGATGATAGATACCACTATTCTACCATAGTATCACATGCCAATACAATTCAAATGTATTGACCATTGTGGCTGTAACTTATTATGTTGCAGGTTTGTTTGATGTTAGTGAAGTGTGTTGAATAGGATTTAAAGTCTACAACCAACATGATTGCCTGTGGCACTTTGAAGATGAAGGACTCCATGCTATATAGATATTTCTGCTGCATTGTAATGAGATAGAAAAATGACCTATGTAAGATGTAATGAATTATTTTATTCCTGGTTATATAGTTGTATTATGACCTTTGTTTCTTGATATTACATCTTAAACTGTGGATGCTAGCTATTGATCCTGGGACTAGCATTGTAAACACCGGGATCTCTACCTTATCAGGTTGGGACCTCTACAGATGGTATCAGAGCACTGTGTTGCCTCTAGGATTGTAACCCTAGGATTGGACAAAACCCAATAGGAGTTGTTTGTTCAAAATTATTTACAAACAATCTTGTAAACTCTTTCCTCAACCTTTTGGGTTTTGATACTACATCTTTTCCTTTTCAACTTGATGGACAAAGCCTCCACCATGAGCAAAGACTTCACCAACACCAATGATTTCAACTTTAGTTTCATCAAGGAATTCAACTTGGACATCACTAAGGACTACAAGTGAGACAAGAATGTTACTCAAGACTTGAAGACTAAGGAAACACAACTTCGAAGGAATCATCACCACCTTTGAAGTTTTATGACCAAGATGCAAGAATTTTTCCAAGGAAACCATGATCTTATTCATGAAGGAATAACTAAGAAGAATGAAATGATCTTAAGCGATAACCATAGTTGGACCACCATACTAGTGATTGGTTTGATCCCACCAACTCATGTGGTGTAGCAAAAATATTTTGTTGCCTAAAATATTTTTGAATCTTATTGTTTGATTGGAATGTTTGATTGTGATTGCTTACACATTGCTTGTGTGAATTGTTGTGTGTGAATAGACTTCTTCCCTAGAAATCTTTTGCTTATTCTAATCCCAATCCAACCCAAACAGATGACTTCTCCAAGAAACTCCAACATCAAGAATGGTGACAACAACAACAACCAAGAGATGCACATGAGAGAACAACTACTAGCAACCCAAGCTCAGTTGAATCAAGTGAGAACTCAGTTTTTAGCCAACAACAATGAGTTAGACCCAACCATACAAAAGTTTTTGGAAACCCAATCTCAATTGTTGCAAAGGATGAAAAATCAAATGATCAACATGAGAAACAACCTTTCCCAAGGAGATTGTGAAACAATGATATCAAGGATGATATTATATAAGGAACTCAAGCTTGCAATATTTGTGGAGACATGGAACACACTTACAAGGAGCATGTGGATCAATGCCCTAATTGTGAAGAGAAACATCCAACTAAACAATGCCCCACATCTCAAGTTACTTGGTTCCTATGTGAAGGAAATGATCATGTCCCTATCCAATGCCCTATCTATCCTATAGTTCAACAAATCAAACAAGATGGAATGCATCAAATGTTTGGAAACCTCCATAAGGGAACAAGTCCTACCAAGAAGGATAAAGATAAAATTAGAACCATGCCTCATAAGGCCACATCCAAAGTGACCACCAAGTGTTGCTACTCATGTGGAGAAGAAGGTCATATCTCTAGTGACTACCCCAAGAAGAGAGAAAGGTTTCCCACCTTTGTGGTGAAATATTAAGAACATGAACTACAAGAACTCGTAGCTTTGGAGAGACCCAAAAAGAAGAAATGTCCCAACCCCAGCAAGAAGGACAATAGCCAAGTGCAATGTTACCATTGCAAAGAGATGGGACACTATGTCAAAGAATGTCCAGAAAATAAGAAGATTCAAGGAAATCATCAAGAAATAGTGATGCCAAAGAAGAAGATGGATATTGGCCAAGTGATGTGCCACAAATGCAAAGAGCTAGGCCATTATGCATCACATTGCCTAGAAAAGAAGGAAGATAGGACAAGAAAACCTATAAGAGACATCAGCCTTGTCACATGTTTCAAATGTGGAAACAAAGGACATTATGCAAACAACTGTCCAGAACATGAGGATCTCTACCTTATCAGGTTGGGACCTCTACAGATGGTATCAGAGAAGTTACATCAAGATCCCAAGTAAGCTAATATGTAATCTAGTTGAAAACCTTTTTAAGTAGTACCCTAGGTGCCTTGAACCCAACTTGTAACCTCTAGCCTTCCCAAATCTCGGGACAAGATTTATTTTAAGGGTGGTAGCCTGTCACATCCCAAAATTTCCAAATTTTGAAATGTGAAAAATAAATAAACAAAAGAAACAAATGTTGAAATTTAGGGTGAAAAGAAACTTTTTTGCTTCTAGATGGAAACATCAAAACCCTTCTTGAGCAAAATTTGAATTAAAAGGGAATCCAACAAAATTTAAATCAAGTGAAATGCATTCATCAATGAATGTATCTTGAAATTTAAACATTTGGAAAAGGTAAACCAAAACCCTAAAACCCTAAAGGAAGAAAATCATTTTCAAGATCTCCCTAAGACTATGGATTTGATCCATATAAAAATTTAGCAACAAACATTTATAAATGATCGAAATGATAAATAAAAGTATTGTAAAACCATAGAAATTGGTTTCATTTAATTTGGAGCCATGGATAAAAACTTATGAATATAATAAGATAAGAGGAAATAATTTCCAAGGCTAATAAAGCTCCTATCTAAAATCCATACCAAATTGTGAACAAAATAATCCTAAAAGGATTTAAAAAGATAAACAAAAATTAAATAAAATTATACAAATTGGAATCACCAAATTTGGATCTATAAATAAAAAGATATGGATTTTATAGGGCAAAGAAAGAAAGAAAGAAATAAATAAGGATTATTTAAAGGCCAAATTAAATTTTACCCAAGAACATAAACAAATAAAAGTTTATTGAATAATAAAAAGAAAATAAAAGATTATTTAAATAAAACTACATGGGCTTTGAACCATATTCAATTTTATTTAAATAAGGACAATTGCCTAAACTAAATAATAAATCCCAAGAAAATTGTTTAGAAGTCAATTTAAAATCTTGAATTAAATCCACAAGAAAATGGAATAAATATAATCCAAATCCAAATAAAATAAAGGGATAAATAATATTTAAATAAAATTATATGGGATTAAACCATATTCAAATTATTTAAATGAAGACAAAATCCCTAATAAAAATGATTAATTAAATCATGAGAAAATAATAAAGTGGAATTTGCCAAAGTGAATTAAAGGTAATTTAATTAACTTAACAAGAATAAAATAATTATTTGAATAAAATTTATATGGGTATAAAATCATATTTGATTTTATTTGAATAAAGACAAATGCCCAATTTAAATAAATATTTAATCATATTAAATATTTGAAATAATTCAAAGTGAATTGTTTGAACAAAGTTTATAAAGAGAATAAAAACCTACTGAAAATTTGGAAAAGATTTGAAAATAAATGAGAGTTTAAATCATTTGATTTAAATTCAAAATAGAAAATAGAAATATAAAAAGAAAAAGAAAACAAGGAGAAAAAAAATAAGAAAAGGGTCCAACCCACTAACCCTAGCCCAGCAGGCCCAGCGAAGCCCATCTCCCTCTCCCACGCGAAACGTTTTCTCACCAGAACCCGCACCCTCTCACCCACTGATTGCCTGACCCCACGCACACCCCCTTACCTCGCTGACGCCCAGGCCCCACTACCACGCAGGCATCATCCTCACCCGCCCACTGACCACGCCCCCTCCCCGGCCGTTTCCTGTCGTTGATTGCCGGTGGAAATTCGCAGTAATGCCACCAGTAATCAGACCCGCGACCGAGCCCTCTTAAGCGCCCATGTTCCCCCTCTCTTTCGCCTCACTCGCTCCTCCCTCTCTTTCCCCAGGCTGCTCCAATTCATCCTCACACCGCACTGCCTCCGACGACACTCCGACGATGATTCCGGCCAACCCTCACCTCCCCTTGCCCCATGGAACCTACTAGCTTGCTCCCCATCGCCAGGCGCACCTACCAGTAGCTCTAGCTCGCTCGCGCATGCCCTAAAACGTCATCTTCGTCAATGCCAACTCGCCACCGTCCTCGGCTTAGACTCCGGCGACCTTTCCCCGATAATTCTGACTGTGCTTCCTCCTCTCTTTGACCCTCGCGCCTTCGCCTCCTTCTTGCACGTCTAACATTGCCTTTATTTGGCTCTTCCATGCCGTGTAGCCTCGCCCCCGTCGACAACAGGATGCACCCGATGCTGTCGCTAGATCTGGTGAGCAATTGTCGACAACACAGTATGCCCCTTGCCCTCCTACGACCACGTCGAGAATCAGCGCAACCCTGCGAACCCGGTGAGCCTTTCCCCTCTCTTTCTCACTTACTAGTTCGCCGGCAACATCGCTGACAGAGCGTGCCACCACTCGTCATTGCCCAGCGCCGCCAGTACATGGTCATAGCGCTCCGAGCCGCTAGATGTCGATCTAGTGGTCACGATAGAATCATTAGGCAAAGAGGTATAGAGTGATCTGTGCTTTGCGATCTAACTAAAATCCTGTGGCCTATATTAGTCGTTTCGTGCGAACCGGTATGGACCAGTTAGATTCAGCCACGTGGCCCAGCCTCTGTTTTAAAAACAGAAAATAGATCTATTAGATGTTTAGATTTTTAAAATTCATAACTTTTGATCCACAATTCCAAATTTTACAAATTTTATATCATTGGATTCACAAAAATGTGAACTTTGCGACCATGCCATTATTTTAGCGTTTTGATTCTAGAAAATTGATTGTTTTTGCAGAAACTTGTTTAGGCCTATTTTGGTTGTAAAATTTATTCTAAAAATGTTTTTAGGGTAAAATCTTTTGTAGATGGCTTGTTTTGAACCTACTGACCATAAAAACCAACTTTTGGATTTAAAAGTATATTTTGTTACACTAAGGAATTATTCCTTGAATAAAAGCATTTCTAGTAAAACAAAAATTGTTGATTATGTTTTAAAAATAATTTTTGAGTAAAACCTTTTGCAAATGGTTTGATTCAAACTATCTGACCCTAAACACTAAGTTTTGGATTTTAAAATGTATTTGATTAACCCTAGAAAATTATTACTTTGTTTAAAAATGTAAAATAAAGGCATTTCTAGTAAAATAAAATGTTGCTTTGATTTAAAAATGGATTTTGAGTGAAACCTTTTGAAAATGGATTTGATTTAAACAACTTGACCATAAACACTAACATTCATGTTTAAAAATGTATTTGGCAAACAATAGAAATTATTACTTTGATTTACATCATTTCTATCAAAACAAAAAATATTTAAATGGTCCATTTTCACTAACTTTTTTTAAAAGGCTTTGCCACTTTTATAAATGACCAATAGGTGTTTTAAAATGTTTATAGCCCATTAAAAACCAACTTTCCAAATAAAACAATCTTTTGCATGCTTGCATGCATTGTTTTGTTTTCTTTATTTTATGTGGTGAATTGTTTGAATGCTAGTTTGAATATGTGCCTTGATTGAATTGTAGTGATCTTTGAAGAGTGTGACAATTGCAAGATCAAGGAGTGAACCTATATTATCTACCAAAAAGTCAAGTGGTGCTTCATACATTTTGTCCTATTATTTTCACTATGCATTAGTGATTTTTTGAGTAGGACTTGCATGGAAATTTTCTAAGTATAAGCTATGCCTTGGGAAATCCTAGTAGATGATGCCTTAGTAGATTTTCCCTAAGTTATTCTTGCTACTATTATTTTTAGCCTAGCTAGTAGAAAACAAGGGTGGATTATATTCATGCTAGGAAATATTTCTAAGTCTATGACTTGTGTTTTGTTTAATAAAACAACTATGTGAATGAATCACCTAGGTGGAATGGTGTGAATGGGTTATGTTGAGTGGTTACACAGGGCCCGATATTTATGGCCTACCCTAGTGTATCTCACTTGTGGAAAGCCACCCAGGAACAAAGATATTTGAGATGTCAAATGTTGAGAATCTTCAAGTGCAGCCACATGGCATTATGGGCTCTGCCTGGATCATATAGGTTGCAATAACTTAGCCATATGGACAGTTGGTGCTAGGGGGTGATAGGTTTGGAACGCGTCCATTTGGTCTATGGGAAGGCTTCTGAAAGATCTTGTCTTGATGTGTGTCGAGTCTTGTGGGGAAAGTGTGCCACCTCTCGAGAGAGTAAAATCTAAGTACTTAGCCGTGTCCCCGGCAATGGACAATTTGAGAATCAAGACATGAAAGCTATCTAGGATCTCCTCATCCCAATTTCTAAGTTAAAAACTTGTGGTTGAACATGGGTAAAGGTTAACCAATATTCATTGGTTGTTCCTTGGGTGATTTTGACAAACAAAAACTTAGTGTTTTGAACTTATAAGGAAAACCTTATTTTGAGCAAAGCAAGCCTAAAATCCACTTAGCCAAATGCATATAGATGATAGATACCACTATTCTACCATAGTATCACTTGCCAATACAATTCAAATGTATTGACCCTTGTGGTTGTAACTTATTATGTTGCAGGTTTGTTTGATGTTAGTGAAGTGTGTTGAAGAGGATTACAAGTCTACAACCAACATGATTGCCTGTGGCACTTTGAAGATGAAGGACTCCATGATATATAGATATTTCTGCTGCATTGTAATGAGATAGCCAAATGAGCTATGTAAGATGTAATGAATTATTTTATTCCTGGTGATAAAGTTGTATTATGACCTTTGTTTCTTGATATTACATTTTAAACTGTGGATGCTAGCTATTGATCTAGGGACTAGCATTGTAAACACAGGGATCTCTACCTTATCAGGTTGGGACCTCTACATAAGGTAAGAATGATGTAATGATATGAAGAATGGACAAAATCTCAAGATTGGGGATGCCACCCCATGTCACCCCAAGAAATATTCAAGAGGTACAAGAGTCAAAGCTTGGGGATACCCAAGGCGTCCCCTTCTTCATCAATAAAAATCTCAGGTCTTTCTAAGCACTTCATTTTTATTGTTTCATGCACTGTTGTGTTTTTCTTGGAGTCTCTTAGTTTTTGTTTTTTTTGTTTGTTTAGTTTGCTTGAATAAAGTAGTTGGACCCCCGCTTTCACTATGTTGTTTCAAATAAGTTGATTGGTGTTGGAAAGGAGTAGAAAGTTCTTGCTTTAGTAGTACAAAAAGGAGCTTGCTTTGACTATGACTTAGACTCTATCATGTCATGCTAGATGTTGTTTTGACCTTATGCTTAGTGATTATTGTTGTAGCATGACTTGTTCCAAACAATTGAGATTGCTTAATGTGCCTTGATAGAATCATGCGTTGTTTTAGCATACAAAAGCATAGTATTATGGTATTCTCCTTTGATGATTTGTTTGGGTTGACTTGGCACATGCTCACAGCATGTTATGACTATGAACCAGTCTCCTTAGACTCTATGATAATTTAGTTTTTGACTTGTGATATCACTTTATGCTTTAATTAATAATGTTGTGTCACTCTGCATGATTATGGCCATTATTGCTCTCTTAGTAGGTCGCTCCTATTGCTAGCCTCCACTTGTAGTGAGTAAGCTCTACTCATGCTTCCAACTCCCAAGAAACCAAGTTATTCCAAACTGTCCACTATAAATTCCTATGCATGATGGGTTACATCATTCCAAGTATATTCTTGTTTTATCTATCTTCCAAATTAAACTTGTTATGTGAAAGTTAGTGATTAAAGCTCTCACAAACTTGATGGCACACATTATTTTTCTTGCCCCTAAATAAACTTTAACCATTATGTCATCTATGTTGTATATGCTTGCACTTATAAGTTGGGAATTAGCAGAACCATGTTGTCATGGGGAATGCTTTCAACATTGCACCTGTACATGTTACCCAGTTGATATCATGATCTTTTGTTTGTGAATGTCGTCGGCGTGAGATAAAAGGGGAGCTTGTAAGTCCATAGAGTTATGTATATGTGTTAGAGAAACGCCTGGGCCGCTAGCCTAAGCCATGCCTAATCATGGTGGAAACTTGCAGCATCACCATAGTGAGCAATCTATGAAGCATTCTTATTATAAAAAAGAGATATAGAAAAAAGAGATTGAGAAAAAGGAAAAAAAAGATGAGAAAAGAGAAAACAGAGAAAACTCACCATTTTCCCATGGTAAATAAGAAGATTAATAGATGCTCATTGTCTGCTTGCCTTGTCATTTTGATATGGGATAACTCATGTGTCATAGGGCAAGGGGTACCCCGTTGGCGGTTCTCTATGATACACATGTACTTACTATGACAAGAACTTACCGGTGACTAAAGTTGAGTAGTATGAGGAGCGGCCCTCATACTCAAGGGACATGAGATTGCCAACTTCTACTTTGTCAAGCATATACTCCCTCCTTTTCAAAATATAAGATGTTTTAGATTTGTGAAGAGAATGTATCTAGACTTGTTTTAGTGTGTAGGTTCACTCTAAACTTGAGTGAATCTATACACTAAAAAAAGTCTAGATACATTTTACTCATAAATATAAAACATCTTATATTTTAAAACGGAGGGAGTACTTCATATTTTGTTCACTTTAACCTTAATCACTTCAAGATGCTTATGATAGAGGCAATGAGAGCTAAAAGATAACAAGCACCATAATTTTTGGAAGCTCTTTATGAAACTTGAAATCCCTGCTTCCCTATGAAGGGCCTTTCTTCCACTTTTATGTTGAGTCTCCACCTTCTATCCTTAGGCACCAATTAAGAGAGCATAGTTGTCATTCTTAGTTCTATGTGCATTATCCAAAAACTTATTGATTGATTCATATTGTTGATATTGCTTGTTCTTGAACTATTTGTATCTAGTCACCCTTATGAACTTTGAAGATGTCCTATGCATTTATGTTTTGCTACTCCATGAGGGACAAGCTGAATCCAACTATGCTATGTTTTCTATATGTGAAACAAACAAACGTCTTTCAATCCATTGTTATTCATGATCTTTGTTTGTATCCTTTCATGTTGCGGTGTAGTTACTATGTCTTATTGTTAGAACTTCATCTCTCATGCTCATGTTTAGAGTACTTTGATCCCTGCTTGCAAATGGTTTGATCTTGATTTTCATGGTGCATGTCACCTCAAAAATTATTCTTTTTATCACTTACCTACTCGAGGACGAGCAGGAGTTAAGCTTGGGGATTCTTGATACATCGTAAACGTATCTAGAATTTTTGATGTTCCATGCTTGTTTAGTATCCACTTTGCTTTGCTTTGTCTACACTTTGAGGTAATTTTATAAATTTCCTGAGACTAACCTATTAACAAGTTGCCACAGTGCCAGTTGCCTGTTCTCTGTTGTTTTTGGTTCCAGAAAAGCCAGAAAATAAATATTCTCGGAATTGGACGGGACAAAAGCCAAAGTCAATATTTCACCGAGGAGAACACGGAGCCAGAAGACAAGACGGAGGAGGGACATGAGGCGCCCACACCCCCTGGCCGCATGGTCCAGGCCTGGCCATGCCTGGGGGGTGTTGCCACCTCGGGCACCCCCTCGGTCTCCCCCTTCGCCTATAAGAAGCCCCTAATGCCAAAACCCTAAGTACCCGATCAGATCTCCACAAAACAGTTTGTAGCCGCCGCCACCATCGTCCCTAGATCGGGGGATCTGAAGCTCTTCCCAGCACCCTACCAGAGGGGAGAGATCATCCTGGAGGCCTACTTCATCACCATGCCAGCCTTCGGTATGATGCGTGAGTAGTTCCACCTTGGACTATGGGTCCATACAGTAGCTAGATGGTTGTTTCTCCTCCTTTGTGTTATCATGTTTAGATCTTGTGAGCTCCATTCATGATCAAGATCATCTATTTATAATCATGGATGTTGTGTTTGCAGGGATCCGATGGATATTGAGATTACTATGTAAGATTGATTAATGGTTCTATCTTATTCATTCTATCATGTCTGTGTTGTTTGAGATATTGCATGCTCTCCGTTTCTAGTAGCTATATTGGCCAAGTAGATGCTAGTGACTCCAAGAGGGGGTATTTATTTTCGATAGTGGGTTCATGCCTCTATTGAATTAGGGGAAGTGACAGAAATCTCTAAGGTTGTAGATGTGCTGTTGCTACTAGGGAGAAAACAACAATCTTTTGTTCATGGAACAATTATATTGTTTACTTTACACACATTGCTTAAAGTAGTTATTCGTTGCTTGCAACTTAATACTAGATGGGGTTCGAATGATAACCTGAAGGTGGATTACTAGTCATAGATGTAGTTGGATGGCGGTCTATGTATATTGTTGTAATGCCCAATCAAATCTCATAGGATCATGAATGTCTAGTATTGCATTGTTATGCCTTTCTCTGTCCTGTCAATTGCCCCACTTTAATTTGTTTACCCACCATGTTATGTTGTTTATCTTAAGGAGAACACCTCTAGCGAACTATGGACCCCGGTCCAATCTTTACTATTGATACATCTTCACTGTTACTGTTTACTTTCTGCAAGCTACCATCACTGTCTTGAGTTTGTGTTGTGCAGGTTACAAGTTGTTAGCAACACCTTGGGGTCGTTTCCTTCCTCCTACTGGTTCGATAACCTTGGTTTCTTACTAAGGTAAGACTTACTGTTGTGCTCATCATACCTTCCTCTTGGGGTTCCCAATGAAGCTCTATAGTGAGCTGAGCCGCATCAGGCCCTTGATGCAACTTGTACTTCCACCAACTGTGTTAACTGAAGCTCACTGCTCCCATGGGGCCCACGTTAGTTGAAATAAAAAGGCACCACCCCAATTTTCATACAAAGTGGACCTTGCTTTCTTACAATTCCCAAGTTTTTAGACGGATTTTTTCAAGATTACTAGCTAACTTGGTACACTTAAATGACTTTATTTAGATTTAACAAAATTAGGTCAAATTGTTCTTCTATGTAAAGAACATCAAAATAGAGGGGAAAATCGAAGAACAATATGGTGCGTAAGAGCAACTTACTTTTGGGTCTCTTTACACGGTCATTGGTCATTATTAATAGATCGATGGAATTTCACAAAAAAATCGAGTCTAGCGCGTTTGCGAGGGGAGTACAAGGCACATGTGTCTAATCAAAAAGGCAAACAATGGGCCCCAATTGGAAGTGTATGACCAAGCTGTAAAACAACTAGGCAAAAGTTAGCATTAGCAGTCTAGTAGGTCCCATGAATCCGTCTCGTATAGACAATGTATAAACGGTAGAGTTTAGGGAATCACCTATGTATATGGCTAAACCCATCTTTAAGATGGGACCCACTTGCTAATACCAAGCTAGTTGATTGCACCACAATGTGTCTAGTCAAACTACTCCATAAGATAGGACCCACATGTAAGAGCTACCCTATCGTAGTCTTGTGATTAATTTTTTTTTATATTGCTATGTGTACAAGATATCAATAGTTTGATGCTTATGGACTATCCCTGAGCTTAAGGGTGACCCATAAGGTTTTTAGCTTGTGGATAGATTTCACTATGTATGTATATGTATGGAAGTCCATCACGAATACTTTTTTTCTTAAGGACAACATAGTGGATGCCTTACTCGTAGTAGTATTTCTTTGCTTAGACATATGCTCACCTCTGTTCACGCGTTGTATGTGTAGAGAGAATAAAACCTAGGCAGGGAAAGAGGGAAGCAGCGAAGAGCAAAGTTATGATGGGTTCCTGACATGAGGTACTCCTGCCGCCTTACAGTTATAGTGTACACTCTACTAGTAGTAAATTTCAGGACCTATGCACACAAAAAAGTGTGTTTTCTCTCTCTCTTTTGTTGCCTCTCGTCTCTCCACCCCTCTCCCCTCGCGCACCGGCTAGGATTATCTCTCCCTCGTCTATAAACGTGGCGTTGCGCACGTGTGCCTTTGTACGACGGCTCTGTTTATTTTTATTTTATTTTTGAGAGGGCGGCTCTATTTATCTGGCATGTTTGGCAGCCGCGTTGGTGTGGACTGTGGAGTAGGAGGAGGAGTACATAGGACGGAAACCATTTTGGTCCTCAGCAGCAAAAAAATTCAAACTTTTTCCATTTCGAAATTTTCACTTGCTTCCCAAACATCAGGAGGGAAGGTTATTCAAAAGATCGGCAATATGCAGTAGTACTTCTTATCTTATCTTTATCTTGTCTTATCTTTTATGATACCATACCATTATAGTATAGTGTACAGATAACTTTGAACATGGACCATTGGATCAAGAGTGGCAAATCCAAACATTGATAATCGTTCGATCTTCTTTTCCATTCTTAGCATCTAGAATATTCTATTGAAAGACTTTAGCACAATGAATGAATGCTTGTATGTGCAAACCCAAAAACACACTTCATTGCTTAGTTCCAGGGACCTTGTTCTAAATGCATGGACTTGGATGTAATTTTCATTTTTTATGAGGTCCTCGATGTAACTTGTACTTCCATCGACCGTGTTAACTCAAGCGCCTCGCTCCTACGGGGCCTACCACAGTTAGAAGAAAATGAGACGCTCCCAATTATCACACATAGTGGACCACAGTTTCTTATATAATTCCATTTTCAAGCTTCCTAGCTAACTTCACACACTTCACCGACTTCTTGCCGATTTAATGAAATTAGGTCAAACTTGAGCTACAAGTAGGCGAGGTATATTGCTCTCGAATTAAATAACTTTTTGGACGTAGATGGGTGCATCTTCTTGTAGTAAACAACAATTTCGGTGTGAGTTTCAACTATCAGGAAAGAACATCCTCAATTTCTCGAGTAATGACGAGATTGTTCTTTTTCGTAAAGGAAGTCCGAAGAATATGGATCTGAATGCCACGAGACAAGCTTCCAGACATATTAAGTGGACCAACATGTTTCACTTATGATTCCTATGTTTAATTCTATGAGTTTTCAAATTTCGTCCTAGCTAACTCTGCCCACTTGAATGACTTTATGCTGACTTATCGAAATTAGGTTAAATTTGAACTACAAGAAAATTGTAGGATTGGTTTGGAAGTTTTTGCGATTTTTTTAGGTAACCATCAGGGGGCATTTAATATATCACAAACCGCCACTGAGAGTTTTGACACCATGTTCAACTTCTTGCTAAAATTTTGCATCTTGACAATTTAACAAAATTAGGTAACCACCACGAGATTGCTCTTGAATTGCTAATTGTATTTTCAAAGGTAGATGGGTGCATATTATTTTTAGTAAACAATAATGCCATCAGTGTGAGTATCCAACTATCGGAAAAGAACATTCTTAATTTTCCGAGTGGTGACGAGATTGTTCCTTTCCGTAAAGGAAGTCTGAAGAATATGGATCTGAATGCCACAAGCAGACCTTTCAAATATTTATAGTAGACCGACATGTTGTACTTACGATTCCCATGTTTTATGATTTTTTCAAACTTTGGCATAGCTAACTCTTCCCACTTGAATGACTTTATGCCGATTTATTGAAATTTGGTCAATCTTGAACTAAAGGAAAATTGCAGGTTTGCTTTGAAAGTTTTGCGATTTTTTTGACGTAACCATCGGGGGGTCATTTAGTATATCATGAACCACCGCTGAGAGTTTTGAAAATAGGTTCAACTTCTTGCTAAGATTTTTCATCTTGACAACTTAATGAAATTAGGTCAAACTTGAGGTGCGAGTAAGCACGATAGATTGCTCTTGAATTAATCATTTTTCGAAGGTAGATGGGTGCATCTTCTTTAGTTAACAATGTTTTCGGTGTGATTTTTCGAACTATCAGGAAAGAACATGTTTCACTTACGATTCCTATGTTTAATTTTATGAGTTTTCAAACTTTGTCCTAGCTAACTCTACCCACTTGAATGCCTTAATGCCGACTTATCGAAAT
The DNA here is from genome assembly GCA_916181665.1 of Avena sativa. Taxonomy (NCBI): domain Eukaryota; kingdom Viridiplantae; phylum Streptophyta; class Magnoliopsida; order Poales; family Poaceae; genus Avena; species Avena sativa. The sequence goes on along the minus strand of OV702283.1, from coordinate 144,833,668 downwards.
TAGGTAAAATTTGGACTACAAGAAAATTGTAGGTTTGTTTTGAAAGTTTTGCAAGTTTTTCAAGGTAACCATCGGGGGAGGGGAGAATTTAATATATCCCAAACTACCACCGAGAGTTTTGACACCAGTTTCAACTTCTTGCTAAAATTTTTCATCTTGACAATTTAACTAAATTAGGTCAGACTTTAGTTACCAGTAAGCGCAATAGATTGCACTTGATTTACTAATTATATTTTCGAAGATAGATGGGTGCATCTTCCTTTTAGTAAACAATGACATTGGTGTGAGTATCCAACTACCAGGAAAGAACATTCTTCATTTTCTGAGTGATGCCGAGATTGTTCCTTTTTGTAAAGAAAGTCTGAAGAATATGGATCTGAATGCCACAAGCAAACCTTTCAAATATTTATATTGGACCGACATGTTGTACTTACGATTCCCATGTTTTATGTTGTTTTCAAACTTCGGCCTAGCTAACTCTGCCGACTTGAATGACTTTATGTCGATTTATCGAAATTAGGTCAATCTTGAACTAAAGGAAAATTGTAGGTTGCTTTGAAAGTTTTGCGATTTTTTGAGGTAACCATCGATGGGCTCATTTAATAAATCATGAACCACCACGAGAGTTTTGAAAACAGGTTCAACTTGCTGCTAATATTTTTCATCTTGACAACTTAATGAAATTGGGTCAAACTTTAGGTATGAGTAAGCACGATAGATTGCTCTTGAATTAATTGTATTTTTGGAGGTAGATGGGTGCATTTTCTTTAGTAAAACAATGTCGTCGGTGTGAGTTTTCAACTATCAGGAAAGAATATTCTCAATTTTCCGAGTAATGATGAGATTGCTCCTTTCTATAAAGAATGTCCGAAGAATATTGGATCTGAATATGCCACAAGCAAAGCTTTGATACATATATATTGGACCGACATGTTGTACTACTTATGATTCCCATGCTTCATGAGTTTTCAAACTTTGTCCGTGCTAACTCTGCCAACTTGAATGACTTTATGCCAATTTATTAAAAGTAGGTCAAATTTGAACTACAGGAAAATTGTAGGTCGCTTTGAAAGTTTTGTGATTTTTTTGGATGTAACTATCGGAGGGTCATTTAATATATCGCAAACCACCACTGAGATTTTTAAAAAAGGTTCAATTTATTGTTAAGATTTTGCATCTTGACAATTTAACGAAATTAGGTCAAACTTGAGCTACCAATTAGCGAGATAGACTACTCTCGAATTAAATATCATTTCGGACATAGATGGGTGCATCTTCTTCTAGTAAACAGTGTCATCAGTGTGAGTTTGCAACTATCAGAAAAGAACATTCTCAATTTCTCGAGTAATGATGAGATTGTTCTTTTTCACAAATTAATTTCCGAAGAATTTGGATCTGAATGCCACAAGCCACGCTTCCAAACATAGTAAGTGTACCAACATGTTTCACTTACGATTCCTATGTTTAATTTTATGAGTTTTCAAACTTCGTCCTAGCTAACTCTGCCCACTTGAATGCCTTAATGCCGACTTATCAAAATTATGTCAAATTTGAACTACAAAAAATTGTAGGTTTGGTTTGAAAGTTTTGCGATTTATTTGAGGTAACCATCAGGGGGCATTTAATATATCACAAACCACCACCGAGAGTTTTTACACCAGGTTCAACTTCTTGCTAAATTTTTGCATCTTGATAATTTAACGAAATTAGGTCAAACTCGAGCTACCAGTAAGCGTAATAGGTTTCTCTTGAATTACTAATTCTATTTTCGAAGGTAGATGGGTGCATCTTCATTTTAGTAAACAATTTCATTAGTGTGAGTATCCAACTATTAGGAAAGAACAATCTTAATTTTCCGAGTGATGGCGAAATTGTTCCTTTCCGTAAAGAAAGTCTAAAGAATATGGAGCTGAATGCCACAAGCAGACCTTTCAAATATTTATAGTGGACCGACATTAGGGCATCACATATGTATATGGCCAACCCTATCTTTAAAATGGGACCCACTTGCTATACCATAAGCTAGTTGATTGCACCACAATGTATCTAGTCAAACTTGTCCATAAGATAGTACCCACATGTTAGAGCTACCCTCTCATTGTCCTGTGATTGTAATTTGTTTTCTATTGCTATAAAAAAAATTGAGCTCACCCGATACTTTATGGATGTGGCTCGAAATTATTATTATTTTTTGAGCTTCACCTATTAGAATTATAATTTTATGTAAAAATGATATGGCATATTTTCATTATCTAATTCTCACATGCAAGTCTCTTAGATTTCTAGGTCAAGTAATATATATAAATCGAAATGGTTTTTTAGTACTCGTGTGGAGACGAAGAGGCCACCTGACGGACTAGACCTTCTTCATCCTCTCTTCGCGACTGTAGTTCTTCTCTGCCAGATTGCTTTACCCGTGTTCCTTCCTTTTTGATGTGCTACTTCACCCGCATGAGCGGGAACAAGTCCCGCCATAGAAGGGCTCGTGCCGCGACGACAAAGTGGCTGAAGGCAAGAAGTAGGCTTGTCGTTCTGCCATGATTAATGGGTCCCAATTGAATCACTCGGCTGCAGGCAAGAGGTCTTCAACTCAAGGTTCTTCAAAGCCGCCACAGCCACTGACAGATATCTTTAGGTAAATCTCCGTGCTTGCGCAACTTTCCATGTCTTTGACCTTTTCTTGATTCACCCATTTACCTACTAGCACATTCTTCCTCAATGTTTTTTTAGGTCAGGTGGTCTTCGAATTCCCTCAGAACTCCTGCCTGCTGAAACATCTTCACCTTTCATTGATGGACGACGATACCTTCAGGTAAATCTCCATGCTTGGGAAACTTTCCATGTCTTTGACCATTTCTTGATTCGCTCATTTTCCTTACTACTAGAAAATTCTTTCTCAGTGTTCTGTTAGATCGGGGAGTCTTCGCATTCCAACGGTACTTCTGCCTGCAGAAACATCTTCACCGTCGCCGATGGAGGCCGATCGGTATAGCCGCGACGTAAAAAATTCAGATTCCATGTCCCTCTTCCGTGATAGAACGTTCTTGGGTACACTTCTGAGTTTTTGATCCCTGTTCATCTAACATAATATTGGCTTCGAGATCGAGTTTATGGTGAAAAAGTTGATGGGCGATTTCTGCGCCATGACAGCGGACAGAAGCGCCCTCGTCAAGGAGTGCACTAGACTTTACTCCAAACTCGCCACTAACAAGGTCAGACTTATCCTCCTCAGGAATCTTGCCATGTAATACTTGATTGAGCGTGACGAGATGAAGCGGCAGAACATCAGCATGGTGGAGATGTTCGGCATCAGCTTCAAACGGATCCAGGACCTCGAGGACCAGAAGGACAAACTCCTAGCCGAGATGGCAAAGTTGAAGCATGAAGTTGTGGTCAATCTCCATCAATGAGCCGGCACATGGAAGACCTTAAAGTTAGTACTCCATCTGTTTTCACAATATAAGCCTATTTACAGTGCTAAAACAGCTTACTAAACAGGCATTTATTATGGAACGGAGGGAGTAGTTCATGATCTGATAATATGGATTGCAAAATGGGCCTAGTAAATTGAAAAACCTTTATTTAGTAGTATGAAGTTATGATCGTGTACTTGCTGGTAAAGTATTTGGTTATTTGGTGAATGTCACATGCATCGCCGGCCACAATGTTGCCAGATCCAAATTTGGTGTGATCATCTTTCCTACTATACTATATTCCATAGTTAGTTATTACTATTGCTTCCATCCCAAGCGGTATAGTTAACCAAATTCACAGTCAAATTATTTTCTTGATCTACGTATTTGCCTAAATAAACCGGAATGTATGCAGTATACTAGTACTCCTAGTTTTTTTTCGAAAAGGGGAGTATAACTAGAGTACGAGTGCTTGAAGCAGGGGTTGTGCTCAGAACTGTGCATACTAGCTTTTTGCAGTATGAATTAGGGAGTCTACACCTGGTAAAGTTTGCTGGTGCGTTCATACCTCCCATCGCAGTCATTGCATTTCTTCTAGCTTGGCTCCTAGCAAGTGTAACAATATAGTAGATATCACCAAAAAAATTGATGGGCTAAATATCACCAAATTTTGCATTATATTGGCGGGTTTTTATTTGAACTACCCCGGTGCCACGCGTAATTCAAAAGTTTCAAACATACCACTGGCGCCATTGATACATATAAAAGGTGCATTATCCCGCATCTCCCACGAATATGGCCTTGCACCACCGTCCCTCCTCGCCACCACAACCTCCTCACCAGGTACCGTTGTGACCGAAGACATAACTCCCTTGTTTAGCAAGACGCAACGGCTTCCCCACTCTGACAACCACCATGCCGGAGCATGCCTAGCGTCGCCGGCAAACACGATATTATCGCTGCAAAGTCCCATCTCCTTCACGGACTCCCTCGTCTCTGGCACTGGTGATGAGGTTTCGAATCGTCAATGCCCATTGTTATGGACTTGGGTTTTGGAGAAGACGGGGATGCTGGAAGTCACGAAATGGTTAACAGGCAAGAAACACGGGGACACGAGGTTTAGCCAGGTTCAGGCCCCAGAGGGAAAACCCTACTACTGCTTGTCTGCTCTTGATTACGATGGAACCGAAGGTTACAGGAGTGCGCAGATGCGATCTAGCGTGAGGTGTGTTCATCGGAAACGTATCTATAATTTTTGATGTTCCATGCTTGATTAGTATCTACTTTGCTTTGCTTTGTCCACACTTTGAGGTATTTTTATACACTTTCTGGTACTAACCTATTAACAAGATGCCACAGTGCCAGTTACCTGTTTTCTTTTGTTTTTGGTTCTAGAAAGGCAGAAAATCAATATTCTCGAAATTGGACGGGACAAAAGCCAAAGTCAATATTTTTCCGGGAGCGATACATAAAATCGAAGACGATACGGAGGAGGAAACCAGGGTGGCGACACGCTAGATGGGCGTGGGCCCACCCTAGGCCGCGCCCACAGGGGGTGTGGGCCCCCTGGACCTCCACCGACCTTGCCTCCTTCGCCTATAAGAAGCCTCCGACCCAAAAACCCTAAGTAATCCATCATACTTCCAGAGAAACCTCTTTAGCACCACCACCACCGAAAGGGAGATTCGGGGGACAGAAAGTCTCTGTTCCGACACCTTGCCGGGACAGGGAAGTGCCCCCGGAGCCATATCCATCGATCTCCATCGCCATCTTCATAACTGTTGATGATTCCCATGATGAGGAGGGAGTAGTTCTTCCTCGAGGCTAAGGGCTCTATAGGTAGCTATGTGTTCATCTCTCTGTCTATGCATGATCTTGTTGTGGTCATGAGCTTTGTAATCAAGTAGATCTACTCTGCTACTCAAGTGCTTCATTAGATCTCTGCTCTCCCCATGTGTGTGAAAGTGACAACGTGCACGCCATGGTGGCACTTAGGTTTGAGTCTACATAAATACTCTTTGTGCTTTAATAGATCTATGCTTTCCCCACATGTGTAAAAGTGACAGCGTGCATAGTGTGTGTGGCACTTTGGCTAGATTGAATATTTTTTATGAGTTATATTTGGAATTGGATGTCTCTATGAAATTGTGGTGTTTGTTGGAACCATCTAGCGCTCAAGAGACTTCTTGTATCTTGATTGCAGGATTGCTTGAGAGGGAATATCTTTGACCACTTCCTCCCTGAGTTCGATAAACATTGCGTAATCCACTTAAGGGAAACTTGCTGCTGTTCTACAAACCTCTGCACTTGGAGGCCCAACAACTATCTACAAGAATAGAAGTGTGTAGACATCAAGCTCTTTTCTGGCGTCGTTGCCGGGGAGGTAAGGTAAAAGGTACTCACATCCTCCAGTGTGAGTGCTCGAAGTTATTTCCTTTAGATTCTGCAATTTTGTCTTTTTGTTTCTTGTTTTCACTAGTTAGTCTTAATGGAAAAGAACAACAAAATTAGAGAGCTTTATAGTGTTTATCTTGAGTTAGGACATGAACTGTTTGAAGAGAAAATTAAAAAACCTATGGAGCTTTATTTGCATGCTAATAGCAACATTATTAGTATGAATTCTTTGGACACCATTATTGATAATGCTATGGAAAAGTCTAATCTTGGGGAAGCTTGTTTTTATGAAAATGATCTTTTTAGTTCCCCAGCTTTGGAAGATAGCTATTGTATTGCTTATGATGATACCAAACCTCCAATATATGATGATTACAATGATGCATATGATATTTTCAGTCCACCTACTATTGAGGAGAAAATTATTTGTGATTACAATATGCCTCCTATATTTGGTGATTATGGTGATGAGAATAATAATGATAGCTATTTTGTTGAATTTGCTCCCACTACAATTAATAAGAATGGAAATTCTTATGTGGAGAGTAATAATCAGTTTATGCATGTGGCTCATGATAAGAATGTTTTATGTGATAGTTATATTGTTAATTTTGTTCATGATGCTACTGAAAGTTATTATGAGAGAGGGAAACATGGTCTTATGTATCTCAACAATATTAAGTTTCCCCTCTTTATGTTGAAAATCTTAAAGTTTCACTTGTTTTGCTTTTCTATGCTTGTTGCTTTGTGCTTTCATGATTTGTTTATTTACAAGATTCCTATGCATACAAAGTGGGTTAGACTTAAATGTGTTTCATATTATCTTCTTGATGCTCTCTGTTACTTCAATTTATACTTCTTATGTGAGCATCTTCTCAAACTATCAAGCCTAACTTAAAGGCGTTAAAGAAAAGTACTTGTTTGGAGATAAGCCAAGAGTTTTCTTGAGTCTTGGAAGTTATTACTTCAGTAATGACCTCTCCTTATCCTTTTTTTCCTTTTTGTGCCAAGAATAACCTTTAATGAGAGGGAAGTAAGATTTTGGGGAGTTTCTGTCCCGAAACATATTTTCGTGCTCCACTATAAAAATTCGTGAGGAGTCTGTGTAAGTCTGATTGAGCTGAAAATTTATGAATAAATCTACCGGTATGTTAGCTAACTTCCGTTAGTTCAACACTTTTTTATTTGAGTAACAGAAGGTCTTTGAAAAAATCGTTTTCTATCTGCTGGTCTGTTTTGACAGATTTCTGCCATTATTTGCAATTGCTTCTTATTGATTCCTTTTTGAGTTCTCTTTAGGGGAATTGAGCTTTTTGAAGGAGTTGCTACAGTAGCATGTGTTTTTAGTGAAAAGTTTTGTTGTTCCAAAGCTTTACCTAAGGGTATATTATCTTTTGAATACACTAATGTTGCTAATGAAGATTGTGTGAAGTTTTGTATGAAGGAAAATTTTCAGGTGTAGAGAAAGAATAATGTAATGAGATGAAGAATGGACAAAAGCTCAAGATTGGGGATGCCACCCCGGTGTCACCCCAAGAAATATCCAACAGGTACAAGCGTCAAAGCTTGGGGATGCCCAAGGCATCCCCTTCTTCATCAATAAAAATCTCAGGTATGTCTAGACACTTCGTTTTTATTGTTTCATGCACAAGTTGTGTTGTTCTTGGAACGTCTCAGTTTTCATTTTTGGTTTTTGTTTTCTTAGTTTGCTTGAGTTAGTTGGTTGTTGGTTACACCACACTTCTTTTGGAGAGAGACACACTCTATTTCCATTGCCTAGAACACTCTAGTTTTCACTCTTATTGTTTTGTGAGTGTTTACTTTTGCTAGCACTGCGTTCAGCCTTAGTTTTCTTGTGCTTTCAGCTTAGAACTTTTTAGTTCCTATTTGTGTATTTGTGAGACAAGATCAATGATTTTTATTGATTATTATCTTTGTGATTTGTTTCAAATAAGTTATTTGGTGTTGGAAAGAGTAGAAAGCTTCATGCTTAAGTGGTACAAAAGGGAGCTTGTTTTGACTGTGACTTAGACTTTATCATGTAATGTAGGTGTTTCTTTGACCTTATGCTTAGTGATTATTGTTGTAGCATGACTTGTTAAAAAAAATTAGGATTGCTTAATGTGCCTTGAAAGAATCATGCGTTGTTTTAGCATACAAAAGCATAATATTGTGGTATTCTCCTTTGATGCTTTGTTTGAGTTGACTTGGCACATGATCATACCATGTTATGACTATGAAACAGTCACCATATCCTCTATGATCATTTAGTCCTTGACTTGTAGTACCACTCTATGCTTTGATTAGTAATGTTTTGTTGCTCTGTATGATTTTTGCCATTATTGCTCTCTTAGTTGGTTGCTCCCAGTCTTTTGCTAGCCTCCACTTGTATGAGTAAGCTCTACTCATGCTTCCAACTCCCAAGAAACCAAGTTATTCCAAAGTGTCCACTATAAACTCCTATGCATGGTGTGTTACACCATTCCAAGTATATTCTTGTTTTCAGCTATCTTCCAATTAAAAACTATTTTGTTATGTGAAAACTTAGTGATTAAAGCCCTCGCGAACTTGATGGCACACTTTATATTCTTTGCCCCTAATAAACTTGAACCATTGTGTCATCTATGTTGTATATGCTTGCACTTATACGTTGGAATTAGCAGAACCGTGCTGTCACGGGGAACGTTTTCAACATTGCACTTGTACTTTGTACTCAGTTGATATCATGCTTTTTTGTCTATGGATGTCACCGGTGTGAAATAAAGAGGGAACTTGTAAGTCCATGGAGTATGTATTTTGTGTTAGAGAAATGCCTGGTCCGCTAGCCTAAGCCATGCCTAATCATGGTGGAAACTTGCAGCATCACCATAGTGAGCTATCTATGAAGCATCCTCAATAAAAAGCTATGCATATAGTAAATAAAAAGATCGCTGAGATGCTCATTGCCTTCTTGCCTTGTCATTTTGGTTATGGGATAGATCATGTACCATGTGCAAGGGGTACCCCGTTGGCGGTTCTCTATGATACGCATGTACTTACAATGACAAGAACTTACAGGTGACTAAAGTTGAGTAGCATGAGGTGTGGCCCTCGTATTCAAGGGACTTGAGATTGCCAACTTATACTTTGTCAAGGATCTATATAGTTTGTTCACTTTAACCTTAATCACTTCAAGATGCTTATGATAGGGGCAATGAGGGCTGAAAGCTAACAAGTACCATAATTTTTGGAAGTTCTTTTTGAAACTTGAAACCCCTGCTTCCTTTATGAAAGGCCTTTCTTCCACCATTATTTGAGTCTCCACCTTATACTTTTAGGCACCATTAAGAGAGAATAGTTGCCATTATGTGTGCAGTGTCCCAAAATTTATTGATTGATGCATATTGTGATATTACTTGTTCTTGTGCTACTTGTTTCTAGTCACCCTTATGAACTTTTAAGGTGTCATATGCATCTATTTGCTACTCTATGAGGGACAAGTTGAATGCCACTATGATATGTTTTCTGTATGCGAAACAAACAAACGTTTTTCAATGCATGTTATCCATGATCTTTGTTTGTAGCCTTTCACTTTGCATTCATAGTTACTATGTCTTATTGTTAAACTTCATCTTTCATGCTCACGTTTAGAGTTCTTTGATCCCGGCTATCAATGCTTTGCATGGTTTGATCTTGATTTTGATGGTGCATGTCACCTCAAAAGTTATTATTTTTATCACTTACCTACTCAAGGACGAGCAGGAGTTAAGCTTGGGGATGCTTGATACATCAGAAACGTATCTATAATTTTTGATGTTCCATGCTTGTTTAGTATCTACTTTGCTTTGCTTCGTCCACACTTTGAGGTATTTTTATACATTTTCTGGTACTAACCTATTAACAAGATGCCATAGTGCCAGTTGCCTGTTTTCTTCTGTTTTTGGTTCCAGAAAGGCAGAAAATCAATATTCTCGGAATTGGATGGGACAAAAGCCAAAGTCAATATTTTTCCGGGAGCGATAAAGAAAATCGAAGACGATACGGAGGAGGAAACCAGGGTGGCCACACCCTAGGTGGACGCGGGCCCACCCTAGGTCGTTCCCATAGGGGGTGTGGGCCCCCTGGACCTCCACCGACCTTACCTCATTCGCCTATAATAAGCCTCTAACCCAGAAACCCTGAGGAATCCATCATACTTCCAGAGAAACCTCCGTAGCGCCGCCGCCACCGAAATGGAGATTCGGGGGACAGAAGGTCTCTGTTCCGGCACCCTGCCGGGATGGGGAAGTGGCCCGGAGCCATCTCCATCGCCATCTTCATCACCGTTGCTAATTCCCATGATGAGGAGGTAGTAGTTCTTCCTCGAGGCTAAGGGCTCTACCGGTAGCTATGTGTTCATCTCTCTGTCTATGCATGATCTTGTTGTGGTCATGAGCTTTGTAATCTAGTAGATCTACTCTGCTACTCAAGTGATTCATTAGATCTCTGCTCTCCCCATGTGTGTGAAAGTGACAGCGTGCACGCCATGGTGGCACTTAGGTTTGAGTCTACATAAATACTCTTTGTGCTTTAATAGATCTATGCTTTTCCCCACGTGTGTGAAAGTGATAGCGTGCATACCGTGTGTGGCACTTTGGCTAGATTGAATATTTTTTATGAGTTATATTTGGAGTTGGATGTCTCTATGAAATTGTGGTGTTTGTTGGAACCATCTAGCGCTCAAGGTGACAGTGTGGGGTTATCTAGATTGGGGAAGGCGGACTTTGAGGAGTGTTGTTATAGCCCTACCGATGATTAGAGTGTCCAACCGGAGAGTAGTTAGAGTAGTATCATGAAGAGAGGATATTTATATGAGAGAGTGTTCACTAGTGAAAGTACAATCCCTAGGCCTTGTTTCTAAAAATTGAAACACTGTTTGCTACTATATCTGTTGCATGTTTGTTTGCTTTAGACTTTACCTCACCGTCAAGCTATTTTCTGCCACCGTTACCACTTGTATTTCACTATCTCTTCGCTGAACTAGTGCACCTATACACCTGACAAGTGTATTGGGTGTGTTGGGGACACAAGAGACTTCTTGTATCTTGATTGCAGGATTGCTTCAGAGGGAATATATTTGACCACTTCCTCCCTGAGTTCGATAAACCTTGGGTAATCCACTTAAGAGAAACTTGCTGCTGTTCTACAAACCTCTGCACTTGGAGGCCCAACAACTGTCTACAAGAATAGATGTGCGTAAACATCATGTGTGTATGGGGTGAAGAGATCCTTGTCGTTGTGCCCTCCTGGCCCTTATATAGATAGGACAGGTCTCGGGGTAGGTCGAGTCCGTTACAGGTTTAGGGTTGAAGCCTTTGAAATTCTATCTACAGCTAGTCGTGTCCTTCAAGGAGTCAAACCTATCATGGGCTTGGGCCACCCGAAATCTTCTTGGACAACAATTCTTCACGTGGGACTTCCCTGGGCTGGACCGGATATACCAATGTTATGCACCCGTAGGGTATATCCATGTCAGTAGCCCCCGAGTGTTCAGTCGAATCATAGATTCGACTGGAGACTCTATAATATTTCGGGTGCTTCTCATTCGAACCTATCTTTCAGGTAAATAATTTTAGTTTATAGGGATTGTTGATACGTGTGCCTGACTCACCTGACGGATCAGGGTCAGTTAACTGTCATAGGACAAAACAACACGATCTTCTTCAGACTCGAGTCCCCGGACTCAAATCCAGAACAAATGCTGGTGTAATTCGACTTAGGCTACTAAGGTCTTACAGGAGTCGAATTCCAGTGTCTTTTAAGTGATGTACCCAACGCATCCGTCAGGATTTTCATCGTTCCTGTTGACACAGGAATTTACTGGCAGAGCGCAGTCGGGTGCGTTACCAGGCCATCAGATGATGCCTGTAGGACTTATCTTTGCATCATAGATACAACATCCTAAATTTTATCACCATGGAGGTGTTTTGGGCGACCAAGGAGATTGCTTCTCACTTAGTGTTGATTAGGGCAAAGTTGCCAAAAAATTGTTATTTTGATCCGAAGGATCGCATTCGAATAGTTCATAGGGTGCGTGACCAACGCTCCTTATGGGAGTAGACCCTGAGTGTTTGTTCGAGTTGTAGACTCGAGCAGAGACTTTAGTTATGCGGATGTTATACATGTCAATATGATTTCGAATGCGGGATCGGCGCTCCCTATGGGAGTAGCCTCCGAGTCCGTAGTGGAGTCGCAAACTCAATGTAGGGCTCGAAGATCTTTTTGAGGTGTTGTGACCATTGTAGTTGGTTGAGTCGCAAACTCAATGTAGGGCTCGAAGTACTTTATGTTCAGTCGAAATCTTCGAGCAATTGCTGTCTTTGCTTTGATGACGTCAAGTCTAACGATTGGTCAGCTCAAACGTCTGTGGCAGCAGAGAGGATGCAATGAGACGATCGTGGGTCTCACCGTCTGACTGGAATTTGACTAGTCACACGTAGTCGTGGCAAAAATTACGGTGTCTCCTCGGTTTTCGTGCATAGTGGGCGGCGTGCTTGCGACGGTTCAAGTAGATGTTGACACATGTATGGCTAGATCTTGGGCACGTGTCAGGGCTTCTGCATCAATTGTCGTTGGAATGGTCACGGCAGATGCTGCAATCGGCAGCGAGTAGTAGAACGAGGGGCAAGGGCGGCCAGCCATCTGCGGTGCGAGATGAGGGCAAATACACAGGGTTTTACCCAGGTTCGGCCCCGCGGAGGGTAAAGACCTACTCCTGCTAGATTGTATTATGAGGATGGTACAATGGGCGAGCTCGGCGGCTAGGCGGCGAGTCGCTTGGGTGTATGATGGAACGTATCTCTACTCGCCCTATAGGGAGGTTTATATAGGCTCACCTCCCCTAGGGTTTACATATCTCAACTGATTCAGTTAAAGCTTCGGTACTCGTTTAACCTAATCCGCCTAGGCCTATCTACTCGCCTGGGCCTGTCGCTTGGTTCCTCGCTGGGCTTCAATCCAGTCGCCGTCTTGCAGGCCCACTTGCCAGTTCTTGGGCCAGTCGGAAACATCCTGCTGGGTATACCCCGGTAGGCATATCCCCATCAGTAGTCCCCGAGGCCGTCGTCGATTAGGCGTAGGTGGCTGCTGGCAGTCGGAGTATACGGCTTCAGAGTGGACATCCAGTCGAATCGTCGGCGGGCTCCCGCATAGAGGAGAAACCAATCATCCAGGCCGCAGCTTTGGCGAGTCGAGTCGGCAAAACACTGTCATAGTGAGTGGGTCGGCGAGTCGAGTGGCTGAAGTTGGACCGTTAACCGTGGTCAAACTAGCCGTAGGGGTAATCCAACGGTAACTTTTGGCGTAATCACCGCGTAGTAACGGCTCCCTGATTTGGCGGGTAACAACCGCTATATAAGAGGAATGGTAGGCGATCAGAGAACCACCTTCTCACCATTTCCTCCGACTGCGCGCACTTTTCGCCTCCCTTCGCATCGCGATCCAGCCGACCTGAAATCCCCCGACCCCCAGCAAATCTCTCTGCCATGGCCCTCTCCACTGAGCCGTGGGGTAGATCTAAGTGTACGAGGGCGCAACTGGCTTCCTTCGAGGAGGCCGGGATCTTGCGAGCCGGCTGCTGGCACATTCCTACAGCCGGGGAGACGGCCCCGAATCTGCGAGAGAGGGAGTTCATCTGCTTCACTAGCCATCTTGAACGGGGGCTAGGGTTCCCCACGTCCATGTTCTTCCGGCGCTTCTGCGCCTACTACGGGATCCAGCCATCGGATCTGGGTCCCCACAGCATCAAGCAGCTTGCCATCTTTGTGGCGTTCTGCGAATGCTACTTGGGCTGCCGGCCCTACTTCCCTCTATGGCCAGATCTGTTCCACGGACGGATCAGCCGCGAGGAAGCAGGCGACTCAATGCTAGCCGCGGGCGGCCTAACCTTCCAGCTAAAGTCGAAGGCTTCATTCTTCGACCTGATGCTGCCCGCCAAGGCAGCGAGCGACTGGAAGAAATCGTGGTTTTACATAGCCGAGGCGACCCCGGAGGGCGAGGCGGCGATTCCGCGGTACTCCGCCAACCGGTCCGAGCCGCGCCGTCTACAAGTCGGCAAGCTCCCCAACGACCAGTGGATGGTCGTTGACGAGATGCTCCAGACCATCCGCGGTCTGAAGAAGAAGGGCCTCCAAACGATAAACCTGTACAACTGCTGGCTCGGGCGGCGGCTCGTCCCGCTAGCTCGGCCCGAGCACTACATGTACCAGTACACGGGCCGGGAAGACTCGACGAAGGCCTACCTCGACGAGTGGAAGCTAGAGGATTACATCCCAGCACTGAAGAAAATCACCCAGGCGGTGTACCTGGACGCACAGGCTGGGGTCGCCCCTTATACCGCAAAGCGTCCAGCCCCAACGGTAATCACTTCGCTCGCAGTCGCAGTTTATGCAGTCGCGGTAATCCTAATTTCATCTTGTATTCATTGCAGCTATTCCAAGTGGTGGAAGGATGGCTCCCACCTTCGGACGACAAGAACTCGAGCTCGTCCGTCCAGGACGTGGGCGAGTCGCCTCCCGCCAAGGGCGATGCCGGGAGCGACGAGGGCGACAGCGACGACGAGTCCGAAGAGGAGGTCGCCCCACTGCTCCGCAAGACGCGTGGGCAGCGTCAACGTGAGCTTGAGGCAACTAAAAGCCTCGAGCGTCATGACGACGACGACGAGCTTCCAGAAACCACCTCGCGCCGCCAGGCGACTCCATCGAAAAAGAAGAAGAAGGAAAAGGAGGTGAAGGCGCCTCCAAGGAAGACGAAGACCAAACCGACGAGGCCGGCCTCGCCACCACATTCAGCGAGCAGTTCTGACGCCCCCAACCCAGCCAAGGACGAGGCGCCGCCGACGAGAGCCGCGCTGGACACGGCCACCATCGAGGTGCCCCTGGCGTCGATGCCTCCGCCATTCGCCCCAGTCTCTGGGCTGGGGGGCGCTTCGGTCGCAGCGGCTTCGCCTCACAGGGAAGCTCCTGTTGAAGATGTTCCAAAAGCTCCAGTGGCGGCCTCGACAACGAAGAAACCGTCCGTGTCTTGGGCACGCGATGTTCTAGAAAAGGGGCTCAGCTGCCAACTGGGCCCCGAACTAGAGAAGCCAGTCGGCCTCCGTACGGGGCTACGCTTCATTCCAGTCGCCAAGTGAGTACACTCTCCTTCCTTTGTCTTTCATAGCGGCTCAAATTATCTTGCTTATATGATTGATGTACAGGACCGGAGTGAAGAGGATGGGCCACCCGACCGTGGCTAAGGTGCCACCCGTCGTCAGCGAGGAGGATCCTTCCCGCAAGAGGAAGGCAGACAAAGTCGTCGTCCCTGCGGATGGCGGCAAGAAGGCCAAGGGTGACGACGTCGTCACGATCTCTGACGACACGGCGGTCGCGCCGGCTGGACCTGCAACGGAGGAAACCGCGTCCACGAAGGAGGGCGCTCCCTTGCCTGGAACGGCCGAGCCGACCTCCTTTGGGGCGGGTGCCTCTATCGCCACCTTCCCGCGCTTCATGACCAAGGCGGCCGCGGCGAGTGGAACTTCGCCCTCGAGCCACGCTCCTGGAATCGCCGATGCTGAAGTCGACCAACGTCGTGGGCATACACCGGCTCTTCTCGCGTCCATGGACGCGATACAACTCCACGGCATGCTTGGCGCAGCCATCCAGGTATGTCCAGTCCCCGAGGATCAGGTCGGTGTTTTGCAGCGGCCTGATCCTTTTAGTGTCTTATCTTTATTTTTCGCATCCAGTCCCCGAGTGTGCACGCGCTGAATTTCAGCGGGTGGGTACTTGAGGTTTTTTCGATTGCCAGTCCCCGAGTACGCACTCGCTGAATTTCAGCGGGTGGGCACTTAGGAATTTCTTGATTGCCAGTCCCCGAGTGCGCACTCGCTGAATTTCAGCGGGTGGGCACTTAGGAATTTTTTGATTGCCAGTCCCCGAGTGCGCACTCGCTGAATTTCAGTGGGTGGGCACTTAGGAATTTTGCTTTGATTAACCTTTTTGGTGATGTGCAGGGCCTGCAGCTTGAATCGGCTGACCGTTTGGCAGCGAAGCACCGTGCGGAGAAGGAACTGGCCATCGTCCAGGAGGCAAACAAAGGGCTTCAGGCGGTTGCCGCGAAGGCAGAGGAAGCTCGCCAGGGACTTGTTCCCGCGGGTGAATTGGCGGCGGCGCAATCGGCTTTGAGTTCGGTTGAACAGCGGATCGCCGACCTCGAGCGCGAGCTGCGGGAGGCGAAGGAAGAGGCGAGCTCGGCTGATGGGCGAGCCAAGGCCGCCATTGCAGCCGCCGAAGAGGATCGCAAAGTGTCGGATGCACTTGTTGCTGGGCTTCAGGACGACCATATGTCGCTTCAATGCTTCATCACGGATCTCGCCCGCCCGTTGATTGGTAAGTGCGTCTACCTCTGCCAGTAGTTGTGCCTTTTATGGTGTCCGTCATATTCATTATTGTCTTCTACTCGCAGGTCGCATCATCGATAGCGCGGAAGAGGCGAGCTCGTTCGACGTGCGGCAGTGTGTAAGCATGCTTGTCGACTCGGCAACGTTGTCGGCGACGTGCATCCGTGCCTATCTCCAAGAGATATCGCCCACGGAAGTGATTCCCAGCGACCTCGTTGAGGTGTGGAGGTATTTGGAGAAGGCGCCCGTGGTCGTTGAGTTCATGACGCGGTCGGCGTTTCGGCGCGGAGCGGCGACGGCACTTAGTCTTGGACTTGCCCACTTCCCCGAGGACTTCGACATCGACGATGTGACGAGTGGCTACCCATCGTGATTTCAAGGTCAGGCAACCCTTCCGCGCGGCGATGGCGGGTGAACTGACGACGTATCCGTCGAACCCGTACACTCCGTTCATCCGCAATCGCCGGGGTGCTGGCGAGTCGTCGTCTAAGCCTGCAGAATAGGATAGTTTGCCTTGTGGCGTTAGTAGCAGGTCTGCCATGCGGGCATATTTTGTAATATGAGACAATGCAACATGCTATCGAATGAGACATCGTGTCTATTTTGGTATTTGTCGTGTGTTTGTGATTGATGTTTGAACGAGTCCCCGAGCGCGTCCGCCCTTTTGTGGGGTTTACCTCGTATGTGATATGTTTGTTGTTTTTATGTGTTTTGTCATTGTGGTCGACTCGCCCAGACTCGAAGAGTCAGTCGCTAGGCGACTCCCTTGAACGCTCTGTACTTAGCCGTTTTCTCTTGCGCGAACGAGGTCGGGTGGCCGAGTCCCCGAGCGTGGTACTTGGCTGTTCCAGGCGCGACTCGAGGGTGAGTGAGGACTTGGCGCGTTAGTTTGAACGCATCACTCTTGCCTGGCCCGTGGGGTCAGTCGCGTGGCGAGTCCTGGGCATGCTCTCTTACTTGGCGTTTTCCCGAGCCACTCGCGATGAACTGGTCTTCAGTCCCCGAGCATGGTACTTAGCCATTCGAGTCGCTATGCCAAAGATGCGGAGGACCATGGTCGCTGTAAGAAGCGAAGGCAGGTGTCTTGGCTTGTAAAGCCAGTCGGGCTAGGCGACTCCAATGGGGCTCCGGGTAGGCGTTTTTCATGGACGATGCAAGACCTGAGGTTTACTCAGTGCTCTTGCATCGCATTACTTAGCCATGCCGATCGCTGTACCAAAGGTTGACTTCTGCGGTTAGCTTGACGCTGTTATTACGAGTGCGAGTGGCACAAGACATGGAGAGCGAGCGCAATTTGCGGTAACCAATTCTTTTTATTTCACAGCGACTGGAGAGTACATATGTGGGGTTCTAGGGGTAGAACTTCTGTAGGAGGTTTACATTCCATGGTCGCTTGACGTCGAGTTCGCCGTCCCCGCGAACATCGATGAGGTAGTAGGCGTCGTTGCCAAGTACTCGCCCGATGGCGAATGGTCCCTCCCACGGAGGGGAAAGCTTGTGCATGCCCTTCTTGTCCTGGATGAGGCGCAACACCAGGTCGCCTTCCTGGAAGGTGCGAGTTCTCACCCGCCGGCTGTGGTAGCAGCGGAGTCCCTGCTGGTAGATGGCGGTGCGAGACCGAGCTAGGTCGCGTGCCTCGTCGAGCTGGTCGACTCCGTCTTGGCGCGCGAGTTCGTTTGCAGCCTCCGTGTAGTGGACGACCAGTGGCGAGTCGTGCTCGAGATCGGTGGGCATGACTGCCTCGGCGCCGTACACCATGAAGAAGGGGGTGAATCCTGTCGACCTGTTGACCGAGGTGCGGATGCCCCAGATGACGGAGGGTAGCTCCTCGACCCAGCACCCGGCGGTGCGCTCGAGGGGTACTTGGAGCCGCGGCTTCAGGCCGTGGAGGATGCTATGGTTGGCTCGTTCTGCTTGGCCGTTGGACTCCGGGTGGGCGACCTATGCGAGGTCGAGCCGGATGTGGTGCTCTTCGCAGAATTCAGCCATGGCTCCCTTGGCGAAGTTGGTGCCGTTGTCCGTGATGATGCTGTTTGGGAACCCGTAGCGATATATGAGCTCGCGTAGGAACTTGGTGGCGGTCTTCCTGTCGCATTTCTGAACTGCCTTGGCCTCCACCCACTTTGTGAATTTGTCGACGGCGACCAGCAGGTGGGTGTAGCCGGAGGGAGCCTTCTTGAAGGGGCCTACCATGTCCATGCCCCACACGGCGAATGGCCAAGTGATGGGGATTGTTTTGAGCGCTGAGCTCGGCACATGCGTCTGGTTGGCGTACTTCTAGCATCCGGTGCACCGCTGGACAATGTCGACGGCGTCGGCGTGTGCGGTGGGACAGTAGAAGCCATGTCGCATAGCCTTGGCGACCAGAGAGCGGGCGCCGGCGTGGTGGCCGCAGTCACCGGAGTGGATGTCGTGGAGGATCTTGCGTCCTTCGGCGGGTTGGACGCAGCGTTGGAACACGCCGGTGACACTGCGCTTGTGGAGCTCGCCGTCGATGATGACGTAGGACTTGCATCGACGAGCGATCATCCAATCTTCCGTCTCATCGGCCGGCAAGGTGCCAGCTTCCAGGTAGGCGATGTAGGGCTTGGTCCAGTCGTCTGGCTCGTTCACGAGTGCGACCAGGGCTGCCTCTGGTTGGAGCGGGACTCCGATGTCGATCTCCCTCGGGGGAGAGACTGATGGCTTGGTGATCGTCTCGAGGAAGACGCCGGCGGGTGGTGCGAGTCGAGCCGACCCGATGCGAGAGAGTGCGTCGGCCTCCTCGTTCTTCCGCCTGTCGATCCACTCGACGGAGTAGCCGGTGAAGTGTCCGCCTAGCTTGTCCACTGCCTGGCGGTACGCCGCCATGGTGGGGGAGACGGCGTCGCAGGTGCCAGCGACTTGCCCAGCGACGAGGTCGGAGTCTCCGTAGCAGCGTAGGCAGTTGACATTCATCTCCTTGGCAGCTCGCATGCCGTGGAGTAGGGCCTCGTACTCGGCCATGTTGTTGGTGCAGGGTGTGAAGTCGAGGCAGAGGATGTAGCGGAGCTTGTCGCCCTTTGGTGAAGTTAGCACGATCCCTGCGCCTGCGCCGTCGGCGTTCTTGGAGCCGTCGAAGTGCAGGCTCTAGTAATGGAGGTATGGCAGCTTCTCTGGCTGCTGGGCCTCTTCCCAGTCGGCGATGAAGTCCGCTAGGGCCTGCGACTTGATCGCTTTTCGCGGCTCGTATTTGATGTTGTGGACGCCGATCTCGACGGCCCACTTGGCGACCCTCCCGGTCGCCTCACGGTTGCGGATGATGTCTTGCAGTGGTGCCGAGGAAACGACCGTGATCGGGTGCTCCTGGAAGTAGTGCGGCAGGCGCCGCTGAGCTCTGAAGACCGCGTATACCAGCTTTTGGTACTGGGGGTACCGCTGGCGCGACTCGGTGAGGACCTCGCTAATGTAGTACACCGGTCGCTGTACTGGGCGCTCCTTTCCTTCCTCGGGTCGTTCGACGACCATGACGGCACTGACGACGCGCTCGGAAGCCGTGACGTAAACCAGCATGGGTTCTTTGTCGGCAGGGGCGGCGAGTAGCGGTGCGGCGAGTAGCACCTTCTTGAGGTCGCGAAGCGCGTCGTCCGCCTCCTTTTCCCACTGGAAGGTGGGGTTCTGCGCATCAGGCGGTATAGGGGCATCGCCTTTTCGCCCAGGCGGGGAATGAAGCGACTGAGAGCCGCTACTCGCCCGGCTAGTTTCTGGACGTCGCGCAGGCACTCGGGTTTGCCGAGCCGGGCGATCGTGTCGATCTTCGTGGGGTTCGCCTCGATTCCTCGCTTGGAGACGACGTACCCCAGTAGTTGTCCTGCTGGTACACCTAAGGTGCATTTGCCTAGGTTGAGCTTTATCTTGTATTTTCGCAAGTTGGCGAATGTTTCCGCCAGGTCGGCGAGGAGGTCACCCTGGCGAGTGGATTTTACGACCACGTCGTCGATGTAGACGTGGATGTTGCGGCCAATTTGGCTCGCGAGGCATTCTTGCATGCACCGCTGGTAGGTCGCCCCGGCGTTCTTGAGGCCGAAGGTCATGGCGGTGTAGCAGAAGGCTCCGAATGGCGTGATGAACGCCGTCTTCTCCTCGTCCTCGACGGCCATTTTGATCTGGTTGTACCCAGAGTAGGTGTCGAGGAAACATAGCGATTCTGAGCCCGCGGTGGAATCGATTATCTGATCGATCCGCGGGAGGACGAACTGCTCCTTTGGGCAGGCGCTGTTCAGGTTTGTGTAGTCGATACACATCCTCCAGGTCCCCTTCTTCTTCTCGACCAGGACTGGGTTTGCCAGCCACTTGGAGTATTTGATTGGCCGGATGAAGCCTGCAGCGAGTAGGCGCTGCACCTCCTCGGCGATTGCTCGGCGGCGTTCTTCATTGAAGGGCCGCAGCGACTGCTTGACAGGTCGCACTTTGGGGTCGGCGTTTAGCTTGTGCTCAGCGAGCTCCCTAGGGACACCGGGCATGTCAGAGGGCTTCCATGCGAAGATGTCCCTGTTCTCACGAAGGAACTCGATGAGCGCGCCTTCCTATGCTGGGCTCATGCCCGTCCCGATCGTCACCGTCTGGCTGGAGTCGCCTAGGACCAGCTCGACGGTGCGGGTGTGCGTCGTGGCCTCGAAGGTTGAGGTGTTTGCGCCCTCCGAGTTGGGCTTCTTGAGTATGGTGGGTTCGTCGTTGTTGACCCCGCTCGCGTACTTGGCGAGTTCATCAGCGTGGTTGGTCTCCACCGCGATGACGGCGTCAGCGAGCTCGGCTCCTTTGGCCTCGCACTTGGCGGCCATGTCGGGGTCGCTGTTGATAGTGATGACGCCGCACGGCCCGGGGAGCTTCATCGCGTTGTACGCGTAGTAGGGCGCTGCCATGAACTTGGCGAACGCCTGGCGCCCCAGGACGCAGTGGTAGGGGCTGTCGAAGGGCACCAGCTCGAAGACGATCCGCTCGGTGCGGAAGTTTGCTGGTGTGCCGAAGGTGACCGGCAGCGTGACCTTGCCGATCGGGTATGCCTTCCGACCGGGGACGATGCCGTGGAACATGGTGTGGGTTGTCTCGATCATCGACTGCGGGAGCCGCAGCCGCCTGAAGGTGTCCAAGTACAGGATGTTGATGGAGCTTCCGCCGTCCATCAATGTCTTGGGGAGCCAGTAGTCGCCGACCTTGGGCTTGACCACCAGGGCGACTCGACCTGGGTACTCGATGCGTGGCGAGTGGTCTTGACGACTCCAGGTGATGGGCTGCTCCGACCAGTTGAGGAACTGGGGAACGTCCACCTGGGCCACCGCGTTGACGGCGATGGCGCGGGCGAGGACCTTCTTCTCGCGCTTCATGTTGAATCCTGTGAAGGTATGGAGCGAGCCGGCCACTTTGCCGAATTTTTCGTCGTTTTGCGGGTCGTTGTCGGGGTCTTCCCGCGCTCGCCGTTCTTTCTCGATCTCCCTGAGGGTGTGGCAGTTGGCGGTGGTGTGCGTTGCGGGCTTCCCTTCCCTGCTATGAAACGCACATGGTTGGTTAAGGAGAGCCGCGGGGTCGAACCTTGGCTTGGCCTTGTAGTTGCCGCCGTCGCGGCGTTGTCCTCCGTCGCGGCGGAAGCTCTCGCGTGCCCGGCGTTGGCGACGAAGTCGACTCGCCCGTCACTGCGGCGCTTGCCGGTGAGGCGAGTGTTGCTGTAGCGTAGGTCGGACCGTCGTCCGCTGTCGTTGCCGCACGTGCGGCGTTGGCCTCCTGACTCGTCGTCAGTTTCCTGGTTTGGGTCTTCCTCCGCGTACCGTTTGGCGATCTCGAGGAGGTCGGGGATGTTGTCGAGTGTGCGAGAGTGACGCTTGAGCTTGGCGACCAGGGGCTCATAGCGGCACGAGGTCTTGAAGCAATGGATCGTGGTGTCCGGGTGGATGCCGGCCGCGTTGTACCAGAGTTCTTGCCACCGTTGGACCCAGTTGCGGGTCGACTCGCGGGGTCCCTGGACGCATCGCTCCAGGTCCTCGATGGTGGTGGCGCGGGTGTAGGAGCACTCGAAGTGCCTGACGAAGGCATCGCGCATCTCCTCCCAGGAGTCGATACTGTCCTGGGGGAGGGTGTTGATCCACTGCCTGCACGTCCCCTCCATCATCATGGGAGGTAACGGGCGGCTAGCAGGTCGGTGTGGCCTGCGATCCCCATCGCCATGAGGTATGTGTCGAGCCAGACGGCGGGGTCGTACGAGGAGTCGTACTTTTCTATCTCCTTCGGCGCCTTGAAGTTTGGCGGGTACTTCTCGCCTCGAATCATTGGTCCGAAGCACTTGGGGCCGAGTCGACTTAGCGACCCCATGGGCTCGCCATCGCGGCGATTGGTTAGGGTGTGTCGCAGGTCGTCGGGCTGGCGTGCGCGCCAGCTTTGGTTGTTGATGATGTGGGTGCGGGCGTCGATGGGTTGCCCGTTGGCGGCGACGAAGTTGGTCGCTGGCCTGGGGTCGTTGGTGGATAGTGCCGCGTTCGCGGGTCGGTGTTGGAGCTGCAGTGGCTCTGGTGGCGGGCAGTTGAGGGTGTTTGCCACCGCTGGGCGGCCGCTGGAGGCTGCTCTGCTTCCCGACGAAGGCGAGTATACTCGACCCTGCAAGTCGGCGCCTGCGTTTTGCTGCTCGACGGCCTTTGCGAGCAGGGCCCTGACGTACTGGATCTGTAGGGCGCCGTCGCCCGTGGCCGTGATGTTGTCGGCTGCTGCTCGACCCGCCACGAGGTTGTCCATCGGGGTGGAGAACAGTGGGAGGCCGTTTGCGTCTCGCTCCCGTGAGGAAACTACTATCCGCGGCTAGTCCCTGGGAGGCGTGCGGTTGGGTGGAGGTGGGGCGCCCATCGCCGTTGATCCTGGCGGGGGCCGGGCGCTTCCTCCTGGTGGCGCGTTCTCGCAGATCGCGCGCTCGGCCACGCGGGCCGGGTCGTTTTCTTCGTCGAAGTTCAGGGCGCGCCCCTGAACAGTGGGGTTCAGGCGCGACCTGATCCGCTGCTGGTGGTAGCGCGCCAGTTCCTGCGCCGTCACCTACTCGAGGCGAAATTTTTCGCGCTCGGCTTGTTCCTTGCGGAGCTCCTCGACCTCTGTTGCCGTGGCGTTAGGAGGGATTGGGGTGGAGAATGGATCCTCCGGCGGATCGGTGCCGGTCGCCATATAGGTCGCGGCGTGGCGATCGGTTCCGTCGCGGAGGTCGGCGGAGTTCTCCGACCCGGAGTCGAATTCGAAGATCCCGAGGATGGAGGGGTCCTCGAAGTCTCCCATGTTGGAGACCTGGGTGATGGAGCCCGCGGGTGAAGCCGCGGTGATGGACCCGGCGAGTGACGCCGGTGTAGCCGAGTCGGCGTCGTCGTTGAGGGCTGCGTCTTCTGCGGCCGCTGAGTTTTCAGCCACGTCGCTGTGGGCCGAATTGTACTCGGAGGCGAGGCGATGGATCGTGCGGATCTGGCTCTCGGAGAGCCGATCGCGTGGCGGCGACTCGTGGATGCGAGCCGACTCCTCCGAGACGTGACGTCGGTGAGGCCGACGAAGAGGCTGATCGTGCCGATCGGCAGGATCACGCTGTGCGTGACGGGTCGCGCCGCCGGGACGTAGCTGCTCGGCAAGATTTGGAGCATCTCGCCGATCGCTATCATGCGGCCGGTGGCGACCGTCTCGTTGATGGGCAGATTGGATCTCGCCGCAGAACACCGGCCGGACCGGCCAGGCCCCACGGTGGGCGCCACTATCGTGGGAATGGTCACGGCAGATGCTGCAATCGGCAGTGAGTAGTAGAACGAGGGGCAAGGGCGGCCAGCCATCTGCGGTGCGAGATGAGGGCAAAGACACAGGGTTTTACCCAGGTTCGGCCCCTCGGAGGGTAAAGACCTACTCCTGCTAGATTGTATTATGAGGATGGTACAATGGGCGAGCTCGGCGGCTAGGCGGCGAGTCGCTTGGGTGTATGATGGAACGTATCTCTACTCGCCCTATAGGGAGGTTTATATAGGCTCACCTCCCCTAGGGTTTACATATCTCAACCGATTCAGTTAAATCTTCGGTACTCGTTTAACCTAATCCGACTGGGCCTATCTACTCGCCTGGGCCTTCAGCTTCCAGTCGCTTGGTTCCTCGCTGGGCTTCAATCCAGTCGCCGTCTTGCAGGCCCACTCGCCAGTTCTTGGGCCAGTCGGAAACATCCTGCTGGGTATACCCCGGTAGGCATATCCCCATCATCAATGGCTCTGCTTCATCGTCCTCGCCCTTTTATATCGTGGGGAAAAACAGAGGTGTTTTACCCCTTCGTCAATTGTGTTCATATTTCCACCATTGCTGCCACTTCCTGAGCTCTTTCTTACAATGCGCACTGTACATCCTCGGTGTGTTCCCTTCCTCCTTTCTTTGTTAGCACTGCCGTCCTCGCCGCTCCTCGATGGGCAAGACGAAGAATTGTTCGTCCGCTATAGCGGGCTTGAGCACCGCCGGCGCCGCCAAGAAGGCCGCTGCTCCTAGCCGCCCCAGTGACGGCGGGTGGCGGCACAAGAATATGAGGCATTCGGACTTGCGCAAATTGCGTGAGGCCGGCTTAATTTCCAAGACCAAGGGTGACGCCCACCTGCCGGATCAGGAGGTAATCCCACGTCCACCCGAAGTGTTTCGGGTTATGTTTTATGCATTTGTCATCCGTAGTCTCTCTTTGCCCGCCCATGAATTTCTTCATGGGCTCCTTTTTCTCTATGGGATTCAGCCTCATCATCTGTCTCTCAATTCTCTTCTCCACAATGCCTGCTTCATTGCCCTTTGCGAGTGCTGGCTCGGTATCGAGCCGCACTTTGGCCTCTTCCGGAGACTACTCCGTGAAGAGGCAATCTGGCACCGGTGGTGTTTATCCACTGGGAGGGTGCGGGATTTCCATCCGCTCCTCTGTACAGTTCTTCACTTTTCATCTTTGCGAGTCCGTCCAGCTATGGCGGTGATGTCTACGCACTTCTATTCTTGTAGACAGTTGTTGGGCCTCCAAGTGCAGAGGTTTGTAGAACAGCATCAAGTTTCCCTTAAGTGGATTACCCAAGGTTTATCGAACTCAGGGAGGAGGTGGTCAAAGATATTCCATCTCAAGCAATCCTTCAATCAAGATACAAGAAGTCTCTTGTGTCCCAAACACACCCAATGCAATTGTCAGGTGTATAGGTGCACTAGTTCAGCGAAGAGATAGTGAAATACAAGTGGTAAAGGTGCCAGAAAATATCTTGATGGTGAGGAAAAGACTAAAGCAAGCAAACATTCAACAGATCTAGATGCAAACGGTGTTTCAATGTTTAGAAACAAGGCCTAGGGATCATACTTTCACTAGTGAACACTCTCTCATATAAATGTCCTCTCTTAATGATACTAATCTTAACTACTCTCCGGTTGGACACTCTAATCATCGGTAGGGCTATAATAGCACTCCTCAAAGTCCGCCTTCCCCAATCTAGATAACCCCACACTGTCACCTTGAGCGCTAGATGGTTCCAACAAACACCACAATTTCATAGAGAAATCCAACTCCAAATATAACTCATAACAAATATTCAATCTAGCCAAAGTGCCACACACGGTATGCACGCTGACACTTTCACACACGGGGGGAAAAGCATAGATCTATTAAAGCACAAAGATTATTTATGTAGACTCAAACCTAAGTTCCACCATGGCGTGCACGCTGTCACTTTCACACACATCGGGAGAGCAGAGATCTAATAAAGCACTTGAGTAACAAGGTAGATCTACTTGACTACAAATCTCATGACCACAAGATCATGCATATAGAGAGAGATGAACACATAGCTAATGGTAGAGCCCTTAGCCCCGAGGAAGAACTAATCCCTCCTCATCATGGGAATCGGCAATGGTGATGAAGATGGCGATGGAGATCGATGGAGATGGCTCCGGGGGCACTTCCCCGTCCCGGCAGGGTGCCAGAACAGAGACTTTCGCTCCCCGAATCTCCCCTTCGGTGGCGGCGGTGCTACAGAGGTTTTCGTGGATTTCTTCTGGATGCCCTAGGGTTTTTGGGTCGAAGGCTTCTTATAGGCGCAGGAATCAAGGTCGGTGGGGGTCCAGGGGCCCACACCCCCTGTGGGCGCCTCCAGGGCTTGCTCGCGCCTAGGGGGTGCGATCACCCTGTGGCCCCCCTTCGGCTCTGCTTCGTGGTTCCGTGTTGCTCCGGGAAAATAATGACTTTGGCTTTTGTCCCGTCCAATTCCGGGAATATTGATTTTCTGCCTTTCTGGAACCAAAAACAGAAGAAAACAGGTAACTGGCACTTTGGCAACTTGTTAATAGGTTAGTTCCAGAAAATATATAAAAACACCTCAAAGTATATACAAAGCAAAGCAAAGTAGATAAAAAAAAGCATGGAGCATCAAAAATTATAGATACGTTTCCGACGTATCAAGCATCCCCAAGCTTAACTCCTACTCGTCCTCAAGTAGGTAAGTGATAAAAAGAATAATTTTTGAGGTCACATGCACCCTCACAATAAAGATATAACCATTTGCAAGCATTGAAAGCTGGGACCAAAGAACTCTAAACATGTGCATGAAAGATGGAGTTCTAACAATAGGACATAGTAACTATGCATGCAAAGTGAAAGGCTACAAACAAAGATCATGGATAACATGCATTGAAAAACGTTTGTTTGTTTCGCATCCAGAAAACATATCATAGTGGCATTCAACTTGTCCCTCATAGAGTAGCAAATAGATGCATATGACACCTTAAAAGTTCATAAGGGTGACTAGAAACAAGTAGCACAAGAACAAGTAATATCACAATATG
Source organism: Avena sativa (assembly GCA_916181665.1). Classification (NCBI taxonomy): domain Eukaryota; kingdom Viridiplantae; phylum Streptophyta; class Magnoliopsida; order Poales; family Poaceae; genus Avena; species Avena sativa. The sequence continues at coordinate 144,806,665 of OV702283.1, read as the reverse complement.
CATCAATCAATAAATTTTGGGACACTGCACACAGAATGACAACTATGCTCTCTTAATGGTGCCTAAAGGTAGAAAGTGGACACTCAAATAATGGTGGAAGAAAGGCCTTTCATAAAGGAAGCAGGGATTTCAAGTTTCAAAAAGAGCTTACAAAAATTATGGTACTATTAGCTTTCAGCACTCATTTGCCCTATCATAAGCATCTTAAAGTGATTAAGGTTAAAGTGAACAAACTATGGAGTATATGCTTGACAAAGTATAAGTTGGCAATCTCAAGTCCCTTGAATACGAGGGCCACACCTCATGCTACTCAACTTCAGTCACATGTAAGTTCTTGTCATTGTAAGTATTTGCATATCATAGAGAACCGCCAACGGGGTACCCCTTGAACATGGTACAGGACCTATCCCATAACCAAAATGACAAGGCAAGCAGACAATGAGCATCTCAGCAATCTTTTTATTTACTATGTGCATAGCTTTTTATTGAGGATGCTTCATAGATAGCTCATTATGGTGATGCTGCAAGTTTCCACCATGATTAGGTATGGCTTAGGCTAGCGTCCCAGGCGTTTATCTAACACAGAAAACAAACTCCATGGACTTACAAGCTCCCTCTATTTCACACTGGTGACATCCATAGACAAAAGAGCATCATATCAACTAAGTACAAAGTACAAGTGCAATGTTGAAAACATTCCCCGTGACAGCACGGTTCTGCTAATTCCAATGTATAAGTGCAAGCATATACAACATAGATGACACAATGGTTCAAGTTTATTAGGGGCAAGGAATATAAAGTGTGGCATCAAGTTTGTGAGGGCTTTAATCACTAAGTTTTCACATAAAAAAATAGTTTTAAATTGGAAGATAGCTAAAAACAAGAATATACTTGGATTGGTGTAACACACCATGCATAGGAGTTTATAGTGGACACTTTGGAATAACTTGGTTTCTTCGGATTTGGAAGCATGAGTAGAGATTACTCATGCAAGTGGAGTCTAGCAAAAGACTGGGAGCAACCAACTAAGAGAGCAATAATGGCCATAATCATGCAGAGCAACAAAACATTACTAATCAAAGCATAGAGTCGTTCTGCAAGTCAAGGAATAAATGATCATAGAGGCTATGGTGACTTGTTCATAGTCATAACATGGTGTGAGCATGTGCCAAGTCAACCCAAACAAAGCACCAAAGGAGAATACCGCAATACTATGCTTTTGTATGCTAAAACAATGCATGATTCCTTCAAGGAACATTAAGAAATCCTAATTGTTTGGAACAAGTCATGCTACAGCAATAATCACTAAGCATAAGATCAAAAAAAGATCTATCATGACATGATAAAGTCTAAGCCACAGTCAAAACAAGCTCCATTTTGCACCACTATAAGCATGAAACTTTCTACTCTTTTCCAACACCAAACAACTTATTTGAAACAACTCACAAAGATAATAATCAATAAAGACCAGTGAGCTTGTCTCACAATCCACAAAGAAGAACTAAAAAGTTCTATGCTTAATGCACAATAAATCTAAGGCTAAACATAGTGCTAGCAAAAGTGAACACTCGCAGAACAATAAGAATGAAAGCTAGAGTGTTCTAGGCAATGAAAACAGAGTGTGTCTCTCTCCAAAAGAAGTGTGTTGTAACCAACCAACTTACTCAATCAAACTAAGCAAACGAAAACCAAAAACGAAAACTAAGACGCTCCAAGAACCACACAACAATGCATGAGAAAAAAACAAAGTGTCTAGAAAGACCTGAGATTTTTATTGATGAAGAAGGGTATGCCTTGGGCATCCCCAAGCTTTGATGCTTGTACCTCTTGAATATTTCTTGGGGTTACACCATGGTGGCATCCCCAAGCTTGAGCTTTTTCCATTCTTCATCTCATTGCATCATTCTCTCTCTACACCTGAATTTTTTCCTTCATACAAAACTTCACACAATCTTCATTAGCAACATTAGCGTATTCAAAAGATATTAGACCTCTGGAAAACCTTTGAAACAGCAAGGCTTTTCACTACAAACACAAGCTACTGTATTAACTCCTTCAAAAAGCTCAAATCCCCAAAAGATAACTCAAAAAGGAATCAATAAGAAGCAAATGCAAATAATGGAAGAAATCTGTCAAAACAGATCAGCGGGTAGAAACCGATTTTTTATAAAATCTCCTGTTGCTCAAATCAAAAAGTATTGAACTAACTAAAGTTAGATAACATACTAGGGGATTTATTCGTAAATTTTGAGATCAATCTGAGTTACAGAGCCTCCTCACTATTTTTTATGGTGGAGAACAGAAATATGTTTCAGGACGGCAACTCCCCAAATCGTACTTCCCTCTCATTAGAGGTCATTCTTCGCACAAAAAAGCAAACAAAAAGGATAAGGAGAGGTCATTACTGAAGTAATAACTTCCAAGACTCAAGAAAACTCTTGGATTATATCCCAACAAGTACTTTTCTTTACCGCCTTTAAGTTAGGCTTCATAGTTTGAGAAGATGCTCACATAAGAAATATGAATTGAAGTAAAAGAGATAATCAAGAACCAAATTCAAAACACATTTAAGTCTAACCCACTTCCTATGCATAGGAGTCTTGTAAAGAAACAAGTCATGAAAGCACAAAGCAACAAGCATAGGAAAGCAAAACAAGTGCAACTTCAAGACTTTCAACATAAAGAGGGGAAACTTAATATTATTGAGATGCATAAAACCATGTTTCCCTCTCCCATGATAACTCTCAGTAGCATCATGAATAAAATTAACAATATAACTATCACAGAAAACATTCTTATCATGAGCCACATGCATAAAATGATTATTACTCTCCACATAAGCCTGATCACTTTTATTAATTATAGTGGGAGCAAATTCAACAATATATCTATCACTATTATTCTGTAACATCCCAAAAATACTAAACTTGGATCATCAAACTCTAATCATCAAATTTAGGGTTAACAAAAACTTTGCTAAATAAAAATATGAAATCATGCATGTGAGTATGCATTTCATTTTGAATTCTTTTGAACCAACTTGTTTGTGTGTTCCTTTGCTCGTAAATGGATGCTTAGGTGAAATAAACATCATCTAAACAATTCCCAAACTTTTCTCAAAGACAAGTAAATCAAAACAAATAAAATAAGGGAATGGTCATTTTGACCAATTTAACTCCCATGCCTACTTTGGCTGTCTCAAACTTTCAAAACTTAACAGAAACTTTTCTGGATCTTTGCACCCCTTGATTGTACTCATAACAAAGTATCAAGGCCCACTTTGTGATCATCCAGAAACATTCAAATGCACAGTTTAAAGGACAGTTCAAAATTGAATCTTTATCATATGGGAAGATCCCACTTTTTAAAAAAACCACTCAAACAAGCTCAACTTTCAAAACCCAAGCATCTGCAGACTCACCAGCACCAACCTAGCACACCCACCAAAAATCTTTTCAAAATTCAAAACTTGAATTCTTGCGGCCATTTCATCAAACACATTGCAGACACAAATCATCAAAATCTTAAACACTATTGTGAGCAGTGATTGAAGCCTAACTTGTTCCCTCTCTAGCTCACAACCATCTCAGTAGATCATCTAGCAAGTTAAACCAAGCACTAGACTCACTGTAAGCTGGGCAATGACATCAATGGTGAACAACCGAAGCTCACCATGCCACCCCAGTGGAGACAGCAAGCTAGGAGAGAAACTAGCCGTGCCAACCTTGTCTGGAAGATCACCCATGCCGTAATGCCCCCTCTCGACCAGCCCTGTCTCGAGGACATCGACCAGAGCACCCAGGAACGCCGCGCCCGTGCCTCTGTCAACCATGCCGAGCGTGCGCCAGAACGCCACCCTCGACCGAAGCCCACAGACCGCGCGCCGCCCTCGCCGCGTGCATACATGATCGCCACCGACCCAGGAGACCGCCAGACATCACCATTCGCCGCACCATGACGCACAGCCACCGCTCATCGTTGAAGACGCCGCCTCTGCCGCGCAGAGTGTCGCGCGTTCTAGACCAAACTGCACCGCCCCTACATGCGCATTAAAGCCGTAGAGCATCGCCAGGAGACCACCAAGCGATCGCCACCACCGGCCATGCCTCTAGCTCCCCGTAGCCATGTCGCCACCGTCGCCTTCCCATCCCGTTCGGTCTCATCGTCGCGACTATAAATAGAGGCCACCCCCAGCCGAATTGAGCACACCATCTCACTCCCCTCTCCTCACTGATCGTGCCACCCCGTTCCTGGAGCAAGGCAAGCAGCACTTAACCGGAATTTCACCGGAGTCTGCCGTTGCTGGAGAAGAAGGGGGCTAGCGATTGGAGCCGCCCCAGGAGAAGCTGTCGGTACCAGGAGGTTCACTGTTGTCGACTTCGTCGTTCGCCCGCCTCATCGACCCTCGCCTAAACCCCGGTGAGCGCCCAACGACCTCCACTGGCCGCGCTAGGTTTCTATCTCGCCGGCGTTGCCCAACGTCAATGATGACCCTCAGCCGTTGGATTAGAACCAGATCGAACGCACCACATCGCCCCATACCGCTTCGCACCCACTCGTCAAACTGACGAATGGGGACAGACACTTAACCAGCCCGCGTAAGCGCTGTGCTTAGCAGGCCAGCCCAGTATCACTTCCCGCGCAGCCCAATTATTTGAATTTAACCTTTTCCATTTTATTTCAAACACACTTCTGTACCCAGTTTCAAAAATTAACTCAGGTCGATTCAGTCAACCAAATTTAATGAAACCAATTTTGTTAGAAAGGTCTGGGAATGCTGAATCCAAGCCCGTTGGATTCAAGTCATTTGGATCTGTAGATCATCCTTGGTAAAAATAACAAGGCATAAGCTTTTCTGCATTCAAACTTTTTTCAAATTAAAACCATAATAGCTTTTGAGTTGATAACAACTCTCAAAAATCACATTTAACCATACCTTTCAGAATATATAAAAATATATAGGTTTACTTACAGAAATAATGTTCAAGTAATAAAAGAATGCTACATAGGCATTTCTAGTCACTTTATTTAATTAAAATAAAAGGGTAAAACCTTATTAAATTGTGACACCACTTTAAATCACATTCCCATGGACTAAAATATGTGGTGATGACATGTGTCAACATGATCCCATGTTTGGTTTGGAGAATATTAAATTTTAAGTAGTTTTTCAATGAGTAGAAATTACTTTTCTAAAAATAAAAGGATTTAAACCAAGCTTTAATCTTGTAAAGTTAGTGATGATGCTAGATCATCTATAGGACCCTTTTGTGTGATGATTGTAAGTAGTTAAGTATTATTTGGTGATTGTGTACATCGTATTTATTTATAGACGGTAGTACTGACCAAGGATACGAGGAGGAAGGAGGATTCTACGAAGAAGAAGCCGAGGAAAACTTCAACCACTGCTCTACACAAGGCAAGCTAGCACTTGCAATTATGAAAGTTAGATAACCTATGCCATGCACTAAGCATGCTTGGTTGGAAACATTTGATGATCCCCCATCCCAGTTTTTCTTGAAAGTTTTATACTTTATTTATTTATCAAAGCTATTACTTAGAGTTGACTTCAGTGAATTGTAGATACTAGAAAGATATTTGAAGATTGCATAAAGAGCATAAAATTTGGCCTAAGCTAGATAATCTTGATGTCATCCTAAGGCATGAGATTGAATTTAGTGGAAACTCCACTTGTTTACCACCCCTCATTAGTACTTACCCCCACTTGTAGATGCTAGTGCTAAGCATAAAACTTGATCAACTTTAGATGGGAATACTTGGTGGAAAAATGGTTATGAAAACCTTGGAATGATGGATCATTCTATTGAAATGTTTTGGACATGTGTTTCCGAACACCAGATGATTTATGGTGATGAAAATGTTGAGGCATGAGCCTTACCCCTTTATAAAACTGATGGTTGTCTGGATGCGATACCATTCCAATTTTATCGTACAACCACAATACCCGAGGATTGGGTAGGGCTTGACTAGAAACTTATATACCCTAGTATTAGTTCCCTCATGGCCAAGGTCTGAGCTGAGGCTACCTTGTGAAGATTGTCCACCTGTGCAGTACCCAAGATGAGAGTTGGTCATGGTTGGGAGGCCAAACTCACAGGAGAGGTGCTTATACTAGGGTGTGTAATTGAAAGGTTAGGATTGATTATCCGCATACTGAGTATGGTGATTTCAGGATTTGTTCCTGACGGATGTATCGAAAGTTGTGGTGAAAGTGTACAATCTCTGCAGAGTGTCAAACTATTCGAATAGCCGCGTCCGCGGTTATGGACAGTTGGAGTGGCCATATTGTTCCCCCGTCAGACTTTTCAAAATGATTTGTGCAAGGAAGTGAGAATTTGACTTGACCACAACAGAGTTGTGACATAAGATACAAGTTCCCACTTAGGTGTTATAAAATTTCAACTAGCTTTTCTTACTTCTAAACTTAGTAGATGTAAATATGGCTTCTTGCAAAACAACCCTAGAGCCTAGTGTCCTATTATCAAAAACCCCTTCCACTTGTTAGTATTAGTTTGCGAGTACTTAAAGAGTACTCATGGCTTTGTCCCTGGCTATTCCCATGGCCAGACTATGAAGAGGAGTACCTGGAGGATGGACCCCAGGAAGGTTACGACAACTAGGATCATCTCCCATCGTCAGCATTGCCTGTGACCCCGAAGATGGAGCTTCGCCTACGCTACCGTTATTATTACGTATTCCGTTGCTTGAAGTTGTATTAAGAACTGGATCATGAGATCCTTATTTGTGTAAGACCTTATGTATGGTTTGTAATGGATGATGTACTGTGGTATCCAATTCTGTTATGTCTCGCAAAAATGGTAATCCTGGGATTGCGATGTATGGCATAACAAGCATCTAGGATTAAAAATTCGGGTGTTGACAAGTTGGTATCAGAGCCATCCTCACCATAGCAGACCCTAGATAGACTGGACGTTTGAATCAAAAACTTAGTTTCAAAACCAAAGGAAGCAAATATTTACAAAAACTTATTCCCATTCTTATAACTCACTTCTTTCATGAAAATGCATGTTCCTCAAAAACTTTTGCAAAATACATAAAAATTTGACACACTTAATCACTCTACTAACTTACTCATATTATATTCTTTTAGATGGGCGTGAAGTACAGCAAGTTTTATCAGTTGGGGAATGGAGGAGACCTTATCTTTGAGAGGGATTTGGACCAGCTTTCGGAACATCTGGAGCGTCCGCACCCCGAGTTCTTCGGAGCTCAGCTCAATGATCAAGGAGGAGAAGATCTGCAGTGGCTAATTGTTGCAAGTCTCCGAGGAAAGATTGAACCTCCCACTGCTGAGGGAATTCAGTTTACCTTAAGAGAGAACAACTGGCTCGACGGACTTGCCAGGGCCATGCAGGAAGCTCTTTCTCGTCTGTGTGGGCAAAGTATCAACCAGATCAAGGGTACTCGCTTTGAGTTTTGCCCAAGGCGTGATGCTAATGGACAACCACTGGAAGCCCCATACCACCCCGAGCTGAAGACCCAATTGGACCACCTCAGCTTCATGATGTACGATCGTCAGCAGGAGTTGGATAAGTGCTCTGACTACTCCAACCACAAGTCTGCCATCATCAAGACAAAGGACCAAACCATCGCCATGCTGGCAAAGGATCGCAAGTCTCGCCGCCGTCAGCTCGACAAGAAGGAGCGCATTATTGCCCGTCTTCGCCACCATATCTCATCTTTGGAGGAGACCATCCACGAGAGAGACATGCAGTTGGAGGAAAGGGAGAATGCCGGAGAGGACCTTCGTGGAGACCCCTACTCCTATCTCAGCGATGACGATGATTTTCTGGAGGATCAGGCTATGGACTTCTTCACCGATGAGGATGATTTCGCCTTCATCGATGATGATGAGGATGATGAAGCCACAGATTCCGAGGAGTAGTACCACTTGAGCACTAGCGTAGTGAGTAGTATTCGGTCCCACTGTATCGTAGTTTTCAGAATGGTTCTTAAAACCATCTTTTTTTGTTTTTTTTGTTGTGGTGTGTGTTGTACCGTGTGCTATGAATGAATGAATGAAAGGCAAGTTACTAGAAAATCTGAGTCAAACTTTGAAAACTTTTCAAAATCCCAGAACCTTAGAAATTTCCCTCTTTTCTCATGAACTATCTCAATCTTCAGATGCCACACGGAGGAAGTGGTTCATCCCCAGACCCGATGTTGCATATCCTGCAAATGTTGACCTCTGACCACGAAGCTGAAAGAGCGGAACGTCAAGCCAACCTAGCCACCCTACAACAGATAGCTCAGCTATCCCACAACAACCAAGGCCACAGAAATCAGGACAACCATGGATCTAAGCTCAAAAATTTCCAGAACACCAACCCACCTGTTTTCACAAAGTCAGAAGAGCCCCTAGATGCCGATGATTGGCCGTAGACCATGGAAAATAACCTAGAAGTCGCGGGAGTGTAAGCCAATGAGAAATTTCTGTTCGCCACCTACTATCTAGCCGGAGATGCCAGGGCATGGTGGAACAGTGTTCGCGCAATGACTGGAGGCCAGATGATGACCTGGGAGGAATTCAAGGTCAAGTTCAGCTGAACCCATGTGCCACCGGGTTTGATCAAGAGGATGAGAGACGAGTTCAGAGAACTGAAGCAAGGAAGGATGACCGTAGTGGAACACCGTGACAAATTTTTGTCATTAGCTAGGTATACCCCGGATGAGATCGACACCGAAGCCAATAAGAAAGAAAGATTCCTGAATGGTCTGCATGATGAGATGCAGACAGTGTTAGTCAATATCCCCTTTGCTAATATTGAAGCCCTTGTCGAGTCTGCCATCCAGATGGAAGGAAAGATCAACCAAGCCAATGAGAACCGCAAGCGTCGCATGATGCATCAGCCAGGAACCCATCAGGCCCCAAAGTATCTCCCTAACCCATCTCCAGGATTTGCCCCGAGAACCAACAGACCCCCACTGAACCGTCCGACCTATCCCAACCATGGAAACCCTAGGCCCGGAGGAAATCACAACAACCCCGGCAACTCTAGCAATTTCAACCATGCACCACCCAAATTCAACAACAACAATGATACCGCCAACACCAACACTGCCCCGAGGACTGGAAGCAATGTTGTGCCTGTAGCGGCAAAGGACAAGTCGCAGGTGACTTGTTATGACTGTGGAAATAAGGGTCACTACTCCAACGAGTGCCCCAACAAGAATAATACCGCAGCCCCCAATACCAATGCCCCAGCTCAGCAACAGCGTCGTGTTCAGCCAGGAAGAAGGTTTTCCCCAGGGAATTCGCTCAACCGCAATGGCCGTCTTTTTGTCATGCATGCTGAAGAAGCTCAGGAAGCGCCAGACGTCGTGCTGGGTATGTTTTCTATTAATTCAGTACTTGCACGAGTGTTGTTTGATTCTGGTGCATCGCACTCATTTGTCACCGAAGAATTTGCATGCACTAGTAAAATTCAACCAACCAAAATGAAGCATGTTATGATTGTTCAAATTCCCGGATCAACCACCAAGGCGAGGCAAATTTGCAAAGCCGTCCCTATCCGAATCCATGGCATAGATTTTTATGCAAATCTGATAGTACTCGGAACTAAAGGTTTGGAAGTAGTACTAAGAATGGATTGGATGTCCAAACATAAAGGATTGATTGACTATGCCAAGAAAGCCATAACCATGACCAGTACAGCCGGAATATCAGTCGAGCATATATCTGAAACCTTACCTCGTCAATTCAAGTGCAACAAGAGTATAACCCAACCTACCATTGACCAAGTCCGGATAGTCTGTGAATACCCCGATGTATTTCCAGATGTTTTGCCCGGTACGCCCCCAGATTGGGATATCGAGTTTATCATCGAACTAATCCCCGGAACCGGACCCATAGCCTAGAGACCATATAGTATGAACCCTTCTGAGCTAGTAGAACTGAAGAAGCAACTGGATGCCATGCTGGAAATTGGATTGATTCAACCAAGTGCGTCACCATGGAGATCACCTGTCTTGTTTGTGGACAAGAAAGATGGAGGTAACCGTTTGTGTACGGATTATCGGAAGTTCAATGATGTCACCATCAAGAACAAATACCCCTTCCCTAAGATAGAAGATTTGTTTGATCAGTTGACTGGTGCCAAAGTGTTTTCTAAGATTGATCTTAGAACTGGCTATCATCAACTCAAGATTCGCGTACAGGATATTCCAAAGACTGCCTTTACCACCAGATATGGATTGTATGATTATACAGTCATGTCTTTTGGATTAACCAATGCCCCCGCTTATTTCATGAATCTCATGAATAATATTTTTATGGACTTCCTGGATAAGTTTGTCATTGTTTTCATCAATGACATTCTGATTTATTCCAAATCGGAAGAAGAACATGAGCTACACTTAAGGACCATTCTTGGAACCCTTAGAGAGCATCAGCTGTATGCAAAGTTTAGCAAATGTGAATTCTGGTTACAGGAAGTAGGATTCCTCGGTCACATTGTATCAGCCGGAGGAATTGCCGTTGACCCTGCCAAAGTGAAAGATGTCGAAGATTGGCAAGCCCCAACCACTCAAACCCAAGTTCGTGCATTTCTCGGATTAGCGTGATATTACCGCAAGTTCGTAGAAGGATTCTCGAGTATCGCCAGACCCATGACCCAATTGCTGAAGAAGGGTGAGAAGTTTGAATGGACCGACAAATGTGAAGCGAGTTTTCATGAACTCAAGAGAATATTGATTTCAGCCCCAATCTTGATCATGCCGGATATCACGAAGCCCTTCGACGTGTATTATGACGCATCGAAGATCGGTCTCGGATGTGTGCTAATGCAAGAAGGCAAAGTTATATCTTATTTATCTCGACAACTGAAGCAACATGAGCAAAATTACCCAACCCATGACCTCGAACTCGCAGCCGTAGTTCTATCCCTGAAGACATGGAGGCATTACCTGATGGGAAACCGTTGTGAGATTTATTCGGATCACAAGAGCCTGAAGTATATATTCACTCAGAAGGAGCTGAATATGAGACAAAGAAGGTGGATTTAGCTAATCAAGGATTACGACATGGACATTCACTATCACCCTGGTAAAGCCAATGTGGTAGCCGATGCCCTTAGCAGATTGCCGTGCCGCTTGAACTCCGTGATCCTGAAGGAGCAACCAAGCTTGCACAAAGAGATGGAAGATTTTCAAATAGAATTAGTAAGTGAAGGATTTTTGGCTAGCATAGAACTCCAGCCCACTTTGATCAGTCAGATTAAAGAGGCGCAGAAGGGAAATGTTAGTATCGACGAAATCAAGCGTCGTATTGGTACAGGCAAAGTACCCGGATTCACCGAAGACGAAGGAGTTCTGTGGTACAAAGGACGCCTTTGTGTACCAGCAGATTCGGAGTTGAAAGAAGTTATTCTGAAGGAGGCTCATGATACTCTTTATTCTATCCATCCCGGAGGAACTAAGATGTATCAAGATTTAAAAGAGCAATTTTGGTGGCATAAGATGAAGAGAGAAATCGGAGGCTATATCGCCAAGTGTGATATATGTCAGCGAGTCAAGGTCGGACATCAAAGACCCGCTGGATTGTTGCAACCATTGCAGATTCTGGAATGGAAATGGGATTCCGTTGGAATGGACTTTATCACCGGATTGCATACTTCTAGTAGGGGAAATGACTCTATTTGGGTCATAGTGGACCGATTGTCCAAAGTCGCCCATTTCTTGCCCATCAAGACCACATATCAGAGTTCGAAGCTAGCGGAGTTGTACATCGCTAGAATAGTTAGTTTGCATGGAGTCCCCAAGAACATCGTATCGGATCAAGGAACTCAGTTTACCTCAAGATTCTAGAAGAAAGTCCAAGAAGGTTTAGGAACCCGCCTAGATTTCAGCACCGCGTATCACCCTCAGACCGATGGACAAACGGAGCGAGTAAACCAAATACTCGAAGATATGCTGAGAGCATGTGTGCTAGAATATGGATCCAAGTGGGAAGACTGTCTGCCATTTGCAGAATTCTCATACAATAGCAATTATCAAGCCAGTTTGCAAATGGCCCCATTTAAATTCATGTACGGAAGGAAGTGTCGCACCCCTTGAACTGGTCGGAAGTAGGAGAGAGTCTGATTTTCGGACCCGACATCCTACGAGAAGCAGAAGAGAAGGTTCACAAGATTCGTGAGAACCTCAAGACCGCCCAGTCCAGACAGAAGAGTTACGCCAACAAGAGACGTCGAGACCTCGCCTTCAACATAGGAGATTTTGTGTATCTGAAGGTGTCGCCATTGAAGGGAATGCAGCGTTTCCAACTCAAGGGAAAGTTAGCCCCCAGATATATCGGACCCTTCAAGATTCTGAACCGTCGAGGAGAAGTGTCGTATCAATTGGAACTACCCGAAGAGATGTCAGTTGTGCATAATGTGTTCCATATCTCATTACTTCGCAAGTGTCTCGAAGTCCCCGAGAAGACCGAATTGTTCAAAAATATCGATCATCGGACCATAGAGATCAACAATGACCTGACCTATCCCGAAGTACCCATCCGTATTTTGGAAGAAGCTTTCAGAACTACCCGAACCCGAAGCATCAAGTTTCTCAAGATTCGGTGGAGCAACCACACAGAAGAGGAAGCTACCTGGGAGCGCAAAGATCACATCAGGATGGAGTTTCCCGATCTCTTCAAATCCTAGGTAATCTTTTCGTCCTTTTTCAAATCTCGGGACAAGATTTTTTTTAAGGGGGGAAGGTTTGTAACATCCCAAAAATACTAAACTTGGATCATCAAACTCTAATCATCAAATTTAGGGTTAACAAAAACTTTGCTAAATAAAAATATGAAAGCATGCATGTGAGTATGCATTTCATTTTGAATTCTTTTGAACCAACTTGTTTGTGTGTTCCTTTGCTTGTAAATGGATGCTTAGGTGAAATAAACATCATCTAAACAATTCCCAATCTTTTCTCAAAGACAAGTAAATCAAAACAAATAAAATAAGGGAATGTTCATTTTCACCAATTTAACTCCCATGCCTACTTTGGCTGTCTCAAACTTTCAGAACTTAACAGAAACTTTTCTGGATCTTTGCACCCCTTGATTTTACTCATAACAAAGTATCAAGGCCCACTTTGTGATCATCCAGAAACATTCAAATGCATAGTTTAAAGGACAGTTCAAAATTGAATCTTTATCATATGGGAAGATCCCACTTTTTCAAAAACCACTCAAACAAGCTCAACTTTCAAAACCCAAGCATCTGCAGACTCACCAGCACCAACCTAGCACACCCACCAAAAATCTTTTCAAAATTCAAAACTTGAACTCTTGCGGCCATTTCATCAAATACATTGCAGACACAAATCATCAAAATCTTAAACACTATTGTGAGCAGTGATTGAAACCTAACTTGTTCCCTCTCTAGCTCACAACCATCACAGTAGATCATCTAGCTAGTTAAACCAAGCACTAGACTCACTGTAAGCTGGGCAATGACATCAATGGTGAACAGCCGAAGCTCACCATGCCACCCCAGTGGAGACAGGAAGCTAGGAGATAAACTAGTTGTGCCAACCTTGTCTGGAAGATCACCCATGCCTCATCGCCCCCTCTCGACCAGCCCTGTCTCGAGGACATCGACCAGAGCACCCAGGAACGCCGCGCCCGTGCCTCTGTCAACCATGTCGAGCGTGCGCCAGAGCGCCACCCTCGACCGAAGCCCATAGACCGCGCGCCGCCCTCGCCGCGTGCATACATGATCGCCACCGACCCAGGAGACCGCCAGAGATCACCGTTCGCCGCCCCATGACGCACAGCCACCGCTCACCGTCGAAGACGCCGCCTCTGCCGCGCAGAGCGTCGCGCGTTCCAGACCAAACCGCACCGCCCCTACATGCGCATTAAAGCCGTACAGCATCGCCAGGAGACCACCAAGCGATCGCCACCGCCGGCCATGCCTCTAGCTGCCCGTAGCCATGTCGCCACCATCGCCTGCCCATCCCGTTCGGTCTCATCGTCGCGACTATAAATAGAGGCCACCCCCAGCTGAATTGATCACACCATCTCACTCCCCTCTCCTCACTGATCGTGCCACCCCGTTCCTGGAGCAAGGCAAGCAGCACTTAACCGGAATTTCACCGGAGTCTGCCGTTGCTGGAGAAGAAGGGGGCTAGCGATTGGAGCCGCCCCAGGAGAAGCTGTCGGTACCAGGAGGTTCACTGTTGTCGACTTCGTCGTTCGCCCGCCTCATCGACCCTCGCCTAAACCCCGGTGAGCGCCCAACGACCTCCACTGGCCGCGCTAGGTTTCTATCTCGCCGGTGTTGCCCAACGTCGACGATGACCCTCAGCCGTTGGATTAGAACCAGATCGAACGCACCACATCGCCCCATACCGCTTCGCACCCCCTCGTCTCACTGATGCGTGGGGACAGCCACTTAACCAGCCCGCGTAAGCGCTGTGCATAGCAGGCCGGCCCAGTATCACTTCCCACGCACCCCAGTTATTTGAATTTAACCTTTTCCATTTTATTTCAAACACACTTCTGTACCCAGTTTCAAAAATCAACCCAGGTCCATTCAGTGAACCAAATTTAATGAAACCAATTTTGTTAGAAAGGTGTGGGAATTCTGAATCCAAGCCCGTTGGATTCAAGTCATTTGGATATGTAGATCATCCTTGGTAAAAATAACAAGGCAGAAGCTTTTCTGCATTCAAACATTTTTCAAATTAAAACCATAATAGCTTTTGAGTTGATTCCAACTCTCAAAAATCACATTTAACCATACCTTTCAGAATATATAAAAATATATAGGTTTACTTACAGAAATCATGTTCAAGTAATAAAAGAATGCTACATAGGCATTTCTAGTCACTTTATTTAATTAAAATAAAAGGGTAAAACCTTATTAAATTGTGACACCACGTTAAATCACATTCCCATGGACTAAAATATGTGGTGATGACATGTGTCAACATGATCCCATGTTTGGTTTGGAGAATATTAAATCTTAAGTAGTTTTTCAATGAGTAGAAATTACTTTTCTAAAAATAAAAGGATTTAAACCAAGCTTTAATCTTGTAAAGTTAGTGATGATGCTAGATCATCTATAGGACCCTTTTGTGTGATGATTGCAAGTAGTTAAGTATTGCTTGGTGATTGTGTACATCGTATTTATTTATAGATGCTAGTACCGACCAAGGATACGAGGAGGAAGCAGGATTCTACGAAGAAGAAACCGAGGAAAACTTCAAGCACTGCTCTACACAAGGCAAGCTAGCACTTGCAATTATGAAAGTTAGATAACCTATGCCATGCACTAAGCATGCTTGGTTGGACACATTTGATGATCCCCCATCCCAGTTTTTCTAGAAAGCTTTATACTTTATTTCTTTATCAAAGCTATTACTTAGAGTTGAGTTCAGTGAATTGTAGATACTAGAAAGATATTTGAAGATTGCATAAAGAGCATAAAATTTGGCCTAAGCTAGATAATCTTGATGTCATCCTAAGGCATGAGATTGAATTTAGTTGAAACTCCACTTGTTTACCACCCCTCATTAGTACTTACCCCCACTTGTAGATGCTAGTGCTAAGCATAAAAATTGATCAACTTTAGATGGGAATACTTGGTGGAAAAATGGTTATGAAAACTTTGGAATGATGGATCATTCTATTGAAATGTTTTGGACATGTGTTTCCGAACACCAGATGATTGATGGTGATGAAAATTTTGAGGCATGAGCCTTACCCCTTTATAAAACTGATGGTTGTCTGGATGCGATACCATTCCAATTTTATCGTACAACCACAATACCCGAGAATTGGGTAGGGCTTGACTGGAAACTTATATACCCTAGTATTAGTTCCCTCACGGCCAAGGTCTGAGCTGAGGCTACCTTGTGAAGTTTTTCCACCTGTGCAGTACCCAAGATGACAGTTGGTCATGGTTGGGAGGCCAAACTCATAGGAGAGGTGCTTATACTAGGGCGTGTAATTGAAAGGTTAGGATTGATTATCCGCATACTGAGTATGGTGATTTCAGGATTTGTTCCTGACGGATGTATCGAATGTTGTGGTGAAAGTGTACAATCTCTGTAGAGTGTCAAACTATTTGAATAGCCACGTCCGTGGTTATGGACAGTTGGAGTGGCCATACTGTTCCCCCGTCAGACTTTTCAAAATGATTTGTGCAAGGAAGTGAGTCTTTGACTTGACCACAACAGATTTGTGACATAAGATACAAGTTCCCACTTAGGTGTTTTAAAATTTCAACTAGATTTTCTTACTTCTAAACTTAGTAGATGTAAATCTGGCTTCTTGCAAAACAACCCTAGAGCCTAGTGTCCTATTATCAAAAACCCCTTCCACTTGTTAGTATTAGTTTGCGAGTACTTAAAGAGTACTCATGGCTTTGTTCCTGGCTATTCCCGTGGCCAGACTATGAAGAGGAGTACCTGGAGGATGAACCCCAGGAAGGTTACGACAACTAGGATCATCTCCCATCGTCAGCATTGCATGTGACCCCGACGATGGAGCTTCGCCTACGCTACCGTTATTATTACGTATTCCGCTGCTTGAAGTTGTATTAAGAACTGGATCTTGAGATCCCTATTTGTGTAAGACCTTATGTATGGTTTCTAATGGATGATGTACTATGGTATCCAATTCTGTTATGTCTCGCAAAAATGGTAATCCTGGGATTGCGATGTATGGCATAACAGGCATCTAGGATTAAAAATCCGGGTGTTGACATATTCTCATCACCATAATCATCAAATATAGGAGGCATATTGTAATCACAATAAATTTTCTCCTCAATAGTAGGTGGACTGAAAATATCATACTCATCATTGTAATCATCATATAATGGAGGTTTGGTATCATCATAAGCAATACAATACCTATCTTCCAAAACTGGGGAACTAAAAAGATCATTTTCATCAAAACTAGCTTCCCCAAACTTAGATGTTTCCATAGCATTAGAAATAATGGTGTCCAAAGTGTTCATACTAATAAAATTGCTATTAGCATGCAAATAAAGTTCCATAGGTTTTTTAATTTTCTCTTCAAATACTTCATGTCCTAACTCAAGATAAACAATATAAAGATCTCTAATTTTTTTGTTGTTTTCCATTAATTATAACTAGTGAAAACAAGAAACAAAAAGACAAAATTGCAGAATCTAAAGGAAATAACTTTGAGCACACACAAACTAGGATGTGAGTACATTTTACCTTACCTCCCCGGCAACGGCGCCAGAAAAGAGCTTATGGCGTGGAGGGAAGGTAAAAGCCCAAAACCTCCACGGCAACGGCGCCAGAAAAGAGCTTGATGTCTACGCACTTCTATTCTTGTAGACAGTTGTTGGGCCTCCAAGTGCAGAGGTTTGTAGAACAGCAGCAAGTTTCCCTTAAGTGGATTGCCCAAGGTTTATCGAACTCAGGGAGGAGGTGGCCAAACATATTCCCTCTCAAGCAATCTTGCAATCAAGATACAAGAAGTCTCTTGCGTCCCCAACACACCCAATACCTTGTCAGGTGTATAGGTGCACTAGTTCGGTGAAGAGATAGTGAAATACAAATGGTAACGGTCCCAGAAAATATCTTGATGGTGCGGTAAAGACTAAAGCAAGCAAGCATGCAACAGATCTAGATGCAAACGGTGTTTCAATGTTTAGAAACAAGGCCTAGGGATCATACTTTCACTAGTGACCACTCTCTCATATAAATATCCTCTCTTCGTGATACTACTCTTAACTACTCAAAGTACCGGTTGGACACTCTAATCATCGGTAGGGCTATAACATCACTCCTCAAAGTCCGCCTTCCCCAATCTATATAACCCCACACTGTCACCTTGAGCACTAGATGGTTCCAACAAACACCACAATTTCATAGATACATCCAACTCCAAATATAACTCATAACAATCAATCTAGCCAAAGTGCCACACACGGTATGCACGCTGTCACTTTCACATGCTTGGGGAAAAGCATAGATATATTAAAGCACAAATAGTATTTATGTAGACTCAAATCTAAGTGCCACCATGGCGTGCACGTTGTCACTTTCACACACATGGGGAGAGCAGAGATCTAATGAAGCACTTGAGTAGCAGGGTAGATCTACTTGATTACAAAGCTCATGACCACAAGATCATGCATACAGAGAGATAAACACATAGCTACCGGTAGAGCCCTTAGCCCTAAGGAAGAACTACTCCCTCCTCATCATGGGAATCAGAAATGGTGATGAATATGGCGATGGAGATCGATGAAGATGGCTCCGGGGGCACTTTCCTGTCCCGGCAGGGTGCCGGAACAGAGACTTTCTGTCCCCCGAATCTCCCCTTCGGGGGCGGCGGTGCTACAGAGGTTTTCGTGGATTTCTTCTAGATTCCTTAGGGTTTTTGGGTTGGAGGCTTCTTATAGTTGCAGGAATCAAGGTCGGTGGGTGTCCAAGGGCCCACATCCCCTGTGGGCGCCTCCAGGGCTTGCCCGCACCTAGGGGGTGCGGCCACCTTGTGGCCCCCCTCCGGCTCTGCTTCGTGGTTCCGTGTTGCTCAGGGAAAATAATGACTTTGGCTTTTGTCCCGTCTAATTCCGAGAATATTGATTTTCTGCCTTTCTGGAACCAAAAACAGAAGAAAATAGGCAACTGGCACTGTGGCAACTTGTTAATAGGTTAGTTCCAGAAAAGATATAAATACACCTCAAAGTATAGACAAAGCAAAGTAGATACAAAACAAGCATGGAGCATCAAAAATTATAGATACGTTTCCGACGTATCAGGCGGAGGAAGTGGTTTTACATCCGCGATGTCAAGCTGGAAGATCAGCATTACGGGCTTGCTCCCTTCGGCTCCACCCAGAAGATCACCCGAAAGTGTTCATGGTCGAACGACATTTTGGAGGGTGAGTCTGAATAAGTGGAGAAGCTCTACAAGCGGGTGGAGGCTCTTCAGCTGGTGCCAAGAAAAGAGGTCAACGGTGTTGACATAATGCGCACCTTCCTCAAATGTCGGGTGCAGCCGCTCCAAGCGAGGGCGCACCCGATGTTTTTGTATGATGGTGCCAGCGACCCAACAAGGGTGTTGCCGGACGAGATGTCTTTGGCTAACCTTGATAGGGCGCTTCAGCCTCTGCTGAAGAACAAAGCCGACGAGGAACTCCCGGGGAAGTCCTTGACTCCTCCTTTCACCGGCTAGAAAGCAGTCCCTCAGGTGAAACCTATAGTTGCACGTAACGCTTTTTGAGTGCTTGTTTCTTGCTATTAATACTTATATCATTTCGTCTTTTGTCTTCAATTTGCAGGGCTACAAGGTAGCAGGAATGATGCCCCCTCTACCTGAGAGGTACTCGGCTGCGCTAGACAATGAGGAGGCACAGTCTGATTCCAAGCTCCCCCTGCATAGTCGCCTTCCATGGAATCCCCCGAGCCGAGAGAAGGGTGGACTCGAAAGAGGTCCTGGAGCGAAACTTCGGATGGGGCGACGCAGCCAACACCGAAGGGTCCCTCCTTACTTGAGCACCACAACAGGTATGAGGGTGCGACTTCCTCCCCCATCGCGATTGTGCCTTTTTGGGCGATATCCCCATAGCCGCCGGTGGAGAAGAAGAAGAAGAAGAAGAAGAAGAAGAAGAAGAAGAAGAAGAAGAAGAAAGAGGATCTTGTCTTCAACCTGTCAGACATACCATCGTAAGTTTCTCTGGTTGAGTCTTGTTATTTTTTTTGATATGCTAAGTATTAGCTTGTTGTTGATTTGCTTCCTCGTAAGTGCTAGTAGAAATCATTCGGAGGAGTCCCTCGATGAGGATCCCGGAGAAATGTTCGCGGAATCAAAGCCTGCCTCTTCGTTTCCCAAGATGGTGGCCAACTCCGATGATGAACATTCGAGCTCCCTGCGACAAGGGGCTCGTGCGCTCATCACTCAGAAGATGCAAATAGAACCTTCGGAGTCCACAGCTGACCACATAAGTCCTTTCCTTCTTTTGCGCGGGTGATCCCTTGAGCCCTTTATTCATCAGGTGTGTTGATTTCTTCGCAGCCCTTTGTCCATGACGCTAATCGCCTGATCCAGCAACGCCTTTTTCTGGAAGGCAACCTCAAGCAGCTCCAAGGTGCGGGTTTTTTCTTGTTTGATTGCAAGTGCTTGTCATAATATTTTCTTGTGTTCATCTTTTATTGCCCAATGTTGTAGATGACAACAACGATGCCCTCCACAAGCTGAACTCTCTCGAAAAGAGTCTCGGCCAAGCAGAGAAGAAGGCAAAGGATGCTGTAGAGGCCCTCTAGCGTCAGCAAAAGGAGGCCGAAGACCGTGAGCAGCAGCTCACGGCCGTCGCAGCGACACAGGAGAAAGACATGGCGACCAAGCTTATGGATGCTGCCAAAGCGATATCTGGTAAGTCACCTTGTTCTTCCTTTGATGTTACATACTTCAGGTGCAATTCCTTGTTTCTCATCCGAAAGGTTTTCCGTTTCTCTTTTACAGATGCATCTGGTGTTACGTTTGATCGTGACACCCTGGAGCACAGTGATCCACTAGCGGATGCTGTTGTAGCAATCAAAGATCGTTGCACCTCTGCCATGGAGTCGCTCGACAAGGCCAAAAAGGTGCTCTCCTGCTTCTACAAGGATATCAACCCGAAGGTGTTGCCCTTGAGGACGTCGACTCCCTTGCGAACTCCTTGGAGGATGATGCTCCAGCGAAGTACAAGCGGACGTAGAAGGGGGTCGGCGCGGCGATGGGGTTGGCGGTGGCGATGGCGTCCGACGCTCAGCTGGATCTATAGCTGGTCACGTCCAGGATGCCAACAGCGGCAGATGGCACTGAGGTAGCGTTTGCCTCCTATGCCTCCCGCTGCAAGCATTTTGGGCCTAAGATGATAGATCTTCTGTCCAACTACTCGCTGGAGGAGGAGCGGGTGGCTAAGTCTAGGCAGTCTAGATTCGAAGCTGCTCCTGGTGCTGACGCTTAGGTCCTTCTGCTTTGTTTATCTTTTGCATGTGTAATGCCTTTGGGCTGAACAAGTGTCACTTTGCCACGTAGTTGCTTTATTTGTGTATATATGAATGCATCTTTTGACTGTTGTCAAATGTTGTGTTTTTGATGTTTGCTTGTGAACCCTTAGGGTCCTTCGAGTGCGGGTCCAATGATTGCATCTTCTCCTGCACCTGGCACTCGTCTATCATTGAGCAAGTCATCACAGTTGCCGATTTTGCGTGATCGCGTCCGAAGCTTGGAGAAGGACATCCTCGGCATCCATGGTCATGCGGATGTGTGGAAGTCCAAGGCTGAGCGAGCTATTGATAGGGAAGAGTTTCTGCTTGAAGAATTTCGGCAGGTTGGCGAGTAGATCCAATGTAAGTCATCTTGACCCGTTGTCCCTTCGAGTGTGCCAGTCGTTTATGTCAGCTCACCCACTGTTCTTGTGTAATTGTGAATCTTCTTCCGAAGGAAGAGAAAGAGCGTGTTGCAATTCGAATGAATTGCTTGACGCAACAAGAGCTGGAGGTCGGCGGCTTCTTCTAGATGGACCGCGACTGAGCGATTGTCCTTGCAACTGTGCAAGATCATGTCCATCAGGTACTTCGGGTGCTGAAGCATGCAAGGTCGTCACTCGTAGCGATCTAGGCCACCATGTTCCTCCTAGACTCTGCACCTTCCAGCTTTCTGGGCCTTCTTGGAAAGTTTCGGGATGCAGTTCACATGGAGGAGCTGGTGCGCCATCAACTAGTGGAGGGCATGAAGGCGACCCTGTCTCTTGTTCGACTGCATCGCCGCAATGTCAATCTTGCGGAGATAGCGGCTGGGACACCTCCTCCTCCAGATGGTATGGAGTGGGATATGCGTCCGCACTACGCGGCGATGGCGCAATACGCTGAAGAAATTGTAGATGTGTTTGAGGAGCGGACGAACGTTCTGCTCCAGCATGGTTGAGTCCTGTAAATGATAAGACAAGGAAATGTAAAATCTATATATTTTTGAGTGGGCTTGTAATGCCCTTGTAAAGTTTTAATGGATTGGCATGTAGTGCATTTTTTACTTTAGACTGTGCATGTCCTTTTCGTTAGCCTCACGTGGTCATCTATTCAGGTTATATGCGTTTTTGTCAATCGACGAGGTCATATGGTGAGGCGTAGCCCCCGAGCATGTTTGAGCAAGAAAAATATAAGGGAAAAAATTTTGGGCCAAGGAACTTAGCTTTTATTCATCGTAATGTAGGAGGCACATTGTTTGGCTGAATCGCCTTACTGAAAGTAAAAGATAACTAGGGGTAGAAGCATCGTAGTCTTGCGACATTTCAGGGGTTGGAGTATTCGACTCCTGACTTGACGTCCTTGAGGCGGTAGGCGCCGCCTAGGATTACTTCGGTGACGATGTAGGGTCCTTCCCAAGGTGACTCGAGCTTTAGGTGCCCTTCCTGCTTGAGTTGCAGAACGAGGTCTCCTTCGATGAAGGACCTTGGACGCAGCCGACGGTTGTGGTAGTTATGGAGGCTCTGCCGATACACCTCTGAACGAGCCGCGGCGATGTCGTGTGCTTCATCCAGTGTGTCGACGGCGTCTTCGAGTGTGGCCGATGATTCGGCGTCATTGTAGGCGACGACCTATGGGGCCTTGTAGAGTACCTCAGCAGGCAGCATAGCTTCGGCTCTGTGCACCATGAAGAAAGGAATGTAGCCAGTTGAGCTGTTTGGTATTGTGCGTAGGCTCCAAAGAATGGAGAGTAGCTCATCCTCCCAGGCTCCCGCAAGCCTTTCGAGTGGGCGTAGTAGACGATTCTTGATGCCATTGTCGATGAGGCCATTGGCCTTTTCGACCTGTCCGTTGGTCTGCGGATGCGCCACAGAGGCGTAGGACAGGTTGATTCCGAGGTTTTCGCAGAAGCCTTGGAACTCTTCGAGATGAATTTTGAGTCGTTGTCCGTTATGATTCTATGAGGTACTCCAAACCTATAGACAGTGGACTCGAAAAACTTGACGGCGGTGGCGCCTCTTTGATTAGTAATAGGCATGGCCTTGATCCACTTCGAGAGTTTGTCGACAACTACCAGGAGGAAGACATGCCCTCCTGGCTAGGACTTTGGTAGTTTGTCGATCATGTCGAGCCCCCATTGGGCGAAAGGCCATGCCAGCGGTATGGGCTGCAGCTCCGATCCAGGCGCGTGTGGCTTGTCTGCATACCGCTGATAGGTGTTGCACCTCTGTACTATCTCCTTGGCGTCGTTCATTGCGATTGACCAGTAGAAGCCAGCTCGCAGAGCTTTGGAATCCCGAGCGCGGTTGCCTGCATGGTGGCCGCAGATGCCCTCATGGATGTCTAGGAGGATGCTTTTGTCGTCGCTATTGGTAATGCATCATTGGAGTACACCCGAAATGTTGTGCTTGTACAACTCTCCATTGATGATGGTGAAGGCCTTTGATCAGCGAGATATGCACCGGGCATCTATTGGGGCCTCAGGAAGCTTCTTGCTTATCAGGTAGCGGAGGTACGGTTGGGTCCATGTTTGCTCAACCGAAATGACCCACATAAGGCTTACCAGCTTGACCTCCATGTCAAGCTTTTCGAGTCCTTCTTGTCCTTCAGGTGGCGCAGCCCCCGAGTGTTCTGCCACTTAGGTTGTGCCCTTTGGGTACATAGATTTGTTCGAGGAACACACCTGGTGGCACTGGGGCGCAAGTGGAGCCAATGTTGGCGAGCTTGTCGGCCTCTTCTTTTCTTTCCCTGCCAACATGCCGAAGTTTTCAGCTGTCGAAGTCCCCTTTGAGTGAGTTGTAGAGCGCACGGTATGCGATCATGTTGGCACTATGGGCGTCGCACTCATTCATTGTCTGTTGGACGACAAGGTTGGAGTCACCATAGATGATGAGGCGTGTGGCGCCGCACACCTTGGACATCCTCATTCCATGTATGAGTGCCTCGTATTCGGCCTCATTGTTGGATGCGCAGAACTTCATCCGAAGTACGTATCTTATCTTGTCCCCTTAAGGGGACATTAATATTACGTCGGCTCCTGCTCCAGCTTCGTGCTTAGAGTCGTCGAAGTGCATTGTCCAGGATTGCGACATGTCCGAAATGTCTGGCAGTTGGAGTTCCATCCAGTGGAAGAGGAAATCAGGGAGCACCTGAGACTTGATGGCAATGCGCCGCTCGTAGATGATGTCTCGAGGAGACAGCTCAATGCCTCACAAGGCTACTCGCCCCGTAGCTTCGGGGTTATTCAGGATGTTCGACAGCGGGGCGTCATTGACGACCACGATCTGATGATCCTGGAAGTAGTGGCTCAACCGACGCGCCATCATGAATACGCCGTAGGCGAGCTTCTGGTAGTGGGGATACCGTTGTTTTGTTGGGGTCAATACCTCGCTGAGGT
Organism: Avena sativa; assembly: GCA_916181665.1. Lineage (NCBI taxonomy): Eukaryota > Viridiplantae > Streptophyta > Magnoliopsida > Poales > Poaceae > Avena > Avena sativa. The sequence goes on along the minus strand of OV702283.1, from coordinate 144,782,296 downwards.
AGTAGATTGGGCGTTGGACCCCGTGGGTCTTGCTGTCTTCGGGTCGTTCGACCATGAGTATTGTGCTGACCACCTGATGCGTGGCTGCTATGTATAGCAGCAAAGGCTCCCTCTCCTTCGGCGTGACCAGGACGGGTGATGTTGAGAGCAGGCGTTTGAGGTCCTCAAATGCATCATCTGCTTCGGCCGTCCACTCAAATTTGTCGGCCTTGCGCAGCAGCTGATAAAAGGGGAGGGCCTTCTCACCCATGCCACTGATGAACCTGCTGAGGGATGCAATTCGTCCAACCAGCTGCTGGACCCCCCTGAGGTTCTTGGGCTTCTCCATGGCTACTATAGCCCTGATTTATTCGGGTTTGCCTTGATGCCACGCTGAGAGATGAAGTACCCGAGTATCTGGAAAGACGGGACACCGAAAGCGCACTTGTCTAGATTCAGCTTGATATTGTAACGGTCAAGGTTGTCGAATGTTCCACGGAGGTCATCGATGAGCGTCCTGGCCTCCTTAGTCTTGATCACTATGTCGTCGACATAGACCTAAACATTGCGACCAATCGGGTTCTTTAGACATGCTTGCATGCATCTCTGGTAAGTGGCGCCTGCATTCTTCAGCCCGAAGGGCATTGTGTTGTGGCAGAACACCTCGAATGGCATGATGAACGCCGTTTTCTCCTGATCTTTGGCCTTCAGCCGAATTTGTTTGTAGCCTGAGTAGGCGTCGAGCAAGGAGAGTTTCTCGCATCCGGCGGTGGAGTCGATGATTTGATCGATCCGTGGGAGAGGAAAGTGGTCCTTGGGACAATGCTTGTTAAGCAATGTGAAGTCCACACACATCCGCAGGATGTCCGTGTCCTTCTTGGGGACCAGCATGGGGTTAGCCAGAAACTCGGTTTCCTTGATCTCCCTGATAAAGTTGGCATCAAGGAGTCTGTTGACTTCGATGCCGATGGCTTTAGCTCTTGGCTCAGACAATCGATGCATCGACTGCTTAACTGGCTTCGCATCTAGAAACACATTTAGTGTGTGCTCGGTGAATTCCCTGGGAACTCCTAGCATGTCCGCAAGACACCAGGCAAAAATTTCCCAGCGCTCATGGAGGAATTCGATAAGCGTGCTTTCCTATGCGGGGCTCGGGTCGTTGGCGATCAGCGCCGTCTTGGAGGCGTCCGTCGGATGGACCTGCACCTTCTTAGTGTTGACTGTGGAGTCAAACAACATAGCAAGGGTGTTTTGCCTGGTCACTGGGGGTGCCCCGTTGTCTGTGACCTCCTTGAGTCTTGTGAGCTCCTCCTGCATGCCAAATGACTGGGAGATTATGTTGAAGTCCCTGTCGCAGCTGACTGATCTGGTGAAGCTTCTTGGGACGATGATGACAGCGTTGGGTCATGGCATCTTCAGTAGCAGGTACACCTAGTGCGGTACCACCAGGAATCTTGCGAATGCCACTCACCCTAGGATGGCGTGGTACTATGATAGCCAGTCCACCACTTCGAACTCCAGCCGCTCAAGCCTAAAGTTTTTAGGCTTGCCAAAGATGACGTCGAGCCATATTTTGTCCAGGGGATATATGCCCTTCCCTAGGACGATGTCGTGGAACATCGTGTATGATGGATCTAGGATGCATAGCGGGATCCGCATGTCTGCAAGTGTGCTGGCGAACATCAGGTTGATGTCGCTGCCGCCATCCATGAAGATGCGACTCGTTTCGAACCCTCCGATCTAGGACTCGAGCACCAGGGCAGAGTGTCATGGGCAAGGAATCTGGCGCGGGTGATCCGAACGGTCGAACGTGATGCAGGACTCCGAGCCGCTGAGGTACTCAGGTATGGCTAGTGGAGAGGTCACGGCTAGGTTTACTTGGTGGGTGATCTTCTTCTACACCCTGTTAGTTGGGCGCCCCTTCTATATCATCATAGATCCTATCGGTAGTTGTTATCCATCTGCACCATTATTCGGCACTGGTGCAGCCGTAGGTTGTGAGGGTCCTCCGGGTGGTGGTGGTGGAGCCCCATGAGCTACGACTCCTAGAGTCGGTGCGAATCTTGGGTTCACCGCCTGGCGTCACATCTGGGTGAGGCCCTCGCTGAGTTTCTGGAACTCTTGGCGGTCCTTAAGCATGTGGTTGGACTTCTTCTTACCATCCTGCTTATCGATGTAGAAGTGGATGGTGCAAGGACCTGATAGCTTGTTGTATGCTGAAGGCTCGTCATCGTGGTTGCGACGTTGCCACGTTTGGGTGGGGCGCTGTCGTGGTTTCCGACACGTACGCCATAGGGGTATCCCAACGGCGAGTTTAGAGACGTGGGGGGAAGACGGAGAGTGTCTGGGTCGGCTTGACACAGTTTACCCAGGTTCAGATCTCACGATGGTGGCGAGATCCTACTCCTGCTATAAATCACGATAATGGCAATACGCCGAGTTACAGGGATTGGGGGTTCGCTGTGTGCGGGTAGTGCTATGCACTTGTTGTTATCTTGTGTTCTTCCCTAAAGGCTCCCGTAGGCCGGCTTATAAGGATGCCAGGACCTAGGGTTACAAGGAGAGTCCCAGCCGGATACGGTTACAGAGTCCTAGACTAACACTAACTAGTCTTCGTGTCCTCCAAGGCTCCGGCTTCCATCTAAGATGGTGGCACGTCGCCTTCCATCTCCAGGCTGGACCTCCGTCTTGTCTACCAGCAACTAAGCCGTTCGGTTATGCCATAGGCCTAACCACCAATTGTGGGCCACCCGGGCTTGCCGGTATGAGACTATGCCGTAGGTATACCTATTTGGTATATCCACAACACTAGCCCCCGGAGTTCTTCAAGATTCTCGCGTTCCTCCGTCTATCTTTGAGCGTAAGCATCACGTCGTCTTCAACTTGTAGGCATGCTTCGCGAAGAATCTTGGAGAGCTCCCATATCATATTCTCATCCGACTAAGACTAGCCAGAGAGTTGCTTGTATGCTTCTACGAACGAATCCAAGGCGGAGAACTCTCTAACGAATCGTTAGTGATTCTTCCAAGCTCTAGGAACATCTTCAATATCATCATCCATGCGGGATGTTATGTAAGCCAGAAAAAATCACGGCTACTAGTCCATAGTCGTAAAGGCTGCCAAACTGCCGACTTAGAGCCTGCAAAGTCACGGACATAAGAGCTTGCCGAATTAAGGTCTTAGAACCTCTCAAGTCACGGACGTTTAGGCCATCGAGCCGTGTAACCCAGCGAAACTTCCGTGAAGGCAAAGTTGATGTTGAGCCCCAGGATTTCGCTAGCCGGATTTTTCACCATCTTGAAAGTTTCTTGACATAACCATATGTAGCCCCCGATCATTGAGTCGGCTTCGTCGAAGGCGGCTTGATGCTCAAAAGAACATGTATAGTTGTACATCAAACGATTGTAGCCCTCGAGCGTCAAGTCGGAGTTTCAAAAGAAAATTGTCTTGGTGCTCTCATAGTAGCTTTAGTAAAAATGTCAATAGTGTAGCCCCCGAGCGTCAAGTCAGAAATTATTTCGGCTTGGTGCTCTAGAGAGAACTTTACCATATCTTGGAGATCAAAGTACTGTATCCCCGAGGTTTGTTCCTGCTTGGACGCAAGGCGGGACAAAGCTCCTGAGTTAGAGATGTCAAGCCCCCAAGCGTCGATCGGACTTCCTCAAAGGCGTCTCAAGTCTTGGTTTACAACTGCGATTGCAGCCCCCAGGTGTCAAGCCTAGTAAAAATCCGGCTCAAAACACCTTAATTCCGAGGAACGTGGCAATATCCAAGCGTTATGTACCTGAAACATAAACATAACAAATACAAATGTATTAAATGGTTACTTTAATCGTGTCCAACAAACAAATGTAAGGCGGAACAAACATAGCCTTTAAACAAATGCTTTAAAGCTGAAACAATGCAGCAGTTGAACACATAAAACTATTTAGGAGGAAAAAAACACAACTATTTGAATAGTTTATGTAAAATTTTGTTTAAGCAAGTGCTGGCTTATCCATTATTCTTGGTTTTATGCTTTACCTTTCGTGAGACGGAAGATTCGCAGCATAGAACCATGTCCTTGGGTGATGATGCCTAATGGCACCGTCCAGAACCCAAGGCCAAAACGCCGCCTTTGAGTACCGAGAAGTCACTACTCCAAAATCCACATAAAAACAACAGAAAATGTGTATCCAGAAAACTTAAGCTAACGCCCGAAGGCGGGTATTTTGCATGGTACTGGGGCCTTAAAACGGCAAGCTAGTAAAAAGTTTGTACTTACGAGCGCAAGGCAAATCGTGAAAAAAGGCATGACCAAAACGAAAGCGGTAAAAGACTCAGGATATGAGTGAACCAATCTTAATCTCATGATCATAAATAATTAAAATAAAATATAAATAGATACTTAGCTGTTTGAGCGAAGTTGGTGTTGTTCGTGGTAAAGACGAATTCATCCGTGATGAAGACAGGACAAATCAGTCCACGATGAAACAATCTGGTGTAAAGTTGTAATAGTACGCGACCCTCAAAAATTCCAAACATAGCAATGTGAACCATCCATGAATCCGGCCGACCGCGAGGTGAGTCCGGAAGATCGGCGCAACACTCTAACACGGAGATGAATCACGAAGCCGGTCTCACACGGGAAATCATTGGATGTTTGCATCGCCGGAATCCTGATCGGAAAACATGGCCTCGCCAGGAAATTCACGTACGCAAGGTCCTTGTCTTCCCATGTAGATAAAATTAAATCACGCTTGGGATTCGTGTTATCTTTTCTACACATAGGGATGTCCAAGCTCCTCAACCAACCATGACAGCTATCCAGCCGTAACCAATCTGACACCCAAACAACCGAACACGGCAACTTTAAAGACATCGCACGGGTTTAATTTGTTGTCGACTCTGATCCGGCAGCACGTCATGACGGAGAAAAACATAAATTTAATGTCGACCCGCGAGTACACATGCACTCAAAACAAGATCGAAGAAGAGGTTGATGAAGACTTCCGTGATGCCGCCGATTTAGCCACATGCTCGAGAGGAGAGATGATAAATCCTCCGAAAGTCTCAAGAGAGATGACAAAGTCGGTGCGTCGACAGAGATGCGATTTTGTCTGTCTTCGAAGATGGCAAAGGATCCCGCCTGGATCTGTGCTGTAAGCGCCTCTTACCCTACGGTGGGCGCCAACTGTCGTGGTTTTGTTGACACGTATGCCATAGGGGTATCCGAACAGCGACTTTAGAGATGTGGGGGGAAGACGGAGAGCGTCCGGGTCGGCTTGACACAGTTTACCCAGTTTCAGATCTCACGACGGTGGCGAGATCCTACTCCTTCTATAAATCACTATAATGGCAATACGCCGAGTTACAGGGATTGGGGTTTGCTGTGTACGGGTAGTGCTATGAACTTGTTGTTATCTTGTGTTCTGCCCTAAAGGCTCCCGTAGGCCGGCTTATAAGGACGCCAGGACCTAGGGTTACAAGGAGAGTCTCAGCCGGATACGGTTACAGAGTCCTAGACTAACACTAACTAGTCTTCATGTCCTCCAAGGCTCTGGCTTCCATCTAAGACGGTGGCACGTCGCCTTCCATCTCCAGGCTGGACCTCCGTCTTGTCTACCAGCAACTGAGGCGCCTGGTTATGCCATAGGCCTAACCACCAACTGTGGGCCACCCGGGCTTGCCGGTATGAGACTATACCGTAGGTATACCTATTTGGTATATCCACAACAGGCGCCCATCGTCGCGGTAGTTACTGTCGCGGTATCCTTTGTTGCGGTTGTCATCATTGCGGCGATCAGCGTAGCCACCCACAACCATATCGACTTCCTCGCAATCGTCGTAGACGTGCGATCTCCTTTTTCCGTGGCGGTCGTGTTTGCGGCCGTAGTCATCCTCATCATCCGAGGGAGCACGGTTGACGGCGTCTGCACCATCTGCCCAACGATTAGCAATGTCCATCAGGTGGTCGAGAGTTTTGGGCTTGACGCGGCCGAGCTCCTCCTTGAACTCACGGCGCCTGACGCCGTCCTTGAAGGCATCGATTGCACTCTCCTCAAAGATATTTGCGGTTGAGTTCTTGATGATGGACCAGCGTAGTATGTACGAGCGGATGGACTCATTTGACCGCTAGCAGCAGGCTCGTAACTCTTCAACTGAGGTTGGCCTCTTGCTAGTGCCCTTGAAGTTGCGGATGAAGTTGTACGCCTGGTCTTCCCAGCTGCGGATGGGGCCGGAGGGGAGGCTGCTGAGCCAAACCTGGTTGCGCCTGTCAGCTGCAGCTGAAGGCACTGCATGGCAGTGTTTTTGTTTCCGCCATGGAGCTTGACTGATGATAGGTGATCGTCGAGCCATGTATTTGGCTCCGGTGAGCCGTCGAACTTTGGGTTGTCCGAAGGGACCTTGAAGTTTTTGGCATCCTTGACTGCCGAACGGACCTGCCGAAGCATCTGGCACCACACAACTCTCCATCGTCCTCTTCGAACTCAGTTGAGCATGCGTGCTTAGCGAGTGATTTGTCGATCTTGCGATGTGTGAGATCACTACGAGCATCGTAGTTGCTGCTCCCGCGCCATGGGATCCGGCAGCGTCGAGGCAGGTCATGCTCTTCCTCCTTGAATGAGGGTGTGCGGCTTCGAGTGAACCTCACCGCGGCCTTTTTCTTTGGCTATGCGGGTGTTTTGTCGTGAATCGCAGCTCCGATGAGTCCGAGCCCCGCGAGCGCAGACTTATGGATCGCGTTCTTCGGGTCTCCTGCCGGTGGAGGGTTGGACGCGAGGTAGGTGGTAGCCGCCATGATCGTGGCTTGTGGCGTTTTAGGCATGATGTTGCCTTGTGAGTCCATCATCATGAAGGACGTGTTGAGTGCCTTGGTGACCTCGCGCCATGTGGCGGGGTCCATGCGCTCTAGGCGAGAGGTGTCATTGCCATGTGAAGAGGAGCCACCTACGGTGAAGAGCGCAGCTCGCCGCATGCTTGATTCTTCAGCTGCCCGCTTGCGTTTTTAGAGGTCACCTTGTAGCTTGACCTGTCAATTGTGCTCCTCGATCAGGAGCCAGTGATAGGCCATCATCATGTCGCGAGAGGCATCAATAGGTAAGATCTTATTGCCTCGAACAGCTTCGCGTGCAGCCTCTCAGCCCTCGTCATTGAGGTGCATTTCGTTGTGGACGCGATTTACGCCCTCAGTGCCTCGAGATGCCCTAGTCCCGTTGGGATTTTGCGGGTTCACCCTATTTCCTCCGTTCTCGACCTGAGGGTTGGAAGGTGATTGAGAGTGTGATCTAGCGGTGGATTGGCTCCATTGTTGACGTGGATGATGGTGCACAGGTAGCGCTCACGAAAATGGTCGCTGCTCCCGCAGCTTTCAGATCCAGAACTGTAGGTTCCTTCATCCGAAGGGGGATCGCACAGATCGGAGTTGCAGTTGCTGCTGTCATCTGAATTGCCTGTCAGCAACGACATGCATGGGGCGTCGATGGGTGGGACCCATGAAGCCGGCCTTATTGATGGAAGTGGCACCCTCTCTGGGAGGCAGTGGGTGCCGGTCTGCCCCACCTGGAAGCAGAAGCTCCTGAACAACAACTCGATTCCGTCGCCTACGGACTCGAAATCTTTGCGGGTGGCCGGCGAGTGGGCGGTGAAGTCGAAAGTGCCGAAGAGAAGGTGATTCTCCGTCGCCAAGGAATCGTAGATTGCTCCGGATGTGACCGTCACGACCGCGCGATCAGCGTCCCCAGTTCCCACAGACGGCGCCAATTGACGAGGTTTTGACTCGTCAATGCCCATTGTTATGGACTTGGGTTTTGGAGAAGATGGGGATGCTGGAAGTCGCGAAACGATTAATAGCAAGCAACACGGGGACACGAGGTTTACCCAGGTTCAGGCCCCCGGAGGGAAAACCCTACTCATGCTTGTCTGTTCTTGATTACGATGGAACCGAAGGTTACAAGGGTGCGCAGATGCGATCTGGCATGAGGTATGTGTATGGGGTGAAGAGATCCTTCTTGTCGTGCCCTCCTGGACCTTATATAGATAGGACAGGTCCCGGGGTAGGTCGAGTCGGTTACAGATTTAGGGTTGAACCCTTTGAAATTCTATCTACAGCTAGTCGTGTCCTTCAAGGAGTCGAACCTGTCATGGGCTTGGGCCACCCGAAATCTTATTGGACATCAAGTCTTCACGTGGGTCTTCCCTAGGCTGGACCGGGTATAGCAATGTTGTGGACCCGTAGGGTATATCCATGTCAACCGGAGAGATGGGAAAACAACGCGCCCGCCCACTCGACCGCACCAATGTTGGGAATATGCCCTAGAGGCAATCATGTATGATGAGTTTTCCCATTGTATTCATAAAGTTATTAAGTAGTCCTTGTATAAACATCTGATGTGTATCATTGAATATGTGATTCAGTTGTGGAACTATGCATTCATGTTGTTTGTACTAAATATCCTTGGTCATTGAGGTTGTGCTGGACACACAACTTAGACCAATGTGAAAGTTGGCTTGATGACTCGGTTCCACTTGTCATGGGCATGGAGATGCTATTCCAACTTACACAGATTCGGCTAAAGAGTTTAGCGAGTCGGATTGACCCATATTGAGGTACAACGAACTAGTTGTCATTTGTATATCTCAATCAATGTAATCCTTAGACCTGAGGTTGTTGCATAGTCCGAGTTGAGGATCACCGACTTAGGTTCTGTCAAACGCTGATCCGTAACTGGGCAGTTATAAAGGTAGGGTTCGGGTCGACTGAGAATCAAGCTGCGTGATGTGAATAACCAAGATGGGATTTTGCCCCTCCACTTGGAGAGATATTCTCTGGGCCCTCTCGTGAGATATGATTCGGAAAGCATGGCCATGCACGACTCGGTTAAGTGTTAACCGAGGCGATCGGCTAAGAGTTAGTCGGGTGAATCACTTATCTCGGATCGAGAAGAGAGTCGGACTATTTAAGGGATGACATATATTCGCCTATAGTCTGACAAGGTATATCGTGAGGCAAAAGGGACTCAGACGTAAGTCGCATTGGAAAGGCAAGTCGTCATGACTCTTTGGTACTTGGGAATCGGCAAGTTCTGCTAGGAGCCGATGCCGATTGATCGATTTTGAGTCAGACTCTAATCGTGTCCAAGTAACCATGAGCCTGCGGGGTCACACACTTAAGAGCAGGAGCAAGTTCGGATTGGATCCGAATCTGTAATCTGGTTGGGTTGGACCTAAATCGGATTAGGACTGAGTTAGTGAGTTGGACTCACGGTGACTAATGTTATATGGGCTTTAGTGAATGGGTCGCGCGAGCCGATCCCACGTTCACTCCCTATATATAGTGGAGCACCGTAACCCAGAAAGGTTAATCGTTGTTCGGTTAGGTCATTCCATGTGTTGGAAACCCTAGCTCCCTAGCAGTTCGCCGCCGGCGCTCCTCCTTGTACGTGTGGATACCAGCAGAGGTGCTGTGCGATCAGCACCAGGACGATCGGATCGTGAGGACTGCACTGCATCAACTGACGCGCTTCATCAGTAATCCGTAACCGCGCGTCTAGTGGTAAACTTCGTGGCCTTCTACCTCAGCTAGATCTTGGGATCACCACGTTAGAGGAAAAAGTTTTGTTTTATCTCTGCGTGGCCCAACAGTCTTCACGTGGGTCTTCCCTAGGCTGGACCGGGTATAGCAATGTTGTGGACCCGTAGGGTATATCCATGTCAACCGGAGAGATGGGAAAACAACGCGCCCGCCCACTCGACCGCACCAATGCGAAGCGTAAACCCGTCTCCTCCCCAGAAGAAGGTTGTTGAACACTTGATCCTCTCTTTTGTTATGCATTTGATTACTATCAAAAGTACTTTGTTGCTTGTTGTACTGCATTCTTTCTCATATACTCGATCATTACTAAAGTTTGGTAGAGCGTACCTTACCATCGTTATGAAGCTCCTCTGACATCTGTGGAATTTCTCCTAAAATGATTCTTGTTGGGGCGTAAAGGTCACAGATCACAGCTGGTATTTGTCAACTCTAGATGAGGTTCTGAGCCGAATTAGTATATCATGCTCCTTGTTTAAAGTATAACTAGGCGGGCATCGAGTGCCCTTCATCTACTAAGAAATCAGTTTGATTCTATTTGTTCAGTTTTTTATTTAAAACCTTACGCCGTGCAAGTTATGTTATCAATATTATAGTCAAGCCTATAGATTGGTCGATTGTATTGAAACTTTGTGTGGTTTCTTCTCACTCAGGGTGCCATATGGTTAGACCAGGGGAAGTAATTTATTATACTAGAGTTGTGATGGGATTAATTGTTTTTCTAGCTATCAAATGTTGCAAGTACTCCTAAATAATTTGCTCTGTTGCACACGATTCCATGATAAATCTCAAAACCTATTTGCTTCCAATGCAGGAAACGGAGTCAGAACAAGGTCTCAGACTCTACTTAATCTAGTTGAAAGTGACAACCAGGCCAAAAAAGACAATAATGCAGAACACTGGCATAAAAAGTTTCGTCCTAATCCCGCACCAGTGGGTCCAGTTGCACTAGCGTCCTACGAATAAAAAATACACATCCCACAGCCACCAGTAGCCTCCGGTTACCTAGCAACAATTGGCAGCAAAACCAGTTTCAACAACAACTTCTTAGCAACGAACTGGTAATGATCTTCCAACGATCTTTAGTACTGACAGAGACATATACTCCCTTGCAAATGAGCATGACACCAAATTGATATTTTGATGTAAATTTTTTAGTTGCACCAAGACGAAGATTAAAAAGGGGCCCGCCGATGGGAAAAACTCTTGAACAGATGCTTGAAACAACTAAATCAAGACTTCTGGTCACATCTATAGCATGATCGAGACGATCACTAGATCCACATGAATCTGCTTATATAGCATCGATCACAGGAGTTTTTGTGAGGAATGATATTCCCATCTTGCCTTCATGGAAACACCACCGAAATACCCATGAGCATTTCGAGGGTTTACTAAATAAGTTACATGTAATTCATCTATCTCTTGGACATACTCTGTTGCTTTGTCCATTTTTTCTTAGCTTGTCATTTGTTATATATGCTACTCATTGTTTTATACAGAAATTTTTCATGTTCGATGAGAATAGCGAGGATGTAAAGGTTGTTCTCAAAAGCATATTCTCCGCATGTTTGCACTAGCAGCGCCATAGGCTAAAGAAGCAACACTCCTCTGGCAAGTGTTTTTAGGATGTTACAAGAATGTCTCATGTGGATCACATGAATGGCGATCAGTGGGGTGATCTTCTCCACCACTGGCTTGATATAAATAATGAGGTATGCTTTCAGAAGATTGTGAGACTAGATCGCATTGTCAATTCCTATTTATGCATGTGTCTTACAAGTCTCCTTTTTTGTAGGCTATCGCTCAAAGGAACTGTTCTAGCCGTAATAAAGTACGAGTACTAAGTCATACAGGATCCCCTAGCATAATTGGGCACCTCTACCAATTGGTAAGGACTTGTTGTTTTATACTGGTATTAATATGTAATTGATGTTGTGCAATCTGTATGCATCTTATCTTTTCATCCTCTGTTTCGACCATGTGATGCAATTTATTTTCGCTTGTTCAAATGTAGAAAAATTCTAATGGTGATCCAAAAAGACAGTTGACTCTGCTGGAGAAATCCGAGGGATGCCACACGAATAGATACGGTGTCATTATAAAGAAAGTTATTGTAAGTCTTCTCTGTGTTTTATGATGTTGCACTTGCAGTGATTTGTATGTATATACGTTGATATTCAACCTTGCTTGGACTGCTTCTCAGTTTTGTTTTCACTTACCTTCATGATTTGCAACTAAAGTCAGTTTTAGTTTTGAATTGTACAAACTTGTCATATCTACACCTCACAGTGTGTACACACGAAGCCACATTTTTAGTCCTATTAGTAAATAAAAAAACATCCACGGCAAAATGATCTTTTTACTGAAGTGTATAAGATGCGGTATCAGCATTGCCAGTTATAGAAGTTCATGCACATGTTAGACTTGTATGCATGTTTCTCTGTAGTAACTTCACTTCTCTTACACATGTCTATCAACTGAACTTTTCAGGCTGACTTGAAAAAGGAGCTGGCAAATTGTGGTGACCCAGCATACCACTTCATGTGTAGTACACTATAGTCATTGACATGACATCCACAGAACACCGTTTCATAAATATCACATCCCTCAGAGTGGCACAACAGAAACAATTCGGGTCCATATTACAAACATACACACGTTATTATTATTACAATACTAGAAGTTCAAGACTTCAAGAGATTCAACTTACAAACCAAAATATAAAGTGTTTTAGCGGAAGTTGAAAGTAATAACTCCATTCCAGAGTTGAGCTCAACAACTTATTATATAAGGTTCATGCTGCTCGGCTCAATTGATTACTAATAACTAAGGCAACTAATCTGACTCGTTGCCGTCCACTCCATATCTGATCTCGTAGTTCACCCCTTCAACACCTCCTGACAGGTCAGGCTCCTCATAGAAGACATCATCTTGACATTCTGCTGCATACATTGGGGTATCTTCTGGATCCTCAGAGTCTAAGCAAGGGATCAAAGGAAAGGGTGAGTAACAGCATTACCCAGCAAGTTCATTATATGCAAGGCGGGAAGTTTGATGCTCTACCTACCACCTCGGACTATAAGTCCTTAGCACTATGCAATTTTCGTGAATCTTTCTTCAAAGATTGATTTTATTGCAAAAATCTATGACCATCAGCCTTCACAGGTTTACCAGAACTTTCATGGAGTTCCTTTCCTTCCGCGTTCGTAGCTCCTTCCCGGAACAGGGAGTAACAAATTACAGTTTTTACACTCTACTGAGGTGCGTTACTTTATCCATGAGAGATCAACTCCTTGTTGCACAACCGGGCGTACTTTCCCGTCCACAATTCCTTGATGTGGGGCCTAGTAGGTGATCCAAGCCAATCACTGCCCCCTTCACGACCCCGCATGCCTCCTTGGTGTACACCATGCCCACCCATTGAATTACGACAATGGTTTGTACAGACCGTTAGATGCCAGAACTATCGTGGGACGATGAGGGTTCCCACCCATATGTTGCATATCCTCTATGAATTACCAATTAAATGCACGCTACGAGGATAACAGCCACGACCTGCACATCCGGCTACATGCAAGAGGAATAAGATACAGCTGACTACTCCGTCCCATTCCAAATCTCATGGTCAACGCGTAATATACGGCTCTAGAATCACTGATGTTAGGGGTTGTTAAATTCCTAGATGATTATCACCGTTGCAAATAGAAACCTAAGTTCTATTGCTCCATTATATCATCACTTAGGATGATATCAACAATTTATTTATTTGAGAAAATGATATTTTCTTTCCTTGAAACATAGATGATAACACACAATTTGCAAATACTTTGATAAAGACTCTTCAAAGGACATGAGCAAGTGATGAAATTGCCTTGTGATTGCAAGGTAGTGAAGTCGGATGCTTGCACTGGACCTTGAGCTTCTATGTCTACAAATCATCATTATTGCCCGGTAAGGACAATATTTAAAGAAGCAAAATGAATATGCATAGTAATCCAATGCATTATTTATTATTTATCTTCTTTGTGTGTTTTACCCAATATTTTAGTTTCTGGAATTTCCTTAAATAATAAATAAATTTATTTTAAAGAATAACTTTTTAATATTCTATAAATATTACATACACTATTTTTATAATGTAATATATTATTAATAAAGTAAAATCGAAAGGTTTTATTTATTATTAGGAACTCTTGTATTTATTTGTTTAATAATTCCTTTTTAAGAATTTGTATTTGAATAAAATTTCTTTTCGTAACTTTAAATATTTATTTAGTATTTTTCTAAAATACTACAATAATAAAATATAATAAAAGTGATTTTTATTTATTTTTATTTTCTTTCTTAAATTTTATAAAATTACAGAAGGAATATATTATAAAATTCTTGACTAAAAATTATATATGGAAAAATTATCTCTTAATTTATCTAAATAGGTTGGATTATTATGAATCTAAAAATATTTTATTTGCAATTTTCAGACTTTTATTATATTCCCTAAAATTTTATTCAATTATAGGGGTATTTTGGTCTTTATTTATTAAAGTTTTCTTTCAAATTTTTAGGCTAACCCCTTGGGCTTATTGGGCCAAACAGGCCCAAATGGCTTGACAAAAAGATTTCCCCGAAGGGCTCTAGCCCTATCGGCCCACTCACTCTATCTCTCTCTCTCTCTCTCTCTCTCTCTCTCGACCTTACCTCTTCTTCTCCTTGACCCCGTGGTCGCTGGCGTTGCCGCCGTGCGATGCCGGATGCTGTGGTCCTCCTTGGCCGCTGTCGTGGTGCAGGGCGAGGTTGTCGACCTCGCTCCTTCGTCTGCTCCATCTTGATTTGATTCTGGGGCCCTCCTGTGACCAGGTTAGCCCCGTCTCGAACCATAGGTTCTGGGGTGGTGTTGTTAACGCCGCCGCCGATGCTCCTGTGGTGACGTGCGGTGCTCGTGCGCCCTCGTGTGCTGCTGTGGCCGCCGCCGTGGAGGGTGCGGGTTTCAGCGCCCTCTAGGTGCTCCCCGTGCCGCCACGAGCTCGTCGGCCCCTCTACTTCCTCTTCAATTCTCCAGCGAGGACCACAGGTGAGTTATTTCATTGTGATCACTCATGCCTCTAGCTACTTCGAATATCTCAGTGTAACTAGTGGTTAATCTTTACTAGGTTTGTACTGGTTCTAGGGTTCATCCCTGGTTCTAGGGTTCATCCCTGTGTATTCTTGTATGATAATGCTTTGATCAAGCAGTGATGCCTAGTATGACTTGTGCTCACTGTAATTTAAGGCTTACTGTCATGATTTGATTGTCTAATGCCACTATGAATCTAATTTTAGTGGTTAGATGATGTTGCCTCTAACTGGTGATTAAGTTGGTTAACCTGATGGCATAATTGTGAAATTTGTTGGTTGAGATTGATGCTTAATGTGATCACTTGCTGTCATTATTTTGATACTGACAGTAACACTATCAGTGGTTGTTCATTGCATCAGTGGATGTCGCCTTGTATGTTTATCAGTAAACTAAACTTAATTAATAGAATATAATGATACTTTGAAGATAGATGGATATATTAGATGATCTCTGAGTGTAATCACCAGGAGTGTAATCTTAGAATGGTACACAAGTTGATTCTACTTACTGGCTTTACTATGGTCAGTACTTGAGATTGGATAGATGCCTAAAATCAAGTTGAAAGCTTCTATTGATATCTTTGCCTATGATGTTGGTTTGAGGCTCTAGGAACTAGATTCCTATATTGTTGTCCCTTTGAAATATGCTAAATTATCATGGTTGCTCACTGGATCTTGGATCCAAGTTGGTTAAAATGTTTGGTTTGTTTGTAGCTTATGAAATCTGAGGTGCTAATCTTTTGAGAGATGTGCCCAGATTTTTATATGAACAAATGATGAAATTTATAAGTTGTTTTTGGTATCCCCAAATCTATGATGCTGGTCTGAGATCTTGGTGGATTTGGTGTAGTTTACTACTGGTCTTTATATTTCAAATCCTCTAGGATAGGTTCACCCCACATGGGTGATCACTGAGAGGTTAACTCTGAAACATTACATGCTTTTCTATCTGGATAAAATGAACAGATCTTGTGAATGTTTTGTGATACTCACCACAACAATTGATGATTGGTGATGGTTGTTGATTGATCTGTGGCTTGATCTTGTTGTTTATGTTGCTAGCTCGATCCTATCCTTCACCTCCTGGTGATGTTCCTGTTTCCCCTGGTTCTTGTGCTTGGCCTTGATCAGCCCTGCACCTCCTATCTCCTGTGAGCTTGACCTTGCTATCCACCAGATCCTCCCCCTCCTTATGTCACCATCTGGTGATGCTAGGTTGATCTGGTGTGTGGTTTTGGCTGGTGGTTTGCTTAGCTTAGTGCAGCTGAGTGTTCTTGGTGTGGTGTGAGGAATGCAAAGATGCACTAGTGGCTGCCCACGGTTGTGCTTGGTCCTTTTACTTGGTTGAGTTATTGTGGTTGTGTCAGCAACACACCCCACGCAATTTGGTGTTTGAGTTGCATGTGTGTCTGTTGCATAGTTGTGGATGAGATTAGTGAGGTGTCTCACCCTTTGATCTTTTACTATTAACCTGCCTGGTGAACTTGCCCCTTTTTACTTGTTGTGATCATTTGACTTATGGCTTATTTATTATGAAAGATCAAATTATTTCATATTGGTGAAACTTGCCCCTAAATGATTTACTCAATGATGTAAATTTGAGCAGTGCAACTCACTCCTCTCTACTAAGAGTAAAATTAATAACTTAACTTTCTTTTTCCTTTTTGTTTGTTCTATATTTTGTTGGTACAAGATTTGAAAATTAAGGATTTAGTAAAGGTTTACTTTTAGACAGATAAATTCCTTTGTAATTTTTGTTTTATTCTTTTGTAAGAAATGTGTAATAGCTTATTAATACATACATATTTATCTTTTTGTAATTTCCTTTCTGTAATGATTCTTTATTGTCTCAATGATTTTATCTTTGTAACTTATTCATGGAATAAAGATAAGGAATAAAATATTCATTTCTTAATTGGCTTTCTTATTTAGAGTTTCTATTTCTATAAATTATTTATTGATTGAATAAGATTACTAAATCATTTTAGAATTCATTTAAAATACCAATTCCTAACTTTAAAATATAAACTCAAATTTCAAATTTGAATTCAAATTCTTCTCCCCCAAAACACACTAATTCATAAAGATCATGTCAAAATTTATAACGATCACCCTCCAAAGCTATTCCTACACTTAGAGAGTGAAAGAAACTCTGATCACTTTAAGTTTTTATTTGGAGAAAAATTTACCCACATTTTACAGATGAATGCATGCATATGCACAAATTCCTAAATCTACCCTTCGTTGGTTCCTAAATGCTGGGATGTTGCACAAATCCTGAAAAAGCTTGTTCGGTAAAAACTCCAAAAGAATGTGTGGATTTCGTTTGCAAGGTACTACAACGCGGTGGTAAAGCCAAGAACATGTTGCTGTGTAATTCGGGTTCGGAGCGAGCTCATCACAGTCCAAATTCAAGTACAAGTCCAACTCCAAGGCCATTTCTTTGCATATTCAAGTTCTAGAGGAACAACTCCAAGCTGAACGATCTTTATCATCTGCCCTAAGTGTATATAATGACCTTTTGAAGGCCAAATCAGAAGAAGTTGCAACCCACCTGGAGCACAACATAGAAATTAACGAGATAGTCATGAAGATGCTCAATATTCAGGGTTGAACACTAACAGCTCAGGACAGTCCCTTTATTGTGAAATGGAACCTGATGCTAAAAGTACTTTGTTGCTGCATTAGTCTACACTTGGGCAGTGCCGGCTCTGACCCATGGCCACCATGTGCAACGGCCTAGGGCCCATGCATGTAGTGGGGGCCCATGATTGTAGCATCCTTTTATTCCCCGGTTGAGCCACCGTTTTGTTCTGGGCTGAAATGTTTTGCAACGGGAGAGCAAACATGTGGGATTCATAATCTGACAACCATTAGTTTTCAGCTATTCTGCCTATTTCTTCCACTGCCCGTCCGCATGATGCATGTACTCTCTAGACTAGAGATTGATATTTCCTACGGAGTACCGGGTATCGATCAACCGAACTGGGAATCCATCTACGCCTCGCTCTGCTCCCCATGCCCCTACCCAATAACTGGTATGTTCAGTTGTCGCTTATTAGAGATTTAGTGTTTCTAGTTTAATATACTTCATCGGTCCAAAATTAAGTGATCTAGATTTGTCTAGATTTATCTATATATAGACGAATTTTAGTGTATAGATACATATGAACTAGACAAGTTTCAAGTAACATTTTCCGACCGGATGAAGTATAATTGCAAGGTATGAATACAGAAGATCACGTAAGAGAGAAAGATAAAACTTGTTAGGAGTAGTATGTTTTGGCTTTCACTGCTCATCCGGTTATTACGTTTGGATGAAGGATTTTAGGCTACTAATCCCCTGTTTGTTGCTTTCTTGGTGTATAACTATTTATATTTTTGGAAGTATGTCATGTTCACTCCTCCACCTCCCACCTCATATGTATGCCTAATTTTTTTTGATTTAGCTTATTTGAGCTCAATTCATCATCAAAAGTCTTCCCTAACAACACACAAAAACATGATACAGTTATGTACTTTAACCGATTACCAGAAATATCATCTCACTATTTTTTAGAGATAATAAATAAGAAGACGAGGTAGGGATTATAATATGCATTCCGCATTTAGTATCATTCTGACGGTGCAAGATAGAGGTCGCTGGAACATTTAATTATAATGTCCTTTGAAGTTTTAGTCAAAGTTACCATATACTGAATCAATTTCACGTGAAATTGCTGCTTCACATGGTTGTATGTATAAAATTCAACCAACAACAAATGACCAATACTATTTTCATACTGATACATTTTAAAATTTTAAACTTGTTTTTTACTGAAAGTCTAAACGTGCAAAGCACGTGAAGTTTACTAGTATGTACTAGTATGATACTTGCAGTACCTTATATTACAAGTGTCGTTGTCCTGGATCATTGATCATATTCTGAAAACAATGTCTTACCATTATTGCACACCATATTCATAAGCGTCATGTGATAAATGGAACTACATTTTTGAATCGGAGCTCAACATTTTCTTTCGCGTCTGATTGGATTCATGAACAGATGGAGTATGACCCTAAAAAAGACCTTATATAATTTTTCTTTTTCATTACTTGGATTAGTCATATTAAAATTCGTAGTCGAGCGGCGAATCCCGTCCCCCCCCCCCCACACACACACCCGTGGTAATATATTTCAATCAGAGGAATAAAAGGCTACTTTGAGCAATGGGGATTGTGAAGTTGTTGGATTGAGTGATGGGGTTCGCTCATTATTTTTTTTAGTAGGACTATTGCCAAATTCAAAATCATAATCCAGCATCGAAACCTACAGCCCAAACAAAAACTAATTGTAATGGGAGTCAACATTATTTTTTCTATACGAATATGGTTGTTATTGATGATCAGTTGATGTGACAATTTTTTCTATTCTTAAACATAGGGAGTACCATTTTCTCTCCTAATATTATTTACACGCTAGCCAAAATCAAAATCTCAGTTGAGCGGCAAAATTTACCGTGCATGCACTCCTGTTTGAATCGGAGGTAGAGTATCCAATGTTGTGCACTTGTGCGTAATTAATATAATGGATGATCAAATGACGTGACTCTCGGCCTTCATTTCCTGACCAACTAGCATACTAGTACAGAGTACTAGTCTACAACTACCTTCTTTTCATTGATTCTCCAAAAAAAACTATTTTTTCTATTATTACTTGGACGCTAGGAACAAAATTTAAAATCATAATCGAGCGACAAATTCCCCACCGACTCAGATGCGCCATTCCGTGCCCCTCCCTTTCAAAAAATTCGACGCAACATCTTCCCCTATTATTATTAGATAGACGCCAGTCAAATTCAAAATCTCGATCGAGCGGCAAAATCACCCACCGACCTTCCCGCCCTCTGTTTCAAAACTTTAAGCCAAAATCTTTCACTGGGAGTACCATTTTTCTATTATTATTAAAATAGAAGATGAGCGCTAGCCAAATTCAAAATCTCAATCGAGCGGCAATATCACACATTGACCATGAAGCATTTCGCGTTCCTCTGTTTCAAAAACTTTTGGCTGTAAAATTCCCATTCTACCCTTTGTTTAGACGATAAATGGGTATTCTAAAGTCGGTAGCTTGGGGGCACGATCGTAATTTGTTTTATGTCCACCTCTATGGTCCCTATTCGTGCAGTTTTTCCCGCTGGCCGTCCCAAAAATCCCAAGCTCCTTTGTCCCCTCCACAACCATCGCGTGCACCAGCCGATGGCAATTTCACGGCGTCCTGAGCCACTTGAGTTGCGGTCTCATGCACCGCCGCGGAGCCGCTTCACCGACACCCACCCCACCGGATCTAGTTCACCGGGCTTCTGTGCCACGGCAGCGGAGCTACGGTCTTGTTCACCATATCGATGGCATCATCGATCTCCCAAGCTCTGCTTCCCCGCAGTCGAATGCTACCCAATCGTACCGGAGACGCCTCACTAGTGTCCACCGGATAGGATCTAGTTCAATAAGTTCCATGTCCACCACTCCAGACCAACTGCATGGGCGTTGTCATTCACTTCACCGGATCTACCTCAGTGACACTCTCGTCCACCGCGCCGGATCTGCCTCAGCGTCGCTCTCGTCTGCCACACTCAAGCCGGCATCGACCGCCCAAGATATGCTTCCTCGACCGCCCAAGATCTACTTAGCTGCAACCGCAGCACCCTCGGTGACCTGCACATCACCCGCACGGTACCAACGATGCTTAGACGCCTCTCCGACCGAGGTAACCTAATCTCCAACTCAATTTTGTTTTTTCGGCAGTATAGCAGGTTAAACCTAATCTCCAGCTCGTGAACCCATTGGTAAGGTCCGAGTGGATGTGTTATTCGGCACAAGGGATAACTGCAGAGCAGAAAACTTAGAGTTTGAGGTGGTGGATCTAGAAAGTTGCTATCATGCTTTACTCGGCCGGCCAGCATTGGCCAAATTCATGGGCAGTTGTCATGTAAGTTATCTGAAAATGAAGCTACCCGGACTACAAGGAGTAATAACAGTGGCAGGGGGTTACAAGAAGTCAATGGAATGTGCTTCAGCCGGGTCAAATTTGGCCGAATCATTGGTTATAGCAAGAGAAAAGAGAAGGATTCAAGAGGTAGCAACCCTCGCTCAGTCGGCACAGCTGAACATGCCGGCGCTAGCCAACCCGCATGGCAGTGTCTCTTTTCAGCCGACTAAAGAAACGAAGAAATTTCAGATCGATGAGCAATTCCTGGAGCGTACTGATACTATTGGTGCAGGCCTGGACGCTAAATAGGAAAGCGAGCTCACCAACTTCCTCCGTGAGAATCGGGACATATTTGCATGGTCAACTCAAGGTCTGCAAGGTGTTCCGAGGGAGCTGGCTGAGCACTCTTTGAACGTAAGGCCAGGAGCAAGGCCGGTGAAGCAACCTCTCCGCCGCTTCGCCGAAGACAGGAGAAAAATAATAGGAGATGAAATAGCTCGGCTCCTCGTGGCCGGGTTCATCATGGAGGTGCTGTATCCGGATTGGTTGTCGAATCCGGTGCTCGTAGAGAAGAAGAAAGATGATCCCAATATAGCCATTGTATGGCGAATGTGTATCGATTACACCAACCTGAACAAGGCATGTCCAAAAGATCCTTTTCCATTGCCTAGAATAGACCAAGTCATTGATTTGACCGCTGGTTGTGAGTTATTGTCATTTGTAGACGCGTATTCTGGTTTCCACCAGATACCGTTAAATCCGCCCGATCAAATAAATACCGCGTTTATTACCCCGTATGGGGCTTATTGCTATCGCACAATGCCATTCAGCCTGCGAAACGCATGAGCGACATATCAGAAGATGCATGCAAAAATGTCTACACGATCAGATAGGAAAAAATATACAAGTATATGTAGATGACGTGGTCATCAAAACCAAGGAAAGCAAAACGTTACTGGAAGATATACGGCAAACTTTCGCGAACCTGAGAAGGTTCCGAATGAAGCTTAATCCAGAAAAATGCACGTTTGGCGTGCCAGCAGGAAAATTACTCGGTTTTCTTGTATCTAGCCGAGGTATAGAGGCCAACCCAACAAAGATAAAGGCAGTAGAAAGAATGGAATTGCCAAGATGTTTAAATGACGTACAAAAATTCACGGGTTGTCTGGCCTCGCTTAGCCGGTTTGTATGTCGTCTAGGAGAGAAGGCGCTACCACTCTATCAGCTGATGAAGAAATCAGATAAATTCATTTGGACTCCACAAGCGGACACCACATTTCATGAGTTGAAAAAGATGTTGGTCACAGCACCAATTTTGGCTTCTCCATTATCAAAAGAGCCTATGTTACTCTATGTAGCGGCTACTAACAGAGTAGTGAGTGCTGTAGTCGTAGTGGAACGACTTGAAGATGGTAAGTCGGTTCAAAGGCCGGTGTATTATTTAAGTGAGGTGTTATCCACTTTAAAGCAGAATTACCCACATTATCAGAAGATGGCTTATGGGGTATATATGTCGGCAAAAAAGCTTAAACATTACTTCGAAGAGCACCCCATCAAAGTGATCTGTGAGGCGCCCATAGCCGACATATTGAGCAACAAAGACGCAAGTGGCCGAATAGCAAAATGGGCAATCGAGTTGTCACCATACGCTCCACAATTTGATAGGAGAGATGCAATCAAATCTCAGGCGGTCGCCGACTTTTTCGTGGACTGGGCCGAGGTGCAGTATGAGCCACCATTGCCAGACCCAAACTATTGGACTATGCATTTTGATGGTTCCAAACTAAGGAATGGTTTGGGGGCAGGAATAGTGTTAACCTCGCCTAAAAGAGACCAACTGAAGTATGTGCTACAAATACATTTTGCTGCATCCAACAACGTAGCCGAATATGAAGCACTAGTCCATGGATTGAAAGTAGCAAAAGAAATTGGCATACGCCGAATCTTGTGCTATGGCGACTCAGATCTGGTAGTACAGCAAGTCTCAGGCAGTTGGGACGCATTAGATGCTAATATGGCTTTATACAGATTTCACGTGCAAAAGATCCGTGGATACTTTGAAGGATGTGAATTTCACCACATACCTCGGGCAGAAAATGATGCCGCAGACATGTTGTCAAAACTAGGATCAACCCGGCAATCAATTCCTCCGGGTATTGCGCTGGAACACCTCAGGAAACCATCAATAATCCCATCACCAGAATCCGAATCTATCTTTATCCCGGCAAATTCAGCAGAAGATAACACGCCGATGGAAGTAGATCAGCAATATAACTCGGAACCCCCCAAGAGGAGGACAGCCAAAGTAAGCACAATCATGGGGAAAGCCGAGATAGGTATGTCGGCAGAAAACATGGAAATAGACAGTGAGGTCACACCAGAAAAAGTCACACCGCTATGGGCGCAACCCATATTCTCTTACCTAAAAGACTCGATGTTGCCGAGTAATGAGGTATTAGCTAGACAAACTGTAAGGAGAGCAAAAGCTTATACAATCATAAACAATGAGCTATATAAAAGAAGCGTCACAAGCGTGTTGCAGAAGTGTGTGAATTCGGCAGAAGGTCAGGAGATCCTCCTAGATATACACCAAGGAGAATGTGGGCACCATGCCTCATCTCGTGCCTTGGTAGCCAAAGCATTCAGGCATGGATTTTATTGGCCGACGGCATTAAAAGAAGCAAAAGAATTAGTTGAAAAATGCAATGGGTGTCAGAGATACGCAACCAAAATACACATGCCATCGGCCGAGTTAAAAACAATCCCCATCACTTGGCCATTTTCTGTATGGGGTTTAGATATGGTGGGACCATTTAAGCCGGCACGAGGAGGAATGACCCACATATTGGTTATGGTGGACAAGTTCACAAAATGGATTGAAGTGAAACCAATAAAAAATGCGATGGGTCCACAGCAGTGAAATTTCTCAAAGATATTATCTTAAGATATGGGTATCCGCACAGTATCATTACAGATAATGGCACAAACTTTGCAGAAGGAGCCTTCGCCAGATTTTGTAGAGAGAAACACATAAGACTAGATATTGCCTCTGTGGCTCACCCAGCATCTAATGGGCAAGTGGAAAGGTCTAATGGACTGGTGCTATCAGGAATGAAACCACGACTTGTCGAACCGTTGCAAAGGTCGGCAGGATGTTGGATTGAGGAACTCCCAGCCGTACTATGGAACCTCAGGACTACTCCGAATAGATCAACAGGTTATACACCATTCTTTCTGGTATACGGGGCAGAGGCCGTACTTCCAGCCGACATAATGCATGACTCGCCAAGAGTTACTCAGTATACAACCTCGGAGATAAACGAGATAGCTCGTCAAGATACTGTAGACCTGCTAGAAGAAGCCAGAGAACTGACACTATCACGATCAGCTATTTATCAGCAGAACCTGCGACGATATCACAGCAAGAAGGTGAATCCAAGGGTGTTCAAAGAAGGAGATTTAGTCCTCCGACTGGTGCAACGCACGGCCGGAATGCACAAGTTGTCACCTCCATGGGAGGGACCATTCATTGTGAGCAAAGCATTGCATAACGATGCCTATTATCTAATCGACGCTCAGCCCCCCAGAGGGAACAAGGCAGACAAAGATGGCGAAGAAACGAAGCGTCCATGGAATGTAGCTTTGCTTCGACCATTTTACTCGTAGCATTGTATCTCAAGGTCAAGAACCAATGATGTATTGAACCTCGGCACCCAGAGCAGTGACTCGGGGACTGCCATATGTTATTTCAAATTTCGTGTTATGTATTTGAACCTCGGCGCCCAAAGCAGTGACTCGGGGACTGCCATATGTTATTTCAATTTCGTATTATGTATTTGAACATCGGCGCCCAGAGCAGTGACTCGGGGACTGCCGTGTGTTATTTCAATATCATATTATATATCTGAACCTCGGCGCCCAGAGCAGTGACTCGGGGACTGCCATATGTTATTTCAATTTCGTATTATATATTTGAACCTCGGCGCCCAGAGCAGTGACTCACCCAGAGCAGTGACTCGGGGACTGTCGTCTATTTATTTCAATGTCATCTTATGTACTAAATCTCGGCACCCAGAGCAGCGACTCGGGGACTGCCATATATTATTTCCATTTTCATACTAAATATTCGAATCTCGGCATCCAAAGCAGCGACCCGGGGACTGCCATATGCTGCCCCAGTTTTATGTTGAGCACTACCCTGAGCAGCGCCTCAGTATTGGTCTTATATTATTTCTGAAATTTGGTTTACATATTGAAATTCGGCGCAATAAACAGTGATTCAGGGATTGCCATATATTGTTCCAAAGTGGTAGGCAACCTCTGTTCAGAAAAGATCAATATTATATGATATTCAGAGCTCACGCCTAGACTACTCGGCTAAACCACGAAAAAATGAAGGCAAGGATACATCTTAAAATCAGGAAATTCCGGGCCATCAAAGCAAGAACTCGGGCGAACACCCACTTAAACGAAATGATAGAAACTACAAGCGTATATGTCACAGCAGTACACGGCAAAAGAAGTTCAAATCATACAGAGAGCAGACAAATGTTTCGTGTACATCATACGCCCGGCATGCCAGGGATAAGAAATAACTTAAGCATTGTTCGCTGGAGAGGCAGCAACTTGGTCAGGCGCTGGGCACTCCGACGTAGGAGGAACTTCGACCGAGGTTGCTCGCCCTCCATAGACCCAGGTGGAACTTCAGCGGAAGCCCGAGGCTGCTCAGGAGCATCAGTCTGTGCAGTTGAATGACCAGTACCTTTGGAGGAGGACCGCGCATCGCCGTCACTGTCCGAGCTTGAACTGGAGCTGCCAGATGTGGCCGAGTCATCCTCACCCTCCCCTTGCTCAGCCGAATTGTTATCCGAGGCATCCTCAACTATGACCTCCTCATCCGGGTTTGGAAGAAAACTCGGCCCTTCATTCCAGGTATGCACGTCGGCATACTCAACGAGTTGGAAGGCACGAGCTTGCCGAAGAGCGATGAAAGTGGGATCTTCAACCCAACGAGAACCCGTGCGCAGATTTCTCAGGATATCAAGAGAGATGTCTTCGTACCATGACATGATGACAGTAAGGGCCATATCAGCGCCAGCGCGCCCGGCTGATTCCCTCCAGAGACTTAGTTGCCTCTCAGATGCCATCAGTCTTTTTACCAGCAATTCGACCTCGTTGATATCAGGAGTCCCAGAAGTGTTCGGCCAAAGAACGTGGTAAGCTCGAATAGCTGCTTGCACCAAATCCCGGCCCATAATCTTCATTGGACCAACTACAGCACCAACAGCAACCAGAAAATCCTCCATTGAATACTCCGAGTCAGCGGCAACAAGAACACCTCGGCACACACGAGCTGCAAGAACCGCTTTAGAACTCACAGGCTTGGCTTCGGGAAAATGATCTGCGCAAAACACGAACGTGTTAGGAGGCAGCAGGGACAAAAAAGAAAAATATAATTCGGCCGTGCTAAGAATCTTACGATGAATGTAACTCATCATTATCTGAAGGTCTTTGGACCAATCGATCTTTCTCTTCTCAAAACGAGCAAGTTCCTCGCTCAATCCCTGGGTTTTCAGTTCGGCAGCCTCGAGGAGTTCTTTATTCTTCTGCAGCTCCAAAGCTAGCCGATTCTTCTCCTCGGAAAATTCCTGGTCGACCTTTTCTAGTTCGGATTTCTGAGAGAGCTTAAGGGTGTCCACCTCAGCTCGCAGGCGAGCTATTTCATCATCTTTTTCTTGTAGCTGCGCCGAATGAATAGCGCCTTGTTCTAAAAAATGCAGCATTACGTCAGGCATGGGCGTGCAATCTTGGTGGGACGCTGCAAAGGTTTGCAACTCGGCTTTACCAAGGCCAAACGCAATAAAGAATCTTAGCACACACGTTAAAAGGGAAAAGGTGTAAGATAAAAGGGAAACTAACCTTCCAAGCTCTTGACTTTCTTCTCAAGAAGAATGTTGAGGTTATTAATATTACCTGTTCACCAAAAAAGTGAGCCGGCATCTCGCGGACAAATCAATAAGAACGTCGAGAATAACAAAAAGGAACTATCAACTTACTAGCCTTTTTTACTACAGGAAGGATTTTCTCATACTTCTCTTCCAGTTTGCGGTGCGAAAAAAGCAACCTCTGAAATTCGGCAGTCCGCCGGTCATGTGCAACCTGAGCAATGGAGCAAAACGATAAATGGATATTCAAAGCTAAATCAGATCCGAGTCAAGTAAAACTTAACTCGGATCTAGGTGGCCGGATATTCAAAGCTAAATCAGATGCGAGTCAAGCAAAACTTAACTCGGATCTAAGTGGATGGATATTCGAAGCTAAATCAGATCCGAATCAAGCAAAACTTAACTCGGATCTAAGTGGCTGGATATTCGAAGCTAAATCAGATCCGAATCAAGAAAAACTTAACTCGGATCTAGGTGGCTGGATATTCAAAGCTAAATCAGATCTTGAGTCAAGCAAAACTTAACTCGGATCTAGGTGGCCGGATATTCGAACCCTAGAAATGAAGTTAAATTAAGTAAA
Organism: Avena sativa; assembly: GCA_916181665.1. NCBI lineage: Eukaryota > Viridiplantae > Streptophyta > Magnoliopsida > Poales > Poaceae > Avena > Avena sativa. The sequence goes on along the minus strand of OV702283.1, from coordinate 144,755,135 downwards.
ACATCATTAAACTTCCAAGCATATAACAAGTTATTTCCTTGCAAGTTTCGGGGACTAGAGCATATAGTAACATCTGGGGAACTAATCTAAACTCCGCAAAATAGCAATTACCTCATTCATCTTGTTAGTGTCAAGGATGAACTTGGCGGCTTGATCGACCGCTGATGTCGGAAAGCTGAAAGGGCAGATTGATGGGATTACCCTCAAACTGATCAGCGGCATTCCAATTATTGGCATACTCCACCAGCGAGCCGAGGCTGTTCCCACTAGCTGTCCGAGTTAAGACCTTACCCCGGACATGTTGTGTAACCACTGCAGCCGCAGGGCTCTTATGAAGAGCAAGCTGGGTGCTGGCAGCCGAGGCAATGGAGGCTTTGGTAGGCGCAGTTCCCTTGCGTAGCATGTCGGCAATACTCAGCTGAGAAGAGCCGACAAGACCTTTCTGGGAAGAAGCCTTGGTGGCAACAGCTTTTCTCGCCTTAGAAGAGGCATCAGCAGGAAGCGATACCTCGGTGATGGGGACGGTGTATTCAGGAGCAGCAGGAGTCACGGTCGCAGAAGGCGCCGAGATAACGACCTCTTCGGCCGGGGCTGGAGTGGCTGTAGAAACTGCTGCGGCAGATAGAGGCTCAGTAGCGGCGCTGGGACCCACAGAAGGGGCAACGGGTTCGATGAAAGTCTCGGAGGGCCGATTGGAATCAATGTCGACAAAAGCAGTTTCAGGAACGTCGCGACGAGGAGGCGACGGGTTCGGAGCTGGAGGAGAGGCAGCACGAGCAGGACTGGGAATCCTAGTATCATCGACGGGCGGAGGAGACGGCTGCCGAATCGGGCGGCTAGTCATGCTAGGACCGCCGGCTTAATAGAAAGCAGAGCACTGCAAAAATAAGAAAGAAAAAAGAGTGTCGGTATGAAAAACAGAAAGAGAGAAACAAGAAATATGAGCAAAAGGAACTTACCCGGCGACCCCAGGCATAGTCTTGCGCCTGGGAGGATTCGGAGCGGATTTCTTCGTTCGTTTCTTGGGGACTGCCTCTGAGGCACTAGCAGGAGCCCCGCGTTTCCCCGAGGTAACAGGGGGTCGAGAAGCAATAGGCTCGGCGTCGTGAACCTGACTGGCCGGATTAGCTGGGAAAGTAGAAGCCGGAAATGCATAAGAAATAGGCATTGCGGCAACTATCTCAAGAACTTGGACCTCGTCCGAATCACCTTCCTCCTCGTGCGCCGAGGTCTTGCCACGAGCTCGAGCCGGGGCAGGGTCCGACTTAGGGACGAACTCTTCCGAGTCTGGCTCACCAGTATCCGGGGTTCTCCGGTCCGCAGGCCACGGAAGCAACAAAACTTCGGCATCCTCATTCTTCTGCTCTGCGAACCTCTGCAAGACGGGGAAAAAGAACGTTAGCGGAATCCGTGACGAAAACAATGGAATAGCAGAACGTTATTGATTAAGCTTACTTCGGGAGGCGGACGATCGCGGGTGAACGGTTTCAATCCCCAAGCCCAATCCTCAGGCATCTCCGTCTTAAAGATAGCTCGGACACGCTTATAGATAAGGTAATTGTTCAGCTCCACGGTTGAGACTCGGTTAGGGTCAAGAGGACCGCTCATGTAGCACAGTTTATGAGTCCGCTTCTGGAATGGGCAGATTCGGCTACTGATAAAGGTAGCCATCAGGTCTTCGCCGCATAACCCGGCGCGGATCAGCTCTTTAAGCCGAATCTCAAAAGCCTCGGCCAAGGCATGACTCTTCCTCGGATTGTAAGTCCAATTCACCTTAGAAGGCAGACCAATTGAGAAGGCAGGAAGCCGAATCTTGTCCTCTGTCCCTCTGTTCTTGACGTAAAAGAAGGATTTGCGCCACTTCTTACATGACTCTAACCCGGTGACACGAGGAAATACGGATTTCCTCCGAGGTGTAATGGACGCTGCCCCACATTGAGTAAGTAATTTCTCGGAAGGGTGCAGAGACTTGTCAAGGACTACGTTAGAACGAATCTGGAAGAACTTCGACCAGACGTGCACGGACGGCCATAGGCCGAAGTATCCCTCCGAGGCGGAGATAAAAGCAGAGAGAGAAGCGATGGCATTCGCAGGAAGATGATGCGGCTGAAGGCCGAAGTAGTCGAGAAACTCTCTAGCAAAATCGCTAAGAGGGAGACCAAAGCCACGCGCGAAGTGCGACATAAAAACTACATATTCGCCCTCCCTAACATCCGGAGAGGACTCGCTGCCGGGTAAGCGACAGGAGACCTCGGCGGGAATCCTCCGAGTTCGGATAAGCCACTCAATCTCGCGGCGTGTAACAGAAGAACCTTTCCACGAGCCTCGCTCGGGCCTAGAGCCAGCGTCATCATCCTCTACCAGAGCACCACTAAAGGAGCTAGACATGGGTTCGCCGGAGAGATCGACGGAAGAAGAGCTGGCGGCGGAGGGAAGTTTAGAGCTACGAGGCCCCGTCGTGATTTTGCACGGGGGCGGCGGCGGAGGAGCAGAGGAACCGCCGCACGAATACAAGATCAAAATGGAGAAATCTAGGATAAAACCTAGGCAATGCGGCCGGAAAGAACTCATCGGCGACGGTGTCGAAGCTGGCAAGCGCAGGCGAGGCGGACGGAACGACACGGCGGAGTCCTCGCCGTCGGAAGTTCCGATGAACGCGCGGCGGCGGAGCTGCAAGAGGGCGCGGAAGCGAGAGGAAGAAGAAGGGCACAGGCGAACAAGAAGGGGAAAAGTGAATTCCCAGACGTCGCGCCCCTCTTTATAATCGAGCCACAAACAAGGTAGTGGGATCGTGGATGCAGCAGTTGACCGTGTAGATCGTGGGTGCGGCACGAACGCACGACGTTAAGTGGAACCGCACCAACCGCCACACAGCAGCGACGAAGGTTGCGATCCCCCAGGGAAACGGCACACGAGGCGTCGCAGCGCCGGCGCAGCAGGTACAGTGTTAACTGTAGCCTGTCAGTAAATACTGTAGAGGAACAAAAAACTAGAAGAACAATGATGGGCGTGACACGTAGGACAAGGCGTACGAGAGAAGGAACATGGGTACCTCGGACAAGAAAAAGATAACTCGGAAACAATACAGAAAAATGTGATGAAGCTGATACGACCCGGCCGAAGTTATCGGCAGGGCCACATCAGCTTCGGGGACTAATGTTGGGGGAGTGACCCCGGATAGGTTAAATACGGGGAAAGACGAAGGTACGATCCCCGTCTGGTTTCCGAGTTACAGTCTAAGTCGGCCGAATCCTGTAGAAGTCGGCCGACATATGGAGGCGAGAGGCCCGTATATGTATATTAAGACATTACCCGGCCGAGATATTACGTAAGTCGGCCGGGTTAGCCTGAGTTATCTTGATGCAGGAGAAGGACGATCCGAGCTAAGCAAGGAAGGAACGAATGATATGAAGCTTGCAGGAGAAGGAGAAGCCTGAAGTCAAACCCTAGCTACAAGCTGGAGTGAATCTGAGCAGAGCCAAGCGCTACGGACAAAGGCGCAGAGCGACAGAGAGGCAGGAGGAGGTCACGGAGGTGACAGTCCAGAAGACCGAGGCGCACGGGAGAGGCCCTCTGGAACCTTGCCGTCGTTAGAGGGGCGACAGGGAAAGGGGGGCGCCGAACTACTATATTGGGACAAGCATATTCCTCGAATATGCTTGCCACGTCAGCCCTAGAGGAACCCAGGGCTCTCCTTTATAAGGAGAGGCTTGGACTCAGAAGGGGGATCGACTGAGGTTAGAGCCGTTAGGCTGGAAAAGTTCTTCTCTTCTCCCTGTATACAGCTCAAGGAGCACTTGTAGCCCAAGGAAGAAGAAATAAAGATCTTTGCCTTGGTCTTCTGTGTGTAGAATCAACTACGTCTTCCCTCCCCAGATCCCTCTAGCATCTATTGGCCCCATACTTTAGCCTACCCATGGCATCTGCCGTGATACCACCACGACAGAACTTCATTTTTGTAATCTTGCTAGTACATACAAGTCATTGGGCATGCATGTTCTTTGTGCTACATACAAGGTCACTGGACATGTTTGTTTGCATTCGCTGCTCTACAAATTTCAAGTAATGCACATGTTTGTTATTTTGTCATGTACATGTTTTTAGCTACTTCCTACAACAGTAATTGCCTTCTATTGTGTATTTTTTGCAAAATGTAAAGTCACTAAAAAATATTACTGTGGATTCCCTGCTTCGTAGTTACTGAATCTATATGGTTCGTCCTGAGCTAAGTTCCTGCTATTATTTCCTCCCTGGCATCATTCTGCTATCCTGTAGTACCTATTTAAACTCATTTTACTAGTTCGATAATAATTTTGTTGTTGCTATCTGGATCTTTAAAAGATGCAACACTAACTATTTATTTTTTCTTTGCATAGAGCTCAAAAGCGAACACTAAACATGTTGATTTGCATAGCCTCTTCTACAGGTTCACAAACGCGATGTCATTGTTTCCTTATCCGGTGCTGGTTCATCCTAAGCAACGACATAACTATCCTCTAATGTGTACTTCATTCATGTAACATCCCAAAAATACTAAACTTGGATCATCAAACTCTAATCATCAAATTTAGGGTTAACAAAAACTTTTCTAAATAAAAATATGAAAGCATGCATGTGTGTATGCATCCCATTTTGAATTCTTTTGAATTGCCATGTTTGTGTGTTTCCTTGCTTGTAAAATGTTTCTTAGGTGAAATAAACATCATCTAAACTTTTCCCAAAGACAAATAAATCAAAACAAAGCTAAATAAGTGAATGGTCATTTTGACCAATTTAACTCCCATGCCTACTTGGGTTGTCTCAAACTTTCAGAACCTAACAGAAACTTTTCTGGATCTTTGCACCCCTTGATTGTACTCATAACAAAGTATCAAGGCCCACTTTGTGATCATCCAGAAACTTTCAAATGCATAGTTTAAATGACAATTCAAAATTGAATCTTTATCATATGGGAAGATCCCACTTTTTCAAAAACCACTCAAACAAGCTCAACTTTCAAAACCCAAGCATCTGCAGACTCACCAGCACCAATCTAGCACACCCACCAAAAATCTTTTCAAAATTCAAAACTTGAATTCATGCGGCCATTTCATCAAACACTTGGCAGACACAAATCAAACAAAATCAAAACACTATTGTGAGCAGTGATTCTTGCCTAATTGGTTCCCTATCTAGCTCACAACCAGCTCAGTAGATCATCTAGCAAGATTAACCAAGCACTAGCACCACTGTGAGCTTGGCATTGTCATCAATGGTGAGCAGGCCAAATGCATCCTTGTCACCCCCATGTCGAGAGCGAGCTAGGAGGAGAAACAAGCCTAGCCAGCATGTCTGGGAGCAAGCCAACACTCCACCGCCACTCCCTGTCCACCGCTCGAACCCTGCCAGCCACTGGACCACGTGCACAGACCATGCCAACCTCGCCAGCAACCATGCCGAGAGCACGCCCCGTGCGCCACGCTCGACCAACGCCCACAGACCGCGCGCCGCCCTCGCCGCGTGCATACCCGATCGCCACCATCCCAGGAACACGCCAGACATGCCCATTGCACAGCCCATGCCCCGTATCCACCGCTCGCCGTCGAAGACACCGCCTCTGCCGCGTAGAGCGTCGCGTGTTCCAGACCAAACCACACCGCCCCTACATGCGCATTAAAGCCATAGAGCATCGCCAGGAGACCACCAAGCGATCGCCACCACCGGCCATGCCTCTAGCAGCCTGTAGCCATGTCGCCACCGTCGCCCGCCCATGCCGTTCGGTCTCACCATCACGACTATAAATAGAGGCCTCCCCCGCTCAAATTCTTCACACCATTCCACTCCTCTCTCACCCAGAACCATCCCACCTCAGCCCCGGAGCAAGGCGAGCAGCGCATCGCCGGAATTGCGCCGGAGCAGGCCGCCTCTAGAAAAGAAGGGCGTCGTCGATTTCGTCCACCCCAGGAGCTGCCGCGACCACCTCTGAGTTTGCCGTCGTCGACTTTGTCGTTCGCCCGCCTCGCCGACCCTCGCCCGAACCCCGGTGAGCCCCCAGCAACCCCCACTGGCCGTGCTAGGTTTCTGTCTCGCCGACGTTGCTCAACGTCGACGATGACTCTCAGCCGTTGGATTAGAACCAGATCGAACGTCCCACATCGCCCCATACCGCTTCGCACCCCCTTGTCTCACTGACGCGGGGACAACCACTTATGCAGCCCGCGGGAGCGTTGTGCTTAGCAGGCCGGCCCGTTAACCTTTCCCGCGCAGCCCAGTTATTTGAATTTAACCTTTTCCATTTTATTTCAAACACACTTCTGTACCCAATTTCAAAAATCAACCCAGGTCGATTCAGTGAACCAAATTTAATGAAACCAATTTTCTTAGAAAGGTCTGGGAATGCTGAATCCAAGCCCATTGGATTCAAGTCATTTGGATCTATAGATCATCCACGGTAAAAATAACAAGGCAGAAGCTTTTCTGCATTCAAACATTTTTCAAATTAAAACCATAATAGCTTTTGAGTTGATTCCAACTCTCAAAAATCACATTTAACCATACCTTTTAGAATCTATAAAAATATATAGGTTTACTTACAAAAATAATGTTCAAGTAATAAAAGAATGCCCCATAGGCATTTCTAGCCACTTTAGTTAATTAAAATAAAAGGGTAAAACCTTATTAAATTGTGACACCACTTTAAATCACATTCCCATGGACTAAAATATGTGGTGATGACATGTGTCAACATGATCCCATGTTTTGGTTTGGAGAATATTAAATCTTAAGTAGTTTTTCAATGAGTATAAATTACTTTTCTAAAAATAAAAAAAATTAAATCAAGCCTTAATCTTGTAATGTTAGAGATGATGTTAGATCATCTATAGGACCCTTTTTGTGTGATGATTGCAAGTAGTTAAGTATTGTTTGGTGATTGTGTACATCGTATTTATTCATAGACGCTAGTACCGACCAAGGATACGAGGAGGAAGGAGGATTCTACGAAGAAGAAGCCGAGGAGAACTTCAACCACTGCTCTGCTCAAGGCAAGCTATTAACCTTGAAAGCTAACACTTGCAATTTAGCAAGCTTATACGGATATTGTGCAAGCCAATACCTACTTGTTACCATGTCAACTATATGCCTTAAACCACTTGATAAACCAATCCTAGTTTTACTTACAAGCTTCTTAATTTATTTCTTTATCAAAGCTCTTACTTAGAGTTTACTTAAGAGAATGGTAGATACTAGAAAGATATGTGAATGTTGCATAAGGAGCATAAAATTTGGCCTAAGCTAGATAATCTTGATGTCATCCTAAGTCATGAGATTGAACTTAGTTAGAACTCCACTAGTTTACCACCCCTCATTAGTGCTTACCCCCACTTGTAGATGCTAGTGCTAAGCATAAAACATGATCAACTTTAGATGGGAATACTTGGTGGAAAAATGGTTATGAAAACCTTGGAATTATGGATCATTCTATTGAAATGTTTTGGACATGTGTTTCCGAACAACTGATGATTTTGGTGATGAAAATGATGAGGCATGAGCCTTAGCCCTTTATAAAACTGATGGTTGTCTGGATACGATACCATTCCAATTTTATCGTACAACCACAATACCCGAAGATTGGGTAGGGCTTGACTGGAAACTTATATACCTTATTATTAGTTCCCTCACGGCCAAGGTCTGAGCTGAAGCTACCTTGTGAAGATTGTCCACCTGTGTAGTACCCAAGATGACCGTTGGTCATGGTTGGGAGGCCAAACTCACAGGAGAGGTGCTTATACTAGGGCGTGTAATTGAAAGGTTAGGGTTGATTATCCGCATACTGAGTATGGTGAATTCAGGATTTGTTCCTGACGGATGTATCGAATGTTGTGGTGAAAGTGTACAATCTCTGCAGAGTGTCAAACTATTCGAATAGCCGCATCCGCGGTTATGGACAGCTGGAGTGGCCATACTGTTCCCCGTTCAGACTTTTCAAAAATGACTTGTGAAATGAATTGAGACTTTGACTTGACCACAACAGGGTTGTGATATGAAATACAAGTTCCCACTTAGGTGTTATAAAACTTCAACTAGCATTCTTTGCTTCTGAACTTAGTAGAGGTAAATCTGGCTTAAAGAGTACTCATGGCTTTGTCCCTGGCTATTCCCATGGCCAGACTATGAAGAGGAGTACCTAGAGGATGGACCCCAGGAAGGTTACGACAACTAGGATCATCTCCCATCGTCAGCATTGCCTGTGACCCTGAAGATGGAGCTTCGCCTACGCTACCGTTATTATTATGTATTCCGCTGCTTGATGTTGTATTAAGAACTGGATCATGAGATCCCTATTTGTGTAAGAACTTATGTACGGTTTGTAATGGATGATGTACTATGGTATCCAATTCTGTTATGTCTCGCAAAAATGGTAATCCTTGGATTGCGATGTATGGCATAACAGGCATCTGGGATTAAAAATCCAGGTGTTGACAAGTTGGTATGAGAGCCATCCTGACCATAGGAGACCCTAGTTAGACTGGACGTTTGAATCAAAAACTTAGTTTCAAAACCAAAGAAAAAAATATTTACAAAAACTTATTCTCATTCTTATCCCTTTTATTCTTTCATGAAAATTCATGTTCCTCAAAAACTCTTGCAAAATACATAAAATTTTGACACACTTGATCACTCTACTAACTTAATCATCCTATATTCTTATAGATGGACGTGAAGTACAGCAAGTTTTATCAGTTGCGGAATGGAGGAGACCTTATCTTTGAGAGGGATTTGGACCAGCTTTCGGAACTTCTGGAGCGTCCGCACCCCGAGTTCTTCGGAGCTCAGCTCAATGATCAAGGAGGAGAAGATCTGCAGTGGCTAATTGTTGCAAGTCTCCGAGGAAAGATTGAACCTCCCACTGCGGAAGGAATTCAGTTTACCTTAAGAGAGAACAACTGGCTCGATAGACTTGCCAGGGCCATGTAGGAAGCTCTTTCCCGTCTGTGTGGGCAGAGCATCAATCAGATCAAGGGTACTCGCTTTGAGTTTTGCCCGAGGCGTGATGCAAATGGACAACCACTGGAAGCCCCATATCACCCCGAGCTGAAGACTCAATTGGACCACCTTAGCTTCATGATGTACGATCGTCAGCAGGAGTTGGACAACTGCCGTGACTACTGCAACCACAAGTCTGCCATCATCAAGACGAAGGATCAGACCATCGCCATGTTAGCAAAGGATCGCAAGTCTCGCCACCGTCAGCTCGACAAGAAGGAGCGCATTATTGCCCGTCTTCGCCACCGCATCTCATCTCTGGAGGAGACCATCCACGAGAGAGACATGCAGTTGGAGGAAAGGGAGAATGCCGGAGAACATCTTGGTGGAGACCCCTACTCCTATCTCAGTGATGATGATGATTTTCTGGAGGATCAGGCTATGGACTTCTTCACCGATGAAGATGATTTCGCCTTCATCGATGATGATGAGGATGATGAAGCCACAGATTCCGAGCAGTAGTAGAACTTGAGCACTAGCGTAGTGAGTAGTATTCGGTCCCACTGTATCGTAGTTTTCAGAATGGTTCTTAAAACCATCTGCCTTTCTTTGTTGTGGTGTGTGTTGTATCGTGTGCTATGAATGAATGAATGAATGAATGAATGAATGAATGAATGAATGAAAAAGCAAGTTGCTAGAAAAATCTGAGTCAAACTTTAAAAACTTTTCAAAGACCCAAAACCTTAGAAATTTCCCTCTTTTCGCACGATCTATATCAATCTTCAGATGCCACGTGGAGGAAGTGGTTCATCCCCGGACCCGATGTTGCAGATTCTGCAAATGTTGACTTCTGACCGCGAAGCTGAAAGAGTGGAACCAAGCCAACCTAGCCACCCTGCAACAGATAGCCCAGCTTGCCCACAACAACCAAGGCCACGGAAATCAGGACAACCATCGATCTAAGCTCAAGAATTTCCAGATACCAACCCACCTGTTTTCACTAAGTCGGAAGAACCCCTAGACGCCGATGATTGGCTGCAAACCATGGAAAATAACCTAGAAGTCGCTAGAGTGGAAGCCAACGAGAAAGTGTTGTTCGCCACCCATTATCTAGCTGGAGATGCCAGGGCATGGTGGAACAGTGTTCGCGCAATGACCGGAGGCCAGATGATGACCTGGGAGGAATTCAAGGTCAAGTTTAGCAGAACCCATGTGCCACCAGGTTTGATCAAGAGAATGAGAGACGAGTTCAGAGAGCTGAAGCAAGGAAGGATGAATGTAGTGGAATACCGTGACAAATTCTTGTCATTATCTAGGTATGCCCCGGATGAGATCGATACCGAAGCCAAGAAGAAAGAAAGATTCCTGAATGGTCTGCACGATGAGATGCAGACGGTATTAGTCAATATCCCCTTTGCTGATATTGAAGCCCTTGTCGACTCAGCTATCCAGATGGAAGGAAAGATCAACCAAGCCAATGAGAACCGCAGCATCGTATGATGCATCAGCCAGGAACCCATCAGACCCCAAAGTATCGCCCTAACCCATCTCCAGGATTTGCCCCAAGAACCAACAGACCCCCGATGAACCGTCTGACCTATCCCAACCGTGGAAACCCTAGGCCCGGAGGAAATCACCACAATCCCGGCAACTCTAGCAATTTCAACTGTGCCCCACCCAAGTTCAACAACAACAATGTTACCGCCAACACCAATACTGCCCCGAGAACTGGAAGCAATGTTGTGCATGTAGCAGCAAAGGACAAGTCACAAGTGACTTGTTATGACTGTGGAAATAAAGGCCACTATTCTAACGAGTGCCCCAACAAGAAGAATGTTGCAGCACCCAATGCCAACGCCCCAGCTCGGCAACAGCGTCGTGTTCAGCCAGGAAGAAGGTTTGCCCCAGGGAATTCGCTCAACCACAATGGCCGTCTTTTTCTCATGCATGTTGAAGAAGCTCAGGAAGCGCCAGACATCGTGCTGGTATGTTTTCTGTTAATTCAGTACTTACAAGAGTGTTTTTTGATTCTGGTGCATCGCACTCATTTGTCACCGAAGAATTTGCATGCACTAGTAAAATTCAACCAACCAAACTGAAGCATGTTATGATTGTTCAAATTCCCGGATCAACCACCAAGGCTAGGCAAATTTGCAAAGTAGTCCCTATCCGAATCCATCGCATAGATTTTTATGCTAATCTGATAGTACTCGGAACTAAAGGTTTGGAAGTAGTACTAGGAATGGATTGGATGTCCAAACATAAAGGATTGATTGACTGTGCCAAAAAAGCCATAACCATGACCAGTACAGCCGGAATATCAGTCGAGCATATATCTGAAACCTTACCTCATTAATTCAAATGCAACAAGAGTATAGCCCAACCCACCATTGACCAAGTCCGGATAGTCTGTGAATACCCCGATGTATTTCCAGATGTTTTGCCCGGTATGCCCCCAGATAGGGATATCGAGTTTATCATCGAACTAATTCCTGGAACCGGACCCATAGCCCAGAGACCTTATAGTATGAACCCGTCAGAGCTCGCAGAGCTGAAGAAGCAACTAGATGCCATGCTGGAAATAGGATTGATTCAACCAAGTGCGTCACCTTGGAGATCACCTGTCTTGTTTGTGGACAAGATGGATGGAGGTAACCGTTTGTGTATGGATTATCGGAAATTGAATGATGTCACCATCAAGAACAAATACCCCTTGCCCAAGATCGAAGATTTGTTTGATCAGTTGACCGGTGCCAAAGTGTTTTCTAAGATTGATCTTATGACTGGCTATCATCAACTCAAGATTCGTGCAGAGGATATTCCAAAGACTGCCTTTACCACCAGATATGGATTGTATGAGTATACAGTCATGTCTTTTGGATTAACCAATGCCCCCGCTTATTTCATGAATCTCATGAATAAGATTTTTATGGACTTCCTGGATAAGTTTGTCGTTGTTTTCATTGATGACATTCTGATTTATTCCAAATCAGAAGAAGAACATGAGCTACACCTAAGGACCATTCTTGGAACCCTTAGAGAGCATCAGCTGTATGCAAAGTTTAGCAAATGTGAATTCTAGTTACAGGAGGTAGGATTCCTCGGTCACATTGTATCAGCTGGAGGAATTGTCGTTGACCCTGCCAAAGTGAAAGATGTAGAAGATTGGCAAGCCCCAACCACTCAAACCCAAGTTCGTGCATTTCTCGGATTGGCGGGATATTACCGCAAATTCGTAGAAGGATTCTCGAGTATCGCCAGACCTATGACCCAATTGCTGAAGAAGGACAAGAAGTTTGAATGGATAGACAAATGTGAAGCAAGTTTTCAAGAACTCAAGAGAAGATTAATTTCAGCCCCAATCTTGATCATGTCGGATATCACGAAGCCCTTCGATGTGTATTGTGATGCATCCAAGATCGGTCTCGGATGTGTGCTAATGCAAGAAGGCAAAGTTATATCCTATCTATCTCGACAACTGAAGCAACATGAGCAAAACTACCCAACCCATGACCTCGAACTCGCAGCCGTAGTTCTAGCCCTGAAGACATGGAGACATTATTGATGGGAAACCGTTGTGCGATTTATTCAGATCACAAGATCCTAAAGTATATATTTACTCAGAAGGAGCTGAATATGAGGCAGAGAAGATGGATTGAGCTAATCAAGGATTACGACCTGGACATTCACTATCACCCTGGTAAAGCCAATGTGGTAGCAGATGCCCTTAGCAGATTGTTGTGCCGCTTGAACTCCATGATTTTGAAGGAGCAACCAAGTTTGCACAAAGAGATGGAAGATTTTCGAATGGAATTAGTAAGTGAAGGATTTTTGGCTAGCATAGAACTCCAGCCCACTTTGATCAGTTAGATTAAAGAGGAGCAGAAAGGAAATGCTAGTATCGACGGAATCAAGTGTCGTATCGGTACAGGCAAAGTACCCGGATTTATCGAGGACGAAGAAGGAGTTTTGTGGTACAAAGGACGCCTTTGTGTACCAGCAGATTCTAAGTTGAAAGAAGTTATTTTGAAAGAGGCTCATGATACTCTTTATTCTATCCATCCCGGAGAAACTAAGATGTATCAAGATTTAAAAGAGCAATTTTGGTGGCATAAGATGAAGAGATAAATCGGAAGATATATCGCCAAGTGTGACATATGTCAGCGAGTCAAGGCAGGACATCAAAGACCCGCTGGATTGTTGCAACCCTTGCAGATTCCGGAATGGAAATGGGATTCTGTTGGAATGGACTTTATTACTGGACTGCCTAGTTCTAGTAAGGGAAATGACTCTATCTGGGTCATAGTGGACAGATTGTCCAAAGTCGCCCATTTCTTGCCCGTCAAGACCACCTATCAGAGTTCGAATCTAGCAGAGTTATACATCGCTAGAATAGTTAGTTTGCATGGAGTCCCCAAGAACATCGTATCGGATCGAGGAACTCAGTTTACCTCGAGATTCTGGAAGAAAGTCCAAGAAGGTTTAGGAACCCGTCTAGATTTCAGCACCGCGTACCACCCTCAAACCGATGGACAAACGGAGCGAGTAAATCAAATACTCGAAGATATGCTGAGAGCATGTGTGTTAGAATATGCATCCAAGTGGGAAGACTGTCTGCCGTTTGCAGAATTTTCTTACAACAACAGTTATCAAGCCAGTTTGCAAATGGCCCCATTTGAATTCATGTACGGAAGGAAGTGTCACACCCCTTTGAACTGGTCGGAAGTAGGAGAGAGTCAGATTTTCGGACCCGACATCCTACGAGAAGCAGAAGAGAAGGTTCACAAGATTCGTGAGCACCTCAAGACCGCCCAGTCCAGACAAAAGAGTTACGCCGACAAGAGACATAGAGACCTCGCCTTCAACATTGGAGACTTTGTTTATCTGAAAGTGTCGCCATTGAAGCGAATGCAGCGTTTCCAACTCAAGGGAAAGTTAGCCCCCAGATATATCGGACCTTTCAAGATTCTGAACCGTCGAGAAGAAGTGTCGTATCAATTGGAACTACCTGAAGAGATGTCATATGTGCACAATGTGTTCCATATCTCGTTACTTCGCAAGTGTCTCGAAGTCCCCGAGAAGACCGAAGTGTTCAAAAATATCGACCACCGGACCATAGAGATCAACGATGACCTGACATATCCCGAAGTACCCATCCGTATTTTCGAAGAAGCTTTCAGTACTACCCGAACCCGAAGCATCAAGTTTCTCAAGATTCAGTGGAGGAACCACACAGAAGAGGAAGCTACCTGGGAGCGCGAAGATCACATCAGGACAGAGTTTCCCGATCTCTTCAAATCCTAGGTAATCTTTTTCGTCCTTTTTCAAATCTCGGGACGAGATTTTGTTTAAGGGGGGAAGGTTTGTAACATCCCAAAAATACTAAACTTGGATCACCAAACTCTAATCATCAAATTTAGGGTTAACAAAAACTTTTCTAAATAAAAATATGAAAGCATGCATGTGTGTATGCATCCCATTTTGAATTCTTTTGAATTGCCATGTTTGTGTGTTTCCTTGCTTGTAAAATGTTTCTTAGGTGAAATAAACAGCATCTAAACTTTTCCCAAAGACAAATAAATCAAAACAAAGCTAAATAAGTGAATGGTCATTTTGACCAATTTAACTCCCATGCCTACTTGGGCTGTCTCAAACTTTCAGAACCTAATAGAAACTTTTCTGGATATTTGCACCCCTTGATTGTACTCATAACAAAGTATCAAGGCCCACTTTGTGATCATATAGAAACTTTCAAATGCATAGTTTAAATGACACTTCAAAATTGAATCTTTATCATATGGGAAGATCCAACTTTTTCAAAAACCACTCAAACAAGATCAACTTTCAAAACCCAAGCATCTGCAGACTCACTAGCACCAATCTAGAACACCCACCAAAAACCTTTTCAAAATTCAAAACTTGAATTCATGCAGCCATTTCATCAAACAGTTGGCAGACACAAATCAAACAAAATCAAAACACTATTGTGAGCAGTGATTCTTGCCTAACTGGTTCCCTATCTAGCTCACAACCAGCTCAGTAGATCATCTAGCAAGATTAACCAAGCACTAGCACCACTGTGAGCTTGGCATTGTCATCAATGGTGAGCAGGCCGAATGCATCCTTGTCACCCCCATGTCGACAGCAAGCTAGGAGGAGAAACAAGCCTAGCCAGCATGTCTGGGAGCAAGCCAACACTCCACCGCCACTCCCTTTCCACCGCTCGAACCCTGCCAGCCACTGGACCACGCGCACGGACCATGCCAACCTCGCCAGCAACCATGCCGAGAGCACGCCCCGTGCGCCACGCTCGACCAACGCCCACATACCGCGCGCCGCCCTCGCCGCATGCATATACGATCGCCACCATCCCAGGAACACGCCAGACATGCCCATTGCACCGCCCATGCCTCGTAGCCACCGCTCGCCGTCGAAGACGTTGCCTCTTCCGCGTAGAGGGTCGCGTTGTTCCAGACCAAATCGCACCGCCCCTACACGCGCATTAAAGCCATAGAGCATCGCCAGGAGACCACCAAGCGATCGCCACCGCTGGCCATGCCTCTAGCAGCCCGTAGCCATGTCGCCACCATCGCCCGCCCATGCCGTTCGGTCTCACCGTCGCGACTATAAATAGAGGCCTCCCCCGCTCGAATTCTTCACATCATTCCACTCCTCTCTCACCCAGAACCATCCCACCTCAGCCCCGGAGCAAGGCGAGCAGCGCATCGCCGGAATTGCGCCGGAGCAGGCCGCCTCTGGAGAAGAAGGGCGTCGTTGATTTCGTCCACCCCAGGAGCTGCCGCGACCACCCCTGAGTTCGCCATCGTTGACTTTGTCGTTCGCCCGCCTCGCCAACCCTCGCCCGAACCCCGGTGAGCCCCCAGCAACCCCCACTGACCGCGCTAGGTTTCTGTCTCGCCGGCGTTGCTCAACGTCGACGATGACTCTCAGCCGTTGGATTAGAACCAGATCGAATGTCCCACATCGCCCCATACCGCTTCGCACCCCCTCGTCTCACTGACGCGTGGGAACAGCCACTTATGCAGCCCGCGGGAGCGCTGTGCTTAGCAGGCCGGCCCGTTAACCTTTTCCCGCGCAGCCCAGTTATTTGAATTTAACATTTTCCATTTTATTTCAAACACACTTCTGTACCCAATTTCAAAAATCCACCCAGGTCGATTCAGTGAACCAAATTTAATGAAACCAATTTTGTTAGAAAGGTCTGGGAATGCTGAATCCAAGCCCGTTGGATTCAAGTCATTTGGATCTATAGATCATCCATGGTAAAAATAACAAGGCAGAAGCTTTTCTGCATTCAAACATTTTTCAAATTAAAACCATAATAGCTTTTGAGTTGATTCCAACTCTCAAAAATCACATTTAACCATACATTTCAGAATCTATAAAAATATATTGGTTTACTTACAAAAATAATGTTCAAGTAATAAAAGAATGCCCCATAGGCATTTATAGCCACTTTAGTTAATTAAAATAAAAGGGTAAAACCTTATTAAATTGTGACACCACTTTAAATCACATTCCCATGGACTAAAATATGTGGTGATGACATGTGTCAACATGATCCCATGTTTTGGTTTGGAGAATATTAAATCTTAAGTAGTTTTTCAATGAGTATAAATTACTTTTCTAAAAATAAAAGGAATTAAATCAAGCCTTAATCTTGTAATGTTAGAGATGATGTTAGATCATCTATAGGACCCTTTTTGTGTGATGATTGCAAGTAGTTAAGTATTGTTTGGTGATTGTGTACATCGTATTTATTCATAGACGCTAGTACCGACCAAGGATACGAGGAGGAAGGAGGATTCTACGAAGAAGAAGCCGAGGAGAACTTCAACCACTGCTCTGCTCAAGGCAAGCTATTAACCTTGAAAGCTAACACTTCCAATTTAGCAAGCTTATACTGATATTGTGCAAGCCAATACCTACTTGTTACCATGTCAACTATATGCCTTAAACCACTTGATAAACCAATCCTAGTTTTACTTACAAGCTTCTTACTTTATTTCTTTATCAAAGCTCTTACTTAGAGTTTACTTAAGAGAATGGTAGATACTAGAAAGATATGTGAAGGTTGCATAAAGAGCATAAAATTTGGCCTAAGCTAGATAATCTTGATGTCATCCTAAGGCATGAGATTGAACTTAGTTAGAACTCCACTAGTTTACCACCCCTCATTAGTGCTTACCCCCACTTGTAGATGCTAGTGCTAAGCATAAAACATGATCAACTTTAGATGGGAATACTTGGTGGAAAAATGGTTATGAAAACCTTGGAATGATGGATCATTCTATTGAAATGTTTTGGACATGTGTTTCCGAACAACTGATGATTTTGGTGATGAAAATGATGAGGCATGAGCCTTAGCCCTTTATAAAACTGATGGTTGTCTGGATGCGATACCATTCCAATTTTATCGTACAACCACAATACCCGAAGATTGGGTAGGGCTTGACTGGAAACTTATATACCTTAGTATTAGTTCCCTCACGGCCAAGGTCTGAGCTGAGGCTACCTTGTGAAGATTTTGCACCTGTGTAGTACCCAAGATGACCGTTGGTCATGGTTGGGAGGCCAAACTCACAGGAGAGGTGCTTATACTAGGGCATGTAATTGAAAGGTTAGGATTGATTATCCGCATACTAAGTATGGTGAATTCAGGATTTGTTCCTGACGGATGTATCGAATGTTGTGGTGAAAGTGTACAATCTCTGCAGAGTGTCAAACTATTCGAATAGCCGCGTCCGCAGTTATGGACAGTTGGAGTGGCCATACTGTTCCCCCATCAGACTTCTCAAAAATGACTTGTGAAATGAATTGAGACTTTGACTTGACCACAACAGGGTTGTGATATGAAATACAAGTTCCCACTTAGGTGTTATAAAACTTCAACTAGCATTCTTTGCTTCTGAACTTAGTAGAGGTAAATCTGGCTTTTTGCAAAACAACCCTAGCGCTTAGTGTCCTACTACAAAAACCCCTTTAACTGTTAGTATTAGTTTGCGAGTACATAAAGAGTACTCATGGCTTTGTCCCTGGCTATTCCCATGGCCAGACTATGAAGAGGAGTACCTGGAGGATGGACCCCAGGAAGGTTACGACAACTAGGATCATCTCCCATCATCAGCATTGCCTGTGACCCCGAAGATGGAGCTTCGCATATGCTACCATTATTATTACGTATTCCGCTGCTTGATGTTGTATTAAGAACTGGATCATGAGATCCCTATTTGTGTAAAAACTTATGTACGGTTTGTAATGGATGATGTACTATGGTATCCAATTCTGTTATGTCTCGCAAAAATGGTAATCCTGGGATTGCGATGTATGGCATAACAGGCATCTGGGATTAAAAATCCGGGTGTTCACAATTCATGGTTTGTGTTCCTTCTCTGCAAGTTCTAGCATGATGCCATTATAATTTATGTCTTGTTCATTCTTAGATACTCCTATGAAAGTAACTGCATGCCCATTGTGTAGCTCACCAAAAATTCGGAGTTACCCAACGTCTCTTGTATTATAGGATATACTACTGCTTCCATATATATTTGTTGAAATGACATGGCTAGTTTATATTTGCTGAAATTCTAGGAAACACTATGTTCGATTGCTCAATTCATCTGTAGGCACACTTGTGTAATGCTTGCTTGTCCTATTTTATAGGTTCACAAGCAATGCCATTATATTTCATGTCTAATGGCTCATCCTAAGCAGCGACATAGCTATCCTCCACTGTATATATCATTCATTCGTAGTTTGCATTCATGCTCTACAAGGTCTCTTATGATGTCTTTATAATTTCTATTTAGTTCCTAGCTATGATAGTAACTACATGCCCATTGTGAAGCTCACCGTGAATTATGGGTCACCCAACGTCTCTTGAATCCAGGATAAACAACTTCTTCCATATATATTTGTTAAAATGACCTAGCCAGTTTATATTTGCTGAAATTCTAAGAAACACTTTGATTGATTGCTCATTTCATTGTATGCACACTTGTCTAATGCTAGTTTGTCCTCTTTTACAGGTTCGTAGGAGACGCCATTATATTTGTAATCTCGTGATGGTTCATCCTAAGCAACGACATAACTATCCTCTATTGTGTAGTTCATTCGTGGTTTGCGTTCCTGCTCTGTAAGTTCTCGCATGATGCCATTATAATTTCGGGCTCATTCTGTCAACACCCGGATTTTTAATCCCAGATGCCTATTATGCCATACATCGCAATCCCAGGATAACCATTTTTGCGAGACATAACAGATTGGTACCATAGTTCATCATCCATTACAAACCATAAATAAGGTCTTACAACAATTAAAGGATCTCATGATCTAGTCTGAGTACAATCAGAGCAGCGGAATAATATAATAACGATAGCGTGGGTGAGGCTCCATCTTCATGGTCACGGGCAATGTTGACGATGGGAGATGATCCTAGTTGTCGTAACCTTCCTACGGTCCATCCTCCTGATAGTCCTCTTCATAGTCTGGCCACGGGAATAGCCAGGGACAAAGCCATGAGTAATCTTTAAGTACTCGCAAACTTTCACTAACAGGTAAAGTGGTTTGAGTAAGAATACTAAGCTCTAGGTTGTTTTGCAAAAATCCAAGTTTAACTCTAACTGAGTTTAGAAGCAAAGAAAAGTAGTTTAAGGTTTTATAACACCTAAGTGGGAACTTAGTTTTCACTTTCACAACCCTGTTGTGGTCAAGTCAAGTCATGAATCATTTCACAAGTCATTTTGAAAACATCTGACGATGGAACAGTATGGCCACTCCAACTGTCCATAACCGCGGACGCGGTTATTCAAATAGTTTGACACTCTGCATAGGTGGTACACTTTCACCACAATATTCGATACATCTGTCAGGAAAAATCCTGAATTCACCATACTCAGTATGCGAATAATCAATCCTAACCTTTCAATTACACACCCTAGTATAGGCACCTCTCCTATGATTTTGGCCTCCCAACCATGACCATCTATCATCTTGGGAATTGCACAGGTGGTCAATCTTCACGAGGTAGCCTCGGCTCAAACCTCGGCCGCAAGGGAACCCATACTAAGGTATATAAAATTCCAGTCAAGCCCTACCCAATTTCAGGTATTGTGGTTGTATGATAAAATTGGAACGGTATCGCATCCAGACACAACCATCAGTTTTATAAAGGGCTAAGGCTCATGCCTCAACATTTTTATTATCAAAATCACCTTGTGTTCACTAACACATGTCAAAACATTTCATTAGAATGACTCATCATTCTAAGGTATTCATAATCATTTTCACCAAGTATTCCCATCTAAAGTGATCAAGTTTTATGCTTAGCACTAGCCACTAAGGTTGGGGGTAAACACTAATGACGGGTGATAATCAAGTGTGACTTATCTAAGTATAATCTCATGCCTCAGGATGACATCAAGTTATACCTAACTTAGGCCAAGTTTTATGCTCTTTATGCTACCTTTCAAATCTTTCCAAAACTTCACAAGCACTTCCTAAAAGTAATCCAAGAATTTTGATAAAGGAATAAATTAATAAAGCTTGCAAGTAAAACTGGGATTCGGTGTACTCAAAGGGGTATCATCACATATGTCTAAGGCATCTAGTTGGCATAGTTATCATGCAAGTGTTAACTTGCAAAGTTACTTGTTTTGGGAAGCTTGCTTAGTTAGTATCTTGCATGGTTATGTAAAGATCCCAACCTTTAATAAGGTAGAGATCCCTGTGTTTACAATGCTAGTCCCTGGATCAATAGCTAGAATCCACAGTTAAGATGTAATATCAAGAAACAAAGGTCATAATACAACTTTATAACCAGGAATAAAATAATTCATTACATCTTACATAGCTCATTTGGCTATCTCAATACAATGCAGCAGAAATAACTATATAGTATGGAGTCCTTCATCTTCAAAGTGCCACAGGCAATCATGTTGGTTGTAGACTTGTAATCCTAATTAACATACTTCACTAACATCAAACAAACCTGCAACATAATAAGTTACAGCCACAAGGGTCAATACATTTGAATTATATTGGCAAGTGATACTATGGTAGTATAGTGGTATCTATCATCTATATGCATTTGGCTAAGTGGAGCTTAGGCTTGCTTTGATCAAAATAGATTTTCCTTATCCTTTGAAAATACTAAGTTTTTGTTTGTCAAAAACACCCAAGGCATCTCCCAATAGAAATTGGTGATCCTTCAACCCTTGTTCAACCGCAAGTTTTTAACTTAGAAATTGGGATGAGGAGATTCTTGATAGCTTCCATGTCTTGATGCTCAAATTGTCCTTTACCAGGGACATGGCTAAGTACTTAGATTTTACACTCTGCAGAGGTGGTGCACTTTCCCCACAAGACTTGGTTTCACCAAGACAAGATCTTTCAAAAGTCTTCCCTTAGACCAGAATGGACGCGTTCCAACCTATCATCCCCTACCACAAACTGTCCATTTGGCTAAGTTATTGCATCATATATGATCCAGGCAGAGCCCATAATGCCAAGTGGCTGCACTTGAAGCTTCTCAACATTTGACATCTCAAATCTCTTTGTTCCTGGGTGGCCATCCACAAGTGAGATACACAAGGTAAACCATAGAAATGGGCCTTGTGTAACCACTCAACACAAACCATTCCTTCCATTCCACCCAGGTGATTCATTCACTTAGTTGTTTTATTAAACAAAACACAAGTCCTTGACTTAGAAATATTCCATAGTATGAATATATTCCACCCTTATTTTATACTAGCTAAGCTAAGCATGATAGTAGTCAGAATCCTAACTTAGGAAATTTCTACTAAGGTTTCATCTACTAGGATTCCCCATGGCATAGTTTATACTTAGTAAAAATTCCATGCAAGTCCTACTTAGAAATATCACTAATGCATAGTGAAAATAATGGGACAAAGTATGAAGCATCACTAGCCTTTTTGGTAGAGAATATAAGTTCACTCTTTGATCTTGCAATATTCACACTCTTCAAATCCCACTACAATTCAATCAAGCAAGCAAAAATTCAATCTACCATTCAAGCAACCATCACAAAAAATAATAGAACAAAGCAATGCATGCAAGCATGCTAAAGATTGTTTTATTTGGAAAAGTGGTTTCTAATAGGTCATAAACATTCTAAAAACACCTATTGGTCATTTTATAAAAGTGGCAAAACCATTTGCAAAAGATTTTACCTATAAACCATTTTTAAACCAAATCCATATTTTATGTGGTTGAAAATGCTTTTTAGCAAAGTAATAATCTATAGGGTTCATCAAAATATATTTTTAAATCATAAAACCTTGGGTTTAGGGTCAGAGAGTTTAAATCAAAACATTTCCCAAAGGTTTTTCTCCAAAAGCATTTTTAATATAATAACTTTATTTTTATTTGACTAGAAATGTTCTAAATCAAATATTCATCTTTTAACTTCACAAAATATACTTTTAACTCCACAAGTTGTTTTGTATGGTCAGTAGGTTCAAAAAAAAATCCAATTGCCAAAGATTTTACCATAAAAATATTGCTAGAACAATTTTTATAATAAAAATATACCTACACATGTTTCTGCGAAAACAAACAATTTAACAGAAGTAATTTACTAAACAAAGTGCATGATTGGAAAGTACTTGTTCTGCTGATTCCATTTATATAAAATTTGCAAAATTTGTACATGTGGTTTGAAAGTTATGCAATTTACAAATTTGATCATCTAATAGATCAAATTCTGTTTTTAAAACAAACTCTAGGCCACGTGGAATGTTTTGATTGGCCGAAAACAGTTCATGTGGATCGGGCTAACGTGGGCCGCTGGATCTAATACAAATCGCATGGCACAGATCACAGGATACCCTTTCGCTTAGTTTCTATCGTAGTCACTGGATCTACATCCAACGGTTCACAGGCATTGACCATCTACTGGCGGCGCTGGTGGCGGCAAGTGGCGGCGACGCGCTCGGCAAGCGAGGTTGCCGGCGATGTAGGAAGCGAGGGAGAGGATGGTGAGGCTTACTGGGTTCACCGCGATGTGCTGAATCTCGAGGTGGCAGTGGGAGATCAGGGGGCGCTCGGGGTCGCTGTCAATCCCTCGCCGGAGTTCGTTCTGGCGACGGGCGTGCTCTGGTGCTGTCGAAGACGAACCTACAGGGTGCGCTAAGGCAAACGGAGAGCAGCATTAGATGAGCGCGAGAGAGGAGCGTGTGAGAGCATCAACGATAAGGTCGGGGGTGGTCTGGGCTCACTAGGAGATGTTGCCGGAGTTGGAGCAGACGGTGGCGATGCTCGGTGGTTGTCGTTGCCGACGCTATGGTTCATGCGTGGGCAAGCCGAGGCTACCGGGAGATGCAGTGGTTAAGGGGAAAAAAGCTTGCATGGTCGAGGGGGCAAGGCGCGATGGAGGATGGCCGGAATTGATGAAAATGCTCGCCGGAGTCCGCAGCGGTGCAGGTGGAATTGGGGACGGCCTGGGGGCAGAGAGAGCCGGGCGAGAGAGGGGAAATGGAGAGGAGGGAGAGGTGGTTAAGAAGGCGTGGTCAGGGGATGGTTAAATGGCGTCGTTACTGCATATTTAATCGAAGAAACGGCGACAGAACGGTCGGGGAGGAGGGCGTGGTCTTCGCGCGGGTGCGGAAGACGACCTG
Organism: Avena sativa; assembly: GCA_916181665.1. NCBI lineage: Eukaryota > Viridiplantae > Streptophyta > Magnoliopsida > Poales > Poaceae > Avena > Avena sativa. The sequence goes on along the minus strand of OV702283.1, from coordinate 144,731,511 downwards.
ACCGGTGGGGTCTGGTTGATAGTGAGAGAGCGAGGGGTGAGGTGGGTCCAGGCAGTCAGCGTCTGAGTGGGTGACTATCTGAGTGAAAAACGATTCACTACGGGGGTGGGAAGATGGGCTTGCTGGGCTGGACTGGGCTAGGTTGGGTTGGGCTGGCTTTGTTCATTTTTTTGTACAGATTCTTTTTCCTTTTTCTTTTTCTATTTATCTGTTTTGATTTTGTTTCATTCTTTCAAACAACAATTTGTTTTCAAACTTCAACCAAACTTTGTGTGTATTCAAATACTGATTAATAATACATTCTAATTAAAGTCAAGTTTAGAATAACTCTTTAATTCTTTTTAGGGTCTTTTATTTATTTTATAAATGGACATTTGTCTTTATTTCAAATAGGTTTTAATGTGTTTTAAAACTTTATTTGAAATCCATATTTTTACCAAACCTATTCAGTAGGTTTATTTATTTAATAGGGTGTCAAATAATTCACTTTGAATTATTTGGAATATTTTTAATATGATTTATTAATCATTTTAAATTGGGTATTTGTCTTTATTCCAATGAAATCAATTATGGTTTTAATTCCATAATTTTTTTATTTAGGTGATTTTCTTGATTCCATTTAAGTTAATTAAATAACTTTTATACCACTTGGGTATATTCCAATATTATTTTCCCATGATTTATTTAATCATTCTTATTAGGGATTTGTCTTTATTCAAATAGAAATAGAATTTGGTTAATGCCACTTTATTTTATTTGGAAAATTCTTTATCCTTTTATTTTATTTGGATTTGGATTTGGATTATATTCATTCCATTTGCTTATGTATTAGGCCAAGATTTAATTTGGTCCTTAAATATTCCTCATTTAATATTTCTTTCTTTATCTTATAAATTCATATCTTTTTATTTATAGATCCAAACTTGGTGATTCCAATTTGTATAATCTTATTTAATATTTGTTTATCCTTTTAAATCCCTTTAGGACTATTTGCTCACCATTTGGTATGGATTTCTAGGTAGGTGCTTTATTAGCTTTGGAAATTCAATTCCCTTATCTTATTAATTTCATAAGATTTTATCTATGGCTCCAAATTAAGTGAAACCATCTCATATGGTTTTATAATTTTTTTTTGTCATTCTTGATCATTTATAAATGTTTGTTTGAACAATTTTTATATGGATTAAAACCATTGGCTTGGAGATAACTTGGAAATGTTTTTCTCTCATTAGGGTTTTAGGGTTTGGGTTTATTTTCCAAGTGTTTAAATTTCCAGATGCATTTATGAAGAATGCATTCCTCTTGAATTGAATTTAGTTTGATCCAAACATTACTCAAGTCAGTTCAAGATGGGATTTTAAGTTTCCATTTAGAAACAAAAAGTTTATTTTCACCCTAAATTTCAATAATTATTTATTTTGTTTATTTATTTTTCACATTACAAAATTTGGAAAATTTTGGGATGTGACAGGTTAAGAAACTTGCAAGTGGTAGCTTGCCTTGTGTAGTGCAGTGGTTGAAGTTCTCCTCTACTTCCTCCTCGTAGTAGTCTCCTTCCTCTTCGTATCCTTGGTCGGTACTAGTTTCTATAAATAAATACGAGGAAATAATCACCAAACAATACTTAACTACTTCTATTTAGCACACAAGGTTCACACTAGATGATCTAGCATCATCACAATCATCATAAGAATTAAGGCAATATTTTTATTTATTTTATTTTAGAAAATTAATTTCTAATCATTGAAAAACTACTTAAGATTTAATATTCTCCAATTAAAATATGGGATCATGTTGACACATGTCATCACCACATATTTCAATACTTGGTAATGTGATTTAAAGTGGTGTCACAATTTAATACTATTTAACCTTATTATTTTATTTAATTAAAGTGACTAGAAATGCCTATGGGGCACTCTTTTATTACTTGTCCATTATTACTGCAAGTAAACCTAGATATTTTTATATATTCATAAAGTTCTTGTCAATTGTGATTTTTGAGAGTTGGAATCAACTCAAAAGAATTTATGGTTGAATTTTGAAAAATGTTTGAATGCAGAAAAGTCTCTTTCTTGTTATTTTTACTGTAGGTGATCTATAATTCCAAATGGTTTGAATCCAACGGGCTTGGATTAAGAATTTCCATACCTTTCTAACAAAATTGGTTTAATGCAATTTGGTTCAGTGAAAATCTCTGGATTGAATTTTGAATCTACTGCCAGAACTAGATTTGAAACTAAATAGATAAATCTAATTTCAAACTAACTGGGTCACGCAGGAAATCTAACTGGGCCGGCCCACTGCGCACAGCGCGCACGGGGGCTGATTAATTGGTTGTCCCCACGCGTTAGTGAGACAGGTGGGTGCGAAGGGGTACGAGCTATCTACGACCGTAGGATTAGACTAAGGATCACCAGCTCACGGCCATCATCCTCGTCAGACAGAACACGACGGGCCAGAACCCTAGCGCGGCCAGTGGGGGCTGTGGAGGCTCACCAGGGCTCAGGCGATGGTCGGCGATGGGGGCGAACGACGAAGTCGACTACGTCGGTTCTCCTGGTACTGGAGGCTCCTCCTGGGGTGGCTCCAATCGACGGCGTCCTTCTCCTCTAGCAGCGGCAGGCTCCAACTAAATTCCGGTGATGCTGCGCTCGCGTTGCTCTGGGAAGAAGTGGGCATGATCAGTGAGAGGTGGGGAGTGGAATGGTGTGAATAAATCGAACGGGTGCGGGCTGAGCTCGTCGGGGTCGGTGTTACAGTGAGCTAACGGCATGGCTGACGGTAGGGGACGGTGCGATGTCTCCTGTCGATGCTCAAGGAAGTAATGGCGCGGCAAGGGGCGGTGCGGTTTGGTCGGAACACGTTGGTGCTCTGAGTGGCACCGACGGCGGTTTTAATGACGCACAGTGGCTACAGGTCACGCAGCGGCAAACGGGGATATCTGGGAGGTTCCTGGGACGGTGGTTATCACGTAGGCGGGCGGCGAAGGCGGGGTGGGGTATGTGCGAGCGTGTCGAGCGCGGCGCTCTAGCGCGCTCTCGGCATGGTCGCAGAGAAATGGACGCGTGCGTTCTCTGTGGTCCAGTGCCTGGCAGGGCTCGAGGGCTAGACAGGGGGTGGCGATGGACGGTGGCCTGCGTTCTGGACACGGTGGCTAGGCGTGGCGCTTGCTCTAGCTAGCTAGCCATGGTCGGTTGGCAAGGGTGCTCTCGGGTTGGCACGGCATGGTGCATTGGGTAGGGGCTAGGTTGTTTGAATGCATTGGTTGGCACTAGGGGAGCCAGGGGTGATCAATGGTGAACAATGTTTAGCCAAATTACCGCTCAAAACAGTGAAGTTTGGCCAAATTTGGTTTCTGTCTCCAAGTGTTTGATGAAATGGCCGCAAGAAATTCATATTTGAATTTTTGGTTGAAACTTGGTGGGTGCAATGGTCACATACAAGGTAGTCTCTGGTTGATTGGATTTTTCAAGGTGCACTGGTTTGGTTGGGTTTTGAGAAATGGTGATCTTCCCATATGAACTAGATTCAATTTTCAAATGTCATTTGAATAGGGTTGCCAAATGTTTTTGTGGGTTTGCAAGGTGGGCTTGGGTTCACTTTCAATTGTTCTAGCAAGGGGTGAAAAGAAATGGATTTGTTTATGTTTGAAATCCTGGATAGAAACACTCAAAGTGGTCTAGTGAGCAAGATTGGCAAAAATGACCATTTGGTTGTTTTGTTTGTTTTTGAATTTCTATTGTGATTTTATTCTGGTTGGAAATGATTAAGATGATGTTGTTTTAATCTTTAACCAATCCTTGTCATCCAAAACAATCAAACAAGTCCATTCAAGCATTCATCACATACACACATGCATTCATATGGATTTAATTCACAAAAGTTTTTGTTAACCCTAAATTTGGGTGATTTGAAATTGATAACCTTGATTAATATTTTTGGGATGTTACACATTCATTCTTAGCTATGAAAGTAACTGCATGCCCATTGTGTAGCTCACCGCAAATTCTAAGTTACCCAATGTCTCTTGCATTCCGGGATATACTACTGCTTTCATATATATTTGTTGAAATAACATGGCTAGTTTATATTTGCTGAAATTCTAAGAAACACTTTGTTTGACTGTTCATTTCATTGTAGGCACACTTGTCTAATGCTTGTCTGTCATGTTCTATATATTTACAAGCGACGCCATTATATCTCGTATCTAGTTCTGGTTCGTCCTCAGCAACGACCAACTATCCTCTACTGTATAGTTCATTTGTGGTTTGCATTCCTGCTCTACAAGTTCTCGCATGATGCCGTTATAATTTCTGTCTTGTTCATTCTTTGCTACGACAGTAACTGCATGCCATTGTCTAGTTTATTCTTATATATATTTGTTGAAATGACCTGGCTAGTTTATATTTGCTGAAATTCTAAGCCACACACATTGTTATATTTCTCGTTTCATGGTAGGCACACTTGTTTAATGCTTGCTAGTCTTGTTTGTTTGATGGTCAATATATTTGAACCATTGACCAGTAGTAAACTCCAGTTCATAGCTCCTGTCGGGTCAGTTAAATGAGTAGTTTTCCTTGTTTAATGTATTAACTTGTTATTACTTAGTTTCAGACTTCAATTATTGCTATCGCCACCAAAGAGGGGGCTACAAGATCATGTCTCAAGTTTGTTTTCCAATGTATATGTCACACTCAAAAGGGAGATGCAGGTGATGGAGAAAGCAAATTGAGGACTGCTATCAACTCGATTGTCAACTGAAATGCCGATTTTTCTTTTCCTTTAGTTGATAATATGTAATAATTTTAAGTAGTTTGCATTTGATGTAATATCTAGACTAATTTCATAGACCGTGTAGGCATTTAGTTGATGCCGTCCACACATAGCGGTAGGTGGTACCGTACCCGCGCTAGCCAGGTTGATTATGGTACAATATCGTGCTCTGTATTTTCCCGTCTTGTATTAGGACGACGATGAACAGTAAAAATGTTGACAAGTTGTACACCTTTTATGATATCGAAATGGGATCCAGAAATGCAGAAATTGTAAAAGATCGTAAAATTAACGGGGCCGACCCACATGCGAGATTAGTAATAGTAACGGTATGTAACACTGGCAGGCCAAAATAGTAGTAGGCCGAAACAGTAACAACTCTAAACAGTAACATGTAGGAACAGAAACATGCCGGAACAGTAACAGGCCGAAATAGTAACATGCCAAAATAATAACATGCCGAAACAGTAACTCTCAAAACAGTAAGGGACCAGAAAAGTAAATGCCGGAACCTTAAATGGACAAAACAGTAATGGGCCAGAATAGTAGCAAGCCTGGCCATAAAAAAGTCCAGGAACGTAGCAAGCCAGAATAGTAACAGGCCGGGTTTGCACCAGGCTGAAACAGTAACAGGTCGAGGAACTTACCAGGTTAGAACAGTAATGGGACAGAACATGGGCCGGCCATTTACGGGCCTGAACAGTAACGGGCCCAAAGTATATGTGTCTGGTTCAAACAGTGCGTACCTATACAGTAACGGGCCATAAAGGTTACGGGCCAAAGCGGGCTGGCCAAACGGGCCCATTTCAAACAGTGCAAGACGGAACACTAACGGGCCCAAAAATTTATGGGCCATGCAAATGGGCCAATTTCAAACATGTATGTGGAAATAGTAACAGGCCAGAAAGTTTATGGGCCGCCTATGGCGGCACTTGTGGGCCCATTTGTAACAGTGCAAGACGAAACAGTAATGGGTCATTGATGGCGCCCAGCACTTGTCGTGGGACGCTTCGTTTGAAACCCCAAGAGAAAGGTGTGATGAGCACAGCAGCAAGTTTTCCCTCAATAAGAAACCGAGGTTATCAAACCAGTAGGAGGAAGGAAACGTCTCAAAGGTGTTGCAAGCAACGTGGAAACCTACACAACACAAACTCAAGAATTTGCCCCAACGAATCAGTGAGGTTGTCAAGCTCACCGGTTTGCTGTAACAAAGGATTAAACGTATGGTTTGGAAGGTATTAGTTTGCAGCAAGTAAATAGGTAACAGTGGAGGATGTATCAATGGTAAAGATTGGACCGGGGTCCATAGTTCACTAGAGGTGCTCTCCTTAGATAAACAATATGGCATGAAGGGTAAACATATTACAGCAGGGCAATTGACAGGAACTGAGCAAGGCATAACAATGCAATACCAGACAAAAAGATCCTATGAGATTCGATTGGGCAATACAACAATATACATCAACCGCCATCCAACTGCATCTATGACTAGAAGTCCACCTTCAGGTTATCATCCGGACCCCCTCTAGTATTAAGTTGCAAGCAATAGACAACTGCTTTAAGCAAAGTGTGTAAGGTAAACAGTCCACTTGTTCCATGAACAAGAGGCCGTTGTTTTCTCCCTAGTGGCAACAACACATCTACAACCGAAGAGATTTCTGTCACTTCCCTTGGAAACTAGAGGCATGAACCCACTATTGAGCATAAATACCCCCTCTTGGAGTCACTAGCAACTACTTGGCCAAGATAGCTACTAACAACGGAGAGCATGCAACATCACAAACAACACAGACATGATAGAATCAGTAAGACAAAACCATTAATCAATCTGACATACTAATCTCAATATCCATCGGATCCCCGCAAACACAACATGCATGATTACAAATAGATTAGATCTTGATCATGAACAGAGCTCACAAGATCTATACATGAAAGCACAAGGAAGAGATACAACCATCTAGCTACTACATGGACCCGTAGTCCAAGGTGGAACTACTCACGCATCATACCGGAGAAGAAGGCCTCCGGGATGATCTCCCCTCCGGCAGGGTGCCGAGAAGAACTTTAGATCCTCCCAATCTAGGGACGACGGTGGCGGTGGCTACAAAAGGTTTCGTGGAGTTTTGATCGGGTGTCTAGGGTTTCTGCATCGGGGGCTTCTTATAGGCGCAGAGGCAAGGTTGGGAGGCGGCCAGGGGGCCCACACCCTACCCAGCCGCGGGGTAGGCCCACCCGTGCCTAGGGGGTGTGGTGGCCCTGGTTCACCTCTCCGTCTCCCCTCTGGACTTCGTGTCGCCCACGGTAAAATATTGAATTTGGCTTTTGTCCCATCCAATTCCGAGAATATTGATTTTCTGCCTTTTCTGGAACCAAAAACAGAAGAAAATAGGCAACTGGCACTGTGGCAACTTGTTAATAGGTTAGTTCCAGAAAAGATATAAAAACACCTCAAAGTGTAGACAAAGCAAAGCAAAGTAGATACTAAAAAGGCATGGAGCATCAAAAATTATAGATACGTTTTCGACATATCAAGCATCCCCAAGCTTAACTCCTGCTCGTCCTCGAGTAGGTAAGTAATAAAAATAATAATTTTTGAGGTGACATGCACCATCAAAACCAAGATCAAACCATTTGCAAGCATTGAAAGCTGGGATCAAAGAACTCTAAACATGTGCATGAAAGATTTAGTTCTAACAATAAGACATAGTAACTATGCATGCAACATGAAAGGCTACAAACAAAGATCATGAATAACATATAGAAAACATGGCATAGTGGCATTCAGCTTGTCCCTCATGGAGTAGCAAATAGATGCATAGGACACCTTCAAATTTCATAAGAGTGACTAGATACAAATAGCACAAGAATAAGTAATATCACAATATGCATCAATCAATAATTGGGACACTACACACAGAATGGCAACTATGCTCTCTTAATGGTGCCTAAAGGTAGAAGGTGGAGACTCAATAATATAGTGGAAGAAAGACCTTTCATAAAGGAAGTAGGGATTTCAAGTTTCAAAAGGAGCTTCCAAAAATTATGGTACTTATTAGCTTCCAGCCCTCATTGCCCCTATCATAAGCATCTTGAAGTGATTAAGGTTAAAGTGCACAAACTATGGAGTATATGCTTGACAAAGTATAAGTTGGCAATCTCAAGTCCCTTGAATACGAGGGCCACACCTCATGATACTCAACTTCAGTCACCTGTAAGTTCTTGTCAAAGTAAGTACATGCGTATCATAGAGAACCGCCAAAGGGGTACCCCTTGCACATGGTACAGGAGCTATCCCATAACCAAAATGACAAGGCAAGCAGACAATGAGCATCTCGGCGATCTTTTTATTTACTATGTGCATAGCTTTTTATTGAGGATGCTTCACAGATAGCTCATTATGGTGATGCTGCAAGTTTCCACCATGATTAGGCATGGCTTAGGCTAGCGGCCCAGGCGTTTCTCTAACACAAAATACATAACTCCATGGACTTACAAGCTTCCTCTTTATTTCACACCGGTGAAATCCATAGACAAAAGAGCATGATATCAACTGAGTACAAAGTACAAGTCCAATGTTGAAAACGTTCCCCGTGACAGCACGGTTCTGCTAATTCCAACGTATAAGTACAAGCATATACAACATAGATGACACAATGGCTCAAGTTTATTAGGGGCCAAGAATATAAAGTGTGCCATCAAGTTCGTGAGGGCTTTAATCACTAAGTTTTCACATAACAAAATACTTTTTAATTGAAAGATAGTTGAAAACAAGAATATACTTGGAATGGTGTAACACACCATGTATAGGAATTTATAGTGGACACTTTGGAATGACTTGGTTTCTTGGGAGTTGGAAGCATGAGTAGAGCTTACTCATACAAGTGGAGGCTAGCAAAAGACTGGGAGCAACCAACTAAGAGAGCAATAATGGCCATAAACCCTAAACCCTAAACATGGTTTTATGCATCTCAATAATGTTAAGTTTCCCCGTTTTATGTTGAAAGCTTTGAAGTTGCATTTGTTTTGTATCCCTATGCTAGTGGCTTTTTGTTTAAACAATTTGTTTTCCCATGATACCCCCATGCATAGGAAGTGGGTTAGACTCAAATGTGTTGGTTATTTGCTTCTTGATGCTCTCTTTCACTCCAGATATATATATATCCTATGTGAGCATCTTTGAAAAATCAATCTTTACCTGTTGGTCTGTTTTGACAGATTTCTGCCATCATTTGCATTTGCCTCTTACAGAAGCCTTTGTTTTGATGGATTTCAGTTGAAGTATGAACCTAAATGTTTATTGTTTTTTCTTACACTAATGTTGCCATTGAGGTTTGTGTAAGACCTTGTAGGAAAGGAATTTCGACAAGAAGGAGAAAAGGAATCTGCAGAGTTCGTCTTTGAATAGGTAAAAGTGGTGAAAACAGAAGGTTCGTGAAACCCCAATCTTCTTATATTTTTGATGTTTTTAGTACATAAGGGAAGTTCCGAGATGGAACAAAGGAGGAACCGGAGGCCGGGGTGGCCAAACCCACCCCAGGCGCGGTTCCCAGATGGTCGCGCCTGGAGGGGTGTGCCTCCCCCGAGCTCTGTCTCCACCTCCTTTTTGTACCGACACCTTCCTTATGCATTGAAACTTCGTAATATATAATCCACCGGATCCCCCGAGGTTTGTGCATCATGTTCTCGTCGTGTTTTCATTTCGATCTGTTTCTGTCAGGAAATCTAATGTGGACATCCCATCTATTGATACAACTGTGGTACCTACAGCTACACACATACAAGGACCTATCACTCAATCTCGTGCCAAACAACTTAACTATCAGGTACTTTCGTTTCTTGGAACTATTCCTCACCTACATGAGAATATGATGCTGCCTAAATCAAATGTATTTCTTACTCATAGGAATGATGGACCAAGCATGGATGAGAGGGACAAGCATTGGAGCATGGCCATGCATGGAGATGGCAGCAAGCATGTGATGTTTCAAGAGATGGCCACGGATGAAGATTTCAGAACTTTGAGGCCTCCATAATGAAGAAAGAAGGCTTGGATGAAATATTCAAGATTAATACTTCAAAAATTCGTCCATAGTTTAATATGGTGCTGTGACACCTTTAATTTGCTCCAGGCCCATGTAATTTTCGCAGGATTTTAAATAGCCACTTTTTAGGTCCGTATTTTAGGGGAAAAGGACTTCTAGGGTTGGATTCGGCCACCACTTCCATGGCTGGCCGAAACCCCACCTTTTCCTTCTTAAATACTTCCCATAGCCGTCACCATAGACTCGGATTTTGTTTAGACATTAAGTTAGCCATCATAGCAACTTTGCCAAGGCTCGAGCGTCGCAGAGGCCTCTTGTACTTCGCACCTATACAGGATCCCACCTTTTCAATAAATCTTTCCTCTTAATCCGCAATATCTTGATTGCAATATTAGTTCTCACTTGTTCTCGATTTCAGGTAGGAATTAAGACCCTCGCTGGTCAGGCTGATCGTGTTCCCGCAGGATCGGTAACCTCCAGGAGATTGGCCTAGCGATTGCATTGGCGCTCGTGCTCGCACGTGTAGTCGGATCGTCAAGCCCGAACTCCACCAAATCGACTATCACCATATCATCGAAAGATCGGACACCTTTGCCCTATCAAGTGGTATCTGATTTTAGGTTGCTCGATGAGATTTTACTGCTTTCGTAGATTAGATCTGTTTTACCTATAACCCACGAAAAAGTCAAAAACACAGTTAGAGTTTATATCCATCCCATCACCAATCTACTCCTCGCGTTATCTTTTCAGTTTTTGCATTGTTGAATTTGTGTCTACATCGTCGCGTCGAGTTACTCGTCTTAGTGTCTCGTCCCTTAGAGTTTCGAATTCTGATCACAGTAGTCACCGCCATCCTCGCAGATCATCGCCACCATATTCCGCCACCATATTCCGCCACCATATTCCGCCGCCATACACCCAGCCACCATAAACCCTAAAACTCCACCACCGCCTTCCTACCGTGACACGGATCAGATCACTTTTCCTGCCGCGGCACAAGTTTAAGTTGAGTTATTGTTTACTAGTTAATTTTTTTTACTTTCCTTCCTTGTTGTTTCCGTATTGAGCTAAAGTCCGTGTCGAGTTAGAAGTTCAGTCGTAAGTCCAGAAGGAGAGCAAAAAAAAGTCTGGAATCGCCTCCGAAAATTTTTCTGTCTATACTGCTTTTTAGCCCCGGGGATCACTTTTCTCCATCGGCCATTATAGCGATAATTTTTTGGCGCCTGCGCGCTTTCCGGAGCATATTATAAAAATTTTGAAAAAAAAATTTGGGGCTAACCTATTTTTAGACCCCGTAGATCAGTTCGAGACACTCTCCATCATAGTGATTTTCACCATCTCGGTTCGCTTTTCAGTGTGCCATATCATCATACATTGCTTGTTGTATCGCGTCGTGGCATAGTTGGTGATCTAGGCTCGCGTCTCTAGTACGGTCTAGCCTAGGACCAGCACAGTACCGTCGTTGAGCATTCTTTCAACTTTTGCATTGTTGTTTTGACAATTGCTAACCCCTTTGCTAAGCCTTCCCAGAGCTCCACAGATATTCTCCACGTGCGGTGTCTAGACTCCCGGTAATCACTCGGTTCAATCTCTGGACCCACTGATCCTCGCGGTTGCACATCGCCTTTTCCTGTTGTTTGGTAAGAACTTGTAAGAGCTTCGTATATTGCTTGACGGATTACGCGTGCCTTCCACCATATTTCTGTAATATATACCTGTGCTTTTTAAAGGACTAACCATGACAGATACTTCGCGGAACCCTGCCACAATGACAAACCAAGAACTACATGCCCACTTCTCCGAGCTCTTGGTCGGTCGCGCTGAAGATGTGGATGCACGCCTAGGGGAGTTTGACACCAAGATCACCAACGCCATGGACAAGATCGATGGGCTCGAGAAATCCTTCAACGACAAGCTTGACGCTCGGTTCAAGGAGGTTTTGGCCAGATTGCCGGCACCCGCACCCGTCCCATTGGCACCTCGGCATGGTGCACGGCGCATTCCGATCACGGGTTGGACTGCTGGTTTGGCTGCCGCCGCACCTCAGGCGGCTACCGCTGCAGCTGACGCACCTCAGACTTCCGCAGCGGCTACTGCTGCGACATTGGGGACAGACGACGGGTACTACTACGGCCCCGACGACGACGATCTGTTTGACGAGGAGGTTGAACAACCTCCACCCCCCCCCCCCCCCCCCCGCTGGTCGTCCCCGACATTACCACCGCAACGCTCGCCCACCGGAACATGATGATGATCATGTTGCAAAGCTTAAATTAAATATTCCATCTTTTGAGGGTAAATATAATCCTGATGCATATCTTACATGGGAGATGGAAGTAGAACAATGTTTTGCATGTTTAAAATATCCTGAGAATATGCGTGTTAGTGCTGCTACATGTGAATTTACTAAATTTGCTTCCCTTTGGTGGTCTGAGTATTGTCGTTTAAATCCTACTACTATTCCCAATACTTGGACTGCTTTAAAAACTCCTATGCGTGTTCGTTTTGTACCTCCCACTTATCAACATGATTTACTAAAGAATCTGACACGCTTAGAACAAGGGAAAAATTATGTAGAAGAGTATTATCAGGAATTGCAAACGGGGATGGTTCGATGTGGTCTTGTTGAATCTACTGAACAAATGCTTGCATGTTTCTTTGGTGGATTAAACAAGGACATTCAGCACATATTAGATTATAAGGAATATAATTCTATCACTCGTTTGTTTCATCTTGCTTGCAAAGCTAAACGTGAAGTGCAGGATCGCCAGACACCATGGAGGAGGACTAATAATTCTGCAGGTCGCACATCCACTTGGACATCCCGACAATCCGCGCCTCCTTCTCGTGATTCGCCACCAGCTACTACCACATCCAAGGCCACCACAAGATTTCCAGCTGCTACTCCACCGTCATCCAATGCTCCTGCTCGTACTGCATCTTCTATGGCTTCCACGGGTAAAACAAAGGACATACAATGCCGCAAGTGTTGGGGTTTTGGTCATATTGAGAAACAGTGCACAACACAACGTGTTATGATGGTGCGTGATGATGGTCAATACGATTCAGCGATAGAATTTGATGAAGATACATTAGCCCTTATTTCTGCTCGAGATGGAGACAATTGTGATGATGATGAAGAGACAGGGGTAATGGGAGCTAAAGCTGCTGATCAATACAAGAGCTTAATTACACAACGTGTGTTGAGTGTACAATTGAGCAAATCTGAACAAGATCAACGCCACAACCTGTTCCAAACACGTGGTGTTGTCAAGGAAAGAGCTATATGGATCATCATTGATGGAGGGAGTTGTAATAATCTGGCTAGTGTTGACATGGTAGAGAATCTTGCACTTCCAACAAGACAACGCACACATTCATATTACATCCAATGGTTTGAAAGTTCTCGCAAGATCAAGGTAACAAGAACGGTACGCGTGCATTTTACTATTGGTACATATTCTGATTTTGTTGATTGTGATGTTGTACCTATGCAAGCTTGTTCTTTGTTACTTGGTAGACCATGGCAATTTGATAGAGAATCTGTTCATAATGGCAAAACTAATCACTATTCTCTTATGCATGATGGAAAGAAAATTGGTCTAAAACCTATGACTCCCAAACAGATTTTAAAAGATGATCTTGCTAGAGCTAGTAGAGCTAAAACTGAGGAGAAAAATAAAAGTGAAAATCAGATTGTTGCTGCAGATTTTGTACCACCAAAGAACACTAAATCTGATTCTAAACATGCTACTGAAATTCGTTTGAAGAGTCCATGTATGCTTGCAAATAAAATTGATATTGCTGAACTAGATGTAAACAATACTCAATGTTATGCAATTATCTGCAAAGAGGTTTTGTTTTAATTTGAGGATATGCCTCCTTCTTTGCCACCCGCTATTGCTAACCTTTTGCAGGAATATGAGGACGTCTTTCCCGCTGAGCTGCCACCAGGACTACCTCCTATTAGAGGAATTGAGCACCAAATTGATCTAATTCCTGGTGCTACGTTGCCAAACCGCGCGCCATATAGAACCAATCCAGAGGAGACAAAGGAGCTACAACGCCAAATTCAGGAACTACTCGACAGAGATCATATTCGTGAGTCCCTTAGCCCCTATGTTGTTCCTATTATTTTGGTACCTAAGAAAGATGGTTCTTCGCGCATGTGTACTGATTGTAGACCTATCAATAATATTACTATTCGATATCGTCATCCTATTCCTCGTTTGGATGACATGCTTGATGAATTGAGTGGCTCTACCATGTTTTCTAAAGTTGATTTGCGTAGTGGGTACCACCAGATTCGTATGAAATTGGGAGATGAATGGAAAACAGCATTTAAAACTAAGTTTGGTTTATATGAGTGGTTAGTGATGCCGTTTGGTTTAACTAATACACCCAGCACTTTCATGAGATTAATGAACGAAGTTTTACGTGCTTTCATTGGACGTTTTGTGGTAGTCTACTTTGATGATATTCTGATTTATAGCAAATCTTTAGAGGATCATTTGGACCATTTACGTGTTGTTTTCAATGCTTTACGTGATGCACGTTTTTTTGGTAACCTTGAGAAGTGCACCTTTTGCACCAATCGAGTTGCGTTTCTTGGCTATATTGTTACATCACAGGGTATTGAAGTGGATCCAGCCAAGATTGAAGCTATTGAGAATTGGCCGCAGCCCAAGATGGTCACACAAGTGAGGAGTTTTCTTGGCCTCGCTGGTTTTTATAGGCGCTTTGTCAAAGACTTTGGATCAATTGCTGCGCCGCTGAATGAACTTACCAAGAAGGATGTGCCCTTTGTTTGGGGCGATGCATAACAACAAGCCTTCGTCATATTGAAAGATAAGCTAACACATGCTCCCTTACTCCAACTTCCTAATTTTAATAAGACTTTTGAGCTTGAATGTGATGCTAGTGGGATTGGTTTGGGAGGTGTGTTATTATAAGAGGGAAAACCTATTGCATATTTTAGTGAGAAATTGAGTGGGGCTAGTCTGAACTATTCTACTTATGATAAAGAATTATTTGCGTTAGTTCGGACATTAGAAACTTGGCAACATTATCTATGGCGTAAAGAATTTGTTATACATTCTGATCATGAATCTTTGAAGCATATTCGTAGTCAAGCAAAGTTGAATCGTCGTCATGCAAAGTGGGTTGAATTTATTGAGTCTTTTCCTTATGTTATCAAACACAAAAAGGGTAAAGATAATATTATTGCTCATGCTTTGTCGCGCCGTTATGCTTTGTTATCTCAACTTGACTTCAAAATATTTGGATTGGAAACTATTAAGGAACAATATGTGCATGATGCTGAATTTAAAGATGTGTTGCAGAATTGTAGAGATGGTAGAACATGGAACAAGTTCGTCTTCAATGATGGATTTGAAGGGAATATGCCCTGAGAGGCAATAATAAAGTGTTTATTATGTGTATTCCAAGTATATGATAGATGTTTATTTTGCATGCTATAATTGTATTAATACGGAAACGTTAATACATGTGTGTTTAATAAACAAACAGAAAGTTCCTAGTTATGCCTCTCTCATAAACTAGCTCGTTGATTAACAAGATGATCAAGGTTTCCTGATCATGGACATTGGATGTTGTTAATAACGGGATCACAACATTAGTGTAATGGTGTGATGAACATTCATCCGAAGTATAGCATTACGATCAAAGTCATTGAGTTTATATTGCTATAACAACTTACGAAGTGATCCTAATCCTTAGACCATGAGATCATGTCAATCACTAACACCGGAAGAGTTTCTTGATAACATCAAACGTCACACCGTAACAGGGTGATTATAAAGATGGATTCAGGACTAATAAAGTGTTATGTTGAGACTCATGGATCGAAAGTGGAATTTGTTCATCCCGATGATGGATAGATATACTCTGGGCCCTCTCGGTGATATCACATTGATTAGCTTGCAAGCAAGTGATTTGATCACTAGAATGTTATATCACAGGAACGAGAAAAGAGTGCATGTCGGTAATGAGATCAAACTAGGTATGGAGATACCGATGATCGAATATCGGACATGTAATATATCGTGAAACAAAGGGATTAAGATACTAGCGTAAAAGGTTCCGACGATCACAAGAAAGTCATCGTTGAATGTGTGGGAGTCAGTATGGGTCTCCAGATCCCGCTTCTGATTATTGATCCGAGAGGGGTCTCGATCATGTCCGCATTATTCACGAACCATAGGGTGACACACTTAAGAGACACCGACATCCAATTGGAGCAAATGTTTCATGCCGAAAGAATGAACAAGCGCAGGAATTTATTTCACTAGATACCGAAACAGGTTTTCGGGTGAAATTGCATAAAGTGGTTATGCATGTGAAATAGAATTCTAGCAAGGGGTTATTTGTGAATGTTTTTCATTAAAGTAATTGACAAAATTCTGAATAAAATAAAAGAGTTTTTATTTAATGAGAGTTTGCATTAAATTTGGTGGAAATTTAATGGGAATTTGAGTGGACTTTTGAGTGGAGGGAATTTAAAGGAGATTTGTGAGTGGAGTGTACACCCACATGAAGAGGGGAGGGCAAGGGGGCAGCCCCCATGCGCCGGCCACCCCCTTGGGGTTCCCCCCCCCTCCTCCTATAAAAGGAGCCCCCCTCCTCACTTGTCTCTCACACCTCCTCGTGAAGGATCTCTCTCCCCCTCTAGAATTTATCCCCCATGGTCTCGGACTAGCGAGATACATGTTCCCGGTGGCTATTCGGCAAGAAAGAGTTGTGCTTCCGCTGCATCGCTGGAGCGAGGAGGCGGAGGTTGCTCGGTGCCTCGAACGTGTGTGCGAGCACGGATGCGCTGCTGATTTGCGGCGCTAGGACTTCCTCTCGATCTTGAGATCGGCAAGAGATCGTCTACATCAACCATGAGTTGAACTCGTTAAGCTTTGTCGGTCTTCAAGGGTATGTTCTCTACGGATATACACCCGCCCGTTGTTTGTATCTAGTAGATAGATCTTGGTATATAGTTCACATCGTAGGAAAATTTTTGTTTTCTATGCTGCGAACCCTACAGTGGTATCAGAGCCGGATCTATGCGTAGATACTTTACACGGGTAATACACATATGAGTATGTGGGCGATGATGATCATGTTGTTGCTCCTTTGTTGTAATTTTGGATATTGGTGGCATAGTGGGATGAAGCGGCCCGGACAAACTTTACATGTCCTCGCACATGAGACCTGTTCCACGCTTGACATGCAACTAGTTTGCATAGGTGGCTAGCCGGTGTCTGTCTCTCCTACTATAGTCAATATCTATTTTGCAAGCGAGTTGTCAACAATTTGATTATCCTCGTTGTGGTTAATGTTCGTAGGTAAGAACGGTTCTATCTCGAAAGCCCTAAGCCACGTAAAACTTGCAATGGATAAATTAGAGGCTTCTAGTTTAGATTGTTGCTGGGCTAGTGTTATGATATGGTAGTGTTGTAAGTAGAAGTATGAGATGATACTCTTACAACACACATAGCGTGTAAAATCCATAGACCTTGGATTTACACATATAGGTATGATAGTGATCATACCACGATGCACATGATAGAGATCATCTGCGGGAACCATATCATTTCACTAATAAACATATGATGTTTGATAGCATCTTATATTGCTTGTTTAGCGCTTTGTTAGCATAATAAGATGATCCCTCATTTAAATATCAAGATAAGAATGTGTTCTTCCTTTAGTATGTACCGATTATGTTTTCGTCGCTCCAAGACATCACGTGATGATCGGGTGTTCTTGGATCCACGACCATATTTCGGGTGTAAAACAGTTACACACGTGAATACTAAGGTTCTAACTTGGCGAGCCTAGCATGTACAGACATGGCCTCGGAACACGGACCGAAAGGTTAAGCATGAGTCATATAGTTGATATGATGCCCATTTGATGCTCGCCTTTGAAGCTATACCGACTCACGTGATGATCGGACTTGGTATAGTGGATTTGGTTCATGTAATCACCAAAAAGGTATGAGGGATGTCGTTTTTGAGTGGGAGTTCATTCGTAATATAGATTAGTTGAACTCAATCTATCATACACTTAGTCTAAACTTTACAAATTCTGTTGTAGATGGCACCACCTGCTTTTAATTTCAATGTGTTCATGGAGAAAGAGAAACTAGCAATGAACGGTAGCAACTTTACCGAATGGGCCATGAATTTGAGGATTCTCCTCTCTGCTGCACAAAAGCAATATGTGCTAGAAGCGCCGTTAGGCCCCCCACCTTTTGATGATGCCCCTGACGAGGAGAAGAATGTCTATCAGACTCGTCAGGAGGACCACAACTTAGTTCATTGCGGCATATTGTATGGGTTAGAGCCGGAACTTCGAAAGCGTTTCAAAAACGGCAATGCATTTGATACAATGGGTGAGTTGAAAATGATTTTCGACACACATGCTGCTGTAGAGAGCTACAACGCTTCAGAAAAGTTCTTTAGCTGCATGATGGAAGAGCACAGCTCCGTTAGTGAGCATGTACTCAAGATGTCGGGTTACGCCAATAAGCTTGTGTCCTTGGTAATATCGATTCCCATTGACTTAGGCATCCATCATGTTCTGCAGTCTCTGCCACCTAGCTATAAGAGCTTCGTGATGAACTATAATATGCAAGGCATGAAGAAGTCTCTCCCCGAGCTTCTGTCAATGCTTAAAACTGCAGAAGTGGAGATCAAAAAGGAACATCAAGTGTTGATGATCAATAGGAACATTGGTTTCAAGAAAGAAAAGAAGGGAAAACGGAAGGGAAGTAAGGGCGGCAAGCCTGTTGCCGCGCCTGAAAAGAAACCCCGAGTTGGACCTAAGTCTGATTCCGAGTGCTACTATTGTAAGGGGACTGGCCACTGGAAGCGCAACTGCCCCAAGTATCTGGCAGACAAGAAGGCCGGCAAGGCAAACAAAGGTATATATGATATACATGTTATTGATGTGTACTTGACTAGTGCTCGCAGTAGCACCTAGGTATTTGATACCGGTCCAGTTGCTAATATTTTTAACTCGAATCAGGGGCTGCGGAACAAGCGACCGCTAGCAAGGGGTGAGGTCAAGATGCGTGTCGGCAATGGATCAAGCGTTGATGTGATCGCCGTCGGAACGCTGCCTCTCCACTTGCCGTCGGGATTAGTTATAAACTTGAATAAATGTTATCTGGTGCCTGCACTTAGCATGAACATTGTATCTGGATCGTGTTTGATGCGAAGTGGTTATTCATTTAAATCCGAGAACAATGGTTGTTCCATTTATATGAATGAAATCTTTATGGTCATGCACCGATGATGAATGGTTTATTTCTATTAGATCTCGATGATAATGTTACACATATTCATAATGTTGATGCTAAAAGGATTAAACTTAATGATGATATATCCGCATATATGTGGCACTGCCGTCTAGGTCATATTGGCGTTAAACGCATGAAGAAGCTCCATTCGGATGGACTTTTGGAATCACTTGATTATGAATCATTTGATACATGTGAGCCATGCCTTATGGGCAAGATGACTAGAACGCCGTTTTCCGGTTCAATGGAACGGGCGACAGATTTATTGGAAATCATACATTCTGATGTATGTGGTCCAATGAGTGTGTCGGCGCGAGGTGGATATCGTTATTTTGTTACTTTCACGGATGATTTGAGTAGATACGGTTATATCTACTTGATGAAACACAAGTCTGAAACCTTTGAAAAGTTCAAGGAATTTTAGAATGAAGTGGAAAATCATCGTAATAGAAAGATCAAATTTCTACGGTCCGACCATGGAGGTGAGTATCTAAGTTACGAGTTTAGCACTCACATGAAAGAGTGTGGAATTGTTTCACAACTCACACCTGCCGGAACACCACAGCGAAATGGTGTGTCAGAACGTCATAATCGTACTTTATTAGATATGGTTCGATCTATGATGTCTCTGACGGACTTGCCGTTGTCATTTTGGGGTTATGCACTAGAAACTGCTGCATTCACTTTAAATCGGGCACCATCTAAATCCGTTGAAAAGACACCGTATGAATTGTGGTTTGGAAACAAACCTAAGCTGTCATTTCTTAAAGTTTGGGGATGCGATGTTTATGTGAAGAAACTTCAACCGGATAAACTCGAACCCAAAGCGGAAAAATACGTCTTCATAGGATACCCTAAAGAAACTATTGGGTATTCCTTCTATCACAGATCCGAGGGCAAGGTTTTTGTTTCCAAGAATGGATCCTTTCTAGAGAAAGAGTTTCTCGCGAAAGGTGTGAGTAGTCGGAAGGTAGAACTCGAAGAGGTTGTGGAACCTTCTCTTCAAAGTATAGCGAGTAGCGCAGCGCTGGAAGTTGTTCCGGAGTTGGCTCCACCTGTTGAAGAGGGAACTAATGATAATGATCATGAAACTCCGAAAGAGAGTACTACCGAACCACGCAGGTCAAACAGGACGCGTGTAGCTCCTGAGCTGTACGGAAATCCTGTCATGAATTTCATGGTTGATGAAAATGATGACCCTGCGACGTATGAAGAAGCGATGATGAGCCCGGATTCCAACAAATGGTTAGAACCCATGAAATCCGAGATGGAATCCATGTATGAAAATCAAGTTTGGAACTTGGTGGAATTACCTCACGACCGAAAGGCCGTGGAGAACAAATGGATTTTCAAAAGGAAAACTGATGCTGATGGTAATGTGACCGTCTATAAAGCTCGACTTGTCGCAAAGCGGTTTTGACAAATTCAAGGAGTTGACTACGATGAGACTTTCTCTCCCGTAGCGATGCTAAAGTCAGTTAGTATTATGTTAGCAATTGCTGCATATTTCGATTATGAGATATGGCAGATGGATGTCAAAACCGCGTTTCTCAATGGTAATATTGAAGAAGAGTTGTATATGATACAACCAAAGGGTTTTGTCGATCCTAAGGATGCTAACAAGGTGTGCAAGCTTCAGCGATCCATCTATGGATTGAAGCAAGCATCACGAAGTTGGAATCTCCGCTTTGATGAGGTGATCAAAGAGTTTGGATTTGTCCAAACTTATGGAGAAGCTTGTATTTACAAGAAAGTGAGTGGGAGCAATGTGGCATTTCTGATATTATATGTGGATGACATATTATTGATCGGAAATGATATAGATCTTTTAAACAGTGTTAAAAGTTATCTAAACAGCAAATTTTCAATGAAGGACCTAGGTGAAGCGTCATACATATTAGGCATAAAGATCTATAGAGATAGATCTAGGCGCCTAATAGGGCTATCGCAAAGTACATACCTTGATAAGATTTTAAAGAAGTTTAAATTGGACGGAAGTAAGAAGGGGTTCTTACCTATGTTGCAAGGCAAGACATTGAGTAAGACTCAAAGTCCGGCTTCGACGGAAGAAAGAGAGATAATGGACAAAGTCCCCTATGCTTCAGCCATAGGCTCTATAATGTACGCCATGCTATGTACAAGACCGGATATGGCACATGCTATTAGTTTGACTAGTAGGTACCAATCGGATCCAGGTTCGGAACACTGGATAGCGGTCAAGAATATCCTTAAGTACTTACGAAGAACTAAGGATATGTTTCTTGTATACGGAGGTGAAGAAGAGCTCGTCGCTAAGTGTTATGTCGACGCTAGCTTTGACACCGATCCGGATGACTCTAAGTCTCAATCCGGATACGTATTTCTCATGAATGGCGGAGCGGTTAGTTGGAGGAGCTCCAAACAACCTGTGGTAGCAGGATCAACAACGGAGGCCGAATATGTTGCTGCTTCAGAAGCGGCTCAGGAAGCAGTTTGTATGAAGGAGTTCATATCCGAACTAGGAGTGGTGGCAAACGCGTTGGACCCAATGGTGATCTATTGTGACAACAATGGTGCCATTGCCAATGCCAAAGAGCCAAGGTCTCACAAGCATTCCAAGCATATTAAGAGCCGGTTTCACTCCATCCGCGAGCATGTCAAGGATGGAGATATAAAGATTTGTAAAGTACATACGGATCTCAATGTAGCAGATCCGTTGACTAAAACTCTCCCTAGAGCAAAACATGATCAACAAGAACTCAATGGGTGTTAGATTTATCACTATGTAACTAGATTATTGTCTCTAGTGCAAGTGGGAGACTGAAGGGAATATGCCCTGAGAGGCAATAATAAAGTGTTTATTATGTGTATTCCAAGTATATGATAGATGTTTATTTTGCATGCTATAATTGTATTAATACGGAAACTTTAATACATGTGTGTTTAATAAACAAATAGAAAGTTCCTAGTTATGCCTCTCTCATAAACTAGCTCGTTGATTAACAAGATGATCAAGGTTTCCTGATCATGGACATTGGATGTTGTTAATAACGGGATTACAACATTAGTGTAATGGTGTGATGAACATTCATCCGAAGTATAGCATTACGATCAAAGTCATTGAGTTTATATTGCTATAACAACTTACGAAGTGATCCTAATCCTTAGACCATGAGATCATGTCAATCACTAACACCGGAAGAGTTTCTTGATAACATCAAACGTCACACCGTAATAGGGTGATTATAAAGATGGATTCAGGACTAATAAAGTGTTATGTTGAGACTCATGGATCGAGAGTGGAATTTGTTCATCCCGATGACAGATAGATATACTCTGGGCCCTCTCGGTGATATCACATTGATTAGCTTGCAAGCAAGTGATTTGATCACTAGAATGTTATATCACAGGAACGAGAAAAGAGTGCATGTCGGTAACGAGATCAAACTATGTATGGAGATACCGATGATCGAATCTCAGACATGTAATATATCGTGAAACAAAGGGATTAAGATACTAGCGTAAAAGGTTCCGACGATCACAAGAAAGTCATCGTTGAATGTGTGGGAGTCAGTATGGGTCTCCAGATCCCGCTTCTGATTATTGATCCGAGAGGGGTCTCGATCATGTCCGCATTATTCACGAACCGTAGAGTGACACACTTAAGAGACACCGACATCCAATTGGAGCAAATGTTTCATGCCGAAAGAATGAACAAGCGCAGGAATTTATTTCACTAGATACCGAAACAGGTTTTCGGGTGAAATTGCATAAAGTGGTTATGCATGTGAAATAGAATTCTAGCAAGGGGTTATTTGTGAATGTTTTTCATTAAAGTAATTGACAAAATTCTGAATAAAATAAAAGAGTTTTTATTTAATGAGAGTTTGCATTAAATTTGGTGGAAATTTAATGGGAATTTGAGTGGACTTTTGAGTGGAGGGAATTTAAAGGAGATTTGTGAGTGGAGTGTCCACCCACATGAAGAGGGGAGGGCAAGGGGGCAGCCCCCATGCGCCGGCCACCCCCTTGGGGTTCCCCCCCCCCCTCCTCCTATAAAAGGAGCCCCCCTCCTCACTTGTCTCTCACACCTCCTCGTGAAGGATCTCTCTCCCCCTCTAGAATTTATCCCCCATGGTCTCGGACTAGCGAGATACATGTTCCCGGTGGCTATTCGGCAAGAAAGAGTTGTGCTTCCGCTGCATCGCTGGAGCGAGGAGGCGGAGGTTGCTCGGTGCCTCGAACGTGTGTGCGAGCACGGATGCGCTGCTGATTTGCGGCGCTAGGACTTCCTCTCGATCTTGAGATCGGCAAGAGATCGTCTACATCAACCACGAGTTGAACTCGTTAAGCTTTGTCGGTCTTAAAGGGTATGTTCTCTACGGATATACATCCGCCCGTTGTTTGTATCTAGTAGATAGATCTTGGTATATAGTTCACATCGTAGGAAAAATTTTGTTTTCTATGCTGCGAACCCTACAGGATTTGTGTTCCGTGCTAACAAACTATGCATTCCAGATAGTTCTGTTCGTCTTTTGTTGTTACAGGAAGCGCATGGAGGAGGATTGATGGGACACTTTGGTGTCAAGAAGACGGAGGATGTTCTTGCTAGTGGCCATAAACCCTAAACCCTA
The DNA here is from genome assembly GCA_916181665.1 of Avena sativa. Classification (NCBI taxonomy): domain Eukaryota; kingdom Viridiplantae; phylum Streptophyta; class Magnoliopsida; order Poales; family Poaceae; genus Avena; species Avena sativa. The sequence continues at coordinate 144,707,764 of OV702283.1, read as the reverse complement.
AACATGGTTTTATGCATCTCAATAATGTTAAGTTTCCCCGTTTTATGTTGAAAGCTTTGAAGTTGCATTTGTTTTGTATCCCTATGCTAGTGGCTTTTTGTTTAAACAATTTGTTTTATCATGATACCCCCATGCATAGGAAGTGGGTTAGACTCAAATGTGTTGGTTATTTGCTTCTTGATGCTCCCTTTCACTCCAGATATATATATCCTATGTGAGCATCTTTGAAAGTTTCAAGCCTAACTTCAAGGCATTAAAGAAAAGTACTTGTTGGGAGATAACCCAAGAGTTTGGTTGAGTCTTGGAAGTTATTACCTCCGTAATAACCGCTCCTTATCCTAGTTTTTGTGTCAAGTTCAACTACTTTTGAGAAGTAGAGGAGTTGTGAAAAGTAGTTGTCCTGGGGCAGATTTTTGTGTTGCATTGTAAAAATTCGTGAGGAATCTCAGTACGTCAGATGGATCTGTATTTTCTGAGCTTGTTCTCCAGGTTGTTACCCAACTTTCATTAGTTTTGCACTTTTTGATTTGAGCAACAGAAGGTTTTTAGAAAAATCAATCTTTACCTGGTGGTCTGTTTTGACAGATTTCTGCCATCATTTGCATTTGCCTCTTACAGAAGCCTTTGTTTTGATGGATTTCAGTTGAAGTGTGAACCTAAAGGTTTATTCTTTTTTCTTACACTAATGTTGCCATTGAGGTTTGTGTAAGACCTTGTAGGAAAGGAATTTCCACAAGAAGGAGAAAAGGAATCTACAGAGTTCGTCTTTGAATAGGTAAAAGTGGTGAAAACAGAAGGTTCGTGAAACCCCAATCTTCTTATATTTTTGATGTTTTTAGTACATAAGGGAAGTTCCGAGATGGAACAGAGGAGGAACCGGAGGCCGGGGTGGCCAAACCCACCCCAGGCGCGGTTCCCAGATGGCCGCGCCTGGAGGGGTGTGCCTCCCCCGAGCTCCGTCTCCACCTCCTTTTTGTACCGACACCTTCCTTATGCATTGAAACTTCGTAATATATAATCCACCGGATCCCCCGAGGTTTGTGCATCATGTTCTCGTCGTGTTTTCATTTCGATCAGTTTTTGTCAGGAAATCTAATGTGGACATCCCATCTATTGATACAACCGTGGTACCTACAGCTACACACATACAAGGACCTATCACTCAATCTCGTGCCAAACAACTTAACTATCAGGTACTTTCGTTTCTTGGAACTATTCCTCACCTACATGAGAATATGATGCTGCCTAAATCAAATGTATTTCTTACTCATAGGAATGATGGACCAAGCATGGATGAGAGGGACAAGCATTGGAGCATGGCCATGCATGGAGATGGCAGCAAGCATGTGATGTTTCAAGAGATGGCCACGGATGAAGATTTCAGAACTTTGAGGCCTCCATAATGAAGAAAGAAGGCTTGGATGAAATATTCAAGATTAATACTTCAAAAATTCGTCCATAGTTTAATATGGTGCTGTGACACCTTTAATTTGGTCCAGGCCCATGTAATTTTCGCAGGATTTTAAATAGCCACTTTTTAGGTCCGTATTTTAGGGGAAAATGACTTCTAGGGTTGGATTCGGCCACCACTTCCATGGCTGGCCGAAACCCCACCTTTTCCTTCTTAAATACTTCCCATAGCCGTCACCATAGACTCGGATTTTGTTTAGACATTAAGTTAGCCATCATAGCAACTTCGCCAAGGCTCGAGCGTCGCAGAGGCCTCTTGTACTTCGCACCTATACAGGATCCCACCTTTTCAATAAAGCTTTCCTCTTAATCCGCAATATCTTGATTGCAATATTAGTTCTTACTTGTTCTCGATTTCAGGTAGGAATTAAGACCCTCGCTGGTCAGGCTGATCGTGTTCCCGCAGGATCGGTAACCTCCAGGAGATTGGCCTAGCGATTGCATTGGCGCTCGTGCTCGCACGTGTAGTCGGATCGTCAAGCCCGAACTCCACCAAATCGACTATCACCATCTCATCGAAAGATCGGACACCTTTGCCCTATCAAGTGGTATCAGATTTTAGGTTGCTCGATGAGATTTTACTGCTTTCGTAGATTAGATCTGTTTTACCTATAACCCACGAAAAAGTCAAAAACACAGTTAGAGTTTATATCCATCCCATCACCAATCTACTCCTCGCGTTATCTTTTCAGTTTTTGCATTGTTGAATTTGTGTCTACATCGTCGCGTCGAGTTACTCGTCTTAGTGTCTCGTCCCTTAGAGTTTCGAATTCTGATCACAGTAGTCACCGCCATCCTCGTAGATCATCGCCACCATATTCCGCCACCATATTCCGCCACCATATTCCGCCGCCATACACCCAGCCACCATAAACCCTAAAACTCCACCACCGCCTTCCTACCGTGACACGGATCAGATCACTTTTCCTGCCGCGGCACAAGTTTAAGTTGAGTTATTGTTTACTAGTTAATTTTTTTTACTTTCCTTCCTTGTTGTTTCCGTATTGAGCTAAAGTCCGTGTCGAGTTAGAAGTTTAGTCGTAAGTCCAGAAGGAGAGCAAAAAAAAGTCTGGAATCGCCTCCGAAAATTTTTCTGGCTATACTGCTTTTTAGCCCTGGGGATCACTTTTCTCCATCGGCCATTATAGCGATAATTTTTTGGCGCCTGCGCGCTTTCCGGAGCATATTATAAAAATTTTGAAAAAAAAATTTGGGGCTAACCTATTTTTAGACCCCGTAGATCAGTTCGAGACACTCGCCATCATAGTGATTTTCACCATCTCGGTTCGCTTTTCAGTGTGCCATATCATCATACATTGCTTGTTGTATCGCATCGTGGCATCGTTGGTGATCTAGGCTCGCGTCTCTAGTACGGTCTAGCCTAGGACCAGCACAGTACCGTCGTTGAGCATTCTTTCAACTTTTGCATTGTTGTTTTGACAATTGCTAACCCCTTTGCTAAGCCTTCCCAGAGCTCCACAGATATTCTCCACGTGCGGTGTCTCGACTCCCGGTAATCACTCGGTTCAATCTCTGGACCCACTGATCCTCGCGGTTGCACATCGCCTTTTCCTGTTGTTTGGTAAGAACTTGTAAGAGCTTCATATATTGCTTGACGGATTACGCGTGCCTTCCACCATATTTCCGTAGTATATACATGTGCTTTTTAAAGGACTAACCATGACAGATACTTCGCGGAACCCTGCCACAATGACAAACCAAGAACTACATGCCCACTTCTCCAAGCTCTTGGTCGGTCGCGCTGAAGATGTGGATGCACGCCTAGGGGAGTTTGACACCAAGATCACCAACGCCATGGACAAGATCGATGGGCTCGAGAAATCCTTCAACGACAAGCTTGACGCTCGGTTCAAGGAGGTTTTGGCCAGATTGCCGGCACCCGCACCCGTCCCATTGGCACCTCGGCATGGTGCACGGCGCATTCCGATCACGGGTTGGACTGCTGGTTTGGCTGCCGCCGCACCTCAGGCGGCTACCGCTGCAGCTGACGCACCTCAGACTTCCGCCGCGGCTGCTGCTGCGACATTGGGGACAGACGACGGGTACTACTACGGCCCCGACGACGACGATCTGTTTGACGAGGAGGTTGAACAACCTCCACCCCCCCCCCCCCCCGCTGGTCGTCCCCGACATTACCACCGCAACGCTCGCCCACCGGAACATGATGATGATCATGTTGCAAAGCTTAAATTAAATATTCCATCTTTTGAGGGTAAATATAATCCTGATGCATATCTTACATGGGAGATGGAAGTAGAACAATGTTTTGCATGTTTAAAATATCCTGAGAATATGCGTGTTAGTGCTGCTACATGTGAATTTACTAAATTTGCTTCCCTTTGGTGGTCTGAGTATTGTCGTTTAAATCCTACTACTATTCCCAATACTTGGACTGCTTTAAAAACTGCTATGCGTGTTCGTTTTGTACCTCCCACTTATCAACATGATTTACTAAAGAATCTGACACGCTTAGAACAAGGGAAAAATTATGTAGAAGAGTATTATCAGGAATTGCAAACGGGGATGGTTCGGTGTGGTCTTGTTGAATCTACTGAACAAATGCTTGCATGTTTCTTTGGTGGATTAAACAAGGACATTCAGCACATATTAGATTATAAGGAATATAATTCTATCACTCGTTTGTTTCATCTTGCTTGCAAAGCTAAACGTGAAGTGCAGGATCGCCAGACACCATGGAGGAGGACTAATAATTCTGCAGGTCGCACATCCACTTGGACATCCCGACAATCCGCGCCTCCTTCTCGTGATTCGCCACCAGCTACTACCACATCCAAGGCCACCACAAGATTTCCAGCTGCTACTCCACCGTCATCCAATGCTCCTGCTCGTACTGCATCTTCTATGGCTTCCACGGGTAAAACAAAGGATATACAATGCCGCAAGTGCTGGGGTTTTGGTCATATTGAGAAACAGTGCACAACACAACGTGTTATGATGGTGCGTGATGATGGTCAATACGATTCAGCGAGTGAATTTGATGAAGATACATTAGCCCTTATTTCTGCTCGAGATGGAGACAATTGTGATGATGATGAAGAGACAGGGGTAATGGGAGCTGAAGCTGCTGATCAATACAAGAGCTTAATTACACAACATGTGTTGAGTGTACAATTGAGCAAATCTGAACAAGATCAACGCCACAACCTGTTCCAAACACGTGGTGTTGTCAAGGAAAGAGCTATATGGATCATCATTGATGGAGGGAGTTGTAATAATCTGGCTAGTGTTGACATGGTAGAGAAGCTTGCACTTCCAACAAGACAACGCACACATTCATATTACATCCAATGGTTTGAAAGTTCTCGCAAGATCAAGGTAACAAGAACGGTACGCGTGCATTTTACTATTGGTACATATTCTGATTTTGTTGATTGTGATGTTGTACCTATGCAAGCTTGTTCTTTGTTACTTGGTAGACCATGGCAATTTGATAGAGAATTTGTTCATAATGGCAAAACTAATCACTATTCTCTTATGCATGATGGAAAGAAAATTGGTCTAAAACCTATGACTCCCAAACAGATTTTAAAAGATGATCTTGCTAGAGCTAGTAGAGCTAAAACTGAGGAGAAAAATAAAAGTGAAAATCAGATTGTTGCTGCAGATTTTGTACCACCAAAGAACACTAAATCTGATTCTAAACATGCTACTGAAATTCGTTTGAAGAGTCCATGTATGCTTGCAAATAAAATTGATATTGCTGAACTAGATGTAAACAGTACTCAATGTTATGCAATTATCTGCAAAGAGGTTTTGTTTTAATTTGAGGATATGCCTCCTTCTTTGCCACCCGCTATTGCTAAACTTTTGCAGGAATATGAGGACGTCTTTCCCGCTGAGCTGCCACCAGGACTACCTCCTATTAGAGGAATTGAGCACCAAATTGATCTAATTCCTGGTGCTACGTTGCCAAACCGCGCGCCATATAGAACCAATCCAGAGGAGACAAAGGAGCTACAACGCCAAATTCAGGAACTACTCGACAGAGATCATATTCGTGAGTCCCTTAGCCCCTATGTTGTTCCTATTATTTTGGTACCTAAGAAAGATGGTTCTTCGCGCATGTGTACTGATTGTAGACCTATCAATAATATTACTATTCGATATCGTCATCCTATTCCTCGTTTGGATGACATGCTTGATGAATTGAGTGGCTCTACCATGTTTTCTAAAGTTGATTTGCGTAGTGGGTACCACCAGATTCGTATGAAATTGGGAGATGAATGGAAAACAGCATTTAAAACTAAGTTTGGTTTATATGAGTGGTTAGTGATGCCGTTTGGTTTAACTAATACACCCAGCACTTTCATGAGATTAATGAACGAAGTTTTATGTGCTTTCATTGGACGTTTTGTGGTAGTCTACTTTGATGACATTCTGATTTATAGCAAATCTTTAGAGGATCATTTGGACCATTTACGTGTTGTTTTCAATGCTTTACGTGATGCACGTTTTTTTGGTAACCTTGAGAAGTGCACCTTTTGCACCAATCGAGTTGCGTTTCTTGGCTATATTGTTACGTCATAGGGTATTGAAGTGGATCCAGCCAAGATTGAAGCTATTGAGAATTGGCCGCAGCCCAAGATGGTCACACAAGTGAGGAGTTTTCTTGGCCTCGCTGGTTTTTATAGGCGCTTTGTCAAAGACTTTGGATCAATTGCTGCGCCGCTGAATGAACTTACCAAGAAGGATGTGCCCTTTGTTTGGGGCGATGCATAACAACAAGCCTTCGTCATATTGAAAGATAAGCTAACACATGCTCCCTTACTCCAACTTCCTAATTTTAATAAGACTTTTGAGCTTGAATGTGATGCTAGTGGGATTGGTTTGGGAGGTGTGTTATTATAAGAGGGAAAACCTATTGCATATTTTAGTGAGAAATTGAGTGGGGCTAGTCTGAACTATTCTACTTATGATAAAGAATTATTTGCGTTAGTTCGGACATTAGAAACTTGACAACATTATCTATGGCGCAAAGAATTTGTTATACATTCTGATCATGAATCTTTGAAGCATATTCGTAGTCAAGCAAAGTTGAATCGTCGTCATGCAAAGTGGGTTGAATTTATTGAGTCTTTTCCTTATGTTATCAAACACAAAAAGGGTAAAGATAATATTATTGCTCATGCTTTGTCGCGCCGTTATGCTTTGTTATCTCAACTTGACTTCAAAATATTTGGATTGGAAACTATTAAGGAACAATATGTGCATGATGCTGAATTTAAAGATGTGTTGCAGAATTGTAGAGATGGTAGAACATGGAACAAGTTCGTCTTCAATGATGGATTTGAAGGGAATATGCCCTGAGAGGCAATAATAAAGTGTTTATTATGTGTATTCCAAGTATATGATAGATGTTTATTTTGCATGCTATAATTGTATTAATACGGAAACGTTAATACATGTGTGTTTAATAAACAAACAGAAAGTTCCTAGTTATGCCTCTCTCATAAACTAGCTCGTTGATTAACAAGATGATCAAGGTTTCCTGATCATGGACATTGGATGTTGTTAATAACGGGATCACAACATTAGTGTAATGGTGTGATGAACATTCATCCGAAGTATAGCATTACGATCAAAGTCATTGAGTTTATATTGCTATAACAACTTACGAAGTGATCCTAATCCTTAGACCATGAGATCATGTCAATCACTAACACCGGAAGAGTTTCTTGATAACATCAAACGTCACACCGTAACAGGGTGATTATAAAGATGGATTCAGGACTAATAAAGTGTTATGTTGAGACTCATGGATCGAAAGTGGAATTTGTTCATCCCGATGACGGATAGATATACTCTGGGCCCTCTCGGTGATATCACATTGATTAGCTTGCAAGCAAGTGATTTGATCACTAGAATGTTATATCACAGGAACGAGAAAAGAGTGCATGTCGGTAACGAGATCAAACTAGGTATGGAGATACCGATGATCGAATCTCGGACATGTAATATATCGTGAAACAAAGGGATTAAGATACTAGCGTAAAAGGTTCCGACGATCACAAGAAAGTCATCGTTGAATGTGTGGGAGTCAGTATGGGTCTCCAGATCCCGCTTCTGATTATTGATCCGAGAGGGGTCTCGATCATGTCCGCATTATTCACGAACCATAGGGTGACACACTTAAGAGACACCGACATCCAATTGGAGCAAATGTTTCATGCCGAAAGAATGAACAAGCGCAGGAATTTATTTCACTAGATACCGAAACAGGTTTTCGGGTGAAATTGCATAAAGTGGTTATGCATGTGAAATAGAATTCTAGCAAGGGGTTATTTGTGAATGTTTTTCATTAAAGTAATTGACAAAATTCTGAATAAAATAAAAGAGTTTTTATTTAATGAGAGTTTGAATTAAATTTGGTGGAAATTTAATGGGAATTTGAGTGGACTTTTGAGTGGAGGGAATTTAAAGGAGATTTGTGAGTGGAGTGTCCACCCACATGAAGAGGGGAGGGCAAGGGGGCAGCCCCCATGCGCCGGCCACCCCCTTGGGGTTCCCCCCCCCCCCTCCTCCTATAAAAGGAGCCCCCCTCCTCACTTGTCTCTCACACCTCCTCGTGAAGGATCTCTCTCCCCCTCTAGAATTTATCCCCCATGGTCTCGGACTAGCGAGATACATGTTCCCGGTGGCTATTCGGCAAGAAAGAGTTGTGCTTCCGCTGCATCGCTGGAGCGAGGAGGCGGAGGTTGCTCGGTGCCTCGAACGTGTGTGCGAGCACGGATGCGCTGCTGATTTGCGGCGCTAGGACTTCCTCTCGATCTTGAGATCGGCAAGAGATCGTCTACATCAACCACGAGTTGAACTCGTTAAGCTTTGTCGGTCTTCAAGGGTATGTTCTCTACGGATATACACCCGCCCGTTGTTTGTATCTAGTAGATAGATCTTGGTATATAGTTCACATCGTAGGAAAATTTTTGTTTTCTATGCTGCGAACCCTACAGTGGTATCAGAGCCGGATCTATGCGTAGATACTTTACACGGGTAATACACATATGAGTATGTGGGCGATGATGATCATGTTGTTGCTCCTTTGTTGTAATTTTGGATATTGGTGGCATAGTGGGATGAAGCGGCCCGGACAAACTTTACATGTCCTCGCACATGAGACCTGTTCCACGCTTGACATGCAACTAGTTTGCATAGGTGGCTAGCCGGTGTCTGTCTCTCCTACTATAGTCAATATCTATTTTGCAAGCGAGTTGTCAACAATTTGATTATCCTCGTTGTGGTTCATGTTCGTAGGTAAGAACGGTTCTATCTCGAAAGCCCTAAGCCACGTAAAACTTGCAATGGATAAATTAGAGGCTTCTAGTTTAGATTGTTGCTGGGCTAGTGTTATGATATGGTAGTGTTGTAAGTAGAAGTATGAGATGATACTCTTACAACACACATAGCGTGTAAAATCCATAGACCTTGGATTTACACATATAGGTATGATAGTGATCATACCACGATGCACATGATAGAGATCATCTGCGGGAACCATATCATTTCACTAATAAACATATGATGTTTGATAGCATCTTATATTGCTTGTTTAGCGCTTTGTTAGCATAATAAGATGATCCCTCATTTAAATATCAAGATAAGAATGTGTTCTTCCTTTAGTATGTACCGATTATGTTTTCGTCGCTCCAAGACATCACGTGATGATCGGGTGTTCTTGGATCCACGACCATATTTCGGGTGTAAAACAGTTACACACGCGAATACTAAGGTTCTAACTTGGCGAGCCTAGCATGTACAGACATGGCCTCGGAACACGGACCGAAAGGTTAAGCATGAGTCATATAGTTGATATGATGCCCATTTGATGCTCGCCTTTGAAGCTATACCGACTCACGTGATGATCGGACTTGGTATAGTGGATTTGGTTCATGTAATCACCAAAAAGGCATGAGGGATGTCGTTTTTGAGTGGGAGTTCATTCGTAATATAGATTAGTTGAACTCAATCTATCATACACTTAGTCTAAACTTTACAAATTCTGTTGTAGATGGCACCACCTGCTTTTAATTTCAATGTGTTCATGGAGAAAGAGAAACTAGCAACGAACGGTAGCAACTTTACCGAATGGGCCATGAATTTGAGGATTCTCCTCTCTGCTGCACAAAAGCAATATGTGCTAGAAGCGCCGTTAGGCCCCCCACCTTTTGATGATGCCTCTGACGAGGAGAAGAATGTCTATCAGACTCGTCAGGAGGACCACAACTTAGTTCATTGCGGCATATTGTATGGGTTAGAGCCGGAACTTCGAAAGCGTTTCAAAAACGGCAATGCATTTGATACAATGGGTGAGTTGAAAATGATTTTCGACACACATGCTGCTGTAGAGAGCTACAACGCTTCAGAAAAGTTCTTTAGCTGCATGATGGAAGAGCACAGCTCCGTTAGTGAGCATGTACTCAAGATGTCGGGTTACGCCAATAAGCTTGTGTCCTTGGTAATATCGATTCCCATTGACTTAGGCATCCATCATGTTCTGCAGTCTCTGCCACCTAGCTATAAGAGCTTCGTGATGAACTATAATATGCAAGGCATGAAGAAGTCTCTCCCCGAGCTTCTGTCAATGCTTAAAACTGCAGAAGTGGAGATCAAAAAGGAACATCAAGTGTTGATGATCAATAGGAACATTGGTTTCAAGAAAGACAAGAAGGGAAAACGGAAGGGAAGTAAGGGCGGCAAGCCTGTTGCCGCGCCTGAAAAGAAACCCCGAGTTGGACCTAAGTCTGATTCCGAGTGCTACTATTGTAAGGGGACTGGCCACTGGAAGCGCAACTGCCCCAAGTATCTGGCAGACAAGAAGGCCGGCAAGGCAAACAAAGGTATATATGATATACATGTTATTGATGTGTACTTGACTAGTGCTCGCAGTAGCACCTAGGTATTTGATACCGGTCCAGTTGCTAATATTTTTAACTCGAATCAGGGGCTGCGGAACAAGCGACCGCTAGCAAGGGGTGAGGTCAAGATGCGTGTCGGCAATGGATCAAGCGTTGATGTGATCGCCGTCGGAACGCTGCCTCTCCACTTGCCGTCGGGATTAGTTATAAACTTGAATAAATGTTATCTGGTGCCTGCACTTAGCATGAACATTGTATCTGGATCGTGTTTGATGCGAAGTGGTTATTCATTTAAATCCGAGAACAATGGTTGTTCCATTTATATGAATGAAATCTTTTATGGTCATGCACCGATGATGAATGGTTTATTTCTATTAGATCTCGATGATAATGTTACACATATTCATAATGTTGATGCTAAAAGGATTAAACTTAATGATGATATATCCGCATATATGTGGCACTGCCGTCTAGGTCATATTGGCGTTAAACGCATGAAGAAGCTCCATTCGGATGGACTTTTGGAATCACTTGATTATGAATCATTTGATACATGTGAGCCATGCCTTATGGGCAAGATGACTAGAATGCCGTTTTCTGGTTCAATGGAACGGGCGACAGATTTATTGGAAATCATACATTCTGATGTATGTGGTCCAATGAGTGTGTCGGCGCGAGGTGGATATCGTTATTTTGTTACTTTCACGGATGATTTGAGTAGATACGGTTATATCTACTTGATGAAACACAAGTCTGAAACCTTTGAAAAGTTCAAGGAATTTCAGAATGAAGTGGAAAATCATCGCAATAGAAAGATCAAATTTCTACGGTCCGACCGTGGAGGTGAGTATCTAAGTTACGAGTTTAGCACTCACATGAAAGAGTGTGGAATTGTTTCACAACTCACATCTGCCGGAACACCACAGCGAAATGGTGTGTCAGAACGTCGTAATCGTACTTTATTAGATATGGTTCGATCTATGATGTCTCTGACGGACTTGCCGTTGTCATTTTGGGGTTATGCACTAGAAACTGCTGCATTCACTTTAAATCGGGCACCATCTAAATCCGTTGAAAAGACACCGTATGAATTGTGGTTTGGAAACAAACCTAAGCTGTCATTTCTTAAAGTTTGGGGATGCGATGTTTATGTGAAGAAACTTCAACCGGATAAACTCGAACCCAAAGCAGAAAAATACGTCTTCATAGGATACCCTAAAGAAACTATTGGGTATTCCTTCTATCACAGATCCGAGGGCAAGGTTTTTGTTTCCAAGAATGGATCCTTTCTAGAGAAAGAGTTTCTCGCGAAAGGTGTGAGTAGTCGGAAGGTAGAACTCGAAGAGGTTGTGGAACCTTCTCTTCAAAGTATGGCGAGTAGCGCAGCGCCGGAAGTTGTTCCGGAGTTGGCTCCACCTGTTGAAGAGGGAACTAATGATAATGATCATGAAACTCCGAAAGAGAGTACTACCGAACCTCGCAGGTCAAACAGGACGCGTGCAGCTCCCGAGCTGTACGGAAATCCTGTCATGAATTTCATGGTTGATGAAAATGATGACCCTGCGACGTATGAAGAAGCGATGATGAGCCCGGATTCCAACAAATGGTTAGAACCCATGAAATCCGAGATGGAATCCATGTATGAAAATCAAGTTTGGAACTTGGTGGAATTACCTCACGACCGAAAAGCCGTGGAGAACAAATGGATTTTCAAAAGGAAAACTGATGCTGATGGTAATGTGACCGTCTATAAAGCTCGACTTGTCGCAAAGCGGTTTCGACAAATTCAAGGAGTTGACTACGATGAGACTTTCTCTCCCGTAGCGATGCTAAAGTCAGTTAGTATTATGTTAGCAATTGCTGCATATTTCGATTATGAGATATGGCAGATGGATGTCAAAACCGCGTTTCTCAATGGTAATATTGAAGAAGAGTTGTATATGATACAACCAAAGGGTTTTGTCGATCCTAAGGATGCTAACAAGGTGTGCAAGCTTCAGCGATCCATCTATGGATTGAAGCAAGCATCACTAAGTTGGAATCTCCGCTTTGATGAGGTGATCAAAGAGTTTGGATTTGTCCAAACTTATGGAGAAGCTTGTATTTACAAGAAAGTGAGTGGGAGCAATGTGGCATTTCTGATATTATATGTGGATGACATATTATTGATCGGAAATGATATAGATCTTTTAAACAGTGTTAAAAGTTATCTAAACAGCAAATTTTCAATGAAGGACCTAGGTGAAGCGTCATACATATTAGGCATAAAGATCTATAGAGATAGATCTAGGCGCCTAATAGGGCTATCGCAAAGTACATACCTTGATAAGATTTTAAAGAAGTTTAAAATGGACGGAAGTAAGAAGGGGTTCTTACCTATGTTGCAAGGCAAGACATTGAGTAAGACTCAAAGTCCGGCTTCGACGAAAGAAAGAGAGATAATGGACAAAGTCCCCTATGCTTCAGCCATAGGCTCTATAATGTACGCCATGCTATGTACAAGACCGGATATGGCACATGCTATTAGTTTGACTAGTAGGTACCAATCGGATCCAGGTTCGGAACACTGGATAGCGGTCAAGAATATCCTTAAGTACTTACGAAGAACTAAGGATATGTTTCTTGTATACGGAGGTGAAGAAGAGCTCGTCGCTAAGTGTTATGTCGACGCTAGCTTTGACACCGATCCGGATGACTCTAAGTCTCAATCCGGATACGTATTTCTCATGAATGGCGGAGCGGTTAGTTGGAGGAGCTCCAAACAACCTGTGGTAGCAGGATCAACAACGGAGGCCGAATATGTTGCTGCTTCAGAAGCGGCTCAGGAAGCAGTTTGGATGAAGGAGTTCATATCCGAACTAGGAGTGGTGGCAAACGCGTTGGACCCAATGGTGATCTATTGTGACAACAATGGTGCCATTGCCAATGCCAAAGAGCCAAGGTCTCACAAGCATTCCAAGCATATTAAGCGCCGGTTTCACTCCATCCGCGAGCATGTCAAGGATGGAGATATAAAGATTTGTAAAGTACATACGGATCTCAATGTAGCAGATCCGTTGACTAAAACTCTCCCTAGAGCAAAACATGATCAACAAGAACTCAATGGGTGTTAGATTTATCACTATGTAACTAGATTATTGTCTCTAGTGCAAGTGGGAGACTGAAGGGAATATGCCCTGAGAGGCAATAATAAAGTGTTTATTATGTGTATTCCAAGTATATGATAGATGTTTATTTTGCATGCTATAATTGTATTAATACGGAAACTTTAATACATGTGTGTTTAATAAACAAATAGAAAGTTCCTAGTTATGCCTCTCTCATAAACTAGCTCGTTGATTAACAAGATGATCAAGGTTTCCTGATCATGGACATTGGATGTTGTTAATAACGGGATCACAACATTAGTGTAATGGTGTGATGAACATTCATCCGAAGTATAGCATTACGATCAAAGTCATTGAGTTTATATTGCTATAACAACTTACGAAGTGATCCTAATCCTTAGACCATGAGATCATGTCAATCACTAACACCGGAAGAGTTTCTTGATAACATCAAACGTCACACCGTAATAGGGTGATTATAAAGATGGATTCAGGACTAATAAAGTGTTATGTTGAGACTCATGGATCGAGAGTGGAATTTGTTCATCCCGATGACAGATAGATATACTCTGGGCCCTCTCGGTGATATCACATTGATTAGCTTGCAAGCAAGTGATTTGATCACTAGAATGTTATATCACAGGAACGAGAAAAGAGTGCATGTCGGTAACGAGATCAAACTATGTATGGAGATACCGATGATCGAATCTCAGACATGTAATATATCGTGAAACAAAGGGATTAAGATACTAGCGTAAAAGGTTCCGACGATCACAAGAAAGTCATCGTTGAATGTGTGGGAGTCAGTATGGGTCTCCAGATCCCGCTTCTGATTATTGATCCGAGAGGGGTCTCGATCATGTCCGCATTATTCACGAACCGTAGGGTGACACACTTAAGAGACACCGACATCCAATTGGAGCAAATGTTTCATGCCGAAAGAATGAACAAGCGCAGGAATTTATTTCACTAGATACCGAAACAGGTTTTCGGGTGAAATTGCATAAAGTGGTTATGCATGTGAAATAGAATTCTAGCAAGGGGTTATTTGTGAATGTTTGTCATTAAAGTAATTGACAAAATTCTGAATAAAATAAAAGAGTTTTTATTTAATGAGAGTTTGCATTAAATTTGGTGGAAATTTAATGGGAATTTGAGTGGACTTTTGAGTGGAGGGAATTTAAAGGAGATTTGTGAGTGGAGTGTCCACCCACATGAAGAGGGGAGGGCAAGGGGGCAGCCCCCATGCGCCGGCCACCCCCTTGGGGTTCCCCCCCCCCTCCTCCTATAAAAGGAGCCCCCCTCCTCACTTGTCTCTCACACCTCCTCGTGAAGGATCTCTCTCCCCCTCTAGAATTTATCCCCCATGGTCTCGGACTAGCGAGATACATGTTCCCGGTGGCTATTCGGCAAGAAAGAGTTGTGCTTCCGCTGCATCGCTGGAGCGAGGAGGCGGAGGTTGCTCGGTGCCTCGAACGTGTGTGCGAGCACGGATGCGCTGCTGATTTGCGGCGCTAGGACTTCCTCTCGATCTTGAGATCGGCAAGAGATCGTCTACATCAACCACGAGTTGAACTCGTTAAGCTTTGTCGGTCTTAAAGGGTATGTTCTCTACGGATATACATCCGCCCGTTGTTTGTATCTAGTAGATAGATCTTGGTATATAGTTCACATCGTAGGAAAAATTTTGTTTTCTATGCTGCGAACCCTACAGGATTTGTGTTCCGTGCTAACAAACTATGCATTCCAGATAGTTCTGTTCGTCTTTTGTTGTTACAGGAAGCGCATGGAGGAGGATTGATGGGACACTTTGGTGTCAAGAAGACGGAGGATGTTCTTGCTAGTGGCCATAAACCCTAAACCCTAAACATGGTTTTATGCATCTCAATAATGTTAAGTTTCCCCGTTTTATGTTGAAAGCTTTGAAGTTGCATTTGTTTTGTATCCCTATGCTAGTGGCTTTTTGTTTAAACAATTTGTTTTATCATGATACCCCCATGCATAGGAAGTGGGTTAGACTCAAATGTGTTGGTTATTTTCTTCTTGATGCTCCCTTTCACTCCAGATATATATATCCTATGTGAGCATCTTTGAAAGTTTCAAGCCTAACTTCAAGGCATTAAAGAAAAGTACTTGTTGGGAGATAACCCAAGAGTTTGTGAGTCTTGGAAGTTATTACCTCCGTAATAACCGCTCCTTATCCTATTTGTTTTGGTTTTTGTGTCAAGTTCAACTACTTTTGAGAAGTAGAGGAGTTGTGAAAAGTAGTTGTCCTGGGGCAGATTTTTGTGTTGCATTGTAAAAATTCGTGAGGAATCTCAGTACGTCGGATGGATCTGTATTTTCTGAGCTTGTTCTCCAGGTTGTTACCCAACTTTCATTAGTTTTGCACTTTTTGATTTGAGCAACAGAAGGTTTTTAGAAAAATCAATCTTTACCTGGTGGTCTGTTTTGACAGATTTCTGCCATCATTTGCATTTGCCTCTTACAGAAGCCTTTGTTTTGATGGATTTCAGTTGAAGTGTGAACCTAAAGGTTTATTCTTTTTTCTTACACTAATGTTGCCATTGAGGTTTGTGTAAGACCTTGTAGGAAAGGAATTTCCACAAGAAGGAGAAAAGGAATCTGCAGAGTTCGTCTTTGAATAGGTAAAAGTGGTGAAAACAGAAGGTTCGTGAAACCCCAATCTTCTTATATTTTTGATGTTTTTAGTACATAAGGGAAGTTCCGAGATGGAACAGAGGAGGAACCGGAGGCCGGGGTGGCCAAACCCACCCCAGGCGCGGTTCCCAGATGGCCGCGCCTGGAGGGGTGTGCCTCCCCCGAGCTCCGTCTCCACCTCCTTTTTGTACCGACACCTTCCTTATGCATTGAAACTTCGTAATATATAATCCACCGGATCCCCCAAGGTTTGTGCATCATGTTCTCGTCGTGTTTTCATTTCGATCTGTTTCTGTCAGGAAATCTAATGTGGACACCCCATCTATTGATACAACCGTGGTACCTACAGCTACACACATACAAGGACCTATCACTCAATCTCGTGCCAAACAACTTAACTATCAGGTACTTTCGTTTCTTGGAACTATTCCTCACCTACATGAGAATATGATGCTGCCTAAATCAAATGTATTTCTTACTCATAGGAATGATGGACCAAGCATGGATGAGAGGGACAAGCATTGGAGCATGGCCATGCATGGAGATGGCAACAAGCATGTGATGTTTCAAGAGATGGCCACGGATGAAGATTTCAGAACTTTGAGGCCTCCATAATGAAGAAAGAAGGCTTGGATGAAATATTCAAGATTAATACTTCAAAAATTCGTCCATAGTTTAATATGGTGCTGTGACACCTTTAATTTGGTCCAGGCCCATGTAATTTTCGCAGGATTTTAAATAGCCACTTTTTAGGTCCGTATTTTAGGGGAAAAGGACTTCTAGGGTTGGATTCGGCCACCACTTCCATGGCTGGCCGAAACCCCACCTTTTCCTTCTTAAATACTTCCCATAGCCGTCACCATAGACTCGGATTTTGTTTAGACATTAAGTTAGCCATCATAGCAACTTCGCCAAGGCTCGAGCGTCGCAGAGGCCTCTTGTACTTCGCACCTATACAGGATCCCACCTT
Source organism: Avena sativa (assembly GCA_916181665.1). Taxonomy (NCBI): domain Eukaryota; kingdom Viridiplantae; phylum Streptophyta; class Magnoliopsida; order Poales; family Poaceae; genus Avena; species Avena sativa. Next base: position 144,690,662 of record OV702283.1, on the reverse strand, counting down.
TTCAATAAAGCTTTCCTCTTAATCCGCAATATCTTGATTGCAATATTAGTTCTTACCTGTTCTTGATTTCAGGTAGGAATTAAGACCCTCGCTGGTCAGGCTGATCGTGTTCCCGCAGGATCGGTAACCTCCAGGAGATTGGCCTAGCGATTGCATTGGCGCTCGTGCTCGCACGTGTAGTCGGATCGTCAAGCCCGAACTCCACCAAATCGACTATCACCATCTCATCGAAAGATCGGACACCTTTTCCCTATCAAAATCTTCTCATGTTTAGAGCACCGTGGTCTCCGCCAATGACAAAGGCAAGAAGCCCGAGGAAGATGATCCTCAAAATCCCAAGGAGGAGGAGGTTTTGGTAGGGGGTGAAGAAGACATGGAGGGGGACAAGCAATCGGACACCCGCGCTACCGTCGCAAGCATTGGAGTGGTGGAAAAACCTTCCAATCTTAGGAGGATAGCACGGATGTCTACAGGAGGGAGAACTCCGCGTCATATCCTCGCTCCACAGACACTTCCTCCTCGTACCACTCGTTCTAACCATGCAGGGAAGGAACACACTAAGAAGGAAGAGTGGGGAAATAATAGCAAGGACTGGAATTCTCGGACCGACATGATCATGAACCGCATTGAGCAAAATTTGGAGTTGATCCATACTCTTACCTTCGAGATTGAGGATTTCAGAAAACTGATTGCGGAGCTTATCAAGAGAACACCACCACCACCGAAGGAGTAATTCGTCATCAGGTTTGGCATCCCCTTGGCTTGTTCCAAGCTAAGGGGAGTGTCGCGGTATCACCATCATTATCTTTTATATTTTACCTTTTTAGTGGATTCCTATCTTTGGTAGGGAAGTTATCTTATAGGTTGGTTTGCATGTGGAAGTATCTCTCCTTTAGTTGATTATCTATGTATCCCTTGGTGTGAGTTCCTTTATGGAATATTAATGAGAAGTTTCATCTTTTACTTATTGTACTTACTTATTTTAGTTTGCAATCTCTATTATATGATGGATCTTGTTGATCCGTATTGGCATCACTTTGGGATCATCAAGTGGATCTAAATTGGTTTTGGCAAACCGAGTTCTGGTCAGTAGCAATACTTTTTGAGGTTTGAAAGAAAAAGAGAAAAGCTTACAGGTATTTTGTATCATTTATTTTCTTTCTTGTTGGCTCATAAGCTTAGTATTCTTTATTTAAGATCTTTTGTGTCTTCAAGGAAGATTGCATGTTTGGCTTTATCACTTGTAGGTTTGCTTATTTCTTTCAACTCTTTTGATTGCTACTCAGCCTTGCTAGCCAAAAACCTGTTTTGAGAAGGCATACTTCCCATGTTTGCAACCCCTTTGAACCAAAACCATGCCATTTGTGTCCACTAGATCTACCTATTAGCATTTTCTATTCCAAGCAAATTCTCAAGCTTCATCTATCTTTTGAATTAAAAGGTATTTTTTTATGTGAAAACTAGTTAGTAAAGCTCTCACGAACTTGATGGCAAACATTATTTTTCTTGCCCCTAATAGACTTGAACCATTGTGTCATCGAAGTTGTATATGCTTCCATCTATACGTTGGAATTAGCAGAACCGTGCTGTCACGGGGAACACTTTTAACATTGCACATGTACGTTGTACACAGTTGATATCATGCTCTTTTGTTTGCGGATGTCGATGGTGTGAAATAAAAAGGGAGCTTGTAAGTCCATGGAGTGATGTATGTGTGTTAGAGAAACGCCTAGGCCGCTAGCCTAAGCCATGTCTAATCATGGTGGAAACTTGTAGCATCATCATAGTGAGAATTCTGTGAAGCATCCTCAATAAAAAGCTATGCACATAGTAAATAAGAAGATCGCTGAGATGCTCATTGTCTGCTTGCCTTGTCATTTTGGTTATGGGATAGCTCCTGTACCATGTGCAAGGGGTACCCATTGGTGGTTCTCTATGATACGCATGTACTTACAATGACAAGAACTTACGGTAACCAAAGTTGAGTAGCATAAGGAGCGACCCTCATACTCAAGGGACATGAGATTGCCAACTTATATTTCGGCAAGCATATATTCCATCCTTGTTCACTTTAACCTTAATCATCTCAAGATGCCTATGATAGGGGCAATGAGGGATCAAAGCTAGTAAGTACCATAATCTTTTGGAAGCTCTTTATGACTTGAAATCCCTGCTTCCCTCTATGAAGGGACATTTCTCCTATTTTCTAAGTTGAGTCAGTAAACCTACTTCCTCTCTATCTCCAGCAAGAATTTGAGTTGCTGTGTTGCAAGCATTCATATGGTGATTTATTCAATCATGTTCTTTATCTTCCCTGTTTGCACAAAACTCTTATCTATTGAGTATTACTTTGAAAGCCTTCTTTGAAAAACCTTTTTGAGCAAAGAGTGCTCCTGTTATAAAACTTCTAAAAAAAAGTTTTTTGTGAAACTGTTTGCCAGCTGTTCTCTGACCAAGAACAAGAGTTTGCCAATTACAATTATGATTTATCTTTATGCATCTCTACTTTGACTCATGTACTTGTTGCAAGCTAAGTTATATAATTGTGAGTTGCTTTCTTCTATGAGTTGTGTAATGGTAAGTGTGATGTTTCTTGTCCGTATTCTTTTATTGACACTTCACTCCATAAACTTGTGGACATGTTTACTGAGCTCAGTTTTCGCTTGGGGACAAGCGAAGGTCTAAGCTTGGGGGGAGTTGATACGTCCAATTTGCATCACCATTCTATATCATAATTTGCCTCTATTCATTGATATATGTCTTATTATGAGGTGTTACTTATGTCTTTTCCTCTGTTTGTGCATGTTGGATGATTCTTGGAGGATGGACTGCCAGAGTCAGGTTTCTAATAAAAAGCACGAAGAGGATATGCCCGTCTCTGAGAAAGGATCTTGGGAAGGGTCCAAGGTCACTCAAGCGAGCTTGATTGGCTAGTACAGACACGCCGGATCCCGCCGGAGGTCGGCTGTCGCCTCCCTAGTGATGAGCAGGCCCCAGATGTCCAAGAGGGTGAGTATGTTGTATTCATTGCTGTAACATCCCAGCATTAGAGCTTAGAAATAAATTGAACCCAGATGTGTGCATTGCATTCATGCATAGAAAATCTGAATAATTTTTGCGCTTTTGAACAAAACTTGTCAAAGTGATTGAAGCTTCTCTCAACCTGATGGAATTGAAGTAGATCATCTAGTTGACTGTGATAAGTTTCAATATGATCTTTGCTAAAACCTTATTTGGGTAAACATGATTTGATCTAAGGGTAGATCAAATATAATAAAATTAAACCATTACATATGTAATGATTGTAATTAGATCCCTAGGTGATCACATCCTAGTATTCATTGCAATAACTCATGAATACCAAGTAACAAGAATGTAATAACTATTCAATCCTATTCTATTTCTACCATGAGAAACATGATAACACTTCACTCAAATTCTTAAGTTAGGAAGGAAACTAAGTCAAGATCATTCACCATATGTCTTTCTTTCCATATCAATCCTTATCATCTCTATTGAATCATACTCTATTATCTGTTGTTCATCAAAGTTGAGTAATCAACTATTGATTCACCAATTCTTAACCTATCAATTCTTGATCTACTACCTCTTGTTCTTATCATAGCATTCACTTAAAATCCTTTAGAGAAGGAAGTAAGGAAAGGTAAGTGGTAATGCTAGATTTGGATATCATCTATAGGATGGGAGTGATTGAAGAGAATTAAATCAATAGGATTATTGATGGAGTTAACTCACTCCTGAAATGATAGAAGATTAACTAGGGTAAAGATTACCAGGATAAATATTGAGGATAGTTAATAGGAGTAATCTTATGGGATCAAGTATGTATAGTCAAAGAATAATATCTCTAAACCCAACAGAGATATTAAGAATATGATTCCAATACAACTATAATGTTGTATTGATGAAGCTTTGACTAGCTCATTAGAAACCTAAACCATAAAGGATCAAGGGATTATAATGATAATGTTTTAGTCACCAAGATTGAATGCTTATATCCAGTATAAGTAACATTGATGGGTAAAACCTGATTGAACTTTCATATAAGATACTGAAGTAATATTAGTGGTGGATGATTATGGAAGAATAGGAATGGAGTTAGAAGTAGCTACTTGTTGGATTGGAGGTTATCAGCAGTAGAGTAGTTGATATAACCTAGTCTGGATATGTGAAGATTATGAAAGCTTTAGTGGCAAGCTCATTGTATTTGTAAATGGGTTTAGAAGGATAAAAGGTGGATAAGAATATTCTTATGAAGTAAAGTTCATCATGTTAGCACATGATGATGGATATGAAGAAGTAGTATATCTAGGAAAGGAATTCCTTAATTAGAAGTCCAGAATTATGAATTATGGAGGATAGGAATTCTTGGTAAACACTAAACCCTAAATCCATAATTAAGCTTAATATCCATCTCATTTGTTGGATAAATCATTTTATCTTCACAATGTTTTATAGGAATATTTCCCTATAGCAAATCACTGAAGCACATCTCTGTCATTCCCAATTATCATAACCATATGTGTTTAGGAGTTATCTTTATCAATTCTTTTTCATAAGACATTCCAGAAAATAACTTACTATATTAAAAGGTGATATCATTAAAGATCACAAACAAGAGACAATATGTTTAGCTATTAAATCCTTACTCACATCAACAAAAGAAAATAAGTATATTAAGAACCCTAAACTCTAGGGTAAGCATTTACAATTCAAACCCTAACTTCTATGTTAATTATAATAGAATATACACATTGCTATTTCCTAAATTTATGAGAGTAATATTAACCATATTAATTCTTTTGTATCTCATACAACAAATAATTATATAGGATCATAATATAAGAATTTCCCTTCAAACTATGAGCTAACTAGAATTAAATTTTATAAACAAAGAAGGAAATATCATATAATAAAGCCATGGTTTATTATAGAAAGAAGATTAATAACAAAGGCTTCTACAAAATATTAAAAGGGGGTTCATATAATGAAAATAAAGAAATGTATAAAAAGAAAATATTTATCATAAAGGTTTACAAAATAAATCTCACTCAATATTAATTGTTGCTGCAAGTATTCAGCAAATAAACTTTGTTAGAAAAGTTCAAATTATAGATTAAATACAAATCTGAAAAGAAAAACAGAAAACAAAAAAGAAAAACAAATAAAAACAGTTTCTGGTCGTGGCCCAGTTCTTCAACCCTTTATCTACCGCTCACGTTGCAAAGGCCCAGCAGCCAGCCCAGCTTGTCCTCTTCTCTGGCTGACGGGTGGGATCAAAGAGGGACCGCGGGTTTGTTTAGAAGAAGCTCAGGGGGTTTTCTGCAAAATGATCATCGTCGTCATCCTCACGCACACAAGCACCTGCGTGCGTACCGTCGATGTCGTCCGCCGTCGTCATCAAAATTTGACCACCGTGATGCTCGCCGTCGACCCTGAGGGGTGTAGATAAGACCGTCGCGTCCTCCTCTATCCTCTCATACCTATCTCATCTCCTCTCGCTCTCTCTATCTCTCTCTCGCATAGAACCTGAAACCCTAGCTCGCCGGAGTCGGTTGCCATCACCATTTGAGACCACCCCAAGACCAACTGGTGATACCACAAGCTCCACTATGGTGGACTTCGTCTGCTCAGAGGAGGAATCGAGCCGGGGAGGCCGTAATCATGTGCATCGGACGCGTCTGTCCACCACTCGCCGTTGACCATGGCGACGCCATCTAAGATCACCTCTCTTCGCCATCGTCACTACAAGCATCCTGGTGAGCCACCGGTTCTCCTAGTACCTTTATTTCTCTGTATTTCGCTCTAGATCGTTTCTACCATGATCACTCGACATCGCCGCCATTGTCAACCGTCGTTGACCATCCTCCAACAACCATTTGCTAGCGGCGCCACCACCCCAAGGCTCCTCGCGTCATCCTCTTTCTAACAAGCCTAACCGCAGCCCCGTGTATACACTAAATCAGCAAATCGATCATCGATCTGTGGTGTTCATCTTCTGCTAACATCACGATGACGTCATGCTCGCATCATCCCATGCCTGGTCACCCAGTTTGACCTAGTCTTTGCACGCGTGGCTGATGATGTGGCCATTGGCCCACTAGTCAGTGACCTTGGGTAGGCTTAGCCTCGATACAAAAAGGTAATCTCTATTTAGCAAATTGATAAAACAATATTAATTCAAAACCAAATATTCCAAAAATGTAATAAAATGATTAAAACTTATAAAATCAATAACTTTTGTTTCATAATTCAGAAAAATATGTTTAATATTTGAAAAAAATTATAAAAATAAAATCTACAACTTAAAACTAATATCAAATATTAATATGGAAATTATCTAAATCATTATTAATTAATAAAGGTTTTATAAGTAATAATGCCTTGATAATTCATATTTCAATATTGGTAAGTATTAAAAATATAAATAAAGTACTAAAAATCTTAGAAAAATAAGAACTATGATTTAAAACTATAATCATGCATTATTACTCCACTTAATTAAATATTTGTCATTTATTAAGTGATTATAAAGTAATAAATCTTATTAAAATCATATCTTATTATTTATAAATCATAAAAATAAATGTAATATACCAAAATGATCACAAAAATAATACCTACATGTTAAAAATATAATATTCCATTATTTAGGTAAATAAAAAATTTAAACACTTTAACAACTTAAATTTAAACCTATTTCCTTAATTAATTCATAGTTCATATAATGGTAAATAAAAAAATTATTAATATTTCTAAATATAGCCAATTGAGTCTAATAAATAATATTAGTCTTAAACACTAATATTATGAAGTCAAAATGATTTAACACCATTTAAATACAATTTTATTGAATTATCCTCCAACTATATATATGTAATTTATTTTCTAAAAAGATCTTTATTGAATATAAAAATCTTCAAGAATAATTGGGATTTAATAAAACCTCTTTACTTACTTCAACCACAAGTTTGTAAATAAATTAAAACACTATAGTGAGTCCATAAATAGTTACGTAATGTTACTTCCTTGATTACAAATCATAACCACACCTTTATAAAAAGATAAATGATTTTATTCCATTATACAATTAAGAAACCACTACTCCAATAGAAGTAATGCCATTCTTAAGTAACTTTAAGGAAACATTACAAAGTACACAAGGTACAAATATCATAAGCATTACACTTTCAAACCATCCATGTTTTTAAAGTCAACTTTAGTCCACAAGACTTTCCATATAAGACTAAAGACTTTATTATATGTTTTATAGTTAACTTTGGTCTGTTATAATTAAGTTATTAAGCATCTCAAGTCTAAGCTATTCAAGCAAGCACAAACAACCTTGACCACATTTGATTAACCACAAAGATTGTTTAGACCTTAGTAAAGGAATCTTTTCTTCAAAAGTTATTCGTTTTGCCACTTCAATCAACAATCCTTATAATAATATTTCCAACTCCTAACAAAATAAAATTCAAGGAATTTCATCATAATCAATAGATGACAATTAACCATAATCACATTGTTTGAAACTTTACTTGTATACTTAGGATTATAAACACTTAAGATCCTTATTAAGGCCAGTACTTAATAACCAATGTCGCCAGTGATTCTTGCACCGTATATTACGCGTTAACCATGAGATTTGGAATGGGATGGAGAAGTCAGTTGTATCATTTTACTCTCGTATGGAGGCAAGACGACCTTAACGTGACGTTGCGATTCCTTGTGCGGATCCAACATATGGGTGGGCACCCTTACGCCCCACACTTTTGGTGTCTAGATTATCTATGAATGGTGTTTAGGGATATAGTCCATTTAAATGGTACTTGTCCGGGCATCACCAGGTCATAGAGTCTTTGGGAACTCATCAGGGTTTTAGCCTGCCCGAAAGGGGGCTTAACGGAGGTGAGCTGGCCCCAAAGGATTGTGCAGACATATGAGGCCGCGGAGAGGGCAGTGATTGGCTTGGATCTTAGACTGGGCCCCATACCAAGGAAGTATGGACAAGGTCATGACTTGGTTGTGCAACAAGGCTAAGGTCTCTCATGGGTAAAGTAACGCACCTCTGCTGAGTGTAAGAACTGTAACTTGTTACTCCCTGTTCCGGGAAGGAGCTGCGAACGCGGTGGGAAAGGAACTCCATGAAAGTTCTGGTAAACCCGTGAAGGCTGACGGACATAGCTTTTCAGAATAAAAGCAACCTTTGAAGAGACATTTATGAAAACTTGCATTGCCTACGATCTATGGTTTGTGGTTGTAGATATAGTGCATTTAGCACTCCTTTTCTAGTGAACTTGCTGAGTACGCTCGTACTCAAATTATCTTCTTAACCCTTGCTAGATTCTGAAGCAAATACAGACGACGTCTATATCAAGTTATGCTTCAGGAGTCATCATCAAAAGCTAAAGTTCTTCAATAAAATAAAGAAAGTCAATATATACATCAACTCAAGTGAAGACGAAGCTATTGATTAGATAGGAATATAATCTATATCCATAGAAGCTATTTCTTTAGTGTATTGCAATAGCAACAATGCCAAACCAATAGTTCAGATACTAGTCTTAATAGTATAATAGTTTTTACGTTGTTTATCTTTGTAAGAAGTTCCTTCTCTCTCTTTACCCTAGAGTTTTCTTTGGATCTTGTGTATGGAGTGAGTTGTAACCTATAGCCATGTATTGGACCTGCTATGTTTCTGTTGTACCACTCTAAGGGATGTAATACTAGTGAACGGTGTTTCATTGGTGTTATGACAACGACTATAGTATACTACATCATGCAGTGGTATGCTGGGTCATCGCAGTTGCTCATTTCGCCCATGGATTTGGCTTCCCTTTGAGCGATTTCACCAATAAGTTTCTTGAAACCTTCAGCCTCCAGCCTCGCCATGTTCTAGCGAACGCCATAGCATCCCTCTCTGCCTTCATCTCTTACACCAAAGGATATTTCGGCCTCTGGCCCAATGTCTAACTCTGGGCCAAATTATTCCATCTCCAAGCCAATGTCATTCAGAATAAGGAGCTCCGTTCCTCTGAGAAATCTCTGACGTAGTGTGGGGCTGTGTCCATCACACCCCAGAAAAGCTCTATCTTTCCACGGGTCACGGGCCTCGAGTCTTGTAAGAAGTGGTTGAAGTTGTTCTTCTACATGAAGAACAAAACCGAGGTCGACATGATTCGGCTCCCTCCATTTTCAGTCGGCATCCCCACCAAATGCATCTGGGATTTTGACCCAAAGAAGAAGAATCCCCTGGTCAACTTGTTCGAGAAGTGGCCGCCGAGCTGACAGAGGTCGGTTTATGTGGTGATGACTTGATGGCTACTTTCATCAGCAGCCGAGTCTTCCCCCTCCAGAAGCGTAGCCACAAGATCTGCTACATGAGTGTAACACCCTCAGAATCGGACCTATGCAAGTTTTAGCGAAACCCGCCAAACCCGCATAGAAACGATTCAAAGGTGCCCACCAGGCACTTTCGTGCGGGTGGAAAACGAAGTAATAACATTACACAACAGTCCTCGATGGGACCCACAGAACAGATATATACAACAGCGACTCAATGAGTCAAGGATACAGATATAATATACAAAGATCCAAATCACCTTAAAAATGATAGAGCGTCCGACTACGGACAAGATGCAAATGGGGCTAAGAGCCCTGAAGAATAACCAATGGCGTCCATAACCCTGCCCAGGCCAAGCCGGAAGGGTAACCCTGCTAACGACGTCGATCGCAAAACCTGCTTAAACAAAAGGGGTGCCGACAAAGGGCAAAGGAAAAAGAGGAGCGTCAGTACTGAGGCCAGTACATGGCGAGACTAGAATTCGGCGGTCCTCGCCTACATAGGTATGGTGGACTGAAGCGGCAGCGGCAGCATACACTAACAACCTATAGAGACTCGACCCTACTGGCGGCTATCAGAGAGGGGTAGGAAGACCTACTCGGATCCAACCTGATACTATCATCAAACAAACCCATCCTGGTGTTTCCCCCTCGAGACCAAACGAGGAAGTCAACCGAGGAACTCACACAGTTGGCAGTTTTACTTATTCAGTTATAGTTGCGGCACTTTACTAGTCAGGTTTAGATAATCATCCTGATAAAGTAAGCAGTGGGTACTTTTAGTTAACCATTCCGTGATAGTGGCAACACTTACTAGTCAGATTCATTTAGCATGAGATAACCCAAAACCCAGCAGTTGTTGGCACTTTTATTTAGCCATTCCGTTGTAGTTGCAATACTTACTAGTCAGGTACAATGGTCGCAAGCGACACTCCAAACAAGTAATTGTGGGCAGTATTATTTAGCCATTCCATTATAGTGAAGCTGATTACTAGTCATTATAAAGTCAAATTTATAGCAATAAACTTTAGTTATGCTTGTCTATGGTCGAGATACTGTGCTCCAAGTCGTCCATAACCGCGGACACGGCTTTCAGAAAGTTTTACCCGGCCGGTGTGCACCAATAGCAACACACACTCGATCAACCTCGGAAAAACCAAATCAAAACCCAAAGAGGCTTTCACGACAAAGCAATCACAGGATTCAGAAATATTTCAGGGGGCCACCCCATTGAGTAGAACCGCAACGAAGTAAGCTAGCTCCGAGACGGACTCAAGGTTTGGGTAGACGGCTGTGAACGACTGGGAACCCAAAACTGGGCTTGTCGACACCGCGGAATCGTGTCCCGCTCCTAAACAGTACAGTGTGCTATACATCGCACAATCGTAAATAAAGCAGTAGCATGGCATAAGTACAGGATCGTAAATAAAACCTCAAACTAGTTTGTGGCCCAAGAAATAAGACTGAATCAAGCTCTGGCTAAGGGGGGTCCCATATACCTCCCGGATGTGGATAGCGCGATAAATCAAGGAACAGGTATCAAGTACTCGGGGTCCTACGGGACACAAGTGGGCGTTCGGAAACCAAATATTTTCTATCACCCACCGATGCCTCTGCTTAAACCAATTTTAGTTGTTAAACAGGAATTAAAGTGAACGATAAGTAAAGCTATGATCATCTCCAACATCAACATGCGGCAATACATCAACAACTGTGGCACTGGACGATACGCAGCAGCACTTGAGCAAGCGACTACGACGCGCAAGTCCATCTAGCTACCAAACAACAGGTAATAGGATGTGTCCAAGGCAATATAGGGCTGCACGGTATATCACAGGTACGGAAACTAAAGCATCGCAAGACAGATAGCAATAGATCAACTGGAGGGAATAAATACTATAAAGTAAGATAGGTAGAAAGGGGGAGATGCTCGCCTGAAAACATTGCCGAAGGTTCGACCGAAGATCGGGGAGAAGCTCACATCAACTCAACGGCCCAATCCGCGAAGAAGCAAAACACTAGAAGAGACACCGGATGCAATATTTAATACAACGGCAGAAGATCGGCATGATGCATGCGTGATGTATGGCATGGCACAGATGCGATGCAATTAGGCCATATTAAGCGGAACCGGGGTCCCGACAATTTAATTAAATGGATCAAGTTGTTTAGACACCCCGCATTTTAAATGTTGTTTTAACAAGGCAAGATGAGTTACCGGTTCGCTACACAAATTTAAATGAGGCCAATATGAGACTAGATTTGCCCGCATATGGGCCCCATATTTAATTAGAGGTGAATCGGCATAAGGCCCCCAAACCACACAAATATGCATGCGAGATGAATGATTTAATATGCACCAAGTTATATTATGTTATAAAATAGGGTTTCGGGAAGGGGTTCACACATTAGAGTTCGGCGATCTTGGTTCCGGAGTTCGGGGTAGGTCTCGGGGTCCAGGGTTCGACGGAAACGCTCTCGGATAACAGAGGTAGGTCTTGTCGACTCCAGTCCATCGGCCTTGTTGTTCCGCAACGTAGATCTTGGGGAGGTTTCGGGGTTCCACGGGTTCGACTCGACAAACGGAAACCGTGAGCGGGTCTTGGCGAACTTGGCGGTTCCGAGGGTTCGAGGTCGTGAAGGGGAACTTGAGGGTCCAGCGTCTCGGTGTCCATGGATCCGAGAGGAAGAACTTGTCATGCCGGGGTCTCGGGTCGAGGAACTTGGCGCGCCCGGGTTCGGTCTTCGGAGTCCAACTCCGGGAAGGAGAACTTGTCGTTCCGGGGTGGCGACCTTGGCGTTCGGCAAACTACGAAGTAGACCTTGGGGTCCCGCGATGGTCTTGTCGATTCCCTGTCGAAGGCCTTCGGGTACGGGGCCTCGGCGAACTTGGCATGTCGAGGTTCGGCGCCGAAGGTCGTTGGCGAGCTTGGGGTGCCTCAGGACGGCCCACAGAGAACACAAGCAGACCCCTTAGCTCCCTTACACGAGCACACAGAGACACACGCACGGGAGGCAGAGGCCCCCAGGGTGACGGTGGCGGGCCAGGCGAGGTGGGGCCGGGTACTGAGGCGAGCTGCCCGAGGCGAAGAGGAGGCGATGGAGGTCGTCGGGGCTGCTGCGGACGGCGGCTGCAGAAGGTGCTAGCAGGCGGTGGCGGAAGGAACACCGGCGGACGGCGGGGGTGAGGCGACGCCGAGGCCCGCGGCGGCGAGGAAGAGGACGGAAGGAGCTCCTGCGGCGACCGGGAAGAAGGAGGGCCGACGGCCGGTGAGGCGGGCTTGGCGGCGCTGGAGGGAGGATGGAACGCGGCGGCGAGGCTCGGGTCGGAGGGAAGCGGGCTCCGGCGGCGGAGAGGAGCGCCGGCGAGGGGAGGCGAGGGCGGACCGGAGAGGTGGCCGCGGCCAGCGGCGCGGAACCGGCGCGGGAGGCGGGGACCGCGGCCTCGAGGGGCGGGGAGGAACGCGGGTCCGGGCGAGGAGGGGAAACGGCGGCGGAGAGGGCGAGCTCGACGGGGACGGCGGGGAGGGTCTGGTGCCACGGCGGACGCGGCGGCGGAGGGTGGAGACCGGCGAGGCGAGCTCGGGAGAGGAGGAGGAGGGTCGGGGGCGAGCGCGGATGGTGGCAGGGCCGGAGAGGCTCGAGGCGAGGGGCGGCGCTTGGGGGTCGGGGTCGAGCGGGAGGGGAGGTCGCGTCGGGGGGGAAGACAGGGTCTGCGGGGGGAGAGAGGAGAGAGTGGGGCACGCGGGGCCCGGGGTCAGGGGCAGGGATGGGGCCAGGTGGGGCCAAGGGCGGTGAGTGGGAGTGGGGGGTCTGGGTGCGTGCGTGTTGCTGTGTGCTGGGTGTGTGAGAGTGTGTTGGGCAGGGTTGAGAGGAGAGAGAGGGAGAGAGGCCAAGTGGCGGCATGGGGTTGGTTAGGGAGAGGGAGAGGGTGAGGTGGCGCATGGCGATTGGCCAGGGTGAGGTGGAGGCTGGGTGTGTGTGGCATCCCGCAAAACCACTACTAGAAAATCGCGTTGAATTTATGCATTGCATCGTCATCATCATGCATTGTTTGCATAAAACTATTTCGCAAAGCCCGTTTTGTTTTCTAAAACGCCCCACCTTAATTATCGCGCAAACCCGGGTCACCGGAGTATTTTATTTTGTCCGTTGTCAGTTTGCAAAAACGCTGGTTGAAATAATAATTTAATTAATTATTTTAGTGGGGGCAGTCGAACGGGCCGACCGACCCGAACGACCACCCCCAGAAAACTAAACGGTCCACCTACACCCGCCCCTCTAATTCCTAAAGCTACCAATTAAACTACCCAGCCCAACCCTCCACATCACCCCACCCAATCCCCACTTGCCACCTCACCTCCTCCCTCTCCCTCACCCACTCACACGCCGCCACGTCACTCCCTCACCCCCACTCCCTCTCTCCCCTCCCTCTCTCTCCCTCTCAGGCACACGCCACCCCCACACCCAACACACTCTCACACACACGCGCTACACGCACGCCCGGCCACCAACCGCCCTGGCCCACTCCCTGGCACCGACCGACAGCCCCGGCCCCACCCCTTCTTCATCCCCACGCCTCACACGCGCGTCGCCCCGCCACCGCAGCATCCTCCACCGCCTCGCCTGGCCGCAACCGCCCCCGCCGGCCTCGCGTGCGAGCGCGACCGCGCCCGCCGCCGTCGCCAGGACCACCGCCTCCCACGCCAGCGAGCGCGCGCGCCTCCGCTCACCTCCTCGCCGACGCCGCCTCGCCCGAGCCCGCCGTCCGCCCGCGTGCTCCGGCTGCGTCCCCGCGCCGCCGCTCTGCCCCACCTCTGGCAGTCGCGCCCCCCCCGCGCGCAGACCCTCGCCCGCCGCCCGCTGTGGCCCCGCCCTCCTCCAGCACCACACCCCGCGCCCGCGTGCCCCCGTCCCGCCCCCCCCCCCCCCCCCCCCCCCGCGCATCCCCGCCGCCTACCGCTCCGGCCCCGGCCGCGCTCGCCGCGCCGGCGAGCGTCCTCCCCAGGCCGCCTCCACCTCGCGCGACCCTCCCCGCCGGCGCCAGCGGCCGCCTCTCGCTCTGCTCCCTCCTCCTTCCGAGCCGCCGCTGGCCACAACGCCCGTCTCCGACGCCCCCCGGTCCTCGTCGAGCCCGCCGCCGGTCAACCGCCGCCGTGCTCCCTCCGCCGTCCTCCATCGGCCCCGATCCCGCCTCCACCGACGCGCCATACGCCCCGTCAAGGCTGCTGCCCATCTCGGGACGGGTGTGTTCGTGTTGGCTCCATGCAGTGACATCGACCACCTCAGATGGTGTGGTGGTGTCGTGGTGATGTTGAGTACTTCGCCACGGATACGCCAAGTCTTCCTCATGAACCCCAAGATCGGTGGACGCCAAGACCCGCTCACGGAGTCCGTTTGTCGAGTCGAACCCGTGGAACCCCGAAAACTCCCCAAGATCCCCGCTGAACAACAAGGCCGATGGATAGGAGTCGACAAGATCTACCATCTAACGCCAAGCTCGCCTCCGTGGGACGCCAAGTTCGTCGAACCCCGAAGGTCGAACCCCGAGGACCGGACGCGACAAGGTCTACCTCATGGACACCGAGAACTTCCCCCCCCCCCCCCCGGACGCCAAGACCGACAACATGACCGAAGGCCCCGGATGCGCCAAGACCTACCCCGCTAGCCGAGAACGATCCCGTCGAACCCCGAGACCGAACCCCGAACCCCGGAAACCCAAGTTCTGCCGAACCCTAATGTGTGACCCCTTTTCTCGAGCCTTATTTTATAAATGCTGAATATAATACCTGTTGCATATTAATTGTCATCTCGCATGCATATCATGTGGTTTGGGGGCCTTTTTGCCGATTCACCTCATAGTTAAATATGGGGCCCATATGCGGGCAATTCTAGCCTTATATTGGCCTCATTTAAACATGTGTAGCGAACCGGTTTCATCTGTTGCATTGCTAAACAACATTTAATTTGCGGGGTTCTAAATAACTTGAACCATCTAATTAATTGTCGGAACCCCGGTTCCGCCTAATCTGACCTAATTGCGCTGCACCCTTGCCATGCCATGCATCATACATGCATCATGCCGATCTTCTGCCGTTGTATTAAATAGTGCATCCGGTGTTTCTTCTAGTGTTTTGCTTCTTTGCGGATAAGGCCGTTGAGTTGATGTGAGCTTCGCCCCGATCTTCGGTTGAACCCTTCGACAATGTTTTCAGGCGAGCATCTCCCTCTTTCTACCTATCTTAATTTTATAGTATTTATTCCCTCCTGTTGATCTATTGCTACCTGTGTTGCGATGCTCTAGTTTCCGTACCCGTGATATCCCCTTGTAGCCATATATTGCCTTGGACACATCCTATTACCTGTTGTTTGGTAGATAGTTGGACTTGCGCGTCGTAGTCGCTTGCTTAAGTGTTGTTGCGTGTCGTCAAGTGCCACAGTTGTTGGAGTATTGCCACATGTTGGATGTTGGAGATGATCTCGGCATTACTTTTCGTTCAATTTAATTCCTGTTTAACAACTAAAATTGAAGTAAGTAAGCAGAGGCATCGGTGGGTGATAGATAACATTTGGTTTCCGAACGCCCACTTGTGTCCCGTAGGACCCCGAGTACTTGATACATGTTCCTTGATTTATCGCGCTATCCACATATGGGGAGTATGGGCCCCCCTTAGCCAGAGCTTGATTCCGACTTATTTCTTGGGGCCACAAACTAGTTTGAGGTTTTATTTACGATCCTGTACTTATGCCATGCTACTGCTTTATTTACGATTGTGCGAGGAGCACACTGTACTGTTTAGGTAAGCGGAGTGATTACGCGGTATCGACAAGCCCAGCCACACTTTCGGGTTCCCAGTCGCTTACAGCCATTGGCGCAAACCTTGAGTCCGTCTCGGAGCTTGCTTACTCCGTTGCGGGATCTACTCAATGGGGTGGCCCCCTGAAATATTTCTGAATCTTGTGATTGCTCTGTCGTGAAGACCTCGTTGGGTTTTGATTTGGTTTTTCCGAGGTTGATCGTGTGTGTGTTGCTATTTGTGCACCCCGGCCGGGTTAAAACTTTCTGAAAGCCGTGTCCGCGGTTATGGACGACTTGGAGCACAGTATCTCGACCATAGACAAGCATAACTAAAGTTTATTGCTATAAATTTGACTTTATAATGACTAGTAATCAGCTTCACTATAATGGAATGGCTAAATAAAACTGGCCACAATTGCTTGGTTGGATTGTCGTTTGCGACCATTGTACCTGACTAGTAAGTATTGCAACTACAACGGAATGGCTGAATAAAAGTACCAACAACTGCTGGGTTTTGGGTTATCTCATGCTATCTATATCTGATTAGTAAGTGTTGTAACTATAACGGAATGGTTAACTAAAAGGGCCCACTGCTTCTTTTATCAGGACGATTATCTAAACCTGACTAGTAATTGCTGCAACGATAACTGAATAAATAAAACTGCCAACCGTGTGAGTTCCTCGGTTGACTTCCTCGTTTGGTCTCGAGGGGGAAACATCAGGATGGGTTTGTTTGGTGTTAGCTTCAGGTTGGATCCAGATCGGTCATTCTTATCCCTCTCTGATAACCGCCAGTTGGATCGAGTCTCTATAGGTTGTTAGTGCATGCTGCCGCTGCCGCTTCAGTCCACCATACCTATGTAGGCGAGGACCGCCGAATTCTAGTCTCGTCGTGTACTGGCCTTAGTACTGACGCTCCTCTTTTTCCTTTGCCCTTTGTCGGCACCCCTTTTGTTTAAGCAGGTTTTGAGATCGACGTCGTTAGCAGGGTTACCCTTCCGGCTTGGCATAGGCAGGGTTATGGACACCATTGGTTATTCTTCAGGGCTCTTAGCCCCATTTGCATCTTGTCCGTACTCGGACGCTCTATCGTTTTCAAGGTGATTTGGATCTTTGTATATTAAATCTGTATTCTTGACTCTTTGAGTCGCTGCTGTATATATCTGTTCTGTGGGTCCCATCGAGGACTGTTGTGTAATGTTATTACTTCGTTTTCCACCCGCACGAAAGTGCCTGGTGGGCACCTTTGAATCGTTTCTATGCGGGTTTGGCGGGTTTCGCTACAACTTGCATAGGTCCGACTCTGAGGGTGTTACAGAGTGGTATCAGAGCTCAGCAGTTGCGATACCCCACAAGTCCAGCCTGTAGGATAACCTAGCTAACGGCCGAAGTAGAGTGTCAAAACTATTTTTGAAAAATCGGTTGGATAGTTCTTATTAGGTCTGAATTTACTCCTTACCCCTCTGCTGTTCTCCTCTTACCTCTACGTGTTTTGAATCCGCTCTCGTCTCTTTCTTCGAGTCCAGGAATTCTCGTGGTTGGGTTTCCGTCGTACCTTCAAGGTTTCGCTTCCTCCTTTGGTAACGGTGATGCTACGTCCGGTGTTCATGCTGCCCGAGGAATCCATCTTCTGTGGTACCATTCTTTGTTCCTTGTTTGTGCCTTCCGGTGTTTTCCGACGCGACGACATCATCTACGCCAGATCCGACGCAGAGTCCGCATCACTCCTTTGATCCGAACCTCGCTTGTCGAGATCTTCAGTCTGAATCCTGAGGGTTGGTTGCATAATCTGTCTATTCGTGTACATAGTAATGCTTTGAGTGCGGGATGGAGTCGCGACCATACCACTACTCTTATCATTCGCTTATGCACATTGAATGGTGGATCGATGCAACTCTACTCCTTCCATGGAAGTTAGAGGTGGTTTTACCTTTAACTTCGTCCGTTGTTTTCCGGAGTGTTCTCTTGATGAACAGGATCAACGACCTCTTGTTAGTGGTGTCGCGAGGATCTACACGAAGCGAGAAGACGCAGATCGCCGACCTTCCTTCCGGTACCATGAGGCGGATCTCGAGGGCGAGATCCATTGTTAGTGGTGTCGAATTGTGGCATCCCGCAAAACCACTACTAGAAAATCGCGTTGAATTTGTGCATTGCATCGTCATCATCATGCATTGTTTGCATAAAACTATTTCGCAAAGCCTGTTTTGTTTTCTAAAACGCCCCACCTTAATTATCGCGCAAACCCGGGTCACCGGAGTATTTTGTTTTGTCCGTTGTCAGTTTGCGAAAACGCTGGTTGAAATAATAATTTAATTAATTATTTTAGTGGGGGCAGTCGAACGGGCGACCGACCCGAACGACCACCCCCAGAAAACTAAACGGTCCACCTACACCCGCCCCTCTAATTCCTAAAGCTACCAATTAAACTACCCAGCCCAACCCTCCACATCACCCCACCCAATCCCCACTTGCCACCTCACCTCCTCCCTCTCCCTCACCCACTCACACGCCGCCACGTCACTCCCTCACCCCCACTCCCTCTCTCCCCTCCCTCTCTCTCCCTCTCAGGCACACGCCACCCCCACACCCAACACACTCTCACACACACGCGCTACACGCACGCCCGGCCACCAACCGCCCTGGCCCACTCCCTGGCACCGACCGACATCCCCGGCCCCACCCCTTCTTCATCCCCACGCCTCACACGCGCGTCGCCCCGCCACCGCAGCATCCTCCACCGCCTCGCCTGGCCGCAACCGCCCCCCGCCGGCGTCGCGTGCGAGCGCGACCGCGCCCGCCGCCGTCGCCAGGACCACCGCCTCCCTCGCCAGCGAGCGTGCGCGCCTCCGCTCACCTCCTCGCCGGCGCCGCCTCGCCCGAGCCCGCCGTCCGCCCGCGTGCTCCGGTTGCGTCCCCGCGCCGCTGCTCTGCCCCGCCTCTGGCAGCCGCGACCCCCCCGCGCGCAGACCCTCGCCCGCCGCCCGCCGTGGCCCCGCCCTCCTCCAGCACCACACCACGCGCCCGCGTGCCCACGTCCCCCCCCCCCCCCCCCCCCCGCGCATCCCCGCCGCCTACCGCTCCGGCCCCGGCCGCGCTCGCCGCGCCGGCGAGCGTCCTCCCCAGGCCGCCTCCACCTCGCGCGACCCTCCCCGCCGGCGCCAGCGGCCGCCTCTCGCTCTGCTCCCTCCTCCTTCCGAGCCGCCGCTGGCCACAACGCCCGTCTCCGACGCCCCCCGGTCCTCGTCGAGCCCGCCGCCGGTCAACCGCCGTCGTGCTCCCTCCGCCGTCCTCCATCGGCCCCGATCCCGCCTCCACCGACGCGCCATACGCCCCGTCAAGGCTGCCGCCCATCTCGGGACGGGTGTGTTCGTGTTGGCTCCATGCAGTGACATCGACCACCTCAGATGGTGTGGTGGTGTCGTGGTGATGTTGAGTACTTCGCCACGGATACGCCAAGTCTTCTACATGAACCCCAAGATCGGTGGACGCCAAGACCCGCTCACGGAGTCCGTTTGTCGAGTCGAACCCGTGGAACCCCGAAAACTCCCCAAGATCCACGTTGCGGAACAACAAGGCCGATGGATAGGAGTCGACAAGATCTACCATCTAACGCCAAGCTCGCCTCCGTGGGACGCCAAGTTCGTCGAACCCCGAAGGTCGAACCCCGAGGACCGGACGCGACAAGGTCTACCTCACGGACACCAAGAACTTCCCCCCCGGACGCCAAGACCGACAACATGACCGAAGGCCCCGGATGCGCCAAGACCTACCCCGCTAGCCGAGAACGATCCCGTCGAACCCCGAGACCGAACCCCGAACCCCGGAAACCCAAGTTCTGCCGAACCCTAATGTGTGACCCCTTTTCTCGAGCCTTATTTTATAAATGCTGAATATAAAACCTGTTGCATATTAATTGTCATCTCGCATGCATATCATGTGGTTTGGGGGCCTTTTTGCCGATTCACCTCATAGTTAAATATGGGGCCCATATGCGGGCAATTCTAGCCTTATATTGGCCTCATTTAAACATGTGTAGCGAACCGGTTTCATCTGTTGCATTGCTAAACAACATTTAATTTGCGGGGGTTCTAAATAACTTGAACCATCTAATTAATTGTCGGAACCCCGGTTCCGCCTAATCTGACCTAATTGCGCTGCACCCTTGCCATGCCATGCATCATACATGCATCATGCCGATCTTCTGCCGTTGTATTAAATAGTGCATCCGGTGTTTCTTCTAGTGTTTTGCTTCTTCGCGGATAAGGCCGTTGAGTTGATGTGAGCTTCGCCCCGATCTTCGGTTGAACCCTTCGACAATGTTTTCAGGCGAGCATCTCCCTCTTTCTACCTATCTTAATTTTATAGTATTTATTCCCTCCTGTTGATCTATTGCTACCTGTGTTGCGATGCTCTAGTTTCCGTACCCGTGATATCCCCTTGTAGCCATATATTGCCTTGGACACATCCTATTACCTGTTGTTTGGTAGATAGTTGGACTTGCGCGTCGTAGTCGCTTGCTTAAGTGCTGTTGCGTGTCGTCAAGTGCCACAGTTGTTGGAGTATTGCCACATGTTGGATGTTGGAGATGATCTCGGCATTACTTTTCGTTCAATTTAATTCCTGTTTAACAACTAAAATTGAAGTAAGTAAGCAGAGGCATCGGTGGGTGATAGATAACATTTGGTTTCCGAACGCCCACTTGTGTCCCGTAGGACCCCGAGTACTTGATACCTGTTCCTTGATTTATCGCGCTATCCACATATGGGGAGTATGGGCCCCCCTTAGCCAGAGCTTGATTCCGACTTATTTCTTGGGGCCACAAACTAGTTTGAGGTTTTATTTACGATCCTGTACTTATGCCATGCTACTGCTTTATTTACGATTGTGCGAGGAGCACACTGTACTGTTTAGGTAAGCGGAGTGATTACGCGGTATCGACAAGCCCAGCCACACTTTCGGGTTCCCAGTCGCTTACAGCCATTGGCGCAAACCTTGAGTCCGTCTCGGAGCTTGCTTACTCCGTTGCGGGATCTACTCAATGGGGTGGCCCCCTGAAATATTTCTGAATCTTGTGATTGCTCTGTCGTGAAGACCTCGTTGGGTTTTGATTTGGTTTTTCCGAGGTTGATCGTGTGTGTGTTGCTATTTGTGCACCCCGGCCGGGTTAAAACTTTCTGAAAGCCGTGTCCACGGTTATGGACGACTTGGAGCACAGTATCTCGACCATAGACAAGCATAACTAAAGTTTATTGCTATAAATTTGACTTTATAATGACTAGTAATCAGCTTCACTATAATGGAATGGCTAAATAAAACTGGCCACAATTGCTTGGTTGGATTGTCGCTTGCGACCATTGTACCTGACTAGTAAGTATTGCAACTACAACGGAATGGCTGAATAAAAGTACCAACAACTGCTGGGTTTTGGGTTATCTCATGCTATCTATATCTGATTAGTAAGTGTTGTAACTATAACGGAATGGTTAACTAAAAGGGCCCACTGCTTCTTTTATCAGGACGATTATCTAAACCTGACTAGTAATTGCTGCAACGATAACTGAATAAATAAAACTGCCAACCGTGTGAGTTCCTCGGTTGACTTCCTCGTTTGGTCTCGAGGGGGAAACATCAGGATGGGTTTGTTTGGTGTTAGCTTCAGGTTGGATCCGGATCGGTCATTCTTATCCCTCTCTGATAACCGCCAGTTGGATCGAGTCTCTATAGGTTGTTAGTGCATGCTGCCGCTGCCGCTTCAGTCCACCATACCTATGTAGGCGAGGACCGCCGAATTCTAGTCTCGTCGTGTACTGGCCTCAGTACTGACGCTCCTCTTTATCCTTTGCCCTTTGTCGGCACCCTTTTGTTTAAGCAGGTTTTGAGATCGACGTCGTTAGCAGGGTTACCCTTCCGGCTTGGCCTGGACAGGGTTATGGACGCCATTGGTTATTCTTCAGGGCTCTTAGCCCCATTTGCATCTTGTCCGTACTCGGACGCTCTATCGTTTTCAAGGTGATTTGGATCTTTGTATATTAAATCTGTATTCTTGACTCTTTGAGTCGCTGCTGTATATATCTGTTCTGTGGGTCCCATCGAGGACTGTTGTGTAATGTTATTACTTCGTTTTCCACCCGCACGAAAGTGCCTGGTGGGCACCTTTGAATCGTTTCTATGCGGGTTTGGCGGGTTTCGCTACAACTTGCATAGGTCCGATTCTGAGGGTGTTACAGTGTGGGTAGAGTTTTAGGTGGTTTAGGATTATGGGTGGGACTGGTGGGTTGGACCGATTTGAAAAATGGGGTGGTCGTTCGGGTTGATACGGCCCGTTCGACTGCCCCCGCTCAAATAAATAAATATTTTATTTAATTCCAACAAGCTTTTTGCAAACTAATAGCAGGCGAAGTAAAATATTCCGGCGACCCGGTTTTGATATTTGAATAAAGATGGGGCGTTTTAGAAAACAAAACGGGCGTTGCGAAAATAGTTTTTGACAAACAACCTATGATGATGACGATGCAATGCACAAATTCAACGCGATTTTCTAGTAGTGGTTTTGCGGGATGCCACAATTCGACACCACTAACAATGGATCTCGCCCTCGAGATCCGCCTCATGGTACCGGAAAGAAGGTCGGCGATCTGCATCTCCTCGCACTTCGTGTAGGTCCCCGCGACACCACTAACAAGAGGTCGTTGTCCGTTATCGTCGAGAGAACACTCCGGGATCAAAAGGTCGAAGGTAGAGGTATCAACAATTAAGCCACCCCTAACTTCCGTGGACGGAGTAAAATTGTTGGATCCACTGATTCGATGTACAAGAGCGAATGATAAGAGTAGTCGGATGGTGATCAGTCCATCGCGCACCCAAACCATTACTCTGCACACGAATAGGCGGAATATGCAACCAACTCTCGGAATCAGACTGAAGATCTCGACAAGCGGGGTTCAGAACAACGGAGTGATGCAGACTCTGCATCGGAGCTGGCGTAGATGATGTCGTCGCGTCGGGAAACACCGGAGAGCACAAACAAGGAACACAGAATGGTAACACCGTAGACGGATTCATCAGGCAACTAGAACACCGGACGGTAGAACACCGTTATCAAAGAAGGAAGCGAAACCCTGAAGGTACGACGGAAACCCAACCACGAGAATTCCTGGACTCGAAGAAAGAGACGAGAGCGGATTCAAAACACGTAGAGGTAAGAGGAGAATAGCAGAGGGGTAAGGAGTAAAATCAGACCTAATCAGAACTATCCAACCGATTTTGCAAAATAGTTTTGACACTCTACTTCGGCCGTTAGCTAGGTTATCCTACAGGCTGGACTTGTGGGGTATCGCAACTGCTGAGCTCTGATACCACTCTGTAACACCCTCAGAATCGGACCTATGCAAGTTTTAGCGAAACCCGCCAAACCCGCATAGAAACGATTCAAAGGTGCCCACCAGGCACTTTCGTGCGGGTGGAAAACGAAGTAATAACATTACACAACAGTCCTCGATGGGACCCACAGAACAGATATATACAACAGCGACTCAATGAGTCAAGGATACAGATATAATATACAAAGATCCAAATCACCTTAAAAATGATAGAGCGTCCGACTACGGACAAGATGCAAATGGGGCTAAGAGCCCTGAAGAATAACCAATGGCGTCCATAACCCTGCCCAGGCCAAGCCGGAAGGGTAACCCTGCTAACGACGTCGATCGCAAAACCTGCTTAAACAAAAGGGGTGCCGATAAAGGGCAAAGGAAAAAGAGGAGCGTCAGTACTGAGGCCAGTACACGGCGAGACTAGAATTCGGCGGTCCTCGCCTACATAGGTATGGTGGACTGAAGCGGCAGCGGCAGCATACACTAACAACCTATAGAGACTCGACCCTACTGGCGGCTATCAGAGAGGGGTAGGAAGACCTACTCGGATCCAACCTGATACTATCATCAAACAAACCCATCCTGGTGTTTCCCCCTCGAGACCAAACGAGGAAGTCAACCGAGGAACTCACACAGTTGGCAGTTTTACTTATTCAGTTATAGTTGCGGCACTTTACTAGTCAGGTTTAGATAATCATCCTGATAAAGTAAGCAGTGGGTACTTTTAGTTAACCATTCCGTGATAGTGGCAACACTTACTAGTCAGATTCATTTAGCATGAGATAACCCAAAACCCAGCAGTTGTTGGCACTTTTATTTAGCCATTCCGTTGTAGTTGCAATACTTACTAGTCAGGTACAATGGTCGCAAGCGACACTCCAAACAAGTAATTGTGGGCAGTATTATTTAGCCATTCCATTATAGTGAAGCTGATTACTAGTCATTATAAAGTCAAATTTATAGCAATAAACTTTAGTTATGCTTGTCTATGGTCGAGATACTGTGCTCCAAGTCGTCCATAACCGCGGACACGGCTTTCAGAAAGTTTTACCCGGCCGGGGTGCACCAATAGCAACACACACTCGATCAACCTCGGAAAAACCAAATCAAAACCCAAAGAGGCTTTCACGACAAAGCAATCACAGGATTCAGAAATATTTCAGGGGGCCACCCCATTGAGTAGAACCGCAACGAAGTAAGCTAGCTCCGAGACGGACTCAAGGTTTGGGTAGACGGCTGTGAACGACTGGGAACCCAAAACTGGGCTTGTCGACACCGCGGAATCGTGTCCCGCTCCTAAACAGTACAGTGTGCTATACATCGCACAATCGTAAATAAAGCAGTAGCATGGCATAAGTACAGGATCGTAAATAAAACCTCAAACTAGTTTGTGGCCCAAGAAATAAGACTGAATCAAGCTCTGGCTAAGGGGGGTCCCATATACCTCCCGGATGTGGATAGCGCGATAAATCAAGGAACAGGTATCAAGTACTCGGGGTCCTACGGGACACAAGT
Source organism: Avena sativa (assembly GCA_916181665.1). Classification (NCBI taxonomy): domain Eukaryota; kingdom Viridiplantae; phylum Streptophyta; class Magnoliopsida; order Poales; family Poaceae; genus Avena; species Avena sativa. The sequence goes on along the minus strand of OV702283.1, from coordinate 144,665,606 downwards.
GGGCGTTCGGAAACCAAATATTTTCTATCACCCACCGATGCCTCTGCTTAAACCAATTTTAGTTGTTAAACAGGAATTAAAGTGAACGATAAGTAAAGCTATGATCATCTCCAACATCAACATGCGGCAATACATCAACAACTGTGGCACTGGACGACACGCAGCAGCACTTGAGCAAGCGACTACGACGCGCAAGTCCATCTAGCTACCAAACAACAGGTAATAGGATGTGTCCAAGGCAATATAGGGCTGCACGGTATATCACAGGTACGGAAACTAAAGCATCGCAAGACAGATAGCAATAGATCAACTGGAGGGAATAAATACTATAAAGTAAGATAGGTAGAAAGGGGGAGATGCTCGCCTGAAAACATTGCCGAAGGTTCGACCGAAGATCGGGGAGAAGCTCACATCAACTCAACGGCCCAATCCGCGAAGAAGCAAAACACTAGAAGAGACACCGGATGCAATATTTAATACAACGGCAGAAGATCGGCATGATGCATGCGTGATGTATGGCATGGCACAGATGCGATGCAATTAGGCCATATTAAGCGGAACCGGGGTCCCGACAATTTAATTAAATGGATCAAGTTGTTTAGACACCCCGCATTTTAAATGTTGTTTTAACAAGGCAAGATGAGTTACCGGTTCGCTACACAAATTTAAATGAGGCCAATATGAGACTAGATTTGCCCGCATATGGGCCCCATATTTAATTAGAGGTGAATCGGCATAAGGCCCCCAAACCACACAAATATGCATGCGAGATGAATGATTTAATATGCACCAAGTTATATTATGTTATAAAATAGGGTTTCGGGAAGGGGTTCACACATTAGAGTTCGGCGATCTTGGTTCCGGAGTTCGGGGTAGGTCTCGGGGTCCAGGGTTCGACGGAAACGCTCTCGGATAACAGAGGTAGGTCTTGTCGACTCCAGTCCATCGGCCTTGTTGTTCCGCAACGTAGATCTTGGGGAGGTTTCGGGGTTCCACGGGTTCGACTCGACAAACGGAAACCGTGAGCGGGTCTTGGCGAACTTGGCGGTTCCGAGGGTTCGAGGTCGTGAAGGGGAACTTGAGGGTCCAGCGTCTCGGTGTCCATGGATCCGAGAGGAAGAACTTGTCATGCCGGGGTCTCGGGTCGAGGAACTTGGCGCGCCCGGGTTCGGTCTTCGGAGTCCAACTCCGGGAAGGAGAACTTGTCGTTCCGGGGTGGCGACCTTGGCGTTCGGCAAACTACGAAGTAGACCTTGGGGTCCCGCGATGGTCTTGTCGATTCCCTGTCGAAGGCCTTCGGGTACGGGGCCTCGGCGAACTTGGCGTGTCGAGGTTCGGCGCCGAAGGTCGTTGGCGAGCTTGGGGTGCCTCAGGACGGCCCATAGAGAACACAAGCAGACCCCTTGGCTCCCTTACACGAGCACACAGAGACACACGCACGGGAGGCAGAGGCCCCCAGGGTGACGGTGGCGGGCCAGGCGAGGTGGGGCCGGGTACTGAGGCGAGCTGCCCGAGGCGAAGAGGAGGCGATGGAGGTCGTCGGGGCTGCTGCGGACGGCGGCTGCAGAAGGTGCTAGCAGGCGGTGGCGGAAGGAACACCGGCGGACGGCGGGGGTGAGGCGACGCCGAGGCCCGCGGCGGCGAGGAAGAGGACGGAAGGAGCTCCTGCGGCGACCGGGAAGAAGGAGGGCCGACGGCCGGTGAGGCAGGCTTGGCGGCGCTGGAGGGAGGATGGAACGCGGCGGCGAGGCTCGGGTCGGAGGGAAGCGGGCTCCGGCGGCGGAGAGGAGCGCCGGCGAGGGGAGGCGAGGGCGGACCGGAGAGGTGGCCGCGGCCAGCGGCGCGGGACCGGCGCGGGAGGCGGGGACCGCGGCCTCGAGGGGCGGGGAGGAACGCGGGTCCGGGCGAGGAGGGGAAACGGCGGCGGAGAGGGCGAGCTCGACGGGGACGGCGGGGAGGGTCCGGTGCCGCGGCGGACGCGGCGGCGGAGGGTGGAGACCGGCGAGGCGAGCTCGGGAGAGGAGGAGGAGGGTCGGGGGCGAGCGCGGATGGTGGCAGGGCCGGAGAGGCTCGAGGCGAGGGGCGGCGCTTGGGGGTCGGGGTCGAGCGGGAGGGGAGGTCGCGTCGGGGGGGAAGAGAGGGTCTGCGGGGGGAGAGAGGAGAGAGTGGGGCACGCGGGGCCCGGGGTCAGGGGCAGGGATGGGGCCAGGTGGGGCCAAGGGCGGTGAGTGGGAGTGGGGGGTCTGGGTGCGTGCGTGTTGCTGTGTGCTGGGTGTGTGAGAGTGTGTTGGGCAGGGTTGAGAGGAGAGAGAGGGAGAGAGGCCAAGTGGCGGCATGGGGTTGGTTAGGGAGAGGGAGAGGGTGAGGTGGCGCATGGCGATTGGCCAGGGTGAGGTGGAGGCTGGGTGTGGGTAGAGTTTTAGGTGGTTTAGGATTATGGGTGGGACTGGTGGGTTGGACCGATTTGAAAAATGGGATGGTCGTTCGGGTTGATACGGCCCGTTCGACTGCCCCCGCTCAAATAAATAAATATTTTATTTAATTCCAACAAGCCTTTTGCAAACTAATAGCAGGCGAAGTAAAATATTCCGGCGACCCGGTTTTGATATTTGAATAAAGATGGGGCGTTTTAGAAAACAAAACGGGCGTTGCGAAAATAGTTTTTGACAAACAACCTATGATGATGACGATGCAATGCACAAATTCAACGCGATTTTCTAGTAGTGGTTTTGCGGGATGCCACAATGAGTGGCCGCCTCGACCCGAATCGAGTTTCCACGTTCGAGATAACTAACGCCCAGATCCGAAAACGAGTCAAGTCCATATTCAAGACGGAGTTGGCCGAGGAATGGGAGTGGGGTATTGCCCTTTCAGTCGAGACAACCCCGTTCCACGGGTAACTTTTTTCCCGAATCATATTTGCCGAGCCAAGCGCTATGTCGGCATGCTTGCTTATTTGATACTTTGCATTCCTTTGTTCAAAATTTTCTCCAGCAATCCGTCAAGGATACCTAGAATCCAGCCCTCACTTGGGGCAAGGATCACGAGACCTCGGAAAAGGGTGAGCTGGACTCTAAGGATTTCATGCCAATCCCAGATCCTAGCTCTGGCCGACCCTCTGGTAAGACTTTTGTCTTAAGGGACTGGTCAGATGATGACGATTCGGATGATTGTGAGATTCTCAAGGTATTTAATCCGACGCCCATATCATATGTCTATCCGGCTAAGTCAATATACAACTCCGAGGATATTTTAATATGAAGCCTATGCGCGATTCTATGAGTCCCACATAGCCTCGGGGACTAATGTCGAGGATATTACCCCGGGTACCCCAGAGTTGAGGTATCAGATGATACAAGAAGATGTTGAGTAGATCAATAGAAGATATGAGGCATAAAGAGAATAAGCCAAAGGGAAAAGGGAAGAGGGCAAACTGGGCCGGATTAAGGCAAAGTCGGTCTGGTTCCGTTTCCTCCCAGGCCAAAACCATCTTCCCTAGGCCAAATCGACTTTCAGGCCGTCTTGGCCGAGTCACCTCTGTTGGCCCACCTCCACTTCAGTCGACAGAAGCCAGCCCCTCAGCGCTACCTCGCTAACCTCCTCAGCCAAGTCAACGTCAACCCCGATGCCACTTCACCTTGATCTGGCCCACCATAGGCCAACCCTCGACACCACCTACTCCCCCGGTGGGCCGACACCAGCCACCCTGGCCCACCACGGGCCGATGCTTCCCTGACGTCAGCTGCTTCCCACCAGTTCCTGCCAACGTCGCCAACTCTCGCGTCCCGCCTTGACGCCATGTCACCCTGCCAAGCTCCCCGGGGTGGGTCGAGATGGAGGTAATTCGGCCCATCGCGGGCCGCCGGCTCCACTAGCACGCTCCATCTAGGCCGGCTCAGGGAATATCCCGGTTGGGCTCTCTATTACCCGGCTGGACCTCTCCTAGTTCCACCTGGGCTGAATCAAGCAAGCCCCGGCTAGGCTAGATGCTGGTTGGCTCGACTAGGAGGGAGAAGACCCGGCTGGGCCATTTGCTCTCCTTCTAGGCCAAATCAACCACTGGACAGGCCAAATTAGCAAGCTCTAGGCCGGATTACCCTTTGAAATTATCCCCTAGGTCGAGTTATGTCACCCCAAGTGATCTCTTATTCACCCCGGACACTCCCCCAACCTCTACATCGACACTCCTTCAAGATATCTTAAGCCCTTCAAGTCACGTGCCAGTCTTGGGACGCTGAAAGAACATGTGTGTCCCCATGTGTGGTTTTGGTAATTAATGACAATGTTTATGGACTTATGTTTGCATTGAGTTTTACTTGTAGGATTTGTCCATAGATAATGCTTGAACCATATGTTGGCTTCAAGGTTGGAAGAAGAAGAAAGTGAAGAAGATCAAGTGTTGATCAAGGTTTCAAGGAATAATCCGGAGATTGGTCAAGTGGAAGTTGAGCCTATGGCAAGTGTGTCTTGAATAATAATATGATCTCAAGTGTATCTTGCCATCCTTATGGTGATCATGGATATGTGAAGATATGCCTAAAAGAGAGGCTCTTCCATAGTGGAGTATGGGGGAGCAAATTCCAAGTCTTCACCAAGATAGTGCAATCAAGAAAGAGGTTCCGTATTGAGGTGTACAAGATCGTAATCATCAACATCAAGTGGAATATACACAAGGCGAAGGTTTTAATTGATAAGGTTTCCTTCTTACCAGTCTCGTGATGTTGGTTGGGGAGACCGATTTATAGGATAGATAATCGTATTATCAAGAGGGGCTCTCGAGTGAGTAACTTTATCATATCCCTCGATGAGAGCTCAAACCTTTGCGTACTTGGCATCATCTTTCTTGGTTCTTATTTGGTTCTTATCAATCTCTAGGACAAGATCAAGTTCATCGAAAACGGATTTCATATGCATTCTCTATTATGTTTTCGATATTGGAGGTTTTACCGGTTTGTATTTTATAGATATGTTGAACCCTTCATAATTTGTTCCTACCCTCCCTTTATGGACTATGATGGTTCCCTTCATGATCTTGTAGAGCTCGTTACTATCTTCAAAACGAGTCCAAGATTATCAAAATCGGAGTCCGAATGCAAAATTTATGATGGTTTCAGTTTTGTTGTTTCTGCCAGTTTTTGGAGGGGCGGATTATCCGGCCAAATATCGGATTATCCGGACTAAATAGCCGCCCCCTATATAGAGGGCCGCGCCGCCAAGTCCTTAGCCATATTTTTCCTGGGGAACCCGGAATATCCGGGGGAGGGCGGATTATTCGGCCTGGGAGGTCCCAAACGGTCATATTTCATTGGGGAGGGGTATAAATAGACCCCTTCTTCTTCCTTAGGCTTGCGTCTTGTATTCTCTCTCTCCTCCATTATTTTGAACTTCAAGAGCTTGCAAATACTCTCAATCCCTCCCATATTTCTTGAATCTTTTTGGGGGATTTGAAAGGGGGGATCTAGATCTATAACTCCACCAATCCATCTCTCATCTATGTGAGGGGAGCATATTGGGATCTAGAACTTGGGGTTTCATTTGTGGATTTCCTCTTGTGTTCTTCCTCTCTTATTCTTCCACTAGCTTTTATAGTTTTGGTGAAATTTGGGAGAGAAGGACTTAAGCACTTCTTGTGTTCTTGCCATTGCATTTGGTGCATCGGTTTGAGTTCTCGGTGAGGATTCGATTTGGTGAAAGGTGAGAAGCTTTTTACTCTTGGTTTCTTGGAACCCTAGACGGTTTAGTTGTTTTGCAGGTTTGTGGATTACTTGGGGCCTCCAATTATGTTGTGGAGCTTTCCCCGAGCTTGTTTGTTGGGAGCCTTCAATTGAGTTGTGGAGAAGTGCCCCAATTTTGTGAGACGTTACGGATTGCCACTAACAAGTGCATCGATAGTGAAGAAGTGAACCAGGCCTCTTGTGGCGAGGTTCACAGGAGAATAGGGTGATGTATTTTGCGGCGTGGTGGTCTTAGTACCGCCCACCCCTTTCAATGAGACGTACTCTCTTTATGGGAGGAACTCCGTAATAAATCATCGCCTCCACGTGTCTCGGTTATCTCTATACCCGAGCTATTTACTTATGCACTTTACTTTGTGATAGCCTTCGTGCTTAAAGTCTTATATCTAGCTATCACATAGTTGCTTGTTTTGCTTAGCATAAGTTGTTGGTGCACATAGGTGAACCGTAGTTTATATATACTTTGTGCTTGAAAAAGTAAATGATAGTTTTATTCTTCCTTTGTTAAGCCCATCTCATAAAAGTTTTAAACCGCCTATTCACCCCCCCCCCCCCTCTAGGTGGCATATGTATCCTTTTCAATTGGTAATAGAGCCTGGTCTCTCTTTTTGGGCTTCACCGCCTTGAGAGTAAAGATATCGACTAGGGGATTAGTGCATGTGACATTTTCATATTCGATGGCACATGTTATGAGATTTGGAAAATTCGTATGCTTAATCATTTTTGGGCCATGGACCCAAATTTGGAGAGAATTGTAGATATAGGTTTTTCTCCTCCAATGGATTTCCTTAATCTATCGTGTGAGGATGAGAAAAAGTTATATCTCGATGCCCAAGCTTCTAATGTGCTTGTTAATGCTTTGAGCCATGTAGTTACTTCTTCAGTCATACCTTTTTGGAGCGCTCATGAGTTATGGACAAAACTTCAAGATAAATATGTTGTGTCCAATAATTTTGAGGATGATTGTGTTGCTTCCACTTTCGGTCAAGATGAGTTCTCATCTTCTACCACTTCACCAACATTTGATTTTTCACAAGGTAATGATATGGTAAGTGGTGATAGAAATTTCAATATGGATAGTGTGCTTACTATTTGTAATCCCTCATCTCTATCTAGTTGCAATGATCTATCTTTGGACTTTAACACTTATAGCACTACAAACTCCTTACATGCTTGTGTTGATAGTCCTTGCATATCATGTAGAAATGGCTTGAATAAATCTTATGATGATATTCTTGTTTTGTCTTGTTGCCATGATAAAAATTCTTCTATTTCCTCTAGTGCTTGTGTTCTAACCATGTAGAGGAAACCTAAGATTCTATGGGCCAAGACAAGGTTTTGAATGGAGGTACAAATGCAATCGCATCTTCACCTTCTTCTGGTACCCACCTATGCCTTATGGCTATGGATTCAAAGGTAACTCCTACTTTGGAACATAATACCTCTTAGGATGATGAGGATGAGGATAATGAGGAAGAAGATTTTGATGTTGATGATTTATATGAAAAGGGTGAGATTGTTTATCATGCCCTTGTTAATAATAATATTGTTTGCTCTAACTTCGTTGAAATCTTGGACTTTGCTATTAAGAGCAAAGAACATATTGATAAGTTAGAAGCACAAATTGAGGAGCATGAGAACACCATTGATAAGATGAGTTGCCGTGAGCGTGAGTATGCTAATGAAATTTCTAATCTAAATGAAGATCTTAAAGAGTAACAAACCACTAAGGAATCTCTTGAGTAGGCGTTTACTCTAGAAGTGTCTAAAGTAAAGGAAACCCGTGATAAAGCTCTTGAGGTGGCAATTGATCTCAACAGAAAATATAATGAGCTTGCTAAATTGTCTTCTTCTATTACTAATTATAATGATGCTTGTGCTACTAACTCTATTTCTTGTGAAGCATCTATTTTGAAGGATAATGTTGAGATAAAAGCTCAACTTGCTTTGCTAACTAGCAATGATGGGAAATTGGAATAAAGTCATGTTATGCTATCAAGCTCTCATGAGGATCTTCTAGCCTCCCATGATAGGTTAAAGTTAGCTCATGAGGTTATTGTGTCGAAGGTAACATCTAGTGAGACTCATGTGGACATTAGCACTATATCCACAACAAATGTCATACTTCCATGTGCTAGTCCTAGTAATTCATCATCTCATATTATTGCTTCATCTAATGAATTACATCCCATGCCTTGTTGCTCTAACCACTACAAGAGAACTGGCATGTAGAGACACTATTTTGGTCCCATAGAGACACTTTTATTGTCTTTACGTACTTATAGAGACATTTTACACATTGTCTCAAAAGTGTCACTATGGGCAGTGTCTCTTATGTGTTAAGGACACTAGTAATAATGTCTATAAACCTTATAAGACACAATAAAGAGGCATCATATTATGTCTCTACATGTAGAGTAAAAAATACTATGAAAAATATGTCAAAAGTAATCCTTGAACTCTTGACCTTAATGATAAATACTTATTCCTCCAACCACCTCAACCTTACACAAGATCTTGTTTGTACTTGGAATTAGTTTCTTTTGAGTATAACACAAGCTGACTGTAATACCTCGGACATTACGCTCTAAGTAACAAGCCTGAAATGAACCCAAAGTGCATAAGGTGTCCTACCGAGGAGGCCCAAGGGCCACCCACGTGTAGGTCCCGTCTGAGCGGAACAGGCCATGGTACCGGCCAACACCCTATTGTAACATCCCAAAAATACTAAACTAGAATCATCAAACTCTAATCATCAAAATTAGGGTTAACAAAAACTTTTCTAAATAAAAATGAGAAAGCATGCATGTGTGTATGCATTCCAATTTGGATTGTTTTGAATTGCCTTGTTTATGTGTTTCTTTGCTTGTAAAATGGTTCTTAGGTAAAAAAACATCATCTAAACAATCCCCACACTTTTCCCAAAGACAAATAAATCAAAACAAACAAAATGAGTGAATGGTCATTTTGACCAATTTAACTCCCATCCCTACTTTGGTTGTCTCAAACTTTCAGAACTTAACAGAAACTTGTTTGGATCTTCGCACCCCTTGTTAGTACTCATAACAAAGTATCAAGGCCCACTTTGTGATCATCCAGAAACATTCAAATGCATAGTTTAAATGACAGTTTAAAATTGAATCTTTATCATATGGGAAGATCCCACTTTTTCAAAAACCACTCAAACAAGCTCAACTTTCAAAACCCAAGCATCTGCAGACTCACCAGCACCAACCTAGAACACACCCCAAAAATCTTTTCAAAATTCAAAACTTGAGTTCATGCGGCCATTTCATCAAACACCTTGCAGATACAAATCAAACAAAATCTAAACACTATTTGGAGCAGTGATTTGAGCCTAACTTGTTCCCTCTCTGGACACCACTAGCCCGAGTAGATCATCTAACAACCTAAACTAATCTCTAGCACTACTGTAAGCTAGCCATTGTCATCAATGGTGAGCAGGCCGAGTGCACCCTTGCCACCCACATGTTGACAGCGAGCTAGGAGAAGCACCAAGCCTAGCCAACATGTCCGGGAGCAAGCTAACACCCCACCGCCACTCCCTGTCCAGCGCTCGAACCTTGCCAGCCCCTGGACCACACGCACAGACCATGCCAAGCTCACCAGCAACCATGCCGAGAGCGCGCCCCGTGCGCCACGCTCGACAGACGCCCACAGACCGCGCGCCGCCCTCGCCGCGTGCATACGTGATCACCACCGTCCCAGCAATCCCGCAGACACGCTCGTTCGCCGCCGCGCGGACCACGCGCGCTGTGCGCCATAAAAACTTCCGTCGGGCAGGCGCAGAGCACCGCCGTGTTCCGACCAATCCGCACCGCCCCATGCATCGCCACCACGTCGTTGAGCTTCGCCAGGGAGCACAGCACTGCCCCCTACCGTCGCCCACGCCGATAGCCCTCTGTGTCGTCGACCACGACAAGCTCACCTTCGCCCGTCGGTCCCCTCGCGCCACTATAAATAGAGGCCACCCCAGCCGAATTGAGCACACCATCTCGGTCCCCTCTCCTCACTGATCGTTCCACCCTGTTCCCGGAGCAAGGCGAGCAGCGCATCGCCGGAATTTCACCGGAGCAGGCCACCTCTGGAGAAGAAGGGCGCCGTCGACTTCGTCGTTCGCCCGCCTCGCCGACCCTCGCCTGAGACCCGGTGAGCCCCCGACGACCCCCACCTGCCGTGTTAGGTTTCTGTCTCGCCGGCGCTACCCGACGTGGACGATGAACCAGGGTCGTTAGATTAGAACCAGATCCCACGGCTCACATTGCCCCGTACCGCTTCTCACCTCCTCGTCTCACTGATGCGTGGGGACAGCAACTTAACCAGCCTGCGTAAGCGATGTGCTTAGCAGGCCGGCCCAGTATCGTTTCCCGCGCAGCCCAGTTGTTTGAATTTAACCTTTTCCATTTAAGTTCAAACCTAGTTCTATACCCATTTTCAAAAATCAACCTAGCTCGATTCAGTGAACCAAATTAGATGAAACCAATTTTGTTAGAAAGGTCTAGAAATGTTGAATCCAAGCCCATTGGATTCAAATTATTTGAATCTATAGATCAACCTTGGTAAAAATAACAAGGCAGATCCTTTTCTGTATTCAAACATTTTTCAAATTTAAACCATAATAGCTTTGAGTTGATTCCAACTCTCAAAAATCACATTTGATCATACCTTTCAGAATATATAAAAACATTTGGGTTTAATTACAGAAATAATGTTCAAGTAATAAAAGAATGCCACATAGGCATTTCTAGTCACTTTATTTAAGTAAAATAAAAGGTTAAACCTTATTAAATTGTGACACCTCTTTAAATCACATTCCCATGGACTAAAATATGTGGTGATGACATGCGTCAACATGATCCCATGTTTGGTTTGGAGAATATTAAATCTTAAGTAGTTTTTCAATGAGTAGAAATTACTTTTCTAAAAATAAAAGGAATTAAACCAAGCTTTAATCTTGTAATGTTAGTGATGATGCTAGATCATCTATAGGACCCTTTTGTGTGATGATTGAAAATAGTTAAGTATTGTTTGATGATTGTGTACCTCATATTTATTCATAGACGCTAGTACTGACCAAGGATACGAGGAAGAAGGAGGATACTATGAAGAAGAAGCCGAGGAGAACTTCAACCACTGCTCTGCTCAAGGCAAGCTATTAACATTGCAAGCTAACACTTGCAATTTAGCAAGCCTAATACTACTAGTTGAATGTGCAAGCTAACACTTGCAATATACTCTACTTTAGCAAGCCTTACTAATCAAGTTGACCTATGCAAGCAAATACTTTCTTGTTACCATGCCAACTATATGCCTTAAGCATATATGATCATAACCACTTGATAAACCAATCCTAGTTTTACTTGCAAGCTTTATACTTTATTTCTTTATCAGAGCTCTTACTTAGAGTTTACTTAAGTGAATTGTAGATACTAGAAAGATAATTGAAGGTTGCATAAAGAGCATAAAACTTGGCCTGAGCTAGATAATCTTTATGTCATCCTAAGGCATGAGATTGAACTTAGTTAAACTCCACTAGTTACCACCCCTAATTAGTACTTACCCCCACTTGTAGATGCTAGTGCTAAGTATAAAACTTGATCAACTTAGATGGGATTACTGGGTGGAAAAATGGTTATGAAAACCTTGGAATGATGGATCTTTCTATTGAAATTTTTTGGACATGTGTTTCCGAACACCAGATGATTTATGGTGATGAAAATGTTGAGGCATGAGCCTTATCCCTTTATAAAACTGATGGTTGTCTGGATGCGATACCATTCCAATTTTACCGTATAACCACAATACCCGAGAATTGGGTAGGGCTTGACTGGAAACTTATATACCTTAGTATTAGTTCCCTCATGGCCAAGGTCTGAGCTGAGGCTACCTTGTGAAGATTGTCCACCTGTGTAGTACCCAAGATGACAGTTGGTCATGGTTGGGAGGCCAAACTCACAGGAGAGGTGCTTATACTAGGGCATGTAATTGAAAGGTTAGGATTGATTATCCGCATACTGAGTATAGTGAATTCAGGATTTGTTCCTGACGGATGTATCGAATGTTGTGGTGAAAGTGTACAATCTCTGCAGAGTGTCAAACTATTCAAATAGCCGCGTCCGCGGTTATAGACAGTTGGAGTGGCCATACTGTTCCCCCGTCAGATGTTTTCAAAATGACTTGTGAAAATGGATTGAGACTTTGACTTAACCACAACAGAGTGGTGATATGAGATACAGGTTCCCACTTAGGTGTTATAAAACTTCAACTAGCTTTCTTCGTTTCTGAACTTAGTAGATGTAAATCTGGCTTTTGCAAAACAACCCTAGAGCTTAGTGTCCTACTACCAAAAGCCCCTTTAATTGTTAGTATTAGTTTGCGAGTACTTAAAGAGTACTCATGGCTTTGTCCCTGGCTATTCCCGTGGCCAGACTATGAAGAGGAGTACCTGGAGGATGGACCCCAGGAAGGTTACGACAACTAGTATCATCTCCCATCGTCAACATTGCCTGTGACCCCGAAGATGGAGCTTCGTCTACGCTACCGTTATTATTACGTATTTCCGCTCCTTGAGTTGTATTAAGAACTAGATCATGAGATCCTTATTTGTGTAAGACCTTATGTATGGTTTGTAATGGATGATGTACTATGGTATCCAAATATGTTATGTCTCGCAAAAATGGTAATCCTGGGATTGCTATGTATGGCATAACAGGCATCTGGGATTAAAAATCCGGGTGTTGACAAGTTGGTATCAGAGCCATCCTACCATAGAAGACCCTAGTTAGACTGGACGTTGAATCAAAAACTTAGTTTCAAAACCAAAGGAAGCAAATATTTACAAAAACTTATTCCCACTCTTATCACTTTGATTCTTTCATGAAAATTCATGTTCCTCAAAAACTCTTGCAAAATACATAAAATTTGACACACTTGATCACTCTACTTACTTACTCATCCTATATTATTTTAGATGGACGTGAAGTACAACAAGTTTTACCAGTTGGGGAATGGTGGAGACCTTATCTTTGAGAGGGATTTGGACCAGCTTTCGGAACTTCTGGAGCGTCCGCACCCCGAGTTCTTCGGAGCTCAGCTCAGTGATCAAGGAGGAGGAGATCTGCAATGGCTAATTGTTGCAAGTCTCCGAGGAAAGATTGAACCTCCCACTGCTGAGGGAATTCAGTTTACCTTAAGAGAGAACAACTGGCTCGATGGACTTGCCAGGGCCATGCAAGAAGCTCTTGCCCGTCTGTGTGGGCAGAGTATCAACCATATCAAGGGTACCCGCTTTGAGTTTTGCCCAAGGCGTGATGCTAATGGACAACCACTGGAAGCCCCATACCACCACGAACTAAAGACCTAATTGGACCACCTTAGCTTCATGATGTACGATCATTAGCAGGAATTGGACAATTGCCATGACTACTCCAACCACAAGTCTGCCATCATCAAGACGAAGGATCAGACCATCGCCATGCTAGCAAAGCATTGCAAGTCTCGCCGCCGTCAGCTCGATAAGAAGGAGCGCATCATTGCCCGTCTTCGCCACCGTATCTCGTCTTTGGAGGAGACCATCCACGAGAGAGACATGCAGTTGGAAGAAAGGGAGAATGCCGGAGAGGATCTTCGTGGAGACCCCTACTCCTATCTCAGCGATGATGATGATTTTCTGGAGGATCAGGCTATGGATTTCTTCACTGGTGAGGAGGATTTCGCCTTCATCAATGACAACGATGATGATGAGGATGAAGACTACACCGACTCCGAGGGTAGTAGCACTTGAGCACTAGCGTAGTGAGTAGTATTCGTTCCCACTGTATCGTAGTTTCCAGAATGGTTCCTAAAACCATCTGTTTACCTTGTTGTGGTGTGTGTTTGTATCGGGTGCTATGAATGAATGAATGAATGAATGAATGAAAAGCAAGTTGCTAGAAAATCTGAGTCAAACTTTAAAAACTTGTCAAAGTCCCAAAACCTTAGAAGTTTCCCTATTTTCTCATGATCTATCTCAATCTTCAGATGCCATGCGGAGGAAGTGGTTCATCCCCGGACTCGATGTTGCAGATCCTACAAATGTTGGATTCTGACCGCGAAGCTGAAAGAGCGGAACGTCAAGCCAACTTAGCCACCCTTCAACAGATAGCTCAGCTAGCCCACAGCAATCAAGGCCACGGAAATCAGGACAACCATGGATCCAAACTCAAGAATTTCCAGAACACCAACCCACCTATTTTCACTAAGTCGGAGGAGCCCTTAGATGTAGACGATTGGCTGCAGACCATGGAAAATAACCTAGAAGTCGCCGGAGTGGAAGCTAACGAGAAAGTTCTGTTCGCCACCCATTATCTAGCCGGAGATGCCAGAACATGGTGGAACAGTGTTCGTGCCATGACCGGAGGACAGATGATGAACTAGGAGGAATTCAAGGTCAAGTTCAGCAGAACCCATGTGCCACCGGGTTTGATCAAGAGGATGAGAGATGAGTTCAGATAACTGAAGCAAGGAAGGATGACCGTAGTGGAATACCGTGACAAATTCTTGTCATTAGCTAGGTATGCCCAGATGAGATCGACACGGAAGCCAAGAAGAAGGAGAGATTCTTGAATGGTCTGCACGATGAGATGCAGACTGTGTTAGTCAATATTCCCTTTGCGGATATTGAAGCCCTTGTCAACTCTGCCATCCAGATGGAAGGAAAGATCAACCAAGCCAATGAGAACCGCAAGCGTCGCATGATGCATCAACCAGGAACCCATCAGACCCCAAAGTATCGCCCTAACCCATCTCCAGGATTTGCCCCGAGAACCAACATACCCCCGATGAACCGTCCGACCTATCCTAACCGTGGAAACCCAAGGCCCGGAGGAAATCACAACAACCCCGGCAACTCTAACAATTTCAACCGTGCCCCACCTAAGTTCAACAACAACAATGCTACCGCCAACACCAACACAGCCCCGAGGACTGGAAGCAATGTTGTGCCTGTTGCAGCAAAGGACAAGTCGCAAGTAACTTGTTATGACTGTGGAAATAAGGGTCACTACTCCAACGAGTGCCCCAACAAGAAGAATGTCGCAGCCCCCAATGCAAATTCCCCAGCTCAGCAGCAGCGTCGTGTTCAACCAGGAAAAAGGTTTGCCCCAGGGAATTCGCTCAACCGCAACGGCTGTCTTTTTCTCATGCATGTTGAAGAAGCTCAGGAAGCGCCAGACGTCGTGCTGGGTATGTTTTCTGTTAATTCAGTACTTGCTCGAGTGTTGTTTGATTCTAGTGCATCGCATTCATTTGTCACCGAAGAATTTTCCTGCACTAGTAAGATTCAACCAACAAAACTGAAGCATGTTATGATCGTCCAAATTCCTGGTTCAACCACCAAAGCTAGGCAAATTTGCAAAGTCGTCCCTATCCGAATCCATGGCATAGATTTTTATGCTAACCTGATAGTACTCGAAACTAAAGGTTTGGAAGTAGTACTAGGAATGGATTGGATGTCCAAACATATCCAAACATAAAGGATTGATTAACTGTGCCAAGAAAGCCATCACCATGAACAGTACCGCCGGAATATCAGTCGAGCATATCTCTGAAACCTTACCTCGTCAATTCAAGTGAAACAAGAGTATAGCCCAACCTACCATTGACCAAGTCCGGATAGTCTGTGAATACCCCGATGTATTTCCAGATGTTTTGCCCGGTATGCCCCCAGATCGGGATATCGGGTTTATCATCGAACTAATCCCCGGAACAGGACCCATAGCCCACAGACCATATAGTATGAACCCGTCTGAACTAGCAGAACTGAAGAAGCAACTGGATGCCATGCTGGAAATTGGATTGATTCAACCAAGTGCGTCACCATGGAGATCACCTTTTTTTTTGTGGACAAGAAAGATGGAGGTAACCGTTTGTGTACGGATTATCGAAAGTTAAATGATGTCACCATCAAAAACAAGTACCCCTTGCCCAAGATAGAAGATTTTTTTGATCAGTTGACCGGTGCCAAAGTGTTTTGTAAGATTGATCTTAGGACTGGCTATCATCAACTCAAAATTCGCGCAGAGGATATTCCAAAGACTGCCTTTACCACCAGATATGGATTATACGAGTATACCATTATGTCCTTTGGATTAACCAATGCCCCTGCTTATTTCATGAATCTCATGAATAAGATTTTTATGGACTTCCTGGATAAGTTTGTCGTTGTTTTCATCGATGACATTCTGATTTATTCCAAATCGGAAGAAGAACATGAGCTACACCTAAGGACCATTCTTGGAACCCTTAGAGAGCATCAGTTATATGCCAAGTTTAGCAAATGTGAATTCTGGTTATAGGAGGTAGGATTCCTCGGCCACATTGTATTAGCCGGAGGAATTGCCGTTGATCCTGCAAAAGTGAAAGATGTCGAAGATTGGCAAGCCCCAACCACTCAAACCCAAGTTCGTGCATTTCTCGGATTGGCGGGATATTACCGCAAGTTCGTAGAAGGATTCTCGAGTATCGCCAGACCCATGACCCAATTGCTAAAGAAGGACAAGAAGTTTGAATGGACCGACAAATGTGAAGAGAGTTTTCAAGAACTCAAGAGGAGATTAATTTCTGCCCCAATCTTAATCATGCCGGATATCACGAAGCCCTTCGACGTGTATTGTGACGCATCCAAGATCGGTCTCGGATATGTGCTAATGCAAGAAGGCAAAGTTATATCTTATCTATCTCGACAACTGAAACAACATGAGCAAAATTACCCAACCCATGACCTCGAACTCGCAGCCGTAGTTCTAGCCCTGAAGACATGGAGGCATTACCTGATGGGAAATTGTTGTGAGATTTATTCGGATCACAAGAGCCTGAAGTATATATTCACTCAGAAGGAGTTGAATATGAGGCACAGAAGATGGATTGAGTTAATCAAGGATTACGATCTGGACATTCACTATCACCCTGGTAAAGCCAACGTAGTAGCAGATGCCCTTAGCAGATTGCCGTGCCGCTTTAACTCCATGATTTTGAAGGAGCAACCAAGTTTGCACAAAGAGATGGAAGATTTTAGAATGGAATTAGTGAGTGAAGGATTTTTTACTAGCATCGAACTTCAACCCACTTTGATCAGCCAAATCAAAGAGGCGCGGAAAGGAAATGCTAGTATCGATGGAATCAAGCGTCGTATCGGTACAGGCAAAGTACCCGGATTCACCGAATACGAAGAAGGAGTTCTGTGGTACAAAGGACGCCTTTGTGTACCAGCAGATTCTGAGTTGAAAGAAGTTATCCTCAAGGAAGCTCATGATACTCTTTATTCTATCCACCCCGGAGGAACTAAGATGTATCAAGATTTGAAAGAGCAATTTTGGTGGCATAAGATGAAGAGAGAAATCGGAAGTTATATCGCCAAGTGTGATATATGTCAGCGATTCAAGGCAGGACATCAAAGACCCGCTGGATTGTTGCAACCATTGCAGATTCCGGAATGGAAATGGGATTCCGTTGGAATGGACTTTATCACCGGATTGCCTACTTCTAGTAGGGGAAATGACTCTATCTGGGTCATAGTGGACAGATTGTCCAAAGTCGCCCATTTCTTACCCGTCAAGACCACATATCAGAGTTCGAAGCTAGCAGAGTTATACATCGCTAGAATCGTTAGTTTGCACGGAGTCCCCAAGAACATTGTATCGGATCGAGGAACTCAATTTACCTCGAGATTCTGGAAGAAAGTCCAAGAAGGTTTAGGAACTCGCCTAGATTTCAGTACCGCTTATCACCCTCAGACCGATGGACAAACGGAGCGAGTAAATCAAATACTCGAAGATATGCTGAGAGCATGTGTGTTAGAATATGGATCTAAGTGGGAAGACTGTCTGCCGTTTGCAGAATTTTCGTACAACAACAGTTATCAAGCTAGTTTGCAAATGGCCCCATTTGAATTCATGTACGGAAGGAAGTGTCGCACCCCTTTGAACTGGTCGGAAGTAGGAGAGAGTCAAATTTTCGGACCCGACATCCTACGAGAAGCAGAAGAGAAGGTTCACAAGATTCGTGAGCACCTCAAGACAGCCCAGTCCAGACAGAAGAGTTACGCCGACAAGAGACGTCGAGACCTCGACTTCAATATAGGAGATTTTGTATATCTGAAAGTGTCGCCATTGAAGGGAATGCAGCGTTTCCAACTCAAAGGAAAGTTAGCCCCTAGATATATCGGACCTTTCAAAATTCTGAACCGTCGAGGAGAAGTGTCGTATCAATTGGAACTACCCGAAGAGATGTCAGCCGTGCACAATGTGTTCCATATCTCATTACTTCGTAAGTGTCTCGAAGTCCTGGAGAAAACGGAAGTGTTAAAGAATATCGATCATCGGACCATAGAGATCAACGATGACCTGACCTATCCTGAAGTACCCATCCGTATTTTGGAAGAAGCTTTCCGAACCACCAGAAACCGAAGCATCAAGTTTCTCAAAATTCAGTGGAGCAACCACACAGAAGAGGAAGCTACCTGGGAGCGCGAAGATCACATCAGGACGGAGTTTCCCGATCTCTTCAAATCCTAGGTAATCTTTTCGTCCTTTTTCAAATCTCGGGACGAGATTTTGTTTAAGGGGGGAAGGTTTGTAACATCCCAAAAATACTAAACTCTAATCATCAAAATTAGGGTTAACAAAAACTTTTCTAAATAAAAATGAGAAAGCATGCATGTGTGTATGCATTCCAATTTGGATTGTTTTGAATTGCCTTGTTTATGTGTTTCTTTGCTTGTAAAATGATTCTTAGGTAAAATAAACATCATCTAAACAATCCCCACACTTTTCCCAAAGACAAATAAATCAAAACAAACAAAATGAGTGAATGGTCATTTTGACCAAGTTAACTCCCATGCCTACTTTGGCTATCTCAAACTTTCAGAACTTAACAGAAACTTGTTTGGATCTTTCCATCCCTTGATAGTACTCATAACAAAGTATCAAGGCCCACTTCCTGATCATCCAGAAACATTCAAATGCATAGTTTAAATGACAGTTTAAAATTGAATCTTTATCATATGGGAAGATCCCACTTTTCAAAAACCACTCAAACAAGCTCAACTTTCAAAACCCAAGCATCTGCAGACTCACCAGCACCAACCTAGCACACACCACAAAAATCTTTTCAAAATTCAAAACTTGAGTTCATGCGGCCATTTCATCAAACACCTTGCAGATACAAATCAAACAAAATCTAAACACTATTTGGAGCAGTGATTTGAGTCTAACTTGTTCCCTCTCTGGACACCACTAGCCTGAGTAGATCATCTAACAACCTAAACTAATCTCTAGCACTACTGTAAGCTAGCCATTGTCATCAATGGTGAGCAGGCCGAGTGCACCCTTGGCACCCACATGTCGACAGCGAGCTAGGAGAAGCACCAAGCCTAGCCAACATGTCTGGGAGCAAGCTAACACCCCACCGCCACTCCCTGTCCATCGCTCGAACCTTGCCAGCCCCTGGACCACACGCACAGACCATGCCAAGCTCGCCAGCAACCATGCCGAGAGCGCGCCCCGTGCGCCACGCTCGACAGACGTCCACAGACCGCGTGCCGCCCTCGCCGCGTGCATACGTGATCACCACCGTCCCAGCAACCCCGTAGACACGCTCGTTCGCTGCCGCGCGGACCATGCGCGCTGTGCGCCATAAAAACTTCTGTCAGGCACGCGCAGAGCACCGCCGCGTTCCGACCAATCCGCACCGCCACATGCCTCGCCACCACGTCGTTGAGCTTCGCCAGGGAGCACAGCACTGCCCCTACCGTCGCCCACGCCGATAGCCCTCTGTGCCGTCGACCACGACGAGCTCACCTTGCGCCCGCCGGTCCCCTCGCGCCACTATAAGTAGAGGCCACCCCCAGCCGAATTAAGAACACCATCTCACTCCCCTCTCCTCACTGATCGTTCCACCCCGTTCTCGGAGCAAGGCGAGCAGCACATCGCCAGAATTTCACCGGAGCAGGCCGCCACTGGAGAAGAAGGGTGCCGTCAATTTCGTCCACCCCAGGAGAAGCTGCCGGTACCAGGAGGTTCGCCGTCATCGACTTCGTCGTTCGCCCGCCTCGCTGACCCTCGCCTGAGCCCCGGTGAGACCCCGACGACCCCCACCTGCCGCGTTAGGTTTCTGTCTCGCCGGCGCTACCCGACGTGGACGATGAACCAGGGCCGTTAGATTAGAACCAGATCCCACGGCTCACATTGCCCCGTACCGCTTCGCACCCCCTCGTCTCACTGACGCGTGGGGACAGCAACTTAACCAGCCCGCGTAAGCGCTGTGCTTAGCAGGCCGGCCCAGTATCGTTTCCCGCGCAGCCTAGTTGTTTGAATTTAACTTTTTCCATTTAAGTTCAAACCTAGTTCTGTACCCATTTTCA
The DNA here is from genome assembly GCA_916181665.1 of Avena sativa. NCBI lineage: Eukaryota > Viridiplantae > Streptophyta > Magnoliopsida > Poales > Poaceae > Avena > Avena sativa. Next base: position 144,645,452 of record OV702283.1, on the reverse strand, counting down.
ATAATCAACCCAGCTCGATTTAGTGAACCAAATTAGATGAAACCAATTTTGTTAGAAAGGTCTGGAAATGCTGAATCCAAGCCCATTGGATTCAAATCATTTGAATCTATAGATCAACCTTGGTAAAAATAACATGGCAGAACCTTTTCTGCATTCAAACATTTTTCAAATTTAAACCATAATAGCTTTTGAGTTGATTCCAACTCTCAAAAATCACATTTGATCATACCTTTCAGAATATATAAAAACATTTGGGTTTACTTACAGAAATAATGTTCAAGTAATAAAAGAATGCCACATAGGCATTTCTAGTCACTTTATTTAAGTAAAATAAAAGGTTAAACCTTATTAAATTGTGACACCACTTTAAATCACATTCCCATGGACTAAAATATGTGGTGATGACATGTGTCAACTGTAGGGGTTCGTAGCATGGAAAACAAAAAATTTCTACCACATACAAACAAACAAGCCAAGATCTATCTACTAGATTGTAGCAACGAGTCAATAGAGGAACTCACCCTTGAAGATTCCAAAGCGGTTAACGAGAGCAGATTCTCGTGGGTGATGTAGTCGTACACTTGCCGATCTCAAGATCGCGTAGACGATCCTTCCGACGCTGCGTTCCGGCAGCGCTCCCGCAGTCGGTCACATGTTCGGTACTCGACGAAGAATTTCCTCTCCCTTGTTCCAACAGGCAGCGGAGGTTGTAGCACTCTCCTCGCGATTCCGGCAGTACAACGACGTGGTACCGGAAGTAGAGGGGAGATCTCGCAGGGCTTCGCCTTAAGCCGGAGCGAGTATGGTGGACTATGAGAGAGCCTTGGTGATCTAGGGTTTAGACACACCAATTAGAAGGGGCTAAACCAGCGGCTAGGGCAATTAGAAGCTCTAACTCGGCGGCTTGGGAGAAATCCCTAGGCTGTGGCTAGGGTTTAGGTTTAGAGGGAGGCAACTTGTGTGTCTTAGGAGGGAGCCCTGCCCCTCCTTATATAGGTGGAGGGGCCGGCGGCCAAGGGGAGGGAGTGGAGTCCCTCCCCAAGTCGGCTTGGGTGGTGCGCCGACTTGGGGAGGAGGGACTCCCTCCCCAACTCGGTTTCACCCTCCTCCTCTTTTCCTCTTTCCAAATTTAGCCGTTTGACTTTTCAATTTAGCTATTTGACTTTTCAAACTAGGATTTGAATTAATCCTTTATTTGGAATAGCGATGACACTTAGTACATGATGCAATCATTCCAACTTGTAATGACACATTCAGGTACCCCTTCCCCTCCGGAGTGCCGGACATTCCGGAACCTTCTAGAACATTTCCGATGAAAACACCGAAAACATTCCCCAACTCCGAAACGGGACTTTCCTTATATGAATCTTATTCTCCGGACCATTCCGGATCTCCTCGTGATATCCCGGATCCCATCCGAGACTCCGAACAATATTCGGTCTCTTTCTCATCATACCATAACTACTCAAACAACGTCGAATCCTTAAGTGTGTCTCCCTACGGTTCGTGAATTATGCGGACATGATCGAGACACTTCTCCGAACAATAACCAATAGAGGAATCTGAAAATTCATATGGCTCCCACATATTTCTACGATTACTTTGCGATCGAATGAACCACTTACATACGATACCAATTTCCCTTTGTCTCATGATAGTTTACTTATCCGAGGTTATGATCGTCGGTATCTCTGCATACCTAGTTCAACCTCGTTACCGATAAATACTCTTTTCTCGTTCCCGTGATATGTGATCCCTTGTGAGCCAGTCACATGCTTGCAAGCTAATTGGATGACATTCCACCGAGAGGGCCTAGAGTATATCTATCCGTCATATGGATGGACAAATCCCACTCTTGATCCATGTGTCTCAACCAATACTTTCCGAACACTCAATGCCATATTTATAGCCACCCAGTTACGGTGTGGTGTTTGATGTCATCAAAGCATCCATCCGGGAAAGGTGATATGCATGATCTCATGGTCGAAGGAATTAGGTTACTATGTATCAGAAAGCACATAGCAATTGAACTATTAAAATGACTTGATCTTTATGCTACGCTTATCTATAGGAGTATGTCCATCACATCATTCTCCTAATGATATGACCCTGTTGTTAATAACATCTCTATGTTCATGATCAGGAAACCATGATCATATATTAACCAACAAGCTAGTTTAACAAGAGGCTTTACTAGGGACTCTTTTATGTTTACAAATCACACAAGTATTAATGTTTCCTATTAATACAATTATAGCATGGTATGTAAACATTTATCATAAGTATGAAGATATGATAATAACCACTTTATTATTGCCTCTTGGGCATATCTCCAACAGTCTCCCACTTGCACTAGAGTCAATAATCTAGTTTCAAACCTTTGTGTATTCAACACCTATGGCTTTCTGGTGTCGTATGTACACGATTGCTAGTGGTCAACTGATCTCCGGATCTGACACTTCCAGGTCCGTGTGTAATTGCATGTCTTTGCGTCTCTACGCATCACTCATGCTCTAATGAGATGGCTTCGTACTAATTTGGTCCTTTGGTGTGACCTTTAGTTCTTTGGGGTTAAAACATGTTGATAATATTGTCGTACAATATATCTTCATAGTACTATCCCACTGTGAATTACACCTAGTTTGATAACAAACTACTTGACACAAATGCCCTCTTTTGCTGCTATAATTGCAGTCATATACTTAGCCTTTTGTTGTAGTATCTGTCACAATGTCTCAACTTTGGAACTCATCCAAATCCATTATGGAAATTTCTTTCCATTATATTGTGCCACCCTTAGTTTAGATTGAGATAAACTTAATTTGTACTTTGTGACAAAACTAGTATCAATGTAGTACTTTTACAATGAACTAACCATCTATTTGTCACTTCTACAAATAATATACTCTTAGTTCTTCCAAAAGATCATAAGAATATCCTTACTATTGTCCAATGATCATCTTATGAATCATTCTGGTATATGCTCATAACATTTAGAGCATAGGACATATCTGGATTTGTACACATCACAGCATGATTGATATAAATACTCTTTGTGATTTCATACATCAAGTATCAATCTATACTTGAATCTTGTTTCACTTACCCAGTGTCATTACACTTGAATATATCATCAATATTGAACTCATTCAATCTTTTATGTGTGACAAGAACCTTTCTTGTAGTTTCTATATTGAACTCATTCAATACATCATCTATGTACTTTCGGCACAACCATATTAGCGTCTATTGATGCCAAATATTTGGGTTTTGCCTAAGTCTTTCATCGGGATGAAATTCTTAATATGTGTTAATAAAAGATACATCATTTCCAATCAACAATATGTCTTCCACATAATGTATTAGAAACATGTCTTAGCGCTTCCACTTAATTTCTTGCAAATGCAAGCATCTTCATTGTCTCTGATGTAATTAAACTCTTTTAACAGTTTCATCATAGTGAAGATTCCAACTCCGTGATGCTTACTTCAACCATTGAAGTTTGCATATGCATTTAGCATCCTTTGAATTAACAAAACCCTATGGACTGGGTTATGCACATGTCCTAGGTAACAATTCTATTAGAAGAACTTGTTTTGTTTATTCAACTACCATATAACAAAATTATATGTAGTGGTTGCTACATTAATCCGTCTAGACTAAATATCGCTATGAAAGATCAAATCTTGTCATATACAACCTTTGAACATTGTTGTGAATACTTTCCCAACATGTCGACTATTTCATAGATGTGCAACATCCATGTCTATTTATTTATAGATCCAAACACAACTGTAAGGTCTTACACCTTTCTCGAGGGTCCTTCAAGTTCAAAACTTGATTTCTCGTGTATGGAACTATCACGGATTTTATGGCTTCAAGCCATTTGATGGAGTCAGAGCTCATCATCGCTTCTTTGCATATAGTCGGATCATTATTGTCAAATAATGATTTAACTCTCAAATCTTGGTATTCGATTGTTCATCCGACCTACTTGTTTCAATAGGAACTTGGATCTCCGTGACCACAACCTTTGAGGTACGTGAGCCATGAGCATTGTTGCTACCTCCGGAACACTTTTCGGTGCTGCGCAACTTTGCACATATAGCTAAGGTTCTTTTAACCTTATCAAAGTTCTATTGTCCTCCCACTTAACTTTTCACGAAAAATTCCTTCTCAAAGAAACTTGACGTTCTAAGCAACAAACACTTTTGTCTCCGGTGTTTATGGAGGAATACTTAACAGTTATACAAAGACAGGTTCATCTGACTTTGGTTGCACACATCTTTCTTATGCATAGCATACCAATGTTTTAAGAAAAGACTACTTGGGTTTTATCCCAAACCATAACTTTATATGGTGTCATTTCAACGGATTATGATGGAGCTCTTTTCAGTGGAAAAACGGTAGTCTCTAAAGCTTTTAATCTTTAAAATATAATGACAGTTCTATGAATTACACCTTTGATCTTACCATGTCAAACAAGGTTTAATTACATATCTCGAACGCTCCATACTCTTATGGTGTTTCGGAAATGCAAATCCATGGAACGATTCCTTAAATCTTAGGTATTATGCTAAACTTGTAACTTAAATATCTTCCTTTATGATCTTATCATAAACTATTCATATTCTTGTTACAATGATTTTGCACTTCATCTTGAAAGTCTTTGAACTTTTCAAGTGTTTCATACTTTATCCTTATTAAGTAAATAATCATATATTCACTCAAATTTTCGGAGAAAGCATATGAAGTTGAAATCCATCGCTCTTGACTACACATAATGGACTTCGTACAACAATATGTATAAGTTCCAATAAGCTAGTCATTCGTTCCTTTTTGGCCTATGAACGAAGTTTTAATTATCTCTGGGAAAGTTTCACAAGCGTCATTTGATCAAAAATCAAAAGACTCCAAAATTCCATCCATATGGAGTTTCTCCATGTCTTCTTTCCAATATAATTTAAACGGCGATATCACTTCCTAAGTGATCTGTCAATCAATTTGTCTTTCGACATTTTTAGCACTAGTTTTATGGATGTGATTTCTCCAACGAGATTTGTGAATCATCCATCTTTTATGGATTACGGCAATTATTTGAACAACCCTTTTGTTCTCATAATACCTGATAAAACAAATCTTGAAGGCAAGCTTTGACGTTTAACGAGCAACACAATAACCCTTTATTTCTCGATGAACATCATCACATATTATTTTGCTAGTTACTTAGGCCATTGTAGTTCATGAATTGTGTTGTTTCGTATGACGATTCATACCAACAAATTCAGTATCAAATACTTAGGAACCACATTGTTTAATAAGCAAAGAATATAGCCATAACACGTATATCATCTATATACTTAAGCTGAACAATTCTAGTCTTTTCTTTTCTGCCACATACTTATGAGATTCTCTTTCAGTATTTCCTTTTCAGTTTGAAAGAATCTATCAACATCAATAGTGGAGTCATACATATGACACATAGTCCAAAGCGTGTATAGTTAAATACCAATGTCTTTAGACTTGCACTTTGAAGTAGATTACCATTATCAAATGTTTGGTGTTCTTTCAAATTCCTTTCTTTAGTAATCTCTTGGTGCAGTAAACATTTTACCTACATCAAATATTCACCCTCATCATGGAATTATCCATGATCAAGCTACTTTTAGCTTGTACCAGTGAATCGCGAGTATAATGTTGCTCTCCAAAACCTTTTGGAGGTTTAGGACAACTAGTGTCTCCAACCTTTTGCAAATTCTCATCAAATATGAGAACATGTCTTTTACCATATTATACTCTATCATGTTGCAACCAAAATTTCGTTTCAGATATCACAATATCTTCCACACATCATGGTTTCTGAAAAAACTCTTTCAGGTCCTAGATAACCTTGATATTAAGACAATCCTTTGAATATCAAGAATCATGGAGACAAACATGATACTCATACACTAACTCTTGGAATTGTCACTCTTGTTTTAATACCAATTATTAAACTTCATGGAGTAACCGGAACTTACTGAAAGTTTGCAATAGGACTTTTAAAACTTTAGATTAACACTTCAAAACAATACGATACCAGTTCGTAAAGTAACTAACCAGAATTCTATAGTTCTATAATCTCAATTATAACTAAGCGCAAGGTGGTAAACGGATGCCAATGACTACAACAACTATGCAATTCACTTTGATTTAATTTATGATAAATAGTGTTCAACTTTTAATTATATTGCTGTTGAACTCCCACTCAAAACAATATCCCTCACATTGTTTTAGTGATCACACGAACCAAATCCACCACATCAAAACCGATCATCACGAGAGTTGATGTAGCTTCAATGGCGAACAATCAACATGTTCATCATATCTACTATATGACTCATGCTTTACCTTTCGGTGATCCGTGTTCCGAGACCATGTCTGTACATGCTAGGCTCGTCAAGATCAAACCTTAGCTTCCGCATGAGAAAATCTGGCTTGCCCACGTTGTATACACTTGCGGAATCTAACACACCCGATCATCACGTGGTGCTTCGAAACAACAAGCTTTAGCAACGGTGCTAACTAAGGGTGAACACTTTATGACTTGAAATTCATGTGCATGAGGGATCATATTATAATGCTACCGTCGTCTACTAAGCAATACAAGATGCATAAAGGATTAACATCACATGCAATTCATAATATGTGATATGATATGGCCTTTCTTCTTTGTGCTTCCAATCTCCATCTTCTAGCACGAACATGATCTCCATCATCACCGACATTGCATCAAGGTCAATGATGCTTCTCCATGGTTGTCGTCCACCGGCTTCAACTATTACAACTACTTTGAATAGACACGCGGGTCTTAACAGAAATTAAAGACAACCATATGGCTCCTGCCGGTTGCCGATTTACAATAAGGAACATTGCATACATCATATATAATCACAATCATGGCCATATCACATCACTGCACACCCCTGCAAAACAAAGTTAGACGCCTCTACTTTCTTTGCATATTTTACGTGGTTTGGGGCTTTGAATAAGTGTCGTTCTAACTTACGAACAAGAACCACAACATTGATACTAGTATTGTTAATCACCCGTTGTAAATTGGATCTTAACTATGCTAGGAGAAACAGGCACCCGCAAAGCCACTTATGCAATACAAGTTGCATGTCAAGCGTGGAGCAAGTCTCATGAACGATGTCATGTAAGGTTAGCCCGAGCCGCTTCATCCCAACATACCGCAAGATGCAAAGTACACAAGAAGCAATCGACAATAAAAGCATCAACGCCCACAATGACCATTGTGTTCTACTCGTGCAACAGATCTACATATAGACATGGCTCTGATACCACTGTAGGGGTTCGTAGCATGGAAAACAAAAAATTTCTACCGCATACAAACAAACAAGCCAAGATCTATCTACTAGATTGTAGCAACGAGTCGCTAGAGGAACTCACCCTTGAAGATTCCAAAGCGGTTAACGAGAGCAGATTCTCATGGGTGATGTAGTCGTACACTTGCCGATCTCAAGATCGCGTAGACGATCCTTCCGGCGCTGCGTTCCGGCAGCGCTCCCGCAGTCGGTCACACGTTCGGTACTCGACGAAGACCTTCCTCTCCCTTGTTCCAGCAGGCAGCGGAGGTTGTAGCACTCTCCTCGCGATTCCGGCAGTACAACGGCGTGGTACCGGAAGTAGAGGGGAGATCTCGCAGGGCTTCGCCTTAAGCCGGAGCGAGTATGGTGGACTATGAGAGAGCCTTGGTGATCTAGGGTTTAGACACACCAATTAGAAGGGGCTAAACCAGCGGCTAGGGCAATTAGAAGCTCTAACTCGGTGGCTTAGGAGAAATCCCTAGGCTGTGGCTAGAGTTTAGGTTTAGAGGGAGGCAACTTGTGTGTCTTAGGAGGAAGCCCTGCCCCTCCTTATATAGGTGGAGGGGCCGGCGGCCAAGGGGAGGGAGTGGAGTCCCTCCCCAAATCGGCTTGGGTGGTGCGCCAGCTTGGGGAGGAGGGACTCCCTCCCCCAACTCGGTTTCACCCTCCTCCTCTTTTCCTCTTTCCAAATTTAGCCGTTTGACTTTTCAATTTAGCTATTTGACTTTTCAAACTAGGATTTGAATTAATCCTTTATTTGGAATAGCGATGACACTTAGTACATGATGCAATCATTCCAACTTGTAATGACACATTCATGTACCCCTTCCCCTCCGGAGTGCCGGACATTCCGGAACCTTCTAGAACATTCCCGATGAAAACACCGGAAACATTCCCCAACTCCGAAACGGGACTTTCCTTATATGAATCTTATTCTCCGGACCATTCCGGATCTCCTCGTGATATCCCGGATCCCATCCGAGACTCCGAACAACATTCAGTCTCTTTCTCATCATACCATAACTACTCAAACAACGTCGAATCCTTAAGTGTGTCTCCCTACGGTTCGTGAATTATGCGGACATGATCGAGACACTTCTCCGAACAATAACCAATAGAGGAATCTGGAAATTCATATGGCTCCCACATATTTCTACGATTACTTTGCGATCGAATGAACCACTTACATACGATACCAATTTCCCTTTGTCTCACGATAGTTTACTTATCCGAGGTTATGATCGTCGGTATCTCTGCATACCTAGTTCAACCTCGTTACCGATAAGTACTCTTTTCTCGTTCCCGTGATATGTGATCCCTTGTGAGCCAGTCACATGCTTGCAAGCTAATTGGATGACATTCCACCGAGAGGGCCCAGAGTATATCTATCCGTCATATGGATGGACAAATCCCACTCTTTATCCATGTGTCTCAACCAATACTTTCCGAACACTCAATGCCACCTTTATAGCCACCCAGTTACGGTGTGGTGTTTGATGTCATCAAAGCATCCATCCGGGAAAGGTGATATGCATGATCACATGGTCGAAGGAATTAGGTTACTATGTATCAGAAAGCACATAGCAATTGAACTATTAAAATGACTTGATCTTTATGCTACGCTTATCTATAGGAGTATGTCCATCACATCATTCTCCTAATGATATGACCCTGTTGTTAATAACATCTCTATGTTCATGATCAGGAAACCATGATCATATATTAACCAACAAGCTAGTTTAACAAGAGGCTTTACTAGGGACTCTTTTATGTTTACCAATCACACAAGTATTAATGTTTCCTATTAATACAATTATAGCATGGTATGTAAACATTTATCATAAGTATGAAGATATGATAATAACCACTTTATTATTGCCTCTTGGGCATATCTCCAACATCAACATGATCCCATGTTTGGTTTGGAGAATATTAAATCTTAAGTAGTTTTTCAATGAGTAGAAATTACTTTTCTAAAAATAAAAGGAATTAAACCAAGCTTTAATCTTGTAATGTTAGTGATGATGCTAGATCATCTATAGGACCCTTTTGTGTGATGATTGAAAATAGTTAAGTATTGTTTGATGATTGTGTACCTCGTATTTATTCATAGACGCTAGTACCGACCAAGGATACGAGGAAGAAGGAGGATACTACGAAGAAGAAGCCGAGGAGAACTTCAACCACTGCTCTGCTCAAGGCAAGCTATTAACCTTGCAAGCTAACACTTGCAATTTAGCAAGCCTAATACTACTAGTTGAATGTGCACGCTAACACTTGCAAGATACTCTACTTTAGCAAGCCTTACTAATCAAGTTGACCTATGCAAGCAAATACTTGCTTGTTACCATGCCAACTATATGCCTTAAGCATATATGATCATAACCACTTGATAAACCAATCCTAGTTTTACTTGCAAGCTTTATACTTTATTTCCTTATCAGAGCTCTTACTTAGAGTTTACTTAAGTTAATTGTAGATACTAGAAAGATAATTGAAGGTTGCATAAAGAGCATAAAACTTGGCCTAAGCTAGATAATCTTTATGTCATCCTAAGGCATGGGATTGAACTTAGTTAAACTCCACTAGTTACCACCCCTCATTAGTACTTACCCCCACTTGTAGATGCTAGTGCTAAGTATAAAACTTGATCAACTTAGATGGGATTACTGGGTGGAAAAATGGTTATGAAAACCTTGGAATGATGGATCATTCTATTGAAATGTTTTGGACATGTGTTTCCGAACACCAGATGATTTATGGTGATGAAAATGTTGAGGCATGAGCCTTAGCCCTTTATAAAACTGATGGTTGTCTGGATGCGATACCATTCCAATTTTACCGTATAACCACAATACCCGAGAATTGGGTAGGGCTTGACTGGAAACTTATATACCTTAGTATTAGTTCCCTCACGGCCAAGGTCTGAGCTGAGGCTACCTTGTGAAGATTATCCACCTGTGCAGTACCCAAGATGACAGTTGGTCATGGTTGGGAGGCCAAACTCACAGGAGAGGTGCTTATACTAGGGCATGTAATTGAAAGGTTAGGATTGATTATCCACATACTGAGTATGGTGAATTCAGGATTTGTTCCTGACGGATGTATCGAATGTTGTGGTGAAAGTGTACAATCTCTGCAGAGTGTCAAACTATTCGAATAGCCGCGTCCGCAGTTATGGACAGTTGGAGTGGCCATATTGTTCCCCCGTCAGATGTTTTCAAAATGACTTGTGAAAATGGATTGAGACTTTGACTTGACCACAACAGAGTTGTGATATGAGATACAAGTTCCCACTTAGGTGTTATAAAACTTCAACTAGCTTTCTTCGTTTCTGAACTTAGTAGATGTAAATATGGCTTTTGCAAAACAACCCTAGAGCTTAGCGTCCTACTACCAAAAGCCCCTTTAATTGTTAGTATTAGTTTGCGAGTACTTAAAGAGTACTCATGGCTTTGTCCCTGGCTATTCCCGTGGCCAGACTATGAAGAGGAGTACCTGGAGGATGGACCCCAGGAAGGTTACGACAACTAGGATCATCTCCCATCGTCAGCATTGCCTGTGACCCCGAAGATGGAGCTTCGCCTACGCTACCGTTATTATTACGTATTTCCGCTGCTTGAGTTGTATTAAGAACTGGATCATGAGATCCTTATTTGTGTAAGACCTTATGTATGGTTTATAATGGATGATGTACTGTGGTATCCAAATCTGTTATGTCTCGCAAAAATGGTAATCCTAGGATTGCGATGTATGGCATAACAGGCATCTGGGATTAAAAATCCGGGTGTTGACACCTATCCACTTTACAAGAACATCGGGACAAGTACGAGCAGCGTAGTTGATAGGTATGCGAATAGACATACACAAGTCCATGACATACAAGAGTACATCAGAGACATGCCATCTAAAAGAAAGAGATATATTCAACGCCATACGACAAGATCAAAATTACTAGATAGATCTAATAGTTTAAGATACATCCTCATACATCACACATCAGAGTATCAAGCAGAAGCGGAAGACAAGATCCAACTACAATATATCAAGAGGCAAATACAATTAATAAGGATACAAATGCATATGAAGGAAGATCCAAATAAGGTGTTTTAATATGATGCTCAAATGCAAGGTGGCATGGTGACATCAGCATGATATTATGAAATGCAAGAATGATATGTAGGAAGTAGCAATATATATAATAGACAAGTAGCATTACAATTGTTAGACAATTAGGATGCTACACTGACTAAAACTTAAAACAAATGTCTCTAGAGAACAAGAAAAATGTCTCAAATAGTGTCTTTACAGAAAATGTAAACACCTTTTGCAATATGTCTTAATGATTGCCTGCATATAACTAATTGACACAACTTAGAATGCCTCAAAAGTTGTCTCTAGAATGAAAATTCCATTTTGTTAGAAAAATTTCTTAACTAGTGTGTATATAATTGAGACACATCCTTCAGTGTCCCAACAATTGTCGCTACATGATGCAAAATGTCTTTATCTAATTTTTAAAGAGACAAAATAAGAAGTGTCTCAAGGAGAATGTCTCTATGGTAGGTTTTTGTTGTAGTGAACAATGAAGCTTCTACTTCCTCTAGTATTTGTGTTGATACTAACCATGTAGAGGAAATCAAAGAGCTCAAGGCCCAAGTCTCATCTTTGAAGAGGGACTTGAAAAATGGTCATGCAGGGAGGACCACACCCAACAAGATCTTGAGTGTGCAAAAAATGCCAAATGACAAGAGCGGGCTTGGATTCAAATCCAATGTCAAGAACAAGTCCACTAACAAGAATAAGTTCAAGAGAAACAAGAAGAAGATCCTAGAACAAGTCAAGAATTCAGCCAAGATTGTTTGCTTCAAGTGCAAAATTGAAGGGCACCATGTTAGATCTTGCCCATTGAAGAATACGACTCTTAGTGAGAAGAAAAAAGGGAAGAGCTCTCAAATTCAAGGTCATGGTGTACCACAAGTTGAAGAAAAGCCACTTACCAAGAAGAATCAAGATAATACTCCTATGGTGGAGAAATCAAGTGTGAAGAAAGGGAAGAAAATAACTTGCTACATATGTCATGAGAAAGGTCACCTGTCTTCTTAATGCACCATTGGTAACTCCTCATCCAACCCTATCATGATTGATGATGTCTATTCCCTTTGTAAGGATGAGGTTGACAATGTGTTTGCTAAATATGTTGGTGCCTAATGTGGTGTCAAGAAAAGAACCATATGGGTGGCCAAGGCTATTGTTACTAACTTCTTAGGACCCAAATTGGTTGGGGACATCTAGCTAAAACTTGATCAATAGGTGTTGGTTGGAGGTCATTAGAGACTTGGCTACATCATGAAGAATTAAGGGAACTTCATCAATTATATTTTCTCAAGACAAGTCATTTGGATTATCATATCTCTATCATATATCCATTGCTCCTACTTGGGGTAACATGTTCTCAACACATTTACATTGAAAGTTACTCGCCCCTTATGCATGTGTTGGTTTTGTACATTGCATGTGTTTGTATATGTTATGCTTGCCACTTACCTATCTTGAGTTATCAAGTTTATTAGTGTATGTTGGATTGCACAACATATACTTGTTTTGTTGTGTTGAGATGTTATTGAATGTATTTGTTATCTTATTTATCTCTTATGAGAAATTAATGGACTTTCGAATTTTTGGAGAGTGGTGTGTTTTGGGAATTCAACTATCCTAAAAATGTATGTACATGAGGAATGCCACTTAGTATTGATATTGAAATATTTCTAGTCTCTATGTGGTATGACATACTCATGAGAAATTCAAATTCTATAATGTCCATTAGTTGTCTTGTGTTGGATCTTTTTGCCTCTTGTCGTGAATATGATATTGGATATATTTGCAAACTACCACCCGGAAATAATTTCATATCCCTTGTCCTTGGACAATCAGTACTATAATAGGTGGTAGGTCTTTTTGATCACTTTCAATTTGGCTTTTATTTATATTTGCCCTATCTTTTGCCAAGAAAATGCTTTGTGTCGACTCCCATGTCTTCCTTGCCTCTTATGTATATTTCTTTATCTTGAAATCGTTTAGTGCTCTATTTGATGTAGGAAGATATGATGATACCATGTGTGTGAATTTTGTATTCAAATGTAAAATCTTAAATAATGCATTAATCATGGGGGAGTTCTCCTATATTATTTAGAACACTCATTTTATGCTTCTTCATAACATGTTTTGACCCATATCGTGTTTTATGTCTTTGGAAGATAAACCTTTTCGTTTTGGTACTTTGTGCCATCATGAAAATTGTGGAGAGTTTGCTTTGGTTATTGGAACCTTATTCTTTTGGGGAGTTGTCTTTGTCTCATTCCTTGTTAATTACTTTGACCTTTTAGAATGAGATAAATCCTTGAGCATTTGTGTTTTTGTCTATCTCTTGCTCTTTGGCTTTTGCCTAGTTCATTTTTTGAACTTGTGTTCTTTGATATAATTTGGTCTTTGATATAATTTGGACAACTGTTAGTCTTGTCACACTTTGGTGTGCCTTCTTGGTTTACTTGGTATTTTGTTCAAACTGTATCTCCTTTGGTTCTTGAAAGTCGTGTGCATTCATATTTACTAAATATATATATTATGGCATGCTTGCTTTCCTTTATCCAAAATGTAGGGGAAACTCTGCTAAATCCTAATTGGCTAAGATGTGCATGGAGTTAAATTTCATATCAATATGCACATATTTATGTGGAGTCTCTCCTATGTATTGTAGTTGTATAACTACTTTGGACCCAATAAGTTTGGGGACCATATTGTACTTGAATTTTGTTTTAGATACATTGGAGATGCATTGGATGCTTGTCTCCTTCATAAGGAAGAAGTGATGACTCAATTAAAATTATAGACAAGCTAGGATGATCAGCGAACACCTATCTACTTCATCACACTAATGATATCTCGGTAACAAGTATTCCTTACGCATGCATACATATCGTCTTTCAACCTATGGTAGGTTGCATATTGGCATGATTTTCTTTATTTGCAGTTGTTGTGGTTCTTTCTTTTGCCTTAAAGAAAGCTCTCTATTGCATATGTGAGTAAGTTGAGATTAGTGCATATAATTGGGACTATACAAAATCATGCTCATGATTCACCAATCCCAAATATGTCAATCTAGCAATTATATTTCCTATTGTTTCCTCAGAGTACTCTCATGTGCAATATTGATGAATTTGCAAAGTTGATTCTTTCTTTGTGATACTTGATTCCTCTCGCAATACATTCCAACTATCTCTACTTCCCTTAGTGATAGTTGTGATGTATTTGATATATTTGTGGATAAAATTGAGCCTTTTGGCCATGCTATCAAGAAAAGATCTTAGTGGTGTATTGTCATGACTTCATTTTGGATATCTTGCTCTATTTATTTTAGTATCTAGTTTGTGTGTACATGTTTCTTTGTGGATCAATGTCTTTGTGAGATTGTCTACTTAGAAACTTATACACATGAGAGATGTTACTTCTCTATTTTTGATATATTCTTTGTTTCGTGTGTGTTGTATGGTCATACTAAGCAATATCATTCATTGAAGACTATGTTGATACACAATGATCATCCTTGTACTAGTCTTATAATATGCTTTGTCATGCCTCTCACACATCCTTGTGGTTGAGCCTGCTATTATATTGTCTCTTACTAGCAACCATTTGTTTATTGCAAATTTTATGCCTTGGTACATGCTCTTTTGTACATAGTTGTGTTTTCAATAATATCGAAGGAGTGAGGATCCCATGTTTGTGCATATTGCATTCAAATGCAAATTATAATTTTTGCACAAACCTTGGGGAGCCTCCTCATATTATTTAGAATACTCTCTTTTTGATCTTATCATAATATATATCTTTTGTTTGGTATCTTCCTTGTGTCAAGTGGTTCTTTGGATTTTTTGATTGCTTGGTTCATTCGTTGATGCTTCTTCACCTTGTTATCCTTTTGCAATATTTTGATCCTCAATATAGTTTGAGTCTCTCCAAGTATTCTTCATTGGATACGTGCATTTTATTCCACTCATACTATGAGAAATATACACATATTGGAGGAATTCTTACTCCATTGGCTGTCTAGAGATTTTCACCCATTTTTTCAATCGATGCCAATGGGGGAGAAGTTTTGGAGGGTTTAAGGGAAGTTGTTTTTATGCTTTGAGTTAAGCATTTCCTTCTCATGCTCTTGCATATTTGTTGTTGCTTTGCATGTTGAATATATAGAGGAAACTCAACCAACAGTAACAATTGTCAATATACGCAATGAAATTCAAGTTCATCACACGATGCATATATTGTAGGGGAGCTTGCTATATATATTATGGGCGTACCAACATCACATACTTGTGTAATATTTGATGTTGGCGCAACCATTTTTGTTCATTAAATTGATTAACCCTCTCAAAGGATTGTCATCAATTACCAAAATGGGATAGATTGAAAGAACATGTGTGTCCCCATGTGTGGTTTTGGTAATTATTGACAATGTTTTATGGAATTATGTTTGAAATGAGTTTTACTTGTAGGATTTGTCCATATACAATGCTTGAACCATATGCTGGCTTCAAGGTTGGAAGAAGAAGAAAGTGAACAAGATCAAGTATTGATCAAGGTTTCAAGGAATAGATTGGTCAAGTAGAAGTTGAGCCTATGGCAAGTGTGTCTTGAATTTTAAGATGATATAAAGTGTATCTTGCCATCCTTATGGTGATCATGGATATGAGAAGATATGCCTAAAAGAGAGGCTCTTCCGTAGTGGATATGGGGGAGCAAATTCCAAGTCTTCACCAAGATAGTGCAATCAAGAAAGGTGTTCCATCTTGAGGTGTAGAAGATCATAATCATCAACATCAAGTGGAATATACACAAGGCAAAGGTTTGACTTGATAAGGTTTCCTTCTTACCGGCCTCGTGGTGTTAGTTGGGGAGATCGGTTTATGGGATAGATAACCGTACTATCAAGAGGGCTTCCTGAGCGAGTAACTTGATCATATCCCTCGGTGAGAGCTCAAACCTTTGCATACTTGGAATCATCTTTCTTGGTTCTTATTTGGTTCTTATCAATATCTATGACAAGCTCAAGTTCATCGAAAACGGATTTCATATGCATTCTCTATTGTGTTTTCGATATTGGAGGTTTTACCGGTTTATCTTTTATAGATAGGTTAAATACTTCATAATTTGTTCCTATCCTCCCTTGTTGTACTATGATGGTTCCCTTCATGATCTTGTAGAGCTTGTTACGATCTTCAAAACGAGTCCAAGATCATCAAAATCGGAGTCCGAATGCAAAAGTTATGATGGTTCCAGTTTTGTGTTTCTGCCAGATTTTGGAGGGGCGGATATTTAGGCCGGATAATCCAATATTTGGACGGATAATCACTATATAGAGGGCCGCGCCACCAAGTCCTTAGCCATATTTTTTCCTAGGGAACTCGGAATATCTGGGGGAGGGGAGGATTATTCAGCCTAGGAGGTCTCAAACGGTCATATTTCATTGGGGAGGGGTATAAATATACCCCTTCTTCTTCCTTAGGCCGGCGTCTTATATTCTCTCTCTCCTCCATTATTTTGACCTTCAAGAGCTTGCAAATACTCTCAATCCCTCCCATATTTCTTGAATCTGTTTGAGGGATTTGAAAGGGGAGATCTAGATCTACAACTCCACCAATCCATCTCTCTTCTATGTGAGGGGAGCATATTGGGATTTAGATCTTGGGGTTTCATTTGTGGATTTCCTCTTGTGTTCTTCCTCTCTTATTCTCCCACTAGCTTTTGTAGTTTTGGTGGAATTTGGGAGATAAGGACTTAAGCACTTCTTGTGTTCTTTCCATTGCATTTGGTGCATCGGTTTGAGTTCTCGGTGAGGATTCGATTGGGTGAAAGGTGAGAAGCTTTTTTACTCTTAGTTTCTTAGAACCCTAGACGGTTTAGTTGTTTTGCAAGATTGTGGATTACTTGGGGCCTCCAATTAAGTTGTGGAGATTTCCCCGAGCTTGTTTGTTGGGAGCCTTCAATTGAGTTGTGGAGAAGTGCCCCAATCTTTGTGACATATTACGGATTGCCACCGACAAGTGCACCGATAGTGAATAAGTGAACCAGGCTTCTTGTGGCGAGGTTCACAGGAGAATAGGGTGAGACCTTTTGTGGTGTGGTGGTCTTAGTACCGCCCGCCCCTCCAACAAGACGTACTCTCTTTATGGGAGGAACTCGGTAATAAATCATCGTCTCTGCATGCCTCGGTTATTTCTATACCCGGGCTATTTACTTATGCACTTTACTTTGTGATAGCCTTCGTGCTTGAAGTCTTATATCTAGCTATCACATAGTTGCTTGTTTTGATTAGCATAAGTTTTTGGTGCACATAAGTGAACCGTAGTTTATATTTACTTTGTGCTTGACAAAGTAAATGCTAGTTTTGTTCCGCTTTTGTTAAACCCATCTCGTAAAAGTTTTAAACTGACTATTCACCCCCTCTGGACGGCATATGTATCCTTTTTCAGACGCCCCTTGCTCAAACTAGCACATGCAATAGGGAATATGCTGGGCATCCTAGGAAGATGCTATGGAATATGTTGGACATCTCAGGAAGATGCTAAGGAATATGCTAAAGGGATAAGACCGATGACTCAAGATGCCAATAACAAGCACTACGAGACAACTAACAGGTTTGTCCAGGCCAAGCGTGTGGGACAAGCCTTGTCCCCTGGGCTCCCCTTTATAAGGAGCACCAAGGGGATCATTCACATAGAGGCCCGGTAGGGCTCCTCTCTTCTTTGCTCGATAGGAGCTCATCTTCATCCTCCTCTGCTCTCCCAGAGATAGCCATTAGAGGCATAGGAATACATCTCAAGGAGCACCATTGTAGGAACCATGCATGGCCAGATTATATGAGATCTAGATGCATGAGTAGAGGTATTATCTCACTAGGAGAGCCTCGAACCTGGGTATATTATGTCTCTCTGTGTTCTTCACTGCATCATCCCTTTCCGGATTCCTCCATATCCATACGACCCCAACTTTAGTCTACCCATGGCATATGCCATGACACCACCACGACAAACCATGATCCTAAAGAAACAAGGAAACAAAGAAGTGTAGAGGAAGTGAGTTACAAAGCATGGTTTGATTTGGTCCATATATTGAATTCAACCAAACAAGCTCTATTCAAAAGTCCAAAGGAAAAACAAATGGGAGGAAGATGGAGTATGCTTTGCATGGGCCATGCATGAGTGTTAAATGCCTCTACTTGTAGTTGTGAAAACAACTATTTACATACTTGGGCATCTATAGCAACATGCATTCAAATTTGAATTATGGCCAAACCTAAGAATGGAGCTTGCCTACCCACATGACTTATATGGTATATAAACATGAATGAATATAATGGACAACTTAGTGTGTGTTTCCCACTAGATCAACCTATAGCCAAAATACATTCATACATGATCATATGTTCAACTATATTCCATATGGAAGATGGAGAACGTATTCTACCCACATAGCATGCAAAGGTGGCCATGTGGCTCCACATATTTAATATTATGAAAACAACATATATCACATATGAGAGCATGTAGAAATAGGAGTGGATCCATCTTAGTACACATGAGCTAGATTTAAATACCAAAGGAAAAACATGAGCTCATATATAGCCTGGATGGTGGAATTATAAGGTGGTGACCAAGAAAGGTGGTGAAGCTAGAATAGATAATATGCCCTCAACTCAACTTGGGCATTAATCAATTTATCAAGAAGCAAATACAAGTAATCTGCCTATCTATCTATCTATCTATCTATCTATCTATCTATCTATTTATCTATCTACTAATTTACGTTGAGGTAGGTTCGTCCATACAGTTTTTGGTTTCGAATTTTTGCTGGACGGATTTGCCCCTAGCAGTGTGGGTATTTACATGACATGCCACCGCCAAGTTGATCTGGAGTCAACGAATCAACAAAGAAAAAAATCATCCCTCGACCTGGATAAGGAAATCTTCTCCTTCCCGGCCGAGCCGACCGCCTCGCTTTGTGCGGCCCTTCGCCCTTCGCCACTACCGCCATCGCATCCTTACCGACCGCCTCCGTCCGCCCTCCGATCCCCTCCAACCTGCTCGACCTCGTGGGCCTTCTCCTTTGCCACCACGGCGTCGCGCGCTGTCACCGACAGCCGCTCTGCCAGCATAGTGCCGCCGATGAGGGCCAACGGTCATAGGAGCCCCTGATGGCGGGCAGCGGCGGGGCACATTTTGGGAGGACCACAGCGAGACGCCGTGGTGGCTGGTCCTATGCGACAGAGTTTCCTCTCCGATTGTCTCCTCCGATTTGGGGATTTTTTTAAGCTTGCCGTGTCGCTGAAAGGCGAAGATAACAGAGAAGCTTGCAGTGTCCCCGCCTCCCTCGCAGTTCTCCCGCCCAGTAGCACATTCAGCGGCCTGCTTGTTCACTGCGCTCCTTGAAGGCCGCTAGCTCCATGCGCCTGCTGCCAAGGTCCCCCTGTACCCCTGGGAGCAATGCGTCATCGCCAACTAACTCTACGCCTCTTACGAACTTCCTGAAGCCGCACTCTCCCTCTTTTGACACATATCGGCCAAGTCCCTCGTGTATTGGAACACCATCGAGATCGACGCGCTGGTCGGCAACTTCGACCAACCCAGGAGATGCAGCGGGACGACGGCCTTGCCCTCGACGCCTACACAATGCAGACTGTCCTTGGCATGTGTGCCGGCGAAGTCGCGCTCTTCCTAGGGGTCTACGTGCATGTGCTGCTGTTATGGGAGCTCGGGCGACGGCCATGACGAGGTAGTGTCCCGCGACGTTCTGACCAACAACTCACTTCTGGAATTCTACAAGTGTGGGGTGGTGGAGCTCGCACGACATGTGTTCGGCAGGATGCCCAAGCGGGCCATTGTTTAACCATGGACACCAAATTGTTTAACTATGCAAGATTACTTAGTCACACGAAGTATTCAACGTGTCCAAAGGCAAAGCAACGTACTCTCCGATCAGAGCTTTATGGTACCGTGAAAGCCGGCGTACATTGATGTCTATTAAAGGCTAGCGGCTATTGCAAAAGGGGAAAACAATATTCAACTGATAGATGATACTTTTAAGATAATTAGTAATTAGTGAGTTTCCAAATACACTACAGAGAACCATTTTCGTGACGCTAAAGATGCTACTGGGGACAAGACTCATACTCTTTGTTTCAGCTGGGAACTGAAACTATGTTGCCGGCAATCGCGTGAGAAGGAGCCCCAAAATTTCTAGGCTGCTCATCAGGAGAAAGCAAAGAAACTATTTGTTCTTGAAGGGACACGGGCTGTGACTACTTAGAGAAGGCCACATATCAGCTTTTGGCGGCTGTTGGTCCTAAAGAATCTGAAACAGGGCATCCTCGGTCTACTGAGAAGCATGGACAAAATCTGATGATTTCTTTATTTTTATTTTTATTTTGCTATGGACACTTTCCATCAATTAATTATACTTCTTTCATCTTAAAAAAATATCGATATTTTTTTCTAGATTTAGATCTATCTAGACACTATTTAGTACTAGATATATACAAATTTTAAAACAATACAAAACCTATTTTGAGACGAAGAGAGTATGTTATTTTGTAACAAAAGTTCCCTCCCTCTGCTACTTGCTTCTTAGGTTCAAGAGAAGAAGGTTTTGTAGTCATTGTTGTTTCTAGACCATGATGCTAACAAAAGATTGAAAAATAAGTGAAGATTTTTTTCTCTTTTTCGACGCAAATGCTTTATGGTGGAACAAGGGAACTAAATGTGAAGTGAAATTAGCATACTTTAAGTGGTTTAAAACAAAAAAATAGAATGAAGCAGGTTGCTTTTGAAAGCATACAAGGATATTACACAAACTACCACCGCCAAGTCAAATCCCAGAGCGACCACTGCATGCTTGCCTCCCTGCACCTTTGGAGGTAGGGGTATGAAAATCAAATGCGTGATTAACACCATGACTATGCATTGGAAGTTTATGATTCATTTGTTTTAGGTCTACAATATTGTGGCTAAAGGCATGTTTTCCTTTTTTGTATTCAACCGCGAAGAATTTGTTTCCTTGCACTTAGGTCGTTTCATTCAAGTTGTAAGTTTTAATTAGCTCCTAATTTTCGCCATTCCAAATTTATTACCTTAGAGATGTTCATGACATGCAACTGGATATTGCAAAGTATTTTTTTTTGACTTTTTCAAAACTTTACAAGATCGTAATAACGCACGGGCATTCAGCTAGTGCAATATAATGCATATGGGATAAGAACCAAATAAGAGAGATTTTATATGATGCTCAAATGCAAGGTGGCATGTGACATGAGCATGATATAATAATGATGTAATAAATAACATATAGGAAGTAGCAATATATATATAAACTTTATCTTTTCTATCATTAAAAAACCAAAAAGAATATATTCATTTTTGTAAAACATTTCGTGTTCATTTTATACTAAATGAAAAGGTGCATTATTTCTAATAAACGTGTTTGTTTATTGAAAAAGGCAGGCAGATGCTATCTATCTACTAATTTACACATAGGTAGGTTGGTCGTAATACGTTTCGTTCAGTCCGTTTTACGTTTTCTGCCTCCGTTCCTTTAGGACCGATGTGGGACAAAACTTGCAAGGAAACGTTCCTCTGGTGGCAGCCGGGCGAGCAAAGCAGGCACGTCGCCAAGGCCCAACGAAACCGTCTCTCCATATGGGCCACACGTATTGCATTGCATGGACTCGTAGCTCTGCTCCCTTGCCTGCGTCGCGTTCGACACGAGCTCCGTTGGCGCCGCCCTTCAGCTGCCTATTCAACACGACCTCTACTCCGGCACGGACTCGAGTCATGTCTTTACAAATACCACTCTCCACGCGTCCCCTCCAAACTGACCCCTCCGCTAGACGTGTGCGTCGTCATGAGACGGGCCACAGGAGCGGCAATGAATTGCTCAGTTGATGCCATAGAGTCGAGCCCGACGTTCCACTCGGGTGACCTATAGAGCACGAGAGATACCAGGACCGGGAGTGGGTCAGAAGAACTAGCGGCTCACAGGATGAAATCATGGCCAAAGTACATAGGCGAAGCGACATGCTCGGGGAGAGCGGAGAGCTTCTACAGGGGAGAGCCTCTACAGCATCAGGAGTACCGCACGACGGCAAAGAAC
This sequence comes from Avena sativa, assembly GCA_916181665.1. Lineage (NCBI taxonomy): Eukaryota > Viridiplantae > Streptophyta > Magnoliopsida > Poales > Poaceae > Avena > Avena sativa. Next base: position 144,622,878 of record OV702283.1, on the reverse strand, counting down.
CTGTGTAGGATGACCGGGACGACGGGGTTGAGGAGATTGACACAACGACAACGGATAGACGGAGTCAGAGAATACGAGCAGAACAACGTTGCTACATGGTACAAAAGGATATGATAATATGGGAAACAGGAGATCTCTACGAGATCATGGGATAGAACGACGACCAAATTTGGCAGAACCGGCGGAGGAAGAATTCGGTGCACACAGTGGATGAATCGAAGAAAACATTGCTCTGTTGGATCCTTTATGGCATGTAGAATAACTTTCGTATGGATCAATTCGAGAGGTGTTCAATGAAAACAGCAGGAGCGACATGATATCGGCGTTGTTGTGCAGCGCTCGACCAGCTTCTGGGAAGAAGAAAGAAGAAAGAGCCACATGCTAGGCTACATGCGGGAAGAAGAGGGGTAGTTGGGCCAGGTACTTTTGGGCTTAGTAAGGCTAGGTATCCTTTTCCTTTTCAGCATTTCCTTCATACAAAATTACGACGTGATAATTCTCAACAAAAAGTGATGGCCCAGCACTGGACCAGGAGCCGACCTAACCAGAAACTTGTTCCGATTCCTACTTTTTTTTCATAACGTCCATTAGATATAGATATGATGATCTGATTTGCATGCTCGTCGTGGGATTTTCTTGAGAACATTAGCCGGGGTCTATCTGCATGCCTGGTTATATGATCTCCTCGAAATATTAGTTCCTACAGACTTTGTTATTTATTACTATTATTATGTTGATGAGTCGGTTTGCTCTTATACATATGTTTATTTTCTTTTAGATGTTTTTGTCCACGATACAACTTCCTCACTCATGGATGGTTTCATGGATTCTTGCTTGAAAGGTTTAGCTTATTACATATTGCAAAATCTTGATATTTTGCTTTGGTCAAATCTATTTGGAAGTAACCATGCTAGGGGTATGGTCTTCTTTTTCTGACGCTCCTAGATGTTTTACTTTCTCTTCGAGAATTGCAGAATGAGTGGACCGCAACAGTATGCGAGTGCTATGACCAGTCCTGAGGGTATGCCTCTACGACACGGTAGAACATGGGATGCATTGGGTTGGGACGCTAGAGAAAGGCGGACCATCGAGGTGGGGAAGGAGAAAGGGAGAAGAACTAGAGTGGTGTCTTTGATAGGACGCTATAGAAAGGCGGACCGTCGAGGTGGAGGAGGGGAAATGGAGAAGAATTTACAGAACGGTAGGTTCGTCCTCCCAGTTTCGTTCCGATTTTTCGTTGGTCGATTTTGCCCCTGCTTCTTCTAGCTATTTACCAGCCACTGCCACCGCCAAGCAAAATCCTGTTCGTAAAAATAATCCCGGAAAAAATCTCAGAGAAAGGGGACCGAGAAGGGGGACCTTCTCCATGCCGAGATCCCACGCTGCGCTGCTCCGCGGCTCCATCCCGAGCGCCATGCCTCTCTCCAGTCGGTCCCTCCCCAAGACCTGCACCGCGTCGCCGACCATCTTACCATGCGCAGCGAGTGCTGTCCCCGCTGGTCGATTCCATCAGGTCTGATCTACAAACGGAGAAGTCGGCGTGCTGCCATCGAGTCGTGTAGGTGCCGGAGGCGGACCTTGCGGCCACGTCCACAGGTGGCGGGGCTACGAGAAGGTCGTGGAGGTGCTAGCGGCGGACCTTGCGGTCGCGACCACGGGCGGCGACGAGGCGAGCTCACCTCTGCAGGGTCGCCCCCTTGAATCCCGATCTTGGGACGTTGTAGGCCGGTCCGCTCATCAACCCCTTGAATCCCGATCTTGGGACGCTGTAGGCCGGTCCGCTCATCAACCCCTTGAATCCCGATCTTGGGACGCTGTAGGCCGGTCCGCTCATCAAGGGAAGTTGGGCGACGCCCAGGCTTTCGATTTTTCAGTCAATCAGGTTCATGCTGCGTGCTTGCACACCATAGCGTCCATGAGTTTTGCTTCTAGCCCAATCGATCCAGCTTAGCCTTCCAAATTACATTTTCTCTTGGACACACGACGCCGACAAGAAGCTGGTACTGCTCGTTGCGTGCGGCAACGACTTTGTTCGAGTATACGAACTTCATCTTTCAAGAAGAGAGGACAGATTCGCTACCAAGGTCTGGAGACGAGTCCGGCGAGGTCTGAGTGGAGAAGTGGATGCCGTCTGTAGCATAGCGCATACCTCGAGCTCGTGCTGGACGGATGGGAAGGCCACCCCTTCTTCAGCGAAGTTAAGATGCTTCTACACAGATTGCAAGAGGCGGAAAAAACAGAGAGCGAAAAAGAGATATCATCAGGTGTGAGAGGATGCGGTGATAAATTTTCTATTTCATGGAAAAGGTATCCCCTTTGATTTTTTTTTGGCAAGCACACGGATGGTTTATCTGTTCATTTAGTTAGTAATAATAACTTTGGATATAGATGTAGGATTTATTTTTACACTATTTTGTGGTGGCAGTGAAAAATAATTGTTGTACCGACTCATGTCATTAAAGAGAGGTATCGATAATATGGTAATATCTTAGCTACGACAATGAACGAGAATCATGTGGTCCTAAATAGCACAAATATGCTTGAATACATTTACATTATACAAGTAAAGCAATGTCGAATTATATATTTTTCTCAAATTATATTCTAAGCAATATAGAATCTCTTAATTTTTTTAAATATTATGGGCTATCGTTTTATATATGCATGGATTTCAGTTCTATTATGCTTAAACTCGCACAGGTTTGTCCGTCCAAAATTTCGTTTCAATTTTTTTCTGGTTTAGCCCTCCCACCACCAAATAAATTACCCCCATTCCGCCCTCAAGTGCAAAAAAACATTCACCGGCCAGACGCATGCTTGTGGAAATCAATCCTCGATCACTGCCTTATCCTTTCTCTCGTGTTCGTTGCCCTTGGAGGCGAGAATCACCACACCGCCACCACGCTGAGTACCGACCGACTGGCTTCTTCCAACCCTGCGGTCGGCTTAGCCTCCAGCGAATCAAATCCTTCAACGGGGACACCCCGGAATCGATGGCGAGGGCCTCATGGGGTCACCAGGAACATGACCGGTGGTCGGCCAGACAAGAGAACATCGACGCGACCGTGTTGGGTGTGTGTGTCTTCAGGGCGTATGTTAGGGCTAGGTACTCTTGTGTGTGTGTTGCCTGGCTGGGCCACTTCGGCCCAATTGGGACGGTGGGTATATTTTTAATTTTTGTAGTTTCTTTTACAAAGCTTTTTGTAAAAAAGGATAACATAAGATGAAAAGTGGGGCTTAATTTGAAATAAAAAGAGGGCATAATTTTAGAAGAGAAAATAGGGCTTAAGAAAATATATGTTTTGTGTTGAATAAACATACCATGTAATTATGATGATTCACGTCTCCTTGTTCAAAACTCTAGAAAAATGGTCTCCATCGCATCAGCACCGTGCTCCTGCATGTTGAGCATCCCGACCACCTATACACCCACCCGTCACAAAAAATCTCGTGTCGACATGATGAGGTGCATGCCTTGCAAGTCTGCTACGTGACGATGATGGAAACACAAGGTATGCATTCGGTTCAGACATAGGAGAAAAGGTGGTTCTTAGAGGGGGAGACAACACATTGGAGAAAGACAGTAGATGCTTGGAGAAAGACAGTAGATGCATGCGGCTGGGACACTGGAAAAAGTGTGATCCGTCGAGTCGGAGGCGCACAGGGGAGAAAAACTAAAGCGACACATTTCATAGGGAGCTCGACTTAATATTGAGTTACATATGTGACATGCACTATAGTTTTTTAGGATCCGTAGCAACGCACGGGCATTCAGCTAGTTTTAGTTGAAACATATGACCAAATGTCAGCATACACCAGTTCGGCGGCGATAGGTACTCCAACTCCATCATGAACCGTCACTTGTAGTAATCTTGGTTCGCACGAAACGTCCAACGGCCCAAGCTGCCGAGCTCCCGACGTGTCCACCCAAATCCGAGCACGCAACCACGCAACAAGGTTCCTCTGCAGCAGACGCACACAGCATCCCGCCGGAGCCCACCACTCGCACGACTCCACGCGTCCATCACGTACCCGACGCGCGGGACCGGCCGCGAGCACGAGCCCACCAATCCCAGCACCGCCACGCGTCCCAGCCACCTTCCCTTTATTATATCGCTCTCACGAGCGCCTCTCCAACCTTCTCTTCTCTCCCCTCCTGTCCTCCCTCCATCTGACGCGCGGGGCCCACCTGTCACCCTCCGACTCCCCCCCCCTCGCCGCCGCCGCTCGCCGGACGGCAGGGCCTGGCCGCGAGGGTTCCGCAGATTCTCCACATCCGCCACCGTCGCCCCCGTTTGCCCCAGCCGATCCAGGCCGGCTGGTCCCCCGGCCGATCGCGTCTTCGTCCGTCTGTCTCTAGGGTTTCGCCCCCCTTCGGCTCCTCCGAGGCGGCCCTAGAGATCTCGATCTCTTCCGCCTGGGCGTTCTAGGGTCCCGCCCTGCTGATCGGCGACGCTCGATTTGGCACGCGGAACTCGAGGCCCAAGCTCGCGGGGAGGAGGGGGCCATGGCCTCCAGCTTGCTCACCACGGACAAGAGGTTCGAGAACGCCCATCCCCCTCGCGTCGCGCGCGCGATGCGGTTCTCTCTCTCTCCCTCGTCGTTTGAATTCCGTTCGCGATTCTGGACTTGATGCGTACGGCCCGTGCATTGCTGCGTGTGCTGATTCTGGTGACGCGTGCTGATTATTGTTTCAGAAAGAAAATACTACCTGTTTTCTTGGTTGTCATCTGTGGCGTATGTTACTATTTAGCTTTGGTTTCGTTCGATCGGTAGTTTCTGGATTGGAAGTACGGCAAGCCGCGTGTATTTCTATCGGTAGTTATGGTTTAATTCTATGTTGCTCGGAGGTTAATCTATGTTGCTCGGCGGTTAATCTATTCACTTGTCTCGTAATAGTGGTATCGTGTGGCAGCGTCATGCCATGAGATGGTTGAAAATTAGCCCCGTGCTGTGTGATCAACCAAGTGAATATGTGTTTATTTACGATTTGTGAACGAAGAGCTTCAGGCATGAAAAGCTTTATTTAGTGCCTTGTTTTAAGTGTAGCACAGCAACTGCCTCTTGTTGGGGTTGTTTTATAGCTTAACTGCTTCCTTTCCCCCCAGCGTATTATTTATTTCTCAAGGTTTAATTGTCAGTTATCTCCTATTTATAAAAGAAAAGTCGTCTTTTGTCAAAGGGCAGACCGCTCAGGTTTGTGTTAATTCAACAATTGGACCATGTATTAAGTATGTTGAGCACGGTGTTTATCAAGATGCAAGTTGAGTTTCATATCAGTTCAGCTGTAGTGTCGGATGTGTTTCAGAGTCAAGCCTTTTGGGTATACATGTTTTCACTTTTCTGTTATGAGCCCTTTTTGTATTGGTTTAGTGGCATTTCAACAGACAGTGTCAAGTTAACTCTCTTCATAATGTGTTTACTTCATTATTCTGTACTACTTTGTGCAGATGGGCTGCTTCTACAAGGAAATCTGGCATGACAGTTCTTGGAAAAATTCCAAAGCCCATTAATTTGCCAAGTCAAAGGTAACAGTGTTCTTGTTAATTGGAAACCAAATCTTAACTACATACTTCCAAGTCTGTGAATTGATTTAGTAGTTCTCATGAAGGTTGGAGAATCAAGGTCTTGACCCCAATGTGGAAATCGTTCCAAAGTGAGCCGCCCACCCTCATGCATAATTTTTTTATCCATTGTATTTGATGTATATAATGCTTGCTACTCATTCAGAGTTCTCAACCTTTTTTCAAATAATTGTTGTGTGACCAGTTTATGATTTGGATTTTAGGGGCACCCACACATGGGGCAGCAAGCCAGGACCCACAACACCAAATGCATGGAATTCCTCATCACTTCTATCTCCCAAGAAGGACGGAAGTGTTGGTGCAACGAGCCAATTCAATGGTCGACCCTCTTCTGGGGGAGGTTCAAGACCCTCGACAGCTGGAAGTGAATCCCTTGACTCTCCCAATGCTTGGGGTCCTAATTCTAGACCGTCTTCGGCATCTGGCACATTACCTTCACAGCATTTATCAGTGGTCACAAATCGTCCTCGAAGTGCAGAGACAAGACCAGGAAGCTCACAACTTTCTCGGTTTGCAGATAATCCTTCAGAGAATATGAATGTATCAATAAGGACCGTTGAGAAATCGGTAATGCACGACACCAGATTTAAATATGGCTTGCGGGTCAGCAATTGGAGTCTACTTAATATGTTTGGTTTTAACCATGTAGGGATCTTCACATGGGCATGGGTTTACTCTAAGCACCGGTGATTTCCCAACACTTGGTGCTGAAAAAACCTCTGAGTCAAACAGCCAACGAGGTAATCTGCAAATAAAATGTACTTTATGATTATTGTTATATGGCCATGACTTATAACTTACATTCGGAATTCGGAATTGCATATGTGGATCTATGCTACAGCTGTTAGAACTATTTTTGGCAAATCTCAGTTCTTTGCTCAGACTGCTCTGATGCTACAAATTCGAATTTTGTATGTTCAGTTGATATATGCAAGATGACTTCTCCTTACAGTTCAGCTTTTCATTCTAGGCCACAGCTCAAAAGGGCGCCCAACTTCTAGCTCTGGTAGAGATGGAGCCCAAAATGATCCGGGGAAGAGCCTAACTGCTGGTATTGCTAATTATACAGTTTTACAGTTGCTAATGTCTCTATCCGCTTTGCTGTTCCATATATTTATTTCCTTACCACTTAACGGTATACTTTTTTTGTGTGTAAGGATCTGGTGAGATAATTCCACCTAATAATCAACCTGCGGATATCTTGAAGACAGATCAGCATGCACATGATGGAGGTGCCCCCTTTCCTGCCACAGCTCCACCAAATGAAGCCCAGCAGCCACAGCCTTACCCTCCTAACTATTGTATGCCCCCTCCGCAGTATGATTCATGGCGTGCACCTCCTGGTCACCCCCCTGAGGGAATGGGAATGTGGCATAGAGGACCAGGTGGCCCATACGGACAAGTAGGACCCCCTAGCAGTTTCCCTGCTGAACCATTCACTTATCATGCTCAGTTCCCACCCAACTCAGAAGCAGCCACAAGGCAGGGCTCAGGACATGGTGGATATCACTCTAAAAATGGAGATGCATATAATTCTATGCGCCCTAATCCCTATGTTATCAATCAACCTGTTATTCCAGTCATGCCAGTTCACCAGGGCCCAATGCATTATGATGCCTATTATGGCCCTCAACGAGCAAGTTTCAGTAATGCCAATGTAAGAGATATTGGAGGCTCTCATCAGCCAGGAATATTGAATCAATTCCCAAATCATAACGACAAGTTCCAGCCTGGAAATTCTCAGATCAGACCAGTCAAACATGAAGCAGTTCCCAAGGAGTTCTTGGAATCTGATAGAGTACATATGGTTTGTCGAGGACAAACTAGGATTTTGCATGGTAATCCTGATAGAGTAGGTCCTGGTGAAGTTGAAAGGAAGATTCAGCCTGCACCGCCACTTCTTCCACATCCAGATGGAAATCGGAATGATGTGAACTTAAGGGCAGATACAAGGAATACCTCTAGTGAAAGGAACATTATGCTTATGAAGTCGGTGCATGACCAGAGAGAGAGAGGTCCAGATCGTTTTAGTCATTCATCTGTTTTGGAAAATGCACATTCCCATCCCAGGGAAAATGATGATGTTACCCTGCGGAAAAAGTTAAAGGATGATAATCTTCCGCTTGATCAGCCTCCTATCATTAAGAAGAATGCAGCTTTGATAGAGAAAATAGGGAGTTTGAACAACAAAGCTAGAAATGTTGATGCACGTAATGTTGCAGAACCATTTCCATGTAAGGACATTAAAGAGAAGCAGCTAAAAAGTGCTGATTCAAAATCAGATCAGGTGATAAAAGGTGTTTCATCTACTCCTGTCAACACCAGTTTTGCTTCTGCATCTGGCCAGGCAGCATGTGTTTCTCCCGTGGCACAGAAACTGTCGACGGAGCCTAGTGATGGTGCGGTTGTTGGGCCAATACACTCACATTTTGCTGATGCAAGCAAAGCTGAAAAGGTGGCTGGATCAACTCATGATCGTACACGTAGGAGGGGTGATTCTTCAAGAAACAGCCACCATGGTCCTGCTAAAGACATGCCAACCACCAATTCTGCAGGACATGGGCGGGGAGAAAATTCTATTACCGAATCTTCATCAGTAGTTCAATTGAGGAATATTCAACATGACCAGCCTCCTGAGCACGCTTCACAGCTGCCACCTGTGACAATCACTGATGATATGCCAGCTTCGTCTGACTATGAATTTCAGGTATATAATTGCAGATTTCTTCTGATAATATTTCCTGTTTCATGTAGTAAAGGTAGTGCCACCTCCATACATGAGTACAGATCGTTCTTAGTTTAACTTCTCAGTCTCCATTGCAAGACTTTGGTGATGTATTTTGGGATATACTGGCAAAGGGAATTAACTATATATGCTAGGAGAGTATTTTCTGCAAAGAAAATTTCAGTGGAATTATTTTCATGTAGCCAATCTACATAGAAGTTATGCAGATAAATGGTCAGTACTTGAAAAGTTTGACTGCACTTGTCCCACAACAACCTATGCGTAAGGAGGGGTTTGAAACTGTAGAACTACTTTCTGAGCTCTGCCAGTAATATCTCTTCACATATCTGTTCATTGACACCAGTTGGGCCTTGCAGCCCATGTGTAGCTCATGCTTTTGAAAACTTGCAAGGTTGCAGCAAACTATGGGTTGTCAACCAAACATGTCATTAATACCCTGAACAAATCGTTTCACATTTATCAAGTGTATTTCAAAAGAGGCGGTAATTTGTCCTGCTGGCATTGTTAGTGTATGATAGGTTGTGTGTATTGTATCTAAGGTATTGTTTGGAATCTATTTGATTTCACAAATGTTGCTGTAAAATAGCTTCTGCTAAGTCAGGGTTAGTGCTGTTTGTTACCACATGCATGTTGGCGTGTATTTTTTAATATTTTTGCAAACCCCAGTTTAATCCAAAATTCCAAACCTTGCAATTGTAAATATGACAACACAACACAAATTTCCATACCATATGATGTTGCTGTTGTGCCTGTCACATGACTTCCTATTGTAGGCTCCCATCCTGTTATGCCCTCAAGTTCTTTAGTGCCACATTTGGTTGCGTGCATATACTGTCTGCCCACTAGTCTTGTGCTATTAAATAGGCACATTGTTAGTGTATGATAGGTTGTGTGTATTGTATCTAAGGTATTGTTTGGAATCTATTTGATTTCACAAATGTTGCTGTAAAATAGCTTCTGCTAAGTCAGGGTTAGTGCTGTTTGTTACCACATGCATGTTGGCGTGTATTTTTTAATATTTTTGCAAACCCCAGTTTAATCCAAAATTCCAAACCTTGCAATTGTAAATATGACAACACAACACAAATTTCCATACCATATGATGTTGCTGTTGTGCCTGTCACATGACTTCCTATTGTAGGCTCCCATCCTGTTATGCCCTCAAGTTCTTTAGTGCCACATTTGGTTGCGTGCATATACTGTCTGCCCACTAGTCTTGTGCTATTAAATAGGCACATCATGTTTACTTAACTATACTACTAGAACAGATCAAGTGGTTTTACTATATTTAATAACTTTTCTTAATCACCTGGGTAATTCTTCTAATATGCATAATTGAAAAGCAGCGCACATGCTGCCTGATGCCCAGGAGTTCAAAACCATGTTGATCACTAACTAGTATTTCTTTGTTGCGTTTTAAATTCAGCGTGTAAAAATGAAGGAATTGGCTGTACAGCGTGCCAAACAGTTGCAAGCTGAGGAAGAAGAACGGACAAAGCGACAAAAGGCAAAAGCTCTTGCAAAATTGGAGGAACTGAACAAGCGTTCAGCAGTACATCAGAAGAACTCCAGTGATCCACAACCAGAGAATGCAGATGTGCAGAATAAGCAAAAGGCTGGACTTGATGGGACTGATGTACCTGCGGTGTCAACTGCTGAATCACATGATGTTACTGCAATAGGTAATGTTAGTATTCTTCAGCCACCAAATGATCCCATGGATACTGCAGTTCCTGCACAGCCCATGCCTACTCTACCACATGCTGCAGATATAGCTAAAGATCCTGCTGGTCGTAACACTTCATCCTCAGGCGGGAGTGCACTGAGCAACATGGTGGAGCATGTAGCACATAAAAGTGTGTCACAGTCGCATGATGTTGGTGTTCTAAAGTCTAAGCAGGGCTACAGAAAAAGGCATGCTGTTCCAGAGGATAAAATTTCTGGTGAGAAGTCTAGCTTGGTAGTAAGCACAGAAAATATGAAGAAAACTGCTGAAGCTTCCTTGGACACATCAACTGCTGTTGTTAGATCATACGATGATCCCCCAGCCCACAACAAGAAGAGTGCCAGGAACTCAAGAAATAAAAAAAAAATGGATGATGCTCCAGCTACTTCTAAAAATCCACCCGTGGTGCTTAATCAGCAGAATGTACCGAGCTTCTCCAGTGAGCCAAAAACAAAAACAGCTGGTGTTATTATCAGTAGTTCTATACTTCCTACTGAAAATACTGTGCTTACTGTGGGAAGTATAACTGTTGGTGGTATTTCATTTGGATCTTTCAACCAGGAACGCCTGAAATCACCAGAGGAAGTTCAAAATACTGCAAACAGCCGTCCAAGACCTCAGCAAGCAAAAGGATCAAGAAAGCCTCATGCTGTCCGACCTGTCGAGAAGCCACATGGGAATGAGGGTGTTATCTGGGCACCAGTTAAGCCATCAGGGTGGAATGAAGAATGTGAGGAAGCTGACGTGGCAGTAGCAACCCGGCCTAAATTAATTGGGAAGTGTGCCAACGATGGGGAGAATGTTACAAGAACCAAGAGGGCCGAAATGGAAAGGTATGTGCCAAAGCCACTGTCCAAAGAGCTTCAGCAGCAGAATACCGAACATAATTTACCTTCAGAGAAATCCTCTGTGGAGAACAAGAGTAATGATAATGAGAAGTTAACTGCTTCTAGAGCTGATGCTGCAACTGAGCCCAAGAAATGGGAGGACAAGAAAACTAGTAGAGGGCATGGGAATGGGAAGTCTCATCCGTCTTGGCGCAGGAGGAATACAGATGAATCAGCTTTGGTGGTACCAAATCATGCTGAGCGAGCAGACAGCTGTCAAGAACCAAATGAAGTTCAGAGGCCTTCTGACAAGCATCAGCAGCTTGAATATGACAAGCAAGCAGATTATAGTGCTGGGAACAGTTTGGCTCCAACTCAAACAGTTGAGTTACCTGTCAGTGCCCCTAAGGAACATGCTGCAGCTAACAGGCAAAGGAGGCAGCATGTCAAGGCCCCCAAAAACGAGGCAGGTAACCATTCAAATGAGAACAGAGATAGAGAAGGCAGGAAAGATGTGAATCACATCTCAACACGGGGAATGGATTCAAACTCATCTGAACATAGGAATATGTCAAAATCTGAGGTGAAGAGCAGCGCAGCAGTTACACACTCCAGAGCACACTGGAAACCAAAACCCTCACGTTCACAGAACAACCCACAGGGCAATAATGCTGTGGAAGGTCAAGTGGATAGCACTACCCTGCAAGACAGCAGCAATCATAATCTTGCTGGTAACAGTTCCAGAAATGGCGTAAAGGATGCACAAAGTAATCAAGGTAAAGGTGGCATGATGCATGTAAATGATAACCAGAAGGGCGAGAGCCACGAAAATACAGAGCAGCAGCAGCTTAATCATGCAGCGCGTCGCCAGGGCCACCACAACGGGAAGTATCAGAGGGGAAGCGGCATGCACAGGGGAAGGGGTTATGATGCTGGGCCAAGCCATGGCGCGAATGCAGAAAGGCGGAGGGGTGGCCCTCATCTGGAATACCAGCCAGTCGGCTCCCACAACAAACCCTCAGACTTCCAGCAGAACCCGAGTGTCGATGAACAAAATGCAGGACCTTCAGCTCCAGGATCGATGTACAGGGAGCGCGGCCAGCGACCTGGTGCTCACTTTGTCAAGCGGAATCCTGCACCAGCTCCAGCTCCTAATTCTAACAAAGATGAATGATCTTCACTTACCCACGATCTTTCATCTTCAGGAACTCGTTTCTGTCAAGTATTCACAGCAGGTAGGCGAATGAAATGTCTCTGCGCTCAAGTCTACTGCCATGTGCAGGGAGCTTCTGCGATCTCATTCCTTAATGTCTTGCAGGTAGAATGTGGTCAGGGCAGCGGTGGCATGATCGTTGGAGGTCAGCAGTAGGTTGTAATTGTCTTTTTTGTTACCAGGGCCGTTGGGCCTTCACGTGTGATTGTTAATTCTTCTGAAGAACATCCCTTGCTTCGGTGAGATGTGATGCTGGAATTGTACTAACGGAGTTGATTTACGTACTGGGACTAAATGCTAGTAATAGTAAGTGTTAATGGTAACAGATGTTGTTGTCATGTTGTGGATCTAGGTTTTGCCAGGAATAATTGACTTTTTTTGGTCGACATGATCGGTACCCTACGGGCACAAAACCCTTTGTACTGCTATATTACCTGTTATTTTAATCCAATCCGAGGCCGTGGTTTTATTGACCGAACCTGGATGTTCTCGACGCAGTTGACTATTCCCTGCACCTTTAAGATTGTCTTTGTGATTAAAAATAATATTTAATAAGATTGTCTTGTGATGAGTGCAAGCAGTCTTTATTTGGTGCAAGTGGTGGAACCTGCGTTGCAATTGTGGCAGGGCTTTGCTTGTTTATGTGGCCATCGGAAGACCTCCAGATTCCAACGCAACAACATCTGACATCACATGATCATCCTCCAATGTTCCTAGTCCAGTTCTTGTTGTACATCAGTAATTATCATATTCTTTTTAACAATGCAGCCGTCGGCTTAGAAAGATGGTGACAAGTTAACAACCAAGGCAATGTGTCAAGCGGAGCCACCCTTGGATATACGTACTCGTAAGTCTTCAGTACTATGATGATTAAGTTAGCGTGAGCTTTTCTTGCAAGGAACTCAAGGCCTGCCTCTGAAATTTATTTACATTACTGGTGTATATACAGTAGAACTTTTAGAGCAATAAATTATTTAGAATGTTTGAATTGGGCTCGTTACCACTAGTACCGTGGATAATATTTTTACGAGACCTCGTAGATTTGGAGGTGTAGACTTTCAACGAGCAACATGTGTCCAAAACAGAGGGAGAAAATAAGTTCTGCCACCGTTTTTTAATCTAAATTGTCATATATCAATCATACGGGTTGGTCCGTCTATGGACCAGGGCCACCGGTTTGTCTTTTTTCCTTTATGGCTTCGAGTTGCAAATTAAATTTAAATTTGTAACTTAGTGACATGAATCTAGAACAATTGTGATATATTTTTCAGAATTTGTTGCAATTTTTACATAGTCTAAAGCAAACGAGTGCACCACGAGTACATCATACTGGAGTGTTGGAAACGTCCCCTCCTTGGTCAATAGCTCCTCCCGGACGAACAAGAGCGTGTGCTCCAGCAATTTTGACAAATCTATTTTTTTTTTGCCAAACTTTAGCCTGAAATACTTTTTTTTAGCCCGACCTAACACGTTTTGGTACTGTACCTTCAGACACTCTAGCCGATACATCCAGGACCTTTAGTGGTAGCCTTGAGCCTTGGTACCGCTCGTGCAGTATCGTGCTAAACAAGCTAATCAAGATAGAAGGAGATGTCTGTGGATCAACTATAATCCGGACTTTCTTATCAGCACTCTAACGAGGGATTGTAATCTTGTTGGCTAAATAATAAATCTCTCGATGACTTGCAAAAAAAAAATGGCATTGACAGTACCATGTTCCTACGATGGAGCGTTTGACTATATAGAAATAGGTTAATTTTGTCTATCTTTTTAAATAGTTCATTACACTGAATTTTGTAGAAGGCTTAGAGCATCTCCACTTCACCCCCTCCCCACCCCCACACATCCCCACACCCCACACCCCCACACACCCCACGCACAACCCACCCCACAACGGTTTTGGGGGACGCTGACGCGGAAAATCGCTTTCAGCCGTCCCCTTCAATTTTTTTATCTGACGGGGGCTCAAGAATTATCCGATGCACCTAGCTCACCCCTAGCCCATAGGGAGGCAATCAGATGAGATGGCTACCACTTTTAGCCTTAAGGACCCACCGGGCAGCATCTTCACTATCTTTAGTATTGAGGGTATGACTGGGTAACATGCACGCCCTATAACTAAAAATCATCCGCGTCCATATAGGCTATCGCTGGACACTGTATGGGAGAGGAGTGGATATGCTATTAGATTTGCCTGACTGGCCATATGCTCCAGCTTACAAGATCGATCCAAGTGGCTTTCACAAAGGAGTTCCTTTCTCTTAAGCGGGAGTGTCCATTGCAAGTTTTTTCTTAATTTTTTAAGGAAAGTGGCAATTGCAAGTTAGATCCTTCGGTACAACAAGAAGTCGATAACAAGAATATACATTATTTTGCAGCAGTAATCTGCTCTTAATATTTATGTTGAATAAAACCCTAGTGGCTTCCTCGAGATTCCGTCGTTGCTCCAGCTCCTCTCCGTCTCTAGACGCCGCTTTGGTGCAATAGGTTGGAGGGGAAAGGATTATCGTCACTAAAATAGTGAAGGTCGTTGCCTTGTTTTGATGTTTTTGCGAGGGCAAGTAGATTGGCGATGGGGGAGCAGGAAATGCGAGGTTGAAATGCCCCTCTCGGCAAAGAACTGAAAATCCGGAAACTAATCCTGGCTATACGAGGCTTTCGCGGTCCATTTTTGGCCCCCGCAAAAGCGTCGGTTCTTCTCCAATTTTTTTTGTTGAAAACTGCATAATAACAATTATATGGTTTTCTCCACTTTGCGGATTCCGCCGGAGAAATGTTCTTGGCACAACAATGACTGAGTTCATTCGAAGTTTTGGCAAGAAATTTGAGACTTACGGGTCTGCTGTAATATTTTAGGTTTAGGATCTTTTCTACTTTGGTGAGTTTAGAGCAGAAATTTGAGATTTCCGTTATATGACGAGTTCTAAGTTGTTTATTTTTATTAGGTGTTTTAAAATAGGTTTGTCCAAACAATGCCACCATAACCCTATAGAATTTGTACATGCACTCAATGGCTGTGGACCAGGTCATACTTAGTAGTTGTCTCGTGTAGTACCAGGAGCTCTATATGCAAGTTATAGGATTTGCAGCATGGAAAACAAAAAATTCTATCGCAGGAACACACAAAAGCCAAGATCTAATCTAAGATCGGTGCAACGAGTTTATAGAGAACTAACCCTCGTAGACCCATAGTGTTTGACAAGATCGGATTCTCGTGGTTGATGTAGTCGATCACTTGCCGATCTCAAGATCATGTAGACGATCCTTCTGGCGTCGCGTTCCGGCAGCGCTTCCGCAGTCGGTCACACGTATGGTTGTTGATGACCCACAAGTATAGGGGATCGCAACAGTCTTCACGGATAGTATTACTCAATTTATTGATTCGACACAAGGGGAGCCAAAGAATACTTGCAAGCCTTAACAACTGAATTGTCAATTCAGCTGCACCTGAAAATAGTTCTTGCTCACAGAAGTTTATCAGTAGCAACAATTTGATAGTAGCAACAACAATAGTAAAACAGGAGCAATAGTAACATTAACAGTAAACAGTAGGATATGAGCGCAGTAGGCATAGGGATGGATGGACGGGCGTTGGAGGGGCCCAGGTGGGCCACACCCCACCCAGGCGCCACCTATAGGGGACCCGAGCCCACCATGGGTGTGGGTGCCTGGGGTGGCCCCCTGGGTCACTCCAGGTGTCCCTCTACCCCTTTTTTTGAGGAAAAATTTATTTTGAATTTTCTGGGATTTTTCGGAAAACTTTATCTTTGGCCAACTTTCAGGGTATGAAAATTGATTTTCTCGCAGAAACAGTTTTTTTAGAAGAAGCAAAAGCAAACCAAAAACCGAACTACAGAAGTTCTAAGACACTCTAACAAACAAGCAACTAGCAACACCAAAGCTAGCAAAAGAAAGGGCAAAGACTTGAAAGGAGAAAAATAAAAGAAAGCAAGAATAACCACAGTGAAAGCATTATTTTGTTCATTAAAATCCTTTTGTTAACACGGTTCATCAAGTCTTGTTACCAAAACAATCTTATATGAAACAAAACTTTGCATTCCACAAGGTGATTATGTTACCTCATACTTGATAGCAATGGTTCCAATCATAATAGTTTCAAAATTTTCCTGTGGAATGGGACAATATATTTCTCCAACCTTGATGCTCTCAATATTTTTAATGGAATTCAGGCAATAGCTTCTAGCAACCTTATTCAGGAAATAAATAGTATGCTATTTGTCATTAATATTGAATGTTACTTTTCCTTGATTGCAATTAATAACAGCACCTGCAGTATTAAGAAAAGGTCTCCCAAGAATAATAGACATATTATCATCTTCAGGCATCTCAAGCACAACAAAATCAGTCAAAACCAAGAAATTATGAGCTACTTGAACAGGAACATCCTCACATATACCAACAGGAATTGTAGTTGACTTATCAACCATTTGCAAAGATATATCAGTTGGTATCAACTTTTCTAGCTGGAGTCTCTTGTAAAGAGAAAAAGGCATAACACTAACTCTAGCTTCCAAATCACATAAAGCAGTTCTAACATAATTATTCTTAATAGAGCAAGGAATAGTTGGTATACCCGGATCACCAAGTTTCTTTGGAACCTTACCATTAAAGGAATAATTAGTAAGCAAAGTAGAAATCTCCTCATTAGGAATCTTCCTTTTATTAGAGACAATATCCTTCATATACTTTGAATAAGGAGGCAATTTAATAGCATCAGTCAAAGGAATTTGCAAAAAAAAGGCTTCATCCACTCACAAAACTTGTTGTAGTGTTCTTCCTCCTTTGACTTGTGTTTCTTACCTGGAAAAGGCATAGGTTTCTGCACCCAAGGTTCTCTTTCACTACCATGTTTCTTAGCAATAAAATCTTCCTTAGTGTACCTAGTATTCTTAGTGTGCTTCTCAGGTTCTTCCTCACCTTCCTCCTTATCAGGAGCATCATTATTACCATTACCACTCTTAGTTTCATCATTAGAGACAGATATACTATTAGGATCTACAGCAGGTTCAAGTGGTTCCTCAACTACCTTATGTTTCTTTTTCTTTCTCTTACGAGGACTGCCACTACTTTCACCTTGTTGATAATCCTTCTCAATTATTTTAGGGTGTCCTTCAGGATATAAAGGATCTTGAGTAGCTATACCACTCCTAGTTCTAATTCCATAAGCACGTTTATCTCCTGAGGCATTAACTAGCATATCCTTTTGTACCTTAGCAAGTTGATCAAGTTGGGTTTGAACCATTTGAAAGTGTTTGCAAAGCATTTTAATATCATTAGAAGTTCTTTCCACAATATCTGTCAACTCTTTAATAGCTCTAGAGTTTTCCAATAAATGATTCCGAACTTGTTTATAAAAATTACCTTGTTTAACAATAAATATGTCAAGTTCCTCTAAGCATTGATCAGGAGTCTTACCATAGGGAATATCACCTTCATTAAAGTGGAGAGAGTGTACCTCAATAGAAGATGAGTGGGGAATTGGCTTGCATAATTCTTCTATAGGAGGCAGATTCTTCACATCTTCAGCTCTAATACCTTTCTCCTTTAGACACTTTTTAGCTTCCTTCATCACTTCATCATTTAATTCAACAACTCCCCTCTTCTTTGGTGTGGGTATTGGATCTGGTTCAGGCACAACTGGTTCAGGAGTAATAGGCTCAGGTGTATTTAGCTCAGTTGAAGTCCAATCATCATAATTCTTGCTTATTTTAGCCATTAATTCTTCAGCATCTGTAGGAGTCCTTTTCCTGAAAACACAATCAGCAAAGCTATCTAGGTATGTCCTAGAATCATCAGTTAGTCCATTATAATAAATATCAAGAAGCTCATTCTTAGGTAATGGACATCTAGGATGTGCATGAATCAAGGCACAGAACCTTGTCCATGACTCAGGAAATTTCTCTTCTTATCAATGTTTAAAATCAAAAAGTATCTGCAAAGCAGCATGTCTAGCACTGGGAGGAAAATATTTCTGGAAAAAAGAAGCAATCAAGCAATCAGGGCTATCAATGGAACCAGGAGGTAATCTATTAAACCAAGCCCTAGATTCTCCTTGTAGTGAAAAAGGGAAGATCTTAGTAACAAAGTACCTGCGCATCTTGAAATCATCAGAGAATAAAGCACTCATAGTGGAAAGCTCATTCATATGAGCCACAACACTCTCATTTTCAGTCCCACAAAAAGGTTCTTTCTCAACAATGTCCAAATAGGATAAATCAAGAGAGAAATCCTAATCTTTATCTTTAATATCTATGGGATAGGTGGCAAACTTAGGATCAGAGGACAGTTTAGGCATAATGGTACGCCTAGCAAGGAGACTCTTAATAGCACTAGTACCATGTGTGTTTCGGCACTCTTCAACAAATTCATCAGTGAACTCAATGTAACCATCATTAATATCATAACTCTCTCTAGACTCAGGTGAGCTAACAGTGTAACCGTGTCTTCACTAGGAGTTTTAGTATTTCCTAGACTAGCCATAGTAGCATCTAGGAAAGGACCTAATGAACCAATCACATCAAGCACATTAGAAGTAACATCATGAGCATCAAAAGCAGTTTCAGATTCAGCAGTAGTAGCAGTGTGTGTAGCATGAGTATGTGGTGGTGGTGTAACAAGCTTACTTATAACAGACGGTGAATCAAGAGAAACAGAGGTGTTTAGGGTTGTACCTCTTCTTGTAGTGCATGGTAAAATAGGAAACTTCCCATCACGAGACTTCCCCATGATGAACGGAGTAGCAGTGAACAATAGTAGATCCAAGTGAACTTACAAATAAAGCTATGCTCCTCGGCAACGGCGCCAGAAAATAGTCTTGATGACCCACAAGTATAGGGGATCGCAACAGTCCTCGCGGGTAGTATTACCCAATTTATTGATTCGACACAAGGAGAGCCAAGCCTTAACAACTGAGTTGTCAATTTAGCTGCACCTGGAAATAGTTCTTGCCCATAGAAGTTTATGAGTAGCAATAGTTTGATAGTAGCAACAGCAACAGTAAAACATGAGCAATAGTAACAATAACAGTAAACAGTAGGATATGAGCGCAGTTGGCATAGGGATGGATGGACAGGCGTTGCATTGACGGGTCTAAACATGTAACTTCAAGATCTAGGGCATTGCATATAAATAAGAATAAGCACCCAAGTACTAAATAATCCTAGGCATGTGCTCCATATATAGTCATACGTGCTCGCAATGAGAACTTGCACAACATCTTCTGTCCAGCCAGCCCGTGGCAGCGGGGCCTCTAGGGAACTACTAGCAATTAAGGTGCTCATTTTAATAGAGCACCGGAACAAAGCATTAACACCCCGTGAAAACATGTGATCCTCACACCACAGCCATCCCCTCCGGTTGTCCCAATTTCTGTCACTTCAGGGCCTTTGGATCCGGACAATGATATGTGTACACAACTTGCCGATAAGATCACAAACAATACTATCATAATGATTCAATAATAAGTTTAGATATGAGATCATGGCACTCGGGCCCTAGTGACAAGCATTAAGCACAACAAGTTGCAACAAAGTCAAATAGCACTAATAGAGATACTACGCACTATGCCCTAACAATCTTATTCGATTATAAGATAGAACTCATCCAATCCCTACCATCCCCATAGCCTACAGCGGGGGATTACTCACTCATGGATGAGGGAAACATCGATGGTTGATGGAGAGGCGTTGGTGATGACGATGGCGACGATCCTCTCCAAATTCCCCGTCCCGACAGGGTGCCAGAACGGAGTTTCTGGATCCGAATCTTGGTTTCTAATGGTGGTGGTGGAGCGGAACTCTTTCTAGAAAAACGACAAACCCCCCTCGGTTTTTAGGTCAAGGGGTAACTTATAGGCGAAGAGGGAGCCCGAGGGGTGCCTGGGGTGGCCGCACCCCTTAGGCATGGGCAGGGCCCACCCGCGCTTGGCAGGGGTGTGGGACCCCAGGCCTCCATTCCGTTTCGTCTTCTGGCTCCGTGTATCTTCTGGCGAAATATAATTTTTGGCATATTTTCCGAGATTTTCCCTGATAGTTGATTTTCTGCACAAAAACTAGACACCAAGGTAATTCTGCTGAAAATAGCATCAGTCCGGGTTAGTTGTATCCAAATCACACAAGTTTAGAGGAGAAACAATAGCAAAAGTGTTCGGGAAAGTAGATACGTTTTGGACGTATCAGTTGTCGATGAAGACCTTCCTCTTCCTTGTTCGAGCAGGCAACAGAGGTAGTAGATCTCCTCGGAATCCCAACATCATGAGGATGTGGTGGTGGTTGTGGAGGAGGAGAGATTTCTGCAGGGCTTCGCCTAAGCCGGAGCAGGACGGTGGACGAGAGAGAAGAGGGGCGACGGCTAGAGTTAGGCGCCAAGGGCAAGAGGTGCAAGGGGGGGGGGGGTGCACCCCCACCCCTCCTTATATAGGTGGGGGCAGCCAAGGGTGTTCCCAGCCCTAGTTGAGTCCCTCCCCAACTCGACCTCCAAAGGGATAGGTTGAAACCTTTTCCACCTAGACTTCCCTCTTACCAAAAACTAGAGTTTGACTTTTCAAACTAGGATTTGACTATTCAAACTAGGGTTTGACACTTCTACTAGTCTTGGCCGAATTGGCCCTTTAGGGTTTGGTGTGGCCAGCCCCTAGGGCATGCCACATCCCAAGTGACCCCTCCCATAGTGGTGGACCTTCCAGAACATTCTAGAAGGTTCCGGTCAAAACACCGAAAACATTTCCAAACCCCAGAAAACCACTTTCCTTATATGAATCTTATTATCCGGATCATTCTGGATCTCTTCGTGATGTCCTGGATCCAATCCGAGACTTTGAACAACATTCAGTCTCCAACTCACATTCCATATCTACTTTAAACAACATCGAATCCTTAAGTGTGTCTCCCTACGGTTCGTGAACTATGCAGACATGAACGAGACACCTCTCCGATCAATAACCATTATTGGGATCTGTAAATCCATAATGTCTCCCACATATTTCTACAATGACTTCGTGATCAAATGAACCATTTACATACGATACCGATTCTCTTTGTCGCACCATGCTTTACTTATCTAAGGTTTGATCGTCGGTATCTCTATACCTAGTTCAACCTCGTTACTGATAAGTACTCTTTACTCGTTCCGTGATATAATAGTCACATGCTTGCAAGCCAATTGGATGACATTCCACCGAGAGGGGACCGAAGTATATCTATCCATCATATGGATGGACAAATCTCACTCTTGATCCATGTGCTTCAACATATACTTTCATAATACCTAATGCCACCTTTATAACTACCCAATTACGAAGTGGTGTTTGATGTCATCAAAGTATCCATCCGGTGATGGTGATTAACTTGATCTCATTGTCGAAGGATTAGGTTACTATGTATTTGAAAGCTTGTAGCAAACGAACTCTAAATGACTTGATTTTATGCTATGCTAACTATAGGAGTGTGTCCATCACATCATTCTCCTAATGATATGACCTTGTTATTAATAACATCTAATGTCCATGATCAGGAAACCATGATCATCTATTAATCAACAAGCTAGCTTAACAAGAGGCTTACTAGGGATTCTTTTATGTTTACAAAACACACAAGTATTAATGTTTCTGGTTAATACAATTATAGCATGGGATGTAAAGATTTATCATAAACACAAAGATATAATAATACCCACTTTATTATTGCCTCTTGGGCATATCTCCAATAGCCTCCCACTTGCACTAGAGTCAATATTCTAGTTTGGAAAAACTTGTGCATTGAACCCCTATGGCTTTCTGGTGTTGTATATAAACGATTGTTAGTGGTAAACATAATCTTCAGATCTGACACTTTCAGGTCCGTGTGTATTTGCATGTATTTGCGTCTCTATGCATCACTCATTCTCCATTGAGATGGCATTGTATAAATTTGGTCCTCTGGTGAGACCTTTAGTTCCTTGGGGTTAAAACATGTTGATACAATTATCGTACAATATATCTTCATAGTACCAGCCCGCTGTGAACCACACCTAGTTTGATAACAAACTATTGACACAAATGCCCTCTTTTGCTGCTACAATGATAGTCATATATTTAGCCTTTTGCTGTAGTATCTGTCACAATGTATTGATTTTGGAACTCATCCAAGTCTGTTATGGAACTTCCTTTACATTACATTGTGCCACTCATAGTTTAAATTGAGATAAACTTAATTTGTATCTTGTGATAAAACTAGTATCAATGTAACACTTTACAATGAACTATCTATCTATCTGTCACCTCTACATAAATAACATATTCTTAGTTCTTCCAAAGATCATAAGAATATCCTTACTATCTTCCAATGATCATCATAAAAGTCATTTTGGTATATTCTCATAACAATTATATCATAGGACCTATCTGGATGTGTACATATCACAGTATGATTAATCAAAAAATATTCTTTTGATTTACATCACCAAGTGTCAAAAACACTTGGATCTTATCTCACTTACCAAGTGTCAATACACTTGAATCTTGATTCAATCCTTCCTGTGCGACAAGAACCTTTTTTGTAGTTTCTATATTGAACTATTTCAATATCTCATCTATGTACTCTCGGCACAACTGTATTAGCGTCTCAATCTATCCATATAGACATCGATGCCAAATATTCGGGTTTTGCCTAGGTCTTTCACCGAGATGAAATTATTAACCCGTGTCAACAAAATATACATAGTTTCCAATCAACAATATGTATTTCACATAATGCATTAGAAATATGTCTTAGTGCTCCCACTTAATTTCTTGCAAATGGAAGCATATTCATCATCTCCTATGAAATTAAACTTTTTTAACAGTTTCATCATGGTGAAGATTCTAACTCCGCGATGCTTACTTCAATATTTGAAGTTTGCATGCTTTTTAGCATCCTTTGAATTAACAAAACCATTTGGATCGTGTTATGTACACGTCCTAGGTAACCATTCTATTAGTAGAAATTTGTTTTATTTGTTGAACTATCATATACCAATATATGTAGTGGTTGCTACATTAATCCGTCCAGACTAAATATCACTATGAAAGATCAAATCTTGTCATAATCAACTGCTTGAACATTGGCGTGAACTCTTTCCCGACATGTTGACTATTTCATAGATGTGAAATATCCATGTCTATTTCTTTATAGATCCAAATATGACTGTAAGGTCTTACACCTTTCCAGGGGGTGTTTCAAGTTAAAAAAACTTGATTCTCGTGTATGAAACTATCACAGATTTTATGGCTTCAAGCCATCTAACGGAGTTACGGCCCATCATTGCTTATTTGCATATAGTCGGCTCATCATTGTCAAACAACAATAATTTACTCTTAAATCTTAGTATTTGATTGTTTACCCGACCTACTTGGTTCAATAGAAATTTAGACCTTCGTGACCATAAATTTTGAGGCATGTGAGCTATGAGCATTGTTGATGCCTCCGAGACACTTTTCGGTGTTGTGCAACTTAGCACATATAGCTAAAGTTCAATAACTTTATCAAAGTTCTATTGTCCTCCCACTTAACTTTTCACGAAAAATTCTTTCTCGAGAAACTTGATGTTCTAAACACTTTTGTATTCGGTGTTATGGAGGAATACCCAACGGTTATTCTAAATAACATACAAAGACATGTTCATCCAACTTTGGTTGTAAGCATCTTACTTATGCCTAGCATACCAAAGTTTAAGAAAGTACAACTTGGGTTTTATCCCAGACCACAACTTATATGGTGTCATTTTAACGGATCACGATGGTGCTCTTTTTAGTGTAAAAGTGATAGCCACTAAATCTTTAATCTTTAAAATACAATGGTAGTTTTATAACTGATACCTTTGATCTTACAAGGTTTCATTACATATATCAAACACTCCATACTTATATGGTGTTTTGGGAAATGTAAATCCATGGAACGATTCCTCAAATCTTAGGTGTTATGCTAAACATTTAACTCAAATATCTTCCTTTATGATCCAATCATAAATTCTTTATTTTCTTGTTACAATGATTTTCCACTTCATGTTCAAAGTCTTTGAACATTTTCAAATATTTCATACTTCTTCCTTATTAAGTAAATATACACATATATTCACTCAAATTTTTGGAGAAAGCATATGAAGTTGAAATCCATCACTCACGACTACACATAATGGACTACATACATCAATATGTACAAATTCCAATAAGTTAGTCATCTGTTCCTTTTGGCCTATGGACGGAGTTTCAATTATCTCTACTAAAGTCTCACAAGTGTCATTTGACCAAAACCAAAAGACTCCAAAATTCCATCAACATGGAGTTTCTACATGTTTTCTTTCCAATATAATTTAAACGGCGATGTCACTTCTTAAGTGATATTTCAATCATTTGTATTTCGACATTTTAGCATTAGTTTTATGGACGTGATTTCTCCAACCAGACTTTTAAATCATCCATCTTATATGAAACACAGTAATTATCTGAACAACCTTTTGTTCTCATAATACCTAATCAAAATAACAATTATTGAAACAAATCTTGAAGGTAAGCTTTGATGTTAATGAGAAACACAACAACACTTTGTTTGTTTTTGATGAACATCATCACATATTCTCTTGCTGGTTACTTAGGCCATTAAAGTTCATGAATTGTGTTGTCCTGTATGATATTTCACACCAACCAATTCGGTATCCAATACCTATGAACCATATTGTTTAACAAGCAAAGAGTACAACCATAACATGTATATCATCTATATACCTAAGTTGAATAATTATAGTCTTCTTTTTCTACCAAATATTTCTGAGATTCTCTTTCAGCATTTCCTTTTTCTTTTTAAAAGAATCTATCAACATCAATAGTGGTGCCATACACATGACACATAGTCCAAAGCATGTGTAGTCAAATACTAATGTCTTTGGACTTTCACTTTGAATTAGATCACGATCATCAAATGTTTGGCGTTCTTTCGAATTCCATTCTTTAGCAATCTTTTAGTGTAGCAAACATTTTACCTACATCTTTTATTCAACCTTATCATGAAAATTTTCATGATCAAGCTACTATAGCTTATAACAGTGAATCGCGAGTATAATGTGGCTTTCCAAAACCTTTTTGGAGGATTGGGACATCTAGTATCTCCAACCTTCACAAATTATCATTAAATATGAGAACATATATTTTGCTGAATTATACTCTATCATGTTGCAACCAAAACATCGTTTTAGATATCGCAATATCTTCCACACATGATGGTTTTTGAAACAATTCTTTCAGCTCCTAGATAACCTCGATATTAAACAATATTTTGAATATCAAGAATCATGGAGACAAACATGATACTTATATACTAACACTGGAATTGTTACTCTTGATTTAATACTAATTATTAAACTTCACGGAGTAAACGGAGTTTGCTGAAAGTTTGCAATAGGACTTTTAAACTTTAGATTAACACTCAAAACAATACGATACCAGTTTGTAAAGTAACTATCCAGAATTCTATAGTTCTATTATCTCAATTATAACTAAGCGTAAGGTGGTGAACAAATGCCAATGACTACAACAACTATGCAAATTCACTTTGATTTAATTATGATAAATTGTGTTCAACTTTTAATCATATTACTTTTGAACTCCTACTCAAAACAACATCCCTCGAGCCGTTTTGGTGATTACACGAACCAAATCCACTACACCAAGTCCGATCATCACGAGAGATAATGTAGCTTCAAAGGCGAACAATCAACATGTTCATCATATCATCCATATGACTCATGCTTTACCTTTTGGTGTTCCGTGTTCCGAGGCCATGTCTGTACATGCTAGGCTCGTCACGGTTAACCTTAGTATCTGCATGTGCAAATCTGCCTTGCACTCGTTGTATGTGATGACCCACAAGTATAGGGGATCGCAACAGTCTTCGAGGGTAGTATTACCCAATTTATTGATTCGACACAAGGGGAGCCAAACAATACTTGCAAGCCTTAACAACTGAGTTGTCAATTCAGCTTCACCTGGAAATAGTCTTGCTCATAGCAGTTTACCAGTAGCAACAGTTTTGTAGTAGAAATAGCAAAGTAACAGCAGCAGTAAAACAAGAGCAATGGTAACAGTAGTAGAAAACAGTAGGATATGAGTGCGGTAGGCATAGGGATGGATGGACGGGTGTTGCATGGACAAGTCTAAACATGTAACTTCAAGATCTAGGGCATTTGCAGATAAATAAGATAAAGCATCCAAGTACTAAACAATCATAGGCATGTGCTTCATATATAGTCATACGTGCTCGCAATGAGAACTTGCACAACATCTTTTGTCCTGCCAGGCTGTTGCAGCGGGGCCTCAAGGGAATCTACTGGCAATTAAGGTACTCCTTTTAATAGAGCACCAGAGCAAAACATTAACACTCCATGAATACATGTGATCCTCATATCACAGCCATCCCCTCCGACTGTCCCAATTTCTGTCACTTTGGGGCCTTTGGATCTGGACAATGATATGTGTACATAACTTGCAGATAAGATCACAAACAATACTATCATCATGAATCAATAATAAGTTTAGATCCGAGATCGACACTCGGTCCATAGTGACAAGCATTAATCACAACAAGTTGCAACAAAGTCAAATAGCACTAATAGAGATACTATGCACCATGCCCTAACAATCTCCTTAGCCTACAACAGGGGATTACTCACTCATGGATGGGAGAAACATGGATGGTTGATGGAGAGGCATTGTTGATGATGATGGCGAAGATCCTCTCCAAATTCCCTGTCCCGACAGGGTGGCAGAACGGAGTTTCTGGTTCTGAATCGCGGTTTCTGGTGGTGGCGGCACAGCGGAAATATTTCTGGAAAAACATCGAACCCCCCTGAGTTTTTAGGTCAGAAGGCAAATAATAGGCGAAGAGGGAGGCTGAGGGGGTGCTTGAGGCGGGGCTACCCCCCAGGCACGGCCAGGCCTGACCCGTGCGGACAGGGGGTGTGGGCCCCTCAGAGCCCCACTCCGTCTCGTATTCTGGCTCCATGAGTCTTCTAGTGAAATAGGATTTTTGGCATATTTTCCGGGATTTTTCCTGATAGTTTATATTTTGCACAAAAACTAGACACCAAGGTAATTCTACTGAAAACAACGTCAGTATGTGTTAGTTGTATCCAAATCACACAAGTTTAGGGGAGAAACAATAGCAAAAGTGTTCGGGAAAGTAGGTACGTTTTGGACTTATCAACTCCCCCCAACCTTAACTTATTGCTTGTCCTCAAGCAATTCAGTTGAAAACCGAGTGCGATAAAAGAACTTTCACGAACACATTTGCTTCATATGATGTATATATTCTCAGCACATGAGTAGATACTTAGACAATTCATAATAGAGAGTATGCAACTAAGTCTACTTAATAGTCATTGCAAGCTATGAAGAGATTCCAACTCAATAATAATAAGTAGCGTGAAACATAAACATAAGCAACATTGCAATGCTCATAAAAAGGTATGATAGAATGGTATCTTGCTTGCCTTTGATGGTGGAGCAAAACATGAATCCCAAGGCACCTCTGAAGTTCTAGAGAAGACTAAAAGTAAAGATATCAGAGATACAAGCATCAAAGTCATGACATAATTAACCAAGTTTTGAGACAAGCACATTACACTAAGAATGACAACTATGCTCTCAAGAAAGTGCTCATAGAATAAGTGGTGACTCAACAAGGAAATGAAAAGGTTTTGAAAAGTTTGAAAGACTTCCAAATGCTTTGAGCTCATTAGCTTTGAGCTCTCATTGCCCCTATCATAAGCATCTTTAGATGGTTAAGGTGAAAGTGAGGTCCAATATGAGTTATATGCTTGATAGACCATAAACTAGAAATCTCATGTCCCTTGAGTACGAGGGCCGCTCCTCATGCTACTCAACTTTAGTTACTGGTAAGTTCTTGTCATTGTAAATACATGCGTATCATAGAGAACCGCCAATGGGGTACCCCTTGCACATGATACAGGATCTATCCCATAATCAAAATCAGAAGGCAAGCAGACAATGAGTATCTCAGCGATCTTTTTATTTGCTATTTGCATAGGTTTTTATTGAGGATGCTTCACAGATTGCGCATTATGCTTATGCTGCAAGTTTCCACCATGATTAGGCATGGCTTAGGCTAGCGGCCCATGCATTTCTCTAACACATATATATATATATATAACTCCATGAACTTACAAGCTCCCCTTTTATTTCACACCAACGACATCCGTAAATAAAATAGAATGATATCATCTGGGTACAATGTACAAGTGCAATGTTGAAAGCGTTCCCCGTGACAGCACGGTTCTGCTAACTCCCAGCCTATAATTTGCAAGCATATAACTTTCATGGACAATCACAATGGTTCAGGTTTATTGAGTGCAAGAAATAAAGTGTGCCATCAAGTTCGTGAGAGATTTACTAACTAACTTTCTCAAAACAAGCAAACATTTTATTTGGAATAAAACAAGGCATAATAAATATGCACGGAATAGAAAATGATGCTGGTAGGTAGGTATGGTGGACACATTGGCAATGTCAGTTTTGGGGAGTTGGAAACACGAGTAGAGCTCATACTCAGTGCAAGTGAAGGCTAGCAATAGAGAGAGAACGACAAACGAGAGAGCAATAACTGTCATAAACATGCTTGCAACAAAACATGACTAATTATGGCATGAAAGTGATACAAGAACTTTGAGGCAAAATAAATCATCGAGGCTTACTGACTACTGTTCAGTCATATGCATGCGTGAGCATGTGCCAAGTCGATTCAAACGAAACATTCAGAGGAGGATGATACGTACAAAACGTATCTACTTTCCCGAACACTTTTGCTATTGTTTCTCCTCTAAACTTGTGTGATTTGGATACGACTAACACAGACTGATGCTGTTTTCAGCAGAATTACCTTGGTGTCTTGTTTTTGTGCAGAAAATCAACTACAGGAAAAATCCCGGAAAATATGCCAAAAATTATATTTCACCAGAAGACCCATGGAGCCAGAAGACGATACAGAGAAGGCGCCTGGGGGCCCACACCCCTGCCAGGCGCGGGTGGGCCCTGCCCGCGCCTAGGAGGGTGCAACCACCCCATGGACCCCCTCGGCCTCTCTCTACGCCTATAAGTTGCCTTTCAACCTAAAAACCAAGGGGGTTCGATAGTTTTCCAAAAAGAGTTTCCCTCCGCCGCCGCCACCAGAAACCAAGATTCGGATCCAGAAACTCCGTTCTGGCACCCTGCCGAGACGGGGGATTTGGAGAGGATCATCGCCATCGTCATCACCAACGCATCTCCATCAACCACCGATGTTTCCCTCATCCATGAGTGAGTAATACCCCGCTGTAGGCTTGGGGATGGTAGGGATTGGATGAGTTCTATCTTGTAATCGAATAAGATCTGTTAGGGCATAGTGCCTAGTATCTCTATTAGTGCTATTTGACTTTGTTGCAATTTGTTGTGCTTAATGCTTGTCACTAGGGCCCGAGTGCCATGATCTCAGATCTGGACTTATTATTGAATCATTATGATAGTATTGTTTGTGATCTTATCTGCAAGTTGTGTACACATATCATTGTCCGGATCCAAAGGCCCCAAAGTGACAATAATTGGGACAACCGGAGGGGATGGCTGTGGTGTGAGGATCACATGTGTTCACAGAGTGTTAATGCTTTGCTCTGGTGCTCTATTAAAAGGAGCACCTTAATTGCCAGTAGTTCCCTAGAGGCCCCGCTGCCATGGGCTGGCTGGACAGAAGATGTTGTGCAAGTTCTCATTGCGAGCACGTATGACTATATTTGGAGCATATGCCTAGGATTGTTTAGTACTTGGATGCTTGTTATTATTTATCGGCAATGCCCTATATCTTGAAGTTACATGTTTAGACTCGTCCATGCAACGCCCATCCATCGATCCCTATGCCTACCGCACTCGAATCCTACTGTTATCGTTACTGTTACTATTGCTCATGTTTCACTGTTGCTATTGTTTTGCTGTTGCTACTACAAACTATTGCTACTGATATAATTCTGTGAGCAAGAACTATTTCCAGGTGCAGCTGAACTGACAACTCAGTTGTTAAGGCTTGCAAGTATTCTTTGGCTCCCCTTGTGTCGAATCAATAAATTGGGTAATACTACCCGCGAAGACTGTTGCGATCCCCTACACTTGTGGGTCATCAAGACTATTTTCTGGCGCCGTTGCCGGGGAGCATAGCTTTATTTGTTAGTTCACTTGGATCTATTATTGTTCACTGCAACTCCTTTCATCATGGGGAAGTCTCGTGATGGAAAATTTCCTATTTTACCATCCACTACAAGAAGAGGTACGGTCCTAAACACCTCTGCTGCTCTTGATTCACCGTCTGTTATAAGTAAGCTTGTCACACCACCACATACTCATGCTACACACAATGCTACTACTGCTGAATCTCAAACTGCTTTTGATGCTCATGATGTTACTTCTACCGTGCTTGATGCGAGTGGTTCATTAGGTCCTTTTCTAGATGCTACTATGGATAGTCTAGGAAATACCAAAATTCCTAGTGAAGACACTGTTACACCTATTAGCTCACCTGAGTCTAGAGAGAGTTATGATATTAACGATGGTTACATTGAGTTCACTGATGAATTTGTTGAAGAGTGCCGAAACACACATGGTACTAGTGCTATTAAGAGTGTCCTTGCTAGACGTACTATTATGCCTAAACTGTCCTCTGATCCTAAGTTTGTGTAAGATCTCACCTTTATAAAGGTAAAGATCCCTGTGATTGCAATGCTAGTCCCTGGATCAATTGCTAGCATCCACAGTTTAAGATGAAGTATACTTAAACAAAGGTCATTATTACATCGTCATTCTAGATATAACATAGTCTTTTACAACTCCATATCCATAGGCTAGTACAAGAGTTTAACTTAACAATATAAAATAGAAGTCTTGATCTTCATGTGCCACAGACAAGCATGTTGAGTGTAGACTCATAACCCCTAATCATCATCAGAGTAACCTGCAACATCACAAGTTACAGCCACAGTGGGTCAATACATTGGAATAGTATTGGCAAGTAATACCTTAGTAGAATATTAGCATCTAGTTACTACATGAATTTGGCTAAGTGTAGCTTAGGCTTTCTTTGCTCAAAAATAGGTTTTACCTATCAGTTGAAAACACTATTTTTTTGTTTGGCAAAAACTTTCCCAAGGAACCACCAATAGAAATTGGTGAACCTTCACCCTTGTTCAACCATAAGTTTTAACTTAGAAAATTGGGATGAGGAGATTCTTGATAGCTTCCATGTCTTGATGCTCAAATTGTCCAATACCAGGGACATGGCTAAGTACTTAGTTTCTTCCATCTGCAGAGGTTGTGCACTTTCCCCACAAGACCTGAATTTCACCAAGACAGGACCTTTTAGAAGCCTTCCCTTAGACCAAAATGGACGCGCTCCAAACCTATCAATCCCCTACCACCAACTGTCCATTTGGTTAAGTTATTGCAACCTATATGATCCAGGCAGAGCACATAATGCCATGTGGCTGCACTAGAAGCTTCTTAACATTTGGCATCTCAAATCCCTTTGTTCCTGAGTGGCAATCCACAAGTGAGATACACAAGGTAGACCATAGAAATGGGCCTTGTGTAACCACTCAACCAAAAACCACCGAGCAATTACCATTCCACCCAGGTGTTTCATTCACTTAGTTGTTTTATTAAGCAAAAACATAAGTCAAAGACTTAGCAACATTTTTCCATAGCATGTATATATTCCACCCTTGGTTACTACTAGCTAGGATAAGCATGGCAATAGCAAGTATCTTAACTTAGAGAAAATTATAACAATTCTACAACTACTAGGATTTCCCAAGCATAGCATATAGATACTTAGCAAAATACTCATGCAAGCCTACACAAAATATTTCTAATGCATAGTCAAAATATAGGGACCAAAAATATGAAACACCACTTGCCTTGGTAGTTGGGAGAGTAGCAACAATCCTCACAATCACAATCACCACTAGCACCAAAATCTACACATAAAATGATAGCACCAAATTCACATATCAAAATAAACAAGCAAAAATATATGAATGCAAATGCCATGTGATGATTTTCTAAATCAAACAAGACAAGTGGAACAGTACCGAATCATAAACAAAACATTTATACACTAAATAAAATTAATTTGGCCCTTAGAACATTTTCCATACAATTTTTATATACAAAATAAGCTTATAAATGCCTCTGCAAAAACAACCCATTTTCAGATGCAATTTATTAAAAAAGTGCATAATCTGATAGAATGCTTTCTCCTGATTCCAATGATATAAAATTTACAAAATTTGAACGTGTGGATCAAAAGTTATAAATTTTGCAAGTTTGAATAACTAATAGATCTAATTCTAGATTTTAAATGAAAACCCAGGCCACGCTTCCTGATTGGACGATACCGCTTCGCACTGGATCACGCTCGCGGGTTGTTGGATCTAACTAACTAAGCATGGCCCAGATCTAATCATACCATTTCGATCAAGATCTAACTGTGGCCTTTGGATCTGGATCTGATGGATCAGATCGATCTGACCAGAAATCAGCGGCGCAAAATGGTTCCCGCGGCGGCGACGGTTCTGGTGGTGACATGCCGGTGAGGCCAGAGGGATAGGGGGGTCGGGCTAGTGCTTACCGAGACCGCGAGAATGTGGAGATGCTCAACGTGTAGACGGCAGGGTCGGGGCGCACGGTCACAGCAGTAGGACCTCGTCGGAGTTCATCTGAGCGTCAGGTGCTCACTGTCGGAGTCGAAGACGACGTTCTGGGGTGCAAGGATTCCAACGGAAAATGTTAACAGATGCGCGAGACACTGGCGAACATGATTGCTTGAACCAGAGACAAAGGGGAACACGGGGCTCACCGGAATGGCTCGTCGGAGTCAAGTCAAGCTTCGGTCGTTTCCAGAGGTTGACGAGGGCGATGACCTAGGGCGATTCAGAACAAAAGGAGAGCATGAGAAGGTGCACAGGATGATTGCGAAGCAGCTCGCGTGAACCAGAAGGCAAGGCGCACTCGGGACTCACCGTGATGGCTCATCGGAGTTCCTCGGTGCTGCGGCGGTGTTGGTTGAAATTTGGGGAGCCTAGCGGCGCTCTGGTGGTGCTGAGTGAGGGGAAAGGAGCGGGGTGGGGAGGGGGTTAAGTAGCCGAAGCTTCGGGGAGTTACTCGACGAATCAACGGCATTTAACTCGCGAATTCAACGGCAGTGACGAGGGAGGAAACGGCCGGAGCTGGTCGTGGGCGCGTGATTTTGGGGAAGATGATGACTTGGCGTGTGGGGCCAGCATGTCAGCGACCGTGGGTAGAGCTGCGCGCGTGAGAGAGAGAGAGGGGGAAAGGGGGAAATGGCCGAGTGGGCTTCGCGGGCTGCATCTGCTGTTGGACTGGAAGAGTGGCGCCGGCCCTTTTCCTATTCTTTTATCTTTTTCTTTTTCTGATTTGATTTTATGGAATCAAATTCAAAGGGTTTTCAAATGGGTTTGAATTCAAACCTGTTCCGAATTTTTGTAAAGTAGAATTTGTACCTTATTGGCTGCAGAACAAAGTTGTTCACTCAAAATACCTTGGCCAATGGAATTTTAAATAAAAACAGTGCCTTTACCATTTGTTTAATAAAGGCATAAGAATGGTTTTAAAATTCATACCTTGCTTTGAAAACTTGACCAAATTTTGGAAATTATCACTCAAACTTAGGATCAAACCCCTACTGATCAAAACAAGTGTTTTTTAATTCTCAAGGGTAGCAATAAGGCTAATGCCTTGCTTACATAAAATAACAAGCCTTCAAATGCTTCTGTTTTTTAGATGACATTGAAAATGATCTTAAAATGATTATGAATGCATGGATGATATGCAAACTTTGAAATCATGATTTTTGGGATGTTACAGTTTGCCACCTCTCCCATAGATATTGAAGATGAAGACTATGTTTTCTCTCTTGATTTATCTTATTTAGATATTGTTGAGAAAGAACCTTTTTGTGGGACTGAAAATGAGAGTGTTGTGGCTCATATGAATGAGCTTTCTACTATGAGTTCTTTGTTCTCTGATGATTTTAAGATGCGTAAGTACTTTGTTACTAAGATCTTCCCTTTTTCACTAAAAGGAGAAGCTAGTGCTTGGTTTAATAGATTACCTCCTGGTTCCATTGATAGCCTTGATTGCTTGATTGCTTCTTTCTTCCAGAAATATTTTCCTCCCAGTGCTAGACATGCTGCTTTGCAGAGAATTTTTGATTTTAAACAGGGAGAAGAAGAGAAATTTCCTGAGTCATGGACAAGGTTCTATGCCTTGATTCATGCACATCCTGGATGTCCATTACCTAAGAATGAGCTTCTTGATATTTATTATAATGGACTAACTGATGATTCTAGGACATACCTAGATAGCTTTGCTGATTTTGTTTTCAGGAAAAGAACTCCTACAGATGCTGAAAATTAATGGATAAGATAAGCAAGAATTATGATGATTGGACTTCAACTGAGCTAAATATACCTGAACCAATTGTGCCTGAACCAATTCCAACACCAACACCAAAGAAGAGGGGAGTTATTGCATTAAATGATGAAGTGATGAAGGAAGCTAAGAAATGTCTAAAGGATAAAGGTATTAGAGCTGAAGATGTGAAGAATCTACCTCCTATAGAAGAATTATGTAAGCCAATTCCCCACTCATCTACTATTGAGGTACACTCTCTCCACTTTAATGAAGGGGATATTCCCTATGGTAAGCCTCCTGATCAATGCTTAGAGGAACTTGACACATTTATTGTTAAACAAGGTAATTTTAATAAACAAGTTCAGAATCATTTATTGGAAAACTCTAGAGCTATCCATGAGTTGAAAGATATTGTGGAAATAACTTCTAATTATATTAAAATGCTTTGTAAACACTTTCAAATGGTTCAAAACCAACTTGATCAACTTGCTAAGGTACAAAAGGATATGCTAGTTAATGCCTCAGGAAATAAACATGCTTATGGAATTAGAACTAGGAGTGGTATAGCTACTCAAGATCCTTTTTACCCTGAAGGACACCCTAAAAGAATTGAGCAGGATTCTCAACAAGGTGAGAATAGTGGTAGTCCTCGTAAGATAAAGAAAAATAAAAAGAAACACAAAATAGTTGAGGAATCACTTGAACCTGTTGTAGATCCTAATAGTATATCTGTTTCTGATGCTGAAACTAAGAGTGGTAATGATAAAAATGATGCTCCTGATAAGGAGGAAGGTGAGGAAGAACCTGAGAAGCACACTAAGAACACTAGGTACACAAAGGAAGATTTTATTGCTAATAAACATGGTAAAGAGAGGAGAACCTTGGGTGCAGAAACCTATGCCTTTTCCAGGTAAGAAACACAAGTCAAAGGAGGAAGAACACTACAACAAGTTTTGTGAGTGGATGAAACCTTTTTTTTGCAAATTCCTTTGAATGATGCTATTAAATTGCCTTCTTATTCAAAGTATATGAAGGATATTGTCTCTAATAAAAGGAAGATTCCTAATGAGGAGAGTTCTACTTTGCTTACTAATTATTCCTTTAATGGTAAGGTTCCAAAGAAACTTGGTGATCCAGGTATACCAACTATTCCTTGCTCTATTAAGAATAATTATGTTAGGACTGCTTTATGTGATTTGGGAGCTGGAGTTAGTGTTATGCCTTTTTCTCTCTACAAGAGACTCTAACTAGAAAAGTTGACACCAACTGATATATCTTTGCAAATGGCTGATAAGTCAACTACTATTCCTATTGGTATATGTGAGGATGTACCTGTTCATGTGGCTCATAATTGCTTGGTTGTAACTGATTTTGTTGTGCTTGAAATGCCTGAAGATGATAATATGTATATTATTCTTGGGAGACCTTTTCTTAATACTGCAGGTGCTGTCATTAATTGTAATCAAGGAAAAGTAACATTCAATATTGATGACAAAGAGCAAACTGTTTATTTACCCAAGAAGATTGTTAGAAGCTATTGTCTGAATTCCATTGAAAATATTGAGAGCATCAAGGTTGGAGAAATATATTGTCCCATTCCTATCAAGTATGAGGTAACATAATTACCTTGTGGATTGCAAAGTTTTTGAAACTATTATGATTGGGACCATTACTATCAAGTATGAGGTAACATAATCACCTTGTGGATTGCAAAGTTTTGTTTCATATAAGATTGTTTTGGTAACAAGACTTGATCAACCTTGTTAACAAAAGGATTTTAATGAACAAAATAATGTTTTCACTATGGTTATACTTGCTTTCTTTTACTTTTCTCCTTCCTAGTATTTGCCTTTCTTTTGCTAGCTTTGGTTTTGTTAGTTGTTTGCTTGTTAGTTTGTCTTAGAGCTCCTGTAGTTTGGCTTTTGGTTTGCTTTTGCTTCTTCTGAAAAACTGTTTCTGTGAGAAAATCAATTTTCATACCCTGAAAATTGGCCAAAAATAAAATTTTCCCAAAAATCCCAGGAAATTGAAAATAATTTTTTCCTCGAAAAAGGGGGCAGAGAGACACCTGAAGTGACCCAGGGGGCCACCCCAGGCCACCACACCCATGGTAGGCGCGGCCTACCTATGGGCGGCGCCTGGGGGGTCTGACCCACCTGGGCCCCTCCAGGCTGCCTCCTCAAAGCCATCTTCTTTCTCTCTCCCAAAAAACACAAGAAAACTTGCTCAAGCTCGAGTTCTTGCTGTTCTTGCTCGCGATTTTCGATCTCCTTGCTCAGCCCCTCTTTGCTGCTGATTTTTGGAGAGATTGTTCCTTGGTATGTGCCTCCTCCACTTGTCCAATTAGATTTGTGATTGGTAGATTGTATCTTGAGTATTTTGCTGCTATAGGTGACAGGTTGTTTGAGCTTGCATGCTTGTTTTATGATTAGAGATTTCATTTTGATGCATGTGTAGTACTCTAGCAAGCTCCTATAGTAGTTACTCATCATTTATCAATTTAGAAATCACTTGGTTTGATGCTTATCTAAAATTTCAAAAAAGGGAAGTCATGGACCACCACACATTTGGTGAAATATTTGAGGGTGATGCACCTAGAAGCGCAAGGCTTCCAAGATCATCCACCAGTGTCAGGACCTCATATAATGAGGATCTCATCACTCCGCGATTTGGTGACGAGGGAGATGAGGGGGATGCGCACCCCTCCACTTTTCCTTGCCAAACTTTCTTGCAGGCTGCTGGGATTCTTAATGATTTTATGACCTTTGTTCGAAGGGCTGGTCTAACGAGTCTTATGCAGGATGAGAGCTCGCAATATGCTATGCTCACCAAAACATTTGTGGAGAGTTTCTCCTTTACTAATAGTGTGTTCCATCCACATGTTTCTTTCAAAGTTTATGGCAGGTCTTACCATATGACATTGAAGAAATTTTGTGGGGCTCTTGGACTTGGTACAACTGGGTCAGCAAAGAAGCTTCCAGCTCAACCCGCTGATTTGATGGAGCTTTACCGAGGAATAACCAATGATGATAGCCGTAGAGCTCAACGGGGAAAGATAAGAAACATTCAGCTTCCAACCATCAGGTACTTCGCTTACTATCTTGCCACTAGTGTTCTTGGTAGGGAGAACACTAGTAATATTTCCAGCTATCATTTGGCTTTCTTAGCTACTGCGCTCAACAATGATACCAAGTATAATCTTGGTTCTCTCATTGCTTGTCGCTTAACAGCTAAGGGACCCATTTATGGAGGAATTATTGCTACTCGTGTTGCTGCTGCCTTGGACATTGCTGTTGATCCAAATGATACAATCTTGGCTCCTGAGAGGCTTGATCTTGCTGCCATGAAGGCGCATCACTTTGTCACCACTAGCTCTACCCTAGAGAAATTGGTTTATAGAATGCTATTTATTGACGGGGAAGAGAGAGAGATCCTTCTCCCCCAAACCACTTTGTTCAGTATTTTTCTGGGACCTTTGTCACACTCCAAGGAGGATATGGATGAATTGTTGCGCTCCCTTAACTTCCATGGGCACTATCAGGAGGAAGCGCCCTCATATGACCCCGCGGTACACTACACAGGGGAGTCCTCGAGGTCGTACCAGGATAAGGGTGCCTCCTCGTCATACTATGGAGGTGCATCTACTTGGGCACCATGGGATTGAGCCCCACCTAGGCCAAAAGCCTAAGCTTGGGGGGAGGTATACCGACATCACACTCATCTATATATCATGTTCAGTCGGTTCTTTGTATATCCATTGTTTCGCTTTCTTTCTGGTTCTTGTTGCTTCTTTCTTAAAAACCAAAAATACCAAAAATATTTTCATTGTTTCTCTTTCTTTGTTTCTTTGCTTTGGTTTGCCTTAAAAGAAAAATCCCAAAAGATTTTGCTTTGTTTGGTTTGTTTTTTCTTTGTTTGCTTTCTTTAAAAAAATCTAAAACACCAAAAATATTTGTTCTTCTTTTTTGGTTTTGTGAGTTCTTTGCAGGGTTCATCCGTCCTTAGTGGATTTTGGTTTCATGTTATTATTAAAGTCACACAAGTGAAGGGCAATAATGAAGATTAAGACAACTCGAGGTGTGGTAAGAGGCTGGTAATGAACTCTATTTGTTTCATTTTTGTACATATACTCATCATTGTAAGCATGCTTAGACTGTTTGTGTAAGGTGTATGTCATTATGGATGCTTAGTAGTTCTCACTTGTCTATGATTAGCTCCAACTTGCTAATAGTCTGTAGCATGTCATATGAATGTTTGCTTGCATTGTTTTATTCATACATTGGTATGATATTGTGGTATCCTCCTCTGACTGTTCATATGAATCGACTTGGCACATGCTCACGCATGCTATCACTAATCAATAATCAGTATGCCTCGATGATTTATTTTGCCTCAAAGTTCTTGTATCATTTTCATGCCATAATTAGTCATGTTTTGTTGCAAGCATGATTATGACAATTATTGCTCTCTCGTCTGTCGCTCCCTCTCTTTTTGCCAGCCTTCACTTGCACTGAGTATGAGCTCTACCTGTGCTTCCAACTCCCCAAAACCAATATTGCCAACTGTGTCCACCATACCTACCTATTAACATCGTTTGCTATTTCAGTGCATATTTAATATGTCGTATTTTCTTTCAAATAAAATGTTTGTCTATTTTGAGAAAGTTAGTTAGTAAAGCTCTCATGAACTTGATGGCACACTTTATTTCTTGCACTTAATAATCCTGAACCATTGTGACTTGTACATGAAAGTTATATGCTTGCTAATTATATGCTGGTAATCAGCAGAACCGTGCTGTTATGGGGAACGCTTTCAACACTTTTTTGGATATCTTATCTAGTTGATACTTTGCTCTTTTGTTTATGGATGTCGACAATGTGAAATAAAAGGGGAGCTTGTGAGTTCATGGAGTTTATATATTGTGTTAGAGAAACGCCTAGGCCGCTAGCCTAAGCCATGCCTAATCATGGTGAAAACTTGCAGCATCACCATAATGAGCATCTATGAAGCATCCTCAATAAAAAGCTATGCATATGGTAAATAAAAAGATTGCTGAGATGCTCATTGTCTGCTTGCCTTGTTATTTTGGTTTGGGAAAGCTCTTGTACCATGTGCAAGGGGTACCCTATTGGCGGTTCTCTATGATATGCATGTATTTACAATAACAAGAACTTTCAGGTGACCAAAGTTAATCAGCATGCGGAGCAGCTCTCGTACTCAAGGGGCTTGGGATTTCCAGTTTATGGTCTGTTAAGCATATAATTCAGAGTGGACTTCACTTTTACCTTAACCATATGAAGATGCCTATGATAGGGGAAATGACAGCTCAAAGCTAATGAGTACCTTCCTTTCAGCATTAGGAAGCCTTTCAAAATTTTCAAAACCGTTTTCACAACCTTGTTGAGTCACCACTTATTCTATGAGCACCTTCTTAAGAGCATAGTTGTGATTCTTGATGGGGGAATCCAATCGGGATATACCCACGAAGCGGAGTCGCCAGTTGGATCGAGCCGACTGAAACCTAGCCCTGAGCGGGTCGACTCGCCCAATTCGGTCGACTGGCGCATGCTGGACCCAGACGAGTGGCGCCGACTGGAGGCCCAATGTAGAGACTTCAATACAAAGCCCACCAAATACTTGTAAACTCTAGCTGGCTGCATATATAAAGCCACCAGGGGCACCCCCACGGGATATGTCATATTGCATCTTCTCCCACATTAGACTAGATCTAGTCTCTCCCTACGCCTACGGCGACTCCATTGTGAACCAATCTATGATCATATACTGAATTGACAACAGGACGTAGCGATCCTCCACCGAGGGAATGTGAACCTGGGTACATCGTGTGCTAATCTCGCTCCCGGATTCTCCTACGTCGCCTTGCCTCCCTCTACGTAAGCTACCCCCAGTAGCATCTGCCGTGCAATACCACGACAGTTGCCGCCCACCGTGGGGCAAGCGGTGCATGGAGATGATAATCCGGGCGGGATCCCTCACCGTCATCGTCGGCCAGATCCAAGAACTGCCGGCCAGATCGCACCTGACGTGTTGTTTAAGAACTGCTATGTCGGGTGTCAAAGGTTGGAGGCCGATCGGTCTTGTCCGGCCGCCGCCCGACGCGGTCGACTTGAGAAACCAAGCATGAGAACATACAAGATCGATTTCACGTGGTGGCAGCTGAGTTTTAATTCCTTTCGATCCCATCATCTCATTTGATTACTCTATATATTGATATTTTATTGGATCTAATCTCGTATGTATGCATATTATATTGCCATCAACACCGACCATGTTCTGGCCGATCACCGTCCCATGATCGGTTGCGTACATCAGCTGAGTTTTCAATCACATTATTCTCTCTTGTTGATTACTTTGGAAAATTGATTATTTAATTCTAATCTAATCCTCACACAAACTATCGAGTGTTTGGATGTACATAGTGCGTTGGAGATTGATTCCACGCCAGCCGAAGGAAAATTATATGGTATGGTCATGTCCCGATCAGGTTTTGTCACCGCTCGTTCCATGGATTCGGCCAAATTAAATCATCCAGCAGTCAAAGGCAAAGAAAAAATCAAAATTGAATCGGATCAATCCTTGGAGACAGCAGCGTGCGTCAGAGATGCTACGAGTCAGACAAATTCGTCCTGACTAATTGTTTTCTTCTTATTCAATCTCATCTAACTCATGTACCGATTATTCTCATAGTCAACTATTTTTTATGGATCTAATTCGTTATACCTTGTTTTGCAATACATGTGTCGCGCTACGTGAATCGGCGTGCATGCGGCCCAATGACCCCATCATTGTTCAACAACAAGAATGTCAGCGCAGCTGTACCGACTTGCCAAGCCACGGTCGCGTTTATCACGGACTCGCCACATTTGCGGACTCGCTGTCGCAGACTTGTCATGTTAACAGCTAAGTTTGTTTACACTCGTATATGCTATTAGTCCAAAATATACATACATCTTCATTCATTCTCCAAAACCGACCATGCAGTCGCATATGACCCTTCCAGGGACCAAAATCATATTTGGGATCAATTTCAGTTTTGTCTGCTGTTTATTCGCGTCCGTCGAAATAGTGAGGCCGGGTACCAAAAGGCCGATCTTGTCTCGGGTTCAATAGTCTGGCATCGCGTCCCTGTTACCCGGCAAGCGTTTGATGCTGGAGGTCTGCCTACACATGAAAAGACACGCATAAACCTTACATACTGCCCATCGATCCACATAGCAAAAGTGCATTTTATTCAACATCTACAATTTGCAGTCTTACAAATGTTCAATATATTTCATAAGTACATCTTATTGCAGTCGTACTTTTTCCTCCTTCTCAGCAAAACGATGTCTTTCACGCCACTCGCCGCGCTCGCCGGTCGCTCGGCCTCGCCGCTCGCCGCGCTTGGGGCTCGGCGCTCGCCGGCCGCTCGAACTCGTTGCGCTCGGGGCTCGGCGCTCGCCGGTTGCTCGAACTCACCGCGCTCGGGGCTCGGCGCTCGCCGGTCGCCGTCATCGGGGACTCGGCGCTCGCCGGTCGCTCGACCTCGCCACTCGCCGTGCTCGGGGACTCGGCGCTCACCGGACGCTCGACCTCGCCACTCGCCACGCTCGGGGACTCGGCGCTCGTCGGCCGCTCGACCTCGCCATTCGCCATGCTCGACAGCAACCACTAATATTTTCAAAATATGCATCTCTAAAGAGCCTCAAGTCGCCTCTACAAGCCAACTCGAGCCTCGGGGACTACTCCTAGGCATGCTACGTGTACGCGTGGTTCCACGACTGTGGCTCGCCCTCGTCGAATCGCCACCGTGGACTCTCCAATCGCGTACTCTCCACGCTTGGGGACTCGCCACCGTGGACTCGCCCTCGCGTACTCAACACATTCGGGGACTCGCCACCGCGGACTCGCCCTCGCCTACTCAACACGCTCAGGGACTCGCCACCGCGGACTCTCTCTCGCGTACTCAACGCGCTTGGGGACTCGGCGCGCTATAGACAGAGCCACTCGTCGGTCGCTCGACCTCGCCACTCGGCACGCTCGGGGACTCGGCACTCGCCGGTCGCTCGACCTCGCCACTCGCCGCGCTCAGGGACTCGGTACGCTCCACGTTCAGCGACTCGCCGCAACTGGTGGCTTCACCGATACCCTGCGTCTTTCGCCAACTGGCCATCACCGACTGGCTCACGCCGACCGCCTCCCACTTCACGGTTCTTTTCTCTGTTCAGGAGCTCGTCGCCGATTCGCCACGACCCATCGTCAAGACTCTCTGCGCCCCGCCTCAAGCTCGTGTCGAATCGAAAACGCGCTCAGGGACTACTGATGGGGGAATACCAATCGGGGTATATCCACAAAGCGGAGTCGCCAGCTGGATCGAGCCTACTGAAACCTAGCCCTGAGCGGGTCGACTCGCCCAATTCGGCGACTGGCGCATGCTGGACCCAGACGAGTGGCGCCGACTAGAGGCCCAATGTAGCGACTTCAATACAAAGCCCACCAAATACTTGTAAACCCTAGCTGGCTGCATATATAAAGCCACTAGGGGCACCCCCACGGGGTATGTCATATTGCATCTTCTCCCACATTAGACTAGATTTAGTCTCTCCCTATGCCTACGGCGACTCCATTGTAAACCAATCTATGATCATATACCGAATTGACAGCAGGACGTAGCGATCCTCCACCGAGGGGACGTGAACCTAGGTACATCGTGTGCCAATCTCGCTCCCGGATTCTCCTACGTCGCCTTGCCCCCCTCTATGTAAGCTACCCCCCAGTAGCATCTGCCGTGCAATACCACGATAATTCTTGTGTTTGTTCCAAAACTTAGTTAATTATGTCATGACTTTGATACTTGTATCTCTGATATCTTTACCTCTAGTCTTCACTTGAACTTCAGAGGTGCCTTGGCATTCATATTGTGCTCTACAAACAAAGGAAAGCGAGATACTACTCTATCATACCTTACTATGAGCATTGCAATGTTGCTTATGTTTATGTTTCATGCTACTTACTATTATTGAGTTGGTTTCTCTTCATAGCTTGCAATGACTATTGAGTAGAATTAGTTGCATACTTCTTATTATGAATGGTTTAAGCATCTACTCATGTGCTGAGAATATATACATCATATGAAGCAAATGTGTTCGTGAAAGTTCTTTTATGGCACTCAGTTTTCAACTGAATTGCTTGAGGACAAGCAATAAGCTAAGCTTGGGGAGAGTTGATACGTCCAAAACGTACCTACTTTTCTGAACACTTTTGCTATTGTTTCTCCTCTAAACTTGTGTGATTTGGATACGACTAACACAGACTGACGCTGTTTTCAACAGAATTACCTTGGTGTCTTGTTTTTGTGCAGAAAATCAACTATCAGGAAAAATCCCGGAAAATATGCCAAAAATTATATTTCACCAGAAGACCCACGGAGCCAGAAGACGAGACGGAGAAGGGGCCTAGGGGGCCCACACCCTGCCAGGCGCGGGTGGGCACTGCCCGCGCCTAGGGGGGTGCAGCCACCCCAGGCACCTCCTCGGCCTCTCTCTGCACCTATAAGTTGCCTTTCGACCTAAAAACCGAGGGGGGTTTGATAGTTTTCTAGAAAGAGTTGCGCTCCGCCGTCGCCACCAGAAACCAAGATTCGGATCCAGAAACTCCGTTCTGGCACCCTGCCGGGACAAGGGATTTGGAGAGGATCACCAACATCGTCATCACCAACGCATCTCCATCAACCACCGATGTTTCCCTCATCCATGAGTGAGTAATCCCCCGTTGTAGGCTTGGGGATGGTAGGGATTGGATGAGTTCTATCTTGTAATCGAATAAGATCTGTTAGGGCATAGTGCCTAGTATCTCTATTAGTGCTATTTGACTTTGTTGCAACTTGTTGTGCTTAATGCCTGTCACTAGGGCCCGAGTGCCATGATCTCAGATCTGAACTTATTATTGAATCATTATGATAATATTGTTTGTGATCTTATCTGCAAGTTGTGTACACATATCATTGTCCGGATCCAAAGGCCCCAAAGTGACAATAATTGGGACAACCGGAGGGGATGACTGTGG
Organism: Avena sativa; assembly: GCA_916181665.1. Classification (NCBI taxonomy): domain Eukaryota; kingdom Viridiplantae; phylum Streptophyta; class Magnoliopsida; order Poales; family Poaceae; genus Avena; species Avena sativa. The sequence goes on along the minus strand of OV702283.1, from coordinate 144,578,221 downwards.
TGTGAGGATCACATGTGTTCACAGAGTGTTAATGCTTTGCTCCGGTGCTCTATTAAAAGGAGCACCTTAATTGCCAGTAGTTCCCTAGAGGACCCACTGCCACGGGATGTCTGGACAGAAGATGTTGTGCAAGTCCTCATTGTGAGCACGTATGACTATATTTGGAGCACATGCCTAGGATTGTTTAGTACTTGGATGCTTGTTATTATTTATCGGCAATGCCCTAGATCTTGAAGTTACATGTTTAGACTCGTCCATGCAACGCCCGTCCATCCATCCCTATGCCTACTGCACTCGAATCCTACTGTTACCGTTACTGTTACTATTGCTCATGTTTCACTGTTGCTATCACTGTTGCTGTTGCTACTACAAACTATTGCTACTGATAAACTTCTGTGAGCAAGAACTATTTCCAGGTGCAGCTGAACTGACAACTCAGTTGTTAAGTCTTGCAAGTATTCTTTGGCTCCCCTTGTGTTGAATCAATAAATTGGGTAATACTACCCGCGAAGACTGTTGAGATCCCCTACACTTGTGGGTCATCAGAGGATACCACAGTATCATACCAAGTTATGAATAGAACAATGCAATCAAACATTCATATGACATGCTACAAACTATTAGCAAGCTAGAGCTAATCATAAGAGAACAAGAACTACTAAGCATCCATAAATAACATACACCTTACATGAACAGACTAAGCATGCCCACAATGATGAGTATATGTACAAAAATGAAAACAAATAGAGTTCATTACCAGCCTCTTACCACACCTCAAGTTGTCTTAATCTTCATTATTGCCCTTCACTTGTGTGGCTTGAATAATAACATGAAACCAAACTCCACTGAGGACTGCTGAAACCTACAAAGAACTTCACAAAACCAAAGAAGAACAACAAATATTTTTGGTGTTTTCGATTTTAAAACAAGCACACAAAGAAAAAACAAACAAAGCAAAATATTTTTGTATTTTTTTTCTTAAGGCAAACCAAAGCTAAAAATCAAAGAAACAAACCAAGAGAAACAACGATTTTTTTGGTCTTTTTGTGTTTTGGGAAAGCAGAATCAAAAACCAAAAAGAAAGCGCAACATGGATATACAAAGAACCAACAAAAAATGATATGTAGATGAGTGTGATGTCAGTATACCTCCCCCAAGCTTAGGCTTTTGGCCTAAGTGGGGCTCAATAGCGTGGGTAGTAACCCCAAGCTGGTGGGTCATCATAGGAATGATCATAATCAGGCCCTCGCGATGAAGAAGAAGATGCGCTCCAATCATAGGAGGGTTGCTGGTATGAAGACTCCCCATGTTGGAGGGCTAAACCGAATCATCTTCGGCATCCTCTCCAACATTCTACTCTTGCTGGGAGAGCTCCGCCACATATGTGTCAAGTTTTTCCTTCATGAGTGACCATCCTTGCCTGTTATCAAAATTAAACAAAGAAGGTGCAGGCAAATAGACTACTTTCTCAGTCCTACCCCCTCTCCAACCACGCTTGACAAAGGATATCTCATACGGTAAAAGTTGATAAATGATGAGGAACTACTATAGGAACTTGCTAGAGGGATAAACATGCATAAAAATGAAATCTCTAAAGCATATAACAAGCATGCAAGCTCACACAACTTGTCACCTACAGTAGCAAAATACTCAAGATACAATCTACCAATCAAAAATCTAATTGGACAAGCGGAGGAGGCACATACCAAGGAGCAATCCCTCAAAAAATCAGCAACAAAGATGGGATGAGCAAGGAGATCAAAAATCGGGAGCAAGAATAGCAGGAACTCGAGCTTGAAAACGTTTTTCGGTGTTTTTCGCGAGAGAGAAAGAAGTGGCTGGAAGGAGACAACTTGGAGGGCCACAGGTGGGCCACACCTAGGCCAGGCGCCACCTAGGGCTGTCCGCGCCACCAGGGGGTGTGTTGGCCTGGTGGGTCCCCCTGGGCCACTCCAGGTGTCCCTCTGCCCATTTTTTCGAGGAAAAGTTTAATATGAATTTTCTGGGATTTTTCGGGAAACTTTACTTTTGGCCAATTTTCAGGGTATGAAAATTGATTTTCTCACAGAAAAAGATTTTTTTAGAAGAAGCAAAAAAGCAAACCAAAACCAAAACTACAGAAGTTCTAAGACACTCTAACAACCAAACAACTAGCAAAACTAAAGCTAACAAGAGAAAGAGCAAAGACTAGGAAGGAGAAAAATAAAAGTGAGCAAGTATAACCACTGTGAAAGCATTGTTTTGTTCATTAAAATGCCTTTGTTAACAAGGTTGATCAAGTCTTGTTACCAAAACAATCTTATATGAAGCAAAACTTTGCATTCCAGAAAGTGATTATGTTACCTCAAACTTGATAGTAATAGTCCCAATCATAATAGTTTCAAAACTTTCTTGTGGAATGGGACAATATATTTCTCCAATTTTGATGCTCTTAATATTTTCAATGGAATTCAGGCAATAGCTCTTATCAATCTTCTTAGGTAAAATAGACAGTATGCTCTTTATCATTAATATTAAAAGTTACTTTTCCTTGATTATAATTGATGACAGCACATGCAGTATTAAGAAAAGGTCTCCCTAGAATAATAGACATATTATGATCTTCAGACATCTCAAGCACAACAAAATCAGTTAAAACCAAGCAATTATGATCCACTTGAACAGGAACATCCTCACATATACCAACGGTAATAGTAGTGTACTTATCAGGCATTTGCAAAGATATATCAGTTGGTATCAACTTTTCTAGCTAGAGTCTCTTGTAGAGAGAAAAAGGCATAACACTAACTCCAGCTCCCAAATCACATAAAGCAGTTCTAACATAATTATTTTTAATAGAGCAAGGAATAGTTGGAATACCTGGATCACCAAGTTTATTTGTAAACTTACCATTGAAGGCATAATTAGCAAGCAAATTAGAAATTTCCTCATTAGGAATCTTCCTTTTATTAGATACAATATCCTTCATATACTTTGAATAAGGAGGCAACTTAATAGCATCATTCAAAGGAATTTGCAAAAACAAAGGTTTCATCCACTCACAAAACTTGTTAGTGTTCTTCCTCATTTGACTTGTGTTTCTTATTGGGAAAAGGCATAGGTTTCTGCACCCAAGGTTCTCTCTCACTACCATGTTTATTAGCAATAAAATCTTCCTTAGTGTACCTAGTGTTCTTAGTGTGCTTCTCAGGTTCTTCTTCAATTTCTTCCTTATTAGGAGCATCATTTTTATCATTACCACTTTCAGTTTCAGCATCAGAGATAGATATACTATTAGGATCTACAGCAGGTTTAGGTGGTTCCTCAACTATTTTCTGTTTCTTTTTCTTTATCTTATGAGGACTACCACTACTTTCACCTTGTTGAGAATCCTGCTCAATTCTTTTACGGTGTCCTTGAGGATATAAAGGATCTTGAGTGGCTATACCACTCCTAGTTCTAATTCCATAAGCATGTTTATCTCCTGAGGCATTAACTAGCATATCTTTTTGTACCTTAGCAAGTTAATAAATTTAGGTTTGAAACATTTGAAAGTGTTTACAAAGCATTTTAAAATCATTAGCAGTTCTTTCCGCAATATCTTTCAACTCATTAATAGCTCTAGAGTTTCCAATAAATGATTCTAAACTTGTTTATTAAAATTACCTTGTTTAACAATAAAAGTGTCAAGTTCCTCTAAGCATTGATCAGGAGGTTTACCATAGGGAATATCACCTTCATCAAAGTGGAGAGAGTGTACCTCAATAGTGGACGAGTGGGGAATTTCCTTACATAATTCTTCTATAAGAGGTAGATTCTTCACATCTTCAGCTCTAATACCTTTCTCCTTTAGACATTTCTTAGCTTCTTTCATCACTTCATCATTTAATGCAATAACTCCCCTCTTCTTTGGTGTTGGTGTTGGAGCTGGTTTAGGTACAATCGGCTCAGGTGTAGTAGGCTCAGGTGTAATTAACTTAGTTGAAGTCTAATCATCATAATTCTTGCTTATTTTAGCCATTAATTCTTCAGCATCTATAGGAGTTCTTTTCCTGAAAATACAATTAGCAAAACTATCTAGGTATGTCCTAGAATCATCAGTTAGTCCATTATACTAAATATCAAGAAGATCATTTTTAGGCAATCGACATCCAGGATGTGCATGAATAAAGGCACAGAATCTTGTCCATGACTCAGGAAATTTATCTTCTTCTCCCAGTTTAAAATCAAAAAGTTTCTACAAGCAGCATGTCTAGCACTGGGAGGAAAATATTTCTAAAAGAAAGAAGCAATCAGGGCTATCAATGGATCCAGGAGGTAATCTAGTAAACCAAGCTTTAGCTTCTCCTTTTAGTGAAAAGGGGAAGATCTTAGTAACAAAGTACTTGCGCATCTTAAAATCATCAGAGAATAAAGCACTCATAGTGGAAAGCTCATTCATATGTGCCACAGCACTCTCATTCTCAGTCCCACAAAAAGTTTCTTTCTCAACAATATCTAAATAGGATAAATCAAGAGAGAAATCATAATATTTATCTTTAATATCTATGGGAGAAGTAGCAAACTTAGCATCAGAAGACAATTTAGGAATAATGGTACGCCTCTCAAGGATACTCCTAATATCACTATCACCATGTGTGTTTTGGTACTCTTCAATAAATTCATCAGTCATTTCAATGTAACCATCACTAATATCATATCTCTCTCTAGTCTCTAGACTCAGGTGAGCTAAGAGGTGTAATAGTGTCTTCACTAGGAGTTTCAATGTTTCCCAAAATAGTTCTAGCAATAGTAGCATCTAGGAAAGGACCTAATGAACCACTCGCATCAAGCATAGTAGAAGTAACATCATGAGTATCAGAAACAATTTCAGATTCAGCAGTAGTAGCAGTGTGCGTAGCATGTATATGTGGTGGTGGTGTAACAAGCTTACTTATAACAGACGGTGAATCAAGAGCAGCAGAGGTGTTTAGAACTGTACCTCTTCTTGTAGTGGATGGTAAAATAGGAAACTTTCCATCATGAGACTTACCCATGATGAAAGGAATAGCAGTGGACAATAATAGATCCAAGTGAACTTACAAATAAAGCTATGCTCCTAGCAACGGCACCAGAAAGTAGTCTTGATGACCCACAAGTATAGGGGATCGCAACAGTCTTCGAGGGTAGTATTACCCAATTTATTGATTCGAGGGAGCCAAAGAATACTTGCAAGCCTTAACAACTAAGTTGTCAATTCAGCTGCACCTGGAAATAGTCTTGGTCACAACAGTTTATCAGTAGCAACAGTTTTGTAGTAGCAATAGCAAAGTAACAGCAATAGTAAAACAAGAGCAATAGTAACAGTAGTAGCAAACAATAGGATATGAGTGCGGTAGGCATAGGGATGGATGGACGGGCGTTGCATGGACAAGTCTAAACATGTAACTTCAAGATCTAGGGTATATGTAGATAAATAAGATAAAGCAACCAAGTACTAAACAATCATAGGCATGTGCTCCATATATAGTCATACATGCTAGCAATGAGAAATTGCACAACATGTTTTGTCCTGCTAGCCCGTTGCAGCGGGGCCTCAAGAGAATCTACTGGCAATTAAGGTGCTCCTTTTAATAGAGCATTGGAGCAAATCAATAACTGCGGTGACCCAACATATCACTGCATGATGTAGTACACTATAGTCGTTGACATAACACCAGTGAAACACCGTTCACTAGTATTACATCCCTCAGAGTGGTACAATAGAAACACAGCAGGTCCAAGACATGACTATAGGTTACAGCTCGACTCTTTACAAAAGATCCAGAGAACACTCTAGGTTAAAGAGAGAGAAAGAAACTTGTTACAAAGAAGAACCAGAAATAATCAACTCATAACTATTATGCTAATAAGATTAGCATATAAATATTTGGCTTGTATTGCTGCTATTGCAATAGTCTACAGAAGTAGGTTCTATGGCTAGAGATTATATTTCTATCTAATCAGCAACTTCGTCTTCACTTTAGTTGATGTATATGTTGAGTTCATTTACTTCATTGAAGAGCTTGAGCTTTTGATGATGATTCCTGGAGCATAACTTGATGTAGACGTCGTCTTAATGGCTTCAGAATCTAGCAAGGGTTAAGAATATACGTTGAGTACGAGCGTACTCAGCAAGTTCACTAAAAAGGAGTGTTTGATGCACTATATCTACAGCCATAGACCATAGGTCGTAGGCAATGCAGGTTTTCGTAAACATTTCTTCAAAGGTTGCTTTTATTCCGAAAAGCTATGTCCGTCAGCCTTCATGGGTTTACCAGAAATTTCATGGAGTTCCTTTCTCGCCGCGTTCGTAGCTCCTTCTCGGAACAGGGAGGAACAAGTTACAGTTCTTACACTCTGTAGAGGTGCGTTACTTTACCCATGAGATATCTTAGCTTTGTTGCACATCCGGGCCGCGAACCCGTTCACACTTCCTTGGTATGAGGCCCAGACTAAGATCCAAGCCAATCACTGCCCTCTCCACGACCCCATATGTCTGCACAATCCTTCGGGGCTGGCTCACCTAAGCCCCCTTCCGGGCAGGAGAAAACCCTGATGAGTTCCCAAAGACTCTATGAGCTGGTGATGCCCTGGCAAGTTCCATATCAGATGGGCTATACCACTAAAAACCACTCATAGATAATCTAGACACCAAAAGTGTGGGGCGTAAGGGTGCCCACCCATATTTTGGATCCGCACAAGGAATCACAACGTCACGTTAAGGACGTCTTGCCTCCATACGAGAGGAAAAGGATACATCTGACTTCTCCGTCCCATTCCAAATCTCATGGTTAACACGTAATATACGACGCAAGAATCACTGGCGACATTGGTTGTTAAGTCCTAGATAATATGTTCCTTTACCACCTGAACTTTCATATTAGGTTATTACCTCATGGTAAATAACCTATAATCATATTATTATGAAAATAGTATTTTCTAACCTTTTTGAAATGCAGGTGATGACAATACTGGATTTGCAAAATACTTTACAGAAAATAATCAAAGGACATGAGCAAGTGTGAACTTGCCTTTTGTGATTGCAAGATTATGCACTCACGGTCTTCGAGACAATATAAGATCCAATATCTGAAATCAGCATCATTGGTCCGGTAAGGACTAATGTTTAAAGAAGCAATATACAATTATGCATAAGTAATGCTATGCATTTTGTAAAACTCCCAAAGTGAATCCCCAATACTTTGAGTGAAGTGAGTTTAGGTAATTCTTTTAAGAGTTGATTTATCTTCAAGTTTTACTTTACAAGTAATGGTATTTATAAAGAACTTAAGTGTTAACAATTCAAAATATATAAGTAATGTATAAAATAACGTGATTATGGTTAATTGTCATTTGGTGACTATTGATAAACATCCTTGGGATTGAGTTGTTAAGAATTGAAGAACTTATTATAAGATTATTGTTTAAAGTGGCAAAAGAATAACATTTGAAGAAAAGATTTCCTTTCTAAGGTTTAAACAATCTTTATTGTTAATAGAACATGATCAATGTCTTTTGGTGTTTGATTGATTAGTTTGGACTTGAGATGATTTATGTCTTAATTTAAATAGACCAAAGTTAACTATAAAAATATAAGTTGTTTATTAGACATGATGTTTATAAGCTTTTGAGACTAAAGTTAACTTTAAAAGGGTAAGTAAACTTAAGGTGTAATATGTTTTAATTACTCCCAAGTTTTAAATTTATGATAGGCATAACTAAGGTGTGGAATTATTCACTTTATATTTAAGTGAATGATTATATTAAATTTGTTTTGCTATTGTGAAAATAACGTGCAACTATTCAATGAAAGTATAATTGGATGATGCTGTTATGTGTTAGATTTAAAGTCATGTTAACTATTATTTAGATGTTAAGATCATTCCATCTTAATATTAGTGAATGATGTATAAAATTCTCTTAAGAAAAATTGTGGTTTTGAATTTTTGATTTAGGGTTTTAAAAGGGTATTATAAAGTTAACGATTTATGCTTAAGTTTTACTATAAATCTTAGTCATGGTTTAGAACTTTAGTAATTGGATTTTAAGACTTTAATATTTCTAGAGAAATATAATTATTTCTTATTTAAGAAATGTTTTTAAAGAATTTTCAAAATAGGTAATAGACAAGGATATCTTACTTTAAAATATTAAAACTTTTCTAATAGTATTATTTTTTAAACATTTTTCTAGTGTAATTTATTTAAGATCTAAAAATGATTTTTATTTATTTTTAAGTATTAATCTTATGTTTATAAAATTCCATAAAGGATTAAATGTATTTAAATACTTACTTCTTTTTATTTATATATAAAAATTAGACTAGTATTTTTATAAAATAGTAGATTTATTTTTATGCATAAAAATGATTTTATTCATTTTTTTAGGATTTTCCTTATTTTATGAGACTTCACTTGGGACTTAATGGTGTTAATATTTATTTCCTTTATATTTATATTAACAAGTAAAATTATAACTTTTCTATTTAGATATTATTCTTGTGGTTATTTTGACGTATCATATGTATTTTTGGGATTTTTATATATTTTTCTAGTGCTTTAAATGTGAAAAAGGCATTTTGGTAGTTTTTATTTTATTCTTTAATTGATTTTTTATTTTAAAACCAGGACCAAAGGTTCCACCTATAGTCTGTTTGGCTGGCCACTTTGGACGGTCCGGCCCAGTTAGGCCAGGCTCGGGGCACTTCACCCCGGCCCGTCCCCTCTCCTCTCTCACTCCACGCACGCGCACACCTAACCCGCGTACACACCCCCAGTTACTCCTTTGGCTCCTCTCTCGACCGCTTGTCACATCCCAAATTTAGATTTGGTACTGCATAGCATACATGTCATTGCATCATGATCATCATTGCAAAAATTCAGTTTGAAAAGGATTTGGCAAAACAATTCACTTGCAATTGCATTTTGACACCTACACTTGAATGCTCGGTTTTACCATGCTTCTGTTAAAACAGTACATTTTAGTTGTTTGGAAGGCACATGTGCGTAGAGGGTTCCGTCACGAACCCGTAGCACTTTGAATCGCCTCAATCGGAGCTCCAGAGCAAATTCTATAGCAATCTGAATTTTTGACTTAACTCTAGATAGTTTCAGATAAAAAATCAGTTAACAAAATCATCAGGAAAAAAAAGGAAAATAAAATAAAAAAAGAAAAAAAGGGCAGCCGGCACAGCCAGCCGGGCCGCGGCCCAGCCCGGGCCTGCCAGGCCCCGCAGCATTAGCCTGCGCCAGCAGCAGCAGCAGCACAGCATTCGCGCGCGGCGGATAGCAGCCGCCGCCTACCAGCCCCGCTGACGAGCGGGCCCGTCCCGTCAGCCTCAGCGCGTCGCTGACGCGTGGGCCCCACGCGTCAGCGTGTTCTTCTTCAACTCACATACAGCTTCGATTCCTCCGGAATCTGGCCGATTTCAAACTGTTTTTTCCCGAATTATTTGCCTATATTAATCTCTACGAACCCCTCTTCCAACCCCCCCAAAAATCGCCATCTACCCTGCCTCCATCGCCAAGCAATTGCTCGCCGGAGTTGCGAGCTGCCTCCGCCTTCGAGCTCGGTAAGAGGCACCAACACCGACCGCCACCCCGCTCTCCCGCTGGGAACCCGCCGCCACCCGCTGACCCGTCTCCCCTTCTCCCCCCGCAGGCCCCGACGCCCCACGAGCGCGCCGCCTCGCCGCCGATGCCGCCTACCGCTCCAGCCCGCCGCCTCTGTCGCCTGCGGACGCGGGAGTCCGCACCGTCGCCACCACGAGCCTCGTTGCCCCACCACCGACGCTGTCGCACCCCCGCCGTCGAGGACCGCCGCCGACGTCGCCACGACCTCGCCGCCGCCGCCCGTCGTCTGCTCTGGTGAGCCCCCCTCGCGCGCCACCCCCTGCCGTCGATCTGGAATCCAACGGTCCAGATGGACCGTGGACCGCGGGTTAACCGCTGACTGGTCAGCGCTGCGCCACGTCAGCGTAGACCAGTCAACAGGCGTTTGACTATTTATTTTAATTCGAATTATTTTGGCAGAATTTAGATGGAAATTGTAAAATCGATAGAAAATAATATACACGGCCTAAAATTGCAAATTAAATATGTATGGATTCAGTGATTCACGTAGAATATTGCACTATAGTTGTTTTATGCTTTTGCATCAAGGATTTGTATTGGTTAATTAAATGGGTTAATGTCCTTTTTAGAGTATTAAATTCATAGTAAAAGTTCTACAACTCCAAAAATTACAAATAAGATGTCCCTGGAATCAGTAGAACAAGCGGAATCTTTCAATGAATTAAAAAGTTAGACTTACAGTACTGGAATTTGCAGAATCTATAAAAAGGCTTATTGGAGTATTTTAATTGCCCAGGGAATTATATAAATCCTTTTTGAGTGATTCCAGTTGGTACTGGTTCTATTTTAGGTTGCCTACACAGTGGATATTTTTCCAAGATTTTACAAACAGTTTATTAGCAGTTGATAAATATTTGGGTTATAGATCAATTGTTTGGGCATTTAAAATTGCATGCTTTGTTTTCTATGCACCTAAAATGTTTTCCATGCATGCATACAGTAGGTATACTGAATAAGATTATATGAAGCTACTATAGCATTGTTCAACTTGTCATGCATGCATCTTGCATTGTCTTGTTTGTATATGATTGTTTTTGGTTTGTTTATGTGATTGCAATTGTATCGTGTAGATTGTGACGAGTGCAACGCTTGCTCGTGTGAGGATTGTTTGTTCGACCGCTATAGCCAAGGCAAGTAGATGCTACCTTGTTCATGATATGGTCCTATTACTTTCATTGAATTATTGTGTATTTTGTAGATGCATGTGTAGGATATTACTATCGCTATGCTATGTCCTATTATGTGGTAGGGATTTCCTGTAGATGAGCCACCTTTGGTAGATGTGCTTAGCCATGCTATGATGAACGAGGGCTGAGTTACATCACTGAAAGTTGTTTCTAAATGTGTTGGTTTGCGAAAACTAAAAACAACTTAATCAATGAATCCCCTGGGTGTGATGGGATTGATAATTTTTGGTGGTATCATTGCGGAAAGGCACCCAGGTATCAAGAGAAAATGATTGGCTTCTTTATTTTGTAGCTTACGTGTACAACCATGTGCCAATAATGAAATGGGCGGTTGGTTGGACTCAGTAGGTTGTGGTAACTCGAACCCACATATCCAGAGATGTAGAATTTTGGTAGGTTGGACCAGTGCGTGTCGGGTTTGGGGAGCTACTTCCCGAACGGTCCCTTCTTGGACTTCTCCCTATCATCACCCAATATGAGAGTGGTGGTACGAGCTGGGCTGGCCAAGTCACATGGGTAAAGTGTACTAACCCTTGCAGGGTGTATAAACTAATCGATTAGCCATGTCCCCGGTTATGGACATCTGAGTTGCTTGATATTGAGTTCATGACATGTTTCTCGCTCATTCTAATTTCCTAATTTCTAATGTGTTGATGGGTTAACTTAATTGGGATCTTTTCAAAGAAAATCAAAAACTGTTTAAGAAAGTAGGACAAAGGTATTTTCAAATGCAAGCTAGCCACAGCTCCACTTGCCAGATATGCATGTAGATGTTAGCTCTATTGTCTCCTTTAATAGCTCTACTTTCCATACATTCCATGTATTGACCCTTCGGGGTTGCTACGTTTCATGTTGCAGGATATTCTGATTCTGAGTGATCGATTTAGGCCACGGTACTCCACTCGGCACTTGTTCACTTGTGGGCAATTTGAAGAATGGAGAATTTATTCTATTTATGTTTCTACTTGAATAAGTTGAGCTAGCCTAGAGCTAAGCCTTTATTGTAATAATGATACACTGGATCTTCGTTATTTATGATACACGGATATTTTGCTATGTTATTCATCTTTATTCTATTGTGAGCCAATGAACCGATCCAGGTATTGGCATGTCACATAGAAGCTACGGTCTTTTCAGAACCGTGGTGTTACAAGATGGTATCAGAGCCCGTGTGTCGAATGTAGGATCGTGACCTAGGTTTGGATTAGGAAGCCATAGAATTATTAAAGCTTATATTAACTCTGTCTTTCATCTTATGCCTTTCACTCTCGTAAATCTTTACCATATGCTATTCTCACACTTTCCTATTTTAATTGTTAGATGGGAGAAGTCAGGACTGAGTATGCAACGATGGAGTCACCAAGGCCCTTTGCAAGACAGTTGGCACAGCTCTCGCAGTCATTGGGATTGCCACTGCCCATGTTCAAGGGAAGAAGGCTGTACACCTATGGATATGGCGAGGACGCCTGGGAGATCACCACTTTCATCTTCAGGGATGCCGCCTTGCCAAACCCTGTGCATCTGGTCTACACCAAGACATACTGCAACTGGGGACTTGGAATAAACTTGGCCCTGCATGAAGCTCTGTCACGCCAGTGCCATCTTGTCCGACACCTGCTGCCAGAAGACTCACCCTACCATGACTACGGAAGGCGTGGTGAGAATGGGAACATTGTGGTTACCCCGGGTGATAGGAACAGCATGCCGCCCCGTCGGAGGCACATAGAGGATATGGAAAGGGAGAATGGAGCTCTAGCTGAGAAAGTGATGATGGTAAAGGAGATAGAAGATTTCGCCAGCAACGGTATGGTGGTCCAGGGACAGGAGATTGAGACCTTGCATGAAGCTGTGGATGTTCTGAATAATACACTGATAGGCAGGGACGCAACCATAGCCCAGCTTAATGGGACCGTGCAGGAAAATAATCAAGCCATACAACAGCTGCAAGGGACCATACTATTGAAGATATGGCAGCCCAGATTGCCGCTCCAAGCACAGTTGAATCCACCCTCTGATGACAACAATGGAGACGTTGACAACAATGATGATGATGATGACAGTGGGAACGATGATGATGATGAGGACGAGGATGATGATGATGATGAAGACGACGATGGTGGAGGAGATGAAGTTGTTGCAGCCGCAGCAGAGGATGAAGAAGAAGAGGAGGATCCAGAAGAGGTGAAATTTGAGGTTTCAAGTGATGAATCAGGAGAGGTGTATACTCCGCCGCCATGGTTGGTTCGTGGACAGAAGCGCCAACGCATGAGTGCGAGGACCTACTACAACCTCTTCATGAAGTAGATAAATGCCCACCAATTAGTCTTCGTTAGGAAACATCGTTAGATTAAGTCTCGATCAATGTAAAACTTATTTACTGTTAGTTTAAAGTGTTTAGTTGCTCCTACATGTACTCCAAAGTTCCAGGATTATTTGCGCGAATTTTATAAAAGAGTTATGACAAGTTTTGGTTGATATCCGAGTTTTTCATGATGCAGTTTTCTGCTGATCCAGCTGTACTGCATGATTTTTAATATTTTATTGGTAATTGGGAAAAATATAAAAAAAATAGGGTTTGGTTCGAAACTTTCTGTACTATATACAAAAAAATCAGCAAAAATTCCTGACGAGTTAAAGTCAGGTAGAAAAATTCGTGAACACTGCTGGACTGTTTTGGTAGATTCCTCTTTTAGTGCTTTGTTGGCCAATTTGTGTTGATAACTGTTGCCAACTCTTCTAAAACTATTTCAATAGATATATACTGCTAGGATAACCCCTGGAACATTGCTGGATCGTTTGTTTGCTGATGTGTTGCTTGCTCATGTTTGTCTGTGATTGCTTGTTGTTGTTTGAACATAATGCATGGGTAGAATCCTGTTTTCGTAATCAATTCTTTCTAAGCTTATCTGTGCTGAACCGCAGATGCCTCCCCGCCGTCAACCTACTGAGTTGGAGCAGATCATGGCGGCTCAGGCACAGCTAACCCAAGTGATGACCCAGTTCATGGAGGCTCAGAACAACACCAACAATGGGAACAACCAGCCCCAGGGAGATGCACTTACAAGGTTCCTGAGGCTAAGGCCAGCGAAGTTCTCTACTGCAACAGAGCCGATGGTTGCTCTCGACTGGTTGCGTTCAGTGAATAAGGATCTGGTAAACGTTGGATGCACAGATGCTGAGAAGGTGAGATTTGCTGCTCACCTACTGGAGGGACCAGCTGCATCTTGGTGGGATACTTTCCAGATCACCCACCTGCTGGACACTGTGACTTGGGCAATGTTTGAGGAAGGTTTCAAGACCAACCACGTTTCTTCAGGAGTTCTGAGCCTGAAGAGGAAGGAATTTCGCAACTTGCGCCAAACCAACCGCACCGTGGCTGAATATATTGACGAGTTCAACAACCTGTCGCGATATGCCCCTGAGGATGTTGACACTGATGCCAAAAGGAGAGAGAGGTTCCTGGATGGCCTCAGTGATGAGCTTTCGGTGCAGCTACTAGTGGTTTATTGCCCCACTTTCCAGGAGCTTATGGACAAGGCCAGAATCCTAGAGGGAAAGCATAAGCAGGTGGAAAACCGCAAGAGAAAGAACAACAACCACCACTCTGGCTCTCACCACAAGTCTCGCACTTCTTATGATGGATACTCCAAGCATGGGGGAAGTGACCATGGGCGCCATAGAAGCCATGACCGCCACAGCCATGGAAGCGATGGACATCGCCATGAGAGCCACAAGAGCAACCGCCACAGCCACAAGGGAGGACACACTCACCATTCTGGAGGACACAATGGACATGACCGCAACCGTGAAAGCAACTTTGTGAAGAAGGACCTGAGTGAGGTGACATGCTTCAAGTGCGGCCAGAAAGGACATTATGCAGATAACTGTCCGGAGAAGAAGGGACTGAAGCCAGGCAACAACCAGAAGGCCACAGTGAACCACATGAATGTGGAGGAGATCCCAGATGAGCCTGATATTGTGGTTGGTAAGTTTCCAATCAACACTCACCCTGCACTTATACTTTTCGATACTGGTGCATCGCATTCATTCATATCAAGGGCATTTGTGGATAAGTATAAGCTACCCATGGAGTCTCTAAACGGGTCGATTAGAGTAAGCTCACCTGGAGGGGATATGATAGCTAGCGCGGGATGCCGCGATTTATCTGTGAGGATTGGAGCACACAATTTTATTGCACATCTGGTAGTATTGGAGTCACAAGGTTTAGATGTAATATTGGGCATGGATTGGATGTCTATGCATGGGGGACACATAGATTGTGCACAGCGAGCGGTTTCACTCAAAACCCCGGATGGTAAGAGAATTAGGTTCAAGTCGTCGGTGCAACCGGGAAGGTGTAAGATGAATTCTCTTAAGGGGGTTAGCATGGATACTGTGCCTATGATAAAGGAGTACCACGCCGTGTTTCCGGAAGAGCTGCCAGGGATGCCACCTGACAGGGATGTGGAGTTTCTCATTGATGTGATGCCGGGAACATGACCTATAACAAAGAGACCATATAAGATGGATGTGGATGAGCTAAAGGAATTAAAGAAACAGCTAAAGGAGCAGTTGGACAAGGGGTTTATTCAGCCTAGTTCGTCGTCATGGGGTGCACCTGTTCTATTTGTGGAGAAGAAGGATAGCAGCAAGAGGTTAGTGGTGGACTATCGCTCGCTGAATGAAGTGACCATCAAGAACAAATACCCCCTGCCGAACATAAATGATTGGTTTGATCAACTGGAAGGAGCAAAGGTGTTTAGCAAAATTGATCTTCGATCGGGCTATTTCCAATTGAAGATCCGGGAGGAGGACATACCAAAAACTGCTTTCACCACCAGGTATGGTTTATATGAGTATACGGTTATGTCTTTTGGACTAACGAATGCTCCAGCATATTTCATGACCATGATGAACAAGGTATTTATGGAGTACTTGGACAAGTTCGTGGTTGTGTTCATCGATGACATACTGATATATTCCAAGGATGATGTTGAACATGAGAGACATCTGCGACTGATTATGGAGAAGCTGAGGGAGCACAAGCTGTATGCCAAATTCAGCAAGTGTGAATTCTGGCTTAACACTGTTGGGTTTCTTGGACACTTGGTGTCAGGATAAGGAGTCGCTGTTGATCCAAGCAAAGTGACGGCAGTAACTGAGTGGGAAGCGCCCAGGAATGTGGGCGATATTCGGAGCTTTTTGGGACTTGCTGGATATTACAGGAGGTTCATAGAAAATTTCTCCAAGATTGCTAAGCCGATGACGGAACTTTTGAAAAAGGAGAAGAAGTTTGAGTGGACAGATGCGTGTGAAGCCAGCTTTCAGGAACCGAAGAGTCGACTAGTGACCGCACATGTTCTGTGTTTACCTGATCTTCAGAAGGATTTCCAAGTGTACTGTGATGCTTCTCGACAGGGACTTGGAAGTGTGCTGATGCAAGATGGGAGAGTGGTGTCATATGCCTCACGACAACTTAAACACTATGAGAGGAATTAAACCACCGATGACTTGGAATTAGCATCGGTTGTGCATGTGCTCAAGGTATGGAGGCACTACCTAATGGGAAAACACTGCTTTGTGTACACCGACCACAAGAGCCTGAAGTACATATCTACACAGAAGGAACTGAACATGAGGCAAAGGAGATGGTTGGAACTTATCAGATTATGATATGAATTTGCAATACCACCCAGGAAAAGCCAATGTAGTAGCGGATGCTCTAAGCCGGAAGGTCTATGCCAATGGATTGACTGTTGGGGAATTGCCCGAGGATTTGTGCAAGCAATTCAAGGAACTTAGACTGGAGGTAGTGTCAGAAGGATATTTGGCAGCAATGGAAGTCCAACCAACGCTACAGGACAAGATCAGGAAGGCTCAAGTAGGACACAAGGAGATAGAGGAGACAAAAGAAAAGATGAAGGAGGATCGAGCAAAAGAATTCCGCGAGGATGAGCAAGGAACCTTGTGGTATGGAGATAGTTTGTGCGTTCCCAACGATCCGAAGATAAGGAAGTTGATTCTGCAGGAAGCTCATGACTCGCTGTATTCCATACATCCGGGCAATACAAAGATGTATATGGATCTAAAGGACAGATTTTGGTGGAACAACATGAAGGGAGACATCGCCGAGCATATTGCCTTATGTGATGTATGCAGCCGAGTGAAGGCGGAACGCCAGAAGCCAGCAGGATTGCTACAGTCATTGCCCGTGCTGGATTGGAAGTGGGATATAGTGGGAATGGATTTTATCACAGGATTGCCCAGGACCAGGTCGGGATACGACTCTATTTGGGTAGTGGTCGACCATTTGACCAAGGTATCCCACTTTATACCGGTGAAGACAACCTACACGAGTGCAAGGTTGGACAAGATTTATATGGACAGAATTGTGTGCCTACATGGAGTTCCCAAGAGCATTGTATCAGATAGAGGCACCCAATTTACATCGCACTTTTGGCGCCAGCTGCACGAGTCATTGGGAACTAGGTTGGAGTTTAGTATATCGTTCCACCCTTAGACTAATGGACAGACCGAGAGGGTAAATCAGATTTTGGAGGATATGTTGAGATCTTGCGCCTTGGCTCATTGTAGCACCCCGGGTAAAACCACTACTATAAATCGCATGTCTTTATCTCTGTGCATCATCATGCATATTATTTTTTCTTAAAACTATGTTGCAAAAGACTATGTTGTTTTCTAAACTAGCCCTCCTTCAATTTCAAACCAAACCTCGGTCCGAATCTTTTATTTGTCTAAAAACAATTTACAAAAGTGTTTTTAAAAATAAAATAAAATAAATAATTTTGTGGGGAGGCAGCCAGATGACTAGGCCCAAGGCCTAGTCAAAGGCTACCTACAACCCACCTACAAACCCTAACCCTAATACCTAGACCAACCCCTACTTCCAACCACCCCTGTCGCCGCCGCCACACCACAGGTTCCACCCAGCCGCAATCCCTGCTTCCTCTTGTCCATTCCTCATCTATTTTGCTATCTGCCCGCTGGACCCACCCTGCTGGCCCACTCCGCGTGACACCGCTCATCCCTCTCCTCTCGCAGACCACAATCCCCTCCCGTACCCAACCTCCTCCCCCGATGCTTCTCTCCCTTCTCCCGCAAGCAGAGACCGCCGCGTCCTCCCGCGGATGCTGCCTACCCCGTCGCTTCAGGCCACCAGAGGGCTTCTCCACCCCTCACCGCCGCCTCTTCCGCTTGGGCCCGGCACCGCACGTTACCCTCGAGCCCTCCTCCTCTGCTCCCCGTCGTCCTCGCCCCTGGGCCCCCACGCCACAGCATCCTGCAGCGCCACCGGTGCCCTCCCTGGCGCCCGGACCGCCCTCTGCACTGTCTCCCCGAGCACCCCCTCTCCTCGTGCCCGCTGGAGGCCATCGTCGACCGCCCTCTGCGTTCCCTGCATCCCCTCGGTGGCTCGCCCCCGCCAAGCTCTGCCAGGAGCTCGCCGCGTCCTCCCGCTCTCCTCGCGCCTTGCCTGCATCGCCGCTGAGGCCGCCCGAGCCGCCGCCGGCCTGCAGCCGCTCTCCTGGACTCCTCCTCGCCCACGTGCAGGAGCTCCTCTGCCGTCGCCTCATGTTGTCCTCGTGCCCTGCCTTCCACACGCGTGGTGCTGAAGGGAATATGCCCTGAGAGGCAATAATAAAGTGTTTATTATGTGTATTCCAAGTATATGATAGATGTTTATCTTGCATGCTATAATTGTATTAATACGGAAACGTTAATACATGTGTGTTTAATAAACAAACAGAAAGTTCCTAGTTATGCCTCTCTCATAAACTAGCTCGTTGATTAACAAGATGATCAAGGTTTCCTGATCATGGACATTGGATGTTGTTAATAACGGGATCACAACATTAGTGTAATGGTGTGATGAACATTCATCCGAAGTATAGCATTACGATCAAAGTCATTGAGTTTATATTGCTATAACAACTTACGAAGTGATCCTAATCCTTAGACCATGAGATCATGTCAATCACTAACACCGGAAGAGTTTCTTGATAACATCAAACGTCACACCGTAACAGGGTGATTATAAAGATGGATTCAGAACTAATAAAGTGTTATGTTGAGGCTCATGGACCGAGAGTGGAATTTGTTCATCCCGATGACGGATAGATATACTCTGGGCCCTCTCGGTGATATCACATTGATTATCTTGCAAGCAAGTGATTTGATCACTAGAATGTTATATCACATGAACGAGAAAAGAGTGCATGTCGGTAACGAGATCAAACTAGGTATGGAGATACCAATGATCGAATCTCGGACATGTAATATATCATGAAACAAAGGGATTAAGATACTAGCGTAAAAGGTTCCGACGATCACAAGAAAGTCATCGTTGAATGTGTGGGAGTCAGTATGGGTCTCCAGATCCCACTTCTGATTATTGATCCGAGAGGGGTCTCGATCATGTCCGCATTATTCACGAACCGTAGGGTGACACACTTAAGAGACACCGACATCCAATTGGAGCAAATGTTTCATGCCGAAAGAATGAACAAGCGCAAGAATTTAATTCACTAGATACCGAAACAGGTTTTCGGGTGAAATAGCATAAAGTGGTTATGCATGTGAAATAGAATTCTAGCAAGGGGTTATTTGTGAATGTTTGTCATTAAAGTAATTGACAAAATTCTGAATAAAATAAAATAGTTTTATTTAATGAGAGTTTGCATTAAATTTGGTGGAAATTTAATGGGAATTTGAGTGGACTTTTGAGTGGAGGGAATTTAAAGGAGATTTGTGAGTGGAGTGTCCACCCACATGAAGAGGGGAGGGCAAGGGGGCAGCCCCCATGCGCCGGCCACCCCCTTGGGGTTCCCCCCTCCGCCTATAAAAGGAGCCCCCCTCCTCACTTGTCTCTCACACCTCCTCGTGAAGAATCTCTCTCCCCCTCTAGAATTTATCCCCCATGGTCTTGGACTAGCGAGATACATGTTCCCGGTGGCTATTCAGCAAGAAAGAGTTGTGCTTCCGTTGCATCGCTGGAGCGAGGAGGTGGAGGTTGCTCGGTGCCTCGAACGTGTGTGCGAGCACGGATGCGCTGCTGATTTGCGGCGCTAGGACTTCCTCTCGATCTTGAGATCGACAAGAGATCGTCTACATCAACCACGAGTTGAACTCGTTAAGCTTTGTCGGTCTTCAAGGGTATGTTCTCTACGGATATACATCCGCCCGTTGTTTGTATCTAGTAGATAGATCTTGGTATATAGTTCACATCGTAGGAAATTTTTTGTTTTCTATGCTGCGAACCCTACAGGTGCCCGCTGTCCCTATTCCTACAATGGCTCGGTTGCCCACTCCATTTTGGTTGGTGGTAAGTTGATGGACGTGGTGTGCTGATGGTAGATGTTGTGCTGATGTGCCAGCCCGGTGGTTCCTCCAATTCGTTTGATAAGATGGTGTTGTTGTTTGTGATGACCCCATTTGATGTTGCTGCACGAGACCCTTCCGGGCGTCAAAGATCTTCCTCGCCGACGAGACCGGATTGATGCCGACGAGGGATGCCATGGTGCCACTCAAGAACCCTTCCCGAACTCGCAACCCTCGGTACACCAAGATCGCTTCCCGGACGCCATGAACGTCTACCCGGAGCCAATGTCCGAGACCCCGAAACCCGTACCATCCCGAGCCTCCAAGATCGTCGAACCAAGATGTGTGACCCCTCTACCGAGCCCCATATTTTTATAATATGATATTTGATTTGTTGCATGTAAATTGTTCATTATCGCATACATAATCATATGTTTAGGGGCTTTGGCCAATTCACCTCATGATTAAATATGGAGGCCATATGCGGGCGATTCTAGTCCAATATGGGCCCCATTTAAATTTGTATAGCGAACCGGTGTCATATTTTGCTTTCTTAATACAACATTTAAATTGCGGGTTATCTAAACAACATGAACCATCTAATTAATTGTCGGGACCCCGGTTCCGCTTAATATTGAATAATTGCATCGCATCTTTGCCATGTCATACATCATACATGCATCATGCCCGATCTTCTGCCGTAGTATTAAATAGTGCATCCGATGTTTCTTCTAGTGCTTTGCTTCTTCACGGATTAGGCCGATGAGTTGATGCGAGTGTCGACCCGATCTCTGGTGTACCTTCAGCAAGGTTTTCAAGCGAGCATTCTCCCCCTTACTACCTATCTTACTTTTATAGTCTTTATTTCCTCCTGTTGATCTATTGCTATCTGTGATACGATGCTCTAGTTTTCGTACCCGTGATATCCCTTGGAGCCATTAAATTGCCTTGTACACATCCTATTACCTGTTGTTTGGTAGATAGTCAGCCTTGCGAGTCGTAGTTGCTTGCGCAGGTGTTGCGTCGCGCCGTCGATGTTTCACAGTTGTTGGAGTAATGCCTTATATTTAATGTTGGAGATGATTAAAACTTTAATTACCGTTTAATAACTAAAACTGAAGTAGGTAAATAATGCAGAGGCACAGGTGGGCAATAGATGTTATTTGGTTTTTAACCGTCCACTTGTGTCCCGTAGGACCCCGAGTACTTGATACCTGTTCTTTGAATATTCACACTATCCGCATGTGGGACCATGAATCCCCCTAGCGAGAGCTTGAGTCATATTTATTTCTTGGGGCCACAAAGTAGTTTGGGGCTTTATTACTATCCTGTACTTATGCCACGCTTTACTGCTTTATTTACGATTGCGCGTGGAGCGCCTGTACTGTTTAGGTAAGCGGAGTGTTTTCGCGGTATCGACAAGCCCAATCACACTTTCGGGTTCCCAGTCATTTACAGCCATTGACGCAAACCTCTGGGTCCGTTCCGGAGCCGACCAACTTCGTCGCGGGTAGCTTGGTGGGGTGGCCCCCTGAAATTTATATGAATCTTGCAATTGCTCTGTCGTGATGCCTCGTTGGGTTTTAATTTGGTTTTTCTTGAGGTTGATCGTGCGTGTGTTGCTATTTGTGCCCCCTGCAGGGTAAAACTTTCTGAAAGCCGTGTCCGCGGTTATGGACGATTTGGAGCACAGTATCTCGATCATAGACAACTATAACTAAAGTAGTGCTATAAATTTAACTTTATAATGACTAGTAATCAGCTTCACTATAATGGAATGGCTAAATAAAAGTGCCAACAATTGCTGGTTTGGGTTGTCACCTGTTACCATTGTATCTGACTAGTAAGTATTGCAACTACAACAGAATGGCTAAATAAAAGTACCAACAACTGCTGGGTTTTGGGATGCCTCATGCTATATGTATCTGACTAGTAAGTACTACAACTATAACGGAATGGTTAACTAAAACTGCCCACTGCTTATTATATCAGGATGACTCATGCTATCTATATCTGACTAGTAATTGTTTCAACTATAACGAAATGAATAAAACTGCCAACTGTGTGAGTTCCTCGGTTGACTTTCTCGGTTGGTATCGAGGGGGAATACCAGGATGGGTATGTTTGGTGTTAGTATCAGGTTGGATCCGAATAGGTCTTTCTTATCCCTATCTGATAGCCTCCAGATGTATTGAGTCTCTATAGGTTGTTTAGTGCATGCTGCGCTGCCGCTTCAGTCCACCATACCTATGTAGGCGAGGACCGCCGAATTCTAGTCTCGCCGTGTACTGGCCTCAGTACTGACCGCTCTCTTTTTCCTTTTCCCTTTGTCGGCACCCCTTTTGTTTAAGAAGGTTTTGAGATCGACGTCGTTAGCAGGGTTACCCTTCCGGCTTGGCCTGGGCAGGGTTATGGACGCCACTGGTTATTCTCCAGGGCTCTTAGCCCCATTTGCATCTTGTCTGTAGTCGGACGCTGTATCATTTTCAAGTTGATTTGGATCTTGTATTGTATATCTGTATTCTTGACTCATGGATTCGTTGTTGTATATATCTGTTCTATGGGTTCCATCGTGGACTATTGTGTAATGTTATTACTTCGTTTTCCACCCACACGAAAGTGCCTGGTGGGCACCTTTGAATCGTTTCTATGCGGGTTTGGCGGGAATCGCTGAAACTTGCATAGGGCCGATTCTGAGGGTGTTACAGAGTGGTATCAGAGCTCAGCAGTTGCGATACCCCACTGGTCCAGCCTGTAGGATAACCTAGCTAATGGCCGATGTAGAGTGTCAAAACTATTTTGCAAAATCGGTTGGATAGATCTTATTAGGTCTGCTTTTACTCCTTACCCCTCTGCTATTCCCCTCTCGCCTCTACGTGATTTTAATCTGCTCTCTTCTCTTTTCTTCGAGTCCAGGAATTCTCGTGGTTGGGTTTTCGTCGTACCTTTCGGATTTCGCTTCCTCCTTGTAACGGTGTTTCTACATCCAGTCTTCATGCTATCTAAGGAGTTTTCCTCTGTTGTACCTTTCAGTGGACCAAAATTCACTAAAAAATTTCTTTATATCTTCCGGTGTTTTCCAACACGACGACATCATCTGCAATCCGATCCGATGGAGAGCCCGCATCACCCTTTTGTATCTGAAGATTTCCGAACCTCACTTGTCGAGATCATCAGTCTAAAATCCGAAAGTTGGTTGCATAATCCGTCTGTTCGTGTACATAGTAATGCTTTGAGTGCGGGATGGAGTCGTGACCATACCACTACTCTTATAATTCGCTTTTGTACCTTGAATGGCGGATCAAGAAATTTTACTCCTTCCACAGAAGTTAGAGGTGGCCTTATTTTTGAGACCTCGACCTTCATCTTTGTTTATACGGAATGTTCTCTTGACGAATGGGAGCATCGATCCTTGTTGGTGGCATCACCGATTTCAAGACGAAGAAAGAATCATTGTTAGTGGTGTCGTAAGGATCTACACGAAGCGAGAAGTTTCGGAGCGTCAGCCTTCTTCCAAGTACCATGAGGCGGATCTCGAGGGCGAGATCCATTGTTAGTGGTGTCGAATTGTAGCACCCCGGGTAAAACCACTACTATAAATCGCATGTCTTTATCTCTGTGCATCATCATGACATCATCATGCATATTATTTTTGCTTAAAACTATGTTGCAAAAGACTATGTTGTTTTCTAAACTAGCCCTCCTTCAATTTCAAACCAAACCCTCGGTCCGAATCTTTTATTTGTCTAAAAACAATTTACAAAAGTGTTTTTAAAAATAAAATAAAATAAATAATTTTGTGGGGAGGCAGCCAGATGACTAGGCCCAAGGCCCAGTCAAAGGCTACCTACAACCCACCTACAAACCCTAACCCTAATACCTAGACCAACCCCTACTTCCAACCACCCCTATCGCCATCGCCATACCACAGCTTCCACCCAGCCGCAATCCATGCTTCCTCTTGTCCGTTCCTCATCTGTTTTGCTCTCTGCCCGCTGGCCCCACCCTGCTGGCCCACTCCGCGTGACCCTGCTCATCCCTCTCCTCTCGCAGACCACAATCCCCTCCCGTACCCAACCTCCTCCCCCGATGCTTCTCTCCCTTCTCCCGCAAGCAGAGACCGCCGCGTCCTCCCACAGATGCTGCCTACCCCGTCGCTTCAGGCCACCAGAGGGCTTCTCCACCCCTCACCGCCGCCTCTGCCGCTTGGGCCCGGCACCGCACATTACCCTCGAGCCCACCTCCTCTGCTCCCCGTCGTCCTCGCCCCTGGGCCCCCACGCCGCAGCACCCTGCAGCGCCACTGGTACCCTCCCTGGCGCCCGGACCGCCCTCTACACCGTATCCCCGAACACCCCCTCTTCCCGTGCCCGCTGGAGGCCATCGTCGACCTCCCTCTGCGTTCCCTGCGTCCCCTCGGCAGCTCGCCCCCGCCAAGCTCTGCCAGGAGCTCGCCGCGTCCTCCCGTTCTCCTCGCGCCTGGCCCGCATCGCCGCTGAGGCTGCCCAAGCCGCCGCCGGCCTGCAGCCGCTCTCCTGGACTCCTCCTCGCCCACGTGCAGGAGCTCCTCTGCCGCCGCCTCATGTCGTCCTCGTGCCCTGCCTTCCACACGCGTGGTGCCCGCTGCCCTAGTTCCTACAATGGCTCGGTTTCCCACTCCGTCTTGGTTGGTGGTAAGTTGATGGACGTGGTGTGCTGATGGTAGATGTTGTGCTGATGTGCCAGCCTAGTGGTTCCTCCAATTCGGTTGATAAGATGGTGTTGTTGTTTGTGATGACGCCATTTGATGTTGCTGCACGAGACCCTTCCGGGCGTCAAAGATCTTCCTCTCCGACGAGACCGGATTGATGCCGACGAGGGATGCCACGGTGCCACTCAAGAACCCTTCCCGAACTCGCAACCCTCGGTACACCAAGATCGCTTCCCGGATGCCATGACCGTCTACCCGGACGCCATGACCGTCTACCCGGAGCCAATGTCCGAGACCCCGAAACCCGTACCATCCCGAGCCTCCAAGATCGTCGAACCAAGATGTGTGACCCCTCTACCGAGCCCCATATTTTTATAATATGATATTTGATTTGTTGCATGTAAATTGTTCATTATCGCATACATAATCATATGTTTAGGGGCTTTGGCCAATTCACCTCATGATTAAATATGGAGGCCATATGCGGGCGATTCTAGTCCAATATGGGCCCCATTTAAATTTGTATAGCGAACCGGTGTCATATTTTGCTTTCTTAATACAACATTTAAATTGCGGGTTATCTAAACAACATGAACCGTCTAATTAATTGTCGAGACCCCGGTTCTGCTTAATATTGAATAATTGCATCGCATCTTTGCCATGTCATACATCATACATGCATCATGCCCGATCTTCTGCCGTAGTATTAAATAGTGCATCCGGTGTTTCTTCTAGTGCTTTGCTTCTTCACGGATTAGGCCGATGAGTTGATGCGAGTGTCGACCCGATCTCTGGTGTACCTTCAGCAAGGTTTTCAGGCGAGCATTCTCCCCCTTTCTACCTATCTTACTTTTATAGTCTTTATTTCCTCCTGTTGATCTATTGCTATCTGTGATGCGATGCTCTAGTTTTCGTACCCGTGATATCCCTTGGAGCCATTAAATTGCCTTGGACACATCCTATTACCTGTTGTTTGGTAGATAGTCAGCCTTGCGAGTCGTAGTTGCTTGCGCAGGTGTTGCGTCACGCCGTCGATGTTTCACAGTTGTTGGAGTAATTCCTTATATTTAATGTTGGAGATGATTATAAATTTAATTACCGTTTAATAACTAAAATTGAAGTAGGTAAATAATGCAGAGGCACAGGTGGGCAATAGATGTTATTTGGTTTTTAACCGTCCACTTGTGTCCCGTAGGACCCCGAGTACTTGATACCTGTTCTTTGAATATTCGCACTATCCGCATGTGGGACCATGAATCCCCCTAGCCAGAGATTGAGTCATATTTATTTCTTGGGGCCACAAAGTAGTTTGGGGCTTTATTACTATCCTGTACTTATGCCATGCTTTACTGCTTTATTTACGATTGCTCGTGGAGCGCCTGTACTGTTTAGATAAGCGGAGTGTTTTCGCGGTATCGACAAGCCCACGGCGGCCTTTTTGGAAGGCATGATGAGGAAGGAATTCCCATGGAGTTAACCTTTGAGGAAAGGGATTCTACCAAGCGCCGCAGGACCCAATATCAAGACTTGGAGTGCCACATCCACAATCTTGAAAAAGGTAGCTTCCTCGAGATGCTAAGGAACGATGAGCTATGTGCTCTCATCAAGGAGAAGGAGGAAATAATCAAGCAGCAGGAGGAGGCAATGAAGGCCCAAGAGTTGAAGTTCCAGGACCAGGAGAAGAAGTTCGCTAACCAAGAGAAGAGGGTGATAAATAAAAACAAGAGGGTTAGGAAACTCAAACAGAAAATCGAGGGAACTGAAGTACAGACCCAGGGCCTTTGCAAGATAATCAATGTTGCGCGTGCTTCCAAAAGAGACTTGGAAAAACAACTTGAAGCCGCAAAGAAGTCAAGCCTAGTGGAGGAACTGCAGGGCGAGAAGGAGGGACTTTAGGAGCAGCTATAATCCACTACCAAGAAACTGCAAGATGAAATAAAGGACCTCCAAGAGAAGCTTGAAGCCACCACAAAGGAGATGGAGTTGTACAAGTCGACCCTAGAGCAGGAGGGTTACTCGTTCGAAGACAAGGAAGAGGAAGGCGTGGAAGATGTGTAGTAGTTGGACCACCTTTAAATTTTATAGTGGAACGTTATTCGCGATTGTAATAAATACCAAGATCTGTTTGGTTTAGTTAAACTTGGTTGAGTTATGTGTTATACTTGTGCTGCTTATGCTTTGTGTGCCTTGTGTGCTTGGCGTGTTTTCATAAGGGTAGGATCTTACTACCTAGTCTATCTTCCTATTCCTTAACTTGTTTCTTAAACCCCACAGATGCCGCCAAGACGTGTGAACCCTGAAATTCCTCCAGAGATCGCACAACTTTTGGCTACTCAGAACCAGCTGATCCAACTGCTCACTCAGAACATGCAAAACAACAACAACGCGCCACCTCCGCCACCACCTCAACAGGATCGCTTGACTCGGTTTTTGAGGTTGAACCCACCTACTTTCACTAGCAGCGTTGAAACAATCATTGCAGATGACTGGCTCTGCACAATTAACAAGAAGTTAGACACAGTGCAAGCTATCGGAGCCGACAGGGTGCATTATGCCGCGCACCAGCTTGACGGATCTGTTGCAGAATGGTGGGATAACTATCAAGTCACCCATCCAGACATTGCGCGATCACTTGGAACCAGTTCGAGACAGCTTTCCGCACTCATCACGTGGCTGCTAGCGTCATGACTCTAAAAAGGCGCGAGTTTCACGACTTGCACCAGCTGCACCATTCTGTCACCGAGTATGGTGAGCTTTTTAACAAGCTAGCCCATTATGCACCCGATGATGTTTCCACTGATGCCAAGAGGCAGGAGGAATTCTTAAGATGAATCAATGATGAGATATCTATTCAGCTTGTGGCTCAGAGGTTTGACAACTTTCAGGAACTTTTGGACAGGGCCATTGTGGTTGAATCCAAAAGGAAGAGCATAGAGAACCGCAAAATGAAGTCCAACCCTCACAAGCACTCTGTTTCATATCAAAAGCAGCGCACTT
Source organism: Avena sativa (assembly GCA_916181665.1). Taxonomy (NCBI): domain Eukaryota; kingdom Viridiplantae; phylum Streptophyta; class Magnoliopsida; order Poales; family Poaceae; genus Avena; species Avena sativa. The sequence continues at coordinate 144,550,380 of OV702283.1, read as the reverse complement.
CATCACCACCACCTTATAACAATAATGGCCACAACCATAATGGTCATCACCATGGCGGTCACAAACACAATGGGCATAAACACTGCAATGGAAATGGCAGCAATGGAAACGATCTTAGCGAGGCTTTAAGTGCAACAAGACAGGGCACTATGCAACCACTTGCCCCGAGAATAAGAATGGCAATGGCAATGGAAATGGGAATGGCAATGGACACAACCATGGTAATGGCAACGGAAAGAAGCCAAATCCGTTTTTCAAAGCCACGGCGAATCATGTCTCTATGGAAGATGCTTGTGATGCACCGGACTCCATGATTGGTAAGTTCAAGCTCAATTCCATTCACGCAGTTGTTCTTTTTGATATCGGTGCATCGCACTCATTTATATCAAGGGTATTTGTGGATAGAGGCAAGATGCCTACGGAGACTATAAATTCTCCCCTAAGGGTAAGCTCTCCTGGAGGAGAAATAGTGGAAAACTCCGGTTGCCGGGGGTTAGAACTAAGGATTGGGACACACATCTTTCCCACAGGTCTAGTAGTTCTGGAGTCACAAGGATTAGACATAATCTTAGGCATGAATTGGATGACCGAATATGAGGGAGTCATAGATTGTGCCAAAAGGACTGTCACGCTCACAACACCGGAAGGGAAAAGAATTCGTATCAAGTCAAATTTCGCACTTAAGGAAGTTATGGTGAACTCTCTTAAGGGGGTTAGCTTGGAGGATATACCCATTGTGAATGAATATCCAGATGTATTTCCGAAGGAATTACCAGGGATGCCTCCCGACCGTGATATAGAGTTTCTCATTGACTTGATGCCAGGCATAGGGCCGATAGCCAAGAGACCATACAATATGGATGTGGACGAGTTGAAGGAGCTCAAGAAATAGCTTAGGGAGCAATTGGACAAGGGATTCATCCAACCCAGCGCGTGTAACACCCTCAGAATCGGCCCTATGCAAGTTTCAGCGCTTCCCGCCAAACCCGCATAGAAACGATTCAAAGGTGCCCACCAGGCACTTGCGTGCGGGTGGAAAACGAAGTAATAACATTACGCAACATTCCTCGATGGGACCCACAGAACAGATAAATATACAACACGACTCCATGAGTCAAGAATACAGATATATTATACAAAGATCCAAATCACCTTGAAAATGGTAGAGCGTCCGACTACGGACAAGATGCAAATGGGGCTAAGAGCCCTGAAGAATAACCAATGGCGTCCATAACCCTGCCCAGGCCAAGCCGGAAGGGTAACCCTGCTAACGACGTCGATCTCAAAACCTGCTTAACAAAAGGGGTGCCGACAAAGGGCAAAGGAAAAAGAGGAGCGTCAGTACTGAGGCCAGTACACGGCGAGACTAGAATTCGGCGGTCCTCGCCTACATAGGTATGGTGGACTGAAGCGGCAGCGGCAGCGTGCACTAAACAACCTATAGAGACTCGATACAACTGTCGGCTATCAGAGAGGGATAAGAAAGACCTATTCGGACCCAACCTGAATCTTACACCAAACAAACCCATCCTGGTATTTGTCCCTCGAGACCAAACGAGGAAGTCAACCGAGGAACTCACACCGTTGGCAGTTTTATTTATTCAGTTATCGTTGCAGCAATTACTAGTCATTATACAGATAGTCATCCTGATAAAATAAGCAGTGGGCACTTTTATTTACCCATTCCATGGTAGTTGCAACACTTACTAGTCAGATACAATTAGCATGAGATAACCCAAAACCCAGCAGTTGTTGGTACTTTTATTTAGCCATTCCGTTGTAGTTGCAATACTTACTAGTCAGGTACAATGGTAGCAAGCGTCAACCCGAACAAGCAATTGTTGGCAATTTTATTTAGCCATTCCATTATAGTGAAGCTGATTACTAGTCATTATAAAGTCAAATTTATAGCACTAGTTTAGTTATAGTTGTCTATGATCGAGATACTGTGCTCCAAGTCGTCCATAACCGCGGACACGGCTTTCAGAAAGTTTTACCCTGCAGGGGTGCACAAATAGCAACACACACTCGATCAACCTCGGAAAAACCAAATCAAAACCCAACGAGGCTTTCACGACAAAGCAATCACAGGATTCAGAAATATTTCAGGGGGCCACCCCATTGAGTACACCCGCAACAAAGTTAGCTGACTCCGAGACGGACTCAAGGTTTGCGTCAATGGCTGTAAACGACTGGGAACCCAAAACTGGGCTTGTCGATACCGCGAAAACACTCCGCTTACCTAAACAGTATAGGTGCTCCTCGCACAAACGTAAATAAAGCAGTAAAACATGGCATAAGTACAGGATAGTAAATAAAACCTCAAACTAGTTTGTGGCCCCAAGAAATAAGAATGAATCAAGCTCTGGCTCAGGGGGGTCCCATAATCCTCCCGGATGTGGATAGCGCGAATATTCAAGGAACATGTATCAAGTACTCGGGGTCCTACGGGACACAAGTGGACGGTTAACAACCAAATAACATCTATTGCCCACCTGTGCCTCTGCTTACCTACTTCAATTTTAGTTGTTAAACAGTAAGTAAAGTAAACAATAATGAAAGCCATGATCATCTCCAACCTTAAACATGCGGCAACACTCCAACAACTGTGGTACTGGACGACACGCAACAACACTTGAGCAAGCGACTACGACGCGCAAGTCCAACTATCTACCAAACAACAGGTAATAGGATGTGTCCAAGGCAATATAAGGCTGCAAGGGATATCACGGGTACGAAAACTAGAGCATCGCAACACAGATAGCAATAGATCAACAGGAGGGAATAAATACTATAAAAGTAAGATAGGTAGAAAGGGGGAGATGCTCGCCTGAAAAACATTGCCGAAAGTTCATCCGAAGAACGGGCCGACACTCGCATCAACTCAACGTCCCAATCCGCGAAGAAGCAAAACACTAGAAGAAACACCGGATGCACTATTTAATACTACGACAGAAGATCGGGCATGATGCATGTATGATGCATGGCATGGAAAAGGTGCAATGCAATTAGGTCATATTAAGCGGAACCGGGGGTCCCGACAATTAAATATATGGTTCTAGTTGTTTAGCTACCCCACAATTTAAATGTTGTCTTAAAATGGCAAAAGATAACACCGGTTCGCTACACAAATTTAAATGGGACCAATATAAGACTAGATTTGTCCGCATATGGGCCCCATATTTAATTATGAGGTGAATCGGCATAAGGCCCCAAACCCACACATGTATGCAAGTATGACAATTTAATATGCAACAAGTATATATCATTTAATAAAATAAGGTCTCGGGTTCGGGTTCACACATTAGGGTTCGACGATCTTGGGGTTCCGGGGTTCGGGGTTCGGTCTCAGGGTTCAGGGTTCGACGGGATCGGTCTTCAAATAACAGAGTAGATCTTGGCGTTCCGCGAAGAAGGACTTGGCGTATCCGTGATCTCGACGAGCTTGGCGTCCTTGTCAGAGTTCTCGGGTGACGATGTCGGTCTTGGTTTCCTCGATGGAGAACTCGGTGTATCCGTGTCGTGGTTCTTGTCGGGGTTCTCGGCTTCGGGCGCCGGGATCGGTCTTGGCGTTCGGGAAGGGGTACTTGTCACACCGGGGTTCGGTCTTCGGGGTTTGGACTCTGGTCGAAGTTCTTGGCGTTCCCAGACGAAGATCTTGGTGTGCCATCTCGATCACCTGTGGCCGGCATCGGGTTGGTCTTGTCCGTGAGGAGATCTTGGCGACGGGATCGAAGACTCCGGGAAGGAGATCTTGGAGCGACGCCGGGTTCGGTTGTCGATGACGATCATGGGAGGTGTCGGCACCGGGTGGTCTTGATACGAAAAACACACAGGTATAACACAACCTGACGTGCAGCTAGACGAAAAAGAAGGCAGGCTGCCTGGGAGCGACGGTTGGCAAACAACACAAAAAGAAACACGGGCAGAGAATCAATCGCTGCACTCTGAACCAGCAGGGAAAACGGGCTCCGGAGGACGAGGGAGCTGGCCCTGGTCGCGTGCGGGCTCGCAGGGCGCTGCAGACGGAAGGCGGAGGCCCGCTGGCCCGGCGACCGGAGATGAACGCGGTCGAGGAGGACGCGCGGGACGCGCAGCTGCAGGGGAAAGCGGCCACGAGCGCGGCGGCGGACCGAGCGGCGACGGCGCCGTCCTGCTGGGGGGTCGAGGAGGAGCCTCCGAGAGGAAACGCAGCGGCGGCGGCCCGCGCTTGGGGAGACGGTGAGGTCGGGGAAGAGGAAGGCGGGGCCCCGGAGCTACGGAGGGAGACGGTGGCGGGGAAGGGGGCACGAGGCACGCGGCGGCGGGGTGATGGCCGGAGGGGGGTGGAGGCGAGGAGAACCGGGGCACCGGCGGCCACGGTCTGGAGGCGGGGCGACGGCGGCGCGGGGCCAGCGAGGTGCAGAGGAGGCGCGGGACGCGCGGACGAGCGGGGAAGGAGGGCGACCGGCGGGGGCAGAGAGGAGAGAGGCGGGAGGTGGGAGAGGACCAGGGGAGGGGCGGTGGCTTCGGTGCGGGAGCGTGAGGGAGAGGAGGGAGGAGGGAGACGCGGGGAGAGAGGAGGGAGACAGGGTGGGTAGCGGGGCAGGTGAGTGGTGGGCCAGAGGGGGTGGGTCCAGGGCGGTCGGTGAGGGAGAGAGAGAGGGGGTAGGTGGGGCTGTGTGTGTTGGGTGTGGGGCTGTGAGGAGAGGGGGGAAGTGGGGATGAGGTGGCAGCGTGTGATAGGTTGGGGGAAGGGGCAGGGTGACGTGGCGGCCAGCGATTGGAGGGGGTGAGGTGGAGGTAGGGTGGTTAGACTAGGTGTAGGTAGGAAAAGATTTAGGTGGACCGTTTTATTCTGGGGGTGGCCGACTGGGTCGGATCGGCCCGGTTGGCTGCCCCCCTAAAAAAAATAATATAAACTTTTGTTTAATTTAAAATAATTTTGTAAATAATTTTTAGACAAATAAAGGACCCGGAAAAGCCTGGCGCTTTAATTTGAAATCGAGGCGGGGGATATTTAGAAAACCAAACTAGGCTTTTAGAAAATAGGTTTCGACAAACAAATGCATGATGACATGATGATGCTCAAATGCAATGTGGCATGATGACATGAGCATGCGGTCATGGTGATGCAATGCACAAAAACAACGCGGTTTTCTAGTAGTGGTTTTGCGGGATGCCACAATTCGACACCACTAACAATGGATCTCGCCCTCGAGATCCGCCTCATGGTACCGGAAGGAAGGTTGACGATCTGCGTCTTCTCTCTTCGTGTAGATCCTCGCGACACCACTAACAAGAGGTCGTTGTCCGTGATCGTCGAGAGAACACTCCGGGAAACGAAGGCGAAGGTAGAGGTATCAACCAATAAAGCCACCTCTAGCTTCCTTGGACGGAGTAAATTTGCTGGATCCACTGATCCGACGTACAAGAGCGAACGATAAGAGTAGTCGGATGGTGAGCAGTCCATCGCGCACCCAAACCATTACTCTGCACACGAATAGGCGGATTATGCAACCAACTCTCAGAATTAGACTGAAGATCTCGATAAGCGAGGTTCGGAAACAAAGGAGTGATGCAGACTCTGCATCGGATCTGGCGTAGATGATGTCGTCGCGTCGGAAAAACACCGGAAGGCACAAACAAGGAACAAAGAATGGTACCACAGTAGACGGATTCCTCCGACAGCATGAACACCGGATGGTAGAACACCGTTATCAAAGGAGGAAGCGAAACCCTGAAGGTACGACGGAACCCAACCACGAGAAATCCTGGACTCGAAGAGAGAGAAGAGAGCGGATTCAAAACACGTAGAGGTAAGAGGAGAATAGCAGAGGGGTAAGGAGTAAAATCAGACCTAACCGGATCTATCCAACCGATTTTTGCAAACTAGTTTTGACACTCTACTTCGGCCGTTAGCTAGGTTATCCTACAGGCTGGACTTGTGGGGTATCGCAACTGCTGAGCTCTGATACCACTCTGTAACACTCTCAGAATCGGCCCTATGCAAGTTTCAGCGCTTCCCGCCAAACCCGCATAGAAACGATTCAAAGGTGCCCACCAGGCACTTGTGTGCGGGTGGAAAACGAAGTAATAACATTACGCAACAGTCCTCGATGGGACCCATAGAACAGATAAATATACAACACGACTCCATGAGTCAAGAATACAGATATATTATACAAAGATCCAAATCACCTTGAAAATGGTAGAGCGTCCGACTACGGACAAGATGCAAATGGGGCTAAGAGCCCTGAAGAATAACCAATGGCATCCATAACCCTGCCCAGGCCAAGCCGGAAGGGTAACCCTGCTAACGACGTCGATCTCAAAACCTGCTTAACAAAAGGGGTGCCGACAAAGGGCAAAGGAAAAAGAGGAGCATCAGTACTGAGGCCAGTACACGGCGAGACTAGAATTCGGCGGTCCTCGCCTACATAGGTATGGTGGACTGAAGCGGCAGCGGCAGCGTGCACTAAACAACCTATAGAGACTCGATACAACTGTCGGCTATCAGAGAGGGATAAGAAAGACCTATTCGGACCCAACCTGAATCTTACACCAAACAAACCCATCCTGGTATTTCCCCCTCGAGACCAAACGAGGAAGTCAACCGAGGAACTCACACCGTTGGCAGTTTTATTTATTCAGTTATCGTTGCAGCAATTACTAGTCATTATACAGATAGTCATCCTGATAAAATAAGCAGTGGGCACTTTTATTTACCCATTCCATGGTAGTTGCAACACTTACTAGTCAGATACAATTAGCATGAGATAACCCAAAACCCAGCATTTGTTGGTACTTTTATTTAGCCATTCCGTTGTAGTTGCAATACTTACTAGTCAGGTACAATGGTAGCAAGCGTCAACCCGAACAAGCAATTGTTGGCAATTTTATTTAGCCATTCCATTATAGTGAAGCTGATTACTAGTCATTATAAAGTCAAATTTATAGCACTAGTTTAGTTATAGTTGTCTATGATCGAGATACTGTGCTCCAAGTCGTCCATAACCGCGGACACGGCTTTCAGAAAGTTTTACCCTGCAGGGGTGCACAAATAGCAACACACACTCGATCATCCTCGGAAAAACCAAATCAAAACCCAATGAGGCTTTCACGACAAAGCAATCACAGGATTCAGAAATATTTCAGGGGCCACCCCATTGAGTACACCCGCAACGAAGTTAGCTGACTCCGAGACGGACTCAAGGTTTGCGTCAATGGCTGTAAACGACTAGGAACCCAAAACTGGGCTTGTCGATACCGCGAAAACACTCCGCTTACCTAAACAGTACAGGTGCTCCTCGCACAAACGTAAATAAAGCAGTAAAACATGGCATAAGTACAGGATAGTAAATAAAACCTCAAACTAGTTTGTGGCCCCAAGAAATAAGAATGAATCAAGCTCTGGCTCAGGGGGGTCCCATAATCCTCCCGGATGTGGATAGCGCGAATATTCAAGGAACAGGTATCAAGTACTCGGGGTCCTACGGGACACAAGTGGACGGTTAACAACCAAATAACATCTATTGCCCACCTGTGCCTCTGCTTACCTACTTCAATTTTAGTTGTTAAACAGTAAGTAAAGTAAACGATAATGAAAGCCATGATCATCTCCAACCTTAAACATGCGGCAACACTCCAACAACTGTGGTACTGGACGACACGCAACAACACTTGAGCAAGCGACTACGACGCGCAAGTCCAACTATCTACCAAACAACAGGTAATAGGATGTGTCCAAGGCAATATAAGGCTGCAAGGGATATCACGGGTACGAAAACTAGAGCATCGCAACACAGATAGCAATAGATCAACAGGAGGGAATAAATACTATAAAAGTAAGATAGGTAGAAAGGGGGAGATGCTCGCCTGAAAAACATTGCCGAAAGTTCATCCGAAGAACGGGCCGACACTCGCATCAACTCAACGGCCCAATCCGCGAAGAAGCAAAACACTAGAAGAAACACCGGATGCACTATTTAATACCACGACAGAAGATCGGGCATGATGCATGTATGATGCATGGCATGGCAAAGGTGCGATGCAATTAGGTCATATTAAGCGGAACCGGGGGTCCCGACAATTAAATATATGGTTCTAGTTGTTTAGCTACCCCACAATTTAAATGTTGTCTTAACATGGCAAAAGATAGCACCGGTTCGCTACACAAATTTAAATGGGACCAATATAAGACTAGATTTGTCCGCATATGGGCCCCATATTTAATTATGAGGTGAATCGGCATAAGGCCCCAAACCCACACATGTATGCAAGTATGACAATTTAATATGCAACAAGTATATATCATTTAATAAAATAAGGTCTCGGGTTCGGGTTCACACATTAGGGTTCGACGATCTTGGGGTTCCGGGGTTCGGGGTTCGGTCTCAGGGTTCAGGGTTCGACGGGATCGGTCTTCAGATAACAGAGTAGATCTTGGCGTTCCGCGAAGAAGGACTTGGCGTATCCGTGATCTCGACGAGCTTGGCGTCCTTGTCAGAGTTCTCGGGTGACGATGTCGGTCTTGGTTTCCTCGATGGAGAACTCGGTGTATCCGTGTCGTGGTTCTTGTCGGGGTTCTCGGCTTCGGGCGCCGGGATCGGTCTTGGCGTTCGGGAAGGGGTACTTGTCACACCGGGGTTCGGTCTTCGGGGTTTGGACTCTGGTCGAAGTTCTTGGCGTTCCCAGACGAAGATCTTGGTGTGCCATCTCGATCACCTGTGGCCGACATCGGGTTGGTCTTGTCCGTGAGGAGATCTTGGCGACGGGATCGAAGACTCCGGGAAGGAGATCTTGGAGCGACGCCGGGTTCGGTTGTCGATGACGATCATGGGAGGTGTCGGCACCGGGTGGTCTTGATACGAAAAACACACAGGTATAACACAACCTGACGTGCAGCTAGACGAAAAAGAAGGCAGGCTGCCTGGGAGCGACGGTTGGCAAACAACACAAAAAGAAACACGGGCAGAGAATCAATCATTGCACTCTGAACCAGCAGGGAAAACGGGCTCCGGAGGACGAGGGAGCTGGCCCTGGTCGCATGCGGGCTCGTAGGGCGCTGCAGACGGAAGGCGGAGGCCCGCTGGCCCGGCGACCGGAGATGAACACGGTCGAGGAGGACGCGCGGGACGCGCAGCTGCAGGGGAAAGCGGCCACGAGCACGGCGGCGGACCGAGCGGCGACGGCGCCGTCCTGCTGGGGGGTCGAGGAGGAGCCTCCGAGAGGAAACGCAGCGGCGGCGGCCCGTGCTTGGGGAGGCGGCGAGGTCGGGGAAGAGGAAGGCGGGGCCCCGGAGCTGCGGAGGGAGACGGTGGCGGGGAAGGGGGCACGAGGCACGCAGCGGCGGGGTGACGGCCTGAGGAGGGTGGAGGCGAGGAGAACCGGGGCGCCGGCGGCCACGGTCTGGAGGCGGGGCGACGGCGGCGCGGGGCCGGCGAGGTGCAGAGGAGGCGCGGGACGCGCGTCCGAGCGGGGAAGGAGGGCGACCGGCGGGGGCAGAGAGGAGAGAGGCGGGAGGTGGGAGAGGACCAGGGGAGGGGCAGTGGCTTCGGTGCGGGAGCGTGAGGGAGAGGAGGGAGGAGGGAGACGCGGGGAGAGAGGAGGGAGACGGGGTGGGTAGCGGGGCAGGTGAGTGGTGGGCCAGAGGGGGTGGGTCCAGGGCGGTCGGTGAGGGAGAAAGTGAGGGGGTAGGTGGGGCTGTGTGTGTTAGGTGTGGGGCTGTGAGGAGAGGGGGGAAGTGGGGATGAGGTGGCAGCGTGTGATAGGTTGGGGGAAGGGGCAGGGTGATGTGGCGGCCAGCGATTGGAGGGGGTGAGGTGGAGGTAGGGTGGTTAGACTAGGTGTAGGTAGGAAAAGATTTAGGTGGACCGTTTTATTCTGGGGGTGGCCGACTGGGTCGGATCGGCCCGGTTGGCTGCCCCCCTAAAAAAAATATAAACTTTTGTTTAATTTAAAATAATTTTGTAAATAGTTTTTAGACAAATAAAGGACCCGGAAAAGCCCGGCGCTTTAATTTGAAATCGAGGCGGGAGATATTTAGAAAACCAAACTAGGCTTTTAGAAAATAGGTTTCGACAAACAAATGCATGATGACATGATGATGCTCAAATGCAATGTGGCATGATGACATGAGCATGCATGGTGATGCAATGCACAAAAACAACGCGGTTTTCTAGTAGTGGTTTTGCGGGATGCCACAGCGCGTCATCTTGGGGAGCGCCTGTCCTATTCGTGGAAAAGAAGGATAAAACTAAGAGGCTAGTTGTGGACTACCGCTCGTTGAATGAAGTAACGATCAAGAACAAGTACCCCCTGCCTAACATCAATGACTTGTTTGATCAGTTAAATGGATACAGTGTGTTCTCAAAGATCGATCTGCAATCGGGTTACTTTCAGCTAAAAATTCGAGAACAAGATGTGCCCAAAACAGCCTTCACCACAAGGTATGGATTGTATGAGTACACTGTGATGTCGTTTGGACTAACCAATGCCCCAGCATATTTCATGACCATGATGAACAAGGTGTTCATGGAATATTTGGACAAGTTTATTGTGGTATTCATAGATGATATACTTATATACTCCAAGGATGAGAAGGAACATGAGAAGCACATGCGCCTAATTATGGAGAAGCTAAGGGAACACAAGTTGTATGCCAAATTCATCAAATGCGAGTTCTGGTTAAAGGAAGTGGGTTTCCTTGGTCATGTTGTGTTGGCAAAAGGAGTTTTCGTAGACCCTAGTAAGGTAGCTTCCGTAACTGAATGGGAGTCACCCAAGAATGTGGCAGATATTAGGAGTTTCTTGGGCCTCGTAGGATATTACCGGAGGTTCATTGAAAACTTTTCCAAAATAGCAAAACCCATGACAGAACTGTTGAAGATGGAAAAGAAATTCCTATGCACCGTGCCATGTGCAACAAGCTTTCAAGAGTTGAAGAAACGCCTCGTCACGGCCCCAGTTCTGTGTCTGCATGATATCCAAAAGGATTTCCAACTCTACTGTGACGCTTCTCGGCAAGGCCTAGGAAGCGTACTGATGCAGGATGGGAAGGTTGTATCCTATGCCTCTCGGCAACTTAAGAACCACGAACACAACTACCCCACACATGATCTGGAACTTGCATCTCTGGCCTATGCACTCAAGGTATGGACACACTACCTCATGGGCAAACATTGTGATGTGTTCACGGATCATAAGAGTTTGAAGTACATCTTCACCCAAAAGGAGTTGAATATGAGGCAAAGGAGATGGCTTGAACTCATTAAGGATTATGACTTGGATTTACAGTACCACCCCGGAAAGGCTAATGTAGTAGCTGATGCCTTAAGCCGTAAAGTTTATGTGAATGGACTTACCGCGGGGGAACTCTTAGAGGATTTATGCAAACAGTTTAAATATCTCAGGCTAGAAATAGTTCCGAAAGGACACATAGCGACTATGGAAATAGTGCCTACTCTTCAAGAGAGAATCAAGGAAGCACAAAAGGGAGATAAGCAGTTGGATGAAATAAGAGTCAAAATAGGTGGAGGGAAGGAAAAGGATTTCCGTCTGGACGAACAAGGAACCCTTTGGTATGGGAAGCATTTGTGCGTTCCCAGTGACTCCATTATCAGAAAGTTGATTTTACAAGAAGCTCACGATTCACCATACTCAATTCATCCAGGTACACGAAGATGTACATGGATGTGAACGATAGGTTCTGGTGGAATAATTTGAAAAGAGAAATTGCTGAGTATATTTCTCTGTGTGTTGTATGCAATAGAGTTAAGGCCGAGCATCAGAAGCCGGCCGGATTGCTGCAACCACTACCTATACCCGACTGGAAGTGGGGCAAGGTAGGCATGAATTTTATCACGGGATTACCCTGGACTCATTCAAGATTTGATTCTATCTGGGTAGTGGTGGACCACTTTACCAAAGTGGCTCACTTCATCCCCGTTAAGACCACATACACAAGTGCTACACTTGCCAAGATATATATATCAAGGATTGTAAGTCTACATGGTGTTCCTAAGGGAATTGTATCAGATAGAGGCACCCAGTTCACTTCAAAGTTTTGGTGATAGTTATATGAGTCTCTTGGAACCAGACTAGAATTCAGTACTGCTTTCCACTCTCAGACAGATGGCCAAACAGAAAGGGTAAACCAGATTCTAGAGGATATGTTGAGAGCTTGCGCACTAGACTATGGGTCTAGTTGGGATGATAACTTGCCGTATGCTGAGTTCTCATACAACAACAGCTACCAGACAAGTATCAAGATGGCTCCATTTGAAGTTCTATATGGCAGGAAGTGTAGGACTCAGCTGTTATGGAGTGGAGTTGGAGAACGTAGTCTGTTTGGACCTGAATTGATCAAGGATGTCGAGGAAAAGGTATGGCAGATTCAAGATAGGCTAAAGGTAGCCCAATCCCGACAAAAGAGCTATGCTGATTCCAAGCGCAGAGATGTGGCTTATAAAATAGGGGACCATGCGTACCTCCAAGTTTCACCACTACGAGGAGTTAAGAGGTTCGGAATCAAGGGTAAGTTAGCCCCACGATTCATAGGACCATATAAAGTTCTGGCCCGTAGAGGTGAAGTAGCTTATCAGCTGGAGTTACCAGAAGGATTGACTGTTCATGATGTGTTTCACGTGTCACAACTAAAGAAGTACCACCTGGAAATGGCCGAAACACCGCTAAGATATACAATTCCCCTAGATGAGGTTCAATTGGAGAATGACCTTACTTATGAGGAAAAGCCCACCAAAATAAACAGCCGAAAGGATTACCCATACCAAGACTATCAGATTCTTCAAAGTCCAATGGAACCATCATTCCGAGGAAGAAGCCACGTGGGAATGTGAAGAAGATTTGAAGGCGGAACACCCACACCTTTTTGCTAGCCAACCCGAATCTCGGGGACGAGATTCTTCTTAAGGGGGGTAGGTTTATAACATCCTAGATTTTATATTAAGATGTTACTAGAAGCATGCATCATCCTTGCATCCTACAAAGTTAAATTTACACTAAAAAACCTATCACCAAACCCGAATAAAATCCCTCAATATGAGTAACCTTGCTTGACCTTCCCAAAAGCTTGTACAAATAATATTCTCTGGTTCTAAGATGACCACCTCATTTTTACAAAAATTTAGGAACTAGTTTCACTGAATTTGAGTTTAATATGCAAAAGTTATTGAAGTTTTAGTAAAACAGAAAAATGGAAAGGATAAAGAATAAAAAAACTGCAGCCTAACCTAGCTGGGCCGCAGCGCGCAGCAGCCAGCGCGCGCGTCACCTAACTAGCTGGGCTGCAGCCACCAGCCCGCCAGCGTCAGCCCGCAGCACCAGCGCGCGCGTCACTTAACTAGCTGGGCCGCAGCCACCAGCCCGCCAGCGTCAGCCCGCAGCACCAGCGCCAGACGCGGCTGCTTGCTCCCACTGACCGCACGGACCCACTTGTCATTTTCCTTACCCCCGCGGAAATCGGGCACCGTCGTGGACAAAACAAACTCTGGCCGATTCGGAGTAGAATCCGTGACCCCCTCGCCAAGATTTCTTTGCCTTTATAAACCCCGCGACCCTGCCGTTCGAAACCCTAAATTTTCCCCGATCTATTGCCACCGGGCTGCCTCGCCGCGACCACGCCGGAGTAGCCGCCGCCGAAACTTCGGTAGGCAGCGATAGGGAGCTCCTTTTTCCCTGTTTTTCTCCCTGTCGAAATCCTCACGCTCGACCCTCACCTTTCCTTTGCTTTTCCCCTTGTCTGACACAGCACAGCCACCCCGATTTCTCGCTTTTGTTCTGCCGGAGCTCGCGAGGAACATCGGGCCATAGAATCTGTATGAGGAAGCAACGCTCGCCGACGTCCGTGCCAAGCGAACCGCGGGGAGATGCTGATCGCCGTCGACCACCCCGCTGCCTCAAGGAGCCACCGGATCACCGCCGAGCATCACTGCCCGACAGCGCCGCCGCCATCTGCCCCCCTCGCCATCGACACCGCCACGGTAAGTCGTCGCCTTACCCCGTCCGCTAGATCGATATTCAACAGCCCAGATTAGAAGGACTGGACGAAGGGGTACGAGCCTATCGTGTAGCGCCGTGTGGCAAAGGCCGCATCAGCATGCGTAGCCAGCACTGAGCCCACGCGCGCCAATCGGGCCCTAACGCGTGGCAGTCTTGGTTTAGAAATAGATCTATATTTTTCTAAATAGGCAGAAAACGTATTTTACTTGCAAAATTCATAGAAATTCAACCACTTGGCCAAAAATTGCGTAAGATATACCGTTGGATTCACAAAATTGTGTAGAACACAGATCTGTAATAATTTTTCGAGTTTGTAGTAGTATTTTCTCTGTAGAATTTAATCTCTATATTGGATTATTTAATTCATAGAAAAATATTTAGAACTCCATTTTAGTTGATTCTTGTTGCGTTGGCTTTGTTTTTATAATACCTACTGACTAAAATTATAAAACCTTGCTTAAGATCCTTAGATCTGATTCGGGGCTAATTATATGGCTGGATCTCTTTATGAGCCTATGAACTAAAGTGATGATCCAAATTGATTAAAATCGGTGGGAAACTAATACTAACAGCACCCCCAACACATTAGCAACCCAATAAGGATACCTTGGACAAATTAGAACACAATCTTGCATAATTACAATGTTGCATGCATGCATATTATTCTGTGACATTATTATGTGCAAGTTGTGATTAGATCTATGTTTGTGTTTCGTTAGATTGTTCGGAGTGCGCTGAGGAGTACTATTGTGTAGAGTGCTGCTCGGATCAAGGAACGTTACACCACTTATTCATATTTTGTCCTAGTTTTGACTATGCATGTTCTTATCTTCAAATTCCGTAGAATGCATGTGTAGGATGTTCTAGTAGAATTTCTTAGTATTATTTTGCAAGTTCGATGATTTTTGTAGTATGCCATGAGTAGTTCTATACTTAGGATTTTCCCTCCTAATAGGTTACCCCTGTTTTTGCTAAGTATTGCTTGCTATGCTATGTATAAATAAAGTACCATTGGGGGGTTTGAAAGACAAGAAAATTTTCTAAGTATAAAGGCTCTTTCGAGCGATCTTTTCTTCTCAAATCCTCTTCAAAATAAAAACTAAGTTTTCTTCTGGGCGGAATGGTTGTCGGGTCAACGAGTGAGATTTTGGTGGAGGACGGCCACCCAGGAATCAAAGAAGTCTGCCATGTTTCAGAATTCAGAAGCTTCCAGTGCAACCACAATATATATGGGCTCTGTCTTCGCCTAGTACTTAGTGGGAAACCTCACCGGGGTACCAACATTTGGAGGTTCTTGGCACGGTTGGATCCAGCTGGTAGAGGGGCTACTAAGGGAAAGCCTCGCCATGGTATTGTTTGTAAAAGGACTTGATCATGGATTGTGGGTAAAGTGCACAAATTCTTGAGAGTATTGCAATCTGATCGATCAGCCGTGTTCATGGAAACAGAACAACATTGAGCATCTGAAGGATGGATCCTCTGAAGGATCTTCCTCTCTCTCCCTTTCAAAACTTAAAGTTTTCTAAAAACCCAAGGCGTGAGTCATATCGCTATTGGGTGGGTTTTGGGAACTTGGTGAGTATTATCCAAGTGTTAGGTTGTTTGGACACTTGGTGAGTAATATCCTCGTGTGTCATTCGACCGTATATTACTTAATCAAATGTTTACAAAGTAGGGGAAATTCTCTCTTCTTTTCCATACTTAAGAAATCTAGCTTTGAGCAAATGAACTCCATAGCCTAAACTAGCCTTGCATGTAGAGTTAGTCTTTTTCCTTCCTTGGTGTAATTTTCCAATACATTCAAAGTATTGACCCAACTTGTTGGCTGCACGTCTTATGTGAAGAATCCGAAGATTGAAAGGTGCGTAGGGAACGCGAGTCTACACTCGACAAGCCTGGGGCATTAATGGACTCAAGCTGCTTTATGTTTTCCGTTGTTATTTGAGCTAGCTTAATGCTAAACAAATTTGTAATACATGATATTCATCAACTGTGAGTGCTAGCTATTGATCCAGGGACTAGCATGTAAATCACAGGGACTTAGGATCTTTATTGATCCAAGGTCACAACAATACTACTGATGCCAAGTTCAATGATGAGACAAGCATAACATCTCTATGCCTATCTGAGAACAATCTCAACACTCCCAAAATCTTTTCTAATGGAACTAGTAAGAACATATATTATTGATGATATGGGTGGTCAACCCGATGCTTGTCCTTCAGGGTCATATGTTTCGGGATCCTGATCTACTTCTTCCAATAGATGAATCTGCTCTTCCTGGTATCTGGGCTTGACTCCAGAATCCGACTGTTGTAGTAGATGGTATTGTGGCCTTGATCTACTACAGATGTTTTCCTCCTCCTATCCTTCTCCTCCTTGGTCTGTTTCCTATGCTTTCACCAACACAACGTGTTGGTTATGTAGTGTGGATTGTGGTTCTTGGCGATAGCTAGCAAGAATAGGTGTTGAGTTGATGGTTGGGAGAAATGGTATGATCTGGTTGTCTAGTGAGGAGAATGAAATAATATGTGTGTGTGGCTTCTTCCTAGCTACGGCTGATTTCTTCCTTCTTTGTACCTGGTACTCTCCCTGCTGTGTTGACAACACATCAATTGCATGTATGACAGTGCTGCTTATAGCTAGGCCCCACTGGGTGCAAGTTTCCACAAGTGGAGACTTGGTGCTATGGATGTGGTTCAGCCGAGATGGCAGTATTATCCCTGTGTTGATATTTTTCTTTTGCTTCCAAGTGTAATTTGTCCCAAATGCCTGTGCTAAGGCAAATGATGCACTGATAAGAACAGATTTACTCAATGGTGAAACTTGCCCCAATATTTCTGTCAATGATGTTGGACTGAGACACTTTTGATAAGAACAGATACCACTATTTGGTGAAACTTGCCCCTTTTATGATTAGCTCAGTGATGAGACAAACAGTGCATCACACTGTAATTTTGAGAGCAATCCCCTTTTTCACACTTACTGTTTTATTTTTGGTTTGTGTTTTGCAGAGACAAAGGGATAACAAGAAAAAAATACTAGAGATGAATAGGAAATTGAGTTTAGAAATAGTTTTATGTTTTTCTTTATTCATTTGTAATTTACTCTTTTATTTATTTTTGTGAGGTGTAAAGCTTTGTAATTTTAATATAATTGTAATAAAGAAATTATTTTTATTCTTAGTACTTGTAATTGTCTTTATCCATTAGATTATTCTAATTGTAACAAAGTCAATGCTTTATTTTATTTCATTTATAGATTGTACTATTTACTAATTGTTGTACCTCTTATATACTTGTATTATTAAATGTATGGAAATGTAATATTTATTGTTTTTGAAATAATAATTCCAAGGTATTGTGTAATTCAAATATATTGTGATATCTATTTGTTTATTCAATAATTTACCAATTCTATTATTAATTCTTTTCAATTTACTTTTGAATTCAAATAAAGTATTTAAATATTCAATTCAAATCATTTTCCCTCAAACATGAACATTCAGTAGAGGTCATGTCAAAATCCGTCGCACTTGCCTAATTGTTTACTTTAGAACAAGAGAGATCTCGATCCCTCTATAGCTTCTTTAGTTTTGCGCGAAAATTCTTCGGATTTTCTTATGCATGAATGCAATGCACACTCATGTGTCCTGTCTATTTTTAGCTGCTAATCCTGGGATGTTACATTAACACTCCATGAACACATGTGATCCTCACATCACATCCATCCCCTCCGGCTATCCCAATTTCTGTCACTTCGGGGCCTTTGAATCAGGACAATGATATGTGTACACAACTTGCAGATAAGATCACAAACAATACTGTCATCATGAATCAATAATAAGTTCGGATCTGAGATCATGGCACTCGGGACCTAGTGATAAGCATTAAGCACAAAAAGTTGCAACAAAGTTAAATAGCACTAATAGAGATACGAGGCACCATGCCCTAACAATCTTATTCGATTACATGATAGAACTCATCCAATCCCTACCATCCCCATAGCCTATAGCGGGGGATTACTCACTCATGGATGGGGGAAACATGGATGGTTGACGGAGAGGCGTTGTTGATAATGATGGCGATGATCCTCTCCAAATTCCTTGTCCCGGCAGGGTGCCAGAACGGAGTTTCTGGTTCCGAGTCGCGGTTTCTAGTGGTGGCGGTGCAACGGAACTCTTTCTGGAAAAACATCGAACCCCCCCTGAGTTTTTAGGTTAGAAGGCAACTTATAGGCGAAGAGGGAGGCCGAGGGGGTGCCTAAGGCGGCCACCCCCCTGGCACGGCCAGGGAGTGTGGGCCCCTCAAAGCCCCACTCCGTCTCGTATTCTGGCTCCGTGAGTCTTCTGGTGAAATGGGATTTTTGGCATTTTTCCTGGTAGTTGATTTTCTGCACAAAAACAAGACACCAAGGTAATTCTGCTGAAAACAGCGTCAGTCTGTGTTAGTTATATCCAAATCACACAAGTTTAGAGGAGAAACAATAGCAAAAGTGTTCGGGAAAGTAGATACGTTTTGGACGTATGAGTATGCACACGTATAATCTATCACACCCGATCATCACGTGATGCTTCGAAACGACGAGTCTTAGCAACAATGCCTACTAAGGACGAACACTTATTACTTGATATTTAGTGAGAGGGGTCATCTTATAATGCTACCATCGCGATCTAAGCAATACAAGATGCATAAAAAGGATTAACATCACATGTAATTCATAATATGTGATTATGGTCTTTCTTCTTGTGACTTTGATCTCCATCTCCAAAGCACGAACATGATCTCCGTCATCACCGGCGTGGCTTCAAGGTCAATGGCGCCGCTTCATGATTGTCCTCCACTAGCAGCAACTATTACAACTACTTTGATGAATAGACACGCAGGTCTTAAACGAAATTTAAAGACAAACATAAGGCTCCTACTAGTTGCCAATTTACAGTAAGGATCATTGCATACATCATATATAATCACAATCACATCATGGCCATATCACATCACAACACATGCCGTACAAAAACAAGTTAGACGCCTCTAATTTTCTTTGCATGTTTTATGTGGCTTGGGCTTTCGAATAAGAACCGTTCTTACCTACGAACATGAACTACAACGTTGATACAAGTATTGTCAAGTGTCCGTTGTAAAATGAATCTTCACTATGGTGGGAGATACAAACACCCGCAAAGCCACTTGTGCAATGCAAGTTGCACGTTGAGCGTGGAGCAAGTCTCATGTACGATAACATGTAAGGTTAGCCCGAGCCGCTTCATCCCACCATCCCGCAAGATGCAAAGTACATGAAAATAAAGCAACAAGAAAAGCATCAACACCCACAAAACCATTGTGTTCTATTCATGCAACAGATCTACGCATAGAGTCAGCTCTGATACCACTTTAGGGTTCGTAGCATGAAAAACAAAAAAATCTATCACGGGAACACACAAAAGCCAAGATCTAATCTACAAGATTGGTGCAACGAGTTTGTAGAGAACTAACTCTCGTAGATCCAAAGCGTTTGACAAGATCAGATTCTCGTGGTTGATGTAGTCGATCACTTTCCGATCTCAAGATCGTGTAGACGATCCTTCTGGCGCCGTGTTCCGGCAGCGCTTCCGCAGTCGGTCACACGTACGGTAGTCGATGAAGACCTTCCTCTCCCTTGTTCCAGCAGGCAGCGAAGGTAGGAGATCTCCTCAGAATCCCAACAACACGACAGTGTGGTGGTGGTGGAGGAGGAGAGATTTCTGCAGGGCTTCGCCTAAGCCAGAGCAGGACAGTGGACGAGAGAGAAGAGGGGCGGTGGCTAGGGTTAGGCGCCAAGGGCAATAGGTGCAAGGGGGTGCGCCCTCACCCCTCCATATATAGTTGCGGTCAGCCAAGGGTGTTCCCAGCCCTAGTTGATTCCCTCCCCAACTCAACCTCCAAAGGGAGAGGTTGGAACCTTTTCCACCTAGACTTCCCTCTTACCAAAAATTAGAGTTTGACTTTTCAAACTAGGATTTGACTATTCAAACTAGGGTTTGACCCTTCTACTAGTCTTGGTCGAATTGGATCTTTAGGGTTTGGTGTGGCCAGCCCCTAGGGCATTCCACATCCCAAGTGACCCCTCCCGGAGTGGTAGACCTTTCAGAACATTCTAGAAGGTTTTGGTCAAAACACTGAAAACATTTCCGAACCCCGAAAAACCACTTTCCTTATATGAATCTTATTCTCCATACCATTTCGGATCTCCTCGTGATGTCTTGGATCCAATCCGAGACTTCGAACAACATTTCTCTAACTCAAATTCCATATCTACTTTAAACAACATCGAATCCTTCAGTGTGTCTCCCTATGGTTCGTGAACTATGCAGACATGAATGAGACACCTCTCCAATCAATAACCATTATTGGGATCTGGAAATCCATAATGGCTCCCACATGTTTCTATGATGACTTCGTGATCGAATGAACCATTTACATACGATACCGATTCCTTTTGTCGCGCGATACTTTACTTATCCGAGGTTTGATCGTCGGTATCTCTATACCTAGTTCAACCTCGTTACCCATAAGTACTCTTTACTCGTTATGTGATATGACATCCCTTGTGACCTAGTCACATGCTTGCAAGCCAATTGGATGACATTCCACCGAGAGGGTCCAGAGTATATCTATCTGTCATATGGATGGACAAATCCCACTCTTGATCCATGTGCTTCAACACATACTTTCAGAATAACTAATGCCACCTTTATAACCACCTAGTTATGAAGTGGTGTTTGATGTCATCAAAGTATTCGTCCGGTGATGGTGATTAACATGATCTCATGGTCGAAGGATTAGGTTACTATGTATTTGAAAGCTTGTAACATACAAACTCTTAATGACTTGATCTTATGCTACGCTAATTATAGGAGTGTGTCCATCACATCATTCTCCTAATGATATGGCCTTGTTATTAATAACATCCAATGTCCATGATTAGAAAACCATGATCATCTATTAATCAACAAGCTAGATTAGCAAGAGGCTTACTAGGGACTCTTTTATGTTTACAAAACACACAAGTATTAATCAATTATAGCATGGGATGTAAACATTTATCATAAACACAAAGATATAATAATAACCACTTTATTATTGCCTCTTGGGCATATCTCCAACACAAGTATCCTCAAAGCAGTAGTGCACTTCTGAATTGACAAAAAACTTTGCACTCTGGTGCATAATTTATTGCATGGAAGTAATAATAGAACTCCCTGACGTTAATCACCCTCTTGATGAACAAATCCCTGTTCATCTTGAATGTCGCCGAAATGGCACTTTCGCCATGGGTTGGATCATCTATGAAGTAGTCTACGTGAAACATGAATATCCCTCCAGCCTCTACCTCGGCTTGCTCTTGTGGTGCCTTGGCTTTGATCCTCTACGCCGTGGCCGTGCATCCTGAGCTTGTAAACCTATGAGACAAGATAAAATACCCAATTGGTCATTATCATCGACGTTAGTGGCGACTTCCTTCTCCATCAGAGAGGCGACCATCATCTCACTGTCCGGATTCTTGGCCTAGGAAAATCAATGAACACCTCGCGTGCAAGGTCTCTGCGAGGTGGTCTTGCAATTGTCATGGACACCAAACGACGACGAGTCAGGCTAGTGGAAGCAAGAAAGGTCTTTGGAGGGTCAATGCGACACCACAGCCTTTCTATGGCACGAAACCATGGGAGGTGGGTGGCGACGACAATTGGTATGGATGGGGGAGAACACATGCAAGATGGCATGAACAAATAGCTGGATAGCTGAGAGTTGGATCCATGCATGTGATATTTGTCTTGCCATCATCATCTGGTGCCCCACTCGCTCCCTTTTGGATCGGGTGCAGCCCGCGAATGCCAAACACCGTATTGAGGGGACGTTTGGGAGAAATGAGGGGTGGCAATGTGGTGACCCATCATTGAAGGGAATATGCCCTAAGAGGCAATAATAAAGTGTTTTTTATGTGTATTCCAAGTATATGATAAATGTTTATTTTGCATGCTATAATTGTATTAATACGGAAACATTAATACATGTGTGTTTAATAAACAAACAGAAAGTTCCTAGTTATGCCTCTCTCATAAACTAGCTCGTTGATTAACAAGATTATCAAGGTTTCCTGATCATGGACATTGGATGTTGTTAATAACGGGATCACAACATTATTGTAATGGTGTGATGAACATTCATCCGAAGTATAGCATTACGATCAAAGTCATTGAGTTTATATTGCTATAACAACTTACGAAGTGATCCTAATCCTTAGACCATGAGATCATGTCAATCACTAACACCGGAAGAGTTTCTTGATAACATCAAACGTCACACCGTAACAGGGTGATTATAAAGATGGATTCAGAACTAATAAAGTGTTATGTTGAGGCTCATGGATCGAGAGTGGAATTTGTTCATCCCGATGATGGATAGATATACTCTGGCCCCTCTCGGTGATATCACATTGATTAGCTTGCAAGCAAGTGATTTGATCACTAGAATGTTATATCACGGGAACGAGAAAAGAGTGCATGTCAGTAACGAGATCAAACTAGGTATGGAGATACCAATGATCGAATCTCGGACATGTAATATATCATGAAACAAAGGGATTAAGATACTAGCGTAAAAGGATCCGACGATCACAAGAAAGTCATCGTTGAATGTGTGGGAGTCAGTATGGGTCTCCAGATCCCGCTTCTGATTATTGATCCGAGAGGGGTCTCGATCATGTCCGCATTATTCCAGAACTGTAGGGTGACACGCTTAAGATACACCGACATCCAATTGGAGCAAAAGTTTCATGCCGAAAGAATGAACAAGCGCAGGAATTTATTTCACTAGATACCGAAACAGGTTTTCGGGTGAAATTGCATAAAGTGGTTATGCATGTGAAATAGAATTCTAGCAAGGGGTTATTTGTGAATGTTTGTCATTAAAGTAATTGACAAAATTCTGAATAAAATAAAAGAGTTATTTAATGAGAGTTTACATTAAATTTGGTGGAAATTTAATGGGAATTTGAGTGGATTTTTGAGTGGAGAAAATTGAAGGGCCATTTTGTGAGTGGAGTGTCCACCCACATGAATGAAGGAGGGGAGGGGGCAGCCCCCATGGCCGGCGGCCACCCCCTTGGGTGCCCCCCTCCTCCTATAAAAGGATCCCCTCCTCTCACTTGTGTCTCACACCTCCTCGTGAAGGATCTCTCTCCCCCTCTAGAATTTATCCCCCATGGTCTCGGACTAGCGAGATACATGTTCCGGGTGGCTATTCGGAAAGAAAGAGTTGTGCTTCCGCTGCATCGCTGGAGCGAGGAGGCGGAGGTTGCTCGGTGCCTCGAACGTGTGTGCGAGCACAGATGCGCTGTTGATTTGCGGAGCTAGGACTTCTTCTCGATCTTGAGATCGGCAAGAGATCGTCTACATCAACCACGAGTTGAACTCGTTAAGCTTTGTCGGTCTTCAAGGGTATGTTCTCTATGGATATACATCCGCCCGTTGTTTGTATCTAATAGATCTATCTTGGTACATAGTTCACATCGTAGGAAAATTTTTGTTTTCTATGCTGCGAACCGTACAGTGGTATCAGAGCCGGATCTATGCGTAGATGATTTACACGGGTAGTACACATATGAGTATGTGGGCGATGATGATCATGTTGTTGCTCCTTTGTTGTAATTTGGATATTGGTGGCATAGTGGGATGAAGCGGCCCGGACAAACTTTACATGTCCTCGCACATGAGACCTGTTCCACGCTTGACATGCAACTAGTTTGCATAAGTGGCTAGCGGTGTCTGTCTCTCCTACTATAGTCAATATCTATTTTGCAAATGAGTTGTCAACAATTTGGTTATCCTCGTTGTGGTTCATGTTCGTAGGTAAGAACGGTTCTATCTCGAAATCCCTAAGCCACGTAAAACTTGCAATGGATAAATTAGAGACGTCTAGTTTAGATTGTTGCTGGGCTAGTGTTATGATATGGTAATGTTGTAAGTAGAAGTATGAGATGATACTCTTACAACACACATAGCGTGTAAACTCCATAGACCTTGGATTTACACATATAGGTATGATAGTGATCATACCACGATGCACATGATAGAGATCATCTGCGGGAACCATAACATTTCACTAATAAACATGTGATGTTTGATAGCATCTTATATTGCTTGTTTAGCGCTTTGTTAGCATAATAAGATGATCCCTCATTTAAATATCAAGATATGAATGTGTTCTTCCTTTAGTATGCACCGATTATGTTTCGTCGCTTCAAGACATCACGTGATGATCGGGTGTACTTGAATCCATGAGCATATCTCGGGTGTAAGACAGTTACACACACGAATACTAAGGTTCTAACTTGGCGAGCCTAGCATGTACAGACATGGCCTCGGAACACAGACCGAAAGGTTAAGCATGATTCATATAGTTGATATGATGCCCATTTGATGCTCGCCTTTGAAGCTATACCGACTCACGTGATGATCGGACTTGGTATAGTGGATTTGGTTCATGTAATCACCAAAAAGGCACGAGGGATGTCGTTTTTGAGTGGGAGTTCATTCGCAATATGGATTAGTTGAACTCAATCTATCATACACTTAGTCTAAACTTTACAAATTCTGTTGTAGATGGCACCACCTGCTTTTAATTTCAATGTGTTCATGGAGAAAGAGAAACTAGCAACGAACGGTAGCAACTTTACCGAATGGGCCATGAATTTGAGGATTCTCCTCTCTGCTGCACAAAAGCAATACGTGCTAGAAGCGCCACTAGGCCCCCCACCTTTTGAGGATGCCCCTGACGAGGAAAAGAATGTCTATCAGACTCGTCCGGAGGACCACAACTTAGTTCATTGTGGCATATTGTATGGGCTAGAGCCGGAACTTCGAAAGCGTTTCGACAACGGCAATGCATTTGATACAATGGGTGAGTTGAAAATGATTTTCGACACACATGCTGATGTAGAGAGCTACAACGCTTCAGAAAAGTTCTTTAGCAGCATGATGGAAGAGCACAGCTCCGTTAGTGAGCATGTACTCAAGATGTCGGGTTACGCCGATAAGCTTGTGTCCTTGGGAATAACGATTCCCATTGACTTAGGCATCCATCGTGTTCTGCAGTCTCTGCCACCTAGCTATAAGAGCTTTGTGATGAACTATAATATGCAAGGCATGAAGAAGTCTCTCCCCGAGCTTCTGTCGATGCTTAAAACTGCAGAAGTGGAGATCAAAAAGGAACATCAAGTGTTGATGATCAATAGGAACACTGGTTTCAAGAAAGACAAGAAGGGAAAACGGAAGGGAAGTAAGGGCGGCGAGCCTGTTGCCGTGCCTGAAAAGAAACCCCGAGTTGGACCTAAGTCTGATACCGAGTGCTACTATTGTAAGGGGACTGGCCACTGGAAGCGCAACTGCCCCAAGTATTTGGCAGACAAGAAGGCCGGCAAGGCAAACAAAGGTTTATATGATATACATGTTATTGATGTGTACTTGACTAGTGCTCGCAGTAGCACCTAGGTATTTGATACCGGTTCAGTTGCTAATATTTGTAACTCGAATCAGGGGCTACGGAACTGTAGGGGTTCGTAGCATGGAAAACAAAAATTTTCTATCGCATACAAACAAACAAGCCAAGATCTATCTACTAGATTGTAGCAACGAGTCGATGGAATAACTTACCCTCGAATATTCCAAAGCGTTTAACGAGAGCAGATTCTCGTGGGTGATGTAGTCGTACTCTTCCCGATCTCAAGATCGTGTAGACGATCCTTCCGGCGCTGCGTTCCGGCAGCGCTCCCGCAGTCGGTCACACGTTCGGTACTTGACGAAGACCTTCCTCTCCCTTGTTCCAGCAGGCAGCGGAGGTTGTAGCACTCTCCTCGCGATTCCGGCAGCACAACGGCGTGGTACCGGAAGTAGAGGGGAGATCCCGCAGGGCTTCGCCTTAAGCCGGAGCGAGTATGGTGGATTATGAGAGAGGGCTATTAGTGGTCTAGAGATTAGACACACCAATTAGAAGGCTCTAAACCGCAGGCTAAAGCAATTAGAAGCTCTAAACCAAACGGCTCTAAACCTGAGATTAGAGGTGGAAACTTGTGTGTCTCAAGGAGGAGCCCTGCCCCTCCTTTTATGGGTGGAGGGGCCTTGGCGCACCAGGGGAGGGAGGGAGTCCCTCCCCAACTCGGCCTAGGGCTGGGCGCCGGCCTGGAGGAGTTGGACTCCTCCTCCAAGTTGGTTCCAACTCCTCTTGCTTGTTTCCCACAGTTTCCTGTTTTAGCCGTTTGACTTTCAAACTGGCAATTTGACTTTCATGTTTTTTGGAACAGCAAGAACACTTAGTACATGATGCAATCATTCAATGACACACTCATGTACCCTCCCCCCCCCCCCCGGAGTGCCGGACAATCCGGAACCTTCTAGAACATTCCCGATGAAAACATCGGAATCATTCCCGAACTCCGAAACGGGACTTTCCTTATATGAATCTTATTCTCCGGACCATTCCGGATCACCTCGTGATATCCCGGATCCCATCCGAGACTCCGAACAACATTTGGTCTCTTTCTCATAATACCATAACTACTCAAAACAACGTCGAATCCTTAAGTGTGTCTCCCTACGGTTCGTGAATTATGCGGACATGATCGAGACACTTCTCCAAACAATAACCAATAGAGGAATCTGGAAATTCATATGGCTCCCACATATTTCTACGATTACTTTGCGATCGAATGAACCACTTACATACGATACCAATTTCCCTTTGTCTCACGATAGTTTACTTATCCGAGGTTATGATCGTCGGTATCTCTGCATACCTAGTTCAACCTCGTTACCGATAAGTACTCTTTTCTCGTTCCCATGATATGTGATCCCTTGTGACCAAGTCACATGCTTGCAAGCCAATTGGATGACATTCCACCGAGAGGGCCCAGAGTATATCTATCCGTCATGTGGATGGACAAATCCCACTCTTGATCCATGTGTTTCAACCAATACTTTCCGAACACTTAATGCCACCTTTATAGCCACCCAGTTACGGTGTGGTGTTTGATGTCATCAAAGCATCCATCCGGTAAAGGTGATATGCATGATCTCATGGTCGAAGGAATTAGGTTACTATGTATCAGAAAGCATATAGCAATTGAACTATTGAAATGACTTGATCTTTATGCTACGCTTATCAATAGGAGTATGTCCACCATATCATTCTCCTAACGATATGATCTTGTTGTTGATAACATCTCAATGTTCATGATATGGAAACCACAATCATTTAATCAACCAACAAGCTAGTGAAGTATAGAGGCTATACTAGGGACTTCAATTTAAGTTTACAATTCACACAAGTATTAGTGTTTCCTTGTTAATACTATTATAGCATGAATATAAACATTTATCATAAACACAAAGATATAATAATAACTATATTTATTATTGCCTCTAGGGCATATCTCCAACAGTCTCCCACTTGCACTAGAGTCATCTAATCTAGATTACATGGTAATATACCGAACACCCATGGCAGTTTGGTGTTGGTCATGTTTTGCCCTCGGGAGAGGTTTAGTCAACGGATCCGCCACATTCAGATCTGTGTGTACTTTGCAAATCTTTATATCCCCATCCTGGATATGTTCTCGAATAGCGTGAAAACGTACCTTGATATGCTTCAGCTTCTTGTGTGACCTTGGTTCTTGCGCATTGGCTATGGTGCCCATGTTATCACAGTAGATAGACATTGGGTCCAGCGCACTTGGAACCACACCCAGCTCTGTAATGAACTCTTTCATCCATATCGCTTCTTGTGAAGCCTCCGAAGCAGCCATGTATTCCGATTCAGTTGAAGATCTCGCCACAACGCTTTGCTTTGCACTCCTCCAGCTAACTGCTGCACCATTCAAAATAAATACGTACCCAGATTGTGATTTAGAATCATCTGGATCGGTGTTCCAACTAGCATCGGTGTAACCATTAACAACGAGCTGTTCATCACCTCCATAAGAAAGAACCATATCCTTAGTTCTTCTCAAGTACTTAAGGATGTTTTTGACCGCTGTCCAATGATCCACTCCTGGATCACTTTGATATCTGCTAGTTAAACTAACAGCATATGCAATGTCGGGTCTAGTACATAGCATGGCATACATTAGAGATCCTATGGCTGAGGCATAGGGAGTCTTACTCATCCTTTCTCTATCTTCTGCCGATGTTGGACTTTGAGTTTTACTCAAGGTCGTATTGGGCAACATGGGCAAGAACCCTTTCTTGCTTTCTTCCATTCCAAACTTCTTTAGAACTTTGTCCAAATATGTACTCTGTGACAATGATATTTGGCGTTTCGATCTATCTCTATAAATCTTTATGCCTAATATGTAAGCTGCTTCGCCAAGATCCTTCATTGAAAAACTATTATTCAAATATTCCTTGACACTATTAAGAAGGTCTACATCATTCCCAATCAACAATATGTCATCCACATACAGTATTAAGAATGCTACAGAGCTCCCACTCACTTTCTTGTAAATACAAGCTTCTCCATAAGTTTGTATAAAACCAAAACTTTTGATTACCTTATCAAAACGTTGATTCCAACTTCGGGATGCTTGCTTCAATCCATAGATGGACCGTTGAAGTTTGCATACCTTGTTAGCATATTTAGGATCGACAAAACCTTTGGGTTGCATCATATACAACTCTTCATCAATGTCTCCATTGAGGAATGCTGTTTTGACATCCATCTGCCATATCTCATAATCATAATATGCAGCGATTGCTAACATAATCCTCATAGACTTTAGCTTCGCTACCGGTGAGAAAGTCTCATCGTAGTCAACTCCTTGAATTTTTCGAAACCCTTTTGCGACAAGTCGAGCTTTATAGACAGTAACATTACCATCAGCATCTGTTTTCTTCTTGAAAATCCATTTGTTCTCGACAGCCTTTCGGCCATCCGGTAAGTCCACCAAAGTCCATACTTGGTTTTCGTACATGGATCCAATCTCGGATTTCATGGCTTCTTGCCATTTATTGGAATCTGGGCTCATCATCGCTTCCTCATATGTCTCGGGGTCATCGGTGTTGTCCACCAACATGACACTCATAACGGGATCATACCAATCTGGAGTGGTACGATTTCTCGTTGACCTCCGAGGCTCTGTAGCAACTTATACCGAAGTTTCATGATCACCATCATTAGCTCCCTCTCTAATTGGTGCAGGCACCACAGGAACTTCTTCCGGTGCTGCGCTACTCGCAATTTCGAGAGAAGGTTCGACAACCTCGTCGAGTTCTACTTTCCTTCCAGTCACTTCTTTCGAGAGAAATTCCTTCTCTAGAAAGGATCCATTCTTGGCAACGAAGATTTTGCCTTCGGATCTATGATAGAAGGTATACCCAATAGTTTCCTTCGGGTATCCTATGAAGACGCATTTTTCCGCTTTGGGTTCAAGCTTGTCCGGCTGTAACTTCTTTACATAGGCTTCGCATCCCCAAATTTTAAGGAACGACAATTTAGGTTTCTTCCCAAACCATAATTCATACGGTGTCGTTTCAACGGATTTAGACGGTGCCCTATTTAAAGTGAATGCGGCTGTTTCTAATGCATAACCCCAAAATGATAGCGGTAAATCTGTAAGTGACATCATAGAACGAACCATATCTAAGAGAGTTCGATTACGACGTTCGGACACACCATTACGCTGTGGTGTTCCCGGCGGTGTCAATTGTGAAAGTATTCCGCATTTCTTCAAATGCTCGCCAAACTCGTAACTTAGATATTCACCTCCACGATCAGAACGTAGAAATTTAATCTTCTTGTTACGTTGATTCTCTACCTCACTTTGAAACTCCTTAAACTTCTCAAAAGTTTCGGACTTATGTTTCATGAAATAGATATACCCATATCTACTCAAGTCATCTGTGAAGGTAAGAACATAACGATAACCACCGCGCGATGCTACACTCATTGGACCACATACATCGGTATGTATGATTTCCAATAAGTCCGTAGCTCGCTCCATTATACCAGAAAATGGAGTCTTAGTCATTTTTCCCATCAGACATGCTTCGCATCTTTCAAGTGATTCAAAATCAAGTGATTCAAGAAGTCCATCGGAATAGAGTTTCTTCATACGCTTCACTCCAATGTGACCAAGACGACAGTGCCACATATAGGTCGAATTATCGCTTGATTTCAAACGTTTAGCCTCAATGTTGTTGATATGTGTATTTCCACTATCGAGATTCAATAAGAATAGACCATCTATCAAAGGTGCATGTGCGTAAAACATATTACTCATATAAATCGAACAACCATTATTCTCTGACTTAAACAAGTAACCGTCTCGCAATAAACAAGATCCTGATATAATGTTCATGCTCAACGCAGGCACTAAATAACAATTATTTAAGTATAAAACTAATCCCGATGGTAGATGAAGAGGTAGCGTGCCGACCGCGATCACATCAACCTTTGATCCGTTTCCCACGCGCATCGTCACCTCGTTCTTCGCTAGCTTCCGTTTATTCTGCAGCACCTGTTTCGAGTTACAAATATGAGCAACCGAACCAGTATCAAATACCCAGGCACTACTACGAGTACTAGTGAGATACACATCAATAACATGTATATCAGATATACCTTTCTTCTTGATGTTGCCGTTCTTCAGATCCGCCAAGTACTTTGGGCAATTCCGCTTCCAGTGACCTTCTCCCTTGCAGTAAAAGCACTCAGTATCAGGCTTGGGTCTAGCCTTGGTCTTCTTCGCTGGTGTGGTAACTTTCTTACCACCCTTCTTGAAGTGTCCCTTTTGCTTAGACTTGCCTTTCTTGAATTTGGTGGTCTTATTGACCAACAACACTTGGTGCTCTTTCTTGATCTCCACTTCTGCAGATTTCAACATGGCAAAGAGTTCTGGCAACGTCTTGTTCATGTTCTGCATGTTGTAGTTCATCACAAAGTTCTTGTAACTTGGTGGTAGTGATTGGAGGACACGGTAAATCCCCAAAGCATTAGGAATCACAATACCCAAGCTTTGAAGTTTGTTTGCGTGCCCAGACATCTTAAGCACATGCTCACTGACGGAGCTGCCCTCTTCCATCTTGCAGTTAAAGAACTTTTCAGAAGCTTCATAACTTTCAATTGCCGCATGAGTCTCAAAAATCAATTTGAGATCCTCGACAATATCATATGGGTCTGAATCCTCAAACTTTTCTGAAGCTCCGATTCCAAACCATACAAGATAGCACACTGAACTATGGAGTACTGATTCTTCCGAGCGAGGTAAACATTCTTTACTTCATCGGGAGCATCATCTGCAGGTGGGTCACCCAGCGGTGCATCCAGCACATAGGTCAAATTACCAGCTGTGAGGACAATCCTCAAATTGCGGAACCAATCCGCGAAGTTGCTTCCATTGTTTTTCAACTTTTCTTTCTCTAGGAACGCATTAAAATTGATGGTAGGGGCTGCCATTGATCTACAACATATTTGCAATAGTTTAGACTAAGTTTATGACAAATTGAGTTCAAATTAATTAATGAAATTAAACTAGGTGAACTCCCACTCAAAACAATATCCCTCACATTGTTTTAGTGATCACACGAACCAAATCCACCATACCAACACCGATCATCACGAGAGTTGATATAGCTTCAATGGCGAACAATCGACATGTTCATCATATCTACTATATGATTCATGCTTTACCTTTCGGTGATCCGTGTTCCGAGACCATGTCTGTACATGCTAGGCTCGTCAAGATCAAACCTTAGTTTCTGCATGAGCAAATCTGGCTTGCTCACGTTGTATACACTTGCAGAATCTAACACACCCGATCATCACGTGGTGCTTCGAAACAACAAGCTTTAGCAACGGTGCTAACTAAGGGTGAACACTTTATGACTTGAAATTGATGTGCATGAGGGATCATCTTATAATGCTACCGTCGTCTACTAAGCAATACAAGATGCATAAAGGATTAACATCACATGCAATTCAATATATATGTGATATGATATGGCCTTTGTTCTTTGTGCTTCCGATCTCCATCTTCAAGCACGAACATGATCTCCATCATCACCGGCATTGCATCAAGGTCAATGACGCTTCTCCATGGTTGTCGTCCACCGGCTTCAACTATTACAACTACTTTGAATAGACACGCGGGTCTTAACATAAATTAAAGACAACCATATGGCTCCTGCCGGTTGCCAACTTACAATAAGGAACATTGCATACATCAAATATAATCACAATCATGGCCATATCACATCACTGCACACCCCTGCAAAACAAAGTTAGACGCTTCTACTTTCTTTGCATATTTTACGTGGTTTGGGGCTTTCAATAAGTGTCGTTCTAACTTACGAACAAGAACCACAACATTGATACTAGCATTGTTGATTACCCGTTGTAAATTGGATCTTAACTATGCTAGGAGAAACAGGCACCCGCAAAGCCACTTATGCAATACAAGTTGCATTTCAAGCGTGGAGCAAGTCTCATGAACGATGTCATGTAAGGTTAGCCCGGGCCGCTTCATCCTAACATACCGCAAGATGCAAAGTACACAAAAAGCAATCTACAATAAAAGCATCAACGCCCATAATGACCATTGTGTTCTACTCGTGCAACAGATCTACATATAGACACGGCTCTGATACCACTGTAGGGGTTCGTAGCATGGAAAACAAAAAATTTCTATCGCATACAAACAAACAAGCCAAGATCTATCTACTAGATTGTAGCAACGAGTCGATGGAATAACTTACCCTCGAAGATTCCAAAGCGTTTAACGAGAGCAGATTCTCGTGGGTGATGTAGTCGTACTCTTCCCGATCTCAAGATCGTGTAGACGATCCTTCCGGCGCTGCGTTCCGGCAGCGCTCCCGCAGTCGGTCACACGTTCGGTACTCGACGAAGACCTTCCTCTCCCTTGTTCCAGCAGGCAGCGGAGGTTGTAGCACTCTCCTCGCGATTCCGGCAGCACAACGGTGTGGTACCGGAAGTAGAGGGGAGATCCCGCAGGGCTTCGCCTTAAGCCGGAGCGAGTATGGTGGATTATGAGAGAGGGCTATTAGTGGTCTAGATATTAGACACACCAATTAGAAGGCTCTAAACCGCAGGCTAAAGCAATTAGAAGCTCTAAACCAAACGGCTCTAAACCTGAGATTAGAGGTGGAAACTTGTGTGTCTCAAGGAGGAGCCCTGCCCCTCCTTTTATGGGTGGAGGGGCCTTGGCGCGCCAGGGGAGGGAGGGAGTCCCTCCCCAACTCGGCCTAGGGCTGGGCGCCGGCCTGGAGGAGTTGGACTCCTCCTCCAAGTTGGTTCCAACTCCTCTTGCTTGTTTCCCACAGTTTCCTGTTTCCCACAGTTTCCTGTTTTAGCCGTTTGACTTTCAAACTGGCAATTTGACTTTCATGTTTTTTGGAACAGCAAGAACACTTAGTACATGATGCAATCATTCAATGACACACTCATGTACCCTCCCCCCCCGGAGTGCCGGACAATCCGGAACCTTCTAGAACATTCCCGATGAAAACATCGGAATCATTCCCGAACTCCGAAACGGGACTTTCCTTATATGAATCTTATTCTCCGGACCATTCCGGATCACCTCGTGATATCCCGGATCCCATCCGAGACTCCGAACAACATTCAGTCTCTTTCTCATAATACCATAACTACTCAAAACAACGTCGAATCCTTAAGTGTGTCTCCCTACGGTTCGTGAATTATGCGGACATGATCGAGACACTTCTCCGAACAATAACCAATAGAGGAATCTGGAAATTCATATGGCTCCCACATATTTCTATGATTACTTTGCGATCGAATGAACCACTTACATACGATACCAATTTCCCTTTGTCTCACGATAGTTTACTTATCCGAGGTTATGATCGTCGGTATCTCTGCATACCTAGTTCAACCTCGTTACCGATAAGTACTCTTTTCTCGTTCCCGTGATATGTGATCCCTTGTGACCAAATCACATGCTTGCAAGCCAATTGGATGACATTCCACCGAGAGGGCCCAGAGTATATCTATCCGTCATGTGGATGGACAAATCCCACTCTTGATCCATGTGTTTCAACCAATACTTTACGAACACTTAATGCCACCTTTATAGCCACCCAGTTACGGTGTGGTGTTTGATGTCATCAAAGCATCCATCCGGTAAAGGTGATATGCATGATCTCATGGTCGAAGGAATTAGGTTACTATGTATCAGAAAGCATATAGCAATTGAACTATTGAAATGACTTGATCTTTATGCTACGCTTATCAATAGGAGTATGTCCACCATATCATTCTCCTAACGATATGATCTTGTTGTTGATAACATCTCAATGTTCATGATATGGAAACCACAATCATTTAATCAACCAACAAGCTAGTGAAGTATAGAGGCTATACTAGGGACTTCAATTTAAGTTTACAATTCACACAAGTATTAATGTTTCCTTGTTAATACTATTATAGCATGAATATAAACATTTATCATAAACACAAAGATATAATAATAACTATATTTATTATTGCCTCTAGGGCATATCTCCAACAGGAACAAGCGACCGCTAGCAAGGGGTGAGGTCAAGATGCGTGTCGGCAATGGATCAAGCGTTGATGTGATCGTCGTCGGAACGCTGCCTCTCCATTTGCCATCGGGATTAGTTATAAACTTGAATAATTGTTATCTGGTGCCTGCACTGAGCATGAACATTGTATCTGGATCGTGTTTTATGCGAAGTGGTTATTCATTTAAATCCGAGAACAATGGTTGTTCCATTTATATGAATGAAATCTTTTATGGTCATGCACCGATGATGAATGGTTTATTTCTATTAGATCTCGATGATAATGTTACACATATTCATAATGTTGATGCTAAAAGGATTAAACTTAATGATGATATATCCGCATATATGTGGCACTGCCGTCTAGGTCATATTGGCGATAAACGCATGAAGAAGCTCCATTCAGATGGACTTTTGGAATCACTTGATTTTGAATCATTTGATACATGTGAGCCATGCCTTATGGGCAAGATGACTAGAACGCCGTTTTTCGGTTCAATGGAATGGGCGACAGATTTATTGGAAATCATACATTCTGATGTATGTGGTCCAATGAGTGTGTCGGTGCGAGGTGGATATCGTTATTTTGTTACTTTCACGGATGATTTGAGTAGATACGGTTATATCTACTTGATGAAACACAAGTCTGAAACCTTTGAAAAGTACAAGGAATTTCAGGGTGAAGTGGAAAATCATCGTAATAGAAATATCAAATTTCTACGGTCCGACCGTGGAGGTGAGTATCTAAGTTACGAGTTTAGCACTCACATGAAGGAGTGTGGAATTTGAAGGGAATATGCCCTGAGAGGCAATAATAAAGTGTTTATTATGTGTATTCCAAGTATATGATAGATGTTTATTTTGCATGCTATAATTGTATTAATACGGAAACGTTAATACATGTGTGTTTAATAAACAAACAGAAAGTTCCTAGTTATGCCTCTCTCATAAACTAGCTCGTTGATTAACAAGATGATCAAGGTTTCCTGATCATGGACATTGGATGTTGTTAATAACGGGATCACAACATTAGTGTAATGATGTGATGAACACTCATCCGAAGTATAGCATTACGATCAAAGTCATTGAGTTTATATTGCTATAACAACTTACGAAGTGATCCTAATCCTTAGACCATGAGATCATGTCAATCACTAACACCGGAAGAGTTTCTTGATAACATCAAACGTCACACCGTAACAGGGTGATTATAAAGATGGATTCAGAACTAATAAAGTGTTATGTTGAGGCTCATGGATCAAGAGTGGAATTTGTTCATCCCGATGACGGATAGATATACTCTGGGCCCTCTCGGTGATATCACATTGATTAGCTTGCAAGCAAGTGATTTGATCACTAGAATGTTATATCACAGGAACGAGAAAAGAGTGCATGTCGGTAACGAGATCAAACTAGGTATGGAGATACCAATGATCGAATCTCGGACATGTAATATATCGTGAAACAAAGGGATTAAGATACTAGCGTAAAAGGTTCCGACGATCACAAGAAAGTCATCGTTGAATGTGTGGGAGTCAGTATGGGTCTCCAGATCCCGCTTCTGATTATTGATCTGAGAGGGGTCTCGATCATGTCCGCATTATTCACGAACCGTAGGGTGACACACTTAAGAGACACCGACATCCAATTGGAGCAAATGTTTCATGCCGAAAGAATGTACAAGCGCAGGAATTTATTTCACTAGATACCGAAACAGGTTTTCGGGTGAAATTGCATAAAGTGGTTATGCATGTGAAATAGAATTCTAGCAAGG
The DNA here is from genome assembly GCA_916181665.1 of Avena sativa. Taxonomy (NCBI): domain Eukaryota; kingdom Viridiplantae; phylum Streptophyta; class Magnoliopsida; order Poales; family Poaceae; genus Avena; species Avena sativa. Next base: position 144,514,012 of record OV702283.1, on the reverse strand, counting down.
GGTTATTTGTGAATGTTTGTCATTAAAGTAATTGACAAAATTCTGAATAAAATAAAAGAGTTTTATTTAATGAGAGTTTGCATTAAATTTGGTGGAAATTTAATGGGATTTTTGAGTGGACTTTTGAGTGGAGGGAATTTAGAGGAGTTTTGTGAGTGGAGTGTCCACCCACATGAAGAGGGGAGGGCAAGGGGGCAGCCCCCATGCGCCGGCCACCCCCTTGGGGTCCCCCCCCCCTCCTCCTATAAAAGGAGCCCCTCCTCCTCACTTGTCTCACACACCTCCTCATGAAGGATCTCTCTCCCCCTCTAGAATTTATCCCCATGGTCTCGGACTAGCGAGATACATGTTCCCGGTGGCTATTCGGCAAGAAAGAGTTGTGCTTCCGCTGCATCGCTGGAGCGAGGAGGCGGAGGTTGCTCGCTGCCTCGAACGTGTGTGCGAGCACGGATGCGCTGCTGATTTGCGGCGCTAGGACTTCCTCTCGATCTTGAGATCGGCAAGAGATCGTCTACATCAACCACGAGTTGAACTCGTTAAGCTTTGTCGGTCTTCAAGGGTATGTTCTCTACGGATATACATCCGCCCGTTGTTTGTATCTAGTATATATAGATCTTGGTATATAGTTCACATCGTAGGAAAATTTTTGTTTTCTATGCTGCGAACCCTACAGTGGTATCAGAGCCGGATCTATGCGTAGATACTTTACACGGGTAGTACACATATGAGTATGTGGGCGATGATGATCATGTTGTTGCTCCTTTGTTGTGATTTTGGATATTGGTGGCATAGTGGGATGAAGCGGCCCAAACAAACTTTACATGTCCTCGCACATGAGACCTGTTCCACGCTTGACATGCAACTAGTTTGCATAAGTGGCTAGCGGGTGTCTGTCTCTCCTACTATAGTCAATATCTATTTTGCAAGCGAGTTGTCAACAATTTGATTATCCTCGTTGTGGTTCATGTTCGTAGGTAAGAACGGTTCTATCTCGAAAGCCCTAAGCCACGTAAAACTTGCAATGGATAAATTAGAGGCGTCTAGTTTAGATTGTTGCTGGGCTAGTGTTATGATATGGTAGTGTTGTAAGTAGAAGTATGAGATGATACTCTTACAACACACATAGCGTGTAAAATCCATAGACCTTGGATTTACACATATAGGTATGATAGTGATCATACCACGATGCACATGATAGAGATCATCTGCGGGAACCATATAATTTCACTAATAAACATATGATGTTTGATTACATCTTATATTGCTTGTTTAGCGCTTTGTTAAGCATAATAAGATGATCCCTCATTTAAATATCAAGATAAGAATGTGTTCTTCCTTTAGTATGCACCGATTATGTTTTCGTCGCTCCAAGACATCACGTGATGATCGGGTGTTCTTGGATCCACGACCATATTTCGGGGGTAAAACAGTTACACACGCAAATACTAAGGTTCTAACTTGGCGAGCCTAGCATGTACAGACATGGCCTCGGAACACAGACCAAAAGGTTAAGCATGAGTCATATAGTTGATATGATGCCCATTTGATGCTCGCCTTTGAAGCTATACCGACTCACGTGATGATCGGACTTGGTGTAGTGGATTTGGTTCATGTAATCACCAAAAGGACACGAGGGATGTCGCTTTTGAGTGGGAGTTCATTCGTAATATAGATTAGTTGAACTCGATCTATCATACACTTAGTCTAAACTTTACAAATTCTGTTGTAGATGGCACCACCTGCTTTTAATTTCAATGCGTTCATGGAGAAAGAGAAACTAGCAACGAACGGTAGCAACTTTACTGAATGGGCCATGAATTTGAGGATTCTCCTCTCTGCTGCACAAAAGCAATATGTGCTAGAAGCGCCGTTAGGCCCCCCACCTTTTGATGATGCCCCTGACGAGGAGAAGAATGTCTATCAGACTCGTCAGGAGGACCACAACTTAGTTCATTGCGGCATATTGTATGGGCTAGAGCCGGAACTTCGAAAGCGTTTCGAAAACGGCAATGCATTTGATACAATGGGTGAGTTGAAAATGATTTTCGACACACATGCTGCTGTAGAGAGCTACAATGCTTCAGAAAAGTTCTTTAGCTGCATGATGGAAGAGCACAGCTCCGTTAGTGAGCATGTACTCAAGATGTCGGGTTACGCCGATAAGCTTGTGTCCTTGGGAATATCGATTCCCATTGACTTAGGCATCCATCGTGTTCTGCAGTCTCTGCCACCTAGCTATAAGAGCTTCGTGATGAACTATAATATGCAAGGCATGAAGAAGTCTCTCCCCGAGCTTATGTCAATGCTTAAAACTGCAGAAGTGGAGATCAAAAAGGAACATCAAGTGTTGATGATCAATAGGAACACTGGTTTCAAGAAAGACAAGAAGGGAAAACGGAAGGGAAGTAAGGGCGGCAAGCCTGTTGCCGCGCCTGAAAAGAAACCCCGAGTTGGACCTAAGTCTAATACCGAGTGCTACTATTGTAAGGGGACTGGCCACTGGAAGCGCAACTGCACCAAGTATCTGGCAGACAATAAGGCCGGCAAGGCAAACAAAGGTATATATGATATACATGTTATTGATGTGTACTTGACTAGTGCTCGCAGTAGCACCTGGGTATTTGATACCGGTTCAGTTGCTAATATTTGTAACTCGAATCAGGGGCTGCGGAACAAGCGACCGCTAGCAAGGGGTGAGGTCAAGATGCGTGTCGGCAATGGATCAAACGTTGATGTAATCGCCGTCGGAACGCTGCCTCTCCACTTACCGTCAGGATTAGTCATAAACTTGAATAAATGTTATCTGGTGCCTGCACTGAGCATGAACATTGTATCTGGATCATGTTTGATGCAAAGTGGTTATTCATTTAAATCTGAGAACAATGGTTGTTCCATTTATATGAATGAAATCTTTTATGGTCATGCACCAATGATGAATGGTTTATTTCTGTTAGATCTCAATGATAATGTTACACATATTCATAATGTTGATGCTAAAAGGATTAAACTTAATGATGATATATCCGCATATATGTGGCACTGCCGTCTAGGTCATATTGGCATTAAACGCATGAAGAAGCTCCATTCGGATGTACTTTTGGAATCACTTGATTATGAATCATTTGATACATGTGAGCCATGCCTTATGGGCAAGATGACTAGAACGCCGTTTTCCGGTTCAATGGAACGGGCGACAGATTTATTGGAAATCATACATTCTGATGTATGTGGTCCAATGAGTGTGTCGGCGCGAGGTGGATATCGTTATTTTGTTACTTTCACGGATGATTTGAGTAGATACGGTTATATCTACTTGATGAAACACAAGTCTGGAACCTTTGAAAAGTTCAAGGAATTTCAGAATGAAGTGGAAAATCATCGTAATAGAAAGATCAAATTTTTACGGTCCGACCGTGGAGGTGAGTATCTAAGTTACGAGTTTAGCACTCACATGAAAGAGTGTGGAATTGTTTCACAACTCACACCTGCCGGAACACCATAGCGAAATGGTGTGTCGGAACGTCGTAATCGTACTTTATTAGATATGGTTCGATCTATGATGTCTTTGACAGACTTGCCGTTGTCATTTTGGGGTTATGCACTAGAAACTGCTGCATTCACTTTAAATCGGGCACCATCTAAATCTGTTGAAAAGACACCGTATGAATTGTGGTTTGGAAACAAACCTAAGCTGTCATTTCTTAAAGTTTGGGGTTGCGATGTTTATGTGAAGAAACTTCAACCGGATAAACTCGAACCCAAAGCGGAAAAATGCGTCTTCATAGGATACCCTAAAGAAACTATTGGGTATTCCTTCTATCACAGATCCGAGGGCAAGGTTTTTGTTGCCAAGAATGGATCCTTTCTAGAGAAAGAGTTTCTCGCGAAAGGTGTGAATAGTCGGAAGGTAGAACTCGAAGAGGTTGTGGAACCTTCTCTTCAAAGTATGGCGAGTAGCGCAGCGCCGGAAGTTGTTCCGGAGTTGGCTCCACCTGTTGAAGAGGGAACTAATGATAATGATCATGAAACTCCGAAAGAGAGTACTACCGAACCTCGCAGGTCAAACAGGACGCGTGCAGCTCCCGAGCTGTACGGAAATCCTGTCATAAATTTCATGGTTGATGAAAATAATGACCCTGCGACGTATGAAGAAGCGATGATGAGCCCGGATTCCAACAAATGGTTAGAAGCCATGAAATCCGAGATGGAATCCATGTATGAAAATCAAGTTTGGAACTTGGTGGAATTACCTCACGACCGAAAGGCCGTGGAGAACAAATGGATTTTCAAAAGGAAAACTGATGCTGATGGTAATGTGACCATCTATAAAGCTCGACTTGTCGCAAAGGGGTTTCGACAAATTCAAGGAGTTGACTACGATGAGACTTTCTCTCCCGTAGCGATGCTAAAGTCAGTTAGGATTATGTTAGCAATTGCTGCATATTTCGATTATGAAATATGGCAGATGGATGTCAAAACCGCGTTTCTCAATGGTAATATTGAAGAAGAGTTGTATATGATACAACCAAAGGGTTTTGTCGATCCTAAGGATGCTAACAAGGTGTGCAAGCTTCAGCGATCCATCTATGGATTGAAGCAAGCATCGCGAAGTTGGAATCTCCGCTTTGATGAGGTGATCAAAGAGTTTGGATTTGTCCAAACTTATGGAGAAGCTTGTATTTACAAGAAAGTGAGTGGGAGCAATGTGGCATTTCTGATATTATATGTGGATGACATATTATTGATCGGAAATGATATAGAACTTTTAAACAGTGTTAAAAGTTATCTAAACAGCAAATTTTCAATGAAGGACCTAGGTGAAGCGTCATACATATTAGGCATAAAGATCTATAGAGATAGATCTAGGCGCCTAATAGGGCTATCGCAAAGTACATACCTTGATAAGATTTTAAAGAAGTTTAAAATGGACGGAAGTAAGAAGGGGTTCTTACCTATGTTGCAAGGCAAGACATTGAGTAAGACTCAAAGTCCGGCTTCGGCGGAAGAAAGAGAGATAATGGACAAAGTCCCCTATGCTTCAGCCATAGGCTCTATAATGTACGCCATGCTATGTACAAGACCGGATGTGGCACACGCTATTAGTTTGACTAGTAGGTACCAATCGGATCCAGGTTCGGAACACTGGATAGCGGTCAAGAATATCCTTAAGTACTTACGAAGAACTAAGGATATGTTTCTTGTATACGGAGGTGAAGAAGAGCTCGTCGCTAAGTGTTATGTCGATGCTAGCTTTGACACCGATCCGGATGACTCTAAGTCTCAATCCGGATACGTATTTCTCATGAATGGCGGAGCGGTTAGTTGGAGGAGTTCCAAACAACCTGTGGTAGCGGGATCAACAACGGAGGCCGAATATGTTGCTGCTTCAGAAGCAGCTCAGGAAGCAGTTTGGATGAAGGAGTTCATATCCGAACTAGGAGTTGTGGCAAACGCGTTGGACCCAATGGTGATCTATTGTGACAACAATGGTGCCATTGCCAATGCCAAAGAGCCAAGGTCTCACAAGCATTCCAAGCATATTAAGCGCCGGTTTCACTCCATCCGCGAGCATGTCAAGGATGGAGATATAAAGATTTGTAAAGTACATACGGATCTCAATGTAGCAGATCCGTTGACTAAAACTCTCCCTAGAGCAAAACATGATCAACACCAGAACTCAATGGGTGTTAGATTTATCACTATGTAACTAGATTATTGTCTCTAGTGCAAGTGGGAGACTGAAGGGAATATGCCCTGAGAGGCAATAATAAAGTGTTTATTATGTGTATTCCAAGTATATGATAGATGTTTATTTTGCATGCTATAATTGTATTAATACGGAAACGTTAATACATGTGTGTTTAATAAACAAACAGAAAGTTCCTAGTTATGCCTCTCTCATAAACTAGCTCGTTGATTAACAAGATGATCAAGGTTTCCTGATCATGGACATTGGATGTTGTTAATAACAGGATCACAACATTAGTGTAATGATGTGATGAACACTCATCCGAAGTATAGCATTACGATCAAAGTCATTGAGTTTATATTGCTATAACAACTTACGAAGTGATCCTAATCCTTAGACCATGAGATCATGTCAATCACTAACACCGGAAGAGTTTCTTGATAACATCAAACGTCACACCGTAACAGGGTGATTATAAAGATGGATTCAGAACTAATAAAGTGTTATGTTGAGGCTCATGGATCAAGAGTGGAATTTGTTCATCCCGATGACGGATAGATATACTTTGGGCCCTCTCGGTGATATCACATTGATTAGCTTGCAAGCAAGTGATTTGATCACTAGAATGTTATATCACAGGAACGAGAAAAGAGTGCATGTCGGTAACGAGATCAAACTAGGTATGGAGATACCAATGATCGAATCTCGGACATGTAATATATCGTGAAACAAAGGGATTAAGATACTAGCGTAAAAGGTTCCGACGATCACAAGAAAGTCATCGTTGAATGTGTGGGAGTCAGTATGGGTCTCCAGATCCCGCTTCTGATTATTGATCTGAGAGGGGTCTCGATCATGTCCGCATTATTCACGAACCGTAGGGTGACACACTTAAGAGACACCGACATCCAATTGGAGCAAATGTTTCATGCCGAAAGAATGTACAAGCGCAGGAATTTATTTCACTAGATACCGAAACAGGTTTTCGGGTGAAATTGCATAAAGTGGTTATGCATGTGAAATAGAATTCTAGCAAGGGGTTATTTGTGAATGTTTTTCATTAAAGTAATTGACAAAATTCTGAATAAAATAAAAGAGTTTTATTTAATGAGAGTTTGCATTAAATTTGGTGGAAATTTAATGGGATTTTTGAGTGGACTTTTGAGTGGAGGGAATTTAGAGGAGTTTTGTGAGTGGAGTGTCCACCCACATGAAGAGGGGAGGGCAAGGGGGCAGCCCCCATGCGCCGGCCACCCCCTTGGGGTTCCCCCCCCCTCCTCCTATAAAAGGAGCCCCTCCTCCTCACTTGTCTCACACACCTCCTCGTGAAGGATCTCTCTCCCCCTCTAGAATTTATCCCCATGGTCTTGGACTAGCGAGATACATGTTCCCGGTGGCTATTCGGCAAGAAAGAGTTGTGCTTCCGCTGCATCGCTGGAGCGAGGAGGCGGAGGTTGCTCGGTGCCTCGAACGTGTGTGCGAGCACGGATGCGCTGCTGATTTGCGGCGCTAGGACTTCCTCTCGATCTTGAGATCGGCAAGAGATCGTCTACATCAACCACGAGTTGAACTCGTTAAGCTTTGTCGGTCTTCAAGGGTATGTTCTCTACGGATATACATCCGCCCGTTGTTTGTATCTAGTATATATAGATCTTGGTATATAGTTCACATCGTAGGAAAATTTTTGTTTTCTATGCTGCGAACCCTACAGAATTGTTTCACAACTCACGCCTGCCGGAACACCACAGCGAAATGGTGTGTCGGAACGTCGTAATCGTACTTTATTAGATATGGTTCGATCTATGATGTCTCTGACGGATTTGGCGTTGTCATTTTGGGGTTGTGCACTAGAAACTGCTACATTCACTTTAAATCGGGCACCATCTAAATCCGTTGAAAAGACACCGTATGAATTGTGGTTTGGAAACAAACCTAAGCTGTCTTTTCTTAAAGTTTGGGGATGCGATGTTTATGTGAAGAAACTTCAACCGGATAAACTCGAACCCAAAGCGGAAAAATACGTCTTCATAGGATACCCTAAGGAAACTATTGGGTATTCCTTCTATCACAGATCCGAGGGCAAGGTTTTTGTTGCCAAGAATGGATCCTTTCTAGAGAAAGAGTTTCTCGCGAAAGGTGTGAGTAGTCGGAAGGTAGAACTCGAAGAGGTTATTGAACCTTCTCTTCAAAGTATGGCGAGTAGCGCAGCGCCGGAAGTTGTTCCGGAGTTGGCTCCACCTGTTGAAGAGGGAACTAATGATAATGATCATGAAACTTTGAAAGAGAGTACTACCGAACCTCGCAGGTCAAGCAGGACGCGTGCAGCTCCCGAGCTGTACGGAAATCCTGTCATAAATTTCATGGTTGATGAAAATGATGACCCTGCGACGTATGAAGAAGCGATGATGAGCCCGGATTCCAACAAATGGTTAGAAGCCATGAAATCCGAGATGGAATCCATGTATGAAAATCAAGGTTGGAACTTGGTGGAATTACCTCACGACCGAAAGGCCGTGGAGAACAAATGGATTTTCAAAAGGAAAACTAATGCTGATTGTAATGTGACCGTCTATAAAGCTCGACTTGTCGCAAAGGGGTTTCGACAAATTCAAGGAGTTGACTACGATGAGACATTCTCTCCCGTAGCGATGCTAAAGTCAGTTAGGATTATGTTAGCAATTGCTGCATATTTCGATTATGAGATATGGAAGATGGATGTCAAAACCGTGTTTCTCAATGGTAATATTGAAGAAGAGTTGTATATGATACAACCAAAGGGTTTTGTCGATCCTAAGGATGCTAACAAGGTGTGCAAGCTTCAGCGATCCATCTATGGATTGAAGCAAGCATCACGAAGTTGGAATCTCCGCTTTGATGAGGTGATCAAAGAGTTTGGATTTGTCCAAACTTATGGAGAAGCTTGTATTTACAAGAAAGTGAGTGGGAGCAATGTGGCATTTCTGATATTATATGTGGATGACATATTATTGATCGGAAATGATATAGAACTTTTAAACAGTGTTAAAAGTTATCTAAACAGCAAATTTTCAATGAAGGACCTAGGTGAAGCGTCATACATATTAGGCATAAAGATCTATAGAGATAGATCTAGGCGCCTAATAGGGCTATCGCAAAGTACATACCTTGATAAGATTTTAAAGAAGTTTAAAATGGACGGAAGTAAGAAGGGGTTCTTACCTATGTTGCAAGGCAAGACATTGAGTAAGACTCAAAGTCCGGCTTCGGCGGAAGAAAGAGAGATAATGGACAAAGTCCCCTATGCTTCAGCCATAGGCTCTATAATGTATGCCATGCTATGTACAAGACCGGATGTGGCACACGCTATTAGTTTGACTAGTAGGTACCAATCGGATCCAGGTTCGGAACACTGGATAGCGGTCAAGAATATCCTTAAGTACTTACGAAGAACTAAGGATATGTTTCTTGTATACGGAGGTGAAGAAGAGCTCGTCGCTAAGTGTTATGTCGATGCTAGCTTTGACACCGATCCGGATGACTCTAAGTCTCAATCCGGATACGTATTTCTCATGAATGGCGGAGCGGTTAGTTGGAGGAGTTCCAAACAACCTGTGGTAGCGGGATCAACAACGGAGGCCGAATATGTTGCTGCTTCAGAAGCAGCTCAGGAAGCAGTTTGGATGAAGGAGTTCATATCCGAACTAGGAGTTGTGGCAAACGCGTTGGACCCAATGGTGATCTATTGTGACAACAATGGTGCCATTGCCAATGCCAAAGAGCCAAGGTCTCACAAGCATTCCAAGCATATTAAGCGCCGGTTTCACTCCATCCGCGAGCATGTCAAGGATGGAGATATAAAGATTTGTAAAGTACATACGGATCTCAATGTAGCAGATCCGTTGACTAAAACTCTCCCTAGAGCAAAACATGATCAACACCAGAACTCAATGGGTGTTAGATTTATCACTATGTAACTAGATTATTGTCTCTAGTGCAAGTGGGAGACTGAAGGGAATATGCCCTGAGAGGCAATAATAAAGTGTTTATTATGTGTATTCCAAGTATATGATAGATGTTTATTTTGCATGCTATAATTGTATTAATACGGAAACGTTAATACATGTGTGTTTAATAAACAAACAGAAAGTTCCTAGTTATGCCTCTCTCATAAACTAGCTCGTTGATTAACAAGATGATCAAGGTTTCCTGATCATGGACATTGGATGTTGTTAATAACAGGATCACAACATTAGTGTAATGATGTGATGAACACTCATCCGAAGTATAGCATTACGATCAAAGTCATTGAGTTTATATTGCTATAACAACTTACGAAGTGATCCTAATCCTTAGACCATGAGATCATGTCAATCACTAACACCGGAAGAGTTTCTTGATAACATCAAACGTCACACCGTAACAGGGTGATTATAAAGATGGATTCAGAACTAATAAAGTGTTATGTTGAGGCTCATGGATCAAGAGTGGAATTTGTTCATCCCGATGACGGATAGATATACTTTGGGCCCTCTCGGTGATATCACATTGATTAGCTTGCAAGCAAGTGATTTGATCACTAGAATGTTATATCACAGGAACGAGAAAAGAGTGCATGTCGGTAACGAGATCAAACTAGGTATGGAGATACCAATGATCGAATCTCGGACATGTAATATATCGTGAAACAAAGGGATTAAGATACTAGCGTAAAAGGTTCCGACGATCACAAGAAAGTCATCGTTGAATGTGTGGGAGTCAGTATGGGTCTCCAGATCCCGCTTCTGATTATTGATCTGAGAGGGGTCTCGATCATGTCCGCATTATTCACGAACCGTAGGGTGACACACTTAAGAGACACCGACATCCAATTGGAGCAAATGTTTCATGCCGAAAGAATGTACAAGCGCAGGAATTTATTTCACTAGATACCGAAACAGGTTTTCGGGTGAAATTGCATAAAGTGGTTATGCATGTGAAATAGAATTCTAGCAAGGGGTTATTTGTGAATGTTTGTCATTAAAGTAATTGACAAAATTCTGAATAAAATAAAAGAGTTTTATTTAATGAGAGTTTGCATTAAATTTGGTGGAAATTTAATGGGATTTTTGAGTGGACTTTTGAGTGGAGGGAATTTAGAGGAGTTTTGTGAGTGGAGTGTCCACCCACATGAAGAGGGGAGGGCAAGGGGGCAGCCCCCATGCGCCGGCCACCCCCTTGGGGTTCCCCCCCCCTCCTCCTATAAAAGGAGCCCCTCCTCCTCACTTGTCTCACACACCTCCTCGTGAAGGATCTCTCTCCCCCTCTAGAATTTATCCCCATGGTCTTGGACTAGCGAGATACATGTTCCCGGTGGCTATTCGGCAAGAAAGAGTTGTGCTTCCGCTGCATCGCTGGAGCGAGGAGGCGGAGGTTGCTCGGTGCCTCGAACGTGTGTGCGAGCACGGATGCGCTGCTGATTTGCGGCGCTAGGACTTCCTCTCGATCTTGAGATCGGCAAGAGATCGTCTACATCAACCACGAGTTGAACTCGTTAAGCTTTGTCGGTCTTCAAGGGTATGTTCTCTACGGATATACATCCGCCCGTTGTTTGTATCTAGTATATATAGATCTTGGTATATAGTTCACATCGTAGGAAAATTTTTGTTTTCTATGCTGCGAACCCTACAGAATTGTTTCACAACTCACGCCTGCCGGAACACCACAGCGAAATGGTGTGTCGGAACGTCGTAATCGTACTTTATTAGATATGGTTCGATCTATGATGTCTCTGACGGATTTGGCGTTGTCATTTTGGGGTTGTGCACTAGAAACTGCTACATTCACTTTAAATCGGGCACCATCTAAATCCGTTGAAAAGACACCGTATGAATTGTGGTTTGGAAACAAACCTAAGCTGTCTTTTCTTAAAGTTTGGGGATGCGATGTTTATGTGAAGAAACTTCAACCGGATAAACTCGAACCCAAAGCGGAAAAATACGTCTTCATAGGATACCCTAAGGAAACTATTGGGTATTCCTTCTATCACAGATCCGAGGGCAAGGTTTTTGTTGCCAAGAATGGATCCTTTCTAGAGAAAGAGTTTCTCGCGAAAGGTGTGAGTAGTCGGAAGGTAGAACTCGAAGAGGTTATTGAACCTTCTCTTCAAAGTATGGCGAGTAGCGCAGCGCCGGAAGTTGTTCCGGAGTTGGCTCCACCTGTTGAAGAGGGAACTAATGATAATGATCATGAAACTTTGAAAGAGAGTACTACCGAACCTCGCAGGTCAAGCAGGACGCGTGCAGCTCCCAAGCTGTACGGAAATCCTGTCATAAATTTCATGGTTGATGAAAATGATGACCCTGCGACGTATGAAGAAGCGATGATGAGCCCGGATTCCAACAAATGGTTAGAAGCCATGAAATCCGAGATGGAATCCATGTATGAAAATCAAGGTTGGAACTTGGTGGAATTACCTCACGACCGAAAGGCCGTGGAGAACAAATGGATTTTCAAAAGGAAAACTAATGCTGATTGTAATGTGACCGTCTATAAAGCTCGACTTGTCGCAAAGGGGTTTCGACAAATTCAAGGAGTTGACTACGATGAGACATTCTCTCCCGTAGCGATGCTAAAGTCAGTTAGGATTATGTTAGCAATTGCTGCATATTTCGATTATGAGATATGGAAGATGGATGTCAAAACCGTGTTTCTCAATGGTAATATTGAAGAAGAGTTGTATATGATACAACCAAAGGGTTTTGTCGATCCTAAGGATGCTAACAAGGTGTGCAAGCTTCAGCGATCCATCTATGGATTGAAGCAAGCATCACGAAGTTGGAATCTCCGCTTTGATGAGGTGATCAAAGAGTTTGGATTTGTCCAAACTTATGGAGAAGCTTGTATTTACAAGAAAGTGAGTGGGAGCAATGTGGCATTTCTGATATTATATGTGGATGACATATTATTGATCGGAAATGATATAGATCTTTTAAACAGTGTTAAAAGTTATCTAAACAGCAAATTTTCAATGAAGGACCTAGGTGAAGCGTCATACATATTAGGCATAAAGATCTATAGAGATAGATCTAGGCGCCTAATAGGGCTATCGCAAAGTACATACCTTGATAAGATTTTAAAGAAGTTTAAAATGGACGGAAGTAAGAAGGGGTTCTTACCTATGTTGCAAGGCAAGACATTGAGTAAGACTCAAAGTCCGGCTTCAGCGGAAGAAAGAGAGATAATGGACAAAGTCCCCTATGCTTCAGCCATAGGCTCTATAATGTACGCCATGCTATGTACAAGACCGGATGTGGCACATGCTATTAGTTTGACTAGTAGGTACCAATCGGATCCAGGTTCGGAACACTGGATAGCGGTCAAGAATATCCTTAGTACTTACGAATAACTAAGGATATGTTTCTTGTATATGGAGGTGAAGAAGAGCTCGTCGCTAAGTGTTACGTTGACGCTAGCTTTGACACCGATCCGGATGACTCTAAGTCTCAATCCGGATATGTATTTCTCATGAATGGCGGAGCGGTTAGTTGGAGGAGCTCCAAACAACCTGTGGTAGCGGGATCAACAACGGAGGCCGAATATGTTGCTGCTTCAGAAGCGGCTCAGGAGGCAGTTTTGATGAAGGAGTTCATATCCGAACTAGGAGTGGTTGCAAACACGTTGGACCCAATGGTGATCTATTGTGACAACAATGGTGCCATTGCCAATGCCAAAGAGCCAAGGTCTCACAAGCATTCCAAGCATATTAAGCGCCGGTTTCACTCCATCCGCGAGCATGTCAAGGATGGAGATATAAAGATTTGTAAAGTACATACGGATCTCAATGTAGCAGATCCGTTGACTAAAACTCTCCCTAGAGCAAAACATGATCAACACCAGAACTCAATGGGTGTTAGATTTATCACTATGTAACTAGATTATTGTCTCTAGTGCAAGCGGGAGACTGAAGGGAATATGCCCTGAGAGGCAATAATAAAGTGTTTTTTATGTGTATTTCAAGTATATGATAGATGTTTATTTTGCATGCTATAATTGTATTAATACGGAAACATTAATACATGTGTGTTTAATAAACAAACAGAAAGTTCCTAGTTATGCCTCTCTCATAAACTAGCTCGTTGATTAACAAGATGATCAAGGTTTCCTGATCATGGACATTGGATGTTGTTAATAACGGGATCACAACATTAGTGTAATGGTGTGATGAACATTCATCCGAAGTATAGCACTACGATCAAAGTCATTGAGTTTATATTGCTATAACAACTTACGAAGTGATCCTAATCCTTAGACCATGAGATCATGCCAATCACTACCACCGGAAGAGTTTCTTGATAACATCAAACGTCACACCGTAACAGGGTGATTACAAAGATGGATTCAGAACTAATAAAGTGTTATGTTGAGGCTCATGGATCAAGAGTGGAATTTGTTCATCCCTATGATGGATAGATATACTCTGGGCCCTCTCGGTGATATCACATTGATTAGCTTGCAAGCAAGTGATTTGATCACTAGAATGTTATATCACGGGAACGAGAAAAGAGTGCATGTCAGTAACGAGATCAAACTAGGTATGGAGATACCGATGATCGAATCTTAGACATGTAATATATCGTGAAACAAAGGGATTAAGATACTAGCGTAAAAGGTTCCGACGATCACAAGAAAGTCATCGTTGAATGTGTGGGAGTCAGTATGGGTCTCCAGATCCCGCTTCTGATTATTGATCCAAGAGGGGTCTCGATCATGTCCGCATTATTCACGAACCGTAGGGTGACACACTTAAGAGACACCGACATCCAATTGGAGCAAAAGTTTCATGCCGAAAGAATGAACAAGCGCGGGAATTTATTTCACTAGATACCGAAACAGGTTTTCGGGTGAAATTGCATAAAGTGGTTATGCATGTGAAATAGAATTCTAGCAAGGGGTTATTTGGGAATGTTTGTCATTAAAGTAATTGACAAAATTCTGAATAAAATAAAAGAGTTTTATTTAATGAGAGTTTGCATTAAATTTGGTGGAAATTTAATGGGAATTTGAGTGGATTTTTTAGTGGAGAAAATTGAAGGGCCATTTTGTGAGTGGAGTGTCCACCACATGAATGAAGGAGGGGAGGGGGCAGCCCCCATGGCCGGCGGCCACCCCCTTGGGTGCCCCCCTCCTCCTATAAAAGGAGCCCCTCCTCTCACTTGTCTCTCACACCTCCTCGTGAAGGATATCTCCCCCTCTAGAATTTATCCCCAATGGTCTCGGACTAGCGAGATACATGTTCCCGGTGGCTATTCGGCAAGAAAGAGTTGTGCTTCCGCTGCATCGCTGGAGCAAGGAGGCGGAGGTTGCTCGGTGCCTTGAACGTGTGTGCGAGCACGGATGCGCTGCTGATTTGCGGAGCTAGGACTTCCTCTCGATCTTGAGATCGGCAAGAGATCGTCTACATCAACCACGAGTTGAACTCGTTAAGCTTTGTCGGTCTTCAAGGGTATGTTCTCTATAGATATACATCCGCCCGTTGTTTGTATCTAATATATAGATCTTGGTACATAGTTCAAATCGTAGGAAAAATTTTGTTTTCTATGCTGCGAACCCTACAATCATACCACTGCATGTTGTAGTATATTATAGTCGTGAACATAACACTCACGGAGTACCATTCCGCCAATATTACATCCTTAGAGTGGTACAACAGAAACAAAGCGGGTCCACAATATACATTAACATTATTACAAAAAGAAATTACATGACGACTTCGAGATCCTCCTAGGTCCATAGAGGTATCCCAATGATTCATGGCTAAACTATAATAACTTGGAGAACAAGATAAAACGACAACTAAACTTCATGGCTTATACGAGAGTGAATATATATAGAGGATAGAGATATATGCTGCTAGACTTGATCTCTATAAATGACACATCTACGCTTCCGATACTTCGGTCTCCATTCCATAGATGTTTCTGTAATTGTCCCCTTCGATGCTTCCGGATACTTCTGGTTCCTCATAGCAGAATTATTCTTGGTCATCAATTGTATATAGTATTTCCTCTTCCCAATCTTTAATGTCTTCAGAATCTAGCAAGGGTTAAGAAGATACGTTGAGTACGAGCGTACTCAGCAAGTTCACTAGAAAGGAGTGTTTGATGCACTATATCTACAGCCATAGACCATAGGTCGTAGGCAATGCAAGTTTTTGTAAACATTTCTTCAAAGGTTGCTTTTATTCTGAAAATCTATGTCCGTCAGCCTTCATAGGTTTACCAGAACTTTCATGGAGTTCCTTTCATGCAGCGTTCGTAGCTCCTTCCCGGAATAGGGAGTAACAAGTTACAGTTCTTACACTCTACAGAGGTGCGTTACTTTACCCATGAGAGATCTTAGCTTTGTTGCACATCCGGACGCGCATTCCCGTTCACACTTCCTTTGTATGAGGCCCATACTAAGATCCAAGCCAATCACTGTCCTTCTCCGTGACCCTGCATACAGCGCAATTATTGTATGCCCAAACACAAGGTAGACTTTTCCCCGTATAAAACGGCTATACCTTAGTTGGATACACACAACAACCATTAACACTAGAAATCTGTCTTTTGTAAGCCCAGATCCACGGTATACTTTTCCCCGTATAAAATGGCTATACCCATGATCTGCAACTTACAAATGCCCAGAACAGTGTCTGATGCATGCGAGAGGGAGCTGATCCAGCTAACTTCTCCGTCTCATTCCAAATCTCATGGTTAACGCGTAATATACAGCGCAAGAATCACTGGCGACATTGGTTGTTAGGTCCTAGATAATATGTTCCTTCACCACTGGAACTTTCATAATAGGTTATTACCTCATGGTAAATAACCTATAATCATATTATTATGAAAATAGTGTTTTCTGACCTTTTTGAGATGCAAGTGATGACAATAATGGATTTGCAAAATAATTTACAGAAAATAATCAAAGGACATGAGCAAGTGTGAACTTGCCTTGATATAGCGGAGTACTGTAGTCGAATGTCTCGACTTGACCCTAGACCTCGGGTTCTACAAGAATACCATCATTACCCGGTAAGGACAATGTTTAAAGAAGCAACATGTTGTTATGCATAAGTAATGAGATGCATAATGTAAAGTCCCAAGTAATTCCCCAACCATTACAAGTGAGTTGTATTTAAATGATTTGCCTAAGATTTTTATTTAATTTTTAAGTTTACTTCACAAAAGGTATAGTTGCTAGGACTCTGAGATAAACATATAAAATACGAAAGGTAAAGTACAATCATAATACAATTCTAAGATTGAGTGGTATCATGTAATCATTATAAGGTTTATGTTTTAATTTTATTATGCCTTAAAAAGAATGGTATAGTGTTTATTTTGAAATGGCAAAAAGAATAACATTTGAAGAAAATATTATTTATGTTAAGTTATTCAACTCTCAAGATTAATAAGATTAAAGTTATGGTTTCTGATAAGGTTTAAATGATCGTGAGCCATTATATATCTAGCTTATGATATATCAGACCAAAGTTAACTATAAAGATATAATTGGACTTGGGATATAACATTTATGGCATTAACAACAATTAGGGTTTTCCTAAGCATAATGAAACTTAGTCTTAAAGACTTAAAGATAGCATATTTAATATTTATAGATTATACTATAAGATTTTCCTATATAAATAAAATAGGTGAATTTCTTTTATGATATATTTAGTGAATACCAAGTTTGTTAAATATGATTATATATGAATTGAGATCACTTACTTCTAATTTAAATTAATGATTTGCAAAACTAACTTTGTAAATCTTGGACTTATAGTTGGTAAAAGATTTTAAAGGAATCTTATAAATTTGATTGTTTATATTTGGATAGTATCCTAAATTATAATTATGGTTTAGACTATTTTACAGTTAAAAGATTGTGTTTTGAACATGATTATTTCTTACTTATTAAATAATGCTAAATAATTAATAAAACAACTATCTCATTTTAATAACTTAAATAATTGAAGATATATGATGTAAGAATTTTAAAATGTTTTTGGAATAATATATTTAGTATTATCCTAGTAATTATTCTTACTTAAAATCTTAAAATTGAATTTTATTTATTTTTAGGTATTATCTTGATTTTTATAAAAAAATCTCAATTATTGAATGTCTTTAAATATTTGTTTTAAGTTTTATTTGTAAAATTTTAAGTTAGTATTTTTATTAGATAAGAGATTTATTTTTATGCATGAAAGTGATTTGTATTTATTTTTAAGAATTTTTCTAAATTTATTAAATTTCATTTAGTTATTTAAGGGTGTTAATGTTTATTTTTCATTTTATGAAACTTAAATAAATATGATTATATTTTTCTTAGGTGGATATTATTTTAATAAACATTTAGATATAGGACTTAAACATTTATAGGGGTATTTTGGCCATTACTTTATTCTGGCCATTTCTTATGTTTTTTTATTCTGGTATGTTTGGTTAGTAACATGACTGGCCCGACCCAGCCAGGTCTGGCTCGAGGTCAACCCGACCCCGGACCCTTCACCCTTCTCGCTCACGTGCATACACAGAGGTAAATCCTCATCTTCTTCCATTCGACTCCACCGTCGCTGGCGCCACCGTGTGCTCCCACGGCCCTCGCAAGCCACATACAGCTCCGTCGCTCACCATCTGGCCTCCCCTCAGTCCTCTCCTTCTATTTCCCTATGCCTTGAGGTTGCTCTATTTCCCCGTGCGAGCCTCTATGAAACCCTAGCCGTGCAGCGAGGGTCTAACGGAGTGGCACCAGCGCCCCCCATGGCTGTTCTTCATTGACGGCTATGAGCTCCTCTACTAGGAACGCACTATCTCGTCGGCTCATTCGAGCTTCTGCTCGAGCCCTCCGTTCCCGTCCCTTCCTGGTTTTTCCTTTGGTGCTTCTACTTCCTCCTTCTTGACTTTACCAATCTCTCGACGCTGGCAGGATGGCAGGTTAAATTTCAACCCCAACGTCCACGACTCGCTGCTCTGGGTTTGATTATTATGGTTGATGTTGTGGTGATGCTCTGCTAGTGCTGTTGCCAACAGGATGACAATGATGTCGTCATCGCAACCTCGCTGCTGCACTGCGTCCAGGCTTCGTCACGCCTACGCTCCAGGTGCTTGGCACACAGGGTGAGTTTTATTGTGACCGGCCTTCGAGTCGATGACTCTTCTCGGTGGCCTGGAGTGTTGATTGAGCTCGTGTTGTTGTGGAACGAGCCTCTTGGATTTGATATTCATCTTGAGCTATTTATGCTCCTGGTTGGGTACTATGTATAAGTAGCTTGTAGTAATTTTCCTTGAGTTGTGATGTTTGTTGTGGTGTGGTGGTCTCCTGGACATGTTCCATGCCCATGGTTTGTTTTAGTTAAACTACTGGTTACTAGTTAGATTATTTTACCTGACTTTCCTCTAGTTTGGAACTTGGAAAAAGGGATCTGACTCTATGTCCTTGTTGATAGTAAAATGGTGTATATATTTGATTCCTAGATTCTTCTACAAGGAAGATGATAAATCTGTTTTAGCTGGAATTACTGAGTGGTTGATTAATGTGATGATACTCCCTAATGGCGTCTATGCATAAGACTGCCACTGTGGTGTCTCCATTTTGGAAGGTGCACAGTGGTAGATCTTGTGTGCATGATTTGTTGTTAGTTGGATTGACAAGACAAGATTGTGGTTGGTAATGATAAGTATTCTTTAAGTGATATGTTGGAATATAAATTGAGTGATGATACTTGCAACTAATTGAATCCTAGACTTTCTTACTAGGGAAATGATAAAAATGTCTTGTTTGAACAATCTTGATGACTAGCTAATATGGGAACTAACCTTTGTGGCTTCTGCTGCCCTGGGCTGCTGCTGTGGTGCCTCCAATCTTGGAGTGTGCACAGTGGTAGCCCAGGCAGCCTAATTTGCTGTTGGGAATCACTACAATGATGTAGTTGATGTTGATATATAAAAAAAATAGAGATTTAGCTCATGATGCAAAAGGCTGAAGCTAAATTGGTTGGTTAAAATGATTAAGTGTACCACTGTGGTGCCTCCCCTAGGAGTGTGCATAGTGGTAACATCTCAGATGTGGTTTGCTGGATTTCTTTACTTGGCTTGTGATGCAAAAGCTGAGGAAAAATCTTTTTAAGATAAGAACATATGTTTGTGTTGGCCCTAAACCTCTGTGATGAATCTTTCCTGGCATCTCCATGAAATTTTGAGAATATCTCTTTATTCAATCCTCCTAGATAAAGATCTAGTTGAAGGATAGATGGAATTTGTTGATTTGTAGAATTCCCCTGGTATTTCTAGATCTATGTGTGAGATACAAGAATGGTTTCTACATGATCCAGTGGTTGGTTCTGATGATTTTTACCTGATGTTGGTGAGTGGCCTATGGCCTATTGTAGATCTTCTACTTTACTTTGATCAGCTGCTAGAACTCCTCCTTGAGCACCTGGATGGCTTTTCCAAGCAACCAGGATGCTTGTGGTGTAGATGATTCTGCTTTATTGCCAGATCTAGTGATTATCCTGCTCCTCCTTGCACTCCTGGCCTTCTCCCTCTTGATCCAGCTCTTGATCTGTTCTTGATTAGATAACCATAATGGTGGAGATTTATGGTGGTTTACTCATGACTGCAATCTCAAACAGTGCTCTAGTATATTTGTGGTAAATGGATACTATAGTGGTGTTCTTATGTGCTCTTGAGATAGAGCTTATGTTGGTTCAATGGATTGTGAATATAATCTGATGGTTCCTGGAATAGAGAAAGAAATAAGCAAGCAGGTGCTCTGCTACGGCTGCTCCCTATTCTTATCTACTTTCCAATGCTCCTGGTGTGTTGACAACACACATGTCTGCATGTGTTGAGTAAGCTACTTACTTGTGGGTCCTATAGGTTCAAGTTTCAAGGTTGTGGAAATATCTATTATGGATGAGCTCAAGCTGAGAAGTGAATTTCCTGCTTCTTTTACTATGCCTCTATCTTTGTAGTTGCATATCTAAATGGTGAAACTTTCCCCTGACTGCCTATGATGTTGAACTGAGGCCATATTTGAAATAAGAACAGATACTATTTTTGGTGAAACTTGCCCCTCATCAACACTGCTCAGTGATGCAATGAACAGTGCACCTCACTGTTAGACTAAGAGCAAAATTACTAACACTGACCTTTTTTTTGTTTTTATCTTTTATTTATTTGTTTTGCAGGAATCAAAAGAATGTCCAGGAATATCAAGACTAGATATAGGAATTGTAGTTTAGTTTTTAAGTTATTATAATTTTCTTATTCTTTTGTAATAACCATGTAATACTTAAATTTTTTATTAAAGTATTTCTTTTTCTTTACTTGTAATTATAATCTGTGTAATGACTTCTTATTACTTGTATTGTTTCATTCTTTGTAGTATTAAGTAAATATTTCTTCTTATTTGTTTTTCTTTGAATTACATTAATGTATGTGATTTCTTTATTTCATTTACTTAATTGTAATTTAATTTTATTCTTTTATTGTAGAAGAACAATGTAATATTTCATGTATTCTTATTAATAAAGAATTATTTTATATCATTATTTAAATTATTTCTTTTTACTTAATTATAGTATTATTATTCCTGAACCTCTAAATTCAAATTTGAATTGAATTTGTAAATTCAAAGTAGATTTCAAATCCCACCCTCCAAAAACACAAATAATACCTAAAGGTCATGTCAAAATCTATCGCACTCACTGAGATGACTAATTTCTAATTCATCAAAGCAAGAGAAATTCTGATCACTCTAGGGTTTTAGTTTGCCAAAAATTTACCCAGATTTTCAGATGCATGCATGCAGATGCACAAAATCCTAAATCTAGCCTTCGTTTAGTCTTAAATGTTGGGATGTTACAGACTTCCCCCCCTTAAATTAAACTTCGTCTCGAAGTTTGTGGTTTCTTGTTCATGAAGGTTGTTGATAGGCTTGTTTTGAGTTTTCTTCTTTCCTTCCAGTTTCTTGTCTTCCCATAGTGATGTTTTTAATAAACTCGGCACTCCTTGAGTTTACTCTCAACCTTGCTTCGGTTATGGTTAATGCCTGATGCTACTTTTTACTTCCTCTCGAAGCTTCATGAAATTGCTTCTGACCTTGAACAACATTATTAATGAAGAACTACTGATGCTAAACATACCTATCATAGTCTCTTCGATGTGGTTCCATCCGAAGTTTCCATCTCTTGATGGTGATTCTACTCCTCGAGTAACCAACTGGTTGGGACATTTAGACCTCCTATGTCCGTCCATACCACACCTATAGCACACCTTTCCAGTCTTCCAACAATCCCTCCTTATATGACCTGATGCTCCACACTTATTGCATATAATTTTTTTCTTTCATTTTGATGCCTCATGCTTTGATGTACCACTTGTGGATATGAATCTGGGAATAAAACTTAAGTTTGATGTTGACTCTGGAGATTGAATCTTCTTTGGTTCCCTTATACCTCTTTTCTTGGCTAATTTCTTCCTCTCTTCCACTAGCATCTTGTAATCATCCTCGAAAGTAATTGCTACATCAACCAGCTCTTGGAAACGTCGTGTTGAAGCCCCTCGTATTTTCATCTTCATATAAGGGTTTAGTCCTTCCAAGAACCTTCTCTTGCGCTTCTCCTCCGTATTTACCTTATCAACTGCAAAATGAGATAATTGACTAAACTTGCTAATATATTTCATCACCGTTTCATCATTTTGCCTTAAGTCCTTGAATTCTCTCCTCTTAAATTCCATAATGCTCTCTAGAACATGATACTCACGAACCTTCGCTTGAATTCTTCCCAAGTGAATATTTCTTCTGCTGTGAGCATGGCTAATTGATTTTCCCACCAATTTGCGGCAGGTCCTGATAGAAGAAATGTTGCATAACGTAACTTCTCCTCATCATTACATCCAACTGTTTTAAGCTTCCTTTCTGTATCCATCAGCCAATCCTCCGCATCCATAGGTTCTGGTGCAGATACAAAAGGAATTGGTTTGGCATTTTTGAAATCAGAAAGACTTACTCTGATATCTTTGTTCTCCTCTCCGAGTCCAATTCGTTTGAGTATCTCTTGCATGAACTTATTCTGGTACTCTTGCATCATTTGCATGAATTGCATGAAATTCTCCTCTGTAAATGGACGAGTTGATGGTCCAGCTGCAATTACATTCACATTACTTTCCCTCTTCTTAGCTTCTTGCTCCAAACTCTATCCTTCAAACCCAGCTTCTACTCCCGTATCCATACCCCCTCTAGTCCTGTTACATAAAACGAATACTCATACTTACATCATGCATATTCTTTCTGAGTTTAACTCTATGCATAATGCGAGTCACACAGGGAAATCAAGACCCAAATCCAGATAACAACCAAACCTATACCATATATTATACATGGTTTTTTATAAGCTATTACAAACAATCCTCACATCTACAGTTTGACCATCACCTAGTACATTACTTGTATGATACAAGGACTTGCTTGCTTGTATGAGCATGCTCTTATTTCTTAGGTCATGCCTCTCAAACACTACAATACACATTACTGGATATGTTCATTATTTAAGCTCTCTACTTCTGTGGACTGTCTCTTCTTACTTTTCTCCCTCTTCTTAGTACTTCCTAGAATTCCGTCCATGATGACGTGAAGTCCGACGACTACCTTCTGGAGTATATAAACATCCATAGGATGCGCACTCTTTATTAGAAGTACTAAGACTGAAATTAGCCATTGAGAGATGACTAGAAAATGCGTGATCTCACGTGGAATTCTCAGGTCCACCTTCAAACGCACTTTCAAAGTAAGATGTATTATCTCCTTTTCCATGATTCAGTTATACATATAAATGTAATAACCGTCAGTGCCTCCCTGGTTCCAGTCTAAGATTCTATTCCCCATCCATCATAATTCCAAACTGGAATACTTGGATTGGATGTTTCCTAAGTTTCCTATTTTGTCTTATACTCGTCCATGGTCTACATGTTTATAAGGCCCATTCTGATAATTAGGCATAGGTTTCGGACTATGGTCCCTCAAAATCATTCTATTCATACACCTCTTTTGAGAAGACTGTTCTAAGATGCCTAGCTTCTCTATGTGACTCCTTTTTTGCATTCTATTGCTTTAGTAGGATCAACATAATCCTCAAGGTTTTATCCAACTTCTGGACTAGAACCTAATGTGTGTCACGATAGGTATTGAATAATGTCCTATTAGGATCTATGTATTCGGAAGCTAAGGTAGATTTAGTCTACACAAATGCAGCATGATCTAACTTAAGTTACGAATTTATGGAATCTTGAGGTATAATAGCATAAGTACTACCTACCAATTACCTTGGATTCCTGTTTTTGAAGCCTGATTATTGCTTCTAAAACTGCAATTTGATACGCCGTCGCCATACATCTCATCTCCCCTGATGGCATTTCTTCACTTATCCCCACCTTTTTAGTAAGATAAGCACTACACGGTACTTGACTAACACTTTCCTGTAATGGAAACTATAAACCTTGACAGAAAGTCGAGATTTGCAATTCCATATTCCATAAAAGTTGTCTCAAAAGTTTTGTCCAAACACCTACATAGTAATCTAAAGTCCTATACATCACTTGAACATTCCGGTTTCAGTACCGAGATGCCATTCCCTACTATAGGTAAGGGATTATAATTAGTCCTACTAGGTTCTAACTTAGTATTCTTAACCAAATTGCATCATAATAAAGAATTATCGCACTAGAAACGTGACAATGTAATTCTCAAGTGAATTATCATCATATTTCTAGAGAACTCTTTACCGTTGCTAACATACTTCCTACAAGTTCTACCCATTTAATAGGTTTCCAACCTAAGGTCAAAGCTTTTGCTCTGATACCAGTTGTGGTGACCCAGCATAGCACTTCATGTTGTAGTATACTATCGTCGTGAACATAACACTCATGGAATACCATTCCACAAATATTACATCCTTAGAGTGCTACAACAGAAACAAAGCGGGTCCACAATATACATTAACATTATTACAACCAGGAATTACATGACGACTTCGAGATCCTCCTAGGTCCATAGAGGTATCCCGATGACTCAGGGCTAAACTATAATAACTCGGAGAACAAGATAAAATAGCAACTAAACTTTATGGCATATACGAGAGTGAATATATATAGAGGATAGAGATATATACTACTTGACTTGATCTCTATAGATGAAACATCTACGCTTCCGATACTTCGGTCTCCATTCCATAGATGTTTCCGTAATTGTCCCCTTCGATGCTTCCGGATACTTCTGGTAACTCATATCAGAATTCTTCTTGGTCGTCAATTGGATATAGTATTTCCTCTTCCTCATATTCAAGGGACATGAGATTGCCAACTTATATTTCGTCAAGCATATACTCCATCTTTGTGCACTTTAACCTTAATCATCGCAAGATGACTATGATAGGGGCAATGAGGGCTCAAAGCTAGTAAGTACCATAATCTTTTGGAAGCTCTTTATGACTTGTAATCCCTGCTACCCTCTATGAAGGTACCTTTCTCCTAGTTACCAGTTTGAGTCAGTAAACCTACTTCATCTCTATCTCCAGCAAGAGTTTGAGTTGTTGTGTTTCAAGAATTCATATGGTGATTTATTCAATCATGTTATCTATCCTCCTTGTTTGTACAAGACTCTTATATATTGAGTATTACTTTGAAAGCCTTCACTTGTGAAAAAAAATTTTGAGTAAAGAGTGCTCCTGTTGTAAAACTTCTACAAAAAGCTTTTTGTGAAACTGTTTGCCAGGTGTTCTCTGACCAAGAACAAGTTTGCCAATTCCAATTATGATTTATATTTATGCATCTCTATTGTGACTGTTGTACTTGGTTGCAAGTTAAGTTATATAATGGTGAGTTGCTTTCTTCTATGAGTTGTGTAATGGTAAGTGTGATGCTTCTTGTTCGTATTCTTTTATTGAAACTTCACTCCATAAACCTGTGGACATGTTTACTGAGCTCAGTTTTCGCTTGGGGACAAGCCAAGGTCTAAGCTTGGGGGAGTTGATACGCCCAATTTGCATCACTATTCTATATCATAATCTACCTCTATTCATTGGTATTTGTCTTATTATGAGGTATTACTTATGGCTTTTCAGCTATTTATGCATGTTGGATGATTGTTGGAGGATGGACTGTCGTAGTCTGGATTCTGATGGAAAAGAGGGTGTTTCGATGCAATTTCGCAAAGATCGGAAAAATACCAGAAAAATATGGGAAAATATTATTTTTCCAGAAGATTGAGGAAGCCAGAAGGAGGGACGAAGAAGGGCCGCAGGGGGGCCCACACCCCCCTAGGCGCGGGCCCACCTGACCCCACGCCTAGGGCAGGTGTGGCCCACCTGCACGGCTTCCGACTCCGCCCCTTCGCCTATATCTTCCCTACGGAACCCTAAGCCTCGGGGAGTGACCATAGATAGATTTCCGTCGCCTCTAGGGGGCGGAAAACACCGAGAGAGAAAGATCTCTTCGGCAGACAGATTTCTGCCGGGGTAATTCCTTCCCGGATAGGGAAGATCATCGCCATAAACACCGTCATCAAGCTAGGATTCATCAGGATCATCATCATCATCATAAACACCATCATCACCACTTTGTCCCGCTGTAACAATTGTGTTGGATATTGCTTTAGTTCTTAGGGGAAACTTTCCCGGTGTTAATTACTATTGTAGTTGATGCTTGTGAGTGGAACCATTGGATTATTGTTTATATTCAGATTATTATCCATTATCATATCATCTTTGATCTTGATCCATATGATGTCTTGTGAGTAGTTCGTCTAGTTCTTGAGGACATGGGCGAAGTCATGTTGTTATTAGTGGATTTGTGTTGAGTTATTATTCAATGGTTTAGTATTTAAGTTGTGGTGCTATTCTTCTAGTGGTGTCATGTGAACGTCGGCTACATGATACTTCACCATTTATGGGCCTATGGGAATGCATTGTGTATTTGGCTACTAATTGTGGGGTTGCCGGAGTGAGAGAAGCCTGAACCCCCGTTAGGACACCTTTGCACAAGGAAGCGTAGGATCTCAAAGTTTAAGGCTGTGGTTAGATTTATATCTCAATTACTTTCGTGTAGTTACGGATGTTTGCAGGGGGTTTAATCACAAGTATGTATTAGTCCAAGTACGGTCGGTACATTAACACAGGTTCACCCACACAACACTTACAACACCAAAGAAGAGTACTCAGCTAGATGAAGCGAAAGCACTTGACAGAATTCCCATGTGTCCTCAAGAACATTTGGTCCTTATAAGTATTTCCACCGGCTTGTCCTTTGCTAAGAAAGGATTGGGCCACTTGCTGCGTTTTTCTTTGTTACTTGCACTTTGTTTTGTTGCCTTATCAGAAAACCCCTAAAAATATTTTTGCTAAGTATTCATAGGGATTTCCTGCTCCTTACCACTGTTCAGCACCTTCTGCTCCTCGTTGGGATCGACACTCCTATTTATCAAAAGTACTACGATACACCGCCTATACTTGTGGGTCATCAAGACTATTTTCTGGCGTCGTTGCCGAGGAGTGAAGCGCTATTGAAGAGTGAAACTGGTAAAGGAAACTTCTACTGTTAGTATTGCTTTTGTTACTGCTTGTTACATTGTTTCCAATATTGATAACCCACTTGGTTTTCTGTTTGGGAAAACTACTACCACTGCTAGGGTAGTAGATGAACCACCACCCATTGAGATAGATCCTTTTAAGATACCTACAAGTATTGTTGATCATGTTATGCATAATTATTATTTTGGGGATGGAACTGTTCATCCTGGTGATCATTTGCTCTTTATCAATGAATTATGCGGGTTGTTTAAGTGTGCATGTATCACAACTGAACAGTTGAAGAAGAAGTTACTCTCTATATCCTTGAAAGTGAGAGCTGAAGAATGGTATAAGCTGCTGAAGAATGGACGATCCATGGAATGGGAGGAGATGGCATCTCTCTTTTATTCTAAATTTTATCCTCCCAGTGAGATTCATAAGGATAGAAATCTGATATATAACTTTTGGCCTCATGACGGAGAGAGTACAGCTCAAGCTTGGGGGAGATTGAAGTTACTAATGCTTAAATGTCCTATTCATGAACTCCCTAACAATATTATTCTCAATAACTTTTATGCTAGGCTTTCTCTTCATGATAAAGATTTACTAGATGCTTCTTGTGCTGGATCATTTACACGTATGAAGGAAGAAGCTAAATGGGATCTACTAGACCGTATTCAAGAGAACACTGAAGCCTGGGAGAATGACAAAGGAAGAAAGTCAGATTATAAACTATGATTATGAATGCATTAAATCTTTTATGGAAACTGATGACTTCCATGATATTAGCAATGAGTTTGGTCCTGATTCCCAAAGTATTGCCAACTATTTTAAGGCCTTTGCCTCTTACATAGAAATTCCCAAAAAGAAGTGGAATAAGTACCATGCTCCTTATAAAGATGTTGTTAGTCATGTTCCTATTAGAAGTACTCAAGTTTGTACTACTAATCATATTGTGCCTGAACCTCATGTTGAGAAATTCCTTTCCAGGCTAAGGTAAAGGAGTATTCTATGATTATTAGTGCAAATAACAAAAGTACAAAGAAAACTGTGGAGCTTGTTGAGCAATTGAATGTTGAACCTGTAGTAGCTATTGTGAAAGATCTTGACGCTAGAAATATAGAGGATGGGCACATTGTCTTCTGTGAAGAGGCTTCTAATATTATCTCTCATCCTAGTAACGCTAGAAAAGATAGTGTTCCTATGCTTTCTGTTCAAATTGGTGAACATTTCTACTATGGTTCATGTGATATTGGTGCTAGTTCTAGTGCTATTCCTTATGAGATTTACAGGGAAATTATGCATGAGATTGGTACTTGTGAGCTTGAGGACATTGATGTAGTTATTCACCTTGATAACAAGGAGACCATTTGCCCTATTGGCATTGTAAGAGATGTGGATGTTCTTTGTGGTAAGATTAAGTATCCTGCTAATTTCTAGCGCTTAATTCTGCAGCTAGCAAAACTTGTCCTATCATTTTTGGTAGACCTTTCTTGAACACTTGGGGAGATATTATTGATTGTAAGAAGGAAAAGTTTTAACTAGGTTTGATGGAGATTATTATGAGTTTAACTTTTCCAAATTTGCTAAAACCCCTTGTGAAAACAGTTTGCCTAATAAAGATTTTAGGATGGAACAACTTGTTTCTATTGATCCATTTTATGACCTTGGACCTATTTTTGGTGACGGTAAGTATGCTCATTCAGATGATAAATTTGTTGCCAGTGACAGTTATATTGTCAACTTTATTCAAAGAACTACTGAAAGTTATTTTGAGAGAGGGAAACATGGTTTTATGCATCTCAATAATGTTAAGTTTCCCCTTTTTTGTTGAAGGCTTTGAAGTTGCATCTGTTTTGTCTTCCTATGCTTGTGGCTTTTTGTTTCAACAATTTTTTTTCTCATGATACTCCCATGCATAGGAAGTGGGTTAGACTCAAGTGTGTTGGTTATTTGCTTCTTGATGCTCTATTTCAGTTCAAATATATATATCCTATGTGAGCATCTTTGAAAGTTTCAAGCCTAACTTAAAGGCATTAAAGAAAAGTACTTGTTGGGAGATAACCCAAGAGTTTTGTCGACTCTTGGAAGTTATTACCTCAGTAATAACCGCTCCTTATCCTTTTGTTTTGGTTTTTGTGTCAAGTTCAACTACTTTTGTGAAGTAGAGGAGTTGTGAAAAGTGGCTGTCCTAGGACAGATTTTTGTGCTGCACTGTAAAAATTCGTGAGGAATCTCAGTACGTCGGATGGATCTGTATTTTTATGATCTTGTTCTCCAAGTTGTTACCCAACTTTCATTAGTTCTGCACTTTTCGATTTGAGAAATAGAAGGTTTTCGGAAAATGATTCTTTACCTGCTGGTTTGTTTTGACAAATTTCTGCGATCATTTGCATTTGCCTCTTATAGAAACCTTTGTTTTGATGGATTTCAGTTGAAGTGTGAACCTAAAGGTTTTTTGTTTTACTTACACTAATGTTGTCTTTGAGTTTGTGCAAGGGTTTTGTATGAAAGAAATTTCCAGGAGAAGGAGAAAAGGAGTCTGCAGAGTTTGTCTTTGAATAGGTAAAACTGGTGAAAATAGAAGGTTCATGAAACCCCAATCTTTTTATATTTTTGATGTTTTTAATACATAAGGGAATTTACGAGATGGAACTAAAGAGGAAACGGAGTCCGGGGTGGACAAACCCACCCTAGGTACGGGCCCAGCCTGGACACGCCTGGAGGGGGTGTGCCACCCCCGAACTCCGTCTCCGCCTCGTTTCCATGTCAAAACCTTCCTTATGCAATGAAACTTCATAATATATAACCCCCTGGATCCCCGAGGTTCGTGCATCATGTTCTCGTCGTGTTTTCGTTTCGATCTGTTTCTGTCAGGAAATCTTCTCAAGTTTAGAGCACCATGGTCTCCGCCAACGACAAAGGCAAGAAGCCCGAGGAAGACGATCCTCACAAACCCAAGGAGGAGGAGATTTTGGTAGGGTATGAAGGAGACATGGAGGAGGACAAGCAACCGGACACCCGCGCTACCGTCACAAGCATTGGATTGGTGGCAAAACCTACCAAGCTTAAGAGGACAGCACGAATGTCTACAGGAGGGAAAACTCCACGACATATCCTCTCTCCACGGTCACCTCCTCCTCGTACCACTCACTATAACTATGCAGGGAAGGAACACTCTAAGTGGGAAGAGTGGAGAAAGAATAATAAGGACTGGGATTCTCGGTCCGAATTGATCATGAGCTGCATTGAACATAATTTAGAATTGATTCGTACTCTGACCTTTGATTTGGAATATTTGATGAAACTTATTGAGGAGCTTATCAAGAGAACACCACCACCATTGAAGGAGTAATTCGTCATCAGGTTTGGCATCCCCTTGGCTTGTTCCAAGATTGGGGGAGTGTTGCGGTATCACCACCATTATCTTTTATCTTTTACCTTTTTAGTGGATTCATATCTGTGGTAGAGGATTTATCTTATAGTTTGGTTTGCATGTGGAAGTATCTCTCTTTTAGTTGATTATCTATGTATCCCTTGGTGTGAGTGCCTTTATTGGAATATTAATGAGAAGTCTCATCTTTTACTTTTTGCACTTCTTATTTTACTTTGTAATCTCAATTATATGATGGATCTTGTTGATCAGTATTGGCATCACTTTGGGATCATCAAGTGGATCTAAATTGGTTTTGGCAAACCGAGTTCTGGTCAGTAGCATTACTTTGAAAGAGAAAAAGAGAAAAAGCTTACAGGTATTTTGTATCATTTGTTTTCTTACTTGTTGGCTCATAAGCTTAGTATTCTTTATTTAAGATCTTTTGTGTCTTCAAGGAAGATTGCATGTTTGGCTTTATTTCTTGTATGTTTGCTTGTTTCTTTCAACTCTCTTGCTTGCTACCCAACCTTGCTAGCCAAAATCCTGTTTTGAGAAGGCATACTCCTCATGTTTCCAATCCCTTTGAAACCAAAACTTTTGACACTTGTGTCCACCATATCTACCTAGTAGCACTTTTGCTATTCCAAACAAATTCTCAAGCTTCATCTACCTTTCGAATTAAAAAGTATTTTGTTATGTGAAAACTAGTTAGTAAAGATCTCACGAACTTGATGGCACACCTTATTTTATTGCCCCTAATAGACTTGAACCATTGTGCCATCAAAGTTGTATATGCTTGCATCTATACGTTGGAATTAGCAGAACCGTGCTGTCACAGGGAACGTTTTCAACATTGCACCTGTACTCTGTACTCAGTTGATATCGTGCTCTTTTGTCTATGGATGTCAACGGTGTGAAATAAAGAGGGAACTTATAAGTCCATGGAGTTTGTATTTTGTGTTAGAGAAACGCCTGGGCCACTTGCCTAAGCCATGCCTAATCATGGTGGAAACTTGTAGCATCACCATAGTGAGCTATCTATGAAGCATCCTCAATAAAAATCTAGGCATATAGTAAATAAAAAGACCGCTGAGATGCTCATTGTCTGCTTGCCTTATCATTTTGGTTATGGGAAAGCTCATGTACCATGTGTAAGGGGTACCCCGTTGGCGGTTCTCTATGATACGCAAATACTTACAATGACAAGAACTTACCCGTGACCAAAGTTGAGTAGCATGAGGAGTGACCCTCATATTCAAGGGACATGAGATTGCCAACTTATATTTCGTCAAGCATATACTCCATCTTTGTGCACTTTAACCTTAATCATCGCAAGATGACTATGATAGGGGCAATGAGGGCTCAAAGCTAGTAAGTACCATAATCTTTTGGAAGCTCTTTATGACTTGTAATCCCTGCTACCCTCTATGAAGGAACCTTTCTCCTAGTTACCAGTTTGAGTCAGTAAACCTACTTCATCTCTATCTCCAGCAAGCGTTTGAGTTGTTGTGTTTCAAGAATTCATATGGTGATTTATTCAATCATGTTATCTATCCTCCTTGTTTGTACAAGACTCTTATCTATTGAGTATTACTTTGAAAGCCTTCACTTGTGAAAAACCTATTTGAGCAAAGAGTGCTCCTGTTGTAAAACTTCTAAAAAAAGCTTTTTGTGAAACTGTTTGCCAGGTGTTCTCTGACCAAGAACAAGTTTGCCAATTCCAATTATGATTTATCTTTATGCATCTCTATTGTGACTGTTGTACTTGGTTGCAAGTTAAGTTATATAATGGTGAGTTGCTTTCTTCTATGAGTTGTGTAATGGTAAGTGTGATGCTTCTTGTTCGTATTCTTTTATTGACACTTCACTCCATAAACCTGTGGACATGTTTACTGAGCTCAGTTTTCGCTTGGGGACAAGCCAAGGTCTAAGATTGGGGGAGTTGATACGCCCAATTTGCATCACCATTCTATATCATAATCTACCTCTATTCATTGGTATTTGTCTTATTATGAGGTATTACTTATGGCTTTTCAGCTATTTATGCATGTTGGATGATTCTTGGAGGATGGACTGTCCTAGTCTGGATTCTGATGGAAAAGAGGGTGTTTCGATGCAATTTTGCGAAGATCGGAAAAATACCAGAAAAATATGGGAAAATATAATTTTTCTAGAAGATTGAGGAATCCAGAAGGAGGGACGAAGAAGGGCCACAGGCGGCCCACACCCCCTATGTGCGGGCCCACCTGACCCCGCGCCTATGGCAGGTGTGGCCCACCTGCCCGACTTCCGACTCCGCCCCTTCGCCTATATATTCCCTACGGAACCCTAAGCCTCGGGAGCGAGCACAGATAGATTTCCACCGCCTCTGGGGGGCGGAAAACAATGAGAGAGAAAGATCTCTCCGACAGGTAGATTTCTGCCGAGGGAATTCCTTCCCGGAGAGGAAAAATCGTCGCCATTAACACCGTCCTCAAGCTAGGCTTCATCGGGATCATCATCATCATCCACACCATCATCACCACTCCGCCCCGCTATAACAATTGTGTTGGATATTGCTTTAGTTCTTAGGGGAAACTTTCCCGATGTTAATTACTATTATAGTTGATGCTTGTGAGTGGAACCATTGGATTATTGTTTATGTTTAGATTGTTATCCATTATCATATCATCTTTGATC
Organism: Avena sativa; assembly: GCA_916181665.1. Taxonomy (NCBI): domain Eukaryota; kingdom Viridiplantae; phylum Streptophyta; class Magnoliopsida; order Poales; family Poaceae; genus Avena; species Avena sativa. Next base: position 144,480,697 of record OV702283.1, on the reverse strand, counting down.
TTGATCCATATGATGTCTTGTGAGTAGTTCGTCTAGTTCTTGAGGACATGGGAGAAGTCATGTTGTTATTAGTGGATTTGTGTTGAGTTATTATTCAATGGTTTAGTATTTAAGTTGTGGTGCTATTCTTCTAGTGGTGTAATGTGAACGCCGACTACATGATACTTCACCATTTATGGGCCTAGGGGAATGCATTGTGTATTTGGCTACTAATTGTGGGGTTACCGGAGTGACAGAAACCTGAACCCCCGTTAGGACACCTTTGCACAAGGGGACGTAGGATCTCAAAGTTTAAGGTTGTGGTTAGATTTATATCTTAATTACTTTCCTATAGTTACGGATGTTTGCAGGGGGTTTAATCACAAGTATGTATTAGTCCAAGTACGGTCGGTACATTAGCACAGGATCACCCACACAACACTTACAACACCAAAGAAGAGTAGTCAGCTAGATGAAGCGAAAGCACTTGACAGAATTCCCATGTGTCCTCAAGAACGTTTGGTCCTTATAAGTATTTCCACCGGCTTGTCCTTTGCTAAGAAAGGATTGGGCCACTTGTTGCGTTTGTTCTTTGTTACTTGCACTTTGTTTTGTTGCCTTATCAGGAAACCCCTAAAAATCCGTTTGCTAAGTATTCACAGGGATTTCCTCCTCCATACCACTGTTCAGCACCTTTTGCTCCTCGTTGGGATTGACACTCCTATTTATCGGAAGTACTACGATACACCCCTTATACTTGTGGGTCATCAAAGGGTTAAGAAGATACGTTGAGTACGAGCGTACTCAGCAAGTTCACTAGAAAGGAGTGTTTGATGCACTATATCTATAGCCATAGACCATAGGTCATAGGCAATGCAAGTTTTTGTAAACATTTCTTTAAAGGTTGATTTTATTCTGAAAAGCTATGTCCGTCAGCCTTCACAGGTTTACCAGAACTTTCATGGAGTTCCTTTCCTGCAGCGTTCGCAGCTCCTTCCCAGAACAGGGAGTAACAAGTTATAGTTCTTACACTCTGTAGAGGTGCGTTACTTTACCCATGAGAGATCTTAGCTTTGTTGCACATCCGGGTGCGCATTCCCGTTCACACTTCCTTGTTATGAGGCCCAGACTAAGATCCAAGCCAATCACTGTCCTTCTCCGCGACCCCGCATACAGCGCAATTATTGTATGCCCAAACTCAAGGTAGACTTTTCCCCGTATAAAACGGCTATACCTTAGTTGGATACACACAACAACCATTAACACTAGAAATCTGTCTTTTGTAAGCCCAGATCCACGGTATACTTTTCCCCGTATAAAACGGCTATACCCACGATTTGCAACTTACGAATGCCCAGAACAGTGTCCGATGCATGCGAGAGGGAGCCGATCCAGTTGACTTCTCCGTCCCATTCCAAATCTCATGGTTAACGCGTAATATGCGGTGCAAGAATCACTGGCGACATTGGTTGTTAGGTCCTAGATAATATGTTCCTTTACCACTGGAACTTTCATAAAAGGTTATTACCTCATGGTAAATAAGATATAATCATATTATTATGAAAATAGTGTTTTCTGACCTTTTTGAGATGCAGGTGATGACAACACTGGATTTGCAAAATACTTTACAGAAAATAATCAAAGGACATGAGCAAGTGTGAACTTGCCTTGATATAGCGGAGTATTGTAGTCGAATGTCTCGACTTGACCCTGGACCTCGGGTTCTACAAGAATACCATCATTGCCCGGTAAGGACAATGTTTAAAGAAGCAACATGTTGTTATGCATAAGTAATGAGATGCATAATGTAAAGTCCCAAGTAATTCCCCAACCATTACAAGTGAGTTGTATTTAAATGATTTGCTTAAGATTTTTATTTAATTTTTAAGTTTACTTCACAAAAGGTATAATTTCTAGGACTCTAAGATAAACATATAAAATACGAAAGCTAAAGTACAATCATAATACAATTCTAAGATTGAGTGGTATCATGTAATCATTACAAGGTTTATGATTTAATGTTATTATGACATAAAAATAATGGTATAGTGTTTCTTTTGAAATGGCAAAAAGAATAACATTTGAAGAAAATATTCTTTATGTTAAGTTATTCAACTCTGAAGAGTAATAAGATTAAAGTTATGGTTTCTGATAAGATTTAAATTACCTTGAGCCATTATATATCTAGCTTATGATATATCAGACCAAAGTTAACTATAAAGATATAATTGGACTTGGGATATAACATTTATGGCATTAACAACAATTAGGGTTTTCCTAAGCATAATGAAACTTAGTCTTAAAGACTTAAAGATAGCATATTTAATATTTCTAGATTATACTATAAGATTTTCCTATATAAAGAAAATAAGTGAATTTCTTTTATGATATATTTAGTGAATACCAAGTTTGTTAAATATGACTATATATGAATTGAGATCACTTACTTCTAATTTAAATTAATGATTTGCAAAACTAACTTTGTAAATCTTGGACTTATAGTTGGTTAAAGATTTTAAAGGAATATTATAAAATTGATTGTTTATATTTGGATAGTATCCTAAATTATAATTATGGTTTAGACTATTTTAGAGTTAAAAGATTGTGTTTTGGACATGATTATTTCGTACTTAGGAAATAATGTTAAATAATTAATAAAACAACTATCTCATTTTAATAATTTAAATAATTGAAGATATATGATCTTAGAATTTTAAAATGTTTTTGGAATAATATATTTAGTATTATCCTAGTAAGTATTCTTACTTAAAATCTTAAAATTGAATTTTATTTATTTTTAGGTATTATCTTGATTTTTATAAAATTTCTCAATTATTGAATGTCTTTAAATATTTGTTTTAAGTTTTATTTGTAAAATTTTAAGTTAGTATTTTTATTAGATAAAAGATTTATTTTTATGCATTAAAGTGATTTTTATTTATTTTTGGGAATTTTTTGAATTTATTAAATTTCATTTAGTTATTTAAGGGTGTTAATGTTTATCTGCATTTTATTAAACTTAAATAAATATGATTATATTTTTCTTAGGTGGAGATTATTTTAATAAACATTTTGATGTATTAAATATATTTTTAGGATTTTTCTACATTTTCTAGGACTTAAACATTTATAGGGGTATTTTGGTCATTACTTTATTCTGGCCTTTTCTTATGTTTTTTTATTCTGGTCTGTTTGGTTAGTAACATGACTTGCCCGACCCAGCCAGGTCTGGCTCGAGGTCAACCCAACCCCGACACTTCACCCTTCTCGCTCACGCGCATACACAGAGGCAAATCCTCATCTTCTTCCATTCGAATCCACCGCCGCCTGCTCCCCACGGCCCTCGCCAGCCACATCCAGCTCCGCCGCTCGCCATCTGGCCTCCCCTCAGTCCTCTCCTTCTATTTCCCTATGCCTTGAGGTCGCTCTATTTCCCCGCGTGAGCCTCTATGAAACCCTAGCCGTGCGGCGAGGGTCGACCGACGCGGCACCAGCGCCCCCTGGTTGTTCTTCACTAACGGCTACGAGCTCCTCTACTAGGAACACACTATCTCGTAGGCTCCTTCGAGCTTCTGCTCGAGCCCGCCATCTCGGCCCTTCCTGGTTTTTCCTTTGGTGCTTCTACTTCCTCCTTTTTGACTTGACCAATCTCTCGATGCTGGCAGGATGGCAGGTTAAATTGCAACCCCAGCATCCACGACTCGCTGCTCTGGGTTCGATTATTGTGGTTGATGTTGTGGTGATGCTCTGTTAGTGCTCCTGCCGATGGGACGGTAGTGATGTCATCACCGCAACCTCGATGCTGCGCTGCATCCAGGCTTTGTCATGCCTACGCTCCAGGTGCTTGGCACCCACAGTGAGTTTTATTGTGACCGGCCTTCGAGCCGATGACTCTGCTTGGTGGCCTGGAGTGTTGCTTGAGCTCGTGTTGTTGTGGAACGAGCCTCTTGGATTTGATATTCAGCTTGAGCTATTTATGCTCCTGGTTGGGTACTATGTATAAGTAGCTTGCAGTAATTTTCCTTGAGTTGTGATGTTTGTTATGGTGTGGTGGTCTCCTGGACATGTGCCATGCCCATGGTTTGTTTTAGTTAAACTACTGGTTACTAGTTAGATTATTTGACCTAACTTTGCTCTAGTTTGGAACTTGGAAAAAAAGGATCTAACTCTATGTCCTTGTTGATAGTAAAATGGTGTATATATTTGATTCCTAGATTCTTCTACAAGGAAGATGATAAATCCGTTTTAGCTGGAATTACTGAGTGGTTGATTAATGTGATGATACTCCCTAATGGCTTCTATGCATAAGACTGCCACTCTGGTGTCTCCATTTTGGAAGGTGCACAGTGGTAGATCTAGTGTGCATGATTTGTTGTTAGTTGGATTGACAAGACAAGATTGTGGTTGGTAATGATAAGTATTCTTTAAGTGCTATGTTGGAATATAAATTGAGTGATGATACTTGCAACTAATTGATTCCTAGACTTTCTTACTGGGGAAATGATAAAAAAATGTCTTGTTTGAACAATCTTGATGACTAGCTAATATGGAAACTAACCTTTCTGGCTTCTACTGCCCTGGGTTGCTGTTGTGGTGCCTCCAATCTTGGAGTGTGCATAGTGGTAGCCCAGGTATCATGATTTGCTGTTGGGAATCACTACAATGATGTAGTTGATGTTGATACATAAAAAAATAGAGATTTAGCTCATGATGCAAAAGGATGAAGCTAAGTTGGTTGGTTAAAATGATTAAGTGTACCACTGTGGTGCCTCCCCTAGGAGTGTGCATAGTGGTAACATCTCAGATGTGGTTTGTTGGATTTCTTTACTTGGCCTATGATGCAAAAGCTCAGGACAAATCTTTTTAAGATAAGAACATATGTTTGTGTTGGCCCTAAACCTCTGTGATGAATCTTGTCTGGCATATCCATGCAATTTTGAGAGGATTTGTCTATTCAATCCTCCTAGATAAAGATCTAGTTGAAGGATAGATGGAATTTGTTGATTTGTAGAATTCCCCTGGTATTTCCAGATCTGTGTGTGAGATACAAGAATGGTTTCTACATGATCCAATGGTTGGTTCTGATGATTTTTACCTGATGTTGGTGAGTGGCTTATGGCCTGTTGTAGATCTTCTACTTGCCCTTGATCAGCTACTAGAACTCCTCCTTGAGCACCTGGATGGCTTTCCCAAGCAACCAGGATGCTTGTGGTGTAGATGATTCTGCTTTATTGCCGGATCTAGTGCTTATCCTGCTCCTCCTTGCACTCCTGGCCTTCTCCCTCTTGATCCAGCTCTTGATCTGTTCTTGATTAGATAACCATAATGGTGGAGATTTATGGTGGTTTACTCATGACTACAATCTCAAACAGTGCTCTAGTATATTTGTGGGAAATGGATACTATAGTGGTGTTCTTATGTGCTCTTGAGATAGAGCTGATGTTGGTTCAATGGAATGTGAATATAATCTGATGGTTCCTGGAATAGAGAAAGAAATAAGCAAGCAGGTGCTCTTCTACGGTTGCTCCCTATTCTTATCTACTTTCCAATGCTCCTGGTGTGTTGACAACACACATGTCTGCATGTGTTGAGTAAGCTACTTACTTGTGGGTCCTATAGGTTCAAGTTTCAAGGTTGTGGAAATATCTGTTATGGATAAGCTCAAGCTGAGAAGTGAATTTCCTGCTTCTTTTACTATGCCTCTATCTTTGTAGTTGGATCTCTAAATGGTGAAACTTGCCCCTGACTGCCTATGATGTTGAACTGAGGCCAGATTTGAAGTAAGAACATATACTATTTTTGGTGAAACTTGCCCCTCATCAACACTCCTCAGTGATGCAATGAACAGTGCACCTCACTGTTAGACTAAGAGCAAAATTACTAACACTAACCCTTTTTTTGTTTTTATCTTTTATTTATTTGTTTTGTAGGAATCAAAAGAATGTCCAGGAATATCAAGACTAGATATTGGAATTGTGGTTTAGTTTTTAAGTTATTATAATTTTCTTATTCTTTTGTCATAACCATGTAATACTTCTATTTTTGATTAAAGTATTTCTTTTTCTTTACTTGTAATTATAATCTGTGTAATGACTTCTAATTACTTGTATTCTTTCATTCTTTGTAGTATTAAGTAAAGATTTCTTCTTATTTGTTTTTCTTTGAATTACATTAATGTATGTGATTTCTTTATTTCATTTACTTAATTGTAATTTAATTTTATTCTTTTACTATAGAAGAACAATGTAATATTTCATGTATTCATATTAATAAAGAATTATTTTATATAATTATTTAAATTATTTATTTTACTTAATTATAGTATTATTATTCCTGAACCTCTAAATTCAAATTTGAATTGAATTTGTAAATTCAAAGTATATTTCAAATCCTACCCCTCCACAAGCACAAATAATACCTAAAGGTCATGTCAAAATCTATCGCACTCACTGAGATGACTAATTTCTAATTCATCAAAGCAAGAGAAATTCTGATCACTCCAGGGTTTTAGTTTGCGAAAAATTTACCTGGATTTTTAGATGCATGCATGCAGATGCACAAAATCCTAAATCTACCATTTGTTTAGTCTTAAATTCTGGGATGTTACAGGCAACCCGTAGCCTGTTTGGGGGTTACGGTGATATGGCTGGAGATGTTTTACCCTATGATTGGGTTTTAATGGATGTTCCCGTAATTAATTATAGTCAGGGCCGGCCGGGGGGGCTATGGGGCATCCGCCTCGGCCCCAAAAAACTAGGTGCCCAAAACAGGGCTAGCCCTGGGGGGACCTGCGGGGCAGCCGCCCCGGGCCCAAAAAAACTAGGGGCCCAAAAAATGTAAGCATACTATATATCGTAATAGGCAACCGCCCTGGCCCGTCGCTTACTTTCCTTCCGCTAGACGCATTGCAGGCAACAGGCATGTTTAGCACTCCGACCGCGAACCTCCCTGGGCCGAGAGGGGCATCGCACCCTTGGATTCTGGATTCCCAGTGTCACGTCCTTTCTGTTTCCCCTGGTCGTTAGGCCCTGTGCTTCGTGTCGAAGCATCATTTTCCATTTTCCCCTACGTGAGTGCGTGCGAGACTGCAAGTCTCCCATCGCTTCAGGCCCTGTGTTGCTCCCCATGTCCCTGGGTCAGATCGTTCAGCGCAGAAGGACTGCTCTTGACAATCGACCACTAGTACTCCACCGCCTAGGCTCTTGATATGCGAACCTCGGGGGATCCGGGGGGGTTATATATTATGAAGTTTCATGACATAAGGAAGGTATTGTGCGAAAACAGGGCGGAGACGGCTAGGGCCAGCTAGGGCCCGCGCCACTGGTGGGTGTGGCCCACCTGACCTCCGTTTCCTCCTCTGTTTCGTCTCGTAACCTTTCGTATGTAATAAAAACATCAAAAATATAAAAATATAAGGTTTTCGAACCTTCAGTTTGCAGCACTTTTACCTACTCAAAGACGGACTCTGCAGATTCCTTCTCTCCACTCCTAAAAATTCCTCTCAAACAAGGCCTTACACATACCTCATTGGCAACATTAGTGTATGCAAAAACAATAAACCTCTAGGTACAAACTTCAACTGAAATCCAACAAAACAAAAGCTACTACATCAACTTCTTTCCAAAGGCCCAAAAAGAATCTGAAATGGAATCAATATAAGAGGCAAATGCAAATGATGATAGAAATCTGTCAAAACTGACCAGCGGGTAAAGATTGACTTTTTCAAAAAACTTCTGTTACTCAAATCAAAAAGTGCAAAACTAATGAAAGTTGGATAACAACTTGGAGAACAAGCACAAAAAATTACAGCTCCATCCGAAGTACTGATCTCCTTCACGAATGTTTATAATGCAGAACAAAAATCTGTCCTAGGACAGCCACTTTTCACAACTCCTCTACTTCTCAAAAGTAGTTTATCTTGACACAAAAACCAAACAAAAAGGATAAGGAGCGGTTATTACTGATGTAATAACTTCCAAGACTTAACAAAACTATTGGGTTATCTCCCAAGAAGTACTTTTCTTTAATGCCTTTAAGTTAGGCTTGATAATTTCAAAGATGCTCACAAAGGAGATATAGATTTGTAGTGAAAGAGAGCATCAAGAAGAAAATATCCAACACATTTGAGTCTAACCCACTTCCTATGCAAGGGAGTCTCATGAGAAAACAAATTATTGAAACAAAAGGCCACTAGCATAGGAAGACAAAACTAATGCAACTTCAAAGCTTTCAACATAAAACGGGGAAACTTAATATTATTGAGATGCATAAAACCATGTTTCCCTCTCTCATAATAACTTTTAGTAGCATTTTGAATAAATTTAACAATATAAATGTCACAAGAAACAACTTTATGAGGAGAATGAGCATACTTATAATCATCAAAAAGATGTCTAAGGTCATAAACTCGATCAATAGAAGCAAGTTGTTCAACCCTAAAATCTTCATTAGGCAAACTATTTTCATAAGGAGCTTTAGCAAATTTGGAAAAGTTAAAATCATAAGAATCTCCAGCAAACCTATTTAAAACTTTCTCCTTTTTACAATCTATAATAGCTCCACAAGTGTTCAAGAAAGGTCTACCAAAAATGATAGGAAAAGTTTTACTAGCTGTTGAACCAAGCACTAGAAAATCAGCAGGATATTTAATATTAACACAAAGAACCTCCACATCTCTTACAATACTAGCAAGGTGAATAACCACATCAATGTACTCAAGCTCACAAGGACCAATTTCATGTATAATTTCTTTGTAAAGCTCATAAGGAAAATCGCTAGAACTAGCACCAATATCACATAAACCATAATAGCAATGATCACCAATTCTCACAGAAAGCACGGGGACACTAGTTTTCCTATCTTTACTAGGATAAGAGACAATATTAGAAGCGTCTTCTCAGAAGACCATGTGCCCAACTTCTACATTTTTAGTGACAAGATCTTTCTCATTGGCTACTACAGGATCAATGTTTATTTGCTCATCGGGTTCCATAGTTTTATTTGTACCTTTGTTAACCGCACTAATTATCATAGAATACTCCTTTACCTTAGTTGGGAAAGGTGTTTTCTCAACATAAGGTTCAGGCAAAGTATGACCAATAGTACAAACTTCAGTATTTCTAGCAGGAACATGATTAACAACATCTTTATAAGGTACATGGTACTTATTCCACTTCTTTTTAGGAATTTCTATATAAGAGGCAAAAGACTTAAAACAATTGGAAATACTTTGAGAATCAAGACCATACTCAGTACTAATATCACGGAAGTCATCCGTTCCCATAAAAGATTTAATGCATTCATAATCATAATTTATACCTGACTTTCTTCCTTTGTCATTCTCCCATGCTTCAGTGTTTTCTTGAATACAGTCTAGGAGATCCCATTTAGCTTCTTCCTTCATAAGTGTGAATGATCCAGCATAAGAAGCATCTAGTAAATCTTTATCATGAAGAGAAAGTCTAGCATAAAAGTTATTGATAATAATATTGTTAGCGAGTTCATGAATAGGACATTTAAGCATTAGTAACTTCAATCTCCCCCAAGCTTGAGTTGTACTCTCTCCATCACGAGGACAAAAGTCATATATTAGATTCCTATCCTTATGAATTTCACTAGAAGGATAGAATTTAGAGTAAAAGAGAGGTACTGATACGTTCAAAATGTATCTACTTTCTCGAACACTTTGCTATTGTTTTTCCTCTATACTTGTGTGATTTGGATATAACTAACACGGACTGACGCTGTTTTCAGCAGAATTACCTTGGTGTCTTGTTTTTGTGCAGAAAATGAACTATCAGGAAAAATCCCGGAAAATATGCCAAAAACTATTTTTCACCAGAAGATCCACGGAGCTAGAAGGGGAGATAGAGAGGAGGCCTGGGGGGCCCAGAACCACCCTAGGCGCGGGCCCACCTGACCCCACGCCTGGAGGGGGTGTGGCCACCCCAGGCACCTCCTCAGCCTCCCTCTGCGCCTATAAGTTGCCTTCTCACCTAAAAACTCAGGGGGGTTCAATAGTTTTCCAGAAAGAGTTCTGCTCCGCCGCCGCCACCAGAAACCAAGATTCGGATCCAGAAACTCCGTTTTGGCACCCTGCCAGGACGGGGAATTTGGAGAGGATCATCGCCATCGTCATCACCAACACATCTCCATCAACCACCGGTTTTTCCCTCATCCATGAGTGAGTAATCCCCCGCTGTAGGCTTGGGGATGGTAGGGATTGGATGAGTTCTATCATATAATCGAATAAGATCTATTAGGGCATAGTGCCTAGTATCTCTATTAGTGATATTTGACTTTGTTGCAACTTGTTGTGCTTAATGTTTGTCACTAGGGCCCGAGTGCCATGATCTCAGATCTGAACTTATTATTGAATCATTATGACAGTATTGTTTGTGATCTTATCTGCAAGTTGTGTACACATATCATTGTCCGGATCCAAAGGCCCCAAAGTGACAATAATTGGGACAACCGGAGGGGATGGCTGTGATGTGAGGATCACATGTGTTCACGGAGTGTTAATCCTTTATTCCGGTGCTCTATTAAAAGGAGCACCTGAATTGCCAGTAGTTCCCTAGAGGCCCCGCTGCCATGGGCTGGCTGGATAGAAGATGTTGTGCAAGTTCTCATTGCGACCACGTATGACTATATTTGGATCACATGCCTAGGATTGTTTAGTACTTGGATGCTTGTTATTATTTATCTGCAATGCCCTAGATCTTGAAGTTACATGTTTAGTGTCGTCCATGCAACGCCCGTCCATCCATCCCTATGCCTACCGCACTCGAATCCTACTGTTACCGTTACTGTTACTATTGCTACTGTTTCACTGTTGCTGTTTCTTTGTTGTTGTTACTACCAAAATGTTGGTACTGATAAACTTCTGTGAGCAAGAACTATTTCCAGGTGCAGCTGAACTGACAACTCAGTTTTTAAGGCTTGCAAGTATTCTTTGGCTCCCCTTATGTCGAATCAATAAATTGGATAATACTACCCACGAAGACTGTTGCGATCCCCTATAATTGTGGGTCATTAAGACTATTTTCTGGTGCCGTTGCCGGGGAGCATAGCTTTATTTGTAAGTTCACTTATATCTATTATTGTTCACTGCTACTCCTTTCATCATGGGGAAGTCTCGTGATGGAAAGTTCCCTATTTTACCATCTACTACAAGAAGAGGTACAGTCCTAAACACCTCTATTGCTCTTGATTCACCATCTGTTATAAGTAAGCTTGTCACACCACCACCACACACACATGCTACACACACTGCTACTACTGCTGAGTCTGAAACTTCTTTTGATGCTCATGATGTTACTTCTACTGTGCTTGATGCAGGTGGTTCATTAGGTCCTTTTCTAGATGCTACTATGGCTAGTCTAGGAAATACCAAAACTCCTAGTGAAGACACTATTACACATGTTAGCTCACCTGAGGCTAGTGAGAGTTATGATATTAATGATGGTTACATTGAGTTCACTGATGATTTTGTTGAAGAGTGCCGAAACACACATGGTACTAGTGCTATTAAGATTCTCCTTGCTAGACGTACTATTAGGCCTAAGATGTCCTCTAATCCTAAGTTTGCCACTTCTCCCATAGATATTAAAGATGAAGATTATGATTTCTCTCTTGATTTGTCTTATTTAGATATTGTTGAGAAAGAACCATTTTGTGGTACTGAAAATGAGAGTGTTGTGGCTCATATGAATGAGCTTTCTACTATGAGTACTCTGTTCTCTGATGATTTTAAGATGCGCGAGTACTTTGTTACTAAGATCTTCCCTTTTTCACTAAATGGAGAAGCTAGGGCTTGGTTTAATAGATTACCTCCTGGTTCCATTGATAGCCCTGATTGCTTAATTGCTTCTTTCTTCCAGAAATATTTTCCTCCCAGTGCTATACATGCTGCTTTGCAGAGGCTTTTTGATTTTAAACAGGGAGAAGAAGAGAAATTGCCTGAGTCATGGAAAAGATATTGTGCCTTGATTCGTGCACATCCTGGATGTCCATTACCTAAGAATGAGCTTATTGATATTTATTATAATGTACTAACTAATGATTTTAGGACCTACCTAGATAGCTTTGCTGATTGTGTTTTCAGGAAAAGGACTCCTACAGATGCTGAAGAATTAATGACCAAGATAAGCAAGAATTATGATGATTGGACTTCAACTGAGCTGAATGCACCTGAGCCTATTACTCCTAAACCAGTTGTTCCTGAACCAGTTCCAACACCAACAACAAAGAAGAGGGGAGTTATTGCATTAAATGATGAAGTGATGAAGGAAGCTAAGAAGTGTCTAAAGGAGAAAGGTATTAGAGCTGAAGATGTGAAGAATCTACCTCCTATAGAAGAATTATGTAAGCCAATTCCCCACTCATCTACTTTTGAGGTACACTCTCTCCAACACTTTGATGAAGGTGATATTCCTTATGGTAAGCCCCCTGATCAATATTTAGAGGAACTTGACGTTTTTTATTGTAAAACAAGGTCATTTTAATAAGCAAGTTCAGAATCATTTATTGGAAAACTCTAGAGCTATCCATGAGTTGAAAGATATTGTGGAAAGAACTTATAATGATATTAAAATGCTTTGTAAACACTTTAAAATGGTTCAAACTCAACTTGATCAACTTGCTAAGGTACAAAAGGATATGCTAGTTAATGCTTCAGGAGATAAACATGCTTATGGAATTAGAACTAGGAGTGGTATAGCTACTCAAGATCCTTTATATCCTGAAGGACACCCTAAAATAATAGAGCAGGATTCCCAACAAGGTGAAGATAGTGGTAGTCCTCGTAAGAGGAAGAAAAAGAAACATAAGATAGTTGAGGAACCACTTGAACCTGCTGTAGATCCTAATAGTATATCTATCTCTGATGCTGAAACTGAGAGTGGTAATGATAAAAATGAGTCTCCTAATAAGGAGGAAGTTGAGGAAGAACCTGAGAAGCACACTAAGAACACTAAGTACACAAAGGAAGATTTTATTGCTAATAAACATGGTAAAGATAGAGAACCTTGGGTGCAGAAACCTATGCCTTTTCCAGGTAAGAAACACAAGTCAAAGGAGGAAGAACACTACAACAAGTTTTGTGAGTGGATGAAGCCTTTATTCTTGCAAATTCCTTTGACTGATGCTATTAAGTTGCCTCCTTATTCAAAGTATATGAAGGATATTGTCTCTAATAAAAGGAAGATTCCTAATGAGGAGATTTCTACTCTACTTGCTAATTACTCCTTCAATGGTAAGGTTCCAAAGAAACTTGGTGATCTAGGTATACCAACTATTCCTTGCTCCATTAAGAATAATTATGTTAGAACTGATTTATGTGATTTGGGAGCTAGAGTTAGTGTTATGCATTTTTCTCTCTATAAGAGACTCCAGCAAGAAAAGTTGATACCAACTGATATTTCTTTGCAAACGGCTGATAAGTCAACTACTATTCCTGTTGGTATATGTGAGCATGTTCCTGTTCAAGTGGCTCATAATTGCATGGTTCTAACTGATTTTGTTGTGCTTGAAATGCCTGAAGATGATAATATGTCTATTATTCATGGGAGACCTTTTCTTAATACTGCAGGTGCTGTCATCAATTGCAATCAAGGAAAAGTAACATTCAATATTAATGACAAAGAGCACACTGTCTATTTCCCCAAGAAGGTTGTTAAGAGCTATTGCCTGAATTCTATTGAAAATATTGAGAGCATCAAGGTTGGAAAAATATATTGTCCCATTCCACAAGAAATTTTTGAAACTATTATGATTGGGACCATTGCTATCAAGTATGAGGTAACATAATCACCTTGTCGAATGCAAATTTTTGCTTCATATAAGATTGTTTTGGTAACAAGACTTGATCAACCTTGTTAACAAAAGGATTTTAATAAACAAAATAATGTTTCCATTGTGGTTATACTTGCTTTCTTTTTCCTTTCTCCTTCCTAGTCTTTGCTTTAGCTTTAGTTTTGCTAGTTGTTTGGTTTTTTGAGTTTCTTAGAGCTCCTGTAGTTTAGCTTTTGGTTTGCTTTTTCTTCTTCTGAAAAAATTGTTTCTGCGAGAAAATCAATTTTCATACCCTAAAAATTGGCCAAAAATAAAGTTTCCCGAAAAATCCCAGAAAATTCAAAATAAATTTTTCCTTGAAAAAAGGGGCAAAGTGGCACCTAAGATGACCCAGGGGCCACCCCAGGCCACCAGACCCCTGGTAGGCGCGGCCTACCAGGTGGCGGCGCCTGGGGGGGTCTGACCCACATGGGCCCCTCCAGGCTGCCTCCTCAAAGCCACCTTCTTGCTCTCTCCCGAAAAACACCGAAAAACTTGCTCAAGCTCGAGTTCTTGCTATTCTTGCTCGCGATTTTCGATCTCCTTGTTCAGCCCATCTTAAGTGCTGATTTTTGGAGGGTTTGCTCCTTGGTATGTGCCTCCTCCACTTGTCCAATTAGATTTGTGATTGGTAGATTGTATCTTGAGTATTTTGCTGCTATAGGTGACGAGTTTTTTGAGCTTGCATGCTTGTTCTTTGCTTAGAAACTTTGTTTCGATGCATGTGTAGTCCTCTAACAAGTTCCTATAGTAGTTGTTCATCATTTATCAACTTAGAAATCACTTGGTTTGGGGGTTGCTTAAAAAATTCAGAATAGGGAAGTCATGGACCACCATACCTTTGGTGACATATTTGAGAGTGATGCACCTAGAAGGGCAAGGATTCCAAGGTCATCTACCAGTTCTAGACCCTCATATAATGAGTATCTCATCACTCCGCGATTCAGTGACGAGGGAGATGAAGGGGATGCGCACCCCTCCACCTTTCCTTGCCAAACTTTCTTGCGAGCTGCTGGGATTCTTAATGATTTTATGACTTTGGTGCAGAGAGCTGGACTAACAAGTTACATGCAGGATGAGAGTGCACAATATTCTTTGCTTACTAAAACATTTGTGGAGATAGGGAGTGTTGGAGATATGCCCAAGAGGCAATAATAAAGTGGTTATTATCATATGTTCATACTTATGATAAATTTTTACATACCATGCTATAATTGTATTAACAGGAAACATTAATACTTGTGTGATTTGTAAACATAAAAGAGTCCCTAGTAAAGCCTCTTGTTAAACTAGCTTGTTGGTTAATATATGATCATGGTTTCCTGATCATGAACATAGGGATGTTATTAACAACAGGGTCATGTCATTGGGAGAATGATATGATGGACATACTCCTATAGTTAAGCGTAGCATAAAGATCAAGTCATTTAATATAGTTTGTTTGCTATAAGCTTTCTGATACATAGTAACCTAATTCCTTCGACCATGAGATCATGCTTATCACCATCACCGGAAGGATGCTTTGATGACATCAAACACCACACCGTAACTGGGTGGCTATAAAGGTGGCATTGAGTGTTCGGAAAGTATGGGTTGAGACACATGGATCAAGAGTGGGATTTGTCCATCCATATGACGGATAGATATACTCTGGCCCTCTCGGTGGAATGTCATCCAATTAGCTTGCAAGCATGTGACTGGCTCACAAGGGATCACATATCACGGGAACGAGAAAAGAGTACTTATCGGTAACGAGGTTGAACTAGGTATGCAGAGATACCGTCGATCATAACCTCGGATAAGTAAACTATCGTGAGACAAAGGGAAATTGGTATCGTATGTAAGTGGTTCATTCGATCGCAAAGTAATCGTAGAAATATGTGGGAGCCATATGAATTTCCAGATTCCTCTTTGGTTATTGTTCGGAGAAGTGTCTCGATCATGTCCGCATAATTCACAAACCGTAGGGAGACACACTTAAGGATTCGACATTGTTTGAGTAGTTATGGAATGATGAGAAAGAGACTGAATGTTGTTCGGAGTCCCGGATGGGATCCGGGATATCACGAGGAGATCCGGAATGGTCCGGAGAATAAGATTCATATAAGGAAAGTCCCGTTTCGGAGTTGGGGAATGTTTCCGGTGTTTTCATCGGGAATGTTCTAGAATGTTCCGGAATGTCCGGCACTCCGGAGGGGAAGGGTACATGAATGTGTTGTATCAAGTTGGTATGATTGCATCATGTACTAAGTGTCATCACTGTTCCAAATAAAGGATTAAATCGAATCCTAGTTTGAAAAGTCAAATAGCTAAATTGAAAAGTCAAACGGCTAAATTTGGAAAGTGGAAAAGAGGAGGAGGAGGTGAAACCGAGTTGGGGAGGGAGTCCTCCTCCCCAAGACGGCGCACCACCCAAGCCGAGTTGGGGAGGGACTCCACTCCCTCCCCTTGGCTGCCGGCCCCTCCACCTATATAAGGAGGGGCAGGGCTCCCTCCTAGCACACACAAGTCCCTCACCTCAAACCCTAGAAGCTGCAGCCCACCATAGCCGCCGCCGCCCCCTTAGGGTTTTGCCCTAGCCGCCGACTTGGGGTGTCCCGGAACCCTAGCCGCCGGCTCTAGCACCTCCTCCTTGGTGTGTCTAAAACCTAGATCGCCGAGGAGCTCTCTCATACTCCACCATACTCGCTCCGGCTTAAGGCGAAGCCCTGCGAGATCTCCCCTCTACTTCCGGTACCACGCTGTTGTGCTGCCGGAATCGCGAGGAGAGTGCTACAACCTCCGCTGCCTGCTGGAACAAGGGAGAGGAAGGTCTTCCTCGAGTACCGAACGTGTGACCGACTGCGGAAGTGCTGCCGGAACGCAGCGTCGGAAGGATCGTCTACGCGATCTTGAGATCGGCAAGTGTACGACTACATAACCCACGAGAATCTGCTCTCGTTAACCGCTTTGGAATCTTCGAGGGTGAGTTCCTCTATCGACTCGTTGCTACAATCTAGTAGATAGATCTTGGCTTGTTTGTGTGCATGCGGTAGAAAATTTTTGTTTTCCATGCTACGAAACCCTACAGTGGTATCAGAGCCGTGTCTATTTGTAGATCTGTTGCACGAGTAGAACACAATGGTCATTGTGGGCGTTGATGCTTTTATTGTCGATTGCTTCTTGTGTACTTTGCATCTTGCGGTATGTTGGGATGAAGCGGCCCGGGCTAACCTTACATGACATCGTTCATGAGACTTGCTCCACGCTTGACATGCAACTTGTATTGCATAAGTGGCTTTGCGGGTGCCTGTTTCTCCTAGCATAGTTAAGATCCAATTTACAACGGGTGATTAACAATACTAGTATCAATGTTGTGGTTCATATTCGTAAGTTAGAACGACACTTATTGAAAGCCCCAAACCACGTAAAACATGCAAAGAAAATTAGAGGCGTCTAACTTTGTTTTGCAGGGGTGTGCTGTGATGTGATATGGCCATGATTGTGATTATATATGATGTATGCAATGTTCCTTATTGTAAGTTGGCAACCGGCAGGAGCCATATGGTTGTCTTTAAATTATGTTAAGACCCGCGTGTCTATTCAAAGTAGTTGTAATAGTTGAAGCTGGTAGACGACAACCATGGAGCAGCATCATGGACCTTGATGCAATGCCGGTGATGATGGAGATCATGTTCGTGCTTGAAGATGGAGATCGAAAGCACAAGAAGAAAGGCCATATCATATCACATATTATGAATTGCATGTGATGTTAATCCTTTTATGCATCTTGTATTGCTTAGTTCACGACGGTAGAATTATAAGATGATCCCTCAAGCACACAATTTCAAGTTTTAAAGTGTTCATCCTTAGTAAGCACCGTTGCTAAAGCTCGTTGTTTCGAAGCACCACGTGATGATCGGGTGTGTTAGATTCTGCGAGTGTATACAATGTAAGCAAGCCAGATTTGCTTATGCGGAAGCTAAGGTTGATCTTGACGAGCCTAGCATGTACAGACATGGTCTCGGAACACGGATCACCGAAAGGTAAAGCATGAGTCATATAGTAGATATGATGAACATGTTGATTGTTCGCCATTGAAGTTGCATCAACTCTCGTGATGATCGGTTTTGATGTGGTGGATTTGGTTCGTGTGATCACTAAAACAATGTGAGGGATATTGTTTTGAGTGGGAGTTCAACGGCAATATGATTAAAAGTTGAACACTATTTATCATAAATTAAATCAAAGTGAATTTGCATAATTGTTGTAGTCATTGGCATCCGTTTACCACCTTGCGCTTAGTTATAATTGAGATGATAGAACTATAGAATTCTGGTTAGTTACTTTACGAACTGGTATCGTATTGTTTTTGAAGTGTTAATCTAAAATTTAAAAGTCCTATTGCAAACTTTCAGTAAGTTCCGGTTACTCCATGAAGTTTAATAATTGGTATTAAATCAAGAGTGACAATTCCAAGAGTTAGTGTATGAGTATCATGTTTGTCTCCATGATTCTTGATATTCAAAGGATTGTCTTAATATCAAGGTTATCTAGGATCTGAAAGAGTTGTTTCAGAAACCATGATGTGTGGAAGATATTGTGATATCTGAAACGAAGTTTTGGTTACAACATGATAGAGTATAATATGGAAAAAGTCATGTTCTCATATTTTGATGAGAATTTGCAAAAGGTTGGAGACACTAGTTGTCCTAATCCTCCAAAAGGTTTTGGAGAGCAACATTATACTCGCAATTCATCGTTATAAGCTAAAAGTAGCTTGATCATGAATAATTCCATGGTAAGGGTGAATATTTGATGTAGGTAAAATGTTTACTACACCAAGAGATTACTAAAGAAAGGAATTTGAAAGAACACCAAACATTTGATGATGGTGATCTACTTCAAAGTGCAAGTCCAAAGACATTGGTATTTAACTATACACGCTTTGGACTATGTGTCATATGTGTGACTCCACTATTGATGATGATAGATTCTTTCAAACAGAAAAGGAAATACTGAAAGAGAATCTCATAAGTATATGGCAGAAAAGAAAAGACTAGAATTGTTCAGCTTAAGTATATAGATGATATACATGTTATGGCTATATTCTTTGCTTATTAAACAAAGTGGTTATTAAGTATTTGATACTGAATTTGTTGGTGTGAATCGTCATACGAAACAACAGAATTCATGAACTATAGTGGCCTAAGTAAATAGCAAAAGAATATGTGATGATGTTCATCGAGAACAAATAAACGGTTATTGTGTTGCTCGTTAAACATCAAAGCTTGCCTTCAAAGATTTGTTTTATCAGGTATTATGAGAACAAAAGGGTTGTTCAAATAATTGCCGTAATCCATAAAAGATGGATTCGCAAATCTCGTTGGAGAAATCACATCCATAAAACTAGTGCTAAAAATGTCGAAAGACAAATTGATTGAAAGATCACTTAGGAAGTGACATCGCCGTTTAAATTATATTGGAAAGAAAACATGAAGAAAGTCCATGTGGATGGAATTTTGGAGTATTTTGATTTTTGATCACATGACGCTTGTGAAACTTTCCTAGAGATAATTAAAACTTCGTTCGTAGGCCAAAAGGGAACGAATGACTAGCTTATTGGAACTTGTACATATTGTTGTACGAAGTCCATTATGTGTAGTCAAGAGCGATGGATTTCAACTTCATATGCTTTCTCCGAAAATTTGAGTGAATATATGAATATTTACTTGATAAGGATGAAGTGTGAAACATTTGAAAAGTTCAAAGTTTTTTCAAGATGAAGTGCAAAATCATTGTAACAAGAATATAAATAGTTTATGATAAGATCATAAAGGAAGATATTTGAGTTACAAGTTTAGCATAATACCTAAGATTTAAGGAAACGTTCCGTGGATTTGCATTTTCCCGAAACACCATAAGAGTATGGAGCGTTCGAGATATGTAATTAAACCTTGTTTGACATGGTAAGATCGAAGGTGTAATTCATAAAACTGCCATTGTATTTTAAAGATTAAAATCTTTAGAGATTACCGTTTTCCACTTAAAAGAGCTCCATCATAATCCGCTGAAATGACACCATATAAAGTTATGGTTTGGGATAAAATCCAAGTTGTACTTTCTTAAACATTGGTATGCTATGCATAAGAAAGATGTTTGCAACCAAAGTCGGATGAACCTGTCTTTGTATGTTATTTCGAATAACTGTTCCTCCATAACATCGGAGACAAAAATGTTTGTCGCTTAGAACGTCAAGTTTCTTTGAGAAGGAATTTTTCGTGAAAAGTTAAGTGGGAGGACAAAAGAACTTTGATAAGGTTAAAAGAACCTTAGCTATATGTGCAGAGTTGCGCAGCGCCGAAAAGTGTTCCGGAGGCAGCAACAATGCTCATGGCTCACGTGCCTCAAAGGTTGTGGTTACGAAGGTCAAAGTTTCTGTTGAACCAAGTAGGTCGAGTAAACGATCAAATACCAAGATTTGAGGGTTGAATCATTATTTGAGAATAATGAACGCACTACATGCAAAGAAGCGTTGATGGGCCCTGACTCCGTAAAATGGCTTGAAGCCATAAAATCCGTGATAGTTCCATACACGAGAAATCAAGTTTTGAACTTGAAGGACCCTCGAGAAAGGTGTAAGACCTTACAGTTGTGTTTGGATCTATAAATAAATAGACATGGATGTTGCACATCTATGAAATAGTCGACATGTTGGGAAAGAGTTCACAACAATGTTCAAAGGTTGACTATGACAAAGATTTGATCTTTCATAGCGATATTTAGTCTAGACGGATTAATATAGCAACCACTACATATAATTTTGTTATATGGTAGTTGGATAAACAAAACAAGTTCTTCTAATAGAAGGGTTACCTAGGACATGTGCATGACACGGTCCAAAGGGTTTTGTTAATCCAAAGGATGCTAAAAGCATATGCAAACTTCAATGGTTGAAGTAAGCATAGCGGAGTTGGAATCTTCACTATGATGAAACTGTTAAAAGAGTTTATTTTCATCAGAGACAATGAAGATGCTTGCATTTGCAAGAAATTAAGTGGGAGCGCTAAGACATATTTCTAATACATTATGTGGAGGACATATTGTTGATTGGAAATGATGTATCTTTTATTAACACATATTAAGAATTTCATCCTGATGAAAGACTTAGGCAAAACCCAAATTTTTGGCATCAATAGACGCTAATATGGTTGTGCCTAAAGTACATAGATGATGTATTGAATGAGTTCAATATAGAAACTACAAGAAAGGTTCTTGTCACAGAAAAAGGATTGAATGAGTTCAATATTGATGATATATTCAAGTGTATTGACACAGGGTAAGTGAAACAAAGATTCAAGTATAGATTGATACTTGATGTATGAAATCACAAAGAGTATTTATATCAATCATACTGTGATATGTACAAATCCAGATATGTCCTATGCTCTAAATGTTATGAGCATATACCAGAATGATTCATAAGATGATCATTGGACAATAGTAAGGATATTCTTATGATCTTTTGGAAGAACTAAGAGTATATTATTTGTAGAAGTGACAAATAGATGGTTAGTTCATTGTAAAAGTACTACATTGATACTAGTTTTGTCACAAAGTACAAATTAGTTTATCTCAATCTAAACTAAGGGTGGCACAATATAATGGAAAGAAAGTTCCATAATGGATTTGGATGAGTTCCAAAGTTAAGACATTGTGACAGATACTACAACAAAAGGCTGAGTATATGACTGCAATTATAGCAGCAAAAGAGGGCATTTGTGTCAAGTAGTTTGTTATCAAACTAGGTGTAGTTCACAGTGGGATAGTACTATGAAGATATATTGTACGACAATATTATCAACATGTTTTAACCCCAAAGAACTAAAGGTCACACCAAAGGACCAAATTAGTACGAAGCCATCTCATTAGAGAATGAGTGATGCGTAGAGACGCAAAGACATGCAATTACACACGGACCTGGAAGTGTCAGATCCGAAGATCAGTTGACCACTAGCAATCGTGTACATACGACACCAGAAAGCCATAGGTGTTGAATACACAAAGGTTTGAAACTAGATTATTGACTCTAGTGCAAGTGGGAGACTGTTGGAGATATGCCCAAGAGGCAATAATAAAGTGGTTATTATCATATCTTCATACTTATGATAAATGTTTACATACCATGCTATAATTGTATTAACAGGAAACATTAATACTTGTGTGATTTGTAAACATAAAAGAGTCCCTAGTAAAGCCTCTTGTTAAACTAGCTTGTTGGTTAATATATGATCATGGTTTCCTGATCATGAACATAGGGATGTTATTAACAACAGGGTCATGTCATTGGGAGAATGATATGATGGACATACTCCTATAGTTAAGCGTAGCATAAAGATCAAGTCATTTAATATAGTTCGTTTGCTATAAGCTTTCTGATACATAGTAACCTAATTCCTTCGACCATGAGATCATGCTTATCACCATCACCGGAAGGATGCTTTGATGACATCAAACACCACACCGTAACTGGGTGGCTATAAAGGTGGCATTGAGTGTTCGGAAAGTATGGGTTGAGACACATGGATCAAGAGTGGGATTTGTCCATCCATATGACGGATAGATATACTTTGGGCCCTCTCGGTGGAATGTCATCCAATTAGCTTGCAAGCATGTGACTGGCTCACAAGGGATCACATATCACGGGAACGAGAAAAGAGTACTTATCGGTAACGAGGTTGAACTAGGTATGCAGAGATACCGAGATCATAACCTCGGATAAGTAAACTATCGTGAGACAAAGGGAAATTGGTATCGTATGTAAGTGGTTCATTCGATCGCAAAGTAATCGTAGAAATATGTGGGAGCCATATGAATTTCCAGATTCCTCTATTGGTTATTGTTCGGAGAAGTGTCTCGATCATGTCCGCATAATTCACGAACCGTAGGGAGACACACTTAAGGATTCGACGTTGTTTGAGTAGTTATGGAATGATGAGAAAGAGACCGAATGTTGTTCGGAGTCCCGGATGGGATCCGGGATATCACGAGGAGATCCGGAATGGTCCGGAGAATAAGATTCATATAAGGAAAGTCCCGTTTCGGAGTTAGGGAATGTTTCCGGTGTTTTCATCGGGAATGTTCTAGAATGTTCCGGAATGTCCGGCACTCCGGAGGGGAAGGGTACATGAATGTGTTGTATCAAGTTGATATGATTGCATCATGTACTAAGTGTCATCGTTGTTCCAAATAAAGGATTAAATCGAATCCTAGTTTGAAAAGTCAAATAGCTAAATTGAAAAGTCAAACGGCTAAATTTGGAAAGTGGAAAAGAGGAGGAGGAGGTGAAACCGAGTTGGGGAGGGAGTCCTCCTCCCCAAGCCAGCGCACCACCCAAGCCGAGTTGGGGAGGGACTCCACTCCCTCCCCTTGGCCGCCGGCCCCTCCACCTATATAAGGAGGGGCAGGGCTCCCTCCTAGCACACACAAGTCCCTCACCTCAAACCCTAGAAGCTGCAGCCCACCATAGCCGCCGCCGCCCCTTAGGGTTTTGCCCTAGCCGCCGACTTGGGGTGTCCCGGAACCCTAGCCGCCGGCTCTAGCACCTCCTCCTTGGTGTGTCTAAAACCTAGATCGCCGAGGATATCTCTCATACTCCACCATACTCGCTCCGGCTTAAGGCGAAGCCCTGCGAGATCTCCCCTCTACTTCCGGTACCACGTCGTTGTGCTGCCGGAATCGCGAGGAGAGTGCTACAACCTCCGCTGCCTGCTGGAACAAGGGATAGGAAGGTCTTCGTCGAGTACCGAACGTGTGACCGACTGCGGAAGCGCTGCCGGAACGCAGCGTCGGAAGGATCGTCTACGCGATCTTGAGATCGGCAAGTGTACGACTACATCACCCACGAGAATCTGCTCTCGTTAACTGCTTTGGAATCTTCGAGGGTGAGTTCCTCTATCGACTCGTTGCTACAATCTAGTAGATAGATCTTGGCTTGTTTGTGTGCATGCGGTAGAAATTTTTTGTTTTCCATGCTACGAAACCCTACAGGGAGAACACTAGTAATATTTCCAACTATCAATTGGCCTTCTTAGCTGCTGCGCTCAACAATGAGGACAAGTATAATCTTGGTTCTCTCATTGCTCATCGCCTAGCTGCTAAGGGACCCATTTATGGGGGAATTATTGCTACTCGTATTGCTGCTGCCTTGGACATTGCTATTGATCCTCATAATACAGTTTTGGCCCCTTAGAGGCTGGATCTTGCTTCCATAAAGGCGCACCACTTTGTCACCACTAGCTCTACTCTTGATAACTTGGTTTATAGAATGCTATTTATTGACGGGGAAGAGAGAGAGAGAGAGAGAGAGAGAGAGAGAGAGAGAGAGAGAGATCCCTCTACCCCAAACCACTTTGCTCAGTATTTCTCAGGGACCTTGGTCACGCTCGAAGGCGGAGATGGATGACAGTTGCGCTCTCTAAACTTCCATGGGCGCTATCAGGAGGAAGCGCCCTCATATGACCCCGCGGTGCATTACACAGGGGAGTCCTCGAGCTCGTACCAGGACGAGGGAGCTTCCTCGACATACTACGAAGGTGCATCTACTTGGGCACCATGGGATTGATTACCACTTAGGCCAAAATCCTAAGCTTGGGGGAGGTACACCGACATCACACTCATTTATATATCATGTTCGGTCGGTTCTTTGTATATCCATTGTTTTTTGCTTTCTTTTTGGTTTTTTTTGCTTCTTTCTAAAACCCAAAAATACCAAAAATATTTTCGTTGTTTCTCTTGGTTTGTTTCTTTGCTTTGGTTTGCCTTATGTGGCATCCCGCAAAACCACTACTAGAAAATCGCATTGAATTTGTGCATTGCATCGTCATCATCATGCATTGTTTGCATAAAACTATTTTCGCAAGCCCGTTTTGTTTTCCAAACGCCCCATCTTAATTCAAATGCAAAGCCCGGTTCTCCGGATTAATTATTTTGGCCGCTATCGGTTTGCACACGGCCCGTTTAAATCAAATAAAAAGATTTAATTATTTTAGCGAGGGCAGTCGAACGGGCCATTTCGACCCGAACGACCACCCCCAGAAAATACAATCGGTCCACCTAACCCGCCCTTCTAAATCCTAAAGCTACCTGATAACCTACCCACACACCCCCAGCCACCTCACTCGGACCAGTCCCACGCTGCCACCTCACCCCTCCCCAAACTCCCCACCAACCAGACGCTGCCACATCACTCCCTCTCTCCTTTTCCTCTCTCTCTCCTAAACCCACCCCCATTCACAGCACACACTCTGCCCCACGCGGCCCACCCACCAGATCACCCCACACGCACACGACACATAGCACGCACACACGCGCCTGGGTCCCACCCCCTGGCCTCTGTCCCCGCGCGTCCCAGCCCATCCCCACGCACCCGACGCTCCCCCGCTTCCTCCTCTTCCTCCCGCTCACCGGAGACCGCCGCTCCGCCGCCGGTCCACCCCGGCCTAGCTCCGCCCCCTCCTCCTCCCCTCACGACCGCGTCTCCCCGCCTCCCATCTCGAGCATCGCCGCCCCGCGAGCACCCTCCCCGACGCCGGCCGCCTCTCCCCACCCTCGCCTCCGGCCGCATCCGCCACCGCCCGGGCCGCCCTCACCGCCGCCGCCCAAGCCGCCGAGCCGCCGTCGCCCCCAAGCCCCGCCTGCCCCTGGCCGACCCCGCCGGTTCGGCGCTCGCCCCGCTCGCCGGAGCGACCCCGCGCGGCCACCTGCAGACGCCGGCCTCGCCCCGCCGCCTAGCCCTCCGTCGCTCGCCGGCTCCTCCCCGGCGTCGCCTCCCCACCTGTGCCGTCCCCGAGCTCCGTCCGTTGCCTCCCGCCGCTCCCTCGGCCCGCCGGTCGCGGAGCCCTGCCCCAGTCCCGAGCCGCTGCCGGCCTCCCTCCACCCCTCTGTCCGCCAGGGCCGCCGTGATCCGCCTCGCGCCACCCCGTGGAACTTCCTGGCCGTGGCGTCCTCTGCGTGTTCCGCCAGCCGGGCCTCCATCCGTGCGGGCCTTCGAGCTCCTGTGTGCGTGTTCATGTAGGAGCCTGCGTGTTTGTATGTTTAATCAGTTTCGACACCTACCTTTGTGCATGTGTGCTATGTGAACCAGGCCTATTCTAGCAAGTGCAGCTACGACATGTTCTGCTGACAACGGCCTCATTCAAACTCCGTTCCTCGCCAAGCTCTCCATCTTCGGTGCTTTCATCTCGTCCACTCTAGCCAAGTTTCCTCGTCACAAGATCTCCAAGGCGATGCCACTCGGAGTGCTCCAACATGGAAACCGGAGGCGATGATGCCGGATGCGACCAGCCCTTCTTCTCGGAACCGAAGACCGTGGACGCCAAGTCCCCGGGTTCAAAGGCGACAAGAACCCCGATCCGGAACGCCAAGTACTTCTCCACGGAACATCGGGAATTCCCCCGGACGCCAAGACCGACTCGATGGCGCGGACCCGACAAGAGCTTCGCAACGACAAGCACGACACCGACCCGGGCGAGTCCGATGCCCGACGCCAGACCAAGTGCTTCCCCCGGACGCCAAGATCTACTCCGCTATCCGAGACCGACCCCGTCAAACCCCGAACCCCAGATCCGGACCCTGAGACCGAGCCCCGAACCCCGGAACCCCAAGACCGTCGAGAACCCTAAGATGTGATTCCCTATCCGACACCCCATTATTTTATAATATAATACAACTTGCCGCATATTAAATTGTTCATGCATGCATCCTTGTCTGTGGTTTGGGGGCCTTATGCCGATTCACCTAATAATTAAATATGGGGCCCATATGCGGGCAAATCTAGCCTTATATTGGCCTCATTTAAATCTGTGCATCGAACCGGTGTTCACTGTTGCCATGTTAAAACAACATTTAATTTGCGGGGCTTCTAAACAACATGAACCACCTAAGTAATTGTCGGGACCCCGGTTCCGCTTAATGTGACCTAATTGCATCGCACCTTGCCATGCCATGCATCATACAAGCATCATGCCGATCTTCTGCCATGGTATTAAATATTGCATCCGATGTTTCTTCTAGTGTTTTGCTTCTTCGCGGATAAGACCGTTGAGTTGATGTGAGCTTCGCCCCCGATCTTCGGTTGAACCTTCGACAATGTTTTCAGGCGAGCATCTCCCCCTTTCTACCTATCTTACTTTTGTAGTATTTATTCCCTCCTGTTGACCTATTGCTATCTGTGTTGCGATGCTCTAGTTTCCGTGCCCTTGATATTACTTGCAGCCTTATATTGCCTTGGACACATCCTATTACCTGTTGTTTGGTAGATAGATGGACTTGCGCGTCGTAGTCGCATGCTCAAATGTTGTTGCGTGCCGTCAAGTGCCACAGTTGTTGATGTTTTGCCACATGTTTGATGTTGGAGATGATCATAGTTTTACTTATCGTTCACTTTAATTCCTGTTTAACAACTAAAATTGAAGTAAGCAGAGGCAAAGGTGGGTGATAGATAATATTTGGTTTCCGAACGCCCACTTGTGTCCCGTAGGACCCCGAGTACTTGATACCTGTTCCTTGATTTATCGCGCTATCCACATCCGGGAGGTATATGGGACCCCCCTTAGCCAGAGCTTGATTCAGTCTTATTTCTTGGGGCCACAAACTAGTTTGAGGTTTTATTTACGATCCTGTACTTATGCCATGCTTTACTGCTTATTTACGATTGTGCGAGGAGCACACTGTACTGTTTAGGTAAGCGGAATGTTTTCGCGGTATCGACAAGCCCAGCCACACTTTCGGGTTCCCAGTCGTTTACAGCCATTGGCGCAAACCTTGAGTCCGTCTCGGAGCTTGCTTACTTCGTTGCGGGTCTACTCAATGGGGTGGCCCCCTGAAATATTTCTGAATCCTGTGATTGCTTTGTCGTGAAAGCCTCGTTGGGTTTTGATTTGGTTTTTCCGAGGTTGATCGAGTGTGTGTTGCTATTGGTGCACCCCGGCCGGGTAAAACTTTCTGAAAGCCTGTCCGCGGTTATGGACGACTTGGAGCACAGTATCTCGACCATAGACAAGCATAACTAAAGTTTATTGTTATAAATTTGACTTTATAATGACTAGTAATCAGCTTCACTATAATGGAATGGCTAATAATACTGCCCACCATTGCTTGTTTGAATTGTCGCTTGCGACCATTGTATCTGACTAGTAAGCATTGCAACTACAACGGAATGGCTGAATAAAAGTACCAACAACTGCTGGGTTTTTGGGGTTAACTCATGCTAATTGTATCTGATTAGTAAGTGTCGCAACTACAATGGAATGGTTAACTAAAAGTGCCCACTGCTTACTTTATCAGGACGATTATCTAAACCTGACTAGTAAAGTGCCGCAACTATAACTGAATAAGTAAAATTGCCAACTGTGTGAGTTCCTCGGTTGACTTCCTCGTTTGGACTCGAGGGGGAAACACCAGGATGGGTTTTTTTGATGGTAGTATCAGGTTGGTTCCGAATAGGTATTTCTTACCCCTCTCTGATTGCCGCCAGTTGTACCGAGTCTCTATAGGGTGTTTAGTGCATGCTGCCGCTGCCGCTTCAGTCCACCATACCTATGTAGGCGAGGACCGCCGAATTCTAGTCTCGCCGTGTACTGGCCTCAGTACTGACGCTCCTTCTTTTTTCCTTTGCCCTTTGTCGGCACCCCTTTTGTTTGAGCAGGTTTTGAGATCGACGTCGTTAGCAGGGTTACCCTTCCGGCTTGGCCTGGGCAGGGTTATGGACGCCATTGGTTATTCTTCAGGGCTCTTAGCCCCATTTGCATCTTGTCCGTAGTCGGACGCTCTATCATTTTCAAGGTGATTTGGATCTTTGTATTGTATATCTGTATTCTTGACTCTTTGAGTCGCGGTTGTATATATCTGTTCTGTGGGTCCCATCGAGGACTGTTGTGTAATGTTATTACTTCGTTATCCACCCGCACGAAAGTGCCTGGTGGGCACCTTTGAATCGTTTCTATGCGGGTTTGGCGGATTTCGCTAAAACTTGCATAGGGACGATTCTGAGGGTGTTGCAGAGTGGTATCAGAGCTCAGCAGTTGCGATACCCCACAAGTCCAGCCTGTAGGATAACCTAGCTAACGGCCGAAGTAGAGTGTCAAAACTATTTTTGCAAAATCGGTTGGATAGTTCTGATTAGGTCTGATTTTACTCCTTACCCCTCTGCTATTCTCCTCTTATCTCGACGTGTTTTGAATCTACTCGCTTATCTTTCTTCGAGTCCAGGATTTCTCGCAGTTGGGTTCCCGTCGTACCTTCAGGGTTTCGCTTTCTCCCTTTTGTCACGGAGGTGCTACGACCATCAATCTGCAACTTGTCCGTTGTACCCTTCCTCCAATCTTTTGCTCTTGAGCTCTTAATCCATATGTGTTCCTTGCTGGATATCCGTATCGTTGAAAAACAAATGAGAAGGACGAGCATTGGTGAAGTTGGAGTATACCTTGAGCATGTGTTGTTCATGCCAATGGAACCATCGCGAAACCTAATCCGTGTGTCTTTCATACGATTTCTGTTGTATCTTCCGGTGTTACCCGATGCGACGACATCATCTACGCCAGATCCGATGCAGAGTCTGCATCACTCCTTTGTTCCGAACCTCGCTTGTCGAGATCTTCAGTCTGATTCCGAGAGTTGGTTGCATAATCCGCCTATTCGTGTGCAGAGTAATGGTTTGAGTGCGGGATGGAGTAGCTACCATACCACTACTCTTATCATTCGCTCTTGTACATCGAATCAGTGGATCCAGCAATTTTACTCCGTCCACGGAAGTTAGGGGTGGCTTTATTGGTGGATACCTCTACCTTCGACCTTTTGTCCCCGGAGTGTTCTCTCGACGATCACGGACAACGACCTCTTGTTAGTGGTGTCGCGAGGATCTACACGAAGCGAGAAGACGCAGATCGCCGACCATCCTTCCGGTACCATGAGGCGGATCTCGAGGGCGAGATCCCTTGTTAGTGGTGTCGAATTGTGGCATCCCGCAAAACCACTACTAGAAAATCGCATTGAATTTGTGCATTGCATCGTCATCATCATGCATTGTTTGCATAAAACTATTTTCGCAAGCCCGTTTTGTTTTCCAAACGCCCCATCTTAATTCAAATGCAAAGCCCGGTTCTCCGGATTAATTATTTTGGCCGCTATCGGTTTGCACACGGCCCGTTTAAATCAAATAAAAAGATTTAATTATTTTAGCGAGGGCAGTCGAACGGGCCATTTCGACCCGAACGACCACCCCCAGAAAATACAATCGGTCCACCTAACCCGCCCTTCTAAATCCTAAAGCTACCTGATAACCTACCCACACACCCCCAGCCACCTCACCCGGACCAGTCCCACGCTGCCACCTCACCCCTCCCCAAACTCCCCACCAACCAGACGCTGCCACATCACTCCCTCTCTCCTTTTCCTCTCTCTCTCCTAAACCCACCCCCATTCACAGCACACACTCTGCCCCACGCGGCCCACCCACCAGATCACCCCACATGCACACGACACATAGCACGCACACACGCGCCTAGGTCCCACCCCCTGGCCTCTGTCCCCGCGCGTCCCAGCCCATCCCCACGCACCCGACGCTCCCCCGCTTCCTCCTCTTCCTCCCGCTCACCGGAGACCGCCGCTCCGCCACCGGTCCACCCCGGCCTAGCTCCGCCCCCTCCTCCTCCCCTCACGACCGCGCCTCCCCGCCTCCCATCTCGAGCATCGCCGCCCCGCGAGCACCCTCCCCGACGCCGGCCGCCTCTCCCCACCCTCGCCTCCGGCCGCATCCGCCACCGCCCGGGCCGCCCTCACCGCCGCCGCCCAAGCCGCCGAGCCGCCGTCGCCCCCAAGCTCCGCCTGCCCCTGGCCGACCCTGCCGGTTCGGTGCTCGCCCCGCTCGCCGGAGCGACCCCGCGCGGCCACCTGCAGACGCCGGCCTCGCCCCGCCGCCTAGCCCTCCGTCGCTCGCCGGCTCCTCCCCGGCGTCGCCTCCCCACCTGTGCCGTCCCCGAGCTCCGTCCGTTGCCTCCCGCCGCTCCCTCGGCCCGCCGGTCACGGAGCCCTGCCCCAGTCCCGAGCCGCTGCCGGCCTCCCTCCACCCCTCTGTCCGCCAGGGCCGCCGTGATCCGCCTCGCGCCACCCCGTGGAACTTCCTGGCTGTGGCGTCCTCTGCGTGTTCCGCCAGCCGGGCCTCCATCCGTGCGGGCCTTCGAGCTCCTGTGTGCGTGTTCATGTAGGAGCCTGCGTGTTTGTATGTTTAATCAGTTTCGACACCTACCTTTGTGCATGTGTGCTATGTGAACCAGGCCTATTCTAGCAAGTGCAGCTACGACATGTTCTGCTGACAACGGCCTCATTCAAACTCCGTTCCTCGCCAAGCTCTCCATCTTCGGTGCTTTCATCTCGTCCACTCTAGCCAAGTTTCCTCGTCACAAGATCTCCAAGGCGATGCCACTCGGAGTGCTCCAACATGGAAACCGGAGGCGATGATGTCGGATGCGACCAGCCCTTCTTCTCGGAACCGAAGACCGTGGACGCCAAGTCCCCGGGTTCAAAGGCGACAAGAACCCCGATCCGGAACGCCAAGTACTTCTCCACGGAACATCGGGAATTCCCCCGGACGCCAAGACCGACTCGATGGCGCGGACCCGACAAGAGCTTCGCAACGACAAGCACGACACCGACCCGGGCGAGTCCGATGCCCGACGCCAGACCAAGTGCTTCCCCCGGACGCCAAGATCTACTCCGCTATCCGAGACCGACCCCGTTAAACCCCGAACCCCAGATCCGGACCCTGAGACCGAGCCCCGAACCCCGGAACCCCAAGACCGTCGAGAACCCTAAGATGTGATTCCCTATCCGACACCCCATTATTTTATAATATAATACAACTTGCCGCATATTAAATTGTTCATGCATGCATCCTTGTCTGTGGTTTGGGGGCCTTATGCCGATTCACCTAATAATTAAATATGGGGCCCATATGCGGGCAAATCTAGCCTTATATTGGCCTCATTTAAATCTGTGCATCGAACCGGTGTTCACTGTTGCCATGTTAAAACAACATTTAATTTGCGGGGTTTCTAAACAACATGAACCACCTAAGTAATTGTCGGGACCCCGGTTCCGCTTAATGTGACCTAATTGCATCGCACCTTGCCATGCCATGCATCATACAAGCATCATGCCGATCTTCTGCCATGGTATTAAATATTGCATCCGGTGTTTCTTCTAGTGTTTTGCTTCTTCGCGGATAAGACCGTTGAGTTGGTGTGAGCTTCGCCCCCGATCTTCGGTTGAACCTTCGACAATGTTTTCAGGCGAGCATCTCCCCCTTTCTACCTATCTTACTTTTGTAGTATTTATTCCCTCCTGTTGACCTATTGCTATCTGTGTTGCGATGCTCTAGTTTCCGTGCCCTTGATATTACTTGCAGCCTTATATTGCCTTGGACACATCCTATTACCTGTTGTTTGGTAGATAGATGGACTTGCGCGTCGTAGTCGCATGCTCAAATGTTGTTGCGTGCCGTCAAGTGCCACAGTTGTTGATGTTTTGCCACATGTTTGATGTTGGAGATGATCATAGTTTTACTTATCGTTCACTTTAATTCCTGTTTAACAACTAAAATTGAAGTAAGCAGAGGCATCGGTGGGTGATAGATAATATTTGGTTTCCGAACACCCACTTGTGTCCCGTAGGACCCCGAGTACTTGATACCTGTTCCTTGATTTATCGCGCTATCCACATCCGGGAGGTATATGGGACCCCCCTTAGCCAGAGCTTGATTCAGTCTTATTTCTTGGGGCCACAAACTAGTTTGAGGTTTTATTTACGATCCTGTACTTATGCCATGCTTTACTGCTTATTTACGATTGTGCGAGGAGCACACTGTACTGTTTAGGTAAGCGGAATGTTTTCGCGGTATCGACAAGCCCAGCCACACTTTCGGGTTCCCAGTCGTTTACAGCCATTGGCGCAAACCTTCAGTCCGTCTCGGAGCTTGCTTACTTCGTTGCGGGTCTACTCAATGGGGTGGCCCCCTGAAATATTTCTGAATCCTGTGATTGCTTTGTCGTGAAAGCCTCGTTGGTTTTGATTTGGTTTTTCCGAGGTTGATCGAGTGTGTGTTGCTATTGGTGCACCCCGGCCGGGTAAAACTTTCTGAAAGCCGTGTCCGCGGTTATGGACGACTTGGAGCACAGTATCTCGACCATAGACAAGCATAACTAAAGTTTATTGTTATAAATTTGACTTTATAATGACTAGTAATCAGCTTCACTATAATGGAATGGCTAATAATACTGCCCACCATTGCTTGTTTGAATTGTCGCTTGCGACCATTGTATCTGACTAGTAAGCATTGCAACTACAACGGAATGGCTGAATAAAAGTACCAACAACTGCTGGGTTTTTGGGGTTATCTCATGCTAATTGTATCTGATTAGTAAGTGTCGCAACTACAATGGAATGGTTAACTAAAAGTGCCCACTGCTTACTTTATCAGGACGATTATCTAAACCTGACTAGTAAAGTGCCGCAACTATAACTGAATAAGTAAAATTGCCAACTGTGTGAGTTCCTCGGTTGACTTCCTCGTTTGGACTCGAGGGGGAAACACCAGGATGGGTTTGTTTGATGGTAGTATCAGGTTGGTTCCGAATAGGTATTTCTTACCCCTCTCTGATTGCCGCCAGTTGTACCGAGTCTCTATAGGGTGTTTAGTGCATGCTGCCGCTGCCGCTTCAGTCCACCATACCTATGTAGGCGAGGACCGCCGAATTCTAGTCTCGCCGTGTACTGGCCTCAGTACTGACGCTCCTTCTTTTTTCCTTTGCCCTTTGTCGGCACCCCTTTTGTTTGAGCAGGTTTTGAGATCGACGTCGTTAGTAGGGTTACCCTTCCGGCTTGGCCTGGGCAGGGTTATGGACGCCATTGGTTATTCTTCAGGGCTCTTAGCCCCATTTGCATCTTGTCCGTAGTCGGACGCTCTATCATTTTCAAGGTGATTTGGATCTTTGTATTGTATATCTGTATTCTTGACTCTTTGAGTCGCGGTTGTATATATCTGTTCTGTGGGTCCCATCGAGGACTGTTGTGTAATGTTATTACTTCGTTATCCACCCGCACGAAAGTGCCTGGTGGGCACCTTTGAATCGTTTCTATGCGGGTTTGGCGGATTTCGCTAAAACTTGCATAGGGCCGATTCTGAGGGTGTTGCACCTTAAAAGAAAAATCCAAAAAGATTTTGCTTTGTTTAGTTTGCTTTGTTTTTGTTTGGTTTTTCTTTGCTTGTTTCTAAAAAATCGAAAACACCAAAAATATTTGTTGTTCTTCTTTGGTTTTGTGAGTTCTTTGCAGGGTTCAGCCGTCCTCAGTGGATTTTGGTTTCATGTTAATTATTCAAGTCACACAAGTGAAGGGCAATAATGAAGATTAAGACAACTCGAGGTGTGGTAAAAGGCTGGTAACAAACTCTATTTGTTTCATTTTTGTACATATACTCATCATTGTGAGCATGCTTAGCCTGTTTGTGTAAGGTGTATGTCATTATGGATGCTTAGTAGTTCTTGCTTGTCTATGATTAGCTCCAGCTTGCTAATAGTTTGTAGCATGTCATATGAATGTTTGCTTGCATTGTTTTATTCATACTTTGGTATGATATTGTGGTATCTTCCTCTCACTGTTCATGTGAATCGACTTGGCACATGCTCACGCATGCATATGACTAATCAATAGTCAGTAAGCCTCGATGATTTATTTTGCCTCAGAGTTTTTGTATCACTTTCATGCCATAATTAGTCCTATTTTGTTGCAAGCATGATTATGACAGTTATTGCTCTCTCGTTTGTCGCTCCATCTCTATTGCTAGCCTTCACTTGCAGTGAGCAATGTTCTCTACCTGTGCTTCCAACTCCCCAAAACCAATATTGCCAGCTGTGTCCACCATACCTACCTATTAGCATCATTTGCTATTTTAGTGCATATTCCATATGCCGTGTTTTCTTCCAAAATAAAATGTTTGTCTGTTTTGAGAAAGTTAGTTAGTAAAGCTCTCACGAACTTGATGGCACACTTTATTCTTTGCGCTTAATAATTCTGAACCATTGTGACTAGTCCATGAAATTTATATGCTTGCTAATTATATGCTGGGAGTCAGCAGAACCGTGCTGCCATGGGGAACACTTTCAACACTTTTTGGATATCTCATCTAGTTGATTCCTTGCTCTTTTGTTTACGGATGTCGACGATGTGAAATAAAAGGGGAGGTTGTGAGTTCATGGAGTTTATACACTGTGTTAGAGAAACGCCTAGGCCGCTAGCCTAAGCCATGCCTAATCATGGTGGAAACTTGCAGCATCACTATAATGATCATCTATGAAGCGTCCTCAATAAAAAGCTATGCATATGGTAAATAAAAATATTGCTGAGATGCTCATTGTCTGCTTGCCTTGTCATTTTGGGTTATGGGAAAGCTCATGTACCATGTGCAAGGGGTACCCCGTTGGCGGTTCTCGATGATATGCATGTATTTACAATGACAAGAAATTTCAGGTGACCAACGTTGAGTAGCATGCAGAGCGACCCTCGTACTCAAGGGACTTGGGATTTCCAGTCTATGGTCTGCCAAGCATATGATTCAGAGTGGAGCTCACTTTCACCTTAACCACATGAAGATGCCTATGATATGGGCAATGAGAGCTCAAATCTAATGAGTACCTTCCTTTCAGCATTGGGAAGCCTTTCAAACCTTCACAAAACTGTTTTCACCACTTTGTTGAGTCACCACTTATTCTATGAGCACCTTCTTGAGAGCATAGTTGTCATTCTAGTGTTTGTTCCAAAACTTGGTTAATTATGTCATGACTTTGATGCTTGTATCTCTGATATCTTTACTTCTAGTCTTCATGTGAACTTTAGAGGTGCCTTGGCATTAATATTGTGCTCTTCAAACAAAGGCAAGCGAGATACCACTCTATCATACCTTATTATGAGCATTTCAATGTTGCTTATGTTTATGTTTCATGCTACTTATTATTATTGAGTTGGTTTCTCTTCATAGCTTGCATTGACTATTGAGTAGACTTAGTTGCATACTCATCATTATTAATTGTCTAAGCATCTACTCCTATGCTGAGAATATTTACATCATATGAAGCAAAGTGTTCGTGAAAGTTCTTTTATCGCACTCAGTTTTCAACTGAATTGCTTGAGTACAAGTAATACGCTAAGCTTGGGGGGATTTGATACGTGAAAAACGTATCTACTTTCTCAAACACTTTGCTATTGTTTTTCCTCTATATTTATGTGATTTGGATACAACTAACACGGACTGACGCTATTTTCAGCAGAATGAACTATCAGGAAAAATCCCGGAAAATATGCCAAAAACTATTTTTCACCAGAAGATCCACGGAGCCAGAAGGGGCGACAGAGAGGAGGCCTGGGGGGCCAGACCCACCCCAGGTGCGGGCCCACCTAACCCCGCGCCTGGAGGGGTGTGGCCACCACAGGCACATCCTCGGCCTCCCTCTGCACCTATCAGTTGCCTTCTGACCTAAAAACTTAGGGAGGGGTCAATACTTTTCCAGAAAGAGTTCCGCTCCGCCGCCGCCACTAGAAACCAAAATTCGGATCCAGAAACTCCGTTCTGGCACCCTGCCGGGACGGGGAATTTGGAGAGGATCATCGCCATCATCATCACCAACGCATCTCCATCAACCACTGATGTTTCCCTCATCCATGAGTGAGTAATCCCCCGCTATAGGCTTGGGGATGGTAGGGATTGGATGAGTTCTATCTTGTAATCGAATAAGATCTGTTAGGGCATAATGCCTAGTATCTCTATTAGTGCTATTTGACTTTGTTGCAACTTGTTATGCTTAATGCTTGTCACTAGGGCCCAAGTGCCATGATATCAGATCTGAACTTATTATTGAATCATTATGATAATATTGTTTGTGATCTTATCTGCAAGTTGTGTACACATATCATTGTCCGGATCCAAAGGCCCCAAAGTGACAATAATTGGGACAACTGGAGGGGATGGCTGTGGTGTGAGGATCACATGTGTTCACAGAGTGTTAATGCTTTGCTCCGGTGCTCTATTAAAAGGAGCACCTTAATTTCCAGTAGTTCCCTAGAGGCCCTGCTGCCATGGGCTGGCTGGACAGAGGATGTTGTGCGAGTTCTCATTGCGAGCACGTATGACTATATTTGGAGCACATGCCTAGGATTGTTTAGTACTTGGATGCTTGCTATTATTTATCTGCAATGCCCTTGATCTTGAAGTTACATGTTTAAACTCGTCCATGCAACGCCCGTCCATCCATACCTATGCCTACCGCACTCGAATCCTACTGTTACCGTTACTGCTACTGTTTCACTGTTGCAGTTGCTGTTACTGTTGCTTTGCTGTTGCTACTACCAAACTGTTGCTACTAATAAACTTCTGTGAGCAAGAACTATTTCCAGGTGCAGCTGAACTGACAACTCAGTTGTTAAGGCTTGCAAGTATTCTTTGGCTCCCCTTGTGTCGAAATAATAAATTGGGTAATACTACCCGCGAAGACTGTTGCGATCCCCTATACTTGTGGGTCATCAGGTACTATTTCCTACCATTCCATGGATTGTCCATTATTCAGCAGCTTATACCATTCTTCAGCTCTTCCTTTCAATGATATAGAGAGTAACTTCTTCTTCACATGTTCAGTTGTGATACCTGCACACTTAAACAACCCGCGTAATTCATGGATAAAAAACAAGTGATCACCAGGATGAACGGTTCCATCCCCTAAATAATAATTATCCATCACACGATCAACAATACTTGTAGGTATCTTAAAAGGATCTATCTCAACAGGTGGTGATTCATCTACTACCCTAACAGTGGTCGTAGTTTTCCCAAACAGAAAACCAAGTGGGTTATCCATATTGGAAACAAAGTAACAAACATAAATAAAAATCAATACTCACAGTAGAAGTTTCCTTTACGAGTTCCACTCTTCAATAGCGCTTCACTCCCCGGCAACGGCGCCAGAAAATAGTCTTGATGACCCACAAGTATAGGTGGTGTATCGTAGTACTTTCAATAAATAGGAGTGTCGATCCCAACGAGGAGCAGAAGGTGTTGACTAGTGATATGGAGCAGGAAATCTCTATAAATACTTAGCAAACGGATTTTTAGGGGTTTTCTGATAAAGCAAGGAAATAAAGTGCAAGTAAATAAAGACAGAAAATAATTTCAGCAAGTGGCCCAATCCTTTATTAGCAAAGGACAAGCCGGTGGAAATACTAATGAGGACCAAACGTTCTCGAGGACACATGGGAATATTGTCAAGTGCTTTTGTTTCATATAGCTGATTAATCTTATTTGGTTTCATAAGTGTTGTGTGGGTGAACCTGTGCTAATGTACCGACCTTACTTGGACTAATACATACTTGTGATTAAACCCCTTGTAAGCATCCGTAACTACAAGGAAGCAATTAAGATATAAACCTAACCACAACCTTAAACTCTGAGATCCTACACTACCTTGTGCAAAGGTTTCCTAACAGGGGTTCAGGTTTCTGTCACTCCGACAACCTCACAATTAGTAGCCAAATACACAATGCATTCCCCTGGTGAAAGAACATGTGTGCCCCATGTGTGGTTTTGGTAATTAATGACAATGTCTTATGGACTTATGTTTGCATTGAGTTTTACTTGTAGGATTTGTCCATAGACAATGATTGAACCATTTGGTGGCTTCAAGGTTAGAATAAGAAGAAAGTGAAGAAGATCAAGTGTTGATCAAGGTTTCAAGGAATGATCTGGAGATTGGTCAAGTAGAATTTGATCCTATGGCAAGTGTGTCTTGAATAATAAGATGATCTCAAGTGTATCTTGCCATCCTTATGGTGATCATGGATATGTGAAGATATTCCTAAAAGAGAGGCTCTTCCATAGTGGAGTATGGGGGAGCAAATTCGAAGTCTTCACCAAGCTAGTGCAATCAAGAAAGGTGCTCCATCTTGAGGTGTGGAATATACAAGGAAAAGGTTTGATCTTGATAGGGTTTCTTTCTTTCTGGTCTCGTGGTGTTAGTTAGGGAGACCAGTTTATAGGATAGATAACCGTACTATCAAGAGGGGCTCTCGAGTGAGTAACTTGATCATGTCCCTTGGTGAGATCTCAAAACTTTGCATACTTGGCATCATATTTCTTAGTTCTTATTTGTTTCATATCCATGAGAGGATTTATATATTGTGTCAATCTCTATGAAAAGCTTAAGTTCTTCGAAAACGGATTTCATATGCATTCTCTATTGTGTTTTCGATATTTGGAGGTTTTACTGGTTTGCATTTTATAGATAGGTTAAAACTTTCATCATTTGGTTATGTCCTCCCTTGCTGGACTATGATGGTTCCCTGCATGATCTTATAGAGCTCGTTACTATCTTCGAAACGAGCCCAAGATCATCAAAATCGGAGTCCGGATGAAAAAGTTATGATGGTTTCAGTTTTGCTGTTCCTGCCAGTTTTCAGGGGGGCGGATTATCCGGCCATGGGGGCGAATTATTCGGCCCAATTTTTGGAAAACGGCTAAGGACTTTGAGGCGTGGCTCCCAGTAATGGGGGCAGATTATCTGGCCCTTCGGGGGCGGATAATCCGCCCCAAATATCCGCCCCCTATACAGAGGGTCGCGCCGCGAAGTCCTTAGCCATTTTTTGGCTCGAGGAAACCGGAATATCCGGGGGAGGGGCGGATTATCTGGCCCGGGAGGTCCCAAACGGCCATATTTCGTTGGGAAGGGGTATAAATAGACCCCTTCTTCCTCCTTAGGCTTGCGGCTTGCATTCTCTCTCTCCTCCATTGTTTTGACCTTCAAGAGCTTGCAAATACTCTCAATCCCTCCCATATTTCTTGAATCTTTTTGGGGGATTTGAAAGGGGAGATCTAGATCTACAACTCCACCAATCCATCTCTCCTCTATGTGAGGGGAACATATTGGGATCTAGATTTTGGGGTTTCTTTTGTGGATTTCCTCTTGTGTTCTTCCTCTCTTATTCTCCCACTAGCTTTTGTAGCTTTGGTGGAATTTGGGAGAGAAGGAATTGAGCACTTTGTGTGTTCTTGTCATTGCATTTGGTGCATCGGTTTGAGTTCTCGGTGAGGATTCGATTGGGTGAAAGGTGAGAAGCTTTTTAATCTTGGGTTCTTGGAACCCTAGACGGTTTAGTTGTTTTGCAGGTTTGTGGATTACTTGGGGCCTCCAATTAAGTTGTGGAGATTTCCCCGAGCTTGTTTGTTGGGAGCCTCCAATTGAGTTATGGAGAAGTGCCCCAACCTTTGTGAGAGATTACGGATTGCCACCGACAAGTGCACCGATAGTGAAGAAGTGAACCAGGCCTCTTGTGGCGAGGTTCACAGGAGAATAGGGTGAGGCCTTTTGTGGCGTGGTGGTCTTAGTACCGCCCACCCCTCCAATGAGACGTACTCTCTTTATGGGAGGAACTCGGTAATAAATCATCGTCTCCGCGTGCCTCGGTTATCTCTATACCCGAGCTATTTACTTATGCACTTTACTTTGTGATAGCCTTCGTGCTTGAATTCTTATATATAGCTATCACATAGTTGCTTGTTTTGCTTAGCATAAGTTGTTGGTGCACATAGGTGAACCGTAGTTTATATAGGTTTTGTGCTTGACAAAGTAAACGCTAGTTTTATTCCGCCTTTGTTAAGCCCATGTCATAAAAGTTTAAACCGCATATTCACCCCCCCTCTAGGCGGCATCTGTATCATTTTCACCTGGGCCCATAAATGGTGAAGTATCATGTAGTCGACGTTCACATGACACCACTAGAAGAATAGCACCATAACTTAAATATTAAACCATTGAATAATACCTCAACACAAATCCACTACTAACAACATGACTTCTCCCATGTCCTCAAGAACTAAACGAACTACTCACGAGACATCATATGGATCAAGATCAGAAATGATATGATAATGGATAACAATCTAAACATAAACAATAATTCAATGGTTCCACTCACAAGCATCAACTATAATAGTAATCAACATCGGGAAAGTTTCCCCTAAGAACTATGCAAGATTCAACACAATTGTTACAGCGGGATGGAGTGGTGATGATGGTGTTGGTGGAGACGATGGTGTGGATGATGATGATCCCGATGAAGTATAGCTTGATGACGGTGTTGATGGCGACGATCTCCCCTCTCCGGGAAGGAATTTCCCCGGTAGAAATCTGTCTGCCGGAGAGCTCTTTCTCTCTCGGTGTTTTCCGCCCCGCACAGGTGACAGAATCTTTCTATGGTCGCTCCTCGTGCATTAGGGTTTTGAGGAGAAGATATAGGCGAGAGGACGGATCCAGAGGTGGGCCAGGGTGGCCACACCCCCTGTAGGCGCGGCCTAGGGTGGCTCGCTCCTGGGGGTGTGTGGGCCCCCTGTGGCCCAACTCTGCCTCCCATTCTGGCATCCTTTGTCTTCTATGAAAATAGAATTTTCCATAGTTTTTCTGGTATTTTTCTAATCTTCACGAAATTGCATCAAAACACCGCTTTTTCCATCAGAATCCTGACTCCGGCAGTTCATCCTCCAAGAATCATCCAACATACAAAAATAGATGAAAATACATAAGAAACACCTCTTAATACGAAATATATCAATGAATAGAGGCAAATTATGATATAGAATGGTGATACAAATTGGACATATCAGAGGTTAACTGATTATGGCGCCCAAATCCGGTGCTTAGAAAAGAAAAAGGAAGGAACAAGAGAACAAATTAATAGAATCATAGAGAGGATCTTCTCATAAATTTTTGAAGAGCAACACGGGCACTTTGAGGAATCCAGATGAGTTGGTGCTGGTTCTTGTGGGGGAACATACTAATGTGGATCCAGAAGATAATGTTGGTACAGAGGACGATGTTCATATCAACATAGATAATGACAATGTGAGTAATCATGATGATGAATCTACTAATGTTGATGAACCAGAACTAGTTAGTGTGGATATTTATAATCTAGCAAATTGGGGTACTATTGATAACAAGGCAAGGGACATATTAGTGGAAAAGGGTCCCATCAGAGAAGAAATATCACTTTTCCTCTAACTAGTAAAAGATATTTTTCATTTTCTCATTGCTCAAGACACATGAGAAATGGAGAGGTACGTGATCGAAAATGTCTAGTTTAATCAAGACATGTTGACAAAGTGTTCTGTTTTTCATGCAAGTTGTTCAATCCTATTAACTGCAAGAGTTCCTTGACACATGATGGATTTAATGATTGGAAACATATCACCGATAGGCTCAAAGAACATGAAGTTAGTGTCGAGCATATCACAAGCATGATCTCTTAGAACGAATTAAGAAATAGACTAAGCAAACATGAAACAATTGATAAGGAGTTGAAACATGAGTTCGCAAAAAATAAGGAGCGCCTGAGACAGGTTTTTCCAAAAATAGTTGTTGTTGTGAAATTTCTTGGTAAACGCAGTTTGACATTTAGAGGATCCAATGAGCAGCTTTACGATGATCATTATGGTAATTTCTTAGCTTGTGTTGAGATGATTGCAGAATTTGATATGGTTATGCAAGACCACATTAGACGGATTACAAGCAATGAGATTCATTATCATTATCTTAGTCACAAAATTCAGAATGAGTTGATTTTACTAATGGCTTCTAGCATTAAAGACACTATTCTGAAGGTGGTTAAGAAGGCTAAATATTTCTTAGTTATTCTTGATTGTGCCCTAGATGTGAGTCACCAAGAGAAAATGAGTTTGTTGGTTCGCTATGTTAATACCTCTGATGCACAGGTAAACGTTGAGGAGTACTTTCTTGGTTTCCTGGTGGTGAATGACACATCTCATGAAGGGATTTTCAAGGTATTGGTTGAATCCATCAAGTCATATGGTCTTCTTATTGATGACATTAGGGATCAAGGTTATGATAATGACTCTAATATGAAAGGAAAGAATAAAGGAGTGCAGAACAAGTTGATTAAGGTAAATCCAAGGGCTTTGTATATGTCGTGTGCTTGGCACAGTCTTAATATTACTCTTTGTGATATGGCTAAATCTTGTGGTAAGACTGTTTCTTTCTTTGGTATTGTGCGGCGGATCTATGTTTTATTTTTGGGATCTACCAAAAGATGGAAAGTGTTGCTTGACCACGTGAAAGGTTTAACAGTGAAGTCTTTGTCCAATACTCGTTGGAAGAGTCAGATCAAAAGTGTCATAGCAATTAGATTTCAAGATCCTCATCTAAGGTTCGCTCTTCTTGAGTTAAGTGAAGATGTTGATAATGAACCAAAGGATATGAGTGATGCAAAAAATTATTTAAAGTGCTTGGTAACTTTGATTTTATATTTGGTATGGTTATCAGGTATGAATTTTCATTTGCAGTAAACATAGTCAGCAAGAAGTTGCAATCACCATCCATGTGCATTGATTCTACAATACAACAAACAGAAGGTATGCGCACTTACTTTCAAACATATAGAAATGAAGGGTTTGCTTCCGGTTTGAAGAGTGCCAAGGATATGCATCTGAGCTGGGTATAGAGCAATCATTATGTGTAAAGCGTCATGCTTCTAGGACAAAGCAATTTGATGAAACTAAATGCGAGGAAGCAATCTTCCAAGTCGAGGAGGATTTTAAAGTGAACTACTTTTTGATTATGGTTGATATGGTGACCACATATTTGAAGCGCATATTTGAAGAACTCTAGTCATTCAAAGGTATATTTGGGTTTTAATGAGTTCCACGTCCTTAAAGCATTGGATGATCCTCAACTGAAAGAAAATTGCACTAAATTTGCAAAAACTTTTACTCAGCCGGGTAAACCTGGTAAACCTGATACATGTGATGTTGAGTTGAATGCACTTATTTCTGAGTTAAGTGTTATGAATTTTACTTTGCCAAATACATCAATAATGTCTGCTATGGAGCTTTTTGAGTTTGTCAGATAAACAGATTGTTATTCTAATATTTTGATCGCTTATCGGATCTTATTATTGAAATTATTAAAGAACTATTTGAGATCTTCAATGTTTGAGTAGAGGTTAAATGGTTTGGCAAGTCTATGCATCGAGAAGAAGTTGGTGTTCGAGATTGATATTGATTCAATCGTTACGGACTTTGCTTCTAAGAATTTTCAAAGAAAATTTTAAGGTATCATGCAAAAATTATTATTTTTATATGAATATTATAGTTAAAAATATATTTAAATTTTTTTTTCATCA
The DNA here is from genome assembly GCA_916181665.1 of Avena sativa. Taxonomy (NCBI): domain Eukaryota; kingdom Viridiplantae; phylum Streptophyta; class Magnoliopsida; order Poales; family Poaceae; genus Avena; species Avena sativa. Next base: position 144,436,618 of record OV702283.1, on the reverse strand, counting down.
TCTCATACATGTATAAACATTATATACTAAAAGACCTAAAATTTTAGGACCAGCGCTGATTATACAGTATAGCAGTAAAAATTGTGAACAGCAACGGTGGGCACACACCAAACATGGTGCAGCGTGGTTTTCCATCGCCAGCTACCCAGATCCCATCTACCCAGCACCGAATTAGACAGGGACTCCTGTATATATATATACCCCGTCATAGGTGCGACCCGCGTCCCAAGCTCCGGCGCGCCTGTACGAACCACCACTGCCACAGCTTCCACCTACTCTTCCCCCATCCTCCGTCTCCAGAGTCCAGAAGCTTCGGCGAGGCCATGGCGCGGAAGAAGATCCGAGAGTACGACTCCAAGCGCCTCCTCAGGGAGCACCTCAAGCGCCTCGCCGGCATCGACCTCCAGATCCTCTCCGCGCAGGTGATGGCCTAACCCCACCTCTCCTTCTCCTCTCCCGGTGCGTGCGCGTTCTCTTCTTCTGAATCGGCTCGTGATCCGGGTGGATCCCGTTGGGCGGCCTGTGGATCTCGGTGCCCTGGCCCGGCGAGCGGGGTTCGGCTGTGGAGCCTGTGGAGCCTGTGGATACGGCGCTAGAAAATTTTGGGATAGCCTGCCGTGCTTCGGGATTGCCGAAAAGTAGGAAATGTCAGTGTGTTTGGATAATTGTCTCAGAGCATGCACGTGTGAGACCGAGACTCTGTAGCAATCATACACATGAGCTGTTGACTTGCTAAATGCAAATATATTTGTGATGCAGCCTGTGGGTTTCACCGGTGGTGTTGCCTCAAGGTTCCATCAGTCTGAGACAAGTGAATTGAAACCCCTTGTCAGATCTGTTAATTTGCTGTGATGCTGGTTGGAGTCTAGTAAAGTATTTATGTATAGCTTTCAATTCAGATCAGCGGAATTTATCGGGTGTGCGGTTTGCCTGTTGAAATTCCGATGGTGGTAGGTGAATCAGTCGGTGGGTTAGATTTTTTCTGCCTGTAATCGCTCGATATGGTCATTTCGTAACCTGAATGTATGTCAATGTGTTCCCTGCAAGTTTTCAAGTGCCAACCTTTGTGAGATCTAACTTCTAACTGGCAATATTGCTATTTAGTTCAAAAGAATATTTATTACAAAGTCACATTAGCCAATTTTACTAGTTAGAAATAATTCGTTTGAATTACAAAGCTCATGATTCAAATGTTTGGTCTTTTGATCGTTTATCTTGTAAAAGAATCCTAATGTTTGATGTTATATTCAATGGTTAGTTTCTGAATTTGCAACTTGCTTCTGTCAGGTTACAGAATCAACGGATTTCACGGAGCTTGCAAACCAGGAGCCATGGCTCTCATCTATGAAGTTGGTTGTTAAACCAGACATGCTGTTCGGTAAACGTGGGAAGAGCGGCCTTGTGGCCCTGAACCTAGATCTTGCTCAAGTCCGCCAATTTGTCAAGGAGCGGTTAGGAGTTGAGGTAACACCAGAACTAATACCATGGCATACTTCTCTAGCCATTCTTTGGAATGAGAACTATTTCTAATCTATCTTGATATGCTTATATATCTAGGTTGAGATGGGTGGCTGTAAGGCTCCAATTACAACGTTCATAGTCGAACCATTTGTGCCACATGATCAAGAGTATTATCTCTCAATTGTATCAGACAGGCTTGGTTGCACCATTAGCTTTTCAGAGTGTGGAGGTATTGAGATCGAGGAGAACTGGGATAAGGTTAAGACGATCTTTCTTCCCACAGAGAAGACAATGACACTTGATGCGTGTGCTCCACTGATTGCCACCCTTCCATTGGAAGTAAGCTTTTGCATTATACTATGTTGTTCCTTATCTCATGCCATCTGCAATGTTCTAGTTCCTTATATTTGGGAAGTACTCCCTCCGTTCAGAAATATAAGACATTTTAGCTTTGTGAAATGAATGTATTTAGACGCCTTTTAGTGTATAGGTTCACTCCGAACCTCTACGAACCTATAGGCTAAAAGACGTCTAGATACATTCGATTCATAAACCTAAACCGTCTTATATTTCTGAACGGAGGGAGTACGTGTCTTCTGCCGATAATAATAATCTAGTTCTCCATTAATCACCATTCAAAATTTCTGTCTAAATTTCAGGTCCAAGCATTAACCATCGTTTACAATTTCTGTCTAAATTTCAGGTCCGAACGAAAATAGGCGATTTCATTAGAGGGTCATTTTCTGTTTTCCAAGGTAGCTCACACTTGCGAATGCACATAAACTCAAGTTACTGTTTGTCCTCAAAATCATGGTATAACCATTAATTCTTCCCACAGACTTGGATTTCTCTTTTATGGAGATGAATCCATTCACCCTGGTAAACGGGGAACCATACCCTTTGGACATGAGAGGTGAACTGGATGACACAGCTGCTTTCAAGAACTTTAAGAAGTATGATTTAGTCTTCATCTAGCTTACAGAGTGGTGCAATTTTTTCTGAACATATCATTCTGACCATTGTTTTCAATTTACAGGTGGGGTAACCTTGATTTTCCTCTACCTTTTGGAAGAGTCATGAGCCCCTCAGAAAGTTATATCCATGAATTGGATGAGAAGGTATACTCATATTTCATTCTTTTCATTTAATTTCCTAAGTCCTAGAGTGTGCTGTTTGCATAAAAGTAAAATTCTATTGATATAAATATGGCATGCTTCATTTAGTACTTAATGTAGATACATATAACTTAACATTTGTCATTCTTTCAGACAAGTGCATCACTGAAATTCACCGTTCTGAACCCAAAAGGTCGCATTTGGACAATGGTTGCAGGTGGTGGTGCGAGTGTCATATACGCTGACACGGTAAACTTAGCCTTCTTCCAGATGTTGTAGATAGGTTGTAGAAGTTAATCAAGATGATAACATATTAATTTTGTTGCCAGGTTGGTGATTTGGGATATGCTTCAGAGCTAGGAAATTATGCAGAGTACAGTGGGGCTCCCAAAGAGGAGGAGGTTTTGCAGTATGCTAGAGTGGTTTTGGATGTAAGAAACTGGGAATCTTACCGCTCACTGTTTCTGGATATTCTTTTTCTCTGTTCTGAGTATCATTCTGGTACTGTGTAGTGTGTCACCGCTGATCCTGATGGCCGGAAGAGAGCCCTTCTCATTGGAGGGGGTATAGCAAACTTCACTGACGTTGCTGCTACATTTAGTGGCATCATTCGGGCTTTAAGAGAGAAGGTAAGCTGGACCATTTGGTTGGATTGCTGTTCAATTCCCAAACCACTTGAAGCTGTCTACATTTATCACTTTGCCTTCAAAATCTGTTGTCAGGAATCCAAATTGAAGGCTGCACGGGTGAATATTTATGTTCGGAGAGGTGGTCCAAACTACCAAACTGGACTCGCCAAAATGCGTGCTCTAGGTGCAGAGCTTGGTCTTCCAATTGAGGTATGATCTCAAGTTCTCTTAGGTGAAAACAAAGCAGCTGTCTCTATCTTTATCGATAAACGAATGATCTCAGCTTGTCTGACACCAATCTCATATCTTCCATTTCACACTTGATTTTGAAGTCGGTTGGCTGTGAATTTAGTATATTAAAGGAGATTGCTCGGCCGTTCCCATCCCCATAACAGATGAGCTAATTTTGCTCAACAATTCAATGCAGGTCTATGGACCAGAGGCCACAATGACTGGAATCTGCAAGCAAGCCATTGATTATGTCATGGCGGGAGCATAATTCATCATCATAGTATAGTTCAAATGTTTGCCGTTGTGTCCATTCTGTCTCATATAAATTGAGTGAAACAAACGGAGAAACATAGGTTTTGTGGGGGGAGAAATTACTGGCATAACACAATAATACATGTATCTTGCTTTGCAGTTTTGATTCCTTTGTGTTGATGTACGATGCAGTCTCCGATAAACACCTTCATACAGTGTGCCCAACATCCTGGTGGAGCGGCGTATCATGTCTGTGGAGTATGGACTACGATTCTCTTCGTGATGTAGCTAAACATCTTTGAGCCGTGGGGTTCCAAAAACGCGTGAATGCAAAAACGCAGTATATTGCAACCTCATACTTTTTGAAATCTATACGAAATGACACTCCCTTCTCGAGTTTATAGCATAAAACTACTAGTTTACTACCCAAATTTACCGTATCATACCATTTTATGTTTTCGGGACACAAAGCTACCAGTTTTTGATCCGTTCTTTGCAATTCGATCTAAACCGCGTTTGAGAGCGTTTTGACACGATTTTTGACCAGCCGACCCCACCTGTCGGTATGACGTGGACGACGCCCGCGACGCTTGCTCATAGCCGTTAACTCGCTGTCTGAATCTAGGGTTTAGTTTCCCCCTGTGCGCGCATGCATCTGCATCTCCCTGTCGTCTTGAACCACTCCCCGGCGATGGCGGCAGTGAATCCTGGCGGCGACGCACATGACCCTGGCGGCGGTGACTGCTTGGATCCAATTACTGGCGGCGTTGACGGATCCTCCAGTTCTCCTCCTCGTCCCGACAAGTCGGTGGCGGTGGCACCGCTGGCCTCGCCGGATCACAGAGCGGCGTTTGCCTTCTCCAAGTCCGTCCTCGCATCACCACCATCGAACAGCCACCAGTGGGGATCATCTTTGGGCGGTGTTGAGTAAGTATTTCTTCCTCTCTGCCCCATACTCTCTGCTCCCTGTAAATTTTCTTGTCCTAGCTAGATCTGAATTAGAGGTAGTTAATCTAGTAGTGCATAATACCAGTTTATTTTATGTGTAGTTTGGATGATGAAATTTGGGAGGTTAGGTTCAATTTTTCTGGGGAGGATAATCTGGAAAGTACAGTAAGCATGTCAGATATAACTGAACTGAACCTATATACACTGATAGAAGGCCATGGGTTTAGTATTAGAGATTACATCTATTATGTTAGAGAAGAAGGAAAAGGCAAGGAAGGGATGGAGGTAGTAGACAACATGGCAAAGGTTGACCAGATGCTTGAACAATATGAGAATGAGCAGGTTCTTAAGCTCACATTAATCAAGGACAAATGTGCATGGCCAGTTGGACTGAACAGTGCAGAAGTAGAACCTCCTTCTCAAATTGAAGAACCAGTTTTGTTCTCAGTGGACACTGATAGAGTGACCTACATTTCAGAAGAAAATCTTGGAGAGGAAGAAACTATTTTTCCTGTGGCTGTTGACTTCTATGATATGTTATATCTTGGAACACAGCAGAGCTGCAACATGAAGAAGGGAAAGGAAGTAATTCCATATGAGGAGAATTCTTCTGATGAACTGGAGTACATATAGGAGTTGATGAATAAGAAGAAGGGAAAGGAGGGAACAGATGATGATCCAGAGAGACTTGCAGTACTAGAGAAGTTGAAGCAATTGAAGAAGCAAAGAGAGGATCCTTTTATGCACATAGAAGGAGACACAGAAGTGGAAGAGATATTCTCTTAAGATGAAGAATCAGAGGCAGAGCCAGTTTTTGAACCATTGCTGAAGAGGAAGGCAATCAGGCTAGGGCCAACTAGCAGCTCACACCATGAGACTCTAGTTGAAGAAATGTATTATTTCATGCCTTCAGCAGATGAGGACAGCAGCCCTGGTGATATAGGAGATAGTGATGATGATGGTTTTGTGAAGAAATTTAAGCTAGCCACCGCTAGTAAGAGAAAGCTGAAGAAGCCAAAGAAAAGAGTTTGGTATGATGAGACAAGGGCTGACCCACATGAACAATTTGCATTGAAGCTATGCTTCAAGGATGTTTACCAATTCAGGAGGGCTCTTAGGACTTATCACATAGCCCAACTAAGAAATTTTAAGTACTGGAGAAATGATAGTGAGAGGATTATAGTCCATTGCAGTCAGAGGGACAAAATTGGTTGCCCATTCTACTTGACAGCCTCATCTATTGCCCATGAGAAAACATTTTGCATTAGGAAAATGAGAGGAATGCACACTTGTATTGCCCATGGTGAGAACACTAAATTCACTATTGATTGGGTTGCTAAGCAATATGAGCAGGCAATGAGGATTGACCCCAACACATGTGTTGATACTTTAATAGATAATGCTAAGCAATCTGAGCAGGCAATGAGGCCTAAGCTACAAATAAGGAAAGAGCAACACAAGGTACACTATTGCCTTCCTTCGTGCATTGATGCCTAATATTATTTTCCGCTGAGCCTAAATTATGCAACCATGACATATGCATGCTAACATACATGAATATGGTGAGGAAGGCTCAGGAACTACACCTACTGCAGCGCCAAGAGCATCAGCTGGGCCTTCTGCATCAAATCCTCCTGCAGCACCAAGAGCTTCAGCTGGGCCATCTGCATCAGCTCCTCCAACAGGATCTGCAAGGCCAAGAGAAGCATGTACATCTGCTGCCAGGAAAGGGGCAAGGGCAGGTTTCATTGCACCAAGAACAACTTCTCCAGGAACTTCTAAGCCAGCAAGATCAATCAAACCCACTCGTAAGGTGAGAGAATACCTGAGTGCCAGTGGGATTGACAACATGACAGTTGAAGACCTGAAGAAGATTATGTGATGTTGGTTCTGTCTTATAAAACTATTTGTGTTGCTCTGAAGATGTCAACACCCGGATTTTTAATCCCAGATGCCTATTATGCCATACATCGCAATCCTAGGATTACCATTTTTGCGAGACATAACAGATTGGATATCACAGTACATCATCCATTACAAACCATACATAAGGTCTTACAACAATATAAAGGATCTCATGATCCAGTATTAATACAAATCAAGCAGCGGAATAACGTAATAATAACGGTGGCATGGGCGAGACTCCATCTTCATGGTCACATGCAATGCTGATGATGAGAGATGATCCTAGTTGTCATAACCTTCCCGCGGTCCATCCTCCTGATAGTCATCTTCATAGTCTGGCCACGGGAATAGCCAGGGACAAAGCCATGAGTACTCTTTAAGTACTCGCAAACTAATACTAACAAGTGAAGTGGTTTTGAGTAGGAATACCAAGCTCTAGGTTGTTTTGCAAAAGGCCAGATTTATCTCCAACTGAGTTTAGAAGAAAAGAAAGCTAGTTGAAAGTTTTATAACACCTAAGGGGGAACTTGAGTTTTCATATCACAACCCTGTTGTGTTCAAGTCAAAGTCATGATTCATTTCATAAGTCATTTTGTAAACATATGGCAACGGAACAGTATGGTCACTCCAACTATCCATAACCGCGGACACGACTATTCAAATAGTTTGACACTCTGCAGAGATGGTACACTTTCACCACAATATTTGATACATCCATCAGGAACAATCCTGAATTCACCATACTCAGTATGCGGATAATCAATCCTAACCTTTCAATTACACGCCCTAGTATAGGCACCTCTCTTGTGAATTTGGCTTCCCAACCATGACCAACTGTCATCTTGGGAACTACACAGGCGGACAATCTTCACAAGGTAGCCTCAACTCAAACCTTGGCCGCAAGGGAACCCATACTAAGGTATATAAACTTCCATTCAAGCCCTACCCAAATTTCGGGTATTGTGGTTGTACGGTAAAATTGGAATGGTATCGCATCTAGACAACCATCGGTTTTATAAAGGGCTAAGGCTCATGCCTCAACATTTTCATCATCAAAATCATCTGGTGTTCAAGAACACATGTCAAAACATTTCAGTAGAATGAGTCATCATTCTAAGGTTTTCATAACCATTTTCACCAAGTAATCCCATCTAAAGTGATTAAGTTTTATGCTTAGCACTAGCATCTACAAGTGGGGGTAAACACTAATGAGGGATGGTCAACAAGTGTGAATGATCTAAGTTCAATCTCATGCCTCAGGATGACATCAAGATTATCTAACTTAGGCCAAATTTTATGCTCTTTATGCTACCTTTAAATATCTTTCCAAAATCTACAAGTCACTAAGTAAACTCAAATAGAAAGCTTTGATAAAGAAATAAAATAACCAAGCTTGCAAGTAAAACTGGGTTTGGTATCATCAAGTAATATAACTAGTGCATGCCTAATGCATTGCATAGAGTATCTAGCTTTCATAGATGCAAGTGTTAGCTTTCCTTGTGCAGAGCAGTGGTTGAAGTTCTCCTTGGCTTCTTCTTTGTAGTAGTCTCCTTCCTCCTCGTATCCTGGGTCGATACTAGCGTCTATAAATAAATACGAGATACACAATCACCAAACAATACTTAACTACTTCTATTTAGCACACAAGGTTCACACTAGATGATCTAGCATCATCGCTATTATCACAAGGATTAAGGCACTTGTTTTATTTATTTTATTTTAGAAAAGTAATTTCTACTCATTGAAAAACTACTTAAGATTTAATATTCTCCAACTAAAACATGGGATCATGTTGACACATGTCATGACCACATATTTCAGTACTTGGGAATGTGATTCAAAATGGTGTCACAATTTAATAAGGTTTAACCTTTTTATTCTAATTAAATAAGGTGACTAGAAATGCCTATGGGGAATTATTTTATTACTTGTCCATTATTCCTGCAAGTAAACCGAGATATTTTTATATATTCAGAAAGGTCTTACTAAATGTGATTTTTGAGAGTTGGAATCAACTCAAAAGCTTTTATGGTTGAATTTTGAAAAATGCTTGAATGCGAAAAGCTTCTGCCTTGTTATTTTTACTATAGCTGATTTACAATTCCAAATGATTTGAATCCAACAGGCTTAGATTAAGAATTTCAGTACCTTTCTAGCAAAATTAGTTTCATGCAATTTGGTTCAGTGAAAACTAAGTTCGAAACTAAATTAATATACCTAAATTCAAACTACTGGGTCGCGCGGGAGTGAAACTGGGCCGGCCCACGACGCACAGCGCGCGCGGGTGGGTTTAAGTGGCTGTCCCCACCAGTCATCAAGACATGGGGTGTGAAGGGGTACAGGGCAATTTAGACCGTGCGATTAACATCTAATCCAACGGCTGGGGCTTGTCGTCTCTGTCGGGCAGCGCCGGCGAGACAAAACCCTAACATGGCCAGTGGGGGTCTACGGGGGCTCACCAGGGCTCTGGTGATGGTCGGCGATGGGGGCGAACGAAGAAGTCGACAACGGCGATCCTCCTAATACTTGCGGATCCTCCTGGGCGGCTCCAATCGACGACGCCTCTTCTCCTCCTCCACGGCAGACTCCGGCGAAATTCCGGCCACCTGGTGCTCGCCTTGCTCCGGGGATGAGGTGGGGTGGTTCTGAGAGAGAGGGGAGTGAGATAGTGTGCTGAAATCGAACGGGGGTGGCCTCTATTTATCGTGCGACGAGGGGACCGAAGGTTGCGGGTGGATCTCGTCGTGGTCGTCGTCACAGTGAGCTAACGACATGGCTGTGGGTAGGGGACGGTGCGCTGCCTCCTGGCGAAGCTCAATGGCATGGTGGCGAGGCGTGGGGAGGTGCGAATCGGTCGGAACACGCTGATTCTCTGGGCGGGTTCGACGGGCATTTTAATGGCGCATGGGCTATCCTGGTCGCGCGGCGATGAACGGGCATGTCCAGGCCTAGGGCGGTGGTGATCACGAACGCAAGCGGCGAGGGCAGGGCGCGGTCTGTGCTCGCGTGTTGAGCGCGATGCTCTGGCGCGCTCTCGGCATGGCACAGAGGCATAGGGCGCGGAGGTTCTAGGGTAGTCCAGGGGCTGGCAAGGCTTGGGCACTGGACAGGGGTGGCGATGGACGGTGGCTTGTGTCCCAGACATGGTTGGCGAGGCTAGGGAAGCTCCTAGCTTGCCGTCGACAATGTGGTGGCTAGTTAGGCTCGACAATGGTCACCATTGATGACAATGGCAAGCTTACAGTGAGCTAGAGCTTGTTTAATGAACTAGATAATCTACTAAGAGTGTGCTGTGAGCTAGAGGGGAGACAAGTTAGGCATAAACACTGCTCACTATAGTGTTTGATGTTTTGTTTGATTTGTGTTTACAAGGTGTTTGATGAAATGGCCGAAAGAGATTTGAATTTGAATTTTTGGATGAAACTTGGTGGGTGTACTAGTCACATACTATGTAGTCTATGGTTGCTTGGAATTGTCAAGGTGCACTGGTTTGGTTGGGTTTTGATTAATGCTGATCTTCACATATGATATAGATTCAATTTTGAATTGTCATTTCAATCAAGTTTCCAAATGTTTCCGTGGGTTTGCAAAGTGGGCTTGGGTTCACTTTCACTTGGTCTAGCAAGGGGTGAAAAGAAATGGATTTATTTCTGTTTGAAATCTTGGACTAGAAACACTCAAAGTGGTCTAGTGAGCAAGATTGACAAAAAGGACCATTTGCTTGTTTTCTTTGTTTTTGAATTTCTATTGATTTGATTCTGCTTGGATTTCATTTAGATGATGTTGTTTCCATCTTTAAACCATTCCTTGATATTCACAACCATCACGCAAGTCCATTCATGCATTCATACATTCATCACATACACACATGCATTCATATGATTTTAATTAACAAAAGTTTTTTGTTAACCCTAATTTTGGGTGATTGGAATTGATAACCTTTATTAATATTTTTGGGATGTTACAAACCTTCCCTCCTTAAACAAAATCTCATCCCGAGATTTGAGAAAAAGAAAACTAGGATTTAAAGAGATCTGGAAACTCTATCCTAATGTAGTATTCTCGCTCCCAGGTAGCTTCTTCTTCAGTATGGTTACTCCACTGAATCTTGAGAAACTTGATACTTCGGGTCCTGGTGGTTCTGAAGGCTTTCTCCAAAATACGGATGGGTACTTCGGGATATGTCAGGTCCTTGTTGATCTCTATGGTTTAATGATCAATATTCTTGAATACTTTAGTCTTCTCCGGGACTTCTAGGCATTTGCGAAGTAACGATATATGGAACACATTATGCACGGCTGACATCTCCTCTGGCAGTTCCAGTTGATACGATACTTCTCCTCGATGGTTCAAAATCTTGAAGGGCCCGATATATCCGGGGGCTAACTTTCCCTTGAGCTGGAATCATTGCATTCCTTTCAAAGGTGACACTTTGAGATAAACAAAATCTCCGATATTGAAGGCTAGGTCTCGACGTCTCTTGTCGGCATAACTCTTCTATCTGGATTGGGCGGTCTTGAGGTGCTCACGGATCTTGTGAACTTTCTCTTCCGCTTCTCATAGGATGTCGGGTCCAAAAATCTGACTCTCTCCTACTTCCGACCAATTCAAAGGGGTATGGCACTTCCTTCCATACATGAATTCAAATGGGGTCATTTCCAAACTAGCTTGATAACTTTTGTTGTACGAAAATTCTGCGAAAGGCAGACAATCTTCCCATTTTGATCCATACTCTAGCACACAGGCTCTCAGCATATCTTCGAGTATTTGATTTACTCGCTCCATTTGTCCATCGGTCTAAGGGTGATAAGTTGTGCTAAAATCCAGTCTTGTTCCTAATCCTTCTTGGACTTTCTTCCAGAATCTCGAGGTAAACTGAGTTCCTCGATCCGATACAATGTTCTTGGGGACTCCATGCAAACTAACGATTCTAGCAAGGTACAACTCTGCTAATTTCGAACACTGGTAGGTGGTATTTACTGGTAAGAAATGGGTGACCATGGACAGTCGATCAACTATGACCCAAATAGAGTCATTCCCCCTACTAGATGTAGGCAAACCGGTGATAAAGTCCATTCCAACGGAATCCCATTTCCATTTCGAAATCTGCAATGGTTGCAACAGTCCTGCGGGTCTCTGATGTCCTGCCTTGACTCTCTGACAAATATCACACTTGGATATGTAGCTTCCGATTTCTCTCTTCATCTTATGCCACCAAAATTGCTCCTTCAAGTCCTGATACATCTTCGTTCCTTTGGGGTGGATAGAATAAATAATAGATTTAGGAATATGGAATGTTGCATGCCAGCATGTAGGAACTAACGAAGGGTAGATTTAGGAATATGGAATGTTGCATGCATCCATTTGTGAAAATGTGGGTAAAATTTTCGCCAAATAAAAACCTTAAGTGCTCAATGTTTCTTTCATACTTTGAGATTAGGTTTAGTCTTAAAGGATGATTGTTATAAACTTTGAGGTGATCTTTAAGGAGTTATGTGTTTTAAAATGAATTTGAAATTTTAAACTTGAGGGTTTGAATTATAATTCAAATGAATTAGAAATAAGTTTTGAATCTTAATTTAATTAAGAGATAAATATTACAACTTACATTCTATCCAAAGAAAAACAATAATGAATATGAAATTTATTTCTTATCATCAATATATATAATCAAGTTATAAAATTATAACTTATTGAAATCATCCACAAAAGCAAATATACAAAGAATAGGAATATTCTTTATTAATAATAATGTAATCTTTATTACAGAAGAATAAAATAAATATTAAAAAAACAATAAAAAGGAAATTACAAAAGAATAATAAAATTACATGGGAACATTCTATAACTATTCTATAACTAAACCTAAACAAAATCTTCATCTATATATCTGTACCTGCAAAACAAAGACTAAATAAAAACAAAAGAAGGTTAGTGTTAGTATTATTTCTCTCAGACATGTCAGTGAAGTGCACTTGACAAATTCATCATTGATAAGTTTATAAAAGGGGCAAGTTTCACCAATCTGAAAGAATCCATCTTTCATAAATTTAAAGCCAGAAGTCAATAACAGCCAAGAGGGACAAATCCACTAGCCAGGTGAAAGTAACCATGTAATAGTAAGTTTCCAGATTCTGAACATATCCACAAGTGCATAGCAAACACACAGGCAGGACACACACCAACATGCATGTGGTGTGTTGTCAACCTCCCAGAACAGCCCAAACTCACCAAACCACAAGCACAGCCATGGAGAGGCACTAGTGCATCTCTCCACTGCACAACACACAAGAACAACCAGTGTAGACAGCAGCTAAACCAAGCACCACAACCAGCAACCAAACCAACCAAAGCAAGATCACATCACCAGGATGGTGACATAAAAGGGGGATGGATCAGGTGGACAGCAAGATCAAGCCTAGGAGCTAGGAGGAGCAGATTAGCTCAAGATCAAGCACAGGAGTCCAGCAAAACCAGGTCAAGATCATCACCAACTTACTCCACAAACATCAGAGTCCGTGGTGAGTTTCATAAAACCTTCACATGATCTAATCATCTTATTTAGAGAAAAGCATGTGTTGTTTTATAAAACAAACCCTCAGAAAGCACCCAAGTGGGGTGAATCCATCATAGGGATTTTTAAACTCTAAGAGCAAACAGCAAAGTACTAGGATCCAACCAGAGCTCAGAGCAACATCCTTGCTCTGGTTGTCAAACTATATTTTACAATTCAATCATACATATACCTATGATCTATTTCTAGGCACATCCCTAAAGGAAGGGTAGCACCTTAGAAACAAATCTTTGGGATCCATAGATTGATCAAGCTCACTATCATTTTTTCCAAGCTTTGATTCAATAAAGAATAGCTGGTACCACTACCAGGACTATCTAGATGAACCAATTAGATAGGATCTGAATCCCTAAGCCTCAGACCAACATCATTGGTCTTAGGGAATTCAGAGAAGAGCATCTCTATTTATCTTATAAAGCCAAGTTTGTCTTAAGCCTAAAACAACCCAATCAGTGGGTTAGAATCAAACTTGTGTGCCATACCATGATGGTGTCACAAGAACAATCCATTATGAATCAGGATAGACATTTAATCATCACAAATTCAAACAATCTACTTAACTAATCATTTTCCTGTTAACACAGGAATCATAACTAGGATATTCCTATATTAAACTTCATTGTTTGAGATCATGATGATCTCAAACCATACACTAGTTCTAAGCCAACAACACCAGGACAATGATTTCATCATGTCATAATCATGATCATAAACCCAGAGATGACAGTGAAAACTTATCAAGTCACTGACTTAATCAAGCATGATTCCCAAGCAACTATATCATCTGAATCTGATGCAATCCAAGCATCAAATCATCTAGTAAGCCACCAGAAACATCATAGATCATCTTAAGCAACAAGCCTCAGGCCAATAATCATTTAGCATGTGTACAGACCATCCAAACATGATTCAATTCATCTAGTACATGATCAATCACATAACAGGAACCCTAAATGGATAATCATCCTAATCTGAATCAGACAGTAGAAAGAGAGGACACTGCTAGCATCTAGCATCGAATCAGCAAGCACAGAGAGCACCGGGGGAAAAGAATCAAACTACGGTAGGTCCTCGCTGAAGAATAGAAGAGGAAGAAGAGGGGCCGGCGACCATGGCGACACGAGGAGCACCCCAGAGGGGGCGCTGCAACCCGCACGACGCCATGGTAGTGACCCTGATCACGCCTAGAGGTGCAAAGCATCACCTCGACACACGACGGCCACGACATCACTTGAATCCATGCCAACCCCCAAACCCTAGGGTTCGGGACGACATCAATCCATTGCAGGAGAGCCCCAGGCTCGAATCCAATTGGATAGAATGAATGGGCGCCGTCGACAACCCCCTAATGCACCACGGCGGTGATCAGAATGGCCTACGGCAGCGGGAATCGCCGGTGGCGGCATCGCCGGCCACGGGGTCAGGGTCAGAGGAGGAGAGGATAAGCTCGAGGGAGAGAGAGAGGTAGTGGGCAGTGGGCCGAGCTGGGCCAAACCCTTCGGGGTGGTTCTTTTGTCAAGCACTAATGGGCCACTAGGGCCCAATACGATAAACCATCCCAGAAACATTTCCAGGCCTGTTTGAATAAAAAGGAAATGACCAAAATACCCTTGGAATTAATTAAATTCTAGAAAATAAAATAAAAGTCTAAAAATTATAAATAAAATATTTTTGGATTCACAATAATCCACTCTATCCAATAAAATAAGATATAAAATTTTAGACATTTAAATTTTTATAAGAATTTTGTAATTTATATATTCCTTATGGAATTTTACAAAATTATTGAAAGATGATAAAAATAAATAAAAATCACTTTCATTATATATTAATTTTATAGTATTTTTGAAAAATACTAAATAAATATTTAATAACAATTTTTAATATATAATTGATAATTCCTAAAAGAATTATTAAATCAATAAAAGTCAAATAAAAAGGAAATAAAATAAAATAATTAAATATATGCTATAAATATTAAAAAGTAATATTTATAAATGATTTATTATTATTATTAAAAGGCACCTTATATAAGGAAACTGCATATAGAATTAAATAATGCATTACATTACTTGCATAATCATTTTGCTTCTTTAAATATTGTCCTTACCGGGCAATAATGACGTTTTTGTAGACATAGAAGCTCAAGGTCCAGTGCAAGCATCAGACTTCACTACCTTGCCATCACAAGGCAAGTTCATCACTTGCTCATGTCCTTTGAAGAGTCTTTATCAAAGTATTTGCAAATTGTGTGTTATCATATATGCTATAAAAGAAAGAAAATATTATTTTCACAATAAATAAATTATAGATATCATCCTAAGTGATGATATAATGGAGCAATGGAACCTAGGGTTCTAGTTGCAAGTAATGATGATCAAGTAGGGACTTAATAACCCCTGGCATCAGTGATTCTAGCGTCGTATATTACACGTTAGCCATGAGATTTGGAATGGGACAGAGAAGTCATATGTTCCACAAACTATGCGACGAACAACATGTCATCACGGTTGGACATCAGGCATGTACGATGAGCATAGTTACTACTAGAAGGAGACAATGAGTTAGTAGTATCTAGTACCGTATATTGTACCCCAAGTAATAAGGTAGTTTTGTGATTATACCTATATGGTATATGTTGTAATGACTTTGTATCATTATGATATTATGTATAATATGTGAAATGCATATTTGGATTTTTTTGGATCTTCATTGTGTGACTAGTTCTGTGCGTAAAGTCGAGCTTAGAACACATGTGCATGATGTAATTATGAGTATTCGCTTTATGTTGCAGGACTAGAGGGTCATGGATACGGGTGTAGGAATGGAAACTGAGCAACATCGGATGGAGCGAGAGGCCAAGGAAAAGGCCGATGTAGATGCAGAAAACCAAGAAGCATTACCACCACCACCACCAATGAGGCCGTTAATGGAGCAGAATTTTATGCAATGCATACAAATGATGCAAGAAACCCAGAACAAGTTCATGGAAGAGCTGCTGGGGCGAGCAAATCAGAGGGCACCTGAAGGTGGAGGAGTGAGTATATCTGATTTCTAGAATGCAAGACCGTTACCTTTTGCATTAGCTCCTGAACCAATGGATGCAGAAGACTGGCTAGCAGATACTGAAAGGAACTGAAAACTGTAGGTTGCAATGATGAGGAGAAATTGAGGTATGCAACTCATCTTCTGACTGGACGTGCAGCATCATGGTGGGAAAATCAATTAACCATGCAACCACCAGGAAGGGAGTTTACCTGGGAAGAGTTTAAGAAGAGATTCCGTGAATATCATGTTCCGTAAAGTGTCATGGAGTTGAAGCAGAGAGAATTTGAGGAACTTCAGCAAGGATATACTAGTGTCATGAAGTACATCCGGGAGTTTATCCAACTGTCTCGTTATGCTGAGGATGATGTCAACACGGAAGAGAAGCGGAAGAAGCGTTTCATGCATGGATTAAATCCATTTGTGAGGATGCAACTAAGGTTAGCCAATAAGAAAAATTATCAGCAGTTGTTGGATGCAGCCATTACTTTTGAAGATGACTACAAGAATGTCCAAGAGGATCGGAGGAAGAGAGCCAAGAAGGAAACCAAGAGAATTCAGGCAAGCAAACCTAAACCCAACCTGGAGTTCAAACCTCGGAATAGGAATTATGGCAACAATAAAAAAAAAATAACAAGGACAGTGGTGGAAATCAATCCAATCCGAGAAGGAATGTTATCTGTAACAATTGTGGAATTCCAGGGCATTTCCAGAGGGAATGCAAAAAGCCTGTAGTGATCTGTTACGGTTGTGGTCAGAAGGGGCATATCAAGCGATATTGTCCGAGCAAACCACCCGGAGGTTGGCCTACCAAGGGAGTAGGACAAGCCAGTGGAGGAAATGGACAACCCAATAAAGGAGGAAATAATGGCAAGAACAACAATGGCAAGAGGAACCGACCTACCGGGAAACTGAACTGTGCAACCCTCGAGGAGGTGGATAATTCGGAGCATGCAGTGATAGGTACGCTCAATATCCTTACCAATCCCGGCAAAGTTCTATTTGATATTGGTGCAACTACTTCATTCATTTCTGAAGAATTTTGTGATAAGTTCGGGATTAGAAGGGCAACATTAGAAAGTCCTATGACCGTAGTTACGGCAGGAGGGAATGTGATTGTACGCCACATAAAACAAGATCAGGTTATCTCGATCTGTGGCTGTACATATTTCGCAGACCTTTATGTGATTACTTTGAAGGGAATTGCAGTAGTGCTGGGGATGGATTGGATGATGGAACACGGAGCTCAGATAAATTATGAGGAGAAAACTGTCTCAATCAAAACTCCAAGTGGAGCAAGGATAGTTTACCAAGCAGATAAGCACAGTCATATTATGGTGGATCTGCAGTTGAATTCAATGAAAGAAGTTAAATTGGAAGAGATTCCTATAGTTAATGAATTTCAAGATGTTTTTCCAACAGAGCTACCGGGAATGCCACCAGACCGGGAGATAGAGTTCACCATTAACCTAATTCCTGGTACATCACCAATAGCTCAAGCACCATATAAAATGGGACCCAGAGAGTTGAAAGAACTCAGAGAGCAAATTGATGAGTTAGTTAGAAAAGGATTTATACAGGAAAGTGTATCTCCATGGGGAACACCGGTAACCTTTGTGGATAAGAGAGATTGTGGAAGGTGGTTGTGTGGTGATTATAGAAATCTGAACAACGTGACTATCAAGAATAAGTATCCTTTACCAAGAATTCAAGATTTGTTTGATCAGGTGAAAGGTGCCGGAGTATTTTCAAAGATCGATTTAAGATCTGGATACCATCAAATAAAAATCAAGCCGTAAGATGTTCCAAAAACAACATTTGTCTCAAGATATGGACACCATGAGTATCTGGTAGTACCATTTGGTTTGACCAATGCACCGGCAATATTGATGAATCTGATGAACAAGATCTTCATGCCATATTTGGACAAGTTTGTCATAGTCTTTATTGATGATATTCTGATATATTCCAAGGATAAGGAAGAGCATGCTGATCATTTAAGGATAGCATTGCAGACTTTAAGAGAACACAAACTCTATGCTAAGTTCAATAAATGTGAATTTTGGCTTGATGAGGTAGAATTCCTCGGTCATGTGATCAGTAAGGATGGAATTGCTGTGAATCCATCTAAAGTTCAGTCAGTACTAGAGTGGACTGCACCCACCAATGTGAAGCAAATTCGAGGTTTCTTAGGAATGGCTGGTTATTATCGGAGATTCATTGAAGGTTTCTCCAAAATAGCCGGACAAATGACCAAATTATTAAGAAAGAATACACCATTCAAGTGGGATGAGAAATGTGAAGCAAGTTTTCAAGAGTTGAAGACTAGATTAACCACAGCTCCAACCTTAGCAGTTCCTGAAACAGGGAAGGACTTCACCGTATACTGTGATGCGTCTAAAGAAGGATTGAGATGTGTATTAATGCAAGATCGGAAAGTGATTGCTTATGGTTCAATACAACTGAAACCACATGAAGTCAACTATCCAACTCATGATTTAGAGTTAGTAGCAGTAGTTTTTGCACTGAAAGGATGGAGGCATTTTCTTTATGGAGCCAGATGTGAGTTATACACAGATCATAAAAGTCTCAAATATTTCTTCACTCAAAAGGCATTGAATATGAGACAGAAGCGCCGGTTGGAACTAATCAAGGATTATGATTTAACCATCAACTACACCCCAGGAAAAGCAAATGTTGTAGCAGATGCTTTAAGCAGAAAGAGTGCAGATATTCAGCCAAGCAATAGGGAGTTACCAAAAGAGTTACAAATGGAGTTGGAAAGATTAGAGCTTCAATTTATCGGAACAGAGGTTCTTGGAGGATTAGCTACTATGCAGGTAGTTGCAGAGCAGGACAGTGATCTTAAGCAAGAAATTTTTAGACATCAAGAAGAAGATCCTTTTATTGCTGAGGAAATTCGGAGGATATCTCAAGGGAAAAAATCAGTCTTTTGCCTTGGGGATTATGGGTCTTTATGGTTTCAAGACCGTCTTTGTGTTCCAGATGTGACTGAGATTAGAAATGTCATACTCAAAGAAGCACATGAGACACCATATTCTATACATCCAGGGAGTACTAAGATGTATATGGATTTGAAAGAACTATTCTGGTGGAATAACATGAAAAGAGATATTGCTAAATATGTATCTGAATTCCATACTTGTCAAAGGGTGAAAGCTGAACATCAAAGTCCAGCAGGACCATTACAACCCTTGGAAATTCCTGAATGGAAATGGGAGGAAATAGGTATGGACTTCATTACAGGATTGCCCATGACACCAAAAAGGAAGAATATGATATGGGTAATTGTGGACAGACTCACTAAGAGTGCACATTTTATTCCGGTGAATCAAAAGGATAATGCCGAGAAGTTAGTTGAAGTATATGTCAAAGAGATAGTAAGTAAGCATGGAGTACCCAAAATAATAGTAACTGATAGGGGATTAGTGTTTACTTCAGCATTTTGGAAGCAATTGCATGAAGCACTTGGTTCAAAGTTAGATTTCAGCACGGCATATCATCCTGAGACAGGAGGTAAAACTGAAAGAACAAATCAAATACTAGAAGACATGTTGAGAGATTGTGCACTAGATTTTGGAGGAACATGGGAAGATCACCTACCATTGGCAGAATTTTCTTATAATAATAGCTATCAGAGTAGTCTGAAGGCAGCTCCATATCAGGTTCTGTATGGAAGGAAGTGTAGATCACCAATATGTTGGTATGAGCCTGGAAGCAGCAAATAATTTGCACCAGATTACATCAAGGAAAGACAAGACATCATTGATAAGATCAGGGATAGATTGAAAATAGCCCAGAGTAGGCAGAAAAGTTATGCGGATCAAAGTCGAAGATCATGGCATCCAGAAGTGGGAGATATGGTCTATTTGAAAGTAAGTCCAATGAAGGGGGTGAAAAGATTTGGACTTAAAGGGAAATTGAGTCCAAGATACATCAGACCATTCAAGATACTGAGTCAAAACAGAACTATAGCTTATGATTTAGAGTTACCATCAAGATTGGCTCAAGTGCATAATGTTTTCCATGTGTCACAACTTGGTAAATGTTTAAAAGTTCCAGATGATGCAATCACACATCAAGAGATAGAACTACAAGCATACCTGACTTATATTGAAAAGCCTTGTAAGATTCTGGAAGAAAACTAGAAAAGATTAAGGAACAGAGCAATCAAATATTGCAAGGTAAAGTGGGAACATCACCCTGAAAGGGAAGCCACATGGGAGGAAGAAGAGGATTTAAGAAAAGCCTATCCGAAACTATTCAGGTACATCTCCACAAACTTTGGGACGAAGTTTAATTTAAGGGGGGAATTCTGTAACATCCCAACATTTAGGAACTAACGAAGGGTAGATTTAGGAATATGGAATGTTGCATGCATCCATTTGTGAAAATGTGGGTAAAATTTTCGCCAAATAAAAACCTTAAGTTCTCAATGTTTCTTTCATACTTTGAGATTAGGTTTAGTCTTAAAGGATGATTGTTATAAACTTTGAGGTGATCTTTAAGGAGTTATGTGTTTTAGAATGAATTTGAAATTTTAAACTTGAGTGTTCGAATTATAATTCAAATGAATTAGAAATAAGTTTTGAATCTTAATTTAATTAAGAGATAAATATTACAACTTAGATTCTATCCAAAGAAAAACAATAATGAATATGAAATTTATTTCTTATCATCAATATATATAATCAAGTTATAAAATTATAACTTATTGAAATCATCCACAAAAGCAAATATACAAAGAATAGGAATATTCTTTATTAATAATAATGTTATCTTTATTACAGAAGAATAAAATAAAGATTACAAAAATAATAAAAAGGAAATTACAAAAGAATAAGAAAATTACATGGGAACATTCTATAACTATTCTATAACTAAACCTAAACAAAATCTTCATCTATATATCTGTACCTGCAAAACAAAGACTAAATAAAAACAAAAGAAGGTTAGTGTTAGTATTATTTCTCTCAGACATGTCAGTGAAGTGCACTTGACAAATTCATCATTGAGAAATTTATAAAAGTGGCAAGTTTCACTAGTCTGAAAGAATCCATCTTTCATAAATTTAAAGCCAGAAGTCAACTAACAGCCAAGAGGGACAAATCCACCATCCAGGTGAAAGTAACTAGGTAATAGTAAGTTTCCAGATTCTGAACATATCCACAAGTGCATATCAAACACACAGGCAGGACACACACCGACATGCATGTGGTGTGTTGTCAACCTCCCAGAACATCCCAAACTCACAAAACCACAAGCACAGCCGTGGAGAGGCACTAGTGCATCTCTCCACTGCACAACACACAAGAACAACCAGTGTAGACAACAGCTGAACCAAGCACCACAACCAGCAACCAAACCAACCAAAGCAAGATCACATAACCAGGATGGTGACATAAGGAGGGGGATGGATCAGGTGGATAGCAAGATCAAGCCCAGGAGCTAGGAGGAGCAGATTAGCTCAAGATCAAGCACATGAGTCCAGCAAAACCAGGTCAAGATCATCACCAACTTACTCCACAAACATCAGAGTCTGTGGTGAGTTTCATAAAACCTTCACATGATCTAATCATATTATTTAGAGAAAAGCATGTGTTGTTTTATAAAACAAACCCTCAGAAAGCACCCAAGTGGGGTGAATCCATCATAGGGATTTTTAAACTCTAAGAGCAAACAGCAAAGTACCAGGATCCAACCAGAGCTCAGAGCAACATCCTTGCTCTGGTTGTCAAACTATATTTTACAATTCAATCATACATATACCTATGATCTATGTCTAGGCACATCCCTAAAGGAAGGGTAGCACCTTAGAAACAAATCTTTGGGATCCATAGATTGATCAAGCTCACTATCATTTTTTCCAATAAAGAATAGCTGGTACCACTACCGGGACTATCTAGATGAACCAATTAGATAGGATCTGAATCCCTAAGCCTCAGACCAACATCATTGGTCTTAGGGAATTCAGAGAAGAGCATCTCTATTTATCTTATAAAGCCAAGTTTGTCTTAAGCCTAAAACAACCCAATCAATGGGTTAGAATCAAACTTGGGTGCCATACCATGATGGTGTCACAAGAACAATCCATTATGAATCAGGATAGACATTTAATCATCACAAATTCAAACAATCAACTTTACTAATCATTTTCCTGTTAACACAGGAATCATAACTAGGATATTCATATATTAAACTTCACTGTTTGCGATCATGATGATCTCAAACCATACACTAGTTCTAAGCCAACAACACCAGGACAATGATTTCATCATGTTTAATAATGATCATAAACCCAGAGATGATAGTGAAAACTTATCAAGTCATTGACTTAATCAAGCATGATTCCCAAGCAACTATATCATCTGAATCTGATGCAATCCAAGCATCAAATCATCTAGTAAGCCACCAGAAACATCATAGATCATCTTAAGCAACAAGCCTCAGGCCAATAATCATTTAGCATGTGTACAGACCATCCAAACATGATTCAATTCATCTAGTACATGATCAATCACATAACAGGAACCCTAAATGGATAATCATCCTAATATGAATTGGACAGTAGCAAGAGAGGACACTGCCAGCATCTAGCATCGAATCAGCAGGCACAGAGATCACCGGGGCGAAAAGAATCAAACTCACCGTAGGTCCTCGCTGAAGAATAGAAGAGGAAGAAGAGGGGCCGACGACCATGGCGGCACGGGGAGCACCCCAGAGGGGGCGCTGCAATCCGCACGGCGCCACGGCAGCGACCCTGATCACGCTTGGAGGTGCAAAGCATCACCTCGACACACGACGGCCACAACATCACTTGAATCCATGCCAACCCCCAAACCCTAGGGTTTGGGACTGCATCGATCCATTGCAAGAGAGCCCCAGGCTCGAATCCAATTGGATAGAACCAACGGGCATCATCGACAACCCCCTAATGCATCATGGCAGCGACCAGAACGGCCTACGGCGGCGGGAATCGCCGGTGGCGGCATCGCCGGCTATGGGGTCGGGGTCAGAGGAGGAGAGGATAAGCTCGAGGGAGAGAGAGAGGCAGTGAGGAGTGGGCCAAGCTGGGCCAAACCCTTTGGGGTGGTTCTTTTGTCTAGCACTAATGGGCCACTAGGGCCCAATAAGATAAACCAGCCCAGAAACATTTCCAGGCCTGTTTGAATAAAAAGGAAATGACCAAAATACCCTTGGAATTAATTAAGTTCTAGAAAATAAAATTCCAAAAATTATAAATAAAATATTTTTGGATTCACAATAATCCACTCTATCCAAATAAAATAAGATATAAAATTTTAGATATTTAAATTTTTATAAGAATTTTGTAATTTATATATTCCTTACGGAATTTTATAAAATTATTGAAAGATGATAAAAATAAATAAAAATCACTTTCATTATATATTAATATTATAGTATTTTTAAAAAATACTAAATAAATATTTAATAACAATTTTTAATATATAATTGATAATTCCTAAATGAATTATTAAATCAATAAAAGTCAAACAAAAAGGAAATAAAATAAAATAATTAAATATATGCTATAAATATCAAAAAGTAATATTTATAAATGCTTTATTATTATTAAAAGACACCTTATATAAGGAAACTGCATATAGAATTAAATAATGCATTACATTACTTGCATAATCATTTTGCTTCTTTAAATATTGTCCTTACCGGGCAATAATGATGTTTTTGTAGACATAGAAGCTCAAGGTCGATTGCAAGCATCAGACTTCACTACCTTGCCATCACAAGGCAAGTTCATCACTTGCCCATGTCCTTTGAACAGTCTTTATCAAAGTATTTGCAAATTGTGTGTTATCATATATGCTATAAAAGAAAGAAAATATTATTTTCACAATAAATAAATTATAGATATCATCCTAAGTGATGATATAATGGAGCAATGGAACCTAGGGTTCTAGTTGCAAGAAATAATGATCAAGCAGGGACTTAATAACCCCTGACATCAGTGATTCTAGCGCCGTATATTACGCGTTAGCCATGAGATTTAGAATGGGACAGAGAAGTTAGCTGTATCTTCTTCCTCTCACATGAAGCCGGATGCACAGGTCGTGGCTGTTATCCTTGTAGCGTGCATATTAATTGGTAATTCATAGAGGATATGCAACATATGGGTGGGAACCCTCATCGTCCAACGATAGTTCTGGCATCTAAAAGTTTGTACAAACCATTGCCGTAATTCATTATGTGGGCATGGTGTACACCAAGGAGGCATGCGGGGTCGCGAAGGGGGCAGTGATTGGCTTGGACCAACTACTGGGCCCCACATCATGGAATTGTGGACGGGAAAGTACGCCCGGTTGTGCAACAAGGAGTTGATCTCTCATGGGTAAAGTAACGCACATCTGCAGAGTGTAAGAACTGTAACTTGTTACTCCCTGTTCCGGGAAGGAGCTACGAACGCGGCAGGAAAGGAACTCCATGAAAGTTCTGGTCAACCTGTGAAGGATGATGGTCATAGTTTTTCAGAATAAAATCAATCTTTGAAGAAAGATTTACAAAAACTGCATAGTGCCAAGGATTTATAATCCGAGGTGGTAGTTAGAGCATCAAACTTCCCACCTTGCATATAATGAACTTGTTGGGTAACGCTGTTACTCATTCTTTCCTTTGATCCCTTGCTTATACTCTGAGGATCCCGAAGACGTGCCAACGTATGCAGTCGAATGTCAAGAAGACGTGTTCTACGAGGAACCTGATCTATCCGGAGGTGTTGAAGGTGTGGATTACGAGATCCGCTATGGTGTCGATGATAACGAGTCCAACTAAGTACTCCTAGTTAATAGTAACCAACAGAGCCGAGCAACATGAACTCTATAAAATAAGCTGCTAATCTCAACTCCTAGACGGAGTTGCTACTTTTAAATTCCGCTGAAACACTTTATATTTTGGTTTGTAAGCATACCTAAGTTCAATAGCTTTACGTCCGCTATCCCGATCATGATTTTCCTACCCTTAGGGGGAAAGTAAAGGCCCTTCCCCCTTTGTAAGGCTATGGGCGAGGAGGGATTCAAACCCCCGACACCGTGGTTCGTAGCCACGTGCTCTAATCCTCTGAGCTACAGGCCCACCCGTCTCCACTGGATCTCTTCCCGGGGGTACCCCTTCATTTCGGGCACAAAAAAGATCCAAATATAAAATGCAAAGGTCGTCTTATTCAAAACCTCAATCATCACATCCCCTCTCTCCTGCCCGATCTTCCTCTTCCTGCCCGACTCATTTTGTCTTCACTGGAAGCTGCTGATCCCAGCGTAGCATTCAAGACAATTGTTCCTTCTTCGGTCTCCCTCCACCCCCTCGTTTGTTGTGGGTCGCGTATCACCGCAGACACTTAATGAATGAGTGAAGATATTCCTTCCCCCCTTGTGTCTTACCAAGGACTGAGTTCCTACTTGTGGCAAAAAAAAGTATACCATCCCACCCGGCCTAACCCGGGGGGGGGGAGGGGTGTGAAGGTTCCTCTCGGAGACTTCCAGTCTACAAGAAGCTGGCAGAGCTTTAGCCATTGGACCACATCCATCCATCCTCCATCCTCCTACCTAGAAGCGGCAGTTCTAGGGTGGTCCAGGGGCTAGCAAGGCTTGGGCACTGGACAGGGGGTGGCGGTGGATGGTGGCTTGTGTCCTAGACAAGATTGGCGAGGCTAGGGAAGCTCCTAGCTTTCTGTCGACAATGGGGTGGCAAGTTAGGCTCGACAATGGTCACCATTGATGGCAAGCTTACAGTGAGCTAGAGCTTGTTTAATGAACTAGATGATCTACTAAGAGTGGGCCGTGAGCTAGAGAGGAGACAAGTTAGGCACAAACACTGCTCACTATAGTGTTTGATGTTTTGTTTGATTTGTGTTTACAAGGTGTTTGATGAAACAGCCAAAAGAGATTTGAATTTGAATTTTTGGATGAAACTTGGTGGGTGTACTAGTAACATACTAGGTAGTCTATGGTTGCTTGGAATTTTCAAGGTGCACTGGTTTGGTTGGGTTTTGAGAAATGGTGATCTTCACATATGATATAGATTCAATTTTGAATTGTCATTTGAATCAAGTTGCCAAATGTTTCTGTGGGTTTGCAAAGGCTTGGGTTCACTTTCACTTGGTCTAGCAAGGGGTGAAAAGAAATGGATTTGTTTCTGTTTGAAATCTTGGACTAGAAACACTCAAAGTGGTCTAGTGAGCAAGATTGGCAAAAATGACCATTTGCTTGTTTTGTTTGTTTTTTAATTTCTATTGATTTGATTCTGCTTGGATTTGATTTAGATGATGTTGTTTTCATCTTTAAACCATTCCTTGCTATTCACAACCATCACACAAGTACATTCATGCATTCATACATTCATCACATACACACATGTATTCATATGATTAATTAACAAAAGTTTTTTGTTAACCCTAATTTTGGGTGATTGGAATTGATAACCTTGATTAATATTTTTGGGATGTTATAGAAGACCTGCTACTTATGTTTGTGCTAAACCTATGTTTTGTGCTAAACTATTATGTGTTGAACTATCTGCATTGAGCATATGGGATGTTTAGGTCGAAACTATTCTGTGCTCTAGATGATGTATGTATGTGCTTGAACAATGCCAATGATTATGAGTTGAACTATGTTATAAAACTATTGTGTTGAAGTGGTTACACACTATGCTCTTGATGACAAACCTACAGAGGCATTTAATAGTGGTTACACACTATGCTCTAGATGACAAACCTAGAGAGGTTACACACTATGCTCTAGATCACAAGCACTACAGATAAGGAAAGAGCAACACATAATCCATTTAATAATGGTTCAACACATAATCCAACACATAATCCATTTCTTTTAACATCAGGAGATGGACAAACCTAGAGAGCCATTTAATAATCCATCACATAATCCAACACATTATAACACATAGTTCAAATGGTCAAACATTACAAGCAAATTGTTCATAACATAATGGTTCAACATTATAGGACATAGTTCAAATGGTTCAACACATCACAAGCACTACCACACCAAACACAATGGTTCAATACATCACATACAAACATGGTTCGACTTAAGAAACACATAATAGCACTAAACATTTCATGGCTCATCACATATGGCCTTAATCATGTTGAGCTTATCCTTGGTCGCAAGATTGGCTTTGAAAAGATCGTGAAGAGCATATTTTAAATTTCTCTTATCCTCCTTCAAAATGCCTTTCTCATCTTCCCAACTCCTTTCCCTACTCTTCATAATCTTTGCTTGTGTGTTCCTAACATTCTTCAGCTCTTCCAACTCATTCTTAAGAAACTCCACTTCTTTCTTCAGCATATTTCTTTCCTTCACCATCTTCAAAAAATCATCCTGATCTTTTTCCTTCTCCTTGTTCATGGCCTTCAGGTTTTGATCCAACACCTTAGCCTTAGTATTGTCCATAAATTTTTTAACGTCAGCTAAGCTAGTTGAATGTTTCTTCTCAAGCTTCTCCTTCTCTTCAGCCATTTCTTTTAACATCATTGTACTCTCATACCTCTCATCAATTCTTGCTGATTTTCAAATATTGTACATTTTCCTGAGTCTGAGAAGAGCATTTTGCAAAGTCTCAGGCCACTCTTGATCTACCCATGACTGAAACCCACAGTTCTCTACTTCCTGCGTAAATAAATGAATATATAACTAATCTAGAATAAATTTCAGCATGCCATTGATCTCTAATTAATAATCTGACATGAGAAATGAGAACAAAGCAGGCCATTGGTCTCTAATTAATAAATTTGCATCAGATCAATAAAGCAACAAAGCAGGCCATTTTGGTCTTTAATAAAGAAATTTCAGCAATGCCATTGATCTCTAATTAATAATCTGACATGAGAAATAAGAACAAAGCAGGCCATTGGTCTCTAATTAACAAATTTGCAGCAGATCAATAAAGCAACAAAGCAGGCCATTTTGGTCTCTAATAAAGAAATTTCAGCATGCAATTAGTCTAACTAAAGATGTACAATGTGACCAAGAAAGGAACTGTCAAAACACACAATCTGGTCCGGGTATCAAATCAAGCACAAATATTTACTAAGGTGCATACAACTTACATTCACAACTGGACATAAGTAGAATTTGCGACTAGTGTCTGTCTCTTCAAACGCAACACACTTGCGCGGCTCCTTCTTGTGCACATGACAGAGCTCAGGGCACCCAACAACAATGCCATCAAAAGTTGGATCATCGACGGTGCAAGGGGCAAAGTCCAGGGCGGTACATTCCTAAATAGATGATAGTACGATTTTAAGAGCTAAATCGATGAAAAAGTAGGAAAAAAATAAAAACCCTAGATCGGAAATTGGAGGAAGCACAGGAACATGGAGCTTACCGGTAGGTGGGAGGACGAGGAAGAACCTTCATCCCAACTAGGCATTGCAACGGCGGCGACGGAGGGACGAGGAGTGGGTGGCGGCGGCGGAGGGACGACGACGGTGGCGCGCCAGCTACGCTGGAGGTGGGGGGAGAAATTGAAACTGACGCGGCCCCGGGCCACCCGTGCCGCCGTTAACGGCCGTGAGCGAGCTTCGCGGGCGTCGTCCACGTCATACCGACAGGTGGGGTCGGCTGGTCAGAAATCGTGTCAAAACGCTCTCAAACGCGGTTTAGATCGAATTGCAAAGAACAGACCAAAATCTGGTAGTTTTGTGTCCCGAAAATGTAAAGTGGTATATGATACGGTATGGATAATAAACTGGTAGTTTTATGCTATAAACTCCCTTCCGTCTATCAATACAAGGTCATTTACTAATGTCTTAACTCAAACTTGATTATGTTAAAATAGTAGCAACATATCTGATGAGCAACATATCTGATGAATATATTATAAGAATATACTCCCTCCGTTTCAAAATATAAGATGTTTTAGGTTTGTGAAGAAAATGAATCTAGACTTGTTTTAGTGTGTAGATTCATTCAAAACATGAGTGGACCTATATACTAAAACTAGTCTAGATACATTTGCTTCACAAGCTAAAACGTCTTATATTTTGGAACGGAGGGAGCATGAGTGAAGATTTGGTGTACGTGGACACCAGTGATTCTGGTTAAAAAAAAACTAAAATTATATTTTTAAGTTAAAAAAACTGAAATCATATTTTTGAGTTTTAAAAACATATGGAAAAATGTTGGAATATAGCCAATGATTTATCCCACAAACATGCAAAATACCAATTTAAAATACTTTGTATTACTAGTAAAGCGTGTATGTGCAATGCACGCCTATAATTAAACATTTATTTTGTACCTTAGCCTTTTTTAACAATTTTTTGGCCGAGGCACTCTTTTCTTTCTCGTGACTAACGATCTGAGTGCACGTGCTCAACTTTTGATGATTAAGTCACCGTTATTTTGGTTGACAGACGGAAGAACCGGTGATAGCATGAGTTTGCTATTTTGGTATTCTTAGGTGGACGATCTAATCATACAATCTGTCGGATTTGTGTTTTTATGCTCAACTTCCAACTCTCAATTTCTCACGTTATTGCTCAATTCCCAGTTGACCAAAATTACAGCCAATTTCTTCCTAAATTTGTCATGTCAACCTATCAAGTATTAACCTTAATTAACTTTTAAAATAATAATAATACAATACCGAGCAAAATATACTTGGTAAAAAATGTCACACACAATATTTCCTGTCTATTATTCCATGAAGTTTAACATTCATAAACTACACGTGCACGATTAGATATTTTTTATGACACCCTTTTTAACAAAATCAATAAACATTTAACAGTACTTTCTAGAAAAACAATTATCATTAGAAAAACTTAAGAGTGGGCGTGCCAGAAAAACAAACTCACGCTTACACCCAATTGCACACACACCCTTCCCACTCTCTTTTTCCTCTTACTAGCAAAACTTGTCCTCATCCTCTCGTCTCCTCTTATCAAAACTTGTCGTCATCCTCCAATTCCCATTTCTCCTCACCGTCGGCGATTGGGAAGCTCATGCATCTGCCGCCCTTCCGTTTGCCTTGACGTATCCCCCTTCCTGGCACTTTCCTCAACGATTTCACGTCCCTGTTGCATCGTCCCCTGGTCCCCTCTGACGGCGCCAGAACCGGGCCGTCCCCTGGTTCCCCTCCACCGGAACCAATATCGCGCCTCCCCCTGGTTCCCCTCCACCGGTGCCAAGATCGTGCCTCCCCTGCTTCCACGAGGATGGCCGAGTTCCCCCCGTACCATGCCTCCCCACCAACGCTGCAACGATCAGCCCCTCCCCTGCCTCGCCACCGGTCTGTGCAGGCCAAGTGAACAAGCAAGCGAGGACGCCCGCTCTTGCAGGTTAGCCGTGTCGTAAGCCTCTCGGTCGACGCCCATGTCATTGTGTTGTTGTTGTTGTGTTCTTATCTATAGAGTCCATAAATTTAGTAAATGGATGTTCGTCATGTTATAGCCTTCTAAGATTTTGTCGCCTGTGAACATTTCGTGTCACCATGCCTATAGCTGCTATTGTGTTGCCTTAGCGTCTCTAATAGTCCACTCTGTATTTGTTTTAGAAAAACATTATGGAGGAGAATTGGGTCGCAAGGAAAATAAGGACAGCAAGTAAATATTTGAAGCCAGGTAATTGCATTCTTCTCATAGCCAGGAAAATACTTTCTGAATCTCTTGATATCTTCTGTTGCAGAAACAAACATATAACGAACACGGTTACTATTAACTTGCATGGGCAACATGTCAAGCAAGCTATGAACCTCCTGAAAGTCAACATGCTGGCTTGTGTATGCATGCCATGTGATCACTTGATAAATAGTAAATATTATGCACAGAATAATCCTTAGTTCTTATTGTGCTTGTAGATCAATGTTCGAATTCTTTGCAGTTATGGAAATATTATAGCGTCTTAGATGCACCATTATAATGTGATCACTTGTCATAAAAGGCTGAAATTTCTATCACACCAAAGCACGGTAACAACAATGTTTTTATAGAGAATTAAATTAAATGAATTCTTTCTTGAATTGCATTTGGTTGTTTTTGCATTCTTCATATGTTGTCAAAATTTATAGTCTTGTGGTCATATGATTCCGTAAGGTAGAATGTTACTGGGAGATTGTTTTTCTTGGTCGGGGCTCTCATTTGCTTTCTCCCTCACCTCTCTCTCCACCCTCCTTTGAGAGTCGTCCAAGTCACCCCGGCTCCTCCTCCTCTACTCTCCGACGGCGCTGCCGGCCGGAGGGGATGTGGAGGGGGAGACCGGCTCCCTTTTGTGAATAGTAGTGTAAGGTTTAGTTTGTTTGTTCCCCTAGTGGAGTTTGGCGTTATGCCGCTGGGTGTGTTGCTACCGGAGCAGACGAGCTGTTCCCGGTGGCCGGCGATGGCGTTCTCCCCATCCATGGCGCTCCAGCGGTCGGAGCTGAAGATGGAAGGAGAGATCCCTATGGCCAGCCCTCTAAATAAGCTCGTGCAGCCGTCAGATCTATGGATTTCTAGTGCTCATGTGCTCCTCGTTCTGCATCACCGTGGTGGGGATAAGAACGGGGTGGCCATGGTGCTGGTTTTCGTTAGATCAGATGGTCAGAAGGGTGTCATCGCTGTATCTATGGAGATATTCTGGAGCTCATCCTCAGCAGCTCATCACAGTCGGTCTTCTGCCGTCCAGCTGCTGACTCCTATGGCTGAAGGGCAGCCGCTCCGAGCTCTGGTGCCGGCTGTATGCTGGTGCTATCTCACCTTCTTCCTCCCGGCCGGCGTGCCAAAGGGGAGGATCTTACGAAGCTGCGCTCTGGCGTTCAACATCGCTCCCGTCCCAAGTGGTGTCGTCCCCGGCGACGACGAGGGTGGCCGTGGCGTCAAGCTTATCTGCAAGTCCGGTGGAGAAGGACCCGATGGCGTTTTGCTCTTTCTTTTTAGGGTCTTTTCTATAAAAGTTGAGGACTAAAATGTATTTTTCCATGTTTTTTTGCTCTCTTTTGAGGTCGTCCTCGTAAAATGTAATTCCACCGCTCCAAGTTAATGCAGTATCTGGACCCTTCTGGGTCCGACCCTTGTTCAAAAAAAAAAGGGTAGAATGTTACTGTGCAGCTCTAGGTGGTGTTTGTGTTGCTGAATCCATTTGGGATCGAATCGAATGTGAAAACACATGTATGCTACTGTGCCTCCTCGCCACTGCCGTAATGTTCGGCCCATCCCCTTCCTCACCCGGCCCATCCCCTTCCTCATCGCCGTCGTTGCAGGCCAAGTGAACAAGCGGTAGGACCCAACGCAAGTGAGGATGCCCGCTCTTGCAGGATTGCTGTGACGCAAGCCTGTCGGTCGACGCCCCTGTCCACGTCGCTCAGACTGGTAATTCGCCGCCCCTTCATCTAGATTATGCTTGATTCAGTGGTTTATTTTATAGTAGATATCATTTGATAGCAATGGAATAAGTGAATCGGTAAATTGTGGTATACATGGCAAATTCTGATAGGTCAAGCACATTGACTGCTATAGTTTTATGGTTGAGGAATTGAAATCTGTTGCCAATTTATACAAAGTGTCGTCAATGATGTTAGTTAACTGTGTGCCTACATTGGTATTATTTCACTATGTGCTGAATCTGCACTACCTCATTGCCATGTTTGTTGCTCCGATGTCCATTTCATATGATACAACTTTTTTATCGACATCGGTTTCCTCTATGCTGACAATGGAAGTTATCAATTTATACATCACTTGAACTCAAATACACATACGTGTATGAGAAACTACATGTTGGCTAGTTCAGTGTTGGTTGCCTGACTTTGGAGCACTTAAGTGTCGGAGATAGCTATGTAGAAAAGGTTTTTTTTTTTGAAACTAGCTATGTAGAAAAGGTTAGTATGAAGAATTAAAAAAAGGCTGGTACGGAGAATTGGAAAACAAAAAGGTTGGTATGAAAAGTTATAAATTGGAATCCTCTATTGCAATTATTGCATGTATGTTGTTATCTACCTTGTATTTTAGAATAGACGACACATGTATCTCTTTATTTATCCAGAGCAATGATTTGTTCTTGGGATAAATCCCTCTTTCGGTTTAAATCATCTAAACAAGCGGCACGCCCGCCGTCTGTCTGCATGTCCGCCTAATCCAGGTGTGCAGATGCAACAACACAGAAGTACAAGTATCATGGTGCAAGCGATTACCAAGGAGGAAGAACGGACAAGAACATCAATAAAATCTTCTGTTCAAGAAGTACAAGTCTGACTACATGGAGTGAGTCTTCTACTTGCAGCAAGGCAATGGTAAAAAAGCAAATGAACTCAAGTGCAAAGACAAATATCAATCGAATTTTCTAAATACCACGTACCTGCAGCACAATGGGTTTGCAATGTGCCTATGCCTCTGCTCAGCGGAGAGGAACTCCGGCAGTGGGGGCTGTGGTTAAGCTGTATTCCGGTGGTGGCCTAGTTAAGCTGTATTCCGGGCGTCCAGAGTCACCGTGATGGGGCAGTCATCCAGGTTCACCGCGAGGGCTTCGTCGTCTAGGTTCACGGCGAAGATGTCGTCCAAGCACGGACGCGGTGAGGTCGTCGTCCGGGAATGCAGTGCAGGGGTGTCTTCAAGGTTCTCGGCGAGGGCGCAGTACACAGTCGTCCACGGTGATAGCGAGATTGCCGTGATCTGTTTCCTTGTTTCCCTTCTTGACCGGCCAGTTCCTATTTTTTTGGTCAGCTAGGTGCATGGCTATTTTGCTATGCGGGATTGACAGGGTAGTTCATTTTTTTCCAAGAGAGGCGCAATGCTATTTTGCTCCGCGGGATAAGTAGTCCGTCCGGTGTTGTAAAATGCTAAATGCACATCGAGGTCTGATTAGTGGGCCTGAACATGTGGTTTTAGTCTGTGTGTGTACAGTTTGTGGGGTACACTTCGAGAAGTTTTTGTTTGCTCTTTTAAAATAAGTAGAGATGAGCTATATAAAAATGATAAAAGTGTGGATATGAGTTTTTACATCTCTAAATTTTATTAGATTTTTTTTGCAATAGGACTTGGAATTAGAAGAATCATCGAACAATACAAAACACTAAGAAAAAGAAAATAACAACTGAGATCTTTGAGAACCTTCATCTTCAACCTCCAAACGTGTCGACAGCGCCGTTGCTACCAGGAAGTCGTGGAACGGGTCAAGAAGACCACATTCGTCCCGAAGACGAAGAAAAGAATAAACTGCTGATGAAGCTCGATCCGTAGATCCTCACTGCCAGACGAAATTCTCGAAGACCACACCACTCTCACAAGCTTCTCGACATCGCCGCCTCCATTTGAGCGTCGTCCCACCAAACATAAACCCTAGAAACAGGAAAATGAAGCCCTCTCTCCGACAGGGGCCGAGATCCACTCCTCTTCTATGGCCTGAAGGCCACATAATCGAGGTGGATCTATGGCGGCACCAGCGGGAGAGGAGGAAAATCGGATCACCTTCTCATGCTCTCACAGGCGAAGGGGTACGTACGAGCTAGATTTTGTCATTTTTGTGTATCACATAATATAGAGTTTCAGGTTGCGATTTTCCATAATTATAGGATGCAAAATTGACTATTTCCAGATTTTTAAAGATTTTTTAAAAGTTATATATATGATTTTTGAATTTTTTAAACGAAGAGAGCGGTGGAGCCCGGGAGACAAAGACACCTTCCCGGAAAGACGGAGACACTTTTCAAAGAAAATATTCCATAATAGACTTGGTGTTCTTGATTTGGTATTGTAGATAATGATATTCTCTTCAATCTAAATTAATGAACTCGAATTTATCTAGATTGAGTATCTAAACATGTTTTAGTATCGGATATATCTGAATCTAAACAAATCTAAGTCGACTAATTTGGACCCAAGGATGTAACTTTTTGTTTAAATTTGACAAGACAAGAGTAAGTACACTTGTCTAAATAGACGGAGTGAGTATTGACAGAAGAAAGTAAATGAGGAAAAAAAATATTTGTAGAGCTTTGGGTCAATGTGTTCTTGCGCGTTAAATGCAGTATACAATAAATCTCCACGAAAAAATAGAGATAACAATATTGCAAATCTAACAACTCATCTATCCAAATTAATGGACTCATATTTATTAAGATTCAGATATATCTAATACTAAAACATAACTAGATATATTTGACTCTAGATAAATATGAGTCCGCTAATTTGCATGGTGTACAATTTCTCCCAACGGTATTACAATTCTCTACATAAAACTTTTGAACCAAATAGACCCATGTAATATTATAAAATAAAATATTCGTAAAGGTATCCGGAGCTATGCTCCCCATTTTTTGAAAAACAAAATCGTAGAGATGTGAGTCAATCAGATCTTTCATGCCAAGTGCAGGTGCAACGAATCTTTGAAAAAAATGGTATAGATCACAATATTGGAAATCTAACAACTCGCATAGTCGTCTTCACCCCTTTCAGCAGACATACCGAACGCCCTTTCCCTCGACCTTATCCTCTCCTCTCTCCCGAGCTACAGTCCCTGAGTCCTTTCTGCGTCGCGCCGCCCTGAAGCCCCGCTCGCCGACGCTGCTGGCTGAGCTGGGCGAAGGGGGAGGGGGCAACCGTTGTTGTAGTATAGATAGTAGGTTAGTCTTGGGGCCTTGTCCCCGTGTTTGGTGGCCAGGTGCGGCGGTGGAGCGCCCCCCTTGCCCCCTTGTCTGGCTGGTGAGGGTGGTGTTTGGGGGGGGGGGGGGGGGGCTCGCCTCTCCCTCAATAAAGACTCGCTGGAGCTTGGTTCTGCTGGAGATCTGGTTCCCCGTTTTGCACTACTAAAAAATTGGCTATAGGTAATCCACACATCCGTGGCGTACTTGCTAGTGGTACCCCACGGATAGACCTGACACAATGTTCACAGATGCCCTACGGTTAACTGTCGTAAGCATGGCGCTATTGGGGTGGTGCGACACAACTATGTGTGGGCCAGGGCACAGGTGGCCGCAGACCATATACCCGTAGCGCACTAGGTCAGGGTGCGCTACGGGTGTGAAACTTAGCCGTAGTGCACCCTGACCCAGTGCGCTACAGGCATGTGTGTTGTAGTCTGTAGCGGCTGGGTCAAGTTACCCGTAGGGCACCTGCCCTATTGTCCTACGGCTAAGTGGCATGCACCAACTCTCCTCTTGGATCGCCTTTTTAGCTTTGCAAAAAATAAAAAAAATAAAAAACATTTCGAAAAATAAAATCCTTTCCCATGTAGGTAGGTAATGTGGTCTAGTTTTTAGGAAAATTAACAAACAAGAATTTTGACTTTTTCTGTAAAACAAATTCATGCCACGGTAAAACAGCCGTAACTTTTGCATACGATGTCGCAAAAAAAATTAATATACCAAAATAACAAGAATGAGATTTCGCATCCGCTCGCAACAACCTCTGGTCGTTTAGCGAGTTTTTAGATTTTCAAAATTCGAAAATAGTAAAAAGTTACGGTCAAAATACTTTTTTTTCCTGCAGAAAAAATAGAGGGCAACTTACCCGTAGCGCACCACCACCTAGTGCGACACGAGTAAGTGGGAGGGATTCAGAATTCGAATCACCACCCCGCCTACCTACCCCTCTACTTTTCCCTCCCCTTCTCCTCCTTCCCCTTCTCCCTTTTCCTTTTCCTTCTCCTTCTCCTTTTCCTTCTCCTCCTTCCCCTTCTCCTCTTTCCGGCCACCTTGCTCCGGCGTCCTTGCTCTGGCCTCCTCCTCTCCTTGCAGTGAAGACGGTGGCATTCTCCTCCTCCTCGCAGTGACGACGGGCGACGTTGGCCTCCTTCTCCTCACATACCTCCCTTCCTCCCTCTCTTCCTACCTACCTTTCTCCAACCATACCTCCTCCTACCGCCTCGATGCTGACGAGGACTAGCGCGGCCATAGCCTCCCGCACCTCCCTACGGTGGTAGGTCTTGGCCACGGCCATGCTCCGGCAAGGCGACACGACGGCGGCGATGCACGAACCCAATTGCTTTTTCAATTCAAAACAAGGGCGTTTTTTGCATTTTTTTTGTTTTTCAAAAAACATAGCCGTGGCGCACCTGGACCCTTCCTGTGGCGCACTAGGTGGTGCGCCACGGGTAACTTTTTTACCTGTAATGCACTAGGTAGTGCGCTACGGGTAAAACTTAGCCATAGCACGCGGCTAGTGGCGCATTGCTAGTGCGCTACGGATGTACTTTTTAGGTGCGCCACAGGCGTGTTGTTTCCTAGTAGTGTTGGACCGACCATGGTGGTGTGGAATGGGGGAACTTCGTCCGAAGACGGATCCATGCTTGAGCTTTTGTTTGTCTATTCTTCCCTGTGGTGGTGACCTGTTAGTTCTCCCTCTTCCGGCCGACCGTGGCGGCGAGGGGAGGAGGGGTTCGAGCGGGGCTGCGACTGCAGGAGGAAGAGGCGATGGATTCTATCTCCTGATGCATCTGCGCGGTGGCAGGAGGCCGTGGTGGGTGGTTCCCGACGATCTTCAGAGGAGGAATACACCGGCGGTGCTACTCCAAGCGAATTGTGAGACCCTGACACATGGCTTAATAGGATTGATAGGAAAACCCATACCAACAAGTTGCAACTTCTTTTCCGGAAGATCATCTAAAAAGAACTCTGAGCTTAAGCGTTGGCCTAGAGAAATTTGAGGATGGGTGACCGACTGGGAAGTGGGTACCGGGTGCGCACGAGTGAAAACAAAGTGCACGGAAAAGACTAGTGTTGGTCTGTGGGGCTAGTCTAGAGATCCTATTGTGCTGCCAGGAGCGATAGCCGTCGGTCCGGAGAGGCTAGGGTGTTACAAGTGGTATCAGAGCTGACCCTCGCGGTTACACGAGCGTGTGCGGATCAGTGGCGGACATGTGGATCATGACGCATGTGGCCCGGAGTGGACACGACATGGCATATGTGCCGGCACTGGACACACAGATGTATGCCAAGAGGGGACATTCCTGGCTTGTGGTTGATCGACGAGGGCATCGATCTTTTAAGAGTGGGTGTATGTGAGACCCTGGCACATAGCTTAATAGGATTGATAGGAAAACGCATACCAACAAGTTACAACTTTTTTTCCGAAAGCTCATCTAAAAATAACTGTGAGATTAAGCGTGCTTGGCCTAAAGCAATTTGAGGATGGGTGACCGACCGGGAAGTGGGTATCAGATGCGCATGGGTGAGGTCAAAGTGCGCAGAAAAGGCTAGTGTCGGTCTGTGGGGCTAGTCTAGAGATCCTATTTTGCTGCCAGGAGTGACAGCCGCTGGTCCGAAGAGGTTGTGGTGTTACACGAATCCTCGTCATAAGCGCTTGTTTGGCGTCCGGGCCAGCCTGGATGCCCGCTGCTTTCCCCTATTCCTCTTGGCCGACCGTGGCGACGAGGGAGAGGATGCAGGTAGCAGCGAGCGAAATATGTGGCTAGGGCGCTCAGGGGAGTTTCGGTTTCCCCCTTTTGGTGGATTTCTCCCTGCTTCTCTGACTTTCTCCGTCCGCCTTCACCCACCCGTGGCAGGAATGTTGTGATGGAGTGCGGGTTGCTCAATATCGACGGAGTTAGCGAGGTTTCTTCCGTCGGGGATTACCGGAGCTTGAAAGCGACATCAGTGAGCTTCATTTTGACGGTTGTGTGCCGTCCGTTACAGCCGGTGAGATCCGGCATCATTTAAACCTTCATTGGAGGCCTTTTTTCGGGTCAGCGGCCGCGTCCAACGTCGACACTGAAGCAAGTGGTTTTGTCCCCGCAGCGGTGCTCGGAGGAGATGCAGCTGACCTTCGGCTCGGTAGTGGAGATAGGGAGGGACCTAATTTCAACTCAAAATTTTCAGCAGGGCCTTATCCACTTAAAATGGAGACCTATGTGTTTATTCTTCTTCTTCTTCTAAGGTCTTCTGTAATATTGTACACTTTCACTGTTTGTGATCAATCTAAAGCTTGGAGGCCCTTTAGGGCTCTTCTCGTTCATACCATATTTTTTATGACAAAATTCACGAAAATTTTCTGAACCAAATAGGCTCTTAAAAGGAAAGCGTTTTACAACCTTTTCCCATTTTCAAGATCTACCGGTCGAGGCTTGGGAAAGGCTCAAAAGGAACAATGTAGGGTTCTCTTGGTGCATCTCAATAGTGTTAACATCATTGTTGGTAAATTTGCCACGTTATAAGGGAGGTGGCTATTTAGCTCACGAGTGTATTTGCACCCATTGTAAGAAAACATATTTTAAAAATATCAAAAAATTAAAAAAAATGTTTACATATACATTCTAACATTTTATGTATGTTCATAATTTTTCATAATGAAATAACATTTTACTCCTGTGCAAAAAGCAAAAAATATCCTATAAATAGTTGTACTCACGTGATATTTTTTTGTTTTTATTATACATGACATATAAAATTTTCTTTTACTTGTGAACAAACATAAAATTTTTGAATGCATATGTAGATATTTTTTCAAAAAATTTAACATTTTAAAATATATTTTCTCATAATGGATGCAAATGCACCGTGAACCAAAAGAGATTTCTCCGTTATAAGGCCATACCGTATATGGTTGAGAAATTAAGAGCAAGAGCTTGTTTATTCTCTCCTTTTAAGACAACTTAAGATACTCTCGACATGCGTAAGATATATACATTAGTAGAAAATATGCCTCTAGTTCTGGTTTTGGATGGTCTCTAGTTTTGGTTCTGATACAAATCGGGATAAAAGGTTCTCCACGTGGCTGCGCGTAGTGCACTGGGCTGGAGGAAGGTCTTTTGTCGTGATAGCGTTTTCAGGCAATCGGCTGTCGCGGCAGGAGATGGGTTTTAGGTTTTTGTATTTTTTGTGTTTAATTATTTTTTATTTTGTGTTTTTATTTCAAAGAAGTTTCCGTACACATATTCTACGCTACTATAAATTTTACACGTTGATGCATTATAATATAATTTCTCTCACGAGTATACATACATATATACAACTTGGTATATGAGTCCCAACCAAACTCGTCTATTTGATTATATGAAGATCACTACATTACATGAATGCTTTATTTTCTATATATATTATATTCTACATTTGGGTGTATCACCTCCTCAAGCAAAAATTCTGACAATTCCTCTTGAATTACTAGTAGGTGTTCCCGTG
This sequence comes from Avena sativa, assembly GCA_916181665.1. Taxonomy (NCBI): domain Eukaryota; kingdom Viridiplantae; phylum Streptophyta; class Magnoliopsida; order Poales; family Poaceae; genus Avena; species Avena sativa. The sequence goes on along the minus strand of OV702283.1, from coordinate 144,396,356 downwards.
ATAGGAGCTTATTTCGCATCGCATCCAACTATATATAAAGAAAGAGATTATTATGAATTAAACTCAACACAAATTATGGTATAAAATAAATTATAAATACATTGTTTACGTACTCGTATAAAGTCCATGCCATGCTCAGTACACCCGCGAATTAACTCACAGACATAGTATCCACATAAATTAGTTCCATGTGATTGTCTCGCGCACTTTTCGTGAATAGAATTTAATCAAATAATAATCAAGCATGATAATTATATTAAAACTATAATTAAAGAGATGTACAGGTCTAGCTCTCGTAATACTTATCGCAACCGAATTAAAAGTCACCTCCTTACGCCATTCACCCTTAACCTCGTCCTTGAACCGTTTACAAACCCTGTCCGATAAAAAAGAAATGAATAGATGAGTTATTAATTACTTGACATCTCAGAGAATGAATGAAAAAGACCGATATAGTGCGATAATGATTTAAATTACTTCTAGAGCATATTAATCATGTCGCGGTACTCTTCCATGCTTTTATTTAATGAGTCTGAGATTTCAACTCTTGCACGGTCAACGTCAATATTTAGCAGAATTCAGTAAAAACTGCGCATGTTTATATACATGGATAAATCATCAATTACACTTAACATCAAGTAAGCAAAAGTGAATATGTACGAGACAGTTTAGCTCTCACCCGTAGTTATAAGAAATTAGTATTTTCTTGGTGAAATTTTGCTCCTTTAAAAATATTAGCACATTAAGCTCCGTTTCCTCGGGCTTCGTCCTTACTGTATATTGATTAACTCGATTTGGGTCAATGAACCCAACATAGTATATTCTCTTTCTACTATATTTTAGAAACTTCATTCTGCATAATAGCATATAAAAGGATATAGTGAGGATAATTATAGACAATGAATTAAACGAGATGAGTTAGAGACTTAATTACAGAAATAAATTAATCACTTACATACAGTACCAACTGATGAGGGACTTGTCGAGGGCTTCTTGGTTGAATAACTGAAAGAATTCACAAAGTTCAATAGAGATCTCGTCTTTACAGAAGTATTGCTCCTCTCCAACCTTCACTAGGAGAAATTGTCACTCTTTCTTTGTGACTTTCAAGTACCACTCATGCAAATTTCGCATTTGTGTTGGCAGATGCCGGAGTATTTCACCGGTGACCAGAGGCTCCCTGTAGGCAAATTTTCGTGCTACATCTGCCTTGGAGATTTATGGTCCGCCTAGAAATTCTTTAAGACTCATATTACATTCCCTGGCTAATCGCTTAGCATCTTCCATATTTATTTGCTCTTCGGGCCTAGGTAATACTCTGAGCGGGGGGATCAATTGTTTTGCCTATTTTCCAAGCTAGGGAACGTCTCTTCTACCATTTGCACTACCGCTGCTTGATTTCTTCTCTTTCACTTTCTCCGTCAGACAGCATGTATAGTTATCGTTCTTATTTAAGTCACATTGGGATGGTTGCGCAAGAAATTCCTGAAAGTGCTTATTGACTTTCGGATCAATTGGCATTGTTGGCTTGGGTTGTTTTGGTGTAAAATGGGCCTTCACTTCGGCATCTATGATCACCCTATTTTCCTCAATAGTCCGGTGGTAAGCTAACTTGGGAGGAGCTGCCGGTACTCTTGGGAGGGGTTGTTGTCGTTTTCCGCTTCGGTTATCCATCCACAAAGTGGTAGTATTCTTCTGCTTTCAGCCCTTTGAGTTAGTGGGCGGAGGCGCCAGAGATCGAGATGGACTAGCGATGCGGTCCCTCTCGGGGAGGGTTGGACTATTGCTTCTCGGAGGAGACGAGGACCTTTGAGATGATGGATTGCTTCTCAGAGGAGATTGTGGCCTTAGAGGTGATGTATTGCTTCTCGGAGGAGAAGATGGCCTTGGATCCGAGCCTGGAAACAGAATGAGCTCCTTTTCCATAGAACGAAGCCACACATGACTTCTCCCAGTGTCGTCTCCTCTTCACCTACAGGGATGTCAAGATCCAGTGACAGAAATGCTGGTAGAACTTCATCTACATCGAGATGAGCATAGCCAGCTGGAATCTGACATCCATGGTAGGTCACTCCAGGTGTAGAAGGTAAAACAAATACGAGCGCCACCTTTATGGATATGTTCTTCAGTTCAACATGTAGCTCACAACTTGTCTTCTCCTTGATTGCATCCAAGGGGTAGCCATCCATCGTTGCACCGGTATCATCTATCACCGGTGCATTATTCTTGATCATCAGTGGAACATTAGCGTGGACCTCCATGGAAGCCACGCTACTTTTCCGCTGAGATGGGCCGATCGTACTGTCGAATGCAGGATCTTGTTGTCGGGTCAGTCCTCTAAGTTCATTAATATGATCCTGCTACCGCTCGAACATGGCTTAAAATTTATCGTTCTTTTTTCAAGCGACGCCAACCACTCTACCTCCTCCGCCTTCTACCAGTTCATTTTTCTTGATCGGCTTCTATAAGTGTTAATGTCCTGGGGAAACCCAATCTTCCATGGAAAAGATGGTCCAAAGCCTCGTGTTCGGCCGACCTTTTCAGGATTCTCGAGGGCCTTTGTCAGCTCATCGTTCTCACTCTCGGGAACGAACTTTCCCTCTTGAACCTCTTTTATCACTTTAATAAGTTCATTCTTAGGTGTAACAATTTCTTCCTTTGAAACAATTAATGTCCCCTGTTTCTAGGTCATATAATCCCCATGCCCAAGTAACCAATTTCTTGACCTCAAGGTCCAATGACTTGTAGCTGGAGTGCTCCCTTTAGCCTGCATGTCGGCCTTAGTTTTATCCCACTTAGGCATGACACTCCTGTAGCCACCTGTCCCCAGATTATGGTGATATTTCTTTTTGAAAGCATTTAACTGATTCTTTGCTGACCTTGCCTTAGCATCTTCTGATTCCTTGTACATCACAAATGCGGCCCAGTTATCCCGCTGCTTCTCTAGTGCGCTAGTGAATTCTGGAGTCAGCGACTTCTTGACATACTTTTGGTGTAATCTTTTCTTACAGTCCTTGAATTATGTGCTGTGTGCCCATATTCTTAAGAGCCCACTCCTTGACCGTCAACCTCATTGCCTTTATGATCTCATCAGTCGACAAGACTGGTAGGGTGAAATATGTCATAAGAAAATTCCAAAGACAATCTTTGGCTCTATCGTTGACACAACTAGCTCTAACTTGATCCATTTTTCCTGGCTTATTCCAATCCTGAGTGGTGATCGGGATGGTGTCCCTAACAATCACTCCGCATTGATTTACAAATGCAGATGCGCTCTCTTTGGGCTCCAACGGTTGGCCCAGCGGCAAGACTAGGTCAATTGTGAAATGCGAACCATTGACCAACTTTCTTGTCGGGCCTCGTTTCCTTACAGAATATTGACCTGATGCAGAGGCCTAAGAGAAGAAACAGTTATATATATATATATATATATATATATATATATACGAATCAATTAATGCATCTACTAGTGATCAACAGAGGCTTTATATACCTCGCCAGACTTTGTTAAGGCGTATCCACCATCGTCTTCACCGTCCTCTCCACACTCATCTCCAGCCAAGTTAAAATATTGGGAGCCATCATCTCTACCATCGTCTGCTCCATCTTAAATGTAACCTCCAGTACCCTCATCTATTCATGTCCAACATGCGCTGTTCATCTTCTCTGCCGTCCATTGCTTAACTAATACAAAAGAAATATAAACTAATTTTGCATTAAAATAAAAGAATATTACAATTGCGACAACGACCCTAAAACCCTAAACCACATTTATATTTATATTTCTGTTAATGCAACAATAGAAGAAAGATAAAATAATTTAGCTTAATAGAAGAAATATAAAAATACTATTGAAACAATAATACATCTCGAATAATCCAATTAATACAACAATAATATTAGATAATATCACTAATACATCTCGCTCAATCAAACTGGACGTCGACTCCTGGTTCCTGAGGCACGGGAGATAAACACCCAAAGATAACGAACCATCACAGGAGCATAGCTCGGGTGAGATCCCTGAAAAAATGCTAGGCATTGGAGAATCTGATGTCCAATGCAACCATATAGCGACGGACGAGCTTGTCCTCCTCCCTGATGTGACCCTGTACCAACTCCTCGGGGGCCGGCTCCCTCTGCATCGATAGAGGACCATGCAACAGCCACCAAAGAAGCTCCAGGTCAACGACGAGAGCCGGATTCCTCACCAACATAACACTAATTATTATCCCTAAACTTAAACTAAACTAAACACTAACTAAAATATCTAAATTAAATTAAACCCACTATTCAAAAAATAGGCCGAATCAACGATTACTAGCCGATTAATCACTACTAGGGACCTGACCATGTCGATTACCATTAATCCTTTGTGTTAATTGTTTAGTCCGATTAATAGGTCTGACACTCCGATTACTAGGTATGTTCCCGATTAACCACTACACTTGGTCAAAAAAGTTGCAAAATTATCAACACATATCGCCCATCCATTCTAGCCCGCCCTAATGAAGTAGGTTTTGTGAAGCTCCCGTTCGATCCCTGCCTCCAGGAGCTTGATTTCAGCCATCAACAACTAGTTCCTTGTCGTTGTTGACCAGTTCCTCGTAGTTGCCGACCAGACCTCAGATACAAGAGCTCGGGAGCCTTGAGGATCTCATCCGGGAGCTTAAGGCTGAGGATTATACGTGTTTGAGGTGCTAATTTTTGTAGGCTGCACCGATTAATAGCCGACCGATTAAATCAGTTAATCGTCTGAATTTCGATTAATCGCTACTCCCAAGCCAACCGAGCAGCTAACGATTTCCGATTTCCTTAACACTGATTAAACCTGAACCTAAACTAAACACTAAATGGGATACATTGCGAGAGATCACCTGCGGGGGCAGCGTGGCCTGGAAACTACGGGGGCGGCACGGGGCGGCGGCGCTCGTCCTCAGCACGTGTGCGGCTCGACGACGCGACGACTTCTCTTGCCCGGGCGCAGGCGGCAGCGACGAGAGGAAGATGAAGAATGCGTGCTCCGGGTGGTGGCTCGTACCGGGGTGAGTGGGTGGGTATTTATACCTGCCCACCTTTAGCCCCGATTTGAGCTACAAACCCCTTTAGTCCCGATTTGTAGCTCAAACTGGGGCTAAAGGTGTTTTCAGCCATCGCGTTTCGCGCGCGAGCCGCACCCCTTTAGTCCTGGTTTGAGCCACAAACTGGGACTAAAGGTTCTTTTTGGAAATATTTTTGAGAATCAATAATAATAATTAAGAAAAATATGTATTATATATCAAAATTTTCAGAAAAATAAGATCTATAATTTAAATCTATTATCTCATTCTGTTATACAACTAATATTTTTTGCACATTTTCAATTTAAAATGCAATAACTAATATTTTTTTGCATATTTTCAATTAAAATATTAACCATTTTGCCATTTTAAATTAAAATGCATTAAATCATATCTTTTGCATACTTTCGAATCTGATAAAACTTTTAACATAAAAAGTGTTTTAATTTGATTGACTAATCCAAAACCAATTTCTGTTTTCTTAAATAGTTAGTCTAACTATCAAAACTAGTAACCGGTACTAAAGATATTTCGGAAGCCTTTAATCCCGGGTGAAGCCATTAACCGGGACTAAAGATATTTCCCGCCATTCTCAGAGCCGTCAAGCCACGCGCCATGTTTTACCGCCATTTCCCTCCGCTTACCGCCATGTTTTCCCGCCATTTCCCTCCATATCTAGGCCAACCACTACTGTCTACGCACTTCTATTCTTGTAGACAGTTGTTGGCCTCCAAGTGCACAGGTTTGTAGAATAGCAGCAAGTTTCCCTTAAGTGGATTACCCAAGGTTTATCGAACTCAGGGAGGAAATGGTCAAAGGTATTCCCTCTCAAGCAATCCTGCAATCAAGATACAAGAAGTCTCTTGTGTCCCCAACACACCCAATACACTTGTCAGGTGTATAGGTGCACTAGTTCGGCGAAAAGATAGTGAAATACAAGTGATAATGGTGCCAGAAAATAGCTTGAGGGTGAGGTAAAGAATAAAGCAAGCAAACATGCAACATATCTAGATGCAAACGGTGTTTCAATGTTTAGAAACAAGGCCCAGGGATCATACTTTCACTAGTGAACACTCTCTCATATAAATATCCTCTCCTCATGATACTACTCTTAACTACTCTCCGGTTGGACACTCTAATCATCGGTAGGGCTATAACAGTACTCCTCAAAGTCCGCCTTCCCCAATCTAGATAACCCCACACTGTCACCTTGGGCGCTATATGGTTCCAACAAACACCACAATTTCATAGAGACATCCAACTCCAAGTATAACTCATAACAATTATTCAATCTAGCCAAAATGCCACACACGGTATGCATGCTGTCACTTTCACACACGTGGGGAAAATCATAGATCTATTAAAGCACAAAGAGTATTTATGTATAATCAAACCTAATGGCGTGCACATTGTCTTTCACACACATGGGGAGAGCAGAGATCAAATGAAGCACTTGAGTAGCAAGGTATATATACTTGATTACAAAGATCATGATCACAATATGACCATGCATAGAGAGAGAGAGATAAACACATAGCTACCAGTAGAGCCCTTAGCCTCGAGGAAGAACTACTCCCTCCCCATCATGGGAATCAGCAACAGTGATGATGGTGGCGATGGATATCGATGGAGATGGCTCCGGGGGCACTTCCCCATCCCGGCAGGGTGCCGAAACAGAGACTTTCTGTCCCCCAAATCTCCCTTTCGGTGGTGGCGCTATGGAGGTTTTTCTGGAAGTATGATGGATTCTTTAGGGTTTCTGCATCGGGGGATTCTTATAGGCGGAGAGGCGAGGCTGGGAGGCGGCCAGAGGGGCCACACCCTGCCCAGGCATGGGTCTACCCTAGCCCGTGCCTGGGGGGGTGTGGTGGCCCTCTGGCACCTCTCCGTCTCCCCTTCTGGCTTCATGACACCCACGGTAAAATATTGACTTTGGCTTTTGTCCCGTCCAATTCCGAGAATATTGATTTTCTGCCTTTCTGGAACCAAAAACAGAAGAAAACAGGCAACTGGCACTGTGGCAACTTGTTAATAGGTTAGTTCCAGAAAAGATATAAAAACACCTCAAAGTGTGGACAAAGCAAAGCAAAGTAGATACTAAACAAGCATGGAGCATCAAAAATTATAGATACGTTTCCGACGTATCAAGCATCCCCAAGCTTAACTCCTGCTCGTCCTCGAGTAGGTAAGTGATAATACAATAATTTTTGAGGTGACATGCACCGTCAAAACCAAGATCAAACCATTTGCAAGCATTGAAAGTTGGGATCAAAGAACTCTAAACATGAGCATAAAAGATGGAGTTCTAACAGTAAGACAAAGTAACTATGCATGCAACATGAAAGGCTACAAACAAAGATCATGAATAACATGCATTGAAAAACGTTTGTTTGTTTCACATATGGAAAACATAGCATAGTGGCATTCAGCTTGTCCCTCATAGAGTAGCAAATAGATGCATAGGACACCTTCAAAGTTCACAAGGGTGACTAGAAACAAATAGCACAAGAACAAGTAATGTCACAATATGCATCAATCAATAAGTTTTGGGACACTGCACAAATAATGACAACTATGCTCTCTTAATGGTGCCTAAAGGTAGAAAGTGGAGACTCAAATAATGGTGGAAGAAAGGCCTTTCATAAAGGAAGCAGGGATTTCAAGTTTCAAAAAGAGCTTCCAAAAGATTATGGTACTTACTAGCTTTGAGCCCTCATTGCACCTATCATAGGCATCTTGAGATGATTAAGGTTAAAGTGCACAAAGATGGAGTATATGCTTGACGAAATATAAGTTGGCAATCTCATGTCCCTTGAATATGAGGGCCACTCCTCATGCTACTCAATTTTGGTCACCGGTAAGTTCTTGTCATTGTAAGTATTTGCGTATCATAGAGAACCGCCAACGGGGTACCCCTTGCACATGGTACAGGAGCTTTCCCATAACCAAAATGACAAGGCAAGCAGACAATGAGCATCTCAGCAATCTTTTTATTTACTATGTGCATAGCTTTTTATTGAGGATGCTTCATAGATAGCTCACTATGGTGATGCTGCAAGTTTCCACCATGATTAGGCATGGCTTAGGCTAGAGGCCCACGCGTTTCTCTAACACAAAATACAGACTCCATGGACTTACAAGTTCCCTCTTTATTTCTCACCATTGACATCCATAGACAAAAGAGCACGATATCAACTGAGTACAAAGTACATGTGCAATATTGAAAACGTTCCCCGTGACAGCACGGTTCTGCTAATTCCAACGTATAGATGCAAGCATATACAACTTCGATGGCACAATGGTCCAAGTATATTAGAGGAAAAGAAATAAGGTGTGCCATGAAGTTCGTGAGAGCTTTACTAACTAGTTTTCTCATAACAAAATACTTTTTAATTTGAAAGGTAGATGAAACTTGAGAATTCGCTTGGAATAGCAAAAGTGTTACTAGGTAGATATGGTGGACACAAATGGCAAAGGTTTTGGTTTCAAAGGGATTGGAAACATGATAAGTATGCCTTCTCAAAACAGGTTTTTGGCTAGCAAGGCTGGGTAGCAAGCAACAAAGTTGAAAGGAACAAGAAAACATACAAGTAATAAAGGCAAACATGCAATCTTCCTTGAAGACACAAAAGATCTTAAATAAAGAATACTAAGCTTATGAGCCAACAAGAAAGAAAACAAATGATACAAAATACATGCAACCTTTTTCTCTTTTCTTTCTCTTTCAAACTTCAAAAAGTATTGCTACTGACCAAAACTCGGTTTGCCAAAACCAATTTAGATCCACTTGATGCTCCCAAAGTGATGCCAATACTGATCAACAAGATCCATCATATAATAGAGATTGCAAACTAAAATAAGAAGTGCAAAAAGTAAAAGATGAGACTTCTCATTAATATTCCAATAAAGGCACTCACACCAAGGGATACATAGATAATCAACTAAAGGAGAGATACTTCCACATGCAAACCAACCTATAAGATAACCTCTCTACCAAATATATGAATCCACTAAAAAGGTAAAAGATAAAAGATAATGGTGGTGATACCGCGACACTCCCCCAAGCTTGGAACAAGCCAAGGGGATGCCAAACCTGATGACGAATTATTCGTTCGGTGGTGGTGGTGCTCTCTTGTCATCACCAAACTTCCAAGGCAAAGGTTCCCCATCCAAAAAGGATGTCCTTGTCTCCGCAATCCTGAAACTAGCAGCAGAGCTTATGCGAGCAAATCTATCCTCATACTCACAGTTTTGATTTTGAATGTCGTAGAGCCATGCTTGTAATTGGTTGGTGGTCTGACAGAGTGAGATGATTTCTTATCGGAGTTCATCCACCTCTTCCTCGTGCTTGGTGATGAGTTCTGAACTTATCTTGTGAATAACATCCACTTCGCGTTCTGCCATCTTGTACCTGAAAACCTCCTGCTCCAATGCTTCCATCCTGTCTTCCAGACTTCCTTCTCCCTTGGGTACTTGAACTTCTCTCATCTGTATCTTCCCATCTTTGAGGATAAGATCCTTGGGATGGATCTTCAACTCATACATGTATGGGTTGAGGAGATCCGCAGAGGAATCCTCCATGGGTGATCCAGAGGAAGACATTGTAGCTCCAAAACTGAGAAATTTGCCTGACAGAAACAGATTGAAACAAAAACACGACGAGAACACGATGCACGAACCTGGGGGGGGTTATATATTATGAAGTTTCAATGCATAAGGAAGGTTTTGACATGGAAATGAGGCGGAGACGGAGTTCGAGTGTGGCACACCCCCCTCAGGCGCGGCCAGGCTGGGCCCGCTCCTAGGGTGGGTTTGTCCACCCCAGGCTCCGTTTCCTCTTTAGTTCCGTCTCGTAGCTTTCCTTATGTATTAAAAACGTCAAAAAATATAAAAATATTGGGGTTTCACGAACCTTCTGTTTTCACCACTTTTACCTAATCAATGACGAACTTTGCAGACTCTAGTGTTTGGCTTTTGATAAATTCTTCTGGAGTCACCATTCGAATAATATCCACATCTTCATTATAAGATTCTCCAGAAATATAATGTTTTAGTCTTTGCCCATTAACCACCTATGTTGTGTCATCCTTCAAAGAAGAAATTTTGATGGCACTTGAACGGTATACTTCCTTGATAACAAAAGGTCCTTTACATTTTGAGAGTAGTTTCCCTGCAAAAAATCTGAGACGAGATCTATACAAAAGAACTTTCTCACCAACATGGAACTCCCTTTTGAGAGTTCTCCTATCATGCCATCTTTTTACTTTTTCCTTAAAAAGCCTAGCATTTTCATAAGCTTCACCTCTCCACTCATATAGATTACTTATGTCGAGCAGTCTTTTCTCACCTGCAAGTCTAAAATCCCTATTCAATTATTTCACTGCCCAGTAAGCTTTGTGTTCTAATTCTAAAGGCAAGTGACAAGCTTTCCCATAGACCATTTTGTAAGGAGACATCCCCATAGGATTTTTATAAGCAGTTCTGTAAGCCCACAAAGCGTCATTCAACTTTTTAGCCCAATTTTTTTGAGATCTATTGACAGTCTTCTGCAAGATAGATTTAATTTCCCTATTGGAAAGTTCTACTTGCCCACTGGTTTGGGGGTGATAAGCTGAAGCAATTCTATGGTTTACATCGTACTTAGCGAGAGTTTTTCCAAAACTCCCATGAATAAAATGAGATCCTCCATCAGTCATGAGATATCTAGGCACACCGAACCTAGGAAAAATAACATCCTTAAGCATTTCCAAAGAGGTCTTACCATCAGCACTATTTGTGGGTATGGCTTCTACCCACTTTATAACATAGTCTACAACAACAAGAATATGAGTGTACCCTTTTAAAGGGGGAAAAAGGACCCATAAAGTCAAATCCCCAACAATCAAAAGGTTAGATAACAAGAGAATAATTCATAGGTATTTCATTGCGTCTAGAAATGTTACCTACTCGTTGACATTCATCACATGATAAGACAAACTTCCTTGCATCTTTGAAAATGGTAGGCCAATAAAATCCAGATTGTAAAACCTTTTGTGCAGTCCTATCCCCTACATGATGCCCTCCAAAAGCACTGCCATGACATTTTCTCACCACAAGAAATGTGTTGATTTGTGACGTTCTCATAGTGACTGGAAATCAAATCGTCATAGATCTATGAAGATTTTTTCCAAGATCGTCATGGGCTCATTGGGGAGGTCAAAACCCTGTAAATTTACGATGTTTTGTTCCAAATCGTCATAATTTCATCAGATAAAATCGTTATAACCTGTCTTTGGCCTTATTTTGTGCGACTACGATGTTTCTAGATCGTCATATAGGCATTAAGTTGCGACGGAACAGCCTGAGGCAGCAGCCAGCTCATCTATTTTGCCTATGTGTCAACATGTGGGACCTGCTCCATTTTTTTATGAGCTGCCCAATTTATTTTATACACCGAATTGCCTATTCTGGCCCAATGGACGGCCGATTCTCAGCCAATGGCCCATGCCGGCCCAATACACCGAATGGCCATTTTTTGATTAAAATGGCAAAAAATGTGGAGCTGCGGGGACTCGAACCCACGACCGACGCTCCTTTTCAGCTCATCGTACCGCTAGGCTAGTCAAGTGATGTTGATTTGTATGGAAGAGTATATCTATATGAAACAAAACAATACGATCCACCTTATCTAACATTCACGCACAGTGGAGGGGACTTGGACAAATTCAGCGCTGAGACAGAGAGGGCTCAACCGACGGAGGGGGAGGGGCCGGTGGTGACCGATGGAGGGGGTGGGTCTGGCGGTGAACGACAGAGGGGGTGGGCCTTGCGGTGACCGACGGAGGGGGAGGGGCGGCAGTGACCGATGGAGGAGGAGGGGGAGGGGGCGGCGGTGACCGACAGAGGGGGAGGGGCTGCGGTGACCCATCCCGCCAGCGGTGACCGGCGGAGGGGGCGGGGGCGGCGGTGACCGACGGAGGGGGCTGGGGCATCTGCATCGGTGGCCATGGTAGGATCTATGCTTAAGAATAAAGCAACTACTATTTAGCAAAGTCTATTTTTTTAGTTGGCAGCAAATTCATCTTAGTGTGCCATCATATTTCTTAGTAGCAAATTCATCTTAGTTGGCAGCAAATTCAGTAAATTCAGCTATTCATATTTCTTAGCAGCACTATATTTTTAATTAATCTTAGTGTGCCATCATATAGGTTTGGCCCATATCTCTGTGTGTCCAAGATTTGTCTAGATGCTAACATATCTGTGTGTATACAAGATTGTCCAAATGCTAACATTTTAGCAGCACTATATTTGTAATTAATCTTGGTAGCTACTTTTGGTTTGTACACTTCGGTTGAACATTGAATGCTAACATTTTTCGGTCTTTCGCATGCAGATGGACATAGGCTGGATTACACGATGAGTTAGAAGGCTTTCCACTGAGCATCTAAGGGGAGTGGACGAGTTTATGCGATTTGTTCGCAGAAGTGCTGCTGAGGATGCTCTAGTTCTTTGCCCATGCCCTAGCTGTATGAATCATGTTTAGCAAACTCTAGAAGATGTCGAGTCTCATATGCTGATGCGCGGGATGTCAAGCACGTATGATAGGTGGATCCATCATGGAGAGCCTTTACGCACAGAACCTCGAGTTGAACCTGAACCTAATGAAGAGGCACACCATGCTGGTGAAGGCGATGATTTTATAGAAGATGATATTCCACAAAAGGATGATGATTTTGAGGAGGAGGAGGATGGGTATGAGGATGACAGAATTCCTGATTTGTTTAAGGATCTGTACAAGTCAGAACTGCAAGGTGATGGACAGAGGACAATCTATGCCGAGCTGATAGAGGATGCAAAGCGCGCAGCTAGTGATGGTGGGACATTGTCCAGATTTTCCTTCACCGTGAAGCTACTCCACGTCAAGTACTTCTACCGGATAAGCAATGTTGCCTTCAACGCAATACTCCATATCTTGACCATCCAATACCCTAAAAGCTCAATTCCCAAAACTTATGATGAAGCATTGAGTATAATTGGCAGATTGGGGCTTGGTTATGAATCAATCCATGTCTACCCAAACAATTGTATCTTGTTTCGGAACACGTATGCCAAGCATGACAAATGCCCAAAGTGTGATGCCTCTAGGTGGAAAGATGCATATGGGAGGAGACAGATACCGGAGAAGGTGTTGAGGTACTTTCCTTTGATTCCAAGGTTACAAAGGATGTTCATTTCGAAGCAACAGTCGGAGGATGTACAATGGCACAAGCTAAAGCGGCAACCGTGGATGATGAACTTAGCCATCCAGCTGACGGAAAGGCATGGAAAGATTTTGACGATAAACATAAAGAGTTTGCCACCGATGCGAGGAACATCAGACTCGGCCTTGCCACAGATGGCTTTAATCCATTTGGAATGAGCTCGAAATATAGCATGTTCATGCCGTATAATCTTCCACCATGGGCATGTATGGAGCAGTCAAACTTCATGATGGTTTTGTTGATCCCGGGTCCAAAATCTCTAGGAAAGGATTTTGATGTCTTTATGGAGCCCCTGGTAGAAGATCTGCTCAAGCTCTACGAGGGTGTCCATACCTATGATGCCCTTAGTCTTGAAAAGTTCGATATCCGTGTTGCGGTAATATGGTGTATCCATGATTTCCCAGCGTTGCACACTTTGTCGGGGAGGCTCACGTCTAGTTATCAAGCATGCATGCGTTGTGACAAGGATCCGTGCTCGGAAAAAATAAATAACAAGATATGTTGGACCGGGGCCCGCCGTTTTCTTCCTCGCCACCATCCTTGGCAAAAAAGCAAGGATTTCAATGGAAAAACTGAAACCCGTGACCAGCCGGCGGAGTTCACTAAAGAAGAGCTCGAGCAACAGCTTCACAATGTGAAAGATGTGAGACTTGGAAAACATCAAAAGAAAAGGAAGCGTGAGGATGGTCAATGTTGGGACCGGAGGGCTATTTTGTGGGACCTCCCTTACTGGGCAGATCTCAAGTTGAGGCACAACCTTGATGTAATGCATATCGAGAAAAACATATGTGATAATCTTCTTGGCACATTTATGAACATCGACGGGAACTCAAAGGATACAGTTAACTCTAGGCTTGATTTGGAAGACATTGGCATAAGAGAAGATTTGCATCTGCAACCTGTTGAAGGTGGACAGACGTTTGAGATGCCAGAAGCATGGTATACAATGAGTAAAGAAGAAAAGCTTGCATTCTGTGAATTTATAAGAGCGGTGAGATTTCCAAATGGGTATGCCGCTAACCTAGCAAAATGCGTGTCTCCTGATGGATGCAAGCTCCAAGGACTAAAAACTCATGATTGTCACATCCTCCTCCAAAGGATTTTACCGGCTGGACTCCGTGGAATTTTGGATAAAGAAATATATGAAGCTGTTGCTGAGCTGGGGAATTTCTTCAAAGAGTTGTGCTCCAAAACACTCAAGATATCTATTCTTGAAAGACTCCAAAAAGAAATCTTAGTTATCCTTTGCAAGCTTGAAAAAATCTTTCCTACGGCCTTCTTCACGGTGATGGTTCATTTGACCGTGCATTTACCCAAAGAGACAATGCTTAGAGGCCCCGTACAATATGGTTGGATGTACCCTGTCGAAAGAAGGATGCTTACATTTAAGCGTTATGTGTGAAACACCGCCAGGCCTGAAGGGTCGATTGCCGAGGCATATGTTGTTGATGAGTGCCTTACATTTTGCTCGAGGTACTTTGACAATGTGGAAACAAGATTTAATCGGCCGGGCAGAAATAGAGAGCAGGATGATTCGCACATTGGTGATGTCTCGGTTTTCAACCATGGTGTGAACCTTCTTGGAGGGTCAGAGTACTTGGAGGCTGGTGATGACTATGAAAAAATGCAATGGTATGTGCTAAGGAGTTGCCCTGAGGTTCTACCATATATAGAGTATGTCATCTCTTGTGCATGCACCCTTATCTTTTTTCTTTAGTTGGAAGGAACCCATTTGCAAGCCTGATGATTTAATTAACTTAACGTTTTTGTTGGAATTGTAGGTTGTGCAAAGAAGAGCTAAATAAGAAAAATTGCGGCATCAATATTGATAGATGGCTTGGGAAGGGGTTTGCTAAATGGTTTAAGAATCATGTGAGATCTTTAGTCTTGGAATCAATTGCCACATGATTAGTTTTTGTTTTTGTTATTAATCCTGGTTTATTTGTGCAGATCTTTAGTCTTGGAATCAATAATGTCAGTGTTGATCTTTTTTGCTTTGGCATGTGATCCGGATAGGCGAGTGAGGTTGTATTCAGCATGCATTGTTGACGGTGTCTGCTACCACATTGTTGACCGCGAGAAAAATAGAAACACACAGAACATTGGAATAGTTGCTGAGGGAGACCATGATGGTGAAGACATGGACTTGGTCAGCTCAAAAGCATCATAAGGCTCCAGTACAACTCCAGCAGAGGCGTCCATCGATCGGTCCTCTTGTTCCGTTGTGATTGGTTTGATCTTGGTGGCAGAAAGAAGACATGGATCCGAGATGACGGACACTTTTTTTACCATTTTAGCTTTTGGCTCCTTGGTGTTTGATAGCTGCATAGTGCATATATAAACTTTTAGTGTGTGTTTCTTCCTTGCAAGATTCCTCAGGGACAACACTTGTGTGCGTTTCAAAGCAACCTTGTTGCCATACACACAACGCTTACCAAAACTGGTACAAACCTTTGTCTTGGGACCTACATGCAAGGAAAAGCCACATTTTCAAAATCAACAATGCAAACAATATAAGTAAAAGATGAAGTAAAGGAGCAATGCAAACAGCCCGATGAAGTAAAGGAGTTTTACCTCGACGCATGACAATCTTGTTGGCAACGACGGCTGTCACAGCAGCAGCTTCCGCATCAGCTTTCTTAGCGCGCCGCTTAGCCTTAGCTTTCTTAGCAGCAGCTCTCTTAGCAGCAGCCTCTGCAGCAATGGCAGCTTCATCATCCGAGGAAATCTCGATGGCCCCAGGATAGTCCATGGTCAACTACCAAGAAAATCATGACAACAATGTTAACATCTACTTAAATTCAACCATACCACATCACATTGAGAAATGAATGGAATGAACCAAACTCATCCATACAACATCAGTGAGAAAGTAGATTATAAACATGACCCTCCTACACAGATTAGTTTGACAAAGCATAGAATTTTTTCACTTTTAGTTTGACAAAGCATCTACAACTAGTGGAAGCTACTGAAATAAAAGCAAGATATAAGAAAAGAAGAGAACATGTACAACACAGAGAAGCAAGATATAACTACAGTATGATACACACAGAGCACATGTACCATACAACATCAGAGCACACAAATATAACTACAGATATAACATCAGAGCACATGTAACTACAGATATAACATCAGAGCACATGTAACTATAGATATAACATCAGAGCACATGTAACTACAGATATAACATCAGAGCACACAGATATACCATACACACAGATAACATTTATTCAGTATGAGCACATGTACAACTGCTACGGTTCAGAAAAAATCAGTATGAGCACATGTACAACTGCTAGGGTTCAGAAAAATTCAGATTGGGATGCACATACACACAAAGCACATGTATGGGCGCTATGTCCAGAACTAGGGTTCAGAAAAATTCACCCTCCCTTGTATATGCAATAAATTTCAAGAAATTTGTGTTACGGACTTACACTAGTATGAATAAGGAACTAGTCTCAGATTGATATCAACAAATAGTTATATCAGGACAATATAATCACATGCATAGAAAAGATGCCTAGCCCACTAGTTCTGTCTGGTAACAGGTGCTACGACATTTTGTCTGGTAAGTAAAATATCTGCAGTTCTAGTTTTGTTAGTATAACATAACAATGCACAACCCACTACACTGAAATCCAAGTGTTCGTCCGCTTGGGTAAGGTTTGATAGTCCTCTGCAAATCATATCATGGGGTAGTACGATGAACCCCCGAACTAATTACTGCTCAAAACCGCCAAGCCAATTCGTGCCACACATCTAAGCCGCATTTGCAAAATCCACCTAGGGTTCTAAGGCATAATAGTAAATATCCAAATCTCTCGCATTGGAACATTCAAATCGAGCGAACGAGCGAACTCGATTTAGTCGTTCTTCCCACAAGAACGACTGTTTGCACGACAGAATGACGCATACACAATAGATGGAGGAAAAAGGAGAGGGGAAAAGGGATTCAGGCGAGGAGGATCGGGCCAGGAGAAGAGGGCCATAGACGGGGCAGGAACGGGCGGGGAAGGGGCGGCCATTGGAGAGGGAGGTTAGGGGAGGTCAGACAGGGAAGGGATGAGCGGGGAGGGTCTTACTTGTGTGCCGCCGGGTGGAGGGAGGCAGATCGGCAGAGCTCCAGGCTGTCGGGGTCCAGATCGCCATCGGGTGCTCGAGGAGGAAGGCGAATGGCTCGAGGAGGGGATTATGAGAAAGGCGAATGGAGCGAAGAGGGGATTATGATGAAGGCGAATGGAGTAAGGAGTGGTAGGTAGCAGATTAAAAACATATTCTAAATAATAAAATAAGATTTTCATTTTCATTTATATATGTGTCATTTTGCAACATACTAGACCAAATTACTTGGATAGTGACCCAAATGGGGTATCTCGAACCTTTCTGTTTTCATTGTCTTTTGACCGGCATAGTTTGTGATAAAACGGTCCAATCACGACATAGTTTTGACCGGATGCGGCACGGATGCGGTGACGGGAACGATCAGTACTAGAAGCTAGAGGGAGAGCTGAGCAGGTCATCAACCCTCGAGCCCAAAGTTGTGTGTCCGTGTCCGCACGAAGAAGTTTTTCTTTTTCCGAGTGCAAAAAACAGGGCGTTTTGTGAAGCAACCACCGAGTGACAGTTTTAGAATGACGTCAACCCATTTCTAGGGGCTGAGACTCGCTAAAATTGCGTTGGATCTCTGAAGAAATAGCATATTGTGAGTCTAAAAATGATTTTTTCAAAAATTCATGGGCATCGGATCATGTACCTCTAGTTCAAATCGGACCCACTTCCTACCGATTCGGCAGGAATTTGTCTTTTTCACCAGGGGTGGATGGAAAGGTTTGAGAGACCCTAGTTGGGACATTTGTCCATTTAAGGTGGCCTATTATTTTTGAAAAATGGGATGGTAGAATTTTGAAACTTTTATTTGGTGGTTGCTTCACAAAACGGCCTGTTTTTTGCGCTCGGAAAATGGAAAATGGTTTTTCCTTGTGACGAAATGGAAAACTTCCTCCTACAACATTGTTCTCCATCCCATGATGCACATGTGTGCACAATACGGGAGCATTATCACAAACTATGCCCTGATTCTAACCATAACATTGGTCATTTGACCCGAAAGCCATGAAACCTCGAACATAATAGGTCATTTTGTGAAGGCTTTTTTGAGACATACTCAATTTACCAAGTTTGGTATTTTTCCTTACAACTATGTCACATAATAAGACACCACGCGAAGGGCTTGCGTTGATCGGACCATTTTTGTATTTTTATGCCCGTTTCAAACTATGGTCAAAACGACGGTCATGAAGGTTCTTAGCTAGGGGATGAGCCTTGATAAACTTGCGTTGGATCTCTAAAGAAATAGCATATTATGATTATAAAAATGATTTTTTTTCAAAAAAATCATGGGCATCGGATCATGTACCTGTAGTTCAAATCGGACCCACTTCCTACCAATTCGGCAGGAATTTGTCTTTTTCGCCAGGGGTGGACGGAAAGGTTTGAGAGACCCCGGTTGGGACATTTGTCCATTTAAGGTGGCCTATTATTTTTGAAAAATGGAATGGTAGCATTTTGAAACTTTTATTTGGTGGTTGCTTCACAAAACGGCCCGTTTTTTGCGCTCGGAAAATTGAAAATGGTTTTTCCGTGCGACGAAATGGAAAACTTCCTCCTGCAACATTGTTCGCCATCCCATGATGCACATGTGTGCACAATACGGGTGCATTAACATAAACTATGCCCTGATTCTAGCCATAACATTGGTCATTTGACCCGAAAGCCATGAAACCTCGAACATGATAGGTCATTTTGTGAAGGATTTTTTGAGACATACTCAATTTACCAAGTTTGGTGTTTTTCCTTATAACTATGTCACATAATGAGACACTACACGAAGGATTTGCGTAGATCAGACCGTTTTTGAATTTTTTATGCCCGTTTCAAACTATGGTCAAAACGACGGTAATGAAGGTTCTTAGCTAGGGAATGAGCCTTGATAAACTTGCGTTGGATCTCTGAAGAAATAGCATATTGTGAGTTTAAAAATGATTTTTTTCAAAAAATCATGGGCATCGGATCATGTACCTCTAGTTCAAATCGGACCCACTTCCTACCGATTCGGCAGGAATTTGTCTTTTTCGCCAGGGGTGGACAGAAAGGTTTGAGAGACCCTGGTTGGGACATTTGTCCATTTAAGGTGGCCTATTATTTTTGAAAAATGGGATGAGAATTTTGAAACTTTTATTTGGTGGTTGCTTCACAAAACGGCCCGTTTTTGCGCTCGGAAAATGGAAAATGGTTTTTCTGTGTGACGAAATGGAAAACTTCCTCCTGCAACATTGTTCTCCATCCCATGATGCACATGTGTGCATAATACGGGAGCATTATCACAAACTATGCCCTAATTCTAGCCATAACATTGGTCATTTGACCCCAAAGCCATGAAACCTCGAACATAATAGGTCATTTTGTGAAGGATTTTTTGAGACATACTCAATTTACCATGTTTGGTATTTTTCCTTGCGACTATGTCACGTAATAAGACACCATGCGAAGGATTTGCGTTGATCGGACCATTTTTGAATTTTTTATGCCCGTTTCAAACTATGGTCAAAACGACGGTCATGAAGGTTCTTAGCTAGGGGATGAGCCTTGATAAACTTGCGTTGGATCTCTAAAGAAATAGCATATTGTGAGTCTAAAAATGATTTTTTTGCAAAAAATCATGGGCATCGGATCATGTACCTGTAGTTCAAATCGGACCCACTTCCTACCGATTCGGCAGGAATTTGTCTTTTTCGCCAGGGGTGGACGGAAAGGTTTGAGAGACCCCGGTTGGGACATTTGTCCATTTAAGGTGGCCTATTATTTTTGAAAAATGGAATGATAGCATTTTGAAACTTTTATTTGGTGGTTGCTTCACAAAACGACCCGTTTTTTGCGCTCGGAAAATGGAAAATGGTTTTTTCGTGCGACGAAATGGAAAACTTCCTACTGCAACATTGTTCGCCATCCCATGATGCACATGTGTGCACAATACGGGTGCATTAACATAAACTATGCCCTGATTCTAGCCATAACATTGGTCATTTGACCCGAAAGCCATGAAACCTCGAACATGATAGGTCATTTTGTGAAGGATTATTTGAGACATACTCAATTTATCAAGTTTGGTATTTTTACTTACAACTATGTCACATAATAAGACACTACACTAAGGATTTGTGTTGATCAGACCGTTTTTGAATTTTTTATGCCCGTTTCAAACTATGGTCAAAACGACGGTCATGAAGGTTCTTAGCTAGGGAATGAGCCTTGATAAACTTGCGTTGGATCTCTGAAGAAATAACATATTGTGAGTCTAAAAATGATTTTTTCAAAAAATCATGGGCATCGGATCATGTACCTGTAGTTCAAATCGGACCCACTTCCTAACGATTCAGCAGGAATTTGTCTTTTTCGTCAGGGGTGGACGGAAAGGTTTGAGAGACCCCGGTTGGGACATTTCTCCATTTAAGGTGACCTATTATTTTTGAAAAATGGGATGGTAGCATTTTGAAATTTTTATTTGGTGGTTGCTTCACAAAATGACCCGTTTTTTGCGCTTGGAAAATGGTTTTTCCGTGCGACGAAATGGAAAACTTCCTCCTGCAACATTGTTCGCCATCCCATGATGCACATGTGTGCATAATAAAGGTGCATTATCACAAACTATGCCC
Organism: Avena sativa; assembly: GCA_916181665.1. NCBI lineage: Eukaryota > Viridiplantae > Streptophyta > Magnoliopsida > Poales > Poaceae > Avena > Avena sativa. Next base: position 144,375,335 of record OV702283.1, on the reverse strand, counting down.
TGATTCTAGCCATAACATTGGTCATTTGACTCAAAGCCATGAAACCTCGAACATGATAGGTCATTTTGTGAATGCTTTTTTGTGACATACTCAATTTACCATGTTTGGTATTTTTCCTTGCAACTATGTCGCATAATAAGACACCACGCGAAGGATTTGCGTTGATTGGAACGTTTTTGATTTTGTTATTCCCGTTTCAAACTATAATCAAAATGGCAGCCATGAAGGTTCTTAGCTAGGGGATGAGCCTTGATAAACTTGTGTTGGATCTCTGAAGAAATAGCATATTGTGAGTCTAAAAATGATTTTTTTAAATCATGGGCATCGGATCATGTACCTGTAGTTCAAATCGGACCCACTTCCTACCGATTCGGCAGGAATTTGTCTTTTTTGCCAGGGATGGACGGAATGGTTTGAGAGACCCCGGTTGGGACATTTGTCTATTTAAGGTGGCCTATTATTTTTGAAAAATGGGATGGTAGTGTTTTGAAACTTTTATTTGGTGGTTGCTTCACAAAATGGTCCGTTTTTTGCGCTCGGAAAATGGAAAATAGTTTTTCTGTGCGACGAAATGGAAAACTTCCTCCTGCAACATTGTTCGCCATCCCATGATGCACATGTGTGCACAATACAGGCGTATTATCACAAACTATTCCCTGATTCTAGCCATAACATTGGTCCTTTGACCCGAAAGCCATGAAAACCTTCGCGTGACGTCATTTTATGTGCACGGTCCAAACAATGTAAATCCTTCGCGTGATGTCATTTTATGTGACACAGTGTAAAAAAAACCTTTGCGTTGCGTTATTTTATGTGACATAGTATCGAGTGGGTAGAAATTTTTTTCAGCAAAATTATGTGTAATAAGAAATGCCATAACCCTTTAACCCCATATATCCCAAAATCCATTTACCCTAAACCCAAAAAATTCTGCCGCCCAAACCGATTTTTTTGCCTCTTCTGCCGCCAAAACCCAATTTTTTTTGCCTCTCCTGCCTAAGCCTCTCTCGCCCACAAATTTCGGCAATGAAAAAGAGAAAGACAAGGGAAATTCGGACAAACCCACCCCACCCCACCCATCCATCCCCACCTGACCCCGGTCTTCCCAGTCCCCACCCGACCCGGTCCTCTCCCCAGTCCCCACCCATCCATCCTCATCTCACACCTCCACTCCCCACGACACAAGAGGCGACGGCCCCGCGTCGCGCGCTCTCTCCCCCGACGGCCCCGCGCCACGCGCTCGCTCCCCCGACGGCCCCGCTCCGTGCGCTAGCTCCCACGACAGGCACGGGCTGGTAGCTACGACCGACGACGATGACGCTAGCGAAGGTGACATCCATAGAAGGGGAGCGGTCTTCCTCTTAGTTCGACAGTCAGGGGAGTTCTTTGCTCCTTCTACTACCGGCCGATTAGGGTTAGGGTTTCGTTCTCATGGCGTGTCTAGGGTTAGGGTTTGGATCTCATGGCGTGTCTAGGGTTAGGGTTTGGCTCTCCTGGCATGTCTAGGATTATATGCTAGGGCTTGCATTTAGCTCTTATGATTCACAACCAATTTCAGCTATGGTATGTGCTTGCGTTTTGCCCACTGTCTGTAGTTAGATGCAGAGCTTGTTGCTACACACTATCAGTAGTTGCTACTCTCATCAAATAAATCTTGGTTGTGAATATAAATCTGAATGTGTAGACTCACATCATGTGCTTGCCTTTTAATCTTATGTGCTGATTTATGATGCCACTAAATATAAATCTGGATGTGTAGACTCACACCATAGTAGTTATATTGCTGATTGAATATGTGCATGTTGTATGCATTGCAGTTGCTATTCATGTTTCAGGGAACCATGTGCTTGCCTTTTAATCTTATTCACCCTCATTTTTGCAATTTAGCTTTGCTTGCTTCCGTAATGCCATTTATGATGCCATTTATCTAACCACTTGTTCCCTGCAGGAAAGTGGCAAGTGATTTCTCAAGGTAAACAGAGCTCGACATCACCAACCTAGCAGCTTCAATCCAGCCACTTAGAGATAAGCAATGGCAAGGAAGAAAGAGCCTGCTGGTATGAAATGATCTCCTTGTGCTTAAGCTGCTAGTTTTCTAATGATTGTTTGCACATATGCTAAGTATAGAAATTTTCCTAGCTTGTGCTTATAATCTGGTAATTGAAAATGTACTAAGAGACTGCTGGTATGAAATGAGCTCCTTATGCTTATGCTGCTAGTTTTCTAATGATTGTTTGCACATATGCTAGGTATAGAAATTTTCTTAGCTTGTGATTATAATATGGTAATTGAAAATGTACTAAGAGCCTGTTGGTATGAAATGAGCTCCTTGTGCTTATGCTGCTAGTTTTCTAATTGGGTTAATCTACTAGTATTAAATGTAACTAAAACATGATTGGATTATTTAGTTGTTTGAGTTGTCTTGCTCTCTTATGCATTTCAACCATTCATCTAATGGCCATATTTTCTCTATTCATGTAAAGAAGCGCCCCTCATTGAGTACGAGAAGGTTAGGGCTAAGCATATGATGAGGAACAACCGTATTCTTCAGTCCCTTGGTATTCCCGTGGTAGTATCAATGATTAGAAGGTCACGTGCAGGCAAAGAAGGTAGTGCACTTACCACTGAGGAATCTGCCATAACAAACGGTGGAAGCTCAGATTATAATCCAAAGGATGATGAAGTTATGGATGGAGAGGAAGTTGATGACATTGTAGTGCACCTCAAGCAGAACACCACTAGTGAACTATGGACCCCGGTATAATTTGTTCACCCAACATGTTGTCTATCTCAAGCACAACACCTCTAGTGAACTATGGACCCCGGTCCAATCTTTATCATTGATATACCATCTACTTTTTACCGTTTACTATTTACTTTCTACAAGCAACTACTATCTTCCACACTATACGTTTAATCCTTTGTTTCAGCAAATCGGTGAGATTGACAACCTCACTGTAAGTTGGGGCAAAGTATTGAGTTCCTGTTGAGCAGGTTCCAAGTTGTTAGCAACATCCTAGAGTTGTTTCCTTACTCCTACTGGTTCGATAACCTTGGTTTCATACTGAGGAAAAACTTGCTTCTGTGCTCATCACACCTTGCTCTTGGGGTCTCCCAACAGGCTCTACGTCAACCGAGCCACATCAGCCGCCTATGGTGGGTTACCCAGACTTTCGCCGACGTGATGCGCTACATCATCGAGGGAGATCATCCTAGCCTGCGGTACCCGCAATTTCACCCGCCGTAGAGCCACAAGAAGTATGGAGGTGGTGAAGGCCGCAAGCATAGAGGCGTCATCATCCGGGAGCCCCCTGCCCCACGCATCGTGAATCTGAGGCCAGAGTGGCAGTTGCCCCCGGAATATGCCATGGCTGGATGAGGATCCAGGCACGTGTGCCTAGCGACAACGACGAAGACGACCCTAAAGCTGTGTTGACGAGGTTTCGACTCGTTAATGCCCATTGTTATGGACTTGGGTTTTGGAGAAGGAGGGGACGCTGGAAATCGTAGAACGGCTAACAAATTTGCAACACGGGGGCACGAGGTTTACCCAGGTTCAGGCCCCTAGAGGTAAAACCCTACTTGTTCTTGCCTGTTCTTGATTGATGGCGGAACCGAAGGTTACATGGGTGCGCAGATTGGATCTGGCGTGGTGTATTCTAGGGTTATGGACTGTCCTCCTCGCCGTGCCCTCCTAACCATTATATGGGGAGGCCAGGTCTCGGGGTTAGGTCGAGTATGTTACAAGTTAGGGTTTGAACCTTTGAAATTCTATCTATAGCTGGCCGTGTTCCCCAAGAAGTCGCATCCTTATGGGCCTAGGTCACCCAAATCCTTCCTGGGCTTCGCCATCCATAGCGGGTGATTGTGTGGGCATCTGCCAGGCTAATACCGGGTAGGCTAACATAAGGCTAATCCATGAACGGTTCTGCGTCATCGTCCTCGTTGTTTTATACCACGAGGGATCGTGGTAGCTTTTCCCTTCACCATTTTCTCTCTTGTTTCTCTATCGATTTGCCTCCTCTGCTTCCAGAGCTCGTTCGCACTATGCACTGGACATTCTTTGCATTTCCCCTCTTCTTTCCTTCACGCCCATTGCATCGTGCACCACGCTAGGAATATGGGCAAGCAAAAGAAGCCATCCTCTGCTGATGACTGCAAGTGCACATATCGTTTGTAGCTAGTTTCGAAATAAATATATCGATCCCACAGGGAGTAGTAGGCGAAAGACTAGAATGTTTTTAACTAAAACTAAACGAAGTACTTAAGGAATAATCCTAAGATGCAAGAAAAGTAGAATTGTTTTTAGGTTTTTGGTTGAGTGAAACAGTAAAGTAAAGTGAAGTAAAACTTAATGCAGAAAGTAGTAATCGCGTGTGTAAGAAATATTGAAGCTACAATAGGGAAAAGGCCATTCTCGGGGAGTGGTGGATACACTGCTAGCAATTTATACTAAGTGATCAAGATTATTATAACGAATATTCTCATGATATGCATGTATGTGGGAGGAGCTCCATATATGGACGATTAGGTAGCAACCACTACTCACACCATACTTCATAACCACAGCTAATAGATAAACGACATCAATCATATTATCCCGCTATTAAGGGATTTCTCCCACGACATTGACATGTCTTAATGAGTTTTCCTTGCTTCCTCAAGTTAGTACGTAAAGGATGACAATGACTTTATAGGCACAGTAAGTGCTACCATCCCTCTGTCTACCAACAAGTAATCCCCTTCATCAAGTCCCTGTAAGAGGCAAATATTAAGGAGGTGCACAACTCAACATCAAGATGAACACAATTAACACATACATATAATAATGTATAAAATAATAATCTCTATTTCATCTCAATCATATACTAGGGTTTCTCCATCTCCCCAAGAACTAATGATATATTCAGACATGGAGGCAAACAACATCATGGCAATGGTAATGGAAACGATTATCGATGAATAGTACTTGTATAAATCCAGAACTAGTGCAAGAATTACAACAAGATCTAGATGGGATGGGTGGAGATGATGGTGGTGATGAAGGTGCAACGGTTGATGAAGATGGAGATTGATGCCGTGGCCTCCCAGATCTGCTTAGGGCGAAGATGGATCCCTTGGGCAAGTCCCCCCTCCAGATCCCTTCTGGAGGTGAGGTTTTCAGTGATTTCTGGGGGTGTTCTGTATGTCGTCTCCCTGATCCAATTGCACGGGGTGAAACTATTTGAGGAGGCGGTGTCAGCGCCAACTATACGGCGGGAACTATACGGCCGGAAAAGTTTTCCCGTCGTATAGTTGGTCGTTAACTCTTCTGTATCCTCCAATTGCTTCAGGGTTTCTTCTGCTATTATTGATATTTCCCAAATAAGCGATTTACGTTGTTTTTGGCTCCTTTTCACTCCAATATAACTGGTCCAAGAATTGTGTCAATCGGATCCATCATCTGTCCTGATCCTGGTGAAAATAAACATAAAAGGTGCGTGCGAACACCGTAAAATACCAAGATCCTACAACTAGAATGCAAAATAATAATCTAAAACATGATGCAAATATGCACTCATCAACTTCCCCAAGCTTGGAATCTTGCTCGTCCGAGCAAGTTTTAGCTTAATGGATCTGATCCTCATATTCATATAGCTCAGTCGATGAAATAAATGAGGCATCTGCAGCATGTGTTTATCATAAAGGATACATATAAATAAGTTCATGAATAGTACCTTACTCGAACCATTCAAATAATATTAAAAGGCTTCCACACATTAGCAATTAACAGTTCATAAAAGATTATTCTCAACATGATGTAAAAGTATTCGGTTCAACCGAATGAGTTAGTGAGGTAGTCCCAAGTGTTTTTGGGATTAACATATTCACTTGGGATTTCAAAATATCAAACGACTCTTTGTCTTACTACAATATAGTGGTATATGCCTATTTGCTCTTTGCACATTCGCTCTTTTTCTTCATATTTCTTTTTCTTCTTTCTATATATATTTATGCTCACACTTTTGTTTAAGTGTCGTGCAAAGGAGATAGCCATATGTTCCACTTCATGTAGGAATTCAAAGTTTAACAATCTCAATTACCAAATTCCAAATATATATGAAGCATCTTTATAACTTGAGTATTCTACCTCAATTTGTTCTCACTCTATTTGATAGCACTTATAATTTCTCATTTGCTTAAGGTTTTTCTTTTTCATCTTAATTAATTATATAATTTCTCCTTTTTGTAAATCAAACCATTGACCTACAACATATTGATCAAATTATGCTTATATGTTCCATTAATACTAATGGTGTGGAAGACTCCTATTGCTATCATCAAGTGCAAGTAAAATCATACTCAAGCCATTCATATATCCAATACGACAAACTCAAACTCAATAATGCTCCATATATTATAATAGACTTAGAATTTCATAAATGGGATCTCCTAGTCTTGAAGGGAATTCTAATGATGCAATCTTTATTTCTAAACTCAAACTAACGCGAAACTAAAAATAATAAACTTATAATATTGATTAGAAGGTTTCAAAGATCTCCCCAAGCTTGGAATCAAGCCAGGCGGGATCAAATAACTCCTTGCCGGTACCTATTCCTCCTCCTGAGTAGGAAGAGTATTTCCTTCTTCTCCTGTGTTGCTTACTTTAGCTATGCTTGCGAGGCGGATGCGGAGCTCGGCCATGTCATATTGGAGCTTCAAACTTTTCATATGGAGGAATTTATTCTCATCTTTCAAATAAAAAACAGTTTTAATTAAGAAACGAACTCTACCATCGATGTCATTGACCTTTTTCTCGAGGTCTTTTCTCATCATCCAATAGGAGTCAATCCCTTCTCCAATAGTTTCAACACATACCTTTGAAGTTTTTTTTCCAATTGATAGATCTTATCATGAATCTCATCTTTCCACACCTTCTTGGGTTAAGAGGTGCCGGACTAAGAGGAGGTTAATAATAAGATCCTATGTTGTGACGGTAAGGATTAGGGAGATAGTCATCCTTGCTCCTTCTCTGATCTACTTGCCTCATCATCTCGATCCTTTGCAGGAACATGTCCTACCAATTCGGGAGAGGCTTGATCTTCGAGCTGGATGATGATGATGCTTCTTTTGGTTCTACTCCCTCTATCCTCTTCACGGGCTTCTCTTCCTTCTTCCTCCAAATCTTGTTGACATGGAAAGGCTGCATGGCTTCGCTACACGGATGTTGTTAGAAGGGGCTTGTATGGAGATGGCGATGGTTTTTCGAGGCTGGAGGCAGTAGCTTTATGAAAAATTAATGAAAAAGGTTAGATGGGATCAACTTTAAAAGGGGAGGTCAAAAACACTAGCCGCCTTTCGTAACGATCAACTATACGGGTGTGGCTTGTATATATCCCGCCGATAGTTATGAACCGACTATATTTTTTTATCTACGGCGGTACCAACTATACGGCCGGGAAATTTCTTCCCGCCGTATAGTTGGTCGTTAAACCTTGTGTATCTTGGCATAAAAATTGGAGATGCGATGAAATAACTATACAACCACAACTATACGGCTGGAAATTTAATTCCCGCCATATAGTTGGTCATTAAGACTATTGTATACATCAAAATTTATCTGTTTCTTTCAGAATTCTTTATTAATCTGAAACTTAATGAAATACCAAGTTTTGACAGAAAAATGACAACTTAAATTTTTTACCATCATTATCATTCATTGAACGAGATTTTTATCACAACCAAATTTCCTCTATCTCACAAGAGCTTCAAGTGTTCCTTTATTCAATCATAAAATTAATCAAACTTACTTGAAAATTTAAAACTTACTCGACCCTTTATTTCACATGGGTTGCCTCCCATGAAGCACTCTTTTATGGTCTATAGCTTGACCATAGTATTGCTCACTTCGTCTCGATCTTATCCTTCTTGCAGTTACCATTCCTTCCATACTTTTGCTCAATCAATTCTTCTGGGGTAATTACTTGTAAGGTGATTGCACTTATATCTTATTTTGCTCGATAATGCTTCAAGCGTTGTCCATTCACCACCCATGAAAGGGAGGGTGTTTTCCCCTGGAGCTTCACTGCTCCCGATGCATAAGCTTATTCAACTATATAGGGGCCTTCCCACTTTGATCTGAGCTTTCTTGGAAATAACTTAAGACGAGAATTATAGAGCAAAATATTATCTCCACTTTTAAAGACCTTATTCTATATTTTTCTATCATGCCATCTTTTTACTTTTTCCTTAAACAATCTATCATTTTCATAAGCCTCACTCCTAAACTCATCTAAAGCATGTATGTCTAATAAACATTTTTATTCTACTTCTTTGAGATCATATTTTAAGTACTTGATTGCCCAAAAGGCTCTATGTTCCAATTCTAAAGGTAGATGGTACGCATTACCATATACCATCTTATATGGTGCCATACCCATCAGGTTTTTAAATGCAGTTCGGTATGCCCAAAGAGTTTCATTTAGCTTGTATGACCAATCTTTTCTTGATTTATCCACTGTCTTCTCGAGTATGGTATTTAGTTATCTATTAGAGAGTTCCACTGGACCACTCGTTTGAGGATGGTATGGTGAAGCTACACGGTGAGTTACTCCATATTTGCAGAGGATTTTCCTGAAAGTTCCTTTCATAAAATGAGAACCACCGTTAGTAATTAAAAATCTAGGAACTCTAAACCTAGGAAATATGACATCATTGATCATCTTCACGGAAGTAGCTACATCTGCATGGTTAGTTGGAATAGCTTCAACCCATTTAGTAACATAATCGACAACAAAAAGAATATGGGTGTAGCCATTTGATTCTATAAAGGGTCCCATGTAATCCATTCCCCACACATCAAATGGTTCAATTATAAGACTATAATTCATTGCCTCTAGCGAGCATCACAATATTCCACATACCCGTGTGCATCCTTGAACAAGGTAGGCCAATAGAATCCGAATTGAAGTACCTTTTCTGTAGTTCGCTTTCCTGCATGATGTCCTCCATACAAGATGTCTTGAAAATCTTGCAAAATTGCATTCATTTCATGATTATGGACACACTTTCGAATCATTCCGTCAGGTCCATGACGATAAAGAAACGGATCATCCCAAAAGTAATATTTGAGACCATTAAAGAATTTCATTCTTTTATTTCTTGTCATACCTGGGGGTACAAATTTTACTGCAAGATAATTATCATAATCTGCAAACCAAGGATCAGCGACTTCAACATTTGCTAAGCATTCTCCCGGAAATGACTCATTTACAGGTACGGGGTCGTAATTATTCCTTCCATCCTAGAGAGATGATTTGCTACTGGATTATCCTTATCCCTCCTATCTACTATTTGTAAATCATATTCTTGTAGTAATAACACACACCTAATCAACCTGGGCTTTGCATCCTTTTTCACAAGAAGGTGACGCAATGGTGATCTGTATGAATTATTACTTTAGAATTAATAGTGTAAGATCTAAATTTATCACAAGCAAAAATTATAGCCAGAAACTCTTTCTCCGTAGTAGCATAATTTTTCTGAATCTTATTAAGAGTTCTACTAGTGTAATGAATAACATTTAAATTCTTCCCGTCTCTCTGTCCTAATACAGCTCCTAAAGCAGAGTCACTAGCATCACACATGATTTCAAAAGGTTCATCCCATTTTGGGGACTGCATGATAAGTGCTGAAACTAATTTATTTTTAAGATTTTCAAAAGCTGCAATGTAGTCATGGTCTAAGTAAAACGAATTTTCTTTATCAAGAAGGTTATTGAGAGGCATAGCTATTTTAGCAAGATCCTGTATAAAACGTTTGTAAAAACCTGCATGTCCCAGAAACATTTTTAAGTTTTTATGTCTTGAGGTATGGGAAGATATTCTATAGCACTTATATTGGTCTTATATATTTCTATACCTTTTTCTGAAACTTTATGTCCAAAAACTTTACCTTCTCTTTCCATGAATCGACATTGCTCCCAATTCAGAACTAAGTTTGATTGCCTACATCTCTGCAAAACCTTTGTTATATTATAGAGACAATTATCAAATGTTGTTCCACAAACAAGAAAATCATTTGTTAGAACTTCCATAGTATTCTCAACAAGGTCATCAAAGATTTTTAAAACACATTCTTGAAAGGTTGCAACTGCATTACATAAGCCAAACAGGATTAATCTATAAGCGTAAGTACCATAAGGACATGTGAAAGTTGTTTTCTCTTGATCTTCGGGTTGTATAGCAATTTGAGAATAACCGGAATAACCATCAAGAAAACAAAAATAAGAATTATTGCTTAGTCTTTCTAAAATTCTATCCATGAATGGTATAGGTTTATAATTTTTCCGTGTCTCGCGGTTTAGTTTTCTAAAATCGATGCACATGTGATACCCAACAATGGGTCTTATAAGGACTATCTCACCATCCTCATTCATACCAGCATCAAGCCCCTCATATTTTGGTATGCAATGAGCTAGTCTAACCCATTTACTATCAAAAATAGGATAAATTATGCCAGCATCTAATAAGCATATAACTTCTTTTCTTACTACTTCTTTCATTTTCGGATTAAGCCTTCTCTGTGTGTCAACTACAAGTACAACATCTTCAAGCATGGTAATCTTATGTGTCACAGTGGATGGATCTATTCCTTTAATATCACTTAGAGTATACCTAAATGCTTCACGATGTTTGATCAAAACTGAAATAAGTTTAATTGTTTCATTTTCTGATAGATTTTTACTAATAATAACAGGACATTTATTTTCGTTATCTAGAAATTCATACCTCATATTGTTTGGAAGTTGTTTCAATTCAATTGGCAGAGGTTCTTCGTCTCCTTTTCTTACCAGTTCTTCATAGACATGTGGGTTTTGTGCTTCCGGGATGGATTCAAGGTAATCATCCATGTCTTATCTTTCCTCATCATCTAGTGCCTCTTCCCAATTAACTAAGCTCCTCTCTAATTCATCTTGGGGAGTGCTGAAATGAATTGCGGCTAGCTCGATAATTGTTTTCTCTTCCTTGATATCTTCCACTTCATATGGCCTCTTCTTTAGTTTGGCAAAGTGGAATGTCATTTCCTATCCTCCAAACATCATTGAAATAGTCTCCTTCTTATTATCAATTCGAGCTTTGGTTATAAAGACAAAAGGCCTGCCTAAAAGAATAGGACAAAAAGTATCTCGAGGCATATCAACAATATGAAAATCAAGAGGGTACATGAGTGATCCAATAAAGACATAGACATTGCGGATAACACCATCCGGTTTTATATTAGTTCTATTAGACAATTTAATAGTAGTGTCTACCGGTTCCACATCTAGATTATTTAAATTGTAGTGAAGTTCCTCATAGAGTGACGAAGGCATAATATTTATAGTGGAAATCGTCTCTCAAATTCCGTATAAGAAAGTTTCTCCACAATATATAGGGGTCATAGGTTTAGAAGTTTCTCTACCTCATATCTTACCTGTCACAAAGTCTGAAGTTTCAAGGTCTAGCATAACCGCTTCATTTTCCATGATTCATGCTTCCATAAGATCCTTAAATATAACAATATTTGCATTGGTAGCATCAGAGTTCTTCTCTGGTTTCTTTGATCTTCTCCTTATATGTTCTTCTTCCCTGCACTTTTTCTTATTATTTTGTAGAATAGGATCAGAGGAAATTTTTACCAATGACGCGTTCTCTCTTGCTCATTTCTTTTCTTCGAGGGGTTTATAAGGTTCCCATCCTATAGGTACCTATAGATGCCCTACATAATTCTCAATAATTTTCTTTACTGAAGAAGAATCAACACCAAGGGTTTTAATCATCGCACAAGTCCTTTCATCTGCAAGAAATTCGTTAACACAAGCATATTCAGAAGAACTATTCATATTGCTCTCCTCATTTTTAAGACTTTCCGTTGTCTCCTTCATTTTCATTATTAATTTCCAGGCTTCATCATAGGTATAAGATAAAAAACTACCATTAGAAGCAGTATCTAGGCTCGTTCTATTTTTATTATTAATCCATCTAGAGAAAGTATGAGTGATTAATCAATCAGGCAAACGGTGATGGGGCAATTGTCTAGATAGCTTTTATACCTTAGATAGCCTTCATATAAACCCTCATCAGGATTATTTTTGAAACTAATAATAATACCTCTCATCCTGTGAGCTTTGCTTTCTGAATAGTATTTTGACAGAAAATTGGTTGTCAAATCCGTCCACGTCCTAGGTGCTTCTGCACAAAAGGATCTATACCAGTTGCAAACATTATTAGAGAGAGTTTGTCTAAACAACTGGATTTTGACTTTATCAAGGTCACAATCATCAAATGTAAAGGAACCAAAAACATCTTCAAAGAATTGTAAGTGTCCATATGGACTTTCTTCATTGGTTCCTACAAACTTCTTAGAGTTAAGTAATTTAAATAATAGGGGATGGATCTCAATACCATCGGGGTTTATGCTATTATTGACAGTTATAAAAGCATCCATGGGTGAACCCATATTCTTTACTGCCTCAAGCTACATTAAATGTTGAGTGTTGTCCATTGTCATAGTCCTGCAACTCAAATAAAAAATTAGTACAATGAAAGTAAATAACTAAAAGTAAAGTGACTTATAGCACTAAGATCCCCGATAATAGCGCAAGAAAATAGCATGATGACTGCAAGTGCACAGATCGTTTGTAGCTAGTTTCAAAATAAATATATCTATCCCATAGGGAGTAGTAAGAGAAAGACTAGAATGCTTTTAATTAAAACTAAACGAAGTACTTAATGCTTCTAAAAGTAGAATTGTTTTTGGGTTTTTAGTTGAGTGAAACAGTAAAGTAAAGTGAAGTAAAACTTAATGCAGAAAGTAGTAATCGCGTCTTTAAGAAATATTGAAACTGCAATAGGGAAAAAGGCGTTCTCGGGAGTGGTGGATACGCCGCTAGCAATTTAGACTAAGTGATCAAGATTATTATAACGAATATTCGCATGATATGCATGTATGTGGGAGGAGCTCCATATATGGACGATTAGGCATCAAGCACTGCTCACACAATCCTTCATAACCACAGCTGATAGATAAACGACATCAATCATATTATCCCGCTATTAAGTAATTTCTCCCATGGCATGGACATGGCTTAATGAGTTCTCCTTGCTTCCTTAAGTTAGTACGTAAAGGATGACAAAGACTTTATAGTCACAGTAAGTGATACCATCCCTCCGTCTACCAACAAGTGATCCCCTTCATCAAGTCCCCATAAGAGGCAAATATTAAGGAGGTGCACAACTCCCAACATCAATATGAAGACAATTAACACATACATATAATGATGTATAACATAATAATATCCATTTCATATCAATCATATACTAGGGTTGCTCCATCTCCCCAAGAACTAATGATCTACTCAGACATGGAGGCAAACAACACCATGGCAATGGTAATGGAAACGATTATCGATGAATAGTACTTGTATAAATCCACAACTAGTGCAAGAATTACAACAAGATCTAGATGGGATGGGTGGAGATGATGGTGGTGATGAAGGTTCAGCGATTGATGAAGATGGAGATCGATGCCTTGGCATCCCAGATCTGCTTAGGGCAAATATGGATCCCTACGGAAAGTTCCCCCTCCAGATCCTTTCTAGAGGTGAGGTTTTTGGTGATTTCTGGGTGTTCTGTATGTCATGTCCTAGATCCAGTTGCACAGGGTGAAACTATTTGAGGAGGCGATGTCGGCACCAACTATACGGCAGGAACTATACGGTCGAAAAAGTTTTCCCGCCGTATAGTTGGTCGTTAACTCTTCTGTATCCTCCAATCGTTTCGGGGTTTCTTCTGCTAGATATTTCCCAAATAAGCGATTTACATTGTTTTTGGCTCCTTTTCACTCCAATATAACTGTTCCAAGAATTGTGTCAATCGGATCCATCATTTGTCCTGATCCTGGTGAAAATAAACATAAAAGGTTCGTGCGAATGCCGTAAAATACCAAGATCCTACAACTACAATGCAAAATAATAATCTAAAACATTATGCAAATATGCACTCATCATCTGCTGCGCTAGGATGAGCGCCGCCGGCGCCGCCAAGATGGCCACTACCGGCGGCCGCGTCACTAATGATAGCTGGCGACGGTCATCGATGAGCAGGAGGACCTACGCCGCCTGCGCGAATCCGACCTGATCTCGGAGGTGAAAGTGACACCATTCTTCCTTGCTATGAGGTAATCCCAGATGACCCACAAGTATAGGGGGTGTATCGTAGTACTTTCGATAAATAGTGGTGTCGATCCTAACGAGGAGCAGAAGGTGCTGAACAGTGGTGTGGAGCAGGAAATACTTGTGAATACTTAGCAAATGGATTATTAGTGGCCCAATCCTTTCTTAGCAAAGGACAAGCCGTTGGAAATACTTTTAAGGATCAAACGTTCTCGAGGACACATGGGAATTCTGTCAAGTGCTTTCGCTTCATATAGCTGAGTACTCTTCTTTGGTGTTGTAAGTGTTGTGTGGGTGAACCTATGCTAATGTACCGACCGTACTTGGACTAATACATACTTGTGATTAAACCCCCATGCAAACATCCGTAACTACAGGAAAGTAATTAAGATATAAATCTAACCACAGCCTTAAACTTTGAGATCCTACGTTCCCTTGTGCAAAGGTGTCCTAACGGGGGTTCAGGTTTCTGTCACTCCGGAAACCCCATAATTAGTAGCCATATACACAATGCATTCCCCTAGGCCCATAAATGGTGAAGTATCATGTAGTCGACGTTCACATGACACCATTAGATGAATAGCACCACAAGTTAAATACTAAACCATTGAATAATAACACAACACAAATCCACTAATAACAACATGACTTTCCCATGTCCTCAAGAACTAAACGAACTACTCACGAGACATCATATGGATCAAGGTCAAAGATGATATGATAATGGATAACAATCTGAACATAAACAATAATCCAATGGTTCCACTCACAAGCATCAACTACAATAGTAATTAACACAGGGAAAGTTTCCCCTAAGAACTAAAGCAATATCCAACACAAATGTTACAGCGGGACGGAGTGGTGATGATGGTGCTAGTGGAGATGATGGTGTGGATGATGATGACCCCGATGAAGCCTAGCTTGATGAAGGTGTTGATGGCGACGATCTCCCCTCTCCGGGAAGGAATTCCCCCGGCAGAAATCTGTCTGCCAGAGAGATCTTTCTCTCTCGGTGTTTTCCGCCCCCCAAAGGCGGCAGCAATCTATCTGTGGTCGCTCCCCTAGGCTTAGGGTTCCGTAGGGAAGATATAGGCGAAGGGGCGGAGTCGGAGGATGGGCAGGTGGGCCACACCTGCCCTAGGCACGGGGTCAGGTGGGCCCGCGCCTAGGGGGTGTGGGCCCCCTGTGGCCCTTCTTCGCCTCCCTTCTGGCTTCCTCTGTCTTCTGGGGAAATAATATTTTCCCATATTTTCTTGTATTTTTCTGATCTTCGCAAAATTGCATCGAAACGCCCTCTTTTCCATCAGAATCCAGACTCCGATAGTCCATCCTCCAAGAATCATCCTACATGCATAAACAGTGGAAAAGACATACGTAATACCTCATAATAAGACAAATATCAATGAATAGAGGTAAATTATGATATATAAGGGTGATGCAAATTGGTCATATCAACTCCCCCAAGCTTAGACGTTCGCTTGTCCCCAAGCGAAAACTGATCTCAATAAACATGTCCACAGGTTTATGGAGTGAAGTGTTGATAAAAGAATACGAACAAGAAGCATCACACTTACCATTACACACCTCATAGAAGAAATCAACTCACCATTATATAACTTAGCTTGTAACCAAGTACAACAGTCACAATAGAGATGCATAAAGATAAATCATAATTGGGATTGGCAAACTTGTTCTTGGTCAGAGAACACCTGGTAAACAGTTTCTCAAAAAGCTTTTTGTAGAAGTTTTACAACTGGAGCACTCTTTGCTCTAAAGGTTTTTCACAAGTGAAGGCTTTCAATGTAATACTCAATAAATAAGAGTCTTGTGCAAACAAGGAAGATAGATTGAGTAAATCACCATATGAATGCTTGAAACACAACAACTCAAATGCTTGCTGGAGATAGAGAGGAAGTAGGCTTAATGACTCAAACTGGAAACTAGGAGAAAGGTCCCTTCATAGAGGGTAGCAGGGATTACAAGTCATAAAGACCTTCCAAAATATTATGGTACTTACTAGCTTTGAGCCCTCATTGCCCCTATCATAGGAATCTTGAGATGATTAAGGTTAAAGTGCACAAAGATGGAGTATATGCTTGACGAAATATAAGTTGGCAATCTCATGTCCCTTGAATATGAGGGCCACTCCTCATGCTACTCAACTTTGGTCACCGATAAGTTCTTGTCATTGTAAGTATTTGCATATCATAGAGAACCGCCAACGGGGTACCCCTTGCACATGGTACATGAGATTTCCCATAACCAAAATGACAAGGCAAGCAGACAATGAGCATCTCAGCGATCTTTTTATTTACTATGTGCATAGATTTTTATTGAGGATGCTTCATAGATAGCTCACTATGGTGATGCTGCAAGTTTCCACCATGATTAGGCATGGCTTAGGCTAGCGGCCCAGGCGTTTCTCTAACACAAAATACAAACTCCATGGACTTACAAGTTCCCTCTTTATTTCACACCGTTGACATCCATAGACAAAAGAGCACAATATCAACTGAGTACAAAGTACAGGTGCGATGTTGAAAACGTTCCTCGTGACAGCACAGTTCTGCTAATTCCAATGTATAGATGCAAGCATATACAACTTCTATGGCACAATGGTTCAAGTCTATTAGGGGAAAGAAAATAAAGTGTGCCGTCAAGTTCGTGAGAGCTTTACTAACTAGTTTTCACATAACAAAATACTTTTTAATTTGAAAGGTAGATGAAGCTTGAGAATTTGCTTGGAATAGCAAAATAAATGCTACTACGTATGTATGGTGGACACAAGTGGCAAAGGTTTTAGTTCTTTGGGATTGGAAACATGAAAAGTATGCCTTCTCAAAACAGGTTTTTGGCTAGCAAGGCTGGGTAGCAAGCAAGAGAGTTGAAAAAACATGCAAACATACAAGTAATAAGCCAAACATGCAATCTTCCTTGAAGACACAAAAGATCTTAAATAAAGAATACTAAGCTTATGAGCCAACAAGAAGGAAAACAAACGATACAAAATACCTGTAAGCTTTTTCTCCTTTCTTTCAAACATCAAAAATTATTGCTACTGATCAGAACTCAGTTTGCCAAAACCAATTTAGATCCACTTGATGCTCCCGAAGTGATGCCAATACTGATCAACAAGATCCATCATATAATAGAGATTGCAAACTAAAATAAGAAGGTAAAAGATGAGACTTCTCATTAATATTCCAATAAAGGCACTCACACCAAGGGATACATAGATAATCAACTAAAGGTAAGATACTTCCACATGCAAACCAAACTATAAGATAACCTCTCTACCAAAGATATGAATCCACTAAAAAGGTAAAAGATAAAAGATAATGGTGGTGATACCGCGGAACTCCCCAAGCTTGGAACAAGCCAAGGGGATGCCAAACCTGATGATGAATTACTCCTTCGGTGGTGGTGGTGTTATCTTGATAAGATCCTCAATAAGTTTCCTCAACTCCTCAATCTCAAAGGTTAGAGTACAGATCAACTCTGAGTTTTGCTCAATACGGTTCATGATCATGTCGGACTGAGAGTTCCAGTCCTTGCTATTCTTTCCCCACTCTTCTTTCTTAGTGTGTTCCTCCCCTGCATGGTTAGAACGAGGCATATCCCACATCGAGGGCAAGTTCCCTTTGGGCACATATTGATATTAACGCTCATGTATAAGAGTATGGAAAGGTATCTTGGTGCATGGAGGAGATGACCGTGAATTGTAGACAAGACGTGGAGGTTTCCCTCCTATAGACATCCGTGCTGTCCTCTTAAGCTTGGTAGGTATTTCCACCAATCCAATGCTTGCGATGGTAGCGCGGGTGTCCAGTTACTTGTCCTCCTCCATGTCTCCTTCATAACCTACCAAAATCTCCTCCTCCTTGGGTTTGTGAGGATCGTCTTCCTCGGGCTTCTTGCCTTTGTCGTTGGCGGAGACCATGGTGCTCTAAACTTGAGAAGATTTCCTGACAGAAACAGATCGAAATGAGAACACGACGAGAACACGATTCACAAACCTCGGGCGATCCGGGGGGTTATATATTACGAAGTTTCAATGCATAAGGAAGGTTTTAACACGGAAACAAGGCGGAGACGGAGTTCGGGGGAGTTAAACCCCCTTTAGGCCCGGCCAGGCTGGGCCCGTTCCTGGGGTGGGTTTGTCCACCCCGGACTCTGGTTCCTCCTCTGTTCCGTCTCATAGTCTTTCTTATGTATTAAAAACATCAAAAATATAAAAAGATTGGGGTCTCACAAACCTTCTGTTTTCACCACTTATACATATTCAAAGACGGACTCTGCAGACTTATTTTCTCCTTCTCCTAGGATTTTCCTTTCCTCACAAGGCAATACACAAACTTCAAAGGCAACATTAGTGTAAGCAAAAAAAAAACCTTTAGGTTCACACTTCAACTGAAATCCATCAAAACAAAGGCTTCTATAAGAGGCAAATGCAAATGATAGCAGAAATCTGTCAAAACAGACCATCAGGTAAAGATTGGTTTTTTTTGAGAACCTTCTATCATTCAAAACAAAAAGTGCAGAACTGATGAAAGTTGGGTAACAACTTGGAGAACAAGCTCAGAAAAATACAGCTCCATCCGACATACTGAGCTCCCTCACGATTTTTTATGGTACAACACAAAAATCTGTCTCAGGACAACCACTTTTCACAACTCCTCTACTTCACAAAAGTAGTTGGACAACACACAAAAACCAAAACAAAAAGGATAAGGAGCGGTTATTGCAGAGGTAATAACTTCCAATACTCGACAAAACTCTTGGGTTATCTCCCAACAAGTACTTTTCTTTTATGCCTTTAAGTTAGGCTAGAAACTTTCAAAGATGCTCACATAGGAGATATATATCTGGAGTGAAAAAGAGCATAAAGAAGCAAATAACCAAAACACTTGAGTCTTGTAACATCCCAAAAATACTAAACTTGGATCATCAAACTCTAATCATCAAAATTAGGGTTAACAAAAACTTTTCTAAATAAAATTATGGAAGCATGCATGTGAGTATGCATTTCATTTGGAATTCTTTTGAACCACCTTGTTTGTGTGTTCCTTTGCTTGTAAATGGATGCTTAGGTGAAATAAACATCATCTAAACATTTCCCACACTTTTCCCAAAGACAAGTAAATCAAAACAAATAAAATAAGGGAATGGTCATTTTGACAAATTTAACTCCCATGCCTACTTTGGCTGTCTCAAACTTTCAAAACTTAACAAAAACTTTTCTAGATCTTTGCACCCCTTGATTGTACTCATAACAAAGTATCAAGGCCCACTTTGTGATCATCCAGAAACTTTCAATGCATAGTTTAAATGACAATTCAAAATTGAATCTTTATCATATGGGAAGATCCCACTTTTTCAAAAACCACTCAAACAAGCTCAACTTTCAAAACCCAAGCATCTGCAGACTCACCAGCACCAACCTAGCACACCCACCAAAAATCTTTTCAAAATTCAAAACTTGAATTCTTGCGGCCATTTCATCAAACACTTGGTAGACACAAATCAAACAAAATCCAAACACTACTGTGAGCAGTGATTGAAGCCTAACTTGTTCCCTCTCTGGTTACAACTAGGTTTTAGTAGATCATCTAGCTCAATTGCACACCCTTAGCATCACTGTAAGCTTGGCATTTCCATCAATGGTGAGCAGGCCGAATGCACCTTTGTCACCCCCATGTCGACAACAAGCTAGGAGGAGAAACAAGCCTAGCCAGCATGTCTGGGAGCAAGCCAACATCCCACCGCCACTCCCTGTCCAGCGCTCGAACGTTGCCAGCCACTGGACCACACGCACAAACCATGCCAACCTCGCCAGCAACCATGCCGAGAGCATGCCCCGTGCGCCACGCTCGACCGACGCCCACAGACCGCGCGCCGCCCTCGCCGTGTGCATACGTAATCACCACCGTCCCAGTAACCCCGCAGACACGCTCGTTCGCCGCCGCGCGGACCACGCGCGCTGTGCGCCATTAAAATCTCCGTCGGGCACGCGCAGAGCACCGTCGCGTTCCGACCAAGCCGCACCGCCCCACGTCTCGCCACCGTGTCGTTGAGCATCGCCAGGGAGCACCGCACCGCCCCCTACCGTCTCCCATGCCGATAGCCGTCTGTACCATCGACCATGACGAGCTCACCGTGCGCCCCGTCGGTCCCCTCTCGCCACTATAAATAGAGGCCACCCCCAGCCGAATTGAGCACACCATCTCACTCCCCTCTCCTCACTGATCATTCCACCCCGTTCCCGGAGCAAGGCGAGCAGCACAGCACCGGAATTTCACCGGAGCCCGCCGCTACTGGAGAAGAAGGGAGCCAGCGATTGGAGCCGCTCCAGGAGAAGCTGCCGGTACCAGGAGGTTCGCCATCGTCGACTTCGTCGTTCGCCCGCCTCGCCGACCCCCGCCTGAACTCCGGTGAGCCCCCAATGACCCCCACTGGCCGCGCTAGGTTTCTGTCTCGCCGGCGTTGCCCAACGTCGACGATGACCCTCAGCCGTTGGATTAGAACCAGATCGAACGCACCACATCGCCCCATACCGTTTCGCACCCCCCTGTCTCACTGACGCGTGGGGATAGCCACTTAAACAGCATGCGGAAGCGCTACGCTTAGCAGGCCGGCCCAGTATCACTTCCCGTGCAGCCCAGTTATTTGAATTAAACCTTTTCCATTTTATTTCAAACACACTTCTGTACCCAGTTTCAAAAATCAACCCAGATCAATTCAGTGCACCAAATTGAATGAAACCAATTTTGTTAGAAAGGTCTGGGAATGATGAATCCAAGCCCGTTGGATTCAAGTCATTTGGATCTGTAGATCACCCTTGGCAAAAATAACAAGGCAGAAGATTTTCTGCATTCAAACATTTTTCAAACTTAAACCACAATAGCTTTTGAGTTGATTCCAACTCTCAAAAATCACATTTGACCATACCTTTCAGAATATATAAAAATATATAGGTTTACTTACAGAAATAATCACCAAGTAATAAAAGAATGCCACATAGGCATTTCTAGCCACTTTAACTAATTAAAATAAAAGGGTAAAACCTTATTAAATTGTGACACCACTTTAAATTACATTCCCATGGACTAAAATATGTGGTGATGACATGTGTCAACATGATCCCATATTTGGTTTGGAGAATAGTAAATCTTAAGTAGTTTTTCAATTAGTAGAAATTACTTTTCTAAAAATAAAAGGAATTAAACCAAGCTTTAATCTTGTAATGTTAGTGATGATGCTAGATAATCTATAGGACCCTTTTGTGTGATGATTGCAAGTAGTTAAGTATTGTTTGGTGATTGTGTATATCGTATTTATTTATAGACGCTAGTACCGACCAAAGATACGGGGAGGAAGGAGGATACTACGAAGAAGAAGCCGAGGAGAACTTCAACCACTGCTCTGCACAAGGCAAGCCTTACTAATCAAGTTGACCTATGCAAGCTTATAATTGCAATTGGGCAAGCCTAATACTACTAGTTAATGGGAAAGATAACCCTTGAAAGATATTCTACTGATACAAGCAAACCCTTACTTGCTACCATGCCTACTATATGCCTTAAGCATATGTGATATTACCCACTTGATAACCCAATCCTAGTTTTATTTGCATGCTTTATATTTCATTTCCTTATCAAAGCTACTTCCTTAGAGAGTACTCAAGTGACTGGTAGGTTCTAGAAAGATATAGTTGAAGGTTGCATAAAGAGCATAAAATTTGGCCTAAGTTAGGAACCTTGATATCATCCCAAGATATAAGGTTGTACTTAGTTGAAACTCCACTAGTTTACCACCCCTCATTAGTACTTATCCCCACTTGTAGATGCTAGTGCTAAGCATAAAACTTGATCAACGTTAGATGGGAATACCTGGTGAAAATGGTTATGAAAACCTTAGAATGATGAATCATTCTACTGAGATGTTTTGACATGTGTTTCTGAACACCAGATGATTTTGGTGATGAAAATGTTGAGGCATGAGCCTTAGACCTTTATAAAACTGATGGTTGTCTGGATGCGATACCATTCCAATTTTATCGTACAACCACTATACCCGAAGATTGGGTAGGGCTTGACTGGAAACTTATATACCTTAGTATTAGTTCCCTCACGGCCAAGGTATGAGCTGAGGCTACCTTGTGAAGAGTGTCCACCTGTGCAGTACCCAAGATGACAGTTGGTCATGGTTGGGAGGCCAAACTCACATGAGAGGTGCTTATACTAGGGCGTGTAATTGAAAGGTTAGGATTGATTATCTGCATACTGAGTATGGTGAATTCAGGATTTGTTCCTGACGGATGTATCGAATGTTGTGGTGAAAGTGTACAATCTCTGCAGAGTGTCAAACTATTCGAATAGCCGCGTCCGCGGTTATGGACAGTTGGAGTGGCCATACTGTTCCCCCGTCAGATGTTTTCAAAATGACTTGTGAAATGATCTAAGACTTTGACTTGACCACAACAGAGTTGTGACATGAGTTACAAGATCCCACTTAGGAATTATAAATTTGTGACTAGTTTCTCTTACTTCTTAACTTAGTAGAGATAAATCTGGCCTTTGCAAAACAATCTTAGAGCCTAGTGTCCTATTATCCAAAAATCCCTTTCATTTATTAGTATTAGTTTGCGAGTACTTAAAGAGTACTCATGGCTTTGTCCCTGGCTATTCCCGTGGCCAGACTATGAAGAGGAGTACCTGGAGGATGGACCCCAGGAAGGTTACGACAACTAGGATCATCTCCCATCGTCAGCATTGCCTGTGACCCCGAAGATGGAGCTTCGCCTACGCTACCTTTATTATTACGTATTCCGCTGCTTGAGTTGTATTAAGAACTGGATCATGAGATCCTTATTTGTGTAAGACCTTATGTATGGTTTGTAATGGATGATGTACTATGGTATTCAATTCTGTTATGTCTCGCAAAAATGGTAATCCTGGGATTGCGATGTATGGCATAACAGGCATCTGGGATTAAAAATCCGGGTGTTGACAAGTTGGTATCAGAGCCATCCTGACCACATGAGACCCTAGTTAGACTGGACGTTTGAATCAAAAACTTAATTTCAAAACCAAAGGAAGAAAATATTTACAAAAACTTATTCTCATTCTTATCCCTTTGATTCTTTCATGAAAATTCATGTTCCTAAAAAATTCTTGCAAAATACATAAAATTTGACACACTTGATCACTCTACTAACTTACTCATCCTATATTCTTATAGATGGACGTGAAGTACAGCAAGTTTTATCAGTTGGGAAATGGAGGAGACCTTATCTTTGAGAGGGATTTGGACCAGCTTTCGAAACTTCTGGAGCGTCCGCACCCTGAGTTATTCGGAGCTCATCTCAATGATCAAGGAGGAGAAGATTGAGCCTCCCACTGCTAAGGGAATTCAGTTTACCTTGAGAGATAACAACTGGCTCGATGGACTTGCCAGGGCCATGCAGGAAAGTCTTGCCCGTCTGTGTGGGCAGAGCATCAATCAAATCAAGGGAACTCGCTTTGAGTTTTTCCCGAGGCGTGATGCAAATGGACAACCACTGGAAGCACCATACCACCCCGAGTTGAAGACTCAATTGGACCACCTTAGCTTCATGATGTACGATCGTCAGCAGGAGTTGGATAACTGCCGTGACTACTCCAACCACAAGTCTGCCATCATCAAGACGAAGGATCAAACCATCGCCATGCTAGCGAAGGATCGCAAGTCTCGCCGCCGTCAGCTCGACAAGAAGGAGCGCATCATTGCCCGTCTTCGCCACCGCATCTCATCTTTGGAGGAGACCATCCACGAGAGAGACATGCAGTTGGAGGAAAGGTAGAATGCCGGAGAGGACCTTCGTGGAGACCCCTACTCCTATCTCAGCGATGATGATGATTTTCTAGAGGATCAGGCTATGGATTTCTTCACCGATGAGGATGATTTCGCCTTCATTATGATGATGAAGATGACGAAGCCACCGATTCCGAGGAGTAGTACCACTTGAGCACTAGCGTAGTGAGTAGTATTCGGTCCCACTGTATCGTAGTTTTCAGCATGGTTCTTAAAACCATCTGTTTTTCTTTGTTGTGGTGTGTGTTGTATCGTGTGCTATGAGTGAATGAATGAAAGGCAAGTTGCTACAAAAATCTGAGTCAAACTTTAAAAACTTTTCAAAGTCCCCGAAACCTTAGAAAATTTCCCTCTTTTCTCATGATCTATCTCAATCTTCAGATGCCACGCGGAGGAAGTGGTTCATCCCCGGACCCGATGTTGCAGATCCTGCAAATGTTGACTTCTGACCGTGAAGCTGAAAGAGCGGAACGTCAAGCCAACCTAGCCACCCTACAACAGATAGCTTAGCTTGCCCACAACAACCAAGGCCACGGAAATCAGGACAACCATGGATCTAAGCTCAAGAATTTCCAGAATACCAACCCACCTATTTTCACTAAGTCAGAAGAGCCCCTAGACGCCGATGATTGGCTGCAAACCATGGAAAATAACCTAGAAGTCGCCGGAGTATAAGCTAACGAGAAAGTTCTGTTCGCCACCCTCTATCTAGCCGGAGATGCCAGAGCATGGTGGAACAGTGTTCGTGCAATGACCGGAGGCCAGATGATGACCTATGAGGAATTTAAGGTCAAGTTTAGTAGAACCCATGTGCCACCGGGTTTGATCAAGAGGATGAGAGACGAGTTCAGAGAGATAAAGCAAGGAAGGATGACTGTAGTGGAATATCGTGACAAATTCTTGTCATTAGCTAGGTATGCCCCGGATGAGATTGACACCGAAGCCAAGAAGAAGGAGAGATTCTTGAATGGTCTGCACGATGAGATGCAGAGGGTGTTAGTCAATATCCCCTTTGCCGATATTGAAGCCCTTGTAGACTCTGCTATCCAGATGGAAGGAAAGATCAACCAAGCCAATGAGAACCGCAAGCGTCGCATGATGCATCAGCCAGGAACCCATCAGACCCCAAAGTATCGCCCTAACCCATCTCCCGGATTTGCCCCAAGAACAAACAGACCCCCGATGAACCGTCCGACCTATCCCAACCGTGGAAACCCTAGACCCGGAGGAAATCACAACAACCCTAGGAACTCTAGCAATTTCAACTGTGCCCCACCCAAGTTCAACAACAACAATGCTACCACCAACACCAACACTGCCCCGAGGATTGGAAGCAATGTTGTGCCTGTCGCAGCAAAGGACAAGTCGCAAGTGACTTGTTATGACTATGGAAATAAGGGTCACTACTCCAATGAGTGCCCAAACAAGAAGAATGCCGCAGCCCCCAATACCAATGCCCCAGCTCAGCAGCAGCGTCGTGTTCAGCCAGGAAGAAGATTTTCCCCAGGGAATTCACTTAACCGCAATGGCCGTATTTTTCTCATGCATGCCAAAGAAGCTCAGGAAGCGCCAGACGTCGTGCTAGGTATGTTTTCTATTAATTCAGTACTTGCAAGAGTGTTGTTTGATTCTGGTGCATCGCATTCATTTTTCACCGAAGAATTTGCATGCACTAGTAAAATTCAACCAACCAAATTGAAGCATGTCATGATTGTTCAAATTCCCGGATTAACCACCAAGGCTAGGCAAATTTGCAAAGCCGTCCCTATCCGAATCCATGGCATAGATTTTTATGCTAATCTGATAGTACTCGGAACTAAAGGTTTGGAAGTAGTACTAGGAATGGATTGGGTGTCCAAACATAAAGGATTGATTGACTGTGCCAAGAAAGCCATCACCATGACCAGTACAGCCAGAATATTAGTCGAGCATATATCTGAAACCTTACCTCGCCAATTCAAATGCAACAAGAATATAGCCCAACCTACCATTGACCAAGTCCGGATAGTCTGTGAATACCCCGATGTATTTCCAGATGTTTTGCCCGGTATGCCCCCAGATCGGGATATCGAGTTTATCATCGAACTAATCCCCGGAACTGGACCCATAGCCCAGAGACCATATACTATGAACCCGTCGGAGCTAGCAGAACTGAAGAAGCAACTGGATGCCATGCTGGAAATTGGATTGATTCAACCAAGTGCGTCACCATGGAGATCACCTGTCTTGTTTGTGGACAAGGAGGATGGAGGTAACCATTTATGTACGGATTATCGGAAGTTGAATGATATCACCATCAAGAACAAGTACCCCTTGCCCAAGATAAAAGATTTGTTTGATCAGTTGACCGGTGCCAAAGTGTTTTCTAAGATTGATCTTAGGACTGGCTATCATCAACTCAAAATTCGTG
This sequence comes from Avena sativa, assembly GCA_916181665.1. Lineage (NCBI taxonomy): Eukaryota > Viridiplantae > Streptophyta > Magnoliopsida > Poales > Poaceae > Avena > Avena sativa. The sequence continues at coordinate 144,348,879 of OV702283.1, read as the reverse complement.
CAGAGGATATTCCAAAGACTGCCTTTACCACCAGATATGGATTATACGAGTATACAGTCATGTCTTTTGGATTAACCAATGCCCCCGCTTATTTCATGAATCTCATGAATAAGATTTTTATGGACTTCCTTGATAAGTTTGTCGTTGTTTTTATCGATGACATCCTGATTTATTCCAAATCAGAAGAAGAACATGAGCTACACCTAAGGACCATTCTTGGAACCCTTAGAGAGAATCAGCTATATGCAAAGTTTAGCAAATGTGAATTCTGGTTACAGGAGGTAGGATTCCTCGGTCACATTGTATCAGCCGGAGGAATTGCCGTTGACCCTACAAAAGTGAAATATGTAGAAGATTGGCAAGCCCCAACCACTCAAACCCAAGTTCGTGCATTTCTCGGATTGGCGGGATATTACCGCAAATTCGTAGAAGGATTATCGAGTATCACCAGACCCATGACCCAATTGCTGAAGAAGGACAAGAAGTTTGAATGGACCGACTGAAGCGAGTTTTCAAGAACTCAAAAGGAGATTGATTTCAGCCCCAATCTTGATCATGCCGGATATCACGAAGCCCTTCGATGTGTATTGTGACGCATCCAAGATCGGTCTCGGATGTGTGCTAATGCAAGAAGGCAAAGTTATATCTTATCTATCTCGACAATTGAAGCAACATGAGAAAAATTACCCAACCCATAACCTCGAACTCGCAGCCGTAGTTCTAGCCCTGAAGACATGGAGACATTACCTGATGGGAAACCGTTGTGAGATTTATTCGGATCACAAGAGCCTAAAGTATATATTCACTCAGAATGAGACGAATATGAGACAGAGAAGATGGATTGAGCTAATCAAGGATTACGACCTGGACATTCACTATCACCCTGGTAAAGCCAATGTGGTAGCAGATGCCCTTAGCAGATTCCCGTGCCGCTTGAACTCCATGATGCAAGCCTACACAAGGAAATGGAAGATTTTCGAATAGAATTAGTGAGTGAAGGATTTTTGGCTAGAATAGAACTTCAACCCACTTTGATCAGCCAGATCAAAGAGGCGCAGAAAGGAAATGCTAGTATTGACGGAATCAAGCGTCGTATCGGTATAGGCAAAGTACCCGGATTCACCGAAGACGAAGAAGGAGTTCTGTGGTACAAAAGACGCCTTTGTGTACCAGCAGATTCTGAGTTGAAAGAAGTTATTTTGAAGGAAGCTCATGATACTCTTTATTCTATCCACCCCGGAGGAACGAAGATGTATCAAGATTTGAAAGAGCAATTTTGGTGGCATAAGATGAAGAGAGAAATCGGAAGCTATATCGCCAAGTGTGACATATGTCAGCGAGTCAAGGCAGGACATCAAAGACCCGCTGGATTGTTGCAACCATTTCAGATTCTAGAATAGAAATGGGATTCCGTTGGAATGGACTTTATCACTGGACTGCTTACTTCTAGTAGGGGAAATGACTCTATTTGGGTCATAGTGGACAGATTGTCCAAAGTCACCCATTTCTTGCCCGTCAAGACCACATATCAGAGTTCGAAGCTAGCAGAGTTGTATATCGCTAGAATAGTTAGTTTGCATGGAGTCCCCAAGAACATTGTATCTGATCGAGGAACTCGGTTTACCTCGAGATTCTAGAAGAAAGTTCAGGAAGGTTTAGGAACCCGCCTAGATTTCATTACCGCGTATCACCCTCAGACCGATGGACAAACGGAGCGAGTAAATCAAATACTCGAAGATATGCTGAGAGCATGTGTGTTAGAATATGGATCCAAGTGGGAAGACTGTCTGCCGTTTGCAGAATTTTCATACAACAACAGTTATCACGCCAGTTTGCAAATGGCCTCATTTGAATTTATTTACGGAAGAAAGTGCCGCACCCCTTTGAACTGGTCGGAAGTAGAAGAGAGTCAGATTTTCGGACCCGACATCCTATGAGAAGCAAAAGAGAAGGTTCACAAGATTCGTGAGCACCTCAAGACCGCCCAGTCCAGACAAAAGAGTTACGTCGACAAGAGACGTCGAGACCTCGCCTTCAACATAGGAGATTTTGTATATCTAAAAGTGTCGCCATTGAAGGGAATGCAGCGTTTCCAACTCAAAGGAAAGTTAGCCCCCCAGATATATCGGACCTTTCAAGATTCTGAACCGTTGAGGAGAAGTGGCGTATCAATTGGAACTACCCACAATGTGTTCCATATCTCGTTACTTCGCAAGTGTCTCGAAGTCCCAGAGAAGACCGAAGTGTTCCAGAACATCGATCACCAGACCATAGAGATCAACGATGACCTAACCTATCCAGAAGTACCCATCCGTATTTTGGAAGAAGCTTTCAGAACTACCCGAACCTGAAGCATCAAGTTTCTCAAGATTCAGTAGAGCAACCACACAGAAGAGGAAGCTACCTGGGAGTGCGAAGATCACATCAGGACAGAGTTTCCCGATCTCTTCAAATCCTAGGAAATCTTTTTCGTCCTTTTTCAAATCTCGGGACGAGATTTTGTTTAAGGGGGGAATGTTTGTAACATCCCAAAAATACTAAACTTGTATCATAAAACTCTAATCATCAAAATTAGGGTTAACAAAAACTTTTCTAAATAAAATTATGGAAGCATGCATGTGAGTACGCATTTCATTTGGAATTCTTTTGAACCACCTTGATTTGTGTGTTCCTTTGCTTGTAAATGGATGCTTAGGTGAAATAAACATCATCTAAACATTTCCCACACTTTTCCCAAAGACAAGTAAATCAAAACAAATAAAATAAGGGAATGGTCATTTTGACCAATTTAACTCCCATGCCTACTTTGGTTGTCTCAAACTTTCAGAACTTAACAGAAACTTTTCTGGATCTTTGCACCCCTTGATTGTACTCATAACAAAGTATCAAGGCCCACTTTGTGATCATCCAGAAACTTTCAAATGCATAGTTTAAATGACAATTCAAAATTGAATCTTTATCATATGGGAAGATCCCACTTTTTCAAAAACCACTCAAACAAGCTCAACTTTCAAAACCCAAGCATCTGCAGACTCACCAGCACCAACCTAGCACACCCACCAAAAATCTTTTCAAAATTCAAAACTTGAATTCTTGCGGCCATTTCATCAAACACTTGGCAGACACAAATCAAACAAAATCCAAATACTATTGTGAGCAGTGATTGAAGCCTAACTTGTTCCCTCTCTGGTTACAACTAGGTTTTAGTATATCATTGTAACACCCTCGGAATCGTCCCTATGCAAGTCTCAGCGATTCCTGCCAAACCCGCATAGAAACGATTCAAAGGTGCCCACCAGGCACTTTCGTGCGGGTGGAAAACGAAGTAATATCATTACACAATAGTCCTCGATGGAACCCACGGAGCAGATATATACAACACGACTCCATGAGTCAAGAATACAGATATACAGTACAAAGATCCAAATCACCCTGAAAACGATACAATGTCCGACTACGGACAAGATGCAAATGGGGCTAATAGCCCCGAAGAATAACCAATGGCGTCCATAACCCTGCCCAGGCCAAGCCGGAAGGGTAACCCTGCTAACGACGTCGATCTCAAAACCTGCTTAAACAAAAGGGGTGCCGACAAAGGGCAAAGGAAAAAGAGAGCGGTCAGTACTGAGGCCAGTACACGGCGAGACTAGAATTCGGCGGTCCTCGCCTACATATGTATGGTGGACTGAAGCGGCAGCAGAGCATGCGCTAAACAACCTATAGAGACTCAATGCATTTGTCGGCTATCAGAGAGAGATAACAAAGACCTATTCGGATCCAACCTGTAACTATCACCAAGCATACCCATCCTGGTATTTCCCCCTCGATACCAATCGAGGAAGTCGTACCGAGGAACTCACACAGTTGGCAGTTTTATCCATTCCGTTATAGTTGCGGCAATTACTATTGATATAGATAGCATGAGTCATCCTGATATAATAAGCAGTGGGCAGTTTTAGTTAACCATTCCGTTGTAGTTGTAGTACTTACTAGTCAGATACATATAGCATGAGGCATCCCAAAACCCAGCAGTTGTTGGTACTTTTATTTAGCCATTCCGTTGTAGTTGCAATACTTACTAGTCAGATACAATGGTAACAGGTGACAACCCAAACCAGCAATTGTTGGCACTTTTATTTAGCCATTCCATTATAGTGAAGCTGATGTAACATCCCTAAAATCATGTTTCAAACTCATGCATATCATCCATGCATCCATGATCATATGATTTTCATTTCAAACAAATCATTTCAAAACAGAAGCATATATGCTTATTATTTCATGTAAGTTGCTCTAGCCTTAGTGCTATTTTTCCAATGAGAAGAGTACTTGTTTTGTTCAGTAAGGTTTTGAACTTAAACTTAGACACTTTCCAAATCTTGAGCAAAGTTTTCAAAACAAAATGAGAAAATAAAACCAATAATATGCCTATAGTATATGTCACATAAAGGCTTGGTTTTATTTTTATTTTCAAATGATCAAAGTGTTTTGAGTAAACAGTATTGTTTGACACACCTTTGAGTGCAAGGTTTGCAGTATAAAAACCTAGAGAAGATTTGAATTCAAACTCATTTGATTTGGAGTTGAAAATCATTTCAGAAAAATCAAACAGAAAAAGAAAAGGGTTAAAAGGAAAAAAAATAAGCTTTCAGTCGAATCTGGCCCAACTAGCCCAGCTAAGCCCAGCAACCCCCCCCCCCCTCCCCCCCGCGCGAAACGTTTTATTCACTCATCACCGCACCCGCTAAGTGACTGACAGACAGGACCCACTCCCCCTCTGTTTCTCTCGCTGACAGCCGCGGCCCACACGGTGTCGTCGTCTCCACCCCGCGACGTCTTCTTCCCCAAATCACGCCGTGCGTTTCTTGGCTTGATTCGCATCGTCAATTCGCGTTGATTGCAAGAGTAAATCACGCCCTCGCCTTGCCTACTTAAACCCCCTCTGCCCCCTCTCCATTTCCCCCCAGACTCTGAGCATAGAGCGCCCCCAGGCTGCCCGCAATCATCCTCGCACCGCCGCAGACAGAGCTCACTCCGGCGATCAATCCCGGTGAGCCCCGTGCGCCCCTTCTTCTCTGGTTCTTGCAGACAGCTTCGCCACTTCCTTGCACACCTACTGACACTGTTGGTTCCTTCTATACCGCCCCAGGTCGTCGTCTTCGACAAGCACATCAAGGTTCCGACGACGTCCTCAACTCCGGCGATTAAATTCGGTGAGCCCCTTGTTCCCCTTCGCCTCTGATTCACACGAACGTGTTCGCCGTAGTCTTGCGCATCTCCTGATGCCGTTTGTTCATGCTAGGGTGACCAGGAGCGTCGCCAACATCGTCGTCCACCCGAGCCCGATGCTGACAGCAACTCCGACGAGCCCGTGCAGCCGTGTCCGTGCGCCCCTTGCCAAGCCGTCGCCAGGTTGAGCATCAGTGCATCGCCACGATTCTGGTAAGCATCCCCGGCGACCCCAGATCCACCTGTAGCGTAGCGCCGCCGTAGACAGAGCTCGCCGCCGCCAGTAGCCACCGCCAGTGCCGCCCATCCGTGGTCGCTTGATCCAGGACCGTAGGATCTGGATCCAGCGCATATAAACAGATCAGTTATCGAAGCGTTATGAGTAGATCTGGGCCGTGCAGATTAAGTAGATCTAACGGCTCACAGACGCGATCCTGAGCGAACCGGTACGCACCAATCAGATTAAGACGCGTGGCTCGAGTTTAGGTTTAAAATCAGGATTTAAATCTATTAGATATTTGAATTTGATTTAGCCATAACTTTTGATCCCCACGTCCAAATTTGATGTATTTTATATCATTGGAATCAGGAGAACAAGCCCTTTCTAAATATGCAATGTGTTTAATGTTTTGCTTCTATTAAAATGGTTTTATTTACAGAAACATGTGTAGGGATATTTTGAGTATATGAATTGTTTAAGAAATGTTTTATGGTTTAAATAAATGTTGTTTGGCAAGTTTTGAACTTGTTTATGAACCAGTACTATACACTTGCTTTGTTGAGTTTTAAAAACCATCACATATCATATTGCATGCATTCATATATTTTTGTTTGTATATATTTTGTATGTGATTGTTGCTATGATTTTATGTGTAGATTTTGGTGCCAATAGTGATAGTGATTGTGAGGAGTGTAGCTACTCTCCAAACTACCAAGGCAAGTGGTGCTTCATGATATTTTTATCCCTATGTTTTCTACTAAGCATTAGAAATATTTTGCTAGTCTTGCATGTTATATTTTGATTATATACCATGTTGGGAAATCCTAGTAGTTGTAGAATTGCTAGGAAATTTCTAAGTTAAGATGCTTATCTATGCCATGCTTAGCCTAGCTAGTAGCAACCAAGGGTGGTGAAAATATACATGCTATGATAAAAATATTTCTAAGTCTTTGGACTTGTGTTTTGCCTAATAAAACAACTAAGTAAATGAAACACCTGGGTGGAATGGTTTATGTTGAGTGGTTACACAAGGCCCATTTCTATGGTTTACCTTGTGTATCTCACTTGTGGAAAGCCACCCAGGAACAAAGATATTTTAGAGGCCAAATGTTAAGAAGCTTCTAGTGCAGCCATTTGGCAATATGGGCTCTGCCTGGATCACATAGGTTGCTAGAACTTAGCCATTTGGACAGTTGGTGGTAGTGGGATGATAGGTTGGAACGCGTCCATTTGGTCTAAGGGAAGGCTTCTGAAAGGTCATGTCTTGGTGAAAATCAAGGCTTGTGGGGAAAGTGCACAACCTCTGCAGATGGAAGAATCTAAGTACTTAGCCATGTCCCTGGAAAAGGACAACTTGAGCATCAAGACATGGAAGCTATCAAGAATCTCCTCATCCCAATTTCTAAATAAAACTTGTGGGTGAACAAGGGTGAAGGACTCCAATGTCTATTGGTGGTTCCTTGGGAAAAGTTTTGACAAAGAAAAACTTAGTGTTTTCAACTAATAGGCAAAACCTATTTTGAGCAAAGCAAGCCTAAGCTACACTTAGCCAAACTGCATATAGTATCTAGTCCACCAAAATTATGCTAAGGTATCACTTGCCAATACTATTCCAATGTATTGACCCACTGTGGCTGTAACTTGTGATGTTGCAGGTTACTCTGATGAGGATTAGGAGTCATGAGTCTACACTCAACATGTTTGCCTGTGGCACATGAAGATGAAGACTTTTATCTATTTACTTATTTAAACTCTTGTAATAGGCATGTGGCCATGGAGTTGTAAAGACTATGTTGTCTCTAGAATGACTGTAATAATGACCTTTGTTTCTGTGTACTTCATCTTAAACTGTGGATGCTAGCATTGATCCAGGGACTAGCATTGCAATCACAGGGATCCTTTTCCTTTATAAAGGAGGGATCTTACAGCTGATTACTAGTCATTATAAAGTCAAATTTATAGCACTACTTTAGTTATAGTTGTCTATGATTGAGATACTATGCTCTAAGTCGTCCATAACCGCGGACACGGCTTTCAGAAAGTTTTACCCTGCAGGGGGGCACAAATAGCAACACAGGCACGATCAACCTCGAGAAAAAACCAGATAAAACCCAACAAGGCATCACGACAGAGCAATTGCAAGATTCATATAAATTTCAGGGGGCCACCCCACCAAGCTACCCGCCATGAAGTTGGCCGGCTCCGAGACGGACCAAGAGGTTTGCGAGAACGGCTGTAAACGACTGGGAACCCAAAATTGTGACTAGGCTTGTCGATACCGCGTAATCGTGTCGCGATCCAAAACAGTACAGGCGCTCCATGCGCAATCGTAAATAAAGCAGTAAAGCATGGCATAAGTACAGGATAGTAATAAATCCCCAAACTAGTTTGTGGCCCCAAGAAATAAATATGACTCAAGCTCTGGCTAGGGGGATTCATGGTCCCACATGCGGATAGTGCGAATATTCAAAGAACAGGTATCAAGTACTCGGGGTCCTACGGGACACAAGTGGACGGTTAAAAACCAAATAACATCTATTGCCCACCTGTGCCTCTGCATTATTTACCTACTTCAATTTTAGTTATTAAACGATAATTAAAGCCATGATCATCTCCAACATAAAGCATAAGGAATTTCTCCAACAACTATGGTACTCGATGACACGCAACAGCACTTGAGCAAGCGACTATGACACGCAGGTCCAACTATCTACCAAACAACAGGTAATAGGATGTGTCCAAGGCAATATAAGGCTGCAAGGGATACCACGGGTGCGAAAACTAGAGCATCGCAACACAGATAGCAATAGATCAACAGGAGGAAATAAAGACTAGAAATGTAAAATAGGTAGAAAGGGGGAGAATGCTCGCCTGGAACACATTGCCGAAGTTTCATAACCGAAGAACTTGTTGAAGCTCACAACATCTCATCGTCCTATCCGGTAAGAAGCAAACACTAAAAAGAAACAAGCGATGCAACAATTACAACTAATGCGAAAGAATCGGCATGATCATGATATGATGCATGACATGGCAAGTTAATTATGCAAACTATGTCGAAAAGGTATTAGAGGCATAGCACATTGATGATATAGCATTTGTGAGGCATTATTAATAAGAAGCAATTAGTTCCCAATTTTATTTATCATGGTTTACTTGCGTAAACAGTACTGATTATAAAACTGCTATTAATTCATTATGCAAATGATAACATGGATGTCATGGTTGGAGAGGTCTCGTCGCGCTGATCGAGTTAGACATATCATTTGTCGAATTCGGAGTTATGGATTTAAAGTTATGCAATTATTAAGGAATGGGCATTATTAATATTTATTAATTCGAAAAATTTAAAATGCTCAAGTGATATTATAAATAGCATAAACAGATTCCTCACATTTTTTGGATTTAAAAACATATATTATTTGCATTGTTTGAAATCATAAATTTAAAGCATTATTAAAGTCAAATTATAATATGAGGGGTCAAAGTCAAAGGTTTGGCTAGTTTGTAATAGTTTTGAAAAGATTTGAATTTACAATTGGATTCATATTGAAAAACTAAACACATTTCATTTTATAAATTTTCTCAAATTCAAAACATTTAAAAAGATATGAATTATTTGATTTGATTTCATTATCTGGAATTTTTGTTGGTATTGAAAAGTTTTGGCAAACTTTTGTCACCCAGGGTTAGTCTACCCTCCCTCACCGACTGGTGGGCCAACAAGGGGGGCGGCCCCCTCGCTTGCTGTCAACGGGAGGGAGTGCCAAGTGGGAGGGTTAGGGCTGCGGGTTAAGGCTGGGGAAAGGCAAGGGGTTTCTTTGCAAAACGTCATGAGCAGGTCGGGAGTTGACTGAAGATGACTGAATCTCAGATCTGGAATGTGAATTGAATCTGCCCGACTTCAAAAGAATATGGCGACAATATGGTGCGTAATTAGGAAGTGACGCAAAAACAAAGAACGTAGATCTTCTGAAGGGCTTAAACTTTGGTTTTCATAATTTCTCCAGAACAGGTATCTGTGCGCCAGAAAATAGGGATGAACAGAGGCAAAAACACGTTCGCGAGAAACTAAATTTTTTGTCTGATTCTATTGCGAGATAGTGCCGATTTGCAGGGATGATTACTACTCCTGTGGTGCACCGTTTAGAGCAAGGACCGGCTCGATGGAAAGAGGGATTCGAGGACTACAACCTTGGTTCAAGGATCTTGAGCTGAAACACGACGTGGGGTCGGCTAGATCTGTATGAACAGGGGCAGACATCAGGTTGCAGGCTGCAGGGAATCGAGCTCGCGGTCCTGAACTCTGACAGGAAGGGCTGAGTGGCGGCGCGTTTTGCGAGCACGACCGTGTTGTCGTTCCTGGACTGAAAAGGGTGTGTAGCGGCTCGATTTAAAGAAGGGAGCATCAACAAGATCTGTGTACCGTCATATCTGACCGGAGTGGACTGTGTGGTCGGCTACAACGCAAAGAACAGGTGCACCGGGGCTGCATCTACTGCACAGAGATGATGGCGGCGTGCGCGCAGGGTGCTCGTCGGAGGTCGGCGGTGATATGGTGCAAGAGAGAGGAATACGATGTCTGGGAGGCTAGATGGCTCACCACGGAGGCACCGGAGGGGTTGGATCGCATGGAAGCGGTGGGGATCTTGCGTCGGGCTCGCGGACCGGCTCTTCGGGGCTCCTCATGGACACGGCGGTTGCAGCGACTTTTCGGCGAGCTCCAGCAGGTTCCGACGCTTTAGGGCGAAGAAGAGGAAGCAGTCCAAGCGTCGGGAATCACTAGTCCATCCTCAAGGTCACCAGAACGAAGAAGAACAGAGGGGGGACGAGGCTAGGGTTTAGGTGGTGAGGAGGAAGAAGAAGGGAGGATGGTGCCTGGGGATCTCGATCAAGTCTTGGTCTAGAGGGTAGGTAAGAACAGGGGAAGGGGCAGCATCACATGGGGCTTGGTTGCTTTTGCAAAAGATGGGAAGGAGGCCATCGGATATACTAGGTTTTTCTCTCTTGCCTCTTTCTTGTCCTATAGCTTAGAGAGGGAAGAGGGACCAAGGGAGGTGGCGTGGTGGAGCTGGTCTTGATCTACTTTCAAGACATGACAAGGAGGAGGGGTGAGGGGGTGTAGTTGGGTCCAAAAATGCCATGGCAAAAAGAACATGGACATGGGTGGCCATAGCTTAGAGATAGATAGATGGTTTAGGTGCATGTGATAAGGGAGATGAGGTGGGTAGGTTTGGTTGAAAGCAACATCACAAGCAAGACAATCATATGCAATGTTTGGTATAATGGTCAAATGCAATGTGGCAAGATGACATGAGTATGATACCATGATGATGCACAAAACAAAAACACCAAGCGATTTTCTAGTAGTGGTTTTACCCAGGGTGCTACAATCATCTAGCTCAATTGCACACCCTTAGCATCACTGTAAGCTTGGCATTGCCATCAATGGTGAGCAGGCCGAATGCACCTTTGTCACCCCCATGTCGACAGCAAGCTAGGAGGAGAAACAAGCCTAGCCAGCATGTCTGGGAGCAAGCCAACATCCCACCGCCACTCCCTGTCCAGCGCTCGAACGTTGCTAGCCACTGGACCACATGCACGAACCATGCCAACCTCGCCAGCAACCATGCCGAGAGCACGCCCCGTGCGCCACGCTCGACCGACGCCCACAGACCGCGCGCCGCCCTCGCCGCGTGCATACGTAATCACCATCGTCCCAGCAACCCCGCAGACACGCTCGTTCACCGCCGCGTGGACCACGCGCGCTGTGCGCCATTAAAATCTCCGTCGGGCACGTGCAGAGCACCGTCGCGTTCCGACCAAGCCGCACTGCCCCACGTCTCGCCACCATGCCGTGGAGCATCACCAGGGAGCACCGCACCGCCCCCTACCGTCGCCCATGCTGATAGCCGTTTGTACCATCGACCACGACGAGCTCACCGTGCGCCCCGTCGGTCCCCTATCGCCACTATAAATAGAGGCCACCCTCAGCCGAATTGAGCACACCATCTCACTCCCCTCTCCTCACTGATCATTCCACCCCGTTCTCGGAGCAAGGCGAGCAGCACAGCGCCTGAATTTCACCGGAGCTCGCCGCTGCTGGAGAAGAAGGGAGCCAGTGATTGGAGCCGCCCCAGGAGAAGCTGCCGGTACCAGGAGGTTCGCCGTCATCGACTTCGTCATTCGCCCGCCTCGCTGACCCCCGCCTGAACCCCGGTGAGCCCCCAACGACCCCCACTGGCCGCGCTAGGTTTCTATCTCGCCGGCGTTGCCCAACGTCGACGATGACCCTCAGCCGTTGGATTAGAACCAGATCGAACGCACCACATCGCCCCATACTGTTTCGCACCCCCTGTCTCACTGACGCGTGGGGACAGCCACTTAAACAGCCCGCGGAAGCGCTGTGCTTAGCAGGCCGGCCCAGTATCACTTCCCGCGCAGCCCAGTTATTTGAATTAAACCTTTTCCATTTTATTTCAAACACACTTCTGTACCCAGTTTCAAAAATCAACCCAGATCAATTCAGTGCACCAAATTGAATGAAACCAATTTTGTTAGAAAGGACTGGGAATTCTGAATCCAAGCCCGTTGGATTCAAGTCATTTGGATCTGTAGATCACCCTTGGAAAAAATAACAAGGCAGAAGCTTTTCTGCATTCAAAAATTTTTCAAACTTAAACCACAATAGCTTTTGAGTTGATTCCAACTCTCAAAAATCACATTTGACCATACCTTTCAGAATATATAAAAATATATAGGTTTACTTACAGAAATAATGACCAAGTAATAAAAGAATGCCACATAGGCATTTCTAGCCACTTTAATTAATTAAAATAAAAGGGTAAAACCTTATTAAATTGTGACACCACTTTAAATCACATTCCCATGGACTAAAATATGTGGTGATGACATGTGTCAACATGATCCCATATTTGGTTTGGAGAATAGTAAATCTTAAGTAGTTTTTCAATTAGTAGAAATTACTTTTCTAAAAATAAAAGGAATTAAACCAAGCTTTAATCTTGTAATGTTAGTGATGATGCTAGATCATCTATAGGACCCTTTTGTGTGATGATTGCAAGTAGTTAAGTATTGTTTGGTGATTGTGTACATCTTATTTATTTATAGACGCTAGTACCGACCAAGGATACGAGGAGGAAGGAGGATACTACGAAGAAGAAGCCGAGGAGAACTTCAACCACTGCTCTGCACAAGGCAAGCCTTACTAATCAAGTTGACCTATGCAAGCTTATACTTGCAATTGGGCAAGCCTAATACTACTAGTGAATGGGAAAGATAACCCTTGCAAGATATTCTACTGATACAAGCAAACCCTTACTTGCTACCATGCTTACTATATGCCTTAAGCATATGTGATATTACCCACTTGATAACCCAATCCTAGTTTTATTTGCAAGCTTTCTATTTTATTTCCTAATCAAAGCTACTTCCTTAGAGAGTACTCAAGTGACTGGTATATTCTAGAAAGATATAGTTGAAGGTTGCATAAAGAGCATAAAATTTGGCCTAAGTTAGGAACCTTGATATCATCCCAAGATATAAGGTTGTACTTAGTTGAAACTCCACTAGTTTACCACCCCTCATTAGTACTTATCCCCACTTGTAGATGCTAGTGCTAAGCATAAAACTTGATCAATGTTAGATGGGAATACTTGGTGAAAATGGTTATGAAAACCTTGGAATGATGGATCATTCTATTGAGATGTTTTGTACATGTGTTTCCGAACACCAGATGATTTATGGTGATGAAAATGTTGAGGCATGAGCCTTAGACCTTTATAAAACTGATGGTTGTCTGGATGCGATACCATTCCAATTTTACCGTACAACCACAATACCCGAAGATTGGGTAGGGCTTGACTGGAAACTTATATACCTTAGTATTAGTTCCCTCACGGCCAAGGTATGAGCTGAGGCTACCTTGTGAAGATTGTCCACCTGTGCAGTACCCAAGATGACAGTTGGTCATGATTGGGAGGCCTAACTCACAGGAGAGGTGCTTATACTAGGGCGTGTAATTGAAAGGTTAGGATTGATTATCCGCATACTGAGTATGGTGAATTCAGGATTTGTTCCTGATGGATGTATCGAATGTTGTGGTGAAAGTGTACAATGTCTGCAGAGTGTCAAACTATTCGAATAGCCGCGTCCGCGGTTATGGACAGTTGGAGTGGCCATACTGTTTCCCCCGTCAGAGGTTTTCAAAATGACTTGTGAAATGAATTGAGACTTTAACTTGTCCACAACAGGGTTGTGATATGAAATACAAGTTTCCACTTAGGGTTATAAAGCTTTAACTAGCATACTTTGCTTCTGATTTTAGTAGAGGTAAATCTGGCTTTTTGCAAAACAACCCTAGAGCCTAGTGTCCTATTACAAAAACCCCTTTCACTTGTTAGTATTAGTTTGCGAGTACTTAAAGAGTACTCATGGCTTTGTCCCTGGCTATTCCCATGGCCAGACTATGAAGAGGAGTACCTGGAGGATGGACCCGAGGAAGGTTACGACAACTAGGATCATCTCCCATCGTCAGCATTGCCTGTGACCCCGAAGATGGAGCTTCGCCTACGCTACCGTTATTATTACGTATTCCGCTGCTTGTGTTGTATTAAGACTGGATCATGAGATCCTTATTTGTGTAAGACCTTATGTATGGTTTGTAATGGATGAGGTACTGTGGTATCCAATTCTGTTATGTCTCGCAAAAATGGTAATCCTGGGATTGCGATGTATGGCATAACAGCCATCTGGGATTAAAAATCCGGGTGTTGACAGTTGAACAATGCATACTCTAAACCCTATTTTTGCTTCCTCTCTTTGAAATCTATTCAAAAGGTGGTTTCAGAAAATATTTAAAATATCCAAAATGGGTGGATCCCAAACAATATGGAGGGTCCTATGTATTTCAAATAATATTTTAAACCTTCTTGTATTTCTGAAATAATCCGAAACAGTTTTCAAATGAATTTACAAAAGAGAAAGTGGAAAACAGAAATAGAAAAAGCTTTAGATTTAAAAAAATGCAGCAGCAGACGATGGGCCGTGGCCCATCTCTTCTTTTCCCTCTCACTGGCACCCGCGCGCAGCAGCCAGCAGCCCAGCTCGGCCCATACCGATTCGGCCTCCTCCTCCCTGTCATCTACCTCTAGACAGGCAGAGAGCTGCCTGTCGCCGCCGGCATCGTCGATCTCCACCGCTCGCACTGCGCCATCCATTGAGCTCGTGGAGAGGATAAGGTCGCCATGATGTTTCCTCGCTCTCCCTACCCAGTTTCCCCTCTCTCCCTCGCTCTCGCTTGCTCTCTCCCGTGCAAGCTCGAAACCCTAGTCACCGGTGCCTACGAATCGCCGCCGTCTCCGGCCTACCCTCGTTGTTCTGAGCGCACAAGAAGCACCGCCGCATCTTGCTGATCTTCCTAGTCATCTGAATCAAGCAGGGGCGCTAGGAATCAACCACCACGACATCTTATTCCTCAAGTCCGACGACCTCTTCCGCCTGCTTCCTCGTTGCTCTGGTCCACCCCACGCCTTGTCGTCGACCCCTTCAGCTCCAGGGTGAGCACGCGGTCCTCCTGGACCACATCTCCGTCCCTCTCCCCCTCCGCGAGCACCGCCGCCGCCCGTTGCTGTGGACGTTGCTCCGATGACCAAGGAGCAGCGGCACCGCCCCTAGATGGTTTGTAACATCCCAAAAATACTAAAGTTGGATCATCAAACTCTAATCTTCAAAATTAGGGTTAACAAAAACTTTACTAAATAAAAATAGGAAAGCATGCATGTGTGTATGCATCCCAATTTGGATTCTTTTGAATTGCCTTGTTTATGTGTTTCTTTTCTTGTAAAAGGATTCTTAGGTGAAATAAACATCATCTAAACAATCCCCACACTTTTCCCAAAGACAAAAAAATCAAAACAAACAAAATAAGGGAATGGTCATTTTGGCCAATTTAACTCCAATGCCTAATTTGGTTGTCTCTAACTTTCAAAACTTAACGCAAACTTCTTTGGATCTTTACACCCCTTGATAGTACTCATAACAAAGTACCAAGGCCCACTTTGTGATCATCCAAAAATATTTGAATGCATAGTTTAAAGGACAGTTCAAAATTGAATCTTTATCATATGGGAAGATCCCACTTTTTCAAAAACCACTCAAACAAGCTCAACTTTCAAAACCCAAGCATCCACAGACTCACCAGCACATGCCTAGCACACCCACCAAAAATCTTTTCAAAATTCAAAACTTGAGTTCTTGCGGCCATTTCATCAAACACTTGGAGGCAACAAATCAATCTAGCCAAACTTCACTGTTTTGAGCAGTAATTTGGCTAAGAAATGTTCACCATTGATCACCCTTGTCTCCCTCAGTGCCAACCAGTGCTTGGAAAAACCCTAGCCCCTACCCTTTGCCCCATGTCATGCCAACCCGAACACCCCCTTGCCAGCCGACCATGGCTAGCTAGCCAGAGCAAGCACCAATCGTAAACAACATGTCTAGGACACAGCCCACCGCCACACCCTGTCCAGCGCTCGAACCCTGCTAGCCACTAGACCACACGCCCAAGCCATGCCCAGCTTCTCTGAGCGCATGCCGAGAGCGCGCCAGAGCGCCACCCTCGACACATGCCCACAGACTTCGCGCCGCCCTCGCCGCGTGCATACACGATCACCACCGTCCCAGGAGACCGCCAGACACCCCCGTTCCCAGAGCAAGGCGAGCAGCGCATCGCCGGAATTGCGCCGGAGCAGGCCGCCTCTGGAGAAGAAGGGCGCCGTCGATTTCGTCCACCCCAGGAGAAGCTGTCGGTACCAGGACGTTCGCTGTCGTCGACTTCGTCGTTCGCCCGCATCGCCGACCCTCGCCTGAGCCCCGGTGAGCCTCCCACGACCCCCACTGCGCCGCTAGGGTTCGAGCTCGCCGGTGACTAGTTCATCGTCGACGACGACCCTCAGCCGTTGATCTTACTTCTAATCCAACGCACCACGTTGCCCCGTACAGCTTCGCACCCCCTGTCTCAGTGACGCGTGGGGACAGCAACTTAACCAGCCCGCATAAGCGCTGTGCGTAGTAGGCCGGCTCATTATCCCTTCCCGCGCAGCCCACTCGTTTGAATTTGGATTTTTCCATTTTCATTCAAACACAGTTCTGTACCTAGTTTCAAAAAATCAACCCAGCTTGATTTAGTGAACCAAATTGAATGAAACCAATTTTGTTAGAAAGGTCTTGAAATGCTGAATCCAAGCCCGTTGGATTTAAATCATTTGGATCTGTATATCACCCTTGGTAAAAATCACAAGGCAGAAGCTTTTCTGCATTCAAACATTTTTTCAAATTTAAACCATAATAGCTTTTGAGTTGATTCCAACTCTCAAAAATCACATTTAACCATACCTTTCAGAATATATAAAAATATATAGGTTTACTTACAGAAATAATGTTCAAGTAATAAAAGAATGCCACATAGGAAATTCTAGTCACTTATTTTTATTTAAAATAAAAGGTTAAACCTTATTAAATTGTGACACCACTTTAAATCACATTCCCATGGACTAAAATATGTGGTGATGACATGTTTCAACATGATCCCATGTTTGCTTTGGAGAATATTAAATCTTAAGTAGTTTTTCAATGAGTAGAAATTACTTTTCTAAAACTAAAATCATTAAGTCAAATGCTCTAGTCATGTAATGTTAGTGATGATGCTAGATCATCTATAGAACCCCTTTGAAGTGATGATTGAAATTATTTAAGTATTGTTTGGTGATTGTGTACCTCGTATTTATTCATAGACGCTAGTACCGACCAAGGATACGAGGAGGAAGGAGAACACTACGAAGAGGAAGCCGAGGAGAACTTCAACCACTGCTCTGCACAAGGCAAGCTTTACTAACTAAGTGGACCAATGCAAGCTAACACTTGCAACTTAGCAAGCTTATACTGATACTGATGCAAGCCTAATACTACTAGTTGAATGTGCAAGAAAATACTTGCTTGTTACCATGCCCACTATATGCCTTAAGCATATGTGATCACACCCACATGATACCCCCTCCTAATTTTACTTGCGAGCTTTCTACTTTATTTCTTTATCCGCATACTGAGTATGGTGAATTCAGGATTTGTTCCTGGCGGATGTATCGAATGTTGTGGTGAAAGTGTACAATCTCTGCAGAGTGTCAAACTATTAGAATAGCCGCGTCCGTGGTTATGGACAGTTGAAGTGGCCATAATGTTACCCCGTCAGATGTTTTCAAAATGACTTGTGAAATGAATTGAGACTTTGACTTGACCACAACAGAGTTGTGCTATGAAATACAAGTTCCCACTTTGGTGTTATAAAACTTCAACTACCTTTCTTCGTTTTTGAAGTTAGTAGAGGTAAATCTGGCTTTTTGCAAAACAATCCTAGAGCCTAGTGTCCTATTACAAAAAAACCCGTCACTTGTTAGTATTAGTTTGCGAGTACTTAAAGAGTACTCATGGCTTTGTCCCTGGCTATTCCCATGGCCAGACTATGAAGAGGAGTACCAGGAGGATGGACCCCAGGAAGGTTACAATAACTAGGATCATCTCCCATCATCAGCATTGCCTGTGACCCCGAAGATGGAGCTTCTCCTACGCTACCTTTATTATTACGTATTTCCGCTGCTTGAGTTGTATTAAGAACTGGATCCTGAGATCCTTATTTGTGTAAGACCTTATGTATGGTTTGTAATGGATGATGTACTGTGGTATCCAAATCTATTATGTCTCGCAAAAATGTTAATCCAGGGATTGCGATGTATGGCATAACAGGCATCTGGGATTAAAAATCCGGGTGTTGATAATTTGGTATCAGAGCCATCCTGACCATAGGAGACCCTAGTTAGACTAGACGTTTGAATCAAAAACTTAGTTTCAAAACCAAAGGAAGCAAATATTTACAAAAACTTATTCCCATTCTTATCACTCTGATTCTTTCATAAAAATTCATGTTCCTCAAAAACACTTGCAAAATACCTAAAATTTGACACACTTGATCACTCTACTAAATTACTCATCCTATATTCTTATAGATGGACGTGAAGTACAGCAAGTTTTATCAGTTGGGGAATGGAGGAGAGCTTATCTTTAAGAGGGATTTGGACCAGCTTTCGGAACTTCTGGAGCGTCCACACCCCGAGTTCTTCGGAGCTCAACTCAATGATCAAGGAGGAGAAGATCTGTAGTGGCTAATTGTTGCAAGTCTCCGAGGAAAGATTGAACCTCCCACTGCTGAGGGAATTCAGTTTACCTTAAGAGATAACAACTGGCTCGATGGACTTGCCAGGGCCATGCAGGAAGCTCTTGCCCGTCTATGTGGGCAGAGTATCAACCAGATCAAGGGTTCCCACTTTGAGTTTTGTCCAAGGCGTGATGCTATGGGACAGCCACTGGAAGCCCCATACCACCCCGAGCTGAAGACTCAATTGGACCACCTCAGCTTCATGATGTATTATCGTCAGCAGGAGCTGGATAATTGCCGTGACTACTGCAACCACAAGTCCGCCATCATCAAGACGAAGGATCAGACCTTCGCCATGCTAGCAAAGGATCGCAAGTCTCGTCGCCGTCAGCTCGATAAGAAGGAGCGCATCATTGCTCGTCTTCGCCACCGTATCTCGTCTTTGGAGGAGACCATCCATGAGAGAGACATGCAGTTGGAGGAAAGGGAGAATGCCGGAGAGGATCTTCGTGGAGACCCCTACTCCTATCTCAGTGATGACGATGATTTTTTGGAGTATTAGGCTATGGATTTGTTCACCGATGAGGATGATTTCGCCTTCATCGATGACGATGAGGATGACGACTACACCGACTCCAAGGAGTAGTAGCACTTGAGCACTAGCATAGTGAGTTGTATTCAGTCCCATTGTATCGTAGTGTTCAGAATGGTTCTTAAAACCATCTGCTTTTCTTGCTTTGTGGTGTGTGTTTGTATCGGGTGCTATGAATGAATGAATGAAAAGCAAGTTGCTAGAAAATCTGAGTCAAACTTTAAAAACTTTTCAAAGTCCCTGAATCTTAGAAATTTCCCTCTTTTCTCATGATCTATCTCAATCTTAATATGCCACGCGGAGGAAGTGGTTCATCCCCGGACCCAATGTTGCAGATCCTACAAATGTTGGTTTCTCACCGCGAAGCCGAAAGAGCCGAACGTCAAGCCAACTTAGCCACCCTTCAGCACATAGCTCAGATGTCCAACAACAATCAAGGCCACGGAAATCAGGACAACCATGGATCTAAGCTCAAGAATTTCCAGAATACCAACCCGCCTGTTTTCACTAAGTCCGAAGAGCCCTTAGATGCCGATGATTGGCTACAAACCATGGAAAATAACCTAGAAGTCGCCGGAGTGGAAGCCAACGAGAAAGTTCTGTTCGCCACCCATTATCTAGCCGGAGATGCCAGAGCATGGTGGAACAGCGTTCGTGCAATGACCGGAGGACAGATGATGACCTGGGAGGAATTCAAGGTCAAGTTTAGCAGAACCTATGTGCCACCAGGTTTGATCAAGAGAATGAGAGATGAGTTCAGAGAACTGAAGCAAGGACGGATGACTGTAGTAGAATACTGTGACAAATTTTTGTCATTAGCTAGGTATGCCCGGATGAGATCGACACCGAATCCAAGAAGAAGGAGAGATTCTTGAATGGTCTGTATGATGAGATGCAGACGGTGTTAGTCAATATCCCTTTTGCTGATATTGAAGCCCTAGTTGACTCTGCTATCTAGATGGAAGGAAAGATCAACCAAGCCAATGAGAACCGCAAGCGTCGTATGATGCATCAGCCAGGAACCCATCAGACCCCAAAGTATCGCCCCAACCCATCTCCAGGATTTGCCCCGAGAACCAACAGACCCCCGATGAACCGTCCGACCTATCCCAACCATGGAAACCCTAGGCCCGGAGGAAATCACAACAACCCCGGCAACTCTAGCAATTTCAACCGTGCCCCACCAAGTTCAACAACAACCATGCTACCTCCAACACCAACACTGCCCCGAGGACTGACAATGCTGTGCCTATTGCAGCAAAGGACAAGTCGCAGGTAACTTGTTATGACTGTGGAAATAAAGGACACTACTCCAACGAGTGCCCCAACAAGAAGAATGCCACAACCCCCAATGCAAATGCCCCAGCTCAGCAGCAGCGTCGTGTTCAGCCCGGAAGAAGATTTGCCCCAGGGAATTCGCTCAACCGCAACGGCCGTCTTTTTCTCATGCATGCTAAAGAAGCTCAGGAAGTAGCAGACGTCGTGCCGGGTATGTTTTCTCTTAATTCAGTACTTGCTCGAGTGTTGTTTGATTCTGGTGTATCGCACTCATTTGTCACCAAAGAATTTGCATGCACTAGTAAAATTCAACCAACCAAACTGAAGCATGTTATGATTGTTCAAATCCCTGGTTCAACCACCAAAGCTAGGCAAATTTGCAAATCCGTCCCTATCCGAATCCATGGCATAGACTTTTATGCTAATCTGATAGTACTCGAAACTAAAGGTTTGGAAGTAGTACTAGGAATGGATTGGATGTCCAAACATAAAGGATTGATTGACTGTGCCAAGAAAGCCATAACCATGACCAGTACATCCGGAGTATCAGTCGAGCATGTATCTGAAACCTTACCTCGTCAATTCAAGTGCAAAAAGAGTATAGCCCAACCTACCATTGACCAAGTCTGGATAGTCTGTGAATACCCCGATGTATTTCCAGATGTTTTGCCCGGTATGCCCCCAGATCGGGATATCGAGTTTATCATTGAACTAATCCCTGGAACAGGACCCATAGCCCAGAGACCATATAGTATGAACCCGTCTGAACTAGGAGAACTGAAGAAGCAACTGGATACCATGCTGGAAATTGGATTGATTCAACCAAGTGCATCACCATGGAGATCACATGTTTTGTTTGTGGACAAGAAAGATGGAGGTAACCGTTTGTGTACGGATTATCGGAAGTTGAATGATGTCACTATCAAGAACAAGTACCCATTGCCCAAGATAGAAGATTTGTTTGATCAATTGACCAGTGCCAAAGTTTTTTCTAAGATTGATCTTAGAACTGGCTATCATCAACTCAAGATTCGCGCAGAGGATATTCCTAAGACTGCCTTTACCACCAGATATGGATTATACGAGTATACTGTCATGTCTTTTGGTTTTACCAATTCCCCCGCTTATTTCATGAATCTCATGAATAAGATTTTCATGGACTTCCTGGATAAGTTTGTCGTTGTTTTCATCGATGACATTCTGATTTATTCCAAATCGGAAGAAGAACATGAGCTACACCTAAGGACCATTCTTGGAACCCTTAGAGAGCATCAGTTGTATGCCAAGTTTAGCAAATGTGAATTCTGGTTACAGGAGGTAGGATTCCTCGGTCACATTGTATCAGCCGGAGGAATTGCCGTTGACCCTGCAAAGGTGAAAGATGTCGAAGATTGGCAAGCCCCAACCACTCAAACCCAAGTTCGTGCATTTCTCGGATTGGCGGGATACTACCGCAAGTTCGTATAAGGATTCTCGTGTATCGCCAGACCCATGACCCAATTGCTGAAGAAGGACAAGAAGTTTGAATGGACAGACAAATGTGAAGCGAGTTTTCAAGAACTCAAGAGGAGATTGATTTAAGCCCCAATCTTAATCATGCCGGATATCACGAAGCCCTTTGACGTGTATTGCGATGCATCCAAGATTGGTCTCGGATGTGTGCTAATGCAAGAAGGCAAAGTTATATCTTATCTATCTCGACAACTGAAACAACACGAGAAAAATTACCCAACCCATGACCTCGAACTCGCAGCCGTAGTTCTAGCCCTGAAGACATGGAGGCACTACCTGATGGGAAATCGTTGTGAGATTTATTCGGATCACAAGAGCCTGAAGTATATATTCACTCAGAAGGAACTGAATATGAGGCAGAGAAGATGGATTGAGTTAATCAAGGATTACGACCTAGACATTCACTATCACCCTAGTAAAGCCAACGTGGTAGCAGATGCCCTTAGCAGATTGCCGTGCCGCTTGAACTCCATGATCTTGAAGGAGCAACCAAGCTTGCACAAAGAGATGGAAGATTTTCGAATAGAATTAGTAGGTGAAGGATTTATGGCTAGCATAGAACTTCAACCCACATTGATCAGCCGGATCAAAGAGGCGCAGAAATGAAATGCTAGTATCAACAGAATCAAGCGTCGTATCGGTATAGGCAAGGTACCCGGATTCACCGAAGATGAAGAAGGAGTTCTGTGGTACAAAGGACGCCTTTGTGTACCAGCAGATTCTGAGTTGAAAGAAGTTATTTTGAAGGAAGCTCATGATACTCTTTATTCTATCCATCCTGGAGGAACTAAAATGTATCAAGATTTGAAAGAGCAATTTTGGTGGCATAAGATGAAGAGAGAAATCGGAAGCTATATCGCCAAGTGTGATATATGTCAGCGAGTCAAGGCAGGACATCAAAGACCCGCTGGATTGTTGCAACCATTGTAGATTCCGGAATAGAAATGGGATTCCATTGGAATGGACTTTATCACCGGATTGCCTACTTCTAGTAGGGGAAATGACTCTATCTGGGTCATAGTGGACAAAATGTCCAAAGTCGCCCATTTCTTACCCGTCAAGACCACATATCAGAGTTCGAAGCTAGCGGAGTTATACATCGCTAGAATCGTCAGTTTGCACGGAGTCCCCAAGAATCGGATCGAGCAACTCAAATTACCTCGAGATTCTGGAAGAAAGTCCAAGAAGGTTTAGGAACCCGACTAGATTTCAGTACCTCTTATCACCCTCATACCAATGGACAAACGGAGCGAGTAATCAAATACTCGAAGATATGCTGAGAGCATGTGTGTTAGAATATGGATCTAAGTGGGAAGACTGTCTGCCGTTCGCAGAATTTTCATACAACAACAGTTATCAAGCTAGTTTGCAAATGGCCCCATTTGAATTTATGTATGGAAGAAAGTGTCGCACCCCTTTGAACTGGTCGGAAGTAGGAGAGAGTCAGATTTTTGGACCGGATATCCTACGAGAAGCGGAAGAGAAGGTTCACAAGATTCGTGAGCACCTCAAGACAGCCCAGTCCAGATAGAAGAGTTACACCGACAAGAGACGTAGAGACCTCGCCTTCAACATAGGAGATTTTGTGTATCTGAAAGTGTCGCCATTGAAAGGAATGCAGTGTTTCCAACTGAAAGGAAAGTTAGCCCCCAGATATATCGGACCCTTCAAGATTCTGAATCGTCGAGGAGAAGTGTCGTATTAATTGGAACTACCCCGAAGAGATGTCAGCCGTGCACAATGTGTTCCATATCTCATTACTTCGCAAGTGCCTCGAAGTCCCGGAGAAGACCGAAGTGTTCAATAATATCGATCACCGGACCATAGAGATCAACGATGACCTAACCTATCCCGAAGTACCCATCCGTATTTTGGAAGAAGCCTTCAGAACTACCTGAACCCGAAGCATCAAGTTTCTCAAGATTCAGTGGAGCAACCACATAGAAGAGGAGGCTACCTCGGAGCGCAAAGATCACATCAGGACGGAGTTTCCCGATCTCTTCAGATCCTAGGTAATCTTTTCGTCCTTTTTCAAATCTCGGGACGAGATTTTGTTTAAGGGAGGAAGGTTTGTAACATCCCAAAAATACTAAACTTGGATCATCAAACTCTAATCTTCAAAATTAGGGTTAACAAAAACTTTTCTAAATAAAAATAGGAAAGCATGCATGTGTGTATGCATCCCAATTTGGATTCTTTTGAATTGCCTTGTTTATGTGTTTCTTTGCTTGTAAAAGGATTCTTAGGTGAAATAAACATCATCTAAACAATCCCCACACTTTTCCCAAAGACAAAAAAATCAAAACAAACAAAATAAGGGAATGGTCATTTTGGCCAATTTAACTCCCATGCCTACTTTGGCTGTCTCTAACTTTCAAAACTTAATAGAAACTTGTTTGGATCTTTACACCCCTTGATAGTACTCATAACAAAGTACCAAGGCCCACTTTGTGATCATCCAAAAACATTTGAATGCATAGTTTAAAGGACAGTTCAAAATTGAATCTTTATCATATGGGAAGATCCCACTTCTTCAAAAACCACTCAAACAAGCTCAAATTTCAAAACCCAAGCATCCACAGACTCACCAGCACATGCCTAGCACACCCACCAAAAATCTTTTCAAAATTCAAAACTTGAGTTCTTGCGGCCATTTCATCAAACACTTGGAGGCAACAAATCAATCTGGCCAAACTTCACTGTTTTGAGCAGTAATTTGGCTAAGCAATGTTCACCATTGATCACCCTTGTCTCCCTCAGTGCCAACCAGTGCTTGGACAAACCCTAGCCCCTACCCTTTTCCCCATGCCATGCCAACCCGAGCACCCCCTTGCCAACCGACCATGGCTAGCTAGCCAGAGCAAGCACCAAGCCTAAACAGCATGTCTAGGACACAGCCCACCGTCCACCGCCACCCCCTGTCCAGCGCTCGAACCCTGCCAGCCACTGGACCACACGCCCAAGCCATGCCTAGCTTCTCTGAGCGCATGCCGAGAGCGTGCTAGAGCGCCACCCTCGACACACGCCCACAGACCGCGCGCCGCCCTCGCCACGTGCATACGCGATCACCACTGTCCCAGGAGACCGCCAGACACCCCTGTTCCCGAAGCAAGGCGAGCAGCGCATCGCCAGAATTGCGCTGGAGTAGTCCGCCTCTGGAGAAGAAGGGCGTCGTCGATTTCGTCCACCCCAGGAGAAGCTGCCGGTACCAGGAGGTTCGCCGTCGTCGACTTTGTCGTTCGCTCGCATCGCCGACCCTCGCCTGAGCCCCGGTGAGCCTCCCACGACCCCCACTGTGCTGCTAGGGTTCGAGCTCGCCGGTGACTAGTTCATCATCGACGACGACCCTCAGCCGTTGATCTTACTTCTAATACAACGCACCACGTTGCCCCGTACCGCTTCGCACCCCCTGTCTCACTGACGCGTGGGGACAGCAACTTAACCAGCCCGCGTAAGCGCTGTGCGTAGCAGGCCGGCCCATTAACCCTTCCCGCGCAGCCCACTCGTTTGAATTTGGATTTTTCCATTTTTATTCAAACACAGTTCTGTACCTAGTTTCAAAAAATCAACCCAGCTCGATTCAGTGAACCAAATTGAATGAAACCAATTTTGTTAGAAAGGTCTTGAAATGCTGAATCCAAGCCCGTTGGATTTAAATCATTTGGATCTATAGATCACCCTTGGTAAAAATCACAAGTCAGAAGCTTTTCTGCATTCAAACATTTTTTCAAATTTAAACCATAATAGCTTTTGAGTTGATTCCAACTCTCAAAAATCACATTTAACCATACCTTTCAGAATATATAGAAATATATGGGTTTACTTACAGAAATAATGTTCAAGTAATAAAAGAATGCCACATAGGCAATTCTAGTCACTTATTTTTATTTAAAATAAAAGGTTAAACCTTATTAAATTGTGACACCACTTTAAATCACATTCCCATGGACTAAAATATGTGGTTATGACATGTATCAACATGATCCCATGTTTGGTTTGGAGAATATTAAATCTTAAGTAGTTTTTCAATGAGTAGAAATTACTTTTCTAAAACTAAAATCATTAAGTCAAATGCTCTAGTCTTGTAATGTTAGTGATGATGCTAGATCATCTATAGAACCCCTTTGTGTGATGATTGAAATTAGTTAAGTATTGTTTGGTGATTGTGTACCTCGTATTTATTCATAGACGCTAGTACCGACCAAGGATACGAGGAGGAAGGAGAATACTACGAAGAGGAAGCCGAGGAGAACTTCAACCACTGCTCTGCACATGGCAAGCTTTACTAACTAAGTGGACCAATGCAAGCTAACACTTGCAACTTAGCAAGCTTATACTGATACTGATGCAAGCCTAATACTACTAGTTGAATGTGCAAGCAAATACTTGCTTGTTACCATGCCCACTATATGCCTTAAGCATATGTGATCATACCCACATGATACCCCCTCCTAGTTTTACTTGCAAGCTTTCTACTTTATTTCTTTATCAAAGCTCTTGCTTAGAGTTCACTTGAGTAATTTGTAGATACTAGAAAGATAATTGAAGGTTGCGTAGAGAGCATTAAATTTGGCCTAAGCTAGATAATCTTGATATCATCCTAAGGCATGAGACTGTACTTAGTAGAAACTCCACTAGTTACCACCCCTCATTAGTACCCACTCCCATTTGTAGATGCTAGTGCTAAGCATAAAACTTGATCAACTTTAGATGGGAATACTTGGTGGAAAAATGATTATGAAAACCTTGGAATGATGGATCATTCTATTGAAATGTTTTGGACATGTGTTTCCGAACATAAGATGATTTTGATGATCAAAATGTTGAGGCATGAGCCTTAGCCCTTTATAAAACTGATGGTTGTCTGGATGCGATACCATTCCAATTTTACCGTACAACCACAATACCCGAGAATTGGGTAGGGCTTGACTGGAAACTTATATACCTTAGTATTGGTTCCCTCACGGCCAAGGTCTGAGCTGAGGCTACCTTGTGAAGATTGTCCACCTGTGCAGTACCCAAGATGACAGTTCGTCATGGTTGGGAGGCCAAACTCACAGAAGAGGTGCCTATACTAGGGCGTGTAATTGAAAGGTTAGGATTGATTATCTGCATACTGAGTATGGTGAATTTAGGATTTGTTCCTGACGGATGTATCGAATGTTGTGGTGAAAGTGTACAATCTCTGCAGAGTGTCAAACTATTTGAATAACCGTGTCCGCGGTTATGGACAGTTGGAGTGGCCATACTGTTCCCCCGTCAGATGTTTTAAAAATGACTTGTGAAATGAATTGAGACTTTGACTTGACCACAACAGAGTTGTGCTATGAAATACAAGTTCCCACTTAGGTGTTATAAAACTTCAACTAGCTTTCTTTGTTTCTAAACTTAGTAGAGGTAAATCTGGCTTTTTGCAAAACAACCCTAGAGCCTAGTGTCCTATTACAAAAACCCCCGTCACCTGTTAGTATTAGTTTGCGAGTACTTAAAGAGTACTCATGGCTTTGTCCCTGGCTATTCTCGTGGCCAGACTATGAAGAGGAGTACCAGGAGGATGGACCCCAGGAAGGTTACGACAACTAGGATCATCTCCCATCGTCAGCATTGCCTGTGACCCCGAAGATGGAGCTTCGCCTACGCTACCTTTATTATTACGTATTTCCGCTGCTTGAGTTGTATTAAGAACTGGATCCTGAGATCCTTATTTGTGTAATACCTTAAGTATGGTTTGTAATGGAGATGTACTATGGTATCCAAATCTGTTATGTCTCGCAAAAATGGTAATCCTGGGATTGCGATGTATGGCATAACAGGCATCTAGGATTAAAAATCCGGGTGTTGACATGGTTTGTCCTGTCCTGCTCGTTCGAACGAGCCTAGTCTCACCCGCTGGTGTGGCCTGGATCGCCGGCTCTGGCCACCCTGTGCCGGTCAACGGCCGTGCCGACGTGGTGCTGAGGTAGCCGTGACGTGGCCAGGGGCCCAGCTGCCAGCCTCTGTGGCTAGGTGTCCCTGCGGTGCAAATAGTTTTAGGGTTAGGGTTTGATGACGTAAGGATGATGTAATAAGTGTTTAATCCTTTTCAGAAATGTTTAAATATGGCAAAAATTAATATAAACTTGTAAAATTCATAACTAATTCATATTTATTCAGAAAAATATGAATAATATATCAAAATGTTTAGAGAATTAAGAGCTATCTGTCTAAGCAATCATCATACATTATCAAGCAACTTTAAACCCTAGTTTAGTTGGAAGAACATAGACACCCCTCATATACATGTGGGTTCGATGATGCACCTTCACCAGGGCATTCCGAACCCTCTTAACTCGATGTTGCACCTAGGGTTATTGCGTAGTCTCTAATATGACATGTCATACATATTGTTTGCGCATTGTATTATGCCATGTCTTGATTGTCGCCTTTCTTTCTGGTATTGGTTCTTCGCGATAGGATCCGAGCCCGAGGGTGAAGCCAACGACACCGAAGATCCATATTTGTCTACTGAAGGACAAGGCAAGCGTAGCCTCTCATTCTGAACCTACTTTTACAAAGTATGTTACTTTATCGCTATGATGCACACGATTTCCAATGTGGTCTTTTGTCAGTAGCTATTATTACCTATCTGCTTCACAGTTTCCTTTTGTAAGCCTTATACTCCTGATCTAGTGCTCCTAGCATACCTAGGTATGGCATTTGAGCGTTGCTAGAGCTTTTGTGATCGACATCTTAGCCATGCTTAATAGTACCGTCTGATACATACGGGTGATGATTCGAAGGTGCCAAAGAATCTAAAAAGATAGGAGGTGGAGGTATCATCGATGGAGATAAATAAATATGTTAAGGCTTGTGACACCCCCGGGATCAAGGATAAACAAATACCAGAACTCCGTCTGATATAAGCTTAACCTTGAGCTCGAGAATATCCAGTAAAGAATTGATAACACAGCAGTGACCCTACGACACAAAAATTATTACAGCGAGCTCATAACTGAGCAGAGAACCAAATTATTACAAGCAGAGGTCACTGACCACAAACATCAAACAATGGAAGGAAAATTATGCTATTAAGTATAGCAAACTTAACAAACGGCCTAAGAGGCCTAAAGCATAACGATGACGTCCCAGCCCATAGATTCCAGGCTGCCGACCGAGAACCCCAAGCTACTCGTCGATGTCGATGTAGTACCAAACTGATCATCAGGGAACACTTACTCTGCTACAAAAATATCAACAAATCAAGGGTGAGTACAGGGTGTACTCAGCAAGACTTATGGCTGGTGGAGTTGTTTTTCATGAAGCCGTCTTTGTTTATAAAACAAGAGGGAGAGGAAGCTCATCTAATCAGAGTATTTTAAAAGGGGATAAGAGAGCGACATCTCTGAAATATTGATCATCATCTTTGATATCCACCAAATCATCATCATCACATACACTAGGATCACCCCCTCATACCCATGAGGAAGCATCCTTAAGCACACGTTGATCTGCCAAGTTTTATGTTAGGTTATAGTTCTCTAAGATCTTAGAATCTGGTAACCAAGAGTTCATAACCATGAACACGGCTTTTCAAAAAGATTTAACCATGCAGGGGTGTACAACTTTACCCACACGTACCAACCGACTCTTAATGCCATTACATTAGCCCTCTTCCTTGGAAGGCCGGCAGAGTGTGGTTGGCCACGACCTTTACCTTTCTTTTGCCGAGACCATGAGTCACGCAATAAGTATGGTTCCGCTGTAACGGGTCAAATCCCGAAGCCGGTACTTAAAGATGTGATGCGAGGTTGGTTTACCAAGGGCTCCATTGACCCCAAGCAACCCGGTCCATGCTTCCCTACCTGTGATGAATGCACCTTCACCCGGCAAATCTTTCAAAAGGTTTTCTATGCATATGTCGAATGGAACGCCGAACTATGTGACTCATGTAATCTACTAGGCAAGTTAATCAGGCGAGGGGTTCCCAAGCTCCGTGTGGCTGTACGCTCGTCTCGGTTCCAAAGGCAAGAACACGGTTCCTAGTGGTGGAGAGCATGGGACTAGAAAACCATATCCAACGGTGGCCTCTCATACAAGCCTTAGCATGTTTAATCTCATATCACCTCTGATCTCATCTCATCACGTTCTCCCGTCATACTAGATTCTCTGCATCTGATACATCATCTGGATGAACCAGACTCAACAGCTATGCATGGCTAAGCAAACACGAATATAAGCTCTAACAGTGCATACAAGCCAAGCCTAGTTATGCTAGGAGCAGTGGATCATGTAATATAAGCTCAAAGGGAGTAATGTAATAGATAGGATACTATCTATCGATAAAATACCACTATGGAATCGTATGCATCATGGCAGAAATTAAAATGCTTTCAAAATCATAGGATAATATCATGGTGGGGTTATGCTTGCCTTTGCCAGTTGATAACCAATAAGCGGAGCTTTGGAATCCTTATACTTGACTTGATTAGAGTTGGTCAGGTATTATTCGTCAATCTTCGATCTTCGATGGTCTTGATCTCTGTCTTCGATCTCGATCTCGGTATTATATTCTACCAGGAGGAACCAAACACCGGAAAGAGAGGGAAACAATCAACACATGGCATCGATGCAATGCTCAAACAAGAATGATGATATGACAACTTAAATTGTATTGAACTGTAACCCTAAGGCATGCTCGACAATTTAATCGGGGTTCCGAGGGGTGAAAACCCTAACTCGGGGAAACTCCAGATGTATATGAGGGGGTAGGTTTTGTTCTCTAATTAAACTTGTCATGAAAGTTGTTGAACAATGCATGATTATAGCTTAGATAGGTAGTTCTCATTTTTCTGAACATTTTGATATATTATTTGTATTTTTCTCACTTATAAATTATTAGTTATTGAATTTACAATATTCAAAACAATTTCTAAAATTATTAAACCTTTTCTTAATTGATTTACTGCACAAAGCTGACGTCATCAGAGGAAAAGGTTCATTTCTCACCGGGGCAGTGCCTACCCACAGTGGCTGACAGAGGGGCCCAGGGCCACCTCAGCTGCCACGCCGACACCACGTCACCACGGCGGCAGCACGGCAGACAACGACCGGCGGTGATGCTACGGGGCGAGCGGGGGCACGCGGCTGCTTGCGTTCAAACCAGGGCATCAGGGCAGACCTAATAGGGGTGGCGCCGCTAGCTAGAAGTCACCAGAGATGCAGCGGCGAGCGGCGGCAACAGCGGAGCTCGCAGGTGCTCGGCGGCAGAGCAACAGGGAGCGAGAGGGAAGAGATGAAGGGGTCCAAGAGGACCAGTGGCTCACCCCGAATCGGACAGAGTCAATGGCGAGGAGCGAGGTAGCCGGACGGCGTCGACAACATCGATGGAGATGGTGGCCTGAGTTGGAGAAGATGACCCGATGCCATCGATCCGTAGAGCCCCGTCTTGATTCCTTCTGCGGGGATGATCCTCAAGGCATGGCGGAGCTCATGGCGACATCAGTAGGGCACGGGGAGGCCGAAGATGGCAGGACGCTTACGGTTCTGCGAGGCTAGGGTTTCGGCCTAGGGAGGAGAACACGAGAGGGAGGTCGAAAGAGAGAGGGGAAATGGATGAGGGTGAGAGAGACGTGCCCATGACGTTCTTATCCACCCTCGGAGCTCGACGGGCGGTGGGATGCAGGCGGCAGGATCAACGGCGGCGCCTGCGACAGACAGCTGCCTGCCTGTCTGGAGGAAGATGACGGGAGGAAACAACAAAGGGGTACATGCCGGTGGCGGGCTGGCGTGGGCCAAGGTGGGCCGCGGGAAGCTGCTGGATGCGCGCTTGAGCGACGGATAGAGAGAAGAGGGATATGGGCTGCGGCCTGGTTGGTCTGGCTCTGCTTTTTATTTACAAAACCTTTTCCAAATCTGTATTCTATTTTCTGTTTGCATTTTCAAATTCAAATCTGTTTTGAGTATTTCGAAAATACCATAAATTTTATAGAACATAGGAAATAGTGTGGGGCCCTTCTATACAATTTGGGCTCCTTATTTTTGTGATTTCAAAATCAAAACCATTTTAATTTCTTTCAAAGAGAGAGAGGAAACTAGGGTTTTAGGGTTTTAATTTGTTTCTTAGATGCAATTTTTATAATATGATGCCCATGCAATGCACATTCAAACCCTAATGTATAATTAGCTAAAAGTGGGGTGTTACAGCTCTATCCCCCTTACGAGAATCTCGACCTAAGATTCCAAAGGTATGAAGAGAGATAGAGAGAGAAAGAAACAAGGTCATTCTAAGGATAAGAGGGAAACACACTAAACAACACACCGAGTATCTCATGGTCAACTCATGGATGGAGCATTCAGAAACAACTCTAAGATGACAACATGAAATACATCAAGGTAACAGAGGAACAAGAGGAGAAGGTTTCAATTTGTTAGATAACTGGTCTTCATAAGGATTGAGACCATGGAGCTTACAAGAGGTTTTGAAGCTTCTAAAAAAGAAAGGTTCCATCAGAAAGAATATAACCATAGACTTCGATATAGAACCTCTACTAAACGACTTAAGTAGAGATTTCAGGTTGTAGACATATGGATCAACAAAACCAAGCTGTTGAACTACTTTTGACATAGAAGGGTCACTCTTTCATCCAACAGAAGGTCAAGACAGAGAGGTGTTTTGGTGGAGAGGACTCATAAGAGTCACAAGGAACATGTGTCAAGAGAAACTACAGATTACCAAAATCATAGTCACTCTTAAAACATGATCGAGAAACGAAGGAAACTCTTTATTCACCTAGGTATACCGAAATCTTGGCCAAAGATCGCGATATCACTTTACACCACTAGATGAGTAGGTAAGAAGATTCAGGATGACACGAGAAGAAAGAAACTTCATTCTTAGACTTCAATTATTTGGCACACAAAAAAATGTTTGTCAACATAAAAGGGTCTAGAAGATCGACCGAGACACATTTAGCAACACTACTTTAAATGTTCTCCTTGTTGTTCAAGAAATCAAACATCAAGTAAAGGTCGAACTTCGTATACAAAGGAAACCATAAGAACAACTCCTATAATAAATCATAGAAGATGCCTCATGAAGAGTGGTTGTTACTGTTGAACCAGGGGAATATGACAGAGGGTCTTTCCCGCTAAGTGTGTTAACCATTACATCAATCTTGCCAGACTTACAAAGAGACCAATTTCAAAACCTTGATTGTTGCTTGAAATTCAGCTTTGGTTAAGTGGAGTGATACTTTAGACTCAGCATATCTGAATAGATAGTTTGCAACATTGTAACACCCTCAGAATCGACCCTATGCAAGTTTTAGCGAAAACCCGCCAAACCTGCATAGAAACGATTCAAAGGTGCCCACCAGGCACTTTCGTGCGGGTGGAAAACGAAGTAATAACATTACACAACAGTCCTTGATGGGACCCACAGAACAGATATATACAACACGACTCCATGAGTCAAGAATACAGATATACGGTACAAAGATCCAAATCACCTTAAAAATGATACAGCGTCCGACTACGGACAAGATGCAAATGGGGCTAAGAGCCCTGAAGAATAACCAATGGCGTCCATAACCCTGCCCAGGCCAAGCCGGAAGGGTAACCCTGCTAACGACGTCGATCTCAAAACCTTCTTAAACAAAAGGGGTGCCGACAAAGGGCAAAGGAAAAAGAGGAGCGTCAGTACTGAGGCCAGTACACGGCGAGACTAGAATTCGGCGGTCCTCGCCTACATAGGTATGGTGGACTGAAGCGGCAGCGGCAGCATGCACTGAATAACCTATAGAGACTCGATACAACTAGCGGCAATCAGAGAGGGGTAAGAAAGACCTATTCGGATCCAACCTGATTCTAACATCAAACAAACCCATCCTGGTGTTTCCCCCTCGAGACCAAACGAGGAAGTCAACCGAGGAACTCACACCGTTGGCAGTTTTATTTATTCAGTTATCGTTGCAGCAATTACTAGTCAGGTGTAGATAATCGTCCTGATAAAATAAGCAGTGGGCCGTTTTAGTTAACCATTCCGTTGTAGTTGCGACACTTACTAGTCAGATACAATTAGCATGAGATAACCCAAAACCCAGCAGTTGTTGGTACTTTTATTTAGCCATTCCGTTTTAGTTGCAATACTTACTAGTCAGTTACAATGGTCGCAAGCGACGACCCAAGCAAGCAATTGTTGGCAGTTTTAATTAGCCATTCCATTATAGTGAAGCTGATTACTAGTCATTATAAAGTCAAATTTATAGCACTACTTTAGTTATAGTTGTCTATGATCGAGATACTGTGCTCCAAGTCGTCCATAACCGCGGACACGGCTTTCAAAAAGTTTTACCCGGCCGGGGTGCACCAATAGCAACACACACTCGATCAACCTCGGAAAAACCAAATCAAAACCCAACGAGGCCTTCACGACAAAGCAATCACAGGATTCAGAAATATTTCAGGGGGCCACCCCTTGGAGTAGACCCGCAACGAAGCTAGCTGACTCCGAGACGGACTCAAGGTTTGCGACAATGGCTGTAAACGACTGGGAACCCAAAACTGGGCTTGTCGATACCGCGAAAACATTCCGCTTACCTAAACAGTACAGTGTGCTCCTCGCACAATCGTAAATAAAGCAGTAGCATGGCATAAGTACAGGATAGTAAATAAAACCTCAAACTAGTTTGTGGCCCCAAGAAATAAGAATGAATCAAGCTCTGGCTAAGGGGGGTCCCATAATTCCCCGTATGTGGATAGCGCGAATATTCAAGGAACAGGTATCAAGTACTCAGGGTCCTACGGGACACAAGTGGGCGGTCGGAAACCAAATATTATCTATCACCCACCGATGCCTCTGCTTACTTACTTCAATTTTAGTTGTTAAACAGGAATTAAAGTGAACGATAAGTAAAACCATGATCATCTCCAACATCAAACATGCGGCAATACACCAACAACTGTGGCACTTGACGACACGCAACAGCACTTGAGCAAACGACTACGACACGCAAGTCCAACTATCTACCAAACAACAGGTAATAGGATGTGTCCAAGGCAATATAAGGCTGCAAGGGATATCACGGGTACGAAAAACTAGAGCAACGCAACACAGATAGCAATAGATCAACAGGAGGGAAATAAATACTATAAAAGTAAGATAGGTAGAAAGGGGGGAGATGCTCGCCTGAAAAACATTGTCGAAGGTTCATCCGAAGATCGGGTCGACACTCGCATCAACTCAACGGCCTTATCCGCGAAGAACCAAAACACTAGAAGAAACACCGGATGCACTATTTAATACTACGGCAAAAGATCGGGCATGATGCATGTATGATGTATGACATGGCAAAGATGCGACGCAATTAGGCAAGATTAAGCGGAACCGGGGTCCCGACAAATATTTAGGTGGTTCATGTTATTTAGATCCCCGCAATTTAAATGTTGTTTTAACAAGGCAAGATTATATCATCGGTTCGCTACACAGATTTAAATGAGGCCAATATAAGACTAGATTTGCCTGCATATGGGCCCCATATTTAATTATTAGGTGAATCGGCATAAGGCCCCCAAACCACACAAAGATGCATGCAAGAATGATTTAATATGCGACAATTTATATAGTTGGCAATTTATAAAATGAAGGGTCTCGAGGAAAGGGGTCACACATTAGGGTTCGGCGATCTTGGGGTTCCGGGGTTCGGGGTTCGGGGTCGGTCTCAGGGTTCAGGGTTCGGCGGGTTCGGTCCCGGCGGGAGCGTTCTCGGATAACGGAGGTAGATCTTGGCGTTCCGGGAGGAGGTCTTGGTTCGGCGTCGGGGCGCATCGGATTTCCCCGGAGTCGGTGTCGATCTTGTCGTTGCGAGAACTTGTCGGGTCCGCGGGTCGGGTCGGACTTGGCGTTCCTTTCGGTTCGGGTCTTGGCGTCCGAGGCAGTACTTGGCGTCCGTGAAGGAGAACTTGAGGGTCCAGCGTCTCGGTGTCCTCGGATCCGAGCGGAAGAACTTGTCGGGCCGGGTCCGGCCTTCGGGGTCCGGGAGGGAGAACTTGGCGTTCGCGTCGATGTCCGTACCGTCGGTGTTCTCGAGCATCGCATCCGAGAAGGAGTACTTGTCGCACATATGGTCTTCGGGTCCGGGTAGAAGAGCTCGTCGAACTGGTCGATTCCATGTCGGAGGTCTTGGCGCTTCGGATCGGTCTTCGGTTCGGGGCCTCAGGGTCTTGGGGTTCGCGTCCGTGTGGCGGTCTTGTTGTTCCGGGGATCTGTTTCGGGGTCTCGGACAATGGCCTTCGGCCTCCGTGAAGAAGAGCTTGGCGTGTCAGGGTTCGGACTTCGCCTCCGGGAACGGGGTCTTCAACGTCTCGGCCATCGGGTACGGTACGGTCTACGGAGCACGCGGATGCTTGACGTGGTTCATCGGGCCCGGAGATCTTGTCGCATCCTCGGGTTCAATTCTTGCGAGTTCCATCTTGTAGCCTGAGGCTCGGGACGGCAGGGGCGACGCAGACCCGGCGACGGGGTCGAGCTTGGGAGCGGGTCCTTGCAGAGGGCGACGGCGCGGGCTGGCAGCAAGGAGGACGCGGTGCTGGCTCAGGCCCGGGCGGTCGCGGCTGAAGGCGGGCCCGGCGACGGGGGGGAAGGAGCAGGGGCGGCTCGGGACGGGGCCGGCCGGGCGGACGCGGGTCCTGCTGCAGACGGAGGGCGGCGCGAGACGGAGGGCGCCGGCGGCCAGAGGGAGGTGCGGCGGTGGGCGCCCGAGGGGAGGCGGAGGCGGTTGGTGGCGGAGCCGACGGGGACGCGCGGCCGGGCGGAGGAGCAGAGGATGGAGGGGACGCCGGCGGCGGAGGCGCTCGGGGCCGCGGGTCGGGGACGAGCAGGGCATCACGGAGGAGGGTCGCCGGCGAGGGAGGAGAGACGGGAAGGTGAGCGCGGTTGCCGGAGAGGGGGCCGGAGCCGGCGAGGTGGCGGCGAGCTCGACGGGGGCGCTGCAGAGGCGAGGGGGGCCGCGGGGAGAGGAAGGCGAGGCGGGGAGGCCGACGGAGGCGCACGCGGCAGGCGGGGGCGGAGCAGAGGCGACCGGCACGGGCGGCGGGGAGAAGAGGAAGGGAAGAGGAGCGAGGCTGGGGACGCCAGGGAGAGAGGAGAGGGGGCGAGCGCGCGCGGTCGCCGGGAGGAGGAGAGGCGGTGGAGAGCTGGCCGGAGAAGGGAGGCGTGAGCGGGGGCGGGTAGCGCGTGAGAGAGAGGGAGGAGGGAGACGGGGTGGCGTCGCGTGCGTGGGGGGGCTGGGACGCGCCAGGGGTGGGGCCGGGGTGGCGGGTCCACGCGGGGTGTGCGTGTGTGGGTGGCCTGGGAACGTGGGGTGGGAGTGGGGTCGGTGTGTGTGAGGGAGTGGGGGGCTGATGTGGCGGGTTGGGGTTGGTTAGAGGGAAGGGGCAGGGTGACGTGGCGACCAGGGATTGGAGGGGGTGAGGTGGAGAGGGGCTGGGTAGAATAGGTTGGGTAGACTAGGGATTTTGGGGTGGACCGATTTTATTTCTGGGGGTGGTCGTTCGGGTCGAATCGGCCCGTTCGACTGCCCCACTAAAAATATTTAACTATTTTATTTATTTCCAACCGGGTTTTTTTTTGCAAACCGATAGCAGACAAAACAAAGTATTCCGGCGACCCGGGTTTTGCGTTTAAATAAAGACGGGGCATTTTAGAAACACAAAATAGGTTTTCTGTAATAGTTTTATACAAGCAAATGCAAGATGATGCCGATGCTCAAATGCAATGTGGCATGATGACATGAGCATGCGGTCATGACGATGCAAATGCACAAAAACAACGCGATTTTCTAGTAGTGGTTTTTTGCGGGATGCCACAAACATTTACCACGAAGGTAAAGTTACTAGAGTCTCAAGACATGGACTATAGTGTCAGGCTCCAAAATATGAGCTAGATTGCTATACCCATGTATTAGAATATTGTCGAAGGACAACTGCACACACATAAAGTACTGACAATAGAACACACATGTGTCTTTAAGGAAAGGGGATAACTCTTCTCGAATCCACGACGACATCTTTCAACATTTGCACATGAACCGAAGAAGGTTACTTCTAACATCCAGAGCAGATACTTTGAGATGACTCGAAGATGGTTCTCGAAAGTTTCCAACATTAATGACCAACGTCCCATATGAATCCAATCTAACATGGAGAGGATAAGGATATTGTCAATGGGCTCAGCAACAAACTTATCGGAACACTCTAAGAAGATGGACTCACATGTTGCTTGAATAAGGCAAGAATATTGGTCAGATCAAAGGACATGAAGATGTACTCAAGTGAAACATCACAAGTAGAAACACCATCAAGATAGTCCTTGGAACTGAGTTTGATTTGATGATAACCCAAATCAAATCAAAAGAGGGGAAGATATCATATCCACGAAGGAGATAATATATTTCTTAAACACGAAAAAAACTAGACATCCCTTTAAGGAGGAACTGGGTCGGATAGAACTTTTGTCTTACAACTCTCCTAGTTGTTGTTTAAGCTCAACCAACTAATTCAGGGGTATCTAGTACAAATCCTTGGAGAAAGGAGCAGTTCAGAGAACTTGCTTGCTCAAGAACTCGACAACACGGTCATGTGGCAACATGGCGATACTTCTAGTAGACGTCTAGAATATCACGAACCACCGATATGTCACATAGTTCGAGAGGAAACTTGCTTTACAAGGCAAGAGGACACAGTCTTAGAGCTTCGGCAATATCCTAACTCTTTGACCGAAGAGGTGCAC
The DNA here is from genome assembly GCA_916181665.1 of Avena sativa. Classification (NCBI taxonomy): domain Eukaryota; kingdom Viridiplantae; phylum Streptophyta; class Magnoliopsida; order Poales; family Poaceae; genus Avena; species Avena sativa. Next base: position 144,310,055 of record OV702283.1, on the reverse strand, counting down.
CAGAATGACGGACTTGGTATCACAATCATCCTTTGCTTAGTGACAGGGTTAACCAATCACGCTAAGAATGACACAAATGTCCTTGAAGTTCAAAACAATAACAATTGCTAAGAATCTCGAATAACCACATCATTACTCACACGCATCATTTACAAGCGCGAAGGCTCGAGGAAGGATGGGTAAACATGTGTGGAAGTATCACTTCATTAAGGGGTCATAAAACTCAGCACGATCTCTTAGTATAGAAGAGTGTGATACTTTAAGGTGGAACAGATAGAAGCTATCAATGCCTCTTGATCTGCAGATTTACAACACTTTGACCTGGTCCTAGATATGACGAGGTACTGGAGTTTGTTTCTCCTGACATCCCAAAATTGGTTGTCTTGACGGACCACAAGAGTATCTTGCATCGGAAGACACCAATGCAAGTTACTACTTGGCTACCAACCGGTAAACAAAGGTCGGAAGAGAACAAGGAAAAAGGAACATACTTAGGATAGAATCCCAAGATATGGATGCACAAGTCAACAACCTTCTGAAAACCAATGCATAGAAGGGGTAAGGTGTGGCAGAATCACGAATATAGATGCGAGACTCTCGAGGGGTACACTTGTCGTGATCTTTTTGGTTCCATTAAAGAACACATGCCATAGCATGTGGTAGGGGAAGTCCTTAGTTGTCAAATTGCAGTCGCGACAATAACTACAAGCTTGAAGACCAGAATTGTAGTACCAGCCATCCTGAGATAATGTGTGAACATTAACAACAGGGGTCAAATGCGGTGACCCAGCATACCACTACATGTGTAGAACACTATAGTCGTTGACATGACATCCACAGAACACCGTTCCGTAAATATCACATCCCTCAGAGTGGTACAACAGAAACACTGCGGGTCCATATTACAGAAGTACACACATTATTATTATTATTATTACAATACCATAAGTTCAAGACTTACAAAAGATCCAACTTACAAACCAAAATATAAAGTGTTTCAGTGAAATTTAAAAGTAGCAACTCCGTCTAGGAGTTGAGCTCAACAGCTTATTCTATAGAGTTCATGCTGCTCGGCTCCATTGGTTACTACTAACTAGGAGTACTTAGTTGGACTCGTTATCATCGACACTGTAGCGGATTTCGTAATCTACTCCTTCAACACCTCTGGATAGATCAGGTTCCTCGTAGAACACGTCTTCTTGATATTTGGCTGCATACATTGGCACGTCTTCGGGATCCTCAGAGTCTAAGCAAGGGATCAAAGGAAAGAATGAGTAACAGTGTTACCCAACAAGTTCATTATATGCAAGGTGGGAAGTTTGATGCTCTAACTACCACCTCGGATTATAAATCCTTGGCACTATGCAGTTTTTGTAAATCTTTCTTCAAAGATTGATTTTATTCTGAAAAACTATGACCATCAGCCTTCACAGGTTAACCAGAACTTTCATGGAGTTCCTTTCCTGCCGTGTTCGTAGCTCCTTCCCGGAACAGGGAGTAACAAGTTACAGTTCTTACACTCTACAGAGGTGCGTTACTTTACCCATGAGAGATTAACTCCTTGTTGCACAATCGGGCGTACTTTCCCGTCCACAATTCCATGATGTGGGGCCCAGTAGTTGGTCCAAGCCAATTACTGCCCCCTTCACGACCCCGCATGCCTCCTTGGTGTACACCATGCCCACATAATGAATTACGGCAATGGTTTGTACAAACCGTTAGATGCCAGAACTATCGTGGGACGATGAGGGTTCCCACCCATATGCTGCATATCCTCTACGAATTACCAATTAATATGCACGCTACAAGGATAACATCCACGACCTGCACATCCGGCTTCATGCGAGAGGAAGAAGATACAGCTGACTTCTTTGTCCCATTCCAAATCCCATGGCTAACGCGTAATATACGGCGCTAGAATCACTGATGTCAGGGGTTATTAAGTCCCTACTTGATCATCATTGCTTGAAACTAGAACGCTAGGTTCCATTGCTCCATTATATCATCACTTAGGATGATATCTATGATTTCATTATTGTGAAAATAATATTTTCTTTCTTTTATAGCATATATGATAACACACAATTTGCAATTACATTGATAAAGACTCTTCAAAGGACATGAGCAAGTGATGAACTTGCCTTGTGATGGCAAGGTAGTGAAGTCTGATGCTTGCACTGGACCTTGAGCTTCTATGTCTACAAAACATCATTATTGCCCGGTAAGGACAATATTTAAAGAAGCAAAATGATTATGCAAATAATGCAATGCATTATGCCTTTACCCTATTATTTATAAGGTCCTTTTTAATAATAATAAAGCATTTATAAATATTTTTTTAATATTTATAACATATATAGAATTATTTTATTTTATTTCCCTTTTATTTGACTTTTAATGATTTAATATTTTTTTAGGAATTATCAATTATACATTAAAAATTGTTATTAAATATTTATTTAGTATTTTTCAAAAATACTATAATATTAATATTTAATGAAAGTGATTTTTATTTATTTTATTACCTTTCAATAATTTTGTAAAATTCCATAAGGAATATATAAATTACAAAATTCTTATAAAAATTTAAATGTCCAAAATATTATATCTTATTTTATTTGGATAGAGTGGATTATTGTGAATCCAAAAGTATTTTATTTATATTTTTTGGACTTTTATTTTATTTTCTAAGATTTAATTAAGTCCAGGTGTATTTTGGTCTTTTCCTTTTTATTAGAACAGGCCTGGAAAGATTTCTGGGCTTGTTATTCTTATTGGGCCCTAGTGGCCCATTAGTTCTAGACAAAAGAACCACCCCGAAGGGTTTGGCCCAGCTCGACCCATTCCTCACTTCCTCTTTCTCTCCCTCTGACCCCGACCCTGTGGTCGGTGATGCCGCCACCAGCGATTCCCGCTGCCGTAGGCCGTTCTGGTCGCCTCCGTGGTGCAACAGGGGGTTGTCAGCGACGCCCGTTCATTCTATCCAATTGGATTTGAGCCTGGGGCTCTCCTGCAGTGGATCGATGCCGTTCCGAACCCTAGGGTTTGGGGGTTGGCATGGATTCAAGTGCTGTCGTGATCGTCGTGCATCGAGGTGATGCTCTACACCTCCAATCGTGATCAGGGTCGCTATCGTGGCGCCATGTGGGTTGCAGCGCCCCCTCTGGGGTGCTCCCCGTGCCTCCATGGTCGTCAGCCCCTCTGCTTCCTCTTCTATTCTTCAGCGAGGACCTACGGTGAGTTTGATTCCTTTCCCCATGTGCTCTCTCTGCTTGCTGATTCGATGCTAGAGGTTGGCAGTGTCCTCTCTGTCTATTGTCTGATTCAGATTAGGATGATTATCCATTTAGGGTTCCTGTTATGTGATTGATCATGTACTGGATGATTTGAATCATGTTTGGATGGTCTGTACACATGCTAAAGGATTATTGGCCTGAGGCTTATTGCTTAAGATGATCTATGATGTTTCTGGTGCCTTACTAGATGATTTGATGCTTGGATTGCATCAGATTCAGATGATATAGTTGCTTGGGAATCATGCTTGCTTAAGTCAGTGACTTGATAAGTTTTCACTGTGATCTCTGGGTTTATGATCATGATTATGACATGATGAAATCATTGTCCTGGTGCTGTTGTATTAGAACTAGTGTATGGTCATGATCTCAAACAGTGAAGTTTAATATAGGAATATCCTAGTTATGATTCATGTGTTAACAGGAAAATGATTAGTTAAGTTGATTGTTTGAATTTGTGATGATTAAATGTCTATCCTGATTCATAATGGATTGTTCTTGTGACACCATCATGGTATGGCACACAAGTTTGATTCTAACCCAATGATTGGGTTGTTTTAGGCTTAAGACAAAATTGGCTTTATAAGATAAATAGAGATGCTCTGCTCTGATTTCCCTAAGACCAATGATGTTGGTCTGAGGCTTAGGGATTCAGATCTTATCTAATTGGTTCATCTAGATAGTCCTGGTAGTGGTACCAGCTATTCTTTATTGAATCAAAGCTTGGAAAAAATGATAGTGAGCTTGATCATTCTATGGATCCCAAAGATTGGTTTCTAAGGTGCTACCCTCCCTTTAGGGATGTGCCTAGAAATAGATCGTAGGTATATGTATGATTGAATTGTAAAATATAGTTGGACAACCAGAGCAAGGATGTTGCTCTGAGCTCTGGTTGGATCCTGGTACTTTGCTGTTTGCTCTTAGAGTTTAAAAATCCCTATGATGGATTCACCCCACTTGGGTGCTTTCTGAGGGTTTGTTTTATAAAACAACACATGCTTTTCTCTAAATAAGATGATTAGATCATGTGAAGGTTTTATGAAACTCACCACAAACTCTGATGTTTGTGGAGTAAGTTCGTGATGATCTTGATCTGGTTTTGCTGGACTCCTTGCTTGATCTTGAGCTAATCTACTCCTCCTAGCTCCTGGGCTTGATCTTGCTGTCCACCTGATCCATCCCCCTCCTTATGTCACAATCCTGGTGATGTGATCTTGCTTTGGTTGGTTTGGTTGCTGGTTGTGGTGCTTGGTTTAGCTGCTGTCTACACTGGTTGTTCTTGTGTGTTGTGCAGTGGAGAGATGCACTAGTGCCTCTCCACGGCTGTGCTTGTGGTTTTGTGAGTTTGGGCTGTTCTGGGAGGTTGACAACACACCACATGCATGTTGGTGTGTTTCCTGCCTGTGTGCTTGCTATGCACTTGTGGATATTATCAGAATCTCGAAACTTACTATTACCTGGTTACTTTCACCTGGCTGGTGGATTTGTCCCTCTTGGCTGTTATTTGACTTCTGGATTTTAAATTTATGAAAGATGGATTCTTTCAGATTGGTGAAACTTGCCCCTTCTGTAAATTTCTCAATGATAAATTTGTCAAGTGCACTTCAGTGACATGTTTGAGAGAAATAATACCAACACTAACCTTCTTTTGTTTTTATTTAGTCGTTGTTTTGCAGGTATAGATATATAGATGAAGATTTAGTTTAGGTTTAGTTATAGAATGTTCCCATGTAATTTTCTTATTCTTTTGTGATTTTTATTTTTACTCAATTGTAATAAAGATTATATTATTATTAATAAAGAATATTCTTATTCTTTATTCTTTTATAAATTGTGAAGTTTGAAAATGGTTTCAGTAAGTTAAATTATTTGTAACTTGTTTATATATTGATAATATGAAATAAGTCTTCAAATTCATAATTGTTTTCTTTAAATAATGCTTGGAGTTAAAATAATTAACTCATAATTAATTCAAGATTCAAACCTTTTTTCTAATTCATTTGAGTTATAATTCAAACATTCAAATTTAAAAATTCAAATTCATTTTAAAACACATAATTCCTTAAAGATCATATCAAAGTCTATAGCAATCACCCTTTAAGACTAAACCTAATCTCAAAGTATGAAAGAAACATTGATCACTTAAGGTTTTTATTTGGTAAAAAATTTACTCACATTTTCACAATGAATGCATGCAACATTCCATATTTCTAAATCTACCCTTCGTTAGTTCCTAAATGCTGGGATGTTACAGACTTCCCCCCTTAATTAAACTTCGTCCCGAAGTTTATGGAGATGTACCTGAATAGTTCTGGATAGACTTTTCTTAAATCCTCTTCTTTCTCCCATGTGGCTTCCCTTTCAGGGTGATGTTCCCACTGTACCTTCCAATATTTGATTGCTATGTTCCTTAATCTTTTCCAGTTTTGTTCTAGAATCTTACAAGGCTTTTCAATATAATTCAGGTCTGCTTGTAGTTCTATCTCTTGATGTGTGATTGCATCATCTGGAACTTTTAAACATTTATGAAGTTGTGACACATGGAAAACATTATGCACTTGAGCCAATCTTGATGGTAACTCTAAAGCATAAGCTATAGTTCTATTTTGACTCAATATCTTGAATGATCCGATGTATCTTGGACTCAATTTCCCTTTAACTCCAAATCTTTTCACCCCCTTCATTGGACTTACTTTCAAATAGACCATATCTCCCACTTCTGGATGCCATGATCTTCGACTTTGATCCGCATAATTTTTTTGCCTACTCTGGGCTATTTTCAATCTATCCCTGATCTTATCAATGATGTCTTGTCTTTCCTTGATGTAATCTGGTGCAAATTCTTTGCTTCTTCCAGGCTCATACCAACATATTGGTGATCTACACTTCCTTCCATACAGAACCTGATATGGAGCTGCCATCAGACTACTCTGATAGCTATTATTATAAGAAAATTCTGCCAATGGTAGGTGATCTTCCCATGTTCCTCCAAAATTAGTGCACAAGCTCTCAACATGTCTTCTAGTATTTGATTTGTTCTTTCAGTTTGACCTCCTGTCTCAGGATGATATGCTGTGCTGAAATCTAACTTTGAACCAAGTGCTTCATGCAATTGCTTCCAAAATGTTGAAGTAAACACTGATCCCCTATCAGTTACTATTGTTTTGGGTACTCCATGCTTAGTTACTATCTCTTTGACATATACTTCAACTAACTTCTCGGCATTATCCTTTTGATTCAGCGGAATAAAATGTGCACTCTTAGTGAGTCTGTCCACAATTACCCATATCATATCCTTCCTTTTTGGTGTCATGGGCAATCCTGTAATGAAGTCCATACCTATTTCCTCCCATTTTCATTCAGGAATTTCCAAGGGTTGTAATGGTCCTCCTGGACTTTGATGTTCAGCTTTCACCCTTTGAGAAGTATGGCATTCAGATACATATTTAGCAATATCTCTTTTCATGTTATTCCACCAGAATAGTTCTTTCAAATCCATATACATCTTAGTACTCCCTGGATGTATAGAATATGGTGTATCATGTGCTTCTTTGAGTATGACATTTCTAATCTCAATCACATCTGGAACACAAAGACGGTCTTGAAACCATAAAGACCCATAATCCCCAAGGCGAAAAACTGATTTTTGCCCTTGAGATATCCTTCGAATTTCCTCAGCAATAAAAGGATCTTCTTCTTGATGTCTAAAAATTTCTTGCTTAAGATCACTGTCCTACTCTGCAACTACCTGCATAGTAGCTAATCCTCCAAGAACCTCTGTTCTGATAAATTGAAGCTCTAATCTTTCCAAGTCCATTTGTAACTCTTTTGGTAACTCCCTATTGCTTGGCTGAATATCTGCACTCTTTCTGCTTAAAGCATCTGCTACAACATTTGCTTTTCCTGGGGTGTAGTTGATGGTTAAATCATAATCCTTGATTAGTTCCAACCAACGCTTCTGTCTCATATTCAATTCCTTTTGAGTGAAGAAATATTTGAGACTTTTATGGTCTGTGTATAACTCACATCTGGCTCCATAAAGAAAATGCCTCCATCCTTTCAGTGCAAAAACTACTGCTGCTAACTCTAAATCATGAGTTGGATAGTTGACTTCATGTGGTTTCAGTTGTCTTGAACCATAAGCAATCACTTTCCGATCTTGCATTAATACACAACCCAATCCTTCTTTAGACGCATCATAGTATACGGTGAAGTCCTTCCCTGTTTCAGAAACTACTAAGATTGGAGCTGTGGTTAATCTAGTCTTCAACTCTTGAAAACTTGCTTCACATTTCTCATCCCACTTTAATGGTGTATTATTTCTTAATAATTTTTCCATTGGTCCGGCTATTTTGGAGAAACCTTCAATGAATCTCCGATAATAACCAGCCATTCCTAAGAAACCTCGAATTTGCTTCACATTGGTGGGTGCAGTCCACTCTAGTACTGACTGAACTTTAGATGGATTCACAGCAATTCCATCCTTACTGATCACATGACCGAGGAATTCTACCTCATCAAGCCAAAATTCACATTTACTGAACTTATCATAGAGTTTGTGTTCTCTTAAAGTCTGCAATGCTATCCTTAAATGATCAGCATGCTCTTCCGTATCCTTGGAATATATCAGAATATCATCAATAAAGACTATGACAAACTTGTCCAAATATGGCATGAAGATCTTGTTCATCAGATTCATGAATATTGCCGGTGCATTGGTCAAACCAAATGGTACTACCAGATACTCATGGTGTCCATATCTTGAGACAAATGTTGTTTCTGGAACATCTTCCGGCTTGATTTTTATTTGATGGTATCCAGATCTTAAATCGATCTTTGAAAATAGTACAGCCCCTTTCACCTGATCAAAAAATCTTGAATTCTTGGTGAAGGATACTTATTCTTGATAGTCACGTTGTTCAGATTTCTATAATCACCACACAGCCGTCTTCCACCATCTCTCTTATCCACAAAGATTACTGGTGTTCCCCATGGAGATACACTTTCCTGTATAAATCCTTTTCTAACTAACTCATCAATTTTCTCTTTGAGTTCTTTCAACTCTCTGGGTCCCATTTTATATGGTGCTTGAGCTATTGGTGCTGTACCAGGAATTAGGTCAATGGTGAACTCTATCTCCCGGTCTGGTGGCATTCCCGGTAGCTCTGTTGGAAAAACATCTTGGAATCCATTAACTATAGGAATCTCTTCCAATTTAACTTATTTCATTGAATTCAACTACAGATCCACCATGATATGACTGTGCTTATCTGCTTGGTAAACTATCATTGCTCCACTTGGATTTTTGTTTGAGACAGTTTTCTCCTCACAATTTATCTGAGCTCCGTGTTCTGTCATCTAATCCATACCCAGCACTACCGCAATTCCCTTCAAAGGAATCACATAAAGGTCTGCGAAATATGTACAACCATAGATCGAGATAACCTGATCTTGTTTTATGTGGCGTACAATCACATTCCCTCCTGCCATAACTACGGTCATAGGACTTTCTAACGTTGCCCTTCTAATCCCAAACTTATCACAAAACTCTTCTGAAATGAATGAAGTAGTTGCACCAGTATCAAATAGAACTTTGCCGGGATTGGTAAGGATATTGAGCGTACCTATCACTGCATGCTCCGAATTATCCACCTCCTCGAGGGTTGCACAGTTCAGTTTTCCGGTCGGTCGGTTCCTCTTGCCATTGTTGTTCTTGCCATTATTTCCTCCTTTATTGGGCTGTCCATTTCCTCCACTGGCTTGTCCTCCTCCCTTGGTAGGCCATCCTCCAGGTGGTTTGCTCGGACAATCTGGATTGATATGCCCCTTCTGACCACAACCGTAACAGATCACTACAAGCTTTTTGCATTCCCTCTGGAAATGCCCTAGAATTCCACAATTGTTACAGATAACATTCCTTCTCGGATTGGATTGATTTCCACCACTGCCCTTGTTATTGCTATTGTTATTGTTATTGTTATTGTTGCCATAATTCCTATTCCGAGGTTTGAACTCTAGGTTGGGTTTAGATTTGCTTGCCTGAATTCTCTTGGTTTCCTTCTTGGCTCTCTTCCTCCGGTCCTCTTGGACATTCTTGTGGTCATCTTCAAAAGTAATGGCTGCATCCAACAACTGCTGATAAGTTTGCTTATTGGCTAACCTTAGCTGCATTCTCACAAATGGATTTAATCCACGCAGGAAACGCTTCTTCCGCTTCTCTTCCGTGTTGACATCCTCCTCAGCATAACGAGACAGTTGGCTAAACTCCCGGATGTACTTCATGACACTCGTATATCCTTGTTGAAGCTCCTCAAATTCTCTCCGCTTCAACTCCATAACACTTTACGGAACATGGTATTCACGAAATCTCTGTTTGAACTCTTCCCAGGTAAACTCCCTTCCTGGTGGTTGCATGGCTAATTGATTTTCCCACCATGATGCTGCAGGTCCAGTCAGAAGATGAGTTGCATACCTCAATTTATCCTCATCATTGCAACCTAAAGTCTTCAACTTCCTTTCAGTATCTGCTAACCAGTCTTCTGCATCCATTGGTTCAGGAGCTGATGCAAAAGGTAACGGTCTTGCATTCTGGAAATCAGATAGACTCACTCCTCCACCTTCAGGTGCCCTCTGATTTGCTCGCCCTAGCAGCTCTTCCATGAACTTGTTCTGGGCTTCTTACATCATTTGCATGCATTGCATAAAATTTTGGTCCATTAACGGCCTCATTGGTGGTGGTGGTAATGCTTCTTGGTTTGCTACATCCGCATGGGCCTTTTCCTTGGTCTCTCGCTCCATCCGCTGCTGCTCAGTTTCCATTCCTACACCCGTATCCATGACCCTCTAGTCCTGCAACATAAAGCGAATACTCATAATTACATCATGCACATGTGTTCTGAGCTCGACTTTACGCACAGAACTAGTCACACAATGAAGATCCAAAAAAATCCAAATATGCATTTCACATATTTTACATAATATCATAATGATACAAAGTCATTACAACATGTACCATATAGGTATAATCACAAAACTACCTTATTACTTGGGGTACAATACACGGTACTAGATATACTAACTCATTGTCTCCTTCTAGTAGTAACTACGCTCATCGTACATGCCTGATGTCCAACCGTGATGATGTGTTGTTCGTCGCACAGTTTGTGGAACATATGGCCTTCCATAAGGAACATACTCTGTATCTGAAGTGTCAGGACTTGAGTCATTACTCAACCTGAGCGCATTGACTCCCTCCAGCTCAGCTGAAAAGTCTTCAGAAACATATTCAACATTATCTCCAGCCTGCATCTCCTGAGCTTCATTTCTTGAGTTATCAACAGGATACGCAGATCCTGCCGCTTCCCAGGTGCTCTCGTGGGCAAGATAGTTAAACACTGGATAATGTATATTCCCTAGGTTTTGAGAAGATGTTGATGATTCAAACACTCTCTCCTCAGGATCTTCTTCTTCATCCTGATTATCTATTGACATGGTATTTCTACTACTATTATTAGGGTTCATTCTTGCACCCATCCAACTAGATTGTCCAACATTCCTGTCGGAACCATCTATGGACATCTGGTGTTCATGAGATCCATTATATGATCCCATCCTCCAACCATCTGAATTCTCAATAGGAAGTTCTGAGTCAGAACCATCCTGTGAGCCCTGTGGTACTGCATACCGCATATCCATAGTAGGATCATGTATAGATTCAGGTTTTGGTGAATAAGGATATGGTATAAAAGATTCAGGATCTATAGGTATATCCTTAAAGATAGGTGTTGCACTACTACTTGCTTCTTTCTCTAACTGGAATGCTAACTGCTTCCTCCTTTCCGGATCAGTTAGATCCTCTAACATATCATTTTTGTCTTCAACAATCACTTGATGGGTCTTATAAAAAGACGCAACGAGTGTTCAGTATCTATCCATGAACTTGGAAGCTAACTTAGGATGCTTCTTAACCAAAGTAAGATGATCCTGTATAGGCTTTGAGTCTATAGAATCATGAGGTATCACAGAGAATGTGCTACCTTCTAGCTCCTTGGTTTTCTGCTCCCAGATATTAGCTATTGCCTCCACAACAGCAACATGATATGCTACTAAATGACTCATACCTTCTCCTATAGGTAGATCATGATATAATCCAAGCTTCTCTGGAAGTTGGATACTCACACGATACTTGTATAACATCCGGCCATCAAGGTAAGTGATAGTGTTCACTGGAATTCTAGTTAGACAACTAAAAAGCTTTAAAAGTTGACGAAGTTGTTCTGTGAATGATCCTTGATAATCATCAAGAGTCCCCTCTTTCCTTACCAAAGTCTATTTTGGAAACTTTGGTGCCATATCTATGTATATCAAAAAAAGTAATTTTGATTAGTATCCGGTAATATATTGCATCATAACAAAGAATTATCGCACTAAAATATATAACGGAATATTCTCATTTGAATACCCATTATATTACTTTTAGAGAATTCTTTATCGTTGCTAAATTTCCTACAAGTAATACCCTTTACTAGGTTTCCAACCTAAGGTCAAAGCAATTTGCTCTGATACCAACTGCGGTGACCCAGCATACCACTGCATGTGTAGTACACTATAGTCGTTGACATGACATCCACAGAAAACCGTTTCGTAAATATAACATCCCTCAGAGTGGTACAACAGAAACATTGTGGGTCCATATTACAAAAGTACACACATTGTTATTATTACAATACCGGAAGTTCAAGACTTCCAAAAGATCCAACTTACAAACCAAAATATAAAGTGTTTCAGCGGAATTTAAAAGTAGCAACTCCGTCTAGGAGTTGAGCTCAACAACTTATTCTATAGAGTTCATGCTGCTCCGCTCCATTGGTTACTACTAACTAGGAGTAATTAGTTGGACTCGTTATCATCGACACCGTAGCGGATTTCGTAATCCACTCCTTCAACACCTCTGGATAGATCAGTTTCCTCGTAGAACACGTCTTCTTGACATTCGGCTGCATACATTGGCACGTCTTCGGGATCCTCAGAGTCTAAGAAAGGGATCAAAGGAAAGAATGAGTAACAGCGTTACCCAACAAGTTCATTATATGCAAGGTGGGAAGTTTGATGCTCTAACTACCACCTCGGATTATAAATCCTTGGCACTATGCAGTTTTTGTAAATCTTTCTTCAAAGATTGATTTTATTCTGAAAAACTATGACCATCAGCCTTCACAGGTTGACCAGAACATTCATGGAGTTCCTTTCCTGCTGTGTTCGTAGCTCCTTCCCGGAACAGAGAGTAACAAGTTATAGCTCTTACACTCTGCAGAGGTGCGTTACTTTACCCATGAGAGATCAACTCCTTGTTGCACAACCGGGCGTACTTTCCCGTCCACAATTCCATGATGTGGGGCCCAGTAGTTGGTCCAAGCCAATCACTGCCCCCTTCGCGACCCCGCATGCCTCCTTGGTGTACATCATGCCCACATAATGAATTACGGCAATGGTTTGTACAAACCGTTAGATGCCAGAACTATCGTGGGACGATGAGGGTTCCCACCCATATGCTGCATATCCTCTATGAATTACCAATTAATATGCACGCTACGAGGATAACAACCACGACCTGCACATCCGGCTTCATGCGAGAAGAAGAAGATACAGCTGACTTCTCTGTCCCATTCCAAATCTCATGGCTAACGCGTAATATACGGCGCTAGAATCACTGATGTCAGGGGTTATTAAGTCCCTACTTTATCATCATTGCTTGCAACTAGAACCCTAGGTTCCATTGCTCAATTATATCATCACTTAGGATGATATCTATGATTTCTTTATTGTGAAAATAATATTTTCTTTCTTTTATAGCATATATGATAACACACAATTTGCAATTACTTTGATAAAGACTCTTCAAAGGACATGAGCAAGTGATGAACTTGCCTTGTGATGGCAAGGTAGTGAAGTCTGATGCTTGCACTGGACCTTGAGCTTCTATGTCTATAAAAACATCATTATTGCCCGGTAAGGACAATATTTAAAGAAGCAAAATGATTATGCAAATAATGTAATGCATTATTCCTTTACCCTATTATTATATAAGGTCCTTTTTAATAATAATAAAGCATTTATAAATATTTTTTTTAATATTTATAACATATATAAAATTATTTTATTTTATTTCCCTTTTATTGATTTAATAAAAAATTTAGGAATTATCAATTATACATTAAAAATTGTTATTAAATAATTATTTAGTATTTTTCAAAAATACTATAATATTAATATTTAATGAAAGTGTTTTTTACTTATTTTTATCACCTTTCAATAATTTTGTTAAATTCCATAAGGAATATATAAATTACAAAATTCTTATAAAAATTTAAATGTCCAAATATTATATCTTATTTTATTTGGATAGAGTGGATTGTGAATCCAAAAGTATTTTATTTATAATGTTTGGACTTTTATTTTATTTTCTAAGATTTAATTAAGTCCAGGGGTATTTTAGTCTTTTCCTTTTTATTAGAACAGGCCTAGAAAGATTTATGGGCTGGTTATTCTTATTGGGCCCTACTGGCCCATTAGTTCTAGACAAAAGAGCCACCCCGAAGGGTTTGGCCCAGCTTGGCCCAGTCGTCACTGCCTCTCTCTCTCCCTCGAGCTTATCCTCTCCTCCTCCGACCCCGACCCTATGGCCGGCGATGTCGCCACCGGCGATTCCCGCCGCCGTAGGCCGTTCTGGTCACCCCCGTGGTGCAACAGGGGGTTGTCTGAGACACCTGTTTGTTCTATCCAATTGGATTTGAGCCTGGGGCTCTCCTATAGTGGATCGATGCCGTCCCGAACCCTAGGGTTTGGGGGTTGGCATGGATTCAAGTGCTGCCATGATCGTCGTGCGTCGAGGTGATGCTCTGCACCTCCATTCATGATCAGGGTCGCTGCTGTGGCGCCGTGCTGGTTGCAGCGCCCCCTCTGGGGTTCTCCCCGTGCTGCCATGGTCGTGCTACCATGGAGCTTATCCTCTCCTCCTCTGACCCCGACCCTGGAGATGCCCCTCTGCTTCCTCTTCTATTCGTCAGCGAGGACCTACGATGAGTTTGATTCCTTTCCCAATGTGCTCTATGTGCTTGCTGATTCGATGCTAGAGGTTGGCAGTGTCCTCTCTATCTATTGTCTGATTCAGATTAGGATGATTATCCATTTAGGGTTCCTGTTATGTGTTGATCATGTACTGGATGATTTGAATCATGTTTGGATGGTCTTTACACATGCTAAAGGATTATTGTCCTGAGGCTTATTGCTTAAGATGATCTATGATTTATCTGGTGGCTTACTAGATGATTTGATGCTTGGATTGCATCAGATTCAGATGATATAGTTGCTTGGGAATCATGCTTGCTTAAGTTAGTGACTTGATAAGTTTTCACTGTCATCTCTAGGTTTATGATCATGATTATGACATGATGAAATCATTGTCCTGGTGCTATTGTCTTAGAACTAGTGTATGGTTTGAGATCATATAGTGAAGTTTAATATAGGAATATCCTAGTTATGATTCCTGTGTTAACAAGAAAATGATTAGTTAAGTTGATTGTTTGAATTTGTGATGATTAAATGTCTATCCTGATTCATAATGGATTGTTCTTGTGACACCATCATGGTATGGCAGACAAGTTTGATTCTAACCCACTGATTGGGTTGTTTTAGGCTTAAGACAAAATTGGCTTTATAAGATAAATAGAGATGCTCTTCTCTGAATTCCCTAAGACCAATGATGTTTGTCTGAGGCTTAGGGATTCAGATCTTATCTAATTGTTTCATCTAGATAGTCTTGGTAGTGGTACCAGCTATTCTTTATTGAATCAAAGCTTGGAAAAAATGATAGTGAGCTTGATCATTCTATGGATCCCAAAGATTTGTTTCTAAGGTTCTACCCTTCCTTTAGGGATGTGCCTAGAAATAGATCATAGGTATATGTATGATTGAATTGTAAAATATAGTTGGACAACCAGAGCAAGGATGTTGCTCTGAGCTCTGGTTGGATCCTGGTACTTTGCTGTTTGCTCTTAGAGTTTAAAAATCCCTATGATGGATTCACCCCACTTGGGTGCTTTCTAAGGGTTTGTTTTATAAAACAACACATGCTTTTCTCTAAATAAGATGATTAGATCATGTGAAGGTTTTATGAAACTCACCACAGACTCTGATGTTTGTGGAGTAAGTTGGTGATGATCTTGATCTGGTTTTGCTGGACTCCTGTGCTTGATATTGAGCTAATCTGCTCCTCCTAGCTCCTGAGATTGATCTTGTTGTCCACCTGATCCATCCCACTCCTTATGTCACCATCCTGGTGATGTGATCTTGCTTTGGTTGGTTTGGTTACTGGCTGTGGTGCTTGGTTTAGCTGTTGTCTACACTGGTTGTTCTTGTGTGTTGTGCAGTGGAGAGATGCACTAGTGCCTCTCCACGGCTGTGCTTGTGGTTTTGTGAGTTTGGGCTGTTTTGGGAGGTTGACAACACACCACATGCATGTTGGTGTGTGTCCTGCCTGTGTGCTTGCTATGCACTTGTGGACATGTTTAGAATCTGGAAACTTACTATTACCTGGTTACTTTCACCTGGCTGGTGGATTTGTCCCTCTTAGCTGTTATTTGACTTCTGGCTTTAAATTTATGAAAGATATTGGTGAAACTTGCCCCTTTTATAAATTTCTTAATGATGAATTTGTCAAGTGCACTTCACTGACATGTCTGAGAGAAATAATACTAACACTAACCTTCTTTTGTTTTTATTTAGTCTTTGTTTTGCAGGTACAGATATATAGATGAAGATTTGGTTTAGGTTTAGTTATAGAATGTTCCCATGTAATTTTCTTATTCTTTTGTAATTTTTCTTTTTACTCAATTGTAATAAAGATTATATTATTATTAATAAAGAATATTCTTATTCTTTATTATTTTATAAATTGTGAAGTTTGCAAATGGTTTTAGTAAGTTACATTATTTGTAACTTTTTTATATATTGATAATATGAAATAAGTCTTCCAATTCATAATTGTTTTCTTTAAATAATGCTTGGAGTTAAAATAATTAACTCATAATTAATTCAAGATTCAAACCTTTTTTCTAATTCATTTGAGTTATAATTCAAACACTCAAATTTAAAAATTCAAATTCATTTTAAAACACAGAATTCCTTAAAGATCATATCAAAGTCTATAGCAATCACCCTTTAAGACTAAACCTAATCTCAAAGTATGAAAGAAACATTGATCACTTAAGGTTTTTATTTTGCAAAAAAATTACTCACATTTTCACAAATGAATGCATGCAACATTCCATATTTCTAAATCTACCCTTCGTTAGTTCCTAAATGCTGGGATGTTACAGACTTCCCCTCCTTAAATTAAACTTCGTCCCGAAGTTTGTGGAGATGTACCTGAATAGTTCTGGATAGGCTTTTCTGAAATCCTCTTCTTTCTCCCATGTGGCTTCCCTTTCAGGGTGATGTTCCCACTGTACCTTGCAATATTTGATTGCTCTGTTCCTTAATCTTTTCCAGTTTTCTTCTAGAATCTTACAAGGCTTTTCAATATAAGTCATGTCTGCTTGTAGTTCTATCTCTTGATGTGTGATTGCATCATCTGGAACTTTTAAACATTTACGAAGTTGTGACACATGGAAAACATTATGCACTTGAACCAATCTTGATGGTAACTCTAAAGCATAAGCTATAGTTCTGTTTTGACTCAGTATCTTGAATGGTCCGATGTATCTTGGACTCAATTTCCCTTTAACTCCAAATCTTTTCACCCCCTTCATTGGACTTACTTTCAACTAGACCATATCTCCCACTTCTGGATGCCATGATCTTCGAATTTGATCCGCATAACTTATCTGCCTACTCTGGGATATTTTCAATATATCCCTGATCTTATCAATGATGTCTTGTCTTTCCTTGATGTAATCTGGTGCAAATTCATTGCTGCTTCCAGGCTCATACCAACATATTGGTGATCTACACTTCCTTCCATACAGAACCTGATATGGAGTTGATGGGGATATGCCTACCGGGGTATACCCAGCAGGACGTTTCCTATTGGTCCAGGTGCCAGCGAGTGGGCCTGCAGGACGGCGAATGGATCAAGATCTGGCGTGGACTCAAGCGACTGGAAGCTGAAGGCCCAGAAGCTTAGATAGGCCCAGTCGGATTAGGTTAAAGAATCGTTGAAACCTTAACTGATTCGGTTGGTATCTGTAAACCCTAGGGAGGTGAGTCTATATAAACCTCCCTAGAGGACGCATAGAGGATATGTTCCATCATACACCCAAGCGACTCGCTGCCTAGCCGCCGAGCTCGCCCCTTTGTACTCTCACCATAATACAATCTAGCAGGAGTAGGTCTTTACCCTTAGGGGGGCGAACCTGGGTAAATCCTTGTGTCGCAGCCCTCATCTCGCACCGCAGATGGCTGGCCACCCTTGCCCCATGTTCTACTACTCGCTGCCGATTGCAGCATCTGCCGTGGTCATTCCCACGACAGTGGCGCCCACCGTGGGGCCTGGCAGGTCAGGCCGGTGTTCTGCGGCGAGATCCAATCTACCCATCAACGAGACGATCGCCACCGGCCGCATGATCGTGATCGGCGAGATGCTCCAGATCTTGCCAAGCAGCTATGTCCCGGCGGCGCGACCCGTCACGCATAGCATGATCCTGCCGGTCAGCACGATCAGCCTCTTCGTCGGCCTCACTAACGTCATCATCTCGGAGGACTCGGCTCGCATCCGCGAGTCGCCGCCACGCGACCAGCTCTCTGAGAGCCAGGTCCGCACGATCCATCGCCTCGCCTCCGAGTACGACTCGGCCCACAGCAACGTGGCTGAAACCACCACGGCCGCGGAAGACGCGGCCCTCAACGACGACGACGATTCGGCGACCCCGACGTCACTCGCCGGGTCCATTGTCGCCGCGTCACCCGCGGGCTCCATCACCCAGGTCTCCAACGTCGGAGACTTAGAGGATCCCTCTATCCTTGGGATCTTCGACTTCGACTCCGGGTCGGAGAACTCTGCCGACCTCCGCGACGGAACCGGCAGCCACGCCGCGGCCTACATGGCAACTGGCGCCGACCCGGCGGAAGATCCATTCTCCACGCCGATCCCTCCCAACGCGACGGCAACGGAGGTCGAGGAACTCCACCTGAAGCTAGCGGAAGCAGTCCGCATGGAGCAAGCCGAGCGCAAAAAATTTCGCCTCGAGCAGGTGACAGCGTAGGAGCTGTCGCGCTACCACCAGCTCCAAATCAGGTCGCGCCTGAACCCCACTGTCCAGGGGCACGCCCTGAATTTCGATGACGAGAATGACCCGGCCCGCGCGGCCGAACTCGCAATCTGCGAGAACGCGCCACCAGGAGGAAGCACTAGGCCCCCACCAGGGTCAACGGCCAATGGCGCCCCGCCACCACCCAACCGCGCACCACCCAGGGACTAGCCGAGGATCGTGGTCTCCTCACGGGAGCGAGACGCGAACGGCCTACCACTGTTCTCCACCCCAATGGGCAACATCGTCGCGGGCCGAGCAGCAGTCGACAACATCGCAGCCACTGGTGAAGGCTCCCTGCAGATCCAGTACGCCAAGGCCCTGCGCGCAAAAGCGGTCGAGAAACAAAACGCAGGCGTCGACTCACAGGGTCGGATGTACTCGTGTTCATCAGGCAGCAGAGCAGCCTCAAGCGGCCGCCCCATGGCGGCAAACACCCTCAACTTCCCGCCGCTCGAACCACTACAGCTCCAACACCGACCCGCGAACGCGGCACTCTCCACCAACGACCCCCGGCCGGCGACCAACTTTGTCGCCGCCAACGGTCAACCCGTCGACGCCCGCACCCACATCATCAACAACAAGAGCTGGCACGCACGCTAGCCCGACGACCTGCGGCATACCCTCACCAACCGCCGCAACGGTGAGCCGAGGGGGTCGCTAAGCCGACTCGGGCCCCGGTGCTTCGGACCGATGATCCGAGGCGAGAGATACCCGGCGAACTTCAAGGCACCGAAGGAAATAGAGAAGTACGACCCCTCGTACGATCCCTCTGTGTGGATGGATACCTACCTCATGGCGATGGGGATCGCCGGCCACACCGATCTACTAGCCGCCCGCTACCTTCCCCTGATGATGGAGGGAGCGTGCAGCCAGTGGATTACCACTCTTCCCGCGGATAGCATCGACTCCTGGGAAGATATGCGCGACACCTTCGTCAAGCACTTCGAGGGTTCATACACCCGCGCCACCACCATCGAGAACTTGGAATGATGCGTCCAGGGACCTCGCGAGTCGACCCGCAGCTGGGTCCAATGGTGGCAAGAACTGTGGTACAACGCGGTCGACATCCACCCAGACACCGCGATCCACTGCTTCAAGACCTCGTGCCGCTACGAGCCCCTGGTCGCCAAGCTCAAACGAGCGTACCGCACACTCGACAACATACCGGATCTCCTGGAGATCGCCAAAAGGTATGCGGAGGAAGACCCAAACCAAGAAACCGACGACGAGTCGGGAGGACAACGCCGCACGAGCGGCAACGAGACGGAAGACGATCCGATCTACGCTATAGCAACACTCGCCTCACCGGCAAGCGCCACAGCGACGGACGAGTCGACTTTGTCGCCAACGCTGGATATGCGCAGCGCGAGCCCAAGAGCTTCCACCGCGACGGGGGCCAACGCCGCGACGGTGGCAACTACAAGGCGAAGCCGAGGTTCGACCCCGCGGCCCTTCTTAACCAACCTTGTGTATTTAACAGTAGGGAAGGGAAGCCCGCTACGCACACGACCGCCGACTGCCACTCTCTCAAGAAGATCGAGAAGGCACGGCGCGCGCGGGAAGACCCCGACAACAACCCGCCAAACGGCGGAAAATTCGGCAGCGTGGCCGGCTCGCTCCACACCTTCACAGGCTTCAACACGAAGCGCGAGAAGAAGGTCATCACTCGCGTCGTCGCCGTCAACGCAGTGGCCTAGGTGGACGTCCCCCAGTTCCTCAACTGGTCCGAGCAACCAATCACTTGGATCCGCCAGGACCACTCGCCACGAATCGAGTACCCAGGCCGGGTCGCCCTGGTGGTCAAGCCCAAGGTGGGAGACTTTTGGCTCCCCAAGACATTGATGGACGGCGGCAGCTCCATCAACATCCTGTACCTGGACACCTTCAGGCGACTGCGGTTCCCGCAGTCAATGATCGAGACGACCTACACCACGTTCCACGGCATCGTCCCCGGTCGGAAGGCGTACCCGATTGGCAAGGTCACGCTGCCAATCACTTTCAGCACACTGGCAAACTTCCGCATCGAGCAGATCGTCTTCGAGCTGGTGCCCTTCGACAACCCCTACCACTGTGTCCTGGGGCGCCAGGCGTTCCCCAAGTTCATGGCAGCGCCCCACTACGCGTACAACGCGATGAAGCTCCCCAGGCCGTGTGGTGTCATCACCATCCACGGCGACCCCGACATGGCTGCCGAGTGCGAGGCCAAAGGAGCCGAACTCGCCGACGTCGTCATTGCGGTAGAGGCCAACCACGCCGACGAGCTCGCCAGGTATGCGAGCGGGGTCAACAACGACGACCCCACCATACTCAAGAAATCTAACTCGGAGGGCGGCAACCCCACAACCTTTGAGGCAACGACGCACACCCACACCGTCGAGCTAGTCCCAGGCGACTCCAGCCAGACGGTGACGATCGGGACGGGCATGAGCCCAGCATAGGAAGGCGCGCTCATCGAGTTCCTCCGTGAGAACAGGGACATCTTCGCATTGAAGCCCTCTGACATGCCTGGTGTCCCTAGGGAACTCGCTGAGCACAAACTCAACGCCGACCCCAAAGTGCGACCTGTCAAGCAGTCGCTGCGGCCCTTCAATGAAGAGCGCCGCCGAGCCATCGCCGAGGAGGTGTAGCGTCTACTCGTTGCAGGATTCATCTGGCCAATCAAGTACTCCAAGTGGCTGGCGAACCCAGTCCTGGTCGAGAAGAAAAATGGGACCTGGAGGATGTGTATCGATTACACAAACTTAAACAGCGCCTGCCCGAAGGAGCAATTCGTCCTCCCGCGGATCGACCAAATCATCGATTCCACCGCGGGTTCGGAATCACTATGCTTCCTCGACGCCTACTCTGGGTACAACCAGATCAAAATGGCCGTTGAGGACGAAGAGAAGACGGCATTCATCACGCCATTTGGAGCCTTCTGCTACACTACCATGACCTTCGGCCTCAAGAACGCCGGGGCAACCTACCAGCGGTGCATGCAGGAGTGCCTTGCGAGCCAAATTGGCCGCAATATCCACGTCTACATCGACGACGTGGTGGTGAAGTCCGCTCGCCAGAGCGACCTACTCGCTGACCTGGCGGAAACATTCGCCAACCTGCGGAAATACAAGATAAAGCTAAACCCACGCAAATGCACCTTCGGTGTACCAGCCGGGCAGCTACTGGGATACGTCGTCTCCAAGCGCGGGATCGAGGCGAACCCCACCAAGATCGACACGATCGCTCGACTCGGCAAACCCGAGTGCCTGCGCGACGTCCAGAAGCTGGTCGGGCGAGTCGCGGCTCTCAGTCGCTTCATCCCCCGACTGGGCGAAAAGGCGATGCCCCTCTACCGCCTGATGCGCAAGAATCCCACCTTCCAGTGGGACAAAGAGGCGGATGATGCGCTCCGCGACCTCAAGAAGGTGCTACTCGCAGCACTACTACTCGTCACCCCCGTCGACAAGGAACCCATGCTGGTCTGCGTCGCGGCTTCCGAGCACGTCGTCAGCGCCGTCATGGTCGTCGAGCGACCAGAGGAAGGAAAGGAGCGCCCGGTGCAGCGACCAGTGTACTACATCAGCGAAGTCCTCACCGAGTCGCGCCAGCGCTACCTACAATACCAGAAACTGGTATACGCGGTCTTTAGAGAACAGCGGCGACTGCCACACTACTTCTAGGAGCACCCGATAACAGTCGTCTCCTCAGCACCGTTGCAGGACATCATCCGCAACCGTGAGGCGACCGGGCGAGTCGCCAAGTGGGTCGTTGAGGTCGGCGTCCACAACATCAAGTACGAGCCGTGTCAAGCGATTAAGTCATAGGCTCTCGCTGACTTCATCGCCGACTGGGAAGAGGCCTAGCAGCCAGAAAAGCTGTCGTACCTCCATTACTGGAGCTTACACTTCGACGGCTCCAAGAACGCGGACGGCGCAGGAGCAGGGATCGTGCTAACTTCTCCAAAGGGCGACAAGCTCCGCTACGTCCTCTGCCTCGACTTCACCCCCTGCACCAACAACATGGCCGAGTACGAGGCGCTACTCCACGGCATGCGAGCTGCCAAGGAAATGAACGTCAACCGCCTGCGCTGCTACGGAGACTCCGACCTCGTCGCCGGGCAAGTCGCTGGCACCTGCGACGCCGTCTCCCCCACCATGGCGGCATACCGTCATGCAGTGGACAAGCTGGGTGGACACTTCGCAGGCTACTCCGTCGAGTGGATTGACAGGCGGAAGAACGAGGAGGCCGACGCACTCTCTCGCATCGGCTCGGCTCGACTCGCACCACCCGTCGGCGTCTTCCTAGACACCATCACCAAGCCTTCCGTCTCTCCCCCAAGGGAGATCGACATCGGAATCCCGCTGCAACTAGAGGCAGCCCTGGTCGCACTTATCGCCGAGCCAGACGACTGGACCGCGTCGTACACTACCTACTTGGAGGGAGGCACCCTGCCAGCGGATGAAACGGATGCCCGGATGATAGCACGCCGCTGCAAATCCTTCGTCATCATCAACGGCGAGCTCCACAAGCGCAGCGTGACCGGCGTGTTCCAACGCTGCGTTCAACCCGCTGAAGGACGCAAAATCCTCCAAGACATTCACTCCGGCGAGTGCGGCCACCACGCCGGCGCCCGCTCTCTGGTCGCAAAGGCTATGCGACACGGCTTCTACTGGCCCACCGCACACGCAGACGTTGTCGACATTGTCCAGCGGTGCGTCAGATGCCAGAAGTACGCCAACCAAACCCACGTGCTGAGCTCGACGCTCAAGACAATCCACATCACCTGGCTGTTCGCCGTGTGGGGCATGGACATGGTAGGCCCTTTAAAGATGGCCCCCTCCGGCTTCACCCACCTCCTAGTCGTAGTCGACAAATTCACAAAATGGGTGGAGGCCAAGCCAGTCCGCAAATGCGACGGGAAGACCGCCACCAAGTTCCTACGCGAGCTCATCTATCGCTACGGGTTCCCAAACAGCATTATCACGGACAACGGCACCAACTTCGCCAAAGAAGCCATGGCCGAGTTCTGCGAGGAACATCACATCCGACTCGACCTCGCCTCAGTCGCCCACCCGGAGTCCAACGGCCAGGCGGAATGAGCCAACCAGAGCATCCTCCATGGCCTGAAGCCACGGCTCCAAGTACCACTCGAGCGTACCGCCGGGTGCTGGGTTGAGGAGCTACCCTCTGTGATTTGGGGCATTCGCACCTCCGTCAACAGGTCGACAGGATTTACACCCTTCTTCATGGTGTACGGCGCCGAGGAAGTCATGCCCATTGACCTCGAGCACGACTCGCCAAGGGTGGTCAACTACACGGAGGCTGCAAATGAACTCGCACGACAAGACAGAGTCGACCAGCTCGACAAAGCACGCGACCTAGCTTGCTCCCGTACCACCATCTACCAGCAAGGGCTCCGCCGCTACCATAGCCGGCGAGTAAGGACTCGCACTTTCTAGGAAGGCGACCTGGTACTACGCCTCATCCAGGACAAGAAGGGCATGCACAAGCTCTCCCCCCCTGGGAGGAACGATTCGCCATCGGGAGAGTCCTAGGCAACGACGCCTACTACCTCACTGACGTCCGAGGAGACGGGCAACTCGAGGTCAAGCGATTGTGGAATGTAAACCTCCTACGGAAGTTCTACTCCTAGAACTCCATACATGTACCCTCCACCTGCTGTGAAATAAAACAGATCAGTTACCGCAAATTGCGTCTACTCTCCATGCCTTGTGCCACTCGCACTCGTAATAACAACGTTAAGCTATTCACAAAAGTCAACCTTTGGTAAAGATACCGGCACGGCCAAGTATTGCGGTACAAGGGCATTGGAAGACCCCGAGCCTTGTAACGTCCACGAAAAACGCCAACCCGGAGCCCCGTTGGAGTCGCCTAGCCCGACTGGCTTACCGAGCCAAGACAACTGCCCTCGCTCCTCACAGCAACCAAAGTCATCCGCATCCTCGGCACAGCAACTCGAACGGCCAAGTACCACGCTCGGGGACTGACGTCAGTCAAATATGAGCGGCTAGGGAAAAACGCCCAGTATGAGAGCATGCCCAGGACTCGCCACGCGACTGATCCTTCGGGTCAGGCAGGAGTGACGCGCTTACTCTAACGCGCTTAGTCCTCACCTACCTTGGAGCTGCGACTAGAACCACCAAGTACCACGCTCGGGGACTCGGCTACCCGACCTCGTTCGCGCATGGGAAAACAGTCAAGTAAAGAGCACCCACGAGAGTCGCCCTGCGACTGGCTCTCCGAGCTCTGGCGAGTCGACCTCAATAGCGAAACAATTGACAAAACATTCAAAATCGCAAACACATAACAAACGAGGTAAACCCCATAAAAAGGGCGGACGCGCTCGGGGACTCGTCCAATCAGCATTCAAAATAGTGAAACAATTCACAAAACAACACAATTTTCATTACAGCGGAACAAAGTCGTTCCAAAATACAAGATAAGTCCAATGTCTATTTGTTACTAACACCCCAGGGCACAATGCTTCTACTCCGTAGGTTTCGACGCCGACTCGCCGCCACCCCTGCGGTTGCGAATGAAGGGCACGTACGGGTTCGACGGGTACGTCATCAACTCACCCGCCATCGCCGCACGGAACGGCTGCTCGACTTTGAAGTCTAGATGCTTCGGCTCGAGATCGTTGGGCGCGACAATCGTCTCCTGATAGGGGAGGAGGTCGCCCATCGCCCAAACGCGATCGGAATACACCGCGGCCTGGTCCGTCAGCTTCAGCACCTCGGCAATCTCCACAGAGCCCATCGACGAGGGGTAGCCACTCGTCACATCATCAAGGTCGATGTCCTCCGGGAAATGGGCAAGCCCAAGGCTGAGCGCCTTCGCTGCCCCACGCCAGAACGTCGACCGCGTCATGAATTCGATGACTTGTGGAGCCTTCTCCAGATAACGCCATACCTCGACGAGGTCGCTAGGAATCACTTCCGTGGGCGATATCTCCTGAAGATACGCTTGAATGCAAGCCGCGGACAACGCGGCCGAGTCGACCAGAGTGGTCACACACTGCCGCGCGTCGTATGACTGCGCCTCCTCCGAGCTGTCAATAATCCGGCCTATGGACAAAAGCCGGCAGTGAGTACACCAACGACTCCACAACACATCTGTTGCAGGTAGAGGAAGAAAGGTTTACCAATTAGAGGACGGCAGAGGCCCGTGATGAAGCTTTGAAGCGAGGAGAAGTCGTTCTGCAGCCCAACAACGAGTGCGTCAGACACCTTCCGCTCTTTAGCGGCAGCCGTCACAGCAGCTTTCGCTCGTCCCTCCGCCGAGGTCGCCTCCGCCTTCGCTTCCATGAGCTCACGCTCCAGATCAGCGATTCGCTTCTCGACCGTACTCAAAACAGATTGAGTCGCCGTTAGGTCACCCGCCGGGACAAGGCCCCGGCGGACCTCCTCCGCCTCGGCTGCAATTGCTTGGAGTCCCTTGTTCGTCTCCTAGACGGCAACAAGTTCCTTCTCCATGCGACACTTCGCTGCAAGACGATCGGCCGATTCGCGCTGCAGGCCCTGCGCACAAACTAAACCGTCAACAACATTGAAAATCCTAAGTGCCCACCCGCTGAAATTCATCGACTAGGCACGCGGGGACTGGACATTGAAAATTCTAAGTGCCCACCCGCTGAAATTCAGCGACTAGGCACTCGGGGACTGGACATTGAAAATCCTAAGTGCCCACCCGCTGAAATTCAGCGACTAGGCACTCGGAGAGTGGACGCTACAAAAACATTAAGAATCCGACCACTGAAATTCAGTGGCCCGATCCTCGGGGACTGGACATACCTGGATGGTTGCGCCCAGCATGCCGTGAAGTTGCAGCGCGTCCACAGACGCAAGCATGACCGCAGTGTGGCCGCGACGCTGCTCGACCTCCGTCTCGTCGACCCTAGGCGTCCGGCTCGTTTGTGCCGCGCCACTCGCTGCGGCCGCCTTGGCCATGAAGCGAGGGAAAGTAGCAGCGGACACTACGACACCACTAGGATCCGGCTCGGCCACTTCGGGCGAGGCAACAGCCTCCTTGGTCTTCGAGGCCACCTCCGCCGCAGTCGGAGGTTCGCTCGGAGCAACCGCCGTGTCATCGGAGACCATGACGACATCATCGCCTTTCGCCCTCTTGGCACCGTCAGCGGGAGCAGCGAGCTCGTCGGTTTTCCTCTTACGCGTCCTCCTCGGTGACGACTGGCGGAACCTTGGCCACAGAAGGATGGCTGATCTTTTTAACTCCAGTCCTGTGAAACACCGATATGAATAAGACTGTCCGACTAGAACGGAAGACAAGCAGACGAACATGACTTACTTGGCGACTGGTATGAACCGCAGACCGGTGTGGATGCTGGCAGGCCTTTCCAGCTCAGGCCCCAACTTCCGACTGAGGCCCATCTCGAATACACCGTGTGCCCAAGGCACAGAGGGTTTCTTTGAAGACGAGGCTGCGACAGGAGCCTCCGTGACGACGGCTGCGGGACCTTCCCTGGGAGGCGAAGCTGCTGCGGCCGGAGTAGCTCCCAACCCATAGACTGGGGCGAATGGAGGTGGCAGCGCCGCTAGAGGCACCTCGTCCAGGGGGGCTGCAGCGTCTGGCGCCACGGTCGTGCGCGCCGCCTCGCCCTTAGCCGAGCTGGTGGCGTCAGAACTGGTCGCGGATCGGGCGAAGACGTCTGCTTTGCCGGCTTCGTCTTCCTCTTCGGCGGAGCCTTCGCCTCCTTCTTCTCCTTCTTCTTCTTCTTCTTAGACGGCGTGGCCTCACGATGTGAGGTGTGCTCGGGAAGCTCGTCATCATCATCTCGTGAGGCTCGAGGCTTCTACTCGCTTCGAGCTCGCGCTGGTGTTGCCCGCGAGTCTTGCAAACTATTGGGGTGGCGTCTTCCACGGGCTCGTCTTCGTCGTCGTCGTTGTCATCATCGCCATCGTCGCTCCCGATGTCGCCTTTGGCGGACAGCGACTCGCTCCCGTCCTGGATGGACGAGCTAGAGTTTTCGTCGTCTGTGGGTGGGAGCCAGCCTTCCACCACTTGGAACAACTACAACAAACATGAGACAACGTCAATACAACCGTGAATGCATCATCTGCTACTGCGAGTGGTGGCGAAATAACGGCTTACCGTCGAAGCTGGGCGCCTTGCAGTATAAGGGGTGACCCCGGCCTTCGCGTCCAGATACACCGCCTGGGTAATTTTCTTCAGCGCCAGAGTGTAGTCGTCAAGATGCCACTCGGCGAAGGAAGACTTCGTCGGGTCGTCCTTACCCGTGTACTCGTACATGTAATGGTCGCGGCGCGCCAAGGGCACGAGCCGCCGCCCGAACCAACAGTTGTAGAGGTTAATGGTCTGGAGGCCCTTCTTCTTCAGACCGCGGATGGTTTGCAACATTTCGTCGACAACCATCCGCTGATCCAATGGGAGCTTGCCGACCTGGAGCCGAAGCGGTTCGGGCCGATCGGCGGAGTACCTTGGGAGCGCCACCTCGCCGTCTGGAGTCGACTCGGTGACGTAGAACCAGGATTTCTTCCATTCGTTTGCCGCCTTGGCGGGCAGCATCAGGTCGAAGAACGACGCCTTCGACTTTAGCTGGAATGTCAGGCCACCCGCGGCCAACATCGGGCCACCTAATTCTTCGCGGCTGATCCTCCCGTGGAACAAATCTTGCCACAAGGGGAAGTAGGGCCTGCAGCCCAGATAGCACTCGCAGAACGCCACGAAAATGGCGAGCTGCTCGATGCTACGTGGGCCTAGGTCCGACGGTTGGATCCCGTAGTAGGCGCAGAAACGCCGGAAGAAGAGGGAAGTGGGAAACCCCAGCCCCCACTCCAGGTGGCTGGTGAAGCAGATGAATTCTCCCTCGCGCGGGTCCGGAGTCACTTCTCCGGCTGCGGGGATGCGCCATCTGCCGGCGCGCAGGATCCCGGCCTCCTCGAAGGACGCCAGTAGCGCCCTGGTACACTTGGATCTGCCCCATGGTTTGGTGGAGGGGGCCATTGGTTGGGAGTTCGCGGAGGTCGGGGCTCTCTGGAATGGTTGGATCGCGATGCGGAGTGGAAAACCGAGGTGGGCAAGATCGGAGGAAGGACGAAGGAGTGTTTCCCCGTTCGCCTGTCATTCTCCTTATATAGCGGTTGCTACCCGCCAATTTCGGGAGCCGTTACTACGCGGTAATTACGCCGAAGTTACCGTTGGATTACCCCAACGGCTAGTTTTGACCCCACTTGACAGTCCAACTTCATCCATTCGACTCGTCACTCCCCGGCAACGGCGCTAGAAAATATTCTTGATGACCCACAAGTATAGGGGGTGTATCATAGTATTTATGATAAATAGGAGTGTCGATCCCAACGAGGAGCAGAAGGTGCTGAATAGTGGTATGGAGCAGGAAATCCCTGTGAATACTTAGCAAACGTATTTTTAGTGGTTTTCTGACAAAGCAAAAAAACAAAGAGCAAGTAACAGGAGTAACGAACAAACGGAGCAAGTGGTCCAATCCTTTCTTAGCAAAGGAAAAGCCGGTGGAAATACTTATAAGTACCAAACGTTCTCGAGGACACATGGGAATTCTGTCAAGTGCTTTCGCTTCAAATAGCTGAGTACTCTTCTCTGGTGTTTGTAAGTTTTGTATGGGTGAACCTGTGCTAACATACCACCATTCCTAGGACTAATACATACTTGTGATTAAACCCCCTGCAAACATCCGTAACTACAGGAAAGTAATTAAGATATAAATCTAACCACAACCTTAAACTTTGAGATCCTACGCTCCCTTGTGCAAAGGTCCTAACGGGGGGTTCAGGTTTCTATCACTCCGGCAACCCCACAATTAGTAGCCAAATACACAATGCATCCCCCTAGGCCCATAAATGGTGAAGTGTCATGTAGTCGACGTTCACATGACACCACTAGAAGAATAGCACCACAACTTAAATACTAAACCATTGAATAATAACTTATCACAGATTCACTACTAACAACATGACTTCTCCCATGTCCTCAAGAACTAAACGAACTACTCACAAGACATCATATGGATCAAGATCAAAGATGATATGATAATGGATAACAATCTGAACATAAACAATAATCCAATGGTTCCACTCACAAGCATCAACTACAACAGTAATCAACACCGGGAAAGTTTCCCCAAAGAACTAAAGCAATATCCAACACAATTGTTACAGCGGAACGGAGTGGTGGTGATGGTGCTGGTGAAGATGATGGTGTGGATGATGATGATGATCCCGATGAAGCCTAGCTTTATGATGGTGTTGGTGGCGACGCTCTCCCCTCTCCGGGAAGGAATTCCCCCAACAGAAATCTGTCTGCCGGAGAGATCTTTCTCTTTCGGTGTTTTCCGCCCCCTAGAGGCGGCGGAAATCTATCTGTGGTCGCTCCTCGAGCCTTAGGGTCTCGTAGGGAAGATATAGGCGAAGGGGAGGAGTCGGAGGCCGGACAGGTGGGCCACACCTGTCCTAGGTGCGGGGTCAGGTGGGCCCACGCCTAGGGGGTGTGGGCCCCCTGAGGCCCCACTTCGTCCCTCCTTCTGGCTTCCTTCGTCTTCTGGTAAAATAATATGTTTCCATATTTTTTGGTATTTTTCTGATCTTTGCGAAATTGCACCGAAACGCCTTCTTTTCCATCAGAATCCAGACTCCGGCAGTTCATCCTCCAGGAATCATCCAACATGCATAAATAGATGAAAAGCCATAAGTAATACCTCATAATAAGACAACTATCAATGAACAAAGGTGAATTATTGTCAACACCCGGATTTTTAATCCCACATGCCTGTTATGCCATACATCGCAATCCCAGGATTACCATTTTTGCGAGACATAACAGAATTGGATACCATAGTACATCATCCATTACAAACGGTACATAAGTTCTTACACAAATAGGGATCTCATGATCCAGTTCTTAATACAACATCAAGCAGCGGAATACGTAATAATAACGGTAGCGTAGGCGAAGCTCCATCTTCGGGTTCACAGGCAATGCTGACGATGGGAGATGATCCTAGTTGTCGTAACCTTCCAGGGGTGCATCTTCCAGGTACTCCTCTTCATAGTCTGGCCATGGGAATAGCCAGGGACAAAGCCATGAGTACTCGCAAACTAATACTAACAGGTAAAGGGATTTTTGGATAATAGGACACTAGGCTCTAGGGTTATTTTGCAAAAGCCAGATTTATCTCTACTAAGTTCCAAAGCTAGTCACAATTTTATAACTCCTAAGTGGGATCTTGTAACTCGTGTCACAACTCTGTTGTGGTCAAGTCAAAGTCTCAAATCATTTCACAAGTCATTTTGAAAAGTCTGACGGGGGAACAGTATGGCCACTCCAACTGTCCATAACCGCGGACGCGGGTATTCGAATAGTTTGACACTCTGCAGAGATTGTACACTTTCACCACAACATTCGATACATCCGTCAGGAACAAATCCTGAATTCACCATACTCAGTATGCGGATAATCAATCCTAACCTTTCGATTACACTCCCTAGTATAAGCACCTCTCCTGTGAGTTTGGCCTCCCAACCATGACCAACTGTCATCTTGGGTACTGCACAGGTGGACAATCTTCACAAGGTAGCCTCAGCTCAGACCTTGGCCGCGAGGGAACTAATACTAAGGTACATAAGTTTCCAGTCAAGCCCTACCCAATCTTCGGGTATTGTGGTTGTACGATAAAATTGGAATGGTATCGCATCCAGACAACCATCATTTTTATAAAGGGCTAAGGCTCATGCCTCAACATTTTCATCACCAAAATCATCACGTGTTTGGAAACACATGTCCAAAACATTTCAATAGAATGATCCATCATTCCAAGGTTTTCATAACCATTTTTCCACCAAGTATTCCCATCTAAAGTTGATCAAGTTTTATGCTTAGCACTAGCATCTACAGGTGGGGGTAAGCAATAATGAGGGGTGGTAAACTAGTGGAGTTCCATCTCATGTCTTAAGATGACATCAAGATTATCTAGCTTAGGCCAAATTTTATGCTCTTTATGCAACCTTCAAATATCTTTCTAATATCTATAATTCACTTAATTAAACTCTAAGTAATAGCTTTGATAAAGAAATAAAGTATAAAGCTTGCAAGTAAAAACTAGGATTGGTTTGTCAAGTGGATATGATCACATATGCTTAAGGCCTATAGTGGGCATAGTAACAAGTAGTGGTTTGTGGCATCAGTAGGGTATCTTGCAAGGGTTAGCTTGCATTGGTCCACTTAGTTAATAAAGCTTGCACAATATCAGTATCAGCTTGCCTTGTGCAGAGCAGTGGTTGAAGTTCTCCTCGGCTTCTTCTTCGTAGTATCCTCCTTCCTCCTCGTATCCTTGGTCGGTACTAGTGTCTATAAATAAATACGAGGTACACAATCACCAAACAATACTTAACTACTTGCAATCATCACACACAAGCATCCTATAGATGATCTAGCATCATCTCTAACATTACAATATTAAAGCTTGGTGCAATTCCTTTTATTTTTAGAAAAGTAATTTCTACTCATTGAAAACTACTTAAGATTTAATATTCTCCAAACCAAACATGGGATCATGTTGACACATGCCATCACCACATATTTTAGTCCATGGGAATGTGATTTAAAATGGTGTCACAATTTAATAATGTTTTACCCTTTTATTTTAATTAATTAAAGTGGCTAGAAATGCATATGTAACATTCTTTTATTACTTGAACATTATTTCTGCAAGTAAACCTATATATTTTTTATATATTTTGAAAGGTATGGTTAAATGTGATTTTTGAGAGTTGGAATCAACTCAAAAGCTATTATGGTTTAAATTTGAAAAATGTTTGAATGCAGAAAAGCTTCTGCCTTGTTATTTTTACCATGGGTGATCTATAGATCCAAATGACTTGAATCCAACGGGCTTGGATTCAGCATTCCTAGACCTTTCTAACAAAATTGGTTTCATTCAATTTGATGCACTGAATCGATCTAGGTTGATTTTTGAAGTTGAGTACAGAAGTGAGTTTGAAACAAAAATGAAAAAGGTTTAATTCAAATAACTGGGCTACGCAGAAAAAGTTAACGGGCCGGCCTGCTAAGCGCAGTGCTCCCGCGGCCTACTTAAGTGGGTGTCCCCACTCGCCAGTGAGACAGGAAGGGGCGAAGCGGTACGGGGCAACGTGGGTCGTTCGATCTGATTCTAATCCAACGGCTGGGAGTCATCGTCGACGCGAGACAACGCCGGCGAGAAAGAAACCTAGCGCGGCCAGTGAGGGGTGCTGGGGGCTCACCGGGGTGCAGGCGAGGTTCGGCGAGGCGGGCGAACGACGAAGTCAACGACGGCGAACTCAGGGGTGGTCGCGGCAGCTCCTGGGGTGGACGAAATTGATGGCGCCCTTCTTCTCTAGAGGCGGCGGGCTCCGGTGAAATTCCGGCGAGGTGGTGCTCGCCTTGCTCCGGGAACGGTGTGGCACGATCAGTGAGGAGAGGGGAGTGAGATGGTGTGAAGAAATCTACTGGGGGTGGCCTCTATTTATAGTCGAGCGAGGGGACCGATGGGGCGCACGGTGAGCTCGTTGGGGGCGATGTTACAGGCGGCTATTGGCATGGGAGACGGTAGGGGACGGTGCGGTGTTCCCTGGCGATGCTCAACGACATGGTTTCGAGGCGTGGGGCGGTGCGGCTTGGTCGGAACGCGGCGGTGCTCTGCGCGTGCCCGACGGAAAATTTAAGGCCGCACAGCTCGCGTGGTCCGCGCGGCGGCGAACGAGCGTGTATGCGGGGTTGCTGGGACGGTGGGGATTGTGTATGCACGCGGTGAGGGCGGCGCGCGGTCTGTGGGCGCTGGTCGAGCGTGGCGCACGGGGCGTGCTCTCGGCATGGTTGCTGGCGAGGTTGGCATGGTTCGTGTGTGTGTGGTCCAGGGCTTGGCAACGCTCGCGGCTAGGACAGTGAGTGGCGGTGGACGGTGGGCTGCCTCCCAGACATGCTGGCTAGGCTTGTGTCTCCTCCTAGCTTGCTGTCGACATGGGGGTGACATGGGTGTGCTCGGCTGTTCACCAATGATGGCAATGCCAAGCTTACAATGATGCTAAGGGTTAGTTTAGGTTGTTAGATGATCTACTAAAGCTAGTGGTGCCTAGAGAGGGAATAAGTTAGGCCTCAATCACTGCTCACTATAGTGTTTAGGATTTTGATGATTTGTGTCTGCAACCTGTTTGATGAAATGGCCGCATGAAATCAAGTTTTGAATTTTGAAAATATTTTTGGTGGGTTTGCTAGATTGGTGCTGGTGAGTCTGCAGATGCTTGGGTTTTGAAAGTTGAGCTTGTTTGAGTGGTTTTTGAAAAAGTGGGATCTTCCCATATGATAAAGATTCAATTTTGAATTGTCATTTAAACTATGTATTTGAAAGTTTCTGGATGATCACAAAGTGGGCCTTGATACCTTGTTATGAGTACAAACAAGGGGTGCAAAGATCCAGAAAGGTTTCCATTAGGTTCTGAAAGTTTGAGACAGCCAAAGCAGGCATGGGAGTTAAATTGGTCAAAATGACCATTCCTTTATTTTATTGGTTTTGACTTATTTGTCTTTAGGAAAAGTTTGGGAAATGTTTTAGATGATGTTTATTTCACCTAAGAAACATTCTACAAGCAAAGAAACATACAAACAAGTTGGTTCAAAAGAATTTCAAATTCAATGCATACTCATATGCATGCCTTCATAACTTTATTTAGAAAAGTTTTTGTTAACCCTAATTTTGATGATTAGAGTTTGATGATCCAAGTTCAATATTTTTGGGATGTTACAATTATGATATAGAAAGGTGGGCGTATCAGTTACCCACCATGGTTTTATTTTGATCCTTGGATGCATCATAATTTTATACATCATGAAAGGGTATTACCAAATCATTATTCATTTGATTAGTTGCACTTTTGTTGCTAATCCAAGAGGCCGAATATTTGAAGTTTATAATCAGATTTGTTGTTTTGTTTACTTCGGCTATACATAGTTTGGTGGATGGATTATGCATGCCCATTGGGGCAAAGATATATAGCCGATATTTATTCTATCGCCCTGAGATCATTATCTAATCATGGCCGATGTGGTTTTCTAACATCGTCCTTAGTTCTTTAAGAGACCGAGACAAGGTATGCATTCATTAGCAATTGTGCTTATGCTTATGTGTTGATAATTTGGCTTATAAATCTTTAAAATCTATAAAAGGCCAAATTGTCTTTAATTTTATTATTGGCGTAGATGCTGAGCATGATATTGATATTGATATTTTCTCTCTAGTACCATGGAGATTACATTTAGATTGTTCAGTTTTAAAAGCAATAGCCAATGCGTTGGTATTATTTATTTGGTATTGTTTTATGAAGTCTAATGCTGCTTAGAATATCTTGCACAAAGAATCAGGCCGAATATGCAGCTTTTCTATTCTTGCTAGAACTTTTTATTGCTATAGGTGCTACACATATTTATACTTCTAGTGATTCGTTGTGAGTAGTGCAACAATGTCCATGGTTTACCAAAGATTCAACGAATCACTTGTTGTTTATCTTGATACATGTCTAGATGTGAATTTCATCTTAGATTGATTTATCATTGCTCATATATCTAGACATGAAAACTGAAGAGCAAATGAGTTGGCTCAATAAACATTTGGCTATCATGTTATTCATGATATATTTCATATTCCACAAGAGCCAATGCTTTGTTTCGCCAGCATAGATAAGACCGGATTGGAGACCGCCACTTCAGCCACTAATAAAAGATCTAGTGCAGGTGAAAATGAAGAACAAAGTAAATCCAATGTTTATTACATGAAAATCTGAACTAAAGGGTGAACATGACAGTTCATGTGTTCTTCAAATACTCTTTAAGGTAATGATCTTTATTGCCTAACGGTTGGTGATATTCTTCTTGAGCACTTGGATGAAGACCGGACGATGATTATTGTGGGAGTTATTCAAAGACAATTGTGATATTCAAGATGAAGTGGTTGTTCTCAATGCAAATTATTTGAAGATATTATACCCAAGTGACACCAAGCCTGGACATAAAATGGCAGATATATATTTATCGCCCTTAGCACATATGGCCGATACAGAGTTATTTCCCTAAGACAAACAGTGGTCGGTGGAGTATTGACATCATCCATAGACTAAAAGTGGAGCAAGTTATTTTCTGGCACGCAAGCTCTGCCAGAAAACATGGGGCCATGTGTTGGCACTCGTTTTGGGATCGTAGCTAATCAAGACAAATGTCGAGAGACGCACTTGGAAAGGTCCACTACAAGGAATATTAATCATCATCAAAGAGACACCATATCAAGTCAAGCCATGATCAGGCTTAATAGCCGATTATGCTAATGTTCAGAGAAGATTCAGAGACTAATATATGAAGGCTTCAACTATGACTCCTTTAAGATGACCTCAAATGAAAAGGTTCCGAACACGAAAGTTGTGCGTCTCATCGAAATAAGAAACTTCGGTTTTTGAATCATCTCGATCCAAGTTAGTATGCAAAAGTTAGAGCCAAAATACTACAAGTGACTGAATTAGCACGGCCAGGACCGGGGTCGCTAGACCACATACGATGTCTCACCTTTTGCGTGGACAAAAGTCTAAATTTCGTCTGAAAATCGCTAGATTAACTTATCTTCTTATAATTAATATTGAGCGGTCAATATCAACTCGGATGAAAAAGTGCAAAAGATGAAAGTTCTTTGTTTTTTCGAGACAAACAACTTTTATTTTGGAGCCATATTCATCCGAGTAAGTATACGACCTCCAAATTCAAAATACGATCAAACATATCTAAAATCATTCGATCAAAATCCAAGTTCGATACGAAAATAAGTGGAAAATATCATCAACATCAGGTCGGATGGAAAAAATGGCCAACATAAAAGTTCTTCATATTTTAGAGACGAACAACTTTGCTTTTTATGATATTTTGACCAGAGCTCGTTTACTATCTCAAAAGTGGTCCAGAAGATACATGCAAGTTTTTGATCAAACAGTTACGCAAATTTCAGGTTTGCTTGTTTGAGTTGGACCCCAGCTAGGGTTTTGGACGTGAATCCAACCCTCTTTCTTACATGGAAAGTCCAACCGCTCCTTATATACATGAGGGGTGACGGTCGATTGAACCAACACCAGTCGAACAAACAAATCTACTACTTTTCTGTGTTTATCTACTTTTATCCTTCTCTCCTTGTATCCGTCTTCTCGTTCTTCGTCGTTCTTCAAGATTGGAGGCTGCGAATCCACGAGGCTCTAGGGTGGTCAGGCCAACCTAGGGCAGCCCATAGCCGTCGCGACGCCTTGACGGGGTCCCTCCCGGGCGAGCGGGGTTTCGGGTCTCAAAAGCGCCCGCCGGACTGTCTTGCGTACCGCGCTTCCGGTGAGCCTCCCTCGGCGCGTGCTGCCGCACATCGCGCTCGGCGCCGAGGGTACACGGTGACGTGTTCGTGTGCGAACAATTTCTATCAAGACGTGGGTCAGCTGTGCCGGTTCCGCAACCAACACCACTCAAGTTGCATGTAAGTTATTATTTTAATCTATCTACATTCGGTTTATTTACATGCAAACATGTGAACATTCAATTTATTTATATTATACGGTTTTGGTGATTC
This sequence comes from Avena sativa, assembly GCA_916181665.1. NCBI lineage: Eukaryota > Viridiplantae > Streptophyta > Magnoliopsida > Poales > Poaceae > Avena > Avena sativa. The sequence goes on along the minus strand of OV702283.1, from coordinate 144,272,823 downwards.
TTCTAACTTAACTTCCTATGTATCTACATCATTCTCTCAAGAAGGTTGAGATGAAATGAGATGGATAAACTGATCTCGCGGGGATTGGTTGAAATGATTGAGAGAAAAAATGTTAATTCTTTCTGCTCTTTTACCTAGGCAACGATGTATTTCCTTCGCTTAGAAAGTTGTGATTTTCTTACTCTTGACATGATTAGCATTTTCTTTCTCTCAAAAGGTTGTGATGTTTTTACTATTGATATGACATTGTAATATGTGATATTATGGTATGAATGTAATGATGATGAATGAGATCTTTTGTTGTTTTTACACTTCTGCTGTTAGCAGTTTAATGTGATGTGAAATATATATTTCTCGTATGGACACACACAAAATATCAGTGCAAACGAATGAAAGCAAAGTATGAGTTCCCACTTAAGAAAACAAACAAAATATGAAAACCATTGCTTGGGTTTCGGCTCTGTTGCCAAGTGGGTATTCACATCAATGACATGTCAATGACAATATATTGTTTTTCCGTTTGCCTGGGTTTTGATCCGTGTCTATAGTGTCGCTTTGTACTAGTGTTTTGTCTATAGCGTCGCTCTCACTAGTGTTAGGAAGGTGGTTGTACCCCCAGCACACCAGAGTTCAGACCCTAGGTTTGACACTTGTGTCTCATAAAGGCGGAATATTATTTTAGTGGGAGATAAGGTTTCCATCGATAGCAAGCCGCATGTGGGGACCTTTTCAATCTCAAGACCCGATCCGCCTGCTTAGTCTTTCGGAACTCCTCGTAGGCATAGGGTGTACATGCGTTGCGTTCATATAAGTGAGTGTATGTGCTTGAAGCATCTGCGTTTGTGCCGTGTTCACAAAATAAAATTCTCCGTGGGCATGAATAGATCCTCTAGCCAAAAAGAAGTTGCACCTAAATTATCTGTTGCTTTCCTAAATCAAACGTTCCGAGACCAAATGAAATTACACTAAATACCATTTACTATCATAGATGGATCGCACTAGATTGAAAATCATAGCAATGTAAACCTTTTTAATTACATAGCAAATTTTTTAGAAGGGTCTTAGACAGTAAAATATTTTCTTCAGCTTTTAGGATCAGAAAACTCTAAAGGATTACTGGATCAAATACGCCACGTAGAAAACAAACTATAAAACTATAATACGTCCATCCATCCATATGTCATGCTATGAAACAAAAGAGGCCCTAGATTATGTCTTAATTGCTAGAAAGACATTTCGCTGTACACATGCTTTAATGAGCTAAATCCAACTTCTTCTTTAAATTCACTCATGTATGTTCAAGACATTTTTTACAGGTTCTTGTCATATCCTTATGATGACTTTTTTTAAATTTTGCACTTACAATCCTGCTATTGATTTTATACAAGTGTATGTTAAATCGTACCCCCTCCGTTTCGAAATATAAGACGTTTTTGGTTTGTAAAACAAATATACTAGATATCTTTTTAGTGTTTAGGTTCACTCCGAATCTACACACTAAAAGATGTCTAGATAAATTTATTTCACAAAAGCTAAAAATCCTTATATTATGGAACAGAGGGAGTACTATTTAAAAGGTCCTTCCATCGTGAACACTGATTTCAACAAGAGTGAATTTCACAAAAGCTAAAAAATCTTATATTATGGAACGGAAGGAGTACTATTCAAAATGTCCTTTCATCGTGAACACTGATTTCAACAAGAGTGAACGCTATATTTTGAAGGAGATACCTCATATAAGTTAGATTAAAGAGGACATTGCATCCAAGCGTAACTCCACCATGCAGGAAGGAACACCACAATGCAAGAAACCCTTGCACCCCCTCTTCTAGTATTCCCTCTATACCGGTTTATTGGACTAACACGGAGCCCGAAAAATATGTTTGACTACAAATTTGACCAATAGAATATGAATTATATATCACAAAAATTACATTATTGGAAAAAGATTTTAAATATCAATCCAATGGTATAATTTTTATGACATATAACTCATGTTTTATTGATAAATTTTATGGTCAAACTTTTTTCTTAAACTCCGTGTTAGCCCAATAAACCGGTATGGAGGTAGTAAAAGGAATGAATGCTTCTTTTTTTTGTGTGTGTATTCTTCTTGTTTCAACATGATCAAGAGATATTTATTTGGTGGAAACCAAGTTACAACAAAAACTCTATATAAACCATGTTTAGTTGCAAAACTTCTCAAAGATCACACTATCGTACAACGGTGATGTTCTATAAACATGTGCAATCCAAAATCAAAACCAAATTATTTGGGAGATTTGTAATTCTTTTTTTGCATATCTAGTATTATTTTATTGTTCGGCACTACTTTATTGCTGAATTTGTTTCTGTATAGTTGAATTTTTTTGAGAGTCTAGTTGAAATTTTAAGACCGTGTAGAACATAGGACATCACCTCTCTAGCAATACTAAATTTTTATGTTATCTAATACTCATTTTTTTTCTAAAATACATGTATGCAGAATTTTTTAGTGTATAGTTTTACTCGCTCCGAACATACACACTAAAAAACATCTAGATACATGTATTTTATAAAAATATAAAACATCTTATAATTTAGAATCGGAGGGAGTATAACATAAAATTAAAATAGTACTTCCTCCTATCTATATTGATGGTCTTAATTTTATCTAGATTTATATGTATCTAATTAATTATTTAAATTAGATGTATTCGTATGCGGATAAAATTGACAACACTGATATGGAAGTACGTAGTATAATTTTGCATAAATAAAAGCATTTTTCTTGGATATTCCCCATGGCCAAGGCAGCACAGCCTAGCGCGGTAGCGCCGTACGGCCCTAGTCTAGCCTGCCGTCCCTGCCCCACCCGTCAGCTCGCATCGTCAGCGCGCACAACACAACGACATAGCCCGGGATCGAGCAGCCGGATTCGGGATCAGGGAAGCAGCCGCATCGCAAGCGCAAAGGAAGTAGAGGGCGGCACCGGAGAAGCAGCTCGCCTTGCCTCGCCTCCGCCATGGGGATCGGCTACGTCCTCGGCGCCATCGGCGGCGCCCTCCTCGCCCACGCCGCCTACGCCACCATCCAATGTGACGCCCCGCTCCTCCCCGTGCTTTGACATGCCTGCTTCTGTCCTTCTTCCTACGGCGATTTCTGATCTCGCTCTCTGTCGGGTAGAAACCCCAGAGAGGGTTTCTGGTCCCCGGTTCCGCGCGCTCATATCCTCGGCCAGCCTGGCTCTCGAGCTGCTCCGTTTTTTGTTTATGCGAGGGTTTAGATCTAGGTCGGCTTGAATTCACTGGTTAGCTGAGGTCGATTTGGCCGACAGGGTTGCTGTTTGGTTTCCTGCGAGCTGTTAGTGGTTAGGTTCCAAGCATCTGATCTGCGTTGCCCTTTTGTGTTTTTGTGGCTGCAGATCGCGCGGTGCTGAAGATCACGGAAGAGGAGTTCTCGCACCCGCCAGTCGATGTACGTGCACTCCCTCCCTCTAGAAATCTTTTCAACTTGCTACAACACTCGATTATGTTGCATAATTCTTTGCTTCTTTTAAGTACTGTAGCTTGGTGTCTTGGGGTGGTAATTTTCTTGCAGTGTGTTGGGATTTTGATTGTTTAGGTGTGACCATGATTTGTATTGTAATAATATCGGAGTCTCCACAAAACAAATTGTTCAGTGGCGAATATGTGCGGTTTCGGTTATTGCTGCTGCAGGAAGTTTTGTATACTTTTATTCACAGAGAAAGGGCCAGCTTAGCCAGGGTGGTGTTGCATTGCATAACTTGTGTTTTCTGTTGTGCAGGTGATTATTCAGTTGCTTGTCGGGCTGGCCTTATGCATGTGGGCTGGTGTCTCTGTTCCAGCAAAGTTCCATTCGGTGCTCCCACATTCCGAGGAGAATAGGTAAGCCTATTTGGAGCACTGTTCAATTTATGTTGAGTTTTGATGTGCAATTGTGGCTGATAGTCACAACTGTGTTTCAGATATTATTACCTAAGCTAAAAACTTAGGACTTAGTACTAGTTTCCTTTTGTAATGCGACCATCAAAGTGTGGAGCAGGAAAAATGGATTCATAAAAAGTGTGACTCCATACATTAAGACTGAAAGTAAGATGGATTGCCTGAATGGAGGTACATGTGCACAATGTATTAGTGCGTGTTAGGAAATAATGACAAAAGCTACACGATGCAGAATGCCTGAAACCGCAAAACATCAGTGAAAACATAATGTTGGAGTCACTCGTAAGATAGAATTTCGATCATATCATGCACATAGTCTTGATTCTCGACCAGTGTGCAAAAACGTTTGAGTCAAACGGGGTAAAACCGGCTGAGGAAAAGTTAGTTCAGTTTCCTTCTTTGCGTGCGAGAAAAAAATGGTGCTAGTCCAAAAAATTGTATACCATTGTTTCCACCTGTTCCTTTTATGCACACCCCTATTCTCGTTCTAATCACCTATTCTGAAAGTTTAGAGGAAAATCTGGTCTCTGAAACATGTTGGACCTTCGAAAACTAGTTATCATGTTATGGTTGAATTATATTCATATAATGTGACCTTTTTCCCCATTATGCGAATTTGGTGCTAGGTTGAGGATAGACTGTAAGAAATACTATGGACCTATTATTAGCCCTCTATTATGTATTATTTTGATGTTCTTGGTACGTCAAGAAGTTGGTTCACACACATTTTGATATCTGAAATATGTTCTGTTATTTATTCATGTCATCTAGGTTCTAGTGCCAATTAATCCCTCTGTGGCATCCCGATCAGCTTTGTCAGTCTCAAATTACTGAATTCTATCATAGTAGTATACTTGGAAGCTCCTGAACTACGAATTGTGTTGATCGTTTATCAGGAAAATAAAGTCCTTCCCTGTCCATTTTTTGAAAGAAGTCCACATAACCCCCCTATGTTTCAGGTTTGGGACAATAACCCCCCTTAACTGTTAACTGGAACACTTAACCCCCCTAAGTATCTAATACCGGACAAATTACCCCCTCAAACCAATGATGTCTGTTTGAAAGCGGTTTTGGTCCACGTGGACAGTGGTTTAAGCAGGAAAGATGCCATCGCCACTGGTGCCGATGCGAGACACCCATTCCCTGTGCTACTGTAAGCAGCACACTGGCGGTGCATGGCTATTGTTGACGGCTCCCTGGACGGCCTACGTTCTGCTGCCGTGCGCGGCCACTTCCGCCGCCGCGCATCCGGGTGGCTCATCCAGGAGATGCCCAATGGTATTTTAAAATAAAACAGAGACGAAAGCAGGCAGACTGGATCAAAAGATTATGTGTAAAACTAGCTAGCTTGTTTGAATCGAGGACGTGCTCTACATGGCAGCAGCTCGGGTGTGTGGGGTGCTGTTCGCGGACGTGCGTATGCCCGGTGTGCCGCGTCGTGTGCACGTGGGCATGAAGAAAGTAGCAGGGAGCCGCAGCGGCGTGGCTGTGCTCGACCATGGCACGTCCATGGCGTCCTTGCAGCACTCCTGCAGGATCAGCATGTTGCTCTGGTTGGACTTTGGCAGGATAAGCATGTTCATCACACGCACGTCTTTCGTGCCGCTGCCGGAGAGCTTCGTCCGCTGGAGCGTCGTCGACGCCGTAACGCCGCCGCAGAATCTCGCCGTCATCCGCTCTGCCAGCTTTAGCATGCTCCCCCGTTCCTTCGGAGGTGGGTACAATGGCCATGGTACTCACCAGCCACCCGCACTGTCGCTTCAGCGTCAACGTACGTCCACCGTATCGCACCGAATGCCAGCCCGGAGTTTACCAGGGACTTGTAGAGGCCGTACACCATGGCATCGTCGCCGGCCTCGACGTGCTCCACCGACGTCACCTTGGAGTAACCATTAGGCATCTCCTGGATGAGGCACCCGGATGGGCGGCACTGGAAGTGGCCGCGCCACAGCAGAATGTAAGCCGTCCAGAAAAACGTGGACTAAAACCAGTGTCCACATAGACCAAAACCGCTCCCAAAACAGCCATTGTCGGTTTGAGGGGGTAATTTGCGTGGTATTAGGTACTTAGGGGGGGGTGGGGTGGGGGGTGTAAGTGCCCTAGTTAATAGTTGGGGGTGGTTAGTGTCCCAAACCTGATACATAGGGGGGTTATATGGACTTCTTTCATCTATACCACTATATAGTACAACAGTTTTTGAATTCTTATTAGCAATCGCCATGACGTACAAGCAACTATCAGCCGTTGATTTTCTGGTGAATATCAACCACATATCAGTTTCCTATCTGATTGATCCAACGGCTGAAGTTGCTTGGATTCGCTCGGTACAGGTGCGCGCCAAAACAAGGCCAACGAGGACCTTCTAGAGTTATCACGGCCCTAGTGGGACGTCTCTATCCATTGAAATGTGAATCTTTGCCTGCTATTTATGATCTTTTGTGGCTGAACTGAAGGGTGCAGATGTAGAAGATCCCGCAACCAACACAATGCCACTTTGTACAAATAAATCAAACGCAAAGTAGCTACATGACTTGCAACTATTTCTCAAAATCTAGCAGGTTCAGCAACAAAGCTGGTAATCTTATGCCTGAAACATCTACAAGCACATTAGCAAACCGTAAAAAAGGAACGGTGTCTACGCATCACGGCTTACATGAAAATGACTATCATTGCATTGTTAATTTTGACTAATTTTGATCCGTAAAATGTGAAGATAATATCATGACCTTGTTTTGCAGCCAGTCATCAGTCACGGCTTACATGAAAATGACTAACATTGCATTGTTAATTTTAACTAATTTTGATCCGTAAAATGTGGAGATAATATCATGACCTTGTTTTGCAGCCAGTCATCAGTGATCACGTGCATATCACGTACATTCTGCTAGTTTCTTTAGAGTATGCGACTTTCCCTCCAATTTTTGGTCAAGACATGACATGAGGATCACTTTTGCATCCTATTATTTTATTGTGAACCGTCAAGCTTAAACTGAAGCCTTTTGTCTGTTTCAATTCAACTATGGTTACACACCTCCTAGGGAGGAACTCTGCTATTACCCATTTCATGCCTCTAATCTGCCATATTGCCAATTGCAGGATCGTATCTCTCCCAGCAAACCTGGATTTCATGATCTTCAACCACCGTGGTAGGGCTCTGCCTGCAGATGCAGACTTGAAGCTGAAGATATGAATGAACTTTTGCAGATTCTGTTCCTTGCTTGCCTTGTAATCTTTTCCCCAGGAGGCTAATCCATCCAGATTCTTTGTGTCACCAATGTTAAACAGAGGAAAACCATCTTGGACGATAGCTTATCTACGCTGTAACTCTAGAATTTGTGACACTGTTTTAGTGTTCTATATATCGTGAGGAGGTTAGCTCGAGCTTCTGCCCCACCTGATCTAATGCAACTTTATGTGAAAACCATCTATTCATCATCAGTGCATGCATACACATTAATATTAATCTTTCTACTGGATCTCTTGCAAAATTCATGCTCGTCCACCTCTGTTTGCTTGTTAAGCTTGGTTCCAGGAAAACTTGCCAAATTTTGTAACGCCTAATTAATTCGGTCACCTCTGTTTGCTACCAGAATTTGTATTTGAGTTCACAATTATTTCTTTTGATCTCATGCTTGGCCGAACAAGGATACGTAAAACTCGTGCCAAATTATTGGCCCGCATTCCTTTTTGGTTGGATCGGCTTGGACACCAACCGAGCAAGTTACCAAATGTTGCTCTGAATAAGAGTATGAGACAGAAACCAAAACACAGCCCTTCTTTGACAAGTTTCGGTAACCAGTTTTGTAATGAGACAAATCATTATTGCGTGCATACACACACATCAATGCTACTAGTATTAATCTTCCCGTTGGATCATTTGCGAAATCCATCATCATCCACGAGTGCCATTTGTAGAAATTTCACCAAATTTTGTAACGCCCATTTAATTTGGCCACCTCTGTTTGTTACTTACTCCCTTAAAATAGATGTCTCAGATTTATCAAAATTTAGATGAATCTATATCCTAAATAGTGTCTAGATTCATTCAAATTTTGACAAATCTAAGACATCTAATTTGGAACAGAGGGAGTACTAGAATTTGTATTTGAGTTTCCGATATTTCTTTGGGCTCCAAGCTTGTCACTATCTTGTGTTTGGTATTATCCTTCTACACGTTTTCTTGTCGATCTTGGCCAAAACAAGGATGAGTGTAACTTGTGCCAAGATGTTGGGTATCATCCCTCTTTTGGTAGGATCATCTTGGGCAACAACCGAGCCAAGTTACCAAAATTGCTCTGACTGAATGAGACACAGACCAAACGCATCCATTATTTGGCAAATTTTGGTAACCAGTTTTGCCATTGCTAAAAAAAATCAATTCGTGATGATCTGGACGAAGATGATCGAGATGATCTGGCCGTGATGAGGATCCATGGATCCGACGGTCAAGAAGCCTCGTCCGTCTGTCCGGAAGGTTCCACGAAACCCCCAGGGCCATCATCACAATTCATCACAGCGAAAAGGCCAGAGCTAGCCCTCCCCACGTTTGGACTCCGCGTCGGCCACGACTCGCTGTCCAGCGGAGCCCACTGCTCAGTGTCTGTCACCCTCCTCTCTACCTCCCTCGACTCCATTGGCTTTGGCGGCTGGCTACAAAGACGAGGCGAGCACGGCGGAACCGCCTACCAAAACCCGCACCCGTTAAGCGCCTCCTCCCTTCGCCACCCATGTCGGGCCCGCGACCCGCCGCCGCGCCGAACCCTAGCTCCCCGTCGCGCCCCCAGCCCCCTCCCCCGCCGCCGGCGTCGGCGCCCGCCAGGATGGCGGCCAGGGTGCGCGAGGAGGGCGAGGTCTCCTCCGGCCCCTCCGACGATGAGGTGAGACCCCAGTCCACGTCGCTGCTCCGATCTAGCTGCTGGTGGCGCTCCGCGTGTCGGTGGAGCCGTGGGGAAGTAGAAGTATCACATCAGCATTTTGACTTGCCTCGCGTAGGGTTTGACCTCCACTGGATTGGAGTAGCCGAGATGTTTACGCTGCGTGCTTAGTTGTACTACTAGGACTGATGGCCGCGTGCGGTGCTGTTGATTGGGGGCGCTGAGATATATCCACAGTTGTTTGGGGTGAGGTGGGTGCTGCTCACGACCTTATCACTTGGTTGTTGGAACTAGAGTACAGTTTTGACACGAGCTTGATGTGATGTGATATGCCTCTGGGGTTATGGTTGGAGCGGTCCTAAGGTCTACTTAGTTGGAGCTGTACAAGCAAATAATTAGTACGAATTATGTGTTGACTTCCTACCGAGTACCGGCAACCCTTCTGCCGCTACGCTTACACCTGTCTAGATTCTGGTACTTAGTTGAAGCTGTACGGGTGAATAATCATTGTGATCCGCTGTTATTACTAAGTTTGTGTTGGTAGATTTGGTCAGGATTGTACCGTAAACTGTGGCTCTCGTGAAGTTTATTGTCTGGGGTTATGGTTGGAGCTCTTCTAAGTTTTACTGCTACTTAACTGGAGCTGTACACGCAAATAATTAGTACGCATTATACGTTACTTTGCTACCGAGTACTGACAACGCTTCTGCTGTTACGCTTACACCTGCCTAGGTTTTGGTACTTAATTGATCCTGTATGAGTAAATACTCGTTGTTGATTGTGTGTTCTGTTGCTATTACCAAGTGGTTGTTGCTGTATACACGCAAATAATTAGTACGCATTATGCGTTACGTTGCTACCGAGTACTGACAGCGCTTCTGCCGTTACACTTACACCTACCTAGGTTTTGGTACTTAATTGATCCTGTACGAGTAAATACTCCTTGTGAATTGTGTGTTCTGTTGCTATTACCAAGTGGTTGTTGATGAACACACAAATAATTAGTACTCATTATGCGTTACTTTGCTACTGAGTACCGACAACACTTCTGCCGTTACGCTTACACCTGCCTAGGTTTTGGTACTTAATTGATCCTGTACGAGTAAATACTCGTTGTGAATTGTGTGTTTTGTTGCTATTACCAAGTGGTTGTTGATAGATTTGGTCAGGATTGTACCATGAATTGATGGTACCGTGGCTCTTGTGAAGTTTATCCTCTCTATTTATGTACATATTTGCGGACTAATTGCCTTTTTCATGTTACATACTTTGTGCCCGATAGCGCATTTATCACCTTTGCATGTAGCTTTGCGGCAGGCATTTATAGCTTATCATATTTATCCAATTGCTTTGAGCAGGCTCTGCAATCTAAGCTGACAGCTCTATCCAATGCTGCGAAATTTGCGCATGCTGCTGCTCAAGGGGCATCGGCAACTTTCCCTGGTAAAGGTAAGATCTAATACAATTGTTTTGCACCTTTTTTCATGGCTCATCTTGTGCCATTGTTGCTCTTTGATGGTCCTGTCGTTTCCTTTCCTAGAAGGATTCTCTTAACTTGACCCACTGTCGTCTTGGCTTCTACTTTTGATTTACCAGGCGGTAGCAGTTTGAGTTTCTCAAATATTGCTCCTCAGAAATCAGTTGCTCCAAGCTATAAGAAGACCTTGAGGGGAAGCCAAGGGCAATTCAAACTTGGGACCAATCGTAATCTTGCTTGGCTGAAGCCTGTCTCAAGTGATAACCTTGTGATTAGTTTTTCTGATGATGATAGTGAGACTGACTCTGGAATGGCAAAGCAATATAGAAGTAAAAGCACGAAAGCCAGCTCACAAGTTACATACAAAACAGGGATTACTATGCAAACTAGAATCATGAGAGAGGAAGCACCCCAACAAAAGACCCATGCTGCAAGTGTAGGATCCACAAAATGGTCTGCTAATCCACACACGCTCAGAAGTTCAGGGGCTGGTAGGGGCTCAGGTGCTACCTTTTCTAGAAGAGAGCCACCGAGTCGTCAAGTTACTCATCTGAAGTCTACGCAGAAGGATGGAAATGGTGCAGGAGTAAATTCAGCAGATGAAAAGTTGGAAAGTTTGCGCCACAAAATCGCTGCTAGAGAAAATGAGTTAAAAGTTCAGAAAAGACCCATGTCACCTGGTGTTATGAAGGATGCCAACTTCTCCAGTGATCAGATAAGGCCACCCTCGGAGAAGATAGGCTTTGAAGCTTCCAACAGTGGTGGGCGTGTTCACCCTGATGGCCTGCTTGTACATGATGACAGACCAGTTAAAAGGCTTAAGCCCAATCATCAATGCATCAGCAACCAAGCAAGCGGTGATTTGGTAACACTGGTACCAACTGGAAGTTCATTGGGAAATGAAAATTTAATATCTTCTGGAAGAAGGGATCACATTGAAAATGAAATTACCATGAACTGTAATGTTACCGAAACAGAACAGGCAGCCACTACAGAAGTCTCAGACCAAACGCATCCTAGTGCTACTGCTAAGAACCTTCTGTCATCCCAAAGTCACCAGATGGTTATACAGGATGGTGGCCATGCCACGGCTGAATATCATGGCAAGCCTGCAGCGCTACCATTTACTAGCGACCAATCTATGGCTGAAGATACTAGTGCTTTGGTTCCTGTTACTTCTGTCCGAACAGGGGTCAATTTAGAAAGGTCATCTAATCATGCCGAGGATCATATGGTTTCTGCGTGGGATGGCCAACATGTGAATCCTGTTGACACTTCAACCGTGTCAAATGAGAGGCCACACTTGCAGCCTGGAATGAAGGTTGATTCAGCATTACTTTGTCCTTGCTATGGTCTCTTCTATTGTTGTTTCTTATTATATGACACTTTAAAATGTACTACTCCCCCGTCCAGAAAAGGATGTCGCAGATTTGTCTATACACTAAAACACATCTAGATACATGCGAATCTAGACAATTCTGTGATATCCTTTTTCGGACGGAGGGAGTATAAGAATCTGAATCCATTCAACTCTAGTCCCAAAATCAGCCATCAGGAATTTCGCAGGCTCCACAATTAGGAATTTTGGAGAGTTGGTGTTTGCAGATTCCTCTATTTTCAGAGTACTATGGTCGAGTAATGCGTTACATGAGATAGATACAATGACACTGAACCTATAACTCTGCATATTATTTTCCTTTTGGAACCAGTGGTAGTTAGCTTGTACTCCCTCCGTTTCAAAATATACGATGTTTTAGGTTTGTGAAGAAAATGTATCTAGACTTGTTTTAGTGTCTAGATTTACTCCAAAGCTTAGTGAACCTACATACTAAAAGTAGTCTAGATACATTTGCTTCACAAATCTAAAACATCTTATATTTTGAAACAGAGGGAGTAGATATAAGTAGTACCCAATATCTATTTCTCTTATAAATGATCAAAGTGAAGAAAATATATGCAGCATCTTTGAGCTAGCTTGGTCACTCTTACTATGTGAAACTGTGGTAGTTTTTTTCCGTTCCATTGGACATACATCTAATCAGTTGATGAAGTTCAGTAAATGTTTGTACAAGTAGGTTAGCAAATGCTTGGGCTTGTCTCTCTTGTTCAAAATTGATGTCTGCATGGTGCAGTTAGAATAAAACAAAAATACTATCTGAATCTGTATAGAAGGTTCCATGCTGTCACTGAAAATTTATTGCATTGTAGTTTCAGTTGCTATTATTTGTTTGACAATCACCTGAAAAATTTCTTCTAAACATTGAATTTCATTTTATGTTTAATTCCCATATGTTGACGTGTCAATGTGCCGTTCTTATTTTGCCAGAATGCCGATCTCTTGAACAATGTTGGCCAGATAGGTAAAGGAGGTCAGAACACAACTTTGGTTTCTCTGTTTGAGATGGAGGAACTCCAAGAGAGGGAATTGGATGATGCTCAGGAGCAAAGGCGGAAATGCGAAGTTGAGGAAAGAGAAGCTCTCAGAGCGTATCGCAAAGCACAACGAAATTTAATTGAGGCCAATGAAAGATGCGCCGTTCTTCGTAGAAAAAGAGAGATTTGCTCTGCACAAGTCCATGGTTTAATTGCAGAAAATTCTTCTTTGGTGCAGTGTTTAAATATTCAGAATTCTGGACATGACCTTGTAATGCCATCAGTACTCAATTCTCAGTTCCCCGTAGATTGTCAAATGCCTGAGATTCAGGGCGGTAGGTCTAGCAGTCCATACCTGGACGAATTTCCTCAGCAGCCAGTAGATAAGCACGAGGCTCGTTCACGCTATTGTGATGAGCATGGCGTCAACATTGCTGATCCAAAATTTGTGAGTACTGTCCATGATAATAGTACACCTTCAGATTATAGGGAGGATGATCTTATGTTCCGTTCTAAGCGGGCTAGATCAGAGTGCACTTCTAATCTGGAGAATCACATGGAGGAAACTATACAAGTATATTCGGAGAACAGGCAGCCTTCTGGTGATAGCACACATGACTATGAGCTTTTAGAGGCTTCTTTGAGGTCCAGATTGGTGAAAAGATTGGGAATGAAATCATGTCTGAATAACTCTTGCGAAGTCCCTGAAGAACTTGCTGTTGGAAAAGCAGCGGAGATTGAACAAGACAAGCAATCTGCCCATGTTGAACTTCAGTTACAGGAAGCAGACGATATTGTTATGCCGAATCCTGAAGGTTCATATTTCTACCCAAGTCATTCATATTCCTATTTTCTATTATTGCCATATGCTCTCCTCTTAATGATGTCCTACACATGTGTTGAAAGATTGTCATCATGCAATGACAGACCTTGCCAATATTTGTTGTTATAAGTTAATCAAGCACCAGTTGTTTTCTTTGTGTTAACTATGGCCAGGCACTGAGGCTCTTCAAATACCCACATGATATGAATATGTTTGAGTACGTTGTTACAACAATGAGTTCAGTAAAGATCACTTTTCTGTTCTTTTCTCCATGTTGAACTTCTAGGAGTGCTGAGTAAGATCTAAATTCCATACATTTTGGGTGTGCATGCAATGAAGTAACTAACTGCTAGGCATTTTATTAAGTAACCACTATACTGTCCAGTTTACATGGCAATGCTTTTCTACACTGCATGTATACTTTCTGCATAATTAATTGATGATACTGTATTCCATAGGTACAGTGGAGCTTGCAAATGATGGGGCTGATTGTGTTGAAAAGATGGCTGGACTATCTAATTCTAGTAATGCTCCTTCCATGGGCAACTGTGAACCTGAAGACAATGTTTCTTCTCTTAGAGAGTTATGTGTGCCATCAAGTGTGGATTATCTCATTTGTCCTTCAGCTCCCCAAAATGCTGCTAGACACATCAAGTGGACATTTCACACCTTACATAAGGAAGCTTCAGATTATAAAAATGACTCTGCAACCAGTGATGTCGCATCTGCAAGAGCAGTAAGTTTGCCATATATGATACAAGACCGTGCTGGGGAGAATTTGAAGATGATCTCAGCAGCTCCAAAGGATAAGGAAGTGACGTGCAGTGGGATTGATCCCTTCTGGCCCTTCTGCATGTTTGAGCTTCGAGGAAAATGCAATGACGAAGAGTGCCAATGGCAGCATGTTGAGAAGCAGGCTTGGAGAAAGCCAAAGCACACAAACCATGCTGTGCCCTCTGTTTCAGGTTGTTTTATGTGCAATTTATATCATCTTAATAGTTAATTTAAAGTTCATCTACTCCCCCCATTCTAAAATTTAAGATGTTTTAGCCTTATTCTGAAACACATGTATCTCGATGCCTTTTAGTGCGTAGGTTCATTCATTTCGTTCCGAACATACACACTAAAAGGCGTCTAGATACATGCGTTTCAGAAAAAGGCTAGAACATCTTATAATTTGGAACGGAGTATGTGCCTTTCATAACATTTTGCTTGGTGAAAATTCATCATTAATACCTGGAGTAAATATATATGCAGGCCGGAGTCCTTATGATCTGTTTCAGCATATTCTGCCCGTACCAACATATCGTGTTGGTTCCAATCTTATTAGAGCTGATCTGAACTTGATGCAGTCGGTCTTAGCCAGCAGTATTTGGCAGTATTGGCAAAGGGGGTTTTGTGCTTCCTTTACTTTACCCTTATCAATCCAGAGAGTACTTCCATCAGATGCACCATTCTTACAAGCTGGTGATGGTTCGGTTGCAGATTTTGATAGGAATAGACAGCTATCAAATCTTCGGATGCTGGATAGTAGGAAGGTGGGTAATGGGTAAAGTCCATCTGTATCACCATCACCATTATGATCACATCCGTGGAAGCGGCATATATATCAGTATCTGGTTCCGAACGCTAAACTTACTCTTTAGAAGTTTGCCGCTTAGCATGTTTTTGTGTTCCCAGCTTCCCATGTAGAATATTGAATTAGCTCTTCTTTTGTACTCGTTTGCTCATATAACAGCCTTTTCATGCTACCTCCTACAAAAATATTGACATTTAGAATGCTTTGGACAGTTACTCCACAGTTGACATAAAACATTCAACCTTCTATCGACAATGTTTAGTCTTATTCTCTTGCATTTCTTTTCACATTTAATGACTTGACACTTACCTTTGAATCTTATTACTAGTTCATTGCTCTCTGATCTGCTTATATTTTGATTAGTTTTTATTTAACCTTTTGTTCTGTAGAATAAGATTGTACAGGGATCTGTTGATGTTGAACTATTCTTAGAGGCTGCACTTGGTTTATATTGTGGGAAAGTAAACAAACCCGACAGGCTCAAGGTGATCTTTGTATTGCTTACTTCTTAGGGGCATGTTACAGTTACACAGTCAAACTTGGATTTATTGTCTATCAGCTATTCAGCCTAGCTCTAATTCTATACATGATCCTGTAGGCTCTTTTACTTCTTGCACGCTCCATTGAGGCAGATCCAAGCACAGTTATCCTGTGGGTGTTTTATCTTCATATTTACTATCAAAAGGATGAAGGACTTGGGAAAGATGACATGTTTTCCCATGCGGTACACCATTTATCAATATCTTGCCACTTAAATTCATTATGCTGGACTGATTTCTCATAGTAGGATGCATGGACTACGACCTAGATGTGTTTTGGGGTACTTTGGTTTTGAGCCAAAGCTAGGCCTTGCCAAAAAGTTGGCATGCCTGTGACCTTTGGTTGCTGTTTGGTTGGGTTCAATTTTTTTTGGCTAGCCCAGCCTAGTCCATGCACGGCAGTGCATTTTTCACCAATGCGTGTGAGCTGAGTGGTCAAATCCTTGCCAAAAGATTGGTCGCGCCAAAGGCCTGTTGGCTTAAACCAAACGTACCCTTTTTCTTTTGGCTGCGTGGATTCACCTTACCGATGCCTTTTCATTTTGTTTCCACCATTTGTTTAAAATTTTTTAGCTCGAGTTACTTATAATTTGTTGACCAGACCAAAACATGATATCCACATTTATTCTGCATCCAATCTATCCATGTTTGCTTAATTTGTTTTTGTTGTTGATACCTAATGTTATGCGTTTTTCCTTTTAGGTGCAACACAATGTTAACTCCTATGAATTATGGCTTATGTATATTAATAGTAGGTTGCGTTTTGATGACCGATTGGATGCATATAATGATGCTCTGAGCATGCTCTGCCAGATGACAGCTGACACTGATAACGAATTGAAAGATAGAAGTGCTTTCATCCTAGATATCTTCTTACAGATGATTTACTTCCTGTGCATGTCTGGAAACGTAGAGAAGGCTATTTATAGGATTTATGGGATTCTGCCTACAGCAAGTCCTGACTGCCCTGGTGACAGGTTGCTGGCGGATGCCATTTCTTGCTTGACTGTGTCTGATCGATGCATATTTTGGATTTCATGCCTATATGTCTCAATTTATAGGAAGCTTCCAGAGGAAATTTGTGATCAGCTAGAATTTCCAAAAGATCTACCTCGTGTGTTAGTATGGCATCCTGTTGAGCTTAGGGTAGATAACAGACGTAAGGTTGCAGAACTATTGAAATGTGCTGTTGATAAGATGGCTGTAGATATTAATGAGACCGTTAAAAATGGGGATCCATCTTACCTGAAATTGGCACAATTCCTCGCTGTTAGCCACATTAGTTGTCTAGCTGCTATCGAAGGCTTCCAATCTTCTGTTGATATGCTGGTGAAGTATATGAAGGAGTACCCAAGATGTCCTAATATTCTTCTTACCTCAGCTCGGCTATATCGAAAGTATGGTATGTGTCCTGGTCTGAAAGGGTTTGATGAGCTGCTCATGGATTGGCCTAAAGATGTGCAAGGAGTTCAGTTTCTGTGGAATCAATATGCTGAGCATGCTTTGGCAGACAGTATTGAGTTGGCTGAAAAGGTGCTCACTCGCTGGTTTGAAGAATATGGAAAAGAAGGTGATATCCACAGTAGAGCTACTGTTGCTACAAAAGAAGTCAGTAATGAAGTGCCTGAAGAATCATTGCTTGCCTGTAACCTAGAAGTTAGTTCTGGTCTATCTGCATCAGAAGATCAAGTCTATTGGTTGTTAAACCTCTCACTGTACAGGATGCTAGAGAGCAACCTACAGGAAGCACAAGTTGCTGTGGATAAGGCATTGAAGTTGGCCCAAGGGGAGAGCTATGAGCACTGTTTAAGGGAACATGCCGCAGTTCACACTCTAGAGGGACCATCGTCTTTTAAAGACATCCCAACTCGAGCTATGTTTAGCCTGATCAGTGGTTATATTGCAGACCGTCAGAACTTACCGACGAGGGAACTGTTGTCGAGAAGGTTTATTCAGGATGTGAAGAAGCATAAGCTTAGGCTGTTGATAGATGACACTATAGGTCCAGCTTCTGCAGATCCTTCTCTGATAAACTCAGTCCTCGAGGTGTGCTATGGCCCGTGCCTCCTTCCAGAACAAATAGAAGTGAAGTACTTGGTTGATTTTGTTGAATCAGTGATGGAGACCCTTCCTGCAAACTACCGCCTAGCCCTGGCAGTTGGTACATTTGTGGTTAAGCATTGCACTGGTGCCGACCCTACCTCCATGGGCACTAGGTTCTGGGCAAGTTCTATTCTGATAAATGCCATCTTCCGTGCTGTACCTGTTGCACCAGAATCAGTATGGATAGAGGGTGCCAATCTCCTGGAGAAACTACAGGCCTCAGAGATTGTGAAGCGGTTCCACCAGCAGGCAACATCAGTGTACCCCTTCTCCTTCAAGCTATGGCATGCTTACTTGACAGCCTGCAAGGCCAGTGGAAGCAACACAGAGAGCATTGCTGAAGCTGCGAGGCAACGAGGTATTGAGCTGAATGTGATGCCACCCTAGTTTTGCTGCAACGATCTGAAGCTCAGGGATTTGCCAGGTGGAGCTGTAGTTAGTGTTGTGTTTTACTGGAAGTGACATAGATACATGGAATCGGTGGAGCTGGATATACCAGGTTGAGGCTGTAGTTTAGAATGTTGTGTGTACTGCAAGTGACATAGTTACCTGGAAGCAATGGTGGTGGTGTGGTGATGACGACGATGACAACGACGACTGGGTGGTTCTTGTTTAGGCACAGTTTTAGGATCAGATAGTCGTGGATAGCATACAGCATCTGTTGTTACTGATGGGCAGCTGATGGTGATGGATAGATGACAGGCATATATGGTGAATGGTTCGCATCCCACCTTCCCTTCTTTTTGGCCACTTGAGAACAATGGTGGAGCCAGTTCTGTTTATCTGTTCCAGTTTTTATCTTTTTTGTAGTGTATGTATGACATGCATAACTGTTGTCTTAAATCACCATCTTCGGTGAAATATGAATGAGAATGTTTTGTTATTGTTGCAGCGTGTTTCTTGTTCCCAGTATAGCATTTTCCGGGTTAATTCGCCAGTGTGTTTCTCGTGAAAAAGTAGTACATGTCTCCACCTGGACTGAATATATGTATGCTAAAATTAAAATTCGATGGTCTGCAAGAGTATCACTAGACTTTATAGTAAACAATATATTTATGTGCTAATGCTCAGATTTGACCAATAAAAAGGAATATTTCTGAATTGCTACAGCAGTCAGTTTCTCACGGGCAATTGCAGTTAGTGCTGATCTTATGTACTCGGACACTAATTTCATGTTTGAACTAACGAAATTGACCTAGTCCTTTCGCCTAGAGCATTAAAAAAAGAAGAAACAAATCATTTTAAAATGAAACAAACATGTCTGAAAAATGATACACGTCACCTCAGGCTGTGCCTAGCTTTTCAACACCGCCTCCTCACTCTTCCATCCTCCGCTTACCCACTCACCACGTACATAAGGTAACCTCTCCATCCAGCCCACGACGCGACGCACCCACTTCACCTCCGCTCCCCTCTCCCTCTCCACCTCCGCTCTTTTCGCATATATATCCGCGCGCGCGCGTCACGGCCGGCTTGCGGGAGAGAAGGCTGATCGCGCGGATCGAATCGAACTCGGCCGATCCGAAAGGCAAAGGCGAGGGAGCGATCTCGAGAGTCGACTTCGATGCATCCGCTCGTGGGAGCGCTGCTGGTGGCGGCGGAGCGTCGGCGGCGGTGGTCGTGGTGGTGGTGGCCGCCGTGCTGGGGCCCGGCGGCGCGGCACGCGGCCGCGTGGGCGGGTGCGCTGGCGCTGGCCGTCTCCGTGGCGTCGTTTGCGCCGGAGGCCGCGTTCGTGTGGGCGCTGACCAGCGGCGGCGGCGGCGGGTGCCCGGCCGGGGCGGTGCGGGTGCCGCTCGACGGCGGCGGTGACCACGTCTGCGTGCCGGCGAGGATGGCCGCGCGGACCTGCGCCGACATCCTCGTGCCACCCGCGTTCGCGGCGCTCTCCGTCGGCGCATCCGCCGTCTTCGTCAGGGCGCTCGCCATCGGCCGCCGCCACGACTTCTAGTCACCGGACGGAGGAGCCCGTTGTGCGGAGCCAACTTCGTCTGTGTCTCAGAGCCGTGAAACGCGGTTCCGTTTAGAGAATACGTATTCCTGATTAGGACGCGTGTTATTATCTTCCGATATGAGAGACAGTGCGTTCTACTCACTGGGCACAAGCCAATACTATTCGAATACTAGTACTCGGAGTACAATACATCACCTGGAACGGTGGAAACATCGTGTCTAACACAATCATGTTTGCACACAATTATTTGTAAATATATGTCATGTCATGATCACTGTGTATTTGTCAAACCTGTTGTACCACCACTAGTCCTAATAGTAAGCTATACATCGATCCTTCTCAAAACGAGTACATTCATGCATGTTTGGTGATCTAATCAAGGACCTCCAACCCCATTATCACACCCAAATCAAATACTCCTAGGAGTAGGTCGATCTATCAATCACATCCACAATAGAGTGGGGTGCCTCACCTTCACTTAGCAGCTTGCATGGATCCTGTGGCGACGACATCTTCCTGATGCTGTCAAGTTCCTCGGCGACCTCTCTCATACAAGGCCTCCTCTCCCCCGACATCTCCAGGCACATCTTCGCGAGCTTGGCCACCCGCTCCAGCGTCTCCGCCCTCACCTCGCTCTTGATCCGCTCGTCCAGCAGGCCGTCGAGCCTGGACTCCCTCGCCGCCGAGAGGAAGCTCGCGGCGAGGCTCTTCTCGTCGTCGGGCGCGGCGAGGTTGAGCGCCTTCCGCGACGTGAGCAGCTCCAGGAGCACGACGCCGAAGCTGTACACGTCGCTCTTCTCCGTGAGCCGGCACGTCTGCATGTACTCCGGGTCCAGGTACCCGCACGTCCCCTGCACGAACGTCACCAGGTGCGCCTCGTCCGCGGGCGCCGGCGCCAGCGACGACGCCCCGAAGTCCGACACCTTGGCGCCGTACCCCTCGTCCAGGAGGATGTTGGGGGACTTGACGTCGCCGTGGATGATGGGCGGGGACGCCATGGAGTGCAGGTACGCCAGCGCCTCCGCGGTCTCGTGCGCGATCCTCATGCGCGCCGCGAACGGCACCACGGCGCCGGCGCCGGCGCCGGCTCCGTGGATGAGCTGGTAGAGGGTGCCGTTGGGGATGAACTGGTACACCAGCATCGGCACCTCCACCTCCAGGCAGCACCCGTAGAGCTTCACGATGTTCTTGTGGTTGATCTGGGACAGGATCAGTGTCTCCCTCCCGAACTCCCGCTGCTGCCGCTCGTCCTCGCCGGCGACCCTGCACCGCTTGATCGCCACGACGGTGCCGTCCCGGAGCGTGCCCTGGTACACGGTGCCGTTGCCGCCTTTTCCCAGCACGTGACGCTCGTCGAAGTCGCCCGTGGCCTCCTGCAGCTCTTGCCGCGTGAAGAGCGTGAAGGAGATCCCCTGCTTGTTGGCGGACTTCTTCATCTCCTCGAAGAGGAGCTGCCCGCCGTGCTGCCGGAAGTGCCGGGTCTTGATCACGGCAAGCCGCCGCTTCTCCTGGATCGCGTACGTGCAGGACGTGCCCAGTGCCAGCATCACCACGCCGATGCTAACACCTGAACGAATGAGTGAAATTTCAGAGTTTGATCCATGAATGAAATTTTAAGACATGGGCATTTGTCATACCAATTGCGACTTGCCATAAAGTTCCAGATTTGTATTCTTCGCATGTTCCGTCAGCGGTGCCTCGTTTATGTGCAGGGCAGGGGCATTTGTACCCTCCCCTCGTGTTGATACAGGTATCAGCAATAGGACATGGGTACTTTCCCTTCACCTCGCATTCGTTGATATCTGCCAAGGAAAAAACCCAAGAATGATTTGAAAACCTAATTAATTGTGTCAAATTTTTTAAAAAAGGTTTAATGTACTTGTGTTAAGGTAGAAACCAATTGGAGTGTCTCAAACACATGCAGTTGATCCTCATTACGGATGATACGCCCGAGCAATGGGAAACTTGTCAATAATAATACCTCAAACTTGTCAATAATAACCCCCCAAAACTTGCTTCGCGGAATAAACTGCCATGTGGGAGCTTTGTGGTAGCCATCATTTTTCTCAATTTTTGGGGGTCAACAATGACTTTATCCGACTAGCGTATAGGAACTAAAACCTCCGACGTTTAGTAAGTGCGGAAGTTCTTACAATGCCATCAAACTATTGCCGCGTTCCGGGAATGCCATCAAACTAGTCTCTGTTCCAAGAATGTAATCAAACAAGTGGCAATAGTTTGATGGCATTGTAAGAATTTCCTCTCAGTAAATTGGTTAGTTCCCTATAATACCCTGCAGGGGTCGCAGATGCGATTTCATAGTCACAATGCATGTTATTAGAGGTGTATACCCGGGCCTTATGCAAAGGGAGTTCTACACTTGACAAAGTTGTCACTTCAATATTTTTGAAGTGGTTATGAAGGAGAAGTTGAGACTGGTTTGAGCATGAACTCATGACACTTTGAAGACCCCTTAATGAGAGAAGCGGTCGACTGTTGGGTAGAACCTCTAAGACAATGCCACTTCGATGCTCTCTACTTATGTCGACCCAAGTTTTACAAGGTCGAGGCAGTGGCGGAGCCATAAATTTGAGATGGGCCGGACGAATATATAAGATCTAAATTTTTTCAGGCAAAAAGTAAGTCTATTGAACAAATTAAATTGTCCACAAAGATTCAATTTTCATAATTCATAAACTACAGCTACAAACAAAACGAATAAACATAAAGTGATTTAGAACCTAATACACGGATTCCTGCACTTGGGTTGCTCCATTGGAATTCACCATATGGTCTCAATATTCTCATAGATAACAACAACATGTGACAAAGTTACGAGTCTAAATCTTGATCAGTTGGCATTCGCCCGAGTCTTTTTGCGTACTACACATGCGCAAGCACAATCTTCCATCGCCCCCACAAGAGCTTCCACCGCAAGAGCTGTCGCCTTAGCCCCGACCTTGATCCATGCCACTTCCTCCTCAGCGTCCATGTCGGCCTAGACCTCAGTGGCTCGACCTAGACCTGGACCTCGACATTCACCTTTGTAGGCTGCAACGCTAGGGATGGAGACTTTTTTGACTGGCTAGGGATTGAGACTTGAGAGAGAGGTGAGAGTGAGCGGCTCTAGATCCTAAATCCAACGGTGATGGATTAGTTAGACGAGGCGCCAAGTATCGGCACCTGATAACTAGTAGACTTCTGAAAACAAAACTCATACTCCCTCCATTCCTTTCTATAGTGCTTATAGTTTTTTAAGAAAAAATTTAAAATATAAGATATAGTGCGTTACACAACTCGTTTGGACAACTTTTTTTAGGGAGTTTACATAAAGTATATAGTGTTTCATGCCTCCTGCAAACTCCTCTATTTTATAACGTCAATTAGCCACGAGAAATCCCACCCAAAACTATTTTAATTTTCTCTCCACATATGTTTCTTAATTTTCGTGCCAGAAACTAGAATGGAACAGAGGGAGTATTATTTTGCCGTATGGGAAACTCTATCTTAAGTTTTACCGTTCTATTATAAAAATTAAGCATCAAAGAGTAATGAAAATATTTTTTTTTTTTATAAATACACTAGTGGAGAGATTTCAACACACTCGTATATGCAAACTGAGCAATGCGAGAGATTGGGAGAGATGAGGCAACTGTGGCTTTTTTTGAGCGTACAGTTGGCTGTCTATTGAGATTTTTTTCATTTTACTAATAAAATCAGGCAAATGGCCCAGACAACATGTAACTGTCTTGAAGAAAGATTCCCGTTGCTCGATCACTCTTCTAATGGGGCTGTGCCGCCGGTCCTCAGAGTAGGAGATTCATGGGTCCCCTACTCCCCAATCGGCGAGCCATGGTGGCCGCCCCTCCTCCCCCCTCCCTCGTGGCGCCGCCACTGCTTGGAGGGAGCATGTCTCTCACCTTGTTACATGTCCTAACGGAAAGGGAGGGAAGCAAGATCATGGAGTTTTCACCCAAGGGGAATAGAACCACGATTTCATCTAAAGGAGCAAATACATTACTCTTAGAGAAACTTGTAATGTTGTGGTGGGTAATCGTCTAAAGTGTAAATATGTTGTTCTAGTGGGTGACTGGTTGTCCTACCTTTAGAGGGTGACCATTTTGAGCTCTCTCCCATCCATATACTCTTTTTACCCCTCTTCTTGTGGTGCTAGTGCGACAATATCATGCTTCTCCTCCACCCCGCTCCTCCCCGGCCCTGCTTCTCCTCGACCCCCGTTGACCTCTCTCCGCCTTCTCCTAAACCGTAAACCCTCTTGTGGCGCATCTTTCAAAGATATACCGAGACGGTTCTCACGGTCTGCCGTAGAATTGGCGACGAGGTCGAACTCTGGAAGACCTCAGGGCTGTAGGGCTAGGTAGTATTTGGAGATAGTATTTGTAGCTAGAGGGTGTTGTTCTTACCCCGTGTGACATGCCGGTCCAAGCATTTGCCACGGTTGTGTAACCGTATCCTTTGGGATGCCGGAATCGCTGTATCGGACACTTATTTTTTTCTAATACAGTCGACATGCAAAGCTTTTGCGTGTTCGAAAAAAAACCCTCTTGTGGCAATCCACCACTACCCCGATCGAGCATCCCTTTAAACTCGAGAAGGGCCGATGTCAGCCGACCGATCATTTGTTTAGCCTCGAGGGGTGTCTCAATCTCAATCACCAGGCGGTGTCCCATTGCTGTTGTTGTCGAGCTCTCCGGTTCGCCACCCACTACTCCATCTTCTTCCTCGTTTCGCCTCTCCCTCCCTCCTCTTGATCGGACGGTGTGGAGCCAGTCACGAGATAAGACCAACATGTGACCATTCGGTAATTTTCCCTATCAAAATTCTTCTTGAACCGATCAAGAGTCAAGACAGTCAACTAACGTACCTTGGCAGCCTCCGAGGATGTAAGGATTTCCTTGGTAGCCTTTGGAGCAGTTGCAGAGGTAGCCCGGGCCGTTGGTCGAGTCGACGCACTCGCTGTTGTCGCTCAGGCAGGCGTACGCGGCCGTCTTCCCCCGCTTCGCATCCCGGCACGTCCGGTTGTCCACCGCCCAGTCCAGTACCGCGGACAGCCGCATGCCGGCGGCGTCGCCCATGAGCGCACCGGTGGTGACGTAGGTGGCCCGGAACTCGAAGGCCGCTTCCTCGACCAGCACGGCGTATCCGCACGGGCTGAACCCCGCGACGGCGTAGCTGTTGTACCGGTCGTCGAAGCCCACGTCGAAGTAGCTGATCCCGGGCGGGACCGGCGTGAGGCAGCACCCCGTGCCGTTGCAGGGGGCGCCGTCGGCCGGCAGCGACGCCGCGCTCGCGCACTGGGCGTGGCACCCGACCACGTACCGGTTCTCGACGTCGCCGTCCTGGGAGCCGATGTAGGCCAGCGCGCTACACCCGACGACGGCGAGCTTGTTTTCCTTGTCGGAGACGCGGAGCGCGGTGGAGTTGAACGTCCACGTGTTCTGCGTGCCCATGGACCGCGACGCGCCGTCGTAGCACCAGGAGCTGACCGGGCTCCGGACGCGCATCTTGCCGCGCCGCGGGTCCACGCCGAGCACCTCGAAGCCGTCGACCACGAGGCGGGGGACATCGCCGCTGCCGTGGTGGTGGCAGGCGATCTCGAAGGCCCTGCCCCCGGCCGTGTCGAGGTAGCATCCGCGGCCGATGCCGAACGGGTAAGGGATGTCCACCCCGCCGCACTGCCGCTGGCACGCGGCGGCCGGCGACGCGGCCGCCGGCCTCTGGCATGTCGAGACGAGCAGGAGCAATGTGGCGAGCAGCGGAAGGAGCATCTGCATTCTCGTTTGCTTAATGGTCTCGACTCTGTCGGTGCTACCAACTGTCCTAGATATACCATGCCACTCCAAACACTATTAACTGGCGTTCCACATGCTACCGCGTGAAGTTTCTCCCTCAATTTGACGCACGTTTAGCTCCCTCGCGCGGTTGATTAACTACTAATCCACCACCCCCATCACGCTGTGTAGTAACTAATATAAGTAATTAAGTGACCCACTAACCATGCTTTAGTTCTAATACTGCTTCACAAACCGCAATGATCAAGCAGGCTCTAGCCGTGCGTCTAGTTGAGGGAGGGTAGTTGGGTCTCTCCAGGAAGGATGTCAGTGACCAGGATGATTCTTCACCATGATAGCCTCCACCGCTAGCTCCAAAGCTACTGATTTTTCACACTTATTTCCTTCCTTTTTGGATATTTTATTGGTCGAAAGTGTCCTTTTGGGGATCAAAGCCAGATGGCCAGCAACCTAAAGGGGCCAGCCATATTCTTAGACAAATGAAATATTGGTTTTTGTTGATCAAAGTTAGCGAGACCATGATGGAATAGTGGATGAGTGTCACTTTAGCATATTTGTAGAGAAATATGTTGGCTACTCAAGTGTGTTCATACACCTTGTGTTTACTTATTTCGGTGGCTTAACAAAGTGGACTGCAACTTTTCCGTTTTTGTATTTTTTTTTCTGTTACAAAATGACCGCAAGCATCTCTTTTTTTGGTCGCTAGATAGATATGTGCAAGATCCTAGGAAGGGAAGCGCTTGGTTTCTAAAGTTGTTGGATGTGTAAAGAGAGAACCAGAGCATACACATTAACCATACACATGATAGATTGTTGCACAGTTTGATTAGTTGTGACAATGGAATTTTGATTTTTACAAACTTTAGAGTGCAATATAGAAGTACATGCTGTTAAATAGGTCTAGTTGTATTATTCTGTCATGTATTTGTACACATGTACGTATTATGTAACCTCTGCTGATTATTATATATATTGATCCCGTGGTGAGGCAATTGCCCCACGGAAAACCCTAAACCCTTTTAACTTGGTATCAGAGCCACGTGAGCCCTCCCACCGTGCCGCCGCCGCAAAACCCTAGCTAGGGTGATCCGCCACCGCGTCTCCATGCCACCGCCGCCGCGATGACCGAGGCAGCGCTCATGCTGGCCACCGTGGGCTCCTCGTCCACGACCACCGTCCGCCCCATCATCGCCCCGCCGTCGTCCACGACCCCCGTTCCCGTCGTGACTCCGATCGCGGTTCGCCTGGACCGCACCAACTACATACTATGGAGGGCGCTGAGCCTACCCAACTTCTCCGGCGCCCGCCTCCACGGCTTCCTCGACGGCACGACCACCGCACCCCGTCGACCGTGACCACCGGCACCGGCGATGCCGCTGGTACCGTCAACAACCCTGACTACGAGAAGTGGTGGACCCTGGATCAGAAGGTCCTCGGTCATCTTCTCGGATCCATGACCGATGATATCTCAACCCAACTTATTGGCTGCAAGATGGCCGCATCGGCTTGGCCAGCCGTCGTCGCTATGTTCGGCGCCGCAAATCGCGCCAATGTCCGTCACCTCCGACGCGAGATTCAAGCACTGCGCAAAAGGGACAAGTCCGCCAACAAGTACATGAACTAGGTGAAGGCTATGGTCGACACCATGGCCGCTGCCGGATATTCTCTTGGCGATGACGAGATCATTGACTATATGCTGACTGGGCTAGGTCCTGCCTTCAACCCCATCGCCGCTGACGAGGTTTGATCTCATCAATGCCCATTGTTATGGACTTGGGTTTTGGAGAAGATGGGGATGCTGGAGATCGTGGAACGGTTAGCAAACAAGCAACACGGGGACACAAGGTTTACCCAGGTTCAGGCCCCCGGAGGGAAAACCCTACTCCTGCTTGTCTGCTCTTGATTACGGCGGAACCGAAGGTTACAGGGGTGCGCAGATGCAATCTGGCGTGGAGGTGTGTATGCGAAAGTATGAGTCGAGAGATTTAGGTCGTGCCCTCCTGGCCTTTATATAGACTTAGGCAGGTCCCGGGCATAGACCTAGTCGGTTACAGGTTCTAGGGTTTTACCCCTTTGAATTTCCTATCTACTCTAGTCTTGCTCTCTAAGGATTCGAAGGCACCATGGGCCTGGGCCACCCGAAATTCTTCATGGGCCGACGTACTTTTGCCGTGGGCCTTCCTTGGGCTGGACTAGTTATGCTGAGGTCATGCACCCGCGGGGTATAACCATGTCAGTAGCCCCCGAGTGATCAGTCGAATCGTAAGTTCGGCTGAGGACTCTTCAATATTTCGGGTGCAACTATGTATTTCAATAGTTCGTGTGTAGGGATTGTTGATGCGTGTGCCTGACTCACCCGACGGATCAGGGTCATTTAACTGTCTTAGGACGAAACGACACGATCTTCCTCAGGTTCGAGTCCCTCAACTCCAAACTAGAACATATGCTGGCGTAATTCGACTCAGGCCGCGGAGGACTTACATGAGTTGAATTCCAGTGAATTTAATTGATGTACCAAACGTGTCCGTCGGGATTTTTCATCGCGCCTGTTGGCACGGTGTAACACCCTCAGAATCGACCCTATGCAAGTTTCAGCGATTCCCGCCAAACCCGCATAGAAACGATTCAAAGGTGCCCACCAGGCACTTTCGTGCGGGTGGAAAACGAAGTAATAACATTACACAACAGTCCTCGATGGGACCCACAGAACAGATATATATATACAACAACGACTCAATGAGTCAAGAATACAGATATAATATACAAAGATCCAAATCACCTGGAAAATGATAGAGCGTCCGACTACGGACAAGATGCAAATGGGGCTAAGAGCCCTGAAGAATAACCAATGGCGTCCATAACCCTGCCCAGGCCAAGCCGGAAGGGTAACCCTGCTCACGACGTCGATCGCAAAACCTGCTTGAACAAAAGGGGTGCCGACAAAGGGCAAAGGAAAAAGAGAGAGCGGTCAGTACTGAGGCCAGTACACGGCGAGGCTAGAATTCGGCGGTCCTCGCCTACATAGGTATGGTGGACTGAAGCGGCAGCGCAGCAGACACTAAACAACCTATAGAGACTCAATACAACTAGCGGCTATCAGATAGGGATAAGAAATACCTATTCGGATCTAACCTGAAACTATCACCAAGCATACCCATCCTGGTATTTCCCCCCTCGAGACCAAACGAGGAAGTCAACCGAGGAACTCACACAGTTGGCAGTTTTAGTTATTCAGTTATCGTTGCAGCAATTACTAGTCAGGTATGGATAATCATCCTGATATAATAAGCAGTGGGCACTTTTAGTTAACCATTCCGTTGTAGTTGCGACACTTACTAGTCAAATACAATTAACATGAGATATCCCAAAACCCAGCAGTTGTTGGCACTTTTATTTGGCCATTCCGTTGTAGTTGCAATACTTACTAGTCAGATACAATGGTCGCAAGCGACAACCCAAACAAGCAACTGTTAGCAGTTTTATTTAGCCATTCCATTATAGTGAAGCTGATTACTAGTCATTATAAAGTCAAATTTATAGCACTACTTTAGTTATAGTTGTCTATGATCGAGATACAGTGCTCCAAGTCGTCCATAACCGCGGACACGGCTTTCAGAAAGTTTTACCCTGCAGGGGTGCACAAATAGCAACACACACTCGATCAACCTCGGAAAAACCAAATCAAAACCCAACGAGGCCTTCACGACAAAGCGATCACAGGATTCAGAAATATTTCAGGGGGCCACCCCATTGAGTAGACCCGCAACGAAGCTAGCTGACTCCGAGACGGACTCAAGGTTTGCGACAATGGCTGTAAACGACTGGGAACCCAAAACTGGGCTTGTCGATACCGCGAAAACACTCCGCTTACCTAAACAGTACAGTGTGCAGTACCTCTCACAATCGTAAATAAAGCAGTAAAGCATGGCATAAGTACAGGATAGTAAATAAAACCTCAAACTAGTTTGTGGCCCCAAGAAATAAGAATGAATCAAGCTCTGGCTCAGGGGGGTCCCATAATTCCCCGTATGTGGATAGCGCGAATATTCAAGGAACAGGTATCAAGTACTCGGGGTCCTACGGGACACAATTGGACGGTTAACAACCAAATAACATCTATTGCGCACCTGTGCCTCTGCTTACCTACTTCAATTTTAGTTGTTAAACAGTAATTAAAGTAAACGATAATTAAAGCCATGATCATCTCCAACATTAAACATGCGGCAAGGCTCCAACAACTGTGGTACTTGACGACACACAACAGCACTTGAGCAAGCGACTACGACGCGCAGGTCCAACTATCTACCAAACAACAGGTAGTAGGAGGTGTCCAAGGCAATATAAGGCTGCAAGGGATATCACGGGTACGAAAACTAGAGCATCGCAACACAGATAGCAATAGATCAACAGGAGGGAATAAATACTATAAAAGTAAGATAGGTAGAAAGGGGGAGATGCTCGCCTGAAAACATTGCCGAGGGTTCATCCGAAGATCGGGTCGACACTCGCATCAACTCAACGGCTTTATCCGCGAAGAAGCAAAACACTAGAAGAAACACCGGATGCACTATTTAATACTATGGCAGAAGATCGGGCATGATGCATGTATGATGTATGACATGGCAAAGATGCGATGCATTTAGGCAATGTTAAGTGGAACCGAAGTCCCGGCAAATATTTAAGCGGTTCAAGTTGTTTAGATACCCCGCATCTTAAATGTTGTTTTAACATGGCAAAAGGTAGCACCGGTTCGCTACACAAATTTAAATGGGACCAATATACGACTAGATTTGCCGGCATATGGGCCCCATATTTAATTATAAGGTGAATCGGCATAAGGCCCCCAAACCACATGACAAATATGCATGCGAGATGAACAATTAATGCAACAAGTTTATATATAGCATTTATAAAATAGGGGCTCGGGAAAAGGTTCACACATTAGGGTTCGGCGATCTTGGGGTTCCGGGGGGTTCGGGGTTGGTCTCAGGGTTCGACGGGGAAACGATGAAGTTCGGACTCGCGATGGCGAACTTGAGTAGATCGGGTACCGGGGTCTTCGGATCCGGGAAGTAGATCTTGTCGCACGGACGTCAATGCTTTCGGGAAGGAGAACTTGTCGTTGCGGAGATCTTGTCGGATCCGCGCCATCGAGTCGGTCTTGGCGTCCGGGTTGAAGAACTAGGCGTTCTGAGGTCGGTCTTGGCGTCCGAGAGACGATCTTGTTGCATCCGCGGTCGTCGGGTCGTGTCGTCGGTCTTGTCGTTTCACGGCGGAGATCTTGGTGTCCCGGGTCTCGGCGTCTTCGGATCCGAGAGGAAGAACTTGGCGATTCCAAGGTCTTGGTGTTCGACGGGGTTCGGGCGCGCCGGGATTGGTCTTCGGAATCGGCGATCTTGGCGTTCGGGTTCTCGACTTCGCATCCGAGACGCAGGTCTTGTCGCATGTGCGGTTGCCGGGTCCGCGAAGTGGGCTTCGAGTATGGCGACGCATGTCGAAGATCTTGTCGATGTAGTCCCGTTAGGGGTTCACGAGCATCTTGGTGGTACTTGCATCTACGGAAGATCTCGGCCATGCAAAACTTGTGTTGAACACGCTGCAGGCGAGCACCTCACTACCAAAAGACATCCACGCAACACAAGGTTCAAACGGGGGAAGCCTTCCGACGACCACAGCGAGAGGGAAAGCAGCAGCACGGCTTGCGCACGCGGCAAGGCAGAGGAAAAGCAGCTAGCGCAGCAGAAGGAGCTCTGGGACAGACGATGGCGGACGGAGGCGAGCACGGGGCGGGCGCGGCTGACCCAGACGGCGGGCAACGATGACGACTGCGTGTTGCTGCAAGAGAGGCACGACGAGGACGAGCTGCTGGCGGCGGCTCGGGGAGGCACGAGGCAGGCGAGGTAGAGACGACCGGAGAGGGCCACCGTAGGAAGAGCTCGGGGAGGCCGGGCTCTGCAGGGGAGCTTGGGGGCCAGGCGACGACGAGCTGGGGAGGAATGGGGTCAGGGAGAGGGGCGCTTGGCCGGCGGTGAGGCGCAAGGAGGCGGGGTCCCGCGGCGGCGCGGCCGAGCAGGAGGGCGAGGGAGATCGAGGCGGGCCGCTGGTGGGGAGCCCGCGGCGGCGACGGCCGGAGGGAGGAGGCTGCGGGGGAGCACCGTAGCGGCGGACGACGGCCGGCTCGGGAGGACGGGGAGGCGCCGGAGCAGG
The DNA here is from genome assembly GCA_916181665.1 of Avena sativa. Classification (NCBI taxonomy): domain Eukaryota; kingdom Viridiplantae; phylum Streptophyta; class Magnoliopsida; order Poales; family Poaceae; genus Avena; species Avena sativa. Next base: position 144,241,140 of record OV702283.1, on the reverse strand, counting down.
GGGAAGGCCAACGGGACGGCGGTCGACGGGGTCGCAGACATGGCGGCGCTCGCAGGGCCGGGGGAAGGAGAGGGGGGGCGCCGACGGAGGCGAGGGCGGCCGCGCGAGGCAGACGAGGGAGGAAGGTCGCGGCAGCGGCAAGGCGTCGCGCGGAACGACCGGAGCAGCGCCAGGTCGAGGACGATGGAGGAGCTTGGGGTCGGGGAGGCGGCGACCTGGGAGGAGGAGAGGAGAGCGGTGGCCGGAGGGGAGGAAGAGGACAGAGGAGAGGCGGGACGGGCACGTGAGGGAGAGAGAGAGGTGGAAGCGGACGGTGCGGGAGGGAGCGTGTCGGGTGGGGGCGCGGGGTGGGACCGAACGCGGGGCAGGAGGGGAGGACGCGGGCTGGACGCGGACGCGCGTGGGCGGGGCTAGGAGCGGGGGTGTCGGTGCGTGGTGGGGCCGGGGTACCGCGTGGGTCCAGGGTGGTAGCGTGTGTGGGTGTGTGTGTGCTGAGTGTGTGTGGCGTGCTGTGTGGGGTGGGGCCCAGGAGGAGAGAGGGAGTTGGTGGCTGGTGGATTGGTGAGGTGGCAAGGTGGGTGGGGATTGGGGTCCAGGGGGGTGAGGTGGCCTAGGGAGGTGAGGTGGAGGGACGGGAGTGGCTGGGTAGACTAGGATTAGGTAGAAAAGGATTTTAGGTGGACCGATTTTATTCTGGGGATGGTCGACTGGGTCGAATCGGCCCGTTCGACTGCCCCCTAAAAATAATATAGATTTTTATTTAATTTAAAAATAACTTTTGTAATTAGTTTTTAGACAAATAAAAGACCCGGAAAAGCCCGGCGCTATAATTTGAAAATGGAGACGGGGAATATTTAGAAACCAAACTAGGCTTTTAGAAAATAGGTTTCGACAAACAAATGCATGATGACTCGACGATGCACAAATGCAATGAGGCATGATGACATGAGCATGCGGTCATGATGATGCAATGCACAAAAACAACGCGATTTTCTAGTAGTGGTTTTGCGGGATGCCACAATTCGACACCACTAACAATGGATCTCGCCCTCGAGATCCGCCTCATGGTACCGGAAAGAAGGCGGCGATCTGAATCTTCTCGCATCGTGCAGATCCTCGCGACACCACCAACAGGGGTTCTTCCTCAGCTTGAAAAAAAATGGCGACACCACCAACAATGATAGTTCCCCATTCGCCGAGAGAACACTCCGGAGAAACAAAGATGAAGGTAAAGGTCTCCAAAGGGTAAAGCCACCTCTAACTTTCGCGGAAGGAGTATAACTGCAATGATTCACCGTTCAATGTGCAAGAGCGAATGATAAGAGTAGTCGGATGGTGATCAGTCCATCGCGCACCCAAAGCATTACTCTGCTCATGAATAGGAAATTATGCAACCAACTCTCGGAATTAGACTGAAGATCTCGGCAAGCGAGGTTCAGAAACAGAGGAGTGATGCAGGCTCTGCATCGGATCTGGCGTAGATGATGTCGTCGCGTCGGAAAACACCGGAAGGCTCGAGAAGGAACAAAGAGAAGTCTACCAGACGAAGGATTCCTCGGGTAGCATGAAGACCGGATGTAGCAGCACCGTAACCAAAGGAGGAAGTGAAACCCTGAAGGTACGATGGAACCCAACCACGAGAAATCCTGGACTCGAAGAGAGAGAAGAGAGCGGATTCAAAACACGCAGAGGTGAGAGGAGAGCAGCAGAGGGGTAAGGAGTAAAATCAGACCTAATCAGAACTATCCAACCGATTTTTCAAAAATAGTTTTGACACTCTACTTCGGCCGTTAGCTAGGTTATCCTACAGGCTGGACTTGTGGGGTATCGCAACTGCTGAGCTCTGATACCACTCTGTAACACCCTCAGAATCGACCCTATGCAAGTTTCAGCGATTCCCGCCAAACCCGCATAGAAACGATTCAAAGGTGCCCACCAGGCACTTTCGTGCGGGTGGAAAACGAAGTAATAACATTACACAACAGTCCTCGATGGGACCCACAGAACAGATATATATATACAACAACGACTCAATGAGTCAAGAATACAGATATAATATACAAAGATCCAAATCACCTGGAAAATGATAGAGCGTCCGACTACGGACAAGATGCAAATGGGGCTAAGAGCCCTGAAGAATAACCAATGGCGTCCATAACCCTGCCCAGGCCAAGCCGGAAGGGTAACCCTGCTCACGACGTCGATCGCAAAACCTGCTTGAACAAAAGGAGTGCCGACAAAGGGCAAAGGAAAAAGAGAGAGCGGTCAGTACTGAGGCCAGTACACGGCGAGGCTAGAATTCGGCGGTCCTCGCCTACATAGGTATGGTGGACTGAAGCGGCAGCGCAGCAGACACTAAACAACCTATAGAGACTCAATACAACTAGCGGCTATCAGATAGGGATAAGAAATACCTATTCGGATCCAACCTGAAACTATCACCAAGCATACCCATCCTGGTATTTCCCCCCTCGAGACCAAACGAGGAAGTCAACCGAGGAACTCACACAGTTGGCAGTTTTAGTTATTCAGTTATCGTTGCAGCAATTACTAATCAGGTATAGATAATCATCCTGATATAATAAGCAGTGGGCACTTTTAGTTAACCATTCCGTTGTAGTTGCGACACTTACTAGTCAAATACAATTAACATGAGATATCCCAAAACCCAGCAGTTGTTGGCACTTTTATTTGGCCATTCCGTTGTAGTTGCAATACTTACTAGTCAGATACAATGGTCGCAAGCGACAACCCAAACAAGCAACTGTTAGCAGTTTTATTTAGCCATTCCATTATAGTGAAGCTGATTACTAGTCATTATAAAGTCAAATTTATAGCACTACTTTAGTTATAGTTGTCTATGATCGAGATACTGTGCTCCAAGTCGTCCATAACCGCGGACACGGCTTTCAGAAAGTTTTACCCTGCAGGGGTGCACAAATAGCAACACACACTCGATCAACCTCGGAAAAACCAAATCAAAACCCAACGAGGCCTTCACGACAAAGCGATCACAGGATTCAGAAATATTTCAGGGGGCCACCCCATTGAGTAGACCCGCAACGAAGCTAGCTGACTCCGAGACGGACTCAAGGTTTGCGACAATGGCTGTAAACGACTGGGAACCCAAAACTGGGCTTGTCGATACCGCGAAAACACTCTGCTTACCTAAACAGTACAGTGTGCAGTACCTCGCACAATCGTAAATAAAGCAGTAAAGCATGGCATAAGTACAGGATAGTAAATAAAACCTCAAACTAGTTTGTGGCCCCAAGAAATAAGAATGAATCAAGCTCTGGCTCAGGGGGGTCCCATAATTCCCCGTATGTGGATAGCGCGAATATTCAAGGAACAGGTATCAAGTACTCGGGGTCCTACGTGACACAAGTGGACGGTTAACAACCAAATAACATCTATTGCCCACCTGTGCCTCTACTTACCTACTTCAATTTTAGTTGTTAAACAGTAATTAAAGTAAACGATAATTAAAGCCATGATCATCTCCAACATTAAACATGCGGCAAGGCTCCAACAACTGTGGTACTTGACGACACGCAACAGCACTTGAGCAAGCGACTACGACGCGCAGGTCCAACTATCTACCAAACAACAGGTAGTAGGAGGTGTCCAAGGCAATATAAGGCTGCAAGGGATATCACGGGTACGAAAACTAGAGCATCGCAACACAGATAGCAATAGATCAACAGGAGGGAATAAATACTATAAAAGTAAGATAGGTAGAAAGGGGGAGATGCTCGCCTGAAAACATTGCCGAGGGTTCATCCGAAGATCGGGTCGACACTCGCATCAACTCAACGGCTTTATCCGCGAAGAAGCAAAACACTAGAAGAAACACCGGATGCACTATTTAATACTATGGCAGAAGATCGGGCATGATGCATGTATGATGTATGACATGGCAAAGATGCGATGCATTTAGGCAATGTTAAGTGGAACTGAAGTCCCGGCAAATATTTAAGCGGTTCAAGTTGTTTAGATACCCCGCATCTTAAATGTTGTTTTAACATGGCAAAAGGTAGCACCGGTTCGCTACACAAATTTAAATGGGACCAATATACGACTAGATTTGCCGGCATATGGGCCCCATATTTAATTATAAGGTGAATCGGCATAAGGCCCCCAAACCACATGACAAATATGCATGCGAGATGAACAATTAATGCAACAAGTTTATATATAGCATTTATAAAATAGGGGCTCGGGAAAAGGTTCACACATTAGGGTTCGGCGATCTTGGGGTTCCGGGGGGTTCGGGGTTGGTCTCAGGGTTCGACGGGGAAACGATGAAGTTCGGACTCGCGATGGCGAACTTGAGTAGATCGGGTACCGGGGTCTTCGGATCCGGGAAGTAGATCTTGTCGCACGGACATCAATGCTTCCGGGAAGGAGAACTTGTCGTTGCAGAGATCTTGTCGGATCCGCGCCATCGAGTCGGTCTTGGCGTCCGGGTTGAAGAACTAGGCGTTCTGAGGTCGGTCTTGGCGTCCGAGAGACGATCTTGTTGCATCCGCGGTTGTCAGGTCGTGTCGTCGGTCTTGTCGTTTCACGGCGGAGATCTTGGTGTCCCGGGTCTCGGCGTCTTCGGATCCGAGAGGAAGAACTTGGCGATTCCAAGGTCTTGGTGTTCGACGGGGTTCGGGCGCGCCGGGATTGGTCTTCGGAATCGGCGATCTTGGCGTTCGGGTTCTCGACTTCGCATCCGAGACGCAGGTCTTGTCGCATGTGTGGTTGCCGGTCCGCGAAGTAGGCTTCGAGTATGGCGACGCATGTCGAAGATCTTGTCGATGTAGTCCCGTTAGGCATTCACGAGCATCTTGGTGGTACTTGCATCTACGGAAGATCTCGGCCATGCAAAACTTGTGTTGAACACGCTGCAGGCGAGCACCTCACTACCAAAAGACATCCACGCAACACAAGGTTCAAACGGGGGAAGCCTTCCGACGACCACAACGAGAGGGAAAGCAGCAGCACGGCTTGCGCATGCGGCAAGGCAGAGGAAAAGCAGCTAGCGCAGCAGAAGGAGCTCTGGGACAGACGATGGCGGACGGAGGCGAGCACGGGGCGGGCGCGGCTAACCCAGACGGCGGGCAACGATGACGACTGCGTGTTGCTGCAAGAGAGGCACGACGAGGACGAGCTGCTGGCGGCGGCTCGGGGAGGCACGAGGCAGGCGAGGTGGAGACGACCGGAGAGGGCCACCGGAGGAAGAGCTCGGGGAGGCCGGGCTCTGCAGGGAGCTTGGGGGCCAGGCGACGACGAGCTGGGGAGGAACGGGGTCAGGGAGAGGGGCGCTTGGCCGGTGGTGAGGCGCAAGGAGGCGGGGTCCCGCGGCGGCGCGGCCGAGCAGGAGGGCGAGGGAGATCGAGGCGGGCCGCTGGTGGGGAGCCCGCGGCGGCGACGGCCGGAGGGAGGAGGCTGCGGGGGAGCACCGTAGCGGCGGACGACGGCCGGCTCGGGAGGACGGGGAGGCGCCGGAGCAGGGGGAAGGCCAACGGGACGGCGGTCGACAGGGTCACAGACATGGCGGTGCTCGCAGGGCCGGGGGAAGGAGAGGGGGGCGCCGACGGAGGCGAGGGCGGCCGCGCGAGGCAGACGAGGGAGGAAGGTCGCGGCAGCGGCGAGGCGTCGCGCGGAACGACCGGAGCAGGGCCAGGTCGAGGACGACGGAGGAGCTTGGGGTCGGGGAGGCGGCGACCTGGGAGGAGGAGAGGAGAGCGGTGGCCGGAGGGGAGGAAGAGGACAGAGGAGAGGCGGGGCGGGCGCGTGAGGGAGAGAGAGAGGTGGAAGCGGACGGTGCGGGAGGGAGCGTGTCGGGTGGGGGCGCGGGGTGGGACCGGACGCAGGGCAGGAGGGGAGGACGCGGGCTGGACGCGGACGCGCGTGGGCGGGGCCAGGAGCGGGGGTGTCGGTGCGTGGTGGGGCCGGGGTACCGCGTGGGTCCAGGTTGGCAGCGTGTGTGGGTGTGTGTGTGCTGAGTGTGTGTGGCGTGCTGTGTGGGGTGGGGCCTAGGAGGAGAGAGGGAGTTGGTGGCTGGTGGATTGGTGATGTGGCAAGGTGGGTGGGGATTGGGGTCCAGGGGGTGAGGTGGCCTAGGGAGGTGAGGTGGAGGGACGGGAGTGGCTGGGTAGACTAGGATTAGGTAGAAAAGGATTTTAGGTGGACCGATTTTATTCTGGGAGTGGTCGACTGGGTCGAATCGGCCCGTTCGACTGCCCCCTAAAAATAATATAGATTTTTATTTAATTTAAAAATAACTTTTGTAATTAGTTTTTAGACAAATAAAAGACCCGGAAAAGCCCGGCGCTATAATTTGAAAATGGAGACGGGGAATATTTAGAAACCAAACTAGGCTTTTAGAAAATAGGTTTCGACAAACAAATGCATGATGACTCGACGATGCACAAATGCAATGAGGCATGATGACATGAGCATGCGGTCATGATGATGCAATGCACAAAAACAACGCGATTTTCTAGTAGTGGTTTTGCGGGATGCCACACACGGGTTCATACTTAGCAGAGCGCAGTCGTGTGCATTGCCAGGCCATCAGATGATATCTGTAGGTCTTATCTTTGTGTCGCAGACACAGCATCCGAATGTTTGTCACCGTGGAGGTGTTTTGGGTGGCCCAGGAGATCGTTGCTCACTCAGCGTTTTGTTGGGGCAGAATGGCCGAAAAGTTTTTGCATGCGGATCCGAAAGATCACAGTCGAAGAATTTATAGGGTGCGCGACCAGCGCTCCCTATGGGAGTAGCCCCCAAGTGTCTGTTCGAGTCGTAGACTCGAGCGGAGACTTTAGTTCAGACATCGTTCAGTTTTTAAGTCCGTAGGACACAAAAAAATTCGGATGCTTAAATCCGTCCTCCCTATGGGAGTAGCCCCCGAGTCCGTAGTGGAGTCGTAGACTCGTCGTAGGACTCGAAGAAACAGTTAGTATTCATCCTTCGGGTGCGCGGCCAGCGCTCCTAATAGGAGTAGCCCCCGAGTATTTAGTCGAATCGTAGATTCGAGTGAGTACTCTTAGCTTTGTAGCCGAAGAAATTGTAGTTGCTGCTAGTATAGCTTTTGATGACATCAGTGCTGACAATCAAATGACCTCAAGCGTCTGCTGCGCCAGAGATGACTTGACTGGACGAACGTGGGTCCCACTTGCTGACCTTGAATTGACCGGTCACGCGCGGCGTGGAGATAATTACGGCGTCGCCTCGATTTCCACGCGTAGTGGATGGCGTGGTAACGGCGGTTCGTTGTGATGCTGACACGTGTATGGTCAGATCTGTCGTTAGCGTTAGGTCTTCCGGATGGACAGCTGCCGTGCATCGTCCTCGTCGTTATAATCATTGGGGAAAGTTGCAGTTTGTTTTCACCCCATCAGTTCTTGTTTTCACTGCCTCCTTGTGCTCAATCGATTCTTGTTGCGCACTGGAATTTCCTTCCACATTTCCATCTTCCCTTCTGCGCTCTCTCCGCCGGCGTCGCCGTAGCGCGATGGGGGAATCAAAGAAGTCATCATCTGCGGTTGGTACCAGCGCCGCCGGAGGAAAGAAAAGCGCCACCGCTAACACGTTTCACCGACGGTGGTTGGCGGCGATCAGAGACGCGGGAGAGTGATCTCCGCAAACTTCGCGAGTGGGGCTTGATCCCGCAGGATAGAGAGGCCGTCAGACTCCCCGACAACGAGGTAATCCCCCGTCCCTCAGCTGGGTATCGGGTTATGTTTCTCGCCTTCGTTATGCGTGGGTTTTCCTTTCCAGTCCACAACTTCCTCCATGGACTGCTCTTTCTCTATGGCATCCAGCTTCATCATCTTTCGCCCAATTCTCTTCTTCACATTGCTTGTTTCATCACTTTCTGCGAGTGCTGGCTCGGCATTGAGCCACACTTTGGCCTCTTCCGGAAACTTTATTCTGTGAAGAGGCAGTCTGGTTCAGATGGTGTTTATCCCATTGGGGGTTGCATCATCTCCCTCAGTCCCAATCTGCTTTTCTTTTCCTTTTCCATGTCCGAATCTGTCCAGTACTGGCGGAGGCGATGGTTTTATATCCGCGACTCCGTAGTGCCTGGGCAAGATTTTGGTCTTGTTCCTTTTGACCCCTCCCAAAAGATTGATCCGAAAAGGTCTTGGAAAAACAAGATCTTGGATGGCGAGGTGGTGGAGATAGAGGCCCTTTACCGTCGGGTGGAGGATTTCTAGCTGATTCCGGAGAAGGAAGTGAACGGCATGGATATCATCCGCACGTTTCTCGAGCGTCGGGTGCATCCTCTCCAGGCTAGGGCGCACCCGATGTTTCTTTATTCTGGGCGCCATGATCCGACGAGGGTTTCGGCTGAGAAAATCTCCGAGGGGGATCTTGACAGGACCCTTCGCTCGCTGCTGAAGTTCAAGGCCGGAGAGGAAATCCCGGGAAAGTCGCTGACTCCACCGTTTTCTTCGGCGTTGGCTGTTCCACATGTGTAGATTTGTGCGCATAGCGCTTTTCGTCGACTGCGTATTTATTTTCCTTTGTTTGCTAACAAAGTCCCTTCTGGTTTTGCAGAGCTTCAAGGTGCCGGGCATGGTATCGCCATTGCCTGAAAAATATCCGAATGCCCCGGATAATGACGTGGTGGATTCCGTGTCCGAGCTGCCGTCGGCGCGATCTCCGGCGGAAGATGCCGACGAGTCGAGCGAGGACCATACGCGCAAACGATCACGGAGCTCCAGCGAGTCTTCGGATGCCTCGACTCCTCCGACTCCCAGAAACCCTCTGTGCCTTGAGCGTCACAGTGACGGGCATGGAGGCTCTTCCTATCCCATTCCTGCCATTCCTGTGCGGGCTGTAGCGCCGCACCCGCCAGCGAAGCGGAAGAAGGAAGAAAAGAAGGAGGAGAAGAAGGAAGAGAAGAAGGTGGAGAAGAGAGCCCGAAGGACTCCTCCTGTCTTCGACCTGAGCTCGCTGGACTCGTAAGTTTCCTTTATACTGTTGTCTTTCTGCTGTTGACTTTTTGTTCTTGTGCTAAATATTTCGTGTGCAGGCACTCCTCCCACGACTCCTCCAGCGATGGTGCTCGGGAGATGATGGGAGAGTCGAAGGTTGCGTCTCCTCCTCCTCAGATGGTGGCAACATCGGGGGGCACTGCTCCGAACCCTCCTATGCAGGAGGTGCAGGTGGTTGCGCCTCAGAATTTCGCCAGCAGGCCTTCAGCATCACCGTTGGATCATGTAAGTCGTCTATCACTGGGGGAGCCCCCGAGTGTTTTTGTGTGAGTCGTTTTCTTCTGCTTTCTCCTGTTGGGCGTAGCCCCCGAGTCCTTTTTCTGAATGGTGGTTCTTCTTCCTGCAGCCTTTTGTGCAGGAAGCCAAGCTGCTGGTACAGGAGCGCCTAGTGCTGGAGGCGAACCTCCAACAGCTTCAAGGTACCCGTATACTTTGGGTGCTTCTTTTCTTTATTTCTGTCCTGCTTTCTGATGTTTGATTGTTTTGGATGTAGAGGAGCATAATATTTCTCTCCGTGAGATCGACGCTCTCAAGAAGAGCCTTGGTCAATCGGAGAAGAAGGCTGAGGACGCCGCTGATGCGAAGGGGCGCCTTGAGCTGGAGCTGGCCAAGGCAGCCAAAGCGAAGGAGCGTCTGCAGCAGGAGGCTACAGACCGCGAGGAGTAGCTTACCAGTTAACGAGGTTTGATCTCATCAATGCCCATTGTTATGGACTTGGGTTTTGGAGAAGATGGGGATGCTGGAGATCATGGAACGGTTAGCAAACAAGCAACACGGGGACACAAGGTTTACCCAGGTTCAGGCCCCCGGAGGGAAAACCATACTCCTGCTTGTCTGCTCTTGATTACAGCGGAACCGAAGGTTACAGGGGTGCGCAGATGCAATCTGGCGTGGAGGTGTGTATGTGAAAGTATGAGTCGAGAGATTTAGGTCGTGCCCTCCTAGCCTTTATATAGACTTAGGCAGGTCCCGGGCATAGACCTAGTCGGTTACAGGTTCTAGGGTTTTACCCCTTTGAATTTCCTATCTACTCTAGTCTTGCTCTCCAAGGATCCGAAGGCACCATGGGCCTGGGCCACCCGAAAGTCTTCATGGGCCGACGTACTTTTGCCATGGGCCTTCCTTGGGCTGGACTAGGTATGCTGAGGTCATGCACCCGCGGGGTATAACCATGTCAGCCGCCTTGCTGAATTTTGCAGCGGTCTCGATCACCCTCGGCATGTTCTACGCCAACGTGCTCAACTTAGAGGATCTCCAGAAGCAGCAACAGACGGAGGTCAAAGACTGGTCCTCATCTGCCAACGCCGTGTCACGCCCGGTCTACCACACCAATCCCGGGCGCCAAGGTGGAGGAGGAGGACGTCCTATGGGCGGTGCCCCGCAGGGCCAAGGCGGCCAAGGTCAGCCTGGCCACGACCAGGGCGGCGGTGGTGACCGCCGCAACAACGGAGGAAATAGCGGTGGAGGCACCGACCGCAACCGCAATGGAGGAGGCGGCAATGGCCGCAACCGGCGCTGGCGCCCCCGGTGCCAGATTTGCAAATACTGGGGGCATGAGGCAGACAACTGCAGGAAGCGCTACGACTACAACAACCGTGCGGGTAACTCCGCCTCCACGTCGTCCACCGCCGAGCCACCGCAGTGGATCATGGACTCCGGCGCTTCTGACCACTTCATCAGCGACCTCGAGCGCCTCCACATGCATGAGCGCTACGGAGGCAAGGATCAAGTGCAAGTTGCCAACGGTGCAGGTTTGTCTATTTCTCATATTGGTCACTCGAATTTACCCGGTTCATCCCTCCGTTTGAGAAATATTCTCCATGTTCCTCATATCGACAAACATCTCCTCTCCGTGTTTCGTCTTTGCTCTGACAATGATGTCTTTATTGAGTTTCATCGTTTATTTTTTCTTGTCAAGGACAAAACCACGAGGAAAACTCTGCTTCATGGTAGGAGTCGCAACAGGCTGTACCCCATCCCGTTTAGGAGCGCTTCCACCACTCAACGCCAGGCATCCTCCAGCGTCAGGACCACCGCGTCTCGGTGGCATCATCATCTTGGGCACCCCACCAATAATGTCGTTCAATCCATTGTTAGGAATAATGATTTAGAGTGTTCTTCCAATACTCAGACCTCTGTGTGTGATGCTTGTCAGCGTGCTAAAAGTCGACAATTGTCTTATAATAATTCCAGACGTGTTTCTATTATGCCTCTTGAGTTAATCCATTCTGATGTTTGGGGTCCTGCTATTGCATCCTTAGGACGGTATAAGTATTACGTTAGTTTTGTTGATGATTACTCTCGTTTTAGCTGGATTTATCTTCTTAAGCACAAGTATGATATTGAGCAAGTTTTCTACAACTTTCAAGCTCATGTTGAGCGTCTCTTAGACTCTAAAATGAAAGCTGTCCAGTCGGATTGGGGTGGTGAGTATCACCGTTTACACCAATATTTTCAGCGCACCGGCATATCTCATCGCGTTTCGTGCCCTCATACCTTGCAGCAGAACGGGGTGGCCGAGCGCAAGCACTGCCATTTGGTAGAAACCGGGCTTGCTTTTCTTGCCCATTCATCTCCCCCATTGCGTTTTTGGGATGAAGCCTTCCTCACCGCATGGTACCTTATTAATCGCATGCCTATTCCGGTGTTACAAAATGACACGCCCGTCCATCGTCTCCTAAAAGTACCACCCACATACTCCTCACTTCATGTTTTCGGTTGTGCATGTTGGCCGAGTTTGTGCAAGTATAACACCCATAAGTTATCTTTCCGCTCGACTATGTGTGTGTTCTTAGGGTATAGTCCGATGCATAAGGGGTATAAGTGCTTGGATCGCTCCACGGGACGTATCTATATTTCTCGTGATGTCGTTTTTGATGAGACGGTGTTTCCATATGCTACTCCTAGTGTAACTATTGATGTGTCCACCCTCGAAAAAGCCATCACTTTTCCGCCCGATGAACCGGTGGCGAGTGATTGTATGCGTAAATATGGCTTATCTTACTTGGACACTAATGCACCTGTCCCAGGTAGTGCTGATCCTGTGCAGGTACCAGTCCCGTCGCAGTCATCTGCTGCGACCGATGCGCATGGCGCCCCCGTGATCGACGTGCATGGAGGCACGTGTCACGAGGTCAATCTGGCTACAGGGATCCAGGCTCCTTCCCTGGCCCGTCCTTTTTCGCCGCCCCATGTGGCAGATACCGACGGGCCCTCGGCCTCGTCGCCCCCGGCTGGGCCGTCGCCCTCGGAGTTCCCTCCGCTGTCTCCCGGTCAGCCCACGTCGCCTCCTGTCACAAGTCCCTTGCCGACCGCGATGCCCCCGGTTGAGCCCGTTCATACCATGGTCACTTGCGCACGTGATCATACACATCGTGAGAAGCAGTTCACCGATGGCACGGTGCGCTATAACCCACAGCGTCGAGCCTTCTTCGCCACACCCTCGACTCATCGCGATGCTCTCCGTGACACTGCATGGCGTTCAGCCATGACTGATGAGTTCGACGCGCTCCAGCACACCAATACGTGGGTCCTTGTTCCTCGTCCGCGTGGTGTGAATGTGGTTGGCTACAAGTGGATCTTTAAGACCAAGCAACGTCCAAATGGTTTGGTTGATAAGCGCAAGACGCGTCTTGTTGCTCGTGGGTTCACTCAACAACATGGTATTAACTATGGAGACACGTTCAATCTGGTTGTGAAGCCTACCACCGTGCGTCTGCTTCTCTCTCTCGTTGTGTCAAAGGGATGGAGTCTTCGTCAGATTGATGTGAGTAATGCTTTCCTCCATGGTTTTCTGTCAGAAGAAGTGTACATGCAGCAGCCCCCCGGTTTTGAGGATGCTCGTTATCCCTCTCATGTATGCAAGTTGCAGCGGGCGTTGTATGGTCTTAAGCATTCTCCTCGTGCCTGGTATGCTCGGCTGAGTGCTCTCCTTCATCAGCTCGGGTTTGTCTCCTCCAAGGCGGATACCTCCCTGTTCATATACTCCCATAAAGGTATACATATATATATGCTGGTCTATGTTGATGACATTGTGATTGCTGGCTCTACTCAAGATGCCATCGATGTCTTGGTTCGCTCTCTGTCCGCTAATTTTCCTACCAAGGACCTTGGACCATTGGACTATTTTCTGGGATTGGAAGCGTCCTTCAATTCAGGGGGGATGATGGTTACTCAACGGAAGTATGTATTAGATCTTCTGCACCGTGTGAGTATGGAGAATTGCAAGTCCACTTCCACGCCTTTGGCCATAGGAGATCGTCTGTCTCGTGAGTCTGGTTCTCCACTTGGTACTGATGATGCGTTCAGGTACCGCAACATTGTTAGAGGCCTACAGTATCTCACCCTTACTCGCCCAGACATCTCGTTTGCGGTGAATAAGGTTTGCCAGTTTCTCTCACAGCCCATGGATGTTCATTGGGAAGCCGTGAAGCGCATCTTGCGATATGTGAAGGGAACACTGAGTACATGGCTGAGTTTTCGCAAGTCTACCTCTACTAGCATCAGTATCTTCACTGATGCGGATTGGGCAGGATGTGTTGATGATCACCGATCCACTGGAGGCTTTGCAGTATTTGTTGGACCGAACCTCATTTCATGGAGTTCGAAGAAACAACCTACAATTTCGAGGTCAAGTACCGAGGCTGAGTATAAATCTTTGGCAAATGGAGCAACTGAAGCTATGTGGGTAGAGTATCTACTCAAAGATCTGGGTGTTTCTCAGCAGCGCACCCCTGTGTTGTGGTGTGATAATTTAGGGGCAACATATTTGACCGCCAATCCAGTTTTCCATGCTCGTACCAAGCATATTGAGATTGATTTTTATTTTGTGCGGGAGCATGTCGCCGGTGGAGCTTTGCAGGTCAGGTTTATTTCTTCTGATGATCAGCTGGCTGATGTGTTCATCAAACCAGCCACTCGACAGATGCTAGACCGATTCAAGACCAATCTGAATCTTGTTCATAGTAGAAGTTCAGATTGAGGGGGAGTGTTAAATATGTCTAGTTGTATTATTCTGTCATGTATTTGTACAAAGTGTACGTATGTAACCTTTGCTGATCATTATATACTATAGACTTAAGCTTGGTGGAAAGGAAGCAATTTGAGGCCATGTGGAAGTATGGGTCTATGGCTTGTGGACCCAAAGGCTATGTGTCTATGACTTATGGATCCAAAGACTATATGTTTATGGCTTGTGAAACCAAGAAGAGAAAATATCAAATATGGGCCAGCTCAAAGAAAACAAGAAATTATACAAGGCCTACATGAAAAAAACCAACGAATCATAGTTAAAGCATCTTTAGCATACGCACACAAAAATCTATCGGTGCACAAAAACCGCTATTATTTAGAGCGTAGGGTAAAAATCGTGCTCCAGCAGATGTGCAAAATAAGTCGCGCATAAAAAAATTTAGGGCACGCATACAAAAAGCCGAATCCTGTGCTGCAAATTTGGTGCCCCAGCCAGCGCTGTCCAACTGCCAAACTAAAGCTGCCACGTGTGACCTCCTGCATCCCGCCTCGAAGGCCACCGGCAAAAAATCACCCAAGAACGACTATTCCGCCTCTCCCCCAACCCACCATCCCCTCAGCCCCCACGTCTGCCGATGGAACAGTTTCGCTGCTGCTCGCAACACCCCCCTCCTCGATGCACCCAACCCTAACGCCACCATCGTCTGCGGCTAGATGTTTGCTCCTCCACGGCCTACGAATGCGCATGCCATCGTCCACTGTCCGCCTTTAAGCCATCGTCCATCGTCCACCTTTAAGACTTTAACTCAAATAGTTTGACATCCACCAATAAATAACGAAGCGGTGTTAAGTAAGTCGTACTTTATTCTCCGGACGGCTAGCCGACCGTCTACGGTGAGAAGCAGGAAGAGATCGAAAAGGCATGACTGCTAAAGAAGGGCTTGAGTGTCTCATGGACAATGACACTAGAAACACATGCGTTTTACATAGGGGTGTCACAAAATAAAGCACCGGTTAGTGTACCGTAATAATCACACTACATGACAACGCCATGCAGACGGCGCGACGAAGCGCGCGTGTCCATCTAGTATATATTGACCTCGTGGTGAGGCAATTTTTCCACTGAAAACCCTAAACCCTTTTAACTCATGCGTATGCACATCATACACATATACACACACTATACCATCGCACTCACACAAAGCATATTAAGCCGTGGAGATCCTAAACTGACCAAGTGATCACTAGGGGTGCCTCCCTACACACATGATGTCACACATCCCTTCATGGCTTCATCCCGTGGGACGTCAAATTTGACAAATGATCCATGATGACTGAAAGGTACAACCATTTCTGACTTTGGTTGGTGATTCTTGAGTTACATCTCTAGGCCGAACTTTGTTGGTTGAACTTGGTAACGGAGAGGCCTTTACACGAAGTTTTCTTGTCGATGTCATTGTCTAGAGTTCGTTCGGACTTTTGGTGAGAACCCATGATCCGGCCTTCATTTGTTGGATAAAGCGACGTTGATGCCCTGTGTTGTGCCATTTTTGGAGGCATCATTGCTCGAGCACTCTCCTATGAACGTAAGGTTGCTACCATTGGTGGTTGATGCTAAAGTTTGCTGCAACCTTTTCGTTGTTCACTCTTTTTACTTTTATTGTTTTTTGCCTGTGTGATCCCCTCGATGTCGCTATATTTTGATAGCGTGGACGAGAAAGCAGATGATGGATTTTTTTTCGGAATCCATTATAACAAATCCGAGCTAAACGTGTGATAGTAAATTCCTCAACCCTGCTTTCGGCGTCTTCTCCGGCAACATGGTCCGTTGGCGGGCATTGAACCTCTCGGTGCTAGATCCGACAGCTATAGACAGGTTGCTAGAAACAACGTTTTCGATGACAAATAGTCCAATATGCGGAATTGCGGATACACTGGGTGGAATCACTTGATCTGACCTTCTAGCTTGATCCAACGATTGTGTGCCTTGTCCTTGTTGAACGTATTGACTCGAAACTCACCTTCGAGAATGAAAATTCCGAGTCTGCCCTTGTTGCCTTGTTGGACTCGACAACAACGGTGAGAACTCACATTCGAGGATAAAAATCCTGAGATTGACCTTGTTGGACTGAACAAAAGTGGAGTGTCTTGCGATGGTCCCTTGTAGGATTTTGTTTAGAAGTGAATTCTTCCTTGTTCTGTCTTTGGTTTCGTTGTAAGTATGTGGAGTTACTCACGAAACTAATCCTTTTTAGATGGCCTCAGATTTATTTTCTTTTTGATAATGGATTTGTTCGGCATTTGGCTTTACTGGGCATTAATGGTAGAATAGTCCAAAACAATGCATCAATGATTGATGTAAAACCCAGGGTCATTCGCGGGGCTATGTTCGGGATATCTTTCGGTCAGGTGAGGAGGAGAAAAGACATGTTGTTTGGTTGGAGGGTTAGATTGTAAAAAGTCATAGATGTTGGAAAATTTGGCCAAAAAACTTTATGCTTCTAATACTAGGTAGAGATTTAGCATACAGTTGTGACTAGAACAATATCAATCATAAACAAAAAGTATAAGTTTGTATGGAATTATACATATATTTGAAGATATCTTTGGTGTTGCTTCCGAGAGGCTGCCATGCAAGGTAGAAAAAACAATTTTTCCTTACTAAAAAAAAGTTTGGGAAAAATCAGTCACTAGTGCCAGAAATATTTCTCTAAAATAAATCAAATTCGAAATAGCTCGATCATATAGGACGCATTTGGTAGGATGCAGGGAAGTAAACATGGGCCATAGGAGCTAGAAACGGGTTGATTCATTGTCTAGACCACCTCCACGTCATGGCTAACGCGCGTCAAAGCATCCCCGGGCCAGGCCCGCTGGGAAATACTGGTTCGGCCGTTTTTAGCGAGCCACCCTCCTCTCGTGCTCTCCATATGCAAAAGGCATCACAATGGAGATGGCGCGAGCTCACACTTTGCAGCAAAAAAGCTAGCGAGAGTAATTCAGTCACCTACTACCGCTTCCCTTGTCCTATATGTACCCTCTCCCTCATCTACCCCAAAACCCCCGTTTTCCTCCATCGAGCTCGAATCACCGGTCGGCAGGAGGTAATCATATGTGGCGACGGAGTTCGAGACAACGACGACTGCGCAGGTGGCGACTAGGCTACTACTCTCTCTTCCTAGATCTATCATCGTCGTGCTGCACCTCCACTGATTTCTGTAAGTACTCTCATCTCCTCATTTTTGTTGGTTAGATATGTGAACTTGCAATGGTAGATCTGCCTAGGTTGCTTATGATACATGTGTTTGTTTAAGGTAGATGTGTTTTCTCATGTTACATCACATGTGTGTGCTTGTAGTATGATAGTTTGTGCAAATAGATGGGGATGATTGTACTATGGTAGTATGACATATTGTGCTATGTTGGGATCCTTACTTCGTAGCTAGATCTTTGAAATAGTGCTTGACTTTTACAAATTTTTATCATGCTTGAACAATGTAGGACTCCGGTTTCGACTTTAGCCAGGCTCCAGTGCTCGTGGCTGATTAGCAGATCCCTTCGTTTGTGGAGCATTCTCATCCCATGACACAACTAGCATCGGTAGCACATAATTGTTCCAAACCTCTATTTAGGCACTACGATGTTGAGGCGATGCCTACGCAGGTGTACAACCACTTGTTTGTTGGGTCACGTAGAGATAAACAAAAACTTTTCTATGGAGAAGTTCCAAAATCTAACAGAGGTAGAAGGCCACGAGGATTACCACTAGAGGTGCAAGTGTGGATAATTGATGAAGCGCGTCAAAGCAGTGTAGTCCCACGATCCGATCCCACGATCATCCAAGTGTTGAATGTACAATACCTCTACGGTATCCACATGTATGAGGAGGAGCACTAACGGTGGACTTCTAGGTCCGGTATGACAGCTGGACTGAATGGGGCTAGTGTAGGGGTTCGTAGCATGGTGAACAAAAATTTTCTACCGCATGAACACACAAAAGCCAAGATCTATCTACTAGATTGTAGCAACTAGTCAATAGAGTACTCACCCTTAAAGATTCTAAAGCAGTAAACGAGAGCAGATTCTCGTGGGTGATGTATGTAGGGGTTCGTAGCATGGAAAACAAAAAAATTCTACCGCATGCACACAAACAAGCCAAGATCTATCTACTAGATTGTAGCAACGAGTCGATAGAAGCACTCACCCTCGAAGATTCCAAAGCGGTTAACAAGAGCAGATTCTCGTGGGTGATGTAGTCGTACACTTGTCGATCTCAAGATCGCGTAGACGATCCTTCCGGTTTGACTTTCAATTTAGAGCTTTATTTCTCTCTTGCAAATGCCAACACAAAGTGACCTAGGATATGATCTAATCATTCCTTATATCCATGACACATTCATGGACCATTCCCCTTCCGGTCCGGTGAACCTTCTAGACCCTTCTAGAACCTCTCCGATGAAATCATCGGAAACTTTCCCGAACTCCGAAATAGGACTTTCCTTATATGAATCTTATTCTCCGGACCATTCCGGATCTCCTCGTGATATCCCGGATCCCATCCGAGACTCCGAACAACATTCGGTATCCCTACTAACATTCCATATCTACTAAACAACATCGAATCCTTAAGTGTGTCTCCCTACGGTTCGTGAATTACGCGGACATGACCGAGACACTTCTCCGATCAATAACCAATAGAGGAATCTGGAAATTCATATGGCTCCCACATATTTCAACGATTACTTTGCGATCGAATGAACCACTTACATACGATACCAATTTCCTTTTGTCACACGATAGTTTACTTATCCGAGGTTTTGATCGTCGGCATCTCTGCATACCTAGTTCAACCTTGTTACTTATAAGTACTCTTTTCTTGTTCCCGTGATATGTGATCCCTTGTGAGCCAGTCACATGCTTGCAAGCCAATTGGATGACATTCCACCGAGAGGGCCCAGAGTATATCTATTCGTCATATGGATGGACAAATCCCACTCTTGATCCATGTGCCTCAACCCATACTTTCCGAACACTCAATGCCACCTTTATAGCCACCCAGTTATGGTGTGGTGTTTGATGTCATCAAAGCATCCTTCCGGTGATGGTGATTAGCATGATCTCATGGTCGAAGGAATTAGGTTACTATGTATCAGAAAGCTAATAGCAAACGAAATATTAAAATGACTTGATCTTTATGCTACGCTTATCTATAGGAGTATGTCCATCATACCATTCTCCTAATGATATGATATTGTTATTAACAACATCTCAATGTTCATGATCGAGAAACCACGATCATCTATTAATAAACAAGCTAGTATTACAAAGAGGCTTTACTAGGGACTCTAATTTAGTTTACAAATCACATAAGTATTAATGTTTCTGGTTAATACTATTATAGCATGAATGTAAAAATTTATCATAAACACAAAGATATAATAATAACCACTTTTATTATTGCCTCTAGGGCATATCTCCAACAGTCTCCCACTTGCACTAGAGTCAACTAATCTAGATTACATGATAATATACTGAACACCCATGGCGGTTTGGTGCTGGTCATGTTTTTCCCTCGGGAGACGTTTAGTCAACGGATCCGCCACATTCAGATCTGTGTGTACTTTGCAAATCTTTATGTCACCATCTTGGACATGCTCTCGAATAGCGTGTAAACGTATCTTGATGTGCTTAAGCTTCTTGTGTGACCTTGGTTCTTGCACATTGGCTATGGCGCCCATGTTATCACAATAGATATATATTGGGTCCAGCGCACTTGGAACCACACCGAGCTCTGTAATGAACTCCTTCATCCATATCGCCTCTTGTGAAGCCTCTGAAGCAGCTATGTATTCCGATTCAGTTGAAGATCTCGCCACAACGCTTTGCTTTGCACTCCTCCAGCGACTGCTGCACCATTCAAAGTAAATACATATCCAGATTGAGATTTAGAATCATCCGGATCGGTGTTCCAACTAGCGTCGGTGTAACCATTAACCACGAGCTGTTCGTCACCTCCATAAGAAAGAACCATATCCTTAGTTCTTCTCAAGTACTTAAGGATGTTTTTGACCACTGTCCAATGATCCACTCCTGGATCACTTTGATATCTGCTAGTCAAACTAACAACATATGCAATGTCGGGTCTAGTACATAGCATGGCATACATTAGAGATCCTATGGCTGACGCATAGGGAGTCTTACTCATCCTTTCTCTATCTTCTGCCGTTGCTGGACTTTGAGTTTTACTCAAGGTCGTATTGGGAAACATGGGCAACAACCCTTTCTTGCTATCTTCCATTCCAAACCTCTTTAGAAATTTGTCCAAATATGTACTCTGTGACAATGATATTAGTCACCTCGATCTATCTCTATAAATCTTTATGCCTAATATGTAAGCTACTTCGCCAAGATCTTTCATTGAAAAACTATTATTCAAATAATCCTTGACACTATTAAGAAGGTCTACATCATTCCCAATCAACAATATGTCATCTACATATAGTATTAAGAATGCTACAGAGCTCCCACTCACTTTCTTGTAAATACAAGCTTCTCCATAAGTTTGTATAAAACCAAAACTTTTGATTACCTTATCAAAACGTTGATTCCAACTTCGGGATGCTTGCTTCAATCCATATATGGACCGTTGAAGTTACCTTGTTAGCATCTTTAGGATCAACAAAACCTTTGGGTTGCATCATATACAACTCTCCATCAATGTCTCCATTGAGGAACGTTGTTTTGACATCCATATGCAATATCTCATAATCATAATATGTAGCGATTGCTAACATAATCCTCACAGACTTTAGCTTTGCTACTGGTGAGAAAGTCTCATCGTAGTCAACTCCTTGAATTTGTCGAAACCCTTTTGCGACAAGTCGAGCTTTATAGACAGTAATATTACCATCAGCATCTGTTTTCTTCTTGAAAATCCATTTGTTCTCGACAGCCTTCTGGCCATCCGGTAAGTCCACCAAAGTCCATACTTGGTTTTCGTACATGGATCCAATCTCGGATTTCATGGCCTCTTGCCATTTATTGGAATCTGGGCTCATCATCGCTTCCTCATATGTCGCAAGGTCATCGGTGTTGTCCACCAACATGACACTCATAACGGGATCATACCAATCAGGAGTGGTACGAGTTCTTGTTAACCTGCGAGGTTCTATAGTAACTTCAACCGAAGTTTCATGATCAACATCATTAGCTTCCTCTCTTATTGGTGTAGGCGCCACAAGAACTACTTCCGGTGCTGCGCTACTCGCAATTTCGAGAGAAGGTTCATCAACCTCGTCGAGTTCTACTTTTGTTCCAGTCACTTCTTTCGAGAGAAACTCCTTCTCTAGAAAGGATCCATTCTTGGCAACGAAGATCTTGCCCTCGGATCTATGATAGAAGGTATACCCAATAGTTTCCTTCGGGTATCCTATGAAGATGCATTTTTTCGCTTTGGGTTCAAGCTTGTCCGGCTGTAACTTCTTTACATAAGCTTCGCAACCCCAAACTTTAAGGAACGACAATTTAGGTTTCTTCCCAAACCATAATTCATACGGTGTCGTTTCAACGGATTTAGATGGTGTCCTATTTAAAGTGAATGCGGCTGTTTCTAATGCATAACCCCAAAACGATAGCGATAAATCTTTAAGTGACATCATAGAATGAACCATATCTAAGAGAGTTCGATTACGATGTTCGGACACACCATTACGCTGTGGTGTTCCCGGCGGTGTCAACTGTGAAAGTATTCCGCATTTGTTTAAATGCTCGCTAAACTCGTAACTTAGATATTCACCTCCACGATCTGATCGTAGAAATTTAATCTTCTTGTTACGTTGATTCTCCACCTCACTTTGAAATTCCTTAAACTTCTCGAAAGTTTCGGACTTATGTTTCATGAAATAGATATACCAATATCTACTCAAGTCATCCGTGAAGGTAAGAACATAACGATAACCACCGCGCGATGCTACACTCATTGGGCCACAAACATCGGTATGTATGATTTCCAATAAGTCCGTAGCTCGCTCCATCATACCAAAAAATGGAGTCTTAGTCATTTTACCCATCAGACATGCTTCGCATCTTTCAAGTGATTCGAAATCAAGTGATTCAAGAAGTCCATCGGAATGGAGTTTCTTCATACGCTTCACTCCAATGTGACCAAGACGACAGTGCCACATATAGGTCGAGTTATCGCTCAATTTCAAACGTTTAGCTTCAATGTTATTAATGTGTGTATTTCCACAATTGAGATTCAATAAGAATAGACCATCTATCAAAGGTGCATGTGCATAAAACATATTACTCATATAAATCGAACAACCATTATTCTCGGACTTAAACAAGTAACCGTCTCGCAATAAACATGATCCAGATATAATGTTCATGCTCAACGCAGGCACCAAATAACAATTATTTAAGTATAAAACTAATCCCAATGGTAGATGAAGAGGTAGCGTGCCGACCGCGATCACATCAACCTTTGATCCATTTCCAACGCGCATCGTCACCTCGTTCTTCGCTAGCCTCCGTTTATTCTGCTGTACCTGTTTCGAGTTACAAATATGAGCAACCGAACCAGTATCAAATACCCAGGCACTACTACGAGTACTAGTGAGATACACATCAATAACATGTATATCGGATATACCTTTCTTCTTGATGTTGCCGTTCTTCAAATCCGCCAAGTACTTAAGGCAATTCCGCTTCCAGTGACCTTCTCCCTTGCAGTAAAAGCACTCAGTATCAGGCTTAGGCCTAGCCTTGGTCTTCTTCGCCGGCGCGGTAACTTTCTTACCACCCTTCTTGAAGTTTTCCTTTTCTTAGACTTTCCTTGCTTCTTGAATTTGGTGGTCTTATTAACCATCAACACTTGGTGCTCTTTCTTGATCTCCACTTCCGCAGAGTTTAACATGGAGAAGAGTCGGGCAACGACTTGTCCATGTTTTGCATATTGTAGTTCATCACAAAGTTCTTGTAACTTGGTGGTAGTGATTGGAGGACACGGTGAATCACCAAAGCATTAGGAATCACTATACCTAAGCTTTGAAGCTTGCTTGCGTGCCCAGACATCTTAAGCACGTGCTCATTGACGGAGCTGCCCTCTTCCATCTTGCAGTTAAAGAACTTTTCAGAAGCCTCATAACTCTCAACTGCCGTGTGAGCCTCAAATATCATTTTGAGTTCACGGACAATATCATGTGGGTCATGGTTCTCAAACCTTTTCTGAAGCTCCGATTCCAAACCATACAAGATAGCACACTGAACTGTGGAGTACTGATTCTTCCGAGCGAGGAAAACATTCTTTACCTCATCGGTAGAAGTAGCTGCAGGCGGGTCAACCAGCGGTGCATCCAGCACATAGGTCAAATTACCAGCATTGAGGACAATCCTCAAATTGCGGAACCAATCCGCGAAGTTGCTTCCATTGTTTTTCAACTTTTCTTTCTCTAGGAATGCATTAAAATTGATGGTAGGGGCCGCCATTGATCTACAACATATTTGCAATAGTTTAGACTAAGTTTATGACAAATTGAGTTCTAACTAATAGTTAAATTAATCTAGGTGAACTCCCACTCAAACCAATATCCCTCAAATTGTTTTAGTGATCACACGAACCAAATCCACCACATCAAAACCGATCATCACGAGAGTTGATGTAGCTTCAATGGCGAACAATCAACATGTTCATCATATCTACTATATGACTCATGTTTTACCTTTCGGTGATCCGTGTTCCGAGACCATGTATGTACATGCTAGGCTCGTCAAGATCAAACCTTAGCTTCCTCATGAGCAAATCTGGCTTGCTCACGTTGTATACACTCGCAGAATCTAACACACCCGATCATCACGTGGCGCTTCGAAACAACGAGCTTTAGCAACGGTGCTTACTAAGGATGAACACTTTAAAACTTGAAATTGTGTGCTTGAGGGATCATCTTATAATGCTATCGTCATAAACTAATCAATACAAGATGCATAAAGGATTAACATCACATGCAATTCATAATATGTGATATGATATGGCCTTTCTTCTTGTGCTTCTGACCTCCATCTTCAAGGACGAACATGATCTCCATCATCACCGGTATGGCGTCAAGGTCAATGGCGTTGTTTCATGGTTGTCGTCCACCAGCTTCAACCATATGTCTCCTGCCGGTTGCCAACTTACAATAAGGAACATTGCATACATCATATATAATCACAATCATGGCCATATCACATCACAACACACCCCTGCAAAACAAAGTTAGACGCCTCTAATTTTCTTTGCATATTTTACGTGGTTTGGGGCTTTCAATAAGTGTCGTTCTAACTTACGAACAAGAACCACAACGTTGATGCTTGAACTATCAAGTGCCCGTTGTAAATTGAATCTAGCCACTTATGCAATACAAGTTGCATGTTGAGCGTGGAGCAAGTCTCATGAACGATGTCATGTAAGGTTATCCCGGGCCGCTTCATCCCATCATACCGCAAGATGCAAAGTACACAAAAAGCAATTGATAATAAAAGCACCACCGCCCATAATGACCATTGTGTTCTACTCGTGCAACAGATCTACATATAGACACGGCTCTGATACCACTGTAGGGGTTTGTAGCATGGAAAACAAAAAATTTCTACCGCATGCACACAAACAAGCCAAGATCTATCTACTAGATTGTAGCAACGAGTCGATAGAAGCACTCACCCTCGAAGATTCCAAAGCGGTTAACGAGAGCAGATTCTCGTGGGTGATGTAGTCGTACACTTGCCGATCTCAAGATCACGTAGACGATCCTTCCGGCGCTGAGTTCCGGCAGCGCTTCCGCAGTCGGTCACACGTTCGGTACTTGATGAAGACCTTCCTCTCCCTTGTTCCAGCAGGCAGCGGAGGTTGTAGTTCTCTCCTCGCGATTCCGTCAGCACGACAGCGTGGTGTCGGAAGTAGAGGAAAGATCCCGCAGGGCTTCGCCTAAGCCGGATGCGAGTTATGGTGGATTAGGGTTTCCCGGAAATCTAGGGTTTAGAGATCCGGGAGGAGGAGGATGTGTCGGCGGCGGCTAGGGCGGCGGCGACGAGGCCGCGGCGGGCGGCGGCAGAGGCTTGGGGAGGGCTAGGGCTTGTCCTATGTTGGGGCAGCCCTCCCCCTCTATTTATGAGAGGGGGCAGCCTTGGGAGGGGTGGGTTTGAATCCAAACCCAAACCCAAGTTGGATTGAGAGAAGGACTTGTTTCTTCTCCCACTAGGAAACCATTGTTCCAGTTTGACTTTTCAAACTTCCCGTTTGACTTTCAATTTAGAGCTTTATTTCTCTCTTGCAAATGCCAACACAAAGTGACCTAGGATATGATCTAATCATTCCTTATATCCATGACACATTCATGGACCATTCCCCTTCCGGTCCGATGAACCTTAAAGACCCTTCTATAACCTCTCCGATGAAATCATCGGAAACTTTCCCGAACTCCAAAATAGGACTTTCCTTATATGAATCTTATCCTCCGGACCATTCCGGATCTCCTCGTGATATCCCGGATCCCATCCGAGACTCCGAACAACATTCGGTATCCCTACTAACATTCCATATCTACTAAACAACATCGAATCCTTAAGTGTGTCTCCCTACGGTTCGTGAATTATGTGGACATGACCGAGACACTTCTCCGATCAATAACCAATAGAGGAATCTGGAAATTTATATGGCTCCCACATATTTCAACAATTACTTTGCGATCGAATGAACCACTTACATACGATACCAATTTCCTTTTGTCACACGATAGTTTACTTATCCGAGGTTTTGATCGTCGGCATCTCCGCATACCTAGTTCAACCTTGTTACTGATAAGTACTCTTTTCTCGTTCCCGTGATATGTGATCCCTTGTGATCCAGTCACATGCTTGCAAGCCAATTGGATGACATTCCACCGAGAGGGCCCAGAGTATATCTATTCGTCATATGGATGGACAAATCCCACTCTTGATCCATGTGCCTCAACCCATACTTTCCGAACACTCAATGCCACCTTTATAGCCACCCAGTTACGGTGTGGTGTTTGATGTCATCAAAGCATCCTTCTGGTGATGGTGATTAGCATGATCTCATGGTCGAAGGAATTAGGTTACTATGTATCAGAAAGCTAATAACAAACAAAATATTAAAATGACTTGATCTTTATGCTACGCTTATCTATAGGAGTATGTCCATCATACCATTCTCCTAATGATATGATCTTGTTATTAACAACATCTCAATGTTCATGGTCGAGAAACCACGATCATCTATTAATCAACAAGATAGTATTACGAAGAGGCTTTACCAGGGACTCTAATTTAGTTTACAAATCACAGAAGTTTTAATGTTTCCGGTTAATACTATTATAGCATGAATGTAAACATTTATCATAAACATAAAGATATAATAATAACCACTTTTATTATTGCCTCTAGGGCATATCTCCAACAATGTAGTCGTTCACTTGCCGATCTCAAGATCGCGTAGACGATTCTTCCGGCGCCGCGTCCCGGCAGCGCTCCCGCAGTCGGTCACACGTTCGGTACTCGATGAAGACCTTCCTCTCCCTTGTTCCAGCAGGCAACGGAGGTTGTAGCTCTCTCCTCACAATTCCGGCAGCACAACAGCGTGGTGTCGGAGTTTAGAGGGTATATCTCGCAGGGCTTCGCCTAAGATAGAGTGAGTATGGTGGAGTAGAAGAGGGCCTTGGCGATCTAGGGTTTAGAGGGCGCCAAGGGGGGTGGTGTGGCCGGTGGCAAGGGGCTAGGGTTTCCCCCAAGTCGCCGACTTGCAGGGCTCCTGGCGTGTCAACACCCGGTTTTTAATCCCAGATGCCTGTTATGCCATACCTCGCAATCCCAGGATTATCATTTTTGCGAGACATGACAGAATTGGTACCACAGTACATCATCCATTACAAACCATAATAAAGGTCTTACAAATAAAAGATCTCATGATCTAGTCTTAATACAATGAACGCAACGGAAATTAAATGTAGCGGGGCTTCATATTCAGGGTCACAGGCAATGCTGACGATGGGAGATGATCCTAGTTGTCATAGACCTCCTGTTGTCCATCATCCTGGTAGTCCTCCTCGTAGTCTGGCCATGGGAATAGCCAGGGACAAATCCATGAGTACTCTTTAAGTACTCGCAAACTATCACTAACAAGTAAAGTAGTCCGAGTAGGAATCCTAATCTTTAGGATTATTTGCAAGAAGCCAGGTTTATTTCATATTGGGTTCAGAAGTAAATAAAACTAGTTTAATGTTCTACAACACCTAAGTGGGAACTTAGTTTCCATGTTCACAACCCTGTTGTGGTCAAGTCAAAGTCATAGTTCATTTCACAAGTCATTTTGAAAACATCCGATGACGGAACAGTATGTCCACTCCAACTTCCCATGACCACGGACGCGGCTATTCGAATAGTTTGACACTCTACAGAGGTGGTACACTTTCACCACAAAATTCGATACATCCATCAGGTACAACCCTGAATCATCATACTTAGTATGCGGATAATCAATCCTAACCTTTCAATTACACACCCTAGTATAGGCACCTCCCCTATGAGTTTGGCCTCCCAACCATGACCATCTATCATGTTGGGTACTGCATAGGTGGACAGTCATCATGAGGTAGCCACAGCTCGACCTCTTCCGCAAGGGAACCCATACTAAGGCATATAAACTTCTAGTCAAGCCCTACCCAATTCAGGTATTGTGGCTGTACGGTAAAATTGGAATGGTATCGCATCCAAACCCAACCATCAGTTTTTATAAAGGGCTAAGGCTCATGCCTCAACATTTTCATCATCAAAATCATCTTGTGTTCATAACACATGTCAAAACATTTCAATAGAATGAATCTTCATTCCAAGGTTTTCATAATCATTTTCACCAAGTATTCCCATCTAAAGTGATCAACTTTTATGCTTAGCACTATCCACTAAAGTTGAGGGTATTCACTAATGAGGGGTGCTAATCAGGTGTAACTATCCAACTCTAGTTTTATGCATTTTGCTGACATCTAGTTCTAACTACTTAGGCCTAGTTTTATACTCTTTATGCTACCGATAGTATTTTTCCAAAACTCACAAGTCACTAAGTAAAGGTAAAGAACTTTGGTAAAGATAAAAGAATAAAGCTTGCAAGTAAAAATGGGAATTGCTATAATCAAGGTTGCATAACCAAAACATGCCTAATGCATCTTGCATAGGTTATCTTGCAAGGATGGCTTGCATAGGTAGCATGCAAAGTTCTAGCTTGCATGGTTAACTTGAAGTGTTAGTCTTGCCTTGAGTAGTGCAGTGGTTGAAGTTTTCTTCTTATTTCTCGTAGTACTCCTCTTCCTCGTAGCCTTGGTCGGTACTAGCGTCTATAAATGAATACAAGGTACATAATCACCAAACAATACTTAACTACCTCTAGTTGGCACACAAAGGTTTACACTAGATGATCTAGCATCATCACAATCATCATAGGAAATAAAGACCTAGTCCTTTTTATTTTATTTTAGGAAAGTAATTTTCTACTCATTGAAAGTACTTAAGATTTAATATTCTCCAAGTAAAATAGGGGATCATGTTGACACATGTCATCACCACATATTCTAATACTTGGGAATGTGATTTAAAGTGGTGGTCATATTTTATAAAGTTTAAAATTACTATTTTATACAATTAAAGTGACTAGAAATGCCTATAGAGCATTCTTTTAGTACTAGTCCAAGATCACTGCATGTAAACCTAAATATTTTTACATATTCAAATAGATCTTGTCAAATGTGATTTTTGAGAGTTGGAATTGACTCAAAAGCATTTATGGTTGATTTTTGAAAAATGTTTGAATGTGGAAAAGTCTCTATCTTGTTATTTTTACTATAGGTGATCTATAATTTCAAATGGTTTGAATCCAACGGGCTTGATAGATAATTTGATATCTTTCTAACAAAATTGGAATCATGCAATTTGGTTCAGTACATCTCATTAAATTTGTTTTTGAATCTACTGACAGAATCTAGTTTTAATTAAAATGGAAAAATATTATTTGAATCACTGGGCTATGCACGGGAACAATACTGGGCCGACCTAGCTGCACTGCGCCCGAGCAGCGGGCTGCTGATAGGGGGTCCCGCTAGTCAGTGGCCCATTTAACCCGAAGCGGTACGTTTCAATCTAGGCCCTACGATTAGAATGCGATCTAACAGTCGAGGTTCATCTCCTATGTTGGATAGCTCCAGCGAGACCGAACCCTAACGGCGACGGTGGGGGTACACGGTGGCTCACCTGGGATCCATCTAGGGTCGGCGATGAGGGCGAACGACGTTGTCGATGACAGCGGTGGTTCGAACGGTGGTCGCGGCGGCTCCTGGGGTGGCTCCAATCGACGGCTCCTCTTCTCCTCTGCAGCGGTGGACTCCGGCCAAATTCCGGAGATGCGGTGCTCGCCTTGCTCCGGGGAGAGGTGTGGGAGGTTCTGTGAGGAGTGGGGAGTGAGATGGTGTGGTGAATTGAGGCGGAGGTGGCCTCTATTTATACACCGGCGACAGGGACCGAACGGGGTGGCGCGGGCTCATCGGTGACGATGGTACAGGGGGGCTAACGACATGGCTGAGGGCATAGGACGGTGCGGGGTTTCCTGGCGGTCGTCGCACGCTTAATGTCTCAGCATGGGGCGGTTGAGGATGGTCGGGACTGGTCGGTTCTCTACGTGGAACTGGCGGTCGTCGCACGCTTAATGCCTCAACATGGGCGGTCGAGGATGGTCGGTGCTCTACGCGGAACTGGCGATGTTCGAGACAGTGTACAGGGGCTACTAGTAGCGCGGAGGCTAATGGGCATGTCTGGGGGGTATCTAGGGTCACGACGAGTGCGGACACATGTGGTGAGGGCGAGGTGCGGCGTGTGCACGCGTGTCGGCTATGGCACTCTGGCGCGCTCTCGGCATGGCGGCAGAGAACTGGGCGCGACATTCCTCGGGTGGTCCACGACTGAGATGTGATCGAGGGGTGGATAGGGAGTGGCGGTGGACGGTGGCCTGTCTCCTAGACATCGTGGACGAGCGCGGGGATGGCTGCTATGAGTTGTCCATGCTCGACCGGCAAGGACGGCTCGGGTGGTGCGGCACTGGCACAAACGACAGAGGGGGTGCTGGTCGGCTGCGTTGCTAGGTGATGGGGGAGACCAGGGAGTGAAATGGGGACAAGGGGTTGATCAATTACTGCTCACCACAGTAGAAGTTAGGCAAGGTTTATATGTGTCTGCCAGGTGTCCGATCTAATGGCCGCATGAATTTAAAATTTGAATTTTTGGATGAATTTTGGTGAGTGATCTTGTCATAAGCTTGGTAGTCTGTGGTTGCTAGGGTTTGCCAAGGGGAATTGGTTTGGTTGGTTTTTGAGAAATGGCCATATTAGTACCTATTAAGGATTCAATTTTTGAAAGCCTCTCAAATGGATTTGAAAATAGATTCTGTAAGTTTGTGAGTTTTCTTGGGTTCATTGTTACTTGATCTAACAAGGGGTGAAAAGAATTGGATTTATTTCTGTTAGAAATAATTTAATAGAGATGCCCTAAGTGGGCTAGTGGTTGATTTTGGTCAAAATGACCATTTGATCATATGCCTTCTTATTTTAATTTCCTTTTGATTTGTTTTGTTTGGAATTGACCTAGATGATATTGTTTTCATCTTTAAACCAATCCTTATCATTCATAGCAATCAAACATGGCAAATGCAATCATTCATGCATTAATCACACACACATGCATTCATATTAATTTTAATAATAAAAGTTTTTGTTAACCCTAAACTTGGGTGATTAGAACTTGATAATCTTGTTTAATATTTTTGAGGTGTTACATGGCGGTGGCTAGAGAGGGCTAGGCGCCTTGGGCTAGGGCTAGGAGTTGTGTGGCAAGGGGGCGCCCCCTCCCCTCTATTTATGAGAGGGAGGGGCGACAAGGGGGAGGGAATCCTCCCCCAACACCACTTCATGTGGCCGGCGGCAAGGGGAGGGATGATTCCTTCCCTAGGTAGGAATCCTTCCCTCCCTCCACTTGGAAATATTGTCCCATTTTGACTTTTTCAAACTGCCTTTTTGACTTTCAAATTAGAGTTTGATTTCTCTCTTCCAAGTCTCCAGCCAAGTGACCTAGGACATAATGCAACCATTCCACTTTGTCATGACACATTCATGTACCCTTCCCCTTCCGGATCGGCGAACCTTCTAGACCCTTCTAGAACATTCCGGTGAAAACACCAGAACCATTCCCGAACTCCGGAATTGGACTTTCCTTATATGAATCTTATTTTCCAGACCATTCCAGATCTCCTCATGATATCCCGGATCCCATCCAAGACTCCGAACAACATTCGGTCTTCTTACTCACATTCCATATCAACTAAAACACATTGAATCCTTAAGTGTGTCCCCCTACGGTTCGCGAATTATGCAGACATGACCGAGAGTCTTCTCCAATCAATAACCAACAGAGGAATCTGGAAATTCATATGGCTCCCACATATTTCTACGATTACTTCATGATCGAACGAACCATTTACATACGATACCAATTTTCCTTTGTCTCGCGATACTTTACTTATCCGAGGTTTGATCGTCAGTATCTCTGCATACCTAATTCAACCTCATTATCGATAAGTACTCTTTACTCATTCCTATGATATGTGATCCCTTGTGAGCCAGTCACATGCTTGCAAGCTAATTGGATGACATTCCACCGAGAGGGCCCAGAGTATATCTATTCTTCATATGGATAGACAAATCCCACTCTTGATCCATGTGCCTCAACACATACTTTCCAAACACTCAATGCACCTTTATAACCACCCAGTTATGAAGTGGTGTTTGATGTCATCAAAGCATCCATCCGGTGATAGTGATTAACATGATCTCATGGTCGAAGTAATTAGGTTACTATGTATCTGAAAGCTTATAGCAATTGAACTATTGAAATGACTTGATATTTATGCTACGCTTATCTATAGGAGTATGTCCATCACACCATTCTCCTAATGATATGATCTTGTTGTTAATAACATCTCAATGTTCCTGATCAGGAAACCATGATCATCTATCAACCAACAAGCTAGTATTATAAAGAGGATTTACTAGGGGATCTAACTAGTTTACAAATCACACAAGTATTAATGTTTCCGGTTAATACAGTTATAGCATGAATGTAAACATTTATCATAAACACAAAGATATAATAATAACTACTTTTATTATTGCCTCTAGGGCATATCTCCAACAGCTATGGTGTGGCATCCCGCAAAAACCACTGCTAGAAAATCGTGTTGTTTTTGTGCATTGCATCGTCATGACCGCATGCTCATGTCATCATGCCACATTGCATTTGAGCATCGTCATCATCTTGCATTTGCTTGCATAAAACTATTTTCGGAAAAACCTATTTTTGTTTTCTAAACGCCCCGTCTTTGTTCAAACGCAAAACCCGGGTCTCTGGAATATTTTGTTTGTCTAACCACAGATTTCAAACGCCCCGTTTCAATTAAATAAAATGTTTAATTATTTTAGGGGGCAGCCGTACCGGGCCGATCCGACCCAGTTGGCCACCCCCAGTATAAAATCCAGCCTGTCCTAAAACCTTTTTCTACCAATCCTATTCTACCCAGCCCCCCTCCACCTCACCCACCCAATAGCCGGTCGACACCTCACCTCTCCCTACCCCCTAACCTATCCTAGCCTGCCACCTGGCCAACCCCCCCCTCTCTCTTTCTTCCCCCTGGCCCCACTCCCTCCCTGGCCACAGCTCCCTCACCCACACACGCGCCACCCACCTATCTACCACCAACCGGTCAACCCACCGACCCCGTGGCCCCGATCCCCTCCCCTGGCCCCGTTCCCGGCCCACCAACCCCCGGCCACCCCGACCCCGCTCGTCCTCTCTCCCCTTCCCTCGTCTCTCCCACGCGACCCCGCCCCCTTTCTCCCCATCGGCCGCGTCTCCCTCCTCCTCTCCAGACCCTAACCCTCCTCGAGGCCGAGCTCCCCGACCTCGCCGCCGGGCCCGTCCCCCCCGCCTCGCGCGTCTTCCCTGCAGAGCTCCTGCCGCCTCCGCCCTTCCTCTCCCCCGGCCGCCTCGAGCCGCAATGGCCTCCGCCGCCAGCACGCGACCTCCCTCCGCCGCCAGCACGCGACCACCCTCCGCCACCGCGACGCCCTTCCTCGTCTCCCTCCTCTCTGCCTCGCCCCGCCGCCCTCTCTCTAGCACCTCATGAGCGCCGCCGGATCCCCTCTACCTCGCCTCGGAGCCGCTCCGGCCGCGCAGCTCGCCAGGCGCCGCTCTCCGCGCCTCCCGCATCTCCGTCAGGCTCCAAGGCCACCGCCGGCGCGTCCCTGCCGCGTCTCCTCCTCGAGTCCGAGCTTCCCTCTGCTCGAGTCCTGCCGCCGCCGAGCTCGCCGCCCTGCGGACCCCGTCGCCACCTTGGCCCCCATCGCCGCCTGTCTCTGCTCGTCGACCGCCCGGCTCGTCCCTGCAGCACCCCACAGGCGCCGCCTCCTCTTCACCTCGTCCCCGCCCGTCGTCCTCCAGCCGCAGTTCTACTCTACCGCGCCGGCAAGGTGTTCGATCAAATGACCGACCGAACGTGCTCCTCCCGACGCGTACCAAGTGCGAGTCCAGCGTGACCAACCTTATCAGGGTCATACGAGTCCAAGATCTTCCGCGATGCATGGTCTCCACAAAATACAAGGATGCGACACCCTCTTCATCGACAAGTTCTGCTACTAAACCGATCGTGGACGTTGGCAAGGTCCCCCGGAGAAAGAACATGGTGTCGCCCAAGGGACCATACCGAACCCGGCACCACTCAAAGAACCACCAACAAGATCTTCGACCCAGGACATTCCACCCGCTTCACGAAACGCCAAGATCTCCCAGTGCCGAGACCCGAGTCCGACACCGACAATCGAAACCGCGGAACCGACAAGATCGCCTACCCGGAAACCGTGCGACAAGATCTTCTCGGACCCGAGGACCATCAAGACTTCCGCTCGGCAACGCCAAGTACTCCTTCCTGGCTTCGAAGCCCGACCCCCGTGGACCGACATGATCTCCTTCACGGATACGACAAGTACTCCCTCGAGGACGCCGAGTACTTCACCCCGGACACCGAGACCCTGGACGACAAGTTCTCCTTCCCGGAAGCTTTGACGCTCGTGCGACAAGATCTACTTCCCCCGATCCGAAGACCCTAAATCCCGGAGTCCGAGAACGATCCCGTCGAACCCTAAACCCTGAGGCCGAACCCCGAAACCCCCGGAACACCAAGATCGCCGAACCCTAATGTGTGACCCCTTTCTCGAGCCCTATTTTTATAAATGTAATATAAAACTTGTTGCATATTAATTGTCATATTCGCATGCATATTGTCATGTGGTTTGGGGGCCTTATGCCGATTCACTTCATAATTAAATATGGGGCCCATATGCGTGCAAATCTAGTCTTATATTGGCCTCATTTAAATTGGTGTAGCGAACCGGTGCTATATTTTGCCATGTTCAAACAACATTTAAATTGCGGGGTAGTTAAACAACTTGAACCATTTAATTAATTGTCGGGACCCCGGTTCCACTTAATATTGCCTAAATTGCATCGCATGCTTGCCATGTCATACATCATACATGCATCATGCCCGATCTTTTGCCGTAGTATTAAATAGTGCATCCGGTGTGTATTCTAGTGATTTGGTTCTTCGCGGATAAGGCCGTTGAGTTGATGTGAGCGTCGCCCCGATCTTCGGCTGAACCTTCGGCAATGTTTTTCAGGCGAGCATCTCCCCCTTTCTACCTATCTTACTTTTATAGTATTTATTCCCTCCTGTTGATCTTTTGCCATCTGTGTTGCGATGCTCTAGTTTTCGTACCCGAGATATCCCTTGCAGCCTTATATTGCCTTGGACACCTCCTATTACCTGTTGTTTGGTAGATAGTTGGACCTGCGCGTCGTAGTCGCTTGCTCAAGTGCTGTTGCGTGTCGTCAAGTACCACAGTTGTTGGAGTCTTGCCGCATGTTTAATGTTGGAGATGATCATGGCTTTAATTATCGTTTAATTCAATTATTGTTTAATAACTAAAATTGAAGTAGGTAAATGCAGAGGCACCGGTGGGTGATAGATAATATTTGGTTTCCGACCGCTCACTGGTGTCCCGTAGGACCCCGAGTTCTTGACACCTGTTCCGAGATCGAGCGCGCTAACCACAGGTGGGGAGATATGGGCCCCCCATCGATTAGTACCTGATTTCAAAGTATTGTACTGGGGGCCACAAACTAGTTTGAGGTTTTATTTACTATCATGTACTTATGCCATGCTTTACTGCTTTATTTAAATTGTGCGATGGATAGCACCTGTACTGTTTAGGATCGGGACACGTTTTCGCGGTGTCGACAAGCCCAGTTTTGGGTTCCCAGTCGTTCACAGCCGTCCACCCAAACCCTGAGTCCGTCTCGGAGACCGGCCGACTTCGTTGCGGGTGTACTTAGTGGGGTGCCCCCCCGTGCTTGCTTTGGGTCTGGGAAACGTCATGACTTAGGCCCCGCCGACATACCGATGGGTGTATGTTAACTGATCTGGCAAAAAGGGTCGAAGTGCGTGTGGATACTTTGGTGCACCCCTGCAGGGTTAAATCTTTTCGAGAAGCCGTGTCCGCGGTTATGGACGACTTGGAGCACAGTGCTTGATCATAGACAACTATAACTAAAGTTTACTGTTATAATTTGACTTGTACCCGATATGACTAGTAATCAGCTTCACTACAACGGAATGGCTAAATAAATGTACCAACAACTGCTGGGTTTGGGAATATCTCATGCTATTTGTATCCGACTAGTAAGTGTTGCAACTACAACGGAATGGTTAACTAAAAGTGCCCACTGCTTATTATATCAGGATGACTATCTATACCTGACTAGTAATTGCCGCAACTATAATGGAATGAGTAAAACTGCCAACGGTATGAGTTCCTCGGTTGACTTCCTCGATTGGTCTCGAGGGGGAAATACCAGGATGGGTTTGTTTGGTGTTAGATTCAGGTTGGATCCGAATAGATCTTTCTTACCCCTCTCTGATAGCCGACAGTTATATCGAGTCTCTATAGGTTGTTTAGTGCATGCTGCGCTGCCGCTTCAGTCCACCATACCTATGTAGGCGAGGACCGCCGAATTCTAGCCTCGCCGTGTACTGGCCTCAGTACTGACGCTCTCTCTTTTTCCTTCGCCCTTTGTCGGCACCCCTTTTGTTTAAGCAGGTTTTGAGATCGACGTCGTTAGCAGGGTTACCCTTCCGGCTTGGCCTGGGCAGGGTTATGGACGCCATTGGTTATTCTTCAGGGCTCTTAGTCCCATTTGCATCTTGTCCGTAGCTGGACGCTCTATCGTTTTCAAGGTGATTTGGATCTTTGTTCTGTATATCTGTATTCTTGACTCATGGAGTCGTGTTGTATATATATGTTCTGTGGGTCCCATCGAGGACTGTTGTGTAATGTTATTACTTCGTTTTCCACCCGCACGAAAGTGCCTGGTGGGCACCTTTGAATCGTTTCTATGCGGGTTTGGCGGGAATCGCTGAAACTTGCATAGGGTCGATTCTGAGGGTGTTACATATGGTTTCCAACACATAGAAGCATCTCACTGTGCCCTTGGGCATCCCGCCACTCTATATGGAGTGATAATGGGCTAACACTTGTGGCCCATTCACTACACTGGTCACTACGAGTCCAACTCACTGACTCAGTCGGTGTCTAGTTTGGGTATAACCCAACTGACATATTTCTCAGTCGGGTTCTCGTATGAATTCTCCCGCTCAAGTGTGTGACACCATAGGATCATGGTGACTTGGACACGATTTGAGCCTGACTCATAATCGACCAATTGGTAGTGTCTCCTAGGAGAACGTGTCGACTCTCAAGTGCCATAGAGTCACGATGACATACCTTTTCAATGCAATTACATCCGAGTCCCTTTTGCCTCACGATATATCTTGTTGATTATAGGCAAATTATCGTCACCCGTTTAATAGCTCAACTCTCTTCTCGATCGATGATATGTGATTCATCCAACTAACTCATAGTTGATTTCCCTAGTTAACACTTAACCTAGTCACGCATGTCCATGTTATACGAATCATATAACCCGAGAGGGCTCAGAGAATATCTCTCCATTCGGATTAGAAAAATCCCATCTTAGTTATCCATATCACACATCTTGATTTTCAGTCGGCCCGAACTCTGTCTTTATAACCGCCCTATGCCAGAACAACGTTTGACAGAACCTAAATTGATTGATCCACAACTCGGATTGTGCGACAACCTCAGGTATAAGTATTACATTGATTAAGACATACAAATGACGACTTACTCGTTCTATGTTAATATGGCTTAGTATGACTGGCTAAACTCTTTACTCGAATCCGTGTTAATCGGGATAGCATCACCATGTCCATGACAAGTGGAACCGAGTCATTAGACGAATCTCACATTAGTCTCTAAGTTGTGTGTCCAGCACAACCTCGACGATTAAGGACATCTAGTATGAACAACATGAATTTATATAGTTCCACAACTAAGTCACATATTCAATGATACATATCAGATGTTAATGCAAGCACAAGTTAATAGCTTTATGAATATATTGGAATTATATCATACATGCTTGCCTCTAGGGAATATTACCACACTGTGCAAGTGGAGGGTGGGGTAGATTCAGGTGAGAAAGCTAAGAGATCTCAGTGGCGCTCAATGGTGAGAGGAGACCCGCAACATTCTCGTAGTGAGTGAGCACTATCAGGGGAACATCACGGTGAGCACATTATGTTGAACCCGTTGTTTGATCATCGTTCACTAATGCAATGTCATCCAAGAAGTAACACATTATCTTCCAATCTTAGGACCACCCGAAGGATGCTAAGTTCCTGAACAAGCCCATCGATAACTACGTTCATATAAAGACCATCTTCTCCTTTGGTCTCTCCACTAGCATGTTTCCTCTGGGCTCGAATGAGCCCTTGGGTACACCTACACCCGAATATGCTAACACTTAGGGGTCTAAGACCATCATCCTCGATGGGCCCGACAAGCTAGTTGATAGCCCACCACCAGCTGTAGGAAAGAGGAAGGGGGTGCTCTCGATGATGATGAGCTCATGGCCTTCACCAACATCACGGATGTTGTTAAGGACACATGCGATTAGGGACAACAATCCGATAGATATGCACCCAGACATGTACAACGCAGTCATGGAGATGGTCGTCTTCAAGGAGAATTCCCTAATGGTGGCACTCAGCCACCTGGTGGACAAAAAAGCTCAGAGCACGATCTTGGTCCACATGGTGGAGTTGCACATGGTCCTATGGCTGAGGAACTACCTCGAAAAGTACTACAACCAATAGTAGAGGTTGGGTTCTGTAACACCCCGGCCTCTCCAGACCAACGACTGTCACTCCTGGCAGCTCAATATGATCTCTAGACTAACCCCACAGACCAACACTACTCTTTTCTGTGCACTTTGTCCCCACTCGTGCTCACCGGATTCCCACTTCCTGGTCGGTCACCCATCCTCAAATTGCTCTAGGCCAAGCACGCTTAACCTCAGAGTTCTTTTTAGATGAGCTTCCAAAAAAGAAGTTGCAAATTGTTGGTATGGGTTTCCTATCAATCCTATTAAGCCATGCGCTAGGGTCTCACATACACGCACCCTTAAAATATCGACGCCCTCGTCGATCAACCACAAGCCAGGAACGTCTCCTCTTGGCACACGTCTATGTGTCCAGTGCCGGAAGATATGTCATGCTGTGTCCACTCCGGGCCACACGCGTCATGCTACACATGTCCGCCACTAACCCGCAAACGCCCGTGTAAACGCGAGGATCGGCTCTGATACCACTTTTAACACCCCGACCTCTTCGGACTAGCGGTTGTCACTCCTGGCAGCTCAATAGGATCTCTAGACTAACCCCACAGACGAACACTAGTCTTTTCTGCGCACTTTATCCTCACTAGTGCGCACCGGATTCCCTCCTCCCGGCCGGTCACCCATACTCAAATTGCTCTAGGCCAAGCACACTTAACCTCATAGTTCTTTTCATATGAGCTTCCGAAAAAGAAGTTGCAACTTGTTGATATGAGTTTCCTATCAATCCTATTAAGCCATGTGCTAGGGTCACACAGGTTCATGGCGTGGGGGTTGGGAGGCATGCATGGTGGTTCTACTAATATGATAATCATGAACTGATGATGTTGTACATTTTGGTTAGCTAGGGCTTCAAAAATTCTTATGACATGTACATGTTGTTGAGGTGGTATATACTAACCCCTCATGTGATGGTGAACTTGTTTGATGCAGTGGTAGGATGACACTCACTTTTGATATGGTGGTAGGTTAACACCATACTGGTAGGATGAACTTGTGATCCTTTTTTGGTAATTATCACACATTACCTGTTAGTTTATGATGTACTGCAAACTTGTCAATCCTTTGTTATGATCATGTTGATGCTTCTGATGTTGTACCTTACTTGTAATTTGTGTGCCTTGTTAGTGAAAGGAATATGATCGATAGGCAATAATAAAGTGGTTATTATCTTATTCCATGTTTATGATAAATGTTTATTTATCATGCTATAATTGTGTTAAGAGGGAACATTAACACATGTGTGATTTATAAACAGAAAATTAAAGGCTCCTAGTAAAGCCTCTCTTTATACTAGCTTGTTGATTAACTGCGGTGACCCAACATACCACTACATGTGTAGTACACTATAGTCGTTGACATGACATCCACAGAACACCGTTTCGTAAATATCATATCCCTCAGAGTGGTACAACAGAAATATTGCGAGACAAAAGGAATTTGATTACAGTGAAAGAGGTTCGGACGATCATCTGATTTTTGTGGAACTAGTGGGAGTCATTATGGATCTCCAGGTTCCGCTAATGATTATTGATCGGAGAAAGTCTCAATCATGTATACATAGTTCTCGATCCCGTAGGGAGACACACTTAAGGTTAGTCGACGCATTTGAGCGGACAGGAAACATATGGGAAGTCAATGGACATCGCAGAAAATTGTTTTGCTGCAGAAAATTGTTCTGCCAAATCTGTCGAAATAGTTTCAGGGTATCAAAACAAAGCAAGGGATCAAAATGTTAATGTGTTCATTAAATGAAATGTTCATTAAATTAAGTACTCATTAAATGAAGTTTTCATTAAATTGAGTTGCATTAAAACAAGAGAATTAAAGTGCTTTAATGGAAAGACCTTTGGTTTTTTGAGTGGAGAATAAATGGAGAAAGTGGAGATTGAATTTTGTGTGAGTGGAGTGTCCACCCAAATAATTAGGGGAGAGGTGGGGCACCTCCATGGATGGCTCCATGCCCCCTTAGGCTGCCCCCTCCTCCTATAAAAGGAGGCGGATACCTCACTCTCTCACATACACTTCCCATGCTCTCACATACCCTTTGGTTGGCATTTTCTCCCTCTTGCTAGCCATGTCCATTGACATAGGAAAAGGTGCTTAGGCGAAGCCCTGCTCGAGATATTCCCCTCCACCACTTCTACCATGCCGTAGTGCTGTTGGAGTTCCTGGGTATCTGCTACTTCTGCTGCCCTGCTAGAGCGAGGGTTCGGGAGTCATCGACGCACCGTATGTGTGACTGATTACGAAGGCGCTGCCCGTTTGTGGTGCCGATCATCTACATGTCCTCGAAGATGATCGTGTACATATACATCAACCATGTTTGTTTGCGGGAACTTTATCCCACTTATGGTCTACGAGGGTGATTTCATCTGTAACTGTTACAAAGTGTAACCTAGATTCGATCTTGGCAGTTGCAACCCATAGGAAATTTTTTGTTTTGTATGCAACGAACCCCATTAGTTAGTGGTACATGGTGTTTCGAGGTTTCCGTTTGTTTCCATTTTGTTTTTAACCCTACAT
This sequence comes from Avena sativa, assembly GCA_916181665.1. Taxonomy (NCBI): domain Eukaryota; kingdom Viridiplantae; phylum Streptophyta; class Magnoliopsida; order Poales; family Poaceae; genus Avena; species Avena sativa. The sequence goes on along the minus strand of OV702283.1, from coordinate 144,200,188 downwards.
TGACCCATTGTTGGATGACGATCAAGAAATGTCCAAAGTGGGAAACAAGCTTTGCCTTCTTCCAAAAGAGTGCCGAAGGCTCGAAGAAGAGTGCGAGTGACGACTCAATCATTGATCTTGAGGAGTATGGACAAAGCATGGGTAGCTCGCAAAATGGTTGTTCGGCCAAGGGGCCACAAGTCCACACAAGGTCTCAACCTCCAAGCCAATGCAAGAGATGTTGAAGGGGTTGATTGCAGAGAAGGAGGAGTAAAATGCTAAGAGGGAGGAGAGGCGTGACAACAAGAAACATGCCATCATTGGATGCTTCATCAACCTCACAAAGAGAGTTTTTGAGGTGGAAGAGGCCAATGCCAAGTCAAAAGGCACTGAGGCCGATGCCAACTCATGACCGAGCAGACCAAACTCATAATGATGGACTTGACCATCATGGAGCCGACTCAAATGGCTTGATTTGAGAAGAAGAAAAACACCATACGCGACTTCCACATGTGATATCATCCATACTCTATCTCTTTTGTGCATTTTCATCATATGTTGCCAATAAGCAGTATGATTCCATGCTATGGCATGTGAGATCTAAGCACATGACTTAATAGGATTGATAGGATACTCATACCAAAAAGTTGCAACTTCTTTTCCGGAAGCTCATTCAAAAAGAATTCTAGGGTTAAGCGTGCTTGTCCTAGAGCAAGGATGGGTGACCGATCGGGAAGTGGGTACCGGGTGCGCATGAGTGAGGACAAAGTGCGTAGAAAAGATTAGTGTTGGTCTGTGGGTCCAGTCTAGATATCCTATTAAGCTACCAGGAGTGACACCCCCAGGGCCCAGTGGACGGGGTGTTACAAGTGATATCAGAGCCGATTCTCGCGGTTAAATGGGTGTGTGCGGGTCAGTGGCGGGACATGTGGAGCATGGCGCGTGTAGCCCGGAGTGGACACGACATGGCACATGTGCTGACACTGGACGCATAGACGCGTGCCAAGAGGGAACATTCTTGGGGTGTGCTTGATCGATGAGGGCATCGATCTTCTAAAGGGTGGGTGTATGTGAGATCCAAGCACATGGCTTAATAGGATTGATAGAATACTCATACCAACAAGTTGCAACTTCTTTTCCGAAAGCTCATTCAAAAAGAACTCTAAGGTTAAGCGTGCTTGGCCTAGAGCAATTCTAGGATGGGTGACCGACCGGGAAGTGGGTACCGGATGCGCATGAGTGAGGACAAAGTGCGTAGAAAAGACTAATGTTAGTCTATGAGGCCAGTCTAGATATCCTATTAAGCTACCAGGAGAGACACCCCCGAGGCCCAGTGGACGGGGTGTTACAAGTATGTGAGACCCTGGCACATGGCTTAATAAGATTGATATTATACCCATACCAACAAGTTGCAACTTCTTTTCCGGAAGCTCATTCGAAAAGAACTCTAACGTTAAGCGTGCTTGGCCTAGAGCAATTCTAGGATGGGTGACCGACCGGGAAATGGGTACCGGGTGCGCACGAGTAAGGACAAAGTGCGCAGAAAAGACTAGTGTTGGTCTGTGGGGTTAGTCTAGAGATCCTATTGAGCTGCCAGAAGTGACAGTCGTCGGTCCAAAGTGGCCGGGGTTGTTACAAGTGGTATCAGAGCCGATCCTCGCAGTTACACGGGCATGTGCGGGTCAGTGGAGGACATGCGTAGCATGGCGCGTGTGGCCCAGAGTGGACACGTCATGGCAATGTGCCGGCATTGGACGCACAGACGTGTGCCAAGAGGGGACGTTCCTGGCATGTGGTTGATCAACGAGGGCGCCGATCTTCTAAGGGAGGGTGTTACAGATTGGTATCAGAGCCAACCCTCGTGGTTACACGGGCGTGTGCAGGTCAGTGGTGGACACGTGAAGCATGGCGCATGTGGCCCGGAGTGGACACGGCATGACACATGTGCCAGAACTGGACGCACAAACATGTGCCAAGAGGGGACGTTCCTGACTTGTGGTTGATCGATGAGGGCGTCGATCTTCTAAGGGTGTGTGTATGTGAGACCCTGACGCATGGCTTAATAGGATTGATAGTATATCCATACCAACAAGTTGCAACTTTTTCGAAAGCTCATTCAAAAAGAACTCTAATGTTAATAGTGCTTGGCCTAGAGCAGTTCTAGGATGGGTGACCGACCGGAAAGTGGGTATCGGATGCGCACGAGTGAGGACAAAGTGCGCAGAAAAGACTAGTGTTGGTCTGTGGGGTTAGTCTAGAGATCCTACTGAGCTGCCAGAAGTAACAACCGTCGGTCCGGAGTAACCAGGGGTGTTACACTAGTGATGCCTATTTTGCTGTCCTTTTTATCCATATGTTGCCGGTTGGTATAAATTGTGACTAAAACTGGCCAGGCTAGACATGTTCGGCAAAAAATGGGTCGAGCTGCTGGAACACCCCGCCAAAACCGGGCCTAGGCCGAACAGAGGCATTTCTCTATCTACGGGTCAACCTAGATGAACCGTTTCGGACACCTGTGCCGTTTGAAATAGGTCGGCTTAGGTAGAGATGTCCTTGGGCATGTACAATGGTTGGACTGTCTTATCTTAATTTTGCAACGTAATTTAGATATACAACAGTAAAATATGATGTACATTGGATAATTTTTTAGTCTTATCTCTAATAACTAGACATCCTAAATATGGGCAAAAGAGAAGAAATACAACTTTTTTATTTCTCTCCTCCATATCACCAATTAATCTACGTGTTGTTTCTAAGATATAAACCTTCGGATCCAAATTAATGACTTAAATTTATCTATATTTGGATGTATCTAGTCATATGTTAGTGTTAGATATATCCGAATCTAAATAAATCTAAGTATGATTTTGATAGAATACATGTATTTGTATTTTATAGTGTACGTATTGGAAATCAAGTGTAACTGACCCTACTTGTATAGGGCTAATATAAACCCGGAAGCAGCCCTGTTGGAGGCGTGTGTTATACCCTAATTCTTTTATGATTACATGGTATCAGCCTAGAATCGATCTACAACATGACTTCCGCCATTGCCATCTCTTCCGCCTCTCCGGCCCTCTCGACAACGCCATCTGCTGCCGACTTTGCCAAGATCCAGCCCTCCCTCCCTTCTCCGGTCATGTCCACCGGTGTCTCCACGGCTGGTCCGATCTACTTCGGCCAGAACATCACCATCAAGCTTGCAGCCGAGACTCATCTCCTATGGCGTGCGCATATCGTCACCCAGCTCCGGAGCAATCTCCTCCATGGGTATGTCGATGACACCTTCCCGTGCCCCGCCTCCACCATCACTGTCCCCAAGGAAGGAGTCACTCCGGAGATTAGCCCTAATCCTGCCTTTGCGGCTTGAGCTCCGCAGGATCAAGCAATCCTATCGGCATTCCTATCGTCTTTGGCGCCGCCTATCGGTGCCATGATCATGTTTGCTGAGTCGTCTACTCAGGCATGGTCCATCATCAATCGCACATTCGGTACCCAGTCTAATGCTCACTCCTCTCATATCCATGCAGAGCTCGGGAAGATGGAGAAACTTGACTCCTCGATCATGGTCTACTATGACAAGATCAAAACCCCGACGGACACCCTTGCTTCCATTGGGCAGACTCTTCGCACCGAGGAATTCAACAATTATGTGCTTGATGGTATCTATGAGGAGTATGATTCCATCATCAAGCTTGTTCGTGATCACGACACTCATATGCCATCACATGATCTGTACGCCCACCTCCTTTGGATGGAGCAGCATGTTGAAAACTGTTGCGGTACGGCCCCATCAGGCTAATGCGACTTGGTTTGTCAAGCAGTCCAAGCAACACTTCTCTGAGGCGCCGACATCACCTTTTCTCCCCGGCTCATCCGCGTCGAAGCCCACTAGCCGGTACGTGCCGCGGCCCAATTTTGGCGCTGGTGGCTCGACACCCACTGGTAGTCGCCCTGAAGGCCAAACGTACTGGCGCCCGAACACACGTACTGATGCACGCACTGGAGGTCTTGGTCGCGCCTCTGTCTGCCAGCTCTGCGACGAAGCATGCCATGTCACTGATCGTTGTTTTAAACGGTTCAACAAAACCTTATTGGGCATGCATAACGATGGGAGATTTCTGGATCGCCGGCTCTCGATGGAAATCACGTGTATGGTCCCCAATCTACACCTCAGCCTCAGCATCAGGGACATAGGTCCATGTTTCTGGTTGATCCTGCTTGGTATATGGACTCTGGATCCACATATCACTTTGCTAAGGAGATGAAGAAGCTTCACATGAGGGAGGCTTATCAGGGCAAGGATCATGTTCACACGGCCGATAGTACAAGTATATGCATACTTCATGTTGGTTAGCCAATCCTTCCCACTCCCTCCTCTAGGCTACTTTATCTTCGTAATGTCCTTTATGTTCTTGTCATCACTAGGAATTTGCTATCTTTTTGTAAACTTTCCCATGATAATAATTTCCTTGTTAAGTTCCATCCTAACAGTGTTTTTGTTAAGGACCTGGTCACACGGTCTATAATCCTTAGAGGTCGTTAGCGTAGTGGTCTATATGCGCTTGATGCTCCCGCGGTCAAAAAAGTTCTCAGTGCTGTGAAATCTTTGCCTACACATTGGCACGCTCTCTTAGACCACCCTTCATCCCATATTGTTCAGCATGTCCTACGTTGTAATGAGCTTCTTATAGTGTTCAATAAAAATACTTTAGTTTGTGATGTCTGTCAGTAAGGCAAGAGTCTTCAGCTACCGTTTTCGCTTTCTTATCATGTAACAACTGCTCCTTTAGAGCTTATTTATTCAGATGTGTGGGACCATGCCCAAACTTCAGTCAGTGGTCATAATTATTATGTTAGTTTTGTGGACGCTTATAGTCGTTTCACTTGGTTATATCTCATCAAACGTAAGAGTGATATCTTTGATGTTTTCTTACAATTTTAATACCATGTTGAGCATCTACGTGATCACAAGATTGTGCATATTCAGTCTGACTAGGGTGGCGAGTATATTAAACTCGATTCTTTCTTCTTTTAGAAGATAGGCATTTCTCATCGTGTGTCATGTCCCCACACACATCAACAGAATAAGAATAGTAGCGCTGAATGAATCGCCATATAGTTGAGACAGGTCTTGCCCTACTTGCACATGCTTTTGTTCCGTTTTGGTTTGGAGTGATGCATTCATTACTGCTTGTTTCCTTATTAATCGCATGCCTACTCGTGTTATTAATATTCAAACTCCACTTGAGCGTCTCTTTGGTTAAACACCCGACTATACCTTTTTTAAGGTGTTTGGGTGTGCTTTCTTGGGTAACCTTCGTCCATACAATAAGCATAAACTTGAGTTCCGCTTCAAAAAATATGTTTTCTTAGGGTATAGTCCCCTCCATAAAGGCTATAGGTGCGTCATGTTCCGTCTAACCATGTCTATATCATCCGTGATGTTGTTTTCGATGAGCTTGTTTTTCCATTTGCTAACTTACCCTCCACCAAGTCACCATCCCTTTCTTATTTTTTACCTCTTTCGCTTGACCAATTTGAATATTATGCACATGCACCGTCATTGATCTATAACCATGGTGAAGGTACTGGTCGTGGTGCCCGTCTTGATCTTCTCGACGACTTAGCGTCACCGCCTACTAATGTCGACTATGGAGGGCGTGTTACTACTGGATCAATGCAGCAACATACGCATGTGCTGCTGCCTAGACTTGGTCTAGCTCCGGTCCACCACGATGATGCCTCGCCTTCATTGTCACAAGAATGTACATGGGAGCCTGCCTCCCCGTCCACTCCATCCCCAGCTGCCTCCATGGGATCTTCTGCGACCCCTGGCATCGCGGTACCATTTGTGATGGATTCGCCACCAGTGTTAGATGACCCGCCATCGGCCACCTCACCCTCGCCCGAGTCTGGTGAACTTATTGCACCGCTTTTGCCTCTTTCATATGATGCTATCCGTCCCGTTACTCGCAGTCTTTGAGGTATTCAACAACCGAAGCAACAAACTGATGGGACTATTGCCTGGTTAACTACTTGTATGGCACAGGCCGCCGCGGATCCTCATTATGAGCCTCGTCATTTTCGTGCCACATTGGGTATTACTCATTGTCACGAAGTGATGTAGACCGAATTTGAGGCCTTGATAAAAAATGGTACATGTCAGCTCACTCCTCCTCATTCTAGTATTAATATTATTGATTCAAAATGGGTGTTCAAGGTATAAAGCTAGATTGGTTGCTAAAGGGTTCAAACAGAGATATGGGTTGGACTATGAAGATACCTTTAGTACTGTGGTCAGGCCTACAACGATTCATTTGCTTCTCTGAGTTGTAGTTATCCGTTGATGGTTTATGCGCTAGCTTGATATTCAGAATGCCTTTTTCAATGGCATTCTTGAGGAGAAAGTTTTTATACGTTGGCCCCCTGGTTTTGAGGATACTAGCGTCCTCATCATTTGTGTCGCATGCCTAAAGCTATCTATGGCCTAAAAAAGACTCCTCGTGCTTGGCATACATGGTTAGATATGGTATTGAGAGAACATGGTTTTATGGAGTCTACTGCTAACACATCTTTATTTATACTTCAGAATCAGATGTTACAGTATATCTTGTGATGTATGTGGACGACATCATTGTTCTCAGCTCCTCTTCACAGACTATTGATCATCTTCTTCATGGACTCCATCAGGAGTTTGCGATTAAGGGTCTTGGTACGCTCCATTATTTCTTGGTATTGAAGTATCTCGTCGTGTTAGTGGTCTCACGTTGACTCAGCGTAAATATGCTTTTAATCTTTTTCGGAGATCTGGTATGCTAAAGTGCAATACCGCAGATACTCCTATGTCTTCTTGTACCAAACTTTTTCCTGCTAATAGTACAGCGTTGAGTAATGATGATTGTACTAACTATCGTAGTGTTGTTGGTGGGTTGCAGTATCTACGGCTCCCTCGTCCATACCTATCTTTTATTGTTAATCGTGTCTACTAGTTTCTTCATATGCCAACTGAAGAATACTGGTCTGCTGTCAAGAGGATCTTGCGCTTTGTCAATGGTACTCTTGATCATGGTCTTCTTATTTGACCGTCAATGTCTACCTCTATGGATGTGTATTCTGATGCTGATTGGGCTGGAGACGTGGGGGATAGGCGATCTAGGAGGGATATGCCCTCTTTCATGGTGAGAATTTGATCGCCTAGAGTTCTCGTAAACAGGGTACTGTGTCTCAGTCTGTTGTTAATTGCACTATTGAATTAATTTGGGTGGAAGCTCTTCTTAAAGAACTTGGTGTTTATCAAAATTCTCCACATGTCCTATGGTGTGATAATATTGGAGCTATATATCTATCTTTCAACCCAGTTTTTCATGCACAGACAAAGCATATTGAGGTTGATTTTTATTTTGTTCGTGAACGTGTTGCTCAAAGGTCGTTGCAAGTTTGGTTTATTGCATCCAGAGATCAGCCAACTGATATCTTTACAAACCCGCTGCCACTACCGTTGTTTCAGGAGTGTAAGTACAATCTTTACATGTTTTCTATTGTTGAGATTAAGGAACCTCCGTTTTAAAATATAAAATATTTTAGGTTTGTAAAGAAAGTGTATCTAAACTTCTTTTAGTGTGTGGATTCACTCCACACGAATTAACCTATACACTAAAAATAGTATAGTTATATTTGTTTCACCAACTTAAAACATCTTATATTTTGAAACGGAGAAGTAGCTAATATAAACCCGGAAAACCCCATTGCAGGTGTCTTACACTGTTTTCTGTACATCTGTAGTCGCTCTTTCAACCCCAACAATGCTCCTCCCACGTCGTCTTCTTCCTCCAGTCAGCGGCATCGGCAGCATACCTCCTCCTCTGGCCCTCTGCTCCCATTTCGCGCCTCGCTCTCTACGCACAGTAACTCCACCTCCCCGCCTTCATTGCACCGTTTAGTCTCGCTGCTTTTCCCATGGAGTCGGTGGATGTATTGGCGTCCTTCTGCTCTAGTGCCCGCAACCTGTTCGTCCAATTTGTCCTGATAGTCTGGCTGGCCAACAGAGCACTAGTTTCCCGTGTGGCATTTACCACATCCCCACACCCTCCCTCTGCCGTGCAGCTACAGCTTAGCCGCAGCGGCAAACATCAGCAAACTGTGCAGCCGCAAACGCCGTGGACACGCCGTGGTGCTGCTCCGGCACGATGCTCCACCAGCGCAACCGACGATGACGTACTGCGAGGTGGGGGCGCAACGAGTAGAGGTGCTGACGGAGCTGGAGGGGAGGGCGGCTCCTGGCACAAGGGGGCTATATGTGCTTAACTGAAGATTTTAGTTTTCCTTGTTCGACATTGGTCATGATTAGAACATCGGATACCTACTTTGCAATCTTTGATAGTGAATTGTGTCTTCAGCTTTACCTTCTCTAATCCATTCCTTGCACTAATCCAAAGTTTCTTAGTCTCGCAGAAATCTCCGAGGCGACATGTCATAGCACCATGTAGCACTTCACAGAACGCGCCAAGAATATCTGAAACCGAAGCTACGATAACTGAACCTTCAGCAGCTGTCCAATGTGGTATTGCCCCTCTGGTTCAAGCACTGAAATCGACTGCAGCTCAAAATGCATCGTGCTTTCACTTCCCTGGACACAACAGAGGGGAAGCTGCTCCGTCTTCGCTGACGAACCTTATTGGCGTGGGACCGTTCTCACATGACTTGCCCGAGCTACCTGAGCTTGATGACCTCTTCTACCCTAAGGGTGTGATTCTGGATGCTCAGAACAGGGCAGCTCAACTGTTTGGATCATCTAAAACGTGGTTCCTGGTCAACGGAAGTACCTGCGGAATACAGGCCGCGGTGATGGCTACCTGCTCCTCTGGTGACTACCTCGTTATACCTCGAAACTGTCACATTTCAGTGATCTCTGCATTGGTTCTGTCCGGTGCTGTGCCTAAATATATAGTCCCAGAGTACAATTCTGTGTGGGACATTGCTGGTGGTGTTACGCCGTTGCAGGTGGAAAAAGCACTGAAGGAGCTTCGAAAGGATGGGAAGAAAATAGCTGCTGTTCTTGTTACTTCACCTACTTATCATGGCATATGCAGCGATGTGCAAGGTATCGTCGATGTTTGTCATCCTTTATGTGTTCCAGTTATAGTTGACGAGGCGCACGGCGCACATTTCAAGTTCCATGACAGTTTTCCAAGCACAGCGATTGAACAAGGTGCTGACTTGGCTGTGCAATCCACCCACAAGGTTCTGAGCTCGCTTACACAGTCCTCAATGCTTCACATGTCTGGAGGTCTCGTCGATGCAGATAAAGTGAGCCAATGCCTCCAATTGCTTCAGAGCTCAAGCCCAAGTTACCTCCTACTATCATCTTTAGATGCTGCAAGAGCTCAGTTGAGCGAGAACCCGAGATCTTTTGATGGACCGGTGGCTATGGCTTTAGAAACCAAAGAGCAGCTGAGGATAATCCCGGGGGTATCTGTCCTGGACTTGTCAAGCTTTTTTTCTGACTTCCCAGCCATGGACCCTTTGCGTATCACACTAAGTGCATCTGATCTACATTTATCTGGATACGAAGCAGATGACATTTTGGCCGAAGAACATCAGATCGTATCTGAGCTTGTCGGTACACAGGCAGTGACATTTGCAGTCAACTTAGGGACCAGATGGGAAGATGTTCAAAATCTTGTACAGTCTGCAAAGCATCTCTCTGAAAAATACTTTTCTGCAAAAGAGTACAGATTTGGAAAACATAATTACGTTCGTAGTCCATTAGATAAGTTCACTGTCAAGCTGACTCCAAGAGAGGCCTTCTTTACAAAGAAAAGGAGAGTGCGCATTGAGGACAGCCTTGGCGAGATTTGTGGTGAGCTTATCTGCCCTTATCCACCAGGCATCCCTGTGCTGATCCCAGGTGAGGTTGTAACGCAGTATTCTCTGTCATACTTAATAAACGTCAGAGATCAGGGCATGGCAATCAGTGGAGCAGCCGATGGTGAACTCAACTCAATTATGGTTTGCAACTTGTGATGATTACTCTGCCATTTCAAGATAACCATGTGGCACAGATATTTGGATAATTCAGACTCATGAATCGTGATGTGTCCGCGTAGTATGGGAATGATAACCAATAACCACGCATCAGGCTAAAGCAGAGCACAGTCAGGTTCTTCGACAGATATGGACAGCATCGTGTAAAAGAACAATTGACTGCCTACTTGACTGTGTGTAAAAGAGCACAGTCAGGTTCTTCGGCAGATATGCTTGTAGAAGTAGGTTAGCAAATGCTTGGGTTTGTCTCTTTTGTTCAAAATGGATGTGTGCATGGCGCAGATAAAATAAAACAAAAACACTTTCTGAATCTGTATAGAAGGTTCCATGCTGTCACTGTAAATTTATTGCATTGTAGTTTCAGCTGCTATTATTTATTTGACAATCACTTGAAAATTTTCTTCTAAACATTGTAATTTTATTTTATTTTTACTGCCCTTATGTTGACAATGATAATCTATGTATGACAACCCAACACAAGAGTAACTTGTCAGTGTGCCATTCTTATTTTGCCAGAATGCCGGTCTCTTGAGCAATGTTGGCCAGATAGGTACAGGAGGTCAGAACACAACACTGGTCTCTCTGTTCGAGATGGAGGAACTCCAAGAGAGGGAATTGGATGATGCTCAGGATCAAAGGTGGAAATGCGAAATTGAAGAAAGATAAGCTCTCAGAGCGTATCGCAAAGCACAAAGAAATTTAATTGAGGCAAATGAATGATGCACCATTCTTCGTAGAAAAAAGGAGATTTGCTCTGCACAAGTCCATGGTTTAATTGCAGAAAATTCTTCTTTGGTGCAGTGTTTAAATATTCAGACTGCTGGACATGGCCTTGTATGTCATCACTACTCAATTTTAGGTTCCCCGCAGATTCAGGGTGGTAGGACTAGCAGTCCATACCTGGACGAACTTCCTCAACAGCCAGTAGATAAGCACAAGGCTCGTCCGGAAATCCACATTGGCTCCTAGGTGTAGATGCACCCACTGCCAAAAAGATATAATTCAAAATTTTCAAAATTTTGAAAAAATATATTCGAATGTAGATATTGACATTATATGTTCATACACCAAGTTTCACGAAAAAAAGACATTTTATGATGATTGTGTAAAAAAGACATTTTTTGTGTTGCAAAATAGTTTTCACAAGACATTTTTTTGTCTTTTTTGTACAGAGCACAAAAAATGTCTTCTGACTGCAAAACTTTGTGCAAGGACATAGCATGTTCGGATGCAGACCCGAGATTTTGTTTCGTAATTTTTCAATATTTTAAAATTCATATAAAATACATTTTTTATAATAGGTGCATTTAGACCTGGGAGCCAAATCGCACAAGGCTCGTCGCGCTATTGTGATGAGCTTGGCGTCAGCATTGCTGATCCAAAATTTGTGAGTACTGTCCATGATAACAGCATACCTTCAAATTATAGGGAGGTTGATCTTATGTTCCGTCCTAAGCGGGCTAGATCAGAGTGCACTTCAACTCTCGAGAATCACATGGAGAAAACTATACAAGAGAACAAGCAGCCTTCTGGTGATAGCACACATGACTATGAGCTTTTAGAGGCGTCTTTGACTGAGTACAGTGTTCAGTGTTCCATCTTTTTTTGTTGGTTGCCAAACCAGGAACTTTTATCTCAGCCGCTTTCAAGCACAACAGCTTCGCTAACACAACCAGGCGCTTGTGTCGCAGCCAAACCCAAAACAAACAGAGCCTATGTACTGCATAGAACATCGCCTTTATTTCCTTGAAGGAATTCAATTGACCGGCACGATTCCAACCAAAGTCTAATTGACCAGAATCATACAATTGTGCCCTGCCGTGGCTAGATCTCAGCCGCCCGGTCCGCAAACGAATGCTCCAGATCGATCCCAGCACCCGGACCTACCTGTTTCCGGGTGACCAACTGGTGGAAGCTGATGGGCTCCGTGTACATTGCCGCTGCCGTGCTGTCAAACATGGCGGCGACGGCTCGCCGGTAGGCAGCCTGCGTCTCATGCACATTGTCCCAGAACACGTACTGGCTGCGGTTGGTGCAGAGGTTGGAGGTCGCTGAGCAGATGAACTCCGCGTTAAGCTTCCCTCCTCCACAGCACGCGCTTGCAACCTCCTCCAGTCCTGATCATACCATCCAACCATATATAGGCGGTAAGAACAACGGATCATATGTGGTTTGGAATTAACGCACGAGTTTTACATGAAAAGGTTTGATTTTAACACAGTTCGGTAAACGATCCGGCGTTCTAATAAATCAAATTGGTGCCCCAAAGGTACAAACGTACTAGTACCAATTAGCTGGATTGATTGGTTCTACTTTGCGAAATGTTTTGTGTTAGCCGAGACATGTCAATAGAATTTTAAGGGAATAAAAATGACACTTGATTGCATCAAGGTGCAAAGAGAACTAACCGTCCAGTGGCGGGTTGGAGATCATGTCGGAGATGATGTTGTAGATGCTGGCGATTGAGTACTCCATTCCAGGCATGGCAGCAGCTGTGGCACTGGCCATTTCAAGCCGGAGTAAGGCGTTGAACTGCTGCGCAAAAGAGTTGGCGACATCATCACAAGCACCATCGTTTACCAAGGAAGCCCTGATGCCAGGCAAGCTTCCAATGGGCACCGCGTCCAGCAGTCCTAGCTTCCGTGCTCCAAGATTGTATAATATCTGCTTGCATATTCTGTGTGCATTAGTGTGGTTGAAAAGAATTCAGAATATTGCCCAGGTTAGTGTCATAATTGATTCAATTTAAACATGTGTAGTTATTTCGATAATTTGAGAAAATGTTACCCAACGCAGTGAAGTTAAAATGAGATGAAAATAATGAAGAAAAACTGTAATATGAACCATCCTGGAACAATTTTATTTTTTAGAAGATGGAAGCATTGTTATCCCCAGCTTCTGCATCTCCCGGAACCAGCTTGACCTGACATTGCCAGGTGGTTGCAAGCTAGGTTTCCAGTTTTGCTCCTTGTTATTCACAACAATCGTACCTTGATGTGCTTGAGGTAGGTTGAGACCAAGTTGGCGATGTAGTCGCTCATGGTCGCCTTACCATGACTGAATGTTGAGAAGTCGTTGCCTGCGGTGCTGATAAGGAATAGGGACCGGGACAGCAAGCGATTGACCCTATTATGACCCAGCTCAGTCTTGGTCATGCTCGCCTTGGTGTTCGCGAACAGCTTGATCTGTTCTCGTAGGGTGATCGTGCCATTGCCCTACATGTTGTTAGGCAAAGGTCACACATAACTACTAACTTTTGTTCTAAAACACACGATGTTCTAGATATGGACACATTTTCTGAATAGGGATATGTTAGTAATAAAACTAAGCACTACAGAATTAATAAATAATGTTCATGAAAAATCAAATCATACTGTTTTTCGTTTGACCAACCTCAATAATCTTTTTACATTTGCTTGTCAAAGCTACAAAAGTTTCACTGCACTCTGAATAGCACATGATCTATTTTGAAACAAAGATAGTAAATATGCATCAAGCATAATTAGCACCTAGCACCCCGTGCTTCCTCCCTGTTCAGGCTTGAGAGTTTAGTCTGCAGTGCTAATGGAAATAGCACACTAAAACATGTCTAGTAAAAGCAAGTCTTGGTTAGTTGTAGATTATGTACAATTGTACATACATACAGTGTTATCGAGAATGCCTGATCCACCAGAAGCATAATTGGCCCCAACCCGGCCGCTCAGGAGGTCGAGGCTCACTTGCGGCGTCAAGGAGAGGTAAGCTGGTGGGCTCATGTTGAACCCCACGCGTTGCGCTGCATACATGTTATACATATGTATGTCTCGGTATTAGCAAATCAGCAAGGAATTGAACACATAGATTTTCTAAAATAAAAACAAGTAGTAGTACATCATTCAGATAGATAGTCTGCATCATTTCAAATGTACTTATGTTGTGCAGCTAGTAATAAAGTTTGTAATGATGTACTCCCTCCGATCCAAAATAAGTGTAGGAGATTTAGCACAAACTTTGTACTAAAACAGTACTAAATCACCGACACTTATTATGGATCGGAGGGAGTAGTAACAATTTTGGCTGCGTGCAATTGAGGAGGAAGCCGGCACTCAAAATATCTGAACTACTACTGTACTAATAATAACAGTGTGAACTGATGCATAAGAACTGTGAGTGCGCCCAGATCTGCGCGATCAAATCAGTCGCGGACTCACCGATGAAGTCGGCTAGGTTGTAGCCGTTGGTGAACCGCCCAGTTCGTCGGTCGGGGGTCCCGCGAGGGAGGTCAATGCCGCAGGGGAACCCCGCCCTGGGCGCCGGCGGGGGCAGGAAGTCGTTGTTGCCGACGTCGACCAGCGAGTCGCCGAACACGTACACCGCGGGGAGGAGTGCTGGGCGGCGACGGCGGGTCTGGCCGTCGCCGGCGGCCGACGCCGAGGAGCAGACCACGAAGGCGACCGCAGCGGCGGCTAGCAGCGCAGCGCCGGCCATTGTGTCCCTCTTCTTCATTTAACAGACCCAAGAACCGATCGATCGATGGGTGATCAAACACTAGTAGTACCTTATAAGCTGCGGGTAGCTAGCATCTTGATTAATGAGAGTTGCTGTCTTGTCGCGCGGTTGGACGTGACCTTGCTGTGGAGGAACAGCGACGGGAATGTGGCTATCATGGCAATGGCAGCTCAGGGCGGAGCTCGAGCTAGAGTCCACCTCATTTTGGCATAAAATTTTCCAGGGATAACTGTTTCGTGCCTCCAATCAGTTTCGCTTACCGCTAGTCATTTTTACACTCCTCGTTTTAGTCCAGCATCGCAATTCGCAAATATCTATATAGAGTGTTTTTTAACGGAATACGGTAGAAGAAGCCCATGCGTCCATTTTTTTTTTTGAAAGATGCCTCCATTTTATCTAATATACTAAAAGCAATATCCACATCGCCTAAATTATATTGACCATTAGATCTATAATTTACGGTTACAATTTAAAGATAAAAAAATTACATGGAAAGAGATTGGTACAAACAGAAGTCAAAGGTGTTGCGTATCATGAAAAAATCATCAAAACTCGAGGTCTAGATTTAATTAGTTGCCCCGTATTTTCGCTCAACTAAATATCCGCTTGACGCAAAGACCCCTCCGTTGCCACCATTAGATTGATTAGCAGCGCCGTCATCGTACTTCCCCGGAGTTTCACGGCAGACCCATGTCCTTGCCCAATCCTGCCGACATATGTTTCCATCATCGGCTGTCGATGTCTTACTCGAGCTCTCGCCCTTCCGGCACCACACAAATCTACACGTACGGTATAGATGGAGGGATTGATACCTGCAATTTCATAAGGCGGGGACCAAGGAGTATCGTGCTGCTGGGAAGAGTACGCGATAATGTAGAGGATACATATGCTGACATACAACAATTTGATATGCTGGCGTGGGCGCCCAACGAGAAGGTGCATTCATAAGGCGAGCCACATACACATGCCTCTGGTCTCCTTTTCTTCCAATAAAAAAATTGCTCTAGGTTCACGACTAATTATTGTGTAACTACACCTAATCGGATGGAGAAACTTGCAAGTTTGCTTTGTGAGGTTATTGTTCTATACCTAGCTTCCTCCAGATCCAAGACTTTATGTTTTTATGCAATTTAGGTCAAGGTGGTCTGAGATGGAAAACAAAATACGACAATATCTCGCTTAGTATTGTGGTGAGCCCGATTCATCATCTCATAAGCGCTGCTCTTTGATGGGGTCACTATATATACTCGAACATTTTGTGGGTCTTTCCATTGGTCAAAAGTAGCAATATTTGGAAACAAAGAACAAAATATCTGCATGAGACTGAACATGCATGACGAGTGCGCAAGTGAATTTGGAGCGTTCTAGACAAATTGGCTCGACCTAGCCGGCTCTATTCAAAAGGAAGCTGGTCACATATAAGGCTGGGGTAAAAATTAGCCTTGCAGGTGATGTCTTGGTAATACGGTTTTCTTTTTTTTTTAACAGGAAAGGGTCCGAAGACCCTAGAGGCTGCATTCAATTACTAGGCGGTGGGTACAAATTACAAAAAGGCCCCTTAAAAGGGCAGAGCTGAAACTTTGCAAAACAGGCCCGAGAACAAAAACTAAAAAGCAATCCGGTCCTTGAGCCTCTTCTTCGCCGCCGACAACGATGAGCAACCTTCGCCGGCCGCCTGCGCACCGCCGGGGACGAACCACTTGGCAGCACACAGGGGGGGACTCCAGCGAGGCACTCCGATCAAGACCTCCACTCCGGAGGTTGAAGATAGCGCCATCATGGCGCCAATCGGTCGCCCTTCGACCAGCAAGGGCAGCAGCCCAGCGGCAAACACCGCCATCCACAGGCCACTGCGGTTGAATCGCAAAAGGAGCAGCCACCGGAGAAAGCCGACGCTGGTTCGCTGCCAGCACGGAACCGCCACCACGACGACGACTCCAGCTCAAAGGCTTGCCCACCTTCCACCTTCCTCTCATCTCCAAGGAGATGACCTTCCCCGCAGGCAAGGTCAACGGCCACCACATCGACAGAGATCCAGCAGGTTCTTGGTCGCACCCCCCGTCCTCGCCACCACGGCCGTCCACGGGAAGAACACAATCAATCATCCGCCAGGCACCACTCCGCTCCCCCTCGCCACCTTGGCCGGCCAGGAACGGAAGAACACCTCTACCTCCGCCATGCGGGTGGAGCAACTCGGCTTTATTGACCAAGAAGCTTCCCCCTTCGCTCGCCGTAGCCAAAAACTCCAACCACCGGAGCAGCACCACGAGGAAACAGAGGAGGACACGACTCCAGATCCAGCCGGAGGGATCTGAAATCAACTTCTTCACGGCATCACGCCGACACCCGGCATCAAGCCAAACCCTACAACTACTACTACTGCTAAAACCTAAATCTACACCGGCGCCGGCCTCCCTCCACCATTCACCGGCTAATCCGGCGAGGGAGGCATGGGAGGGGCCCGGGAGGAAGAAGGAGACTCGCGGGTGCCTCTCGATTCGTGCGGGGTGAGATACTAGCTTAATGCCGCCGGTCCGTACGGTTTTCAATCTTTGTTTATAGAAACCTTGTCCTGATTTTCTCCTCACAAAATAACGCCAAATTCATTCTTATTTAAGCAGTACTACTTCCTGGAAGAACTGAAGGATCTTTCTTTGAATGAAAGAGACGAAAATCTGATTTATCAAGTTGCCTTTTCACTCCCTAGCAATAAAATAATCCAAAGTGGATTTCCAGTTAGCTATTCACTTGCATTAGTTCGTTTTCTAGGATTACCAGTTTGTCAGTTCACATTAGTGTGTCGGCTGCGGGTTAGTCTCACCTTAGTATCAATGGTCATGTGTTTTCTAATCTGCAAACCTAATTTTTAGGGTTTCTTTCCCTCCTAAAATAGTTTGCTAGCTCTTTCTTCATATAGACAAAAAATTATAGATGTATATACCAGCACTAACAAAATGATCTTAGTATGTTGTCAAGTTTAGGTTGTAGATTAACAAGAGACTGCATTTCTTTTTCTTTTTGTGCTCTAGCACTCATTCCACGGGAAGATATACCTTTCTATACATGATCTTAATTGGTGTGCTGGATAAAAATGGCAATACAAATCCAGCTTTGCCAATAATGATTATAATTACGGGTTAGATTAAAATTATCTTTTGCCCATACAAGACTCGATGTTGCTCTCTCGGTAGAATGGGCCTTGATCTAAAAAAAAGTAGAATCGGCCTTAAAAAAATTATATGTAATATGGTTTGTATTAATAACGTTTTTTTGTGTTGTAATAAATGCCTAGACATAAGTACTATAAAACCTTACCGACATTCTAAAATAATTAAAAATCTATCCCCACAATCTTGTGAGGTGTGTTGAAAAACTCATCAATTCATATTGGTTTATGAAAATTGTCGTGCTCGACACAAAGATGCTATGTTCAGCATTCCTATGTGGTCGTAGGCTTTGAGTGTAGTCAATGTGGAGACTGAATGTCTAAAGTACTGTAGCTTGCTTCGATATCTTCCTTAGCTCCATATGTTGTCTCTGTGTACAACCATACTCCATTTGTTCCCTATAGGGTGTAACCGATTTTTTGAAAATTCAAAAATTTCCTGTCTTTGACCAACATTCATGAAAAATTGTCAATGTGTACATCTGGATCCATCACTAGATTCATCACGAAGTATGTTTTTGTATTTTATTTATGTTGTTTTGTAAAGTTTGATACAATTTTATATAAACTTGGTTAAAGATATAAACTTGTGAAGTTTGAAAAAATTGCCGCAATTTATAAAAGGAACAAAGGAGTACATTTTATTAGTTGTATTTAGTTCAATATGTATTTGTCCATATATCACTTTAGAAGGATTAAAATATTTTATTTTACATAATAAAGGAAAGAATCGTGATGAGCGTGTTCATGTCCTCCATTTCCGACTTTGTAGCTCCCCTCCCTTTTTGCAACACTCTAATTTCGTCTGCCAAAATCCATGTTCATGACAACTACCGACTGGATACAAAAAGTTCTCACTAGACCATACCAGAGCATCCACATCTACCTATTTTTTCATTTTATGCACTGATTAGTAGGAAATATTAATTAGTGGATGGTATTTGATTTAATTGCTGCAAAGATCTATATCTATCATGTACTGAAATCGTTAGCCTCAGGGCGTGGAACTTTACAAATCATTGCAATGCTACGAGACTCCAATATAATTAAGCATCTAATTGTACCACTTCTATGCAATCACTAGTTTTTATCGGGCTCATCTTCACATGTCTTAAC
This sequence comes from Avena sativa, assembly GCA_916181665.1. Lineage (NCBI taxonomy): Eukaryota > Viridiplantae > Streptophyta > Magnoliopsida > Poales > Poaceae > Avena > Avena sativa. The sequence goes on along the minus strand of OV702283.1, from coordinate 144,181,392 downwards.
ATCATATGATTTTTGGTTGTAGCATTATTATCTATTGGGTCTATTAGTTGTAGTTGGCTTGATGGAACTAATACATTCAATTAAGTTTATTCTCTACATTATTAATTGCCTCTCTATATAGACATGGACATGCGTGCCTTTTGTTCACGGCATGTCATCTTCAAATTGTGCAAACACACTTAACTTTTGAGGATGTACCTTGGGAAATTATGGGTTTCATAGTCAATAATTTGAGATTATTAAGTACCATCTTTTTTTGAAAGAAAGATCTGGTAATTAATACTCATTGCATGAAGATATCAACGATCTGTATAACAAATTATCATCGCTAAATTACGTAAGTCTCTATTCATAATAATATAAATTCTCTCTCAAATGGTTTATATATCCTTCAATTTGGTCTGTATATTTGGATTAAATAAAGTAATTTGCAAGTTCCATAAAAAACACAACATATTACTCTAAAAATATTAAAAATAGGTATAAATAAGTAACCATGTGACCATTGTGTATTTTGTAACAAAGGGGGTAAATAGGATACCCATGTGTAATAAAATAAAGATGAACAATTAACAACTTTTACATCCTACAGTTGGCGCCCTCGCATTTGCAAGGGCCACCATTCTAGTTTTTTAAAATAATAAGAATCCAAATCTGTGTCAGTGAGGATTTCAAACGTAGATAGCTGAATTGTACACCCACTTCTCTAACTTATTGAGATACACTTCATCGAGTAAGCCCTTTAATTGTTACATTGCATAGATTCTAACATGAGATCAATAAAATGTTAACCAAGTAAGTTAGACTCACTTTATCTAGTAAGCCTTTTGATTGTTACATTGTGTAGATTCTAACATGAGATCAGTAAAATGTTGATAGGAGGACATGTTAGTGCAATGACATATCCGCTCTCAGTTCTTTCTGCGCGTGTTGAAGCCCTGACTAGGTATTTGACCTCTCTCAAATGTCTCACTGCTATTGACTATGTTGATCATCCACGTGTTAATTTTTAATTGTTGCTTCTTGTTACCAATTTACCATGAAGATAAAAATAAAAGGAAACATGCCAACACCATTTTAACTTAATTAAATTAGCTTCCATACAAACTAGTGATATTATTTAAGATAAAAAAAGTAAATTATATTTAAAAACGTATACTAATTATTACAGGCTTAGCCTTATAACCGAGTGAACAAGCAAATTATTATAAGCAGAGGTCACTGAACATATACATAAAAAAGGAAGGTAAATTATCATATTAAGTATAGCAAACTTAACAAATGGCCTAAGAGCCCATAACAGTGACATCTCGCTCCATAGATTTTAGGCTACGACATAGGAACCCCCAACCTACTCGTCAATGTTGATGCCGTACTGAAATCATCTTCTATGGTAACACTTTTACGCTACTACAAAAATATCAAAAAAGCAAGTATGAATACAGGGTGTACTCCGCAAGACTTATGGCTGATGGAGTTACTTTGCATAAAGCTATCTTTTCTCTGTAAAATAGGTAGGAGTAGAAGTTGGACCAATCTGGACATTTAAAGTGAGATAAGTGAGCCATATCACTAGTTTCGATCATCTTTTGATATCCACCGAATCATCATCAGTTGAACATACCAACTAGGATCACCCCTCGATCCTTGAGAAAGCATCCTTAAACACACTTTACTTTCCAAGTTTTAGGATTAGGTTATTCTTCTCTATGATCATTAAATCTGCCCACAAGTCGTCTGTAACCGTGGACATAAATTTTCAAAAAGATTTTATCATGAATGGGTGTACAACTTTACCCACATGCGCCGACCAACTCTTACAATGATTAGCCCTCTTACTTGGAAGGCTGACAGAGGGTGGTCGACCAAAACCTTTTCCTTACTTTCATCTAATCCACGGTCTCCAAATGCGTTAGTTGGACATACTCCCAAGAGATCATTAACTATGTGTATTGGGTTCCAGTTCAGTGTCATGCACCCTTTCCTTGTCCACATATTATATGTGTTGCATCATTTCTAAAAAAAATTCCATGCGGTTGCAGAATAGAAATATCAAACTACGGACTCATGGATCATACAAGGCAAGTTCGGGTCAGGGGGTTCCCATAAGCCCCCGTATGGATGTACGCTTGGTCTTGGTTCCTAAGACAAGGACTCGGGTCCTATTGGTGGCAAGTATGAAACCACGAAAACCACAACCCACGTGGCCTCCTATAAAGCCTTAGCATGTTTACCTCACATCACCGATCATAACATGTCCTCCTATCATTCGCAACTCTGATTCATCAACCGGATGGGCCAAAAGTAACAACTAAGCATGGCTAAGCACAACAGGTATAACAACTCTAACAACTCACAAAAGTCAAACCCTAGTTATGCTAGGAGAAATATATGCTACAAAGGGAACATGTAACATATAGGATAACTTTGTCTATCGATAAAACACTATGGAATCGTATGAAGCATGGCAATAATTGAAATGCTTTAAAATCATAGGATTATATATGGTGGGGCTATGATTGCCTTGGTTATTGATATCCAACTATAGATCTTCAGGTTCATCTACTTGGCATCGTTCGTCGATGACCAAGTGCTGCTCTTTGATGGTGTTTATCTCTATCTTGGTATCTGATTCATTGCTCACACCATCTCCGAGTTCTACCAAAAACACTACAAAATACCCCCATACCCGGTGGATATTTGGGGTGACATAAGTGAAAAGAACCGGCAAAATTTGGTTACACGGCGGATGGGCTGTCGCGACAACATTTTGTTGCGGCGGCCAATTTTACGCCTAGGCACACAGGGTACCGACGGATTGCGGTGCCATGGTAGGTGTCCGGATAGGCCGACACATCATAATGCCACGATAGATGGATGTGGGAAATATATTAGTGTGTTGTGCATTGTAGAGTCGCAGCAGAGTATGTCCCACGTTGTCGACTGGTCAACCAGCACAAGTTGACTAGTCAGGCTGGTCTAACTGACTGGTGTGACCCACCATAGTTGAACTATTTTGTTCTCTATTATATACTCTGCATCTACATCCACACACACCCTCTTCCTACATCTTTCACTAATGCATGGAGGGGATTGTAGAGGCGGCTGTCGACGGCGACATCGAGATGCAGGATCCTCCAGGTGCTGAGCGCGAAGGCAGCACTGAGATGCTACATCGTGGACGTGTTCAGGGCGGCAGCGAAGTCCGTGCTTAAGTAATTTAATTTCATTATTCTTTTATATCCTATATCTGAAACACTAATTTGGGGTTTTATCGATTAGGGCATGGTGCCAAGGTGGATGGATTTGGAAGTAGATGGGTGGACCGGCATCTTCAAATTGAATTCCGGTTTACTTTACAAGTGTGGCCTACAGTCGCGTTGCCTAATCACATACGAGGGAGTGAACATCGGCCGCAAGTTCCTAAGGTGTCACCACAAGCAAACAAAGTGTGATTTCGTCTTTTATGTTGATAAAGAACACTCGCCGAAGCTGCAACTTGTGTTGGTGGCCTTGTGGAAGGACACCGTACACAACTTGTCTGAATTGTTCGACTCTGACTATGAGGAAACAGTGATGCAAGTGAAGAATGAAAAAGAGGACGAGGTGGCTCCTGCAATAAGCGTGATTAAGGCAACTTGCGGGTCTATGGCCAATGCGCTGGAGCCACTTGCAGAAACTCTAGATCATCTTTTCAATTTAGGAAGCAATATGTAAAACACTTATGTGTATTTTCAGCAAGAATAATTTAGTTCTCTTTTTTTGAGAGAAAAAATTATTTCTCTCATTGACTAGCCTGTCCGACCAACAAGTGAGCAGCGGATTAGCCTACTATGGGCCCCCAGAGCTACCGCGGCCCATAATGTTGTGCCGCATGACCTAAAGGCTCATTAGAAACCCTAATCCCCATACCCTAATCCTAGTTCCTATATAATACAACAAATCCTTGCTTCACTCAGCAACCGCCTTACTCTTGGATCCCCCCACTATCTGAATCAGAAATTTTCCTACTCCATCTTCTTCTCTTCTTTAATCTCGTATCTGTACAAGTTAGATCGACCGGGACAAGATCGACCTGAAGGGTTTCGCGGCATAGTAAATCAAAATTTTCTACGGATGCGAACAGAGGGAAAGCCAAGATCTAATCTAGGAGATGCAATCAACGAGAGAGATTGGATTATATCTTCATACCCTTGAAGATTCACACAGCGGAACGTTCGTCGGAACGTGGGTGATGTAGTCGTACTCGCTTCTCCTCCTCGCGATCCGATCCGATCTAGAACCACAAGTGGCGGTGCCTCCGTGAGATGCACACGTGCAGAACCTCGACGTCTCCTCCTTCCTCGGACCAGCAAGTATGGTGGAGAGATAGATTGGATCTACAACACGACGGCGTGGTGTATATGGTGGAGAATTTCTGCAGCAGGGCTTCGCCTACAAACAGTCGGGAGGGAGAGAGGAAAGCTAGCAAGGCGGCTAGGGTTTGGAGGAGAGGTGTGGGGGGTTGGTGCGCCCCCACCCCTCTTTATATAGAGGGGGGGGGCGCAGCCCTAGCCCCTCCCCCAAGCCCAAAGGATAAGGAGTGGGGGGCATGGACTCTCCCCTCTTCTAGAAACCCTATCTCTAGTTTAAACGATTTAAACTCTCTAGGATCGGCTGGGCCCTATGGGGCCTTGGCCCCTGGACCAATGCGGCCAGGACACTCCCTCATAGGCCCATGCCCCCTCCCGGAAGGTGGGGCCACGTTGGTCCCCTTCCGGAAGGTTCTAGAAGCTTCCGGTACAATACCGATTAACCCGGAACAATTCCGAACTCCAAAAACTGCACTGCCTTATATGAATCTTATTCTCCGGACCATTCCGGAACCTCTCGTGATGTCCCGGATCCCATCCAAGACTCTGAACAAAAATTCATAAACCAATTATCCAATCTATCCTAGCGTCGAGATACGTTAAGTGTGTGACCCTGCGGGTTCGAGAATATGCAGACATGATCTTCTATCAATAATCAACAGCGGGGTCTGGGCACCCATATTGACTCCCACACATTCATCGATGATCATATCGGATGAACCACGATGCCAGGATTCAATCAATCCCATATATATATTCCCTTTGTCTCGCGATATTTTACTTTCCCGAGATTCGATCGTCGGTACCGTCATACCTAGTTCAATCTCGTTCACAGCAAGTACTTTACTCGTTCCGTAATCCGATATCACTTTGTGATTAACTCCTTAACCACATGCTTGCAAGCGGTGTTGATATCGATTACCGAGTGGGCCCGAAGTATATCTCTCCGACTTGGGAGGGACAAATTCCATCTCGATACATACAACCCAACAGATACTTTCCGATCACCTGAGAGACACCTTTACGATCACCCTCTCATAGGATCACGTTTGATGACCTCAAAGCTTTCTTCCGGTACCAGGGAGTTGCATTATCTCATGGTCTAAGGAATACAATATTTGACATAGGAAAAGCTTCGCAAAGATGAACACGATGAAACGATCTAATTGCTTCGCTTAGTTTGGGTCTGTCCATCATATCATTCTCCCAATGATATGATCTCATTATCAATTGACAACTCATGTCTATGGTTAGGAAACCTTAACCATCATTGATCAATAAGCTAGTCCTTAGAGGCGTACCAGGGACACGGTGTTGTTCCCAAACCACACAAGTATTAATGTTTCCGCTTAATACAATTCTAGCATGGAATATAAACTTTATCATGAACAAGAATTATAATAATAACATCTTTATTATTGCCTCTAGGGCATAATTCCAACAGTCTCCCACTTGCACTAGAGTCAATAATCTAGTTTACATCTGGCAACAATCTCACACCCATGTCACTGAGGTGTTGATCATGTTTTACACGTGGAAGAGGTTTAGTCAATGGATCTGCGACATTCAGATCCGTATGTACTTTGCTAATCTTCAGATCTCCATCTGCTATACAATCTCGGATTATATGAAACTTGCGGTTGATATGCTTGGTCTTTGGATGATATCTTGGTTCCTTAGCGAGTGCTATGGCGCCAGTGTTGTCACACAATATCTCCAGTGGGTCCAATGCACTTGGAACCACGCCAAGCTCAGTGATGAAGTGTAACACCCTCAGAATCGGACCTATGCAAGTTTTAGCAAAACTCGCCAAACCCGCATAGAAACGATTCAAAGGTGCCCACCAGGCACTTTCGTGCGGGTGGAAAACGAAGTAATAACATTACACAACATTCCTCGATGGGACCCACAGAACAGATATATATAACAGCGACTCAATGAGTCAAGAATACAGATATAATATACAAAGATCCAAATCACCTTGAAAACGTTAGAGCGTCCGACTACGGACAAGATGCAAATGGGGCTAAGAGCCCTGAAGAATAACCAATGGCGTCCATAACCCTGCCCAGGCCAAGCCGGAAGGGTAACCCTGCTACCGACATCGATCTCAAAACCTGCTTAAACAAAAGGGGTGCCGACAAAGGGCAAAGGAAAAAGAGGAGCGTCAGTACTGAGGCCAGTACACGACGAGACTAGAATTCGGCGGTCCTCGCCTACAAAGGTATGGTGGACTGAGCGGCAGCGGCAGCATGCACTAAACAACCTACAGAGACTCGACACGACTGGCGGTTATCAGAGAGGGATAAGAATGACCTATTCGGACCCAACCTAATACTATCATCAAACAAACCCACCCTGGCGTTTCCCCCCTCGACACCGATCGAGGAAGTCAACCGAGGAACTCACACAGTTGGCAGTTTTATTTATTCAGTTATCGTTGCAGCAATTACTAGTCAGGTTTAGATAATCCTCCTGATAAAGTAAGCAGTGGGCACTTTTAGTTAACCATTCCGTTGTAGTTGCGGCACTTACTAGTCAGATACAATTAGCATGAGATAACCCAAAACCCAGCAGTTGTTGGTAATTTTATTCAGCCATTCCGTTATAGTTGCAATATTTACTAGTCAGGTACAATGGTCGCAAGCGACACTCCAAACAAGCAATTGTGGGCAGTATTATTTAGCCATTCCATTATAGTGAAGCTGATTACTAGTCATTATAAAGTCAAAGTTATAGCGATAAACTTTAGTTATGCTTGTCTATGGTCGAGATACTGTGCTCCAAGTCGTCCATAACCGCGGACACGGCTTTCAGAAAGTTTTACCCGGCCGGGGTGCACCAATAGCAACACACACTCGATCAACCTCGGAAAAACCAAATCAAAACCCAACGAGGCTTTCACGACAAAGCAATCACAGGATTCAGAAATATTTCAGGGGGCCACCCCATTGAGTAGACCCGCAACGAAGTAAGCAAGCTCCGAGACGGACTCAAGGTTTGGGTAGACGGCTGTGAACGACTGGGAACCCCAAACGAGGCTTGTCGACACCGCGGAATCGTGTCCCGCTCCTAAACAGTACAGTGTGCAGTACCTCGCACAATCGTAAATAAAGCAGTAAAGCATGGCATAAGTACAGGATCGTAAATAAAACCTCAAACTAGTTTGTGGCCCCAAGAAATAAGACTGAATCAAGCTCTGGCTCAGGGGGGTCCCATATACCTCCCGGATGTGGATAGCGCGATAAATCAAGGAACAGGTATCAGGTACTCGGGGTCCTACGGGACACAAGTGGGCGTTCGGAAACCAAATATTATCTATCACCCACCGATGCCTCTGCTTATTTCAATTTTAGTTGTTAAACAGGAATTAAAGTGAGCGATAAATAAAACTATGATCATCTCCAACATCAACATGCGGCAATACATCAACAACTGTGGCACTTGACGACACGCAACAGCACTTGAGCAAGCGACTACGACGCGCAAGTCCAACTATCTAACAAACGACAGGTAATAGGAGGTGTCCAAGGCAATATAAGGCTGCAAGGTATATCACAGGTACGGAAACTAAAGCATCGCAACACAGATAGCAATAGATCAACAAGAGGGAATAAATACTATAAAAGTAAGATAGGTAGAAAGGGGGAGATGCTCGCCTGAAAACATTGCCGAAGGGTTCAACCGAAGATCGGGTCGACACTCGCATCAACTCAACGGCCTTATCCGCGAAGAAGCAAAACACTAGAAGAAACACCGGATGCAATATTTAATACTACGGCAAAAGATCGGGCATGATGCATGTATGATGCATGGCATGGCAAGGTGCGATGCAATGGGGCAATATTAAGCGGAACCGGGGTCCCGACAATTAATTAAACGGTTCAAGTTATTTAGAACCCCCGCAATTTAAATGTTGTTTTAACATGGCCAAAATATAGTACCGGTTCGCTACATAAATTTAAATGAGGCCAATATGAGACTAGATTTGCCCGCATATGGGCCCCATATTTAATTATGAAGTGAATCGGCATAAGGCCCCCAAACCACATGATGATATGCATGCGAGAATGACAATTTAATATGCAACAGGTTTTATATTTAGCATTTATAAAATAGGGCTCGAGGAAAGGGTCACACATTGAGGGGTCTCGACGGACTTGGGGTTCCGCGGTTCGGGTTCGGTCTCAGGGTCCAGGGTTCGACGGGATCGAGGTTCGGACTCCGGGATTAGGTTCTTCGGATCGAGGTAGATCTTGGCGTATCCGGGTGGAAGGGCTTGGTGGTTCTGACTTCACTTGTCAGTGCCGGACTCGGTTGCGGTGGATCTTGGCCATGTCGAAGTTCTTGCCGGAGGTTCGTCGCGGCCACCGGTTCGGTACGGTCTTCATGTGGTAGATCTTGTCGGGTCCCACGGGGTCGATCTTGCCGTTGCGAGGGTCTTGTCGGGCCCGCGCCATCGAGTCGGTCTTGGCGTCCGGGGGTTTCTCCGCGTCCGTGGTGTAGATCTTGTCGGTTCCCTGTCGGAGGCATGCGGGGTTCGACGGTGTCTTGGCGTCCCCTGAGGAAGATCATGTCGAGCCATCGAGTTCGGTTTCCGTGAAGGTCTTGTGGTTTTGTGACGGGGATCTCCGGTTCCGGGAGGCGAACTTGGGTCGGCATCGGATCGGCCTGGTGCTCGGCTATCAACACTTGTCGTTCACGTGGCGCTCATGATGTGTCGTGGCGTCTCTACACAACTTGTCCGACTTGTTGCAGAACTTGACGGGCCGCGGCGCACTTTGTCAACACATGGACGGGAGGTACGGCGTCACCGAGGGTCCACACGCAGGAGGGGCATGGCGGCAGGTTCGCGAGGCGACGACGCGGGACACGAGGAGAAGGCAGAGGCGGCCCGGCGACGAGCGGGAGGTTCCGGCGAGAGCGAGCGGGACGGCGTGCCGGCGAGGGACGGGCGAGGCGGTTGAGGTCGGCTGCTGCGGCCGGAGCCGAGGGGGTCCCGTGCGGGCGAGCTCGGGCCTGGACGAGCGACGAGCTTCGGGCGGGGACGCCGGCGGCGGCGGCAGAGGGAGGGGACCGGCGAGCTTGCAGGCGGCACGCGGCTCGAGGTCGGCGAGGACGCGCCGGCGGAGGCGGCTCCGGCGAGGCAGAGGCGGTCCGGGCCAGAAGAGGATCGGGGCTGGGGGGAGGCAACGGCGCCGGCGGACGCGGGCCGGAGGCGGGACGAGGCAGCACGTCAGCGGAGCGGAGGAGGAAGGCCGGCGGCGAGCTCGCGCGGAGGGCGGCGAGGCTGGGCGCAGGACGACGACGGGGTGGAGCCGGGAGGTTGGGCGCGGGGCGACGGCGAGGGAGCGGCGGCCGCGGCGGAGCTCGGGGGAGGGGCGGCCGCGGAGGACCTGGGCGGTGGCGGGAGGTGCAGCGCCGAAGGGCGGCCGCGGCGAGGGCGAGGTTGGTGTGGGCGTGCGGGGCCTGGGAGGCGCTCTGGGGCGAGGGTGGCGTCCGGAGGGGAGAGGGAGCGGCCGGCGAGCTTTGCCTGAGAGAGAGGGAGGAGGCGCAGGGTCGGGGAGAGGGAAGGAGCGAGCCGGCGGGGGCGGCTGGCGGCGGTCGGGGCCATGGTGGTTGCCTGAGGGAGGACGAGCGGGGAGGGTGGTCTCGGGGGAGAGGAGAGCTGGGGAGAACGGGGCCGCGTGGGTGGTGGGGCCAGGGGACAGCTGGGTGAGGTGGGACCCAGGCGGGACCCGCGGGCAGGGGGGCTTGGACCAAAACGAATGGCCAGGGGCGGTGCAGCGTGCGCTGTGTGGTGGTTGTGTGTTGGGGCTTGTGGGGGCAGGTGGTGTGGGAAAAAGGAGAGGGATAGAGGAGGGAGGCCACGTGGCAAGCTGGGATTGGGGGGAAAGAGGGAGAGAGGTGAGGTGGCGTATGGCGATTGGCCAGGGTGAGGTGGCCGGTGGTTGAGGGTATATTATCTGGTGGCTGAAGGATTTTCAGGTGGACCGATTGTAAAAACCTGGGGGTGGTCGTTCGGGTCGGGTCGGCCCGTTCGACTGCCCCCACTAAAATAATAAATATTTTTATTTGTTTCACACAAGACTTTTGCAAACCGATATCAGACAAAACAAAATATTCCGGCGACCCGGATTTTGGTGTTTGAATAAAGATGGGGCGTTTTTAGAAAACGCAAAATAGGTTTTTCTGCAAATAATTTTATGCAAACAAATGCAAGATGATGACGATGCTCAAATGCATTGTGGCATGATGACATGAGCATGCTGTCATGATGATGCAATGCACAAAAACAACGCGATTTTCTAGTAGTGGTTTTTTTTTGCGGGATGCCACAATTCGACACCACTAACAATGGATCTCGCCCTCGAGATCCGCCTCATGGTACCGGAAGGAAGGTCGGCGATCTGCATCTTCTCGCTTCGTGTAGATCCTCGCGACACCACTAACAAGAGGTCGTTGTCCGTGATCGTCGAGAGAACACACCGGAAACAAAAGGTCGAAGGTAGAGGTATCAACAAATAAAGCCACCCCTAACTTCCGTGGACGGAGTAAAATTGCTGGACCCACTGATTCGATGTACAAGAGCGAATGATAAGAGTAGTCGGATGGTGATCAGTCCATCGCGCACCCAAACCATTACTCTGCACACGAATAGGCGGATTACGCAACCAACTCTCGGAATCAGACTGAAGATCTCGACAAGCGAGGTTCGGAACAACGGCGTGATGCAGACTCTGCATCGGATCGGGCGTAGGTGAGGTCGTCACGTCGGAAAACACCGGAAGGCACAAACAAGGAACGAAGAATGATACCACAGTAGACGGATTCCTCAGGCAGCTTGAACACCGGATGGCAGAACACCGTTATCAGAGGAGGAAGCGAAACCCTGAAGGTGCGACGGAAACCCAACCACGAGAATTCCTGGACTCGAAGAAAAGATAAGAGAGCAGGTTCAACACACGTCGAGATAAGAGGAGAATAGCAGAGGGGTAAGGAGTAAAATCAGACCTAATCAGAACTATCCAACCGATTTTGCAAAATAGTTTTGACACTCTACTTCGGCCGTTAGCTAGGTTATCCTACAGGCTGGACTTGTGGGGTATCGCAACTGCTGAGCTCTGATACCACTCTGTAACACCCTCAGAATCGGACCTATGCAAGTTTTAGCAAAACTCGCCAAACCCGCATAGAAACGATTCAAAGGTGCCCACCAGGCACTTTCGTGCGGGTGGAAAACAAAGTAATAACATTACACAACAGTCCTCGATGGGACCCACAGAACAGATATATATATAACAGCGACTCAATGAGTCAAGAATACAGATATAATATACAAAGATCCAAATCACCTTGAAAACGTTAGAGCGTCCGACTACGGACAAGATGCAAATGGGGCTAAGAGCCCTGAAGAATAACCAATGGCGTCCATAACCCTGCCCAGGCCAAGCCGGAAAGGTAACCCTGCTAACGACGTCGATCTCAAAACCTGCTTAAACAAAAGGGGTGCTGACAAAGGGCAAAGGAAAAAGAGGAGCGTCAGTACTGAGGCCAGTACACGGCGAGACTAGAATTCGGCGGTCCTCGCCTACAAAGGTATGGTGGACTAAGCGGCAGTGGCAGCATGCACTAAACAACCTACAGAGACTCGACACGACTGGCGGTTATCAGAGAGGGATAAGAATGACCTATTCGGACCCAACCTAATACTATCATCAAACAAACCCATCCCGGCGTTTCCCCCCTCGACACCGATCGAGGAAGTCAACCGAGGAACTCACACAGTTGGCAGTTTTATTTATTCAGTTATCGTTGCAGCAATTACTAGTCAGGTTTAGATAATCCTCCTGATAAAGTAAGCAGTGGGCACTTTTAGTTAACCATTCCGTTGTAGTTGCGGCACTTACTAGTCAGATACAATTAGCATGAGATAACCCAAAACCCAGCAGTTGTTGGTAATTTTATTCAGCCATTCCGTTATAGTTGCAATATTTACTAGTCAGGTACAATGGTCGCAAGCGACACTCCAAACAAGCAATTGTGGGCAGTATTATTTAGCCATTCCATTATAGTGAAGCTGATTACTAGTCATTATAAAGTCAAAGTTATAGCGATAAACTTTAGTTATGCTTGTCTATGGTCGAGATACTGTGCTCCAAGTCGTCCATAACCGCGGACACGGCTTTCAGAAAGTTTTACCCGGCCGGGGTGCACCAATAGCAACACACACTCGATCAACCTCGGAAAAACCAAATCAAAACCCAACGAGGCTTTCACGACAAAGCAATCACAGGATTCAGAAATATTTCAGGGGGCCACCCCATTGAGTAGACCCGCAACGAAGTAAGCAAGCTCCGAGACGGACTCAAGGTTTGGGTAGACGGCTGTGAACGACTGGGAACCCCAAACGAGGCTTGTCGACACCACGGAATCGTGTCCCGCTCCTAAACAGTACAGTGTGCAGTACCTCGCACAATCGTAAATAAAGCAGTAAAGCATGGCATAAGTACAGGATCGTAAATAAAACCTCAAACTAGTTTGTGGCCCCAAGAAATAAGACTGAATCAAGCTCTGGCTCAGGGGGGTCCCATATACCTCCCGGATGTGGATAGCGCGATAAATCAAGGAACAGGTATCAGGTACTCGGGGTCCTACGGGACACAAGTGGGCGTTCGGAAACCAAATATTATCTATCACCCACCGATGCCTCTGCTTATTTCAATTTTAGTTGTTAAACAGGAATTAAAGTGAGCGATAAGTAAAACTATGATCATCTCCAACATCAACATGCGGCAATACATCAACAACTGTGGCACTTGACGACACGCAACAGCACTTGAGCAAGCGACTACGACGCGCAAGTCCAACTATCTAACAAACGACAGGTAATAGGAGGTGTCCAAGGCAATATAAGGCTGCAAGGTATATCACAGGTACGGAAACTAAAGCATCGCAACACAGATAGCAATAGATCAACAAGAGGGAATAAATACTATAAAAGTAAGATAGGTAGAAAGGGGGAGATGCTCGCCTGAAAACATTGCCGAAGGGTTCAACCGAAGATCGGGTCGACACTCGCATCAACTCAACGGCCTTATCCGCGAAGAAGCAAAACACTAGAAGAAACACCGGATGCAATATTTAATACTACGGCAAAAGATCGGGCATGATGCATGTATGATGCATGGCATGGCAAGGTGCGATGCAATGGGGCAATATTAAGCGGAACCGGGGTCCCGACAATTAATTAAACGGTTCAAGTTATTTAGAACCCCCGCAATTTAAATGTTGTTTTAACATGGCCAAAATATAGTACCGGTTCGCTACATAAATTTAAATGAGGCCAATATGAGACTAGATTTGCCCGCATATGGGCCCCATATTTAATTATGAAGTGAATCGGCATAAGGCCCCCAAACCACATGATGATATGCATGCGAGAATGACAATTTAATATGCAACAGGTTTTATATTTAGCATTTATAAAATAGGGCTCGAGGAAAGGGTCACACATTGAGGGGTCTCGACGGACTTGGGGTTCCGGGGTTCGGGGTCGGTCTCAGGGTCCAGGGTTCGACGGGATCGAGGTTCGGACTCCGGGATTAGGTTCTTCGGATCGAGGTAGATCTTGGCGTATCCGGGTGGAAGGGCTTGGTGGTTCTGACTTCACTTGTCAGTGCCGGACTCGGTTGCGGTGGATCTTGGCCATGTCGAAGTTCTTGCCGGAGGTTCGTCGCGGCCACCGGTTCGGTACGGTCTTCATGTGGTAGATCTTGTCGGGTCCCACGGGGTCGATCTTGCCGTTGCGAGGGTCTTGTCGGGCCCGCGCCATCGAGTCGGTCTTGGCGTCCGGGGGTTTCTCCGCGTCCGTGGTGTAGATCTTGTCGGTTCCTTGTCGGAGGCCTGCGGGGTTCGACGGTGTCTTGGCGTCCCTGAGGAAGATCATGTCGAGCCATCGAGTTCGGTTTCCGTGAAGGTCTTGTGGTTTTGTGACGGGGATCTCCGGTTCCGGGAGGCGAACTTGGGTCGGCATCGGATCGGCCTGGTGCTCGGCTATCAACACTTGTCGTTCACGTGGCGCTCATGATGTGTCGTGGCGTCTCTACACAACTTGTCCGACTTGTTGCAGAACTTGACGGGCCGCGGCGCACTTTGTCAACACATGGGCGGGAGGTACGGCATCACCGAGGGTCCACACGCAGGAGGGGCATGGCGGCAGGTTCGCGAGGCGACGACGCGGGACACGAGGAGAAGGCAGAGGCGGCCCGGCGACGAGCGGGAGGTTCCGGCGAGAGCGAGCGGGACGGCGTGCCGGCGAGGGACGGGCGAGGCGGTTGAGGTCGGCTGCTGCGGCCGGAGCCGAGGGGGTCCCGTGCGGGCGAGCTCGGGCCTGGACGAGCGACGAGCTTCGGGCGGGGACGCCGGCGGCGGCGGCAGAGGGAGGGGACCGGCGAGCTTGCAGGCGGCACGCGGCTCGAGGTCGGCGAGGACGCGCCGGCGGAGGCGGCTCCGGCGAGGCAGAGGCGGTCCGGGCCAGAGGAGGATCGGGGCTGGGGGGAGGCGACGGCGCCGGCGGACGCGGGCCGGAGGCGGGACGAGGCAGCGCGTCAGCGGAGCGGAGGAGGAAGGCCGGCGGCGAGCTCGCGCGGAGGGCGGCGAGGCTGGGCGCAGGACGACGACGGGGTGGAGCCGGGAGGTTGGGCGCGGGGCGACGGCGAGGGAGCGGCGGCCGCGGCAGAGCTCGGAGGAGGGGCGGCCGCGGAGGACCTGGGCGGTGGCGGGAGGTGCAGCGCCGAAGGGCGGCCGCGGCGAGGGCGAGGTTGGTGTGGGCGTGCGGGGCCTGGGAGGCGCTCTGGGGCGAGGGTGGCGTCCGGAGGGGAGAGGGAGCGGCCGGCGAGCTTTGCCTGAGAGAGAGGGAGGAGGCGCAGGGTCGGGGAGAGGGAAGGAGCGAGCCGACGGGGGCGGCTGGCGACGGTCGGGGCCATGGTGGTTGCCTGAGGGAGGACGAGCGGGGAGGGTGGTCTCGGGGGAGAGGAGAGCTGGGGAGAACGGGGCCGCGTGGGTGGTGGGGCCAGGGGACAGCTGGGTGAGGTGGGACCCAGGCGGGACCCGCGGACAGGGGGGCTTGGACCAAAACGAATGGCCAGGGGCGGTGCAGCGTGCGCTGTGTGGTGGTTGTGTGTTGGGGCTTGTGGGGGCAGGTGGTGTGGGAAAAAGGAGAGGGAGAGAGGAGGGAGGCCACGTGGCAAGATGGGATTGGGGGGAAAGAGGGAGAGAGGTGAGGTGGCGTATGGCGATTGGCCAGGGTGAGGTGGCCGGTGGTTGAGGGTATATTATCTGGTGGCTGAAGGATTTTCAGGTGGACCGATTGTAAAAACCTGGGGGTGGTCGTTCGGGTCGGGTCGGCCCGTTCGACTGCCCCACTAAAATAATAAATACTTTTATTTGTTTCACACGACTTTTGCAAACCGATATCAGACAAAACAAAATATTCCGGCGACCCGGATTTTGGTGTTTGAATAAAGATGGGGCGTTTTTAGAAAACGCAAAATAGGTTTTTCTGCAAATAATTTTATGCAAACAAATGCAAGATGATGACGATGCTCAAATGCAATGTGGCATGATGACATGAGCATGCGGTCATGATGATGCAATGCACAAAAACAACGCGATTTTCTAGTAGTGGTTTTTTTTTGCGGGATGCCACATGAAGTTTCTGATCCAAACTCCTTCACTTGACGCTTCTGCAGCAGCCATGTATTCCGCTTCCACTGTAGATCCCGCGATCACGCTTTGCTTGCAGCTTCTCCAGCTCATAGCTCCTCCATTCAAAATATAAACGTATCCTGTCTGAGATTTGGAATCATCCTTGTCGGTGTCGAAACTAGCATCGACGTAACCTTTTACGACAAGCTGTTCATCACCCCCATAGACTAAGAACATTTATTTAGTTCTATTTAGGTACTTTAGGATGTTCTTCATGGCTGTCCAGTGTTCCACTCCTGGATCACTTTGATATCTGCTCGTCAAACTAAGAGCATTGGACACATCCGGTCTAGTACACAGCATGGCATACATGATGGAACCTATGGCCGAGGCATAAGGCACTTTGCTCATAGCTTCCCTATCATTTACCGTAGCTGGACACTGAGCCTTGCTCAATATCTTACCTGACAACATAGGCACTGAACCTTTCTTTGCCTTATCCATTCTGAACCTTTTCAGAACTTTGTCTAGGTATGTACTCTGGCTTAAAGCTATCAGGCGTCTTTGTCTATCTCTATAGATTTTGATGCCCAATATATAAGCAGCTTCACCTAGGTCTTTCATTGAAAAACACTTGTTCAAATAACTCTTCACATCGTTAAGCATGTTGATGTCATTTCCGATAATCAATATGTCATCCACATACAGTACCAGAAACGTCACCGAGCTCCCACTCACTTTCTTGTAGATACAAGCTTCGTAGCAATTTGGAACAAATCCAAAACTCTTGATCACTTGATCAAAACGAAGGTTCCAACTCCGAGATGCTTGCTTCAGTCCATAAATGGAACGCTGAAGTTTGCATACTTTACTAGCATCCTTAGGATCGACAAAACCTTCGGGTTGCATCATATACAACTCTTCATCAATGTTCCCATTGAGGAAAGCAGTCTTGACATCCATCTGCCATATTTCATAATCATGAAACGCAGCAATTGCTAATAAAATCCGAATGGACTTAAACATCGCTACGGGAGAGAAAGTCTCATCGTAGTCAACACCTTGAACTTGTCGAAAACCTTTTGCGACAAGCCGTGCTTTATAGACGGTAACATTACCATCCGCGTCCGTTTTCTTCTTGAATATCCATTTGCACTCAACGGCCTTTCGGTCGCTAGGAGGATCCACCAAAGTCCATACTTGGTTTTCGCTCATGGATCCCAATTCGGATTTCATGGCTTCCAGGCATTTCTCAGAGTCTGGGCTCATCATTGCTTCCTCATAGTTCGTAGGTTCACTGTCTTCTACCAACAAGACAGTCAAGACAGGGTTGCCGTACCACTCAGGAGGGGCACGCGACCTTGTCGACCTGCGACGTTCAGTAGCAGCATCGTCTGAAGCTTCATGATCCTTGTCATTAGCTTCCTCTATTGTTGGTGCAGGCGGCACTGGAACAATTTCAGGTGCTGCGCTACTCTCCAATTCAAGAGAAGGTTCAACTTTCCTCCTACTCACTTCTTTCGAGAGAAACTCCTTCTCAAGAAAGGAACCGTTCTTTGCGACAAACACTTTGCCTTCGGTTCTGTGATAGAAGGTATACCCAATAGTTTCCTTAGGGTATCCTATGAAGACGCATTTCTCCGCTTTGGGTTCGAGCTTGTCCGGCATCAACTTCTTGACGTAAGCTTCGCATCCCCAAACTTTAAGAAACGACAACTTAGGTTTAGTAACAAACCACAGTTCATACAGTGTCGTCTCAACGGATTTAGATGGGGCCCTATTTAAAGTGAATGCAGCGGTTTCTAATGCATAACCCCAAAATGATAACGGCAAATTAGTAAGAGACATCATTGATCGGACCATATCTAATAGGGTTCGATTCCGGCGTTCAGACACACCATTGCGCTGTGGTGTTCCGGGTGGCGTGAGTTGTGAAACGATTCCACTTGCTTTAAGATGCGTGAGAAAATCATAACTCAAATATTCGCCTCCACGATCGGATCGTAGAAACTTAATCTTTCTGTTACGATGGTTCTCCACTTCATTCTGAAATTCCTTGAACTTTTCAAATGTTTCAGATTTATGTTTCATTAAATTGATATACCCATATCTACTTAAGTCATCGGTAAAAGTGATGAAATAGCGATATCCACCGCGCGTCGAAACACTCATCGGTCCGCATACATCGGTATGTATGATTTCCAACAAGTCTATTGCTCGCTCCATCATACCGGAGAACGGGGTTTTGATCATCTTGCCCATGAGGCATGGTTCGCATGTGTCAAATGATTCAAAATCAAGAGACTCCAAAAGTCCATCAGAATGGAGTTTCTTCATGCGCTTTACACCAATATGACCTAGACGACAGTGCCACAAATAAGTAGTATTATCACTATGTACTTTGCATCTCTTAGCCTCAATGTTATGGATGTGTGTTTCATCCCTTTCGAGATTTAGAAGAAATAAACCATTCACAAGAGGTGCATGACCATAAAAGATGTTACTCATATAAATAGAACAACCATTATTCTCCGATTTAAATGAATAACCGTCTTGCAATAAACACGATCCAGAAATAATGTTCATGCTCAACGCAGGCACATAATAACACTTATTAAGGTTTAAAACTAATCCCAAAGGTAAAACTAAGGAGAGCATGCCGACGGCCATCACATCAACTCTTGATCCGTTGCCAACGCGCATTGTCACCTCATCCCTCGCAAGCCGCCGTCTATTCCGTAGCTCCTGTTTCGAGTTACAAATATTAGCAACTGAACCGGTATCAAATACCCAGGCACTACAACGAGGGCTAGTAAGGAAAACATCAATAACATGTATATCAAATATACCTTTGATGGTGCCAGCCTTCTTGTCCGCTAAGTACTTCGGACAGTTGTGCTTCCAGTGACCCTTGTCCTTGCAATAGAAGCACTCAGTGTCGGGCTTAGGACCAGACTTGAGCTTCTTCTCAGCAGGGGCATTGCGCTTGCCGCCGCCCTTCTTGAAGGGTTTCTTTGCTCCCTTACCTTTCTTAAAGGAGGGCTTGTTGACCATCAACACATGATTATCCTTCTTGATGTCCACCTCTGCAGCCTTCAGCTTTGCGAAGAGCTCAGTGATCGTATCAGTGGAACCAATCTGATTATGAGTCACTACAAAACTTTTGTAGCTGGGAGGGAGTGATTGCAGAACCCTGTCAATCTTGAGCTCCTCTGGAATCGTGCATTCCAGTTGCTCAAGGCGTTGAGTGTAGCCCGTCATCTTTATGGCGTGCTCACTAACGGAACTCCCTTCCTCCATCTTGCAGTTAAAGAACTTCTCGGAGATCTCATATCTCTCAGAACGGGCCTGAGTCTGAAACATAGTTTTCAGCTCCTCGAGAATCTCAAAGGGCCCGGGATACTCTTCAAAACGATTTTGAAGCTCCGGTTCCATAGCAAACAACATGGTGCTCTTAATCACACCATAATCATCTTTGCGCGACTGATAGACAGCTTTCTCATCAGCCGACGCAGTTGCAGCAGGGGGGTCACCTAACGCTTTACCAAGGACATAGTCCTTTTGTCCGCCAGACAGAATGATTCTTAGATTGCGGAACCAATTGGTAAAGTTAGACCCATTGTTTCTAAGCTTTTCCTTCTCAGCAAAAACGTTGAAGTTGAAGTTGGACTTGGCCATGTGATCTACAGCATTTGCAAGTACAATTTAGACTATGTTCATGATAAATAGTTCAACTTAATCAAATTACTAGATGAACTCCCACTAAATTCAACATCCCTCAAGTTGTTTAGTGAACACGATCCAAATTCACCACACCTAATCCGATCATCACGAGAAGAGATGTGGTTTCAATGGTGGACAACAAAGTGTCGATCATATCATTCATATGACTCATGCTTAACCTTTCGGTTCTTGTGTTCCGAGGCCATGTCTGTACATGCTAGGCTCGTCAAGCTAGACCCAAGTATTTCCGCGTGTGCAAAACTGGCTTGCACCCGTTGTATGTGAGCGTAGAGTCTATAGCACCCGATCATCACGTGATGCTTGGAAACGACGAACTTTCGCAACGGTGCATACTTGGGGAGAACACAGTTTTTATCTTGATCTTTAAGTGAGGAATCATCTTATAATGCTACCGTCGATCTAAGCATAATAAGATACATAAAGGGATAAACATCACATGCATATAACTTTATGTGACATGGTATAGCCAATCTTCGCGCAATGATCTCCATCTTGTGCGTTCCGGCATGATCTCCATCACTCCACCATGATTGCCTCCACCACGAATAGCAACTACAACTATTGCTAACTACTTAGCGATAAAGTAAAGCTATTACATGGCGTATAAGAAGTTGACTCGCAGGTCATACACAATTATAAAGACAACCATATGGCTCCTGCCGGTTGTGTACTCATCGACATGCAAGTCGTGAAACATTACAAAACATGATCATCGCATACAATATACACATCACATCTTGGGCCATACCATATCACAGAAAACACGCCCTGCAAAAACAAGTTAGACGCCTCTACTTTGTTGTTGCATGTTTTACGTGGCTTATGGGAGTAGATGCTAAGAACGATTCTTACCTATGGAAAGCCACAACGGTGATATTATGGTTGCCAAACTCCGGTGTTAATCCCATGACAACTATAGTGAGAGAAACTGACATCCACCAGCCGCATGTGTGGAACAAGCCACACGTCAAGTGCGGAGCCGGTCTCGCGAACGACGTCGCGTAAGGTTGGC
Source organism: Avena sativa (assembly GCA_916181665.1). Taxonomy (NCBI): domain Eukaryota; kingdom Viridiplantae; phylum Streptophyta; class Magnoliopsida; order Poales; family Poaceae; genus Avena; species Avena sativa. The sequence continues at coordinate 144,160,575 of OV702283.1, read as the reverse complement.
CTGGACCGCTTCAATCTCACTATCCCGCGGCATAAGAAGAACACAAACAAGAGGCTTGCAACAGAAAACATCAACGCCCGCAACAACCATGTTGCGTTCTACTCGTGAAACACATCTACGCATAGATCTAGCTCTGATACCACTGAAGGGTTTCGCGGCATAGTAAATCAAAATTTTCTACGGATGCGAACAGAGGGAAAGCCAAGATCTAATCTAGGAGATGCAATCAACGAGAGAGATTGGATTATATCTTCATACCCTTGAAGATTCGCATAGCGGAACGTTCGTCGGAACGTGGGTGATGTAGTCGTACTCGCTTCTCCTCCTCGCGATCCGATCCGATCTAGCACCACAAGTGGCGGTGCCTCCGTGAGATGCACACGTGCAGCACCTCGACGTCTCCTCCTTCCTCGGACCAGCAAGTATGGTGGAGAGATAGATTGGATCTACAACACGACGGCGTGGTGTATATGGTGGAGAATTTCTGCAGCAGGGCTTCGCCTACAAACAGTCGGGAGGGAGAGAAGAAAGCTAGCAAGGCGGCTAGGGTTTGGAGGAGAGGTGTGGGGGGTTGGTGCGCCCCCACCCCTCTTTATATAGAGGGGGGCGCAGCCCTAGCCCCTCCCCCAAGCCCAAAGGATAAGGAGTGGGGGGCATGGACTCTCCCCTCTTCTAGAAACCCTATCTCTAGTTTAAACGATTTAAACTCTCTAGGATTGGCTGGGCCCTATGGGGCCTTGTGCCCCTGGCCCAATGCGGCCAGGACACTCCCTCATAGGCCCATGCCCCCTCCCGGAAGGTGGGGCCACGTTGGTCCCCTTCCGGAAGGTTCTAGAAGCTTCCGGTACAATACCGATTAACCCGGAACAATTCCGAACTCCAAAAACTGCACTGCCTTATATGAATCTTATTCTCCGGACCATTCCGGAACCTCTCGTGATGTCCCGGATCCCATCCGAGACTCCGAACAAAAATTCATAAACCAATTATCCAATCTATCCTAGCGTCGAGATACGTTAAGTGTGTGACCCTGCGGGTTCGAGAATATGCAGACATGATCTTCTATCAATAATCAACAGCGGGGTCTGGGCACCCATATTGACTCCCACACATTCATCGATGATCATATCGGATGAACCACGATGTCAGGATTCAAACAATCCCATATATATATTCCCTTCGTCTCGCGATATTTTACTTGCCCGAGATTCGATCGTCGGTACCGTCATACCTAGTTCAATCTCGTTCACAGCAAGTACTTTACTCGTTCCGTAATCCGATATCACTTTGTGATTAACTCCTTAACCACAGGCTTGCAAGCGGTGTTGATATCGATTACCGAGTGGGCCCGAAGTATATCTCTCCGACTTGGGAGGGACAAATTCCATCTCGATACATACAACCCAACAGATACTTTCCGATCACCTGAGAGACACCTTTATGATCACCCTCTCATAGGATGACGTTTGATGACCTCAAAGCTTTCTTCCGATACCAGGGAGTTGTGTTATCTCATGGTCTAAGGAATACAATATTTGACATAGGAAAAGCTACGCAAAGATGAACACGATGATACGATCTAATTGCTTCGCTTAGTTTGGGTCTGTCCATCATATCATTCTCCCAATGATATGATCTCATTATCAATTGACAACTCATGTCTATGGTTAGGAAACCTTAACCATCATTGATCAATGAGCTAGTCCTTAGAGGCGTACCAGGGACACGGTGTTGTTCACAAACCACACAAGTATTAATGTTTCCGCTTAATACAATTCTAGCATGGAATATAAACTTTATCATGAACAAGAATTATAATAATAACATCTTTATTATTGCCTCTAGGGCATAATTCCAACACGACCGCGGGTAGATCCTTAGCGGGAAGATCCACCGCATAGAAGATTGACCGCGAGCAGATCCACCATGCGGAATATCGATCGCGGGCAGATCCACCATGCAGAAGATTGATCGCAGGCAGATCCAGCATGTGGAAGACCGATCGCAAGCAGATCCACCATGCGGAAGATCGACCATGGGAAGATCAACCATGGGCATATCCACTGGGAGGAAAATGGTGGCAAGGCCTTGAAGATCCACCGTGGGGAAGATGGTGGCCACCACACTATAGATCCACCTCGAGGAAGATCAATAGGGCCTTGGAGATCCACCGCGCGAGAGATGGTTGTGAGGCCTTGAATATCCACCAGGAGTAAAGAAAAAATAGTGTAATTAGTTTAGGTTGTTAGGTTATATGAATGATTATTTCACTTTCATAATCTTCCTCTATTTTAAAATCGGTCCATTAGAAGAGTGCAATAATGAACACATGTCATTGATGCAATATTCAAACATGAATGATAAAATGACAATATTAAATGTAATAAACTTGACCCTAGTACATGAATATCATTTTAAGTGGGGTCGGAATACCCTAAAATGGCATTTCCATAAAACCCCAGATACACCTATGGGAGTTATTTTGTTCTTTTAAAATACTTTTCATCGAAGTTCCTAAACAATGCATGATTTTGATGCTAAAGTGTAGAGCTCATTTTTCTGAAAATTTTGATACATTATACATATTTTCTGATTTAAAATGAATTAGTTATAAATTTCCAAGTTTAATTCATTTTGGAAAATTAAATACTTTTATGAAAATAAAACATTCTAGAAATGTTTGTACAACTGACAATGGGACCCCATGTGTCGGGGATTTTATAACAACAAAAATAAGATTAAAGAAATTAACAAAATAAAATAAAATAGGAATATGACATCAGTACGACGTCACAATGATGTTATCAATGGTGAGCTCCTAGACCGAGCTCGAACCTGGCGGTTCCGAGCGCGCCTAGACACTCGGGTGGGCGTGCCGACGAGAGCGTGATGAGGCCGGCCATCTGGAGGTGGTGCTGCTTGCGAATTGTTGCCGGTGAAGAGCTTCTACACTAACGTCCACGGGTGTACGACGCAGCGATGAACTAGGGAGAGGGGAAGGAAATGGAGGGGCACCTGAGCACCAACAACTCACAAGGAACACAATTGAGGTGGTTCTTGAGGATATGCATAATGGGTATAGCCATATCATGGCCTTAATCCAGCTAACCTGGGTGACCCGTTGATGGTAGCAAGGACTATGACCTTGATGTATCCCAACATATGAGAATCACCATTGGTCCACATCATGCTACACCAACCATTCCTACAAAGGTGAATTCCTTCCATATCTTGTCTTCCTTTGGTCATCACGTGAATGGGATCCTACTTGAGACAACTGCCTATTGTATGACTAGGCCTATGACCATGATGCCAAGAGGAGGAGACAATGATGCCTGATGACTCAAGGACGACATCATAGAAGCATGGAAAAGAAGACAAAAGAAAGGAACCAAGAGTTCTGATGGCGCCCAGTACTTGTCATGGAACGCTTTGTTGGAAACCCCAAGAGCAAGGTATGAAGCAGCACAACAGCAAGTTTCCCTCAGTAAGAAACCGAGGTTATCGAACCCGTAGGAGGAAGGAAACATCACACAGGTGTTGCAAGCAACGCGGAGACCTGCACAACACAAACTCAAGACTTTGCCCCAACGAATCAGTGAGGTTGTCAAGCTCACCGGTTTGCTGTAACAAAGGATTAAACGTATGGTGTGGAAGGTAAAGGTTTGCAGCAAGTAAACAGGTAACAGTGGAAGATGTATCAATGATAAAGATTGGACTGGGGGTCCATAGTTCACTAGAGGTGCTCTCCTTAAATAAACAACATGGCATGAAGGGTAAACAAATTACAACGGGGCAATTGACAGGAACTGAGCAAGGCATAACAATGCAATTACTAGCAAGAAAGTGTTGGAGATATTCCCCAGAGGAAATAATAAATGTAGTTATTATTATATCTTTGTGTTTAGGATAAATGTTTACATTCATGCTATTATAGTATTAACAAGGAAACATTAATACTTGTGTGATTTGTAAACTAAAATAGAGTCCCTGGTAAAGCCTCTTTATAATACTAGCTTGTTGGTTAATAAATGATTGTGGTTTCCCTATCATGAACATTGAGATGTTATTAACAACAAGATCATACCGTTAGGAGAATGATATGGTGGACATACTCCTATAGATAAGCGTAGCATAAAGATCAAGTCATTTTAATAGTTCAATTGCTATATGCTTTATGATACATAGTAACCTAATTCCTTCGACCATGAGATCATGCATATCACCTTCACCGGAAGGATGCTTTGATGACATCAAACACCACACCGTAACTGGGTGGCTATAAAGGTGGCATTGAGTGTTCGGAAAGTATTGGTTGATACACATGGATCAAGAGTGGGATTTGTCCATCCATATGACGGATAGATATACTCTGGGCCCTCTCGGTGAAATATCATCCAATTAGCTTGCAAGCATGTGACTGGCTCACAAGGGATCACATATCACGGGAACGAGAAAAGAGTACTTATCAGTAACGAGGTTGAACTAGGTATGCAGAGATACCGACGATCATAACCTCGGATAAGTAAACTATTGTGAGACAAAGGGAAATTGGTATCGTATGTAAGTGGTTCATTCGATCGCAAAGTAATCGTAGAAATATGTGGGATCCATATGAATTTCCAGATTCCTCTTTGGTTATTGTTCGGAGAAGTGTCTCGATCATGTCCGCATAATTCACGAACCATAGGGTGACACACTTAAGGATTCGACGTTGTTTGAGTAGTTATGGAATGATGAGTAAGAGACCGAATGTTGTTCGGAGTCTCGGATGAGATCCGGGATATCACGAGGAGATCCGGAATGGTCCGGAGAATAAGATTCATATAAGGAAAGTCCTGTTTCGGGGTTGGAGAATGGTTCCGGTGTTTTCATCGGGAATGTTATAGAAGGTTCCAGAATGTCCGGCACTCCAGAGGGGAAGGGTACATGAATGTGTCATATCAAGTTGGAATGATTGCATCATGTACTAGGTGTCATCGCTGAACAAAATAAAGGGTTTAATCAAATCCTAGTTTGAAAAAGTCAAACGCCAATTTGAAAAGTCAAACGTCTATTTTGTGAGGTGGAGGGGAAGTAGGAAACCTACTTGGGGAGGAGTTCCCTCCCTCCACCGCCAACCCACTTGGAGACCGAGTTGGGGAGGGACTCCCCTCCCCTGGCGCGCCCCTCCACCTATATAAGGAGGGGCAGGGCTGCCCCTCCAAACACACAACACCTCCACCGCAAACCCTAGCTCCTAGCCGCCGGCGCCGCCACCTCCTACTGCCGCCGCCGCCTAGGCAAACCCTAGCCGCCGGCCTTGCTCCTCCTTGGTGCATATAAACCCTAGATCGCCGAGGATCTCTCTCATAGTCCACCATACTCGCTCCGGCTTAAGGCGAAGCCCTGCGAGATCTCCCCTCTACTTCCGGTACCATGCCGCTGTGCTGCCGGAATCGCGAGGAGAGTGCTACAACCTCCGCTGCCTGCTGGAACAAGGGAGAGGAATGTCTTCGTCGAGTACCGAACATGTGACCGACTGCGGAAGTGCTGCCGGAACGCAGCGCCGGAAGGATCGTCTACGCGATCTTGAGATCGGCAAGAGTACGACTACATCACCCATGAGAATCCGCTCTCTTTAAACACTTTGGAATCTTCAAGGGTGAGTTATTCCATCGACTCGTTTCTACAATCTAGTAGATAGATCTTGGCTTGTTTGTTTGTATGCGGTAGAAATTTTTTTTTTCCATTCTACGAAACCCTACAGTGGTATCAGAGCCGTGTCTATATGTAGATCTGTTGCACGAGTAGAACACAATGGTCATTGTGGGCGTTGATGCTTTTGTTGTCGATTGCTTCTTGTGTACTTTGCATCTTGCGGGATGGTGGGATGAAGCGGCCCGGGCTAACCTTACATGACATCGTTCATAAGACTTGCTCCACACTTGACATGCAACTTGTATTGCATAAGTGGCTTTGCGGGTGCCTGTTTCTCCCAACATAGTTAAGATTCAATTTACAACGGGTGATTGACAATGCTAGTATCAATGTTGTGGTTCTTGTTCGTAAGTTAGAACGACACTTATTGAAAGCCCCAAACCACGTAAAACATGCAAAGAAAGTAGAGGCGTCTAACTTTGTTTTGCAGGGGTGTGCTGTGATGTGATATGGCCATGATTGTGATTATATTTGATGTATGCAATGTTCCTTATTGTAAGTTGGCAACCGGCAGGAGCCATATGGTTGTCTTTAATTTCTGTTAAGACCCGCGTGTCTATTCAAAGTAGTTGTAATAGTTGAAGCCAGTGGACGACAACCATGGAGCAGCGTCATTGACCTTGATGCAATGCCGGTGATGATGGAGATCATGTTCGTGCTTGAAGATGGAGATCGGAAGCACAAATAAGAAAGGCCATGTCATATCACATATTTTGAATTGTATGTGATGTTAATCCTTTATGCATCTTGTACTGCTTAGTTAACGACGGTAGCATTATAAGATGATCCCTCATGCACATGAATTTCAAGTTCTAAAGTGTTCATACTTAGTAAGCACCATTGCTAAAGCTTGTTGTTTCGAAGCACCACGTGATGATCGGGTGTGTTAGATTCCGCAAGTGTATACAACGTGATCAAGCCAGATTTGCTCATACAGAAGCTAAGGTTTGATCTTGACGAGCCTAGCATGTACAGACATGGTCTCGGAACACGGATCACCGAAAGGTAAAGCATGAATCATATAGTAGATATGATGAACATGTCGATTGTTCGCCATTGAAGCTACATCAACTCTCGTGATGATCGGTGTTGATGTGGTGGATTTGGTTCATGTGATCACTAAAACAATGTGAGGGATATTGTTTTGAGTGGGAGTTCACCTAGATTAATTTAACTATTAATTAGAACTCAATTTGTCATAAACTTAGTCTAAACTATTGCAAATATGTTGTAGATCAATGGCGGCCCCTACCATCAATTTTAATGCGTTCCTAGAGAAAGAAAAGTAGAAAAACAATGGAAGCAACTTCGCGGATTGGTTCCGCAATTTGAGGATTGTCCTCACAGCTGGTAATTTGACCTATGTGCTGGATGCACCGCTGGGTGACCCACCTGCAGCTACTGCTACCGATGAAGTAAAGAATGTTTACCTCGCTCGGAAGACTCAGTACTCCACAGTTCAGTGTGCTATCTTGTATGGTTTAGAATCGGAGCTTCAGAAAAGGTTTGAGAATTCAGACCCACATGATATTGTCCGTGATCTCAAATTGATCTTTGAGACTCACGCGACAATTGAGAGCTATGAGGCTTCTGAAAAGTTCTTTAACTGCAAGATGGAAGAGGGCAGCTCCGTCAGTGAGCATGTGCTTAAGATGTCTGGGCACGCAAACAAACTTCAAAGCTTGGGTATAGTGATTCCTAATGATTTGGGGATTTATCGTGTCCTCCAATCACTACCACCAAGTTACAAGAACTTTGTGATGAACTACAATATGCAAAACATGAACAAGCAGTTGCCAGAACTCTTTGCCATATTAAAATCTGCAGAAGTGGAGATCAAGAAAGAGCACCAAGTGTTGATGGTCAATAAGACCACCAAATTCAAGAAAGGCAAGTCTAAGCAAAACAGACACTTCAAGAAGGGTGGTAAGAAAGTTACCGCGCCGAGGAAGAAGACCAAGGCTGGACCTAAGCCTGATACTGAGTGCTTTTACTGCAAGGGAGAAGGTCACTGGAAGCGGAATTGCCCAAAGTACTTGGCGGATTTGAAGAACGGCAACATCAAGAAGAAAGGTATATCCGATATACATGTTATTGATGTGTATCTCACTAGTACTCGTAGTAGTGCCTGGGTATTTGATACTGGTTTGGTTGCTCATATTTGTAACTCGAAACAGGTGCTGCAAAATAAACGGAAGCTAGCGAAGAACGAGGTGACGATGCGCGTGGGAAATGGATCAAAGGTTGATGTGATCACGGTCGGCACGCTACCTCTTAATCTACCATCGAGATTAGTTTTATACTTAAATAAGTGTTATTTGGTGCCTGCGTTAAGCATGAACATTATATCGGGATCTTGTTTATTGCGAGACGGTTACTTGTTTAAGTCCGAGAATAATGGTTGTTTGATTTATATGAGTAATATGTTTTATGCACATGCACCTTTGATAGATGGTCTATTCTTATTGAATCTCGATAGTGGAAATACACATATTAATAACATTGAGGCTAAACGTTTGAAATCGAGCGATAACTCGACCTATATGTGGCACTGTCGTCTTGGTCACATTGGAGTGAAGCGCATGAAGAAACTCCATTCCGATGGACTTCTTGAATCACTTGATTTTGAATCACTTGAAAGATGCGAAGCATGTCTGATGGGTAAAATGACTAAGACTCCATTTTCTGGTATGATGGAGCGAGCTACGGACTTATTGGAAATCATACATACCGATGTGTGTGGTCCAATGAGTGTAGCATCGCGCGGTGGTTATCGTTATGTTCTTACCTTCACGGATGACTTGAGTAGATATGGGTATATCTATTTCATGAAACATAAGTCCGAAACTTTCGAGAAGTTTAAGGAATTTCAAAGTGAGGTAGAGAATCAACGTAACAAGAAGATTAAATTTCTACGTTCTGATCGTGGAGGTGAATATCTAAGTTACGAGTTTGGCGAGCATTTGAAGAAATGCGGAATACTTTCGCAGTTGACACCGCCGGGAACACCACAGCGTAATGGTGTGTTCGAACGTCGTAATCGAACTCTCTTAGATATGGTTCGTTCTATGATGTCACTTACAGATTTACCGCTATCATTTTGGGGTTATGCATTAGAAACAGCTTACCGCTATCATTTTGGGGTTATGCATTAGAAACAGCCGCATTCACTTTAAATAGGGCACCGTCTAAATCCGTTGAAACGACACCGTATGAATTATGGTTTGGGAAGAAACCTAGATTGTCGTTCCTTAAAGTTTGGGGATGCGAAGCCTATGTAAAGAAGTTACAGCCGGACAAGCTTGAACCCAAAGCGGAAAAATGCGTCTTCATAGGATACCCGAAGGAAACTATTGGGTATACCTTCTATCATAGATCCGAAGGTAAAATCTTCGTTGCCAAGAATGGATCCTTTCCAGAGAAGGAATTTCTCTCGAAAGAAGTGACTGGAAGGAAAGTAGAACTCGACGAGGTTGTCGAACCTTCTCTCGAACTTGCGAGTAGCGCATCACCGAAAGTAGTTCCTGTGAGGCCTACACCAATAAGAGAGGAAGCTAATGATGATGATCATGAAACTTCGGTTGTAGTTGCTACAGAGCCTCGTAGGTCAACGAGAACTCGTACCACTCCTGATTGGTATGATCCCGTTATGAAATGTCATGTTGGTAGACAACACCGATGACCCTGTGACATATGAGGAAGCGATGATGAGCCCAGATTCCAATAAACGGCAAGAAGCCATGAAATCCGAGATTGGATCCATGTACGAAAACCAAGTATGGACTTTGGTGGACTTACCGGATGGCCAGAAGGCTGTCGAGAACAAATGGATTTTCAAGAAGAAAACAGATGCTGATGGTAATGTTACTGTCTATAAATCTCGACTTGTCACAAAAGGGTTTCGACAAATTCAAGGAGTTGACTACGATGAGACCTTCTCACCTGTAGCGAAGCTAAAGTCTATGAGGATTATGTTAGCAATCGCTGCATATTATGATTATGAGATATGGCAGATGGATGTCAAAACAGCATTCCTGAATGGAGACATTGATGAAGAGTTGTATATGATGCAACCCAAAGGTTTTTTCGATCCTAAAGATGCTAACAAGGTATGCAAACTTCAACGGTCCATCTATGGATTGAAGCAAGCATCCCGAAGTTGGAATCAACGTTTTGATAAGGTAATCAAAAGTTTTGGTTTTATACAAACTTATGGAGAAGCTTGTATTTACAAGAAAGTGAGTGGGAGCTCTGTAGCATTCTTAATACTATATGTAGATGACATATTGTTGATTGGGAATGATGTAGACCTTCTTAATAGTGTCAAGGAATATTTGAATAATAGTTTTTCAATGAAGGATCTTGGCGAAGCAGCTTATATATTAGGCATAAATATTTATAGAGATAGATCGAGACGCCTAATATCATTGTCACAAAGTACATATTTGGACAAAGTTTTAAAGAGGTTTGGAACGGAAGATAGCAAGAAAGGGTTCTTGCCCATGTTGCCCAATACGACCTTGAGTAAAACTCAAAGTCCGACAACGGCAGAAGATAGAGAAAGGATGAGTAAGACTCCCTATGCCTCAGCCATAGGATCTCTAATGTATGCCATGCTATGTACTAGACCCTACATTGCATATGCTGTTAGTTTAACTAGCAGATATCAAAGTGATCCAGGAGTAGATCATTGGACAGCGGTCAAAAACATCCTTAAGTACTTGAGAAGAACTAAGGATATGGTTCTTTCTTATGGAGGTGATGAACAACTCGTTGTTAATGGTTACACCGATGCTAGTTGGAACACCGATCTGGATGATTCTAAATCACAATCTGGATACGCATTTACTTTGAAAGGTGCAGCAGTTAGATGGAGGAGTGCAAAGCAAAGCGTTGTGGCGAGATCTTCAACTGAATCGGAATACATGGCTGCTTCGGAGGCTTCACAAGAAGCGATATGGATGAAAGAGTTCATTACAGAGCTGGGTGTGGTTCCAAGTGCGCTGGACCCAATGTCTATCTACGGTGATAACATGGGCGCCATAGCCAATGCGCAAGAACCAAGGTCACACAAGAAGCTGAAGCATATCAAGCTACGTTTTCACGCTATTCGAGAACATGTCCAAGATGGGGACATAAAGATTTGCAAAGTACACACAGATCTGAATGTGGCGGATCCGTTGACTAAACCTCTCCCGAGGGCAAAACATGACCAACACCAAACTGCCATGGGTGTTCGGTATATTACCATGTAATCTAGATTAGATGACTCTAGTGCAAGTGGGAGACTGTTGGAGATATGCCCTAGAGGCAATAATAAATGTAGTTATTATTATATCTTTGTGTTTATGATAAATGTTTACATTCATGCTATAATAGTATTAACAAGGAAACATTAATACTTGTGTGATTTGTAAACTAAAATAGAGTCCCTGGTAAAGCCTCTTTATAATACTAGCTTGTTGGTTAATAAATGATTGTGGTTTCCCTATCATGAACATTGAGATGTTATTAACAACAACATCATATCGTTAGGAGAATGATATGGTGGACATACTCCTATAGATAAGCGTAGCATAAAGATCAAGTCATTTTAATAGTTCAATTGCTATATGCTTTCTGATACATAGTAACCTAATTCCTTCGACCATGAGATCATGCATATCACCTTCACCGGAAGGATGCTTTGATGACATCAAACACCACACCGTAACTGGGTGGCTATAAAGGTGGCATTGAGTGTTTGGAAAGTATTGGTTGAGACACATGGATCAAGAGTGGGATTTGTCCATCCATATGACAGATAGATATACTCTGGGCCCTCTCGCTGAAATGTCATCCAATTAGCTTCCAAGCATGTGACTGGCTCACAAGGGATCACATATCACGGGAACGAGAAAAGAGTACTTATCAGTAACGAGGTTGAACTAGGTATGCAGAGATACCGACGATCATAACCTCGGATAAGTAAACTATCGTGAGACAAATGGAAATTGGTATCGTATTTAAGTGGTTCATTCGATCGCAAAGTAATCGTAGAAATATGTGGGAGCCATATGAATTTCCAGATTCCTCTATTGGTTATTGTTCAGAGAAGTGTCTCGATCATGCCCGCATAATTCACGAACCGTAGGGAGACACACTTAAGGATTCGACGTTGTTTGAGTAGTTATGGAATGATGAGTAAGAGACCGAATGTTGTTCGGAGTCTTGGATGAGATCCGGGATATCACGAGGAGATCCGGAATGGTCCGGAGAATAAGATTCATATAAGGAAAGTCCTGTTTCGGGGTTGGAGAATGGTTCCGGTGTTTTCATCGAGAATGTTCTAGAAGGTTTCGGAATGTCCAGCACTCCGGAGGGGAAGGGTACATGAATGTGTCATATCAAGTTGGAATGATTGCATCATGTACTAGGTGTCATCGCTGAACAAAATAAAGGGTTTAATCAAATCCTAGTTTGAAAAAGTCAAACGGCTATTTTGTGAGGTGGAGGGGAAGTAGGAAACCTACTTGGGGAGGAGTTCCCTCCCTCCATCGCCGGCCCACTTGGAGAACGAGTTGGGGAGGGACTCCCCTCCCCTGGCGCGCCCCTCCACCTATATAAGGAGGGGCAGGGCTGCCCCTGCAAACACACAACACCTCCACCGCAAACCCTAGCTCCTAGCCGCCGGCGCCGCCACCTCCTGCTGCCGCCGCCTAGGCAAACCCTAGCCGCCGGCCTTGCTCCTCCTTGGTGCATATAAACCCTAGATCTCCGAGGATCTCTCTCATAGTCCACCATACTCGCTCCGGCTTAAGGCGAAGCCCTGCGAGATCTCCCCTCTACTTCCGGTACCACACCGTTGTGCTGCCGGAATCGCGAGGAGAGTGCTACAACCTCCGCTGCCTGCTGGAACAAGGGAGAGGAAGGTCTTCGTCGAGTACCGAACGTGTGACCGACTGCGGAAGCGCTGCCGGAGCGCAGCGCCGAAAGGATCGTCTACGCGATCTTGAGATCGGCAAGAGTACGACTACATCACCCACGAGAATCCGCTCTCGTTAAACACTTTGGAATCTTCAAGGGTGAGTTATTCCATCGACTCGTTGCTACAATCTAGTAGATAGATCTTGGCTTGTTTATTTGTATGCGGTAGAATTTTTTTGTTTTCCATGCTACGAAACCCTACAGAAAGATCCTATAAGGTTGATTGGGCAATACAACAATATACATAGACCGTCATCCAACTGCATCTATGACTAGAAGTCCACCTTCAGGTTATCATCCGAACCCCCTCCAGTATTAAGTTGCAAGCAACAGACAACTGCTTTAAGCAAAGTGTGTAAGTAAATAGTCCACATGTTCCATGAACAAGAGACCGTTGTTTTCTCCCTAGTAGCAACAACACATCTACAACCGAAGAGATTCTGTCACTCCCCTTGGAAACTAGAGGCATGAACCCACTATCGAGCATAAATACCCCCTCTTGGAGTCACTAGCAACTACTTGGCCAAGATAACCACTAGCAACGGAGAGCATGCAAGATCACAAACACCACAGACATGATAGAATCATAAATATAAAACCATTAATCAAACCAACACAATAATCTCAATATCCATCGGATCCCCGCAAACACAACATGCATGATTACAAATAGATTAGATCTTGATCATGAACGGACCTCACAAGATCTATACATGAAAGCACAAAGGAGGAGATACAACCATCTAGCTACTACATGGACCCATAGTCTAAGGTGGAACTACCCATGAATCATACAGGAGAGAAGGCCTCTGGGATGATCTCCCCTCCGGCAGGGTGCCGGGAAGAGCTTTAGATCCCTCGATCTAGGGACGATGGTGGCGGCGGCTACAGACGGTTTCGTGGATTTCTGATCGGGTACTCAGGGTTTCTACATTGGGGGCTTCTTATACGATAAGGGGCGAGACCGGGAGGCGGCTAGGGCTACCAAACCCTAGCCAGGCACGGGCCCACCTGTGGCCACGCTTGGGGGGGGGGGTGGCCCCTCTGGCCGGCCCCTCCGGCTCTCCTCTGGACTTCTTGTTCCCCACAGAAAGTAACTGACTTTGTCCTTCGTCCCGTCCAATTTCGAGAATATTTATTTACTAACTTTTCTGAAACCAAAAACAGAAGAAAACAAGCAACTGGCACTGTGGCAACTTGTTAATAGGTTAGTACCAGAAAACATGTAAAAAGCACCTCAAAGTGTGGACAAGTGAAGCAAAGTAGATACTAAACAAGCATGGAACATCAAAAATTATAGATACGTTTCCAACGTATCAACATCCCCAAGCTTAACTCCTGCTCGTCCTCGAGTAGGTTAATGATAAACAGAACAAGTTTTAAGGTGACATGCACCCTCACAATAAAGATCCAACCATTTGCAAGCATTGAAAGTGGGATCAAAGAACTCTAAACATGTGCATGAAAGATGGAGTTCTAATGATAGGACATCGTAACTATGCATGCAACATGACAAGCTACAAACAAACATCATGAATAACATGCATTGAAAAACGTTTGTTTGTTTCACATACAGAAAACATAGCATAGTGGCAATCAGCTTGTCCCTCATAGAGTAGCAATATAATGCATAGGACACCTGCAAAGTTCACAAGGGTGACTAGAAACAAGTAGCACAAGAACAAGTAATAACACAATATGCATCAATTAATAAGCTTTGGAACACTGCACACAGAATGACAACTATGCTCTCTTAATGGTGCCTTAAGGTAGAAGGTGGAGACTCAATAATGGTGGAAGAAAAGCCTTTTTGTAAAGGAAGCAGGGATTACAAGTTTCAAAAATCGCTTCCAAAAATTATGGTACCTGTTAGATTTCAGCCCTCATTGCCCCTATCATAAGCATCTTGAAGTGGTTAAGGTTATAGTGGCAAAGCTAGAGTATATGCTTGACGAAGTATAAGTTGGCAATCTCATGCCCCTTGAATACGAGGGCCACACCTCATGCATACTCAACTTTGGGTCTAGGTAAGTTCTTATCACTGTAAGTATTTGCATATCATTGAGAACCGCCAACGGGGTACCCCTTGCACATGGCACATGAGCTTTCCCATAACCAAAATGACAAGGCAAGCAGACAATGAGCATCTCAGCAATTATTTTTATGTACCATGGGAATATGGTGCTTTTTTCTCTCTTTCCTCTTTTCTCAATGTGTCTCTTTTTTATAAGAAGAATGCTTCATAGATGTCACTATGGTGATGCTGCAAGTTTCCACCATGATTAGGCATGGCTTAGGCTAGCGGCCCAGGCGTTTCTCTAACACAGGATACAAACTCCATGGACTTACAAGTTCCCTCTTTATTTCACACTGGTGACATCCGTAGACAAAAGAACATGATATCAACTGAGTACAACAAGGTACAAGTGCAATGTTGAAAACGTTCCCCGTGACAGCACGGTTCTGCAAATTCCAACTTATAAGTGCAAGCATATACAACAAAATTGTCACAATGGTTCAAGTTTATTAGGGGCAAAGAATAAAGTGTGCCATCAAGTTCGTGAGGGCTTTAATCACTAAGTTTTCACATAACAAAATAGTTTTTAATTGGAAGATAGATGAAAACAAGAATATACTTTGGGATGGTGTAACACACCATGCATAGGAATTTATAGTGGACACTTTGGAATAACTTGGTTTCTTGGGAGTTGGAGGCATGAGTAGAACTTACTCATACAAGTGGAGGCTAGCAAAAGACTGGGAGCAACCAACTAAGAGAGCAATAATGGCCAAAATTATGCAATGCAACAAAGCAAACTAATCAAAGCAAAGAGTTGTACTACAAGTCAAGGACTAAATGAACATAGATGCTAATGGTGACTTGTGAGAGTCATAACATGGTGTGAGCATGTGCCAAGTCAACCCAAGCAAAACATCAAAGGAGAATACCACAATACTATGCTTTTGCATGCTAAAACAACGCATAATTTATTCAAGGCACACTAAGCAATCCCAATTGTTTGGAACAATACATGCTACATCAATAATCACTAAGCATAATGGCAAAACAACACCTAGCATGTCATGCTAAGGTCTAAGTCACAGTCAATGCAAGCTCCTCTTGCACTTCAAGCAAGAACTTACTACTCCTTTCCAAACACCAAGAAAAATTATTCGCAAAACAACACAACGAGAACAGGGTCCAAACTACTAAATCAAAATAAACAAACTAAGCAAATCAAACGAAAACTAAGACGCTCCAAGAACACCACAACTGTGCATGAAACAATAAAAACGAAGTGTCTAGACAGACCTGAGCTTTTTATTGATGAAGAAGGGGATGCCTTGGGCATCCCAAGCTTTGACGCTTGTACCTCTTGGATATTTCTTGGGGTGACACCATGCTGGCATCCCCAAGCTTGAGCTTTTGTCCATTCTTCATCTCATTGCATCATTCTCTCTCTACACCTGAAATTTTTTCTTCATACAAAACTTCACACAATCTTCATTAGCAACATTAGCTTATTCAAAAGATATTAGACCACTAGCAAAGTTTTGGAACATCAAGGCTTTTCACTAAAAACACAAGCTACTGTAGTAAATCCTTCAAATAAACTCAATTTACCTGAAGAGAGCTCAAAAAGGAATCAATAAGAAGCAAATGCAAATAATGGCAGAAATCTGTCAAAACAGACCAGCAGGTACAAACGAATTTTTTAGAACATATTATGTTGCTCAAATAAAAAAGTTCTGAACTAATGAAAGTTATCTAACGTACTGCGGGATTTATTCGTAAATTTTGAGCTCAATCCAAGTTACATAGCCTTCTCACGAATATTTTTGGTGGAGGACAGAAATCTGTTTCGGGACAGCAACTCTCCAAATCTTACTTTCCTCTCATTAGAGGTCATTCTTGGCACAAAAAGCAAACAAAAAGGATAAGGAGAGGTCATTACTGAAGTAATAAATTCCAAGACTCAAGGAAACTCTTGGGTTATCTCCCAACAAGTACTTTTCTTTAACGCCTTTAAGTTAGGCTTGATAGTTTGAGATGATGCTCTCATAAAAACTATGAGTTGAAGAAAAAGAGAGAATCCAGAAGCAAATTCAAAACACCTTTAAGTCTAATCCACTTCCTATGCATAGGAATCTTGTACACAAATAAGTTCACAAAGAACAAAGTGACATGCATAGGAAGAGAAAACAAGAGTAACTTCAAAACTTTCAGCACAAAGAGAGGTGTTTTAGTACCATGAAAACTTCTACAACCATACTTTCCTCTCTCATAATAATTTTCTGTATCATTGTGAATAAACTCAACAATATAGCTATCACATAAAGCGTCCTTTTCATGATCTACAAACACATAATTTCTATCAAGATCAAAAATAGTGGGATTGAAACCTTCATAGGTTTTACCCAAAGTAGATATTTCAAAAGGATCCACAGGAACATAGCATTCATCCCCCTTTGGTAAGCATGGGGGACAATCAAATAATATAAGAGGTAAAGAGTTACTCTCATTAGAAGGTGGATATGGGTAGATCCATTCTTCCTCCTCTTGACCATCACTCTCCTCCTCTTCTTCATCTAATGAGCTTTCAGTTTCAGCAATTTCTTCTTCCATAGGCTCCTGCAAGGCATTAGTCTCTTCCATTTGTGGAAATCATATATTAAAATATTCAAGAATATAGCCATTTGCTTCCTTGTAATTGTCAAATCAAAATTTAAGTATCTCATAAACCTCATTTTCATAAGGTGCATCATCAGTATTTTCAAACAAACTAGCAAGTTCAAATGCACCCTTGAAGGCAATGAATTCTTCAATTTGTTTCACATCATAAAAGTCATAATTTCCTTTAACATAATAAGATATGGTAACATTATCATTATACTCACATTGAAAGGGTAGGTGTTTATACCTTCTGCAGCAACAAGCTTTATCAAAGCAATAAGTAACATTATAAATAGAGCACACGTCTCTAGCAATAGTATTCAACTTATCAATTTGTTCCCATAAGTGTTTCCCTTTTTGTGACAAACGGTGTTCCTTATAATAATATTTTTGTTATTCTGTGAACCCACCTTGCCAATAAGAACTAGTTTCAAAGAAACCATCCATTGATAGAAAGCATGACCAAGCAAGGCAATAACAGACCAGCAACTAGAGCAGGAACTAATTTGTTTGTGTTTTTGAATAAAGGAAGCAAACCAAACTAGACTAATTTTTTTGGGTTTTCTGAAAAGAGGCAAAGAAAACCAAGCAAAAGAAACAAAGCAAACTAAAAACAAAGTAAAGAGAAAGGAAGTTAAGGACTCCCCTAGTGAAGACGTCCTTAGCCTCCCCAGCAACGGCGCTAGAAAGTAGCTTGATGGCGCCCAGTACTTGTCGTGGAACGCTTCGTTGGAAACCCCAAGAGCAAGGTATGAAGCAGCACAACAGCAAGTTTCCCTCAGTAAGAAACCAAGGTTATCGAACCAGTAGGAGGAAGGAAACATCACACAGGTGTTGCAAGCAACACGGAGACCTGCACAACACAAACTCAAGACTTTGCCCCAACGAATCAGTGAGGTTGTCAAGCTCACCGGTTTGCTGTAACAAAGGATTAAACGTATGGTGTGGAAGGTAAAGGTTTGCAACAAGTAAACAGGTAACAGTGGAAGATGTATCAATGATAAAGATTGGACCGGGGTCCATAGTTCACTAGAGGTGCTCTTCTTAAATAAACAACTATAGAGGTCCCAACCTTTAATAAGGTGGAGATCCCTGTGTTTACAATGCTAGTCCCTGGATCAATAGCTAGCATCCACAATTAATATGTAATATCAAGAAACAAAGGTCACAATATAACTTTATAATCAGGAATAAAATAATTCATTACATCTTACATAGCTAATTTGGCTATCTCATTACAATACAGCAGAAATAACTATAGCATGGAGTCCTTCATCTTCAAAGTGCCACAGGCAATCATGTTGGTTGTAGAATTGTAATACTATTCAACACACTTCACTAACATCAAACAAACATGCAACATAATAAGTTATAGCCACAAGGGTCAATACATTTGAATTGTATTGGCAAGTGATACTATGGTAGAATAGTGGTATCTATCATCTATATGCATTTGGCTAAGTGGAGCATAGGCTTGCTTTGCTCAAAATACATTTTCCTTATCATTTGAAAACACTAAGTTTTTGTTTGTAAAAATCACCCAAGGCATCTACCAATCAAAGATTTGTAGGGTTTCGTAGCATGGAAAACAAAAATTTTCTATCGCATACAAACAAACAAGACAAGATCTATCTACTAGATTGTAGCAACGAGTCGATGGAATAACTCACCCTCGAAGATTCCAAAGTGTTTAACGAGAGCAGATTCTCGTGGGTGATGTAGTCGTACTCTTCCCGATCTCAAGATCGCGTAGACGATCCTTCCGAAGCTGCGTTCCGGCAGCGCTCCCGCAGTCGGTCACACGTTCGGTACTCGACGAAGACCTTCCTCTCCCTTGTTCCAGCAGGAAACGGAGGTTGTAGCACTCTCCTCGCGATTCCGGCAGCACAACGGCGTGGTACCGGAAGTAGAGGGGAGATCTCGCAGGGCTTCGCCTTAAGCCGGAGCGAGTATGGTGGAGTATGAGAGAGTCCTCGGTGTTCTAGGGTTTAGACACACCAAGGAGGGGACAAGCCGGCGGCTAGGGTTTAGCTAGGCGGCGGCGAGTTGGTGCCCTAGGGGCCGGCGGCGGCTTGGAGGCGGCGGCGGCTTGGGGCTAGGGTTTAGAGGAGTAGGAGTTGTGTGTCACTAGGAGGGAGCCCTGCCCCTCCTTATATAGGTGGAGGGGCCGGCCGGCCAAGGGGAGGGAGAGGAGTCCCTCCCCAACTCGGCTTGGAGGTGGGCCGCCGGTTGGAGGAGGGAACTCCTCCCCAACTCGGTTTCCACCTCTCCTCCTCTTTCCAAAAACTGCCGTTTGACTTTTCAAACTAGGATTTGAATAAACCCTTTATTTTGGACAGCGAAGACACTTAGTACATGATGCAATCATTCCAACTTGTAATGACACATTCATGTACCCCTTCCCCCCGGAGTGCCGGACATTCCGGAACCTTCTAGAACATTCCCGATGAAAACACCGGAACCATTCTCCAACTCCGAAACGGGACTTTCCTTGTATGAATCTTATTCTCCAGACCATTCCGGATCTCCTCGTGATATCCCGAATCCCATTCGAGACTCCGAACAACATTCGGTCTCTTTCTCATCATTCCATAACTACTCAAACAACGTCGAATCCTTAAGTGTGTCTCCCTACGGTTCGTGAATTATGCGGACATGATCGAGACACTTCTCCGATCAATAACCAATAGAGGAATCTGGAAATTCATATGGCTCCCACATATTTCTACGATTACTTTGTGATCGAATGAACCACTTACATACGATATCAATTTCCCTTTGTCTCACGATAGTTTACTTATCCGAGGTTATGATCATCGGTATCTCTGCATACCTAGTTCAACCTCGTTACCGATAAGTACTCTTTTCTCGTTCCCGTGATATGTGATCCCTTGTGAGCCAGTCACATGCTTGCAAGCTAATTGGATGACATTTCACTGAGAGGGCCCATAGTATATCTATCCGTCATATGGATGGACAAATCCCACTCTTGATCCATGTGTTTCAACCAATACTTTCCGAACACTCAATGCCACCTTTATAGCCACCCATTTACGGTGTGGTGTTTGATATCATCAAAGCATCCATCCGGTAAAGGTGATATGCATGATCTCATGGTCGAAGGAATTAGATTACTATGTATCAGAAAGCATATAGCAATTGAACTATTAAAATGACTTGATCTTTATGCTACGCTTATCTATAGGAGTATGTCCACCATATCATTCTCCTAACGATATGATGTTGTTGTTAATAACATCTCAATGTTCATGATAGGGAAACCACAATCATTTATTAACCAACAAGCTAGTATTATAAAGAGGCTTTACCAGGGACTCTATTTTAGTTTACAAATCACACAAGTATTAATGTTTCCTTGTTAATACTATTATAGCATGAATGTAAACATTTATCATAAACACAAAGATATAATAATAACTACATTTATTATTGCCTCTAGGGCATATCTCCAACAGTCTCCCACTTGAACTAGAGTCATCTAATCTAGATTACATGGTAATATACTGAACACCCATGGCAGTTTGGTGCTGGTCATGTTTTGCCCTCGGGAGAGGTTTAGTCAACGGATCCGCCATATTCAGATCTGTGTGTACTTTGCAAATCTTTATATCCCCATCTTGGATATGTTCTCGAATAGCGTGAAAACGTAGCTTGATATGCTTCAGCTTCTTGTGTGACCTTGGTTCTTGCGCATTGGCTATGTCGCCCATGTTATCACAGTAGATAGACATTGGGTCCAGCGCACTAGGAACCACACCCAGCTCTGTAATGAACTCTTTCATCCATATCGATTCTTGTGAAGCCTCCGAAGCAGCCATGTATTCCGATTCAGTTGAAGATCTCGCCACAACGCTTTGCTTTGCACTCCTCCAGCTAACTGCTGCACCATTCAAAATAAATACGTATCCAGATTGTGATTTAGAATCATCTGGATCGGTGTTCCAACTAGCATCGGTGTAACCATTAACAACGAGCTGTTCATCACCTCCATAAGAAAGAACCATATCCTTAGTTCTTCTCAAGTACTTAAGGATGTTTTTGACCGCTATCCAATGGTCCACTCCTGGATCACTTTGATATCTGCTAGTTAAACTAACAACATATGCAATGTCGGGTCTAGTACATAGCATGGCATACATTAGAGATCCTATGGCTGAGGCATAGGGAGTCTTACTCATCCTATCTCTATCTTCTGCCGATGTCGGACTTTGAGTTTTACTCAAGGTCGTATTGGGCAACATGGGCAAGAACCCTTTCTTGCTATCTTCCATTCCAAACCTCTTTAGAACTTTGTACAAATATGTACTTTGTGACAATGATATTTGGCGTTTTGATCTATCTCTATAAATCTTTATGCCTAATATGTAAGCTGCTTCGCCAAGATCCTTCATTGAAAAACTATTATTCAAATATTCCTTGACACTATTAAGAAGCTCTACATCATTCCCAATCAACAATATGTCATCTACATATAGTATTAAGAATGCTACAGAGCTCCCACTCACTTTCTTGTAAATACAAGCTTCTCCATAAGTTTGTATCAAACCAAAACTATTGATCACCTTATCAAAACGTTGATTCCAACTTCGGGATGCTTGCTTCAATCCATAGATGGACCGTTGAAGTTTGCATACCTTGTTAGCATCTTTAGGATCGACAAAACCTTTGGGTTGCATCATATACAACTCTTCATCAATGTCTCCATTGAGGAATGCTGTTTTGACATCCATCTGCCATATCTCATAATCATAATATGCAGCGATTGCTAACATAATCCTCACAGACTTTAGCTTCGCTACTGGTGAGAAAGTCTCATCGTAGTCAACTCCTTGAATTTGTCGAAACCCTTTTGCGACAAGTCGAGCTTTATAGACAGTAACATTACCATCAGCATCTATTTTCTTCTTGAAAATCCATTTGTTCTCGACAGCCTTCCGGCCATCCGGTAAGTCCACCAAAGTCCATACTTGGTATTCGTACATGGATCCAATCTCGGATTTCATGGCTTCTTGCCATTTATTGGAATCTGGGCTCATCATCGCTTCCTCATATGTCTCAGGGTCATCGGTGTTGTCCACCAACATGACACTCATAACGGGATCATACCAGTCTAGAGTGGTACGAGTTCTCGTTGACCTGCGAGGCTCTGTAGCAACTTCAACCGAAGTTTCATGATCATCATCATTAGCTTCCTCTCTTATTGGTGCAGGCACCACAGGAACTTCTTCTGGTGCTGCGCTACTCGCAATTTCGAGAGAAGGTTCGACAACCTCGTCAAGTTCTACTTTCCTTCCAGTCACTTCTTTCGAGAGAAATTCCTTCTCTAGAAAGGATCCATTCTTGGCAACGAAGATTTTACCTTCGGATCTATGATAGAAGGTATACCCAATAGTTTCCTTCGGGTATCCTATGAAGACGCATTTTTCCGCTTTGGGTTCAAGCTTGTCCGGGTGTAACTTCTTTACATAGCTTCGCATCCCCAAACTTTAAGGAACGACAATCTAGGTTTCTTCCCAAACCATAATTCATATGGTGTCGTTTCAACGGATTTAGATGGTGCCCTATTTAAAGTGAATGCGGCTGTTTCTAATGCATAACCCCAAAATGATAGCGGTAAGCTGTTTCTAATGCATAACCCCAAAATGATAGCGGTAAATCTGTAAGTGACATCATAGAACGAACCATATCTAAGAGAGTTCGATTACGACGTTCGGACACACCATTACGCTGTGGTGTTCCCGGCGGTGTCAACTGCGAAAGTATTCCGCATTTCTTCAAATGCTCGCCAAACTCGTAACTTAGATATTCACCTCCACGATCAGAACGTAGAAATTTAATCTTCTTGTTACGTTGATTCTCTACCTCACTTTGAAATTCCTTAAACTTCTCGAAAGTTTCGGACTTATGTTTCATGAAATAGATATACCCATATCTACTCAAGTCATCCGTGAAGGTAAGAACATAACGATAACCACCGCGCGATGCTACACTCATTGGACCACACACATCGGTATGTATGATTTCCAATAAGTCCGTAGCTCGCTCCATCATACCAGAAAATGGAGTCTTAGTCATTTTACCCATCAGACATGCTTCGCATCTATCAAGTGATTCGAAATCAAGTGATTTGAGAAGTCCATCGGAATGGAGTCTCTTCATATGCTTCACTCCAATGTGACCAAGACGACAGTGCCACATATAGGTCGAGTTATCGCTCGATTTCAAACGTTTAGCCTCAATGTTATTAATATGTGTATTTCCACTATCGAGATTCAACAAGAATAGACCATCTATCAAAGGTGCATGTGCATAAAACATATTACTCATATAAATCGAACAACCATTATTCTCGGACTTAAACAAGTAACCGTCTCACAATAAACAAGATCCTGATATAATGTTCATGCTCAACGCAGGCACCAAATAACAATTATTTAAGTATAAAACTAATCCCGATGGTAGATGAAGGGGTAGCGTGCCGACCGCGATCACATCAACCTTTGATCCGTTTCCCACGCGCATCGTCACCTCGTTCTTCGCTAGCTTCCGTTTATTCTGCAGTACCTGATTCGAGTTACAAATATGAGCAACCGAACCAGTATAAAATACCCAGGCACTACTACGAGTACTAGTGAGATACACATCAATAACATGTATATCAGATATACCTTTCTTCTTGATGTTGCCGTTCTTCAAATCCGCCAAGTACTTTGGGCAATTCCGCTTCCAGTGACCTTCTCCCTTGCAGTAAAAGCACTCAGTATCAGGCTTAGGTCCAACCTTGGTCTTCTTCGTCGGCGTGGTAACTTTCTTACCACCCTTCTTGAAGTGTCCCTTCTGCTTAGACTTGCCTTTCTTGAATTTGGTGGTCTTATTGACCAACAACACTTGGTGCTCTTTCTTGATCTCCACTTCTGCAGATTTCAACATGGCAAAGAGTTCTGGCAACGTCTTGTTCATGTTTTGCATGTTGTAGTTCATCACAAAGTTCTTGTAACTTGGTGGTAGTGATTGGAGGACACGGTAAATCCCCAAAGCATTAGGAATCACTATACCCAAGCTTTGAAGTTTGTTTGCGTTCCCAGACATCTTAAGCACATGCTCACTGACGGAGCTGCCCTCTTCCATCTTGCAGTTAAAGAACTTTTCAGAAGCCTCATAGCTTTCAATTGCCGCATGAGTCTCAAAAATCAATTTGAGATCCTCGACAATATCATATGGGTCTGAATTCTCAAACCTTTTCTGAAGCTCCGATTCTAAACCATACAAGATAGCACACTGAACTGTGGAGTACTGAGTCTTCCGTGTGAGGTAAACGTTCTTTACTTCATCGGCAGCATCAGCTGCAGGTGGGTCACCCAGCGGTGCATCCAGCACATAAGTCAAATTACCAGCTGTGAGGACAATCCTCAAATTGCGGAACCAATCCGCGAAGTTGCTTCCATTGTTTTTCAACTTTTCTTTCTCTAGGAACGCATTAAAATTGATGGTAGGGGCTGCCATTGATCTACAACATATTTGCAATAGTTTAGACTAAGTTTATGACAAATTGAGTTCAAATTAATAATAAAATTAATCAAGGTGAACTCCCACTCAAAACAATATCCCTCACATTGTTTTAGTGATCACACGAACCAAATCCACCACATCAACACCGATCATCACGAGAGTTGATATAGTTTCAATGGCGAACAATCGACATGTTCATCATATCTACTATATGATTCATGCTTTACCTTTCGGTGATCCGTGTTCCGAGACCATGTCTGTACATTCTAGGCTCGTCAAGATCAAACCTTAGTTTCCGCATGAGCAAATCTGGCTTGCTCACGTTGTATACACTTGCGGAATCTAACACACCCGATCATCACGTGGTGCTTCGAAACAACAAGCTTTAGCAACGGTGCTAACTAAGGGTGAACACTTTATGACTTGAAATTCATGTGCATGAGGGATCATCTTATAATGCTACCGTCGTCTACTAAGCAATACAAGATGCATAAAGGATTAACATCACATGCAATTCATAATATGTGATATGATATGGCCTTTTCTTCTTTGTGCTTCCGATCTCCATCTTCAAGCACGAACATGATCTCCATCATCACCGGCATTGCATCAAGGTCAATGACGCTTCTTCATGGTTGTCGTCCACCGGCTTCAACTATTACAACTACTTTGAATAGACACGCGAGCTTTAACATAAATTAGAGACAACCATATGGCTCCTGCCGGTTGCCAACTTACAATAAGGAACATTTCATACATCAAATATAATCACAATCATGGCCATATCACATCACAGCACACCCCTGCAAAACAAAGTTAGACGCCTCTACTTTCTTTGCATATTTTACGTGGTTTGGGGCTTTCAATAAGTGTCGTTCTAACTTACGAACAGGAACCACAACATTGATACTAGTATTGTTAATCACCCGTTGTAAATTGGATCTTAACTATGCTAGGAGAAACAGGCACCCGCAAAGCCACTTATGCAATACAAGTTGCATGTCAAGCGTGGAGCAAGTCTCATGAACGATGTCATGTAAGGTTAGCCCGGGCCGCTTCATCCCAACATACCGCAAGATGCAAAGTACACAAGAAGCAATCGACAATAAAAGCATCAACGCCCACAATGACCATTGTGTTCTACTCGTGCAACAGATCTACATATAGACACGGCTCTGATACCACTGTAGGGTTTCGTAGCATGGAAAACAAAAATTTTCTATCACATACAAACAAACAAGCCAAGATCTATCTAATAGATTGTAGCAACGAGTCGATGGAATAACTCACCCTCGAAGATTCCAAAGTGTTTAACGAGAGCAGATTCTCGTGGGTGATGTAGTCGTACTCTTCCCGATCTCAAGATCGCGTAGACGATCCTTCCGGCGCTGCGTTCCGGCAGCGCTCCCGCAGTCGGTCACACGTTCGGTACTCGACGAAGACCTTCCTCTCCCTTGTTCCAGCAGGCAGCGGAGGTTGTAGCACTCTCCTCGCGATTCCGGCAGCACAACGGCGTGGTACCGGAAGTAGAGGGGATATCTCGCAGGGCTTCGCCTTAAGCCGGAGCGAGTATGGTGGAGTATGAGAGAGTCCTCGGTGTTCTAGGGTTTAGACACACCAAGGAGGGGACAAGCCGGCTGCTAGGGTTTAGCTAGGCGGCGGCGAGTTGGTGCCCTAGGGGCCGGCGGCGGCTTGGAGGCGGCGGCGGCTTGGGGCTAGGGTTTAGAGGAGTAGGAGTTGTGTGTCTCTAGGAGGGAGCCCTGCCCCTCCTTATATAGGTGGAGGGGCCGGCCGGCCAAGGGGAGGGAGAGGAGTCCCTCCCCAACTCGGCTTGGAGGTGGGCCGCCGGTTGGAGGAGGGAACTCCTCCCCAACTCGGTTTCCACCTCTCCTCCTCTTTCCAAAAACTGCCGTTTGACTTTTCAAACTAGTCGTTTGACTTTTCAAACTAGGATTTGAATAAACCCTTTATTTTGGACAGCGAAGACACTTAGTACATGATGCAATCATTCCAACTTGTAATGACACATTCATGTACCCCTTCCCCCCTGGAGTGCCAGACATTCCGGAACCTTCTAGAACATTCCCGATGAAAACACCGGAACCATTCTCCAACTCCGAAACGGGACTTTCCTTATATGAATCTTATTCTCTGGACCATTCCGGATCTCCTCGTGATATCCCGAATCCCATTCGAGACTCCGAACAACATTCGGTCTCTTTCTCATCATTCCATAACTACTCAAACAACGTCGAATCCTTAAGTGTGTCTCCCTACGGTTCGTGAATTATGCGGACATGATCGAGACACTTCACCGATCAATAACCAATAGAGGAATCTGGAAATTCATATGGCTCCCACATATTTCTACGATTACTTTGCGGTCGAATGAACCACTTATCAATTTCCCTTTGTCTCACGATAGTTTACTTATCCGAGGTTATGATCGTCGGTATCTCTGCATACCTAGTTCAACCTCGTTACCGATAAGTACTCTTTTCTCGTTCCCGTGATATGTGATCCCTTGTGAGCCAGTCACATGCTTGCAAGCTAATTGGATGACATTTCACCGAGAGGGCCCAGAGTATATCTATCCGTCATATGGATGGACAAATCCCACTCTTGATCCATGTGTTTCAACCAATACTTTCCGAACACTCAATGCCACCTTTATAGCCACCCAGTTACGGTGTGGTGTTTGATGTCATCAAAGCATCCATCCGGTAAAGGTGATATGCATGATCTCATGGTCGAAGGAATTAGATTACTATGTATCAGAAAGCATATAGCAATTGAACTATTAAAATGACTTGATCTTTATGCTACGCTTATCTATAGGAGTATGTCCACCATATCATTCTCCTAACGATATGATATTGTTGTTGATAACATCTCAATGTTCATGATAGGGAAACCACAATCATTTATCAACCAACAAGCTAGTGATGTATAGAGGCTTTACTAGGGACTTCAATTTAAGTTTACAAATCACACAAGTATCAATGTTTCCTCGTTAATACTATTATAGCATGAATGTAAACATTTATCATAAACACAAAGATATAATAATAACTACATTTATTATTGCCTCTAGGGCATATCTCCAACAAGATTGAAGATCCTTTAACCCTTGTTCAACCACAAGTTTTTAACTTAGAAATTGGGATGATGAGATCTTTGATAGCTTCCATGTCTTGATGCTCAAATTGTCCATTGCCGGGGACATGGCTAAGTACTTAGATTTTACTCTCTCGAGAGGTGGTGCACTTTCCCCACAAGACTCGACATGCATCGAGACAAGATCTTTCAGAAGCCTTCCCTTAGACTAGAATGGACGCGCTCCAAACCTATCAACCCCTACCACCAACTGTCCATTTGACTAAGTTATTGCAACCTATATGATCCAGGCAGAGCCCATAATGTCATGTGGCTGAACTTGAAGCTTCTCAACATTTGACATCTCAAATCTCTTTGTTCCTATTTATAAAATGAAAATGACATAGTGGGGGACTTCCCCACTGTCTTTGTGTAAAAAAAAATCTCTTTGTTCCTGGGTGGCTTTCCACAAGTGTGATACACAAGGTTCACCAGTCCCCTAGCCCTGTGTAACCACTCAACATAAATCCATTCTCACCATTCCACCCAGGTGTTTCATTCACATAGTTGTTTTTATTAAAAAAACAAGTCATAGACTTAGAAATATTCCATAGCATGAATATAATCCACACTTGTTTTCTACTAGCTAAGCTAAGCATGATAGTAGTAGGAGCCTTAACTTAGGAAATTCTACTAAGGCATCATCTACTAGGATTTCCCATGGCATAGCATACTTAGTAAAATTCCATGCAAGTCCTACTTAGAAATATCACTAATGCATAGTGAAAATAATAGGAAAAAAGTATGAAGCACCACTTGCCTTTTTGGTAGAGAATATAAGTTCACTCCTTGATCTTGCAATAGTCACACTCTTCAAATTTCACTACAATTCAATCAAGCAAGGCACAATTTCAAAACTAACATTAAAACAATTCAACACATAAAATAATAAAAACAAAGCAATGCATGCAAGCATGCAAAAGATTGTTTTATTTGGAAAAGTGGTTTCTATTAGGCTGTAAACATTTTAAAACACCTATTGGTCATTTACAAATGTGGCAAAACCATTTGATATCAAGTTAGTGAAATTGACCACTTTAAATCACTTTTGTCTTGCTAGAAATGATTTAAATCAAAGTAATAATTTCTAGTGTTTGCCAAATATGTTTTTAAACACAAATGTTAGTGTTTATGGTCAAAGTGTTTAATATTAAATCATTTGCCAAAGGTTTCACCTAAAAAATCATTTTTAAGTCAAGCAACATTTTATTTTGCTAGAAATGCCTTTAAACAAAGTAATAATTTTATTAGGGCTAATCAAATACATTTTTAAATCCAAAACTTTGTGTTTAGGATCACAGAGTTTAATTCAACCCATTTTCAAAAGGTTTTACTCAAAAAGCATTTTTAAAACATATTCAACATTTTTATTTAACTAGAAATGCGTTAATTCAAAGGAATAGTTCCTAAGTGTCACAAAATATATTTTTAAATCCAAAAGTTGGTTTCTATGGTCAGTAGGTTCAAACAAACCATTTACCAAAGATTTGACCCTAAAAAAATTTCTAGAATAATTTTTATATTCAAAATATGCCTACACATGTTTCTGCAAATACAACCAATTTTACAGAAGCAATTCATTAAACAAAGTGCATGGTTGGAAAGTAATCTTTTTTTCTGATTCCATTTATATAAAGTTTGAAAATTTTGTACATGTAGATTTAAAATTATGAATTTTTCAAATCTAACCATCTAATAGAAATGTTTCTGTCTATTTATTCAAAATAGTGCCACGTGTCTAAATCTAACTGGCTGATACCGTTTCATGCGGATCGATCAACCACAGCCGTCAGATCTAACTAACTACGCATGGCACAGATGATCTCGTACCCCTTCGATTAAGATTCTATCACGTCACTTGGATCTAAATCCAATGGTTCACAACACTATGACCAAGGACGGGCGGCACTAGCGCGACGACGAGCGGCGAAGCGCTCTGTACGCGGTGGTTTCGGCGAAGCAGGAAGCAAGGGAGAGGATAGAGTAGCTCACAGGGTTCACAGGGGTGCGGAGAAGCTCGACGTGGTCGTAGTAGTCTAAGGGGCGCACAGAGTCGTCGACAATCACTCGCTGGAGTTCACGATGGCGTCAGGTGTGCTCAGTGGTTGATGGGGGCGAGCCTACAAGCCATGAGAAGGTGAACGGCGAGGGTCAGAAGAGTCACAAGACACAGGCGAGCACGATAGCATGATTTAGAGGGCACGCGGTGCATTGAGTATACCGGAATCGTTCGACGGAGTCGCGGCCGTCGTCGGTGGTTCTCAGCTGTAGACGGAGGCGAGTCTCTAGGGCGCTCGCGAGCTAACAGATCACGGCAGTAGGTGCACAAGGTGTTGGCGAGCAACTTTGTGGGAGCCAGGGGGTAGGGGGAGGGTTGATCTCGCCGGAATTGGCGCTGCCGTTCGTCGGTGATAGCGGCGGGGCAAGCAAAATTTAGCGCATCCTGGTGGCTCTCTTGCAGCGGTGTCTGAGGGGAAAGGGAGGAGAGAGGTAGGTGGTTAAATGAGCGTGATCGCAGGGGAATTTAATTCGCAGAATAACTCGTATTGATTCGAATTGAAGCGTAGAGGAAACAGTCAGAGGGGAGGGCGAGTTCATCGCGGGTGGAAACGACGAGATGACGTGGTAGTGGGGTCGCTTCGTCAGTGGGGGTGTGGGTCGAGGCCGCGGTGATAAAAAAACAGGTAGGGAGAGGGGGAGTGCTGAGTGGGCTGTGAGTTGGGCTTGCTGGACTAGCTGGGCTGGGCTGGTTCTGGGCTGGGTTGGTTCCCCTTTTTTTTATTCTGTTTCCTTTTCTTTTTCTGATTTCTTTTTCTGTTTTGAATTTATTCAAATGATTTCAAATACTTGTTTGAATTCAAACTCTTCACAACTTTCAGTAAGTTTTATACTGGTTTATTATTTTATTTTAAGGACCATTTTAGAATAATTATTTTATTCATTTATGGTTTATTATTTTATTTAAAATGGGCACTTATCTTTTATTCAAATAAGATTTTATTTATATTTTCAAACTCTTATTTGAATCTTAATTTTTACCAAACCTTTTTCAGTAGGTTTTATTTAGTGCAAATAATTCACTTGAATTATTGTTTAAAATATTTTAATATGATTTATCTATCATTTAAATTGGGCAATTGTCTTTATTCCAATAAAATCAAATATGGTTTTAATTCCAAAATTTTATTTAAATGATTCTTTTATTCCATTTAAGTTAATTAAATAACCTTTATATTCACCTTGGGAAATTCCACTTTATTAATTTCCCATGATTTAATTAATCATTTATCTAAGGGATTTTGTCTTTATTCAAATGAATAGAATTTGGTTAAGGCCATATTATTTTATTTGAATATTCTTTATTCCTTTATTTTATTTGGATTTGGATTATCTTTATTCCATTTTCTTATGGATTTTATTTAAATTGTCTTCTAAACATTTTCTTTGGGATTTATTATTTAGGTAGATTGCCTTTATTTAAATAAAATTGGATATTGTTCAATCCTTGTGATTTTATTTAAATAATATTTTATTCCTTTTATTATTCCATAAAATTTCATTTCATTTGTTTGGCCAAGATTTAATTTGGCTTTTAAATATTCCTTATTTAATTATTTGTCCCTTTGTCTTATAAAATCCATATCTTTTTATTTATAGATCCAAAATTGGTGATTCCAATTTGTGGAATTTTATTTAATATTTGTTTATATTTTTAAATATCTTTAGGATTATTTTGCTCACAATTTGGTATGGATTTTAGATAGGAGCTTTATTAGCTTTGGAAATTATTTCTTTTTAACTTATTAAATTCATAATTTTTTATCCATGGTTCCAAATTAAGTGAAACCAATTTCTATGGTTTTATAATATTTTTGTTTATCATTCTTGATCACTTATAAATGTTTGTTGACAAATTTTATATGGATCAAATCCATAGCCTTAGGGTGATCTTGGAATTGATTTTCTTCCTTTAGGGTTTTGGTTTAACTTTTCCAAGTGTTTAAATTTTAAGATACATTTATTGATGATTGCATTTCACTTGATTGAAATTTATTGGATTTCATTTTATTCAAATTTTGTTCAGGATGGGTTTTAATGTTTGCAATTGAAATCAAAAAGTTTCTTTTCACCCTAAATTTCAACAATTATCTATTTTGTTTATTTATTTTTCACATTTCAAAATTTGGAAAATTTTGGGATGTGATAACAACATGGCATGAAGGGTAAAAAAATTACAGCGGGGCAATTGACAGGAACTGAGCAAGGCATAAAAATGCAATTACTAGCCAGAAAGATCCTATGAGGTTGATTGGGCAATACAACAATATACATAGACCGTCATCCAACTGCATCTATGACTAGAAGTCCACCTTCAGGTTATCATCCGAACCCCCTCCAGTATTAAGTTGCAAGCAATAGACAACTGATTTAAGCAAAGTGTGTAAGGTAAATAGTCCACATGTTCCATGAACAAGAGACCGTTGTTTTCTCCCTAGTAGCAACAACACATCTACAACCGAAGAGATTTCTGTCACTTCCCTTGGAAACTAGAGGCATGAACCCACTATCAAGCATAAATAACCCCTCTTGGAGTCACTAGCAACTAATTGGCCAAGATAACCACTTGCAACGGAGAGCATGCAAGATCACAAACAACACAGACATGATAGAATCATAAAGATAAAACCATTAATCAAACCAACATAATAATCTCAATATCCATCGGATCCCCGCAAACACAACATGCATGATTACAAATAGATTAGATCTTGATCATGAACGGAGCTCACAAGATCTATACATGAAAGCACAAAGGAGGATATACAACCATCTAGCTACTACATGGACCCATAGTCCAAGGTGGAAATACTCACGAATCATACCGCAGAGAAGGCCTCCGGGATGATATCCCCTCCGGTAGGGTGCTGGGAAGAGCTTTAGATCCCCCGATCTAGGGACGATGGTGGCGGAGGCTATAGACGGTTTCGTGGATTTCTGATCGGGTACTCAGGGTTTCTGCATCATGGGCTTCTTATAGGCGATGGGGCGAGACCTGGAGGCGGCCAGGGCCACCAAACAGAAAGTAATTGACCCCTCCGTCTCTCCTCTAGACTTCTTGTTCCCCACGGAAAGTAATTGACTTTGTCCTTCGTCCCGTCCAATTCCGAGAATATTTCTTTACTAACTTTTCTGAAACCAAAAACAACAGAAAACAGGCAACTGGCACTGTGGCAACTTGTTAATAGGTTAGTACTAGAAAACATGTAAAAAGCACCTCAAAGTGTGGACAAGTCAAGCAAAGTAGATACTAAACAAGCATGGAACATCAAAAATTATAGATACGTTTCCAACGTATCAAGTTCCAGCGCCAGGTTTGGTCCAGCTGGTTCCCCCGCCGAATGAACCTGCATCCTGCTGAAACCCCTTATAGAACACATAACCGACGTTTGTCAAACCATCCGGCCACCGCCAACAATTCCATCCCCAGAATCGGTCTCGTCGAACTTATTGGCGAAATCACCTATTTGCGCATATAATTGGGTTTCATGCCCTAGAATATTCCTTCCACCTACCGCTTCGCCCTTAGTACTATAAATAGCCCCTTGTGGCTCAGATCTAGGTAGAGAAAATGAGATGAATAGAGTTGATAGTCTTGGAATGTGTCACATCCCAAGATTTTCCAAATCTTGTTATGTGAAAAATAAATGAATAAAATAAAACTTTGTTGATTTTCAGGGTGAGAAGAAACTTTTTGATTCCAATTGGAAACCTTCAAACCTTTTTGATCAAACAAATCCTAAAGGGATTTGAAAAGTTAAACAATTAATAAAGAAAATATTTTGAATATTTGGAATTACTATTTTTGGGTCTTTTAATAAAAGATTTGGTTTTCAAAAGAAAAGGTAGATTTATAAATAAGGATTATTTTATAGAGCCAAATTAAACCTTGGCCAATCTTTTGAAATAAAATGTTTTGCTTTGATTAAAAGAGTAAAGGTTTATTTAAACAAAATAATGAGGATTTATTAATATCCAAATTTATTAAAAAATAAAGGTTTTACCATTTTAATTAAACATCAAAAACTTGTTAAATTATTTTAAACAAGTTTTCCAAGTATTTTATATTTTCAAATAAAACCTACTGATTTGGTTTTGATAATATTTAGATTTCAAATGGAGTTTTTACATAAATAAATCAAAACCTATTTTGAATTAATAAATAAAGTCTATTTTATTTAATTATTAAATAGATCCTAAAAAGAATAAAAATATTATTTTATTTTTGGACTTGTTTTGTGTTGTTAAATAGAACTAACACAATACAAAGTTTGGTGAATGTTTTGTTTTGATTTGTTGATTGATTGGTTTGATTGAATTTCAAAACAGAAAATCAAAAGAGAAAAAGAAAAAGATTCAGAACAGAAAAAAAATAGAGCAAAGGCGACCCAGCCCAGCTAAGCCCATCCCAGCCCAGCAGCCCACCTCTCTCCCCAGCGAATCGTTCATTTCTCACTCAGGAACTTAACCGCACAGAGGATGACAACTGGACCCCACTCCCCTTTCCCCTCTATCGCTGACAAGACGACCCCACGACCACGTCAGCTTCTTCCCCACACGACCTGTTCTTCCTCCCGTTATTGCCGATTGATTCGCGTCGTCAATTCGCTTTAATGCCGCGTGATCAACGCCCCCTGACCACACTCGCTTAAACGCCCGTTTCTCCTCTTCCATTCCCCCCAAACACCACGCCTCGAGAGCCACCAGGCTGTCTCCAATCTCTTCTGCACCGCCGCCGTCTCCGACGAGGTTCTTGGCCAATTCCGGCAGCACCGCATCGCCCCTTGCCTCCCTGACCAAGCTCACACACTCCCCAGACCCTGGCGCACCTTCCAGTGGCCTCAACTCGGCCGCGCTCACCCCAGAGCGTCGGCAAGAACAACCACTGCCCGCTGCTGTCGTCTGCACCGACTCCGGCGAGTTACTGACGCCAACCCCGAGCTCCCCTTGTGCTCTGGTGAGTACCCCTGCAACCACAGAGACCGTGCGCATCCTCCTGATACTTTTCTTCGCTTGCCTGCATCCCAGGTGCTCGCCCTCGACCACGACCGTGCGCAACCGACGCCAGCAAGAACTCCGGTGAGCAATAGCCGTGAACTCCGTGCGCCCCTTGACTCCTCGAGAACACCTTGAGCTTCCCCAGGCTTCTGCGAACGCGGTGAGCATATTCCCATCCTCTCTCGCTTCCTGCTTCGCCAGCACCGCCACCATCTGACCGCTCCGCCGCTCGCCGCCGCGCCAGCGCCGCTGCTTAGTGGTCGAACGCATAGCAATCGTAGGATCTTAATCGTAGCGCTGCGATAGAACATGAACGAAAGGGTAACTTTTGATCGGCACCGTGCGTAGCCACTTAGATCTGACGGTCCAGGAAGATTGATCCGTGCGAACCGTTACCGACGAATAGGAAAGCGCCGCGTGGCACTAGTTTGGTTTAAACAGAATTTTGAATCTGATTAGAATGTGATTTTGAAAAATCCATAACTTTAGTTCCACATGTCCAAATTTTGCAAACTTTATATCAATGAAATCAGTGGAACAAGCCCTAGCCAACCATGCCATTTGTTTATTAAAAAGCTTCTGGTAAAATGTTTGTTTTTGCAGAAACATTTGTATGCTTGTTTAGGTTATAAAAATTATTCCAAAATGATTTTGAGGATAAACTCTTTTGCAAATGGTGTGTTTTGAACCTACTGACCATAGGAAACACTTTGTGGTTTCAAAAATATATTTGGTGATGCAAAAGAATGAGTCTTGGATTTAAAACCAATTCTAGTCAAATAAAAATATGGATTATTTATTAAAAATGGTTTTGGAAGAAAACCTTTGGGAAATGTTTTGTTTCAAACTCTCTGACTCTAAACACAAGGTTTTTTGGTTTGAAAACATATTTTGTGAACCCTATAGATTAATACCTTAGTAAAAATATTTCTACACCACATAAAATGATACTTTGTTTTGAAAATGGTTTAGGAAGTGAAATCCCTTGCAAATGACTTTTTCCACTTTATAAAATGACCATTAGGTGTTTTAAAATGTTTATGTCCCATTAGGAACCACTTTTTCAAATAAAACAATCCTTGGCATGCCTGCATGCATTATCTTGGTTCTATGATTTTATGTGATGTTTTGCTTGATTGGTAGATTGAAATATTGTTTGCTTGATTGAATTGTAGTGACTTGAAGTGTGTGAACATTGCAAAGATCAAGGGGTGAACTTATACCCTCTACCAAAAAGGCAAGTGATGCTTCATACTTTTGTCCCATTACTTTCACTATGCATTAGTGATTTTTCTAAGTAAAACTTGCATGGAATTTTTGCTAAGTATAAACCATGCTATGGGAAATCCTAGTAGATGAAACCTTAGTAGAAAATTTCCTAAGTTAACATTCCTACTACTATCAAGCTTAGCTTAGCTAATAGAAAACAAGGGTGGAATATACATTCATACTATGGAAAAATTTCTAAGTCTGAGGACTTGTGTTTTGTTTAATAAAACAACTAAGTTAATGAATCACCTGGGTGGAATGGTAATTGCTTGGTGGTTTTTGGTTGAGTGGTTACACAAGGCCCATGGCTATGGTTTACCTTGTGTATCTCACTTGTGGATGGACACCCAGGAACAAAGAGATTTGAGATGTCAAATGTTGAGAAGCTTCAAGTGCAACCACTTGGCATTATGGGCTCTGCCTGGATCATATAGGTTGCAAGAACTTAGCCATATGGACAGTTGGTGGTAGGGTTTGATAGGTTGGAGCGCGTCCATTTTGGTCTAAGGGAAGGCTTCTGAAAGATCTTGTCTTGGTGAAACCAAGTCTTGTGGGGAAAGTGCACCACCTCTGCAGAGTGTAAAATCTAAGTACTTAGCCATGTCCCTGGTAAAGGACAATTTGAGCATCAAGACATGGAAGCAATCAAGAATCTCATCATCCAAATTTCTAAGTTAAAAACTTGTGGTTGAACAAGGGTTAAAGGATCTTCAATCTTTGATTGGGAGATGCCTTGGGAAAGATTATTTTGTCAAGCAAAAACTTAGTGATTTGAAATGATAAGGAAAAATCTATTTTGAGCAAAGCAAGCCTAAGCTCCACTTAGCCAAAAGCATATAGATGATAGACTCCACTATATTACCATAGTATCACTTGCCAATACAATTCAAATGTATTGACCCTTGTGGCTGTAACTTGTTATGTTGCAGGTTTGTTTGATTTAGTGAAGTGTGTTGATTAGGATTACAAAGTCTACAACCAACATGTCTGCCCGTGGCACTTTGAAGATGAAGGACCCCATGCTTATAGATATTCTGCTGCAATGTAATGTAATAGCCAAATGAGCTATGTAAGATGTAATAAAATTATGTTATTCCTGGTTATAACATTGTATTATGACCTTTGTTTCTTGATATTACATCTTAACTGTGGATGCTAGCTATTGATCCAGGGACTAGCATTGTAAACACAGGGGACTCTACCTTATTAAAGGTTGGGAACCTTACAGAATGTGCCAAACCCTAGATGGGAACCCCCTCTCTAGATTGAATCTATGAGTTGTATCAAGGCCCTCTTCTAGTTATTGACCTCTCCCATGTATGGATTCTAGTAGCCTCTAGGTTTCTCCCATGAAGGATTTTACTTGGAGATACTCTCTCCCTATGTATGATTCTATCAAGAGCTGTCCAATCTCTCGCAAGGGATTCTACCTTTGGTTTCTCCCTTTGTGATTCTATTGGGTTGGTGGTTCAGGCAAACGAGAGAAAACCGATTTGGGTGTGGTGTTCGTTTGTATTTTTGATTCCCATCGTGTGTTCATCATGTTCTTTGCTCTCCTCCCCAAATCCCTCGAATATATCAAGACCGAGCCACAAAAGTGGTTATTAGCCACATCATATGGTATTAGAGCCTTTAGTTGCCATGGATTCGATTTTGTGTTGAGTTTCTAGCCACCAATTTTGTTTGTCTTTCCTAAATTCGAAAATTTCCACCAAAAATAGCCATATTCGTTATTTGGATTGATCTGGAATTTAATGAGAGTTTTGGTAGATTTTGATCCATAGATTCACTGACAAAATTGTTGATCTACCTTCCTTTGAGTTCCCTTGGCTTGTTCCATCACTTACCCCTAATATTTAGAGTTTTTCATGAAGTTTCTCCGCAGAAATCGCGAAATTCGAGTTCATGAACTCATTTCGGCAGCAGGTCCGGCCAGCTAGAATTCTTGCCAATCGTTTTGGCTCCAGCTCCGGCTGAGCCAAGCCTATGGCCAAAATTGCTTATAATATGCTAGTTCGGCCCCAGCCAGAATTTCCGTCCCCAAGCCCGGCCATGCCAACTTGCGAGCCAATTACATCGTTTTAAACATAACTTTTGCATTTAAACTCGGATTTTGGTGTTCTTTAGCTCATTTCGAAGAGAACAAGGAGCTCTACATCATAATCTATGTTGTTCATGCTACCTACTCCAACAAAAATCCATGATCAAGGGTGAAGATCATCAATGAAAGGTAACAATTCTGTGACTTCTCCCCACTTGCATTCCTTTATGAGCCACACCATCTTTGCGATACAACAAGAACCTATTGAGACTAGTTCCTCCTATGATTGATTGGGATTGGCACATTTAATACCTTGTAGATTTCCAGGCAAAAGTAGTATGCACTATCTCATCTAGTTGATCTTGTATAGTCTTTTATTAGCAGAAAGAGTTTGACAAGTGAAAAAGAAAAGAAAGATAGAATAAAAAATACAAAAAAGAAAGAAAGATACATGTGCCATATAGAATAGGAAGCGCAAGATCGATGACAAACTTATATATGGTACTTATTGTGCAAATCTTGTAGCCCTCCATTTTTTGTGGAATTGAACTAGCGTCTCTCCTTGTACTTGTGCGGCATGAGATGATAGTCTTCTCTAGGTTTTCATTTGGTTCTTAGCTCAATTTTTTCTGTCCCACAAGTCCCATTTATCCCACTGTGTGTTTCCTTGATCTAAATTCCAATCTTATGGATTGACTTGTTTGCTTTGTGATCATTGTGGTTGTTTACTTGCCCTTATGAATCTTGGTTTCTGGTTGGTCCAATTTGCATGCCACTTTCCATACCTAAGATCCTCATAAGCTGTGTGTGTGTTTGATGTTTCTTGTGTTCATTGATATAATGACACTTATCTGTTTTATTTGGTTTGCTCTCGGTCCATACCGCTGATACAATACTATCTACAAGATGAGCTAAGGTGTAGCATCCTTGAATCCAATTTCCACTATATCGCACT
Organism: Avena sativa; assembly: GCA_916181665.1. NCBI lineage: Eukaryota > Viridiplantae > Streptophyta > Magnoliopsida > Poales > Poaceae > Avena > Avena sativa. Next base: position 144,121,227 of record OV702283.1, on the reverse strand, counting down.
TGGTCTTGTGAACAACATGTATAGGGACTCCGTAACCGATGATGAATACTATGAGGAATCCATGATGTGCCACGACAACAATGAATCCACAAGCATCGATAACATGAAAGAGCACTACACTGACATAGGCTCCGCATGCTTGGAGGACTTTGAGTACTACACTAGCAATAACTCCCAAAACATGGAGCACCATTAGGACTTCAAATTCTCAAGCATGGAGGAAACGGAACAATTCATCGACTATGATGGTGACTCCCTCATGAACTACGATGACTTCGTCCACCACATGGAGACCGATCACTACTATAGCTTGCAAGCGGAGGTGTGTCTCCAAGAGGCCAACAACAACAAGCTCTTCAAGTTGCATCCATCCAATGGAACTACATACTTTGAGGGTTGTCCATCAAGATCAAGAAGTCACCAAAGCCCAACAAGCTCCAATACACATGAGCCCCAATAAGCTCACCTTGTGCCAAGACAAGAGCGTCGCTGTTGGGGATATGCTTTCAAGGTATACCCACAGGACTCGCTGACCAGAGTGGCCCACTAACGGGTTAGAGCTTTGCTTCATGGGCGGTCCAGTCAGGTACGGAGGACAAAGTCAATTCCGGATACGACAAGGCCTAGAAGACTTACCGACTTAGGCCTATAGTATTACATGTAGTCCAAGATATATCTAGTACCGACTCTATAACATAGTCGGATAGGTCTCTTCCTGTAACTAGGTATTGGCGCCTTTAGAAGCCGTACCTGAAGGAGCCTTTAGGGCAACAACCACAACCAACTCGCATAGGCGAACCTCTCTTGTAATCCGCTATAACATTCGCCTCTCCCTGATATATTACTGGGTTGCTAGCAGGAGTAGGATCCGATCACCATCGTCGGATCTGAACCTGGGTAAATTTGTACTCACCTCTCCCAGAACACTGTACGGCTCACACCCCATCTTATAAATGCCTTCAACACCCCCTTATGGCATACTTGTCATCAATCCGATGATAGTTGGTGCCCATCGCAGGGCAGGTGACATTTGGACCTTCGTTTCAGGCGGAATCTATGCATGCGGTAATCGGCAAAACAAACGCCATCGGCCGCGTTCTCTATGCCAGCGACGTCCCTCTCATTCTTCTTGACAAGACTTGGATTCCGGCTAAGGAGCCCATGACGACCTACACCATCATGCCAATCGGCGAGATCGATATCTATCTCAGTTTTGCTAAACCCGCCCAACCCACCCTCGTAGTGGTGAACACGACAGAAGAAAAATCCGGATCTAATTTGTCTCAGAGGCAGAACAGTTCAAGATCCCGGAAAACCCTGAACCCACCCAACCACCCAGCCCGATCTTGTAGTGGAAGAAGTGGTGGAGGAAAAAACCGGATCTAATCTCCCTATTAAGGTCGGATACACGGATGAGAAATACTTTCGCTCTGGATCTGGTTTTACCGATGCTGGAGCAGGAAAATCGCTACCGAGGCACAAGTTTAATCATATGATGAAGCGCCCTTACGTCGATTTCTAAGTAATCTCTGAGATCATCTAGAGTTTCGAGGAAGCTGAAGCTGAGACTCATCTATACCATTAACTCAAATCAATCAAGTGAAGAAGCACTAATTTGTGAGACATGTTGGCTCTGGATCCGACTCTTTCGATGCTGGAGCCAAAAACGAATCATTCCTCGACACAATCGGAGAAAATACCGATATACCTGGTTCCCCTCATGAATCAATGACGTGGGAAGAGCTCCAAGAGTTCGAGAAAGATATGGAGACATATGGTGAAGAATACACCTCCAAAGCAAGGTGAAAAGGAGATGCCTCCAATTCCGTATGATAACATGGATGAAGACTACACCTCGCAAGATGATATGGACACTAGAGATTCCTCTGAGGTCTGTAGTCCGAGCAAACCTTGGTTGAAAGTACCGATGGAAGCTTATCTCCGAGTACTGGACCTAATGCAGCCTGTCCTACGGACACCCCTGAATCTACACCACCAAGTACGCCAAGTGGACCAATGACTCGCGCCCGATCAAAACTCCTACAAGCTAAGGTTATCTCGCTCCTTTCCTCGTGTGACTTTGATACACCTTTGGATGGCTTGCTACTTCATGCAACTACGCTATGCATCCTCATCTATGAAGCCCCAATGCATCACCAAGCCTCCATGAAAGAAGTACAAGAAGCAGGACAAGGAGAAATAGTTACTGAAGCTCAACACACGAGAATCTACGGTGTGGCAGACCAGAGTCTCCGGACCGACATACCGGAATCTTCGGTTGGCCTCCGGACCCGCCCCAGGGACGAGGCCTAGGACAGTCTGTGACACCCTCCGGAGACGGACAGGAGATAGATCGGAATCTCCGGTCTGGACCAGAGTCTTCGGCCCGCCCCACCAGAGTCTCCGGCCTATGCGTCATCAGGCATGTAAAGGCCATTTGGGCCTGGCCCATGTAACCCCAGATTTGCACCAACTTCCAGTTTTATCCCTAAACTACCCCTGTTTAAGTGGCTGGCCTATAAATATCCCCACCCCTCTATTGTAAACCCTATACTTGGATAATTGTAATAGAAGAAACACTAGAGGATCTATCTATTGCTAGTCACATGCTCCTTGACAAGGAGCACCAATTATCCCCCAACTTCTTGGATTTTGCCTAGTGCATTCAAGTTGTACAAGTCCTTGGCGTCGGTGTCTCGTCTCCAAGTAGTCAAGATCTCATCAAGCCTCTCACCCCCATTGTTGGTAGTGGGCGAGTGTCTTGCCCGTCATCAATCCTAGCCAGACCCTTTGCCACCAGCGTGAGCTATTGGTTTGTATCAGGTATTCGTGTGTTTGCGTGTGTTCATCGAGTTCTTCGCGTGTGAGTCCTTGGATTTCGTCCCCCCTCCTCCCTCGCCTCCATCTCGATTTCCATAGGAATTCGTGAAAGATCGGGCAACCCTAAGGGGTCACCCCTAACATATTGGTATCATGAGAAAGGTTGATCACGAATTCCCCCAAATTTTTTTCTCTTATCCACCATAAATTCAAAAGTTCCCCAATTTACCTTTGGATGATCTCTCGTTTTGGAGTGTTATTTGTGGTTTTGATCTGACCAAATCTTGTCTAAGGTGTTGGTCCAGCTTTTGCCTGTGTATCCTAGCCCATTTTGGCCAATTGTTCGTGGATTTGAGGACCCAAGGCATGGATTTCCACTCATGAACACGAGCAGTTCGAGCTGTCCCTCACAACGGAGTTTTCCGTCTGCAGACACCGGAGTCTCCAGCCCACACTAGAGTTTCTAGCCTACCGCACCGGAAACTCCGGCCCTGACGCCTATTTTGACTTTTGCCTCTTATTTCACATTGGCTAATCTTCCTCTTTTTGTTTGTGTTCCGTGTGCGTGTCGTCAACTAACAGAAGCTTCTACATATCCTCCGTGCTCCTCAACACCACGACACCCGAACATCAACCCACACCACCGACCGCAAGTTCATCATCAACAATGAAGGTATAACTTGTGTCACCTTGTTAACCCCTATCTTCCTTTGTATGTACCTATACCACGAGAGTGGCTCATCTTGTGTTTGCTTGAGCATTATGCATGTTTTATTGGATAGTGAGAGTGCAAAAAGAAATAGCAAGAGTGACTTGGTAGCATCAAGGGAGAGCAAAGAAAAGTAGAAAAGAAAGAAAAAAATACAAAAGGAAAAGAAAAATAGTCCCCATAGCAAAAGAGGGTCTCAAGCTTGTAAGCAAGAGAGAAAGAAGAGCGCCCAAGGCAATTGCACAAATCCATTGCTCATTTTTTCCTCTTTGCAAACGATCCACTGCCTCTTCTTGCATTGGCACCACAACCGAGCTTAGTCTTCGTTAGGAAATTTTGTGCTCATTTTCATAGCCATGTCAATCCCATTTTTCTCCACGTGTGTGTATAGTCATAGGTTCCCGTCACCCCTTTTGAGTTGTTGACATTTACCTTTACTTGAGTTTTCTTGGATTTTACCCACTTTTAACTATCCTTTTCATTTGGTTGGTTCTTTGGCTTTCCACCATTCCAACCTTCCACCAAAATATTTTGAGAGTTTAGTTCTTCCTTTAGTGTGAGTTTCTTTGCGATTTCACTTTGCAAGCTTTTAGTCTCACGTGTGCCAACTAGTTTGATACAATCCCCAAGGTGAGGTAGAAGGCTAACCTCCACCACATATTACTCTCCGTATACAATCCTTGTTGGTTTTGCATCATGGATATAAATGGGGAGACGAACCAACCACCCCCACCTCAAGAGGATGAAGACCAATACATAATAAGGGAAAATCATTGGAAGATTCGAGGAGAATTCAACTACCATCGCGACATCCTTGAGAAGCGCCAAGATGAACAATTTAGCGAAAACCAAATGGAGTTCAAGAGCATCGACAACCGCTTCGAGGAGATACGAGGAAAAATCCATGCGATGCAATACAACATCGGACATCAAAATGAAGCTCTTCAAAATGCCGTCACCTCAAATGATGACAAGCTCCAACACCTCGTTGATGGTTTGGCAAGGCAGCGTTCTCACGGTTCAAGCTCTTCAAAGCACTCCTCGAGTGAGTCAAGCTCTTCGCACCATCGGGCTCCAAGGCGCAATGAAGGATCCATAATCCATTCCATGAGCTATTCGCAAGAGGTACCCCCTCCTCGGCATGCCACAATGTCAAGCTATGATGGTGACCTATCCGCAAGACCTCTAAGACGAGAAGCAACATCACCATGCAAGAACACAAGCCTTCTTACGCACCTCGAAGTAAACATGTTGGGTCTTGATGACATCAAATATTTGTATGCTTTCGACCCGTTCTTTGGACCAATTTTTTTCATAATGTTCAATAGACAAAGGGGTTGATGATTTCTATTTGCACAAGGGATTTATATTCAAACAAAACAAGATTTTCATTCTGAAGTCGTCTCTCCAAATTTGCTTCTTCAAGAGTCCCATGGTGGAGGCCTTATAGGTCAATTTGGCCGTGACAAGACATATGACATGCTCTCCACTCACTACTATTGTCCCAAGATGAAGCGCTACATGGAACGCCACATCCAAAGATGCACTACATGTGTCCAAGCTAATTATAAGTCTAACCCATTTGGTCTTTATATGCCATTGCCTATTCCTCATGCACCTTGGTCGGACATTAGCATGGACTTTGTGTTAGGATTGTCTAGCTCTAAGCATGGTCATGATTCTATATATGTCGTAGTGGATCATTTTTCCAAAATGGCACATTTCATTCCTTGCCATAAGACCGATGATGCTTCACATATCATAAATCTATTTATCAGGGAAATAATTCGTCTTCACAGTGTGCCATGAACAATCGTCTCTGACCATGATTTCAAATTCATGAGCTACTTTTGGAACACACTCATGGCCAAGCTCGACATCAAGCTACTCTTCTCGTCCACCTCGCATCCTCAAACAGATGGCCAAACCAAGGTCATCAACCGAAGCCTCGGAACACTCCTGCGCGTGCTGATAAAGAAGAATCTTAAAGATTGAGAGGAATGCATCCCCCAACCCGAGTTCGGCTACAATTGCTCCAAGCACTCCACCACCATGAAGAGCACATTCATGATTGTCTATAGATTCGAGCCCCTTACCGCGCTCTACATCCTACTTCTTCCGCTCCATGAGCGCACCAACATGGACATCGACAAGTGTGCCCAAGCAATGAAGAAACTACATGAAGACACAAGAGCTACGATCGAGCAACAAGTGCTTCACCAAGCGTCAAGGCTAAACAAGACCAAGAAAGAGATGATCTTCGAAGAAGGTGATCTTGTGGACACACTTGAGTAAAGACCGCTTCCCCAAAGATCGCGACTCCAATCTCAAGCCAAGGGGAGATGGTCCATTCAAGGTCCTCAAAAGAGTCAACAACAATGCGTACGTCATCAACATACCAACCTCCAAGTATCTTGTGAGAAATACGTTCAACGTCAAGGACCTTTCAGCCTACCATGGAGATGATTAATATGATAACCATGATGAGTCGAGGACGACTCTTTTCCAAGGGGGGTGCTGATGCAGCCCGTCCTACGGACGCCCCTACATCTACAACACCAAGTCCCCCAAGCAGACCAATGACTCGCGCCTGAGCCAAACTCCTACAAGCTAAGGCTAACTCGCTCCTTTCGTCGTGTGAATTTGATACACCTTTGGATGGCTTGCTACTTCATGCAACTACGCTATGCATCCTCATCTATGAATCCCTAATGCATCACCAAGACCCCATGAAAGAAGTACAAGGAGTAGGATAAGGAGAAGCAGCTGCTGAAGCTCAACACACCAGAATCTCCGGTCTGGAGGACCGGAGTCTCTGAACCGACATACCGGAATCTCCGGCTAGCCTCCGGACCTGCCCCTGGGCCGAGGCCTGGGACAGTCTGTGACCCCCTCCAGATACGTACCGAAGATAGATCATAGTCTCTGTTTGGGCTGGAGTCTCTGTCCTACGCGTCAGTAGGCATGTAAAGGCCTTTTGGGCCTAGCCCATGTAACCCTCAGATTCGCACCAACTTTTAGTTTTATCCCTAAACTACCCCTATTTAAGTGGCTGGCCTATAAATAGCCCCACCCCTCTATTGTAAACCCTATACTTGGGTAATTGTAGTTAGAAGAAACCCTAGAGGATCTACATATTGCTAGTCTCATGCTCCTTGACAAGGAGCACCAATTATCCCCCAATCTCTTGGATTTTTCCTAGTGTGTTCAAGTTGTACAAGTCCTTAGAGTAGGTGTCTCATCTCCAATTAGTCTCATCAAGCCTCTCACTCCCGATGTTGGTAGTGGGAGGGTGTCTTCCCCGTCACCGATCCTAGGTATTGTGTAAGACCGATTGCCGCCAGCATGAGCTATTGGTTTATATAGGGTCTTCATGTGTTTGCGCGTGTTCACCGAGTTCTTCGCGTGTGAGTCCTTGGATTTCATCCTCCCCTCCCCCTCTCCTCCATCTCGATTTCCATAGGAATTCTTTAAAGATCGGGCAACCCTAAGGGGTCACCCCTAACGTATTGGTATCAAGAGCAAAGTTGCTCACAAATTTCCCCACAAATTTTTCTATTATCCACCATAAATTCAAAAATTCCCCAAAAAAGAGCCCCAATTTTCCTTTGGACCAATCTCTCATTTTGGAGTGTTATTTGTGGTTTTGATCTGACCAAATCTTGTCTAAGGTGTTGGTCCAGGTTTTGCCTGTGTTTCCCAGCCCAATTTTGGCTAATTGTTCATGGATTTGAGGACCCAAGGCATGGATTTCCGCTCAAGAACACGAGCAGTTTGAGCTGTCCCTCACACCGGAGTTTCTGGTCTACAGACACCGAAGTTTCCGGCCTACCACACCGAAATATCCGGCCCTGACGCTTATTTTGACCTTTGCCTCTTATTTCACATTGGATAATCTTCCTCTTCTTGTATGTGTTCTGTGTGCGTGTCATCAACTAACATCATCCGTGCTCCTCAACACCACAACACCCGAACATCATGCCTCACCACTGACCGCAAGTTCATCATCAACAACGAAGGTATAACTTGTGTCACCTTGTTAAACCCTATCTTCCTTTGGGTGTACCTATCCCACGAGTGTGGATCATCTTGTGTTTGCTTGAGCATTGTGCATTTGTCCTTGTATAGTGAGAGTGCAAAAGCAATAGCAAGAGTGACTTGGTAGCATCAAGGGAGAGCAAAAAAACAAAAGAAAAAATAAATAAAAAGATACAAAATGAAAATAAAAATAGGCTCCCATAGCAAAAGAGGGTCTCGAGCTTGTAAGCAAGAGAGAAAGAAGAGTGCCCAAGGCAAGTGCACAAATCCATTGCTCATTTTTCCTCTTTGCAAACAAGACACTGTCTCTTCTTGCATTGGCACGACAACCAAGTTTGGTATTTGTTAGGACATTTTGTGCTCATTTTTATAGTCGTGTCAATCCTATTTTTCTCCACGTGTGTGCATAGTCGTAGGTTCCCATCACCCCTTTTGAGTTTTTGACCTTTACCTTGACTTGAGTTTTCTTGGATTTTACCCACTTTTGACTATCCTTTTTGTTTGGTTGGTTCTTTGGCTTTCCACCATCCCAAACTTCAACCAAAAGATTTTGAGAGTTTAGTTCTTCCTTTAGTGTGAGTTTCTTTGCGATTTCACTTTGCAAGATTTTAGTCTCACGTGTGGTAACTAGTTTGATACAATCCCCAATGTGAGGTAGAAGGCTAACCCCCACCATATATTACTCTCCATATACATTCCTTGTTGGTTTTTCATCATGGAAATAAACGGGGAGATGAACCAACCACATCCACATCAAGAGGATGAAGACCAATACATGACAAGGGCAGACCATTGGAAGATTCGAGGATAATTCAACTACCATTGCGATGCCCTTGAGAAGCGCCAAGATGAACAATTTAGCAAAACCCAAATGGAGTTCAAGAACATCGACAAACGCTTCGAGGAGATCCGATGACAAATTCATGTGATGCAATACAACATCAGACATCAAAATGAAGCTCTTCAACGTGCCGTCGCCGCAAATGACGACAAGCTCCAACACCTCGTTGATGGTTTGGCAAGGCAACATTCTCACTCTTCAAGCTCTTCAAAGCACTCGTCGAGTCAAGCTTTTCGCACCATTAGGCTCCAAGGCGCAACGTAGGATCCATAATACATTCCATGAGATCTTCGCAAGCGGTACCCTCTCCTTGGCATGAAACAATGTCAAGATATGATGGTGACCTATCCGCAAGACCTCCAAGACAAAAAGCGCAACATCACCATGCAAGAACACAAGCCTTCTTACGCACCTCGAAGTAAACATGTTGGGTCTTGATGACATCAAATCTTTGTATGCTTCCGACCCATTCTTTGGACCAATTTTTTGCAAAATGTTCAATAGACAAAGGGGTTGATGATTTCTATTTGCATAAGGTATTTCTATTCAAACAAAATAAGCTTTGCATTCCGAAGTCGTCTCTCCAAATTTTGCTTCTTCAAGAGTCCCATGGTGGAGGCCTTATGGGTCACTTTGGCCGTGACAAGACATATGACATGCTCTCCACTCACTACTATTGGCTCAAGATGAAGCACTACATGGAGCGCTACATCCAACGATGCACTACATGTATCCAAGGTAAGTATAAGTCTAACCCATTTGGTCTTTATATGCCATTGCCTATTCCTCATGCACCTTGGTCGGACATTAGCATGGCCTTTGTGTTAGGATTTCCTAGATCTAAGCATGGTCATGATTCTATATTTGTCATAGTGGATCATTTTTCCAAAATGGCACATTTCATTCCTTGCCATAAGACCGATGATGCTTCACATATCGCAAACTATTTTTCAGGGACATAATTCGTCTTCATGGTGTGCCACGAACAATTGTCTCTGACCGTTATGTCAAATTAAGGAGATACTTTTGGAACACACTCATGTCCAAGCTCGGAATCAAGTTACTCTTCTCATCCGCCTCGCATCCTCAAACCGATGGACAAACCGAGGTCATCAACCAAAGCCTCGGAACACTCCTCTGCGTGTTGATAAAGAAGAATCTTAAAGATTGGGAGGAATGCATTCCCCACCCCGAGTTCGGCTACAATCGCTCCAAGTACTCCACCACCATGAAGAGCCCATTCATGATCATCTATGGATTTGAGCCCCTTACCACGCTCGACATCCTACCTCTCCGGCTCCACGAGTGCACCAACATGGCATCGACAAGCCTGCCCAAGGAATGAAGAAACTACATGAAGACACAAGATCTACCATTGAGCAACAAGTTCTTTGCCAAGCGTCAAGGCTAAACAAGACCAAGAGAGAGATGATCTTCAAAGAAGGTGATCTTGTATGGACACACTTGAGTAAACACAGCTTCCCCAACGATCGCGACTTCAAGCCCATGCCAAGGGGAGATGGTCCATTCAAGGTCCTCAAAAGAATCAACAACAATGCATACGTCATCAACATACCAACCTCCAAGTACCTTGTGAGAAATACATTCAATGTCAAGGACCTTTCACCCTACCATGGATATGATCAAGATCATAACCATGATGAGTCGAGGATAACTCTTTTCCAAGGGGGGCTCATGGAGCCCGTCCTATGGACGCCCCTACATCTACACCACCAAGTCCCCAAAGCAGACCAATGACACGTGCCCGAGCCAAACTCCTACAAGCTAAGGTTAAGTCACTCCTTTCCTCGTGTGACTTTGATACACCTTTGGATGGCTTTCTATTTCATGCAACTACGCTATGCATCCTCAGCTATGAAGCCCCAATGCATCAAGCCCCCATGAAAGAAGTACAAGGAGCATGACAAGGAGAAGCAGCCGCTGGAGCTCAACACATCGGAATCTCCAGTCTGGAGGACCAGAGTCTCCGAACCGACATACCGGAATCTCCGGCTGGCCTCTGGACCTGCCCCCAGGCCGAGGCCTAGGATAGTCCGTGACCTGCTCCGGAGACGGACCGGAATCTCTGGCCTATGCATTAGCAGGCATGTAAATGCCTTTTGGGCCTGGCCCATGTAACTCCCAGATCCGCACCAACTTCTAGTTTTATCCCTAAACTACCCTTGTAAGTAGCTGGCCTATAAACAGCCCCACCCCTCTATTGTAAACCCTATACTTGAATAGTTATAGTATAAGAAACCCCAGAGGATCTATCTATTGCTAGTCTCATGCTCCTTGACAAGGAGCACCAATTATCCCCAACCTCTTGGATTTTGCCTAGTGCGTTCAAGTTTTACAAGTCCTTGGAGTCGATGTCTCGTTGATGGCTGACATGGAGCCTGTTGGGAACCCCAAGAGAAGGGTGTGAAGCATCACATCAGCAATTTTTCCCTCAGTAAGAAACCGAGGTTATCGAACCAGCATGAGGAAGGAAACATCACATAGGTGTTACAAGCAACACTGAGACCTGCACAACACAAACTCAAGACTTTTCCCCAACGAATCAGTGAGGTTGTCAAGTTCACCGGTTTGTTGTAACAAAGGATTAAATGTATGGTGTGGAAGGTAATGGTTTGAAGCAATTAAACAAGTAAGAGTGGAGGATGTATCAATGGTAAATATTGGATCAGGGTCCATAGTTCACTAGAGGTGCTCTCCTTAGATAAACAACATGGCGTGAAGGGTAAACAAATTACAGCAGGGCAATTGTAAGGAACTGAGCAAGGCATAACAATGCAATACCAGACAAAAAGATCCTATGAGATTCGATTGGGCAATACAACAATATACATAGACCTCCATCCAACTGCATCTATGACTAGAAGTCCACCTTCAGGTTATCATCCGAACCCCCTCCAGTATTAAGTTGCAAGCAACCGACAACTGCTTTAAGAAAAGTGTGTAAGGTAAACAATCCACTTGTTCCATGAACAAGATACCGTTGTTTTCTCCCTAGTAGCAACAACACATCTACAACCGAAGAGATTTCTGTCACTTCCCTTGGAAACTAGAGGCATGAACCCATTATCGAGCATAAATACCCCCTCTTGGAGTCACTAGCAACTACTTGGCCAAGATAGCTACTAACAACGGAGAGCATGCAAGATCACAGACAACACAGACATGATAGTATCATAAATACAAAACCATTAATCAATCTGACATAGTAATCTCAATATCCATCGGATCCCTGCAAACACAACATGCATGATTACAAATAGATTAGATCTTGATCATGAACGGAGCTCACAAGATCTATACATGAAAGCACAAGGAGGAGATACAACCATCTAGCTACTACATGAACCCATAGTCCAAGGTGGAACTACTCACGCATCATACCGGAGAAGAAGGCCTCCGGGATGATCTCCCCTCCGGCAGGGTGCCAGGAAGAACTTCAGATCCCCCCGATCTAGGGATGACGGTGGCGGCGGCTACAGATGGTTTCTTGGAGTTTTGATCGGGTGCCTAGGGTTTTTGCATCAGGGGATTCTTATAGGCGAATATGCGAGGCTGGGAGGCGGCCAGGGGCCCCACACCTTACCCAGGCGCGGGGTGGGCCCACCCGCGCCTAGGGGGGTCTGGCCGCCCTGGTCCGCTTCTCTGTCTCTCCTCTAGACATCGTGTCGCCAACGGTAAAATATTGACTTTGGCTTTTGTCCCATCCAATTATGAGAATATTGATTTTCTGCCTTTCTGGAACTAAAAACAGAAGAAAACAAGCAACTAGGACTGTGGCAACTTGTTAATAGGTTAGTTCCAGAAAAGATATAAAAATACCTCAAAGTGTAGACAAAGCAAAGTAGATACTAAACAAGCATGGAGCATCAAAAATTATATATACGTTTTTGACATATCACTCCTCTCCAAGTAGTCAAGATCTCATCAATCCTCTCACCCCTGATGTTGATAGTGCTAGAGTGTCTTGCCTGTCAGTGATCCTAGGGATTATGCCGGACCGGTTGCCGCCGGTGTGAGTTATTGGTTTGTATCGGGTCTTCGTGTCTTTCTGTGTGTTCGTCGAGTTCTTCGCCTATGAGTACTTGGATTTGATCCTTCCCTCCTCCCTCGCCTCCATCTCGATTTCCATGGGAATTCGTGAAAGATCAGGCAACCCTAAGGGGTCACCCCTAACAGGACCCAACACCGTCTTTGCCACCGATACGCCTGTAAAAGCTATGGGGAAGACAAAGAAAAAGAAGAACAAGAAAACTCCGACACCGGTGGAACCGGCCAAGGAAGCCAACGATGAAATAATCGATGTAGAAAGCAAAGTGGAGAAGTCGGATGGAGAACCGTTTAATACAACACCGATCGACACGTAGTCACCTAGGGTGCACAATAGATCTATGGAGATGCATTAACAATACCAATCCCACATGCTTCGGATCTTACGCCGGAGGAATTGGAGAAAAGGGTTGAGGACCTAGAGAAACATCATTTTCTCTTGCTCGACAAGGCTACACGCATCATTGAGATTAAGCAGCAGCAGACAACAATCCTTCCCAGTACAATTTAGAATTCAAGCGACTACCAAAAAAACTATAGGTGGTCCGGTCCTTGCCAACAGGAATCTATAGCATGCGAGTACAAATTGATCGATCCATCCTCGCCCAACAACCCGTCTCTAGAACAGGTGCAGTAGTGCGTAGCAGTGCTCAACAAAGGACTACAACAACAGAAGACGGCCACATCATTCAGTGGAAAGCTGTCGTCACAATTGGAGCAGTGCCGCACTGATGTAGGCCAAAACATTGATGCAAGACCCCGAAGGGAACTGGAGAAACATCACCGTTCCAACCCTAGGGATGACGATAACTCAAGGACCGGTTCAAACGATCATCATTGCAGGACCATGCGTGGCTGGTTGGAAGTTATTTCGGCCGCATCGTAGGATGCCATAAGAGCACTGGCCCCTCACTAACCCCATCGCCAGCAAAATAATGGTCATAGGGATGAAGAGGAAGCACGGTGCCAGTAAGAGCAGGACCGACAAAGAATGCCGCCTCCTAGGCACACTAGCCGTTCGGCTGAACCTCGTTGTAATGGCGATAATGCCAGACGAAGGAACAACGAGAACCTCCCTGGGACAAGTCGTGGAAATTGCGTCATGAAGATCCGCCTCAGAGCAGCACAATGAAACTCCAGGAGCATGTTGCTCCGCCGGAAATAACCCGCCGGAGCCACGATCCCCACTTAGTAGTGACCACGAGGAATATCACCATAGCCATGGAGGCCCAGAGGTGGAGAAGGCAACAACAGAAGATGAAGCAGAAATCCGACTCCGCCGCCCCACAGGCACAGTGAGCATCCGAGGCATAGATCACTCTCACCCAATGACGCTTGCCACTACATAGAATCTAACATTGAAGCGTGGTGGTACAAGGAGGACGTGTATGTGCGACCCAAGTGTTTTGGTCCATGAATTTGCCAAACAAAATTTCTGGTTGACTACAGCATCGCAAAGCACATTCAACCCTATGATGGTGTGGGTCGGCCAGATACTTGGCTTCAGGATTTTTTTAGGCCTGCATGCATCGCCAAAGAAGGAAATAGCTTGGTCATAGTGCGATACCTCCCACTCATGCTGCAGAATACGACGCGATCATGGCTCAATGAGTTACCACAGAACTCGATAAATAATTGGTATGATATGCGAATTGTGTTATTTTCGAATTTCGAGGGGACATACAGGAGGCCCTGCACGGTCGGAGACCTGCAGCGTTGCACCCAGAGACCTGGAGAAACTTTTTGGGATTACCTCGAATGATGGATTGACACAAAAAAGTCCTGTGAGGGATTAAATGATCAGCTCGTGATTGAAGCTCTCATCATAGGACTCCCAGTCGGATTACTGCGTCATCGACTAAAGTGTGACAAAGTTATATACTTGGGAGAAATGATATAAACAGCGAGAAAATATGTAGACACCGATGATGATTCAGATGGACTACTGAATGTTCTGGCCATATCAAACTCGACTAAATAGCCAAAACAGTAGACTCAGAAGTGCAAGAATAATTTGAAAGATAAAGCCAATATGGATAATGCAGCTGTCAATGCAACTTCCGGATCTGGAAGATGAGGAGGGCGCGGAGGCGGACGGGAACGAGGCCGTGGAACTTCCCGAGTCTAGGGTTGTGGCAAACAACAACCCGGAAAAACTTATTCCTGGGCTGACTTTGCCAATAATCCCTGCGTACATCACGCGGACGAGAACGGGGGATCTTCCCATACCAATGCCGAGTGTCGTTTGAATGACAACATCAAGAAGTCGAATCCACTGGCTACAGGGCCAAATGACGAAAAGGAAAGAAAAATTCTGAAAAAGGCAAGGAGACCAAGGAAATTTCGACATGGAGGAGCCAGAAGCCCAAAATCCCAAGTCGGATGGAAAGAAGGATTTTCTAGATAAAAATACGCTTACGTCTGTTTCCTTGGATCTCAGCCGACAAAGGTCAAAAATGAGGTTCTCCATGAGCTTAACGCCACGGTTCCGGCTGTCCCCCAATTTCTGGATTGGTCGGAAGTAACCATCACTTTTTACTGAAGCGATCATCCGAAGATAACTCATCATCGGGGAAAGTATCCTCTGGTCGTTAATCCTCTCATTGATGGCTACGGGTTCTCAAAAACTCTCATGGATGGTGTCAGCAATGTCAATATTCTCTACATCAAGACGCTCCACCGCATGAGGATTCACGAAAGCCAGCTGAATCATAGCAATGTGATTTTCCATGGCATTATACCAGGGAGACATGAAAATTCACTAGGTGAGATCACACTGGACGTGACATTCGGTACTCCAAAGAACTACCAGATCGATCCACTCTCTTTCGAGGTGGTACCGTTCAAAAGTTCATACCACACCATCTTCGGGAGTACGGATTACTGAGCGTTCATGGCACATCCCTGCTACATCTACAACATGATGAAATTTCCAGGTCCCAACAGCGTCATCACCATCTGGGGAAACCTGAAGAAAGCACGATATTGCGAAGAAGGATCTGTCGCCTTTGACGAAGCCATTCTACACACCCAGGAGTACCAGGAGATCAAGAAAAACACTGACCCACCCGAGATGCCCGCTATGAAGAACGAGGTGCTGAAACTGAGTCTGCAGTTTGAGGAATCAGAAGAGACAAAGAATACCCCTTTGAAGGAAGATTATCCCTCCAAGGCGACTAGCATAGGGGTAGGTTTAGGCCTCGCATAGGAATGCATTCTCATCAAGTTCCTCAAAGATATCTTCGTATGGCAACCTTCTGACATGACCGGAGTACCTAGGAAACCTGCCAAGAACTCTCTTAATGTTTATCCTGACGCTAGATTCGTCAAACAGTCTTTACGACGGGTTGGTGATGAAAAGCGCAAAGCTATAGCTAAAGAATTAGCCTGACTAGAATTATCCGGATTTATTATAGAGTTAATCCATGCTGAATGGGTGGCAAATCCTGTACTCGTCCCTAAAAAGGACACTATTAATTTAAGGATGTGTGTTGATTATACTGCCTTAAACAAGGCTTGTCCCAAAGATTTGCTTCCTTTGCCAAGAATCAATCAAGTTATTGATTCCACAATAGGGTCAGAATTACTATGTTTTCTCGATGCATATTCCGGATTTCACCAAATACCGATGGAAAAATCGGATCAAGTGAAGACGTCTTTCATCACTCCCTTCGGAACCTTCTACTACAAAACTATGCCTTTCGGCTTAAAAAACACAGGAGCAACATATCGACGCACCATGTAGCCTTTCTTCAACGGCCAAATCGGACGCAACATTCATGTATACGTGGATGAAACACTAATTTCTGACTTGGATGAATCATTTGCTAATCTACGCAAATTCAAAATAATTCTCAACCTAAAGAAGTGTTTCTTCGGAATACCAGCTGGAAAATTGTTAGGTTTCATTGTGTATGAAAGAGGCATAGAGGTGAACCGGGTAAATATTAAGGCTATACTCAACATTAACAGGCCGACTCTCCTGAAGGATGTTGAACGAATCACTAGCTGCATTGCAGCAGTCAGTCGGTTCGTCAGCCGGCTCCGAGAAAGAGCCAAAGAAGCCGATGCTGCCCTGCAAAGTTTGAAAGATCTACTTTCAAACCCACCGATCCTTGCCACACCTGAGCCATAAGAGCCTATGTTACTCTACATTGCAGCGACAAACAAAGTTGTTAGCATAGTAACATCAGTGGAGCGGGATGAAGAAAATCATGAGCATCCAGTACAACGTCTAACTTATTATTTAAGCGAGGTCCTTACAGAGTCAAAACAAAGGGTATCCACATTACCAAAAACTAGCCCATGGCGTATTCTTTGCCGCTAGAAATCTAAGACATTATTTTTAAGAGAACAAGATCACAGTGGTGAGTATTGCTCCCCTGCGTGATATAATCAACAATCGCGACGCTGTAGGACGCGTCACCAAGTGGGAAATAGAGCTTGCAACTTTCGACATTGATTACAAGCCACATACAGCAATAAAATCCCAAATACTCGCTGACTTTGTCATTGATTGGACAGAGACGGCAGACAACACAAGTCCTCTAGACTTAGAATTTTGGACTCTTCAGTTTGATGGGTTAAAAGCCCGAGAGGCTCGGGGACTGGAGTGTTGCTCAAATCACCCTAATGAGATAAATTGTTCTATGTGTTACAGATTCACTTCCTGGCAACCAATAATATTGCCGAATATGAAGCGCTACATGGAATACCCATAGCCAAAGACATTGGCATAAACCGACTCATGTGTTATAGAGACTCGAATTTAGTTGCCCAACAAGTATCCGATATCTACAACATAAACAAGCACATGGAAGCATACAAAGCTGTTGTGGATGAACTATCTAAATAGTTTGAGGGTTTTGAGGTTCAACACATCCCTCGAGTAGAAAATGAGGAAGCAAATGCTCTATCAAGAATAGGCTCTACGTGGAAACTAGTTCTGGATGGTTCTTTTTTAGAGCACCTCAAGGTTCCCTCTATCACATGAGTTGATGAGGGACTATCCGATAAAATCTAACTCACCTTTAGTAGTAGTTTTGGCTGTAATTCCCAGCTAGACAAAACCCTACCTAGATTTCCTGGTAGACGTAAAATTACCTGAAGAAGAAGTTCTGGATGGATAGATCGTCCGACGAGCAAAATCCTACATGATTATCAATGATGAGCTCTATAAGCGGAGTGTTTCTGGGGTTTTCCAGCGCTGTATTTCTCTGGAAGAAGGAGTAGAAATCTTACGAGAAATCCACGAAGGAGAATGCAACCATCATGCTATAGCCAAATCCTTAGTGGCAAAAGATTTTCAACACGGATTCTTTTGGCTCACAGCTAACGCTGATGCCGAGAAACTGGTTAAAACATGCAAAGATTGTCAAAAGTACGCCCGTCAATCACATGTTCTTGCTGATCACCTAAGAACAATCCCTATTACATGGCCATTTGCGGTCTGAGGGCTTGATATGGTAGGGCCATTTAGAACGGCAAAATGTGGATTTACCTATCTCTTAGTGATGGTAGATAAATTTACAAAATGGATTAAGGCTAAACCCATAAAAATTGTGATGGAGCCACAACCAGAAAGTTCGTCAAAGACGTAATAATCCTATTCAGATATCCGCACAATATCATTACCGACGACGGGAGCAATTTTTCCATAGGATAATTGTCCAAATTCTCCGAAGATCAAGTAATCGGACTTGATATTGCATCAGTCACACATCCACAAGCCAATGAACAATCCGAAAGGGCAAACATTCTCATTTTACTAGGACTCCGACCTTGTCTCGAAACACCACTTCGTCGTGCTGCGGGGGCTTGGGTAAAAGAATTACCATATGTGATATGGAGCTTACAAACTACTCTTAACAGGTCAACAAAATATACTCCTTTCTTCTTGGTCTACGGTGCAGAAGCAATTCTTCCGAGTGATTTAATACATCAATCTCCCTGAGTCAAGGCGTTTATCGAAGAGGATGCATAAGTTTATCTACAAGATGATCTTGATATAATCGAATAAGTTCGCGTTGTTACTGAGCATAGATCTACATCCTATCATAAGAAGTTAAGCAAGCACCATATTCAAAGAGTACAAATTCTTTCTTTCAGAAAGGGTGATTTGGTTCTCCGACTCATGCAAAAAAGAAAGCGCAAACTTTTCCCTATTTGGGAAGGACCTTTTATGATCAGGCGAGTTCTGCATAATGGGTCATATTATATAACCGATATGAGACCAATCAAGGAAAGACCTGGTACTCGAAAGAGAAAGAGAGCTGGTGGTAGTACAGATCCGGATGAATCGGATAATGCATGGAATATTGAAAAACTACGTCCCTTCTATTCTTAAATCTATTTCCTTGTAGTCATATGTACATGTTTAAAGTGAAATAATGTATTGGTTCCCTCATAATTTTCTGAGAAGTTCTTTACCATCTTATTTCCAAAAAGAGCATGTCAATTTCAAAAATCCCAAGATGCTTGAAAGTAAATTTATGCTCATGTTTGTTCTAGTTATGATTTTTGAAACCTATAAAAATGTTACCCTCGGGTGTAAATCTCATTTTATGTTTATACTTTGATTTTTGGGATTTCTATTTTCATGCCCCTGGTTCGTTAGCTGTACTCAGTTTTCCCCAGCCGCTTAACTTTTCCTCACTTTTCCCCTCACCATGTTAAGAAACCCTCGCGGGCGCTCGGACGGAGGGATGCCGTCAGGTCAAAGGCTTGACCGTTACATGCTGACTGGTGGGACCACGTTGGGGCGGGTTGGGCGTTGAGCGTTACTTTACGAGGCCTCGACCGTTACATGCCTGATGGGTGGGGCCGTGTTGGTGCGGGTCCTGCCGTGGCCGATACATGCTGATGGGTAGGGGCCAGGATACACATCGGACCCACCATCCTTCTCTCGCTACCTTGTGGGCCACTTTTTTCCTAATTGGGTGGCCAGTGCAGGCAATGACAAATGGGGCCGTTCTGTGGGGCCATTGAAACCAATGAACGATGGGGCCATCACGCGGGGCTGTTGAAGCCAATGACTGATGGGGCCATGATGTGGAGCTAGAGGGGGGATTTGCATATTCGCCACATTTTACGTTGCAACTTGTACTTGTATATTTGACATTTTGTGTGTCACTGACATGCGGTGGTCATGTGGCAAATATGCAAATTTCAAAGAAAATGTTCGTTATGTGGGGCCATCGAAGCCAATGAACGATGGGGCCGTCATGTGGGGTGGGGCCTCGAAGGCAATGAATGATGGGGCCGTGATGTGGAGATGGAGGGGGATTTGCATATTCGCCATGTTTTACGTTGCAACATGCATATTTGCCATTTTGTGTGTCGCTGACATGTGGTGGTCATGTTGCAAATATGCAAATTTCAAAGAAAAGGTTCATTCTGTGGAGCCATCGAAGCCAATGAACGATGAGGCCGTGATGTGGGGCGGTCGAAGCCAATAACCGATGGGCCGTGATGTGGGGCTAGAGGGGGATTTGCATATTTGCCATTTTGTGTGTCACTGACATGTGGTGGTCATGTTGCAAATATGCAAATTTCAAAGAAAAGGTTCGTTCCGTGGGGCCATCGAAGCCAATGAACGATGGGGCCGTCATGTGGGGCCGTCGAAGCCAATGACCGTTGGGGCCGTGATGTGGGGATGGAGGGGGGATTTGCATATTTGCCATGTTTTAGATTGCAACTTGCATATTTGCCATTTTGTGTGTCGCTGACATGTGGTGGTCATGTGGCAAATATGAAAATTTTAAAGAAAAGGTTCGTCCTGTGGGGCCATCGAAGCCAATGACCGATGGGGCCGTCATGTGGGGCCATCAAAGCCAATGACCAATGGGGCCGTGATGTGTGGCTGGAGGGGGGATTTGCATATTTTCCACGTTTTAGATTGCAACTTGCATATTTGCCATTTTGTGTGTTGCTGACATGTGGTGGTCATGTGGCAAATATGCAAATTTCAAAGATAAGGTTCGTCCTGTGGGGCCATCGAAGCCAATGAACGATGGGGCCGTCATGTGGGGCCATCGAAGCCAATGACCGATGGGGACATGATGTGTGGCTGGAGGGGGGATTTGCATATTTGCCATGTTTTAGATTGCAACTTGCATATTTTCCATTTTGTGTGTCGCTGACATGTGGTGGTCATGTGGCAAATATGCAAATTTCAAAGAAAAAGTTTGGCCGATATGCAAAATTGGAAAATATGCAAAAATCTCGGAGCAGCTACTTCCCCAAACATTGACAGGTGGGGTTGTGTATGACACACATGAGGTCGGATCTCTCTCTCATCCGCTCCTAGCCCCTAGCCCCGAGCAGCTCCTACCCCATTGGCGGTCAGAGCAGCCATCGTCGGCGCGTCGGCGGCTCCGTCCTACGGTGGCGTCGAATGGACTGACGCGCTGCACCTCAACCATGGCTCCAGCACCTCTTTCGTCCGGATGCATTGTACGTTGAGGCAGTACCTACCGCAAGCAGGTCTGCCGCCCACGGCGACCGGGATTTTGTTCCTGATGCGGCTCAGATCACTATAGAGCATCATTGGGAGACCCCAAGAGGAAGGTATGATGAGTACAACAACAAGTTTTTCCCTCAGTAAGAAGCCAAGGTTATCGAACCAGTAGGAGGAAGGAAACATCTCAAAGGTGTTGCTAGCAACTAGAAACCTACACAACACAAACTCAAGACTTTGCCCCAATGAATAGTGAGGTTGTCAATCTCACTGGTTTGCTGAAAACAAAGGATTAACTGCATTGTGTGAAAGGTAATGGGGGTTTGTAGAAAGTAAACAGTAACAGTGGAAGATGTATCAATGGTAAAGATTGGACCGAGGTCCATAGTTCACTAGAGGTGTTCTCCTTAAGATAAACAACATGGCATGCTTGGTAAACAAATTACAGCGGGGCAATTGACAGGACAGAGCAAGGCATAACAATGCAATACTAGACATTCATGATCCTATGAGATTTGCTTGGGATATACAACAAGATACATAGACCGCTATCCAACTGCATCCATGAGTAGTAATCCACCTTCAGGTTATCATCCGAACCCCCTCCAGTATTAAGTTGCAAGCAATGGATAACTGCTTTAAGCAAAGTGTGTAAGGTAAACAATCCACTTGTTCCATGAACAAGAGATAGTTGTTTTCTGCCTAGTAGCAACAACACATCTACAACCTTAGAGATTTCTGTCACTTCCCCAGATTAAATAGAGGCATGAACCCACTATCGAGCATAAATACTCCCTCTTGGAGTCACTAGCATCTACTTGTCCAAGATAGCTACTATAAACAGAGAGCATGCAAGATCTCAAACAACACAGACATGATAGAATCAATAAGATAGAATCATTAACAAATCTGACATAGTAATCTCATTATCCATCGGATCTCCACAAACACAACATGCATGATTACAAATAGATGATCTTGATCATGAACGAAGCTCACAAGATCTAAACATGGTAGCACAAAGGAGGAGAAACAACCATCTAGGTACTACATGGACCCGTAGTCCAAGGTGGAACTACTCACGCATCATACCAGAGGCTGGCATGGTGATGAAGAAGGCCTCCGGGATGATCTCTCCCCTCCGGCATGGTGCCGGGAAGAGCTTCAGATCCCCCTGATCTAGGGACGATGGTGGCGGCGGCTACGGACTTTCGTGGAAGATTGATCGGGTCCTTTGGGTTTTGGTATCAGGGTCTTCTTATAGGCGAAGAGGGAGGCCGAGGGGGTGCCCGAGGCGGCTGCACCCCCTAGGCGCGGGCCAGGCCTGGCCACACGACCAGGGGGTGTGGCCCCCTCGAGGCCCTCCTCCATCTCGTCTTCTAGATCCATGTTCCCCACGATAAAATATTGACTTTGGCTTTTGTCCCGTCCAATTCCGAGAATATTGATTTTATGCCTTTCTGGAACCAAAAACAGAAGAAAACAGGCAACTGGAACGGTGACATCTTGTTAATAGGTTAGTCACAGAAAACATATAAAAATACCTCAAAGTGTAGACAAAGCAAATCAAAGTAGATACTAAACTACATGAAACATCAAAAATTATAGATACGTTTACGATGTATCAATCATCCCCAAGCTTAACTCCTGCTCGTCCTCGAGTAGGTAAGTGATAAAAAGAATAATTTTTGAGGTGACATGCACCATCAAAATCAAGATCAAACCATTTGCAAGCATTGAAATCTGGGATCAAAGAACTCTAAACATGAGCATGAAAGAATAAGTTCTAACAGTAAGACAAAGTAACTATGCATGCAACATGAAAGGTTACAAACAAAGATCATGAATAACAATACATTGAAAGACGTTTGTTTGTTTCACATATAGAAAACATAGCATAGTGGCATTCACCTTGTCCCTCATGGAGTAGCAAATAAATGCATAGGACACCTTCAAAGTTCATAATAGTGACTAGATACAAATAGTTCATGAACAAGTAATATCAACAATATGAATCAATCAATAAGTTTTGGGACAATGCACATAGAACTAAGAATGGCAACTATGCTCTCTTAATTGGTGCCTAAGGATAGAAGGTGGAGACTCAATATAATGGTGGAAGAAAGGCCCTTCATAAAAGGGAAGCAGGGATTTCAAGTCTCATAAAGAGCTTCCAAAAATTAGGATACTTGTTAGCTTTCAGCTCTCATTGCCCCTATCATAAGAATCTTGAAGTGATTAAGGTTAAAGTGAACAAACTATGGAGTATATGCTTGACAAAGTATAAGTTGGGAATCTCATGTCCCTTGAGTACGAGGGCCGCTCCTCATGCTACTCAATTTTAGTCACCGGTAAGTTCTTGTCATAGTAAGTGTCGTGGGAATGGTCACGGCAGATGCTGCAATCGGCAGCGAGTAGTAGAACGAGGGGCAAGGGCGGCCAGCCATCTGCGGTGCGAGATGAGGGCGGAGACACAGGGTTTACCCAGGTTCGGCCCCCCGGAGGGTAAAGACCTACTCCTGCTAGATTGTATTATGGAGGTGGTACAATGGGCGAGCTCGGCGGCTAGGCAGCGAGTCGCTTGGGTGTATGATAGAACGTATCTCTACACGCCCCGCAGGGAGGTTTATATAGGCTCACCTCCCCTAGGGTTTACATATCTCAACCGAATCAGTTAAGGCTTCGGTACTTGTTTAACCTAATCCGACTGAGCCTATCTACTCGCCCGGGCCTTCAGCTTCCAGTCGCTGGGATCCACGCCGGGCCTTGATCCAGTCGCCGTCTTGTAGGCCCACTCGCCAGTTCTTGGGCCAGTCGGAAACGTCCTGCTGGGTATACCCCGGTAGGCACATCCCCATCAGTAGTCCCCGAGGCCGTCGTTGATTGGGCGCAGGTGGCTGCTGGCAGTCGGAGTATACGGCTTCAGAGTAGACATCCAGTTGAATCGTCGGCGGGCTCCTGTATAAAGGAAAAAACTAGTCATCCTGATCGCAGCTTTGGCGAGTCGAGTCGGAGAAACACTGTCATAGTGATCAGGTCGGCGAGCCGAGTGGCTGAAGTTGGACCGTTAACCGTGGTCAAACTAGCCGTTGGGGTAACCCAACGGTAACTTTTGGCGTAATCACCGCATAGTAACGGCTCCCTGATTTGGCGGGTAACAACCGCTATATAAGGGGAATGGCAGGCGATCAGAGAACCACCTTCTCGCCATTTCCTCCGATTGCACGCACTTTCGCCTCCCTTTGCATCGCGATCCAGCCGACCCGAAATCCTCCGACCCCCCACAAATCCTTCTGCCATGGCCCTCTCCACCGAACCTTGGGGTAGATCTAAGTGTACGAGGGCGCAACTGGCTTCCTTTGAGGAGGCCGGGATCCTGCGCGCCGGCTGCTGGCGCATCCCCGCGGCCGGAGAGGTGACCCCGAACCCGCGCGAGGGGGAATTCATCTGCTTCACCAGCCATCTAGAACGGGGGCTAGGATTCCCCACGTCCCTATTCTTCCGGCGCGTCTGCGCCTACTACGGGATCCAACCGTCGGACCTGGGTCCACACAGCATCGAGCAGCTCGCCATCTTCGTGGCGTTCTGCGAGTGCTACTTGGGCTGCCGGCCCTACTTCCCTCTATGGCAAGATCTGTTCCATGGACGGATCAGCCGCGAGGAAGCGGGCGGCCCAATGCTTGCCGCGGGCGGCCTAACATTCCAGCTGAAGTCGAAGGCTTCGTTGTTTGACTTGATGCTGCCCGGCAAGGCGGCGAGCGACTGGAAGAAGTCTTGGTTCTACGTTGCCGAGGCGACCCCGGAGGGCGAGACGGCGATCCCACGGTACTCCGCCAACCGGTCCGAACCGCGCCGGCTTCAAGTCGGCAAGCTCCCCAGCGACCAGCGGATGGTCGTGGATGAAATGCTTCAAACCATCCGCGGTCTAAAGAAGAAGGGCCTCCAGACGATCAACTTATACAACTGCTGGCTCGGGCGGCGGCTCGTCCCTCTGGCTCGGCGCGACCACTACATGTACCAGTACACGGGCCGGGAGGACTCGACGAAGTTCTGCCTCGCCGAGTGGAAGCTTGAGGACTACACCCCATCACTGAAGAAGATCACCTAGGCGGTGTACCTGGACGCAAAGGCTGGGGTCGCCCTACACCTCAAAGCATCCAGCCCCAACGGTAAGTCACCTCGCATCATTCGCAGTCGCAGTTTTTGCAGTCGCGGTCGGTCTAATTTCATTTTGTGTTCATCGCAGCTATTCCAAGTGGTGGAAGGATGGCTCCCGCCTTCTAACGACGAGAATTCGAGCTCGTCCGTCCAGGACATGGGCGAGTCGCCTCCCGCCAAGGGCAATACCGGGAGCGACGAGAGCAACGGCGACGACGAGTCCGAGGAGGAGGTCGCCCCGCTGGTCCGCAAGACCCGCGGGCAGCGTCAGCGTGAGCTTGAGGCGAGTAAAAGCCTCGAGCGTCATGATGATGATGACGAACTTCCGGAGACCACCTCGCGCCGCCAGGCTACTTCGTCGAAGAAGAAGAAGGAGAAAGAGGCAAAGGCTCCTCCGAAGAAGAAGACGAAGCCGGTGAGGCCGGCCTCGCCACCTCACTTGGCGAGCAGATTCGACGCCCCCAGCCCGACTAAGGACGAGGCGCCGCCGATGGCAGCCGCGCTGGACACGGCCACTGTCGAGGTGCCACTGGCCTTGATGCCTCCGCCATTCGCCCCAGTTCCTGGGCTAGGGGCCGCTCCGGCCGCGGCGGCTTCACCTCGCAGGGAAGCCCCTGCTGAAGATGTCCCAGAGGCTCCCGTTGCAGCCTCGACCACGAAGAAGCCGACCGTGTCTTGGGCACGCGACGTCCTGGAGATGGGCCTCAGCCGCCGACTGGGCCCCGAACTGGAGAAACCGGCCATCATCCGCACGGGGCTACGCTTCATTCCGGTCGCCAAGTGAGTTCGCTCACCTACTTTTGTCTTTCATAGCAGCTTGAATTATTTTGCTCACACGATCGATTTTCAGGACCGGCGCAAAGAAGATAGGCCAACCGACCGTGTCTAAGGTGCCACCCGTCGTCAGCGAGGAGGATCCTTCCCGTAAGAGGAAGGCGGACGAAGTCGTCGTTCCTGCGGATGGCACCAAGAAGGCCAAGGGCGACGATGTTGTCACGATCTCTGACGACACTGCGGTCGCGCCGAATGAACCCGCAATGGAGGCGGCCGTACCCACGAAGGAGGGTGCTCCCTCGCCTGGGGTGACCGAGCCGGTCTCCTTTGGTGCCGGTGCCTCCATCGCCACGTTCCCGCGCTTCATGACCAAGGCGGCTGCAGCGAGTGGGACCTCGCCCTCGAGCCGTGCACCTGGGGTCGCCGACGTAGAGGTCGAGCAGCGTCGTGGGCACACGCCGGCTCTCCTCGCATCCGTGGACGCGATACAACTTCACGGCATGCTTGGCGCAGCTATCCAGGTATGTCCAGTCCCTAAGGATCAGGTCGGTGTGCAGCAGCGGTCTGATTCTTTTGGTGTCTTGTTGTTATTTTCGCGTCCAGTCCCCGAGTGCGCACTCGCTGAATTTCAGCGGGTGGGCACTTAGGATTTTTTTGATTGCCAGTCCCCGAGTGCGCACTTGCTGAATTTCAGCGGGTGGGCACTTAGGATTTGTTGATTGCCAGTCCCCGAGTGCGCACTCGCTGAATTTCAGCGGGTGGGCACTTAGGATTTGTTGATTGCCAGTCCCCGAGTGCGCACTCACTGAATTTCAGCGGGTGGGCGCTTAGGATTTCGCTTTTGTTAACTGTTTGAATTGTGTGCAGGGTCTGCAACGTGAGTCAGCTGACCGATTGGCAGCGAAACACCGTGCGGAGAAGGAACTGGCCGCCGTCCAAGAGGCGAATAAGGGGCTTCAGGCAGTTGCCGCGAAGGCAGAAGAGGCTCGCCAGGGACTTGTCCCCGCGGGTGAGTTGGCAACGGCTCAATCGGCGTTGAGCTCGGCTGAGAAGCAGATCGCCGAGCTCGAGCGCGAGCTGAGGGAGGCGAAATAGGAGGCGAGTTCGGCGGATGGTCGAGCCAAGGCCGCCGTTACGGCCGCCGCGGAAGAGCGTAAAGTTTCTGACGCCCTTGTTGCTGGGCTTCAGGACGACTATACTTCTCTTCAGAGCTTCATCACGGATCTCTCCCGCCCCTTGATTGGTGGGTTTGTCTGCCTTTGCCTATTGCATGTGTCTTTTCGTAATATCCGATGTACTCACTGTTATCTTCTATCCGCAGGTCGCATCATTGATAGCGTAGAAGAGGCGAGCTCGTTCGATGCGCGGCAATGTGTGGCCACGCTCGTTGACTCGGCGACGTTTTCGGCGACATGCATCCGAGCCTACCTCCAGGAGATATCGCCCACGGAAGTAATTCCCAGCGACCTCGTCGAGGTGTGGAAGTACTTGGAGAAGGCGCCATCGGTCGTTGAGTTCATGACGCGATCGGCGTTTTGGCGTGGAGCGGCGACGGCGCTTAGCCTTGGACTTGCTCATTTTCCAGAAGATTTCGATCTAGACGATGTGACGAGTGGCTACCCGTCGTCGACTGGTGAGGTGGAGATCTCCGAGGTGCTCAAGTTGACGGGTCACGCCGCGGTGTACTCCGAGCGCGTCTGGGCGATGGGCGACCTCCTTCCTTACCAGGAAACGATCGTAGCGCCCAACGACCCCGAGCCGCAGCACCGGGACTTCAAGGTCGAGCAGCCCTTCCGCGCGGCGATGGCGGGTGAGCTGACGACGTACCCGTCAAACCCGTACACGCCGTTCATCCGCAATCGCAAGGGTGCTTGCGAGTCGTCGTCGAAGCCTGCGGAATAGAGTAGGTTGCCCTGGGGCGTTAGTAGCAGATCTGCCGTTTGGGCATATTTTGTATTCTGAGACAATTGCAACATGCTAGTAATGTGATATCATGTTTGTTTTGTGACTTGTCATGTGTTTTCCGATTAAGGTTTGAACGAGTCCCCGAGCGCGTCCGCCCTTTTGTGGGGTTTACCTCGTGTGTGATGTGTTTGTGGTTTTTGAATGTTTTGTTATTGTGGTCGACTCGCCCGGACTCGAAGAGCCAGTCGCTAGGCGACTCCCTTGAGCGCTCTGTACTTCACCGTTTTCCCTTGCGCGAACGAGGTCGGGTGGCCGAGTCCCCGAGCGTGGTACTTGGTTGTTCTAGGCACGACTCGAGGGTAGGTGAGGACTTGGCGCGTTGGTTTGAGCGCATCACTCCTGCCTGGCCCGTTGGGTCAGTCGCATGGCGAGTCCTGGGCATGCTCTCATACTTGGCGTTTTCCCGAGCCGCTCGCGCTGAACTGGTCGTCAGTCCCCGAGCGTGGTACGTGGCCGTTCGAGTCGCTATGTCGAGGATGCGGAGGATCATGGTCGCTGTGAGAAGCGAAGGCAGTTGTCTTGGCTCATAGAGCCAGTCAGGCTAGGCGATCCAATAGGGCTCCGGGTAGGCGTTTTTCGTGGACGATGCAAAATCTGAGGTGACTCAGTGCTTTTGCATCGCACTACTTGGCCGTGCCGATCGCTTTACCAAAGGTTGACTTCTGCGGTTACCTTGACGCTGTTATTACGAGTGCGAGTGGCACAAGACACGGAGAGTAGGCGCAATTTGCGGTAACTAATTCTTTTTATTTCATAGCGACTGGAGAGTACATATGTGGCGTTCTAGGAATAAAACTTCCGTAGGAGGTTTACATTCCATGGTCGCTTGACGTCGAGTTTTCCGTCCCCGCGGACGTCGATGAGGTAGTAAGCGTCGTTGCCGAGTACACGCCCGATGGCGAATGGTCCCTCCCATGGAGGGGAAAGCTTGTGCATGCCCTTCTTGTCCTGGATGAGGCGCAGCACCAGGTCGCCTTCTTGGAAGGTGCGAGTTTTCACCCGCCGGCTGTGGTAGCGGCGGAGTCCTTGTTGGTAGATGGCGGTGCGCGAGCGAGCTAGGTCACGTGCCTCGTCGAGTTGATCGACTCCATCCTGTCGTGCGAGTTCGTTCGCAGCCTCCGTGTAGTGGACGACCCGCGGCGAGTCGTGCTCAAGGTCGGTGGGCATGACTACCTCGGCGCCGTATACCATGAAGAAGGGGGTGAATCCTGTCGACCTGTTGACCGAGGTGCGGATGCCCCAGGTGACGGAGGGTAGCTCCTCGACCCAGCACCCGGCGGTGCGCTCAAGTGGTACTTGGAGTCGCGGCTTCAGGCCGTGGAGGATGCTTTGATTGGCCCGTTCCGCCTGGCCGTTGGATTCCGGGTGGGCGACTGATGCGAGGTCGAGCCGGATGTGGTGTTCCTCGCAGAATTCGGCCATGGCTCCTTTGGCGAAGTTGGTGCCGTTGTCCGTGATGCTGCTATTTGGGAACCCGTAGCGATATATGAGCTCGCGTAGGAATTTAGTGGCGGTCTTCCCATCGCATTTCCGGACTGGCTTGGCCTGCACCCACTTTGTGAATTTGTCGACCGCGACCAGGAGGTGGGTGTAGCCGGAGGGAGCCTTCTTGAAGGGGCCTACCATGTCCATGCCCCATACGGCGAATGGCCAGGTGATTGGGATTGTCTTGAGCGCTGAGCTCGGCACGTGCGTTTGGTTGGCGTACTTCTGGCACCCGGCGCACCGCTGGACAATGTCGACGGCATCGGCGTGTGCGGTGGGCCAGTAAAAGCCATGCCGCATAGCCTTGGCGACCAGAGAGCGGACGTCGGC
Organism: Avena sativa; assembly: GCA_916181665.1. Classification (NCBI taxonomy): domain Eukaryota; kingdom Viridiplantae; phylum Streptophyta; class Magnoliopsida; order Poales; family Poaceae; genus Avena; species Avena sativa. Next base: position 144,091,581 of record OV702283.1, on the reverse strand, counting down.
GTGGTGGCCGCGGTCACCGGAGTGGATGTCGTGGAGGATCTTGCGTCCTTCGGCAGGTTGGACGCAGCGTTGGAACACGCCGGTGACGCTGCGCTTGTGGAGCTCGCCGTCGATGATGGTGTAGGACTTGCATCGGCGTGCGATCATCCGAGCGTCCGTCTCGTCTGCCGGCAAGGTGCCGGCCTCCAGGTAGGCGATGTAGGGCTTGGTCCAGTCATCTGGCTAGGTGACGAGTGCGACCAGGGCTGCCTCCGGTTGTTCTAACCACGGTGGGCGCCACTGTCGTGGGAATGGTCACGGCAGATGCTGCAATCGGCATCGAGTAGTTGAACGAGGGGCAAGGGCGGCCAGCCATCTGCGGTGCGAGATGAGGGCGGAGACACAGGGTTTACCCAGGTTCGGCCCCCGGAGGGTAAAGACCTACTCCTGCTAGATTGTATTATGGAGGTGGTACAATGGGCGAGCTCGGCGGCTAGGCAGCGAGTCGCTTGGGTGTATGATAGAACGTATCTCTACACGCCCCGCAGGGAGGTTTATATAGGCTCACCTCCCCTAGGGTTTACATATCTCAACCGAATCAGTTAAGGCTTCGGTACTTGTTTAACCTAATACGACTGGGCCTATCTACTCGCCTGGGCCTTCAGCTTCCAGTCGCTGGGATCCACGCCGGGCCTTGATCCAGTCGCCGTCTTGCAGGCCCACTCGCCAGTTCTTGGGCCAGTCAGAAACGTCCTGCTGGGTATACCCCGGTAGGCACATCCCCATCAGTAAGTACATGTGTATCATAGAGAACCGCCAACGGGGTACCCCTTGCACATGATACAGGAGCTATCCCATAATCAAAATGACAAGTCAAGCAGACAATGAGCAACTTAGCAATATTCTTATTTACCATGGGAAAATGGTGCTTTTTTCTCTCTTTCCTCTTTTCAATATGTCTCTTTTTTATAAGAAGAAAGCTTCATAAATTGCTCACTATGGTGATGCTGCAAGTTTCCACCATGATTAGGCATGGCTTAGGCTAGCGGCCCAGGTGTTTCTCTAACACACATACATAACTCCATGGACTTACAAGCTCCCCGTTTATTTCACACCGATGACATCCGTAAACAAAAGAGCATGATATCAACTGGGTACAATGTACAAGTGCAACGTTGAAAGCGTTCCCCATGACAGCATGGTTCTGCTAATTCCAACGTACAATTGCAAGCATATACAACATAGATGATACAATGGTTCAAGTTTATTTAGGGGCAAGAAAAATAAAGTGTGCCATCAAGTTTGTGAGAGCTTTAATCACTAAGTTTTCACAGAACAAAATAACTTTTTAATTGGAAGATAGATAAAACATAATATACTTGGAATGGTGTAACACACCATGCATAGGAATTTATAATGGACACTTTGGAATAACTTGGTTTCTTGGGAGTTGTATGCATGCGTAGAGCTTACTCATACAAGTGGAGGCTAGAAAAATACTAAGAGCGACCAACTAAGAGAGCAATAATGGCCATAATCATGCAGAGCGACAAAACATTACTAATCAAAGCATAAAGTGGTACCACAAATAAAAAACTAAATGATCATAGAAGCTAAGGTGACTGGTCCATGGTCATAACATGGTGTGAGCATGTGCCAAGTCAACCCAAACAAAGCTTCAAAGGAGAATACCCCAATACTATTCTTTTGTATGCTAAAACAACGCATGATTCTTTCAAGGAACATTAAGAAATCCTAATTGTTTGGAACAAGTCATGCTACAGCAATAATCACTAAGCATAAGGTCAAAAAAAATCTAGCATGACATGATAAAGTCTAAGCCACAGTCAAAGCAAGCTCCTCTTATACTATTAAAGCAAGAACTTTCTACTCCTCTCCAACACCAATCAACTTATTTAAAACAATACAGCGAGAATGGGGGTCCAACTACTTTATTCAAGCAAACTAAGCAAACAAAAACCAAAAACAAAAACTAAGATGCTCTAAGAACAACACAACTTGTCCATGAAACAATAAAAATGAAGTGTGTAGAAAGACCTGAGATTTTTATTGATGAAGAAGGGGATGCCTTGGGAATCCCCAAGCTTTGGCACTTGTACCTCTTAAATATTTATTGGGGTGACATGGGGTGGCATCCCCAAGCTTGAGCTTTTGTCCATTCTTCATCTCATTTCATCATTCTTTCTCTACACCTGAAAATTTTCCTTCATACAAAACTTCACACAATCTTCATTAGGAACATTAGTGTATTCAAAAGATAATAGACCTTTGGGTTTTAGTTTTAAAACAACAAACCTTTCACTAAAGACACAAGCTACTGTAGCAATTCCCTCAAAAAGCTCAATTTCCCAAAAGGAACCCAAAAAGGAATCAATAAGAAGCAAATGCAAATAATGGCAGAAATCTGTCAAAACAGACTAGCAGGTAGAAATTGATTTTTTCAAAGACCTTCCGTTGCTAAAATCAAAAAGTGTTGAACTAACAAAAGTTAGCTAACAACCTGGTGGATTTAGTCAGAAAAGTACAGCTGAATACAACTTACATATATTTTACACGAATTTTTACAGTGGAGGACAAAAATCTATTTTGGGACAAAAACTCCCCAAATCTTACTTCTCTCTCATTAGACGTTATTCTTGGCACAACAATCAAACAAAAAGGATAAGGAGAGATCATTACAAAAGTAATAACTTCCAAGACTCAAGAAAACTATTGGGTTATCTCCTAAGAAGTACTTTTCTTTAACGCCTTTAAGTTAGGCACAAGAAGCAAGAATCAAGTATTTTCAAATGATGTAACACCCCAGTTTTAGTTAATCTTACATTAGGGTTTTGATTGCACATTCATAAGCATCATGCCTTAAAATGTGCATTGAAGAAAATAATAAAACCCTAAACCCTAACCTTTTTCCCGTCTTTGAAACAATTCAAATGGTTTGAATATTTTGAAAGCTATCAAAATGCGTGGAGACCAATCTGAATAAAAGGGCCCCACAATAGTTGGAATATTTTACAAAAGCTTCTGGTATTTTGAAACATCCAAAAACAGATTTGAAATTGAAAATACAAAACAGAAATAGAAAAAGGGGTTTTGAAATAAAAACTGGAGCCAGAGCTTGGCCCAGGCCAGCCCATCTCTCACTCCCCCTCTTTCCTGCACGCGCGCGGTAGCCAGCGCTGCAGCCAGCGCAGCTTCCCGTAGCCCAGCCGCGGCCCACCTTGGCCCATCTCGGCCCATTACCGCTTCAGCGTCGCCCCTGTCGTCTTCCTCACAGACAACAGGCAGCTCGCTGTAGCTGCCGGCCCCGTCGATCCCGCCGCTTACTCTCCGCCGTCCATCGCTCCCGGGGGAGGATAAGATTACCACCTCGACGCCCTAGCCGTCATCATCCACTGCTGCTTTCCCCGGCGACCTTTCTCTTCCCTCCCGCTGAGAGCCCGAACCCTAGCCGGCCAGGCGCCGCTCGTGGCCGTCTCTCCCGGCCTCCCCGAGCCCTACTGAGAATCCCAGGAGCTCTGCCTTGCCGCCCTCTTCTTCCCCGTCGAAGGAATTGAGGAGGGGCGCTATGTATCGTCGCCATCGACGTCTTCTTCCCCGACCCCAACGAAGTTCGCCACCGTCAATCAGCCTGATTCCGGCCTCGCCTGCCTTCCTCGACCCCTCTAACGCGTTCAAGGTGAGGTCCTACGCCTCCCCGTCTCTTCCGTGCTTCCTGGCATGGCCTGTAGCACTCTCGCATCGCGCGCCGCCGCTCGCCGCCATCGGGCACCATCACAGCCATGCCTCCGGTGACCATAACCGAGCCACCACCTTCGTGCTCACCTTGATACACTGGTTCGAGTAGGATAGGTCTTGCAGCCCCGCACACCCTCCTTCGCCGTTGCCGGTGACCACCCGACGGTGGCCGCCGAGCTGATGTCACCAAGGCGTGACGCCGACCTGGCCCTGGGTCCCCTTTGACCGCTGACCGCCAGCGTGGCTGTTGAGGTGGCCTCGGGCCCCTCTGTCAGCCTCACTGGCTAGGTTTAGTCTGGGTGTAAAAAGTATCTGGTGCATGTGCTGATGTCAGCCTTGCGCAATAAATGTTTTAAAATAATTTAATAAATCCAAAAATTGGTTTAAATCTTATAAATTCAATAAGTAATTATTTATAAGTCAGAAAAATACAAATAATATATCAAAATGTTCAGAAAAATGAGAACTATCTAAGCTATAATCATGCATTGTTAAGCAACTTACATGACAAGTTTAATTAGAGAACTAATCAACCCCTCTCATATGCATTCGAGGTTTCCTCGAGTTAGGGTTGTACTACTCGAAACCCCGATTAAATTGTCGAGCATGCATTAGGGTTAATATTTAATACAATTTGACTTGTCATATTATCATACTTGCTTGAGAATTGCATCGATGCCATGTGTTGATTGTATCCTTTCTTTCCGGTGTTTGGTTCTTTCCGGTAGAATACAATATCGAGATCAAGATCAAGATCGAAGACCGAGATCAACACTGTCGAAGTTCGAAGAAAAATACTTGACCAACTGTAACCAAGTCAAGTACAAGGCTTACGAAGATATATTTATCTGTTATCCACTGGCAAAGGCAAGCATAGACCCATCATGATATAATCCTATGATTTTGAATGTATTTCAATTCTTGCCATGATGCATACGATTCTACTGTGGTCTTTTATCGATAGATAGAAGTATCCTATCTGTTGCATTACTCCCTTGAGCTTATATTACCTGATCCACTGCTCCTAGCATAACTAGATTTGTCTTGTGTGCATTGCTAGAGCTTATATTTGTCTCTCTCTTAGCCATCCTTAGCTGTTGAGTCTGGTTCATCCAGATGATGTATCAGATGAAGAGAATCTAGTATGACAGGAGAACGTGATGAGATGAGATCAATGATATGAGTTAAACATGCTAAGGCTTATATGGGAGGCCACGGTGGGATGTGGTTTTTATAGTCCCATGCTCACCACCACTAGGACCCGAAGTTCTTGCCTCTTGAACCAAGACGAGCGTACAAACACACGGGGCCTGGAAAACCTCACGAGTGACTAACTTGCCTAGTAGGTTCCATGAGTCACATAGTTCGGGCGTTCCATTCGACATACGCATTGAAAACGTTTTCGAAAGAAGGAGGTGAAGGAGGTGCATTTATAATAGGTAGGGAAGCGTGGACCAGGTTTCTTGGGGTTGATGGAGCACTGGTGAACCAACCTCGCCTCACATCTTTAAGGACCGGCTTCGGGATTTGACCTGTTACGAAGGAACCATCCTTATTGCGTGACTCATGGTCTAGGCGAAAGAAAGGTAAAGGTTGTGTCTAACCACTCTCTGCCGGCCTTCCAAGGAAGAGGGCTAATCTTAAGTGGCATTAAGAGAAGGTTAGTACGTGTGGGTAAAGTTCTACACCCCTGCAGGGTAATAATCGTTTCGAAAAGCCGTGTTCACGGTTATGAACGACTTGGGAATGAACGTGATGGTCATAGATAACTTGAACCTAATCGTAAAACTTGGCAGATCAACGTGTGCTTAAGGATACTTCCTCATGGGTACGAGGGGGTGATCCTAGTTGAGGTTGAGATGATGATGACTTGGTGGATATCAAAAGATGATGATCAATACTTTGGAGATGTCGCTCTCTTATCCCCTTTTAAAATATTCTGATTAGACGAGCTTCTTCTCTCTCTCTTGTTTTATAAACAAAGATGGCTTTATGCAAAACAACTTCACCGGCTATAAGTCTTGCGGAGTACACCCTGTACTCACCCTTGCTTTGTTGATACTTTTGTAGCAGATTAAGTGCTCCCTTGAAGATGAGTTTGATACTGCATCGACACCGACGAGTAGCTTGGGGTTCCTGGCCGGCAGCCTGGAATCTATGGGCTAGGACGTCATCGTTATTCTTTACGCCTCTTAGGACATTTGTTAAGTTTGCTATACTTAATAGCATAATTTGCCTTCCGTTGTTTTGTTTGTTTGCGGTCAGTGACCGCTGCTTGCAATATTTTGGCTCTTCGCTCAGTTCTGAGCTTGCTGTAATAATTTTGTGTCGTAGGGTCACTGCTGTGTTACCGATTCTTCACTGAATATTCTCGAGCTCAAGGTTAAGCTTATGTCATACGGAGGTCTGGGATTTGTTTAGCCCTGATCCCGGGGGTGTCACAAATGAAGAAGCATTAACATCAAACCTTGCTTTCAAAGGAGCAAAAGGCAACTTCTCTCTCCTCATAGGGAAGTGTTCAATACCTTTCTTGAATGGAAATTGATATTTAATGGTGCCTTCTTTCATATCAATGATTGCACCAACAGTTCTAAGAAAAGGTCTTCCCAAAGCAATAGGACAAGAAGCACTGTATTCAACATCCAAAACATAGAAATCAACAGGGACATAAGCATTATTAACCATAATAAGAATATCATTAACACTTCCCATGATTTTATTTTTAGCATTATCATCAAGTGGGACATCCAAATAGCAATCTTACAAAGGTGGCAAATCAATCATTTCATAAATCTTTCTAGGCATAATAGAGACACTAGAACCAAGGTCACATGAAGATTTGAGATCAAAGTCATTCACTTGCATATTAATGATGGGTTCCCAACTATCTTCTACTTTCCTAGGAATAGAAGCTTTGTGTTTCAACTTTTCTTCCTTAATTTTAATAAGAGCATCTGTAATGTGTTTGGTGAAAGCTACATTAATATCACTAGCATTAGGACTTCTAGCAAGCTTTTGTAGGAACATGATAACTTTAGAAATATTGCAACCATCAAGATGAAAATCAAACTTAGCATCACTGGTAGTAGACTCATTGGGTTTAGGCATTGTGGTAGGAGTAATAGGTACTTCTTGTGGTTTGGTGGCATCCATATTGGTGGTGGTAATAGTGCACACACTATTGTTTCTAGAAATTTCAGCTTCTCTCTCCCACTTAGCATGTAGTTGGGCTAACAGTCTAACATTTTCATCAATAGTAACTTGTATGGCATGAGTAGCAGCAAAGGTACTTTCCAAGATTTCAGGTTTAGCAGCCATTTTATTAATAAAAGAGGATTGTGCTTCAGACAACGATGAAATATTTTTCTAAACATTCATGAGATTTTCCTCCACAATTTTGTTGAAAGTGGTTTGTTTACTAATAAAGTCTTTAAGCATGACTTCAAGTTCAGAGGAAGCACTTCTAATATTGTTGTTGTAGGAGTTTCCATAAGTATTGCCATTATTAGGAGGATAAGGCCTATAGTTATTGTTACTACCAAAATTATTCCTATAGGCATTGTTGCTGAAATTGTTATTTCTAATGAAGTTCACATCAACATGCTCTTCTTGAGAAATCAAAGAGGCTAAGGGAACATTATTTGGTTCTATATGAGCTTTTCCATTAACAAGCATAGCCATTATAACATCAATCTTATCACTCAAAGAGGAGGTTTCTTCAACATAATTTACCTTCTTACCATGTGGAGCTCTCTCAATGTGCCATTCAGAATAGTTGACCATCATATTATCATGGAGCTTTGTTGCAGAACCCAAGGTAATGGTCATAAAGGTACCTCCAGCAGCTGAATCCAACAGGTTTCTTGAAGATATGTTCAAACATGCATACAAAGTCTGGATAATCATCCAAGCAGTCAATCCATGAGTGGTACAATTCTTAACCAAAGATTTCATTCTTTTCCAAGCTTGAGAAACTTGTTCATTATCAAGTTGTTAAATTTCATTATTTCACTTCTCATAGATATAATCTTAGCAGGAGGATAGTATTTTCCAATAAAAGCATCTTTGCACTTAATCCAAGAATCAATACTATTTGTAGGCAAGGATAGCAACCATTCTTTAGCTTTTCCTCTCAAGGAGAAAGGAAGCAATTTGAGCTTAATAATATGTCCATCTACATCCTTATATTTTTGCATCTCACAAAGTTCAACAAAGTTATTGAGGTGGGCGGCAGTATCATCAGAACTAGCACCTAAAAATTGCTCTTTCATCACAAGATTTAACAAAGCAGGCTTAATTTCATAAAAGGTAGCATTAGGAGCAGGTGGAGGAATAGGTGTGCTTAGGAAATCATTGTTGTTTGTGATAGTGAAGTCACACAACTTGGTATTCTCAGCAGAGTTCATTTTTGCAAAAGTGGAGAAAACCAACAGCAGCAGCAACTAGAGCAGGAACTAATTATTTTGTGTTTTTAATAAGAAAAGCAAACCAAACGAAACTAATTTTTTTGGAGTTTTTGATAAAAAGAGGCAAACAAAACAAGGAAAAATAAACTAAGCAAAACAAAAACAGAGTAAATAGAAAGGTTGTGAAGGACTCCCCTTGTGAAGCCGTCCTTACACTCCCCAGCAACGGCGCCAGAAAAAAGGCTTGATGCAGCTCAGATCACTTTAGAGCTTCGTTGGGAGACCCCAAGAGTAAGGTATGATGAGTATATCAACAAGTTTTTTCCTCAGTAAGAAAACAAGGTTATCGAACCAGTAGGTGGAAGGAAACGACTCAAAGGTGTTTCTAGCAACTGGAAACCTGCACAACACAAACTCAAGACTTTGCCCCAACAAACAGTGAGGTTGTTAATCTCACCAGTTTGCTAAAGACAACGGATTAACTGTATGGTGTGGAAGGTAATTGTGGTTTGCAGAAAGTAAACAGTAACGGTGGAAGATGTATCAATGGTAAAGATTGGACCGGGGTCCATAGTTCACTAGAGGCGTTCTCCTTAAAATAAACAACATGGCATGCTAGGAAAACAAATTACAGCGGGGCAATTGACAAGATAGAGCAAGGCATAACAATGTAATACTAGACATTCATGATCCTATGAGATTTGATTGGGCAATACAACAAGATACATAGACCTCCATCCAACTGCATCTATGACTAGTAATCCACCTTCAGGTTATCATCCGAACCCCCTCTAGTATTAAGTTTCAAGCAACGGATAACTGCTTTAAGAAAAGTGTGTAAGGTAAACAATCCACTTGTTCCATGAACAAGAGATCATTGTTTTCTCCCTAGTAGAAACAACACATCTACAACCTTAGATATTTTTGTCACTTCCCCAGATTAAATAGAGGCATGAACCCACTATCGAGCATAAATACTCCCTCTTGGAGTCACTAGCATCTACTTGGCCAAGATAGCTAATAGAAACGAAGTGCATGCAAGATCTCAAACAACATATACATGATAGAATCAATAAGATAGAATCATTAACCAATCTGACATAGTAATCTCAATATCCATCGGGTCCCCGCAAACACAACATGCATGATTACAAATAGATGATCTTGCTCATGAACGGAGCTCAAAAGATCTAAGCATGGTAGCACAAAGGAGGAGAAACAACCATCTAGCTACTACATGGACCCGTAGTCCAAGGTGGAACTACTCACACATCATACTGGAGGCTGGCATGGTGATGAAGAAGGCCTCCGAGATGATCTCTCCCCTCCGGCAGGGTGCCGGGAAGAGCTTCAAATCCCCCCGATCTAGGGACGATGGTGGCGGCGGCTACGAACTATTTCATGGAATATTGATTGGGTCCTTAGGGTTTTGGTATCGGGGGCTTCTTATAGGCGAAGAGGGAGGACGAGGGGGTGCCCGAGGCGGCTGCACCCCCAGGCGCGAGCCAGGCCTAGCCACGCGGCCAGGGGTGTGGCCCCCTCGAGGCCCTCCTCCGTCTCGTCTTCTGGATCCATGTTCCCCACGGTAAAATATTGACTTTGGCTTTTGTTCCTTCCAATTCCGAGAATATTGATTTTCTGTCTTTTCTGGACCTAAAAACAGAAGAAAACAGGCAACTGGCACTGTGGCATCTTGTTAATAGGTTAGTCCCATAAAACATATAAAAACACCTCAAAGTGTAGCCAAAGCAAAGGAAAGTAGATACTAAACAAGCATGGAACATCAAAACTTATAGATACGTTTACGACATACCAGTTCCGCCGCCATAGCTCGACGCACGATCACATCATTTGCTAGTAGTGTTTGGTAAGACCTTCGCTCCTGCTCCGCCCACCCTAATCAACTGGTTCCCGTAATTTCCTCGATATTACATGGGTAAATTAGTCTTCAATGTCTGGTCATAGCAGGTACACCGGCGAGGGCGGGGATTCCATCATGTCGTGGCCATGTTGTCCTTATCCTACCATGTCAGAAGTGCAGGTAGCGCCTTATCTTTGCACTACTGTTGAATTTGAAGTGCCGCCATGGCTTGTCAGACTGATTTTAATTGGGTTTGTTTTGGGATTGTTATAGTGTGCTATGTAGGTCGATGATCCATGGTACATTGCATACCAAGATGAATCAACCTAGTGGTCTAGCCAGAGGATGGATTTGGAGAAGATGGTTGCAAATTTAGGTGATGAATTGACCCGTAAAAACCTGTTGGAAGAAAACAAGAACTCGGAGCTTATTCTGTAACACCCCGGTTATGAAAAGACCGTGGCCTCTATGTGACATGCCAATCCCTGGATCGGTTCATTGGCCCACAATAGAGTAAGATAGATAACATAGCGAAATAACCGTGTATCATGTACTACAAAGATCCAGAGTACCATTATTACAATAAAAGCTTAGCATAAAGCTAGCTCAAATTATTCAGGTAGCAACATAAACATGTAAATCCTCCAATCTTCAAATTGCCCACAAGTGAACAAGTGCCGAGTGGAGTACCGTGGCCTATAACGATCAATCAGAATCGGAATAACCTGCAACATGAAATGTAGCAGCCCCGAAGGGTCAATACATGGAATGTATGGCAAGTAGAGCTAGTAATGGAGACAATAGTACTAACATCTACATGCATATTTGGCAAGTGGAGCTGTGTCTGGCTTGCATTTGCAAATACATTTGTCCTACTTTCATAACAGTTTTTGATTTTCTTTGAAAAGATCCCAATTAAGTTAACCCAACAATATTAAAACAATTATGAAATTAGAATGAGCGAGAAACATGTCATGGAATCAATATCAGGCAACTTAGATGTCCATAACCGGGGACACGGCTAATCGATTAGTTTATACACTCTGCAGAGGTTAGTACACTTTACCCATGTGACTTGGCCAGCCCAGCTCGTACCATCACTCTCATTTTGGGTGATGATAGGGAGAAGTCCAAGAAGAGACTGTTCGGGAAGTAGCTCCTCAATCCCGACGCGCACCGGTCCAACCTACCAAAATTCTACATCTCTGGATACGCGGGTTCGAGTTATCACAACCTACTAAGTCCAACCAACCGCCCATTTCATTATTGGCACATGGTTGTAAACGTAAGCTACACAATAAAGAAGCCAATCATTCTCTCTTGATGCCTGGGTGCCTTTCCGCAATGAAACCACCAAAAATTTTCAATACCATCACACCCAGGGGGTTCATTGATTAGGTTGTTTTTAGTTTTCACAAACCAATACTTTGAGAAAACAAGTATCATTGATGTAACCCAGCCCTCGTTCAACAAAGCATGGCTAAGCACATCTACCAACGGTGGTTCATCTACAAGAGGGTCCTACCACATAATAGGACATAGCATAGCAATAGTATCATCCTACACATGCATCTACAAAATACACGACAATGCATAGAAAATAGTAGGACGATATTCATGAACAAAGTAGCATCTACTTGCCTTGGTTGTAGTGGTCTGGAGCACAATCCTCACACGAGCAAGCGTTGCACTCAACACAATCTACACGACACAATTGCAATCATAAACAAACAATCCACAAGCATATACAACAAAGATGATGCATGAATGCAAGAACGGAAAGTGAATTGGTGCTACAGCTGCACCACATAATTCTAATCCATAATACTACCGAATACATGCATGGAAAAATAGATTTGGCGCAAGAAAAACTATTAGCCAAAAGTAGTGATCACTACAAGAGCTAGAACTTAAATAATTCACTACCGGTAGTACACTGTTTGTAAAATCTTGGAAAAATTCTACCGCATAGGCATCGCTGAATATAAACAGTACCAATTGGAATTACTCAAAAAACAATTATAAAACTCCCCGAGTAATTAAAACACTGCAGAAAGCCATTAGACAATTACTGCAGAAGTTTTTACTGTAAGCCTATCTTTTTAATTCACGATGAGATTCCCCTCGTTCATACGAGTTCAGGGACATATCACACGCGATTTTTGGAGCAACGGATCTTTTTCTACGAATTTATTACTCCGAAAAGGCCATTAACTAGTTTGAATAAACTGTACTAAACCTGACAGTAAAAGTCTGAACCAAAGGTACAGTGAGATTCTACACGACTCACTGAACCCGTACATATTTTATTTGCAATTTTTTGCCAAGCGGTTGAATTTCTACGCAATTTACAAGATTCTATCGAAATCTGCCAACTAAAGGGATTAACGAAATTGACCAGTCAATTGTGTCTGTTGACTGGTCAAAGCGTCTGCTGACTGGGCGCTGACTGGGCGTCTGATTAGTCAACGCCTGAGTCTGACCGGTCAACTAACGATCTAAGCCGTTGATCCGAGATCTGACGGTGTCTGCTGTCTTACCGGAAACGGACGGCGAAACGAACTCCGGCGAGCTCCGGACGGCGGCGACGATCTCTTCCGGCGACGAGGTTTTTCCTGCGCGTACACATATGGTCAACTAACGGTCCGGAAAAATTACATCGCGCGCGAGGCGGCGCGTACGTGCGCGTGTGTGCGTGTATGCATGTGCGCATGCGATGACGCGCACGTGCACGTGCGTGCGGCGCAGCAGCAGCGGTGGCGCAGCGCGCGAGCGGCGAGGCGACTCTAGGCGGCGGCGGGGCAGCGAGCGGCGCGCAGGCCGAGGTGGCGCGCGCAGAGGCGCAGGCGGCGGCGGCGGCGCGAGCTGGCGCGGCGGCGGGTGCTCGCGGCAGCGCGGCTACGGGCGGGAGGTGGCGGCGTGGCCGCGGGGCGGGTGCAGAGCGGCGGCCGCGGTGTGGCGGCGCTGCAGCGATGGCGGCGGCGGATGGCGGCGGTGGACGGTGGCGCAGATGGCGGGAACGGAGAGAGGAGGCGGCGACGTACCCGGCGGTGGCGGTGGCGATGGCCGGCGGCGGCGGCGGCCCAGGAGGCGACCAGGCGCGGCGGCGGCGACGGGATCGGATCCCGAGGAGGCGCGCGCGTGGGGTAGGCGGCGGGGTCGGGGAAGTCGGGCACGGTTCCCAAGGCAGGCGGTGGGGCCCTCTTTAAATAGTCTCTCGCGCGGATTCTACTCAGATTCGGTCCAGAAATTGACTCCAACTCGGAAATCGGTCCGGATTTTCGGACCGTTTTCCGGCGGATTACTAAAACGTCCGAGTCTTTTGCATACGAACTCCGATTTGAGCGATTCTCGCGCCTACGGGTTCGTATCGTCGAGGGGAACAACCTTCAGTCAAGTTTTGCGCGAAAACTTGAACCTACAGGGGTGGTTGTCGCAAGTCCTTCTAAAGCCTCCCGCAGGAAACTCGTAGCGAAACCAAATAGGGTTTTGAAGATAGCTTTTCGCCGAACCTTTCTACTCGACGGTTTTGCATGGAAAGATATGATGCAATGCTATGAATGATATGCTAGACCAAATCTAAAATTTGGGATGTGACAAGACTAACCCCCTTAAGATGAATCTCGTCCTCGAGATTCGGCGCGGCTAGCAAATAGGTGTGGGTAGTCCTCTCGGATGTCATCCTCACGCTCCCAAGTGGCTTCCTCTTCGGTGTGGTGGCTCCACTGTACTTTGCAAAACTTGATTGTCTTGGTACGGGTAGTCCTTTCTGCTGTCTCCAGAATCTTGACCGGTTTCTCCTCATAGGTCAAGTCACTCTCAAGCTGAACCTCCTCTAGCGGCACAGTATCTCTCAATGGTGTATCCACCATCTCCGGATGGCACTTCTTCAGCTGGGACACGTGGAACACGTTGTGAACAGCAGACAGAGCCTCTGGCAACTCCAACTGATAAGCAACTTCTCCTTTGCGTGCTAAGACCCTGTATGGTCCAATGAATCGAGGTGCCAGCTTACCCTTAATTCCAAATCTCTTGATTCCACGAAGCGGCGATACTCTGAGGTATGCTCTATCACCTATCTCATACACCACTTCCTTGCGCTTGGCGTCAACGTAGCTCTTCTGGCTTGATTGTGCTACCTTCAGCCTATCTCCAATCAAGGCGACCTTCTCCTCAGCGTCCCTGATCAAATCAGGTCCAAACAGCTGACGTTCTCCTACTCCATCCCACAACAATGGTGTTCGGCACCGTTTCCCATATAGTACATCGAACGGTGACGTCTTGATGCTGGTTTGATAGCTGTTGTTGTAGGAAAACTTCGCATACGGCAAATTCTCATCCCAACTGGATCCATGAGCCAAGGCGCAAGCTCTCAGCATGTCCTCCAAAATCTGATTCACCCTCTCGGTCTGTCCATCAGTCTGTGGGTGAAACGCTGTGCTAAACTCCAATCTAATACCAAGTGACTCGTGCAGCTGGCGCCAGAAGTGTGAGGTAAATTGGGTGCCTCTGTCAGATACGATACTCTTGGGAACTCCATGTAGGCACACAATCCTGTCCATGTAAATCTTGGCCAACTTTGCACTCGTATAGGTCGTCTTTACCGGTATAAAGTGGGCTACCTTGGTCAAATGGTCGACCACTACCCAAATAGAGTCATATCCTGACCTGGTCCTGGGCAGTCCTGTGATAAAATCCATTCCCACTCTATCCCACTTCCAATCTGGCACAGGCAATGGCTGTAGCAATCCTGCTGGATTCTGATGTTCTGCCTTCACTCGGCTACATACATCACATAGGGCAATATGCTCCGCGATGTCTCCCTTCATGTTGTTCCACCAGAATCTGTCCTTTAGGTCCATATACATCTTCATATTGCCCGGATGTATGGAATACGGCGAGTCATGAGCTTCCTGCAGAATCAACTTCCTTATCTCGGGATCGTTGGGAACGCACAAACGATCTCCGTACCACAAGGTTCCTTGCTCATCCTCGCGGAATTTCCTTGCTCGACCTTCCTTCATCTTTTCCTTAACTTCATCTATCTCTTTGTCTCCTATCTGAGCCTTTCCGATTCTGTCCTGTAGCGTTGGTTGGACTTCCATTGTTGCTAAGTATCCTTCAGATACTACTTCCAGTCTAAGGTCCTTAAATTGCTTGCACAAATCCTCAGGCAATTCACCAATTGTCAATCCATTGGCATAAACCTTCCGGCTCAGAGCATCCGCTACTACATTGGCCTTTCCTGGGTGGTATTGTAGATTCATATCATAATCCTTGATAAGCTCCAACCATCTCCTTTGTCTCATGTTCAGTTCCTTCTGTGTAAATATGTACTTCAGGCTCTTGTGGTCGGTGTACACATCACAATGTTTTCCCATTAAGTAATGCCTCCATACCTTGAGCGCATGAACCACTGATGCTAGCTCCAAGTCGTGTGTGGGGTAATTCCGCTCATGGTGCTTGAGTTGTCGCGAGGCATAAGACACTACTCTCCCATCTTGCATCAGCACACTCCCAAGTCCCTGTCGAGAAGCATCACAGTACACTTGGAAATCCTTCTGAAGATCAGGTAAACACAGAACAGGCGCGGTCACTAGTCGACGCTTCAGTTCCTGAAAGCTGGCCTCACATACGTCAGACCACTCAAACTTACTCTCCTTCTTCAGAAGTTCAGTCATCGACTTTGCAATCTTGGAAAAGTTTTCAATGAACCTCATGTAATATCCAGCAAGTCCCAGAAAGCTTCGAATCTCTCCAGCATTCTTGGGTGCTTCCCACTCAGTTACTGCAGTCACTTTGTTTGGATCAACAACAATTCCTTCCCCTGACACTACGTGTCCAAGAAACCCAACAGTGTTAAGCCAGAATTCACACTTGCTGAATTTGGCATACAGCTTGTGTTCTCTCAGCTTCTCCATAATCAGTCTTAGATGCTTCTCATGCTCAGCATCATCCTTGGAATATATCAGTATGTCATCAATAAACACCACCACGAACTTGTCCAAATACTCCATAAATACCTTGTTCATCATGGTCATGAAGTATGCCGGGGCATTCGTTAGTCCAAAAGACATAACTGTATACTCATATAAACCATACCTAGTGGTGAAGGCGGTTTTCGGTACATCCTCCTCCCGGATCTTCAATTGAAAGTAGCCAGATCGCAGATCAATCTTGCTGAACACCTTTGATCCTTCCAGTTGGTCAAACAAATCATTTATGTTTGGCAGAGGGTACTTGTTCTTGATGGTTACTTCATTCAGCGATCGATAGTCCACCACTAATCTCTTGGTGCTGTCTTTCTTCTCTACAAACAGAACAGGTGCTCCCCATGACGACGCACTAGGCTGAATGAATCCCTTTTCCAGCTGCTCCTTCAACTGTTTCTTCAATTCCTTCAGCTCATCCACATCCATCTTATATGGTTTATTTGCTATTGGTCCTATTCCCGGCATCAGATCGATAAGAAACTCTACATCTCTGTCAGGTGGCATCCCTGGCAGCTCTTCCGGAAACACGTCGGGGTAATCCCTAATCACTGGCACAGTATCCATGCTAACCCCCTTAAGAGAATTCAACTTACACCTTCTCGGTCGTGCAGCCGACTTGAATCTAATCCTCTTACCATCCGGGGTCTTGAGTGAAACAGCTCGCTGTGCACAATCTATATGTCCCCCATGCATGGACATCCAATCCATACCCAGAATAACGTCTAATCCCTGTGAATCCAACACTACCAAATGTGCAATAAAGTTGTGTGTTCCAATCCTCACAGTCAAGTCGCGGCATCCCGCACTAGCTATCATATCTCCTCCAGGTGAACTCACTCTAATATACCTTTTCATAGACTCAGTGGGTATCTTATACTTATCCACAAATGCCCTTGATATGAATGAATGCGATGCACCAGTATCAAAAAGTATAAGTGCAGGGTAAGTGTTGATTGGGAACTTACCAATTACAAGGTCAGGCTCATCTGGAATCTCCTCCACATTCATGTGGTTCACTGTGGCCTTCTCGCCGTTGGTTGTCTTGAGTCCTTTCCTCTCCGGACAGTTGTCAGCATAGTGTCCCTTCTGCTTGCACTTGAAGCATGTCACCTCACTCAGATCCTTCTTCACGAAGTTGCGATCACGGTTGCGGTCATGTCCACCGTGTCCCCCAGAGTGGTGAGAGTGTCCTCCCTTGTGGCTGTGGTGGCTGCTCCTATGGTTGTCATGACGATGTCCATCGCGGCGGTCATGGCTCCCATGGTCACTTCCTCCATGCTTGGAGTATCCATCATATGAAGTGCGAGTCTTGTGGTGTGAACCAGAGTGGTGATTGTTGTTCTTTGTCTTGCGGTTCTCCACTTGCTTGTGCTTCCCCTCCAAGATCCTGGCCTTGTCCATAAGCTCCTGGAAAGTGGGGCAATAAACCACTAGTAGCTTGTAACACCCTCAAAATCGGCCCTGTGCAAGTTTTAGCGAAACCCGCCAAACCCGCATAGGAACGATTCAAAGGTGCCCACCAGGCACTTTCGTGCGGGTGGAAAACGAAGTAATAACATTACACAACAGTCCTCGATGGGACCCACAGAACAGATATATACAACAGCGACTCAATGAGTCAAGAATACAGATATAATATACAAAGATCCAAATCACCTTGAAAATGATATAGCGTCCAGCTACGGACAAGATGCAAATGGGGCTAAGAGCCCTGAAGAATAACCAATGGCGTCCATAACCCTGCCCAGGCCAAGCCGGAAGGGTAACCCTGCTAACGACGTCGATCTCAAAACCTGCTTAAACAAAAGGGGTGCCGACAAAGGGCAAAGGAAAAAGAGGAGCGTCAGTACTGAGGCCAGTACACGGCGAGACTAGAATTCGGCGGTCCTCGCCTACAAAGGTATGGTGGACTGAGCGGCAGCGGCAGCATGCACTAAACAACCTATAGAGACTCGATACAACTGGCGGTTATCAGAGAGGGTTAAGAATGACCTATTCGGAACCAACCGGAAGCTAACACCAAACAAACCCATCCTGGTGTTTCCCCCCCTCGACACCGATCGAGGAAGTCAACCGAGGAACTCACACAGTTGGCAGTTTTATTTATTCGGTTATCGTTGCAGCAATTACTAGTCAGGTTAAAGATAGTCGTCCTGATAAAATAAGCAGTGGGCACTTTTAGTTAACCATTCCGTTGTAGTTGCAACAATTACTAATCAGATACAGATAGCATGAGATAAACCCAAAACCCAGCAGTTGTTGGTACTTTTATTCAGCCATTCCGTTGTAGTTGCAATACTTACTAGTCAGGTACAATGGTCGCAAGCGACAATCCAAACAAGCAATTGTTGGCAGTTTTATTTAGCCATTCCGTTGTAGTTGCAATATTTACTAGTCATATCAGATACAAGTCAATTTATAACAGTAAACTTTAGTTATAGTTGTCTATGTTCGAGATACTGTGCTCCAAGTCGTCCATAACTGCGGACACGGCTTTCAGAAAGTTTTAACCCGGCCGGGGTGCACAAATAGCAACACACACACGATCAACCTCGGAAAAACCAAATCAAAACCCAACGAGGTCTTCACGACAGAGCAATCACAAGATTCAGAAATATTTCAGGGGGCCACCCCATTGAGTAGATCCGCAACGAAGTAAGCTAGCTCCGAGACGGACTCAAGGTTTGCGTCAATGGCTGTAAGCGACTGGGAACCCGAAAACTCGGGGTGTCGATACCGCGTAATCACTCCGCTTACCTAAACAGTACAGTGTGCTATCTGTCACACAATTTAAATAAAGCAGTAGCATGGCATAAGTACAGGATCGTAAATAAAACCTCAAACTAGTTTGTGGCCCCAAGAAATAAGACGGAATCAAGCTCTGGCTAAGGGGGGCCCATACTCCCCATATGTGGATAGCGCGATAAATCAAGGAACAGGTATCAAGTACTCGGGGTCCTACGGGACACAAGTGGGCGTTCGGAAACCAAATATTATCTATCACCCACCGATGCCTCTGCTTACTTCAATTTTAGTTATTAAACAGGAATTAAAGTGAACGATAAGTAAAGCTATGATCATCTCCAACATCAACATGCGGCAATACATCAACAACTGTGGCACCGGTCGACACGCAACAACACTTGAGCAAGCGACTGCGACGCGCAAGTCCAACTATCTACCAAACAACAGGTAATAGGATGTGTCCAAGGCAATATAGGGCTGCACGGTATATCACGGGTACGGAAACTAAAGCATCGCAACACAGATAGCAATAGATCAACAGGAGGGAATAAATACTATAAAAGTAAGATAGGTAGAAAGGGGGAGATGCTCGCCTGAAAACATTGTCGAAGGTTCAACCGAAGATCGGGTCGAAGCTCACATCAACTCAATGGCCTTATCCGCGAAGAAGCAAAACACTAGAAGAAACACCGGATGTAATATTTAATACTACGGCAAAAGATCGGGCATGATGCATGTATGATGCATGACATGGCAAAGGATGCGATGCAATTAGGTCATATTAAGCGGAACCAGGGTCCCGTCAATTAATTAAATGGTTCAAGTTATTTAGAACCCCCACAATTTAAGTGTTGCATTAGCAAGACAAAAGATGGCACCGGTTCGCTACACAAGTTTAAATGAGGCCAATATAAGGCTAGATTTGCCCGCATATGGGCCCCATATTTAATTATCAGGTGAATCGGCATAAGGCCCCCAAACCACATGAAAACATGCATGCAAGGTGAATGATTAATATACAACAGTTGTATTATAGTATAAAATAGGGTTTCGGGAAGGGGTTCACACATTGAGGGGTCTCGACGAACTTGGTGTTCCGGGGTTCGGGGTCGGTCTCAGGGTTCAGGGTTCGACGGAACGGTCTCGGCGGGAACGTTCTCGGGCCACGGAGGTAGGTCTTGAGTACCGGGGAGAAGTACTTGGTCTGGCGTCGGGGCGCATCGGATGCTCCGGGTCGATGCCGATCTTGTCGTGGCGACGATCTTGTCGGGTACGCGCCATCGAGTCGGTCTCGGCATCCGGGGTGAAGTGCTTGTCGTTCCGTGTAGGAGATCTTGGCGTCCGGTCCTCGGGCATCGGGGTGGAAAGGAGGTCTTGTCGCGTCCGGTGGATCGGTACTCGGGGTTGTAGAACTTGGTGTCCGAGAGACGATCTTGTCGCAACCGCGGTCGTCGGTCAGTGTCGCAGATGTTCGGTGTCGGCTGTCGATGGCGGGCTTGTGACGGTCTCGGTGGTCTGGTTGGCGTCTTGCTCGATGAGAGTAGGGTACGGGTCCATGTCCATGAAGAAGATCTTGTTACTCGGTGCGTCTAGGACTCCGAGTTGACATAATTCTGAAACCAAACACAGCTGAGGCTCGCAGATCGCTGCAGGCGGAACATACATCGATGTGCCTAAAGAATTACAAACAGGGGCTAAAAACATCTCTGTTAAACGCAACAGGGTCGGCCACGCGCAAGCAGCAGCCAAGGCCAGAGCAGAGAGGCCAGAGGGGGTGTCGGCGGCGCACGCGAAGCAGAGGCCGGCGAGGCTCGACGGGGAGCAGAGGAGGCGCTCGGGGTCGGGGAGGGCTCCAGGCGGCGCGGCTCGCCGGAGGAGGCGCTGGCCGGCCGGAGGCGAGGCGGGGACGAGCGGCGGGGCCGGCTTG
This sequence comes from Avena sativa, assembly GCA_916181665.1. Taxonomy (NCBI): domain Eukaryota; kingdom Viridiplantae; phylum Streptophyta; class Magnoliopsida; order Poales; family Poaceae; genus Avena; species Avena sativa. The sequence goes on along the minus strand of OV702283.1, from coordinate 144,070,914 downwards.
AGCGGGACGACGCGGGCTCGGGGCAGCAGGAGGAGGGGGCCGGCGCGCCGGTGCAGGGCGGCGGTGGAGACGAACGGCGGCGGAGGCGGCCGGGCTCTGACGGAGGCGGCGTGCGCGAGCCCGCGCGGAGGGAGGGGCGCTGGAGGCGAGCGGGCGGTGGCGGGCGCCGGCGGCGAGAGGCTTGGGGAGGGGAGGCGCGGAGGAAGCCGGAGGGCCGGCGGGGCGCGGGCGGCCGCGAGCTCGGAGGAGGAAGGGCGGCTCCGGCGAGGCGGTGGCTTGAGGGAGGCGGCGGCGACTGGGGCAGGCGAGCGCCGGCGACGGGGGAAGAGAGGGGTAGCGGGGCGGCGGTGCCTGCAGGCGGCGGAGGCGGTCGCCGGCGGGGCGAGGGTGGGAGGATGCGGGAGAAGAGGGTCACGCGGGGGTCGGGACGGGAGGAGGAAGAAGGAACACGGGGGCAGGGGGCCAGGGTGGGGCCGGACGCGGGGGACCGGGGGCGTTCGCCAGGCGTGTGTGCGTGCGTTGTGTGGTGGGATGGATCAGGTGGTGTGGGATGTGGGCTGGAGGGAGAGAGAGGAGAGAGAGGGGTGTGGCCACGTGGTAGTTTTGGGTTGGTTAGGGGGAGGGAGAGGGTGAGGTGTCAGCACCTGGTTGGAGGGGGTGAGGTGGCTGGTTGGGGGGTAGATTAGGTGTAGGTAGTTGGGTAGCTATAGGATTTAGAGGTTGGACCGATTTTAAAATCCTGGGGGTGGTCGTTCGGGTCGATCTGGCCCGTTCGACTGCCCCCACTAAAATAATATAATTTTTATTTGTTTTATTAACACCGTTTGCAAACCGATATCAGACACGCAAAAATAATCCGGAGACCCGGGGTTTGATATTTGATTAAAGATGGGGCGTTTTAAAAACAAAACGGGCTTTGCGAAAATAGTTTTGACAAACAACATATGATGATGACGATGCAATGCACAAATTCAACGCGATTTTCTAGTAGTGGTTTTGCGGGATGCCACAATTCGACACCACTAACAATGGATCTCGCCCTCGAGATCCGCCTCATGGTACCGGAAGGAAGGTCGGCGATCTGCATCTTCTCACTTCGTGTAGGTCCTCGCGACACCACTAACAAGAGGTCGTTGTCCGTGATCGCCGAGAGAACACTCCAGGAACAACAGGTCGTAGGTAGAGGTATCAACAAATAAAGCCACCTCTAGCTTCGATGGAAAAGGGGGGAACCGATGCATTCTCATCCACTTCAATGTACAAAAGCGAATAGAAAGGGTAGTCGGCATGGGGGCCAATCCATCACGCACCCAAACTATTACTCCGCACAATCAGTAGAAAAGCGTGCAGCCATTCTCGGAATCAGACTGAAGATCTCGACAAGCGAGGTTCGGAAACAAAGGAGTGATGCAGACTCTGCATCGGATCTGGCGTAGATGATGTCGTCGCGTCGGAAACACCGGAAGGCATACACAGGGAACAAGGAATGGTAACACCGTAGATGGATTCCTCGGATAGCATGAAGACCAGACGTAGCAACACCGTTATCAAAGAAGGAAGCGAAACCCTGAAGGTACGACGGAACCCAACCACAAGAATTCCTGGACTCGAAGAAAAAGACTAGAGCGGATTCAAAACACGTAGAGGTAAGAGGAGAATAGCAGAGGGGTAAGGAGTAAAATCAGACCTAATCAGAACTATCCAACCGATTTTTCAAAAATAGTTTTGACACTCTACTTCGGTCGTTAGCTAGGTTATCCTACAGGCTGGACTTGTGGGGTATCGCAACTGCTCTGCTCTGATACCACTCTGTAACACCCTCAGAATCGGCCCTGTGCAAGTTTTAGCGAAACCCGCCAAACCCGCATAGGAACGATTCAAAGGTGCCCACCAGGCACTTTCGTGCGGGTGGAAAACGAAGTAATAACATTACACAACAGTCCTCGATGGGACCCACAGAACAGATATATAGAACAGTGACTCAATGAGTCAAGAATACAGATATAATATACAAAGATCCAAATCACCTTGAAAATGATATAGCGTCCAGCTACGGACAAGATGCAAATGGGGCTAAGAGCCTTGAAGAATAACCAATGGCGTCCATAACCCTGCCCAGGCCAAGCCGGAAGGGTAACCCTGCTAACGACGTCGATCTCAAAACCTGCTTAAACAAAAGGGGTGCCGACAAAGGGCAAAGGAAAAAGAGGAGCGTCAGTACTGAGGCCAGTACACGGCGAGACTAGAATTCGGCGGTCCTCGCCTACAAAGGTATGGTGGACTGAGCGGCAGCGGCAGCATGCACTAAACAACCTATAGAGACTCGATACAACTGGCGGTTATCAGAGAGGGTTAAGAATGACCTATTCGGAACCAACCGGAAGCTAACACCAAACAAACCCATCCTGGTGTTTCCCCCCCCCCCGACACCAATCGAGAAAGTCAACCGAGGAACTCACACAGTTGGCAGTTTTATTTATTCGGTTATCGTTGTAGCAATTACTAGTCAGGTTAAAGATAGTCGTCCTGATAAAATAAGCAGTGGGCACTTTTAGTTAACCATTCCGTTGTAGTTGCAACAATTACTAATCAGATACAGATAGCATGAGATAAACCCAAAACCCAGCAGTTGTTGGTACTTTTATTCAGCCATTCCGTTGTAGTTGCAATACTTACTAGTCAGGTACAATGGTCGCAAGCGACAATCCAAACAAGCAATTGTTGGCAGTTTTATTTAGCCATTCCGTTGTAGTTGCAATATTTACTAGTCATATCAGATACAAGTCAATTTATAACAGTAAACTTTAGTTATAGTTGTCTATGTTCGAGATACTATGCTCCAAGTCGTCCATAACCGCGGACACGGCTTTCAGAAAGTTTTAACCCGGCCGGGGTGCACAAATAGCAACACACACACGATCAACCTCGGAAAAACCAAATCAAAACCCAACGAGGTCTTCACGACAGAGCAATCACAAGATTCAGAAATATTTCAGGGGGCCACCCCATTGAGTAGATCCGCAACGAAGTAAGCTAGCTCCGAGACGGACTCAAGGTTTGCGTCAATGGCTGTAAGCGACTGGGAACCCGAAAACTCGGGGTGTCGATACCGCGTAATCACTCCGCTTACCTAAACAGTACAGTGTGCTATCTGTCGCACAATTTAAATAAAGCAGTAGCATGGCATAAGTACAGGATCGTAAATAAAACCTTAAACTAGTTTGTGGCCCCAAGAAATAAGACGGAATCAAGCTCTGGCTAAGGGGGGCCCATACTCCCCATATGTGGATAGCGCGATAAATCAAGGAACAGGTATCAAGTACTCGGGGTCCTACGGGACACAAGTGGGCGTTCGGAAACCAAATATTATCTATCACCCACCGATGCCTCTGCTTACTTCAATTTTAGTTATTAAACAGGAATTAAAGTGAACGATAAGTAAAGCTATGATCATCTCCAACATCAACATGCGGCAATACATCAACAACTGTGGCACCGGTCGACACGCAACAGCACTTGAGCAAGCGACTGCGACGCGCAAGTCCAACTATCTACCAAACAACAGGTAATAGGATGTGTCCAAGGCAATATAGGGCTGCACAGTATATCACGGGTACGGAAACTAAAGCATCACAACACAGATAGCAATAGATCAACAGGAGGGAATAAATACTATAAAAGTAAGATAGGTAGAAAGGGGGAGATGCTCGACTGAAAACATTGTCGAAGGTTCAACCGAAGATCGGGTCGAAGCTCACATCAACTCAACGGCCTTATCCGCGAAGAAGCAAAACACTAGAAGAAACACCGAATGCAATATTTAATACTACGGCAAAAGATCGGGCATGGTGCATGTATGATGCATGACATGGCAAAGGATGCGATGCAATTAGGTCATATTAAGCGGAACCGAGGTCCCGTCAATTAATTAAATGGTTCAAGTTATTTAGAACCCCCGCAATTTAAGTGTTGCATTAGCAAGACAAAAGATGGCACCGGTTCGCTACACAAGTTTAAATGAGGCCAATATAAGGCTAGATTTGCCCGCATATGGGCCCCATATTTAATTATCAGGTGAATCGGCATAAGGCCCCCAAACCACATGAAAACATGCATGCAAGGTGAATGATTAATATACAACAGTTGTATTATATTATAAAATAGGGTTTCGGGAAGGGGTTCACACATTGAGGGGTCTCGACGAACTTGGTGTTCCGGGGTTCGGGGTCGGTCTCAGGGTTCAGGGTTCGACGGAACGGTCTCGGCGGGAACGTTCTCGGGCCACGGAGGTAGGTCTTGAGTACCGGGGAGAAGTACTTGGTCTGGCGTCGGGGCGCATCGGATGCTCCGGGTCGATGCCGATCTTGTCGTGGCGACGATCTTGTCGGGTACGCGCCATCGAGTCGGTCTCGGCATCCGGGGTGAAGTGCTTGTCGTTCCGTGTAGGAGATCTTGGCGTCCGGTCCTCGGGCATCGGGGTGGAAAGGAGGTCTTGTCGCGTCCGGTGGATCGATACTCGGGGTTGTAGAACTTGGCGTCCGAGAGACGATCTTGTCGCAACCGCGGTCGTCGGTCAGTGTCGCAGATGTTCGGTGTCGGCTGTCGATGGCGGGCTTGTGACGGTCTCGGTGGTCTGGTTGGCGTCTTGCTCGATGAGAGTAGGGTACGGGTCCATGTCCATGAAGAAGATCTTGTTACTCGGTGCGTCTAGGACTCCGAGTTGACATAATTCTGAAACCAAACACAGCTGAGGCTCGCAGATCGCTGCAGGCGGAACATACATCGATGTGCCTAAAGAATTACAAACAGGGGCTAAAAACATCTCTGTTAAACGCAACAGGGTCGGCCACGCGCAAGCAGCAGCCAAGGCCAGAGCAGAGAGGCCAGAGGGGGTGTCGGCGGCGCACGCGAAGCAGAGGCTGGCGAGGCTCGACGGGGAGCAGAGGAGGCGCTCGGGGTCGGGGAGGGCTCCAGGCGGCGCGGCTCGCCGGAGGAGGCGCTGGCCGGCCGGAGGCGAGGCGGGGACGAGCGGCGGGGCCGGCTTGAGCGGGACGACGCGGGCTCGGGGCAGCAGGAGGAGGGGGCCGGCGCGCCGGTGCAGGGCGGCGGTGGAGACGAACGGCGGCGGAGGCGGCCGGGCTCTGACGGAGGCGGCGTGCGCGAGCCCGCGCGGAGGGAGGGGCGCTGGAGGCGAGCGGGCGGTGGCGGGCGCCGGCGGCGAGAGGCTTGGGGAGGGGAGGCGCGGAGGAAGCCGGAGGGCCGGCGGGGCGCGGGCGGCCGCGAGCTCGGAGGAGGAAGGGCGGCTCCGGCGAGGCGGTGGCTTGAGGGAGGCGGCGGCGACTGGGGCAGGCGAGCGCCGGCGACGGGGGAAGAGAGGGGTAGCGGGGCGGCGGTGCCTGCAGGCGGCGGAGGCGGTCGCCGGCGGGGCGAGGGTGGGAGGATGCGGGAGAAGAGGGTCACGCGGGGGTCGGGACGGGAGGAGGAAGAAGGAACGCGGGGGCAGGGGGCCAGGGTGGGGCCGGACGCGGGGGACCGGGGGCGTTCGCCAGGCGTGTGTGCGTGCGTTGTGTGGTGGGATGGATCAGGTGGTGTGGGATGTGGGCTGGAGGGAGAGAGAGGAGAGAGAGGGGTGTGGCCACGTGGCAGTTTTGGGTTGGTTAGGGGGAGGGAGAGGGTGAGGTGTCAGCACCTGGTTGGAGGGGGTGAGGTGGCTGGTTGGGGGGTAGATTAGGTGTAGGTAGTTGGGTAGCTATAGGATTTAGAGGTTGGACCGATTTTAAAATCCTGGGGGTGGTCATTCGGGTTGATCTGGCCCGTTCGACTACCCCCACTAAAATAATATAATTTTTATTTGTTTTATTAACACCGTTTGCAAACCGATATCAGACACGCAAAAATAATCCGGAGACCCGGGGTTTGATATTTGATTAAAGATGGGGCGTTTTAAAAACAAAACGGGCTTTGCGAAAATAGTTTTGACAAACAACATATGATGATGACGATGCAATGCACAAATTCAACGCGATTTTCTAGTAGTGGTTTTGCGAGATGCCACATAGCTGTACTGAAAGCTCATCTCTGAGGCCATCCAGGAATCTCTCCCTCCTTTTGGCATCAGTGTCAACATCCTCAGGTGCATAATGGGACAGGTTGTTGAACTCCTCAATGTACTCGTCCACGGAACGATTGGTTTGGCGCAAGTTGCGGAACTCCTTCCTCTTCAGGCTCAGAACTCCTGAAGACACGTGGTTGGTCCTGAAACCTTCCTCGAACATTGCCCAAGTCACGGTATCTAGCGGGTGGGTGATCTGAAATGTGTCCCACCAAGAAGCGGCTGGTCCCTCCAGTAGGTGAGCGGCAAACCTCACCTTCTCAGCATCGGTGCATCCGACAGTTACTAGATCCTTGTTGACTGAACGCAACCAGTCGAGAGCAACCATTGGTTCCGTTGCAGTAGAGAACTTAGCTGGCCTTAACCTCAGAAATCTGGTGAGAGCATCTCCCTGAGGCTGATTGTTTCCATTGTTGTTGTTCTGGTTTGCCATGAACTGGGTCATCACTTGAGTCAGCTGTGCCTGAGCTGCCATGAGCTGCTCCATCTCAGTGGGTTGGTGGCGGGGAGGCATCTGCGGTTTAGCATAGGTAAGTTTTAGAAAGAATCAACTACGACAATAGGATTCTACCCATGCATATGATCAATCAACAACAAATAATAGCAGACAATCACAAGCAAGCAACACATCAACAAACAAGCGATCCAGCAACATCCCAGGTGTTATCCTAGCAGTATATAACTACTGAAATAGTTTTGCAAGAGTTGGCAATGGTTAACTAAACAATAGATCAACTACACAACCAAAACAGCAATCTGCCAGAACAGTCCAGCAGCGTTCACGAATTTTTCCGCCTGACTTAAACTCGTCAGAAAATTTAGCTGATTTTTGTACATATAGTACAGGGAGTTTCGCATCAGCCCAATTTTTTTCAGAGTTTTCCGAGTTACCAGAAAAATATGAAAAATAGCGCAGTACTGCTGTATCAGCAGAAAAATTGCAGCGAAAATAACACAGATGATAACCAAATTGCCATAACTCTATCATTAAAATTCGCACAAATAAATCCTGGGATATTGGAGTACACAAATAAGCAACTAATCACTCTTAAACTAGCACGAACTAAGCTTCACAACGATCAAGACTAATCCTAACGAATTCACCTAACGTGGACTAATTGGTGGACTTCTATCTACTTCTTGAAGAGATTGAGGTAGGTCCTTGCTGTCATGCGTTGGCGCTTCGGCTCGCGGTACAACCATGGCGGCGGAGTGTGCACCTCTCCTGAACCATCACTTGAGACTTCAAACTCCACCTCTTCTGGATCCTCCTCTTCTTCTTCATTCTCAGCTGCAACAGCAACAGCTTCATCTCCTCCACCATCATCGTCTCCATCATCATCATCCTCGTCCTCATCATCATCTTCATCTCCACTGCCATCATCATCCCCATTGTTGCCTTCATCTCCATTGTCATCATCAGAGGGTGGATTCAGCTGTGCTTGGAGAGCGGCAATCTGGGCTGTCATAGCTTCAATGGTTTGGTCCCTTTCCTGGACGGTCCCTTGCAACTGTTGTATGTTCTGGGTGTTCTCCTGCACCGTACCATGAAGATGTGCTATGGTTTCATCTCTGGCTATCAGGGCATTCTCTAGAACTCCCACAGCTTCATGCAAAGTGTCGATCTCCTGTCCTTGGACCACCATTCCATTGCTAGTAAAGTCTGCAATCTCCTTTAACATCCTCACCTTTTCTGCTAGAGCTCCATTCTATCTTTCCATGTCCTCTATGTGCCTCCGACGGGGCGGCATGTTGTTCCTGTCGCCCGGGGTAACCACAATGTTCCCTTCTTCATCACGCCTTCCATAGTCACGGTAAGGTGAATCTGCAGGCAGTAGGTGTCGGACATAGTGGCACTAGCGAGACAGGGCTTCATGTATGGCCAAGTTGATTCCAAGTCCCCAATTGCAGTATATCTTGGTGTAGACCAAATGCGCGGGGTTTGGCAAGGCGGCATCTCTGAATATGAAGGTAGTGATCTCCCATGCATCCTCTCCATATCCATAGGTGTACAGCCTTCTTCCCTTGAACATGGGCAGTGACAATCCCAATTACTGAGAGAGCTGAGCTAACTGTCTTGCAAAGGGCCTTGGTGACTCCATGGTGACATACTCAGTCCCGACGTCTCCCATCTATCAAGTAAAAGAGGAAAGTGTGAGAATAGCATATGGTAAGAGTTTTACGAGGGTGAAAGGCATAAGAGGAAAGACAGAGTTAATATAGGCTTAATAATTCTATGGCTTCCTAATCCAATCCTAGGTCACGATCCTACAGTCGACACACGGGCTCTGATACCATCCTGTAACACCCCGGTTCTGAAAAGACCGTGGCCTCTATGTGACATGCCAATCCCTGAATCGGTTCATTGGCCCACAATAGAGTAAGATAGATAACATAGCGAAATAACCATGTATCATGTACTACAAAGATCCAGAGTACCATTATTACAATAAAAGCTTAGCATAAAGCTAGCTCAAATTATTCAGGTAGCAACATAAACATGTAAATCCTCCAATCTTCAAATTGCCCACAAGTGAACAAGTGCCGAGTGGAGTACCGTGGCCTATAACGATCAATCAGAATCGGAATAACCTGCAACATGAAACGTAGCAGCCCCGAAGGGTCAATACATGGAATGTATGGCAAGTAGAGCTAGTAATGGAGACAATAGTACTAACATCTACATGCATATTTGGCAAGTGGAGCTGTGTCTGGCTTGCATTTGCAAATACATTTGTCCTACTTTCATAACAGTTTTTGATTTTCTTTGAAAAGATCCCAATTAAGTTAACCCAACAATATTAAAACAATTATGAAATTAGAATGAGCGAGAAACATGTCATGGAATCAATATCAGACAACTCAGATGTCCATAACCGGGGACACGGCTAATCGATTAGTTTATACACTCTGTAGAGGTTAGTACACTTTACCCATGTGACTTGGCCAGCCCAGCTCGTACCATCACTCTCATTTTGGGTGATGATAGGGAGAAGTCCAAGAAGAGACTGTTCGGGAAGTAGCTCCTCAATCCCGACGCGCACCGGTCCAACCTACCAAAATTCTACATCTCTGGATACGCGGGTTCGAGTTATCACAACCTACTAAGTCCAACCAACCGCCCATTTCATTATTGGCACATGGTTGTAAACGTAAGCTACACAATAAAGAAGCCAATCATTCTCTCTTGATGCCTGGGTGCCTTTCCGCAATGAAACCACCAAAAATTTTCAATACCATCACACCCAGGGGGTTCATTGATTAGGTTGTTTTTAGTTTTCACAAACCAATACTTTGAGAAAACAAGTATCATTGATGTAACCCAGCCCTCGTTCAACAAAGCATGGCTAAGCACATCTACCAACGGTGGTTCATCTACAAGAGGGTCCTACCACATAATAGGACATAGCATAGCAATAGTATCATCCTACACATGCATCTACAAAATACACGACAATGCATAGAAAATAGTAGGACGATATTCATGAACAAAGTAGCATCTACTTGCCTTGGTTGTAGTGGTCTGGAGCACAATCCTCACACGAGCAAGCGTTGCACTCAACACAATCTACACGACACAATTGCAATCATAAACAAACAATCCACAAGCATATGCAACAAAGATGATGCATGAATGCAATAACGGCAAGTGAATTGGTGCTACAGCTGCACCACATAATTCTAATCCATAATACTACCGAATACATGCATGGAAAAATAGATTTGGCGCAAGAAAAACTATTAGCCAAAAGTAGTGATCACTACAAGAGCTAGAACTTAAATAATTCACTACCGGTAGTACACTGTTTGTAAAATCTTGGAAAAATTCTACCGCATAGGCATCGCTGAATATAAACAGTACCAATTGGAATTACTCAAAAAGGAATTATAAAACACTCTGAGTAATTAAAACACTGCAGAAAGCCATTAGACAATTACTGCAGAATTTTTTACTGTAAGCCTATCTTTTTAATTCACGATGAGATTCCTCTCGTTCATACGAGTTCAGGGACATATCACACGCGATTTTTGGAGCAACGGATCTTTTTCTACGAATTTATTACTCCGAAAAGGCCATTAAATAGTTTGAATAAACTGTACTAAACCTGACAGTAAAAGTCTGAACCAAAGGTACAGAAAGATTCTACACGACTCACTGAACCCGTACATATTTTATTTGCAATTTTTGGCCAAACGGTTGAATTTCTACGCAATTTACAAGATTGTACCGAAATCTGCCAACTAAAGGGATTAACGAAATTGACCTGTCAATTGTGTCTGTTGACTGGTCAAAGCGTCTGCTGACTGGGCGCTGACTGGGCGTCTGACTAGTCAACGTCTGAGTCTGACCGGTCAACTAACGATCTAAGCCGTTGATCCGAGATCTGACGGTGTCTGCTATCTTACCGGAAACGGACGGCGAAACGAACTCTGGCGAGCTCCGGACGGCGGCGACGATCTCTTCCGGCGACGAGGTTTTTCCTGTGCGTACACACATGGTCAACTAACTGTCTGGAAAAATTACATCGCGCGCGAGGCGGCGCGTACGTGCGCGTGTGTGCGTGTATGCATGTGCGCATGCGATGACGCGCACGTGCACGTGCGTGCGGCGCAGCGAGGCGCGCAGCGGGGCAGCAGCAGCGGTGGCGCAGCGCGCGCGCGGCGAGGCGGCGCTAGGCGGCGGTGGCGCGCAGCGCAGCGTCGGCGGCGGGGAAGCGAGCGGCGCGCAGGCCGAGGTGGCGCGCGCAGAGGCGCAGGCGGCGGCGTCGGCGCGAGCTGGCGCGGCGGCGGGTGCTCGCGGCAGCGCGGCTGCGGGCGGCAGGTGGCGGCGTGGCCGCGGGGCGGGTGCAGAGCGGTGGCCGCGGTGTGGCGGCGCTGCAGCGATGGCGGCGGCGGATGGCGGCGGTGGACGGTGGCGCGGATGGCGGGAACGAAGAGAGGAGGCGGCGACGTACCCGGCGGTGGCGGTGGCGATGGCCGGCGGCGGCGGGAGGTGGTCGGCGGCGGCGGCCAAGGAGGCGACCAGGCGCGGCGGCGGCGATGGGATCGGATCCCGAGGAGGCGCGCGCGTGGGGTAGGCGGCGGGGTCGGGGAAGTCAGGCACGGTTCCCAAGGCAGGCGGTGGGGCCCTCTTTAAATAGTCTCTCGCGCGGATTCTACTCAGATTCGGTCAAGAAATTGACTCCAACTCGGAAATCGGTCCGGATTTTCGGACCGTTTTCTGGCGGATTACTAAAACGTCCGAGTCTTTTGCATACGAACTCCGATTTGAGCGATTCTCGCGCCTACGGGTTCATATCATCGAGGGGAACAACCTTCAGTCAAGGTTTGCGCGAAAACTCAAACCTATAGGGGTGGTTGTCGCAAGTCCTTCTAAAGCCTCCCGCAGGAAACTCGTAGCGAAACCAAATAGGGTTTTGAAGATAGCGTTTCGCCGAACCTTTCTACTCGACGGTTTTGCATGGAAAGATATGATGCAATGCTATGAATGATATGCTAGACCAAATCTAAAATTTGGGATGTGACATATTCGCAAAGATAAGTTGACACTTGAGGCTGATCTTGCCATATCTGATCAAGTGGTAGAAAATCTAAAACATAAACTTCAAGTGAAGGGGGAGGAGAATAGTAGATTCATGTGGGCAGTTTTAGTAGTTGTCATCCCCGTCCTAAAAGTTGCACTATGGGGTTGTGGTGAAGGTGGCACATGTAATGATTAGTTGAATTGATAGCTAATTTAGATAGTAGAATTGTTATTCGATGGATGGTTTTGAGTTCCTGCAAATTTAGTCACTTTGCGGTCCCAAATTTGTCATGAGAATGCATTGCGGGGCCCGAGTTGCTTGCCATTGGATCTAGCTGCCCATAGTTGGCATGCCAAATGCCATGTAGACTTGCAGCGTTGACGACAGCATCCATTACCCGTTCTTCCTAATGCCCCATTATTCTTCTCCAGAGAGGCGATCTATCAAAGAAAGTACTACTCCTTCTGATCCAATTTAGTTGACTCAAATTCGTCAAGATACGGATGAATCTGATACTAATTCATATCTAGGTACAATCAAATCTAGACAAATCTAAATAAACTAATACAATCCCACCAAATATTGTCAAAGCAAGTAATGCTACTTATGAATCAACATATCGACCGGTCTCACGGCTCAAATACATACTCCCTTCGACCCATATTAGCAGTAAAACTTGACTAGATACGTTTCATATCTAGATGAATCCAAGTCAACTAATATGGGTCAGAGGGAGTATCAAATTTATTCAAATCGGTTTACGGGGACTTGATCTGCACCGTCACGGTGATGTTGCGGATGATGGCTTCAATCGTCGTCGCTTCGATGACCACTGTCGGCACCGCCGCCGCCTTAGTGTCTTTAATCAGCAACGGATCTGAGGAGGTGAACAGGAGTAAGACAGAGAAAGAAATTTCAGACGCTTAGATCCTCACTGCTGCACGTCGTTCCAGCCGCCACGCTTGGATCCGCGCCGCCGCAAGCCGTTCTGACACCCACACTTAGGTCCAGGCCGCCGCACGCCACTCCGACCGCTAGGCTTAGATCCGTGCCGCCGCACGCCGTTCCGGCCCCCACGCTTAGGTCTGCACCAGTGCACGCCATTTGGACCGTCAGGCTTGGAACCGTGCCGCCGTACGTCGATAGGAGGGGAGGAAGATGCGGCTGGTATACGTGCGATAGGGAAAGGGAGGGAGAGACATCTAGCCCGTCAGGCTCTCCTCTCCGTACAAGGTAGGTGCGCCCATCAGGAGAGAGAGACCTCCAGACTGTCGGGCTCTCCTCTCCGTACAAGGTAGGTGGGCCCATCGGGAGAGAGAGACCTCCAGCCCGTCGGATCATGATGTATCCAGTGGTGGTTAGCCAAGATCCGTGTGACAAACATCTTGACCAATCGGAGTGCAACAGTTGTTGTGAGGGTTTGAGTCAGGAGAGAGGGGAAAAGTGAGGAAACCTTTAGCATGAGGGGAACAGTGAGGAAAACTTTAGAGGGAGGGGAATACTGAGTAGAGATAATGAAAACAAGGGCAATCAGATAAAAAAATGAATAAGGGAAATTCAAGCTTTTGGCATAAAAAATGGAAAATGTGTTATTTGAACAAAATATTTCTTCTTGGCTGACATTATATTGTTTGCAACTCAGATATACACATGTGTTCCAAATTTGGCCTCATTTAGACAAAGTATGTTTTGGGATGGGTTATTTTGGAGGTTGATCAAGTGGAAAGCCCTGCATCTTCATAGCTAGTAGCTCATTCCAACAAGGGTTCAAGAAGTGGTTTAGGGGATAAGTCCATTTCTCTTTATTTTCTTTCCTTTATTATTCATGCTAGGTTGTAGGCAATATAACAAGACTCCATTTGAAGGTTGCACTATGTTTTGACTTTTTTTGAATTAAACTAACACTAAAACCATTTTTCTGAATTTAATCACTTAGAAAAATAAAAATGTGGCTGATTACAAGTTAATCCAAAATTTCCAATTTCACATGGTAAATCAATACAAGATACACAAGTGTGCCAAATTTTGGATCAATTGGTTAACATTTAAGCCATGAACTAGCTAAACCCCATGTGTTGACTACATGTACATGGCAAAACTGAGCAGTGCTAAGCAACTAGGTGCATGACCATAGAAACTTGCAATAACACATACATTATGGGATTATCCAACATACAAACTTGGGAGCATTACACTAGTTCGAATTAAATACAAACATTGACAGTAGTTCAAATTTATCATACAAATTTAAATTAATAATTCAAATCCATTTTTCTTGCTCCTAGCGTTTTTCGCTGGGTTCAACACCTTGCTCCTGGTGATCCTAGCTGGAATATTCTCGGAGTCCACCATCAGCTTCTTCTGTTTTTTCCTTTGTTCTTTTTCTCTGCATCCAATGAATCAAGTGCTTCAGTCTATCGTATAATTGGTTCAATCACATTTCTATCCACTGGTTCATACGGTTCAAAAAGGATTGTCCTCATTTCTTCCATATCCGCTGGTGTAATTCCTTTATGCTTGAACTATACTTCAATCTCTCACGCAGTTGATGTAATATTATCTCGATCGACTGGTTCAATCTCCCCTTCATTTGGTTCAATCTCCTCTCGATCGACCAGTTCAATCTCCCCTACATTTGGTTCAACCTTCTCTTGATCGACTGGTTCAATATCCTCTTGATAGACTGGTTCATTCTCTCCTGCATTTGGTTCAATCTCCTCTTGATCGACTGGTTCAATATCCCCTGCATTTGGTTCAATCTCCTCTTGATCGACTGGTTCAACCTCCCTTGCATTTGGTTCAATCTCCTCTGCATTTTGTTCAATCTCCTCTCGATCCATTGTTTCAATCTCCCCTGCATTTGGTTCAATCTCCTCTCTATCCATTGGTTCAATCTGCAATGTATCCATTGCTTCATTCTCCTCCCATTCAAACACTTCATTCTCATCTGCATTTGCTGCTCCCGCCTGATCATCCATTCCATAAGCTGGGTTCACTGCATTTTTACAAAGCCTAGAAATGTGCCCTAGGATCCCACAACGTTTGCACTTACGTCGCCGAGGTGGTGCACCACCCTCTACACTAGCTCTTATCCTATTCTTCCTTGGCCTACCCGCTGGTCTAGTAAAAACTGGAGGGTATAGCTTGAAGCCTGGATCCACTTCCATCCATTGGTATTTTCCTAACAAGGCTGGAACATTCTGAGCATATGCTGCCCTAAGTTTGGCAACGGAGAAATACTCCGACACGTACTGATCAACTTCACCCTCTCCACCTCCTAGAACACGCATGAAAAACAATGCATGTATGGAGGATTTCCCATGAAGCTGCCATTGCCTGCAATGGCATGTCCAACCAACCAAACTCACTGGATACCTCCATTGCCTATCTTTACTATTAGTGTACGTTACCTCATCCTCCATTCCTCTTCTAATGCATTTCATCTTCAATTGTTTTTCCCTGGCATGCAAATCCTTAATCAAATATGGAAGGATAATATGGCTAGCATATACTATTGATGCAATTCTTTGACAGAAATCGATCTTTATCATGATCATCTACCTAATCTTATCAAATATTTTCCACAACATAAGCCCTTTCAATGACTTGACCTTTGCATTGGAACTCTGCAATGTTACTTGTTACATAGTCTACCTTGAAAATTTCATTGATTTGGCTTCTTGACCACACCATTCCATGATGTGCATCCAAGTACTCCTTCACCGCGGGTTTTTGTTTATACAACACTTCCAAATGATACAAATGCTTCCTCAAACTGCATGTGTAAGTGTCGCATACATTCCTTATGTTCCACTCCGGGAATACTACTTCTACAACTTTCTCCAAACCTTTGCAAGCGTCTGTGTGGATAGTAAGTCCTGGTGGATGACCTATAAGGTCGCGCAAATTCTCCAGAAACCAGGTCCAACTTTCCTCTAGCTAAATCTCCAAAACTCCATAAGCAACAAGGAACATCCAATTGTGGCCATCAACTGCAGTAGCAGCTACTAGTTGTCCTTTAAAAATGCCATAAAGAGCTGTTGCATCCACATCCAAATAAGGCCTGCAACCATCCATAAACCCTTGGCAGCAAGCTTTGAAAAAAATAAAAGCCCTTCTAAAGCACTCCTTCTCCATTGTCTTCCATCTTATTTTGTACTGAACTTTATGCCTGTCTATCTGTACAACACTACCTGGACTAGCCATCTCCACTTTAGTTTTGAAGCTGTAAAGCAACTGAAAACTTTCATTCCATGGACCATTTATCCTCTCAAGAGCCATTTCCTTTGCATAGGACATCCTCATGTAGGGTACTGTAATATTAAACTTTTTAGAAACTTCTTTTATGAGCGTTGTTGCACCAAGTGATGGGTTCGCTCTCATTCAATCCATGATTGCATGCCAACCACCTAGTCTTTGCTAGTTTTGTTTTGTCCTTTGGTTGCCCCCCTTGAGGTGGACAAGAATGTTTGAACCGGTTAATTTTTATCTGAAACATAATTAAAATGTCAGGTACAGCTAACAAACTCTACAAAGTGATCTAAAATATATAAGTGGTTGTAATACCTGAACTAAACTGCTCCTGAGCATAGTGGATGCATGCATCCTACACCTACATGTCTTGTATGGGCACTTCACTATGAAACTTGTTGGCTCACTCTTAATAAAATCATACGCATTATTGGTGTGAATGCAATATGTAGTAATGGCATTATGACAGTCTCGCATCGTTTCAAATACGGTGCCTTCTGAAATCTTAGGATCGTCCCTGTCCCACTCAATTACTGGCGAATCCTCACCATCGTACTCGACTAAAACGAGGCTGTCATTGTTCTCCTTGTTCTCTTTATTATCGGTATCATAAAATCTGGCACCCTGGGAAATCTAATCCGTGTATTGATCCTCTAGTGCCTATCTACTAAATCTATCTACAAATTCAAGAAACATCAACTCATCATCATCATCTAGTGGAGGCACTCCCTCGTCAGGCTCTGCCTCATCCTCCACATCGGCCACATGAGCGGTTTGGCTTACACTCGTAGTGCGAACAGATGGCACTGCTATGAACCTACAAGGATCGCCAGGGCGCACACTATTAGCAGAGACACATGATGCCCGACCACCTGATGATGTGTGACCACCAGATGGTGATTTAACACTCTTTCTCGTGTGCTCAACTTTAGGTTGCACATGGAGACAAATTCGACCAAAACGTTCAGCAGCATTCAAAGAGAAAGGCATTACCAAATCATCTTCGCTAGTTAGTGGGAGCAATCTTTGCTCGCTAATGTTGAAATATTGCAAATCAATTGATTCACCACTGCTCTAGGGGAATTTACAATAGATTTTATCTATCAAATCTCTGCGAGTTATGGAGGTTGCAACCACTGCTGGGAAGTAAAATCCAGAGAGATATTGTTCACAACCACAAAATACGCTAGTATCCAGTCTAATCGCCAGCCGAAATGCCAACACTGGATTAATCCTATTCGAAAAGCAAGGCAGTTAGTTGAGCACCAGCCATTCGCGCTCAAATACTTCCAATAATCAACCCACAAAATGAAAACGATGCTTATCCAGATGGAATCCATGCGTTAGATCTCTGCGATTCCACCCAATCTTCTCCTTGCTCGACGCGGATGGACGGTGCACCAGTCGGCGTTGCATA
The DNA here is from genome assembly GCA_916181665.1 of Avena sativa. NCBI lineage: Eukaryota > Viridiplantae > Streptophyta > Magnoliopsida > Poales > Poaceae > Avena > Avena sativa. Next base: position 144,053,609 of record OV702283.1, on the reverse strand, counting down.
CTGTTCCGCGAAAGGGTTAGATCTAGCGGGGGCGGGAGCGGACCCGGAGGTGAGATTTCCGTCTTCTGGGGATGTAAAATCCATCCTGCTGGTTCAGCCATGTGTTTGAATAGTAAGGGATCAATTAGCTCTGTGTCTCCACTGAGTGAGTCGTCTCCTTGTACAAAGCATAGCTTGGGTGGTCGATGAATGATAACTTGCCACAGGTAAGTGATGCGTATCATGTTGACGATTGAACCAATCATTGATGTAAAGGAACTCTCGGATAGGATACCCTTGTGCATCCAATATATTCGGCCATCAGGTGCGGCTATCTTCTTATGGATAAATAGTTGCCTGCTAATCTCAAACGCTTGTTCTGTCTCCGGGTTAGGGAAAGAGATGTGCTCTTTGAGGAGGTCGAAAGCTGCATGGATTTCGAATCGATTGACTGTAGCATCAAAGCTATCCCAGTCGATTACGTATAGCCAGTCATAGAGTTTGGATGCCTTAGATAATAAGTGTGCTAACTGTTGGATTAGGCCCAATGTGAAGGAATGTTTCGCTGCTAATGAAAGCATTCAATAGTGGGTGTGCGGTGGTGCCTTCAAGTAATATATAATGAAATGCTCTGCCCCAAACTCCTCTGACTTTGGTCTTCTCATTGATGTCTGCCAGTTGGGTACGAGTGTATCCGACGTCTGGTACCATCTGCTTGATGATATGTTCGATGTCTTTTGCTGGGTCATATGATGACCAGGATCCACAGCTAGGGGAGGGGACGACTCTGGGGCCGAGAACGACATAAGGTAGGAGGGCACGATAGCGGGGCAGCGGCGGGGCGGTGTGGGAGCTATTCCAGGATCAGGGAAGCGAATGCTTTGGGTGAGCGAGAATGACCGGTCCGACGTGGCTTCATGCGGCCCCACCCTTCACCACATATGGAAGACCCATCCCAACGCGGCCTCAACCTTCACCACGTATGCAGTACCTGACCCACACACGCCCCCACCCGTCAGCATGTAACGGTCGAGGCCACGTAACATAACGTAACGCTCAATGCCCGACCTGCCCCAACGTGGTCCCACCAGTCAGCATGTAATGGTCAAGCCTTTGACCTGATGGCATCCCTCCGTCCGAGCGCCCGCGAGCGCCCGCGAGGGTTTCTTAACTAGGTGAGGGGAAATTGAGGAGAAGTTAAGTGGCTGGGGAAAACTGAGTACAACTAACGAACCAAGGGCACAAAAATAGAAATCCCTTGATTTTTTATCCGTTTGCTTAGACGCGGGTATTTTCCGAGTAATGAATTGTTGGTACTGGAAGTTGGCTTTGTTTCTGAGTTTAAACTGGTTTAGAAATTGTGCTCCGTTATTTGGCAAAGTTTCCGTGCTAAAGGTTTGCCGGCTCATGAAAGGGACGAGGCAGAGAGCCAGATAAAACGATAAGCATAAACACACAGTGCTTAAGAAATTTTCAAGCACACCAAAATATACTAAGAGCTAAGCATTAAAGCATTAGTTCTTAGATAACAACACCACAAAATAAAGTAGTTGAATTATTACATCAAGCCTAGCATAGAATAATGCAAAGTTTTTTCCTGTTGGAATCTATGTTGTAGGTGGAGGAGAAGGATTTGCCGACTTGGCGGTGCTACCACCCAAGTCACCCTGATCTTTTTCTGGGATGGAGACATTAGACTTAGTCTTCTCGTCGTCCTCAAAATCTTATTTGGCTTCCGATGGGGGGCTCGGAGGCACTGCGACGAAAGTAAAGAATGGCTTCTCGAAGTTGGTCATCTCAGCCACGCAACAAGCGTATCTGGCGCAAGAATCCCTAATTTCATCGATGTTTTGAGGCTTTCCATCTTCATCTTCTATCGCATAACCCTTGGTAACTTGCCAGATATCCATGTTTCCATGGTATCTCGTTACCATTGTTAGGGCATTCTGCGCAACCTTACATGCATATGACATCTTCCAATCTTGGACTAGCTTGGGCATATCCTTCGCCTTGTAGCGCACCTCCAAAGCTAAAAGCTTGTGTAAGTCGGGGAGATGAACGGTATCACCAATCTCTTCTAGAGATTGGCGGAGATCATGAAGTGGATATCCGACTGTTACAAGTCCGCTGATGCGAGACTCGGATGATGAAGAATCTAGGAGGTTGAGAGTCTCGGCGGATAAAAACATAATAAGCAAGATCCAACATACAAGTGTAAAAGAAGTAAAAATCCAAACTCTAAGGAGATAAAGAGACATCAAAAACATACCAAAGATAGATTCCTCTACTTTGGCATTTTCCACTCTCAAATTCCGGAGTTCATCCCGAAGTGCTTGAGCGGTGTCCTTATGGCGGTCTAGTTCTGCCTTTAGGTCCAAGAATTCCTTGTCCTTGAGAGAAATGGTGCGATCACGTTCCTCGGTAACCATGTTGCTGGACTCCAAAATATTGTTCACACTATGTTCATGGTAAACTCTCAGCGTCTGGATTTGTTCCCGAAGTCCAGCAAGGTCTTGAAATTCTCGGCATTCTCCACAAGCTTGAAAGATTGATTCAACAAGTCTACAATAAAGATAAAAATAAAAGTCAGTCGAAATCAACAATTTGACTGAATACCAAACATTTGAGAAGAGTTATCCGAAAAAGCTTATCTTCAGCTTCATCCTTCTCCACTTTAAGTTGAGAATTTTCAAGTCGGAGAGTTCTCCGCTTGTCACATATGCTCTTCAAAAATTCCTAGTTGTAAACATTAAATTTCTATAAGTCAGAATAATATCCAGAGTCAGAAGGCTACTAAGGCTCGCGCTGCAATTTTAACTAAGTTAAATTTCAGCACGAGCCTTGGGGGAAACACTACTTCGTTCTTTGGCATCCTATAAAAGAATAAATAAGGATTTTGATCCAACTTCATGCTTGGGAGCTAGATGATAAGATATACATGCAATAAAAAGAGTTGAAAAAGTCAACTTACAACATATTCATGTTGTAGCTTGTGGAGGCTGGTCTTGATCTAAAGAGTAAACTTTTCAGCAAGCGTCAACGGGACGAAACTTGGAGGCGGCATTGTGTCGGCCTTCAGCTTTTCATCATGGAGGCGAACTTGTTCCAGCAGCTCCACCAGCTTCACATCCTCAGCTTCTTGGGCCTCCTACGATGTGATACTTCGGCTCTCAAGGCATTCACGAGCAAGTTTCTTCAGGTCTTTAGCGCTGTTTCTGGTGATGCCAGTCGGAGTCTTTAGGGGATCATTGGAAACATTCTTTGCTGAGGGATCATTACCCTTTGAGGTGTCACCATTATCATTCTCCGAGTCACACATGGTGACATCGATTTGTGAACCTAAGGTCGCAGGATTAGTTTCGGCAGCACGCACAGACAAAACATCCTTCGACGCTGAGGCTAAATCGGATTGGGGGTCGGAGGTGCAACTACATGAGAAGGCATGGATAGCTTCTGCTGGCGCATAACTTTTTCCTATTTTTCCTTTCCCTTGATCAAAGATTTAGCTCTGGACTGCAACAAGTTATGGTCCTTACGATCTGAATGAACACAAACCGAAAAGATGAAAGTACGGTAGGAGAATTATACCTCTTGATAACATGGACCATTTGTGGGACGACTGATACAACTGGATTATTGTGTTTCTGGGATAGTGCTTCGGGTACTCCCTCAGATTCTTCAATCTCCAGAGAGTCGGAAACCTCTGGAGGATATCCCTCGATAGGAGCAAGCTCTAACTCGGGGAGAGCAGCAAGCTGAAATTCTGGAGACAACTTAGTATTGCGAAACAACAAATGGCAAAACAACAAGATAGAGTAGTCATAAATCTTACCGGGGTCAAAGGCCTTTTAGCCGTATACATGTGCCTCGAGATCCCTGGAATTTTCTAGTTCACTGGCTCCTTGATCAACCATTTCACCCTGGAGTCGTACTCCTTGGGGGGGATCGGAGTTGGGCTCAACTTCAGGTTGTCCTTCTTGTCAAGAGTGATCGTATGCATCCTTCGGTCCCCATGGTGCTGTAGAGGTTGAATCCGACGAAGTATCCAGCAATGGACTAATTCGGATCCCTTCAGACCATTGTTCTTCATCAGAAATTCGATCCGCCTCTTGGCACAGATCAGGTCTTCAGTCAAAACCGGTGCCTCCGCGTCCCAAGATTCTTGGTAAGTGGCGACACCATCTACGAAAACCGACAAGCCTTCTGTCTTACCGAGATCCGCTCTATCCTTGTGATAGAAGAAGGTGGATGCCCATCTTCTAACCGACTCACTAGAAAAAAAATCCTATGATAGACTCGCTCTCTCCTAAGAACTAATCTAAGCATTCCAATATTGTAGGGAATGCCGATACTGATAGAATTCTTCCGGGTACCAAAGTATTACCAGAACAAAAGAATATTTGGCTTAAAGCCAAGAAAACCCTCACAAAGAGATGCATATGAACTAAGCTCTAAGATAGAGTTTGGAGTAAGATTATGGAGTTGAACGCCATAGTGAGTAGATACCTCAAAGAAGAACTCCGAAGGCGGGAAGCTCAATCCATGGAGCAGGTGGGTCCCGAAGTGGACCTACTCGTCAGTGCGGGGTGTGGGAATGAGATCGCCATAGCCGCTCCGCCACTCACTGTGCGGAGAAGCCCCTCCTCCTCCGTCGCTTGGAGTTTCTCATCGTCCAGGACACATGGGATCTAGAGGCCTCTGTATTTCTTGTCCTCCATCGTGGAAGCGCCGGGGGCGCCAGAGCCAGATGCCTCTGCCATTTTTGTGGGTGGATTGATGTTAATATGGCGGCGCTAGCAGATCTCCGTGGTGTAGATAGAGAACAAGGAAGACAAGGAGAACGTGAGTTCGCGGAGGAGATGGGAGAAATAGGCATTGATGGAGAAAATGAGGAGATTTTCTACCCCTTATGTATCCCAGCTGCGTGAAGATTAGTGTGAAAATGCACAGATCGCGCCACGCATCATGGGGGAGAGAGGCAGCTTCCACGTGAAGCCTCTGCTTCCTATATCTCCGTGCATGCACTGTAATGGCGCCTCGGTTCCACAAAACGTGGCCCCACCAATGATCATGCTAAGGAAAATGTTCTGTCAGTGAAATGACAGGTCTGAAAAGTTGTCAGGCACGTCAACATCAAAATCTGTCTCAAGTTTGAAATCGAGTATGGAAATAAATGAAGTATAGAAGACATATCCGATTTAGACGAGATTCGGAATCCTACATATTTGAATGAAGTTTTTTGGAACCCTTCAATATTCTGCAAGCCGAAGAATTATCAAGCTAGACGATAATCCGACTTTGGATCTTAGAGACTTCCGGGGGCTAGGGTTGGGGATGTACTTTCCAGGTATACCAATAGGACTCGCTAACCAGTGTGGCCCACTAACGGGTTAGAGATTTGCTTCATGGGCGGCGTAGTCAGGGAAGGAGGACGGAGTCAATTCCGGCTACGACAAGGCCCAGAAGACTTACCGATTTAGGCATGTAGTATTACTTGTAGTCCAAGCTGTATCTAGTATCGACTCTATAACATAGCCGAATAGGTCTCTTCCTTTAACCCTAGGTATTGGTGCCTTTATAAGACGAACCTAAGGGAGACTTTAGGGTAACTACCACAACCAACTCGTATAGGCAAACCTCTCTTGTAATCCGTTGTAACATCCGGCTCTCGTCGACATATTACTGGGTTTCTATGAGGAGTAGGATCCGATCACCTCTATTGGATCTGAACCTGGGTAAATTTGTGCTCACCACTCCCGGAACACCGTACGACTCACACCCCATCTTCTCAACGCCTTCAGGACCCCCTATGGCGTACTTGTTATCAATCCAACAACAATCTCTACCAACAACAACTCAAGAGCATCTATGTCATGTGCCACACAAGCTCAAGATGGCGTACAAGTCCTCGCCACCATGAGTATAAGGAAGCAAGCTACCGTTTGCGCCATCAAGCTAAATCAACAAAACAAGTTCGACATGAGGTGCCCAACTACAACAACATCAATGAGATCACTTCTCCTTCGAGGAATACTACTACACGATCTTCAAGACCCTCAAGAGAGAAGACCTCATATGGCGTTGTTGCTACCTCATGAACAAAGAAGGCGAACAAGCAAGAATGCCATCACCGACACCATGAAGATTCCAATGCCAAGAACTTCCACATCAAACCTTCTTCAAGGAAGCCTCCTACACAAGCTACAAGATAGTCAACAAATGAGAAGGACGCTATGAATCTCTACTTTGCCAAGTTGGATGAATCCGTCAAGATGACCTCTCATGAAGTTGACGCCTTAAAGACATGGTGACAAACCTTGGACAAGGGTTGTGGTAAAACTTAGGAGGTGAAATATGTAGGGGTTCGTAGCATGGAAAACAAAAATTTTCTACCGCATGCACACAAACAAGCCAAGATCTATCTACTAGATTGTAGCAACAAGTCGATAGAGGAACTTACCCTCGAAGATTCCAAAGCGGTTAACGAGAGCAGATTCTCGTGGGTGATGTAGTCGTACACTTGCCGATCTCAAGATCGCGTAGACGATCCTTCCGGCGCTGCGTTCCGGCAGTGCTCCCGCAGTCGGTCACACGTTCGGTACTCGACGAAGACCTTCCTCTCCCTTGTTCCAGCAGGCAGCGGATGTTGTAGCACTCTCCTCGCGATTCCGGCAGCACAATGGCGTGGTACCGGAAGTAGAGGGGAGATCTCGCAGGGCTTCGCCTTAAGCCGGAGCAAGTATGGTGGACTATGAGAGAGCCCTCGACGATCTAGGGTTTAGACACGCCGAGGAAGAGGTGCTAGAGCCGGTGGCTAGGGCTTGGTGGTGCCCAAGTCGGCGGCAAGGAGAACCCTGGGAGGCGGCGGCAACTGCAGGAGGTGGTGGCGCCAAGCTAGGGTTTAGAGGTAGGAACTTGTGTGTCTAGGAGGGGAGCCCTGCCCCTCCTCTTATAGGTGGAGGGAGGCGCGCCTGGGGAGGGGAGTCCCTCCCTAACTCGGACCCAAGGTGGGCCGGCGGTGGGAGGAGGAACTCCTCCCCCAAGTCGGTTTCAAACCTCCTTCTCCTCTTTCCCAAAACTAGCCGTTTGACTTTCAAACTAGCCGTTTGACTTTTTCAAACTAGGATTTGAATAAACCCTCTATTTTGGTACAGCGATGACACCTAGTACATGATGCAATCATATCAACTTGATATAACACATTCATGTACCCTTTCCCCTCCGGAGTGCCGGACATTCCGGAACCTTCTAGAACATTCTCGATGAAAACACCGGAACCATTCTTCAACTCCGAAACGGGACTTTCCTTATATGAATCTTATTTTCCGGACCATTCCGGATCTCCTCGTGATATCCCGGATCCCATCCGAGACTCCGAACAACATTCGGTCTCTTACTCATCATTCCATAACTACTCAACAACATCGAATCCTTAAGTGTGTCTCCCTACGGTTCGTGAATTATGCGGACATGATCGAGACACTTCTCTGAACAATAACCAATAGAGGAATCTGGAAATTCATATGGCTCCCACATATTTCTACGATTACTTTGCGATCGAATGAACCACTTACATACGATACCAATTTCCCTTTGTCTCACGATAGTTTATTTATCCGAGGTTTTGATCGTCGGTATCACTCCATACCTAGTTCAACCTCGTTACCGATAAGTACTCTTTTCTCGTTCCCGTGGTATGTGATCCCTTGTGAGCCAGTCACATGCTTGCAAGCTAATTGGATGACATTCCACCGAGAGGGCCCAGAGTATATCTATCCGTCATATGGATGGACAAATCCCACTCTTGATCCATGTGCCTCAACACATACTTTCCGAACACTCAATGCCACCTTTATAGCCACCCAGTTACGGTGTGGTGTTTGATGTCATCAAAGCATCCTTCCGGTGATGGTGATTAGGATGATCTCATGGTCGAAGGAATTAGGTTACTATGTATCAGAAAGCTTATAGCAAATGAACTATATTAAATGACTTGATCTTTATGCTACGCTTAACTATAGGAGTATGTCCATCACATCATTCTCCTAATGATATGACCCTGTTGTTAATAACATCTCTATGTTCATGATCAGGAAACCATGATCATATATTAACCAACAAGCTAGTTTAACAAGAGGCTTTACTAGGGACTCTTTTATGTTTACAAATCACACAAGTATTAATGTTTCCGGTTAATACAATTATAGCATGGTATGTAAACATTTATCATAAGTATGAAGATATGATAATAACCACTTTATTATTGCCTCTTGGGCATATCTCCAACAGTCTCCCACTTGCACTAGAGTCAATAATCTAGTTTCAAACCTTTGTGTATTCAACACCTATGGCTTTCCGGTGTTGTATGTACACGATTGCTAGTGGTCAACTGATCTCCGGATCTGACACTTCTAGGTCCGTGTGTAATTGCATGTCTTTGTGTCTCTACGCATCACTCATTCTCTAATGAGATGGCTTCGTACAAATTTGGTCCTTTGGTGTGACCTTTAGTTGTTTGGGGTTAAAAACATGTTGATAATATTGTCGTACAATATATTTTCATAGTATTATCCCACTGTGAACTACACCTAGTTTGATAACAAACTACTTGACACAAATGCCCTCATTTGCTGCTAAAATAGCAGTCATACACTTAGCCTTTTGTTGTAGTATCTGTCACAATGTCTTTAACTTTGGAACTCATCCAAATCCATTATGGAACTCACTTTCCATTATATTGTGCCACCCTTGGTTTAGATTGAGATAAACTTAATTTGTACTTTGTGACAAAACTAGTATCAATGTAGTACTTTTACAATGAACTAACCATCTATTTGTCACTTCTACAAATAATATACTCTTAGTTCTTCCAAAAGATCATAAGAATATTCTTACTATTGTCCAATGATCATCTTATGAATCATTCTGGTATATGCTCACAACATTTAGAGCATAGGACATATCTGGATTTGTACATATCACAGTATGATTGATATAAATACTCTTTGTGATCAAGTATCAATCTATACTTGAATCTTGTTTTACTTACCAAATGTCAATACATTTGAATATATCATCAATATTGAACTCATTCAATCCTTTCTGTGCGACAAGAAACTTTCTTGTAGTTTCTATATTGAACTCATTCAATATCTTGTCTATGTACTTCTGGCACAACCATATTAGCGTCTATTCATGCCAAATATTTTGGTTTTGCCTAAGTCTTTCATCGAGATGAAATTCTTATCCTGTGTTAATAAAAGATACATTATTTCCAATCAACAATATGTCTTCCACATAATGTATTAGAAACATGTCTTAGCGCTCCCACTTAATTTCTTGCAAATGCAAGCATCTTCATCATCTCTGATGAATTTAAACTCTTTTAACATTTTCATCATAGTGAAGATTCCAACTCCGCGATGCTTACTTCAACCATTGAAGTTTGCATATGCTTTTAGCATCCTTTGAATTAACAAAAACCCTATGGACCATGTTATTCACATGTCCTAGGTAACAATTCTATTAGAAGAACTTGTTTTGTTTATTCAACTACCATATAACAAAATTATATGTAGTGGTTGCTACACTAATCTGTCTAGACTAAATATCACTATGAAAGATCAAATCTTATCATAGTCAACCTTTGAACATTGTTGTGAACTTTTTCCCAACATGTCGACTATTTCATAGATGTAAAACATCCATGTCTATTTCTTTATAGATCCAAACACGACTGTAAGGTCTTACACCTTTCTCGAGGGTCCTTCAAGTTCAAAACTTGATTTCTCATGTATGGAACTATCACGGATTTTATGGCTTCAAGCCATTTGACGGAGTCAGGGCTCATCATCGCTTCTTTGCATGTAGTCGGATCATTATTGTCAAATAATGATTTAACTCTCAAATCTTGGTATTCGATTGTTCATCCGACCTACTTGTTTCAATAGGAACTTGGATCTCCGTGACCACAACCTTTGAGGTACGTGAGCCATGAGCATTGTTGCTACCTCCGGAACACTTTTCGGCGCTGCGCAACTTTTCACATGTAGCTAAGGTTCTTTTAACCTTATCAAAGTTCTATTGTCCTCCCACTTAACTTTTCACGAAAAATTCCTTCTCAAAGAAACTTGACGTTCTAAGCAACAAACACTTTTGTCTCCGGTGTTTATGGAGGAATACTTAACAGTTATACAAAGATAGGTTCATCCGACTTTGGTTGCACACATCTTTCTTATGCATAGCATACCAATGTTTTAAGAAAGGACTACTTGGGTTTTATCCCAAACCATAACTTTATATGGTGTCATTTCAACGGATTATGATGAAGCTCTTTTCAGTGGAAAAACGGTAGTCTCTAAAGCTTTTAATCTTTAAAATATAATGGCAGTTTTATGAATTATACCTTTGATATTACCATGTCAAACAAGGTTTAATTACATATCTCGAATGCTCCATACTCTTATGGTGTTTCGGGAAATGCAAATCCACGGAACGATTCCGTAAATCTTAGGTATTATGCTAAACTTTGTAACTCAAATATCTTCCTTTATGATCTTTATCATAAACTGTTTATATTCTTGTTACAATGATTTTGCACTTCATCTTGAAAGTCTTTGAACTTTTCAAATGTTTCATACTTCATCCTTATTAAGTAAATATTCATATATTCACTCAAATTTTCGGAGAAAGCATATGAAGTTGAAATCCATCGCTCTTGACTACACATAATGGACTTCGTACAACAATATGTACAAGTTCCAATAAGCTAGTCATTCGTTCCCTTTTGGCCTATGAACGAAGTTTTAATTATTTCTAGGAAAGTTTCACAAGCGTCATTTGATCAAAAATCAAAAGACTCTAAAATTCCATCCACATGGAGTTTCTTCATGTTTTCTTTCAATATAATTTAAATGGCGATGTCACTTCCTAAGTGATCTTTCAATCAATTTGTCTTTCGACATCTTTAGCACTAGTTTTATGGATGTGATTTCTCCAACGAGATTTGCGAATCCATCTTTTATGGATTACGGCAATTATCTGAACAATCCTTTTGTTCTCATAATACCTGATAAAACAAATCTTTGAAGGCAAGCTTTGATGTTTAACGAGCAACACAATAACCCTTTATTTGTTCTCGATGAACATCATCACATATTCTTTTGCTATTTACTTAGGCCACTGTAGTTCATGAATTCTGTTGTTTCGTATGACGATTCACACCAACAAATTCAGTATCAAATACTTAAGAACCGCTTTGTTTAATAAGAAAAGAATATAGCCATAACATGTATATCACCTATATACTTAAGCTGAACAATTCTAGTCTTTTCTTTTCTGCCATATACTTATGAGATTCTCTTTCAGTATTTCCTTTTCTGCTTAAAAGAATCTATCAACATCAATAGTGGAGTCATACATATGACACATAGTCCAAAGCGTGTATAGTTAAATACCAATGTCTTTGGACTTGCACTTTGAAGTAGATCACCATCATCAAATGTTTGGTGTTCTTTCAAATTCCTTTCTTTAGTAATCTCTTGGTGTAGTAAACATTTTACCTACATCAAATATTCACCCTTATCATGGAATCGTCCATGATAAAGCTACTTTTAGCTTATAAAGATGAATTACGAGTATAATGTTGCTATCCAAAACCTTTTGGAGGATTAGGACAACAAGTGTCTCCAACCCTTTGCAAATTCTCATCAAAATATGAGAACATGAACTTTGCCATATTATACTCTATCATGGTGTAACCAAAACTTCGTTTCAGATATCACAATATCTTCCACACATCATGGTTTCTGAAACAACTCTTTCAGATCCTAGATAACCTTGATATTAAGATAATCCTTTGAATATCAAGAATCATGGAGACAAACATGATACTCATACACTAACACTTGGAATTGTCACTCTTGATTTAATACCAATTATTAAACTTCATGGAGTAACCGGAATTTACTGAAAGTTTGCAATAGGACTTTTAAACTTTAGATTAACACTTCAAAACAGTACGATACCAGTTCGTAAAGTAACTAACCAGAAGTCTATAGTTCTATCATCTCAATTATAACTAAGCGCAAGGTGGTAAACGGATGCCAATGACTACAACAATTATGCAAATTCACTTTGAGTTAATTTATGATTAATAGTGTTCAACTTTTAATCATATTGCTGTTAAACTCCCACTCAAAACAATATCCCTCACATTGTTTTAGTGATCACACGAACCAAATCCACCATATCAAAACCGATCATCACGAGAGTTGATATAGCTTCAATGGCGAACAATCAACATGTTCATCATATCTACTATATGACTCATGCTTTACCTTTCGGTGATCCGTGTTCCTGAGACCATGTCTGTACATGCTAGGCTCGTCAAGATCAAACCTTAGCTTCCGCATGAGCAAATCTGGCTTGCCCACGTTGTATACACTTGCGGAATCTAACACACCCGATCATCACGTGGTGCTTCGAAACAACAAGCTTTAGCAACGGTGCTAACTAAGGGTGAACACTTTATGACTTGAAATTCATGTGCATGAGGGATCATCTTATAATGCTACCGTCGTCTACGAAGCAATACAAGATGCATAAAGGATTAACATCACATGCAATTCATAATATGTGATATGATATGGCCTTTCTTCTTGTGCTTCCGATCTCCATCTTCAAGCACGAACATGATCTCCATCATCACCGGCATTGCATCAAGGTCAATGACGCTGCTCCATGGTTGTCGTCCACCAGCTTCAACTATTACAACTACTTTGAATAGACATGCGGGTCTTAACAGAATTTAAAGACAACCATATGGCTCCTTCCGGTTGCCAACTTACAATAAGGAACATTGCATACATCAAATATAATCACAATCATGGCCATATCACATCACAGCACACCCCTGCAAAACAAAGTTAGACGCCTCTAATTTTCTTTGCATATTTTACGTGGTTTGGGGCTTTCAATAAGTGTCGCTCTAACTTACGAACAAGAACCACAACATTGATACTAGTATTGTCAATCACCCGTTGTAAATTGAATCTTAACTATGTTGGGAGAAACAGGCACCCGCAAAGCCACTTATGCAACACAAGTTGCATGTCAAGCGTGGAGCAAGTCTCATGAACGATGTCATGTAAGGTTAGCCCGGGCCGCTTCATCCCACCATCCTGCAAGATGCAAAGTACACAAGAAGCAATCGACAACAAAAGCATCAACGCCCACAATGACCATTGCGTTCTACTCGTGCAACAGATCTACATATAGACACGGCTCTGATACCACTGTAGGGGTTCGTAGCATGGAAAACAAAAAATTTCTACCGCATGCACACAAACAAGCCAAGATCTATCTACTAGATTGTAGCAACGAGTCGATAGAGGAACTTACCCTCGAAGATTCCAAAGCGGTTAACGAGAGCAGATTCTCGTGGGTGATGTAGTCGTACACTTGCCGATCTCAAGATCGCGTAGACGATCCTTCCGGCGCTGCGTTCCGGCAGCGCTCCCGCAGTCGGTCACACGTTCGGTACTCGACGAAGACCTTCCTCTCCCTTGTTCCAGCAGGCAGCGGAGGTTGTAGCACTCTCCTTGCGATTCCGGCAGCACAATGGCGTGGTACCGGAAGTAGAGGGGAGATCTCGCAGGGCTTCGCCTTAAGCCGGAGCGATATGGTGGACTATGAGAGAGCCCTCAATGATCTAGGGTTTAGACACACCGAGGAAGAGGTGCTAGAGCCGGTGGCTAGGGCTTGGTGGTGCCCAAGTCGGCGGCAAGGAGAACCCTGGGAGGCGGCGGCAGCTGCAGGAGGTGGTGGCGCCAAGCTAGGGTTTAGAGGTAGGAACTTGTGTGTCTAGGAGGGGAGCCCTGCCCCTCCTCTTATAGGTGGAGGGAGGCGCGCCTGGGGAGGGGAGTCCCTCCCCAACTCGGACCCAAGGTGGGCCGGCGGTGGGAGGAGGAACTCCTCCCCCAAGTCGGTTTCAAACCTCCTTCTCCTCTTTCCCAAAACTAGCCGTTTGACTTTCAAACTAGCCGTTTGACTTTTTCAAACTAGGATTTGAATAAACCCTCTATTTTGGTACAGCGATGACACCTAGTACATGATGCAATCATATCAACTTGATATAACACATTCATGTACCCTTTCCCCTCCGGAGTGCCGGACATTCCGGAACCTTCTAGAACATTCTCGATGAAAACACCGGAACCATTCTTCAACTCCGAAACGGGACTTTCCTTATATGAATCTTATTCTCCGGACCATTCCGGATCTCCTCGTGATATCCTGGATCCCATCCGAGACTCCGAACAACATTCGGTCTCTTACTCATCATTCCATAACTACTCAACAACATCGAATCCTTAAGTGTGTCTCCCTACGGTTCGTGAATTATGCGGACATGATCGAGACACTTCTCTGAACAATAACCAATAGAGGAATCTGGAAATTCATATGGCTCCCACATATTTCTACGATTACTTTGCGATCGAATGAACCACTTACATACGATACCAATTTCCCTTTGTCTCACGATAGTTTATTTATCCGAGGTTTTGATCGTCGGTATCTCTGCATACCTAGTTCAACCTCGTTACCGATAAGAACTCTTTTCTCGTTCCCGTGGTATGTGATCCCTTGTGAGTCAGTCACATGCTTGCAAGATAATTGGATGACATTCCACCGAGAGGGCCCAGAGTATATCTATCTGTCATATGGATGGACAAATCCCACTCTTGATCCATGTGCCTCAACACATACTTTCCGAACACTCAATGCCACCTTTATAGCCACCCAGTTACGGTGTGGTGTTTGATGTCATCAAAGCATCCTTCCGGTGATGGTGATTAGGATGATCTCATGGTCGAAGGAATTAGTTTACTATGTATCAGAAAGCTTATAACAAATGAACTATATTAAATGACTTGATCTTTATGCTACGCTTAACTATAGGAGTAAGTCCATCACATCATTCTCCTAATGATATGACCCTGTTGTTAATAACATCTCTATGTTCATGATCAGGAAACCATGATCATATATTAACCAACAAGCTAGTTTAACAAGAGGCTTTACTAGGGACTCTTTTATGTTTACAAATCACACAAGTATTAATGTTTCCGGTTAATACAATTATAGCATGGCATGTAAACATTTATCATAAGTATGAAGATATGATAATAACCACTTTATTATTGCCTCTTGGGCATATCTCCAACAAAATATGATACCTTGGAGGGCGATGAGACTGATGATGCCCAACTTACGTCATTAATCTTTGGAGGCGATAAGGTTGAGGATGGTGAGCATGGGATTTTCCCTTCACCAAAGGAGGTACATTGAGTTGAGGAAACTGAGACTATTCCCATATGCTTGAGTGATGATGTAGTACAAATACCATGTGAGTTTGAGATCCACTTAGCCCACTTGAGTGAGAGAAAAAGTGAGACGAGTGACTCAACCATATCTGAGATTGTGTGCGTCCATTTTGAGGACATGAGTGATACACCGAGTGAGATGAGAGCGGTAGTTGATAGGGCAAGCGAGGCCATTTAAATTTCTAACAACTTACCCTCTACCTCTAGTGTGTTGTCTCATGATGTGCTAGGTACCTTGGAGAAAGAGACGCCAAGATTGGAGATGATTGTTCCTACTATAAAGAAGATGTACATTATGGATGAAGATGATGCCATCCCCATATATGATGAAGAAGTCATCCACATGGAGTCCACTCCTACCACAACACCCACTTCATATGAGAGGTATGACCAAGGTAAACATATGGGGGTTGATGATTCCATGATGCCACTAGTGGACATGATGAATTGTGTGGATATGCATGCTATGGACACTACTTTTGACATTTCATATGCTTCATTCACTAGTACAAACTCGTTACTTAGAGACAATGCACTTAGACGGTTTTTCCCAAGTTCGATAAAACATGCCTTTGTTCGTCACCCTTAGCCGGTTGTTACAAGAAGATCGCCTCTACTAGCCTTTGAAGTGGTTGGTTATCGTAGCCGACTCAAAAAATTTCCCGGCGGGAGGTGACTAATAAAAACAAGCGCCTCAGCATAGAACCTTAGATGGTCATAAAATACAATCATCTCTAAGACTCTAAGCGATGAGACGGTTATTGTTACAAGCCACCTATATTTGGTTGCCTGGCATGTGCAGTTACAACACACCTAGTTGTCCTGCCACGTACATCCCCCACGAGTGCACCTCAGACAGATGATAATAAGAACCGCCTCTAAGAGTGGTCACGAGGAAGCGGTTAGGGTGTTGCACTTCCTCCTAGATCTGGACTAGGGGTAAACTGAATCTGCGCAGATTCAATGGTTAGTTCCATAGGCAGAGTACGGAGGAACTCCTGCTTGCAAGTTCCTCTTCCTCTCTACTCTTCTTTCTATTTGATTTCTTTCTCTCGATTTAGCCTAATCATACGCAGGAGTTTGTTCATACATAGAGTTTGAATTGTGCTGATTGTTCATATGATTCTCTAGATCTTCTGTATAGATGAGATTTTCTTTCTCTGCTTTTCCCCCACCCTGTCTACTGTACAAATGGGGTTTTCAATGCATTCGTTATGAATCTTTTCTTCGATCTTTTCTTTTTTCATTGCATAGAACCAAGCATTAGTGATTAATATCTATTGTGTCTGCAGCTAGTCAAGTCATAACTATGGTCATTCTGTCGTGGTGGTGGCACGGCAGATGCCATGGGTAGGCTAAAGTATGGGGCCAATGGGTGATAGAGGGATCTGGGGAGGGAAGATGTAGTTGATTCTACACACAAACGACTAACGTAAAGATCTTTATTCCTCCTCTCTTGGGATACAAGTGCTCCTTGAGCTGTTTACAAGAGGGGAAGATGAACTTCTACCAGCCTAACGGTACCAAATGAGCCGATCCCCTTCTCAGAGTCCAAGCCTCTCCTTATAAAGGGGCATCTTGGCTCCTCTAGGGCTGACGTGGCAAGCATATTCGAAGAATATGCTTGTCCCAAAATAGTAACTCGGCGGCCTCCTTTCCGTGTCGCCCTTCTAATGACGGCAAGGATTCAGAGAACCCCACCTGCACGCCTCGGGCTCCAGGACTGTCACCTCCGTGACCTCCTTCTGCCCTTCTGCCGCTCTGCGCCTTGTCCTTTGTGTTTGGCTCTGCTCAGATTCTTCCTAGCTTGTGGCTAGGGTTTGACTATAGGCATTTCCTTCTCCTGCAAGATTCATGTCATTCGGCCCTGCCTCGCTTAGCTCGTCTTGTCCTTCACCTGCATTCAGATTATTCGGGCTGACCCGGCTGACTTAAACAGTACGTCGGCCGAGTAACTTATTGCTCTTCTCATAAGTGTCCAGCTCTTGCTTACCTCGGCCGACCTTTACAGGATTCGGCCGATTTAGACAGTAACTCGGAATTTGGACGGGGAACTTCCTTCTGTCTTTCCCCGTCCTGACCCTATCCGGGGTCACCTCCCCAACATAAGTCCCCGAAGCTGGTATGGTCCTGCCTATAACCTTGGCCGGTCCATATAAGTTTCCCAATACTCGTGTATCCTTGTTTCCGAGTTACTTTTCCGCTGTCCGAGGTATCCGTGTATCTTCTTGCGTACGCCTCATCCTACGTGTAACTCTCATCATTATTTCTCTAGTTTTTTGTTCCTCTACAGTTCCCACTGACAATGCTATAGTGATTACTGCGCCTGTCGCGTCGGAACTGCGACGCCTCGCACACCGCAATTGTCAGGAGGCCTGATCCTCTCCTGCGTCGTGTGGCCGTTAGTGTGGCTCCACTTAGCCGCGAGCGGTTACGTCGCATACACGATCTACACGGTTATCACCCGCACGCATGATCCCACTATCACCAAGGCCACGCGGTTATAAAGAGGGGCACGGGGCTAGGGGATACACTTTCCTCCTTTGCTCATCGTTGCCCTTTTTCCTCCTTTCGCCCTTGCGCCCGTTCGTGCTTCTGCGGCTGCGCGCACGTCGGAATCTTCGACGGCGAGGTCCTAATCCCTCTGCTCCGTCGACCTCGTCCTCACGCACTTTCTCCGGCGCCGTCGCCGCTGAGTTTATCTTTGGTCTTACTGCCTAGATTCTTCCCTAGACGCGTCTGCTGCTTTCAAGGTTCTCCGCGGCGGTTTCTTTTCTTCTCCGCCGCCGTTCTCGCTTAGGACCACGACGGGGCCTTGCACTTCTAGACTTTGCTCCGCCGCTAGTTTCTCTTCTGTGGACTCCTCCGGCGACCCCATGTCAAGATCCATTAGCGGCGCGTTCATCGAAGATGATGATGCAGCGTCTGGCCCAGAGCGGGGCTCCTGGCAAGGTTCCACCGTTACCCGCCGAGAGGTTGAGTGGTTGATTAGAACTCAACATATTCCTGCCAAGGTAGCCTGTCGCTTACCTGGCAGCGAATCCTCTCCTGTTCTTAAAGAGGGTGAGTATGTCGTGTTCATGTCCCATTTCGCTCGCGGGTTCGGTCTCCCCCTTAGTGATTTTGCTAGGGAATTCCTCGATTACTTCGGCCTGCAGCTGCATCATCTTCCGGCTAACGCCATTGCTTCTCTATCCGCCTTTATCTCGGCTTCGGAAGGATACTTCGGCCTCTGGCCGTCAGTGCATGTATGGTCCAAGTTCTTCCAGATCCGATCCAATGTCGTTCCAGACAAATCCCTTCAGCCTTCCGAGAAATTGCTTACCCAGTGTGGAGCTGCGTCCATCACACCTCGGAGGAAGTCCGAGTTTCCTCACGTTGCTGGTCTTGAGTCATGTAAGAAGTGGCATAAATCGTTTTTCTATGTCAAGAATTCTAGGAAAGAAGATAAGATTCGGCTTCCTGCTTTCTCCATTGCCCCCCCTTCCAAGAAGAACTGGACTTATAATCCCAGGAAGAGCCATGCTCTGGCCGAAGCCTTTGAGATTCGGCTGAAGGAGCTGATCCGCGCCGGGTTACACGGCGAGAATCTGATGACCACCTTCGTCAGCAGCCGGATCAGCCCCTTTCAGCAACGCACGCATAAGCTCTGCTATATGAGCGGACCCCTTGATCCCAATCGAGTCTCAACAGTTGAGATCGATAATTATCTTATTTTTAAGCGTGTCCGAGCTATCTTTAAGACGGAGATGCCTGAGGATTGGACCTGGGGACTAAAGCCGTTCACCCGTGGGAACCCCCCTCCCGAGGTAAGTTCATGCATTTATGTTTCCCCCCCTAATTGCGTTGGTGATTCCTCTTGCTAATTCCTTTGTCTCTTTTCTTGCAAAGATTTGCGCAGCAGAAGATTGAAGATGCCGAGGTTTTGGCCCTCCCGTGGACCGCGGGTCGGAATACCCCGGATAGCGGGGAACCTGACTCGGTGGAGTTCGTTCCCAAGTCGGACCTCGCTCCGGCTCGTGCCCGTGGCAAGACCTCGGCTCACGAGGAGGAAGGTGATTCGGACGACGTCCAAATTCTTGAGGTAGTTGCCACAATGCCTATCTCTTATGCATTTACGGCTTCTACTTCCCCAGCTAATCAGGCCGGTTAGGTGCACGAAGCCGAGCCTCTCGCCTCCCAACCTCCTGCTACCTCGCGGAAGCGTGCCTCTCCAACGGGTGCCTCCAAAGCCGCCCCCAAGAAGCGAACTAAAAAGTCATCCCAGCACCTTCCGAAGCGTAAAACTATGCCCGGGGTTACTAGGTGAGTTACTTTTCCTTTGTATTTCTTGTTTCTCTCTTTCTGTCTTCTAACCTGACTCTTTGTGCCTTTGCAGAGCTCCTCTCTCTGTTAAGCCCAGTGGTCCTAGCATGACGAGTCATATGACTCAGCCGCCTTCTCCTCCGCCTCCTGAAGATACTAGGGTTCCTAGTCCTGCTTGCACAGACTCTCCTCCTGCTCTGAATCAGACGTCATATCGCCAGGATGCGCCTGAGGTCTCTCCTGTTGATGCCGATACAACTCGGCCAGTAGATATTTCCACTGAGCCTGCTGCCTCCTCCGTGAACCCCGGAGTTTCCCCCGAGATTCCTTTGACCCCCAGTCTTTACTGCCACTCCGACTCCAGCCGAGGATATCACTATCTCGGCGCCCTCAGAAACCGTAATCCCTTCGGCCCCCAAAGATGCCACTCCAAGTGCCGAGGTAACGGCTCCTGCCGACGCCTCTTCTAAGGCAAAAAAGGTCATCGTCACCAAACCTCCCTCATCTCATAAAGGGCTTGCTAGATCTTCTCAGCCTACAATTGCTGATGCGTTGCGCAAGGGGATTTCTTCTGCCAAGACTATTGTTACCCCGGCCGCTGATACCCAGCTCGCTCTTCACAAGAGTCCTGCAGCGGCGGTGGCTACACAACACGTCCGAGGTAAAGTCCTGACTCGTACTGAGAGTGGGAACAGCCTCGGCTCATTGGTTGAGTATGCCAACAATTGGAACGCTGCTGATCAGCTCGAGGGCAATCCAAGCAGTCAGCCATTTCAACTCTCCGACATCAGCAGTCGCTTACATCTGGCTGCCAAGATCGTTCTTGACAGCGATAAGATGAATGAGGTAATTGTTTTTATTGACGTTTGATTAGTCATTCAAATGATATTATATATACTCTAGTCCCCGAAGCTTGCAACCGAATAATTTGTTATTCGTTTGGAAGTTTTATTAGGCTTTGCCTGGTTCAGTTTTGTCTTAGTGTTTGAATATCCAGCCACCTAGGTTCGAATTAAGATTTGCTTAATTCGGACTTGCCCTAGTGTTCAAATATCCATCCACCTAGATCCGAGTTAAGCTTTGCTTGATTCGGATCTGTCTTAGCTTCGAATATCCAGCCACCTAGATCCGAGTTAATCTTTGCTTGATTCAGATCTGTCTTAGCTTCGAATATCCAGCCACCTAGATCTGAGTTAAGCCTTGCTTGATTCGGATCTATCTTAGCTTCGAATATCCAGCCACCTAGATCTGAGTTATGCTTTACTTAATTCGGATCTGCCCTAGTGTTCAAATATCCAGCCACCTAGGTCCGAGTAAAGCTTTGCTTGATTCGGATCTGTCTGAGCTTCGAGTATCTCATTGCTATTTATTTTGTTGCTTAGGTTGCGCATGATCGACGGACCGCTGAATTCCAAAGGCTGCTTTTCGCACATAAAAAATTGCAAGACAAGTATGAGAAAGTCATTCCCGTGGTGAAGAAAGCTGGTAAGTTAACCAACTTTTGAATTGTCCCTAAAGTTCTTATTGTTTTGGACGTGAGGTGTTAGCTCATTTTGCCCGTGAATAGGTAATATCAACAATCTTAATATCCGTCTTGAGAAGAAAATCAAGGCCCTATAAGGCTAGTTACCCTTTTTCTTTACAGATTTCCATTCGAAACTTATACCGAGTTTCTTTTAACCCTTTTGGCTTTGGTATAGCCGAGTTACAAATTTTTGCAGCGTCACATCAAGAATGCATACCCATGCCTGTTATGATGCTGCATTTTTTAGAACAAGCCGCTACTCACTCGGCGCAGCTGAAAGATAAGGATGACGAGATAGTTCGCTTGCGCGCCGAGGTGGAGTCCCTCAAGCTCTCTCAGAAGTCTGAGTTAGAGAAGGTTGACCAGGAGTTCTCCGAGGAGAAGAATCGGCTAGCTCCGCGATTGCAGAAAAATAAAGAACTCCTCAAGGGTGCCGAACTCAAGACACGGGCGATGAGCGAGGAGATCACTCGCTTTGAGAAAACCAAGGTGATTGGGCTCAAGATCTTCAGAGAATGCTGAGCTATATTCATCGTAAGCCTCTGACCGTGGCCGAGTTATCTTTTTCTCTTTCTTACTGTTGACCGATGTACTTTTATTTTTCGTATACCATTTTCAAGAAGCTAAGCCCGTGAGCTCTAGAGCGGTGGTTAATGCTCGTGTGCGCCGAGGTGTCCCCGCAGATGCGAGCCCAGAATACTCGATGGAAGACTACTTGGTTGCCGTTGGCGCTGCCGTTGGTCCGATGAAGATTATGGGCACGGACTTGGTGCAGGCAGCCATCCGGGCCTACCATGTTCTCTGGCCGAATACTTCTGGGACTCCTGATATTGATGAAATCAAGATACTGGTGGAAAGATTGATGGCATCCCAGAACCAGTTAAATCTCTGGAGGGAATCCGCTGGACGAGCTGGTGCTGATATGGCGCTCATAGTCGTTATGTCATGGTACGAGGATATTTCCCTCGATACCTTGATAAATTTGCGCACTGGCTCCCGTTGGGTGGAGGATCCATAATTCGTCGCTCGCCGACAAGCTCGTGCCTTCCAGCTTGTTGAGTATGCGGACGTGCATAACTGGATTGAAGGGCCGAGCTTCCTTTCTAACCCGGCGGATGACGTCGAAGTTGAAGATGCCTCTGATGATAACTCAGCCGACCAGGACGAGGATGAGGGCGACGCGGATACTTCTGGTGATTCCAGCGCAAGCTCGGATGGCAACGGTGATGCGCGATCATCCTCCAAAAGGACTGGGCATTCTCAAGCTCAAGCTAATGTTTTGCAACAGCCCCGGGCTTCCCCCGAAGTCGCTCCTGGTTCTATGGAGGGCAAAGCAACTTCAGCCGAGGTGCTGTCTACCTCGGAGCGCCCAGTTCCTGACCAAAGCGCCGCCCCTTAGGTTAAGAAACTTTAAGTTGTTTCTTATCCCCGGTATGCCGGGCGTATGATGTGTGTGAAACAATTGTCAGACTTTCTGTGTGGTATGAACCTCTTTTGCCTTTTGCCACTGAGGCGCCTATGATTGTGATCGTTATTATACTGTTTAAACTGATCTTGTTTGTGTAAATCTTTGCTTTGATGGCCTTCAATTTCTTAAGTTCGGATTGTGTGTTTGCATTTGTCCCACCGTAGTTCGGTGTCTAATATTGCCTGACCTTTATAAATTTGACGGCTCAACCATTGTGTTCTTGAATTCTATCCAAGGTGTAAATCTTGAAGCCCATATTTGGGGAGAGCGAAATAATATCATTCTGGGTGCTGAAGTTTGATACCCATTTTTGTAACAAGGGACAATTGTGGGGCAATTCCCTAGTCAGTGCTCTAGAAATCGAGATTTAACACATCACTAAAAATGCGAAATAACATTGGGCAGTCCCCGAGTCATTGCTCGAGGTGCCGAGGTTTAATACATAACCCAAACTCAAAAACAATATAGGGCAGTCCCCGAGTTACTGCTCAAGGTGCCGAGGTCTAATACATAACCCAAACTCAGAAACAATATAGGGCAGTCCCCGAGTCATTGCTCGAGGTGCCGAGGTTTAATACATAGTTGATACTTCGTCCTGAAGCGTCACTTTACAATGTGTCATAGATGACTCCTACGAGTAAAATGGACGAAGTAAAGCGATGTTCCATGGTCTTTTTGATTCTTCGCTGGCTTTGTCTGCCTTGTTCTTTTCTGGTGACTGAGAATCAATTAGGTAATACGCATCATTGTGCAATGCTTTTCTCACGATGAATGGTCCTTCCCATGGGGGTGATAGTTTGTGCATGCCGGCCGTGCGTTGCACTAATCGAAGAACCAAATCTCCTTCTTTAAACACTCTTGGATTTACTTTCTTGCTGTGATATCATCACAAGTCCTGTTGATAAATAGCTGATCTTGATAGTGCCAACTCCCTGGCTTCTTCTAGCAGATCGACATCACCTTGCCGAGCTATCTCATTTACCTCAGCGGTTGTATACTGGGTAACTCTTGGCGAGTCATGTATTATGTCGGCTGGAAGCACGACTTCTGCCCCATATACCAGAAAAAATGGTGTATACCCTGTTGACCTGTTTGGGGTAGTTCTGAGGCTCCATAGTACTGCTGGTAGTTCCTCGATCCAACACCCTGCCGACCTTTGAAGTGGTTCGACGAGTCGTGGTTTTATTCCGGACAATACTAGTCCATTAGATCTTTCTACTTGCCCATTAGATGCTGGGTGAGCCACCGAGGCGACATCTAGTCTTACGTGTTTTTCTTGACAGAATCTAGCGAAGGCCCCTTCAGCAAAGTTCATGCCATTATCTGTAATAACACTGTGTAGGTAACCATATCTCAGGATAATATCTTTGAGGAATTTTTACGACTGTGGGTCCATCACATTTTTTTATTGGTTTCACTTTGATCCATTTTGTGAATTTGTCGACCATGACTAAAATGTGGGTCATCCCGCCCCGGGCCGTTTTGAATGGTCCCACCATATCTAAGAACCATACAGAAAATGGCCAAGTAATTGGTATCGTTTTTAACTCGAACGATGGCATATGTATCTTGCTGGCATATCTCTGGCAACCATTACATTTGTCCACCAGTTCTTTGGCCTCTTTCAATGCTGTTGGCCAATAAAATCCATGCCTGAATGCTTTGGCCACCAAAGCCCTGGACGAGGCGTGATGCCCGCACTCTCCTTGATGTATAACTAGAAGGATCTCTTGGCCTTCCACCGAGTCCACACATCTTTGCAACATGCTTGTGACGCTCCTTTTATACAGCTCATTGTTTATGATTGTATAAGCTTTAGCTCTTCTCATTGTCTGTCTAGCCAATACCTTGTTATTCGGCAAAATCGCATCTTTAAGGAAGAGAAATATGGGTTGCGCCCACGTTGGTATGGTCCTCTCTGGGATGATCTCACTATGTATTTCCATATTTTCCGCCGACATAACCACCTCGGATTTTTCCATATCCATCGTGCATCGGCCGGGTTTACTTTCAGAAATTCCGGGTTACATTCCTTGTCAATTTCCATCGGCATACTATCTTCTCTTGATTTTGCTGGAATAAAGATGGATTCGGACTCTGGTGATGGTGTTATTGATGGTTTTCTCAGGTGCTCTAGGGCGATACCTGGAGGAATTGATTGCCTGGTTGATCCGAGTTTTGACAGCGTGTTTGCGGCATCTTTTTTGCCCGAGGTATATGATGAAATTCACATCCATCGAAGTATCCACTGAGTTTTTGCACATGGAACCTATATAGGGCCATATTGGCATCTAGCGCATCCCAATTGCCCGATACTTGTTGTACTAATAGATCTGAATCTCCGTAGCATAAGATTCGGCGTATCCCAATCTCTTTTGCCACCTTCAATCCATGGACGAGTGCTTCGTACTCGGCTACGTTATTTGATGCGGCGAAATGTATTTGCAGCACATATTTCAGCTGATCTCTTTTTGGCGAGGTTAACAGTATTCCCGCCCCCAAGCCATTCCTCAGCTTGGAACCGTCGAAGTGCATTGTCCAATAACTCTGATCTGGTAATGGTGGCTCATATTGTACCTCGGCCCAATCCACAAAGAAGTCGGCCACAACCTGATATTTGATTGCATCTCGCCTATCGAATTGCGGAGCATAAGGTGACAATTCAATTGCCCATTTTGCTATTCGGCCGCTTGCATCTTTGTTGCTCAATATGTCGGCTATGGGTGCTTCACAGATCACTTTGATCGGGTGCTCTTCAAAGTAATGTTTAAGTTTCTTCGCTGACATGTATACCCCATATGCCATCTTCTGATAATGTGGGTAATTTTGCTTTGAGGCTGATAGTACCTCGCTTAGGTAATATACCGGCCTTTGTACTAATTTATCATCTTCAATTCGTTCCACCACGATCACGGCACTTACTACTCTGTTCGTGGCGGCTATGTAAAGTAACATAGGCTCTTTTGACAATGGAGAGGCCATGATTGGCGCTGTGACCAACATCTTCTTCAGTTCATGGAACGCATTATCTGCTTGTGGTGTCCAAATGAACTTATCAGATTTTTTCATCAGTTGATAAAGTGGTAATGCTTTCTCTCCCAGCCGACATACAAATCGGCTAAGGGAGGCCAGGCAACCTGTGAACTTCTGTACGTCATTTAGACATCTCGGCAATTCCATCCTTTCTCCTGCTCTTATCTTAGTTGGGTTGGCCTCTATACCTCGGCTAGATACGAGAAAACCGAGTAGTTTTCCAGCCGATACACCGAAGGTGCATTTTTCCGGGTTAAGCTTCATTCGAAACCTTCTCAAGTTCGCGAAAGTCTGTCGAATATCATCCAGTAGCGTTTTGCTTTCTTTGGTTTTGATAACCACATCATCTACATACACTTGTACATTTTTTCCTATCTGGCCATGCAGACATTTTTGCATACATCTCTGGTACGTTGCCCCTGCATTACGCAGGCCGAATGGCATGGTGCGATAGCAATAAGCCCCGTACGGGGTAATAAACGCAGTCTTTATTTGATTGGCCAGATTTAACGGTATCTGGTGAAAACCAGAATACGCGTCTACAAATGATAACAATTCACAACCAGCGGTCGAATCAATGACCTGGTCTATTCTAGGTAAAGGAAAAGGATCTTTTGTACACGCCTTGTTCAGGTTTGTGTAATCAATACACATCCGCCATACAATGGCTATATTTGGATCATCCTTCTTCTTTTCTACTAGCACTGGATTTGATAGCCAATCCGGATAAAGCACCTCCATGATGAACCCGGCCGCAAGGAGCCGAGCTATCTCATCCCCTATTATTTTTCTCCTGTCTTCGGCGAAGCGGCGGAGAGGCTGCTTCACCGGCCTTGATACTGGCCTTACATTTAGAGAGTGCTCAGCCAACTCCCTCGGCACACCTTACAAATCCTGAGTTAACCATGCAAAGATATCCCGATTCTTACGGAGGAAGTTGGTGAGCTCGCTTTCCTATTTAGCATCTAGGCCGGCACCAATGGTGACGGTGCGCTCTGGGAAATGCTCATCTATCTGGAACTTTTTTGTTTCTTTAGTTGGCTGGAAAGAGACACTTCCATGCGGATTGGCCAATGCCGGCATATTCAGTTGTGCCGACTAAGCGAGGGCCGCTACCTCCTGAATTCTTCTTTTTTCTCTTGCTATTACCAATGACTCGGCCAGGTTTGATCCGGCTGAAGCACATTCCATTGACTTCCTGTAATCTCCTGCTACTGTTATCACCCCTTGTGGTCCGGGTAATTTCATTTTCAAGTAAGTTATGTGGCAGCTGCTCATGAATTTGGACAATGCCGGCCGTCCGAGTAGAGCATGATAACAACTCTCTAGATCCACCACTTCAAACTCCAAATTTTCTGCTCTGCAGTTATCCCTTGTGCCGAATAACACATCTACTCGAACCTTTCCAATGGGTTCGCATGAAAGCCCTGGCACTATTCCATGGAACGTGGTTCTCGTGGATTGCATCATATTCTGCGATATTCCGAGTTTATGCATTGTATCCTTGTACATGATATTGATACTGCTCCCATTGTCAATGAGTACTTTTGAAAATTTCACATTAATGCTCGGTCCGACAAATGTCGGATCTAGTACGAGTGCGTACGACCCCGGATTCGGCATTATTTTTGGGTGATCCTTTATGCTCCAAGTTACTTCTTGATCTTACCAAGGAACATATCTTGGTACTGCCGGCATAACTGCATTTACTTCCATATGCCGACGCTGTACACTTTGACTGTCTTGCTGTTCTGTTGTGAACACGCAATATGATTGATGATGTTCCCTGTAATCATTGCGTCCATTATTTACTGGGTTCGTCCTTCCATCCGGACCCTGATTTATCACTTGATGCACTGCATCTCTCCGGTCCGAGTTATCATACCTCAGGGGAGGAGGTGGTAACATTAGTTGTTGTGCATTTGCTCCAGTAAACTGCGGCTGATGCTGCTGATGCGCCTGGTGAGAAGTTGCTTGCATGCCCGTCGGGTTACCCATTGCATTTTTCATCCAGGCGCATTACCGAGTTGTATGATTGGCCGGCTTGGCCGGGTTTGGAGTATGAAACTTACACGGTTGATCCAACATGGACTCAAACGTGTACTTCGGTCTTTCCTGCCATTGCTTCTTCTGTTCTGGTGTCCACTGTCTCTTTCCTTCATTCCTTGGTGTCCATTACTGAGGACCATTCTTTTGCCGCTGACTGTTTCCATGACTCGGCTGATCTTGCACTATCGCTGCCACCTGATTGGAGGCATATCTGTAATCCGGTCTTTACTCTCTTCTTCTTCCTCTGAACTCATTACGCCTTGATGATCCGGCTGTAGGGTTCGCAGCATAGAAAACAAAAATTTTCCTACGATGTGAACTATGTACCAAGATCTATCTACTAGATACAAACAACGGGCGGATGTATATCCGTAGAGAACATACCCTTGAAGACCAGCAAAGCTTAACGAGTTCAACTCGTGGTTGATGTAGACGATCTCTTGCCGATCTCAAGATCGAGAGGAAGTCCTAGTGCCGCAAATCAGCAGCGCATCCGTGCTCGCACACACGTTCGAGGCACCGAGCAACCCCCGCCTCCTCGCTCCAGCGATGCAGCGGAAGCACAACTCTTTCTTGCCGAATAGCCACCGGGAACATGTATCTCTCTAGTCCGAGACCATGGGGGATAAATTCTAGAGGGGGAGAGAGATCCTTCACGAGGAGGTGTGAGAGACAAGTGAGGAGGGGGGCTCCTTTTATAGGAGGAGGGGGGGACCCCAAGGGGGTAGCCGGCGCATGGGGGCTGCCCCCTTGCCCTCCCCTCTTCATGTGGGTGGACACTCCACTCACAAATCTCCTTTAAATTCCCTCCACTCAAAAGTCCACTCAAATTCCCATTAAATTTCCACCAAATTTAATGCAAACTCTCATTAAATAAAACTCTTTTATTTTATTCAGAATTTTTTCAATTACTTTAATGACAAACATTCACAAATAACCCCTTGCTAGAATTCTATTTCACATGCATAACCACTTTATGCAATTTCACCCGAAAACCTGTTTCGGTATCTAGTGAAATAAATTCCTGCGCTTGTTCATTCTTTCGGCATGAAACATTTCCTCCAATTGGATGTCGGTGTCTCTTAAGTGTGTCACCCTACGGTTCGTGAATAATGCGGACATGATCGAGACCCCTCTCGGATCAATAATCAGAAGCGGGATCTGGAGACCCATACTGACTCCCACACATTCAACGATGACTTTCTTGTGATCGTCGGAACCTTTTACGCTAGTATCTTAATCCCTTTGTTTCACAATATATTACATGTCCGAGATTCGATCATCGGTATCTCCATACCTAGTTTGATCTCGTTACTGACATGCACTCTTTTCTCGTTCCTGTGATATAACATTCTAGTGATCAAATCACTTGCTTGCAAGCTAATCAATGTGATATCACCGAGATGGCCCAGAGTATATCTATCCGTCATCGGGATGAACAAATTCCACTCTCGATCCATGAGCCTAAACATAACACTTTATTAGTTCTGAATCCATCTTTATAATCACCCTGTTACGGTGTGAAGTTTGATGTTATCAAGAAACTCTTCCGGTGTTAGTGATTGACATGATCTCATGGTCTAAGGATTAGGATCACTTCGTAAGTTGTTATAGCAATATAAACTCAATGACTTTGATCGTAATGCTATACTTCGGATGAATGTTCATCACACCATTACACTAATGTTGTGATCCCGTTATTAACAACATCCAATGTCCATGATCAGGAAACCTTGATCATCTTGTTAATCAACGAGCTAGTTTATGAGAGAGGCATAACTAGGAACTTTCTGTTTGTTTATTAAACACACATGTATTAACGTTTCCGTATTAATAAAATTATAGCATGCAAAATAAACATCTATCATATACTTGGAATACACATAATAAACACTTTATTATTGCCTCTCAGGGCATATTCCCTTCACCGGCCGCATCTCTTGCATATTGATCTTGATGCTCCCGATAATCTGCCGTCATCAGCTCTGGTGGCGTCGGGTCTCCCAACGCATACGAATCCGATATCTTGATGGTTCCTGCCAAAGTGGTTGGCATATCTCTTTGCAGTCGCTGCCACAAAACACTGGCATAACGGCATCCTTGAGCGAACCAAGCTATCGCTTGTGATTCTATAACTCCCTCGCATGAATTCCTGAGGTTACACCACCGAGTTAACAAATCTCTGTGTTTTACAATGCTAGTCCCTGGATCAATAGCTAGCATCCACAGTTAAGATGTAATATCAAGAAACAAAGGTCATATTATAACTTTATAACCAGGAATAACATAATTTTATTGCATCAAACATAGCTCATTTGGCTATTACATTACATTGCAGCGGAATAATTATAAGCATGGGTCCTTCATCTTCAAAATGCCACAGGCATATGTTGGTTGTAGACTTTGTAATCCTAATCAATCAATCTTCACTAAAAACAATCAAACCTGCAACATACAAGTTAGAGCCACAAAGGGTCAATACATTTGAATTGTATTGGCAAGTGATACTATGGTAGTATAGTGGAGTCTATCATCTATATGCAATTGGCTAAGTGGAGTTGAGGCTTGCATTGGTCAAAATAGATTTTTCCTTAACATTTGAAAATACTAAGTTTTGCTTGGCAAAAACATTTTCTCAATCAAAGAATTGAAGATCCTTCAAGGCATCTCTCAATCAAAGATTGAAGATTTCATACAACCCTTGTTCAATCCACAAGTTTTAACTTAGAAATTTGAATGAAGAGATTCTTGATTGCTTCCATGTCTTGATGCTCAAATTGTCCTTTACCAGGGACATGGCTAAGTACTTAGATTTTACACTCTACAGAGGTGGTGCACTTTCCCCACAAGACTTGGTTTCCCAAGACAAGATCTTTCAGAAGCCTTCCCTTAGACCATAATGGACGCGTTCCAACCTATCAAACACTACCACCCACTGTCCATATGGCTAAGTTCTTGCAACCTATATGATCATGGCAGAGCCCATATTGCCAAGTGGTTGCACTTGAAGCTTCTCAACATTTGACATCTCAAATCTCTTTGTGCCTGGGTGGCCATCCACAAGTGTGATACACAAGGTTCACCAGTCCCCTGGCCTTGTGTAACCACTCAACCAAAAACCACCAAGCAAGCCCATTCCACCCAGGTGATTCATTAACTTAGTTGTTTTATTACACAAAAACATAAGTCCTCAGACTTAGAGATTTTTCCATAGTGTGAATATATTTTCCACCCATGTTTTCTATTAGCTAGGCTAAGCTTGATAGTAATAGGAATCTTTAACTTAGGAAAATTTCCACTAAGGTTTCATCTACTACTTTTCCTATAGCAAGGTTTACACTTAGCAAAATTCATGCAAGTTTTACTTAGAGAAAATCACTAATGCATAGTGAAAGTAATGGGACAAAAAGTATGAAGCATCACTTGCCTTTTTGGTAGGGAATGGTGGTTCACTCCTTGATCTTGCTAGTCTCACACTTCACTACAAGTCAATCAAGCAAACACAAATTCAATTCTCATTCCAAACCAAAGTCAAACAAACAATTTTTCACACACAAAGTAATGGAATCTAAGTCATGCATAAGCATGCAAAGGTTGGTTCTATTGCAAGGATGGTCTCCACTAGGCTTCTAAACTTTGTAAGTTCCAAATTGGTCATTTACCAAAATGGAAAAGTCATTAGTTAGAGGGTTTTGCCCAAAAACTATTTTAAAATCCATTCAACATTTTATATGGTGGAAAATGGTTTTATCAAATAAAAAATCTTTAAGTTTCTCACCAAAAGTTTCTAACTCTCAAGAATTGGTGTTTTGGGTCATTAGCTTTGAATCAAATTGTTTTCCCAAGGTTTTTATTCCAAAATCATTCTCATAATAATACCATTATTTTTACTTGGCTAGAAATGGACTAATTCATTTAATCCTTCCTAAACTTTTCCAAATCCATTTTCAAATCCATGGGTTGGTTCCTAGGGTCAGTGAGGTCACAACAAACCATTTTGCAAAAGTTTTAACCCTAAAATCAATTTTTAAACAATTTTTATACTCTAAACAGGCTCACAAAAGAATCTGCAAAAACAAGCAAACTAACAAATACTATTTGCTAAACTAAGGGCATGGTTGGCTAGGTCTTGTTCCACTGAATCCATTGATATAAAATTTGTAATTTTTGGACGTGTGGTTTGAAAGTTACAGAGGTTTGAAAATGGCATTTAAATCTGATTTCAAACTCTATTCTCAAACGTCTGGTGCCACGCGTCTTAATCTCATTCGCCCATACCGTTTCGTCTGGATTGGCTATTCTGGCGCGTTGGATCAAGTCCGATCGTGTGGTCCAGAGTGCGTAACTCTTCACGGCTAAGTGAACTAATCGTGAGCACCAAATCTGAATCCTACGGCTGCTAGCACGCTTGCCAAGGATCGGCGGCGCTGGCGGTGGCTTGCGGCAGCGCACGGCCAGGCAGTGATGCTACGGTGGTTCTAGGAAGCGAGGAAGACGGAGAGTGTGCTCACCGGGTTCGCGAGGACGAGGTGGTGCTCAAGGTACTCTCGAGGAAGCAAGGGGCGCATGGAGACAGAGGTAATCGCTCGCCGGAGTCGTCGTCGGCGTCAGATGGTCCTGCTCGCGGTCGGTGTCGACGCTACAGATCACACGAAGGTAAACAGAGGGCAAGGTTAGCTGCGCAAGGTCAGTGCGATGACGCGTGCTTGAAAGAGAAGAGGAGGGGTGGTTTGGTTTACCGGGGAGACGACTTCGGAGAAGAACCAGACGGCGGCGGTGCTGGAGGTTGTCGTTGCCGATGCTTAGGGACGCGCGCGAGCGAGCTGGGACTGCAGAATGGTCCGCTGGGGAATGCTGATCATAGCTGCGTGCTTGAGGAGGCAGGAGGGGGCGTGTGTTGGCCGGAATCGGCAAGGAGGGTCGTCGGAGACAGAGGGAGTGTAGGGCAAAATTCCTCGGGCTGGGGGCGTGCTTGAGGGAGGAGTCAGAGGGGAACGAGAGAGGATTCACTAGCGTTTAAATGTGCCTGGTCGCTGCGAGTTAAGGTGGCCGTGTTAAGGCGAATTCAAGCCGCGAATCAAAGCTTGCAACGGCCGGCGAGGGAGGAAGAACAGGTCGTGGGGGTGGGGAAGATGATAGCGTGTTTGCGGGGTCCTCTGTCAGCGAGAGAGGGAGTGAGGGGGAGGGGTCCACTAGTCAGTGGTCTTGCGGGTTGTTTATGCGGTGAAGAAAAACGGTTCGGGGAATAAGAGGAGCTGGGCTGCTGGGCTGTTGGGCTGGTCCAATTACATTTTTTTTCTGTCTGTTTGTTTTATTATTTTCTATTTCTATTTTCTGATTTGATTATTCAAACAAATGATTCAATCAACAATTCAAACAAAACAAACTTGTAATGAGTTTTTGGTTCTGTTTAACAGCATAAACCAAATCTCAAAATAAAATAATATTTTTATTCATTTTAGGATTCATTCATTAATTAAATAAAATGGACCTTTATTTATTTATTATGGTTTGATTTATTTAATAAAATCTTCATTTGAAATCCAAATACTTTCAAAACACAATCAATAGGTTTTATTTGGAAATAAAGAATATTGGAAAACTTGTTTAAAACAAAATAACCTTTTTATTTTAGGGTCCATTAATAATTAAATACAATAGACCTTCATTATTAAATCAATTAGGATTTATTTTATTTAAGATATTTATTTTGAAATCTAAAATAAAGCCAAAACACTTCAGTAGGTTTTAATTAAGAAAATAAAATACCTAGAAACTTTTTTTTTAAAATAATTTAATAAGTTTTGATGTTTTAATTAAAATGGTAAAACCTTTTATTTAAATAAAATTTGGATATTAATTCCTTATTATTTTATTTAAATAAACCTTTACTATTTTTAATCAAAACAAACATTTCATTTCAAATACTTTTATTAAAAGATCCAAAATAGTAATTTTAAATATTCAAAATATTTTCTTTATTAAATGTTTATCTTTTTAAATCCTTTTAGGATTTATTTGATCCAAATTGGTTTGAAGATTTCTAATTGGATTCAAAAAGTTTCTTCTGGCCCTGAAAATGAACAAAGTTTTATTTTATTCATTTATTTTTCACATTACAAGATTTGGAAAATCTTGGGATGTGACAGGCTACCACCCTTAAAATAAATCTCGTCCCGAGATTTGGGGAGGCTAGGGTTACAAGCAGGTTCAAAACAACTAGGGTACTACCACCCTTAAAAAATTTCAAAAAAAAAATACACATTGTCCTTCTTGGTATCCTGGGAAAACTTCTCTGAGCAAACATTTGCATTGAGTCCTTTGTTTCCATGCTTGACTCATGGGCCAAGGTTGAGATCCTTCATAGACTTGTTTAACTTGTCCTTCATCTTTTCTGGACAATTGTTTGCATAGTGGCCTAGTTCCTTGCATTTGAAACACATCACTTGGCTGACATCTTTCTTCTCCTTTGGTATCATTGCCTCTTGTTTGTTTCCTTGGTTCTTCTTCTTTTCTGGGCACTCATTGGCATAGTGTCCCATCTCTTTGCAATTGTAACATTGCACTTGAGTAATGTCCTTCTTGTTAGTGTTGGGGCATTTCTTCTTCTTCTTTTTGGGTCTCTCCAAAGCTAGGAGTTCTTCTAGTTCATGTTCTTCATGAGTGGGAGATCTTTCTCTCTTCTTGGGGTATTGATCTTCAAGTTCCTTGGATACATGATCCTTGACTTTATAGATAATGCAAGCTTGGGTTCCTTCTAGAATAATATCCTTGTCATCATTGTTGTCATTAGCTCCTTGGGAAAAGTTTTCTCTCATGTTGATCATTTGAGTAACTAATCCTTGCAACAATTGGGATTGAAGTTTCAAAATCCTTTGTATGGCTGGGTCTAGTCCATTGTTGTTGGCTAAAAGCTGAGTTGTCTCTTGGCTCAACTGGTTTTGAGTTGCTATAAGCTCTCTCATGTTGTCCACTTGGTTGTTGTTGTCATCAACCTTGATGTTGGAGTTTCTTGGAGTAGTCATCTGTTTGGGTTGAAGGGAGATTAGAATAGGCAAGATATTTCTAAGGACTTAATTCTAATCACACACATCACAATTCACACAAGCAATGTGCATGCAATCACAAACCAAATATTTCACTCAAACAACAAAGTTCAAGCACATTTTTAGGCAACAAAATATTTTTGTTACACCACATAAGTTGGTGTGTTTGACTTAACTTAATTATGGTGGTCCATCTATATGGTTCACTTGTGATCTTTCCACAATTCTTGGTTGCTTCTTCTTACTTGAGATCATGGTTTCCTTGAGAAAAACTCTTGGTCACAATAACTTCTAGTGATCTAGGTTCCTTCTAACTTTTGCATTCCCTCAGTCTCTAAATCTTGAGTAAGACCTCCTTGTTTTACTTCTAGTCCTTAGGGGTTTCCAAGTTGGATGTCCTTAGGGAATATGCTGAAGATGTTGAATTCATTAGAGTTGTAGAAGTTGAAGTCATTAGGGTTGAAAGTGTTGAAGAAGTCCTTTGCACATGGTGTAGTCTTTGGCCATGGGGTAGGTTTTCCATCAAGTTTGAAAATAGAAGAGAAGTAGAGTTGAAACCAAAATGGTTGAGGAAAGAGTTTACAAGTGTTTTTGTAAATAAGTATTTTTGGAACAAATACACTCCTATTTTTCTAAGGGTTTTTGTCCAATCCTAGGTTTACAAATCCTACAGGCAACACAATGCTCTGATACCATCTGTAGAGGTCTCAACCTAATAAGGTAGATTCCTCCTGTGTTTTACAATGCTAGTCCCTGGATCAATAGCTAGCATCCATAGTTAAGATGTAATATCAAGAAACAAAGGTCATATTATAACTTTATAACCAGGAATAACATAATTTTATTGCATCAAACATAGCTCATTTGGCTATTACATTACATTGCAGCGGAATAATTATAAGCATGGGTCCTTCATCTTCAAAATTCCACAGGCAGATGTTGGTTGTAGACTTTGTAATCCTAATCAATCAATCTTCACTAAAAACAATCAAACCTGCAACATACAAGTTACAGCCACAAAGGGTCAATACATTTGAATTGTATTGGCAAGTGATACTATGGTAGTATAGTGGAGTCTATCATCTATATGCAATTGGCTAAGTGGAGTTGAGGCTTGCATTGCTCAAAATAGATTTTTCCTTAACATTTGAAAATACTAAGTTTTGCTTGGCAAAAACATTTTCTCAATCAAAGAATTGAAGATCCTTCAAGGCATCTCTCAATCAAAGATTGAAGATTTCATACAACCCTTGTTCAATCCACAAGTTTTAACTTAGAAATTTGAATGATGAGATTCTTGATTGCTTCCATGTCTTGATGCTCAAATTGTCCTTTACCAGGGACATGGCTAAGTACTTAGATTTTACACTCTGCAGAGGTGGTGCACTTTCCCCACAAGACTTGGTTTCCCAAGACAAGATCTTTCAGAAGCCTTCCCTTAGACCATAATGGACGCGTTCCAACCTATCAAACACTACCACCCACTGTCCATATGGCTAAGTTCTTGCAACCTATATGATCATGGCAGAGCCCATATTGCCAAGTGGTTGCACTTGAAGCTTCTCAACATTTGACATCTCAAATCTCTTTGTGCCTGGGTGGCCATCCACAAGTGTGATACACAAGGTTCACCAGTCCTCTGGCCTTGTGTAACCACTCAACCAAAAACCACCAAGCAAGCCCATTCCACCCAGGTGATTCATTAACTTAGTTGTTTTATTACACAAAAACATAAGTCCTCAGACTTAGAGATTTTTCCATAGTGTGAATATATTTTCCACCCATGTTTTCTATTAGCTAGGCTAAGCTTGATAGTAATAGGAATCTTTAACTTAGGAAAATTTCCACTAAGGTTTCATCTACTAGTTTTCCTATAGCAAGGTTTACACTTAGCAAAATTCATGCAAGTTTTACTTAGAGAAAATCACTAATTCATAGTGAAAGTAATGGGACAAAAAGTATGAAGCATCACTTGCCTTTTTGGTAGGAAATGGTGGTTCACTCCTTGATCTTGCTAGTCTCACACTTCACTACAAGTCAATTAAGCAAACACAAATTCAATTCTCATTCCAAACCAAAGTCAAACAAACAATTTTTCACACACAAAGTAATGGAATCTAAGTCATGCATAAGCATGCAAAGGTTGGTTATATTGCAAGGATGGTCTCCACTAGGCTTCTAAACTTTGTAAGTTCCAAATTGGTCATTTACCAAAATGGCAAAGTCATTAGTTAGAGGGTTTTGCCCAAAAACTATTTTAAAATCCATTCAACATTTTATATGGTGGAAAATGGTTTTATCAAATAAAAAATCTTTAAGTTTCTCACCAAAAGTTTCTAACTCTCAAGAATTTGTGTTTTGGGTCAGTAGCTTTGAATCAAATTGTTTTCCCAAGGTTTTTATTCCAAAATCATTCTCATAATAATACCATTATTTTTACTTGGCTAGAAATGGACTAATTCATTTAATCCTTCCTAAACTTTTCCAAATCCATTTTCAAATCCACGGGTTGGTTCCTAGGGTCAGTGAGGTCACAACAAACCATTTTGCAAAAGTTTTAACCCTAAAATCATTTTTTAAACAATTTTTATACTCTAAACAAGCTCACAAAAGAATCTGCAAAAACAAGCAAACTAACAAATACTATTTGCTAAACTAAGGGCATGGTTGGCTAGGTCTTGTTCCACTGAATCCATTGATATAAAATTTGTAATTTTTGGACGTGTGGTTTGAAAGTTACAGAGGTTTGAAAATGGCATTTAAATCTGATTTCAAACTCTATTCTCAAACATCTGGTGCCACGCGTCTTAATCTCATTCGCCCATACCGTTTCGTCTGGATTGGCTATTCTGGCGCGTTGGATCAAGTCCGATCGTGTGGTCCAGAGTGCGTAACTCTTCACGGCTAAGTGAACTAATCGTGAGCGCCGGATCTGAATCCTACGGCTGCTAGCACGCTTGCCAAGGATCGGCGGCACTGGCGGTGGCTTGCGGCGGCGCACGGCCAGGCAGTGATGCTACGGTGGTTCTAGGAAGCGAGGAAGATGGAGAGTGTGCTCACCGGGTTCGCGAGGACGAGGTGGTGCTCAAGGTACTCTCGAGGAAGCAAGGGGCGCATGGAGACGGAGGTAATCGCTCGCCGGAGTCATCGTCGGCGTCAGATGGTCCTGCTCGCGGTCGGTGTCGACGCTACAGATCACACGAAGGTAAACAGAGGGCAAGGTTAGCTGTGCAAGGTCAGTGCGATGACGCGTGCTTGAAAGAGAAGAGGAGGGGTGGTTTGGTTTACCGCGGAGACGACGTCGGAGAAGAACCAGACGGCGGCGGTGCTGGAGGTTGTCGTTGCCGATGCTCAGGGACGCGCGCGAGCGAGCTGCGACTGCAGAATGGTCCGCTGGGGAATGCTGATCACAGCTGCGTGCTCGAGGAGGCAGGAGGGGGCGTGTGTTGGCCGGAATCGGCGAGGAGGGTCGTCGGAGACAGAGAGAGTGTAGGGCAAAATTCCTCGGCCTGGGGGCGTGCTTGAGGGAGGAGTCAGAGGGGAACGAGAGAGGAGTCACTGGCATTTAAATGTGCCTGGTCGCTACGAGTTAAGGTGGCCGTGTTAAGGCGAATTCAAGTCGCGAATCAAAGCTTGCAACGGCCGGCGAGGGAGGAAGAACAGGTCGTGGGGGTGGGGAAGATGATAGCGTGTTTGCGGGGTCCTCTGTCAGCGAGAGAGGGAGTGAGGGGGAGGGGTCCACTAGTCAGTGGTCTTGCGGGTTGTTTATGCGGTGAAGAAAAACGGTTCGGGGAATAAGAGGAGCTGGGCTGCTGGGCTGGTCCAATTACATTTTTTTTCTGTCTGTTTGTTTTATTCTTTTCTATTTCTATTTTATGATTTGATTATTCAAACAAATGATTCAATCAACAATTCAAACAAAACAAACTTGTAATGAGTTTTTGGTTCTGTTTAACAGCATAAACCAAATCTCAAAATAAAATAATATTTTTATTCATTTTAGGATTCATTCATTAATTAAATAAAATGGACCTTTATTTATTTATTATGGTTTGATTTATTTAATAAAATCTTCATTTGAAATCCAAATACTTTCAAAACACAATCAATAGGTTTTATTTGGAAATAAAGAATATTTGGAAAACTTGTTTAAAACAAAATAACCTTTTTATTTTAGGGTCCATTAATAATTAAATACAATAGACCTTCCTTATTAAATCAATTAGGATTTATTTTATTTAAGATATTTATTTTGAAATCTAAAATAAAGCCAAAACACTTCAGTAGGTTTTAATTAAGAAAATAAAATACCTCGAAACTTTTTTTTAAATAATTTAATAAGTTTTGATGTTTTAATTAAAATGGTAAAACCTTTTATTTAAATAAAATTTGGATATTAATTCCTTATTATTTTAATTAAATAAACCTTTACTATTTTTAATCAAAACAAACATTTCATTTCAAATATTGGCCAAGGTTTAATTTGTCTATATAAAATTATCCTTATTTATAAATCCTCCTTTTCTTTTGAAAACCAAAACCTTTTATTAAAAGATCCAAAATAGTAATTTTAAATATTCAAAATATTTTCTTTATTAAATGTTTATCTTTTTAAATCCTTTTAGGATTTATTTGATCCAAATTGGTTTGAAGATTTCTAATTGGATTCAAAAAGTTTCTTCTGGCCCTAAAAATGAACAAAGTTTTATTTTATTCATTTATTTTTCACATTACAAGATTTGGAAAATCTTGGGATGTGACACAGCATTTGCGGGACATATATTTCTGCCCATCGCAAGTTTCCACTTGCTATTTTTACAGCCGTGGCATAATCAATCAACCAATCCTGTGGTTTTGTGCTCCCATTGTATGTTTTCGTGCCTCTCGCCAGCTGAAAGTTCGGCACTGGTGGCTCGCCCATGATCCGTGGTCCGAAACATGCAGGACCCGGCGGGCCCTGCTCTTATAACAACTTGGACCGGTACAGTCGGTCTAGTTTTACTCTTGCATCAGTTGATGGCAAATCTCTGTACATAATTCTTTCCTGCATTCCATAGCGGTTATTTCCACCATGAACCGCATATTCTATTTCTGAATAACCATCATTGTACCTCTCATTCACCTGATTGTGGCGAGCTGGTCTCACTTCTCTTTCCTGCCGAGGTTCATACCTCGGTTGAGGATTAGGCGGCGGATCTCTCCTTCCTTCTGCCGGGATATTATTCTCATGATTTTCTCTTCCGAGATCCCCATTACCTCGGCTTCCGTTGCCTTTATCGGCACGGCCGGGATTTCTTTCGCCACTGTTACCTCGACTTCCATTACCTCTGTTTTCATTTGCTTTTCCGGCTACTGCCGGATCATATGGAACAATTTGCTTATTTCTTTTCCCGAAGTTACTATCTACAAAGTACTTTAGAGTCCTTCACCATCGTCCTAAACTAGCCGAACTTTAGAGTCCTTCACCATCGTCCTGAACTAGCCGAACTTTCGGGAAGCTATGTTTAGTAATTTTAGCCTCAATCTATCTACAAAGTACTAATGTTTATTCTCAATCATCAAAGTACTATCAGTTAATTAGCATGCCTATGTGTGAACTAAAATTATTGTTTCGTTGCTTGGTAGCTAGAAATTTGAGATTTTTTGTTTGAGAAATTAGAAACATCAATGGGCATATCTTGAAAAGTTTGCTTCAGATTTTAGGAGTACTAGAAAGTTTTTGTAACGTGTGTGTTACAAATATAATTTGAATATTTTAAAAGTAGTGGAATTTTTTTATTTGAGTAGTTATAAACATCAATCAATTATTTTTTGTGTCTGCCATATATGCATCTCTGTTTGGATGTGATAAGCAACACATGACTACATGCATTTATGTTTTTTATATAGATTGTAGCGAATCTTCCTACTATTATATATATGATCAACATTATCATATTTATTTTGTTAGTAGTAAATTTTCCTACTCTTATATTTATTTGATTAATAGTTTTCTAATTATTTTAGGAGTATTGGAAAATTATTGTACCATGTGTGTTACACAGATATTTAAAATAATTTAGGAGTAGTGGAATTTTTTTGTTTGAGCAATTAGAAACATCAATTAATTGTTTTTTGTTTCTGACATATATGCATCTCTGTTTTGATCGTGGTAAGCCACACAGGACTATATGCATTTATGTTCTTCCTACTGGTATATATTTGACCAGTAGTTTTCTTATTATTTTAGGAGTACTACTTTCTTAGTTAGTATTAAATTCTTTCTAATGTTATATGTATGATAAACATCACATATTTATTTGGTTTTTTGACTGTTCCTTGTCACTTTAAGGAAAAACTCAAACAGTTTGCCGATATGTGGTTACCAGCTTTGGCTAAGGGTGTAGGTTTGAAATTTTCCTAGTGAAAAGGGAAGAAGCTACATCCATAAGATGGCCATTCTGGTTATCTTTCTTGATGAAAAATAATGTTACTATCCATGATATGGTGACCTTCAGCTTAATGACACAAGCTGATTTTAACATCCCAATTTCAGCAACCCTGATTAGTTGTTCAGAATGCAAAAATCAGGCGGAACAAAAACTTGTTCTTTTTTAATGATGCAATGTTGTTTGCTTGCTTCTTTGTATGTTTGTGCTTATGCATGTATTGTGTAGTAGATGATATACTTCTTACCTCGACCCCTTTTGACAAAATCTATTTAACAAAATATATGTCTTGTCTTATTTTACATATTCTTAAATGATCTGACAATTCAAAACCTGAGCCAAGACGCCTTTGCAACAAAAACTATTTATTAGGTTCTATTTAATAAAACTATGGAGATCTATAAGATATAATATCCTTATTTTTTCAAGATAGAACTTTTCACTACCCTTACCTCTAGGTTTTCCAAAATCTTTTATAAAACCTTTTGAACTCCACTTGGTAGAAATACCAAGATACTCTTACATTACATCAAAACATAACCTTTTCAAAATACCCAGCCTTACCTCAAGCTAGGATTGATGGTAACCTCAGTAGCTGTTGTTGATGATTGTTAAGATGAATTGATTTGATCTACTGTTTGATGATTTGTCTTGATCTACGGATGTGTTGATTGCTTAGGAAGTAGTATGAGCCACCCTAGTCGCTCATCCTTTAGGATCAAGATAACCCAAGAATACAAATACTAAGCAAGTCCTATAAGCTTGAACCGATATCTAGTCATTAGAGTGACCATCTCATCTCTTAACCAGATCAATCTAGGGTTAATACCTTCTAATAGATTCCAATTCAATAAATACCAAATCTAAGCATGGATCCTTTATAATAAATCAACACCTCAAAAAATCCCCTTGATGATGATTTTGTAACCTAGCATCCCCTCAACATCATCTCCTTTTGTAATCTAGTCTAAAACCCTAAATCTGCCAAAATGGCTTAGTCTGGAACTGTTATCATTATCACCTCTTTGAGTCCTTGCATTTACCAACCGTTATACCTTTTTGGAAATTAATTGGAACCATCTTGTAAAACATCATAAGGAATATCAAATCCCACTCTTGCCCTTGACTCAATCATCCTTTGACCCACTCTTTTTTGATGGTTTTGCAGGCAAGAAAATAACCTTTTCTGCAAATCTTAACATCATGCCAACTTGGGAAAAAGCTCAGATATCCATGCTACCTTTATTTGACCAAATATCTTCATGTTTATGATCTACAGACCATGGTCAATCAATACACACTTTTCTTGTTTCCATTGGAGCACTGTGCTTCTTAAACCCACATGGTTTTTGAGGCTAAATGATTATCTGCTTTGGCAGTCTTAATTTCAACAAAGTTTGGCAACAAACCTAGAAGCCCTCAATCTTTATCAAGCTTAACTCTTTGTATCATGATGATCTATATAACTTGTTCTATCTATCCATTTACCCCATGACCCAAGGTGAGCTCTGAGCTCCTTAATCCAACAAGGTTTTGCTGGTATAAAAATATTCTAGACCTAGATCCTTCATCTCTTGCTTTCTTCTAAAACCAAGCTTAATATTCAAAAACCAAGGTTGCAAATGAATGATAAAATATGTTGACATCATCCACCTAGATTATAAAGATTTATAAAATATTTTCCACAATTATTTTGGCCCTAAAACTAATTAATTCCTTTCTTTTAGAAAATCCTCAAAACTCCATCTATAAAAGAAACTTTTTTTATACAAATAACTTCTTCAAATAAAGGCACATTGTATTCCTATATATTGGTACCTATCTTCCCACTTCAAAAATAAATATTTTTGAAGTGTCATAATATTTATTTTTGCCCTTTTTCATAAATGACAGAAATGGAAAAATAATGGTTTTAAATACTTTTATTCATCACTAAATCTTGGGAAAATTCTCCAAAGTGTGTATTCATATTTGATACCATCTCAAGCCAAAAACCACCTTTTCCCCATCCAAAAACATTAAAACAACTTCTGAAAATCAATTCAGCCCTATTCGACTAATAGATAAAAAAAGGATATAAAATACTTAGAAAATCCCAAATAAATATTGAGACTCTATCTTGAACATAACCATATAACCAAACCCTTATATTATCTTGCAAGGATAAAATACCAAGAGTCTCTTCATAATCCCACATTATATCTCATTTTATCATACCACGAAAGTCATTATCAAACCTCATCCAAATAACTCCAAGCTTGTCAGGCACTCCTCCTTAGCAGCACACACCCGTCCTAGACGAAATCACTGTAGCAATCCTCCCTTTTATCCCTTTATACTTAGAACTAGAGGAGACACATGTGCTACATCAAATTTGTCCCTCTTACATTCAATGTAGCAACCACCACTCCCTCTCTCTGCCACTGCCCGACTAGGACACCTCACTACCCTCCTCTCCTCCACCTAGAAGCAGTCCAGGCCAGCCCTACCCCCTCCATGTCCAAAATGGACATTTCCCTCCATGAGCTCTCTCCCATTGTTATATAGGCCAGAGGCCTCCTTTGCCTTCCTTTACACCCCTATTCAACTCGCCAACCTATCACTTACCACCCCGAGCACCACCCCTCCGCCTACTCGGCCCTGCCCGCATGGAGAAGAAAAATGGCCTCTTTGGCTATTACCAAAGATCTGGCCGAGAGCCCTCTCCTCCACTCCCTTTCCCCTGCATGTTGCTATTCTGGGATCCCCTCATCCTCCTCTATGTAACCCTTCTTCTCCCTTTGACATGCATGCATCACAGGCGACCTCACCGGAGAGCACCGAGGTGAGCACCGTGAGCATCTTCGCACGAGATCTTCCTCGGCATCGAACACGTCCATGTTGCCCCTCTCAGGAGTATTCAGCGTGCATCACTTCTCCTCTGCGACTCCCATGCCGCCACAGCGCTCGCCGATAATCCCCCACAGCTTCCCTGGCCCTCGTTAGGGTTTCTTCTCCGGTGCATGAATGAAAGGAAGGAGTCGTCCCCAGGGCCGTCTTCCCCTTCTAATCAGGTGGCCCTAGAGGCTCCTTACCCCTTCACAGTTCTCTACCGCTGATAGAAGACACTCGGGTGGTGTAACATCCCAACATTTAGGAACCTAACGAAGGGTAGATTTAGGATTATGTATTGTTGCATGCATCTATTTGCGAAAAGGTGGGTTAAATTTTCGCCAAATAAAACTTTAAGTGATCAATGTTTCTTTCTTACTTTAAGATTAGATTTAGACTTAAAGGAAGATTGTTATAAAATTTGATGTGATCTTAAAAGAAGTATGTATGTTTTGAAATGGTTTTGAATTTAAAAAACTTAAGTGTTTGAATAATAATTTAAAAGATTTAGAAATAAGATTTGAATCTTAAATTAATTAAGATATAGGTAGTATAACTTAAATACCAAAACAATAGAAATTATGAAATTCATTTCCATATTATAAAGACATAAACAAATTACAATAGAATAAAGAATAAGGATATTCTTTATTATTAATAACATAATCTTTATTACAATTGACTAAAATAAAGATTACAAGAACTATAAAACAAAATTACAAAGGACTAAGAAAATTA
Source organism: Avena sativa (assembly GCA_916181665.1). NCBI lineage: Eukaryota > Viridiplantae > Streptophyta > Magnoliopsida > Poales > Poaceae > Avena > Avena sativa. The sequence goes on along the minus strand of OV702283.1, from coordinate 144,008,781 downwards.
CATCTACTAACTATCCTATATCTAAAACCTAAACTACATCTTCATGTTTATCTTTGAACCTGCAAAACAAAGATTAAACCGAAATAAAACAAGATTAGTGTTAGTAGATATTTCTCTCAGATATGTTAGTGAGGTGCACTTGACAATCTCATCATTGAGAAATGTTAAGGAGAGGCAAGTTTCACCAATATGAAAGATTTCATCTTTCATAAATTCCCAGCCAGAATACAAATGACAGCCAAAAAGGGACCAATTCACCAGCCAAGGTAAAAGTAGATTGGTAATAGTAAGTTCAATTTTTTTGAACCTATCCATATGTGCATAGCAGGCACACAAGCTGCACACACACAAGCATGCAAAGGGTGTGCTGTCGACTTCACAAGCACAGCCAGATCAAACAAAACCAGGTCACAGCCGTGGGGAAGCACCTCAGTGCAACACCACACCACACCACACCACAACACAGCCAGGGTGAACAGCAAGTAAACCAAGAACAACAGCCAAACCAACCACCAGATTAACCCAAACATCACCAGGATGGTGACATAAGGAGGGTGATGAACCAGGTGGACAGCAAGGCCAAGCCCAGGACCTAGGAGGAGCTGGCTAGCTCCAGATCAAGCACATGAGTCCAGTAAAACCAGATCAAGATCATCTCCAACTTACTCCACAAATATCAGCTTTTGTGGTGAGTTTCATAAAACCTTCACATGATCTAATCATCTTATTTAGAGAAAGGCATGTGTTGTTTTACAAAACAAACCCTCAGAAGACACCCAAGTGGGGTGAATCCATCATAGGGATTTCTGAAAATCTAAAGGCAAACAGCAAAGCACTAGAATCCAACCAGATCTCAGAGCAACATCCTTGCTCTGGTTGTCAAACAATATTCTACAATTCAATCATACATATACCTATGATCTATTTCTAGGCACATCCCTAAAAGAAGGGTAGCACCTTAGAAACAAATCTCTCGGATCCATATATTGATCAAGATCGATATCATTTTTCCAAGCTATGATTCAATAAAGAATAGCTAGTACCACTACCAGGACTATCTAGATGAACCAATTAGATAAGATTTGAATCCCTAAGCCTCAGACCAACATCATTGGTCATAGGGAATTTAGATAAGAGCATCTTTATTTATGTTTCAAAGCCAAGATTATTTTAAACATAAACTAACCAAATCCATGGTTTAGAATAAAACTTGTGTGCCATACATGATGGTGTCACAAGAACAATCCATTATGAATCAGGAAAGACAGTAAATCATCATAGATTCAGACAATCAACTAACTAATCATTTTCCTGTTAACACAGGAATCTTAACTAGGATATTTTATGTTACACTTCACTGTTTGAGATCATGATGATCTCAGACCACATGTTAATTCCCAAACTAACAGCACTAGGACAGTAGCTGTATCTTACCATAATCAGGACCATGAATCCAATAAACAGTAGAAAGCTATCAAATCATTGGCTTTACCAAGCATGTTTCCCATACAACCACATCATATGAATCAGATGCAATCCAAGCATCAAATCATCTAGTAAGCCACTAGAAACATCATATATCATTTTAAGCAATAATCCTCAGGCAAATAAGCATTTAGCATGTGTACAGATCATCTAAACATGAATCAATTCATCCAGTACATGAACAAGCACATCACAGGAACCCAAAAGGGATAATCATCCTAATCTGAATCAAACAATAGCCAGAGAGGACACTGCTAATATCTAGCATCGAATCAGCAAACACAGAGAGCACCAGGACAGGGGAATCAAACTCACCATAGGTCCTCGCTGAAGGATAGAAGAGGAAGCAGGGGGGCCGACGACCATGGCGGCATGAGGAGCACCCCAGAGGGGGCGCTGCAACCCGCACGATGCCACGACAACGAACCTGATCATGCCTGGAGGTGCAAAGCATCACCTCAACGCACGACGACCACGGTCGCACTTGAATCCATGCCAATCCCCAAACCCTAGGGTTCGGGACGGCATCGATCCATCGCATGAGAGCCCTAGGCTCGAATACAATTGGATAAAATGAACGGACGTCGTCGACAATCCCCTAATACACCACGGCGGCGATCAGAACGGCCGACGGCGGCAGGAATCGTCGGTGGCGGCATCGCCGGCCACAGGGTCGGGGTCAGAGGAGGAGAAGATGAACTCGAGAGAGAGAGAGAGGAAGTGAGGAGTGGGCCGAGCTAGGCTGGACCCTTCGGGGTGGCTCTTTTTTCTAGTACTAGTGGGCCAACAGGGCCCAATAAGAATAACCAGCCCAGAAACAATTTCAGGCCTGTTTTAATAAAAAGAAAAATACCAAAATACCCCTGGATTAATAAAATTCTAGAAAATAAAATAAAAATCCAAAAATTATAAATAAAATATTTTTGGATTCACAAAAATCCAAACTACCCAAATAAATTAAAAGTATAAAATTTTAGACATTTAAATTTTATTAGGAATTTTGTAAATTATATATTCCTTATGGAATTTTACAAAATTATTGAAAGGTGATAAAATTAATTAAAATTGACTTTCACTATGTATTAATATGGTAGTATTTTATAAAAATACTAAATAAATATTTAATCACCATTTTTAATGTATAATTGATAATTCCTAAAAGGATTATTAAATCAATAAAAATCAAATAAAAGGGAAATAAAATAAAATAATTCAATATATGTTATAAAATATTAAAAATTAATATTTATAAATCCTTTATTACTAAAAAGGGACTTTTTGGGTAAATGCATATAAAAATTAAATAATGCATGACATTACTTGCATAATCATTTTGCTTCTTTAAATATTGTCCTTACCGGGCAATAATGATGTTTTTGTAGAACTAGAAGCTCAAGGTCTAGTGCAAGCATCAAACTTCACTACCTTGCCATCACAAGGCAAGTTCATCACTTGCTCATGTCTTTTGAAGAGTCTTTATCAAAGTATTTGCAAATTGTGTGTTATCATATATGCTATAAAGAAAGAAAATATTATTTTCACAAATAAAGAAATTATAGATATCATCCTAAGTGGTGATATGATGGAGCAATAGAACTTAGAGTTCTAATTGAAACAATGATCATCAAGTAGGGACTTAATAACCCCTGACATCAGTGATTCTAGCGCCGTATATTACGCGTTAGCCATGAGATTTGGAATGGGACAGAGAAGTCAGCTGTATCTTCTTCCTCTCGCATGAAGCCGGATGTGCAGGTCGTGGCTGTTATCCTTGTAGCGTGCATATTAATTGGTAATTCATAGAGGATATGCAGCATATGGGTGGGAACCCTAAACGTCCCACGATAGTTCTAGCATCTAACGGTTTGTACAAGCCATTGTCGTAATTCATTATGTGGGCATGGTGTACACCAAGGAGGCATGCGGGGTCGCGAAGGGGGCAGTGATTGGATTGGACCAACTACTGGGCCCCACGTCATGGAATTGTGGACGGGAAAGTATGCCTGGTGGTGCAACAAGGAGTTGATCTCTCATGGGTAAAGTAACGCACCTCTGCAGAGTGTAAGAATTGTAACTTGTTACTCCCTGTTCCGGGAAGGAGCTACGTACGCAGCAAGAAAGGAACTCCATGAAAGTTCTAGTCAACCTGTGAAGGCTGATTGTCATAGTCTTTCAGAATAAAATCAATCTTTGAAGAAAGATTTACAAAAACTGCATAGTGCCAAGGATTTATAATCCGAGGTGGTAGTTAGAGCATCAAACTTCCCAGCTTGCATATAATGAACTTGTTGGGTAACGCTGTTACTCATTCTTTCCTTTGATCCCTAGCTTAGACTCTGAGGGTTCCGAAGACGTGCCAATGTATGCAGCCGAATGCCAAGAAGACGTGTTCTACGAGGAACCTGATCTATCCGGAGGAGTTAAAGGCGTGGACTACGAGATCCGCTACGGTGTCGATGAGAACGAGTCCACTTAAGGGTCTAGTTAGTAGTAACTAATGGAGTCGAGCAGCCTAAGCTCTATAAAATAAGCTCTTGAGCCCCACTCCTAGTCAGAGTTGTTACTTTTAAATTTCCGCTGAAGATCTTATATTTTGGTTTGTAAGTTGGATCTTTTGGAAGTCTTGAACTTCCGGTATTGTAATAATAATAATAATGTGTGTACCTTTGTAATATGGACCCGCAATGTTTCTGTTGTACCACTCTGAGGGATGTGATATTTATGGAACGATGTTCTGTGGATGTCATGTCAATGACTATAGTGTACTACACATGCAGTGGTATGCTGGGTCACCGCAGGTGGGCTCCTTGGCCCAATCTCTTTCAGGATCTGGCCCAGATATCTACTTTCCTTTTCCCTTTTTAATTATCTAATTCCATATCTGCTAGGTACTTGTTGGATTAAATCAAATAAAAGAATGGTAAATAAACAAAAAGGGAAAGTTAGTATTTTTTAACATATATATGGAAGTTTTCCCTAACATGCAGCACCAAAACCTTGACCATCTAGTACTTGCACTTTTTCTAAGAATTAACCTACCACCACCTATCCATTTTAGTGCATAATTCCCCTAGGGAGTTCCACATCTCCAAATGAAAGTTCTGAACTCCTAAAATGATGGTTCCATTTTATCCTGGAAGGTATTGGTAATATCCATCCAAGGTCCTTGGTCCTATGTCATTTGGACCTATAGCTTAAATCTGTTGAAAAAGACAAATACTTTCCATAACTGACTTTGGGGTTTTCCCAGGGGCATTTTGCTAAATATTATGAAGTGGTTTCAACCCATAGTGAACCAGTACATCAATAACCACCGAAACCTGAGAGGAAATAATTTTTGGAACTATAGATAAATTCTTGTGAATTATTTCCTAAATCTAGAGATTATTTCACTAGAAAATTCCTAACTAAATAAAGAAAAGTGCTAAAATAGTGAAACCAATTTATGTAGCTTTGTTAATTCAATACCTATCTGATGATATCATTTTTGTATATTGATATCATACAGACCCCTTGCCTTAGTTCAAAACACCTTACTTTGGTGGTATTTGATAACTAAATCATAAAGACAAATCCCCAAATGCCACCAAAGCATTTCCCTTGTTTCCAAAACCAAATTATCAAAACCTACGGAAGTAAATACTATCTTTTTTACTTGATTTTTGTATTGTATTAGTGTTGTATGTTTGGTATTGATTGTGCCCTTGTTTACTTGAATGTGTGATCCCCGGCGACAACAGTTGCGATTGTGTTGACGACGAGAAGAAGGGATCATTGTATTATATTGTATGGTACTCTAAGAAGAAGTCTAGGTACATATATGCCATATTTCTGATCACATGCAAGCCACCTTATTGCTCATAAACCCTTTCCCTAATATTTTACTTATCCATGTTTTATCCACTTGTTTATGAAAAATGCATTGTTTTATTATTATGATTTATATGTGGGAAGGTTTGGCTCTTCCAAACCACTACCACCTTAGTACCACTAGGTAGAATCCCCTTTATGACACCTATTTTTCCCTCGTATAGTAAGTGGTGAGTGACACTGCCCACCCTTGGAAAACCCGTTTAGCCAAAAGTAAAAATATAGGATGGGAAGACCCTAGAAAATGTTTACAAAATGTTGTATGAAAAACCTTGGTAAGGTTTGACCTACCAATGAAGTTTGAAAAAGAAAAAATGTTTTGTTTTAGAAAATGATGCTGGAGCAGAGGAGGATAAAATATTTATGAAAACACACCCATTTCTTTATAGTTTTGCCAGAACAATTAACCCATGCAACCACATTACCCTGAAATGGGACGGGGCTTGACTCGACATTTGTCTGACTGTAGGGTTCGCTGCATAGAAAACAAAAAAATTCCTACGATGTGAACTATATACCAAGATCTATCTACTAGATACAAACAACGGGCGGATGTATATCCGTAGAGAACATACCCTTGAAGACCGACAAAGCTTAATGAGTTCAACTCATGGTTGATGTAGACGATCTCTTGCCGATCTCAAGATCGAGAGGAAGTCCTAGCGCCGCAAATCAGCAGCGCATCCGTGCTCGCACACACGTTCGAGGCACCGAGCAACCCCCGCCTCCTCGCTCCAGCGATGCAGCGGAAGCACAACTCTTTCTTGCCGAATAGCCACCGGGAACATGTATCTCGCTAGTCCGAGACCATGGGGGATAAATTCTAGAGGGGGAGAGAGATCCTTCACGAGGAGGTGTGAGAGACAAGTGAGGAGGGGGGCTCCTTTTATAGGAGGAGGGGGGACCCCAAGGGGGTGGCCGGCGCATGGGGGCTGCCCCTTGCCCTCCCCTCTTCATGTGGGTGGACACTCCACTCACAAATCTCCTTTAAATTCCCTCCACTCAAAAGTCCACTCAAATTCCCATTAAATTTCCACCAAATTTAATGCAAACTCTCATTAAATAAAACTCTTTTATTTTATTCAGAATTTTGTCAATTACTTTAATGACAAACATTCACAAATAACCCCTTGCTAGAATTCTATTTCACATGCATAACCACTTTATGCAATTTCACCCGAAAACCTGTTTCGGTATCTAGTGAAATAAATTCCTGCGCTTGTTCATTCTTTCGGCATGAAACATTTGCTCCAATTGGATGTCCGTGTCTCTTAAGTGTGTCACCCTACGGCTCGTGAATAATGCGGACATGATCGAGACCCCTCTCGGATCAATAATCAGAAGCGGGATCTGGAGACCCATACTGACTCCCACACATTCAACGATGACTTTCTTGTGATCGTCGGAACCTTTTACGCTAGTATCTTAATCCCTTTGTTTCACGATATATTACATGTCCGAGATTCGATCATCGGTATCTCCATACCTAGTTTGATCTCATTACCGACATGCACTCTTTTCTCGTTCCTGTGATATAACATTCTAGTGATCAAATCACTTGCTTGCAAGCTAATCAATGTGATATCACCGAGTGGGCCCAGAGTATATCTATCCGTCATCGGGATGAACAAATTCCACTCTCGATCCATGAGCCTCAACATAACACTTTATTAGTTCTGAATCCATCTTTATAATCACCCTGTTACGGTGTGACGTTTGATGTTATCAAGAAACTCTTCCGGTGTTAGTGATTGACATGATCTCATGGTCTAAGGATTAGGATCACTTCGTAAGTTGTTATAGCAATATAAACTCAATGACTTTGATCGTAATGCTATACTTCGGATGAATGTTCTCTACGGATATACATCCGCCCGTTGTTTGTATCTAGTAGATAGATCTTGGTATATAGTTCACATCGTAGGAATTTGGCGGGTTTCGCTAAATCCTTACGAGTTTTGACCCTAGTCGTTAAGTAGGATACGATAAGCCCCTAAGGAAACGTCATGGGTCCTGGAAGAGAAGACATCAATATGTAGATTCTATTCTTAGAAGAGTACTCCGCAAAGTCCTAATCAGAAGAAATACCCCCAACCCCAGCCATCAAGATATCGAGTCAGGAAAGAAAAGAAGATCATCGTTCGCAACTAGGTCTAAAGCTTGCTCAACTCACCGTGCACCCGAGAAGACTAAAGTGCAACCTTCTCGACAGAGTAACCATGCTCAAATACGAAGCCCGTAAGTTACTATGAGGAGATACATAATACTACCCTGACTCAGAATCCCCTAAGCCTACTCTCCCGAATCTTGGGATGAGATTCTTTTAAGGGGGAAACGTCTGTAACATCCCAATTTCAGCAACCCTGATTTGTTGTCCAGAATGCAAAAATCAGGGGAAAAAACTTGTTCTTGTTTAATGATGCAATGTTTCTTGCTTGTTTGTTTGTGCTTATGCATGTATTGTGTAGTAGATGATATACTTCTTACCTCAACCCCTTTTGACAAAAGCTACTTTACAAAATATATGTCTTGTCTTATTTTACATATTCTCAAATGATCTGACAATTCAAAACCCGAGCCAAGATGCCTTTGCAACAACAACTATTTATTAGCTTATATTTAATAAAACTATGGAGATCTATAAGATATAATCTCCTTATTTTTTCACGACAGACCTTTTCACTACCCTTACCTCTAGGTTTCCAAAATATTTTATAAAACCTTTTGAACTCCACTCTTGGTAGAAATACCAAGATACTCTTATATTACTTCAAAACGTAACCTTCTCAAAATACCCAGCCTTACCTCAAGATAGGCTTGATTGTAACCTCAGTAGCTATTGTTGATGATTGTAAAGATGAATTGCTCTGATCTGCTGTTTGATGATTTGTCTTGATCTATGGATGTGTTGATTGCTTAGGAAGTAGCATGAGACACCCTAGGGGCTCATCCTTTAGGATCAAGCTAAGCCAAGAATACAAATCCTAAGTAATTCCTCTAAGCTTGATCTGATATCTAGTCATTAGAGAGACCACCTCATCTCTTAACGAGATCAATGTGGGGTTAATACCTTCTGATAGATTCGAACTCAATAAAGACCAAACATAAGAATGGATCGTTTCTACTCAATCAACAAATCAACAAAATCCCCCTGATGATGATTTTGGAACCTAGCATCCCCTCAACATCATCTCCTTTTGTAATCTAGTTTAAAACCCTAAATCTGCCAAACTGGCTAAGTCTGGAACTTTTATCATTATCACCTCTTTGAGTCCTTGCATTTATCAACCCATGTACCTTTTTGGAAATGCATTGGAACCATCTTGTAAAACATCTCAAGTAATATCAAATCCCGCTCTTTACCTTGACTCAATCATCCTTTTACCGACTTGTTGTTGATGGTTTTGCAGGCAAGAAAATAACCTTTTCTACAAATCTGATCATCATGCCAACATGGGAAGAAGCTCACATCTCCATGCTACCTTTATTTGACCAAATCTCTACATGGTTATGATCTACTGACCATGGTCTATCAATACACACTTTTCTTGTTTCTGTTCGAGCACTGTGCTTCTTAAACCCACATGGTTTCTGTGGCTAAATGATTATCTGCTTTGGTAGTCTTAATTTCAACAAAGTTTGGCAACAAACCTAGAAGCCCTTAATCTTTATCAAGCTTAACTCTTTGTAGCATGATCATCTATATAACTTTTTCTATCTATACATATACCCCATGACCCAAGGTGAGCTCTGAGCTCCTTAATCCAACAAGGTTTTGCTGGTATAAAAATATTGCAAACCTAGATCCTTCATCTCTTGATTTCTTCCAAAACCAAGATTAATATTCAAAAACCAAGTTTGCAAATGAAGGATAAAATATGTTGACATCATCCACCTTGATTATAAAGATTTATAAAATATTTTCCATAATTATTTTGGCCCTAAAACTATTTAATTACTTTCTTTTACAAAATCCTGAAAACTCCATCTATAAAAGAAACTTTGTTTTCTACAAATCACTTATTCAACTAAAGGCACATTGGATGCCTATATATTGGTACCTATCTTCCCACTTCAAAAATAAATATTTTTCAAGTGTCATAATATTTATTTTTGCCCTTTTTCATAAATGGCATTAATGGAAAAATAATGGTTCTAAATACTTTTATTCGTCAATAAATCTTGGGAAAATTCTCCAAAGTGTGTATTCATATTTGAGACCATCTCAAGCCAAAAACCACTTTTCCCCTTCCAAAAACTTTAAAACAACTTATGAAAACCAATTCATCCCTATTCGAATAATAGATAAAACAAGGATATAAAATACTTAGAAAATCTCCAAATAAATATTGAGACTCTATCTTGAACATAACCATCTAACCAAACCCATATCTTATCTTGCAGGGATCAAAAACCAAGAGTCTCTTCATAATCCCACATTATGTCTAATTTGATCATACCACAAAAACCATTAGCAAACCTCATCCAAATCTCTCCAAGCTTGCCAAGCACTCCTCAACAGCACACACCCATCCTAGATGAAATCACTGTAGCAATGCTACCTTTTGTCCCTTTATGCTTGGAACTAGAGGAGACACATGTGCTGCATCAAATTTGTCCCTCTTACATTCAATGTAGCAACCACCACTCACTCTCTCTACCCCTGCCTGACCAGGACACCTCACTACCCTCCTCTCCTCCACCTCATAGCAGCCCAGGCGAGCCATACCCTCTCCATGTCCAAAATGAACATTACCCTCCATGAGCTCTCTCCCATTGTTAAATAGGCCATAGACCTCACCTGCCTTCCTTTCCACCCCTATTCGACTCCCCCACCTCTAACTTACCACCCCAAGCACCACCCCTCCTCCCCTACTCGGCCCTGCCCGCATGGAGAAAAAATGGCCTCTTCGGCTATTGCCAAAGATCTGGCGGAGAGCCCTATCCTCCACTCCCTTTCCCCTGCATGTTGCTGTTTTGGGACCCCCTCATCCTCCTCTATGTAACCCTTCTTCTCCCTTTGACATGCATGCATCGCAGGCAACCTCACCGGAGAGCCCTAAGGGGAGCATCGTGAGATTCTTCGTGCGAGATCTGCCCCGGCGTCGAACCCGTCCATGTCACCCTTTCTCAGGAGTCACCGACGTGCATCGCTTCTCCTTCGCCACTCAGCTACTGCCACTGCGCTCGCCGGTAATCCCCCACAGCTTCCCTGGCCCCCGTTAGGGTTTCTTCTCCGGCGCGTGAATGCAAGGAAGGAGACGACCCCAGGGCCGTCGATCCCCTTCTAATAGGGTGGTCCTGGAGGCTCCTTAAACCCCTTCACAGTTCTCAACCGCTGATAGAAGGGACCCATCGTGGCCATTTCAAACCGGCTCCCGCCGCGTGCGGAGACACCTAGGTGGGCTGAATTTACTCCTTGGTCCAATCTCGTTTAGGATCTGGCCCAGATCTCTATTTTCTTTTCCCTTTTTAATTATTTAATTCCAGATCTTCTATGTACTTGTTGGATTAAATCAAATAAAAAATGGTAAATAAACTAAAAGGTCCAGTTAGTATTTGTTACCATATAACTGGAAGTTTTCCCTAACATGCAACACCAAAACCTTGACCATCTAGTACTTGCACTTTTTCTAAGAATTAACCTACCACCACCTATCCATTTTAGTGCATAATTCCCCTACGGAGTTCCACATATCCAAATGGACTAAACCCAATTATCTTAGGTATATATTCAACATATCTGCCCATTAGCCTTGGTCCCGGTCTTTTTGGTACATTATTATTACTCTAGCAAAAATAACAAAAAACAGGATAATTTTGCCTTTAGGAATTACTATAGGCCAAACCACATATGCTTCTTACCAAATTCTAACTCTCCTAGATGTAATACACCAAGTAGCACCAAAATCCATGAGTTCATAATTTATTAAGCCTTTCCCATATTATAGGGAATTAAACACTTCTATCTAGTATTGTTTTACTAGATAAATCCTAATAAAAGTTCTACAACTCCTAAAATGATGATTCCAATTTATCTTGGAAGCTATTGGTAATACCCATCCAAGGTCATTGGTCCTATGTCATTTGGACCTGTATCTTAAGTCTGGTGAAAAAGACAAATACTTTGTAGAACTGACTTTGGGGTTTTCCCAGGGGCATTCTAGTAACTATTATGAGGTGGTTCGAACTCCCAGTGAACCAGTACATCAATACCCACCTAAACCTAAGATTAACTAATTTTTGGAACTATAGATAGTAAGTGGTGAGTGACACCACCCACCCTTGGAAACCCAGTTTTAGCCAAAAGTAAAAATTATAGGATGGGAAGACCCCGAAAAATGTTTAAAAAATGTTGTATCATAAAACCTTGGTAAGGTTTGACCTACCAATGAAGTTTGAAAATTAAAATGTTTTGTTTTACAAAATGATTCTAGAGAAGACGAGGATAATTTTTTTACGAAAATGCACCTCTTTATTTACAGTTTTGCTAGAACAATTATGTAACATCCCAATTTCAGCATCCCTGATCTTTTGTCAAAAGGAAAAAATCAGGGGGAACAAAAAAATTTATTATTAAGTGTTGAAATGTTTGCTTACTTGTTTGCTTGTGTTCATGCAACTGATTGTGTATTAGGTGATATACTTATTATCTCAACACTATTTGACAACAACTATTTTACAAAAGATATGTCTTGGCTCATCTTTAAAATTCTCAAATGTCCTGGCATTCCAAACCTGAGCCAAGATGATTCTGATACAACAAATTATTTTATTAGTTCTATTAACAAAACTATGGAGACCTAGATATAATATCCTTATGTTTTCAAGATAGAACTTCAACTACTCTTACCTCTAGGTTTTTCCAAAATCTTTCCTAAAACCTTTTCACTCCAATCTTGGTAAAAATTCCAAGAGGTACTTACCTTACTTCAAAGAACAACCTCTTGAACACATCCATGATTACCTCAAGCTAGACTTGAGGATGATTTTAGTAGTAGTTTTACAAGTAGGATAAGATGAGTTGCCTTGATCTGTTGTCTAATGAATTGCCTTGATCTGATGTCTAATGAATTTCCTTGATCTACTGATTGCCTTGTTTGGTTAGGAACTAGAGTGAGCTAATCTAGTGGCTCATCCCTAGGGATCAAACCAATAGTTGAGATCATCAATCTCAAACCAAGTATCTCAAACCAAATCTATCCAGAGTTTGACAAGTGAATCCTTAATCTACTTAACCAGATAAATCCTGAGCTAATCCTTTGTATTAGCACCCAACTCATCAAAGACCAACTACAAGCATTGATCCCCTTTACCTAATCTATACTTCAATATCATCCACTTGATGATAAGTATAAACCCTTTCCCCCTCTCCAAATGTCTCCCTCTCCCATACTAGTCCAAATCCACAAGTCTGCCAAATTTGGCTAAGCCTTGAATCTTTAACTAGATTCAATCTTTGGGACTCCACCTACACCAACCTACATGCATTCTTGAAAATGTAATTGAACCATCTTGTAGTTCATCATTAGTACTACCAAATCCCACTCCTTCCCTTGGTTAAACCATTCTGGTTCCCACTCATCCATGATGGTTTTGTAGAGAAGATAATAAGCTTTTCCGCAAATCCGATCATCTTGCCTACTTTGACAGAACCTCACATCCTTATGCTCCATCCCCTTGGCCAACTATTTGCATGTTTATGATATACTAACCATGGTATATCAATCCACACCTTCCTTGTTTCCAATGGAGCTCTGTGCTTCCTAAACCCACCTGGTTTATGAGGCATCATAACACATCTGCAATTCATGGCATCCTTATTTTCAACAAAGTTTTCCATCACTTCTAGACAACCTCAAATGCAACCTAGCCAAACTCCTTATGTAATGATCATATATATAACTTGGTCTAGTTATACATATATCCCTTGGACCAAGGTGAGATCTGATCTCACTAATCCAACCATGGTTAGGTGGCATAAAAATATCAAAACCCTAGATGCCCCCAAATCTAGTTTCTTCCTTTTCCACCATAATTCTTCAAAACCCAAGTTGGAAATGAGGTATAAATAAAGTTTACATCATATACCTTGGATATGATAATTCCCCAAATAATTCCCATAATCATTTGGATCCTAAAACTATTTAATTTCCACTTTTGGCAAAACCCTAGAAACTTTGTCTGTAAAGGAAAGTTTTCTTTTATCCAAATCACTTTGACAACTAAATGCACATTTCAATACTATATATCATACCCTATCTTCCAAACTCAAAGATTAATATTTTGGAGATCCTTTATTATTTATTTTTGCCATTTTTCTTAAATGGCAGAAACAAGAAATAATTGCTTAAAATACTTTTACTTCCAAATAAATCCTAGGAAAGTTATCCAAGGTGTAATATGGTATTTAGGACCATATCACATCAAAAACCAACCTTGTCCAATGTGAAAATATCAAATTAGCTTATAGAAACTACTTCTGCACTTTTTGATTAAATGAGTTTAAGTGTACCAAAAATCATCTGAAAAATCCCAAATAAATCCTTAGGGTATATCTTGATCATATCCACCCACTAGTAGCCTTTTCCCATCTTGGCAAGATATAAATTCAAGCATTGATTCATAACCACCCATTTTGGCAATTTTGATCATCTAGCAAAAATCACTAGTAAAGCCCTTCCAAACTTTCTCAAATCTTGTCAAGGCATCCTCCACAGCAACCGTAGCACCTCTGGTTGACTATCACTGTAGCACTACAGTATAATCCACCCTCTCCTTTTTGTCCCATGTGTTTACAAGAGAGGGATAGAGGCATACCTTGCAAATATCTCCACACCAACAGCTACCACTCCCTCTCCACTCAGTGCTCGACTCAGAGGCCCACACCAGCCCTATCCATCTTCCCCCTCACCCAATCAATGACCAGCTCCCCTCCTCCTTTCCCTAGTGGACAAAGTTCACCATGGACCTACTCCTTCCTAAATAAATATGTAGATGGCCACCCAGCGCCTCTCAGGTCCTCATTTTCCATATCTCCCACCGACCTACCCTCCCCAGAGCTCATATCCCATCCCCCTGCTCTTCCCCGCTTGAAGGAAGGAGGATAAGAAGCTTCGGCCTCCTCCACAACAATCGAGCAAGGCCCCCTCTTTCGGGCTTCCCACTCCCTACATGTCGTACCACTGAAACCGCCGTTCCCTCCTGAATCTAACTCACCCCTTCTTGTTGACCAGGAACTGCTGCTCTGGCACCGCCACCAAGCTCCGGTGAAGCTATTCTCGGCCATCTCATGCGAGCCCCTTCCTGGAATAAAACCATTCCTTGCAGCCCATCATTGGCGCCCCCTGTAACATCCCTAAAATCATGTTTCAAAACTCATGCATATCATCCATGCATCCATGATCATGTAGATTTTCATTTCAAAAGTCAATTCAAAAACAGGAGCATATGAGCTCATTATTTTATGTGATCAGCATTAAATCAAATGCTACTCTCCAATGAGAGATTTTTGTTCATGAATCAAACCTTGTTACTCTCAGAATTTTTTGCTTGCTTTCTATTGCTTAAACCAAAAAATTTCAAAACAAATGTGAATTTAAAACCATTTACAAAACTTGATCAAATCTAGTGCCATATCACTATTTATTTTATTTGATCAATAGGACCAAGCTAATACAGAGTCCATATGTTTTACACCCAAAATTATGATTTTTACACTCTGCAAAAACCCAGAACAAATTTGAATTCAATTGGCATTTGAATTTGTTTGAAAATGGTATGAGAAAATCAAAAACAGAAATGGAAAATGAATAAGAAAAGGAAAAAGGCCGGCGCTACCAATTCGGCCCAACACAGAATCCAGCCCACCCGGGCCATTCCTTTCTCCCTCTGTTTCTCACCGCAGCAGCACACACCAACCCGCCGACAACCTGGACCCACCTTGCCCCGTCAGCTTCGTCCCCAAACCTCGCCCACGACTGAGCCTCCGCCGTTTCCTCCCCCACGTCACTTCTGTTGATTGCGCGATTAAATGGCGTTGATTCGCCGAGTAACTCCACGCCCAGCTCCGGCTACTTAAACCTCTCCCCCTCGCGGCCATTTCCCCCAACAAAGCCAGCCCGAAGCGCCTCCAGGCTGCCAGTATTTGCCCTTGCCTCGCCGTAGACAGAACCCACTCCGGCGACCAATCCTGGTGAGCTCCGTGCGGGCCTTCCTCTCTGGTTCATGCGAACTGCTTTGCAACCTTCTTGCGCTCCTACTGACATCATTAGTTCATCCTGTACTGCCCCAGGTCGTCGACTCCAGCGAGCACCGCAAGTTCCCGACACCGTCTCCAACTCCGACGAGCGATTAAGGTAAAAGCCGACCGCCCCTTGCCTTCCCTTCGATGCTATCATGATCGCCAACACCTTGCGCACCTCCTAACCCATCTGGCTCGTGCTAGGCCGATGCAGAACCTCGGCAACATCTTCGTCAATAAGCACCTGACGCCGCCAGCAACTCCGACGAGACCCTGCCGCTGCATCTGTGCGCCCCTTGACCAGCCACCGCCACGTTGAGCTTCAGCACAATGCCACGAGTCTGGGTAAGCATCTCCGATGACCCCAAACCCCCCTGTAGCCACCGCGCTGCCGTGGACAGAGCCACCGCCGCCACTCGCCACCGCTAGCGCTGCCAGAGTTTGGTCGCTTGATCGCGAACCGTTGGATCTAGATCCGATGGGCTAGATAGATCACTTACGCAAAGGGGTACGAATAGATCTGGGCCGTGCAAATTAAGTTAGATCTAACGGCTCACGTGTGTGATCCTGAGTGAAGCGGTATCAACCAATAGGAGCACGCCGCGTGGCTAAGATTTGAATTTAAAAACTGGATTAGATCTATTAGATATTAAAACTTGTTTAATTCATAACTTCTGATTCCCACGTCCAAATTTGATGAATTTTATATCAATGGAATCAGGAGAGAAAGCCCTTTCCATATATGCAATGTGTTTAATGTTTTGTTTCTGTTAAAATGGTTATTTTTACAGAAACATGTGTAGGCCTATTTTGTGTATATTAATTATTTGAGAAATGTTTTAATGTTCAAATAAGGGTTGTTTGGCAAGTTTTGAACTTGTTTATGAACCAGTACTGTGCACTTGTCTTGTTAAGTATAGAAAATCATCACATATCATATTGCATGCATCCATATATTTTTGCTTGTATTTGTTTTGTATGTGATTTGGTGCTATCATTTTATGTGTAGATTTTGGTGCAAATAGTGATTCTGATTGTGAGGATTGTAGCTACTCTCCAAACTACCAAGGCAAGTGGTGCTTCATGATTTTATCCCTATGTTTTTCAACTATGCATTAGAAATATTTTGCTAGTCTTGCATGGTTATATTTTGCTTATATGCTATGCTTGGGAAATCCTAGAAGTTGTAGAATTGCCAGAAATTTCTAAGTTAAGATGCTTATCTATGCCATGCTTAGCCTAGCTAGTAGCAACCAAGGGTGGCTATATGTTCATGCTATGAATAAATATTTCTAAGTCTTTGGACTATGTTTTTGCTTAATAAAACAACTAAGTGAATGAATCACCTGGGTGGAATGGTTGTGAATGGGTTATGTTGAGTGGTTACACAAGGCCCATTTCTATGGTTTACCTTGTGTATCTCACTTGTGGAATGCCACCCAGGAACAAAGGGATTTGAGAGGCCAAATGTTAAGAAGCTTCTAGTGCAGCCACTTGGCAATATGGGCTCTGCCTGGATCACATAGGTTGCAGTAACTTAGCCATTTGGACAGTTGGTGGTACTGGAATGATAGGTTGGAACGCGTCCATTTGGTCTAAGGGAAGGCTTCTGAAAGGTCCTGTCTTGGTGAAAATCAAGTCTTGTGGGGAAAGTGCACAACCTCTACAGATGGAATAATCTAAGTACTTAGCCATGTCCCTGGTATTGGATAATTTGATCATCAAGACATGGAAGCTATCAAGAATCTCCTCATCCCAATTTCTAAGTAAAACTTGTGGTTGAACAAGGGTGAAGGACCCCAATGTCTATTGGTGGTTCCTTGGGAAAAGTTTTGACAAAGAAAAACTTAGTGTTTTCAACTGATAGGCAAAACCTATTTTGAGCAAAGCAAGCCTAAGCTACACTTAGCCAAAATGCATATAGTATTTAGTCCACCAATATTATACTAAGGTATCACTTGCCAATACTATTCAAATGTATTGACCCACTGTGGCTGTAACTTGTGATGTTGCAGGTTATTCTGATGATGATTAGGAGTCATGAGTCTACACTCAACATGCTTGCCTGTGGCACATGAAGATGAAGACTTATTTGTCTTATTACTTATTTAAACTCTTGTACTAGGCCTGTGGCCATGGAGTTGTAAAAGACTATGTTTGTCTCTGGAATGACTGTAATAATGACCTTTGTTTTTGTGTACTTCATCTTAAACTGTGGATGCTAGCATTGATCCAGGGGCTAGCATTTCAATCACAGGGATCCTTTCCTTTACAAAGGAGGGATCTTACATATGGTATCAGAGCACTGTGTTGCCTGTAGGATTATGACCCTAGGATTGGAAACCACTAAGGAAAAAATTTCAACAACTTCCACACTTGTCTTTTTTTCTCGTAAACTTTTCTAATCTTCTTTCTCATCTCTATTTGTAGATGAACTCCATCAACTAATCCGTGAAGAAGGGACCACTCATGACTATGACTTTGGAATGTGAGACAGAGTTCCCCAAGGCTCTCAAGGACCTCATGGTTGCCATGGGAATACATGGTGCAGCTGAGTACAAAGGTTTTCCTGTGATGGATGAAGGAGTTGAGTACTGGTGGGTGCAACTTCACTTGTATAAAAACAAGGAAGACAACCACAAGGACTCAGGATTCTGCATGGTCACCAACACAATAATGCACACCACATTCTTTGATTCAGCAAGGGATGCAGCTTGGAGGGCCATCAAAGAACTTGGTGATAGAATCAAGTGCAGAATGCTTAACACCCAGAATGATATTAGGGAAGAAAAGAAGCATACCCAAGAGCTAGAGGCTACCAATCAAAGTTTAAGGAAAGACATCATAGACTTAGCAATGGAGTCATGTGATCAAGACAAACAGATTGCCTGTAGGGATGCCCTATTAGCCAACTTGACAAGTGAGATGGGATTGTAAGCGTACTTCGTTAGTTGGACCACCACACTTATCATTTTATTTTCCAAAATGCTGTCTAAATAAGTTGAACCTTGGATGCTTGTAATGGATTTTATGTATGCTATGACTTGTGTGTTTTGATTTCCAAAGTTATGCATGTGATGCCTTGTCTTGTGACTTGTCTTAAATTTGTGTTGATTCTAACTTTTTCTATCTTATTAAATAGATGCCTAATGTTACTATCAGCACGGTTGATGAGTTCAAGGGGACTCGTTTTGGTCCTCGTATTATTGAGCTCACTAGTTTGCTCAATCTCCCTGTTCCTACCATCATGGTGCTTCCCCTCACCAAGTTTGAGAGGAAAGACCTTTGGGGATTCAAGGTCAATCAGCCAGGACGCCAGACTGAGCCAGCCACGGAGGCCATCATCTTCAAGCTCATGCACGATGACAAGGAGAGAGGCCTAGAGGTAGTCATGCAGGACTTGATCGGACATCTGTTAGGGAGACACTCTCGACAGGTTAGAGGTACTCACTTCCACGCCATCGGTAGACGTGATGAGGATGGTGAGGCCATTGACATCGAGGATACTTTGAGGGAGACAGCAGAGCCGATTCGTCTATATCTCCAGGACTTAGAGGTTCTTCTTAGGCACGTGGACACTGATAGGACCAACGTCATGATCAGCAATGACGAACTCCAGGTGCAGCTTCGTGAGAAGGACAAGCTCTTCGCGGAGCAAGATGAGATAGTCAAGGAGATGGAGGCCAAGTTCGAGAGTCAGGACAGAAAGTTCAAGAGTCAAGAGAAGCGAGTCCAAGATAGGAACAAGAGGATTCGAGACATGACTGCAGAACTGGAGGCCAAGGACTTCGAGCTCGGGTATCAGCAGACTGTGATTGAGAGGCTTCGTTCTCAAAAGAGGGCTCTCAAAGCCAAAGTAGAGACCTTGACCACCAATGTCGAGGAATACAAGACCGCTATGGAGAATGCAGGTCTTACATTTGTTGAGGAGGAGGTTGATGCTGAGGAGTAGTGATGACTACTCATTTATCATTTATTTATCATGCTTTTTATTGAGTCGCAATGACCATCCAACATGTGGATGGCTTGCTATTGGTGTGTTTACTTTGCAAACTTGTCGTTTATGTTGTTGAACTATTATCATTATGATTCATGTTTGGTGTTTGTTTATGTGATGTATTGTGCATGTTAGCATCTATGGGTATCTCATTCTTATCTCTATTGAACAAACCACAGATGCCTCCCCGTCGTGCCAATCCAAACCCAAACAACAACAACATCACCCCTGAGATGCAGCAAATGATGATAGCTCAGACTCAGCTGATGCAGATGATGACTACGTTCATCCAGAATCAGAACAACAATAACAACAACAATAACAACAACAACAATCAGAACAACCCACCGGGTTTTGACATGCTTACCAGGTTCTTGAGATTGAGGCCAGCAAAGTTCTCAGGAACAACTGATCATATGGTGGCCAATGATTGGCTACGCTCCGTGAACAAGGACTTGGTAACGTTGGTTGTACTGATGAAGAAAAAGTCAGATTTGTAGCTCACTTGTTGGAAGGACCAGCAGCTACCTGGTGGGATAACTTCCAGATCACCACTCCCATTGCAGATGTGACATGGGCTATCTTTGAAGATGGTTTCCGTACTGCTCGCATCTCATCCGGAGTGATGAGTTTGAAGAAGAAAGTGTTCCATAACCTGAAGCAATGCCACCGCAGCGTGGCTGAATATATTGAGGAGTTCAACAATCTGGTGCGATATGCACCGGATGAAGTTGACACTGATGCTAAGAGGAAGGAAAAGTTCCTTGAAGGGTTGAATGATGAACTGAACCTGCAGTTAGCTGTGGCATATGTTCCCACATACCAGTCTCTTTGTGACAAGGCTGCTATTTTGGAGAACAAGATGAAGCAAGTTGAAAGTAGGAAGAGAAAGCACTCTGACAAGCACAGCTCAGGATCGTCTCACAAGCGTTCCCATTATGATGATAGTGGGAGTTCAGGATCCCACAAGCATGGGAAGTTCAACAAGCAGCACAACCGTTATCATGACAACAAGAATCACCGTAGTCATGACAATTATAAGTACAAGAACCACAAGAGTGGATATAAGAGCCACCACAGTGGAAATGGAAGTGGCAGTGGAAGCCAGCCTGTCAAGAAGGATCTTAGTCAGGTTGAGTGTTTCAAGTGCAAGAAGATGGGGCATTATGCAAATGAATGCCCAGAAAAGAAAGTTGAAGGACCCAACAAGCCTAACCCTTTCCAGAAAGGGCAAGTGAACCACATCAATGTGGAGGAAATTTATGAGGAACCTGATGTTGTTGCTGGTAAGTTCAAACTCAATTCTGTTCCAGCATTTTTTCTCTTTGATACTGGTGCATCTCATTCATTCATATCAAGAGCTTTTGTTGAAAGAAATGAACTACCGATAGAAACTATTGGGTGTCCTATAAAAGTAAGTTCTCCTAGCGGAGAAATGATAGTAAATTCGGGATGTCATGATCTATTCATAGAGTTTGGGAAGTATAAGTTTCCTGTTAACCTGATAATCCTAAATTCCCAAGGATTGGATGTTATTTTGGGAATGGACTGGATGACTAAGCACAAGGGAGTGATAGATTGTGCCAACCATACTGTCTCACTCACAACTACAGAAAATAAAAGGATCAGATTCAAGACCAACTTTGAATCAAAAAAGAGTAAGCTAAATTCTCTTAAGGGGGTTAGCATGGACGGTGTTCCAATAGTGAGTGAATATCCAGATGTGTTTCCGGAAGAATTGCCGGGAATGCCACCAGATAGAGATGTGGAATTTCTCATTGATTTGCTACCAGGATCTGGACCAATAGCAAAGAGACCATACAAGATGTCAGTTGATGAGTTGAAAGAACTCAAGAAGCAGCTTGGAGAACAGTTACAGAAAGGTTTTATCCAACCAAGTTCCTCATCTTGGGGAGCACCAGTTTTGTTTGTGGAAAAGAAAGATAGAAGTCAAAGGTTATGCATAGATTACCGTTCGCTCAATGAGGTGACTATCAAGAATAAATACCCTTTGCCTAGAATCAATGGCTTGTTTGATTAGTTAGAAGGAGCTTGTGCGTTCTCAAAGATTGATCTCCGGTCAGGTTATTTCCAGCTCAAGATAAGGGAACAAGACATACCTAAGACAGCTTTCACCACAAGGTATGGATTGTATGAGTACACCGTGATGCCATTTGCTTTGACCAATGCACCAGCATACTTCATGAATATGATGAACAAGGTGTTCATGGAATTTCTTGATAAGTTTGTTGTCGTTTTCATCGATGACATTTTGATCTACTCCAAGAGCAAGGAAGAGCATGAAGGACATCTACGCTTGATACTTGAAAAACTTAGAGAGCATAAGTTATATGCCAAATTCAGCAAGTGTGAATTTTGGTTAAATGAAGTTGGATTTCTTGGACACGTTGTGTCAGGAGATGGAGTAGCAGTTGATCCTGCTAAGGTTTCAGCTATGACTGAATGGGAATCTCCCAAGTCAGTAAAAGAAGTTTGTAGTTTCCTTGGCTTGGCAGGATACTACGGAAGGTTCATTGAGAATTTCTCCAAGGTGGCAAAACCTATGACAGAATTGCTAAAGAAAGACAAGAAATTTGCTTGGTCAGAAGGTTGTGAACTCAGCTTTCAAGAATTGAAGAAGAGACTAGTGATAGCACCAGTCTTATGTCTGCCAGATTTGGAGAAAGATTTCCAAGTGTATTGTGATGCATCTCATCATGGATTAGGTGCCGTACTTATGCAGGAAGGGAAAGTTGTGGCTTATCCCTCGAGAGAACTCAAAACTCATGAAGTGAACTACCCTACTCATGATTTAGAGTTAGCCTCTGTTGTCCATGCACTCAAAACATGGAGACATTATCTTTTGGGAAAGTGATGTGAAGTGTTCACAGATCACAAAAGTTTGAAGTATATCTTCACCCAGAAAGAAATTAACATGAGACAAATAAGATGGATAGAACTCATCAAGGACTATGACTTGAGTTTGCAATACCACCCCGGTAAAGCAAATGTTGTAGTGGATGCTCTAAGCCGTAAGGTTTTTGTGAATGGCCTTACTAAAGGAGAATTGCCAGATGATCTGTGTGCCCAATTTAGAGACCTCAGATTGGAGATTGTGCCTGAAGGACATCTCATGACCTTGGAGGTTCAACCTACTTTGTTGGACAAGATTAAAGAAGCCCAGAAGATTGATAAGGAAATTGAAGAGATTAAGGAAAAAATTTGCAAAGGAAAAGCCAAAGGATTCCATGAAGACGAATAGGGTACTTTATGGCATGGAAAACGTATCTGTGTTCCACAAGATCCGGAGCTTCGGAAACTGATTTTGCAAGAAGCACATAACTTACCATATTCCATTCATCTGGGTAACACCAAAATGTACATGGATATGAAAGAAAGATTTTGGTGGAATAATCTCAAGAAGGACATCGCCAAACATATTGCTTTGTGTGATGTATGTAGCAAAGTGAAGGCGGAACATCATAAACCAGCAGGTTTGCTTCAACCACTACCTATTCCTGATTGGAAGTGGGACAAGATTGGCATGGATTTCATCACCGTATTGCCGAGGACCAGTCAGGATATGATTCTATTTGGGTAGTAGTGGATCGCCTAACTAAAGTGGCTCATTTTATACCCATGAAGACAACTTATACAAGTGCTAAGTTAGCCAAGATCTATATGAGAAAAATTGTGTGTCTACATGGAGTACCCAAGAGTATTGTGTCTGATAGGGGAACTCAATTCACTTCTCATTTTTGGAGGCAACTACATGAGTCATTGGGAACGAGGTTGGAATTCAGCATTGCATTTCATCCTCAAACTGATGGACAAACAGAAAGGACTAATCATATTCTTGAAGATATGTTGAGAGCGTGTGCTCTAGACTATGGAGCCAGTTGGGATGAAAGTCTGCCTTACGCAGAATTTTCTTCCAACAACAGCTATCAAGCCAGTATTGAGATGGCACCATTTGAGTTTCTCTATGGGATAAAGTGTACCACCCCATTGCTATGGAATGGTGTGGGAGAAAGAAGTTTGTTCGGACCAGAACTTATCAAAGAGGCTGAAGAGAAAGTCAAACTAGTTAAGGACAAATTGAAGATAGCACAGTCCCGACAGAAGAGCTACGCAGATCCTAAGCGTAGAGAAGTCACCTATGAAGTAGGTGATATAGCTTATCTTAGAGTGTCACCACTTCGTGGAGTGAAGAGATTTGGTGTCAAAGGTAAATTGGCCCCAAGATATGTTGGACCATTCAAGATTCTGAGTCGTAAAGGAGAAGTCGCTTATGAGATAGAATTTCCAGAGTCTTTGTCTGCTGTTCGTAATGTGTTTCATGTGATTCAGCTTAAGAAATGTCATCCCGAAATGGAAGCGACTTCTTTGAAGGATACTATACCTTTGGAAGAGGTTCAATTGGAAAGTGATCTCACCTATGAAGAGAAACCTATCAAGATTCTTGAGACCGCAGAAAGAGTTGCTCGGACTAAGACTATCAAGTTCTGCAAAGTTCAATGGAACCATCATTCCGAAGAAGAAGCAACTTGGCAAAGAGAAGATGATCTTCGGAAAGACCACCCTCACCTATTTGCTAGCCAACCCGAATCTCGAGGGCGAGATTCACCTTAAGGGGGTTAGATTTTTAACATCCCTAAAATCATGTTTCAAAACTCATGCATATCATCCATGCATCCATGATCATGTAGATTTTCATTTCAAAAATCAATTAAAAAACAGGAGCATATGAGCTCATTATTTTATGTGATCAGCATTAAATCAAATGCTACTCTCCAATGAGAGATTGTTGTTCATGAATCAAACCTTGTTACTCTCATAATGTTTTGCTTGCTTGCTATTGCTTAAACCAAAAATTTGCAAAACAAATGTGAATTTAAAACCATTTACAAAACTTGATCAAATCTAGTGCCATATCACTATTTATTTTATTTGATCAATAGGACCAAGCTAACACAGAGAGTCCATATGTTTTACACCCAGAATTATGATTTTTACACTCTGCAAAAACCCAGAACAAATTTGAATTCAATTGGCATTTGAATTTGTTTGAAAATGGTATGAGAAAATCAAAAACAAAAATGGAAAATGAATAAGAAAAGGAAAAAGGCCGGCGCTGCCAATTCGGCCCAACACAGAATCCAGCCCACCCGGGCCATTCCTTTCTCCCTCTGTTTCTCACCGCAGCAGCACACACCAACCCGCCGACAACCTGGACCCACCTTGCCCCGTCAGCTTCGTCCCCAAACCTCGCCCACGACTGAGCCTCCGCCGTTTCCTCCCCCACGTCACTTCCGTTGATTGCGCGATTAAATGGCGTTGATTCGCCGAGTAACTCCACGCCCAGCTCCGGCTACTTAAACCTCTCCCCCTCGCGGCCATTTCCCCCAACAAAGCCAGCCCGAAGCGCCTCCAGGCTGCCAGTATTTGCCCTTGCCTCGCCGTAGACAGAACCCACTCCGGCGACCAATCTTGGTGAGCTCCGTGCGGGCCTTCCTCTCTGGTTCATGCGAACTGCTTTGCAACCTTCTTGCGCTCCTACTGACATCATTAGTTCGTCCTATACTACCCTAGGTCGTCGACTCTAGCGAGCACCGCAAGTTCCCGACGCCGTCTCCAACTCCGGCGAGCGATTAAGGTAAAAGCCGACCGCCCCTTGCCTTCCCTTCGATGCTATCATGATTGCCGACACCTTGCGCACCTCCTAACCCATCTGGCTCGTGCTAGGCCGATGCAGAACCTCAGCAACATCTTCGTCCACAAGCACCTGACGCCGCCAGCAACTCCGACGAGACCCTGTCGCTGCATCTGTGCGCCCCTTGACCAGCCACCACCACATTGAGCTTCAGCACAACGCCACGAGTCTGGGTAAGAATATCCGACGACCCCAAACCCCCCTGTAGCCACCGCGCCGCCGTGGACAGAGCCACCGCCGCCACTCACCACCGCTAGCGCCGCCAGAGTTTGGTCGCTTGATCGCGAACCGTTGGATCTAGATCCGATGGGCTAGATAGATCACTTACGCGAAGGGGTACGAACAGATATGGGCCGTGCAAATTAAGTTAGATCTAACGGCTCACGTGTGTGATCCTGAGTGAAGCGGTATCAACCAATAGGAGCACGCCACGTGGCTAAGATTTGAATTTAAAAACTGGATTAGATCTATTAGATATTAAAACTTGTTTAATTCATAACTTCTGATTCCCACGTCCAAATTTGATGAATTTTATATCAATGGAATCAGGAGAGAAATACCTTTCCATATATGCAATGTGTTTAATGTTTTGTTTCTGTTAAAATGGTTATTTTTACAGAAACATGTGTAGGCCTATTTTGTGTATATTAATTATTTGAGAAATGTTTTAATGTTCAAATAAGGGTTGTTTGGCAAGTTTTGAACTTGTTTATGAACCAGTACTGTGCACTTGTCTTGTTAAGTATAGAAAATCATCACATATCATATTGCATGCATCCATATATTTTTGCTTGTATTTGTTTTATATGTGATTTGGTGCTATCATTTTATGTGTAGATTTTGGTGCAAATAGTGATTGTGATTGTGAGGATTGTAGCTACTCTCCAAACTACCAAGGCAAGTGGTGCTTCATGATTTTATCCCTATGTTTTTCAACTATGCATTAGAAATATTTTGCTAGTCTTGCATGGTTATATTTTGCTTATATGCTATGCTTGGGAAATCCTAGTAGTTGTAGAATGTCTATTGGTGGTTCCTTGGGTAAAGGTTTCACAAAGAAAAACTTAGTGTTTTCAACTGATAGGCAAAACCTATTTTGAGCAAAGCAATCCTAAGCTACACTTAGCCAAAATGCATATAGTATTTAGTCCACCAATATTATACTAAGGTATCACTTGCCAATATTATTCCAATGTATTGACCCACTGTGGCTGTAACTTGTGATGTTGCAGGTTATTCTGATGATGATTATGAGTCATGAGTCTACACTCAACATGCTTGCCTGTGGCACATGAAGATGAAGACTTATTTGTCTTATTACTTATTTAAACTCTTGTACTAGGCCTGTGGCCATGGAGTTGTAAAAGACTATGTTTGTCTCTGGAATGACTGTAATAATGACCTTTGTTTCTGTGTACTTCATCTTAAACTGTGGATGCTAGCATTGATCCAGGGACTAGCATTGCAATCACAGGTATCCTTTCCTTTACAAAGGAGGGATCTTACACCCCCGCGTCATGCCACATCGTCTGGCTCCCTCCTCACCATCCCGCCACATTGCTGGTAACCTCCCCAAGCCCCATCGTCACCGGCCTAGGGTTTTTCCTCGCCGCCACCACTCGGAGGTTGAGGACGATCCAGGGTCGTTGATGCCTCTTCTAATCGGATGGCCAATGTGCGTCCATACCCCTTCGTACCCCTTTCACTCACTGACTAGCGGGCCTCGGCCGGGCCGCTTCGGATTTTCTCTTCCGGCATGCTGTGCTGCCTCCTGGGCCTAATCTTCCCAGCTCTGCCCATTCCCTCCATAGCACAGCCCGCCCACTGCTCCATTTTACTTTTTATATTTATATTTATAGATCTATTATTTAGACTGTTCCTTTAACTGAAAATAAAAATGGAAACTAAGTATTTTTGCCCAGATCCATTTTTGAACATGTTCAATGATTAATCCTCTAACATGCAGTACCTCTACTGACTCAAATAATGTCCAGATTTATTCCAATAAATCATGTGCCCAAATGTATCCTTTTCCCCAATAAAATTCTCCAGGGAGTTCTACAAATCCAAATGGAGTAAAACCTATGGGTACTTGATGCTATAAATTATACCGTGCATGTCCCACTAGCCCCAGCTAAAATGGCTTCCTAGTTTTGTCCTAGTAAAAATAACAAAAACACCCCATTTATGTAGTTAGGAATTTCTCTAGGTCAACTCAAAATAGGTACTGACCAAATTCTAACTCCTAGTAGACATGCATACCAATATCCTTCAAACCGCAAGATTTCATAATTATTTCAGCCCTGGTTGAATTTTGGTAAATTAAACTGTTCTGTGCATGGTTTATTCACCAATAAAATCATCACAATAATTCTAAGAATCCCCAAAGAGTTATTACAATTTCTACAGAAAGTTATTTCAAATACCTAACATGTGTATTTGGAATCACATCAAAAGCTCCTGTATATTAAATCTGGTGAAAAAGACATATATCATCCAAAACTGCTTTAGGAAATTCTTGAGGGCATTATGGTAATTTTTTTAAGTTGATTCCAATTCCTCCTGAATCAGTCCATTAAATACAACATAACCCTCCAAGGAAATAATTTTTGCAACTCCAGAACATTTTTGCTGCATTATTTCCTTCAACTAGAGTTTTTTCACTATAAAAATCATTATAAATTAATGGAAATTGATAAAATAGTGAAACCATGTTTGTTGGCTTCATTTTATCAATATCTATCTTATGGTATCATTTTTTTACAATGGTATCATACAGAACATGTCCTTGGTCAAAAACCCCTCTCTTAGGTGGTTCCTAGACTATAAAACCAAAGGAATCATCTTCCAATGCCTCCAAATCTTTTACCAATCCCATCAAACTAATCATCTAGCTCCCTAGTGTTTTATACCATGTGTTGTCTGATTGCTTGATGTATGCATTGATGCTTGTATGCCTTGTATTAAATGTGGTATTGTTTGTTTGCTTGTATGCTCGATAACAGCGATAGTCGCGATTGTGTGACGCTGAGAAGAAGGAAGCATCGGATTATTCTTATTATTATGTCTATCGGTATTCTGGTATTCTAAAGAAGTCAATGGACATATCTCTGGTCGCAGTCAAGCCAACTTCTTGAAGGGAATATGCCCTGAGAGGCAATAATAAAAATTTTATTATATGTATTCCAAGTATATGATAGATGTTTATTTTGCATGCTATAATTGTATTAATACGGAAACGTTAAGACATGTGTGTTTAATAAACAAACAGAAAGTTCCTAGTTATGCCTCTCTCATAAACTAGTTCGTTGATTAACAAGATGATCACGGTTTCCTGATCATAGACATTGGATGTTGTTAATAACGAGATCACAACATTAGTGTAATGGTGTGATGAACATTCATCCGAAGTATAGCATTACGATCAAAGTCATTGAGTTTATATTGCTATAAACAAACTACAAAGTAGTCATAATCCTTAGACCATGAGATCATGCCAATCACTAACACCGGAAGAGTTTCTTGTTGACATCAAACGTCACTCCGTAACTGGGTGATTATAAAGATGGCTTCAAAGCTACTAAAGTGTTATGTTGAGAATCATGGATCAAGAGTGGAATTTGTTCATCCCGATGACGGATAGATATGCTCTGGGCCCTCTCGGTGATATCACATTGGTTAGCTTGCAAGCAAGTGATTTGATCACTAGAATGTTATATCACGGGAAAGAGAAAAGAGTGCATGTCAGTAACAAGATCAAACTAGGTATGGAGATACCGATGATCGAATCTCGGACATGTAATATATCGTGAAACAAAGGGATTAAGATACAAGGGTAAAAGGTTCTGACGATCACAGGAAAAGTCGTCGTTGAATGTGTGGGAGTCAGTATGGATCTCCAGGTCCCGCTACTGATTATTGATCGGAGAAGGGTCTCGATCATGTCCGCATTATTCGTGAACCGTAGGGTGACACACTTAAGGGACACTGGCATCCAGTTGGAGCAAATGTTTCATGCCGAAAGAATAAACAAGCGCAGGAATTTATTTCACTAGATACCGAAACAGGTTTTCGGGTGAAATTGCATAAAGTGGTTATGCATGTGAAATGGAATTCTAGCAAGGGGTTATTTGTGAATGTTTGTCATTAAAGTAATTGACAAAATTCTGAATAAAATAAAAGAGTTTTATTTAATGAGAGTTTGCATTAAATTTGGTGGAAATTTAATGGGAATTTGAGTGGACTTTTGAGTGGAGGGAATTTAAAGGACATTTTGTGAGTGGAGTGTCCACCCACATGAATGAAGGAGGGGAGGGGGCAGCCCCATGGCCTGCGGCCACCCCCTTGGGTGCCCCCCTCCTCCTATAAAAGGAGCCCCTCCTCTCACTTGTCTCTCACACCTCCTCGTGAAGGATCTCTCTCCCCCTCTAGAATTTATTCCCCATGGTCTCGGACTAGCGAGATACATGTTCCCGGTGGCTATTCGGCAAGAAAGGGTTGTGCTTCCGCTGCATCGCTGGAGCGAGGAGGCGGAGGTTGCCCGGTGTCTTGTACGTATGTGCGAGCACGGATGCGCTGCTGCTTTGCGGCGGTAGGACTTCCTCTCGATCTTGAGATCGGCAAGAGATCGTCTACATCAACCACGAGTTGAACTCGTTAAGCTTTGTCGGTCTTCAAGGGTATGTTCTCTACGGATATACATCCGTCTGTTGTTTGTATCTAGTAGATAGATCTTGGTACATAGTTCCCATCGAAGGAAAATTTTTGTTTTCTATGTTGCGAACCCTACAGTGGTATCAGAGCCGGATCTATGCGTAGATACTTTACATGGGTAGTACACATATGAGTATGTGGGCGATGATGATCATGTTGTTGCTCCTTTGTTGTAATTTTGGATATTGGTGGCATAGTGGGATGAAGCGGCCCGGACAAACTTTACATGTCCTCGCACATGAGACCTGTTCCAGGCTTGACATGCAACTAGTTTGCATAAGTGGCTAGCGGGTGTCTGTCTCTCCTACTATAGTCAATATCTATTTTGCAACGAATTGTCAACAATTTGGTTATCCTCGTTGTGGTTCATGTTCGTAGGTAAGAACGGTTCTATCTCGAAAGCCCTAAGCCACGTAAAACTTGCAATGGATAAATTAGAGGCGTCTAGTTTAGATTGTTGCTGGGCTAGTGTTATGATATGGTAGTGTTGTAAGTAGAAGTATGAGATGATACTCTTACAACACACATAGCGTGTAAACTCCATAGACCTTGGATTTACACATATAGGTATGATAGTGATCATACCACGGTGCACATGATAGAGATCATATGAGGGAACCATATCATTTCACTAATAAACATGTGATGTTTTATAGCATCTTATATTGCTTGTTTAGCGCTTTGTTAGCATAATAAGATGATCCCTCATTTAAATATCAAGATAAGAATGTGTTCTTCCTTTAGTATGCACCGATTATGTTTTCGTCGCTCCAAGACATAACGTGATGATCGGGTGTTCTTGGATCCACGACCATATTTCGGGTGTAAAACAGTTACACACGCGAATACTAAGGTTCTAACTTGGCGAGCCTAGCATGTACAGACATGGCCTCGAAACACGGACCGAAAGGTTAAGCATGAGTCATATAGTTGACATGATGCCCATTTGATGCTCGCCTTTGAAGCTACACCGACTCACGTGATGATCGGACTTGGTGTAGTGGATTTGGTTCATGTAATCACCAAAAAGGCACGAGGGATGTCGTTTTTGAGTGGGAGTTCATTTGTAATATGGATTAGTTGAACTCAATCTATCATACACTTAGTATAAACTTTACAAATTTTGTTGTAGATGGCACCACCTGCTTTTAATTTCAATGTGTTCATGGAGAAAGAGAAACTTGCAACAAACGGTAGAAACTTTACCGAATGGGCCATGAATTTGAGGATTCTCCTCTCTGCTGCACAAAAGCAATATGTGCTAGAAGCGCCGTTAGGGCCCCCACATTTTGATGATGCCCCTGACGAGGAGAAGAATGTCTATCAGACTCGCCAGGAGGACCACAACTTAGTTCATTGCGGCATACTATATGGGCTAGAGCCAGAACTTCGAAAGCGTTTCGAAAATGGCAATTCTTTTGATACAATGGGTGAGTTGAAAATGATTTTTGAAACACATGCTGCTGTAGAGAGCTACAACGCTTCAGAAAAGTTCTTTAGCTGCATGATGGAAGAGCACAGCTCCGTTAGTGAGCATGTACTCAAGATGTCGGGTTACGCCGATAAGCTTGTGTCCTTGGGAATATCGATTCCCATTGACTTAGGCATCCATCGTGTTCTGCAGTCTCTGCCACCTAGCTATAAGAGCTTCGTGATGAACTATAATATGCAAGGCATGAAGAAGTCTCTCCCCGAGCTTCTGTCAATGCTTAAAACTGCAGAAGTGGAGATCAAAAAGGAACATCAAGTGTTGATGATCAATAGGAACACTGGTTTCAAGAAAGACAAGAAGGGAAAACGAAAGGGAATTAAGGGCGGAAAGCCTGTTGCCGTGCCTGAAAAGAAACCCTGAGTTGGACCTAAGTCTGATACCGAGTGCTACTATTGTAAGGGTACTGGCCACTGGAAGCGCAACTGCCCCAAGTATTTCGCAGACAAGAATGCTGGCAAGGCAAACAAAGGTATATATGATATACATGTTATTGATGTGTACTTGACTAGTGCTCGCAGTAGCACCTGGGTATTTGATACCGGTTCAGTTGCTAATATTTGTAACTCGAATCAGGGGCTGCGGAACAAGCGACCGCTAGCAAGGGGTGAGGTCAACATGCATGTCGGCAATGGATCAAGCGTTGATGTGATCGTCGTTGGAACACTGCCTCTCCACTTGCCGTCAGGATTAGTTATAAACTTGAATAATTGTTATCTGGTGCCTACACTAAGCATGAACATTGTATCTGGATCGTGTTTGATGCGAAGTGGTTATTCATTTAAATCCGAGAACAATGGTTGTTCCATTTTTATGAATGAAATCTTTTATGGTCATGCACCGATGATGAATGGTTTATTTCTTTTGGATCTCGATAATAATGTTACACATATTCATAATGTTGATGCTAAAAGGATTAAACTAAATGATGATATATCTACATATATGTGGCACTGCCGTCTAGGTCATATTGGCGTTAAACGCATGAAGAAGCTCCATTCGGATGGACTTTTGGAATCACTTGATTATGAATCATTTGATACATGTGAGCCATGTCTTATGGGCAAGATGACTAGAACGTCGTTTTCCGGTTCAATGGAACGGGCGACAGATTTATTGGAAATCATACATTCTGATGGATGCGGTCCAATGAGTGTGTCGGCGCGAGGTGGATATCGTTATTTTGTTACTTTCACGGATGATTTGAGTAGATACGGTTATATCTACTTGATGAAACACAAGTCTGAAACCTTTGAAAAGTTCAAGGAATTTCAGAATGAAGTGGAAAATCATCGTAATAGAAAGATCAAATTTCTACGGTCCGACCGTGGAGGTGAGTATCTAAGTTACGAGTTTAGCACTCACATGAAAGAGTGTGGAATTGTTTCACAAGTCACACCTGCCGGAACACCACAGCAAAATGGTGTGTCGGAACGTCGTAATCGTACTTTATTAGATATGGTTCGATCTATGATGTCTCTGACGGACTTGCCGTTGTCATTTTGGGGCTATGCACTAGAAACTGCTGCATTCACTTTAAATTGGGCACCATCTAAATCCGTTGAAAAGACACTGTATGAATTGTGGTTTGGAAACAAACCTAAGCTGTCATTTCTTAAAGTTTGGGGATGCGATGTTTATGTGAAGAAACTTCAACCGGATAAACTAGAACCCAAAGCGGAAAAATGCGTCTTCATAGGATACCCTAAGGAAACTATTGGGTATTCCTTCTATCACAGATCCGAGGGCAAGGTTTTTGTTGCCAAGAATGGATCCTTTCTAGAGAAAGAGTTTCTCGCGAAAGGTGTGAGTAGTCGGAAGGTAGAACTCGAAGAGGTTATTGAACCTTCTCTTCAAAGTATGGCGAGTAGCGCAGCGCCGGAAGTTGTTCCGGAGTTGGCTCCACCTATTGAAGAGGGAACTAATGATAATGATCATGAAACTCCGAAAGAGAGTACTACCGAACCTCGCAGGTCAAGCAGGATACGTGCAGCTCCCGAGCTGTACGGAAATCATGTCGAGAATTTCATGGTTGATGAAAATGATGACCCTGCGACGTATGAAGAAGCGATGATGAGCCCGGATTCCAACAAATGGTTAGAAGCCATGAAATCCGAGATGGAATCCATGTATGAAAATCAAGTTTGGAACTTGGTGGACTTACCTCACGACCGAAAGGCCGTGGAGAACAAATGGATTTTCAAAAGGAAAACTGATGCTGATGGTAATGTAACCGTCTATAAAGCTCGACTTGTCGCAAAGGGGTTTCGACAAATTCAAGGAGTTTACTACGATGAGACATTCTCTCCCATAGCGATGCTAAAGTCAGTTAGGATTATGTTAGCAATTGCTACATATTTCGATTATGAGATATGGCAGATGGATGTCAAAACCGCGTTTCTCAATGGTAATATTGAAAAAGAGTTGTATATGATACAACCAATAGGTTTTGTCGATCCTAAGGATGCTAACAAGGTGTGCAAGCTTCAGCGATCCATCTATGGATTGAAGCAAGCATCACGAAGTTGGAATCTCCGCTTTGATGAGGTGATCAAAGAGTTTGGATTTGTCCAAACTTATGGAGAAGCTTGTATTTACAAGAAAGTGAGTGGGAGCAATGTGGCATTTCTGATATTATATATGGATGACATATTATTGATCGGAAATGATATAGATCTTTTAAATGGTATTAAAAGTTATCTAAACAGCAAATTTTCAATAGAGATAGATCTAGGCGCCTAATAGGGCTATCGCAAAGTACATATTAGGCATAAAGATCTATAGAGATAGATCTAGGCGCCTAATAGGGCTATCGCAAAGTACATACCTTGATAAGATTTTAAAGAAGTTTAAAATGGAAAATAGTAAGAAGGGGTTCTTACCTATGTCACAAGGCACTACATTGAGTAAGACTCAAAGTCCGGCTTCGGCGGAAGAAAGAGAGATAATGGACAAGGTCCCCTATGCTTCAGCCATAGGCTCTATAATGTACGCCATGCTATGTACAAGACCGGATGTGGCACATGCTATTAGTTTGACTAGTAGGTACCAATCGGATCCAGGTTCAGAACACTGGAAAGCGGTCAAGAATATCCTAAAGTACTTGCGAAGAACTAAGGATATGTTTCTTGTATACGGAGGTGAAGAAGAGCTCGTCGCTAAGTGTTATGTCGACGCTAGCTTTGAGACCGATCTAGATGACTCTAAGTCTCAATCCGGATACGTATTTCTCATGAATTGCGGAGCGGTTAGTTGGAGGAGCTCCAAACAACCTGTGGTGGCGGGATCAACAACGGAGGCCGAATATGTTGCTGCTTCAGAAGCGGCTCAGGAAGCAGTTTGGATGAAGGAGTTCATATCCTGTAACACCCTCAGAATCGGCCCTATGCAAGTTTTAGCGAAACCCGCCAAACCCGCATAGAAACGATTCGAAGGTGCCCACCAGGCACTTTCGTGCGGGTGGAAAACAAAGTAATAACATTACACAACAGTCCTCGATGGGACCCACGGAACAGATATATACAACAGCGACTCCACGAGTCAAGAATACAGATATAATGTACAAAGATCCAAATCACCTTGAAAATGATAGAGCGTTCGACTACGGACAAGATGCAAATGGGGCTAAGAGCCCTGAAGAATAACCAATGGCGTCCATAACCTTGCCCAGGCCAAGCCGGAAGGGTAACCCTGCTAACGACGTCGATCTCAAAACCTGCTTAAACAAAAGGGGTGCCGACAAAGGGCAAAGGAAAAAGAGAGAGCGGTCAGTACTGAGGCCAGTACAGCGAGGCTAGAATTCGGCGGTCCTCGCCTACATAGGTATGGTGGACTGAAGCGGCAGCGCAGCATGCACTAAACAACCTATAGAGACTCGATACAACTAGCGGCTATCAGAGAGGGGTAAGAAAGACCTATTCGGAACCAACCTGATACTACCACCAAACACACCCATCCTGGTGTTTTCCCCCTCGAGACCAAACGAGGAAGTCAACCGAGGAACTCACACAGTTGGCAGTTTTATTCATTCAGTTTTAGTTGCATCAATTGCTAGTCAGGTATAGATAATCATCCTGATATAATAAGCAGTGGGCAATTTTAGTTAACCATTCCGTTGTAGTTGCGACACTTACTAGTCAAATACAATTAGCATGAGATATCCCAAAACCCAGCAGTTGTTGGTACTTTTATTTAGCCATTCCGTCGCAGTGAAGTTGATTACTAGTCATATCGGATACAAGTCAAATTATAACAGTAAACTTTAGTTATAGTTGTCTATGATCGAGACCTGTGCTCCAAGTCATCCATAACCGCGGACACGGCTTCTCGAAAAGATTTAACTCTGCAGGGGTGCACCAAAGTATCCACACGCACCTACACCCTTGTTGTCGGATCAGGTAGGTACAAGATCAGAAAACATACACCCAACGGTATGTCGACGGGGTTTCGGACACGACGTTTCCCAGACCCAAAGCAAGCACGGGGGGCCACCCCACTAAGTACACCCGCAACAAAGTCGGCCGGGCTCCGAGAGGACTCAGGGTTTGTGGAGCCGGCTGTAAACGACTGGGAACCCGAAACTCTCGGGCTTGTCGATACAGCGAAAACGGGTCACGATCCTAAACAGTACAGGTGCTCCTCGCACAATCGTAAATAAAGCAGTAAAGCATGGCATAAGTACAGAATAGTAATAAAGCCCCAAACTACTTGTGGCCCCCAGTACAGTACTTGGAATCAGGTACTAAATCGATGGGGGTGCCCATACATCCCACATGTGGTTAGCGCGCTCGATATCGGAACAGGTGTCAAGAACTCGGGGTCCTACGGGACACTAGTGAGCGGTCGGAAACCAAATATTATCTATCACCCACCGGTGCCTCTGCATTTACCTACTTCAATTTTAGTTATTAAACAGTAATTAAAGTAAACGATAATTAAAGCCATGATCATTTCCAACCTTAAACATACGGCAAATACTCCAACAACTGTGGTACTTGACGACACGCAACAACACTTGAGCAAGCGACAATGACGCGCAGGTCCAACTATCTACCAAACAACAGGTAATAGGATGTGTCCAAGGCAATATAAGGCTGCAAGGGATATCACGGGTACGAAAACTAGAGCAACGCAACACAGATAGCAATAGATCAACAGGAGGGAATAAATTCTATAAAAGTAAGATAGGTAGAAAGGGGGAGATGCTCGCCTGAAAACATTGCCGAAGGTTCATCCAAGATCGGGTCGACACTCGCATCAACTCAACGGCCTTATCCGCGAAGAAGCAAAACACTAGAAGAAACACCGGATGCAATATTTAATACTACGGCAAAAGATCGGGCATGATGCATGTATGATGTATGACATGGCAAGGGTGGAATGCAATTAGGCAATATTAAGCGGAACCAGGGTCCCGACAATTATTCAGATGGTTCATGTTGTTTAGCTACCCTGCATTTTAAATGTTGTCTGGACATGGCAAAAGATAGTACCGGTTCCCTACACAAATTTAAATGGGACCAATATTAGACTAGATTTGCTCGCATATGGGTCCCATGTTTAATTATAAGGTGAATCGGCATAGTGCCCCCAACCCACATGATATGCATGCGAGATGAACAATTAATGTGCAACAAGTTTGATATATAGCATTTATAAAATAGGGCTCGGAAAAAGGTTCACACATGGAGGTTCGGCGATCTTGGGGGTTCCGAGGGTTCCGGGTTGGTCTCAGGGTCCGGATCTGGGGTTCGGTCTCGGCGGGATCGTTCTCGGATAACGGAGTCGATCTTGGCGTTTCGCGAAGAAGGACTTGGTTTTGCGTCGGGGTGTGTCGGATTCTTCCGGGTCGGTGCCGATCTTGTCGTCACGAAGGTCTTGTCGGGTCGTCGTATCGGGTCGGTCTTGGCATTCGGGGTGAAGACCTTGGCGTCCTCGAGGAAGTACTTGGCGTATCCGAGTCGACGACCTGGGCGTCCGGTTTCTCGGGCATCGGATCCGGGAAGAAGTACTTGTCGCGTCTGCGGTCTCCGGGTCCAGGTAGAAGAGCTCGTCGCTCCAGGAGAAGATCTTGGGGTTCCGGCCTCTTGCATCGGTACCGGTATGCGGGTGTTCTTTGCATCGAAGATCTTGACATTCGGCGGGATCGGTCTTCGGGTCCGGGCGTCGGGGCCGTCGGGTCCAAGAAGGAGATCTAGGCATGCGGGTAGGGGGACTTGAGTTCTCTGTGGCTTCGATCGTCGGTGTCTACCTTGTCCTTGGAGTGTGGAACTTACAATGCATCGCAGCTCAATAGCCAAGATTCATCGCCAACATAACAAGGCAGAGGCTCAGAATTGGGCAGCAGCGACACAACCACGCGAAGGCAAGCAGACATGCGAGAGGAGTCAAGCACTGCACAACCATACGACCGACATCGTGCGTGTGCATGGTACAAAACATCAACGACGCTACAGGAGCCGGGGACAAGGAAGGGCGGCGATGCAGGCGTAGAGCTTCTGCAAGAAAGACGCCAGGACAGGGGCGAAGCAGTGGCCTGGGGGGGTGGCGGTTGACAGCGACCGAGGAGGCGCGGCCTGCAGGGGCGCTCCAGCGCAGGCGATGGACACGGCGGTGGCAGAAGGGTCCGAGCTCGGGGAGCTTCACGGGGAGGCGCAGGGGACGAGGCGGTGGAGGTGTGGCCAGAGGAGGCGGCAGGGTCTCGAGGAGATGCGGCAGGGCGGTGGAGGCGATGCGCGGATGCGGCGAGGTCGGGGGTGACGAGGGGAAGCGGTGGATGGAGGGGAGGAGGGGGAAGAAGGGTGGGTGTGGAGGTGGCGCTCGAGGACGAGACGGCCGCAAGGTCATTGAGGCGGCGGGTGGCAGAGAAACGAGGGAGGCGGCGGCGTGCGCGTTCAGGGAAGAAGAGGGAGCGGGGGGAGAGAGAGGGAGCGGGGAGGCGCAGGGGGCGACCGGTCGGGCGTGGCCACGCGGGGTGGGGCCCCGCTGCCAGGCGTGGCAGGCGGTGTGGGTCGGTGCTTGCGTGCAGGTGGGGGTCCGATCGGGGTGGTGTGGGGGTGGACTGTAGGGTGGGGTTGGTTCCAGGGGTGGAGTTGGTAGGTGGGGGTGGTTGGGTGAGGTGGCAGCGGTTGGTTGGCTGGAGGAGAGATGAGAGATGAATGGCGAGAGGGGATTGGTCAGGGTGAGGTGGAGGGAGACTGGGTAGACTAGGATTGGGTAGGAAAGGATTTAAGTAGGCTGGGTTTGAACTGGGGGTGGCCGACTAGGTCGGATCGGCCCGGTTTGGCTGCCCCCTAAAATTAATATAAAATTTTATGTATTGTTTAAAAGACTTGTGCAATTTATTTTTAGACAAATAAAATATCCGGAAGGGTCCGGGGATTATTTTGAAATAGAGAGGGATCTTTGTAGAAGCAAAAGTAGGTTTTAACAAAATAGTTTTAGTCAATGAGATGCATGATGGTGTCATGATGATGCACAAAACAAAAAATACCAAGCGATTTTCTAGTAGTGGTTTTGCGGGGTGCCACAATTCGACACCACTAACAATGGATCTCGCCCTCGAGATCCGCCTCATGGTACCGGAAAGAAGGTCGGTGATCTGCATCTTCTCGCTTCGTGTAGATCTTTGCGACACCACTAACAATGGTTCATTCTCCATCTTGAAATCGGCGACACCACCAACAAAGGGTCGTTGTTCACGTTCGTCAAGAGAGCACTCCGGATAAACAACGGACGAAGTTAAAGGTAAGGCCACCTCTAACTTCCATGGAAGGAGTAAGAATTGCATCGATCCACCATTCAATATACAAAAGCAAATGATAAGAGTAGTGGTATGGTCGCGACTCCATCCCGCACTCAAAGCATTACTCTGTACACGAACAGATGGATTATGCAACCAACCCTTAGAATTTAGACTGAAGACCTCGACAAACAAGGTTCAGAAACAAAGGAGTGATGCAGACTCTGCATCGGATCTGGCGTAGATGATGTCGTCGCGTCGGAAAACACCGGAAGGCGCAAACAAGGGACAAAGAATGGTACCACAGTAGACGGATTCCTCAGACAGCATGAACACCAGATGGTAGAACAACGTTATCAAAGGAGGAAGCGAAACCCTGAAGGTACGACGGAACCCAACCACGAGAAATCCTGGACTCGAAGAGAGAGAAGAGAGCGGATTCAAAACACGCAAAGGTGAGAGGAGAGCAGCAGAGGGGTAAGGAGTAAAATTAGACCTAATCAGAACTATCCAACCGATTTTGCAAAAATAGTTTTGACTCTCTACTTCGGCCGTTAGCTAGGTGATCCTACAGGCTGGACTTGTGGGGTATCGCAACTGCTGAGCTCTAATACCACTCTGTAACACCCTCATAATCGGCCCTATGCAAGTTTTAGCGAAACCCGCCCAACCCGCATAGAAACGATTCGAAGGTGCCCACCAGGCACTTTCGTGCGGGTGGAAAACGAAGTAATAACATTACACAACAGTCCTCGATGGGACCCACGGAACAGATATATACAACAGCGACTCCACGAGTCAAGAATACAGATATAATGTACAAAGATCCAAATCACCTTGAAAATGATAGAGCGTCCGACTACGGACAAGATGCAAATGGGGCTAAGAGCCCTGAAGAATAACCAATGGCGTCCATAACCCTGCCCAGGCCAAGCCGGAAGGGTAACCCTGCTAACGACGTCGATCTCAAAACCTGCTTAAACAAAAGGGGTGCCGACAAAGGGCAAAGGAAAAAGAGAGAGCGATCAGTACTGAGGCCAGTACACGGCGAGGCTAGAATTCGGCGGTCCTCGCCTACATAGGTATGGTGGACTGAAGCGGCAGCGCAGCATGCACTAAACAACCTATAGAGACTCGATACAACTAGCGGCTATCAGAGAGGGGTAAGAAAGACCTATTCGGAACCAACCTGATACTACCACCAAACCCACCCATCCTGGTGTTTTCCCCCTCGAGACCAAACGAGGAAGTCAACCGAGGAACTCACACAGTTGGCAGTTTTATTCATTCAGTTTTAGTTGCATCAATTGCTAGTCAGGTATAGATAATCATCCTGATATAATAAGCAGTGGGAAATTTTAGTTAACCATTCCGTTGTAGTTGCGACACTTACTAGTCAAATACAATTAGCATGAGATATCCCAAAACCCAGCAGTTGTTGGTACTTTTATTTAGCCATTCCGTCGCAGTGAAGTTGATTACTAGTCATATCGGATACAAGTCAAATTATAACAGTAAACTTTAGTTATAGTTGTCTATGATCGAGACCTGTGCTCCAAGTCATCCATAACCGCGGACACGACTTCTCGAAAAGATTTAACTCTGCAGGGGTGCACCAAAGTATCCACACGCACCTACACCCTTGTTGTCGGATCAGGTAGGTACAAGATCACAAAACATACACCCAACGGTATGTCGACGGGGTTTCGGACACGACGTTTCCCAGACCCAAAGCAAGCACGGGGGGCCACCCCACTAAGTACACCCGCAACGAAGTCGGCTGGGCTCCGAGACGGACTCAGGGTTTGTGGAGCCGGCTGTAAACGACTGGGAACCCGAAACTCTCAGGCTTGTCGATACAGCGAAAACGGGTCACGATCCTAAACAGTACAGGTGCTCCTCGCACAATCGTAAATAAAGCAGTAAAGCATGGCATAAGTACAGAATAGTAATAAAGCCCCAAACTACTTGTGGCCCCCAGTACAGTACTTGGAATCAGGTACTAAATCGATGGGGGTGCCCATACATCCCACATGTGGTTAGCGCGCTCGATATCGGAACAGGTGTCAAGAACTCGGGGTCCTACGGGACACCAGTGAGCGGTCGGAAACCAAATATTATCTATCACCCACCGGTGCCTCTGCATTTACCTACTTCAATTTTAGTTATTAAACAGTAATTAAAGTAAACGATAATTAAAGCCATGATCATTTCCAACCTTAAACATACGGCAAATACTCCAACAACTGTGGTACTTGACGACACGCAACAACACTTGAGCAAGCGACAATGACGCGCAGGTCCAACTATCTACCAAACAACAGGTAATAGGATGTGTCCAAGGCAATATAAGGCTGCAAGGGATATCACGGGTACGAAAACTAGAGCAACGCAACACAGATAGGAATAGATCAACAGGAGGGAATAAATTCTATAAAAGTAAGATAGGTAGAAAGGGGGAGATGCTCGCCTGAAAACATTGCCGAAGGTTCATCCAAGATCGGGTCGACACTCGCATCAACTCAACGGCCTTATCCGCGAAGAAGCAAAACACTAGAAGAAACACCGGATGCAATATTTAATACTACGGCAAAAGATCGGGCATGATGCATGTATGATGTATGACATGGCAAGGGTGGAATGCAATTAGGCAATATTAAGCGGAACCAGGGTCCCGACAATTATTCAGATGGTTCATGTTGTTTAGCTACCCTGCATTTTAAATGTTGTCTGGACATGGCAAAAGATAGTACCGGTTCCCTACACAAATTTAAATGGGACCAATATTAGACTAGATTTGCTCGCATATGGGTCCCATGTTTAATTATAAGGTGAATCGGCATAGTGCCCCCAACCCACATGATATGCATGCGAGATGAACAATTAATGTGCAACAAGTTTGATATATAGCATTTATAAAATAGGGCTCGGAAAAAGGTTCACACATGGAGGTTCGGCGATCTTGGGGGTTCCGAGGGTTCCGGGTTGGTCTCAGGGTCCGGATCTGGGGTTCGGTCTCGGCGGGATCGTTCTCGGATAACGGAGTCGATCTTGGCGTTTCGCGAAGAAGGACTTGGTTTTGCGTCGGGGTGTGTCGGATTCTTCCGGGTCGGTGCCGATCTTGTCGTCACGAAGGTCTTGTCGGGTCGTCGTATCGGGTCGGTCTTGGCATTCGGGGTGAAGACCTTGGCGTCCTCGAGGAAGTACTTGGCGTATCCGAGTCGACGACCTGGGCGTCCGGTTTCTCGGGCATCGGATCCGGGAAGAAGTACTTGTCGCGTCTGCGGTCTCCGGGTCCAGGTAGAAGAGCTCGTCGCTCCAGGAGAAGATCTTGGGGTTCCGGCCTCTTGCATCGGTACCGGTATGCGGGTGTTCTTTGCATCGAAGATCTTGACATTCGGCGGGATCGGTCTTCGGGTCCGGGCGTCGGGGCCGTCGGGTCCAAGAAGGAGATCTAGGCATGCGGGTAGGGGGACTTGAGTTCTCTGTGGCTTCGATCGTCGGTGTCTACCTTGTCCTTGGAGTGTGGAACTTACAATGCATCGCAGATCAATAGCCAAGATTCATCGCCAACATAACAAGGCAGAGGCTCAGAATTGGGCAGCAGTGACACAACCACGCGAAGGCAAGCAGACATGCGAGAGGAGTCAAGCACTGCACAACCATACGACCGACATCGT
This sequence comes from Avena sativa, assembly GCA_916181665.1. Lineage (NCBI taxonomy): Eukaryota > Viridiplantae > Streptophyta > Magnoliopsida > Poales > Poaceae > Avena > Avena sativa. The sequence continues at coordinate 143,965,850 of OV702283.1, read as the reverse complement.
GCGTGTGCATGGTACAAAACATCAACGACGCTGCAGGAGCCGGGGACAAGGAAGGGCGGCGATGCGTGCGTAGAGCTTCTGCAAGAAAGACGCCAGGACAGGGGCGAAGCAGTGGCCTGGGGGGGTGGCGGTTGACAGCGACCGAGGAGGCGCGGCCTGCAGGGGCGCTCCAGCGCAGGCGATGGACACGGCGGTGGCAGAAGGGTCCGAGCTCGGGGAGCTTCACGGGGAGGCGCAGGGGACGAGGCGGTGGAGGTGTGGCCAGAGGAGGCGGCAGGGTCTCGAGGAGATGCGGCAGGGCGGTGGAGGCGATGCGCGGATGCGGCGAGGTCGGGAGTGACGAGGGGAAGCGGTGGATGGAGGGGAGGAGGGCGAAGAAGGGTGGGTGTGGAGGTGGCGCTCGAGGACGAGACGGCCGCAAGGGCACTGAGGCGGCGAGTGGCAGAGAAACGAGGGAGGCGGCGGCGTGCGCGTCCAGGGAAGAAGAGGGAGCGGGGGGAGAGAGAGGGAGCGGGGAGGCGCAGGGGGCGACCGGTCGGGCGTGGCCACGCGGGGTGGGGCCCTGCTGCCAGGCGTGGCAGGCTGTGTGGGTCGATGCTTGCGTGCAGGTGGGGGTCCGATCGGGGTGGTGTGGGGGTGGACTGTAGGGTGGGGTTGGTTCCAGGGGTGGAGTTGGTAGGTGGGGGTGGTTGGGTGAGGTGGCAGCGGTTGGTTGGCTGGAGGAGAGATGAGAGATGAGATGGCGAGAGGGGATTGGTCAGGGTGAGGTGGAGGGAGACTGGGTAGGAAAGGATTTAAGTAGGCTGGGTTTGAACTGGGGGTGGCCGACTAGGTCGGATCGACCCGGTTTGGCTGCCCCCTAAAATTAATATAAAATTTTATGTATTGTTTAAAAGACTTGTGCAATTTATTTTTAGACAAATAAAATATCCGGAAGGGTCCAGGGATTATTTTGAAATAGAGAGGGATCTTTGTAGAAGCAAAAGTAGGTTTTAACAAAATAGTTTTAGTCAATGAGATGCATGATGGTGTCATGATGATGCACAAAACAAAAAATACCAAGCGATTTTCTAGTAGTGGTTTTGCGGGGTGCCACATATCCTAACTAGGTATGGTTGCAAACACGTTGGACCCAATGGTGATCTATTGTGACAATAATGGTGCCATTGCCAATGCCAAAGAGCCAAGGTCTCACAAGCATTCCAAGCATATTAAGCGCCGGTTTCACTCCATCCGCGAGCATGTCAAGGATGGAGATATAAAGATTTTTAAAGTACATACGGATCTCAATGTAGCAGATCCGTTGACTAAAAGTCTCCCTAGAGCAAAACATGATCTACACCAGAACTCCATGGGTGTTAGATACATCACAATGTAACTAGATTATTGTCTCTAGTGCAAGTGGGAGACTGAAGGGAATATGCCCTGAGAGGCAATAATAAATTTTTTATTATATGTATTCCAAGTATATGATAGATGTTTATTTTTCATGCTATAATTGTATTAATACAGAAATGTTAAGACATGTGTGTTTAATAAACAAACAGAAAGTTCCTAGTTATGCCTCTCTCATAAACTAGTTCGTTGATTAACAAGATGATCACGGTTTCCTGATCATAGACATTGGATGTTGTTAATAACGAGATCACAACATTAGTGTAATGGTGTGATGAACATTCATCCGAAGTATAGCATTACGATCAAAGTCATTGAGTTTATATTGCTATAAACAAACTACGAAGTAGTCATAATCCTTAGACCATGAGATCATGCCAATCACTAACACCGGAAGAGTTTCTTGTTGACATCAAACGTCACTCCGTAACTGGGTGATTATAAAGATGGCTTCAAAGCTACTAAAGTGTTATGTTGAGAATCATGGATCAAGAGTGGAATTTGTTCATCCCGATGACGGATAGATATGCTCTGGGCCCTCTCGGTGATATCACATTGGTTAGCTTGCAAGCAAGTGATTTGATCACTAGAATGTTATATCACGGGAAAGAGAAAAGAGTGCATGTCAGTAACAAGATCAAACTAGGTATGGAGATACCGATGATCGAATCTCGGACATGTAATATATCGTGAAACAAAGGGATTAAGATACAAGGGTAAAAGGTTCTGACGATCACAGGAAAAGTCGTCGTTGAATGTGTGGGAGTCAGTATGGATCTCCAGGTCCCGCTACTGATTATTGATCGGAGAAGGGTCTCGATCATGTCCGCATTATTCGCGAACCGTAGGATGACACACTTAAGGGACACTGGCATCCAGTTGGAGCAAATGTTTCATGCCGAAAGAATAAACAAGCGCAGGAATTTATTTCACTAGATACCGAAACAGGTTTTTGGGTGAAATTGCATAAAGTGGTTATGCATGTGAAATGGAATTCTAGCAAGGGGTTATTTGTGAATGTTTGTCATTAAAGTAATTTACAAAATTCTGAATAAAATAAAAGAGTTTTATTTAATGAGAGTTTGCATTAAATTTGGTGGAAATTTAATGGGAATTTGAGTGGACTTTTGAGTGGAGGGAATTTAAAGGACATTTTGTGAGTGGAGTGTCCACCCACATGAATGAAGGAGGGGAGGGGGCAGCCCCATGGCCGGCGGCCACCCCCTTGGGTGCCCCCCCTCCTCCTATAAAAGGAGCCCGTCCTCTCACTTGTCTCTCACACCTCCTCGTGAAGGATCTCTCTCCCCCTCTAGAATTTATTCCCCATGGTCTCGGACTAGCGAGATACATGTTCCCGGTGGCTATTCGGCAAGAAAGGGTTGTGCTTCCGCTGCATCGCTGGAGCGAGGAGGCGGAGGTTTCCCGGTGTCTTGTACGTGTGTGCGAGCACGGATGCGCTGCTGCTTTGCGGCGCTAGGACTTCCTCTCGATCTTGAGATCGGCAAGAGATCGTCTACATCAACCACGAGTTGAACTCGTTAAGCTTTGTCGGTCTTCAAGGGTATGTTCTCTACGGATATACATCCGCCCGTTGTTTGTATCTAGTAGATAGATCTTGGTACATAGTTCCCATCATAGGAAAAAAAAAATTCTATGCTGCGAACCCTACACTTCTTGCTCATACGCCTTGTCCTAATGTTTTACTTATGCATGCTTTACCTACTGTTTATCGAAACTGCATTGTTTTATTATACGATGAGCTATATATGGTAGTGGCTTGGCTCCCCCAAGTGATCACATGTTTGTAATACTAGTACAATACCTTGATGACACCTACTTGTCCCTAGTATGATAGATGGTGCATAACACGATACACCTTTGGAGACCCTGTTTGTAGCCAAAGCAAAACTATGGGATGGGAAGACCCGGAAAAGTTTTATGAAAAGGTTTTACGGATAAACCTTGGTGAGGTTCGACCTACCAAGAAAAAAGGTTTTGGTTTCACAAAATATGCTGAAAAGAAAATGGACGAAAAAGGTTTATGAAAATGCACCTGGTTCTTTGCACTTTTGCCAGAACAATTAACCCGTGCAACCACATTACTCCTAAATGGGAAGGGGTTAGGCTCAAAATTTGTTTACTCCGGTATGAGCTTCCTCGCAACTACTACATGGGATGTAGATCTATGGAGGCTGGGTCTTATCCTGTAATGGTCCATGAAGCATCGACCAGGCGAAGAAACGAACAGTCTGCAGGCCGCTAGGCGTTACTATGATCCTCTCATTGAAAGCTCACACTTTGTGCAGTGAAAAAGGCGCTCCTATTGGTCCATGGTACCCGACTTCCTGGTGTTGAGGGGAAATGACTCATAGGGTAGGTGCTTATATTGGAGTGGGCATTTTGAAGGTCTTGACCGGTTACTCGACCCACGATCGATGTAGATCGGTGCAGGGCACCCGGATGGTGTAGGTAAGTGTACAACCTCTGCAGAGTGTAAATCTATTCGAATATCCGTGTCCACAGTCATGGACGGTTGGGAATGTTGCTATAGAGCGGTGCTGGTTTTGATTTCAAAAAAGATTTCGTAAAATCAATGGCTTTGGAAATGTTTTGGCCATGGGATGGTCAAAAAGGATATATGTTTTGACCATGGGATGGTCGAAAAGAAAGAAAAGAAGTTTGTTCATGGGATGACCGGGAGAAAGAAACAAGTGGGTGACCCAATCTTAGTGTTTTCCCAAAGTTGTACAAAAAGGTTTCCAAAAATTTTTACAGAAGTTTTCAACAAAGGTATAGACATGCTATATCTACAAAAGAAACTATTTGAGAAAAGAACCTCCCTTGGAGCCATCCTACTACCTCAACCATATTGCATATACTTTTATTATTGATCTTCTGAGGTGGTTTGTGAGTACATTCAAAGTACTCACTGGCTTACTTGGCCAGACTTTCAGAGGATCGAGAGAAACGATAGAGATGTTGACGTCTATGCGAGCTAGGCCGTCTTCCCAATCAGTTGCATGTAGGTTAAGGCTTGACATGGGCTCTGCGAACGAAGTTTTCCGCTATTTATCATTGTAATCGCCATAATGGCAATTGTAACAACCCTAGTCTTGCTAAATGGTAATTAGGAAATGTTTGTGCATTCATGAGCATCATCATTTAAAATGCATCAAATAAAAGGTTCTGGAAAACCCTAAACCCTAGTTTCCCTTTCTCTATTTGAAATCAATTCAAATGGCTTTTGAATTTTGAAAACCTCAAAATATTTGGAGCCCAAATGGTTATAAAGGGCCCCTTAGAGCTTTCAGATATTTTACAAAGTCCCATGTATTTTGAAACTATATAAAACAGATTACAAAATGAAAATAAAAAAAGAGGAATTGAAAACAGAAAATAAAAATGGTTTCATAAATAAAAAATACTGCTAAACCTAACTGGGCCGAGCCCCCTTCTTTCCTCCTCTTCCTACCGCCCACGCGCAGCCGCCAGCAGCCGTTGCCCTTGCTTTGCCGCTGCCCAGCAGCCATCCCACCTTGGCCCGTCTATAGCCCAAGCCGACCCGATACCATTTCGGTCACTCTGTTCGACGTCGTCGTCTTCGTCCCCGACGAGGAACCAGCTCGCTGTCGCGCCGTCCACTGTCTATCGCCGGAGATGCGCCAAGATACGCACCGCCGCCCGCTAGCGCTTACAAATACTTCAACGACGCCGCCGGAGAACCCTAGCACGCACTTCCCCCTCTCTCCCGCGCGAGGACCAAACCCTTGTCATCGGGAACCGCCAGTCACCGCCATTTCCGAGCTCCCCTCGACTAGCCGAGGCCACCGTTGGAACCGCCTCGTCGCCTTTGTCCTCCTTGTCAAAGCGCGCAAGCTAGGAACCTCTCTGCGGCCGGAATCGAGCATGAAGCATCATCGAACGTTGCAGTTCTCGCTGTAGATTCGCTGTCGTCTGGCCTCGCCTCGTCTCCCCGACCCCTCCACCAGCTTCCTTGTGTGCTTGCGGTTCTAACGAGCCCCTCTGTATACTCCCTCTCACTCTGTATCGCCACCTCGCCGAGCACCACCGCCCGCTACCGCTGTTCGTCATCGTTGCCGACACTCCGGCGACCAATAAAATGGCGGCGCCACCACCATTAAACTCCCCTCGACGCCCTCTATCCAACGCCCCCAACCACAGCCTCTCGCGCGCGCTCAATCGCCGGTACCATCATCGATCTGAGAGCAAATCCACGGATCATGTCAGCATGACATCATCAAGATGTCATTAAGCCTTTTCCTTTTTCTTTAATAATTTCAGTAAATCATTTCTGTAATTAAGAAATACCTAGCATGTGGGGTCCAGGTGTAAGTAATATAAACATTTTCACAAATTTTTTCTGATTAAATAAAATGTATAAGTAATTCTAAAATGTAAATTATTTTATAATACCCTAAAAATGATTTAAAATGAATTAAAAATGGAGAAATTCATAACTAATTCATTTTAAATCAGAAAAATGCAAATAATATATCGAAATGTTCAGAAAAATGATACCTACCTAATTAAACTATAATCATGCATTGTTAAACAACTTCAATTGCAAGTTAGTTAGAGGAACTAAATGCACCCTCTCATATACATCCGGGGTTTCTCTCAATTATGGTTTGGACCCCTCGGACTCCGTTTAAAATGACCAATCATGATTAGGGTTTCAATTTCAGTACAAATTAACTTGTCATATCATCATTCTTGATTGATCATTGCAACGATGCCATGTGTTGATTGTTTCCCTTCCTTTCCGGTATTTGGTTCTTCTTCGGTAGAATACGATATCGGAATCGAGATCGAGATTGAAGGCCGAGATCAACACCATCGAGGTTCGAAGACCAATACTTGACCAAATGTAATCAAGTCAAGTACCAGTTGTCCGAAGCTCTGCTTTACGGTTATCAATTGGCAAAGGCAAGAGAAGCCCCACACATACATATGAATCATATGATTTCAAAGTATTTACATTCTTGCCATGTACATGCGATTCTAAAGTTGTTTATCGATAGATAGAGTAATCCTATCTCATGCATGTTACCTTTGAAGCCTATAATCCCTGATCCACTGCTCCTAGCATAACTAGGGTTTGGCTTATGAAGTGTTTCTAGAGCTATTACATCTATTGTGCTTAGCCATGCTTAGATGTTACTGCTGGTCCATCTGGTTGATGAATCAGAGCTGCGAATGAACCTAGTTTGATAGGATGACGTGGTATGACCAGAGATAAAAATTAAACATGCTAAGGATTTTATGGGAGGCCATGGTGGGTTGTGGTTTTTGCAGTCTCATACTTGCCACTACTAGGATCTGAGTTATTGCCTCTTGAACCAAGACGAGCGTACAGCCACACGGGGGCCTGGAAACCCCCTCGACCAACTAACTTGCCTAGTAGATTCCATGAGTCACATAGTTCTAGTTTTCCATTCGACATACGCATCTTAGTTGTTCTTGAATGGAGGTGAAGGAGGTGCATTCATAACAGGTAGGTAAGCGTGGCCGTGAACAAGAGATGTCCGGCATCCGTAATCTTGAACCCTGTGCACATCATTAGGGACCGACTTCAGGAATCGACCTGTTAAGGCGGTATCTCCCTAGTGTGTGACCCATGGTCTCGGCGAATGCAAGGTAAAGGTCATGTCTAACCACCCTCTGCCGGCCTTCCAAGGAAGAGGGCTATTAATAGTGGCATTAAGAGAATGTTAGTACGTGTGGGTAACGTTGTACACCCCTGTAGGGTTATTAATCTTTTTGAAAATCCGTGTCCGTGGTTATGGATGACTTGGGAACGGGCGTGATGATCATAGAGAACTTGAACCTAATCGTAAAACTTGGCAGATCAACGTGTGCTTAAGGATGCTTTCTCATGGGTACGAGGGGTGATCCTTGTTAGGTTCAGCTAATGAAGATTCAGTGGATATCAAAAGATGATCAAAGCTAGAGATACCACTCTCTTATCCCCTTTTAAAATATTCTGATTAGTCGAGATTCTTCCCCCTCTTGTTTTACAAAACAAAGATGGCTTTATGCAAAATAACTCCACCAGCCATAAGTCTTGCGGAGTACACCCAGTACTCACCCTTGCTTCGTTGACACTTTTGCAGCAGAGTAAGTGTTACCATAGAAGATGAGTTCTTTACGGCATCGACATCAACAGGTAGCTTGGAGTTCCCGGTTGGCAGCCTGGAATCTATGGAATGGACGTCATCGTTATGATTCAGGCCTCTTAGGCCATTTGTTAAGTTTTCTATACTTAGTAGAATAATTTGCCATCCGTTGTTTGATGTTTGTGGCCAGTGACCTATTCTTGTAATATTTTGGTTCTCTGCTCAGTTATGAGCTTGCTGTAATAATTTTTGTGTCGTAGGGTCACTGTTGTGTTATCAATTCTCTCTCTGTACGCTTTCGAGATTTGGTTAGGCTTATATCGGGCAGAGGTCTTGAATTTGTAGCCCTAATCCCGGGGGTGTCACGGGTTTTTCTATCAGAGCTGTACCGACTGTAGGAAACCCCTTTCTATTGGTCGATTGTTGATTCTAGTGTTTGTGAAAACTATTTGAAAGCTGAAAATTATTTGCGAAAACTCTAGTATCCGTCTTTTTCTTCTTATCCAGTTTCGCTCTAATTCTGGGTCATCTTATCTTGTGTTGATTTGGAAAAGTTTTTCCAGTCTTTCAAACCTTAGGTGCCTTTCCAGGCATGTCTTTTCTCAACCATTGACCTAGTGTTGAGTTCTCTAGAGTCAGTTATGTGTGTGTGTTCCTTGTTTCCCTTGTTCCGTTTTATCTAGGAGATTTCTTCCCATCATGATCTCTCTGTTTTATGGGTCCACAATATCATTTTTATGGTCCCACAATGTTTTGTTCTAGGCTTCGAGGTCCCCTTTCGCCTCGTGTGCCTCCTTTTCATTCGTTTAGGTACTTCAGAAGTCATTTATTCTCTTGGAATCCACCTTGTGATTAATATCTTGTAGTGCACCCTCTGTCACTCAAGTAGTAGTTATTCCTTTCTTTGGGTTTTAACTCTCGGACTTGAACCTAAGATCCCCGATTGTGCTGGATTCTGGTTTTGAGAATCTTGTACATGAAGCTGACCTTTAACCCAAGATCCGTTTTAATTGACCCATGTGGTTAATGTCCAAACATTACCTCAGGATGGCTAGTACCTTCTAGTATAGCCTTCAAGCTTGTGGATATTGTCGCCATTGAACAGTGACAAAAAAGGACTTCCCTACCACTAGCTATGCCGATGTTCTTTAATGAAACCAAATAGATCACGACAAGAGATTCCCGTGAGTCTCGCATCTATATTTGTGACTCTGCCACACCTTTCCTTCTCTGCATTGGTCTTCGGAAGATTGTTGACTTATGCATCCACATCTTGGGATTCTATCCTGAGCATGTTCCTTTCCTTGTTGCTTTCCGACCTTTGTCTACCAGTTGGTACCCAAGTAGTAAATGTGCATCAGTGTCTTCCGATACAAGATACTCTTGTGGTTCGTCATGACAAACCATTTCGGGATGTTAGGAGAAGAAAACTCCAGTACCTCGTCATTCCTAAGACCATGTGAAAGTGTTGTAATCCGCAGATTAATAAGCGTTGATTAGCTTCTGATCTATTCTACCTTAAAATATCACACCCTTTTTATACTAAGAGGTCGTGCTGAGTCTCATGACTCTCTTAATGAATTGATGCTCTTACACATATTACCCACCCTTCCTCTGAGCTTTTGTGCTCATTAATGTTGTGTGTGCGTAATGATGTGGTCATCTGAGATTATTAGCAATTATCATTGCTTTGAACTCAAAGGACATTTGTATCATTCTTAGCGTGATGGTTAACCCTACCACTAAGCGAAGTTTGATTGTGCTACCAAGTCTGTTATTCCAGTGCATCCTCTTTGGTCAAAGAGTTAGGCTTGTGCCAAAAATCTACGACTATGTCTTCTCGCCTTACAAAGCAAGTTTCCTTTCGAGCTAAGTGACATATCGGTGATCCGCGATACTCTGGATGTCTTATTAGAAGTATCACCATGTTGCCACATGACCATGTTGTCAAGTTCTTGAGAAAGCAAGTTCTTTGAACTTCTCTTTCTCTAATGATCTGTACTGGATACCCCTGAACTAGTTGGTTGAGCTTAAACAACAACTTGGAGAGTTATAAGACAAAATTTCTATCCAACTCTGTTCATGTTTAAAGGGACGTCTAGTTCTATTCGTATTGAAGCAGGATAATAAGTCCTTTGTGTATATGTTATCTTCCCCACCTTTGATTTGGATTGGGCAATCATCAAATCAAATTTAGTTCCAAGGACAATCTTGATGGTGTATCCACTTGTGATGTCTCACTTAAGTACATCTTCATGTTCTTTGATCTGACGAATGTCTATACCCTGTTCATACAACATGTGAGTCTATTTTCTTGGAATGTATAGATAAGCTTCTTATCGAGCCCATCGATGACATCCTTACCTTCTCCATGCTAGAAAGATTCATGTGGAATATTTGGTATTAATGTTGGAAAATTTTAAGAACCATCCTCGTGTTATCTCGAGGTATGTGTTCTGGATGTTAGAAGTAACCCTCTCTAGTTCACGCGCAATTGTTGAAAGATGTCACCGTGGATTCGAGTAGAGTTGTCTTTGTTTCCTCGAGAAATCATTCCAAATTAGTCAAGAATGTGTGAAGAATTATTGATATGGTAGGTTGATACCTTCACATCTCGAGAAGATCCTCCAAGCACACCCAGCCACTGATTGATTCGTCACGGAAGATAAAAAGTCCAACAAAACTTCAATATCCTCCTAAATTTTCCTAAATAGGATTCAGTTGTGTTTCATTGCAAACAACTCATGTACGTGCAATTGTCTTTTGAAAAATTGCTAATACATTTGTTTCGCAATCTAGCTCATCTTTTGGACCTTGACATTGTAGTCCATGACTTGAGAATCTAGTAACTTTAACTTCGTGGTAAATGTTGCAAACCTTCTATTCGGACATGCTGAGTCTGAAGTATCTCTCCACCTAATCAAATATGAATCTCAAGCAGCAATAATGATTGGTGTTCCTCAAGGTTATGACGTAGGTATATTGTAACTCTGGCAAGATTGATGTAATGGTTGGCACAATCAGTCGGAAGACCTATTTCCATACTCTCTTGAATCAGCAATAACAACCACTGCTCATGGGGCTTCTTCTATGACATAATATAGGAGTTGTGCTTATGGTTTCCTTTGTATCCGAAGTCCGACCTTTACTTGATGACTGGTTAAAGGCTTGTCAGTAGCCTACTAACAGTGTTTCGAACATCAAGGAGAACATTTAAAGTGGAGTTGCTAAATGTCTCTCGGTCGATCCCCCGGACCCTTCTATATTGGCAAGCGTCTTGTTATGCCAAGTACTTGAAGTTTGAGAATGAAGTTTCTTTCTTCCCATGTCATCAGGAATCTTCTAAACTTTTCATCTTGGTGGTGTAAAGTGATATCATGATCTTTGGCAAGGATTTTGATAGTCCTGGATGAATTAAAGAGTTTCCTTTCCTCTTTCTTAAACATGTTCGAAGAGCGACCATGATTTTGGTAATAAATAGTTTCTCTTGTTACATATTCCTTGTGACTCTTATGAGTGCTCTCCACCAGAACACCTTTCTGTCTTGGCCTTCTGTTGAATCGAAGAATGACCCTTCTGTGTCAAAAGTAGTTCAACAACCTGGTTTTGTTGGTATCTATCTCATCCACTTGTAAAGCTCTACTTAAGCTATTTAGTAGAGGTTTACCTCTCGAAGTCTGTGGTCATGATCTTTCCGTTGGAACCTTCCTACGCAGAAGTCAAAACTCTTCTGTAAGCTCCATGGTCTCAATACTTATGAACACCATCTATCTAACAACTTGAAAACCTTCTCCTCTTGTTTCCTCTGTTACCTTGACGTGTTTCATGTTTGTTGGCTTTAGAGATGATCGCGAAGCATCTATCCATGAGTTGACCATGAGATACTTACTTTGTGGTTCCGTGTCATTCCCTCTCTTCCTTAGTGTGAGCAGCCACCTCGAAGATTATGAAGCGCATCGTCCATTCGTCGTGGTGGCATGGATCAACCTCTTCGAGAAGATCGTTGAAGTTTAGTGTAACCTCGTTCCTTCTATCTTCCTACCTAGGAATCTTGGGACGAGATTCTTTTAAGGTGTATAGAATTGTAACAACCCTAGTTTTTCTAAATAGTAATTAGGAAATGTTTGTGCATTCATGAGCATCATCATTTAAAATGCATGAAATAAAAAGTTTCTTGAAAACCCTAAACCCTAGTTTCCCGCTCTCTATTTGAAATCAATCCAAATGGCTTTTGAATTTTGAAAACCTCAAAATATTTGGATCCCAAATGGTTATAAAGGGCCCCTTAGTGCTTTCAGATATTTTAAAAATTCCCTTGTATTTTGAAACTATATAAAACAGATTACAAAACGAAAATACAAAAAGAGGAATTGAAAACAGAAAAGAAAATGGTTTCAGAAATAAAAACTACTGCTAAACCTAACTAGGCCAAGCCCCCTTCTTTCCTCCTCTTCCTACTGCCCACGCGCAGCCACCAGCAACCGCTGCCCTCGCTTTGCCATAGCCTAGCAGCCAGCCCACCTTGGCCCATCTGAAGCCCAAGCCAGCCCGATACCGTTTAGGTCCATCTGTTCGACGTCGTCATCGTCGTCCCCGACGAGGAACCAGCTCGCTGTCGCGCCGTCCGCCGTCTGTCGCCGGAGATGCGCCAAGATACGCGCCGCCGCCCGCCAGCACTTACAAATACTTCACCAACGCTGCCAGAGAACCCTATCACGTACTTCCTCCTCCCTAACCTCTGTCTCTCGCGCGAGGACCAAACCCTAGTCGTCGGGAACCACCAGTCGCCACCGTTTCCGAGCTCCCCTCTACCAGCCGAGGCCACCGTTGGAACCGCCTCATTGCCCTCGCCCTCCTTGTCAAAGCGCAGAAGCTAGGAACCTCTCTGTTGGCCGGAATCGAGCAGAAAGCATCGTCGGTCGCCGCAGTTCTTGCTGTCGATTCGACGTTGTCCGGCCTCGCCTCGTCTCCCCGACCCCTCCACCGGCTTTCTGGTGAGCTTGCGGTGCTAACGAGTGTCACATCCCAAGATTTTCCAAATCTTGTAATGTGAAAAATAAATGAATAAAATAAAACTTTGTTGATTTTCAGGGTGAGAAGAAACTTTTGATTCCAATTGGAAACCTTCAAACCTATTTTTGATCAAACAAATCCTAAAGGGATTTGAGAGGATAAACAATTAATAAAGAAAATATTAAATATGTGAAACTACTATTTTTGGATCTTTTAATAATAAGATTTGGTTTTCAAATGAAAAGGTAGAATTATAAATAAGGATTATTTTATAGAGCCAATTTAAACCTTGGCCAACTTTTTGAAATAAAATGTTTGCTTTGATTAAAAGAGTAAAGTTTTATTTAAATAAAATAATGAGAGTTTATTAATAAACCAATTTTATTAAAGTAAAGGTTTTTCCCATTTTAATTAAAAACATCAAAATTTGTTAAAATTATTTTAAACAAGTTTTCCAAGTATTTTATATTTTCAAATAAAACCTACAGAAATGATTTTTATAATATTTAGATTTCAAATGGAATTTTAAATAAATCAAATCCTATTTGATTTAATAACTAAGGACTATTTTATTTAATTAATAAATGGATCCTAAAAAGAATAAAAATATTATTTTGTTTTTGGACTTTGATTTGTGTTGTTAAAACAGAACTAAACTCAATACAAAGTCTGGTGGAAGTTGATTTCTTTTGAATGTTTGAATTGTTTGATTGAATTTCAAAACAGAAAATCAAATGGAAAAAGGAAAAAAGTTTCAGTAAAAAAAAAATGCTAAAGCACTCGACCCAACTAAGCAGGCCCAGCAAGCCCAGTTCCAGCCCAGCTACTTACCCCACGCGCGAATCGTTTTCCACCGGAAGACCCACCCGCGCAGACACTGACCAGTGGCCCCTCTTTCGCTCTCTCTCCCTCACTGACAAGCAGGCCCCACGCCAGCGGGTCGTCGTCTTCAACCTGCGGCAATTCCTCCCTACCGTTGCAGCCAGTAACGCCGGCGATCAATTCGCGTTAACAGCGACCATAACTCCCCCTGCGACCACGCGTGCATAAACGCCTCCCTCCCCTCTCTCATTTCCCCCAGACAGCTCCCCCCTCTCTGCCTCTAGGCTGCCCCAATTCGAGCCCGCACCCCCACTGCTCCGACGAGGTTTTTCCACCGATTCCGGCCACACCTCGCCGCCCCTCTCTTTTCTCTGCACGCAAGCTTGCTTCCCACCTCCTGGAGCATCTCCCCGTGCCACTCATTCGCTCGCGGGCGCCCCAGAATGTCGACTTCGTCTTCATCTGAGCGCCGCCGCACCTGCCATTTCCTCCGGCGAGACTTCCTGGTAAGCTCAGACCGCCCCGAATCCATTCATTGATGCTCACATGTTCCCTGTTACCGTGCGTGTCTAACGCACCCCTTATTTTGATTTGGCACACCTTGTAGCCCCGCCCCCGTCGACGACCGTATGAACCCGAGGCGCAGCTCCACTCCGGCGAGCGATTCCGATCACCTCCGTGTGCCCCTTCGCCAGCCAGTACCACCTCGAGCTTCACCGCAACCCTGCGAGCACGGTGAGCACCCCCGTTTCCTCCTTTGCTTCCTGTAGCCGTCGCAACGTCATCGTCTGACCGCGCCGCCGCCGTTCACCACCGCTGGCGCCGCCGGTTTATGTCCAGTAAGTTGTGAGTCGTTGGATTTTAATCGTACGTACGCGATAGAATGACTTAAACGAACCGGTACGCTCGATCTGTGTCGTGCATTACTAGTTCGATCTGACGGCCTGTATTGCTCGATCCGCCCGAAGAGGTATCGGCCAATAAGGACAAGCCACGTGGCCAGCCTTTGATTTAAAACAGAATTTGAAATCAGATTGTTATGCAAATTTGTAAACCTCATAACTTTTGATCCACACGTCCAAAATTTGCAAATTTTATATCAATGGATTCAGAAAAGCAAGCCCTAGCCAACCATGCCATTTGTTTAGTAAAAAGCTTCTGTTAAAATGTTTGTTTTTGCAGAAACTTATGTATGCTTGTTTAGGATATAAAATTTATTCCAAAATGATTTTGAGGTTGAAATCTTTGCAAAATGGTTTCTTGTGAATCTACTGACCCTAGGAACCAACTTATGGATTTAAAAATGTGTTTGGTGAAGATTAGGTTTGAATAATTGAATTAGCTCATTTCTAGTCAAATAAAAATATTGATTTTGTTATGGAAATGAATTTTGAGCAAAATCTTTGGAAAATGTTTTGATTCAAACCTACTGACCCTAAACACCAAGTTAGAGAATTAACAACTTATTTGGTGAACAACATAAAATTGTAGCTTTGCTGAAAACATTTTCCAGCACATGAAATAATGATTTGATTTAAAAATGGTTTGTAGATAAAGCCCTTTTTCAAATGACTTTGACACTTTAGAAAATGACCACTTGGGACTTTACAATGTTTAGAGCCTAGAAGAAACCACCGTTGCAAATAAAACTATCTTTTGCATGCTTGCACGCATGACTTAGTTTCTATTATTTTATGTGTGATTAATTTGTTTGATTATTGGTTGGAATGCTAGTTGAATCTATGTTTGCTTGATTGATTTGTAGTGAAGTTAGAAGAGTGTGATATTAGCAAGATCAAGAAGTGAACCAACATCCTCTACCAAAAAGGCAAGTGACACTATCATCCAAGTCCTACTATTTTCATTACACTTAGTGGATTTTGAAACATGCATGAGAAGGACTACTATATTTTGCTATGCTAAATCCTATTAGGATACCCTTATATATTCCTTAGTGAAAACAATGTAGTTGTAAAATGCTTAGCCATGCTATATATTTTGATAAGAGATACATGTTGATATTTTATGAAGTTGAGAAAAGACTTATGTTTTATATAATAAAACAAGTACTCAATGAACCACCTGGGTGGACAAGGATACTCAAGTTTTGGAAAAGGTGGCAAAAAAAGGAACCATGTTTATATGGCAATCTCTTTTTGTTGTTCACTAAAAGAAAACCACCTAGGGACTTAGAGATTGAACATGTTTCTCGTACAGTGGCTTCCGTGTGCAGCCACATGCTAAATGGGCACTGGCTTAGTCAATTACATTGTGGAAGACCCATGCATTGGCCTCTTCGGGTTACTGGAATGAGGGAACTAGGAACCCTACATTGGTGCCTGAAGACAAGCTGGCATTATGTATGGGATGACCCTATGGAAAGACTTCGTCACATTCTCAATTTGCCAGTATTCCATCTTGGTGAGTACTTATCCAGCGGCCACTGGTGGCAACAAGATGAGATTGTGTCATGTGGGTAAAGTGTACTACTTCTGCAGAAGATCAAAATTCTAAGTACTTAGCCGTGTCCCCGGTTATGGACAATACTGAGCAACTAAGGCCTGAAGCTATGGGAAATCTCGACATTCCAATTTCTAAAAGAAAAACTTGAAAGTGACAACAAAAGACTTGAAGCACTTGGGGTGTACCAAGGAGCTCAAAAGATTTTGACAAAGACTTGAAGCACTTGGGGTGTACCAAGGAGCTCAGAAAGATTTTGACAAAAGATCAAAACTATTTTGAAAACATAGGATAAATTATTGCTTTCTGCAAATGAGCCTAAAACCCTACTTAGCCAAATATGCATGTAATGATAGGATCCACTTATTTCTACATAGTAGTGAAACTTGCCAATACAATTCAAATGTATTGACCCTTGTGGCTGTAACTTGTTATGTTGCAGGTTTGTTTGATATTAGTGAAGTTGATTGATTAGGATTACAAGTCTAAAACCAACATGTTTGCCTGTGGCACTTTGAAGATGAAGGACCCCATGCTTATAGATATTCTGCTGCAATGTAAAGTAATAGCCAAATGAGCTATGTAAGATGTAATAAAATTATGTTATTCCTAGTTATAAAATTGTATTATGACCTTTGTTTCTTGATATTACATCTTAACTGTGGATGCTAGCTATTGATCCAGGGACTAGCATTGCAATCACAGACATCCTTTTCCTTTATAAAGGAGGGATCTTACAGATGATATCAGAGCATTGTGTTGCCTGTAGGAATTGTAACCCTAGGATTGGACAAAACCCCTTAGGAAAATAGGAGTTATATTTGTTCCAAAACTTATTTACAAACAATCTTGTAAACTCTTTCCTCAACCATTTTGGTTTTGAATCTACATCTCTTCTATTTCAACTTGATGGAAAAACCTACCCCATGGCCAAAGACTTCACCATGTGCAAAGGACTTCATCAACTCTAAATGACTTCAACATCTTCAACTCTAATGACTTCAACATCTTCAACTCTAATGACTTCAACATCTTCAACTCTAATGACTTTAACATCTTCAACTCTAATGACTTCAACATCTTCAGCATTTTCACCAAGGACTTCAACCTTGGATATCACTAAGGACTGCAAGTGATACAAGAAATCTTGCTCAAGATTTGGAGACTAAGGAAACACAACTTAGAAGGAGCCATCATCACCTTTGAAGTTTTGTGACCAAGAGTTTTTCCAAGGAAACCATGAATCTCATGCAAGAAGAATCAACCAAGAAAGATGGAAAGATCTCAAGTGAACCATATAGATGGACCACCATATTTTGTTTAAGTCAAACCCACCAACTTATCTAGTGTGAAAAAAATATTTTTGGTTGCCTAAGAATATGCTTGGAAACTTGTGTTTGAAAGGAGTGTTTGTTTGTGATTGCTTGCACCTTGCTTGAGTAAATTGTGATGTGTGTGATTAGAATTATTCCCTTAGAAATATCTTGCCTATTCTAATCCCAATTCAACCCAAACAGATGACTACTCCAAGAGACTCCAACATCAAAGTTGATGACAACAACAACAACCAAGAGGACAACATGAAAGAACTCATAGCAACCCAAAACCAGTTGAACCAAATGACAGCTCAATTCATAGCCAACACCAGTGGGGAAGATCCAACCCTGCAGGGATTTCTGGAAAACCAAGCCCAAATGTTGCATAAGGTGACAGATCAAATGCTCAACATGGAAAGCAACTTTTCCAAAGGAGTTTGTGACAACAAGGATTACAAAGATGTTATTCTAGAAGGAACCAAATCTTGCAACATTTGTGGAGACAAGGATCACACTTCCAAGGAGCATGGAGATCAATGCCCCAACTGTGAAGAGAAACATCCAGTTGGCCAATGTCCCACATCTCAAGCTACTTGTTACTTATGTGAAGGAAATAACCATGTCCCTATCCAATGCCCCATCTATTCCATAGTTGAACAAAGGAAACAAGGTGGAGTGCAACAAATGATTGCAAACTATCAAGAAGGAGCTAAGTCTACCAAGAAGGATGAGGACAAAGGAAAATCTCCACTTGTACCTCCATGCAATACAACCCAATTTAAAGGACCAAAGAAGAGGCATATGAATTATCCAAGGAGCAATAGAAGGTCAAAGAAACTAGTAGACATTCCTACCTATAAGATAACATATGAAGAACATGAACTAGAAGCACTCCTAGCATTGGAGAAACCCAAGAAAAAGAAGGACAAAAGCCATGTGCAATGTAATCATTGTAAAGAAATGGGACACTATTCTAGTGAATGTCCAGAGAAACAGAAGTATAAGGAGATTGGCCAAGTATGGTGCAACAACTGTAAAGAGCTAGGCCATTATGCAGCAACCTGTCCACAAGAGATACGTGAAGAACTCAAACTTATCACATGCTACAATTGTGGTAACCAAGGACATTATGCAAGCAACTGTCCAGAAAAGATGAAGCACAAGATAAACAAGCCTATGAAGGATCTCAGCCTTGTCACATGTTTCAAGTGTGGAAACAAAGGACACTATGCAGATGTTTGCCCAGAGAAGTTTCCCCAAGATCCCAAGCAAGCCAATATGTAATCTAGTTGGAAAAATTTTAAGGGTGGTAGTACCCTAGCTGCTTCGAGCCTACTTGTAACCCTAGCCTTCCCAAATCTCGGGACGAGATTTATTTTAAGGGTGGTAGCCTGTCACATCCCAAGATTTTCCAAATCTTGTATTGTGAAAAATAAATGAATAAAATAAAACTTTGTTGATTTTCAGGGTGAGAAGAAACTTTTGATTCCAATTGGAAACCTTCAAACCTATTTTTGATCAAACAAATCCTAAAGGGATTTGAGAGGATAAACAATTAATAAAGAAAATATTAAATATGTGAAACTACTATTTTTGGATCTTTTAATAATAAGATTTGGTTTTCAAATGAAAAGGTAGAATTATAAATAAGGATTATTTTATAGAGCCAAATTAAACCTTGGCCAACTTTTTGAAATAAAATGTTTGCTTTGATTAAAAGAGTAAAGGTTTATTTAAATAAAATAATGAGAGTTTATTAATAAACCAATTTTATTAAAGTAAAGGTTTTTCCCATTTTAATTAAAAACATCAAAACTTGTTAAAATTATTTTAAACAAGTTTTCCAAGTATTTTATATTTTCAAATAAAACCTACTGAAATGATTTTGATAATATTTAGATTTCAAATGGAATTTTAAATAAATCAAATCCTATTTGATTTAATAACTAAGGACTATTTTATTTAATTAATAAATGGATCCTAAAAAGAATAAAAATATTATTTTGTTTTTGGACTTTGATTTGTGTTGTTAAAACAGAACTAAACTCAATACAAAGTTTGGTGGAACTTGATTTGTTTTGAATGTTTGAATTGTTTGATTGAATTTCAAAACATAAAATCAAATGGAAAAAGGAAAAAGTTTCAGTACAAAAAAAATGCTAAAGGACTCGACCCAACTAAGCAGGCCCAGCAAGCCCAGTTCCAGCCCAGCTACTTACCCCACGCGCGAATCGTTTTCCACCGGAAGACCCACCCGCGAAGACACTGACCAGTGGCCCCTCTTTCCCTCTCTCTCCCTCACTAACAGGCAGGCCCCACGCCAGCGGGTCGTCGTCTTCAACCCGCGGCAATTCGTCCGTACCGTTGCAGCCAGTAACGCCGGCGATCAATTCGTGTTAACAGCGACCATAACTCCCCCTGCGACCATGCGTGCATAAACGCCTCCCTCCCCTCTCTCATTTCCCCCAGACAGCTCCCCCTCTCTGCCTCTAGGCTGCCCCAATTCGAGCCCGCACCCCCACTGCTCCGACGAGGTTTTTCCACCGATTCCGGCCACACCTCGCCGCCCCTCTCCTTTCTCTGCACGCAAGCTTTCTTCCCACCTTCTGGCGCATCTCCCCGTGCCACTCATTCGCTCGCGGGCGCCCCAGAACATCGACTTTGTCTTCATCTGAGCGCCGCCGCACCAGCCATTTCCTACGGCGAGACTTCCTGGTAAGCTCAGACCGCCCCGAATCCATTCATTGATGCTCACATGTTCCCTGTTACCGTGCGTGTCTAACGCACCCCTTATTTTGATTTGGCACACCTTGTAGCCCCACCCCCGTCGACGACCGTACGAACCCGAGGCGCAGCTCCACTCCGGCGAGCGATTCCGATCACCTTCGTGCGCCCCTTCGCCAGCTAGTACCACCTCGAGCTTCACCGCAACCCTGCGAGCACGGTGAGCACCCCCGTTTCCTCCTTTGCTTCCTGTAGCCGTCGCAACGTCATCGTCTGACCGCGCCGCCGCCGTTCACCACCGCTGGCATCGCCGGTTTATGTCCAGTAAGTTGTGAGTCATTGGATTTTAATCGTACGTACGCGATAGAATGACTTAAACGAACCGGTACGCTCGATCTGTGTCGTGCATTACTAGATAGATCTGATGGCCTGTATTGCTCGATCCACCCGAAGAGGTATCGTCCAATAAGGACAAGCCACGTGGCCAGCCTTTGATTTAAAACAGAATTTGAAATCAGATTGTTATGCAAATTTGTAAACCTCATAAATTTTGATCCACACGTCCAAAATTTGCAAATTTTATATCAATGGATTCAGAAAAGCAAGCCCTAGCCAACCATGCCATTTGTTTAGTAAAAATCTTATGTTAAAATGTTTGTTTTTGCAGAAACTTATGTATGCTTGTTTAGGATATAAAATTTATTTCAAAATGATTTTGAGGTTGAAATCTTTGCAAAATGGTTTGTTGTGAACCTACTGACCCTAGGAACCAACTTATGAATTTAAAAATGTGTTTGGTGAAGATTAGGTTTGAATAATTGAATTAGCTTATTTCTAGTCAAATAAAAATATTGATTTTGTTATGGAAATGAATTTTGAGCAAAATCTTTGGAAAATGTTTTGATTCAAACCTACTGACCCTAAACACCAAGTTTTGAGAATTAACAACTTATTTGGTGAACAACATAAAATTGTAGCTTTGCTAAAAACATTTTCCACCACATGAAATAATGATTTGATTTAAAAATGGTTTGTAGATAAAGCCCTTTTTCAAATGACTTTGACACTTTAGAAAATGACCACTTGGGACTTTACAATGTTTAGAGCCTAGAAGAAACCACCTTTGCAAATAAAACTATCTTTTGCATGCTTGCATGCATGACTTAGTTTCTATTATTTTATGTGTGATTAATTTGTTTGATTATTGGTTGGAATGCTAGTTGAATCTATGTTTGCTTGATTGATTTGTAGTGAAGTTAGAAGAGTGTGATATTAGCAAGATCAAGAAGTGAACCAACATCCTCTACCAAAAAGGCAAGTGACACTATCATCCAAGTCCTACTATTTTCATTACACTTAGTGGATTTTGAAACATGCATGAGAAGGACTACTATATTTTTCTATGCTAAATCCTATTAGGATACCCTTATATATTCCTTAGTGAAAACAATGTAGTTGTAAAATGCTTAGCCATGCTATATATTTTGAGAAGAGATACATGTTGAGATTTTATGAAGTTGAGAAAAGACTTATGTTTTATATAATAAAACAAGTACTCAATGAACCACCTGGGTGGACAAGGATACTCAAGTTTTGGAAAAGGTGGCAACAAAAGGAACCATGTTTATATGGCAATCTATTTTTGTTGTGCACTAAAAGAAAACCACCCAGGGACTTAGAGACTGAACATGTTTCTCGTATAGTGGCTTCCGTGTGCGGCCACATGCTAAATGGGCACTGGCTTAGTCAATTACATTGTGGAAGACCCATGAATTGGCCTCTTCGGGTTACTGGAATGAGGGAACTAGGAACCCTAGTGCCTGAAGACAAGCTGGCATTATGTATGGGAGGACCCTATGGAAAGACTACGTCACATTCTCAATATTCCAGTATTCCATCTTGGTGAGTACTTATCCAGCGGCCACTGGTGGCAACAAGATGAGATTGTGTCATGTGGGTAAAGTGTACTACTTCTGCAGAAGATCAAAATTCTAAGTACTTAGCCGTGTCCCCGGTTATGGACAATACTGAGAAACTAAGGCCTGAAGCTATGGGAAATCTCGACATTCCAATTTCTAAAAGAAAAACTTGAAAGTGACAACAAAAGACTTGAAGCACTTGGGGTGTACCAAGGGGCTCAAAAGATTTTGACAAAGACTTGAAGCACTTGGGGTGTACCAAGGAGCTCAGAAAGATTTTGACAAAAGATCAAAACTATTTTGAAAAGATAGGATAAATTATTGCTTTCTGCAAATGAGCCTAAAACCCTACTTAGCCAAATATGCATGTAATGATAGGATCCACTTATTTCAACATAGTAGTGAAACTTGCCAATACAATTCAAATGTATTGACCCTTATGGCTGTAACTTGTTATGTTGCAAGTTTGTTTGATATTAGTGAAGTTGATTGATTAGGATTACAAGTCTACAACCAACATGTTTTCCTGTGGCACTTTGAAGATGAAGGACCCCATGCTTATAGATATTCTGCTGCAATGTAAAGTAATAGCCAAATGAGCTATGTAAGATGTAATAAAATTATGTTATTCCTGGTTATAAAATTGTATTATGACCTTTGTTTCTTGATATTACATCTTAACTGTGGATGCTAGCTATTAATCCAGGGACTAGCATTGCAATCACAGGGATCCTTTTCCTTTATAAAGGAGGGATCTTACAACGAGCCCCTCCGTCTACTCCCTCTCGCTCTATATCACCACCTCACCGAGCACCACCGCCCGCCGCCGCTGTTCGTCGTCGTTGCCGACGCTCCGGCGACCAATAAATGGCGGCGCCACCACCATTCAACTCCCCTCGACGCCCTCTATCCAACGCCCCCAACTACAACTTCTCGCACGCGCTCAATCGCCGGTTCCATCATCGATCTGAGAGCAAATCCATGGATGATGTCAGCATGACATCATCATGATGTCATTAAGCCATTTTCTTTTTCTTTAATAATTTTAGTAAATCATTTCTGTAATTAAGAAATACCTGACATGTGGGGTCCAGGTGTAAGTAATATAAACATTTTCACAAATTTTTTCTAATTAAATAAAATGTATAAGTAATTGCAAAATGTAATTTATTTTATAATATCCTAAAAATAAATTAAAATGAATTAAAAATGGAGAAATTCATAACTAATTCATTTTAAATCAGAAAAATACAAATAATATATCGAAATGTTCAGAAAAATGAGACCTACCTAATTAAACTATAATCATGCATTGTTAAACAACTTCAATTGCAAGTTAGTTAGAAGAACTAAATGCACCCTCTCATATACATCCGGGGTTTCTCCGAATTAGAGTTTGGACCCCTTGACTCCGTTTAAAATGACCAAGCATGTTTAGAGTTTCAATTTCAGTACAAATTAACTTGTCATATCATCATTCTTGCTTGAGCATTGCATCGATGCCATGTGTTGATTGTTTACGTTCCTTTCCGGTACTAAATGCACCCTCTTATATACATCCGGGGTTTCTCCGAATTAGGTTTTGGACCCCTCGGACTCCGTTTAAAATGACCAAGCTTATTTAGGGTTTCAATTTCAGTACAAATTAACTTGTCATATCATCATTCCTGATTGAACATTGCATCGATGCCATGTGTTGATTGTTTATGTTCCTTTCCGGTATTTGGTTCTTCTCCGGTAGAATATGATATCGGAATCGATATCGAGATTGAAGACCGAGACCAACACCGTCGAAGCTCGAAGAACAATACTTGACCGACTATAATCAAGTCAAGTACTAGTTGTCTGAAGCTCTGCTTTCCGGATATCAATTGGAAAAGGCAAGAGAATCCCCACACATACATATGAATCCTATGCTTTCAAAATATTTACATTCTTGCCATGTGCACGCGATTCTAAATTCTTTTATCGATAGATACAATAATCCTATCTCATGCATGTTACCTTTGAAGCCTATAATCCCTGATCCACTGCTCCTAGCATAACTAGGGTTTGGCTTATGAAGTGTTGCTAGAGCTGTTACATATGTTGTGCTTAGCCATGCTTAGCTGTTACTACTGGTCCATCCGGTTGATGAATCAGAGCTGCGAATGAATCTAGTTTGACAGGATGAGGTGGTATGATCAGAGATAAAAATTTAAACATGGTAAGGCTTGTATGGGAGGCCATGGTGGGTTGTGGTTTTTGCAGTCCCATACTTGCCACTACTAGGATCTGAGTTCTTGCCTCTTGAACCAAGATGAGCGTACAGCCACACGGGGGCCTAGAAACCCCCCTCGACCAACTAACTTGCCTAGTAGATTTCATGAGTCACATAGTTCAGGCTTTCCATTCGACATACACATCTTGGTTGTTCTTGAATGGAGGTGAAGGAGGTGCATTCATAACAGGTAGGTAAGCGTGGCTGAAAAAAAGGGATGCTCGGCATCCGTAATCTTGAACCTTGCGCACATCATTAGGGACCAACTTCAGGACTCGACCCATTATGGTGGCATCTCCCTAGTGCGTGACTCATGGTCTCGTTGAAAGCAAGGTAAAGGTAATGTCTAACCACCCTCTGCCGGCCTTCCAAGGAAGGGGGCTATTACTAGTGGCATGAAGAGAAGGTTAGTACGTGTGGGTAAAGTTGTACATCCCTGCAGGGTTATTAATCTTTTCGAAAATCTGTGTCCACAGTTATAGACGACTTGGGAACGGATGTGATGATCATAGAGAACTTGAACCTAATTGTAAAACTTGGCAGATCAACATGTGCTTAAGGACGCTTCCTCATGGGTACGAGGGGGTGATTCTAGTTAGGTTCAGCTAATGAAGATTCAGTGGATATCAAAAGATGATCAAAGCTAGAGATACCACTCTCTTATCCCCTTTTAAAATATTCTGATTAGTCGAGATTCTTCCCCCTCTTGTTTTACAAAACAAAGATGGCTTTATGCAAAATAACTCCACCAGCCATAAGTCTTGCGGAGTACACCCAGTACTCACCCTTGCTTCGTTGACACTTTTGCAGCAGAGTAAATGTTACCATAGAAGATGAGTTCTTTACGACATCGACATCAATGGGTAGCTTGGAGTTCCCGGTCGGTAGCCTGGAATCTATGGAATGGACGTCATCGTTATGCTTCAGGCCTCTTAGGACATTTGTTAAGTTTGATATACTTAGTAGCATAATTAGCCTTCCGTTGTTTGATGTTTGTGGTCAGTGACCTCTTCTTGTAATATTTTGGTTCTCTGCTCAGTTTTGAGCTTGCTGTAATAATTTTCGTGTCGTAGGGTCACTGTTGTGTTATCAATTCTCTCTATGTACGCTTTCAAGATTTGTTAGGCTTATATCAGACAGAGGTCTGGAATTTGTATAGCCCTAATCCCGGGGGTGTCACAGCAATGATGTAAGTTCTTGTACTCGTTACTTTCTAGATGTTGTAATGATACTTGTCGGTTATGCTCACGACTCACTGATCATGGGAAGGTGAATTGCAGGCATAACGGGGATTCTCGGACCATAAATCCGAGGTCCCATATACTTGGTATCAGAGCCATCCTGACTGTAGGGGACCTTAGTTAGCATGGACTTAGACAAGACAACCCCTATTCCTGAAAACACCGAATTTTTAAAAATTCTTTCTCAAAATATTTTTGAAATATTTCTTATCTCATCTTCTCTGACTTAAACTATTTGGAAATGGCTTACGCTACCCCTCCTCTACCTTCAAATGTTTCGTTTTCAAAAACAAGTCCGACTTGGAAACCGCGAAGACAGAGGTACCTAGATGAAGAGACACAGAGACAAGCAAACCTAAGGAGCTACCGACAACAAAAGACACTACAAGGTCGCCCTACCAACGAAGTCCTTTCATTGCCCTAAATGATTCAAGTGTGATGTCAACAACCCGGATGGCAAGATAAAAGTCAAAACCTCCGTAACATCTGTACTTAGGATAAGTATCCTCAATATAGGATTCCCCTTATGGCGCGTAGTCACCCCTTGGTACCTATGGTACGCTTTATTTGTTTGTCCTGTGCTTATGTGATGCTTGGAATGTGTTTCTTTTCTGCCGTGGATCATCCAATCCTAAAGATTAGACCACCTTATTGGTGTATCCCGATGTTAACCCTCGTAAACCCATAACTGGAAACCTCTCCTCGGCAGGATGCCCACATAAAGAACTCCCCGACAACCCCTCTTTGTGCCTTAGTTCTAATCTCCCCCAAAGGGAAATAACCCTATTCAACCCTCTGCTGAGTCAACAGGAAGTCCTCGCCATGACCCAAACGCCCCAAGAATCCTGAAGATAAGTAGGCCCAAGGACAACGATTCTACTCCCTCATCAAACCAAATCCACACAAGGAATTCAAGCGAAGACAACCTCTTTGAAGCTAAATACAACTACCTCTACTGGAGACTAAGAATAAGCGTCGCTAACCATGAAACCTACCTAGAGTTAACCCTTACGGCTTAGTTAGGTAACCACCATAGAAAGGTAGTCGAAATCAGGCGTCACTCGAAGACCTCAACTCAAGGGCCATGCCAATGCTCCACGGCGAAGAATCTACCCCAGCCTCGACGGCCCCAAGTAAATCTCTAAGGTGGAAAGACTGAGTCTTTCCACTCAATCCCAGAAGACCGCCTACGAGAAGATAATCCAGGAAGATATCCAATCCAAGAACCTGCCCCAAGCCCCACTTCGAGAGTTGTCAGAGGAAACCGAAACCATAACTACGCCTAATACTAATTGTATACCTTGATGAATCTTCATCTATATTCTTAACCTCACCCCTAAAAAGAAAACCCTATAGATGGATCCTTCCCGCTTAGAGAGCATCATCGTTGGAGAAAGCTTCTGGCCCTATGAAGAGCAACTACACGACCTACTGAGGATCATCCGTCATCCCCCACCCAAGATCGAATGGATAGAACTTCCTCACAGCAATTCAAGCATAGCTCAATGGGTCATCAAAGACACCATTCCAGCTCGTGAGATCGACCCCGATCCCATCATCTTTACCTTCATTGACCACAACTGGGTAGATGGAGTCGTACGAGCGATACAACATATCATGGCACGCCTCTGCAAGATCCATGAAGAAGAGCTGAAAGACACCCCTTACCACCTGTTCGGGAAGTGCGACAAGGATGGACTCCCATAAAGAGAAGTGCAACTGAATCCTTTCTCAGTTGCTGCATTCGAAATAAACTAGAGAATATGGAATACCTACTACAGCACCATCAAGAATACGACTCCCATAAAGAAAGTCTGCGACTTCACCAAGCACCCCTAATTGCGCCCTAAGGGGTAAAGACTGCGTCTTTCCCGCCCAAAATCCGATTAAACCCTGGAGTCAAACCCTAGTCATTGTTAGGTGATAACCGTCCATTAAATCGGAATCATGGACCCTGCATGAAGGATAATAATCGCCATTTCTCTAGAATCATAAGATACTTAGGGAAAGTTCCCCATCCCCAAATCGATAGTCCAGCCAACGCCCTGGTGCGCCAAGACCAAGAAGGCAGAAAAGTTGACTTCAGCAAGAAAGGATTAAAGAATGCTCAACTCGCCGTCTTTCTTCTCGAAGAAGAATGGAATCTACACTAAACCTACCTAGAATCGTCCTAAGGGGGAAAAGACTACGTATTTTCCACTTGTTTCATCTAAACCGCCCCGTCCGAAGCCACTCAACTCCGACCAGTAGCTGACCATGCTTGTTTGTTGTAAAACCTGTTAGCATCTAATAATTCCACCACTAAAATTGTGAAGTGGATGTTATCACCCAACCCTACTCCTCCCTAATCTCGGGACGAGATTATTTTAAGGGGGAAATGTCTGTAACATCCCAATTTCAGCAACCCTGATCTTTTGTCAAAAAGGAAAAAATCAGGGGGAACAAAAACTTTTCTTATTAAGTGTTGCAATGTTTACTTACTTGTTTGCTTGTGTTCATGCAACTAATTGTGTATTAGGTTATATACTTCTTATCTCAACACTATTTGACAACAGCTATTTTACAAAAGATATGTCTTGGCTCATCTTTAAAATTCTCAAATGTTCTGGCATTCCAAACCTCAGCCAAGATGATTATGATACAACAAATTATTTTATTAGTTCTATTAAAAAACTATGGATACCTAGATATAATTTCCTTATGTTTTCAAGATAGAACTTCAACTACTCTTACCTCTAGGTTTTTCCAAAACCTTTCCTAAAACCATTTCACTCCAATCTTGGTAAAAATTGCAAGAGGTACTTACCTTACTTCAAAGAACAACTTCTTCAAAACACCCATGCTTACCTCAAGCTAGACTTGAGGATGACTTTAGTAGTACTTTTACAAGTAGGATAAGATGAGTTGCCTTGATCTGTTGTCTCATGAATTGCCTTGATCTGCTGATTGCCTTGTTTGCTTAGGAACTAGAGTGAGCTAATATAGTGGCTCATCCTTAGGGATCAAACCAATAGTTGAGATCATCAATCTCAAACCAAATCTATCTAGAGTTCCACAAGTGAATCCTTAATCTACTTAACCCGATCAATCCTGGGTTAATCCTTTGTATTAGCACCCAACTCATCAAAGACCAACTACAATCATGGATCCTATTTACCTAATATATACTTCAATATCATCCACTTGATGATAAGTATAAACCCTTTCCCTCTCTCCAAATGTCTCCCTCTCCCATACTAGTCCAAATCCACAAGTCTGCCAAATTTGGCTATGTCTGGAATCTTTAACTAGATTCAATCTTTGGGACTCCACCTACTCCAACCTATGTGAATTCTTCAAAATGTAATTGAACCATCTTTTAGTAAATCATTAGTAATACCAAATCCCGCTCCTTCCCTTGGTTAAACCATTCTTGTTCCCACTCATCCATGATGGTTTCGTAGACAAGATAATAATCTTTTCTGCAAATCCTATCATCTTGCCTACTTTGACAGAAGCTCACATCCTTATGCTTCCTCCCCTTGGCCAACTATTTGAATGGTTATTATATACTAACCATGGTATATCAATCCACACCTTCCTTGTTTCCAATGGAGCCCTGTGCTTCCAAAACCCACCTGGTTTATGAGGCATCATAACACATCTGCAATTAATGGCATCCTTATTTTTAACAAAGTTTGCCATAACTTCTAGACCACCTCAAATGCAACCAAGCCAAACTACTTATGCCATGATCATATATATAACTTGGTCTAGTTATCCATCTATCCCTTGTACCAAGGTGAGCTCTGAGCTCACTAATCCAACCATGGTTAGGTGGCATAAAAATATCAAAACCCTAGATGCCCCCAAATCTAGTTTCTTCCTTTTCCACCATAATTCTAAAAAACCCAAGTTGGAAATAAGGTCTAAATCAATTTTACATTATCTACCTTGGATATGATAATTCCCCAAATAATTCCCTTAATCATTTGGATCCTAAAACTATTTAATTTCCACTTTTGGCAAAACCCTAGAAACTTTGTTTATAAAGGCAAGATTTCTTTTCTCCAAATCACTTTGACAACTAAATGTACATTTTAGTACTATATATAATACCCTATCTTCCAAACTCAAAGATTAATATTTTGGTGATCCTTTATTATTTATTTTTGCTATTTTTCATAAATGGCAGAAACAAGAAATAATTCCTTAAAATACTTTTACTTCCAAATAAAACCTAGGAAAATTATCCAAGGTGTAATATGGTATTTAGGACCATATCACATCAAAACCCAACCTTGTCCAATCTAAAAATATCAAATTAGCTTCTAGAAACTACTTCTGCACTCTTTGATTAAATGAGTTTAAGTGTACGAAAAATCATCTGAAAAATCCCAAATAAATCCTTAGGGTATATCTTGATCATATCCACCCACTAGTAGTCTTGTACCATCTTGGAAAGATATAAATTCAAGCATTGCTTCATAACCACCCATTTTGGCAATTTTGATCATATAGCAAAAACCACTAGTAAACCCCCTCCAAACTTTCTCAAATCTTGTCAAGGACTCCTCCACAGCAACCGTAGCACCTCTGGTTGATTATCACTGTAGAACTATAGTATAAGTCACCCTCTCCTTTTTGTCCCATGTGTTCACAAGAGAGGTAGAGAGGCATAACTTGCAAATATCTCCACACCAACAGCTACCACTCCCTCTCCACTCAGTGCTCGACTCAGAGTCTCACACCACCCCTCTCAACCGTCCCCCTCACTCAATCAATGATCAGCTCCCCTCCTCATTGCCCTAGTTTACAAAGTCCACCATGGATCTACTCCTCCGCAAATAAATATGCAGATGGCCACCCCAGCGCCTCTCAGGTCCTCATTTTCCATCTCTCCGACCCACCACCCTCCCCAAAGCTCCTCTCCCTCCCCCTGCTATCCCACTTTAAGATCAAAATTCAAGCATTGCTTCATAACCACCCATTTTGGCAATTTTAATCATCTAGCACAAACCACTAGTAAACACCCCTCCAAACTTTCTCAAATCTTGTCAAGGACTCCTCCACAGCAACCCTAGCACCTTTGGTCCACTATCAAATAACATCAAAATTATAGTCATATATTTTGTATGTGTTTAGACAGTAGACATGAATATTCCACCACACTAAAATTTGTTTGTGTTTTCACTAATTTTGATAAGTAGAGCCTTTTTTGAAAATGACATGTATCTGAAAGAAGTTCATGTAGACTTCCTCTTAGACTATTGTGAACCCGAATTTCCACCAAAAACAAGTACTATGTCTACAAGTTGCCCTATTCATCTGTCATAAAAATAAGTGCAAACTGTAAGATGATATATTCTTGAACATGTGAACAACAAGCTACCCTATGGTATTTAAATACCAATGTTTAAAAATTATCCCGAATAAGCGATTAATAGGCCGATTAGTCCCTACACGGGACCAGACCTTGTCAATTAACACTAATCGGTTACATTAATTGTTTAATCCGACTAATAGATCAGACATTCCAATTACTAGCTATGTCCCTTATTAACTACTACACTTAGTTATAAAAGTTGCAAATATTTTAAATGCATATCGCTCGTCCAGCCGCTAGCTAACCCTAGTGATATAGGTTTTGTGAAGCACCTACCAAAAAAGGGCACATGGCTCTAGCTGGTGGATCCTGAGTCGCTCGTGACCATGAAGATTATGTTAGGAAGGAGAAGTGCACCTACTTTAATTGGATTTTGGGCTCTACATAGGGTTGGGAATATAGAGGCACATATACTATTTATATACACGATTTTAAGTGATAATTAGTGTAGGTTGCACCGATTAGTATTCGGCAGATTAAATCAGTTAATCGTCTGAATTCCGATTAGTCTCTACTTTCAAGCCGACCAAATAGTTAACGATTAATGATTTCCTTACCATTGTTAAATATTTCCATTAATCACAAGCATGATAATTCTTCAATTATTTGTACTTGCACAGACATTTGGAGCTGAGTTCACAAGAAAATATCTAAAGAAACGTCTTGATGAACCAATTGATGTCCATGTTTTGCAAATGAATAGCAAGAAGCCAATGATGGTTACGATCAAGATGGGAGATGGGTCAAATGCAATCTTGACGACTGGATGAGAGAAGGTTGTGATAAGATTCAACTTAAAGCGCGATAGCATTATTCTTTTTACTTTGATGAAAAAGATAATAGAGAGGTATATATTCTGGTTCAGCAACTTCCACCGAGCGGCCCATTATAAATGCAATGCTGGTTGTTAGAGATTACTAATTATGCGTTTTTTATGTATAGACTCCACTTTGTTTGTACTAGCATAAAGTAATGCCTAAATGTTTATGGATTTACCCAACTATCTGGCTAATGTTAATTGTTAATACAATGGTCTTATTTTGACTGGCTGCTAAATACTTGAGTTAATCTGTCTATCTGGCTGCTGAATCATGATTATGTTTCATGTTAGATATGATTGAGTTCGAATTAGCATGTTAATTGTTTATACACACTGGAGACGGTCACTTTAACCAGCCGCTTCAAGGCATCCTAGTTCCGGAGACGGTCTTTATTTGAATCTGACTCCGGGTGTCTGACCATTGGAGACGGTCGCTACTAGGGACCATCTGAGGGTGAGTAGTTCTTCCAAGCGGACATGACTAATAGCCGTCTCTAGGTCATACATCTTAGAGACGTTTTCCTTTTTGCACCGTCTGAAGTCATGTATCTTAGAGCCGCAAATGAAAACCGGCTCAGGTGGTGCGTTCCTGGAGGCTATGCGCTTGAGTCAGAATGAGAAGCCAGCTAAGGCCTATGGGCAATAACCGTCTCTAAGTAACAAGTTTGTACTAGTGATTCATGTTCCCATGTGATACTTTGCCTTTGAATAATGTTTATTATGTGGAATTATTTGAGTGCGATGATATTGCCATAGACATTCCATGCTACAAATCTTTCTTTTATCCTACAATTATTGCGACAAACTTGATGAACAATTGCTCTTTCCCTATGTTTGTCAGCAATCATACTCGTACATTTGAAATGTTTTATCATGCATGTTCTTCTTTTTCTCCCATTATTGCTTGCAATAGTGATCATATGGTTAATATTGAGATTGCTCCCATAGCTTTATCAACTTTTGCACATTTTGATACTTTCCATGATAAGCATGTGCCCACCTTTTGCTTGCTTAATCACCATGCTTCCTATATAATATATTGCTTGATTCTAATGGTCATGTGCACAAGATAAGATGCATCATGATGGATGATGTATTCATTTACCATGCACATACCTTTTTTTATTTCATCTATGGCGTGTGTCGGTACCCGTGTTCCTATGTTAACATCGATTGAGCATGAGTTGACAAAATGAGCTATTGAGAGCGTCCCACAAGACTAAGCGGGCATATCTCCTTCCTTACAAGATGATGATGAGATATTGTCGAGGTCGACTCTTTTTCAAGAGGGGGGATATGATGTAGCCCAACATACGTGAATCACCATTGTTCCACATCATGCTACACTAACCATTCCTACAAAGCTGAACTCCTTACACATCTTGTATTCATTTGGTCATCACGTGAATGGGATTCTACTTCATCCAAGTGCCTATTGTATGACTAGGACCATGACCATGATGCCAAGAGGAGGAGACAAGAATGCCAGAGGACTCAAGGCCAACATCATAGAAGCATGTAAAAGAAGGCGGAAGAAAGGAAATGGGAGTTCCAGCACCAGGATCGGTCCATTCGGTTCCCCCGCTGAACGAACCGGTGCCAGTTTCGGCTAACCGCACCCACCGCTGAATCATCCCTCTGACCATTCCAGCCCCAGAACCGGTCCCGACGAACTTATGGCTGAAATCACATGTCTGCGCACAGAATCAGGTTTGATTCCCTAAAATATTCCCTCCACCTACTCCTTTGCCCTTAGTACTATAAATAGCCCCCTTGTGGCTCAGATCTAGGTAGAGTAGATGATATGAATATAGATGAGATTCTTAGCATGTGCCAAACCATAGATGGGAATCCCCTCTCTATATTGAATATGTGAGTTGTATCAAGGCCCTCTTCTAGTTCTTGATCTATCCCGTGTATGGATTCTAGTAGCCTCTAGGTCTCTCCCATGAAGGATTGTACTTGGAGCTACTCTCTCCCTATGTGTGATTATATCAAGAGCTATCCAATCTCTCGCAAAGGATTCTACATTTGGTCTCTCCCTCTGTGATTCTATTGGGTTAGTGGTTCAGGCCAATGAGATAAAACCGATTTGGGTGTGGTGTGCATTTGTATCTTCGATTCCCCTCGCGTGTGCATCGTGTTCTTCACTATCCTCCCCCCAAATCCCTTGAATCTATGAAGAACGGGCCACAAAAAAGGTTATAAGCCACATTAGGCCTCCT
The DNA here is from genome assembly GCA_916181665.1 of Avena sativa. NCBI lineage: Eukaryota > Viridiplantae > Streptophyta > Magnoliopsida > Poales > Poaceae > Avena > Avena sativa. Next base: position 143,932,153 of record OV702283.1, on the reverse strand, counting down.
AGGCAGCTCATGTATAGGATTGCAGAAGGTAGTCCTAGCCAGATCCAGGAAGACTACATGTACCAAGTAATATGAAGGCGGATCCTTGGAGTACCCGACACGTATAAGTATCCGAGTAGGTGTGGAACTCTGTAACCTGTCTAGCTAGGAATACTACTTATAACCCTAGGTTCTTGCATCTTTGTAAGTTGGACCTGCGGGAGCCTTTAGGGCACAAGACAACCATAGAGCAATCATTGTAACCTAGCTTATTACCGATATAGTGATTGACAGCAGGAGTAGGATCTTGCCACCATCGTGAGATATAAACCTAGGTAACTCGTTTACACACCCTTCCGGATGCTCAACGTCTCTCACCCTAGCTTACTAAACTCATCATTCGGACCCCCTCTATGGTGTACAGATTGACAATACCACGACATTAGCACCCACCATGGGGAAATAAGTGCCTAGAGCATGTACCCGGGAGGGATCCTCGTTCACAGGAATCAGCGACACCATCGCCATCATTCATGTCCTATAATGATGACCTCTAGACTTGGCAAGGGAGAACATCACCCACCATCACATCCCCGCCTTCAGCGAGATCCACATATTCATCAATGAAGTTTTCTCAGGATCCTTCATCCAGGAAGCCACCTTCACCCCAGTACCCACAGGGACCACCTTAGCGCTGGAGATGATTGTGGAAGAAAGATCGGAGCAGGATCTCTCTCAATATTTTTTCGCTTTAGATCTAGAAAATATAAGGCCCACCCAAACCGCCCTAAAGAAAGATATAACAGCAATGGCACAAGACACACCAAGTCATGCCATGCAACAATTTTTTGCAACTGCGGCGTCGGAGCCACACCCCACCGAGACTCCGCATGGGAAGGACACCACATCGGGTCACTCAACCACATGAACTACCACATGGGCACCTCCAAGCAAACCCACACGCTCTCCTAGCAGCCCACGGCTCAAGGGCTCAGGGGCTGGGTGCTAGGGTGCCACCATCGCCCCCACGACATCACTAACAAAATATCCTCTACAAGCCCACCTCGTGGAGCACCTATGCAACACCAAAAAGGCCTTCTCCCATTGATAACTACAAGTGCACAGATCGAATGTAGCTAGTTTTGAAATAAGAGTATCGATCACAGAGAGCTATTTGGTTAAGGTCTTTATGCCCCTTGTCACTATCTACCAAAATATACTTGAAAGGTTTGTGGATTGAATGCAGAAAAGTAAATAAAAAAAGTAAAAGTGAACAAGTAATAAAAGCGGTTGGTAAGGTGGTTGAACTCAATAGGACTAAAACATTCTCGGGGATGTAGGATACACCACTAGCATGTTGTAATTAATCATAATTAGGATAACCTATTTCTTATGTCATGATATGTGTGGAGAGAGTTCCATAATAATATATTCACTACAACGCTCGTAGGAAGCCACTTTGTTGAGCCAAGAATGATGTCATCTTTAAATAACCACCGCGATGTCTGAGAGAAGTCTCCCATATAGACCACTACAATTAAGAGTCTCCCCTTGGATATCGTAATTATCTTAGTGAATCTCTCTTTGTTCCCCTTCGACGTGTAGGTTGCTAGCCGCGCTTCTAGTCACAATAGCTTTGGGCACGCTTCCAAACACGTCCAAAGGATTTTGCCCTTTTATTTAGTCCCGAAGGCAAATGATATGTGGTCGACTACACGTACCATGTAAAGGGAGAGATCAAACACACATCATAGATCAATGGATCATAGACACAAGTAATAGATCATCTTTATTTCATTTCGTAATAATTCTAGGGTTTATCCATCTCCCCAAGAATGAAGGAAACTACTCACACATGGAAGAAATCAACACCATTATCATAATTAAATAGATGGATAAACGTACTAGAATGAATCTAGTGCAAACCACAATTGTATCAGGAATTACAACAAGATCCAATGGATGGAAGATTGGGGTTGATATGGTGATGCAGCGGTTGATGATGAAAGGGATGATGCATTGTCTTCCAATTATCCATGGAGCAGCAAGGATTTTCCCCTCTCCAAGTTCCTCCTTCAGATCCCTTTCTGGTGTGGTTTTTCATGCTTGGAGGTTTCTGTCAATGTCAGATCTCAGATCCGTGTTTGCAAGGTGGAAGTATTTTTCGAGGCAGTCATGATGCAATGTCATAAGGGCAGATGGTATAGGCGGGCTCCGCCTATACCATAGGTCGTTACATGCCCTGTAACCTTCTTAGCGCAAGCAATTCCTCTAGGTACGAAGATAAATCAATTAAATGACTTTTATCACTTAAAAATATCATATTACAGTATAGTATGATAGTCTCAATTGATATGTTAATAATAGACTTAGTAAATTGGGATCCTGTTGAAACAAGGACAAAAGGTGCACACAAACATGGTAAAATACTAAAAACCCTACTCTACTTATGAAAAAACAAGAGGTAAAGTGCTCCAATTTTGGACTCATCACCCACCTCATGACGCGCTTGTAATGAACATCTCCATGCAAGAAATAAAATAAATTCACCCTAGCGGCGCCTCATTCATCCTTACGTCGCTAAGTGACAAATGCATTGAGAGTATGCACTCTATTGGGATCTCTCATGTGCATCACACGAGCGGGGGTTAAGAAAGATGCCCATGCTTGGGTCCACCCAGTCGCTTGGAGCCCAAGTGACAGAACTCTGGCCCCACCTTGCCAAAGTCCTTGGTGCTTAATTTTCTCGTGCAACACACATATGAGAACCATAGAGAGTATACTCTTATCCCATATTGCACACACTACTGGCATGACGAAGCCCCCAAAGAAGAATGCAGACGCGAAATTACGCCATAAGAATATACCAAGGGTCCTCACAGGAGGTCCCTCCTAAGGCCCACAAGGTGTCCATGTCGGGGGCTTTCCTTTGTTAGCAGACAGAGCAGAAGCAAGTCCCTAGGGGGTCACCATGGGGCACGCTCCGTGATACCTCATGGGGGAGTCTCGCTAAAATGCCACAAGGTATTTTCGCCTAAGTCTCGATAGATTTTTTTATAGCGAGGCCGTCATGGGATGTGTGTCGCGAGGCCTCACGGGAGGTTCTTATCGAGGATCACAAGGTGTCCTCGCCTGTGTCTCACAAGATACCTAATCAGCATAGCCTCACAAGAGGTAATGGATGAAGCCCGCAAGGTGTCCTCAACGGAGACTTTCCTATGCTAGCCTGACAAACAGGAAGCAAGTTCTCGAGGGGGCTGACACAAGGTATGCTCCATGAGGCCTCACAAGGGAGCCTCGACGAGGCCCACGAGGTGCCCTCGCCCTAGTATCCCTAGAGACCAAATCTAATGCTTGAGGCCCACAAGGTGCCCTCATCATAGGTGTAGCTCGCAGGAATCATTCCTCACCGATGCTAAATCTAATGCCTAAATCCCACAAGGTGCTCTCATCATAGGCGCAGCTCGCAGTAATAATTCCTCACCAACATTAAACCTAATGCCTAAGGCCCACAAGGTGCCCTCATCATAGGCGCAGCTCGCAGGAATCATTGCTCGCCGAAGCTAAATCTAACCCTAAGGCCCGCAAGGTGCCCTCATCATAGGCGTGGCTCATAGGAATCATTGTCGCCTATGCTAAATCTAACGCCTGAGGCCCACAAGGTGCCCTCATCATAGGCAAAGGTCGCAGGAATCACTTCTCGCTGACGCTAAAATTGACGCCTGAGGCCCACAAGGTGTTCTCACCATAGGCGTAGCTTGCGGGAATCATTCCTTGACGACAAGCATAAAGCAACTTTGCACCACTACTTTCTTTCTCTTCTCTAATACTACATGTGGCGGAAGATTAGGGATAAGAAGAAGGAGCATGCCGGCATAAGTGATACATGCAAGATCAATTTATTACAAACCCACCATGGGTGGAGCCTTAGCATGTGCAAATGTCCGATACAAGGATTACAAGACATGATGAAAACCCTCTGGTGTAGTAGGAGGAAGACATTCACGCCTACGGGGCCTCAGCCTCAGCATCCTTCCTTGATGCCCCGCCGCACTCCGTGTCGGAGGGCCCCTCGCCCAGAGGGACAGGAGCTTCATCTTCGATCTCCTAGCGCTTAAACATTGCAGCAAGGGCCTCCACGTGCTTCTTTCACCTTCTTCGTGATATTGCAAGACACCTTGGAACCCGTCATGTGAATCACAATGACGAGGTAAAGGCTAGGAGTGACTAGAAGAAAGTTGTGGAAGATGTAGTGGCCGGCTTGGCCTAGCAACTGGCGGCATTCATAATCGATGGTGTCGTTGAGTTTCCTACGGAGTTGATTCATTTCCTATGACTTCAGGCACATCTCCCGCTTGGCTTTCTTAAGATAGGCTTGGGTGGCTTCAAGTTTCACCTCCAGGATCTTCTTTGCCTCAGCCGAAGCCTGCCGCTCTTTAAGGAGATCGTCTTCACGGGCATTTGTCTAGTTTTGCAACCTCATGTGCTCTTGCTCCAGCCTCTTTTTCATTTGCCTCTAGCTGCAACTTCAACTTGTCAAGCGATTGCGCTCTACTCCCAAGCTTGCCCCTGTGGCCTCGATCTTTGCAACTAGCAAGTTTGTGGCACTCCCCCGCTCAATAAGAGTTTGCTTCCTAGACTTTAGGTCATCTCACCCCCCCGCGGCAGCTCCTGCTGCCGCGCCTGCACCTCCTCAGGGGCAAGACGAACCTCCTCGTTGAGGCCCGCAACAGTCTTCTCCTAGGAGACAATGTTTTCCTCATGCTACCCAACCCTCAATATGTCTCCACGCTCCTCTAGGAGAAGTCGCGATGCGATGCGACTTTGAACTAGCACACCTCCTCCATGGAATAAAAAAGCCTGGACCACGCCTCGTCGAGTTGAGCGCTCTGAACCACCAATTCTTCCCCAGCTTTGCACAATTCCTCGCCTACCATAGATAGGTTAGACAGAGAACTTCTTGCGAAAGCACGAGCGAGATTGCAAAGCTAGGAGAATGCCCATCCATCCTCAAGATCCAGGTTGCCCGATCAGGAATGGTTTCCCCCCGGAGAACACATCCTAAGATTGCAGCCTCGGTGCCAGAGCACACTCCACCTCCACCAAGCGGCGCTTGGGCACAATCTTTGACCACTTCCTTCGCGAAGAAAGTTTCACCAACCCCTGGTCCCGCCATGCCGGTCGTGGCATCTTCCTAGCGTGTGTCGCCTTGAAGATACTTTGTTCCTAGTGCATGAGCTTAGACACCACACTCGCTAGTGGCGAAATGGGGGGGGAGCCGCAACCTCAACCTCGTCAAACAACGAATCTAACCACCCATTAAAAATGGAAATTTAATAATAAATAAGTCTTAACAGATCTGTTTAGTTCCTTGTATAAGTATTCCAAAAATCTGCGCCTGGCCCGCCCTCACCAGCCTCACATGAACCCGTCGTGCCGGCAGAAGGCAGCCTAAAGGAAGCGATGTTTTCCACAGGACCATCCCCTCGGCGCCCTCTCTTAGCCTTTGAATCCATACGGAGCACAAAATTGACATCAAGCCCGAAAGAAGAAATCAAGCGAGGAAAAGAGAAACTTACTCTCTGTTAGAAACACGACACTCCCATCTCGCCTTAGGGGAATCATGGAGGATCTTATCTACAGTGGACTCCACGTCGAGGTCCTCATCCTCCTGAAGGTCATGGGGGCCCCTTTGCGAGCCGCTCATTCCTCGCCATGGCGCTCAACCCCTGGAGTCACACCAGAGTAGCAAGCTGAGCTTGTGGCATCGTCATCAAGGTCGTCCTTGAGCTTGTCCAATGACGGCACCACATGAAACTTATCAGCATGGTCCTCCTTTCTAGATGAGATTGGCATCGCCTTGCGGACCCTTCTCTTTTGGGAAGGGGCTTCCCTGCCTCCTGATGTCTTTGCTCCACCCGAGAAACTCGTGGGAGCCTCCTTGTCCATTGTCGCCCACAATCTAACCACTAGGATAGCGGTCCCTCTGCCTCCTTTCGCCTCGTCGGGAGCAAGCCCTTAGCATTGTAGCAAGGCATCAACATTGGAACGCCATGCTTTAGCTCACTGGAGGAGCGATATAGAGGAAGATCCTATGCAGAAGGATAAACGAAGCAACATTGGAACGCCATGCTTCAGCTCACTAGAGGAGCGGTATAGAGGAAGAGCCTATGCAGAAGGATAAACGGAGCTCTGTTCAACAAACAACACCTTCATCGCCTCCTCAACCCTCACAGTGCTAAGGAGCCCCTCCTGAAGCTTTATGTGGTATGTCCCTCCGGAGTAGGCCCACATGTATTTCATGCGAACATAGAGGATAAATCTGTTGTTGTCCCCATCCAAAAACATTAAACAACTTCTGAAAACCAATTCAGCCCTATTCAAATAATAGATAAAACAAGGACATAAAATACTTATAAAATCTCCAAGTAAATATTAAGACTCTATCTTGAACATAACCATCTAACCAAACCCTTATCTTATCTTGCAAGGATCAAAAACCAAGAGTCTCTTCATAATCCCACATTATGTCTAATTTGATCATACCACAAAAACCATTACCAAACCTCATCCAAATCACTCCAAGATTGTCAGGCACTCCTCCTTAACAGCACACACCCCTCCTGGACGAAATCATCGTAGCACCACTGTAGCAATCCTCCCGTTTGTCCTTTTATGCTTGGAACTAGAGGAGACACATGTGTTGCATCAAATTTGTCTCCCTTACATTCAATGCAGCAACCACCACTACCTCTCTCTGCCCCTGCCTGACCAGGACACCTCACTACCCTCCTATCCTCCACCTGGAAGCAGCCCAGGCTAGCCCTACCCCCTCCATGTCCAAAATGGACATTTCCCTCCATGAGCTCTCTTCCATTGTTAAATAGGTCAGAGGCCTCACCTGCCTGTCTTTCCATCCCTATTCGACCATCCCACATCTCACTTACCACCCCCGAGCACCACCCCTCCTCCCATGCTCGGCCATGCCCGCATGGATTAGAAAAATGGCCTCTTCGGCTATTGCCAAAGATCTGGCCGAGAGCCCTCTCCTCCACTCCCTTTCCCCTGCATGTTGATTTTCTGGGATCCCCTCATCCTCCTTTATCTAACCCTTCTTCTCCCTTTGACATGCATGCATCGCAGGTGACCACACCGGAGAGCACTGAGGGGAGCACCGTGAGCGTCAACGCGAGAGATCTGCCCGGCGTCGAACCCGTCCATGTCTCCCCTCTCAGGAGTTACCAGCGTTCACCGCTTCTCCTCCGCCTCTCCCCACCCGCCGTCGTGCTCTCCGGTAAGCCTTCGTAGCTTCTCTGGCCCCTGTTAGGGTTTCTTCTCTGGCGCGTGAACGCGAGATAGGAGACAACCCCAGGTCCATCGATCCCCTTCTAATCGGGTGATCCTGGAGGCTCCTTACCCCTTCGCGGTTCTCCATCGCTGACAGAAGGGCCCCACCGCGGCCATTTCAAACCGGCTCCCGCCACGTGCGGAGACACCCGGGTGGGTTGGATTCACTCCCTGGCCCAACCTCGTTCAGGATCTGTCCCAGATATCTATTTTTCTTTTCCCTTTTAATTATCTAATTCCAGATCTGCTATGTACTTGTTGGATTAAATCAAATCAAAAATGGTAAATAAACTAAAAGGGCCAGTTAGTCTTTTTTAACATATATCTGGAAGTTTTCCCTAACATGCAGCACCAAAACCTTGACCATCTAGTACTTGCACTTTTTCTAAGAATTAACCTACCACCACCTATCCATTTTAGTGCATAATTCTCCTACGGAGTTCCACATATACAAATGGACTAAACCCAATTCCCTTAGGTATATATTTAATGTATCTACCCATTAGCCTTGGTCCTAGTATTTTTGGTACAATATTATTACTATAGCAAAAATAACAAAAACATGATACTTTTGCCTTTAGGAATTACTATGGGCCAAACCATATATGCTTCTGACCTAATTCCAACTCTACTAGATGTATTACACCAAGGAGCACCAAAATCCAGGAGTTCATAATTTATTAAGCCTTTACCAAATTATATCGAATTAAACACTTTTGTCTAGTATTGTTTTACTAGATAAAACCTAATAAAAGTTCTGGAACTCCTAAAATGATGATTCCAATTTATCATGGAAGCTATTGGTAATACCCATCAAAGGTCCTTGGTCCTATTTCATTTTGACATGTATCTTAAATCAGGTGAAAAAGACAAAATACTTTCCAGAACAGACTTTAGGGTTTTCCCAGGGGCATTCTGGTAACTATTACAAAGTGGTTCCAACTCCTAGTGAACCAGTACATCAATACCCACTTAAACCTAAGAGTAACTAGTTTTTGGAACTACACATAAATTCTTGTGAATTATTTTCTAAATCTAGAGCTTATTTCACTAGAAAATTCGTAACTAAATAAACAAAAGCGCTAAAATAGTGAAACCAATTTATGTATCTTTGTTAATTCAATACCTATATGATGAAATCATTTTTGTATATTGATATCATACAGACCCCTTGCCTTAGTTCAAAACCCCTTACTTAGGTGGTACTCCCTCCGTTTCAAAATATAAGATGTTTTAGGTTTGTGAAGAAAATGAATCTAGACTCTTTTAGTGTTTAGATTCATCCCAAAGTTGACTGAACCTATATACTAAAACAAGTCTAGATACATTTGCTTCATAAACCTAAAACATCTTATATTTTAAAACGGAGGGAGTATTTTATACGTCCAAAACGTATCTACTTTCTCGAACACTTTGTTATTGTTTCTCCTCTAAACTTGTGTGATTTGGATACAACTAACGCGGACTGACGCTGTTTTCAGAAGAATTACCTTGGTGTCTTGTTTTTGTGCAGAAAATGAACTATCAGGAAAAATCCCGGAAAATAGGCTAATTTTTTTATTTCACTAGAAGATCCATTGAGCCAGAAGATGAGACGCAGAGGAGGCCTGGGGGGCCCACACCCACCCCAGGCGCGGGGCAACCACTAGCCGCGCCTGGAGGGGCCGGGTGCAGCCACCCCAGGCACCCCCCTCGGCCTCCCTCTGCGCCTATAAGTTGCCTTTCGACCTAAAAACCAAGGGGGGTTCTATAGTTTTCCGGAAAGAGTTCCGCTCCGCCGCCGCCACCAGAAACCAAGATTCGGATCCAGAAACTCCATTCTGGCACCCTGTCGGGACGGGAAATTTGGAGAGGATCATCACCATCATCATCACCAACGCATCTCCATCAACCACCGATGTTTCCCTCATCCATGAGTGAGTAATTCCCCACTATAGGCTTGGGGATGGTAGGGATTGGATGAGTTCTATCATGTAATCGAATAAGATCTGTTAGGGCATAGTGCCTAGTATCTCTATTAGTTCTATTTGACTTTGTTGCAACTTGTTGTGCTTAATGCTTGTCACTAGGGTCCGAGTGCCATGATCTCAGATCTGAACTTATTATTGAATCATTATGATAGTATTGTTTGTGATCTTATCTGCAAGTTGTGTACACATATTATTGTCCGGCCCCAAAGGCCCCAAAGTGACAATAATTTGGACAACCGGAGGGGATGGCTGTGGTGTGAGGATCACATGTGTTCACAGAGTGTTAATGCTTTGCTCCGGTGCTCTATTAAAAGGAGCACCTTAATTTCCAGTGATTCCCTAGAGGCCCCGCTGCCACGGGCTGGCTGGACAGAAGATGTTGTGCAAGTTCTCATTGCGAGCACGTATGACTATATTTGGAGCACATGCCTAGGATTGTTTAGTACTTGCATGCTTGTTATTATTTATCTGCAATGCCCTAGATCTTGAAGTTACATGTTTAGACTCGTCCATGCAACGCCCGTCCATCCATCCCTATGCCTACCGCACTCGAATCCCACTGTTACTATTACTATTACTCCTGTTTCACTGTTGATGTTGTTGTTGCTGTTGCTTTGATGTTGCTACGAATAAACTTCTGTGAGCAAGAACTATTTCCAGGTGTAGCTGAATTGACAACTCAGTTGTTAAGGCTTGCAAGTATTCTTTGGCTCCCCTTGTGTCGAATCAAAAAATTGGGTAATACTACCCGCGAAGACTGTTGCGATCCCCTATACTTGTGGGTCATCAAGACTATTTTCTGGCGCCGTTGCCGGGGAGCATAGCTTTATTTGTAAGTTCACTTGGATCTATTATTGTTCACTGCTACTCCTTTTATCATGGTGAAGTCTCGTGATGGAAAGTTCCCTATTTTACCATCCACTACAAGAAGAGGTACTGTACTAAACACCTCTGCTGCTCTTGATTCACTATCTGTTATAAGTAAGTTTGTCACACCACCACCACATACACATGCTACACACACTACTACTACTGTTGAGTCTGAAACTGCTTTTGATGCTCACGATGTTACTTCTACTGTGCTTGATGCGAGTGGTTCATTAGGTCCTTTTCTAGACGCTACTATGGCTGGTCTAGGAAATACCAAAACTCCTAGTGAAGACACTGTTACACCTGTTAGCTCACCTGATTCTAGTGAGAGTTATGATATTAATGATGGTTACATTGAGTTAACTGATGATTTTGTTGAAGAATGCCGAAACACACATGGTACTATTGTTGTTAAGAGTCTCCTTGCTAGACGTACTATTATGCCTAAGTTGTCCTCTGATCCTAAGTTTGCCACTTCTCCCATAGATATTAAAGATGAAGACTATGATTTCTCTCTTGATTTATCTTATTTAGATATTGTTGAGAAAGAACCTTTTTGTGGGACTGAAAATGAGAGTGTTGTGGCTCATATGAATGAGCTTTCTACTATGAGTGCTTTGTTCTCTGATGATTTTAAGATGTGCAAGTACTTTGTTACTAAGATCTTCCCTTTTTCACTAAAAGGAGAAGCTAGGGCTTGGTTTAATAGATTACCTCCTGGTTCCATTGATAGCCCTGATTGCTTGATTGCTTCTTTCTTCCAGAAATATTTTCCTCCTAGTGCTAAACATGATGCTTTGCAGAGACTTTTTTATTTTAAACAGGGAGAAGAAGAGAAATTGCCTGAGTCATGTACAAGGTTCTGTGCCTTGATAAATGCACATCCTGGATGTCCATTACCTAAGAATGAACTTCTTGATATTTATTATAATGGACTAACTGATGATTCTAGGACCTACCTAGATAGCTTTGCTGATTGTGTTTTTTGGAAAAGGACTCCTATATATGCTGAAGAATTAATGACTAAAATAAGAAAGAATTATGATGATTGGACTTTTACTGAGCTAAATACACCTGAGCCTATTACTCCTAAACCAGTTGTTTTGGAACCAATTCTAGCACCAACAACAAAGAAGAGGGGAGTTATTGCATTAAATGATGAAGTGATGAAGGAAGCTAAGAAGTGTCTAAAGGAGAAAGGTATCAGAGCTGAAGATGTGAAGAATCTACCTCCTATAGAAGAATTATGTAAGCCAATTCCCCACTCATCTACTATTGAGGTACACTCTCTCCAACACTTTGATGAAGGTGATATTCCTTATGGTAAGCCTCCTGATCAATGTTTACAGGAACTTGACACTTTTATTGTTAAGCAAGGGTATTTTAATAAACAAGTTCAGAATCATTTAGTGGAAAACTCTATAGCTATCCATGAGTTGAAAGATATTGTGGAAAGAACTTCCAATGATATTAAAATGCTTTGTAAACACTTTCAAATGGTTCAGACTCAACTTGATCAACTTGCTAAGGTACAAAAGGATATGCTAGTTAATGCCTCAGGAGATAAACATGCTTATGGAATTAGAACTAGGAGTGGTATAGCTACTCAAGATCCTTTATATCCTGAAGGACACCCTAAAAGAATAGAGCAGGATTCCCAACAAGGTGAAGATAGTGGTAGTCCTCGTAAGAGGAAGAAAAAGAAACATAAGATAGTTGAGGAACCACTTGAACCTACTATAGATCCTAATAGTATATCTGTCTCTGATGCTGAAACTAAGAGTGGTAATGATAAAAATGAGTTTCCTGATAAGAAGGAAGGTGAGGAAGAACCTGAGAAGCACACTAAGAACACTAGGTACACAAAGGAAGATTTTATTGCTAATAAACATGGTAAAGAGAGAGAACCTTGGGTGCAGAAACCTATGCCTTTTCCAGGTAAGAAACACAAGTCAAAGGAGGAGGAACACTACAACAAGTTTTGTGAGTGGATGAAACCTTTATTCTTGCAAATTCCTTTGACTGATGCTATTAAGTTGCCTCCTTATTCAAAGTATATGAAGGATATTGTCTCTAATAAAAGGAAGAATCCTAATGAGGAGATTTCTACTTTGCTTGCTAATTACTCCTTCAATGGTAAGGTTCCAAAGAAACTTGGTGATCTAGGTATACCAACTATTCCTTGCTCCATTAAGAATAATTATGTTAGAACTGCTTTATGTGACTTGGGAGCTGGAGTTATGCCATTTTCTCTCTATAAGAGACTCCGGCTAGAAAAGTTGATAGCAACTGATATATCTTTGCAAATGGCTGATAAATCAACTAAAATTCCTGTTGGTATATGTGAGGATGTTCCTGTTCAAGTTTCTCATAATTGCATGGTTTTAACTGATTTTGTTGTGCTTGAAATGCCTGAAGATGATAATATGTCTATTATTCTTGGGAGACGTTTTCTTAATACTGCAGGTGCTGTCATCAATTGTAATCAAGGAAAAGTAACATTCAATATTAATGACAAAGAGCACACTGTCTATTTCCCCAACAAGGTTGTTAAGAGCTATAGCCTGAATTCCATTGAGAATATTGAGAGCATCAAGGTTGGAGAAATATATTGTCCCATTCCACAAGAAAATTTTGAAACTATTATGATTGGGACCATCGATATCAAGTATGAGGTAACATAATCACCTTGTGGAATGCAAAGTTTTGCTTCATATTAGATTGTTTTGGTAACAAGACTTGATCAACCTTGTTAACAAAAGGATTTTAATGAACAAAATAATGTTTCCACTGTGGTTGTACTTGCTTTCTTTTACTTTTCTCCTTCCTAGTCTTTGCTAGCTTTGGTTTTGCCAGTTGTTTGCTTGTTATTTTGTCTTAGAGCTCATGTAGTTTGGCTTTTGGTTTTCTTTTGCTTCTTCTGAAAAAACTGTTTCTGCGAGAAAATCAATTTTCATACCCTGTAAATTGGCCAAAATAAAGTTTCCCGAAAAATCCCAGAAAATTCAAAATAATTTTTTCCTCAAAATAAGGGGCAGAGAGGCACCTGAAGTGACCCAGGGGGCCACCCTAGGCCACCACACCTATGGTAGGTGCGACCTACTAGGTGGCGGTGCTTGGGGGGTCTGGCCCACCTGGGCCCCTCTAGGCTGTCTCCTCAAAGCCATCTTCTTTCTCTCTCTCGAAAAACACCAGAAAACTTGCTCAAGCTCGAGTTCTTGCTGTTCTTGCTCGCGATTTTCGATCTCCTTGTTCAGCCCATCTCAAGTGCTGATTTTTGGAGGGATTATTCCTTGGTATGTGCCTCCTCCACTTGTCCAATTATATTTGTGATTGGTAGATTGTATCTTGAGTATTTTTCTGCTATAGGTGACAGGTTGTTTGAGCTTTCATGCTTGTTCTATGCTTAGAAACTTTATTTTGATGCATGTGTATTCCTCTAGCAAGTTCCTATGGTAGTTGTTCATCGTTTATCAACTTAGAAATTACTTGGTTTGATGGTTGTCTAAAAATTTCAGCAAGGAAGATGAGTGCTTATCCACTGAATCAATATGACTTGATGGTGCATGAGCCAATGAAGGTTCATCGTGAGGAGGCAGTTCTTCCTTCCATATATCCATGCCATGAATTTATGAGAGCTACGGGGATCCTCCAAGATTTCCAAACTATGGTTACATATGCAGGGTTGGAACACTTTGTTGAAGGTGAACCATTCCAATATGTTAAGATAACCATGGCTTTTGTGCAGGACTTCCGGTTCACTTGGTCTACTTATAATCCCATGGTCCATTACAAAATATATAATATACCTGTCGACCTGCCTTTTACTGATTTATGTGCAGCAATTAGAGTAGCTCAGTGGGGATCTTGTGAGAATATCAAGGAAAGGCCCAAGTCACTTATGGATTTGTATGCTGAGGTTTGCCAAGGTTTCGACTTCTCAAAGTAAAGTGGTATAATTCGGAACATTCAGCTCCCAGCTATTAGATACTTTGCCTATTTCAGTACCAAGTGTGTTCTTGCTAGGAAGATTGCTAGAAAGTTGTCTTCTTTTGATCTAGCTTTTATCGCAGCTACTCTGAATAGGAATAGATCTTATAGCCTGGGTGCACTGATAGCTCAGCGTCTCACCACCAACCGCGAGAAGGGTGGAATTTGTGGAGGTCTTATTGCTTCTAGGTTGCTAGCTCTCCATGGTTTAGAGCCTCATTATTCAGATTTTCAGTTCCCCATAGAGAGGCTTGATATTGAATCCATGATTCAGCATGGTTTTGTTTCCTTGGGGGCTAATGTAAGAAGTTTACTGTATGAATTATCTTTCGCCCAGCAAGGTCGGAGAAAGGGTAGGACTGAGAAAATAGTTTATTTGCATGCACCTGCTTTTCTTAATTTTGATAACAGGCAAGGATGGTCGCTTACGAAGGAGGAGGTTGACACATTTGTTGGGGGAACTCTCCCAGCAAGAGGAGTTGAAGTGGATGCCTAAAACTATTAGGTTCAGCCCTCCAACTTGGGATAGTCTTCGTACCAGCAGCCCTCATTTTATTGGGGCGTGTCTTCTTCTTCATCGCAGGCACCTGACTATGATCATTCCTATGATGACCCACCAGCTTGGGGGTACTATCCGCGCTATTGAGCCCCACTTAGGCCAAAAGCCTAATCTTGGGGGGAGGTACACCGACATCACACTCATCTATATATCATGTTCGGTCGGTTCTTTGTATATCCATTGTTTTCGCTTTGTTTTTGGTTTTTGTTGATTCTTTCTAAAAACCCAAAAATACCAAAAATATTTTTGTTGTTTCTTTTGGTTTGTTTCTTTGCTTTGGTTTGCCTTAAACGAAAAATCCAAAAAGATTTTGCTTTGTTTGGTTTGCATTGTTTTTGTTTGGTTTTTCTTTGTTTGCTTGTTTCTAAAAATTCGAAAACACCAAAAATATTTGTTGTTCTTCTTTGGTTTTATGAGTTCTTTGCAGGGTTCAGCCATCCTCAGTGGATTTTGGTTTCATGTTATTATTCAAGTCACACAAGTGAAGAGCAATGATGAAGATTAAGACAACTTGAGGTGTGGTAAGAGGCTAGTAATGAACTCTATTTGTTTTATTTTTGTACATATACTCATCATTGTGAGCATGCTTAGCCTGTTTGTGTAAGGTGTATGTCATTATGGATGCTTAGTAGTTCTTGCTTGTCTATGATTAGCTCCAGCTTGCTAATAGTTTGTAGCTTGTCATATGAATATTTGCTTGCATTGTTTTATTCATACTTTGGTATGACATTGTGGTATCCTCCTCTGACTATTCATATAAATCGACTTGGCACATGCTCACGCATGCATATGACTAATAAATAGTCAGTAAGCCTCGATGATTTATTTTACCTCAGAGTTCTTGTATCACCTTCATGACATAATTAGTCCTATTTTGTTGCAAGCATGATTATGACAGCTATTGCTCTCTCTTTTGTCGCTCCCTCTCTATTGCTAACCCTCACATGCACTCAGTATGTGCTCTACCTGTGCTTCCAACTCCCCACCAGCTGTGTCCACCATACCTACCTATTAGCATCATTTGCTACTTCAGCGCATATTATTTATGCCGTGTTTTCTTCCAAAATAAAATGTTTGTCTGTTTTTAGAAAGTTAGTTAGTAAAGCTCTCACGAACTTGATGGCACACTTTAAACTTTGCTCTTAATAATTCTGAACCATTGTGACTACTCCATGAAAGTTATATGCTTGCTAATTATATGTTGGGAGTCAGCAGAACCGTGTTGTCACGGGGAACGCTTTCAACACCTTTTGGATATCTCATCCTGTTGATTCCTTGCTCTTTTGTTTACGGATGTCGACGATGTGAAATAAAAGGGGAGGTTGTGAGTTCATGGAGTTTATACATTGTGTTAGAGAAACGTCTGGGCCGCTAGCCTAAGCCATGCCTAATAATGTTTGAAACTTGAAGCATCCCCATAATGAGCATCTATGAAGCATCCTCAACAAAAATCTATGCATATGGTAAATAAAAAGATTGCTGAGATGCTCATTGTCTACTTGCCTTGTCATTTTGGTTATGGGAAAGCTCCTGTACCATGTGCAAGTGGTACCCCGTTGGCGGTTCTCGATGATATGCATGTATTTACAATGACAAGAACTTTTAGGTGACCAAAGTTGAGTAGCATGCGGAGCGACCCTTGTACTCAAGGGACTTGGGATTTCCAGTTTATGATCTATCAAGCATATGATTCAGAATGGACCTCACTTTCACCTTAACCACATGAAGATGCCTATGATAGGGGCAATGAGAGCTCAAAGCTAATGAGTACCTTCCTTTCAGCACTGGGAAGCTTTTCAAACCTTTCAAAACCGTTTTCACAACTTTGGTGAGTCACCACTTATTCTATGAGCACCTTCTTGAGAGCATATTGTCATTCTTGTGTTTGTTCCAAAACTTGATTAATTATGTCATGACTTTGATGCTTGTATCTCTCATATCTTTACTTCTAGTCTTCATGTGAACTTCAGAGGTGCCTCGGCATTTATATTGTGCTCTTCAAACAAAGGCAAGCGAGATACCACTCTATCATACCTTACTATGAGCATTGTAATGTTGCTTATGTTTATGTTTCATGCTACTTATTATTATTGAGTTGGTTTCTCTTCATAGTTTGCAATGACTATTGAGTAGACTTAGTTGCATACTCCTTATTATGAATTGTCTAAGCATCTACTCCTGTGTTGAGAATATTTACATCATATGAAGCAAAGTGTTCGTGAAAGTTCTTTTATCGCACTCAGTTTTCAACTGAATTGCTTGAGGACAAGCAATAAGCTAAGCTTGGGGGGGTTGATACGTCCAAAACGAATCTACTTTCTCAAACACTTTGCTATTGTTTCTCCTCTAAACTTGTGTGATTTGGATACAACTAACACGTACTGACGCTGTTTTCAGCAGAATTACCTTGGTGTCTTGTTTTTGTGCAGAAAATGAACTATCAGGAAAAATCCCAGAAAAAATGCCAAAAACTATTTCTCACCAGAAGATCCATGGAGCCAGAAGGGGAGACAGAGGGGGGCCTAGGGGGCTCATACCCACCCCAGGCACGGGCCCACCACTGGCCGTGCCTGGCAGGGGTTTGGCCGCCCCAGGCAGCCCCTCGGCCTCCCTCTGCACCTATAAGTTACCCTTCGACCTAAAAACCGAGGGGGGTTCGATAGTTTTCCAGAAAGAGTTCCGCTCCGCCGCCGCCACCAGAATCCAAGATTCGGATCCAGAAACTCCGTTCTGGCATCCTGCCAGGATGGGGAATTTGGAGAGGTTCATCGCCATCGTCATCACCAACACATCTCCATCAACCACCGATGTTTCCCTCATCCATGAGTGAGTAATCCCCCGTAGTAGTCTTGGGGATGGTAGGGATTGGATGAGTTCTATCATGTAATCCGATAAGATCTGTTAGGGGCATAGTGCCTAGTATCTCTATTAGTGCTATTTGACTTTGTTGCAACTTGTTGTGCTTAATGCTTGTCACTAGGGCCCGAGTGCCATGATCTCAGATCTGAACTTATTGTTAAAACATTATGATAGTATTGTTTGTGATCTTATCTGCAAGTTGTGTACACATATCATTGTCCGGATCCAAAGGCCCCAAAGTGACAATAATTGGGACAACCGGAGGGGATGGCTGTGGTGTGAGGATCACATGTGTTCATGGAGTGTTAATGCTTTGCTCCAGTGCTCTATTAAAAGGAGCACCTTAATTGCCAGTAGTTCCCTAGAGGCCCCGCTGCCACGGGCTGGCTAGACAGAAGATGTTGTGCAAGTTCTCATTGCGAGCACGTACGACTATATTTGGAGCACATGCCTAGGATTGTTTAGTACTTCGATGCTTGTTATTATTTATATGCAATGCCCTAGTTCTTTGAAGTTACATTTTAGACTCGTCCATGCAATGCCTGTCCATCCATCCCTATGCATACCGCACTCAAATCCTACTGTTACTGTTACTGTTACTATTGCTACTGTCCACTGTTCCTGTTGCTGCCGCTGTTGCTTTGCTATTGCTACTACCAAACTGTTGCTACTGATAAACTTCTGTGAGCAAGAACTATTTCCAGGTGCAGCTAAACTGACAACTCAGTTGTTAAGGCTTGCAAGTATTCTTTGGCTCCCCTTGTGTCGAATCAATAAATTGGGTAATACTACCCGCGAAGACTGTTGCGATCCCCTACACTTGTGGGTCATCAAGACTATTTTGTGGCGCCGTTGTCGAGAAGCATAGCTTTATTTGTAAGTTCACTTGGATCTATTATTGTTCACTGCTACTCCTTTCATCATGGGGAAGTCTCGTGATGGAAAGTTCCCTATTTTACCATCCACTACAAGAAGAGGTACAGTCCTAAACACCTTTGCTGCTCTTGATTCACCGTCTGTTATAAGTAATGTTGTGACACCACCACCACATGCTCATGCTACACGCACTGCTACTACTGCTGAATCTAAAACTTCTTTTGATACTCATGATGTTACTTCTACTGTGCTTGATGCGAGTTTTTCATTAGGTCCTTTTCTAGATGCTACTATGGCTAGCCTAGGAAATACCGAAACTCCTAGTGAATACACCTGTTAGCTCACCTGAGTCTAGTGAGAGTTATGATATTAATGATGGTTACATAGAGCTCACTCATGAATTTTTTGAAGAGTGCCGAAACACACATGGTGCTAGTGCTATTAATAGTCTCCCGAAAATCCCGAAAAATAGGCCAAAATTATATTTCAATAGAAGATCCACGGAGCCAGAATACGAGACGGAGAGGAGGCCTGGGGGGGACCACACCCACCCCAGGCGCGGGGCCACCACTAGCCGCGCCTGGAGGGGGTGCAGCCACCCCAGGCACCCCCTCGGCCTCCCTCTGCGCCTATCAGTTGCCTTTCGACCTAAAAACCAAGGGGGTTCGATAGTTTTCCAGAAAGAGTTCCACTCCGCCGCCACCACCAGAAACCAAGATTCGGATCCAGAAACTCCATTCTGGCACCCTGTCAGGACGGGGAATTTGGAGAGAATCATTGCCATCGTCATCACCGACGCATCTCCATCAACCACCGATGTTTCCCTCATACATGAGTGAGTAATCCCCTGCTGTAGGCTTGGGGATGGTAGGGATTGGATGAGTTCTATCATGTAATCGAATAAGATCTGTTAGGGCATAGTGTCTAGTATCTCTATTAGTGCTATTTGACTTTGTTGCAACTTGTTGTGCTTAATGCTTGTCACTAGGGCCCGAGTGCCATGATCTCAGATATGAACTTATTATTAAATCATTATGATAGTATTGTTTGTGATCTTATCTGCAAGTTGTGTACACATATCATTGTCCGGATCCAAAGGCCCCAAAGTGACAATAATTGGGACAACCGAAGAGGATGGATGTGGTGTGAGGATCACATGTGTTCACGGAGTGTTAATGCTTTTCTCTGGTGCTCTATTAAAAGAAGCACCTTAATTGCCAGTAGTTCCCTAGAGGCCCCGCTGCCACGGGCTGGCTGGACAGAAGATGTTGTGCAAGTTCTCATTGCGAGCACATATGACTATATTTGGAGCACATGCCTAGGATTGTTTAGTACTTGGATGGTTGTTATTATTTATCTGCAATGCCCTATATCTTGAATTTACATGTTTAGACTCGTCCACGCAACGCCCGTCCATCCATCCCTATGCCTACCGCACTCGAATCCCACTGTTACCGTTATTGTTACTATTGCTCCAATTTCATTGTTGTTGTTGATGTTGCTTTGCTATTGCTACTGATAAACTTCTATGAGCATGAACTATTTCTAGGTGCAGCTGAACTGACAACTCATTTGTTAAGGCTTGCAAGTATTCTTTGGCTCCCCTTGTGTCGAATCAATAAATTGGGTAATACTACCCACGAAGACTGTTGCGATCCCCTATACTTGTGGGTCACTAGTATTTGACAACAAAATCACAAAGACAAATCCCCAAATTCCACCAGAGCATTTCCCTTGTTTCCAAAACCAAATTATCAAAACCTAACGAAGTAAATACTATCGTGTTTCCTTGATTGTTTTATTGTGTCCTTGTTTACTTGCATGTGTGATCCCAGACGACGATAGTTGCTATTGTGTTGATGATGAGAAGAAGGGATCATCGTATTATAATGGGTATTATGGTACTCCAAGAAGAAGACCAGTGACATATATGCCATATTTCTAATCACAGGCAATCCACCTTCTTGCTCATAAACCATTGCCCTAATATTTTACTTATGCATGTTTATCCACTTGTTTATGAAAAATGCATTGTTTTATTATTATGATTTATATGTGGGAAGGTTTAGCTCCTTCCAAACCACTACCACCTTAGTACCACTATGTACAATCCCCTTTTATGATACCTATTTTTCCCTCGTATAGTAAGTGGTGAGTGACACCACCCACCCTTGGAAACCCTGTTTTAGCCAAAAGTAAAAAATATAGGATGGGAAGACCTCGGAAAATGTTTACAAAATGTTGTATGATAAAACCTTGTTAAGGTTTGACCTACCAATGAAGTTTGAAAAAGAAACATGTTTTTTTTACAAAATGATTCTAGAGTAGATGAGGAGAAAATGTTTACGAAAATGCACCTGTTTCTCTACAGTTTTGCTAGAACAATTAACTCGTGCAACCACATTACCCTGAAATAGGGCGGGGCTTGACTCGATGTTTGTCTACCCTAGTATGGGATTCTGCACACGTACTGTAAGGTATCATCTCCCTAGAATGTCGGGATTCCCTTACAAAAAGGGGCATCTGTATTTACAAGGCCCTAGGGGAAGTAGATCCGCCCATGCGAGTGGCCGGGCGATACTATGAGCCTCTCATTGAAAGTGCACCACTCGTGAAGTAGTCGGTAGCGCTTCAGTTGGTCCATGGATCCCTATGTCCCGGTGTTGAGAGGAACAACTCATAGGGTAGGGCCTATACCAGAGTGGGCATCCTGACTGTTTTGACTGGGTACTCAACCCACGATCGGTGTAGATCAGGGAAGGGTATCCGGATGGTGTGGGTAAAGTGTACAACCTCTGTAGATTGTAAATCTATTCAAATAGCCGTGTATGTGGTCATGGACGGTTGGGAAGGTTGTTGTAGAGCGATGCTGGTTTTGTTTTCAAAAAGGACTTCGAAAAAGAAAGTGTTTAAAAACATGGTTGTCTGAAGGACGCTAGTGAAGGTAATATGATCGTAAAGTATCACAGACGATGAAGAACCCGGTCTAGTGAGGACCGTGGAGAGGTATTAGGGTGACCCAATCCTAGTGTTTTCCAAAAACTTTTCAAACAACTTTCAAAATGTTTTACAAAAGTTTTCAACAAAACTTGTAGATGCGATATCTATAAGAGAAACTTTATTAGAAAAGAACCTCCTTTGGAGCCATCCTACTATGATAGCCATATTGCATATCTTCTGTTGTTTTTCCTAAGGTGGTTTGCGAGTACCTTCAATATACTCACTAACATGTCCCTGGCTATTAACTTGGTCAGATATCGAGAAGATGGCGACGTTGACAACTATGCGAGATAGGACGTTCTCCTAGTCAGCTGCCTATAGGTTAAGGCATGGCTCAACATCGATGCTTGATTAAATATTCACCGATGATGCTTGATGTATCCCTAATGGAAATAAGGTCTGGCTTGTATCCGCTTAGTAATGGATGTTTACTTGATACTTGACAACTATTCTCACGTCTCACTGATCATGGGAACGTAAATTGCATGCATAATGGGGAATGCTCGGACTCTAAATCTGGGATCCCACACTGATGATGAAGATGATGAAGGAGGAGAGGAGGATGAAGATGAGTAAGGAGATGATCAGTCTGTGTTTAGGACAGAAGTACATGCCCCTAATGGTGATATCAAGGGATTCCGGGCTATTTATGGTATGTGTGTTTTTCTATAAAATGTATTTATTGTCGTCTATATTAATTATCTAGAGTTACTATTAATGGCAATTGAATTTTACAGTATTTAGGATGCCATTTATGGATCCCTATATTAGAGGTGTTTTCCACAGGAGTGTTTTCACATATATGCATCTAATTACCATGCAAGACATGTATGCCATTACTTTTGAGAGGATGAAGGATGTAAGCAGGATATGTTGGCTTCATGATGAGGATGATTTTTTCCATCTCTCTGACATGCAATACTATGTTACAAGTCTTAGTGCACTTAATGTATCTTACAACACCTTTGTGAGTTATTCTACCTAAGGACATGGTTTGAATTTTATTTGTGTTTTTACTAATGTGTTTTAATTGTTTTATCATTTTAGGTCATGCCATCAAGCTTTGCACTTGGTTACAACATCCCAAAGAATGGCACGGTTTTGTTCCATGGTTATGGCATGGATAGCCAATACACTATTGTTCGTCGCAACTTGAACCAGATAGTGCTATCCAATGGTTGGAACCTCTTCTACAACATGAACCAACTTGAAGGTGGTTCACTAGTTTTTGTGAGGTGGAAATAAGGGAACAATGGATTGGATTGTTCGTGACGATAATTCGGTGAACCCTCTAAGTAGACTGCATCCTTCTTTTTGTCTAGCTAGATCTAACATAGGATAATGTTGAATGTTGTGAAGAAATATGTTTGAAGTATTCAAGATATTGTGAACAACTATGTTTTTAATATATTCACCTCCTGTGCCTTTTGGTTCTGAATAATTCACAAGTTTTAGGATTATCAAAATCTGGAGTGTCCGAATATATCCGGAGTTCCGAATATTCACTCAAGGAGACTTCCTTCAAGGAGTACATGAAAAAGTTTAAATTGGTGTAAAATTCATATTTAAGTAACCAAATGATATCATATCCTGATTAAAAAAATTAATTAATCAATTTCTAAACACTTGAACCTTATTGCTCTGTAACAAGTGCATGAACACTAAAACTTGCCATACCTTTCAAGACAAGATCCAAGGTTTGTACTACATATATTTTTTTCAGTGCATGAACCTAATTTAGTCTTAGGACTCAATTTAACAGTAGAAAGAATTTATCCACCTTCCTTTGCCTTTTGGTTCTCAATAATTCTCAAATTTTAGGAATACTAAAATCCGGAGTGTCCAAATATATGCGTAGTGTCCTAATATATTGTTACAGTAGAGATGGTTATTTTTATCTGAAAGAAATCCCCCCTTCCATTTAATATCGAGAAATCCCCCACATGTCGGCTTCCTCTCTTCCAGATCCAGCTCCCTCTCCCTCTGCCCTGAAGTCTAGAAAGAGGCCGCCGCCACGCATCAATGTCGACTGCATCGACGATGCCCGCATTGACGACACCGACCCCCCTCCCCCGCGATGGCGAATGCCGCCCAACTGTAGATCTAGAGATAATTATTGTTGTTAGAAATTGTGACTAGAGATTAGATAATTTTTGTTAGAAATTGTGATTAGAGATTAGAATTAGCGGAGAATATGTATCTGGAGATTTAGTCTGTAGTTATATTAACTAATCACCTATGGTTTTATATACTATATAGGATATATGGAAACATGCCATCTTTGCAAGACTCACTGCAAGGAAAGAATCTTGTCAACTGGCACACTGTTTAGTGTTCATCTTGTATCTAGTTATTTTGAGAAATCAGTTGTATTTTCTTAAAACTCGTACTATTTAAATTTATCTCATACCTGGTCAACATATTAAAATCATTAATTTAATCATTAATTTAATGTATGCTTTTGGTGCACGGATTGTCCCATGCAATGCAAGGGCACATTTCAATGAACTCATAGGAGATATGGTGCGATTCCGAGCTTGTGGGCGTACATACACAGTTCAAGTGCAAAAAGGGCCATCTAGGACTCGTTTGGGAGGTGTAGGGTGGCGTTGGTTCATTGCTGATAATCATCTCAAAAATATGGTCAGTTGGTGTTCTTTTCCTTGCTAGGATACAGACCGAGGATAACTATCATCTGTCTAAACTAATGTTGGCAAAGAAGAAGAAGAATATGATAAAGAAGAGGAAGAAGATGACGAACCGCCTATAGACTAGTTATATCCAATTATCTCCCAGAGATGCAAACTTACCGATGGTGAGAATAATCACCTCCAACGAATTATCCCTCCAAGTAATTCCTTCATTGGGGTGCCTTTTGTCACCCGCTTGACGAGACGAATGTCGAGAGGCGCCTTATAGTACATATATCATGTCACCGTAAAGCTATATATATCGATCTATTATATTACTTAAGATAATGGTCGCGTGTAATATCAAGTCATCTTACCTTTGCATCATAGAAACTATATAAGGACATGCTTTATCATCTTGATATACCTCAAGATGGCTTGGTTAGATTACGCGTTGGAGCACAAGGTGGCATCAGCACCATCGAGTACAAGACGGATTTTGACGGCCGTATATCCCTCACCGATGATGGGCGGAAGAACTTCCTCCAAACCGAGCATCTCCAGATTGGATAAGCCATACTCATCACTACGAGGTTGACCACGTGCAGAGACCTGCATATGATGTTCGTCATTGACATCATCAATAATTTGGCATCCCCATTAGACTCAGACTCGTAGGAGTGATACTCGAATGAGTACGCCGTGTGACCCTAATAATATTGTTTGCTAGATTGTCTGAACCAACTTTGGCTACAGCTATCTTGTTTTATCTCTATGTTTTGGACAAAATTCATGTTAGCTGTTTAATATTGTATGATAAGTGCTCTAGGCCACTGATCTCATCTTCCAAATATTTCGATCTATAATGGGCCTCTTCTCACCCTTACTTCCTTTGTGTAAATATAACCTATAATTCAAACAAACAAAATTTCCTAGGAAATAAAATTTGAATTAGTACTTTTAAAAATTCTAGACGATTATAATTTGTAGCCGCCTGAGGGAAGTGGTTGGGGGAAAAATATGAAATTCGAGTAACGGAATTGTTAGAGAATTTTTCCATTCGCAGTCGTCTGAGGTTAGTACTTGGCAGCAAAGATCTAAAAATATTTGGACAAATACTTTCGATCTGTGACACATTTTTCATTCCCCGCCCGCTGAGGTTAGTACTTGACCCCCATTGTCCACCGCCGCTGTTGCCGCACCCATCCACCACCGCCGCCTCTGGTCCCCTCCCTCTCCTCCCCACCGCCTCCAGTCCCCTGCGGTACGGATGCTCCCCATCGCCTATGAGGACCCCTTTGTTGCCCAGGTAGGTATGTGTGAAAACCAAACCCCTAAAACCCTAATGTAGAGCTTTGATTGAGGCATTTTGGCATGTAATTTTCCATTTTGCTTCTTGAATTTAGGTTTCAGGGTTTCCGAACTACAGAGACCAGACGGCGGTGTCAGGAGAGCCTCCCCTAGCCGACCTCTATCTGGCCCACCTATTTTCCCCTTATATACATCTCAAAATATGCAATTCTTTATTAATTCATCATTGTTCGTTGCCCTTCTAACAATATAGATTTTATTGTCACTTTATTAGTCTGCTTGTATCTTGTTTATTCGATGAATTTCAAACTCCTTGACTATCTATGCATTTTTATTAATGTACGATAACAAGAAATGTATTTCTGTTTTCGGTCTAATTAATTCTTATATTTAATTGTATTAATATGCTCAATGTCTATATCTATTTAATAGATGGGAACCTATAGTGATGATGTCATAATGCTCTATAGAGATGATAGTGTTGCCATTAGCTCTGGCAGTTTTGAATTCCAGTCATCAGAAGAGCCCACTAAGAGGCTTGAGTTTAGAGGTATCAAATAACACCAGTCATATGTTTTTTATGTGTTTAGACAGTACATATGAATATTCCACCGTATTAAAATTTGTATGTGTTGTCACTGATTTTGATAAGTATAGCCTTTTTAAAAAATGACATGTATCTAAAAGAAGTTCATGTAGACTTCCTATTAGACTAGTGTGAACCCGAATTTCCACCAAAAACAAGTACTATGTCTACAAGTTGCCCTATTCATCTGCCATAAAAATAAGTGCAAACTAGTAAGACGATATATTCTTGAACATGTGATCAACAAGCTACCCTATGGTATTTAAATACCACTATTTAAAAAATATGCTGAATCAACGATTAATAGACCAATTAGTCTCTACCCGGGACATGACCTTGTCGATTAACACCAATCGGTTATATTAATTGTTTAATCCGACTAATAGCTCTGACATTCCGATTACTAGCCATGTTCCTGATTAACTACTACACTCAGTTATAAAAGTTGCAAAAAATTTAAACACATATCGCTCGTCCAGCGGCTATCTAACCCCAATGAAATAGGTTTTGTGAAGCACCTACCGAAAAAGGGCACATGGCGCCAGCCGGTGAATCCTGAGTCGCTCGTGACCTTGAAGATTAGGTTAGGAAGAAGAAGCGCACCTAATTTAATTGGATTTTGGGCTCTACATAGGGTTGGGCATATAGAGGCACATATACTATTTATATACACGATTTTAAGTGTTAATTAGTGTAGGTTACACCGATTAGTATTTGGCAGATTAAATCAGTTAATCGTTTGAATTCCGATTAGTATCTACCCCCAAGCCGACCAAATAGTTAACTATTAATGATTTCCTTACCATTGTTAAATATTTTCATCCATCACAAGCATGATAATTCTTCAACTATTTGTACTTGCGCAGACATTTCGAGCTAAGTTCACAAGAAAATATCTAAAGAATCGTCTTGATGAACCAATTAATGTCCATGTTTGGCAAATGAACAGCAAGAAGCCAAAGATGGTTATGATGAAGATGGGAGATGGGTCAAATACAATCTTGACGATTGGATGAGAGAAGATTGTGATAAGCTTCAACTTAAAGCGGGATAGAATTTTCCTTTTTGCTTTGATGAAAAAGATAATGAAGAGGTATATATTTTGGTTCAGCAACTTCCACCGAGCGGCCCATTATAAATGCAATGCTGGTTGTTAAATTATGTGTATTTGATGTATGGACTCCACTTTGTTTGTACTAGCATAAAGTAATGCCTAAATGTTTATGGAATTACCCAACTATCTAGCTAATGTTAATTGTTAATACAATGGTCTTCTTTTGACTGGCTGCTAAGTACTTGAGTTAATCTGTCTATCTGGCTGCCGAATCATGATTATGTGTCATGTTAGCTATGATTGAGTTTGAATTAGAATGCTATGTAATATTTGAAAGAATTTATACACAATGGAGACAGTCACTTTAACCAGCCGCTTTGAGGCGTCCTAGTTCCGAAGACGATCTTTATTTGAATCCGACTCCGGGTGCCTGACCATTGGAGACGGTCGCTACTAGGGCCATCTAAGGGTGACTAGTTCTTCCAAGCGAACATGACTAATAGCCGTCTCCAGGTCGTACATCTTAGAGACATTTTCTTTTTGCACCGTCTGAGGTCATGTATCTTAGAGCCGCAAAGGAAAACCGGCTCAGGTGGTGCGTTCTTGGAGGCTATGCGCTTGAGTCGAAACGAGAAACCAGCTAAGGCCTATGGGAAATAACCGTCTCTAAGTAACACGTTTGTACTAGTGATTCATGTTACCATGTGATACTTTCCCTTTGCATAATGTTGATCATGTGGAATTATTTGAGTGCGATGATATTGCCATAGACATTCCATGCTACAAATCTTTATTTTATCCTACAATTATTGTGACAAACTTGATGAACAATTGATCTTTCCCTATGTTTGTCGGCAACCATACTCGTACATTTGAAATGCTTGATCATGCATGTTCTTCTTTTTCTCCCATTTTAGCTTGTAATAATGATCATATGGTTAATATTGAGATTGCCCCATAGCTTTATCAACTTGTGTAGATTTTGATACTTTCCATCATAAGCATGTGCCCACCTTTTGCTCTCTTAATCACCATGCCTCCTATAATATATTGCTTGATTCTAATTGTGATGTGCACAAGAGGAGATGCATCATGATGGATTATGTATTCATTTACCATACACATATGTTTTTTCTTTCATCTATGGTATGTGTAGGTACCCGTGTTCCTATGTCAACATCGATTGAGCATGAGTTGACAGAACGAGCTATTGAGAGCATCCCACAAGAAAAAGCGGGCATATATCCTTCCTTACAAGATGATGACGGGATATTGTTGAGGTCAACTCTTTTTCAAGCGGGGGGGGGGGGGGGGGGGATGATATAGCCCAACATACAGGAATCACCATTTTTCCTCATCACGCTACACTAATCATGCCTACAAAGGTGAATTCCTTACACATCTTGTCTTCCTTTGGACATCACGTGAATGTGGTTCTACTTGATCCAAGTGCCTATTGTATAACTAGTACCATGACCATGATGCCAAGAGGAGGAGAAAATAATGCCCGAGGACTCAAGGCTGACATCATAGAAGCATGTAAAAGAAGGCGGAAGAAAGGAATCAGGAGTTCTGGCGCCAGGATCGGTCCAGTCGGTTCCCCCGCCGAACAAACCGGTGCCAGCTTCGGCTAGCCGAACCCAATGCCAAACCATCCGCATATGGCCAAACCAACCGGCGCCACGCTGAAACCACTTACAAAAAACAGAACCAGCGCCCGCCGAACCATCCAGCCGATGCCGACCATTCTGGCCCTAGAACCGGTCCCAACGAACTTATGGCTAAAATCACCTTTCTACGCACAGAATCAGGTTTGATGCCCTGGAATATTCCTTCCACCTACCCTTTTGCCCTTAGTACTATAAATAGCCCCTTGTGGCTCAGATCTAGGTAGAGAAGATGATATGAATAGAGATGAGATTCTTGCCATGTGCCAAACCTTAGATGGATACCCCATCTCTAGATTGAATCTATGAGTTGTATCAAGACCCTCTTCTAGTTTTTAATCTCTCCCATGTATGGATTCTAGTAGCCTCTAGGTCTCTCCCATGAAGGATTGTACTTAGAGCTACTCTCTCCCTATGTTTGATTCTATCAAGAGCTAGCCAATCTCTCGCAATGGATTCTACCTTTGGTCTCTCCCTCTGTGATTCTATTGGGTTAGTGGTTCACGCCAACGAGATCAAATCGATTTGGGTGTGGTGTGCATTTGTATCTTCGATTCCCCTCGTGTGTGCATCGTGTTCTTCGCTCTCCTCCCCCAAATCCCTTGAACCTATGAATAACGGGCCACAAAGGTGGTTATAAGCCACATTAGGCCTCCTAGGCAGCTCAGGTATAGGATTGCAGAAGGTAGTCCAAGCTAGATCCAGGAAGGCTACATGTACCAAGTAATACAAAGGCGGATCCTTGGAGTACCCGACACGTAGAAGTATCTGAGTAGGTGTGGAACTCTGTAACTTGTCTAGCTAGGAATACTCCCTGTAGGTTCTTACGTCTTTATAAGTCGGACCCGCAGGAGCCTTTAGGGTACAAGACAACCATAGAGCAATCATTGTAACCTGGCTTATTACCGATATAGTGATTGACAGCAGGAGTAGGATCTCGTCACCGTCGTGAGATATAAACCTGGGTAACTCGTTTACACACCCTTCCGAAAGCTCACCATCTCTCACCCCGTCTCTCTAAACTCATCATTAGGACCCCCTATATGGCGTACAGATTGACAATACCACGAAATTAGCACCCACCATGGGGAAATAAGCGCCTAGAGCATGTACCCGGGAGGGATCCTCATTCACAGGCATCAGCGACACCATCGCCATCGTTCATGTCCTATATGTCAACATTATTTTGATCATCCCCAATGATGACCTCTAGACTTTCCAAGAGAGAACGTCACCTTCCATCACATCACCCCCTTCAGTGAGATCCACATATTCATAAGTGAAGTTTGCTCGGGATCCTTCATCTAGGAAGCCACCTTCAACCCAGGATCCACAGTGACCACCTTAGCGCTGGAGATGATTGTGGAAGAATGATCGGAGCAGGATCTCTCTCAATATTTTTTCGCTTTAGATCTAGAAAATATAAGGCCCATCCAAACCGCCCTAGGGAAAGATATAGCAGAAACGACACAGGACACACCAAGTCATGCCATGCAACAATTTTTGCAACTGCGGCGTCGGAGCCACACCCTGCCGAGACTCCTCATGGAAAGTACACCACATCGGGTCACTCGACAATAGGAACTACCACATGGGCACCTCCAAGAAAACCCACATGCTCTCCTAGCAGCCTCGTCTCGGGGGCTCAGGGGCTGGGTGCTAGGGGGGCATCATCGCCCCCATAACACCACTAACAATATTGCCTCTCAAAGCCCACCTCATGGATCACCTACGCATCACCAAAAAGGCCTTCACCCATTAATGACTACAAGTGCATAGATCGATTGTAGCTAGCTTCGAAATAAGAGTATCAAACCCACAGAGAGCTATTTGGTTAAGGTCTTTATGCCCTCGTCACTACCTATCAATACTTGTAAGCTGCCCTTGATTTCAATTAAACGGTGTTTGAAAGGTTTGTGGATTGAATGCAGAAAGTAAATGAACACAAGTAGAAGTGAACAAATAACAAAAGAGGTTGGAAAGGTGGTTGAACTCAATAGGGCTAAAACATTCTCATGGATGTAGGATACACCACTAGCACGTTATAATTAATCATAATTAGGATAACCTATTTCTTATATCATGATATGTGTGGAGAGAGTTCCATAATAATATATTCACTACAAGGCTCGTAGGAAGCCACTTTGTTGAGCCAAGAATGAGGTCATCTCTAAATAACCACCGCGATATCTGAGAGCAGTCACCCATATAGACCACTACAATTAAGGGTCTCCCCTTGGATATCGTAACTAGCTTAGTGAATCTCTCTGTGTTCCCCTTCGACATGCAGGTTGCTAGCCGCACTTCTAGTCACAATAGCTTCGAGCACGCTTCCAAACACGTCCAAAGGGTTTTGTCGTCTTATTTAGACCCGAAGGGAAATGATATGTGGTCGACTACACATACCATCTAAAGGGAGAGATCAAACACACATCATAGATCAATGGATCATAGACACAAGTAATAGATCATATTTATTTCATTTCATAATAATCCTAGGGTTTCTCCATCTCCCGAAGAACGAAGGAAACTACTCACACATGGAAGCAATCAACACCATCATCATAATCAAATGGATGGATAAAGGTACTGGAATGAATCTAGTGCAAACCACAATAGTATCTGGAATTACAACAAGATATAATGGATGGAAGATGTGGGTAGACATGGTGATGCAGCGGTTGATGATGAAAGGGATGATGCGTTGTCTTCCAATGATCCGTGGAGAAGCAAGGATTTTCTCCTCTCCAAGTTCCTCCTTCAGATCCCTTTCTGGTGTGGTTTTTCATGGCTGCAGGTTTCTGTGAATGTCGGATCTCAAATCCATCTTCGCGAGGTGGATGTATTTGACGAGGCAGTAACTATGCAATGTCATCTGCGCGGAAGGTATGGGCGGGCTCCGCCTGTACCATAGGTCGTTACATACCATGAAACCTTCTCAGCGCAAGAAATTCCTCTAGATGTGAAGATAAATCAATTAAATTACTTTTATCACTTAAAAATATCATATTACATTATAGTATGATAGTCTCGATTGATATATCAGTAATAGACTTAGTAAATTGGGATCATGTCGAAACATGGACAAAAGGTGCTCGCAAACGTGGTAAAATACTAAAAACCCTACTCTACCTATGCAAAAACAAGAGGTAAAAATGCTCCAATTTTGGACTCATCACCCACATCATGAGGCGCTTGTAATGAACATCTCCATGCAAGGAATTAAATAAATTCACCCCAGCGGCACCTCATGCATCCTTACATAGGTAAGTGACAAATGCATTGAGCGTATGCACTCTATTGGGATCTCTCATGTGCATCACACGAGCAGGGGTTGAGAATGATGCCCATGCTTGGGTCCACCCAGTCGCTTGGATCCCAAGTGACTGAGCTCTTTCCCGTGGGACTGATCACCCCGCACGAGGCCACCTCCCCAAATTCCTTGGTGCTTAATTTTCTCGTGCAACACATATATGAGAACCATAGAGAGTATACTCGTATCCCGTATTGCAAACACTGTTGGCATGACGACGCCCCTAAATCAGAATGCAGACGCAGACTTACGCCATAAGAAGATACCAGGGGGCCTCACAGGAGGTCCCTCCCGAGGCCCACAAGGTGTCCATGTAGGGGGCTTGCCTATGTTAGCAGACAGAGCAGAAGAAAGTCCCTAGGGAGTCACCATGGGGCACGCTCCGCGATACCTCATGGGGGAGTCTCGCTAAAATGCCATAAGGTATCCTCGCCTAAGTCTCGATAGAATTTATTACAGCAAGGCCGTCATGGGATGTGTGTCGCGAGGCCTCATGAGAGGTTATTGTCGAGACTCACAAGGTGTCCTCGCCTATGTCTCACAAGATACCTAATCAGCATAGCCTCACAAGAGGTAATGGATGAAGCCCGCAAGTTGTCCTCAACGGAGACATGCCTATGCTAGCCTGACAGAGCGGAAGCAAGTTCTCTAGGGGGCTGCCACACAGTATGCTCCACGAGGCCTCACAAGGGAGCTTCGCCGAGGCCCACAAGGTGCCCTCGCCCTAGTCTCCCTAGAGACCAAATCTAATGCCTAAGGCCCACAAGGTGCCCTCATCATAGGTGTAGCTCGCAGGAATCATTCCTCACCGATGCTAAATCTAATGCCTAAGGCCCACAAGGTGCTCTCATCATAGGCGCTGCTCGCAGTAATAATTCCTCGCCAACGTTAAACCTAAGCCTAAGGCCCACAAGGTGCCCTCATCATAGGTGCAGCTCGCAGGAATCATTCCTCGCCGAAGCTAAATCTAACCCTAAGGCCCACAAGATGCCCTCATCATAGGCGCAGCTCATAGGAATCATTTGCCGCCTACGCTAAATCTAATGCCTGTGGCCCACATGTGCCCTCATCATATGCAAAGGTCGCAGGAATCACTTCACGCTGATGCTAAAATTGATGCCTGGGGCCCACAAGGTGTTCTCACCATAGGCGCAGCTTGCGGGAATCATTCCTTGACGACAAGCATAAAGCAACTTTGCACCACTCCTATATTTCTCTTCTCTAATACTACATGTGGCAGAAGATTAGGAATAATAAGAAGGAGATGCCGGTCATAAGTGATACATGCAAGATCAATTTATTACAAACCCACCATGGGCGGAGCCTTAGCAGATGCAAATGTCCGATACAAGGATTACAAGACATTATGAAAACCCTCTGGTGCAGTAGGAGGAAGATGTTCATGCTTGCGGCGCCTCAGCCTCAGCATCCTTCCCTGATGCCCCGCCACACTCCCTATCGGAGGCCCCCTCGCCAAGAGGGACATGATCTGCATCTTCGATCTCCTAGCACTTAAACATTACAGCAAGGGCCTCTGCGTGCTTCTTCCACCTCCTTCGTGATATTGCGAGACACCTTGGAACCCGTCAGCTGAATCACAGTGGCGATGTCAAGGCTATGAGCGAGTAGGAGAAGGTTGCGGAAGATGTAGTGGCCGGCTTGGCCCAGCAACCGGTAGCATTCATAATCGATGATGTCGTTGAGATTACTGCAGAGTTGATTCATCTCCTATGACTTCAGGTGCATCGCCCGCTTGGCTTTCTTAAGATTGGCCTGGGTGGCTTCAAGTTTCACCTCCAGGCTCTTCTTTGCCTCAGCCAAAGCCTTCCGCTCTTTAAGGAGATCGTCTTCACGGGCCTTCGTCTGGTTTTGCAACCTCGTGTGCTCTTGCTCCAGCCTCTTTTTCGTCTGCCTCTAGCTGCAACTTCAGCTTGTCGAGGCGATCGTGCTCCACTCCCAAGATTTTCCATGTGGCCTCGAGCTTTGCAACTAGCAAATTTGTGGCACTCTCCCGCTCTAGAAGAGTTTGCTGCCTAGGCTTTAGGTCGTCCTTGCCCCATAGCAGCTCCTGCTGCCGGGCCCGCACCTCCTCAAGGGCAAGACAAACCTCCTCGTTGAGGCCCGCAACAATCTTCCCCTAGGCAACAATGTTTTCCTCATGCTACCTAGCCCTCCATATGTCTCCATGGGCTTTCTCTAGGAGAATTCGTGATGCCGCTTTGAACTGGCACACCTACTCCATGGAATAAAAAAGCCCGGACCCCACCTGATCGAGCTAAGCATGCTCAACCGCCAATTCTTCCCAGCTCTGCACAATTCCTCGCCTACCATAGAGAGTTTAGCCAGAGAACTCCGTGCGAAAGCACGGGCGAGATTGCAAAGCTGGGATAATGCCCCTGCATCCTCAAGATCCAGGATGCCCGATTAGGAATGATTTCCCGCAGAGCACACATCCTAAGCTCGTAGCCTCGGTTCCAGAGCCGACTCCACCTCCACTAAGCGGCGCCTTGACGGAGTCTTTGACCACCTCGTTTGTGAAGCAAGTGTCACCAACCCTCGGTCCCTCCATGGTGGTCTGTGGCATCTTCCTAGCCCGTGCCGCCTCATAGAGACTTTGTTCCTAGTGCGTGAGCTCAGATTCCGCACTCCCTAGTGGCGAAACGGGGGAGGGGGAGAAAGCCGCCATCTCAAGATCGCCAGTCAAGGAATCAGACCATCCATTTAGAATGGAAATTTAATAATAAATAAGTTTACCAAACCTGTTTATTTCCTTATAGAAGTATTCCAAAAATCTGTGCCTGGCAAGCCCTCGCCAGCCTCACACGAGCCCGTCGTGCCGGCGGGAAGAGGCAACCTAGAGGACATGATGTTTTCCCCAGGACCATCCCCTCGGTGCCCCCTCTTAGCCTTTGAATCCATACGGAGCACAAAATCAACATCAAGCCCGGAAGAAGAAATCAAATGAGGAAAACATAAACTTACTCTCTGTCAGAAACACGACACTCCCATCTTGCCTCGGGGGAATCCTGCGGGCTCTTCTCTGGAGTGGACTCCGCGCCGAGGTCCTCATCCTCCTAAATTTCATGGGGCCCCCTTCGCGAGCTGCTCGTTCCTCGCCATGGCGCTTTGCCCCTGGAGTCACACGAGGGTAGCAGGCTGAGCTTGTGGCATCGTCATCAAGGTCATCCTCGGGCATGTGCAGTGACGACACCACAAGAAACTTATCAGCATCGTCCTCCTTGATAGATGAGACTGGCACCTCCTTGAGTACCCTTCTCTTTTGGGAAGGGGCTTCCCCGCCTCCTGATGTATTTGCTACACCCGAGAAACTATTGGGAGCCTCCTTGGCCCTTGCCGTCCACAAGATGAACACTAGAGGAGCGGTCCCCTTGCTTCCTTTCTCCTCGCCGGGAGCAATCCCTTAGCATTGTAGCAAGGCATCAACATTGGAACGCCATGCTTCAGCTCAATGGAGGAGCGGTGTAGAGGAAGAGCCTACGTAGGAGGATAAATGGAGCTCTGTACAGCAAACAACACCTTCATTGCCTCCTCGACCCTCACAGTGCTAAGGAGCCCCTCCTGAAGCTTTATGTGGTCTATCCCTCCGAAGTAGGCCCACATGTATTATATGTGAACCTAAAGAGGAGAAATGTGTTGCTGAAGGAACTCCTTCTTGACCATCGTCTCTATCAAGCTACCGATGCGTAGACTCACGATGCGTGCATCGATAATTCCCCATTCTTCCTTGGGGAATGTCAACACCCAGATTTTTAATCCTAGATGCCTGTTATGCCATACATCCCAATCCCAGGATTACCATTTTTGCGAGACATAACAGAATTGGATACCACAGTACATCATCCATTACAAACCATACATAAGGTCTTACACAAATAAGGATCTCATGATCCAGTTCTTAATACAACTCAAGCAGCGGAAATACGTAGTAATAACGGTAGCGTAGGCGAAGCTCCATCTTCGGGGTCACAGGCAATGCTGACGATGGGAGATGATCCTAGTTGTCGTAACCTTCCTAGGGTCCATCCTCCAGGTACTCCTCTTCATAGTCTAGCCACGGGAATAGCCAGGGACAAAGCCATGAGTACTCTTTAAGTACTCGCAAACTAATACTAACAAGTGAAGGGGGTTTTTGTAGTAGGACACTAAGCTCTAGGGTTGTTTTGCAAAAAGCCAGATTTACATCTACTAAGTTCAGAAGAAAGAAAAGCTAGCTGAAATTTTATAACACCTAAGTGGGAACTTGTATTTCATATCACAACTCTATTGTGGTCAAGTCAAAGTCTCAGTTCATTTCATAAGTCATTTTGAAAACATCTGATGGGGAACAGTATGGCCAATCCAACTATCCATAACCGCGGACGCGGATATTCAAATAGTTTGACACTCTGCAGAGATTGTACACTTTCACCACAACATTCGATACATCCATCAGGAACAAATCCTGAATTCACCATACTTAGTATGCGGATAATCAATCCTAACCTTTCAATTACACGCCCTAGTATAAGCACCTCTCCTGTGAGTTTGGCATCCCAACCATGACCAACTGTGATTTGGGTACTGCACAGGTGGACAATCTTCACAAGGTAGCCTCAGCTCAGACCTTGGCCGGGAGGGAACCAATACTAAGGTATATAAGTTTCCAGTCAAGCCCTACCCAATTCTCGGGTATTGTGGTTGTACGGTAAAATTGGAATGGTATCGCATCCAGACAACCATCAGTTTTATAAAGGGCTAAGGCTCATGCCTCAACATTTTCATCACCATAAATCATCTGGTGTTCGGAAACACATGTCCAAAACATTTCAATAGAATGATCCATCATTCCAAGGTTTTCACAACCATTTTCACCAAGTATTCCCATCTAAAGTTGATCAAGTTTTATGCTTAGCACTAGCATCTACAGGTGGGGGTAAGTACTAATGAGGGGTAGTAAACGAGTGGAGTTTAACTAAGTTCAATCTCATGCCTTAGGATGACATAAAGATTATCTAGCTTAGGCCAAATTTTATGCTCTTTATGCAACCTCAATTATCTTTCTAGTATCGACAATTCACTTAAGTAAGCTCTAAGTACTAGCTTTGATAAAGAAATAAAGTATAAAGCTTGTAAGTAAAACTAGGATTGGTTTATCAAGTGGTTATGATCATATATGCTTAGGGCATATAGTTGGCATGGTAACAAGCAAGTATTTGCTTGCATAGGTATAGTATCTTGCAAGTGTTAGCTTGCACAAGTATCAGTATAAGCTTGCTAAGTTAATAGCTTGCAAGTATTGGGTTGCATAGGTCAACTTTATTAGTAAGGCTTGCCTTGTGCAGAGCAGTGGTTGAAGTTCTCCTCGGCTTCTTCTTCGTAGTATCCTCCTTCTTCCTCGTATCCTTGGTCGGTACTAGCGTCTATAAATAAATACGAGGTACACAATCACCAAACAATACTTAACTAATTTCAATCATCACACCAAAGGGTCCTATAGATGCTCTAGCATCATCCCTAACATTACAAGATTAATGCTTGGTTTGATTTCTTTTATTTAGAAAAGTAATTTCTACTCATTTAAAAACTACTTAAGATTTAATATTCTCCAAACCAAACATGGGATCATGTTGACACATGTCATCACCACACATTTCAGTAGATGGGAATGTGATTTAAAGTGGTGTCACAATTTAATAAGATTTAACCTTTTATTTTAATTAAAAATAAATGACTAGAAATGCCTATGTGGCATCCTTTTATTACTTGAACATTATTTCTGTAAATAAACCCATATATTTTTATATATTCTGAAAGGTATGATCAAATGTGATTTTTGAGAGTTGGAATCAACTCAAAAGCTATTATAGTTCAAATTTGAAAAATGTTTGAGTGTAGAAAAGCTTCCGCCTTGTTATTTTTACCAAGGTTGATCTATAGATTAAAATGATTTGAATCCAACGGGATTGGATTAAGAATTTAAATATATTTCTAAAAAAATTTGTTTCATTCAATTTGGTTCACTGAATCGAGCTGGGTTGATTTTTGAAAATGGGTACAGAACTAGGTTTGAACTTAAAATTGAAAAAGCTAAATTCAAATGACTGGGCTACACGGGAAACGATAATGGGCCGGTCCGGTGTCACTCGGTGGCGCGGGGCTCAACTGACAGGGGGTTCCACCAGTTAGTGGCTCATCAAACGCGAAGCGGTACAGGGCTATCTCTTCCGCACGATCTAAGTCTAATCGAACGGCTGCTACTCATCGTCCACGTCAGGCGGCGCCGGCGAGACAGAAACCTAACGCGACAGGTGGGGGTCGTCGGGGGATCACCGGGGCTCAGGCGAGGGTCGGCGAGGCGGGCGAACAACAAAGTCGACAATGGCGAACCTCCTGGTACCGGCAGCTTCTCCTTGGGTGGACGAAATCGACGGCGCCCTTCTTCTCCATAGGCGGCCGGCTCCGGCCAAATTCCGGCGATGCGCTACTCGCCTTGCTCCGAGAACGGGGTGGAACAATCAGTGAGGAGAGAGGAGTGAGATGGTGCGAAGAGTTTGAGAGGGGGAGGCCTCTATTTATAGTCTCGACGACGAGACCGAACGGAATGGGCAGGCGACGGTGGCGACATGGCTACGGGCTGCTAGAGGCATGGCCGGTGGTGGCGATCGATCGGTGGTCTCCTGGAGATGCTCTATGGATTTAATGCGCGTGTAGGGGCGGTGGCAAACGGTCTGGAACATGTGATGCTCTGCGCGGCAGAGGCGGCGTCTTCGACGGCGAGCGGTGGCTGTGAGGCATGGGGCGGCGAACGGGGATGTCTGGCGGTCTCCTGGGACGGTGTTGATTGCGTATGCACGCAGCAAGGGCGGCGCGCGGTCTGTGGGCGTGTGTCGAGGGTGGCACTCTGGCGCACGGTCGGCATGGTTGACAGAGGCACGGGCACGGCGGTCCTGGGTGCTCTGGTCGATGTCTTCGAGGCAGGGCTGGTTGAGAGGGGGCGGTGAGGCATGGGTGATCTCTCAGACAAGGTTGGCACGGCTAGTTCCTCTCCTAGCTTGCTGTCTACACTGGGGTGGCATGGGTGGCTTCGGCTGTTCACCATTGATGACATTGCCAAGCTTACAGTAGTGCTAGATGTTTACAAATGAGCTAGATGATCTACTAAAGCCTAGTTGCAACTAGAGAGGGAACAAGTTAGGCTCAAATCACTTCTCCAAATAGTGTTTGGATTTTATTTGATTTGCATCTGCAAGGTGTTTGATGAAATGGCCGCATGAATTCAAGTTTTGAATTTTGAAAAGATTTTTGGTGGGTGTGCTACGTAGGTGCTGGTGAGTCTGCAGGTGCTTGGGTTTTGAAAGTTGAGCTTGTTTGAGTGGTTTTTGAAAAAGTGGGATCTTCCCATATGATATAGATTCAATTTTAAACTATCCTTTAAACTATGCATTCAAATGTTTTTGGATGATCACAAAGTGGGCCTTGATACTTTGTTATGAGTACTATCAAGGGGTGCAAAGATCCAAACAAGTTTCTGTTAAGTTCTGAAAGTTAGAGACGGCCAAAGTAGGCATGGGAGTTAAATTGGCCAAAATGACCATTCCCTTATTTTGCTTGTTTTGATTTATTTGTCTTTGGGAAAAGTTTGGGAATTGTTTAGATGATGTTTATTTCACCTAAGAATCCTTTTACAAGCAAAGAAACACATAAACAAGGCAATTCAAAAGAATTCAAAATGGGATGCATACACACATGCATGCTTTCTCATTTTATTTTAGAAAAGTTTTTGTTAACCCTAAATTTGATGATTAGAGTTTGATGATTCTAGTTTAATATTTTTAGGATGTTACAAACCTTCCCCCCTTAAAAAAATCACGTCCCGAGATTTGAAAAAGGACGAAAAGATTACCTAGGATTTGAAGAGATCGGGAAACTCCGTCCTGATGTGATCTTCGCGCTCCCAGGTAGCTTCCTCTTTTGTCTGGTTGCTCCACTGAATTTTTAGAAACTTGATGCTTCGGGTTCTGGTGGTTCGGAAAGCTTCTTCCAAAATACGGATGGGTACTTCGGGATAGGTCAGGTCATCGTTGATCTATATGGTCCGGTGATCGATATTCTTGAACACTTTCGTCTTCTCTGGAACTTCGAGACACTTGCGAAGTAATGAGATATGGAACACATTGTGCACGGCTGACATATCTTCGGGTAGTTCCAATTGATACGACACTTCTCCTCGACGGTTCGGAATTTTGAAAGATCCGATATATCTGTGCGCTAACTTTCCTTTGAGTTGGAAAAGCTGCATTCCCTTCAATGGCGACACTTTTAGATATACAAAATCTCCTATGTTGAAGGCGAGGTCTCGACGTCTCTTGTCGGCGTAACTCTTCTGTCCGGACTAGGCTGTCTTGAGGTGCTCACGAATCTTGTGAACCTTCTCTTCTGCTTCTCGTAGGATATCGGGTCCGAAAATCTGACTCTCTCCTACTTCCGACCAGTTCAAAGGGGTGCGACACTTCCTTCCGTACATGAATTCAAATGGGGCCATTTGCAAACTAGCTTGATAACTATTGTTGTACGAAAATTCTGCAAACGGCAGACAGTCTTCCCAGTTAGATCCATATTCTAACACACATGCTCTCAGCATATCTTCGAGTATTTGATTTACTCGCTCCGTTTGTCCATCGGTCTGAGGGTGATAAGCGGTGGTGAAATCTAGGCGGGTTCCTAAACCTTCTTGTACTTTCTTCCAGAATCTCGAGGTAAACTGAGTTCCTCGATACGATACGATGTTCTTGGGGACTCCATGCAAACTGACGATTCTAGCGATGTATAACTCTGCTAGCTTCGAACTCTGATATGTGGTCTTGACGGGTAAGAAATTGGCGACTTTGGACAATCTGTCCACTATGACCCAGATAGAGTCATTTCCCTAACTAGAATTAGGTAAGCCGGTGATAAAGTCCATTCCAACGGAATCCCATTCCCATTCCGGAATCTGCAATGGTTGCAACAATCCAGCAGGTCTTTGATGTCCTGCCTTGACTCTCTAACATATATCACACTTGGCGATATAGCTTCCGATTTATCTCTTCATCTTATGCCACCAAAATTGCTCTTTCAAATCTTGATACATCTTAGTTCCTCCGGGATGGATAGAATAAAGAGTATCATGAGCTTCCTTCAAAATAACTTCTTTCAACTCAGAATCTGCTGGTACACAAAGGCGTCCTTTGTACCACAGAACTCCTTCTTCGTCTTCCGTGAATCCGGGTACTTTTCCTGTACCGATACGACGCTTGATTCCGTCGATACTAGCATTTCCTTTCTGCGCCTCTTTGATCTGGCTGATCAAAGTGGGTTGAAGTTCTATGCTATCCAAAAATCCTTCACTTACTAATTCCATTCGAAAATCTTCCATCTCTTTGTGCAAACTTGGTTGCTCCTTCAAAATCATGGAGTTCAAGCGGCACGGCAATCTGCTAAGGGCATATTCTACCACGTTGGCTTTACCAGGGTGATAGTGAATGTCCAGATCGTAATCCTTGATTAACTCAATCCATATTCTCTGCCTCATATTCAACTCCTTCTGAGTTAATATATACTTCAGGCTCTTGTGATCCGAATAAATCTCACAACGATTTCCCATCAGGTAATGCCTCCATGTCTTCAGGGCTAAAACTACGGCTGCAAGTTCGAGGTCATGGGTTGGGCAATTTTGCTCATGTTGTTTCGGTTGTCGAGATAGATAAGATATAACTTTGCCTTCTTGCATTAGCACACATCCGAGACCGATCTTGGATGCGTCACAATACACGTCGAAGAGCTTCGTGATATCCGGCATGATTAAGATTGGGGCTTAAATCAATCTCCTCTTGAGTTCTTGAAAACTCGCTTCACATTTGTCGGTCCATTCAAACTTGTTGTCCTTCTTTAGCAATTGGGTCATGGGTCTGGCGATACTCGAGAATCCTTCTACGAACTTGCGGTAGTATCCCGCCAATCCGAGAAATGCACGAACTTGGGTTCGAGTGGTTGGGGCTTGCCAATCTTCGACATCTTTCACTTTTGCAGGATCAACGATAATTCCTCCGGCTAATACAATGTGACCGAGGAATCCTACCTCCTCTAACCATAATTCACATTTGCTAAACTTGGCATACAACTAGTGCTCTCTAAGGGTTCCAAGAATGGTCCTTAGGTGTAGCTCATGTTCTTCTTCTGATTTGGAATAAATCAGAATGTCATCGTTGAAAACAACGACAAACTTATCCAGGAAGTCCATAAAAATCTTATTCATGATATTCATGAAATAAGCGGGGGCATTGGTTAATCCAAAAGACATAATGGTATACTTGTATAATCCATATCTGCTGGTAAAGGCAGTCTTTGGAATATCCTCTGCACGAATTTTGAGTTGATGATAGCCAGTCCTAAGATCAATCTTAGAAAACACTTTGGCACTGGTCAACTGATCAAACAAATCTTCTATCTTGGGCAACGGGTACTTGTTTTTGATGGTGACATCATTCAGTTGCTTCTTGTCCACAAACGGTTACCTCCATCTTTCTTGTCCACAAACAAAATAGGTGATCTCCATGGTGACGCCTTGGTTGAATCAATCCAATTTCCAGCATGGCATCCAGTTGCTTCTTTAGTTCTGCTAGTTCAGACGGGTTCATACTATATGGTCTCTGGGCTATGGTTCCTGTTCTGGGGATTAGTTCGATGATAAACTCGATATCCCGATCTGGGGGCATACCGAGCAAAACATCTGGAAATACATCGGTGTATTCATAGAATATCCGGACTTGGTCAATGGTAGGTTGGGCTATACTCTTATTGCACTTGAATTGACGAGGTAAGGTTTCAGATATATGCTCGACTGATATTCCAGATGTACTGGTCATGGTGATGGTTTCTTGGCACAGTCAATCAATCCTTTATGTTTGGACATCCAATCCATTCCTAGTACTACTTCCAAACCTTTAGTTCCGAGTACTATCAGGTTAGCATAAAAATCTATGCCATGGATTCGGATAGGGATGGCTTTGCAAATTTGCCTAGCCTTGGTGGTTGAATCGGGAATTTGGACGATCATAACATGCTTCAGTTTGGTTGGTTGAATCTTACTAGTGCAGGCAAATTCTTCGGTGACAAATGAATGCGATGCACCAGAATCAAACAAC
The DNA here is from genome assembly GCA_916181665.1 of Avena sativa. Lineage (NCBI taxonomy): Eukaryota > Viridiplantae > Streptophyta > Magnoliopsida > Poales > Poaceae > Avena > Avena sativa. The sequence goes on along the minus strand of OV702283.1, from coordinate 143,888,959 downwards.
ACTCTTGAAAGTACTGAATTAACAGAAAACATACCCAGCACGACGTCTGGCGCTTCCTGAGCTTCTTCAGCATGCATGAGAAAAAGACGGCCGCTGCGGTTGAGCGAATTCCCTGGGGCAAACCTTCTTCCTGGTTGAACACGACGCTGCTGCTGAGCTGGGGCATTTGCATTGGGGGCTGCGGCATTCTTCTTGTTGGGGCACTCGTTGGAGTAGTGACCCTTATTTCCACAATCATAACAAGTCACTTGCGACTTGTACTTTGCTGTAACAGGCACAACATTGCTTCCAGTCCTCGGGGCAGTGTTGGGGTTGGCGGTAGCATTGTTGTTGTTGAGCTTGGGTGGGGCACGGTTGAAATTGCTAGAGTTGCCGGGGTTGTTGTGATTTCCTCCGGGCCTAGGGTTTCCACGGTTGGGATATGTCAAACGGTTCATTGGGGGTCTGTTGGTTCTCGGGGCAAATCCTGGAGATGGGTTGGGGCGGTACTTTGGGGTCTGATGGGTTCCTGGTTGATGCATCATGCGACGCTTGCGGTTCTCATTGTCTTGGTTGATATTCTTCCATCTGGATGGCTGAGTCGACCAAGGCTTCAATATCAGCAAAGGGGATATTGACTAACACAGTCTGCATCTCATCATGCAGACCATTCAGGAATCTTTCTTTCTTCTTGGCTTCGGTGTCAATCTCATCCGAGTCATACCTAGCTAATGACAAGAATTTGTCACGGTATTCCACTACGGTCATCCTTCCTTGCCTCAGTTCTCTGAATTCCTCTCTCATCCTCTTGATCAAACCTGGTGGCACATGGGTTCTGCTGAACTTGACTTTGAATTCCTCCCAGGTCATCATCTGTCCTCCGGTCATGGAACGAACATTGTTCCACCATGCTCTGGCATCTCCGGCTAGATAATGGGTGGCGAACAGAACTTTCTTGTTGGCTTCCACTCCGACGACTTCTAGGTTATTTTCCATGGTTTGCAGCCAATCGTCGGCATCTAGGGGTTCTTTCGACTTAGTGAAAACAGGCGGGTTGGTGTTCTGGAAATTCTTGAGCTTAGATCCATGGTTGTCCTGATTTCCTTGGCCTTGGTTGTTGTGGGATAGCTGAGCTATCTGCTGAAGGGTGGCTAGGTTGGCTTGACATTCGGCTCTTTCAGCTTCGCGGTCATAAACCAACATTTGCAGGATCTGCAACATCGGGTCCGGGGATGAACCACTTCCTCCGCGTGGCATCTGAAGATTGAGATAGATCATGAGAAAAGAGGGAAATTTCTAAGGTTTTGGGACTTTGAAAAGTTTTTAAAGTTTGACTCAGATTTTCTAGCAACTTGCTTTTCATTCATTCATTCATAGCACCCGATACAAACACACACCACAACAAGGTAAACAGATGGTTTTAGGAACCATTCTGGAAACTACGATATAGTGGGACCGAATACTACTCACTACGCTAGTGCTCAAGTGCTACTACTCCTTGGAGTCGGTGTAGTCGTCATCCTCATCATCCACATCGTCATTGATGAAGGCGAAATCATCCTCATCGGCAAAGAAATCCATAGCCTGATCCTCTAGAAAGTCATCATCATCGCTGAGATAGGAGTAGGGGTCTCCACGAAGATCCTCTCCGGCATTCTCCCTTTCTTCCAACTGCATGTCTTTCTCGTGGATGGTCTCCTCCAAAGACGAGATGCGGTGGCGAAGACGGGCAATGATGCGCTCCTTCTTGTTGAGCTGACGGCGGCAAGACTTGCGATCCTTTGCTAACATGGCGATGGTCTGATCCTTCGTCTTGATAATGGCGGACTTGTGGTTGGAGTAGTCACGGCAATTATCCAACTCCTGCTGATGATCGTACATCATGAAGCTAAGGTGGTCCAATTGGGTCTTCAACTCGTGGTGGTATGGGGCTTCCAGTGGCTGTCCATTAGCATCACGCCTTGGACAAAACTCAAAGCGGGTACCCTTGATCTGGTTGATACTCTGCCCACACAAACAGGCAAGAGCTTCCTGCATGGCCCTGGCAAGTCCATCGAGCCAGTTGTTCTCTCTTAAGGTAAACTGAATTCCCTCATGTCAACACCTGGATTTTTAATCCCAGGTGCCTGTTATGCCATACATCGCAATCCCAGGATTACCATTTTTGCGAGACATAACAGAATTGGATACCACAGTACATCATCCATTACAAACCATACATAAGGTCTTACATAAATAAGGATCTCATGATCCAGTTCTTAATACAACTCAAGCAGCGGAAATACGTAATAATAACGGTAGCGTAGGCGAAGCTCCATCTTCAGGGTCACAGGCAATGCTGACGATGGGAGATGATCCTAGTTGTCGTAACCTTCCTGGGGTCCATCCTCCAGGTACTCCTCTTCATAGTCTGGCCACGGGAATAGCCAGGGACAAAGCCATGAGTACTCTTTAAGTACTCGCAAACTAATACTAACAAGTGAAGGGCGTTTTTCTAGTAGGACACTAAGCTCTAGGGTTGTTTTGCAAAAAGCCAGATTTACATCTACTAAGTTCAGAAGCAAGAAAAGCTAGCTGAAATTTTATAACACCTAAGTGGGAACTTGTATTTCATATCACAACTCTGTTGTGGTCAAGTCAAAGTCTCAGTTCATTTCATAAGTCATTTTGAAAACATCTGACGGGGGAACAGTATGGCCACTCCAACTGTCCATAACCACGGACGCGGATATTCGAATAGTTTGACACTCTGCAGAGATTGTACACTTTCACCACAACATTCGATACATCCGTCAGGAACAAATCCTGAATTCACCATACTCAGTATGCAGATAATCAATCCTAACCTTTCAATTACACGCCCTGGTATAAGCACCTCTCCTGTGAGTTTGGCCTCCCAACCATGACCAACTGTGATGTTGGGTACTGCACAGGTGGACAATCTTCACAAGGTAGCCTCAACTCAGACCTTGGCCGTGAGGGAACCAATACTAAGGTATATAAGTTTCCAGTCAAGCCCTACCCAATTCTCGGGTATTGTGGTTGTACGGTAAAATTGGAATGGTATCGCATCCAGACAACCATCAGTTTTATAAAGGGCTAAGGGTCATGCCTCAACATTTTCATCACCATAAATCATCTGGTGTTCAGAAACACATGTCCAAAACATTTCAATAGAATGATCCATCATTCCAATGTTTTCATAACCATTTTCACCAAGTATTGCCATCTAAAGTTGATCAAGTTTTATGCTTAGCACTAGCATCTACAAGTGGGGGTAAGTACTAATGAGGGGTGGTAAACGAGTGGAGTTTAACTAAGTTTAATCTCATGCCTTAGGATGACATAAAGATTATCTAGCTTAGGCCAAATTTTATGCTCTTTATGCAACCTTCAATTATCTTTCTAGTATCTACAATTCACTTAAGTAAGCTCTAAGTACTAGCTTTGATAAATAAATAAAGTATAAAGCTTGTAAGTAAAACTAGGATTGGTTTATCAAGTGGTTATGATCATATATGCTTAGGGCATATAGTTGGCATGGTAACAAGCAAGTATTTGCTTGCATAGGTATAGTATCTTGCAAGTGTTAGCTTGCACAAGTATCAGTATAAGCTTGCTAAGTTAATAGCTTGCAAGTATTGGCTTGCATAGGTCAACTTTATTAGTAAGGCTTGCCTTGTGCAGAGCAGTGGTTGAAGTTCTCCTCGGCTTCTTCTTTGTAGTATCCTCCTTCTTCCTCGTATCCTTGGTCGGTACTAGCATCTATAAATAAATACGAGGTACACAATCACCAAACGATACTTAACTAATTTCAATCATCACACCAAAGGGTCCTATAGATGATCTAGCATCATCCCTAACATTACAAGATTAAAGCTTGGTTTGATTTCTTTTACTTTTAGAAAAGTAATTTCTACTCATTGAAAAACTACTTAAGATTTAATATTCTCCAAACCAAACATGGGATCATGTTGACACATGTCATCACCACACATTTCAGTACATGGGAATATGATTTAAAGTGGTGTCACAATTTAATAAGATTTAACCTTTTATTTTAATTAAAAATAAATGACTAGAAATGCCTATGTGGCATCCTTTTATTACTTGAACATTATTTCTGTAAATAAACCCATATATTTTTATATATTCTGAAAGGTATGATAAAATGTGATTTTTGAGAGTTGGAATCAACTCAAAAGCTATTATAGTTCAAATTTGAAAAATGTTTGAATGTAGAAAAGCTTCTTCCTTGTTATTTTTACCAAGGTTGATCTATAGATTCAAATGATTTGAATCCAACGGGCTTAGATTAAGCATTTCAATATCTTTCTAACAAAATTTGTTTCATTCAATTTGGTTCACTGAATCGAGCTGGGTTTATTTTATAAAATGGGTATAGAACTAGGTTTGAACTTAAAATAGAAAGTTAAATTCAAACGACTGGGCTACGCGGGAAACGATAATGGGTCGGCCCGGTGTCACTCGGTGGCACGGGGCTCAACTGACAGGAGAGTTCCACCAGTCAGTGGCTCATCAAACGCGAAGCGGTACGTGGCAATCTCTTCCGCACGATCTAAGTCTAATCGAACGGCTGCTACTCATCGTCCACGTCGGGCGGCGCCGGTGAGATAGAAACCTAACGCGGCAGGTGGAGATCGTCGGGGGCTCATCGGGGCTCAGGCGAGGGTCGGCGAGGCGGGCGAACGACGAAGTCGACGACGGCGAACCTCCTGGTACCGGCAGCTTCTCCTGGGGTGGACGAAATCGACGGCGCCCTTATTCTCCAGAGGCGGCCGGCTCCGGCCAAATTCCGACGATGCACAGCTCGCCTTGCTCTGGGAACGGGGTGGAACGATCAGTGAGGAGAGGGGAGTGAGATGGTGTGAAGAGTTTGAGCGGGGGAGGCCTCTATTTATAGTCTCGACGACGAGACTGAACGGAATGGACAGGCGACGGTGGCGACATGGCTACGGGCTGCTAGAGGCATGGCCGGCGGTGGCGATCGATCGGTGGTCTCCTGGCGATGCTCTATGGCTTTAATGCGCGTGTAGGGGTGGTGGCAAACGGTCTGGAACATGTGATGCTCTGCGCGGCAGAGGCGGCGTCTTCGACGGCGAGCGGTGGCTGTGAGGCATGGGGCGGCGAACGGGGATGTCTGGCGGTCTCCTGGGACGGTGGTGATTGCGTATGCACGCGGCGAGGGCGGCGCGCGGTCTGTGGGCGTGTGTCGAGGGTGGCGCTCTGGCGCACGCTCGGCATGGTTGACAGAGGCACGGGCGCGACGTTCCTGGGTGCTCTGGTCAATGTCTTCGAGGCAGGGCTGGTCGAGAGGGGGCGGTGAGGCATGGGTGATCTCCCAGACAAGGTTGGCACGGCTAGTTCCTCTCCTAGCTTATTGTCTACACTGGGGTGGCATGGGTGGCTTCGGCTGTTCACCATTGATGGCATTGCCAAGCTTACAGTGGTGCTAGACGTTTACAAATGAGCTAGATGATCTACTAAAGCCTAGTTGCAACCAGAGAGGGAACAAGTTAGGCATTCAAATAGTGTCTGGATTTTATTTGATTTGCATCTGCAAGGTGTTTGATGAAATGGCCGCATGAATTCAAGTTTTGAATTTTGAAAAGATTTTTGGTGGGTGTGCTACGTAGGTGCTGGTGAGTCTGCGGGTGCTTGGGTTTTGAAAGTTGAGCTTGTTTGAGTGGTTTTTGAAAAAGTGGGATCTTCCCATATGATACAGATTCAATTTTAAACTATCCTTTAAACTATGCATTCAAATGTTTTTGGATGATCACAAAGTGGGCCTTGATACTTTGTTATGAGTACTATCAAGGGGTGCAAAGATCCAAACAAGTTTCTGTTAAGTTCTGAAAGTTAGAGACAGCCAAAGTAGGCATGGGAGTTAAATTGGTCAAAATGATCATTCCCTTATTTTGCTTGTTTTGATTTATTTGTCTTTGGGAAAAGTTTGGGAATTGTTTAGATGATGTTTATTTCACCTAAGAATCCTTTTACAAGCAAAGAAACATATAAACAAGGCAATTCAAAAGAATTCAAAATGGGATGCATACACACATGCATGCTTTCATATTTTTATTTGGAAAAGTTTTTTGTTAACCCTAATTTTGATGCATAGAGTTTGATGATTCTAGTTTAATATTTTTGGGATGTTACAAACCTTCCCCCCTTAAACAAAATCTCGTCCCGAGATTTGAAAAAGGACGAAAAGATTACCTAGGATTTGAAGAGATCGGGAAACTCCGTCCTGATGTGATCTTCACGCTCCCAGGTAGCTTCCTCTTCTGTGTGGTTGCTCCACTGAATTTTCAGAAACTTGATGCTTCTGGTTCTGGTGGTTCGGAAAGCTTCTTCCAAAATACGGATGGGTACTTCGGGATAGGTCAGGTCATCGTTGATATCTATGGTCCGGTGATCGATATTCTTGAACACTTCCGTCTTCTCCGGAACTTCGAGACACTTGCGAAGTAATGAGATATGGAACACATTGTGCACGGCTGACATATCTTCGGGTAGTTCCAATTGATACGACACTTCTCCTCGACGGTTCAGAATTTTGAAAGGTCCGATATATCTGGGGGCTAACTTTCCTTTGAGTTGGAAACGCTGCATTCCCTTCAATGGTGACACTTTCAGATATACAAAATCTCCTATGTTGAAGGCGAGGTCTCGACGTCTCTTGTCGGCGTAACTCTTCTGTCTGGACTGGGCTGTCTTGAGGTGCTCACGAATCTTTTGAACCTTCTCTTCTGCTTCTCGTAGGATATCGGGTCCGAAAATCTGACTCTCTCCTACTTCCGACCAGTTCAAAGGGGTGCGACACTTCCTTCCGTACATGAATTCAAATGGAGCCATTGGCAAACTAGCTTGATAACTATTGTTGTACGAAAATTCTGCAAACGGCAGGCAGTCTTCCCACTTAGATCCATATACTAACACAGATGCTCTCAGCATATCTTCGAGTATTTGATTTACTCGCTCCGTTTGTCCATCGGTCTGAGGGTGATACGCGGTACTGAAATCTAGGCGGGTTCCTAAAACTTCTTGAACTTTCTTCTAGAATCTCGAGGTAAATTGAGTTCCTCGATCCGATACAATGTTCTTGGGGACTCCATGCAAACTGACGATTCTAGCGATGTATAACTCCGCTAGCTTCAAACTCTGATATGTGGTCTTGACGGGTAAGAAATGGGCGACTTTGGACAATCTGTCCACTATGACCCAGATAGAGTCATTTCCCCTACTAGAAGTAGGCAATCCGGTGATAAAGTCCATTCCAACGGAATCCCATTTCCATTCCGGAATCTGCAAGGGTTGCAGCAATCCAGCGGGTCTTTGATGTCCGGCCTTGACTCGCTGACATATATCAAACTTGGAGATATAGCTTCCGATTTCTCTCTTCATCTTATGCCACCAAAATTGCTCTTTCAAATCTTGATACATCTTAGTTCCTCCGGGGTGGATAGAATAAAGAGTATCATGAGCTTCCTTGAGAATAACTTCTTTCAACTCAGAATCTGCTGGTACACAAAGGCATCCTTTGTACCACAGAACTCCTTCTTCGTCTTCGGTGAATCCAGGTACTTTGCATGTACCGATACGACGCTTGATTCCGTCAATACTAGCATTTCCTTTTTGCGCCTCTTTGATCTGGCTGATCAAAGTGGGTTAAAGTTCTATGCTAGCCAAAAATCCTTCACTTAGTAATTCCATTCGAAAATCTGCCATCTCTTTGTGCAAACTTGGTTGCTCCTTCAAAATCATGGAGTTCAAGCGGCACGACAATCTGCTAAGGGCATCTGCTACCACGTTGGCTTTACCAGGGTGATAGTGAATGTCCATATCGTAATCCTTGGTTAACTCAATCCATCTTCTCTGCCTCATTTTCAACTCCTTCCGAGTGAATATATACTTCAGGCTCTTGTGATCCGAATAAATCTCACAACGATTTCCCATCAGGTAATGCCTCCATGTCTTCAGGGCTAAAACTATGGCTGCGAGTTCGAGGTCATGGGTTGGGTAATTTTGCTCATGTTGTTTTAGTTATCGAGATAGATAAGATATAACTTTGCCTTCTTGCATTAGCACACATCCGAGACCGATCTTGGATGTGTCACAATACATGTCGAAGGGCTTCGTGATATCCGGCATGATTAAGATTGGGGCTAAAATCAATCTCCTCTTGAGTTCTTAAAAACTCGCTTCACATTTGTCGGTCCATTCAAACTTCTTGTCCTTCTTTAGCAATTGGGTCATGGGTCTGGCGATACTCGAGAATCCTTCTACGAACTTGCGGTAGTATCCCGCCAATCCGAGAAATGCACGAACTTGGGTTCGAGTGGTTGGGGCTTGCCAATTTTCGACATCTTTCACTTTTGTAGGATCAACGGAAATTCCTCCGGCTGATACAATGTGACCGAGGAATCCTACCTCCTGTAACCAGAATTCACATTTGCTAAACTTGGCATACAACTGATGCTCTCTAAGGGTTCCAGGAATGGTCCTTAGGTGTAGCTCATTATCTTCTTCTGATTTGGAATAAATCAGAATGTCACTGATGAAAAAACAACGACAAACTTATCCATAATGTCCATAAAAATCTTATTCATGAGATTCATGAAATAAGCGGGGGCATTGGTTAATCCAAAAGACATAACGGTATACTCGTATAATCCATATCTGGTGGTAAAGGCAGTCTTTGGAATATCCTCTGCACGAATTTTGAGTTGATGATAGCCAGTCCTAAGATCAATCTTAGAAAACACTTTGGCACCGGTCAACTGATCAAACAAATCTTCCATCTTGGGCAACGGGTACTTGTTTTTTATGGTGACATCATTCAACTTCTGATAATCCGTACACAAACGGTTACCTCCATCTTTCTTGTGCACAAACAAAACAGGTGATCTCCATGTTGACACACTTGGTTGAATCAATCCAATTTCTAGCATGGCATCCAGTTGCTTCTTCAGTTCTGCTAGTTCAGACGGGTTCATACTATATGGTCTCTGGGCTATGGGTCCTGTTCCAGGGATTAGTTCGATCATAAACTCGATATCCCGATCTGGGGGCATACCGGGCAAAACATCTGGAAATACATCGGGGTATTCACAGACTATCCGGCCTTGGTCAATGGTAGGTTGGGCTATACTCTTGTTGCACTTGAATTGACGAGGTAAGGTTTCAGATATATGCTCGACTGATATTCCGGCTGTACTGGTCATGGTGATGGCTTTCTTGGCACAGACATTCAATCCTTTATGTTTGGACATCCAATCCATTCCTAGTACTACTTCCAAACCTTTAGTTCCGAGTACTATCAGGTTAGCATAAAAATCTATGCCATGGATTCGGATAGGGACGGGTTTGTAAATTTGCCTAGCCTTGGTGGTTGAACCGGGAATTTGGACGATCATAACATTCTTCAGTTTGGTTGGTTGAATCTTACTAGTGCAGGCAAATTCTTCGGTGACAAATGAATGTGATGAACCAGAATCAAACAACACTCTTGCAAGTACTAAATTAACAGAAAACATACCCAGAACGACGTTTGGCGCTTCCGGAGCTTCTTCAGCATGCATGAGAAAAACACGGCCGTTGCGGTTGAGTGAATTCCCTGGGGCAAACCTTCTTCCTGGTTGAACATGACGCTGCTGCTGAGCTGGGGCATTTGCATTGGGGGTTGCAGCATTCTTCTTGTTGGGGCACTCGTTGGAGTAGTGACCCTTATTTCCACAATCATAACAAGTCACTTGCGACTTGTACTTTGTTGTAACAGGCACAACATTGCTTCCAGTCCTCGGGGCAGTGTTGGGGTTGGCGGTAGCCTTGTTGTTGTTGAACTTGGGTGGGGCATGGTTGAAATTGCTAGAGTTGCCGGGGTTGTTGTGATTTCCTCCGGGCCTAGGGTTTCCAAGGTTGGGATAGGTCGAACAGTTCATTGGGGGTATGTTGGTTCTCAGGGCAAATCCTAGAGATGGGTTGGGGTAGTACTTTGGGGTCTGATGGGTTCCTGGTTGATGCATCATGCGACGCTTGCGGTTCTCATTGGCTTGGTTGATATTTCCTTCCATCTGGATGGCAGAGTCGACCAGGGCTTCAATATCAGCAAATGGGATATTGACTAACACAGTCTGCATCTCATTGTGCATACCATTCAGGAATCTTTCTTTCTTCTTGGCTTCGGTGTCGATCTCATCCGGGGCATACCAAGCTAATGACAAGAATTTGTCACGGTATTCCACTACGGTCATCCTTCCTTGCCTCAGTTCTCTGAATTTGTCTCTCATCCTCTTGATCAAACCTGGTGGCACATGGGTTCTGCTGAACTTGACATTGAATTCCTCCCAGGTCATCATCTGTCCTCCGGTCATGGCACGAACACTATTCCACCATGCTCTGGCATCTCCGGCTAGATAATGGGTGGCGAACAGAACTTTCTCGTTGGCTTCCACTCCGGCGACTTCTAGGTTATTTTCCATGGTTTGCAGCCAATCGTCGGCATCTAGGGGTTCTTCCGACTTAGTGAAAACAGGCGGGTTGGAGTTCTAGAAATTCTTGAGCTTAGATCCATGGTTGTCCTGATTTCCTTGGCCTTGGTTATGGTGGGATAGATGATCTATCTGCTGAAGGGTGGCTAGGTTGGCTTGACGTTCGGCTCTTTCAGCTTCGCGGTCATAAACCAACATTTGCAGGATCTGCAACATCGGGTCTGGGGATGAACCACTTCCTCCGCGTGGCATCTGAAGATTGAGATATATCATGAGAAAAGAGGGAAATTTCTAAGGTTTTGGGACTTTGAAAAGTTTTTAAAGTTTGACTCAGATTTTCTAGCAACTTGCTTTTCATTCATTCATTCATAGCACCCGATACAAACACACACCACAACAAAGTAAACAGATGGTTTTAGGAACCATTCTAGAAACTACGATACAGTGGGACCGAATACTACTCACTACGCTAGTGCTCAAGTGCTACTACTCCTTGGAGTCGGTGTAGTCGTCATCCTCATCATCCTCATCGTCATTGATGAAGGCGAAAACATCCTCATCGGTGAATACATCCATAGCCTGATCCTCCAGAAAGTCATCATCATCGCTGAGATAGGAGTAGGGGTCTCCACGAAGATCCTCTCCGGCATTCTCCCTTTCTTCCAACTGCATGTCTCTCTCGTGGATGGTCTCCTCCAAAGACGAGATGAGGTGGCGAAGACGGGCAATGATGCGCTCCTTCTTGTCGAGATGATGGCGCCGAGACTTGCGATCCTTTGATAACATGGCGATGGTCTGATCCTTCGTCTTGATAATGGCGGACTTGTGGTTGGAGTAGTCACGGCAATTATCCAACTCATGCTGACGATCGTACATCATGAAGCTAAGGTGGTCCAATTGGGTCTTCAGCTCGTGGTGGTATGGGCCTTCCAGTGGCTGTCCATTAGCATCACACCTTGGACAAAACTCAAAGCGGGTACCCTTGATCTGCTTGATACTCTGCCCACACAGACGGACAAGAGCTTCATGCATGGCCTTGGCAAGTCCATCGAGCCAGTTGTTCTCTCTTAAGGTAAACTGAATCCCTTAGCAGTGGGAGGTTCAATCTTTCCTTTGAGACTTGCAACAATTAGCCATTGCAGATCTTCTCCTTGATCATTGAGCTGAGCTCCGAAGAACTCGGGGTGCGGACGCTCCAGAAGTTCCAAAAGCTGGTCCAATGCTGACGATGGGAGATGATCCTAGTTGTCGTAACCTTCCTGGGGTCCATCCTCCAGGTACTCCTCTTCATAGTCTGGCCACGGGAATAGCCAGGGACAAAGCCATGAGTACTCTTTAAGTACTCGCAAACTAATACTAACAAGTGAAGGGGGTTTTTCTAGTAGGACACTAAGCTCTAGGGTTGTTTTGCAAAAAGCTAGATTTACATCTACTAAGTTCAGAAGCAAGAAAAGCTAGCTGAAATTTTATAACACCTAAGTGGGAACTTGTATTTCATATCACAACTCTGTTGTGGTCAAGTCAAAGTCTCAGTTCATTTCATAAGTCATTTTGAAAACATCTGACGGGGGAACAGTATGGCCACTCCAACTGTCCATAACCGCGAACGCGGCTATTCGAATAGTTTGACACTCTGCAGAGATTGTACACTTTCACCATAACATTCGATACATCCGTCAGGAACAAATCCTGAATTCACCATACTTAGTATGCGGATAATCAATCCTAACCTTTCAATTACACGCCCTAGTATAAGCACCTCTCCTGCGAGTTTGGCCTCCCAACCATGACCAACTGTCATCTTGGGTACTGCACAGGTGGACAATCTTCACAAGGTAGCCTCAGCTCAGACCTTGGCCAGGAGGGAACCAATACTAAGGTATATAAGTTTCCAGTCAAGCCCTACCCAATTCTCGGGTATTGTGGTTGTACGGTAAAATTGGTTATCGCATCCAGACAACCATCAGTTTTATAAAGGGCTAACGCTCATGCCTCAACATTTTCATCACCATAAATCATCTGGTGTTTGGAAACACATGTCCAAAACATTTCAATAGAATGATCCATCATTCCAAGGTTTTCATAACCATTTTCACCAAGTATTCCCATCTAAAGTTGATCAAGTTTTATCCTTAACACTAGCATCTACAAGTGGGGGTAAGTACTAATGAGGGGTGGTAAACGAGTGGAGTTTAACTAAGTTCAATCTCATGCCTTAGGATGACATAAAGATTATCTAGCTTAGGCCAAATTTTATGCTCTTTATGCAACCTTCAATTTTCTTTCTAGTATCTACAATTCACTTAAGTAAGATCTAAGTACTAGCTTTGATAAATAAATAAAGTATAAAGCTTGTAAGTAAAACTAGGATTGGTTTATCAAGTGGTTATGATCATATATTCTTAGGCATATAGTTGGCATGGTAACAAGCAAGTATTTTCTTTCATAGGTATAGTATCTTTCAAGTGTTAGCTTGCACCAGTATCAGTATAAGCTTGCTAAGTTAATAGCTTGCAAGTATTGGCTTGCATAGGTCAACTTGATTAGTAAGGCTTTCCTTGTGCAGAGCAGTGGTTGAAGTTCTCCTCGACTTCTTCTTCGTAGTATCCTCCTTCTTCCTCGTATCCTTGGTCGGTACTAGCGTCTATAAATAAATACGAGGTATACAATCACCAAACAATACTTAACTAATTTCAATCATCACACCAAAGGGTCCTATAGATGATCTAGCATCATCCCTAACATTACAAGATTAAAGCTTGGTTTGATTTCTTTTACTTTTAGAAAAGTAATTTCTACTCATTGAAAAACTACTTAAGATTTAATATTCTCCAAACCAAACATGGGATCATGTTGACACATGTCATCACCATACATTTCAGTACATGGGAATGTGATTTAAAGTGGTGTCACATTTTAATAAGATTTAACCTTTTATTTTACTTAAATAAAGTGGCTAGAAATGCCTATGTGGCATTCTTTTATTACTTGAACATTATTTCTGTAAATAAACCCAAATTTTTTTATATATTCTGAAGGTATGATCAAATGTGATTTTTGAGAGTTGGAATCAACTCAAAATCTATTATAGTTTAAATTTGAAAAATGTTTGAATGTAGAAAAGCTTCTGCCTTGTTATTCTTACCAAGGTTGATCTATAGATTCAAATGATTTGAATCCAACGGGCTTGGATTAATCATTTCAATATCTTTCTAAAAAAATTTGTTTCATTCAATTTGGTTCACTGAATCGAGATGGGTTGATTTTTGAAAATGGGTACAGAACTAGGTTTGAACTTAAAATGGAAAAAGTTAAATTCAAACGACTGGGCTGCGCGGGAAACGATAATGGGCTGGCCCGGTGTCACTCCGCGGAGCGGGGCTCAACTGATGGGGGGGTCCACCAGTCAGTGTCTCATCAAACGCGAAGCGGTACGGGGCAATCTCATCCGCACGATCTAAGTCTAATCGAACGGCTGCTACTCATCGTCCATGTCGGGCAGCGCCGGTGAGACAGAAACCTAACGCGGCAGGTGGGGGTCGTCGGGGGCTCACCAGGGCTCAGGCGAGGGTCGGCGAGGGGGGCGGATGACGAAGTCGACGACGGCGAACCTCCTGGTACCGGCAGCTTCTCCTGGGGTGGACGAAATCGACGGCGCCCTTCTTCTCCAGAGGCGGCCGGCTCCGGACAAATTCCGGCGATGCGCTGCTCGCCTTGCTCCGGGAACGGGGTGGAACGATCAGTGAGGAGAGGGGAGTGAGATGGTGTGAAGAGTTTGAGCGGGGGAGGCCTCTATTTATAGTCTCGATGACGAGACCGAACGGAATGGGCAGGCGACGGTGGCGACATGGCTACGGGATGCTAGAGGCATGGCCGGCGGTGGCGATCGATCGGTGGTCTCCTGGCGATGCTCTATGGCTTTAATGCGCTTGTAGGGGCGGTGGCAAACGGTCTGGAACATGTGATGCTCTGTGCGGCAGAGGCAGCGTCTTCGACGGCGAACGGTGGCTATGAGGCATGGGGCGGCGAACGGGGATGTCTGGCGGTATCCTGGGACGGTGGTGATTGCGTATGCACGCGGCGAGGGCGGCGCGCGGTCTGTGGGCGTGTGTCGAGGGTGGCGCTCTGGCGCACGCTCGGCATGGTTGATAGAGGCACAGGCGCGGCGTTCCTGGGTGCTCTGGTCGATGTCTTCGAGGCAGGGCTGGTCGAGAGGGGGCGGTGAGGCATGGGTGATCTCCTAGACAAGGTTGGCATGGCTAGTTCCTCTCCTAGCTTGCTGTCTACACTGGGGTGGCATGGGTGGCTTCGGCTGTTCACCATTGATGACATTGCCAAGCTTACAGTGGTGCTAGACGTTTACAAATGAGCTAGATGATCTACTAAAGCCTAGTTGCAACCAGAGAGGGAACAAGTTAGGCTCAAATCACTGCTCTAAATAGTGTCTGGATTTTATTTGATTTGCATCTGCAAGGTGTTTGATGAAATGGCCGCATGAATTCAAGTTTTGAATTTTGAAAAGATTTTTGGTGGGTGTGCTAGGTAGGTGCTGGTGAGTCTGCAGGTGCTTGGGTTTTGAAATTTGAGCTTGTTTGAGTGGTTTTTGAAAAAGTGGGATCTTCCCATATGATATAGATTCAATTTTAAACTGTCCTTTAAACTATGCATTCAACTGTTTTTGGATGATCACAAAGTGGGCCTTGATACTTTGTTATGAGTACTATCAAGGGGTGCAAAGATCCAAACAAGTTTCTGTTAAGTTCTGAAAGTTAGAGACAGCCAAAGTAGGCATGGGAGTTAAATTGGTCAAAATGACCATCCCTTATTTTGCTTGTTTTGATTTATTTGTCTTTGGGAAAAGTTTGGGAATTGTTTAGATGATGTTTATTTCACCTAAGGATCCTTTTACAAGCAAAGAAACACATAAACAAGGCAATTCAAAAGAATTCAAAATGGGATGCATACACACATGCATGCTTTCTCATTTTATTTTAGAAAAGTTTTTGTTAACCCTAAATTTGATGATTAGAGTTTGATGATTCTAGTTTAATATTTTTGGGATGTTACAGGAAGCTCACTCAACTCTCCGACTAGACTTCAAAATTGGGCTCATCGGTATATCCAGCAATGGATTCATCTCCTTGGTGTCCATATAGACCCATTGTGAACGGAAGTTCTCCACTTTCTTCGACCACGAGCCAGGGAGGGCTCGAAACTCAGTACAGAGGGAGATGCACCTAGAGCACCCCCCCCCCCCGTGGTGACGCATGAACTATAGAATTAACGGAATAGCTGCACAAAAGGCTTTATCCCGAGAAATGCTTCACAGAAGTAGGTGAAGATGGCGATGGAGGTCACTAAATTGGGCTGCAAGTGCAACGCCTTAATATTTTAATGCTTCAAGAGAGCAAAGGAGAAGTCCGAGAAAGGGGGAACCATACCCGCAAACAAGGTGTGGAGGAAAAAGGGGTATGCCCTTGCAGGGAGCTCGTTGTTGTCCACCGTGCCGAGCAAGATAACAGTGTCGCCCCATTCATTAAACTCCCCAGCGAGCAAGAAGCGACACTGAAGAAGGTCATCATTGGACTTGAGCATGGGGCGCAGTAACGCCTAGGAAGGGGTGAGGTCTACCTCGCCCTCCTCGTTGGTGTCTAGGGGAGTTTTCCCCTTGCCAAATGCCATCACTCAAAGAGAAGACTCAGAGAGGTGCACATGCACCCATGAGAAACTTTGGGAAGTAGGGCGCACGGAGGAGATGGCAGCAGAGAAAAGGAAAAGAGCACACTTGATGGAGAAACCCCTGTTTGAAACCACTGAGCAGTTGTCCAAGAGGGTTGCAGAAGCAGCCCTTCATCTAGCGGCGGATATTTTCCTACTATTTGGCATTGACGGTCTTGATGAGCTGACCCCGGTGTCGCTACCAAGTGCCGCGCTACGGTCCAATAGCTCTTGGCGCCCCTGCCCCTTTGCACCCTGATGAGCACGTGCGGCCCAAGCGCCCGGAGGCTACTGTCGGGCCATTAGTAACCAGGGTACCCTGACCCATCTGCTGCTAGACCCCTACAACGAGGCATGCACTAAGTCTCAAGGAGGCACCCCCACCAAGCATCAAGGATCCGCCTCCGAGAGGCCTACTGATAAGCCCTCTCTTCAATGATACACTCATGAAGTAAGAATCACATAGACGAGTGCCTAACATAGGGCACACCAGCGCTCCAACACTTGGGGCACCGAAGCTGCGGAAGGACACTTGTGCTCCAAGGGAAGAATAGAAGCTACTCCCTCAGCGGGAAGTTATCAACTTCACCTCCAATCAAGGGGACCTTCCCCTCCTCCAAGCCAGAAGTGGCCAACAAGGCCTCGACACAGGGGACCAAACCCCCTCTCGGCGCAGATATGCATAACACGATGGAAGCAAGGGAGAGCATGTTTGACTCAACCGCTCCCTCTCTTGTCGCCATGTGGAAACCCTTCCCGCCACATTGGTGGGAAGAGGACCAAGGAGCCCATAAAAGGAGGGGTAAGGCCTCAGAGCAAGGGGACGGAGTCTTCTTCCACCATGGAAACCCTAGCCTTCTCCTGCCTGGAGTTCTAGATATGATCACGCGATCAGCCTACGCGATCAGCCTCTTTTATCTGTAACCTCTCCAAGCGATACAAGAAATACAACAAAGCAGGAGTAGGGTTTTATGGTAAACTCACTATGTCAACCTTGTCGTGATTCCATTGTTCCTCGCCAAGGTCAATGAGATAGCTTGGAGAGATCGTGTTTGGCCCCCTGCGTTCGATTCATCCTACCTCGCGAGATTCCCTGCCGGGACAATCTCCGACATTAATTTTTGCTGTGTGCCTAACTAAAATTTGTCGGGTTATGTATCTTTGCCGACTGCTATACATGGCAAAGATGTTCCGAGGAGAAATCACTCGGCAAAGATGTTCCGAGGAGAAATCACTCGGCAAAGATTGAAATACTCACTAAAAAAATTCATTTTCCGGTAGTGTTTGTTGGTTAATTCTTGAATTGTATCAGCATGACCATTCGTAGGATTATAAATCCCTTTTCAAGGTGTTCTCCTCTCTCTAATCCGGATCCGAGGGAACATGTTTCCCAATCTCTCCTTTGTGAATTATGTTTATTGTGTTTGTGTGTGTTGTGGTCATCATGTTCATGGTGTGAGTTCGTTTGGTTCTTGAGTTGCTCACTCCCTCTCCTCCACGTTCCTCCACCAAAGCAACCAGATTTGTGAAGATCAAACCACCCTTAGAGGTTGGACCCTCATCATTAAAGTCAACCAATCCAAGACCATTGAGATGATAGTGCTAACAATTTAGTTGCCTGTCATTTCGTTGCATTGACTTGGCTTCTTACCCTTAAAATTAGGGTTGCTGAAAGTCCCGCTTCCAGTTCATTTGAAGATTTTATAGTACAACTTTTTTTAACAAAAAACCTCAAATAAACTCGAAGCGAGACTTTTGCGGGATCACGCTTGCAACCCTAGTTGAAATAGAAATATGCACATAGTCCTCTAGGACACATGACACAAGCTTCAGGATGGCAGTGGCATCAATTTCTTTGCCGGCAAGCTGTTTCACTTATTGTAATTATACATTATCGCCACGTGCAGGATCGATCCAAAGCAACGGGAAAGGCCACTGAGGCAATACATTTTTACCACCAGAAACTAATACACACCTAGCTATGCATCGGTGGTCTTGGTCAGCTAGCACCATCGGCAACGCAATGGGCCATCGACAAGCGGGTAACTTAACTGAGATGATAAACCCATTACTGCTCCCCAATAGCGACACGACAGAGAAAGAGATGCTGCCAAAAGTTATTGTCCTCCATCGCATAGCTAGCGCTAGTGCTGCATCTGCAAATACATGGGGTCAAGCTCTAGCTAGCTAGGTATAGAGGTCCCCAACTTCCAACTTGGAATGATGCAGAAGCATTAGTGCAGGTGCATGCACATCCATCACACATATGGATAGATGGATGGGCATCTCATCTCTTGTTGCAGCTTAGCTTAGCTTTAGCCATGGACAGAGAGGGCGGTCACTTTCCATTTGCTACAGGAGCTGCTTGCCTCTGGCGCCCGAAACGTGTGCTCCGACAGCGCCATTGCCATCTTGGGGGACCTCTGACGATTGCAACGGCATATGGTGCTCCACTATCACCCCATCCACCTTCCGTCCTACCTAGCTCCTACTTATCTGGAACCCTACTACTGTTTCCAGTTCTCTCCGCCGGCCCTTCATTTGGTTAACAACTAGTTGCTTTAAAAACCTACTGCCCAATCAGGCATATATACAAGCTGGGGTAGATGCATTGGGAATTAATCCATGTGTGTGTGTGGGTGGAACCTCTCACCTCAACACTTATCTCTAGTCTCTTTCAAATATATCACTGTCAAGGATATAATTTCTACTGTTAAAAGATATGACAAACACACATGGTAAGACGGAAATACTTTTCACAAGATCCATCTGAGATCATTCAACGATTATAATTGTTCATCTAGATGATTTAGTAAAAAATTAGACTCTACCTATAGTATATCACCCCTATTTAATTAGCCTCATTATATAGAATGCCTTAAAATTATTCTACTTTTCATTGCATACAAAAAAAGTGTTTTGTTGTGCATAAATAATCCTTTTACGTGCTATTCTTTAGTCACAAAAACTGACATGCCTTGGAATTGTGGATGTGGTAAAAAAATCCAGACAATAGTATTTTTGTTTTAGATGAAACTCTATTTTTGATGACATATGTATATATAATCTTATGGATTGCATGTGCTTGTAATGCTTGAATATAACTCATATATGCTGCTTTTCAAGAGTGCACATGACCAAAAACAATGTACTCCCTCCGTCTCAAAATAGAGATTTCTATTTTGAGATGGAGGGAGTACATTGTTTTCCATCCTAGACAATATTCAAGGTAAAAATCATGTACAAATAATAAACTATACTTGTGAATGTGTAATATCTTTTGGAAATTATTTTAAAATTTTCTTATTGCAATATAGTTTATTAGTTTCAAACAACTTGGTACCGATTGGTTTCGCTAATAAAATAGGGTAATTACTCATATTTTCTCAAAATTAAGTGAAAATGACGAACTCATAGTTCACTATTTCATGTAGATTAATATGCATGAACAATAGTACCGTGCATATGATACTAGTCTATGTTACTATTCTATAATGCATCATATCATATAGTAGTATCATAGTTCCATCAAATTTATTCGTTCGTAGAATCACAAATGCATTTTTTTTATTAATTTGTTGGTTTTACATGTTAGGATACCGTACATAACATGATTCCACTATCATCTCTCTCATCAGACAGCACACATGAACTAAATGATAGAACCTATAATACTATTACTATGGACAAGAGGAAACACTACAGGAAATAATTGCTACGCCGACGGCCGGCTGCCGTCGGCACAGCGTCAAATTGCCGTCGGCACAGGTTGTGCCGACGGAGGCCGTCGGCGTAGCTCCCTCGGCGTACGTCCTCGTCGGCACAGCTCCGTGGCCGTCGGCACAGCCCCTCCCCCTCGGCACAGCGTCTTCCAGCGGGCCCCGCGTGTCAGTCAGCGGCCGTTTTGGCTAACGGTTCAGCCTGGAGCTACTCCGACGGCCAAGCCGTCGACACAGGAATGGAGCTACGCCGACGGCCAGGCCGTCGGCATAGCCTAAAATATTTTTTTTATTTTTTATTTATTTTTTTAAAATCTTTGAATTATTTGACTCCTTAATCTCCCACTTTAATCATTTTAACACTATCTATAATTAATAATTGATTAAATTGCAGTCTTAGTCAAAGTTCCCGTTCGGTCACCCATCCTAGCACTACTCCAGCTCTAGCACGTTTAACTTCCTCGTTCCTTTAGAATCTCTTCCCGCAAAGCAATTTACTCATTGTTGTCGATACTAGCATATCATTCCTATTAACTCTTATATCATCATGTCATATGGTTGTATTTTTTGAAATTAAAAGCAATTATTTAAGTAAACAACAATAAATAAGTAAAAATATTATTGAATTCAAATAAAAATATAATGATTTTATTTTTTTGTATTTTTTATTTAATATGGAATAATTAATATCTTTAAATCTGTAAATCGGAATTCGGCAAATAATATGTCTAAATTGATTAGAAAAATGATAGGAATCCAAATATGATATCAATATCAACTTATCACAAACTATGCCGTGATTCTTATCATAATTTCATTTGCCCGTTTAAAACGGTACGCATAAAGATTCTTAGCTCGGGATTGAGACTCACTAAACTTGAAGTGGATCTATGATGAAACAACATATTTTGAATCTAAAAATGATTTTTGTAAAAAATCATGAGCATCCGATCATGTACCTGTAGTTCATATCAGACCTACTTCCTACCGATTCGGCAGGAATTTGGCTTTTTCACCAGGGATAGACAGAAATGTTTGAGATCCCCCTGTTATGACATTATCCATGTAAGGTGGTCTAGTATTTTTGAAAAATGTGACGGTAGCATTTTGAATTAGCCATTTGGTGGTTGCTTCACAAAACCGTCCGTTTTTTGCACTCGGAAAATGGAAAACGGTTTTTTGGTGCGACGAAAAGGAAAACTTCCTTCTGAAACATTGTTCGCCATCCCATGATGCATAGTTATGCACAATATGGACACATTATCACAAACTATGCCTTCATTTTAGCCAAAACATTGGTCATTTGACCCGAAAACCAAGAAACCTCGAACGAGATAGGTCATTTTGTGAAGGTTTTTTTGAGACATAATCAATATACCAAGTTTGATATTTTTCCTTCTAACTATGTCACATAATGTGACACCACGCAAAGGTTTCACATTGTTTGCATCGTTTTTGAATTTATAATGCCCGTTTTAAACCATCGTTATACTTTGTCGAAGGGCGGGCATGAAGATTCTTAGCTCGGGGCTGAGACTCGCTAAACTTGAAGTGGATCTATGATGAAACAACATATTTTGAACCTAAAAATGATTTTTATAAAAAATCATGAGCATCTGATCATGTAACTATAGTTCATATCTGACCCACTTCCTACCGATTCGGCGGGAATTTGTCTTTTTTACCAGGGATAGACGGAAATGTTTGAGATCCCCCTGTTATGACATTATCCATGTAAGGTGGTATAGTATTTTTTTTAAATGTGACGGTAGCATTTTGAATTAGCCATTTGGTGGTTGCTTCACAAAACCGTCCGTTTTTTGCACTCAGAAAATGGAAAACGGTTTTTTGGTGCGACGAAAAGGAAAACTTCCTCCTGAAACATTGTTTGCCATCCCATTATGCATAGTTATGCACAATATGGACACATTATCACAAATTATGCCTTCATTTTAGCCAAAACATTGGTCATTTGACCCGAAAGCCAAGAAACCTCGAACGAGATAGGTCATTTTGTGAAGGTTTTTTTGAGACATAATCAATATACCAAGTTTGATATTTTTCCTTCTAACTATGTCACATAATGTGACACCACGCGAAGGTTTCACATTGTTTGGATCGTTTTTGAAATTATAATGCCCGTTTTAAACCATCGGTATACTTTGTCGAAGGGCGGGCATGAAGATTCTTAGCTCGGGGCTGAGACTCGCTAAACTTGAAGTGGATCTATGATGAAACAACATATTTTGAACCTAAAAATGATTTTTGTAAAAAATCATGAGCATCCGATCATGTACCTATAGTTCATATGTGACCCACTTCCTACCGATTCAACAGGAATTTGTCTTTTTCACTAGGGATAGACGGAAATGTTTGAGATCTCCCTGTTATGAAATTATTCATGTAAGGTGGTCTAGTATTTTTGAAAAATGTGACGGTAGCATTTTGAATTAGCCATTTGGTGATTGCTTCACAAAACCGTCCGTTTTTTGCACTCAGAAAATGGAAAACGGTTTTTTGGTGCGACGAAAAGGAAAACTTCCTCCTGAAACATTGTTCGCCATCTCATGATGCACAGTTATGCACAATATGGACACATTATCACAAACTATGCCTTCATTCTAGCCATAACATTGGTCATTTGACCCGAAAGCCAAGAAACCTCGAATGAGATAGGTCATTTTGTGAAGGTTTTTTTGAGACATAATCAATATACCAAGTTTGATATTTTTCCTTCTAACTATGTCACATAATGTGACACCACGCGAAGGTTTCACATTGTTTGGATCGTTTTTGAATTTATAATGCCCGTTTTAAACCATCGTTATACTTTGTCGAAGGGCGGGCATGAAGATTCTTAGCTCGGGGACGAGACTCGCTAAACTTGAAGTGGATCTATGATGAAACAACATATTTTGAACCTAAAAATGATTTTTGTAAAAAATCATGAGCATCCGATCATGTACCTATAGTTCATATCTGACCCACTTCCTACCGATTCGGCAGGAATTTATCTTTTTCACCAGGGATAGACGGAAATGTTTGAGATCCCCCTATTATGACATTATCCATGTAAGGTGGTCTAGTATTTTTGAAAAATGTGACGGTAGCATTTTGAATTATCCATCTGGTGGTTGCTTCACAAAACCGTCCGTTTTTTGCACTCAGAAAATGGAAAACAGTTTTTTGGTGCGACGAAAAGGAAAACTTCCTCCTGAAACATTGTTCGCCATCCCATGATGCATAGTTATGCATAATATGGACACATTATCACAAATTATGCCTTCATTTTAGCCAAAACATTGGTCATTTGACCCGAAAGCCAAGAAACCTCGAACGAGATAGGTCATTTTGTGAAGGTTTTTTGAGACATAATCAATATACCAAGTTTGATATTTTTCCTTCTAACTATGTCACATAATGTGACACCACGCGAAGGTTTCAGATTGTTTGGATCGTTTTTGAAATTATAATGCCCGTTTTAAACCATCGTTATACTTTGTCGAAGGGCGGGCATGAATATTCTTAGCTCGGGGCTGATACTCGCTAAACTTGAAGTGGATCTATGATGAAACAACATATTTTGAACCTAAAAATGATTTTTATAAAAAATCATGAGCATCCGATCATATACCTATAGTTCATATCTGACCCACTTCCTACCGATTCGGCAGGAATTTGTCTTTTTCACCAGGGATAGACGGAAATGTTTGAGATCCCCCTGTTATGAAATTATCCATATAAGGTGGTCTAGTATTTTTGAAAAATGTGACGGTAGCATTTTGAATTAGTCATTTGGTGGTTGCTTCACAAAACCGTCCGTTTTTTGCACTCGGAAAATGGAAAACGATTTTCTGGTGCGACGAAAAGGAAAACTTCCTCCTGAAACATTGTTCTCCATCTCATGATGCACAGTTATGCACAATATGGACACATTATCACAAACTATGCCTTTATTCTAGCCATAACATTGGTCATTTGACCCGAAAGCCAAGAAACCTCGAACGAGATAGGTCTTTTTGTGAAGGTTTTTTTGAGACATAATCAATATACCAAGTTTGATATTTTTCCTTCTAACTATGTCACATAATGTGACACCACGCGAAGGTTTCACATTGTTTGGATCGTTTTTGAATTTGTAATGCCCGTTTTAAACCATCGTTATACTTTGTCGAAGGGCGGGCATGAAGATTCTTAGCTCGGGGCCGAGAATCGCTAAACTTGAAGTGGATCTATGATGAAACAACATATTTTGAACCTAAAAATGATTTTTGTAAAAAATCATGAGCATCCGATCATGTACCTGTAGTTCATATCTGACCCACTTCCTACCGATTCGGCAGGAATTTGTCTTTTTCACCAGGGATAGACGGAAATGTTTGAGATCCCCCTGTTATGACATTATCCATGTAAGGTGGTCTAGTATTTTTGAAAAATGTGACGGTAGCATTTTGAATTAGCCATTTGGTGGTTGATTCACAAAACCGTCTGTTTTTGTACTCGGAAAATGGAAAACGGTTTTTTGGTGCGACGAAAAGGAAAACTTCCTTCTAAAACATTGTTCGCCATCCCATGATGCACAGTTATGCACAATATGGACACATTATCACAAACTATGCCTTCATTCTAGCCATAACATTGGTCATTTGACCCGAAAGCCAAGAAACCTCGAACGAGATAGATCATTTTGTGAAGTTTTTTTTGAGACATAATCAATATACCAAGTTTGATATTTTTCCTTCTAACTATGTCACATAATATGACACCACGCGAAGGTTTCGCATTGTTTGGATCGTTTTTGAATTTATAATGCCCGTTTTAAACTATTTATAATGTTTTATATTTTACTTAATTTTTGTTTATAAATGTGTAATATTTGAGTGTAGATAGATAGATTTTTTTTTGCAAATTTTGATATATTATTTGTATTTTTCTGAATTAGAATGATTTAGTTATGATTTTTCAAAAAATAATGAAAAAGGAAAAAATCTGGAGGCCTATGCCGACGGCCTGGCGGTCGGCACAGACCAAACAAAAAATTTCAAAGAGCTGTGCCGACGGCCAGGCTGGCGGCACAGCTTGGCTGTCTAACGCCGTTTCCGTCATCGTGTCTGAACTAGGGCTACGCCGAGGGCTATATCTACGCCGAGGGCCACCGTCGGCACAGACCTCGCTACTACGCCGACGACCACACTACGCCGAGGGCTACCCTCGGAACCGTCATCTCAGCCGATGGCCGTACCTACGCCGACGGCCGGGCTGGTAGGCTGGCCAGGGAAGGCAGCTATGCCGACGGCCTTTGGCCGTCGGCGTCTGATTTCTTTTCGTGTAGTGAAACAACATGAATCAAGAGGAGAGAAGAGTGATTAGACCACATTAGCTACCCAAGGTAATTAAGGTCAATTCTTGAGTCCGAAAACAGATAGGGCGTAATTAGCATGCATATATATACTGCTATAATTAAAAATAGCATTACCCCTTCGAGTGTCAAATGTAGTAGGACGAAGAGTCCCTTGGCCCAGCCGTGCCCTTGTATATATATGACATGTGTGCATTATTTATATAATGAAGAGCTCAGCAGCTAAGTAGCTAAGCTAGGTAGTGATGGAAATGGAAACGTGGATGGAGTCTCTTTCGTTTTACCAACACCTGAACCCTCCTCCCCCTCCTTCTTCCTCGGGACAAGAACCAATATCCACCTCCTACTACTATTACCCTCCGTACGCCGCTGCTGCTGTCATGAAGAACAACAGCAGAAGGGACACCGACGTCGACCCAACGGCGACGCCGCCACCGCTGCTGCCGTCAAGAACAAGGGAGGCGGTGAGGAAAGATCGGCACAGCAAGATATGCACCGCCGGAGGCATGAGGGACCGGCGGATGCGTCTGTCCCTGGACGTGGCCCGCCGCTTCTTCACCCTGCAGGACAAGCTGGGATTCGACAAGGCCAGCAAGACAGTGCAATGGCTCCTCGACATGTCCACCGCTGGCATCAACCACCTCCTTGCAGCCTCTGCAACCTCCGTGTCGGAGGACGGCTCAGGGTCGGTGCTCTTGGACAGCCAGGACCACATCATGGTCGCGGATGCTGAAACAAACAACTGCAAGATGCCCACCAAGGCAAGAAGAAGAGCTGGAAGGAAGAGCAACAATGGCGCCCCTGCTCTTCTCCCGGACAAGGAGTCGAGGGCGAGGGCGAGGCAGAGGGCCAGAGAGAGGACCATAGAGAGGAGCCGCCTCCGGTCATCCACGATCTCCTCCGCCGTCGAGGAAGCTCCGGTGCCGGCGGAGATGCAAGTGATTCCTCCGGTAATTCCACCGGGAAGCAGCAGCAGCAGCTTTGGCAGCTACTACGAGGAGCAAGAGCCATGGGAGCTGGGCGGAGTTGTCTTTTCCAAACCACGCTTCCACTACCGATGAATAAAGGCCACACGGTACTGCTAGCAGACAGCTATGTTTCTTCCTCAATTCCTTCTTCAATCGCGTGTTTCCCTTTACTGATTGCATTTCTATCTCATCTTCCTTTAATTTTCCAACAACTTCATCCATCAGTTATCGCATGCATGCTCCCTCTTTCCGTTTAGTTAATTTATGCTGCGATCATATGTTCAATTCCCAGCAATCGAGTGCTTATTTCAATGATGTGAGTTAATCTGTAACCATAATTATAACTTCTACCGCCAGTCTTTGTATATATATGTATGAATGGAAAGATGATGAGACACTTGAGATTACAAAACACTATACAAAAATACTCCACTGGAAACCTAACCACTTTCCTCGCCGGGGTAAGCTGCTGGTCGAAAATCTGAATCAGTACGGTTGGAACCACTTGCCTCGCCGGAGTTGGAGCTTCCTCGGTGACGGAGACAGATAACCTGATGTGGTTTTCTCCATGGTATTAACACATGCAATGCCAAGCAAATACATTATATAAACATTTTTCATTATTGCTGATGATGTATTGCAGATGTTAGTTTTTTTATATAAATTAGTCAAACATTGCATAAACATGTTTGATTTAAGACAAAATATATATGACTTATATTTTGTGACGAGAGACCCTAGGATGTCTGCAAATAATAATTGAGCATGCTGTGCATGTATACCACTTTTATCACAGCACAATTCGTCACTTGATCGTTTTATCAGCACCTAAATTTTACACCAGGAATCATACTGTTATCCATTTCAATAAAATGCTACTGCATGATTCCACTAAGGAATTGAGTATCATGAGAAAAACATGTACTTCAAGTTCCTCTTACATTATCTAACAAAAGGCATAACTTTTTGTCCTTGTCAAATGAAACTGTATGTTACTGGGAACCATTATTCATACTACTATTGGATTGCCCTGTTTGCAGTAACAGCTGATGGACCATTTAAATATGTCGACAACGCATACACATCCTCAGGGGCTATAGGACCAACTAGTACAATTTATACAGTATATGGATAGATTATTGTGTACTATGTTTACTGTTAAGAAAAAAATATTTTCATCATATAACTAATTATCAAGTAGTACAAGCTAGCTACTATAGCTAGCTACATCAGCCGAACAGAGGTACTCCCTCTGTCAAAAAAATGTACTCAATGTGTCCATTAAATATTGTAGAGTAAGACATAATTTTAGTAACTTTTAAGTGACCGAGTTTAGTCACAAAAATGTAACATCTACAATATCAAATCAATATCAACAGATTATCTATAAAGCATATGTTCTCAATGTCCATTAAATATTGTAGGATTTAATTTTTAAGTAAGTTTATATGCCTTATATTTGAAACAGCGTTAGTACAAATTAAAGACAGGCGACAACCTCAGACTTGAAGTGTGCTGTTGGCAGCTAAGTTTGTCCACGTCAATATATGCACTACACAATCATTCAACCATAAGACACCATCACACTTGAAATTTGCTGTTGGCAGTGGCATGTAAACTTTTGATTTGGTTTCATGTTAACATTCAACCACACCACCATCAACTCTTTTCATTTGGTTTCACGTTAACAACACCACACCACCATCAATTCTATCCATCCGCTGATTATTGGCCGAAAGGAAGTACTTCCGAAAAAAAGGTCAACATGTCATATTGTCCAAAAAGTATTATTGATGTATTGCATCAATACTAGTTCACCCAAAAATAACCGTACGTTAAGTCTTTCACCTCAATGTTAGACTAGCATGAAATTGTTAAGCAACATTGTTACTGAAGTAAGTGATCGATTCATCCAAGTATAAACATGAGTCAAATATAGCCTTATTGTACTGCATGCTGTTCTCTTTGAATGAGAATAACAAATTATTCTTTTTTGTGATGAAAAAAAATAGTTGCATATTGTTCACACAAACCTAACATGTACTATTTTGTATGCAGACATATCACTTCCCAAGCTAGTAGTAAGTGTTAAGAAAATAAAGCACTTAATTATTACCTGCGGCCTAGCTAGTACTTAAGATTTGGTCTTATATACCTGAGAAACTACTACTGACATATCTGCACCAGTATGAAACGGGTCAATCCAACAAAAAATGCTAACAATGCCTATGCTCTACCTGAACGCTAATTTCACATTTTCAGAAAACGGTGCATTCAATGTGTAAAACTGAGAGGCACTAAAGGACTGATCATTACATGTACTGTTTGACCCGTGAATTTTCTTGAGCATAAATCAGTACTCACAAAGTATGATAATGAGATTAGAGTCTACCAAAAGTGAACTGCACAAGATTTGACAGCCCTTACCCTGCCCCCCTTTAGTCATGCAGCAACTAGTATTTCATGCAGAGATTCATAAAACAACAGCATTCTTTCTTTCTTCTAACTCGATCCAGTGTCATCTCCCATTTCTCAATATAATCACCATGATTTTTCCCAACCATGAGACAGTATTACCACATATTCTTTTTAATATTTTCCATATATTTGTTGACCAATCTAATTTTATTTTTTTCACATTTTATTTAAACAAGGCAATTTTTTCCTATATATAGATATATAAGGAGCAAACAAGACACATTTCCGGAGAGAAAACAGGAAAATGCAAAGACCTAACATTATTACTGGGTCTAGGGTGGGCTTAGGCTATCTAATTTTTGTTTTTCTTCTCAAAATTGTCACCTTTTTAGCAGTCACAAAAATACAAATATGGCTTGTCACAACTTTGCCCTTTCCAAATATTTATATATAAGTATATAACTCTTCCCTGCATTGCCTCAATCATGTGTCATTGAAAAGAAAACGCAGTGAACATGTATCTATTTAAGGCGGACTTTTGCTTCGGTGTCTCTCCCCCTCCCCCAAACTGAAAACATAAGTACGCTCATGATTGGCCGATACCTCTTCCCGCCCTCGGAACCAAAGGGGTATGAGCTAATCCTGACTATCCTTGTGTATTCAGTTTCGTAAGTTTGGGAGATAGTGGGGACACCAAAGCACACATTTATGGTGATTACCTTCCCAACATACTTAAAACACACATGCATGGTGAAAGAATTTAAAGATAAGTGGATTAAACCTGTGTGCAACATAGGAATTTGTCATGAAACAGTTTGATTTCTGGGAAGAACAAGAAAAATGGAATCATGTATTACATTTAAAGGGTGTAAGAGTCACATTTAAAGGGTGTAAGGGTGGAAAATCTATCGATGTTATTTCAACATGATATAGTTTGAGAAAAATGGAATCATGTATTCTGTTTTTAATTAAGGTATGTATGTCTTAAGGTATATATGCAACAATATCTGCAACCACAACCTCACACCAGAGTCACATGTACTATGACGTAACAGGTTAACCATATGTACATAACTAGTCATCGTATTTGAGTAAGGAAGAAGAAAACAGAACCAAAAAGGAGTACGCATCTGTACATAAAATATTTATCATGGCAATAGTATGCCTTGTTCAGACTGTTGTATGTTCACCTTATGTACGTATAAACTTAGATAGATTAGTTGACGTTGAATGAACACCATTATATCCACATATTTTCAATAATAAAATTGGGATCTAAGAGCAACTCTAACCGATCCCCTTTATTTTAGAGGACTTCCGGTCGCAGAAAACAGCGGATTTAAAATTTTAAGTCCTCTAAAGAGTGGCCGCCAGATTGATCCCCTTTAATTTAGAGGACTATAATAGATTTTAAATTGAATTTGCAACGAATTCGATATTTTTTCGAACGATTTCATACATAATTCATAGCTAAAACTAAAACATTACATATATTTAACTAAACTTGGACTAATTTGAACCCCCGCCATCGGAGAGGCCGCCATTGAGCTCGCCGTCACGGCTTCACCCGCAGTTGGGCCCGAGCCAACGCTCGATCTCCTCCTCCTCGTTGCTGTCCAGCGAGATGACCACCGGGGCCGCTGCAGGAGCTGAGGACGAAGCAGCCACGGCTAGGGCCGGAGATGAGGACGAAGCGGCCACGGCTGGGGCTAGAGCCGAGGACGAAGAGGTCGTTGATCTGGCCGGAGCAAAGGACGAAGAGGCCACGAACTTGGTGAACACCGCTGCCTCCTCCGCTACGCGGCCTGGATTCACCCGTCGGAGCTCGGCCATCCGCCGCTCGTCCTCTCTCTCCGCCTCGATGCGCTCCCACGCCTTGCGGTCCTCCCTCGCAATCCGGCCCGTGTGGCCGCAGGAGGGCAGCGCGAAGAGCTTCGGTACCGGCTCCGGGGTGCCGAGAGGGAAGTTGAGCGGCCATCCGCACCTCGGGCCCTGCACGCCGCCGTGAGATCTGCCGGCCGGGCCTTCCTGCCTCCAGATCTGTGGCGGGGTCCGGCGTACGCCATCGACTCCCCGGTCTTGGACCGGTGGTTCGAGGCGGAGCACGATGCCCGGCGCGAGGCCATCGAGGCCCACCTCGAGAACCTCGACGAAACCGACAAGGACTACTAGGAGGTATCCTAGGAGGACTCCGGCGTGGAGGACGTCGACAACGACGATGACCTCCACTCCCCGCCGCTGCAGCCCGGTATCCCGGACTGGTCGCGCTACCATGGCACGGACACCTCGCGTTAGAGGTGTTGCCATGGCCCGAGTCGGAGGAGGACCCAGAGCCGCCCTGGCTGGTGGCGGTCAAGATGGAGGAGGGGCCGGAGACATAGCCTCGGCCGATGGCGGAGGAGCTCTAGGCCACCATCCTCGTCTCCCAATTGGAGGAGGAGAAGCGGTGGGACGGCACCGCCCAGGCGCTGCACGAGTCCTGGGTGGCCGCGCAGGCCTAGATGCCGCACGCGCTCCCAGCTCCGCCCGCGCTCCCGGGCACCACCTCCGCCTCCCGCTCCCGCTTCGGCCCAGGCCAGCGCGTGGCCCCCGCCACAGGTCTTCATCGACCTTGCCGCCGCCGACGACAAGGAGTAGGCGGCGCAGCCTCAGGACCAAGGCGTCGGCCGGCCAGCAACACCGCCCGCCACCTCGCCTCCCTTCCACGCCAAGGCACCCCATAATATTGGGAATTTTTTTTGTATATTTTGTGAACGGGGGACCCATGACAATGACCTTTTATGTAATATGTTAATTATTTTCATCCTCTTTTTTTTTGCATGTTTTTTTTTGCGGTGAGATGCCGTTGGGGGCACAGGTCACCGCAAACCGGGCTGAGCCCGGACGGCCTGTCCTCCACCCGCAAACGGATCGATTCGGACCAAACTATTGTCCGAAATGCGAGGGCACCTTGGGATGCCCTAACATCAGGGGTTCCATTCTACCGGACATCGTATTTGTTTTCCGACTAATTGGAGCACTAGGCAAACGCCAAACTAAGCAACGTTGTCAAAGGCCTGAATTTACGCATAGAAAGTCCAAGAATCAAATCGGCAATACACTATGATGAATTACGATTGAAGCTAAGAATCGAGGAGATAACAGTTAATTACTCCATTAATATCGTGCATGCATCGGGCAGTTTCACCCCTGGTTTCAAGGAGTTGATCACACATGCACTGGGATTTAATCATTCATGCATGATGGTCTAGCGATTAGAGAGGAGCCGCGCTGTTTGCACGGAGTTAATCAAGCATTAATTATTGCATGTACTGAGGCCTTTCATAATGGGTATTTTTTAGCGGTGTATCGTAGGCACTTTGCCTATGTGGCACTATAGTTAATGAGGATAGAGAGTGAGGTTGTATCTTAGCTAAAAAACACCTCTTGCACGAAATCATAGGCAAAAAGAATGGTTAGGCCAATCAAATGCATACATGTCCTCTAAATCATTAAATATAGAGACTCCACTTAAGAAACAATGCATTGTACTAGTTGTTTCTTATGTTTTAATTGCTCCTATGACAACGTGCTAAGATACAATCCATTGTGAAAGGCCTGAGTAGCATAATTCTTGGTTAATGTATTTGGATTGTATCGGGATTAATTAAAATATATACCAATTGATACAAAATCACTATGTTATCCTTTCAAGCTTCTGGAGGGAGGAGCACCGGAGAATGGCTCAATAGAAATTGTACATAATTTTTAGTACATTTTTGTTTCGTGAATAATGCATGCAATATGGATAATGATTGTGTCAGCAAACATTCCATGTCTTGCATTCATCGTATAATTGTAACGGCACATGTTTTCACAATGGAAATCATTTTTACTTGTTCTAAAAAGCAAAACATTTTCTTCCTGTAATGGTAGAAACATTTCCATTTTCAAAAAAGCAACCAATTTTCTTCTGATTGAAGTTTGTTAATTTGCATGAAGATATCCGAAGTTTCAAATAGGCTTAACCCATTCGTTTGGCATCATGTATCACAATATTGGTGCTTCCACATTAATCTAAATCTACACAGTACACACTTGTAAGTGTCCAGTATAATTTTCAGGTAAATTTTTCAATATATCAGTCTTCTATAGGAGGAAAAATACTATTCCAAAGTCCTAAATCATCTAAAATAAACCATCAAGAAATCATATGGCATTATAGGCACTAGTTGAGTGCCAAGGAACACTAAGATGAATAAGTACTCCACATATGATCTGCATTAGGTCATATCATGGTACATGTAAGGAAAAATTGCTCAACTGCATTTTGTTTGGCTAATAAATTTATCTAAAGTTGGCACAAATATACCCCAAAACCTTATACATATATATCACATCGTTATAACGTGTTGAAATGTGTGAGGAAAATTTTCACAGCGTGAACATACTAGAAGAATCATGCTGCAAAAAAGATGCTGATTATATGTTGTGCTCTGATTATGTTGATGTTTATGACCCTTGTACTATAATAGTATTGTTATATATGCCGACAAATTTGTAAGCTAGAATGCCCAACAAACTCTTTGTGTATACATCTGTTGGCCTTGGGGTTTCTAATAAAATTAGAAAACAGTGTAACACGCGGTCGAGAATGCCTTCCGTACGTGTCTAGTGCCTACTAAGTACTAACCAGCAATTAACCAATTCCATGACAGTGTTTATAGGAGTATGAATTTTTTAAGGGTACGCGGTCGATGCAAAAAATAAAATCACTAGAACATAGGAGTATGTAGTACACGAGATAGACAAAATCAACTCGACAGCCCAGCTATGAAATATAAAATACTACTGTAAATCGCGCGGAGAACTGTTGGACTTGACATATTGGATGACATTTACTGTACTATGTAAAGTGCCCAATTTCCTAGTACACTGTATGAATCTGTCCTATAATCCATTAGAATAGTACACGGACTATGGAGGACTATATATATTTACACGGACTAATTAGTCAATGTAATGACAAGGCTGGTCAGACTTATAGTACTATTGTTTTTCCAGGGTAATTAGGAACATGAGGAGTTTAATTATATGCGCTGTTTAGGCGAAACCTAAAACGAATTAATGCGTCTTGCAATGTGTGCATAATTAAGCACATCGGTACACATTGAGAGGGGGGATTATATATTACTTGGGAAATAAAATTGAGGACCAGAAATTTGGAATGTTACACTGGTTGAACAAACAAGAAGTGCCATTAAGCAACGTAACTGCATGCTATCTGGTAGATTCAGTGGTTGAGATATATACATGGATTGAAGTTAAAATGTGGATTGATAATTATATCAAGGTTCGAGATCAGCAGGAATAGAGTGGAAGGTTTCATACGAGAGACGACAATCGATTGAAAACTCAGCTGGCGTAGATGCGAAGAAGAGGATGGATACTTACATGAGTTTTGACATATGCTCCTGGTTCGGCCATGGCTCCACAGCTGCTAGCTGCATTTCTCTTCTCCCACGAAACCTGAACTCATCAGCTCAATAATAGTAGTAGAGGCCGGTTGGGGAAGAGGTAGCCGGAACCGGATCTAGATTGAGCACAGATGTGGAAAGAATGCTGTTTGTTGTGTGTGCAGTAGCAGTGCGAGTGAGGTTTTGAGAGATGTGGCCCGCCTGTGGCGATTGGGACGGAAGGAAGGCTGCTGCCTCCATTTCTACCCGTCTTTTGTCTTTGTCAGTGTGCAGACGAGAAAGAAGACGAGAGAGAGCGAGCGAGAATAAGAGGAATGGAGAGAGAGAGAGAGGGGATATGGCATATGCAGTGGGCGCTCTATGGTTGAGCAGGACACTGCAGCCAAACAGTACTGGCAGTTGTACCAAACAAAGACTTTCCTGCCCTGTCTTGTCCACTCCGGTCGATAGAAATTTAATCTTCCAAACCCAATCCATCGATCTCTCGCCTAGCCAGCATCATGTGATGTTGCATTTTTTTTATAAGAGAATGTATTAATATTTCTAAGTAGCAACACCAATTACATCCAGACTTTCTCTCAAAAAAAAATTACATCCAGACTTCGTACCAAAAAATATCTAACAAAACATTGAGGATGAACACAGCAGAAAAGAGAAAAAGGAAAAAAATGGCCTTATCATAATGATATGATCAATCGCAGCACCAACACAATAAACACCACCAAAGACAACACCGGACCTAAACAAAACCCTCCAGTGGTGAAGCCTCAAAGAAGAAATAAGAGCACAAGCCCTTTCTCGTCGGATCAAATGTTCTTAGGTTTTCACCTGGAAGAAAGCCCGAGTTCTGAAATAATAATACTACCAAAATTAGATCACTGTTAAATACAACCAATAAAAACAAGACCTTGGGTTTTCAGAATCATATGCTCATGGTCTAATCTAAGAAATTGAAGTACTCATCACCGTTCCTGAAAAAAGAAATTAAACGTACTCATCACTATTTCTGAACAAGACCTGCAGACAAGTGCAACCTAGAACTGAAAGTATCCAAAGCGGAGGAGGGGGAAGCTAGCTAGCTAGTATCTGTAGCAGATTCGTCATCGGATTTTCTCTCACTCTCTCTTTCGGCCAAACAGTTCGGCGCAGCCAAAACACAGTGACAAAGTTGTACTGATAGAGTACTATTTTAAATCTTTATAAGTTAGCTAGACATGGAGTAGGACTGGTGCTGCAGAAGGGCGTACGGAGGCGGAGGAATCACGCGGGCTAGCTGGCAGGCAAGTGTGGAGGGGGTCCCCCACTAGAGTGTCGTTTGCTTCATGCTTTACCGGCCGCCACGTGTAACTCGTCCCGCTCACTCTTTTCTTGTGGGTCACCAGGGCATATCCACCCAGAGACCTAGACGATCACACTATCCGGTTGAGCTATCTCAAAGTGTACAACCGTACAAACAGCCTACCCAGCTTTGGCGATCCAATTACCAA
Organism: Avena sativa; assembly: GCA_916181665.1. NCBI lineage: Eukaryota > Viridiplantae > Streptophyta > Magnoliopsida > Poales > Poaceae > Avena > Avena sativa. Next base: position 143,853,341 of record OV702283.1, on the reverse strand, counting down.
GCTCCGCGCAAACGGTTTGGGATCCGATCTATCAGCGCAATTCATATGGACCTATTTGAGTTACGGTTGCATCAGGGCGGACAACGCGTGAACCGCGGAAGTGTCTGTCTCCCTCCGATCCATATTAGTTGACTTGCATTTTTCTAGATTTGAATAAATCTAGACACTATTTAGTATATAGGTTTATCCAAATTTTGACAAATCCAAATCAACTAATATGGGTCAGAGGGAATAATCTTTTTTTATTAGATTGATAACATGTTATATTTAGATCTAAGTCTAATTTAACTAAGCTACGATGAGTTCTCCTGCTCGCCGTCTGTTCGCCGCACCTAGTCCTGGCCACATCCGTCACCTGAGGGACCAGCTGTGCATGTGCGACCACCTCGATGGTTTTGACAGCCTTCCTTGGCGGTGGCGTACTCGTCGGCCCGCTCATGCTGCTCCCTCATAGGCAGCCTGACGGGCGTACATCGTCTCCATCTCTGCCACCCAATGGTCCATGCTCTCCTGGGCCACTCGATTCGCTGTCGTGGGAGCACGAGAGTCGGCGAGGCGTTGCGCGGTGTCGTAGGAATTGACGATGGCCCGCTGCTCGTCCCTCCTTTCCTGAATGGCTTCCTCGGGCTCGTCATCGAAGTGGGCGAGTAAGCCGTCGTCGTCCTCCTACTCCTCCTCTTCCTCCTCCACGTCCATCGCCACCACCAACCCCGTGGCAACCGCCTGTGTGATGCGCTACACCTCTGTTGCGTCATGCGCTTCTCACCAAGTGTACCTTAGCCTACTTACTGCCACAGTGGTGGCATTGCGCACCGCCTTCTCAGCCCCCTCCTTGGCTACGGCGTTGCGCATCACGCTCACCGCCTGAGCAGCGGCTTCGTAGGCCACCGCCTCCACCGGTGCTTTGGAGGCGGCGAGGTTCATTTCCCATACCATGGCTTCGTTGGCATCACACACCTTCTGCTCTTTGTTGCGGCGAGGCATGGCTATTGTTTGATGTTGCTTTGGTCGAGCTTGGTGGTGCAAGGTCTAGTGTTCATCGCCGCAACAGCGGTCTTCTTTTATAAACCTTGGCTAGGGCGGGAAGCGGCCGCCCGGGCGCGGGATGTTTTCGGTCGTGGGCGGGAAGCAACCACCGGGTGCACGTCTCAGATCATACCAAATGGTGCCATCCATTGGCATCAACTTCTTGACGGTAGCATCATGTTTTCGAGTCTGCATATGGTGTCGTGGTGCAGCTTGGGGAGGTGCTGGCAATGGCAATGGTGGTGCAGACGATGGTGATGAAGCGGGCAAGGCAGCGGCAGATGATACTAGAGGAGACTTTGCCGTGGAAGAGGAATCATTTGTGCCATCTTGCTTGGAGCCCACGGCAGGCTCCTGAGAACTCGCGGCGGGCAAATCTGGTGTCGTGGAAGGGGAAAGCGGTAGAGCTAAGCGCGCGGTGTTGGCAAGTGTCCGAGAGCCTGCATCATCATTCTCACTGATGGAACCTACATCAGAGGAGCTGCTTGTGGCAAGGATCTTAGTCAACAATGTTAGGTCGTAATTACGCATACAAACATCTTGAATTACTTGCTCGTCGAGAGCAAAAATAGAGGGGGTTTGGACGGGTACAGTTGCTGGCCCAGGAGGTGTGGTTGTGGGTTGTGCGTATGGGAAGAGGTTCTCGTCGGACACGACATCACGAGAAATGAAAATACGACCAGAAGTCTGGTCCAAACACTTGTAACCCTTATACTGTTCGTTGTACCAAAGGAACACGCAGAGACGAGAGCAAAAATCGAACTTGCAGTTATTGTAAGGCCATAAGTTTGGCCAACAGTCACAACCAAATACGTGAAGGAAAGTGTATTCTAGGTGTTCCCCACAAAGACACGTGATAGGAGTAGTTTTTTGGAGATTTTTGGCAGGCGTACGATTGATAAGGTAGACGGTAATAAGGAAGGCCTCATCCCAAAAAAGAACAGGGAGAGACGAGTGGGCGATATGAGCAATGCCACTTTTGACGATGTGCCTGTGCTTGCGCTCAACAATGCCGTTTTGCTGTGATGTGTGTGGGTGATGGAAATATGCCCTAGATGCAATAATAAATTGTATTATTCTATATTTTCTATTCATGATTAAGTTATTATTTCGTGCTATAATTCTCTTAGTTCCAGATAATTAGTATTTGGAGGAAAACCCTAATACATGTGTGAAATCATAAACACCATTTAGATATCCCTAGTATCACATCTAAGACTAGTTCATGTATCATTGATAGTCCCGGTTTCCTGACTACGGACAAAACGACAATGTGTTGTAGAGTTTCCGGTGATATATGAGATCGAGGTTGTTGGGAAAACAACAACGATGGATAGACCCAAGATAATATACCGTGAAACACATCGTCAATATTGTTATCTGTAGTTTCTCATAAACAATGTATTGCCTTTACTAAAGATCGTTTGGCCGCGAGACACATGTGAACTTGGGTACAATATGGATGTGGCAAGATTCTTGAAATGTTGCTCTTACGGAGTAAACATAAAGTTGATGCTTGCTCTTACCGTATGGTACGCCAATTATTCACATGGGGTGCTTGCGGGAATTGCTACTCCTCATGATGGAGATATACACCGTTGAACCACTCATGTACTATGATGTTTGTCATCGTCTGGACGGACACATGATGAAGTTGTTGAATACATGAACATCGATAGTGCGGTATGAGTAAATAGTACATGTCAAATAACGAGAATAACCTAGTGTTTCATCTTGAGCAATGTAAAGTATGGACGGAGCAATACAATATGTAACGGACATAATAGAACGGTTCACACGATAAAGATATTCGTGTTATTTGCGGGGGTTACTATGTGTATCAAGACGCCAATAGTAAGCATTGTCACAGAATGAGTTCCGGACATGTACGCAAATATCCAAACCCATAGGGTCATAGCATTTAGAATATGATTTTGAATGAAGACTTAGTAGAGAAGTAATTCCGAAGGTGTTCGGAGTGTCTCGTGATATATTGGAGGTGTCCGGAATATTGCCGAGAGTGTTCGAATTTTTGAGCATTAGTGAGATGAGAGAAGGGTTCCGAGAGTGTCTCGGATGGTCTTGGAAAGGTTCCAAGATATCCGGGTTGATCCCGGAAGTGTTCGGAGTGGTTCCAGAAGTGCCCGGAATGGTTCCAAACATATATAGAAGGTTTTGGAAGGAGCGGAAGGTTCCGGAAGGTACCAGGGTGACCCGGGTCATCTTAGGATGTCTGAAAGGTTCCATAACTGGTAAAACCACGTTGTCGTAAAGGGCAAAGAAAGATACACTAGTCAAATTCAGACTTTTAGAAGAAAGCTGTTTTTGACTAGGTTTGGATTGAGCTACACCTACCGGAACTTGTCCAAACTTTGGGGCTGGGTCAAGGATGACCCAAGGGGCCTTGACACCCATAAAAGGGCACCAAGGGGCACCCCAAGGGTCACTAAAGTCGTGTACTTAGCCTCCCCAAGCCGCAGCACCTTCGCTATCCCAAAACCCAAGCCATCGTCGCCCTTCGACCGCCGCCACACGCCCTAGTTGCGCTGCCGCCTCCCTCCTCTCTTATCCACCTCCATGGCGTGGTGTTAACCCCTAGGACGGGTGTGCCCTAGGTACTTCTTCTTATACTACGATGCCGGAGTGTTGCCCGAGTAGTACCTCCGTTTGGATCTAATCTTGATGGGACTGCGGAAGCGTTGCCAGATCTTTATCGACATGTTCCCACTTCGACCATGTGTTCTTGATCACACCTCGATGCGGTGTCGCTGATCTTGTATGTGTGGATACCGGTGGAGGTGAAACACTTGGAGCACTTGATCATGGGGATCTTCACAAGGAGAAATCTTTTCGCGGCTAGAAATTTTTTGTTTTACGTAGCGCGTTCCCCAACAGTGGCATCAGAGCGGTCTATGTGTAGGCACATGTACGGATAGAGGAATCATTGAATTATGGAATTATTGGTATTTTTATGCTTTCGAATTGTTGCAATTTTGATCTCGGGGGTATTGTGTGATTAGCGACCCGAGCTGACTTTACGATCTTTGGATCGAAACTAGTTTGTGAAGCGTACTTCGGATGCACAAAACAACTTTGTTATGTGCATGTTTTTATGCAATAGCATGAGAAAGATATTTTGCATGTTGGGCTTCTAAGGAGTTGTTGAAATCCTCATGGGGGTCATGCGTAAAGACGAAGTCTGGTGAAGATATATTTGCTATTAGTAGCACTATGAGGGCACACCCCGGATAAGTTAAATAGAAAACAATTGAATCATGGTGCTTTCATACCACGTAGGTAAAGAATGGTTCTCGTCGCAACCATAGAGCCCCGATCTAGCAAAGAGTCTTAGAGGCGTCTACCTTGTTTTTGCAGGGAAATGATGTGGTATAGCAATGTGATGTATGAGATGGGTTATGCTATAATCTTGTTGGGTGTGAGTGGCCAAAGCCGCTATAATTGTGAAAGGAATATTCCCAAGAGAGGCAATAATAAATAGGTTATAATCTTATTTCATGTTTTTGATAAATATTTATTTTTTGCTATAATTGTGTTAATAGGAAATGTTAATACATATGTGATTTATAAACGGAAAAGGTTCCAAGTAATGCCTTTATTAATACTAGCTTGTTGATTAACAAATGATTAAAGGTTTCCTGATCATAAACATTGGATGTTGTTAATAAGAGGGTAATATCATTAGAGAATGATATGATGAACAGTAACCCGCATTAGATTTAGCTATACGATCAAGTCCTCAAGTTTATATGGCTATCACATTCATAGTAACTCAATGTCCTTAGACCATGAGATCATGTCAACCACATCCATAGGAAAAGTACTTTGATTCCTTCAAACGTCACACAGTAACATGGTGATTATAAAGGTGTCGTCGGGTACTTGGAAAGTGTTAGTTGAGGATCGTGGATTAAGAGTGGGATTTTTCCATCCAGATGACGGAAAGATATACTCAGGACCCTCTCGGTGATATCACATTGACATAGCCTGCAAGCAAAGTGATTTGATTACTAGAATGTTATATCACGGGAACGAGATTGAACTACGTACGGATGATACCAAATGATTGGATCTCAGACAAGTAAAATATCATGAGACAAAAGGTATTTGATTACATCGAAAAAGGTTCAGACGATCATTGGATTCTCGTGGAGGTAGTGGGATTCATTATGCTACAGGTCCCACTAATGATTATTGATCAGAGAGAGTCTCGATCATATCTACACATAGTTATCTAACCCGTAGCGAGACACACTTAAGGGTAGTCGATGCATTTGAGTGGATAGGAAACACAAGAGAAAGACATTGGACATCGCAGGAATTGTTCTGTCAAATCTGTCGGAATAGTTTCGGTGTATCAAAACAAAGCAAGGGAATAAAATGTTAATGTGCTCATTAAATAAAGTGTTCATTAAATGAAGTACTTGTTAAATAAGTGTTCATTAATTTGAGTTGCATTAAAACAAGAGAATTAAAGTGCTTTAATGGAAAGACCTTTGATTTCATGTGTGGGAATATAATGTGGGATGAGTGGAGAATGAATTCATGTGAGTGGAGTGTCCACCCACATAAATGGGGGAGAGATGGGGGAACCACCATGGCTGCCACGCCATGCACCTTTGGGGTGCCCTCCTTTCCTATAAAAGGCCTCCTCCTCCTCTCATCTCACTCATTCACCATTCCTCTCATATGCCCTTTAGATGGCATCTTCCCTCCTTTGCTAGATTTGTCCATTGCCAAGTGAAAGGTTCTTAGGCGAAGACCTTCTATATATCTTCCCCTCCACCACCTATACCATGTCGTAGTGCTACTGGAGTTCTCGGGGATCCACTACTTCCGCTGCCTGGTTGGAGTGAGGGATGGAAGTGGTTGGCACACTGTATGTCTGACCAATTACGGAGGCGCTACCCTGTTGTGGCGCTGATCGTCTGCACGTCCTTGAGTTCGATTGTGTACACTATACATCAAACACGTTTGTTTGCGGGGAGTTTATTCTGCTTACGGTCTTCAAGGGTGAGTCCTTCTGAAACTGTTACAAAGTATCGCCTAGATTCGATCTTGGCAGTTGCAACCATAGGAATTTTTTTGTTTTCTATGCAACGAACCCCATTAGTGGTATCAGAGCTATGTCTATGCGTAGATGCTTTATACGATTAAAACACATGGAGATATGGGTGTTGATGATCATGTTATTGCAAACTTTCGTGTACTTTGGATATTAGCGGCATAGTGGGATGAAGCGGCTCGAAAAAACTTTACATGTCCTCTCACATGAGACATGTTCCACACTTGACATGCAACTAGTTTTGCATAAGTGGCTAGCGGGTGTCTGTCTCTCCCACTATAGTTAATATCCGATTTAAAACGGTTTGCTAATAACTTGGTTATCACCATTGTGGTTGAAGTTCGCAGGTAGATCGGTTATTTCCGAGAAAACCCATATCCACGTAAAACTTGCAAAAGATAAATTAGAGACGTCTATATTTATTTTTGTTGGGCATGTATCATGATATGGTAAATGTTATAATTTTAGTATGGTAAGGTACTATCGGTAATTATAAAAAATAAGTGGGAGCGCCATAGACCTTGGCGTGACACAAATGGAATGATAGAGATCATACCATGATGCACAAGATAATGATCAAGTGCAATAACCATATCATGTCACTTTTACATATGATGTTTGTTTGCATCTTATTTATGCTTATGTCTATCTTAGAACTTGGTGGTAGCATTATAAGGTGATCCCTCTCAATAAATATTAAGATAATAATATGTTCTTTCTTAGTATGCACCGTTAAGAAAGTTCGTCATTCCAAAGAACCTCGTGATGATAGGGTGTGATAGACTCTATATTTGCATACAACATGTGTAAGACAATTTTACACACGCGATAACTAAGGTTCTTACTTGGCGAGCCTAGCATGTACAGACATGGCCTCGAAACATGAACCGAAAGATAAAGCACAAGTCATGTGGATCATATGATGCCCATACGATGCTCGTCATTGGAGCTGCGCCACCACTCGTGATGATCGGTCGTGGCATAGTAATTTGGTTTGTGTAATCACTAAAAATGACTAGAGAGATGTCGTTTTTGAGTGAAAATTTACATAGTAATATGATTAAATTTGAACTCAATTTATCATAAACTAAATCAAAGAGAATTTGCATAGTTCGTTGTAGTCACTGGCATTGTTTACTACCTTGTGTTTAGCTATGATTGAGATAATATAACTATAGGATTCTAGAATTTTTACTTTACGAACTGGTATCGTATTGTTTTATGAGTTTCAATATAAATTTTGAAGTACTATTGCAAAATTTTAGCAAAAACCTCACTTACTCCATGAAATTCAATAAGTAGTATTGAATCAAGAGTAACAGTTCCTGTGTTAGTATCGAAGTATCATGCTTACCTCCATGATCTTTGATATTCGAAAGTTGTTTCAGTATCAAGGTTATCTAGAAGCTGAAATAATTGTTTCACAGACCATCATGTGTGAAAGATATTATGATATCTGAAACAATATTTGGTTACAATATAATAGAATATAATTTTAGTAAGATCAGGGCCGACTTTATATTTTTCGGGGCCCTTGGCCGAAGTCGATAAAAGCGCCCCTAAAGACAATATATGTACGTATAACTAGATATATAGATGATATATGTGCCAATTTCACTTGCAAAATATTTAAAAGCATATAACCACATGTTCATAATCGAGATGTCTATAAATAATTGTCAAGCACTAAAGCATTGTGATATTTAGATGGAAAAATTGGCTAACTTTCTCGAGTAGTATTCATAAGAAAAATGTCTACCTTTTTCATCCTTAGGGAACTCCAGACCCAATTCTCTCACAGGCCCCTTTTCAATTAAAATATTCCTTGTGCAATTATCAAGATTGTTCCATGTTCTAGGATCATAGATAGATGAAATAGAATCATCTTGGTCATCACCACTAGGAGCATCTGCATGGCAAACAAAAGATTGTAATTGGTTACTTACCTACTTACACTTGAAAAAATTGATGCTAGTTAGTTATTTACTGTTTTCCGGGCATTGTTTATCACCACTAGGAGCATCTTGTTCTTCCCCTATATTGTCCTTATTAATATTAACATCAACATCTGCATGGCAAACAAAAGATTGTAATTAGTCACTTATTTACAATTGGAAAAATTGACGCTAGTTAGTTATTTACCGTTTTTCGGAAATTGTCCATTGGCCTCAAAGTTTGCATTTGAATTATTCTCATCATCTTCTCCGAGATCAGATTCTTGCCTTTGATTATTATTATTGACATCGACTTTTTTGTTAGAAAAAACTTATTTAAAGCACCTCTTTGTGAATCAATAAGCTGATTCTCTCTCTTTCTTTTCTTATTTTTCGCAGCACCCGACAATTGCTTCCCCATCGTAATATCTATCAAAGATTAATGTGATGGAATTTATATCAAAGATTGTAATACCGAATCAAGGGATTAATTAGAAGGATTAAACCAGGGATTAATAAGAAGGGATTAGACATAAACTTACAGAGGGCAGAACAGTGCCGTAGTCGCAGGGGTGCAGCGCAGCAAAAATTGGCGCAGCGCAGGCCGCAGGGCAGCACCGCAGCAGGGCGGCAGAGAGAGGCGCAGCCGTGCAGGGTGGTTGGCTGGGCTAGGGCGCTGCCGTGCTGGGCGTGGCCGCGTGGGCGAGGGCGTGCGACACTGCGGGTATGCGGCGTGGCGACAAGACCGAGAGGCGAGAGGCAGGAGTTCGCGATTGCGGCAGGGCGACATTTCTGTTTCAGTTCGGCAGTGGCGGGGCGACGTTTCGTTCGTCGATCGATCTCCCCTCCTGGCTCTTTTTCCTAGGCCCTTGTTTAGTGCTAAAAAAATTGGGCCCCCCTTGCCTGGGCCCTTGGCCATGGCACAACCCTGCCATGGGTTAGAGCCGGGGCTGAGTAAGATACATGTTCTCATATTGTATGATAATTTGCGAAGGTTGGAGACATTAGGCGTCCTGATCTTCCAAAAAAGTTTTAGGAACTAACATTATACTTGCTATTCGCCTTTATAATCTATAGTAGCTTGATCATGAAAGTTTTCATAACAAGGATAGATAAAATATGTATGTAAAATGTTTACTACATTAAAAGGATTCCTAAAAGGAATGAAACTTGAAATAACGCCAAACATTTGATGATGGTGATCCACTTCAAAGTGCAAGTCCAAAGGTATTAGTATTTGACTATACACAATTTGGACCATGTGTCATATGTATGGCATCACTATTGATGTTGATAGATTCTTTTAAAAAGGAAAGATAATGCTGAAAGAGAATCTTGTAAATATTTGCCAAAACGGAAAAAGACTGAAAATTTCCATCTTAGGTATATAGATGATTTATGGTTGTGATAATACAACACTTTTTAGCTATATAAATTGTGTCATTTTCCTATCATATCATGCTCCATCTAACTATTGCTATGCTCGATATGCATGATTACTTGTTTTCATTACATTAAATATGAGCTTTGCACATTTAGTAGTTTAGGTAGAGTTTTATCCCTCTTCCCTGTCTTTGACATGTGTGTAGGTGTTGATGATGACTATGGATAAAACAAAGGCAAAAGGAACAAAGAGACCATAGTATGGAGGAGCTGCAAGACCAGACTTAGCCATTTGAGGTGTTGAAAAAAGTGAATTTTCCAACTTCTCAAACGAGCCCAAGAATACCCAAAACGGAGTTCGTATGAAGAAATGGCGAACAAAATACGAAAGACACCCGAAGGTTTAACGACCAACTATACGGCGGGAGGAAAAATTCCGGCCATATAGCTCCCACCGTATAGTTGCTAAAATGGTCGCAAACGACGAGATGTCGCCCCCGGAAGCTCCAAAACCTTCTCTAAGTCATATGACGGTATTGGGTGAACCCTAGGGCACCCCAAGGACTATATAAAGGAGGGAGGAGTCAAAGAAGAGAGGAGGAAGCCACCACCAATCATATACAAGATCTAGATCCCATCTACCGCCTCCACGGCGGCGCCTTGCCGTCGTGCCGCCTCCATAGCCTCTATAGCTCCACCAAGATCCAATCTCCATCAACACCATCAAGCCATCCAAGCAAGAAGATGAGGAGAAGGAGGACGCCACCATCACCACGCCGACGCCACCATCATCATGCTGTCATCACCATCTCCATCGTCTCTACTCCTTCATCCTTCCCCATCATGGTCTCTGTGATGGGTTGTAACATGGCTTGAACCCCATTTTATTAATGTTAGCATGATTTGAGTAATTGAATTATGGTGTGTTCTTGTTAATTAATATGTTTTTGTTTTCTCTTTACATTGTTCTATTCATGATATTATTCTAGTTATTGGAGACGTACAATCCATTGTTGAGGAATTTACTAGGGATTCATGGTGTGTCACAAAACTTATCATTAGTCTCTTCTCTTGGATAGAACTAATAGGCTATTTGCTATAAGTGATTTGCGGAGGCAATAGGAGCTTAGGATGCACCGCCCAGAGTTCCCCAAGGTCGCTCATGATATAGATAGGTATATTGTTGTGAATTGCTTGACCCCAAAGTGATAGACAGGATATCTTGTGACTAGCACACTTGCTTAGGAGAGCGGTTGTCCATAGAACTTAATGCCTTTGCTATGGTTTACCTTGATTGGTCTTGTTACCTTAATACACTATTCTCTTACGAGATGACCCATGTCCGAAGAGGGTGTGGAGAATTGAGTTGTCTAGTTGCCACTTACCAACGCTGGGAGACAACAGTATTCGAGGGACCGCCACAAGTACAGTTTATAGCTGTTCCATAAGCACTTATCATGCACACCGGTATACACAACATTACTTGAGGAATCATAGCATTAATATTTCATCTCATTGCATTCACCCCTTTCTAGTTTTTTTACTTTGTTCTAGTTTTCTTCCAGTCCTAGTAGTAGTTTTTACAATCATCTTAAATTCATTTATCCTACCAACCTATAGAGTAGACTATTTCCAAACCACGGTTTGGATGCGAACGTGGTCGCATTGACAACATGGTTTCGGGGTCGTGTTCGCCGAGCTCCCATCAAAAGAAATTCTTTAAATATTTGCTACTACAAGTACTGCAATAACCCTGTTGTTGGTACAAAACCCAGTCATCAAATTCGCGCCGTTGCCGGGGAGGCGAAGCGTTCAGTTATCTACTCGCATATAGTTTATTTCTGTTTGTTGTTGTTATCTTACTGCTTTCTTTTATATTGAAAATGATTAAAATTTACAAAATCAAAAATTTATAAAAACTGTTGCTACTAATCATGTCTTCCGAGATAATAAAAATCAACAGATAATTCAAGCGTTGGATGAGATAAAGGATTCAAGTTCATCAAGCCTGGTTGCTAGACATGAGCTTATAAATAAATTGCTGGACCAATTGGAAAGGCATTCATTATGGTTGTGTGCTAATGATGGATCGTATTGTATAATTTGTATAACATATGACCACCTTAATTTTCAATGTAAGTGTTCCAACAATCCTACTCTAGTAAATTATAATTGAGATAAATCCTATGCTAGGTTGGACGTATTAGAGTACGTTCTTTTCAAAGGTGCATCTGAAATGGTATTTAGACTAATAAGTATTGATGTTAATGTGAAGCACTTGATAAAGCTTTTAATTTAGTATACCTCATATTCCTCTTTTGCGAAAATAAGTTAAGTAATAATACATTGGTATTATATTATTTGAAGCGGTCTAAAACCGTCATGAAGAAAGTTAACCTTTTGCAGGACTCACTAAATAGCGTAGAGGAAAATGAGCACAAGAAAGAGGAGGAATAACGGATTGATCACCCGCTCACACCTTCAACTCCTAATTTTGATTCTATCATTACTATTAAAACACTAGTCGATGAAAAGGAGGAATAAAAAGGTGAGGTTTACAAAGAGAGTCACACTACAATTTTTTTTTGTGATACCTCTCACTATAGTAGTGATTTTTATGATGCTAAAACTGTTGATAATTGTTCTACGGAGGCCTTGTGCCTAGATACTTATATAGATAGCATTAATAATAATGAACTAGAGATAGAACCTTGTTATACTAACATGAAGGGTCCTGAACTCCCTGCTATGAAGGAAGAGTACTATGAAGTGTTCCCCTATAAAGGTAACCAAGGCAAATATCTAAGAATTATAAAATAATCTTCAATCCTCTCATTGCAGCTATACACGGAGGCATTTTCACCAAGCTTGATGCATCAACACTCGCTTGAAAGCGAGAAATTGTTCATCTACATGATGTCGATGCACCGTAAGCGGGTACGACTCTGACTGAACTATACTCTAAGATGCTCCAAGATGGTATGTACAACCTCACCTCGAGTCGATATTCCTTGAGATACAGGTGGGTAATGTATGGAGAATCCTAGCAAGGCTTTATGTCTTTAAAGAGAGCGCTTCCGGAAAGGCAACCCGGAAGTCATTAGGCGTCTTTCTTATTTTTGTGTCTTGAGTCTAGTTGCATTCATGTTGCATTGGCACTTTTATTCTTTGCATGTCTTGCTATTAGAGTAATCTTTTTGAAGTTTTCAAAAGGTAGAATTTGTTGTTACTATGTGTTTTATAAACTCGGTTGTACTTAAATCCCGTTTTATACATGCTAATGTTGGTCAAAAATTTAATCTATCATTTTTCTGTCAAAACATGGTGTTTCGCTAAGTTTCAGGTTAAGAAAGAATTTTCAAAGAAACAGGTAAATTTTGGCGACTCTAGAAGGTTTAATGACCAACTATACGGTGAAAATAAAAATTCCGATCGTATAGTTGCGGTCGTATAGTTATCGATGCCTTCTTCGAATTCTTATTTCAGGTTGCTGCATGTTTGATGACCAACTATACGGCGGGAAATATTTTTCCGGCCGTATAGTTCCGGTCCTATAGTTGGTGTGACCATAAAATCACTATGGAAAGGTAACCCAGGTATCAAAAATTCGATATATTTTCTCCCTACTTCCTCTAAAACCTCGAAACTCCACATGGATCTTCTCCCTTGATCGAGGGGAAGCCGAATATCTATAAGCAATAAAAGTTCTACCTCAGAAACTTCCTAAACTATAATTCTCTATAGAAGTTCATGTTTTCTTTTTTACTTTCCTTTTATCGGTGGGGTAAATGAAGTATGTTCGTATATCAAACCGATGCATTTTATTTTGTGTGTTATTTTCGCAGGGACTTGAACCCTGTGTGATGACGTGTACCATAGTGCCAACCGTGCAAACACTCACATGAGCCACTTGGTTGCTCCAATTCAACATGACTACCTATTCATGTCTAGTAAAACCTTCCAACTCAAACCTCCTTTAAATAAGCACATAGGGGTTTCACACTCGTGTTTCATATTTTGTCTCACTTACACTTCATCACAATTTAGGAGAAGCGCACTTCTATAATTAGTTTGTTGACTTAAGCGTGGTGTTTAGGTTGACGAACAGACTCAGTGGGACTTGTATTTTTATCACATGTGAGCTAAATCCGTGTCTTCAAAAACACAAAAATATTTTGTTTTCTTTCTAGTCTTGTTCCTACCAGGTTCTTAAGGAAGGCATACACTGGATCGTGAAGCATTCATTGAAGCAAAGGTTCTTTGTCCATCAAAGTAGAGGTTAAAAGCACCTCAATGGTAAAAGTGTGTCACTCATGCTTTAAATTAAGCTTGGAGAGGTAACCACTTCTTATACTCTCTTTTGATAACTACATTTCTTTTGTTTTCATGATGTTCTCAAGTTGGTATTTTCTTAGCTTGGGGAGGTTATTTTGCATGCGTGGAGTCTTGTTCAATGTTCTTTATCTGAAAAGGTGCTCATGCTATTGTGTATCCCTCTATTTTTGAATGTTTGCTTAGGTGAATTTTTGTTCATATTTATATAAAGGGATATACTTGCTCATGTTAGGCCCCATAGGATACAAGCCATAGCTTTGATGCACCTTGTCCAACTTTTCTCTAGCTTGTGAAAAATATTATGATCCTCTAAATATACATTGCCATGTTCTCTACATTTTGAAAAGAAAAAATATAATAAAGAAGTTCTTTGAAACTTGCTAGTTGTCACTATTTAAAATTGTCTTAAGTGAATGGTTATGGAGTAGCACGACCCCATAGTGTTGGAAATGATGGTCTTAATAGATGCTTACTAAGTGCGTTATCAAATAAGAAATGATGTTTCAAAGTTTTGAGATTACATATGCCAAAATTTTGTCTTGGAAATCAAAGTGAGATATGTCTTTATGCGTGTCTTGCGCCACTATCACACTACATGGGATTCTAACAAATCCGCTAGCCTTTGGACAATCCAAAAAGAGGAGACTCTTGGGGTTTGGCTATGAGTTGCCCAACATATGTAGCAAAAATGCTATATTTGGGTATGCATTGTTATTCTCATGGACCTACTTAAAAGCAAAAGTCGGAATACTCCTCTGACCGTTATGAGAAATCATTATACCGAAAAGGTAAACCTTGGTAATGGTCACGAGTGTCCTTCCTAGCCTACACAATCTCGATTGAACATATACCACTCTTTTGGCATGGTCTCGTTACTAAGAAATAGATTTTATATGAGGTCAACAATCAAAGTTTGCACTTGAGAGACTTTAATAGATGGCATGAATGGGCAGCATTGGAAAACTCTATCTCTATTTATGACTGACAACTAACTGTGTTCATCTTTGCGTTATACAAATAAAAATACAAAAATACAATAAAGTGCGCATAGAAGGATCACAAGTTTACTCGCAAGCTAGATTTAACTTTGACATGGGGCATAGAAGTTTTTGACTAATCTCAAGTGGTTTGGAATAATATAACTCAGCTTATATTGCCTTGTATGATTATGTGCTCTCTTGCTTTGAGCTTGCAGGAAAAAAAAAGAATACGATGCATTGATTTTCAATGATAAGCAAGATCACATCCATTAAGTTATCGATCCCTTTTGCTCGAGGACGAGCAAGATCTAGCTTGGGGAAGTTAATGGCTGTGATAATACAACACTTTTTAGCTATATAAATTGTGTCATTTGCCTATCATATCATGCTCCATCTAACTGTTGCTATGCCTGATATGCATGATTACTTGTTTTCATTACATTCAATATGAGCTTTGCACATTTAGTAGTTTAGGTATAATTTTATCCCTCTTTCTTATCTTTTACATGTGTGTAGGTGTCGATGATGATTATGTATAAAACAAAGGCAAAAGGAACAAAGAGAGCATAGTATGGAGGAGCTGCAGGACCAGACTTAGCCATTTGAGGTGTTGGAAAAAGTGAATTTTCCCAATTTCTCAAAATAAAAATCCAAGAAAACTATGTTGTATCCCTCTTCGATATGGATCCAACGAGCCCAATAACACCCAAAACGGAGTTCGTACGAAGAAATGGCGACCAAATTACGGAAGACGCCCGAAGGTTTAACGACCAACTATACGGCGGGAGAAAAAAATTCCAGCCATATAGCTCCCACCGTATAGTTGCCAAAAAGGTCTCAAACGACGGTATTTTGCCTCCAGAAGCTCCAGAACCTTCTCTAAGTCATATGACGGTATTGGGTGAACCCTAGGCACCCCCAAGGCCTATATAAAGGAGGGAGGAGTCAAACAAGAGAGGAGGAAGCCACCACCAACCATATACAAGATCTAGATCCCATCTACCGCCTCCATGGCGGCGCCCTGCCGCCGTGCTGCCTCTATAGCTCCACCAAGATCCAATCTCCATAAACACCATCAAGCCATCCAAGCAAGAAGAGGAGGAGAAGGAGGACGCCGCCATCACCACACCGACGCCATCATCATCACGCTGTCATCACCATCTCCATCGCCTCTACTCCTTCATCCTTCCCCATCATGGTCTCCGTGATGGGTTGTAACATGGCTTGAACCCCCTTTTATTAATGTTATCATGATTTGAGTAATTGAAGTGTGGTGTGTTCTTGTTAATTAATATGTTTTTGTTTTCTCTTTACATTGTTCTATTCATGATATTATTCTAGTGATAGACATGTTATGGGTGTATTATTTGCTTGTTAAACAATGTGGTTCTTAGGTATTGTATATCGGTATTGGATACCGAATTTGTTGGTATGAAGTGTCATACAGAACAACACAATTCATGAACTACAATGGCCTAAGTAACTAGCAAAAGAATTATGTGATGATGTTCATCAAAAACAAATAAAGTGTTATTTTATTTCTCATTGACATCAAAGCTTGCCTTCAATATTTCTATTAATAATTTTATTTTGTTCCGGTATTATGAGAATAATAGTTATTCAAATAATAAATGTATTCCATAGAATATGGATGAACTTTGACAAATCTAGTTGGATAAATCACGTCCATAAACACTGATGCTAAAAAGTTGCAAGATGAATGATTGAAATATCACTTTTGAGTGACATCGCCATTTAAATTATATTGGAAAGAAAACAAGAACAAAAACTCCAAGTTAATGTATTTTTGGAGTCTTTTGATTTTTATTAATTGATGTTTGTGAAATTTTCCTAGGGATAATTGAAACCTCATTCATGGGCGAAAGAAGAACGAACGACTAACCTATTGGACATAGTGCATGATGATGTATATTGTCCATTATGTGTATTCGTGAGTGATGGATTTAAACTTCATAAGCTTTCTCCAAAATTTGATTAAATACATTTACTTAATAAGGGAGAAGTATGAAACATTTGAAAATGTTCAAATGATTTCAAGTTGAAGTGGAAAATCATTGTAACAAGAAAATAAAGAATTTATGATTGGATCATAAAGGAAGATATTTGAGTTACAAGTTTAGCAAAACACCTAAGATTTAAGGAATTATTCCATTGACTTGCGTTTCTTGAAACACCATAGGAGTATGGAGTGTTCGTGAAATGTAATAAAACCTTGTTTGACATGGTAAGATCAACAATGTTATTTATAAAATTGCCATTATATTTCAAAAAATAAGCTTTAGTGACTACCGCTTTTACACTGAAAATAGCTCCATCATGATTCGTTGAAATGACACCATATGAGTTATGGTTTGGGATAAAACTCAAGTCGTCTTTTCTTAAATTTTGGTATGCTAGGCATAAGTAAAAAGTTTACAACCAAAGTTGGATGAGCATATCTTTATAGGATATCCCGAATAACCGTTGGGTATTCCTCCATAGCACCGAAGACAAAAGCGTTTGTCTCTTAGAACGTCAAGTTCCTTGAGAAGGAATTTTTGCGAAAAGTTTAAGTGGGAGGATAATAGAACTTTGACAAGGTTATTGAACCTTAGCTATATGTGCTGAGTTGCGCAGCGCCGAAAAGTGTCCGAGAGGCAGCCACAATGCTCATGGCTCATGTTCCTCAAAGGTTGTGGTCATGGAGATCTAAGTTCCTATTGGACCGTGTAGGTCGAGTAAACAATAAAATACTCCCTATGACCCATATTAGTTGACTCACATTTGTCTAGATTTGGATGAATATAGACACTATTTAGTATATAGGTTCATCCAAATTTTGACAAATCCAAGTCAACTAATATGGGTCGAAGGGAGTACTAAGGTTTGAGATTAAATCATTATATTTTGATAATAATGAACCAACTACATGCAAAGAAGCGATGATGCGCCCTGACTCCATCAAATGGCTTGAAGCCATAAAATCCGTGATTGTTTCATACACGAGAAACCAAGTTTATGAACTTGAAAGACCCTCTGAAAGACATAAAGCCTATAAGTCGAATTTGGATCCATAAAGAAACAGACATGGATGTTTACATCTATTAAATAGTCGACATGTCGATAAAGAGTTTACAACAATGTTCAAAGAGTTGAACACGACAAGGTTCGATCTTTCGTAACGATATTTAGTCTAAACAGATTAGTGTAGAAACCACTACATATGTCAATTGTTGTATATACTAGCTGAACAAACAAATCAATATTCTTCAAATAAAATGGTTGCCTAGGACGTGTATGTGACACGGTCTGAAGGGTTTTGTTAAATCAAAGGATGCTAAAGGAATGCATGCTTCAATAGTTGAAATAAGCATCACGGAGTTGGAATCTTCACCATGATGAAATTGTTAAAAGGTTTAATTTCATAGGTGATGATGAAGATGCTTGCATTTGCAAGAAATTAAGTGGGTGCGCTAAGACATATTTCTAATGCATTTTGTATAAGACATGTTGTTGATTTTAAATGATGTATCTTTTATTTGACACAAGTTAAGAATTTCATTGAAATTATGTTTGGATGAAAGACTTAAGAAAAACCCAAATATTAGGCATCAATGTCTATTTGGATAGACTAAGACGCTAATATGGTTATGCCAAATGTACATAGATGAAATATTGAATGAGTTCAATATGGAAACAACGAGAAAGGTTCATGCCACATGGAAAGGTCGAATCAAGATTCAAGTGTTTTGACACTTGGTGAGTAAAATCACATGGATATCTTGATAATCAAGATTCAAGTGTTTTGACACTTAGTGAGTAAAATCACATGGATATCTAGATAAACGATATTCAAGTGTTTTGACACTTGGTGAGTGAAATCACATGAATATCTTGATTAATCATTTCATGATATGTACATATCCAGATATGTCCTATGCTCTAAAGGTTATTAGCATATATACCAGGATGACTCATAACATGATCATTGGACATAGTAAGGATATTCTTATGATCTTTGGAAGAACTAAGAATATATTTTCTATATAGAAGTGTCAGATAGTTCATTGTAAAGTGTTACATTGACACTATATAGATAGTTCATTGTAAGGTGTTACATTCGCACTATACAAATAGTTCATTGTAAAGTGTACATTGGTACTAATTTTGTCACAAGGTACAAACTAAGTTTATCTCAATTTAGGCTATTGGTTAAGGTATCACAATGTAATGGAAGAAAGTTCCATGGTGGATTTGGATGAGTTCCAAAAGTTATGGACATTGTGACGAATACTACAATGAAAGGCTAAGTATAAGACTACTATGGTAGCAGCAAAGGAACTAGGTGTGGTTCGATGGGATAGTACTATGAAGATATAGTGTATGACAATTATATCAACATGTTTTAAACCCCAAGGAACTAAGGTCTCACCAAATTTATACAAATCCACCTCATTTGAGAATAAGTGATGCATAGAGACACAAAGACATGCAAATACACCCAGAACTAAAAGTGTCAGATCTTGATATTATGTTTTCCACTAGCAAACATGTATATATACAACACCAAAGTGCCATAGGTGTTGAATGCGCAAGTTTTTTCAAACTAGAATATTGAGTCTAGTGTAAGTGGGAGACTGAAAGGAATATGCCCGAGAGGCAATAATGAAGAGGTTATTATCTTACTCCATGTTTATGATAAATTTTTATTTTTAGGCTATAATTGAGTTAATAGGAAACATTAATACATGTGTGATTTATAAACATAAAAGGTTCCAAGTAATGCCTCTCTTAATACTAGCTTGTTGATTAACAGATAATCAAAGATTTCCTGATCATGAACATTGGATGTTATTAATAACAAGGTGATATCATTGGAGAATGATATGATGAACAATCACCCGTAGTTGATTTAGCAATATGATCAAGTTCTCAAGTTTATATTGCTATCACATTCGTAGTAACTCAATGTCCTTAGACCATGAGATCACGCCAATCACATCCATTGGAAAAGTACTTTAACTCCATCATACATCACACCATAACAGGGTTATTATAAAAGTTTCGTCAGGTACTTGGAAAGTGTTAGTTGAGGCTTGTGGATAAAGAGTGGGATTTGTCCATCCAGACGCCGGAGAGATATACTCAGGGCCCTCTTAGTGATATCACATTAACATAGCTTGCAAGTAAGTGATTTGGTCACTAGAATGTTATATCATGGGAACAAGAAAAATAGTACTTGTCGGGAACAAGATTGAACTAGGTATGAATTATACCAAATGATCAGATCTCGGACAAGTAAAATATCGCGAGACAAAAGGAATTTGATTATAGCAAAAAAGTTTCAGACGATCATTTGATTTTCGTGAAGCTAGTGGAAGTCATTATGGATCTCCAGGTCCTACTAATGATTATTGATCGTAGAAAGTCTCGCTCATGTATACATAGTTCTCGAACCCGTAGGTAGACACACTTAAGGGTGGATAGGGAACGCAGGAGAAAGATACCAGACATCGCAGGAATTGTTCTGTTGAATCTGCCGGAATAGTTTCGGTTTATCGAAACAAAGCAAGGGAATAAAATGTTAATGTGTTCATTAACTCATTAAATGAAGTGTTAATTAAATTGAGTTGCATTAAAACAAGTGAATTAAAGTGCTTTAATTGAAAGACCTTTAATTTCTTGAGTGGTAATTTAATGAGCGATGAATGGAGAAAGAATTCATGTGAGTGGAGTGTCCACCCTCCCTTTGCTAGCTTTCTCCATTGCCAAGAGAAAGGTGCTTAGGAGAAGCCCTTCTTGAGATCTTCCCCTCCACCACCTATACCATGTCGTAGTGTTGCTAGAGTTCCCGGGGATCCACTACTTCTGTTGCCTGGCTAGAGCGAGGGACAGAAGTTGTCGGCACACCGTACGTGTGACCGATTACGGAGGCGCTGCCCTCTTGTGGCGTTGATCGTCTTCACGTCCTTGAGGAAGGTAGTGTACACTCTACATTAACCACGTTTGTTTGCAGGAACATTATCCCCTTACAGTCTTCAAAGTGTGTCCTTCTGAAACTGTTACAAAGTATCGCCTAGATTCGATCTTGGCAGTTGCAACCGTAGGAATTTTAGTTTTCTATTGAATGAAGTGTAGGGGTTCGTAGCATGGAAAACAAAAAAATTCTACCGCATGCACACAAACAAGCCAAGATCTATCTACTATATTGTAGCAATGAGTCGATTAGAGTACTCACCCTCAAAGATTCCAATGCGGTTAACGAGAGCAGATTCTCGTGGATGATGTAGTCGTACACTTGCCGATCTCAAGATCGCATAGAAGATCCTTCCGACACTGTGTTCCGGCAGTGCTTCCATAGTCGGTCACACGTTCGGTACTTCATGAAGACCTTCCTATCCCTTGTTCCGGCAGGCAGCGGAGGTTGTAGTTCTCCCCTCGCGATTCCGGCAGCACGACAGCGTGGTGTCGGAAGTAGAGGGAAAATCCTGCAGAGCTTCGCCCAAGGCGGAGCAGGTTATGGTGGATCTAGGGTTTCCGGTGATCTAGATTTAGAGGGCCGGAGATGAGGTGGTGGAGTCAGCGGCGGCTAGGGCGACGGCGACGAGACGGCGGCGGCGCGTCGGCACTGGGCGGCGGCGACGGCTGGCGGCGTCGGCGGCATGCGTTGGCGGCGGCGCAAGGTGGGGAGGGCTGGTGGTAGCCTCTTGGGGCATCCCCTCCCCTCTATTTATGAGAGGGAGGGCAGCTTGGGAGAGAGAAAGATAGCACACTGAACTGTGGAGTACTGATTCTTCCGAGTGAGGAAAACATTCTTCACCTCATCGGTAGCATCAGCTGCAGGTGGGTCACCCAGCGGTGCATCCGGCACATAGGTCAAATTACCGGCATTAAGGATAATCCTCAAGTTGCGGATCCAATCCGCGAAGTTGCTTCCATTGTTTTTCAACTTTTCTTTCTCTAGGAACGCATTAAAATTGATGGTAGGGGCCACCATTGATCCTCAACTTATTTGCAATAGTTTAGACTAAGTTTATGACAAATTGAGTCCTAATTAATAGATAAATTAATCTAGGTGAACTCTGAAGGGAATATGCCCTGAGAGGCAATAATAAAGTGTTTATTATGTGTATTCCAAGTATATGATAGATGTTTATTTTGCATGCTATAATTGTATTAATACGGAAACGTTAATACATGTGTGTTTAATAAACAAACAGAAAGTTCCTAGTTATGTCTCTCTCATAAACTAGCTCGTTGATTAACAAGATGATCAAGGTTTCCTGATCATGGACATTGGATGTTGTTAATAACGGGATCACAACATTAGTGTAATGGTGTGATGAACATTCATCCGAAGTATAGCATTACGATCAAAGTCATTGAGTTTATATTGCTATAACAACTTATGAAGTGATCCTAATCCTTAGACCATGAGATCATGTCAATCACTAACACCGGAAGAGTTTCTTGATAACATCAAACGTCACACCGTAACAGGGTGATTATAAAGATGGATTCAGAACTAATAAAGTGTTATGTTGAGGCTCATGGATCGAGAGTGGAATTTGTTCATCCCGATGACGGATAGATATACTCTGGGCCCTCTCGGTGATATCACATTGATTAGCTTCCAAGCAAGTGATTTGATCACTGGAATGTTATATCACGGGAACGAGAAAAGAGTGCATGTCGGTAACGAGATCAAACTAGGTATGGAGATACCGATGATCGAATCTCGGACATGTAATATATCGTGAAACAAAGGGATTAAGATACTAGCGTAAAAGGTTCCGACGATCACAAGAAAGTCATCGTTGAATGTGTGGGAGTCAGTATGGGTCTCCAGATCTCGCTTCTGATTATTGATCCGAGAAGGGTCTCGATCATGTCCGCATTATTCACGAACCATAGGGTGACACACTTAAGAGACACCGACATCCAACTGGAGCAAAAGTTTCATGCCGAAAGAATAAACAAGCGCAGGAATTTATTTCACTAGATACCGAAACAGGTTTTCGGGTGAAATTGCATAAAGTGGTTATGCATGTGAAATGGAATTCTAGCAAGGGGTTATTTGTGAATGTTTGTCATTAAAGTAATTGACAAAATTCTGAATAAAATAAAAGAGTTTTATTTAATGAGAGTTTGCATTAAATTTGGTGGAAATTTAATGGGAATTTGAGTGGACTTTTGAGTGGAGGAAATTTAAAGGGCATTTTGTGAGTGGAGTGTCCACCCACATGAATGAAGGAGGGGAGGGGGCAGCCCCCATGGCCGGCGGCCACCCCCTTGGGTGCCCCCCTCCTCCTATAAAAGGAGCCCCCCTCCTCACTTGTCTCTCACACCTCCTCATGAAGGATCTCTCTCCCCCTCTAGAATTTATCCCCCATGGTCTCGGACTAGCGAGATACATGTTCATGGTGGCTATTCGGCAAGAAATAGTTGTGCTTCCGCTACATCGCTGGAGCGAGGAGGCGGAGGTTGCTCGGTTCCTCGAACGTGTGTGTGAGCACGGATGCGCTGCTGATTTGCGGCGCTAGGACTTCCTCTCGATCTTGAGATCGGCAAGAGATCGTCTACATCAACCACGAGTTGAACTCGTTAAGCTTTGTCGGTCTTCAAGGGTATGTTCTCTACGGATATACATCCGCCCGTTGTTTGTATCTAGTAGATAGATCTTGGTACGTAGTTCCCATCGTAGGAAAATTTTTGTTTTCTATGCTGCGAACCCTACAGTGGTATCAGAGCCGGATCTATGCGTAGATACTTTACACGGGTAGTACACATATGAGTATGTGGGCGATGATGATCATGTTGTTGCTCCTTTGTTGTAATTTTGGATATTGGTGGCATAGTGGGATGAAGCGGCCCGGACAAACTTTACATGTCCTCGCACATGAGACCTGTTCCATGCTTGACATGCAACTAGTTTGCATAAGTGGCTAGCGGGTGTCTGTCTCTCCTACTATAGTCAATATCTATTTTGTAAGCGAGTTGTCAACAATTTGATTATCCTCGTTGTGGTTCATGATTCGTAGGTAAGAACGGTTCTATCTCGAAATCCCTAAGCCACGTAAAACTTGCAATGGATAAATTAGAGGCGTCTAGTTTAGATTGTTGCTGGGCTAGTGTTATGATATGATAGTGTTGTAAGTAGAAGTATGAGATGATACTCTTACAACACACATAGCGTGTAAACTCCATAGACCTTGGATTTACACATATAGGTATGATAGTGATCATACCACGGTGCACATGATAGAGATCATATGCATGAACCATATTATTTCACTAATAAACATATGCTGTTTTGATAGCATCTTATATTACTTGTTTAGCGCTTTGTTAGCATAATAAGATGATCCCTCATTTAAATATCAAGATAAGAATGTGTTCTTCCTTTAGTATGCACCGATTATGTTTTCGTCGCTCCAAGACATCACGTGATGATCGGGTGTTCTTGGATCCACGACCATATTTCGGGTGTAAAACAGTTACACATGCAAATACTAAGGTTCTAACTTGGCGAGCCTAGCATGTACAGACATGGCCTCGGAACACGGACCGAAAGGTTAAGCATGAGTCATATAGTTGATATGATGCCCATTTGATGCTGGCCTTTGAAGCTATGCCGACTCACGTGATGATCGGACTTGGTATAGTGGATTTGGTTCATGTAATCACCAAAAAGGCACGAGGGATGTCGTTTTTGAGTGGGAGTTCATTCGTAATATGGATTAGTTGAACTCAATCTATCATACACTTAGTCTAAACTTTACAAATTCTGTTGTAGATGGCACCACCTGCTTTTAATTTCAATGTGTTCATGGAGAAAGAGAAACTAGCAACGAACGGTAGAAACTTTACCGAATGGGCCATGAATTTGAGGATTCTCCTCTCTGCTGCACAAAAGCAATACGTGCTAGAAGCGCCGTTAGGCCCCCCACCTTTTGATGATGCCCCTGACGAGGAGAAGAATGTCTATCAGACTCGTCAGGAGGACCACAACTTAGTTCATTGCGGCATATTGTATGGGCTAGAGCCGGAACTTTGAAAGCGTTTCGAAAATGGCAATGCTTTTGATACAATGGGTGAGTTGAAAATGATTTTCGACACACATGCTGCTGTAGAGAGCTACAATGCTTCAGAAAAGTTCTTTAGCTGCATGATGGAAGAGCACAGCTCCGTTAGTGAGGATGTACTCAAGATGTCGGGTTACGCCGATAAGCTTTTGTCCTTGGGAATATCGATTCCCATTGACTTAGGCATCCATCGTGTTCTGCAGTCTCTGTCACCTAGCTATAAGAGCTTCGTGATGAACTATAACTTGCAAGGAATGAAGAAGTCTCTCCCCGAGCTTCTGTCAATGCTTAAAACTGCAGAAGTGGATATCAAAAAGGAACATCAAGTGTTGATGATCAATAGGAACACTGGTTTCAAGAAAGACAAGAAGGGAAAACGGAAGGGAAGTAAGGGCGGCAAGCCTGTTGCCGTGCCTGAAAAGAAACCCCGAGTTGGACCTAAGTCTGATACCGAGTGCTACTATTGTAAGGGGACTGGCCACTGGAAGCGCAACTGCCCCAAGTATCTGGCAGACAAGAAGGCCGGCAAGGCAAACAAAGGTATATATGATATACATGTTATTGATGTGTACTTGACTAGTGCTCGCAGTAGCACCTGGATATTTGATACCGGTTCAGTTGCTAATATTTGTAACTCGAATCAGGGGCTGCAGAACAAGCAACCGCTAGCAAGGGGTGAGGTCAAGATGCATGTCGGCAATGGATCAAGCGTTGATGTGATTGCCGTCGGAACACTACCTCTCCACTTGCCGTCGGGATTAGTTATAAACTTGAATAATTGTTATCTGGTGCCTGCACTGAGCATGAACATTGTATCTGGATCGTGTTTGATGCGAAGTGGTTATTCATTTAAATCCGAGAACAATGGTTGTTCCATTTATATGAATGAAATCTTTTATGGTCATGCACCAATGATGAATGGTTTATTTCTATTAGATCTCGATGATAATGTTACACATATTCATAATGTTGATGCTAAAAGGATTAAACTAAATGATGATATATCCGCATATATGTGGCATTGCCGTCTAGGTCATATTGGCGTTAAACGCATGAAGAAGCTCCATTCGGATGGACTTTTGGAATCACTTGATTATGAATCATTTGATACATGTGAGCCATGCCTTATGGGCAAGATGACTAGAACGCCGTTTTCCGGTTCAATGGAACGGGCGACAGATTTATTGGAAATCATACATTCTGATGTATGTGGTCCAATGAGTGTGTCGCCGCGAGGTGGATATCGTTATTTTGTTACTTTCACGGATGATTTGAGTAGATACGGTTATATCTACTTGATGAAACATAAGTCTAAAACCTTTGAAAAGTTCAAGGAATTTTAGAATGAAGTGGAAAATCATCATAATAGAAAGATCAAATTTCTACGGTCCGACCGTGGAGGTGAGTATCTAAGTTACGAGTTTAGCACTCACATGAAAGAGTGTGGAATTGTTTCACAACTCACACCTGTCGGAACACCACATCGAAATGGTGTGTCGGAACGTCGTAATCGTACTTTATTAGATATGGTTTGATCTATGATGTCTCTGACGGACTTGCCGTTGTCATTTTGGGGTTATGCACTAGAAACTGCTGCATTCACTTTAAATCGGGCACCATCTAAATCCGTTGAAAATACACCGTATGAATTGTGGTTTGGAAACAAACCTAAGCTGTCATTTCTTAAAGTTTGGGGATGCGATGTTTATGTGAAGAAACTTCAACCGGATAAACTCGAACCCAAAGCGGAAAAATGCGTCTTCATAGGACACCCTAAGGAAACTATTGGGTATTCCTTCTATCACAGATCCGAGGGCAAGGTTTTTGTTGCCAAGAATGGATCCTTTCTAGAGAAAGAGTTTCTCGCGAAAGGTGTGAGTAGTCGGAAGGTAGAACTCGAAGAGGTTATTGAGCCATCTCTTCAAAGTATGGCGAGTAGCGCAGCGCTGGAAGTTGTTCCGGAGTTGGCTCCACTTGTTGAAGAGGGAACTAATGATAATGATCATGAAACTCCGAAAGAGAGTACTACCGAACCTCGCAGGTCAAGCAGGACGCGTGCAGCTCCTGAGCTGTACGGAAATCCTGTCATGAATTTCATGGTTGATGAAAATGATGACTCTGCGACGTATGAAGAAGCGATGATGAGCCCGGATTCCAACAAATGGTTAGAATCCATGAAATCCGAGATGGAATCCATGTATGAAAATCAAGTTTGGAACTTGGTGGAATTACCTCACGACCGAAAGGCCGTGGAGAACAAATGGATTTTCAAAAGAAAAACTGATGCTGATGGTAATGTGACCGTCTATAAAGCTCGACTTGTCACAAAGGGGTTTCGACAAATTCAAGGAGTTGACTACGATGAGAAATTATCTCCCGTAGCGATGCTAAAGTCAGTTAGGATTATGTTAGCAATTGCTGCATATTTCGATTATGAGATATGGCAGATGGATGTAAAAACCGCGTTTCTCAATGGTAATATTGAGGAAGAGTTGTATATGATACAACCAAAGGGTTTTGTCGATCCTAAGGATGCTAACAAGGTGTGCAAGCTTCAGCGATCCATCTATGGATTGAAGCAAGAATCACGAAGTTGGAATCTCCGCTTTGATGAGGTGATCAAAGAGTTTGGATTTGTCCAAACTTATGGAGAAGCTTGTATTTACAAGAAAGTGAGTAGGAGCAATGTGGCATTTCTGATATTATATGTGGATGACATATTATTGATCGGAAATGATATAGATCTTTTAAACATTGTTAAAAGTTATCTAAACAGCAAATTTTCAATGAAGGACCTAGGTGAAGCGTCATACATATTAGGCATAAAGATCTATAGAGATATATCTAGGTGCCTAATAGGGCTATCGCAAAGTACATACCTTGATAAGATTTTAAAGAAGTTTAAAATGGACGGAAGTAAGAAGGGGTTCTTACCTATGTTGCAAGGCAAGACATTGAGTAAGACTCAAAGTCCGGCTTCAGCGGAAGAAAGAGAGATAATGGACAAAGTTCCCTATGCTTCAGCCATAGGCTCTATAATGTACGCCATGCTATGTACAAGACCGGATGCGGAACATGCTATTAGTTTGACTAGTAGGTACCAATCGGATCCAGGTTCGGAACACTGGATAGCGGTCAAGAATATCCTTAAGTACTTACGAAGAACTAAGGATATGTTTCTTGTATACGGAGGTGAAGAAGAGCTCGTCGCTAAGTGTTATGTTGACGCTAGCTTTGACACCGATCCGGATGACTCTAAGTCTCAATCCGGATATGTATTTCTCATGAATGGCGGAGCGGTTAGTTGGAGGAGCTCCAAACAACCTGTGGTAGCGGGATCAACAACGGAGGCCGAATATGTTGCTGCTTCAGAAGCAGCTCAGGAAGCAGTTTGGATGAAGGAGTTCATATCCGAACTAGGAGTGGTGGCAAACGCGTTGGACCCAATGGTGATCTATTGTGACAACAATGGTGCCATTGCCAATGCCAAAGAGCCAAGGTCTCACAAGCATTCCAAGCATATTAAGCGCCGGTTTCACTCCATCCGCGAGCATGTCAAGGATGGAGATATAAAGATTTGTAAAGTACATACGGATCTCAATGTAGCAGATCCGTTGACTAAAACTCTCCCTAGAGCAAAACATAATCAACACCAGAACTCAATGGGTGTTAGATTTATCACTATGTAACTAGATTATTGTCTCTAGTGCAAGTGGGAGACTGAAGGGAATATGCCCTAAGAGGCAATAATAAAGTGTTTATTATGTGTATTCCAAGTATATGATAGATGTTTATTTTGCATGCTATAATTGTATTAATACGGAAACGTTAATACATGTCTGTTTAATAAACAAACAGAAAGTTCCTAGTTATGCCTCTCTCATAAACTAGCTCGTTGATTAACAAGATGATCAAGGTTTCCTGATCATGGACATTGGATGTTGTTAATAATAGGATCACAACATTAGTGTAATGGTGTGATGAACATTCATCCGAAGTATAGCATTACGATCAAAGTCATTGAGTTTATATTGCTATAACAACTTACAAAGTGATCCTAATCCTTAGACCATGAGATCATGTCAATCACTAACACCGGAAGAGTTTCTTGATAACATCAAATGTCACACCGTAACAGGGTGATTATAAAGATGGATTCAGAACTAATAAAGTGTTATGTTGAGGATCATGGATCGAGAGTGGAATTTGTTCATCCCGATGACGGATAGATATACTCTGGGCCCTCTCGGTGATATCACATTGATTAGCTTGCAAGCAAGTGATTTGATCACTAGAATGTTATATCACGGGAACGAGAAAAGAGTGCATGTCGGTAACGAGATCAAACTAGGTATGGAGATACCGATGATCGAATCTCAGACATGTAATATATCGTGAAACAAAGGGATTAAGATACTAGCGTAAAAGGTTCCGACGATCACAAGAAAGTCATCGTTGAATGTGTGGGAGTCAGTATGGGTCTCCAGATCCCGCTTCTGATTATTGATCCGAGAAGGGTCTCGATCATGTCCGCATTATTCACGAACCATAGGGTGACACACTTAAGAGACACTGACATCCAACTGGAGCAAAAGTTTCATGCCGAAAGAATAAACAAGCGCAGGAATTTATTTCACTAGATACCGAAACAGGTTTTCGGGTGAAATTGCATAAAGTGGTTATGCATGTGAAATGGAATTCTATCAAGGGGTTATTTGTGAATGTTTTTCATTAAAGTAATTGACAAAATTCTGAATAAAATAAAAGAGTTTTATTTAATGAGAGTTTGCATTAAATTTGGTGGAAATTTAATGGGAATTTAAGTGGACTTTTGAGTGGAGGAAATTTAAAGTGCATTTTGTGAGTGGAGTGTCCACCCACATGAATGAAGGAGGGGAGGGGGCAGCCCCCATGGCCGGCGGCCACCCCCTTGGGTGCCCCCCCTCCTCCTATAAAAGGAGCCCCCCTCCTCACTTGTCTCTCACACCTCCTCGTGAAGGATCTCTCTCCCCCTCTAGAATTTATCCCCCATGGTCTCGGACTAGCGAGATACATGTTCCCGATGTCTATTTGGCAAGAAAGAGTTGTGCTTCCGCTGCATCGCTGGAGCGAGGAGGCGGAGGTTGCTCGGTGCCTCGAACGTGTGTGCGAGCACGGATGCGCTGCTGATGTGCGGCGCTAGGACTTCCTCTCGATCTTGAGATCGGCAAGAGATCGTCTACATCAACCACGAGTTGAACTCGTTAAGCTTTGTCGGTCTTCAAGGGTATGTTATCTACGGATATATATCCGCCCGTTGTTTGTATCTAGTAGATAGATCTTGGTACGTAGTTACCATCGTAGGAAAATTTTTGTTTTCTATGCTGTGAACCCTACAAACTCCCACTCAAAACAATATCCCTCACATTGTTTTAGTGATCACACGAACCAAATCCACC
The DNA here is from genome assembly GCA_916181665.1 of Avena sativa. Classification (NCBI taxonomy): domain Eukaryota; kingdom Viridiplantae; phylum Streptophyta; class Magnoliopsida; order Poales; family Poaceae; genus Avena; species Avena sativa. The sequence continues at coordinate 143,823,077 of OV702283.1, read as the reverse complement.
ACATCAACACTGATCATCATGAGATTTGATGTAGCTTCAATGGCAAACAATCAACATGTTCATCATATCTACTATATGACTCATGCTTCACCTTTCGGTGATCCGTGTTCCGAGACCATGTTTGTACATGCTAGGCTCGTCAAGATCAAACCTTAGCTTCTGCATGACAAAATCTGGCTTGCTCCCGTTTTATACACTCGCAGAATCTAACACACCCGATCATCACGTGGTGCTTCAAAACAACGGTGCCTACTAAGGATGAACACTTTATAACTTGATATTTTGTGAGAGGGATCATCTTATAATGCTACCGCCGCGAAATAAGCAATACAAGATGCATAAAAGGATTACCATCACATGCAATTCATAATATGTGATATGATATGGCCTTTCTTCTTGTGCTTCCGATCTCCATCTTCAAGCACGAACATGATCTACATCATCACCGGCATTGCGTCAAGGTCAATGGCGCCGCTCCATGGTTGTCATCCACCAGCATCAACTATTACAACTACTTTGAATAATAGACACGTAGGTCTTAACGAATTTAAAATACAACCATATGGCTCCTGCCGATTGCCAACTTACAATAAGGAACATTGCATACATCATATATAATCACAATCATGGCCATATCTCATCACAGCACACCCGTGAAAAACAAAGTTAGACGCCTCTAATTTTCTTTGCATGTTTTACATGGTTTGGGGCTTTCAATAAGTGTCGTTATAACTTACGAACAAGAACCACAATGTTGATGCTTGAACTATCAAGTGCCCGTTGTAAATTGAATCTATACTATGATGGGAGAGACAGGCACCCACAAAGCCACTTATGCAATACAAGTTCCATGTCAAGCGTGGAGCAAGTCTCATGAACGATGTCATGTAAGGTTAGCCCGGGCCGCTTCATCCCATCATACCGCAAGATGCAAAGTACACAAAAACCAATTGATAATAAAAGCACCATCGCCCATAATGAACATTGTGTTCTACTCGTGAAACAGATCTACATATAGAAACGACTCTGATACCACTTTAGGGGTTCGTAGCATGGAAAAAAAAATTCTACCACATGCACACAAACAAGCCAAGATCTATCTACTAGATTGTAGCAACGAGTCAATTAGAGTACTCACCCTCGAAGATTCCAAAGCGGTTAACGAGAGCAGATTCTCGTGGATGATGTAGTCGTACACTTGCTGATCTCAAGATCGCGTAGACGATCCTTCTGGCGCTGCGTTCTGGCAGCGCTTCCGCAGTCGGTCACACGTTCGGTACTCGATGAAGATCTTCCTCTCCCTTGTTCCGGCAGGCAGCGGAGGTTGTAGTTCTCCCCTCGCGATTTCGGCAGCACGACGGTGTGGTGTCGGAAGTAGAGGGAAAATCCTGCAGGGCTTCGCCTAAGCCGGAGCAGGTTATGCTGGATCTAGGGTTTCCGGCGATCTAGAGTTAGAGGGACGGAGAGGAGGAGGTGGAGTCGGCGGCGGTTAGGGCGACGGAGACGAGCAGGCAGCGGCGCGGCGGCGGCGGCGGCTTGGGCGGCGACGGCGCAAGGTGGGGAGGGCTGGTTGTAGCCTCTTGGGGCAGCCCCTCCCCTCTATTTATGAGAGGGGGGGAAGCTTGGGAGAGGGGATTTTGAATCCTTCCCCAAATCACTATCCAAGTTGGAGGGAAAGAAGGACTCTTTCCTTCTTCCACTGGGAAACCATTGTTCTAGTTTGACTTTTCAAACCTGCTTTTTGACTTGCAATTTGGAGCTCAATTCCTCTGTTGCAAATGCCCAACAAAGTGACCTAGGACATAATCCAATCATTCCACTTAACCATGAAACATTCATGAACCATTCCCCTTCCGGTCCGGTGAACCTTCTAGAACCTCTCTGATGAAAACATCAGAATCATTCCCGAACTCCAGAATTGGACATTCCTTATATGAATCTTATTCTCTGGACCATTCCGGATCTCCTCGTGATATCCCAGATCCCATCCAAGACTCCGAACAACATTCGGTCTCCCTACTTACATTCCATATCTACTAAACAACACCGAATCCTTAAGTGTGTGTCCCTACGGTTCGTGAATTATGCGGACATGATCGAGACACTTCTTTGATCAATAACCAATAGAGGAATCTGGAAATTCATATGGCTCCCACATATTTCTATGATTTCTTTGCGATTGAATGAACCACTTACATATGATACCAATTTCCCTTTGTCTCGCGATAGTTTACTCATCCGAGGTTTGATCGTCGGTATCTCTGCATACCTAGTTCAACCTCGTTACCGATAAGTACTCTTTTATCGTTCCCGTGATATATGATCCCTTGTGATCCAGTCACATGCTTGGAAGCTAATTGGATGACATTCCACCGAGAGGGACCAGAGTATATCTATCCATCATATGGATGGATAAATCCCACTCTTGATCCATGCGCCTCAGCACATACTTTCCGAACACTCAATGCCACCTTTATAGCCACCCAGTTATGGTGTGGTGTTTGATGTCATCAAATCATCCTTTCGGTGATGGTGATTAGCATGATCTCATGGTCGAAGGAATTAGGTTACTATGTATCAGAAATCTTATAGCAAACGAACTATTGAAATGACTTGATCTTTATGCTACGCTTATCTATAGTAGTATGTCCATCACACTATTCTCCTAATGATATGATCTTGTTGTTAATAACATCTCAATGTTCATGATCGATAAACCACGATCATCTATTAACCAAAAAGCTAGTATTATAAAGAGGCTTTACCAGGGACTCTAATTTAGTTTACAAATCACATAAGTATTAATGTTTTCGGTTAATACTATTATAGCATGAATGTAAACATTTATCATAAACACAAAGATATAATAATAACCACTTTTATTATTGCCTCTAGGGAATATCTCCAACATGAACCCCATCCGATTTTCATAATATTATTGTAATAGCCATAGTTGTTTTTACTTCATTAGCTAGGGTAGCAATAGTATTAAGAAAAAGGTGTGGCGATGATGGTCAATAAATTATGGACCTCGATGCTATGCCCATGGCATGTGAAGATGTTTCCGGCGCCGGAAGACGTTGATGATGGAGATCGTTGGCGTGAAGTGCTATACCATATCACTATATGAATTACATGTGATGTTAACTTTTCTTTAATTTATTCGTTGTGTGGTTGTCGTAATAATAAGGTGATCCCTCACTTAAAAATTATCAAGTTAAATGTGTTCTCCCTAAGTTAGGCATCACATAACATGAGTTTTAAACTTGCGTAGGTCATGTAACATGGGTGCACCTAGCGACGTTCATAATATGGGTGCGAGACTTTCGGTTCTCTTGATATACTACCTAGAAAGTGTAGAGTATGGAACACAAGAATCAAAAGATTAAAAAGAATCATATGGAGATGTGATTGGTATGATTATCTGCTAGTTTTTGTCCCTGGCATGCCAGTGACATTGGTGTCGGGAAAGTAAGACGCGGATCTTGAAACACTAAGTATCATTTATGAGGGATATTGATTCTAGTGGGAGCCGCAAAATAATTAAGTTGTTAATTTTGAGTATCTCATTAATCATGAACTATTAATCAAGTGAATTTGCATAGTTCATAGTAGTCATTGGCATCGGTTATCCACCTTTCACTTAGTTTGTTAATTGATATAAAAGAACTATAGGTATCTAATAATTTTACTTTACGGATTGGTGCCATAATGTTAGAGTGAAAATTAAAGATTGAGTCCTATCGCAAACTTTTAGTAAACCATCTCATGCTCCATGCAATTTGAGCAAAGAGTAATGGTTCCAATTAGTATCTACATCATGCTTTCCTCCATGAAACTTGATCTTCAAAATATATTTTGAGAATCTGAGTGTTCCAAGAACTGAAAAGATTGTTTCAAAAAAAGAAAGGAGTAAAAGATATTTGATATCTGTAGCATCCCAGTTGTCTAACACCTGTAATGCTACTTGTTATAATAATAAAAAGGGCCACTTCCAACATATAATTGTTGCATCATTATCATATCATGCTCATGTCATCATGGCACCTTGTATTTGAGCATCATATAAAACCTATTCTCGTTTGGTTCTTATCTCATGTGCACTATTAATTGTATTTGCTTCTTGATATTGTATTTGGCTCTTGATATATTGTTAAATGCCCAAGTTGAGTTAGGGGCATCTCTCTTATTGACTCCACCACCTTTTCTTTCACCACCTTATAATTCCACCATCCAATTAATATGAGCTTGGCATTTTATTTGAGTTAGCTCTAGCTCATGTTGGTTGGTTGGATTCCACCCCTAATCTTTTGCTTGGCCTTTGCCCACCTTTTGGGAATGCAAGGAATAGTGCCACATGAATTAATGTTGTTTTCACAATATAACTACATGGCAAATACTGTTGCATGGGCCATGCAAGTGCCACCTTTTTCTTGGCTTTGGTATGTTTTTGGCTTTGTTTGCATGGATCATCTTTTCTTTGTTTAAATCTTGTTTTGGCTTGTAGTTTCTTCACCATATCATCTATCTCTATCCCCCTTTAGCTAAACCTCTATCCCCATGCTCCATGCACACACATGTGCTCATGAGGCATGCACAAACCTAAACCCACCTTCCTCTCTCTACCTCTTTTCTTGATCTTGCTTGGTCTTTAATTGGAGCATGCATGAATCAAAGAAAAACCCCATCACCACATCTCCCTCATCTCTCTCTCTCTCTCTCTCTCTCTCTCTCTCTCTCTCTCTTCTCCCTTGTCTTGATCTTATGTGTTTGTCTTATGATGCATGATCAAGTAAAGGACACTCCATCTTTCCTTACCCCCCCTAAGAAAAAACCTAAACCTACCCCAAGCCATAACCATTCTAGCTAAAACCACACCACACCCATCCTAATCTCAACCCAAAGTACCCCCCCTCTCCCTCTCCTCTCTAGCTAATCACCCCTAAACCTATCTAGCATGGTCACACCTCACCATGTTCCTATCTACCCCTTCCTCACACCCAAAATCACCCCTCACCTAACCCTAGCCCGAACCACCTATCCCCTCTCCTCCTACCTGCCCTCGAGCTCCCCTTGGCCCACCTGCAGTACCCTGGCCCCACCTGGCAGCCTGCCAGCCTGAGCACGCCCTGCCAGCCCGCGCACGCCCATGCACGTGAGGTGCAACGCCCTGCCCCTCCCCCACGCAAGCAACCACGCATCTACCTGCCCCTGGCGATCTTATCCTCCCCCCTCGTCTCTAGCATCCCCAGATCCCCCTCAGGCCTCTCTTCCTTCCCCTGCCTCCCTCCTTCTTTCTCCCAGCGAGCCATAGCTCCACATGGCCTCTAAACCCTAACGGCGTCCCCCCCCAGCGTCTCTTCGCTCCAGAGCTCCCCGAGGCGCGCCAGCAGTACCAGGAGCGGCGTCGACTTCCCCTGCTTCGACCTGACGCGCCGGAGCCCGCTGGACCCCGCCGGAGGAGCCCCGCCGCCGTGCCCGTGACCGCCAGGACGCCTCGATCAGCTGCCCCCTCGCCGATCCTCGCCACCCCGAGCCCGCTAGCTGCACCGTACGGTCGCTGGTGAGCTACCTTGCCCCCTAGACAACGTCTCCCTCCCCCTCTCGCCGTGCATCACCGTCGCATTCCGTCGAGCGCTCTGCGCGCGCGCCGCGTGTCGCGTGCTGGCGACAGCAGCCGCTGCAGCAGTAGATCTGGCCATGTTCAGCGCCCTGCACCGTGCGCTGTGGTCATCCTCCGCGCTAGAACCCTGAGCCAATGTTGTAGTCCGTGGCTCCCTCTACAATTTTCGTTTTGGGGCCATGGCTTTTTGTTCAGCGATGGCGTCGCCATCGTCGATCAAACGACGGCCGGTCGCAGACGCCGGCAGGGCGCTGCGCCGCTGCCGTCCGACAGTTTTGGACATCTTGAGCTTAGGCCCTCGAGTTTTCTCCCGCCTAAACCCGCCGTCCCTCGGTTCCCACCTGTCAGCGGCAGTGAGATTTTGCAAAAAGGCTCCCCATCTCCTCGCTAACCAACCCGCGGTCCCTCCCGCTGCGCCGCGTGGCCGTCGCGCGTTCCCTCGCTGGCGTGTGGGCCTGCTAGCTGCCGGCCCCACCTGTCTGTCCCCGAGGCTAGCCAGAGCCGCGGTGACCATCGGTTCTCTGCGCGCGTGGGCCTCCGTTGCCTGGCCCATCTGTCAGCGACTGGAGCTCACTGTAGCTGGGTGTAAAACGAGTTCAGTTTGTTTGTTTATTTCAAATCTTATTCATTTAATCCAAATTCAAATTCAAATCAGTTTTAAAATAACTTGTCCATTATAAATCCAAATAACACAAATGATATATGTTTTGAGATCAGAAAAATGCCAGGATTTCAAATATGCCATCCAATTTTCCTTTTGCACATTTAAAATTCCAAGTTTATACAAATTACCACAATGCCACTAGAACTAAAATAATTAATAACTTTTGATTTATAATTCCAAATTTAGCAAATGATATGTCTAAAATGATCATCTCGACGAGACCTTTCTGTTTATGCTATCCATAACTTCAATTGCAGCATGCATCATATAAAAATATAGTGTACAGCAACTAGTATGACAACAAAATGTGATCCAAAACCCCATTAAAATGTTATTACTTGTCTTCCACACCTCACTATGCCATGCTACCTTATTGCCATGTAAATTGTGCATCATTCATCATGGCATGATTGTTTGCTTGACGCATCTTATTCATATGCTTGTGCTCTATATTCATGTTGGCCTTGTTTGTTTGGTTTTTCTCGGATAGACACTGAGCAGGGGTTATATCAAGAGAACCAGGAGCACTACCCAGATCCGTCCCTCGCTTCCACTGAGTTATCAGGCAAGCACTCCCACATGCTTGCATACATACAGTACCTATTGCCTCTATCTTATTCTTGCATCATCGAGTCGCGCTTGCATTAAATTGAATCCCAAGTATGCATAGCCTTTACTTTTAAACCCCACCAAGCTTGTTCCTCCATCCCATGAGCCATTACTACAGGAGTTGTTTGAGCCATGCGAGTCGTAGAACAGCATGGGTAGGGTATGTGAGAGTCTGTTGGATAACGAGGTACCTAAACAACTTAACCTGAGTAGTAATGGGATAACTAATGACAGTGGCATCGGTGAGCAACATCTGCTATTTGGTTTTTCCTGCTCACTTGTGTCCCGTAAGACCCCGAGTACTTGATTCCTGTTCCTTGATTTATCGCGCTATCCACATCCGGGAGGTATATGGGACCCCCCTGAGCCAGAGCTTGATTCCGTCTTATTTCTTGGGGCCACAAACTAGTTCGAGGTTTTCTTCACTATCCTGTACTTATGCCATGCTACTTATGTATTTACGATTGTGCGAGGAGCACACTGTACTGTTTAGGATCGGGACACGTTTACGCGGTATCGACAAGCCTAGCCACACTTTCAGGTTCCCAGTCGTTTACCGCCGTCCACCCAAACCTTGAGTCCGTCTCGGAGTCAGCTATCTCCGTTGCGGGATCTACTTAAGGGGTGGCCCCCTGAAATATTTCTGAATCCTGTGATTGTTCAGTCGTGAAAGCCTCGTTGGGTTTTGATTTGGTTTTTCCGAGGTTGATCGAGCGTGTGTTGCTATTGGTGCACCCCGGCCGGGTAAAACTTTCTGAAAGCCGTGTCCGCGGATATGGACGACTTGGAGCACAGTTTCTCGATCATAGACAAGCATAACTAAAGTACCGCTTTAATCTGACTAAGTAATTTGACTAGTAAATAGTGCAACTCTCATGGAATGGTCAATAAAATTGCCAACGGATGGGGGGCTGTTCGTCCGCTTCCTTGTTGGTAAGCAGGGAGGAGGATGGATCTGATGAGATTACCATTATAACTGCTGTTCTTAATTCACGGACATCCGTCTATCATTGGTTAGGCGGATGGTTAGCGTTTATCTATAGAACTGCTAGGGTTTATCTTTTGCTGCAATTGCGTCACCCCAGGTTGTGTCCCCTTTAGAGGCATTAAGACTTGCTGAGTACCCTTAGGGTCTCACACGATAAATTATTTGGTTCAGATGAACAGGTACCTTCGTAGGACGGATACTGGGTGGAAGAAGCCGAGGACATGGGCAACGATCGTTCGGTGTAGAGATTCTGGGAACGGGGATCCGTGAGACCTGTAGTTGGGATGTGCTTATTTCTATGGCATCTTATGCCGATTTGCTTCTTATCCGTACTCGGATTTTGTTTGCCGCTTCCGCATGATACTCTGATGTGTGTTGTATGAGGAAGTATCCTAAAATATAGATCTATCTAGGTCTTTTGAATCTTGTCGTATGGCGTTGCTATATTTCCTTTCTTTCTAGATGGTATGGCTCTGATGTACTCTTGTATGGTGGCTTGTATACATACCCACTTGTGTATGTAGTTGATCCCTTCGCCTGCCGATTACGCCGCCCGTACAAGTCCCGTTGAGAGGGTAGTGGTTGGGACGTCCGAAAGGACTACCAGTGAGTGGCTTTTGGGGCCCCACCGTACTATTTCAACCACTACCACTCATCCAGACTTGTATCTAGGAGCGTAATTCACCGAGGTAGTTACAATTGGTATCAGAGCCATCCCGACCTTCAGGGTTTCAGCCAAACGGTCGTTGTCAGTCTAGCAAATATTTTGGTAGTTATGTATACTAGGGAAAAACAAAACGCGAGAGTAGGACTGCTTCCACTTTTCTTCTTACCCTCCCACCCACCCTTTTCTGGTAAGGAAGTGCTACGTTTTCAATCCTCTTCTCAAAGTTCAAACTAGGATTCACGTGTTCTGGGTTTCCGTAGTACCATAGGTTGTGGGTGTGTGTGTGTGTAATCCCGTGTCTATCTGTTGCATCCAAGTTGTTATCTTATCTGCCTTTGGTTATCAACTGTTGGTACATTCCATACCGACAGGCTTTCGCAAACCGACGCAATCTATCGTCCTCTTTGTATCCGAAGCTATCTTGTTTGGGGTGTTCGTTTCCGTAGTTACCAATCTTTAGGTTTCGTCGTGAGAAGAAGGGGTTAGGATATGTGTTCCACTTGTTCATGTGCGGAGTAATGATTTGAGTGCGGGATGGAGTCGCGACCATACCACTACTCTTATCATTCGCTTTTGTATATTGAATCGGTAGAGTCACTAATCTTGATTCGTTAAGTAAATTTTGCGCATCTATTGGTATTTTAATGCCGAAATTTGTGGAAATTTTTTTTTTCTTTGATATATTTGTGTACCACACTCCTTTTTGGTCGTGTGCGATATGCTTAATATCTTTTAGGTGCTTTGAACTTTGTTGATATTTTGATATCATCTCAGTAAATTGTATCCTTTAATCTTGGTTAATTCCATCTTGGTACTATTTTGGATTATTATTATTCTCCATTATAGTACTGACTTGTGTTTTATATCAATCTCAGGATGGCTCCACCACGCCGTTCAGATGAGGACATACCACCAGAGCTTGGGGCCGCATTGTCAAACATAGCTAATGCCTTGGCAGCGATGCAGCAGAACCAGCAGCGCTTGGAAGAAAGCGTCAGGAGAAATGAGTTTGCTCCACTCCCTCCACCTCCCAAGCGGGGCGACATCAAGAGCTTCCTGAAATTCAACCCTCGTCAGTTTGATGTGTCTGATCGCCCACTGGATGCGGATGATTGGTTACGTGAGACGTCAAGGCTTCTTGAGACTGCGGATGTTCCTGAGCAGGAGTGGGTAAAGTGTGATACTCACCTTCTAAAGGGAGATGCAGCTCTCTGGTGGGAGAATTACTTGAAGGCAAGCTGCACTGGTTTTCAGCCTACCTGGGGACAGTTCTCTGGAGCGTTCAAAGAGCAGTTTCTGTCAGAGATTGTGATGGAAAGGATGAAGGAGGCTTTCCTCAACCTGAAGCAGGGAAATGATAACGTCAACACCTACATCAGGAACTTCATGAATCTCTCTCGTTATGGTGGTGATGAGGTATCTGATGACAAGAAGAAGCAGAAAAGGTTCAGGCAAGGGCTCAATGCGTCGATCAAGTATGCAATCACGCATGCAAGACCGGCATCGTTCCTGGAACTACAGCACACAGCTTTGCAAGAGGAGGCAAGTCGGCAAGTGTTCGAGGACTCCAAGAAACACAACAGGGATGCATCAAGCTCTTCGGTTATGGCAGCTCCTTCTAAGCGGCGTGTCTGGGTTCCTAACACCCCACCGTCACTCCCGGCTTCACCAAGACCTTCAAGCTACACGTCGAGGCCACTAAACTCCATCACTGTGGCTCCCAGGGGCTACACCAACAACTACCCTGGAGCGCCTGGCGGAGTCCCTGGCTACGTTGCTCCACGTCCACATGGTGCTTGCTTCACATGTGGGGATCATGGACATCCCAACTGGAACTGTCCATTGAAGAACAAAGCTCTCCCTCAACCCCCGCCAAGATCTGCAACAAGCTCTCCTTCGGTTCGTGCACCACCACCTCGGGCTCTCAACATCAACACTAAGCCCGGGTCTGCGGTTGTTCGTGCCAACTGCGTCAACGCCTCTCAAGCTGAGCTCGCACCTGGAGTTGTGATGGGTATGCTTTCCGTTAACACAGTCCCTGCACGAGTTCTCTTTGATTCTGGTGCATCGCATTCTTTTGTGTCGCACAAGTTTGCAGATGAGAATGAGTTAGTCATGGTTCCTCTCTCTAAGCGGTTGGTGGTACAATCTCCTGGTTCAAACATGAGGGCTGTTCATATCAGCCATGGCAATCAAATTGAGATTGGTGGTTCTTCGTTCTCGGCTTCCTTAATCGTTCTGGGCAATTCTGACATTGATGTCATCTTGGGCATGGATTGGTTGACGGCAAATGCAGCTGTGATTGATTGTGCTGAACGCTCAGTGTCTCTGAAGATTCCTGAAGGCCATATAGTCTTTTCTCCAAGTCTGACGCCTGCTGTCCAGCTTTTCTCTCTGGCGGCTCTGAATGATGATGCTATGGAAGCTATTCAGAGAGTCCCAGTGGTCTGTGAGTTTCCGGATGTCTTTCCTGAAGAGTTGCCGGGTATGCCTCCGGATCGTGAGGTTGAGTTCGTAATTGAGCTTGAACCTGGAACGGCTCCTATCTCCAAGCGGCCTTATAAAATGGGTCCTTCTGAGTTGGCTGAACTCAAACGACAACTTGATGAACAAGAGAAGTTGGGTTTCATTCAACACAGTACTTCTTCTTGGGGTAGCCCAACAATCTTTGTGAAGAAGCGTGACAGGACCGATAGACTTTGTGTTGACTACCGGGCTCTCAATGCTAAAACAATCAAGAACAAATATCCCCTTCCGCGGATTAATGATCTCTTTGACCAGTTGGCTGGAGCTGTGGTATTCTCTAAGCTGCATTTGAGGAGTGGTTATCATCAAATCAAAATTCGCAAAGAAGATGTTCCTAAAACAGCTTTCACCACCCGCTATGGCCTGTATGAGTACACGGTGATGTCTTTCGGTCTCACCAACGCACCGGCTACCTTCTCGAGGCTTATGAACTCGGTCTTCATGGAGTACCTGGATAAGTTCGTTGTGGTCTATCTGGATGACATCTTGGTCTATTCTAAGTCCAAGGAAGAGCATGAAGAACACCTTCGTTGTGTCCTAAACAAGCTGCGCGAGAACCGCTTGTATGCAAAGTTTTCAAAGTGTGAGTTTTGGCTGCCTGAAGTAACCTATCTTGGTCATGTCATCTCTGCCAAGGGCATTGCAGTCAACCCGGAAACCGTGAAGACAATTGTTGAATGGCTTCCTCCTGCAAATGTAAAAGAAGTGCGGAGCTTCCTGGGTTTGGCTAGTTATTGCCGTCGCTTTGTTCAGAACTTCTCAAAGATAGCGAAGCCTCTCACCGATCTTCTCAAGAAAGGCAAGAAATACCTGTGGACTCCTGCGTGTCAAGCAAGCTTTGAGACACTCAAAGAGAAGCTCACTTCCACACCAGTCTTGGTTCCTCCGGATACATCTAAGCCTTTCCAGATATTCTGCGACGCCTCTTTGCAAGGATTGGGTGCGGTCCTTATGCAAGAGAAACAAGTGGTTGCTTATGCCTCTCGACAGTTGAAGACGCATGAGATCAACTATCCCACACATGACCTCGAGCTAGCAGCAGTTGTCTTTGCTTTGAAGCTATGGAGGCACTACTTGCTTGGTAACCGTTGTGAGATCTTTTCTGACCACAAAAGTTTGAAGTATATCTTCACTCAGCCTGATCTCAACCTTCGGCAGAGGAGATGGATCGAAGCAATCAATGACTTTGATGTGACCATCAACTACACACCGGGCAAAGCTAATGTCATGGCAGATGCTCTCAGCCGTAAAGCTTATGTCAACAACCTCATGATGGAAGAACAACAACCTCTTTTGTGCAAGGAATTCCGTCAGCTCAACCTGGAAGTTGTGGAACAAGGGCATCTCCTGAACCTTCTGGCTACTCCTCTCTTGGAAGAAAAGATTCGCTCTCGTCAGCTTGGTGATCCGCACACCAGAAAGCTCATCTCTAAACTTGGGCTTCCGAAGTATGAGTCCTTCCACGTTGATGATCAAGGCACGCTTTTCTTCGACCACCGGATGTTTGTTCCAAACTACCCGGGTTTGAGAGACCAAGTTCTCAAGGAGGCGCATGATTCGGTTCTTTCTATCCATCCTGGCAGCACAAAGATGTACATGGACTTGAAAACACAATACTGGTGGCCTGGGTTGAAACGGTATTGCGCCAAGTATGTCTCAGAATGTGATGTCTGCCGCAGAGTCAAGGCTGTCCATCAGAAACCATTCGGTCTTCTACAGCCATTGAAACCTCCGGAATGGAAATGGGAGAAAGTAGAGATGGACTTCATCACTGGGTTTCCTAAATCGCAGAAGGGCAACAATGCAATCTTTGTTGTCATCGACAGGCTTTCTAAAGTGGCTCATTTCTTCCCAGTCAAAGAAACAATTTCTGGAATTCAGTTGGCTGAGCTCTATATCAACAGAATTGTCTCTCTGTATGGGGTGCCACTTGAAATCAGTTCAGACCGTGGGAGCATCTTCACTTCAAAGTTCTGGGACAGTTTCCAAAAAGCTTTGGGAACAAAGTTGAACTTCAGCACTGCTTACCACCCTCAGTCGCAAGGACAAGTGGAAAGGATCAATCAGATTCTGGAGGATATGCTTCGTGCTTGCGTTATCTCTTTTGGCATGAAGTGGGAGGAATGTCTTCCTTATGCTGAATTCTCCTACAACAACAACTTCCAGAAGAGTCTGAAGATGGCACCATTCGAGGCTCTCTATGGTCGCAAGTGCAGAACTCCGATTGGTTGGTCAGGTGCAGGAGAAAGAATCTGGTTTGGCCCTGATATCGTTACTCAAGCAGAGGAGAAGGTGCATATCATTCTTGAAAACCTGAAGATTGCTCAAAGTCGTCAGAAGAGCAACTATGACAGGAAGCACACGGACATGGTGTATGCCCCTGGTGATCTCGTGTACCTTCGTGTCACTCCCATGAAAGGCACACACCGCTTTGGTATCAAAGGAAAGTTGGCTCCTAGGTACATCGGTCCTTTCAAGATTCATGGTAGAAGAGGAGAAGTTGCTTATGCCCTGGAGCTTCCGGAAAAACTCAAAGTCCATGATGTTTTCCACATCTCCCAGCTCAAGAAGTGCTTCAAAGATCCCGGCAGGACCGTGGATCATGAGCTAATCGATCTCAAAGAGGACCTGTCTTATCAAGAACACCCCACCAAAATCCTTGAGACCGCAGAATGAAGGACTCGCAACAAGTCCATCAAGTTCTGCAAGGTGCAGTGGTCACACCATTCTGTTGATGAAGCCACATGGGAGCGTGAAGATGAACTCCGTGCCAACCATCCTTCTCTCTTTGTATCTTCTTCTTCTTCCTAGAATCTCGGGGCGAGATTCCTGTTTAGTGGGGGGAGTTGTAGCATCCCAGTTGTCTAACACCTGTAATGCTACTTGTTATAATAATAAAAAGGGCCACTTCCAACATATAATTGTTGCATCATTATCATATCATGCTCATGTCATCATGGCACCTTGTATTTGAGCATCATATAAAACCTATTCTCGTTTGGTTCTTATCTCATGTGCACTATTAATTGTATTTGCTTCTTGATATTGTATTTGGCTCTTGATATATTGTTAAATGCCCAAGTTGAGTTGGGGGCATCTCTCTTATTGACTCCACCACCTTTTCTTTCACCACCTTATAATTCCACCATCCAATTAATATGAGCTTGGCATTTTATTTGAGTTAGCTCTAGCTCATGTTGGTTGGTTGGATTCCACCCCTAATCTTTTGCTTGGCCTTTGCCCACCTTTTGGGAATGCAAGGAATAGTGCCACATGAATTAATGTTGTTTTCACAATATAACTACATGGCAAATACTGTTGCATGGGCCATGCAAGTGCCACCTTTTTCTTGGCTTTGGTATGTTTTTGGCTTTGTTTGCATGGATCATCTTTTCTTTGTTTAAATCTTGTTTTGGCTTGTAGTTTCTTCACCATATCATCTATCTCTATCCCCCTTTAGCTAAACCTCTATCCCCATGCTCCATGCACACACATGTGCTCATGAGGCATGCACAAACCTAAACCCACCTTCCTCTCTCTACCTCTTTTCTTGATCTTGCTTGGTCTTTAATTGGAGCATGCATGAATCAAAGAAAAACCCCATCACCACATCTCCCTCATCTCTCTCTCTCTCTCTCTCTCTTCTCCCTTGTCTTGATCTTATGTGTTTGTCTTATGATGCATGATCAAGTAAAGGACACTCCATCTTTCCTTACCCCCCCTAAGCAAAAACCTAAACCTACCCCAAGCCATAACCATTCTAGCTAAAACCACACCACACCCATCCTAATCTCAACCCAAAGTACCCCCCCTCTCCCTCTCCTCTCTAGCTAATCACCCCTAAACCTATCTAGCATGGTCACACCTCACCATGTTCCTATCTACCCCTTCCTCACACCCAAAATCACCCCTCACCTAACCCTAGCCCGAACCGCCTATCCCCTCTCCTCCTACCTGCCCTCGAGCTCCCCCTGGCCCACCTGCAGTACCCTGGCCCCACCTGGCAGCCTGCCAGCCTGAGCACGCCCTGCCAGCCCGCGCACGCCCATGCACGTGAGGTGCAACGCCCTGCCCCTACCCCACGCAAGCAACCACGCATCTACCTGCCCCTGGCGATCTTATCCTCCCCCCTCGTCTCTAGCATCCCCAGATCCCCCTCAGGCCTCTCTTCCTTCCCCTGCCTCCCTCCTTCTTTCTCCCAGCGAGCCATAGCTCCACATGGCCTCTAAACCCTAACGGCGTCCCCCCCAGCGTCTCTTCGCTCCAGAGCTCCCCGAGGCGCGCCAGCAGTACCAGGAGCGGCGTCGACTTCCCCTGCTTCGACCTGACGCGCCGGAGCCCGCTGGACCCCGCCGGAGGAGCCCCGCCGCCGCCGTGCCCGTGACCGCCAGGACGCCTCGATCAGCTGCCCCCTCGCCGATCCTCGCCACCCCGAGCCCGCTAGCTGCACCGTACGGTCGCTGGTGAGCTACCTTGCCCCCTAGACAACGTCTCCCTCCCCCTCTCGCCGTGCATCGCCGTCGCATTCCGTCGAGCGCTCTGCGCGTGCGCCGCGCGTCGCGTGCTGGCGACAGCAGCCGCTGCAGCAGTAGATCTGGCCATGTTCAGCGCCCTGCACCGTGCGCTGTGGTCATCCTCCGCGCTAGAACCCTGAGCCAATGTTGTAGTCCGTGGCTCCCTCTACAATTTTCGTTTTGGGGCCATGGCTTTTTGTTCAGCGACGGCGTCGCCATCGTCGATCAAACGACGGCCGGTCGCAGACGTCGGCAGGGCGCTGCGCCGCTGCCGTCCGACAGTTTTGGACATCTTGCGCTTAGGCCCTCGAGTTTTCTCCCGCCTAAACCCGCCGTCCCTCGGTTCCCACCTGTCAGCGGCAGTGAGCTTTTGCAAAAAGGCTCCCCATCTCCTCGCTAACCAACCCGCGGTCCCTCCCGCTGCGCCGCGTGGCCGTCGCGCGTTCCCTCGCTGGCGTGTGGGCCTGCTAGCCGCCGGCCCCACCTGTCTGTCCCCGAGGCTAGCCAGAGCCGCGGTGACCATCGGTTCTCTGCGCGCGTGGGCCTCCGTTGCCTGGCCCATCTGTCAGCGACTGGAGCTCGCTGTAGCTGGGTGTAAAACGAGTTCAGTTTGTTTGTTTATTTCAAATCTTATTCATTTAATCCAAATTCAAATTCAAATCAGTTTTAAAATAACTTGTCCATTATAAATCCAAATAACACAAATGATATATGTTTTGAGATCAGAAAAATGCCAGGATTTCAAATATGCCATCCAATTTGCCTTTTGCACATTTAAAATTCCAAGTTTATACAAATTACCACAATGCCACTAGAACTAAAATAATTAATAACTTTTGATTTATAATTCCAAATTTAGCAAATGATATGTCTAAAATGATCAGCTCGACGAGACCTTTCTGTTTATGCTATCCATAACTTCAATTGCAGCATGCATCATATAAAAATATAGTGTACAGCAACTAGTATGACAACAAAATGTGATCCAAAACCCCATTAAAATGTTATTACTTGTCTTCCACACCTCACTATGCCATGCTACCTTATTGCCATGTAAATTGTGCATCATTCATCATGGCATGATTGTTTGCTTGACGCATCTTATTCATATGCTTGTGCTCTATATTCATGTTGGCCTTGTTTGTTTGGTTTTTATCGGATAGACACTGAGCAGGGGTTATATCAAGAGAACCAGGAGCACTACCCAGATCCGTCCCTCGCTTCCACTGAGTTATCAGGCAAGCACTCCCACATGCTTGCATACATACAGTACCTATTTCCTCTATCTTATTCTTGCATCATCGAGTCGCGCTTGCATTAAATTGAATCCCAAGTATGCATAGCCTTTACTTTTAAACCCCACCAAGCTTGTTCCTCCATCCCATGAGCCATTACTACAGGAGTTGTTTGAGCCATGCGAGTCGTAGAACAGCATGGGTAGGGTATGTGAGAGTTTGTTGGATAACGAGGTACCTAAACAACTTAACCTGAGTAGTAATGGGATAACTAATGACAGTGGCATCGGTGAGCAACATCTGCTATTTGGTTTTTCCTGCTCACTTGTGTCCCGTAAGACCCCGAGTACTTGATTCCTGTTCCTTGATTTATCGCGCTATCCACATCCGGGAGGTATATGGGACCCCCCTGAGCCAGAGCTTGATTCCGTCTTATTTCTTGGGGCCACAAACTAGTTCGAGGTTTTCTTCACTATCCTGTACTTATGCCATGCTACTTATGTATTTACGATTGTGCGAGGAGCACACTGTACTGTTTAGGATCGGGACACGTTTACGCGGTATCGACAAGCCCAGCCACACTTTCGGGTTCCCAGTCGTTTACCGCCGTCCACCCAAACCTTGAGTCCGTCTCGGAGTCAGCTATCTCCGTTGCGGGATCTACTTAAGGGGTGGCCCCCTGAAATATTTCTGAATCCTGTGATTGTTCAGTCGTGAAAGCCTCGTTGGGTTTTGATTTGGTTTTCCCGAGGTTGATCGAGCGTGTGTTGCTATTGGTGCACCCCGGCCGGGTAAAACTTTCTGAAAGCCGTGTCCGCGGATATGGACGACTTGGAGCACAGTTTCTCGATCATAGACAAGCATAACTAAAGTACCGCTTTAATCTGACTAAGTAATTTGACTAGTAAATAGTGCAACTCTCATGGAATGGTCAATAAAATTGCCAACGGATGGGGGGTTGTTCGTCTGCTTCCTTGTTGGTAAGCAGGGAGGAGGATGGATCTGATGAGATTACCATTATAACTGTTGTTCTTAATTCACGGACATCCGTCTATCATTGGTTAGGCGGATGGTTAGCGTTTATCTATAGAACTGCTAGGGTTTATCTTTTGCTGCAATTGCGTCACCCCAGGTTGTGTCCCCTTTAGAGGCATTAAGACTTGCTGAGTACCCTTAGGGTCTCACACGATAAATTATTTGGTTCAGATGAACAGGTACCTTCGCAGGACGGATACTGGGTGGAAGAAGCCGAGGACATGGGCAACGATCGTTCGGTGTAGAGATTCCGGGAACGGGGATCCGTGAGACCTGTAGTTGGGATGTGCTTATTTCTATGGCATCTTATGCCGATTTGCTTCTTATCCGTACTCGGATTTTATTTGCCGCTTCCGCATGATACTCTGATGTGTGTTGTATGAGGAAGTATCCTAAAATATAGATCTATCTAGGTCTTTTGAATCTTGTCGTATGGCGTTGCTATATTTCCTTTCTTTCTAGATGGTATGGCTCTGATGTACTCTTGTATGGTGGCTTGCATACATACCCACTTGTGTATGTAGTTGATCCCTTCGCCTGCCGATTACGCCGCCCGTACAGGTCCCGTTGAGAGGGTAGTGGTTGGGACGTCCGAAAGGACTACCAGTGAGTGGCTTTTGGGGCCCCACCGTACTATTTCAACCACTACCACTCATCCAGGCTTGTATCTAGGAGCGTAATTCACCGAGGTAGTTACAATTGGTATCAGAGCCATCCCGACCTTCAGGGTTTCAGCCAAATGGTCGTTGTCAGTCTAGCAAATATTTTGGTAGTTATGTATACTAGGGAAAAACAAAACGCGAGAGTAGGACTGCTTCCACTTTTCTTCTTACCCTCCCACCCACCCTTTTCTGGTAAGGAAGTGCTACGTTTTCAATCCTCTTCTCAAAGTTCAAACTAGGATTCACGTGTTCTGGGTTTCCGTAGTACCATAGGTTGTGTGTGTGTGTGTGTGTGTGTAATCCCGTGTCTATCTGTTGCATCCAAGTTGTTATCTTATCTGCCTTTGGTTATCAACTGTTGGTACATTCCATACCGACAGGCTTTCGCAAACCGACGCAATCTATCGTCCTCTTTGTATCCGAAGCTATCTTGTTTGGGGTGTTCGTTTCCGTAGTTACCAATCTTTAGGTTTCGTCGTGAGAAGAAGGGGTTAGGATATGTGTTCCACTTGTTCATGTGCGGAGTAATGATTTGAGTGCGGGATGGAGTCGCGACCATACCACTACTCTTATCATTCGCTTTTGTATATTGAATCGGTAGAGTCACTAATCTTGATTCGTTAAGTAAATTTTGCGCATCTATTGGTATTTTAATGCCGAAATTTGTGGAATTTTTTTTTTCTTTGATATATTTGTGTACCACACTCCTTTTTGGTCGTGTGCGATATGCTTAATATCTTTTAGGTGCTTTGAACTTTGTTGATATTTTGATATCATCTCAGTAAATTGTATCCTTTAATCTTGGTTAATTCCATCTTGGTACTATTTTGGATTATTATTATTCTCCATTATAGTACTGACTTGTGTTTTATATCAATCTCAGGATGGCTCCACCACGCCGTTCAGATGAGGACATACCACCAGAGCTTGGGGCCGCATTGTCAAACATAGCTAATGCCTTGGCAGCGATGCAGCAGAACCAGCAGCGCTTGGAAGAAAGCGTCAGGAGAAATGAGTTTGCTCCACTCCCTCCACCTCCCAAGCGGGGCGACATCAAGAGCTTCCTGAAATTCAACCCTCGTCAGTTTGATGTGTCTGATCGCCCACTGGATGCGGATGATTGGTTACGTGAGACGTCAAGGCTTCTTGAGACTGCGGATGTTCCTGAGCAGGAGTGGGTAAAGTGTGATACTCACCTTCTAAAGGGAGATGCAGCTCTCTGGTGGGAGAATTACTTGAAGGCAAGCTGCACTGGTTTTCAGCCTACCTGGGGACAGTTCTCTGGAGCGTTCAAAGAGCAGTTTCTGTCAGAGATTGTGATGGAAAGGATGAAGGAGGCTTTCCTCAACCTGAAGCAGGGAAATGATAACGTCAACACCTACATCAGGAACTTCATGAATCTCTCTCGTTATGGTGGTGATGAGGTATCTGATGACAAGAAGAAGCAGAAAAGGTTCAGGCAAGGGCTCAATGCGTCGATCAAGTATGCAATCACGCATGCAAGACCGGCATCGTTCCTGGAACTACAGCACACAGCTTTGCAAGAGGAGGCAAGTCGGCAAGTGTTCGAGGACTCCAAGAAACACAACAGGGATGCATCAAGCTCTTCGGTTATGGCAGCTCCTTCTAAGCGGCGTGTCTGGGTTCCTAACACCCCACCGTCACTCCCGGCTTCACCAAGACCTTCAAGCTACACGTCGAGGCCACTAAACTCCATCACTGTGGCTCCCAGGGGCTACACCAACAACTACCCTGGAGCGCCTGGCGGAGTCCCTGGCTACGTTGCTCCACGTCCACATGGTGCTTGCTTCACATGTGGGGATCATGGACATCCCAACTGGAACTGTCCATTGAAGAACAAAGCTCTCCCTCAACCCCCGCCAAGATCTGCAACAAGCTCTCCTTCGGTTCGTGCACCACCACCTCGGGCTCTCAACATCAACACTAAGCCCGGGTCTGCGGTTGTTCGTGCCAACTGCGTCAACGCCTCTCAAGCTGAGCTCGCACCTGGAGTTGTGATGGGTATGCTTTCCGTTAACACAGTCCCTGCACGAGTTCTCTTTGATTCTGGTGCATCGCATTCTTTTGTGTCGCACAAGTTTGCAGATGAGAATGAGTTAGTCATGGTTCCTCTCTCTAAGCGGTTGGTGGTACAATCTCCTGGTTCAAACATGAGGGCTGTTCATATCAGCCATGGCAATCAAATTGAGATTGGTGGTTCTTCGTTCTCGGCTTCCTTAATCGTTCTGGGCAATTCTGACATTGATGTCATCTTGGGCATGGATTGGTTGACGGCAAATGCAGCTGTGATTGATTGTGCTGAACGCTCAGTGTCTCTGAAGATTCCTGAAGGCCATATAGTCTTTTCTCCAAGTCTGACGCCTGCTGTCCAGCTTTTCTCTCTGGCGGCTCTGAATGATGATGCTATGGAAGCTATTCAGAGAGTCCCAGTGGTCTGTGAGTTTCCGGATGTCTTTCCTGAAGAGTTGCCGGGTATGCCTCCGGATCGTGAGGTTGAGTTCGTAATTGAGCTTGAACCTGGAACGGCTCCTATCTCCAAGCGGCCTTATAAAATGGGTCCTTCTGAGTTGGCTGAACTCAAACGACAACTTGATGAACAAGAGAAGTTGGGTTTCATTCAACACAGTACTTCTTCTTGGGGTAGCCCAACAATCTTTGTGAAGAAGCGTGACAGGACCGATAGACTTTGTGTTGACTACCGGGCTCTCAATGCTAAAACAATCAAGAACAAATATCCCCTTCCGCGGATTAATGATCTCTTTGACCAGTTGGCTGGAGCTGTGGTATTCTCTAAGCTGGATTTGAGGAGTGGTTATCACCAAATCAAAATTCGCAAAGAAGATGTTCCTAAAACAGCTTTCACCACCCGCTATGGCCTGTATGAGTACACGGTGATGTCTTTCGGTCTCACCAACGCACCGGCTACCTTCTCGAGGCTTATGAACTCGGTCTTCATGGAGTACCTGGATAAGTTCGTTGTGGTATATCTGGATGACATCTTGGTCTATTCTAAGTCCAAGGAAGAGCATGAAGAACACCTTCGTTGTGTCCTAAACAAGCTGCGCGAGAACCGCTTGTATGCAAAGTTCTCAAAGTGTGAGTTTTGGCTGCCTGAAGTAACCTATCTTGGTCATGTCATCTCTGCCAAGGGCATTGCAGTCAACCCGGAAACCGTGAAGACAATTGTTGAATGGCTTCCTCCTGCAAATGTGAAAGAAGTGCGGAGCTTCCTGGGTTTGGCTAGTTATTGCCGTCGCTTTGTTCAGAACTTCTCAAAGATAGCGAAGCCTCTCACCGATCTTCTCAAGAAAGGCAAGAAATACCTGTGGACTCCTGCGTGTCAAGCAAGCTTTGAGACACTCAAAGAGAAGCTCACTTCCACACCAGTCTTGGTTCCTCCGGATACATCTAAGCCTTTCCAGATATTCTGCGACGCCTCTTTGCAAGGATTGGGTGCGGTCCTTATGCAAGAGAAACAAGTGGTTGCTTATGCCTCTCGACAGTTGAAGACGCATGAGATCAACTATCCCACACATGACCTCGAGCTAGCAGCAGTTGTCTTTGCTTTGAAGCTATGGAGGCACTACTTGCTTGGTAACCGTTGTGAGATCTTTTCTGACCACAAAAGTTTGAAGTATATCTTCACTCAGCCTGATCTCAACCTTCGGCAGAGGAGATGGATCGAAGCAATCAATGACTTTGATGTGACCATCAACTACACACCGGGCAAAGCTAATGTCATGGCAGATGCTCTCAGCCGTAAAGCTTATGTCAACAACCTCATGATGGAAGAACAGCAACCTCTTTTGTGCAAGGAATTCCGTCAGCTCAACCTGGAAGTTGTGGAACAAGGGCATCTCCTGAACCTTCTGGCTACTCCTCTCTTGGAAGAAAAGATTCGCTCTCGTCAGCTTGGTGATCCGCACACCAGAAAGCTCATCTCTAAACTTGGGCTTCCGAAGTATGAGTCCTTCCACGTTGATGATCAAGGCACGCTTTTCTTCGACCACCGGATGTTTGTTCCAAACTACCCGGGTTTGAGAGACCAAGTTCTCAAGGAGGCGCATGATTCGGTTCTTTCTATCCATCCTGGCAGCACAAAGATGTACATGGACTTGAAAACACAATACTGGTGGCCTGGGTTGAAACGGTATTGCGCCAAGTATGTCTCAGAATGTGATGTCTGCCGCAGAGTCAAGGCTGTCCATCAGAAACCATTCGGTCTTCTACAGCCATTGAAACCTCCGGAATGGAAATGGGAGAAAGTAGAGATGGACTTCATCACTGGGTTTCCTAAATCGCAGAAGGGCAACAATGCAATCTTTGTTGTCATCGACAGGCTTTCTAAAGTGGCTCATTTCTTCCCAGTCAAAGAAACAATTTCTGGAATTCAATTGGCCGAGCTCTATATCAACAGAATTGTCTCTCTGTATGGGGTGCCACTTGAAATCAGTTCAGACCGTGGGAGCATCTTCACTTCAAAGTTCTGGGACAGTTTCCAAAAAGCTTTGGGAACAAAGTTGAACTTCAGCACTGCTTACCACCCTCAGTCGCAAGGACAAGTGGAAAGGATCAATCAGATTCTGGAGGATATGCTTCGTGCTTGCGTTATCTCTTTTGGCATGAAGTGGGAGGAATGTCTTCCTTATGCTGAATTCTCCTACAACAACAGCTTCCAGAAGAGTCTGAAGATGGCACCATTCGAGGCTCTCTATGGTCGCAAGTGCAGAACTCCGATTGGTTGGTCAGGTGCAGGAGAAAGAATCTGGTTTGGCCCTGATATCGTTACTCAAGCAGAGGAGAAGGTGCATATCATTCTTGAAAACCTGAAGATTGCTCAAAGTCGTCAGAAGAGCAACTATGACAGGAAGCACACGGACATGGTGTATGCCCCTGGTGATCTCGTGTACCTTCGTGTCACTCTCATGAAAGGCACACACCGCTTTGGTATCAAAGGAAAGTTGGCTCCTAGGTACATCGGTCCTTTCAAGATTCGTGGTAGAAGAGGAGAAGTTGCTTATGCCCTGGAGCTTCCGGAAAAACTCAAAGTCCATGATGTTTTCCACATCTCCCAGCTCAAGAAGTGCTTCAAAGATCCCGGCAGGACCGTGGATCATGAGCTAATCGATCTCAAAGAGGACCTGTCTTATCAAGAACACCCCACCAAAATCCTTGAGACCGCAGAACGAAGGACTCACAACAAGTCCATCAAGTTCTGCAAGGTGCAGTGGTCACACCATTCTGTTGATGAAGCCACATGGGAGCGTGAAGATGAACTCCGTGCCAACCATCCTTCTCTCTTTGTATCTTCTTCTTCTTCCTAGAATCTCGGGGCGAGATTCCTGTTTAGTGGGGGAGAGTTGTAGCATCCCAGTTGTCTAACACCTGTAATGCTACTTGTTATAATAATAAAAAGGGCCACTTCCAACATATAATTGTTGCATCATTATCATATCATGCTCATGTCATCATGGCACCTTGTATTTGAGCATCATATAAAACCTATTCTCGTTTGGTTCTTATCTCATGTGCACTATTAATTGTATTTGCTTCTTGATATTGTATTTGGCTCTTGATATATTGTTAAATGCCCAAGTTGAGTTGGGGGCATCTCTCTTATTGACTCCACCACCTTTTCTTTCACCACCTTATAATTCCACCATCCAATTAATATGAGCTTGGCATTTTATTTGAGTTAGCTCTAGCTCATGTTGGTTGGTTGGATTCCACCCCTAATCTTTTGCTTGGCCTTTGCCCACCTTTTGGGAATGCAAGGAATAGTGCCACATGAATTAATGTTGTTTTCACAATATAACTACATGGCAAATACTGTTGCATGGGCCATGCAAGTGCCACCTTTTTCTTGGCTTTGGTATGTTTTTGGCTTTGTTTGCATGGATCATCTTTTCTTTGTTTAAATCTTGTTTTGGCTTGTAGTTTCTTCACCATATCATCTATCTCTATCCCCCTTTAGCTAAACCTCTATCCCCATGCTCCATGCACACACATGTGCTCATGAGGCATGCACAAACCTAAACCCACCTTCCTCTCTCTACCTCTTTTCTTGATCTTGCTTGGTCTTTAATTGGAGCATGCATGAATCAAAGAAAAACCCCATCACCACATCTCCCTCATCTCTCTCTCTCTCTCTTCTCCCTTGTCTTGATCTTATGTGTTTGTCTTATGATGCATGATCAAGTAAAGGACACTCCATCTTTCCTTACCCCCCCTAAGCAAAAACCTAAACCTACCCCAAGCCATAACCATTCTAGCTAAAATCACACCACACCCATCCTAATCTCAACCCAAAGTACCCCCCCCTCTCCCTCTCCTCTCTAGCTAATCACCCCTAAACCTATCTAGCATGGTCACACCTCACCATGTTCCTATCTACCCCTTCCTCACACCCAAAATCACCCCTCACCTAACCCTAGCCCGAACCACCTATCCCCTCTCCTCCTACCTGCCCTCGAGCTCCCCCTGGCCCACCTGCAGTACCCTGGCCCCACCTGGCAGCCTGCCAGCCTGAGCACGCCCTGCCAGCCCGCGCACGCCCATGCACGTGAGGTGCAACGCCCTGCCCCTCCCCCACGCAAGCAACCACGCATCTACCTGCCCCTGGCGATCTTATCCTCCCCCCTCGTCTCTAGCATCCCCAGATCCCCCTCAGGCCTCTCTTCCTTCCCCTGCCTCCCTCCTTCTTTCTCCCAGCGAGCCATAGCTCCACATGGCCTCTAAACCCTAACGGCGTCCCCCCCTAGCGTCTCTTTGCTCCAGAGCTCCCCGAGGCGCGCCAGCAGTACCAGGAGCGGCGTCGACTTCCCCTGCTTCGACCTGACGCGCCGGAGCCCGCTGGACCCCGCCGGAGGAGCCCCGCCACCGCCGTGCCCGTGACCGCCAGGACGCCTCGATCAGCTGCCCCCTCGCCGATCCTCGCCACCCCGAGCCCGCTAGCTGCACCGTACGGTCGCTGGTGAGCTACATTGCCCCCTAGACAACGTCTCCCTCCCCCTCTCGCTGTGCATCGCCGTCGCATTCCGTCGAGCGCTCTGCGCGCGCGCCGCGCGTCGCGTGCTGGCGACAGCAGCCGCTGCAGCAGTAGATCTGGCCATGTTCAGTGCCCTGCACCGTGCGCTGTGGTCATCCTCCGCGCTAGAACCCTGAGCCAATGTTGTAGTCCGTGGCTCCCTCTACAATTTTCGTTTTGGGGCCATGGCTTTTTGTTCAGCGACGGCGTCGCCATCGTCGATCAAACGACGGCCGGTCGCAGACGCCGGCAGGGCGCTGCGCCGCTGCCGTCCGACAGTTTTGGACATCTTGCGCTTAGGCCCTCGAGTTTTCTCCCGCCTAAACCCGCCGTCCCTCGGTTCCCACCTGTCAGCGGCAGTGAGCTTTTGCAAAAAGGCTCCAACCCGCGGTCCCTCCCGCTGCGCCGCGTGGCCGTCGCGCGTTCCCTCGCTGGCGTGTGGGCCTGCTAGCCGCCGGCCCCACCTGTCTGTCCCCGAGGCTAGCCAGAGCCGCGGTGACCATCGGTTCTCTGCGCGCGTGGGCCTCCGTTGCCTGGCCCATCTGTCAGCGACTGGAGCTCGCTGTAGCTGGGTGTAAAACGAGTTCAGTTTGTTTGTTTATTTCAAATCTTATTCATTTAATCCAAATTCAAATTCAAATCAGTTTTAAAATAACTTGTCCATTATAAATCCAAATAACACAAATGATATATGTTTTGAGATCAGAAAAATGCCAGGATTTCAAATATGCCATCCAATTTGCCTTTTGCACATTTAAAATTCCAAGTTTATACAAATTACCACAATGCCACTAGAACTAAAATAATTAATAACTTTTGATTTATAATTCCAAATTTAGCAAATGATATGTCTAAAATAATCAGCTCGACGAGACCTTTCTGTTTATGCTATCCATAACTTCAATTGCAGCATGCATCATATAAAAATATAGTGTACAGCAACTAGTATGACAACAAAATGTGATCCAAAACCCCATTAAAATGTTATTACTTGTCTTCCACACCTCACTATGCCATGCTACCTTATTGCCATGTAAATTGTGCATCATTCATCATGGCATGATTGTTTGCTTGACGCATCTTATTCATATGCTTGTGCTCTATATTCATGTTGGCCTTGTTTGTTTGGTTTTTCTCGGATAGACACTGAGCAGGGGTTATATCAAGAGAACCAGGAGCACTACCCAGATCCGTCCCTCGCTTCCACTGAGTTATCAGGCAAGCACTCCCACATGCTTGCATACATACAGTACCTATTGCCTCTATCTTATTCTTGCATCATCGAGTCGCGCTTGCATTAAATTGAATCCCAAGTATGCATAGCCTTTACTTTTAAACCCCACCAAGCTTGTTCCTCCATCCCATGAGCCATTACTACAGGAGTTGTTTGAGCCATGCGAGTCGTAGAACAGCATGGGTAGGGTATGTGAGAGTCTGTTGGATAACGAGGTACCTAAACAACTTAACCTGAGTAGTAATGGGATAACTAATGACAGTGGCATCGGTGAGCAACATCTGCTATTTGGTTTTTCCTGCTCACTTGTGTCCCGTAAGACCCCGAGTACTTGATTCCTGTTCCTTGATTTATCGCGCTATCCACATCCGGGAGGTATATGGGACCCCCCTGAGCCAGAGCTTGATTCCGTCTTATTTCTTGGGGCCACAAACTAGTTCGAGGTTTTCTTCACTATCCTGTACTTATGCCATGCTACTTATGTATTTACGATTGTGCGAGGAGCACACTGTACTGTTTAGGATCGGGACACGTTTACGCGGTATCGACAAGCCCAGCCACACTTTCAGGTTCCCAGTCGTTTACCGCCGTCCACCCAAACCTTGAGTCCGTCTCGGAGTCAGCTATCTCCGTTGCGGGATCTACTTAAGGGGTGGCCCCCTGAAATATTTCTGAATCCTGTGATTGTTCAGTCGTGAAAGCCTCGTTGGGTTTTGATTTGGTTTTTCCGAGGTTGATCGAGCATGTGTTGCTATTGGTGCACCCCGGCCGGGTAAAACTTTCTGAAAGCCGTGTCCGCGGATATGGACGACTTGGAGCACAGTTTCTCGATCATAGACAAGCATAACTAAAGTACCGCTTTAATCTGACTAAGTAATTTGACTAGTAAATAGTGCAACTCTCATGGAATGGTCAATAAAATTGCCAACGGATGGGGGGCTGTTCGTCCGCTTCCTTGTTGGTAAGCAGGGAGGAGGATGGATCTGATGAGATTACCATTATAACTGCTGTTCTTAATTCACGGACATCCGTCTATCATTGGTTAGGCGGATGGTTAGCGTTTATCTATAGAACTGCTAGGGTTTATCTTTTGCTGCAATTGCGTCACCCCAGGTTGTGTCCCCTTTAGAGGCATTAAGACTTGCTGAGTACCCTTAGGGTCTCACACGATAAATTATTTGGTTCAGATGAACAGGTACCTTCGCAGGACGGATACTGGGTGGAAGAAGCCGAGGACATGGGCAACGATCGTTCGGTGTAGAGATTCCGGGAACGGGGATCCGTGAGACCTATAGTTGGGATGTGCTTATTTCTATGGCATCTTATGCCGATTTGCTTCTTATCCGTACTCGGATTTTGTTTGCCGCTTCCGCATGATACTCTGATGTGTGTTGTATGAGGAAGTATCCTAAAATATAGATCTATCTAGGTCTTTTGAATCTTGCCGTATGGCGTTGCTATATTTCCTTTCTTTCTAGATGGTATGGCTCTGATGTACTCTTGTATGGTGGCTTGCATACATACCCACTTGTGTATGTAGTTGATCCCTTCGCCTGCCGATTACGCCGCCCGTACAGGTCCCGTTGAGAGGGTAGTGGTTGGGACGTCCGAAAGGACTACCAGTGAGTGGCTTTTGGTGCCCCACCGTACTATTTCAACCACTACCACTCATCCATGCTTGTATCTAGGAGCGTAATTCACCGAGGTAGTTACAATATCTAAAACCTTGTTTTGTTTCAAGAAGATTGAGAATTATTCAGGTGCAATATGTTCTCATATTTTATTAGTGTATGCAAAGATTGAAGACACTAGGTTCCTAAATCAGTCAGAAGTTGAAGCACTGATCTTGTTCTCATATCCCTCCTATCAAGCTATAGTAGCTTCATCATGTAGTAGTCATGATGGGATGGATAAAAAGGTATGGTTAAATTGTTTTCCATACTTAAAGATTGCTAAAATTTGAATCCAAAATAAGGATAGTCATGTGATGATAGTGAATAAAACATCAACTTCAAAAGTGTAAATCCAAGGGTGCGAGTACTTGACTAACATGCCTAGGATCAACGTGCCAATGTAGATGGCACCACTATTGATGTTTATGCTTCTTCTACAACAACAGGAAAAACCAAAAGGAAAAAATGCAAAATTATATGGCAGAAAAGAAAGTCTGGAAATGTCCATCTTAGGAGTATATAGATGATATACAAGTTATGGATGTATCATTTGCTAGTTATCAATGTAATTCTTGGGTATTGGATACCAGATTGTTTAGTATGAAATGTCATACAAAGAAACACAATGTAAGAACTACAATGGCCAAAGTAACTAGCAAAGGATGTGGTAATGATGCACGACAAGAACAAAATAAATTGTTATTGTGTTCGTCGTCGGCATCTTACCTAGACTATGAGATTTATTATAAGATCTTAGTAATTGTTATATAGCTCTGACTTTATAAGAACAATGGTTGTTCAACTTGAAGTTGTGATCCATAGTGGATGGATTATTTATTATAAATCTTGATGGTGATACACACATCATAACGCTGATGCTAAATGTCGCAAGACATTGATTGAATTTCACTTAATTGTGATGCCGCCATTTAGCTCATATTGACTTTGGGAGTCATTTGACTTTGAATAAATTAACACTTGTGAGACTTATCTAAAAGGCCAAAACTCTGTTCACAGGACAATATTTAACGAACGGCTAGCTTTTTGGAGATCATACATGTTGATGTGTGATACTCTGGTTTTTTCCAAATAGCTATTCATCCTGATGACCAACTTAAAACAACTTTCATTAGTCCTTATGGTTTATATGCTTACCGACGCATGCCTTTTGGTTTATGTATGTCACATCCCAAAATTTTCCAAATTTTGAAATGTGAAAAAATAAATAATTGTTGAAATTTAGGGTGAAAAGAAACTTTTTATTTCTAAATAGAAACTTAAAAACCCATCTTGATCAAATTTGAATAAAAGGATTCCAAAAAAAATTCAAATCAAGATAAATGCATTCATCAAGAATGAATCTTGAAATTTAAACAGTTGGAAAATGAACCAAAACCCTAAAACCCTAATGGAAGAAAAACATTTCCAAGATACCTCAAAGACTATGGGTTTGATCCATATAAAAATTTGTCAACAAACATTTATAATGATCAAGGATGATAAATAAAAATATTATAAAACCATAGAAATTAGTTTCACTTAATTTGGAGCCATAGATAAAATCTTATGAAGTTAATAAGATAAAGAAATTAAATTTCAAAGCTAATAAAGCTCTTATCTAAAATCCATACCAAATTTTTGAGCAATTAATCCTAAAAGGATATAAAAGAATAAATAAAATTTTACAAATTGGAATCACCAATTTTGGTTCTTTAAATAAAAAGATATGGATTTTATAAGACAAAGAAAGAAAGAAATAGGAATATTTCAAAAGCCAAATTAAACCTTGGCCAAATCCATGAGCAAATGAAATAAAGATAAATCAAATAAAATAAAGGGATAAAGAATATTCAAATTAAATAATATGACATTAACCAAATTCTATTCTATTTTGAATAAAGACAAAATCCCTAATAGAAATGATTAATTAAATCATGGGAAAATAATAACTGGAATTTGCCCTAGTGGAGTAAAAGTTATTTAAATTAACTTTAATGAAATAAAAAGAATCATTTAAATAAAATTTATATGAATTTAAAACCATATTGGATTTTATTTTGAATAAAGACAAAAGCTCAATTTAAATGATTAATAAATCATATTAAAAATATTTCAAATAATTCAAAGTGAATTATTTAACACCCTATTAAATAAATAAAACCTACTGAAAGGGTTTAGTGAAAATAAGAATTCAAATAAAGAGTTTAAAAATATAATTAAATCTTGTTTGAATAAAAACAATTGTCTAATTAAATAAATAACAAACCATGTGTAAATGAAATGATTATTCTAAAAATGGATTTTAAATATATGTTTAAAACAGTATAGAAACTTGCTGAAAAGTTTGAAAAGATTTGAAATGAAAGAGGGTTTAAAATCATCTGAATGAAATTCAAAATAGAAAAATGAAAATGGAAAAAGAAAAGAAACAATATAAAAAAAATGAATCAAGCCAGCCCAGCCCAGCTAGCCACTCCTCTTCTTACCCGCAGAAAATGTTTCACACTCCCTGACACACCCGCAAACTCACTGACCGCTGGACCCCTCTGCAAACCTCTCTCTTACGCTGATGAAGCAGCCCCACCTGTCAGTCATCTCTTCAACCCGTGTGACTGGTTCTTTCTCCCTCCTCTCTCTCCCATTACTACTTGATTTCCGCGGCTTAATTCGACATAATTTCGCGAGTTAATCGCCGCTGTAACTATGCTCGTCAACACGCCTCGCTCCCCTATATCTTTCCCCCTAGACGCCCCACACTCACTGCCCATAGGCTGCCTCGATTTTGCGCTTAAGCATCCTCTGCTCTGACGAACCTTTTCTCCGATTCCGGCCACCGCTGCCAGCCCCACTGCCCCCAGAGCACATGAGTGTGATCCCTAGCCTCTTGCGCATCTCCCTGTGCCGCCCGTTCAGCCGCGCGAGCACCGTAACCTCGGCAACATCGACAACCAAACATCACCGTCCACTGCCTCGACTCCGGTGAGTTCCCCCGGTGAATACTGACAGCCCCTCTCCCTCTCGTTGACGCTCGTACAACCACCGTTCTCTTGCGCGTCTAATGCCACCCTCGGCTTGACTTCTCGTGCCTCGAAGCTTCACCTTCGATGACGCCAGAGTGTGCCCGACGCCAGGAGGATCTCCGACGAGCAATCTGCATCGACCTCGTGCGCCCCTCAACAAACGGCGAGTACCTTGAGCTTTACTACGACGAGGCGAACTCGGTGAGCTACTCCTCCCTCTCCCGCACTCGCTAAATCGTCAGCAACCTCGGTGCCAGAGCCGCGCTGCCGCCAGCCACCGTCGCCGTGCCGCCAGACTTTGGTCATTCGCTGTGAGTCGTTAGATCCTCATCTTGTGGCGTAGATAAAACAACTTAACGAAGAGGTATGCGCTGATCTGTGCCGCACGATCCACTTTAAATCCAACGCACCGCGTAGGCCGATCCGTGCGAACCGGTATCAACGAATGAAAACACACCACGTGGCCTGTAGTTTGATTTAAAAGACAAAAATATTTCTATTAGTTATTTGAATTTGTAAATTGCATAACTTTTAATCCACACGTCCAAATTTTGCAAATTTTATATCAATGGAATCAGAAAAAAGAATTCTATCCAACCGTTTACTTTGTTTAGTAATTTGCTTCTGTAAACTTAGTTGTTTTTGCAGAAACTTGTGTAGGCATAATTTGAATATAAAAATGATTCTAGAAATGTTTTTAGGGTAAAATCTTTGGTAAATGGTTTGTTTTGAACCTACTGACCATAGAAACCAACTTTTGGGTTTAAAAATATATTTTGTGACACTTAGGAATTATTACTTTGAATTAAAGCATTTCTAGTTAAATAAAAATATTGATTATGTTTTAAAAATTCTTTTTGAGTAAAACCTTTTGAAAATGTTTGGAATTAAACCCTCTGACCCTAAACACCAAGTTTTATGATTTAAAAATATATTTGGTGAACCCTAGAAAAATTATTACTTTGTTTAAAGGCATTTCTAACAAATAAAATATTGCTTTGGTATAAAACTGGTTTATAAGTAAAACCTTTTGCAAATGGTTTTCATAATAAACACTTGACCATAAAACACTAACATTTGTGTTTAAAATATATTTGTCAAACACTAGAAATCATTACTTTGATTTAAATCATTTCTAAGAAAACAAAAATGATTTAAAGTGGCCATTTTCACTAACTTAATATCAAATGATTTTGGCACCTTTATAAATGACCAATAGGTGTTTTAAAATGTTTATAACCTATTATAAACCACTTTTACAAATAAAACAATCCTTGACATGCTTGCATGCATTGCTTTGTTTTTATTATTCTATGTGATGATTGCTGGAATGGTAGATTGAATATTTGCTTGCTTGATTGAATTGTAGTGGAATTTGAAGAGTGTGACTATTGCAAGATCAAGGAGTGAACTTATATTCTCTACCAAAAAGGCAAGTGGTGCTTCATACTTTTGTCCCATTATTTTCACTATGCATTAGTGTTATTTCCAAGTAGGACTTGCATGGAATTTGTGCTAAGTATAAACTATGCCATGGGAAATCCTAGTAGATGAAACCTTAGTACAATTTTCCTAAGTCAGGATTCCTACTACTATCATGCTTAGCTTAGCTAGTAGAAAACAAGGGTGGGTTATATTCATGCTATGGAATATTTCTAAGTCTATGACTTGTGTTTTATTTAATAAAACAACAATGTGATGAATCACCTGGGTGGAATGGTGAGAATGGTTTGTGTTGAGTGGTTACTCAGGGCCCATTTCAATGGACTACCCTGGTGTATCACACTTGTGGAATGCCACCCAGGAACAGAGATATTTGAGATGTCAAATGTTGAGAAGCTTCAAGTGCAGCCACTTGGCATTATGGGCTCTGCCTGGATCATATAGGTTGCAATAACTTAGCCAAATGGACAGTTGGTGGTAGGGGATGATATGTTGGAATGCGTCCATTCTGGTCTAAGGGAAGGCTTCTGAAAGATCTTGTCTCGATGCATGTCGAGTATTGTGGGGGAAAGTGCACCACCTCTCGAGAGAGTAAATCTAAGTACTTAGCCGTTTCCCCGACAATGAACAATTTGAGCATCAAGACATGGAAGCTATCAAGAATCTCCTCATCCCAATTTCTAAGTTAAAAACTTGTGGATGAACAAGGGTTAAAGGATCACCAATTTCTATTGGGAGATGCCTTGGGTGATTTTTGCCAAACAAAAACTTAGTGTTTTCAAATGATAAGGAAAATCTATTTTGAGCAAAGCAAGCCTAAGATCCACTTATCCAAATGCATATAGATGATAGTTACCACTATACTACCATAGTATCACTTGCCAATACAATTCAAATGTATTGACCCTTGTGGCTGTAACTTATTATGTTGCAGGTTTGTTTGATGTTAGTGAAGTGTGTTGATTAGGATTACAAGTCTACAACCAACATGATTGCCTGAGGCAGTTTGAACATGAAGGACTCCATGCTATATAGTTATTTCTGATGCATTGTAATGAGATATCCAAATGAGCTATGTAAGATGTAATGAATTATTTTATTCCTAGTTATAAAGTTGTATTATGAACTTTGTTTCTTGATATTACATCTTAACTATGGATGCTAGCTATTGATCCAGGGACTAGCATTGTAAACACATGGATCTCTACCTTATTAAAGGTTGGGACCTCTTACAATGTAATGCTTAGTCCATTATGTGTAGGCGCGCGTGGTGGATTCTTCTACTTCATATACTTTCACTGACGATGATTTGAGTGGATATATATGGGTATATCTATTTTATGAGAAAGTGGTATGAGACATTTGAAAAATGTTCAAAGTGTTTTGGCATGAAGTGGAAATTCATTGTAACGAGTAAATCAAGAGTATATGATTGGATTATAGAGGAGAAATATTGGAGTTACGAGTTTAGAAAGCATCTAAGAGTTGCGGAATTGTTCCACAACTTGCACCTCTCAAAACACCATAAGATTGTGGAGTGTTCTTAAGATGTAATCAAACCTTGTTCAACATGGTTGGATCTATGGTGAAACAAATAAAACCGCCATTATATTTTTTTGGATTATGCTTTAGAGACTATCGTTTTACACTGAATAGTGTGCCATCATAATCCGTTGAAATGACTCCATATGAGTTATGGCATGGGATCAAACCCAAGATGTCTTTTCTTAAATATTGGTATGCTAGGCATATGTAAATTGTTTAAAAACCAAAATAGGATGAATGTGGTTCTGCAGGTTATCCCTTGGTAACATATGGGGATTTCTTCTACCTTAAAAGCAAAATACAAAAGTGTTTGTCACCAAGTATGGCATATTTCTCGAGAAAGAAGTTCCTTGCGAAAGTTTTTGAGTGGGAGGACAATAGAACTTGATGAGGTTATTGAATTTGAGCAAGATGAGCAAAGTAGCACATCACCAGAAAGTGTTCCGGAGACGGCTATGGAACCTAAGGCTCCCACTCCTACAAAATGTTGTAGTCCCAGAAATCGAAGTTCCTATTGAACCAAATAGGTTGGGTAAAGTTTGTAATCAAATAGTAAGATTTGAAGACGAAAAATTATTGTTGGACAATGATGAACCAACTACAAAGAAGCAATGATGGGCCCTTACTCCATTAAATGGCTAGATGCCATAAAATCCAGGATAGTATCCATGTATGAAAATCAAGTTTTGATACTTGGTAGACCCTTCAGAAGGCATTATGCCTATCGAACATGAATGGGTCTATAAAGAGATAGATGTGGATGTTCACATCCATAGAAGCTCGCCTTGTTAAAAAGGAGTTTATGACAAAGTTTAAAGAGTTAACTATGATAAGGTTGGATCTTCAGTAGTGATGCTTAAGTCTATTGGGATTATTCTAGTAACCAGTACATATCACAAGATATGGTAGTTGAATTAAAAAACAAAGTTCCTTTAAAGGAGTCTTAACCTAGGACGTGTATTGACATGAACCAAGGGTTTTGTTAGTTCAAAGGATGCTAGAAATGGGTGCAAACTTCATTGGTTGAAATTGGCATCACGGAGTTGAAATCTTCACTTTGATGAAACATAAAGATTTGGTTTCATCGGGAACTGTGAAGATGCTTGTATGTTTACAAGAAATTAAGTGGGATCACTAAGACATATTTCTAATACAGTGGATGACATATATTTGATTGGAAATGATGTATATTTTCCTGACACAAGTAAGATTTCACTAAAATTAGATTTATGTGATAGTCTTAGGCAAAACGGGAATATTGGATATCAATATATATATATAGATAGACTGAGGCACCTAATATAGTTATACCAAAGTACATAGATGAAATATTGAATTGGTTCAATATGGAGACGACAAGAAAGAGTTCTTATTCCATGGAAGAGGTTGGATCAAGAATCAAGTGTTTTGACACAAACTGCATGAACTATTATATCAATCATGCACACCATAATATGTACATAACCAGATATGTCTTATGCTATAAAATGTTATAAGCATATACCAGAGTGATACATATGATGATCACATGACAACAGTAAGTATATTCTTATGTAATTTAGAAGGACAAAGAATATGTTTTGTACGCCTATGTGACAAAAAGTTCGTTGTAAGGTGTTACATCGATACTTGGCTTGTTACATATACAAATAATTTTTAACTTAATTACGATACGTGAATTATAGAAGGTGGCGCAGTGGGATGGAAGTAAATTCCATGTTGGATTTGTATGAGTTGTAAAGTTAAATACTGTGGCGAATACTACTACGAAAGGCTGAGTATATCGTTGTCATGACAACGGCAAAGGAGGGTGTTATGAGTCAAATGTTCCTTTTTTTTACTTAGTGTAGTGTTGAGCATGCTAGTACTATGAAGATCTATTATGAGACAATAGAGGACACATAGTTCCTGTTGATGAACTAAGGTCTCACTGGTTGACCAAACATATACAAATGTTATCTCATTAAAAAATGAGTGATGCATAAAGACGTAAAGATATGCAAATACACACGGACCTGAACTTGTCAGATCTGTTGAGAAAGTTTACGACATGCAATGCATGAAATACACCGGTATGGCATAGGTGTTAAGTGGTAAAATATTTACTAGATTATTGACTCTAGTACAAGTTGGAGACTAATGGAAATATGCCCTTGAGGCAATAATAAATTGTATTATTCTATATTTCCTGTTCATGATTAAGTTTATTATTCCGTTCTATAATTGTATTAGTTATGTATAATGAATTTGGAGGTAAACCCTAATACACGTGTGGAATCATAAACACCATTTACATGTCTCTAATCTCGCCTCTAAGACTAGTTCATGTATCATTGATAGTCCTAGTTTCTTGACTATTGGCAAAACGATGATGTGTTGTGGAGTTGCCGGTGATATATGAGATCAGAGTTGTTGGGAGAACAACAACGATGGATATAACCAACATGATATGCCGAGAAACACATCGTAAATATTGTTATCGATAGTTTCTCATAAACAATGTATTGCCTTTACTAAAGATCGTTTGAGCACGAGTCACATGTGAACTTGGATATAATATGGATGTGGCAAGATTCTTCAAATGTTGCTCTTATTGGGGTAATCATAAAGTTGATGCTTGGTCTTACCGGATGGTACACCAAGTATTCACATGGGATGTTGCGGGAATTGATACTCATGATGAGGGAGAGATACATTATGGGCCCACTCATGTACCATGATGTTCGTCATCGTCTGGATGGACACGTGATCAAGTTATTAAACAAATTAACATCGATGGTGCGGTATTAGTAACGAGTACATGCCAAATAACAAGAATAACCTAGTGTTTCATCTCAGGCAATGTAAAGTATCGATGGAGCAACACGATATGTATCGAATATAATACAATAGTTCACACGATAAATATCTTCGTGTTATTTTCGGTGGTTACTACATGTATCAAGACGCCAATAGTAATCATTGTCGCTGAATGAGTTTCGAACATGTCACCAGATATCCGAACCCATAGGGTCACACACTTAAGAGTTTAATGGCATTTAGAATATGATTGGGAATGAAGATTTAGTTGAAAAGTAATTTCGAAGGTGTTCGAAGTGTCTCGAAATATATCCGAGTTGTCCGGATTATTACCGAGAGTGTTCAAAATAAGTTTTGAGCATTAATGAGATGATATAAGGGTTCCGAGAGTGTCTCCTATGGTCTCGCAATTGTTCCGAGAGGTCCCAGATGATCCCGGAAGTCTCCGGAATGGTCCCGGGAGTGTTTGGAATGGTTCCAAACATATATGGAAGGAGATGAAGGTACCAGGCTGACTCGGATCATCTTAGCATGCCCAGAAGGTTACATAATAGGTCCATGCACGTTTCCTTAAAGGGCAAGTATACACTAGTCAAATTCGGAGTTGCAAAAGAAAACTGTTTTTGACTGGGTTTGGATTGACCTACACCTACCGGAACTCGTACAAACTTTGGGTATGGGTCAAGGACGACCCAAGGGGCCTTGCTACCTATAAAAGGGCACCAAGGGGCACTCCAAGAGATAATAAAGTCGTGGCCTTAGTGTTGGGGATATGCTATATGGGTATCCTCATAGCATGTCTCTTATCCGACTAACCCGGGTGGCCCATAGCCGGTAGCATGGCCTGTGGCCTGCTGGGCGGCCCAGTTAGGTGGATCCAGAAGGGAGGCCCATGTCGGATAAAGGAAGGCTACGGTGGAGTCACCAGCGTACCCGGAGCCTTGGAGTACAAGATACACAAGACTAGTGAAAGACGGTGTAGGACTCTGTAACCTGTCCGGTTAGGACTTTTCCCTGTAACCTTAGGACCTGGCGAATATATAAGTCGGGCCTATGGGAGCCTTTAGGGCACGACGATAACTTACAATCTCAGACAACCTCGCACAGCGAACCTATCTCTGTAACTCGGCGTATTTCCCTTATAGTGATTTATAGCAGGAGTAGGATTCCGCCACCGTTGTGGGATCTGAACCTGGGTAAGCTGTGTTACCTCATACCCGTCAACCGTCCGCCTTACCCCACGTCTCTAAACACGCACTGTGAGGACCCCTCCATGGCGTACTCGTCGGTAATACCACGACAGTTGGCGCCCACCGTGGGGCAAGAGGCGCTTCAGGCTCTTCAGCGGGCGAGGACCAAGATCTTCGCGGGAATCGGCAAAACCATAGCCATCGGTCGCGTTCTCTTCTCCGGCAACGTTCCGATCGTCCCTCCCGATGAATTCTGGATCCCGGCGAAGACGAATCCTACACGGTGTTCGATCGTTCCTATCGGAGACATCCACCTCTTCATCGGAGAAACCGACTCGGGCTCTAGTTCCCTGGAAGTCGGAGGAGCGTCAAGACCCGCATGGACCGCCTACGGGCAGGATACGTTCGCGGAAGGATCGATGTCGGATCTCTCCTTAGAGTTTGCCGGCAAAGATCGGAAAAATTCAAGACCCACCCAAACCGCCCCTGTGCAGGATATAAAGGTGGAAGGTCACTGCAAATCCGCCGGCTTTGTCCGTGCGTCTGGACATCAGAGATCCAAGTTCGTCGGCGTGGTTACCATCTTCGATCTGGCGCGCTGCGTTCAGAGAGAAGGCGAAAACCCCCGCGATTACCTGGCCAGATGGCTCCGTATACGAGCCGATCTGGCCCACTACCCCACTGATGATGCTATCTATCACTTTGTGGAAGGACTGGACCATGGCACGCTTCTCCGACATTCTCTAAGACGGCAATAGGTGTCAGGACGCCTTACCTTCGAAGGCATGGTGAACACCGTCAACAACTACGCGGAGGCTGAAGC
Source organism: Avena sativa (assembly GCA_916181665.1). Classification (NCBI taxonomy): domain Eukaryota; kingdom Viridiplantae; phylum Streptophyta; class Magnoliopsida; order Poales; family Poaceae; genus Avena; species Avena sativa. The sequence goes on along the minus strand of OV702283.1, from coordinate 143,783,779 downwards.
GGCAGCTCAAACAGCGCTTGCGCTCATTGACGGAGCCCCTCTGATTCAGCCAACACCACCACCGCCTCCAGCCGCCATCGTCGTAGCAGCACCACCACCTCCAGTCATCGTCTAGGCCGTTGCACCTCCACCGCCCGTCATCGAGGAAGTCCTGGCACCCTCCGACTCTGTCATTGACGCGCTTTATGCTGATTTCAGTGCAGATTCAGAGGAAATAGACTTCAGTCCAGAAGATCTAGACTCCTCTATGCAGGAGATGGAGGAGGAGTACTCGCGCGACGAGCAAGCTAATAACACCGTCATGTCTCGAGTGGTGTTCGTCACCATTGGAACAGCGATGGATGAAGATCAACCCGGGCAAGCTCCGCCTACGGCGCTGGAAAAGGGGAAGGGGCCACTTATTGCTGCCGACAATGATCGCGCAAAAGTCATGCCTCCTCCGCCTAAACCAGTGCAGCAACCGCAGGAACTCGGCACCGGTCCGAGCAACAACAACACCGCAAACTTGCCGCCTCCAGCATCCACGTCGGCAACATCCCATGTTACTCCAGCTGATAGAGTGATGTACGGCAATCTCCTCGTTGAGACACTAACCGTTGATCATATCTGGAACGTGACTCAGCTTGACGAGAAGCGCCAGCAGCTACTGGAGGAGGCGCAAGCCATCGCGGAGCAAGGCGCTAAACTAGATCGAGACCTGGTCAACGCGCAGAAGTCCATAGAGAAAGATAGAGCAATGGAGGCCGAGTACAAGACTCTGCTGCAGCAGCAGAAGGCTAAGAAGGCTCCGGCTCGCGTCATCAATGATCCTGGTGTACGACGCAACCTAGGATGGGCTCCCTCGAAGCCGGCACATGCCAAGCCATACATTGATAGTGAAGGCAAGCAGGTGATGCCCACCCCACTCCTTAACCTCGCCGTCGCCAAGACCCTTCTGGAGCATGATAGATCGCCTAAGGCAGTAGAACAGGTCTATGACCTAGTGGCCAAGGTGGTAAAGCAGCAGGAAAAGGCCACCTCTCACAGGCTTGAGTCTGAGCTAGCGCTCTTCCGATCTAGCCAGTACAAACCGCCAAGGGACAGATCTCCTCAGGATGTCGGATCACAGACGGGTTCATCAGAACGAAGACGGAGGGATGCGCGCAACAGGAAGGATGCTATCCCCATATCCTCCGACCATGGAGAAAGAGCCCGACCTCGCCGCCCATCGCCACCGCCCCGATCCCCCCGACGTCAGGAAGACTACAAGGCTCACCATCGCACTGATATGCCCCCACCAAAGCAGTGCGGCATCGTCATCCGCGACAACGCGGCATAGACCCGTCATGATGAAGAGCGCCACCAAGGACATAAGAGCAGGTCACACCATGACCCTCCGTGTCCGACAAGCAACCATGACAAGCGTGGGGCGTCGCAGGAGGGTAACAGCAAGAAGGCTAACCCACCGCCACCTCCGCCTCCGTCGCCGCCAAGCAGTCACCATGGCGGAAGAGGCCCGCGTCGTTCACGCAGTCCGTCCCCTATTGAAACAAGAAGAAGAACCCGGAGCCATACGATGCATGTTCGCGGATCGATAAGATCCACGAGGCCCGGGAAGGACCATACCTGGGACCATGTTGCTTTGGAACTACAATACGGTCCGCAACTTACCCCAAAGGTTTCCGGATTGACAAGACCATCAAGCCCTATGACGGCACCGCCAAACCCGCCACATGGTTGCAGGACTACGGCAACGCAGTGGAGATTGCCGGAGGCAACCCCAACGTCACCGTCAAGTACCTCCCGTTAATGTTGGCAGGAACGGCCCGTCAATGGATCGACGACTTGCCGGAAAAATCTATCTACAACTGGCTGGATATGCAAGAAGCATTCACCAAGAACTTTGAGGGTACATACAAGCGTCCCTGCACTGTGGGCGATCTACAGCGATGCGTGCAAGAGAAAGACGAGACATCTCGCGCCTACCTCTCCCGCTGGCTGGACATGAAGAATTCCTGCGCAGGAGTACACGCTCAGACCGCTATGGCCGCCTTCATTGATGGATTGGAAAGGGGCACGTTACTCTAACATAAGCTAAAGCGCTTGTAGGACAATCATCAGCTTGAATTGAATCAGATGATTCAGTTAGCTAGTGAGTTCGTAGATGCCGACGACGATGCTCATAGCTCTTTGCCGACAACGGCCGTTCCAACCCAAGCTCGGAGGAACAGCAGTACAAAGCGGAAAACCGCTCCAGAAGAAAAGCAATCTACCGACATGGTCTCCATGACTTTTGCAGGACGAGGAGAAGGCGGACAACGTGGCCGAGGAAGGGGAGCAGGCCGCGGGCAGCAACGAGGAAGTGAAACCAACTCGGCGCCGCTCCGCGTTCCCCAAACGTACGAGGAGTACCGCGATATGTCGTGCCTCGTACACCTCGATGTCAACGGCAAAGCCACCCATACCAATCGATACTGCAAGTTCGTCAACGACCTCAAGGAAGACCCGGAGTCCGGCTACAAGCGAAGTCGGAAGAACAGACCGCGAGGCAAGGGCAAGGGGAAGAAGAAGGAGGAGGAGTCCAAGGATTCAAGTGACATGGACGAGGACGTTGACCCCAAGCACGCCGCCAAGAGAGACGACAAGGGCAAGAACCCCTTCGAAAAGAAGGCCCCAGTCTACCACACTTTCCTTGGCACCCCCACCGTCCGACAACAGAAGACCTCTCTAAGGATCCTGATGGCCACTCTCCCCCCAGTTCCCCAATACCTGCGCTGGTCGGAGGTTCCAATCACTTGGGACAGGACGGACCACCCAGACCTTGTGACCACGGAGAACCAGTACGCCATGGTCATCAACCCATTGATTGACGGCGTGGAGTTCACCAAGTGCATGGTGGATAGTGGAAGCAGCATCAACATCATGTACCTGGATACACTGCAGAAGATGAACTTGACGGAGGAAAACCTAAGGCGGACCAACACCGTGTTCCATGGCGTAGTTCCTGGTCGGGAGGCTCGGTCCCTTGGGTGCATTACGCTTCAGGTATCCTTCGGCGACGTTAATAATTACCACCAAGAGCGCATGATCTTTGAGGTGGTCCCCTTCAAGAGCGTGTACCACGTCATATTCGACCGCGACATATTCCACACGTTCATGGCCAAGCCATGCTTCGTCTACAACAAACTCAAGATACCCGGACCAAACGGCGTCATCACCGTATCCGGAAGCTTTACCAAGGCAAGGGACTGCGAGATCAATGAAGCAGCCGTTGCAGAAGCCGTCCTCTACAGCGAAGAATTCAAGGAGATCCAGAGCAAGGTCAATGACTCAGAGATGCCTGCGTCGAAGAAGCAGATCTCCGACTCCGCTCCTGCGTTCAAGGCCGCCATCGAGACCAAGCCGGTGGAACTTGTGGTAGGCGATGCCTCCAAGACCGTCGCCATTGGGACAAACCTGGATCCCAAATAGGAAAGCACGCTCGTTCAGTTCCTCCGTGAGAATATGGACATCTTTGCCTGGAAACCTGCCGACATGAAAGGTGTACCTAGGGAACTTGACGAGCACAGCTTAAACATAGATCCAAAATGTAAACCAGTGAAATAACCTCTACGACACTTCGGAGATGAGAAGAGACGCGCCATTGGCAAAGAGATAACTAGGTTACTTAAGGCTGGGTTTATCCGAGAAGTCCTTCACACCCGATGGGTGGCCAATCCTGTACTTGTCCCCAAAAAGGGAACCAATGAATTAAGAATGTGCGTTGATTACACCGGCTTGAACAAAGCATGTCCCAAAGATCCGTTTGCTTTGCCTCGCATTGACCAAGTCATTGACTCGACGGCTGGCTCGAAACTTTTGTGTTTTCTCGATGCATACTCAGGATACCACCAGATCAAGATGAGGAAGTTGTACCAATTGGCCACTTCATTCACTACCCCATACGGCACGTTTTGCTATGTCACAATGCCCTTTGGGCTGAAAAACGCAGGTGCTACCTACCAGCAGACAATGCAACATTGCCTTCACGACCAAATCGGTCGGAACGTTCATGCCTATGTGGACGATATCGCGGTGATGTCTAAAAAGTCAAACGACTTAATCTCCGACTTAAAACAAACCTTTGATAATCTCCGGAAATACAACATGATGCTCAACCCTAAGAAGTGTGTTTTCGGGGTTCTAGCCGGCAAACTGTTGGGCTTCATCGTTTCCCAGCGCGGAATCGAGGTCAACCCGGAGAAAATCAAGGCCATATTAAACATAAACCGTCTGACATGCCTAAAGGACATCCAACGACTAACAGGTTGTGTTGCAGCAGTTAGTCGGTTTTTCAGCCGACTTGGAGAGAAGGCGCTGCCGCTGTACAAGTTATTGAAGAAGGCGGACAAATTCACATGGACAGACGAAGCAGATGCAGCATTGAAGCAGCTCAAGGATATTCTTTCCTCAGCGCCCATCCTTGCAGCACCCGAGCCTGGAGATCCCCTGTTAATTTACATGGCGACAACCAACCAGGTTATTAGCATCGTCATCGTGGTAGAGCGGAAGGAACCAGGCTGTGAGCACGGAGTTCAATGACCAGTTTACTATGTAAGCGAGGTCTTGATGGAGTCCAAGCAGTGTTACCCGCACTACCAAAAGATAGCTTATGGAGTATTCCTTGCTTCTCGGAAGCTGAGGCATTACTTTCAGGAGCACCCAATCATAGTAGTGAGCAAAACTCCACTGTCCGACATTATCAACAATAGCGACGCTACAGGAAGGGTCGCGAAGTGGGGCATTGAACTTGCCGCCTTCGAGATAACCTACAAGAGACGCTACGCTATCAAGTCACAAGCTTTGGCGGATTTTATTGCAGATTGGACGGAGATGCCAGATACTACTCCACTGCCAGAACCAGAGTACTGGGTGATGCACTTTGACGGATCAAAGTTGCTCAACGGCTCGGGGGTTGGTGTACTACTATAGTCACCAAAAGGAGACAAGATGCACTATGTTCTGCAGATCCACTTCGAGGCTACAAACAACATGGCAGAGTATGAAGCACTCATTCACGAACTGCGTATAGCCAAGGATATTGGCATCAAGCGCATAGTTTGCTGTGGAGATTCCGACTTGGTTGCCTAGCAGGTGGCTGGCACCTAGAATGCACGGAACCCTATGATGGCGGCATATCGCGACGAAGTGGACGATATAGCCAAGAGCTTCTTGGGCTACGAAGTCAAGTATGTGCCTAGGGAGCAAAACGAGGCGGCTGATCTACTGTCTAAACTTGGATCAGGGTGCAAGCAAATTCCGCCAGGAGTTTTCCTAGAGCATCTACGCTCACTATCCGTGAAGGGCGCCGACATCGACAACCCGGATAGAGCTAACTCTTTCATCAACATGGTGACAAAGATCCCTCCAGCTTGGACAAAACCGTTCATGGAATATCTCGAACACGGAACTTTGCCCGACGACGAGGTCGAACGACGGCAAATAGTATGACGAGCAAAGGGTTATACCATAATCAATGGGCAACTCTATAAAAGGAGCACTACTGGTGTATACCTAAAGTGCGTTTCCCAGCTAGAAGGTATGGAAATCCTGCGCGAGATCCATCTCGGAGATTGCGGGCATCACGCCGCTCCTCGATCGTTGGTCGCAAAAGCCTTCCGGCAAGGATTCTACTGGCTAACCGCGAAGGCGAACGCCGACAAGCTGGTTGAGACATGCACGAGATGCCAGTATTATGCCCGACAACCACATGTTCCTGCTGAAGAACTGCGAACAATACCAATAACTTGGCCGTTTGCAGTCTTGGGGGATAGACATGGTGGGACCATTACAAACGGCACCGTGTGGATTTACGCATCTGCTGGTAGCAGTTGACAAATTCACCAAATGGATAGAAGCTAAACCCATTAGAAATCTTGATGGGGCAACTGCCCTTAGGTTTGTCCGGGATCTAGTGGTGAGATTTGGTCTCCCACATAGCATCATCACCGACAACGGAAGCAACTTGTCACTCGGAGAAGTGGAGGCCTATTGCTGGGACAAAGGCATCCGACTTGAACTTGCATCTGTGGCACACCCACAATCCAATGGTCAAGTTGAGCGAGCCAATGGATTAATTCTGCAGGGAATCAAGCGACGTCTTGAGGCACCGCTATATAAAGCAGCTGGAGCCTGGGCGAAAGAATTGCCATCTGTGCTGTGGAGTTTACGAACTACACCCAACAGATCCACCGGCTACACCCCTTACTTCATGGTATATGGAGCAGAAGCCATCCTACCTTCCGACATCCTCCACGATGCACCAAGAGTTGCCGCCTACAACGAAGATGATGCTGAAGAATCCAGACGCCTAGATGTGGACCTTCTCGAGGAGGAGCACGTTTTGGCATGCCAAAGATCCGCCATCTACCAGCAGAAGCTACGCAGCTACCATAGTCTCCGCGTTCGGCATCGCTCGTTTAAAGAGGGGGATTTAGTACTCCGACTTAAGCAGAAGAAGTCACACAAATTATCCCCGCCATGGGAAGGACCGTTCATCATAAGCAAGGCGCTGCTCAATGGGTCTTACTACCTTGTCGACAATCGTGAGCTCAAGGATAGACCCAACGAGGATCATAAGCGTAAGCGACGTGACCGGATGATGACTACCCGGAGCTTGATCGGCCATGGAACATAGCATAGCTACGTCCTTTCTACACTTAGCATTTTTTATCTAATCGTGTACCTCTTATATGATCAATGAAATAAAGCTCTTTGGTTCACTCATATTGCTGAGTCTTTTACCTCCTTTAGTGTTCATTTTTGGATCATATAAACCTTTATGCACAAGTCTTGCGATTGCACTTGTGAAAATTCTGCCTACGGGCGTTAGCTTAAGATTTCTGGTCTACACATTCTTTGTCGTTTTTTATGTGGATTCTGGAGTAGTGACTTTTGGCACTTATTGTCGGTGATTTTGTGCTCAGGTTATTGACGGTGCCATTGGGCATCATCACCTAAGCGCATGGCTCCAACAACGAGTCTTCCGACTCACGAAAAGTCAAGCATAAGAACCAGAGTAATGGATATGCCAGCACTTGCTTAAAAAATATATACATGCTGAAACTTAATTCTTAAGTAGCAGGATACGACAACCATTGTTTTCCGCCTTAAGATTACATCAACAAGTTTTTTCCCGCGCACACTCCAGAGGTGAAACAGAAATTACAAAGTGCTTTTCATTCTTTGGGCGCAGAGACTTGGAGGCCGCATCATCACCAACCGGAGAACCACCCGCAACGTTGGCGCTGTGATGAGACTCAGAGGAGTCCTGGTTAACGTTGTCGATGAAGTTCCTAGGCACGAAGACGTCAACGTCCACCAACTCGGCAACCCTGGTGTCATAACCCGCGAGTGATGACATGATGGCTTCATGATCGATCTCCTTGCCATCATCATCCACGTCGGGGATACCAGATGTCACCGTGTCGATGTCGGCATCTTCATAGTGTGACTTCACCATAGACAGCGCCATCCTTGCGCCAGCCTGTGCGCATGAAGCTTTCTAGCTCGCGACACGCTAGGGGGCTCGGCGCAGAATCTCCAAGTACTTCGTCACGGAGTTCGAGGCCTTGATATAAATCTGGAGGGGCTTGGCAATATCCTTGGCTTGGGCGATGGCGGTATTGATGAACTTGCCGGCAAGAACCATGCATTCCTTGTCCGAAGGAGGTGAGCGGGTTAAACCCATGGGCGCTGAAAATTCCGACAAGTATTGCATCAGTTCAATAAATTCTAAGTATCCAGACTACAGAACTACAAGGCGGAGGACACTTACTAAAGTTGCTGGCCTGAGCCTGCCAAACGGTGTCCGCCAAGGATTCCTTCTCTTGTTGGAGGAGCTTAAACGCTTCGTTATGGAGAAGGTTTTGCTCATCAGCAGCTTGCTTCTGATCCTTTAGGATCGCAAGCTCCTCCTTCAAGAGATTGATCTCCGTGGAGGTGGAGTCCTACAGGGCTTTCATGGAATCCTCGTGCATCTTCAGCATTTCTTTCCTCTCCTTCTTAAGGATCTTGTTCTCGCTGTCCAGCTGCTGGATGTGCTTGGACTGCTCGACAATATCCTTGGCCTTGGCAACATGCTCTGCAAGTCGGAGAAAACAAAGTACACATTGAGTACTCGGAGATTATGGGCACAAAAGTAAGACGGAAATGCGCAAAAAGAAAACAGACTCTTGTTTTTGATGATCTGTTCCTTCAAGATGGCAGTTTTACCCTTTTCGGCTTCAAGATCTGCGCGCATCTTCCGATACTTGTCGTTGGCCATGCCCCTCCGAGCATTCTCATTCTATGGAAACAAATACAAAGTTAAATCGTTGTTTGGTCTACTTGGAGCCCCTAGTCGGAGATTCTCCATCTAGGTGCTCGGGGGCTACAGCGAGAGTTTTTAAACTTATCAATATGCTTAGCTTTTCTTTAAAGCATCTAGTCAGAGCTAATTCAGTTCTAGATTAGAAGCTTGGGGGCTACAGTATAAAGTTTTTAGCTCGAAAAATGCTTAGCTTTTCTTTAAAGCATCTAGTCGAAACTAATTCAGTTACAACTAGAGGCTTGGGGGGCTACGGCACTGAAAAATATAAACACTATGTATGCTACTCTTAAAGCATCTAGTCGGAATAATTTCTTCCATCTAAATGCTTGGGGGCTAAAGTGAGAGTTCTTTCTAACTTAGTCACTCTTAGAGCATATAGATGCAAAACCTATGGTTCTCCGTCTACATCCTCGGGGGCTACAGTGGGATACTCATACGAAATGCAAAAGGTAAAGTAAAACTTACAAGTGCGATGATCTTGAGGTTTGTAGCGCTCTCGGCCAGCAGCTTGCCAAAGGAAATGCTATTTCCTCGCAAGATGTCTGCTTGTCGGAGTAGCTCCTCAAGACCGCACGTCGGAGATGACGACACTCCTCCAGGAACCATAGTTGTGTTACTCGGCATGAGCGCCGGGTAAACAATCTTCGGGAACTCGAAGGGTTTCTGGGGAGCAGAGGCGCCGCCTTCGGCAGAAGTACTAGCTCCCACCATCGCCTTGCCGCTACCGATGGCATGCTTAGCCGGAGCTTCAGCCATTTGAAGAGCAGCACTCTCCTACGTCGCTTGCTCGCCAACAACAGCTAGTTCGGTAGAGGCGCCAGAGTCCACTTCCATGGTGGAAGGGCCTCGTGCCTCCTGGACTTGGGAGCTTGTCGGAGCAGAGGAGGGCTTGACGGCAGGAGTAGCAAGGGCGATGGCGGGGGAGGAGTCGCGATGTAGCATATCTTTGATATTTCTAGAAGCCCCAAGAGTCTTGGAGGACTTCTTGAGGCTGGTTGTGGCTTTCTTCCTGAAACGTGAAAAATGCATAAGTACAGGAATAAGACAGATAAATGAGACGATGTCGGAGAATGAGAGGCTTATACTAGGGGGGCGCTTTGGCAAACATCCCGGTGGCTTTCTTCTTTTCCGCCTCCAGGGCGGCAGTACTCTTTTTGGAGGCTCCACCCTCCGTCTTCTTCTTTACTCCTTCGGCAGCGTCAGAGGTGGAGCTCTTCCGCTTTCGCACCAACGGGGCATCGTCGTCGGACACGACCGTGACTTCCTTCATCTTTGGATCGTAGATTTGGGCAGCCAGGTTGTCCTGATCTAGATCGCTAAGCTGTTAAGTAAGAAATCACCGTGTTAGATAAGATGGCTATGATAAGACGGAGAAACTGGAGCAATGTCATACACGGAAAATAAATACCTACCTTTGGGCACTTGCCTTCTACGTACATGTCGCAGGTGATGGTGAAGCCACGCTTCTTATCCTTCACCTTGACGATGTCCTTCAGACGGAGCTTGACGGAGTCGCTCGAGAAGTTATCCACGGAGATCCGAAGGGAATCCTTTCGATCAACCGTGTACTCATGCATGAACTTCGCGCGGTGCTGCAGGGGTTGGATTCGCCTGATGAACCAGCACATGGGTAGGTCCTAGCCGGTCAAACCCGCTTCTACGAACCACTCGATTCGCCTTATTGCGCGAGAAGCGTTGAGGTCGGAGGGAAGGGAGGCATGGGATCTCCATGTGGAAACTTCAGCGGCGGCTCCATCCACGAAGTCCGGGTACGTCACTTCTCGGCCCGCCAAAGGAATGTCGGGGCCGTAGAAGTACGTCTGCTGCCAGTTTTTGCACGACTTGTGGCCGACGATGTTGGGGAACCGCCGGCCAGGTCGGATCTTGAAGCTTATGGTGCCGCAGTTCCTAAGCTCCTCCCTACTATGTCTGGCTTCACGTTTGACGGTGAAGAAGTACACGAACAAGTCTAACCTAGGCTTAATACCTAGGTAACCCTCACAAAGTGCCGTGAAGTTGCTAAGCACTAAGATGCTATTGGCGGAGAGGTTGTGGGGTTGGACTTTGAAGTGGTTCAAGACGGACAGAAAGAAGTGGGAGATGGGCAAAGAAACGCCGCGTACCAGCCGGGCCTTGAGGTACACCTTTTCTCCGACTTGGGGAGAGGGTGTCACCTCGCCGGCCGGTGCCGCCCGCCACGCGAGCCCCTCCGTCGCGGGAAGGTAGCCCTCGGCGACCGTCTCTTGGATGTCGCGGACGGTGATGTCCGAGCCGCGCCAGTCGCCTTTGTGCGAGTCTGGATCCTCTTCCAGAGGCTCCAGCGCCGCCAGATTGTGGTCACCGCCGGTGGTTTCAATCACCGCCGACGCGGGGATGACCAGGCCCTCAGGGGGCACGATGACGGAGCTCGCCGGCTTCGCCGTGGCTTCGCTCGACGCTGCCATCGAAGGGGAAGAGCTGCTGCTGGCCATGGAGGATTGGGAGAACGTGACTGGTGCAGAGAGAGAGAGGCTAGGGTTTCTTCGAGGTTTTCCGCGGAGGGCCCGAGGAGGCATGCGGCTGGAGGAAGACGATGATGACGCGAGAGAATGGGGTGAAAAAGTGGCAAGTGTCCCACGTTTACTATTTATCTTACTCTGCGTCAAGATTCGTGCAGCTAATCGGACGGTTGCCGTGTAGACGACGTGTTCGTGAACGTGCGCGGTAATTTCGCCACGTCTCCAACCGCCGCCGCCAACGGTTCGTATCGCTCGCGCGGGAAAATTGGATATGATTGCGTTCTCTGCATGTGTGAGTTACGAGGCGTCGCTGACCTACAGCCTGCGTCGTCATAACTGACATGGTAGATGAGCCGTCCCATCGAAGATTCCGGATGGACGGATTTAGTCCGACAACGGAAGCGTACGATGGAAGATTCAGCATTTCTCCGACTTACTCATAGAAGACGGAGAAACCTTTGCAGGGTTCTTTGGGAGGACTACAAGATATTGCTTGACGATTTGCCGACATCCATCTAGACGGAGCATTCCACGGGAAGAGGCAAGATGGCGCAAGATCTCGGAGTTCTCCGGGGGCTACTGTTGGGGATATGCTATATGGGTATCCTCATAGCATGTCTCTTATCCGACTAACCCGGGTGGCCCATAGCCGGTAGCATGGCCTGTGGCCTGCTGGGCGGCCCAGTTAGGTGGATCCAGAAGGGAGGCCCATGCCGGATAAAGGAAGGCTACGGTGGAGTCACCAGCGTACCCGGAGCCTTTAAGTACAAGATACACAAGACTAGTGAAAGACGATGTAGGACTCTGTAACCTGTCCGGCTAGGACTTTTCCCTGTAACCTTAGGACCTGGCGACTATATAAGTCGGGCCTATGGGAGCCTTTAGGGCACGACGATAACTTACAATCTCAGACAACCTTGCACAGCGAACCTATCTCTATAACTCGGCGTATTGCCCTTATAGTGATTTATAGCAGGAGTAGGATTCCGCCACCGTTGTGGGATCTGAACCTGGGTAAGCTGTGTTATCTCGTACCCGTCAACCGTCTCTAAACACGCACTATGAGGACCCCTCCATGGCATACTCGTCGGCAATACCACGACACTTAGCCTTCCCTAGCCGCAGCACCTCCACCGCCTCAAAACCCCAGTTGCCGCGGCCCTGCGACCGTCGCCGTCGCGCGCCCTAGCCGCGCTGCCGCCTCCCTCCTCTCTTATCCACCTACATGGTGGGGCGTTAACCCCTAGGGTGGATGTGCCCTAGGTACTTCTTCTTCTTCTACTATGATGCCGGAGACTTGCCCGAGTAGTACCTCTGTTTGGATATAATCTAGATGGGACTGCGGAAGCGCTGTTGGATGTTCATCGACCACTACAACACGGAGCTCGGGCGCTTATAGACACCGAGGTGCAGCCTTATTCACCACGGTTGCATTGGTGCAGCAAAAAAATCAGTCAAAGATAACTGTATAGGGGATTCATGAACTGTGACGGATTTTTTGGCGCGGCACAACGTGATCTGCCAACCTAGCGCTTCCATGGTAGCAAGGCGTTTACGCCGCATCCCATGTGGGGCGGCACTACGAGCATGTCGTGGCAGCTATGAGACAATGGTACAATATGGTGCCCCCTACGTAACCCGTGCAGGGCATAAATTTTTGTGCCCCCAATGATGATTTTAGGTGCAACAATTTAGAATACGGTTTCGATATTTAGGGTTCCCTTAATTTACCTTAAATCATAGAAAATCTTAATATAAATCTCACATGATGCGTCCAAATATCATCACAAGTACAAACCATTAAAACAATAAAGATAGCTAGCTATTAGTTCCACAAACACACAAAATAATCGATCACACAACCGTTACCTAAAAAAGTTCTTTATACACAACACCAAATCAAGTACCTATCATAGTTGGTAGCTCCGTTTTGTTGGTATCTTCCATTAATTAGACCTTGTTTTATCCTTCTGCTTACGATGGATGCATTTACAAACAAAGGTAATGTCGTATTACAAACTATAAGTAATATAGAGAGTGAATCTTATATATTTATTTTGAAGCTAAAAAAATTTACCTTAACGATGCTATTGCATCTTTCAATGACATATTCAGAAATTGCTCAGGTATATCTATCCTAAAAGGTGGATACGGCTCATCAGGGATGCCAGGTTAAGTAAAATCAATACCAAGACCTAATGTGGGTATGTCACCCTTCTCTGAATCCTCATTAGGGCCTCCTAACTCATATGCATCCCAGAGCGTAAAAGACCTCACGGCATGCCATGCATGCCATTCTTCTGTATCATTATCCTCTGGGACGTAGGGCCTGTTTGGTTTATGCCCAAGCTAACCATGCCAAATCGAGGGCGCGCCAATATTTTGGCGATGGATTTCCCAATCCCCTGTTTTGCCCGCGCGTGGGCATAGAATCTAGAGTGCCCACCAAAATTTTGGCATGGCAGCCAGGATTTGGCTTCAATCCAAATGCTAGCCTGGGGTACTAGTCAACGCCAAAATTTTGGTATGGCAACCGTTGGCCATGATCCAAACAGCCCCGTAGTACACTTGTCTAGCTTGCCATGCAAGGATGAATGGCTCGTCGGTGAGGTTTTTCCCTATGTGTGTCAGGTGATTAAAGTCTACAAGTTTGATGTCGTACTCAACCGAGCCTCTGAGGGCAGTACTAACCCAATCACACCTGAACAACACGAATGAACCCTTTTCAGTGTAATTAAGTTCAATGATATCTATGATCATACCATATTAAGCAGTCACTTTGTTTCCTTCATTTCCATGGACATGTACACCGTAATTCATGGTGGCCTTCTGAAGTCCATAATCCTTTGTACAAAATTTGTATCCGTTGACCAAATAATAATTGTATCTGTTCACCATTTTATAAGGTTGATTAGCTAGGACTCTTAGTTCTCGAAGTACATCATCATCGTCTTCAGGTGGAATGTTCGAGACCTATGCATAGTAACAAAATTGTATATCACAGTTAGACCACTATGTAACACAGTTGTATCTTCCAAGAAACCTTGATGTCTCACATGTTCCTCCAGCCACGTGTGAAAAGTCCCTTTGTGTCGAAGGGTTTTACTGGTCATAGTTCTGTCAGCAACTAGAATTTGAACATGTTTTCTGTAATCAAACAATGTAATGCTAGTGATTAACCTATAGAAATTGTTGCTATAGAAAAAAGACGATATAAATATCACAGGTACTCTTTATACGGCAAAATGTGTTCGTAGTTGAATAAAGCATATCGTTGACCCTGAATCCATGAATTGTCATCAACTTCTGTGATAGCATTTCCAACCAACTTACGGCCCCTTCTGCGGAGATATGACATCGTGGCATATTCATCTTCATCATCACTTTCGTGATTACGAGACTTTCGATTATGCCTGGTAAGACAACCATGCATGTACCGCGGGCAAAAGGTAAGGCTCTCATCGGGAACATAACCTTCAGTGATAAATCCTTCTAGGTTACTCCTTGTCCTCATCATCAATTTCAACTTCTTCAAGTACCTACAAAATGGGAGAAAGCTTTATAGCTAGCTAGAAAAAACTTCATAGCTAGCGAACAAGAATGCAATTGACAAAGCAGAGGTTACGAACACACCTCTCAACTGACCACATGCTTCGATAGTGCACAGGACCAGCAAGCCTAGCTTCCCTTGGAAGGTGCACATACAAATGCACCATGACATCAAAAAAGGAGGGTGGGAAAACCTTCTCCATAAGGCAGAGTGTTTCAACAATTCCAACTTCACCATATCATCGATGAGAATTACTTTGGAGTACATCTGTCTGAAGAACATGCTCAGACGAACCAAAGCTACGCAAGCATGGTATCAAAGAATTTTTCTAATGGCTAGTGGAAGCAACTGTTGCATTATGACATGGCAGTCATGACTCTTCATAACAACTAGTTTCCTTTGTTATACTTGCACCTTGGAGGCTAAACATAATGCACACCCATCTAGGAAACGTGCACTTCTCAAGAATCGACAGAAACATCTTTTCTTGCTTGTGTCTAAGTTGTAGCACGCTACTCTCATATGAGTTCTGACCACTTTATCGTCTTGAGGATCGTGGGTATTTGATTTCCATCAGGGAATGCTTCACCTAATAACTGGAGAATTTTATCAAACATTCCATTGGCTGCTCCCACAGATTTTTTATGTTCAAGAGCCTAACAATGAAATGCAGCTTTGAGAAATTCTTGCAACCTGGGTACAAATATAGGGAAGGTTCATATGCCAACTAGGTATATGTAACATCATCATAAGGAGCATCAGTATTTGCAGCACCATCGGTATGAAGAAAATGCCGTGTACTAGCCCTAAGCATATCATCCATGTCATCAGTCATAGGATGACTAGAAGGTTCAATACTTGTGCTACATTTAGGTAAACTAGAACTCCCATCAATAGACCCACCATGAAAAACCTAGTGCATACATCCTGGCAGAAAACCCTTATCAATCAAGTGGTCAGCAATAGTTGCATGGTCATGCCAATACAGTGTCGCACAAGCAAAGCAAGGACAATGGATTTTCCTACATTTGCTGACCGGGAGAAAGCAAAATCCAAAAAACATTCCATACCATGTTCATATTCCCCTATCTTCCTAAATGAATACATCCATCTCTTGTCCATTTATGTGCTTCTCTAACGATCGAAGTACAGAAAGAACAACCACCTGGGGCAGTGCGGAATGTCGATGTCCTTGGGGAGGCTCTCCCACTGTGTCAACAAGGTGAAGCCAATGGGGTGGTGTCCCAAGGGAGGGGCGCCGATGGAGGGAGGGGGCAACGGTGGAGCGGGGCGGCGACGGTGGTAGGGGAGCTAGGGTTGTTGTTTGGGGAAAGACTGGGGATCGAGCGAGCGGCGGGATAAGTGAAATTTCACAAACATGCTCACCGCGCATGGGAAAAGCTCAAGTCTATGACAGGTGGGACCTATTGACTTTTCGAGGCAAAATATATTTTTGTCACGGTATAACTATCCACGACAAACAAAACTGTTGTCTTAAGAAATGCATGAGTGTGCCGCAACTGCAAACAAACCTAAGTATCAATAAGAATAGCACATCAATCAGAGAGATATAATCTTATACACAAGTATTCTTGTATATTTATTAAACTGCATCAACAGTTCTTATACACAACTAAATTAGACCTAAGTGAGTCCATCAAATCCGCGAGGCGAGACAACTAGTTTACAATCTCGGACACTCCACCCTGGAAAGCGCATTGGCTTGATTCCTCGCTACTGTAATTCTAGCATTGAATTCGTGAGTGGCCATTTTGTACTCATCGTCCTCGGCTTTCTTCCACATGTGCTCCAACAGTTGTTGCATCCTCTTGTTGTGTGGACCATTAGCCCATATAACTCAGCCGCACCTTGGAGTTCTGTAGTGTCATGTGGCCGGTGTTCACGCCGTCGTATGTGACGTGGAGACGCGACTTCATTCCAGAGCCACACCCGCATCTGAGCCTTTGACCATCATGGAGACTGGTCCATTCGTTTGAATCTGTGTACTCAATCCAGTTTGGCATGATCTGCAAAGAAAATCACCAAATAAGATAAGGGAAAACCCCAATTGATTAGATATATAGAGAGAGACAATGATAAAAAACCAAAAATTGGAAGGAAGACAACCCAAATCAGAGAAACAGAAATTGATCAAAACAACCCAAAAGAAGAAAACCCCAATCAGAGAGATACAAGAAACCTACTTGCCAGTCTTGGCATCTATGATGCCGCGGCCGCGAGAAGGAATGATGCCTCGCCTTTCCGCCATCTCCATTCGCTGCCTAGAGAATATCCTCGCACTTCCCTTCCAACCATTGAAGATTCTCCGAGAGGGATTTGGTAAGAATACTGGCCGGAGTAGAATAGAGGGTGCATTTGGTGCAGGGGTGGAGGGCGAAATATATGCGCGAGCGTAGGAAGTGGTGGGACACACAAGTCAGTGAGACGTGCTTGCCATGTCAGGGTCACTTGATTGACTAGTCTTCGCTGTGGGAACCAATGTAAATGTAAGTCCGAATCCACGGCGTAGTTAGTTATGACCGGTACACCTACCAATGTATTATTATCCGCCATTGCACCTTTCTCAGTACCACTGCGTAATTTTTTTCCGGTATCGGACTAACCATGGCGTCTAATTGTCCACCACGACAAAATGGTGCCGCGATTTCTCATCCGCCATGTAACCAACTATTGCCGGTTCTTTTCGCTTATGCCGCCCCAAAAATCCACCGGGTATGGGGTATTTTGTAGTGGACATGTTCCCCCTTCGACCGTGTGTTCTTGATCACACCTCGATGCGGTGCCTCTGATCTTGTATGTGTGGATACCGGTGGAGGTGCGATGCTTGGAGCACTTGATCGTGGGGATCGGAAATCTTCTCGTGGCTAATCGACTAGCTGCGAGAATCAATGCACCGACTACTTTGACAATGACATCTTCATCGACGCATGTTCATGGGAGCCGTCCGAGGGATAATACATCTCCTCGCTAAGGCTTGTTGTGGGGATCGAGCACGACCAACCTGGTCATTCGAAAAAATTCCGCTAATTCGATCTTCAAGGGTATGATCCATTGTCTCTCCCCTTACATATGATCCTGGTTATGCGTTAGATTTTTTATATTATGTAGTGTGTTCCCCAACAGTGGGCATGTCACACGATGTTGAATGCCTGTGCGATCAAAGAACCGCGAGAGAAGACGATAATCGCCTCCTCGGTCCATTTGTACAGTACGAATTTTTGTTTGAATCAAATGATCCACATGGGTATGAAAGTTATAAAAATATTTTTCAACATCGGATTTTCTCTTAATGAGATAAATCCACGTATAACAACTGAAATTGTCGACAAAACTCACATAGTATTTAAAACCTCCTGTAGAAGATATTGTTGGCCCCTACACATCGGAGTGCACGATCTCGAGAGGACAGGTGGTACTATGGGAAGACCTAGAGTATGGCAACTGGTGCACTTTGGCACATTTACACGAATCACAAACCGAAGACTGGGACGGAAGTGCATAAGCAAATTTAATTAACCTAATGATAGACTCAACGACCTGATACGAGGGATGCGCTAGCCTCCTATGCCAGCAGAGAGCGTCGAACTAATGATACCATGGTGACGCAGCGATGGAGAAGACACAATGGTGTTGCTTGGCACTGGATAGAGTTCGTCCTGACACCTACCGTACCCTGATGTAGAAGGTCCTTCGTTGACTGATCCTTGACAAAAAAATGAGAAGGATAGAACTTAGCATACACACTATTATCGAGATGGAGCTTGTGCACAGAGAGCAGGTTTTTAGACATGTTAGGAACTCGAAGAGGAAAGCGTGTTGGGTGTCCACCACAAGCGAGAGTTTTGCCTAGGGAAATCGGGTAGGCGATTGTGTTCCAGACTAGGATTTCTCTCTCGGGGCGGTTGTTCTCTAGTGGCGGGGCAGATCGCGAAAACGCGCTCGGGTCCTACAGGTTGGTGTGGGGTTCTTCGTCCCCTAGGATTGGTTCCCATGTGGGAAGAGGTAGTTCCATGGCTTCTTCATCCTCTATGTATGGGGAAGGCTGCTCTGGCGAAGAATTTGCAGAGGCATAGGGCGGTTTCTCTTTCTCCGGCCAAGGGCGATGATGCGCTGCCAGCTTCGTTGTCGGCTAAGATGGGCAGCATGGTCCTGACAGAAAAGGAGGCATCGACATTGGTCATTGGGGATCTCGGATCAGTCCAGGTCCTGAAGCCTAAGTGGGCGATTCTTGGTAAAGGTTGTTCGCCGAGAAGGTTGATCATCGGATCCCTAGAGCATGTGATGCAGCATGCCTAGGTCCTGCATAGGCAGGTCTAGTTCAAGGACATCAGCGATAACCATTTCATAGTCCGCTTTGGCTTAGAGGGAGATTGGAGGCATGTGATGAAGAAGGGGGCATGGCAGTTTGACTTCAATGCGCTACTTCTAGAAGATTATGATGGTTATGTTTGGCCATCGGATATGACATTTGAGAAGTTGGACATTTGGGTATGTATTTTTTATCTGCCTCTGGATATGATGAATTGTTCCTATGGGTAATTGATCGGAAAATTTATTTCTGTGGATGTGGACGAGGATGGCACTGCTTGGGTAGAAGAGCTTTGAATCTGAACCCAGATTAGAGTGGACAAACCACTGGTTCATGGAGTAAACCTGAAGGAGGCGGTGGATGCCTTAGAAGGAACTTGGTGCGATGTCAAGTATGAGAAGATTCCTCACTTTTACTTTGACTATGGCTTACTAGTACATCCATAAAATGAGTGTGGTGCTGAGAAGGAAGAGGTCCAGTAGTGGGTATCTATAATTTTTGATGCTCCATGCTTGTTTTGTATCAACTTTATTATGTTTTGTCTACACTTTGAGGTATTTATATACATTTTTCGGAACTAACCTATTGACAAGATGCTGTAGTGCCAGATGCATGTTTTTTGATGTTTTTGGGTTCAAAAAAGCTAGTAAATAAATATTCTCGGAATTGGACAGGACAAAATCCAAAGTCAATATTTTACCAGAAGGAACATGGAGTCCGAAGAGCAGACGAAGTGGGGCCACGAGGCGGCCACACCCTGTGGCGGCACGGCCAAGGGGGGCGCCATCCCTAGGTGTGGGCTCCTCAGGAGCACACCAACCTTGCCCCTTCGCCTATAAAAGCACCCCGATGCAGAAACTCTAAGCACCCGATCAGATCTCCACGAAACAGTCTGTAGTCGCCTCCACCATCGTCCCTAGATCGGGGGATCCGAAGCTCTTCCTGGCACCCTTCCGGAGGGGAGAGATCACCCCGAAGGCCTTATTCATCACCATGCTAGCCTCCGGAGTGATGCGTGAGTAGTTCACCCTTGGACTATGGGTCCATAAAGTAGCTAGGTGGTTGTTTCTCCTCCTTTGTGCTACCATGTTTAGATCTTGTGAGCTCCATTCATGATCAAGATCATCTATTTGTAATCATATATGTTGCGTTTGTAGGGATCCGATGGATATTGAGATACTATGTTATCTTGATTATTGATTCTATCATGTCTATGTTATTTGTGATCTTGCATGCTCTCCGTTGCTAGTAGCTATCTTGGCCAAGTAGATGCTTGTAACTCCAAGAGGGAGTATTTATGCTCGATAGTTGGTTCATGCCTCTAGTAATCTGGGGAAATGACATAAATCTCTAAGGTTGTAGATGTGTTATTGCTACTAGGGAGAAAACAACAATCCTTTGTCCATGGGGCATTTGTATTGTTTACTTTACACACTTTGCTTAATGCAATTATCTGTTGCTTGCAACTTAATACTGGAGGGGGTTCGGATGATAACCTGAAGATGGATTATTAGTCATAGATGCAGTTGGATTACGGTCTATGTATTATGTTGTAATGCCCAATCAAATCTCGTAGGAGTCAAGATGTCTAGTATATGCATTGTTAAGCTTTCTCAATCTGTCAATTGTCTCGCTGTAATTTGTTCACCCAGCATGCTATCTATCTTATGGAGAACACCTCTAGTGAGCTGTGGACCCCGATCCATTCTTTATCATTGATATACCATTGATACGTCGGAAACGTATCTATAATTTTTTATGCTCCATGCTTGTTTAGTATCTACTTTGCTTTGTTTTGTCTTCACTTTGAGGTGTTTTTATATGTTTTCTGGTACTAACCTATTAACAAGATGCCACAGTGCCAGTTGCCTGTTTTCTGCTATTTTTGGTTTCAGAAAGCTAAAAAATGAATATTCTCGGAATTGGATGGGACAAAAGCCAAAGTTCATATTTTCCCTGAGCGATACGGAAAACCAAAGACGAGACGGAGGAGGACACCAGGGTGGCCACACCCTAGGTGGGCGCGGGTCCACCCTAGGCCACGCCCACAGGGGGTGTTGGCCCCCTGGACCTCCACCGACCTTGCCTCCTACACCTATAAGAAGTCCCCGACTCAGAAACCCAAAAGAATCCATCATACCTCCAGAAAAAGTTCCACAGCACCGCCGCCACCAAAGGGGAGATTCGGGGGACAAAAAGTCTCTGTTCCGACACCCTGCCGGGACGGGGAAGTGCCCTTGGAGCCATCTCCATCGATCTCCATCGCCATCTTCATCACCGTTGTTGATTCCCATGACGAGGAGGGAGTAGTTCTTCCTCGAGGCTAAGGGCTCTACCGGTAGCTATGTGTTCATATCTCTCTCTATGCATGATCATATTGTGATCATGAGCTTTGTAATCAACTATATCTACCTTGCTACTCAAGTGCTTCAATAGATCTCTGTTCTCCCCATGTGTGTGAAAGTGAAAGCGTGCACGCCATGGTGGCACTTAGGTTTAAGTCTACATAAGTACTCTTTGTGCTTTAATAGATCTATGCTTTTCCCCACGTGTGTGAAAGTGACAGCCTGCATACCGTGTGTGGCACTTTGTCTAGATTGAATATTTGTTATGAGTTATATTTGGAGTTGGATGTCTCTATGAAATTGTGGTGTTTGTTGGAACCATCTAGCGCTCAAGGTGACAGTGTGGGGTTATCTAGATTGGGGAAGGCGGACTTTGAGGTGTGCTGTTGTAGCCCTACATTGGATTAGAGTGTCCAACCGGAGAGTAGTTAAGAGTAGTATCATGAAGAGAGGATATTTATATGAGAGAGTGTTCACTAGTGAAAGTATGATCCCTGGGCCTTGTTTCTAAACATTGAAACACCGTTTGCATCTAGATCTATTACATGTTTGCTTGCTTCCAGTATTTACCTCACCGTCAAGCTCCATCAAAGCTATTTTCTGGCACTGTTACCACTTGTATTTCACTATATCTTCGCCGAACTATTGCACCTATACACCTAACAAGTGTATTGGGTGTGTTGGGGACACAATTGCTGGGTTGCTTGAGAGGGAATACCTTTGACCACTTCCTCCCTGAGTTTGATAAACCTTGGGTGATCCACTTAAGGGAAACTTGCTGCTGTTCTACAAACCTCTGCACTTGGAGGCCCAACAACTGTCTACAAGAATAGAAGTGCGTATACATCAAGCTCTTTTCTGACGCCGTTGCTGGGGAGGTTTTGGGCTTTTACCTTTCCTCCACGTCAAGATCCATCAAAGTATTTTCTGGCACTCACCCACGTTACCCCACGTCAACAACAAGTCAGAAGCTATTTTCTGGCGACGTTGCCGGGGAGGTAAGGTAAAAGGTACTCACATCCTCCGGTGTGAGTGCTCGAAGTTATTTTCTTTAGATTCTGCAATATTTTCTTTTTGTTTCTTGTTTTCACTAGTTAGGTTTAATGGAAAACAACAAAAATAGAGATCTCTATAGCATTTATCTTGAGTTAGGACATGAAGTGTTAGAAGAGAAAATTTAAAAACCTATGGAACTTCATTTGCATGCTAATAGCAATGTTATTAGTATGAATTTCTTGAACACCATTGTTACTAATGCTATGGAAAAGTCTAAGCTTGGGGAAGCTAGTTTTGATGAAAATGATCTTTTTAGTCCCCCAGCTTTGGAAGATAGCTATTCTTTTGCTTATGATGATACCAAACCTCCAATATATGATGATTACAATGATGAATATGATATTTTAAGTCTACCTAATATTGAGGAGAAAATTTATTGTGATTACAATATGCCTCCTATATTTGATGATTATGGTGATGAGAATAATAGTGATAGCTATTTTGTTGAATTTGCTCCCACTACAATTAATAAGAATGACTATGCTTATGTGGAGAGCAATAATCATTTTATGCATGTGGCTCATGATAAGAATGTTTTATGTGATAGTTATCTGGTTAATTTTATTCATGATGCTACTGAAATTTATTATGAGAGAGGGAAACTTTGTTTGTATATCTCAACAATATTAAGTTTCCCCTCTTTATGTTGAAAGTCTTGAAGTTGCACTTGTTTTGCTTTCCTATGCTTGGTGCTTTGTGCTTTCATGACCTTTTTATTTACAAGATTCCTATTCATAGGAAGTGGATTAGACTTAAATGTGTTTTGAATTTGGTTCTTGATGCTCTCTTTTACTTCAGTTCATATTTCTTATGTGAGCATCTTCTCAAACTATCAAGCTTAACTTAAAGGCGTTAAAGAAAAGTACTTGTTGGGAGATAACCCAAGAGTTTTCTTGAGTCTTGGAAGTTATTACTTTTGTAATGACCTCTCCTTGTCCTTTTTGTTTGAAGTAAGATTTGGGGAGTTGTTGTCCCGAAACATGTTTCTGTCCTCCACCATAAAAATTCTTGAGGAGTCTCTGTAAGTCGGATTGTGCTGACAATTTAATAATAAATCCTCCAGTATGTTAGCTAACTTTAGTTAGTTCATCACTTTTTGATTTGAGCAACAGAAGGTCTTCTAAAAAATCGGTTTGTATCTGCTGATCTGTTTTGACAGATTTCTGGCATTATTTGCATTTGCTTCTTATTGATTCCTTTTTGGGTTCTTTTTGGGAAATTGAGATTTTTGAAGGAGTTTATACAATAGCGTATGTCTTTAGTAAAAGTTTTGTTGTTCTGAAACCAAACCCAAAGGTCTATTATCTTTTGAATACACTAATGTTGCTAATGAAGATTGTCTGAAGTTTTGTATGAAGGAAAATTTGCAGGTGTAGATAAAGAATGATGTAATAAGATGAAGAATGGACAAAATATCAAGCTTGGGGATGCCACCCCGTGTAACCCCAAGAAATATCCAAGAGGTACAAGCGTCAAAGCTTGGGGATGCCCAAGGCATCCCCTTCTTCGTTAATAAAAATCTCAGGTCTTTCTAGACACTTCATTTTTATTGTTTCATGCATTGTTGTGTTGTTCTTGGAGCGTCTTAGTTTTCGTTTTTGGTTTCCGTTTTCTTAGTTTGCTTGAGTAAGTTGGTTGGTTACACCACACTTCTTTTGGAGAGAGACACACTCTGTTTCCATTGCCTAGAACACTCTAGTTTTCACTCTTATTGTTTTGTGAGTGTTCACTTTTGCTAGCACTGCGTTCAGCCTTAGTTTTCTTGTGCTTTCAGCTTAGAACTTTTTAGTTCTTATTTGTGGATTTGTGAGACAAGCTTACTGATATTTATTGATTATTATCTTTGTGAGTTGTTTCAAATAAATTGTTTGGTGTTGGAAAAGAGTAGAAAGTTTCATGCTTATAGTGGTACAAAAGGGAGCTTGCTTTGACTGTGACTTAGACTTTATCATGTCATGCTAGGTGTTGTTTTGACCTTATGCTTAGTAATTATTGATGTAGCATGTCTTGTTCCAAACAATTGGGATTGCTTACTGTGCCTTGAAGAAATTATGCGTTGTTTTAGCATGCAAAAGCATATTATTGTGGTATTCTCCTTTGATGCTTTGTTTGGGTTGACTTGGCACATGTATGACTTTGAAAAGTCATCATAGCCTCTATGATCACTTAGTCCTTGACTTGTAGTACCACTCTATGCTTTGATTAGTAATGTTTTGTTGCTCTGCATGATTATGGCCATTATTGCTCTCTTAGTTGGTTGCTTCCAGTCTTTTGATAGCCTCCACTTGTATGAGTAAGCTCTACTCATGCTTCCAACTCCCAAGAAACCAAGTTATTCCAAAGTATCCACTATAAATTCCTATGCATGGTGTGTTACACCATTCCAAGTATATTCTTTTTTCAGCTATATTCCAATTAAAAAGTATTTTGTTATGTGAAAACTTAGTGATTAAAGCCCTCACAAACTTGATGGAACACTTTATATTCTTTGACCCTAATAAAATTGAACCATTGTTTCGTCTATGTTGTATATGCTTGCACTTATACGTTCGAATTAGTAGAACAATGCTGCCATGGGGAACGTTTTCAACATTGCACTTGTACTTTGTACACATATGATATCATGCTCTTTTGTCTATGGATGTCACCGGTGTGAAATAAAGAGGGAGCTTGTAAGTCCATGGAGTTATGTATTTTGTGTTAGAGAAACGCCTGGGCCGCTAGCCTAAGCTATGCCTAATCATGGTGGAAACTTGCAGCATCACCATAATGAGCTATCTATGAAGCATCCTCAATAAACATCTATGCATATAGTAAATAAAAAGATCGATGAGATGCTCATTTTCTGCTTCCCTTGTCATTTTGGTTATGGGATAGCTCTTGTACCATGTGCAAGGGGTACCCCGTTGGCGGTTCCCTATGATATGCATGTACTTACAATGAGAAGAACTTAGAGGTGACTAAAGTTGAGTAGCATGAGGTCTGGCCCTCGTATTCAAGGGACTTGATATTGCCAACTTATACTTTGTCAAGCATATACTCCATAGTTTGTTCACTTTAACCTTAATCACTTCAAGATTCTTATGATAGGGGCAATGAGGGCTGGAAGCTAACAAGCACCATAATTTTTGGAAGCTCTTTTTGAAACTTGAAATCCTTGCTTCCTTTATGAAAGGCCTTTCTTCCAATATTATTTGAGTCTCCACCTTCTACCTTTCGGAACCATTAAGAGAGCATAGTTGTCATTCTGTGTGCAGTGTCCCAAAACTTATTGATTGATGCATATTGTGATATTACTTGTTCTTGTGCTACTTGTTTCTAGTCACCCTTGTGAACTTTGAAGGTGTACTATGCATTTATTTGCTACTCTATAAGGGACAAGGTGAATGCCACTATGCCATGTTTTCTGTATGTGAAACAAACAAACGTTTCTCAATGCATGTTATTCATGATCTTTGTTTGTAGACTTTCATGTTGCATGCATAGTTACTATGTCCTATTGTTAGAACTCCATCTTTCATGCACATGTTTAGAGTTCTTTGATCCCAGCTTTAAATGCTTGCAAATGGTTTGATCTTGATTTTGATGGTGCATGTCACCTCAAAAATTATTCTTTTTATCACTTACCTACTCGAGGACGAGTAGGAGTTAAGCTTGGGGATGCTTGATACGTCGGAAACGTATCTATAATTTTTGATGCTCCATGCTTGTTTAGTATCTACTTTGCTTTGTTTTCTCTTCACTTTGAGGTGTTTTATATGTTTTCTGGTACTAACCTATTAACAAGATGCCACAGTGCCAGTTGCCTTGTTTTCTGCTGTTTTTGGTTTCAGAAAGCTAAAAAATGAATATTCTCGGAATTGGACGGGACAAAAGCCAAAGTTCATACGTTTCCCTGAGCGATACGAAAAATCGAAGAAGAGACGGAGAAGGACACCAGGGAGGCCACACCCTAGGTGCGCGTGGGCCCACCCTAGGCCGCGCCTTTAGGGGGTGTGGGCCCCCTGGACCTCCACCGACCTTGCCTCATGCGCCTATAAAAAGCCCCCGACTCAGAAACCCTAAAGAATCCATCATACCTCTAGAAAAATTTCAGCAGCACCGCCGCCACCGAAGGGGAGATTCGGGGGACAGAAAGTCTCTGTTCCGGCACCCTGCCGGGATGGGGAAGTGCCCCCGGAGCCATCTCCATCGATCTCCATCGCCATATTCATCACCGTTGCTGATTCCCATGATGAGGAGGGAGTAGTTCTTCCTCGAGGCTAAGGGCTCTGTCGGTAGCTATGTGTTCATATCTCTCTCTATGCATGATCATATTGTGATCATGAGCTTTGTAATCAAGTAGATCTACCTTGCTACTCAAGTGCTTCAATAGATCTCTGCTCTCCCCATGTGTGTGAAATTGACAGCGTGCACGCCATGGTGGCACTTATGTTTGAGTCTACATAAATACTCTTTGTGCTTTAATAGATCTATGCTTTTCCCCACATGTGTGAAAGTGACAGCGTGCATACCGTGTGTGGCACTTTGGCTATATTGAATATTTGTTATGAGTTATATTTGGAGGACCCCACACTGTATGCATTGTGGCACTTTGGCTATATTGAATATTTGTTATGTGTGGCGGACTTTGAGGTGTGCTGTTATAGCCCTACCTTGGATTAGAGTGTCCAACCAGAGAGTAGTTAAGAGTAGTATCATGAAGAGAGGATATTTATATGAGAGAGTGTTCACTAGTGAAAGTATGATCCCTAGGCCTTGTTTCTAAACATTGAAACATTGTTTGCATCTAGATATGTTACATGTTTGCTTGCTTCTAATCTTTACCTCATCGTCAAGCTCCATCAAAGCAATTTTCTGGCACCGTTACCACTTGTATTTCACTATCTCTTCGCCGAACTAGTGCACCTATACACCTGACAAGTGTATTGGGTGTGTTGGGGACACAAGAGACTTCTTGTATCTTGATTGCAGGGTTGCTTGAGAGGGAATACCTTTGACCACTTCCTCCCTGAGTTCGATAAACCTTGGGTGATCCACTTAAGGGAAACTTGCTGCCGTTCTACAAACCTCTGCACTTGGAGGCCCAACAACTGTCTACAAGAATAGAAGTGCGTAGACATCAACCATCCACTGTTTGCCGTTATTGTTTACTTTCTACAAGCAACTATTATCTTCCACACTATGTGTTTAATCCTTTGTTTTTAGCAAACCGGTGAGATTGACAACCTCACTGTAAGTTGGGGCAAAGTATTGTGGATTGTGTTGTGCAGGTTCCAAGTTTCTAGCAACACCTTGGTGTTGTTTCCTTACTCCCATTGGTTCGATAACCTTGGTTTCATAACTGAGGGAAAACTTGTTGTTGTGCGCATCATACCTTCCTCTTGGGGTTCCCAACGAGATCTACATATCTGAGCCATCAATCACTTTTTATGGCGCCGTTGCCGGGGATATAAGGACAGCTCAATCTCTTCCTCCTCGTCAATCACTTTTCAGGGAGAAAGAAGATTCTCGCAAGGGTAGTCTCTCACAACCAATATCTTTACTTTGTTTTTGTTTTGCTTAGTTTCTTTTGCTTTGTTTTGCTTGTATCTTTTTATCAAAAACACACAAAATAGTTGTACTGGTTTGTTTCTTTTTATCAAAAAACACAAAAAAAATTAGTTCCTATTTCAAGTTGCTTTTATGTCTAGTGTTTCTCCAATCACTATGTCCCCTGAGGAAATGATCTTCACTTTCAAACAAGGAATTGAAGAGTTTCAAAGAAGCTTGGTCTAGAATTTCTACTTCACATGAAAAAACTGAACCTAAGATGACTCTAGGCTTGGTTCTTAGCAGTTTCTACTTTGGCCTTGGTCTTTGTTATAGATATGCTTTGGATGCTATAGTAGGAGGAGATTTCCACCAGTGTGGTGAGGATGATGCCTTTAATGCCATAAAAAAATCTGATTGCAACATATAACTTGCCTAGCAAATCTGATTCATCCTTTGCAAACATTTATGCTAGATTGAACACTCTTGAGACCAATACAGCTAGTTAAAAGAATGCTATAATATGCTTAGAGAGCAGCATGATTATGTTTCAATAAACTTTGAGTCTTCAAAATGGCTTCCTACAGTAAAAGTTGTTATAAATGATGAAACTTTTTATGCTCGTTGTGATATTATGTCTGAATTTTTTCTTATGCCTAAGGATAATTATGAATCTTTGTATCTTTGGGGACTTTCTGAGATTGGAGAAGAAATATCTCTTACCAATAATGCCACTATATTACCCATTGGAATAGATGAAGGAGTGTTTACTAAGATCTTAGGAAAAGTGGTGTATACTGACTATCTTGTTATTGAATGTGTAGGAAAAGGACAAATTACACTTGAAAGATCCCTGCTAAAACTCCTTGGAGCAATAACAGATGTGGGAAAAGGCATCATGCATTTCGCTTCTCCACCAAGCAATCATACGTTCCCTAAAGATAAGAGTAAGAGTAAGAAAGGTAGGGGCAAGAAAGTTGATCTTAATGTTTCTTCATTCGAAAATACTTGATTCTTGTTTCCTATGCCTAGCTGAAAGGCGTTAAAGAAAAGCACTATTGGGAGATAACCTAAATTTATTTCAGTAAGTTTGTCTTTTGTTGTGTCTTGGAAGTTATTGCCTCTGTAATAACCTCTCCTTATCCTTTTGTTGTGGTTTTTGTGCCAAGAATAACCTCTAATGAGAGAGAAGTAAGATTTGGGAAGTTGTTGTCCCAAAACAGATTTTTGTGCTTCACTGTAAAAATTCGTAAAACATCCCAGTACGTCAGATTGAGCTATAATTTTCTGAGCTTATGCCCCAGGTTATTATCCAACATTCGTTAGTTGAACACGTTTCGATTTGAGCAACAGAAGGTCTTCAAAAAATCAGTTTTTACCTGCTGGTCTATTTTGATAGATTTCTGCCATTATTTGCATTTGCCTCTTAATCGGTTTCTTTTGAGTTCTCTTTGATCACTTGAGCTTTTAAAATAAGTTGCTACAGTAGCTTTTATTTTAATGTAATTTTTACTTGTGTTGAAACAAAACCCAAAGGCTTATTATCTTGAATACACTAATGTTGCGAATGAAGAATTGTGTGAAGTTTTGTATGAAGGAAATTTTCAAGTGTAGGGGAAGGATGATGTGATGAGATGACGAATGGACAAAAGCTCAAGATTGGGGATGCCACCCGTGTCACCCCAAGAAATATTCAAGAGGTACAAGCATCAGAGCTTGGGGATGCCCAAGGCATCCCCTTCTTCATCAATAAAAATCTCAGGTCTTCTTTCTAGACACTTTATTTTTATTGCGTCATGCACTATTGTGTTGTTCTTGGAGCGTCTTTGTTTTTGTTTTTAGTTTTACTTTGTTTGGTTTGCTTCAATAAATTAGTTGGACCCCCGCATTCTCATTTTGTTTCAAATAAGTTAATTGGTGATTGGAAAAGAGTAGAAATCTTCATGCTATTAGTGGTACAAAAGGAAGCTTGTTTTGACTGTGGCCTAGACTTTATCATGTCATGTTAGATGTTTCTTTGACCATATGCTTAGTAATTATTGATGTAGCATGAATTGTTCTAAACAATTGAGATTGCATAATGTGCCTTGAAAGAATCATGCATTGTTTTAGCATCCAAAAGCATAATATTGTGGTAATATCCTTTGATGCTTGATACGTCGGAAACGTATCTATAATTTTGATGCTCCATGCTTGTTTAGTATATACTTTGCTTTGCTTTGTCTACACTTTGAGGCGTTTTTATATCTTTTCTAGAACTAATCTATTAACAAGTTTCCACATTGCCAATTGCCTGTTTTCTTCTGTTTTTGGTTAAAAAAGGCAAAAAATCCATATTCTCGGAATTGGACGAGACAAAAGCCAAAGTCAGTATTTTACCGTGGGGGACACGAATCCAGAAGACGGGACGGAGAAGCAAACCAGGGTGTCCAAACCCACCCTAGGCGCAACCAGGGGTGGGCCCGCGCCTGGGCAGGGTGTGGCCCCCTGGTTGCCTCCCGGCCACGCCTCTTCGCCTATAAGAATCCCCCGATGCTAAGGACATCTTCACAAAGGGAGTCCTCCACTTCCTTTCTCCTTACTTTGTTTTTTGTTTGCTTAGTTTCTTTTGCTTGGTTTTATGTGCCTCTTTTCAAAAAACCCAAAAAAAATAGTCTAGTTTGGTTTGCTTCCTTTATTCAAAAACACACAAAACATTAGTTCATGCTCTAGTTGCCACCTTGTTCTAGCTCGCCATGTTGCTCCCCAAGTTCACCCTGAAAAACCTTTCAATAGGTAGTGGCTCCATGATTGGGAAAGATAATATTGAAGAATTCTTTAATCATGTTAGCAAGCATGATGATATAGGGGATAAATCTATAGCAAATCTTGATCCAAATTATGAGATTGTTGCAGCTTCTTTAGTTTATATGTTGGAGGCTAGGTTTGTTAGCCTTAACCCCTTTATGCAAATCTTGTTCCTAAAACTAAAATAAGAAAAGAATGTTGAAAAGAGAGAATTTATTCTTGAAACTCTACTCAAAGAATTCCATGATGTTGCTAAGGAAGCCAAAAAGGTCTTTGAGTGTTTCAATATGCTAGGCTCAAATGTAGATGTTGTGGGCACTTCTGATAAAACCAAGCCTATAGAGGAATTTAAGATACCCATATCCTTTAACCTTGTTGGGATGCATGAGGCCTTTGAAAAGAATTTTGATTGGATTGCTCCTGAAAATATTTTTGATGAAAGTAATAAACCAAATAGAAATGAGAAGGGATCCTCCAAAACTCATTTGGATGAGATACCTCTCATAGTTGAAGATTTTGCAAGTATTGAACTCAATTCTTCATTTGAAAATACTTGATTCTTCTTGCTTCTTGTGCCTAACTTAAAGGCGTTAAAGAAAATTACTTGTTGGGAGATAACCCAAGAGTTTACTTGAGTCTTGGAAATTATTACTTCAGTAATGATCTCTCCTTATCCTTTTTGTTTGCTTGTTGTGCCAAGAATGACCTCTAATGAGAGGGAAGTAAGATTTGGGGAGTTGCTGTCCCGAAACAGATTTCTGTCCTCCACCAAAAACAATTGCGAGGAGTCTATGTAACTCGTATTGAGCTGAAACTTTACGAATAAATCCCCAGTATGTTAGCTAACTTTCGTTAGTTCAACACTTTTTGATTTGAGCAACAGACGATCTTCAAAAAAATTGGTTTCTACCTGTTGGTCTGTTTTGACAGATTTCTGCCATTATTTGCATTTGCTTCTTATTGATTCCTTTTTAAGTTCTCTTTAGGGGAATTGAGCTTTTTGAAGGAGTTAATACAGTAGCTTGTGTTTTTAGTGAATTTTTTTGCTGTTCCAAAGCTTTGCCTAAGGTCTAATATCTTTTGAATACACTAATGTTGCTAATGAAGATTGTGTGAAGTTTTGTATGAAAGAAAACTTTCAGGTGTAGAGAGAGAATGATGTAATGAGATTAAGAATGGACAAAAGATAAAGCTTCGGGATGCCACCCCGGTGTTACCCCAAGAAATATCCAATAGGTACAAGCGTCAAATCTTGGGGATGCCCAACGCACCCCCTTCTTCATCAATAAAAAGCTCAGGTCTGTCTAGACACTTCGTTTTTATTGTTTCATGCACAGTTGTGTTGTTCTTGGAGCGTCTTAGTTTTCGTTTGCTTTGCTTACTTTGTTTAGTTTTCTTGAATAAAGTAGTTTGGACCCCCGTTCTCGCTGTGTTGTTTTGCAAATAAGTTGCTTGGTGTTGGAAAGGAGTAGGAAGTTCCTGCTTGAAAGTGCCAGAGGAGCTTGCATTGACTGTGACTTAGACTTTAGCATGACATGCTAGGTGTTGTTTTGACCTTATGCTTAGTGATTATTGTTGTAGCATGTCTTGTTCCAAACAATTGGGATTGCTTAGTGTGTCTTGAAGAAATTATGCATTGTTTTAGCATGCAAAAGCATAGTATTGTGGTATTCTCCTTTGATGCTTTGTTTAGGTTGACTTGGCACATGCTCACACCATGTTATGACTATGAACAAGTCACCATAGCCTCTACGATCATTTAGTTCTTGACTTGTAGTACCACTCTGTGCTTTGATTAGTAATGCTTTGTTTCTCTGCATGATTTTGGAAATTATGCTCTCTTAGTTAGTTGCTCCTAGTCTTTTGCTAGCCTCCGCTTGTATGAGTAAGTTCTACTCATGCTTCCAACTCCCAAGAAACCCAGTCATTCCAAAGTGTCAATAAAATTCTATGCATGGTGTGTTACACCATTCCAAGTATATTCTTGTTTTCAGCTATCTTGCAATTAAAAAGTATTTTTGTTATGTGAAAACTTAGTGATTAAAGCCCTCAAAAACTTGATGGCACACTTTATATTCTTTGCCCCTAATAAACTTGAACCATTGTGTCATCTATGTTGTATATGCTTGCACTTATACGTTGGAATTAGCAGAACCGTGTTGTCACGGGGAACGCTTTCAACATTGCAATTGTACTTTGTACTCAGTTGATATCATGCTCTTTTGTCAATGGATGTCACCGGTGTGAAATAAAGAGGAAGCTTGTAAGTCCATGGAGTTTGTATTTTGTGTTAGAGAAATGCCTGGTACGCTAGCCTAAGCCATGCCTAATCATGGTGGAAACTTGCAGCATCACCATAGTGAGCTATCTATGAAGCATCCTGAATAAAAAGTTATGCATATAGTAAATAAAAAAATCGCTGAGATGCTCATTGTCTACTTGCCTTGTCATTTTGGTTACGGGATAGCTCCTGTACCATGAGCAAGGGGTACCTCGTTGGCGGTTCTCTATGATACTCATGTACTTACAATGACAAGAACTTACAGGTGACTGAAGTTGAGTAGCATGAGGTGTGGCCCTTGTATTCAAGGGACTTGAAATTGCCAAGTTATACTTTGTCAAGCATATACTCCATCTTTGTTTTTCCTTCAAAAAAAAAATACTCCATCTTTGTTCACTTTTATCTTAGTCACTTCAAGATGCTTATGATAGGGGTAATGAGGGCTGAAAGCTAACAAGTACCATAATTTTTGGAAGCTCTTTTTGAAACTTGAAATCCCTGCTTCCTTTACAAAGGGCCTTTCTTCCACCATTATTTGAGTCTCCACCTTCTACCTTTAGGCACGATTAAGAGAGCATAGTTGCCATCCTGTGTGCACTATCCCAAAACTTATTGATTGATGCATATTGTGATATTACTTGTTCTTGTGCTATTTGTTTCTAGTCACCCTTGTGAACTTTGAAGGTGTCCTATGCATCTATTTGCTACTCTATGAGGGGCAAGCTGAATGCCACTATGCTATGTTTTCTGTATGTGAAACAAACAAACGTTTTTCAATGCATGTTATTCATGATATTTGTTTGTAGCCTTTCATGTTGCATGAATAATTACTATGTCATATTGCTAGAACTCCATCTTTCATGCACATGTTTAGAGTTCTTTGATCCCAACTTTCAATGCTTGCAAATGGTTTGATCTTGGTTTTGATGGTGCATGTCACCTCAAAAATTATTCTTTTATCACTTACCTACTCGAGGGCGAGCAGGAGTTAAGCTTGGGATGCTTGATATGTCGGAAACGTATCTATAATTTTTAATGCTCCATGCTTGTTTATTATCTACTTTGCTTTGAGTTGTCTATACTTTGAGGTGTTTTTATATCTTTTCTGGATCTAACCTATAACAAGTTGCCACAGTGCCAGTTGCCTGTTTCTTCTGTTTTTGGTTCCAGAAAGGCAGAAAATCAATATTCTCGGAATTAGACGGGACAAAAGCAAAAGTCAATATTTTACCATGCGGGACACGAATCCAGAAGACGAGGCGGAGAAGCAAACCAGGGCGATCAAACCCCTCCTAGGCGCGGCCAGGGGTGGGCCCGCGCCTGGGCAGGGTGTGGCCCCCCTGGTCGCCTCCCGGCCTCGCCTCTTTGCCTATAAGAAGCCCCTGATGCAGAAACCCTAGGCACCCAATTAAAACTCCATGAAACCTTCTGTAGCCGCCGCCACCGTCGACCCTAGATCGGGGGGATCTAAATTTCTTCATGGCACCCTGTCGGAGGGGAGATCATCCCGGAGGACTTCTCTCCGGTATGATGCGTGAGTAGTTCCACCTTGGACTATGGGTCCATGTAGTAGCTAGATGGTTGTATCTCCTCCTTGTGCTTTCATGTATAGATCTTGTGATATTTGTTCATGATCAAGATCTAATCTATTTGTAATCATGCATGTTGTGTTTGCGGGGATCCGATGGATATTGAGATTACTATGTCAAATTTATTAATGGTTTTGTCTTTATGATTCTATCATGTCTGTGTTGTTTGTGATATTGCATGCTCTCCGTTGTTAGTAGCTATCTTGGCCGAGTAGTTGCTAGTGACTCCAAGAGGGGGTATTTATGCTCGATAGTGGGTTCATGCCTCTAGTTTCCAAGGGAAGTGACAGAAATCTCTTCGGTTGCAGATGTGTTGTTGCTACTATGGAGAAAAAAACGGTCTCTTGTTCATGGAACAAGTGGATTGTTTACCTTACGCACTTTGCTTAAAGCAGTTGTCTGTTGCTTGCAACTTAATACTGGAGGGGGTTCGGATGATAACCTGAAGGTGGACTTCTAGTCATAGATGCAGTTTGATGGCGGTCTATGCATATTGTTGTATTGCCCAATCGAATCTCATAGGATCTTTTTGTCTGGTATTGCATTGTTATGCCTTGCTCAGTCCTGTCAATTGCCCTGCTATAATTTGTTTACCCTTCATGCCATGTTGTTTATCTAAGGAGAGCACCTCTAGTGAACTATGGACCCCGGTCCAATTTTAACCATTGATACATCTTCCACTGTTACTTGTTTACTTGCTGTAAACCATTACCTTCCACACAATACGTTGAATCCTTTGTTACAGCAACCGGTGAGATTGACAACCTCACTATTAGTTGGGGCAAAGTCTTGAGTTTTTGTTGTGCAGATCTCCGCATTGCTTGCAACACCTATGTGACGTTTCCTTCCTCCTACTAGTTCGATAACCTCGGTTTCTTACTGAGGGAAGACTTTCTTCTGTGCTGCTTCACACCTTGCTCTTGGGGTTCCCATCAATGCTTTATTTGGGTTGACTTGGCACATGCTTACACCATGTTATGACTCTGAACCAGTCACCCTAGCCTCTATGATCATTTATTTTTTGACTTGTGATATCACTTTATGCTTTATTTAATAATGTTTTGTCGCTTTGCATGATTATGGATATTATTGATCTCTTAGTTGGTTGCTCCCAGTCTTTTGCTAGCCTCCACTTGTACTGAGTATGAGCTCTACTCGTGCATCCAACTCTCAATAAACCAAGTTATTCCAAAGAGTCCAGTATAAATTCCTATGCATGGTGTGTTACACCATTCCAAGTATATTCATGTTTTTATCTATCTTCCAAATTAAACTTTTGTTATGTGAAAACTAGTGATTAAAGCTCTCACAAACTTGATGGCACACTTTATTTCTTGCACTAAATAACCTTGAACCACTATGCCCATCTATGTTGCTTATATGCTTGCAAATTATAAGTTGGGAATTAGCAGAACCATGTTTTGTTGGGGAACGCTTTCAACATTGCACTTATTATATTCAGTTGATATCATGTTCTTTTGTTTATGGATCCCGGTGGTGTGAAATAAAAGGGGAACTTGTAAGTTCATGGAGTTTGTATATGTGTTAGAGAAACGCATGGGCGGCTAGCCTAAGCCATGCCTAATCATGGTGGAATCTTACAGCGTAACCATAATGAGCATTATGTGAATCATCCTCAATAAAAACCTATGCAAATAGAAAATAAAAAGATTGTTGAGATGCTCATTGTCTGTTGCCTTGTCATTTTGATATGGGATAGCTCCTGTGTGATGGGGAAAGGGGTACCCCGTTGGCGGTTCTCTATGATACACATATACTTACAATGACAAGAACTTACTTGTGACCAAAGTTGAGTAGCAAGCAAGGGGCATGAGATTTTCAACTTATAACTTGTCAAGCATATACTCATATTTGTGTCACTTTAACCTTAATCACTTCAAGATGCCAATGATAGGGGCAATGAGAGCTGAAAGCTAATAAGTACCATAATTTTTGGAAGCTCTTTATGAAACTTGAAATCCCTGCTTCCCTCTGTGAAGGGTCTTTCTTTTTTTTTACTTTTTGTTGAGTCTCCATCTTCTACCTTTAGGCACCAATTAATATAGCATCGTTTTCATTCTTAGTTAAATGTGCATTGTCCCAATACTTATTGATTGATTCATAATGTTGGTATTGCTTGTTCTTAAATTATTTGTATCTAGTCACCCTTATGAACTTTGAAGGCGTCTTATGCATTTATGTTTTGCTAATCCATGAAGGACAAGCTAAATACCACTCTTGCTATGTTTTCTATATGTGAAACAAACAAACGTCTTTCAATGCATTGTTATTCATGATATTTTGTTTGTACCTTTTCATGTTGCAACTTAGTTTCTATGTCTTATTGCTAGAACTACATCTTTCATGCTCATGTTTAGAGTACTTTGATCCCAAATATCAATGAATTACAAATAGTTTAATCAAGATTGTGATGGTGCATGTTGCCTCAAAAATTATTCTTTTTATCACTTACCTACTCGAGGACGAGCAGGAGTTAAGATTGGGGATGCTTGATATGCCGTAAACGTATCTATAATATTTTATGCTCCATGCTTGTTTTGTATCAACTTTCTTATGTTTTGTCTACACTTTGAGGTATTTTTATACATTTTTCAGAACTAACCTATTAACAAGATTCTGCAGTGCCATTTGCCTATTTTTTGTTGTTTTTGGTTTCAAAAAAGCTAGTAAATAAATATTCTCAGAATTGGACGGGACAAAAGCCAAAGTCAATATTTTACCACAAGAAACACGGAATCCAAAGGGCAGACGAAATGGGGCCACGAGGCAGCCACACCCTATGGCGGCACGGCCAAGGGGTGCAGCCCTAGGTGTGGTCCCCTCGGGTGCCCACCGACCTTGTCCCTTCTCCTATAAAATCACCCCGATAGAGAAATCCTAAGCACCCGATCAGATCTCCATGAAACAGACTGTAGCCGCCGCCACCATCGTCCCTAGATCGGGGGGATCCGAAGCTCTTCCCGGCACCCTGCCAGAGGAGAGAGATCATCCCGGAGGCCTTCTTCATCACTGATGTCTATGCACGCTTCTATTCTTGTAGACAATGTTGGACCTCCAAGTGCAGAGGTTTGTAGAACAGCAGCAAGTTTCCCTTAAGTGGATCACCCAAGGTTTATCGAACTCAGGGAGGAAGTGGTCAAAGGTATCCCTCTCAAGCAACCGTGCAATCAAGATACAAGAAGTCTCTTGTGTCCCCAAAACACCCAATACACTTTTCAGGTGTATAGGTGCACTAGTTCGGCGAAGAGATAGTAAAAATGCAAGCGATATGATGATCATAAGACAATCGTGCCAGAAAATACTTTGATGGCGTGTTGTTGACGTGGAAGAAAAGAGCTTGACGGGAGGAAGAAACTAAAGGCAATCTGAAACAAAGATGGAAACAAGCAAACATGTAACAGATCTAGTTGTAAATTGTGTTTCAATAATTAGAAACAAGGCCTAGGGATCATACTTTCAGTAGTGAACACTCTCATATAAATATCTTCTATTCATGATACTATTCTGAACTACTCTCCGGTTGGACAAATCTAATCCACGATAGGGCTACAAAAGCACTCCTTAAAGTTTGCAATCCCCATCTAGATAACCCCACACTATCACCTTGAGCGCTAGATGGTTCCAACAAACACCACAATTTCATAGAGACAACCAACTCAAAATATACTCATGATAAGTATTTATGTAATCTATAGCCCAAGTGCCACACGGTGTGCACGCTGTAACTTTCACACACGTGAGGATGGCCGGAGATTGATTAAAGCACTTGAATAGCAAAGTAGATCTACTTGATTACAAAGCTCATGATCACAATAAGATCACGCATAGAGAGAGAGATGAACATATAGCTACCGGTAGAGCCCTTAGACTCGAGAGAGAACTACTCCCTCCTCATCATGGGAGTCAGCAACGACGATGGATATGGTGGTGGAGATCGATGGAGATGGCTTCGGGGGCACTTCCTCATCCCGGCAGGGTGTCGGAACAGAGACTTCTGTCCCCCGAATCTCCCCTTCGGTGGCGGTGGCGCTGTGGAACTTTTCATGGCTTTCTCCCAGATGTTTTACGGTTTTTGATTCGGGTGGCTTTTATAGTCGAAAGGGGGACATCGGTAGCCGCCAGGGTGGCCCACACCTAGTGGTGGCGCGGCTAGGGTGCGCCCACGCCACCCTAGTGTGTGCCCACCCTGGTGTCCCCCTCCGTCTCTGCTTCGCGTTTCCGTATTGCTCCGGGAAAAATAGGCAAATTGGCTTTTGTCCCGTCCAATTCCGAGAATATTAACTTTTTAGCTTTTCTGAAACCAAAAACAGCAGTAAACAGGCAACTGGCATAGCGGCATCTTGTTAGTAGGTTAGTTCCAGAAAATGTATAAAAATACCTCAAAGTGTAGACAAAACATAAGACAAATGATACAAAACAAGCATGGAGCATCAAAAATTATAGATACGTTTATGACGTATCAAGCATCCCCAAGATTAGCTCCTGCTCGTCCTCGAGTAGGTAAGTGATAAAAATAATAATTTTTTAGGTGACATGCACCATCACAATCTTGATCAAAATATTGTAAAGCATTGATAGCTGGGATCAAAGTACTCTAAACATGAGCATGAAAGATGAAGTTCTAACAATAAGACATAGCAACTATGTTGCAACATGAAAAGGTACAAACAAAGATCATGAATAACAATGCATTGAAAGACGTTTGTTTGTTTCACATATAGAAAGCATAGCATAGTGGTATTCATCTTGTACCTCATGTAGTAGCAAAACATAAATGCAAAGGACACCTTTAAAGTTCATAAGGGTGACTAGATACAAATAGTTCAAGAACAAGCAATATCAACATTATGAATCAATCAATAAGTTTTGGGACAATGCACATAAAACTAAGAATGACAACTATGGTCTCTTAATTGGTGCATAAAGATAGAAGGTGGAGACTCAATATAAAAGTAGAAGAAAGGCCCTTCAAAGGGAAGTAGGGATTTCAAGTTTAATAAAGAGCTTCCAAAAAGTATGGTACTTGTTAGCTTTCAGCTCTCATTACCCCTATCATAAGCATCTTGAAGTGATTAAGGTTAAAGTGAACAAAGTATGGAGTATATGCTTGACAAAGTATAAGTTGGCAATCTCATGTTCCTTGAGTACGAGGGACGTTCCTCATGCTACTCAACTTTAGTTACCGGTAAGTTCTTGTCATTGTAAGTATATGTGTATCATAGAGAACCACCAACGGGGTACCCCTTGCCCCATGACACAGGAGCTATCCCATATCAAAATGACAAGGCAACAGACAATGATCATCTCAGCAATCTTCTTATTTACCATGGGAAAATGGTGCTTTTTCTCTTCTTCCTTTTTTTCTTTTTCTCTTCTCTTTTTTCTATCTCTCTTTTTTTATAATAAGAATGCTTCATAGATTGCTCACTATGGTGATGCTGCAAGTTTCCACCATGATTAGGCATGGCTTAGGCTAGCGGCCTAGGCGTTTCTCTAACTCACATACATAACTCCATGAACTTACAAGCTCCCCTTCTATTTCACACCGCCGACATCCATAAACAAAAGAGCATGATATCAATTGGGTATATATTTACAGGTGTTGAAAGTGTTCCCTATGATAGCATGACACAATGGTTCAAGTTTATTAGGTGCAAAAAATAAAGTGTGCCATCAAGTATGTGAGAGCTTTAATCACTAATTTTCACATAACAAGTTTAATTTGGAAGATAGATAAAACAAGAATACACTTGGAATGGTGTAACACACCATGCATAGGAATTTATAGTGGACTCTTTGGAATAACTTGGTTTCTTGGGAGTTGGATACATGAGTAGAGCTTACTCAATACAAGTGGAGGCTAGCAAAAGACTGGGAGCGACCAACTAAGAGAGCAATAATGGCCATAATCATGCAAAGAGACAAAACATTATCAACTAAAGCATAAAGTCACTAGTAGAAAACAGGCTATCCGTTCGTGCCCCCTAACAGCATTAGTCCCGGTTGCGCCACGAACCGGGACTAATGCTGGCACGCGTCCCGGTTCGAGCGGGCACGGTGGCCGGAGGCATGCGTCCCGGTTCGTAAGGGGTCATGCGTCCCGGTTTGTAACACAAACCGGGACTAAATGTTGGGCGTCAGCCACATGGCGTGGCACACACCTTTAGTCCCGGTTTGTGTTACAAATCGGGACGTATGATCCCGCCCTCTATAAATAAGACGCCCCAGCCCTCTACCTCCCGCTGTTTTTTCTTGGTGGAAGGTGTGAGAGGTGTGCTAGTTTGTTTTTTTTTCCTATGCATGCATTCAAGGTGTTTGATGAAATGTTTGAGTGAATGATCCCGTTCAATTTCTCACAAAACAAAAATATAGAAGGTGTCCGAGATGCACTTGAGCTTTCTCCTCTTTATTTCCCTCCATCGAGGTTAGCAATCTTATCTTTTCTCTGTCATTGATACAATGCATGTGTCGATGTGAATTGGTCATTTCACTATTTATGATGTCCTGTTTTTGATAAACTTACTTGTATGATGCAGATGAATGGTCGGGAATGGATGTACGGTGACCAGCGTGTACCCGGGTACATTAAAGGCGTGGATAAATTTATCGATGTGGCTACGGCAAACAAAGATAATGGTTTTATACGTTGTC
Source organism: Avena sativa (assembly GCA_916181665.1). Lineage (NCBI taxonomy): Eukaryota > Viridiplantae > Streptophyta > Magnoliopsida > Poales > Poaceae > Avena > Avena sativa. Next base: position 143,742,810 of record OV702283.1, on the reverse strand, counting down.
CATGTGTTCAATGTCGGAACAACAAGGAGTACTATTCTTCGAAAATCATTCGCGGCCACCTGGTTATGAAAGGTTTCATGCCCAACTATAATTGCTGGACCAAGCACGGGGAAAGAGGGGTTATGATGGAAGACGATGAAGAAGAATATGATGATAACAACTATCATCATATGTTTCCTGAATACAGTGATACTGCAATGGAAGACAATGAAGAGGAAGGAGGTGAAGAACGGGCATCAGATGAGCCCGCTGATGAACTTGGTAGGGTCATTTCTGATGCAAAGCGAGACTATGAAACAGAAAATGAGAAGTTGAAGTTAGAGGGCATGTTAGAAGATCACAAGAAATTGTTGTACCCAAATTGTGAAGATGGCAGCACAAAGCTCGGTACCACACTGGAATTGCTGCGATGGAAGGCAGAGTGTGGTCTAACTGACTCCTCATTTGAAAAGATGATGAAAATAATGAAGCCGAAGTTTCCAAAACATAACAAACTTCCCAAGAGTACCTATGAAGCAAAGAAGACTCTCTTTCCTCTAGGATTAGATGTGCAAAAGATATATGCATGCATTAATGACTACATCCTCTACCGCGGTAAGGAGTATGAGAATTTAGATAAATGCCCGGTATGCAATGCATTGCGGTATAAGATCAGACGAGATGACCCTGGTGATGTTGAGGGAGATCCCCTCCATAAGAGGGTTCCTGCTAAGGTTATGTGGTATGCTCCTATAATACCAAGGTTGAAACGCATGTTCAGAAACAAAGAGCATGCCAGGTTATTGCGATGGCACAAAGAAGACCGTAAGAAAGACGAGAAGTTGAGACACCCTGCTGATGGGTCACAGTGGAGAAAAATCGAGAGAGACTTCCCGGACTTTGCAGGTGACGCAAGGAACTTATGGTTTGGTCTAAGTACGGATGGCATGAATCCTTTTGGGGAGAAGAGCTGTAGTCACATCACCTGGCCCGTGACTCTATGTATCTACAACCTTCCTCCTTGGTTGTGCATGAAGCGTAAGTTCATTATGATGCCAGTGCTCATCCAAGGCCCGAAGCAACCGGGCAACGACATTGATGTGTACCTTAGGCCATTAGTTGAAGAACTCTTACAGCTGTGGGGCAAACCCGGTGTACATGCGTGGGATGAGAACAAACAGGAGCCATTTGATCTACGAGGGTTGCTTTTCATAACCATCAATGATTGGCCTGCTCTTAGTAACCTTTCAGGACAGACAAACAAGGGATATAAGGCATGCACGCACTGTTTAGATAAGACTGAAGGTACATATTTGCATAAATGCAAGAAGGTTGTGTACCTGGCGAATCGACGATTTCTTCCGACCAATCATCCCGTAAGAAAGAAAGGCAAGCATTTCAAAGGTGAGGCAGATCACCGGAAGAAGCCTGAACTCCTGCTGGTGATGATGTATTTGGTATGGTCAAGGACATAGAAGTAATATTTGGAAAGGGTCCCGGTGGTTAATCAGTTCCGAACGACGTCGCTACAGGACACGCACCCATGTGGAAGAAGAAATCTATATTTTGGGAGCTGCCATATTGGAAAGTCCTACGTTTCCGCTCTTCAATCGACGTGATGCACGTGACGAAGAATCTTTGCGTGAACCTGCTAGGATTCCTAGGCGTGTATGGGAAGACAAAAGATACACCATAAGCATGGGAGGACCAACAAATTATGAAAGACCCAAAGAACATGCATACACAGAACAAGACGGATAAAGGGCGTCACTTAAGTCGTTCCAGCTATGCTCTTACCAAAGCAGAGAAGGAAATCTTTTTGAAGTCCTTTACAGTATCAAGGTGTCGTCTGGCTTCTCATCTAATATAAAGGGGACAATAAATATGGCAGAGAAAAAGTTCCAAAACCTGAAGTCTCATGACTGTCACGTGATTATGACGTAGTTGCTTCCGATTGCATTGAGGGGGCTTCTACTGGAAAATGTTCGAGTACCCATTATAAAGCTGTGTGCATTCCTCAATTCAATATCTCAGAAGGTAATCAATCCAGATATTCTGCCAAGGTTACAGAAGGATGTGGTACAATGTCTTGTTAGTTTTGAGTTGGTGTTCCCACCATCCTTCTTCAATATTATGACGCATCTCCTGGTTCACCTAGTGGAAGAGATTGCCATTCTCGGTCCTGTATTTCTGCACAATATGTTCCCCTTTGAGAGGTTCATGGGAGTCTTAAAGAGATATGTTCATAACTGTGCTAGACCAGAAGGAAGCATCTCCAAGGGATATGGAACAGAGGAGGTCATTGAGTTTTGGGTTGACTTTATTCCTGACCTTAAGCCGATTGGTGTTTCTAACTCGCGGCATGAGGGAAGACTAAGTGGAAAAGGCACGCTGGGAAAGAAAGCAATGATATGTAGGGACGGGGATTCTTTCACTAAAGAACACTACACAATTCTACATAATTCCACCTTGGCAACTCCGTATATCGAGGAACACAAGAATATTGTATGCTCCAAAAACCCGGGGAAGCCTGAATCATGGATTATAAATGAACACACGAAGTCTTTCGGTGGTTGGATGCGGACACATATCTTGAATGACACCACTATTGGAGATCAGCTATACTTATTGGCCGCGTCACCATCTTCTACTATATTGAATTTCCAAGGGTACGAAATAAATGGGAATACATTCTACACGATCTCCCAAGATAAAAAGAGCACCAACCAAAATAGTGGTGTCCTCTTTGATGCAACATACGAGAATGGGCAAATGGACACATACTATGGTTACATAGAGGAGATATGGGAACTAGACTATTGAGTCTCTTTTAAGGTCCCTTTGTTTCGCTGCAAATGGGTCAACCTGAATGGGGAAGGGGTAAATATAGACCAGTTGTACGGAATGACAACAGTGGATCTCAACAAACTTGGTTATAGAGATGAACCATTCGTCCTAGCCAATGATGTGTCTCAGGTTTTCTATCTGAAGGACATGTCCTCCAGACCGAAAAAAGAAAAAATATGCAAACGAATACATCATATGATGAGCCAAAGCGTCACATAGTTCTTTCAGGGAAAAGAAACATCGTGGGAATGAAGGACAAGACAGACATGTCAGAAGATTATAATAAGTTTGATGAAATTCCGCCCTTCACAGTGAAAACTGACCCAAGCATTCCGTTAAGTAAATAAGATGCTCCATGGTTACGTCTGAAGCGATCATAAGGAAGGACATATGCCAAGAAGTTCATGCTCATATTGTGTAACTCTAGTTCATGTCTGGCCGGGATATCTTATGATGTTTGCAATTTTCTAAGTTTAATAAATGTATTGAGTGTTAGTCCCGGTTTGTGGCTTGACCGGGACTATATATTAATATTAATAAATGTCTTGAGTGTTAGTCCCATTTTGTGGCTGGACTGGGACTAAAGGGGGCCTTTAGTCCCGATTCGTAGAACGACTTTCCCGAACTATGAAGAAGTTGTCCCGATTCGTACTTACCATTAAGATCTGATCTCCAAACGCGCGTGGTCACATATTAGGGAGTGCCTCTATGACCAGTTTCTTGGAGATGCCGGAGGACTGGGATCCGGTGGCATCTCCCTGAAACTGGTCGTAGTGGTGTCCCTTCTCTCGCACACCATCTTGCATCTTGTAACTTCTCTAACTAGATCAATACACCTGGGAGCTAACTAATTTCACATATTAGGGAGTGCCTCTATGACCGGTTTCTTGGAGATGCTGGAGGACTGAGATCCGGCGGCATCGCCCTGAAATGGGTCATAGTGGTGTCCCTGCTCTCGCACACCATCTTGCAGCTTGTAACTTCTCTAACTAGATCAATACACCTGGGAACTAACTAATTTCACATATTAGGGAGTGCCTATATGACCAGTTTCTTGGAGATGCCGGAGGACTGGGATCCGGTGGCATCTCCCATATTGGAGATGCCTCAATCTGGCTGGAGGACTAGACTCACAAGGATGCATATTTATAGTACAAGCAGTTTGTAATAGTGTCGACACTTACGACATAATGTCGACAATCACCCCTATTATTAGTGCCGACTCCTGTTTTGTCCCGGTTGGTGTCTCCAACCGGGACTAAAGGTTCGTCTTTAGTCCTGGTTGGTGACACCATCCGGGACAAGGTACACGCCGCACGACATAATGTCGACACTCACCCCTATCATTAGTGCTGCCTGGCCCAGCCTGCCGAAATCCCTCCAACCGGGACTAAAGATGAACCTGTCAATGTTGTTGTGCCCATATTATACATGCATGTGGACATTGGAATGGAGAACAATGTTGCAGGAGGAAGTTTTCCTTTTCGTTGCACGGAAAAGCCATTTTCCATTTTCCGAGCGCAAAAAACGGGTCGTTTTGTGAAGTAACCACCAAAATGCTGTTTCAGAATGCTACCGTCCCATTTTTCTAAAATACTAGACCACCTTACATGGAATATCTCCCAACCGGGACATCTCAAACCTTTTCGTCCATCCCGGGTAAAAAGGACAAATATATGATAAATCGGTAGAAAGTGGGTCCGGTTTGTACTACAGGTACATGATCTAACGCCCGTGATTTTTTGAAAAAATCATTTTTAGACTCGCAATATGTGGTTTCTTCAGAGATCCAATGCAAGTTCTAACGATGCTCGTCCCCCATCTTCATGCACGCTGGTTCGACCATAGTTAGAAATTCAAAAAATTCAAAACGGGCATAAGAAATTGAAAAAAAATCCAAACAATGTAAATCCTTCGCGTGGTGTCATATTATGTGACATAGTTGCAAGGAAAAATACCAGACTTGGTATATTGATTATGTCTCGAAAAAACCTTCACAAAATGGCCTATCATATTCGAGGTTTCATGGCTTTCGGTCCAAATGACCGATGTTATGTGTTGAATCATGGCATAGTTTGTGATGTTGTGCCCATATTATGCATGCATGTGGACATTCGTATGGAGAACAATGTTGCAGGAGGAAGTTTTCCTTTTCGTCGCACGGAAAAGCCATTTTCCATTTTCCGAGCGCAAAAAACGGGTCGTTTTGTGAAGTAACCACCAAAATGCTGTTTCAGAATGCTACCGTCCTATTTTCATAAAATACTAGACCACCTTACATGGACTATCTCCCAACCGGGACATCTCAAACCTTTTCGTCCATCCCGGGTAAAAAGGACAAATGTCTGTCAAATCGGAAGGAAGTGGGTCCGGTTTGTACTACAGATACATGATCTAACGCCCGTGATTTTTTGAAAAAATCATTTTTAGACTCGAAATATGTGGTTTCTTCATAGATCCAATGCAAGTTCTAAAGATACTCGAAAAAACCTTCACAAAACCCTAAACCCTAAACCTTAAACCCAAGTTTCTTCCCGCCATTTCTTTCCGCGATTTCTTCCCGCAGTTTTTTTCCCGCCATTTCTTCCCACAGTTTTCTTCCCGCCATTTCTCAGTACATATATGTAGGATTGGCCTCCATTGTCATTTCACATCTCTAGACTCATATCTGCAACCTCATCACTCTTTCCCATGGCTTCCACCATACGACTAACCCCCAGGGAGGCAGAGGCGCTTTGCGCCTCGAACTACCCCTGCCCGCAGGGCTACTGCGTCCCCGTCGGCTGGATGCTGAGCGCCGGAGGCGTGCCGGTTCCTCCTATCCCTCTAGGTGTGGCGCGTCGGATGGCCATCGCGAACCACTACTACTTCGAGCTCACGCCGGAGCAGCGGAGGAATCCCAACTAGCATCCCGACTATTTCCCGACTTGGGAAGCCTTCTTCGGGGATCGGCGTGAGAGAGCGCTCGCCAGGCACAAGGAGGATGGCCAACCTCCTCCGACCTTCAACGAGGCCGGTCGTCGGCTGTGGTGGCGCGGCCGAACTCTCCAGAGCGTCATGGCCTACGACACGGCCGCCGACTCTAACCCCCGCCTAAAGTCCAGCCCACTCGTACTCAGCCTTCAAGGTTCAACTACGGCGACCCCGACGACGACGGCCGCGGCGAGTACGACGACTATAGTGGCGAGTATTACAGGTGTAGGCAGGAGCATGACTGAATCACTCCAACATTGCAAAACAAGTTCGGCCGATTGTGGCTTAATCTGGCCATGTATCTTAATTTTCAGTTCTTCTATGTATCTTAATCTTCAGTCGTGCTTTATGTAACTTAGTGTTAGTTGAGTTATGTACTTTAATTCCAGTTCTATCCTAATAAAATTTTCTTCTCGCCCATTATTTCCCGTCCTTTTTTCCCGCCCATTAATATATAAAAAATAGAAGTTAATTCAAATCCAAATTAAAAAGAGAAAATGGTTTTGAATTAGTTATTCAAATCCAAACACTTTTTATGTTTATAGTTTTCCTAAATTCCAAATTAATATTCAAAAAATATAAGTTAATTCATTTTTTATTTTAAATGGTTACATTAATTATTTTTAAAAACAAAAAATGGTTTTGAATTAGTTATTCAAATCCAAACACTTTTTATGTTTAAAGTTTTTCTAAATTCCAAATTAATATTCAAAAAATATAAGTTAATTCATTTTTAATTTTAAATGGTTACATTAATTATTTTTTAAAACAGAAAATGGTTTTGAATTATTTATTCAAATCCAAACACTTTTTATGTTTAAAGTTTTTCTAAATTCCAAATTAATATTCAAAAAATATAAGTTAATTTATTTTTAATTTAAAATGGTTCATAGTTTAAATGGTTACATTAATTGTTTTTAAAAACAGAAAATTGTTTTGAATTATTTATTCAAATGCAAACTTTTTATGTTTAAAGTTTTTCTAAATTCTAAAGTAATTATCATTTAAAAAACATTACAAATTTAAACCCCAAAATAAAAAATAAGGCGGGAACAGAGAGAAAATTCCTGAATTTTTTTGAAAACAGGGTCATACGTCCCGGTTTGAGCCACCAACCGGGACTAAAGACCCCTGCGCGCGCCGCTTGGGCTTATGAAAAAAAGGTGGAGTATACGTCCCGGTTAAGCCACCAACCGGGACGTATGACCCTTTAGTCCCGGTTGGTGCCAACAACCGGAACAAAAGGCACTTCGTTTATAACTGGCGCGCCTCCACTTCTTCTTACCCATCTCACTTCTCTGCTTCTCACCGACGCGCGCATAGGAAACCCCAACGACGCCGGCAGGCTGCCCGAGCTCGCCGCCGCCACACCATCGCCTCCGTCCGCGTGCGCCCCAGCCGCCTCTGTCCGCGCAAGCAGAGGGCTCGAGCACGCCCCGGCCCCCTCGACGATTTCTTTCCCAACCCCGACGAGGTTCGCCGCAGTCCATCAGCCCGATTCCGACCTCGCCGTGCTTCCCCGACCTCACCACCGCGCTCAGGGTGAGCCACCGGTCATCTAGGACCCCTCCCTTCCTTTCCTCCCTCTCTGGTTTGCTCTAGCCTAGAGCGTCGGCGGCGGCCACCGCCAGACCTCGCCGTAGACGTAACTCCGGCTACCAAATAGGAGCGGTGCCGCCTCTATGTCGTTCGTCGTGCTACGCTGGTTCGAACGCGCACAACCCCGCAGTCCCGCGTGCTCCCCAGGGTCGCCGTCGACCACCGTCCGCCGCGCCGCCCATCGTGGTGACGTGGTGCTCGCGTGACTAGCGCGTGGTGCCCGCGTGGCCCCGGTCCCACCTACCAGCCTCAGAGGCTAGGTGCCGCTGTGGTGCAAATAATTTAGGTTAGGGTTGACCTCGTCAAGCCCTGGTCCAGGTCCCACCTGCCTGCATGGAGGCTGAGGTGGCCACGGGCCCCTCTGTCAGCCACTGTGGCTAGCAGTGGCCTCGGTGTAAAAATGTTTTCAGTTTTGTTTAAATTTAGAAATGGTTTAATTAAATCCAGAAATTGATATAATATTGTAAATTCAATAATTAATTATTTATAACTCAGAAAAATACAAATAATATATCAAAATGTTTAGAAAAATGAGATCTAACTATTTAACCTATAATCATGCATTGTTCAACAACTTTCAAGACAAGTTTAATTAGAGAACAAAATAAACCCCTCTCATATACTTCGGAGTTTCGCCGAGTTAGGGTTTTCACCCCTCGGAACCCCGTTTAAACTGCCGAGCATGTCTTACGGTTACTTTTCAATACAAATTAACTTGTCATATCATCATCCTTGTTTTATCATTGCATCGATGCCATGTGTTGATTGTTCCCCTCTCTTTCTGGTGTTCGGTTCTTCACGGTAGAATACGAGATCAAGGTCAAAGACCGAGGTCAACACCATCGAAGATCGAAGATTTCTTGATAGCCATCGTAGATGCTTAGCCATGATATTATTTGTCATAGACCCCAGTTGAATCGATGTTGCACCTAGGGTTAGCCGGTGTGTCCTCGCCAGGGCATCCCGAACCCGAAGGTTGATTGATTGCCGCCTTTCTTTTCGGTATTGGTTCTTCGCGATAGGATCCGAGCCCGATGGTTTCTCTGAATTAGGGTTTCTGATATTGTAAATTCATTTTTATTATTGTGTATGTATATATTAGGGTTTCTCCGAATTAAGGTTTATATCTCTCAACACCGTACCTAACATTCTCCCTTAGCCGCTTTGACTTACCCGTTTTTCCACCCATGCAGAAAATATGGACCCACACGACAGAGACGAAGAAAAGGAAGAGTTGATCCAAGGTGTGATCCGGTGGGGCCGGTTGGGGGGTCAGGTGGTGTGGGGTTCTGGGCAGGGGCGGGGCGTGCGGAGCGTGTGCGTGGTGTGTGTGTGGCCCTGTGTGGGGGCAGGGTTGAGAGGGAGTGGGAGAGAGGCCAAGTGGCAAAAGGGGATTGGAGGGGATGAGGGGAGAGGTGACGTGGCGAGTGCTAATTGGAGGGAGTGAGGTGGAGGGGGTGTGTGGGTAGATAGGTTGGTAGCTGTAGGAATAAGGGGTGGACCGTTCTGTTTGTACGGGGGTGGTCGTTCGGGTCTATCCGGCCCGTTCGACTGCCCCACTAAAATAATATAATAATTTTATTTAATTTGCAGTAAGCTTTTGTAAATAGTTTTTAGACAACAAAATATACGGAAGCATCCGGGGTTTAATTTGAAATAGAAGGAGGGCTAGTTTCAGAAAACCATAGACTTTCGCAAATAGTTTTAGGCAAAATAATATGCATGATGATGCCGATGCTCAAATGCAATGTGGCATGATGACATGAGCATGCGGTCATGACGATGCAATGCACAAAAACAACGCGATTTTCTAGTAGTGGTTTTGCGGGATGCCACAATTCGACACCACTAACAATGGATCTCGCCCTCGAGATCCGCCTCATGGTACCAGAAGGAAGGTCGGCGGTCTGCATCTTCGCGCTTCGTGTAGATCCTCACGACACCACTAACAAGGGTTGTTGTCCGTGATCGTCGAGAGAACACTCCGGAACAAAAGGTCGAAGGTAGAGGTACCAACAAATAAAGCCACCTCTAGCTTCCGATGGAAAGGGGGAACCGATGCATTCTCATCCACTTCAATGTACACAAGAGAATAGAAGGGGTAGTCGGCATGGGGGCCAATCCATCACGCACCCAAACTATTACTCCGCACAATCAGTGGAAAAGCGTGCAACCATTCTCGGAATCAGACTGAAGATCTCGACAAGCGAGGTTCGGAACAAAGGAGTGATGCAGACTCTGCATCGGATCTGGCGTAGATGATGTCGTCGCGTCGGAAACACCGGAAGGCACAAACAAGGAACAAAGAATGATACCACAGCAGACGGATTCCTTAGGCAGCTTGAACACCGGATGGTAGAACACCGTTATCGAAGAAGGAAGCGAAACCCTGAAGGTACGACGGAAAACCCAACCACGAGAAATCCTGGACTCGAAGAAAGAGACGAGAGCGGATTCGAAACATGTAGGGGTAAGAGGAGAATAGCAGAGGGGTAAGGAGTAAAATCAGACCTAATCAGAACTATCCAACCGATTTTGCAAAAATAGTTTTGACACTCTACTTCGGCCGTTAGCTAGGTTATCCTACAGGCTGGACTTGTGGGGTATCGTAACTGCTGAGCTCTGATACCACTCTGTAACACCCTCAGAATCGGACCTATGCAAGTTTTAGCGAAACCCGCCAAACCCGCATAGAAACGATTCAAAGGTGCCCACCAGGCACTTTCGTGCGGGTGGAAAACGAAGTAATAACATTACACAACAGTCCTCGATGGGACCCACAGAACAGATATATATACAACAGCGACTCAATGAGTCAAGAATACAGATATAATATACAAAGATCCAAATCACCTTGAAAAGGATAGAGCGTCCGACTACGGACAAGATGCAAATGGGGCTAAGAGCCCCGAAGAATAACCAATGGCGTCCATAACCCTGCCCAGGCCAAGCCGGAAGGGTAACCCTGCTAACGGCGTCGATCTCAAAACCTGCTTAAACAAAAGGGGTGCCGACAAAGGGCAAAGGAAAAAGAGGAGCGTCAGTACTGAGGCCAGTACACGGCGAGGCTAGAATTCGGCGGTCCTCGCCTACATAGGTATGGTGGGCTGAGCGGCAGCGGCAGCATGCACTGAACAACCTATAGAGACTCGATACAACTGGCGGCTATCAGAGAGGGGTAAGAAAGACCTATTCGGAACCAACCTGAAGCTAACACCAAACAAACACATCCTGGTGTTTCCCCCTCGATACCAAATGAGGAAGTCAACCGAGGAACTCACACAGTTGGCATTTTTATTTATTCAGTTATCGTTGCAGCAATTACTAGTCAGGTATAGATAGTCATCCTGATAAAATAAGCAGTGGGCACTTTTAGTTAACCATTCCGTTATAGTGGCAACACTTACTAGTCAGATACAATTAGCATGAGATAACCCAAAAACCCAGCAGTTGTTGGTACTTTTATTCAGCCATTCCGTTGTAGTTGCAATACTTACTAGTCAGATACAATGGTCGCAAGCGACAATCCAAACAAGCAGTTGTGGGCAGTATTATTTAGCCATTCCATTATAGTGGAGCTGATTACTAGTCATTATAAAGTCAAATTTATAGCAATAAACTTTGGTTATGCTTGTCTATGGTCGAGATACTGTGCTCCAAGTCATCCATAATCGCGGACACGGCTTTCAGAAAGTTTTACCCGGCCGGGGTGCACCAATAGCAACACACACTCGATCAGCCTCGGAAAAACCAAATCAAAACCCAACGAGGCCTTCACGACAAAGCAATCACAGGATTCAGAAATATTTCAGGGGGCCACCCCTTAAAGTAGACCCGCAACGAAGCCGGCCGGCTCCGAGACGGACTTAAGGTTGTGGGGACGGCTGTGAACGACTGGGAACCCGAAAGTGTGGCTGGGCTTGTCACACCGCGGAATCGTGCCACGATCCTAAACAGTACAGTGTGCTCCTCGCACAATCGTAAATAAAGCAGTAGCATGGCATAAGTACACGATAGTAATAAAACCTCAAACTAGTTTGTGGCCCCAAGAAATAAGACTGAATCAAGCTCTGGCTCAGGGGGGTCCCATATACCTCCCGGATGTGGATAGCGCGATAAATCAAGGAACAGGTATCAAGTACTCGGGGTCCTACGGGACACAAGTGGGCGTTCGGAAACCAAATATTTTCTATCACCCACCGATGCCTCTGCTTACTTCAATTTTAGTTGTTAAACAGTAATTAAAGTGAGCGATAAGTAAAGCCATGATAAACTCCAACATCAAGCATGCGGCAATACATCAACAACTGTGGCACTTGACGACACGCAACAGCACTTGAGCAAGCGACTACGACGCGCAAGTCCAACTATCTACCAAACAACAGGTAATAGGATGTGTTCAAGGCAATATAAGGCTGCAAGGGGGTATCACGGGTACGAAACACTAGAGCATCGCAACACAGATAGCAATAGATCAACAGGAGGGAACAAATACTATAAAGGTAAGATAGGTAGAAAGGAGAAGATGCTCGCCTGAAAACATTGCCGAAGGTTCAACCGAAGATCGGGGCGAAGCTCACATCAACTCAACGGCCTTATCCGCGAAGAAGCAAAACACTAGAAGAAACACCGGGTGCAATATTTAATACTACGGCGAAAGATCGGCATGATGCATGTATGATGCATGGCATGGCAAGGTGCGATGCAATTAGGTCATGTTAAGCGGAACCGGGGGTCCCGACAATTTAATTATATTTGTTCATGTTGTTTAACTACCCCGCAAATTAAATGTGGTTTTAGCATGGCAAAAGATAGCACCGGTTCGCTACTCAAATTTAAATGAGGCCAATATGAGACTAGATTTGCCCGCATATGGGCCCCATATTTAATTATGCAGTGAATCGGCATAAGGCCCCCAACCCACATGATATGGATGCGAGATGAACAATTAATATGTAGCAAGTTGTATTATAAAATAGGGTTTCGGGAAGGGTTCACACATTAGGGTTCGGCAGATCTTGGTGTTCCGGGGTTCGGGGTCGGTCTCAGGGTCCAGGGTTCGACGGATTCGTTCTCGGACTCCGGGGCTTAGGGTCTTCGGATCGGGGAAGTAGATCTTGTCGCATCCGCGGAGAAGAGCTTGGTTCGGCGTCAGGGCGCCTCGGACTTGCCCTGGGCGGTGTCGAACTTGTCGGTCCCGCGCAGTTGATCTTGGTGTTTTCCGGATGATCTTGCCGACTCCATATGAAGGCCTTGGCGCTCTAGATCGGTCTTCAGGGTCTCGGTGTCCGGGGTGAAGTACTCGGCGTCCTCGAGGGAGTACTTGTCGTATCCGTGGTCTTCGGGTCCGTGTCGGTGCACTCGGTGTTCCGGGTTGGCGATCATGGTGTTCGAGGGTTTTTCTCCGAGTCCGTGGTGCGTCCGTGGGGTAGATCTTGGGGTACCGGCGCCATCGGGTTCCACCTCGCACACTGGTCGACGAAACACGTAGCGATGCAGATCTTGGCGACAAAAGGGCATCGGGGCTCTTGTGTCGAGACGGTCTTGTCGACAGACCCTCGGGTTCGTGCGGCTCCTCGTGGCAAACTTGGACGGCTTCGGTGTTTGTGCACTTGTTGGTGTCATGGCCACATGGAGACGGGGGTGTCGAGACTTGGTCCGCCAAACACCACAGATGGAGCCTCTAGACCTGCAGGTGGGGACATGCCGATGCGCAGCAAGGTTATCTCCTTGTCGGTTTTACGGACGAACACCATCCGGGCATGCAGGACGGAGGTGTCTTCCCACATCGTGCAGCCACAGACAGAGGCGAGGTAGAGGAGGCGAAGGTCGGCACGGCGTCCATGGTTGCCGGCGGGGAACTCCAGGGCGGAGCCGATGGTGGCCAGCTGCCGGGGTGGGCGGGGTCGAGCTAGACGGCGAAGGAGAGGCCCGGCGGCGGCCGGCGGTGCAGGACGCGGCCGACGGTGGCGCGCGGGGCCGCGACAGAGGCCAGGGCGAGCCGGGCTAGGAGGATGGCGAGCTCGGGAGGGGCGGCCGCCAGGGGGAGACGGGGCCGAGGGCGGAGCTGCGGCCGGAGGGGAGGCGAGCACGCGAGGCCGGGGGGTTGCACGGCGACGACGGACGCGGCCGTCGGATGCGGAGGGAGGCGGGGGTGGCTGGCGCGGGCACCGGCGGCGAGGTTGGTGGAGCGGGCGTCGTCGGAGGCGCCGGAGAGCGGGTGGAGCGGCGAGGGGGAAGCAGGCGGCGGCGGTGGACGAGCGGTGGGGGAGGAGGCTGAGAGGTAGCAGGGGGCGGCTGCTGCGGTGAGGCAGAGCGGCGGGGACGAGCTCGTCGGCGGGCGGGTGGAGGCGGACGGGGCGGAGGTGAAGGGGAGGGCAGCGCGCCGGGGAAGGTAGAGGTTGAGCGGGGGCGTCGCGTGCGGGGCGAGCGCGAGGAGGAAGACGGCCAGGGAGGGTGCGGGGCATGCGGCCAGGAAGGTGGAGCCGGTTGGGGGGTCAGGTGGTGTGAGGTTCTGGGCAGGGGCGGGGCGGGCGGTGCGTGTGCGTGGTGTGTGTGTGGCCCTGTGTGGGGGCAGGGTTGAGAGGGAGTGGGAGAGAGGCCAAGTGGCAAAAGGGGATTGGAGGGGATGAGGGGAGAGGTGACGTGGCGAGTGCTAATTGGAGGGAGTGAGGTGGAGGGGGTGTGTGGGTAGATAGGTTGGTAGCTGTAGGAATAAGGGGTGGACCGTTCTGTTTGTACGGGGGTGGTCGTTCGGGTCTATCCGGCCCGTTCGACTGCCCCACTAAAATAATATAATAATTTTATTTAATTTGCAGTAAGCTTTTGTAAATAGTTTTTAGACAACAAAATATACGGAAGCATCCGGGGTTTAATTTGAAATAGAAGGAGGGCTAGTTTCAGAAAACCATAGACTTTCGCAAATAGTTTTAGGCAAAATAATATGCATGATGATGCCGATGCTCAAATGCAATGTGGCATGATGACATGAGCATGCGGTCATGACGATGCAATGCACAAAAACAACGCGATTTTCTAGTAGTGGTTTTGCGGGATGCCACAATTCGACACCACTAACAATGGATCTCGCCCTCGAGATCCGCCTCATGGTACCGGAAGGAAGGTCGGCGGTCTGCATCTTCGCGCTTCGTGTAGATCCTCACGACACCACTAACAAGGGTTGTTGTCCGTGATCGTCGAGAGAACACTCCGGAACAAAAGGTCGAAGGTAGAGGTACCAACAAATAAAGCCACCTCTAGCTTCCGATGGAAAGGGGGAACCGATGCATTCTCATCCACTTCAATGTACACAAGCGAATAGAAGGGGTAGTCGGCATGGGGGCCAATCCATCACGCACCCAAACTATTACTCCGCACAATCAGTGGAAAAGCGTGCAACCATTCTCGGAATCAGACTGAAGATCTCGACAAGCGAGGTTCGGAACAAAGGAGTGATGCAGACTCTGCATCGGATCTGGCGTAGATGATGTCGTCGCGTCGGAAACACCGGAAGGCACAAACAAGGAACAAAGAATGATACCACAGCAGACGGATTCCTTAGGCAGCTTGAACACCGGATGGTAGAACACCGTTATCGAAGAAGGAAGCGAAACCCTGAAGGTACGACGGAAAACCCAACCACGAGAAATCCTGGACTCGAAGAAAGAGACGAGAGAGGATTCGAAACACGTAGGGGTAAGAGGAGAATAGCAGAGGGGTAAGGAGTAAAATCAGACCTAATCAGAACTATCCAACCGATTTTGCAAAAATAGTTTTGACACTCTACTTCGGCCGTTAGCTAGGTTATCCTACAGGCTGGACTTGTGGGGTATCGTAACTGCTGAGCTCTGATACCACTCTGTAACACCCTCAGAATCGGACCTATGCAAGTTTTAGCGAAACCCGCCAAACCCGCATAGAAACGATTCAAAGGTGCCCACCAGGCACTTTCGTGCGGGTGGAAAACGAAGTAATAACATTACACAACAGTCCTCGATGGGACCCACAGAACAGATATATATACAACAGCGACTCAATGAGTCAAGAATACAGATATAATATACAAAGATCCAAATCACCTTGAAAAGGATAGAGCGTCCGACTACGGACAAGATGCAAATGGGGCTAAGAGCCCTGAAGAATAACCAATGGCGTCCATAACCCTGCCCAGGCCAAGCCGGAAGGGTAACCCTGCTAACGGCGTCGATCTCAAAACCTTCTTAAACAAAAGGGGTGCCGACAAAGGGCAAAGGAAAAGGAGGAGCGTCAGTACTGAGGCCAGTACACGGCGAGGCTAGAATTCGGCGGTCCTCGCCTACTTAGGTATGGTGGGCTGAGCGGCAGCGGCAGCATGCACTGAACAACCTATAGAGACTCGATACAACTGGCGGCTATCAGAGAGGAGTAAGAAAGACCTATTCGGAACCAACCTGAAGCTAACACCAAACAAACACATCCTGGTGTTTCCCCCTCGATACCAAACGAGGAAGTCAACCGAGGAACTCACACAGTTGGCATTTTTATTTATTCAGTTATCGTTGCAGCAATTACTAGTCAGGTATAGATAGTCATCCTGATAAAATAAGCAGTGGGCACTTTTAGTTAACCATTCCGTTATAGTGGCAACACTTACTAGTCAGATACAATTAGCATGAGATAACCCAAAAACCCAGCAGTTGTTGGTACTTTTATTCAGCCATTCCGTTGTAGTTGCAATACTTACTAGTCAGATACAATGGTCGCAAGCGACAATCCAAACAAGCAGTTGTGGGCAGTATTATTTAGCCATTCCATTATAGTGGAGCTGATTACTAGTCATTATAAAGTCAAATTTATAGCAATAAACTTTGGTTATGCTTGTCTATGGTCGAGATACTGTGCTCCAAGTCGTCCATAACCGCGGACACGGCTTTCAGAAAGTTTTACCCGGCCGGGGTGCACCAATAGCAACACACACTCGATCAGCCTCGGAAAAACCAAATCAAAACCCAACGAGGCCTTCACGACAAAGCAATCACAGGATTCAGAAATATTTCAGGGGGCCACCCCTTAAAGTAGACCCGCAACGAAGCCGGCCGGCTCCGAGACGGACTTAAGGTTGTGGGGACGGCTGTGAACGACTGGGAACCCAAAAGTGTGGCTGGGCTTGTCGACACCGCGGAATCGTGCCACGATCCTAAACAGTACAGTGTGCTCCTCGCACAATCGTAAATAAAGCAGTAGCATGGCATAAGTACAGGATAGTAATAAAACCTCAAACTAGTTTGTGGCCCCAAGAAATAAGACTGAATCAAGCTCTGGCTCAGGGGGGTCCCATATACCTCCCGGATGTGGATAGCGCGATAAATCAAGGAACAGGTATCAAGTACTCGGGGTCCTACGGGACACAAGTGGGCGTTCGGAAACCAAATATTTTCTATCACCCACCGATGCCTCTGCTTACTTTAATTTTAGTTGTTAAACAGGAATTAAAGTGAGCGATAAGTAAAGCCATGATAAACTCCAACATCAAGCATGCGGCAATACATCAACAACTGTGGCACTTGACGACACGCAACAGCACTTGAGCAAGCGACTACGACGCGCAAGTCCAACTATCTACCAAACAACAGGTAATAGGATGTGTTCAAGGCAATATAAGGCTGCAAGGGGGTATCACGGGTACGAAACACTAGAGCATCGCAACACAGATAGCAATAGATCAACAGGAGGGAACAAATACTATAAAGGTAAGATAGGTAGAAAGGGGAAGATGCTCGCCTGAAAACATTGCCGAAGGTTCAACCGAAGATCGGGGCGAAGCTCACATCAACTCAACGGCCTTATCCGCGAAGAAGCAAAACACTAGAAGAAACACCGGGTGCAATATTTAATACTACGGCGAAAGATCGGCATGATGCATGTATGATGCATAGCATGGCAAGGTGCGATGCAATTAGGTCATGTTAAGCGGAACCGGGGGTCCCGACAATTTAATTATATTTGTTCATGTTGTTTAACTACCCCGCAAATTAAATGTGGTTTTAGCATGGCAAAAGATAGCACCGGTTCGCTACTCAAATTTAAATGAGGCCAATATGAGACTAGATTTGCCCGCATATGGGCCCCATATTTAATTATGCAGTGAATCGGCATAAGGCCCCCAACCCACATGATATGGATGCGAGATGAACAATTAATATGTAGCAAGTTGTATTATAAAATAGGGTTTCGGGAAGGGTTCACACATTAGGGTTCGGCAGATCTTGGTGTTCCGGGGTTCGGGGTCGGTCTCAGGGTCCAGGGTTCGACGGATTCGTTCTCGGACTCCGGGGCTTAGGGTCTTCGGATCGGGGAAGTAGATCTTTTCGCATCCGCGGAGAAGAGCTTGGTTCGGCGTCAGGGCGCCTCGGACTTGCCCTGGGCGGTGTCGAACTTGTCGGGCCCGCGCAGTTGATCTTGGTGTTTTCCGGATGATCTTGCCGACTCCATATGAAGACCTTGGCGCTCTAGATCGGTCTTCAGGGTCTCGGTGTCCGGGGTGAAGTACTCGGCGTCCTCGAGGGAGTACTTGTCGTATCCGTGGTCTTCGGGTCCGTGTCGGTGCACTCGGTGTTCCGGGTTGGCGATCATGGTGTTCGAGGGTTTTTCTCCGAGTCCATGGTGCGTCCGTGGGGTAGATCTTGGGGTACCGGCGCCATCGGGTTCCACCTCGCACACTGGTCGACGAAACACGTAGCGATGCAGATCTTGGCGACAAAAGGGCATCGGGGCTCTTGTGTCGAGACGGTCTTGTCGACAGACCCTCGGGCTCGTGCGGCTCCTCGTGGCGAACTTGGACGGCTTCGGTGTTTGTGCACTTGTTGGTGTCATGGCCACATGGAGACGGGGGTGTCGAGACTTGGTCCGCCAAACACCACAGATGGAGCCTCTAGACCTGCAGGTGGGGACATGCCGATGCGCAGCAAGGTTATCTCCTTGTCGGTTTTACGGACGAACACCATCCGGGCATGCAGGACGGAGGTGTCTTCCCACATCGCGCAGCCACAGATAGAGGCGAGGTAGAGGAGGTGAAGGTCGGCACGGCGTCCATGGTTGCCGGCGGGGAACTCCAGGGCGGAGCCGATGGTGGCCAGCTGCCAGGGTGGGCGGGGTCGAGCTAGACGACGAAGGAGAGGCCCGGCGGTGCAGGACGCGGCCGACGGTGGTGCGCGGGGCCGCGACAGAGGCCAGGGCGAGCCGGGCTAGAGGATGGCGAGCTCGGGAGGGGCGGCCGCCAGGGGGAGACGGGGCCGAGGGCGGAGCTGCGGCCGGAGGGGAGGCGAGCACGCGAGGCCGGGGGGTTGCACGGCGATGGCGGACGCGGCCGTCGGATGCGGAGGGAGGCGGGGGTGGCTGGCGCGGGCACCGGCGGCGAGGTTGGTGGAGCGGGCGTCGTCGGAGGCGCCGGAGAGCGGGTGGAGCGGCGAGGGGGAAGCAGGCGGCAGCGGTGGACGAGCGGTGGGGGAGGAGGCTGAGAGGTAGCAGGGGGCGGCTGCTGCGGTGAGGCAGAGCGGCGGGGAGGAGCTCGTCGGCGGGCGGGTGGAGGCGGACGGGGCGGAGGTGAATGGGAGGGCAGCGCGCCGGGGAAGGTAGAGGTTGAGCGGGGGCGTCGCGTGCGGGGCGAGCGCGAGGAGGAAGACGGCCAGGGAGGGTGCGGGGCATGCGGCCAGGAAGGTGGGGCCGGTTGGGGGGTCAGGTGGTGTGGGGTTCTGGGCAGGGGCGGGGCGTGCGGAGCGTGTGCGTGGTGTGTGTGTGGCCCTGTGTGGGGGCAGGGTTGAGAGGGAGTGGGAGAGAGGCCAAGTGGCAAAAGGGGATTGGAGGGGATGAGGGGAGAGGTGACGTGGCGAGTGCTGATTGGAGGGAGTGAGGTGGAGGGGGTGTGTGGGTAGATAGGTTGGTAGCTGTAGGAATAAGGGGTGGACCGTTCTGTTTGTACGGGGGTGGTCGTTCGGTTCTATCCGGCCCGTTCGACTGCCCCACTAAAATAATATAATAATTTTATTTAATTTGCAGTAAGCTTTTGTAAATAGTTTTTAGACAACAAAATATCCGGAAGCATCCGGGGTTTAATTTGAAATAGAAGGAGGGCTAGTTTCAGAAAACCATAGACTTTCGCAAATAGTTTTAGGCAAAATAATATGCATGATGATGCCGATGCTCAAATGCAATGTGTCATGATGACATGAGCATGCGGTCATGACGATGCAATGCACAAAAACAACGCGATTTTCTAGTAGTGGTTTTGCGGGATGCCACAATGATGGACGAACATGAGGCACAATAGGCTCCAAACCATGGAGCACTGGGTTTCCCGAAGAGAGGAAGAAATATCCTGATAGAAGCCGTAAGAGGAGAAAGTACAAGGCGGAAGTTGAAGGAGATATTCAGAAAGAGTGAATGCGTATAATTGAAGAACGAATAAAGCAACAACAAGATCAAATTAACGCACTTAGCCAGCAAGTTACTACCGGCCCATCTCAACAGCACATGGTGGTAGAACATGCATTCGATGCTACCGGCCTATCGAATAATTGAAAAAGCAGTGTGGCTTCCACCGAGGTCCCGGGTGATGACAATGACGATGACGATGGTGCACCGACGATGGCTCTTGTTGGCTACCCGGTGGATGATATCACACAGATGACACACTGCGAGCTACATGTCAAAGTTGTGAACATATCAATGAAGGTGGCAGTCGGCTATGCCTTACCAATTGGACCCACACCAACTTACCACTGTCGTTCGGTTCCATAGGGCTACGCTGTTGTCGGGGTGGATGAAATCATGCCCACCTTTGAAGCTTTGAAGCTTGACTACCCTGCAGGTGAAGGGTATGTGACTGAACTGGGAGAAGCAACAAACGTCACCATTCTATGGTCAAAGGAATGTATCGTGCTTCCAAATCACATGCCAAGGCCATCTTCGCCGCCGCCTCACCCGTCTCCAGCGAGGTTGTCGCCGCCACGGCAGCCGTCTTCGTCGCCTCACCCGGCTCCGTCGCCTCACCTATCTCCAGCGCAGCCATCGCCGTGGCAGCCATCGTCGGCGCCTCAGGATAAAAAGCGTAAGCGTACCAACGCTACTCTGCGTCGTGGTAAGCGATCGCCAAAACGTAAACAATATCCTCTTCCAAAAGTACCAAAGGTTCCTCCCAAGAGAGCTTATGACTGTACTAAAGAGGAGACTATGGCTATCGTTGATGCGGAAATGACAGTGTTTTTCGCTAAGCTGAGGCGGCCGAAAGAACCAGAGTTCCCCAGCACCAAAGAAGAAAAAGCCCGAGTGGTCAAAATGCTAAAGACTCTTCATCAACCCGAGCCAAAGCTTTTATCGGACTATGAGCGTTCTATTCTCAAGTCACATGCAGCACAACAAGCCTCGAAGAGCAGTACTGATGCAAGTGAGAAATCTGTTGCCCAGCTCGGAGAACAAGCCAAACAGTCTTACGCCCCTCTCAAGGTGATTTCCCATACCAATGTAGGGTCGAGCAAATATGCGACCAAAGAGCAGTATGATCCAGATATAGTTGCACAATACGAAGAAGTTACCGCTGCTCAAGGTATGAGTATTGCCCAGTACTTATCCCAGTTACAGTACTTCCCCGTGTGTGAAGTAGCATACAAATACCAGTACGGCAAACCTCTCGTCAAACCTGAGGAGGTAAATAATCTTCCAAAAAAATGCGAAGATTGCATAATTGGTACATACATGCCACAAAGGCCGGGGCTAACTGGATAATGCTGAGGGTTACAAAAAAGCATTATGGGAAAGAAATAGATGACATGATATCCATTGAATTTGATGAACTATTTCAATTATTCAATCAAGACGCCTTGGACAAATTGATCATCAGTGCCTATTGTCTGTAAGTATTAATTCTGTAATTAATTTAGTCTCTAGCTATGTCACCTCGTTTATTGCATGTATATAATCATACTATAATATGCAGAATGAAGATTCTCGAATGTAGCAGAGGACAAATCTATGACATAGGGTTCATTGACCCATATTGGGTTCATCAAGCTAATCACAAAACAAACCCCCAGGATACGGAGGATAATATCGTACATGCGTTAAGGTTTCAAAAAACCAAAAGGGAAATACTATTTCCTTACAACTTTGAGTGAGTGTTATTGTCTTGTATACACTTTCTATTTCGCTTACTCGATGTTAAGTATATAATTGATTAGTTATGCATGCGCAGCTTTCACTATATTCTGTTAATCATTCAACTTGACAAAGGGCGTGTACTAGTTATGGACTCGAAACACAAACCCCTTGAGTCGTGGAAGGACATACAGATGCTTCTCCAGCGGTAATTCTAATCATTACGACACTATATCGGCAACGTTCGTGAATTTTATGATATCAAGTAATTAATAACTTCTTTTATTCGTTTTCTTCGTCGGGCAGCGCTTGGAAACGGTTCACCAACAAGGCTAGGGTGTTTGGAAAGAGGAGCTTACATTTCAACCAATAGATGTAAGCACCACTAGCTATATCCGCGCATCTCTTTGATTCTAGATTTGATACCGTTATTATCATGCTTGATTATTTTTTTGATTGAACTATGTTCTCGTAAAGTGCCTGACGCAGGGACCAGGGAACAGTTTATGTGGATACTATGTTTGCGAGTTCATCCGTCAGACATGCTGTGAGAAGGGCAGAAATTTAGAGAAACTTCACGTATGTAAACAATATCTATAGTTTTTAATTATCATCAAATTGTGTTTAGTTTCATTCATTTAGGTTGACTCCTTTTTTAAATCAGATCGAACGTCTACGGGACGGTCTTCTGCCAAAGGATCGCGTACGAGCAACTCAGGAGGAATTGGCGGGATTCTTGGATGCAGAAGTCCTAAACCCAAAAGGATAATACTATTTGGGTGTGTATAAACAATAGGAATTGTACAAAGAGCTTATTTTGTATGTAGTGCATGAACTCGATCCGTGTATCGAATGTAATATGTTCGACACTTGGATCTATATTGTCATGATGATCTTGTGTAATATAATGGTTCCTTCATTAATGAGTGCAAAACACTAAATAAAAAATAAAACAACATAAATGAATTCTCTGCCGTGGCACAAAAAGTGGCCAAAATGCTGCCGCGGCAACAAAAGTTGCCAAAATGAATTCTCTGTCGCGGCAGAGAAATGTATCAAATCTCTGCCATGGCAGAGGGTTATTTGTCCCGGTTCGTGTTACGAACCGGGATGGTTGCTACTCCCCCCTCGCCCTCTGCCGCGGCCACGTGTACGCCCTTTTGTCCCGGTTGGTGGGGCAACCGGGACTAAAGGTTGGGGCTTTAGTCCCGATTGCCCCGTCCCGGTTGGGTAACCGGGACTAAATGCCCTTACCAACCAGGACACATGGGGCGGTTTCCACTAGTGAGTGATACCACAAGTAAAAAACTAAAAGATCATAGAGGCTAAGGTGACTGGTTATAGTCATAACATGGTGTGAGCATGTGCCAAGTCAACACAAACAAAGTATCAAAGGAGAATACCATAATATTAAGGTTTTGTATGCTAAAACAACGCATGACTCTTGCAAGGCACATTAAGCAATCTCAATTTTTTGGAACAAGTCATGAGCATAGCAATAATCACTAAGAATAAGGTCAAAGCAAAATCTAGCATGACATTATAAAGTCTAAGCCAGAGTCAAAACAAGCTCCCTTTTGTACCACTATAAGCATGAAACTTTCTAATCTTTTCCAACACCAATCGACTTATTTGAAACAACTCACAAAGATAATAATCAACAAAGATCAGTGATCTTGTCTTACAAATCCACAAAGAAGAACTAAAAAGTTCTAAGCTAAAAGCATAAGAAAACTAAGGCTAAACACAGTGCTAGCAAAAGAGAACACTCACAAAACAAAAAGAATGAAAAGTAGAGTATTGTAGGCAATGAAAATAGAGCGTGTCTCTCTCCAAAAGAAGTGTGCTGGGATCCAACCAACTTATTACAGCAAACCAAGAAAAATAAAACTAAAAACAAAAACAAAGACACCCCAAGAACAACATAATAGTGCATGAAACAATAAAAACAAAATGTCTAGAAAGAGACCTGAGATTTTTATTGATGAATAAGGGGATGCCTTGGGAATCCCCAAGATTTGACACTTGTACATCTTGAATATTTATTGGGGTGACATGGGGCGGCATCCCCAAGCTTGAGCTTATGTCCATTCTTCATCTCATCACCTCATTCTTCCTCTACACTTGAAAATTTCCTTCATACAAAACTTCACACAATCTTCATTAGCAACATTAGTGCATTCAAGATAATAAACCTTTGGTTTTGGTTTCAAAACAGCAAAACTTTCATTAAAAACACAAGCTACTGTAGCAATTACTTTAAAAAATCTCAAGTGATCAAGAAGAACTCAAAAATAAATCGATAAAGAGGCAAATGCAAATAATGGCAGAAATTTGTCAAAACAGACCAGCAGGTAAAAACCGATTTTTTCGAAGACCTTCTATTGATCAAATCGAAAAGTGATGAACTAACGAAAGTTAGATAACAACTTGGGGCATAATATCAGAAAATTACAGATCAA
This sequence comes from Avena sativa, assembly GCA_916181665.1. NCBI lineage: Eukaryota > Viridiplantae > Streptophyta > Magnoliopsida > Poales > Poaceae > Avena > Avena sativa. Next base: position 143,718,823 of record OV702283.1, on the reverse strand, counting down.
ACCAACATATAGTGTTTTTTCACGAATTGTTACAGTGAAGCACAAAAATCTGTTTCGGGGCAGCAACTTACCCAAATCTTACTTCTCTCTCATTAGAGGTTATTCTTGGCACAAAAACCACACAAAAAGGATAAGGAGAGGTTATTATAGAAGTAATAACTTTCAAGACTCAACAAAATAAAAAACCTAACAAAATTTGGGATATCTCCCAATAAGTACTTTTCTTAAACGCCTTTAAGTTAGGCTTGATAGTTTGAGAAGATGCTCACATAAGAAATATGAATTGAAGCAAAAGAGAGCATCAAGAAGCAAATTCAAATCACATTTAAGTTTAACCCACTTCCTATGAAAAATAATCTTATAAAGAAACAAGTCATGAAAGCACAAAGCAATAAGCATAGGAAAGCAAAACAAGTGCAACTTCAAAATTTTCAATATAAAGAGGGGAAAATTAATATTACTGAGATACATCAGACTATGTTTCCCTCTCTCATAATAAATTTCAGTAGAAACATGAATAAAATTAACAATATAACTATCACATAAAAAATTCTTATCATGAGCCACATGCATAAAATAATTATTACTCTCCACATAAGCATAGTCATTCTTATTAATTGTAGTGGGTGCAAATTCAACAAAATAGCTATCATTATTATTATTATCATCACCATAATCATCAAATATAGGAGGCATATTGTAATCATAATTAATTTTCTCCTCAATAGTAGGTGGACTAAAAAATATCATAATCATCATTGTAATCATCATATATTGGAGGTTTGGTATCATCATAAGCAATAGAATAGCTATCTTCCAAAGCTGGGGAACTTAAAAGATCATTTTCATAAAAACTAGCTTCCCCAAGCTTAGAATTTTCCATAGCATTATCAACAATGGTGTTCAAAAAATTCATACTAATAACATTGCTATTAGCATGCAAATAAAGTTCCATAGGTTTTTTAATTTTCTCTTCAAACACTTCATGTCCTACCTCAAGATAAACACTATAAAACTCTCTAAATTTTTTTTTTCCATTAAGCCTAGCTAGTGAAAACAATAAACAAAAAGATATAATTGTATAATCTAAAGGAAATAACTTCGAGCACTCACACACCAGCAACAGTACAGTAGCCAGAGGATGTGAGTACCTTTTACCTTACCTCCCCGGCAACGGCGCCAGAAAAGAGCTTGATGTCTACGCACGCTTCTATTCTTGTAGACAGTGTTGGGCCTCCAAGTGCAGAGGTTTGTAGAACAGCAGCAAGTTTCCCTTAAGTGGATCACCCAAGGTTTATCGAACTCAGGGAGGAAGTGGTCAAAGGTATCCCTCTCAAGCAACCCTACAATAAAGACACAAGAAGTATCTTTTGTCCCCAACACACCCAATACACTTGTCAGGTGTATAGGTGCACTAGTTCGGCGAACATATAGTAAAATGCAAGTGATATGATGATTATAAAACAACGGTGCCAGAAAAGACTTTGATGGCGTGTTGTTGACGTGGCAGAAAAGAGCTTGATGGGAGGAAGAAACTAAAGGCAATCTGAAACAAAGATGGAAACAAGCAAACATGTAACAGATCTAGTTGTAAACGGTGTTTCAATGCTTAGAAACAAGGCCTAGGGATCATACTTTCACTAGTGAACACTCTCATATAAATATCTTCTCTTCATGATACTACTCTGAACTACTCTCTGGTTGGATAACTCTAATCCACGGTAGGGCTACAAAAGCACTCCTTAAAGTCTGCAATCCCCATCTAGATAACCCCACATTGTCACCTTGAGCGCTAGATGGTTCCAACAAACACCACAATTTCATAGAGACAACCAACTCAAAATATACTAGTGATAAGTATTTATATAATCTATAGCCCAAGTGCCACACGATGTGCACGTTGCCACTTTCACACACGTGGGGATGGCCGGAGATTGACTAAAGCACTTGAGTAGCAAAGCAGATCTACTTGATTACAAAGCTCATGATCACAATAAGATCACGCATAGAGATAGATGAACACATAGATACCGGTAGAGCCCTTAGCCTCGAGAGAGAACTACTCCATCCTCATCATGGTAGTCAGCAACGGCGATGGAGATGGTGGTGGAGATCGATGGAGATAGCTCCGGGGGCACTTCCCCGTCCTGGCAGGGTGCCGGAACAGAGACTTCTGTCCCCCGAATCTCCCCTTCGGTGGTGGCGGTGCTATGGAACTTTTCATGGCTTTCTCCCAGAAAATTTTAGGGTTTCTGGTTTAGGAAGATTTTATAGGAGAAAGGGGGACGTCGGTGTCCGCCAGGGGTGGCCCACACCTGGTGGTGGTGTGGCCAGGGTGGGCCCGCGCCACCCTAGGGTGTTCCCACCCTGGTTTCCCCCTTCGTCTCTGCCTCGTGTTTCCGTATTGCTCCAGGAAAAATAGGCAGATTGGCTTTTGTCCCGTCCAATTTCGAGAATATTCATTTTTTAGCTTTTCTGAAACCAAAAATAGCAGAAAACAGGCAACTAGCACTGCAGAATCTTGTCAATAGGTTAGTTCCAGAAAATGTATAAAAATACCTCAAGGTGTAGACAAAACATAAGACAAATGATACAAAACAAGAATGGAGCATCAAAAATTATAGATACGTTTATGATGTATCAATCACCATGCCAGCTTCCGGAGTGATGCGTGAGTAGTTCACCCTTGGACTATGGGTCCATACAGTAGCTAGGTGGTTGTTTCTCCTCCTTTGTGTTATCATGTTTAGATCTTGTGAGCTCCGTTCATGATCAATATCATCTATTTGTAATCATACATGTTGTGTTTGCAGGGATAGGATGGATATTGAGATACTATGTCAAATTGATTATTTATTCTATCATGTCTATGTTATTTGTGATATTGCATGCTCTCCGTTACTAGTGGCTATCTTGGCCAAGTAGATGCTTGTAACTCCAAGAGGGAGTATTTATGCTCGATAGTTGGTTCATGCCTCTAGTAATCTGGGGAAGTGACATAAATCTCTAAGGTTGTATATGTGCTGTTGCTACTAGGGAGAAAACAATAATCCTTTGTCCATGGGGCAATTGTATTGTTTACTTTACACACTTTGCTTAATGCAATTATCCGTTGCTTGCAACTTAATACTGGGGGGGTTTGGATGATAACCTGAAGGTGGATTATTAGTCATAGATGCAGTTGGATTATGGTCTATGTATTATGTTGTAATGCCCAATAAAATCTCGTAGGAGTCAAGATGTCTAGTATATGCATTGTTATGCTTTCTCAATCTGTCAATTGCCCCGCTGTAATTTGTTCACCCAACATGCTATCTATCTTATGGAGAACACCTCTAGTGAACTGTGGACCCCGGTCCATTCTTTATCATTAATATACCATCCACTGTTTACCATTATTGTTACTTTCTACAAGCAACTATTATCTTCCACACTATACATTTAATCCTTTGTTTTCAGCAAACCGGTGAGATTGACAACCTCACTGTAAGTTGGGGAAAAGTATTGTGGATTGTGTTGTGCAGGTTCCAAGTTGCTAGCAATACCTTGGAGTTGTTTCCTTACTCCTACTGGTTCGATAACCTTGGTTTCATAACTGAAGGAAAACTTACTACTGTGCTCATCATACCTTCCTCTTGGGGTTCCCAACGAGCTCTATATATCTGAGCCATCAGTGGGGAGAATGGCTTCGGGCTTTGCCGGGCAGGATCAAGAGGACCAATACGTCTCAATGTCCATTGTCATCTTCCAATAGTTTCAACAGCAGGTCGAGGAACAGAACATACTCACATAAAGAGAAGGTGTTGGTGCGGGACCTTCCCCCTAGAAGAAGCTTGTTTAAGAGCTATGCTGAATCTGGTTCATATCACACCAGTGAGGTTGATCCTTGCAGGGTAGACCGTGGTGTCACCAGCTGTGACAAGTAGTATCTGGATCCCCAAGATCGTGAGCAACCCCGTGAGTGGCACCAAGAGCATCAAGAACGGGGTCATCACCAGGACCAGTGTGAGATCTAGGCACATGGCTTCATAGGATTGATAGGATACTCATACCAACAAGTTGCAACTTATTTTTTGGGATCTCATCCAAAAAGAACTCTAAGGTTAAGCGTGCTTGGCCTAGAGCAATCCAAGGATGGGTGACTGGCCGGGAAGTGGGTACCGGGTGCGCGCGAGTGAGGACAAAGTATGCGAAAAGACTAGTGTTGGTCTATGGGGACAGTCTAGAGATCCTATTGAGTTGTTAGGATTGGCACCCCCGGGGACAAAAATACTAGTGTTGGTCTATGGGGACAGTCTAGAGATCCTATTGAGTTGTTAGGATTGGCACCCCCGGGGCCAAGAGGGACATGGTGTTACAAGTGGTACCAGAGCTAGTGCTCGCGGTTACACGGGTGTGCGGGTCAGTGGCAGGACATGTGGATCATGACGCATGTGGCCCAGAGTGGACATGGAATGGCACATGTGTCGGCACTAGATGAACATACGTGTGCCAATAAGGGACGTTCCTATGGTGTGCTTGATCGATGAGGGCATCGATCTTCTAAAGGGTGGGTATATGTGAGATCTAGGCACATGGCTTAGTAGGATTGATATGATCCTCATACCAACAAGTTACAACTTATTTTACGGAAGTTCATCCAAAAAGAACTCTGAGGTTAAGCGTCCTTGGCCTAGAGCAATTTGAGGATGGGTGATCAACCAGGAAGTGGGTACTAGGTGCACACGAGTAAGGACAAAGTGCGCAGAAAAGACTAGTGTTGGTCTATGGGGGCAGTCTAGAGATCTTATTGAGTTGTCAGGAGTGGCACCCCCGGGGCCAAGAGGAAATGGGGTGTTACAACCAGCAACATGAGCTAGACCGTGAGCAGTACGGAGATAAAGAAAAGGGGAAGAGTGTGGCTGAAGCACTGGCTAAGAAGCCTAGGACCTATGTCGATCGTTGAAAGAATGATCAGGGGGCAGACATGAGGGGGAGGTGGATGGTCACCAAGCCCTTTGAGAAACAAAAGGTGGATGAGCGAGGAAGATGTGGGTGCCCGTAGGGGAGCATGATCACAGAGATAGAGATGACCAAAGAGCTACAGGGAATAAAAAATTGTGGCCTTAGTGTTTGATAAGATTCATGAACCAAATGGCAAAGAGGTGAGTCCCGTCCAGCGGGACCGCCGAGCCCAATGAATATCCTATCCCTAAACTATCGTGATTGGGGTTACATGCGGCAGTGGGGGAGCTGAGGAAGCTAGTTAGGTCCTACAACCCATAGGAGGTGTTTCTTTGTGAGACGAATATGAAGGCGAAGGCGGTGGAAATAACTTGCTGGAACCTGGGCTATATAAATGGGGTGGCTATTGACTGCAGGGGAAAAACTAGAGGATTGGCGTTATGGTGGAGTGATGGTGTTGATGTTTCTGTTCGGCCATGGTGCCAATTCTATATTGATGCAAAAGTGAAGTGGGGAGACAATGAGTGGAGGTTCACAGGAATCTGTGGAGAACACAGAGCGGAGCTAAGATAGAAGACCTCATACGTCATCTGATACCTCCGAGGCCAGGACAACCTGCCATGGCTCTGTGCTGGAGACTACAATGAAATCCTACGCACCATTGAGCAACTTGGGGGCGTCTGATATGTTGCACTAATGGAGAGATTCCGCAATTGCCTTTCCTACTAGCAACGACAATGTTTAGGCACGCCTGGACAGAGCCACATGTAACCAATTCGCCTCCCTCTTCCTGGGTACAACGGTGCAACATATTATTACGGAAGAATTTGACCACTTGTCCCTGCTTATCTCTGTGGCGAAGGAGTTCTCATCCGCCAAAAAATCAAACCCACGGGGTTCCGTTTTGAGGAGATGTGGTTGCGACGCAATGACTTTCAGTCTATGCTAGAGCAAGCCTAGGAGAGCAAAGATAGGTGAAAGAACATGTGGGTCCCCATGTGTGGTTTTGGTAATTAATGACAATATTTATGGACTAATGTGTGTATTAAGTTGTACTTGTAGGAATTGTCCATTGGCATCGCTTGGAGCATGTGTTGGCTTCAAGGTCGATGAAATGAGAAGAAGATGTGTTGTGCAAGCTCAAAATGCGTCGTCTATAGAAGATATCATGTTTTATGCTTGCCATCCTCGGTGATCATGGATCGATGATAAGGAATCAAGAAAGGCGGTCCATCTTGAGAAGGTCAAGTTCATTAACATCGAGCTCAAGTCGATTGCTCAAGGAAAAAGTATAATCTTTATAGGTTTTCCCTTTTGCCGGTCTCATGTTGTGTGTGGGAGACCGGGTTTAGGATAGATAACCGTACTATCAAGAGGGGCTCTCGAATGAGTAACTCGGTCACATCGTTCGGAGAGATCTCAAACCTTTGCATACTTGCATCATCGTATTTTGTTGTTATTTGGTCTTATTCATGTGAGGATATAGAGCTTGTGGTAATCTCCATAACAAGCTCTTGTTCATCAAAATCGGATCTTCCGTTTATATCTTGTTGCCATTTTGATCTTGGCGGTTTTCCGGTGTCTCACCTACTAAGGTATCTCATATTATATTACTTGATACATTCTCACTTGGTGATAACCAATATTTCCACTTCTTATTAGGATGCTCTTGTCGTCCTCTTTCCAACGCAATTGGAATCAGGTCAATCGGAGTCTCCTAGCCAAAGTTATGATTATTTGAAGGTTGCTTTATTTAAACTAAAAAAGAAAAAGGAGAATATCTTGTCTGGGCCAAGCGGTACTACCGCAGCCCAGTACCGCTCGTGCCTGGCTGCGCGCAGCCCATCCCTGTGTTGCCCGGCACCTGGGTTCGGTTGTACCGGACCGGCACAGTAGTACCGCCCGGGTGGTCCGGTACTACCGACCGACCCATCCTGGCTTGCCCAGGCAGCTCGCGTCCTCTGTCCCGCTCACCGGCCTGCTCTGCACCTGCTTGGCCCGCTTGGCCCTGCGAGCCACTGCAGCTCCCGCTCGCCTGGCTCGCGCGCGCCGCCATCGCCAGTCCCCACGCGCTCCCACTCTCGCCTTGTTGCGTGCGCCCCGCGTTGACCCGCCAGCTCCCGCGCACACGCGCTGGCACCTGGCTCGCTCCGCTGCTGGGCCCTGCACTGTTGCACGCCTGCTGCCGCTGGACCCTTGCGGCCGCCCTACTCCCTGGCCAGGATCGCTCGCCTGCCTCTCGTGCTGCTGCCGCTTTTCTCGCGTGCTTGCGCGCGCACTGTTGCTGCTTCCTGGGTAGTACCGGTACTACCGACCTGTTCTGAAAAACGTCCCAACGGGCAGATTTAGTCCAGCCTTATATATTGCTTTGCCTGTTTTGCGTTTTGACTATTTCTTCCTCCTCTATTAGTCTAAGCTTTGTCCATACTTGCTCTCATCCTCTAGCTTGATTAATCTCTTCCTCTCCGATGGTTCTTGCCCATATTTGAGTGGAAGAGAGAGGAGATCTAGACCCACGTTTTGACCCAACCGATTCATCTCTTTGTGAGTGTATCTTTGGGGATCTAGACTTTGGGGGATTTTGTGTTCCCTTTGTGTTCTTCCTCTCTTGTTCCACCAATAGCTTTAGTAGCTTTGTTGGAACTTGAGAGTGAGGGATTGGAACACCTTTGTGATGTTCTTGCCATTTGCATTTGGTGCATCGGTTTGAGTTCTCACCGGAGGATTTGGTGAGTGAAAGTTGAGAAGATTTATACTCTTGGGTTCTTGGACCCTAGACGGTTTATTGTGTTGTAGGTTGAGGCCTTGGTGGCGTTTGTTTGGAGCCTCCAATTAAGTTGTGGAGAAGTGCCCCAACCTTGTGGTGTTTGTTGGGAGCCTCCAATTAAGTTGTGGAGAAGTACCCCAACCTTGTGAGAGGTTCCGGTTTCCACCAAAAAGTGCACCGACAGTGGAAGCATGGATCGATCCCGTTGGGGTGAGATTCACCGGAGAATAAGGGAGGCCTTTTGTGGCGTAGGTGGTTAGATACCACCCCCTCTCCAAACGAGACGTACTCCATGTTGGGAGGAACTCGGTAAAATATCGTTGTCCCTGCGTGCCTCGATTATCTCTATACCCGAGCTCTTATGCACTTTACTTTGTGATAGCCTTCGTGCTTGAAGTATATATCTTGCTATCACATAGTTGTTTGTCTTGCTTAGCATAAGTTGTTGGTGCACATAGGTGAACCCTAGATTGTTCTAGGTTTTGTGCTTAACAAAGTAAACGTTAGTTTTATTCGCTCTTGTTGAGCCACTCTAGGAAAAGTTTTAATCGCCTATTAACCCCCCTCTAGGCAACATATATATCCTTTCAACATGGGCGAGAGGGGTCTGGGTGCTCTGTGGAGCAGACTCAAACGTGTTTAAGGAAATATGCAATCTTGGAGAAGAGAAGTTTTTGGCTCGGTTCGTGGACAAATTAAAAGACTACGTGGGAAACTGGAGGCTGCTAAGAGGGTTGCGACGCTGTCTAGTAACTCACAGGAGGTCCGAGAGATCGAGAAGGAGTTGCATGAGCTGTATGAGAGGGAGGAGATCATGGACAAGCAACGCTCTCGCATTGATTTGATGAAAGAGGGCGATAGGAACACGCGATACATCCAAAATCATGCATCTCACCGGAGACACAAGAACACTATCCAAGCCCTTCGCCAAGCTGATGGTTCCCGATGCACTAATGATGAAGGAATGCGAGCACTGGCTCAGCAGTTCTACGCCACACTTTATGCATCGGAGGGGGCCAGTGACATGGATGTTATCATGCAGCATGTTGAGGCACTGGTTACTAATCAGATGAATAGCAAGCTGATGGCTCCATTTTCTGATGTGGATATTGAAAAGGCCCTTTTTCAAATGGGCCCAACAAAAGCACCTGGGCCGGATGGGCTCCCGGCGTTGTTCTATCAATGACATTGGCCCTTTCTAAAAGAGGAAGTGTGTTGGCCTGTTAGAGATTTCCTTAATGGCGCTGATATTCCAGAGGAATTCAATGACACTGTTATCATTCTAATCCCGAAGGTTAATTCTTCGGAGCTCCTTGCTCAATTTCAGCCTATCAGCTTATGTAATGTCCTTCATAATATTGCGTCAAAGGTTTTGACGAATACTCTGAAGCTTACCCTTCCTATTCTGATCTTGGAGGAGTAGAGTGCTTTTGTGCCGGGAAGGTTGATCACATATAATGTTTTCATTGCCTATGAATGTGTCCACTCTATTCGTACTAGGAAGAGGAAGAAAACCTTGTGTGCAGTCAAGCTGGATATGATGAAAGCGTATTACCAGGTCGAATGGATCTTCCTAGAGCAAATGCTAAACAAAATGGGTTTTCCCAACTATGGATTAAGATGGTAATGATATGTGTGAGCATGGTTAGATTCTCAGTAAGTCTGAATGGGAGGGGGTCTATGATTGCTTTTTTTGCATCCCGGGGAATGAGACAAGGCGACCAACTCTCCCCATATCTCATTCTTTTTGTGTGGAAGGGTTCTCTACATTGCTGAAAAAAGCTCGAGAAGATAATTTGCTGAAGGGCGTTAATTTTGGATCGGATGAGCCTCATATAACCCATCTTCTTTTTGCGGACGACGGCATATTATTTTTGGAAGCCTCTGTGGAGAGAATTCATGCATTGAAGGAAGTCCTCCTTGATTATGAATCTACATCAGGTCAAAAGGTAAATCTCCAAAAGTCAAGTATGTCCTTTGGAGATGGTTGTGGCTCGGATCATAAGGAGGTTTTGAAGCAGTCGCTTGGTGTCGTGGAAGAAGCCCTTTCCGAGCGTTATTTGGGGTTGCCAACTATGGTTGGGAGGTCGAAGGATGGTTCCTTTCAATATGTTACTGAAAGATCGGGAGCTAAGGTGGGAGGATGGAAAGGACAAGGCATTTTAATTAAAGGTAAAGAAATTCTAATCAAGTCGGTACTGTAGGCTACTTCTACATACCCCATGAGTTGCTTCAAGTTTAACAAGAAACAATGTAAGAAGTTGCGCACAATTTCTTCAAACTTTTGGTGGGGTGTTGTGGATGGGTCTCCCAAGGTTCACTGGATCTCTTAGGAGAAGATGTGCCAACCAAAACATGATGGCGGTATGGGTTTCCGAGATTTCAAGGCGTTCAATGCGTCTTTGCTGGCCAAGCAAGCATGGAGGATCTTGACGGTTCCATCGTTTCTATGTGCTCGTGTCCTCAAGGCTCGCTATTTCAAGAACTCGGATATTTTGCATGCTGGCTGCCCGGGACGGGGCTCATTCTCATGGCGGAGTATTCTGCACGGGCGCGACTTACTGAAGTTGGGTCTGATTTGGAGGGTGGGCGACGGGTCCCAGGTGGATTTCTGGAAGACTCATGGATACATAGGGATGGATGCCAGAGGTCGCTGATTCGTAAGGAAGATGCCCCATCTTGTACAAGCCATAGAGTTAGAGATTTTCTTGGCGAGGATGGGAAAAGATGGAATGGGGCAAAGCTTGATCAGTAATTTCTTGAGTTTGATGCTCACAATGTGAAAATGATTTTAGTTAGAGGTCCGGAAACTACTGATCATTTTGCGTCGAATTATACAAAGAACGGAGTGTTCTCGGTGCGCTTAGCTTACCACCTGAAAATGAAACAGAAAAATCTTGCAGAGGGTGGGGTCGGGTCATCTACCTAGGTCAAGGCGCACCAAGGATGGCTTGCTCTTTGGAATGCTAACATTCATGGGAAGATCAAGGTGCACGTGTGGAGGCTAATGAAGAATGGTTTGGTGTTGGGTGCAGAGTTGCAACACCGAAAAATCAAGGGCGGGGTTACATGTGTGGCGTGTGGTCAAGAAGAGACAACTCTTCATAGATTTTGGCACTATCCCCACTCAAAACAAATCTGGAATCACATTAAGGATCATGCTGATGCGGTTGTTGCTGGCCCCCTCTGACGTGCACAACCCACTACGGCACATAGGCTCTTTGTCGTGTGGGCAAAAGACACGGCAAAGACCTTTCGGAACACGGCAAAGGCTTTGCCGTGTGTATACATACGGCAAATGCCACACGGCAACGTTTGCCACGGCAAAGGCCCTTTGTCGTGTGTTTTCTAAATAAGACACGGCAAAGGCTTTGATGTGTGTCTCATGCGTAGACACGACAAAGTAAAGTAAGATAACAGTTCCCGTGAAGATGACGGTGTCTATTCTTTGCCGTGTGTCTTCTTGAAAAGTACACGGCAAAGAAGTTGTCTTTGCCGTGTGTCTCCTCGAAAAGTACATGGCAAAGAAGCTGTCTTTGCCGTGTGTCTTGTGGAAAAAGTACACGGCAAAAAAACTGTCTTTTTAAAAAAAATAAAAAAAAATTGTTTCAAACTTTTTTTGAATATTATTTACTTGATAATCTCATATAGAATATTTTAACCCTTTGTATGTTAAATATTAGGTCAAATTGCACTCATAATCAAACTTCCACTGTGGTCACCCATCCTAACACTACTCTAGCTCTAGCACGCTTAACTTCTTCGTTCCTTCCGAATGAGCTTCCGAGAAAGAAATCATACCTTGTTGCTAATACTTTCATATCAATCCTATTAACTCTTGGGCCATGATGTCACACATCTCAGTTTTAGATTCCAAACAATTATTTAAGTAAACAATAATGAAAAGTAATAATAATCTTGAATCCAAATAAAAAATAAAATGATTTTATTTTATTTCCTTTTTCTATTTAATATGGAATAATTCATATATTTAAATCCGTAAATCGGAATTCAACTAATAAAATGTCTAAATCGATCAGAAAAATGTGAGGAATCCAAATATGACATCCATATAATCTTGTGAAAATGGGGTGTTATCATTTTGAATTATCCATTTGGTGGTTGCTTCATAAAACCCCCCATTTTTTGTGCCCGGAAAATAGAAAATGCCTTTTTGGTGCGAGAAAAAGGAAAACTTCCTCCAGCAACATTATTTGCCATTCCATGATGCACATGCATGCATGATATGGGCACATTATCACAAACTATGCGTTGATTCTAGCCATAACATTGGTCATTTGACCCGAAAGCCAGGAAACCTCGAATGAGATAGGTCATTTTGTGAAGGGTTTTTTGAGACATATTCAATATAACAAGTTTGATATTTTTCCTTGCAACCATGTCACATAATATCACACCACGCAAAGGTTTCGCATTGTTTCGATCGTTTTTGAATTTTTTATGACTCTTTTAAACTATAGACAAACTTTGTCGAACGACGGGTATGAAGATTCCTAGCTCGGAGCTGAGCCTCTCTAAACTTTCATTGGATCTATGATGAAATAGCATATTGTGAACCTAAAAATGATTTTTGTGAAAAATCATGCCCATCAGATCATGTACATGTAGTTCATATCTGACCCACTTCCTACCGTTTTGGCAGGAATTTGTCTTTTTCACCTGGAGTGGATAGAAATGTTTGAGATACCCCCGTTGGGACACTGTCCATTTAAGGTGGTCTAGTATTTTTGAAAAATATGGTGGTAGCATTTTAAATTAGCCATTTGGTGGTTGCTTCATAAAATCTCTCGTTTTTTTACTCAGAAAATGGAAAATGGATTTTTGGTGCGACGAAAAGAAAAACTTCCTCCTGCAACATTGTTCACCATTCCATGAAGCAGATTCATGCACAATATGAGCAGATTATCACAAACTATTTCTTGATTCTAGCCATAACATTGGTCATTTGACCCGAAAGCCAGGAAACCTCGAATGAGATAGGTCATTTTGTGAAGTTTTTTTGAGACATATTCAATATAACAAGTTTGATATTTTTCCTTGCAACCATGTCACATAATATGACACCACGTGAAGGTTTCGCATTGTTTCGATAGTTTTTGAATTTTTATGACTATTTTAAACTATCGACAAACTTTGTCGAACGACGGGTATGAAGATTCTTAGCTCGGAGCTGAGCCTCTCTAAACTTTCACTGGATCTCTGATGAAATAGCATATTGTGAATCTAAAAATGATTTTTGTAAAAAATCATGCCCATCCGATCATGTACATGTAGTTCATATCTGACCCACTTCCTATCGATTCGGCAGGAATTTGTCTTTTTCACCTAGAGTGGACGGAAAGGTTTGAGATCCCCCCGTTGCGACATTGTACATTTAAGGTGGTCTAGTATTTTTTAAAAATGGGGTGGTAGAATTTTGAATTATCCATTTGGTGGTTGCTTCATAAAATTCCCCGTTTTTTACGCTCGTAAAATGGAAAATGGCTTTTTGGTGCGACGAAAAGGAAAACTTCCTCCTGCAACATTATTCGCCATTCCATAATGCACATGCATGCACAATATGGCAGATTATCACAAACTATGCCTTGATTCTAGCCATAACATTGGTCATTTGACCCGAAAGCCAGGAAACCTCGCATGAGATAGGTCATTTTGTGAAGGGTTTTTTGAGACATATTCAATATAACAAGTTTGATATTTTTCCTTGCAACCATGTCACATAATATGACACCACGCTAAGGTTTAGCATTGTTTCGATCGTTTTTGAATTTTTTATGACTCTTTTAAACTATCGACAAACTTTGTCGAACGACGGGTATGAAGATTCTTAGCTCGGAGCTGAGCCTCTCTAAACTTTCACTGGATCTCTGATAAAATAGCATATTGTGAATCTAAAAATGATTTTTGTAAAAAATCATGCCCATCCGATCATATACCTATAGTTCATATCTGACCCACTTCCTGCCGATTCAGCAAGAATTTGTCTTTTTCACCTGGAGTGGACGGAAAGGTTTGAGATCCCCCCGTTGGGACATTGTACATTTATGGTGGTCTAGTATTTTTGAAAAATATGGTGGTAGAATTTTGAATCAGCCATTTGGTAGATGCTTCATAAAATTTCCCGTTTTTTACGCTCGTAAAATGGAAAATGGATTTTTGGTGCGACGAAAAGGAAAACTTCCTCCTACAACATTATTCGCCATTCCATAATGCACATGCATGCACAATATGGGCAGATTATCACAAACTATGCCTTGATTCTAGCCATAACATTGGTTATTTGACCCGAAAGCCAGGAAACCTCGAATGAGATAGGTCATTTTGTGAAGGGTTTTTTCAGACTTAATCAATATACGAAGTTTGATATTTTTCCTACCAACTATGTCACATAATATGACACCACGCGAAGGTTTCGCATTGTTTCGATCGTTTTTGAATGTTTTATGCATGTTTTAAACTATGGTCAAAACGGCGAGCATGAAGATTCTTATTCAATATAAGTATCTAATTTTTTAGTGTATATAGATAGATCTTATTTTTCTGCAAATTTTGATATATTATTTGTATTTTTCTAAATTAGAATGATTTTTTTATGATTTTTCTAAGAGTAATGTGATAAAAGGCAAAAAAGGAAGAAAAAAGGACTTGGCCTTTGCCGTGTATACTGCAGAATACACACGGCAAAGGACCGACGAGGGCACACGGCAAAGAGACCACCGTCTGCGGCCGTTAGCTCCTCCCGTTAAATGGACTTGTGGGGTCACGGGTTCCACCTTGTTGCCGTGACAACACCTATGCCGTGTGCCGTTGTCGACTTTGCCGAGTGTATTTTCTTTGCCGTGTTCCTTTATGGGCCTTTGTCGTGTATATTTCTTTGTCGTGTTCTTTTTCAAAAATTTGCCGTGTTCACGTACTTTGCCGTACTCTGAGTTACACACGGCAAAGACTGTCTTTGCCGTGTTCCGGTGCGTTTGGCACACGGCAAAGACGTGTCTACACGGAAGCGACATTTTTTCCCGTAGTGACCAAAGGGATCTGCTCAACTGTCTTTTGGAGTGGTTCAGCTTGGCCCAGGACTAGGTGGTTGAGATCACCATGATGACCTTGTACCAAGCTTGGCTCGCTAGAAATGAGGCGAGGGAGTCCCCTGTGTCCATTGCCAAACACTCTATTCATCTTCAGGAAGAGTGGAAAAATATTCAGATGCCCAAGCCTAGAAAACCTCCCCCACCGGTGGCTCATTGGGACAGGCTATTGAGGGGTGGATGAAGATTAATGCTGATGGTGCAATTCTTTGCGACTCGGATAAAGGAGGCAGAGGTGTGGTTGTTTGCGACCATGCTGGTCGTTTCATTCCAGGGGCGAGCCATTTTTCCCCTCACTTCTTGATGCCGAGGATGCTGAACTCAAAGCCTACAAGTGAGCCATGGCATTAGCCAAAGAGCTGAACCTGCGCAAGGTCATTCTGAAGACAGATAGCGCGACTGTGGTGGCCAAGCTGAACAATGGTGATAATAAGGACATGTCCAAGCATGTCATGCTGGTTTACGATATCAAGAAGGATCTTCGGGACCTTGATGGTTTTTCGGTTAAATGGGCACGCCGTACAGCCAATCGAGTTTCTCAAAAGGTAGTAGTTCAGAAATTTGTAAGACATGGTTATCAGTTTATCCGGATTGTATTGGGAACCTATTGGATCAGGACATAGTTGATGCCTAATAAATGACCGCAACCCCCCCCCCCCCCACCCTCGGATGAGAGGACGGTTAGAGCCAATAATTTGAGATTGACCGATATGAGTAATTTGCAGACCTGTATCATTGGTGAACTGCATAGAGTCCTTTCCCATTGTAGCATTCTGAAAGTTGAGACGGTCGAGTTTGCCTGTCAGATGATCTGTCGCACCGAAGTCAAAGTACCAGTTGTCTTCGTTGGAGTTGTTGGAGTGAGCAGCATTGGCGTTGCGATGATGGGGCTCGTCGGCTGGTAGGAGTGGTTGAAGCGGTTGCAGCGGTGCAGGGCGTCGTGGCCGAACTTGCCACACACCTGGCAAGTGACACCAGATTTGTCGCTCCCGTTAGGTCCGCCATTGTTGTATTTTCCACGTCCAAGGCCGCCACCGTTGCGGCCGCCATGATCCATGTGTCCTCCATTGTGGCCACAACTATGGCCACCGTGGTGACCACCGCCATGGCTGCTATTGCGCTGGCGAATGTCGGTGGTATTGCTGGAAGGATGGATCTCACCAACAGCTGCATGTTGCTCAAGACGAAGTCAGCACTCAGGAAATAAGAGTAAAAGTAATTGAGGGTGACCATATCGTCGCATGAGGTGATGGAGGCGACAAGAGGCTCGAGTCTGGACCCAACCAGGCGAGGTTTGCTGAGGGGCTTCCCTACCGAGGCCATGGCTTCGGCGAGGCTCTTCATCCGATTGAAGTAATCGGTGGTGGACATGTCCTTCTTCTTGAGGTTGGAGAGCTGGTAGCACAGCTGCATGACCCTGCCTCGGTTTTTGCGAGCCAAACATGGCGTGAAGGGCCTCCCACACGCCGGGTGACGTGGTGATCTGCGTCAGCTGCCCAACAATGTCCTGAGACATGGAGCCGAGGAGGGAAATGAGCACCAGCTGATCTTGCTGGTACCACCGAAGAAACTACGAGTTGGTTGCCTGCTTGGCATTGGCGTCGGTGCCCTCGGTGATGGTGGGCAGTGGTGCGACGATGGTGCGGTCGACGTAGCCATACAGATGAGATGCACGGAGAGTAGGTGCAGCTTGAGTCTTTCATAGGAGGAAGTTGTCGCGGGTCAGACGGATGGTGATGAGGTTGGAGAAGGAGGAGATGGACATGGTGGAGCTTGACCCAGCAACGGTGGCCATGGCGGCGAAGGAATGTGGAGATGGGATCTGGCTCTGATACAAAGTGAATGTCTCCGTTTGTCGTGGTGAATACCCACCGGCCATCTCATGTACATATATAGTCCCGAAGGGATCTGATAAGTACAAAGGTTGTTACAATGTTATAATGTCCTACACGGCAGATATAAACCTACAACCAAATCTAAACTAACTAGTTACACGTATCTAGCTGTTAGTTCACAAGGTGAATGAAAATCTATACACTAATGTCACGATTGGTAGCCTGCAGTCCCGTTAGCAAAAAATCGGGCCGATTGCTTGCCTGTCCGCCTTTATTTTATGGCTCGTACGAACCTCAAATCACCCCTCGTGGGAAGGCCCTTAGGGCATGTACAATGCTAGAGAAGACGGGTCTTTTCTTAGCCCTTCACGTAATCTAGAGAAGCTAGTAAAAATAAGTTGTACAATGGATCATCTCTTATTGTCATCTCTAAGAATTAATGAATTAATGTGAATTAACTAATTATAGTAAGAAATTGTGTTGATAAGAGAAGACATAAGGTACAATGAAGAAAAATACTCTTTTCTTATTTTTAAGAGATTATTTCTTAGTCAAGGAAAGACAACCTTCTTTTTCTTCATTCTTTCTCCTCTAACTAAGCGAAAATCTAATGTGACAACATAAAAAGAAGGCTCACATCTTTTTGGATAGACTGCTCGCGTGTACTGGAGGGAATCTCGTTAGCCTATGCGAGCTTTGCTTTCTCTCGCCTTCATTCATCCTGTTCCTCCTACTTTCCTTCATCTCTTTCATCTACTTTTTAAACCATGTTTCAATTTAAAATAAGAAATAAATAAAAAAGATGCACATCGATGATAGGGTTTTATCCCGATAATCGGAACCGAGTTTCGTAAACTATATTTTCTCATAATCGTGATCAAAGTTATAACTTTTTTGACATATTTTTCGGATTCATCGCACACGCTTAATACTTTAAAATTTTCTTTCAAGAATAGCTCGATCTTGCTGTTTTGTACAACTCTCACTGTCAAAACTTGAAACATGAGACGATGTTGAAGACGGTGAGGCGATGTTGAAGACGAAGTTGTTCTCTGTGTCTAGATCCGTGTACAAAAAAAAAAATCAGAAGTTATCTATAGCATCCGCCAATTACACCACCTCTGTGTTTCCGTATCGTGTACGGCCAAACCAGACGTAAACTCGACACATACGACGAGTCGCAAAATCGTGGAGCCGTGCCTGCACGTGTCTCCGCGCGCGTCAGAGTTTCAGGGCGTACGACCCCTCGACGACGAGGGACAGGGACAGGAACGCGGTGAGGGCGACGACGAGCGCGGCGGCCACCGCGGCGAGCATGTCCTGCAGCGTGGCGCCGGGGCTCAGGAAGAACACCGCCGCCGTCGCGGCCGCCTGCCACATCTTCCCTAGCGCGAACGCCGCCTCCTTGTCTTTGAAGAGGAGTCCGATCAGCGCACTCAGCTGCGTGTTCAGGATGCCGTCTCCGACGCCCCACACGGCGCCGACGAGCAGCGGGGCCGCTGACCCGAGCATGCCACCAATAGGACTGCAGATAGAAACATACTCCTTATGCTTGATGAGCAGAACCATGGCAATTTAAAGTTAGCGGTAAATTCAGGAAAGAATTCTCTTTTATGTAATAATAAACCTGTAGAAAAAGAGTAGCCAGAGCAGCACTCCGGCCTGCAGGACGGCTCCGGCCGACACGATGAGCGTCGACGAGTAGAGGCCGGTGGTCAGACGGCCGGCCACCAGCGAGCTCTGAAATTCAGTGTCAGGAAATCTGTACAGGTTAACCGGTGCTTGAGAATATTTTCGCGAATGGAAGAACCATCGGGCTAGTACTACTACTTGGTGGAGGTTTCACTTACGACGACACCGGCCGTGCCATACAACGCCATGGCTCCTCCGACTCCGGCGACGCCGAGGACAGGTGTCACGATACTCTTAGTGAAGACAGCCCTGGTTACAAAATAAACATTGTTCAGTTTTGCTCTGAATGAGAGTGGTTAGCACTGATTGAGTTCATCTGAATAGATCTAATCTGATCTGCTCACCACACGAATGCCTTCTGCAGGCCGTAGTAGGCGAGGAGAGGAGCGAGGAGGAGCATCCTGCGGTCGGCGAGCGGCGCGACGGCCGATTTCGACATGTCCCAGAGAATGGAATGTTCTGGTAGCTCGTGGTCTCCTACTCCTCTGTTCAGGCTGTTCTCATCTCTGCTGGAGAGCAGGCACATCAACACGATGCCAACGACCATGCAGCCGAGGAAGACAGTGAACAGAAGATTCTTCTCCTCGGCACCTCCTCCATCCTAGGTAATTTAATGGACATTCAGAAGATCAGGTCGATCAAAACTAAGATGATTTAATAATGGACTATGACGCGAATTAAGAATCGGATCTAAGGTGTTAACCTTATCATTTCTCAGCACGACGAGCGAGATCAAGTTTCCGATGACCTGAAAAATACTAAAAAACGTTACGCCAAATGTTCAGTGATGAGGTTGAGCTGATCTCTTTACATACCTGCGTGCTTGCAAACATTCCCCAGAATTCCCCATTAAATCGACCCAAAACTTGGCCATCGTTAAGCTTGTTCTCTGTTGCATGGCTGAAGGCGGCAGAAGTAAGATATGTGCCCTGAAAATAGGTACACATGTCCAATGATATTGTTATGGAGAATTTTGAGCATTTTTTATCTGTGAAGTTGTCAACTACATTTGTGCCCATGTCTTGTACTTCCTCCATTCGGGATTATAGAGCAAATATGTATTTCAAAAAAAAAAATTGACCGTAAATTTGATGAACAATATATGAATCATATGTCACAAAAATTATACCATCAGAAGCGTATTTTAAATATGAATCTAATGGTATAATTTTTGTTAAATATAGTTTGCATTTTGTTGACTAAATTTATAGTCAAATTATTTTCTTAAAATACGTATTTGTCTTATAAACCGGAATGGAGGTAGTATTACATTTAACATTTAATCATGCACGATATATTGACACACAGAAATACCTCTCATCACAGAATTTGACACTAGTGTGTACTAAATTTATGACCTTCACATTTTGTCCGACCACTCAGATGGTAGCTCTAGTTACGTGTGCTATCTTTTTCTTGATCCTCCTTCTAGTCTCTGTCCCTCTGTTGTCTTGAATGAGATGTCCCTTCACCTAGCTAAGTAGTGTGCGGTTTGCTATGTACTTCCTCCGTTTAGAAATATAAACGTGACTGGTCACCTGACTGGTCAGGTAGTGTGTCATCGATCCAATATGATCCAATGTGAATCGAGTGTGTCGAGATATATTTTAGTGCATAGGTTCGGAATGAACATATACACCAAAAGACACCTAGATATATTTATTTTACAAAGCTAAAATATCTTATATTTCTAAACAAAGGAGCAAATACAGACTTCCTTTATAAAAGAAAAGTTATTTACGTAGCCCAGGAGCTGACTCGCTCCAGCGTGGATAGGCGGATGCTTGTGCGAGTATGATCTGGAACCAAGGATGTGGGCAGAGGAAGAAAAGACAAAGAGAGAGAGCGAGCCGGCCGTGTGAACTTACTGGTCAGGTACAGTGTCATCGATCCAATATGCTAGGCTGGGCCTTTATAGAACTCGATGCTTCCATTCAACATCATCGTGCACCACTCTAATTGCAGTGAAAATGTGCAATAGAAGTTCTATAGATGGTAGATTAATTTCTGTCCAAATTCTACAATGTTCTCATTGCCTAATTATGCAGTCAGATAAAAAAGAGATGGTGCAAAGTGACATCATATACTAAACAACAGTTCCAAAATTAACGAGCAAAATCATATGGTGGTCAATTGTTTACCTGGCCAACCCACATGATGGAGGAAGTGAAACCCAGATAGACCGAAGCTGGGACCATGGTGTACCACGTCGGATGGAGGTTGGCGAGGATGAAGAGCGCGTAGCCGCTGGTTCCGAGCACGAGCGCGCGCCTGGACCCGAGCCCCCTCACCACCGCCGCCGCCGTCGCCGCGAACACCGTGAAGGAGACGTACACGATCCCCATGGACACGGCGCCCAGGTTGCCGTCCTGTAGGCAGCACGCACGAGCAACAGGAAGATATGTCTCAGGGTGGACAGAGAGATTCGTTGCCTCTTGATGAGCAAAAGATGTGGGGTACGTACGTTGTTCAGTGTGCTCTGGAGGTTCTGCGTCGGGAGGTAGGCGGAGAAGACGAAGAGGAAGGCCGCCGACAGGATGTGCACGTCGCCGGCGTGGCTCCGGCTCCGAGTAGGAGCAGCCGCCGCCGCCGCCGCGAGGAGGGGCACGGCGGCAGCCGCCTGCTCCTCATCGTCATCACGGAAGGAGCTCGTTATCTCCGGCCGGATTGCTAGAGACATACTCCTGTAATAGTTCTGATGTACTAATAATTAATGCACACTTGGTATTTTGATACTCCAGATGAAAGTGAGCAACTCTCTCTCCTAGGTCCTAGCTGACTAAGCTAGGGGCTCTGCTTATATAGAGGGACAAAGAAAATTACGCTCATCCTACTTGTCACTGTAACGCATGCATGTATCAGGGTAGGGCAGCTCACAGGTCAAAATCACATGATGCTCCATCCATCGACCTCCAGATGAGATCGCCTTTGCCTGCCTCACGAGTATAGGTGGCAAAGATGGACTGATCCAACTTTAAAAATTGGATCGCCCAATCACCAAATTAGAATTTTCTATACTAGCTAGCTAGCTGGTCGAACCAATTTGTCATGTGCGTATGTACCCGTGCTCGCTGGCCGTCGTGCATATCCGTGTGATGATGTGTGACCACGCGCGAATGCCAAAACAATACTCAGTACTAATACTAACCGTTCAAAAAAAAAAATTACTAATACTAAATGTCCAGCACGCGGCTACGCGAGTTCGCTAACCTCTCGGCCTGGATGTTTCTATATTCTTCCTTGCTTGGACTTGTTGTGGCCGTGGGATCCGCGACCTGTCACGTCTGTGCGGTGGTTGAAGGCCTTCAAGAGCAGCCATCTGTTCCATTTCCTTGCGCGTCGCTGCTTCCTTGGATCTTTCGATTGGAACGTAGCTAAAATGAGATCGCCTTTGCCAGTGCAACGAATGCGATGTTTGTTAGAGTAAACACGAGTTAGAGATACATTAGGATTTAAACAAACTTTGTGTACTCTAAGGGGGTGTTTGTTTGGTCTTTTGGTGGCTTTTCACTGAAAAAAGCTAGAAAAACTAGCCAAATGGCACAGCTGTGCGGTGGGCTTTGGCCGAAGTGATGTTCGAAATAGGCCATCCCGGCAAGCACGTCCGGAGCTGCTTCCCGCGGAGCAGGAATCGATCGCTTTCGTCCTTTATCAGAATTACAGCCCGAATGTCACCCAAGCTAGCGATCATCGGTGAAAAAAAAGCAAAAAATCCCGTCGCCCCCCACCTGACCCCGAAGTCCACCCCGTCTATTCTCCCGAGACGACCCCGACGCCCACCCCCTGTACTAGGGTTCGAGCTTCCCCGCCGCCAGACCTCCCCCCCTCCGCCCTACCTCCCCTGCTTGACCTCCTCCCCACCTGGTGGTAATTTTCTATATCTTTGTCTACATGGCACACATAGTTACAATTGCATTGTTGTAGTTGTTTAATTTTTTGTTCATATGCAGATACATATTATCTTGTTGATTCTGGTTATCCCAATAGAAAAGGGTTCTTGGCTCCTTTCAAGGAGAACACATACCACATACCAGATTTTCGTCGAGAAGGGAGACCAACAAATAGGGAAGAGATTTTCAACTATCTACACTTATCGCTACGGAATGATATCGAGCGTGTCTTTGGTATCTTGAAAAACAAGGGCGCATATTGAAATATATTCCTTCTTATGGTATGGTTACACAGAAAAAAAAATATTCTTGCTTGCATAGCGTTTCACAATTTTATTAGAGACTCCAACCTACGAGACAAGCAGTTTGATCGGTGTGATGTAGATAAGAACTACCTTCCTAAGGTCCAAAGGCAATCAGTAATATCAGCCGGTGATACCGCTCCGAGTGGACTATACACGGTAGACATGAACTCAACACGTGATCGTATCGCTACCACATTGTACAATGCTAGAAGAAGATGATCGGTTTGATCGGTGTGGAAGTATCTATGTTCATTATGATGCTATCTTATTTTGTGTAATGATCGGATATGTATTTTGGACAAACTACTATGTGTCATATGGTATTTTTTTAATAATGATATATACGTTTATGCACTTTAGTAGTCAAATATACATGTTATATGAATTACAGGAAAAGTATAGACAATTCCGTAACATACAGCCAGACAGCTAGCCAAATTGCCAAACAGTCAAACTCAGAGAAGTAACTTTTCCTGCACAGCAACACAGCCAGCCACAGCCCAAACAAACAGGCCCTAAGTCTATTTCCTTCGTGTATTTCTATATATACCCCTGAGGGTCAATCAAATCAATGCAATAAATTACCAGGGATACTATATTTCTCATACAGTAATAGAGCGGTTAGTCGAAAGGCAATTTTATGTTCTTCCACTGCTTCTGCATCGCGCCGTCTCCGAAGAGATTAATCTTCTCCTCGAGGGCGCAACACCATCGGAGCCCCAACAGACGCCTTCAAATGATGCTCTACATCACGCCTACTGCTCCGCCAATATCTCCTTCATATGTTTCTAATGAGAATTAAAAGTTCCACCAGCATGCAATGTCGTACGTGTGGCAATGGAATGTGAGCCGTCCTCAAATAAATATACATTTCAAAAGAGTAACAATGTATATAATACTTTCTCCGGTCCATATTAATAGCCTTTAATTTATCCATATTTGTATGTTTCTAGTTTCATGGAGGGAGTATTGTAACACCCTGTCCACTTGGACCCGGGATGTCACTCCTGATAGCTTAATAGGATATCTAGACTGACCCGATAAACCAAAACTAGACTTTTTTGTGCACTTTGTCCTCACTCATACATCCGGTACCCACTTTCCGATCAGTCACCCATCCTACTCTAGACCAAGCATGTTTAACCTTAGAGTTTTTTTATAATAAGCTTCCGGAAAAGAAGTTTCAACTTGTTGGTATGAGTATCCTATCAATTTTATTAAGTCATGTGCTTGGATCTCACATACACCCACCCTTTAGAAGATCGATGCCCTCATCGATCAAGCACATCCCTGAAACGTTCCCTCTTGGCACGTGTATGTGCGTCCAGTGCCGACACTGTGCCATGTCGTGCCCACTCCGGGCCACATGCGCCATGCTCCACATATCCCGTCACTGACCCGCACACACCCGACATGCGTATGTGTGTCCAGTGCCGGCACATATGCCATGCCGTGTCCACTCCGGGCCACACGCGTCATGCTCCACATGTCCCGCCACTAACCCTACACACCCCTTTAACCGCGAGGATCGGCTCTGATACCACTTGTAACACCACGTCCACTTGGCTCCGGGGATGTCACTCCTGATAGCTTAATAGGATATCTAGACTGACCCCATAAACTAGCACTAGTCTTTTATGTGCACTTTGTCCTCACTCATGCACCCGGTACCCACTTCCCGATCGGTCACCCATCCTACTCTAGGCCAAGCATGTTTAACCTTAGAGTTTTTTTATAATGAGCTTCCGGAAAAGAAGTTTTAACTTGTTGGTATGAGTATCCTATCAATTTTATTAAGTCATGTGCTTGGATATCACATACACCCACCCTTTAGAAGATCGATGCCCTCATCGATCAAGCACATCCCTGGAACGTTCCCTCTTGGCACGTGTATGTGCGTCCAGTGCCGACACTGTGCCATGTCGTGTCCACTCCGGGCCACATGCGCCATGCTCCACATATCCCGCCACTGACCCGCACACACCCGACATGCGTATGTGCGTCCAGTGCCGGCACATATGCCATGCCGTGTCCACTCCGGGCCACACGCGTCATGCTCCACATGTCCCGCCACTGACCCTACACACCCCTTTAACTGCGAGGATCGGCTCTGATACCACTTGTAACACCCCGTACACTTGGCTCCGGGGGTGTCACTCCTGGTAGCTTAATAGGATATCTAGACTGGCCCCACAGACCAACACTAGTCTTTTCTACGCACTTTGTCCTCACTCATGCGCACCCGGTACCCACTTCTCGGTCGGTCACCCATCCTAGAATTGCTCTAGGCCAAGCATGCTTAACCTTAGAGTTCTTTTCGAATGAGCTTCCGGAAAAGAAGTTGCAACTTGTTGGTATGAGTATCCTATCAATCCTATTAAGTCATGTGCTTGGATCTCACAAGTATCAAATTGGTACAATATGCATTTTAAGACGGTTTGGCGGGGCAGAGCTCCTAGTAGGGAAATGCAAAGGGGCCGCCCTACCTTGATTTATGGTGAAACATTTCATGTGCATACGTTTTCTCTGAATAATTTGAGTGGTCATATATTGAAAACAAACTTCGTATAAAAAAGTTATGCTTATTTTAATGAACACTGCGCAAAATTGATTAAAAACGAAACAAGGACTAAGTACAGTCTAGTTTGGAACCAACTTTTCTCTTTGCAGTAGCTAATTCTTAATATAACAAAAACTGACTCTAAACAATGTCCTAGGTGGGGTACTTAAGGAGGACTTGAGAGTATTTTGGCCACTTTATGGTGTAGCCGAAACCAACTCTAGTTATGTGATCGATTATGTTTTATGGCTCTGTGTTGGAGACTACAATGAAATCCTACGCACCATTGAGCAACTTGGGGGCGTCTGATATGTTGCACTAATGGAGAGATTCCGCAATTGCCTTTCCTACTAGCAACGACAATGTTTAGGCACGCCTGGACAGAGCCACATGTAACCAATTCGCCTCCCTCTTCCTGGGTACAACGGTGCAACATATTATTACGGAAGAATTTGACCACTTGTCCCTGCTTATCTCTGTGGCGAAGGAGTTCTCATCCGCCAAAAAATCAAACCCACGGGGTTCCGTTTTGAGGAGATGTGGTTGCGACGCAATGACTTTCAGTCTATGCTAGAGCAAGCCTAGGAGAGCAAAGATAGGTGAAAGAACATGTGGGTCCCCATGTGTGGTTTTGGTAATTAATGACAATATTTATGGACTAATGTGTGTATTAAGTTGTACTTGTAGGAATTGTCCATTGGCATCGCTTGGAGCATGTGTTGGCTTCAAGGTCGATGAAATGAGAAGAAGATGTGTTGTGCAAGCTCAAAATGCGTCGTCTATAGAAGATATCATGTTTTATGCTTGCCATCCTCGGTGATCATGGATCGATGATAAGGAATCAAGAAAGGCGGTCCATCTTGAGAAGGTCAAGTTCATTAACATCGAGCTCAAGTCGATTGCTCAAGGAAAAGTATAATCTTTATAGGTTTTCCCTTTTGCCGATCTCATGTTGTGTGTGGGAGATCGGGTTTAGGATAGATAACCGTACTATCAAGAGGGGCTCTCGAATGAGTAACTCGGTCACATCGTTCGGAGAGAGCTCAAACCTTTGCATACTTGCATCATCGTATTTTGTTGTTATTTGGTCTTATTCATGTGAGGATATAGAGCTTGTGGTAATCTCCATAACAAGCTCTTGTTCATCAAAATCGGATCTTCCGTTTATATCTTGTTGCCATTTTGATCTTGGCGGTTTTCCGGTGTCTCACCTACTAAGGTATCTCATATTATATTACTTGATACATTCTCACTTGGTGATAACCAATATTTCCACTTCTTATTAGGATGCTCTTGTCGTCCTCTTTCCAACGCAATTGGAATCAGGTCAATCGGAGTCTCCTAGCCAAAGTTATGATTATTTGAAGGTTGCTTTATTTAAACTAAAAAAGAAAAAGGAGAATATCTTGTCTGGGCCAAGCGGTACTACCGCAGCCCAGTACCGCTCGTGCCTGGCTGCGCGCAGCCCATCCCTGTGTTGCCCGGCACCTGGGTTCGGTTGTACCGGACCGGCACAGTAGTACCGCCCGGGTGGTCCGGTACTACCGACCGACCCATCCTGGCTTGCCCAGGCAGCTCGCGTCCTCTGTCCCGCTCACCGGCCTGCTCTGCACCTGCTTGGCCCGCTTGGCCCTGCGAGCCACTGCAGCTCCCGCTCGCCTGGCTCGCGCGCGCCGCCATCGCCAGTCCCCACGCGCTCCCACTCTCGCCTTGTTGCGTGCGCCCCGCGTTGACCCGCCAGCTCCCGCGCGCACGCGCTGGCACCTGGCTCGCTCCGCTGCTGGGCCCTGCACTGTTGCACGCCTGCTGCCGCTGGACCCTTGCGGCCGCCCTACTCCCTGGCCAGGATCGCTCGCCTGCCTCTCGTGCTGCTGCCGCTTTTCTCGCGTGCTTGCGCGCGCGCACTGTTGCTGCTTCCTGGGTAGTACCGGTACTACCGACCTGTTCTGAAAAACGTCCCAACGGGCAGATTTAGTCCAGCCTTATATATTGCTTTGCCTGTTTTGCGTTTTGACTATTTCTTCCTCCTCTATTAGTCTAAGCTTTGTCCATACTTGCTCTCATCCTCTAGCTTGATTAATCTCTTCCTCTCCGATGGTTCTTGCCCATATTTGAGTGGAAGAGAGAGGAGATCTAGACCCACGTTTTGACCCAACCGATTCATCTCTTTGTGAGTGTATCTTTGGGGATCTAGACTTTGGGGGATTTTGTGTTCCCTTTGTGTTCTTCCTCTCTTGTTCCACCAATAGCTTTAGTAGCTTTGTTGGAACTTGAGAGTGAGGGATTGGAACACCTTTGTGATGTTCTTGCCATTTGCATTTGGTGCATCGGTTTGAGTTCTCACCGGAGGATTTGGTGAGTGAAAGTTGAGAAGATTTATACTCTTGGGTTCTTGGACCCTAGACGGTTTATTGTGTTGTAGGTTGAGGCCTTGGTGGCGTTTGTTTGGAGCCTCCAATTAAGTTGTGGAGAAGTGCCCCAACCTTGTGGCGTTTGTTGGGAGCCTCCAATTAAGTTGTGGAGAAGTACCCCAACCTTGTGAGAGGTTCCGGTTTCCACCAAAAAGTGCACCGACAGTGGAAGCATGGATCGATCCCGTTGGGGTGAGATTCACCGGAGAATAAGGGAGGCCTTTTGTGGCGTAGGTGGTTAGATACCACCCCCTCTCCAAACGAGACGTACTCCATGTTGGGAGGAACTCGGTAAAATATCGTTGTCCCTGCGTGCCTCGATTATCTCTATACCCGAGCTCTTATGCACTTTACTTTGTGATAGCCTTCGTGCTTGAAGTATATATCTTGCTATCACATAGTTGTTTGTCTTGCTTAGCATAAGTTGTTGGTGCACATAGGTGAACCCTAGATTGTTCTAGGTTTTGTGCTTAACAAAGTAAACGTTAGTTTTATTCGCTCTTGTTGAGCCACTCTAGGAAAAGTTTTAATCGCCTATTAACCCCCCTCTAGGCAACATATATATCCTTTCAACATGGGCGAGAGGGGTCTGGGTGCTCTGTGGAGCAGACTCAAACGTGTTTAAGGAAATATGCAATCTTGGAGAAGAGAAGTTTTTGGCTCGGTTCGTGGACAAATTAAAAGACTACGTGGGAAACTGGAGGCTGCTAAGAGGGTTGCGACGCTGTCTAGTAACTCACAGGAGGTCCGAGAGATCGAGAAGGAGTTGCATGAGCTGTATGAGAGGGAGGAGATCATGGACAAGCAACGCTCTCGCATTGATTTGATGAAAGAGGGCGATAGGAACACGCGATACATCCAAAATCATGCATCTCACCGGAGACACAAGAACACTATCCAAGCCCTTCGCCAAGCTGATGGTTCCCGATGCACTAATGATGAAGGAATGCGAGCACTGGCTCAGCAGTTCTACGCCACACTTTATGCATCGGAGGGGGCCAGTGACATGGATGTTATCATGCAGCATGTTGAGGCACTGGTTACTAATCAGATGAATAGCAAGCTGATGGCTCCATTTTCTGATGTGGATATTGAAAAGGCCCTTTTTCAAATGGGCCCAACAAAAGCACCTGGGCCGGATGGGCTCCCGGCGTTGTTCTATCAATGACATTGGCCCTTTCTAAAAGAGGAAGTGTGTTGGCCTGTTAGAGATTTCCTTAATGGCGCTGATATTCCAGAGGAATTCAATGACACTGTTATCATTCTAATCCCGAAGGTTAATTCTTCGGAGCTCCTTGCTCAATTTCAGCCTATCAGCTTATGTAATGTCCTTCATAATATTGCGTCAAAGGTTTTGACGAATACTCTGAAGCTTACCCTTCCTATTCTGATCTTGGAGGAGTAGAGTGCTTTTGTGCCGGGAAGGTTGATCACATATAATGTTTTCATTGCCTATGAATGTGTCCACTCTATTCGTACTAGGAAGAGGAAGAAAACCTTGTGTGCAGTCAAGCTGGATATGATGAAAGCGTATTACCAGGTCGAATGGATCTTCCTAGAGCAAATGCTAAACAAAATGGGTTTTCCCAACTATGGATTAAGATGGTAATGATATGTGTGAGCATGGTTAGATTCTCAGTAAGTCTGAATGGGAGGGGGTCTATGATTGCTTTTTTTCCATCCCGGGGAATGAGACAAGGCGACCAACTCTCCCCATATCTCATTCTTTTTGTGTGGAAGGGTTCTCTACATTGCTGAAAAAAGCTCGAGAAGATAATTTGCTGAAGGGCGTTAATTTTGGATCGGATGAGCCTCATATAACCCATCTTCTTTTTGCGGACGACGGCATATTATTTTTGGAAGCCTCTGTGGAGAGAATTCATGCATTGAAGGAAGTCCTCCTTGATTATGAATCTACATCAGGTCAAAAGGTAAATCTCCAAAAGTCAAGTATGTCCTTTGGAGATGGTTGTGGCTCGGATCATAAGGAGGTTTTGAAGCAGTCGCTTGGTGTCGTGGAAGAAGCCCTTTCCGAGCGTTATTTGGGGTTGCCAACTATGGTTGGGAGGTCGAAGGATGGTTCCTTTCAATATGTTACTGAAAGATCGGGAGCTAAGGTGGGAGGATGGAAAGGACAAGGCATTTTAATTAAAGGTAAAGAAATTCTAATCAAGTCGGTACTGTAGGCTACTTCTACATACCCCATGAGTTGCTTCAAGTTTAACAAGAAACAATGTAAGAAGTTGCGCACAATTTCTTCAAACTTTTGGTGGGGTGTTGTGGATGGGTCTCCCAAGGTTCACTGGATCTCTTAGGAGAAGATGTGCCAACCAAAACATGATGGCGGTATGGGTTTCCGAGATTTCAAGGCGTTCAATGCGTCTTTGCTGGCCAAGCAAGCATGGAGGATCTTGACGGTTCCATCGTTTCTATGTGCTCGTGTCCTCAAGGCTCGCTATTTCAAGAACTCGGATATTTTGCATGCTGGCTGCCCGGGACGGGGCTCATTCTCATGGCGGAGTATTCTGCACGGGCGCGACTTACTGAAGTTGGGTCTGATTTGGAGGGTGGGCGACGGGTCCCAGGTGGATTTCTGGAAGACTCATGGATACATAGGGATGGATGCCAGAGGTCGCTGATTCGTAAGGAAGATGCCCCATCTTGTACAAGCCATAGAGTTAGAGATTTTCTTGGCGAGGATGGGAAAAGATGGAATGGGGCAAAGCTTGATCAGTACTTTCTTGAGTTTGATGCTCACAATGTGAAAATGATTTTAGTTAGAGGTCCGGAAACTACTGATCATTTTGCGTCGAATTATACAAAGAACGGAGTGTTCTCGGTGCGCTTAGCTTACCACCTGAAAATGAAACAGAAAAATCTTGCAGAGGGTGGGGTCGGGTCATCTACCTAGGTCAAGGCGCACCAAGGATGGCTTGCTCTTTGGAATGCTAACATTCATGGGAAGATCAAGGTGCACGTGTGGAGGCTAATGAAGAATGGTTTGGTGTTGGGTGCAGAGTTGCAACACCGAAAAATCAAGGGCGGGGTTACATGTGTGGCGTGTGGTCAAGAAGAGACAACTCTTCATAGATTTTGGCACTATCCCCACTCAAAACAAATCTGGAATCACATTAAGGATCATGCTGATGCGGTTGTTGCTGGCCCCCTCTGACGTGCACAACCCACTACGGCACATAGGCTCTTTGTCGTGTGGGCAAAAGACACGGCAAAGACCTTTCGGAACACGGCAAAGGCTTTGCCGTGTGTATACACACGGCAAATGCCACACGGCAACGTTTGCCACGGCAAAGGCCCTTTGTCGTGTGTTTTCTAAATAAGACACGGCAAAGGCTTTGATGTGTGTCTCATGCGTAGACACGACAAAGTAAAGTAAGATAACAGTTCCCGTGAAGATGACGGTGTCTATTCTTTGCCGTGTGTCTTCTTGAAAAGTACACGGCAAAGAAGTTGTCTTTGCCGTGTGTCTCCTCGAAAAGTACATGGCAAAGAAGCTGTCTTTGCCGTGTGTCTTGTGGAAAAAGTACACGGCAAAAAAACTGTCTTTTAAAAAAAAAATAAAAAAAAATTGTTTCAAACTTTTTTTGAATATTATTTACTTGATAATCTCATATAGAATATTTTAACCCTTTGTATGTTAAATATTAGGTCAAATTGCACTCATAATCAAACTTCCACTGTGGTCACCCATCCTAACACTACTCTAGCTCTAGCACGCTTAACTTCTTCGTTCCTTCCGAATGAGCTTCCGAGAAAGAAATCATACCTTGTTGCTAATACTTTCATATCAATCCTATTAACTCTTGGGCCATGATGTCACACATCTCAGTTTTAGATTCCAAACAATTATTTAAGTAAACAATAATGAAAAGTAATAATAATCTTGAATCCAAATAAAAAATAAAATGATTTTATTTTATTTCCTTTTTCTATTTAATATGGAATAATTCATATATTTAAATCCGTAAATCGGAATTCAACTAATAAAATGTCTAAATCGATCAGAAAAATGTGAGGAATCCAAATATGACATCCATATAATCTTGTGAAAATGGGGTGTTATCATTTTGAATTATCCATTTGGTGGTTGCTTCATAAAACCCCCCATTTTTTGTGCCCGGAAAATAGAAAATGCCTTTTTGGTGCGAGAAAAAGGAAAACTTCCTCCAGCAACATTATTTGCCATTCCATGATGCACATGCATGCATGATATGGGCACATTATCACAAACTATGCGTTGATTCTAGCCATAACATTGGTCATTTGACCCGAAAGCCAGGAAACCTCGAATGAGATAGGTCATTTTGTGAAGGGTTTTTTGAGACATATTCAATATAACAAGTTTGATATTTTTCCTTGCAACCATGTCACATAATATCACACCACGCAAAGGTTTCGCATTGTTTCGATCGTTTTTGAATTTTTTATGACTCTTTTAAACTATAGACAAACTTTGTCGAACGACGGGTATGAAGATTCCTAGCTCGGAGCTGAGCCTCTCTAAACTTTCATTGGATCTATGATGAAATAGCATATTGTGAACCTAAAAATGATTTTTGTGAAAAATCATGCCCATCAGATCATGTACATGTAGTTCATATCTGACCCACTTCCTACCGTTTTGGCAGGAATTTGTCTTTTTCACCTGGAGTGGATAGAAATGTTTGAGATACCCCCGTTGGGACACTGTCCATTTAAGGTGGTCTAGTATTTTTGAAAAATATGGTGGTAGCATTTTAAATTAGCCATTTGGTGGTTGCTTCATAAAATCTCTCGTTTTTTTTACTCAGAAAATGGAAAATGGATTTTTGGTGCGACGAAAAGAAAAACTTCCTCCTGCAACATTGTTCACCATTCCATGAAGCAGATTCATGCACAATATGAGCAGATTATCACAAACTATTTCTTGATTCTAGCCATAACATTGGTCATTTGACCCGAAAGCCAGGAAACCTCGAATGAGATAGGTCATTTTGTGAAGTTTTTTTTGAGACATATTCAATATAACAAGTTTGATATTTTTCCTTGCAACCATGTCACATAATATGACACCACGTGAAGGTTTCGCATTGTTTCGATAGTTTTTGAATTTTTATGACTATTTTAAACTATCGACAAACTTTGTCGAACGACGGGTATGAAGATTCTTAGCTCGGAGCTGAGCCTCTCTAAACTTTCACTGGATCTCTGATGAAATAGCATATTGTGAATCTAAAAATGATTTTTGTAAAAAATCATGCCCATCCGATCATGTACATGTAGTTCATATCTGACCCACTTCCTATCGATTCGGCAGGAATTTGTCTTTTTCACCTAGAGTGGACGGAAAGGTTTGAGATCCCCCCGTTGCGACATTGTACATTTAAGGTGGTCTAGTATTTTTTAAAAATGGGGTGGTAGAATTTTGAATTATCCATTTGGTGGTTGCTTCATAAAATTCCCCGTTTTTTACGCTCGTAAAATGGAAAATGGCTTTTTGGTGCGACGAAAAGGAAAACTTCCTCCTGCAACATTATTCGCCATTCCATAATGCACATGCATGCACAATATGGCAGATTATCACAAACTATGCCTTGATTCTAGCCATAACATTGGTCATTTGACCCGAAAGCCAGGAAACCTCGCATGAGATAGGTCATTTTGTGAAGGGTTTTTTGAGACATATTCAATATAACAAGTTTGATATTTTTCCTTGCAACCATGTCACATAATATGACACCACGCTAAGGTTTAGCATTGTTTCGATCGTTTTTGAATTTTTTATGACTCTTTTAAACTATCGACAAACTTTGTCGAATGACGGGTATGAAGATTCTTAGCTCGGAGCTGAGCCTCTCTAAACTTTCACTGGATCTCTGATAAAATAGCATATTGTGAATCTAAAAATGATTTTTGTAAAAAATCATGCCCATCCGATCATATACCTATAGTTCATATCTGACCCACTTCCTGCCGATTCAGCAAGAATTTGTCTTTTTCACCTGGAGTGGACGGAAAGGTTTGAGATCCCCCCGTTGGGACATTGTACATTTATGGTGGTCTAGTATTTTTGAAAAATATGGTGGTAGAATTTTGAATCAGCCATTTGGTGGATGCTTCATAAAATTTCCCGTTTTTTACGCTCGTAAAATGGAAAATGGATTTTTGGTGCGACGAAAAGGAAAACTTCCTCCTACAACATTATTCGCCATTCCATAATGCACATGCATGCACAATATGGGCAGATTATCACAAACTATGCCTTGATTCTAGCCATAACATTGGTTATTTGACCCGAAAGCCAGGAAACCTCGAATGAGATAGGTCATTTTGTGAAGGGTTTTTTCAGACTTAATCAATATACGAAGTTTGATATTTTTCCTACCAACTATGTCACATAATATGACACCACGCGAAGGTTTCGCATTGTTTCGATCGTTTTTGAATGTTTTATGCATGTTTTAAACTATGGTCAAAACGGCGAGCATGAAGATTCTTATTCAATATAAGTATCTAATTTTTTAGTGTATATAGATAGATCTTATTTTTCTGCAAATTTTGATATATTATTTGTATTTTTCTAAATTAGAATGATTTTTTTATGATTTTTCTAAGAGTAATGTGATAAAAGGCAAAAAAGGAAGAAAAAAGGACTTGGCCTTTGCCGTGTATACTGCAGAATACACACGGCAAAGGACCGACGAGGGCACACGGCAAAGAGACCACCGTCTGCGGCCGTTAGCTCCTCCCGTTAAATGGACTTGTGGGGTCACGGGTTCCACCTTGTTGCCGTGACAACACCTATGCCGTGTGCCGTTGTCGACTTTGCCGAGTGTATTTTCTTTGCCGTGTTCCTTTATGGGCCTTTGTCGTGTATATTTCTTTGTCGTGTTCTTTTT
This sequence comes from Avena sativa, assembly GCA_916181665.1. Taxonomy (NCBI): domain Eukaryota; kingdom Viridiplantae; phylum Streptophyta; class Magnoliopsida; order Poales; family Poaceae; genus Avena; species Avena sativa. Next base: position 143,684,417 of record OV702283.1, on the reverse strand, counting down.
CAAAAATTTGCCGTGTTCACGTACTTTGCCGTACTCTGAGTTACACACGGCAAAGACTGTCTTTGCCGTGTTCCGGTGCGTTTGGCACACGGCAAAGACGTGTCTACACGGAAGCGACATTTTTTCCCGTAGTGACCAAAGGGATCTGCTCAACTGTCTTTTGGAGTGGTTCAGCTTGGCCCAGGACTAGGTGGTTGAGATCACCATGATGACCTTGTACCAAGCTTGGCTCGCTAGAAATGAGGCGAGGGAGTCCCCTGTGTCCATTGCCAAACACTCTATTCATCTTCAGGAAGAGTGGAAAAATATTCAGATGCCCAAGCCTAGAAAACCTCCCCCACCGGTGGCTCATTGGGACAGGCTATTGAGGGGTGGATGAAGATTAATGCTGATGGTGCAATTCTTTGCGACTCGGATAAAGGAGGCAGAGGTGTGGTTGTTTGCGACCATGCTGGTCGTTTCATTCCAGGGGCGAGCCATTTTTCCCCTCACTTCTTGATGCCGAGGATGCTGAACTCAAAGCCTACAAGTGAGCCATGGCATTAGCCAAAGAGCTGAACCTGCGCAAGGTCATTCTGAAGACAGATAGCGCGACTGTGGTGGCCAAGCTGAACAATGGTGATAATAAGGACATGTCCAAGCATGTCATGCTGGTTTACGATATCAAGAAGGATCTTCGGGACCTTGATGGTTTTTCGGTTAAATGGGCACGCCGTACAGCCAATCGAGTTTCTCAAAAGGTAGTAGTTCAGAAATTTGTAAGACATGGTTATCAGTTTATCCGGATTGTATTGGGAACCTATTGGATCAGGACATAGTTGATGCCTAATAAATGACCGCAACCCCCCCCCCCCCCCCCCCCACCCTCGGATGAGAGGACGGTTAGAGCCAATAATTTGAGATTGACCGATATGAGTAATTTGCAGACCTGTATCATTGGTGAACTGCATAGAGTCCTTTCCCATTGTAGCATTCTGAAAGTTGAGACGGTCGAGTTTGCCTGTCAGATGATCTGTCGCACCGAAGTCAAAGTACCAGTTGTCTTCGTTGGAGTTGTTGGAGTGAGCAGCATTGGCGTTGCGATGATGGGGCTCGTCGGGCTGGTAGGAGTGGTTGAAGCGGTTGCAGCGGTGCAGGGCGTCGTGGCCGAACTTGCCACACACCTGGCAAGTGACACCAGATTTGTCGCTCCCGTTAGGTCCGCCATTGTTGTATTTTCCACGTCCAAGGCCGCCACCGTTGCGGCCGCCATGATCCATGTGTCCTCCATTGTGGCCACAACTATGGCCACCGTGGTGACCACCGCCATGGCTGCTATTGCGCTGGCGAATGTCGGTGGTATTGCTGGAAGGATGGATCTCACCAACAGCTGCATGTTGCTCAAGACGAAGTCAGCACTCAGGAAATAAGAGTAAAAGTAATTGAGGGTGACCATATCGTCGCATGAGGTGATGGAGGCGACAAGAGGCTCGAGTCTGGACCCAACCAGGCGAGGTTTGCTGAGGGGCTTCCCTACCGAGGCCATGGCTTCGGCGAGGCTCTTCATCCGATTGAAGTAATCGGTGGTGGACATGTCCTTCTTCTTGAGGTTGGAGAGCTGGTAGCACAGCTGCATGACCCTGCCTCGGTTTTTGCGAGCCAAACATGGCGTGAAGGGCCTCCCACACGCCGGGTGACGTGGTGATCTGCGTCAGCTGCCCAACAATGTCCTGAGACATGGAGCCGAGGAGGGAAATGAGCACCAGCTGATCTTGCTGGTACCACCGAAGAAACTACGAGTTGGTTGCCTGCTTGGCATTGGCGTCGGTGCCCTCGGTGATGGTGGGCAGTGGTGCGACGATGGTGCGGTCGACGTAGCCATACAGATGAGATGCACGGAGAGTAGGTGCAGCTTGAGTCTTTCATAGGAGGAAGTTGTCGCGGGTCAGACGGATGGTGATGAGGTTGGAGAAGGAGGAGATGGACATGGTGGAGCTTGACCCAGCAACGGTGGCCATGGCGGCGAAGGAATGTGGAGATGGGATCTGGCTCTGATACAAAGTGAATGTCTCCGTTTGTCGTGGTGAATACCCACCGGCCATCTCATGTACATATATAGTCCCGAAGGGATCTGATAAGTACAAAGGTTGTTACAATGTTATAATGTCCTACACGGCAGATATAAACCTACAACCAAATCTAAACTAACTAGTTACACGTATCTAGCTGTTAGTTCACAAGGTGAATGAAAATCTATACACTAATGTCACGATTGGTAGCCTGCAGTCCCGTTAGCAAAAAATCGGGCCGATTGCTTGCCTGTCCGCCTTTATTTTATGGCTCGTACGAACCTCAAATCACCCCTCGTGGGAAGGCCCTTAGGGCATGTACAATGCTAGAGAAGACGGGTCTTTTCTTAGCCCTTCACGTAATCTAGAGAAGCTAGTAAAAATAAGTTGTACAATGGATCATCTCTTATTGTCATCTCTAAGAATTAATGAATTAATGTGAATTAACTAATTATAGTAAGAAATTGTGTTGATAAGAGAAGACATAAGGTACAATGAAGAAAAATACTCTTTTCTTATTTTTAAGAGATTATTTCTTAGTCAAGGAAAGACAACCTTCTTTTTCTTCATTCTTTCTCCTCTAACTAAGCGAAAATCTAATGTGACAACATAAAAAGAAGGCTCACATCTTTTTGGATAGACTGCTCGCGTGTACTGGAGGGAATCTCGTTAGCCTATGCGAGCTTTGCTTTCTCTCGCCTTCATTCATCCTGTTCCTCCTACTTTCCTTCATCTCTTTCATCTACTTTTTAAACCATGTTTCAATTTAAAATAAGAAATAAATAAAAAAGATGCACATCGATGATAGGGTTTTATCCCGATAATCGGAACCGAGTTTCGTAAACTATATTTTCTCATAATCGTGATCAAAGTTATAACTTTTTTGACATATTTTTCGGATTCATCGCACACGCTTAATACTTTAAAATTTTCTTTCAAGAATAGCTCGATCTTGCTGTTTTGTACAACTCTCACTGTCAAAACTTGAAACATGAGACGATGTTGAAGACGGTGAGGCGATGTTGAAGACGAAGTTGTTCTCTGTGTCTAGATCCGTGTACAAAAAAAAAATCAGAAGTTATCTATAGCATCCGCCAATTACACCACCTCTGTGTTTCCGTATCGTGTACGGCCAAACCAGACGTAAACTCGACACATACGACGAGTCGCAAAATCGTGGAGCCGTGCCTGCACGTGTCTCCGCGCGCGTCAGAGTTTCAGGGCGTACGACCCCTCGACGACGAGGGACAGGGACAGGAACGCGGTGAGGGCGACGACGAGCGCGGCGGCCACCGCGGCGAGCATGTCCTGCAGCGTGGCGCCGGGGCTCAGGAAGAACACCGCCGCCGTCGCGGCCGCCTGCCACATCTTCCCTAGCGCGAACGCCGCCTCCTTGTCTTTGAAGAGGAGTCCGATCAGCGCACTCAGCTGCGTGTTCAGGATGCCGTCTCCGACGCCCCACACGGCGCCGACGAGCAGCGGGGCCGCTGACCCGAGCATGCCACCAATAGGACTGCAGATAGAAACATACTCCTTATGCTTGATGAGCAGAACCATGGCAATTTAAAGTTAGCGGTAAATTCAGGAAAGAATTCTCTTTTATGTAATAATAAACCTGTAGAAAAAGAGTAGCCAGAGCAGCACTCCGGCCTGCAGGACGGCTCCGGCCGACACGATGAGCGTCGACGAGTAGAGGCCGGTGGTCAGACGGCCGGCCACCAGCGAGCTCTGAAATTCAGTGTCAGGAAATCTGTACAGGTTAACCGGTGCTTGAGAATATTTTCGCGAATGGAAGAACCATCGGGCTAGTACTACTACTTGGTGGAGGTTTCACTTACGACGACACCGGCCGTGCCATACAACGCCATGGCTCCTCCGACTCCGGCGACGCCGAGGACAGGTGTCACGATACTCTTAGTGAAGACAGCCCTGGTTACAAAATAAACATTGTTCAGTTTTGCTCTGAATGAGAGTGGTTAGCACTGATTGAGTTCATCTGAATAGATCTAATCTGATCTGCTCACCACACGAATGCCTTCTGCAGGCCGTAGTAGGCGAGGAGAGGAGCGAGGAGGAGCATCCTGCGGTCGGCGAGCGGCGCGACGGCCGATTTCGACATGTCCCAGAGAATGGAATGTTCTGGTAGCTCGTGGTCTCCTACTCCTCTGTTCAGGCTGTTCTCATCTCTGCTGGAGAGCAGGCACATCAACACGATGCCAACGACCATGCAGCCGAGGAAGACAGTGAACAGAAGATTCTTCTCCTCGGCACCTCCTCCATCCTAGGTAATTTAATGGACATTCAGAAGATCAGGTCGATCAAAACTAAGATGATTTAATAATGGACTATGACGCGAATTAAGAATCGGATCTAAGGTGTTAACCTTATCATTTCTCAGCACGACGAGCGAGATCAAGTTTCCGATGACCTGAAAAATACTAAAAAACGTTACGCCAAATGTTCAGTGATGAGGTTGAGCTGATCTCTTTACATACCTGCGTGCTTGCAAACATTCCCCAGAATTCCCCATTAAATCGACCCAAAACTTGGCCATCGTTAAGCTTGTTCTCTGTTGCATGGCTGAAGGCGGCAGAAGTAAGATATGTGCCCTGAAAATAGGTACACATGTCCAATGATATTGTTATGGAGAATTTTGAGCATTTTTTATCTGTGAAGTTGTCAACTACATTTGTGCCCATGTCTTGTACTTCCTCCATTCGGGATTATAGAGCAAATATGTATTTCAAAAAAAAAAATTGACCGTAAATTTGATGAACAATATATGAATCATATGTCACAAAAATTATACCATCAGAAGCGTATTTTAAATATGAATCTAATGGTATAATTTTTGTTAAATATAGTTTGCATTTTGTTGACTAAATTTATAGTCAAATTATTTTCTTAAAATACGTATTTGTCTTATAAACCGGAATGGAGGTAGTATTACATTTAACATTTAATCATGCACGATATATTGACACACAGAAATACCTCTCATCACAGAATTTGACACTAGTGTGTACTAAATTTATGACCTTCACATTTTGTCCGACCACTCAGATGGTAGCTCTAGTTACGTGTGCTATCTTTTTCTTGATCCTCCTTCTAGTCTCTGTCCCTCTGTTGTCTTGAATGAGATGTCCCTTCACCTAGCTAAGTAGTGTGCGGTTTGCTATGTACTTCCTCCGTTTAGAAATATAAACGTGACTGGTCACCTGACTGGTCAGGTAGTGTGTCATCGATCCAATATGATCCAATGTGAATCGAGTGTGTCGAGATATATTTTAGTGCATAGGTTCGGAATGAACATATACACCAAAAGACACCTAGATATATTTATTTTACAAAGCTAAAATATCTTATATTTCTAAACAAAGGAGCAAATACAGACTTCCTTTATAAAAGAAAAGTTATTTACGTAGCCCAGGAGCTGACTCGCTCCAGCGTGGATAGGCGGATGCTTGTGCGAGTATGATCTGGAACCAAGGATGTGGGCAGAGGAAGAAAAGACAAAGAGAGAGAGCGAGCCGGCCGTGTGAACTTACTGGTCAGGTACAGTGTCATCGATCCAATATGCTAGGCTGGGCCTTTATAGAACTCGATGCTTCCATTCAACATCATCGTGCACCACTCTAATTGCAGTGAAAATGTGCAATAGAAGTTCTATAGATGGTAGATTAATTTCTGTCCAAATTCTACAATGTTCTCATTGCCTAATTATGCAGTCAGATAAAAAAGAGATGGTGCAAAGTGACATCATATACTAAACAACAGTTCCAAAATTAACGAGCAAAATCATATGGTGGTCAATTGTTTACCTGGCCAACCCACATGATGGAGGAAGTGAAACCCAGATAGACCGAAGCTGGGACCATGGTGTACCACGTCGGATGGAGGTTGGCGAGGATGAAGAGCGCGTAGCCGCTGGTTCCGAGCACGAGCGCGCGCCTGGACCCGAGCCCCCTCACCACCGCCGCCGCCGTCGCCGCGAACACCGTGAAGGAGACGTACACGATCCCCATGGACACGGCGCCCAGGTTGCCGTCCTGTAGGCAGCACGCACGAGCAACAGGAAGATATGTCTCAGGGTGGACAGAGAGATTCGTTGCCTCTTGATGAGCAAAAGATGTGGGGTACGTACGTTGTTCAGTGTGCTCTGGAGGTTCTGCGTCGGGAGGTAGGCGGAGAAGACGAAGAGGAAGGCCGCCGACAGGATGTGCACGTCGCCGGCGTGGCTCCGGCTCCGAGTAGGAGCAGCCGCCGCCGCCGTCGCGAGGAGGGGCACGGCGGCAGCCGCCTGCTCCTCATCGTCATCACGGAAGGAGCTCGTTATCTCCGGCCGGATTGCTAGAGACATACTCCTGTAATAGTTCTGATGTACTAATAATTAATGCACACTTGGTATTTTGATACTCCAGATGAAAGTGAGCAACTCTCTCTCCTAGGTCCTAGCTGACTAAGCTAGGGGCTCTGCTTATATAGAGGGACAAAGAAAATTACGCTCATCCTACTTGTCACTGTAACGCATGCATGTATCAGGGTAGGGCAGCTCACAGGTCAAAATCACATGATGCTCCATCCATCGACCTCCAGATGAGATCGCCTTTGCCTGCCTCACGAGTATAGGTGGCAAAGATGGACTGATCCAACTTTAAAAATTGGATCGCCCAATCACCAAATTAGAATTTTCTATACTAGCTAGCTAGCTGGTCGAACCAATTTGTCATGTGCGTATGTACCCGTGCTCGCTGGCCGTCGTGCATATCCGTGTGATGATGTGTGACCACGCGCGAATGCCAAAACAATACTCAGTACTAATACTAACCGTTCAAAAAAAAAAATTACTAATACTAAATGTCCAGCACGCGGCTACGCGAGTTCGCTAACCTCTCGGCCTGGATGTTTCTATATTCTTCCTTGCTTGGACTTGTTGTGGCCGTGGGATCCGCGACCTGTCACGTCTGTGCGGTGGTTGAAGGCCTTCAAGAGCAGCCATCTGTTCCATTTCCTTGCGCGTCGCTGCTTCCTTGGATCTTTCGATTGGAACGTAGCTAAAATGAGATCGCCTTTGCCAGTGCAACGAATGCGATGTTTGTTAGAGTAAACACGAGTTAGAGATACATTAGGATTTAAACAAACTTTGTGTACTCTAAGGGGGTGTTTGTTTGGTCTTTGGTGGCTTTTCACTGAAAAAAGCTAGAAAAACTAGCCAAATGGCACAGCTGTGCGGTGGGCTTTGGCCGAAGTGATGTTCGAAATAGGCCATCCCGGCAAGCACGTCCGGAGCTGCTTCCCGCGGCTTCCCGCGGAGCAGGAATCGATCGCTTTCGTCCTTTATCAGAATTACAGCCCGAATGCCACCCAAGCTAGCGATCATCGGTGAAAAAAAAGCAAAAAATCCCGTCGCCCCCCACCTGACCCCGAAGTCCACCCCGTCTATTCTCCCGAGACGACCCCGACGCCCACCCCCTGTACTAGGGTTCGAGCTTCCCCGCCGCCAGACCTCCCCCCCTCCGCCCTACCTCCCCTGCTTGACCTCCTCCCCACCTGGTGGTAATTTTCTATATCTTTGTCTACATGGCACACATAGTTACAATTGCATTGTTGTAGTTGTTTAATTTTTTGTTCATATGCAGATACATATTATCTTGTTGATTCTGGTTATCCCAATAGAAAAGGGTTCTTGGCTCCTTTCAAGGAGAACACATACCACATACCAGATTTTCGTCGAGAAGGGAGACCAACAAATAGGGAAGAGATTTTCAACTATCTACACTTATCGCTACGGAATGATATCGAGCGTGTCTTTGGTATCTTGAAAAACAAGGGCGCATATTGAAATATATTCCTTCTTATGGTATGGTTACACAGAAAAAAAAATATTCTTGCTTGCATAGCGTTTCACAATTTTATTAGAGACTCCAACCTACGAGACAAGCAGTTTGATCGGTGTGATGTAGATGAGAACTACCTTCCTAAGGTCCAAAGGCAATCAGTAATATCAGCCGGTGATACCGCTCCGAGTGGACTATACACGGTAGACATGAACTCAACACGTGATCGTATCGCTACCACATTGTACAATGCTAGAAGAAGATGATCGGTTTGATCGGTGTGGAAGTATCTATGTTCATTATGATGCTATCTTATTTTGTGTAATGATCGGATATGTATTTTGGACAAACTACTATGTGTCATATGGTATTTTTTTAATAATGATATATACGTTTATGCACTTTAGTAGTCAAATATACATGTTATATGAATTACAGGAAAAGTATAGACAATTCCGTAACATACAGCCAGACAGCTAGCCAAATTGCCAAACAGTCAAACTCAGAGAAGTAGCTTTTCCTGCACAGCAACACAGCCAGCCACAGCCCAAACAAACAGGCCCTAAGTCTATTTCCTTCGTGTATTTCTATATATACCCCTGAGGGTCAATCAAATCAATGCAATAAATTACCAGGGATACTATATTTCTCATACAGTAATAGAGCGGTTAGTCGAAAGGCAATTTTATGTTCTTCCACTGCTTCTGCATCGCGCCGTCTCCGAAGAGATTAATCTTCTCCTCGAGGGCGCAACACCATCGGAGCCCCAACAGACGCCTTCAAATGATGCTCTACATCACGCCTACTGCTCCGCCAATATCTCCTTCATATGTTTCTAATGAGAATTAAAAGTTCCACCAGCATGCAATGTCGTACGTGTGGCAATGGAATGTGAGCCGTCCTCAAATAAATATACATTTCAAAAGAGTAACAATGTATATAATACTTTCTCCGGTCCATATTAATAGCCTTTAATTTATCCATATTTGTATGTTTCTAGTTTCATGGAGGGAGTATTGTAACACCCTGTCCACTTGGACCCGGGATGTCACTCCTGATAGCTTAATAGGATATCTAGACTGACCCGATAAACCAAAACTAGACTTTTTTGTGCACTTTGTCCTCACTCATACATCCGGTACCCACTTTCCGATCAGTCACCCATCCTACTCTAGACCAAGCATGTTTAACCTTAGAGTTTTTTTATAATAAGCTTCCAGAAAAGAAGTTTCAACTTGTTGGTATGAGTATCCTATCAATTTTATTAAGTCATGTGCTTGGATCTCACATACACCCACCCTTTAGAAGATCGATGCCCTCATCGATCAAGCACATCCCTGAAACGTTCCTCTTGGCACGTGTATGTGCGTCCAGTGCCGACACTGTGCCATGTCGTGCCCACTCCGGGCCACATGCGCCATGCTCCACATATCCCGCCACTGACCCGCACACACCCGACATGCGTATGTGTGTCCAGTGCCGGCACATATGCCATGCCGTGTCCACTCCGGGCCACACGCGTCATGCTCCACATGTCCCGCCACTAACCCTACACACCCCTTTAACCGCGAGGATCGGCTCTGATACCACTTGTAACACCACGTCCACTTGGCTCCGGGGATGTCACTCCTGATAGCTTAATAGGATATCTAGACTGACCCCATAAACTAGCACTAGTCTTTTATGTGCACTTTGTCCTCACTCATGCACCCGGTACCCACTTCCCGATCGGTCACCCATCCTACTCTAGGCCAAGCATGTTTAACCTTAGAGTTTTTTTATAATGAGCTTCCGGAAAAGAAGTTTTAACTTGTTGGTATGAGTATCCTATCAATTTTATTAAGTCATGTGCTTGGATATCACATACACCCACCCTTTAGAAGATCGATGCCCTCATCGATCAAGCACATCCCTGGAACGTTCCCTCTTGGCACGTGTATGTGCGTCCAGTGCCGACACTGTGCCATGTCGTGTCCACTCCGGGCCACATGCGCCATGCTCCACATATCCCGCCACTGACCCGCACACACCCGACATGCGTATGTGCGTCCAGTGCCGGCACATATGCCATGCCGTGTCCACTCCGGGCCACACGCGTCATGCTCCACATGTCCCGCCACTGACCCTACACACCCCTTTAACTGCGAGGATCGGCTCTGATACCACTTGTAACACCCCGTACACTTGGCTCCGGGGGTGTCACTCCTGGTAGCTTAATAGGATATCTAGACTGGCCCCACAGACCAACACTAGTCTTTTCTACGCACTTTGTCCTCACTCATGCGCACCCGGTACCCACTTCTCGGTCGGTCACCCATCCTAGAATTGCTCTAGGCCAAGCATGCTTAACCTTAGAGTTCTTTTCGAATGAGCTTCCGGAAAAGAAGTTGCAACTTGTTGGTATGAGTATCCTATCAATCCTATTAAGTCATGTGCTTGGATCTCACAAGTATCAAATTGCTACAATATGCATTTTAAGACGGTTTGGCGGGGCGGAGCTCCTAGTAGGGAAATGCAAAGGGGCCGCCCTACCTTGATTTATGGTGAAACATTTCATGTGCATACGTTTTCTCTGAATAATTTGAGTGGTCATATATTGAAAACAAACTTCGTATAAAAAAGTTATGCTTATTTTAATGAACACTGCGCAAAATTGATTAAAAACGAAACAAGGACTAAGTACAGTCTAGTTTGGAACCAACTTTTCTCTTTGCAGTAGCTAATTCTTAATATAACAAAAACTGACTCTAAACAATGTCCTAGGTGGGGTACTTAAGGAGGACTTGAGAGTATTTTGGCCACTTTATGGTGTAGCCGAAACCAACTCTAGTTATGTGATCGATTATGTTTTATGGGTCTAACTTGGCTTTGTATACACTATTGATCTAAAATTTTAATTGTATTAGCTTAGCCAATATATTTGGTTAAGGATGTGAGGACATACTTGCTCAATTGAAAATGATGGTTAGAGCCCTCTTAGATGACATGAATTCGTGCATAAAATGATATCACGATTCTAAGCATAGATAGCATGAATGAAATTGTGACAAAATCAGCAAAAGGGAGAAGACACTGAATCACTATTGATTATTTCTAGAGTGTGGACACCCTCCATGTTGTTATAGACTCGATTACCAGTGATTTTGACCATCCTTTTGATGAGCTATGCACGAGAGTTGCTTTAGAACTAGAGATGCAAGTGTGGGGGTACCCTTTACCCTTAGTTCAGAAAACGAACTAAATTTTCTAAATGGTGATGTCATTGGAGAAGTTAGCTCATTTTGTAAAACTAAATAAAATAGAGGGTACCCTAATATTGTCCCACGTGTATCTCTATTCAGAACTTCTCTTGCCTTGACCAAAGACTCATTTTAGAGGTTCAATGTGAATAAGATTGCTTGTTTTATCATGGACATTTCTCTTGTTATGAGCATTAGCATATACAAACCTTGAGATACTCATTATTCGTACACTAAGAACTAAAGACTTCCAAAACTTACATAATTTCTCTATGTTGTTGTGCCTGACATAAATCGGATTGGCAGATTAGAAGACCACCTTTGTTCCTCCTGTTTACTTCTTGTTTAAAATTTTATCCGGTGACGTGATCTTCCTCCCTATATAAAAACACTCTAGGTTTTGAGATCGAATTATTTACAGGAACACCATATCTACTCATGCAATCAAATTACATGCCAAAGTAAATTTATCCAACATTGCTTAAGCATACTGGCAAAAATCTCTTACAACCAATTATATTGCATCGCTCACGAGCGCGACGTGCCGTGATACGTCGTAAATGTATCTATAATTTTTGATGTTTCATGTTTGTTTAGTATCAACTTTGCTATGTTTTGTCTATACTTTGAGGTGTTTTTATACATTTTCTGGAACTAACCTATTGACAAGATGCCACAGTGCCAGTTGCCTATTTTCTTCTATTTTTGGTTCCAGAAAAGGCAGAAAATCAATATTCTCGAAATTGGATGGGACAAAAGCCAATCTTCCTATTTTTCCCGGAGCAACACGGAACCACGAAGCAGAGATGGAGGAGGACACCAGGGTGGCCACACCCCCTAGACGCGGGCCAGCCCTAGTGGCGCCCATAAGGGGTGTGGGCCCCCTGGCCCTCCATCGACCTTGCCTCGTTCGCCTATAAGAAGCCCCCGACTCAGAAACCCTAAAGAATCGACCAGAAAACCACGAAAACCTCCATAGAGCCGCCGCCACCAAAGGGGAGATTTGGGGGACAGAAAGTCTCTGTTCCGGCACCCTGTCGGGACGGGGAAGTGCCCCCGGAGCCATATCCATCGATCTCCACCACCATCTTCATCACCGTTGCTGATTCCCATGATGAGGAGGGAGTAGTTCTTCCTCGAGGCTAAGGGCTCTACCGGTAGCTATGCGTTCATCTCTCTCTCTCTCTATGCATGATCTTGTTGTGGTCATGAGCTTTGTAATCAAGTAGATCTACCTTGCTACTCAAGTGCTTTAAAAGATCTCTGCTCTCCCCATGTTTGTGAAAGTGACAACGTGCACGCCATGGTGGCACTTAGGCTAGAGTCTACATAAATACTCATTGTGCTTTAATAGATCTATGCTTTTCCCCACGTGTGTGAAAGTGACAGCGTGCACACCGTGTGTGGCACTTAAGCTAGGTTACATATATATTTCATGAGTTATATTTTGAGTTGGTTGTCTCTGTGAAATTATGGTGTTTGTTGGAACCATCTAGCGCTCAAGATGACAGTGTGGGGTTATCTAGATTGGGGAAGGCCCGACCATGGATTAGAGTGTCCAACCGAAGAGTATTTTAGGGTAGTATCATGAAGAAAATATATTTATTGAGAGTGTTCACTAGTGAAAGTATGATCTCTAGGCCTTGTTTCTAAACATCAAAACACCGTTTGCATCTAGATCTGTTGCATGTTTGCTTGCTTCCTTCTTTTTGCCTTTAGTCTTTACCTCACTGTCAAGCTATTTTCTGGCACCTTTACCATTTGTATTTCACTATCTCTTCGTCGAACTAGTGCACCTATACACCTGACAAGTGTATTGAGTGTGTTGGGGACACAAGAGACTTTTTGTATCTTGATTGCAGGGTTGCTTGAGAGGGAATATCTTTGACCACTTCCTCCGTGAGTTCGATATACCTTGGATGATCCACTTAAGAAAAACTTGCTGCTGTTCTACAAACATCTGCACTTGGAGGCCCAACAACTGTCTACAAGAATAGAAGTGCGTAGACATCATGCCGCTGCACCATATCTTCCTAGTAAGGGTTCTATGTTTGGTAGTTCAATTGATGATGTCTACAACTTAATTTTCATGTGATGCGAGCGGGACAAACAAAGGTACAATCAATTTCTGTATCGGTCAAATTTTATATAGCATATGAGCACACCTTGGTTGTGCTAAAAATGTCGAGCTTGTACTACATATGCTAATTCTAAAGGGATGATATATTTTATTGTGGGTAGGTATCCATCTTATGAAAGACAATTGTACATCTCTTCTGGCATGCCTTTGTCTGTTTGCGGCTGCAGATTATCAATGTAAGCTTATCTACTACCACATGGGTTATAACCCCAACAAGGGCTATTGTTCAAATATGGATTGTTGTTGTTCGGGGTAATGGACATTATATGATCGTGTGTCTGAAATTTATGCTTGTGAGAGCATGTGGATTTAATTTAACTATATAACTTGATTCAGGCTTGACTATGAAAATTCATGATTTTGTCGAGGAAATTACAATTCAATTTCTTTGATATAAAAATAGTTTTGTTAATTCTCGGCCATCCAATAATTTCTTATCACTCTTTCAAAGCTGAAAAGCGTTGATCTGATTATGAGATCGAAGCTACATTCTAAATTTTCTTGAACTTTGGAAACAGATACTAAGTGCACTCATTTGCACTTAATTGAAAACTTTAAGGAGATCCGACTTAAATAAGAAGGTATTTTTTATATAAAATTCATGTTAATGTGGAACTTCGGTCACCTCCCACCATGTGTCATGTCTTTGTGCAACTTTCACAAAAGGTGCATCATATTTCTGATAAAAGAAGGTATCCCTAACGAGCTCTAAGATCCCTTATTTTGGAGGCTTGTCCTTGTTTTGCCGCTTTGCGCTAGGTCGAGACGGTTTGCTACTACTTGGCCGCTGATGGGTTTAGGACCGTGTGGTTGCTTTGGCCTTCTGAGGATGCTTGGACCCACGTGACAGGACTCCGTAGGTTATCGGTTCAGTCGTGCTTTGCCAGCCGCTCGCTGCGGGACAAATCGGAGAGAGGGAGAGACTAAAGAGAGGAAAAACCATGTACGAGTCTTCATCTCCTCCTGACCCCTTCCTCTCTCTTGTTCATGAAATCTCCGCTGCCACCTTCGATTATGGCCGCTGACCGACGCCGCTCTCTCCAAGATAGACATCAGTGGCAGCAGAGGGAGGTCAAGTCCTGTGTTGTATAGGCTTAATTTTGGGTGGTCACGGAGGATAGGTCAGGCTCTCCCACCGTGAAGAACGCCATGGGTGGTGTTAGTTGGAAGCTTGGAGCTCAAACTCCGGCATTCTTTGCATGGAGGCCGCTTGGATTCAATCTAGATTTGCACGACGCCCTGGGCAGGGTGTGGTGCGGCGGTATCGTTTCTAGATCTGTGATGTTTTTTTTCATCGTCCGTCCATCGCGCTTCTATTTTGCCGTGTGTTCTTTTGCTCTCTCTGCTCCCTTGTCTCCTCCTAGGTATGGAACACAATCAAGGTCAGCTTGCAGCGGAGAGGATTTGGTGTATTAATTGATCATATTCTCCCAGGATCCCCAATCCAGCGGTGTGTTTCTTCTCTCTCAACCTGTAGTTCATGAGCTTTGGTCTTCCATCGGCAGAGGTGCCAGACGATCTGATTAACCTCCCATAACATCTGTCCTTACTCTTCTAAGAATCATCATGACCAGTACCACACGTGGCAGCTACCAATCGAACCGCATAATCATGTGTGCTATATCTGCAGTGTGTTTACTTATTTCTTTTCAGATGAATTGTTGAGACAGCTTAGGCCCATAAACTTCTATGCCAACCAAGGCAGCAACCATCTAGATGTTGGGTCGTGGCAGGCAGGCAACAGGGAACTTCCACAAGGTAAATGGCATTTAGCATGTATTTTGATGTTAGTGAGCACTACAACATAGATTATATTAAATAGGATCACATATAGTCTACTGAAAGAATTTTATACCCATGATACATATTTATGTCTGCATCTCATAAGCATAGATGTATGGTGTTTTTGGATGAGGTAGGAATAATGGTTGTAATGCTTGGTCAAGTGTTGTTTATATGGTTAGCTTCTTATTCTCCATAATCATGACAAAAACCATTGATATGCGCTTTGAGTATGACATTCCTTAGTGCTAAAAATAAGAACGAGTACGAAATGCATACTTTCTGTTAGCTGCAATTCGCTTGTCAATTTTTTTGGAAGATTCTATTTTAACTTTTTCCTCACCACATACAATCCATAATGGTAGAAAATTTGCTATATGTACAAATTATCAGCTACTCCGTATGTACTTTATTCAAAGTAGTACACCTGAGCTGATTCATTTAAACCGAACCGAGTATGTAATTCAGTTTTGGTATTTATCAGAATTTGTGTATCGTCTACAAACAGTAGCATATATATAAGGCATAGAGCCTTCTGAATCGTATATGAAAAATATTTGCCTCACTTATGTTATATGGTTTTTTATGCCAAAGCTCATTGATCATTTCAGTTTGTAAATTTGAATTTGTAAATAATTTTAAAGTAGAAAGGTTTGTTTCTACCATCCTGAATATGGATATTGATCTTTGTATGAACATGCGCAAAGACGATAATCTGTTTAGTTCACAAACTAACTGATGTCATTTTATATATTTCATGAGTTTGATCATATTTATGAGTTTCTACATCACGAAATCCAACTCACCTCCAAGTTCCAAAGCTTCCTCATCTATGGAGCCCTAACCCTCTTGGATCAACATTGACAACAAAATAATCTAAGAGCTCCAAAGCTTCCTAGAAATAGGGAGCTCTCCATGTGTTTTGGGGCTTGGAGGTGCATGTCCTTTGCTAGCGAGCTGGTGTTTCTCTGTCCTGCATTACTTCTGCCGTTATTGACCTCTGGTTAGTTTCTATTCTGCGTATCTAGGCATTCCATTATTTGCTTGATGTGCTCATTGCTTTTGGGAACTAGGACTGTGCTGATCGTAGCGAACACTCGGCCCAGCGGTCAAACATGCTGGCTCCGGCTCTACGCGTTTTGCTTCCTTTTCTGTTTTTCTTAGGCTGTTTTGGCACATATTCAATCTTTTTTTAGTTGTTTCTCCATTTGGGTGGAGTGCTCAAGAGTCTTATTGCGTGCTGGAGTTTTGTTTTATACTTCTCATCACAGAGACGGTGCCCAAGTGGTCAGAGGATATTTAGATCGGAAGTCTATTTATATTTGTTGATTTTTAGATGGTGACTTATGTTTACTCTTTGTTCGCTTGTTCTTCTTGGTCCCTAAGAAGTGATATTTTCTTGTGTTCAAATTTCATGGTAGATGTGTTAACGTCATAGATGGCAGATGGTTATAGATCACGGATATCGTTGGCCGAAACATTGAAGAGGTGAAGAAAGGATTGAATTCACGGGCACGACGGCGAAGGAGGGTTCACACCGGTGGTGGTGAGGAGGAGACTGTCGAGGTCTATGATGGTGCTGCCACAAAAAATGACGCTCACGGTAATAAGATAGTATTTGGTTGCCAAGATTTGGTATTAGCCTGTCCCATCTTTGTTGTGCTTTGGCTAAACTACATTAGCTTTTCTCTACCATTACAGGTTAATATTTTGTATTTTTTCCCTCATTGTTGTTTACCTAATATTCATTATTTTTCCTGCAGTTGAGATTAGGAGCTGTCGCATGATAGGTACTTGGTGGGTTAGTGTTTCTGCATTTTTCTCTAGAAATAATAGTCAGGATATATATATATGCTTAGAATAAGGTAAATAGGACGGAATGGGATGGGATGGATGATACACGGTCAGGGCTAGGATCTCAGATAAGAGGAAACTTAATAGATTGACACTAGAATTATCTTTGTCTGTAAGTAGTTAGGAATTCGTAGTTAGGAATTCGTTTCGCAAACCAGCAGAACATAGCACCAATGACAATGGTGCTTAGTTGACACTGGTGGGCCTAATCTGATTTTCAAACATAAGATACTTGCAATGTTTAGTTGTATTCAGTGTTAGTGATTGCAGGTCGCATCTTCGAACTTGGTGAAAATTGTCACGACTGCTATGCTCTATACATAAAAGCGAAGGTCAAATGTGCCACCCAATACATTTTTTATTTATTGCTCTCCAATGTTTAAGGTGTTAAAGAATGAATGTATTCAGAGACGTCAAAATTTCCCAGTGATTGAACATACTCCCTCCACTTAAAATATAAGATGTTTTAGTCTTTTTCTGAAACACATATCTAGACGTCTTTTAGTGTGTAGGTTTACTCGTTTTGCTTTGATGCTATACACTAAAAGGTGTCTAATACATGAGCTTTAAAAAAAAGCTAAAACATCTTATATTCTGAAATGGAGGGAGTATGTGTGTAAGTAAAAAATCATATCCGCCTTAACATTTCACTGTAAATCAGAGATGGCAAATTTCAGTTCAAATATTGAACTTTGAAAGCCAGCAAACATAGTGTCAAGTGTTCTGGTATTGAATGGATAGTGTTTTGGTATTTTTTTAAGAAAGTCCACTTCTAAAATTAGGTTACATTTTATGCGTACAGTTTGCGCATACTTGCGTTTAAAATTGTGTCCAAATTTAATAAAGTTTCAGAGGGATACGATCCATTCTATACTTTATTTAACCTGCCAAAATTCAGTGGCGCAGCAAAACGCGCTAGGTCCATCTAGTTATTACTAGTGAGCCGAGATATTTCTTCATTGATGGGTTTCATCCCGTCTGCTATGCTTTTTTCACTTTGTTGAAAACAAATGAGATCTGCCAATGTGCACTTTTTTAACTCCACACGTGGAACTTCGGCCATCTCCCACCACGTGTCACGTCTATGTGCACTTTTAAAAAGGTGTGCCGTATCTAAGATAAAAAAAGAATTCAACGTCCTGCTTTTCGAAAAAAAAACTCTCCTGTTGTAAGTTGTCAATAAAAAGATAAAAAGGATTCATTATAGACAAGTGAAAACTTTGATGGTTGTCACCCCGTCAGCATAGGACTTTATCATCGCTGACAGATATAGATTATAACCTGTTAGTAATACCATAGAATATTTTTAAGAAGTAGCATCCATATCACAATTCATCCAAGCCAGCATCATCTTCTCGGGCATATTAGTGTTGAGTGGATCTTCTTGGAAAGAATAATGTTGCTAAATTGGGTTTTTGTCCCAAGAGAGCTGCAGAAAAAAGTCTAAAAGGAAAAAACTTTGACAAATTTGGTATGGTACATTTGTATTTTAATCCCTGTAAAAAGCACAAAGCTTGGTAAACTTTTTGCCCGATGGTAGTCAATGGCGTTTACGTGAAACAGAAGTTTGGAGGGGCATTTACGACAATCTCCGGAGGAAGCAGAGCGTGCCATTTCCTCCGAACTAGACAACCTCAAAATGCACAAACACCCGCCGCCTCCGCTCCCCCCTCCGCCTCCACCCACCATTCCCCCTCCCTTCACCGGCGCCGCCACCTCCATCCACCTCCTCCATCCCCTCCCCGAACTCACCGACCGAACGCACGTCGGAGCGGGGGAGACGGCGCCGCGAACAGGGGCAAGGCGAGGAGATGTTCTCTGGTGAATGGACGCCGCCGTGCGGCAGCTGCTGCACCAAGAAGTACGCGGCGCTCGTACAGATACCTTGTGGGTCCCCCCCCCCCCCCCCCCCCCCCTCTCCCTCTCTCACACGCGTCCCCGCGACAGAGGATTTCTGTCTTGTTGATCGAGACTCACGGTTGTTGTTTGCTGTCGTTTCGCCGTGCAGGGAGGGTGTTCTGCAAGAAGGGGTGCAACGCGGACGGTGACACCTGGGAAGAGTGTGAGTGCCGGAATTCCGTTTGATTGATCCGCTGGTTTGGTTTTGGTTTAATTTCTGGTTCAGTTCCTCGTGAATTTCGAATGCAGCAAATCTGGTAGTGTATGCAATGATGTGAAACGTATTAGGTTGCTGCTTTCATTTATTGACTGCCCTTGAAATCGACTAATTTATGTATGTTGTTAAATTTGCATTGTTCATGTAATTTTCTTCAGAGTTTACTACTATTCGGTCATACCAGTTGTTACCACGATTCTCACACATAGCAATCATGATTAACAGAAAAATGTCTGAAGGCACGCTTCTTGTGGTACAATGTAAACGTTCATCACCGTAAATTGGGCTCTTCTTGTCATTAGTAGTTGCAGTCAGTGGGTACACATTATTGGCGCCTTGCCTGCTTAGTAAATTGTATTGTACTTTCTCTAGTATTCAGAAAACTTACTTCTGTCATCGAGGCAACTTATTTCTGTTACTGAAGTAATTCTCTGTGATTTGCACAGGAAGGTTGTCGGTATTACTCATATATGCAAAATTTTGGTTCTAGGTGACTGTAGAATAGCGGATTATTGTCTTTCAGTTAGTACTTTGTCAATGTGAAAGCTAACTCACACGCTGTAAAATCCTCAGGCATAGGTAAATGCACTGAAATATGTTACAAAGATCCGGTGTTGGAAGATCATCAGTGGAGTGCTTACATCGATCGGTCACCGGGAGAGGACAGTTACTCGTTGGTGAGTTCTTGATCTGTTAATAATAACACCTTCATAAAAAATCACTTCTACTCATCTATAAGTGCAAAATCTGTTATGTGAAAATCTATTTAGCTATACCTGTTCAGGTTATACTCATGCTGGCCCTTGGTCCTACTCCCAAGCCACCACCGTAGAATGGTCTAAAAATATGCGTACTCGCGTACCCACTCACGGAGGACTAGCTACAACTTTTGATGACTTGACTGCAAGGATCTAGTATCACAAAATTAACTTATCCGTACAGTATCCTAAATTTTACATATCTTTGTTGTCATCTGCATACAGTTTGAATGGGAGTGTGCTGGCAAAATTGATTTAAAATAGTAAACATTCACAGGTATTTCAATGATTCCACATATATTCATGTTATGATCATAAACATGACACTCCTGATTTTATAGTGTTTTTTTGCTGCAGTAACACGATACTACATTTCTGCTTATGGTTTTTTCCTTGGTACACAAAATGTAATTCATAACCGGATCACTTGGATGCATACCCTTAGGATTGCTATGCAAGTGCTAGAGTTTGTTGCTTACATCCAGTTAGAATGCCTTGATGGGGTTTGTTGATTATTTTGGAAAATCTTAAATCCAAATGTTAATGCGATATAGATAGTTTTCTCAGTATCATCTTGCTGGTTACTTATGTGCATAACTTCTGTGCATAGTTTTCTGCAAGTTTAATGTGCAAGATGTTTTGTTAAAAAATTCTCGAGACTGTAGTTTCCACATCTTTATGTTTGTTAAGTTTTGTCTTCTACTCAAAACATAAAGTGGATTATTAAGCTTTTCAAGATTAAATACTCTGGCAAGCAACAAATTACCCTCTGGTTGATGCTATTCCTTGGGAACACCGGCCATGTATGTCTCGATGATTTCTATTGTGTTTTTTTTTCTAATAAATTCAGTTAGTAGTGTTCCTTTCCTAATAAATTCGAATTTTCTCTTCAGGAGTGCTTCAATGCTTGTATTTCTGGATGTGGATACAGGGTAAGTAATGGCTTTCTCGAGAACAACATTTTGTTTGCTAACTGTGATATAAATTGTATGATACCAATCATCTCACAAGCCATGTTTTGTTGTGTGATAGTTCGATGTACCAGCTGAGAAGGTCGGACAAATCAAGCCGAACAGGCCATCCAAGCCGCCGCCACCGGTGGTAGAACGGGCTATGGGTTCGGAA
Source organism: Avena sativa (assembly GCA_916181665.1). Lineage (NCBI taxonomy): Eukaryota > Viridiplantae > Streptophyta > Magnoliopsida > Poales > Poaceae > Avena > Avena sativa. The sequence goes on along the minus strand of OV702283.1, from coordinate 143,663,518 downwards.
CCTGTCATCAAGGGTGAAGACGTGCCTGGCACATCAGCGTAGCCTATGCGTCCCAAAATTTTGTAAAACTATTAACTGTTCTTGTCCTCCCCAGATTATCCCCCATTTTCTTGGTTGCAATGTATTTTGCACCTCACCCTGGAGGCCTGGACTAAGATGCTAACTACTAGGGCACATGGAAGAAAATGCTTTAATTCTCGTGATCTTGGATTGCTCCAGCTCGACTCAATGACATCAAGAGGTTATGCGTATGCCATTAAGCTTGTTTGGAGAGTGGAAGATTTGTACTCCCTCCATCCGGAAAAGGATGTTGCAGATTTGTCTAGATATGCATGTATCTAGATGCGTTTAAGTGTATAGATACATACGAATTTAGAAAAATTTATGACATCCTTTTCCGAACGGAGGAAGTACAAAATTATTAGCTTCAGTATGTTCTTGCTTGGATGATTGGATCCCAGTTCAGACTTCAGGCATAGTATCATATTCACAGGAATTGAGATAATGACAGGATCATTAAAACATTTTTTTGTGTGAATAATTTTTTAATTCAATCAAACTCTCATAGCAGTTTGGAGTCTAAGGACACAGAAAAGCAGGTTTAGCACCACAGCTGGCTATCTCCCCAAAAATTACAAATTGCCCAGAAAAAAGCATGCCATGATAAAAAAAACTGCAGTGCCATTAAGCTTTGTTTGGAAGGTGAAATGTGAAATTTTTATAATGAAGGATTACATACAATCCATTACCTGGATACCCAGTTCAGAGTTCAGGCTTTGTATATAATCCACAGAAATTGGACTACATCCATGTGTATCTGAAAGGGCATCCCCAGCATTCAACATTAGATCATTGGTGTGTTCCAATGATTCTGATAAGTTACATTCATGTTGTTTAGACCGTTGGCTATGCTATCCCACAATCATGATTACATTTCAAACTCAATTCGAACCCCTCTTTAATGAATTCAATGAAACTTCCATAGCAACCGTTCTTACAAACCAGGGTATACATTTCTCTCTTTCTCAACAACAAAGAAGGTACAAATTGCTTAGAAAACCACACTATGATCAAAACTGGAGAGCCCATGAAGTTCACACAGCAAACTACAACGCTCTCCACCTGTCTTCTTCAATCGGCTTGGTGATCACCGAAACAGGTGAACGTGAGAACAAAGTTAAGAACACAAACATGCTGTAGAATAGTAGAAAAGCTTGACAGCACAAGAATAAACCTTTTTGCTCGACCAAACATTAACATGCAAAGGAAAAGATTGGAAATGAATGGCGTGGATTGTTAAGGATATAGATCGACATATCGGTCGCCTTTTCACCCCTGTTTGTCCTACTTCGAAGTTCCCTGCGGATTTCTGGAGTAACCTGTAGATACAGAGATAGCAGCAAGCAAACTACAGTTAAAATGGGAATCATTTCGAAATCCATGCAGACATGTGAATGATGAAATGAGAGGATTGTACCAAATAATGTTTCTGGTGATCCAACAAGTGTGCAAGTTTCTCCTTATCTTTCTTCTCCAGCTCATTCTTGTATCTGTTAAAACAATTTAGCAACAGACAAATGAACAAGTGAAAACTTTGCAAGGACATTACAAGAAAACACTTACAAGGTCATTATAAGTGAAAATATATCTATCATTCTATCATCAGACCTCTGAGTCACAAATAGAAGAAGCTGGTTACTGCTCAGATTGTACAACTCAACACTTTCCATGGTTCTGGTTTAATACTTTGTCCGGGTAATGAAAAAGGTTTACCAGGTAAAGACTACTTGCTATACTACAAGGAGTCAAGCATATGGTTGTTTTGCTGCATTAAGAGCAATGCCTTTCAGATTAACCAAAATATGCTTTCGCACTTTACACATCCATCACTGACCTTTCCACAAAGGTGAGCAGCGACTGGTGCCATATAACAGGCATGTTCCTCTCATCGTCAAGAAACCGCATGAAATGGGCAAAAACTGCATCAAGTACACGATACGGCAAAGCATATTTCTTTCGAGAAATATCTTGATAAAGTAACTGCAAGAGAGATATTAGGTTAGAGAATGTTCAAGATAGTAAGAAGCTATTAAACGAATTGCAGGTACATGCCACAACTATATACGAAAAAGAAGATAACAGTTCACCCACACTACAAGACACCAGAGATATACATGCAATGCAGTTACCAGCTAAACATCACTCGAACTATGCTCTTAAGAAATAATACTCCCTCCGACCCAAATTAGTTGACTCAAATTTATCAAAATATGGATGAATCTAATACTAAACCATGTCTAGATACAAACGAATTTAGACAAATCTAAATCAACTAATTTGGGTCGGAGGGAGTAGAACATTTCAGTCCATCCTATTGCATGCCAGGACTTGGCTACATAACTGAAATCTGAAGACTGCCACAAGAATGATGACTCCCTCCCATGGCATATACTCGAGAGGTTAGAATGCTCATCCAGATAGCTACAACAAGGATTCAACCGCAGAATATACAAGTATACAACAACTACTATATTTAAGAGCATAATGGATGAAAATTATGTGGTATGGTGGCCCCTACTTGGGAAAATGTCGGCCCCATCTTATGCAAACCCTTTGGCCAAAATTGTTGTATAAAACTATAACTTGGCAGACAGACACAAGCAAAAGGAGAGGTACAGGAAAAGTAATGCTGGCTTCTGCATCGAGTAACTTCTGACCAACTATAATCTTTGTTACTACAGAAACATTTTATATACATACCAAGAAATGTTATTTAACTAGTAATGTTAATTAATGAAACATATAATGCTTATTAAAGTTCATTGGCAAAAAATTGTTGAAGTTCACGAAAAAAAAACTCTTTAAGGTGTCACACTTTACCTAGTTGTGCCACAGTACTCCATATCTGCTAGTTTCATTAATGCCGCGCTGCATAAAATGCCAAGTAGAGATAAGATTTCAACTGCACAACCATCTTAGACACGAATCTTGTGCTATATTCAGCTAACCTCGCATGGAGTGGAGGAATGGTACACTTCTCGAGAATACTACCAATAATTACTGCTTCACGCAGAGTGCAATCCCCTTCCTGCAGCCATAACATTTGGCACTTATATTATAGAGTGAAGAGAAAAGGAAACAATACACAACTAATGCATATACAAGTCTATAACTAGCAATAGATGTGGCTTATGGTTGGATGATCAACAATATTGGTCCTTTGAAACACATATTCAGATATACTAACGAACTCATCATTCATTCTAGGAAACTCTCCATTCTAAAGAGAACTACCTGACAGATTGGCAGCAAAATTCCCTTGAAAAAGGCAGCAGGCTTGTAGAGGGATTTTTTCATAGCCTGATAAAGTGCAAAATGGAGTCTCTTGTTGTGCTTTATGTCATTACGAATACGCGGTAGCAGAATAGCTTCGTAGAATCTCACGGCATTCTTGGCACTCATGTTTGAAGAGAAGAGCCGCGTTGCTTGGTATACGGCGTTAGGAGACCAATGCTCAGGCTGGGTTAACTGCAGCACATCTGCCCAGCATTCTAGCGACGGGATACGCTTGAGTGCTTTGGGAATTTTCCCACTGGTGTAACGCCTCAAGACCTGGCCAACCCTGCATATGACAAATTCAACAATGAGTGTTGCGTAAATAAAACAATGCAAATAGGCTTCTCTCTCTATAAGAACTGAGTATGGGGCCAGGAACATACTCTTTGTAGAGTTCAACAATTCTGGTGTCCAACTTGGGAGCAGGCCGTCCTTCTGCAGACATACACATACTCAGTAATCCCATAATCACCTTGGCTCTGTTCTTTTTTCGATTGACTAATGCATTTAACAGACGTCCAAAGTGCTGTCAAACTGAATTCGAAAGAGTTCGTCGCTGGCGCAATGGTCTACTGTCCCAAGTGTCGGATAAGAACTGAGTTAGGAATGGACGGCGACCTGTTGAGACGGTGGCGTCCTTCTCTCTGATCTTCTGGAGAATGATATCACCAAGAGATTGCTTGGAAGAGGTGTCCTTCGACATGATGGAGCGTCGGAGGGGAGCTGCTCGCGGGACTCGGCGAGGCCCTCCTCCTTCTGCTGCTTGAGCGCCTCGCGGAGGATCTTGGCGCTGATGGAGGATGGCACGGAGGCCTCCTCCTCCGCCTAGTGCCGCTTGGCGGCGCCCGAGCGGCGGCGCTTCCCGGCGTCGGCGTCGGCGCCGAGTGGGAGACGGCTGCCCTTCAGCTGCTTCTCCGAGGACTTGCGCTTCTTCCCAGGCATGACGTCTCCTAGGGGGCTGCTGGGTCGGAGCCTCGGAGGCGGGGAGATGGCGGGGCGGAGGAGGGGGAGAAGACGGCTGCGAGGTTAAGAGTTTTGCGGGTTTTGTCGTCTTGTGTGGTGGGCTGAGTTATTGTTGCTGGCCCCAGGTGATCTGCCCGGTCTGATACTGCGCGTCTTTTCCTTGCTTTCGAGGCCCATTCGATCAGAAGCAGTTTTTCTCTTTTTTTTTGGCAAGGAGAAGCAGTTAGGTTGAGCTGCTTTTTCACAATCAGCCAACTTTTTCTTAACAAAGTCACAGACAAATATCATGTCAAGTCAGAAAAACTATTAATTCCAAGTTACAGAATAAAAACATTCCGACATTAACATTCAAAAAAAATCCAACATTGTGATATTTATAAGTTGAGTAGATAAATAATCTATCTGCATTTAAGTTGATTCACTCAACAGAAAAATATCCTTTACTTCTGTTTTTATCCCAGCTTCAAAACTAAAACTAAGCCTAACAGTTTACTACTCTATAAGATTACACTGAAATGAGACTAGCGATTTCGACATCTGCCTCTGCCTGCTGCAGCTGAATACTGTTCAAGAGTTATCAGGCGATTTCACGCTTTTACATCAAGAAGCGTGTCGTACAGAGCACTAGCTTCTTCGGTCCAGATGGTCATTTTCTCTGATTAAATGTGGCAGTAGAGAGATCCATGCCTTTCTTCATCGTTGCCTGCGGAGGAACTCACGCATTTCTTGGTGGAACTCTCCACGCACTATCAATCTCATCTTCTTCGCGTCCTCCCACAGCAAGAACCCATTATCCCTTGCATGGTCACAGCATTGCTCAAACAAGTCCTGAGCAAGGAAAAGGCACCCAAAAAAGTGTATGCTTAGTGTGTGTTTGAACTACAACAAGCACAGATGAACATGGTAATTAAGCAAAGTCCAAAATTCCAATTTTTCCCAAGTACCATCAGCCTAAATTGGATTAACGAAGGGTTTACCTTGCTTGGAAATTCTTCATACACATGTGACAGGACCATCTCGACCCTGTTACGGTCATTCTCCCACAACCTAATCTGCAACGGAAAATTGGCGGTCTTATATATTATATATGTTGAACAGGTGATGCCTGGTCTATGAGGCATAGGCTGGGCTGCTTACCTGATCTGTAACATTCTCTGGGACTATAGGTATTTTGTCGGCAACACGAGGGTGGGCATTTTGCTGAAGGAACGCAACTATCTAACAAACAACAAGAAAAGCATAACTCTCTGTGTCTATATAATGAATCCAGTAGAAAGAAGTGTATAATTCAGATGATACCTGTTCAGCAGTGATCCCATTATCAAAGGCACCGTAAAGACTTTCTTTTGTAATAGCTCCCACAATGAGGTTTGGGAGTTGATACTCCACCCTAGAAACACGTAATCATTAAAGTATTCCACAAAGATGTAGCAAAAGGTTTGAGTTGATGCACATTTTCCTCCAAAATAGAGTGCAATCCTGCCAATCAAATGAACAATGCAGGAAGAATTCTAAGGATTCAAATCCTCCAAAAATAATATGAAATTCTGTTGAATCAAAGAAGCCCTAAGAAGGTACATATCTGATCTTCGACGCCATCTTTACCATTCCAAAAGATGGAGCCTCAAATCAATGCTATGTGTTGATCCCGAACATGGCATAGTATGAATATCCCAAAATACAGCTAGTAGTAGGCAACTGGCAACAATCCTTTCAGACGTGGAGGATTAAAATAACTAAATTTGCACGCAGGCTACAACCCATAAGCCATAATTCTAAAAGACTTCGCATCTGGGATGTCGATAAGTAGATGGGTAAATAAATTAATAGGCGATTCATTATGTTCACACCCTAATCATCACTGGCACTGTAATGTTGCTGAGTTTTGTATTACATAGATTAAGTACTGGACTCCAGTTGGATGGTTGGCATTGCATAACCTATTCAGTAACTGTAAGAGGGGGGAGGGGTCAAGACACTCAAACAAATAAAGATAGTAGCTACTTTGCATACAAAAGAATTCAACATATGTCGATAAACAAGAGATAGGGGAAACTTGCAACATAAACTATTAAGCAATAGCCAAAATGAAGGGGGAGCTAGGTCATGTTACTCATCTGAAACCAAATGTACCTTGAAAAAAGGCGTAGGATTTCACAGTGCAATCTGGAAGCAGAGTAGGCATACAGCCTGAAGTTTGTCTCCACCACCACAATACCCTGACACAACAATATCATACATACACTATCAACTCTGACGTGGAAAGTACTTCCTCTTCATCAAAACGTTGCTTAGATGAAGCAGTTGGAAGTTATGATGATCTGAGGAGCATAAAACAATAGCAAAGGCTACAGGATGTCATGAAACCTCTTTGCTGGCAGATGCATCCGACAAGCTTGATGAGAGGTTTGTAGCCAATTTTGTTGGTATGAACCAGCTATCTTTTCAACCCTGTTATTGATTTACTATCGAAATTCATATTCATCACTTTGAACAGGGAAAAAAACTAAATCAATATTCTTACCTGCTGCAGTTTGACAAGCCCCAGCTCCGCCAGATCCCTAATGGCAATTCTTTGGACATCCGTCAGACTATTCAAGCTATAAGCCTGAAGCATGAGCATAGTGACACAGGTTGTTAATTTATACCCAGCTTACAGGCAACAAAGTATGAGCACAAAAGAACCAATCTAATCTAATTGCTGTAGCCCTACAACCCCTTAACTTCTTTCAAGTGCAACAATTATGATATTATTTAATTATAAACACTCTAATGAGAAGGAAAATAAGTTGATGTCATTCGGTCCCTATACTGCTAGATAGACAAATTGTTGTATCTTTGAGATGCTCTGCTTCATATGCCATCAAATTACAGGTCAATAACCTTTCCCACTTGACCTGTACACACTTCTTTTACATAAATATAAAATATTGTTGATGAAGAAAATTATGCTGTGAATAGTAGGAATTCATGGTAACTGGAGGTAAAGGTTGGTTGCTTTTCTCTTTTGAATGGTTCTTACATCTCCCAGTGTATGAAAACTAAGTTCCAAGAGAAATGATATCAACTCTGTGGGGTCCACTCCACGTTCCTATTAAATAATACAAACAGTCAGTACAAAATAAGAACTCATTACCAATAAAAAGAGTTCTATAAAGTGCATGATACCAATACCTCTGCTGATGAAATGTATTCCCGCATTATGTACCAAAGTTGTGCATTTGTCTCCATTAGCTGGTTGAATAGAAAAGAATGAGAACAGAAGATGGAAGTCTGTCAGATAACTGGATCTACTGAGAGCCAAACACACACCAGAAACTGGAATCCATTCTCAGATAACTTTGGAGCTTCATTATCCCTGCAAAATATGTTAAATCGGTGAAGTAAATATACCAAAAAAAAGTGAGAGATATAGAGCAGGTCAAGAGAGAATATGCAGCAGAAAACAGAAGTATTAGCTTTTAGAAGTTCCACCTGGGAATTAAAACACCAAAATATTATTATCAAATAAATAGATTAAAAATCTCAAGATGCTGAAACCAATGAGTTGTTAGTTGTTAGGAGCACTAGTTAATACCCTTTTCAACCAGAGAAATGAACACAGCCAGACTAAACCAACAAAATTTTGCTGTCTTAAATATTCTTTCTAATTTTGTCAGGGCATTACTATGTCGACACTGCCTCTGGATATACCTAGTTGTACTAGCAAGGGAATGAGCGAAACTTGGTATGTCATGTTATTGAAATGGAATTTGACTATCACTACCCAATAAATCATTGTGAAAGCAAGGAGGTAATTAGATTGAACCTTGAACTCAGAAGACCTCGCTGGAACGTTCTCATCATAGACGAGCTGAAACTTGTCCCTTTCTCAACTTGAGATGAGTTGATCAATTGCAGCAAAAAACACTGTTTTGCCATAAAAATAGATCAACGAGTATAAGACTTCACTAGAGGAACTAAACACACAAAGTCTTCCAACTGTTTGAATAGTATGATCCTATGAGCAAAAAAGAAAATGACAACGTGAAAATACATCGAAAACATGATTTTGAGTTAACCTATGTCATTCTAACCTCCCATTGCTCAAGAGCGTAGTTTTCAAGTTCTGTTAGTGTAGGCAATCTGCCAGTGATACTTGACGGTATCGGTTGCCTTGGTAAACTTCCACTGCAGAAAAAAATTGTAATTTGGCCACCTGTATCATAACCTCGTATTCCCATTAGGAGGAACTTACAGGATAAAAACCAAAGCAATAAACCTTAAGAAACATCACTAATCTCAGTTATATCATGCTAGATTTTTTCTTAATAAACAAACAACCATGTCTATTTTTTCGTAAAAGTATTTTAGAAAACTTACCCACTGACCAAATACTTCTGCATATTATCCTGGAACTTAATATTCATCTTGTAGCTCACCTCCTTTCTTCTGTATGCACAGAAAAATCAAGTGAATACTAAAAACATAATTCATTTTGTAGACCATACAAACAGGACAAGAGCAGGTGAACCGGAAAATACATAGTTTCATTTGCATAATGCAAAAACTTAGTAAACAAAATAATTCCTATTAACGATTCCTATACACATGCATACCAACAAAGACTTACAGTATCAAGGGGAAAAGACTGGCCACTGAAATATTACGGGGCTACACAATGTTTACTATCTCCATTTGATGAGGCAGGAGTAGAAGTGATGTTCTGAAAAAGTTTCAGCAACTTGGCATGCATAATAGATCAAATCGCCCATGTCTGCTAGAAATACAACATGTGCTATCTCTCCCAATATCTCACTAGGGTAAAACAAACAAAATAGTTCTACCTAGCTTTCTGAGTCAAATTATCTCGTGCATTGCTAGTTGATCAAATCCAGGATGATTAAACAGCCTGCTCAAAAATTTCAGCCGGAAATAGCCAGCACTGGATGGAAGCAGATGAGATCTTACCTATCACGTACTTCGACAAAGACCCTAAGTTGGACCAGCCTATCGATGGCGACCTTGTGCTTGGAGGCATATTCATCCAGCACCCACTCCTCAATGGCTGCAGCTGGCACCGGCGCCAACACATACAGCATCTGAAGTACGTACTTCTTTGCCAGCGGCGGGAACGACCTGCAGAAGCGAAGGTGTGAAAAATCATGATCACAGCAACAAGGACTCACATATGAATTTCATAACTGGTGAACTGGAGACCTGAGTACAGCCTCGCAGATGAAGGCGGAATCGTAGAGCATGTCGAGTTTGGCGGCAGGCAGTGCGGCCACCATGTCCATGAAGTTGCGCGCCACAACCATCACCTGAGGCATCTTTGCAGAGGCTGTAGAGAGCTGGCGAAGTAGATAGATATAGCAGGCTATTTTGCAAGTGAACAACCATTCAACAAATACCATAACATTAGTGCTCCTAAATTGACAATTTTGTCAAATCTGCATACCAGATCAGGTATTATCTAAAGCTTGGCATGGTACTAGATAAAAAATGAAAACCTATCAGTTCCAGCACGAGACTTATGTTCTGAATAAACTCTGCACTCCTACAAAAACAACTTACAGATCATAACTAAGCTTTCTGAGATGCTACTTTGGTAAACTACAAAAAAAAAGCAGGATTGGATAGCACCAAATTGACCCAGCCGAGTCAGACCTTAACTCGTATTTGGGGGCAATAGGAAAAGGCAATGCCTAATGTCAACATTACACTGCTACACCGCTATCAACACATCCACTGGTTCATTTCACTAGAGGTGGTCGAGTGAGGAGTCCGTGACTCCGTTGACGAACCTCGCGGGCACGCGGCGGCGGAAAAGGGTCGAGGGAGGAAGCAGTGGCGCCGCGAAGGTTCCAGGGAAAGGGCGTCTGGTTGGGGACTGGTTCTGCGCGAGCAGCCCTGCCGCGCTACGCTGATAGACACAACGCGCCCTCCCGCGTGCCGCACGCGCGCCTGACCCTCGCGCCGCGTAGCTGCCGCCAGCCGCCGCGCCGCTCGTGCTACTGGAGTCGGATTTTCTTTCTCGGTAGCGAACAGAATGAATCAAAGCCCGTATCGGTGTTCGAGGGACAAATTGGGGTCAGGGTCTTAGGAATGTGTAAAAGCATCTCTAGTACTCTCTTCGTCCGCAAACAAGTGTACATCTAGGAAATACTAGATAAATTAGTTCTTTTTTATGAGGTTTTATCAATTATCAAGAAAAGAGAAGAATAAGGATTAGTGGATGATATTGAGGAGAAGAATAGAGACTGAAGGATGAGGTGGGGGAGTGATTACGAGGAGCTAATTGCATTTATTTAGTGTCTTGGTATTGTACACTCTTTTTGGACAAATTTTGAATGCTAGATGTACATTTATTGCGGACGGAGGGAGTATACCTTAAAAGGCCGCAACCTTATAGTAGCCGCTAAGTTAAATTCTCGTTGAACTTGATATGGATATGAGTTTATGGTCACCGAACTCGCGTGAGAGCGTCAGCCATGGTTACTGAGCTTTACAACGTGCTGTATGGAATGATGTGGCAGCTAGTGGGACCAGTGTCACACCTGCATTTATGGTGCCCTAAGCGATCAGCTTTAGCCCATTGGCCCCCGGACAAGCACTTAATTTCAGACAACCCCTCCCACCATGTTTAACTTGATCTACTCCGTGAAGCGCTCGAGGTGAAGGTGGAGAGAGGGAGCGGGAATGGCGCTACGCCACTAGGAAGGGGAGAGAGCGAACGAGGTCGACTGTGATCAAGGTTGTTAGTCAGGGTCTTCATCGATGGTGGCGGCCGGGGTGGTGACGCGGTGCCGCTCTCATGTTGCAGCGAGGAGTCACGGCCATGTTTCCAATCTGGCGGGCGGATGATGCTCCTCCTTCCGTGTACGGTAAGCACTTAGCTGCCATTGTCGTTGACGAAAATCCAAGGTTTTTTTTAGCGATTTTGGTTCTGGAGGTGGGAATCTGAAGTGCTCTGTCTTTGTGTGAGTTCTCTGTCGGTGTTAAGTAGTTTGGTTTGGGTAATTGTTTATAGTTCAGTAGGATAATTGTTCACTAGTAGATGGTGGTGGCATGTGCATAACTTGTTCAGTACGATAATTTGTTCATTGTGTTTGGTTGCAAAAAAAATGTTATATTCATTGTTCAGTAGTAAATCATGTACTCCCTCTGTTTGGGATTATAGGTCCTACGCGCATAACTAGGTTGTTAATTTGACCAACAAAATATAACTTATATATTATAAAAATTATACCGTTAGAAAATATAACATCTAAAGTTTCTAATGGTATAATTTTTATACTATATTATTTATATTTTCATGTTTAAATTGACAACCTAGTTATCCGTGCGGGACTTATAATCCCAAATGGAAGGAGTACTACTTAATTAAATAGACTAGCTGAATTGCCCATGCGCTGCTGTCTACTCAGGTATTTTTTGCAGCATATATAACCATAATAATGTACATGTTGTAGTTACTTAAACTATATGGATATATTTAAGCTTGATTTCTAGCTGAATGAAAGTGGCTTGTTGTTAGTAGAACATACTCTAGTTCTGTCGTGTACGTTGTGTACAACGGGATAAACTTCCAATGTAGGAAGGTTGGGTCATGAAGACTCGAAACAAAATGGTGCTTGATGAAGGAGAACATCTATTTGGAGTGGAATAGATAGAAAAGCCAGCCAAAGTAGAGAGCAGAGTTGCACTTCATGTGTTTAGACACTTATGTGGCCGGTCCTAGTAAAAGGAAGGACTTGACTATGTACTCAGGATGAATGCCAGAAAAAAGTTCAATATGGATGTGCGTACGGAGTAAATATTTGCAGTAGGTGTTTTGATGCACCTTTTCATCCATAATGTATAAACATGGAATGTAATTAAATCAATTGGCCAAAGTTCAAAGTGCTATTTACGAACTAAAAATTACACTATACGATATAGACATTATGACTATATTAGGAGATTAAAGATGTAGACAGTAAACTATGGAGGAAAACAATGATGTTTATACAATATTTCCGCCATACCCATAACCCTAGAAACAACGTCCAATTGATTGGGTCATTACTTCAGTTGACTGGAGTATATATGTTATTAAAAAAGAAAGCTTAGACAGCCAACATTTTAATGACAAAACCAATAAAGCACTGAGATTTCTTCAGATCCATAGACAAAAGAACATATTGAGCAGATTTTCAATAGAGAAAAGGTGATTCTTGTAGCCAGGCACCCAATAAATTTTTTTGCACTTTAGTGTGGCATTTACAAGATATACAATAAAAGGACTATAAGGAGAGCTTAGCCAATCCACCTGTAGACAATCATATCGTTGGATTAAGCTTAATAACTAAACTACAAGTGTAAATACGGCACTCCCGATAACAGATCAACATGTTAGCCTAATTGCCTACGACCAAGGCAAATTGTCGCCAAAAATCCAGAGCTGGTGAGTGAAGAAAACCTGCAGGTAACTATCATTAGTGTCACCAAGTTAAATAGCCCAAATATTGGTCACAGGCTAAAGTGATGTCCGAAGCTTTTGAGAATCTGCAATTTAGACTTGAGAATATACGGCGACGAGACTCGGGTGCACCAGACCCAGGAAGAAGCGCATCAAATTCGACTGCTGAGTAAATCACAGTAGCATACTATAAACTAGGATGCGGGTTTACAAAAGACATGGAAGGAACATGTAGTTAGAAACAAAGAACTTTATATACACGAAAATAATGTAGTATTCAGATTCAGAGATGTCAAGGAAGAAAAGAAGACGCATGTTCAGAGTTGATGCGGGACCTACAGACCAAGACCGAGCTTCTGCGCCATGGCTAATGTCAATCAGTTAGCTCAAAATGTAAATTCAGTTTAATTTGCATGTGTCGACATAAATAAAGAGAAGATGATCAATAGCTCAGGCTTCTTTACATGCTGCCATCACAAGCTGACTTGGTTTTGCCAATTGGTGCTTTGAAACCATCGATAGCCAGATAAGCTGCATTCAATAATCTGAACTTGCTCATCCTTCAAGCTTCGAAATCCAGGATGACGATGGCGGTGGAACCATAGAGGGATCTCTCCTCTCCTCCTAGTTCCCGGATATTCACCCTTCCCGTTAGCCAGATCGGAGCGGCACTTCAAGCACAACCTGGAGCAGTACCAACGCAGACCAAGATGACATTCACACCTCCATCGGGTCGTGTGAGCCACTGAAGCATGGCGGCCAGTGGTCATCAGGTGAGGATCTGATAGGAGGTCATTGGGGGTGGATTCCATTGTTTCCTTCTCATCAACGTTGGTCATGCCATCATTTCAGGCCGTGTTATTAAGATTTAATAACCAAGTATAGCTTGTAACAGTAAGAGTTGAATTTACTGTAATTTTTTTCTTGCTTATTACAGTTTGTAACCTACATTGCCCGGATACGGCGATACGGATACGGATACGGATACCGCGATACGTCGATACGATGATTTTCTAAAAACATGGATACGGGGATACGTTTATATATATATATATATATATATATGATAATGTTAATGATATATACAAATTATTGATTTTTTACCAAAAGAAGAATTAATATATAGGAGTATAGAGTACCTTGACAAGGTTGTTTGCCAGAAAAGCTTAACAACTCCAGCCTGCAGTCCTCTCATAGTCATTTCTCCACCTAGATGTGAACTAACAATTTAGTAAAATAGTATAGTACTGAAGGATAAAAGCATACCAGAAAGATACATCATGCTTACATTGCTAGTTTGCAACCATTTTCAGTCTCACTCATTTCCTCAATTTCTCCATATGTCATATACCAAAGATCGGCAACATCAAAGAACAATTCAATGACAGAAATAATTTGATAGTAGATACTACAGAATAATCTGACCACAGCTCCACAAGTTCACAAAAAGTTTCTAACTGTGCAATAGTTCATCCAACAAAGTTACATAATCAGCTAATAAGAGAGTATGAATTTAGTAGATAGATGACATTTCAACGGTGCAATAGTGCATCCAACTTCTCTGTCCCAGTCTATGCAGCTTCATTATCCAAGACTTCAAGATCATCTACTAACATTGCATCAGCCTTGTCTTGTTCATCTTTGAGCAGAATTAAAACATCAATACACACTTTCGGACAAGGCTTCATTCCACTATTTGACACCTTCAATAGATGTGCTCTCACTCTTGAGTAGCTCCCAGAAAAATCAAGGTCACAAAGCCGACATATCATCCTTGCATTCCTTCCATGCCCACCGATCTTGACGATTTTGTTTACATACCTCCATAGCGGCCACATAGGATCATCGTTTGGAGGAATCACACGAACATCATTCAACATCTGGACTGCCAAATCTGCCATTGCTGAGTGCTGACCTGCAAGAAGAGGGAGTAACAGAACAATATTAGCTAGCAATCAGAGTGGATGTATCTAATTCAATCGAGGTGTTATAGAACAAGATTTCAGAGTGGAAGTGCATGGGATTCCTCGACTTCCCCTTCATCTCCGACGCTGGGATCGTGCGCTCCTACTCCGACGAGGCCCCCCCGGCGGCCTGGCCATGCTCGCCGCAAGATGCCACACACCAGGACCAAGAAAAACCAGATCAATTGAGATGGGAAAAGAGGAAACTCACCTGCACGGTACACCGGCGGACGGCGGAGGGCTCTGCTCGCCGGCTGGATCCTTCCTTCACCCCGGCGGCTCAGCAGCAGAGGGGGCGGCGGGACGGGTCAGGAGGTGAAAAGGTCATCTGTCGTTTCGTCGATGTATAAATACCAGGCAATTAGGGTACTCCCGTATCCCTATCGTATCCTGGCGGTATCCCTTACGTATCCAATTTAGTTTATATTTATTTTAAAGCAAAAAACCATCCGATATGTATGGGATACGTATCCGCAGGTATCCGGAGGTATCCCCGTATCCGGCCGTATCCAACCCCTGATACGGCAGTTTTGCACCGTATCCGTGCAACGTAGTTTGTAACAGTTCCAAGTACTGAATTAGATGCAACTCTATTGGGTACGCAATGCCATAGTAAGAGCAGAGCTATTGAAAATAAATGTACTATCAGATGCAAACATACCATTCTTCATCTTGTTTTTTCATTTCATCACTTTAAGAAATCTGAGATGACTCATTTCTTCTTGCTTATTACAGTTTTCAATTCAGCCGGTCCATCATACAGCTGCCAAAATCGTATTCCCTATGTAATATTATTTCATAAAACATGGTTCCAAACCCAACGCCCCCTTCCTTAAACAAAATTCTACTCCCCTCCTCCTTTGATATCAATGCCTACAGTGTAATATCTAGTGATCCACAAGATAAACTCATATCAACCTAAAACTGAGCACAGATCCAGATTAGATTGAACACATCAAACAGAGGGGTGATGTGTGGGAGGGAGTGGGAGAGAGGCATGTATCTAAGGACGGACCTGACGTGTTGGTAGCCTGGATGATGGGGAAATCATCCGGGGAAGCACCGCCATAAAAAAAATTTGGATGAAAATTGGAACCCGAGTCTGCCTGTGAATTAGGCGTCTTATTCAGATTCACTGAAAATTGATCCAAAATGCAAAGCGAACTCAAACAATGTGGGTCTAGAGGCGGTCCAGAAGGACGAGGGTTCCGTCTTGAAGGTGCTCTGTCTGCTAGTTACAGCGGGAGGGCGACCGGGATGGGGCGGGTGAGGGAGACGAGAGGGGCAGTGGCGACCATGTGCTAGGGAGGAGGTCGGGGATAACGAACCAAGAGTGTTGGCTTCCTTTTCTCATTGGTATTTTCACTTATCGGTGGCAGATAAATGTAATTAGTTGATCCAAGTATTAGAATGATCTGTACCGTTTGATATAGATTGGATAGTCTGGATCCTTCCAGTGTTTGATGTCAAAGTGAATTTTGAAGTCAAAATGGACGTACCAACACCAACTTCTTTTTAATAGTAAAGATGAGTGATCATATGCTTCTCTTGTTATAATTTGCATGAGAAAAAATGCATGCTTTACATTGGATATAAATCATGGTGGATATTTCCTAGACACCTGTAGCAACATAAGCTATGCTGGTGGGCAGATTATCTACTATGATGAAGTTGATTGCCTAACATGGTCAGAAGTCATGCTTGAAAATATAAGTGAGCAAATAAGTTATGAGATGGCAGGTAGAATCAAGGTACACTATTATATTCCGATGCTCACACTTGCCAACAATGGACTAGGAGAGTTAAATGATGACCATGCATTCATGGCTATGGTTACTTTAGTTGATATTGTCAACCATTTCTTCACTATTTACCTAGATCATGATGATAGCTTGAGCTTCAAAGGTTGGGGTGATGTTGTACATTTCCCAATTGTTCATTTGCCTCCTTTCATTAGCCCTACTAAGCCAAGTACCACCAAGAAACTTGAAGATCAAATTCAGATGATCCTCTAGTGCCACTTCAAGTTGTGTTTCCAACTAGCATTGTTCAAGATTCAGTGGATCGGGTGGAGGAAGATTATGTTGCTGGTAGGCAAAGGAAGAGGGTCAGAACCAACATTGTCGAAACTTGCAGTACTCAATAAATTGCTCAAGAAACTAAAGAAGAAGACAATGATGCACTTGCTGACAGTGTTCATGTATCACTAAGGATGTCAATGGGCAGGGTATGGGCAGGGTAGAGCAATACCATACCCATACCCGTATAGTCAATGGGTACAAAATCTTACCCATACCCGTACCCGCGGGTATAAAACTTTACCCATACCCATACCCAGCGGGTACCCGTACCCATTGGATACCCGACGGGTATATCCAATAGTACACAAATTATTCAAAATTTTACTTTCATCAATAGCATATTTGAAAAAAGATAATAATCTCTACTTACTAATAGTAGACGACTAGTATCAAATTAAAGTTTAGAATTCGTAATCTCATACTTGTCCCTAGGCTTCTTGGCCGCATAGGGTGAAACTCTATAGGTAAGTTTGACATGTCAGTTTAAATGGGCAGGGTATGGGTATACCCATGGGTATAAGTCTATACCCGTACCCGTACCCATGACTTAACGGGTAGGGTATGAGTATTACCCATGGGTATAAAAATGTGCCCATACCCTACCCATGCGGGTACGGCACCCGCGGGTACCCGTACCCATGGGTAAAATTGCCATCCTTATGTATCACTTGTAGACAGTGATGGAGCCAATTCAGACTTTGAGCTAATTGATTCTGATTATGCTCTTAGTGATGGATGGTGATTTATATGCAGATAATGTAAACCATGTATCTGATGATGACAAGAGTGAATCTAGCAATGGCAAGACTACATCTATCAAGAATAAAAGGAATAGAAGAGGCATTGCTGCAAATGAGAAAGGCAAATAGAAGTGTGAAATAAAAGAGGAGGACTCTGAGGGAGATGATCTATGGGGACCTGATGTTGATGATGTAGTCAACATCAAATTCAAAACTTTTAGAGATGATGATTTAAATGATCCCAAATTTTCAAATGGCCAAGTGTTTTCTAATGTGGAGTTGCTTAGGAAAGCTACTAGGGCATATAGTAGTATTCATAAAAAGGGCGTAAAATGATACGTCCAAAACGTATCTACTTTCTCGAACACTTTGTTATTGTTTTTCCTCTATACTTATGTGATTTGGATACAACTAGCAGAATTACCTTGGTGTCTTGTTTTTGTGTAGAAAATGAACTATCAGGGAAAATCTCGGAAAATATGCCAAAAACTATTTCTCACCAGAAGATCCATGGAGCGAGAAGGGGAGACAAAGGGGAGGCCTGGGGGGCCCAGACCCACCCTAGGCGCGGGCCCACTGACCAAGCGCCTGGGGGAGGTCTGGCCACCCCAGGCAGCTCCTCGGCCTCCCTCCGCGCCTATAAGTTGCCTTCTGACCTAAAAACAGAGGGGGTTCGATAGTTTTCCAGAAAGAGTTCCGCTCCGCCGCCGCCACGAGAAACCAAGATTCGGATCCAGAAACTCCGTTCTGGCACCCTGCCGGGACGAGGAATTTGGAGAGGATCATCGCCATCGTCATCACCAACGCAACTCCATCAACCACCGATGTTTCCCTCATCCATGAGTGAGTAATCCCCCGCTGTAGGCTTGGGGATGGTAGGGATTGGATGAGTTCTATCATGTAATCAAATAAGATCTGTTAGGGACATAGTGCCTAGTATCTCTATTAGTTCTATTTGACTTTGTTGCAACTTGTTGTGCTTAATGCTTGTCACTAGGGCCTGAGTGCCATGATCTTAGATCTAAACTTGAATCATTATGATAGTATTGTTTATGATCTTACCTGCAAGTTGTGTACACATATCATTGTCCGGATCCAAAGGCCCCAAAGTGACAATAATTGGGACAACCGGAGGGGATGGCTGTGGTGTGAGGATCACATGTGTTCACGGAGTGTTAATGCTTTGCTCCGGTGCTCTATTAAAAGGAGCACCTTAATTGCCAGTAGTTCCCTAGAGGCCGCGCTGCCACGGGCTGGCTGGACAGAAGATGTTGTGCAAGTTCTCATTGCGAGCACATATGACTATATTTGGAGCACATGCCTAGGATTGTTTAGTACTTGGATGCTTGTTATTATTTATCTGCAATGCCCTAGTTCTTTGAAGTTACATGTTTATACTCGTCCATGCAACGCCCGTCCATCCATCCCTATGCCTACCGCACTTGAATCCTACCGTTACCATTACTGTTACTATTGCTACTGTTTCACTGCTGCTATTGCTTTGCTGTTGCTACTACAAACTGTTGCCACTGATAAACTTCTGTGAGCAAGAACTATTTCTAGGTGCAGCTGAACTGACAACTCAGTTGTTAAGGCTTGCAAGTATTCTTTGCTCTCCTTGTGTCGAATCAATAAATTAGGTAATACTACCCGCGAAGACTGTTGCGATCCCCTACATTTGTGGGTCATCAAGACTATTTTCTGGCGCCATTGCTGGGGAGCATAGCTTTATTTGTAAGTTCACTTGGATCTATTATTGTTCACTGCTACTCCTTTCATCATGGGAAAGTCTCGTGATGGAAAGTTCCCTATTTTACCATCCACTACAAGAAGAGGTACAGTCCTAAACACCTATGTTGCTCTTGATTCACCGTCTGTTATAAGTAAGACTGTCACACCACTACCACATACTCATGCTACACACACTACTACTATTGCTGAATCTGAAACTGCTTTTGATACTCATGATGTTACTTCTATTGTGCTTGATGCGAGTGGTTCACTAGGTCCTTTTCTAGATGCTACTATGGCTAGTCTAGGAAATACCAAAACTCCTAGTGAAGACACTGTTACACCTGTTAGCTCACCTGAGTCTAGTGAGAGTTTTGATATTAAGAGTCTCCTTGCTAGACATACTATTATACCCAAGAAGTACTATGATCCTAAGTTTGCCACCTCTCCCATAGATACTAAAGATAAATATTATGATTTCTCTCTTGATTTATCTTATTTAGATATTGTTGAGAAAGAACCTTTTTGTGGTACTGAAAACGAGAGTGTTGTGGCTCATATGAATGAGCTTTCTACTATGAGTGCTTTGTTCTCTGATGATTTTAAGATGCGCAAATACTTTGTTGCTAAGATCTTCCCTTTTCACTAAAAGGAGAAGCTAGGGCTTGGTTTAATAGATTACCTCCCGGTTCCATTCATAGCCCTGATTGCTTGATTGCTTCTTTCTTTCATAAATATTTTCCTCCCAGTGCTAGACATGCTGCTTTGTAGAGACTTTTTGATTTTAAACAGGAAGAAGAAGAGAAATTGACCGAGTCATGGAAAAGATTCTGTTCCTTGATTCATGCATATCCTAGATGTCCATTACCTAAGAATGAGTTGCTTGATATTTATTATAATGGACTAACTAATGATTCTAGGACCTACCTAGATAGCTTTGCTGATTGTGTTTTCAGGAAAAGGACTCCTATAGATGCTGAAGAATTAATGAACAAGATAAGCAAGAATTATGATGATTGGACTTCAACTGAGCTGAATACACCTGAGCCTATTACTCCTGAACCAGTGGTTCCTGAACCAGTTCCAACACCAACAACAAAGAAGAGGGGAGTTATTGCATTAAATGATGAAGTGATGAAGGAAGCTAAAAAGTGTCTAAAGGAGAAAGGTATTAGAGCTGAAGATGTGAAGAATCTACCTCCTATAGAAGAATTATGTAAGCCAATTCCCCACTTATTTACTATTGAGGTACACTCTCTCCAACACTTTGATGAAGGTGATATTCGTTATGGTAAGCCTCCTGATCAATGCTTATAGGAACTTGACATTTTTATTGTTAAATAAGGTAATTGTAATAAACAAGTTCAGAATCATTTATTGGAAAACTCTAGAGCTATCCATGATTTGAAAGATATTGTGAAAAGAACTTCTAATGATATTAAAATGCTTTGTAAACACTTTCAAATGGTTCAAACTCAACTTGATCAACTTGCTAAAGTACAAAAGGATATGCTAGTTAATGCCTCAGGAGATAAACATGCTTATGGAATTAGAACCAGGAGTGGTGCAGCTACTCAAGATCCTTTATATCCTGAAGGACACCCTAAAAGAATAGAGCAAGATTCCCAACAAGTAGAAGATGGTAGTAGTCCTCGTAAGAGGAAGAAAAAGAAACATAAGAAAGTTGAGGAACCACTTGAACCTGCTGTAGATCCTAATAGTATATTTGTCTCTGATGCTGAAACTAAGAGTGGTAATATTGATGAGCCTCCTGATAAGGAGGAAATTGAGGAAGAAACTGAAAAACACACTAAGAACACTAGGTACACAAAGGAAGATTTTATTGCTAATAAACATGGTAAAGAGAGAGAACCTTGGGTGCAGAAACCTATGCCTTTTCCAGGTAAGAAACACAAGTCAAAGGAGGAAGAACACTACAACAAGTTTTGTGAGTGGATGAAGCCTTTATTTATGCAAATTACTTTGACTGATGCTATTAAATTGCCTCCTTATTCAAAGTATATGAAGGATATTGTCTCTAATAAAAGGAAGATTCCTAATGAGGAGATTTCTACTCTACTTGCTAATTACTCCTTCAATGGTAAGGTTCCAAAGAAACTTGGTGATCCAGGTATACCAACTATTTCTTGCTCCATTAAGAATAATTATGTTAGAACTGCTTTATGTGATTTGGGAGCTGGAGTTAGTGTTATGCCTTTTTCTCTCTACAAGAGACTCCAGCTAGAAAAGTTGATACCAACTGATATTTCTTTGCAAATGGCTGATAAGTCAACTACTATTCCTGTTGGTATATGTGAGGATGTTCATGTTCAAGTTGCTCATAATTGCATGGTCTTAACTGATTTTGTTGTGCTTGAACTGCCTGAAGATGATAATATTTCTATTATTCTTGGGAGACCTTTTCTTAATACTGCAGGTGCTGTCATCAATTGCAATCAAGGAAAAGTAACATTCAATATTAATGACAAAGAGCATACTATTTATTTCCCCAAGAAGGTTGTTAGAAGCTATTGCCTGAATTCCATTGAAAATATTGAGAGCATCAAGGTTGGAGAAATATATTGTCTCATTCCACAAGAATATTTTGAAAATATTATGATTGGGACCATTGCTATCAAGTATGAGGTAACATAATCACCTTGTGGAATGCAAAGTTTTGTTTAATATAAGATTGTTTTGGTAACAAGACTTGATCAACCTTGTTAACAAAAGGATTTTAATGAACAAAATAATGTTTCCACTATGGTTATACTTTCTTTCTTTTTCCTTTCTCCTTCCTAGTATTTGCTTTAGCTTTAGTTTTGCTAGTGGTTTGCTTGTTTGAGTTTCTTAGAGCTGCTGTAGTTTGGCTTTTGGTTTGCTTTTGCTTCTTCTGAAAAAACTATTTCTGCGAGAAAATCAATTTTCATACCCTGAAAATTGGCCAAAAATAAAGTTTCCCGAAAAATCCCAAAAAATTAAAAATAAATTTTTCCTCGAAAAAAGGGGCAGAGTGGCACCTGAGATGACCCAGGGGGCCACCCCTAGGCCCCACACCTGTGGTAGGCGCCTAGGGGGGGTCTAGCCCACCTGGGCCCCTCCAGGCTGCCTCCTCAAAGCCACCTTCTTTCTCTCTCCCGAAAAACACCGGAAAACTTTCTCAAGCTCGAGTTCTTGTTGTTCTTGCTCGCGATTTTCGATCTCCTTGTTCAGCCCATCTCAAGTGCTGATTTTTGGAGGGTTTGCTCCTTGGTATGTGCCTCCTCCACTTTTCCAATTAGATTTGTGATTGGTAGATTGTATCTTGAGTATTTTTCTACTGTAGGTGACAGGTTGTTTGAGCTTGCATACTTGTTCTATGCTTGGAAACTTTGTTTTGATGCATGTGTAGTCCTCTAGCAAGTTCCTATAGTAGTTGCTCATCATTTATCAACTTAGAAATCACTTGGTTTGATGGTTGTCTAAAAATTTCAACAAGGAAGATGAGTTCTTATCCACTGAATCAATATGACTTGATGGTGCATGAGCCAATGAAGGTTCATCATGAGGAGGCAATTTTTCCTTCCATATATCCATGCCATGAATTTATGAGAGCTGCGGGAACCCTCCAAGATTTCCAGACTTTGGTTACAAGTGCAGGGTTGGAGCACTTTGTTAAAGGTGAACCAATCCAATATGTTAAGCTAACCATGGCTTTTGTGCAGGACTTCCGGTTCACTTGGTCTACTTCTAATCCCATGGTCCATTACAAAATATATAATATGCCTGTCAACCTGCCTTTTGCTGATTTCTGTGCAGCAATTAGAGTGCCTCAGTGGGGATCTTGTGAGAAGATCAAGGATAGGCCCAAGTCACTTGTTGATTTGTATGCTGAGATTTGCCAAGGTTTCGACTTCTCAAAGGAAAGTGGTAAAATTCGGAACATCCAGCTCCTAGCTATTAGATACTTTTCCTATTTCATTACCAAGTGTGTTCTTGCTAGAAAGACTACTAGAAAGTTGTCTTCTTTTGATCTAGCTTTTACTGTAGCTGCTCTGGGTAGGAATAGTTCTTATAGTTTGGGTGCTTTGATAGCTCACCGTCTCACCACCAACCATGAGAAGGGTGTAATTTGTGGAGGTCTAATTGCTTCTAGGTTGCTAGCTTTCCATGGTTTAGAGCCTCATTTTTTAGATTTTTAGTTTTCCATAGAGAGGCTTGATATTGAATCCATGATTCAGCATGGTTTTGTTTCTTTGGGGGCTAATGTGAGAAGTTTGCCATATGAACTATCTTTTGTCCAGCAAGGTCGGAGAAAAGGTAGGAGTGAGAAAATAGTTTATTTGCCTGCACCTGCTTTGTTTAACTTTGATAACAGGCAAGGATGGTCACTTACGGAGGAGGAGGTTGACACATATGTTGGGTAACTCTCCCAGCAAGAAAAGAATGTTGAAGAGGATGCCGAAGACAATTCGGTTTAGCCCTCCAACTTGGGAGAGTCTTCATACTAGCAACCCTCATTTGGTTGGGGTGCGTCTTCTTCTTCATCACAGGTGCCTGACCATGATCATTCCTATGATGACCCACCAGCTTGGGGTTACTATCCGTGTTATTGAGCCTCACTTAGGTCAAAAGTCTAAGATTAGGGGGAGGTACACTGACATCACACTCATTTATATACCATGTTCGGTCGGTTCTTTGTATATCCATTTGTTTTGCTTTCTTTTTGGTTCTTGTTGCTTCTTTCTCAAAAAACTCGAAATATCAAAAATATTTTTGTTGTTTCTCTTGGTTTGTTTCTTTGTTTCTTTGCTTTGGTTTGCCTTAAAAGAAAAATCCAACAAGATTTTGCTTTGTTTGGTTTGCTTTGTTTGGTTTTGCATTGTTTGCTTGTTTCTAAAAAAATCGAAAACACCAAAAATATTTGTTGTTCTTCTTTGGTTTTGTGAGTTCTTCGCAGGGTTCAGCCGTCCTTAGTGAATACTGGTTTTCATGTTAATTATTCAAATCACACAAGTGAAGGTCAATAATGAAGATTAAGACAACTTGAGGTGTGGTAGGAGGCTGGTAACGAACTCTATTTGTTTCATTTTTGTACATATACTCATCATTGTGAGCATGCTTAGCCTGTTTGTGTAAGGTGTATGTCATTATGGATGCTTAGTAGTTCTTGCTTGTCTATGATTAGCTCCAGCTTGCTAATAGTTTGTAGCATGTCATATGAATGTTTGCTTGCATTGTTTTATTCATATTTTGGTATGAAATTGTGGTATCCTCCTCTGACTGTTCATGTGAATCGACTTGGCACATTCTCACGCATGCATATGACTAATCAATAGTCAGTAAGCCTCGATGATTTATTTTGCCTCAGAGTTCTTGTATCACTTTCATGCCATAGTTAGTCCTGTTTTGTTGCAAGCATGATTATGACAGTTATTGCTCTCTTGTTTGTCGCTCCCTCTCTATTGCTAGCCTTCACTTGCACTGAGTATGTGCTCTACCTATGCTTCCAACTCCCCAAAACCAATATTGCTAGCTGTGTCCACCATACCTACCTATTAGCATCATTTGCTACTTCAGTGCATATTCCATATGCCGTGTTTTTGTCTGTTTTGAGAAAGTTAGTTAGTAAAGCTCTCACGAACTTGATGGCACACTTTATTCCTTGCACTTAATCCTGAACCATTATGACTAGTCCATGAAAGTTATATGCTTGCTTATTATATGCTGGGACTCAGCAGAACCGTGCTGTCATGGGGAACGCTTTCAACACCTATCGGATATCTCATCCAGTTGATACTTTTCTGTTTTGTTTACGGATGTCGACGATGTGAAATAAAAGGGGAAGTTGTTAGTTCATGGAGTTTATACATTGTGTTAGAGAAACGTCTGGGCCGCTAGCCTAAGCCATGTTTAATCATGGTGGAAACTTGCAGCATCACCATAATGAGCATCTATGAAGCTTCCTCAATAAAAATCTATGCATATGGTAAATAAAAAGATTGCTGAGATGCTCATTGTCTGCTTGCCTTGTCATTTTGGTTATGGGAAAGCTCCTATATCATGTGCAAGGGGTACCCCGTTGGCGGTTCTCGATGATATGCATGTATTTACAATGATAAGAACTTTCACGTGACCAAAGTTGAGTAGAATGCGGAGAGACCCTCGTACTCAAGGGACTTGGGATTTCCAGTCTATGATCTGTCAAGCATATAATTCAGAGTGGACCTCACTTTCACCTTAACCACATGAACATGCCTATGATAGGGGCAATGAGAGCTCAAAGCTAATGAGTACCTTCCTTTCAGCATTGGGAAGCCTTTCAAACCTTCACAAAACCATTTTTACAATTTTGTTGAGTCACCACTTATTCTATGAGCACCTTCTTGAGAGCATAGTTGTCATTCTTGTGTTTGTTCCAAAACTTGGTTAATTATGTCATGACTTTGATGCTTGTGTCTCTGATATCTTTATCTCTAGTATTCACTTGAACTTCAGAGGTGCCTCAACATTCATATTGTGCTCTTCAAACAAAGGAAAGCGAGATACCACTCTATCATACCTTATTATGAGCATTGCAATGTTGCTTATGTTTATGTTTCATGCTACTTATTACTATTGAGTTGGTTTCTTTTCATAGCTTGCAATGACTATTGAGTAGACTTAGTTGCATACTCCTTATTATGAATTGTCTAAGCATCTACTCATGTGCTGAGAATATTTACATCATATGAAGCAAAGTGTTCGTGAAAGTTCTTTTATCGCACTCAGTTTTCAACTGAATTGCTTGAGGACAAGCAATAAGCTAAGCTTGGGGGGAGTTGATACGTCCAAAACGTATCTACTTTATCGAACACTTTGTTATTGTTTTTTCTCTATACTTGTGTGATTTGGATACAAATAACGCGGACTGACGCTATTTTTAGCAGAATTACCTTGGTGTCTTGTTTTTGTGCAAAAAATGAACTACCAGGAAAAATTCCGGAAAATATGCCAAAAACTATTTCTCACCAGAAGATCCACGGAGCCAGAAGGGGAGACAGAGGGGAGGCTTGGGGGCCCAGACCCACCCTAGGCGTGGGCCCACTGACCCCGCGCCTGGGGGAGGTCTGGCCACCCCAGGCAGCTCCTCGGCCTCCCTCTGTGCCTATAAGTTGCCTTCTGACCTAAAAACAGAGGGGGGTTTGATAGTTTTCCAGAAAGAGTTCCGCTCCACCGCCGCCACGAGAAACCAAGATTCAGATCTAGAAACTCCGTTCTGGCACCCTGTCGGGACAGGGAATTTGGAGAGGATCATCACCATCGTCATCACCAACGCATCTCCATCAACCACCGATGTTTCCCTCATCCATGAGTGAGTAATCCCCCATTGTAGGCTTGGGGATGGTAGGGATTGGATGAGTTCTATCATGTAATCGAATAAGATCTGTTAGGGGCATAGTGCCTAGTATCTCTATTAGTGCTATTTGACTTTGTTGAAACTTGTTATGCTTAATGCTTGTCACTAGGGCCCGAGTGCCATGATCTCAGATATGAACTTATTATTGAATCATTATGATAGTAGTGTTTATGATCTTATCTGCAAGTTATATACACATATCATTTTCCGGATCCAGAGGCCCCCAAAGTGACAATAATTGGGACAACCGGAGGGGATGGTTGTGGTGTGAGGATCACATGTGTTCACGGAGTGTTAATGCTTTGCTCCGGTGCTCTATTAAAAGGAGCACCCCAGTAGTTCCCTAGAGGCCCCATTGCCATGGGCTGGCTGGACAGAAGATGTTGTGCAAGTTCTCATTGTGAGCACGTATGACTATATTTGGATCAGATGCCTAGGATTGTTTAGTACTTGGATGCTTGTTTGTATTTATCTGCAATGGTCTAGTTCTTTGAAGTTACATGTTTAGACTCGTCCATGCAATGCCCGTCCATCCATCCCTATGCCTACCGCACTCGAATCCTAGTGTTACCGTTACTGTTACTATTTCTACTATTTCACTGTTGTTGTTGCTTTGTTGTTGCTACTACAATCTGTTGCTACTTATAAACTTTTGTGAGCAAGAACTATTTCAAGGTGCAACTGAACTGACAACTCGGTTGTTAAGGCTTGCAAGTATTCTTTGACTCCTCTTGTGTCGAATCAATAAATTGGTAATACTACCCGCAAAGACTTTTGCAATCCCCTACACTTGTGGGTCATCATAAAACCACCTAATAATACCAATATGAGATTAAGGGTAGTTTGTGAAAAGAAATTCCCTTGTTATCTTTGGACATCATGTGATTCAAGGACCGTAGCATTCCAAATAAATAGGTACACAGGTGAGCACACTTGCAGTGGCAAATGGAAAGTTGTTGCATTCACAACTCAATTCATTGCAGGGAAATATTTAGAGAGCTTTAGAGCTAATCAAGGAATGAGTCTGAATAATTTCTAAAGGATACTTTAGAAGGGGTGGAACATGACACCCTCTAGGAGTAAATTGTGGAGGACCAAAAGGACTGACTGTGATATATGGAGATGAAGAGGAGCGGTACACGATGCTCTGGGACTATGCACATGAGATCAAGAGGAGTAATCCAGGCAGCACTTTCTAGCTTTCAATTGATGATAATGCAAGATTCAAGCAATGTTACATGAGCCTTGAAGCAATGGCTATGATATATGAAGTCTCAAGTATAGATATTGACTTGGTCTGGTCCTGTTTGTCCAAATATAAGAAAGAAACTTGACAAGCACATCCAACTTGCAAATAGTGTATATGTAGTTTGTTTGCAGTAAGGGAACTTCTTTTATCTAAACCTATAGATTATGTTGTAGACTTGAAGCATAAGACTTGTACTTGCATGAGCTAGCGGAAAATTGGAATACCATGTCAACATGTCATAGCATGCTTAAGGCATGATGACATACATCATGTCACACTGGTTGACAAATGCTATTCAGTGGAAATGCATGAAAAGGCCTATGGTAACATAGTGTACCCATGCAAGGACAAGAAAGAGTGACAAAAGATGAATGGACCTACAAATACTACCACCTATGTACACAAAACATATGTTGGTAGGCCTACTAAAAGCAGAAGGAAAGCACCATTTGAGGTAGATGCTAGAGGAGGAGGTAAGAAGATGTCAAGGCATGGTGTACTAATGCATTGAAAGTGTTGTAGTTTCCCTGATCATAACATTTCTGATTGAAAATGGTTCAAATCTAGCCTTCCACCACCAACTACAGCTGATCAGAATTTGCCTCCTCTTCATACTGATCCAGTCATCACATAGTGAAAGTGCAATGGACGTCACCTAGAGGGGAATGAATAGGCTTTTAAAAATATTATGGTTTAGGCTATAATAAATGCGGAATAAAAACTAGCGTTTAATTTATAGAGCACAAAACCTAAACACTAGGTTCACCTATGTGCACCAACAACCTATGCTAAGCAATACAAGCAACAAGGTGATAGAAAGATGAAATACTTAAAGCACGAAGGCTATCACAATGTAAAATGAATAAGTAAAGGGCTCGGTTGAGAGATAATCTATGTACGCGGAGACGAAGATTTTTATCCTGAAGTTTGCTTCTAAAGAAGCTACGTCTCCTTTGGAGAGGTGCGATGGCGCAATGCTCTCTGAACGCCAAAAGTGGATCACCTCGAGGTGTGGTGGCTCGATGCACACCCAATGCCACATAAGGCATCACCCCGGATGCGGAGGCATGCAACTCACCGACGCCACAACAGGCTTATTCTATTCTTCCGTGATCTCGCCACAAAGGCCTACTCACGATCCACTAAGGGACACTTGAGGGCGGTCATAAAAACCCGTACAAAGTTGGGGCTATCTCCACAACTCAATTGGAGGATCCCAACACCAAAGCCACAAAAGGCCACAAAGACACAAAAGTCTACAAGGCCACAACAGGCAACAAATACCACAAGAGGTCAACACTCCAACCACACAACCATCTAGGGTTCCAACCCAAGAGTAACAAACCCACAAGCTTATACTCGCCGAATCTCTGTGGAGAACTCAAACCTATGCACCAAACACAAGGGCAAGTACTTCACTCCCAAATTCCAACAAAGCTCCAAAACCTATTGGGGGAATAAGGGAGGAAGAACACAAGAGGAGAACACAAAACTCTCCAAGATCTAGATCCCAATAATTCCTTCATAAAGAAGGGATTTGGATTGGGGGGATTGTGGATCTAGATCTTCTCTCACAAATCCCTCAAAAGATGCAAGAATCATAGGAGGGGGAAGGGTAGAGGGAAAGCTCTTCAAGGTCAACAATGGAGGAGAGAGAAAAAGCCAAGAACCAAGAAAAAGTTTGTTTTTCACGAAGGGGAAGAGGGGCCCCTTTTAAAGGGATCCCAGATCTGATCGTTATGCACAGATGTGTGCACAGCCGGTAGTACCGCTGGGTGGCGATAGTATTGTCGGCACCATTTTAACGGATGGAAAACAACAAATTGAACAACAGAAAAACGTGCTTGGCTGGTACTACCGGTGGTCCACCGGTACTACCGCCCCAAAGTCCGACCAAAGTTTCGATAAAATAGCACTCTCACATAGAGAGGTTACTGAACCAAAAACGGGATGGCCTTAAGTATCCCCAAAAATTCCATCAGTACTACCGGCTGGAAAAATCCCTAGCGGTACTACCGGCTTCTCGCCGGAACTACCGGTCAGGAAAAACTCAGAAACCTAAACTACCATAACTTTCACATCCGAACTCCAAACAAGCTGAAACCAAAAGATAACAATGGGTAGAAATATTGGGTATCACCTAGGGACAAAATACCATGAATATATATGTGATATATCTCCCAAGATGCGGAGCCGAAAAACTTGCAAGATCAAAAACCGCAATATAATATGCAAGGGAAATCCTTATTTGATGAACTAGAGCTTGTTATGATGATAACCACAAACTCTAGATCCTTGATACGTCGTAAACGTATCTATAATTTTTGATCCTCCATGCTTGTTTTGTATCAACTTTCTTATGTTTTGTCTACACTTTGAGGTATTTTTACACATTTTTTGGAACTAACCTATTGACAAGATGTCGCAGTGCCAGTTGCCTGTTTTCTACTGTTTTTGGTTCCAGAAAAGCTAGTAAAGAAATATTCTCGGAATTGGACGGGACAAAAGCCAAAGTTAACATTTTACCAGAAGGAACACGAAGTCCGGTGGGGAGACGAAGTGGGGCCACGAGGCGGCCACACCATAGGGTGGCGTGGCCAAGGGGGGGCAACCCTAGGTGTGGGCCCCTCGGGTGCCCACCGACCTTGCCCCTTCACCTATAAAAGCACCCTGATGCAGAAACCCTAAACACCCGATCATATCTCCATGAAACAGTCCGTAACCGCCGCCATCTCCATCCCTAGATCGGGGGGATCCGAAGCTCTTCCCGGCACCCTGCCGGAGGGGAGAGATCATTGCTGAGGCCTTCTTCATCACCATGCCAACCTCCGGAATGATGCGTGAGTAGTTCACCCTTGGAATATGGGTCCATACAGTAGCTATATGGTTGGTTCTCCTCCTTTGTGCTATCATGTTTAGATCTTGTGAGCTCCATTCATGATCAAGATCATCTATTTGTAATCCTACATGTTGTGTTTGTTGGGATCCGATGGATATTGAGTACTATGTTCAAGATTGATTATTGATTCTATCATGTCTGTGTTATTTGTGATCTTGCATGCTATCCGTTGTTCGTATATGCTTTGGCCAAGTAGATGCTTGCAACTCCAAAAGGGATTATTTATGCTTGATAGGAGGTTCATGCCTCTAGTATTCTGGGAGAGTGACAGAAACTTCTAAGGTTGTAGATGTGTTGTTGCTACTAGGGAGAAACCAACAATCCTTTGTATAAGGGCAATTGTATTGTTTACTTTACACACTTTGCTTAATATAATTATCTGTTGCTTGCAACTTAATACTGGAAGGGGTTCGGATGATAACCTGAAGGTGGATTATTAGTCATAGATGCAGTTGGATTACGGTCTATGTATTATGTTGTAATGCCCAAACAAATCTCATAGGAATCATCATGACTTGTACATGCATTTTTATGCATTTTCAATCTGTCAATTGCCCAACTATAATTTGTTCACCTAACATGCTATTTATCTTAAGGAGAAACACCTCTAGTGAACTGTGGACCCTGGTCCATTCCTTTACCATTTTGGTTGACTTGGCACATGCTTACACCATGTTAAGAATATGAACGAGTCACCTTAGCCTCCATGATCATTTAGTTTTTGACTTGTGATATCACTTTATGCTTTAATTAATAATGTTTTGTCGCTTTGCATGATTATGGCCATTATTGCCCTCTTAGTTGGTCGCTCCCAGTCTTTTGCTAGCCTCCACCTATACTGAGTATGAGCTATACTCGTGCATCCAACTCCCAAGAAACCAAGTTATTCCAAAGAGTCCACTATAAATTCCTGTGCATGGTGTGTTACAGCCTTCCAAGTATATTCATGTTTTTATTTGTCTTCCAAATTAAACATTTGTTATGTGAAAATTAGTGATTAAAGCTCTCACAAACTTGGGGGGCACACTTTAATTTCTTGCACTTAATAAACTTGAACCATTGTGTCATCTATGTTGCTTATATGCTTGCAAATTATAAGTTGGGAGTTAGCAGAACCATGCTGTCATGGGGAACGCTTTCAAAAATTGTAAACATCTATCCAGTTGATATCATGCTCTTTTGTTTATGGATGTCGACGATGTGAAATAAAAGGGGAGCTTGTAAGTCCATGGAGTGTTATATATGTGTTAGAGAAACACCTGGGCGGCTAGCCTAAGCCATGCCTAATCATGGTGGAAACTTGCAGCATAACCATAGTAAGCAATCTGTGAAGCAACCTCAGTAAAAACATATGCCAATAGCAAATAAAAAGATCGCTAAGATGCTCATTGTATGTTAACTTGTCATTTTTATATGGGATAGCTCCTGTGTCATGGGGCAAGGGGTACCCCGTTGGCGATTCTCTATGGTACACATATACTTAAAATGACAAGAACTTGCTTGTGACTAAAGTTGAGTAGCATGAGGAACGGATCTCGTACTCAAGGGACATGATATTTCCATCTTATGATCTGTCAAGCATATACTTCACATTTGTTTCACTTTAACCTTAACCACTTCAAGATTCTTATGATAGGGGCAATGAGAGCTGAAAGCTAAAAAGTACCATAATTTTTGGAAGCTCTTTATGAAACTTGAAATCCCTACTTACCTCTGTGAAGGGCCTTATGTTGAGTCTCCATCTTCTCTCTTTATGCACCAATTAAGAGAGCATAGTTGTCATTCTTAGTTTAATGTGCATTGTCCCAAAACTTATTGATTGATTCATAACTTTGATATTGCTTGTTCTTAAATTATTTGTATCTAGTCACCCTTATGAACTTTGAAGGTGTCCTATGCATTTATGTTTTGCTATACCATGAAGGGCAAGTTGAATACCACTCTTGCTGTGTTTTCTATATGTGAAACAAACAAACGTCTTTCAATTCATTGTTATTCATGATCTTTTGTTTGTGTTACCTTTCATGCTACAACATAGTTACTATGTCTTATTATTAGAACTACATCTTTCATTCTCATGTTTAGAGTACTTTGATCCCAGCTATCAATGCTTTACAATACCTTGATCATTTGTGATAGCATGTCACCTAAAACATTATTCTTTTTATCACTTACCTACTCGAGGATGAGTAGGAGTTAAGCTTGGGGACGCTTGATACGCCGTAAACGTATCTATAATTTTTGATGCTCCATTCTTGTTTTGTATCAACTTTCTTATGTTTTATCTACACTTTGAGGTATTTTTATACATTTTACGGAACTAACCTATTGATAAGATGCCGCAGTGCCAGCCTGTTTTTTGTTGCTTTTGGTTTCAGAAAAGCTAGTAAAGAAATATTCTCGAAATTGGAAGGGACAAAAGCTAAAGTTAATATTTTACCAGAAGGAACACGGAGTCCAGAGGGGAGACAAAGTGGGGCCACGAGGCGGCCACACCATAGGGTGGCGCAGCCAAGTGGGGGGCGCGCCAGCCCTAGGTGTGGGCCCCTCGGGCGCCCACCGACCTTGCCCCTTCGCCTATAAAAGCACCCTGATGCAGAAACCCTAAACACCCGATCATATCTCCACGAAACAGTCCGTAGCCGCCACCATCTCCATCCCTAGATCGGGGGGGGGGGGATCTGAAGCTCTTCCTGGCACCCTGCCGGAGGGGAGAGATCATCGTACATGCCTTCTTCATTACCATGCCAGCCTCCGGAATGATGCGTGAGTAGTTCACCCTTGGACTATGGGTCCATACAATAGCTACATGGTTGGTTCTCCTCCTTTGTGCTATCATGTTTAGATCTCGTGAGCTCCGTTCATGATCAAGATCATCTATTTGTAACCCTACATGTTGTGTTTGTTGGGATCCGATGGATATTGAGTACTATGTTCATGATTGATTATTGATTCTATCATGTCTATGTTATTTGTGATATTGCATGCTCTCCGTTGTTCGTATATGATTTGGCCAAGTAGATGCTTGCAACTCCAAAAGGGAGTATTTATGCTCGATAGTAGGTTCATGCCTCTAGTAATCTGAGAGAGTGACAGAAACTTCTAAGGTTATAGATGTGCTATTGCTACTAGGGAGAAAACAACAATCCTTTGTCTAAGGGCAATTGTATTGTTTAGTTTACACACTTTGCTTAATGCAATTATCTGTTGCTTGCAACTTAATACTAGAAGAGGTTTGGATGATAACCTGAAGGTGGATTATTAGTCATAGATGTAGTTGGATTACAGTCTATGTATTATGTTGTAATGCCCAAACAAATCTCATAGGAATCATCATGACTTGTACATGCATTTTTATGCATTTTCAATCTATCAATTTCCCAACTGTAATTTTTTCACCCAACATGCTATTTAACTTAAGGAGAAACACCCCGGTCCATTCCTTTACCATTGATATTCCATCTACTTCTTACTATTTACTTTCTGCAAGAAATTACTATCTTCCACACTATACATTTAATCCTTTGTTTTCAGCAAAACCAGTGAGATTGACAACCTCACTGTAAGTTGGGGCAAAGTTCTGTGGTTGTGTTGTGTAGGTTCCAAGTTGCTAGCAATAACTTGGAGTTGTTTCCTTACTACTACTAGTTCGATAGCCTTGGTTTCATAATTGAGGGAAACTTGTTGTTGTGCTCATCATACCTTCCTCTTAGGGTTCCCAACGAGCTCTACATATCTGATCCATCAATCCTCTCATGGACAAGAACCAAACAACAACCAAGAAAGATGATGCTATGAATGCAAAGGTTTGAGCTCTCTCCGAAAGATGCGAACGAGTCACTTACTCGAGATCCCCTCTTGATAGTATGGCTATCTATCCTAAACTCAGTCTCTCAACTAACAACACGATACCGCAAAAGAGAAACCCTATCAAGATCATACCTTTGCCTTGAGCATCCCACTTGAGCTTGGTGTAGACCGTCTTGTCCTTATCAAGATGGAGCACCTTTCTTGATAGCTCGTGCTTCATGAAGACTTGCAAATTTCTCCCCCATACTCCATGGGGAAACCTTTTCTTTGAACTTTTCTTAATTACTCCATGAACACCGAGGATGGGAAACTACAAGCATGAGATCTTCTAGAGAGGTCGCATCTTGAGCTTGCCCTTCTTCATCGCTTCTTGAGTGTTGATCCATCGATATTCAAATCTTTGCACTTGTCTTGATATACCTTCAAGCTCCTTCTTTCTTCATGATCCCAATGGGCACAAAGCCCTTGGAACATTTCTTTTTTCTCATTCTTCATCTTTCAACTTCGAGACCAACACATGGCCCAAGCGATGCCAATGGACAAACCTACAAGTGAAACTCAATTTACACATTAGTCCATAAAGATTGTCATTAATTACCAAAACCATACATGGGGCATACATGCCCTTTCACATAGGTACCTAACTACTTAACTAGCAGCTATTGTGTATTTCTCCCAATATGATATTAAGTTGTACTTAACTAATTGTCTCAATTTATATTATAGAAACATCCTCATGTTGATCCGGTCATCACTAGCAATTAACCTGATGTCAACAATCCTACTAGTCACACCCATGAAGATCTACTTGTGAACAACTTGATTGAGAAGGTAAAGTATCCAACAAATTTTCAGTATTTCTTAGCAAAACATGTTAACTAAACATTAATGCATGTACATAGGCCGGTTGAGAGGAATTTGGAGGCAAGAGAAGTTCATGAGTCTACCTTCATCACATCATCACAAAGCTTGCTCAACCAAACTACTCCAAGTTAGTCATGTGGTGCTAGCAATGTCAAACAATGTGAACTTGCTTAGAAGCTGATACAGATGCAACAAGAGAAGAACAAATCCAATGAAGAAATAAAAATAGCTCTGCTTTAGGCAAAGTATCAAGCCGATGTCAAAAAAGAAGAAGATAAAGCTAGGAAGAAGCTAGAGCAAGACAAGTTGAAGTATAAACTTGAAGTAGCCAAAGCAAAAAATTGTTGTAGAGAACAAAGAGAAGAGAAAGCAACATGCTGCTTAAGAAGAAAGCTAAGGCTAAGACTAGTAGAATACTAGCAGAGGTTACAAAAGAGGTAGCTAGGAAGAAAAGGAAAGAAGTTGCAGATAAGAATACACTAGACAAGATACTTGCAGCTGAACATAAGAGAAAAAGCAAAGAGAGATGCTAAATTTTAGCTGAAACATCACAAAGGGAAACTCATGAAGATGAAATGGTAGTTCAAGACCTATGATGGCAACCAATGCTCCAGTGGAATATGCTCATGTTCCTGTTGTCCCTCATCTACATTCCACAGTGACTAGAACCATTCCCATGTCCCAGGTAGTTACAACGCCAGTGCCAAAATCTAGGAGGATGGAGTGGTATTAGGTGTCAACAAAGGTGCATAAGGAGTAGCCCAAGATTAGCTCTACTTTATTGTACAAGATATTAGACAACTTTTTCCTTTTGGTGTCCCAAAACTTAATTTGTGTTGGAGTTAAATGCATGTTGGTGTGTTGGATTTCTAGAACTCTTGCATGATTCCATCATCCATTTGGCTATGAATTATGCAAATGGATGTTCATGTGAATTATGTCCTTTTGGTTTCCCAAAACATGTAAAGTTGAATGTTATGAATTATGAAAATGTTAGTTGATGTCCATTATCCATAAGGTTGTTTCTATTGACTATGATAAATAAATTGTTGGTTTTCTAATTGTAGTCAACAATGGCAAAGAAATGCATTTAATTTGACTCAAATACACAATTAAACTCACATATGAAAAACATGCATTACATTTAAATGCATTGCATCAGGTTCAGATACATAATGGAAAAAAGTCATCACAAGGTTTAGTCACTAATACATATATACTTAAGAGTAGATCAACACTACACCATCCAATGCAACCTAAAGTACATAGATGCAGTTAACTCCCTCAGGTCTCACTTGTTCACCATTATAACAGCAAACATAGCACATAGCACACACATCACACCCATTGCAATCTTGACCAAAACCACTATTTGCCTGACTTCCTCCAAAATCATCATCACATACTACTCCTTGCCTTGCACACTTGTCACTCTTGCCTCCCTCTTCCTTAGCTCCAGTTCTTTCCTTCTTTATTCTACCCACCCTAGAGCTTCAACTATAACACCTCCTCGAATGCAGTTGTTCTCAACCGGATGGCCAATGTACTCCAACTCCTAGTTCCACAAATTGTAACCAAATTGTAAAAATAATAAAAAAAAACCATCAAGAACGGCCACAAATTTGAGCTCTTTTAAGAACCATAACACAAAAAATCAATCCTGGATGGTAAACAATAATGCAAAATGCAAAGAACTGAGGCTTACCCCCATGATTTTCACACGTATAGTACATCCATCCTAGATGGTACATCGTGCCTAAGAGGGCCTGCTTCACCGATCAGCCTAGGTTGGGACATCCGATGAGCGGAAACGGTGGAGCCTAGTGGTATGAGCGCACAACGGGAAGAGCTTGCACTTGACATGGCATAGCAATGCCTGGCAGTATGGTGATAGATTGCTACCTATAGGCACTCTCTTGTGGCGGCACCACCGATTTATGGTTAGGAACCATGCAATAGAGGAGGGGAATGGCGCGAGTCAGAACGAATTGGTCCAGTCGGAACGCGAGGGGTTAATAGGTGTTGTCAAACGCGTCAACTAGGCTGAGATTGTATGTACGAGCATGGCGATGACGGGGATGGAGAGGATGTTTAGACATGTGGTGACAATGTCGCCACTGGGTTAGTGGTGAGCTGCGCATGGTTGCAGGTGCACTCCATCTTCACGCCAACTGACTCTAGCCAGTAGAAAACAACATCAACTAGCAGCATCAGGCAATAACACATGCATGAACACATGGAGAAGCGATGACCGAGCACTCTCAACGTGCTCCCATTCACGACCGGCAGCTTGCATAGATCTCCCTGAGTTGGCATGTGCATGGGCCACGACCTCCGATCTGCTACAAATGACGCTTTTGGTAGGTTGCATGTGGGACTCATTCTTGCTAGACTTTTGGGACATGACCATGCAAAAATGTCCTTTTAGCCACATTATCCATTTTGTTTGGTTACCTAGTTTTTCATTGGAATGAGGTGACCAACCATTCCCATTTGTTTGGTAGGCTATACACACTAGTTTTGGTTGTGCTGATGCAAAGCAGTGTTTGGTTTCCTAAGCTGCATATGATTACCATGATCCAAATATGGCGAGCTTACCATTTTATTACATATTACTCCCTCCATTCCATAAAATAAGATGTATTAGCTTTGTGAAATGAATGTATCTAGACTTGTTTTAGTGTGTGGTTCACTCTGAATCTATACACTAAAATATGTCTAGATACATTTGTTTCACAAAGCTAAAACATCTTATATTTTGAAACGGAGGGAGTACATCCGATGATGTAGAGGAATCAAAACAAAACCAGCTTCATGGTCACAACAAGGAGGATTACAATAATGAACTTAAGTTTAGTCTCTCGGTCCTTGAATTGACCCTTCGCTTATAGACATATCTTATTCCATTGGTGCAGTTTGATCATCCATAGATTTAGCTGCCATAGCTACAGGTTGTCATAGCTTGATCAACCACAGCCTCATCAACCAAGAAATCGTGGTTCTCCTCTTTTGCCTCCTTTCTAGTTTGATATTATATGTAGATGTTGTTGGACAAAACATTGACTTGATCTTGCAGATCCTCTATGAATCATACACACCTGGATGTATCCCACTT
This sequence comes from Avena sativa, assembly GCA_916181665.1. Taxonomy (NCBI): domain Eukaryota; kingdom Viridiplantae; phylum Streptophyta; class Magnoliopsida; order Poales; family Poaceae; genus Avena; species Avena sativa. The sequence goes on along the minus strand of OV702283.1, from coordinate 143,624,945 downwards.
TACACCACATACCACTAAGATGAAACATATAGAACACGTTAGGTACAACATGAGAAGCATGATTGAAATCCTAACAGGCCATTCTCACCAGATCATGCATTCAACACAGATGATAACACAATGTAAGGGGCATATCATAAACTGAGGGGAAAATGCATGATCATTACAATAATATGATCACAAGTTCATCCTATAGTTATGGTGTCAACCTACCACCACATCAAAAGAGGGTGTCATCCTACCACCGCATCAACAAGTTTGCCATCACATGAGGGGTTAGTATACACCACATCATCATAACAGTCCATTAGAAGTTTGTAAGACCTAGCTACCACCATAATATACATCAAGCATCAACATTAGAATCACCTTCATCACCAGCATGCATTCCCATCCCCAGGCCCCACATGAAACCCACGCTCTATAGCTTGTCGTAGAACTTTCCTAGGTAGGTCCTAAGCCACAACACCTTATGTGACTCAACCATGTTCACGAAGCTTGAAACATGGGTCTTTTTTCGACAAGGTGGTTGACAGCCGCCATGAGAGACTCTTTGCTGAAGTCAACCTTGTCCATGATGTCCTTGTAGAGGTTTGGCTGGATGTCTATTAGCTTTTTCTCCTGAATGTCCTAGGCCATATCCTTGATGGAATAGGTCATGTTGGTGAAGGACACTAGCTCATCAACTGCAATGACGCCCTGCTTCCTCTTCCCTACAGAAGTTGGCCTGTTAGGGATGTTGTCGGCTGGATTTTCAGGGCCATTAAGGATTACCATACGTGTCCAACTCCTCGGTGTCATGATCATCATATGAAGGTGTAGGTGTTACTGGAGGCGTCTCAACGGCCTAACTTGAGGCCCATGGCATACTTGTCAGTGGCCAGGACAAACGATAAGATGGTCTGCATCTCACTGTAGTTGAGGATGTGCATGTTCAGGAACTCAACGTCCTTCAGAGTTTGGATGATCCAACGGTTGCAATAGTGTGTATGTTGTGCATGATCATGATTGTTAATGGTGTACAAGGAATGTATAAGACAATGTGCTTACCATGATGTGCCCAATATAATGCTCACTCTTCAAGATGGTGGTTTTAGTGCTTCACACCAAGCACCGCTCAAATCCCTAATCCTGCTAAGGGTGAGACACCTCACTCCCCACTACCTCAGGTGATTTTACACCCGAGTGTGGCTACAATCAGCTCCACAATGCTCGAATAGAGCCTTTGCACATGCAGTCAAATGGACCTCCTTGAAGCCCTTGTCATTTTGTATGCCAGTCTTTATGGTCTCGCACATCTTCTTAAGGACGAAGTGGAAATGAAGGGCAACCACTTCATGGTACCCTTTGCTGCAACAGCCTTCTTAACCCTATCGGCCTTTTGCGCCTTCTCAGACTTCTTGTTCTTCAAAATCTTTGTAGCAACCTCTGCAACAACCTTCCTCACTAGGTTCTGCACACAAGATCATGGTAGTTTGTTGCAACTCATTCCGAGACCTGCACGTCACTCTCATGATCTAGATGAGAATCATCCACAAATCAAGGATCCATGACTCTCCAAAGGGGACCAAGGCCTAGGTAAAGTCATCACACAAGGAGTCCTACATTCAACATGGATGACAATGTGCAATGGTCATGGGTAACTGGCTATTGCAGAAAGATGCCAAGCCGACACTTGTGAGGCGCCTCAAGCTAATTCCCACCTGGAATAGACGAATGACGGAGCTACCAGCTAGGGACTAAAGAGGGACCATGGCCTAGAAGTACGTGCCCATGTCACGGGCGTGGCATAAGCACTGATTAGACTAAACGACTCACCATCCAGGCTGGACCCCAGGCGTCATGGCATGGTATAACCCCTCGCTATGTCATGATCCCGCTCTCCACCCGACGAATCCATTCCTGGGAGCTCGGAAGTCCACCACGACGTCATCCATGAGGCATGGTTTCTAGAGGCCCGCTAATAAGGGACTAAGCAGGACGACCAATGCATTTAACACGGCCATGTCCAATCAGACAATGGCGATAACTCCTTGGACATGCCTTGATGGCCATGGCTGAGGCTATAAAAGGAGAAAGTGGCAGGACAAGGAAGAAACACACCACCATCCATCCGAATTCACACACATTTCCACCATATCACTAAGGAGAAGACTCGGGCGAGAATCTCACTAGAGTAGTAGCAGTAGTTCATAGGATAGTTCATACTAAGGCTCTTAGAGCACCCCTCGGTTCATTCTACCTAAATTCATTACTCTAGTCAGAAGAGAGACTTCATACGCCAGCTATACTCTCTAGCCTTTGTCCACCATAATTACCGTCTAGCCCTCTAGGCTGCTAGCCGGAACACCCCATTGTAATATCTGAGCACCTCACACACTCCCATATAATAAAGCCAACATAGGACGTAGGGTTGTTACCGGATCATCATTCAGAGCCTGAACCTTTATAAATCTTGCTTGCCTTGAGGTTGTTATCCCATCAGTTCATGATCACAAGCCCTTACACCTACAAATCTATAACATGAAATTTAAACCCGATAGTTGACACACTAGGTAGGGGCTTTATGCATCACTCTCAAGCATCATGATTCCCCTTCCTAGCTCGCCAATAGCGATTGCGGCACACCAATAAGCCGCCATTATGCAGAACAAGGTTTGAGTGAGGAAGAATCGCTCTCTCGTGCCAAATGTGCCAGCCGGAGGCTTTTTCTCTGCAGGCCCAGGGGGAAGGACACCTACAGATTCCCCTGGGACAAGGCTACCACCAAAAAGGCAGGAGAATACTTGGTAGTCGACCACTTCATGTCTAACATGCTCGATGAGGGGCTGGTTCAGGAAGTGGCTTGTCGGCGCCTGGGCACTATCCATGAAGTGTGCGACATAGTGGAGGACTACTATGGAGGCGAGCGCAGCGGTATGGTGATTTGAAGCTAGATTAATGATATGAATATCACCTACTTAGGGTTGGCGGCTTTCAGAGCTATCATACGGCAAGCCCCATATTCTCAAAACTTTAGCCCACCGATATGCGGCATGTACATGAGAAGACAACATCCACTAACTTGGTTGGAAGGCTATCTAGCCTTGTGCCAAGATCGGGGAGGCATGGTGGAGTGGGCAGCCCGATATCTGCCATTTTGTTTCCCTGAATTGGCTCGAGAATGGATGTATAACCTACCCAGAAACTCCATTGTTGATTGGGAAAACTTGCAAAGTGAGTTCCTGGATTATTTTTGGCAGGATCAAGAGGGTGAGTCCGGCTAGAAGTCCCGCATGAGGTCGATGCCCAAGTCAAAGGGGACCTACCTTGTCAGGGCCCAAACAGGGCGGTAGGAGGCTATCCCACTCGGGGCTCAGAGATTTCTGATGGGCAAAGAGAGACCTAAAAGCCTTCGTCATCACTAATCTCTTCACAAGAATACAAGCCATATTGCGAGCGGACCAGCAAGCAGAAGCTCGCTCACTGACTATTGATGGGGTGTGTCGCATGGTTAACAAAGCAGTTGCCTGGCTGGCAAGAGAGGCCGGAGAGCCTCCCGACCCACCATGCAAAATCAACAAGCATAGTTCTGGACGACCCAGAGGGATAGCACCTAGGGATGCCAGAGGGGAAGAAACCCTCTGCGCTCCCGTCATAGCAAGTGACACCGTCAAATCTCCCAAGGATTGACGCCGGAATGATCAACATTGTGTGGCGTCGGTCCCAAGGAGCACTGTAGGGAATAAAGCATTAGTCTTTTATAACCTTCATAGGGTGCAATAATCCGCCCAACTGTGAAGTTGCAAATCCCGTAGACCCTCAACAGAGATTTCTCCACTAAGAGAGGTAGTAGACGGGATGTCGCTCTACTGCCAGGGATGGATGAAGGATGACTCTAAGGGGATGCCACTTTGATGCTCCCCTTCCCCACCGACCCGATCCTTACAAGGTACCCTAGTTACCGACACTCACTCATAAGCCTTACGTAGTTCATTTCATAGGATGTGTCTCTCACCTTGAGTTTGATCCAACTGAGAGTGAACGATTACATATGCGTGGAGGGTGGATATCGACTAGGATTCTTGACAAATACTTGTAAGGGAGAGAAAAGTGATGGTAAAAAGGTAAACTTTGGCATGTATGTTCATGGTGGACTAGGGAAGAGTGTGTGCTATTTGGTACATGGTTGAATAACCCTCTTAGCTCTGCACTACCTCTGGCCTCTTTGTGCTGATTTTTCTCTTGATTTTATCTATTATACCTCGTCCCTTCCTTTGACTTATTCACCATGGATAGGTGTTGAATTTTATTGACTTGAGTAATTCATCATGTAGATGACTCATAGGATAAGCGGCCTCCCGAGGTTAAACTAACTACCCCTCCCTCCTCGTGTTAAGATTGTTTCTCAAAACTCTAAATGATATAACTTTTATTTTTATTTTTCTTTAAAAGATTATCAAATGCAAGAAAGTATATGGGCCTAGGACACCTCCCTTCCGTACAATACCACTTTATGGGTTGCTGCTCCTGAAAATTATATAGGTTGGAAAAACAAAAAAAAACTTTCCCTTCTCTAAGGTTGGGAGAGGTGTTGTTTGGGGGCAAGTCCTCTGAGAGTGAGAGCGAGAGAGGGGTTCAAAAATGCTACTCCCTCCGTCCACAAATAACTGATTTGTGTTTATCTAGATTCGAATGCATCTATACACTAAAATGCGGCTAGATATTGAATCTAGACAAAACCAAATCAGTTTTTTCTAGACAGAGGGAGTATAAAGTATGTTTTGGACCATGCATGTGATTGCGAAGCATGTTTGCTGTTATATTAATCGGCTAGATCTTTGAAACTAGGTTGTCTCTACAATTTGCAGGAGCACCTTCCTGACATTTACTTCAATTTAACCTAATCAAGATAACATCACCTTCACAATGAAATAGTCATAATGTAACATTGCTAGAAAGAAAACCATAGGGGGTAGAAAAATAGTAACAATGGTGAATACTTGTGCCGAAAGGTGACAACGATACCATATGGACACCGGAAGAGGGTTTTGCCTTACAATTTGGCGGTTGATGGTAATTTCTCGACAACAAGACTGAGTAGCAGGAATGAGCCAAACGAGATGACGAGGGACGTGGCCATCAAGATGAGCATTGCTTGTGGCGTTATGGTTGGGCTTAGGAAGAAGATGACTGCCATGGCACCTGATTTCCAGACCCTAAATTGTGCAAAAGCTGCCTCTTGCATTTGTCATTTAGGCAGACAGATTCAGTATTCCTCTAAGGTGTCTATATTATATATATTAGAAAATGCTGTATGTCAATACAATTTCCTAAGATTACCTTGACATCCTCAAAGAACAACCCAAGTGTAACATCCCAGTATTTAGGACCTAAAGAAGGGTAGATTTAGGAATATGAATTGTTGCATGCATTCATTTGAGAAAATGTGAGTAAAATCTTCGCCAAATAAAACCTTGAGTGATCAATGTTTCTTTCTTACTTTGAGATTAGGTTTATCCTTAAAGGAGGATTGCTATAAACTTTGATATGATCTTAAAGGAATTGTGTGTGTTTTGAAATGAGTTTGGATTTTTAAAACTTAAGTGTTTTATAATTTAAATGATTTTGTTATAAGATTTGAATCTTAAATTAATTAAGAGAAAAGTATTATAACTTAAATCTTATCTAAAAACAATATTGTATATGAAATTCATTTTATATACATAAACAAGTTACAAAGAATGAACTTACTGAAGTATTCAAAACTTCACAATTTACAAAAAGAATAAAGAATAAGAATATTCTTTATTAATAAATATATAATCTTTATTACAAATAAACCAAATAAAGATTACAAAAATTATAAAAGAAAAATTACAAAAGAATAAGAAAACTACATTTGTATATCTACTAACTATCCTATATCTAGAACTACACTAAATTTCATCCTTATCTTTGTACCTGCAAAACAAAGATTAAATAGAAAACAAAATCAGATTAAAGTTAGTTTATTTCTCTCAGATATGTCAGTGAGGTGCACTTGACAAACTCATCATTGAGAAATGTTATTAAGGGGCAAGTTTCACCAATATGAAAGCTTTCATCTTTCATAAATTCAAAGCCAGAATGCAAATGACAGCCAAAAGGGACCAATTCACCAACCAGGGTAAAAGTAGTTTGGTAATGGTAAGTTCAAAAATTCTGAACCTATCCACAAGTGCATAGCAGGCACACAAGCTGCACACAGACAAGCATGCAAAGGGTGTGCTGTCGACCTCACAAGCACAACCAATATCACAAAACCACATCACAGCCGTGGAGGAGCACCTCAGTGCATCTCTCCACTACACCACACACCTGCACAACCAGGGTGAACAGCAGCTAAACCAAGAACAACAGCCAAACCCAACCACCCAGATCAACCCAAACATCACCAGGATGGTGACATAAGGAGAGAGATGAATCTGGTGCACATCAAGGTCAAGCCCTGGAGCTAGGAGGAGCAGGCAAGCTCATGAGCAAGCTCAGGAGCACAGCAAAAGCAGATCAAGATCAAGATCATCATCAATCTACTACATCCACATCAGAATCTGTGGTGAGCCTCATAAATCATAAAATCATGTGTTGCTTTATGAAATAATCTCTCAATAATAAACCAAGAGGGGTGAATCTATCCTAGAGATTTCAAGTATAAGGATATGAAATCAAGCTCAACCACAAGCACTAAACCCTCAGACCAGCATCACTGGGTTCAGTGTTATTTTTACAACTTAGATCATTTTCATATGATCTTATCAGATCAGGGCACATCTCTCAGAGAGAGTAGCACCTCTAATCTTACAAGTTTCAAACAAACTATTGCCCAACTAACTAGGAATTACATCCTAGAGCCTCAGACCAACATCATAGGCAGGATAGTTAATAAAAGCTTCCATATCATCTTATCAATTTAAATCACAAGCATTATCAAGCTAAGCCCAGAAATAAAAACCCAATCACTTGTGTGCCAGAATACAATGGTATCACAAGGACAAGTTCTTAATGAGCTAAAACCAACCTTTACTTAACTTCCACAGATAAAAGGGGACAAACCAATAAATATCATTTTCCTGAAGCCAAGTGCCAGGAATCAACCTTAAATTCATCTATACATCCACAGAAATCATTACAGGTAATGATTTGATTCAGTAAGTATAATCTCATACAAGCCAATATTATAATTGCAGAAAGCAACTACAGAGAGAAACTACTGTCAGTATAAGCATCCTGGCAGTAGAGTAAACTCTCAGATCAACAACATAATCCAATCAAGGATTTCATTGAAACACTAGCATGGATCATGGTGGATTACCACTAGAATTAATCTGACAGGCAACTAGCATCATCAAAGCTACTATTAATCATTAACCACAACAGACAATCCTTTCCCATGATCAGATATGATCAACACTAGATCTAAAGCATCATAGATATGATCAACACCAGATCTAAAGCATCATAGATATGATCAATAGGGGGTTATGAACCCTAATCATAGCAAGAACCCTAATCCAGAGATGAACTCAACCAGCACATAGTCACTCGGCATGAAAGCCACTAGATACACACAGAGAGAATCATGACAGTAGCATGGACAAACACCACAGAGACAACTTACCCGAGGTCCTCGCTGACGAATCGAAGAGGAAGCAGAGTGGCCGACGAACCGCGACGACACAGGGGGCACCCAGAGGGGCGCTGCAACCTGCACCTACCGCGGCAGCGGCCGCAGAAGCACACGAGCTCAACACACCACCGCAGGCGGCATCGCGGCGGCGGCGACAACACCTTTTCCGAACCCTAGGGTTCGGGAATGGGGTGGACCTGACCACGGGGAATCCCCAAAGTCAAATCCAAGTGGATGGAATGAAAGAGCGTCGTCGACAACCCCAACTCGCACCACGGCGGCGGCCAGAACGGCCGACGACGGCAGGAATCGACGGTGGCGGCATCGCCGGCCACGGGGTCGAGTCAGAGGAGGAGGGGATAAGGTCGAGGGAGAGAGGGAGGCAGAGTGGGCTGGATGGGCCAAAACCCTTCGGGGTTATCTTTTGACCCTGCCCTATTGGGCCACCCTGGCCCAATAAGCCCAAGGGGCCAGCCCAAGTTATTTAATAAATCTTTTGATCAATTAGAAAGGACCAAAATGCCCCTAACCTCAATAAAATTATAGAAAATAAAATTAAAGTCCAAAAATTATAAATAAAATATTTTTGGATTCACAATAATCCACTCTATGCAAATAAAATAAGATATAAAATTTTGGACACTTAAATTTTTATAAGAATTTTGTAATTTATATATTCCTTATGGAATTTTACAAAATTATTGAAAGGTGATAAAAATAAATAAAAATCACTTTCATTAATTACTAATATTATAGTATTTTTGAAAAATACTAAATAAATATTTAGTAATAAATTTAATGTATAATTAATAATTCCTAAAAGAATTATTAAATCAATAAAAGTCAAATAAGAAGGGCAATTAAATAAAATAATATATGCAATAAATATTAAAATAATAATAATTATAAATGCTTTATTAAAAGGGCACCTTATATAAGGAAAATGCATATAGAATTAAATAATGCATTATATTACTTGCATAATCATTTTGCTTCTTTAAATATTGTCCTTACCGGGCAATAATGATGTTTTTGTAGAACTAGAAGCTCAAGGTCCAGTGCAAGCATTAGACTTCGCTACCTTGCCATCACAAGGCAAGTTCATCACTTGCTCATGTCCTTTGAAGAGTCTTTATCAAAGTATTTGCAAATTGTGTGTTATCATATATGCTATAAAAGAAAGAAAATATTATTTCATAAATAAAGAAATCATAGATATCATCCTAAGTGGTGATATAATGGAGCAATAGAACTTAGGGTTCTATTTGCAACAATAATGAACAAGTAGGGACTTAACAACCCCTGACATCAGTGATTCTAGCGCCGTATATTACGCGTTAGCCATGAGATTTGGAATGAGACAGAGAAGTCAGCTGTATCTTCTTCCTCTCGCATGAAGCCGGATGTGCAGGTCGTGGCTGTTATCCTCGTAGCGTGCATATTAATTGGTAATTCGTAGAGGATATGCAGCATATGGGTGGGAACCCTCATCGTCCGACGATAGTTCTCGCATCTAACGGTTTGTACAAACCATTGCCGTAATTCATTATGTGGGCATGGTGTATACCAAGGAGGCATGCGGGGTCGCGAAGGGGGCAGTGATTGGCTTGGACCAATTACTGGGCCCCACATCATGGAATTGTGGATGGGAAAGTATGCCCGGTTGTGCAACAAGAAGTTGATCTCTCATGGATGAAGTAACGCACCTCTGCAGAGTGTAAGAACTGTAACTTGTTACTCCATGTTCCGGAAAGGAGCTACGAACGCGGCAGGAAAGGAACTTCATGAAAGTTCTAGTCAACTTGTGAAGGCTGATTGTCATAGTTTTTTTTTGGAATAAAATCAATCTTTGAAGAAAGATTTACAAAAACTACATAGTGCCAAGGATTTATAATCCGAGGTGGCAGTTAGAGCACCAAACTTCCCACCTTGCATATAATGAACTTGTTGGGTAACACTGTTACTCATTCTTTCCTTTGATCCCTTGCTTAGACTCTGAGGATCCCGAAGATGTGCCAACGTATGCAGCCGAATGCCAAGAAGACGTGTTCTACGAGGAACCTGATCTATCCGAAGGAGTTGAAGGCGTGGACTACGAGATCCGCTACGGTCTCGATGAGAACGAGTCCACTTAAGGGTCTAGTTAGTAGTAACTAACGGAGCCGAGCAGCATAAACTCTGTAGAATAAGCTGTTGAGCCCCACTCCTAGTCGGAGTTGTTACTTTTAAATTTCCGCTGAACATCTTATATTTTGGTTTGTAAGTTGGATCTTTTGGAAGTCTTAAACTTCCGGTATTGTAATAATAATAATGTGTGTACTTTTATAATATGGACCCGCAATGTTTCTGTTGTACCACTCTGAGAGATGTGATATTTACGGAACGGTGTTCTGTGAATGTCATGTCAACGACTATAGTGTACTACACATGCAGTGGTATGCTGGATCACCGCACCAAGTAAGACACTTAGCTGTGTATTCAGAACTCCATTACCAACACCCCATAAGGCACCTAAAAATAGTGGAACCGCTACACCAAGTAGTCCACCCATTGGACTGTATGGCATGGCAGACAAATATGATTGCACTGAGAATAGAAGTGACAAACAAAAGAATAATTAAACAACATAAGGACGAGTAGAGAAATCAAACCGGTAAAAAAGAAACATCCATAAAAGGATAACAGCCTGAAGGATGGCTCCGACGGACACTATAAATGTAGCTGAACGAAGCCCAGAGGTAAAACGTCCAGCAACCAATGAACACTGAAATGTTAGACAAGCCACGAAATTCAGCTAAACATACGGCATGGTCTTTCCAGTAGTTTAGAATGAATGAGTAATATACAAATAAATCTGGATAATTCAAAAACAAGATATGAAACAGAGATGCAGCTAAGCAAATATTGTTAACAATTAACATCAAGCATATAGTTTGACTTACGACTAGTCGACTACATCAGCTACACCATATACTGCCATGGCGCCGCCGATTCCAAATATGCCAAGCACAGGTGTCACAATACTCTTTGTGAATACGACCCTAATCAATCCACAACATCCACTTAGGAAAAGGATACCGACAAACAGAACCACCTTGCATGCTGAAAAGATTATTTTTGTTCTCACCATACAAATGCCTGTTGTAATCCTGAATACGCCATCAGAGGAATTAAAAGAAGCATCCTCCAGTCCTTTAGAGGGGCAACAATATCCTTCAATATAGCTCCAAACGAGGATTTTGTTAAAGAATCATTTTGTTTCTCGTCCCTTTTGGACAGTAAGCACATGAATACAATTCCTAAAATCGTGCAGCCAAGGAACACAAGAAACAGCAGATTTTTGCCTGTTACACTTTCACCACCCTGACGTATAACAAAAAACGTAGGATCAAACAAGATGACTAAACATGTGGCACAAGTAAAATCGCAGTGCACACGATTCTAGTGTGACACTAACAAAATTGTAAATTAAGATACTAACCTTTCTGTTTCTCAGAACAGCAAGGGAGATCAAATTTCCAACGACCTACAAAATTCAAATGCAGCATATCTCATGAAGTCAGAGACCATTGTACCGTTGTAACATAACAAGGTATTTTTCTTATGTACAGGAAGAACAGGTAAGAAAAACAAACACCAAAACATGTTTTCTGTACCGGTGTGCTAGCGAACACACCCCAGAACTCTCCATTAAAGCGTCCTACAGCCGGACCATCAGGTAGATTATTGTCTCTTGCATGACCAAGGGCAGCGGAAGTAAGATCTGTGCCCTACATTGTGAAAAGTATGTATGTAAGCCAGACAAAAGTTTAGGTTAAATACTGTAGCTTGTTGCAATGGAACATAGTACTATTACCTTCCCAACCCAAATGATTGCTGCAGTAAAACCTAAGTACACTGAAGCTGGCACCATTGTATACCTGGTAAGTTATCAAATGGAATCTCATTATGGAAGAACGTTGAATTTAGTCAATTTATATTAATTCCCCCACAATTTTACTCGATTGTACAATTTTACAGATAAGGAAGCACATGAATCCAGGCTAAATGCCATTTTTCTGATACATATGTGTGTTATCCTTTTTTCTTCTGAAAAGGAGGTAACACCATCGCTATTGCACCAACTGATAATAAATAATAGAAAGCCGCATGCATAGGCGGGGTGCACCATTTTCGAAAAAAAATTGCATCGACTATTGACACAACATGTATATGGGTGCTATGCATAAAAACATTGAGCTTTAAATGATTGTAACTATACATTGGACATTTGAAAGAAAAAAAGAAAATAAGATTTAACCTCATGTTAAGATAATGTGGAGTTGATATAAGAAGAGAGGAAAGCAGAACCGCGCTTGTCAAGACTAGCTAGGCTAACATTCCAGCCATAATCCATTCAAAGGCCCAGAAATGGAAGTGCTAAATGTTTGATGTGATGGTGCCCTCAATCCTTCAATCCAAAGGATTTCAGCATGAGAAATTCATATGTATTGAATTGCATGTGCTAACCAAAAGTCTAAACTTAAGAAAAGGGCTAAGCAATTTATTTCAACACTCATCCTACGTCTTTCAACCGCTACCAGCCTCTGCCCTCAGACCACCGGAGGAGACGCCAAAGCACCGAACGACGCTCGTCGAGGCCCAGATCTAGGTTGGGTCACCGACCACGCACCTGCCACCCCACCCCTAGCGGTCAGCGGCTGATTTCACGCTACCCAAGGGGTATCGCCGCCGGCAGGAGGCCCCGCCCTCCCACTATGAACGCGGGAAGAAGACCACCATGTCCCCCCGCGCAGGAGAGACCAGGCGGTCCATGCCAGCGGCGAGAGAAAAGGTCAGAGGAGGGTCGAAGGAGATGTTGGAGGGCAGGGGTTTGCCGTCGACTGGGGGAGAGGGAGGGGAGGGGGGGGGGGGGGGGCAGGGCGAACCATAGGAGGAGGGGCCCAACTTGGAGACAGATCACCAAGGTCACCCTTCAAATGATATCTCCTCGTGAAATTCACCGGTACATCAAGTGTTCAATTCTCATTATCCTATTTAGGGGACCCACAACATTGTGCCAAAAGTAGTTCCAAAAGAGAAATTTGGATTTTAGAAGTAGTTCTCTATACTATGAGAGTAGTTTCCCAAACAGCAAAAGAGGGAATCGGAGCTACTAGCTGCTCTGATGCTAAATTTCCCCTTCCATTATAGTATTGTATGTATCTGTCAAAGGCTGGAGAGAAGATTTTTTTAGGTAGCTTTATATTCAGCGACGGGTCCATGTTACATCAACTCAGCAAGGGCAACGTTGTACACCTGTTGCCAAATTTAACTACAATGCCAAATTGTGTTTGTACAGTTATTTGTCTAAGAAAACGCTGAGGATACCCTTAGAGTTTTAGTTTCTAGGGCCGTACGCTGCTTTCATGGAGACGTTGGTAGCTCACTACAGAAATAGAAAGCTACGCCAACGGCCGGTCGCTACGCCGACGACCAAATATTGGGCCATCGGCGTAGCCATCGTCCAGACCAGCCCCACCAAGCAGCCGTCGGCATAGAATTGCCCTCGGCGTATCCTATGCTACGCCGACCGACGGCTGCCCTCGGCGTAGCTATTTTTTCTTTTACCTCATTAAACTTTCAAAAATCATAACTAAATTATTCTAATTCAGAAAAATACAAATAATATATCAAAATTTGCAGAAAATAAGATCTATCTATCTACACTCAAATATTATACATTTGTAAATAAAAATTAAGTGAAACATAAAATATTATATATAGTTTAAAACGAGCATAAAAAATCAAAAACGATCGAAACAATACGAAACCTTCGCGTGGTGTCATATTATGTGACATAGTTACAAGGAAAAATATCAAACTTGGTATATTGATTATGTCTGAAAAAACCCTTCACAAAATGACCTATCTCATTCGAGATTTATTGGCTTTTGGGTCAAATGACCAATGTTATGGCTAGAATCGAGGCATAATTTGTGATAATGTGCCCATGTTGTGCATACATGTGCATCATGGGATGGTGAACAATGTAGCAGGAGGAAGTTTTCCTTTTCTTTATACCAAAAATCCATTTTCCATTTTCCGAGAACAAAAAACGGACGGTTTTGTGAAGCAACCACCAAATGGCTAATTCAAAATTCTACCACCACATTTTACAAAAATACTAGACCACCTTATATGAACAATATCGCAACAGGGGGATCTGAAACCTTTCCGTTCATCCCTGGTGAAAAAGACAAATTCCTGCCGAATCGGTAGGAAGTGGGTCAGATATGAACTACATGTACATGATCCGATGCTCATGTTTTTTTACAAAAATCATTTTTAGGTTCACAATATGCTATTTTATCAAATATCCAATGCAAGTTTAGCGAGCTCGTCCCCGAGCAAAGAACCTTCATGTCCGTCGTTTGACAAAGTTTGACATAATTTAAAACGGGCATAAAAAATTCAAAAACGATCGAAAGAATGCGAAACCGTCACTTGGTGTCATATTATGTGACATAGTTACAAGGAAAAATATCAAACTTGATATATTGATTATGTCTGAAAAAACTTTCACAAAATAACCTATCTCATCGAGGTTTCTTGGCTTTCGGATCAAATGACCAATGTTATGGCTAGAATCGAGGCATAGTTTGTGATAATATGCCCATATTGTGCATACATGTGCATTATGGGATGACGAACAATGTTGCAGGAGGAAGTTTTCCTTTTCGTCGCATCAAAAAGCTATTTTCCATTTTCCGATCATAAAATTAGACGGTTTTGTGAAGCAACCACCAAATGGCTAATTCAAAATGCTACAACCACATTTTACAAACAATACTAGACTACCTTATATGGAAAATGTCCCAACAGGAGGATCCGAAACCTTTCCGTCCATCCCTGGTGAAAAAGACAAATTCCTGCCGAATCGATAGGAAGTGGGTCAGATATGAACTACATGTACATGATCCGATGCTCATGTTTTTTACAAAAATCGTTTTTAGGTTCAAAATATGCTATTTTATCAAAGATCCAGTGCAAGTTTAGCGAGGCTCAGCCCTGGGCTAAGAATCTTCATGCCCATCGTTCGACAAAGTTTGACGATAGTTTAAAACGGGTATAAAAAATTCAAAAACGATCGAAAGAATGTGAAACCTTCGCGTGGTGTCATATTATGTGACATAGTTACAAGGAAAAATATCAAAATTTGTATATTGATTATTTATGAAAAAAACCTTCACAAAATGACCTATCTCATTCGGGGTTTCTTGGCTTTCGGGTCAAATGACCAATGTTATGGATAGAATCGAGGCATAGTTTGTGATAATGTGCCCATATTATGCATACATATGCATCATGGGATGACGAACAATGTTGTAGGAGAAAGTTTTCCTTTTCGTCGCACCAAAAAGCCATTTTCCATTTTCCCTGTCTTTTTCAAGGCATAGTTTCGAGGCATAGTTTGTGATAAATTGTCGCTGTCGTCATCCCTATCTTTGCTGTGTGTCAACAGGTCCGGAACACGGCAAAGCTGATCTATGCCGTGTGTATATCTAAAAGCACACGACAAAGAAAACATACACGGCAGATTACATAAAAAAACACGACAAAGAACTAAACACGGCAATGGACAAACTACAACACACGGCAAAGAAAAGAGACACGTCAAAAGCACTAAGGATACACGGCAAAGCTTTGTTTATGGCAAAGAAGTGGGCCCCGTGCACCCGCCGGCAGGGGCGTACTACAAAATCTTTGCCGTGTGCCCTCGCCGTTAGGTACACGATAAAGATCAGCTTTGCCATGTGTATTCTCCTGTATACACGGCAAAGAACTTGTTTCCCCTTTTTTCTTTTATTTAGTTAGCAAGGCTTGTATTACATATATGTTAGGTGATGTTATTTCATAGGATCATGAGCACACACATATGAATAGGTTGTTGTGGTCTTGATCACTACATGCACCCCCTTATACGATTAGGTTTCACCGGAACAGGGAGTTTCCTCCTTATACAAGTCCATAACCTTCGCTTCTAGGTTAGAGAGCATGCATGCGAGGAGGGACACATGCAAGCACCCGAAGACTAGTAGGTTTTGTATGTTTCAACATAACACGCCGATGACACATGCGAGGGGGACACATGTAGAACCCTCCTCGGTTCGTGGGTAATGACGAGCAGTGATTCACGACGATGGTAGCATGGTGGACACACACCGAGTACCTCAAGAGACACGCCGATGCAAAGAAGAGGCGAGAGGACATGGGGAGTGGATCACACCGCCAAGGCAGCATCCCCCTCGCCCTTCTCAGGCAAAAAGAGGTGAGGAAATGCTTTATTTATTCTTGCTTGCAATGTTATTATTTACTCCGCAAGGGAGTCCCCCTTCACTTATCTTCGTGTTATCTTGTGCAGAAAACAAAGACATGTGAAGAGACATCCGTGTTTGCCGTTTGGAAGAAGAAACGCACGTTGGACGAGCCTAGGAACGGGAGCCTATGGATCAACGAGGGAGCCAAGCTCCGTGGTATGAAGTACCCTGAGAAGTACAAGGAGGTGCACGACGAAGATCCAACCCTGAGACCGCCCCCCTTTGACCTCGAGGTCGCTGTGCTGGCGAGATAAGGCCAGAGGAATGGTCGCCTATGGATCACTGACGGGTCCGTCGACCCTGGGAGCATTCCATCTATGCGCTAGGTCCGGCGTGGTAGGACGAGCGACCAGCCTGCTGTAGAGACCCACCCACGGCCTTCGGTTGTAGCTCTCGACCAGTTATGGGTATGTTCTTCCTCGGTCATCTATGTTTTACTACATGTTTTGAGGTGCAATGTTCATCACATCGTGGCGATACTACGTAGGCGGAGTTGGCCGCTGATAGGGCACGCAGAGAGGCGGCCGAGAAGCGACAGCAGTAGCTGGAGCAGCAGATGGTCCATCAGCAGGGGATGCTGGAGCAACAGGGGCAGATGATGCAGTGGATGACATAGCAAATGCTCTTGACTTCTCAACCAGGGGATCTTCCTACTCCTCATTTCTCCTTCCCGTGGGTAAGTGATCAAGTGTCTTATTGTCCAATGCTCGCAATTTTCAATCCTGCCTTATTGTCTAATGCTCACAATTTCCCATGCTATAGATGGGCAATGTGATGCCGCCTGGTGGGTCCGCGGGTGGATCGAACAACCAGGCACCACCGTCTTTCATCGTCAATAATCCTTCGGTCGTCCGAAGGCTGAATCAGAGTTCGCCAGGTTAGTTTTCTTATACTTGTCAAATTTATCCATGCCATCGCACTTGTAGAAATTTTAGCCATGCTATGACACTTGTAGAAATTTTAGCCTTGCCATGACACTTATATATAATTTAGCCATGCAATGACACTTGTAGGAAATTTAGCCTTGCCATGATACTTATAGAAAATTTAGCAATTCCATGACACTTGTAGATAATTCTATGACATTGTCAAAATTTTAGCCATGCTATGACACTTGTAGAAATTTTAGCCTTGCCATGACACTTATAGATAATTTAGCCATGCAATGATACTTGTAGGAAATTTAGCCTTGCCATGATACTTATAGAAAATTTAGCAATTCCATGACACTTTTAGATAATTCTATGCCATTGTCAAAATTTTAGCCTTGCCATGAGACTTGTAGATATTCGTGATTTTACTTGTCATATTGATGTAATGTGCCATGAGACTCGTCAAAATCCCATGTAATTGCCATTGCCATCAACTTGCCTAGAAACTTGTACATATTAATGATTTTACTTGTCATATTGATGTACTTGTCTTGAACTTGTAGGATCTCATGATGGATTCGGAGCATGAGCTTGTGGAGCACTCGGCGGTGATAGTCTTGTGGGTGGCAAGAATAAACTTGTAATATTTATGTAGTTTAGGGCTTGTGCACTTGTTGGTTATGCACTTGGTGATTATCATGTCATACTTGTGAAGTTTGTTGTTTTCGTGGCGATGATGTGATATTTGGTAGTGTTTGTGATGATATTATGATCATACTTGTGATATTTTGGTGTTAGTGATGCATTTTGGTGTTGGTGATGATCTTTATAATCATATACATGTAGTCTATGTTGGTGATGATCATATTATTGTTGTTCGATGAAATTTGGTGTTGCTGATGATCTGAATCATGACTCCTTTTCCATGTGTATATTCATGGCAAAGGAGCCATGTGTAGCACACCTGTGCGCTGCTGGGGTTGGTAACAGTGTCTTTGCCGTGTGCTGTTTAGCAGTGGCACACGGCAAATGTGGGTTCGTTGCTGTGTGCATTCTGCCACAGGCAAACAGCAAAGGAGGGCATGTTGCCGTGTGTCCCGCTTGTCTGGCACACGCCAAAGGGCAGGTACACGGCGAAGAATGGGCACACGGCAAATCACATGTACACGACAAAGGGTAGGCACACGACAAAGGGCAGGTACACGACGAAGAATGGGCACACGACAAAGCACAGGTACACGGCGAAGAAGAAATGCACACGGTAAATAAATCACACGACAGAGACCTATTGGCTCCGTCAGATGGATGGAACCGTGAAGTTCCTTTACTTTTCCATGTCTTCGCAGAAAACACACGGCAACGGCTTTGCCGAGTTCCGGGCACCAAGACACATGGCAAAGATCCTTTGCCGTGGTTATCGCTGCTGTGTGGCTTTTGCCATGTGTAAACACACGATAAAGCCTTTGCCGAGTTCCGTGTGGCCTTTGCCATGTGGATATGCCCACACGACAAAGAACGCCTCTACCGTAGTGCCTGGCTACGATGTCTTCCCGAGAGTTATTAGCATAAAATCACTGTTTTAAGCTAACTTTATTGAATTGTATTATTTTTAATTTTAAAGCTGAAAATAACCATAAATTTATTGAGTTGTAGTTCTGATGTGTCTGTGGACCTCTGCAAGCATGTCGTTGGTGGTACAATGCTATAGTATATGGGGAGGAGCACCCGTTAAGCATGCCCTCTGGATATTGGCGTTGATCAATGAACCACGTTACCAAATACGGCGTCGTAATGTGATTGTTTGTCCTCAATATGATCTGTATGCACCATGGTTAATAATAAGTGGTTCAGAGCAAGGTGCGTCCTGCAGATACCCGATCATGCATTCTTCACTACAAGTTCTCAAACCTTATGTCCATGTTGTGTGGACTGGTGCACAAGTCCTCGAACCTTATACGCATATTGTTTTGACTGGTGTGCAGTGGTTCGAGGGATACATGAGCTGGTCATTGGTCATGGGTGACCAATGCTGATCTATGTTGGGGTAGAGGTGATGTGGATTCGCAACCCAGGGTACTCGATAGGGTTGTAGATGTGGGTTTGAGACCAGGGCACTGATGGTCAACCAAGTGTGGACAAGGTTCATTCTAGTGTTGACATGTGGTTAACCAAGTTTGGAGATGAGGTGTGTTGATGAGTAACAGGTTCATGCTGGTGACTGTTTATTGAGCTGCAGGAGATGGTTGAGGGTTGATCAAGGATTGTCTGCATGAGTGGATGAGACAACTGTGAATTTGACAAGAGATGACTAAAGGCAACGATGAAATCTTTCAAGTTTTCAGACATACTGTCAACAATAAAGAGGATGACGAGTTCATTAACTCTTTTTGTTGCACCTAATATGTGAGTTGTTCACTTTCACATAAGGATGAGGCTACCAGGGTGACGATACATCGATGTTGTCGAATATGGTGACTTCATGATCGATGTGTATGGCGTTGAACGGATACTCAGGAAACTTGGGAGCACATGGCAAGAAGGTGGTAGAACTTAATTTCATGTGAGCATTGGCCGTGTCGAAGCAAGGAAGGGACTACAGTTGCAAGTCGAGTCATGTGAAGTCAACCGAGTAGTAGTGGAGCTAATGATTAATGGTTGAAGTCTAGTAGGTTCGTGCATGATGGATTCAAGATGGCGAAGATCATATTCTTCAAGGTGGAGTTTGTTGAATATGCGCCAAATATGTGTATGAGTTTGGCTACACTTGGACTTGTAATTAGCGGGATGTTAGGTGTTTGAATCGAACACTTGTAACCTGACCTAATATATAAAGGCACCGGGTAGCTAAAATAGACTAGACGGAATTTATAGGTTAGACACACGATTGAGTTTGAGGATAGTGCGACGCCCATGGTAGGGATGTCATGTCAGTGTGGCGTTGTAGATCTGATTTGTCTATGGACCTCAGCGGGCTTGTATTTGGTGGTACTATGCTATAGTAAATGGGAAGGAGTGCCCGTTAAGCATGTCCCGTAGATATAGGCATTGAATGATGAACCAAGTTACCAACCGCCAGTGTCGTGCTGTGATTGCTTGTCCTCGATATGATTTATATGCGCCATGGTCAACAACGTCAAAAGAGAGAGCAAGCAAAAGCACAAACAGAGAATAAGCAATGTAAATATGATGAAATTGCAATAGGGAAAAAACTCCCAGGGAGTCTCTGATCCACCACTACTCCCTCTGATCCATATTAATTATCGCTAAAGTGGATGCATCTGGACATGTTTTAGTGCTAGATGTGTCCGATTCAGCGACAATTAATATGATCGGAGGGAGTAGCATTTTACTATAATAGGATTAGGATTATGTATGTCTTTCTTATATTTATGTGCATGGACGGAGTCCCACAAAAAGGTGTGCCAAAAAATCTTGGTCATCACACCCCTCATAATCAGAACTAGTCTTCCAACATTAATCTTCGGAGCACACTAGAAATTAAGGGTCCCCATGGTTATAGATATCCACTGTTAGATCTCCATGCTCCCTCGTTGATGCATGGACTAGAAGGGCGATGTATTATCACACTTGACATGCACCAACATCCACCATACACATACGATAACCTCCTGTAGTTCCCTGAAGGGCGGTTACTATGCATCTGACATATACATAATACAAGAACAAGATTTATTATACATTCGTACAAGTAAATATGAACACAAATATTTATTTAAATTCGTAATAGCTCTAGGATTTGTTCATCTCCCAAGAACAAAGAAAACTACTCACACATGAAGGCAATCAACATCATCATGATAATAATATGAATGAAGTATGAATGCATGAATGAGCAAATAAATGAGTACACGTGAAAATCCACACTAGGGTATGGAATTACAGTGAGATGGGCGAAGGGGATGGTGATGGTAATGGAGATGAATGTGTTGTTGATGAAGATCCATGTCGTGTCTTCCAAGATCTGAGTTTCGATGGAGATGTATGCCCTTATGGTAGTTCTCCCTCCAGATCCATTCTAGAGGTGATTTTTCCGTGTTTTGTGGCTTATTTGTGCATCTAACTTATGATCGGAAAGAACGGGTCAAAGTATTTGACGAGGTGGTTTAGTGGGACCAACAAAGGCTCACAGTTGTGTGGCTTGTCATTAAAGCTTCTAATGACTATGTTTCATGATTTTCCTCCTTAGCTTGAACCTTAGATACATGGATATTTGTATGGAAGGTATTTAGTACCTCAAATCAGCATATTTGTACCAAAAAATGATTTCTTTAATTTATTTGTCCATCAATCTCTTCAATTTTAGGAACCTTGTGAAATTAGCAGAAAAGATAACCGTGAGTGTGGTTGAATAGAAAATTCCTAACACTACAAATGCAAAGACACGAGGTAAAACATGATACAAAATGTAATCATCGGAGGGCCCTTGGGTTTCACCGGTACATGTCACTCTCATCGTCGCCCTTCAAAAAGCTCGTACGGCTATTGTTATCGGTTGTATGTCATTTATAACGTTAGAATCATGTGTTTAAGCATTGGTTGTTGGAAGGTCCAAGATTCAGGCCATGGTGATCCCTAGAGGCGCTCTAACATGTCTAGTTCCATGGATCTCATGCAAAAGTCTTATGCATCTTCACTTGAGTAACTGCACATGAATGCGCGTTTGTCTATGTTTGTTAGTGTCAAGGAAATAAGAAACAAATGTTGTGGTTAAGCCTAGGCGAGAGCACATCATGGTCAAGGTTTGATGGTGCTTCTAGAGTACTGAGACTGGAGCTCCTAGATGAAAACCTTTGGTCTAACCTTACGGTTATACCTATAAATTGAGGTTCTAGCTTCATTGTCATTACCTTTGTTGAATGCAACACGTGAAAACGCTCAATCTTACTCTCACGGCTAAAACAAAGTATCTGGTCTTTGACTGTATCTGGCGATGATGACACTTGTATGACATTACCATTTTTGTTGGTTATTGCCAACCTTGGATATAATTTTTTTTATTTTTTATTTTAATAATTTGGTTGGTTACATCCTTGATGTATTGAATATCTATTAATATTGAATTGTTGCGAAGGCCGGGTGTACCTAACATCTTGATATTAACATATCACCTTTTCAAAAAAAGTATTTTGGTTTTGTCAAAACTTATATGAAAAATTGTTAACATCTATGTCACCAAATTAACATCATTAGATCCATAAAAATATAGCTTATTTGGAGACCATAGAAAATTAAACAGGCAAAGGATAAAAGAAGCAGTTGATATGGAAATTTAACATTGCGACTTGGTCAAATGAGTTGTGATTCCATAGACCCTCATTCTCACAATTTGTAAACGTTCCAAAGAGTAGGATTTCCCCCATTCGTACTAGAGGAGGATGCACGAGGTAGCCCATGGACGGGCCTACAAGACCTCACCATAAACCACGTACGCGGTGTTTCCACATCAGTGGACACGTGCAAGTGTTGTATCTGAGTTATACACTTATGTTTTCATGTCACATGCACAGAATACCTGCATACTGACGTGTTTCGGCCCGTAATGGCTTTGACAGGAAGTACGTACATGGTCTAACTTTTTTGAATCCCGATCATACCCCCATGCCCAAAAAGGTATTGGTTGATCCGATCTATCGATATAATCTATCTTCTTATTTTCGTTCCTTTGAGGGTCTATTGAATCAAAAGTATAATAAAATACCGGTGAATTTTCTTGCAAGCTCACCAGTTAGTTCTGCTATAGTCAATCCTAGTGGACGAAATACTTATTTTGATTTATCTTTATTTCTTTTGAACCTCAAAATATCTCCTTTTTTGTGCTAAGATCGAATCATACCATTAATACACATTTATAATCTCAAGGCCTCCTCGATTTGTAGGATTGTCTGAAAACACATGAGTGAAGACATGATTTCTCTGGCTTACATGTCTATTCCAGTCCTACAAACATGTCTATTCTAGTCCTACAAGATTGTTTGATTTCTTGATAGGAAGCCCACAAGATTCTTTCCATAAGGTTCAAGTAGACGCAAGCTTTCCTCTGAAATCTCTATCTGTACTTCTCTACTATCTAAAAATTAAAGGAAATCGGGGTTTCGTTTTTTGCCACCGCCACACTACGTCGTTGGCTTTCGTCGCGCTCCGCTGCACTCGCCTGCACGCGCCTAAATGGGCCAGGCCCAATGAATCCATGCTAGAGTCATTCACTCCTACTTTTGTGGCTCCCTCCCGCACCCAGTCGCCCTCCGGCGACACACTTCACCTCCGCATACTGCGCCCATCATAGCTCCTCCTGCAGCGCCTCCTCATGACGGCCGCTAGATCCCGTCTCCCCTCCCGCACCCAGCCGCCCTCCAGTGACACCCCTCTCCTACGCATACGTCGTCCATCACACCTCCAGTGCCTCCTCACGCCGTCCACTAGATCCAGTCTTCAATGCCTTCTCTTCGCCCGTCATAGCCTCCACCGCATGGGTCCGACCATCACGGCCTCCCCCTCGACGTCCATTTCTTCCACTGCACCGTCAAAGCCACGCTGAGGATGGAGACACTGCATGTGCCGAGGCTGAACTGCGGCCTCCCAGATCCAAAGAAAAGCCCTACGCCATGGTGCCCGAACCACGACTCTGCTGTCCTCCTCTGAGCCAGAGAGGAGGAGACGCTGCCCACGCCAAAGCACCTCTGTTATGTATTTGCTTGTCCAACTAGGAATGGATTTTGACTTGGCAGCCATGGTAGTTTGTGTTGTTTCCCAAGCCCGTGTAATGCTAAGAGCTTTTTCACTTATACACTTATTGCTTATACATGTCACCGAACCAAACCCATGCTTCTCGCAGAGATGGACTTCTCTGGTCTGGAGCATAAGTCGAGATACCTCGGCAAGATAATCATGGCTGCCCTCCTCACAGCCATACACGTCGCTATCCTCACTCAGCCCCCCTGCCATAGGTGGATTCCGAGTGTGGTAAACCTTTTTCTATCTCGTTGGTCATGCATATTTTGAGATGTCCATATCAGTTGGATGCAAATTTCTTGTTTCACCAATCAAGAACATAACTTGAATACAACTAAGCAATACAACATAAATGGATTTGTTTTTAGCAACTGAATATCTTATCATTCTTCAAGTCTGGCTCATGGTTAAATCTTCCCTTATGTGATTTGCATAGTTCTCCATCCACGTAGTTCTCCATCCATGAACACGGAGTGACACATGTGTTGGTGACAAGTTGTGCTTGATATATAGGATCACATGCTTCCCTTTAGCTGTTGAAAGACTCCTTTAAGTCACCAGTTTGGTTGGCACTTCACTCAATAGAAACTTCATGTTGCTTTCTTGCTCGAGCTCTGCATCACTAAAATGCAGATTTAACAATTTTCCTTAATCTTTAGGATAATATTTCAAGAGGAAATATAAGAGGGGTCAAGGTTCCTCGGAATGTGTTTCCTGAACCTAGGAAATTACAATCAGTAGTCTAATTACTTTTCTTTAGTTTAAAATTTTGAAGCCTATGCAAACTGTAAATTTAAAGGCCTATAAGATGCTAATTTTAGTTGAAAGCATGTACCATGTACTTTGAAGCTGCACGTATGTCAGCAGCAGCACATTTGAACCTCTGAGGTACTAGACTTTTGCCTTTCAGCCTATATTATTAGTTAACATACATATTCTAATTACTTTTCTTCAGTTTCCGTGTTAGTAGTCAGATCTGGTTGGCAATAAGAAATACACAATAGATTTATTTCATCGGAACAATGTGTATTCGTATGTTCTTTTTTCATTTTCAGGTTTGGAGGAACAATGCCTAAATCCGATTTCTTTGTTAACCCCTCATTGAATGTTCATCCACATGCCTAAATCTGATTACTTTTGAGTGAGTCTAATGGCGGTGGCGACAGTTCTAGATATCGAGCTCCCCTATGCTCGAATGATGAGTAGAGGCCATTAGAGGGCGGTAAGGAAGGAAGGAGGGAAATTTAGGAACGGTGGTGTGTGTATCCGAACAGTTAGAAAAAGAAGTCGTTGAAGAATAAATGAAGAGGAGTAGATTTTGATCTAGTAACATAGTAGTAGTACTAGTAGTAGTGGTAGTAGTAAATTAGACTAGTAAGTCATCACGTGCCTTACACGTGAGTATCAATGGGATTTTCTAGATGTGTAACATCCCAGCATTTAGGAACTAACGAAGGGTAGATTTAGGAATTTGAAATGTTGCATGCATTCATCTGTGAAAATGTGGGTAAAATTTTCGCCAAATAAAAACCTAAAGTGATCAAAGTTTCTTTCATGCTTTGAGCTTAGGCATAGTCTTGAAGGATGATTGCTATAGACTTTGATATGATCTTTGTGGATTAGAGTGTTTTGGGAAATTAAATTTGAATTTAGAACTTGAGTGTTTGAATTATAATTCAAAACGATTTTGAATAATGTTTGAGTATTTTATTTAATTAAGAGATAACCAATAATAACTCAAACTTTATATAAAGAAAGCAATTAAGAATAAGAATCTCCATTTCAAAATTTTACTCAATAAATAAGTTACACATTGTAACCTATGTAAATAAACAACAATCCTTACAATAGTAAATAAATAAAAGAATAATATTTCTTTATTGATATTAGTACAATCTCTATTACAATAGAATAAAAAAAATAAATAGTACAAAAGAATAAATTAAAGATTACAATTGAATCTGATATATATTACAAGTGACTGTTCTCTGAATAAAAAGACAAACCTAAACTAAAGTCTTGATCTTCAAATCTGGTACCTGCAAAATAAAAACAAACTTAAAAGAAAAAGAAATTTAGGATTAGAATAATTTTACTCTTAGAGTTGATAGTGAAGTGCACTGTTCACTTTTTCATCATTGAGTAATTGAAGGGGCAAGTTTCACCAATATGAAAGAATATATCTTTCATAAATTTAAGCCATAAGTCAAATAAACAGCAAGGAGGGGCAAGTTTCACCAGCCAGGTAAATGGTAACATGGTGAAAGTAACTTTCACAGCCAGAACCTATCCACAACTTGTGCAGCAGGCACAGATGCAACACACACACCAAACTGCATGGGTGTGCTGTCAGCACCACAACAACAGCACAATCGAACAAAACCATCAACACAGCCATGGGAAGCCAATCCCACACCATTCCATTGTTCTTACACACCAAGAACAACAGCCAACAGCTAAACCCAGCCAAAGCCAAGCTAAATCACACCAATCAAAACCTAGGATCACACCATCAAAATGGTGACATAAGGAGGGGGTGGATTAGGTGGATGACAAGATCAAGATCAAGCCATCAGGATCAGGAGATGAAGGGCTAGATCAAGGACAAGCCAGGAGCTGGAAATACCAGGGGAGCACCAGATCAAGCTACCACAAGATCAACCACTAGCAACCACAACATTAAATAAGTGTGGTGAGTAAAATATACCATCACACGATCTATCTATCAAGGATTAGACAAGCATTCATGATGTGTCCTCAGATTCTCAGAATGCACCCAATTGGGGTGAATCCATCACTAAAGTTTTTAAAACACTATAGGCAATCAAAAAAGTATGAGGATCCAACTAGATCTTAGAACAACATCATTAACCTAGCTATCAAGCTATATTTCAATTCAAGAATGAATATAGCTAAGAATTAAACTTCTAGGCACATCCCTAAGACAAGAGTAGCACCTTAGAATTTAATCTTATGGATATATATATAAGTAATCAAGCCTACCATCATTTTTTCCCAAGCTTTGATTCAAGAAACAGTAGCTGTTATCACTACCAGAACCCATCCATGTGAATCAACAAGATAAAGGTTTAATCCCTAAACCTCATACCAACATCATGGATCTTAGGGATTTAAGAAAGGAAAATCTCTACTTATCTTTAATGCCAAACTCATCTTAAGCTTGAACCAAACCAAACCAAGAAATAGAACCTAATCTTGTGTGCCATACAAATATGGTGTCACAAGAACAGTTCTACATTAATAAGGTTAAGCATTCAATCTTCACAGATTCAAACAACCAACTATAAAAATCATTTTCCTGGCATCACAGGAATCATACTCAAGAAAATCATATACATATTTTCACTATTGGAGATCATTTGATCTCAAACTACATATAAATTCTTAAGCCAACAGTGCTAATATAGTGACTTCATCACACAACACTCATTGTCATTAACCAAGAAATGACAGTGGTGTGTTATTAAACCACTAGATTCCCAAGTATTGCTTCTAGAGCAACTTTACCATTTGAATCATATAAAAATTAATCCATAGAATCATCTGACAAACCACTAGCATCACCACAGCTAACCATCAATAGTATTCAATAGCAAGGCACCACTTATCAGGTTCTAGGATCATCAACACATGATTCAATTCATCAGTTATTTAATCAATAGGAGGGTATGAACCCTAAACAGAACCAATCATCTTAATCAGGACAGGACAGTAATCAGAAAGGCCACTACCAACATCTAGCATGAGAGGGCCTAGCACAGAGAGCATGAGAGGGAGAGGAACCACTCACCGAAGGTCCTCACTGTAGATTAGAAGAGGAAGCAGAGATGGCCGACGACCATGGCGGCACGGGGAGCACCCCCAGGGGGGCACTGCAACCCACACATCGCCACGGCGGCGACCTTATCCACGTCTGGAGGCGAGGAGCATCTCCACGGCACACGACAGCAGCGACGGCTTCATACCAACGCCAACCCCAAACCCTAGGATTCGAGACGACATCGATCTGATCACAGAGGGCTCCAGGTCCAAATCCAATTGGACAGGAGGGGAGATCAGGGCCAACAAACCTCATCCTGCACCACGGCAGCGGCCAGGAAGGTCCACGGTGGCGCGAATCGCCGGCGACAGCATCGCTGACCATGGGGTCGGGGGAGGAGAGGAGAGAGGTGAGCTCGAGAGAGAACAGAGAGTGTTGGGCTGGGTTGGGCCAATACCCCTTTGGGGTATTATTTTGCCTTTGCCCTATTGGGCCACAAGGGCCCAATAAACCCAAACAGCCAGCCCAAAACCATTTAAAGCCTGTTTCAATAATTGGAAAAAGACCAGAATGCCCCTGAATTTAAGTAAATTCTAGAAAATAAAATAAAAGTCCAAACATTATAAATAAAACATTTTTGGATTCACAATAATCCAAAATATCCAAATAAATTATGAAATAAAATTTGAGACATATAAACTTTATTAAGAATTTTGTAATTTATATATTCCTTGTGGAATTTTACAAAATTATTGAAAGTTGATAAAAATAAATAAACATCACTTTTATTATATATTAATATTTTAGTATTTTATAAAAATACTAAACAATTATTTCATAACAATTTTTGGTATTTAAATAATAATTCTTAAAGGAATTATTAAGTTATTAAAAATTCAAATAAAAGGAAATAAAGTAAATAAATACAATATTCTTTAAATATTAAAAAAATTAATATTTATAAAATCTTTACTATTAATAGAATTTTTATAATTTAAATAAATGGGGGAGAATACATATAAAGCTAAATGATGCATTACATTACTTTGCATAATCATTTTGCTTCTTTAAATATTGTCCTTACTAGGCAATAATGATGTTTTTGTAGACATAGAAGCTCAAGGTCCAGTGCAAGCATCAGACTTCACTACCTTGCCATCACAAGGCAAGTTCATCACTTGCTCATATCCTTTGAAGAGTATTTATCAAAGTATTTGCAAATTGTGTGTTATCATATATACTCCAAAGAAAGAAAATAATATTTTCACAAATAAAGAAATCATAGATATCATCCTAAGTGATGATATAATGGAGCAATAGAACTTAGGGTTCTATTTGCAATAATGATGAACAATTAGGGACTTAATAACCCCTGACATCAGTGATTCTAGCGCTGTATATTACGTGTTAGCCATGAGATTTCGAATGGGACAGAGAAGTCAGCTGTATCTTCTTCCTCTCGCATGAAGCCGGATGTGCAGGTCGTGGCTGTTATCCTCGTAGCATGCATATTAATTGGTAATTCGTAGAGGATATGCAGCATATGGGTGGGAACCCTCATCGTCCCACGATAGTTCTGGCATCTAACGGTTTGTACAAACCATTGCCGTAATTCAATATGTGGGCATGGTGTACACCAAGGAGGCATGCGAGGTCGCGAAGGGCGCAGTGATTGGCTTGGACCAACTACTGGGCCCCACATCATGGAATTGTGGATGGGAAAGTACGCCCGGTTGTGCAATAAGGAGTTGATCTCTCATGGGTAAAGTAACGCACCTCTGCAGAGTGTAAGAATTGTAACTTGTTACTCCCTGTTCCGGGAAGGAGCTACGAATGCAGCAGTAAAGGAACTCCATGAAAGTTCTGGTCAACCTGTGAAGGCTGATGGTCATAGATTTTCATAATAAAATCAATCTTTGATGAAAGATTTACAAAAAACTACATAGTGCCAAGGATTTATAATCCGAGGTGGTAGTTAGAGCATCAAACTTCCCACCTTGCATATAATGAACTTGTTGGGTAACACTATTACTCATCCTTTCCTTTGATCCCTTGCTTAGACTCCGAGGATCCCGAAGACGTGCCAATGTATGCAGTTGAATGTCAAGAAGATGTGTTCTACGAAGAGCCTGACCTGTCAGGAGGTGTTGAAGGAGTGGATTACGAAATACGCTATGGTGTTGATGATAACGAGTCCAACTAAGTATCCTAGTTAGTAGTAACTAACGGAGCCGAGCAACATGAAATCTATAAAATAAGCTGCCGAGCTCAACTCCTAGTTGGATTTTCTACTTTTAAATTCCGCTGAAACACTTTTTTTTTGGTTTGTAAGTTGAATCCTTTTTAAGTCTTGAGTATTGTAATAATAATAATATGTGAATGTTTGTAATATGGACCCGCAATGTTTCTGTTGTACCACTCTGAGGGATATGATATTTACAGAACGGTGTTCTGTGGATGTCATGTCAACGACTATAGTGTACTACACATGCAGTGGTATGCTGGGTCAACGCAGTTGGTATCAGAGCAAATTGCTTTGACCTTAGGTTGGAAACCTAGTAAAGTGTATTACCTTTAGGAGAGTGTAGCAACGATAAAGAATTCTGTAAAAGTAATATAATGGGTACTCAAATGATAATATTTCGTTATATGTTTTAGTGTGATAATTCTTTGTTATGATGCAATATATTATTGGTTACTAATATAAATTATTTTTCTGATATACAGTGCTATGGCACCAAAGTTTCCAAAGCAGACTTTGGTAAGGAAAGAAGAGACTCTTATTGATTATCAAGGATCATTCACAGACCAACTTCGTCAACTTTTAAATATTTTTAGTTGTCCAACTAGAATTCCAATAAATACTATAACTTACCTTGATGGCCGGATGTTATCCAAGTATCGTGTGAGTATCCAACTTCTAGAGGAGCTTGGATTATATCTCGATCTACCTATAGGTGAAGGTAGGAGTCACTTAGTAGCATATCATGTTGTTGTTGTGGAGGTGATAGCTAATATCCGGGAGCATAAAGCCAAGGAGTTAGAAGGTAGCACATTTTCTGTGATACCTCATGATTCTATAGACTCGGAGCCTATACCGGATCATCTTACTTTGGTTAAGAAGCATCCTAAGTTAGCTTCCAAGTTTATGGATAGATACCGAACACTCGTTGCGTATTTTTATAAGACACATCAAGTGATTGTCGAAGATAAAAATGACATGTTAGAGTATCTAACTGATCCGGAATGGAGGAAGCAGTTAGCATTACAGTTAGAAAAGGAAGCAAGTAGTAGTGCAACACCTATCTTTAAGGATATACCTATAGATCATTAATCTTTTATACCATATCCTTATTCCCCAAGTCCTGAACCTATACACGATCCTACTATGGATATGAGGTATGCAGTACCACAGGGTTCAGAGGATGGTTCTGACTCAGAACTTCCTATTGAGAATTCTGATGGTTGGAGAAGGGGATCATATGAAGGATCTCATGAACACCAGATGTCCACAGATGGTTCTGACAGAAATGTTGGACAATCTAGCTGGATGGGTGCAAGAATTAACCTTAGTAACAGTAGTATAAATACCATGTCAATAAATAATCAGGATGAAGAAGAAGATCCTGAGGAGAGAGTGTTTGAATCATCAACATCTTCTCAAAACCCGGGGAATATACATTATCTAGTGTTTAACTATCTTGCCCAAAGGAGCACCTGGGGATCAGCAGGATCTGCGTATCCTATTGACAACTCAAGGAATGAAGCTCAGGGGATGCAGGCAGGGGATAATGTTGAATATGTTTCTGAAGACTTTTCAGCTGAGCTAGAGGGAGTCAATGCGCTCAGGTTGAGTAATGACTCAAGTCCTGACACTTCAGATACTGAGTATGTTCCGTCTGGAAGGCCATTTGTGCCAAAAACTATGCGACGAACGACACATCATCACAGTTGGACATCAGACATGTATGATGAGCGTAGTTACTACTAGAGGTAGGTAACTATTTAGAGGTATCAAGTATCGTGTATTGTACTCTATGAAATAAGATAGTTAGATAAATAAGGTAGTGTGGTGATTATACCTATATGGTATATGTTGTAATGACTTTGTATTACTATTATATTATGTATAATATGTGAAATTCATACTTGGATTTTCTTTGGATATTCATTGTGTGACTGGTTCTGTGCGTAAAGTCGAGCTCAGAACACATGTGCATGATGTAATTTTGAGTATTCGCTTTATGTTGCAGGACTAGAGGGTCATGGATATGGGTGTAGAAACCGAAGCTGAGCAGCAGCCGATGGAACGTGAGGCCAAAGAGAAGGCCGATGCTGATGTAGCAAATCAGGGAGCATTGCCACCACCACCAATGAGGCCGTTAATGGAACAGAACTTTATGCAGTGCATGCAAATGATGCAAGAGACCCAGAACAAGTTCATGGAGGAGTTGCTGGGACGAGCAAATCAGAGGGCACCTGAAGGTGGAGGAGTGAGTCTATCTGACTTCCAGAATGGAAGGCCGTTACCTTTTGCATCAGCTCCTAAACCAATGGATGCAGAAGATTGGCTAGCAGATACAGAAAGAAAGCTGAAGACTGTAGGTTGCAATGATGAGGAGAAATTAAGGTATGCAACTCATCTTCTGATTGGACCTGTAGCATCATGGTGGGAGAATCAGTTGGCCATGCAACAACCAGGAAGGGAGTCTACCTGGGAGGCGTTCAAGCAGAGATTCCGTGAATATCATGTTCCAGAAAGTGTTATGGAGTTGAAGCGGAGAGAATTTGAGGAGCTTCAGCAGGGATATACTAGTGTCATGAAGTACATCCGGGAGTTTAGTCAACTGTCTCGTTATGCTGAGGAGGATGTTAACACGGAGGAAAAGAGGAAAAAGCATTTTCTGCGTGGATTAAATCCATTTGTGAGGATGCAGTTGAGGTTGGCTAATAAGCAAACTTATCAGCAGTTGCTAGATGCAGCTATTACTTTTGAAGATGACTACAATAATGTCCAAGAGGATAGGAGGAAGAGAGCCAAGAAGGAAACCAAGATAATTTAGGCAAGTAAACCTAAACCCAATTTGGAGTTCAAAACCCGGAACAAGACCTATGGCAACAATAACAATAACAAGGGAAGTGGTGGAAATCAATCCAATCCTATAAGGAATGCTATTTGTAACAATTGTGGAATTCCAGGGCATTTCCAGAGGGAATGCAAAAGCCTGTAGTGATCTGTTATGGTCAGAAGGGGCATATCAAGCCCGATTGTCCGAGCAAACCACCAGGAGGTTGGCCTACCAAGGGAGGAGGACAAACCAGTGGAGGAAATGGACAGCCCAATAAAGGCGGAAATAATGGCAAGAACAACAATGGCAAGAGGAACAGACCTACTGGTAAGATGAACTGTGCAACCCTCGAGGAGGTGGATAATTCGGAGCATGCAGTGATAGGTACGCTCAATATCCTTACCAATCCCGACAAAGTTCTATTTGATACTGGTGCAACTACTTCATTCATTTCTGAAGAGTTCTGTGATAAGTTCGGGATTAGAAGGGCAACGTTAGAAAGCCCTATGACCGTAGTTACGGCAGGGGGAAATGTGATTGTACGCCACATTAAACAAGATCGGGTTATCTAGATCTGTGGTTGTACATACTTTGTAGACCTTTATGTGATTCCTTTAAAGGGAATTGCATTAGTGCTGGGTATGGACTGGATGATGGAGCATGGGGCTCAGATAAATTGTGAGGAGAAAACTGTCTCAATCAAAACTCCAAGTGGAGCAAGGATAGTTTACCAAGCAGATAAGCACAGTCATATTATGGTGGATCTACAGTTGAACTCGATGAAAGAGGTTAAATTGGAAGATATTCCTATAGTAAATGAATTTCAAGATGTTTTTCCAGCAGAGCTACCGGGAATGCCACCAGATCGGGAGATAGAGTTCACTATTGATCTAATTCCGGGTAGAGCACCAATAGCTCAAGCACCATATAATATGGGACCCAAAGAGTTAAAAGAACTCAAGGAGCAAATTGATGAGTTAGCCAGAAAAGTATTTATTCAGGAAAGTGTATCTCCATGGGGAACACCAGTAATATTTGTGGATAAGAGAGATGGTGGAAGAAGGATGTGTGGAGATTATAGAAATCTGAACAACGTTACTATCAAGAATAAGTATCCTCTACCAAGAATTCAAGATTTGTTTGATCAAGTGAAAGGAGCCGGAGTATTCTCAAAGATCGACTTAAGATGTGGATACCATCAAATAAAAAATCAAACCGGAAGATGTTCCAAAGACAACATTTGTCTCAAGATATGGACACCATGAGTATCTGGTAGTACCATTTGGTTTGACCAATGCACCAGCAATATTCATGAATCTGATGAAAAAATCTTCATGCGATATCTAGATAAGTTCGTCATAGTCTTTATTGATGATATTATGATATATTACAAGGATAAGGAAGAGCATGCTGATCATTTGAGAATAGCATTGCAGACACTAAGGGAACATAAACTTTATGCTAAGTTCAGTAAGTGTGAATTTTGGCTAGATGAGGTAGAATTCCTCGGCCATGTGATCAGTAAGGATGGAATTGCTGTAAATCCATCTAAAGTTCAGTCAGTACTAGAGTGGACTGCACCAACCAATGTGAAACGAATTCGAGGTTTCTTAGGAATGGCTGGTTATTATCGGAGATTCATTGAAGGTTTCTCCAAAATAGCTGGACCAATGACCAAATTGAAGAAAGAATACACCATTCAATTGGGATGAGAAGTGTGAAGCAAGTTTTCAGGAGTTGAAGACCAGGTTAACCATAGCTCCAATCTTAGCAGTTCCTGAAACAAGGAAGGATTTTACAGTATACTGTGATGCATCTAAAGAAGGTTTGGGTTGTGTGTTAATGCAAGATCGAAAAGTGATTGCTTATGGTCCAAGACAACTGAAACCACATGAAGTCAACTATCCAACTCATGACTTAGAGTTAGCAACGGTAGTTTTTGCGCTGAAAGGATGGAGGCATTTTCTTTATGGAGCCAGATGTGAGTTATACACTTACCATACAAGTCTCAAATATTTCTTCACCCAAAAGGAATTGAATATGAGACAGAAGCGTTGGTTGGAACTAATCAAAGATTATGATTTAACAATCAACTATACTCCAGGAAAAGCAAATGTTGTAGCTGATGCTTTAAGCAGAAAGAGTGCAGACATTCAACCTAGCAATTGGGAGTTACCAAAAGAGTTACAAATGGACTTGGAAAGATTAGAGATTCAATTCATTAGAACATAGGTTTTTGGAGGATTATCTACTATGCAGGTAGTTAAAGAGCAAGACAGTGATCTTAAGCACAATATTTTCAGACATCAAGCAGAAGACCCTTTTATTGCTGAGGAAATTCGGAGGATATATCAAGGACAAAAATCAGTTTTTCGCCTTGGAGATTATGAGTCTTTATGGTTCCAAGACCGTCTTTGTGTTACAGATGTGACTGAAATTCGTGATGTCATACTCAGAGAAGCCCATGAAACACCATATTCTATACATCCAGGAAGTACTAAGATGTATATGGACTTGAAAGAACTATTCTGGTGGAATAACATGAAAAGGGATATTGCTAAATATGTATCAGAATGCCATACTTGCCAAAGGGTTAAAGCTGAACATCAAAGTCTAGCATGACCATTACAACCTTTGGAAATTCCCGAATGGAAGTGGGAGGAAATAGGTATGGACTTCATCACAGGATTGCCCATGACACCTAAACGGAAGGATATGATATGGGTTATTGTGGACAGACTCACTAAAAGTGCACATTTTATTCCGATAATCAGAAATATAATGCCGAGAAGTTAGTAGAAGTTTACGTCTAGGAGATAGTAAGTAAGAATGGAGTGCCCAAAAAGATCGTAACTGATAGGGGATCAGTGTTTACTTCAGCATTTTGGAAGTAATTGCATAAAGCACTTGGTTCAAAGTTAGATTTCAGCACAACCTATCATCCTGAGATAGGAGGTCAAACAGAGAGAACAAATCATATACTAGAAGACATGTTAAGAGCTTGTGCATTAGATTTTGGAGGTACATGGGAAGATCATCTACCATTGGCAAAATTTTCTTACAATAATAGCTATCAGAGTAGTCCGAAGGCAGCTCCATATCAGGTTCTGCATGGAAGGAAGTGTAGATCACCAATATGTTGGTATGAACCTGGAAGCAGCAAGGAGTTTGTGCCAGACTATATCAAGGAAAGACAAGATATCATTGATAAGATCAGGGATAGACTGAAAATAGCCCAGAGTAGGCAGAAAATTTATGCTGATCAAAGTCGAAGATCATGGCATCCAGAAGTGGGAGACATGGTATACTTGAAAGTAAGTCCAATGAAAGGGGTGAAAAGGTTCAGAGTTAAAGGAAAATTGAGTCCAAGATACATCGGACCATTCAAGATATTGAGTCAGAACAGAACTATAGCTTATGCTTTAGAGTTACCATCAAGATTGGCTCAAGTGCATAATGTTTTCCATGTGTCACAACTTCATAATTTTTTGAAAGTTTCGGATGATGCAATCACACATCAGGAGATAGAACTACAAGCAGACTTGACCTATGTTGAAAAACCCTGTAAATTTTTGGAAGAAAACTGGAAAAGGTTGAGGAATAGGGCAATCAAATATTGCAAGGTATAGTGGGAACATCACCCTGAAAGGGAAGCCACTAGGGAGAAACAAGAGGATTTAAGAAAAGCCTATCCAAAACTATTCAGGTACATCTCAACAAACTTCGAGACGAAGTTTAATTTAAGGGGGGAAGTCTGTAACATCCCAACATTTAGGAACTAACGAAGGGTAGATTTAGGAATTTGAAATATTGCATGCATTCATCTGTGAAAATATGGGTAAATTTTTTGCCAAATAAAAACCTAAAGTGATCAAAGTTTCTTTCATGCTTTGAGCTTAGGCATAGTCTTGAAGGATGATTGCTATAGACTTTGATATGATCTTTGTGGATTAGAGTGTTTTGGGAAATTAAATTTGAATTTAAAACTTGAGTGTTTAAATTATAATTCAAAAGGATTTTGAATAATGTTTGAGTATTTGATTTAATTAAGAGATAACCAATAATAACTCAAACTTTATATAAAGAAAGCAATTAAGAATAAGAATCTCCATTTAAAAATTTTACTCAATAAATAAGTTACACAATGTAACCTATGTAAATAAACAACAATCCTTACAATAGTAAATAAATAAAAGAATAATATTTCTTTATTGATATTAGTATAATCTCTATTACAATAGAATAAAAAATAAATAGTACAAAAGAATAAATTAAAGATTACAATTGAATCTGAGATATATTACAAGTGACTGTTCTCTGAATAAAAAGAAAAACCTAAACTAAAGTCTTGATCTTCAAATCTGGTACCTGCAAAATAAAAAGAAACTTGAAAGAAAAAGAAAGTTAGGATTAGAATAATTTTACTCTCAGAGTTGACAGTGAAGTGCACTGTTCACTTTTTCATCATTGAGTAACTTAAGGGGCAAGTTTCACCAATATGAAATAATATATCTTTCATAAATTTAAGCCATAAGTCAAATAAACAGCAAGGAGGGGCAAGTTTCACCAGCCAGGTAAATGGTAACATGGTGAAAGTAACTTTCACAGCCAGAACATATCCACAACTTGTGCAGCAGGCACACATGCAGCACACACACCAAACTGCATGGGTGTGCTGTCAGCACCACAACAACAACACAATCAAACAAAACAATCAACAAAACCGTGGGAAGCCAATCCCCACACCATTCCATTGTTATTACACACCAAGCACAACAGCCAACAGCTAAACCTAGCCAAAGCCAAGCTAAATCACACCAATCAAAACCTAGGATCACACCACCAAAATGGTGACATAAGGAGGGTGTGGATAAGGTGGATAGAAAGACCAAGATCAAGCCATCAGGATTAGGAGATGAAGGGCTAGATCAAGGACAAGCCAGGAGCTGGAAATACCAGGGGAGCACCAGATCAAGCTACCACAAGATCAACCACTAGCAACCACAACATTAAATAAGTGCGGTGAGTAAAATAGACCATCACATGATCTATCTATCTAGGATTAGACAAGCATTCCTGATCTGTCCTCAGATTCTCAGAAAGCACTCAAGTGGGGTGAATCCATCACTAAAGTTTTTAAAACACTAAAGGCAATTAGAAAAGTATGAGGATCCAACTAGATCTTAGAACAACATCATTAACCTAGCTATCAAGCTATATTTCAATTCAAGAATGAATATAGCTAAGAATTAAACTTCTAGGCACATCTCTAAGACAAGAGTAGCACCTTAAAATTTAATCTTATGGATATATATAAGTAATAAAGCCTTCCATCATTTTTCCCAAGCTTTGATTCAAGAAACAGTAGCTGTTATCACTACTAGAACCCATCCATGTGAATCAACAAGATAAAGGTTTAATCCCTAAACCTCATACCAACATCATGGATCTTAGGGATTTAAGAAAGGAAAATCTCTACTTATCTTTAATGCCAAACTCATCTTAAGCTTGAACCAAACCAAACCAAGAAATAGAACCTAATCTTGTGTGCCATACAAATATGGTGTCACAAGAACAGTTCTACATTAATCAGGTTAAGCATTCAATCTTCACAGGTTCAAACAACCAACTATAAAAATCATTTTCCTAGCATCACAGGAATCATACTCAAGAAAATCATATACATATTTTCACTATAGGAGATCATTTGATCTCAAACTACATATAAATTCTTAAGCCAACAGTGCTAATATAGTGACTTCATCACACAACACTCATTGTCATTAACCAAGAAATGACAGTGGTGTGTTATTAAACCACTAGATTCCCAAGTATTGCTTCTAGAGCAACTTTACCATTTGAATCATATAAAAATTAATCCATAGAATAATCTGACAAACCACTAGCATCACCACAGCTAACCATCAATAGTATTCAACATCAAGGCACCACTTATCAGGTTCCAGGATCATCAACACATGATTCAATTCATCAGTTATTTAATCAACAGGAGGGTATGAACCCTAAACAGAACCAATCATCTTAATCAGGACAGGACAGTAATCAGAGAGGCCACTACCAACATCTAGCATGAGAGGGCCTAGCACAGAGAGCATGAGAGGGAGAGGAACCACTCACCGAAGGTCCTCACTGTAGATTAGAAGAGGAAGCAGAGATGGCCGACGACCATGGCGGCACGGGGAGCACCCACAGGGGGGCACTGCAACCCACACATCGCCACGGCGGCGACCTTATCCACGTCTGGAGGCGAGGAGCATCTCCACGGCACACGACAGCAGCGACGGCTTCATACCAACGCCAACCCCAAACCCTAGGATTCGAGACGACATCGATCTGATCACAGAGGGCTACAGGTCCAAATCCAATTGGACAGGAGGGGAGATCGGGGCCAACAAACCTCATCCTGCACCACGGCAGCGGCCAGGAAGGTCCACGGCGGCGCGAATCGCCGGCGACAGCATCGCTGACCACGGGGTCGGGGGAGGAGAGGAGAGAGGTGAGCTCGAGAGAGAACAAAGAGTGTTGGGCTGGGTTGGGCCAATACAACTAGCCCAAAACCATTTAAAGCCTGTTTCAATAATTGGAAAAAGACCAGAATGCCCCTGAATTTAAATAAATTCTAGAAAATAAAATAAAAGTCCAAAAATTATAAATAAAACATTTTTGGATTCACAATAATCCAAAATATCCAAATAAATTAAGAAATAAAATTTGAGACATATAAACTTTATTAAGAATTTTGTAATTTATATATTCCTTGTGGAATTTTACAAAATTATTGAAAGTTGTTAAAAATAAATAAAAATCACTTTTATTATATATTAATATTTCAGTATTTTATAAAAATACTAAACAATTATTTCATAACAATTTTTGGTATTTAAATAATAATTCTTAAAGGAATTATTAAACTATTAAAAGTTCAAATAAAAGGAAATAAAGTAAATAAATACAATATTCTTTAAATATTAAAAAAATTAATATTTATCAATTCTTTACTATTAAAAGAATTTTTATAATTTAAATAAATGGGGGAGAATACATGTAAAGCTAAATGATGCATTACATTACTTTGCATAATAATTTTGCTTCTTTAAATATTGTCCTTACGGGGCAATAATGATGTTTTTGTAGACATAGAAGCTCAAGGTCCAGTGCAAGCATCAGACTTCACTACCTTGCCATCACAAGGCAAGTTTATCACGTGCCCATATCCTTTGAAGAGTCTTTATCAAAGTATTTTCAAATTGTGTGTTATCATATATACTCCAAAGAAAGAAAATAATATTTTCACAAATAAAGAAATCATAGATATCATCCTAAGTGATGATATAATGGAGCAATAGAACTTAGGGTTCTATTTGCAACAATGATGAACAATTAGGGACTTAATAACCCCTGACATCAGTGATTCTAGTGCCGTATATGACGCGTTATCCATGAGATTTGGAATGGGACAGAGAAGTCAGCTGTATCTTCTTCCTCTCGCATGAAGCCGGATGTGCAGGTCGTGGCTGTTATCCTTGTAGCGTGCATATTAATTTGTAATTCATAGAGGATATGCAGCATATGGGTGGGAACCCTCATCGTCCCATGATAGTTCTGGCATCTAACGGTTTGTACAAACCATTGCCGTAATTCAATATGTGGGCATGCTGTACACCAAGGAGGCATGCGAGACCGCGAAGGGGGCAGTGATTGGCTTGTACCAACTACTGGGCCCCACATCATGGAATTGTGGACGGGAAAGTATGCACGTTTGTGCAACAAGGAGGTGATCTCTCATGGGTAAAGTAGCGCACCTCTGTAGAGTGTAAGAATTGTAACTTGTTACTCCCTGTTCCCGGAAGGAGCTACGAACGCGGCAGGAAAGGAACTCCATGAAAGTTCTGGTCAACCTGTGAAGGCTGATGGTCATAGATTTTCATAATAAAATCAATCTTTGAAGAAAGATTTACAAAAAATGCATAGTGCCAAGGATTTATAATCCGAGGTGGTAGTTAGAGCAAACTTCCCACCTTGCATATAATGAACTTGTTGGGTAACGCTGTTACTCATCCTTTCCTTTGATCCCTTGCTTAGACTCTGAGGATCCCGAAGACGTGCCAATGTATGCAGTTGAATGTCAAGAAGATGTGTTCTACGAAGAGCCTGACCTGTCATGAGGTGTTGAAGGAGTGGATTACGAAATCCGCTATGGTGTTGATGATAACGAGTCCAACTAAGTATCCTAGTTAGTAGTAACCAACGGAGCCGAGCAGCATGAACTCTATAGAATAAGCTGCTGATCTCAACTCCTAGTTGGAATTGCTACTTTTAAATTCCGCTGAAACACCTTATATTTTGGTTTATAAGTTGAATCCTTTTGAAGTCTTGAACTTCTGGCATTGTAATAATAATAATATGTGAATGTTTGTAATATGGACCCGCAATGTTTCTGTTGTACCACGCTGAGGGATGTGATATTTACAGAACGGTGTTCTGTGGATGTCATGTCAACGACTATAGTGTACTACACATGCAGTAGTATGCTGGGTCATTGCAAGATGCTACAATGGATAAGATCCAATGGTTAGCAATTTTTGGATTTTACAATCTTCATCAAAGAGTCAAAGTTTAAAGTTATTCGTACACTATATAGTGATGAATCAGTTGCATGTGCCTTGCACATGTGCGAATCAAATAATAGAAGTATGACATATCATTTATATATATAACTATAGTAGGTGATGCTCAAAAATAATTTTAATTTTAAGCGTCGTCCATAAAGTATCGGGTGTAAATTGGTTCGTGTACTTTGTATCATGTAGAAATCAACCTATTATCTACCTAGTACTCGACATATATGCTCTGGATAAATGATGAAGAATATTCCAGAATTATTGATAAGTGTGTTGTGAGATTTGTGCATAGCGGCATTGTGCTAAAGATTATCAATAGAGAATCTTTTAGAAGCTATAATGGATATAAGATCCAACGATTTTCAAATCTGTGATTTGCTGGTCGATCTGATCCAACAGTCAAAGTTCGATAAAAAAGTTATTCGTACACTATATATAGTGCTAAGATTATATAATTGGTAAATCTCCCAAAATTTAAAAACTGTATAAAGTATGGTTGTATATTTGGTTCTTGTAGTTTGTATCATCTAGAAGTTAATGTTTACTATTAGATATACCTAATACTTGAAAAATCCTGGTAACATGATCTAGAGAAATGATGAAGAATATTAATTCTAGAATGATGGAGAAGTGTGTTTTGAGGTTTGTGCATAGCGTTCATTGTGCTAAAGACTATCAATATTATCGTCTAGCAGAAGCTATAATAAAATGGAAAAGAAGATCCGATGGCTGACAATGTTGGGATTCACGAGTCTTAATCCAACGGTCAATATTCAAAGTTAATCATACACTATATAGTGGTAAGATAAGATATGAGTTTAGGGTTTGGGTTTTAGGGGTTCGTGGTTTAGGGAATTTTCAACAATGTTCAATCTTTATGCCTATATTCATGGAATAGAATAGCATTACCACAATTTAATGAAAGTATTTCAAATTTTGATCAATAAGTGCATGATACCTTCTTTGTTAGGGTGTATGTGGGTTTAGGGTTTAGGTTTTATGGGTTGTTTAGGGTTTAGGGTTTAGGGAATTTTCAAAAATGTTCAAGCTTTATGCATATATTCGTCAAATAGAATGGTGTTACCCAGCCAATTTAATAAAAGTATCTCAAAATTTGATCTATAAGTGTACATGATAGCTACTTGTTGGTGAGGCTTAGGGGTTTAGTGTTTCGAGTTTTAGGGTTTAGGGTTTTAGGGGTTTAGGGTTTAGGGTTTCGGGTATTTCAATAAAGTTCGAGCCTGATGCTTAAATTTGTGGAATAGAATGACTTAGTAACAATTTAAT
Source organism: Avena sativa (assembly GCA_916181665.1). NCBI lineage: Eukaryota > Viridiplantae > Streptophyta > Magnoliopsida > Poales > Poaceae > Avena > Avena sativa. The sequence goes on along the minus strand of OV702283.1, from coordinate 143,582,536 downwards.
GAAAGTATCTCACATTTTAATATATAAGTGCATGGTACCTGCTTGGTTAGGGTTTACGGGTTGAGGGTTTATGGTTTTTAGGGTTTAGGGGTATAGGGCTTGGAGTTTAGATTGTGGAGGGGTTAGGGTTAAGGGAATTTTCAATAATGTTTGATTTTTATGCCTATTTTCGTGAAATAGAATGGTGTTACCCAATTTAGTAAAAGTATCTCAAAATTTGATATAAATATATAAGTGTGCATATGATAGCCGTTTATTGGTCAGGGTTTAGGGGTTTAGTGTTCCAGGTTTAATTTTAGGGTTCATGGCTTAGGTTCTAGGGGTTTAGGGTTTAGGTTTTGCGGCATTTTCAATAATGTTCAAGCTATATGCTTATATTCGTGTAATAGAATGGCGTTAGCATAATTTAATGAAAGTATATCTCAAATGTTAATCTACGAGGAGATGATACCTTCTTTGTCAAGGTCGTTTAGGGGTTTAGGGTTTTGGTTTTACGGTTTAGGGTTTAGAGGTTTAGGTTTTAGGGATTTTTCAATATTGTTCTAGCTTTATGCTCATATTCGTGGAACAGAATGGTGTTGTCACAATTTAATGAAAATATCTCAAATTTGGATCTATAAGTGCATGATAGCCTGCTTGGTTAGGGTTTAATTATGGGTTGAGGTTTTAGGGTTTTAGTATTTAGGGGTTTAGGGTTTAGGTTTTAGGGGTTGTTTAGGGTTTTGGGATTTTTTCAATAATGTTCAAGATTTATGCTTATATTCGTCAAATAGAATGGTGTTACCCAATTTATATTAATAAAAGTATCTCAAATTTGATCTATAAGTGCATGATACCTGCTTGGTCTAGGGGGTAGTGTTTAGGGTTTTAGGCTTTCGGGGTTTAGGGTTTTAGGCTTTAGGGATTTAGGGTTTCAGGATTTTTCAATAATGTTCAAACTTTATGGTTATATATGTGGAATAGAAAGGAGTTACCGCAATTTACTGAAAGTATCTCAAATTTGGATCTATAAGTGCATGATAACTACTTGGTTAGGGTTTAATTATGGGTTGAGGATGTGGGTTTAGGGTTTAGTATTTACGGGTTTAGGGCTTGTTTGATTGAAAGGAATTTCGAAGGATTTGTGAAGGATTTTGTCCCTTAGCAAATATATCCATGTTGGTCGTTTGATTCAAAGGATTACAATCTATAGTGATTCCTTCGAAGGATTCCTTTGCTCTCTATTTTGTAGGAAAATTTCCGTTCACCCTAACCTCATGTTTGAATTCCTTTTCTGTTTGTATGATTCAAAAACGTACTTGATGCAAATTCATGTAGTTTGATATTATTATAGGATTCAAGAGGCATGCCACTCCAATCTTATGGTTTTCCTATTCCTATGTTCTAGGAATCCTGCAAATCAAACAAGACCTTAGGATTAATGCTTTAGGGGTTGTTTAGGGTTTAGGGAAATTTTAATAATGATCAAGCTTCATGCTTATATTCGTCGAATAGAATGGTGTTGTCCTATTTAATGAAAGTATCTCAAATTTTATCTATAAGTGCATGATACCTGCTTGGTTAGGGTTTAATGTTTAGGGTTTTAAGGTTTAGGGGTTTAGTGTTTTGGGAATTTTCAATAATGTTCAAATCTGATGGTTATATTCGTGGAATAGAATGGCATTACTAATTTTATCGCCGCACCAATTTTATGGTTAAAGACTATATATGGTTCAAAGTCTCATCGCACCAATTTTATCACAAAGTATGAATTATTTGGCGAATAATGCCCAAATTTTGTGAAATTTTCAATTTTATTATCCAGTTTTGCCGAGTTTAATGAGTTTATCTCATTTTAGCGAAAAATGTTTGGATTTTGAACTGCAAACAATGGGAATCTCTACTCCCCGTAATTCTGGATCACTGACATGCGGGTCACTTGCATAGTGGGTCCACAAAGTAAGTGTAAGGCCAGAGTGGGCACACAGGTAAATATACTTATTGAATATGGGCAGGGAACCACGTCGATGGGGTGATGCACGTGGGAGAATGCAAAATTACCACATATATCCCTCTATTATAGCAGTGCTCCTCGGGTTCTTGTTTCCGGAGCAGGGATAGAAGAGGGGTATGTTTGGGGCTGGATGTTTGAATGAACGGGCGGAGTGTTTGAATGGATGGACGGGATATTTTGGCGCTCTCTCGAAATTTTGAAGCTGAATCTTCTAAGGTACGCTACTCTAACTCCCACTTGGGAATGTTGTCCCCATCAGATAGACTCAAACGCCTGTACGCTTTCGATCATTTAATGAGTTGATAGACATTTGCCATCTTTCAAACAAGATGACCAAGGTCACAGTCATAGTTGCTTTTTTACTTGCACAACCATAGTTGCTGGTACCGTGTCCATGTCTTGTACTCCGTACATTGGATGCATCTTGGACAATCATGCTTTGCTTTACAAAGGGAGAATGCAAAAAACATTTCCCCAAGTGACAACATTGTTTTTGGTTGTGAAGCAACTTCAAAGTTTATGGCTCAATATGACATCATGCCAAGTGTCACACAAACTAACATGTTTAATGGATAAACCCATTCAATATTACTGGCTAAATTCTTGCAATAAATTGACAACATGGAAATTTACTAAAACATGTCAATTTCTTTTGCATGGACATATGCTTACCTCTATCCACGCGCTGTACATGCAGAGAGAATAAAACATAGGCAGGGGAAGATGGCAGCAGCGAAGAGAGGAGGAGTTGAAGGCGATTTGATGTCAGAGAAAAGTTTATTATGATGGGTTCCTGACACGAGGTACTCCTGCCTCCTTACAGTGTACACTCTACTAGTAGTAAATTTCAGGACCTATGCATGCAAAAAATTGTGTCTTTTCTCTCTCCTTTGCTGCCTCTCATCTCTCCACCCTCTCCCCTCACGCACTGGCCTGGCTAATCTCTCCCTCATCCACAGCATGGCGCTGCGCATGTGTGCCTCAGTACGGTGGCTCTGTTTCTTTTTTAGGGGGCGGCTCTGTTTCTCTGGCATGTTCAGCAGCCACGTTGGTGACTTGGTGTGGAGTAGGAGTACATAGGAAGGAAACCACTTTGGTCCTTGGCGGCAAAAAATTCAAACTTTTTCGGTTTCAAAATTTTCACTTGCGTCCCAAACATCGGGAGGGAAGGTTATTCAAAAGATAGGACATTCACGCTAGTAATTCTTATCTTATGTTTATCTTGTCTATCTCTTACAATACCATACCACTACAAGTGGATGATACCCCTACCTGTTCAGGGTCGTTTAGGGGTTTAGGGAATTTTTCAATAATATGTCCGAGCTTAGGGTTAGGGGTTGAGGGTTTAGGGTTTTTAGGGGTATATATATGGGGCTTAGGGTTTAGGATTTATTAGGGTATTAGGGTACTTGGGTAATTTTCAATAATGTTTGAGCTTTCGTGAATTAGAATGGCATTAGCCCAATTTAATGAAAGTATCTCAAATTTTGATATATAAGTGCATGATACGTGCTTGGTCAGGGTCTAGGGTTATATGTAGGTTTAGGTTTTAGGGAATTTTCAATAATTTCCAAGCTTATGCTTAGATTCGTGGAATGGAATGGCGTGTATTTAACGAAAGTATATCTCAAATGTTGATCTATAAGTGGATGATATACCTGTTGCTTAGTCAGGGTCATTTAGGGGTTAGGGTTTAGGGAATTTTCAATAATGTTCAAGCTTTATGCTTATATGTGTGGAACATAATGGCTTTACCACAATTTAATGAAAGTATTTCAAATTTGGATCTATAAGTGCATGATACCTACTTGCTTAGGGTTTAATTATGGGTTTAGGGGTTTAGGGTTTTAGGGTTTAGGGACTTTTCAATAATGTTCAAACTCTATGGTTATACTTGTGGAAGAGAATGGCGTTACCGTAATGTAATGAAAGTATTTCAAATTTGGATATATATATATAATTGTAGGATAAACCTGCTTGGTTAGGTTTAATTATGGGTTGAGGGGTTAAGGGTTTAGTGTATTAGTATTTAGGGGTTTAGGGTTTAGGTTTTAGGTCTTGTTTAGGGTTTAGGGAATTTTCAACAATGATCAAGCTTCATGGTCATATTCTCGAATATAATGTCGTTGCCCAATTTAATAAAAGTGTCTCAAACTTTGATATATAAGTGTGCATGATAACTCCTTAATTTGTCAGGGTTTAGGAGTTTAGTGTTTAAGGTTTTAGGGTTTAGTTTTTATGGGTTTAGTGTTTCTGGTGTTAGGGTTAAGGGTTTAGGGTTTTATGAATTTTCAACGAAGTTCGAGCTTTATGCTTATATTCATGGAATAGAATGACTTAGCAACAGTTTAATGAAATTATAACTCAAATTTTGATCTATAAGTGCATGGTATATACCTGCTTGGTTAGGGTTAGGTGATACCTTCAATACGGATAACAGATGTAGTGTAGCTCTTTTTCCCTAGTAGACCTAGGTTTATCGAGTCCTCGGGAAGCAAAAATCAAAGTGATATTACCTAAACGGACCTTCGAGAGTTTTAGAATTCCTATCGCGTTTTCACCGGACCAAGAGTTTGCGATCTTGTTGTTGTTGACGATGGAGCGAGAGAGGGCCTAGGGTCTTCGGTTTTCACTAGTAGCTATGCAAAAGATCTGATGGGAATAATAGATAATAATAAAGTACTCATGTAATTGTTAGAGCAAGATAATTATATGTGGGCAGTGCATCCATAAATGTTATCGCCTCCGCAACCACTTTTGGCAATAACCTAGTAGTCTCATCCATAGAAGAAAGAGAACTAATGATATTCATAGTGATGTCACCGTTAATCCCAAGTAAGTTACTCACATACAGCCATACTACCCTTTCTGTCACTAGGGTTCCTATCCTGCAGATCAGTCGTTACTCAAACTCCCTTTACCTGGATCAATCCTCGAGGTCTTGGGGTACCTGACAAGTCCTTATATTGAGGCAAGAGAGGGTACTACAATCATCATTTCATACAAACTAATACATGACCCCATCTATAATAAATAACATGCACAAAAGCTACATGGCTAGGCCGACGCCCTTAGCCCAAGGAGAATTACTCACACATAGAGATGAAATCGACAATCATAAACATTGTAATAGAGATCATAGAGTTGATAGAAAATTGTCTTACAATGTCGCAAATTGGAGATGAGATCTACTATTACAAGTGGTGAAAGATGGCTACGGTGGTGGAGAAGGTTTAGAGGTTTAGATCTAGATCTATTCCTACAGCGTGGCGGCAAGGAGAGTTTAGGGTAAAATAAGCGAGATTGTAGGGTCGAGGGATTGTTTCTCGTCACCTGAAACCTATTTATATGGGGGTCCCTTCACGAAAGTTGTTCTGTTTGACCTAAGGAGGTCGGTGCAAACTATACGACGGCGGGCCGTATAGTTGGTCGTTAAGCTTGCAGTAGCCTCCTCACGGCTCCTGGTTTTTTGGCGTGTTGGAAATCTCATATCTTTGGCATTTATGTAGTGATTCCCATCATAATACGTCATTATCTGCGCAGGCAAAAATAGCAAGAAAGGATTGCATACCCTTTGATCATTAGGCATTAGTGGTAGGAAATAGAGATATTTCATCAAATATATGAATAATATCTTAGTTTAAATGCGGACGTGGATTGCTATATTTCATAGCCAACATTAGGGTTTCTAGTGTTTAGGGGTATAGGGCTGAGGGTTTAGAGTTTAGGGGGTAAGGGTTTATGGAATTATCATTAATGTTCGAGTCGTATGGATATATTTGTGAAAAAGAATGGCGATAGCGCAATTTGATAAAAGTATCCATATCAAATTTTGATATAGAATTGCATGATACATGCTTGGTGAAGGTTTAGGGTTTAGTGGTTTAAGGTTTAGGTTTTTGGGCAATTTCAATAATGTTTAAGCTTTATGCTTATATTCGTGGAATGTAATGGCGTTAGCATAATTTAATGAAAGTGACAACAATGTTTTTGTGTGAAGGAACTCTAAGGTAGTATATGGATAAAATGCCACCATTATAGCCTATTTCATTGATATTACCGGGTTTCATAAATTTTCGAGATTTGTAGCTATATATCCGTACAATAATCTGGCTTTACATCAATTTGCTCAAAGTATATCAAAAGTGTAACTACAAGTGTGTTATAGCTAGGTCATGTGCCTTTTAAACCATTTTAAGCTTCCTATTTTGCAAGATTCAACATGTCGATCTAAAAGCCTATTTTAGTCAAAATTTGGCCCCTTTCGAAAAATTTAGGGACGAAATTAGCTATTGCGGTGTATGATGTATGAACATTCATGGATTTTAGTCGAAACCAGAAAAGTTTGAATTCTACTAATATTTGCCTCCAAGGCCCAAAGTGGTTCCTTCCCGTGTACAACAACACAGCTGATGAGCACGCCAGAGTCATAGTGCCGCCGTACCAAGGCACATGTGCGCTACGCAGCGCCTGGCTGTGTACGAGGGAGAGATCTGCCGGCCGATGCACGCGGGGTCACTGAGGAGAGATGGATGGTGAGAGAGGCAGCAGATGAGAGAGAAAAATAAATTTATTTTGCGTGAGAAATTTATTACTCCTTCTAGTAGTAGAGTGTGTATGCTGTAAAAGCTCTAGTACTACTAGTACCTAATGATAGAAACCCATCATCATGGAGTGCTCTGATATTGCACCGCCTTCAAATCCTCCTTGATGCTGCCCTCTTTCTCTTCGGTCCCCCCTCCTCCACTCCGAGATATATTCTTTGTTGTAGTACTACTCCCTCTATATATCCAAAACTAGAACACATATAGTGACCATTTTTCAAAGTCAACAAATCCAAAATTTGATCAAATGTATAGAGAAAAATATCAACGTCTACAATATCTAATGCGCACCATATGAACATATATTTCATAATTGTTCTAATAATACTAATTTAGGGATTATAAACTTAGACACATTTTTCTATGTAGTTAGCCAAATTTTAAAAAGTATGACTTTGAGCAAAAACTTAATTCCCAAACATCGGGAGGGAAGGTTATTCAAAAGATTGCCCATTCGCAGTAGTAAGGTCCTGTTTGATTCAAAGGATTTGCATAGGAAATTTGCAGGATTAAATCCTATGAGAAATTTTCCTATGATGGTTATTTGATTTGTAGGACTGATTCCTATAGGAATTTTTCCTAAGGATTACTGCTAGATTTCATAGGAATTCAAAAATGCATTCCTACCTATTTGTCAAAATCCTTTGTTTTTCTACGGTGGAGTCAAACAAACATTGGTTCATAGGAATTCCTATAGGATTGTAGTGGTCATGGCATTCCAATCCTACATTTTTCCGATTCCTATGTTTTTTATCCTATGAATCAAACATGCCCTAATTCTTATCTTATCTTTATCTTTTCTTGTCTCTTACAAAACCATACCACTATAGCAAGTGGATGATACACCTGCCTGGTCATGATCATCTAGGGGTTTAGGGAATTTGCAATAACGTTCAAGCTTTATGCTTATAATCGTGGAATATAATGGCATTACCGCAATTTAATGAAAGTATCTCAAATTTGGATCTAGAAGTGAATGATACCCTGCTTGGTTAGGGTTTAATTATGGTGAAGGGTTTAGTGTTTTAGTATTTAGGGGGTTTAGGGTTTATTCATTAGGGTTTAGGTAATTTTCAATAATGTTCAAGCTTTATGCTTATATTCGTCGAATATAGTGGCGTTGCCCAAGTATCTCAAATTTGATCTAAAAGTGCATGATACTTGTTTGGTTAGCGTTTAGGGGTTTAGTGTTTAGGGTTTTATGGTTTCGGAAATTTTCAATAATGTTCAAGCTAATTTATGCTTTTAATCATGGAATAGACTGGCGTTACCGTAATTTAATGGAAGTATCTCAAATTTGAATCTATAAGTGCATGATACCTGCTTAGTTAGGGTTTGATTATGGGTTGAGGGGTTTTGGGTTTAGGGAATTTTCAGTAATGTTCAAGCTTTATGCTTATATTCATGGAATATAATAGCGTTACCGTAATTTAATGAAAGCATCTCAAATTTTGATCTATAAGTGCATGATACATGCTTGGTTAGGGTGTATGTGGGTTGAGGGTTTAGGGTTTTAGTATTTATGGGATTAGGGTTTAAGTTTTAGGGCTGGTTTATGGTCGAGGGTTTAGGGAATTTTGAATGATGTTCAAGCTTTATGCCTATATTCGTCAAATAGAGTAGTGTTACCCTAATTAATAAAAGTATCTGAAAATTAATTTTATCTATAAGTGTACATGCCAGCTGCTTGATCAAGGTTTAGTGGTTAGTATTTCAGGTTTTAGGGTTTAGGGGTTTAGTGTTTCAGGTTTTAAGGTTTAGGCATTTATGGGTTTAGGGTTTCGATAATTTTCAATAAAATTCAAGCTTTATGCATATATTCATGGAATAGAATGACTTAGCAACAATTTAATAATGAAAATATCTCAAATTTGATCAATAAGTGCATGATACCTGCTTGGTTAGGGTTGTTTACGGGTTGAGGGTTTAGGATTTTATTGTTGAGAGTTTAGGGTTTTGGTTTTTTAGGGGTAGTTTAGGTTTTAGGGTTTAGGATTTTTTCAATAATATGTCCGAGATTTGGGTTAGGGGTTGAGGGTTTAGGGTTTTTAGGGGTATATGGATTAGGGTTTAGAACTTAGGGGATTAGGGTACTTTAGGAAATTTCCAATAATGTTCGAGCTTTTGTGAATTAGAATAATGGCGTTAGCGCAATTTAATAAAAGTATCTCAAATTTTGATCTATAAGTGAATGATACTTGCTTGGCCAGGGTTTAGGGTTATAGAGTTTAAGGTTTAGGTTTTAGGGCATTTTCAATAATGTTCAAGCTTTATGCTTAGATTCGTGGAATGGAATGGCGTTAGCATAATTTAATGAAAGTATATCTCAAATGTTGATCTATAAGTGGATGATATACCTGCTGCTTAGTCAGGGTCGCTTAGTGGTTTAGGGGATTAGGGTTTAGGGAATTTTCAATAATGTTCAAGCTTTATGCTTATATTTGTGGAACAAAATGGTGTTACCACAATTTAATGAAAGTATATCAAATTTGGATTTATAAGTGCATGATACCTTGCTTGGTTAGGGTTTAATTATGGATTGAAGGGTTTAGGGTTTTAGTATTTAGGAGTCGAGGGTTTAGGTTTTCGGGGTTGTTTAGGGTTTAGGGAATTTTCAATAATGTTCAAGCTTTATGCATATATTCATAGAATAGAATGGCGTTGCCTAATTTAATGAAAGCACCTTAAATTTGATCTTTAAGTGCATCATAAAAACGGAGTACTACTAGTAGTACCATGAGCGTGGATCTGGTGTTGTAATGCAATTCGATAGAGGAGATCATGCATGAGTCCAGAGTCCAGACCCATGCGTCCACACTCACACGTGTCTACTCGAGGGAAACTAACCATCCCCGCGTATATAAACCACCTCGGCCTCCTTCGTATCTTCCAAGAGCGTCGACTTCTTCCCACAATCTGTCTAGTCAAAAAAAAACTGGCCGCACCTGCCGCAAGAGCTCCTCTCGCAGCACCACCTTCCCCACTTCCTTTGCTGCACCATGAAGGGAACCCGTGGAGATGAGCCGGAGGCGAAGCCAGTTCAAGGTGTAGCACATGGCTCTACGGTCGTGGCCGATGTGGCAGGCCTGGCTTCTTCGGGCACACACACCTCTCGTCACCGGGCTGTCACTATTTCAGGCTCCGTCCATCCATTCGTCATCATCATCGAGGAGCAGGTGAACAAGAATATCGTGGTGCCAGCGGCATACCTTGATGAGGGGCATGCAGGCGGAGGCGATTGCATCTTTGACCCAGAGGACGACGAGAACTAAGCCCACGCCATCATCGACCCCTTCATCGAAGCAGTCAAGGAGAGGGATGGATGCGAGGAGGAGGTATCCGATGAGGAAACCGAGGTACTACTCTGCTTCACTATTATCAGATTTTACTGTTCATACGTAGGTTTTTCTCGATCTATAGATTATTTTGATCTGCCACCTTCTTGTTGTAGACATATCAGATTCCCCAGTTCGAAGGGTTGATTCTTTTGTAGATTCGATTAGATCTGTTGATCTACCATCTAGCAATTTTACATCTGTTTGTTGTTGTTCATACGGTCTTCTTGTGATGTAGATTTGATTGATCTATCACATAATTGTTGTAAGCATATTTGATTTTAGGGTTTTAAGGGATTGTTGTTACTAGATTGATTGATCTGTCACATATTTTTTCATTAAAATATACATGAATATTGTTTGATTCTATAATCAAATTTTTTTCCATTCTTGTTATTATTCTTAGTACAAAATTTAGGAAACACATGATTAAAGTGTATAATCTAGCGATGATATGTGAACTAAAACATTTGTGAATATTATATGTTGTCATTCATATTCATAAATGTCAATGCTTGAGTTCTATTTCAATTACATCTTTTAGGGCATGTTTGATTCAAATGATCTGTATAGGATATTGTATGATTAAATCCCATAATTGTTTCCTATGATGGTTGTTTGATTTGCAGGATATATAGAATCCTTTGTTTTTTATCCTATGAATCAAACGGGCCCTTATATGAGTTCTTATGTACTTAAAAATCCGCAGGAAGAATCTAACGACATGGGCGAAGACAAAGACTCCAGGGACATAAAGAGCCGCTACATACTTAGGAGGCTGCGGAGTGGGAAATTCCTTTCCACTATTGTTTTGCCCATTTTGTGGTAAATTCATCAACAAGGATATCGACAGCATGATCCAGCACTCGGTGGGTATCGACCGTGGCCACGATCGTAAGCGCAAGGCGAAGACATTCGCGAAGCATGCGGCATATGGAAAATTCCTCCTAGAATATGTCAAGACTGGCATGTTCCCCTCTAGTAGGTGTTTTGAATATGGGAGGCTCAACATTATCTCGGTTGGATTGCTCGATGGAGATAGCTTGTACTGTGCATTTCCAAATCTGCTCAAGTACCCATGTCCAAATGCAACCAGGATAATGTTTCATGTTCATGCTAAGCTTTCTGCTGCTCGTGTTAATGTATTGGAGAAAGAGGATGCGTTGAAAGAGACTTGCGCGCAGATTACAGTTGTGTATCCTATTCGCCCAAATGTAGGCTGATGCTTTGAAATTATCTATTAAACATGGTCTACTTTGTGAAATTTAGGGTTATTACATTCTAGGCCATATTATACGCATTGCCATCACACAAAATATTTATTTCTTTTGGAAAACTACATTTTTATATATAATAAGTTCGAATCTCGCACTGTTTACCCTGCCAATATATAACCACATCTACCAAATATGGGCACATTTTACCAGAATCCGCGATGTGGAGAGGACCAGAATGTTCATACTCTACATGGCAATCCATATCACAAGGTAAGTTTTTGACAAGTTGGCCAAAAATGATGTCTACATTTTTTCATGTTGAGAGGGTTGACTAGGAAATAAGATGTTCTCATGCGCCTGAGAACTAGCAATTCCGTTTATTAAACTGAACTGAGTTTACCTATCTGGAAAAAAAGAACTGAATTTACCCTTTATTGTTCTTCACTGGAACCCGCTTCCTTGTGTGAGATCCATCGTGCTCCCACCCGAACAGGTGCCACCTATACTAAAAATATGGTTAAAAGTTGATGGTGACATGATGTGGGCCCTAGCTTTCTGGACACCGCTGCACGACGTCGAATTCATTGCGCGGAAGCTTACAAGATAAGGAACAAATATGAGATGCGTAGAAGAGCCGAACGGGTGACTTTGAGGAGAGATCATCATTGATGATGCAAACGAGGAGATTTTGCTTGCCCCGCATATCAGAAGTCAGGTTTTTTTTGAGAGAGTCAGCAGTCAAGGACCCACATGTAAGAGCTACCCTCTCATAGTCTTGTGATTTTTTTCTATTGCTATGTGTACTAGATATCAATATTTTAATGCTTATGGACTACCCATAAGCTTAAGGGTGACCCCTTAATAAGTTTTTTAGCTTGTCCTTTATTCAACGATTACTGCACTAGTTCCCCTATTCCTCTCCTCCTCTCCACTTTCCTCTATCCCCACTCTAACTCGCCCTCCCCGCCACCCAGTTTCCAGAGTCTCTGTTCTTCATATCATCCCTCTTTTCCAGAGCCCAAACCAACGAATCCCAACCACCATCGCCACATGTAGCACCCCGGTAAAACCACTACTAGAAAATTGCTCGTTGTTGTGCATCATAATGACTGCATGCTCATTTCATCATGCCACATTGCGTTTGAGCATCATCATATTTGCATGCATTTGTTCGTCTAAAACTATTTTCTAAAAAGCCTATTTTGTTTTGTAGATATTTCCCTCTTTGTTCAAATCAAAACCCTAGGTCCGTCTGGATCTTTTATTTGTCTAAAACCTATTTGCTAATGTTTTATTAAAAAAAAGAAAATAACTATTAAATAAAACTATTTTACCTGGGGGAGGCCGCCACCGGCCAGGCCCAAAGGCCCAGCTGACAGGAGCCTACTACCCCAAATAAAAATGTAAATGCAAACCCTAGACTACCCAACACCCTAACCCTAAACCACACCACACCCCATCTCCCTGCCGTCGCCACCCCAAATCAAACCCCACACCTGGTGCACACCCCACCCACTCACCCGACAGCCATGCACGATCCAATCCTAAGAGCATCTCCACTCGTTGGGCGTACCCAGGCCGAAAACCGGACCAATTTTCGGCCAGACGAATTGTGTTTTTGAAGGGTTTTGCAGCATAGTAAATCAAAAAAATTCTACGGATGCGAACGGGAAACCAAGATCTAATCTAGGAGATGCAAACAACGAGGGGGGATAGATGAGATCTTCATACCCTTGAAGATTCGCACAGCGGAATGTTCAACGGAACGTGGTTGATGTAGTCGTACTAGCTTCTCCTCCTCGCGATCCGATCCGATCCAACACCGCAAGTGGCGATGCCTCTGAGAGATGCACACATATGGAACCTCAACGTCTCCTCCTTCCTCGGTCCAGCAAGTGGGGTGGAGAGATAGATTGGATCTACAACACGACAGCGTGGTGCAAAGGTGGAGAGTTGCTGCGGCAGGGCTTCGCCTACGCGCAGTCGGGAGAGAGAGAGAGAGGAGGGCAGCAGGTAGGAGGCTAGGGTTGAGGAGGTGTGGGGGGAGGGTGCGCCCCTGCCCTCTTTATATAGAGGGCTGGCCGGCTGCCCTTGCCCCTCCTCCAAACCCTAGGGCCGGCGGACACATGGGGAGGAGTGGGGGGCAAGTTTCCCCCCTTCTAGAAGCTGTCCCTAGGGTTTCCCCTAGGGCTTGGCCAGCTGGGCCTATGGGGCCTTGTGCCCCTGGCCCAATGTGGCCAGGGCACTCCCTCGTAGGCCCACGCCCCCTCCCGACAAGTGGGGCCACGTTGGTCCCACTCCGGAAGGTTCTAGAAGCTTCCGGTACAATACCGAACAATCCGAAACAATTCCGAAATCCAAAAACTGCTTTCCCTTATATGATTCTTATTCTCCGGACCATTACGGAACCTCTCGTGACATCCTGGATCTCATACGAGACTCCGAACAAAAACTCATAAACCAATTATCCATTCTATCCTAGCGTCTAGACACGTTAAGTGTGTGACCCTACGGGTTCGAGAATATGCAGACATGATCTTTTATCAATAATCAACAGCGGGGTCTGGAAACCCATATTGACTCCCACACATTCATCGATGATCATATCGGATGAACCATGATGCCAGGATTCAATTAATCCCATATATATTCCCTTCGTCACGCGATATTTTACTTGCCCGAGATTCGATCGTCGGTATCGGCATACCTAGTTCAATCTCGTTCACAGCAAGTACTTTACTCGTTCCATAATCCCGTATCACTTTGTGATTAACTCCTTAACCACGTGCTTGCAAGCGGTGTTGATATCGATTACCGAGTGGGCCCGAAGTATATCTCTCTGACTTGGGAGGGACAAATCCCATCTCGATACATACAACCCAACAAGTACTTTCCGATCACCTGAGAGACACCTTTATGATCACCCTCTCATAGGATGACGTTTGATGACCTCAAAGCTTTCTTCCGATACCAGGGAGTTGCATTATCTGATGGTCTAAGGAATACAATATTTGACATAAGAAAAAGCTTTGCAAAGATGAACACGATGACATGATCTAATTGCTCTGCTTGATTTGGGTCTGTCCATCATATCATTCTCCCAATGACATGATCTCATTATTAATTGACAACTCATGTCTATGGTTAGGAAACCTTAACCATCATTAATCAATGAGCTAGTCCATAGAGGCATACTAGGGACACGGTGTTGTTCATAAACCACACAGGTATCAAAGTTTCCGCTTAATACAATTCTAGCATGGAATATAAACTTTATCATGAACAAGAATTATAATAATAACATCTTTATTATTGCCTCTAGGGCATAATTCCAACAGTCTCCCACTTGCACTAGAGTCAATAATCAGTTTACATCTGGCAGCAATCTAACACCCATGGCACTAAGGTGCTGATCATGTTTTGCTCGTGGAGAGGTTTAGTCAACGGATCTGCGACATTCAGATCCGTATGTACTTTGCTAATCTTCAGATCTCCATCTGTTATATAATCTCGAATTATATGAAACTTGCGGTTGATATGCTTGGTCTTTGAATGATATCTTGGTTCCTTAGCCAGTGCTATGGCGCCAGTGTTGTCACACAATATCTCTAGTGGGTCCAAGGCACTTGGAACCACACCAAGCTCAGTGATGAAGTTCCTGATCCAAACTCCTTCACTTGACGCTTCTGCAGCAGGCATGTATTCCGCTTCTACTGTAGATCCCCCGATCACGCTTTACTTGCAGCTTCTCCAGCTCACAGCTCCTCCATTCAAAATATAAACGTATCCTGTCTGAGATTTAGAATCATCCTTGTCGGTGTCTAAACTAGCATCGGCGTAACCTTTTACGACGAGCTGTTCATCACCTCCATAGACTAAGAACATTTCTTTAGTTCTATTTAAATACTTTAGGATGTTCTTCACGGCTGTCCAGTGTTCCACTCCTGGATCACTTTGGTATCTGCTCGTCAAACTAAGAGCATTGGACACATCCGGTCTAGTACATAGCATGGCATACATGATAGATCCTATGGCCGAGGCATAAGGCACTTTGATCATAGCTTCTCTATCGTTTACCGTAGCTGGACACTGAGCCCTGTTCAATATCTTACCTGACAACATAGGCACTGAACCTTTCTTTGCCTTATCCATTCTGAACCTTTTCAGAACTTTGTCTAGGTATGTACTTTGGCTTAAAGCTATCAGGCGTCTTTGTCTATCTCCATAGATTTTGATGCCCAATATATAAGTAGCTTCCCCTAAGTCTTTCATTGAAAAACATTTGTTCAAATAACTCTTCACATCGTTAAGCATGTCAATGTCATTTCCGATAATCAATATGTCATCCACATATAGTACCAAAAATGTCACTGAGCTCCCACTCACTTTCTTGTAGACACAAGCGTCGTAGCAATTTGGAACAAATCCAAAGCTCTTGATCACTTGATCAAAACGAAGGTTCCAACTCCGAGATGCTTGCTTCAGTCCATAAATGGAACGCTGAAGTTTGCACACCTTATCAGCATCCTTAGGATCGACAAAACCTTCGGGTTGCATCACATACAACTCTTCATCAATGTTGCCACTGAGGAACGCAGTCTTGACATCCATCTGCCATATTTCATAATCATGAAACACATTAATTGCTAATAAAATCCGAATGGACTTAAACATCGCTACGGGAGAGAAAGTCTCATCGTAGTCAACACCTTGAACTTGTCGAAAACCTTTCACGGTAAGTCGTGCTTTATAGACAGTAACATTACCATCCGCGTCCGTTTTCTTCTTGAAAATCCATTTGCACTCAACGGCCTTTCGGTCGCTAGGAGGGTCCACCAAAGTCCATACTTGGTTTTCGCTCATGGATCCCAATTCGGATTTCATGGCCTCTAGCCATTTCTCAAAGTCTGGGCTCATCATTGCTTCCTCATAGTTCGCAGGTTCACTGTTGTCTACTAACAAGACAGTTAAGACAGGGTTGCCATACCACTCAGGAGGGGCACACGACCTTGTTGACCTGCGATGTTCAGTAGTAGCATCGTCCGAAGCTTCATGATCCTTGTCATTAGCTTCCTCTATTGTTGGTGCAGACGGCACTGGAACAATTTCAGGTGCTGCGCTACTCTCCAACTCAAGAGAAGGTTCAATAACCTCGTCTAGCTCTACTTTCCTCCCACTCACTTCTTTCGAGAGAAACTCCTTCTCAAGAAAGGATCCGTTCTTTGCGACAAACACTTTGCCTTCGGATCTGTGATAGAAGGTATACCCAATTGTTTCCTTAGGGTATCCTATGAAGACGCATTTCTCCGCTTTGGGTTCGAGCTTATCCGGCATCAACTTCTTGACGTAAGCTTCACATCCCCAAACTTTAAGAAACGACAACTTAGGTTTAGCACCAAACCATAGTTCATATGGTGTCGTCTCAACGGATTTAGACGGTGCCCTATTTAAAGTGAATGCAGCGGTTTCTAATGCATAACCCCAAAATGATAACAGCAAATCTGTAAGAGACATCATCGATCGCACCATATCCAATAAAGTTCGATTCCGGCGTTCAGACACACCATTGCGCTGTGGTTTTCCGGGTGGCGTGAGTTGCGAAACGATTCCGCTTGTTTTAAGATGCGTGAGAAAATCATAACTCAAATATTCACCTCCACGATCGGATCGTAGAAATTTAATTTTCCTGTTACGATGGTTTTCCACTTCGTTCTGAAATTCTTTGAACTTTTCAAATGTTTCAGATTTATGTTTCATTAAATAGATATACCCATATCTACTTAAGTAATCAGTAAAAGTGAGAAAATAGCGATAACCACCGCGCGTCGAAATACTCATTGGTCCGCATACATAGGTATGTATGATTTCCAACAAGTCCGTTTCTCGCTCCATTATTCCGGAGAACGGGGTTTTGATCATTTTGCCCATGAGGCATGGCTCGCACGTGTCAAATGATTCAAAATCAAGAGACTCCAAAAGTCCATCAGAATGGAGTTTCTTCATGCGTTTTACACCAATATGACCTAGACGACAGTGCCACAAATAAGTAGAATTATCACTATCTACTTTGCATCTCTTAGCCTCAATGTTATGGATGCGTGTTTCATTGCGTTCGAGATTCAGAAGAAATAAACCATTCATAGCAGGTGCATGACCATAAAAGATCTTACTCATATAAATAGAACAAGCATTATTCTCCGATTTAAATGAATAACCGTCTTGCAATAAACACGATCTAGATATGATGTTCATGCTCAACGCAGACACATAATAACATTTATTAAGGTTTAAAACTAATCCCGAAGGTAAAACTAAGGAGAGCATGCTGACGACCATCACATCAACTCTTGATCCGTTGCCAACGCGCATCGTCACCTCATCCCTCGCTAGCTGCCGTCTATTTTGTAGCTCCTGTTTCGAGTTACAAATATTAGCAACTGAACCAGTATAAAATACCCAGGCACTACAACGAGGGCTAGTAAGGAAAACATCAATAACATGTATATCAAATATACCTTTGATGGTGCCAGCCTTCTTGTCCGCTAAGTACTTCGGACAGTTGCGCTTCTAGTGACCCTTGTCCTTGCAATAGAAGCACTCAGTGTCTGGCTTAGGTCCATACTTGAGCTTCTTCTCTGCAGGGGCAACGCGCTTGCCGCTGCCCTTCTTGAAGGGCTTCTTTGCACCCTTACCTTTCTTAAAGCTGGGGGGCTTGTTGTAACATCCCTAAAATCATGTTTCAAACTCATGCATATCATCCATGCATCCATGATCATATAGAATTCATTTCAAACAAAACAATTCAAAAACAGGAGCATGAGCTCATTATTTTATGTGATCATCATTTGAAACAAATGCTACTCTTTCTATGAGAGGTTGTGGTTCATGAAACCAAACTTTGTGCCTTGTTGTTTTCAGAATATGTTTCTAGATGCTAAGGTTCAAACCAAGATTTCAAAGCAAATACAATTTGAAAACCAATTTCAAAACCAAATTGAAACAAGTGCTATGTCACTGTTATTTTGTCTTTCCAAAAATGACCAAGCCAATTCAAAGTGACCACATGGTTTTATGACTAGAATTGTGGCTGTTGCACACTGCAAAAATCCTGAAAAGATTTGAATTCAAATAGAGTTTGAATTCATTTGAAAATCATTCCAGAAAATCCAATTAGAAAATGAAAAGGAATAAAGAAAAGGAAAAGGGACGGCGCTACTATTCTGGCCCAACAGCGAATCCAGCCCAACTAGCCCACCCGGGTCCCCTCTCTCTCTCACGCGCAGAAGCACCCCCAGAGTCGCTGACACTCAGACCCCACTCCCTCTCTATTCTATTCGCTGACAAGCGGGCCCTCTCCACGTCGACTCCTTCTTCCCCAAATCGCGCCCGCAGACCACGTCGCCGCTGCCGTTGATGCCGGTAATGGCGCGGCGTAATTAGCCTTGATACCACGAGCGTTTCCTGTCGCGCTTCGGCCTATTTAAACCACACCCCGCCGCGGTCATTTCCCCCCACGCTGCACTCTCTTCTCGCCACCAGGCTGCCCCTAATTCGCGTTGCACCGCTGTAGCCAGAGCTAACTCCGACGAGGTATTCCGGTAAGACCCCGTCGCCCCTTGCTGTCTAAATTTGCCGGTACAATCTCCACGACCATGCGCACCTCCTGACCCCTCTGGTGCATGCTAGGATCATTCAGAGCCTCGGCAACGTCGGCGACCACACGCGTCAGATGACCCCATCAACTCCGGCGATCAATTGCGTAAGCACCGAGCTCCCCTTGCCCTCTCTCGCATACGAGGTTGTTCGCCACTGTCTTGCGCATCTCCTAAACCACTTGGTTCGTGCTAGGGCGACGCGGAACCTCGGCAACGACTTCGACAGCAACCACCCGACGCCGTGCACAACTCCGACGAGCTCTCCCAGCCACTACAGCGCGCCCCTTGACCAGCCGACACCACCTTGAGCATCATCATCGCACGGCGAGCTCGGTAAGCCCCTTTCCCCTCTCCCGTGCGACCTAGAACGCCAGCGCCGCCACTGATAGAAGTGCCGCCGCCAGCGCCTCTAGGCTATGGTCAAAGCAACGGCAGCCGCTAGATGTAGATCTTGCGGTTTAAATTAGATCTGAGCGAAGCGTTTTCTTTGAATCTGGCGCGTTGGATCTAACTTGATCTGACGGTGCGGAAGGGTGATCCTGAGTGAAACGGTATCGGCCAATAGGAAATAGACGCGTGGCTAGGGTTTGATTTTAAAACAGATTTTGAATCTGATTTATATCCAATTTTGAATTAGCTATAACTTTTGATCCCCATGTTAGAATTTGACAAATTTTATACCGTTGGAGTCAGGAGAGCAAGCTCTTTCAAAATATGCAATGTGTTTAGTGTTTAGCTTCTGTTAAAAAGGCTTTATTTGTAGAAACTTGTTTAGGACTAATTTGAGTGTTTGAATTATTTAGGAAAGGTTTTAGGGTATAAATATTGGTTGTTTGGCAAGATTTTATCTTGTTAGTGAATCAGTA
The DNA here is from genome assembly GCA_916181665.1 of Avena sativa. Lineage (NCBI taxonomy): Eukaryota > Viridiplantae > Streptophyta > Magnoliopsida > Poales > Poaceae > Avena > Avena sativa. Next base: position 143,562,866 of record OV702283.1, on the reverse strand, counting down.
CCTTGAACTTGCTTGGTTGAGTTTTAAAAAAATCATCACCTAGCATCTTGCATGCATGCATATATATTTTTGGTTGAATATATCTTGTATGTGATTGTGGCTATATTCTATGTGTAGATTTTGGTGCTAGTGATTGTGATTGTGAAGAGTGCTACTCTCCCAACTACCAAGGCAAGTGGTACTTCATGAATATTTCTATCCCTATATTTTATACTAAGCATTAGAAATATTTTGCTAAGTCTTGCATGTTAATATTTTGCCTATATGCCATGTTGGGAAATCCTAAGTAGTTGTAGAATTGCTAGGAAATTTCTAAGTTAAGTTACTATCTATGCCATGCTTAGCCTAACTAGTAGCAAACAAGGGTTGGTGAAATATACATGCTATGATGAAATTATTTCTAAGTCTTTGGACTTGTTTTTACCTAATAAAACAACTAAGTCAATGAATCACCTGGGTGGAAAGGGACTTGATTGGTGGTTTTTGGTTGAGTGGTTACACAAGGCCCATGGCTATGGTTTACCTTGTGTATCTCACTTGTGGTAAGCCACCCAGGGACAAAGAGATTTTAGAGGCCAAGTGTTGAGAAGCTTCTAGTGCAGCCACTTGGCAATATGGGCTCTGCCTGGATCACATAAGTTGCTAGAACTTAGCCATTTGGACAGTTGGTGGTAGTGGGAATGATAGGTTGGAGCGCGTCCATTTGGTCTAAGGGAAGGCTTCTGAAAGATCCTGTCTTGGGAAACCAAGTATGGTGGGGAAAGTGCACAACCTCTGCAGATGGAAAAATCTAAGTACTTAGCCAAGTCCATGGCAATGGACAACTTGAGCATCAAGGCATGGAAGCTATCAAGAATCTCCTCATCCCAATTTCTAAGTTAAAACTTGTGGGTGAACAAGGGTGAAGGACCTCAATGTCTATTGGTGGTTCCTTGGGAAAAGTTTTGACCAAGAAAAACTTAGTGATTTCAACTAATAGGAAAAATCTATTTTGAGCAAAGCAAGCCAAGCTACACTTAGCCAAATTGCATATAGTAATATAGTCCACCTAAATTTTACTAAGGTATCACTTGCCAATACTATTCCAAAGTATTGACCCACTGTGGCTGTAACTTGTGATGTTGCAGGTTACTCTGATGAGGATTAGGTGTCATGAGTCTACACTCAACATGTTTGCCTGTGGAACATGAAGATGAAGACTTATATTTATTTACTTATTCAAACTCTTGTATTAGGCCTGTGGCCTTGAGTTGTAAAGACTATGTTTATCTCTGGAATGGATGTAATAAATGACCTTTGTATCTGTGTACTTCATCTTAAACTGTGGATGCTAGCAATGATCCAGGGACTAGCATTGCAATCACAGGGATCCTTTTCCTTTACAAAGGAGGGATCTTACAGATGGTATCAGAGTACTGTGTTGCCTGTAGGATTATGACCCTAGGATTGGAAACCACTAAGGAAAAATTTTCAGCAACTTCTACACTTGTCTATTCTTCTCGTAAAACTTTTCTAATCTTCTCTCTCATCTCTATTTGTAGATGAACTCCATCAATGAAGCCGTAAGGAAAGGACCACTCATGACAATGACTTTGGAGTGTGAGACAGAATTCCCCAAGGCTCTCAAGGACCTCATGGTTGCACTAGAGATACAAGGTGCATCTGTGTACAAAGGTTTTCCTTTGATGGATGAAGGAGTGGAATACTGGTGGGTGCAACTTCACTTGTATAAAAACAAGGAAGACAACCATCAGGAAAAAGGATTCTGCATGTTCACCAATTTAGTGGTGCACCCTACATTCTTTGAATCAGCAAGGGATGCAGCTTGGAAGACCATCAAAGAACTTGGTGATAGAGTTAAGTGCAGAGTGCTCAACCTCCAAAATGATCTAAGGAAAGAGAAGGAATATACCCAAGAGTTGGAAGCTACCAACCAAACCTTAAGAGGAGACATTATAGACTTAGTGATGGAATCATGTGAGCAAGATAGGCTGATTGCTTCTAGAAACATTGTGTTAGCCAACAGATCCAGTGAGATAGGATTGTAAACGTACTTCGTTAGTTGGACCACCACCTATCACCTTATTTTCCAAAATGTTGCTTTAAAATAAGATTGAACCTTGGTTGTTGTAATGGTTTCATGTATGCATGACTTTTGTTGTTTTGTCTTTGGTTTTATCATGATTTCTGTTGTTCTAACTTTTCTATCTTATAAATAGATGCCTATTACCATCAGCACTGTTGAGGAGTTCCAGGTTACCCGCTTTGGTCCTCGTATCGTTGAGCTTACCACTTTGCTCAATCTCCCTCTTCCCACCATCATGGTGCATCCCCTCACCAAGTTTGAGAGGAAGGACCTCTGGGGCTTCAAGGTCAACCAGCCCGGACGCCAGACAGAGCCTACCACGGAGGCCATTGTCTTCAAGCTCATGCATGATGACAGGGAGAGAGGCCTTGAGGTAGTTATGCAGGATCTGATAGGACGTCTGCTAGGGCGACACTCCCGACAGGTTAGAGGTACCCACTTCCACGTCTTCGGGAGACGTGATGAGGATGGAGAGTCCATCGACTTCGAGGACGATTCGAGGGACGCAGCAGAGCCGATACGCCTGTACCTCCAGGACTTAGAGTCTCTCATTAGGCACGTGGACACGGACATGACCAATGTCATGCTCAGCAATGATGAGCTCCAGGTGCAGCTTCGTGAGAAGGACAAGCTCTTCGCGCAGCAAGACGAGATAGTCAAGGAAATGGAGGCGAAGTTCGAGACCCAGGACAAGAAGTTCAAGAGTCAGGAGAAGCGTGTCCAGGATAGGAACAAGAAGATCCAGGACATGACTGAAGAACTGCAGTCCAAGGACTTCGAGCTAGAGCAGCAGAAGACGGTGATTGAGAGGCTTCGTTCCCAGAAGAGGGCTCTCAAGGCCAAGATAGAGACCTTGACCACTAGCATCGAGGAAAACAAGACCGCGATGGAGAACGCAGGTCTTACCTTTGTCGAGGAGGAGATTGATGCCGATGAGTAGACTTGACTACTCATTTATCATTTATTATCGTACTTGTTATTTGAGAACTTGTTATTTGACCATCCGACATGTGGATGGCTTGCTACTTGTGTGTTTTACTTTGTGAACTTGTTATCTTGTTGTTGAACCTTTATCTTTGTGTTGCATGCTATGTGTTTGCTTATGTGATGTAATGTGCATGTAACATCCCTAAAATCATAATTTCAAAGTTTGCATATCATTCATGCATGCATATAGATTTGAGATCAAATTTCAAACTCATTTCAGAAAAACAGAAGCACATGGTGCTATGATTTTATGTGAGCAGATTTAAATCAAATGGCTATCCCCATTTGAGAGTTTGATTGATTTTAAACCTAACTTGTTTGTCTCCCTCATAGAAAGGATTGAGTGAGGTTTTGGACCAAGATTTGCAAATTGGAAATAAATTCAAAAACCATTTCTCAAAATTTTACAAACCAAATGCCAAGTCTCTGTTATTTTGTTCTCCAAGCTTGACCAAGCCTTTGCAAAGCAACCACTTGCTTTTATGCCTATATTGGAGACTACTGTACCCTGCAAAAACCCCAGAAAGATTTGAATTCAAAAAGAGTTTGAATTCATTTCAAAACCATTCCTGAAAATCGAAATAGAAAAAGAAAAGGAGTAAACAAAAGAAAAGGGCCAGGCGCCAGGAATCTAGCCCAGCATCGGAACAAGCCCAGCTAGCCCACCCGGGCCATTTGTTTCTCTCTCGCACGCGCCAGCGCACCCAGACAGTCACTGACGACCAGACCCCACCTCCCCTTCGCACGTTTCGCTGACGAGCGGGCCCTCTCCACGTCAGCTTCGTCTTCCCCAGATTCCGCGCACGAACTCCGCCGCTGCCCGTTGCTGCACTGATTTCGCAAGGTTAATTGGCATTGATGCAGCAAGCGTTTCTTGTCGAGCCTCTGGCTATAAAATCCCCACATCCTCGCGACCATTTCCCCCAAACAATTTCGCCTTCACGCCACCAGGCTGCCCACAACTCGCACGACGCCGCCGCTGTTCCGACGACTGCGCCGGCGAATTCCGGTGAGCTCCGTGTTCCCCTCTGTCTCTAGTTCATGCTATCAAGTTCAGCGAGTCTTTGCGCACCTACTGACACTCCCCATTTTCCCTCGCATGATCCGTAGCTCCAGCAATGTCGACGACCGGCCGCCACCGTTCTCTGCACGAACTCCGGCGACCTCCCTCCGTAAGTAGCCGCCGCCCCTTGCCCTCTGACTGGTACACCTAGAATCTACATCGTTGTGTGCATCTAACATTACCCCTATTTTGGCTTAGCGCGACGAGGAACCTCGCCAACGTCGACGACTGACCGTGCCCGACGTCTGTCTCAACTCCGACGAGGAATCCTCGCCGTGTCCGTGCGCCCCTCGACGAACCATTGCCACCTTGAGCATCGGCAGCATCCTGCGATTCTGGTAAGCGCCTCCTTTCTTCCCCGGGCAACCTAGAGCGCCAGCACCGCCGCTAACTGACGAGCCGCTGCCAGTCGCCGCTGCTAGCGTCGCTCGTTTCTGGTTAGAAGATTTTTAGCCGTCAGATCCAGATCCAGCGCGTAGAAATAGTTCACTTAACGAAGGGGTATGGATAGATCTGAGCCGTGCAGCGATAGTTAGATCCAACGGCGCGGAAGGGTGATCCAGTGCGAACCGGTACGCAACAATAGAAACTTGACGCATGTCTAGGGTTAGATTCAAAATTAGAATTCAAATCAGATTTAGATCCAATTTTCAAATGGCTATAACTTTTGATTCCCACGTTAGATTTTTGCAAATTTTATACCGTTGGAATCAGTGAGTCAAGCCCTTTCTGAATCTGCAATGTGTTTAACAAAAAGTTTCTGTTAAAATGAATTTGTATGCAGAAACATTTTTAGGTCCATTTTGAGTATAGAATTTGTTTAGTAGTTGGTTTTAGTGCTAAATAAGTTTAGTTAGCAAGTTTTTGACTTGGTTTTGTTTCTGTATCTTGCACTTGCTTGGTGGAGTTTTCAAAATCATCACTTAGCATTTTCTTGCATGCATGCATTCATATTTTTTGTTTGTATATGAATTGTATGTAATTGTGTGCTACAAATTTTTGTGTAGATTTTGCTAGTGACTGTGATTGTGAAGAGTGCTACTCTCCCCATTACCAAGGCAAGTGATACTTCATGATATTTCCACCCCTTTATTTTGAATAAGCATTAGAATTATTTTTGCTAAGTCTTGCATGCTACTTTTGCCAAATGCTATGTTGGGAAATCCTAAGTAGTTGCAAAATTGTAGAATTGCTAGGGAATTTCCTAAGTTAAGTTACTATGCCATGCTTAGCCTAGCTAGTAGCAAACCAAGGGTTGGTAAAGTATGTACATTCTATGATGAAAATAATTCTAAGTCTTTTGGACTTATGCTTTTCTTAATAAAATAACTAAGTCAATGAACCTCCTGGGTGGAATGGGACTTGAATTGGTGGTTTTTGGTTGAGTGGTTACACAAGGCCATGGATATGGCTTGTGTATCTCACTTGTGGTATGCCACCCAGGCACAAAGGGATTTGGAGGCCAAGTGTTGAGAAGCTTATAGTGCAACCACTTGGCAATATGGGCTCTGCCTTGATCATATAGGTTGCTAGAACTTAGCCTTTTGGACAGTTGGTGGTAGTGGGAATGATAGGTTGGAGCGCGTCCATTTGGCTAAGGAAAGGCTTCTGAAAGGTCCTGTCTTGGGAAACCAAGTCTGGTGGGGAAAGTGCACAACCTCTGCAGATGGAAAATCTAAGTACTTAGCCAAGTCCATGGCAATGGACAACTTGAGCATCAAGACATGGAAGCTACAAGAATCTCATCACTCCAACTTCTAAGTAAAACTTGTGGGTGAACAAGGGTGAAGGACCCCAATGTCTATTGGTGGTTTCTTGGGAAAGTTTTGACAAAGAAAAACTTAGTGATTTCAACTAATAGGAAAAACCTATTTTGAGCAAAGCAAGCCAAGCTACACTTAGCCAAAATGCATATAGTAATATAGTCCACTTAAAATTTACTAAGGTATCACTTGCCAATACTATTCCAAAGTATTGACCCACTGTGGCTGTAACTTGTGATGTTGCAGGTTACTCCGATGATGATTAGGAGTCATGAGTCTACACTCAACATGCTTGCCTGTGGCACATGAAGATGAAGACTTATGTTTATTTACTTATTCCAAAACTCTTGTATTAGGCCTGTGGCCATGAGTTGTAAAAGACTATGTTTTATCTCTGGAATGGATGTAATAAATGACCTTTGTATATGTGTACTTCATCTTAAACTGTGGATGCTAGCAATGATCCAGGGACTAGCATTGCAATCACAGGGATCCTTTTCCTTTACAAAGGAGGGATCTTACAGTGCATGAAAGCATCTATGGGTATCTCATTCTTATCTCTATTTGAACAAACCACAGATGCCTCCCCGTCGTGCAAACCCCAACCCCAACAACAACAACAACAACAACATCACTCCAGGAATGCAACAAATGATGACTGCTCAAACTCAGCTAATGCAGATGATGATGACGTTCATCCAGAACCAAAACAACAACAACAACAATAACAACAATAACAACAACAACAACAACAACCCACCGGGTTTTGATATGCTCACCAGGTTCTTGAGATTGAGGCCAGCAAAGTTCTCAGGAACGATTGATCCCATGGTGGCCAATGATTGGCTACGCTCAGTAAACAAGGACTTGGTAACCGTGGGCTATACGGATGCTGAAAAAGTCAGATTTGCAGCACATCTGCTGGAAGGGCCAGCCGCCACTTGGTGGGACAACTTCCAGATCACCACTCCCATAAATGAAGTGACATGGGCTATCTTTGAGAATGGCTTTCGCACTGCTCATATCTCATCTGGAGTGATGAGTCTGAAAAGAAAGAGTTCCACAATCTGAAGCAGCGCCACCGCAGCGTGGCTGAATACATTGAGGAGTTCAACAATCTGGCGCGTTATGCACCGGATGAAGTTGACACCGATGCCAAGAGAAAGGAAAAATTTCTGGAAGGCTTGAATGATGAGCTGAATCTGAAGTTGGCTGTGGCATATGTTCCCACTTATCAGTCGCTCTGTGACAAGGCTGCTATTTTGGAGAACAAAATGAAGCAAGTTGAGAGTAGAAAGAGAAAGCACTCCGACAAGCACAACTCGGGATCGTCTCACAAACGATCTCATTATGATGACAGTGGAAGCTCAGGATCCCACAAGCATGGGAAATTCAACAAGCACCACAACCACAACCACAACCGTCATGACAACAAGCATCACCGTAGTCATGACAATAACAAGTACAAGAACCACAAGAGTGGACATAAGAGCCACCACAGTGGTAATGGAAGTGGAAGTGGAAGTCAGCCTGTTAAGAGAGACATCAGTCAGGTTGAATGCTTCAAATGCAAGAAGATGGGGCATTATGCAAATGAATGCCCAGAAAAGAAGGTTGAAGGACCCAACAAGCCCAACCCTTTTCAGAAGGGACAGGTGAACCACATCAGTGTGGAGGAGGTCTATGAGGAGCCTGATGCTGTTGCTGGTAAGTTCAGACTCAATTCTATTCTAGCATTTGTTCTTTTTGATACTGGAGCATCGCATTCATTCATATCAAAAGAATTTGTTGATAGAAATGGGTTTCCAACTGAAAACATTGGGTGTCCAATAAAAGTTAGTTCTCCGGGTGGAGATATGATAGTAAGTCTTGGATGCCGGGATCTAGTAATAGAGTTTGGAAAACATAAATTTCCAGTGAGTCTGATAATCCTAGATTCCCAAGGACTGGACGTAATATTGGGAATGGATTGGATGGCTAAGTATGAAGGAGTACTGGATTGTGCTAATCGTATTGTTGCACTCACAACCCCGGAAAGAAAGCGGATTAAATTCAAGTCCAACTTTGAATCTAAAGGAAGTAAGCTAAATTCTCTTAAGGGGGTTAGCATGGACAGTGTGCAAATTGTGAGTGAGTATCCAGATGTGTTTCCGGAAGAATTGCCGGGAATTCCACCAGATAGAGATGTGGAGTTTCTTATAGATTTGGTACCAGGGTCTGGACCAATAGCAAAGAGACCTTATAAAATGTCAGTTGATGAACTGAAAGAACTCAAGAAACAACTTGGAGAACAACTATAGAAAGGATTTATTCAACCAAGTTCTTCATCTTGGGGAGACCCAGTTTTGTTCGTGGAGAAGAAAGATAGAAGTCAAAGGTTATGCATAGATTACCGTTCACTCAACGAGGTAACTATCAAGAACAAATACCCTTTGCCTAGAATTAATGACTTGTTTGATCAGCTAGAAGGAGCATGTGTGTTCTCAAAGATTGATCTCCGGTCAGGCTATTTTCAACTCAAGATAAGGGAACAAGACATACCTAAGACAGCGTTCACTACAAGGTATGGATTGTATGAGTATACCGTAATGCCTTTTGGCTTGACCAATGCTCCAGCATACTTCATGAATATGATGAACAAGGTGTTCATGGAATTCCTTGACAAGTTTGTTGTCGTTTTTATCGATGACATCTTAGTCTACTCCAAGATCAAAGAAGAGCATGAAGGACATTTGCGATTGATACTTGAGAAGTTGAGAGAGCATAAACTTTATGCCAAATTCAGCAAGTGTGAGTTCTGGTTGGATGAACTTGGTTTTCTTGGTCATGTTATGACAAAGGATGGTGTAGCAGTTGATCCTGCTAAAGTTTCAGCTGTGACTGAATGGGAATCTCCCAAGTCAGTGAAAGAAGTTCGTAGTTTCCTTGGCTTAGCAGGTTACTACAGAAGGTTCATTGAAAATTGCTCCAAGGTTGCTAAGCCTATGACAGAATTGTTAAAGAAAGACAAGAAGTTTGCTTGGTCTGAAGGTTGTGAACTCAGCTTTCAGGAATTGAAGAAGAGACTTGTGACAGCACCAGTCTTGTGTCTGCCAGATTTGGAGAAAGATTTCCAAGTATATTGTGATGCATCTCATCAAGGTTTGGGTGCAGTACTTATGCAAGACGGTAAAGTTGTGGCTTATGCCTCGAGACAACTCAAAACTCATGAAGTAAACTATCCTACTCATGATTTAGAGTTAGCCTCTGTCGTCCATGCACTCAAAACACGAAGACATTATCTTTTGGGAAAGCGTTGTGAAGTGTTCACTGATCACAAAAGTTTGAAGTATATCTTCACCCAGAAGGAAATTAATATGAGACAAAGAAGATGGCTAGAACTTATCAAAGACTATGACTTAAGTTTGCAATACCATCCCAGTAAAGCAAATGTTGTAGCAGATGCTCTAAGTCGTAAGGTTTTTGTGAATGGCCTTACCAAAGGAGAATTTCCAGATGATCTGTGTACCCAATTTAGAAAACTCAGATTGGAGATTGTGCCTGAAGGACATCTCATGTCTTTGGATGTTCAACCCACTTTGTTGGACAAGATCAGAGAAGCCCAGAAGACTGATAAGGAAATTGAAGAGATTAAGGAAAAGATTGGAAAAGGAAAATCCAAAGAATTCCATGAAGACGAACAGGGTACTTTATGGCATGGGAAACGTATCTGTGTTCCACAAGACCCGGAGTTGCGAAAACTGATTTTGCAAGAAGCACACTACTCTCCGTATTCTATTCACCCGGGTAACACCAAAATGTATGTCACATCCCAAAATTCTCCTAATTTTGGAATGAGAAATAAATAAATAAGTTTGATTGATTGTTTAACATTCTTGAAAATTCTCAAAGAACAGAAACTTTTTGAATTAAAAATCCTCTCAACCTGGAATTCAAAACCTTATATTCTTTGGTTATGACCTAAGTAGACATATAGGCAAAAGGGCATGGATTGATTATGGATTGTAGAATTGGTGTGCAATATTTCAAAATTCAAAATCATTAAGCATGCATGACCATCATTGCATATAAACCCTAAGAAGGAAATAGTATTGTCCAAAAAGGATTATCCAATACCCTTTGTGGGATTTCCCAATTCTTAAGTACTACATGACCTATTGTTTGGGTACATATTAAAATTGATGAAAAGTATTCCCTGTATGTCCTAAAATAAAGTTGGGATTTTTTCCTAAAAAGTCTAAACCCAAATTCCCTATTAATGCAACTAGCCATGTAATGCCTTGTAAGCAAATGGCATTATGGATATTTTCAACTTTGGTAAAACCATATTCTATACATCCTTAAAGGTGTGTTTTGAATTTATAAATTTTTAGAAATTGATTTGGAGTCATTTGGAGCTTTAAAACAAAAACTAGAAAAGAAATACTAAACAGAAATTCAGAAAAGCAATAAAGGAAAAAAAATCCTAAACCTAATCAGCCAGCCGGACCCGGCAGGGCCCAGCCCAGTGCCTCTCTCCTGTCTCCTCTCCGTGCCACACGAGCAGCGCGTAGTGACCAGGACCGGCCCATTTCTTCCAACACAGCCCGCGTCCCCATCTCTGCTCACTGACACGCTGGACCCACCTGGGTTTCTCCCTCCTCCGCTGTCACTGACGGGTGGACCCCGTCGATCTTCTCCTTCCTCCAGCCGGACTCCACATCGAGCACGAACCCGACGAACTGCCCGAGAAATCCGCGCGATTCGGCCGCCCCTTGCCCCTTTGCGCACGCCACCTCCTCCATATAACCTCCCGCATCTGATGCCCCCTCGTTTTTCGCCAAATTTCAAACCCTAGATCCCCTGAACTCGAGGTTCGGATCTCGCCACCGTCGGCCTTCCAGATCGACACCGAAGTCGAGGTTCCCGACTACCCCGGCCTTCCTTTACCCATCTACCCTCTCCACCGTGCAACACCGCATCCCTCTGACCCTGTCTCCCTTCCTGCAGAGAACCAGACGGCACACGAATTCTCGCCGGAGCCAGCAGCCGCTCGCCGTTTCCATCCGCCACTCGCGGTCGCCACGGGAAGCTAGAGACCGCGTCGATACCTCCGTCGACCTCCCCGAGATCTCCCGCACCTCGTCGCCTACTCCTCCATCGCCGAAGACCTCTGGAACGCCGGCCACCATCACCGCCTGACCGCGGCGCCGCCCACCATCGTCATCGTCGCCGCCAGCTCGCCACGGTCGCCATCAACCGTCAGATCTTGAGTCGACGCCCAGGGTTAGACCATACCCGTGAAGGGGTATCGACCAACCAGGGCAGGCCGCGTGGCATCCGGGTCAGCATCCCTCGTCAGCAAGCCAGCTCAGCGCCCAACCAGTAAGAGCGCGCCGCGTGTCGCCCCCTGTCGGCTGACTGTGTAATGACATTTTAATAGACAGAAATAGTTGCAAACTTGTAAAATGCATATAAAAAGATCTGTAAGCCCAAATTTAGAAAATAAAATATCTATGGATTCATAAAATTATGAAGAATATTAACATGTCTTTATATTCAACTTTTATGGTAAATATTTACTGTAATAAATTAAATAGTTTAATGGACATTTTGGACTAAATAAATCATAGAAAATTTTCTGTATATCCTAAAAATACAAATAAAATGTCTATGGATTCATAATTTCATATAAAACATTAATATGCTGTTAGATCCAAATTTTGCAGTGTAGAATTTCTGTAGTGATTTAAATAGTTTTAATGGACTTTTAGAGTATTAAATTCATAGTAAATAATTTATAACTCAGAAAAACATGAATAATATGTTACTGGAATCACATTATCGTGTAGATTACAGATCTGTATTTAGTTTGAATTTTAGACAACTTGAAATATTTAAATGATGTAAACCCTATTAAATAGTATTTAAATCATAGAAAAAGATTTATAACTCCGGTTAAGTTGAATCCAATTGCTACTGGTTAGTAATAATGTCCTCTATCCAGAACAACCTAGACCCAAATTTAATACGACAATTAGTACAGAAGTTTCAACAGAACTATTAAAACCCCTAGATTGGCAATCAAGTATTAATAATAAATATCCTATTGCGTTAAATGATCTCCTGCAAGCATCATGTGATGTAGTAATGTTCAGAGAACTAATTACAACCATTATGACTTATTAAATCGTCATGCATGTATTTGTTCATCATTGTTTTGTTGTATTGTGCATAATTGCATTATTTTGATTGGTGTGTTTGTTGTGCTTTGTTTTAATCGTTAGATTGCGAGGAGCGCAACGTTTGTGATTTTGACGAGTGCAACAATTGCAATTGTGAGGATTGTTTGAACGACTACATCAACTAAAAGGCAAGTGGCACTATCATAAATGTCCTACTTATTTTCCCTATGCATTATAGTTGTTTTTAGTAGAATTGCATGTGTAGGAATATTTTGCACTATGTCCTATTTAAGATATCCTTTTGTATCTTGCTTAGTGGAAACATCGTAGTTGAAGTATGCTTATCCCTGCTATAGATTCGGGATGGAATATCATGTTATGACTATTGTGAGTATTGGAAAAGCTATGTTTTATATAATAAAACAAGTACCTAATGAATCACCTGGGTGGAATATTGTTGTTGTTGAGTTTGGAAGAAGTGGCAACGAAGGGGACCGTATCTTTGGCTACCTCTCTCGTGTGTGCACTGGAAGAAGACCACCTAGGCATCATAAGAGATTGACATGTTTCTCGTACAATAGCTTCCAGTACAACCACATGCTAATATGGGCTCTAGCTTAGTTAATTACATAGAAGAAGACCCTTTACATTGGTATATCTTTAGGTTAACTAGAATTGTGTATTGGAGGTTATATCCTTGCATTGGTGCCTGTTAGACGTGCTAGCATTGTGTATTGGGAGGACTTCTATGGAAAGGCTTCGTCACATTCTCGATCTGCCGGTATACCAATTGGTGTGTACTAAACCAGCGGCCACTGGTGGCGTCAAGGAGAGATTGTGTCGTGTGGGTAAAGTGTACAACTTCTGCAGAAGATATAAATCTAATCGATTAGCCGTGTCCCCGGTTATGGACAATATTGAGCAACTAAGGCTTGAAGCTTATGGATAATCTCGACATTCCAATTTCTTAATAAAAATTGTTGGTTTGAACAAGGGATTATGAGCACTTGGTGTTGACCAATGTGTTCAGACAATTTTCAGAAAAGATTAAAACTATTTAGAAATGTTAGGATAAAACTATTGCTTTATGCAAATGAGCCTGAAACTCCACTTAGCCAAATATGCATGTAATTGATAGGTTCCATTTTATATCCACACACTAGTGACACTTGCCAATACATTCAAAGTATTGACCATTCGTGGCTGCAACCTTTCATGTTGCAGGTTACATCGTTTCTAAGTGATCGTTATAGGTCGCGAGACTCCACTCAACGATTGTTCGCCTGTGGCACTTTTGAAAGATGGAGATCTACCATGTTGCTTTCCGCTGTGTACTTGTGTAATATAATGTAAATTCTGGATCATATTCATTGTATTTATGATGCACAGTTATATTTGATATTCATTTTGTACTGTGTGTGCCAGTGAACCGATCCAGGGATTGACACTATACACATGAACTCAGCCTTATCAGGCGAGGGTGTTACAAGATGGTATCAGAGCTGTGCGTTGACTGTAGGATCGTGACCTTAGAAATGGATTAGTAATAGAAGACCTCTATTAGGAGAACTATCATATTTTATACTTATTAGTGTTCTTATATTCCTTGTGTATCTTTTTTTGAACCTCTTCTTGTTCAAAATTTGTAGTTGTCCATTCCTTTGATACATGTATTAGTGTTGCCTACAAGTAGAATAAGAAATAAGGTGATACAAATGAACGTCTCATCATGTTTGGTTAGATCTGGGCCACCATATATTATCTCTTTAGGAGATCATCGCTATCGTGTTAGCATATTGATCTTACCAACTTATGTGGTATGACAATATTAGTTGCTTGCTTGGTTGTATTGAGCTATTTTATGTGATGTCTTGTTTAGGATCAGTTGGTTTTAAACTCTAAAGTTTCTAGAATTTGTGTGAGGTTTTTAGATTAGTTTAATGGTCTGAATTGATGGAAATTCGTGATATTACTGCTGCAGTTTTCTGTCCGACCTGTTATACCGCGCGATTTTTCATATTTTACTATTAACTCAGAAAAATATGGAAAAAATAGGATCTGAAGCGTAATTACCTGTAATACATGGACAAAATTTGGCTAAAATTCCTGACGAGTTTAAGTTGCCCAGAAAAATTCGTGAAAGTTGCTGTACCGTTTTGACAGATTTTGTTTGTTGTTTATTTGTTGCTCTATTCTACTATAATATTGTCTCTAACCTTTTTAAACTATTTTGTGGTTATATACTGCTAGTTTTAAACCCCTATAACGTTGTATTTCAAGTTTTGTTTGTGTGTTGAATTGCTTATGATTGTTTGTTTGTGGCATTAATTGCTTCATATAGTTATGGGTAGAAATACTTCTCTTAGTCCTCTTCTATCTATACTCATCTATGCTATCCCAAACAGATGCCGCCTCATCGTCAACCCACCGAGATGGAACAGTTGATAGCAGCACAGACACAACTATCACAAGTGGTGACTCAATTCATAGCAAACAACAACAACCCAACCCAAGCGGATGCACTCACTAGGTTCCTAAAGCTAAGGCCTACAAAATTCTCAAGCGCACCTGAGCCTATGATAGCACTTGATTGGCTACGCTCAGTGAATAAGGACTTAGTAACAGTTGGATGCACAGACAAAGATAAAGTGAGGTTTGCTGCTCACTTACTTGAAGGACAGGCAGCTACATGGTGGGATACCTTTCAGATCACCCATGCCATTGATACAATCACCTGGGAGATGTTTGAGGAAGGATTCAAGACAAACCATGTCTCGCCTGGAGTTATGAGCCTGAAGAAAAAGGAATTCCGTGATCTACACCAGTACGATCGCACAGTTTCGGAGTACATAGAGGAATTCACCAATTTGTCTGGCTATGCTCCGGAGGATGTCGACACTAATGATAAGAGGAAAGAGAGATTTCTGGATGGACTGAGTGATGATCTCTCTGTTCAGCTATCAGTAGTGTACACTCCCACTTTCCAGGATCTAATGGACAAAGCTAGGATCCTTGAACAGAAACAAAGGCAAGTTGAGAAGCGCAAGAGGAAGCACAACAACAACTGCAACTTGGGATCATGTCAGAGAATCTGTACCTTCCATAATGGGAATGGAAACTCTGTAGATCACATGTATGAAGGCAATGGACACCATCAGCATGGAGGGAATGAACATGACCACCATGGGCACGAGGACCACCACAACAACGATGGAGTTAATAGTGGTGACGAGGATAGTCAAGACAATGATGGAAATAGTGGCCTTAACCATCATAAGAAGTCCAAAAATAGGGATATAAGCCAGCTACACTGCTATAATTGCAAGGAACTGGGGCACTATGCATCAGACTGTCCTGAGAAGAAAAAGAAGAAGGCTGAGAAGAAGAAGAATGCTGGAAACTCTAATGGGAACAAGCCCAATCCAATCCAGAAGGGGAATGTGAACCACCTCAACATTTACCACCTCTTTGATGGAGGAGTCGTTGAAGAGCTGGATGAAGATGATATATGATAATTGATAGCAACCTGGGTATGCTAAGAACATCACATATTTCCAAGAGAACACTGGAGAAGCAACCTAGGCAGTTTTCTTTTAAGGGTGGTAGAACCCTGATGTACCTCGAACCTATTTCTTTCTATCCTTCCCAAATCTCGGGACGAGATTTCTTTTAAGGGTGGTAGTCTGTCACATCCCAAAATTCTCCTAATTTTGGAATGAGAAATAAATAAATAAGTTTGATTGATTGTTTAACATTCTTGAAAATTCTCAAAGAACAGAAACTTTTTGAATTAAAAATCCTCTCAACCTGGAATTCAAAACCTTATATTCTTTGGTTATGACCTAAGTAGACATATAGGCAAAAGGGCATGGATTGATTATGGATTGTAGAATTGGTGTGCAATATTTCAAATTTCAAAATCATTAAGCATGCATGACCATCATTGCATATAAACCCTAAGAAGGAAATAGTATTGTCCAAAAAGGATTATCCAATACCCTTTGTGGGATTTCCCAATTCTTAAGTACTACATGACCTATTGTTTGGGTACATATTAAAATTGATGAAAAGTATTCCCTGTATGTCCTAAAATAAAGTTGGGATTTTTTCCTAAAAAGTCTAAACCCAAATTCCCTATTAATGCAACTAGCCATGTAATGCCTTGTAAGAAAATGGCATTATGGATATTTTCAACTTTGGAAAAACCATATTCTATACATCCTTAAAGGTGTGTTTTGAATTTATAAATTTTTAGAAATTGATTTGGAGTCATTTGGAGCTTTAAAACAAAAACTAGAAAAGAAATACTAAACAGAAATTAAGAAAAGCAATAAAGGAAAAAAAAATCCTAAACCTAATCAGCCAGCCGGACCCGGCAGGGCCCAGCCCAGTGCCTCTCTCCTGTCTCCTCTCCGTGTCACGCGAGCAGCGCGTAGTGACCAGGACCGGCCCATTTCTTCCAACACAGCCCGCGTCCCCATCTCTGCTCACTGACACGCTGGACCCACCTGGGTTTCTCCCACCTCCGCTGTCACTGACGGGTGGACCCCGTCGATCTTCTCCTTCCTCCAGCCGGACTCCACATCGAGCACGAACCCGACGAACTGCCCGAGAAATCCGCGCGATTCGGCCGCCCCTTGCCCCTTTGCGGACGCCACCTCCTCCATATAACCTCCCGCATCTGATGCCCCCTCGTTTTTCGCCAAATTTCAAACCCTAGATCCCCTGAACTCGAGGTTCGGATCTCGCCACCGTCGGCCTTCCAGATCGACACCGAAGTCGAGGTTCCCGACTACCCCGGCCTTCCTTTACCCATCTACCCTCTCCACCATGCAACACCGCATCCCTCTGACCCTGTCTCCCTTCCTGCAGAGAACCAGACGGCACACGAATTCTCGCCGGAGCCAGCAGCCGCTCGCTGTTTCCATCCGCCACTCGCGGTCGCCACGGGAAGCTAGAGACCGCGTCGATACCTCCGTTGACCTCCCCGAGATCTCCCGCACCTCGTCGCCTACTCCTCCATCGCCGAAGACCTCTAGAACGCCGGCCACCATCACCGCCTGACCGCGGCGCCGCCCACCATCGTCATCGTCGCCGCCAGCTCGCCACGGTCGCCATCAACCGTCAGATCTTGAGTCGACGCCCAGGGTTAGACCATACCCGTGAAGGGGTATCGACCAACTAGGGCAGGCCGCGTGGCATCCGGGTCAGCATCCCTCGTCAGCAAGCCAGCTCAGCGCCCAACCAGTAAGAGCGCGCCGCGTGTCGCCCCCTGTCGGCTGACTGTGTAATGACATTTTAATAGACAGAAATAGTTGCAAACTTGTAAAATGCATATAAAAAGATCTGTAAGCCCAAATTTAGAAAATAAAATATCTATGGATTCATAAAATTATGAAGAATATTAACATGTCTTTATATTCAACTTTTATGGTAAATATTTACTGTAATAAATTAAATAGTTTAATGGACATTTTGGACTAAATAAATCATAGAAAATTTTCTGTATATCCTAAAAATACAAATAAAATGTCTATGGATTCATAATTTCATATAAAACATTAATATGCTGTTAGATCCAAATTTTGCAGTGTAGAATTTCTGTAGTGATTTAAATAGTTTTAATGGACTTTTAGAGTATTAAATTCATAATAAATAATTTATAACTCAGAAAAACATGAATAATATGTCCCTGGAATCACATTATCGTGTAGATTACAGATCTGTATTTAGTTTGAATTTTAGACAACTTGAAATATTTAAATGATGTAAACCCTATTAAATAGTATTTAAATCATAGAAAAAGATTTATAACTCCGGTTAAGTTGAATCCAATTGCTACTGGTTAGTAATAATGTCCTCTATCCAGAACAACCTAGACCCAAATTTAATACGACAATTAGTACAGAAGTTTCAACAGAACTATTAAAACCCCTAGATTGGCAATCAAGTATTAATAATAAATATCCTATTGCGTTAAATGATCTCCTGCAAGCATCATGTGATGTAGTAATGTTCAGAGAACTAATTACAACCATTATGACTTATTAAATCGTCATGCATGTATTTGTTCATCATTGTTTTGTTGTATTGTGCATAATTGCATTATTTTGATTGGTGTGTTTGTTGTGCTTTGTTTTAATCGTTAGATTGCGAGGAGCGCAACGTTTGTGATTTTGACGAGTGCAACAATTGCAATTGTGAGGATTGTTTGAACGACTACATCAACTAAAAGGCAAGTGGCACTATCATAAATGTCCTACTTATTTTCCCTATGCATTATAGTTGTTTTTAGTAGAATTGCATGTGTAGGAATATTTTGCACTATGTGCTATGCTATGCTATGTCCTATTTAAGATATCCTTTTGTATCTTTCTTAGTGGAAACATCGTAGTTGAAGTATGCTTATCCCTGCTATAGATTCGGGATGGAATATCATGTTATGACTATTGTGAGTATTGGAAAAGCTATATTTTATATAATAAAACAAGTACCTAATGAATCACCTGGGTGGAATATTGTTGTTGTTGAGTTTGGAAGAAGTGGCAACGAAGGGGACCGTATCTTTGGCTACCTCTCTCGTGTGTGCACTGGAAGAAGACCACCTAGGCATCATAAGAGATTGACATGTTTCTCGTACAATAGCTTCCAGTACAACCACATGCTAATATGGGCTCTAGCTTAGTTAATTACATAGAAGAAGACCCTTTACATTGGTATATCTTTAGGTTAACTAGAATTGTGTATTGGAGGTTATATCCTTGCATTGGTGCCTGTTAGACGTGCTAGCATTGTGTATTGGGAGGACTTCTATGGAAAGGCTTCGTCACATTCTCGATCTGCCGGTATACCAATTGGTGTGTACTAAACCAGCGGCCACTGGTGGCGTCAAGGAGAGATTGTGTCGTGTGGGTAAAGTGTACAACTTCTGCAGAAGATATAAATCTAATCGATTAGCCGTGTCCCCGGTTATGGACAATATTGAGCAACTAAGGCTTGAAGCTTATGGATAATCTCGACATTCCAATTTCTTAATAAAAATTGTTGGTTTGAGCAAGGGATTATGAGCACTTGGTGTTGACCAATGTGTTCAGACAATTTTCAGAAAAGATTAAAACTATTTAGAAATGTTAGGATAAAACTATTGCTTTATGCAAATGAGCCTGAAACTCCACTTAGCCAAATATGCATGTAATTGATAGGTTCCATTTTATATCCACACACTAGTGACACTTGCCAATACATTCAAAGTATTGACCATTCGTGGCTGCAACCTTTCATGTTGCAGGTTACATCGTTTCTAAGTGATCGTTATAGGTCGCGAGACTCCACTCAACGATTGTTCGCCTGTGGCACTTTTGAAAGATGGAGATCTACCATGTTGCTTTCCGCTGTGTACTTGTGTAATATAATGTAAATTCTGGATCATATTCATTGTATTTATGATGCACAGTTATATTTGATATTCATTTTGTACTGTGTGTGCCAGTGAACCGATCCAGGGATTGGCACTATACACATGAACTCAGCCTTATCAGGCGAGGGTGTTACAATGTACATGGAAATGAAAGAAAGATTTTGGTGGAATAATCTCAATAAGGACATTGCCGAACATATTGCTTTGTGTGATGTGTGTAGTAGAGTGAAAGTGGAGCATCAGAAACCAGCAGGTTTGCTTCAACCACTACCTATTCCTGATTGGAAGTGGGACAAGATTGGTATGGATTTCATTACCGGATTACCAAGGACCCGGTCAGGATATGATTCTATTTGGGTAGTAGTGGATCGCCTAACTAAAGTGGCTCATTTCATACCCGTGAAGACAACCTATACAAGTGCTAAGTTAGCCAGAATCTACATGAGTAGAATTGTATGTCTACATGGAGTGCCCAAGAGTATTGTGTCTGATAGGGGAACTCAATTCACTTCCCATTTTTGGAGACAGTTGCATGAGTCATTGGGAACGAGGTTGGAATTCAGTACTGCTTTTCATCCTCAAACAGATGGACAAACAGAAAGGACTAATCAGATTCTTGAAGACATGTTGAGGGCATGTGCCCTAGACTATGGAGCCAGTTGGGATGAAAGTCTGCCTTACGCAGAATTTTCTTATAACAACAGCTATCAAGCCAGCATTGAGATGGCACCGTTTGAGTTTCTCTACGGAAGAAAGTGTACCACCCCATTGTTATGGAATGGTGTGGGAGAAAGAAGTTTATTCGGGCCAGATCTTATCAAAGAAGCCGAAGAGAAGGTCAAGTTGGTTAAGGACAGGTTGAAGATAGCACAGTCCCGACAGAAAAGCTACGCAGATCCTAAGCGTAGAGAAGTCACCTACGAAGTTGGTGATAGAGCCTATCTTAGAGTGTCACCACTTCGTGGAGTGAAAAGATTCGGAGTCAAAGGAAAATTGGCACCAAGGTATGTTGGGCCATTCAAGATTCTGAGTCGCAAAGGAGGAGTTGCCTATGAAATTGAACTGCCAGAATCTCTGTCAGCTGTTCATAATGTGTTTCATGTGAGTCAACTTAAGAAATGTCATCCAGAAATGGAAGAAACTTCTTTGAAGGATACTATACCTTTGGAGGAAGTTCAACTAGAAAGTGATCTCACTTATGAAGAGAAACCTATCAAGATTCTTGAAACTGCAGAAAGAGTCACAAGGACTAAGACTATCAAGTTTTGCAAAGTGCAGTGGAATCATCATTCCGAAGAGGAAGCAACATGGGAAAGAGAAGATGATCTTCGGAAAGACCACCCTCACCTATTTGCTAGCCAATCCGAATCTCGAGGGCGAGATTCACCTTAAGGGGGTTAGATTTGAAACATCCCTAAAATCATGTTTCAAACTCATGCATATCATCCATGCATCCATGATCATATAGAATTCATTTCAAACAAAACAATTCAAAAACAGGAGCATGAGCTCATTATTTTATGTGATCATCATTTGAAACAAATGCTACTCTTTCTATGAGAGGTTGTGGTTCATGAAACCAAACTTTGTGCCTTGTTGTTTTAAGAATATGTTGCTAGATTGCTAAGGTTCAAACCAAGATTTCAAAGCAAATACAATTTGAAAACCAATTTCAAAACCAAATTGAAACAAGTGCTATGTCACTGTTATTTTGTCTTTCCAAAAATGACCAAGCCAATTCAAAGTGACCACATGGTTTTATGCCTAGAATTGTTACTGTTGCACACTGCAAAAATCCTGAAAAGATTTGAATTCAAATAGAGTTTGAATTCATTCCAGAAAATCAAATTAGAAAAAGAAAAGGAATAAAGAAAAGGAAAAGGGCCGGCGCTACTATTCTGGCCCAACAGCGAATCCAGCCCAACTAGCCCACCCGGGTCCCCTCTCTCTCTCACGCGCAGAAGCACCCCCAGAGTCGCTGACACTCAGACCCCACTCCCTCTCTATTCTATTCGCTGACAAGCGGGCCCTCTCCACGTCGACTCCTTCTTCCCCAAATCGCGCCCGCAGACCACGTCGCCGCTGCCGTTGATGCCGGTAATGGCGAGGCGTAATTAGCCTTGATACCGCGAGCGTTTCCTGTCGTGCTTCGGCCTATTTAAACCACACCCCGCCGCGGTCATTTCCCCCCACGCTGCACTCTCTTCTCGCCACCAGGCTACCCCTAATTCGCGTTGCACCGCCGTAGCCAGAGCTAACTCCGGCGAGGTATTCCGGTAAGACCCCGTCGCCCCTTGCTGTCTAAATTTGCCGGTACAATCTCCACGACCATGCGCACCTCCTGACCCCTCTGGTGCATGCTAGGATCATCCAGAGCCTCGGCAACGTCGGCGACCACACGCGTCAGATGACCCCATCAACTCCGGCGATCAATTGCGGTAAGCACCGAGCGCTCCTTGCCCTCTCTCGCATATGAGGTTGTTCGCCACTGTCTTGCGCATCTCCTAAACCACTTGGTTCATGCTAGGGCGACGCGGAACCTCGGCAATGACCGACAGCAACCACCCGACGCCGTGCACAACTCCGACGAGCTCCCCCAGCCACTATAGCACGCCCCTTGACCAGCCGACACCACCTTGAGCATCAGCATCACACGGCGAGCTCGGTAAGCCCCTTTACCCTCTCCCGTGCGACCTAGAACGCCAGCGCCGCCACTGACAGAAGCGCCGCCGCCAGTCGCCGCCGCTAGCGCCGCTAGGCTATGGTCAAAGCAACGGCAACCGTTAGATGTAGATCTTGTGGTTTAAATTAGATCTGAGCGAAGCGTTTTCTTTGAATCTGGCGCGTTGGATCTAACTTGATCTGACGGCGCAGAAGGGTGATCCTGAGTGAAACGGTATCGGCCAATAGGAAACAGACGCGTGGCTAGGGTTTGATTTTAAAACAGATTTTGAATCTGATTTATATCCAATTTTGAATTAGCTATAACTTTTGATCCCCACGTTAGAATTTGACAAATTTTATACCGTTGGAGTCAGGAGAGCAAGCTCTTTCAAAATATGCAATGTGTTTAGTGTTTAGCTTCTGTTAAAAAGGCTTTATTTGCAAAAACTTGTTTAGGACTAATTTGAGTGTTTGAATTATTTAGGAAAGGTTTTAGGGTATAAATATTGGTTGTTTGGCAAGATTTTATCTTGTTAGTGAATCAGTACCTTGAACTTGCTTGGTTGAGTTTTAAAAAAATCATCAACTAGAATCTTGCATGCATGCATATATATTTTTGGTTGAATATATCTTGTATGTGATTGTGGCTATATTCTATGTGTAGATTTTGGTGCTAGTGATTGTGATTGTGAAGAGTGCTACTCTCCCAACTACCAAGGCAAGTGGTACTTCATGAATATTTCTATCCCTATATTTTATACTAAGCATTAGAAATATTTTGCTAAGTCTTGCATCTTAATATTTTGCCTATATGCCATGTTGGGAAATCCTAAGTAGTTGTAGAATTGCTAGGAAATTTCTAAGTTAAGTTACTATCTATGCCATGCTTAGCCTAGCTAGTAGCAAACAAGGGTTGGTGAAATATACATGCTATGATGAAAATATTTCTAAGTCTTTGGACTTGTTTTTACGTAATAAAACAACTAAGTCAATGAATCACCTGGGTGGAAAGGGACTTGATTGGTGGTTTTTGGTTGAGTGGTTACACAAGGCCCATGGCTATGGTTTACCTTGTGTATCTCACTTGTGGTAAGCCACCCAGGGACAAAGAGATTTTAGAGGCCAAGTGTTGAGAAGCTTCTAGTGCAGCCACTTGGCAATATGGGCTCTGCCTGGATCACATAAGTTGCTAGAACTTAGCCATTTGGACAGTTGGTGGTAGTGGGAATGATAGGTTGGAGCGCGTCCATTTGGTCTAAGGTAAGGCTTCTGAAAGGTCCTATCTTGGGAAACCAAGTCTGGTGGGGAAAGTGCACAACCTCTGCAGATGGAAAAATCTAAGTACTTAGCCAAGTCCATGGCAATGGACAACTTGAGCATCAAGGCATGGAAGCTATCAAGAATCTTCTCATCCCAATTTCTAAGTTAAAACTTGTGGGTGAACAAGGGTGAAGGACCTCAATGTCTATTGGTGGTTCCTTGGGAAAAGTTTTGACAAAGAAAAACTTAGTGATTTCAACTAATAGGAAAAATCTATTTTGAGCAAAGCAAGCCAAGCTACACTTAGCCAAATTGCGTATAGTAATATAGTCCACCTAAATTTTACTAAGGTATCACTTGCCAATACTATTCCAAAGTATTGACCCACTGTGGCTGTAACTTGTGATGTTGCAGGTTACTCTGATGAGGATTAGGTGTCATGAGTCTACACTCAACATGTTTGCCCGTGGCACATGAAGACGAAGACTTATATTTATTTACTTATTCAAACTCTTGTATTAGGCCTGTGGCCTTGAGTTGTAAAGACTATGTTTATCTCTGGAATGGATGTAATAAATGACCTTTGTATCTGTGTACTTCATCTTAAACTGTGGATGCTAGCAATGATCCAGGGACTAGCATTGCAATCACAGGGATCCTTTTCCTTTACAAAGGAGGGATCTTACACTTGTTGACCATCAACACATGATTATCTTTCTTGATGTCCACCTCCGCAGCTTTCACCTTAGCGAAGAGCTCAGTGATCGTATCAGTGGAACCATTCTGATTATGAGTAACTACAAAACCTTTGTAGCTAGGAGGGAGTGATTGCAGAACTCTGTCAATCTTGAGCTCCTCTGGAATCTTGCAGTCCAGTTGCTGAAGGAGTTGAGTGTAGCCCGACATCTTAATTGCATGCTC
The DNA here is from genome assembly GCA_916181665.1 of Avena sativa. Classification (NCBI taxonomy): domain Eukaryota; kingdom Viridiplantae; phylum Streptophyta; class Magnoliopsida; order Poales; family Poaceae; genus Avena; species Avena sativa. Next base: position 143,538,541 of record OV702283.1, on the reverse strand, counting down.
ACTAACGGAACTCCCTTCCTCCATCTTGCACTTAAAGAATTTCTCAGAGATCTCATATCTCTCAGAACGGGCCTGAGTCTGAAACATAGTTTTCAGTTCCTCAAGAATCTCAAAGGGCCCGGGGAACTCCTCAAAACGATTTTGAAGGTCCGATTCCATAGCAAACAACATGGTGCTCTTAATCACACCATAATCATCCTTGCGCGACTCATAAATAGCTTTCTCATCAGCCGGCGCATCTACAGCAGGGGCGTCACCTAGCGCTTTCTCAAGGACATAGTCCTTTTGTTCGCCAGAGAGAATGATTCTCAGATTGCAGAACCAGTTGGTGAAGTTAGACCCATTGTTCTTAAGCTTTTCTTTCTCAGCAAAAACGTTGAAGTTGAAGTTGGACTTAGCCATTTGATCTACAAAATTTGCAAGTACAATTTAGACTATGTTCATGATAACTAGTTCAACTTAATCAAATTACTAGATGAACTCCCACTAAATTCAACATCCCTCAAGTTGTTTACTGAACACGATCCAAATTCACCACACCTAATCCGATCTTCACGAGAAGAGATGTGGTTTCAATGGTGGACAACAAAGTGTCAATCATATCATTCATATGACTCATGCTTAACCTTTCGGTTCATGTGTTCCGAGGCCATGTCTATACATGCTAGGCTCGTCAAGTCAAACCCAAGTATTTCCGCGTGTGCAAAACTGGCTTGCACCCGTTGTATGTGAACGTAGAGTTTATGGCACCCGATCATCACGTGATGCTTGAACACGACGAAATTTCGCAACGGTGCATACATGGGGAGAACACAGTTTTATCTTGATCTTTAAGTGAGGAATCATCTTATAATGCTACCGTCACGATCTAAGCATAATAAGATACATAAAAGGATAAACATCACATGCATATAATTTTATGTGACATGGTATAGCCAATCTCCGCGCAGTGATCTCCATCTTGTGCGTGCCAGCATGATCTCCATCACTCCACCATGATTGCCTCCACCATGAATAGCAACTACAACTATTGCTAACTACTTAGCGATAAAGTAAAGCTATTACATGGCGTATAAGAAGTTGACACACAGGTCATACACAATTATAAAGACAACCATATGGCTCCTGCCGGTTGTGTACTCATCGACATGCAAGTCGTGAAACATTACAAAACATGATCATTGCATACAACATACACATCACATCTGGGCCATACCATATCACAGAAACACTCCCTGCAAAAACAAGTTAGACGCCTCTACTTTGTTGTTGCATGTTTTACGTGGCTTATGGGAGTAACAAGCTAAGAACGATTCTTACCTACGGAAAGCCACAACGGTGATATTATGGTTGCCAACATCCGGTGTAAATCCCATGACAACTATAGTGAGAGAAACTAGCATCCACCAGCCGCATGTGTGGAACAAGCCACATGTCAAGTGCGGAGCCGGTCTCGCGAACGAGGTCGCGTAAAGTTGGCTTGGACCGCTTCGATCTCACTATTCCGCGTCATAAGAAGTACACAAACAAGAGGCTTGCAACAGAAAACATCAACGTCCGCAACAAGCATGTTGCGTTCTACTCGTGAAACACATCTACGCATAGATCTAGCTCTGATACCACTGAAGGGTTTCGCAGCATAGTAAATCAAAAAAATTCTACGGATGCGAACGGGAAAGCCAAGATCTAATCTAGGAGATGCAAACAACGAGGGGGGATAGATGAGATCTTCATACCCTTGAAGATTCGCATAGCGGAACGTTCAACAAAACGTGGTTGATGTAGTCGTACTAGCTTCTCCTCCTCGCGATCCGATCCGATCCAACACCGTAAGTGGCGATGCCTCCGAGAGATGCACACGTACGACACCTCGATGTCTCCTCCTTCCTCGGTCCAGCAAGTGGGGTGGAGAGATAGATTGGATCTACAACACGACGACGTGGTGCAAAGGTGGAGAGTTTCTGCAGTAGGGCTTCTCCTACGCGCAGTCGGGAGAGAGAGAGAGAGGAGGGCAGCATGTAGGCGGCTAGGGTTGAGGAGGTGTGGGGGAGGGTGCGCCCCTGCCCTCTTTATATAGAGGGCTGGCCGGCTGCCCTTTCCCCTCCTCCAAACCCTAGGGCCGGCGGCCACATGGGGAGGAGTGGGGGGCAAGTTTCCCCCCATTCTAGAAGCTCTCCCTAGGGTTTCCCCTAGGGCTTGGCCGGCTGGGCCTATGGGGCCTTGTGCCCCTGGCCCAATGCGGCCAGTGCACTCCCTCGTAGGCCCACGCCCCCTCCCGACAAGTGGGGCCACGTTGGTCCCACTCCAGAAGGTTCTAGAAGCTTCCGGTACAATACCAAACAATCCGAAACAATTCCGAAATCCAAAAACTGCTTTCCCTTATATGAATCTTATTCTCCGGACCATTCCGGAACCTCTCGTGACGTCCTGGATCTCATCCGAGATTCCTAAAAAAAACTCATAAACCAATTATCCATTCTATCCTAGCGTCGAGACACGTTAAGTGTGTGACCCTACGGGTTCGAGAATATGCAGACATGATCTTTTATCAATAATCAACAACGGGGGTCTGGAAACCCATATTGACTCCCACACATTCATCGATGATCATATCGGATGAACCACGATGCCAGGATTCAATTAATCCTATATATATATTCCCTTCGTCACGCGATATTTTACTTTCTCGAGATTCGATCGTCGGTACCCGGCATACCTAGTTCAATCTCGTTCACAGCAAGTACTTTACTCGTTCCATAATCCGATACCACTTTGTGATTAACTCCTTAACCACGTGCTTGCAAGCGGTGTTGATATCGATTACCGAGTGGGCCCGAAGTATATATCTCTGACTTGGGAGGGACAAATCCCATCTCGATACATACAACCCAACAAGTACTTTCCGATCACCTGAGAGACACCTTTATGATCACCCTCTCATAGGATGACGTTTTATGACCTCAAAGCTTTCTTCTGATACCAGGGAGTTGCATTATCTCATGGTCTAAGGAATACAATATCTGACATAAGAAAAAGCTTCGCAAAGATGAACACGATGACACGATCTAATTGCTTTGCTTGATTTGGGTCTGTCCATCATATCATTCTCCCAATGACATGATCTCATTATTAATTGACAACTCATGTCTATGGTTAGGAAACCTTAACCATCATTAATCAATGAGCTAGTCCATAGAGGCATACTAGGGACACTGTGTTGTTCATAAACCACACAAGTATCAAAGTTTCCGCTTAATACAATTCTAGCATGGAATATAAACTTTATCATGAACAAGAATTATAATAATAACATCTTTATTATTGCCTCTAGGGCATAATTCCAACAGTCTCCCACTTGCACTAGAGTCAATAATCTAGTTTACATCTGGCAACAATCTAACACCCATGACACTGAGGTGCTGATCATGTTTTGCTCGTGGAAGAGGTTTAGTCAACGGATCTGCGACATTCAGATCCGTATGTACTTTGCTAATCTTCAGATCTCCATCTGTTATATAATCTCGAATTATATGAAACTTGCGGTTGATATGCTTGGTCTTTGGATGATATCTTGGTTCCTTAGCCAGTGCTATGGCGCCAGTGTTGTCACACAATATCTCCAGTGGGTCCAAGGCACTTGGAACCACACCAAGCTCAGTGATGAAGTTCCTGATCCAAACTCCTTCACTTGACGCTTCTGCAGCAGCCATGTATTCCGCTTCTACTATAGATCCCGCGATCACGCTTTGATTGCAGCTTCTCCAGCTCACAGCTCCTCCATTCAAAATATAAACGTATCCTGTCTGAGATTTAGAATCATCCTTGTCGGTGTCGAAACTAGCATCGACGTAACCTTTTACGACGAGCTGTTCATCACCTCCATAGACTAAGAACATTTCTTTAGTTCTATTTAAATAATTTAGGATGTTCTTCACGGCTATCCAGTGTTCCACTCCTGGATCACTTTGGTATCTGCTCGTCAAACTAAGAGCATTGGACACATCCGGTCTAGTACATAGCATGGCATACATGATAGATCCTATGGCCGAGGCATAAGGCACTTTGCTCATAGCTTCTCTATCATTTACCGTAGCTGGACACTGAGCCCTGCTCAATATCTTACCTGACAACATAGGCACTGAACCTTTCTTTGCCTTATCCATTCTGAACCTTTTCAGAACTTTTTCTAGGTATATACTTTGGCTTAAAGCTATCAGGCGTCTTTTGTCTATCTCTATTGATTTTGATGCCCAATATATAAGCAGCTTCCCCTAGGTCTTTCATTGAAAAACATTTGTTCAAATAACTCTTCACATCGTTAAGCATGTCAATGTCATTTCCGATAATCAATATGTCATCCACATATAGTACCAAAAATGTCACTGAGCTCCCACTCACTTTCTTGTAGATACAAGCTTCATAGCAATTTGGAACAAATCCAAAGCTCTTGATCACTTGATCAAAACGAAGGTTGCAACTCCGAGATGCTTGCTTCAGTCCATAAATGGAACGCTGAAGTTTGCACACCTTATCAGCATCCTTAGGATCGACAAAACCTTCGGGTTGCATCATATACAACTCTTCATCAATGTTGCCATTGAGGAACACAGTCTTGACATCCATCTGCCATATTTCATAATCATGAAACGCATTAATTGCTAATAAAATCCGAATGGACTTAAACATCGCTACGGGAGAGAAAGTCTCATCGTAGTCAACACCTTGAACTTGTCGAAAACCTTTCGCGACAAGCCGTGCTTTATAGACAGTAACATTACCATCCGCGTTCGTTTTCTTCTTGAAAATCCATTTCCACTCAACGGCCTTTCGGTCGCTAGGAGGGTCCACCGAAGTCCATACTTGGTTTTCGCTCATGGATCCCAATTCGGATTTCATGGCCTCTAGCCATTTCTCAGAGTCTAGGCTCATCATTGCTTCCTCATAGTTCGCAGGTTCACTATTGTCTACTAACAAGACAGTTAAGACAGGGTTGCCGTACCACTCAGGAGGGGCACGCGACCTTGTTGACCTGCGATGTTTAGTAGTAGCATCGTCCGAAGCTTCATGATCCTTGTCATTAGCTTCCTCTATTGTTGGTGCAGACGGCACTGGAACAATTTCAGGTGCTGCGCTACTCTCCAACTCAAGAGAAGGTTCAATAACCTCGTCTAGCTCTACTTTCCTCCCACTCACTTCTTTCGAGAGAAACTCCTTCTCAAGAAAGGATCCGTTCTTTGCGACAAACACTTTGCCTTCGGATCTGTGATAGAAGGTATACCCAATTGTTTCCTTAGGGTATCCTATGAAGACGCATTTCTCCGCTTTGGGTTCGAGCTTATCCGGCATCAACTTCTTGACGTAAGCTTCACATCCCCAAACTTTAAGAAACGACAACTTAGGTTTAGCACCAAACCATAGTTCATACGGTGTCGTCTCAACGGATTTAGACGGTGCCCTATTTAAAGTGAATGCAGCGGTTTCTAATGCATAACCCCAAAATGATAACGGCAAATCTGTAAGAGACATCATCGATCGCACCATATACAATAAAGTTCGATTCCCGCGCTGTGGTGTTCCGGGTGGCGTGAGTTGCAAAACGATTCCGCTTGTTTTAAGATGCGTGAGAAAATCATAACTCAAATATTCACCTCCACGATCGGATCATAGAAATTTAATTTTCCTGTTACGATGGTTTTCCACTTCGTTCTGAAATTATTTGAACTTTTCAAATGTTTCAGATTTATGTTTCATTAAATAGATATACCCATATCTACTTAAGTCATCAGTAAAAGTGAGAAAATAGCGATAACCACCGCGCGTCGAAATACTCATTGGTCCGCATACATCGGTATGTATGATTTCCAACAAGTCCGTTGCTCAGTCCATTATTCCGGAGAACGGGGTTTTGATCATCTTGCCCATGAGGCATGGCTCGCACGTGTCAAATGATTCAAAATCAAGAGACTCCAAAAGTCCATCAGAATAGAGTTTCTTCATGCGTTTTACACCAATATGACCTAGACGACAGTGCCACAAATAAGTAGAATTATCACTATCTACTTTGCATCTCTTAGCCTCAATGTTATGGATGTGTGTTTCATTGCTTTCGAGATTCAGAAGAAATAAACCATTCATAGCAGGTGCATGACTAAAAGATCTTACTCATATAAATAGAACAACCATTATTCTCCGATTTAAATGAATAACCGTCTTGCAATAAACACGATCTAGATATGATGTTCATGCTCAACACAGGCACATAATAACATTTATTGAGGTTTAAAGTTAATCCCGAAGGTAAAACTAAGGAGAGCATGCCGACGGCCATCACATCAACTCTTGATCCGTTGCCAACGCGCATTGTCATCTCATCCCTCGCTAGCCGCCGTCTATTTTGTAGCTCCTGTTTTGAGTTAAAAATATTAGCAACTGAACCAGTATCAAATACCCAGGCACTACAACGAGGGCTAGTAAGGAAAACATCAATAACATGTATATCAAATATACCTTTGATGGTGCCAACCTTCTTGTCCGCTAAGTACTTCGGACAGTTGCGCTTCTAGTGACCCTTGTCCTTGCAATAGAAGCACTCAGTGTCTGGCTTAGGTCCATACTTGAGCTTCTTCTCTGCAAGGGCAACACGCTTGCCGCTGCCCTTCTTGAAGGGCTTCTTTGCACCCTTACCTTTCTTAAAGCTGGGGGGCTTGTTGACCATCAACACATGATTATCTTTCTTGATGTCCACCTCCGCAGCTTTCAGCTTAGCGAAGAGCTCAGTGATCGTATCAGTGGAACCAATCTGATTATGAGTAACTACAAAACCTTTGTAGCTAGGAGGGAGTGATTGCAGAACTCTGTCAATCTTGAGCTCCTATGGAATCTTGCAGTCCAGTTGCTGAAGGCGTTGAGTGTAGCCCGACATCTTAATTGCCTGCTCACTAACGAAACTCCCTTCCTCCATCTTGCAGTTAAAGAATTTCTCAGAGATCTCATATCTCTCAGAACGGGCCTGAGTCTGAAACATAGTTTTTAGTTCCTCAAGAATCTCAAAGGGCCCGGGGAACTCCTCAAAACGATTTTGAAGGTCCGATTCCATAGCAAACAACATGGTGCTCTTAATCACACCATAATCATCCTTGTGCAACTGATAAACAGCTTTCTCATCAGCCGGCTCATCTACAGCAGGGGCGTCACCTAGCGCTTTCTCAAGGACATAATCCTTTTGTCCGCCAGAGAGAATGATTCTCAGATTGTAGAACCAGTTGGTGAAGTTAGACCCATTGTTCTTAACTTTTCTTTCTCAGCAAAAACGTTGAAGTTGAAGTTGGACTTAGCCATTTGATCTACAAAATTTGCAAGTACAATTTAGACTATGTTCATGATAACTAGTTCAACTTAATCAAATTACTAGATGAACTCCCACTAAATTCAACATCCCTCAAGTTGTTTAGTGAACACGATCCAAATTCACCACACCTAATCCGATCTTCATGAGAAGAGATGTGGTTTCAATGGTGGACAACAAAGTGTCAATCATATCATTCATATGACTCATGCTTAACCTTTCGGTTCGTGTGTTCCGAGGCCATGTTTGTACATGCTAGGCTCGTCAAGTCAAACCCAAGTATTTCCGCGTGTGCAAAACTGGCTTGCACCCGTTGTATGTGAACGTAGAGTTTATAGCACCCGATCATCACGTGATGCTTGAACACGACGAACTTTCGCAACGGTGCATACATGGGGAGAACACAGTTTTATCTTGATCATTAAGTGAGGAATCATCTTATAATGCTACCGTCGCGATCTAAGCATAATAAGATACATAAAAGGATAAACATCACATGCATATAATTTTATGTGACATGGTATAGCCAATCTCCGCGCAATGATCTCCATCTTGTGCGTGCCAGCATGATCTCCATCACTCCACCATGATTGCCTCCACCATGAATAGCAACTACAACTATTGCTAACTACTTAGCGATAAAGTAAAGCTATTACATGGCGTATAAGAAGTTGACACACAGGTCATACACAATTATAAAGACAACCATATGGCTCCTGCCGGTTGTGTACTCATCGACATGCAAGTCGTGAAACATTACAAAACATGATCATTGCATACAACATACACATCACATCTTGGGCCATACCATATCACAAAAACACTGCCTGCAAAAACAAGTTAGACGCCTCTACTTTGTTGTTGCATGTTTTACGTGGCTTATGGGAGTAACAAGCTAAGAACGATTCTTACCTACAGAAAGCCACAATGGTGATATTATGGTTGCCAACATCCGGTGTAAATCCCATGACAACTATAGTGAGAGAAACTAGCATCCACCAGCCGCATGTGTGGAACAAGCCACACGTCAAGTGCGGATCCGGTCTCGCGAACGAGGTCGCGTAAAGTTGGCCTGGACCGCTTCGATCTCACTATTCCGCGTCATAAGAAGTACACAAACAAGAGGCTTGCAACAGAAAACATCAACGCCCGCAACAAGCATGTTGCGTTCTACTCGTGAAACACATCTACGCATAGATCTATCTCTGATACCATTGACGGGTTTCGTAGCATAGTAAATCAAAAAAATTCTACGGATGCGAACGGGAAAGCCAAGATCTAATCTAGGAGATGCAAACAACGAGGGGGATAGATGAGATCTTCATACCCTTGAAGATTCGCACAGTGGAACGTTCAACGGAACGTGGTTGATGTAGTCGTACTAGCTTCTCCTCCTCGTGATCCGATCCGATCCAACACCGTAAGTGGCGATGCCTCCGAGAGATGCACACGTACGGCACCTCGACGTCTCCTCCTTCCTCGGTCCAGCAAGTGGGGTGGAGAGATAGATTGGATCTACAACACGACGGCGTGGTGCAAAGGTGGAGAGTTTCTGCGGCAGGGCTTCGCCTACGGGCAGTCGGGAGAGAGAGAGAGAGAGAGAGAGAGAGAGAGAGAGAGGACGGCAGCAGGTAGGCGGCTAGGGTTGAGGAGGTGTGGGGGGAGGGTGCGCCCCTGCCCTCTTTATATAGAGGGCTGGCCGGCTGCCCTTGCCCCTCCTCCAAACCCTAGGGCCGGCGGCCACATGGGGAGGAGTGGGGGGCAAGTTTCCCCCCTTCTAGAAGCTCTCCCTAGGGTTTCCCCTAGGGCTTGGCCGGCTGGGCCTATGGGGCCTTGTGCCCCTGGCCCAATGCATCCAGGGCACTCCCTCGTAGGCCCACGCCCCCTCCCGACAAGTGGGGCCACGTTGGTCCCACTCCGAAAGGTTCTAGAAGCTTCCGGAAACAATTCCGAAATACAAAAACTGCTTTCCCTTATATGAATCCTATTCTACGGACCATTCCGGAACCTCTCGTGATGTCCTGGATCTCATCCGAGACTCCGAACAAAAACTCATAAACCAATTATCCATTCTATCCTAGCGTCGAGACACGTTAAGTGTGTGACCCTACAGGTTCGAGAATATGCAGACATGATCTTTTATCAATAATCAACAGCGGGGTCTGGAAACCCATATTGACTCCCACACATTCATCGATGATCATATCGGATGAACCACGATGCCAGGATTCAATTAATCCCATATATATTCTCTTCGTCACGCGATATTTTACTTGCCCGAGATTCGATCGTCGGTATCAGCATACCTAGTTCAATCTCGTTCACAACAAGTACTTTACTCGTTCCATAATCCGATATCACTTTGTGATTAACTCCTTAACCACGTGCTTGCAAGCGGTGTTGATATCGATTACCGAGTGGGCCCAAAGTATATCTCTCTGACTTGGGAGGGACAAATCCCATCTCGATACATACAACCCAACAAGTACTTTCCGATCACCTGAGAGACACCTTTATGATCACCCTCTCATAGGATGACGTTTTATGACCTCAAAGCTTTCTTCCGATACCAGGGAGTTGCATTATCTCATGGTCTAAGGAATACAATATTTGACATAACACAAAGCTTCGCAAAGATGAACACGATGACACGATCTAATTGCTCTGCTTGATTTGGGTCTGTCCATCATATCATTCTCCCAATGACATGATCTCATTATTAATTGACAACTCATGTCTATGGTTAGGAAACCTTAACCATCATTAATCAATGAGCTAGTCCATAGAAGCATACTAGGGACACGGTGTTGTTCATAAACCACACAAGTATCAAAGTTTCCGCTTAATACAATTCTAGCATGGAATATAAACTTTATCATGAACAAGAATTATAATAATAACATCTTTATTATTGCCTCTAGGGCATAATTCCAACAGTCTCCCACTTACACTAGAGTCAATAATCTAGTTTACATCTGGCAACAATCTAACACCCATGGCACTGAGGTGCTGATCATGTTTTGCTCGTGGAAGAGGTTTAGTCAACGGATCTACGACATTCAGATCCGTATGTACTTTGCTAATCTTCAGATCTCCATCTGTTATATAATCTCGAATTATATGAAACTTGCGGTTGATATGCTTGGTCTTTGGATGATATCTTGGTTCCTTAGCCAGTGCTATGGCGCCAGTGTTGTCACACAATATCTCCAGTGGGTCCAAGGCACTTGGAACCACACCAAGCTCAGTGATGAAGTTCCTGATCCAAACTCCTTCACTTGACGCTTCTGCAGCAGCCATGTATTCCGCTTCTACTATAGATCCCGCGATCACGCTTTGATTGCAGCTTCTCCAGCTCACAGCTCCTCCATTCAAAATATAAACGTATCCTGTCTGAGATTTAGAATCATCCTTGTCGGTGTCGAAACTAGCATCGACGTGACCTTTTACGACGAGCTATTCATCACCTCCATAGACTAAGAACATTTCTTTAGTTCTATTTAAATAATTTAGGATGTTCTTCACGGCTATCCAGTGTTCCACTCCTGGATCACTTTGGTATCTGCTCGTCAAACTAAGAGCATTGGACACATCCGGTCTAGTACATAGCATGGCATACATGATAGATCCTATGGCCGAGGCATAAGGCACTTTGCTCATAGCTTCTCTATCATTTACCGTAGCTGGACACTGAGCCCTGCTCAATATCTTACCTGACAACATAGGCACTGAACCTTTCTTTGCCTTATCCATTCTGAACCTTTTCAGAACTTTTTCTAGGTATATACTTTGGCTTAAAGCTATCAAGCGTCTTTTGTCTATCTCTATTGATTTTGATGCCCAATATATAAGCAGCTTCCCCTAGGTCTTTCATTGAAAAACATTTGTTCAAATAACTCTTCACATCGTTAAGCATGTCAATGTCATTTCCGATAATCAATATGTCATCCACATATAGTACCAAAAATGTCACTGAGCTCCCACTCACTTTCTTGTAGATACAAGCTTCATAGCAATTTGGAACAAATCCAAAGCTCTTGATCACTTGATCAAAACGAAGGTTGCAACTCCGAGATGCTTGCTTCAGTCCATAAATGGAACGCTGAAGTTTGCACACCTTATCAGCATCCTTAGGATCGACAAAACCTTCGGGTTGCATCATATACAACTCTTCATCAATGTTGCCATTGAGGAACGCAGTCTTGACATCCATCTGCCATATTTCATAATCATGAAACGCATTAATTGCTAATAAAATCCGAATGTACTTAAACATCGCTACGGGAGAGAAAGTCTCATCGTAGTCAACACCTTGAACTTGTCGAAAACCTTTCGCGACAAGCCGTGCTTTATAAACAGTAACATTACTATCCGCGTTCGTTTTCTTCTTGAAAATCCATTTCCACTCAACGGCCTTTCGGTCGCTAGGAGGGTCCACCGAAGTCCATACTTGGTTTTCGCTCATGGATCCCAATTCGGATTTCATGGCCTCTAGCCATTTCTCAGAGTCTAGGCTCATCATTGCTTCCTCATAGTTCGCAGGTTCACTATTGTCTACTAACAAGACAGTTAAGACAGGGTTGCCGTACCACTCAGGAGGGGCACGCGACCTTGTTGACCTGCGATGTTTAGTAGTAGCATCGTCCGAAGCTTCATGATCCTTGTCATTAGCTTCCTCTATTGTTGGTGCAGACGGCACTGGAACAATTTCAGGTGCTGCGCTACTCTCCAACTCAAGAGAAGGTTCAATAACCTCGTCTAGCTCTACTTTCCTCCCACTCACTTCTTTCGAGAGAAACTCCTTCTCAAGAAAGGATCCGTTCTTTGCGACAAACACTTTGCCTTCGGATCTGTGATAGAAGGTATACCCAATTGTTTCCTTAGGGTATCCTATGAAGACGCATTTCTCCGCTTTGGGTTCGAGCTTATCCGGCATCAACTTCTTGACGTAAGCTTCACATCCCCAAACTTTAAGAAACGACAACTTAGGTTTAGCACCAAACCATAGTTCATACGGTGTCGTCTCAACGGATTTAGACGGTGCCCTATTTAAAGTGAATGCAGCGGTTTCTAATGCATAACCCCAAAATGATAACGGCAAATCTGTAAGAGACATCATCGATCGCACCATATACAATAAAGTTCGATTCCCGCGCTGTGGTGTTCCGGGTGGCGTGAGTTGCAAAACGATTCCGCTTGTTTTAAGATGCGTGAGAAAATCATAACTCAAATATTCACCTCCACGATCGGATCATAGAAATTTAATTTTCCTGTTACGATGGTTTTCCACTTCGTTCTGAAATTATTTGAACTTTTCAAATGTTTCAGATTTATGTTTCATTAAATAGATATACCCATATCTACTTAAGTCATCAGTAAAAGTGAGAAAATAGCGATAACCACCGCGCGTCGAAATACTCATTGGTCCACATACATCGGTATGTATGATTTCCAACAAGTCCGTTGCTCACTCCATTATTCCGGAGAACGGGGTTTTGATCATCTTGCCCATGAGGCATGGCTCGCACGTGTCAAATGATTCAAAATCAAGAGACTCCAAAAGTCCATCAGAATAGAGTTTCTTCATGCGTTTTACACCAATATGACCTAGACGACAATGCCACAAATAAGTAGAATTATCACTATCTACTTTGCATCTCTTAGCCTCAATGTTATGGATGTGTGTTTCATTGCTTTCGAGATTCAGAAGAAATAAACCATTCATAGCAGGTGCATGACTAAAAGATCTTACTCATATAAATAGAACAACCATTATTCTCCGATTTAAATGAATAACCGTCTTGCAATAAACACGATCTAGATATGATGTTCATGCTCAACACAGGCACATAATAACATTTATTGAGGTTTAAAGTTAATCCCGAAGGTAAAACTAAGGAGAGCATGCCGACGGCCATCACATCAACTCTTGATCCGTTGCCAACGCGCATTGTCATCTCATCCCTCGCTAGCCGCCGTCTATTTTGTAGCTCCTGTTTCGAGTTACAAATATTAGCAACTGAACCAGTATCAAATACCCAGGCACTACAACGAGGGCTAGTAAGGAAAACATCAATAACATGTATATCAAATATACCTTTGATGGTGCCAGCCTTCTTGTCCGCTAAGTACTTCGGACAGTTGCGCTTCTAGTGACCCTTGTCCTTGCAATAGAAGCACTCAGTGTCTGGCTTAGGTCCATACTTGAGCTTCTTCTCTGCAAGGGCAACACGCTTGCCGCTGCCCTTCTTGAAGGGCTTCTTTGCACCCTTACCTTTCTTAAAGCTGGGGGGCTTGTTGACCATCAACACATGATTATCTTTCTTGATGTCCACCTCCGCAGCTTTCAGCTTAGCGAACAGCTCAGTGATCGTATCAGTGGAACCAATCTGATTATGAGTAACTACAAAACCTTTGTAGCTAGGAGGGAGTGATTGCAGAACTCTGTCAATCTTGAGCTCCTCTGGAATCTTGCGGTCTAGTTGCTGAAGGCGTTGAGTGTAGCCCGACATCTTAATTGCCTGCTCACTAACGGAACTCCCTTCCTCCATCTTGCAGTTAAAGAATTTCTCAGAGATCTCATATCTCTCAGAACGGGCCTGAGTCTGAAACATAGTTTTCAGTTCCTCAAGAATCTCAAAGGGCCCGGGGAACTCCTCAAAACGATTTTGAAGGTCCGATTCCATAGCAAACAACATGGTGCTCTTAATCACACCATAATCATCCTTGTGCAACTGATAAACAGCTTTCTCATCAGCCGGCTCATCTACAGCAGGGGCGTCACCTAGCGCTTTCTCAAGGACATAATCCTTTTGTCCGCCAGAGAGAATGATTCTCAGATTGTAGAACCAGTTGGTGAAGTTAGACCCATTGTTCTTAACTTTTCTTTCTCAGCAAAAACGTTGAAGTTGAAGTTGGACTTAGCCATTTGATCTACAAAATTTGCAAGTACAATTTAGACTATGTTCATGATAACTAGTTCAACTTAATCAAATTACTAGATGAACTCCCACTAAATTCAACATCCCTCAAGTTGTTTAGTGAACACGATCCAAATTCACCACACCTAATCCGATCTTCACGAGAAGAGATGTGGTTTCAATGGTGGACAACAAAGTGTCAATCATATCATTCATATGACTCATGCTTAACCTTTCGGTTCGTGTGTTCCGAGGCCATGTCTGTACATGCTAGGCTCATCAAGTCAAACCCAAGTATTTCCGCGTGTGCAAAACTGGCTTGCATCCGTTGTATGTGAACGTAGAGTTTATAGCACCCGATCATCACGTGATGCTTGAACACGACGAACTTTCGCAACGGTGCATACATGGGGAGAACACAGTTTTATCTTGATCTTTAAGTGAGGAATCATCTTATAATGCTACCGTCGCGATCTAAGCATAATAAGATACATAAAAGGATAAACATCACATGCATATAATTTTATGTGACATGGTATAGCCAATCTCCGCGCAATGATCTCCATCTTGTGCGTGCCAGCATGATCTCCATCACTCCACCATGATTGCCTCCACCATGAATAGCAACTACAACTATTGCTAACTACTTAGCGATAAAGTAAAGCTATTACATGGCGTATAAGAAGTTGACACACAGGTCATACACAATTATAAAGACAACCATATGGCTCCTGCCGGTTGTGTACTCATCGACATGCAAGTCGTGAAACATTACAAAACATGATCATTGGATACAACATACACATCACATCTTGGTCCATACCATATCACAGAAACACTGCCTGCAAAAACAAGTTAGACGCCTCTACTTTGTTGTTGCATGTTTTACGTGGCTTATGGGAGTAACAAGCTAAGAACGATTCTTACCTACAGAAAGCCACAATGGTGATATTATGGTTGCCAACATCCGGTGTAAATCCCATGACAACTATAGTGAGAGAAACTAGCATCCACCAGCCGCATGTGTGGAACAAGCCACACGTCAAGTGCGGATCCGGTCTCGCGAACGAGGTCGCGTAAAGTTGGCCTGGACCGCTTCGATCTCACTATTCCGCGTCATAAGAAGTACACAAACAAGAGGCTTGCAACAGAAAACATCAACGCCCGCAACAAGCATGTTGCGTTCTACTCGTGAAACACATCTACGCATAGATCTATCTCTGATACCACTGACGGGTTTCGTAGCATAGTAAATCAAAAAAATTCTACGGATGCGAACGGGAAAGCCAAGATCTAATCTAGGAGATGCAAACAACGAGGGGGATAGATGAGATCTTCATACCCTTGAAGATTCGCACAGTGGAACGTTCAACGGAACGTGGTTGATGTAGTCGTACTAGCTTCTCCTCCTCGTGATCCGATCCGATCCAACACCGTAAGTGGCGATGCCTCCGAGAGATGCACACGTACGGCACCTCGACGTCTCCTCCTTCCTCGGTCCAGCAAGTGGGGTGGAGAGATAGATTGGATCTACAACACGACGGCGTGGTGCAAAGGTGGAGAGTTTCTGCGGCAGGGCTTCGCCTACGGGCAGTCGGGAGAGAGAGAGAGAGAGAGAGAGGACGGCAGCAGGTAGGCGGCTAGGGTTGAGGAGGTGTGGGGGGAGGGTGCGCCCCTGCCCTCTTTATATAGAGGGCTGGCCGGCTGCCCTTGCCCCTCCTCCAAACCCTAGGGCCGGCGGCCACATGGGGAGGAGTGGGGGGCAAGTTTCCCCCCTTCTAGAAGCTCTCCCTAGGGTTTCCCCTAGGGCTTGGCCGGCTGGGCCTATGGGGCCTTGTGCCCCTGGCCCAATGCATCCAGGGCACTCCCTCGTAGGCCCACGCCCCCTCCCGACAAGTGGGGCCACGTTGGTCCCACTCCGAAAGGTTCTAGAAGCTTCCGGAAACAATTCCGAAATACAAAAACTGCTTTCCCTTATATGAATCCTATTCTACGGACCATTCCGGAACCTCTCGTGATGTCCTGGATCTCATCCGAGACTCCGAACAAAAACTCATAAACCAATTATCCATTCTATCCTAGCGTCGAGACACGTTAAGTGTGTGACCCTACAGGTTCGAGAATATGCAGACATGATCTTTTATCAATAATCAACAGCGGGGTCTGGAAACCCATATTGACTCCCACACATTCATCGATGATCATATCGGATGAACCACGATGCCAGGATTCAATTAATCCCATATATATTCTCTTCGTCACGCGATATTTTACTTGCCCGAGATTCGATCGTCGGTATCAGCATACCTAGTTCAATCTCGTTCACAACAAGTACTTTACTCGTTCCATAATCCGATATCACTTTGTGATTAACTCCTTAACCACGTGCTTGCAAGCGGTGTTGATATCGATTACCGAGTGGGCCCAAAGTATATCTCTCTGACTTGGGAGGGACAAATCCCATCTCGATACATACAACCCAACAAGTACTTTCCGATCACCTGAGAGACACCTTTATGATCACCCTCTCATAGGATGACGTTTTATGACCTCAAAGCTTTCTTCCGATACCAGGGAGTTGCATTATCT
The DNA here is from genome assembly GCA_916181665.1 of Avena sativa. Taxonomy (NCBI): domain Eukaryota; kingdom Viridiplantae; phylum Streptophyta; class Magnoliopsida; order Poales; family Poaceae; genus Avena; species Avena sativa. The sequence continues at coordinate 143,521,687 of OV702283.1, read as the reverse complement.
CATGGTCTAAGGAATACAATATTTGACATAACACAAAGCTTCGCAAAGATGAACACGATGACACGATCTAATTGCTCTGCTTGATTTGGGTCTGTCCATCATATCATTCTCCCAATGACATGATCTCATTATTAATTGACAACTCATGTCTATGGTTAGGAAACCTTAACCATCATTAATCAATGAGCTAGTCCATAGAAGCATACTAGGGACACGGTGTTGTTCATAAACCACACAAGTATCAAAGTTTCCGCTTAATACAATTCTAGCATGGAATATAAACTTTATCATGAACAAGAATTATAATAATAACATCTTTATTATTGCCTCTAGGGCATAATTCCAACAGTCTCCCACTTACACTAGAGTCAATAATCTAGTTTACATCTGGCAACAATCTAACACCCATGGCACTGAGGTGCTGATCATGTTTTGCTCGTGGAAGAGGTTTAGTCAACGGATCTACGACATTCAGATCCGTATGTACTTTGCTAATCTTCAGATCTCCATCTGTTATATAATCTCGAATTATATGAAACTTGCGGTTGATATGCTTGGTCTTTGGATGATATCTTGGTTCCTTAGCCAGTGCTATGGCGCCAGTGTTGTCACACAATATCTCCAGTGGGTCCAAGGCACTTGGAACCACACCAAGCTCAGTGATGAAGTTCCTGATCCAAACTCCTTCACTTGACGCTTCTGCAGCAGCCATGTATTCCGCTTCTACTATAGATCCCGCGATCACGCTTTGATTGCAGCTTCTCCAGCTCACAGCTCCTCCATTCAAAATATAAACGTATCCTGTCTGAGATTTAGAATCATCCTTGTCGGTGTCGAAACTAGCATCGACGTGACCTTTTACGACGAGCTATTCATCACCTCCATAGACTAAGAACATTTCTTTAGTTCTATTTAAATAATTTAGGATGTTCTTCACGGCTATCCAGTGTTCCACTCCTGGATCACTTTGGTATCTGCTCGTCAAACTAAGAGCATTGGACACATCCGGTCTAGTACATAGCATGGCATACATGATAGATCCTATGGCCGAGGCATAAGGCACTTTTCTCATAGCTTCTCTATCATTTACCGTAGCTGGACACTGAGCCCTGCTCAATATCTTACCTGACAACATAGGCACTGAACCTTTCTTTGCCTTATCCATTCTGAACCTTTTCAGAACTTTTTCTAGGTATATACTTTGGCTTAAAGCTATCAGGCGTCTTTTGTCTATCTCTATTGATTTTGATGCCCAATATATAAGCAGCTTCCCCTAGGTCTTTCATTGAAAAACATTTGTTCAAATAACTCTTCACATCGTTAAGCATGTCAATGTCATTTCCGATAATCAATATGTCATCCACATATAGTACCAAAAATGTCACTGAGCTCCCACTCACTTTCTTGTAGATACAAGCTTCATAGCAATTTGGAACAAATCCAAAGCTCTTGATCACTTGATCAAAACGAAGGTTGCAACTCCGAGATGCTTGCTTCAGTCCATAAATGGAACGCTGAAGTTTGCACACCTTATCAGCATCCTTAGGATCGACAAAACCTTCGGGTTGCATCATATACAACTCTTCATCAATGTTGCCATTGAGGAACGCAGTCTTGACATCCATCTGCCATATTTCATAATCATGAAACGCATTAATTGCTAATAAAATCCGAATGTACTTAAACATCGCTACGGGAGAGAAAGTCTCATCGTAGTCAACACCTTGAACTTGTCGAAAACCTTTCGCGACAAGCCGTGCTTTATAGACAGTAACATTACCATCCGCGTTCGTTTTCTTCTTGAAAATCCATTTCCACTCAACGGCCTTTCGGTCGCTAGGAGGGTCCACCGAAGTCCATACTTGGTTTTCGCTCATGGATCCCAATTCGGATTTCATGGCCTCTAGCCATTTCTCAGAGTCTAGGCTCATCATTGCTTCCTCATAGTTCGCAGGTTCACTATTGTCTACTAACAAGACAGTTAAGACAGGGTTGCCGTACCACTCAGGAGGGGCACGCGACCTTGTTGATCTGCGATGTTTAGTAGTAGCATCGTCCGAAGCTTCATGATCCTTGTCATTAGCTTCCTCTATTGTTGGTGCAGACGGCACTGGAACAATTTCAGGTGCTGCGCTACTCTCCAACTCAAGAGAAGGTTCAATAACCTCGTCTAGCTCTACTTTCCTCCCACTCACTTCTTTCGAGAGAAACTCCTTCTCAAGAAAGGATCCGTTCTTTGCGACAAACACTTTGCCTTCGGATCTGTGATAGAAGGTATACCCAATTGTTTCCTTAGGGTATCCTATGAAGACGCATTTCTCCGCTTTGGGTTCGAGCTTATCCGGCATCAACTTCTTGACGTAAGCTTCACATCCCCAAACTTTAAGAAACGACAACTTAGGTTTAGCACCAAACCATAGTTCATACGGTGTCGTCTCAACGGATTTAGACGGTGCCCTATTTAAAGTGAATGCAGCGGTTTCTAATGCATAACCCCAAAATGATAACGGCAAATCTGTAAGAGACATCATCGATCGCACCATATACAATAAAGTTCGATTCCCGCGCTGTGGTGTTCCGGGTGGCGTGAGTTGCAAAACGATTCCGCTTGTTTTAAGATGCGTGAGAAAATCATAACTCAAATATTCACCTCCACGATCGGATCATAGAAATTTAATTTTCCTGTTACGATGGTTTTCCACTTCGTTCTGAAATTATTTGAACTTTTCAAATGTTTCAGATTTATGTTTCATTAAATAGATATACCCATATCTACTTAAGTCATCAGTAAAAGTGAGAAAATAGCGATAACCACCGCGCGTCGAAATACTCATTGGTCCACATACATCGGTATGTATGATTTCCAACAAGTCCGTTGCTCACTCCATTATTCCGGAGAACGGGGTTTTGATCATCTTGCCCATGAGGCATGGCTCGCACGTGTCAAATGATTCAAAATCAAGAGACTCCAAAAGTCCATCAGAATAGAGTTTCTTCATGCGTTTTACACCAATATGACCTAGACGACAGTGCCACAAATAAGTAGAATTATCACTATCTACTTTGCATCTCTTAGCCTCAATGTTATGGATGTGTGTTTCATTGCTTTCGAGATTCAGAAGAAATAAACCATTCATAGCAGGTGCATGACTAAAAGATCTTACTCATATAAATAGAACAACCATTATTCTCCGATTTAAATGAATAACCGTCTTGCAATAAACACGATCTAGATATGATGTTCATGCTCAACACAGGCACATAATAACATTTATTGAGGTTTAAAGTTAATCCCGAAGGTAAAACTAAGGAGAGCATGCCGACGGCCATCACATCAACTCTTGATCCGTTGCCAACGCGCATTGTCATCTCATCCCTCGCTAGCCACCGTCTATTTTGTAGCTCCTGTTTCGAGTTACAAATATTAGCAACTGAACCAGTATCAAATACCCAGGCACTACAACGAGGGCTAGTAAGGAAAACATCAATAACATGTATATCAAATATACCTTTGATGGTGCCAGCCTTCTTGTCCGCTAAGTACTTCGGACAGTTGCGCTTCTAGTGACCCTTGTCCTTGCAATAGAAGCACTCAGTGTCTGGCTTAGGTCCATACTTGAGCTTCTTCTCTGCAAGGGCAACACGCTTGCCGCTGCCCTTCTTGAAGGGCTTCTTTGCACCCTTACCTTTCTTAAAGCTGGGGGGCTTGTTGACCATCAACACATGATTATCTTTCTTGATGTCCACCTCCGCAGCTTTCAGCTTAGCGAACAGCTCAGTGATCGTATCAGTGGAACCAATCTGATTATGAGTAACTACAAAACCTTTGTAGCTAGGAGGGAGTGATTGCAGAACTCTGTCAATCTTGAGCTCCTCTGGAATCTTGCGGTCTAGTTGCTGAAGGCGTTGAGTGTAGCCCGACATCTTAATTGCCTGCTCACTAACGGAACTCCCTTCCTCCATCTTGCAGTTAAAGAATTTCTCAGAGATCTCATATCTCTCAGAACGGGCCTGAGTCTGAAACATAGTTTTCAGTTCCTCAAGAATCTCAAAGGGCCCGGGGAACTCCTCAAAACGATTTTGAAGGTCCGATTCCATAGCAAACAACATGGTGCTCTTAATCACACCATAATCATCCTTGTGCAACTGATAAACAGCTTTCTCATCAGCCGGCTCATCTACAGCAGGGGCGTCACCTAGCGCTTTCTCAAGGACATAATCCTTTTGTCCGCCAGAGAGAATGATTCTCAGATTGTAGAACCAGTTGGTGAAGTTAGACCCATTGTTCTTAACTTTTCTTTCTCAGCAAAAACGTTGAAGTTGAAGTTGGACTTAGCCATTTGATCTACAAAATTTGCAAGTACAATTTAGACTATGTTCATGATAACTAGTTCAACTTAATCAAATTACTAGATGAACTCCCACTAAATTCAACATCCCTCAAGTTGTTTAGTGAACACGATCCAAATTCACCACACCTAATCCGATCTTCATGAGAAGAGATGTGGTTTCAATGGTGGACAACAAAGTGTCAATCATATCATTCATATGACTCATGCTTAACCTTTCGGTTCGTGTGTTCCGAGGCCATGTTTGTACATGCTAGGCTCGTCAAGTCAAACCCAAGTATTTCCGCGTGTGCAAAACTGGCTTGCACCCGTTGTATGTGAACGTAGAGTTTATAGCACCCGATCATCACGTGATGCTTGAACACGACGAACTTTCGCAACGGTGCATACATGGGGAGAACACAGTTTTATCTTGATCATTAAGTGAGGAATCATCTTATAATGCTACCGTCGCGATCTAAGCATAATAAGATACATAAAAGGATAAACATCACATGCATATAATTTTATGTGACATGGTATAGCCAATCTCCGCGCAATGATCTCCATCTTGTGCGTGCCAGCATGATCTCCATCACTCCACCATGATTGCCTCCACCATGAATAGCAACTACAACTATTGCTAACTACTTAGCGATAAAGTAAAGCTATTACATGGCGTATAAGAAGTTGACACACAGGTCATACACAATTATAAAGACAACCATATGGCTCCTGCCGGTTGTGTACTCATCGACATGCAAGTCGTGAAACATTACAAAACATGATCATTGCATACAACATACACATCACATCTTGGGCCATACCATATCACAAAAACACTCCCTGCAAAAACAAGTTAGACGCCTCTACTTTGTTGTTGCATGTTTTACGTGGCTTATGGGAGTAACAAGCTAAGAACGATTCTTACCTAGAAATCCACAACGGTGATATTATGGTTGCCAACATCCGGTGTAAATCCCATGACAATTATAGTGAGAGAAACTAGCATCCACCAGCCGCATGTGTGGAACAAGCCACACGTCAAGTGCGGAGCCGGTCTCGCGAACGAGGTCGCGTAAAGTTGGCCTGGACCGCTTCGATCTCACTATTCCGCGTCATAAGAAGTACACAAACAAGAGGCTTGCAACAGAAAACATCAACGCCCACAACAAGCATGTTGCGTTCTACTCGTGAAACACATCTACGCATAGATCTAGCTCTGATACCACTGAAGGGTTTCGCAGCATAGTAAATCAAAAAAATTCTACGGATGCGAACGGGAAAGACAAGATCTAATCTAGGAGATGCAAACAACGAGGGGGGATAGATGAGATCTTCATACCCTTGAAGATTCGCACAGCGGAACGTTCAACGGAACGTGGTTGATGTAGTCGTACTAGCTTCTCCTCCTCGCGATCCGATCCGATCCAACACCATAAGTGGCGATGCCTCCGAGAGATGCACACGTACGGCACCTCGACGTATCCTCCTTCCTCGATCCAGCAAGTGGGGTGGAGAGATAGATTGGATCTACAACACGACGGCGTGGTGCAAAGGTGGAGAGTTTCTGCGGCAGGGCTTCGCCTACGCGCAGTCGGGAGAGAGAGAGAGAGGAGGGCAGCAGGTAGGCGGCTAGGGTTGAGGAGGTGTGGGGGGAGGGTGCGCCCCTGCCCTCTTTATATAGAGGGCTGGCCGGCTGCCCTTTCCCCTCCTCCAAACCCTAGGGCCGGCGGCCACATGGGGAAGAGTGGGGGGCAAATTTCCCCCCTTCTAGAAGCTCTCCCTAGGGTTTCCCCTACGGCTTGGCCGGCTGGGCCTATGGGGCCATGTGCCCCTGGCCCAATGCGGCCAGGGCACTCCCTCGTAGGCCCACGCCCCTCCCGACAAGTGGGACCACGTTGGTCCCACTCCGGAAGGTTCTAGAAGCTTCCGGTACAATACCGAACAATCCGAAACAATTCCGAAATCCAAAAACTGCTTTCCCTTATATGAATCTTATTCTCCGTACCATTACAGAATCTCTCGTGACGTCCTGGATCTCATCCGAGACTCCGAACAAAAACTCATAAACCAATTATCCATTATATCCTAGCGTCGAGACACGTTAAGTGTGTGACCCTACGGGTTCGAGAATATGCAGACATGATCTTTTATCAATAATCAACAGCGGGGTCTGGAAACCCATATTTACTCCCACACATTCATCGATGATCATATTGGATGAACCACGATGCCAGGATTCAATTAATCCCATATATATATTCCCTTTGTCACGCGATATTTTACTTGCCCGAGATTCGATCGTCGGTATCGGCATACCTAGTTCAATCTCGTTCACAGCAAGTACTTTACTCGTTCCGTAATCCGATATCACTTTGTGATTAACTCCTTAACCACATGCTTGCAAGCGGTGCTGATATCGATTACCGAGTGGGCCCGAAGTATATCTCTCTGACTTGGGAGGGACAAATCCCATCTCGATACATACAACCCAACAAGTACTTTCCGATCACCTGAGAGACACCTTTATGATCACCCTCTCATAGGATGACATTTGATGACCTCAAAGCTGTAACACCCTCAGAATCGACCCTATGCAAGTTTCAGCGCTTCCCGCCAAAACCCGCATAGAAACGATTCAAAGGTGCCCACCAGGCACTTTCGTGCGGGTGGAAAACGAAGTAATAACATTACACAACAGTCCTCGATGGAACCACAGAACAGATATATATATACAACAGCGACTCAATGAGTCAAGAATACAGATATACGGTACAAAGATCCAAATCACCTTGAAAAGATGGAGCGTCCGTCTACGGACAAGATGCAAATGGGGCTAAGAGCCCTGAAGAATAACCAATGGCGTCCATAACCCTGCCCAGGCCAAGCCAGAGGGTAACCCTGCTAACGACGTCGATCTCAAAACCTGCTTAAACAAAAGGGGTGCCGACAAAGGGCAAAGGAAAAAGAGGAGCGTCAGTACTGAGGCCAGTACACGGCGAGACTAGAATTCGGCGGTCCTTGCCTACATAGGTATGGTGGACTGAAGCAGCAGCGGCAGCATGCACTAAACAACGTATAGAGACTCGATATAACTGGCGACTATCAGAGAGGGGTAAGAAAGACCTATTCGGAACCAACCTGATACTACCATCAGACAACCCATCCTGGTGTCTCCCCCTCGAGACCAAACGAGGAAGTCGACCGAGGAACTCACACGGTTGGCAGTTTTATTTATTCCGTTATCGTTGCAGCAATTACTAGTCAAGTATAGATAATCTTACTGATAAAATAAGCAGTGGCACTTTTATTTAACCATTCCATTGTAGTTACAACACTTACTAGTCAGATACAATTAGCATGACATATCCCAAAACCCAGCAGTTGTTGGTACTTTTATTTAGCCATTCCGTTATAGTTGCAATACTTACTAGTCAGGTACAATGGTCGCAAACGACAACCTAAGCAAGCAATTGTTGGCAGTTTTATTTAGCCATTCCATTATAGTGAAGCTGATTACTAGTCATTATGAAGTCAAATTTATAGCACTACTTTAGTTATAGTTGTCTATGATCGAGATACTGTGCTCCAAGTCGTCCATAACCGCGGACACGGCTTTCAGAAAGTTTTACCTGGCCGGGGTGCACAAATAGCAACACACACTCGATCAACCTCGGAAAAACCAAATCAAAACCCAACGAGGCCTTCACGACAAAGCAATCACAGGATTCAGAAATATTTCAGGGGGCCACCCCATTGAGTAGACCCGCAACGAAGCTAGCTGACTCCGAGACGGACTCAAGGTTTGCGACAATGGCTGTAAACGACTGGGAACCCAAAACTGGGCTTGTCGATACCGCGAAAACATTCCGCTTACCTAAACAGTACAGTGTGCTCCTCGCACAATATTAAATAAAGCAGTAAAGCATGGCATAAGTACAGGATAGTAAATAAAACCTCAAACTAGTTTGTGGCCCCAAGAAATAAGATGGAATCAAGCTCTGGCTCAGGGGGGTCCCATAAGCCTCCCGGATGTGGATAGCGCGAATATTCAAGGAACAGGTATCAAGTACTCGGGGTCCTACGGGACACAAGTGGACGGTTAACAACCAAATAACATCTATTGCCCACCTATGCCTCTGCTTACTTAATTCAATTTTAGTTGTTAAACAGGAATTAAAGTGAACGATAAGTAAAACCATGATCATCTCCAACATCAAACATGCGGCAATACACCAACAACTGTGGCACTTGACGACACGCAACAGCACTTGAGCAAGCGACTTCGACGCGCAAGCCCAACTATCTACCAAACAACAGGTAATAGGATGTGTCCAAGGCAATATAAGGCTGCAAGGGATATCACGGGTACGAAAGCTAGAGCAACGCAACACAGATAGCAATAGATCAATAGGAGGGAATAAATAATATAAAAGTAAGATAGGTAGAAAGGGGGAGATGCTCGCCTGAAAACATTGCCGAAGGCTCATCCGAAGATCGGGGCGAAGCTCACATCAACTCAACGGCCCTATCCACGAAGAAGCAAAACACTAGAAGAAAAACACCGGATGCACTATTTAAGATTAAGGCAGAAGACCGGGCATGATGCATGTATGATGAATGACATGGCAAGATGCGATGCAATTAGATCATATTAAGCGGAACCGGGGTCCCGACAATTAATTAAATGGTTCAAGTTATTTGACTACCCCGCAATTTAAGTGTTGTCTTAACATGGCAGAAGATAGCATCGGTTCGCTACACAAATTTAAATGAGGCCAATATAAGACTAGATTTGCCCGCATATGGGCCCCATATTTAATTATATGGTGAATCGGCGTAAGGCCCCCAAACCACACAAATATGCATGCGAGTATGACAATTAATATGCAACAGGTTTTATATATAGCATTTATAAAGTAGGGGCTCGGGATAAGGTTCACACATTAGGGGGTCTCGACGAACTTGGGGTTCCGGGGTTCGGGGTTCGACAGGGTTTGGATCTGGGGTTCGGTCTCGGTGGGATCGTTCTCGGATAACTGAGGTAGATCTTGGCGTTCCGTGAAGGGGGCTTGGTTGGCGTCGGGGTGTGTCGGATTCTTCCGGGTCGGTGTCGATCTTGTCGCACGTGTCCAGGTAGGCGAACTTGGCGTATTCGCATCGGCGTTCTTGGCGTTCTTCAGATTCGGGTCCTGGCGCTTCGGATCGGTCTTCAGGGGTCCGGGAAGTAGATCTTGGCGCTCGGGTTCTCGACGTCGCATACGGGAAGAAGGTCTTGTTGCGTCCGAGGTCGTCGGGGCATGTCGTCGGTCATGGCGTTCCGAGGGGAAGATCTTGTCGTGCCGGGGGTTCGAACTTTGAATCCAGATCTGGGTCTTCGGTTCCATGAAGGAGGGCTCGTGGTCTTTGGATCCGCGCTTTGGTTCCAGGGTCGGGGCTTGGGTCCTTGCGAAGATCTTGGGGTTGACTTGAGTCCCCGGAGCATACATGTGTGCAGGCAGAACTTATGGCGGGGCTCAGGGCGACGCGGTGCCGAGCAGGGCGGCCGGACGCAGACGGCGGTTGCTGGCCGGGGACGAGCACCGACAGGGTGAGCTCCACGGTGGAGGTCGGGGACGGGGCTCGCCGGAGACGACAGCGGCGGTCGGAGGCCAGGCGACGACGTCGGCGCGCGGACGAGGTTGTCGGAGGCAGGGCCTGCAGAGGCCGGAGGACGGCGGCACGGAGGCGGGGCGACTGCCGGTGGAGGCGAGGGGGTCGTCGGGCGCGGGAGGAGGAGACGAGCCGCGAACGGAGTAGCGGCCGGAGGACAGAGCATCGGGGCCGGAGGTGGTGGTCGGAGGCGACACGGGCCGGGGCCGGCGAGGTGGGGGCAGAGGACGCAGCGGCGGGGAGGTGCAGAGGCGGGGTGGAGCTCGGGCCGGTGCGGGGCGGCGGTGGAGGACCCTGCTGGCGCGGTGGCGCGGGCGCAGACGAGGAGGATGGCGGCGGCCATGGCGGAGAGGGGGTGGCGAGCGGGCCGGAGCGGAGATGAGGCAGGAGGTGGGGAGCGGCGGCGGCGGGGGAGCTCGCAGCGGCGCGCGCTCGCGGTGGCGGAGCTTGCGAGGCGGCGGGGCCGGCGGGGCAGCGGAGACGGGCGGCCGGAGAGGAGGAGAAGAGGCGGCCGGCGGGAGCGGGAGCGAGGCGGAGTGGAGTGGGCGGTGGCCGCGGCTGCCGGAGGGAGGGAAGAAGGCGGAGCGAGCGCGGAGAGGAGAGGAGGGGGACGGCGAGCGGCGAGGTGGGGTGGAGGCAGGTGACCGGAGGGAGGAGGAGACGCGGGGAGAGAGGAGGGTGTCGGGGGCGTGGGGAGAGAGGAGGAAGCGGGAGGTGGGGGACGGTCGCGGGCCAGGGGGTGGGCCAGGGAGAGCAGGGGGTCACGCGGGGAGGGGTGGAGTGCGCGGGCTGGCAGGTGGGCCAGGTCGGTGGGGTCGGGGAGAGGGTTGACCAGGGGAGAGGGAGGAAGTGGCTGTGGGGTGGGGCCAGGCGCGGGTGGGGCCCAGGGACAGGGAGAGGGAGAGAGAGGGGTAGAAGTGGGGCGTGTGAGAGAGGGAGGTGGCGTGTGGGCCTAGGAGGAGAGAGGGAGAGGGGGCTGGTGGATTGATGAGGTGGAGGGGGGAGAGATGAGGTGGAGGGGAAGGTGAGGTGGAGGGAGAGGATTGGTGGGTAGACTAGGATTTGGTGGGAATTGGGTTTAGTTTAGGTGGACCGATTGGTTTGTACTGGGGGTGGCCAACTGGGTCGGATCGGCCCGGTTTGGCTGCCCCCACTAAAATAATTAAATACTTTATTTATTTACAACAGGTTTTTTGCAAACCGCGGGTAGACAAAACAAATATTCCGGAGACCCGGGTTTGAGTTGAATTAAAGATGGGGCGTTTAGAAAACAAAAATAGGTTTTTCCGGAAATAGTTTTATGCAAGCAAATGCAAGATGATGACGATGCTCAAATGCAATGTGGCATGATGACATGAGCATGCGGTCATGATGATGCAATGCACAAAAACAACGCGATTTTCTAGTAGTTGTTTTACGGGATGCCACAAAAGCTTTCTTCCGATACCAGGGAGTTGCATTATCTCATGGTCTAAGGAATACAATATTTGACATAAGAAAAAGCTTCGAAAAGATGAACACGATGACACGATCTAATTGCTCTGCTTGATTTGGGTCTGTCCATTATATCATTCTCCCAATGACATGATCTCATTATTAATTGACAACTCATGTCTATGGTTAGGAAACCTTAACCATCATTAATCAATGAGCCAGTCCATAGAGGCATAATAGGGACACGGTGTTGTTCATAAACCACACAAGTATCAAAGTTTCCGCTTAATACAATTCTAGCATGGAATATAAACTTTATCATGAACAAGAATTATAATAATAACATCTTTATTATTGCCTCTAGGGCATAATTCAAACAGTTTTTGGCCTGGGTACGCCCAGTTTTCCACTCGCGTACCCAGGCAAAGTTCCCAAGTTCGGCTAAATTCACTTAAACTCGGCAAAATATGGGCGAATATAGGCGGAATTTCATTAAAGTAGGCAAGGGGGGCACATAGCACATCGGAATTTATAACTAGAAAAGGCCGCCGCCGTGATCGACGCCGGACGCGGCAACTACAGGCCGAGGCGGGGGTTGTTGCCGACCTCTATGTGCGCCATGACTCCGGCCAGAGTCCGCCCTGAAACGCTCCACCAGCGGCGGCGAGCCCGGCGGTTCGTCGTGTTAGGCGAGTTCCTCGAGGCGCCTATCGGCGAAAAACTGCCTCCAGAAGACCAGGTTGTCCTGATCCTCGGCGAGATCTGGGTCTTGCATGGCGGCGATAGCGTCCTGGATCTCTCCGGCGAGTTTTGGGTCTTGCATGGCGGCGATAGCCGCCTGGATCTCTCCGGCGAGGTCCTCTCTGTCCGGCACCGGCGGAACGGGGATCCCGCCGGTGCTGAGTTTCCAGCCTAGGGGGAGACGAGTCTCCAGCGGGGCCGTATAGCTCGCCTCACGGAGTAGCCGGGCTTCCCAAGGCGACAAATTGCGTCGGCCCGCGGCCATAGTTCACCGGAGTTGAGGAGGAAGAAAGGTGTGGACGTCCGAAGTTCGCCAGAGTTGTGGTGGTGTGAGGAACTGTGAAGAAAGACGGCGAGATGCACGACTCTTATAGGCCGGAAGAATGGCGGGAGGGGTGTAGCGGCGAGGGCGGGAAAAGGAAAACGGCGGGAAGGATGGCAGCGGGTCAGCTTCTGTCGCTGACTGGTCCACTCGCCAAATTCGCTTCGTCCGACGTCCCCAGGGCGTACCCGGGATCCTGGGTTCGGCCTTGGTAGTCCGGACCAAAGTTGGCCCAAATCCAGCCGAAAAGAGGTCCCTGGGTACGCGACTGTGCCAATTTTTGGCGTCCGGACCAAAATTCGGCGTCCGGATCGGTCTCCTAGGTAGGCGAGTGGAGATGCTCTAACCCGCACCTAGTCCATCACCCAGACCCACTTCCCACTCCCGACCGACCACCAACCACACGGTCAACCACCACTACACCGGCCCCACTTTCTCTGCCGTAACCCTGTTCGCACCTCACGCTCCGCACGCCTCGACGCCCTCCTGCATGAACCCCGCATGGACTTTTCCTCGCATCCTATCGCGCCGCCGCCCTCTATCTGGCTCCCCTCCATCCCCTGCTCTCTCTCCGCTTGCGCATCACCCGCCGTCACCGCTGCGTGGCCCTGCCGGCCCTGCGCGCCACCTCTCCGGCAAGAACCCACGCGACCCTGACCGGCTGTGGCCTCCTCGAACCATGCTGGCCGCATCGCCGCCTTCTATGTCCGCCCCTCCCCCGACCTCCCCCCTAAGGCCTCCTGAAGCCCAACCTCAGCGGTGCCCCTCGCCTTCCCAAGCTCCATCTGGCCCCGCAGTGCCGCGCTGCCCTATCACCGCGTCTCCATTCGCGCCACCGCCTGCGAGCCCCTGCCCTGGCGTCCTGAGCCCCTTGCTCATCGCCATCACCCGCCTCTGTCACCGTCACCGCTCTAGCCGGTCAGTGCCAGTTGGCCTTGTTCCCCTGGTGCCGCCGGTTCTGGCCGTCTCCCCATCGCCAAACCTCCACCCAACGCAGCTCAACTCTTCCCACATCGCCAGCGCGTGCCCGAGTCTCGCACCTCGCGACCCGGTCGACCTTGCCTGTTTTTTCTCTGTGGCCCGGTCTCCGGCAACCCTGCCCCTCGCGGGGATGCCTCCAAGTTCCTGTCATGTTCGGTAACCTCTGCGTTTGAAAGCGTGCATGTATGTATGGGCCTGCCCACACTTTTGTCTCGTTGGTTCATAATGTCGTATTGTTGATGTTGCTCTTTGCCCGACCTCTTTGGCCTCGGCGTCGACAAGATGGAACAATATGCCCATGATCATGGTGTCAATCGGTTCAAAAATCTCACCTCGTGAACTAAGACCCCAACAAGATATCCGATGCCACTCGAGAGACCGAAAGCAACATGAGGCGAGAACCCGAAAGATCGCACAAGACCACCGATGTGGATACCAAGTTTATCTTCGCCATCGATGACCTCCGTCATGGAACCGGAACCCTTGGAACACCAAGATCTACCTCATGGAACCGAAAGCCCTCGTTCCATGGATCTGAAGCCCGAACTCCGGCGAACCCCGAACCCCCAAGATCTTCGTACCTATGTGTGACCTCTATTCGAGACCCTATTTTTATAATATGACATTATCACTCATTGCATCTTAACTGTACATGCTAGCACACATATCATGTGGTTTGGGGGCATTATGCCGATTCACCTTATAATTAAATATGGAGACCATATGCGGGCTTTTCTAGTCTTATATTGGCTCTATTTAAATTTGTGTAGCGAACTGGTACCATGTTTTTCCTTGTTAAGACAACATTTAAATTATGGGGTATCTAAACAACATAAACCAACTAATTAATTGTCGGGACCCCTATTCCATTTAATATTGCTTAATTGCACCGCTGATACATCGTAAACTTATCTATAATTTTTGATGCTCCATGCTTGTTTTATATCATTTGTCTTGTGTTTTGTCTACACTTTGAGGTATTTTTATACACTTTCTGGAACTAACCTATTGACAAGATGCCGCAGTGCCAGTTGCCTGTTTTCTGCTGTTTTTGGTTTCAGAAAAGCTAAAAAATGAATATTCTCAGAATTGGACGGGACAAAAACCAATCCGCCTATTTTTCCCGGAGCAATACAGCAACGCGAAGCAGATACAGAGGGGTACACCAGGGTGGAACACCCTAGGGTGGCGCCCCCCACCTAGGCCGCGCCACCAATAGGTGTGGGCCACCCTGGCGGCCACCGACGTCTCCCTTTCGCCTATAAAAGCCTCCCGAATCAGAAACCCTAAAAGATCCGGGAGAAATCCAAAAAAACTTCCACAACGCCGCCGCCACCGAAGGGGAGATTCGGGGTACAGAAGTCTCTGTTCCGGCACCCTGTTGGGATAGGGAATTGCCCCTAGAGCCATCTCCATCGATCTCCACCACCATCTCCATCGCCATTGCCGACTCCCATGATGAGGAGGGAGTAGTTCTTCCTCGTGGCTAAGGGATCTACCGGTAGCTATGTGTTCATATCTCTCTCTATGCGTGATCTTATTGTGATCATGAGATTTGTAATCAAGTAGATCTACTCTGCTACTCAAGTGCTTAAATCAATCTCTGCTTTTCCCCACGTGTGTGAAGATGACAGTGTGCACACCGTGTGGCACTTAGGCTAGAGATTACATAAATACTTATCATGAGTATAATTTGAGGTGGATGTCTTTATGAAATTGTGGTGTTTATTGGAACCATCTAGCACTCAAGGTGACAGTGTGGGGTTATCTAGATGGGGAATGCGAACTTTGAGGAGTGCTTTTGTAGCCCTACCATGGATTAGAGTTATCCAACCGGAGAGTAGTTCAAAGTAGTATCATGAAGATAAGATATTTATATGTGAGTGTCCACTAGTGAAAGTATGATCCCTAGGCCTTGTTTCTAAGCATTGAAACACTATTTACAACTAGTCCCGCTACATGTTTGCTTGCTTCCATCTTTATTTCAGATTGCCTTTAGTATCTTCCTCCCCGTCAAGCTATTTTCTGGCACTGTTGTCTTATAATCATCCATATTACTTGTATTTCACTATCTCTTTGCCAAACTAGTGCACCTATACATCTGACAAGTGTATTGGGTGTGTTGGGGACATAAGAGACTTCTTGTATCTTGATTGCAGGGTTTCTTGAGAGGGATACCTTTGACCACTTCCTCCCTGAGTTCGATAAACCTTGGGTATCCATTAAAGGGAAACTTTTTGCTATTCTACAAACCTCTGCACTTGGAGGCCCAACAACTGTCTACAAGAAATAGAAGTGCGTAGACATCAAGATCTTTTCTGGCGCTGTTGCAGGGGAGGTAAGGTAAAATGTACTCACATCCTCTGGCTACTAAGCTATCTTATAGTATTGTTGCTGGTGTGTGAGTGATCGAAGTTATTTCCTTTAGATTCTACAATTATATCTTTTTGTTTCTTGTTTTCACTAGTTAGGTTTAATGGAAAACAACAACAAAATTATAGAGCTTTATAGTATTTATCTTGAGTTAGGACATGAAGTGTTTGAAGAGAAAATTAAAAAACCTATGGAACTTTTTTGCATGCTAATAGCAATGTTATTAATCTGAATTCTTTGAACACCATTATTGCTAATGCTATGGAAACGTCTAAGCTTGGGGAAGCTAGTTTTTATGAAAATGATCTTTTTAGTTCTCTAGCTTTAGAGAAGAAATTTTGCTATGATGATACTATACCTCCAATATATGATGATTACAATGATGAATTGATATTTTCAGTCCACCTACTATTGAGGAGAAAATAAATTATGATTACAATATGCCTCCAATATATGATGATTACAATGATGAATATGATATTTTCAGTCCACCTACTATTGAGGAGAAAATTAATTATGATTACAATATGCCTCCTATATTTGATGATTATGGTGATGAGAATAATAATGATAGCTATTTTGTTGAATTTTCTCCCACTATAATTAATAAAAATGACTATGCTTATGTGGAGAGTAATAATTATTGTATGCATGTGGCTCATGATAAGAATGTTTTATGTGATAGTTATATTGTTAATTTTATTCATGATGCTACTGAAAGTTATTATGAAAGAGGGAAACATGGTTTTATGCATCTCAATAATATTAAGTTCCCCCTCTTTATGTTGATTTTTTTTGAAGTTGCACTTGTTTTGGTTTCCTATGCTTGTTGCTTTGTTCTTTCATGACTTGTTTCTTTACAAGATTATTTTCATAGGAAGTGGGTTAGACTTAAATTTGTTTTATAATTGCTTCCTGATGCTCTCTTTTACTTCAATTCATATTTCTTATGTGATCATCTTCTCAAACTATCAAGCCTAACTTAAAGGCGTTAAAGGAAAGTACTAATTGGGAGATAACCCAAATTTCATTAGATTTTTCTTTTGTTGAGTCTTGGAAGTTATTACTTCTGTAATAACATCTCCTTATCCTTTTTGTGTGGTTTCTGTGCCAAGAATAACCCAAGTTGCTGTCCCGAAACATATTTTTGTGCTTCACTGTAAAAATTCGTGAAAAATATCTATATGTCGGATTGAGCTTTAATTTACTGAGCGTATGCCCCAGATTATTATATAAGTTTTGTTAGTTCAACACTTTTCGATTTAAGCAACAAAAGGTCTTCAAAAAAATCGGTTTTTACCTGCTGGTCTGTTTTGACAGATTTCTGCCATTATTTGCATTTGCCTCTTATTGGTTTCTTTTTGAGTTCTCTTTGATCACTTGAGACTTTAAAAGGAATTGCTACAGTAAGCTTGTGTTTTAATGGAAGTTTTACTTGATTTGAAACTAAACCTGATGCGACTCAGATCACTGTAGAGCTTCGTTGGGAAACCCCAAGAGGAAGGTATGATGAGTACAGCAATAAGTTTTCCCTCAGTAAGAAACCAAGGTTATTGAACCAGTAGGAGGAAGGAAACGACCGCAAGGTGTTTCTAACAACTTGGAAACCTGCACAACACAAACTCAAGACTTTGCCCCAACGAACAGTGAGGTTGTCAATCTCACCGGTTTGCTGAAAACAAAGGATTAAACGTATGGTGTGGAAGGTAATGGTGGCTTGCAGAAAAGTAAATAGTAACAGTGGAAGATGTATCAATGGTAAAGATTGGACCGGGGTCCACAGTTGACTAGAGGTGTTCTCCTTAAGATAAACAACATAACATGTTGGGTAAACAAATTACAGCGGGCAATTGACTGGACAGATCAAGGCATAACAATGCAGTACTAGAAATTCATGATCCTATGAGATTTGATTGGACATTACAACAATATACATAGTCTTCCATCCAACTGCATCTATGAATAGTAATCCACCTTAAGGTTATCATCTGAACCCCCTCCAGTATTAAGTTGCAAGCAACAGATAACTGCTTTAAGCAATGTGTGTAAAGTAAACAATACAATTGTTCCATGAAACAAGAGATTGTTGTTTTCTCCCTAGTAGCAACAAGACATCTACAACCTTAGAGATTTCTGTCACTTCTCCAGATTCAATAGAGGCATGAACCCACTATCGAGCATAAATACTCCCTCTTGGAGTCACTAGCATATACTTGGCCAAGATAGCTACTAGAAACGGAGAGCATGCAAGATCTCAAATAACACATACATGATAGAATCAATAAGATAGAATCATTAATCAATCTGACATAGTAATCCCAATATCCATCGGATCCCCGCAAACACAGCATGCATGATTACAAATATATGATCTTGATCATGAACGGAGCTCATAAGATATAAACATGGTAGAACAAAGGAGGAGAAACAACCATCTAGCTACTGTATCGACCCATAGTACAAGGTGGAACTACTCATGCATCATACCGGAGGCTGGCATGGTGATGAAGAAGGCCTCCGGGATGATCTCTCCCCTCCAGCAGGGTGCCGGGAAGAGCTTCAGATCCCCCCGACCTAGGTACGATGGTGGCGGCGGCTACAAACTATTTCATGGAGATTTGATCAGGTGCATAGGGTTTTGGTATCGGGGGCTTCTTATAGGCGAAGGTGGAGACCGAGGGGGTGCCCGAGGCGGCCGCACCGCCTAGGCGCAGGACAAGCCTGGTCGCGCAGCCAGGGGGTGTGGGCCCCTCATGGCCCTCCTCCGTCTCGTCTTCTGGCTTCGTGTCTCCTCGGTGAAATATTTACTTTGGATTTTGTCCCGTCCAATTCCAAGAATATTCAATTTCTGGATTTTCTGGAACCAAAAACAACAGAAAACAGGAAACTGGCACTATGGCACCTTGTTAATAGGTTAGTCCCAGAAAACGTATAAAAATACCTCAAAGTGTAGACAAAGCAAAGCAAAGTGGATACTAAACAAGCATGGAACATAAAAAATTATAGATACGTCTACGACATATCATAACCCAAAGACTTATTATCTTGAATACACTAATGTGGCTAATGAAGAATTGTGTGAAGTTTTGTATGAAGGAAATTTTCGAGTGTAGGGGAAGAATGATGTGATGAGATAAAGAATGGACAAAAGCTCAAGCTTGGGGATGCCACCCGTGTCACCCCAAGAAATATTCAAGAGGTACAAGCGTCAAAGTTTGGGGATGCCCAAGGCATCCCCTTCTTCATCAATAAAAATCTCAGGTCTCTTTCTAGACACTTCATTTTTATTGTTTCATGCACTGTTGTGTTGTTCTACGAGCGTCTTTGTTTTTTTAGTTTTCTTTTGCTTGGTTTGCTGCAATAAGTTGGTTGGATCCCAGCACACTTATTTTGGAGAGAGACACACTCTGTTTTCATTGCCTAGAACACTCTAGTTTTCATTCTTATTGTCTTGTGAGTGTTCTCTTTTGCTAGCACTATGTTTAGCCTTAGTTTTCTTGTGCTTTCATCTTAGCACTTTTTAGTTCTTCTTTGTGGATTTGTGAGACAAGCTCACTGATCTTTATTGATTATTATATTTGTGAGTTGTTTCAAATAAGTCGATTAGTGTTGGAAAATGGTAGGAAGCTTCATGCTTAGGTGGTACAAAAAGGAGCTTGCTTTGACTATGGCTTAGACTTTATCATGTCATGCTAGATGTTGCTTTGACCTTATGCTTAGTGATTATTGCTATAATATGACTTGTTCCAAACAATTGAGATTGCTTAATGTGCCTTGAAAGAATCATGCGTTGTTTTAGCATACAAAAGCATAATATTGTGGTATTCTCCTTTGATGCTTTGTTTGGGTCGACTTGGCACATGCTCACACCATGTTATGACTATAACCAGTCACGCACCTTAGCCTCTATATCATTTAGTTTCTGACTTGTGGTACCACTTTATGCTTTGATTGATAATGTTTTGTTGCTCTGCATGATTATGGCCATTATTTCTCTCTTAGTTGGTTGCTCCCAGTCTTTTGCTAGCCTCCAATTGTACTGAGTAAAATCTACTCATGCATCCAACTCCCAAGAAACCAAGTTATTCCAAAGAGTCCGCTATAAATTCCTATGCATGGTGTGTTACACCATTCCAAGTATATTCTTTTTTTATCTATCTTCCAAATTAAACTTGTTATGTGAAAATTAGTGATTAAAGCTCTCACAAACTTGATGGCACACTTTATTTTTCTTGCCCCTAATAACTTGAACCATTGTGTCATCTATGTTGTATATGCTTGCACTTATAAGTTGGGAATTAGCAGAACCGCGCTGTCACGGGGAACACTTTCAACACCTGTAAATACCTGCCCAGTTGATATCATGCTCTTTTGTTTATGGATGTCGACGGTGTGAAATAAAAGGGGAGCTTGTAAGTCCATGGAGTTATGTATATGTGTTAGAGAAACATCTGGGCTGCTAGCCTAAGCCATTCCTAATCATGGTGGAAACTTTCAGCATCACCATAGTGAGCAATCCATGAAGAATCCTCAAACAAATATAGAAAAAAAGAGAGAGAAAAAATATGCACCATGCTCAAGGTAAATAAAAGGATTGCTGAGATGCTCACTGTTTGTTGCCTTGTCATTTTGATATGGGATAACTCCTGTATCATGGGGCAAGGGGTACCCCGTTGGCGGTTCTGTATGATACACATATATTTACAATGACAAGAACTTACCGGTAACTAAAGTTTAGTAGCATGAGGAACGGCCCTCGTACTCAAGGGACATGAGATTGCCAACTTATGATTTGTCAAGCATATACTCCATACTTTGTTAACTTTAACCTTAATCACTTCAAGATGCTTATGATAGGGCCAATGAGAGATGAAAGATAACAAGTACCATAATTTTGGAAGCTCTTTATGAAACTTGAAATCCCCGCTTCCCTGTGAAGGGACTTTCTTCCTACTTTTATATTGAGTCTCCACCTTCTATCTTTATGCACCAATTAAGAGAGCATAGTTGTCATTCTTAGTTTTATGTGCATTGTCCCAAAAATTATTGATTGATTCATAATGTTGATATTGCTTGTTCTTGAAATATTTGTATCTAGTCACCCTTATGAACTTTGAAGGTGTCCTATGCATTTATGTTTTGATACTCGATGAGGGACAAGCTGAATACCACTCTTGCTATGTTTTCTATATGTGAAACAAACAAACGTCTTTCAATGCATTGTTATTCATGATATTTGTTTGTAACTTTTCATGTTACAACTTAGTTGCTATGACTTATTGTTAGAACTGCATCTTTCATGCTCATGTTTAGAGTACTTTGATCCCAGCTTTCAATGCTTGCAAATGGTTTGATCATGATTGTGATGGTGCATGTCACCTAAAACATTATTCTTTTTATCACTTACCTACTCAAGGACGAGCAGGAGTTAAGCTTGGGGATGCTTGATACGTCGTAAATGTATCTATAATTTTTTATGCTCCATGCTTGTTTTATATCATTTGTCTTATGTTTTGTCTACACTTTGAGGTATTTTTAGACACTTTATGGAACTAACCTATTGACAAGATGCTGTAGTGCCAGTTGCCTGTTTTCTGGTGTTTTTGGTTTCCAAAAAGCTAAAAAATGAATATTCTCGGAATTGGACGGGACAAAAGCCAATATGCCTATTTTTCCCGGAGCAATTCGGAAACGTGAAGTAGAGACGGAGGGGGACACCAGGGTGGGCACACCCTAGGGTGGCTCCCCCCCTAGGACGTTCCACAAACAGGTGTGGGCCACCCTGGCGGCCACCGACGTCCCCCTTTCGCCTATAAAAAGCCTCACGAATCAGAAACCTGAAAAGATCTAGGAGAAAGCCACGAAAACTTCTGCAGCACCGCCGCCACCGAAGGGGAGATTCGGGGGACAGAAGTCTCTGTTTCGGCACCCTGCCAGGACGGGGAATTTCCACTGGAGCCATCTCCATCGATCTCCACCACCATCTCCATTGTCATTGCTGATTTCCATGATGAGGAGGGAGTAGTTCTTCCTCGAGGCTAAGGGCTCTACCGGTAGCTATGTGTTCTTCTCTCTCTCTCTCTCTCTCTCTATGCGTGATCTTATTGTGATCATGAGCTTTGTAATAAAGTAGATCTACTCTGCTATTCAAGTGCTTAAATCAGTATCTGCTTTTCCCCATGTGTGTGAAGGTGACAGTGTGCACACCGTGTGGCACTTAGGCTAGAGAATACATAAATACTTATCATGAGTATAATTTGAGTTGGATGTCTTTATGAAATTGTGGTGTTTGTTGGAACCATCTAGTGCTCAAGGTGACAGTGTGGGGCTATCTAGATGGGGAATGCAAACTTTAAGGAGTGCTTTTGTAGCCCTACCATGGATTAGAGTTATCCAACCAGAGAGTAGTTCAGAGTAGTATCATGAAGAGAACATATTTATATGAGAGTGTCCACTAGTGAAAGTATGATCCCTAGGCCTTGTTTCTAAGCATTGATACACCGTTTACAACTAGTCCTGCTACATGTTTGCTTGCTTCCATCTTTATTTCAGATTGCCTTTAGTCTCTTCCTCCCCGTGAAGCTCTTTTCCGGCACAGTTGTCTTATAATCATCCATATTACTTCTATTTCACTATCTCTTCGCCGAACTAGTGCACCTATACACCTGAAAAGTGTATTGGGTGTGTTGGGGACACAAGAGACTTCTTGTATCTTGATTGCAGGGTTGCTTGAGAGGGATACCTTTTACCACTTCCTCCCTGAGTTCGATAAACCTTGGGTAATCCATTAAATGGAAACTTTCTGCTATTCTACAAACCTCTACACTTGGAGGCCCAACAACTGTCTACAAGAATAGAAGTGCGTAGAGGCAGAAACTATAGAGAGAGAAAGAGCTCTCCGGCAGGCAGATTTCTGCCAGGGAAATTCCTTTCCGGAGAGGAGAGATCGTCGCCATAAACACTGTCATCAAGATAGACTTCATCAGGATCATCATCATCATCCTCACCACCATCTCCACCAGCACCATCATCACCACTCCATCCCGCTGTAACAATTGGGTTGAATCTTGCATAGTTCTTAGGGGAAACTTTCCCGGTATTGATTACTTTTGTAGTTGATGCTTTTGAGTGGAACCATTAAATTATTTTTCATGTTCAGATTGTTACTTATCATTATATGATCTCTGATCTTTATCCATATGATGTCTCGTGAGTAGTTCGTTTAGTTCTTGAGGACATGGGAGAAGTCATGTTGTTAGTAGTGGAATTGTGTTGAAGTAACATTCAATGGTTTGATATTTAAGTTGTGGTGTTATTATTCTAGTGGTGTCATGTGAACATCGACTACATGATACTTCAACATTTATGGGCCTAGGGGGATGCATTGTGTATTTGGCTACTAATTGTGGGGTTGTCGGAGCGATAAAACCTTTGCACAAGGGAGTGTAGGATCTCAAAGTTTAATGTTGTGGTTAGGTTTTTATCTTAATTACTTTGTTGTAGTTGCGGATGCTTGCAAGGGGTATAATCACAAGTATGTATTAGTCCAAGTAAGGTTGGTACATTAGCATAGGTTCACCCACACAACACTTATCCGACCAAAGAAGATTAATCAACTATATGAAGCAAAAGCACTTGACAGTATTCTCATGTGTCCTCGAAAACGTTTGGTCCTCATAATTAATACAACCGGATTGTCCTTTGATAAAGAAAGGATTGGGCCACTTGCTGCAGTTATTATTATTGTCTTTATTTACTTGCACTTTATTTATTTGCTTTATCAAAAACCCCTAAAAATCCGTTTGCTAAGTATTTACAGAGAATTCCTAATCCAAACCACTAGTCAACACCTCCTGCTCCTCGTTGGGATCGACACTCCTATTTATCGAAAGTACTACGAAACACCCCCTATACTTGTGGGTCATCAAGACTATTTTATGGAGCCGTTGCCGGGGAGTGAAGCGCTATTGAAGTGTGGAACTAGTAAAGGAAATTTCTACTATGAGTATTGCTTTTTTTCTATTTGTTACTTTGTTTCCAATATGGATAATCCACTTGGTTTCCTATTTGGGAAAACTACTACCACTGCTAGGGTAGTAGATGAACCACCACCTGGTGAAATAGACTCTTTTAAGATACCTACAAAAAATTTTGATCGTGTTATGGATAACTATTATTTTGGGGATGGAACTGTCCATCCTGGTGATCATTTGCTTTTTATCCATGAATTATGCGGGTTGTTTAAGTGTGAAGGTATCACAATGGAACAAGTTAAGAAAAATTAATCTCTATATCATTGAAAGGTAGAGCTGAAGAATGGTATAAGCTGCTGAAGAATGGACAATCTATGGAATGGGAGGAAATTGTACCTCTCTTTTATTCTAAATTCTATCCTCCTAGTGAGATTCATAAAGACCGTAATCAAATATATAACTTTTGGCCTCGTGCTGGAGAGAGTACATCCCATGCTTGGGGAGATTGAAGTTACTAATGCTCAAATGTCCTATTCATGATTCCCTAATAATATTATTATTAATAAATTTTATGCAAGACTTTCTCTTCATGATAAGGATTTATTAGATGCTTCTTGTGCTGGATCATTAACACGTATGAAAGAAGAAGATAAATGGGATCTTCTAGACCGTATTCAAGAAAATACTGAAGCATGGGAGAATGACAAAGGAAGAAAGTCAAACAAAACTTAGTGCTTTCAACTAATAAGAAAAAACCTATTTTGAGCAAAGCAAGCCTAAGCTACACTTAGCCAAATTCATATAGATGTTAGTTACTACTATTCTACTAAGGTATCACTTGCCATTACAATTCCAAATGTATTGACCCACTGTGGCTGTAACTTATGATGTTGCAGGTTACTCTGATGGAGATTAGGGTTGTGAGTCTACAGTCAACATGCTTGCCTGTGGCACATGAAGATGAAGACTTATAGTTATTTACTTTATGTTATGAACTCTTGTATTAAGCCTTTGGCTATTGAGTTGTAAAAGACTATGTTATCTCTGGAATGACGATGTAATAATGACCTTTGTATCTGTGTACTTCATCTTAAACTGTGGATGCTAGCATTTGATTCAGGGACTAGCATTGCAAACACAGGGACCTTTACCTTATATAGGTGGGGTCTTACAGATGGTATCAGAGCACTGTGTTGCCTGTAGTATTATGACCCTAAGTTGGATTAGACTAAGGAAACCACTAAGGAAAAATGAAACCCTTTCCAAATTCCACACTTGTCTTTTTCTTCTTGTAAACCTATTCTAATCTTCTTTATCATCTCAATTTGTAGATGGACACCATCAACGAAGCTATCAAGAAGGGACCACTCATGACCATGACTTTAGAATGTGAGACGAAGTTTCCCAAAGCACTCAAAACCCTTATGGTTAGCTTGGGGATACATGGTGAGGCCGTGTACATAGGATTTCCAGTTATGGATGAAGGAGAAGAATATTGGTGGGTGCAACTCCACTTGTACAAAAACAAGGGGGACAACCACAAAGAGTCAGGATTCTACATGGGCACCAACTCAAAAATGTATACGACATTCTTTGACTCTGCAATAAATGCATCTTGGAATGCAATCAAAGAACTTGGTGAAAGACTCAAGTGTAGAATGCTCAACACCCAAAATGATCTTAAAGAGGAGAAGAAGTATACCCAAGACTTAGAGACCGCCATAAAACGTCTAAGGGGGGATATCATAGACTTAGCATATGAGTGAGAATTATTACGTACTCCGCTAGTTGGACCACCACACTTGTCGTTTTCTCGCAAAAATTTGTCTAAGTTATGTTTGAACCTTAGTACTTGTGGTAGATTTGTGTATGCCATGATTTGTATGTTTTTATTGTTGAAAGTGTGCTTTTGTGCTTTTGTTATATTGTGAATTTTCTCTACTTGTATTGTTTCTAATCTTTCTATATCTTATATAATAGATGCCTAGCATTGTTATCAGCACTGCCGAGGAATTCAAGGGAACTCATTTCGGTTCTCGTTTTGTGGAGCTCACTAGTGTGCTCAACCTCCCACTTCCTAGCATTAAGGCACTTCAGCTCACTAAGTTTGAGAGGAAGGATCTTTGGGGCTTTAGAGTCTCATAGCCAAGACGCCAGACGGAGCCACTCATGGAGGAGATCACCTTCAAGCTGATGCATGATGACAAGGATAAGGGACTAGATGTAGTCATGCATGAGTTACTTGGACGCCTCTGCAGATGACACTCCACCGAGCTTCGGGGCCTCTACTTTCACCCGTTCGGGAGACAAGACGAGCAGGGTGAGGCTATAGTGTATGATGACGCTGCTAGAGAGAAGATTGAGCATGTACGTCTCTACCTCCAAGACTTAGAGAGTCTCGTTAGACACCTCGACACAGATAAGACCAACGTCATGCTTAGCAATGGCGAGCTCCAGGTTTAGTTGAGGGAGAAGGACAAGATCATCGCGGAGCAAGACGAGATCGTCAAGGAGATGGAGGCCAGATTCGAGAGCCAGGACAAGAAGTTCAAGAATCTGGAGAAGAGAGTTCAGGACAAAAACAAGAAGATCAAGGACATGAGGGCCGAGATAGAGGCCAAGGACTTTGAGTTAGAGACTTAGAAGGGAGTGATAGAGAGGCTTTGCTCGTAGAAGAGAGCCCTTCGCGCGAAGATTGAGGCCTTAACCACCAGCGTGGAGGAGTACAAGTCAGCTATGGAGACAGCCGGACTTACTCTTGTGGACGTGGAGGTCGACATGGAGGAGTAGTTTGATTATTCAGATACCTATTTATCTACCATCCTTTGATTTATTGAGTCGCAATGATCATCCAACATGTGGATGGCTTGCTATTATGTTTACTTTTCCAAAACATGTTTTTTACGTTGTTTAAACTCTATGTTTATCTTGTGATTGTTTATTGTGTTTGTTGTTGTGTGATGTATTGTGCATGGCATATATGGGCTATATCTCATTACTTATCCTTATTGAAACCACAAATGCCTCCCCGTCGTGCCAACCCCAACCAATCAACAACAACAATAACGTCAATCCCGAGATGCAGCAGTTGATGACAGCTCAAACTCAACTGATGCATATGATGACCTAGTTCATGGCCAATCAAAATCAGAACCAGAACAACAACAACAACAACAACAACAACAACAATCCCAACAACCCACCGGCCTTTGACATGCTTACAAGGTTTTTGAGGTTGAGGCCAGCCAAGTTCTCGGGAACCACTGATCCAATGGTAGCCAATGACTAGCTACGCTCCATGAATAAGGACTTAGTCACTGTTGGCTGCGCCGACGAGGAAAAGTTCAGGTTCGCAGCACATCTGCTTGAAGGACCAGCAGCAACATGGTGGGACAACTTTCACATCACCACTCCCCTTGAGGATGTGACTTGGGCTATTTTTGAGGATGGATTCCGTATAGCTCATATCTCATCGGGAGTGATGAATTTGAAGAAGGAGTTCCACAATCTGAAACAACGTCACCACAGTGTGGCTAAATACATTGAGGAGTTCAACAATCTGGCGCGCTATTCACCGAATGAGGTTGATACTGATGCCAAGAGGAAGGAGAAGTTCCTTGAGAGATTGAATGATGAGATGAACGTGCATCTATCTGTTGCCTATGTCCCAACATATCAATCACTATGTGACAAGGCCACCATCTTAGAAGCAAGATGAAGTAGGTTGAGAACAGGAAGAGGAAGCATCACTTTGACAAGCACAACTCGGGATCGTCTCATAAACGCTCCCATGGTGACGATAGTGGAGGTTCTGGATCCCACAAGCATGGGAAGTACAACAGCCACCACAACAGTAACTGTCACCATGACAACAAGCACCACTGCAGCCATGACAATGATAGGTATAAGAACCACAAGAGTGGACACAAGAGCCACCACAGTGGGAATGTCAATGGAAGTCAGCCTGCTAAAAGGGATATCAGTCAAGTTGAGTGCTTCAAATGCAAGAAAACTAGGCATAATGCAAATGAATGCACATAAAAGAAGTTGAAGGAGCCAACAAGCCCAACCCTTTCCAGAAGGGACAAGTGAACCACATCAATGTGGAAGAAATTTATGAGGAGTCTGATGCTGTGGCTGGTAAGTTCAAGCTTAATTATTTTCCAGCACTTGTTCTTTTTTGATACCAACGCATCGCTTTCATTCATATCAAGAGCATTTGTTGATAAAAATGGACTTCCAACTGAAACAGTTGGGTGTCCTATTAAAGTAAACTCTCCCCGTGGAGAGATGATAGTGTTGGATGTCATGATCTAGTGATAGAATTTGGAAAGTATAAGTTTCCAGTTAGTCTGATAATCCTAGATTCCCAAGGATTGGATGTAATTTTGGGCACGGATTTGATGACTAAGTATGAGGGAATAATAGATTGTGCAAATCGTACTGTTACACTCACAACCCCGGATAAGAAATGAATTAGGTTCAATTCTAACTTTGAATCTAAAGGGAGTAAGCTAAATTCTCTTAAGGGGGTTAGCATAGACAGTGTACCACTTGTGAAGGAATATTCGGATGTGTTTCCGGAAGAATTACCAGGAATGCCACCAGATAGAGATGTGGAGTTTCTAATTGACTTGTTGCCAGGATCTGGACCAATAGCAAAGAGACCCTATGATACATTGGAAACATATCTATAATTTTTGATGCTCCATGCTTGTTTAGTATCTACTTTGCTTTACTTGTCTACACTTTGAGGTGCTTTTTACATGTTTTATGGTACTAACCTATTAACAAGTTGCAACAGTGCCAGATGCCTGTTTTCTGCTGTTTTTGGTTTCAGAAAAGTTAGTAAAGAAATATTCCAGGAATTGGACGGGACAAAGAACAAAGTCAATAACTTTTCGTGGGGAACAAGAAGTCCAGAGGAGAGCCGGAGGGGCTGGCCAGGGGGCCAGACCCACCCCAGGCACGGGGTCAGGTGGACCCATGCTTGGCTAGGGTTTGGTGACCCTGGTCGCCTCCCAGACTCGCCCCTTCGCCTATAAGAAGCCCCCGATACATAAACTCTTAGTACCCGATCAGAAATCCACGAAACCATCTGTAGCCGCCGCCACCATCGTCCTTAGATCGGGGGGATCTGAAGCTATTCCCGGCACCCTGCCGGAGGGGAGATCATCCCGGAGGCCTTCTCTCCGGTATGATTTGTGAGTAGTTCCACCTTGGACTATCGGTCCATGTAGTAGCTAGATGGTTGTAATCTCATCCTTTGTGCTTACATGTATAGATCTTGTGAGCTCCGTTCATCATCAAGATCTAATCTTTTTCTAATCATGCATGTTGTGTTTGTAGGGATCCGATGGATATTGAGATTATTATGTTAGTTTGATTAATGGTTCTATCTTTATGATTCTATCATGTCTATGTTGTTTGTGATCTTGCATGATCTCCGTTGCTAGCGGTTATCTTGGCCAAGTAGTTTCTAGTGACTCCAAGAGGGAGTATTTATGCTTGACAGTGGGTTCATGCCTCTAGTTTCCAAGGGAAGTGACAAAAATCTCTTCGGTTGTAGATGTGCTGTTGCTACTAGGGAGAAAACAACGGTCTCTTGTTCATGGGACATGTGGACTGTTTACCTAACACACTTTGCTTAAAGCAGTTGTCTATTGCTTGCAACTTAATACTGGAGGGGGTTCGGATGATAACCTAAAGGTGGAATTCTAGTCATAGATGCAGTTGGATTACGGTCTATGTATATTGTTGTATTTCCCAATCAAATTCATAGGATCTTTCTATCTAGTAATTGCATTGTTATTCCTTGCTCAGTTCCTGTCAATTTCCCTGCTGTAATTTGTTTACCCTTCATGCCATGTTGTTTATTTAAGGAGAGCACCTCTAGTGAACTATGGACCCCGGTCCAATCTTTACCATTGATACATCTTCCATTGTTACTTGTTTACTTGCTACAAACCATTACCTTCCACACCATACGTTTAATCCTTTGTTATAGCAAACCGGTGAGCTTGACAATCTCACTGATTCATTGGGGCAAAGTCTTGAGTTTGTGTTGTGCAGGTCTCCATGTTGCCAGCAACACCTGTGTGATGTTTCCTTCCTCCTACTGGTTCGATAACCTCGGTTTCTTATTGAGGGAAACTTGTTGATGTGCTGCTTCATACCTTTCTCTTGGGGTTTCCAACGAAGCGTTCCATGACAAGTATTGGGCTCCATCAAGCTAATTTCTGGCGCCATTGCCGGGGAGGCTAAGGATGTCTTCACTAGCGGAGTCCTTCACTTCCTTTCTCTTTACTTTGTTTCTTTTGTTTGGTTTTGTTTTCCTCTTTTCAAAAAACCCAAAAAAATATTCTAGTTTGGTTTGCTTTCTGTAGCACCCCGGGTAAAAACCACTAATAGAAAAATTGCTGTTGTTTTCGTATGTGCATCATCATGACATCATCATGCATTTATTCGCCTAAAACAATTTCCCAAAAACCTATTTTGTTTTCTAGAGATTCCCCTCTTTGTTCAAATCAAAACCCTAGATCCGTCCGGATCTTTTATTTGTCTAAAACCTTTTTGCAAATGTTTTGTTTTAAAAGAAAGAAAAATAATAAATACAAAATATTTTGTATCAGGGGAGGCAGCCGCCGGCCAGGCCCAAAAGGCCCAGCCAGCAGCCAGCTTACCACCCCTCAACCTAACCCTAATCCTCACCTCTCTCACCCCACCCCTCCACCCAGCCACCGCCACTCCCTAGCCACTCCGCGTAGGACCAACGCGGTCAACCACACCCCCACCAACTCCCTGGCCCCACCCCGCATCTGTCCTCTCACATGATCCCCTCTCTCACCCCTCTCGCTCGCTTCCTCCCTCCCGTAACTCCCTCTCTTGTGAGGCCCTCCCCTCTGCACCACCGCCGCCAGATCCTCGCCGTTCTGTGGGCTTCCCTGGTGTCGCCAACCACTCCGCCTCCATCCCCTTCCTCGATCCCCGCTGCCCTTCCTCACCACCTCTCCCTCCTGCCGCCAGGCTCGCCCTGCTTCCCTCCTCTGCAAGCCGCCCTCCCTGTTTTCCCGTCGAGCGTGCGTCGTCGCTGGGCCACGCGACCGCGTCGCAATCCTCCCTCTCCTCTCCGCCGGCGGACCTGCTCGTCCTTCTTCCCCCATCTCCGTCCCACGCCATCAGCGAGCGCCAGTCCTCTCCTCTCTGGCCAAGGCCGCCAGCGACCGTCGCCGCATCTCCTCTCCTCCGCCGTCCTCGTCCTACGCGGACCCGCGCGTCCTCGTCCTCCCTGTCGAGTGCCCTCTCCGCGGCCATGTCCCTGGAGTTCCACCGTCGTCCGCAGGGCTCTTGGCGGCCTTGTCCTCCGCTGCCCGGTGCCCCCAGCAGTCTGCTCCTCGCCGTCCCGCGCGGCGTCCCTGTCCTCCTTTCGGTAACAGACGTATGCCTCTGTTATGCCTCTGTCTGCTAGAGTTTGGAGATGATCTGGTGGTGGTGGACATGTGGTGATGCTAGAGTGGTGGCTATACTTTTGTACCACCACGAACGGCTACCGTCGCAAAACAGATAAACCATGTCCTCGACTGCAACCTGTGGGCAAGTTATTCGAAGACTCTGGGCACACAAAAATGACAAGTTCATCGATTGCAAGATTTACATGGAGCCGAATATTAGTGACACCGACCAGATCTCCCGAAAATCGTCTACATGGACTTCAAGATCTCCTTTCCGGATTCCTTGACCCAAGGTCGTCAACATTGAACCGAAGACCATGGAACTCCATGATCTCCTTCCCGGAAACCGAACCACTCGGGACGCCAAGTTCTTCTACACTGAGTCCAAGACCGAACCCGACCCCTCCAATCCCCAAGATCGTCGAACTATACGTGTGACCCCTATCCGAGACCCCTATATTTTAATATATGATAATTTCACTTGTTGCATATTAAATTGATCATGTCACATTCATATCATGTGGTTTGGGGGCATCATGCTGATTCACTTCATAACTAAATATGGAGTCCATATGCGGGCTTTTCTAGCCTGATATTGGTTTTATTTAAATTTGTGCATCGAACCGATACCATATTTTTCCATGTTGATACAACATTTAAATTGCGGGGTATCTAAACAACATGAACCTATTAATTAATTGTCGGGGCCTCGGTTCCGTTTAATATGACCTAATTGCATCGCACCTTTGCCATGTCATACATCATGCATGCATCGTGCCCGATCTTCTGTCGTAGTATTAAATAGTGCATCCGGTGTTTCTTCTAGTGTTTTGCTTCTTCGCGGATAAGTTCGTTGAGTTGATGTGAGCTTCGCCCCGATCTTCGGATGAACCTTCGACAATGTTTTCAGGCGAGCAATCTCCCCTTTTCTACCTATCTTACTTTTATAGTATTTATTCCCTCCTGTTGATCTATTGCTATTTGTGTTGCGATGCTCTAGTTTTCGTACCCGTGATATCCCTTGCAGCCTTATATTGCCTTGGACACATCCTATTACCTGTTGTTTGGTAGATAGTTGGACTTGCGCGTCGTAGTCGCTTGCTCAAGTGCTGTTGCGTGTCGTCCAGTACCACAGTTGTTGGAAGGATGCCGCATGTTTAATGTTGGAGATGATCATGGCTTTAATTACCGTTTAATAACTAAAATTGAAGTAGGTAGATAATGCAGAGGCACATGTGGGCAATATATGTTATTTGGTTTTTAACCGTCCGCTTGTGTCTCGTAGGACCCTGAGTACTTGATACCTGTTCTTTGAATATTCGCACTATCCGCATGTGGGACCATGAATCCCCCTAGCCAGAGCTTGAGTCATATTTATTTCTTGGGGCCACAAAGTAGTTTGGGGCAATATTACTATCCTGTAATTATGCCATGCTTTACTGCTTTATTTACGATTGTCCGTGGAGCGCCTGTACTGTTTAGGTAAGCGGAGTGTTTTCGCGGTATCGACAAGCCCAGTCACACTTTCTGGTTCCCAGTCGTTTACAGCCATTGACGCAAACATCTGGGTCCGTTTCGCAGCCGACCAACTTCGTCGCGGGTAGCTTGGTGGGGTGGCCCCCTGAAATTTATATGAATCTTGCAATTGCTCTGTCGTGATGCCTCGTTGGGTTTTCATTTGGTTTTTCTCGAGGTTGATCATGCGTGTGTTGCTATTTGTGCCCCCCTGCAGGGTAAAACTTTCTGAAAGCCGTGTCCGCGATTATGGACGACTTGGAGCACAATATCTCGATCATAGACAACTATAACTAAAGTAGTGCTATAAATTTGACTTTATAATGACTAGTAATCAGCTTCACTATAATGGAATGGCTAAATAAAAGTGCCAACAACTGTTGGTTTGGTTTGTCACCTGTTACCATTGTATCTGACTAGTAAGTATTGCAACTACAACGGAATGGCTAAATAAAAGTACCAACAACTGCTGGGTTTTGGGATGCCTCATGCTATATGTATCTCACTAGTAAGTACTACAACTACAACTAACTAAAACTGCCCACTGCTTATTATATCAGGATGACTCATGCTATCTATATCTAAATAGTAATTGCCACAACTATAACGGAATGAATAAAACTGCCAATTGTGTGAGTTCCTCGGTTGACTTCCTCGTTTGGTCTCGAGGGGGAAATACCAGGACGGGTATGCTTGGTGATAGTTTCAGGTTAGATCCGAATAGGTTTTCTTATCCCTATCTGATAGCCGCCAGTTGTACTGAGTCTCTATAGGTTGTTTAGTGCATGCTGTGCTGCCGCTTCAGTCTACCATACCGATGTAGGCGAGGACCGCCGAATTCTAGTCTCGCCGTGTACTGGCCTTAGTACTGACCGCTCTCTTTTTCCTTTGCCCTTTGTCGGCACCCCTTTTGTTTAAGAAGGCTTTGAGATCGACGTCGTTAGCAGGGTTACCCTTCCGGCTTGGCCTGGGCAGGGTTATGGACGCCATTGGTTATTCTTTAGGGCTCTTAGCTCAATTTGCATCTTGTCCGTACTCGGACGCTGTATCGTTTTAAAGGTGATTTGGATCTTTGTATTGTATATCTGTATTCTTGACTCTTTGAGTCATTCTTGTATATATCTGTTCTGTGGGTTCCATTGTGGACTATTGTGTAATGGTATTACTTTGTTTTCCACCCGCACGAAAGTTCCTGGTGGGCACCTTTGAATCGTTTCTATGCGGGTTTGGCGGGAATCGCTGAAACTTGCATAGGGCCGATTCCGAGGGTGTTACACTTTCTTTATTCAAAAACACAAAAAAATTAGTTCCTTCTCTAGCTGCTGCTGCTGCTGTTTTTGGCTTGCCTACTTTTGCCAAAATGAACTCTGCTGAGAACACCAAGTTGTGTGACTTCACTAGCACCAACAACAATGATTTCCTAAGCACAACTATTTCTCTACCTACTCCTGATGCTATCATTTATGAAATTAAGCCTGCTTTGTTGAATCTTGTGATGAGAGAGCAATTTTCTAGTGCTGGTTCTGATGATCCTGCTTCCCATCTTAATAGCTTTGTTGAACTTTGTGAGATGCAAAAGTATAAGGATGTAGATGGACATATTATTAAGCTCGGGCTTTTTCCTTTCTCCTTGAGGGGAAAAGCTAAAAAATGGTTGCTATCTCTGCCTAAAAATAGTATTGATTCTTGGACTAAGTGTAAAGATGCTTTTATTGGAAATTAATATCCTCCTGCTAAGATTATTGCTATGAGAAGTGATATTATGAAATTTAAACAGCTTGATAGTGAACATGTTGCTCCTGCTTGGGAAAGAATGAAATCTTTGGTTAAAAATTGCCCTATTCATGGACTCACTGCTTGGATGATTATCCAAACTTTTTATGCAGGTTTGAACTTCTCCTCAAGAAACCCGTTGGATTCTGCTGCTGGAGGTACTTTTATGGGACTCACCTTGGGTGCTGCAACAAGGCTCCTTGATAATATGATGGTTAACTACTCTAAATGGCATGTTGAGAGAGTTCCACATGGTAAGAAGGTAAATTATGTTGAGGAAACTTCATCTTCGAGTGAAAATATTGATGTTATTATGGTTATGCTTGTTAATGGGAAAGCTCCTCTAGATCCTAATAGTGTTCCCTTAGCCTCTTTGGTTGCTCAAGAAGAGCAAGTTGATGTGAGCTTCATTAGAAACAACAATTTCAACAATAATGCCTATAGGAATAATTTTGGTAGCAACAACAATTATAGGCCTTATCCTCCTAATAATGGAAACTCCTATGGAAGCTCTTACAATAATGCTAGAAGTGCCCCATCTGAACTTGAAGTCATGCTCAAGGACTTTATTAGTAAACAAATCACTTTCAGTAAGACTATAGAGGAAAAGCTTTTAACTGTTGAGAAAAATATATCCTCTTTGTCTGAAGCTCAAACTTCCTTGGTTAATAAAATGGCTGCTAAACCTAAAGCTATGGAAAACACCTTTGCTACTGCTCATGCCATACAAGTTACTATTGATAAAAATGTTAGGCTGTTAGCTCAACTTCATGC
Organism: Avena sativa; assembly: GCA_916181665.1. NCBI lineage: Eukaryota > Viridiplantae > Streptophyta > Magnoliopsida > Poales > Poaceae > Avena > Avena sativa. The sequence continues at coordinate 143,486,367 of OV702283.1, read as the reverse complement.
TAGGTGGGAAAGGGAAGCTGAAATTGATAGAAACAATAGTGTGTGCACTATCACCACTAAACCACAAGTAGCCCCTATTCCTCCTCCTACTATGCCTAAGCGTAGTGATTCTACTACTAGTGATGCTAAGTTTGATTTTGATATTTATGGTTGCAATATTTCTGAAGTGATTATGTTCCTACAAAAGCTTGCTAGAAGTCCTGATGCTAGTGATATGCATGTTTCCTTTACCAAACACATTACATATGCTCTTGTTAAGATTAAGGAAGAGAAGCTAAAACACAAAGCTTCTATTCCTAGGAAAGTATAAGATAGTTGGGAACCCATTATTAATATGCAAGTGAATGACTTTGATCTCAAAGCATCATGTGATCTTGGTTCTAGTGTCTTTATTATGCCTAGGAAGATTTATGAAATGCTTGATTTTCCACCATTAGAAGATTGTTATTTAAATGTCCCACTCAATGATAATGCTAAGAAGAAACTCATGGGGAGTATTAATGATGTTCTCATTATGGTTAACGATTCTTATGTCCCTGTTGACATCTTTGTTTTGGATGTTGAATACAATGCTTCTTGTCCTATTATTTTGGGAAGACCTCTTCTTAGAACAGTTGGTGCCATCATTGATATGAAAGAAGGCACCATCAAATATCAATTTCCATTCAAGAAAGGTATTGAAAACTTCCCTATGAGGAGAGAGAAGTTGCTTTTTGCTCCTCCTTTGAAAGCAAGATTTGATGTTAATGCTTCTTCATTTGAAAATACTTGATTCTTCTTGCTTCTTGTGCCTAACTTAAAGGCGTTAAAGATAAGTACTTGTTGGGAGATAACCCAAGAGTTTCCTTGAGTCTTGGAAGTTATTACTACTGTAATTACCTCTCCTTATCCTTTTTTTTGTTTGCTTTTTGTGCCAAGAATGACCTCTAATGAGAGGGAACTAAGATTTGGGGAGTTGCTATCCCGAAACAGATTTCTGTCCTTCACCAAAAAAATTCGTGAGGAGACTCTATAACTCGGATTGAGCTCAAAATTTACGAATAAATCCCCTAGTATGTTGGCTAAGTTTCGTTACTTCAACACTGTTTGATTTGAGCAACATAAGATGTTTGAAAAAATTCGTTTCTACCTATTGGTCTGTTTTGATAGATTTCTGCCATTATTTGCATTTGCTTCTTATTGATTCCTTTTTGAGCTCTCTTCAGGTAAATTCTGTTTCTTTGAAGGAGTTAATACAGTAGCTTGTGTTTTTAGTGAAAAGCCTTGCTGTTCCAAAGCTTTTCCAGTGGTCTAATACCTTTTGAATAAGCTAATGTTGCTAATGAAGATTGTGTAAAGTTTTGTATGAAGGAAAAATCTCAGGTGTAGAGAGAGAATGTTGCAATGAGATGAAGGATGGACAAAAGCTCAAGCTTGGGGCTGCCACCATGGTGTCACCCAAGAAATATCCAAGAGGTACAAGCGTCAAAGCTTGGGGATGCCCAAGGCATCCCCTTCTTCATCAATAAAAAGCTCAGGTCTGTCTAGACACTTCACTTTTATTGTTTTATGCACAGTTGTGTTGTTCTTGGAGCGTCTTAGTTTGTTTAGTTTGCTTTAGTAGTTTGGACCCCGCTCTCACTGTGTTGTTTTACAAATAAGTTTGCTTGGTGTTTGGAAAAGGAGTAGTAAGTTCTTGCTTGAAGTGCAAGAGGAGCTTGCATTGACTGTGACTAAGACTTTAGCATGACATTCTAGGTGTTGTTTTTTGCATTATGCTTAGTGATTATTGCTGTAGCATGTCTTGTTCTAAACAATTGGGATTGCTTAGTGTGCCTTGAAGAAATTATGCGTTGTTTTAGCATGCAAAAGCATAGTATTGTAGTATTCTCCTTTAATGTTTTGCTTGGGTTGACTTGGCACATGCTTACACCATGTTATGACTATGACAAGTCACCATTAGCCTCTATGATCATTTAGTCCTTGACTTGTAGTACCACTATTTGCTTTGATTAGTTTGCTTTGTTGCATTGCATAATTATGGCCATTATTGCTCTCTTAGTTGGTTGCTCCTAGTCTTTTGCTAGCCTCCACTTGTATGAGTAAGTTCTACTCATGCTTCCAATTCCCAAGAAACCAAGTTATTCCAAAGTGTCCACTATAAACTCCTATGCATGGTGTGTTACACCATTCCAAGTATATTCTTGTTATAAACTATCTTCCAATTAAAAACTATTTTGTTATGTGAAAACTTAGTGATTAAAGCCCTCACGAACTTGATGGCACATTTTATTCTTTGCGCCTAATAAACTTGAACCATTGAGGCAACTTTGTTGTATATGCTTGCACTTATAAGTTGGGATTAGCAGAACCGTGCTGTCACGGGGAACATTTTCAACATTGCACTTGTACTTTTTGTACTCCGTTGATATCATGCTATTTTGTCTATGGATGTTACCGGTGTGAAATGAAGTGGGAACTTGTAAGTCCATGGAGTTTGTATTCTATGTTAGAGAAACACCTGGGCCTCTAGCCTAAGCCATGCCTAATCATGGTGGAAACTTGCAGCATCACCATAGTGACATCTATGAAGCATTCTTCTTATAAAAAAAGAGAGACACATTGAGAAAAGAGGAAAGAGAGAAAAAAGCACCATATTCCCATGGTACATAAGAAGAATTGCTGAGATGCTCATTGTCTGCTTGCATTGTCATTTTGGTTATGGGAAAGCTCCTGTACCATGTGCAAGGGGTACCCTGTTGGCGGTTCTCAATGATATGCAAATACTTACAGTGACAAGAACTTGCCTGGGCCCTAATTTGAGTATCCATGAGGTGTAGCCCTCATAGTAAAGGGACTTGAGATTTTCAACTTATACTTTGTCAAGCATATACTCCAGCTTTGCCACTTTAACCTTAACCACTTCAAGATGCTTATGATAGGGGCAATGAGGGCTGAAAGCTAATAAGTACCATAATTTTTGGAAGCTCTTTTTGAAACTTGTAATCCCTACTTCCTTTACAAAAAGGCCTTTCTTCCACCATTATTTGAGTCTCCACCTTCTACCGTTAGGCACCATTAAGAGAGCATAGTTGTCATTCTGTGTGCAATGTTCCAAAGCTTATTAATTGATGCATATTGTGTTATTACTTGTTCATGTGCTACTTGTTTCTAGTCACCCTTGTGAACTTTGCAGGTGCCCTATGCATCTATTTGCTACTCTATGAGGGACAAGCTGATTGCCACTATGCTATGTTTTCTGCATGTGAAACAAACGTTTTTCAATGCATATTATTCATGATCTTTGTTTGTAGCTTGCCATGTTGCATGCATAGTTACTATGTCCTATTGTTAGAACTCCATCTTTTATGAACATGTTTAGAGTTCTTTGATCCCAGATTTCAATGCTTGCAAATGGTTGGATATTTATTGTGAGGGTGCATGTCACCTCAAAAATTATTCTTTTATCAGTTACCTACTCGAGGACGAGCATGAGTTAAGCTTGGGGATGCTGATACGTTGGAAACGTATCTATAATTTTTGATGCTCCATGCTTGTTTAGTATCTATTTTTCTTTACTTGTCTACACTTTCAGGTGCTTTTTACATGTTTTCTGGTACTAACCTATTAACAAGTTGCATCAGTGCCAGATGTCTGTTTTCTGCTGTTTTTGGTTTCAGAAAAGTTAGTAAAAAAATATTCTCGGAATTGGATGGGACGAAGGAAAAGTCAATAACTTTCCGTGGGGAACAAGAAGTCCAGAGGAGAGACGTAGGGGCTGGCCAGGGGGGCAGACCCACCCCAGGCGCGGGGTCAGGTGGACCCGCGCCTGGCTAGGGTATGGTGACCCTGGTTGCCTCCCGGACTCGCCCCTTCGCCTATAAGAATCCCCTGATACAGAAACTCTCAGTACCCGATCAGAAATCCACGAAACCATGTATAGACACCGCCACCATCGTCCCTAGATCGGGGGAGTCTGAAGCTCTTCCCGTCACCCTGCCGGAGGGGAGATCATCCTGGAGGCCTTCTCTCCGGTATGATTTGTGAGTAGTTCCACCTTGGACTATGGATCCATGTAGTATCTAGATGGTTGTAATCTCCTCCTTTGTGCTTTCATGTATAGATCTTGTGAGCTCTGTTCATGATCGAGATCTAATCTATTTGTAATCATGCATATTGTGTTTGTGGGGATCCGATGGATATTAAGATTATTATGTTAGTTTGATTAATGGTTCTGTCTTTACGATTCTATCATGTCTGTGTTGTTTGTGATCTTGCATGCTCTCCGTTGCTAGTGGTTATCTTGGCCAAGTAGTTGCTAGTGACTCCAAGAGGGAGTATTTATGCTCGATAGTGGGTTCATGCCTCTAGTTTCCAAGGGAAGTGAAAGAAATCTCTTCGGTTGTAGATGTGTTGTTGCTACTAGGGAGAAAACAACGGTCTCTTGTTCATGGAACATGTGGACTGTTTACCTTACACAATTTTCTTAAAGCAGTTGTCTGTTGCTTGCAACTTAATACTGGAGGGGGTTCGGATGATAACCTGAAGGTGGACTTCTACTCATAGATGCAGTTGGATTACGGTCTATGTATATTGTTGTATTGCCAAATCAACTTCATAGGATCTTTCTAGCTAGTAATTGCATTGTTATGCCTTGCTCAGTTCCTGTCAATTGCCCCGCTGTAATTTGTTTACCCTTCATGCCATGTTGTTTATCTAAGGAGAGAACCTTAGTGAACTATGGACCCCGGTCCAATCTTTACCATTGATACATCTTCCATTGTTACTTGTTTACTTGCTGCAAACAATTACCTTCCACACCATATGTTTAATCTTTTGTTACAACAAACCGGTGAGCTTGACAACCTCACTGATTCGTTGGGGCAAAGTCTTGAGTTTGTGTTGTGCAGGTCTCCACGTTGCCAGCAACACCCGTGTGACGTTTCCTTCCTCCTACTGGTTCGATAACCTCGGTTTCTTACTAAGGGAAACTTGGTGCTATGCTGCTTCATACCTTGCTCTTGGGGTTTCCAACGAAGCATTCCACAACAAGTATTGGGCACCATCACCCTACAAGATGTCAGTTGATGAGTTGAAAGAACTCAAGAAACAACTTGGAGAACAGTTGCAGAAGGGATTTATTCAACCAAGTTCTTCATCTTGGGTTGCACCAGTTCTGTTTGTTGAAAAGAAGGATAGAAGTCAAAGGTTATGCATAGATTACCGTTCACTCAATGAAGTGACTATAAAGAACAAGTACCCTTTGTCTAGAATCAATGATCTATTTGATCAGCTAGAAGGAGCCCGTGTGTTCTCAAAGATTGATCTCCGATCAGGTTACTTTCAGCTAAAGATTAGAGACCAAGACATACCTAAGACTGCTTTTACCACTAGGTATGGATTGTATGAGTATACCGTGATGCCATTTGGATTGACAAATGCACCGTCTTATTTCATGAACATGATGAACAAAGTGTTCATGGAGTTTCTTGATAAGTTTGTTGTCGTATTCATCAATGACATTTTGATCTATTCCAAGAACAAAGAAGAGCATGAAGAACATTTGCGTTTGATACTTGAGAAGCTCAGGGAGCACAAGAGGTATGCCAAGTTCAGTAAGTGTGAGTTCTGGTTGAATGAAGTTGGATTTCTCAAACATATTGTGTCGGGAGATGGTATAGCTGTCGATCCCGCAAAGGTGTTAGCTGTAGCTGAGTGGGAATCTCCAAAGTCAGTGAAAGAAGTTCGCGGTTTCCTAGGCTTGGCAGGATACTATAGAAGATTCAATGAGAATTTCTCAAAGGTAGCCAAGCCAATGACAAAATTACTTAAGAAAGATAAGAAGTTTTACTAGACCGAAGGTTGTGAAGTCAGTTTCCAGGAATTGAAGAAGAGACTAGTGACAACACCGGTCTTATGTCTGCCAGACTTGGAGAAGGATTTGCAAGTTTATTATGATGCATCTCACCAAGGACTAGGTGGAGTTTTGATGCAAGAAGGGAAAGTTGTGTCTTATGCCTCGAGACAACTCAAAACTCATGAAGTGAATTATCCTACTCATGACTTAGAGTTAGCCTCTGTTCTCCATGCACTCAAAACATGGAGACATTATCGTTTGGGAAAACGTTGTGAAGTGTTCACGGATCACACACTACAAGAATACCCTCCTACAGCAGCGCATTCATGCATATCTAAATACTGATATAGGCGTTGCTAGCGACTTTACCAACGGATAAAAATGCGTTGCGTTTTTGGGCGCTGCAAGGGAACAATGCAACGCATTGGCGTACGTTGGTAACCAATGGGATAAACGTTGCAATGTGGCTACAGATTCCAAGCAACAAATTTATGTGTTGCTAGAGCCATGATTAAAAATTCTAATTCAAAAAACTATTTCATGGACTAAATGGTTTGGCCATTCTGGAATTGTTAAGTATTTTTTCCAGTATGAAAACATAGTTCATATGACATACCACAACACACACATATCTTACAATATGAATGCATCACACGGCAAATAATTCAATATATATTATATATCAGTGCATCACCATTTCATATACAAACATTATTTGAAGAGTATACAATTTACAATCTTGCATCAAAATGTGATACTCTACCTAGTATTATACATAACCTTTTTGGAACACCATTCCATAAACAAAAATAATTTGAAAAGAAGACAATTTACAATCTTGCATCAAAATATGATATTCCACCTAGTATTATATATATTCCGTCAAATATTATTCCTAACATCATGAGAGCTGGTATCCGAATATCCCAAGTTTTGCTGATGTAGGTGACCTGCAAATATAACAATTTCATTTTCAACATTAATGTGGAAAAAGACAGTGTGAAGAGTATATTTAATTTTACAAGACTTGCTTAAAACTTTGTAGGAATACTCACCTTGGTTGCATGCCAAAATTAAGTCAACACGCAAGACAATTGCATTGGAAATAATTCATTCAACCCACAAGTCATAACAAATAGTAATCTTGATCATAAATAACCACAACAGGATCTGAAAAAAATCCATAAAATAGAATATAAAATCCTTTAATTAGCTAGATCGCTAGTCTAACAACAAATCAAATAGCTAAATTATCTCATCAGACACACGAGTCATAGTGGTGACCACTAATATGAAAAAATAAAAACATGGATAATAAATAACCAGGACCGAATGTGAATGAATCCATTTAAACATAAGATAAAAATGAGTTAATATCTGTCGATAGTACTGCTGCTGGTTGTTGCTGCTAATGTGTGCATCGCCACCAGCGCTGCTGGTTCTGTTTACATCTCTATCTCACATATATTGTATGACATAACCGAAGTAGTCTGAGTCCAATACCATTACAGAAATCATGGTGCACTGATCCACTTCAGTTTGTAACAAGAGGAACATAGTCATACAATATGATTGGGCACAGCCATCGCTGCAATTCTAGTATTGTTGTACACGTACAGTTGTTTGGAAAACCTGCCATCTAATAGGCTCCTCCCCTTCCTCGTAGCACACGGAATATGAAACAAACTTGGCGCAAAATTTCTATCTACTCATTGCAGGACTTGCAAGGGCAGCATCCAAGGAAGCAGTCATCCACGAGCACCACACCTCCCATGCCACTGACAAGCGTGTGCACGGTACTTGCTCCTATACTGCTCATTTCTAAACTTGTAAATATGTGTGTACTGATTTTTAGCTAGCCCAAAAAGTAAAAACAATAGAATGATCATAAAAAAGAAGTAGATAGCTTAGTACTGGATTGAGATTATTACATACCAGAAATTCACAACAAAAATATATAAATGTGAGATTGATTTTTCCCAAAGTCATTGCAGAACGTATTTTGGTATGTATGGAGCTAATGTAGCATCCCAGTAAAATATGATATATTCCCAAAGTCCCATATGTCAACACTAGAACCCTGCAGTTTAAGGAAGAAAGAATTGATTAGAAGAAAATTTATAGCGAATGGATACCAAGTCTCACTCATTAATGTACAAATCCTGTAATATAAGAAAACTCTCGTTTGCAGGATACACGGGAATAGCAGATTTTGTGTGAAAAGAGTTCTTATGGTATTGGTGGTCTCTAATCCGTGAAATAATACTGAAAGTGAAAACACACGTGAGCAACTGTGTATTCGGAATCACCAATCCAACCAAGAAAAAATGACCGCAGACCATGAGAGCTGTATGGCAGAGATCAGCAAAGATGCACAAATTATACTATAAAAATAGCAAACCCTAATCAAGCCAAGGGAAAAAGGTGAGAGTAACCTGACAAGGGGAAAGGGACAAATTGCACATCTGGATCCCAAACTTCTGCTGTAACTCATCGCTATGGAGTTGTCAGTGTGACGTGCGTGGCCGGCGGCCACTGGTCACCAGCGAGGGACTCAATGCTTGCCAATGGCTGAGAGTCTCCATGGGGAAAGGAGGGAGGCGGCTAGGTCTTGGGAGGCGAGGAGTGGGACTGCGATCTGGATGTGCGGTTGTGGCTAGTGGTGTTAATCTAAGGAGTCGTACCTAGTGGGCTGGGCTCACAATTTTGTTTTGTATATAGCTGCAAACCATCTAATTGAACAGATATAGCCTGCAACACATATACGTGTATCTAGTTAAAATTTTGCAACGAATATTTATGGCGTTGCCAAATATGTATTGTTGTAGGGTGGGTTTTCTAGTAGTGACAAGAGTTTGAAATATATCTTCACTTAGAAGGAAATCAATATGAGACAAAGAAGGTGGCTAGAGCTCATCAAGGACTATGACTTGAGTTTGCAATACCATCCCGGTAAAGCAAATGTTGTAGCGAATGCTTTAAGCCGTAAGGTGTATGTGAATGGCCTTACTAAGGGAGAATTCCCAGATGATCTATATGCTCAATTCAAAGAACTCATATTGGAGATAGTACCTGAAGGTTATCTCATGTCATTGGATGTTCAACCCACCTTGTTGGACAAGATCAAAGAAGCCCAAAAGTTCGACAAGGAAATTGAGGAGATTAAAGGTAAAATTAGCAAGGGAAAGGCTAAAGGATTCAATGAAGACGAACAGGGTACTTTATGGTATGGAAAACGTATATGCATTCCGCAAGATCCGGAGCTTCGGAAACTGATTATTCAGGAAGAACACAACTCACCATATTCCATTCATCCAGGTAACACCAAAATGTACATGGATGTGAAGGAAAGATTTTGGTGGAATAATCTCAAGAAGGACATCGCAGAACATATTGCTTTGTGTGATGTGTGTAGCCGAGTGAAGGCGGAACATGAGAAATCGGCAGGGTTATTACAACCACTACCTATTCCTGATTGGAAGTGGGATAAGATTGGTATGGATTTTATCACCGGACTGCCAAGGAATAGATCCGGATATGATTCTATTTGGGTTGTTGTGGATCGCCTAACTAAAGTGGCTCATTTCATACCCGTGAAGACTACTTATACAAGTGCTAAGTTAGCCAATATCTATATGAACAGGATTGTATGTATGCATGGAGTACCTAAGAGTATTGTGTCTGATAGAGGAACTCAATTCACTTCGCATTTTTGGCGACAACTGCATGAATCATTGGTAACAAGATTAGAGTTCAGCACAGCTTTTCACCCTCAGACTGATGGACAGACATAAAGGACCAATCAGATTTTGGAGGATATGTTGAGAGCATGTGCCCTAGACTATGGTGCTAGTTGGGATGAAAGTCTGCCTTACGCAGAGTTCTCTTACAATAATAGCTATCAAGCCAGCATTGAGATGGCACCGTTTGAATTTATCTATGGAAGGAAGTGTACTACGCCATTTCTATGGAGTGGTGTTGGAGAAAGAAATTTGTTCGGACCAGAACTGATTAAGGAAGCTGAATAGAAAGTTAAATTGGTAAAGGACATATTGAAGATAACATAGTCCCGACAAAAGAGCTATGCAGATCCAAAGTGTAGAGAGGTCACCTATGAGGTAGGTTATAGAGAATATCTTAGAGTCTCACCACTTCGTGGTGTGAAGAGATTTGGAGTCAAAGGAAAATTGGCACCAAGGTATGTTGGACCATTCAAGATTTTGAGCCGCAAGGGAGAAGTGGCTTATGAGATTGAATTGCCTGAATCACTGTTAGCAGTTCACAATGTGTTTCACGCGAGTTGGTTAAATAAATGCCATACGGAGATGGAAGAAACTTCTTTGAAGGATACTATACCTTTGGAAGAGGTTCAGTTGGAGAGTGATCTCACCTGTGATGAGAAACCTAACAAGATTCTTGAGACTGCAGAAAGAGTTACTTGTACCAAGACTATCAAATTCTGCAAAGTTCAGTGGAACCATCATTCCGAAGAAGAAGCAACTTGGGAAAGAGAAGATGACCTTCGGAAAGATCACCCTCACCTATTTGCTAGCCAATCCGAATCTCGAGGGCGAGATTCATCTTAAGGGGGTTAGATTTGTAACATCCCAAAAATAATGATTGTAAAAGAATGCATTGCATTCATATTTTCATAGCATTTATGGTTGGCACAAAAAATTTCAAAGATTGAAATCAAACAAAACCATTTATGTGCCCACTTTAATATTCATATGAGGCATGGTTTTGCCCTTATTTTCAAAGGACCAAGGATGTTTGTGTAAATAGTAGTGTTTGACAAACATTTGAGTGCAAGGATCACACTACAAAAATCTAGAAAAGATTTGAATTCAAAAAAGTTTGAAAAGGGTTTGAAAATCATTCCTGAAAAATCAAACAGAAAAAGAAAAGCTAAAAGAAAAAATAAAAACTGGCGCTGCACTTTGAGCCCAGCACCAGATCCAGCCCATCTAGCCCACCCGAGTCATTTCCCCCTCTGCCTCTCTCTCACGCGCGCAACCCCTACCCCGCTGGCACTGGCACTTGGCCCAAGCCAGCTCAGCATTGTCTCCCCCAAACCCCGTGTGCAGACGCCGTCGCCGCCCGTTTCCCCCCATCAACGCCGCGGTTGATTCGGGCTTAATTGCCATTGATTCTCTGCGTAATTCCCTCGCCCCCGCTGGGTACTTAGTCCCCACACCATCGCGGCCATTTCCCCCCAACCACCATCACCAGAGCGCCCCCAGGCTGACCGTATTTGCGTTTGCGTCGCCGCTTCCCGAGCGTCTCCGACGAGCTATTCCGGTGAGTGTCGTGCTCGAGCCCGTCTCTCATTCATACGGTGATGATCCCTTGTTCCTTGCGCTTCTTCTCATACCTTTTGTTCATCTGCTTGTGACCCAGGACGTCGGCTTCGTCAAGCACCGTGAGCACCCGACGGCGCCCTCGTCTCCGGCGAGCAATCTCGATAAGATACGACCGCCCCTTGGCCCCTGGTTCAACCTCACGTGTTCGCCTGGTCCTTGTGCACACGCTGATGCCTTTGGCTTGCTCTAGGGTGAACCAGAACGTCGCCTCCGTTGCCGTCTGCACGAGCCCGACGCTGCCCGCAACTCCGACGAGCTCCAGCCACCGCAGCAGCTCACCCCCGTCCGAACCAAGGCCATGTTGAGCTTCCTTGCGATCTTGCGACGCTAGTAAGCATCACCACAGCCCCTAGCCCCATCTGGAATCATCGAAGCATCGCCGCCAGTAGCGCCGCCGCCGCAGTAGCCACGCACGCCGCCCGTCTTTGATCGCGTGCGTTATAGCCGTTAGATCTAGATCTGACGCTGCGGATAGATTCACTTAACGAAACTTTATCGCCAGGTCTGGGCCACAGGATCCGACTTAAATCCTACGGCCCTTATTGATCGATCCGCGTGAAGCGGTACGGGCCAATCAGAAGCGCCCACGTGTCTGGAAATTCGATTTAAAATCTGTTTTTGAATCTATTAGAATTGCAAACTTGTAAAATTCATATCTTTTGTTATGTCTATCCAAAAAATGCAAATGATATATCATTGGATTCATAAAAATGATCCCTACATTACTGTGGGATTAAATTTTAGTTTTGCTTCTGGAAAAATAGGATTATTTGAAGAACACTTTATAGACTTATTTTGACTTTATAAAATGATTATTAAATTGTTTTGAGGCAAATTTAAGTTTGTTTAGACTTTGAATAGATGGATTTGTGTCAGTACTGTTTGGATAGACTTGTTAGTATAGAAAAATCATTTCATTGCATTTGCATGCATTCATATATATATTTTTGATTGAATATTTGCTTGTGAATTTGGTGCTATCATTTTATGTGTAGATTTTGGTGCTAGTGGTGGTTGTGAGTGTGAGGATTTTTGCTACTCCCCCAACTACTACCAAGGCAAGTGGTGATTCATGTATTTTGTCCTATTATTTTAACTATGCACTATTTATATTTTGAATAGGGCTTGCATAGAAATTTTGCTAAGTATATTTATGCTATGCCTTGGGAAATCCTAGTAGTTGTAGTCTTGGTAGAATTTCCTCTAAGTTATGAAGCTTGTTATGTTATCATGCTGAGCCTAGCTAGTAGAAAACAAGGGTGGATTATTCATGCTATGAAATATTTCTAAGTCTTTGACTTGTGTTTTTGCTTAATAAAACAACTAAGTGAATGAATCACCTGGGTGGAATGGTATGATGGTTTGTGTTGAGTGGTTACACAAGGCACATGTATATGGTTACCTTGTGCATCACACTTGTGGAAAGCCACCCAGGAACAATGGGATTTGAGATACTTAGTGTTTATAAGCTTCTAGTGCAACCACATGGCATATGGGCTCTGCCTTGATCATATAGGTTGCAATAACTTAGCCAGATGGACAGTTGGTGGTAGGGTGATAGGATAGAATGCGTCCATGGTGGTCTAAGGGAAGGCTTCTGAAAGGTCTCCTCTCGATGCATGTCGAGTCTTGTGGGGAAAGTGCACCACCTCTCGAGAGGGTAAAACCTAAATACTTAGCTGTGTCCTCGACAACGGACAATTTGAGCATCAAAGACATTGAAGCTATCAAGGATCTCCTCATCCCAATTTCTAAGTTAAAAACTTGTGGTTGGACAAGGGTAAATGTTCACCAATGTCTATTGGTGATTCCTTGGGAGTTTTTGTCAAACAAAACTTAGTGCTTTCAACTAATAAGAAAAAACCTATTTGAGAAAAGAAAGCTTAAGCTACACTTAGCCAAATTCATATAGATGTTAGTTACTACTATTATACTAAGGTATCACTTGCCAATACAATTCCAAATGTATTGACCCACTGTGGCTGTAACTTATGACGTTGCAGGTTACTCTGATGGAGATTAGGGTTGTGAGTCTACACTCAACATGCTTGCTTGTGGCACATGAAGATGAAGACTTATAGTTATTTACTTTATGTTATGAACTCTTGTATTAAGCCTTTGGCTATTGAGTTGTAAAATACTATGTTATCTCTAGAATGACGATGTAATAATGACCTTTGTATCTGTGTACTTCATCTTAAACTGTGGATGCTAGCATTTGATCCAGGGACTAGCATTGCAATCAAAGGGACCTTTACCTTATAAATGTGGGGTCTTACAAGTATTGGAAGTTATTAGCTCTGTAATAACTGCTCCTTATCCTTTTTGTTTGGTTTTTGCAAGATTAGACTCTTTTGAGAAGTAGGTGAGTTGTGGGGAAGTTGCTGTCCCAAAACATATTTTTGTGCTTCACTGTAAAAAAATCATGAAAAATCTTAGTACATCGGATTGAGCTGTCATTTTCTATGCATGTGCCCCAAGTTATTATCCAACTTTCGTTAGTTTTGCACTTTTCGATTTGAGCAACAGAAGATTTTCTATAAAAAAATCAGTTTTTACCTGTTGGTCTGTTTTGACAGATTTCTGCTATTATTTGCATTTGCCTCTTAAATCGATTTACTTTTAAATTCTTTTGGTGGTTTTGAAAGGAGTTGATACAGTAGATTATGTTTTGATGGACTTCATTTGAAATTGAACCCAAAGGTTTATTGTCTTTGCATACACTAATGTTTCTAATAAAGATTATGTGAAATTTGTATGAAAGGAACTTTCAAGTGTTGGAGAGAAGGCATCTGCAGAGCCCGTTTTTGAATAGGTAATGGTTCTGGTAAGAAAAGATTTGCGAAAAACTTTTCAATTCATATTTTTGCAGTTTTTATTCCATATGGGAGATAACGAGTCGAAAGAGGGAAGGAAACAGAGCCCGGGTGGCCCACACCACCCCGTGGCGCGGGCCGAACTGGCCGCGCCACCAGGGGGTGTGACCACCCCGGAGCCCGTCTCTGTCCTGTTTTCGCCCAATACCTTCCTTATGTCGTAAAACTTTGTAATATATAATCCCCTGGATCCCCTGAGGTCCGTATATCGTGTTCTCGTCATGTTTCTTTTTCGATCTGTTTCTGTCAGGCAGATTATCAGTTTTGGAGCCACAATGTCTTCCTCTGGATCACCCAAGGAGGATTCCTCCGCGGACATCATCAACCCGTACATGTATGAGTTGAAGATTCACCCCAATGAGTTGTTACTCAAGGACGGGAAGGTACATATAAAGGAGGTTCAGGGCCCTAAAGAAGAAGGCAATCTAGAAGATAGGATGGGAGCGTTGGAGCAAAAGTTTTTAGGTATAAGAAGATGGCAGAACACGAAGTGGACGTCATCCATAAGATAAGTTCAGAACTCGTCGCCGAGCACAAGAAGGAGACTGCCAAGCTTCGGGATGGAATCCTCTCTCTCCATCATACCACCAACCAATTACAAGCACAACTCTACGACATGCAAAATCAAAACTGTGAGTATGAGGCTAGGTTTAAACGCATAAGTTCTGCTGCTAGTTTCAGGATATTGGAAACCAAGACGTCCTTTGTTGATGGGGAGCCTTTACCTTGGAAGTCTGATGATGACAAGGAAACACCACCACCACCGAAGGAGTAATTCATCATCAGGTTTTGGCATCCCCTTGGTTTGTTCCAAGCTTGGGGGAGTGCCGCAGTATCACATCATTATCTTTCATCTTTTTACCTTTTTTATAGAGTCATATCATGAATAGAGAAGTTATCGTATAGGATGGTTTGCATTGTGGAAGTATCTCTCATCTAGTTGGTTATCTATGTATCCCTTGGTGTGAGTGCCGTTATGTTTTATTAATGAGAAGTTTCATCATTTACTTTTTACACATCTTATCTTAGTTTGCAATCTCTGTTTTATGATTGATCTTGTTGATTAGTATTGGTATCACTTGCGGAGCATCAAGTAAATTTAAATTGATTTTGGCAAACCTAGCTCTGGTCAGTAGAAACTCTTTTTGAGGTTTGAAAGGAAAAGAGAAAAGCACTTACATGTATTTTATTTAATTCTCTTTCTTTCTTGATTGGCTCATAAGCTTAGTATTCTTTAGTTAAGATCTTTTGTGTTTTCAAGGAATATTGCATGATTGTTTCTATCACTTGTATGTTTGCTTGTTTCCTTCAACTTTTATGCTTGCTACCCAGCCTTGCTAGCCAAAAACCTGTACTGAGAGGGAACACTTCTCGTGCATCCAATCCTTGAACTTAAACCTATGCCATTTGTGTCCACCATTTCCACCTATTAGCATCATTGCTATTCCAAGTAAATTCTCAAGTTTCATCTATCTTTCAAATTAGAAATTATTTTGTTATGTGAAAACTAGTTAGTAAAGCTCTCACAAACTTGATGGCACACCTTATTTTCCCGCCCTTAATAAAATTGAACCATTGTGTCATCTATGTTGTATATGCTTGCCCTTATAAGTTGGGAATTAGCAAAACCATGCTGTCATGGGGAATGCTTTCAGCACCTGTAAATATCTACCCAGTTGATATCATGATCTTTTATTTGTGGATGTCGATGGTGTGAAATAAAAGGGGAGCTAGTAAGTCCATGGAGTTATGTATATGTGTTAGAGAAACGCCTGGGCGGCTAGCCTAAGCCATGCCTAATCATGGTGGAAACTTGCAACATAACCATAGTGAGCAATCTATGAAGCATCCTTAGAAAAAATATATAAAAAAGAGAGAGAAGAGAAAAAATATATGCACCATTCTCATGGTAAATAAAGGATCGCTGAGATGCTCACTGTCTGTTGCCTTGTTATTTTGATATGGGATAGCTCCTGTGTCATGGGGCAAGGGGTACCTCGTTGGCGGTTCTCTATGATACACATATACTTACAATGACAAGAACTTGCTTGTAACTAGAGTTGAGTTGTATGGAGATACCGATGATCGAATCTCAGACATGTAACATATCGCGAGACAAAGGGATTAAGTTACTAGCGTAAAAGGTTCTCACGATCACAAGAAAGTCATCATTGAATGTATGGGAGTCAGTATGGATCTCCAGGTCCCGCTTCTGATTATTGATCTGAGAGGGGTCTTGATCATGTCCGCATTATTTGTGAACCGTAGGGTGACACACTTAAGAGACACTGACACCATTTGGAGAAAATAGTTTCATGCTGAAAAAAATAACAAAGCGCAAGAATTTATTTCACTAGACACCGAAACTGTTTTCGGGTGAAATTGCAGAAAGTGTTTCTGCATGTGAAATGAAATACTAACAAGGGGTTATATGTGAATGTTTGTCATTAAGGAAATTGAAAAAATTCTGAATAAATAAAAGGAGTTTTATTTAAATAGAGTTTGCATTAAATTTGGTGGAAATTTAATGTGAATTTTGAGTGGAGAAATGAAGAGCCATTTTTTGTGAGTGGAGCTTCCACCCACATAATGGAGGATGGGGCACCCCCTCGGGGTGCCCCCTCCCTCCTATAAAAGGAGCCCTTCTCCCTCTCTCTCACTCACACCTCCTCGTGAAGTATCTCTCTCCCTCTCTAGTTTATTCCCCATGGTCTCGAACTAGCGAGATACATGTTCCCGGTGGCTTTTCGGCAAAAAAGAGTTGTGCTTCCGCTGCATCGCTGGAGCAAGGAGGCGGAGGTTTCTCAGTGCCTCAGACATGTGTGCGAGCACGGATGCGCCGCTGATTTGCGGCACTAGGACTTCCTCTCGATCTTGATATCAACAAGAGTTCATCTACATCAACCATGAGTTCAACCTCGTTAAGCTTTGTCGATCTTCAAGGGTATGTTCTCTGCAGATGTATATATGCCCGTTGCTTGTATCTAGTAGATAGATCTTGGTACATAGTTGTTCCCATCATAGGCATTTTTTTGTTTTCTATGTTGCGAACCCTACAGTGGTATCAGAGCCGGATGTATGCGTAGATGCTTTGCACGGGTAGTACACATATGTATATGTGGGCGATGATGATCATGTTATTGCTTCTTATTTGTACTTTGGATATTGGTGACATAGTGGGATGAAGCGGTGTAACGCCCCCGAATCGGGTCTATGCAGATCTCAGCATTTTCTGCCAAAACCAGCATAGAAGTGATTCAAAGACGCCCACCAGACATTTTCATGTGGGTGGGATTTGAATACAAGTAGTTACATCACAGTAATTTACACCAGAATCCACAAGAACTTATATATACAACAACGACTCAACAAGTCAAGAATACAAATGATACAATTCAAAGAGAAAGCAAAATAGTATCCGAGTACGGATAAGAACCAAATGGGACTAAGAGTCCTGAAGAATAACCAAGCGGTGTCCGTAACCCTGCCCAGGCTAAGCCGGAAGGGTAACCTTGCTAACATCGTCAATCACATACCTGTCAAGCCAAAAGGGTGCCGACAAAGCGCAAAGGAAAACAGAAAGAGAGCGGTCAGTACTGAGGCCAGTACACGGCGAGACTAGAATTTGGCGGTCCTCGCCTACATAGGTATGGTGGGCTCAGCGGAAGCAAAGCTTGCACTATCTAACGCATAGAGACACGCTACAACTTCGGCTATTAGAGCGAGATAAGAGAGCACTATACGATAGCTATATATAACACCAAACATAACCCATCCGAAGATTTCCCCCTCGAAGACCAGTCGAGGAAGTCCCCTTGCGGAACACACACGGTGACAATTTTAGTTAAAATGGTGTTTAGTTGATAAGGCTAATTACTAATCATGTTATTAAAGAGGCAAGGCAATAGTGGCGTTGTCTATGATCATGACACTGTACTCCTGAGGCGTCCATAACCGTGGACACACGGCTTCTCGAAAAGATTTACCCTGCAGGGATGCACTACTGTACCCAAACACATGCTCAACCCATCAGGCAACATATCACGCATGCCATCTGAATCTCACAACAAGAATTGTCCCTTAACTACGCGCATATCCAGAGGCATCACCTACTGTGGGGAACCTGTAGGGTTCGCAGCATAGAAAACAAAAATTTTCCTACGATGTGAACTATATACCAAGATCTATATATACTAGATACAAACAACGGGCGGATGTATATCCGTAGAGAACATACCCTTGAAGACCGACAAAGCTTAACGAGTTCAACTCGTGGTTGATGTAGACGATCTCTTGCCGATCTCAAGATCGAGAGGAAGTCCTAGCGCCGCAAATCAGCAGCGCATCCGTGCTCGCACACACGTTCGAGGCACCGAGCAACCTCCGCCTCCTCGCTCCAGCGATGCAGCGGAAGCACAACTCTTTATTGCCGAATAGCCACCGGGAACATGTATCTCGCTAGTCCGAGACCATGGGGGATAAATTCTAGAGGGGGAGAGAGATCCTTCACGAGGAGGTGTGTGAGACAAGTGAGGAGGAGGGGCTCCTTTTATAGGAGGAGGGGGGGGGAACCCCAAGGGGGTGGCCGGCGCATGGGGGCTGCCCCCTTGCCCTCCCCTCTTCATGTGGGTGGACACTCCACTCACAAAACTCCTATAAATTCCCTCCACTCAAAAGTCCACTCAAAAATCCCATTAAATTTCCACCAAATTTAATGCAAACTCTCATTAAATAAAACTCTTTTATTTTATTCAGAATTTTGTCAATTACTTTAATGACAAACATTCACAAATAACCCCTTGCTAGAATTCTATTTCACATGCATAACCACTTTATGCAATTTCACCCGAAAACCTGTTTCGGTATCTAGTGAAATAAATTCCTGCGCTTGTACATTCTTTCGGCATGAAACATTTGCTCCAATTGGATGTCGGTGTCTCTTAAGTGTGTCACCCTACGGTTCGTGAATAATGCGGACATGATCGAGACCCCTCTCAGATCAATAATCAGAAGCGGGATCTGGAGACCCATACTGACTCCCACACATTCAACGATGACTTTCTTGTGATCGTCGGAACCTTTTACGCTAGTATCTTAATCCCTTTGTTTCACGATATATTACATGTCCGAGATTCGATCATTGGTATCTCCATACCTAGTTTGATCTCGTTACCGACATGCACTCTTTTCTCGTTCCTGTGATATAACATTCTAGTGATCAAATCACTTGCTTGCAAGCTAATCAATGTGATATCACCGAGAGGGCCCAGAGTATATCTATCCGTCATCGGGATGAACAAATTCCACTCTTGATCCATGAGCCTCAACGTAACACTTTATTAGTTCTGAATCCATCTTTATAATCACCCTGTTACGGTGTGACGTTTGATGTTATCAAGAAACTCTTCCGGTGTTAGTGATTGACATGATCTCATGGTCTAAGGATTAGGATCACTTCGTAAGTTGTTATAGCAATATAAACTCAATGACTTTGATCGTAATGCTATACTTCGGATGAGTGTTCATCACATCATTACACTAATGTTGTGATCCCGTTATTAACAACATCCAATGTCCATGATCAGGAAACCTTGATCATCTTGTTAATCAACGAGCTAGTTTATGAGAGAGGCATAACTAGGAACTTTCTGTTTGTTTATTAAATACACATGTATTAACGTTTCCGTATTAATACAATTATAGCATGCAAAATAAACATCTATCATATACTTGGAATACACATAATAAACACTTTATTATTGCCTCTCAGGGCATATTCCCTTCAGTCTCCCACTTGCACTAGAGACAATAATCTAGTTACATAGTGATAAATCTAACACCCATTGAGTTCTGGTGTTGATCATGTTTTGCTCTAGGGAGAGTTTTAGTCAACGGATCTGCTACATTGAGATCCGTATGTACTTCACAAATCTTTATATCTCCATCCTTGACATGCTCGCGGATGGAGTGAAACCGGCGCTTAATATGCTTGGAATGCTTGTGAGACCTTGGCTCTTTGGCATTGGCAATGGCACCATTGTAGTCACAATAGATCACCATTGGGTCCAACGCGTTTGCCACAACTCCTAGTTCGGATATGAACTCCTTCATCCAAACTGCTTCCTGAGCTGCTTCTGAAGCAGCAACATATTCGGCCTCCGTTGTTGATCCCGCTACCACAGGTTGTTTGGAACTCCTCCAACTAACCGCTCCGCCATTCATGAGAAATATGTATCCGGATTGAGACTTAGAGTCATCCGGATCGGTGTCAAAGCTAGCATCGACATAACACTTAGCGACGAGCTCTTCTTCACCTCCGTATACAAGAAACATATCCTTAGTTCTTCGTAAGTACTTAAGGATATTCTTGACCGCTATCCAGTGTTCCGAACCTGGATCCGATTGGTACCTACTAGTCAAACTAATAGCGTGTGCCACATCCGGTCTTGTACATAGCATGGCGTACATTATAGAGCCTATGGCTGAAGCATAGGGGACTTTGTCCATTATCTCTCTTTCTTCCGCCGAAGCCGGACTTTGAGTCTTACTCAATGTCTTGCCTTGCAACATAGGTAAGAACCCCTTCTTACTTCCGTCCATTTTAAACTTCTTTAAAATCTTATCAAGGTATGTACTTTGCGATAGCCCTATTAGGCGCCTAGATCTATCTCTATAGATCTTTATGCCTAATATGTATGACGCTTCACCTAGGTCCTTCATTGAAAATTTGCTGTTTAGATAACTTTTAACACTGTTTAAAAGTTCTATATCATTTCCGATCAATAATATGTCATCCACATATAATATCAGAAATGTCACATTGCTCCCACTCACTTTCTTGTAAATACAAGATTCTCCATAAGTTTGGACAAATCCAAACTCTTTGATCACCTCATCAAAGCGGAGATTCCAACTTCGCGATGCTTGCTTCAATCCATAGATGGATCGCTGAAGCTTGCACACCTTGTTAGCATCCTTAGGATCGACAAAACCCTTTGGTTGTATCATATACAACTCTTCTTCAATATTACCATTGAGAAACGCGGTTTTGACATCCATCTGCCATATTTCATAATCGAAATATGCAGCAATTGCTAACATAATCCTAACTGACTTTAGCATCGCTACGGGAGAGAAAGTCTCATCGTAGTCAACTCCTTGAATTTGTCGAAACCCCTTTGCGACAAGTCGAGCTTTATAGATGGTCACATTACCATCAGCATCAGTTTTCCTTTTGAAAATCCATTTGTTCTCCACGGCCTTTCGGTCGTGAGGTAATTCCACCAAGTTCCAAACTTGATTTTCATACATGGATTCCATCTCGGATTTCATGGCTTCTAACCATTTGTTGGAATCCGGGCTCATCATCGCTTCTTCATACGTCGCAGGGTCATTATTTTCATCAACCATGAAATTTATGACAGGATTTCCGTACAGCTCGGGAGCTGCACGCGTCCTGTTTGACCTGCGAGGTTCGGTAGTACTCTCTTTCGGAGTTTCATGATCATTATCATTAGTTCCCTCTTCAACAGGTGGAGCCAACTCCGGAACAACTTCCGGCGCTGCGCTACTCGCCATACTTTGAAGAGAAGGTTCCACAACCTCTTCGAGTTCTACCTTCCGACTATTCACACCTTTCGCGAGAAACTCTTTCTCTAGAAAGGATCCATTCTTGGCAACAAAAACCTTGCCCTCGGATCTGTGATAGAAGGAATACCCAATAGTTTCTTTAGGGTATCCTATGAAGACGCATTTTTCCGCTTTGGGTTCGAGTTTATCCGGTTGAAGTTTCTTCACATAAACATCGCAACCCCAAACTTTAAGAAATGACAGCTTAGGTTTGTTTCCAAACCACAATTCATACGGTGTCTTTTCAACGGATTTAGATGGTGCCCGATTTAAAGTGAATGCAGCAGTTTCTAGTGCATAACCCCAAAATGACAACGGCAAGTCTGTCAGAGACATCATAGATCGAACCATATCTAATAAAGTACGATTACGACGTTCCGACACACCATTTCGCTGTGGTGTTCCGGCAGGTGTGAGTTGTGAAACAATTCCACACTCTTTCATGTGAGTGCTAAACTCGTAACTTAGATACTCACCTCCACGGTCGGACCGTAGAAATTTGATCTTTCTATTACGATGATTTTCCACTTCATTCTGAAATTCCTTGAACTTTTCAAAGGTTTCAGACTTGTGTTTCATCAAGAAGATATAACCGTATCTACTCAAATCATCCGTGAAAGTAACAAAATAACGATATCCACCTCGCGCCGACACACTCATTGGACCACATACATCAGAATGTATGATTTCCAATAAATCTGTCGCCCGTTCCATTGAACCGGAAAACGGCGATCTAGTCATCTTGCCCATAAGGCATGGCTCACATGTATCAAATGATTCATAATCAAGTGATTCCAAAAGTCCATCCGAATGGAGCTTCTTCATGCGTTTAATGCCAATATGACCTAGACGGCAGTGCCACATATATGCGGATATATCATCATTAAGTTTAATCCTTTTAGCATCAAAATTATGAATATGTGTAACATTATCATTGAGATCTAACAGAAATAAACCATTCATCATTGGTGCATGACCATAAAAGATTTCATTCATATAAATGGAACAACCATTGTTCTCAGATTTAAATGAATAACCACTTTGCATCAAACATGATCCAGATACAATGTTCATGCTCAGTGCAGGCACCAGATAACATTTATTCAAGTTTATGACTAATCCCGACGGTAAGTGGAGAGGCAGCGTTCCGACGACGATTACATCAACGTTTGATCCATTGCCGACACGCATCTTGACCTCACCCCTTGCTAGCGGTCGCTTGTTCCGCAGCCCCTGATTCGAGTTACAAATATTAGCAACTGAACCGGTATCAAATACCCAGGTGCTAGTGCGAGCACTAGTCAAGTACACATCAATAACATGTATATCATATATACCTTTGTTTGCCTTGCCGGCCTTCTTGTCTGCCAGATACTTGGGGCAGTTGCGCTTCCAGTGGCCAGTCCCCTTACAATAGTAGCACTCGGTATCAGACTTAGGTCCAACTCGGGGTTTCTTTTCAGGCGCGGCAACAGGCTTGCCGCCCTTACTTCCCTTCCGTTTTCCCTTCTTGTCTTTCTTGAAACCAGTGTTCCTATTGATCATCAACACTTGATGTTCCTTTTTGATCTCCACTTCTACAGTTTTAAGCATTGACAGAAGATCGGGGAGAGACTTCTTCATGCCTTGCATATTATAGTTCATCACGAAGCTCTTATAGCTAGGTGGCAGAGACTGCAGAACACGATGGATGCCTAAGTCAATGGGAATCGATATTCCCAAGGACACAAGCTTATCGGCGTAACCCGACATCTTGAGTACATGCTCACTAACGGAGCTGTGCTCTTCCATCATGCAGCTAAAGAACTTTTCTGAAGCATTGTAGCTCTCTACAGCAGCATGTGTGTCGAAAATCATTTTCAACTCACCCATTGTATCAAATGCATTGCCGTTTTCGAAACGCTTTCGAAGTTCCGGCTCTAGCCCATACAATATGCCGCAATGAACTAAGTTGTGGTCCTCCTGACGAGTCTGATAGACATTCTTCTCCTCGTCAGGGGCATCATCAAAAGGTGGGGGGCCTAACGGCGCTTCTAGCACATATTGCTTTTGTGCAGCAGAGAGGAGAATCCTCAAATTCATGGCCCATTCAGTAAAGTTGCTACCGTTCGTTGCTAGTTTCTCTTTCTCCATGAACGCATTGAAATTAAAAGCAGGTGGTGCCATCTACAACAGAATTTGTAAAGTTTAGACTAAGTGTATGATAGATCGAGTTCAACTAATCTATATTACGAATGAACTCCCACTCAAAAGCGACATCCCTCGTGTCCTTTTGGTGATTACATGAACCAAATCCACTACACCAAGTCCGATCATCACGTGAGTCGGTATAGCTTCAAAGGCGAGCATCAAATGGGCATCATATCAACTATATGACTCATGCTTAACCTTTCGGTCTGTGTTCCGAGGCCATGTCTGTACATGCTAGGCTCGCCAAGTTAGAACCTTAGTATTTGCGTGTGTAACTGTTTTACACCCGAAATATGGTCGTGGATCCAAGAACACCCGATCATCACGTGATGTCTTGGAGCGACGAAAACATAATCGGTGCATACTAAAGGAAGAACACATTCTTATCTTGATATTTAAATGAGGGATCATCTTATTATGCTTAACAAAGCGCTAAACAAGCAATATAAGATGTAATCAAACATCATATGTTTATTAGTGAAATTATATGGTTCCCGCAGATGATCTCTATCATGTGCATCGTGGTATGATCACTATCATACCTATATGTGTAAATCCAAGGTCTATGGATTTTACACGCTATGTGTATTGTAAGAGTATCATCTCATACTTCTACTTACAACACTACCATATCATAACACTAGCCCAGCAACAATCTAAACTAGACGCCTCTAATTTATCCATTGCAAGTTTTACGTGGCTTAGGGCTTTCGAGATAGAACCGTTCTTACCTACGAACATGAACCACAACGAGGATAATCAAATTGTTGACAACTCGCTTGCAAAATAGATATTGACTATAGTAGGAGAGACAGACACCCGCTAGCCACTTATGCAAACTAGTTGCATGTCAAGCGTGGAACAGGTCTCATGTGCGAGGACATGTAAAGTTTGTCCGGGCCGCTTCATCCCACTATGCCACCAATATCCAAAATCACAACAAAGGAGCAACAACATGATCATCATCGCCCACATACTCATATGTGTACTACCCATGTAAAGTATCTACGCATAGATCCGGCTCTGATACCACTGTAGGGTTCGCAGCATAGAAAACAAAAATTTTCCTACGATGTGAACTATATACCAAGATCTATATATACTAGATACAAACAACGGGCGGATGTATATCCGTAGAGAACATACCCTTGAAGACCGACAAAGCTTAATGAGTTCAACTCGTGGTTGATGTAGACGATCTCTTGCCGATCTCAAAATCGAGAGGAAGTCCTAGCGCCGCAAATCAGCAGCGCATCCGTGCTCGCACACACGTTCGAGGCACCGAGCAACCTCCGCCTCCTCGCTCCAGCGATGCAGCGGAAGCACAACTCTTTATTGCCGAATAGCCACCGGGAACATGTATCTCGCTAGTCCGAGACCATGGGGGATAAATTCTAGAGGGGGAGAGAGATCCTTCACGAGGAGGTGTGTGGGACAAGTGAGGAGGAGGGGCTCCTTTTATAGGAGGAGGGGGGGAACCCCAAGGGGGTGGCCGGCGCATGGGGGCTGCCCCCTTGCCCTCCCCTCTTCATGTGGGTGGACACTCCACTCACAAAACTCCTCTAAATTCCCTCCACTCAAAAGTCCACTCAAAAATCCCATTAAATTTCCACCAAATTTAATGCAAACTCTCATTAAATAAAACTCTTTTATTTTATTCAGAATTTTGTCAATTACTTTAATGACAAACATTCACAAATAACCCCTTGCTAGAATTCTATTTCACATGCATAACCACTTTATGCAATTTCACCCGAAAACCTGTTTCGGTATCTAGTGAAATAAATTCCTGCGCTTGTACATTCTTTCGGCATGAAACATTTGCTCCAATTGGATGTCGGTGTCTCTTAAGTGTGTCACCCTACGGTTCGTGAATAATGCGGACATGATCGAGACCCCTCTCAGATCAATAATCAGAAGCGGGATCTGGAGACCCATACTGACTCCCACACATTCAACGATGACTTTCTTGTGATCGTCGGAACCTTTTACGCTAGTATCTTAATCCCTTTGTTTCACGATATATTACATGTCCGAGATTCGATCATTGGTATCTCCATACCTAGTTTGATCTCGTTACCGACATGCACTCTTTTCTCGTTCCTGTGATATAACATTCTAGTGATCAAATCACTTGCTTGCAAGCTAATCAATGTGATATCACCGAGAGGGCCCAGAGTATATCTATCCGTCATCGGGATGAACAAATTCCACTCTTGATCCATGAGCCTCAATGTAACACTTTATTAGTTCTGAATCCATCTTTATAATCACCCTGTTACGGTGTGACGTTTGATGTTATCAAGAAACTCTTCCGGTGTTAGTGATTGACATGATCTCATGGTCTAAGGATTAGGATCACTTCGTAAGTTGTTATAGCAATATAAACTCAATGACTTTGATCGTAATGCTATACTTCGGATGAGTGTTCATCATATCATTACACTAATGTTGTGATCCCGTTATTAACAACATCCAATGTCCATGATCAGGAAACCTTGATCATCTTGTTAATCAACGAGCTAGTTTATGAGAGAGGCATAACTAGGAACTTTCTGTTTGTTTATTAAATACACATGTATTAACGTTTCCGTATTAATACAATTATAGCATGCAAAATAAACATCTATCATATACTTGGAATACACATAATAAACACTTTATTATTGCCTCTCAGGGCATATTCCCTTCAGAACCAACCAAGAGGTATGACGATTCTCAAGGAAGGCATAGCGTTTGCGCCTACTGGTGGATCGGGCCCTGCGGGGTAACATGTACACACCGTGGGTGCCGCCACCATGTACCGTGATTTATGTATGGAAGCCATGGAAATCCACCAAAACATCAAGTCCGAAGACATATCAACTCACCCATGTCCGAGGACATATTATGCGTATGCACCAAATGGAAAACCAATTTTGTAACCCTCTGGATATACGAATAGCGCCGATAGTTGAGGGGGGGTTCCTAGAGGCCCCATGTTTGGTTAGCGCGATCAACTCAGAACTGGTATCGTAGAACGAACGGGTCCTAGGTCGGCTCAAGCAGTTCCCAAAGGTGGTCCCTGCTGGGGCCTTATCATTTGGTGAAGCCATAACCAACAACATCAGATTAATTATGTTATCACCAACCATATCCGAGTATCATGTTCCACCTGTATGAGAGCGGTACTAAGCATGCCTACGACTCGCAAGGACAAAGCTAGCTAATCAAACAAGGCAATAGGATAACCAAGGCAATATAGTGGAGTAGGTAAATAAAGGAACGATACTATAGCAATGATAATAAGGATAGCAGTAGACAAAGAAAGGAAGTAAAGACTATAAATGTAAAATAGGTAGAAGGGGAAGAAATGCTCGCCTGTGAGACAAAGTCGGAAAACCGGAGGCTTGTTGCAACTCGCATCGACTCATCTTCCTATCCGGTGAAGAAGCACACAATAGAAAGAGCAACCGGTGCAGTATTTAATACTAGGCGGAAGATCCGGCATGTTTATGATATGATGCATGGCATGGCAATATGCGGTCTCACTTAGCAATATTAAGCGGGATAGAAATCCCGACAAATAAATATTATGGTTCAAGTTGTTTATTCACCAATAATTTAAATGTTGTTAAGCATTGCAAAAGGATGTCATCGGTGGGATACACAAATTTAAATGGAGTCAAGATAAAGACAATCCCATATATGCACTCCATATTTAATTTAGATAATTTGACTAAATACCCAAACCACAAGATATGCATATGTAATATGAATGATTTAATTGCAATAACATATATGGAAAAATAGTGTTAGTGATGGGTCTCACAGTTTGGATCAAAGTGGCAAATTATTCCGTACGTAATGGAAGAAGCTGAAGAGAACACCAAGTAGGAGAAAAAAATGCCAGCCATCTCACCGACATTTTGTCGAACAGTGGTTGTGCACGAACAAAAAGAACATGAATTAATTTTGTTCTGATAGGTGTACCAAGGTGAGAACCTGCAAACAAAACAGGAGTCATCAATCGAGATCCGAATAAAACTGAGACGCCTGGAAAGATTGGATCGGTGATACACACGACCGTCAAATTCGCCTGAAGAAAAAGGACCTCCTGGAGCTCCTTACATGATCTGGATGTGGCGCACGCGACGGGACATGGAAGACTAGGCCAGCACGGGACCCAGGAAGGTGTCGGCGAGGCTGCGGGCTGCTTTCCTGACCGGCTGGCTGCGGAAAAGAATTTACGGCGGCGGCATGTTTTGATGTCCTGCGGCAGAGAAAAACAAGAGGGGCCAGGCCTTTCGGCCGGCAGGGCACGCGTGGATCGCTCTCCAGCAGCACAAAGGATGGCGGCAGACGCTGGGCGATGGGACAAGCAGTAGAAAGTGTTGTCAAGGACTCAAAGTAAGGAACTAGGCAAGAAAAGAATTGATTTAGTGTACACGGGAACAAGAGGATCGTCTGGGTGAGTTATATGCACATCGATTTGAACACAACTACAGGGGACAAACGTACATTTGAGTGGCCAATCAGTTGCATACAAAAAAGATAGCTCATGTCCGATTGATACAAAGAAATGGTGGTCGATTGAAAGGAGAAGAACATAGCGCACCGGGGGGAAGGATACGTGGGGAATTTTACATCTAGATCTCAGATTTGGAGGGTTAGGGTTTGGGAGGAAGAAGAAGGGGATAGGAATATTTATATAGTCCAAAGTATATTAGATGGGGCTAGTTTTGGGCCAAAATATTAGACGGGCTTTTAGTCTAATTTTATTTATAAACAAGTAAAGCTTTTGCTGCGAGAAATATTATTTATTTAATTTTAAAATAAGAACGAGAGACAGGTTTAATAAAACCACATGGATATTTAGTAAAACAAAATATGGTTTGATAAAATAATTTTACGAATAAAATATGCATGATGATATCATTATGATGCACAAAATAAAATAACAATCAATTTATAATTTTTAATATTTTTCGGGCATTACAACTCGACACCACTAACAAGGATCGCGTCCCGAGATCCAAGCAAGGACACCAGGGGGAAGGAGGTTGATTATTGGATCTTCTTGCATCAGGTTGATGGTCGCGACACCACTAACAAGAATTCTTGCTCCATCTTGGAATTGTCGACACCACCAACAGGGGGTTGTTGTTCATGTTCTTTGAGGAAACACTCCGGAAAAACAAAGGCGACGAAAGAGGCCATAGGGTCACCTCTAACTTCCAAATAAGGAGTAAGAATCGCACTAGTCCACCAATTCAATGTACAAGAGCGAATGATAAGAGTAGTGGTATGGTCATGACTCCATCCCGCACTCAAAGCATTACCTTGTACATGAATAAGGAATTCGTGCAACCAAACTCTCGGGATTGAGACTGAAGATCTTGATATTCGGTATTAACAAAAGATTCAGGTAGATGATGTTGTCATAGAAGTTGCAGGACACCGAGAAACATATGAAGAGGGATCAAGTAGAGTGAAATCCAGATGTAGATCCACCGTTTCAAAGGAAGGAAAACGGAACCCTAAAGGTACGACAGAAAACCCAACCACGAGAAGTCCTGGACTTGAAGAAGGTAAGAGATCAGATTAAAACACGCAAAGATAAGAGGTGAAAGAATAGAGATAAGGAGTAAAATTAGGGCTAATCAGATCTCTCCAACGCATTCTTACCAAAATAGTTTTGACACTAGACATCGGCCGTTAGCTAGGTTATCCTACAGGCTGGACCAGTGGGGTATCATAAACCTTTGCTATGATACCACTTGTAACGCCCCCGAATTGGGTCTATGCAGATCTCAGCATTTTCCGCCAAAACCCGCATAGAAGCGATTCAAAGACGCCCACCAGACACTTTCGTGTGGGTGGGATTTGAATACAAGTAGTTACATCACAGTAGTTTACAACAAAATCCACAAAAACTTATATATACAACAACGACTCAACGAGTCAAGAATACAAATGAGACAATTCAAAGAGAAAGCAAAATAGTATCCGAGTACGGATAAGAACCAAATGGGACTAAGAGTCCTGAAGAATAACCAAGCGGTGTCCATAACCCTGCCCAGGCCAATCCGGAAGGGTAACCTTGCTAACATCGTCAATCACATACCTGTCAAGCCAAAAGAGTGCCGACAAAGGGCAAAGGAAAACAGAAAGAGAGCGGTTAGTACTGAGGCCAGTACACAGCGAGACTAGAATTCGGCGGTCCTCGCCTACATAGGTATGGTGGGCTCAACGACAGCAAATCTTGCACTATCTAACGCATAGAGACACGCTACAACTTCGGCTATTAGAGCGAGATAAGAGAGCACTATACGATAGCTATATATAACACCAAACAGAACCCATCTGAAGATTTCCCCCTCGAAGACCAGTCGAGGAAGTCCCCTTGCGGAACACACACGGTGACAATTTTCGTTAAACCGGTGTTTAGTTGATAAGGCTAATTACTAATCATATTATTAAAGAGGCAAGGCAATAGTGGCGTTGTCTATGATCATGACACTGTACTTCTGAGGCGTCCATAACCGTGGACACACGGCTTCTCGAAAAGATTTACCCTGCAGGGGTGCACTACTATACCCAAACACATGCTCAACCCATCAGGCAACATATCACGCGTGCCATCTGAATCTCACAACAAGAACTGTCCCTTAACTACGCGCATATCCAGAGGCATCACCTACTGTGGGGAACCAACCAAGAGGTACGACGATTCTCAAGGAAGGCATAACGTTTGCGCCTACTGGTGGATCGGGCCCTGCGGGGTAACCTGTACACACCGTGGGTGCCGCCACCGTGTACCGCGATTTATGTATGGAATCCATGGCTATCCACCAAAACATCAAGTCCGAAGACATATCAACTCACCCATGTCCGAGGACATATTATGCGTATGCACCAAATGGAAAACCAATTTTGTAACCCTCTGGATATACAAATAGCGCCGGTAGTTAAGGGGGGGGGGGGTTCCCAAAGGCCCCACGTTTGGTTAGCGCGATCAACTCAGAACTGGTATCGTAGAACGAACGGGTCCTAGGTCGGCTCAAGCAGTTGCCAAAGGTGGTCCCTGCCGGGGCCTTATCATTAGGTGAAGCCATAACCAACAACATCAGATTAATTATCTTATCACCAACCATATCCGAGTATCATGTTCCACCTGTATGAGAGCGGTACTAAGCATGCCTACGACTCACAAGGACAAAGCTAGCTAATCAAACACGGGGCTTGTCGCAACTCGCATCGACTCATCGTCCTATCCGTGAAGAAGCAAACACTAGAAAGAGCAACCGATGCAGTATTTAATACTAGGTGAAAGATCCGGCATGTTTATGATATGATGCATGGCATGGCAATATGCGGTCTCACTTAGCAATATTAAGTGGGATCGAAATCCCGACAAAAAAATGTTATGGTTCAAGTTATTTATTTACCAATAATTTAAATGTTGTTAATCATGGCAAAAGGATGTCATCGGTGGGCTACACAAATTTAAATGGAGTCGAGATAAAGACAATCCCATATATGCACTCCATATTTAATTTAGATGATTTGACTAACTACCCAAACCACAAGATATGCATATGTAATATGAATGATTTAATTGCAATAACATATATGGAAAAATAGTGTTAGTGATGGGTCTCACAGTTTGGATCAAAGTGGCAAATTCTTCCGTACGTAATGGAAGAAGCTAAAGAGAACACCAAGTAGGAGAAAATATTTCCAGCCATCTCACCGACATTTTGTCGAACAGTGGTTGTGCACGAACAAAAATAACATGAATTGATTTTGTTCTGATAGGTGTACCGAGATGAGAACCTGCAAACAAAACAGGAGTCATCAATCGGGATCCGAATAAAACTGAGATGCCTGGAAAGATTGGATCGGTGATACACACGCTGTCAAATTCGCCTGAAGAAAAAGGACCTCCCGAAGCTCCTTACATGATCTGGATGTGGCGCACGCGACGGGACATGGAAGACCAGGCCAGCACGGGACCCAGGAAGGTGTCGGCGAGGCTGCGGGCTGCTTTCCTGACCGGCCAGCTGCGGAAAAGAATTTACGGCGGCAACATGGTTTGATGTCATGCGGCAGAGGAAAAACAAGAGGGGCCAAGCATTTCGGCCGGCAGGGCGCGCGTGGATCACTCTCCAGCAGCACAAAGGACGGCGGCAGACGTTGGGCGATGGGACTAGCAGTAGCAAGTCTTGTCAAGGACTCAAAGTAAGGAACTAGGCAACAAAAGAATTGATTTAGTATACACGGGAACAAGAGGATTGTCTGGGTGAGTTATATGCGTACGTTTGAGTGGCCAATCAGTTGCATACAAAAAAGATAGCTCATGTCCGATTGATACAAAGAAATGGTGGTCGATTGAAAGGAGAAGAACATAGCGCACCGGGGGGGAAGGATACGTGGGGAATTTTACATCTAGATCTCAGATTTGGAGGGTTAGGGTTTGGGAGGAAGAAGAAGGGGATAGGAATATTTATATAGTCCAAAGTAGATTAGATGGGGCTAGTTTTAGGCCAAAACATTAGACGGGCTTTTAGTCTAATTTTATTTATAAATAAGTAAAACTTTTGCTGCGAGAAATATTATTTATTTAATTTTAAAATAAGAACGAGAGACGGGTTTAATAAAACCACATGTATATTTACTAAAACAAAATATGGTTTGATAAAATAATTTTACGGATAAAATATGCATGATGACGCACAAAATAAAAGAACAATCAATTTCTAATTTTTACTATTTTTCGGGCATTACAAGTGGTCTGGACAAACTTTACATGTCCTCGCACATGAGACATGTTCCACGCTTGACATGCAACTAGTTTTGCATAAGTGGCTAGCGGGTGTCTGTCTCTCCTACTATAGTCAATATCTAATTTGCAACAAGTTGTCAACAATTTGGTTATCCTTGTTGTGGTTCATTTTCGTAGGTAAGAACGGTTCTATCTTCGAAAGCCCTAAGCCACGTAAAACTTGCAATGGATAAATTTGTAGAGGTCCAAACCTGATAAGGTAGATATCCCTGTGTTTACAATGCTAGTCCCTGAATCAATAGGTAGCATCCACAGTTTAAGATGTAATATCAAGAAACAAAGGTCATAATACAATTTTATAACCAGGAATAAAATAATTCATTACATCTTACATAGCTCATTTGGCTATCTCATTACAATGCAGCAGAAATAACTATATAGCATGGAGTCCTTCATCTTCAAAATTCCACAGGCAATCTTGTTGGTTGTAGACTTGTAATCCTATTCAACACACTTCACTAACATCAACCCGCAACATAATAAGTTACAGCCACAAGGGTCAATACATTTGAATTGTATTGGCAAGTGATACTATGGTAGAATAGTGGTATCTATCATCTATATGCATTTGGCTAAGTGGAGATTAGGCTTGCTTTGCTCAAAATAAGGTTTTCCTTACAAGTTGAAAACACTAAGTTTTTGTTTGTCAAAAATCACCCAAGGAACAACCAATAGGAATTGGTTAACCTTTACCCTTGTTCAACCACAAGCTTTTAACTTAGAAATTGGGATGAGGAGATCCTTGATAGCTTCCATGTCTTGATGCTCAAATTGTCCATTGTCGGGGACACGGCTAAGTACTTAGATTTTACTCTCTCGAGAGGTGGTGCACTTTCCCCACAAGACTCGACATGCATCGAGACAAGATCTTTCAGAAGCCTTCCCTTAGACCAAAATGGATGCACTCCAAACCTATCACCCTCTACCACCAACTGTCCATCTGGCTAAGATATTGCAACCTATATGATCCAGGCAGAGCCCATATTGCCATGTGGCTGCATTTGAAGCTTCTCAACACTTGACATCTCAAATCTCCTTGTTCCTAGGTGGCTTTCCACAAGTGAGATACACCAGGGTAGGCCATAAATATGGGGCCCTGTGTAACCACTCAACATAACCCATTCACACCATTCCACCTAGGTGATTCATTCACATAGTTGTTTTATTAATCAAAACACAAGTCTTTGACTTAGAAATATTTCATAGCATGAATATAATCCACCCTTGTTTTCTATTAGCTAAGCAAAGCATGATACCATGGCAAGTTTCCTAACTTAGGATAATTCTATTAAGATATCATATAGGATTTCCCATGGCATAGCATACTTAGTAAAATTCCATGCAAGTCCTACTCAAAAATATCACTAATGCATAGTGAAAATTATTAGGAAAAAATGTATGAAGTACCACTTGCCTTTTTATTAAGAATATATATTTACTCCTTGATCTTGCAATTTTCACACTCTTCAAATTTCACTACAAATCAATCAAGGCACAAATTCAAACTAGCATTCAAACAATTCACCGATAAAATAATAAAAACAAGGCAATGCATACCAGCATGCAAAAAAAAAATTTATTTGGAAAGGTGGTTTCTAATAGGTTATACACATTTTAAAATACCTATTGGTCATTTATAAAAGTGGGAAAAGCCATTTAAAATGAAGTTAGTAAAAATGGACATTTAAATCATTTTTGTTTTGCTAGAAATGATTTAAATCAAAGTAATAATTTCTAGTGTTTACCAAATATGTTTTTAAACACAAATGTTAGTGTTTTAAGGTCAAAGTGTTTAATATTAATCCATTTACAAAAGGATTCACCCAAAATCATTTTTAAATCAAAGCAACATTTTATTTTACTAGAAATGCCTTAATCAAAGTAATAATTTTTCTAGGGTTCATCAAATATATTTTTAAATCCCAAAACTTGGTGTTTAGGGTCAGAGAGTATAAACCAAACCATTTTCAAAAGTTTTTACTCAAAAAGCATTTTTAAACCATAACAAATATTTTTGTTTTACTAGAAATGTCTTTATTCAAGGAATAATTCCTTGTGTTTAACAAAATATAATTCTAAACCCAAAAGTTGTTTTTATGTTTAGTAGGTTCAAAACAAACCATTTGCAAAATATTATACCCTAAAAACATTTTTAGAATAAATTTTATAACCAAAATAGACCTAATAATGTTTCTGCAAAAACATCTACTTTTAAAGAAGCAAAACACTAAACAAAGGGCATGGTTGCAAAGTATTATTTTTCCTGATTCCAATTATATAAAATTTGTAAAATTTGGACGTGTATATTAAAAGTTATGAATTTTTCAAATCTAAACATCTAATAGAACCTTTTCTATTTTTAAAACAAAGTCCGGGCCACGTGTCTGTATCATATTGGCTGAAAACGGTTCGGTTGGATTGACTAACACATGCCACAGCATTTAAAGTGCATCGCACGGTCTAGATCTGGCATACCGATTCGGTTTAAGTGATCTATCTGAACCACACGATTAAGATCCAACAGGCCTAATCTAATTGACCATGAACTGGCGGCGTTGCGACGGTGGACGGCGACGGCGCGCTCGGGCGGTGACATTGCCGGCGAAATAGGAAGCGAGAGAGAGAGAGGGAAGGGGCTCACCAGACTCGCCGTGATGTGCTGGTTCTCGAGGTGGTCGTTGCAGGGACAGGGGAGCCCGATGATGTCGGGGATTGCTCGCCGGAGAAGCTTCGGGCGACGGGCACGTCTGTTCGTCGTCGTTGGCGAGGCTACGGTGCTCATCAAAGCAAGAGAAAGGGGTTGCCAGGTGCGCGCGAGAGAGGAGGTTGCAGGGGTATCGTCCAGAGAGGAAGGGGAGGTCGAGAATTACCGGAGAATCTCGCCGGATTCGAGGCAGTGGACGATGATGTTCAGAGGTAGACCGAGGCGACCTCCTGGGCACGCGCGGGCGAGAGGGAGACATTGGAAGGTGCGCAGGGAGAGGGGGAGCAGGCTTGTGGAAACTGGGGGCAGTGGGGGTGACGGTGTTGGCCGGAATTCACCGATGAGCTTGTCGGAGCAGAGGAGGTGTTGGCGAGAAATTTAGGCAGCCTAGGGGCAGAGAGGGTATGGCATCTGAGGGGAAAGATAGAGAGGGAGGAGGCGATTTAACGAGCGTGGACACTGGAGAGATTAACGCCGCCACTAATGCGAATTAATGCCGTGAAATCAACGCAGAGAATGGCCGGCGTGATTTCGGGATGAATGATCCTCGCGGGGACGATGATGACGAGGCAGTGGTGCTGCGTTGTCAGCGAGTGAGTGGGGGGTATAGTGGGGCCTCGTGTTCAGTGACTGAGCGGGTGTAGACGCGAGTGAGAAAAGAAACGGTTCGGGGGAGAGAGATGGGCTCTTGCTGGGCTAGTTGGGCTGGGTTGGTTGTTTTCCATTTTTTTATTCTGTTTATTTTTCTTTTTCCTTTTCTTATTTTATGTTTTGAATTTATTCAAAGGATTCAAACCTCAATTTAAATCTAGATTTTTGTCAAAGCTTTTCTAAATCTTTTCAGTAGGTTACTACTGTTTATTAATGTGTTTTAAAGTCCATTTTAGTATATTTTCTTATATTCTCTTATGTTTTATTATTTATTTAAAATAGACATTTGTCTTTATTCCAATTATAATTTTTGTTTTTATTTGAATCAAATGATTTAAACTTCTATTTGATTTCAAGCTTTTGCAAAACCTTTTTAGTAGGTTTTAAATCATTTTGATTAGTTGGCCCACTTTGGAGAATATTCAAATATTTTCTCATGATTTATTATTTATTTTAATTAGGCCTTTTGTTTTTATTTAAAATGAATTTGAATATGGTTCCAAACCATATAATTCTATTTAATTAATACTTTATTCGTTTTAAGTTAATTAAATAACTTTTATTCTTTTTTGACAATTTCAATTATTTTTCCCATGATTTAATTAATCATTTATATTAGGGATTTTTGTCTTTATTCAAAACAAATATGGTTCAAGTCCATATAAGTTTTTATTCAAATAATCTTTATTTCTTTATTTTATTTGGATTATTTTTATTCCATTTACCTATGAATATAACTCAAGGTTTAAATTCTCTCTTAAATAATTTTATTGGGATTTATTATTTAGTTTAGAAAATTTGTCTTTATTTAAATAAAATTTGGACATTGTTCAATATTTATGATTTTATTTAAATAATATTTTACCCTTATTTATTATTCAATAATATTTCATTTTATTTGTTTATGGATTTGGCCAAGATTTAATTTGGCTTTTAAATATTCCTTATTTATTTATTTCTTTCTTTATCTCATAAAATCCATATCTTTTTATTTATAGATCCAAAATTGGTGATTCCAATTTGTGGAATTTTATTTAATATTTTTTTGTCCTTTTAAATACTTTTGGGATTATTTTTCTCATAATTTAGTATGGATTTTAGCTAGGAGCTTTATTAGCTTTGGAAATTATTTCCTTTTATCTTATGAAGTTCATAAGTTTTTATCCATGGCTCCAAATTAAATGAAATCAATTTCTATGGTCTTATAATGTTTTTGTTTATCATTTTTTATCATTTATAAATGTTTGTTGCTAAATTTTTACATGGATCAAATCCATAGTCTTAGAGAGATCTTGGAAATGACTTTCTTCCATTAGGGTTTCAGGGTTTTGGTTTATTTTCCCAAGTTTAAATTTCAAGATACATTCATTGATGAATGCATTTCACTTGATTGAAATTTTTTGGATTCCCTTTTATTCAAATTTGATCAAGAAGGGTTTTGATGTTTCCATTTAGAAGAAAAAAGTTTCTTTTCACCCTAAATTTCAACAATTAATTCTTTTATTTATTTATTTATTTTTCACATTTCAAAATTTGGAAAATTTTGGGATGTGACAGGCTACCACCCTTAAAATAAATCTCGTCCCGAGATTTGGGAAGGCTAGAGGTTACAATTTGGCTTCAAGACAACTAGGGTACTACCACCCTTAAAAAGGTTTTCTGCTAGATTACATCTGGGCTTACTTGGGGTCTTTATGTAACTTCTCTGGACAGTTGTTGGCATAATGGCCTAGCTCTTTGCATTTGAAACACATCACTTGGCTAATATTCTTCTTCTTCTTTGGTATCATTGCCTCTTGTTTGTTTCCTTGGTTCTTCTTCTTTTCTGGACAATGTGATGCATAGTGTCCCATCTCTTTGCAATTGAAACATTGCACTTGGCTATTGTCTTTCTTGCAAGGGTTGGGGCATTTCTTCTTCTTGGGTCTCTCCAAAGCTAGGAGTTCTTCTAGTTCATGTTCTTCATATTTCACCACAAATGTGGGAAATATTTCTCTCTTCTTGGGGCAGTCACTAGAGATATGACCTTCTTCTCCACATGAGTAGCAACACTTGGTGGTCATTTTGGATGTGGCTCTATGAGGCATGGTTCTGACTTTGCCTTCATACTTCTTGGTAGAAGTTGTTCCCTTATGGAGGTTTCCAAACATTTGATGCATTCCATCTTGTTTCATTTGTTGAACTATAGGATAGATGGGTCATTGGATAGGGACATGATCATTTCCTTCACATAGGAAACAAGTCACTTGATATGTGGGGCATTGTTTAGTTGGATGTTTCTCTTCACAATTAGGGCATTGGTCCACATGCTCTTTATAAGTGTGTTCCATGTCTCCACAAATATTGCAAGATTGGGTTCCTTCCATATACCATCCTTGACATCATTGTTGTCACAATATCCTTGGAAAAGGTTGCTTCTTATGTTGATCATTTGATTTGTCATTCTTTGCAACAATTGAGATTGGATTTCCAAAAACTTTTGTATGGTTGGGTCTAACTCATTGTTGTTGGCTAAAAACTGAGTTGTCACTTGATTCAACTGGGCTTGGGTTGCTAGAAGTTGTTCTCTCATGTGCATCTCTTGGTTTTTGTTGTCACCATTCTTGATGTTGAAGTTTCTTGGAGAAGTCATCTGTTTGGGTTGGATTGGGATTAGAATAGGCAAAAGATTTCCAGAGATAGAATTCTACTCACACACAACAATTCACACAAAGAAATGTGCAAGTAATCACAAACATGCAATCCACTCAAACAACAAGATTCAAGCATATTTTTAGGCAACAAAATATTTTTGCTACACCACATAAGTTGGTGTGATCAGTATATGATCTAAACTAAACACTAGTATGGTGGTCCAACTATGGGATTTTCTTGAGATCATTCCATTCTTCTTAGTTGTTTCTTCATGAATGAGATCATGGTTTCCTTGGAAAAATTCCTGCATCTTGGTAACAGAACTTCAAAGGTGATGATGATTTCTTCTAGGTTGTGTTTCCTTAGTCTTCAAGTCTTGAGTTACATTCTTGTATCACTTGTAGTAATTAGTGATGTCCAAGTTAAAGTCCTTGATGAAACTAAAGTTGAAGTCATTGGTGATGTTTGAAGTCCTTGCTCATGATGAAATTTTGTCCAACAAGTTGAAAAGAGGGAAGATGTAGAATCAAAACCAAAAAGGTTGAGGGAAAGAGTTTACAAGATTGTTTGTAAATAAGTTTTGGAACAAAATACAACTCCTATTTTTTATAAGGGGTTTTGTCCAATCCTAGGGTTACAATCCTACAGGAAACACAGTGCTCTGATCACATCTGTAGAGATCCCAACCTGATAAGGTAGAGATCCCTGTGTTTACAATGCTAGTCCCTGGATCAATAGCTAGCATCCACAGTTTAAGATGTAATATCAAGAAACAAACGTCATAATACAACTTTATAACCAGGAATAAAATAATTCATTACATCTTGCATAGCTCATTTGGCTATCTCATTACAATGCAGCAGAAATAACTATATAGCATGGAGTCCTTCATCTTCAAAATGCCACAGGAAATCATGTTGGTTGTAGACTTGTAATCCTATTCAATACACTTCACTAACATCAAACAAACCTGCAACATAATAAGTTACAGCCACAAGGGTCAATACATTTGAATTGTATTGGCAAGTAATACTATGGTAGAATAGTGGTATCTATCATCTATATGCATTTATCTAAGTGGATATTAGGCTTGCTTTGCTCAAAATTAGGTTTTCCTTACAAGTTGAAAACACTAAGTTTTTGTTTGTCAAAAATCACCCAAGGAACAACCAATAGGAATTGGTTAAACTTTACCCTTGTTCAACCACAAGCTTTTAACTTAGAAATTGGGATGAGGAGATCCTTGATAGCTTCCATGTCTTGATGCTCAAATTGTCCATTGCCGGGGACACGGCTAAGTACTTAGATTTTACTCTCTCGAGAGGTGGTGCACTTTCCCCACAAGAATCGACATGCATCGAGACAAGATCTTTCAGAAGCCTTCCCTTAGACCAAAATGGACGCGCTCCAAACCTATCACCCCCTACCACCAACTGTCCATCTGGCTAAGATATTGCAACTTATATGATCCAGGCAGAGCCGAAATTGCCATGTGGCTACACTTGAAGCTTCTCAACATTTGACATCTCAAATCTCTTTGTTCCTGGGTGGCTTTCCACAAGTGAGATACACTAGGGTAGGCCATAAATAAGGGGCCCTATGTAACCACTCAACATAACCCATTCACACCATTCCACCCAGGTGATTCATTCACGTAGTTTTTTTATTAATCAAAACACAAGCCTTGGACTTAGAAATATTTCATAGCATGAATATAATCCACCCTTGTTTTCTATTAGCTAAGCTAAGCATGATACATGGCAAGTTTCCTAACTTAGGATAATTCTACTAAGACATCATATAGGATTTCCCATGGCATAGCATACTTAGTAAAATTCCATGCAAGTCCTACTCAAAAATATCACTAATGCATAGTGAAAATTATTAGGACAAAATGTATGAAGTACCACTTGCCTTTTTAGTAGAGAATATAGATTTACTCCTTGATCTTGCAATTGTCACACTCTTCAAAGTTCACTACAAATCAATCAAGGCACAAATTCAAAAGTAGCATTCAAACAATTCACCACATAAAATAATAAAAACAAGGCAATGCATGCCAGCATGCAAAAATATTGTTTTAGTTGGAAAGGTGGTTTCTAATAGGTTATAAACATTTTAAAACACCTATTGGTCATTTATAAAAGTGGGAAAATCCATTTAAAATGAAGTTTGTAAAAATGGCCATTTAAATCATTTTTGTTTTGCTACAAATGATTTAAATCAAAGTAATAATTTCTAGTGTTTGCCAAATATGTTTTTAAACACAAATGTTAGTGTTTTAAGGTCAAAGTGTTTAAGATTTATCCATTTACAAAAGGTTTCACCCAAAATCATTTTTAAATCAAAGCAACATTTTATTTTACTAGAAATGCCTTAATCAATGTAATAATTTTTCTAGGGTTCATCAAATATATTTTAAATCCCAAAACTTGGTGTTTAGGGTCAGAGAGTTTAAACCAAACCATTTTCAAAAGGTTTTACTCAAAAAGCATTTTTAAACCATAACAAATATTTTTGTTTTACTAGAAATGTCTTTATTCAAGGAATAATTCCTTGTGTTTAACAAAATATAATTCTAAACCCAAAAGTTGGTTTTTATGGTTAGTAGGTTCAAAACAAACCATTTGCAAAATATTTTACCCTAAAAACATTTTTAAAATAAATTTTATAACCAAAATAGACCTAATAATGTTTCTGCAAAAACATCTAATTTTACAGAAGAAAAACACTAAACAAAGGGCATGGTTGCAAAGTATTATTTTTGCTGATTCCAATGATATAAAATTTTTAAAATTTGGACGTGTAGATTAAAAGTTAAGAATTTTTCAAATCTAAACATCTAATAGAACCTTTTCTGTTTTTAAAACAAAGTCTGGGCCACATGTATGTATCCTATTGGCTGAAACAGGTTTGGTTGGATTGACTAACACAGGCCGTAGGATTTAAAGTGCATCGCACGGTCCAGATCTGGCATACCGATTCGTTTTAAGTGATCTATTTGAACCACGCGATTGAGATCCAACGGGCCTAATATAATTGACCACAAAGTGGCGGCGCTGCGATGGTGGACGGCGGCGGCGCGCTCGGGCGGTGACATTGCCAGTGAAATAGGAAGCGAGAGAGAGAGAGAGAGAGAGAGAGAGAGAGAGAGAGAGAGAGAGAGAGAGAGAGAGAGAGAGAGAGAGAAGGGGCTCACCAGACTCGCCGTGATGTGCTGGTTCTCGAGGTGGTCGTTGCGGGGACAGGGGAGCATGGTGACATCGGGGATTGCTCGCCGGAGAAGCTTCTGGCGATGGGTATGTCTGTTTGTCGTCATTGGCGAGGCTACGGTGTTCGTCAAAGCAAGAGAAAGGGGTTGTCAGATGCGCGCGAGAGAGGAGGTTGCAGGGGTATCGTCCAGAGAGGAAGGGAAGGTCGGGAATGTTGGAGATATGCCCTAGAGGAAATAATAAATGTAGTTATTATTATATCTTTCTGTTTATGATAAATTTTTACATTCATGCTATAATAGTATTAAGCGGAAACATTAATACTTGTGTGATATGTAAACTAAAATAGAG
The DNA here is from genome assembly GCA_916181665.1 of Avena sativa. Taxonomy (NCBI): domain Eukaryota; kingdom Viridiplantae; phylum Streptophyta; class Magnoliopsida; order Poales; family Poaceae; genus Avena; species Avena sativa. Next base: position 143,444,094 of record OV702283.1, on the reverse strand, counting down.
TCCCTAGTAAAGCCTCTTCATAATACTAGCTTGTTGGTTAATATATGATCGTGGTTTCCTGATCATGAACATTGAGATGTTGTTAACAACAAGATCATATCATTAGGAGAATGGTATGATGGACATATGTTGTTAACAACAAGATCATATCATTAGGAGAATGGTATGATGGACATACTCCTATAGATAAGCGTAGCATAATGATCAATTCATTTTAATAGTTCAATTGCTATAAGCTTTCTGATACATAGTAACCTAATTCCTTCGACCATGAGATCATGCTAATCACCATCACCGGAAGGATGCTTTGATGACATCAAACACCACACCATAACTGCGTGTCTATAAAGGTGGCATTGAGTGTTCGGAAAGTATGGGTTGAGGCACATGGATCAAGAGTGGGATTTGTCCATCCATATGATGGATAGATATACTCTGGGCCCTCTCGGTGGAATGTCATCCAGTGAGCTTGCAAGCATGTGACTGGCTCACAAGGGATCACATACCACGGGAACGAGAAAAGAGTACTTATCTGTAACGAGGTTGAACTAGGTATGCAGAGATACCGACGATCAAAACCTTGGATAAGTAAACTATCGTGAGACAAAGGGAAATTGGTATCGTATGTAAGTGGTTCATTAAATCGCAAAGTAATCGTAGAAATATGTGGGAGCCATATGAATTTCCAGATTCCTCTATTAGTTATTGATCGGAGAAGTGTCTCGGTCATGTCCGCATAATTCACGAACCGTAGGGAGACACACTTAAGGATTCGATGTTGTTGTGTAGTTATGGAATGATGAGTAAGAGACCGGATGTTAGTCTGAGTCTCGGATGGGATCCGGGATATCACGAGGAGATCCGGAATGGTCCGGAGAATAAGATTCATATAAGGAAAGTCCTGTTTTGGAGTTGGGGAATGATTCCGGTGTTTTCATCAGGAATGTTCTAGAAGGGTCCGGAAGGTCCGGCACTTCGGAGGGGAAGGGTCCATGAATGTGTCATGACAATATGGAATGGTTGCATCATGTACTAGGTCACTTGGCTGGGCAAAATAAAGAGAGAAATCAAATCCAAGTTTGAAAGTCAAACGCCAATTTGAAAAAGTCAAACGACAAGTTTGCTTGGTGGAGGGAGAGTAGGAAACCTACTTGGGGAGGAAGTCCCCTCCCTCAACCCGCCGGCCAAGGAGGCCGAGTTGGGGGAGGACTCCCTCCTCCCAACCGGCCACCATCCACCTATATAAGGAGGGGTAGGGCGCCCCCTACCCCTCACACCCAAAAACCTAGCTCCAAGCCGCCTGCGCCACCACCTTCTTGTGCTGCCGCCGCCTAGGGCACCTCCAACTCGGCGAGTTGGGGTTTCCCCAAACCATAGCCGTCGGCCAAGCCCTCCCCTTGGTGCCCTCTCAACCCTAGATCACCAAGGCCTCTCTCATACTCTACCATACTCGCTCCGGCTTAAGGCGAAGCCCTGCGAGATCTCCCCTCTACTTCCGACACCACGCCGCCGTGCTGCCGGAATCGCGAGGAGAGTGCTACAACCTCCGCTGTGTGCTGGAACAAGGGAGAGGAAGGTCTTCATCGAGTACCGAACGTGTGACCGACTGCGGAAGCGCTGCCGGAACGCAGCGCCGGAAGGATCGTCTACGCGATCTTGAGATCGGCAAGAGTACGACTACATCACCCACGAGAATCTGCTCTCGTTAACCGCTTTGGAATCTCTGAGGGTGAGTTCCTCTATCGACTCGTTGCTACAATCTAGAATATAGATCTTGGCTTGTTTGTTTGCATGCGGTAGAAATTTTTTGTTTTCCATGCTACGAACCCCTACAGTGGTATCAGAGTCGTGTCTATATGTAGATCTGTTGCACGAGTAGAACACAATGGTCATTGTGGGCGGTGGTGCTTTTATTATCAATTGCTTTTTGTGTACTTTGCATCTTGTGGTATGATGGGATGAAGCGGCCCGGGCTAACCTTACATGACATCGTTCATGAGACTTGCTCCACGCTCAACATGCAACTTTTATTGCATAAGTGGCTTTGCGGGTGCCTGTCTCTCCCATCATAGTATAGATCCAATTTACAACGGGCACTTGATAGTTCAAGCATCAACGTTGTGGTTCTTGTTCGTAAGTTAGAGCGACACTTATTGAAGCCCCAAACCACGTAAAATATGCAAAGAAAATTAGAGGCGTCTAACTTTGTTTTGCAGGGGTGTGCTGTGATGTGATATGGCCATGATTGTGATTATATTTGATGTATGCAATGTTCCTTATTGTAAGTTGGCAACTGGCAGGAGCCATATGGTTGTATTTAAATTCTGTTAAGACCCGCGTGTCTATTCAAAGTAGCTGTAATAGTTGAAGCTGGTGGACGACAACCATGAAATGGCGCCATTGACCTTGACGCTATACCAGTGATGATGGAGATCATGTTCGTGTTTGAAGATGGAGATCAGAAGCACAAGAAGAAAGGCCATATCATATCACATATTATGAATTGCATGTGATGTTAATCCTTTATGCATCTTGTATTGCTTAGTTAATGACTGTATCATTATAAGATGATCCCTCAAGCACACAAATTTCAAGTTTTAAAGTGTTCACCCTTAGTAAGCACCGTTGCTAAAGCTTGTTGTTTCGAAGCACCACGTGATGATCGAGTGTGCTCGATTATGCGAGTGTATACAACGTGAGCAAGCCAGATTTGCACATGCGGAAGCTAAGGTTTAATCTTGACGAGCCTAGCATGTACAGACATGGTCTCGGAACACAGATCACCGAAAGGTAAAGCATGAGTCATATAGTAGATATGATGAACATGTTGATTGTTCGCCATTGAAGCTACATCAACTCTCGTGATGATCGGTTTTGATGTGGTGGATTTGGTTCGTGTGATCACTAAAACAATGTGAGGGATAATGTTTTGAGTGGGAGTTCACCTAGATTAATTTAACTATTAATTAGAACTCAATTTGTCATAAACTTAGTCTAAACTATTGCAAATATGTTGTAGATCAGTGGCGGACCCTACCATCAATTTTAATGCGTTCCTAGAGAAAGAAAAGTTGAAAAACAATGGAAGCAACTTCGCGGATTGGTTCCACAATTTGAGGATTGTCCTCAATGCTGGTAATTTGACCTATGTGCTGGATGCACCGCTGGGTGACCCGCCTGCAGCTACTGCTACCGATGAAGTAAAGAATGTTTACCTCACTCGGAAGAATCAGTACTCCACAGTTCAGTGTGCTATCTTGTATGGTTTGGAATCGGAGCTTCAGAAAAAGATTGAGAACCATGACCCACATGATATTGTCCGTGAACTCAAAATGATATTTGAGGCTCACGCGGCAGTTGAGAGTTATGAGGCTTCTGAAAAGTTCTTTAACTCCAAGATGGAAGAGGGCAGCTCCGTCAGTGAGCATGTGCTTAAGATGTCTAGGCACGCAAACAAACTCCAAAGTTTGGGTATAGTGATTCCTAATTCTTTGGGGATTCACCGTGTCCTCCAATCACTGCCACCAAGTTACAAGAACTTTGTGATGAACTACAATATGCAAAACATGGACAAGACGTTGCCAGAACTCTTCTCCATGTTGAAATCTGCAGAAGTGGAGATCAAGAAAGAGCACCAAGTGTTGTTGGTCAATAAGACCACCAAATTCAAGAAAGGCAAGTGTAAGCAAAAGGGAAACTTCAAGAAGGGCGGTAAGAAAGTTTCCGCACCGGCGAAGAAGACCAAGGCTAGGCCCAAGCCTGATACTGAGTGCAAGGGAGAAGGTCACTGGAAGCGGAATTTCCCAAAGTACTTGGCGGATTTGAAGAACGGCAAAATCAAGAAGAAAGGTGTATCCGATATACATGTTATTAATGTGTATCTCACTAGTACTCGTAGTAGTTCCTGGGTATTTGATACTGGTTCGGTTGCTCATATTTGTAACTCGAAACAGGTGCTGCAGAATAAACGGAAGCTAGCGAAGAACGAGGTGACGATGCGCATTGGAAATGGATCAAAGGTTGATGTGATCGCGGTCGGCACACTACCTCTTCATCTACCATCGGGATTAGTTTTATACTTAAATAATTGTTATTTGGTGCCTCCGTTGAGCATGAACATTATATTTGGATCGTGTTTATTGCGAGACAGTTACTTGTTTAAGTCCGAGAATAATGGTTGTTCGATTTATACGAGTAATATGTTTTATGCACATGCACCTTTGATAGATGGTATATTTTTATTGAATCTCGATAGTGGAAATTCACACATAAACAACATTGAGGCTAAACGTTTGAAATTGAGCGATAACTCGACCTATATGTGGCACTGTCGTCTTGGTCATATCGGAGTGAAGCGCATGAAGAAACTCCATTCCGATGGACTTCTTGAATCACTTGATTTTGAATCACTTGAAAGATGCGAAGCATGTCTGATGGGTAAAATGACTAAGACTCCATTTTCTGGGATGATGGAGCGAGCTACGGACTTATTGGAAATCATACATACCGATGTGTGTGGTCCAATGAGTGTAGCATCGCGCGGTGGTTATCGTTATGTTCTTACCTTCACATATGACTTGAGTAGATATGGGTATATCTATTTCATGAAACATAAGTCCTAAACTTTCGAGAAGTTTAAGGAATTTCAAAGTGAGGTAGAGAATCAACGTAACAAGAAGATTAAATTTGTACGATCGGATCGTGGAGGTGAATATCTGAGTTACGAGTTTGGCGAGCATTTGAAGAAACGCGGAATACTTTCACAATTGACACCGCCGGGAACACCACAGCGTAATGGTGTGTCCGAACATCGTAATCGAACTCTCTTAGATATGTTCGTTCTATGATGTCACTTACAGATTTACCGCTATCGTTTTGGGGTTATGCATTAGAAACATCCGCAATCACTTTAAATAGGGCACCATCTAAATCCGTTGAAACGACACCGTATGAATTATGGTTTGGGAAGAAACCTAAATTGTCATTCCTTAAAGTTTCGGGTTGCGAAGCCTATGTAAAGAAGTTACAACCGGACAAGCTTGAACCCAAAGCGGAAAAATGCGTCTTCATAGGATACCCGAACGAAACTATTGGGTATATCTTCTATCATAGATCCGAGGGCAAAATCTTCGTTGTCAAGAATGGATCCTTTCTAGAGAAGGAATTTCTCTCGAAAGAAGTGACTGGAAGGAAAGTAGAACTCGACGAGGTTGTTGAACCTTCTCTCAAACTTGCGAGTAGCGCAGCACCGGAAGTAGTTCCAGTGGCACCTACACCAATAAGAGAGGAAGCTAATGATGTTGATCATGAAACTTCGGTTGAAGTTACTACGGAACCTCGCAGGTCAACGAGAACTCGTACCACTCCTGATTGGTATGATCCCGTTATGAGTGTCATGTTGGTGGACAACACCGATGACCCTGCGACATATGAGGAAGCAATGATGAGCCCAGATTCCAATAAATGGCAAGAAGCCATGAAATCCGAGATTGGATCCATGTACGAAAACCAAGTATGGACTTTGGTGGACTTACCGGATGGCCGAAAGGCTGTCGAGAATAAATGGATTTTCAAGAAGAAAACAGATGATGATGGTAATATTACTGTCTATAAAGCTCGACTTGTCGCAAAAGGGTTTTGACAAATTCAAGGAGTTGACTACGATGAGACTTTCTCACCAGTAGCGAAGCTAAAGTCTGTGAGGATTATGTTAGCAATTGCTGCATATTATGATTATGAGATATGGCAGATGGATGTCAAAACAGCGTTCCTCAATGGAGACATTGATGAAGAGTTGTATATGATGCAACCCAAAGGTTTTGTCGATCCTAAAGATGCTAACAAGGTATGCAAACTTCAATGGTCCATATATGGATTGAAGCAAGCATCCCGAAGTTGGAATCAACGTTTTGATAAGGTAATCAAAAGTTTTGGTTTTATACAAACTTATGGAGAAGCTTGTATTTACAAGAAAGTGAGTGGGAGCTCTGTAGCATTCTTAATACTATATGTAGATGACATATTGTTGATTGGGAATGATGTAGACCTTCTTAATAGTGTCAAGGATTATTTGAATAATAGTTTTTCAATGAAAGATCTTGGCGAAGCAGCTTACATATTAGGCATAAAGATTTATAGAGATAGATTGAGACGCCTAATATCATTGTCACAAAGTACATATTTGGACAAAGTTCTAAAGAGGTTTGGAATGGAAGATAGCAAGAAAGGGTTCTTGCCCATGTTGCCCAATACGACCTTGAGTAAAACTCAAAGTCCTGCAACGGCAGAAGATAGAGAAAGGATGAGTAAGACTCCCTATGCTTCAGCCATAGGATCTCTTATGTATGCCATGCTATGTACTAGACCCGACATTGCATATGCTGCTAGTTTGACTAGCAGATATCAAAGTGATCCAGGAGTGGACCATTGGAAAGCGGTCAAAAACATCCTTAAGTACTTGAGAAGAACTAAGGATATGGTTCTTTCTTATGGAGGTGATGAACAACTCGTTGTTAATGGTTACACCGATGCTAGTTGGAACACCGATCCAGATGATTCTAAATCTCAATCTGGGTACGTATTTACTTTGAATGGTGCAGAAGTTAGCTGGAGGAGTGCAAAGCAAAGCGTTGTGGCGAGATCTTCAACTGAATCCGAATGCATAGCTGCTTCAGAGGCTTCACAAGAAGCGATATGGATGAAGGAGTTCATTACAGAGCTCGGTGTGGTTCCAAGTGCGCTGGACCCAATGTCTATCTACTATGATAACATGGACGCCATAGCCAATGCGCAAGAACCAAGGTCACACAAGAAGATGAAGCACATCAAGCTACGTTTTCACGCTATTCGAGAACATGTCCAAGATGGTGACATAAAGATTTGCAAAGTACACACAGATCTGAATATGGCGGATCCGTTGACTAAACCTCTCCCGAGGGCAAAACATGACCAACACCAAACTTCCATGGGTGTTTGGCATATTACCATGTAATCTAGATTAGTTGACTCTAGTGCAAGTGGGAGACTGTTGGAGATATGCCCTAGAGGCAATAATAAATGTAGTTACTATTATATCTTTGTGTTTATGATAAATGTTTACATTCATGCTATAATAGTATTAAGCGGAAACATTAATACTTGTGTGATTTGTAAACTAAAATAGAGTCCCTAGTAAAGCCTCTTCATAATACTAGCTTGTTGGTTATTATATGATCGTGGTTTCCTGATCATGAACATTGAGATGTTGTTAACAACAATATCATATCATTAGGAGAATGGTATGATGGACATACTCCTATAGATAAGCGTAGCATACAGATCATGTCATTTTAATAGTTCAATTGCTATAAGATTTCTAATACATAGACCTAATTCCTTCGACCATCAGATCAAGCTAATCACCATCACCGGAAGGATGCTTTGATGACATCAAACACCACACCGTAACTGGGTGGCTATAAAGGTGGCATTGAGTGTTCGGAAAGTGTGGGTTGAGGCACATGGATCAAGAGTGGGATTTGTCCATCCATATGACAGATAGATATACTCTGGGCCCTCTCGGTGGAATGTCATCCAATTAGCTTGCAAGCATGTGACTGGCTCACAAGGGATCACATACCACGGGAACGAGAAAAGAGTACTTATTGGTAACGAGGTTGAACTAGGTATGTAGAGATACCGACGATCAAAACCTCGGATAAGTAAACTATCGTGAGACAAAGGGAAATTGGTATCGTATGTAAGTGGTTCATTCGATCACAAAGTAATCGTAGAAATATGTGGGAGCCATATGAATTTCTAGATTCCTCTATTGGTTATTGATCGGAGAAGTGTCTCGGTCATGTCCGCATAATTCACGAACCGTAGGGAGACACACTTAAGGATTCAATGTTGTTGTGTAGTTATGGAATGATGAGTAAGAGACTGAATGTTGTTCGGAGTCTCAGATGGGATCCGGGATATCACGAGGAGATCCGGAATGGTCCCGAGAATAAGATTCATATAAGGAAAGTCCTGTTTCGGAGTTGGGGAATGATTCTGGTGTTTTCACCAGGAATGTTCTAGAAGGGTCCGGAAGGTCCGGCACTCCGGAGGGGAAGGGTACATGAATGTGTCATGACAATATGGAATGGTTGCATCATGTACTAGGTCACTTGGCTGGGAAAAATAAAGAGAGAAATCAAATCCAAGTTTGAAAGTCAAACAGCAAGTTTGTTTGGTGGAGGGAGAGTAGGAAACCTACTTGGGGAGGAAGTACACTCCCTCCACCCGTCGGCCAAGGAGGCCGAGTTGGGGGAGGACTCCCTCCTCCCAACCGGCCACCCTCCACCTATATAAGGAGGGGTAGGGATCCCCCTACCCCTCACACCCAAAACCCTAGCTCCAAGCCACCGGCGCCACCACCTCCTTGTGCTGCCGCCGCCTAGGGCACCTCCAACTCGGCGAGTTGGGGTTTACCCAAACCCTAGCCACCGTCCAAGCCTTCCTCTTAGTGCCCTCTAAACCCTAGATCACTAAGGCCTCTCTCATACTCTACCATACTCGCTCCGGCTTAAGGCGAAGCCCTGCGAGATCTCCCCTCTACTTCTGACACCACGCCGTCATGCTGCCGGAATCGCGGGGAGGGTGCTACAACCTCCGCTGCCTGCTGGAACAAGGTAGAGGAAGGTCTTCATCGAGTACCGAACGTGTGACCGACTGCGGAAGCGCTGCCGGAACGCAGCGCCGGAAGGATCGTCTACGCGATCTTGAGATCGGCAAGAGTACGACTATATCACCCACGAGAATCTGCTCTCGTTAACCGCTTTGGAATCTTCGAGGGTGAGTTCCTCTATCGACTCGTTGCTACAATCTAGTAGATAGATCTTAGCTTGTTTGTTTGCATGCGGTAGAAATTTTTTGTTTTCCATGCTACGAACCCCTATAGGGAATCACCGGAAAATCTCGCCGGAGTCGAGGCAGTGGACGACGACGTTCAGAGGTAGACCGAGGCGAGCTCCTAGGGCACGCGTGGGCGAGAGGGAGGCACTAGCAGGTGCGCAGGGAGATGGGGAGCACGCTCGTGGGAACCGGGGCAGTGGGGGTGACGGTGTTGGCCGAAATTCGCCGATGAGCTCGTCGGAGCAGAGGAGGTGTTGGCGAGAAATTCAGGCAGCCTAGGGGCAGAGAGGGTGTGGCATTTGAGGGGAAATAGAGAGAGGGAGGAGGCGATTTAACAAGCGTGGACACTAGAGAGATTAACGCCGCCATTGATTCATGCCGCGAAATCAACGCAGAGAACGGCCGGCGTGATTTGGGGATGAATGGTTCTTGCGGGGACGATGATGACAAGGCAGTGGGGCTGCGTTGTCAACGAGTGAGTGGGGCGTACAGTGGGGCCTCATGTTCAGTGACTGAGTGGGTGTAGACGCGAGTGAGAAAAGAAATGGTTCGGGGGAGAGATGGGCTCCTGCCGGGCTAGTTGGGCTGGTTGGGCTGTTTTCCCTTTTGTTTTATTCTGTTTCTTTTTCTTTTTCCTTTTCTTATTTTATGTTTTGAATTTATTCAAAGGATTCAAACCTCAATTTAAATCTAGATTTTTGCCAAAGTTTTTCTAAATCTTTTTAGTAGGGTACTACTATTTATTAATCTGTTTTAAAGTCCATTTTAGAATATTTTCTTATATTCTCTTATGTTTTATTATTTATTTAAAATAGACATTTGTCTTTATTCTAATTCTAATTTCTATTTTTATTTGAATCAAATGTTTTAAACTTCTATTTGATTTCAAGCTTTTGCAAAACCTTTTTAGTAGGTTTTAAATCATTTTGATTAGTTGGCCCACTTTGGAGAATATTCAAATATTTTCTCATGATTTATTATTTATTTTAATTTGGCCTTTTGTCTTTATTTAAAATGAATTTGAATATGGTTCCAAACCATATAATTCTATTTAATTAATCCTTTATTATTTTTAAGTTAAATAAATACCTTTTAATTTATTTTGACAATTTCAATTATTTTTCCCATGATTTAATTAATCATTTATATTAGGGATTTTTGTCTTTATTCAAAACAAATATGGTTCAAGTCCATATAAGTTTTTATTCAAATAATCTTTATTTCTTTATTTTATTTGGATTATTTTTTATTCCATTTACCTATGAATTTAACTCAAGGTTTAAATTGTCTCTTAAATAATTTTATTGGGATTTATTATTTAGTTTAGGAAATTTGTGTTTATTTAAATAAAATTTGGACATTGTTCAATATTTATGATTTTATTTAAATAATATTTTTCCCTTATTTATTATTCAATAATCTTTCATTCTATTTGTTTATGGATTTGGCCAAGATTTAATTTGGCTTTTAAATATTCCTTATTTATTTATTTCTTTCTTTATCTCATAAAATCAATATCTTTTTATTTATAGATCCAAAATTGGTGATTCCAATTTGTGGAATTTTATTTAATATTTTTTTTATCCTTTTAAATCCTTTTGGCATTATTTTGGTCATAATTTAGTATGGATTTTAGCTAGGAGCTTTATTAGCTTTGGAAATTATTTCCTTTTATCTTATGAAATTTATAAGTTTTTATCCATGGCTCCAAATTAAATGAAACCAATTTCTATGGTCTTATAATATTTTTGTTTATCATTTTTTATCATTTAAAAATGTTTGTTGCTAAATTTTTACATGGATCAAATCCATAGTCTTAGAGAGATCTTGGAAATGACTTTCTTCCATTCGGGTTTTAGGGTTTTGGTTTATTTTCCCAAGTTTAAATTTCAAGATACATTCATTGATGAATGCATTTCACTTGATTGAAATTTGTTGGATTACCTTTTATTAAAATTTGATCAAGGAGGGTTTTGATGTTTCCATTTAGAAGCAAAAAAGTTTCTTTTCACCCTAAATTTCAACAATTAATTCTTTTGTTTATTTATTTTTCACATTTCAAAATTTGGAAAATTTTGGGATGTGACAAAATTAGAAGCGTCTAGTTTAGATTGTTGCTGAGCTAGTTTCATGATATGATGTTGTAAGTAAAAGTATGAGTCGATACTCTTATAACACACATAACGTGTATGTTCCATAGACCTTGGCCTTACACATAGAGGAATGATGACGATCATACCATGATGCACATGATGGAGATCAAGTGCAAGAACCATATCATTTCACTTTTCACATGAGATGTTTGTTTCATCTTATATTGCTTGTTTGGCATTTTACTAGCATAATAATATGATCCCTCATTTAGATATCAAGATAAAAACGTGTTCTCCCTTAAGTATGCACCGATTATGTTTCTCCGCTCCAAGACATCACGTGATGATCGGGTGTTCTTGGATCCACGATCATATTTCGGGTGTAAGACAGTTTACACATGCAAATACTAAGGTTCTTACTTGGCGAACCTAGCATGTGCAAACATGGCCTCGGAACACGGACCGAAAGATTAAGCATGAGTCATATGAAAGATATGATGCCCATTTGATGCTCGCCTTTGAAGCTACACCAATTCACGTGATGATCGGACTTGGTGTAGTGGATTTGGTTCATGTAATCACCAAAAAAGGCACGAGGGATGTCGTTTTTAAGTGGGAGTTCATTCTTAATTTTGGATTAGTTGAACTCAATCTATCATAAACATAATTTTGGATTAGCAACTTTACCAACTAGGCCATGAATTTGAGGATTCTCCTCTCTGCTGCACAAAAGCAATATGTGCTAGAAGCGCCGCTAGGCCCCCCACCACTTGATGATGCCCCTGACGAGGAAAAGAACGTCTATCTGACTCGTCAGGAGGACCACAACTTAGTTCATTGCGGAATTTTGTATGGGCTAGAGCCAGGACTTAGAAAGCATTTCGAAAACGGCAATGCCTTTGATACAATGGGTGAGTTGAAAATCATTTTCAACACCCATGATGCTGTAGAGAGTTATAATGCTTCAGAACAGTTCTTTAGTTGCATGATGGAAGAGAACAACTCCGTTAGTGAGCATGTACTCAAGATGTCGGGTTAAGCCGATAAGCTTGTGTCCTTGGTAAAATCGATTCCCATTGACTTAGGCATCCATCATGTTCTCCAATCTCTGCAACCTAGCTATAAGAGATTCGTGATGAACTATAACATGCAAGGCATGAAGAAGTCTCTCCCCGATCTTCTATCAATGCTTAAAACTGCAGAAGTGGAGATCAAGAAGGAACATCAAGTGTTGATGATCAATAAGACCATCGGGGTTTCAAGAAAGACAAAAAGGGTAAACATAAGGGAAAGAAGGGTGGCAAGCCGGTTGCCGTACCTGAAAAGAAATCCCGAGTTGGCCCTAAGTCTGATACCGAGTGCTATTATTGCAAAGGGACTGGCCACTAGAAGCGCAACTGCCCCAAGTATTTGGCAGACAAGAAGGACGGCAAGGCAAATAAAGGTATATTAGATATACATGTTATTGTTGTGTACTTGACTAGTACTCGTAGTAGCACCTGGGTATTTGATACCGGTTCAGTTGCTAATATTTGTAACTCGAATCAGGGGCTGCGGAAAAAGCGACCACTAGCAAGGGGTGTGGTCAAGATGCGTGTCAGCAATGGATCAAGTGTTGATGTGATTGTTGTCGGAACGCTACCTCTCCACTTACCATCAGGATTAGTTATAAACTTGAATAATTGTTATCTGGTGCCAGCACTGAGCATGAACATTGTATCCGGATCATTTTTGATGTGTAGTGGTGATTCATTTAAAACTGAAAACAATGGTTGTTCGATTTATATGAATGATATCTTTTATGGTCATGCACCGATGATGAATGGTTTACTTCTGTTGAATCTCAATAATAGTGTTACACATATTCATAATGTTGATGCTAAAAGGATTAAACTTAATGATGATATATCTGCAAATGTGTGGCACTGCCATTTAGGTCATATTGGCGTTAAACGCATGAAGAAGCTCCACTCGCATGGACTTTTGGAATCACTTGATTTCGAATCATTTGATACATGTGAGCCATGCCTTATGGGCAAGATGACTAGAAGGCCGTTTTCCGCTTCAATGGAATGGGCGACAGATTTATTGGAAATCATACACTCTGACGTGTGTGGTCCAATGAGTGTGTCGGCGCGAGGTGGATATCGTTATTTTGTTACTTTCATGGATGATTTGAGTAGATACGGTTATATATACTTGATGAAACACAAGTCTAAAACCTTTGAGAAATTTAAGGAATTTTAGAGTGAAGTGGAAATCATCGTAATAGAAAGATCAAATTTCTACGGTCCGACCGTGGAGGTGAGTATCTAAGTTACGAGTTTAGCACACATATAAAAGAGTGTGGAATAGTTTCACAACTCACACCTGCCGGAACACCACAGCGAAATGGTGTGTCGAAACGTTGCAATTGTACTTTACTAGATATGGTTCGATCTATGATGTCTCTGACGGACTAGCCACTATCATTTTGGGGTTATGCACTAGAAACTGCCGCATTCACTTTAAATCGGGCACCATCTAAATCCGTTGAAAATACACTGTATGAATTATGGTTTTGAAAGAAACCTAAGCTGTCATTCTTAAAGTTTGGGGATGTGATGTTTACGTGAAGTAACTTCAACTGGATAAACTCGAACCCAAAGCGAAAAAATGCGTCTTCATTGGATACCCTAAGGAAACTATTGGGTATTCCTTCTATCACAAATCCGAGGGCAAGGTTTTTGTTGCCAAGAATGGATCCTTTCTAGAGAAAGAGTTTCTCTCGAAAGGTGTGTGTAGTTGGATGGTAGAAATCGAAGAGGTTGTAGAACCTTCTCTTCATAGTATGGCGAGTAGCGCAGTGCCGGAAGCCGTTCTGGAGTTGACTTCACCAAATGAAGAGGGAACTAATGATAACAATCATGAAGCTCCGAAAGAGAATACTACTGAACCTCGCAGGTCTAGCAGGACGCGTGCAGCTCCCGAGCTATATGGAAATACTCTTATGAATTTCATGGTCGATGAAATTGATGACCCTGCGACATATGAAGAAGCGATGATGAGCCCGGATTCCAACAAATGGATAGAAGCCATGAAATTTGAGATGGAATCCATGTACGTAAACCAAGTTTGGACCTTCGTGGACTTACCTCACGACCGAAAGGCTGTGGAGAATAAATGGATTTTCAAAAGAAAAACTGATGCTGATGGTAATGTAACCGTCTATAAAGCTCGACTTGTCGCAAAGGGGTTTTGACAATTTCAAGGAGTTGACTACGATGAGACATTCTCTCCCGTAGCGATGCTAAAGTTAGTTAGGATTATGTTAGCAATTGATGCATATTTTGGCTATGAGATATGGCAGATGGATGTCAAAACTGCGTTCCTCAATGGCAACATTGAAGAAGAGTTGTATATGGTACAACCAAAGGGTTTTGTCGATCCTAAGGATGCTGACAAGGTATGAAAGCTTCAGCGACCCATCTATGGACTGAAACAAGCATCCCAGAGTTGGAATCTTCGATTTGATGAGGTGATCAATGAGTTTGGATTTATTCAAACTTATGGAGAGGATTGTATTTACAAGAAAGTGAGTGGGAGTGATGTGGCATTTTTGATATTATATGTGGATGACATATTATTGATCGGAAATGATATAGATCTTTTAAACAATGTTAAAAGTTATCTAAACAACAAATTTTCAATGAAGGACCTAGGTTAAGCGCCTTACATATTCGGCATAAAGATCTATAGGGATAGATCTAGGCACCTAATAGGGCTATCACAAAGTACATACCTTGATAAGATTTTAAAGAAATTTAAAATGGATGTAAGTAAGAAGGGGTTCTTACCTATGTTGCAAGGCAAGACATTGAATAGGACTCAAAGTCCGGCTACGGCGTAAGAAAGAGAGATAATGGACAAAGTCCCCTATGCTTCAGCCATAGGATCTATAATGTACACCATGCTATGTAAAAGACCGGATGTGGCACATGTTATTAGTTTCACTAGTAAATACCAATCTGATCCAGGAGTGGAACACTGGATAGCGGTCAAGAATATCCTGAAGTACTTGCGAAGAACTAAGGATATGTTTCTCGTATACGGAGGTGAAGAAGAGCTCGTCGCTAAGTGTTATGTCGACGCTAGCTTTGAAACTGATCCGGATGACTCTAAGCCCCAATCCGGATATGTATTTCTCATGAATGGTGGAGTGGTTAGTTGGAGGAGTTCCAAACAACCCGCGGTGGTGGGATCAACAACGGAGGCCGAATATGTTGCTGCTTTGGAAGCGGCTCACGAAGCAGTTTGGATGAAGGAGTTCATAACCGAACTAGGTGTGGTTGCAAGCGCGTTGGACCCAATGGTGATCTATTGTGACAACAATGGTGCCATAGCCAATGCCAAAGAACCAAGGTATCACAAGAATTCCAAGCATATTAAGCGCCGGTTTCACTCCATCCGAGAGCATGTCAAGGATAGAGATATAAAGATTTGTAAAGTACACAAGGATCTCAATGTAGCAGATCCGTTGACGAAAACTCTTCCTAGAGAAAAACATGATCAACACCAAAACTCCATGGGTGTTAGATTTATCACTATGTAACTAGATTATTGTCTCTAGTGCAAGTGGGAGACTGAAGGGAATATGCCCTGAGAGGCAATAATAAAGTTGTTATTATGTATATTCCAAGTATAAGATAGATGTTTATTTTGCATGCTATAATTGTATTAATACGGAAATGTTAATACATGTGTGTTTAATAAACAAAAATAAAGTTCCTAGTTATGCCTCTCTTATAAACTAGCTCGTTGATTAACAAGATGTTCAAGGTTTGTTGATCATAGACATTGGATGTTGTTAATAACGAGGTCACAACATTATTGGAATGGTGTGATGAACATTCATCCAAAGTATAGCATTACGACCAAAGTCATTGAGTTTATATTTTTATAACATCATACGAAGTAATGCTAATCCTTAGACCATGAGATCATGTCAAT
The DNA here is from genome assembly GCA_916181665.1 of Avena sativa. Lineage (NCBI taxonomy): Eukaryota > Viridiplantae > Streptophyta > Magnoliopsida > Poales > Poaceae > Avena > Avena sativa. The sequence continues at coordinate 143,428,132 of OV702283.1, read as the reverse complement.
CACTAACACTAGAAGGGTATCTTGATAACATCAAACGTCACACCATAACAGGGTGATTATAAAGATGGGTTCATTACTACTAAAGTGTTATGTTGAGGCCCATGGATCAAGAGTGGAATTTGTTCATCCCGCTGACGGATAGATATACTTTGGGCCCTCTCGGTGATATCACATTGATTAGCCTGCAAGCAAGTGATTTGATCACTAGAATGTTATATCACGGGAACAATAAAAGAGTACCTGTCAGTAACAAGATCAAACTAGGTATGGAGATACCGATGATCGAATCTCAGACATGTAATATATCGCGAGACAAAGGGATTAAGTTACTAGAGTAAAAGGTTCTCATGATCACAAGAAAGTCATCATTGAATGTGTGGGAGTCAGTATGGATCTCTAGGTCCCGCTTCTGATTATTGATCCAAGAGGGGTCTCGATCATGTCCGCATTATTCGTGAACCGTAGGGTGACACACTTAAGAGACACTGACACCATTTGGAGCAAATAGTTTCATGCTGAAAAGAATAACAAAGCGCAGGAATTTATTTCACTAGACACCGAAACTGTTTTCAGGTGAAATTGCAGAAAGTGTTTCTGCATGTGAAATGAAATACTAACAAGGGGTTATATGTGAATGTTTGTCATTAAGGAAATTGACAAAATTCTGAATAAATAAAAGGAGTTTTATTTAAATAGAGTTTGCATTAAATTTGGTGGAAATTTAATGTGAATTTTGAGTGCGATTTTGAGTGGAGAAATTAAGAGCCATTTTTTGTGAGTGGAGCTTCCACCCACATAATGGAGGAAGGGGTGGGGGCAGCCCCCATGGCCGGCGGCCACCCCCTTGGGGTGCCCTCCTCCCTCCTATAAAAGGATCCCCTCTCCCTATCTCTCACTCGCACCTCCTCGTGAAGGATCTCTCTTCCCCTCTAGTTTATTCCCCATGGTCTCGAACTAGCGAGATACATGTTCCCGGTGGCTTTTCGGTAAGAAATAGTTGTGCTTCCACTGCATCGCTGGAGCGAGGAGGCGGAGGTTGCTCGGTGCCTCGGACGTGTGTGCGAGCACGGATGCGCCGCTGATTTGCGGCACTAGGACTTCCTCCCGATCTTGAGATCGGCAAGAGTTCGTCTACATCAACCACGAGTTCAACCTCGTTAAGCTTTGTCGGTCTTCAAGGGTATGTTCTCTACGGATGTATATCCGCCCGTTGCTTGTATCTAGTAGATATATCTTGGTACATAGTTGTTCCCATCATAGGAATTTTTTTGTTTTTGTAAGGTTCCCAACCTTTAATAAGGTAGAGATCCCTGTGTTTACAATGCTAGTCCCTGGATCAATAGCTAGCATCCACAGTTAAGATGTAATATCAAGAAACAAAGGTCATAATACAACTTTACCAGGAATAACATAATTTATTACATCTTACATAGCTCATTTGGCTATCTCATTACAATGCAGCAGAATATAACAATAGCAGGGGGTCCTTCATCTTCAAAGTGCCACAGGCAGACATGTTGGTTGTAGACTTGTAATCCTAATCAATAAACTTCTCTAACATCAAACAAACCTGCAACATAATAAGTTACAGCCACAAGGGTCAATACATTTGAATTGTATTGGCAAGTGATACTATGGTAGTATAGTGGAGTCTATCATCTATATGCATTTGGCTAAGTGGAGCTTAGGCTTGCATTGCCCAAAATAGTTTTTCCTTATCATTTGAAAACACTAAGTTTTTGGTTGACAAAAATCACCCAAGGCATCTCCCAATAGAAATTGGTGATCCTTCAACCCTTGTTCAACCACAATTTTTTAACTTAGAAGTTGGGATGAGGAGATTCTTGATAGCTTCCATGTCTTGATGCTCATATTGTCCTTTGCCAGGGACATGGCTAAGTACTTAGATTTTTCACTCTGCAGAGGTGGTGCACTTTCCCCACAAGACTTGGTTTCACCAAGACAAGATCTTTCAGAAGCCTTCCCTTAGACCAGAATGGACGCGCTCCAACCTATCAAACCCCTACCACCAACTGTCCATTTGGCTAAGTTATTGCAACCTATATGATCCAGGCAGAGCCCATAATGCCAAGTGGCTGCACTTGAAGCTTCTGAACATTTGACATCTCAAATATCTTTGTTCCTGGGTGGCCATCCACAAGTGAGATACACAAAGGTAAACCATAGAAATGGTCCTTGTGAACCACTCAACACAAACCATTCCTTCCATTACACCCAGGTGATTCATTCACTTAGTTGTTTTATTAAACAAAACACAAGTCCACAGACTTAGAAATATTCCATAGTATGAATATATATTCCACCCTTGTTTTATATTAGCTAAGATAAGCATGATATTAGTAGGAATATTAACTTAGGAAAATTCTACTAAGGTTTCATCTACTAGGATTTCCCATGGCATAGTTTATACTTAGCAAAAATTCCATGCAAGTCCTACTTAGAAATATCACTAATGCATAGTGAAAATCATGGGACAAAAGTATGAAGCATCACTTGCCTTTTTGGTAGAGAATATAAGTTCACTCCTTGTCTTTGCAATGATCACACTCTTCAAATCACTACAATTCAATCAAGCAAGCAATATTCCAATCTACCATTCAAGCAATTCATCACATAAAATACTAGAAACAAAACAATGCATGCAAGCATGCCAAACTTTGTTTTATTTACAAAAGTGGTTTATAATTGGTTATAAACATTCTAAAACACTTATTTGGTCATTTTATAAAGTGGCAAAACTATTTGCAAAAGATTTCACTTCATAAACCATTTTTAAACCAAGTCATTATTTTATGTGGTGGAAAAATGATTTTAATAAGGCAACAATCTATAGGGTTCACAAAATATGTTTTCAATTCATAAAACCTTGTGTTTAGGGTCAGAGAGTTTATTCCAAAACATTTCCCAAAGGTTTTCCTCCAAAATTATTTTTAACAATTAAACCATATTTTTATTTGACTAGATATGGTTTAAATCAAAAGTTTATTCTTTTGCTTCACCAAATATATTTTTGAAACCACAAGTTGATTCCTATGGTCAGTAGGTTCAAAACAAACCATTTGCGAAAAGTTTTATCTCAAAAATCATTTTAGAACAATTTTATATTCTAAACATGCATACACAAGTTTCTGCAAAAACAATCAATTTAACAGAAGCATTTTACTAAAAAAAGTGCATGGTCAGAAAGTACTTGTCTTGCTGATTCCATTGATATAAAATTTGCAAAATTTGGACGTGTGGTTTGAAAGTTATGAATTTTTCAATTTGTAACATCTAATAGACAAGTTTCTGTTTTTAAAACAGATTCCAGGCCACGTGTCGAGATTCTATTCGCTGGTACCGTTTTGGTTGGATCGAGTGATTCAGACCGTAGGATTTAACTTGATCGCACGTCACAGGTTGCTACTTACCCCTTCGCTTAGTTCTAATCTTAGCCACTAGATCTAGATCGGACGGTGCTCAGCACGCTTGCCAGAGATGGGCGGCGCTGGTGGCGGCAGGTGGTGGCGGTGCGGTCAGACGGTGGTGATGATGACGCTATAGGATGCGAGAGGGCGAAAGGAGGTGCTCACCGAGTTCGCCGTGGCGTGGGGAAGCTCAAGGTGCCTTCTATTTGTCGAGGGGCGCGCTGGAGTTGCGGGGATTGCTCGCCGGAGACGAGACAGACGGCGGTTGCTCACAGTCGACGATGGAGGAGACGCTATGGTGCGAGCTAGGACACGAAAACGGTGGCATTAGTTGCGGAAGAAGTCACTGGTAACAGGCGTATCTTTGGAAAGACGAGGGGCAGTCAGATGGTTACCAGGGAAGTCGCCGGAGAGGGTGCAGACGGCGGTGATGAGGTTGCCCATGTCCTGGGTCAAGCGCGGGCAAGTTGAGGATGCAGAGAGAATCGCCAGGGTCTGGGGGTCACGCTTGGGTGCTCGAGGAGGCGAGGGGCGGAGGAGGCTGGCCGGAATTGGAGCAGAGGCTCGTCGGAGTCCGCGGTGGTGCGAGCAAAAATGGGAGCGGCCTGGGGGCAGAGAGTGGGTGGTTCCTGGGGGGAAACGGAGAGGAGGAGCAGGGGTTAAGTGTGCGTGATCGGGGCGGGGTTTACTCCAGCATTTAGGGCGAATTTAACGGATTTGATTCCCGGCCAGAAACGGCAGCGAGGAGAGGGGCGAGGTCATCGGCGGGTGAAGACGATGGTGAGGTGGCTGTGGGGCCTAGCGTCAGTGAGAGAGGAAAAGGGGGAGTGGGGTCACGTAGTCAGCGTCTGTGTGGGTCGATTCGCAGGTGAAAAATGGTTCACTCTGAGGGGGTGGAGAGATGGGCTGTTGGGCTTTAGTGGGCTAGCTGGGTTGGGTCGACCTGTTTCATTTTTTTATTCAGATTTTTTTCTTTTTTCCTTTTCTAATATTCTGTTTTGATTTTATTTAATCAATTCAAACATCCATTTGAATTCAAACCTCAACCAAAATTTGTGTAGGTTTAAATATTGATTAGTAATGTAATCTGAAGTCAATTTTGGAATAAAATTTTATTCTTTTTGGGGTCTTTTTAATTATTCAAAAGGCACTTGTTTTAAATCAAATAAGATTTAATAATATTTTCAAACACCATTTAAATTCTTAAACCTTCCAAATCTTTTCAGTAGGTTTTTATTTGTTTAATAGGGTGTCAAATAATCCATCTTGAATTATTTGGAAAGTATTTAATATGATTCATAAATCATTTGAATTGGGTATTTGTTTTATTTCCAATGATATTAAATATAGTTTTAATTCCATAATTTTATTTGGAAGATTTCTTTTATTTTATTTAAGTTAATTTAACAACTTTTATTCCACTTGGGTAAATTCCAAATATCTTTTCCCATGATTTAGTTAATCATTTCTAATAGGGGTTTTGTCTTTATTCAAATTTGGTTTAGGCCATCTTATTTTATTTTGGAATTTCATTATCCTTTTATTTTATTTGAATTTGGATTACATTCATTCCATTTGCTTATGGTCTTGGCCAAGATTTAATTTGGTCTTTAAATATTCCTTATTTAATATTTCTTTCTTCATATTTTAAAAATCCATATCTTTTTATTTAAAGATCCAAACTTGGTGATTCTAATTTGTGAAATCTTATTTAATTCTTGTTTATCCTTTTTAAATCCCTTTAGGATCATTTGCTCATCAATTGGTTTGGATTTTAGATAGGTGCTTTATTAGCCTTGGAAATTTAATTTCCTTATCTTATTATATTCATAAGATTTTATCCAAGCTCCAAATTAAGTGAAACCAATTTCTATGGTCTTATAATATTTCTATTTGTATTTCTTGATCTTTTTTAAATGTTTGTTGACAAATTTTTATATGGATCAAATCCATAGGCTTGGAGATAACTTGGAAATGATTTTTATTCCATTAGGGTTTAGGGTTTGGATTTATTTCCAAGTGTTTAAATTTCTAGATAGATTCATTGAGGAATGCATTTCTCTTGATTTGGATTTTTGTTGGATTCAAACTTTTACCAAAGTTTGTTCAAGATGGGATTTTAAGTTTCCATTTAGAAACAAAGTTTCTTTTCACCCTGATTTTCAACAATAATTTATTTTGTTTATTTATTTTTCACATTACAAGATTTGGAAAATCTTGGGATGTGACAGTTTTCTATGTTGCGAACCCTACAGTGGTGGCGCCACAAGGGGCTACCCGCACCACCATAGGGTGTGGCCGCCCTGGTGTCCCCCTCCGTCTCTGCTTCGTGTTTTCGTATTACTCTAGGAAAAATAGGAAGATTGACTTTTGTCCCGTACAATTCTGAGAATATTTATTTTTTTAGCTTTTCTAAAACCAAAAACAGCAGAAAACAGGCAACTGGCACTGCGACATCTTGTCAATAGGTTAGTTCCAGAAAGTGTATAAAAATACCTCAAAGTGTAGAGAAAACATAAGACAAATGATATAAAACAAGCATGGAGCATCAAAAATTATAGATACGTTTACGACGTATCAAGCATCCCCAAGCTTAACTCCTGCTCGTCCTCGAGTAGGTAAGTGATAAAAAGAATAACTTTTGAGGTGACATGCACCATCATAATCTTGATCAAGGTATTGTAAAGCATTGACATATGGGATCAAAGTACTCTAAACATGAGCATGAAAGATGAAGTTCTAACAATAAGAGATAGTAACTATGCTACAACATGAAAGGATACAAACAAAGATCATGAATAACAATGCATTGAAAGACGTTTGTTTGTTTCACATATAGAAAACATAACAAGAGTGTTATTTATCTTGTCCTTCATGAAGTAGCAAAACATAAATGCATAGAATACCTTGAAAGTTCATAAGGGTGACTAGATACAAATAGTTCAAGAATAAGCAATATCAACATTATGAATCAATCAATAAGTTTTGGGACAATGCACATAAAACTAAGAATGACAACTATGCTCTCCTAGTTGGTGCATAAAGATAGAAGGTGGAGATTAAATATAAAAGTAGGAAGAAAGGCCCTTCACAGGGAAGCAGGGATTTCAATTTTCACAAAGAGCTTCCAAAAATTATGGTACTTGTTAGCTTTCAGCTCTCATTGCCCCTATCATAAGCATCTTGAAGTGATTAAGGTTAAACTGAACAAAATATGGAGTATATGCTTGACAAAATATAAGTTGGCAATATCATGTCCCTTGAGTACGAGGGCATTTCCTCATGCTACTCAACTTTAGTCACAAGCAAGTTCTTGTCATTGTAAGTATATGTGTATCATAGAGAACCGCCAACGGGGTACCCCTTGCCCCATGACACATGAGCTATCCCATATCAAAATGACAAGGTAACAGACAATGAGCATCTCAGCAATCTTCTTATTTACCATGGGAAAATGGTGCCTTTTTCTCTTCTTTCCTCTTTTTTTTTTCTTTTTCGTTTTCTTTTTCTCTTCTCTTTTGTTTTCTATCTCTCTCTTTTTTTATAATAAGAATTCTTCATAGATTGATCACTATTGTGATGCTGCAAGTTTCGACCATGATTAGGCATGGCTTAGGCTAGCGGCCCAGGCGTTTCTCTAACACATATACATAACTCCATGGACTTACAAGCTCCCCTTTGATTTCACACACCGACATCCATAAACAAAAGAGCATGATATCAACTGGGTAGATATTTATAGGTGTTGAAAGCGTTCCCCGTGATAGCATGGTTCTGCTAATTCCCAACTTATAATTGCAAGCATATACAACATAGATGACACAATGGTTCAAGTTTATTAGGGGCAAGAAAAATAAAGTGTGCCATCAAGTTTATGAGAGCTTTAATCACTAATTTTCTCATAACAAGTTTAATTTGGAAGATAGATAAAACAAGAATATACTTGGAATGGTGTAACACACCATGCATAGGAATTTATAGTGGACTCTTTGGATTAACTTGGTTTCCTTGGAGTTGGATGCATGAGTAGAGCTTACTCAATACAGGTGGAGGCTAGCAAAATATTGGGAGCGACCAACTAGAGTGCAATAATGGCCATAATCATGCAAAGCGACAAAACATTATCAATTAAAGCATAAAGTGGTATGACAAGTCAAAAACTAAATGATCATAGAGGCTAAGGCATCAAAGGAGAATACCACAATATTATGCTTTTGTATGCTAAAACAACGCATGATTCTTTCAAGGCACATTAAGCAATCTCAATTGTTTGGAATAAGTCACGCTACAGCAATAATCACTAAGCATATGGTCAAAGCAACATATAGCATGACATGATAAAGTCTAAGCCACAGTCAAAACAAGCTCCTTTTTGTACCACCTAAGCATGAAGTTTCCTACTCTTTTCCAACACCAATCGACTTATTTGAAACAACTCACAAAGATAATAATCAACTAAGATCAGTGACCTTATCTCACAAATCCACAAAGAAGAACTAAAAAGTTCTAAGCACAAAGCATAAGAAAACTAAGGCTAAACGCAGTGCTAGCAAAAAGTGAACACTCACAGAACAATAAGAGTGAAAACTAGAGTGTTCTAGGCAATGAAAACAAAGTGTTTCTCTCTCCAAAATAAGTGTGCTGGGATCCAACCAACTTATTTTAGAAAATCAAACAAAAAAAATAAAAAACAAATACGCTCCAAGAACAACACAAGAGTGCATGAAGCAATAAAAATAAAGTGTTTTGAAAGGAAACCTGAGATTTTTATTGATGAAGAAGGGGGTGCCTTGGAAATACGCAATCTTTGACGCTTGTACCTATTGAATATTTCCTTGGGGTGACACGGGTGGCATCCTCAAGCTTGAGCTTTTGTCCATTATTCGTCTCATCACCTTGTTCTCCCCCTATACTTGAAAATTTTCTTCATACAAAACTTCACACAATCTTCATTAGCAACATTAGTGTATTCAAGATAATCAACCTTTGGGTTTAGTTTCAACACAAGTAAAACTTCCAATAAAACACAAGCTAATGTAGCAATTTATTTTAAAATCTCAAGTGATCAAGGAGAACTCTAAAAGAAACCCATAAGAGGCAAATGCAAATAATGGCAGAAATCTATCAAAACAGACCATCACGTAAAAACCGATTTTTTAGAAGACCTTCTGTTGCTCAAATTGAAAAGTGTTGAACTAACGGAAGTTATAAAACAACCGGGGTCATTTACTCTGAAAATTACAGCTCAATCTGACATACAGGGAGTTTTCATAATTTTTTTATAGTGAAGCACAAAAATCTGTTTCGGGACAGCAACTGCCCCAAATCTTACTTATCTCTCATTAGAGGTTATTCTTGGCACAAAAATCACACAAAAAGTATAAATAGAGGTTATTACAGAAGTAATAACTTCCAACACTCAATAAAACTATTGGGTTATCTCCCAAGAACTATTTTTCTTTAATGCCATTAAGATAGGCATGATAATTTCGATGATGCTCACATAAGAAATATTAATTGAAGTAAAAGAGAGCATCAAGAAGAAAATTTAAAACACATTTAAGTCTAACCCACTTCCTATGCATAGGAATCTTGTACGCAAATAAATTCACAAAGAACAAAGTGACAAGCATAGGAAAGCAAAACAAGTGCAACTTCAAAACTTTCAACATAAAGAGGGGAAACTTAATATTATTGAGATGCATAAAACCATGTTTACCTTTCTCAAAATAACTTTCAGTAGCATCTGATACGTCAAAAACGTATCTATAATTTTTGATGTTCCATGCTTGTTTAGTATCTACTTTTCTTTGCTTTGTCCACACTTGGAGGTGTTTTTATATGTTTTCTGGTACTAACCTATTAACAAGTTGCCACAGTGCCAATTGCCTGTTTTCTGTTGTTTTTGGTTTCAAAAAATCTAGTAAGGAAATATTCTCGGAATTGGATGGGACAAAAGCAAAAGTCAATATTTCACCGAGGAGAACACAAAGTCCAGAGGAGGGACGGAGAGGAGCCACAGGGCGGCCACACCCCCCAGGCGCGGGCCCACCCTAGGCCGCGCCTGGGCAGGGTGTGGGCCCCCTGGCCGCCCTCCTGCCTCGCCTATAAGAAGCCCCCGATGCCTAAACCCGAAACACCCGATCAATATTCCACGAAACCGTCTGTAGCCGCCGCCACCATCGTCCCTAGATCAGGGGGGATTTGAAGCTCTTCTCGGCACCCTGCCGGATGGGAGATCATCTCGGAGGCCTTCTTCTTCATCATGCCAGCCTCCGGTATGAAGCGTGAGTAGTTCCACCTTGGACTACAGGTCCATGTAGTAGCTAGATGGTTGTATCTCCTCCTTTGTGCTTTCATGTCTAGATCTTGTGAGCTCTGTTCATGATCAAGATCTCATCAATTTGTAATCATGCATGTTGTGTTTGCGGGGATCCGATGGATATTGAGATTACTATGTCAGATTGATTAATGGTTTTCTCTTATTGATTCTATCATGTATGTGTTGTTTGTGATCTTGCAAGCTCTCCATTGTTAGTAGCTATCTTGGCCAAGTAGTTGCTAGTGACTCCAAGAGGGGGTATTTATGCTCGATAGTGGGTTCATGCGTCTATTTAATCTAAGGGAAGTGACATAAATCTCTAAGGTTGTAGATATGCTGTTGCTACTAGGGAGAAAACAATGGTCTCTTGTTCATGGAAAAAGTGGATTGTTTACCTTACACACTTTGCTTAAAGTAGTTGTCTATTGATTGCAACTTAATACTGGAGGGGGTTCGGATCATAACCCAAAGGTGGACTTCTCGTGATAGATGCAGTTGGATGGCGGTCTATGAATATTGTTGTATTGCCCAATCAAATCTCATAGGATCATTATGTCTAGTATTGCATTGTGATGCCTTGCTCAGTCCTGTCAATTGCCCTGCTGTAATTTGTTTACCCAGCATGCCATGTTTGTTTATCTAAGGAGAACACCTCTAGTAAACTATGGACCCGATGTTTGTTTATCTTTACCATTGATACATCTTCCACTGTTACTGTTTACTTTGTGCAAACCACCATCACCTTCCACACCATACAGTTAATCCTTTGTTACAGCAACCGATGAGATTGACAACCTCACTGTTCGTTGGGGCAAAGTCTTGAGTTTGTGTTGTGCAGGTTTCCAAGTTGCTTGCAACACCTTGACGTTTCCTTCCTCCTACTGGTTCGATAACCTCGATTTCTTATTGAGGGAATACTTGTTGTTGTGCTGCATCATACCTTGCTCTTGGGGTTTCCCGACGAAGCGCTTCCAGGCGCAATCAACAAGTTTTCTGTCGCCATTGCCGGGGAGGCTAAGGACGTCTTCACAAGGGGAGTCTTTCTCAACCTTTATCTTTACTTTGTTTTTGTTTTGCTTAGTTTCTTTTGATTGGTTTTGTTTGCCTCTTTTTATCGAAAATCCAAAAAAATCAGTTTAGTTTGGTTTGCTTTCCCTTATCAAAAACACAAAAAAATTTGTCCCTGCTCTAGTTGCTGTTGTTGTTGGCTTGCTCCACTTTTTCCAAAATGAACTCTGTTGAGAACACCAAGTTGTGTGAATTCACTAGCACAAACAAAAATGATTTACTAAGAACTCCTATTGCTCCACCTGCTCCTGATGCTACCTTTTATGAAATTAATCCTGCTTTGTTGAATCTTGTGATGAGAGAGCAATTTTCTGGTGCTAGTTCTAATGATGCTGCTGCCCATCTCAATAACTTTGTTGAACTTTGTGAGATGCAGAAGTATAAGGATGTAGATGGAGATATTATTAAGCTCAAGCTGTTTCCTTTCTCCTTGAGAGGAAAAGCTAAAGAATGGTTGCTATCCTTGCCTAGAAATAGTATTAATTCTTGGATTAATTGCAAAGATGCTTTTATTGGAAAGTACTACCCTCCTGCTAAGATTATATCTATGAGAAGTGATATTATGAAATTTAAACAACTTGATAATGAACATGTTGCTCAAGCTTGGGAAAGAAATCTTTGGTTAAGAATTGTCCCACTCATGGACTTACTGCTTGGATGATTATCCAGACTTTTTATGCAGGTTTGAACTTCTCTTAAAGGAACCTGTTGGATTCAGCTGCTGGAGGTACCTTTATGAACATAACTTTGGGTGCTGCAACAAAACTCCTTGATAATATAATGGTTAATTATTCTGAATGGCACATTGAGAGAGCTCCACATGGTAAGAAGGTAAATTATGTTGAAGAAACCTCCTCTTTGAGTGATAAGATAGATGTTATTATGGCTATGCTTGTTAATGGGAAAGCTCCTTTAGATTCTAATAATGTTCCCTTGGCCTCTTTGGTTGCTCAAGAAGAGCAAGTTGATGTGAACTTCATTAGGAATAATAATTTTGGCAACAATGCTTATGGTAATAACTGTAGGCCTTAGCCTCCTAATAATGGAAATACTTATCATGGTAGATCTGGAATGCCTAGTGAAGATAGGATTCTAGAAGTTGAAAGATCCACTAACAACTTCATGCAAATGAAATTTGACCAAAACAAGATATTCACTAAAACTATGGAAGAACAATCTGTTATCTTGAAAAATATCAGTCATCAGCTTGAGAATTTGAATAGATAAATTCTTAGTTTACAGTCAAAAATTTTGAGTTATGAGAAAAATATTTCCTCTTTGCCTGAAGCACAATCCTCTTTGATTAATAAAATGGCTGCTAAACCTAAAACCATGGAAAGTACCTTTGCTGCTACTCATGCCATACAAGTTACTATTGATGAAAATGTTAGACTGTTATCCCAACTTCATGCTAAGTGGGAAAGGGAAGCTAAAATTGCTAGAAACAATAGTTTGTGCACCATCACCACCAATATGGATGTCACTAAACCGCAAGAAGTCCCTATTCCTCCTTCAACAATTCCTAAGGTAAATGAGTATATTACTAGTGATGCTAAGTTTGATTTTGATCTTGATGGTTGCAATATTTTTTAAGTTATTATGTTCCTACAAAACCTTGCTAGAAGTCTTGATGCTAGTGATATGCATGTTGATTTCACCAAAAACATTACAGATGCTCTTGTTAAAATTAAGGAAGAGAAGTTAAAACACAAAGCTTCTATTCCTAGGAAAGTAGAAGATAGTTTGGAACCCATTATTAATATGCAAGTGAATGACTTTGATCTCAAATCTTCATGTGACCTTGGTTCTAGTGTCTCTATTATGCCTAGGAATATTTATGAAATGCTTGATTTGCCACCATTGGAAGATTGTTATTTGGATGTCCCACTTAATGATAATGCTAAGAAGAAACTCATGGGGAGTGTTAATGATGTTCTCATTATGGTTAACAATGATTATGTCCCTGTTGATTTCTATGTTTTGGATGTTTAATACAATGCTTCTTGTCCTATTACTTTGGGAAGACCTTTTCTTAGAACTGTTGGTGTCATCATTGATATGAAAGAAGGCACCATTAAATATCAATTTCCATTCAAGAAAGGTATTGAACACTTCCCTATGAGGAGAGAGAAGTTGATTTTTGCTCCTCCTTTGAAAGAAAGGTTTGATGTTAATGCTTCTTCATTTTAAAATACTTGATTTCTTGCTTATTGTGCCTAACTTAAAGGTGTTAAAGAAAAATACTTGTTGGAAGATAACCCAAGAGTTGGGGAGTTGCTGTCCCGAAAATACTTGATTTCTTGCTTCTTGCTCCTCCTTGAGTCTTGGAAGTTATTACTTCAGTAATGACGTATCATTATCCTTTTTGTTTGCTTTTTGTGCCAAGAATGACCTCTAATGAGAGGGAAGTAAGATTTGGGGAGTTGCTATCCCGAAACAGATATTTGTGCTCCAGTATAAAAATTCGTGAGGACTCTCTATAAGTCGGATTGAGCGGAACATTTATGAATAAATACCTCAGTATGTTAGATAACTTTCGTTAGTTCAACACGTTTTTATTTGAGCAACATAAGGTCTTCTAAAAATCGGTTTCTACCTGCTGGTCTGTTTTGACAGATTTCTGCCATTATTTGCATTTGCTTCTTATTGATTCCTTTTTGGGTTCTTTTTTGGGAAATTGAGCTTTTTGAGGGAATTGCTATAGTAGCTTGTGTTTTTAGTGAAAGTTTTGTTGTTCCAAAGCTAAGAATAAAGGGTCTTTTATCTTTTGAATACACTAATGTTGCTAATGAAGATTGTGTGAAGTTTTGTATGCAGGAAAATTTTTAGGTGTAGAGAGAGAATGATGTAATGAGATGAAGAATGGACAAAAGATCAAGCTTGGGGATGCCACCCCGGTCTCACCCCAAGAAATATCCAAGAGTTACAAGCGTCAAAGCTTGGGGATGCCCAAGGCATGCCCTTCTTCATCAATAAAAAGCTCAGGTATTTCTAGACACTTCATTTTTATTGTTTCATGCACTGTTGCGTTGTTCTTGGAGCGTCTTAGTTTTCGTTTGCTTTGCTTAGTTTGTTTAGTTTGTTTGAATAAAGTAGTTTGACCCCCGTTCTCGCTATGTTGTTTCAAATAAGTTGATTGGTGTTGGAAAGGAGTAGAAAGTTCTTGCTTGATTAGTGCAAGAGGAGCTTGCTTTGACTGTGACTTAGACTTTAGCATGTCATGCTAGGTGTTGTTTTGACCTTATTCTTAGTGATTATTTTTGTAGCATGACTTGTTCCAAACAATTGGGATTGCTTAGTGTGCCTTGAAAGAATCATGCATTGTTTTAGCATGCAAAAGCATAGTATTGTGGTATTCTCCTTTGATGCTTTGTTTGGGTTGACTTGGCACATGATCACACCATGTTATGACTATGAACAAGTCACCATATCCTCTATGATCATTTAGTCCTTGACTGGTAGTACCACTTTATGCTTTGATTAGTAATGTTTTGTCGCTCTGCATGATTATGGCCATTATTGGTCTCTTAGTTGGTTGCTCCCCGTCTTTTGGTAGCCTCCACTTATATGAGTAAGCTCTACTCATGCTTCCAACTCCCAAGAAACCAAGTTATTCCAAAGTGTCAACAACAAATTCCTATGCATGGTGTGTTACACCATTCCAAGTATATTCTTGTTTTTAAGTTATCTTCCAATTAAAAAGTATTTTGTTATGTGAAAACTTAGTGATTAAAGCTCTCACAAACTTGATGGCACACTTTATTTTTCTTGCCCCTAATAAACTTAAACCATTGTTTCATCTATGTTATATATGCTTGCACTTATACGTTGGAATTAGCAGCATCGTGCTGTCACGGGGAATGCTTTCAACATTGCACTTGTACTTTGTACACAGTTGATATCATGCTCTTTTGTCTATGGATGACGCCGGCGTGAAATAAAAGGGGAGCTTGTAAGTCCATGGAGTTATGTATGTGTGTTAGAGAAATGCCTGGGCCGCTATCCTAAGCCATGCCTAATCATGGTGGAAACTTGTAGCATCACCATGATGACATCTATGAAGCTTTCTTCTTATACAAAAAGAGGCATATTGAGAAAAGAGGAAAGAGAGAAAAAAGCATCATTTTACCATGATAAATAAGAAGATTGCTGAGATGCTCATTGTCTGCTTGCCTTGTCATTTTGGTTATGAGATAGCTCATGTACCATGTGCAAGGGGTACCCTGTTGGCGGTTCTCTATAATACACATGTACTTATTATGACAAGAACTTACAGGTGACTAAAGTTGAGTAGCATGAGGAGCGGACATCGTATTCAAGGGACATGAGATTGCCAACTTATACTTTGTCAAGCATATACTCCATATTTTGTTCACTTTAACCTTAATCACTTCAAGATGCTTATGATAGGGGTAATGATGGTTTAAAGCTAACAAGTACCATAATTTTTGGAAGCTCTTTTTGAAACTTGAAATCCCTGCTTCCCTTTATGAAGGGCCCTTCTTCCACTATTATATTGAGTCTCCACCGTCTACCTTTAGGCACCAGTTAAGAGAGCATAGTTGTCATTCTTAGTTCTATGTGCATTGTCCCAAAACTTATTGATTGATGCATATTATTGATATTGCTTATTCTTGTGCTATTTGTATCTAGTCACTCTTATGAAATTTGAAGGTGTCCTATGCATCTATTTGCTACTCTACGAGAGACAAGCTGAATGCCACTATGCCATCTTTTCTGTACGTGGAACAAACAAACGTTTTTCAATGCATGTTATTCATGATCTTTGTTTGTAGCCTTTCATGTTGCATGCATATTTACTTTGTCTTACTGTTAGAAATCCATCTTTCATGCTCATGTTTAGAGTTCTTTGATCCCAGATTTCATTGCTTGCAAATGGTTTGATCTTAGTTTTGATGGTGCATGTCACCTCAAAAATTATTATTTTTATGACTTACCTACTCGAGGACGAACAGGAGTTAAGCTTGGGGATGCTTGATATGTCGGAAACGTATCTACAATTTTTGATGTTCCATGCTTGTTTAGTATCTACTTTGCTTTGCTTTGTCCACACTTTGAGGTGTTTTTATATGTTTTCTGGTACTAAACTATTAACAAGTTTCCACAGTGCCATGTAACATCCCAAAAATCATGAATTGTAAAAGCATGCATTGCATTCATATTGTCATAGCATTTAGGGTTGGCACAAAAAAAATTAAAGATTGAAATCAAACAAAACCATTTATATGCCTACTTTAATATTCATATGAGGCATGGTTTTGCTCTCATTTTTAAAGGACCAAGGTTGTTTGTGTAAACAGTAGTGTTTGACACACATTTGGGTGCAAGGATCACACTATAAAAATCTAGAAAAAATTTGAATTCAAAAAAGTTTGAAAAGGGTTTGAAAATCATTCCTGAAAAATCAAACAGAAAAAGAAAAGCTAAAAGAAAAAAGAAAAACTTGCGCTGCACTTTGAGCCCAGCACCAAATCCAGCCCATCTATCCCACCCGGGTCGTTTCCCCCTCTGCCTCTCTCTCACGCGCACAACCCCTACCCCGCTGACACTGCCACTGGGCCCAAGCCAGCTCAGCATCGTCTTCCCCAAACCCCGCGCGTAGACGCCGTCGCCGCCCGTTTCCTCCCCCATCAACGCCACGGTTGATTCGGAATTAATTGCCATTGATTCTCTGCGTAATTCCCTCGCCCCCGCCGGCTACTTAATCCCCACACCTCCGCGGCCATTTCCCCCCAACCACCATCACCAGCGCGCCCCCAGGCTAACCGTATTTGCGTTTGCGTTGTCGCTACCCGAGCATCTCCGACGAGCTATTCCGGTGACTGTCGTGCTCGCTCCCATCTCTCGTTCATATGGTGATGATACCCTATTCCTTGCGCTTCTTCTCATACCTTTTGTTCATCTGCTAGTGACCTAGGACGTCGGCTTCGTCAAGCACCGTGAGCACCCGACGCCACCCTCGTCTCCGGCGAGTAATCCCAGTAAGATACGACCGCCCCTTGGCCCCTGGTTCAGCCTCACTTGTTCGCCTAGTCCTTGTGCACACACTGATGCCTTTGTCTTGCGCTAGGGTGAACCAGAACATCACCTCCGTCGCCGTCTGCACGAGCCCGACGCTGCCCGCAACTCCGATGAGCTCTAGCCACCATAGCAGCTCGCCCTCGTCCGAACCAAGGCCACGTTGAGCTTCCTCGTGACCTTGCGACACTGGTAAGCATCACCACAGCCCCTAGCCCCTCTGGAATCGCTAGAGCATCACCGCCAGTAGCGCTGCCGCCACAGTAGCCACGCGCGCCACCCGTCCTTGGTCGCATGTGTTAGAGCCGTTAGATCTAGATCTGATGCTGCGGATAGATTCACTTAACGAAACGTTATCGCCAGATCTGGACCACAGGATCTTACTTAAATCCTACGGCCCTTATTGATCGATCTGCGCAAAGCGGTACAGGCCAATCAGAAGCGCCCACGTGTCTGGAAATTCGATTTAAAATCTGTTTTTGAATCTTTTAGAATTGCAAACTTGTAAAATTCATATCTTTTGTTCTGTTTATCCAAAAAATGCAAATAATATATCATTGGATTCAGAAAAATGAGCCCTACATTACTGTGTGCTTAAATTTGAATTTTGTTTCTGTAAAAATAGGATTATTTGCAGAACACTTTGTAGACTTATTTTGACTTTATAAAATGATTATTAAATTGTTTTGAGGCAAATTTAAGTTTGTTTAGACTTTGAATAGATGGCTTTGTGTCAGTACTGTTTGGATAGACTTTTTCATATAGAAAAATCATTTCATTGCATTTGCATGCATTCATATATATATTTTTGATTGAATATTTGAATGTGAATTTGGTGCTATCATTTTATGTGTAGATTTTGGTGCTAGTGGTGATTGTGAGTGTGAGGATTGTTGCTACTCCCCCCAACTACTACCAAGGCAAGTGGTGCTTTATGTATTTTATCCTATTATTTTGACTATGCACTAGTGATATTTTGAATAGGGCTTGCATAGAATTTTTGTAAGTATATTTATGCTATGCCTTGGGAAATCCTAGTAGTTGTTGTCTTGGTAGAATTTCCTCTAAGTTATGAAGATTGTTATGTTATCATGCTATGAAATATTTCTAAGTCTTTGACTTGTGTTTTTGCTTAATAAAACAACTAAGTGAATGAATCACCTGGGTGGAATGATATGATCTTTTGTGTTGAGTGGTTACACAAGGCCCATGTCTATGGTTACCTTGTGTATCACACTTGCGGAAAGCCACCCAAGAACAAAGGGATTTGAGATACTTAGTGTTTAGAAGCTTCTAGTGCAACCACATGGAAAATGGGCTCTGCCTTGATCATATAGGTTGCAATAACTTAGCCAAATGGACAGTTGGTGGTAGGGTGATAGGATGGAACGCGTCCATGGTGGTCTAAGGGAAGGCTTTAGAAAGGTCTCGTCTCGATGCATGTCGAGTCTTGTGGGGAAAGTGCACCACCTCTCGAGAGGGTAAAACCTAAGTACTTAGCCGTGTCCCTGGCAACAGACAATTTGAGCATCAAAGACATTGAAGCTATCAAGGATCTCCTCATCCCAATTTCTAAGTTAAAAACTTGTGGTTGAACAAGGGTAAAGGTTCACCAATGTCTATTGGTGATTCCTTGGGAGTTTTTGTCAAACAAAACTTAGTGCTTTCAACTGATAAGAAAAAACCTATTTTGATTAAAGCAAGCCTAAGCTACACTTAGCCAAATTCATATAGATGTTAGTTACTACTATTCTACTAAGGTATCACTTGCCAATACAATTCCAAATGTATTGAACCACCATGGCTGTAACTTATGATGTTGCAGGTTACTTTGATGGAGATTAGGGTTGTGAGTCTACACTCAACATGCTTGCATGTGGCACATGAAGATGAATACTTATAGTTATTTACTTTATGTTATGAACTCTTGTATTAAGCCTTTTGCTATTGAGTTGTAAAAGACTATCTTATCTCTAGAATGACGATGTAATAATGACCTTTGTATTTGTGTACTTCATCTTAAACTGTGGATGCTAGCATTTGATCAAGGGACTAGCATTGCAATCACAGGGACCTTTACCTTATAAAGGTTGGGTCTTACATGCCAGTTGCCTATTTTCTGCTGTTTTTTGTTCCAGAAAAGCTAGTAAGGAAATATTCTCGGAATTGGACGGGACAAAAGCCAGATTCAATATTTCACCGAGGAGAACATGGAGTCTAGAGGAGATACGGAGGGGAGCCACAGGGGGTCCGAACACCCCCCCCCCGGGACGGGCCGACCCTAGGCCGCGCCTGGGCAGGGTGTGGTCCCCCTGGCCGCCCGCCTGCCTCGCATCTTCGCCTATAAGAAGCCCCCTATGCATAAACCCTAAACTCCCGATCAATATTCCACGAAACCGTTTGTAGCCGCCGCCACCATCGTCCCTAGATCGGGGGTATCTGAAGCTCTTCCTGGCACCCTGCCAGAGGGGATATCATCCGGGAGGCCTTCTTCTTCATCATGCCAGCATGCGGTACGAAGCGTGAGTAGTTCCACCTTGGACTACGGGTCCATGTAGTAGCTATATGGTTGTATCTCCTCCTTTGTGCTTTCATGTCTACATCTTTTGAGCTCCGTTCATAATCAAGATCTCATCTATTTGTAATCATGCATGTTGTGTTTGCTGGGATTCGATGGATATTCAGATTACTATGTCAGATTGATTAATGGTTTTTTCTTATCGATTCTATCATGTCTGTGTTGTTTGTGATCTTGCATGCTCTCCATTGTTATTAGCTATCTTGGCCAAGTAGTTGCTAGTGACTCCAAGAGGGGGTATTTATGCTCGATAGTGCATTCATGCCTCTATTTAATCTAAGGTAAGTGACAGAAATCTCTAAGGTTGTAGATGTGCTGTTGCTACTAGGGAGAAAACAACGGTCTCTTGTTCATGGAACAAGTGGATTGTTTACATTACACACTTTGTTTAAAGCAGTTGTCTGTTGCCTACAACTTAATACTGGAGGGGGTTCGGATGATAACCCAAAGGTGGACTTATAGTCATAGATGTAGTTGGATGGCGGTCTATGTATCGTGTTGTATTGCCCAATCGAATCTCATAGGATCATGATGTCTAGTATTGCACTGTTATGCCTTGCTCAGTCCTGTCTATTTCCCTGCTATAATATGTTTACCCAACATGCCATGTTTGTTTATCTAAGGAGAACACCCCTTGTGAACTATGGACCCCGGTCCAATCTTTACCATTGATACATCTTCCACTGTTACTGTTTACTTTCTGCAAACCACCATCCCCTTCCACACCATACAGTTAATCCTTTGTTATAGAAACCTGTGAGATTGACAACCTCACTGTTTGTTGGGGCAAAGTCTTGAGTTTCTGTTGTGCAGGTTTCCAAGTTTCTTGCAACACCTTTGAGACGTTTCCTTCCTCCTACTGGTTCGATAACCTCGGTTTCTTACTGAGGGAATACTTGCTGTTGTGTTGCATCACACCTTGCTCTTGGGGTTTCCCGACGAAGCGCTTTCAGGCGCCATCAGCATCATGAATAAAATTTACAATATAACTATCAAATAAACATTCTTATCATGAGCCAAATGCATATAATAATTATTACTCTCCACATAAGCATAGTCATTCTTATTAATTATAGTGGAAGCAAATTCAACAAAATAGCTATCATTATTATTCTCATCACCATAATCATCAAATATAGGAGGCATATTGTAATCATAATTAATTTTCTCATCAATAGTAGGTGGACTGAAAATATCATATTCATCATTGTAATCATCATATATTGGAGGTTTGGTATCATCATAAGCAATAGAATAGCTATCTTCCAAAGCTGGGGAACTAAAAAGATCATTTTCATAAATGGATCTAGTTGTAAACGGTGTTTCAATGCTTAGAAACAAGGCCTAGGGATCATACTTTCACTAGTGGACACTCTCATATAAATATACTATCTTCATGATACTACCCTGAACTACTCTCCGGTTGGACACTCTAATCCACTGTAGGGCAACAAAAGCACTCCTTAAAGTTTGCAATCCCCATCTATATAACCCCACACTGTCACCTTGAGCGCTAGATGGTTCCCTCAAACACCACAATTTCATAGATACAACCAACTCACAATATAACTCATGATAAGTATTTATAAACTCTATCCTAAGTGCCACCATGGCATGCACGCTGTCACTTTCACACACGTGGGGAGAGCAGAGATCTATTGAAGCACTTGAGTATTTATGTAGACTCTAGCCTAAGTGCCACCACGGTATGAATGCTGTCACTTTCAAACACGTGGGGGTAGCCGGAGATCTATTAAAGCACTTGAGTAGCAGAGTAGATCTACTTGATTACAAAGCTCATGATCTCACTAAGATCACGCATAGAGAGAGATGAACACATAGCTACCGGTAGAGCCCTTAGCCTCGAGGAAGAACTACTCCCTCCTCATCATGGGAATCAACAACAGCGATGGAGATGGTGGTGGAGATCGATGGAGATGGCTCTGGGGGCAATTCCCTATCCAGGCAGGGTGCCGGAATAGAGACTTCTGTTCCCCGAATCTCCCCTTCGGTGGCGGTGGCGCAGCGAAACTTTTTGTGGATGTATGCCGATTCATTTAGGGTTTCTGCATCGAGGGCTTTATATAGGCAGAAGGGCAAGATCAGTGGAGGGCCAAGGGCCCACACCATGTGGTGGCGCCACCATGGGCTACCCACGCCACCATAGGGTGTGGTCACCCTGGTGTCCCCCTCCGTCTCTGCTTCGTGTTTTCGTATTGCTCCGGGAAAAAATAGGCAGATTGGTTTTGTCCCGTCCAATTCCAAGAATATTCATTTTTTTTAGCTTTTTTGAAACCAAAAACAGCAAAAAATAGGCAACTGGCACTGCGGTATCTTGTCAATAGGTTAGTTCCAGAAAGTGTATAAAAATACCTCAAAGTGTAGACAAAACATAAGACAAATGATATAAAACAAGCATGGAGCATCAAAAATTATAGATACGTTTACGACATATCACCTCTGCGAAGGGCCTTTCTTTTACTTCTAAGTTGAGTCAGTAAACCTATTCCTTTCTTTCTCTAGCAAGCATTTGAGTTATTGTGATTCAATCATTCATATGATGATTTATTCAATCATGTTTCTTATCTTCCTTGTTTTGCACATTGCTCTTATCTGAATGGATATTACTTTGAAAGCTATAGTTGTGAAAAGCCCTTTATTTTTTAGCAAAAGATTCCTGAAACTACATTACAAAAGCTTTGCTTGAAAACCAGGTTTGATTTTTCAACTGTTCTCTGACCAAGAACAAAGTTTTCCATTACCAATTATGATTGTCTTTATGCATCTTTATTATGACTCTGATACTCGTTGCAAGTTAAGTTATATAATGGTGAGTTGTTTTCTATTATGACTTGTGCATTAATGAATGTCATTCTTCTTGTCCGTATTCTTTTTTTATCGACACTTCACTCCATAAACCCGTGGTCATGTTTACTAAACTTAGTTTTTGCTTGGGGACAAGCGAGGTCTATGCTTGGGGGAGTTGATACGTCCATTTTGCATCACTATTTTATATCATAATTTACTTTTATTCATTCATATATTTCATATTAAGAGGAGATACTTATGTTATTTCATCTATTTTTGCATATTGGATGACTTTTGGAGGATGAACTGCTGGAGTCAAGATTCTGATGGGAAAAGCGGTGTCGAGATGCAATATTCGCGAAGATCAAAAAATTCCAAAAAAATATATGGAATTTCCTATTTTTCCAAAAGACGATGGAAGCCATAAGGGGAAGTGGAGATGGGCCACATGGGGCCCACACCACCCCCTGGCTTGGCCCCCCTAGGCCGCGCCACCAGGTGGTGTGGCCACCCGGGCCCACCTCTAGCATTGCCCTTTCGCCTATAACTTCCCCTGAAACCCTAAGACTCGGCGAGCGATCGCAGAAATATTCTGCCGCCTCTGCGAAGCGGAAACTACAGAGAGAGAAAGAGCTCTCTGGCAGGCAGATTTCTGCCGGGGAAATTCCTTCCCGGAGAGGGGAGATCGTTGCCATCAACACCATCATCAAGCTAGACTTCATTGGGATCATCATCATCCTCAACACCATTTCCACCAGCACCATCATCACCACTCCATCCCGTTGTAACAATTGGGTTGAATCTTGCATAGTTCTTAGGGGAAACTTTCCAGGTGTTGATTACTTTTGTAGTTGATGCTTTTGAGTGGAACCATTGAATTATTGTTCATGTTTAGATTGTTACTTATCATTATATCATCTCTGATCTTGATCCATATGATGTCTCGTGAGTAGTTCGTTTAGTTCTTGAGGACATGGGAGAATTCATGTTGTTAGTAGTGGAATTGTGTTGAAGTAATATTCAATGGTTTGATATTTAAGTTGTGGTGTTATTATTCTAGTGGTGTCATGTGAACATCGACTACATGATACTTCACCATTTATGGGCCTAGGGGAATGCATTGTGTATTTGTCTACTAATTGTGGGGTTGCCGGAGTGGCAGAAACCTGAACCCCCATTAGGAAACCTTTGCACAACGGAGTGCAGGATCTCAGAGTTTAATGTTGTGGTTAGGTTTTTATCTTAATTACTTTCTTGTAGTTGAGGATGCTTGCAAGGGGTATAATCACAAGTATGTATTAGTCTAAGTAAGGTCGGTACATTAGCATAGGTTCACCCACACAACACTTATCCAACCAAATAAGATTAATAACCTATATGAAGCGAAAGCACTTGACAGTATTCCCATATGTCCTCGAGAATATTTGGTCCTCATAAGTAATACAACCGGCTTGTCCTTTGCTGAAGAAAGGATTGGGCCACTTGCTCCAGTTATTATTATTGTCTTTATTTACTTGCACTTTATTTCTTTGCTTTATCAAACAACCCTAAAAATCCGTTTGCTAAGTATTTACAGAGAATTCCTGATCCAAACCACTAGGAAACACCTTCTTCTCCTCGTTGGGATCAACACTCCTATTTATCAAAAGTACTACGATACACCCCCTATACTTGTGGGTCATCATTGATCTATTGCTATATGTGTTGCGATGCTTTAGATTTCGTACCACTATATATATGCCTTGCAGCCTATATTGCCATGGGCATCTCCTATTACCTGTTGTTTGGTAGATAGTTGGTCTTGCGAGCCAAAGTTGCTTGCGCAGCTGTTGCTTCGCGCCGTCGATGCTCCACAGTTGTTGGAAGGTTGCCATATTCTTTATGTTGGAGATGATCATGACTTAAATTACAACTTGATATTAAAATGTTGGGAATAGTTATAACTAATGCAGAGGCAAAGGTGGGCAATAGATGTTAGTTGGTTTTTAACAGCTCACTGGTGTCCCATAGGACCCCAAGTACTTGATACATGTTCCTTGACTATCGCACTATCTGCATATGGGACCATGGATCCCCTTAGCCAGAGCGTTAGTCATAACTTATTTCTTGGGGCCACAAACTATTTTGGGGTTTTATTCCTATCATCTACTTATTCCATGCTATTGCTTTATTTACTACTGTTGCTCGTGGTGTTTAGGTAGGCGAAGTGTTTTTGTGGTATCAACAAGCCTAGTCACACTTTCGGGTTTCCATTCGTTTACAGCCATTGACGCAAACCTCTGGGTCCGTCTCGGAGCCGGCCAACTTCTTCGTGGGTAGCTTAGTGGGGTGGCCCCCTAAAATATTTTATGAATCTTGTGATTGCTTTGTCGTGATGCCTCGTTGGGTTTTCATTTGGTTTTTCCGAGGTTGACCGTGCGTGTGTTGCTATTTGTGCCCCATGTAGGGTAAATATTTCTGAAAGTTGTGTCCGTGGTTATGGACGACTTGGAGCATAGTATATTGAGCATAGATAGCTATAACTAAAGTAGTGTTATAAATTAGACTTTGTGATGACTAGTAATCAGCTTCACTACAATGGAATGCTAATAAACGTGCCAACAACTACTGGATTTGGGATGTCTCATGCTATTTGTATCTGACTAGTAAGTATTGCAACTATAACGCAATGGTTAACTAAAACTATCCATTGCTTATTATATCAGGATGACTCATGTTCACCATACCTGACTAGTAATCGCTGCAACTATAACGGAATGAATAAAATTGCCAACTATGTGAGTTTCCTCGGTATGACTTCTTCGTTTGGTATTGAAGGGGAATATCAGGATGGGTATGTTTGGTGTTAGTATTAGGTTGGATTCGAATAGGTCTTTCTTTCCCTCTCTGATAGCCGACAGTTGTATCGAGTCTCTATAGGTTGTTTAGCACATGTTGCGCTGCCGCTACAGTCCACCATACCTATGTAGGCGAGAGCCGCCGAATTCTAAGTCTCGCCATGTACTGGCCTCAGAACTAGCCGCTCTTTTTTTCCTTTGCCCTTTGTTGGCACCCCTTTTGTTTAGCAGGTTTGAGATCGATGTCGTTAGCAGGGATACTGTAAGGTTCCCAACTTTTAATAAGGTAGAGATCCCTGTGTTTACAATGCTAGTCTCTGGATCAATAGCTAGCATCCATAGTTAAGATGTAATATCAAGAAACATAGGTCATAATACAACTTTATAACCAGAAATAAAATAATTTAGTACATCTTACATAGCTCATTTGGCTATCTTATTACAATGCAGCATAATATAACAATAGCATGGGTTCCTTCATCTTCAAAGTGCCACGGGCAGACATGTTGGTTGTAGACTTGTAATCCTAATCATTAAACTTCACTAATATCAAACAAACCTGCAACATAACAAGTTACATCCACAAGGGTCAATACATTTGAATTGTATTGGCAAGTGATACTATGGTAGTATAGTGGAGTCTATCATCTATATGCATTTGGCAAAGTGGAGCTTAGGCTTGCTTTGCTCAAAATAGATTTTCCTTATCATTTGAAAACACTAAGTTTTTGCTTGACAAAAATCTTTCCCAAGGCATCCCCCAATAGAAATTGGTGATCCTTTCAACCCTTGTTCAACCACAAGTTTTTAACTTAGAAATTTGGATGATGAGATTCTTGATAGCTTCCATGTCTTGATGCTCAAATTGTCCTTTGCCAGGGACATGGCTAAGTACTTAGATTTTACACTCTGCAGAGGTGGTGCACTTTCCCCACAAGACTTGGTTTCCCAAGACAAGATCTTTTCAGAAGCCTTCCCTTAGACCAGAATGGACGCGCTCCAACCTATCATTCCCCTACCACCAATTGTCCATTTGGCTAAGTTATTGCAACCTATATGATCCAGGCAGAGCCCATAATGCCAAGTGGCTGCACTTGAAGCTTCTCAACATTTGACATCTCAAATCTGTTTGTTCCTGGGTGGCCATCGACAAGTGAGACACCAAGTTTTCCCCAGCATGCTGGACTTGGTGATGCCCAAGTTTTCCCCAGCAAACTGGACTTGCATGACCACTCAACACAAACCATTCCTTCCATTCCAACCAGGTGATTCATTCACTTAGTTGTTTTATTAAACAAAACACAAGTCCTCAGACTTAGAAATTTTTCCATAGCATGAATATATATTCCACCCTTGTTTTCTATTAGCTAAGCTAAGCATGATAGTAATAGGAATCTTAACTTAGGAAATTTCTACTAAGGTTTCATCTACTAGGATTTCCCATAGCATAGTTTATACTTAGCAAAAATTCCATGCAAGTCCTCCTTAGAAATATCACTAATGCATAGTGAAAATAATGGGAAAAAGTATGGAGCATCACTTGCCTTTTTGGTAGAGGGTATAAGTTCACTCCTTGATCTTTGTAATGTTCACACACTTCAAATCACTACAATTCAATCAAGCAAACAATATTTCAATCTACCATTCAAGCAATTCATCACATAAAATCATAGTAACAAAACAATGCATGCAAGCATGCTAAAGATTGTTTTATTTGTAAAAGTGGTTTCCAATGGTTCATAAACATTTTAAAACACCTAATGGTCATTTTATAAAGTGGAAAAATCATTTGTATAACATTTTACTTCATAAACCATTTTTAGATCAAGTCATTATTTTATGTGGTGAAGAAATGCTTTTAATAGGGCAAAATTATATAGGTTTCACAAAATATGTTTTCAAACCATATAACTTTGTGTTTAGGGTCAGAGAGTTTATTTCCAAAACATTTCCCTAAGGTTTTCTTCAAAAACCATTTTTAATAATTAAACCATATTTTTATTTGACTAGAAATGGTTTAAACCAAGGGTTTATTCTTTTGCTTCACCAAATACATTTTTGAAACCACCAATTGATTCCTAGGGTCAGTAGGTTCAAAACAAACCATTTTCCAAAGATTTTATCCTCAAAATCATTTTAGAACAATTTTTATATCCTAAACATGCATACACAAGTTTCTGCAAAACCAATCAATTTAACAGAAGCTTTTTACTAAACAAAGTGCATGGTTGGCTAGGTATTGTTTTTCTGAATCCATTGATATAAATTTTGCAAAATTTGGACGTGTGGTTTGAAAGTTATGAATTTTTCAAATTGGCATTTCTAATAGAACAATTCTGTTTTAAATCCAATCAGCAGGGACACGTGTCTAGTTCTTATTCGCCCGTACCGTTTCGGTTGGATCGAGCGATGGCAGCCGTTGGATTTAAGTTACATCGCATGGTGCAGAGATGCTACTTACCCCTTCGCTCTCATTCTATCGCATCCGTCAGATCAGGATCCTACGGTTGCTACGCGTTTGACCACTAAGCAGCGGCGCTGGCGGCGACGACTGGCGGCGGAGCGACTGGCGGTGGCGTTGCCGGCGATGCAGGAAGCGAGAGAGGAAAGGGAGATTCTCACCGAGTTCGCAGAGTCGCGGTGATGCTCAAGGTGCTTGCGAGAGTGCAGGGGGCGCACGGGGTCACTGGCGATTCCTCGCCGGAGTTCTTGCTGCCGTTGGGTGCTCTCTGTTGAAGACGGTGGCGAGGCTACGGTGCATGCCAGAGAGAAATAAAGGTGGCATTATATGCGTAGGGGTGTGGCGAAGATGCGTGCGTGAAAGAGAAAGGGAGGGGCGGTCTGGTCTTACCAGCAGTGCTCGTCGGAGCGGAGGCAGACGGTGGCGACGGTGGTCGTCGTTGTTGCCGAAGTTCTAGGGCGCGCGGGGGCGAGCTGGAGCTACGGGGAGATGCGCCAGGGTCTGGGGAGCATGTGAGTGTGGTCGAGGAGGCGAGGGGCGACGAGGGGCTGCCGGAATTGCTGCCGGAGAGCGTCGGAACAGAGGGTGGTGCAGGGGAAAATTTGGCACCCTGGGGCGCGCTAGGATGAGGTGACGGAGGGGAAAGGGAGAGGAGATGTTGGCGCTTAATAAGGCATGGTCGCAGGGCCGTTACATGGCGCGGTTAACGCGTATTCACGCCGGCAATTCATCGGCAGTAATGGTGCGCGCGGTCAGCGGCGGGTGAGGAAGAAAGGAGTTGGCGGTGGGGCCGTGTCATCAGTGAAGGAGAGAGAGGAGAGGGGGTCCATCTGTCGGCGACTGAACGGGTTTCTTTCGCAGTGAGAAAACGATTCAGGGGAGGGGGTGTGCGGATGGGCTGTTGGGTCATAGTTGGCCCTGCTGGCTGGGCTGGGTCCTTTAACATTTTTTTGTTCTATTTTGTTTTTCTTTTTCTCTTTTGATTTTTCTGTTTTGATTTTGAATAAGAAATTCAAACATTCATTTGAATTCAGACCTCAACCAAGATTTGAGTAGGGTTAAATATTGATTAGTATTGTAATCTGAAGTCAAATTTGGAATAAAACTTTTACTCCTTTAGTGCCTTTTTAATTACTTAAAGTAGGTCCTTGTATTTAATTAAATGAGATTTAATATAGTTTTTAATTTCCATTAAAGTTCTAAAATCCTTCCAAAACCTTTTAGTAAGTTTTATTTACTTAATTGGGTGTCAAAAATAATTCATTTTGAATTATTTGGAAGTATTTAATGTGATTCTCAAATCATTTGAATTGGGCATTTGTTTTATTTCCAATGGAATTAAATATATTTTTAATTCCCTAAATTTTATGATTTATTTTATTTAATGTTGATTAAACAACTTTTATTTCACTTGGGTAAAATCCAAATATCATTTAATCATGATTTAAATAATTATTTTGATTAGAGATTTGTCTTTATTAAAATAGGGATAGAATGGTTAATGCCATTTATTTTATTTTTGGAAATTCTTTATCCTTTTTATTTTATTTGGATTTGGATTATATTCATTCCATTTGCTTAATGTATTAGGCCAAGATTTATTTGGTCTTTCAAATATTCTTTATTTTAATATGTCTTTCTTCATCTTATAAAATCCATATATTTTTATTTAGAGAATCCAAACTTGGTGATTCCAATTTGTAAAATCTTTTTTAATATTTGTTTATCTTTTTAAATGTCTTTAGGATTTTTTTCTCACCACTTGGTATGGATTTTAGATAAGTGCTTTATTAGCTTTGGGAATTCAATTCTTTTATCTTATTAAATTCATAAGATTTTATCTATGGCTCCATATTAAGTGAAACCACTTTCTATGGCTTTATAATATTTCCATTTGTCTTACTTGATCATTTGTAAATGTTTGTTGACAAGATTTTATATGGATCAAATCCATAGGCTTGGGGATAATTTGGAAATGATTTTTATTCCATTAGGGTTTAGGGTTTGGATTTATTTTCCAAGTGTTTAAATTTCCAGATACATTCATTGAGGAATGCAATTCACTTGATTTGGATTTTGTTAAATTCAAACTTTAAAGTTTGTTCAAGAAGGGATTTTAAGTTTCCATTTAGAAACAAAAAGTTTCTTTTCACCCTAAAATTCAACAATAATTTATTTTGTTTATTTTATTTTTCACATTACAAGATTTGGAAAATCTTGGGATGTGACAGGCTACCACCCTTAAAATAAATCTCGTCCCGAGATTTGGGGAGGCTAGGGGTTACAAACTGGCTCAAAGCAACTAGGGTACTACCACCCTTAAAAAATTTCCAACTAGATCACTTCTTGACTTGCTTGGGATCTTGTTGAAATCTTTCTGGGCAAACATCTTCATAGTGTCATTTGTTTCCACACTTGAAACATGTGACAAGGCTGAGATCCTTCATACGCTTGTTTATCTTGTGCTTCATCTTTTCTGGACAATTGCTTGCATAATGTCCTTGGTTACCATAATTGTAACATGTGATAAGATTGAGTTCTTCACGTATCTTCTGTGGACAAGTTGCTACATAATGGCCTAGCTCTTTGCAGTTGTTGCACCACACTTGGCTAATCTCCTTATACTTTTGCTTCTCTGGACATTCACTGGCATAGTGTCCCATTTCTTTGCAATGACCACATTGCACATGGCTTTTGTCCTTCTTTTTCTTGGGTTTCTCCAAAGCTAGGAGTGCTTCTAGTTCATGTTCTTCATATGTTATCTCAAAGGTAGGAACAGTTCCTGGTCTCCTTGACCTTCTATTATTCCTTGGATAATACATATGTCTCCTCTTTGGTCCTTTAAATTGAGTCATGTTGCTGGGAGGTACAAGCTGAGATTTTCCTTTGTCTTCATCCTTCTTGGTAGACTTGGCTCTCTCATGGTAATCTGTAATCAGTTGTTGCACTCCACCTTGTTTCCTTTGTTGGACTATGGAATAGATGGGGCATTGGATAGGGACATGATTGTTTCCTTCACATAGGTAACAAGTAGCTTGGGATGTGGGGCATTGGTCAGTTGGATGTTTCTCTTCACAATTGGGACATTGATCTTTATGCTCTTTGGAAGTGTGATCCTTGTCTCCACAAATATTGCAAGCTTGGGTTCCTTCTAGAATAACATCTTTGTCATCCTTGTTGTCATAAACTCCTTGGGAAGAGTTGTCTCCCATGTTGATCATTTGAGTAGCCATCCCTTGCAACAATTGGGATTGAGTTTCCAAAACTTTTTGCATGGTTGGGTCTATCTCATTGTTGTTGGCTAAAAACTGAGTTGTCACTTGGTTCAACTGGTTTTGTCTTGCAAGCAGTTGGTCTCTCATGTTGACCTCTTGGTTGTTGTTGTTGTCACCATCTTTGATGTTGGAGTCTCTTGGAGAAGTCATCTGTGTGGGTTGGATTGGGATTAGAATAGGCAAAATATTTCTAAGGGAATAATTCTAATTACACACATCACAATTCACACAAGCAATGTGCAAGCAATCACAAACAAACATTCCACTCAAACAACAAGTTTCAAGCATATTTTTAGGCAACCAAAAATATTTTGTTAGACCACTTAAGTTGGTGGGTTTGACTTAGACTAAATATGGTGGTCCATCTATATGGTTCACTTGAAATCTTTCCATCCTTATTAGTTGATTCTTCTTGAACAAGATGTTTGTATCCTTAGAGAATTTCTTGCATCTTGGTCTCAAAACTTCAAGGTGATGATGGTTCCTTCTAGGTTGTGTTTCCTTAGTCTTCAAGTCTTGAGCAACATTTCTTGTCACACTTGTAGTCCTTAGTAATATCTAAGGTTGAAGTCCTTGATGATAATGTTGAAGATGTTGAAGTCATTAGAGTTGAAGATGTTGAAGTCATTAGAGTTGATGAATTCCTTAGCACATGGTGAAATCTTTGGCCATGGGGTAGGCTTTGTCCATCAAGTTTGAAATAGAAGAGATGTAGAGTCAAAACCAAATTGGTTGAGGAAAGAGTTTACAAGATTGTTTGTAAATAAGTTTTGGAAAAAATACAACTCCTATTTTTCTAAGGGGTTTGTCCAATCCTAGGGTTACAATCCTATTGGCAACACAATGCCCTGATACCATCTGTAAGGTTCCCAACCTTTAATAAGGTAGATATCCCTGTGTTTACAATGCTAGTTCCTGGATCAATAGCTAGCATCCATAGTTAAGATGTAATATCAAGAAACATAGGTCATAATACAACTTTATAACCAGGAATAAAATAATTTATTACATCTTACATAGCTCATTTGGCTATCTTATTACAATGCAGCAGAATATAACAATAGCATGGGGTCCTTCATCTTCAAAGTGCCACAGGCAGACATGTTGGTTGTAGACTTGTAATCCTAATCATTAAACTTCACTAATATCAAACAAACCTACAACATAACAAGTTACATCCACAAGGGTCAATACATTTGAATTGTATTGGCAAGTGATACTATGGTAGTATAGTGGAGTCTATCATCTATATGCATTTGTCTAAGTGGAGCTTAGGCTTGCTTTGCTCAAAATAGATTTTCCTTATCATTTGAAAACACTAAGTTTTTGCTTGACAAAAATCTTTCCCAAGGCATCCCCCAATAGAAATTGGTGATCCTTTCAACCCTTGTTCAACCACAAGTTTTTAACTTAGAAATTTGGATGATGAGATTCTTGATAGCTTCCATGTCTTGATTCTCAAATTGTCCTTTGCCAGGGACATGGCTAAGTACTTAGATTTTACACTCTGCAGAGGTGGTGCACTTTCCCACAAGACTTGGTTTCCCAAGACAAGATCTTTCAGAAACCTTCCCTTAGACTAGAATGGACGCGCTCCAACCTATCATTCCCCTACTACCAACTGTCCATTTGGCTAAGTTATTGCAACCTATATGATCCAGGCAGAGCCCATAATGCCAAGTGGCTGCACTTGAAGCTTCTCAACATTTGACATCTCAAATCTCTTTGTTCCTGGGTGGCCATCCACAAGTGAGACACCAAGTTTTCCCCAGCATGCTGGACTTGGTGATGCCCAAGTTTTCCCCAGCATACTGGACTTGCATGACCACTCAACACAAACCATTCCTTCCATTCCACCCAGGTGATTCATTCACTTAGTTGTTTTATTAAACAAAACACAAGTCCTCAGACTTAGAAATTTTTCCATAGCATGAATATATATTCCACCCTTGTTTTCTATTAGCTAAGCTAAGCATGATAGTAATAGGAATCTTAACTTAGGGAATTTCTACTAAGGTTTCATATACTAGGATTTACCATAGCATAGTTTATACTTAGCAAAAATTCCATGCAAGTCCTACTTAGAAATATCACTAATGCATAGTGAAAATAATGGGACAAAGTATGGAGCATCACTTGCCTTTTTGGTAGAGGGTATAAGTTCACTCCTTGATCTTTGTAATGTTCACACACTTCAAATCAGTACAATTCAATCAAGCAAACAATATTTCAATCTACCATTCAAGCAATTCATCACATAAAATCATAGTAACAAAACAATGCATGCAAGCATGCTAAAGATTGTTTTATTTGTAAAAGTGGTTTCCAATGGTTCATAAACATTTGAAAACACCTAATGGTCATTTTATAAAGTGGCAAAATCATTTGTATAAGATTTTACTTCATAAACCATTTTTAGATCAAGTCATTATTTTATGTGGTGAAGAAATGCTTTTAATAGGGCAAAATTCTATAGGTTTCACAAAATATGTTTAGGGTCAGAGAGTTTATTTCCAAAACATTTTCCTAAGGTTTTCTTCAAAAACCATTTTTAATAATTAAACCATATTTTTATTTGACTAGAAATGGTTTAAACCAAGGGTTTATTCTTTTGCTTCACCAAATACATTTTTGAAACCACCAATTGATTCCTAGGGTCATTAGGTTCAAAACAAACCATTTTCCAAAGATTTTATCCTCAAAATCATTTTAGAACAATTTTTATATCCTAAACATGCATACACAAGTTTCTGCAAAAACAATCAATTTAACAGAAGCTTTTTACTCAACAAAGTGCATGGTTCGCTAGGGCTTGTTTTTCTGAATCCATTGATATAAAGTTTGCAAAATTTGGACGTGTGGTTTGAAAGTTATGAATTTTTCAAATTGGCATTTCTAATAGAACAATTCTGTTTTAAATCCAATCAGCAGGGACACGTGTCTAGTTCTTATTCGCCCGTACCGTTTCGGTTGGATCGAGCGATGGCAGCCGTTTGATTTAAGTTACATCGCACGATGCAGAGATGCTACTTACCCCTTCGCTCTCATTCTATCGCATCCGTTAGATCAGGATCCTACGGTCGCTACATGTTTGACCACTAAGCAGCGGCGCTGGCGGCGACGACTGGCGGCGGAGCGACTGGCGGTGGCGTTGCCGGCGATGCAGGAAGCGAGAGAGGAAAGGGAGATTCTCACCGAGTTCGCAGAGTCGCGGTGATGCTCAAGGTGCTTGCGAGAGTGCAGGGGGCGCACGGGGTCACTGGCGATTCCTCGCCGGAGTTCTTGCTGCCGTTGGGTGCTCTCTGTTGAAGACGGTGGCGAGGCTACGGTGCATGCCAGAGAGAAATAAAGGTGGCGTTAGATGCGTAGGGGTGTGGCGAAGATGCGTGCGTGAAAGAGAAAGGGAGGGGCGGTCTGGTCTTACCAGCAGTGCTCGTCGGAGCGGAGGCAGACAGTGGCGGCGGTGGTCGTCGTTGTTGCCGAAGTTCTAGGGCGCGCGGGGGTGAGCTGGAGCTACGGGGAGATGCGCCAGGGTCTGGGGAGCATGTGAGTGTGGTCGAGGAGGCGAGGGGCGATGAGGGGCTGCCGGAATCGCTGTCGGAGAGCGTCGGAACAGAGGGTGGTGCAGGGGAAAATTTGGCAGCCTGGGGGCGCGCTAGGGTGAGGTGACGGAGGGGAAAGGGAGAGGAGATGTTGGCGCTTAATAAGGCATGGTCGCAGGGCCGTTACATGGCGCGGTTAACGCGTATTCACGCCGGCAATTCATCGGCAGTAATGGTGCGCGCGGTCAGCGGCGGGTGAGGAAGAAAGGAGTTGGCGGTGGGGCCGTGTCATCAGTGAAGGAGAGAGAGGAGAGGGGGTCCATCTGTCGGCGACTGAACGGGTTTCTTTCGCAGTGAGAAAACGATTCAGGGGAGGGGGTGTGCGGATGGGCTGTTGGGTCATAGTTGGCCCTGCTGGCTAGGCTGGGTCCTTTAACATTTTTTTGTTCTATTTTGTTTTTCTTTTTCTCTTTTGATTTTTCTGTTTTGATTTTGAATAAGAAATTCAAACATTCATTTGAATTCAGACCTCAACCAAGATTTGAGTAGGGTTAAATATTGATTAGTATTGTAATCTGAAGTCAAATTTGGAATAAAACTTTTACTCCTTTAGTGCCTTTTTAATTACTTAAAGTAGGTCCTTGTATTTAATTAAATGAGATTTAATATAGTTTTTAATTTCCATTAAAGTTCTAAAATCCTTCCAAAACCTTTTAGTAAGTTTTATTTACTTAATTGGGTGTCAAAAATAATTCATTTTGAATTATTTGGAAGTATTTAATGTGATTCTCAAATCATTTGAATTGGGCATTTGTTTTATTTCCAAT
Organism: Avena sativa; assembly: GCA_916181665.1. NCBI lineage: Eukaryota > Viridiplantae > Streptophyta > Magnoliopsida > Poales > Poaceae > Avena > Avena sativa. Next base: position 143,392,947 of record OV702283.1, on the reverse strand, counting down.
GGAATTAAATATATTTTTAATTCCCTAAATTTTATGATTTATTTTATTTAATGTTGATTAAACAACTTTTATTTCACTTGGGTAAATTCCAAATATCATTTTATCATGATTTAAATAATTATTTTGATTAGAGATTTGTGTTTATTAAAATAGGGATAGAATGGTTAATGCCATTTTATTTTATTTTTGGAAATTCTTTATCCTTTTTATTTTATTTGGATTTGGATTATATTCATTCCATTTGCTTAATGTATTAGGCCAAGATTTATTTGGTCTTGCAAATATTCTTTATTTTAATATTTCTTTCTTCATCTTATAAAATCCATATCTTTTTATTTAGAGAATCCAAACTTGGTGATTCCAATTTGTAAAATCTTGTTTAATATTTGTTTATCTTTTTAAATGTCTTTAGGATTTTTTGCTCACCACTTGTTATGGATTTTAGATAAGTGCTTTATTAGCTTTAGAAATTCAATTCTTTTATCTTATTAAATTCATAAGATTTTATCTATGGCTCCATATTAAGTGAAACCACTTTCTACTGCTTTATAATATTTCCATTTGTCTTTTTTGATCATTTGTAAATGTTTGTTGACAAGATTTTATATGGATCAAATCCATAGGCTTGGGGATAATTTGGAAATGATTTTTATTCCATTAAGGTTTAGGGTTTGGATTTATTTTCCAAGTGTTTAAATTTCCAGATACATTCATTGAGGAATGCAATTCAATTGATTTGGATTTTGTTAAATTCAAACTTTAAAGTTTGTTCAAGAAGGGATTTTAAGTTTCCATTTAGAAACAAAAAGTTTCTTTTCACCCTAAAATTCAACAATAATTTATTTTGTTTATTTTATTTTTCACATTACAAGATTTGGAAAATCTTGGGATGTGACAGATACCCTTCCGGCTTGGCCTGGGCAAGGTTATGGATGCCATTGGTTATTATTCAGGGATCTTTGTCCGATTTGCATCTTATCCGTACTCGCATGTATATCGTTTTCAAGGCGATTTGGATCTTTGTACTATATATCTGTATTCTTGACTCATGGAATCGTGTTGTATATATCTGTTCTATGTGTTCCATCAAGGACTAATGGGTAATGATATTACTTTGTTTTGCACCCGAATGAAAGTGCCTGGTGGGCACCTTTGAATCGTTTCTATGCGGGTTTGGCAGGAATCGCTAAAACTTGCATAGGGCCAATCTGAGGGTGTTACACCACAGCAGGTGCATTGCGATGGTTGTATCTAGCAAGGACAGTGACGATGATTCTCGACTGTTTCAGGAGGTATTTATCGAAGGCCCCCTTAAAGAACTCACAGCTAGATGCAACATCATCACGGCTGCGAGCCTCGTCGGTTCGTCCAAACTTCATCTTGACTCAGCAAAATATAGTGCAACTCTGCTGTTTTCTCAACCGTTTGGCCTCCCATGTGTTCTTCATTCTCACCCGACTAAGATACCACGTGATTGCATGTTAGATGACGAGAGCCTCCTCGGTAAGCTATCACCGCTGGACAGGTTCTCCTTAGATGTTGTCATCCCAGACAACACGAATAAACATTGGGCAGGCGCCAATGGTGATTGGATCGCCACAAATGGCGTCTAATACATCTGGGAACTTGTCAATGTGTACACTCATTGCAATATTCTTATCCCACCGGTGCCGTTTGAATCCACTAATCGCCTAGATACTTTTTTGGATCATGGCCATCGTATGATACTGCAGAAGATAGCTATTTGCCAAGTTCCCACATTTTCTGGGTGATATCAAGATTACACTCTTGTTGCCCTTTCGATGGCTCATTTCTCGTTCATCATGGCTGATACGTCCAAAACGTATCTACTTTCCCGAACACTTTTGCTATTGTTTCTCCTCTAAACTTGTGTGATTTGGATACAACTAACACGGAGCGACGCTGTTTTCAGCAGAATTACCTTGGTGCCTAGTTTTCGTGTAGAAAATCAACTATCAGGAAAAATCCCGGAAAATATGCCAAAATTTTTATTTCACCAGAAGACCCACGGAGCCAGAAGACTAGACGGAGAAGGGGCCTAGGGGCCCACACCCCTGCCAGGCGCGAGCCCACCTCTGGCCGCGCCTAGGGGGTGCAGCCACCCCAGGCACTCCCTCGGCCTCCCTCTGCGCCTATAAGTTTCCTCTCGACCTAAACACCGGGGGGGGTCGATACTTTTCCAGAAAGAGTTCAACTCCGCCGCCGCCACCAGAAACCAATATTCGGATCTAGAAACTCCGTTTTGGCACCTTGCCGGGACAGGGAATTTGGAGAGGATCATCGCCATCGTCATCACCAACACATCTCCATCGAACATCAATGTTTCCCTCATCCATGAGTGAGTAATCCCCTGTTGTAGGATCGGGGATGGTAGGGATTCGATGAGTTCTATCATGTAATCGAATAAGATTTGTTAGGGCATAATGCCTAGTATCTCTATTAGTGCTATTTGACTTTGTTGCAACTTGTTGTGCTTAATGCTTGTCACTAGGGCCCGAGTGCCATGATCTCAGATCTAAACTTATTATTGAATCATTATGATAGTATTGTTTGTGATCTTATCTGCAAGTTGTGTAAACATATCATTGTCCGGATCCAAAGGCCCCAAAGTGACAATAATTGGGACAACCGGAGGGGATGGCTGTGGTGTGAGGATCACATGTGTTCACTGAGTGTTAATGCTTTGCTCCGATGCTCTATTAAAAGGAACACCTTAATTGCCAGTAGTTCCCTAGAGGCCCGCTGCCACGGGCTAGCTGGACAGAAGATGTTGTGCAAGTTCTCATTGCGAGCACGTATGACTATATTTGGAGCACATGCCTAGGATTGTTTAGTACTTGGATGCTTGTTATTATTTATCTGCAATGCCCTAGATCTTGAAGTTACATGTTTAGACTCGTCCATGCAACACCCGTCCATCGATCCCTATGCCTGTCGCACTCGAATCCCACTGTTACCGTTACTATTACTATTGCTCATGTTTCACTGTTGATGTTGCTTTGCTATTGCTACTAACAAACTATTGCTACTGATAAATTTCTGTGAGCAAGAATTATTTCTAGGTGCAACTGAATTGACAACTCAGTTGTTAAGGCTTGCAAGTATTCTTTGGCTCCCCTTATGTCGAATCAATAAATTGGGTAATACTACCCGCGAAGATTGTTGCGATCCCCTACACTTGTGGGTCATCAAGACTATTTTCTGGTGCCGTTGCCGGGGAGCATAGCTTTATTTGTAAGTTCACTTGGATCTATTATTGTTCACTGCTACTCCTTTCATCATGGGGAAGTCTCGTGATGGAAAGTTCCTTATTTTACCATCCACTACAAGAAGAGGTACAGTCCTAAACACCTCTGCTGCTCTTGATTCACCGTCTGTTATAAGTAAGCTTGTTACACCACCACCGCATACTCATGCTACACACACTGCTACTACTGCTGAATCTGAAACTGTTTTGATGCTCATGATGTTACTTCTACTATGCTTGATGTGAGTGGTTCATTAGGTCCTTTCCTAGATGCTACTATGGCTAGTCTAGGAAATACCGGAACTCCTAGTGAAGACACTATTACACATGTTAGCTCACCTAAGTCTAGTGAGAGTTATGATATTAATGATGGTTATATTGAGTTCACTGATGATTTTGTTCAAGAGTGCCAAAACACACATGGTACTAGTGCTGTTAAGAGTCTCCTTGCTAGACGTACTATTATGCCTAAGTTGTCATGTGATCCTAAGTTTGCCACTTTTCCCATAGATATTAAAGATAAAGATTATGATTTCTCTCTTGATTTATCTTATTTAGATATTGTTGAGAAAGAACCTTTCTGTGGGACTGAAAATGAGAGTGTTGTAGCTCATATCAATGAGCTTTCTACTATGAGTGCTTTATTCTCTGATGATTTTAAGATGCGCAAGTACTTTGTTACTAAGATCTTCCCTTTTTCACTAAAAGGAGAAGCTAGGGCTTGGTTTAATAGATTACCTCCTGGTTCCATTGATAGCCCTGATTGCTTCTTTCTTCCAGAAATATTTTCCTCCCAATGCTAGACATGCTGCTTTGTAGAGACTTTTTGATTTTAAACAGGGAGAAGAAGAGAAATTGCCTGAGTCATGGACAAGGTTCTGTGCCTTGATTCATGCACATCCTGGATGTCCATTACCTAAAAATGAGCTTCTTGATATTTATTATAATGGACTCACTAATGATTCTAGGACCTACCTAGATAGCTTTGCTGATTGTGTTTTCAGGAAAATAACTCCTATAGATGCTAAATAATTAATGGCTAAAATAAGCAAGAATTATGATGATTGGACTTCAACTGAGCTAAATACACCTGAGCCTATTACTCATGAACCAGTTGTGCCTGAACCAGTTCCAACACCAACACCAAAGAAGAGGGGACTTATTGCATTAAATGATGAAGTTTTTTTGACACATATACAGTGGGGAAGTCCCCCACTGTGTCATTTTTTATATATTGGATAAAATATGTACAAGCAAGCGATCATGTGAATGCTCCCTGATCCGTCTCAAACTCTCAATTACAAAGTATCTAACCAGTCGGTCATGCCCTGAATAAGACTGGGCTTAACCCTATGTCTAATCTCAACTACACATGATTTGTATATGGCATAGTATTGCTCACTACTCTTCTGTGCCTGCTCAAATATGATCTGGTTTCTAAGTGACCAAATGCTCCAACATCCAGCAATCATAGATATTTTATAATATTGGTTTTTGGATATATCTTTGGCATCAATAATTCTATCAATAATTCCAAGGTCCATGTTACATTCCTCTCCTAAGCTCCACCAGAAGTTCCTGCTGAACTCACATTCAAAGAAAAGATGATCCATAGTCTCCCTGATGTTTTCCTCACATAGTACACATGTGTAATCCTCTAGATGGAAGTTCTTTCTTTGTAGTAGGTCTCTGGTGTTTAGTCTGTCCTGCAATAAAAGCCAGAAGAAGAACTTGTGCTTTGGTAAGAAAGGTGTTTTCCATATCCACTTAAATGGTGTGGGTGCATCAGATGCTCTGATGATGTGCTCATACACCTTCTTAGTAGAAAATTTACTGCCTCCCCAGGGAAAGCACCATATGTCAGGTGTGTCAGTGTTTCTGGGGCTACTGATCATGTCCTTAAGCTCCTCAAGTCGATCATTGGCTGTCATGGACAGGGGCAGCCGGAATAAATTATATTCATCTTGAGCAATGGTGCTGGATGAAGAGTTGAGACATATTCTTTCATTTTTTAGCAAATGAGAAGAGTTCAGGGAATTTAAGTCTGAGTGGGGTTGATCCTTTCCATTTGTCATACCAGAGCATAGTACTGATCCCATTTCCAGCAATAGTGGTGGTCATCTCCTTGAATTCTGGGAGGAAGGAGAGACAATTTCTCCACCAGAAGGAGCCTTTGTTGGCATGTGCATCTGGGAGTGCACCATTGTATTAGTATTTTTGCCAGAGAAGATTGACCTATGGTATATCCTTGCCATTGTAGAATTTGAATAAGTTCTTCATCATCATAGCTTTATTGTGTTCCCTAAGATTAAGAATGCCAAGACCCCCAGCTTTCTTGGTTAAACATACTTTATCCCATTGTACTAAACATTTTCCTCTTTTCTCAATCTCCTTACCATGCCATAAAAAGGTTCTGGTAGTTTTTTCTATATGATCAGGATGAGTGTAATGCATTTTCATTGCACACATGATGTGATTTGGCATAGCTGATAACACAGATTTGATCACAATAACTCTGGAGCAGTGAGATAGAAGGTTGGATATGCCAACAAGTCTTTTATCCACTTTGCTGATCATGGGAGACAGATCTTCAACACTTGGTTTTGTAGTTCCCATGGGGAGTCCCAGATATGTGAATGGTAAAGCTTCAATTTTACATCATAAAAGTTCAGCCAGGTTGTCCATCTTATCAGGTGTAGTATTGTGGCATCCCGTAAAACCACTACTAGAAAATCGCGTTGTTTTGGTGCATTGCATCATCATGACCGCATGCTCATGTCATCATGCCGCATTGCATTTGAGCATCGTCATCATCTTGCATTTGCTTGCATAAAACTAATTTCGGAAAAACCTATTTTGTTTTCTACAACGCCCCGTCTTTGTTCAAACACAAAACCCGGGTCTCTGGATTATTTTGTTTTGTCTGCTATCGGTTTGCAAAAGCCTTGTTTGAAATAAATAAAATATTTAATTATTTTAGGGGGGCAGTCGAACGGGCCGATTCGACCCAGTCGACCACCCCCAGTACAAATCGGTCAGCCCGAAAATCCCTTTTCTACCCGGACCTAATCTACCCATCCCCCAGCCACCTCACCCCAGCCACTCGCGGCTCGCCACATCGCCCTAGCCCTATCCCCACCCAACCAGACGCTGCCACCTCATCACCCCCACTCCCCACTCACCACGCAGCCACCCTTCCTCCCTGGACCCAGCTCTCTCTCCACTCAACCCCCCTGCCTGGTCCACCCCTGGACGCGGCCACCCCGCGGGACCCGCCTCCCCCACCAGCCCCCGCGCCCGCACGCTCCCTCCTCTCTCTCCCCGCACCTCCCTCTTCCCCGAGCCTCGTCTCCCACCTCGCCTCCCGTCGCTCTTGGCCGCGCCCCGCCCTGCAGGCCTCCTCCTCCACCTCCGGCCGTCGCCCTCCCTCTCCGTCGCCACCTCCCCGTCGACAAGCTCCGCCCGCCTGCATCACCCCTTCGCCGCCCGCCTCCGGCCGGTCCCGCGCGACCCCGACGCTCCCCGCCGGACTAGCCCTCCTCTGCGCTTTTCGGCCACCGCGGCCTCCACCCCGCCCCGCCGCTCGCCGTCGCGCCCCGCGCCCGTCTGCGCGTCGAGCCCAGCGCCGCCAACCTTCCTCCTCGCGAGCACCTCGCCGGCGACCCCTCCTCCCGCTTCTGGCCGTCGTCTCCGCGGCGGAGGGCCACCACCGCGCGCCCCGCCGTCGACCTGGGCACCACCCCCCCTCGCCAGGCCGACCCGGCCTCGTGGCCTGCTCCGCGCCTCCGACCCGCGTCCGTCGCCCTCGACCCTCTGCCCCGCCGTCGATGACCGCGAGCAGCCCGACCCCGTCTCCCTCCGAGCCCGAGCAGTGCGCCTGCGAGCCGTCCCCATCTCCCCGCCTCGCCTCAAACAGCAGCAGAACCCGACCGCCGCCTGGAGCCGTCGCTCGGCTCCTCCCCGTCGGCTTAGTCGCTGGCCTGCAACCTCGCTTGTCGCCTGGCGCCAGGATCTGCCTCGAGCTGGCCTCCTCTGCGAGCGCTTGTCGCGGTTGCGTCCTCTGTTGAGCCCCACGTCATACAGCGAGGACCCGAGCCTATCCCCGATGCCTTCTACCGCGGATGGTGTTGCGACCGCAGGATCCCTGCTTCCTGTTTGCAGCCTGGACCTGACGAGTTCGGGAGGCATCGTACCCGTCAAGATCTGCTACACGGAGCATTTGTCCGAGGACGCGAACCCGCAAGAACCTCATCATAGAAAGCAAAGACCGTAGCGAACCGGTGACGCTCGACGAACCTCCGGCAAGATCTTCGACATGGCCAAGATCTACCGCAACCGAGTCCGGCACCGACAAGTGAAGTCAGAACCACCAAGGCCTTCGATGTGGAACCACAAGGTATACTACGCGGCCCCGAAGACCGGTCAGAAACGCCAAGTTCGCTTCATGAACCCCGAAGACGCCGTGACCCGGACGCCAAGATCTCCGCGCGAGACGACAAGACCGACAACATAGCCGACTACCGCAGTTGCGACAAGATCTACCTCAGTTATCCTGGAACGATCCCGCCGAGACCGAACCCCAGATCCGAACCCGAACCCCGAACCCCGGAACCAAGATCGCCGAACTCTAATGTGTGACCCCTTTCTCGAACCCTATTTTATAAATGATATATCTTGTTGCATATTAAATTGTTCATGCATGCATATTGTCATGTGGTTTGGGGGCCTTATGCCGATTCACTGCATAATTAAATATGGGGCCCATATGCGGGCAAATCTAGTCGTATATTGGTCCCATTTAAGTTTATGTAGCGAACCGATACTAAGTTTTGCCATGTTAATACAACATTTAAATTGCGGGGTATCTAAACAACTAGAACCATATATCTAATTGTCGGGACCCCGGTTCCGCTTAATATGACCTAATGGCATCGCATCTTTGCCATGGCATACATCATACATGCATCATGCCCGATCTTTTGCGTAGTATTAAATAGTGCATCCGGTGTTTCTTCTAGTGTTTTGCTTCTTCACGGATAAGGCCGTTGAGTTGATGTGAGCTTCGCCCCGATCTTCGGATAAACCTTCGGCAATGTTTTCAGGCGAGCATCTCCCCCTTTCTACCTATCTTACTTTTATAGTATTTATTTCCCTCCTGTTGATCTATTGCTATCTGTGTTGCGATGCTCTAGTTTTCGTACCGTGTTATCCCTTGCAGCCTTATATTGCCTTGGACACCTCCTATTACCTGTTGTTTGATAGATAGTTGGACCTGCGCGTCGTAGTCGCTGGCTCAAGTGCTGTTGCGTGTCGTCAAGTACCACAGTTGTTGGAGCATTGCCGCATGTTTGATGTTGGAGATGATCATGGCTTTACTTATTGTTCACTTTAATTATTGTTTAAACAACTAAAATTGAAGTAGGTAAGCAGAGGCACAGGTGGGCAATAGATGTTATTTGGTTGTTAACCGTCCACTTGTGTCCCGTAGGACCCCGAGTACTTGATACCTGTTCCTTGAATATTCGCTCTATCCACATCCGGGAGGCTTATGGGACCCCCCTTAGCCAGAGCTTGATTCCGTCTTATTTCTTGGGGCCACAAACTAGTTTGAGGTTTTATTTACTATTCTGTACTTATGCCATGTTTTACTGCTTTATTTAATTTGTGCGATGGATAGCACCTGTACTGTTTAGGATCGGGACACGTTTTCGCGGTGTCGACAATCCCAGTTTTGGGTTCCCAGTCGTTCACAGCCGTCCACCCAAACCTCGGGTCCGTCTCGGAGTCAGCTAACTTCGTTGCGGGTGTACTCCAAGGGGTGGCCCCCTGAAATATTTCTGAATCCTGTGATTGCTTTGTCGTGAAGGCCTCGTTGGGTTTTGATTTGGTTTTTCCGAGGTTGATCGAGTGTGTGTTGCTATTGGTGCACCCCGGCCGGGTAAAACTTTCTGAAAGCCGTGTCCGCGGTTATGGACGACTTGGAGCACAGTATCTCGATCATAGACAATTATAACTAAAGTAGTGCTATAAATTTGACTTTATAATGACTAGTAATCAGCTTCACTATAATGGAATGGCTAAATAAAACTGCCAACAATTGCTTGTTTGGGTTGTCGCTTGCGACCACTATCCCTGACTAGTAAGTATTGCAACTATAACAGAATGGCTAAATAAAGGTACCAACAACTGCTGGGTTTTGGGATATCTCATGCTAATTGAATCTGACTAGTAAGAGTGCAACTACAATGAAATGGATAACTAAAAGTGTCCACTGCTTATTTTATCAGGATGATTATCTATACCTGACTAGTAATTGCTGCAACGAAAACCGAATAAATAAAACTGCCAACTGTGTGAGTTCCTCGGTTGACTTCCTCGTTTGGTCTCGAGGGGGAAATACCAGGATGGGTATGTTTTGTGGTAGTATCAGGTTGGTTCCGAATAGGTCTTTCTTACCCCTCTTTGATAGCCGCCAGTTGTATCGAGTCTCTATAGGGTGTTCAGTGCATGCTGCCGCTGCCGCTTCAGTCCACCATACCTATGTAGGTGAGGACCGCCGAATTCTAGTCTCGCCGTGTACTGGCCTCAGTACTGACGCTCCTCTTTTTCCTTTGCCCTTTGTCGGCACCCCTTTTGGTTAAGCAGGTTTTGAGATCGGCGTCGTTAGCAGGGTTACCCTTCCGGCTTGGCCTGGGCAGGGTTATGGACGCCATTGGTTATTCTTCAGGGCTCTTAGCCCAATTTGCATCTTGTCCGTACTCGGACGCTATATCGTTTTAAAGGTGATTTGGATCTTTGTATTGTATATCTGTAATCTTGACTCATTGAGTCGCTGTTGTATATATATCTGTTCTGTGGGTCCCATCGAGGACTGTTGTGTAATGTTATTACTTCGTTTTCCACCCGCACGAAAGTGCCTGGTGGGCACCTTTGAATCGTTTCTATGCGGGTTTGGCGGGAATCGCTGAAACTTGCATAGGTCCGATTCTGAGGGTGTTACAAGTATTGATTGGGATCATGGAAGACTTGTGATAATTGATTCTTAATCCTGTAGCTTCAGTGAATTTCTTGAGTAATTCTTTTAATTTGCACAATTGATCAGCATCAGCAGGCAGAATTAAAAGAGTATCATCAGCATATTGGAGGATTGGGTAGTTTTGCCCATAAGAGTTATCAATGGGGAGTGAAAGCTCCCCAATGTGCCAGGCATGATTCACAATGATCTGTAGCAGCTCAGCAGTGGCCACAAATAGAAGAGGTGAAAGGGGATCACCTTGTCCGACTCCTCTATTGCAAGTGATGGTCTTGCCTGGTACACCATTCAGAATAATAGATGTTGTAGCACTATGCAGGATATTCCTTATCCAGGCAATAAACTTGTCACTGAAACCAAACTTCTTGAGCATGGTGAGGATTGCTTTGTATTCCACCATGTCAAAAGCCTTTTCAAAATCAAGTTTCAAGATGTTCCTTTTTTTGACTTGTGGCATATATGGAGATATTCAAATGCCCAAGCAAGGCAGTCTTGGATAGTTCTAGATTTGATGAACCCATATTGGTTTTTGCTCACAATGGGGATGATAACATTTTGGACTCTGTTAGCAATCAGTTTAGTGATGATTTTGAGTGCCATACTAATAAGAGATACGGGCCTAAAGTCAGAGGGTCTGCATGGATGTTGTGTCTTGGTTATGAGAGTGATGTATGTAGTGTTGATGCTAAGCAGGTCCAGTGAGCCATTGTAGAATTCATCACATAGATTGTAAAACTGGTGCTTAAAAATGTGCTAGTATTTTTTCATAAACATACCATTGAATCCATCTGGCCCAGGGATTTATCAGGTGGCATATGCTTAATGATATCATCAATTTCCTCATGAGTAAAAGCAGCATCCACATCGGATAGGTCCTATGGAGTGATCATATCATCCAGATCAAATTGAATATTAGTGTCAATGGATATACCCAGTCTCTCTCTGAAAGAGTTCCAAAGTAGAGCAGCTTTATGGTCATGCTCAAATAAAGTGCCCCCCTGTTCATTGGTAAGGATGGAGATAAAATTTTGCCTGTAGTTTTTGGTAGCTATAGAATGGAAGAATTTGGTGTTTTCATTACCCAGTTTGGCCCATCTGATATTTGCTCTATTTCTCCAGTATATTCTTTTGGTTTCCAGCATCTTGTATTGATGGTTTTTGACAATATTCCTGAATTTTTTTTCCTGGACAGTAAGCAATCTCTGTTCCTCCAGTCCATCTAGAAGGGAGAGGACAAAACTGCAGTTGCTAATAATTTTGCAAGGTTTGATAGGTTTTTGCTCCATTTTTTTATGCCCTGTCTGAGGCTTTTGAATCTGGTAGCAATGTCTTGTGCAGCATTTTTATATGGGCCTCTATTGATCCAACAACTATTCACAATGTCAGAGAGACCATCAAACTCCATCCAGTGTTCCTCAAATCTAAATATGTTGGATCTTGGGATGTCAGTGCCAACATTGATGATAATGGGTATATGGTCAGATCCAAGTCTAGCCATGGGAGTAGCAATGGTATTGGGATATTCAGTGGTCCATTTGTGTGATGTGAAGATCCAGTCAAGTTTCTCAAGAAGTGGTTCTGCTTGCATGTTAGACCAAGTGAATGCTCTCCCCTTTAGTGGGATTTCCTCAAGGTCATGTTCCTGAATGATGGCATTAAAGTTATTTATGTTGGCAATGTTACCCCCAGGTCTTTTTTCTATCTTCAGTGCTTCTTATCATGTTGAAGTCTCCCATAACCAACCATAAATCAAATGGTGATGAGTCAAGCTGCATAAACCAGTCAAAGAATTGGTGTCTTCCTTCATTGGTGCATGGTGCATAAATATTGGTAAGATACCATGTTTGTGCAGTAAGATAACTCTCAAATTAAATGATGAAGTGATGAAGGAAGCTAAAAAATGTATAAAGGAGAAAGGTATTAGAGCTAAAGATGTGAAGAATCTACCTCCTATAGAAGAATTATGTAAGCCAATTGCCCACTCATCTACTATTGAGGTACACTCTCTCCAACACTTTGATGAAGGTGATATTCCTTATGGTAAGCCTCCTGATCAATGTTTAGAGGAACTTGACATTTTTATTGTAAAACAAGGTTATTTTAATAAACAAGTTCACAATCATTTATTGAAAAACTCTAGAGCTATTAAAGAGTTTAAAGATATTGTGGAAAGAACTTCTAATGATATTAAAATGCTTTGTAAACACTTTCAAATGGTTCAAACCCAACTTGATCAACTTGCTAAGGTACAAAAGGACATGCTAGTTAATGCTTCAGAAGATAAACATGCTTATGGAATTAGAACTAGGAGTGGTATAGCTACTTAAGATCCTTTATATCCTGAAGGACACCCTAAAAGAATTGAGCAGGATTCTCAACAAGGTGAGAATAGTGGTAGTCCTCGTAAGAGAAAGAAAAAGAAACATAAAGTAGTTGAGGAACCACTTGAACCTGCTGTAGATCCTAATAGTATATCTATCTCTGATGCTGAAACTGAGAGTGGTGATGATAAAAATGATGCTCCTGATAAGGAGGAAGTTGAGGAAGAACCTGAAAAGCACACTAAGAACACTAGGTACACAAAGGAAGATTTTATTGCTAATAAACATGGTAAAGAGAGAGAACCTTGGGTGCAGAAACCTATGCCTTTTCCAGGTAAGAAACACAAGTCAAAGGAGGAAGAACACTACAATAAGTTTTGTGAGTGGATGAAACCTTTATTTTTACAAATTCCTTTGATTCATGCTATTAAGTTGCCTCCTTATTCAAAGTATATGAAGGATATTGTCTCTAATAAAAGGAAGATTCCTAATGAGGAGATTTCTACTTTGCTTGCTAATTATTCCTTCAATGATAAGGTTCCAAAGAAACTTGGTGATCCAGGTATACCAACTATTCCTTGCTCTATTAAGAATAATTATGTTAGAACTGCTTTATGTGATTTGGGAGCTGGAGTTAGTGTTATGCCTTTTTCTCTCTATAAGAGGCTCCAGCTAGAAAAGTTGATACCAACTGATATATCTTTGCAAATGGCTGATAAGTCAACTACTATTCATGTTGGTATATTTGAGGATGTTCCTGTTCAAGTGGCTCATAATTGTTTGGTTTTGACTGGGTTTTTTTCGCTTGAAATGCCTGAAGATGATAATATGTCTATTATTCTGGGAGACATTTTCTTAATACTGCAGGTGCTGTCATCAATTGTAATCAAGGAAAAGTAACATTCAATATTAATGACAAAGAGCATACTGTCTATTTCCCCAAGAAGATTGCTAAAAGCTATTTCCTAAATTCCATTGAAAATATTGAGAGCATCAAGGTTGGAAAAATATATTGTCCCATTCCACAAGAAAATTTTGAAACTATTATGATTGGGACCATTGCTATCAAGTATGAGGTAACATAATCACCTTGTGGAATGCAAAGTTTTGTTTCATATAAGATTGTTTTGGTAACAAGACTTGATCAACCTTGTTAATAAAAGGATTGTAATGAAAAAAATAATGTTTCCACCGTGGTTTTACTTGCTTTCTTTTACTTTTCTCCTTCCTAGTCTTTGCCTTTCTTTTGCTAGCTTTGGTTTTGTTAGTTGTTTGTTTGTTAGAGTTTCTTAGAGCTCCTGTAGTTTGGCTTTTGTTTGCTTTTGCTTCTTCTAAAAAAAATATTTCTGCGAGAAAATCAATTTTCATACCCTGAAAATTGACGAAAAATAAAGTTTCCCGAAAAATCACAAAAAATTCAAAATAATTTTTTTCTCAAAAAAGGGGCAAAGGGACACCTGAAGTGACCCAGGGGGCACCCCAGGCCACCACACCCATGGTAGGTGTGACCTACCTGTGGGCGGCGCCTAGGGGGTCTGGCCCACCTAGGCCCCTTCAAGGTGCCCCCTCACAGCCATCTTCTTTCTCTCTCCCAAAAAACACCGGAAAACTTGCTCAAGCTCGAGTTCTTGCTCGCGATTTTCGATCTCCTTGCTCAGCCCATCTTAAGTGCTGATTTTTTAAGGGATTGCTCCTTGGTATGTGCCTCCTCCACTTGTCCAATTAGATGTGTGATTGGTAGATTGTATCTTGAGTATTTTGCTGCTATAGGTGTCAGGTTGTTTGAGCTTGCTTGCTTGTTCTATGCTTATAAACTTTATTTTGATGCATGTGTAGCCCACTAGCAAGTTCCTATAGTAGTTGCTCACCATTTATCAACTTAGAAATCACTTGGTTTGATGCTTGTCTAAAATTTCAGAAAAGGGAAGTCATGGACCACCACACATTTGGTGAAATATTTGAGGGTGATGCACCTAGAAGGGCAAGGCTTCCAAGATCATCCACCAGTGTCAGGCCCTCATATAATGAGGATCTCATTACTCCACAATTTGGTGACAAGGGAGATGAGGGGGATGCGCACCCCTCCACCTTTCCTTGCCAAACTTTCTTGCGGACTGCCGGGATTCTTAATGATTTTATGACCTTAGTTTGGAGGGCTAGACTAGTGAGCCTTATGCAGGATGAGAGCGTGCAATATGCTACGCTCACCAAAACATTTGTGGAGATTTTCTCCTTTACTAACAGTGTGTTCCATCCAGATTTTTTTTCAAAGTTTATGGCAGGTCTTATCATATGACATTGAAGAAATTTTGTGGGGCTCTTGGAATTGGTACATCTGGGTCACGAAAGAATATTCCAGCTCAACACGCTGATTTGTTGGAGCTTTACCGAGGAATAACCAATGATGATAACCGTAGAGCTCAACGGGGAAAGATAATAAACATTCAGCTTCCAGCCATCAGGTACTTCCCTTACTATCTTGCCACTAGTGTTCTTGGTAGGGAGAACACTAGTAATATTTCCATCTATCATTTGGCTTTCTTAGTTGTTGCGCTCAACAATGAAACCAAGTACAATCTTGGTTCTCTCATTGCTCGTCGCTTAATTGCTAAGGGGCCCATTTATGGGGGAATTGATGCTACGCGTGTTGCTGCCGCCTTGGACATTGCTGTTGATCCAAATGATACAGTCTTGGCTCCTGAGAGGCTTGATCTTGCTGCCATGAAGGCGCATCACTTTGTCACCACTAGCTCTACCCTTGAGAACTTGGTTTATTGACGGGGAAGAGAGAGAGAGAGATCCCTCTCCCCCAAACCACTTTGTTCAGTATTTCCCAGGGATCTTGGTCACGCTCCAAGGAGGAGATGGACGACAAGCTGCATTTCCTTAACTTCCATGGGCACTATCGGGAGGAAGCTCCCTCATATGACCCCGTTGTACACTACACAGGGGAGTCCTCAAGCTCGTACCAGGACGAGGGAGCCTCCTCGTCATACTACGGAGGTGAATCTACTTGGGCACCATGGGATTGAGACCCACTTAGGCCAAAAGCCTAAGCTTGGGGGGAGGTATACCGACATCACACTCATATATATATCATGTTCGGTCGGTTCTTTGTATATCCATTATTTCGCTTTCTTTTTTGGTTCTTGTTGCTTCTTTCTCAAAAACACAAAAATACCAAAAATATTTTTGTTGTTTCTCTTGGTTTGTTTCTTTTCTTTTTGGTTTTGGTTTGTCTTAAAAGAAAAATCCAAAAAGATTTTGCTTTGTTTGCTTCTTGTTTGGTTTGCTTTTCTTTGTTTGCTTGTTTCTTTAAAAAATCGAAAACACCAAAAATATTTGTTGTTCTTCTTTGGTTTTGTGTGTTCTTTGCAGGGTTCAGCCGTCCTCAGTGGGTTTTGGTTTCATGTTATTATTCAAGTCACACAAGTGAATGGCAATAATGAAGATTAAGACAACTTGAGGAGTGGTAAGAGGCTGGTAACGAACTCTATTTGTTTACATTTTTGTACATATACTCATCATTGTGAGCATGCTTATCATGTTTGTATAAGGTGTATGATGGATGCTTAGTAGTTCTTGCTTGTCTATGATTAGCTCTATCTTGATAATAGTTTTTAGCATGTCATATGAATTTTTGCTTGCATTGTTTTATTCATACTTTGGTATGATATTGTGGTATCCTCCTCTTACTATTCATATGAATCGACTTGGCACATGCTCACACATGCACATGACTAATCAATAGTCAGTAAGCCTCGATGATTTATTTTGCCTTAGAGTTCTTGTATCACTTCCATGCCATAATTAGTCATGTTTTGTTGCAAGCATGATTATGACAGTTATTTCTCTCTCGGTTGTCGCTCCCTCTCTTTTGCTAGCCTTCATTCGCACTGAGTATGAGCTCTACCTATGCTTCCAACTCCTCAAAGCCAATATTGTCAGCTGTGTCCACCATACCTACCTTTTAGCATCGTTTGCTACTTCAGCGCATATTCAATATGCCTTGCTTTCTTCCAAAATAAAATGTTTGTCTGTTTTGAGGAAGTTAGTTAGTAAAGATCTCACGAACTTGATGGCACACTTTATTCCTTGCGCTTAATAATCCTAAACCACTGTGACATGTCCATGAAAGTTATATGCTTGCAAATTATATGCTGGGAGTCAGCAGAACCGTGCTGTCATGGGGAACGCTTTAAACACCTTTTGGATATCCTATCTAGTTGATACTTTGCTCTTTTGTTTATGGATGTCGACGATATGAAATAAAAGGGGATCTTGTGAGTTCATGGAGTCTATACATTGTGTTAGATAAATGCCTGGGACGCTAGCCTAAGCCATGCCTAATCATGGTGGAAACTTGCAGCATCACCATAATGAGCATTTATGAAGCATCCTCAATAAAAAGCTATAGACATAGTAAATAAAAAGATTGCTGAGATGCTCATTGTTTGCTTGCCTTATCATTTTGATCACGGGGTAGCTCATGTATCATGTGCAAGGGGTACCCCGTTGGCGGTTCTCTATGATATGCATGTATTTACAATGACAAGAACTTTCAGGTGACCAGAGTTGAGTAGCATGCAGAGCGGCCCTCGTACTCAAGGGACATGGGATTTCCAGTCTATGGTCTGTCAAGCATATGATTCAGAGTGGACCTCACTTTCACCTTAACCCCATAAAGATGCCTATGATAGGGGAAATGAGAGCTTAAAGCTAATGAGTACCTTCCTTTTAGCATTTGGAAGCCTTCCAAACTTTACAAAACCGTTTTCACAACCTTGTTGAGTCAACACTTATTCTATGAGAAGCCTCTTGAGAGCATAGTTGTCATTCTTGTGTTTGTTCCAAAACTTGGTTAATTATGGCATGACATTGATGCTTGTATCTCTGATATCTTTATCTCTAGTATTCACTTGAATTTAAGAGGTGCCTTGGCATTTATATTGTGCTCTAAAAACAAAGGCAAGCGAGATACCACTCTATCATACCTTATTATGAGCATTGCAATGTTGCTTGTGTGTATGTTTCATGCTACTTATTATTATTGAGTTGGTTTCTCTTCATAGATTGCAATGATTATTGAGTAGACTTAGTTGCATGCTCTTTATTATGAATTGTCTAAGCATATACTCCTGTGCTGAGAGTATTTACATCATATGAAGCAAATGTGTTCGTGAATGTTCTTTTATCGCACTCAGTTTTCAACTAAATTGCTTGAGGACAAGCAATAAGCTAAGCTTGGGGGGAGTTGATACGTCCAAAACGTATCTACTTTCCCGAACACTTTTGCTATTGTTTCTCCTCTAAACTTGTGTGATTTGGATACAACTAACACGGACTGACGCTGTTTTCACCAGAATTACCTTGGTGTCTAGTTTTTGTGGAAAAAATCAACTATCAGGAAAAATTCCGGAAAATATGCCAAAAATTATATTTCACCAGAAGACCCACAGAGCCAGAAGATGAGATGGAGAAGGGGTCTGGGGGGGCCACACCCCTACCAGGCGCGGGCCCACCTCTATCCATTCCTAGGGGGTGCAGCCACCCCAGGTACCCCCTCGGCCTCCCTCTGCGCCTATAAGTTGCCTCTCGACCTAAAAACCGGGGGGAGGGGGGTTCGATAGTTTTCCAGAAAGAGTTCCGCTCTGCCGCCGCAACTAGAAACCGAGATTCGGATCTAGAAACTCCGTTTTGGCACCCTGCCGGGACGGGGAATTTGGAGAGGATCATCGCCATCGTCATCACCAACTCATCTCCATCGACCATCAATGTTTCCCTCATCCATGAGTGAGTAATCCCCCGTTGTAGGCTTGGGGATGGTAGGGATTGGATGAGTTCTATCATGTAATCGAATAAGATTTGTTAGGGCATAGTGCCTAGTATCTCTATTAGTGCTATTTGACTTTGTTGCAACTTGTTCTGCTTAATGCTTATCACTAGGGCCCGAGTGCCATGATCTCGGATCTGAACTTATTATTGAATCATTATGATAGTATTGTTTGTGATCTTATCTGCAAGTTGTGTAAACATATCATTGTCCGGATCCAAAGGCCCCAAAGTGACAATAATTGGGACAACCGGAGGGGATGGTTGTGGTGTGAGGATCACATGTGTTCACGGAGTGTTAATGCTTTGCTTCGGTGTTCTATTAAAATGAGCACCTTAATTGCCAGTAGTTCCCTAGAGGCCCTGCTGCCATGGGCTGGCTGGACAGAAGATGTTGTGCAAGTTCTCATTGCGAGCACGTATGACTATATTTGGAGCACATGCCTAGGATTGTTTAGTACTTGGATGCTTGTTATTATTTATCTACAATGCCCTAGATCTTGAAGTTACATGTTTAGACTCATCCATGCAACGCCCATCCATCCATCTCTATGCCTACCGCACTCGAATCCCACTGTTACCGTTACTATTACTATTGCTCCTGTTTCACTGTTGCTGTTGCTACTACCAAACTGTTGCTACCGATAAACTTCTTTGAGCAAGAATTATTTCCAGGTGCAGCTGAATTGACAACTCAGTTGTTAAGGCTTGCAAGTATTCTTTGGCTCCCCTTGTGACGAATCAATAAATTGGGAAATACTACCCGCGAAAACTATTGCGATCCCCTACACTTGTGGGTCATCAACGACCATCAAGATGTATGGACAGTTCTTCTGAATGAGCCCCTGACCTATTTCAGTTACACCGATGTAATTATTCATTGAAGACTTGTGTTCACCATAACTGAGATTGGCAGCGTTTATGCGTGGAGTCTTTACTATCCTCATAATTACACCTCCATATATAGCTCTCTAGCTTCATATTCATGGATGTATGCTTAATTTACAAAGCTGTCATATGGCATTGTTTCATATTCTATATTTTTTACCCTCTTTGTTTGAAAGATTTCCCTATGAGTTTAGTGAATTTATATCTATAGGATTTTTCCTAAGGATTGCTATGTATATTAGTAGTATTACATTCGGTAGGGTTGGTTCGTGAACGAATCCATAATATTCACATAGTTATTCACACATATTTCTGCCTTCTATCGCATGGTTCAACCAGACTGCTTATATTATAGATTCCCACAATTATGATTCCAATACGATTTATTATATCATGCTATTCGATTATTGTATTTTCCTATTCCATAATTTTTTAAAAATCTTGCGAACCAAACATTTTCTTAATGAATTGCGTTTTTCTTTTCCAGCTCCTGCACTACCCCTGATGCCACCAGCCGTGGGTAACTGGGTGGATGAACTCGAAGGCGCTCTGGGCCACAAGCATGAGTATTATTATGGTATGTGGTGGTTAGCCAGTTCTCCAGACGGTTCCAAACTTCTGCTCGTCTTTACCCAGGGCATTCCAGTGATCAAGATGGTGAATGTATGATTTTTGCTAATACGGCTCGTCCTAATGTTATTGGTGGCAGTCGCACTGTTCGCACATATTCTCCTGGCTTTGGTTGCCTGGTGTTCTCGAAATACCCTGATGTGTTACTACATCGAGGTAAGCCATGGACAAGGGTTACTGACCTTGGAACATACTCTCTTTTCCTTGGAGTGAACTATCCGATCAGCGTGTCGGTAGTCGCGTCGATGTTTCCAAGGATATCTGATGAGAAGCAACTATGTCTACATGTCGCACTATGCAATATGCCTTTACGAGCCACCGCATCCTGAAATATGCCACTTCGGTCTAAATGGTATGTACGCCTATATTGGTTTCTCAACAAACACTGCCTTCTCATCGGATAATATGCTAAATGAACACATTAACCCTTCATTCATGAAGACTCCGCTTTGGTGCATCCCAGCCATCGCTAACTCCCTGGATTGGAACCAGTCTGGCGGTACATTTCAGAAATAAAAAAAGCCATGTGGCCACTATATTTGCTACTAAAATGTTATACAGTACTGGAGTAGTAATTCGTATGTAATGGGAATGGATCCCAGTTGGTCGTTGAATTATTTCTTATTTAGTATTTGATACGTTGGAAACGTATCTATAATTTTTGATGCTCCATGCTTGTTTAGTATCTACTTTGCTTTACTTGTCCACACTTTGAGGTGCTTTTTACATGTTTTCTGGTACTAACCTACTAACAAGTTGCAATAGTGCTAGATGCCTGTTTTCTGCTATTTTTGGTTTCAGAAAAGTTAGTAAAGAAATATTCTCGGAATTGGACGGGACAAATGTCAAAGTCAATTACTTTCCGTGGGGAACAAGAAGTCCAGAGGGGAGCCGGAGGGGCCAGCCAGAGGGGCCAGACCCACCCTAGGTGCGGGTGGGCCCCACCCCGCGACTGGCTAGGGTTTGGCCACCCTGGCCGCTAGCTCGGTCTCCCCCTTCGCCTATAAGAAGCCCCCGATGCAGAAACCCTAAGCACCCGATCAAATCTCCATGAAACCGTCTGTAGCCGCCACCATCATCCCTAGATCGGGGGGATCTGAAGTTCTTCCTGGCACCCTGCCGGAGGGGAGATCATCCCGAAGGCCTTCTCTCCAGTATGATGCGTGAGTAGTTCCACCTTGTACTATTGGTCCATGTAGTAGCTAGATGGTTGTATCTCCTCCTTTGTGCTTTCATGTATAGATCTTGTGAGCTCCGTTCATGATCAAGATCTAATCTATTTGTAATCATGCATGTTGTGTTTGCGGGGATCCGATGGATATTGAGATTATTATGTTGGTTTGATTAATGGTTTTGTCTTTATGATTCTATCATGTTTGTGTTGTCTGTTGCTTGCAACTTAATATTGGAGGGGGTTCGGATGATAACCTGAAGGTGTACTTCTAGTCATAGATGTAGTTGGATGGCGGTCTATTTATCTTGTTGTATTGCCCAATCGAATCTCATAGGATCTTTCTGACTAGTAATTGCATTGTTATGCCTTGCTTAGTTCCTGTCAATTGCCCTGTTGTAATTTGTTTACCCTTCATGCCATGTTGATTATCTAAGGAGAGCACCTCTAGTGAACTATGGACCCCGGTCCAATCTTTACCCTTGATACATCTTCCACTGTTACTTGTTTACTTGCTACACGACGGCGTGGTGTCGGAAGTAGAGGGTAGACCTCGCAGGGCTTCGCCTAAGCCGGTGCGAGTTATGGTGGATCTAGGGTTTCCCGGTGATCTAGGGTTTAGAAGACCGGGAGGAGGAGGTGTCAGCGGCGACTAGGGCGACGACGACAGGCCGGCGGCAGCGGCGGCGGGTCGGCGGCGGCGGCGCGGGTGGAGAGGGGATAGAGCTTATGGTGTTGGGGCAGCCCTCCCCCTCTATTTATGAGAGGGGGGCAGACTTGGGAGGGGTGGGTTTGAATCCAAACCCAAACCCAAGTTGGATTGAGAGAAGGACTTGTTTCTTCTCCCACTAGGAAACCATTGTACCAGTTTGACTTTTCAAACTTCCCATTTCACTTTCAATTTAGAGCTTTAATTCTCTCTTACAAATGCCCACACCAAGTGACCTAGGATATGATCCAATCATTCCACTTACCCATGACATATTCATGGACCATTCTCCTTCCGGATCGGTGAACCTTCTAGAACCTTCTAGAACCTCTTCGATGAAAACATCAGAATCTTTCCCGAACTCCGGAATCGGACTTTCCTTATATGAATCTTATTCTCCGGACCATTCCGGATCTCCTCGTGATATCCCGGATCCCATCCGAGACTCCGAACAACATTCGGTATCCCTACTAACATTCCATATCTACTAAACAACATCGAATCCTTAAGTGTGTCTCCCTACGGTTCGTGAATTATGCGGACATGACCGAGACACTTCTCCGATCAATAACCATTAGAGGAATCTGGAAATTCATATGGCTCCCACATATTTCTATGATTACTTTGCGATCGAATGAACCACTTACATACGATACCAATTTCCCTTTGTCTCACGATAGTTTACTTATCCGAGGTTTTGATCGTCGGTATCTCTGCATACCTAGTTCAAACTCGTTACTGATAAGTACTCTTTTATCGTTCCCGTAATATGTGATCCCTTGGAGCCAGTCACATGCTTGCAATCTAATTGGATGACATTCCACTGAGAGGGCCCAGAGTATATCTATCCGTCATATGGATGTACAAATCCCACTCTTGATCCATGTGCCTCAACCCATACTTTCAGAACACTCAATGCCACCTTTATAGCCACCCAGTTACGGTGTGGTGTTTGATGTCATCAAAGCATCCTTCCGGTGATGGTGATTAGCATGATCTCATGGTCGAAGGAATTAGGTTACTATGTATAAGAAAGCTAATAGCAATTGAACTATTAAAATGACTTGATCTTTATGCTACGCTTATCTATAGGAGTATGTCCATCATACCATTCTCCTAATGATATGATATTGTTGTTAACAATATCTCAATGTTCATGATCAAGAAACCACGATCATATATTAACCAACAAGCTAGTATTATTAAAAAGGCTTTACTAGGGACTCTAATTTAGTTTACAAATCACACAAGTATTAATGTTTCCGGTTAATACTATTATAGCATGAATGTAAACATTTATCATAAACACAAAGATATAATAATAACCACTTTTATTATTGCCTCTAGGGCATATCTCCAACCGTAACATCCAAAAAATCATGATTTCAATGTTTGCACATCATTCATGCATTCATACTCATCTTAGGACCTTTTTCCTCAAAATCAGAAACTTGTGATCTATCATTTTATGTAAGCAAGGCATTGGCCCAATGCTACTCTCTAGTATGAGATTATTTGTTTTAAACCAAAGATATTGACCCTAAGTTTGAGTGATAAATTCCAAAATTTGGACAAGGTTTTCAAAACAAAATATAGATTTAAAATCATTATTATGCTTTTATTAAACAAATGGTAAGGGTACTATTTTCTTGTAAACTCTAAAGGGCCAAAGTAAGTTTGGAAGAAACAACAATGTTTTATACTTAAATATGTGCAGGTTTAACTTTATAAAAACCCAGAAAGAGTTTGAATTCAAACACATTTGAAATCATTTGAAAAGGATTCCTGGAAATTCAAACAGAAAAAGAAAAAGATAAAAGAATAGGAAATGGGACGGCGCCACCCTTTCGGCCCAGTAGCTAAAACAGCCCACCCTGGGTTTCCCTTCTCCCTCTGTTTCTCACCGCAGCCGCGCGCACCCACCCGCTGACGCCCTGGACCCACCTTGCCACGTCATCATCGTCCTCAATCACCGCGCGACGACCCGCTCCGCCGTTACCACCGCGCAGTGACGCCACGTTAAACCTCGCTTAAATCCCATTGAATCGGCGCATAATTCTTGCCCCTCTCCTGGCTACTTAATCACCTCGCCACCGCGGTCATTTCCCCCACTTCCCTCACTCACTCCGCCACCAGGCTGCTCGCATTCGAGCTCAAACCACCGCGGTACCGATGACCTCCGACGTGCGATTACGGTGAGCTCCGACTGCCCCTTTGCCTCTGCTTGAAACGAGCATGACTAGCATGTTCTTGCGCGTCCCCTGATGCCATTCATTTTCTTTCTCGTGACCCAGGTCGCCGTCCCCGTTCGCATCCGCAAACGTCAGAACCGCCGCTCAACTCTGATGAGCGATTGAGGTAAAACCTGACCGCCCCTTGCCTTTTCCTCAACACTGTCGTGTTCGCCATGACCTTGCGCATATCCTAACGCATATAGTTCGTGCTAGGGTGATCCAGAGCCTCGGCAACAACCTCGCCTGCAAGAACCCGACGCCGCCATCAACTCCAACGAGCGCTAGCCCCTGCTACAGCCCACCCCTGTCCACGGAAGCAGCACGTTGAGCTTCCTCGTGTTCTTGCGAGTCTGGTAAGACACGCCACAACCCCCAGCCCCTCCTATTTTCGCCGGACCGTCGCCGCTGCGACCACGCGCGCCGCCAGTTCTTGACCAGGCTGTCGTGAACCGTTGGATCTAGATCTAACGTGTTAGAATAGATCACTTATCGAAGGGGTACGAATGGATCTGGCCCATGCGATTTCATTAAGATCGTGCGGCCCACGTTGATCGATCCGGCCGAACCGGTACGGGCCAATCAGAACACGCCGCATGTCTGTGTTTAGATTTAAAATCAGAAATTATATCTATTAGATGTTCAAACTTGCAAAATTCATAACTTTTGATCCACACGTTCAAATTTTGTAAATTTTATATCAATGGAATCAGGAGAAACAATTATATCCATTTATGCACTTTGTTTAATAAATTGCATCTGTAAAATGGGTTGTTTTTGCAGATACAATTATAAGCTTATTTTGTATATAAAAATTATATAGAAAATGTTTTAGGGGCCAAATTGATTTTATTTAGTGTGTAAATGTTTTGTTTATGTTTTAGTACTGTTTCACTTGTCTTGTTTGGTGTAGAAAATCATCACATGGCATTTGCATGCATTCATATATTTTTGCTTGTATATTTTTGATATGTGAATTTGGTGCTATTATTTTATGTGTAGATTTTGGTGCTAATAGTGATTGTGGTTGTGAAGATTGTTGCTACTCCCCCAACTACCAAGGCAAGTGGTTCTTCATATTTTTATCCCAATATTTTGACTATGCATTAGAAATATTTTGTATAGGGCTTGCATGAATAAATTTTTCTAAGTATCTATATGCTTTGTTTGGGAAATCCTAGTAGTGGTAGAAATGTTAGAATTTACTCTAAGTTAAGATACTTGCTATTGCCATGCTTAGCCTAGCTAGTAGTAACCAAGGGTGGATTACATATACATGCTATGAGAAATATTTCTAAGTCTTTGACTTATGTTTTGCTTAATAAAACAACTAAGCGAATGAAACACCTGGGTGGAATGGAAATAATGGTTTGTGTTGAGTGGTTACACAAGGCCCATTTCTATGGTTTACCTTGTGTATCTCACTTGTGGATTGCCACCCAGAAACAAAGGGATTTGAGATGCCAAATGTTAAGAAGCTTCTAGTGCAGCCACATGGCATTATGGGCTCTGCCTGGATCATATAAGTTGCAATAACTTAGCCAAATGTATAGTTGGTGGTAGGGGAATGGTAGGTTTGGAGTGCGTCCATTTTGATCTAAGGGAAGGCTTCTGAAAGGTCCTGTCTTGGTGAAAATCAAGTCTTGTGGGGAAAGTGCACAACCTCTGCAGATGGAAGAAACTAAGTACTTAGCCATGTCCCTAGTATTGGAAAATTTGAGCATCAAGACATGGAAGCTATCAAGAATCTCCTCATCCCAATTTTATAAGTTAAAATTTGTGGTTGAACAAGGGTGAAGGTTCACCAATTTCTATTGGTGGTTCCTTGGGAAAGTTTTTGCCAAACATCTTTCGCCAAACAAAAAATTAGTGTTTTCAACTGATAGGTAAAACCTATTTTGAGCAAAGCAAGCCTAAGCTACACTTAGCCAAATTCATGTAGTAACTAGATGCCACTATTCTACTAAGGTATCACTTGCCAATACTATTCCAATGTATTGACCCACTGTGGCTGTAACTTGTGATGTTGCAGGTTACTCTGATGATGATTAGGGGTTATGAGTCTACACTCAACATGCTTTCATGTGGCACATGAAGATGAAGACTACTATTTTATATTGTTAAGTTAAAACTCTTGTACTAGCCTATGGTTATGGAGTTGTAAAAGACTATGTTATCTCTGGAATAACAATGTAATAATGACCTTTGTTTCTGTGTACTTCATCTTAAACTGTGGATGCTAGCATTTGATCCAGATACTAGCATTGCAATCACAGGGATCTTTACCTTTATAAAGGTGGGTCTTACACCAATAGTCTCCCACTTGCACTAGAGTCAACTAATCTAGATTACATGGTAATATACCGAACACCCATGGCGGTTTGGTGTTGGTCATGTTTTGCCCTCGGGAGAGGTTTAGTCAACGGATCCGCCACATTCAGATCTGTGTGTACTTTTTAAATCTTTATGTCACCATCTTGGACATGTTCTCGAATAGCATGAAAACGTAGCTTGATATGCTTTAGCTTCTTGTGTGAACTTGGTTCTTGCGCATTGGCTATGGCGCCCATGTTATCACAATAGATAGACATTGGGTCCAGCGCACTTCGAACCACACCGACCTCTATAATGAAATCCTTCATCCATATCGCCTCTTGTGAAGCCTCCGAAGCAGCTATGTATTCCGATTCAGTTGAAAATCTCGCCACAACGCTTTGCTTTGCACTCCTCCAGCTAACTGCTGCACCATTCAAAATAAATATGTATCCAGATTGAGATTTAGAATCATCTGGATCGGTGTTCCAACTAGCATCGATGTAACCATTAACAACGAGTTGTTCCTCACCTCCATAAGAAATAACCATATCCTTAGTTCTTCTCAAGTACTTAAGGATGTTTTTGACTGCTGTCCAATGATCCACTCCTGGATCACTTTGATATCTGCTAGTCAAACTAACAGCATATGCAATGTCGGGTCTAGTACATAGCATGGCATACATAAGAGATCCTATGGCTGAGGCATAGGGAGTCTTACTCATCCTTTCTCTATCTTCTACCATTGCAGGACTTTGAGTTTTACTCAAGGTCGTATTGGGCAACATGGGCAAGAACCCTTTCTTGCTATCTTCCATTCCAAACCTCTTTAGAACTTTGTCCAAATATGTACTCTCTGACAATGATATTAGGCATCTCGATCTATCTCTATAAATCTTTATGCCTAATATGTAAGCTGCTTCGCCAAGATCTTTCACTGAGAAACTATTATTCAAATAATCCTTGACACTATTGAGAAGGTCTACATCATTCCCAATCAACAATATGTCATCTACATATAGTATTAAGAATGCTACAGAGCTCCCACTCACTTTCTTGTAAATACAAGCTTCTCCATAAGTTTGTATAAAACCAAAGCTTTTGATCACCTTATCAAAACGTTGATTCCAACTCCGGGATGCTTGCTTCAATCCATGAATGGACCGTTGAAGTTTGCATACCTTGTTAGCATCTTTAGGATCGAAAAAACCATTGGGTTGTACCATATACAATTCTTCATCAATGTCTCCATTGAGGAATGCCGTTTTGACATCCATCTGCCATATCTCATAATCATAATATGCAGCGATTGCTAACATAATCCTCACAGACTTTAGCTTCGCTACCGGTGAGAAAGTCTCATCGTAGTCAACTCCTTGAATTTGTCTAAACCCTTTTGCGACAAGTTGAGCTTTATAGACAGTAACATTACCATCAGCATCTATCTTCTTCTTGAAAATCCATTTGTTCTCGACAGCCTTCCGGCCATCCGGTAAGTCCACCAAAGTCCATACTTGGTTTTTGTACATGGATCCAATCTCGAATTTCATGGCTTCTTGCCATTTATTGGAATCTGGGCTCATCATCGCTTCCTCATATGTCGCAGGGTCATCAGTGTTATCCACCAACATGACACTCATAACGGGATCATACCAATCAGGAGTGGTACGAGTTCTCGTTGACCTGCGAGGTTCCGTAGTAACTTCAACCGAAGTTTCATGATCAACATCATTAGCTTCCTCTCTTATTGGTGTAGGTGCCACAGGAACTACTTCCGGTGCCGCGCTACTCGCAAGTTCGAGAGAAGGTTCAACAACCTCGTCGAGTTCTACTTTCCTTCCAGTCAATTATTTCGAGAGAAACTCCTTCTCTAGAAAGGATCCATTCTTAGCAACGAAGATTTTGCCCTCGGATCTATGATAGAAGGTATACCCAATAGTTTCCTTTGGGTATCCTATGAAGACGCATTTTTCCGCTTTGGGTTCAAGCTTGTCGGGATGTAACTTCTTTACATAAGCTTCGCAACCCCAAACTTTAAGGAACGACAATTTAGGTTTCTTCCCAAACCATAATTCATACGGTGTCGTTTCAACGGATTTAGATGGTGCCCTATTTAAAGTGAATGCGGCTGTTTCTAATGCATAACCCCAAAATGATAGCGGTAAATCTGTAAGTGACATCATAGAACGAACCATATGTAAGAGAGTTCGATTACGACGTTTGGACACACCATTACGTTGTGGTGTTCCCGGCGGTGTCAATTGTGAAAGTATTCCGCATTTCTTCAAATGCTCGCCAAACTCGTAACTTAGATATTCACCTCCATCATCTGATCGTAGAAATTTAATCTTTTTGTTACGTTGATTCTCTACCTCACTTTGATATTCCTTAAACTTCTTGAAAGTTTCAGACTTATGTTTCATGAAATAGATATACCCATATCTACTCAAGTCATCCGTGAAGGTAAGAACATAGCGATTACCACCGCGCGATGCTATACTCATTGGACCACACACATCGGTATGTATGATTTCCAATAAGTCTGTAGCTCGCTCCATCATACCAGAGTCTTAGTCATTTTACCCATCAGACATGCTTCGCATCTTTCAAGTGATTCGAAATCAAGTGATTCAAGAAGTCCATTGGAATGGAGTTTCTTCATACGCTTCACTCCAATATGACCAAGATGACAGTGCCACATATAGGTTGAGTTATCACTCAATTTCAAACATTTATCTTCAATGTTATTAATGTGTGTATTACTACAACCGAGATTCAATAATAATAGACCATCTATCAAAGGTGCATGTGCATAAAACATATTACTCATATAAATCGAACAACCATTATTCTCGGACTTAAACAAGTAACCGTCTCGCAATAAACATGATCCGGATATAATGTTCATGCTCAACGCAGGCACCAAATAACAATTATTTAAGTATAAAACTAATCCCGATGGTAGATTAAGAGGTAGCGTGCCGACCGCGATCACATCAACCTTTGATCCATTTACAACGCGCATCGTCACCTCGTTCTTCGCTAGCTTCCGTTTATTCCGCAGCACCTGTTTCGAGTTACAAATATGAGAAACTGAACCAATATCAAATACCCAGGCACTACTACGAGTACTAGTGAGATACACATCAATAAAATGTATATCAGATATACATTTCTTCTTAATGTTGCCATTCTTCAAATCCGCAAAGTACTTTGGGCAATTCCGCTTCCAGTGACCCTATCCCTTCCAGTAAAAGCACTCAGTATCAGCCTTAGGCCTAGCCTTGGTCTTCTTTGTCGGCGCGGTAACTTTCTTACCGCCCTTCTTGAAGTTTCCCTTTTTCTTATACTTGCCTTGCTTCTTGAATTTGGTGGTCTTATTGACCAACAACACTTGGTGCTCTTTCTTGATCTCCACTTCTACAGATTTTAACATGGAGAAGAGTTCGGGTAACGACTTGTCCATGTTTTGCATATTATAGTTCATCAAAAAGTTCTTGTAACTCGGTGGTAGTGATTGGAGGACATGGTGAATCCCCAAAGCATTAGGAATCACTATACCTATGCTTTGAAGCTTGCTTGCGTGCCCAGACATCTTAAGCACGTGCTCACTGACGGAGCTGCCCTCTTCCATCTTGCAGTTAAAGAACTTTTCAGAAGCCTCATAACTCTCAACTGCCACGTGAGCCTCAAATATCATTTTGAGTTCACGGACAATATCATGTGGGTCATGGTTCTCAAACCTTTTCTAAAG
Source organism: Avena sativa (assembly GCA_916181665.1). Lineage (NCBI taxonomy): Eukaryota > Viridiplantae > Streptophyta > Magnoliopsida > Poales > Poaceae > Avena > Avena sativa. The sequence goes on along the minus strand of OV702283.1, from coordinate 143,362,797 downwards.
CTCTGATTCCAAACCATACAAGATAGCACACTAAACCGTGGAGTACTGATTCTTCCGAGCGAGGAAAACATTCTTTACCTCATCGGTAGCATCAGCTGCAGGCGGGTTACCCAGTGGTGCATCCAGCACATAGGTCAAATTACCAGCATTGAGGACAATCCTCAAATTGCGGAACCAATCAGCGAAGTTGCTTCCAATGTTTTTCAACTTTTCTTTCTCTAGGAACGCATTAAAATTGATGGTAGGGGCCACCATTGATCTACAACATATTTGCAATAGTTTAGACTAAGTTTATCACAAATTGAGTTCTAATTAATAGTTAAATTAATCTAGGTGAACTCCCACTCAAAACAATATCCCTCACATTGTTTTAGTGATCACACGAACCAAATCCACCACATCAAAACCGATCATCACGTGAGTTGATGTAGCTTCAATGGCGAACAATCAACATGTTCATCATATCTACTATATGACTCATGCTTTACCTTTCGGCGATCCGTGTTCCGAGACCATGTATGTACATGCTAGGCTCGTCAAGACCAAACCTTAGCTTCCGCATGAGCAAATCTGGTTTGCTCACATTGTATACACTCGCAGAATCTAACACACCCGATCATCACGTGGTGCTTCAAACAACGAGTTTTACCAACGATGCTTACTAAGGATGAACACTTTAAAACTTGAAATTGTGTGCTTGAGAGATCATCTTTTCATGCTACCGTCGTGAACTAAGCAATACAAGATGCATAAAAGGATTAACATCACATGCAATTCATAATATGTGATATGATATGGCCTTTCTTCTTGTGCTTCCTATCTCCATCTTCAAGCACGAATATGATCTCCATCATCACCGGTATGGCCTCAAGGTCAATGGCGCTGCTTCATGGTTGTCGTCCACCAGCATCAACTATTACAACTACTTTGAATAGACACGCAGGTCTTAACGGAATTTAAAAGACAACCATATGGCTCCTGCCGGTTGCCAACTTACAATAAGGAACATTGCATACATCATATATAATCACAATCATGGCCATATCACATCACATCACACCCGTGCAAAAAAAAGTTAGATGCCTCTAATTTTCTTTGCATATTTTACGTGGTTTGGGGCTTTCAATAAGTGTCGTTCTAACTTACAAACAAGAACCACAACGTTGATGTTTAAACTATCAAGTGCCCATTGTAAATTGAATCTATACTATGATGGGAGAGACATACACCCACAAAGCCACTTATGCAATACAAGTTGCATGTTAAGCGTGGAGCAAGTCTCATGAACGATGTCATGTAAGGTTAGCCCGGGCCGCTTCATCCCATCATACCGCAAGATGCAAAGTACACTTGCCGATCTCAAGATCGCACAGACGATCCTTCCGGCGCTGCGATCCGGCAGCGCTTCCGCAGTCGGTCACATGTTCGGTACTCGATGAAGACCTTCCTCTCCCTTGTTCCAGCAGGCAGCGGAGGTTGTAGTTCTCCCCCCGCGATTCCGGCAGTACGACGGCGTGGTGTCAGAAGTAGAGGGTAGATCCCGCAGGGCTTCGCCTAAGCCAGTGCGAGTTATGGTGGATCTAGGGTTCCCGGTGATCTAGGGTTTAGAAGACCGGGAGTAAGAGGAGGTGTCGGCGGCGACGGGCCGGCGACGGCGGCGGCGCAGGTGGAGAGGGGCTAGGGCTTGTGGTGTTAGGGCAGCCCTCCCCCTCTATTTATGATAGGGGGCAGCCTTGGGAGGGGTGGGTTTGAATCCAAACCCAAAACCAAGTTGGATTGAGAGAAGGACTTGTTTCTTCTCCCACTAGGAAACCATTGTTTCAGTTTGACTTTTCAAACTTCCCGTTTGACTTTAAATTTATAGCTTTAATTCTCTCTTACAAATGCCCACACCAAGTGACCTAGGATATGATCCAATCATTCCACTTACCCATGACATATTCATGGACCATTCTCCTTCCGGATCGGTGAACCTTCTAGAACCTTCTAGAACCTCTTCGATGAAAACATCAGAATCTTTCCCGAACTCCGGAATCGGACTTTCCTTATATGAATCTTATTCTCCGGACCATTCCGGATCTCCTCGTGATATCCCGGATCCCATCCGAGACTCCGAACAACATTCGGTATCCCTACTAACATTCCATATCTACTAAACAACATCGAATCCTTAAGTGTGTCTCCCTACGGTTCGTGAATTATGCGGACATGACCGAGACACTTCTCCGATCAATAACCATTAGAGGAATCTGGAAATTCATATGGCTCCCACATATTTCTATGATTACTTTGTGATCGAATGAACCACTTACATACGATACCAATTTCCCTTTGTCTCGCGATAGTTTACTTATCCGAGGTTTTGATCGTCGGTATCTCTGCATACCTAGTTCAAACTCGTTACTGATAAGTACTCTTTTATCGTTCCCGTAATATGTGATCCCTTGTGAGCCAGTCACATGCTTGCAATCTAATTGGATGACATTCCACCGAGAGGGCCCAGAGTATATCTATCCGTCATATGGATGTACAAATCCCACTCTTGATCCATGTGCCTCAACCCATACTTTCAGAACACTCAATGCCACCTTTATAGCCACCCAGTTACGGTGTGGTGTTTGATGTCATCAAAGCATCCTTCCGGTGATGGTGATTAGCATGATCTCATGGTCGAAGGAATTAGGTTACTATGTATAAGAAAGCTAATAGCAATTGAACTATTAAAATGACTTGATCTTTATGCTACGCTTATCTATAGGAGTATGTCCATCATACCATTCTCCTAATGATATGATATTGTTGTTAACAATATCTCAATGTTCATGATCAAGAAACCACGATCATATATTAACCAACAAGCTAGTATTATTAAAAAGGCTTTACTAGGGACTCTAATTTAGTTTACAAATCACACAAGTATTAATGTTTCCGGTTAATACTATTATAGCATGAATGTAAACATTTATCATAAACACAAAGATATAATAATAACCACTTTTATTATTGCCTCTAGGGCATATCTCCAACAACATCTTCCATTGTTACTTGTTTACTTGCTGTAAACCACCATTACCTTCCACACCATACGTTTAATCCTTTGTTATAGCAAACCGGTGTAAGATCCCTCCTTTATAAAGGAAAAGGATCCCTGTGATTGCAATGCTAGTCCCTGGATCAATGCTAGCATCCACATTTTAAGATGAAGTACACAGAAACAAAGGTCATTATTACAGTCATTCCAGAGACAACATAGTATTTTACAACTCCATGGCCACAGGCCTAGTACAAGAGTTTAAATGAGTAAATAGATAAATAAGTCTTCATCTTCATGTGCCACAGGCAAACATGTTGAGTGTAGACTCATGACTCCTAATCATCATTAGAATAACCTGCAACATCACAAGTTACAGCCACTGTGGGTCAATACATTGGAATAGTATTGGCAAGTGATACCTTAGTATAATATTGGTGGACTAAATACTATATGCATTTTGGCTAAGTGTAGCTTAGGCTTGCTTTGCTCAAAATAGGTTTTGCCTATCAGTTGAAAACACTAAGTTTTTCTTTGTCAAAACTTTTCCCAAGGAACAACTAATAGACATTGGGGTCCTTCACCCTTGTTCAACCACAAGTTTTACTTAGAAAATTGGGATGAGGAGATTCTTGATAGCTTCCATGTCTTGATGCTCAAGTTGTACTTTTCCAGGGACATGGCTAAGTACTTAGATTCTTCCATCTGCAGGGTTGTGCACTTTCCCCACAAGACTTGATTTTCACCAAGACAGGACCTTTTAGAAGCCTTCCCTTAGACCAAATGGACGCGCTCCAACCTATCATCCCACTACCACCAACTGTCCAAATTGCTAAGTTATTGCAACCTATATGATCGAGGCAGAGCCCATATTGCCAAGTGGCTGCACTAGAAGCTTCTTAACATTTGGTCTCTCAAATCCCTTTTTTCCTGGGTGGCTTTCCACAAGTGAGATACACAAGGTAAACCATAGAAATGGGCCTTGTGTAACCACTCAACATAAACCATTCCTTCCATTCCACCCAGGTGTTTCATTCGCTTAGTTGTTTTATTAAGCAAAAACACAAGTCCAAAGACTTAGAAATATTTTATCATAGCATAAATATTTCACCACCCTTGGTTTCTACTAGCTAGGCTAAGCATGGCATAGATAAACATCTTACTTAGAAATTTTCTAGCAATTCTACAACTACTAGGATTTCCCAAGCATAGCATATAAAGACCAAAATTTATCCATTCAAGTCTAGCAAAATATTTCTAATGCATATTTGAAAACATAGGAATTAAATCATGAAGCACCACTTGCCTTGGTAGTTTGGAGAGTAGCTACACTCCTCACAATCACAATCACTATTTGCACCAAAATCTACACATAAAATCATAGCAACAAATCACATACAAAATAAATACAAGCAAAAATATATGGATGCATGCAATATGATATGTGATGATTTTCTAAACTCAACAAGTCAAGTGCACAGTACTGGTTCATAAACAAGTTCAAAACTTGCCAAACAATCTTTATTTGAACACTAAAACAATTCTCAAATAATTAATATACACAAAATAGGCCTACACATGTTTCTGTGAAAATAACCATTTTAACAGAAACAAAACATTAAACACATTGCATATATGGAAAGGGCTTTCTCTCCTGATTCCATTGATATAAAATTTGTCAAATTTGGACGTGGGAATCTAAAGTTATGATTAAAACAAAATCAAACATCTAATAGATTCAAATTCTGATTTTAAATCTAACTAGCAGACACGCGGCGTGTTTCTATTGGTTGGTACCGGTTCGGGCGGATCGATCAACGAGAGCTACACGATTTAAATCAAGATGCACGGCCAGATCTAGCGCGTACCCCTTCGTTAAGTGAATCTAACGCAGCCGATGGATCTAAATCTAACGGTCCGCGATCAAGCGACCATACTCTGGCGGTGCTAGCGGTGGCGACTGGCGGCGACGGCTCTGTCCACGGTGGCGCGGCGACTACAGGGGGTTTTGGGGTCGTCGGAGATGCTTACCAGACTCACGGCGATGTACTGAAGCTCAACGTGGCGATGGCTTGACAAGGGGCACACGGACACAGCAGCATGAACTCGTCGGAGTTGCTGGCGGCGTCGGATGCTCTCTGTCGGAGTCGAAGGCGACGTTCTGGGGCACGAGGATCCAAACAAAAAGTATCAGCAGGTGCGCTAGATGCATGCGAACATGCTCGTGTGATTCAGAAACAGAGGGGAACACGAGGCTCACCGAATTTTGTCGCCGGAGTTGGAGACGGCGTCAGGAACTTGCGGTGTTTGATGGAGTCGACGACCTGGGGAAGTATAGGAGGAACCAACGATGTCAGAAGGTGCGCAAGGATGTTGCGAAGCAGTCTGCATGAACTAGAGAGGAAGGGGCGCATGGAGCTCACCGGGATTGGTCGCCGGAGTGGGTTCTGTCTGCGGCGGTGTAAGGGCGATTACCCGCAGCCTGGGGGCGCCCTGTGTTCGGGGTCTGGGGGAAAATGGAGAGGGGGCAGAGGTGGTTTAAGTAGGCGAGATGGGGGCGTGAATCACTCCAGCATTGAACGGGAATTGACGACGCGAATCAAACAGGAAACGCTCGGCATGATTTGGGGATGAACCAGTCGCTGGGTGGAGACGACGATGGTCGTGTGGGTCGTGGCTGTCAGCGATTGGAAAGGAGAGGGAGTGGGTCCAGACTATCAGCGACCTAGTGGGTGTGGGTGTGAGTAAAGAAAACGCTTCGCGGGAGGGGAGGGGTGATGTTGGGCTAGTTGGGCTGGTTGGGCCAGATTTGACTGTTTGCTTATTTTTTTCTCTTTTATTCCTTTTCTTTTCTGTTTGATTTTCTAAAAAGGATTTTCAAACTCCATTTCAAATCTGTTTGAATTCAAATATTCTCTGGACTTTTGTACAGTGAATCTTGTACTCAAATAAGTGTCAAACCTTTCTGGTTACAAAAACCAACTTGGGTCATTTGAAAAAAAAATAGAACAAAACCAAGCCATTATGTGATATAATAATTGGCATAACCTTGGTTTTAATTTATACTTTGTTTGGAAACTTTAACCAAGCTTTTGAAATCACTTATGTTTGAATTCAAAACACTAAAATGAATATTTGCACCTTACTCATTAGCAAGTATCCCAAAGGCTAAAGTATTCATACATAAAATAACGAGCAATATATGCTCCTGTTTTTGAAATGATTTTGAAATAAAACCCTAAATGATAATGGATGCATGGATGATATGCATGAGTTTTAAAACATGATTTTAGGGATGTTACAACCGGTGAGCTTAACAACCTCACTGATTCGTTGGGGCAAAGTCTTGAGTTTGTGTTGTGCAGGTCTCCGCGTTTCTTGCAAGACCTATGTGACTTTTCCTTCCTCCTACTGGTTCGATAACCCGGCTTTCTTACTGAGGGAAAACTTGCTGTTGTGCTGCTTCACACCTTGCTCTTGGGGTTTCCAACAAAGCACTCCTACACCAGCTCAGCGCTGCATCAGTATTCCATATGGAGTAGTATGATTTGTAAAGCTAGTTTTATGCCCTTGTATCTTTACTTGATTAAACATAATTTTATAAACAGTCTCCATTTAATACAGTATATGTAGTACGAGTACTCCATAAGTTGACATGCAGTTCTAACTATAATACTGCTTGCTGCGAACAATATGATGAGTGTCTCCAGTCTCCAGGTCATAGCACAAGTTGTATTGTACGTAGTCTTCTCCTTCCCATATACGTATATGGGTATAGAGTCGAGTACTTACTAGAGTACTAGTACTAGCGAATAGAAACTGGTCAAACTAATGCGATCATACACTAACTGCAGTAGCGGCCCACAAGTTCCCAAGAATCGCCAGAGCAAATGCGCATCCCACACCCCCTAGTACCCCACCCCAGCTCGCTCTCTCCTCTCTCTCTCTCCACCGTCATTGCTATGAAGCACCTTTCTTCTTTCAACTGCATATCAGGAACTGAGGCAGAATGGATCTTCTAGAGATTTGGCACGCAAGCCAACATGATCTTCCACATGCTGGATAATTTTAATGAGCCCGAGGTCCACCGTATTATAGAGACTGCCACATCGTCTGCCAGCATGGAGATCGCGGTGGCCACAAAGTCTGCATCCGTTTCTGACCCTTCGGTGGCACCAACTTATCCGGCGGCTCGGGCACCATCCTTCGTTGCACTGTCTATTCCGCTGGAGGCTCCGTCTTCACCGGCGGACCTGGCAGCATCTCCCTCGACACTGTCTTCTCCTGCATCGGCACCAATATCTCCGACAGTGGCACCAACTGCTTATGCGGCCAAGGAACCATCACCCGCGGAAATGTATTCTCCGGCGGCGGCACCATCCAACAAGACTGTGAGTACTCCTAAACTCAATAGGATGCATGCAGGTGTAAGTAGTTTGCTGTTTTTTATTTTCTTTATACTCACTCTTATCCAAGTTTTAATGGACTCAACTTTGTCAAGATACGCATGCATCTTTTCTAAAACTGTTAATTACTAGTACGAATAACTTTGAACATTGACTGTTAGATCAAGACTGATAAATCTCAATATTAGCCAACCGTACGTATGACATGTGTCCTCTGCTCTCATATCTTGACAAAAAATAAGTCTATTTTTGTCAACGGTGGGACCGCATAATGCAGAAATTTAGAATAGCTACATTGTGGAGCTCTAGCCAAATTCAGTTTTTTGTCAGATTTAGCTATATCAACATTGTGTCTGCCCAACTTTGTCTAGATATGCACTAGTACAAATAACTTTAAATATTGACCGTTGGATCAAGACTAGCAAATCCCAATATTTACGTATTATAATTCTAGTCATGATATGTTGTACTAGTATTTATTATATGTAGTATTATTTATAACTTGCCACTTGTTTACTGATGAGTGCATATTTGCATCATGTTTTAAATTATTATTTTTGTATTGTAGATGTAGGATCTTGGTATTTTACGGTGTTCGCACACACTTTTTATGTTTATTTTCACCAGGATCAAGACAGATGATGGATCCGATGGACACAATTTTTGGACCAGTTATATTAGAGTGAAAAGGAGCCAAAAATACGTAAATTGCTTATTTGGTAAATATTAGTAACTCCAGAAGAAAACCCGAAGCAATTGAGGCATACAGAAGGTTTAACGACCAACTATATGGCGGGAGAACTTTTCTGGCCATATAGTTCTCGCCGTATAGTTGGCGCCGCCTCCGCCTCCTCAAATAGTTTCACCCCGTGCAACTGGATCACAGAAACGACATACAGAACACCTAGAAATCGCCAAAAACCTCACCTCCGGGAGGGATCTAGAGGGGAACTTGCCCTAGGGATCCATCTTTGCCCTAAGCAGATCTGGGAGGCCAAGGCATCAATATCCATCTTCATCAACCACTGGATCTCCATCACCACCATCATCTCCATCCATCCCATCTAGATCTTGTTGTAATTCTTGCACTAATTTGTGGATTTATATAAGTACTATTCATCGATAATCATTTCCATTACTATTGTCATGATGTTGTTTGCCTCCATGTCTGAGTAGATCATTAGTTCTTGGGGAGATGGAGAAACCCTAGTATATGATTGAGATGAAATAGAGATTATTATGTTATACATTATTATATGTATGTGTTAATTGTCTTCATCTTGATGTTGGGAGTTGTGCACCTCCTTAATATTTGCCTCTTAAGGGGACTTGATGGAGGGGATTACCTGTTGGTAGACGGAGGGATGGTAGCACTTACTATGATTATAAAGTCGTTGTCATCCTTTACGTACTAACTTGAGGAAGCTAGGAGAAATTATTAAGCCATGTCCATGCCGCGGGAGACATCCCTTAATAGCGGATAATACAATCGATGTCGTTTAGTTGTCAGCTGTGGTTATGAAGGATGGTGTGAGCAGTGATTGCTGCCTAATCATCCATATATGGAGCTCCTCCCACATACATGCATATCATGAGAATATCGTTATAATAATCTTGATCACTTAGTCTAAATTGCTAGCAGTGTATCCACCACTACCCGAGAATGTCTTTCCCCTATTGTAGTTTCAATCTTTCTTACACACGCGATTACTACTTTCTGCATTAAGTTTTACTTTATGTTACTTTACTGTTTTACTCAACCAAAAACCCAAAAACAATCCTACTTATTGCATCTTAGAATTATTTTTTAAGTACTACGTTTAGTTTTAATTAAAAGCATTTTATAATTTCGCCTACTACTCCCTGTGGGATCGATATCTTTATTTCGAAACTAGCTACAAACAATCTGTGCACTTGTAGTCATCAAGCTATTTTCTGGCGCCATTGCCGGGGAGCAGCGCTATAAGTCACTTTACTTTTAGTTATTTACTTTCGTTGTACTAATTTTTTATTTGAGTTGCAGGACCATAATAATGGACAACACTCGGCATTTAATGCAGCTTGAGGCAGTAAGGAATATGGGTTCGCCCATGGTCGCTTTTATAACTGTAAATAGAAGCATAAACCCCGATGGTATTGAGATCCATCCCTTATTATTTGAGTTACTTAACTCTAAGAAGTTTTTAGGGACCAATGAAGAGAGTCCATATGGACACTTACAATTCTTGGAAGATGTTTTTGGTTCCTTCATATTTGATGATTGTGACCTTGATATGGTTAAAATCCAGTTGTTTAGAAAAACTCTCTCTAATAATGTTTGCAACTGGTATAGATCCTTTTATGCAGAAGCACCAAGGACGTGGACGGATTTGACAACCAATTTATTATCAAAGTATTACTCAAAAATCAAAGCTCATAGGATGAGAGGTATTATTATTAGTTTCAAAAATAATCCTGATGAGAGTTTATATGAAGGCTATCTAAGGTATAAAAAGCTATCTAGATAATTGCCCCATCACCGTTTGCCTGATTGGTTAATCATCCATACTTTCTATGGAGGGCTTAATAATAAAAACAGAACTAATATACTGTGGAGAAACTTCCTTATATGAAATTTGTGAGATGATTTCCACTATAAATATTATGCCTTCATCACTTTATGAGGAACTTTGCTACAATTTAAATAATCCAGATGTGGAACTGGTAGACACTACTATTAAATTGTTTAATAGAACTAATATAATATTGGAAGGTGTTATTCGAAATGTCTATGTTTTTATTGGACCACTCATGTACCCTCTCGATTTTGATATTGTTGATATGCCTCGAGATACTTTTTGTCCTATTCTTTTAGGCAGGCCTTTTGTATCCATAACCAAATCTCGAATTGATAATAAGGAGGAGACTATTTAAATGATGTTTGGAGAGGAGGAAATGACATTCCACTTTGCCAAACTTAAAAAGAGGCCATATGAAATGGAAGATATCAAGGAAGAGAAAACAATTACCGAGATAGCCGCGATTCATTTCAGCACTCCCCAAGATGAATTAGAAAGGAGCTTAGTTAATTAGGAAGAGGCACTAGATGATGAGGAAAGAAAAGACATGGATGATTACCTTGACTCCATTCCATAAGCATAGAACCCACATGATTATGAAGAACTAGTAAGAAAAGGACACGAAGAACCTCCGCCAATTGAATTGAACGACTTCCAAACAATATGAGGTATGAATTTTTAGATAATGAAAATAAATGTCATGTTATTTTTAGTAAAAATTTATCAGAAAATGAAACAAATAAACTTATTTCAGTTTTGATCAAGCATCGTGAAGCATTTGGATATACTCTAAGTGATATTAAAGGAATAGATCCATCCATTGTCACACATAAGATTACCATTCTTGAAGATGTTGTACCTGTAGTTGACACACAAATATGGCTTAATCCGGAAATAAAATAAGTAGTAAGAAAATAAGTTATACGCTTATTAGCTACCGACATAATATATCCTATTTCTGATAGTAAATGGGTTAGCCCAGCTCATTGCATACCAAGACATGGGGTTCTTGATGCTGCTATGAATGAGGATGGTGAGCTAGTCCCTATAAGGCCTATTGTTTGGTATCGCATGTGCATCTATTTTAGAAAACTAAAATTGTGAGACACAGAAAAATCATAAACCTATACCATTCATGGATAAAATTTTAGAAAGACTAAGCAATAATTCTTATTTTTGTATTCTTGATGGTTATTCCGGTTATACTCAAATTGCTATACAGCCCGAAGATCAATAGAGAACATGTAGAGGGAGTGTCCCAACCTTACAACAATATAAGGTGGCGTCCCCTGTGTTTACAATGCTAGTCCCTGGATCAATAGCTAGCATCCACAGTATAGATGTAATATCAAGAAACAAAGGTCACAATATAACTTTATAACCAGGAATAACATAATTTTATTACATCATACATAGCTCATTTGGCTATTACATTACATTGCAGCGGAATAACTATAGTCATGGGGTCCTTCATCTTCAAAGTGCCACAGGCAGATGTTGGTTGTAGACTTTGTAATCCTAATCAAACAATCTTCACTAAAATCAATCAAACCTGCAACATTACAAGTTACAGCCACAAGGGTCAATACATTTGAATTGTATTGGCAAGTTTCACTACTTTGTGGAATATAAGTGGATTCTATCACTACATGCATATTTGGCTAGGTAGAGTTTTAGGCTCATTTGCATAAAGCAAAATTTATCCTATCTTTTCAAAATGGTTTTGGTCCTTTGTCAAATCTCCTTTTCCAAGTTCCTTGAACTCCTTGGTAGAAACTCAAGTGTTCAAGTCCTTGTCAAAAAACTCTTGAGCTCCTTGGTAACCCCAAGTGCAACAAGTTTTATCAAAATCTCATGAGTTCCTTGGTAACCCCAAGTGTTCATGTTTTCAACAAAATCTCTTGAGTTCCTTGGTAACCCCAAGTACATCAAGTTTTGTCAAAGTCTCTTGAACTCCTTGGTAACCCCAAGTGCATCAAGTCCTTAAAAGTTTTCTTTTAGAAATTGGAATGTCGAGATCTCCCATAGCTTCAAACTTTAGTTGCTCAGTATTGTCCATAACCGGGGACACGACTAAGTACTTAGATTTTATTATCTTCTGCAGAAGGAGTACACTTTACCCACATGTCACAATCCCATCCTTTTGCCACTAGTGGCCACTGGATTAGCACTCACCAAGATGGAGTACTGGCAGATTGAGAATGTGACGAAGTCTTTCCAAAGGGTCCTCCCATACACCATTGCTAGCTTGTCTTCAGCACCCATGAAGCATTCCAGATCCCCATGTCCAGTAAACTGAAGACAATGTATGGGTCTTCCCAATGTAGTGGACTAAGCCAGAGCCATAATAGCATGTCGTTGCACACGAAAGCCACAATTGGAGAAACATGTTCAATCTCTAAGTTTCCTGGGTGGTTTCCTTTGGAGCACAACACAAAGAGATTTCCATAGACATGGTTCCTTTTGTTGCCACCTTCTCCAATACTCAAAGTATCCTTGGCCACCCAGGTGGTTCATTGAGTCCTTGTTTTATTATATAAAATCACAAGTCCTTTTCTCAACTTCATAAAATCTCAACATGTATCTCTTTTCAAAATGAAGCATGGCTAAGCATGTAAAAACTACATTGTTTTCTCTAAGGAATGTATAGGGAATCCTATTAGGATTTAGCATACCATAAGTATAAAATTCTTTTCATGCATGTTTTCAAAATCCACTAAGTATAAGAAAATAGTAGGACTTTAGATGATAGTGTAACTTGCCTTTTTGGAAGGGAATGGTGGTTCACTCCTTGATCTTGCTAGTCTCACACTTTGCTAATTTCAGTACAATCAATCAAGCAAACACTAAATCAACTAGCATTCCAAATAATCAACCAAACAACGATTCTCACACATAAAACTATGGGATGTAAGTCATGCATGTAAGCATGCAAGAGATAGTTCTATTTGTAAAGATGGTCTCCACTAGGCTTCTAAACTTTGTAAGTTCCAAATTGGTCATTTTCCAAAGTGGCAAAGTCATTTGCAAAAGGGTTTTGTCCATGAACCATTTTTTAAATCCCTTCATTATTTTATGTGGTGGAAAACATTTTTATAATAGAAAAAACTCTATGTGGTTCACCAAATAAGTTGTTGTTTCTCAAAACTTGGTGTTTTGGGTCAGTAGGTTTGATCCAAACCATTTTCTCAAAGTTTTCTTTCCATAAACATTTTCATAACAAAAACCATTCTTTTATTTGGCTAGAAATGGGCTAAATCAATTAATCCATCCTATACATTATCAAATTCATTTTCCAAACTATGGGTTGGTTCCTAGGGTCAGTAAGTTCACCACAAACTAAATTGTCAAGGTTTCAACCTCAAAAACATTTTTGAATCATTTTTCTAGTCTTAACAAGCATTCATAAGTTTCTGCAAAAACCAACAAGCTAACAGATACTATTTACTAAACCAAAGGCATGGTTGGCTAGGGTTTGTTCCACTGATTCCAACGGTATCAAATTTGTAAATTTTGGACGTGTGGATCGAAAGTTACAAAGGTTTGAAATTGCAACTTAAATCTGATTTCCAAATTCTGTTTTAAACAGACCTGGCCACGCGTCGCAATCTCATTGGACGATACCGGTTCGGTCGGATCGGGCTCTATAGTGCGTTGGATCTAATCAAATCGTGCGGTCCAGAAAGCATACCTCTTCGCGATTAAGTGGATCTATCTAGTCTCTCCGATCTAAATCGAACGGCTGCTAATGCCTGGCCAAGAACTGGCGGCGTTACGACGGTGGCGCGCGGCGGAGACGGTCTGGCTGCGGGCTAACGGCGGTTCTAGGAAGCAAGGAAGACAGAGGGGGTGCTTACCGTGTTCGTGAGGACGAGGTGATGTTGGACGTGTGGTCGGCGTGTCAAGGGGCGCACGGGGTCGGCTGCAATTCCTCGCCGGAGTTTGCAACGGCGTCTGGTGGCTCTGCTTGTCGAAGGCGGCTCCCTGGGGCACCCGCGGTCGAACTGAGGGCACAGGAAGATGCGTCAGGAGGTGGGGAATCTCCTAGTGTGCTCAGGGAGGAAGGAGGTGGCTGTGGTTTGTCGGATTTCACCGGAGGAGCTCGCCGGAACAGCGGCGGTGCAGGGCCAATTCGAGGCAGCCTGGTGGCGATGTGGAGTTGGTGTTTGAGGGGAATGACAGAGGGAGGAGAGGTGCTTTTGTACGCATGGTCGGGGCGAGATTAACGCAGCCATTAAGAGGAATTAAGCGCGGCTTTGAACGGCAGCAACGGCAGCGAGGTTTGGGGGAAGGAGGTCGCGCGGGTGAGGAGGATGAACAGGAGAGTAGGGTCCAGTCGTCAGTGAGGATGCGAGAAGGGGAGGAGGTCCACCGGTCAGCGTCTCTGCGGGTTAGCAAGTTGGTGCGAACCGTTTTATTTCGGGGAGGGGAAGCTGGGCTGTTTGCTGGGCTCGTGGGCTTGGCCGGCTGGGCTGGGTCTGGTTCTATTTTTTTTATCTTCCTGAAACTTTTTCTTTTTCTAATTCTTTTTCTGTTTTGAAATTCAAACAAACAAATCAACATTAAACTCAATTCAAACAAACACCACACTTTGGAACTTTTGAAATTGGTTCTGTTCAGTAACATAATCCAAAATCCAAAATGAAATAATATTTTTATTTTAGATCCATTATTAATTAAATAAATAGACCCTTGTTATTAAAATCAAATAGGATTTGTTTTAATTAAATAGTCCTTTTGAAATCTAATTATTTTCAAAACCAAAACAGTAGGTTTTATTTGAAAATACAAAATGCTTGGAAAACTCATTATAAATACATAAATAAGTTTTGGAGGTTTTTGGAAATAGTAAAACCTTTATTAATACAACTTGGATATTAAATCCTTATTAATTTACTTTAAATACACCTTTACCATTTTTATCAAAACAAAATGTTTTATTTCAAAAGTTTGGCCAAGGTTTAATTTGGCTCTATGGAATAATCTTTATTTATAAAACTTCTATTTCTTTTGAAAACCCTAAATAGTAATTCCCAAAACATTTTATTTTCCTTTATTAAATGTTTATCTTTATAAATCCCTTTAGGATTTATTTGATCCAAATTGGTTTGAAGTTCCAATTGAATTCAAAAAGTTTCTTCTGGCCCTGAAAATCAAACAAAGTTTTATTTTATTCATTATTTTACACATAACAAGATTTGGAAAATCTTGGGATGTGACAGGCTACCACCCTTAAAATAAATCTCGTCCCGAGATTTGGGAAGGCTAGGGTTACAAGTAGGCTCAAAACAACTAGGGTACTACCACCCTTTTAAAAAAAATTCAAACAAAAATTACATATTGTCCTTCTTGGGATCTTGGGGAAATTTCTCATGGGCAAACATTTGCATTGTGTCCTTTGTTTCCATACTTGACTCATGGGCCAAGTTTGAGTTTCTCCATAGGCTTGTTCAACTTGTTCTTCATCTTTTCTAGACAGTTGCTTGCATAATGCCCTGGCTTCTTGCAGTTGAAACAGTGGATGTCCTTGAGTTCTTTACGTGGCTCTTGTGGACAAGTTGCTACATAGTGGCCTAGCTCTTTGCAGTTGTTGCACACTACTTGGCCAATCTCTTTATTCTTCGGGTTCTCTGGGCATTCACCAGAATAGTGTCCCATTTCCTTACATTTATAACATTGCACATGGCTTTTGTCTATCTTTTGCTTCTTGGGTCTCTTTGATCCTTTGAATTGGGTTGTTTTGTTTGGAGGTATAAGTGGTCCTTTTCCTTTGCCATCAACATTCTTGGCATACTTGGATCCTTCTTGTTTCCTTTGTTCCACAATGGCATAGATGGGGCATTGGATAGGGACATGGTTGTTTCCTTCACATAGGTAGCAAGTATCTTGAGAAGTGGGACATTGTCCAACAGGATGTTTCTCTTCACAGTTGGGGCATTGATCTCCATGCTCCCTGGAAGTATGATCCTTGTCTCCAAAAATAATGCAAGCTGGTGCTCCATCTAGAATAACATTTCTGTCATCCTTGTTGTCAAAGACTCTTTTGGGATAGCTTTCTTCCATTTTGATCATTTGATCAGTCACCTTAAGCATTAGCTGGCCTTGAGTTTCCAAAAATCCTTGCAGCTTTGGATCTTCTCCACTAGTGTTGGCTATGAACTGAGCTGTCACTTGGTTCAATTGGTTCTGAGTTGCTATGAGCTCTTTCATGCTGTCCTCTTGGTTGGTGTTGGTGTCATCAACCTTGAGGTTGGAGTCTCTTGGAGTAGTCATCTGTTTGGGTTGAAGGGAGATTAGAATAGGCAAGACATTTCTAAGGAAATATTTCTAATCACACACATCACAATTCACACAAACAATGTGCATGCAATCACAAGTCAAACATTTCACTCAAACAACAAAGTTCAAGCACATACTTAGGCAACAAAATATTTTTGTTACACCACCTAAGTTGGTGGTTTTTTCTTAACTAAAATATGGTGGTCCATCTATAGGGTTCACCTGTGATCTTTCCATCATTCTTGGTTGCTTCTTCTTACTTGAGATCATGGTTCCCTTGAGATAAACTCTTGGTCACAAGACTTTTGATGTTGTAGGTTCCTTCTAACTTTTGCATTCCCTCAGTCTCCAAACCTTGAGTAAGATTTCTTTGTCTTACTTGTAGTCCTTGGTGATATCCAAGTTGGAGGTCCTTGGTGAATATGCTGAAGATGTTGAAGTCATTAGAGTTGAAGAAGTTGAAGTCATTAGAGTTGAAGATGTTGAAGAAGTCCTTTGCATATGGTGTAGTCTTTGGCCATGGGTAGGTTTTTCCATCAAGTTTGAAATAGATGAGATGTAGAGTTGAAATCAAAATGGTTGAGGAAAGAGTTTACAAGTGTTTTTGTAAATAAGTTTTTGGAACAAGTACAACTCCTATTTTTCTAAGGGTTTTTGTCCAATCCTAGGTTTACAAATCCTACAGGCAACACAATGCTCTGATACCATCTGTAGAGGGAGTGTCCCAACCTTACAACAATATAAGGTGGCGTCCCCTGTGTTTACAATGCTAGTCCCTGGATCAATAGCTAGCATCCACAGTATAGATGTAATATCAAGAAACAAAGGTCACAATATAACTTTATAACCAGGAATAACATAATTTTATTACATCATACATAGCTCATTTTGGCTATTACATTACATTGCAGCGGAATAACTATAGTCATGGGGTCCTTCATATTCAAAGTGCAACAGGCAGATGTTGGTTGTAGACTTTGTAATCCTAATCAAACAATCTTCACTAAAATCAATCAAACCTGCAACATTACAAGTTACAGCCACAAGGGTCAATACATTTGAATTGTATTGGCAAGTTTCACTACTTTGTGGAATATAAGTGGATTCTATCACTACATGCATATTTGGCTAGGTAGAGTTTTAGGCTCATTTGCATAAAGCAAAATTTATCCTATCTTTTCAAAATGGTTTTGGTCCTTTGTCAAATCTCCTTTTCCAAGTTCCTTGAACTCCTTGGTAGAAACTCAAGTGTTCAAGTCCTTGTCAAAAATCTCTTGAGCTCCTTGGTAACCCCAAGTGCAACAAGTTTTATCAAAATCTCATGAGTTCCTTGGTAACCCCAAGTGTTCATGTTTTCAACAAAATCTCTTGAGTTCCTTGGTAACCCCAAGTACATCAAGTTTTGTCAAAGTCTCTTGAGCTCCTTGGTAACCCCAAGTGCATCAAGTCCTTAAAAGTTTTCTTTTAGAAATTGGAATGTCGAGATCTCCCATAGCTTCAAACTTTAGTTGCTCAGTATTGTCCATAACCGGGGACACGGCTAAGTACTTAGATTTTATTATCTTCTGCAGAAGGAGTACACTTTACCCACATGTCACAATCCCATCCTTTTGCCACCAGTGGCCACTAGATTAGCACTCACCAAGATGGAGTACTGGCAGATTGAGAATGTGACGAAGTCTTTCCAAAGGGTCCTCCCATACACCATTGCTAGCTTGTCTTCAGCACCCATGAAGCATTCCAGATCCCCATGTCCAGTAAACTGAAGACAATGTATGGGTCTTCCCAATGTAGTGGACTAAGCCAGAGCCATAATAGCATGTCGTTGCACACGAAAGCCACAATTGGAGAAACATGTTCAATCTCTAAGTTTCCTGGGTGGTTTCCTTTGGAGCACAACACAAAGAGATTTCCATAGACATGGTTCCTTTTGTTGCCACCTTCTCCAATACTCAAAGTATCCTTGGCCACCCAGGTGGTTCATTGAGTCCTTGTTTTATTATATAAAATCACAAGTCCTTTTCTCAACTTTCATAAAATCTCAACATGTATCTCTTTTCAAAATGAAGCATGGCTAAGCATGTAACAACTACATTGTTTTCTCTAAGGAATGTATAGGGAATCCTATTAGGATTTAGCATAGCATAAGTATAAAATTCTTTTCATGCATGTTTTCAAAATCCACAAAGTATAAGAAAATAGTAGGACTTTAGATGATAGTGTAACTTGCCTTTTTGGAAGGGAATGGTGGTTCACTCCTTGATCTTGCTAGTCTCACACTTTGCTAATTTCACTACAATCAATCAAGCAAACACTAAATCAACTAGCATTCCAAATAATCAACCAAACAACGATTCTCACACATAAAACTATGGGATCTAAGTCATGCATGTAAGCATGCAAGAGATATTTCTATTTGTAAAGATGGTCTCCACTAGGCTTCTAAACTTTGTAAGTTCCAAATTGGTCATTTTCCAAAGTGGCAAAGTCATTTGCAAAAGGGTTTTGTCCATGAACCATTTTTTAAATCCCTTCATTATTTTATGTGGTGGAAAACATTTTTATAATAGAAAAAACTCTATGTGGTTCACCAAATAAGTTGTTGTTTCTCAAAACTTGGTGTTTTGGGTCAGTAGGTTTGATCCGAACCATTTTCTCAAAGTTTTCTTTCCATAAACATTTTCATAACAAAAACCATTCTTTTATTTGGCTAGAAATGGGCTAAATCAATTAATCCATCCTATACATTATCAAATTCATTTTCCAAACTATGGGTTGGTTCCTAGGGTCAGTAAGTTCACCACAAACTAAATTGTCAAGGTTTCAACCTCAAAAACATTTTTGAATCATTTTTCTAGTCTTAACAAGCATTCATAAGTTTCTGCAAAAACCAACAAGCTAACAGATACTATTTACTAAACCAAAGGCATGGTTGGCTAGGGTTTGTTCCACTGATTCCAACGGTATCAAATTTGTAAATTTTGGACGTGTGGATCGAAAGTTACAAAGGTTTGAAATTGCAACTTAAATCTGATTTCCAAATTCTGTTTTAAACAGACCTGGCCACGCGTCGCAATCTCATTGGACGATACCGGTTCGGTCGGATCGGGCTCTATAGTGCGTTGGATCTAATCAAATCGTGCGGTCCAGAAAGCATACCTCTTCGCGATTAAGTGGATCTATCTAGTCTCTCCGATCAAAATCGAACGGCTGCTAATGCCTGGCCAAGAACTGGCGGCGTTACGACGGTGGCGCGCGGCGGAGACGGTCTGGCTGCGGGCTAACGGCGGTTCTAGGAAGCAAGGAAGACAGAGGGGGTGCTTACCGTGTTCGTCAGGACGAGGTGATGTTGGACGTGTGGTCGGCGTGTCAAGGGGCGCACGGGGTCGGCTGCAATTCCTCGCCGGAGTTTGCAACGGCGTCTGGTGGCTCTGCTTGTCGAAGGCGGCTCCCTGGGGCACCCGCGGTCAAACTGAGGGCACAGGAAGATGCGTCAGGAGGTGGGGAATATCCTAGTGTGCTCAGGGAGGAAGGAGGTGGCTGTGGTTTGTCGGATTTCACCGGAGGAGCTCGCCGGAACAGCGGCGGTGCAGGGCCAATTCGAGGCAGCCTGGTGGCGATGTGGAGTTGGTGTTTGAGGGGAATGACAGAGGGAGGAGAGGTGCTTTTGTACGCATGGTCGGGGCGAGATTAACGTAGCCATTAAGAGGAATTAAGCGCGGCTTTGAACGGCAGCAACGGCAGCGAGGTTTGGGGGAAGGAGGTCGCGCGGGTGAGGAGGATGAACAGGAGAGTAGGGTCCAGTCGTCAGTGAGGATGCGAGAAGGGGAGGAGGTCCACCGGTCAGCGTCTCTGCGGGTTAGCAAGTTGGTGCGAACCGTTTTATTTCGGGGAGGGGAAGCTGGGCTGTTTGCTGGGCTCGTGGGCTTGGCCGGCTGGGCTGGGTCTGGTTCTATTTTTTTTATCTTCCTGAAACTTTTTCTTTTTCTAATTCTTTTTCTGTTTTGAAATTCAAACAAACAAATCAACATTAAACTCAATTCAAACAAACACCACACTTTGGAACTTTTGAAATTGGTTCTGTTCAGTAACATAATCCAAAATCCAAAATGAAATAATATTTTTATTTTAGATCCATTATTAATTAAATAAATAGACCCTTGTTATTAAAATCAAATAGGATTTGTTTTAATTAAATAGTCCTTTTGAAATCTAATTATTTTCAAAACCAAAACAGTAGGTTTTATTTGAAAATACAAAATGCTTGGAAAACTCATTATAAATACATAAATAAGTTTTGGAGGTTTTTGGAAATAGTAAAACCTTTATTAATACAACTTGGATATTAAATCCTTATTAATTTACTTTAAATACACCTTTACCATTTTTATCAAAACAAAATGTTTTATTTCAAAAGTTTGGCCAAGGTTTAATTTGGCTCTATGGAATAATCTTTATTTATAAAACTTCTATTTCTTTTGAAAACCCTAAATAGTAATTCCCAAAACATTTTATTTTCCTTTATTAAATGTTTATCTTTATAAATCCCTTTAGGATTTATTTGATCCAAATTGGTTTGAAGTTCCAATTGAATTCAAAAAGTTTCTTCTGGCCCTGAAAATCAAACAAAGTTTTATTTTATTCATTATTTTACACATAACAAGATTTGGAAAATCTTGGGATGTGACAGGCTACCACCCTTAAAATAAATCTCGTCCCGAGATTTGGGAAGGCTAGGGTTACAAGTAGGCTCAAAACAACTAGGGTACTACCACCCTTTTAAAAAAAATTCAAACAAAAATTACATATTGTCCTTCTTGGGATCTTGGGGAAATTTCTCATGGGCAAACATTTGCATTGTGTCCTTTGTTTCCATACTTGACTCATGGGCCAAGTTTGAGTTTCTCCATAGGCTTGTTCAACTTGTTCTTCATCTTTTCTGGACAGTTGCTTGCATAATGCCCTGGCTTCTTGCAGTTGAAACAGTGGATGTCCTTGAGTTCTTTACGTGGCTCTTGTGGACAAGTTGCTACATAGTGGCCTAGCTCTTTGCAGTTGTTGCACACTACTTGGCCAATCTCTTTATTCTTCGGGTTCTCTGGGCATTCACCAGAATAGTGTCCCATTTCCTTACATTTATAACATTGCACATGGCTTTTGTCTATCTTTTGCTTCTTGGGTCTCTTTGATCCTTTGAATTGGGTTGTTTTGTTTGGAGGTATAAGTGGTCCTTTTCCTTTGCCATCAACATTCTTGGCATACTTGGATCCTTCTTGTTTCCTTTGTTCCACAATGGCATAGATGGGGCATTGGATAGGGACATGGTTGTTTCCTTCACATAGGTAGCAAGTATCTTGAGAAGTGGGACAGTGTCCAACAGGATGTTTCTCTTCACAGTTGGGGCGTTGATCTCCATGCTCCCTGGAAGTATGATCCTTGTCTCCAAAAATAATGCAAGCTGGTGCTCCATCTAGAATAACATTTCTGTCATCCTTGTTGTCAAAGACTCTTTTGGGATAGCTTTCTTCCATTTTGATCATTTGATCAGTCACCTTAAGCATTAGCTGGCCTTGAGTTTTCAAAAATCCTTGCAGCTTTGGATCTTCTCCACTAGTGTTGGCTATGAACTGAGCTGTCACTTGGTTCAATTGGTTCTGAGTTGCTATGAGCTCTTTCATGCTGTCCTCTTGGTTGGTGTTGGTGTCATCAACCTTGAGGTTGGAGTCTCTTGGAGTAGTCATCTGTTTGGGTTGAAGGGAGATTAGAATAGGCAAGACATTTCTAAGGAAATATTTCTAATCACACACATCACAATTCACACAAACAATGTGCATGCAATCACAAGTCAAACATTTCACTCAAACAACAAAGTTCAAGCACATACTTAGGCAACAAAATATTTTTGTTACACCACCTAAGTTGGTGGTTTTTTCTTAACTAAAATATGGTGGTCCATCTATAGGGTTCACCTGTGATCTTTCCATCATTCTTGGTTGCTTCTTCTTACTTGAGATCATGGTTCCCTTGAGATAAACTCTTGGTCACAAGACTTCTGATGTTGTAGGTTCCTTCTAACTTTTGCATTCCCTCAGTCTCCAAATCTTGAGTAAGATTTCTTTGTCTTACTTGTAGTCCTTGGTGATATCCAAGTTGGAGGTCCTTGGTGAATATGCTGAAGATGTTGAAGTCATTAGAGTTGAAGAAGTTGAAGTCATTAGAGTTGAAGATGTTGAAGAAGTCCTTTGCATATGGTGTAGTCTTTGGCCATGGGTAGGTTTTTCCATCAAGTTTGAAATAGATGAGATGTAGAGTTGAAATCAAAATGGTTGAGGAAAGAGTTTACAAGTGTTTTTGTAAATAAGTTTTTGGAACAAGTACAACTCCTATTTTTCTAAGGGTTTTTGTCCAATCCTAGGTTTACAAATCCTACAGGCAACACAATGCTCTGATACCATCTGTAGAGGGAGTGTCCCAACCTTACAACAATATAAGGTGGCGTCCCCTGTGTTTACAATGCTAGTCCCTGGATCAATAGCTAGCATCCACAGTATAGATGTAATATCAAGAAACAAAGGTCACAATATAACTTTATAACCAGGAATAACATAATTTTATTACATCATACATAGCTCATTTTGGCTATTACATTACATTGCAGCGGAATAACTATAGTCATGGGGTCCTTCATATTCAAAGTGCAACAGGCAGATGTTGGTTGTAGACTTTGTAATCCTAATCAAACAATCTTCACTAAAATCAATCAAACCTGCAACATTACAAGTTACAGCCACAAGGGTCAATACATTTGAATTGTATTGGCAAGTTTCACTACTTTGTGGAATATAAGTGGATTCTATCACTACATGCATATTTGGCTAGGTAGAGTTTTAGGCTCATTTGCATAAAGCAAAATTTATCCTATCTTTTCAAAATGGTTTTGGTCCTTTGTCAAATCTCCTTTTCCAAGTTCCTTGAACTCCTTGGTAGAAACTCAAGTGTTCAAGTCCTTGTCAAAAATCTCTTGAGCTCCTTGGTAACCCCAAGTGCAACAAGTTTTATCAAAATCTCATGAGTTCCTTGGTAACCCCAAGTGTTCATGTTTTCAACAAAATCTCTTGAGTTCCTTGGTAACCCCAAGTACATCAAGTTTTGTCAAAGTCTCTTGAGCTCCTTGGTAACCCCAAGTGCATCAAGTCCTTAAAAGTTTTCTTTTAGAAATTGGAATGTCGAGATCTCCCATAGCTTCAAACTTTAGTTGCTCAGTATTGTCCATAACCGGGGACACGGCTAAGTACTTAGATTTTATTATCTTCTGCAGAAGGAGTACACTTTACCCACATGTCACAATCCCATCCTTTTGCCACCAGTGGCCACTAGATTAGCACTCACCAAGATGGAGTACTGGCAGATTGAGAATGTGACGAAGTCTTTCCAAAGGGTCCTCCCATACACCATTGCTAGCTTGTCTTCAGCACCCATGAAGCATTCCAGATCCCCATGTCCAGTAAACTGAAGACAATGTATGGGTCTTCCCAATGTAGTGGACTAAGCCAGAGCCATAATAGCATGTCGTTGCACACGAAAGCCACAATTGGAGAAACATGTTCAATCTCTAAGTTTCCTGGGTGGTTTCCTTTGGAGCACAACACAAAGAGATTTCCATAGACATGGTTCCTTTTGTTGCCACCTTCTCCAATACTCAAAGTATCCTTGGCCACCCAGGTGGTTCATTGAGTCCTTGTTTTATTATATAAAATCACAAGTCCTTTTCTCAACTTTCATAAAATCTCAACATGTATCTCTTTTCAAAATGAAGCATGGCTAAGCATGTAACAACTACATTGTTTTCTCTAAGGAATGTATAGGGAATCCTATTAGGATTTAGCATAGCATAAGTATAAAATTCTTTTCATGCATGTTTTCAAAATCCACAAAGTATAAGAAAATAGTAGGACTTTAGATGATAGTGTAACTTGCCTTTTTGGAAGGGAATGGTGGTTCACTCCTTGATCTTGCTAGTCTCACACTTTGCTAATTTCACTACAATCAATCAAGCAAACACTAAATCAACTAGCATTCCAAATAATCAACCAAACAACGATTCTCACACATAAAACTATGGGATCTAAGTCATGCATGTAAGCATGCAAGAGATATTTCTATTTGTAAAGATGGTCTCCACTAGGCTTCTAAACTTTGTAAGTTCCAAATTGGTCATTTTCCAAAGTGGCAAAGTCATTTGCAAAAGGGTTTTGTCCATGAACCATTTTTTAAATCCCTTCATTATTTTATGTGGTGGAAAACATTTTTATAATAGAAAAAACTCTATGTGGTTCACCAAATAAGTTGTTGTTTCTCAAAACTTGGTGTTTTGGGTCAGTAGGTTTGATCCAAACCATTTTCTCAAAGTTTTCTTTCCATAAACATTTTCATAACAAAAACCATTCTTTTATTTGGCTAGAAATGGGCTAAATCAATTAATCCATCCTAGACATTATCAAATTCATTTTCCAAACTATGGGTTGGTTCCTAGGGTCAGTAAGTTCACCACAAACTAAATTGTCAAGGTTTCAACCTCAAAAACATTTTTGAATCATTTTTCTAGTCTTAACAAGCATTCATAAGTTTCTGCAAAATCCAACAAGCTAACAGATGCTATTTACTAAACCAAAGGCTTGGTTGGCTAGGGTTTGTTCCACTGATTCCAACGGTATCAAATTTGTAAATTTTGGACGTGTGGATCGAAAGTTACAAAGGTTTGAAATTGCAACTTAAATCTGATTTCCAAATTCTGTTTTAAACAGACCTGGCCACGCGTCGCAATCTCATTGGACGGTACCGGTTCGGTCGGATCGGGCTCTGTAGTGCGTTGGATCTAATCAAATCGTGCGGTCCAGAAAGCATACCTCTTCGCGATTAAGTGGATATATCTAGTCTCTCCGATCTAAATCGAACGGCTGCTAATGCCTGGCCAAGAACTGGCGGCGTTACGACGGTGGCGCGCGGCGGCGACGGTCTGGCTGTGGGCTAACGGCGGTTCTAGGAAGCAAGGAAGACAGAGGGGGTGCTTACCGTGTTCGTGAGGACGAGGTGATGCTGGACGTGTGGTCGGCGTGTCAAGGGGCGCACGGGGTCGGCTGCAATTCCTCGCCGGAGTTTGCAACGGCGTCTGGTGGCTCTGGTTGTGGTCGGAGGCGGTGCTGTGGTTCACCCCGAGACAAAATGGAGACGCGGTTAGATGCACAGGATCCAAGCAAAGCTGTGTGCGTGAACTAGAGGGCGCGGGGCGGTCTGAAACTACCTGGGTGCTTGCCGGAGTTGAAGACAGACGCGTCGGCGAGGTCGGAGCTTGTCGAAGACGGCTCCCTGGGGCACCCACGGTCGAACTGAGGGAACAGGAAGATGCGTCAGGAGGTGGGGAATCTGCTAGTGTGCTCAGGGAGGCAGGAGGTGGCTGTGGTTTGTCGGATTTCACCGGAGGAGCTCGCCGGAACAGCGGCGGTGCAGGGCCAATTCGAGGCAGGCTGGTGGAGATGTGGAGTTGGTGTTTGAGGGGAATGACAGAGGGAGGAGAGGTGCTTTTGTACGCATGGTCGGGGCGAGATTAATGCAGCCATTAAGAGGAATTAAGCGCGGCTTTGAACGGCAGCAACGGCATCGAGGTTTGGGGGAAGGAGGTCGCGCGGGTGAGGGGGATGAACAGGAGAGTAGGGTCCAGTCGTCAGTGAGGATGCGAGAAGGGGAGGAGGTCCACCGGTCAGCTTCTCTGCGGGTTAGCAAGTTGGTGCGAACCGTTTTCTTTCGGGGAGGGGAAGATGGGTTGTTTGCTGGGCTCGTGGGCTTGGCCGGCTGGGCTGGGTCTGGTTCTATTTTTTTTATCTTCCTGAAACTTTTTCTTTTTCTAATTCTTTTTCTGTTTTGAAATTCAAACAAACAAATCAACATTCAACTCAATTCAAACAAACACCACACTTTGGAACTTTTGAAATTGGTTCTGTTCAGTAACATAATCCAAAATCCAAAATGAAATAATATTTTTATTTTAGATCCATTATTAATTAAATAAATAGACCCTTGTTATTAAAATCAAATAGGATTTGTTTTAATTAAATAGTCCTTTTGAAATCTAATTATTTTCAAAACCAAAATAGTAGGTTTTATTTGAAAATACAAAATTCTTGGAAAACTCATTATAAATACATAAATAAGTTTTGGAGGTTTTTGGAAATAGTAAAACCTTTATTAATACAACTTGGATATTAAATCCTTATTAATTTACTTTAAATACACCTTTACCATTTTTATCAAAACAAAATGTTTTATTTCAAAAGTTTGGCCAAGGTTTAATTTGGCTCTATGGAATAATCTTTATTTATAAAACTTCTATTTATTTTGAGAACCCTAAATAGTAATTCCCAAAACATTTTATTTTCCTTTATTAAATGTTTATCTTTATAAATCCCTTTAGGATTTATTTGATCCAAATTGGTTTGAAGTTCCAATTGAATTCAAAAAGTTTCTTCTGGCCCTGAAAATCAAACAAAGTTTTATTTTATTCATTTATTTTACACATAACAAGATTTGGAAAAACTTGGGATGTGACAGAACAACTTTCACATGTCCTTATGGTACTTATGCTTATAGATTGATCTTGTTTGGCTTATGCAATGCAGCTGCAACCTTTCAAGAATGTGTTTTAAAAATGTTTGATGATCTTGTTGAGAAGACTATGGAAGTTCTAACTAATGATTTCGTTGTTTGTGAAACAACATTTGATAGTTATCTCTACAATTTAACCAAGGTTTTGCAAAGATGCAGGCAATCAAACTTAGTTTTGAATTGGGAGCAATATTGATTCATGGAAAGAGAAGGTAAAGTTTTTGGACATAAGTTTTCAGAAAAAGGTATAGAAATAGATAAGACCAATATAGGTTCTATAGAAAATCTTCCCATACCCCAGGACATTAAAAACTTAAAAATGTTTTTGGGACATGCAGGTTTTTACAAGCATTTTAAACATGATTTTGCCAAAATAGCTATGCCTCTCACTAACCTTCTTGAGAAAGAAACTCCGTTCTACTTGGACCATGACTACATTGCATCCTTCAAAAATCTTAAAAACAAATTAGTTTCAGCACCTATCATGCAATCTCCAAAATGGGATGAACCTTTTGAAATCATGTGTGATTCTAGTAACTATGTTGTAGGAGCTGTACTAGGACAGCGAGACGGGAAGAATTTAAATGTTATTCACTATGCTAGTAGGACTCTTAATAAGATTCAGAAAAATTATGCTACTATTGAGAAAGAGTTCCTGGCTATAATTTTTGCTTGTGACAAATTTAGATCTTACATTATTAATTCTAGAGTAATAATTCATACAGATTACCAAGCTTTGCGTCACCTTCTTGTGAAAAAGGATGCAAAGCCCATGTTTATTAGGTGGGTGTTATTACTACAAGAATATTATTTGCAAATAGTAGATAGGAGGGGTAAGGATAATCTAGTAGCAGATCATCCATCTAGGATGGAGGGAATAATTATCGACCCCGTACCTATAAATGAGTCATTTCCGGGAGAGTACTTAGCAAACATTGAAGCTGTTGATCCTTGGTATGCAGATTATGCAAATTATCTCACAGTAAAATTTGTACCTCCTGGTATGACAAGAAATAAAAGAATGAAATTATTTAATGATCTCAGACACTACTTTTGGGATGATCTATTTATTTATCTTCATGGACCTGATGGAATGATTCGAAAGTGTGTTCCTAATCATGAAATGAATGCAATTTTGCAAGCTTGTCATGGCAGCCCGTATGGAGGACATCATGCAGGCAGGCTAACTGCAAAAAAGGTACTTCAATCCGGATTCTATTGGCCCACCTTGTTCAAGGATGCACAAAGGTATGTGGAATATTGCGATGCTTTCCATAGAAGAGGTAATATAGGCAGAAGACAAGAGATGGCAATGAATTATAGTCTTATAATTGAACCATTTGATGTGTAGGGAATGGATTACATGGGATCCTTTATAGAATCAAATGACTACACTCATATTCTTGTTGTTGTCGATTATTTTACTAAATGGGTTGATGCTATCCTAACTAATCATGCAGATGCAGCTACTTCCATGAAGATGATCAATGATGTCATATTTCCCAGGTTTGGAGTTCCTAGATTTTTAATTACTAACGTTGGTTCTCATTTTATGAAAGGAACTTTCAGGAAAATCCTCAGCAAATATTGAGTAACTCACTGTGTTGCTTCGCCATATCATCCTCAAACGAGTGGTCAAGTGGAACTCTCTAATAGAGAACTGAAGACCATACTCAAGAAGACGGTGGATAAATCAAGAAAAGATTGGTCATACAAGCTAAATGACACTCTTTGGGCATACTGAACTACATTTAAAAATCCGATGGGTATGACACCATATAAATTGGTATACGGTAAGGCGTGCCACCTACCTTTATAATTGGAACATAGAGCCTTTTGGGCAATCAATAACTTAAACTATGATCTTAAAGCAGCAGGAGAAAAACGTTTATTAGACATACATGCTTTAGATGAGTTTAGGAGTAAGGCTTATGAAAATGCTAGATTTTTTAAGGAAAAAGTAAAAAGATGGCATGATAGAAAAATAGAAGATAAAGTCTTTAAAAATGGAGATAAAGTTTTTCTCTATAACTCTCGCCTTAAGTTGTTTCTAGGAAATCTCAGATCAAAGTGGGAAGGCACCTATATAGTTGAAGAAGCTTATGCATCGGGAGCAGTGAAACTCCAGGGGAAAACACCCTCTCTTTCATGGGTGGTGAATGGACAACGCTTGAAGCATTATCGTACAAAAGAAGATATAAGTACAATCATCTTACGCATAATTACCCCAGAAGAGTTGATTGAGCAAAAGTATGGAAGGAATGGTAACTGGAAGAAGGATAAAAGAGCGCTTCATGGGAGGCAACCCATGTGAAATTGTAACATCCCAGATTTTAAAATGGGAAAGATTCATAGGATTCATGTGCATTGCATCATGGCATCTTGCAAAAATTCCAAATTCAAAACCATTTGTCAAAACCCCTATTTGAAAATTCTTTATGCATCTATGAGGTCTAGTTTCAAAAACCTATGTTTGAATATTTTGAATGGACAGGATTAAGTTCCCTAGTAGTCCTAAAATGATGTGTTGATTTTTAGAAAAATTTACAAATTGGTTTGAGCTCATTTGGAGCTATATTTCAAAAGTTATTAAACAAAATAGAGAAAAAAAAGAATAAAAGAAACAGGAAAAAAACTAAACCTACTCTACCCAGCCGGCTGAGCCAGCCCAGCCCAACCGGCCAGCTCTCCTACGCGTCGCCCGCGCAACACAGCAGCGGCAGCAGGCGAGCTAGCAGCAGCAAGGCCCACGGCCAGCCCACAACAGCGCAGCCCCAGCCCGCTGCCACTCTCTCTGTCCCTGACCGGTGGAGCCCATGCCTTCTTCTCCTTCCTCACGACAGAGATTGAAACAACCACGATTCAAACGGACTCTGGGAGACTCTCGTCGATTCGGCCGGTTCCCTTGCCCCCTGTGCATGCAATCAACCCTATAAACTCAGCCGCTTCCACCCTCTCTCAATTTTTTTCGATTTCTTCGAACCCTAGCCACCACACCATAGTTTCTGGATCTGCACCGCAGCCATCGCCATTGACAAGCTCCAGAGGTCCACACCGCCGACAATTACGTCGCCCCCGACCCTCTTTTTTCCTCTGATATTCTTCCCCTCGCTCAGACGCACCCTCCTGACCCGTTTTCCCCCTCGCAGGTGCACCAGAGGGCAGTCGATTGCTCGCCGGAGCCCCGTAGTCCCCAGCCGCGTTTTTCCGTCTCTAGAGGAATCCAGACACCGCTACGAGGACACCGAGAATCTCGCCATCTTCCCCCGCATCTCGGTGACAAGCTCCCCGCCGTTGAAGACCACCAGAACACCGTCATCCTCCGCCGTCTGAGCCTCCGCCGTCGCCCACATAACTCGCCGGTGAGTCTCGTCCGGGACAACGTCAGCCGTCCGATCCTCCTCGAATCCAAGGGCCCACGTTCTTTACCGCAGCGAAGGGGTACTGGCCACTGAGGTTCTGCCACATGTCCTGCCGCTTCAGCACGCCCTGAGTCAGCACCTGGTCAGCCGCGCATCCAATCACAGCGGGCCGCGTGGCAAGCCTGTCTGCTGACCGTGTAATAATATTTTAAAATAGTCAGAATATTTGCAGAACTTGTAAAATTCGTAGAAAATTGATTATAGATCAGAAAAATACAAATAAGATATCCATGGATTCAGAATAATGCGTAGAATATTATCATACAATAAAATTCGTAACTTGACCAATGCATATTTCCTGGTTTATTTAAATATCTTAAATGGTAAATAAAGCATAAAAAATATCCACAACTCCAAAATTGGCAAATTTGGTGTCTGTGGATTCAGAAAATTGTAATCTACGTCACTGTAGCATTAGTTGATTTTGTTATAGTACAAAATAATTATCTATGATTAAATCACTTAAATTGGTATTTTGGCTATAACTTTTAATCTACAAATCATTTTAAGGTGAAACCAGTGGCAAATGAAAGCTATGAACATTGCCTATCCATTAGAATGGTTCCCATAATTTTATGAAACTATTCTGTACTGAAAATATTTAGAAATTCATTAGTGCCTACTAAAAGCCTATTTTCTTAATGGAAAATGTTTATGAAATGCTTTTGAACTTGTTTTTCTTTTATAAAATACATGCATACTGTTTTGTTGTGTTGTGCTACTGTATGATTGATTGCAATTATTGTTTTGCGCGATAGATTGCCCGAAGTGCTATAATTGTGATTGCGACGACTGTGTGAACAATTACTACAACTGAGGCAAGTGTCACTATCATGAATCTCCTATTGTTTTATTATGCATTTAGTTTTCAGTAGCTAGCATTGAAGAAAATGTTTTATATTATATATGCTATGCTATGGTGTGAGTACCCAATAGAATTGTCATAGACCCCAGTTGATTCCTTGATAGCCATCGTATTGTAGATGCTTAGCCATACTATTAGTTGCGTGGGTGGGTTTCATGATACATATGTGTATGAGAAGGATTATGTTTTGCTTAAATGAAAACCACTAAATCAATGAATCACCTGGGTGGAATGGCATTGATTGGGTCATCGAGTGTGGATTTTTGTGGGGATTGCCACCCAGGCTTCAAAGAGATAATAGATGGTCTTGATTAGTAACTTCCATGTACAACCACATGTCATATGGGCTCTTACTTGACTGAGTAAGTTATGGGATCATGTCCTACCGTGACAAGCAGATGTAGGTGTTGATAGGATGGTACGGTCCGGAGTTAGGCTCATGATTCTGTTTCCCAAAGGTCTCGTCCTGGTCTTCTCTCAAAAGGGGTTGATCGGGTCTTGTGGGTAAAGTGTACTAGCCTCTGCAGATGGTTTATGAACTAAGTACTTAGCCATGTCCCCGGTAATGGATATGAGTAACTTCTCTTGACGCAGTTGAAAAGTCTCATTCATTCCAATTTCTCTAATAAAACTTGATGGGTGAACTTAATGGGTTATAGGAGCACTTGAGTGACTCAATGTGTCCATATATTTAGGAGCTCTCGAGTGACTCGAGTTGTTCTTAGCTATTTTGAAGAACTAAAACTTTATTTAAAATGTAGGAGAAAATGCTGCTTTATGCAAATAGCCTAAACTCCACTAGCCAAAGTGTGCATGTATATGACCGGTTGCCAATTGTGTCCACATAACAGTGACATCTTGCCAATACAATTCAAATGTATTGACCATTCGTGGCTGCAACTTTTCATGTTGCAGGTAATTTCGACGACAAGTAAGGTTATCGTTTAGGTTGCAAACCTCCACTCAGCGAATTGCCTGTGGCGTGATGGAGCCCTTAGCTATTGTTTATTTGTTAAACTGTGTTATTTGAGATAGCTGTGAGCTAAGCAACTCTGTAATATTTATTTTCTTGGATCAATCGTTGTAATAATGTGATACATTGATACTCTTTTATTCATCGAAATTGTGTGTGCTAGCTAATCGATCCAAGGGACTAGCACTGTAAACACAGGATCCAATTCTTAACGGGTTGGATCGCTTCAGATGGTATCAGAGCATTGCGTTGACTGTAGGATCGTGACCTTAGAAATGGATTAGCAATAAAAGACCTCTATTAGGAGAACTACCATATTTTATACTTATTAGAGTTCTTATATTCCTTGTCTATCATTTTCCAACACCTCTCCTTGTTCAAACTTGTAGATGTCCATTCATTTGATTAGTAGAAGAAGTGATCTACCATAAAAACTACAAGAATTGGAAAATGTTATTACTAAATTTCTATAAAGCAAATCACTATATGAGAGTTGGCCTACAAGTAAAGAACAAATAACATGACGTAAATGAACATCTCATCAAGTTTGGTTAGGTCTAGACCACCATATTTTATCTCTTTAGGAGATCATCGCTATTGTGTTAGCATATTGTTCTTACCAACTTATGTGGTATGAAAATATAGGTTGCTTGCTTGTTTGTACTATACCATATTGTGTGATGCCTTGCTTAGGATCGGTTGTTTTGAAACTCTAAAGTTGCTGGAGTTTTTGTGTGGTTTTAAAATTATTTTAATGGTGTAATTTAATTGAAATTCGTGGGATTACTGCTGCAGTTTTCTGCCTAACCTGTTGTACCGCGCGATTTTTCATATTTTATTGGAAACTCAGAAAAATCTAAAAAAATAGGATATGGAGCGTAATTACCTGTAGTACATGCACAAAAAGTTTCTAAAATTTCTGACGAGTTTAGGTCGGTCAAAAAAAATCGTGAGACCTGCTGTACCGTTTTGACAGATTTTATGTATTGCTTATATGTTGCCTTGTTTTGCTCTAGTATTGTCCCCAACCTATTCAAACTATTTTGTGGTTATATACTGCTAATATTTGACCCTGTAATGTTGTTATGCAAGTATTTGCTTGTGTGTTGATTGCTTATGATTGTTTGCTTGTTTGTGTCACCGATTGCTTCATATAGTTATGGGTAGTACTACTTTCTCTAGTCCCTTCTATCTATAACTCATCTATGCTGTCCCAACAGATGCCGCCTCGCCGCCAACCCACTGAGATGGAGCAGCTGATAGCAGTCCAGACACAGCTAGCACAGGTGATGACTCAATTCATGGCTGCCCAGAACAACAACAACAACAATGGGAACAACCATCCCCAGGAGGATGCTCTCACCAGGTTTCTGAAACTTAGGCCAGCTAAGTTCTCTACTGCACCTGAACCTATAATTGCTCTTGACTGGTTGCTCTCGGTGAATAAAGATTTAGTGACTGTTGGATGCACTAATGCTGAGAAGGTGAGATTTGCTGCTCACCTACTGGAGGGACCAGCTGCTTCTTGGTGGGATACTTTCCAAATCACCCATCCGCTGGACACTGTTACTTGGGCCATGTTTGAAGATGGATTCAAGACCAACCATGTATCTTTAGGGGTTCTGAGTCTGAAGAGGAAGGAGTTTCACAACTTGCGCCAAACCAACCGTACAGTGGCAGAATACATAGAGGAGTTTAATAATCTGTCACGCTATGCACCTGAAGACGTTGACACTGATGCCAAAAGGAGAGAGAGGTTCCTGGATGGTCTCAGTGATAAGATCTCGATGCAACTGTTAGTGGTCTACTGCCCCACTTTCCAAGAGCTGATGGACAAGGCTAGAATTCTTGAAGGGAAGCACAAGCAAGTGGAACGACGCAAGAGGAAGCACAATGGCCATCACAACTCAGGATCATATCATAAACGTACCTTCCATGATGGCAATGACAATTCTGATGACCACAAAAACAGAGGTAATGGCCACAACGGTAATGGCCACAACAAAGGTAGAAATGGCCATCAGCATAATGGAAATAAAGATCTCAGTAATGTGGAATGCTACAAGTGCAGGAAGTTGGGACACTATGCCTACAGTTGTCCAGAAGATGGAACCAAGACAAACTCAACTGAGAAGGCAACTGTGAACCACATGAACGTGAAGAGAGGACTCAATAAACCATGCTCTGTGACTGGTAAGCTTCTAGCTAATTTATACATCGCACTCGTACCTTTTCAATACTAGTGCATCGCATTCGTTCATATAAGGCAATCATGGATGATATTATTCACATATGGAGTTACTTAGAGGATCAGTTAAATTGAACTCATTGGAGAAGAAATTGATAGCTGGTACAAGATACCACAATTAAGTCTTAGATGTTTGGAGATGCCAAGTTCAGTTCCCTTAAGGGGGTTAGCTTGATAAATTTACCCACAGTAAGGTGAAGCTATTTGGAAGACAGAATAAGGATCCCGAGAACTCCACTAGAATCTATTTGCTAGCCATCTCGAATCTCGAGGACGAGATTCATCTTAAGAGGGTTAGTCTGTAACATCCCAGATTTTAAAATAGGAAAGATTCATAGGATTCATGTGCATTGCATCATGGCATCTTGCAAAAATTGCAAATTCAAAACCATTTGTCAAAACCCCTATTTGAAAATCCTTTATGCATCTATTAGGTCTAGTTTCAAAAACCTATGTTTGAATATTTTGAATGGACGGGATTAAGTTCCCTAGTAGTCCTAAAATGATGTGTTGATTTTTCGAAAAATTTACAAATTGGTTTGAGCTCATTTGGAGCTATATTTCAAAAGTTATTAAATAAAATAGAGAAAAAAGGAATAAAAGAAACAAGAAAAAAACTAAACCTACTCTACCCAGCCGGCTGAGCCAGCCCAGCCCAACCGGCCAGCTCTCCTACGCATCGCCCGCGCAACACAGCAGCGGCAGCAAGCGAGCTAGCAGCAGCAAGGCCCACGGCCAGCCCACAACAGCGCAGCCCCAGCCCGCTGCCACTCTCTCTGTCCCTGACCGGTGGAGCCCATGCCTTCTTCTCCTTCCTCACGACAGAGATTGAAACAACCACGATTCAAACGGACTCCGGGAGACTCTCGTCGATTCGGCCGGTTCCCTTGCCCCCTGTGCATGCAATCAACCCTATAAACTCAGCCGCTTCCTCCCTCTCTCAATTTTTTTCGATTTCTTCGAACCCTAGCCACCACACCATAGTTTCTGGATCTGCACCGCAGCCATCGCCATTGACAAGCTCCAGAGGTCCACACCGCCGACAATTACGTCGCCCCCGACCCTCTTTTTTCCTCTGATATTCTTCCCCTCGCTCAGACGCACCCTCCTGACCCGTTTTCCCCCTCGCAGGTGCACCAGAGGGCAGTCGATTGCTCGCCGGAGCCCCGTAGTCCCCAGCCGCGTTTTTCCGTCTCTAGAGGAATCCAGACACCGCTACGAGGACACCGAGAATCTCGCCATCTTCCCCCGCATCTCGGTGACAAGCTCCCCGCCGTCGAAGACCACCAGAACACCGTCATCCTCCGCCGTCTGAGCCTCCGCCGTCGCCCACATACCTCGCCGGTGAGTCTCGTCCGGGACAACGTTAGCCGTCCGATCCTCCTCGAATCCAACGGCCCACGTTCTTTACCGCAGTGAAGGGGTACTGGCCACTGAGGTTCTGCCACATGTCCTGCCGCTTCAGCACGCCCTGAGTCAGCACCTGGTCAGCCGCGCATCCAATCACAGCGGGCCGCGTGGCAAGCCTGTCTGCTGACCGTGTAATAATATTTTAAAATAGTCAGAATATTTGCAGAACTTGTAAAATTCGTAGAAAATTGATTATAGATCAGAAAAATACAAATAAGATATCCATGGATTCAGAATAATGCGTACAATAAAATTCATAACTTGACCAATGCATATTTCCTGGTTTATTTAAATATCTTAAATGGTAAATAAAGCATAAAAAATATCCATAACTCCAAAGTTGGCAAATTTGGTGTCTGTGGATTCAGAAAATTGTAATCTACGTCACTGTAGCGTTAGTTGATTTTGTTACAGTACAAAATAATTATCTATGATTAAATCACTTAAATTGGTATTTTGGCTATAAATTTTAATCTACAAATCATTTTAAGGTGAAACCAGTGGCAAATGAAAGCTATGAACATTACCTATCCATTAGAATGGTTCCCATAATTTTATGAAACTATTATGTATTGAAAATATTTAGAAATTCATTAGTGCCTACTAAAAGCCTATTTTTTTTAATGGAAAATGTTTATGAAATGCTTTTGAACTTGTTTTTCTTTTATAAAATACATGAATACTGTTTTGTTGTGTTGTGCTACTGTATGATTGATTGCAATTATTGTTTTGCGCGATAGATTGCCCGGAGTGCGATAATTGTCATTGC
This sequence comes from Avena sativa, assembly GCA_916181665.1. Lineage (NCBI taxonomy): Eukaryota > Viridiplantae > Streptophyta > Magnoliopsida > Poales > Poaceae > Avena > Avena sativa. The sequence continues at coordinate 143,326,177 of OV702283.1, read as the reverse complement.
GACGAATGTGTGAACAATTACTACAACTGAGGCAAGTGTCACTATCATGAATCTCCTACTGTTTTATTATGCATTTAGTTTTCAGTAGCTAGCATTGAAGAAAATGTTTTATATTATATATGCTATTCTATGGTGTGAGTACCCAATATAATTGTCATAGACCCCAGTTGATTCCTTGATAGCCATCGTATTGTAGATGCTTAGCCATACTATTAGTTGCGTGGGTGGGTTTCATGATACATATGTGTATGAGAAGGATTCTGTTTTGCTTAAATGAAAACCACTAAATCAATGAATCACCTGGGTGGAATGGCATTACTATTTTGGGTCATCGAGTGTGTATTTTTGTGGGGATTGCCACCCAGGCTTCAAAGAGATAATAGGCGGTCTTGATTAGTAACTTCCATGTACAACCACATGTCATATGGGCTCTGACTTGACTGAGTAAGTTATGGGATCATGTCCTACCGTGACAAGCAGAAGTAGGTGTTGATAGGATGGTACGGTCCGGAGTTAGGCTCATGATTCTGTTTCCCAAAGGTCTCGTCCTGGTCTCCTCTCAAAAGGGGTTGATCGGGTCTTGTGGGTAAAGTGTACTAGCCTCTGCAGATGGTTTATAAACTAAGTACTTAGCCTTGTTCCCGGTAATGGACAATTATGAGTAACTTCTCTTGACGCAGTTGAAAAGTCTCATTCATTCCAATTTCTCTAATAAAACTTGATGGGTGAACTTAATGGGTTATAGGAGCACTTGAGTGACTCAATGTGTCCATAGATTTAGGAGCTCTCGAGTGACTCGAGTTGTTCTTAGCTATTTTGAAGAACTAAAACTTTATTTAAAATGTAGGAGAAAATGTTGATTTATGCAAATAGCCTAAACTCCACTAGCCAAAGTGTGCATGTATATGACCGGTTGCCAATTGTGTCCACATAACAGTGACATCTTGCCAATACAATTCAAATGTATTGACCATTCGTGGCTGCAACTTTTCATGTTGCAGGTAATTTCGACGACAAGTAAGGTTATCGTTTAGGTTGCGAATCTCCACTCAGCGAGTTACCTGTGGCGTGATGGAGCCTTTATCTATTGTTTATTTGTTGAACTATGTTATTTGAGCTAGCTGTGAGCTAAGCAACTCTGTAATATTTTTTTTCTTGGATCAATCGTTGTAATAATGTGATGCATTGATACTCTTTTATTCATCAAAATTGTGTGTGCTAGCTAATCGATCCAAGGGACTAGCACTGTAAACACAGGATCCAATTCTTAACGGGTTGGATCGCTTCAGAAATAAAGGGACGAGTAAGTTTTTAAATTTTCAGGTAAGTTTTAGCTAAGTTTGAGATTGAATAAAGGAACACTTGAAGCTCTTGTGAAATATAATAAATTTGGTCATGCTAAAAATCTTGTTCAATGAATGATAATGTTGGTCGAAAATTTAAGTTGTCATTCTTCTGTCAAAACTTGGTATTTCATTAAGTTTCAGACTAATAAAGAATTCCCAAAAAACATATAAATTTTGATGTATATTTTAACCTTAACGACCAACTATACGGCGGGAAATAAATTTCCAGCCATATAGTTGCAGCCGTATAGTTATTCATCGCATCACCAAATTTTTATGCCAGGATACAAAGAGTTTAATGACCAACTATATGGCGGAAGAAATATTCTGGCCGTATAGTTGTATACATATAGTTGGTACCACCTTAGATAATAAAAAATCTATAGTCAGTTTACAACTATACGGCGGGATCTATACGATCCGCGACCGTATAGTTGCTTGTTAAGCCTGGCGGCTAGGGTTTTCAACCTCCCCTTTTAAAGGCGGTTGCATCTAACCTTTTTCATTAAGTTTTTGCAGAGCTACAGCCTCCAGCCTCAAAAAACCATTGCCACCTCCATACACGCCCCTTCTAAAAACATCCATGCAGTGAAACCATGCAGCCTTTCCATGTCAACAAGATTTGGAGGAAGAAGGAAGAGAAGCCCATGAAGAGGATCGAGGAGGTGGAACCAAAATAAGCATCATCGTCATCTACCTCGGAGATCAAGCCTCTCCCAAATTGGGAGGACATGTTCCCACAAAGGATGGAGATGATGAGGCAAGCAGATCAGGGAAGGAGCAAGGATGAGTATCTCCCTAATCCTTACCGTCACAACATAGGGTCTTATTATAAACCTCCTCTTAGTCTGCTACCTCTTAAACCCAAGAAGGTGCGACAATATGAGATTCATGATAAGATCTATCAATTGGAAAAAGCTTCAAAGGCATGTGTTGAAACTATTGGAGAAGGAATTGACTCCTACTAGATGATGAGGAAAGACCTTGAGAAAAAGGACAATGACATCGATGGTAGAGTTGGTTTCTTGATTAAAACTGTTTTTGAGTTGACATATGAGAAGAAATTCCTTCTGAGGAAAATTTTGAAGGTTCAATACGACATGGACAAGCTCAACATCCGCCTCGCAAGCGTGGCTAAAGTTAGCAACCTAGGAGAGGAAGGCAATGCACTTCCTACCCAGGAGGAGGAATAGGTACCAACAAGGAGTTATTTGATCTCGCCTGGCTTGATTCCAAGCTTGGGGAGATCTCTAAAACCTTGTAATCAATCTTATAAGCTTATTATCTTTAGTTTCACATTAGTTCGAGTTTAGAAATAAAATATTGTGTCATTATAATTCCCTTCAGGAATAGTCATTCCCTCTTATGAAATTCTGAGTTTATTACAATATATGGAGCATTATTGAGTTTGAATTTGTATTATTGGATATAAGAATGTCTTGAGTATGATTTTACTTGCACTTGATGATATTAATAGGAGTCTTCCACACCATTGGTATTAACGGAACATATAAACATAATTTGATCAATATGTTGCAGGTCAATGGTTCAATTTACAAAAAGGAAAGATGATCTAATTACTTAGAATGAAAAAGAAAAACCTTGAACAAGGGGAAATTATAAGTTCTATCAAATAGAGTGAGAACAAGTTGAGGTAGAATACTCAAGTTATAAAGTTGCTTCATATATATTTGGAATTTGATAATTACGATCGTTAAACTTTGAAATTCATACATGAAGTGGAATATATGCCTAGCTCAAAAGTGTGAGCACGAATATATATAGAAAAAGAAGAAAAAGAAAGATGAAGAAAAATGTAACATCCCAAAAATATTAATCAAGGTTATCAAATTTTAATCACCCAAGTTTAGGGCTAACAAAAACTTTTATTAATTAAATCAATATGAATGCATGTGTGTATGTGATGAATGCATGAATGCTTTCCATGACTTGTTTGATTGCTATGAATAGCAAGGATTGGTTTAAAGATGAAAACAACATCATCTAAATCCTTTCTAAGCAGAATCAAATCAATAGAAATTCAAATATAAACAATAGGAGCTAATGGTCATTTTGACCAAAGTTAACCACTAGACCACTTTGAGTGTTTCTAGTCCAAGATTTCTAATAGAAACAAATCCAATTCTTTTCACCCCTTTCTAGACCAAGTAAAAATGAACCCAAGCCCACCTTTCAAACCCACAGAAACATTTTGCAAATCTATGCCAAGGACAATTCAAAATTGAATCTAGTTCATATGGTAAGATCACCATTTCTCAAAACCCAACCAAACCAGTTCACCTTGTCAAACCCAAACAACCAGAGACTACCAAGTATGTGACCAATGCACCCACCAAATTTCATCCAAAAATTCAAATATAAATCTCTTGCAGCTATTTCATCAAACACCCTCTGAGCACAAATCAAATAAAGCAACAAACACTATTTTGAGCAGTGTTCTTGCCAAACTTGTTCCCTCTACATCCCTCACCACACTCCCAATATGTCACCCACCTTGTTTATGCAACTCTAGCCCATTGTTTACATGAACATCTCATCAATGGCCACCATGGCCGAGCACATTTGACACCCCCACCGGCGACAGCACGATGCAAGCCACGCCGGCCTCGCCAACCATGTCTGGCATGCTGCCCGTGCCTCACTACCCCCTCTAGACCAGCCCTAGATCGAGGACAGAGAGAGGAGATGCCCGAAACACCGTGCCTGCGCCGTTGTCGAACATGCCGATGTGTACCGCAGTTCACGCTGTGTTCCCACTCGACCCGACCACCTCGAGCTCTCGCCGCCCGTCTACACGATCACCACCGTCCCAGGAGACCACCAGACATGCCCGTTCCCTCGACCGTGCCCCATAGCCGCCGCACGCCGCGAAGTTTGCCGTCGATACCATGCAGAGCACCGCCCCGTTCCGAACGCTGTAGACCACCATTTACTGAGCCACGATGACTTTGACGATCGACAGGGAACACAACACCGTCCCCTAGCCTCAACCACGCCACTAGCCGCCTGTAGCGTCATCACCGACGAGCTCGCACCCGCACCGTTCGGTCCCCTCTCCGTAGTATAAAAGGAGGCCACCCCCGCACCATTTATTCACACTCCAACACTCACCACTCCTCACTGATCCTCCCCCACTTCTTCCTGGAGCAAGGCGAGCTCTCCCTTGCCGGAATTTGGCTAGACCCTGCCACTGCTAGAGGAGAAGGGCGCCGTCAATTCAGGCCACCGCAGGAGAAGCCGCCAGTACCAGGAGAACCGCCGTCGTCGATAACCCCATACGCCCCCATCGCCTACCCTCACCAGAGCTCCGGTGAGCCTCCCCCGACCCTCACTGGTCGTGCTAGGGTTCGTCCCCGTCGTGTCCTGTTCAGATGAGGACGATGGTCGTGAGCTATTGATCTTGAATCTAATCCAATGGTCAAAACCTTCCCTTACCCCTTCGGCACCCCCTGTCTCACTGACGAGTGGGGACACCACTTAAACCTGCCCGAGCATGTGCTGTGTGCAGTGGGCCGTCCCAGTAGTTTTACTGAACCAAATTGCATGAACCCAGTTAGTTCAAATATAGATTTTTCCAATTAGTTCAAACTCTAGTTCTGGTAGTAGATTCAAAAATCAATTCAGAGAGTTGTACTGAACCAAATTGCATGAAACCAATTTTGTTAGAAAGGTATTGAAAATTTTAATCCAAACCCGTTGGACTCAAACCATTTGAAATTATAGATCATCTATAGGAAAAATAACAAGGCAGAGACTTTTTTGCATTCAAACATTTTTCAAAAATCAACCATAAATGTTTTTGAGTTGATTCCAACTCTCAAAAACCACATTTTATAAGACCTTTTTGAGTATATAAAAATATGTAGGTTTACTTGCAGTAATAATGGACATGTAATAAAAGAATGCCCCATAGGCATTTCTAGTCACTTTAATTAATTAAAATAATAAGGTTAAACCTTATTAAATTGTGACACCACTTTAAATCACATTCCCAAGTATTAAAATATGTGGTAATGACATGTGTCAACATGATCCCATATTGTAATTGGAGAATATTAAATCTTAAGTAGTTTTCAATGAGTAGAATTTACTTTTCAAAAATAAAATACATAAGATTAATGCTTTAATCCTTGTGATGATTGTGATGATGCTAGATCATCTAGTGTGAACCTTTGTGTGCCAAATAGAAGTAGTTAAGTATTGTTTGGTGATTGTGTACTTTGTATTTATTTATAGACGCTAGTACCGACCAAGGATACGAAGATGAAGGAGAGTACTACGAAGAGGAAGCAGAGGAGAACTTCAACCACTACACTGCTCAAGGCAGGCTATCTAATGCAAGCTACTAACTAAACTAGCTATCCTAGCAAGATAACACTTGCATGATAACCATGCCAACCAGATTCCTTAGGCATGCTTTGGCTATTCCCCTTTATTATACCAAATCCCAGTTTTACTTGCAAGCTTTATTATTTTATTTCTTTATCAAAGCTCTTTATTAATTTTACTTAGTGACTTGTGAATTTTGGGAAGATATTAGAGGTAGCATAAAGAGCATAAGACTTGGCCTAAGTTAGATAGAATTATATGTCATCCTAAGGCATGAGAGTAGACTTAGATAAGTAACACTTGATTATCACCCCTCATTAGTGATTACCCCCAACTGTAGTGGCTAGTGCTAAGCATAAAACTTGATCACTTTAGATGAGAATACTTGGTGAAAATAATTATGAAAACCTTAGAATGATGAGTCATTCTAATGAAATGTTTTGACATGTGTTATGAACACTATATGATTTGATGATGAAAATGTTGAGGCATGAGCCTTAGCCCCTTTATAAAACTAATGGTTGTGTTCGGAAGCGATACCATTCCAATTTTACCGCACAAACACAATATCCGAATTTGGGTAGGGATTGACTGGAAGTTTATATATTTTAGTATGGGTTCCCTTACGGCCGAGGTTTGAGATGAGGCTACCTCGTGATGATTGTCCACCTGTGCAGTTCCCAAGATGACAGATGGTCATGGTTGGGAGGCCAAACTCATAGGGGAGGTTCCTATACTAGGGTGTGTAATTGAAAGGTTAGGATTGATTATCCGCATACTGAGTATGGTGATTCAGGATTGTTCCTGACAGATGTATCGAATGTTGTGGTGAAAGTGTACCACCTCTGGAGAGTGTCAAACTATTCGAATAGACACATCCACGATTATGGACAGTTGGAGCGGCCATACTGTGTCCGTCGTCAGATGTTTTCAAAATGACTTGTGAAATGAATCATGAATTTGACTTGACCACAACAGGGTTGTGAAAGTAAAAGCTAAGTTCCCACTTAGGTGTTGAAAGACATTAAACTAGTTTCCTTTACTTCTAAACTCAGATAGAGATAAATCTGGATTTTTGCAAAACAACCTAGAGCTTAGGATTCCTACTTGAACCACTTTACTTGTTAGTGATAGTTTGCGAGTACTTAAAGAGTACTTATGGCTTTGTCCCTGGCTATTCCCGTGGCCAGACTATGAGGAGGACTACCAGGATGATGGACATCAGGAAGTCTACGACAACTAGGATCATCTCCCATCGTCAGCACTGCCTGTGACCCTGAAGATGGAGCTTCGCCCATGTTACCGTTATTATATTATTCCGCTGCATTGATTGTATTAAGACTGGATCATGAGGTCCTTTATTTGTAAGACCTTTATTATGGTTTGTAATGGATGATGAACTATGGCACCAATCTGTTATGTCTCGCAAAAATGGTAATCCTGGGATTGCGATGTATGGCATGACACGCATTTGGGATTAAAAATCCGGAGTGTTGCCAAGTTGGTATCAGAGCCATCCTGACCATAGGAGACCCTAGTTAGAATGGACGATTGAATCAAAAACTTAGTTTCAAAACAAAAGAAGTGAGTATTTATGAAAACCTATTCTCATTCTTATCACTTAGAGTCTTTCAAGAAAATTCATGTTCCTAAAAAATTCTTGCAAAATCTTACATAAAATTTGACACACTTGATCACTCTACTAACTTACTCATCCTATATTCTGATAGATGGACATGAAGTATAGCAAGTTCTCTCAGTTGGGAAATGGAGGAGAGCTCATCTTTGAGCGTGATTTGGACCAACTCTCGGAACTTCTGGAGAACCCGCACCCTGAGTTCTTCAGAGCCCAACTCAATGATCAGCAAGGAGGAGAATTGCAGTGGCTGATTGTTGCAAGTCTCAGAGGGAAGATTGAAGCCCCCACCTCAGAGGGAATCCAGTTCACTTTAGGAGAGAACAACTGGCTATATGGACTCTCCAGGGCTATGGAGGAAGCTCTTGCCCGTCTGTGTGGGCAAAGCATCAATCAGATCAAGGGTACCCGCTTTGAGTTCTACGCAAGGCGTGATGCTATGTGACAGCCATTGGAGGTGTCATACCACCCCGAGTTGAAGCATCAGGTGGATCATCTCAGCTTCATGTTGTATGATAGGCAGAAGGAGTTGGACAATACCCACTCCTACGCCAACCACAACTATGTCATCACAGTCAAGAAGGACCAGACCATCGCCATCCTTTCAAAGGAGCGCAAGACCTTTCGCCGTTTGTGTGACAAGAAGGATCGCATTATTGCTCGCCTTCGTCACAAAGTAACAGACTTGGAGGAGACCATCCATGAGCGGGACATGCAGCTGGAGGAGAGGGAGAATGCAGGGGAAGATATCCGTGGAGACCCCTACTCCTACCTCAGTGACAATGATGACTTCCTGGAGAACCAAGCCATGGACTTCCACACTGATGATGTTGACTCCGCCTTCATTGATGATGATGATGAAGCCACTTACTCTGACGAGTAGTAGCACTCACACCTACGCTAGCGCTCACTATATGTGAGTTGTATCAGGTCCCATTATATCGTAGTTTCACAGAATGGTTCTTAAAACCATCTGTTTCCTTGTTGTGGTCTGTGTTTGTATTGTGTGCTATGAATGAATGAATGAAAGCAAGTTGCTAGTTAGCAAAACCTGAGTCAAACTCCAAGTTTAAAAACTTTTCCAAAAACAAATCCCTGAACCATAGAAATTTCCCTCTTGTCTCATGATCTATCTCAATCTTCATATGCCTCGGGGAGGAAGCAGTTCATTGATGATGCTCGACGTGGCACTTCGTTGGTAACCCCAAGCGTAGAGTGTGAAGAGCAAGCAGCAAGTTTTCCCTCAGTTGAGACCGAGGTTATCGAACCAGAAGGAGGAAGAAAATGTCACACAGGTGTTGCAAGCAATGCGGAGATCTGCACAACACAAACTCAAGACTTTGTCCCAACGAATCAGTGAGGTTGTCAAGCTCACCGGTTTGCTGTAACAAAAGATTAAACATATGGTGTGGAAGGTAATGGTTTGCAGAAAGTAAACAAGTAACAGTGGAAGATGTATCAATGGTAAAGATTGGACCGGGGTCCATATTCACTAGAGGATCTCTCCTTAGATAAACAACATGGCATGAAGGGTAAACAAATTACAGCAAGGCAATTGATAGGAACTAAGCAAGGCATAACAATGAAATTACTAGTCAGAAAGATTCTATGAGATTCGATTGAGCAATACAACAAGATACATAGACCGCCATCCAAATGCATCTATGACTAGAAGTCCACCTTCAGGTTATCATCCGAAGCCCCTCGAGTATTAAGTTGCAAGCAACAGACAACTACTTCAAGCAAAGTGTGTAAGGTAAACAGTCCACATGTTCCATGAACAAGAGACCGTTGTTTTCTCCCTAGTGGAAACAACACATCTACAACCGAAGATATTTCTGTCACTTCCCTTGGAAACTAGAGGCATGAACCCACTATCGAGCATAAATATCCCCTCTTGGAGTCACTAGCAACTACTTGGCCAAGATAGCTACTAACAACGGAGAGCATGCAAGATCACAAACAACACAAACATGATAGAATCATAAATACAAAACCATTAATCAAACCAACATAATAATCTCAATATCCATCGGATCCTCGCAAACACAACATGCATGATTACAAATAGATTAGATCTTGATCATGAACGGAGCTCACAAGATCTATACATGAAAGCACAAAGGAGGAGATACAACCATCTAGCTACTACATGGACCCATAGTCCAAGGTGGGACTACTCACGCATCATACCGGAGAGAAGGCCTCCGGGATGATCTCCCCTCCGGCAGGGTGTCGGGAAAAACTTTAGATCCCCCCCCCCGATCTAGGGACGATGGTGGAGGCGGCTACAGACGGTTTCGTGGATATTTGATCGGGTTCTTAGGGTTTCTGCATCGGGGGCTTCTTATAGGCGAAGGGGGAGGCCGAGGCGGTGACCAGGGGGGTCAAACCCTACCCAGGCATGGGCCCACCCCTGGTCGTCCCTGGGGGGTTTGGCTGCCTTGGCACGCTTCCTCGTCTCCCCTCTAGACTTCTTGTTCCCCACGGAAAGTTATTGACTTTGGCGTTTGTCCCGTCCAATTCCGAGAATATTTCTTTACTAACTTTTCTGAAACCAAAAACAGCAGAAAACAGGCATCTGGCACTGTTGCAACTTGTTAGTAGGTTATTACCAGAAAACATGTAAAAAGCACCTCAAAGTGTAGACTAAGCAAAGCAAAGTAGATACTAAACAAGCATGGAGTATCAAAAATTATAGATACGTTTCCAACGTATCAACATCCCCAAGCTTAACTCCTGCTCGTCCTCGAGTAGGTAAGTGATAAAAGAATAATTTTTGAGGTCACATGCACCCTCACAATAAAGACCCAACCATTTGCAAGCATTGAACGCTGGGATCAAAGAACTCTAAACATGTGCATGAAATATGGAGTTCTAACAATAGTACATAGTAACTATGCATGCAACATGAAAGGCTACAAACAAAGATCATGAATAACATGCATTGAAAAACGTTTGTTTGTTTCAATACAGAAAACATGGCATAGTGGCAATCAGCTTGTCCCTCATAGAGTAGCAATATAGATGCATAGGACACCTTCAAAGTTCACAAGGATGACTAGAAACAAATAGCACAAGAACAAGTAATATCACAATATGCATCAATTAATAAGCTTTGTAACACTACACACAGAATGACAACTATGCTCTCTTAATGGTGCCTAAAGGTAGAAGGTGGAGACTCAACAATGGTGGAATAAAGGCCTTTTTTGTAAAGGAAGCAGGGATTACAAGTTTCAAAAAGAGCTTCCAAAAATTATGGTACTTGTTAGCTTTCAGCCCTCATTGCCCCTATCATAAGCATCTTGAAGTGGTTAAGGTTAAAGTGGCAAAGATGGAGTATATGCTTGATGAAGTATAAGTTGGAAATCTCAAGTCCCTTGAATACGAGGGCCACACCTCATGCATACTCAACTTGGGGTCCAGGTAAGTTCTTGTCATTGTAAGTATTTGCATATCATTGAGAACCGCCAACGGGGTACCCCTTGCACATGGTACATGAGCTTTCCCATAACCAAAATGACAAGGCAAGCAGACAATGAGCATCTCAACAATCTTTTTACTTACCATATGCATAGCTTTTTATTGAGGATGCTTCATAGATAGCTCGCTATGGTGATGCTGCAAGTTTCCACCATGATTAGGCATGGCTTAGGCAAGCGGCCCAGGCGTTTCTCTAACACAGGATACCAACTCCATGGGCTTACAAGTTCCCTCTTTATTTCACACCGGTGACATCCATAGACAAAAGAACATGATATCAACTGAGTACAAAGTACAAGTGCAATGTTGAAAACGTTCCCCGTGACAGCACAGTTCTGCTAATTCCAACTTATAAGTGCAAGCATATACAACAAAGTTGTCACAATGGTTCAAGTTTATTAGGGGCAAAGAATATAAAGTGTGCCATCAAGTTCGTGAGGGCTCTAATCACTAAGTTTTCACATAACAAAATAGTTTTTAATTGGAAGATAGTTGAAAACAAGAATATACTTGGAATGGTGTAACACACCATGCATAGGAATTTATAGTGGACACTTTGAAATAACTTGGTTTCTTGGGAGTTGGAAGCATGAGTATAACTTACTCATACAAGTGGAGGCTAGCAAAAGACTGTGGGCAACCAACTAAGAGAGCATAATGGCCATAATCATGCAGTGCAACAAAGCATACTAATCAAAGCAAAGTGTGGTACCACAAGTCAAGGACTAAATGATCATAGAGGCTAATGGTGACTTGTCATAGTCATAACATGGTGTGAGCATGTGCCAAGTCAACCCAAGCAAAGCATCAAAGGATAATACCACAATACTAAGCTTTTTGCATGCTAAAACAACGCATAATTTCTTCAAGGCACACTAAGCAATCCCAATTGTTTTGAACAAGACATGCTACAGCAATAATCAGTAAGCATAAGGTCAAAACAACACCTAGCATGTCATGCTAAATTCCAAGTCACAGTCAATGCAAGCTCCTCTTGCACTTCAAGCAAGAACTTACTACTCCTTTCCAACACCAAGCAAACTTATTTGCAAAACAACACAGCGAGAACGGGGGTCCAAACTTCTTTATTCAAGCAAACTAAACAACCTAGGCAAAGCAAACGAAAACTAAGACGCTCCAAGAACAACATAACTGAGCATGAAACAATAAAAATGAAGTGTCTAGACAGACCTGAGCTTTTTATTGATGAAGAAGAGGATGCCTTGGGCATCCCCAAGCTTTGACGCTTGTACCTCTTGGATATTTCTTGGAGTGACACCATGGTGGCATCCCCAAGCTTGAGCTTTTGTCCATTATTCATCTCATTGCATCATTCTCTCTTTACACCTGAAATTTTTCTTTCATACAAAACTTCACACAATCTTCATTAGCAACATTAGTTTATTCAAAAGATATTAGACCTCTGGCAAAGCTTTGTAACAGCAAGGCTTTTCACTAAAAACACAAGCTACTGTAGTAACTCCTTCAAAAAGCTCAATTCACCTAAAGAGAACTCAAAAGGGAATCAATAAGAAGCAAATGCAAATAATGGCAGAAATCTGTCAAAACAGACCAGTAGGTAGAAACTGATTTGTTCGTACATCTTCTGTTGCTCAAATCAAAAAGTGTTGAACTAAATAAAGTTATCTAACATACTGGGGGATTTATTTGTAAATTTTGAGCTCAATCCGAGTTACAGAGACTCCTCAAGAATTTTTTTTGTGGAGGACAGAAATCTGTTTTGGGACAGCAACTCCCCAAATCGTACTTCCCTCTCGTTAGAGGTCATTCTTAGCACAAAAAGCAAACAAAAGGATAAGGAGAGGTCATTACTGAAGTAATAACTTCCAAGACTCAAGTAAAATCTTGGGTTATCTCCCAACAAGTACTTTTCTTTAACGCCTTTAAGTTAGATATAGGAAGCAAGAAGAATCAAGTATTTTCAAATGAAGATTTGCCCCTCTTGTTCTTACCTTTCTTCTTCTCTTTAGGGAATATATGATTGCTTACCGGAGGAGCAAAGTGCATAATGCCTTTTCCCACATCTATTACCAATCCAAAGTGTTTCATTAAGGATCTCCCAAGTGTAATCTGTCCCTTGCCTACACATTCAATAACAAGATAATCAGTAGACACCATTTTCCCTGAGATTTTTGTAAACACACCTTCAGCTATTCCAATGGGCAATATAGTGACATTATTGGTAAGGAATCATAAATATCTTTAGGCATGAGGCAAAATTCAGGCATGATATCACAGCGAGCATCGAAAAGTGTAGTGTTTATTGAGACTTTGATTGTGGGAAACCACTTTGAAGGCTCAGAATTTATGGGAACATAATCATGGTAATCCCTAAGCATGTGATAGCAACTATTCATAGCAGCAATACTAGTCTAAAGAGTGTTCAACCTAGCAAAAATATTTGTGAAAGAGGAATCAGACTTGCCAGGTGTACCATAAATCATGATTAGTTTATTTATGGCATCAAAATCTTCATCCTCAGTACATAGCAAGAAATCTTTCTCAGCCACAGCATCCGAAGCATATCTATAACGAAGAGCAATTCCACGGTAGAAACTATCAAAACCAAGCTAAGGCTCGCCTTAGGCTCAGTTTCCCTCTGTAAAGCAGAGATTCTAGACCAAGCTTCTTTAAAACTTTCTTCACTTTTTTGCTTAAAAGTGGAGATTTCTACCATAGGGGAAACAAATGTTGGTCCAAAACCAAACATGGTAGCAACTAGAGAAGGAACTAATTTTTTGTGTTTTTGAATAAAGCAAGCAAACCAAACTAGACTAATTTTTTGGGTTTTTTGAAAAGAAGCAAACAAAACCAAGCAAAAGAAACAAAGCAAACTAAAAACAAAGTAAAGAGAAAGGAAGTGAAGGACTCCACTTGTGAAGACGTCCTTAGCCTCCCCGGCAATGGCGCCAGAAAGTCTTGATGATGCTCGACGTGGCACTTCGTTGGTAACCCCAAGCGTAGGGTGTGAAGAGCAAGCAGCAAGTTTTCCCTCAGTTGAGACCGAGGTTATTGAACCAGAAGGAGAAGGAAACATCACACGGATGTTGCAAGCAACGCGGAGACCTACACAACACAAACTCAAGACTTTGTCCCAACGAATTAGTGAGGTTGTCAAGCTCACCGGTTTGCTGTAACAAAGGATTAAACGTATGGTGTGGAAGGTAATGGTTTGCAGCAAGTAAACAAGTAACAGTGGAAGATGTATCAATGGTAAAGATTGGACCGGGGTCCATAGTTCACTAGAGGTGCTCTCCTTAGATAAACAACATGGCATGAAGGGTAAACAAGTTACAGCAGGGCAATTGGTAGGAACTGAGCAAGGCATAACAATGCAATTACTAGTCAGAAAGATCCTATGAGATTCGATTGGGAAATGCAACAAGATACATAGACCGCCATCCAACTACATCTATGACTAGAAGTACACCTTCAGGTTATGATCCGAACCCCCTCCAGTATTAAGTTGCAAGCAACAGACAACTGCTTTAAGCAAAGTGTGTAAGGTAAACAGTCCACATGTTCCATGAACAAGAGACTGTTGTTTTCTCCCTAGTGGCAACAACACATCTACAACCAAAGAGATTTCTGTCACTTCCCTTGGAAACTAGAGGCATGAACCCACTATCGAGCATAAATACCTCCTCTTGGAGTCACTAGCAACTACTTGGCCAAGATAGCTACTAACAACGGAGAGCATGCAAGATCACAAAAACACAGACATGATAGAATCATAAAGAAAAAACCATTAATCGAACCAACATAATAATCTCAATATCCATCAGATCCCCGCAAACACAACATGCATGATTACAAATATATTAGATCTTGATCATGAACGGAGCTCACAAGATCTATACATGAAAGCACAAAGGAGGAGATACAACCATCTAGCTACTACATGGACTCATAGTCCATGGTGGTACTACTCACGCATCATACCGGAGAGAAGGCCTCCGGGATGATCTCCCCTACGGTAGGGTGCTGGGAAGAACTTCAGATCCCCCGATCTAGGGACGATGGTGGCGGCGGCTACATACGGCTTCGTGGAGATTTGATCGGGTTCTGAGGGTTTCTGTATCGGGGGCTTCTTATAGGCGAAGGGGGAGGCCGAGGCAGCGACCAAGGGGGTCAAACCCTACCCAGGCATGGGCCCACCCCTGGCCGCGCCTGGGGGGGGTTTGGCCACCCTGGCACTCTTCCTCGTCTCCCCTCTAGACTTCTTGTTCCCCACGGAAAGTAATTGACTTTGGCGTTTGTCCCGTCCAATTCCGAGAATATTTCTTTACTAACTTTTTCTGAAACCAAAAACAGCAGAAAACAGGCATCTGGCACTGTTGCAACTTGTTAGTAGGTTAGTACCAGAAAACATGTAAAAAACACCTCAAAGTGTAGACAAAGCAAAGAAAAGTAGATACTAAACAAGCATGGAGCATTAAAAATTATAGATACGTTTCCAACGTATCATTCATCCCTGGACCCAATGCTGTAAATCTTGCAAATGTTAGTTTCATACCGTGAAGCTGAAAGAGCCGAATGTCAAGATAATTTAGCCACCCTTCAACACATAGCTCAGATGGCCAACAACAATCAAGGCCATGGAAACCAGGACAACCATGGATCCAAGCTCAAGAACTTTCAAAACACCAATCCACCCATCTTTAGTAAGTCTGAAGAACCATTAGATGCTGATGACTGGCTGCAGACCATGGAGAAAAACTTAGAAGTCGCAGGAGTGGAGGCCAATGAGAAAGTACTGTTTGCCACCCACTATCTGGCAGGAGATGCAAGAGCTTGGTGGAATAGTGTTCGTGCCATGAATGGAGGACAGATGATGACTTGGGATGAATTCAAACTCAAGTTCAGCTGAACCCATGTGCCACTGGGTTTAATCAAGAGGATGAGAGATGAATTCAGAGAATTGAAGCAAGGGAGGAGGATAGTAGTTGAGTACCGTGACAAATTTCTATCATTAGCTAGGTATGCACCAGATGAGATTGATACTGAAGCCAAGAAGAAGGAGAGATTCTTGAATGGTTTGCATGATGAGATGTAGACGGTATTAAGTCAACATTCCTTTCGCTAACATTGAAGCCTTAGTGGATTCTGCAATCTATATGGAAGGCAAGATCAACCAAGCCAATGAGAATCGCAAGCGTCGAATGATGCATGAACCAGGAACCCACCATGCCCTAAAGTATCGCCCCAACCCGTCTGCAGGATATGCCCCAAGAAACAATAGACCCCTGATGACCCGTCCGAACTATCCCAATCGTGGAGGAGGAAACAGGAGGCCCGGAGGAAACCACAACAACCACGGCAACACCAACAACTTCAATCGTGCACCGCCCAAAGTCAACAACCCCACCAACACCAATACTGCCCCAAGGAATGGAAGCAATGGCATTCCTGTTGCAGGAAAGGACAAGTCTCAGGTGACTTGTTATGAATGCGGAACCAAGGGTCACTACTCCAATGAGTGCCCCAAGAAGCTTGTAGCAGCCCCCAATGTGAATGCCCTAGCTTAACAGCAGCGCCATGTTCAGCCTGGAAGAAGATTTGCCCCAGGGAATTCGCTCAACCGCAAAGGCCGTCTGTTTCACATGAATGCTGATGAAGCCCAAGAAGCGCCAGATGTCGTGTTGGGTATGTTTTCTGTTAACTCACTACTTGTAAGAGTGTTGTTTGATTCTGGAGCATCGCACTCGTTTGTTACAGAAGAATCTGCATGCACTAGTAAGATTCAACCAACCAAATTGAAGCATGTTATGACAGTTCAAATACTTGGTTAAACCACCAAAGCTAGACAAATTTGCAAGGCCGGACCTATCAAAATCCATGGCATAGATTTTTATGCTAACCTAATAGTACTTGGAACCAAAGGTTTGGAAGTAGTACTAGGAATGGATTGGATGTCGAAACATAAAGGATTAATCGACTGTGCCAAGAAATCCATAACCATGACCAGTACCAATGGAGTATCAGTAGAGCATGTATCTGAAACCTTGCCCCGTCAATTCAAGTGCAACAAGAGTCTAGCCCAACCAACCATTGACCAAGTCCGAGTAGTCTGTGAATACCCTGACGTATTCCCAGATGTTTGCCCGGTATGCCCCCAAATCCGGATATCGAGTTTATCATTGAACTAATCCCTGGAACCGGGGCCATTGCTCAGAGACCTTATAGTATGAACCCATCTGAATTAGTGGAGTTGAAGAAGCAACTTGATGCTATGCTGGAGATAGGCCTAATTCAACCAAGTGCATCGCCATGGAGATCACCTGTCTTGTTCATGGATAAGAAAGATGGAGGTAACCGTTTGTGTATAGATTATCGGAAGCTGAATGATGTCACCATTAATAATAAGTACCCACTACCGAAGATAGAAGATCTGTTTCACCAGTTGACCGATGCCAAAATGTTTTCTAAGATTGATCTTAGAACTGGTATCATCAACTCAAGATTCGCGCAGAGGATATTCCAAAGACTGTCTTTACCACCAGATATGGACTGTATGAGTACATGGTCATGTCTTTTGGATTAACCAATGCCCCCGCTTAGTTCATGAACCTCCTGAATAAGATTTTTATGAACTTCCTGGATAAGTTTGCCGTTGTTTTCATCGATGACATTCTGATCTATTCCAAATCAGAAGAAGAACATGAGCTACACCTAAGGACCATCCTGGAAACCTTTAGGAAGCATCGGTTGTATACCAAGTTTAGCAAATGTGAGTTCTGGTTAAAGGAAGTAGGATTCCTCGGACATGTCGTGTCGGCAGGAGGAATTGCTGTCGATCCTGCCAAGGTTAAGGATGTTGAAGAATGGCAAGCCCCAACAACTCAAACCCAAGTTCGTGTATTTCTCGGAGTAGCGAGATATTACCGCAAGTTCGTAGAAGGATTCTCGAGTATCACAAGACCCATGAACCAATTGTTGAAGAAAGATAAGAAGTTTGAATGGACGAACAAATGTGAAGCAAGTTTTCAAGAGCTCAAGAAGAGATTGATCTCAGCCCCAATCTTGATCATGCCGGATATTACGAAGCCTTTTGGTGAGTTTTGTGACGCATCCAAGATTGGTCTCGGATGTGTGTTGATGCAAGAAGGCAAAGTCATATCCTATCTGTCCCGACAACTGAAGAAACATGAGCAGAATTACCCTACCCATGACCTCGAACTAGCATCCGTAGTTTTAGCCTTGAAGACATGGCGGCATTACCTCATGGGTAACCATTGTGAAATTTATTCAGATCACAAGAGTCTGAAGTATATTTTCACCCAGAAGGAGCTAAATATGAGGCAAAGGAGATGGATAGAGCTAATCAAGGACTATGATCTTGGCATTCACTATCACCTCGGCAAAGCCAATGTGGTAGCAGATTGTCGTGTCGCTTGAACACCATGACTCTTAAGGAGCAACTAAGTTTGCACAAGGAGTTGGAAGATTTCAAAATGGATCTAGTAAGTGAAGGATTTTTGGCTAGCATAGAACTTCAAACCACTTTGATCAGTCAGATAAAGGAGGCGCAGAAAGGAAATGCTAGTATCGACGGAATCAAACGTCGTATCGGTACAGGGAAAGTACCCGGATTCACCGAAGATGAAAAAGGAGTTTTGTGGTACAAAGGACGTATCTGTGTGCCAGCAAATTCGGAGTTGAAACAAGCTATTTTGAAAGAAGCCCATGATACTCTTTATTCTAACCACCCCGGAGGAACCAAGATGTATCGGGATTTGAAGGAGCAATTTTGGTGGCATAAGATGAAGAGAGAAATCGGAAGCTACATAGCCAAGTGTGATATCTGTCAGAGAGTCAAGCCGGGACATTAGAGACCCGCGGGACTTTTGCAACCATTGCAGATTCCAGAATGGAAAAGGGATTCAGTTGGAATTGATTTTATCACCGGTTTGCGTACATCTAGTAGGGGAAATGACTCTATTTGGGTCATAGTGGATAGACTGTCTAAGGTAGCCCATTTCTTACCAGTCAAGACCACTTACCAGAGTTCGAAGCTAGCAGAGTTGTACATTGCTAGGATAGTCAGTTTGCATGGAGTTCCCAAGAACATTGTGTCGAATCGAGGAACCCAGTTTACCTCGAGATTTTGGAAGAAAGTCCAAGAAGGATTAGGAACCAGACTGGATTTCAGCACAGCTTATCACCCTCAAACTGATGGACAAACGGAGCGAGTAAAGCAGATACTCGAAGATATGTTGAGAGCTTGTGTGTTGGAATATGGATCTAAATGGGAAGACTGTCTGCCTTTCGCAGAATTTTCATATAACATCAGTTACCAAGCTAGTTTGCAAATGGCCCCATTTGAATTCATGTATGGAAGGAAGTGTTGTACCCCTTTGAATTGGTCGGAAGTAGGAGAGAGTCAGATTTTCGGACCCGACATCCTCAAAGAAGCTGAAGAGAAAGTTTACAAGATTCGTAAGCACCTTAAGACCGCCCAATCCAGACAGAAGAGTTATGCCGACAAGAGACGTCGAGACCTAGCCTTCAACATCGGAGATTTAGTGTATCTCAAAGTATCACCCTTGAAAGGAATGCAACATTTTCAACTCAAAGGAAAGTTAGCCCCTAGATATATTGGACCCTTCAAGATTCTGAATCATCAAGGAGAAGTATCTTATCAACTAGAACTGCCGGAGGAGATGTCAGCCGTGCATAATGTGTTCCATATCTTGTTACTTCGCAAATGCCTAGAAGTCCCGGAGAAGACCGAAGTTTTCAAGAATATTGATCACAGAACCATGAGAGCAATGATGACCTAACATATCCTGAAGTACCCATCCGTATTTTGGAGGAAGCCTTCAGAACCACCAGAACCTGGAGTATCAAGTTTCTCAAGATCCACTGGAGCAACCATACTGAAGAAGAAGCTACCTGGGAGCGAGAATACTACATTAGGACTGAGTTTCCAGATCTCTTTAAATCCTAGTTTTCTTTTTCTCAAATCTCGGGATGAGATTTTGTTTAAGGGGGAAGGTTTGTAACATCCCAAAAATAATAATCAAGGTTATCAAATTCTAATCACCCAAGTTTAGGGCTAACAAAAACTTTTGTTAATTAAATCAATATGAATGCATGTGTGTATGTGATGAATGCATGAATGCTTGCCATGACTTGTTTGATTGCTATGAATAGCAAGGATTGGTTTAAAGATGAAAACAACATCATCTAAATCCTTTCTAAGAAGAATCAAATCAATAGAAATTCAAATATAAACAATAGGAGCTAATGGTCATTTTGACCAAAGTTAACCACTAGACCACTTTGAGTGTTTCTAGTCCAAGATTTCTAATAGAAACAAATCCAATTCTTTTCACCCCTTGCTAGACCAAGTAAAAGTGAACCCAAGCCCACCTTTCAAACTCATGGAAACATTTTGCAAATCTATGCCAAGGACAATTCAAAATTGAATCTAGTTCATATGGTAAGATCACCATTTCTCAAAACCCAACCAAACCAGTTCACCTTGACAAACCCAAACAACCAGAGACTACTAAGTATGTGACCAATGCACCCACCAAATTTCATCCAAAAATTCAAATATAAATGTAAGGTTCCCAACCTTTAATAAGGTAGAGATCCCTGTGTTTACAATGCTAGTCCCTGGATCAATGGCTAGCATCCACAGTTAAGATGTAATATCAAGAAACAAAGGTCATAATACAACTTTATAACCAGGAATAAAATATTTCATTACATCTTACATAGCTCATTTGGCTATTACATTGCAGCAGAATATCTATAAGCATGGGGTCCTTCATCTTCAAAGTGCCACAGGCAGTCATGTTGGTTGTAGACTTGTAATCCTAATCAATAAACTTCACTAACATCAAACAAACCTGCAACATAACAAGTTGCCGCCACAAGGATCAATACATTTGAATTGTATTGGCAAGTTTCACTACTATGTAGAATATAAGTGGATCCTATCAATACATGCATATTTGGCTAAGTGGGGTTTAGGCTCATTTGCAGAAAGCAATATAGTTTTATCCTATCTTTTCAAAATAGTTTTGATCTTTTGTCAAATCTTTCTGAACTCCTTGGAATCCACCAAGTGTTTCTAAATCCCTTGTTCTCACCCTCAAGTTTTAACTTTGATAAATTGGAATGTCGAGATCTTCCATAGCTTCAGGCCTTAGTTGCTCAGTATTGTCCATAACCGGGGACACGGCTAAGTACTTACAATTTTGATCTTCTGCAGAAGTTGTACACTTTACCCACATGACACAATCTCATCTTGATGCCACCAGTGGCCGCTGGATAAGTACTCACCAAGATGGAGTACTGGCAGATTGAGAATGTAACAAAGTCTTTCCATAGGAGTCCTCCCTATACACAATGCTAGCTTGTCATCCAGGCACCAATGTAGGGTTTCAAGTTCCCTAGCACAAATCTAGTTAACCTGAAGATGCCAATGCATGGAACTTCCACTATGTAGTTGACTAAGCCAGAGCCCATTTAGCATGTGGCTGTACATGGAAGCCACTGTACGAGAAACATGTTCAATATCTAAGTCCCTGGGTGGTTTTCTTCTAGTGCACAACAAAAAAGATTGCCATATAAACATGGTTCCTTTTGTTGCCACCTTTTCCAAAAGCTTGAGTATCCTTGTCCACCCAGGTGATTCATTGAGTACTTGTTTTATTATATAAAACATAAGTCTTTTCAATACTTCATATAATCATAACATGTATCCCATCCGAATATATAGCTGGGCTAAGCATACTACAACTACATTGTTTTCACTAAGGAATATATAGGGGTATCCTATTAAGATTTAGCATAGCATAAAGTATAGAAATCCTTCTCATGCATGTTTCAAAAATCCACTAAGTATAATGAAAATAGTAGGATTTGCATGATAGTTTCACTTGCCTTTTTGGTAGAGGATGTTGGTTCACTTCTTGGTCTTGCTAATATCACACTCTTCTAACTTCACTACAAGTCAACCAAGCAAACACAAAATCAACTAGCATTCCAACCAATATTCAAACAATTTAACACATATAAAATAATAGAAACAAAGTCATGCATGCAAGCATGCAAAAGATAGTTTTATTTGCAAAGGTGGTTCCTACTAGGCTCTACACATTGTAAGGCTCAAAGTGGTCTTTTTCTAAAGTGGCAAAGTCATTTGCAAAAGGGTTTTATCTTTAGACCATTTTTAAATCAAACCATCATTTCATGCGATTGAAATTGTTTTTAGCAAAGCAACAATTTTATATTGTTCACCAAATAAGTTGTTAGTTCACAAAACTTGGTGTTTAAGGTCAGTAACTTTGAATCAAAACATTTTCCAAAGGTTTTTATTCAAAAAATCATTTCCATAACAAAATCAATATTTTTTTGACTAGAAATGAGCTAATTCAATTATTCCATCCTAATTTTTACCAAATACATTTTTAAATCCATAAGTTGGTTCCTAGGGTCAGTAAGTTCACCACAAACCAATTTGCAAAGATTTCAACCCTAAAATCATTTTGGAACAATTTTTATACTTAAACAAGCATACAAATGTTTCTGCAAAAACAATCAATCTAACAGAAACTTTTTACTAAACAAATTTCATGGTTGTCTAGGGATTGTTCCACTGATTCTATTGATATAAAGTTTGTAAATTTTGGACGTGTGGATCAAAAGTTACAAGGTTTTCAAATTTGCATAAAAGTCTGATTTCAAATTCTGTTTTAAACCAAAGGTTGGCCACGCGGCGACTTCCTATTCGTCGGTACTGTTTCGGGTGGATCGACTGATGCGGTGTGTTGGATTAAAATGGATCGCCGGCTCAGATTGCGTACCCCTTCAGCGTTTAAGTGATCTATCGCGTGCGTACGATTAAAATCCAACGACTCACAGCTACTGGACATAAACCGGCGGCGCTAGCGGCGGCGGACGGCGGTGCGTGCTCGGCCAGTGAGCTTGCCGGCGAATTAGGTCGCGCGGGAGAGGGGGAGGATGCTCACCGTGCTCGTTGAAGTGCAGCGAAGCTCAAGGCGTGATCAGTTCGTCGAGGGGCACACAGGAACAGGGTGGATTGCTTGCCGGAGCTTGCAGCGGCGTCGGGTGCTTCTGGTTGTCATCGGAGGCGAGGTTTGAGGGCGCGCTAAGGCAAACATACCATGCGGTTAGCTGCGTACGGTACTGGGGATCATAGGAGCATCATTGGTAGGTGCTGGGGCAGTCTGTACTCACCGGGGGAACTCGCCGGAGTCGAGGCAGGAGGCGGCGATGCTCTGATGTTGAGGTTGCCAAGGCTACGGTGCTCGCGCGGATGTGGGATTGGTGCTAGGAGATGCGCAAGAAGAGGGGTAGCAGGCCTGGGAGGCGAGGGGCGGTTGGACGGCGCCGGAATCGGCTGGTGAAGCTCGTCGGAGAAGTGGTGCTCGATCTCGAAATTGGGGCAGCCTGGAGGCAGAGGGGAGGCGGTGTCTGGGGAAAACGGAAGAGGGGAGGCAGGCGCTTTTATCTTGCGTGATGGCTGGGCGAATGAACGCGGCAGTTAACAGGGATTGAAGGAGCTATCAACGGGCAGAAACGGCAGCGAGGTGGGGAGTGGCCACCGCGGGTGAAGACGACGATCGGCGACGTGGGGCCGCGATGTCTGTGAGAGAGAGGAAGAGAGTGTGGGGTCTGCTAGTCAGTGATTTAGCGGGTTTGTTTCTGAGTGAAAACGGTTCGCGAGTGGGGTAAACAGATGGGCTGTATTGTTGGGCTGTTGGGCCAGTTTAGTGGGTCAAGTCTGATTCCATTTTTTTTATTCTGTAATCTTTTTCTTTTTCTAATTGATTTTCTGTTTTGAAATTCAATCAAACAATTCAAACAACAAACAAATTCAAACTTCCACCACACTTTGTATTTGAGTTTGGTTCTGTTTAACAACACAAATCCAAGTCCCAAAATAATATAATATTTTTATTTTAGGGTCCATTTATAATTAATTGAATAGACCTTAATCATTTAATTCAAATAGGATTTGTTTTATTAAAATCTTTATTTTTGAAATCTAAATATAAAACCAAAAACACTTCAGTAGGTTTTATTTGAGAATATAAAATACTTGGAAAACCTGTTTTAAATAATTTAACAAGTTTTGATGTTTAATTAAAATGGTAACCCCTTTATTTTAATAAAATTGGTTTATTAATAAACTCTCATTATTTTATTTAAATAAACCTTAACTCTTTTAATCAACAAAAAATTTTATTTCAAAAGCTTGGCCAAGGTTTAATTTGGCTCTATAAAATAATCCTTATTTATAAATCTACCTTTTCTTTTGAAATCCAAATCTTTTATTAAAAGATCCAAAAATAGTAATTCCAAATATTTTTAACTTTCTTGTTTATT
Organism: Avena sativa; assembly: GCA_916181665.1. NCBI lineage: Eukaryota > Viridiplantae > Streptophyta > Magnoliopsida > Poales > Poaceae > Avena > Avena sativa. The sequence continues at coordinate 143,301,970 of OV702283.1, read as the reverse complement.
TAACTTTTTAAATCTCTTTAGGATTTTATTTGATCCAAATAGGTTTTGAAAGTTTCCATTTGGATTCAAAAAGTTTCTTCTCACCCTAAAAATCAACAAAGTTTTATTTTATTCAATAATTTTCTTTTCACATAACAAGATTTGGAAAATCTTGGGATGTGACAATAAATCTCTTGCGGCCATTTCATCAAACACCTTCTAAGCACAAATCAAATAAAACAACAAACACAATTTTGAGCAGTGTTCTTGCCAAACTTGTTCCCTCTACAGCCCTCACCACACTCCCAATATGTCACCCACCTTGTCTATGCAACTCTAGCCCACTGTTTACATGACCATCTCATCAATGGCCACCATGGTCGAGCACATTTGCCACCCCCACCGGTGACAGCACGATGCAAGCCACGGCGGCCTCGCCAACCATGTATGGCATGCTTCGGGTGCCTCACTGCCCCCTCTAGACCAGCCCTAGCTCGAGGACAGAGAGGAGATGCCAGAAACGTCGTGCCCGCGCCGCTGTCGACCATGCCGATGTGCACCACAGTTCACGTTGCGTTCCCACTCGACCCGACCACCTCGAGCTCTCGCCGCCCGTCTACACAATCACCACCATTCCAGGAGACCACCAGACATGCATGTTCCCTCGACCGTGCCCCGTAGCCACTGCACGCTGCAAAGTTCGTCGTCGGTACCGCGCAGAGCACCGCCCCATTCCGACCGCTGTAGACCACCATTTACTGAGCCACGATGACCGTGACGATCGCCAGAGAACACAGCACCATCCCCTAGCCTCAGCCATGCTACTAGCCGCCTGTAGCGTCGTCACCGACGAGCTCGCACCCGCACCGTTCGGTCCCCTCGCCGTAGTATAAAAGGAGGCCACCCCTGCACCATTTCTTCACACTCCAACACTCACCACTCCTCACTAATCCTCCCCCACTTCTTCCCGGAGCAAGGCGAGCTCTCCATTGCCGGAATTTGGCCGGAGCCCGCCCCTGCTGGAGGAGAAGGGCGTCGTCGATTCAGGCCACCGCATGAGAAGCCGCTAGTACCAGGAGAACCACCGTCACCGACAACCCCATTCGCCCCCATCGCCGACCCTCGGCAAAGATCCGGTGAGCCTCCCCTGACCCTCACTAGCTGTACTAGGGTTCGTCCCCGTCGTGTCCTGTTTAGATGAGGACGATGGCCATGAGCCGTTGATCTTGAATCTAATCCAACGGTCAAAACCATCCCATACCCTTTTGGCACCCCTTGTATCACTGACGAGTGGGGACACCACTTAAACCAGCCCGCGTGCGTGCTTTACGCAGTGGTCTGGCCCAATCACTCTCCCGCGCAACCCAGTTAGTTCAAATTTAGATTATTCCAATTAGTTCAAACTCTAGTTCTGGTAGTAGATTCAAAAATAAATTCATAGAGTTTTACTAAACCAAATTGCATGACACCAATTTTGTTAGAAAGGTATTGAAATTGTTAATCCAAGCCCGTTGGATTCAAACCATTTTGAATTAAAGATCATCTATAGCAAAAATAACAAGGCAGAGACTTTTCTGCATTCAAACATTTTTCAAAAATCAACCATAAATGCTTTTGAGTTGATTCCAACTCTCAAAATTCACATTTGATAAGACCTTTGTGAATATATAAAAATATATAGGTTTACTTGCAGTAATAATGGACAATTAATAAAAGAATGCCCATAGGCATTTCTAGTCACTTTAATTAATTAAAATAATAAGGATAAACCTTATTAAATTGTGACACCACTTTAAATCACATTATAAAGTATTAAAATATGTGGTAATGACATGTGTCAACATGATCCCATATTGTAATTAGAGAATATTAAATCTTAAGTAGTTTTCAATGAGTAGAAATTACTTTTCAAAAATAAAATAAATAAGATTAATGCATTAATCCTTATGATGATTGTGATGATGCTAGATCATCTAGTGTGAACCTTTGTGTGCCAAATAGAAGTAGTTAAGTATTGTTTGGTGATTGTGTACTTTGTATTTATTTATAGAAGCTAGTACCGACCAAGGATACGACGAGGAAGGAGAGTACTACGAAGAGGAAGCAGAGGAGAACTTCAACCACTGCACTGCTCAAGGCAAGCTATCTAATGCAAGCTACTAACTAAGCTAGCAATCCTAGCAAGATAACACTTGCATGATAACCAGGCCAACCAGATGCCTTAGGCATGCGTTGGATATTCCCCTTTATTATACCAAATCTCAGTTTTACTTGCAAGCTTTATTATTTTATTTCTTTATCAAAGCTCTTTATTACTTTTACTTAGTGACTTGTGAATTTTGGGAAGATATTATAGGTAGCATAAAGAGCATAAAACTTGGCCTAAGTTAGATAGAATTAGATGTCATCCTAAGGCATGAGAGTAGACTTAGATAAGTCACACTTGATTATCACCCCTCATTAGTGATTACCCCCAACTGTAGTGGCTAGTGCTAAGCATAAAACTTGATCACTTTAGATGAGAATACTTGGTGAAAATTATTATGAAAACCTTAGAATGATGAGTCATTCTAATGAAATGTTTTGACATGTGTTATGAACACTATATGATTTGATGATGAAAATGTTGAGGCATGAGCCTTAGCCCCTTTATAAAACTAATGGTTGTGTTCGGATGTGATACCATTCCAATTTTACCGCATGACCACAATATCCGAATTTGGGTAGGGCTTGACTGGAAGTTTATATATTTTAGTATGGGTTCCCTTGCGGCCAAGGTTTGAGCTGAGGCTACCTCGTGATGATTGTCCACATGTGCAGTTCCCAAGATGACAGATGGTCATGGTTGGGAGGCCAAACTCATAGGGGAGGTGCCTATACTAGGGTGTGTAATTGAAATGTTAGGATTGATTATCTCTATACTGAGTATGGTAATTCAGGATTGTTCTTGACGGATGTATCGAATGTTGTGGTGAAAGTGTACCGCCTCTGAAGAGTGTCAAACTATTCGAATAGCCGCGTCCACGGTTATGGACAGTTGGAGCGGCCATATTGTTCCTTCGTCAGATGTTTTCAAAATGACTTGTGAAATAAATCATGACTTTGACTTGACCACAACAAGGTTGTGAAAGTGAAAGCTAAGTTCCGACTTAGGTGTTGAAAGACATTAAACTAGTTTTCTTTACTTCTAAACTCAGTTAGAGATAAATCTGGCTTTTTTCAAAACAACCTAGAGCTTAGGATTCCTACTTGAACCACTTTACTTGTTAGTGATAGTTTGCGAGTACTTAAAGAGTACTCATGGCTTTGTCCCTGGCTATTCCCGTGGCCAGAATATGAGGAGGACTACCAGGATGATGGATAGCAGAAAGTCTACGACAACTAGGATCATCTCCCATCGTCACCATTGCATGTGACCCTGAAGATGGAGCTTCGCCCATGTTACCGTTATTATATTATTCCACTACATTGATTGTATTAAGACTGGATCATGAGGTCCTTTATTCGTAAGACCTTTATTACGGTTTGTAATAGATGATGAACTATGGTACCAATCTATTATGTCTCGCAAAAATGGTAATCCTGGGATTGCGATGTATGGCATGATAGACATCTGGGATTAAAAATCTGGGTGTTGACAAAAAATAGCGAATGTGCAAAGAGAAAATAGGCATATACCACTATATTGTAGTAAGACAAACAGAAGTTTGAGATTTTGAATCCCAAGAGAATATATTAATCCTAAAAATACTTGGGACTACCTCACTAACTCATTCGGTTGAACCAAATACTTTTACATCATGTTGAGAATAATCTTTTATGAACTGTTAATTATTAAGGTGTGGAAGCCTTCTAATATTATTCGGATGGTTCGAGTAAGGTACTATTCATGAACTTATATATATGTATCCTTTACGATAAACACATGTTGCAACTGCCTTATTTATTTTATCGACTCAGCTTCGTGAACATGAGGATCTCATCCATTAAGCTAAACTTGCTCGGGACGAGCAAGAGTCTAAGCTTGGGGAAGTTGATGAGTGCATATTTGCATCATGTTTTAGATTATTATTTTTGCATTGTAGATTTTATGTTAATTTTCACTAGGATCAGGACAGATGATGGATCTGATGGACACAATTCTTGGACCAATTATATTGGAGTGAAAAGGAGCCAAAAACTACGTAAATTGCTTATTTGGGAAATATTAACAACACCAGAAGAAAAACCGAAGCAATTGAGGAATATAAAAGGTTTAATGACCAACTATACAGCGGGAGAACTTTTCTGGTCGTATAGTTGGCGCCGCCTCTGCCTCCTCAAATATTTTCACCCCGTGCAACTAGATCAGAGAGAAGACATACAGAACACCTAGAAATCGTCGAAAACCTCAGCTCCAAAAGAGATTTGGAGGGGGAACTTGACCAAGGGATACATCTTTTCCCTAAGAAGATCTAGGAGCCAAGTCATCGATCTCCATCTTCATCAACCGCTGCGTCTCCATCACCACCATCATATCCATCCATACCATCTAGATCTTGTTGTAATTCTTACACTAAGTTGTGGATTTATACAAGTACTATTCATCGATAATCATTTCCATTACTATTGTCATGATGATGTTTGCCTCCATGTCTAAGTAGATCATTAGTTCTTGGGGAGATGGAGAAACCCTAGTATATGATTGAGATGAAATAGGGATTATTATGTTATACATTATTATATGTATGTGTTAATTATCTTCATCTTGATGTTGGGAGTTTTGCACCTCCTTAATATTTGCCTCTTACAGGGACTTGATGGATGGGATTACCTGTTGGTAGACGGAGGGATGGTAGCACTTACTGTGACTATAAAGTCGTTGTCATCCTTTATGTACTAACTTGGGGAATCAAGGAGAACTCATTAAGCCATGTCCATGCCGCGGGAGACATCCCTTAATAGCGGGATAATACGATTGATATCATTTATCTATTAGCTATGGTTATGAAGGATGGTGTGAGCATTGGTTGCTGCCTAATCATCCATATATGGAGCTCCTCCCACATATATGCATATCATGAAAATATCCGTTATAATTATCTTGATCACTTAGTCTAAATTGCTAGCGGTGTATCAACCACTCCCTGAGAACGCCTTTCCCTTTCAATCTTTCTTACACACGTGATTAATACTTTCTTCATTAAGTTTTACTTTACGTTACTTTACTGTTTTACTCAACCAAAAACCCAAAAACAATCCTACTTCTTACATCTTAGAATTATTCCTTAAGTATTGCGTTTAGTTTTAATTAAAAGCATTTTAGTATTTCGCCTACTGATCCCTGTGGGATCAATATCTTTATTTTGATACTAGCGACAAACGATCTATGCACTTGTAGTCATCATTTATAAGTACACAAGATGATTGCAAAAAAATGAAGCAGCTATGCTATGAAGCTAAAACACAGATCAGTACTCTAAAGTCTGAACTTGTGCTACAATTTGATTTTTATGCTATTGATTCATATATACTGTTCTCAACTTTATGTAGGACTATGATCTCTTCAACTTCGATTAGCAACTTCCTTTTGCTAATTTTGATTGGGAATATACCCCCTTCCCCTGTTTTAAGTTTAGAATTGAGAGGAACACATTGGACAAAAAGCCAATGGTGCCCGATAGGCGTCTGAAGGCTGGGTTACATATAGCGAAAGCGCGAGGGCTAGGCCGCCCTAAAAGGATTTGCCACCAATTTGCCCCTCCTCAGCCCTCTCGCTTCTACATGCAACTCGATGAAGAATACATGTACATTCTAGTCATCCCCAGCGAGTTCAAGAAGCGCCTGAAGGGGATTGCCAGGCCTGTCATGCTAAACACTTGCCCTGAGTGCGGCTGGTCTGTGCACATCGAGCGCAATAAGAGCAGTGATAAGATGGTCTTCAACGAAGGTTTTTTATGTTTTGCAGATGGGAACGAACTGTAGGTTGATGATATCCTGGTGTTCAAGGTAATAGATGATTCCATGTTTAAGGTGAATATCTATGACAATAACACCTCCACCAAGAGATAGATCATTTGTGATGTGGTAAGTAGCAATAAGCTCAAATTTAGTATTGATCGTTCCACGACCGATGATGATTTGTGAGGTCATTGGCCATGTTTTACTTGGATGGTCTGTACGTTGATAATGGTTTTTGTTGTTTTCTTGATTAATCTATTTACTGGTGGATTATGATTTTGTTAGATGTCTTCATTTAGGTATTATTTTGCAATTCGACCTATAGTAGCTCGAGACATTCCCTCATTGAGGCCAAATTTTCTGCAGTGTTTAGGCAAGAAGCTCAAGGTTGGACAGAACTCACTATGGAAGAAGACAAGAGAGAACTCTGTTGCCAGCCTGATGCAGAGGCCACTGAAGCAGGCTAGGTACGCCCATTGAGAGAAGACCACTTACAGTACAACGTGCTGAGTTAATCTGGGTTAAATAAGCTTGTCATCCCCAGTTTATTTTTGCCTTGTTTTGAGGGCGAGTGTCCTCCGACCATCAAGCTGAAGACCTCCACTGCCTGTATCTAGGATGTCCACCTGAAAGAGGAAGATGGCAACATATTCATGGATGCAGGATGGCCAAACTTTGCCAACACACATACTTTGAAGAAAGGATAGCTCCTGGTATCCAAGAAGCTTACCAACAGATCCTTAAAAGTAATTTTATTTGATAAACTTTGTTGCGAGAAGGTGATCAGATGTGTAGGTTATCACCCATGACACATCACTAGAGGAACAATATGAATCACAACTGTATTAAGTTGCTGCCTGTTCGGTTCAGATTACAACTGTTCTGTATAGAGGCGGTCTAAGTATACCCCTCCCTTTGACGTACTCTATCTTATAAATATGTGTGTGGCCTGATTATTTGAGTGTAGAATATGGTCTCGCTTTTCTTTCTAATCATGTCCTTGCTATAACTATTTAATTTCAATATTTGCATTGCTGAATATGCTAATTATTTTGGTCCATTGTTCATGTATAGCTAAATCGGTCACTTTGAAATGATGTTGAATATGTCAAGTGCTGCTGAGTATGAACTGGGAATCTGTCGATTTTTTTTCTTATTATATACTGTTGAATCTTTCGAATGCTACTGAATCTGTCAAATGTTTTGTCCTTTCTATTACTAAAGTATTTTGTAGGGCTAAAAAAAGAATTTAATTCTCTAGGTACTGCTATTTAATTTCAGGTCTCTTTTTCTGAATTAGACACTTTGAAATGCTGCTAAATCTGCTTCTGAATATGAACTGGGAATCTGTCGATATTTTTATATCTTATTATGTACTACTGAATCTTTCAGATGCTACTGAATCTGTCAAAAGTTGCGTCGTTGCTGCCTGGATATTTCCCATAAAGCTTTTGCATTTCTATCATTAGAATCATTAGATGTGTTTTGGACAAATATGAGAGGGGTAAAGATACGACATAATTGTTCATTTGGATATTAGTCCAGTTTTGGTCTGGGCGGAGTGTGTGTTCCTCGTTCTTTAGGTTTTTCACATGATTATATCTGTCGAAAGAATTATACCTTTTTTCCTCATCCCATGGTCTTTTTCGCCCTCCATTTTTTTGTTCTCGGAATATTTTTCCCTCACTTAGTGAAGTCTTTGTTTCGAGTCCCGCCGAGCAGATGAGATGAAAGGTAGCCCATTCGGCCCCTGTTTAGCCCAGAACATTTTAATTCTCCCTTTAAGGATCAGGGGAATGCTGAGCACAACCTAGTGAAATTAGAGAAAGGCCTATGCAGCATAGCTCTACACATTTTAATTTGGCCTTTTAGGGGTCACTACCGAGAATAGCCCAGTGAAATTCGAGAAAGGAGCCCATAGAGTATAGCGCATGTAGAATAGGCAAAAAAAATTTAGTTTAAATTTAGAATAAAAAAATTTTCCTTCCCATATTTTTAATAAACTACTCCATTATGTGTCATTCTATAAATTAAGATGCCACGAGAAATGCCCTTTTATATTTTAAAATAGATATACATGGACACAAAATATTTTTAACAAGACTAATACATAAGGTGTAGTACTAATAAACGTTTAATATTATCTTCTCTACAATTATCTTTGGTGTAGCGGTAACACACTTAGATTATGTCAATTTAATTTGATAAATGTCTTTAGTTCAAATCTCCAGTACATACATGTATATATATATATATATCTTCGGTTTACATTTCCTTCTTCTAGCAATTCGCATTACAGAGAGGCTGACATCACGGACCCACCAACCTGCAGCGTCCATTGAATTTAATGGATAGGTTTGAAAAAAAGGTAAATACTTTTACAGAGAGGCTAGCAATAGGGGCCCAGCAGCAAGACCATACATAGCAGCCATATCGAGCAACATTGTCAACGTCAAAACAGCGGAGGCGGCCAAAAAAAATTCATTGTACACACGTTTTATTTATACAGAAACTGACATGTGGGACCCACGAGTGAGACCTTATGAAGCTGATCCATCGAGCAATGTTGCCAAGTTTAAAATAGGGTGGCACGAGCTAGAAAAAGTCCAACATACACACGTTTCTTCTAACGAGAGTCTGTCATGTCGAACCCAGCAGCACGACCAAACGGCAGATTCGTCGAGCAACGCTATCTAGTTCGTCAACATCCTCCGAGTTCAAATCCTAGGCAATTTTTTTTATTATAGAGTTAATTTTTTTGTACTTTGAAGCTGACATATGGACACAGATAAACTGCTACTGTATCTAGCACGGACTTGATTCGAAAAATCAGTCCAACTATACTTTCAAATAGAGGCTGACATGTGGGACCCAACATAGACACGTTTCCTACACAAAGAAGGCTGACATGTGGGACCCAGCAACATATCAAGGTCAATATAGTGGTCGTGGCAATTTCTATTATTATAGACTAACTTTGACATGTGGGATCCAGCAACGGATATTGAGTAACATTTTTTTATAAAAAAGGCTGATACTTGGGATCTAGATAAACTGTTGCTGCATCTAGCAATGTTGCCAAGGTAATATACACACGTTTCTTTCAAATGAAGGCTAACATTTGGGACCCATCCTAGACACCTGTCCTGCATAGAGCAAGCTAACATCTAGGACCCAGCAATGGACCAAGGTCAGAACAACGGAGGCGACAAAAAAATTCATCATAGCATGTTTCGTTTACAGAGAGACAGACATGTGGAACCCACCAGCAAGACCTTATACATGTGCTGCATCGAGCAACATTGCCAAGTTTGAAATAGGGAGGCGTGAGCGAGAAAAAAAGTCTAACATGCAGACGTTCTTCTAATGAGATGCTCACATAAGGGACCCATCATCCTGAATAAACGGCAGATTCGCCGAGCAACGCAATCAAGTTAACATGGAGGCACGACCGAGGGCAAAAAATTCACCATACACATGTTTCTTCTAATGAAAGGATGACATGTGGGCCTAGTTGCGTGATTAAACTGTAGATGCATCTAGCAGCGCAATCAAGTTCGGAACAGGGTAGCGGGAGCAAAGAAAAAAATCCAATCATACACATGATTCTTCTAATGGGAGGCTGGCATCTTGGACTGAGCAGAGCGATTAACGGCAATTAGATCGATCAAAGTTATCGAGTTTAAATCAGGGAGGCACGAGCCAACAAAAAAATTCATCATGCACATGTTTCTTCTAATTAGAGGATGACATGTGGGGCCTAGCTGTGTGATTAAACTATAGATGCATCTAGCAACGCTATCAAGTTCGGAATATGGTAGCGGGAGCAAAGAAAAAATTCCATCATACACACAATTCTTGTAATGAGAGTCTGGTATGTAGGACTCAGCATCATAATTAACGGCAGATAGATCGAGCAACGTTATCGAGTTCATATCAGAGAGGCACGAGCCAAAAAAAATCAATCGTGCACATATTTCTTCTAGTATGAGGATGACACGTGGGACCCAGAAGCCTGATTAAACGGCAGATGCATCGAGTGACGCTATCAAAAGGGGAAAAAATCCATCATACACATGATTCCTCTAATGTGAGGCAGTCATGCGGGACCCAGTAACCTAACTAAACGGAAGAGGCATCGAACAGCTTTATCGAGTTCAAATTAGGGAGGCGCGACCGAAAAGTTTGGTCCACTAGAGTCACTGACGTCCGGGACCCACACGCAAAAAAATACTTCGGCAAATCAACATCTCACGGGGAAGGGGAAATCGTACTTCTGCCACGCACCCGTCGAGCTTCGTTCATGTTTTTAACGTTTTCGTCGTAGTAGAGGGGCGTGAAACCGAAAAAAAAAGTTTTGCATCGGTCACTGTCGAGACGAGATTTTCGTTGCGGAAAACTCGCCTTCTACGACGACCGACACGTCCAGTCGTTGTGGAAGAAAACATTTCTTGTAATGCTAGGTGGTATGTATGACCAGACTACATGAATCCTGCAAAACCTAAAAATTAATAAATTTCAAATCTCGTATAACAATGATCTACTGATCTTCTTAGATATAGTCAAACTTCTTCTTGAATAACACTATACAATGCAATCAGTTTAGAGTTCTTATGAAATTGAGTAAGCAAATCAAAATAAATTTCTAGACTTGTAATTTCAAGATCAAATTTTACCGCTGCATTAAATATATAGTTTAAGACTGAAGTGTTATCATTTAAGAAACATCTCTGAACATTAGGGGTACCGGGCATTGTTTCCTTTCACTTCATATTTTGCAAAAATTGGAAATTGCCATTTCTACCGATTAAAATCCAACAATAAGTTGACTATGAGAGTTTGTGTAAGCCAGTCACAGAGCGATCTTACTTGGTTGTTCTATTGAAGAAGCATGTGTCTATTAAAAACCCATGATACGAATGAGCGGAAGAAAGGGAAAATAATTACACAACATAAAAATTATATTACATTTAGAGATGTCCTTCCGTATTATATGTGTTGTCGTCCCGAGAAGGGGGCACGATTGATGTGCAGAAATGGATGCGGTGTGTAGTCTTGTCCTCAAAGAAGAAAAGAGTTTCCATACGGTACCTGAAAGAAAGAAAAAAGAACATACTATGATCAAGGTGTTTCAACCGGCAAAAAGGAAAAAAAAATGCAACCACCTTGACTCATGAATTCAAACACAGATGAACAATCAAAGTAATCAGATTTAGGCATGTGGATGAACACTCAATGAGAGGTGAACAAACAAATTGGATTTGGGAATTGTTTCTCCAAACCTGAAAATTAAAAAAGCACATACGAATATGCTGATCCTATGAAAGAAATCCATTGTGTATTACTTGTTGCCAACCAGATCTGACTACTAACACAGAAATTGAAGAAAAGTAATTAGAATACATATGTTGACAGATAATATAGGCTGAAAGGCAAAAGTCCAGTATGTTAGAGGTTCACATGTGTCGTGGCTGACATACATGACAGCACCAAAGTGCATGGTACATGCTTTCAACTGAAATTAGCATCTTAAAGGCCTTTAAATTTACAGTTTGCACATGCTTCAAAATTTTAAACCGAAGAAAAGTAATTAGACTGCTGATTGCAATCGCCTAGGTTCAGGGAATAAGTTCCGAGGAACCTTGACCCCTCCTATATTTCCTCATGAAAGATTACCCTAAAGATTAAGGAAATTTGTTAAATCTGCATTTTAGTGATGCAGAGCTTGAGCAAAAAAGCAACATGAAGTTTCTGTTGAGTGAAGTGCCAACCAAACTGGTGACTTAAAGGAGTCTTTCAGCAGCTGAAGGGAAGCATGTGATCCTATATATCAAGCACAACTGGTCGCTCTTGACCCGGAGTGACTCGGGGGAACCCTAGCCGCCGCCGCTGCCGTAGATCCCTCACGCGGTGGCGGCGGGCGCCCTCGCCGCCGAAGGCTGGAGGGGGGAGCTGCCGTGGAGGCGTTTTGGCGGGTCAGGGCGACGGCGCGGCCTGCTCTGGGTCACGGGCGGCGCATGGTGGCTCGACGGAGGCGGTGTGGGTGGCATACGGAGGGGCCTCGCTGCGACGACGGCCGTCTGCGGGTGCGCCGCGTGGGCTAGATCTGGATCTCGGCCAGGTCGGCCCTCGGCAGGGGCGCCGTGGTAGGCAGCGGTCAAGGCGTGGTGCTGGGATCCTGCTGGGCGGCGGCTCTGGTGCTGCTACGGTGGTTCCCGGTTTGGTTCTCTCCCTTTTTGCATGCTCGATCCGTCCTCCAGGAACCGGCCGGCGGTGTGGGGATCGCTGTGTCGGATCTAATAAAGGTGGCGGTCCTTTGATTTCTTTCGCAAGAAGACGAAGATCTGCTTGATGTCTGCCCTCCTTGATCTGGTCTGGAGAGGCGGGTTCCGGAAGGCTCCGCCGGCGAACTCCCAGGGGCGTATCATGCCTGGAGATTGTTGGATCGGAAGGTATTCGGTCGCGCGCACCTTGTTATTCTGGCCGTTTGGTTTCAGCGGGAGCGTTGCGAAGCTCTGTTGTTTGTTCCCACCAAGTGCCATGCTTTGAGCCATGGTGATGTCAGATACGGAGAATGTCAGGAAAGCAGAAATTTGAGGGTAGCGATGGTGATTTTTGTTCTTGTGGCGATGGAGATCTGGCTGCGTGATCTGGTACTCGTTGCAGCGACAATTGGTGCGGGAAGACAACACAGGGGAGTTCCCAGTCTTATCTTGCAGGGTGAAAATCCAAGGCCTGGCCTTAGCTGGTTGTGCCTGGCAATGACCTTGTTGAAGGCATTGTTTTGTGAGCAAGGATTTTCTCCAGGGTGAAAACCTATGACCTTTGGTCGGGCAATGACGGCGCTTGGGCACTGTTTCCTTCTTGAAGGCGTTGTTATTGGAGTGGAGGACTACTGGTGTTATTCTGATGGTGTCACTGTCATTGCTTTGAGGATTAGTTCTCTGTAGCGGGATTTTTCTTTTTTTTTGTAATTTCTCTTTCTTTTTTCTGAGCTGTGTGCATCTTTAGAGCCGCTAGGGCATGCGTTGTTGTAGAGGTTGGGTGTAATTGGTGTCCTTGTGATATTAATATATACTCTTTTCCAAAATATATATATATATATCAAGCACAACTTGTCACCAACACATGTGTTACTTCGTGTTCATGGATGGAGAACTGTGTGGATGAGAACTGTGCAAATCACATAAGTGAAGATTTAACCATGAGCCAGACTTGAAGAATGACAAGATATTCAGTTACTAAAAACACATCGATTTCTGTTGCATTTCTTAGTAGTAGTCAAGTTATTTTCCTTATTGGTGAAACAAGAAATTTGCATCCAACTGATAAGGACATCTTAAAATATGCATGACCAACGAGATAGAAAAAGGTTTACCACACTCGGAATCCACCTATGGCAGGGTGGCTGAGTGAGGATAATGATGTGTATGGCTGTGAGGAGGGCGGCCATGATTATCTTGCCGAGGTATCTCGACTTATGCTCCAGACCAGAGAAGTCCATCTCTGCGAGAAGCATGGGTTTGGTTCAGTGACATGTATAAGCAATAAGTGTATAAGTGAAAAAGCTCTTAGCATTACACGGGCTTGGGAAACAACACAAACTACCATGGCTGCCAAGTCAAAATCCATTCCTAGTTGGACAAGCTAATACATAACAGAGGTGCTTTGGCGTGGGCAGCGTCTCCTCCTCTCCGGCTCAGAGGAGGACGGCAGAGTCGTGGTTCGGGCACCATGGCGTAGGGATTTTCTTTGGATCTGGGTGGCCTCAGTTCAGCCTCGGCACAAGAAGTGTCTCCGTCCTCGGCGTGGATTCGATGGTGTAGTGGAAGACATTGACGTCGAGGGGGAGGCGGTGATGGCCGGATCCGCACGGTGGAGGCGATGACAAGCGAGGAGAAGGTATTTGTCAACACCCGGATTTTTAATCCCAGATGCCTGTTATGCCATACATCGCAATCCCAGGATTACCATTTTTGCGAGACATAACAGAATTGGATACCACAGTACATCATCCATTACAAACCGTACATAAGTTCTTACACAAATAGGGATCTCATGATCCAGTTCTTAATACAATTTCAAGCAGTGGAATACGTAATAATAACGGTAGAGTAGGCGAAGCTCCATCTTCGGGGTCACAGGCAATGCTGGCGATGGGAGATGATCCTAGTTGTCGTAACCTTCCTGGGGTCCATCCTCCAGGTACTCCTCTTCATAGTCTGGCCAGGGACAAAGCCATGAGTACTCTTTAAGTACTCGCAAACTAATACTAACAAGTAAAAGGGGGTTTTTGTAATAGGACACTAAGCTCTAGGGTTGTTTTGCAAAAAGCCAGGTTTATCTCTACTAAGTTCAGAAGTAAGAGAGCTAATTGAAGTTTATAACACCTAAGTGGGAACTTGTATCTCATGCCACAACCTTGTTGTGGTCAAGTCAAAGTCTCAGTTTATTTCACAAGTCTTTTGAAAACATCTGACGGGGGAACAGTATGGCCACTCCAACTGTCCATAACCATGGACACAGCTATTCGAATAATTTAACACTCTGCAGAGATTGTACACTTTCACCACAACATTCGATACATCCGTCAGGAACAAATCCTGAATTCACCATACTCAGTATGCGGATAATTAATCTTAACCTTTCAATTACATGCCCTAGTATAAGCACCTCTCCTGTGAGTTTGGCCTCCCAACCATGACCAACTGTCATCTTGGGTACTGCAAAGGTGGACAATCTTCACAAGGTAGCCTCAGCTCAGACCTTGGCTGTCAGGGAACTAATACTAAGGTATATAAGTTTCTAGTCAAGCCCTACCCATTCTTCGGGTATTGTTGTTGTACAATAAAATTGGAATGGTATCGCATCCAGACAACCATCAGTTTTATAAAGGGCTAAGGCTCATGCCTCATCATTTTCATCACCAAAATCATCAAGTGTTCGGAAACACATGTCCAAAACATCTCAAAAGAATAATCCATCATTCCAAGGTTTTCATAGCCATTTTTCCACCAAGTATTCCCATCTAAAGTTGATCAAGTTTTATGCTTAGCACTAGCATCTATAAGTGGGGGTAAGCACTAATGAGGGGTGGTACACTAGTGGAGTTTAACTAAGTTTAATCTTATGCCTTAGGATGACATCAAGATTATCTAGCTTAGGCCAAGTTTTATGCTCTTTATGCAATCTTCAGTTATCTTCCTAAATCTACAATTTACTTAAGGAAGATCTAAGTACAAGCTTTGATAAAGAAATAAAGTAATAAAGCTTGTAGGTAAAACTAGGATTGGTTTACCAAGTGGATAGGATCATCTATGCTTAAGGAATATAGTTTGCATGGGACAAGCAAGTATTGGCTTGCATAGGTAAAGTGGTCTTGCAAGTGTTAGCTTGCACATTCAACTAGTAGTATTAGGCTTGCACAATATCAGTATAAGCTTGCATTAGTAGGGTATCTTGCAAGTGTTAGCTTGCATTAGTCAACTTGATTAGTAAAGCTTGCCTTGTGCAGAGCAGTGGTTGAAGTTCTCCTCGGCTTCTTCTTCGTAGAATCCTCCTTCCTCCTCGTATCCTTGGTCGGTACTAGCGTCTATAAATACATACGATGTACACAATTACCAAACAATACTTAACTACTTGCAATCATCACACAAAGGGTCCTATAGATGATCTAACATCATCACTAATATTACAAGATTAAAGTTTGGTTTAATTCCTTTTATTTGTAGAAAAGTAATTTCTACTCATTGAAAAACTACTTAAGATTCAATATTCTCCAAACCAAAACATGGGATCATGTTGACACATGTCATCACCACATATTTTCGTCCATGGGAATGTGATTTAAAGTGGTGTCACAATTTAATAAGGTTTTACCCTTTTATTTTAATTAATTAAAGTGGCTAGAAATGCCTATGGGGCATTCTTTTATTACTAGAACATTATTTCTGTAAGTAAACCTATATATTTTTATATATTCTGAAAGGTATGGTTAAATGTGATTTTTGAGAGTTGGAATAAACTCAAAAGCTATTATGGTTTTAATTTGAAAAATGTTTGAATGCAGAAAAGCTTTTGCCTTGTTATTTTTATCATGGATGATCTATAGATTCAAATGACTTGAATCCAATGGGCTTGGATTCGGCATTCCCAGACCTTTCTAACAAAATTGGTTTCATTAAATTTGGTTCACTGAATCGACCTGGGTTGATTTTTGAAATTGGGTACAGAAGTGTGTTTGAAATAAAATGGAAAAGGTTAAATTCAAATAACTGGGCTGCGCGGGAAAGGTTAACGGGCCGGCCTGCTAAGAACAGCGCTCCCGCGGGCTGCGTAAGTGGTTGTCCCCACGCGTCAGTGAGATGAGGGGGTGCGAAGCGGTATGGGGCGATGTGGGACGTTGAGCAACGCCGGCGAGACAGAAACCTAGCGTGGCCAGTGGGGGTTACTGGGGGCTCACCGGGGTTCGGGCGAGGGTCAGCGAGGCGGGCGAACGACGAAGTCAACGACGGCGAACTCAGGGGTGGTCGCGGCAGCTCCTGGGGTGGACGAAATCGACGGCGCCCTTCTTCTCCAGAGGCGGCCTGCTCCGGCGCAATTCCGGCGATGCGCTGCTTGCCTTGCTCCGGGACTGAGGTGGGATGGTTCTGGGTGAGAGAGGAGTGGAATGGTGTGAAGAATTCGAGCGGGGGAGGCCTCTATTTATAGTCGCGACGGTGAGACCGAACGGCATGGGCGGGCAACGGTGGCGACATGGCTACGGGCTGCTAGAGGCATGGCCGGCGGTGGCAATCGCTTGGTGGTCTCCTGGCGATGCTCTACGGCTTTAATGCGCGTTTAGGGGCAGTGCGGTTTAGTCTGGAACACGCGACGCTCTGCGCGGCAGAGGCGGCGTCTTCGACAGCGAGCGGTGGCTACGGGGCACAGGCGGTGCAATGGGCATGTCTGGCGTGTTCCTGGGATGGTGGTGATCGTGTATGCACGCGGCAAGGGCGGCGCGCGGTCTGTGGGCTTCGGTCGAGCGTGGCGCTCTGGCACATGCTCGGCACGATTGACAGAGGCATGGGAGCGGCGTTCCTGGGTGTTGTGTTCGACGTCTTCGGGGCAGGGCTGGTCGAGAGGGGGCGGTGAATCATGGGCGATCTCCCAGACAAGGTTGGCACGGCTAGTTTCCTCCCTAGCTTGCTGTCGACATGTGGGTGGCAAGGGTGGCTTCGGCTGTTCACCATTGATGGTTTTGGCAAGCTCACAGTGGTGCTAGTGCTTGGTTAATCTTGCTAGATGATCTACTGAGCTGGTTGTGAGCTAGATAGGGAACCAGTTAGGCTCAAAACACTGCACACTATAGTGTTTTGATTTTGTTTGATTTGTGTCTGCCAAGTGTTTGATGAAATGGCCGCATGAATTCAAGTTTTGAATTTTGAAAAGATTTTTGGTGTGTGTGCTAGGTTGGTGCCGGTGAGTCTGCAGATGCTTGGGTTTTGAAAGTTGAGCTTGTTTGAGTGGTTTTTGAAAAAGTGGGATCTTCCCATATGATAAAGATTCAATTTTGAATTGTCATTTAAACTATGCATTTGAAAGTTTTTGGATGATCACAAGGTGGGCATTGATACTTTGTTATGAGTACAATCAAGGGGTGCAAAGATCCAGAAAAGTTTCTGTTAGGTTTTGAAACTTTGAGACAGCCAAAGTAGGCATGGGAGTTAAATTGGTCAAAATGACCATTCACTCATTTAGCTTTGTTTTGATTTATTTGTCTTTGGGAAAAGTTTGGGAAATGTTTAGATGATGTTTATTTCACCTAAGAAACATTATACAAGCAAGGAAACACACAAACATGGCAATTCAAAAGAATTCAAAATGGGATGCATACACACATGCATGCTTTCATATTTTTATTTAGAAAAGTTTTTGTTAACCCTAAATTTGATGATTAGAGTTTGATGATCCAAGTTTAGTATTTTTGGGATGTTACAGTATTGAAGACCAGATCCGGCGTGAGGAGGCTCTGCAGAAGGAGGTGTGATGGGCGCCGTATGCGGAGGAGAGGGGTATCGCCGGAGGGCGGCTGGGTGCGGGAGGGGATACGGGATCCAGTGGCCGACGTGAGGAGGCTCTATATGAGGAGCTGTGATGGGCGCGGTATGCGGAGGCGAAGTGTGTCGTCGGAGGGTGGCTGGGTACAGGAGGGAGCGACCAAAGTAGGAGCGAAATGACTCTGGCGTGGATTCGGTGGGCCTGGATCATTTAGGCGCGGGCAGGTGAGCATAACGGAGTGCAACGAAAGCCAACGCCGTAGTGCGATGGTAGCAGAAAACGGAACCCGAATTTTCTTTTTAGATAGTAGAGATTCTCTATCGAAGTTCAATGAAAAACCATCTAATGTTACTCATATGATTTCTTAGTTGTCAATGATCTATATTGTTTAGCGAGATCATGGTAACCAAATGTCAAGTATTTATTTATTCCCATAATGACATGTCATATTTGATTTGCAAAAAAAGTTTAGTAGTTCGAAGTTTATGTACAATTAAACATGCTTCAAAACTTGTTTTTTAGGAAGATGGGTTTCTGAACATCTCTTTTCATATGAAGATGTGTATCTTTTTAATCAAGAAGACGTAGTACACCTCCAAAGGTTTATGCTATTATCTATTTATGACACATGATTTAAGAACTTGGAGCATTGTGTTTCTTTGTTCCCCTATTTATTCTATTATTTGTAATTTCTTGTCTAAGATTTTGAGCTGCCTCCTCCTATTCCAATTTATTTCTGCACACTTTAATGCAATTTAGTTTTGATGAATAAGGCTACTGTTATTTCAGTTTATTTCCATGTGTCGGCAGTGATGTATCAGAACTTCCCGGTGACATGCCAGAGGCTGATCAAGATGCAACAAAGCATGAAGCACATGGGTGTCTCCACATTCAGCAGGAGGTGACATCTAAGGGGATTCGAGAAACAACTCATCTATCCATTCTAACGTTTTCAGAAGAACTAAATTGAAATTGCTAACAATACTAATGCATTTCCTTATATTCTTCTTTGCTTTAGACTTAGGATTTTTACCCATAATGGGAGAACTGAGTCATGTAGCTGCTTTTACAGTGTGCATCTCTAGAAGTCCTTGACGAGGTTTAATCTTGTCAATGCCCATTATTATGAGCTTGGGTTTTGGAGAAGATGGGGGTGCTGGAGATCGCGGAACAGTTAACAGACAAGCAACCAGGGGACACGAGATTTACCCAGGTTCAGGCCCCCAGAGGGAAAACCCTACCCATGCTTGTCTGCTCTTCATTACGGCGGAACCGAAGGTTACAAGGGTGCGCAGATGCAATCTGGCGTGAAGGTGTGTATGCGGTGGAAAATATTGGCCCTCCTCGTCGTGCCCTCCTAGCCTTTATATAGAGTTTAGGCAGGTCTCAGGCATATATTGAGTCGGTTACAAGTTTAGGGTTTACCCTTTTGAATATTCTATCTGTTCTAGTCTTGCTCTCCAAGGATCTGAAGATGTCATGGGCTTGGGCCACCCGAAAATCTTCATGGGCCGTGTATATTCTTGTGGGTCTTCCTTGGGCTGGACCAGGTATGCTAATGTCGTGTACCCGTAGGGTATAACCATATCAGTTGCCCCCGAGTGTTCAGTCGAATCGTAGATTCGGCTGAGGACTCTTCAATCTTTCGGATGCAGTTGTTTCTGTTTATCAGAGAAAAGAATGATTTTAGTGTGTAGGGATTGTTGATGCGTGAGCCTGACTCTTCTGACGGATCAGGGTCAGTTAACTATCTTAGGACAAAACAACATGATCTTCTTCAGATTCGAGTCCCTAGACTCGAACCCGGAACAAATGCTGGCGCAATTTGACTCGGGCCGCTGAGGTCTTACAGGAGTCGAATTCCAGTAGTTTTTGAATGATGTATCCAACGCGTCCGTCGGGATTTTTATCGCGCATGTTGGCACGGATTTTTACTAGCAGAGCGCAGTCTGGTGTGTTACCAGGCCATCAGATGATATCTATAGGTCTTATCTTTGCGTCGCAGACACAACATCCGAAATTTTCTCACTGCGGAGGTGTTTTGGGTGGCGAAAGAGGATGTTACTCACTTGGCGTTGATCGGGGCAAAGTTGCCAAAAGGTTTCTGCATTCTGATCCGAAGGATCGCAATCTTAGAATTCATAGGGTGGGCGACCAGCGCTCCCTATGGGAGTAGCCCCCGAGTGTCTGTTCGAGTCATAGACTCGAGTAGAGACTTTAATTCAGCCGTTGTTGGCTTCAGGTCCGTAGGACACAATTTTTTTGGATGCTTGAATCAATCCTCCCTATGGGAGTAGCCCCCGAGTCCGTAGTGGAGTCGTAGACTCGGCGTAGGACTCGAAGAAAAGATCATTGGCGTAGTACCTTAGTCATGCTTCGGGTGCACGGCCAGCGCTCCTGATAGGAGTACCCCCTCGAGTAGTTGCTCGAATCGTAGATTCAAGTGAGTACTTTAGCTGTTTAGCCGAAGATTTGTGGCCGTTGCTAGTGTGGTTTTGATGACGTCAGTGCTGACGATCGGTAACCTCAATCGTCTGCGGTGCTAGAGGTGACGTGACTGGACGAACGTAGGTCCCACTTTCTGACTTGGAGTTGACTGGTCATGCGCGACGTGGCGAGAATTACAGCGTCTCCTCGATTTCCGTGCGTAGTGGACGGCGTGCGAGCGACGGTTCGCTGCTATGCTGACACGTGGACAGTTGGATTTGACTCTGACGTTAGGGCTTCCAGATGAACGATCCCTGTTCATCGTCTTCGTCCTTATAACTGTGGGGAAAACTGTAGTTTGTTTTCACCCTAGCCATTTGCTTTCTACTGCTTCCATTTTCTTGAGTTTTTCCCGTTGCGCGCTGGACGTTCTCCGATCATTCCCTTCATCGTTTTGAGCTCGCACCACCGCCGTCGACGCGACATGATGGGGAAATCAAAGAAGACCTCCAACGTAGCGGGCACTAGTGCTGCTGCCGGCGGCAAGAAGGGCACCGCTGCTGCTCGTGTCACCGAAGGTGGGTGGCGGCGCACGAAGACGCGCGAGGGTGACCTGCGCAAGCTTCATGAAGCGGGTTTAATCCCATAGGACAAGGAGGCCGTCAAGATCCTCGGTGATGAGGTAATTCCCCATCCACCCGCAGGGTTTCGGGTCATGTTCGTTGCCTTTGTTCTTCAGGGCCTCTCGCTCCCAGTCCACGATTTTCTCCGTGGACTGTTGTTCTTCTACGGCATCCAACTCCACCATCTCTCGCCCAATTCTCTTCTCCACATCGCCTGCTTCATCACTTTTTGCGAGTGCTGGCTTTGTATCGAGCCACACTTTAGCCTCTTCCGGAAGCTCTATTCCGTGAAGAGGAAGTCCGGCTCCGACGGAGTTTATCCGATCGGCGGCTGCATCATTTCCCTTCGATCCACTTTTCTTTTATTCTCTTTTTCTATGTCTGAGTCCATCCAGTACTGGCGGAGAAAGTGGTTTTATATCCGCGACTCCACAGTGGATGGGCAAAACTTCGGCCTTGCCCCTTTCGACTCCACCCAGGAGATCTTGAAGAAGATATCCTGGAAAAATCATATTCTGGAGGGCGAGGTGGAGGATATAGAGGAGCTCTACCGTCGGGTGGAGGCCCTCCAGGTGGTTCCGGAGAAGGAGGTGAACGGTGTGGACATCATCCGCACCTTCCTCAAACGTCGGGTGCAGCCACTCCAGGCTAGGGCGCATCCGATGTTCCTTTATTCTGGCCGCCACGACCCAACGAGAGTTGTGGCTGAGGTGCTCTCCAAGGGGGGCCTCGATAGAGTCCTTCGGCCGCTGCTGAAGTACAAGTCCGACAAGGACATTCCGGGGAAATCGTGGACCTCCCCCCCCCCCGTTCAGTGCCTCTTGACCAATTCCGCAGGTGTAGATCTGTGACGTGCGCGTAGCGCTTTTTTGGGGTGCTTTTTCTTGTAATTATCTGTTCTGAATGTTTGTCTTCATTGTACAGGAGCTCAAGGTACCTGGCATGGTTCCTCCACTACCCGAACGTTTTTTTGGATGCGCCGGACAACGAGGTTGTGGACTCCGAGTCCGAGCTTCCCCCGGCGCAGTCACCGACTGAGGAATCCCCTGAGGCGAGCGAGAGGCAGACCCGAAAGCGGGCACAGAGTTCGAGCGAATCGTCGGATGCCTCAACCCCACCAACGCCTAGGGACCTGCCGTTACTTGTCTGCCATAGTGGAGGTGACGGTGCTTCTTCCTCTCCCATCCTGGTTGTTCCTGTGCAGGCTGTAGCGCCGCAGCCGCCGGCGAATAGGAAGAAGGAAGATAAGAAAGGCAAGACGGCCCTGCCTATTTTTGACTTGAGCGACATGGACTCGTAAGTGCCTTCGGATGCCTTTTGCTACTTTTCTTGTCTTCTTGTCTTCTTGCCTTTGACTGGTGCTTTCCTTTGCAACCACTCCTCTAAGGGCTCTTTTAGCGATGCCACTCAGGAGGCAGTAGGGGAGTCGAAGATGATGCCTCCTCCCTCTCAGACGGTGGCCACCTCTAGGGGTGCTGCTCCGAACCCCTCTCTGCAGGAGGCTCGAGTGATCCGTCTCCCAGAAGACTGCACCGGGACCTTCGGAGTCTCCGTCTGAACATGTAAGTGTTTTCTCTCTTGCTGTGGGGGGAGCCCCCGAGCCATATTTTCGTATGATCTGCTAAACTTTGCTTCCTTTCTGCGTGTCTCGGGGGGAGCCCCCGAGCGTTTTTCATGTGTTTGATGTCTTGCTTGTTTCTTGGGCAAAGCCCCCGAGCCCTTTTTCTGATACTTTGTTTATTCTCGCACCCCTTTGTGCAAGGTGCATACCTGCTTGTGCAGCAGCATCTGGCCTGGCACTGGAGGCCAGCATGCGGCAGCTTCAAGGTACATATTAAATTGATCCTGTTCTTTTTCATCTGCTTGCTAGCTTGTGAAGCTCATGTATGTTCTTGTTGCCTTTTGCAGAAGAGAATAACACTGCCCTCCGTGAGCTTGATGCTCTCAAAAAGATCCTTGGGCGAGCGGAGAAGAAAGCCGAGCATGCCGTTGGGGCGAAGGAGCGCCTCGAGAAGGAGCTAGCTGATGCAGCCGTGGCTAAGGAGCGCCTGCAGCAGGAGGCTACGGATCACGAGGAGTAGCTCGCCACTGCTGCGGCTTCATGCGAGAAGGAGGTAGCCGAGAAGCTGATGGCTGCTGCCAAGGCTATTTCGGGTGAGTGCTTTTGCCTATTTTTTCTATTTTTGCTGCTTTGTCTCCCTTCCCTTATTCGATTCCTTTGTTGCCTTTTGCTCCAGATGCTTCGGGCATTCAGTTTAATCGCAGTGCCTTGGAGCACGAGAGTTCTCTGGACGATGCCGTCGCGGCGGTCGAAGACCGCTGCAGTACTGCCGCTGGCTCCCTTCCAAGGCCAAGGAGATCCTCGGGCGCTTCTACAAGGAGCTCGTTTCCAAGGGATCTGCCCTTGAGGATGTTGACTCTTTGGCGGATGCGCTGTTAGCAGATGCGCCTGCAGCCTACAAGCGCAAGCATAAGGGCATCGGCGCTTCCGTGGGGCTGTCTATGGCCCAGGCATCCGGGGCGAAGCTGGATCTTCATCACGTCACCTCCCAGATGCCAACGGCTCCCGACGGTTCCGAGGTAGCCTTTGATCTCTACGCTTCTTGCTGTAAGCGCTATGGTCCGAAGCTCATTGACCTTTTGGCGGAGTATGCGGCGAGGCAGCAGGAGGAAGTCAAGAGCAGGCATTCTGGCTCCGAGGCCACTCAGGATGCGACTGCTTAGGCTTAGTCATTGTAGTTGTAGGATAGTTGTCTTCTGCTTTTGTTGTAATATTTTGATGAACAATTTCCATGTGCCACGCAGTGGCTTTTGCTATATATAAATGAGCCTTCGAGCTGTTGTTTAGTTGTGTGTTGTTCATATCCTTGTCTGTTTTCCTTTAGGGACCTTCGGGTGAGGGCCCTGTCGATACTTCGTCTGCTTCGCAGCCGCGACCATCCTTGGATGATGCGTCGCAACTTTGTTTTCTTCGTGACCGCGTCCGCAGTCCTGAGAAGGAGATACTTGGCATCCGAGGTCATGCGGACGTTTGGAAATCGAAGGCGGAGCAAGGTACCGCCAGAGAGGAATATCTGACGGGGGAGCTGCGGCAGTTGGCCGAGCAGCTGTAGTGCAAGTTCCTTCGAGCTGCTGCTCATTTTCGGATGTGCCTGTTTTGTGGGTCATCGTACTTTGTAGTTGCTGCAAGTGCCAACCTTGTTCCGAGGGAGGAGAAGGAGCGTGTTGCAGTTCGGATCAACTGCTTGACCCAGCAGGATATGGAAGCCGGTGGCTTTTTCTGGATGGATCGCGATCGTGCCACGGTCCTTGCGACTGTGTTGGATGGTGCTCACCAAGTGTCGCGGGTACTGCGGCAGGTGAAGACTTCCCTGGCGTCGATTCTACACGTCATGTTTCCCCTTGATGAAGCGTCGTCGACTCTCTGGGGCGGGGCTTGCTAGCGAAGTTTCGAGACGTGTGTCATGTCAGGGAGTTGGTGCGGCGCCAGTTGGTTGCGGGTGTGAAGGCCGCTTTTTCCCTCATCTGGCTGCATCGCCCTGATGTGAATCTTGCGACTGTGGCGGCTGGGATGCCCCCTCGGCCAGATGGTGGCCTATGGGACATGCGTCTGCACTATGCGGCTGTGAGACAATATGCCGAGGAGGTTGTGGATCTTTTTGAGCATCGTGCGCAGGTGATCCTTCAGAATAGGTAGGACCTGCAAAAAGATAGATGTAAAACTTGTATGTATTTCGACTGGGCGTTTTGTGCCCTTTGTTGTAAAGGTTGATTGTATTGGCACGTGGTGCTTGGTTGTATACATGCCCTTTTCGTTAGCCTGACGTGATCAGCTACTCAGGTGTACATGCGTTATCCTCAGTCGACGAAGTCATCACGTGAGGGGGAGCCCCCGAGTGTGTTTTAGCATAAAGAAATGCGAGAAAAAGATAAAGTTTTGGGCGAGACACTTAGCTTTATTCATATCGTAATGAGGAGGTACATTGTTCGGCTGAGTAGCCTTATTGAAAGTAAAGGGGATAGCTAGGGGTAGAAGCATTGCAATTGTGCGACGTTCCATGGGTTGGAGTATGCGACTCTAGACTCCACGTGCTTGAGGCAGTAGGTGCCACCTGGGATGACTTTGGTGACGACGTAGGGTCCTTCCCAGGGTGACTCGAGCTTTTTCGGCCGCTCTTGCTTGAGTCATAAGACGAGGTCTCCTTCGACGAAGGACCTTGGGCACAGCCGATGGCCGATGCTTGAGTCGTAAGACGAGGTCTCCTTCGACGAAGGACCTTGGGCGCAGCTGATGCTGGTAGACCGCCGAGCGAGCCACGACGATGTCATGTTCCTCGTCAAGTGTGTCGACGGCGACTTCGAGTGCGGCCGTCTGAAAGTACAAAGTAAGTCGCCTAGAGGGGGTGAATAGGCTTTTAAAATTATTACGGCTTAGGCTCAAGTAAATGCAGAATAAAACTAACGTTTATTTTATTGTGCACAAAACCTAGCCACTAAGTTCACCTAGGTGCACCAATAACCTATGCTAAGCAATACAAGCAACAAGGTGATAGCAAGGTATAAATACTCCAAGCACGATGGCTATCACAATGTAAAGTGCATAAGTAAAGGGCTTGGTTGAGAGATAACCGATGGACGCGGAGACGAAGAATTGTTTCCCGAAGTTCACTTCCAAAGAAGCTACGTCTCCGTTGGAGAGGTGCGATGGCGAAATGCTCTCCGAACGCCACAAATGTCTCACCTCGGGGTGTGGTGGCTCGATGCTCACCAAACGCCACACAAGGCCTCACCCCGGATGCGGAAGCACGCAACTCACCGACGCCACAAAAGGCTCACCCTATTCTCCCGAGTGCGCACCACAAAAGGCGGGCACTCGCTCCACTATGGGACGCTTGAGGGCGGTCACAGAACCCGTACAAGATTGGGGCTAACTCCACAACTCAATTGGAGGCTCCTAACAACAAAGCCACAACAAGCTACAATGCCAAAAAAGGCCAACAATGCCACAAAAGGTCAATCAAGACCACAAAAGGTCAACAATCCAACCACACAACCATCTAGGGTGCCAAGGAACCCAAGAGAAACAAGCTCACAAGCTTGAACTCGCCGAATCTCCGAGGAGAACTCAAACCTATGCACCAAATGCAAGGGCAAGTCCTTCTCTCCCAAATTCCAACAAATCTACAAAAGCTATTGGGGGAATAAGGGAGGAAGAACACAAGAGGAGAATACAAAACTCTCCAAGATCTAGATCCCAATGATTCCTTCACAAAGAAGGGATTTAGATTGGGGGATTGTAGATCTAGATCTCCTCTCTCAAATCCCTCAAAAAGATGCAAGAATCATAGGAAGGGAAAGGGGAGAGGGAAAGCTTCTTCAAGGTTACCAATGGAGGAGAGAGAGAAAGCCAAGAACCAAGAAAAGAGATAGTGCCCACGAAGGGGAAGAGGAGCCCCTTTTAAAGGGCTCCCAGATCTGCCCGTTATGGGCATTCGTGACTCCTGGCCGGAACTTCCATTGGGAGGTCGGAAGTTCTGGTGGCACACAGCCAACGGTCAAAAATTGCGGAGCGAGAAACTGGAAAAGCGAATCCTGGTCGGAACTTCCGCCGGTTCACCGAAACTTCCGGTGGGAGCAAAACTTCCGGTGAAAGTTCCAACAGAAGTTCTGTCAAATAGACACAACGAAAATAGAAGGTTACTGAACGTGAGCGGAACAAGAGCCGGAAATTCAACCGGAAATTTCGGCCTGAGCAGAACTTCCGGACCCTGGCCGGAACTTCCGGTGGGAGCAGAACTTCCGGTGGAAATTCCGACTGAAGTTCCGTCAAATAGCACATCCAAAACAGAAGGTTACTGAGCGTGAGCGGAAGAAGACCCGGAACTTCCACCGGAACTTTCGGCGGCAAAAATGCCCTAGCGGAACTTCCGATGGCAAGCCGGAACTTCCGATTAGGGAAATTCCAGAAACCAGAAAACCAAAAATGCAATAACTTTTGCATCCGAACTCCAAACGGGATGAAACCAATTTTGTTGGAAAGATAACGACGAATATTGGGTATCACCTTGGGAGAAAATACCATGAATATATATGTGAGGTATCCCCCAAGGTGTGGAGCCGGAAAACTCGCAAGATCAAAAACCGCAATAAGATATGCAAGTGAAATCCTTAGATGATTAACTAGAGCTTGTTATGATGATGACCACAAGCTCTAGATCCTCTCATAGACAAGAACCAAATAACAACCAAGAAAGATGAGGCTATGAATGCAAAGGTTTGAGCTCTCTCCGAACGATGCAAACGAGACACCCGCTTGAGATCCCCTCTTGACAGAACGGCTATCTATCCTAAACCTGGTCTCCCAACTAACAACACGAGACCGGCAAAAGAGAAGCCCTATCAAGAACATACCTTTGCCTTGAGCATCCTACTTGAACTTGATGTAGACCGTATTGTTCTTCTATAGTGGGAACACCTTTCTTGGATGCTCTTGCTTGATGTAGACTTGCAAATTTCTCCCCCATACTCCATGGGGAAACCTCTTCTTTGAACTTGTCTTCATCATTCCATGAGCACGAGGATGGCAAGCTTCAAGCATGAGATCTTCTAGAGATGGCGCATCTTGAGCTCGCCCTTCTTCATCCCTACTTGAGGTTGATCCATCTTGATGCAACTCTTTGCACATGTATTGATCAACCTTCAAGCTCCTTCTTCCTTCATGATTCCAATGGGCACAAAGCCCTTGGACATTTCTTCATCTTCCAACCTTGAGACCAACACATGGCCCAAGCGATGCAAATGGACAAACCTACAAGTGAAACTAAATTTACACATTAGTCCATAGAGATTGTTATTAATTACCAAAACCACACATGGGGCATACATGCCCTTTCAATCTCCCCGATTTTGGTAATTGATGACAATCCCTTAGCGGGGGTTTAAATATGACAATTAACGACCAAAGCGGTTGCCCCAACATCAAATACTACACAAGTATGTGATGTTGGTACAACCACAATATATAGAGCAAACTCCCCCACAATCTATGCATGTGTGATGAACTTGAATTTCATTGCATAGATTGCCAACCGTTACCGTTGGTTAAGTTTCCTCTATATATTCAACATGCAAAGCAACCACAAAGATGCAAGAGAATGAGAGTCAAATGCTTAAGAACACACCCAAAGCAAAAGCCGACTTCCCTTAAACCCTCCAAAACTTCTCCCCCATTGGCATCGATTGCCAAAATGGGTGAAAAGTTCTAGACGACCAATATAGTGAGAATTTCTCCCAAGGTGTGCATATGCACAAGTCAAATGATGAGTGCTTGGGAGGAAGTAAAACTACATTGAGGACCCAAAGATTGCAAAAAGACAATAAAAGAAATAAACTTCAACAAATGAAGCGAGCAACCAAAAGATCCAAAATGACCAAATGAGAAACCGATAAATGATATCAAATGGAAACAACAACAAAAAGAATGTTTAAATGAAAAATAGATAAGCTCCCCAAAATTTGTGCAAATATTAGAATGCATGTATTTAATACAATATAAACAAATATAGAATCCTTGCTCCCCCATAAGCATTTGAACCACAGGAAATGAGAAAGAAGGAAAATGTGCATTATTAAATGAACTAGAGAAGCTACCCTAAGATTGTGCACCAATTATAGTAATTGTATTTGGAAACAACGTGCACAACCATGAAATCCTCACTCCTCCAAAACCATTTAACAATGCACACAAAATACAATAATTTGGCAACCACCGAAGAATCAAAATGAAGTAAGAGGTGATTTCCAAGAAATGCAAAAACAACCAAATATTGATCTTCTCTTGTGTGTATAAATTTTTTGGTGGAAAATATCACAAAGATATATAACCACAAAGAAACATGCACACACACAAAATAGATACTCAAGAAAGCACATGAAGACCCAAAAAGAAGTCATATAATATACCAATAAGATGTTTTGCTTGAAAGCATACCCAAGGGCTCAAATATATCTTATTGTACATCAATGAGCTTCAAACACCAACATACCCCATGCAACACAACTATTCTCAAGGGAAGAAGAGGATAGAAGGAATATATGGAGAAAGGCAACAAGTATCACAAGATATAAATCAACTTGGCAAAAAATACTCACTATTTCACATGAGAGATATTGAGGAAACGATATGCAACAAAATTGCTAGATTGACGTATTTGGGATTAGTGAATCATGAGCATGATTTAGTATAGTCCCCATTATATGCACTCATCTCAACATACACACATTTGCAATAGAGATAACTCTTCAAAGCCAAAGCAAGAAATCCTACATATGGAAGAACACAAATTCATGCCAACAAGCAACCTACACAAGGTTGGGAACAAGATATGTATGCATGAGAGAGAGATACTTGTTACCGAGATATAATTGGTAGGATGAAGAAGATATGAATTCGTTGATCATCCTAGCTTGCATCCAACTGACATGTAGACGCCACTTCTTCCTTGTTCAACATACAAGCACCCAATATATATCTCCAATGTACCTAAAGCACAATTAAGTACACTATGGTCCCCAAACAAATTGGGTCCAAAGTAGTTAAACTACAATACATAGGAGAGCCCCCACACAAATATGTGCATATTGATATGAAACTGAATTTCATGCACATCTTAGCCCATTAGTATTTGGTGGAGTTTCCCTTATATATTGGATCAAAGAAAGCAAGCAGGCCATAATATATACAAGAAGTAAATATGTATGCATAGGCTTTCAAGAACCAAAAGGAGATACAATTTGAACAAAAACACCAAGTAAACCAATAAGACACACACAAAAGTGTGACTCGACAAAAGGTGTCCAAATTGTATCGAAGAGCCAAATTAACACATGAAAGAACACAAGTTCAACAAATGAACTAGAAAGAGCCAAAGAAAAAGGATAAGAAAAATACCAAGACTCAAGGATTTATCTCATCCTAAAAGAACAAAACAAGTGAAAAGGAATGAGATAAAGCCAACTCCCAACGAGAGCAAGGAAATAATAACCAAAACAAACTCTTCACACTTTTCATGATGCCACACAAAGTACCAACACAAAAGGATCGAGCTTCCAAGCAAAAAACGGATCAAATCAAGAAGCATAAAACAATGTTCTAGATAATATAGGAGAGCTCCCCCATAAGTAGAGAATTATATATAATTTTGCCTTTGAATGCAAAATGCCCACAAATGAGATCATCACTACTACCTACACTAAGTAAAACACAAGGGGATATAAATAAAATAAGAAGATCCACAAGAGGCAAGGAAAGCTTGGGAGCAACAAGACAAACATTTTATTGTCCAAAGATAAGATAAATGAGAAAAGGCCAAAATGAATATGATCAATGAATTCTATCATATATTAAGTACTAATTTCCCCAGGACAAGAAGTAATAGGGATAATTTTCCCGAGGTAGTTTGCAAGGATATCCAAGATCATATTCACACAAAGAAGCATATAACTAGATAGGAATTAAGCTTGATCGAAAGAGATTCTTGATTGCTTCAAATAGTCACACAATCACTAGTGATTGGATTAAATAGAAGCAATTGGTTCCCATGAGGATATGTAGATCCAAATATGAGGAAACACATACCAAGAATCACTCTCACAAACAAGATCCAAAAGATGAGCAATAAAAACATTTAAGTAAATTGGAACTTGTATGAGCAAATGTGCCACATAGGAACTAGATAATTCTCAATATCAAATCTAAGTGGCACTACCTCAAATGTCCACATTTTCTAGGTTTGTAATATGCATAAAGCATATGACTCCCCCATAATGTGATAAACCAAGAAATCTCAACAAGAGGCAAGAAAATCAAAATAGAGGTATTAATGGATATTATGGAATATTAGTTTCTCATGAGAGAGACATACCACATAGAGACTAGATAAACATGCAATAAAACTACTAAGTGGTTTTCCTCATGTACACTCATTTTAGGATTGTGGAATGCCCAAGCATGACACTCCCCCAAAACGGAATAGTCCATTAGTCCCTCATAAGAGCCAAATAAGATACCTACTAGAAACAATAAAGGCTCCAAACGAAAACGCAAATACATGGTGTGCCAACCAACATACACAAATATACATCATAGATCAATATAAGTAAGTGGGAAGCACAACATGTACAAACACATGCAAGGTACAAAACCAACACATGCACAAGGGAGCAAGTAACTATAAATGTAAAGGAGTTTAGCACAAGTTACCAGAAGGAGGAACATTGGATAAGGAATAGAAGCATGATAACCAATGACTTGACTTTGACAACAAGAATATAATGAAGATCCCTCAACTCTTCATAAGATATCCAAGTCTCCAATGTCCTCCATAAACACCTATTGATCAAGTTTTAGCTTGTTGTACCCCAACCAAGTTGCGTCCTAAGAAGTTAGTCACAATAGGTTTGGCCACCCAAATGGTTCTTATCTTGACACCACTTTGGGCACCAAAAAATTTGGCAACACATTGCCCATATCATCCTTACGAAGAAAACAAGCATCATCAATCAAGATAGTATGAGATGAGGAGATACCCATGGTGCATGAGGAAGAAAGATTCCCCTTCTCACGGCATATGTAGCAAGTTCTTTTCTTGCCATCTTTCTTCTTGGGAGGAGCTGCGCCATGAAGAAGAGCTTGAGGCTTCTTGGGAAGTGGCCCATCTTGAGCTTGTGGAGGAGCTTGAGGCCGCTTCCCTCGTTGCTTCTCACTAAGAAGCTTCTTCTTCAATGGGCAATCCCTCACATGATGCCCTTCTTCCTTGCACATGAATCACACAATATTGGTCGGATTCTTCATTTGTCCTTGGACCTTCTTCTTGTTGCCCTTGTGCTTCAACGAGTTAGTGGGCTTACTCTTGGTGTTGGAGTTGAATCCAATCCCACTCTTGTCACTTGGGGTTCGTCGCACACTCAACATATTCTTGAGCGTGGTCTTCCCTTCATGACACCTTTTCAAGTCATTCTTTAAAGAAGTGACTTGAGCCTTGAGCTCTTTGACTTCCTCTACATGGTTAGTATCAACAACAATACTAGAGGAAGTAGAAGCTTCATTGTTAGAGCAACAAGGCAAAAGATGCAATTCATCATAAGATTTAGCATGGTTGTGAGAGGATAAATTACAAGGACTAGCACATGGCAATATAGCATTAGGATTAGAAGTAGTGCTAATGTCCACATGAGGCCCACTAGATGTTACCTTTGACACAATGGCCTCATGAGCTAAATCTAGCCTACCATGGGAGGGTAGAAGATCCTCATGCGACTTGAGAGCTTGGCATGACTTTCTTATAATCTCCCATAGTTGCTTGTTAGCAAAGCAAGTTGAGCCTTTAGCTCAACATTCTCCTTCAAGATAGATGCTTCACATGAAATAGAGTTAGTAGCACAAGCATCATCAATTAAAGCAAGAGGTGAGGGCAACTTGGAAATCTCTTTAAAATATGAAGCTTTAAGTTTCTCATGTGACTCGGTGAGTTTGATGAGCTCACCCTTGATGACCCTAGAGCCATTGTTGAGGTGCTCAAAATCCTCAAGGAGTTTAGCATAGGCAACTTCAAGTTCATCATTTTTAATTTGAAGAGCACTTGCGACCTCAAACTCTCTATCATGAGATTTCTTTACTCTAGATAGCTCTAGAGCAAAGGCCTCCTCAAGAGATTCCTTAGTGGTTTGTTCCTCTTCAAGAGCTTCATTTAGGTTGGCAATTTCATTAGCATACTCACGCTCGAGACTACTTATTTTATCTATTTTGCCCTCATGCTCATATATTAGTTGCCTACTTTCAATAGCACAAGTCAAGATTTCAATGAAAGTAGAGCAAGCATTTTTATTAGGATGAAGAGCACGAAGGACTAGCCCCCCCTTCTCTTTTAAAGAAGCAACATCATTATCTACTTCTACATGATCAACATTCACATCATCATGAGATATATTGGAGTCCAAAGGAGAGGTTACCTTTGAACCCTTAGCCATGAGGCACAAGTGAACATTGGAAGAAGATGATGGTGAGGGAACACATGAAGCTCTAATGACAACCTTGCCTTGGCCCACACATTCTTCACTTTCCTCTACATGGTTAGCAACACAAGAACTAGAGGAAATAGAAGCACATTTATCATGGCAATAAGGCAAATCAAGCATATCATCATGAGATATATTCAATCCATTTCTACATGATATGCAAGGGCAATCAACACTAGGATGTAAATCACATATGGTCCTACAAGTGTTCACGCCCAAAGATATAACATTGCAATGAGATAGAGACAAAGAATCATGAATGGAAATCTCACTATCTACATTGCAAGTTCTGTCACCACTCACCATATCATTACCTTGTGACAACTCACATGTTGGTGTAGTGGAAGAAGATGAGAACTCATCGCGGCCGAAGGTGGATGGAACACAATCATCCTTATTAAGCTTGGACACATCATATTTTGCTTGGAGCTTGGTCCATATATCATGAGCATTCCGGAAAGGCATGATTGAGGAAAGAACTACAAAGCTCACAACATTAACAAGCACATTAGATGCTTGAGCTTCGAGATAAGAGTTTGTCTTCTCCTCCAAAGATAGATTTTGGGGATCCTTAGGAGGAGACAAGCCCATATCTAGAATTCGCTCAATGGTTGGGTCAATGGCCTGAAAATGACTAAGCATGCGAGTACGCAAAACATCATAATGTGTGCCATCAAAAGCAAATGTGTTAGAGTGCACTAAACCCCTAGGAGACATCTTTACTCTCGAGGCGGTGAAGCCTAAAAGCGAGAGACCTTGCTCTGATACCAATTGAAATTACAAAGGAAGTCGCCTAGAGGGGGGTGAATAGGCTTTTAAAATTATTATGGCTTAGGCTCAAGTAAATGCGGAATAAAACTAACGTTTAATTGATTGAGCACAAAACCTAGACACTAAGTTCACCTAGGTGCACCAACAACCTATGCTAAGCAATACAAGCAACAAGGTGATAGCAAGGTATAAATACTTCAAGCACGATGGCTTTCACAATGTAAAGTGCATAAGTAAAGGGCTTGGTTGAGAGATAACCGATGGACGCGGAGACAAAGAATTGTTTCCCGAAGTTCACTTCCAAAGAAGCTACATATCCGTTGGAGAGGTGCGATGGCGCAATGCTCTCCGAACACCACAAATGGCTCACCTCGAGGTGTGGTGGCTCGATGCTCACCCAACGCCACACAAGGCCTCACCCCGGATGTGGAAGCACGCAACTCACCGACGCCACAAAAGGCTCACCCTATTCTCCCGAGTGTGCACCACAAA
Organism: Avena sativa; assembly: GCA_916181665.1. Lineage (NCBI taxonomy): Eukaryota > Viridiplantae > Streptophyta > Magnoliopsida > Poales > Poaceae > Avena > Avena sativa. The sequence goes on along the minus strand of OV702283.1, from coordinate 143,267,624 downwards.
AGGCGGGCACTCGCTCCACTATGGGACGCATGAGGGTGGTCACCGAACCCGTACAAGATTGGGGCTAACTCCACAACTCAATTGGAGGCTCCCAACAACAAAGCCACAACAGGCTACAATGCCACAAAAGGCTACAAGACGACAAAAGGTCAACAATCCAACCACAACCGTCTAGGGTTCCAAGGAACCCAAGAGAAACAAGCTCACAAGCTTGAACTCGCCGAATCTCTGAGGATAACTCAAATCTATGCACCAAATGCAAGGGCAAGTCCTTCTCTCCCAAATTCTAACAAAGCTACAAAAGCTATTGGGGGAATAAGGGAGGAAGAACACAAGAGGATAATACAAAACTCTCCAAGATCTAGATCCCAATGATTCCTTCACAAAGAATGGATTTAGCTTGGGGGATTGTAGATCTAGATCTCCTCTCTCAAATCCCTCAAAAAGATGCAAGACTCATAGGAAGGGAAAGGGTAGAGGGAAAGCTTCTTCAAGGTTACCAATGGAGGAGAGAGAGAAAGCCAAGAACCAAGAAAAGAGCTAGTGCCCACGAAGGGGAAGAGGAGCCCCTTTTAAAGGGCTCCCAGATCTGCCCGTTATGGGAATTCGCGACTCCTGGCCGGAACTTCCGGTGGGAGGCCGGAAGTTCCGGTGGCACACAGCCAACGGTCAAAAACTGCGGAGCGAGAAACTGGAAAAGTGAATCCTGGTCAGAACTTCCGCCGGTTCATCGGAACTTCCGGTGGGAGCAAAACTTTCGGTGAAAGTTCCGACAGAAGTTCCGTCAAATAGACACAATGAAAACAGAAGGTTACTGAACGTGAGCGGAACAAGAGCCGGAAATTCAACCGGAACTTTCGGCCTGAGCGGAACTTCCGGTCCCTGGCCGGAACTTCCGGTGGGAGCGGAACTTCCGGTGGAAATTCCGACTGAAGTTCCGTCAAATAGCACATCCAAAACAGGAGGTTACTGAGCGTGAGCGGAAGAAGACCCGGAACTTCCACCGGAACATTCGGCGGCAAAAATGCCCTAGCGGAACTTCCGATGGCAAGCCGGAACTTCCGGTCAGGGAAATTCCAGAAACCAGAAAACCCGAAACGCAATAACTTTTGCATCCGAACTCCAAACGGGATGAAACCAATTTTGTTGGAAAGATAACGACGAATATTGGGTATCACCTTGGGAGAAAATACCATGAATATATATATGTGAGTTATCCCCCAAGGTGTGGAGCCGGAAAACTCGCAAGATCAAAAACCGCAATAAGATATGCAAGTGAAATCCTTAGATGATAAACTGGAGCTTGTTATGATGATGACCACAAGCTCTAGATCCTCTCATGGACAAGAACCAAATAACAACCAAGAAAGATGAGGCTATGAATGCAAAGGTTTGAGCTCTCTCTGAACGATGCAAACGAGACACCCACTTGAGAGCCCCTCTTGATAGAACGGCTATCTATCCTAAACCCGGTCTCCCAACTAACAACACGAGACCAGCAAAAGAGAAGCCCTATCAAGAACATATCTTTGCCTTGAGCATCCTACTTGAACTTGATGTAGACTGTCTTGTTCTTCTATAGTGGGAACACCTTTCTTGGATGCTCTTGCTTGATGAAGATGAAGACTTGCAAATTGCTCCCCCATACTCCATGGGGAAACCTCTTCTTTGAACTTGTCTTCATCATTCCATGAGCACGAGGATGGCAAGCTTCAAGCATGAGATCTTTTAGAGATGGCGCATGTTGAGCTCGCCCTTCTTCATCCCTACTTGAGGTTGATCCATCTTGGTGCAACTCTTTGCACATGTGTTGATCAACCTTCAAGCTCCTTCTTCCTTCATGATTCCAATGGGCACAAAGCCCTTGGACATTTCTTCATATTCCAACCTTGAGACCAACACATGGCCCAAGCGATGCAAATGGACAAACCTGCAAGTGAAACTCAATTTACACATTAGTCCATAGAGATTGTCATTAATTACCAAAACCACACATGGGGGCATACATGCCCTTTCACCGTCGATTCGGCTTCGCTGTAGGCGACGACCCATGGGGCCTTATGGCGTACTTCCACAGGAAACACGGCTTCGGCTCTGTGCACCATGAAGAAAGGCGTGTAGCCAATTGAGCTGTTTGCCATTTTGCGCAAGCTCCAGAGGACGGAGGGTAGCTCTTCTGCCCATGCTCCCGCAAGCCGCTCGAGTGGGATCAGTAGGCGTTTCTTTATGCCGCCGCCTACGAGGCCGTTGGCCTTTTCGACCTGCCCGTTGGTTTGTGGGTGTGCCACGGAGGCATAGGATATGTTGATCCCGAGGCCCTCGCAGAAGTCCTGGAATTCTTTGGAGATAAAGTTCGACCCGTTGTCCGTGATGATGTTGTGCGGCACACCGAAGCTGTAGACTATGGATTCGAAGAACTTCACGGCCGTTTTACCCTTTTGGTTGATAACGGGCATGGCTTCGATCCACTTGGTGAACTTGTCGACTGCGACCAGGAGGTAGACGTGGCCTCCTTTCGAGGACTTGGGCAGTTTGTCGATCATGTCGAGGCCCCATTGGGCGAAGGGCCAGGCCAGGGGTATGGGCCTGAGCTCCGATCCTGGTGCGTGCGGTTTATCTGCAAACCTCTGGCAGTCGTTGCACCTTCGGACGATGTCCTTGGCATCATTCATGGCCGTTGGCTAGTAGAACCCAGCCCGTAGAGCTTTGGCGTCGAGGGCGCGGCTGCCCGCGTGATGGCTGCAGATGCCCTCGTGGATGTCTTGGAGGATGGTTTTACCGTCACCTATGGTGACGCACCTTTGGAGTACACCTAAAATGTTGCACTTGTACAGCTCACCATTGATGATGGTGAAGGCCTTGGACCGGCGATATATGCGTCGGGCATCTATCGGGTCATCAGGCAGTTCCCTGTTTATCAGGTACCGTAGCCACGGATGCGTCCATGTTTCCTCGATTGCCATGACCTGCATCAGGTTGACCACTGCGACCTCTGTGTCGAGCTTTTTGGGTCCTTCCTGTCCTTTGGATAGCGCAGCCCCCGAGTGCTCTGCTTCTTCGGGTGATCCCTTGGGGAATTTCCTTTTGATGGAAGGCACGCAGATTTGTTCGAGGAACACACCTGGTGGCACCCATGCGCAGATGGGGCCGATATTGGCGAGTCTATCGGCTTCTTTGTTGCTTTCTCTTCCAACATGCCGAAGCTCGCATCCATCAAAGTCTCCTTCGAGTGAGTTGTAGAGCGCGCGGTATGCGATCATGTTGGTGGCGTGTGCGGCGTGTGCGTCGCATTCGTTCATCGTCTGCTGGACGACGAGGTTCGAGTCATCGTAGATGACTAGGCGCGTTGCGCCGTAGATCTTGGACATGCTCATGCCGTGGATGAGGGCCTCGTATTCGGCTTTGTTGTTGGAAGCTCGAAATTTCATCCGGAGGACGTACTTCATCTTGTTGCCCTACGGGGATGTCAGTATGACCCCGGCTCCTGCTCCAGCCTCGCGCTTGGAGCCATCGAAGTGCATCGTCCATGACTATGTCATATCCGGGGTGTCCGATAACTGTAACTCCATCCAGTGGACGAGGAAATCCGGTAGGACCTGAGACTTGATCGCATGGCGCTTCTCATAGACTATGTCTAAAGGGGACAGCTCGATGCCCCACAGGGCCACTCGTCCTGTGGCTTCCGGGTTGTTCAGGATGTTGTTCAGAGGTTCCTCATTGACGACCATCGCCTGATGCTCCTGGAAGTAGTGGCTCAACCGACAAGCCGTCATGAACATGCCGTAGGCGAGTTTCTGGTAGTGAGGGTACCTCTGTTTTGTTGGCGTCAATACCTCGCTGAGGTAGTAGATAGGGCGTTGGACCCCATGGGTCTTGCCATCTTCGGGTCGTTCGACCACGAGCAGGGTGCTTACCACCTAATGTGTGGCTGCTATGTATAGCAGTAGAGGCTCGCGTTCCTTTGGCGTGACCAGGACGGGCGAGGTTGAGAGCGGCCGCTTCAGATCTTCGAATGCGTCGTCGGCTTCAGGTGTCCACTCGAATTTGTCTGCTTTGCGTAGTAGCTAGTAGAAAGGCAGGGCCTGCTCACCCATGCGGCTGATGAATCTGCTCAGCGTTGTGATGCGTCCAGCTAGCTGTTGGACACCTTTGAGGTTCTTCGGTTTCTCCATGGCTAGTATGGCCCGGATTTTCTTCGGGTTCGCCTCAATTCCTCGCTGGGAGATGAAGTAGCCAAGCAGTTTGCCAGATGGGACGCCGAAGGCGCACTTTTCTGGGTTCAGCTTGATCTTGTAGTGATCAAGGTTTTTGAACGTCTCGCGGAGATCGTCGATCAATGTCTTGGCTTCCCTTGTCTTGACTACTATGTCGTCGACATAGACCTGTATGTTGCGGACGATCTGGCTCTTCAGGCATGCCTACATGCACCGCTGGTACGTGGCACCTGCGTTCTTTAGCCCGAAGGGCATTGTGTTGTAGCAGAATACTCCGAATGGCGTGATGAACGCCGTTTTCTCCTGGTCTTCGACCTTTAGTCGAATCTGATTGTAGCCTAAGTAGGAATCGAGGAAGGAGAATTTCTCACATCCTACAGTCGAATCGATGATATGATCAATCTGAGGGAGAGGAAAGTGATCCTTCGGGCAGTGCTTGATCAGCGATGTGAAGTCCACGCACATCCGCGGGATGTCCATGTCCTTTTTAGGGACCATCACGCTGTTGGCCAGCCACTCGCTTTCCTTGATCTCCCTGATGAAATCAGCGACGAGCAGTCTGTTGACTTCAACTCCGATGGCTTAGGCCCGTGGCTCGGACAATCGTCGGATGGACTGTTTGACGGGCTTGGCATCTGGGAACACATTGAGTGCATGCTCGGCGAATTCCCTGGGAACTCCTGGCATGTCTGCGGGACACTAGGCGAAGATTTCCCAGCGCTCACGGAGGAATTCGACGAGCGCGCTTTCCTATGCGGGGCTAAGGTCGTTGGCGATCAGAGCCGCCTTGCAGGCGTCCGTCGGGTGGACCTGCACCTTTTTCGTGTTGACTGTTGAGTTGAACGACATATCAGGTGCGTTTTGCCTAGAGACTAGGGGTGCCCCGTTGTCTGTCACCTCTCGAAGCCTTGTGAGCTCCTCCTGCATGCCGAATGACTGGGAGATTCTGTTGAAGTCCCTGTCGCAGTGGTCGGACCGGGTGAAGATCCCGTGGACCGTGATGACGCCTCTATGTCCTGGCATCTTGAGTAGCAGGTTAGCATTGTGCGGTACTTCCAGGAACCTTGCGAATGCCACGCGTCCGAGGATGGCGTGGTATTGTGATGGCCAGTCCACCACTTCGAACTCGAGTCGCTCACACCGAAAGTTGTCGGGTTTGCCGAAGATGACGTCGAGCCATATCTTGCCCAGGGGAAATATGCCTTTCCCTGGGACGATGCCATGGAACGTTGTGTTGGATTGTTCCAGGCTGCACAGCGGAATCCGCATCGCTCCTAGGGTGCTGGCGAACATCAGGTTGATGCTGCTGCCGCCGTCCATGAGGACGCGGCTCACCTCGAACCCTCTGATCTGCGCCTCGAGCACCAGGGTAGCATGACCTGGGCGAGGGATCTGGCGGGGGTGATCCGAACAAATGAATGTGATGCAGGACTCTGAACCGCTGAGGTACTCAGGGATAGCGGGTGGAGCGGTCACAGCCAAGCTGACCTGGCGGGTGATTTTATTTTGCACCATGTTTGTTGGGCGCCCCTTTTGGATCATCAGTGACCCTTTTGGCGCGGGGTACCCGTTTACACCGTTGTTCTGCATGGGTGCGACCGGGTGATTCGAAGGTCCCACGGGTGGTGGTGGAGGAGCTCCGTGGGCGATGTCGCCTGGTGCGGGCGCGTGTCCGAACCCAGGGTTCGGGACTTACTGTCTCATCTGGGACAGGCTCTCGCTGAGCTTCTGGAACTCGCGGCAGTCTTTGAGCATGTGGCTGGCCTTCTTTTTGCCATCCTCCTTGTCGATGTAGAAGTGGATGGTGCATGGGCCCAACAACTTTTCGTATGCTAAGGGTTCGTCGTCGCGGCCGCGGCATTGCCACGTTTGCATTGGGCGTCCTCCATCGCGGAAGTTGTTTCCATGGTATCCGCCGATGCTGCGGTTGCTTTCGTTGCAACGGTCGTCGTAGCCAGCCGCGACCATGTCGGGTCCGTCGCGGTCGTCATAGACGCGCGATCTTTGCTTGCTGTGGCGCTCGCATCGGTGGCCGTAGTCATCTTCCTCATCCGAGTGTGCTCGGTGGACGGAGTCCTCGCCATCTGCCCACCTGTTGGCGATGTCCATGAGGTGGTCAAGTGTCTTGGGATTGACGCACCCAAGTTCTTCCTTGAAGTCCTGGCGCTTGATGCCATCTTTGAAGGCGTCGATTGTTCTCTCCTCGGAGATGTGTGCCGCGGAATTCTTGATATTGGACCAGCGTAGTATGTACGAGCGAATGGATTCGTCCGTTCGTTGAGTGCAAGACCGCAGCTCTTCGATCGAGGTTGGCCTCTTGCTGGTACCTTTAAAGTTTCAGATGAAACTATATGCCAGTTCCTCCCAGCTTCGGATGGAGCCTGAGGACAGGCTGATGAGCCAGATCCGGGCTGCGCCTGTCAGCTACAGCTGAAGGCACTGCAGAGCGGTGTTTTTGTTTCCGTCGTGCAGCTTGACGGATGACAGGTGGTCGTTGAGCCATGCCTTAGGGTCCTGCGTGCCGTCAAACTTCGGAGTGTCCGAAGGAAGCTTGAAGTTTCTCGGCATCCGTGTCCGCCGAACAGATCTGCTGAAGCATCGAGCTCCATAGAGTTCTCCTTCATCATCATCCTCTTCGGATTCGGATGAACACACGCGTTTGGCACGTGCCTTGTCGACCTTGTGCTGAGAGAGGTCGTTTCGAGCGTCATAGTCGCGGCTGCAACGTCGTGGACTCTTGCGTCGTCACGGTAGGTCGTGCTCGTCCTCGTCGGATAAGGGTGTGGGGATGCGGTTGAATCTGACCGCAGCTTTCTTTTTCGGCTCCGCAGGAGCCTCCTCGTGGAGCGCAGCTCCAACGAGTCGGAGTCCGGCTAGTGCAGACTTGTGCATGGCCCTCTTCGGGTCCCCCACCGGAGGTGGATGGGACGCGAGATATGTGGTGGCTGCCATGATCGCAGCTTGCGGCGTCTTCGGGATGACGTTGTCGTTGGCGTCCATCTCCATGAAGGACGTGTTGAGGGTTCGAGTCACCTCGCGTCGTGCAGCGGGGATCCATGTTCTCTATGCGAGAGCGATGCTTGTTGGCATTGTTGCCGTGCGAGCTAGAGCCGCCAACGGCGGAGAGCGCAGCTCGCCGTGCGCTAGACTTCGAGGCCGCTTGCTTGCGTTTGTCGAGTACCTCTTGCATCATCACCTGCTTTTTGTGCTCTTCGATGAGGAGCAGGTGGTATGCTATCAGTAGGTCCCGTGAGGCACCCACAGGCAGGATCTTGTTGCCCGCCACGGCTTCGCGTGCCTAGTTCCATCCTTCCTCGCTGAGGTGGATTACTCTATTGGCATCAGGGTCGTCCTTGTTGGGCGGGGGGATGGTTGCATCATGTTTTCGTCGTTTCTACCCTGCGGGTTGGGTGGCGGTACGTGAGCACCCGAACCTGGTGGTTGTTGCTCGTTTTCGCTTTGGGTGACCATGGCCCATTGGTAGCGTCCGCGGATTGGATCGTTGTTGCCGCAGCTTTCGGATCCGGAACCGTAGGTCCCTTCATCCGACGGGGGATCGCACAGGTCTGAGTTGCAGTTGTTGCTGTCATATGACTCATCTGCCGATGTTGACGTGCGTAGCACGCTGGGATGCGGAGCCCACGAGGTGGGCATGATCGATGGCAGTGGCACCCGCTCTGGGAGGCGGAGAGTGTCGGTCTGTCCCACCTGGAAGCAGAAGCTTCCGAACAGGATCTTGAGCTCGTCGCCTACGGGCTCGAAGTCCTTCAGGGTGGCTGGCGAGTGGGAGGTGAAGTCGAAAGCGCCAAAGAGAAGGTGGCTCTCCGTTGCCGAGGAGTTGTAGATCGCTTTGGTCAGGACCGTCACGATCGCACAATCAGCGCCCCCGATTCCCACAGACGGCGCCAATTGATGAGGTTTAATCTCGTCAATGCCCATTGTTATGAGCTTGGGTTTTGGAGAAGATGGGGGTGCTGGAGATCGCGGAACGGTTAATAGACAAGCAACCAGGGACACGAGATTTACCCAGGTTCAGGCCCCCGGAGGGAAAACCCTACTCCTGTTTGTCTGCTATTGATTACGGCGGAACCGAAGGTTACAAGGGTGCGCATATGCAATCTTGCGTGAAGGTGTGTATGCGGTGGAAAAGATTGGCCCTCCTCGCCGTGCCCTCCTAGCATTTATATAGAGTTTAGGTAGGTCTCGGGCACAGATCGAGTCGGTTACAAGTTTAGGGTTTACCCCTTTGAATATTCTATCTGTTTTAGTCTTGCTCTCCAAGGATCCGAAGATGTCATGGGCTTGGGCCACCCGAAAATCCACCGGGTTAGTCCTTCTCAAAGGCATTTCAAATGCAGCACTAATGCAATTTCAAAATGCGAGTAACAGAATATCAAGATACAGACCAAAAGGTAAGTGCACATATGTCATGCTAGGCTGTCCAGCAAAATGCAATTCAGTCTGACTCTTCTCTTGGCACGCTTGTTGGTTCTTGCTAGGGAGTGTATTACAAGCATTTGTTCAGCTACCGCCGTGTAATTAGATAGCCACTAAGGGCTTCCTCTAATTTTATCAATGTTATTCTGAATTTCGAAGTTGCACTAGCAAGCACTCAAGCAGGGATGCATGTAGAGCTACCCGACTGCCTATAATAACTACATCCAAGCTACTATAGGTTGCTTTCTTAACTTTCAAGTCTTCGTACCCTCTCGTCGTCGGTGACAATATGATCCCCTCTTGGTGATATCTCTATTGTTGATGAAAATTCCCAAAGTACTCCATGGTGAAATTGGTCCCTGTCTTCCTTGGTGTATTTATATGGGAGAGAAACATGTTTGTATATTAATAATTATGTAAGGTATTTGATGGGAACCCTTCTCCGATAAACAACTACTTCAGGTGCTTCATTTGTAATATTAGAGAAATCATAGAGTATGTATAAATACATACTTTATTTTTCTTCCATCAATTGTTTTGATGTGAATGGGTACATATATGGCATGCATGTAACAACTGATTTGAGTTATGTATGACAAACTCAAAATGATAGAAAATTTGTAAACAATGTTTTCAAGTTTCAAAAAAATCTGAATAATAGTCCTAGATCTAGACACTGTTTAACTAAACCAACATGCAGAATCTAAACTCAAAATAGGTTATATTTTGGCGCGTACACAAAAATAGCAACTTCAAAAAAAACCTGCGAGGTTTGAAATTTTGCACTGTTGACTACTACTTTAGATGTCAGATTTTTTCATTTTAGTGTCGTCTTGATTCTTGAATATAATATATTTTAAGTTGATATTTTGCACGTTGGTAAAGCAGAACATTATGTGCATCTTGGTATTTGTTCAGATTTTTTTATATCTTTCAAATACTGGTTTTTATTTTTCAAAAAATGAGGTCCATGGAGCCTGAGCTCCATTTGTCCACGCAAGTCCACACTCTTCAGAGTTGTCTTTGCAACTCAAGAAATTGATTGGTTATATTATTTTTACTTGTTGGAATGTACTATTTTGTTTGCCATCTATAACATTCTTTGTTATCCTGTTGCAAGTCGCACGGGCATATTTTCTAATACAATATAAAGGAATCTATAGGGAAATTTTTAATAGGATATAATTCTAGAAATCAAATTACCAACATGGGAAACAATCATGAGGATTTCAATTCTCCAATAGCTTCTTACTTTTGCAGTCACTTTATATCTTAGGTCTAATTTGATGATTAAATTAAGAGGTATATACATATTTAGTTCCACAACTTGCATCGCGGTTACGTTTTAGTCACATATCTTGTAAAGTGAGCAAGATTAGTCCCATAACTTGCACCCTAGGAGCATATTAGTCCAATTCGATTGTATTTTTGTGATTTTGATCGAATTCGTCCAACAACTTTTACAAAATGACCCCTGATAGGAGGCGGGCCACACCTATCAATGGTGGAACAAATAATAAAAATCTAGTTGCAAATTATGGATTCAAACTCAAGACCCATGCTGTTAAATATAGTTAAGCTTGCCACTACAATACATGAGGACACATGGTAATCTAAGGAACGCCCTTTTATTATATAGTACTTTGAGGTCAATATGTCCTAGCTCACCCTCAAGCGTGATTCATTGGAACCTGCTCACCTCCACCCACACACTAAGAGCATTTCCACTCGTTGGTTGTTCCCAGACCGAAATCCGGACTTACATTTGGCCGGACGAAACAAGTTTTCGGTCTGAGAACGCCGAATTTCTCACTCGCGTTCCCAGGTCGTGTTCCCAGGCGAAGCAAAAAACGGCGAAACATTTGAATTTTATCGTTCCCGTCAACGAATCTCGGCCAAATGTGTTCGACAGAAGTACGCCCAAAATATTCGGCGAGCTCCTGTGCCTCGGCGAGCTCCTTCGCCGCTTTCGCCATGTCCTTCCTCTTTTTGCGGCTGCCCGACTCAACCTTCCTCTTCTGCACAATGGCCAGCCACTCGGCGTTGGTCACGTCGTCCGGCCTCTTCGTCGGCGCTCTCGGTTTCCTCGCCTTTTTATCCTCCGGTTCGCCGAGGTTGGATCTAGGTTTGACGAAACCCTTGGGCGGCATGGCGGGCGAGAGCTCGGCAAACTGGTGGGAGTCGGGGGAATGGGGAGGAAAGGCGGGAGGGGAAGAAGAAAAGGGCGGGAGTTCGGCCTAGAGTCGCCGACAGAGTTGGCCCACCATCATTTTTGTTCTGTCTGGTGTTCTCAGGGCTTTCCCAGGAACCCGGGATCGGCCTGGAAAGTCCGGACCAAAGTTGGCTCAATTCGGACGAAACCGGGGTCCTAGAAACGCGACTGGCCAATTTTCGGCGTCCGGACCAAAAAATCGCCCTGGGATCGGTATCCTGGAAATCCGAGTGGAGATGCTCTAACATAAAAGACAGAGTTATGTATCAGTCACACACATATGCTGATAGTGGAGGTGAGTATGCGCGTGTGTGCGCACACTGTATAAAAGATTTACATAATGTAACTAATAGCATAGGTTGACATAGTGGTTTGCACCGGTGAGAACCTATACAAAGGTTTGGAGAAGGGAAATATACTTGCCCATTTTAATTATTCACACGTCTACTGACAGGTGGGCTAATCCGTACCTAGGACACAAGTGGCGGAGGAAAAAAAATGTGACGCGGAAAAATTACACTAGAGTCATTTAAAAAAAAATTGTGACGCCATAGGTTAGCGAATTTGGTCAAATTCGGTTTAAATTGAACTAAAATGCTCTCGTGATGCAAGTTGTGGGACTAATATTGCTCATTTTACAAGATGTGGGATTAAAACGCTCCTATGATTCAAGATGTTGGACTAAAAGTATATACACCTCTTGAATTAACCAACAAAATGTGAATTATATGGCATGGAAATTATGTCATCACAGGTTCACATTTGAAACGAGTTTCTACTGATGTATATTCAGTGACATACTCACATTTGTTGATCAATAAGAATCGGTCAAAGCTAGACACAAGACACGAAGTTTGGTCTTGTATGCATAGACCGATGGAGTAGTATAAGTGCTACTGCTGCGGAATGCATGTAGAAGACCATGATTCTATCAAGTGTTCTAACATGAACATTAGTGGGAAAATGAACGTTGGCCATTTATATTGCATTATCATGTGCAACCTAGAGTGGAGAGCACATATACTTGCACCGCTCGATTTGATTTCCTTGTGCGGTAAAAAAGATGAGCAGGGTACGTTCGGATGATCATCCGAGCCGTGTCACTTTATGCCCGCTCCCACACATATAAATATCGGCGTACACTACGTGTCCGCATTCGGCGTTTGCTTCCAGAAGAGACAGTAGAAAAACAATTGAGTAATGGCACGACACGATGATTCTCAGCCTAATTGGTACTTAACGGCTAAGCTAGCGCTACCGCGTACGGTAATAGGTTGTGGGATATGTGTACTCTTGATTGATACTGCCTCTCTCCTAAAAGTTGAAAAAAAATACTTAGTAAACTAAGTCCAAAAAAGTTTAAATAATTGTTTACATTAGAGACCAGGTGTATGTATGTGCGTATTCTATGTATACCAAAACTCAAAATTATATAGCTTAAACAAAAATAACAAAATAACGAATGAATAGTAAGAAGGGACTGCTAAGTTATAAACTTTTTGTAACTTAAGGTCCAAATAACTACAGTACGTAACTTTATAATATTGCTAAATAAATTAAAGTCGGGTTTAGGAGTATCCAAGTCCTGAAAATTCACTCTCCCGTGCATGCTTGCTCTATCTGTCTAGTGGGAACTCCGTTATTAGACAACAGCGTACACCAATATATGTCGATCATAGTTGAAAAACTCCGTGCAAAGTTAGGTACGAATCTGATAATTACTCTCAGTAATGATTCACTCTCACATTTTATAACCGTACAGAGTTGAAAACGAAAACAATAGCAGGCGACGTGTCGAAGGAGCTAGCCAGCTAGGTAGTGGAGGATTACATCGCACATCCATGTAAAGTGCACGGATGTACCCATGCATGATCTATCTGACGAGATATGGACGGACACACGTCCGGCCTTGTTTGGCTAGGCGAGGTTATAAATCCCCTACAATCCTCATGCCATTTTGCAACACAACACTGCACACAGGTAGACACCGATCCAGTGGAACATCAGCAAAGTGATACACAGAGTGAGCTACACCGATCGAGACCCTCGCTACGATGGGGCTTCTCGGCCGCATTTCACTGTTTTTTCACCTGACCCTCCTCCTCGTTGTCCTCGTTGTGGCATCGGCGGACGAACCTAGCCTCGCAGATGGTGGGATGCTCATTGACCCGAAGCCTTCACCGAAGCCGATAGCAAAGCCAGACCCGAAGCCTACACCTAGACCAAACCCAAAGCCCACCACACCTGAAAAGCTAGAGCCCCACCCGACTCCTGACCCTGATGCAAAGCCAAAGCCTAAGCCAACCCCTACAGTGCCAGAGTCCCACCCCACTCTAGACCCTGATGCAAAGCCCAAGCCTAAGCCCAACCCTACAGTGCCAGAGCCTAAACCCCAGCCAGGACCGTACAAACCAAAGCCACCGATATACGTAGAGGATGTGGGGTCCGACAGGGCAAACCCAAAGCCTGAACCACAACCGAAGCCCAAGACCACCCCGACAAAGCCAGATCCCAAGCCAACGCCTAAGCCGCAGCCAAACCCCAACCCTCAACCGGGACCGTCTAAGCCAAAGCCACCGGTACATGATGTTGGGTCCGACAAGGCAATCCCAAAGCCAGACCCGCAACCCAAGCCCAAGACCTCCCCAGCAAAGCCGGAACCCAAGCCAACTCCTAAGCCACAACCAAACCCCAATCCTCAACGGGGACCGTCCAAGCCAAAACCACCGATGCAGGATGTTGGATCCGACAAGGCCGACCGTAAGCCCGACCCACAACCCAAACCTAAGACCACCCCCGCAAAGCCGAATCCCAAGCCTACCCCAACAAACCCGGATCCCAAGCCAACGCCTAAGCCTCAGCCAAACCCCAACCCTCAGCCCGGACCATCCAAGCCGAAGTCGATGCCAGTTTATGCACGTCGCGTTGGTTCCGGCCAGCCCCTGAACTGAGCTAGCTAGCTAAGCTCTACATGGATCGAGGACCGAGCAAGCAAAGCATGCCACGTATGGACATGCTTACCCTAATTACCTCATCCGTGGAATAATCGGGGGCATCCTTCGATGAGAAGGTTACCAGCGCCTCTTTGTGCTTATTATGTACGTACGTGTTTGTCGGTGGCATGCATGTAGCATGGCGACCTACGTACCCAACCCCAGTGTGCTTGTTAATTATGTTTTCAGATCGTGTATGTAATGTACGACCAGCTGTGTGTGTTCATATCAATAAATACATTACTAGTGTGCTTGTCTCACTATGTGCAGTTGCTACGATTGTTCAGCTTGATTTCTGACAGCAGAATTACTGAGATCTACTTTATCTTAAAAGAGAATTCCTTATTTGGCCTTAGTTTAAATTTGACTTTCTTTCTTGGTCCTGAAAAAATTTCTTGTCCTATTTTGACACCTAATCTTTCACTTGCTTCCTTATCTGGCCCTACTATCAGTTCCGTTGGCTTTTTCCGTTATACCAACCTTTTCTGGACTCGTATACCCCTGGCTCTATCGATAGACATTGACTAAAAGAAAAAAAGAAAATGAAAACCCAATCACTCCTCTCTCTCTCTCGCGACCCTCTCCCTCCTCTCTCTGAGACCCGATGACGGCGGCGGCTAACCCTAGCGGCGGGCACGACAACGACATAGCTATGGGAGCACAGGGCGGAGGCGGGGCTGTCCAGGTCGCTCCCCATTTTCCCCGACGGCGGCAGCGGCCCGTTTTACCGCCGGTGGCCGCGCCTCGTTTCCCCGCAGCATGGACTACGCTGCTTATTTGCTCAGGTGGGCACGGCTGTACAAGGTCCGGGAGGCGCGGATGTGACGGATCCCGGCGTCGTGCTCGACCCAGCACAGGAGATCGATTGGGCTGCACTGCAAGAGCTCGAGGAGAGAAGAGGACATGGCATCCACCAGGGGAATCCGCCTCCAATCGACCTTCTCTCCTTGATTGCGTCCCTCGCCATCCCCGATTCCCGTGGTGCCCCGTCTCCTCTGGTGCAGCCGCTGCACTTCCCCTTCTGCAGTAGCCAAGCATGGGGGCCTTTTTCCCCAGTTTTTTTGTGCGTTTGCCTCCGATGGTGAAGAATTTTTACCAGAACGAGAAGATGCCTTAACAGCGGAAAAACAGAGCAGGGCACGGTTCACTTTATTCCGGTGTTTCTTTTGCCCACATTCATGGCTCTTTTTCTGTTACGAATGGGCACACTGGTTCTTTTCCTTTTATTTGGAATGAGCGCCACTAAGACCAGCCACACTGCTGCGTCGGTTCAACAAAAAAAAATTTGTTAGACCAAGGAATCGGCGTGGTTGCATGGTAGTGTATGGAACCGGCTATGTTCCTATCCCCTGACACACTGCATGCTGCCTTTCCCTCACAGTTTTGCTAGTAGGTCCCACATTTGCATGGAAAAAGCGATTCAACTTGTTGATCCGCTTCTCATGCTAGACTGTTAGAACCGATGCTGTGTAGTGTATTGAACCGATTCAATTGGAGGTGAGAGAAGGGTAGGAACCGCTTTTTACACACACTGTGGGTGGTCTAATGAACTTAACGCAAGCATGGAAGTTTATTTGATATCTGGGTCTAAGTTTTTCAATCAAATCAGTTACGTGACCAAAAGTTTGGTTCTCTAATTTAAGTCCAATAATGTCGACCAGATATATCACAAAATTGCTACTATTTTTGTTACATACTGAGCCAAGGGCCAAAGCGTCATCTTAGACACCTAGTTAACACCGTTGGTGCTCAAATTGCACTAGAGAGCCAAATAAAGAACCAACTGAAAATTTAGTGTCAAAAAGGAAAGAAAAAAGTTTTCAAGGCTAAAAAAGAAAGCCAAATTTCAACTAGGACCAAATAAGGAATTTTCTCTTATCTCAATTGGTCGATAGATAAACGACGTGCACAATATTCGGTGCAGTATACCATGTCCGCCCCTGCAAGTCTGATAGTGGTATTTCATTTTATGATAGCATGGGACATAGGTAAATTATAATAGGGGTTTGGCATACATCAGCCGGTATTTAATTCCGTGTAATTTTGCCTTTTCTAGGGATGATGCCAGTGCTGGTAGGCTGGTAACAGGCTTAGAACTCGCCGATTAGTTGACAACATGGCCGTCAAAGGAACAAACCAAATTAGTAATTCATGATTTTTTTTCCTGATGAAAAGGAAAACATAGACCAGGGATGGAAAAGATTTCACAAGAACAACCATAAAACAATGGAAAAGGGTAATATTTGGCTTGTCAATACATGTGCGCTTAAACCTTTCAGAGAAAAGTTGTACTGTTAAACGAGTTGTTAGGATTGTCGTACAGTTAGTTCGGTCGTGTAACTTCTCCCTTGTACTCCAAGTTACCTAGCTGTAAGATAGCTGTCATCACTAGTTTTTCTATGTCAATGGATGCACTTGGTGGCGCCACCGCCGAGTTTTTCTATGCCAACGCCTGAATATTGCATAAATGTTGGCCTTGCAAAAGCTTCCGAGGTTGGCTATGAATTTTACTTCAGTCAACATTCCAAGTTGCACTATGCAAAGTACAAATTATTTATGTGGTCAAGCAAGTACCAATTAATGCTACCGGATCCAGGTTAAGGATGGAAATCTTATTCACGGATTCGGGTGTCGATATCTAACCCGGCGGGCAAAGGTATGTAAGACTAATTGCACTCACGAATTTCGTGGGTGGATACCTGCTAACTCATGGGATGGGCACGGACAATGGTTTTGCCTTGTGGATATCCATGAAACATGGACCCATATGTCAGGGACACAGTTTGTTTGCCTATTAGATGTGTGTGAGACTCATTTAAAGGCTTAACCTTCCCTTCTTTGGCCCGAAAGGCCTAGCTAACTCTAACTTGCTAACCCTAACACGATTTGCACGAGGCACCCCACACGACCACACCCCTAGTCATGTTCGGCCCTTCTCCCGGAGAGCCGCTACTAAAATGATGTTATACTATGCCGCTGTAAAACCATGGATACCCGGGTATCCGCTGGGTTTAGATTTGGGGCGATATACAAACCATGGATACCTTAGGGTGTGTTCGATTCAGGAATGAAGTGGAACGAAATGTCATGGTTCTATTCCACTAGAATGGGTCGGTTCCGTTCTTTCGTTTGTTTAGAACAAAAAAGTGCAATATAATGATTTCGTTCTATGTTTGATTGGGCCAAAAATGGAATGAAATGGGGTAGATTATGGAAACAAAACATGTGAGCAAGTGTGGGGTGCATTTAGCAAAAAGAATGGCAAATAATAGAGAGAGTGAGCAAGCTTGGGTGGATTTAGCATAGAGTAATGGAGAGATTCCACTGGTGTTGAGTAATGTTTGTGTTCTGGATCTAAAGGAAATATTCACTTTTGAGGAACCACCTGGTTCCATTTTATTTCTCAACCAAACACTGGAATGACTCTCAGGTGTGGAACCATTTCATTACATTTCACTTTGTGACCTCAACCGAACACACCTTTAGTGGACAAGCTAAAGTGAGGACGATGGATCTGGATTTGGATATGGTTTCGGTCTACCCACCCAAACCCACCCATTGCCATCCTTAATCTAGGTAATGTGCAAAACAAAGTCTCGTGTATAAGCTCAATTCAAGCTATAGAAGTTATTGATCTGCATGTACCATGGGATTCTGACATTTTCACAATCCATAAAGTATTTGTACTCTGTGTGCCAAGGTTGAACTGCAAGTTGGATTTGGATGATGCGGAGGCCATTGCTTGAGGGCAAGCAATATTTTTGTTTTTTGAGAACGATACTGCCATGCATGGTATCTTGGGAGATGTGGGTCTAGGCGTTATGGGCCATGGGCTAATGATCATGGGCTCGTAGCATCGGTGGATGGAACAAAAGGAGAAGCCACATGAGACACAAGGGAGAAGGGTATCGAAGAATTGAACCGACTCAGGTTGCTCCCGTCTAGGGATGTAAACGGACCCCGTTTAGGGAACGTATCGGGTCGGATCGGATATTGCTATTACCATATCATTTACTATATTTTTTTGACGGATTCCGATCGGAGCGGATAATAGCCGGATACGAATTATATCAGATTGCGGATCTAGAACGGATTCGAAGCAGACTCGGATCGGAAAAGGGTAATTGAACAAATACACATAAAAAAATAAAAATTTATTTACTTTACGCAAAACAAATAATAAGAAAGCGTGCAACACTAGATATCAGCAGTATAAAAATGCAAGATTGGTAATAGCATAGTATAACATGCATATGTAGCATGCATAGTTAGTCTATAAACTAACTAGATTATCTAGATATTATGGTTATACTAAGTATATCGAATTATCCTATTTGAGTATCTCGGATCATCCGTATAAAATGTCGGATTATCCTTATCCGCCGGATATCATCAATACTATATCCGCTACCATATCTATCGGATATCCACTCAACAAATATCTGCATCCGTATCCGTCGGATATCTAAAAAGGCATACCATATTCTCAAAAACGGATGAGGATGCGGATTCGGAGCAGAAATTATCCATACCATTTATATCCTTACTCCCGTCCATCACAAGGGACGATTTTCTGCGGTGGCTGCTCTCCAAGCGGCCTTATCCTCTCCCCACAAAGCCCTGGCGACCCAAGATGTCAAGCCGCTCAAACAAATCTCGGTTTCATTAGGCCTTGTTTACTTAGTAAACCCACTGTTCCAAAATATAAGATGTTTTAGGTTTATGAGGCAAATATGTCTAGACTATTTTTAGTATATAGGTTCACATAGATTTGGAGTGAATCTACACATAAAACAAGTTTAGATACATTTTCTTCACAAATATAAAACATTTTATATTTTAAAACGGAGGAAGTATTTACTAGTGTATTCGCGGGGATCATAAGGATTATTCTAATTCATCGTAAAATCCCCACAGTTTGTTTACCGTGCCAGGTTTAACCGGGATAATACCAGCATATCTTCACAAATCTTTTATATTTTTGTCTAGATTGAAAACTCTCAGGGTATTTTTTGAAAAGTGTATTTTTAGAATTGGAGAGTATTAGTTGAACACCTATTTGTTATATATCCGAAAACTCTAATGGATAAAAATACTAGAGAAGTAAACAAAGTCTTATTATGTACAGCTAACACAAAAATATTGGATGGTATTTGTTGATCTGGTGCTCCCAGTCGGACTGGGTCATATCGTTAGAGCATCTCCACTCGTGTTTCTAGGATGGCATTTTCAGGGTATTTTTTTCATCAGGACGGTGATTTTTTGCCTAGTCTTGTTCCTAGGATGCCGATTTTGTCCAGATTTGGAACATCGGACATCGGACGATGACTTTCATACGGCGCTCTCAGGTCGATCCCGGGGCGCTAGGAACGCCCTGGGAACATCGGACGAAGCAGAAAAGCGAATGGGCCAACCCTGACAGCGACTGGAGGCCGATCTCCCGCCCTTTTCTTCTTTCCCTCCTGCCTTTTCAATCCATTCCCCCCACATCTCCTTCCAGTTCGCCGAGCTCCCGTCCACCATGCCGCCCAAGGGTTTCGTCAAACCCTGATCCGCCGTCGGTGAACTAAAGGCCGGATGGATTGATCGACGCCGAGTGGATGGCCCTTGTCCGTAAGAGGAAGGTCGAAACAGACAGCCGTAGGGACAGGGAGTCAAGGTCCAAGGGGGCGAAGGCGCTCGCTGAAGCCCAGTCGCTCGCCGAGGCCTGGGGATGAGGGAAACGCAGGCGCGTGTGGCGATGGCGCGCCCGACGCCGAATGGCCCCTGCAGTATAGCGCGCACTAGGGGAGCCAGCCAAGCGTCAGCTTGCCGTCCGGGTTCTCGCTGATCTCGCCGGCCATGTTCCAGGAGAGCCAGCCGCACCATAGAGGTACTCCTCCTCCCCCGAGTTCGCCGGCGGGTTCAACCCGAACGTGCTCTTCCCCTTCCCTGCACCTCGCCCTCATTTGGCCTTCAACATCGACATCAGCGTCCCCTACGCGAGATCTCTGGCATATGCCAGAACTTTGTCGTCCATGTGTCGTGACCCTCTTCCTTTCGCAGGTAGCTCCTCGCTAGCAAACTTCGGTGATGCGGATGCCCATAGCATGTTCGGCGGAATGTCGACCGAAGCGTATATGCAGGACATGATCGCCTTAGGTTCGACAGCGGTCGGCAACGCCTCCTTTAATCAAGAACAGTCCCGGGCCAACGTCGAACATTGCATCGAGTCCCAGGATTTCACCGCTGAAAGAGCATGTGGGCCCCCATGTGTGGTTTTAGTAATTAATGACAATCTATATGGACTAATGCTTGTATCAAGTTGCACTTGTAGGAATTGTCCACTGGCGATGCTTGAACCATGTGGTGGTGTCAAGGTTAAAAGAAGAAGAAAATGAAGAAGATCAAGTGATGACCAAGATGTTTAAGGAGTTATCCAAAGATTGGTCATGGGAGAGTTGAGCCTATGGTAAGTGTGTCGTGAAGAATAAGATGGAGTGATATCTCTGGTGTACCTTCAAGGCACCAACATAATGAAGAAAATAAGAAATGAAGTGCAAGTTCAAGATGAGCCATCTCGAAGAGATCATATTCTTGGGGCTTGCCATCATTATGGTGATCATGGATATGTGAAGATGTGCCTAAAAGAGAGGCTCTCCCATAGTGAGTATGGGGGAGCAATTTGGAAGACTTCAAAAAGCTAGCGCAATCAAGAAAGGTGTTCCATCTTAAGGTGGACAAAATTGTTATCGTCAAGCTCAAGTGGAATATGATCAAGGCAAAGGTATGTTCTTGATAGGGTTTCTTTATTACCGGTCTCATGGTGTTAGTTGGGGAGACCGGTTTATAGGATAGGTGACCGTACTATCAATAGGGGCTCTCAAGTGAGTAACTTGATCGTATCCCTCGGTGAGAGCTCAAACCTTTGCATAGTTGGCATCATATTTCTTGGTTCCTTTTTGGTTATTATCCATGCGAGGATTTATAACTTGTGTTAATCTCCATGACAAGTTCAAGTTCATGGAAAATGGATTTCATATGGATTCTCTATCGCATTTTCGATGTTGGAGGTTTTACCGATTCATCTTTTTAAGAGAGGTCAAACATTTCATCATTTGGTTATATCCTCCCTTGCTGTAATATGATGTTTTTATGTATTATCTTGTATAGATTATTATCCTCTTTAAAACGAGCCCAAGATCATTAAAATCGGAGTCCGGATGCAAAAGTTATGGTCGTTTTGGTGTTGGTATTTCTGCCAGTTTTATGAGGGACGGAGACTCCAGGGTTCGCACCCCGGAGACTCCGGGGGCCGAAGAATCTGGCCCAAATTCCAGCCCAGACTCTGGGGGGTGGGGTATACAGAGATCATCTTGAGGCTGCCCGGAGTCCTGGCCGGAGTCTGGACCCCGGAGACTCCGGTCCTGATGGCCGGAAACTCCGGGGTAAGTGATTTGTAACGGCTAGTTGACATGGGGGAACTATAAAAGTCCCCCTTTGTAACGCCCAGCATTAGATCTTAGAAATAAGCTGAACACAGATGTGTGCATTGCATTCATGCATAGAAAATCCGAATAATTTTCGCGCTATTGAACAAAACTTGTCAAAGTGATTGAAGCTTCTCTTAACTTGATGGAATTGAAGTAGATCATCAAGTTGACTGCGATAAGTTTCTATATGACCTTTGCTAAAACCTTATTTTGGGTAAAGGAGATTTGATCTAAGGGTAGATCAAATGTAGTAGAAGTTAAACCCTAATACATTACTTAATGATTTATATTTGATCCTTAAGTAATCATATCCTAGTATTCATCACACAACGCAGGAATACCAAGTTATAAATATAACTTAAGTAATAGGAATGTAACAACTAAATGTTGATCTATCTTAATCTCATCTACTTATACCATGAGTATCATGGTAATACCTAACCTTAACTCTTTAGTGAGATTGAGTAGGATAGAAACCAAGTCAAGATCATTCACCATATATCTTTCTTCCCATATCAATCATTATCATCTCTATTGAATCTTATTCTAATATCTGTTTTTCATCAATGTTGAGTAATCAACTATTGATTCGCCAATTCTTAACCTATCAATTCTTGATCTATCAACTCTTGTCCTTAACATAGCATTCACTTAAGTTATATAAAGAAATAAGGAAGAAGAGGTAAATAGTAATACTAGTTTTAGATATCATCTATAGGATGGGAGTGTTTGAAGAGAATCAAAGCAATAGGATAGTTGATGGATTTAACTCACTCCTGAATGGATAGCAGAGTAATCTGGAAGATATAATTATATGTGGTAACAAAGATGATTATAAGGATGAATTCTGAAGATAGTTACCAAGGAGTAATCCTATTGGATCAAGTAGGTATAGTCAATGAGTAATATCTCATAGTCAGGTAGAGATACTAAAAAGATAATTATAATATAACTGTAATGTTGTATTGATGAAGCCTTGGTTAGCCAACTGGAAACCTAAACCATAAAGGATAAAAGGATTATAATGATCATGCTTTAGTCACCAAGATTGAATGCTTATATCAGGTATAAGTGACATTGGTGGGTAGAAAATGATTGAACCCTAGTATAGATATGTTATTCTAAGTTAGCCATGACAAGTCACCATGATATAATGTGAAGTTTGAGTATAAGATTGGAGTCAAGTAGAGATAAGATAGTATGATTAAGATGATGCTAGAGCAACATTGGATTATAGAAGTAGTATTTTCCTCTTGGGGAAATACTAAACACTTGAGGTGAAGTAGGATTTGATATATATATATATATATATCTTGGAGTAATGTTAGTGATGGATGATGAAGGAAGAGTATAAATGGAGTTAGAAGTAATTACTTGTTGGAATAGGGGTTATCATTAGAAGAGCAGTGGATATAACCAAGTATAGATATGTGAAGATTATGATCTTTAGTGTTAGCTCATTGGAGTTGTAAGTGGATTTAGAAGAATAAAAGGTGGACAAGAATATTCTTGTGGAGTAAAGCTCATCATGTTAACACATGATAATGGATACGAAGAAGTAGTATATCTAGGAAAGGAATTCCTTAATTAGAATCCAGGATTGTGAATTATGGAAGATAGGAATTCTTGGTAAACAATAAACCTTAAATCCATAATCAAACTTAATACCCATTTCATATATTTGTTCAATCATCTATTTCCATAGTGGTTTATAGGAATATTTTCCTATAGCAAATCACTTAAGCACATCTTTGTCATTTCCAACTATCATGATCACATGTGCTTAGGAACTATCTTAATTAATTCTTCCTCATAAGTCATTCTAGAAAATAACCTTATTATTTTAAAAAGGTGATATCATTAATGATCACAAACATAAAGACAATATGTTTTAACCTTAAATCTTTATTCATATTAATAAGAAGATATAAGTATATTAAGAACCCTAAACCCTAGGGTAAGTATTTACAATTCAAACCCTAACTCCTATGTTAGTTATAATAAAATATATACATTGTTATTTCCTAAATTCATTGGAATAATATTAACCATATTAATTCCCTAGAACTTAATGTATCAAATAATAATGAAGAATCACCATATAAAAATTTCCCTCCAAACTATAAATTTAACTTGAACTAAGTTTTATAAATAAATAAGGAAATATCATATAATAAATCCATGGTTTATTATAGAAAGAAAATTAATAACAAAGGCCTTTACAAAATAATTAAAAAGAAAAGAATCTATATAAGAAAATAAATAAATAACACTATATAATAAAAGCTCACAAAATGCCTTTAAATACCATTCATTGTTGCTGCAATTGTTTAACAAATAAATTTCTATGGGAAATATTAAAACAAATGAGTAATATATAAATCTGAAAATAAAATACAAAACAGAATATAGAAAAAAGAGAGAACAAGAAAAAAATGAAAGAAGAAGGGGCAGCAGTCAATCCTAGCCCATGGCCCATTTCCCCTCTCTCTTACTCGTCACCGCGAGCAGCCCGTGCGCAGCCCACTTCGGGCCTAGTACCCCTTCACTCTTTTCCTCATTTCTTATTTGTTCAGACAGAAGGACGACGAGCAGCAGTAGATGCGTGTCGCCTCCGAAGCCGTCCGCCATCGCCGTGATGACCGCCACGCGCTAAGATGCGAGCCACAGCTCTTTGGGCCTATAAGAACCCCGTAAACGCAGAGAACAAACTCCAATTCCTCTTCTTCCTCATTCTCCCTTATCCGCTATAACCCTAGCTCACCAGAGATCACCTCCCTCGCTGTCTCAGACCACCCTAGGACCAACGGAGGACATCAACGTGCCCGGCGTATTCTTCTTATTCACCTTTGACAAATCACACAAGCCAGCGTGTCAACACCCGGATTTTTAATCCTAGATGCCTGTTATGCCATACATCGCAATCTCAGGATTACCATTTTTGCGAGACATAACAGAATTGGATACCACAGTACATCACCCATTACAAACCATACATAAGGTCTTACACAAATAGGGATCTCATGATCCAGTTCTTAATACAACTTCAAGCAGCGGAATACATAATAATAACGGTAGCGTAGGCGAAGCTCCATCGTCGGGGTCACAGGCAATGCTGACGATGGGAGATGATCCTAGTTGTCGTAACCTTCCTGGGGTCCATCCTCCAGGTACTCCTCTTCATAGTATGGCCATGGGAATAGCCAGGGAAAAAGTCATGAGTACTCTTTAAGTACTCGCAAACTAATACTAACAAGTAAAAGGGGTTTTTGATAATAGGACACTATGCTCTAGGGTTGTTTTGCAAAAGCCAGATTTATCTCTACTAAGTTTAGAAGCAACGAATGCTAGTTGAAGTTTTATAAAACCTAAGTGGGAATTTGTATTTTATATCACAACCCTGTTGTGGTCAAGTCAAAGTCTCAATTCATTTCACAAGTCTTTTGAAAACATCTGACGGGGGAACAGTATGGCCACTCCAACTGTCCATAACCACGGACGCGACTATTCGAATAGTTTGACACTCTGCAGAGATTGTACACTTTCACCACAACATTTGATACATCCGGCAGGAACAAATCCTGAATTCACCATACTCAGTATGCGGATAATCAATCCTAACCTTTCAATTACACGCCCTAGCATAAGCACCTCTCCTGTGAGTTTGGCCTCCCAACCATGACCAACTGTCATCTTGGGTACTACACAGGTGGACCATCTTCACAAGGTAGCCTCAGCTCAGACCTAGGCCGTGAGGGAACTAATACTAAGGTATATAAGTTTCCAGTCAAGCCCTACCCAATCTTCGGGTATTGTGGTTGTACGATAAAATTGGAATGGTATCGCATCCAGACAACCATCAGTTTTATAAAGGGGTAAGGCTCATGCCTCAACATTTTCATCACCAAAATCATCAGGTGTTCGGAAACACATGTCCAAAACATTTCAATAGAATGATCCATCATTCCAAGGTTTTCATAACCATTTTCACCAAGTATTCCCATCTAATGTTGATCAAGTTTAATGCTTAGCACTAGCATCTACAAGTGGGGGTAAGCACTAATGAGGGGTGGTAACTAAGTGGATTTGAACTAAGTTCAATCTCATGCCTTAGGGTGACATAAAGATTATCTAGCTTAGGCCAAGTTTTATGCTCTTTATGCAACCTTCAATTATCTTTTTAGTATCTACAATTCACTTAAGTAAGCTCTAAGTACTAGCTTTGATAAAGAAATAAAGTATAAAGCTTGTAAGTAAAACTAGGATTTGTTTATCAAGTGGGTATGATCATCTATGCTTAAGGCATATAGTTGGCATGGTGACAAACAAGTATTGGCTTGCATCAGTATCAGTCTAAGCTTGCTAAATTGCAAGTGTTAGCTTGCAAGGTTAATAGCTTGCTAAAGTAGAGTATCTTGCAAGGGTTAGCTTGCCTTGTGGAGAGCAGTGGTTGAAGTTCTCCTCGGCTTCTTCTTCGTAGTATCCTCCTTCCTCCTCGTATCCTTGGTCAGTACAAGCGTCTATGAATAAATACGAGGTACACAATCACCAAACAATACTTAACTACTTGCATTCATCACACACAAGGGTCCTATAGATGATCTAGCATCATCACTAACATTACAAGATTAAAGCTTGGTTTAATTCCTTTTATTTTTAGAAAAGTAATTTCTACTCATTGAAAAACTACTTAAGATTTACTATTCTCCAAACCAAACATGGGATCATGTTGACACATGTCATCACCACATATTTCAGTACATGGGAATGTGATTTAAAGTGGTGTCACAATTTAATAAGGTTTTTCTCTTTTATTTTAATTAATTAAAGTGGCTAGAAATGCCTATGTGGCATTATTTTATAACTTGGTCATTATTTCTATAAGTAAACCTATATATTTTTATATATTCTGAAAGGTATGGTTAAATGTGATTTTTGAGAGTTGGAATCAACTCAAAAGCTATTATGGTTTAAATTTGAAAAATGTTTGAATGCAGAAAAGCTTCTCCCTTGTTATTTTTACCATGGATAATCTACATATCCAAATGACTTGAATCCAATGGGCTTGGATTCAGCATTCCTAGACGTTTCTAACAAAATTGGTTTCATTCAATTTGATTCACTGAATCGACCTGGGTTGATTTTTGAAACTGGGTACAAAAGTGTGTTTGAAATAAAAAGAAAAAGGTTAAATTTGAATGATTGGGCTGCGCGGGAAGCGATACTGGGCCGGCCTGCTAAGCACAGCGCTTACGCGGGCTGGTTAAGTCGCCGTCCCCACGCGTCAGTGAGACAGAGGGTGCGAAGCGGTATGGGGCGATGTGGTGCGTTCGATCTGGTTCTAATTCAATGGCTGAGGGTCATCGTCGACGTTGGGCAACGCCAGCGAGACAGAAACCTAGCGCGGCGGGTGAGGGTCGTTGGGGGCTCACCGGGGTTCAGGCGAGGGTCGTCGAGGCGGGCGAACGACGAAGTCGACAACGGCGAACCTCCTGGTACCGGCAGCTTCTCCTGGGCGGCTCCAATTGCTGGCCCCCTTCTTCTCCAGCAGCGGCAGGCTCCGGTGAAATTTCGGCGAAGTGCTGCTCGCCTTGCTCTGGGAACGGGGTGGCACGATCAGTGAGGAGAGGGGAGTAAGATGGTGTGCTCAATTCGGCTGGGGGTGGCCTCTATTTATAGTCACGACGGCGAGACCGAACGGGATGGGAAGGCGACGGTGGCGACATGGCTACGGGCGGCTAGAGGCATGGCTGGCGGTGGCAATCGCTTGGTGGTCTCCTGGCGATGCTCTACGGCTTTAATGCGCGCGTAGGGGCGGTGCGGTTTGGTTTGGAACGCGCGATGCTCTACGCGGAAGAGGCGGCGTCTTCGACGGCGAGCGGTGGCTGTGCGGCATCGGGCGGCGAACGAGGATGTTTGGCGGTCTCCTGGGTTGGTGGCGATCATATATGCACACGGCGAGAGCGGCACGCGGTCTGTGGGCGTCGGTCGAGCGTGGCGCTCTGGCGCATGCTCGGCATGGTTGCTGGCGAGCTGGGCGCGGTCCATGCGTGTGGTCCAGGGTTTGTCAACGCTCGCGACTAGGACAGGGAGTGGCGATGGACGGTGGGCTGCCTCCTAGACAAGGTTGGCACGGCCAAATCTCTTTCTAGCTTGCTGTCTCCACTGGGGTGGCATGGTGAGCTTCGGCTGTTCACCATTGATGTCATTGCCCAGCTTACAGTGAGGCTAGTGCTTGGTTTAACTTGCTAGATGATCTACTGAGATGGTTGTGAGCTAGAGAGGGGACAAGTTAGGCTTCAATCACTGCTCACAATAGTGTTTAAGATTTTGATGATTTATGTCTGCAAAGTGTTTGATGAAATGGCCGCAAGAATTCAAGTTTTGAATTTGGAAAAGATTTTTGGTGGGTGTGCTAGGTTGGTGCTGGTGAGTCTGCAGATGCTTGGGTTTTGAAAGTTGAGCTTGTTTGAGTGGTTTTTGAAAAAGTGGGATCTTCCCATATGATAAAGATTCAATTTTGAACTGTCATTTAAACTATGCATTTGAAAGTTTCTGGATGATCACAAAGTGGGCCTTGATACTTTGTTATGAGTATAATCAAGGGGTGCAAAGATCCAGAAAAGTTTCTGTTAAGTTCTGAAAGTTTGGGACAGCCAAAGTAGGCATGGGAGTTAAATTGGTCAAAATGACCATTCCCTTATTTTATTTGTTTTGATTTACTTGTCTTTGAGAAAAGTTTGGGAATTGTTTAGATGATGTTTATTTCACCTAAGAATCCATTTACATGCAAAGGAACACACAAACAAGGTGGTTCAAAAGAATTTCAAATGAAATGCATACACCATGCATGCTTTCATATTTTTATTTTAGAAAAGTTTTTGTTAACCCTAATTATGATGATTAGAGTTTGATGATCTAAGTTTAATATTTTTGGGATGTTACACGGCGCAACCCCAATCGACGGGATCGAAGTGTCCACCGCCGCCAGACGTCGTCGTTCATCGTCGATTGCCACTTCCACAGATCTCCTCCGACCTCTTCGATGCGCTCTTCCGATTCCTGGTGAGCTACCGGTACTCGCGAACCTCTCCGATTCGTCCCTAACCCTCTCTATCGCCTTCGCCATTGAGGTGTTTGCTCACCACCGTTGGAGCTCGTCGAGGCTAAGGCTCCGGTGACCATTTTAGGGCAGCGCGGCCACCATTCGAATCGCCTTAGTCTTCCGCGTCCAAACCTCCTAGCCCCGCAAGCACACGTGCGTCCTGTCTCCGGATTCGAGCACCACCTGTAGGTTCCCCATTGTCGACATAAGCATGATGTCATGCTCATGTCACCACTGCTCAGTCAATTGGTTTGACCTAGTCTTTGCACGCATGGCAGATGACGTGGCCACTGGCCCACAGCTCAGTGACTAGGGCTATATGTGTGTGCGGTATAAAAGTTCAGTGTCTATTTATAAAATAAACAAAACAATATACATTCAAAAACAAATAAATTCCAGAAATTAAATAAAATGAATAAACCTTAGAAATTCAATAACTTTTGTTTTATAATTCAGAAAAATATGTTTAATATATGAAAATTTTCAGAAAAATAAAATCTATAATATGACCTTATTACCAAACATTGTTATGATAATTATTTAAATCATTATCATTTAATAAAGGTTTTAAAAAATAAAACTTTGATAATTCATATTTTAATATTGGTAAATGTTAAAAATATAAATAAAATACCAAAAATCTTAGAAATATAAGAACTATAATTTGAAACTATAATCATGCATTATTATTTCACTTAATTCAATATTTATTATTTATTAAGTATTTATAAAGTAATAAACCTTATAAAAATCATATCTTATTATTTAAAAATCATAAAAATACATATAATATACCAAAATGATCACAAAAATAATACCTACATGTTAAAAATATAATATTCCAATTTTTGAGGTAAAAAAAATTTAAACAACTTAATAACTTGAATTTAAACTTATTTCCTTAGTTGATAATTCATATAAGGGTAAATAAAATTGGCTAATATTTCTAAAAATTCACCAATTGAGTTTAATAAAGAGTATTAGTATTAAATGTTGATAATATAAAGTCAAAATAGTTCAACACATTTTAAATACAATCTTATTGAGTTATTATTCAACCATAAGTGTAAATTATTTTCTGAAAAGATCCTTATTAAATATAAAATCCTTAAGACTAATTTGTAACTAAATAAAATCTTTTCCAATACTTAGACTAAAGTTTAGAAACATGCCACCATACTATAGTAAATCCATAAGTAGTTAAGAAATATTATTTCCTTGTTTACAAACTATAACCACTCATTTATAAAAAGGTAAATGATTCTATTCCATTATAATATTAGAAAAACCACTACTCAAATAAAAGTAGTACCATCCCTAGTTAACTTTAAAGAAACCTTATGAGGTGAACAAAGTACAATTATCATAAGCATTACACCTTAAATCCATCCATGTTCTTAAATCTAACTTTAAGTCTACAAGACTTTAAATATAATGCTAAAGTCTTTGTTATGTATTTTATAGTTAACTTTGGTCTATTTAAATTAGACCTAAAGCATCTCAAGTCCAGATTATTGAAGCAAGCAGAAACAACATCAACCACATTCTATTAACCATAAAGATTGTTTACACCTTAGAAAAGACATCTTTCTTCAAATGTTATTCTTTTTGCCACTTCAAACAACAAATCATATAATAATATCTCCAACTCTTAACAACTAAACTCAAGGACTCTCATCATAGTCAACAGATGACAATTAATCACAATCACATTGCTTTAAACTTTACTTCTATACTTAGGATTGTAAAAACTTAAGTTCCTTATAAATGCCATTACTTGTAAAGTAAAATTTGAAGATAAACAATTCTTATATAAATAGTCTTTGAGTAGCATTCCACATGTGTGTTTCTTATTGTTGTATGATATTATAAATACGTGTTGTTCACACACACTCACAAGCCTTAATAAGAAGCACAAGTGTGAAACTTAATCTAAAAGGGCAACACATTCCAAAGAAACCATTTCCAGTATTCAAAGCCTAGAACAATGTTATCCCCGGGATTCGAGTTTACGAAATTGCATTACATTACTTATGCATAATAGCATCTTGCTTCTTTAAACATTAGTCCTTACCGGACCAATGATGCTGATTTCAGATATTGGATCTTTTATATTGTCTCGAAGACTGCGAGTGCATAATCTTGCAATCACAAAAGGCAATTTCACACTTGCTCATGTCCTTTGATTATTTTCTATAAAGTATTTTGCAAATCTAGTGTTGTCATCACCTGCATTTGAAAAAGGTCAGAAAATGCTATTTTCATAATAATATGATTATAGGTTATTTACCATGAGGTAATAACCTACTATGAAAGTTCCGGTGGTAAAGGAACATATTATCTAGGACTTAACAACCAATGTCGCCAGTGATTCTTGCGCTGTATATCATGCGTTAACCATGAGATTTGGAATGGGACAGAGAAGTCAGCTATATCTTCTTCCTCTCGCATGTAGCCGGAGGTTCAGGTCGTGGCTGTTATCACTCGTAGCATGCATATTAATTGGTAATCCGTAGAGGATATGCAGCATATGGGTGGGAACCCTCAACATCTCACGATAGTTCTGGCATCTAACGGTCTGTACAAACCATTGTCGTAATTCAATGGGTGGGCATGGTGTACACCAAGGAGACAAGCGGGGTCGCGAAGGGGGCAGTGATTGGCTTGGATCTTAGACTGGGCCCCATACCAAGGAAGTATGGACAAGGTCATGACTTGGTTGTGCAACAAGGCTAAGGTCTCTCATGGGTAAAGTAACGCACCTCTGCAGAGTGTAAGAACTGTAACTAGTTACTCCCTCTTCCGGGAAGGAGCTATGAACGCGGCGAGAAAGGAACTCCATGAAAGTTCTGGTAAACCCGTGAAGGCTGACGGATATAGCTTTTCAGAATAAAAGCAACCTTTGAAGAAATGTTTACGAAAACTTGCATTGCCTACGACCTATGGTCCGTGGCTGTAGATATAGTGCATCAAACACTCCTTTTCTACTGAACTTGCTGAGTACGCTCGTACTCAACGTATCTTCTTAACCCTTGCTAGGTTCTAAAGCCAGTACAGACGCTGTCTACATCAAGTTATTCCCTAGGAATCAGCACCAGAAGCTAAAGTTCTTCAATGAAGTCTATAAAGTCAACATATACATCAACTCAAGTGAAAACGAAGTTACTGATTAGATAGGAATATAATCTCTAGCCATAGAACCTATTTTGTAGTGTGTTGCAATAGCAGCAATGCCAGACCAATAGTTCAGATACTAATCTTATTCGTATGATAGTTTTGAGTTGTTTATTTCTGATTCTTCTTTGTAAGAAGTTTCTTTCTCTCTCTTTAACCTAGAGTGTTCTCTGGATCTTGTGTAAAGAGTTGAGTTGTAACCTATAGTCATGTCTTGGACCTGCTGTGTTTCTGTTGTACCACTCTGAGGGATGTAATACTAGTGAACGGTGTTTCATTGGTGTTATGTCAACGACTATAGTGTACTACACCATGCAGTGGTATGCTGGGTCACCGCACCCTTCTTCCCCAAGGGGCTAGCAACTTGGTCTCTCTCTCTCCTCCATTGTTCCTATCTTCAAGAGCTTGCAAATACTCTCAGTCCCTCCCATATTTCTTGAATCTTTTTTGGGGTTTTGAAAGAGGAGATCTAGATCTACAATACCACCAATCAATCTCTCCTCTAAGTGAGGGAACGATATGTCCAAAATGTATCTACTTTCCCGAACACTTTTGCTATTGTTTCTCCTCTAAACTTGTGTGATTTGGATACAACTAACACTGACTGACGTTGTTTTCAGCAGAACTACCTTGGTGTCTAGTTTTTATGCAGAAAAACAACTATCAGGAAAAATCCCGGAATATATGCCAAAAATCCTATTTCACCAAAAGACTCATAGAGCCAGAAGACGAGACGGAGTGGAGCCCCGAGGGGCCCACACCCCCCAGCAGCGCGGGCCAGGCCTGGCCGCGCCTGGAGGGTGTGTGGCCGCCCCCAGGCACCCCCTCGGCCTCCCTCTTCGCCTATAAGTTGCCTCTTGACCTAAAAACTCAGGGGGGGTCGATGTTTTTTCCAGAAAGAGTTCTGTTGCGCGGCCACCACCAGAAACTGTGATTCAGAACCAGAAACTCCGTTCTAGCACCCTGCCAGGATGGGGAATTTGGAGAGGATCATCACCAGCATCATCACCAACGCCTCTCCATCAACCATCCATGTTTCCCTCATCCATGAGTGAGTAATCCCCCGCTGTAGGCTATGGGGATGGTAGGGATTTGATGAGTTCTATCATGTAATCGAATAAGATTGTTAGGGCATGGTGCCTAGTATCTCTATTAGTGCTATTTGACTTTGTTGCAACTTGTTGTGCTTAATGCTTGTCACTAGGGCCTGAGTGCCATGATCTCAGATCTAAACTTATTATTGATCCATTATGATAGTATTGTTTGTGATCTTATCTGCAAGTTGTGTACACATATTATTGTCCGGATCCAAAGGCCCCGAAGTGATAGAAATTGGGCTAACCTGAGGGGATGACTGTGATGTGAGGATCACATGTGTTCATGGAGTGTTAATGCTTTGCTCCGGTGCTCTATTAAAAGGAGAACCTTAATTGCCAGTAGTTCCCTTGAGGCCCCGCTGCAACGGGCTGGCAGGACAAAAGATGTTGTGCAAGTTCTCATTGCGAGCATGCATGACTATATATGGAGCACATGCCTATGATTGTTTAGTACTTGGATGCTTTATCTTATTTATCTGAAAATGCCCTAGATCTTGAAGTTACATGTTTAGACTTGTCCATGCAACGCCCGTCCATCCACCCCTATGCCTACCGCACTCAGATCCTACTGTTTGCTACTACTGTTACTATTGCTCTTGTTCTACTACTGTTGTTGCTTTGCTATTGCTACTATAAACTGTTGCTACTGATAAACTTCTGTGAGCAAGAAATATTTCTAGGTGCAGCTGAATTGATAACTCAGTTGTAAAGGCTTATAAGTATTCTTTGGCTCCCCTTGTGTCGAATCAATAAATTGGGTAATACTACCCTCGAAGACTATTGCGATCCCCTCTACTTGTGGGTCATCAAGACTATTTTCTGTCGCCGTTGCCGGGGAGCATAGCTTTATTTGTAAGTTCACTTGGATCTATTATTATTCACTGCTACTCCTTTCAACATGGGGAAGTCTCATGATGGAAAGTTCCCTATTTTACCATCCACTACAAGAAGAGGTACAGTCCTAAACACCTCTGCTACTCTTGATTCACCGTCTGTTATAAGTAAGCTTGTCACACCACCACCACACACAATGATACACACACTACTACTACCGCTGAATCTGAAATTGCTTCTGATACTCATGATGTTACTTCTACTGTTCTTGATGCGAGTGGTTCATTAGGTCCTTTCCTAGATGCTACTATTGCTAGAACTATTTTGGGAAACACTGAAACTCCTAGTGAAGACACTATTACACCTGTTAGCTCACCTGGGTCTAGAGAGAGATATGATATTAGTGATGGTTAAATTGAAATGACTGATGAATTTATTGAAGAGTACCAAAACACACATGGTGATAGTGCTATTAGGAGTCTCCTTGAGAGACGTACCATTATTCCTAAACTGTCTTCTAATCCTAAGTTTTCCACTTCTCCCATAGATATTAAAGATGAAGATTATGATTTCTCTCTTGATTTATCCTATTCAGACATTGTTGAGAAAGAACCTTTTTGTGGGACTGAAAATGAGAGTGATGTGGCACATATGAATGAGCTTTCCACTATGAGTGCCTTATTCTCTGATGATTTTAAGATGCGCAAGTACTTTGTTACTAAGATATTCCCCTTTTCACTAAAAGGAGAAGCTAAAGGTTGGTTCAATAGATTACCTCCTGAATCCATTGATAGCCCTGATTGTTTGATTTCTTATTTCTTCCAGAAATATTTTCCTCCTAGTGCTAGACATGCTGCTTTGCAGAAACTTTTTGATTTTAAGCAAGGAGAAGGAAGAGAAATTGCCTGAGTCATGGACAAGGTTCTATGCCTTGATTCATGCATATCTTGGATGTCCATTACCTAAAAATGAGCTTCTTAATATTTATTATAATGGACTAACTGATGATTCTAGGACATACCTAGATAGTTTTGCTGATTGTGTTTTCAGGAAAAGAACTCCTACAAATGCTGAAGAATTAATGGCTAAAATAAGCAAGAATTATGATGATTGGACTTCAACTGAGCTAAATACACCTAAGCTCATTACTCCTAAACCAGTTGTGCCTGAACCAGCTCCAACACCAACACCAAAGAAGAGGGGAGTGATTTCATTAAATGATGAAGTGATGAAAGAAGCTAAAAATTTCTAAAGGAGAAAGGTATCAGAGTTGAAGATGTGAAGAATCTACCTCCTATAGAATAATTATGTAAGCCAATTCCCCATTCATCTACTATTGAGGTACACTCTCTCCACTTTGATGAAGGTGATATTCCCTATGGTAAACCTAATGATCAATGCTTAGAGGAACTTGACATTTTTATCGTTAAACAAGGTAATCTTAATTAACAAGTTCAGAATCATTTATTGGAAAACTCTAGAGCTATTAATGATTTGAAATATATTGTGGAAAGAACTGCTAATGATGTTAAAATTCTTTGTAAACACTTTCAAATGGTTCAAACTCAAATTGATCAACTTGCTAAGGTACAAAAGGATATGCTAGTCAATGGTTCAGGAGATAAACATGCTTATGGAATTAGAACTAGGAGTGGTGCAGCCACTCAAGATCCTTTATATCCTGAAGGACACCCTAAGAGAATTGAGCAGGATTCTCAACAAGCTAAAAGTAGTGGTAGTCCTCATAAGAGAAAGAAAAGGAAACACAAAATTGTTGAGGAACCACCTGAACCTGTTGTAGATCCTAATAGTATATCTGTTTCTAATGCTGAAACTAAAAGTGGTAATGATAAAAATGATGCTCCTGATAAGGAGGAAGTTGAGGAAGAACCTAAGAAGCACACTAAGAACACTAGGTACACTAAGGAAGATTTTATTGCTAATAAACATGGCAGTGAGAGAGAACCTTGGGTGCAGAAACCTATGCCTTTTCCCACTAAGAAACACAAGTCAAAGGAGGAATAACACTATAACAAGTTTTGTGAGCGGATGAAACCTTTA
Source organism: Avena sativa (assembly GCA_916181665.1). NCBI lineage: Eukaryota > Viridiplantae > Streptophyta > Magnoliopsida > Poales > Poaceae > Avena > Avena sativa. Next base: position 143,232,025 of record OV702283.1, on the reverse strand, counting down.
TTTTTGCAAATTCCTTTGACTCATGCTATTAAGTTTCCTCCTTATTCAAAGTATATGAAGGATATTGTCTCTAATAAAAGGAAGATTCCTAATAAGGAAATTTCTACTTTGCTTGCTTATTATTCCTTCAACGGTAAGGTTCCAAAGAAACTTGGTGATCCAGGTATACCAACTATTCCTTGCTATTAAGAATAATTATGTTAGAACTACTTTATGTAATTTGGGAGATGGACTTAGTGTTATGCATTTTTCTCTCTACAAGAGACTCCAGCTAGAAAAGTTGATACCAACTGATATATCTTTGCAAATGGCTGATAAGTCAACTACTATTCTTGTTGGTATATGTGAGGATGTTCCTGTTCAGGTGGCTCATAATTTCTTGGTTTTAACTGATTTTGTTGTGCTTGATATGCCTGAAGATGATAATATGTCTATTATTCTTGGGAGACCTTTTCTTAATACTGCAGGTGCTGTCATCAACTGTCATCAAGCAAAAGTAACTTTTAATATTAATAACAAAGAGCATAATGTATATTTCTCCAAGAAGATTGATAAGAGCTATTGCCTGAATTCCATTCAAAATATTGAGAGCATTAAAGTTGGAGAAATATATTGTCCCATTCCACAAGAAAGTTTTGAAACTATTATGATTGGGACTATTGCTATCAGGTTTGAGGTAACATAATCACTTTGTGGAATGAAAAGTTTTGTTTTATATAAGATTGTTTTGGCAACAAGACTTGACCAACCTTGTTAACAAAGGGATTTTAATGAACAAAACAATGTTTTCACAGTGGTTATACTTGCTCACTTTTATTTTTCTCCTTCCTAGTCTTTGCTTTTCCTCTTGTAGCTTTAGTTTTGCTAGTTGTTTGCTTGTTAGAGTGTCTTAGAACTTCTATAGTTTTGGTTTTGTTTTGCTTTTGCTTCTTTTATAAAATCTTTTTCTGCGAGAAAATCAATTTTCATGACCTGAAAATTGGCCAAAAATAAAGTTTCCCAAAAAATTCCAGAAAATTCATATTAAATTTTTCCTCGAAAAAAGGGGCAGAGGGACACCTGGAGTGTCCCAGGGGGACCCACTAGGCCAGCACACCCCTGGTGGCGCGGCCAGCCCTAGGGCACGCCTAGCGTGGGTGGGGCCCACCCGTGGCCCTCCAAGATGCCGCCTCCCAGCCACTTCTTTCTCTCTCTCCCAAAAACACCGAAAAATTTTATCAAGCTCGAGTTCCTGCTGTTCTTGCTCCCGATTTTCGATCTCCTTGCTCAGACCATCTTTGATGTTGATTTTTGGAGGGATTGATCCTTGGTATGTGCCTTCTCCGCTTGTCCAATTAGATTTTTGATTGGTAGATTGTATCTTGAGTATTTTGCTGCTATAGGTGACAGGTTGTGTAAGCGTGCATGATTGTTCTATGCTTAGAGATTTCATTTTGATGCATGTTTAGCCCTCTAGCAAGTTCCTATAGTAGTTCCTTATCATTTATCAACTTGGAAATTACTTGGTTTGATGTTTGTCTAAAAATTTCAGAAAATAAGATGAGTGCATACCCATTGCATCAGCGTGATTTGATGGTACCTAACCCAATGAAAGTCCATCATGAGGAAGGAGTCTTCCCTTTCATATATCCATGCCCTAAATTATGAGAGCCGCGGGAATCTTTCAGGATTTCCAAACTATGATTACTAATGCAGGGTTGGAACACTTTGTTGAAGAGGAAACATATCAGTATGTTAAGCTAACCATGGCTGTGGTGCAGGACTTCCGGTTTACTTGGTCCTCGTCTAACCCCATGGTCCATTATAAAATCTACAATATAGCTGTTGATCTGCCTTTTGCCGATTTTTGTGCAGCTATTAGAGTGGCGCATTGGGGATCTTGTGAGAAGATCAAGGAGAGGCCTAAGTCAGTTATGAATTTATATGCTGAAATTTGCCAAGGTTTCGACTTCTCAAAGGAAAGTGGTAAAATTCGGAACATTCAGTTTCCCATCCATTAGATATTTTGCCTATTTCATTACCAAGTGTGTTCTTGCTAGAAAGATTGCTAGAAAGTTATCTTCTTTTGATCTAGCTTTTATCTCTGTGGCTTTTAATAGGGATAGATCCTATAACCTGGGTGCTTTGACAGCTTACTGTCTTACCACTAACCGCGAGAAGGGTGGAATTTGTGGAGGTCTCATTGCCTCTAGGTTGCTAGCTTTCCATGGTTTAGAACCTCACCATTCAGATTATGGGTTCCTCTTAGAGAGACTTGATCTCGATTCCATGGTTCAGCATAATTTTGTTTGTTCTTGGGCTACTGTGAGAAATTTACCGTATGAGATATCCTTTGTCAAGCGTGGTTGGAGAGGGGGTAGGACTGAGAAAGTAGTTTATTTGCCTGTACCTGCTTTGTTTAATTTTGATAACAAGCAAGGATGGTCGCTCACGGAGGAGTTTGACACATACGTGGCGGAGCTCTCCCGGCAAGAGGAGAATGTTGGAGAGGATGCCGAAGATGATTCGGTTTAGCCCTCCACCATGGGAGAGTCTTCATACCAGCAGCCCTCCTATGATTGGAGCGCGTCTTCTTATTCATCGTGAGGGCCTGATTATGATCATTCCTATGATGACCCACTAGCTTGGGGTTACTACCCGCGCTATTGAGCCCCACTTAGGCCAAAAGCCTAAGCTTGGGGGAGGTATATCGACATCACACTCATCTATATATCATGTTTCGTCGGTTCTTTGTATATCCATGTTTCGCTTTCTTTTTGGTTTTTGTTTCTGCTTTCCCAAAACACAAAAATACCAAAAAAAATCGTTCTTTCTCTTGGTTTGTTTATTTGCTTTTTATCTTTAGTTTTCCTTAAAGAAAAATCCAAAAAGATTTTGCTTTGTTCGTTTTTGCTTTGTGTGCTTGCTTTGAAAAATAAAAAACACCAAAAATATTTGTTGTTATTCTTTGGTTTTGTGAAGTTCTTTGCAGGGTTCAGCGGTCCTCAGTGGAGTTTGGTTTCATGTTATTATTCAAGCCACACAAGTGAAGGGAAATAATGAATATTAAGACAACTTGAGGTGTGGTAAGAGGCTGGTATTGAACTCTATTTGTTTTCATTTTTGTACATATGCTCATCATTGTGGGCATGCTTAGTCTGTTCATGTAAGGTGTATGTTATTTATGTATGCTTAGTAGTTCTTTCTTTCTTATGATTAGCTACAGCTTGCTAATAGTTTGTAGCGTGTCATATGAATGTTTGCTTGCATTGTTCTATTCATAACTTGGTATGATATTATGGTATCCTCCTCTGAATGTTTCATTTGAATCGACTTGGCACATGCTCACGTATGCATATGACTAAATAATAGTTAGTAAGCCTCGATGATTTATTTTGCCTTAGAGTTCTTGTATCACTTTCATGCCATAATTAGTCCTGTTTTGTTGCAAGCATAATTGGTATCAGAGCCTGGTCTCTCATTTTAGGCTTCACCGCCTTGAGAGCAAAGATGTCGGCTTGGGATTAGTGCACAATGACATGTTCATATTCGATGGCACAACTTATGATATATGGAAAACTCATATGCTTATTCATTTTCGGGACATGGACCCAAATTTGGAGCATATTGTAGATATAGGTTTTTCTCCTCCTATGGATTTCGAAAATCTATCTTGTGAGGATGAGAAAAACTTATATCTTGATGCTCAAGCTTCTAATGTGCGTGTTAATGCTTTGAGCTATGTAATTACATCTTCAATCATTCCTTTTTGGAGCTCTCATGAGTGATGGACAAAACTTCAAGATAAATATGTTGTGTCCAATATTTTTTACGATGATTGTGTTGCTTCCACTTTCAGTCGAGATGAGTTCTCATCTTCTACCACTTCACCAACATTTGATTTTTCACAAGGTAATGATATGGTAAGTGGTGATAGAAATTGCAATATGGATAGTGTGCTTACTATTTGTAATCCCTCATCTCTATGTAGTTGCAATGATCTATCTTTGGACTTTAACACTTCTAGCACTACAAACTCCTTACATACTTGTGTTGATAGTCCTTGCATATCATGTAGAAACGGCTTAAATAAATCTCATGATGATATGCTTGTGTTGTCTTCTTGCCATAATAAAAGTTCTTCTATTTCCTCTAGTGCTTGTGTTGCTAACCATGTAGAGGAAACCGGGGATTATATGGGCCAAGAAAAGTTTTTGGGTGGAGCTACAAATGCAGTCTCATCTTCACCTTCTTTCGGTACTCATCTATGCCTTATGGCTAGAGATTCAAAGGTAACTCCTACTTTGGAACCCAATATCTCTTGTGATGATGAGGATGTGGATAATGAGGAAGAAGAGCTTGATGTTGATGCTTTATATGAAAAGGGTGAGATAGTTTATCGTGCCCTTGTTAAGAATAATATTGCTTGCTCTAACTTCATTGAAATCTTGGACTTTGATATTAAGAGAAAATAACATATTGATAAATTAGAAGCACAAATTAAGGTGCATGATAACAACTTTGATAAAATGGGTAATATTGAGCATGAGTGCTAATATAATTGCAAACCTAAATAAAGCTCTTAAAGAGGAACAAACCACTAAGGAGTCTCTTGAGGAGACCTTTGCTCTAGAGCTATCTAGGTGAAGTAATCTCATGAGAGAGTTCTTGAGGTGGCAAGTCATTTAAAAAGTAAAAAATGATGATCTTCAAGTTTCTTATGCTAAACTTCTTGAGGATTTTGAGCACCTCAAAAATGGCTCTAGCGTCATCAAGGGTGAGCTCATCAAACTCACCGAGTCACATGAGAAACTTAAAGCCTCTTACACAAAATAGCTTTGGAAGTTGCCCTCACCTCTTGCAATTAATTATGATGTGTAGGGTTTGCAGCATACAAAACAAAAAAAATCCTACGATGGAAACAACTATGTACCAAGATATATCTACTAGATACAAGCAACGGGTGGATATACATCCATAGATAACATACCCTTGTAGACCGACAAAGTTTAACGAGGTTGTACTCATGGATGATGTATACGAACGCTTATCGATCTCAAGATCGAGAAGAAGTCCAGCGCCGCAAATCAGCAGCGCATCCGTGCTCGCACACACGTCCAAGCCACCGAGCAACCTCCGTCTCCTCGCTCCAGCGATGCAGCGGAAGCAACAACTCTGTCTTGCCGAAAAGCCACCGGGAACATGTATCTCGCTAGGCCGAGACCATGGGGATAAACTAGAGGGGGAGAGAGATCCTTCATGAGGATGTGTGAGTGTGATAGAGGGAGAGGAATATTTATATAGGAGGGAGGGGGCACCCCAAGGGGTGTACGGCGCATGGGGTGGCTTCCCCCACCCCTACCTCCATTCATGTGGGTGGAGCTTCCACTCACAATTTGGCCCTTCACTTCTCCACTCAAAATCCCACTCAAAAATCCCATTAAATTTCCACCAAATTTAATGCAATCTCTCTTTAAATAAAAATCCTTTTATTTATTTATTTAGAATTTTGTCAATTACTTTAATGGACAAACATTCACATAAAACCCCTTGCTAGTATTTTATTTCACATGTAGAAACACTTTCAGCAATTTCACTCGAAACAATTCCGGTGTCTAGTGAAATAAATTCATGTGCTTTGTAAATATTTTCAACATGAAACTATTTGTTCCAAATGGTGTCGGTGTCTCTTAAGTGTGTCACCCTACGGTTCGCAAGTAATGCGAACATGATCGAGACCCCTCGCGGATCAATAATCAGAAGCGGGACCTAGAGATCCATACTGACTCCCACACATTCAACGATGGCTTTCTTGTGATCGTGAGAACCTTTTACGCTAGAATCTTAATCCCTTTGTCTCGTGATATATTACATGTCCGAGATTCGATCATCGGTATCTTCATACCTAGTTTGATCTCATTACTGACATGTACTCTTTTCTCGTTCCCGTGATATAACATTCTAGTGATCAAATCACTTGCTTGCAAGCTAACCAATATGATATCACCGAGAGGTCCCAGAGTATATCTATCTGTCATCGGGGTGGAAAAATTCCACTCTTGATCTATGGGCCTCCATATAACACCTTCGTAGCACTGAACCCATCTTTATAATCACCCTGTTACGGTGTGAAGTTTGATGTTATCATGATACTCTTCTAGTGTTAGTGATTAACATGATCTCGTGGTCTAAGGATTAGGATTACTTCGTATGATGTTATAGAAATATAAACTCAATGACTTTGATCGTAATGCTATACTTAGGATGAATGTTCATCACACCATTCCAATAATGTTGTGACCTCGTTATTAACAACATCCAATGTCTATGATCAGGAAACCTTGATCATCTTGTAAATCAACGAGCTAGTTTATAAGAGAGGAATAACTAGGAACTTTCTATTTGTTTATTGAACACACATGTATTAACGTTTCCATATTAATACAATTATAGCATGAAAAATAAACATCTATCTTATACTTGGAATATACATAATAACAACTTTATTATTGCCTCTTAGGGCATATTCCCTTCATGATGCTTGTGCTACTAACTATATTTCTTGTGAAGCATCTATTTTTAAGGAAAATGTTGAGCTAAAGGCTCAACTTTCTATGCTAACTAGCAACTATGGGAAGTTGGAAGAAAATCATGTTAAGATTTCAAACTCGCATGAGGATCTTCTAGTCTCCCGTGGTAGGCTAAAGTTGGCTCATGAGGCTATTATTTCAAAGGTAACAGCTAACGAGCCTCATGTGGACATTATCACTACCTGTACTCCAAATGTCATATTGCCATGTTCTAGTCCTTGTAATTCATCCACTCATGCCATTGCTACATCTTGTGATGAATTACATTTCGTGCCTTATTATTCTAACAATGTAGCATCTACTTCCTCTAGTATTGTTGTTCACACTAACCATGTAGAGGAAATTAAAGAGCTCAAGGATCAAGTCACTTCTTTGAAGAATGACTTGAAAAAGGGTCATAAAGGGAGGGCCACACTCAAGAACACCTTGAGTATGACAAAAAACCCCAATGACAAGAGTGGACTTGGATTCAACTCCAATATCAAGAACAAGTTCACTAACAAGTTGAAGCACAAAGGCAACAAGAAGAATCCAATGTCAAGACAAGAATCCGGCCAACATTGTTTGCTTCAAGTGCAAGGAAGAAGGGCATCATGTCAAGTCTTTCCCATTGAAGAAGAAACCCCTTAGCTAGAAGCAACAAGGGAAGCGGTCTCAAGATCTACCTCTTGTTAGAGATGGGCCTCCTCCCAAGAAGACTCAAGCTCTTCCTCAAGTTGTAGCTTCATCCAAAAATAGAGATGGCAAGAGAAGAACTTGCTACATTTGTCACGAGAAAGGGCATATTTCTTCCTCATGCGCCATTGGTAACTCCTCATCCAACCCTATCATGATCGATGATGCTTATTCTCTTTGTAAGGATGAGGCTAGCAATGTGTTTGCCAAATTTGTTGGTGCCCAATATGGTGTCAAGAAAAGAACCATTTGGGTTTCCAAGCCTATTGTGACTAACTTATTAGGACCCAACTTGGTTGGGGACCAACAATAGAGCATTGGAGTCTTGGCTACATCATGAAAAATTAAGGGATCTTCATCTATTATTTTTTGTCAAGCCAAGTCATGTGGATTATATTGCCTCTATCATAGGTCCAATGTTCCTCCTTGCGGTAACATGTGCTCAACTCATTACATTGAAAGTTACTCGCCCCTTGTGCATGTGTTAGTTTTGTACCTTGCATGCTTTCATACATGGTGTGCCCTCCAAGAATTATCTTGAGTTATCAAGTATATTTGTGAATCTTGGGTGGCACACCATGTATGTGTGTTTCTTGAGTTGGATCCCTTCTTGATTATATTTGGTATCCTATTTGGCTCTTGTGAGAGATTAATGGACTATCCCATTTTGGAGGAATGTTATGCTTGGGCAATCCACAATCCTAAAAATGTGTGTACATGAGTAATACCACCTGGTATTGATATTGCAATATTATCTAGTGTCTATGTGGTATGTTTCTCATGAGAAATTTAAGTTCTATAATGTCCATTAATTATCTCTATTTGGATATTTTTTCCTCATGTTGATATTTATGGTTTATCACATTATGGGGGATTCATATGCTTAGTGCATACTACTAGCCTAGAAAATGTGAAAATTCGAGGTAGTGTCACTTAGAATTGATATTGACAATTATCTAGCTTCTATGTGACACATTTGCTCAAACAAGTTCAAATTTTATTGAATGCCTTTATTTCTCATCTTTTCGATCTTGTTTATGAGAGTGTTTCTTAGTATGTGTTTCCTCATATTTGGATCTCTATATCCTCATGGAATCAATTAGCTTCAAGTTACTCTAATCACTAGTGATTGTGTGACTATAGGAAGCTACCAAGAATCTCTATTGGAGCATCAAGCTTAATTCTTATACGTTGTTATATGCTTATTTTTGTGAATATGATTTTGGATATCTGTGTGAACTACCTCGGGAAGATTATTTCCAATACTTCTTGTCCTTGGAAAATTAGTACTAGATTTATGGTAGAGTTTATTGACCATATTCACTTTGGCCTTTGCTTAATTTTGTACTAACTCTTGTCAAGAAAACGTTTTGTGTTATCTCCCAAGCTTCCCTTGTCTCTTGTGGATCTTCTTATTTTTATTGGCATTATCTTGTGTTTTGTTTAATATAGGTACTAGTGATGATCCCATTTGTGTGCATTTTACATTCAAAAGGAAAATCCTACATAATGCACTATCCATGGGGGATGTCTCCTATATTATTTAGAACACTAGTATTTATGTTTCTTGTTTTGTTCCATATCATGTTTAGGTGCTTGGAAGTTCGATCTTTTTGTTTTTGTATTTTGTGCCATCATGAAAAGTGTGGAGAGTTTGCTTTATTTGTTGGAACCTTGCTTTTTGGGGGAAGTTGGTTTTGTCTCATTCTTTGTTTCATATGTTGACCTTTTAGAATGAGATAAACCCTTGAACATTTATGTTTTTGTCTATATTTTGCTCTTTGGACTTTGTCTAGTTCATTTGTTGAAACTTGTGATCATTCATGTGTTGAATTGGTTCTTTGATACAATTTGGACACCTTTTGTTGTGTCACAATCTTGTGTGTGACATGTCGATCTACTTGGTGTTTTGGTCCTTTTTGGTTCTTGAAAGCCTTGTGCACGCATAGTTACTACATGTTTATATTATGGCATGTGTGCTTTCTTTGATCTATATATATATTGGAAACTCCACCAAATCCCATTGGCTAAGATGTGCATGAAATTCAATTTCATATCAATATGCACATATTTATGTGGAGTCTCTCATATGTATTGTAGTTGTCTAACTACTTTGGACCCAATAAGTTTGGGGACCATATTGTACTTAAACTTTATTTTAGGTACATTGGAGATGCATTGGTTTCTCGTCTCTTTCATACGGAAGAAGTGATGACTCAATGAAATTTAGAGACAAGCCAGGATGGTCAACGAACTCCTATCTACTTCATCACACCAATGATATCTCAGTAACGAGTATCTCTTACTCATGCATACATATCATCTTCCAACCTATGGTAGTTTGCATCTTGGCATGAATTTCAAGTATTTGCAATTGATGTTGTTATTTCATTGGCCTTAAATAAAACTCTATATTGCATATGTGAGTAAGTTGAGATGAGTGCATATAATTGGTACTATACAAAATCATGCTCATGATTCACCAACCCCAAATATGTCAATCTAGGAATTATATTGCCTATCGTTCCCTCAAAGTACCCTCATGTGCAAAATTGATCATTTGCAAAGTTGATTCTTTCCTTGTGATACTTGTTTCCTTTTGCAATACATTCCAACTATCTCTTCGTCCCGTGATAGTTGTGATGTATTTGATATGCTTGTGGTTGAAGTTCATCAAATACAATAAGATAAAATTGAGTCTTTGGCCATGCTATCAAGCAAAGATCTTAGTGGTGTATTGTCATGAACTTCATTTTGAATATCTTGCTCTATTTATTTTAGTATCTATTTTTTGTGTACATTTTTATTTGTGGATCAATATCTTTGTGAGATTGTCTATTTAGAAACTTATACACATGAGACATGTTACTCTTATATATTTTTTATATCTTCTTTGCTTCGTGTGTGTTGTATGGTCATACTAAGAAATATCATTCATTGAAGACTATGTTGATACTCAATGATCATTCTTGTACTAGTCTTATAATATGCTTTGTCATGCCTCTCACACATCCTTGTGGTTGAGCCTCCTATTATGTTGTCTCTTACTTGTAGCTCAACCATTTGTTTCTTGAAAATTTTATTCCTTAGTATATGCTCATTTGCACATAGTTGTGTTATATGTAAAATAGAGGGAGTGAGGATTCCATGTTGTGCACATTGATTCATGTACAAAAACCTAATTTGTGCACGTACCTTGGGGAGCTTCCTAATTTTATTTATAGTACCACTTTGTGCTTATCATATTTGTTCTCCCATGCCTTGTATTGTTACATGAATTTGGATGAGTGAGGATTCCATGATTATGCACTTTGTTTCCAAATGCAATTATCATAATTGGTGCATTATCTTTGGGGATCTTATCTAATTCATTCAATAATGCTCATTTGCTTTCTTTCTCATTTGGTGTGGTTTAAAATACTTATGGGGGAGTGAGGATTCCATATTTGTGCATGTTGTATTCAAATACAACTAGTATAATTTATGCACAAAACTTGGGGAGCTTCTCTATTTTTATTTAAACCCTCTTTTGCTTGTATCATAATATCTTGTTCTTTACATTTGGTATCATTTGTTATTTTCAATTGGTTCTTTTGGATCTTGTGGTTGCTTGCGTCATTTGTTGATGTTTCTTTTTATTTTATTACTTTGGCAATCTTCGGGTCCTCAATATAGTTCTACTTTCTCCCAAGAATTCATGATTAGATATGTGCGAATGCACACCTTTGGAGGAATTATCACTATATTGGCCTTCTAGATCTTGTCACCCATTTAGGCAATCGATGCCAATGGGGGAGAAGTTTTAGAGGGTTTAAGGGAAGTTGGTTTTATGCTTTGAGTTTGTTCTTAAGAATTTGCCTGTCATGCTCTCGCATCTTTGTTGTTTCTTTGCATGTTGAATATATATAGGAAACTCCACCAACGGTAGTGATTGGCAATATATGCAATGAAATTCAAATTCATCACACATGTATAGATTATGGGGGAGTTTGCTCTATATATTGTGGGAGTACCAATATCACATACTTGTGTAGTATTTGATATTGGTTCTACCATTTTATTCGTTAAATTACTTATATAAACCCTCTCAAAGGGATTGTCATCAATTACCAAAATGGGAGAGATTGAAAGAGCATGTGTGACCCCATGTGTGGTTTTGGTAATTAATGACAATATATATGGACTAATGCTTGTATCAAGTTGCACTTGTAGGAATTGTCCATTGGAAATTCTTGAACCATGTGGTGGTGTCAAGGTTGAAAGAAGAAGAAAATAAATAAGATCAAGTGATGACCAAGATGATCAAGGAGTGATCCAAAGATTGGTCATGGGAGATTTGAGCCTATGGCAAGTGTCTTGAAGAATAAGATGGAGTGATATCTCGTGTGTACCTTCAAGGCACCAACATAATGAAGAAAAGAAGAAATGAAGTGCAAGTTTAAGATGAGCCATCTCGAAGAGATCATATTCTTGGGGCTTGCCATCATTATGGTGATCATGGATATGTGAAGATATGCCTAAAAGCGAGGCTATCCCATAGTGAGTATGGGGGATCAATTTGGAGGACTTCACCAAGCTAGCGCAATCAAGAAATGTGTTCCATCTTGAGGTGGACAAGATTGTTATTGTCAAGCTAAAGTGAATATGCTCAAGGAAAAGGTATGTTCTTGATAGGGTTTCTTTCTTACTGGTATCATGGTGTTAGTTGGGGAGACCGGTTTATAGGATAGGTAACTGTACTATCAAGAGGGGCTCTCGAGTGAGTAACTTGATCGTATCCCTCGGTGAGAGCTCAACATTTGCATACTTGGCATCATCTTTCTTGGTTCTTATCCATAATAGTATTTAGATCTTGTGTTAATCTCCATGACAAGTTCAAGTTCATCGAAAACGGATTTCATATGGATTCTCTATTGCGTTTTCGATGTTGGAGGTTTTACCGATTGGTATTTTTGAGAGAGGTCAAACCTTTCGTCATTTGGTTCTATCCTCCCTTGATGGACTATGATGTTTTTCTGTATGATCTTGTAGAGCTTATTTCCCTCTTTAAAAATAGCCGAAGATCATCAAAATCGGAGTCCGGATGCAAAAGTTATGATCGTTTTGGTGTTGGTATTTCTGCCAGTTTTGTGAGGGCTAGAGACTCCGGGGTTCGCACCTCGGAGACTCCGGGGCTGGAGATTCCGGCCCAAATTCCTTACCAGACTCCGGGGGGTATATAGAGAGCATCTGGAGGCTGCCCGGAGTCCTGGCCGGAGTCTGCACCCCAAAGACTCCGGTCCCAGGGCCGGAGACTTCGGTCCTGATGGCCAAAAACTCTGGGGTAAGTGATTTGTAACGGCTAGTTGACGTGGGGGGGCCTATGAAAGTCCCCCTTCTTCCATAAGGGGCTGGAAGCTTGCTCTCTCTCTCCTCCATTGTTCCTACCTTCAAGAGCTTGCAAATACTCTCAATCCCTCCCATATTTCTGGGATTTTTTGGGGGGGATTTGAAAGAGGAGATCTAGATCTACAATCCCACCAATCAATCTCTCCTCTAAGTGAAGGGAACATATTGGGATCTAGATATTAGATTTTTTGTGGATTTCCTCCATTGTTCTTCCACTCGTATTCCCCCATTAGCTTTTGTAGCTTTGGTGGAATTTGGGAGAGAAGGATTTGAGCACTTCTTGTGTTCTTGCCATTTTTCAACACCCAGATTTTTATCCCAGATGCATGTTATGCCATACATCGCAATCCCAGGATTACCATTTTTGCGAGACATAACAGATTGGATATCACAGTACATCATACATTACAAACCATACATAAGGTCTTACACAAATAAAGGATCTCATGATCCAGTCTTAATACAATCATAGTAGCGGAATAACGTAATAATAACGATAGTGTACGTGAGACTCCATCTTCATGGTCATAGGAAATGCTGACGATGGGAGATGATCTTAGTTGTCATAACCTTCCTGCTATCCGTCCTCTTGATAGTCCTCTTCATAGTCTGGCCACGGGAATAGCCAGGGACAAAGCCATGAGTACTCTTTAAGTACTAACAAGTGAAGTGGTTTTTGAGTAGGTAATAATAAGCTCTAGGTTGTTTTTGAAAAAAAAACAGATTTACCTCTACTAATTTCAGAAGCAAAGAAATCTATTTGAAAGTTTTATAACACCTAAGTGGGAACTTGAATTTCATGTCACAACCCTGTTGTGGTCAAGTCAAAGTCATGAATCATTTCACAAGTCATTTTGAAAACATCTGACGACGGAACAGTATGGCCACTCCAACTGTCCTTAACCGCGGACGCGACTATTCGAATAGTTTGACACTCTGCAGAGGTGGTACACTTTCACCACAACATCCGATACATCCGTCAGGAACAATCCTGAATTCACCATACTTAGTATGCGGATAATCAATCCTAACCTTTCAATTACACGACCTAGTATAGGCACCTCTCTTGTGAGTTTGGCCTCCCAATCATGACCAACTGTCATCTTGGGAGCTGCACAGGTGGTCAATCTTCACAAGGTAACCTCAGCTCAAACCTTGGCCGCAATGGAACCCATACTAAGGTATATAAATTTCCAGTCAAGCCCTACCCAAATTTCGGGTATTGTGGTTGTACGGTAAAATTGGAATGGTATCGCATCCAGACAACCATCAGTTTTATAAAGGGCTAAGACTCATGCCTTAACATTTTCATCATCAAAAATCATCTGGTGTTCAAGAACACATGTCAAAACATTTCAGTAGAATGACTCATCATTCTAAGGTTTTCATAACCATTTTCACCAAGTATTCCCATCTAAAGTGATCAAGTTTTATGCTTATCACTAGCATCTACAAGTGGGTGTAAATACTAATGGGGGTGGTAATCAAGTGGAATGATCTAAGTTAAATCTCATGCCTCAGGATGACATCAAGATTTATCTAACTTAGGTCAAGTTTTATGCTCTTTATGCTACCTTTAAATAATCTTTCCAAGCTCCAAAAATCACTAAGTAAACTCTAATAGAAAGCTTTGAGAAAGAAATAAAATACTAAGCTTGCAAGTAAAGCTAGGATTATGTGTCATCAAGTGGGTATAATCACATAGGCCTAAGGCATCAAGTTTACATAGTTGTCATCAAGTGGGTTAACTTGCAAAGTCAATAGCTTGCAAGGTTTAGCTTGCTCAGTACTCATTGAAAAACTACTTAATATTTAATATTCTCCAATCAAACATGGGATCATGTTGACACATGTCATCACCACATATTTCAGTACATGGGAATGTGATTTAAAGTGGTGTCACAATTTAATAAGGTTTTACCCTTTTATTTTAATTAATTAAAGTAACTAGAAATGCCTATGAGGCATTCTTTTATTATTTGTCCATTATTTCTACAAGTAAACCTATATATTTTTATATATTCTGAAAGGTCTTGTTAAATGTGATTTTTTGAGAGTTGGAATCAACTCAAAAGCTTTTGTGGTTGAATTCTGAAAAATGTTTGAATGCAGAAAAGCTTCTGCCTTGTTATTTTTACCATAGGTTATCTACAAAACTAAATGGTTTGAATCCAATGGGATTGGATTAAGAACTCTAGTACCTTTCTAACAAAATTGGTTTCATGCAATGTGGTTTAGTGAATCGAGCTGGATTGATTTTTGAATCTAGGTACAGAACTAGGTTTGAAACTAAATTGAAAAATATAAATTCAAACTAACTAGGTTGCGCGGGATGTTAACTGGGCCGGCCCACGGTGCACAACGCACGCGCGGGTGGGTTTAAGTGACTGGCCCCACCAGTCAGCGAGACAGGGGATGCGAAGCGGTACGGGGTGATCTAGACCATGTGATCAAACTCTAATCCAACGGTTGTGACTTATCGTCTCCGTCAGGCAACGTCGTCGAGACAGAACTCTAGCGCGGCGAATGGGGGTCTACGTGGGGTCACTAGGGCTCAGGCGAGGGTCGACGATGGGGGCGAACGACGAAGTCGACGACGGCGAACCTCCTGGTACCGGCGACTTCTCCTGGGGCGGCTTCAATCAACGGCTCCTTTCTTCCTCCTCCGCGGCAGACTCCGGCCAAATTCCGCCAATGTGCTGCTCGCCTTGCTCCGGGGGTGAGGTGGGGTGCTTTTGAGAGAGAGGGGAGTGAGATGGTGTGCTGAGTTCGAATGGGGGTGGCCTCTATTTATAGTGCTAGAAGGGGACCGAAGGGCGCGAGCGGAGCTCGTCGGTGTCGTCGGCACAACAAGCTAAAGGCATGGGCGACGGTAGGGGCGGTGCTGTGCTCCCTGGCGAAGCTCAACGGCGTGGTCATGCGGCATGGGGCGGTGCGAGATGGTCGGAACGTCGTGGTGTTCTGGGCGGGTCCGGCAGGCATTTTAATGGCGCACAGCGTCTACGGTCCACGCGGCGGCGAATGAGCAAGTCTGGGCGGTTCCCTGGGTGGTGGTGATCACGCTGACAGGCGGCGAAGGCCGGGCGCGGTCTGTGGACGTGTGTTGCGGGTGGCGCTTTGGCGTGCTCTAGGCATGCTCGTAGAGAGGCTGGGCACGCTCGGGGTGAGTGGTCCAGTGGCTGGAAAGGCTCGAGGCTTGGAAAGGGGGTGGCGATGGACGGTGGACTGCCTGCTAGACAAGGTTGGCGAGGCTAGTGAGGCTCCTAGCTTGCTGTCGACATTGGGGTGGCAAGTTGGGCTCAGCCATGGTCACCATTGATGGCATGGCAAGCTCACAGTGGTGCTAGAGCTTGTTAATTGGGCTAGATGATCTACAAATAGCATATTGTAAACCAGAGAGGGAACAAGTTAGGCCAACATCACTGCTCACAATAGTGTTTGATGTTTGTTTGTTTGGTGTCTGCAAGGTGTTGGATGAAATGGCCGAAAGAGATTCAAATTTGAATTTTTGATTCAAACTTGGTGGGTGTATTAGTTACATACTCAGTAGTCTCTGGTTAGTTGGAAAGGTCAAGGGGAATTGGTTTGGTTGGTTTTTGAAAATGGGTGGTCTTCACATATGTTATAGATTCAATTTTGAATTGTCATTTGAATCAAGTTGCCAAATGTTTATGTAAGTTTGAAAGGTGGGATTGGATTCACTTTTACTTGGTCTAGCAAGGGGTGAAAAAAATAGAAATGTTTCTGTTTGAAATCTTGGACTAGAAACACTCAAAGTGGCCTAGTGAGCAAGATTGGCAAAAATGACCATTTGCTTTATTTGGTTTGTTTTTTATTTTCTCTTGATTTGTTTCTGCTTGGTAAAGTTTTAGATGATGTTGTTTTCATATTTAAACCAATCCTTTCTATTTAGATCAATCACACAAGTCATGGCAAGCATTCATGCAATCATCACATACACACATGCATTCATATGATTTAAGTAACAAAAGTTTTTGTTAACCCTAATTTTGGTGATTAGAATTTGATGAACTTGTTCAATATTTTTGGGATGTTACAAACCTTCCCTCCTTAAACAAAATATCATCCCGAGATTTGAGAAAGAAGAAAGAAGAAAACTAGGATTTAAAAAGATCGGGAAACTCCGTCTTGATGTGATCTTCTCGCTCCGAGGTACCTTCTTCTCCAGTGTGGTTGCTCTACTGGATCTTGAGGAACTTGATGCTTCGGGTCCTGGTGGTTCTGAAAGCTTCCTCCAAAATACGGATGGGTACTTGGGGATACGTCAGGTCATCGTTGATCTTTATGGTCTGGAGATCAATGTTCTTGAAAACTTCAGTCTTCTCCGGGACTTCAAGGCATTTGCGAAGTAACGATATATGGAACACATTATGCACTAATGACATCTCCTCTGGAAATTCTAGTTGATACAATACTTCTCCACGATGATTCAGAATCTTGAAAGGTCTGATATATCTGGGAGCTAACTTTCCTTTGAGTTGGAAACGTTGCATTCCCTTCAAAGGCGACACTTTGAGATACACAAAATCTCCGATATTGAAAGTGAGGTCTCGGCGTCTCTTGTCGGCATAACTCTTCTATCTTGACTGGGCGGTCTTGAGGTTCTCACGGATCTTGTGCACTTTCTCTTCTACTTCTCGTAGGATGTCGGGTCTGAAGATCTGACTCTCTCTTACTTCCGACCAATTCAAAGGGGTGCGACACTTTCTTCCATACATGAACTCAAATGGGGCCATTTGCAAACTAGCTTGATAACTTTAGTTCTAAGAAAATTCTGTGAACGGCAGACAATCTTCCCATTTAGATCCATACTCTAGCACACAGGCTCTCAACATATCTTCGAGTATTTGATTTACTCGCTCCGTTTTTCCATCGGTCTGAGGGTGCTAAGATGTGCTGAAATCCAGTCGGGTTCCTAATCCTTCTTGGACTTCCTTCCAAAATCTCGAGGTAAACTGAGTTCCTCGATCTGACATAATGTTCTTGGGGACTCCGTGCAAACTGACGATCCTAGTGATGTATAACTCCGCTAGCTTCGAGCTATGGTAAGTGGTCTTGACTGGTAAGAAATGGGCGACTTTGAAAAATCTATCAACTATGACCCAAATAGAGTCATTTCCCCTACTAGAAGTAGGCAATCCGGTGATAAAATCCATTCCTACTGAATCCCATTTCCATTCTGGAATCTGCAGTGGTTGCAACAGTCCTGCGGGTCTTTGATGTCCCGCCTTGATTCTCTGACAAATATCACACTTGGCGATGTAGCTTCCAATTTCTCTCTTCATCTTATGCCACCAAAATTGCTCCTTCAAA
Organism: Avena sativa; assembly: GCA_916181665.1. Classification (NCBI taxonomy): domain Eukaryota; kingdom Viridiplantae; phylum Streptophyta; class Magnoliopsida; order Poales; family Poaceae; genus Avena; species Avena sativa. Next base: position 143,214,059 of record OV702283.1, on the reverse strand, counting down.
TCCTGATACATCTTCGTTCCTCCGGGGTGGATAGAATAAAGAGTATCATGGGCTTCCTTCAAAATAGCCTCCTTCAACTCCGAATCTGCTGGTACACAGGGACATCCTTTGTACCACAAAACTCCTTCTTCATCCTCGATAAATCCGGGTACTTTGCCTGTATCGATACGATGTTTGATTCCGTCAATACTAGCATTTCCTTTCTATGCCTCCTTGATCTGACTGATCAAAGTGGGTTGAAGTTCTATGCTATCCAAAAATACTTCACTTACTAATTCCATTCTGAAGTCTTCCAACTCCTTGTGCAAACTTGGTTGCTCATTCAGAATCATGGAGTTCAAGCGGAACGGCAATCTGCTAAGGGCATCTGCTACCACATTGGCTTTACCGGGGTGATAGTGAATGTCCAGATCATAGTCCTTGATTAGCTCTATCCATCTTCTCTGCCTCATATTCAGCTCCTTCTGAGTGAATATATACTTCAGGCTTTTGTGATCCGAATAAATCTCACAACGGTTTCATAAGATAATGTCTCCATGTCTTCAGGGCTAGAACTACGGCTGGAAGTTCAAGGTCATGGGTAGGATAATTCTGTTCATGTTGTTTCAGTTGTTGGGACAGATAAGATATTACTTTGCCTTCTTGCATTAGCACACATCCGAGACCGATCTTGGATGCGTCACGATACACATCAAAGGGCTTCGTGATATCCAGCATGATCAAGATTGGGGCTAAAATCAATCTCCTCTTGAGTTCCTGAAAACTCGCTTCACATTTGTCTGTTCATTCAAACTTCTTTTCCTTATTTAGCAATTGGGTCATGGGTTTTGCGATACTCGAGAATCCTTCTACGAATTTGCGGTAATATCCCGCTAATCCGAGAAATGCACAAACTTGGGTTTGGGTGGTTGGGGCTTGCCAATCTTCCACATCCTTCACCTTTGCAGGGTCAATGACAATTCCTCCGGCCGATATGATATGTCCAAGGAATCCTACCTCCTGTAACCAGAATTCACATTTGCTGAACTTGGCATATAATTGATGCTCCCTAAGGGTTCCAAGGATGGTCCTTAGGTGTAGCTCATGCTCTTCTTCTGATTTGGAATAGATCAGAATGTCATCGATGAAAACAATGACAAACTTATCCAGGAAGTCCAAAAAAATCTTATTCATGAGGTTCATGAAATAAGCGGGGGCATTGGTTAATCCAAAAGACATGACAATATACTCGTATAATCCGTATCTGGTGGTAAAAGCAGTCTTTGGAATATCCTCTGCGTGAATCTTGAGTTGGTGATAACCAGTTCTAAGATCAATCTTAGAAAACACTTTGGCACCAATCAACTGGTCAAACAGGTCTTCTATCTTTGGCAGTGGGTACTTGTTATTGATGGTGACATCATTTAAATTCTGATAATCCGTACACAAACGGTTACCTCCATCTTTCTTGTCCACAAACAACACAGGTGATCTCCATGGCGATGCACTTGGTTGGATCAATCCTATCTCCAGCATAGCATCCATTTGCTTCTTCAGCTCCTCTAATTCAGACGGGTTCATACTATATGGTCTCTGGGCTATGGGTCCAGTTCCAGGGATTAGTTCAATGATAAACTCGATATCCCGATCTGGGGGCATAGCAAGCAAAACATCTGGAAATACATCAGGGTATTCACAAACTATCCTGACTTGGACAATGGTTGGCTGGGCTATACTCTTGTTGCACTTGAATTGACGGGGCAAGGTTTCAGATACATGCTCTAATGATAATCCGGCTATACTGGTCATGGTTATGGCTTTCTTGGCACAGTCGATTAATCCTTTTTGTTTAGACATCCAATCCATTCCTAGTACTACATCCAAACCTTTAGTTCCGAGTACTATTATATTAGCATAAAAATCTATGCCATGGATTCGGATATGCACGGCGATTTGGTGGTTGAACCAGGTATTTGTCAACACCCGGATTTTTAATCCTAGATGCCTGTTATGCCATACATCGCAATCCCAGGATTACCATTTTTGCGAGACATAATAGAATTGGATACCACAGTACATCATCCATTACAAACCATACATAAGGTCTTACACAAATAAGGATCTCATGATCTAGTTCTTAATACAACTCAAGCAGCGGAAATACGTAATAATAACGGTAGCATAGGCGAAGCTCCATCTTCGGGGTCACAGGCAATGCTGACGATGGGAGATGATCCTAGTTGTCGTAACCTTCCTGGGGTCCATCCTCCAGGTACTCCTCTTCATAGTCTGGCCATGGGAATAGCCAGGGACAAAGCCATGAGTACTCTTTAAGTACTCGCAAACTAATACTAACAAGTGAAGGGGGTTTTTGTAGTAGGACACTAAGCTCTAGGGTTGTTTTGCAAAAAGCCAGATTTACATCTACTAAGTTTAGAAGCAACGAATGCTAGTTGAAGTTTTATAACACCTAAGTGGGAACTTGTATTTCATGTCACAACTCTGTTGTGGTCAAGTCAAAGTCTCAATTCATTTCATAAGTCATTTTGAAAACATCTGACGGGGGAACAGTATGGCCACTCCAACTGTCCATAACCGCGGACGCGGCTATTCGAATAGTTTGACACTCTGCAGAGATTGTACACTTTCACCACAATATTCGATACATCCGTCAGGAACAAATCCTGAATTCACCATACTCAGTATGCGGATAATCAATCCTAACCTTTCAATTACACGCCCTAGTTCAAGCACCTCTCCTGTGAGTTTGGCCTCCCAACCACAACCAACTGTCATCTTGGGTACTGCACAGGTGGACAATCTTCACAAGGTAGCCTCAGCTCAGACCTTGGCCGTGAGGGAACCAATCTAAGGTATATAAGTTTCCAGTCAAGCCCTACCCAATTATCGGGTATTATGGTTGTACGGTAAAATTGGAATGGTATCGCATCCAGACAACCATTAGTTTTATAAAGGGCTAAGGCTCATGCCTCAACATTTTCATCATCAAAATCCTCTAGTGTTCGGAAACACATGTCAAAACATATCAATAGAATGATCCATCATTCCAAGGTTTTCATAACCATTTTCACCAAGTATTCCCATCTAATGTTGATCAAGTTTTATGCTTAGCACTAGCATCTACAAGTGGGGGCGAGTACTAATGAGGGGTGGTAAATAAGTGGAGTTTCAACTAAATACAATCTCATGCCTTGGGGTGACATAAAGATTATCTAGATTAGGCCAAGTTTTAAGCTCTTTATGCAACCTTCACTTATCTTTCTAGTATCTACAATTTACTCAAGTAAACTCTAAGTAATAGCTTTGATAAAGAAATAAAGTATAAAGCTTGCAAGTAAAACTAGGATTGGTTTATCAAGTGGGTATGATCACATATGCTTAAGGCATATAGTTGGCATGGTAACAAGCAAGTATTTTCTTGCATAGGTCAACTTGATTAGTAAGGCTTGCTAAAGTAGAGTATCTTGCAAGTGTTAGCTTGCACATTCAACTAGTAGTATTAGGCTTGCTAAATTGCAAGTGTTAGCTTGCACATTCAACTGGTAGTATGAGGCTTGCTAAATTGCAAGTGTTAGCTTGCACATTCAACTGGTAGTATTAGGCTTGCTAAATTGTAAGTGTTAGCTTGCACATTCAACTGGTAGTATTAGGCTTTCTAAATTGCAAGTGTTAGATTGCACATTCAACTGGTAGTATTAGGCTTGCCTTGTGCAGAGCAGTGGTTGAAGTTCTCCTCGGCTTCTTCTTCGTAGTATCCTCCTTCCTCCTCGTATCCTTGGTCGGTACTAGCGTCTATGAATAAATACGAGGTACACAATCACCAAACAATACTTAACTACTTTCAATCATCACACAAAAGGGTCCTATAGATGAGCTAGCTTCATCACTAACATTACAAGATTAAAGCTTGATTTAATTTCTTTTATTTTTAGAAAAGTAATTTCTACTCATTGACAAACTACTTAAGATTTAATATTCTCCAAACCAAACATGGGATCATGTTGACACATGTCATCACCACATATTTCAGTACATGGGAATGTGATTTAAAGTGGTGTCACAATTTAATAAGGTTTAACCTTTTTATTTTAAATAAAATAAGTGACTAGAAATGCCTATGTGGCATTCTTTTATTACTTGAACATTATTTCTGTAAGTAAACCCAAATGTTTTTATATATTCTGAAAGGTATGGTCAAATGTGATTTTTGAGAGTTGAAATCAACTCAAAAGCTACTATGGTTTAAATTTGAAAAATGTTTGAATGCAGAAAAGCTTCTGACTTATTATTTTTACCAGGGTTGATCTATAGATTCAAATGATTTGAATCCAACAGTCTTGGCTTAAGAATTTCCATATCTTTCTAACAAAATTGGTTTCATTCAATTTGGTGCACTGAATCGAGCTGGGTTGATTTTTCAAACTAGGTATAGAACTGTGTTTGAATTAAAATGGAAAAACTTAAATTCAAACGACTGGGCTACACGGGAACTGTTAACGGGCCGGCCCATTGTCACTCCGCGGCGCAGGGCTCAGCTGACAGGGGGGTTCCACCAGTCAGTGGCTCTTTAAACGCGAAGCGGTACGGGGCAATATCGGCCACACGATCTAAGTCTAATCGAACGGCTGTTATTCATCGTCCACGTCGGGCGGCGCCAGTGAGACAGAAACCTAACGCGGCAGGTGGGGGTCATCGGGGGCTCACCGGGGCTCAGGCGAGGGTCAGCGAGGCGGGAGAACGATGAAGTCGACGACGGCGAATCTCCTGGTACCGGCAGCTTCTCCTGGGGTGGACGAAATCGATGGCGCCCTTCTTCTCCAGAGGCGGCCTGCTCCGGCCAAATTCCGACGATGCGCTGCTCGCCTTGCTTCGGGAACGGGGTGGAACGATCAGTGAGGAGAGGGGAGTGAGATGGTGTGAAGAGTTTGAGCGGGGGAGGCCTCTATTTATAGTCTCGACGACGAGACGGAACGGGATGGGCAGGCGACGTTGGCGACATGGCTACGGGCTGTTAGAGGCATGGCCGGCGGTGGCGATCGATCGGTGGTCTCCTGGCTATGCTCTATGGCTTTAATGCGCGTGTAGGGGCGGTGGCAAACGGTCTGGAACATGTGATGCTCTGCGCGGCAGAGGTGGCGTCTTCGACGGCGAGCAGTGGCTGTGAGGCATGGGGCGGCGAACGGGGATGTCTGGCGGTCTCCTGGGACGGTGGTGATCGTGTATGCACGCGGCGAGGGCGGCGCGCGGTCTGTGGGCGTATGTCGAGGGTGGCGCTCTGGCGCACGCTCAGCATGGTTGACAGAGGCACGGGCGTGGCATTCCTGGGTGCTCTGGTCGATGTCTTCGAGGCAGGGCTGGTCGAGAGGGGCGGTGAGGCATGGTTGATCTCCCAGACAAGGTTGGCACGGCTAGTTCCTCTCCTAGCTTGCTGTCTACACTAGGGTGGCATGGGTGGCTTCGGCTGTTCACCATTGATGACATTGCCAAGCTTACAGTGGTGCTAGACGTTTACAAATGAGCTAGATGATCTACTAAAGCCTAGTTGCAACCAGAGAGGGAACAAGTTAGGCTCAAATCACTGCTCCAAATAGTGACTGGATTTTATTTGATTTGCATCTGCAAGGTGCTTGATGAAATGGCCGCATGAATTCAAGTTTTGAATTTTGAAAATATTTTTGGTGGGTGTGCTAGGTTGGTGCTGGTGAGTCTCTAGATGCTTGGGTTTTGAAAGTTGAGCTTGTTTGAGTGGTTTTTGAAAAAGTGGGATCTTCCCATATGATATAGATTCAATTTTAAACTATCATTTAAAATATGCATTTGAATGTTTCTAGATGATCACAAGGTGGGCCTTGATACTTTGTTATGAGTACTATCAAGGGGTGCAAAGATACAACCAAGTTTCTGTTAAGTTTTGAAAGTTAGAGACAGCCAAAATAGGCATGGGAGTTAATTTTGCAAAAGTGACCATTCCTTTATTTTGTTTGTTTTGATTTATTTGTCTTTGGGAAAAGTGTGGGGATTGTTTAGATGACGTTTATTTCACCTAAGAATCCTTTTACAAGCAAAGAAACACATAAACAAGGCAATTCAAAATAATCCAAAATGGGATGCATACACACATGCATGCTTTCATATTTTATTTAGAAAAGTTTTTGTTAACCCTAATTTTGAAGATTAGAGTTTGATGATCCAAGTTTAGTATTTTTGGGATGTTACAAACCTTCCCCCCTTAAACAAAATCTCGTCTCGAGATTTGAAAAAGGATGAAAAGATTACCTGGGATTTGAAGAGATCGGGAAACTTCGTCCTGACGTGATCTTCGCGCTCCCAGGTAGCTTCCTCTTCTGTGTGGTTGCTCCACTGAAATTTGAGAAACTTGATGCTTCGGGTTCTGGTGGTTCAGAAAGCTTCTTCCAAAATACGGATGGGTACTTCGGGATAGGTCAGGTCATCGTTGATCTCTATGGTCTAGTGATCGATATTCTTGAACACTTCCGTCTTCTCCGGAACTTCGAGGCACTTGCGAAGTAATGAGATATGGAACACATTGTGCACGGCTGACATCTCTTCGGGTAGTTCCAATTGATACGACACTTCTCCTCGACGGTTCAGAATTTTGAAAAGTCTGATATATCTGGGGGCTAACTTTCCTTTGAGTTGGAAACGCTACATTCCCTTCAATGGCGACACTTTCAAATATACAAAATCTCCTATGTTGAAGGCGAGGTCTCGACGTCTCTTGTCGGCGTAACTCTTCTGTCTGTACTGGGTTGTCTTGAGGTGCTCACGAATCTTGTGAACCTTCTCTTCTTCTTCTCATAGGATGTCGGGTCCGAGAATCTGACTCTCTCCTACTTTCGACCAGTTCAAAGGGGTGCGACACTTCGTTTTGTACATGAATTCAAATGGGGCCATTTGCAAACTAGCTTGATAACTATTTTTGTACGAAAATTCTGCAAACGGCAGACAGTCTTCCGACTTAGATCCATATTCTAACACACATGCTCTCAGCATATCTTCGAGTATTTGATTTACTCGCTCCGTTTGTCCATCGGTCAGAGGGTGATATGCGGTGCTGAAATCTAGGCGGGTTCCTAAACCTTCTTGGACTTTCTTCCAGAATCTCGAGGTAAACTGAGTTCCTCGATCTGATACAATGTTCTTGGGGACTCCATGCAAACTAACAATTCTAGCGATGTATAACTCTGCTAGCTTCGAACTCTGATATGTGGTCTCGACGGGTAAGAAATGGGCGACTTTGGCCAATCTGTCCACTATGACCCAGATAGAGTCATTTCCCCTACTAGAAGTAGGCAATCCGGTGATAAAGTCCATTCCAACGGAATCCCATTACCATTCCGGAATCTGCAAGGGTTGTAACAATCCAGCGGGTCTTTGATGTCCGGCCTTGACTCGCTGACATATATCACACTTGGCGATATAGCTTCCGATTTCTCTCTTCATCTTATGCCACCAAAATTGCTCTTTCAAATCTTGATACATCTTAGTTCCTCCGGGGTGGATAGAATAAAGAGTATCATGAGCTTCCTTGAGAATAACTTCCTTCAACTCAGAATCTGCTGGTACACAAAGGCGTCCATTGTACCACAGAACTCCTTCTTCGTCTTTGGTGAATCCGGGTACTTTTCCTGTACCGATACGACGCTTGGTTCCGTCAATACTAGCATTTCCTTTCTGCGCCTCTTTGATCTGGCTGATCAAAGTGGGTTGAAGTTCTATGCTAGCCAAAAATCCTTCACTTACTAATTCCATTCGAAAATCTTCCATCTCTTTATGCAAACTTGGTTACTCCTTCAAAATCATGGAGTTCAAGCGGCACTGCAATCTGCTAAGGGCATCTGCTACCACGTTGGCTTTACCAGGGTGATAGTGAATGTCCAGATTGTAATCCTTGATTATCTCAATCCATCTTCTTTGCCTCATATTCAACTCCTTCTGAGTGAATATATACTTCAGGATCTTGTGATCCGAAAAATCTCACAACGATTTCCCATCAGGTAATGCCTCCATGTCTTCAGGGCTAGAACTATGGCTGCGAGTTCGAGGTCATGGGTTGGGTAATTTTGCTCATGTTGTTTCAATTATCGAGATAGATAAGATATAACTTTGCCTTCTTGCATTAGCACACATCCGAGACCGATCTTGGATGCGTCACAATACACGTCGAAGGGCTTCGTGATATCCGGCATGATTAGGATTGGGGCTGAAATCAATCTCCTCTTGAGTTCTTGAAAACTCGCTTCACATTTATCTGTCCATTCAAACTTCTTGTCCTTCTTCAGAAATTGGTTCATGGGTCGGGCGATACTCGAGAATCCTTCTACGAACTTGCGATAGTATCCCGCCAATCCGAGAAATGCATGAACTTGGGTTTGAGTGGTTGGGGCTTGCCAATCTTCGACATCTTTCACTTTTGCAGGGTCAACGGCAATTCCTCCGGCTGATACAATGTGGCCGAGGAATCCTACCTCCTGTAACCAGAATTCACATTTGCTAAACTTGGCATACAATTCATGCTCTCTAAGGGTTCCAAGAATGGTCCTTAGGTGTAGCTCATGTTCTTCTTGCGATTTGGAATAAATCAGAATGTCATCGATGAAAACAACGACAAACTTATCGAGGAAGTCCATAAAATATTATTCATGAGATTCATGAAATAAGCGGGGGCATTGGTTAATCCAAAAGACATAACGGTATACTCATATAATCCATATCTGGTGGTAAAGGCAGTCTTTGGAATATCCTCTGCACGAATTTTGAGTTGATGATAGCCAGTCCTAAGATCAATCTTAGAAAACACTTTGGCACCGGTCAACTGATCAAACAAATCTTCTATCTTGGGCAAGGGGTACTTGTTTTTGATGGTGACATCATTCAACTTCCGATAATCCGTACACAAACGGTTACCTCCATCTTTCTTGTCCATAAACAAACAGGTGATCTCCATGGTGACGCACTTGGTTGAATCAATCCAATTTCCAGCATGGCATCCAGTTGCTTCTTCAGTTCTGCTAGTTCAGACGGGTTCATACTATATGGTCTCTAGGCTATGGGTCCTGTTCCGGGGATTAGTTCGATGATAAACTCGATATCCCGATCTGGGGGCATACCGGGCAAAACATCTGGAAATACATCGGGGTATTCACAGACTATCCGGACTTGGTAAATGGTAGGTTGGGCTATACTCTTGTTGCACTTGAATTGACGAGGTAAGGTTTCAGATATATGCTCGACTGATATTCCAGCTGTACTGGTCATGGTTATGGCTTTCTTGGCACAGTCAATCAATCCTTTATGTTTGGACATCCCATCCATTCCTAGTACTACTTCCAAACCTTTAGTTTCGAGTACTATCAGGTTAGCATAAAAATCTATGCCATGGATTCGGATAGGGACGGCTTTGCAAATTTTCCTAGCCTTGGTGGTTGAACCGGGAATTTGGACGATCATAACATGCTTCAGTTTTGTTAGTTGAATCTTACTAGTGCAGGCAAATTCTTCGGTGACAAATGAATGCGATGCACCCGAATCAAACAACACTCTTGCAAGTACTGAATTAACAGAAAACATACCCGGCACGACGTCTGGCGCTTCCTGAGCTTCTTAAGCATGCATGAGAAAAAGACGGCCATTGCAGTTGAGCGAATTCCCTGGGGCAAACCTTCTTCCTGGTTGAACACGACGCTGCTGCTGATCTGGGGCATTTTCATTGGGGTTTGCGGCATTCTTCTTGTTGGGGCACTCGTTGGAGTAGTGACCCTTATTTCCACAGTCATAACAAGTCACTTGAGACTTGTGCTTTGCTGTAACAGGCACAGCATTGCTTCTAGTCCTTGGGGAAGTGTTGGTGTTGGTGGTAGCATTGTTGTTGTTGAACTTGGGTGGGGCATGGTTGAAATTGCTAGAGTTGTCGGGGTTGTTGTGATTTCCTCCGGGCCTCGGGTTTCCACGGTTGGGATAGGTCGAACGGTTCATTGGGGGTCTGTTGGTTCTCGGGGCAAATCCTGGAGATGGGTTGGGGCGGTACTTTGGGGTCTGATGGGTTCCTGGTTGATGCATCATGCGACACTTGTGGTTCTCATTGGCTTGGTTGATCTTTCCCTCCATCTGGATGGCCGAGTCAACAAGGGCTTCGATATCCGCAAAGGGGATATTGACTAACACAGTCTGCATCTCATCGTGCAGACCATTCAAGAATCTTTCCTTCTTCTTGGCTTCGGTGTCGATCTCATCCGGGGCATACCTAGCTAATGACAAGAATTTGTCACGGTATTCCACTACGGTCATCCTTCCTTGCCTCAGTTCTCTGAATTCGTCTCTCATTCTCTTGATCAAACCTGGTCGCACATGGGTTCTGCTGAACTTGACTTTGAATTCCTCCCAGGTCATTATCTGTCCTCCAGTCATGGCACGAACACTGTTCCACCATGCTCTGGCATCTCTGGCTAGATAATGGGTGGCAAACAGAACTTTATCGTTAGCTTCCACTCCGGTGACTTCGAGGTTATTTTCCATGGTTTGCAGCCAATCATCAGCGTCTAAGGGCTCTTCCAACTTAGTGAAAACAGGTGGGTTGGTGTTCTAGAAATTCTTGAGCTTAGATCCATGGTTGTCCTGATTTCCGTGGCCTTGATTGTTGTGGGCTAGCTTAGCTATCTATTGAAGCGTGGCTAGGTTGGCTTGACATTCGGCTCTTTCAGCTTCGCGGTCAGAAACTAACATTTGCAGGATCTGCAACATCGGGTTCGGGGATGAACCACTTCCTCCGCATGGCATCTGAAGATTGAGATAGATCATGAGAAAAGAGGGAAATTTCTAAGGTTTTGGGACTTTGAAAAGTTTTTAAAGTTTGACTCAGATTTTCTAGCAACTTGCTTTTCATTCATTCATTCATAGCACCCGATACAAACACACACCACAACAAAGGAAAACAGATGGTTTTAAGAACCATTCTGGAAACTATGATACAGTGGGACCGAATACTACTCACTACGTTTGGGCACTAGCGTAGTTGTGAGTTTTACTAAAAGTGATCTAGGGTGCAAAATTTGATGTAAGCTTTGAAATACTTTTGGAGTAGCGTGAATTTTTATGAAAGAGTCCAAGAGGTAAGAATGAAAATAAGTTTTTGTAAATATTTGCTAGCGTGAATTTTTATGAAAGAGTCCAAGAGGTAAGAATGAGAATAAGTTTTTTGTAAATATTTGCTTTCTTTGATTTTGAAACTAAGTTTTTTATTCAAACGTCCAGTCTAACTAGGGTCTCCTATAGTCAGGATGGCTCTGATACCAACTTGTCAACACCCGGATTTTTAATCCCAGATGCCTGTTATGCCATACATCGCAATCCCAGGATTACCATTTTTGCGAGACATAACAGAGTTGGATACCACAGTACATCATCCATTACAAACCATACATAAGGTATTACACAAATAAGGATCTCATGATCCAGTTCTTAATACAACTCAAGCAGCGGAAATATGTAATAATAACGGTAGCGTAGGCGAAGCTCCATCTTCAAGGTCACAGGCAATGCTGACGATGGAGATGATCCTAGTTGTCGTAACCTTCCTGGGGTCCATCCTCCAGGTACTCCTCTTCAAAGTCTGGCCATGGGCATAGCCAGGGACAAATCCATGAGTACTCTTTAAGTACTCGCAAACTAATACTAACAAGTGAAGGGGGTTTCTCTAGTAGGACATTAGGCTCTAGGGTTGTTTTGCAAAAAGCCAGATTTACATCTACTAAGTTCAGAAGCAATGAATGCTAGTTGAAGTTTTATAACACCTAAGTGGGAACTTGTATTTCATGTCACAACTCTGTTGTGGTCAAGTCAAAGTCTCAATTCATTTCATAAGTCATTTTGAAAACATCTGACGTGGGAACAGTATGGCCACTCCAACTGTCCATAACCGCGGACGCGGCTATTCGAATAGTTTGACACTCTGCAGAGATTGTACACTTTCACCACAATATTCGATACATCCGTCAGGAACAAATCCTGAATTCACCATACTCAATATGCGGATAATCAATCCTAACCTTTCAATTACACACCCTAGTTCAAGCACCTCTCTTGTGAGTTTGGCCTCCCAACCATGACCAACTGTCATCTTGGGTAATGCACAGGTGGACAATCTTCACAAGGTATCCTTAGCTCAGACCTTGGCCGTGAGGGAACCAATACTGAGGTATATAAGTTTCCAGTCAAGCCCTACCCAATTCTCGGGTATTATGGTTGTACGGTAAAATTGGAATGGTATCGCATCCAGACAACCATCAGTTTTAAAGGGCTAAGGCTCATGCCTCAACATTTTCATCATCAAAATCCTCTAGTGTTCGGAAACACATGTCAAAATATCTCAACAGAATGATCCATCATTCCAAGGTTTTCATAACCATTTTCACTAAGTATTCCCATCTAATGTTTATCAAGTTTTATGCTTAGCACTAGCATCTACAAGTGGGGGTGAGTACTAATGAGGGGTGGTAAACAAGTGGAGTTTCAACTAAATACAATCTCATGCCTTGGGGGACATAAAGATTATCTAGCTTAGGACAAGTTTTATGCTCTTTATGCAACCTTCACTTATCTTTCTAGTATCTACAATTTACTCAAGTAAACTCTAAGTAATAGCTTTGATAAAGAAATAAAGTATAAAGCTTGCAAGTAAAACTAGGATTGGTTTATCAAGTGGGTATGATCACATATGCTTAAGGCATATAGTTGGCATGGTAACAAGCAAGTATTTGCTTGCATAGGTCAACTTGATTATAAGGCTTGCTAAAGTAGAGTATCTTGCAAGTGTTAGCTTGCACATTCAACTAGTAGTATTAGGCTTGCTAAATTGCAAGTGTTAGCTTGCACATTCAACTGGTAGTATTAGGCTTGCTAAATTGCAAGTGTTAGCTTGCACATTCAACTGGTAGTATTAGGCTTGCTAAATTGCAAGTGTTAGCTTACATATTCAACTGGTAGTATTAGGCTTTCTAAATTGCAAGTGTTAGCTTGCACATTCAACTGGTAGTATTAGGCTTGCCTTGTGTAGAGCAGTGGTTGAAGTTCTCCTCGGCTTCTTCTTCGTAGTATCTTCCTTCCTCCTCGTATCCTTGGTTGGTACTAGCGTCTATGAATAAATACGAGGTACACAATCACCAAACAATACTTAACTACTTTCAATCATCACACAAAAGGGTCCTATAGATGAGCTAGCTTCATCACTAACATTACAAGATTAAAGCTTGGTTTAATTTCTTTTATTTTTAGAAAAGTAATTTCTACTCATTGAAAAACTACTTAAGATTTAATATTCTCCAAACCAAACATGGGATCATGTTGACACATGTCATCACCACATATTTCAGTACATGGGAATGTGATTTAAAGTGGTGTCACAATTTAATAAGGTTTAACCTTTTTATTTTAAATAAAATAAGTGACCAGAAATGCCTATGTGGCATTCTTTTATTACTTGAACATTATTTCTGTAAGTAAACCCAAATATTTTTATATATTCTGAAAGGTATGATCAAATGTGATTTTTGAGAGTTGAAATCAACTCAAAATCTACTATGGTTTAAATTTGAAAAATGTTTGAATGCAGAAAAGATTCTGACTTGTTATTTTTACCAGGGTTGATCTATAGATTCAAATGATTTGAATCCAACAGTCTTGGCTTAAGAAATTCCATATCTTTCTAACAAAATTGGTTTCATTCAATTTGGTACACTGAATCGAGCTGGGTTGATTTTTGAAACTAGGTACAGAACTGTGTTTGAATTAAAATGGAAAAAGTTAAATTCAAACGACTGGGCTATGCGGGAACTGTTAACGGGCCGGCCCAGTGTCACTCCGCGGCGCAGGGCTCAGCTGACAGGAGGGTTCCACCAGTCAGTGGCTCTTTAAAAGCGAAGCGGTACGGGGCAATATCGTCCACACGATCTAAGTCTAATCGAACGGCTGCTACTCATCGTCCACGTCGGGCGGCGCCGGCGAGAGAGAAACCTAACGCGGCAGGTGGGGGTCATCGGGGGCTCAACGCGGCTCAGGCGAGGGTCGGCGAGGTGGGAGAACGACGAAGTCGACGACGGCGAATCTCCTGGTACCGACAGCTTTCCTGGGGTGGACGAAATCGATGGCGCCCTTATTCTCCAGTGGCGGCCTGCTCCGGCCAAATTCCGGTGATGCGCTGCTCGCCTTGCTCCGGGAACAGGGTGGAACGATCAGTGAGGAGAGGGGAGTGAGATGGTGTGAAGAGTTTGAGCGGGAAGGCCTCTATTATAGTCTCGACGACGAGACCGAACGGGATGGGCAGGCGACGGTGGCGACATGGCTACGGGCTTCTAGAGGCATGGTCGGCGGTGGCGATCGATCGGTGGACTCCTGGCGATGCTCTATGGCTTTAATGTGCGTGTAGGGGCGGTGGCAAACGGTCTGGAACATGTGATGCTCTGCGCGGCAGAGGCGGCGTCTTCGACGGCGAGCGGTGGATGTGAGGCATGGGGCGGCGAACGGGGATGTCTGGCGGTCTCCTAAGACGGTGGTGACCGTGTATGCACGTGGCGAGGGTGGCGCGCGGTCTGTGGGCGTGTGTCGAGGGTGGCGCTCTGGCACACGCTCGGCATGGTTGATAGAGGCACGGGCGCGGCGTTCCTGGATGCTCTGGTCGATGTCTTCGAGGCAGGGCTGGTCGAGAGGGGCGGTGAGGCATGGGTGATCTCCCATACAAGGTTGGCACGGCTAGTTCCTCTCCTAGATTGTTGTCTACACTAGGGTGGCATGGGTGGCTTTGGCTGTTCACCATTGATGACATTGCCAAGCTTACAGTGGTGCTAGACGTTTACAAATGAGCTAGATGATCTACTAAAGCCTAGTTGCAACCAGAGAGGGAACAAGTTAGGCTCAAATCACTGCTCCAAATAGTGTTTGGATTTTATTTGATTTGCATCTGCAAGGTGTTTGATGAAATGGCCGCATGAATTCAAGTTTTGAATTTTGAAAAGATTTTTGGTGGGTGTGCTAGGTTGGTGCTGGTGAGTCTGTAGATGCTTGGGTTTTGAAAGTTGACCTTGTTTGAGTGGTTTTTGAAAAAGTGGAATCTTCCCATATGATATAGATTCAATTTTAAACTGTCATTTAAACTATGCATTTGAATGTTTCTGGATGATCACAAGGTGGGCCTTGATACTTTGTTATGAGTACTATCAAGGGGTGCAAATATCCAAACAAGTTTCTGTTAAGTTTTGAAGTTAGAGATAGCCAAAGTAGGCATGGGAGTTAATTTGGCAAAAGTGACCATTCCTTTATTTTGTTTGTTTTGATTTATTTGTCTTTGGGAAAAGTGTGGGGATTGTTTATATGATGTTTATTTCACCTAAGAATCCTTTTACAAGCAAATAAACACATAAACAAGGCAATTCAAAATAATCCAAAATGGGATGCATACACACATGCATGCTTTCATATTTTTATTTAGAAAAGTTTTTGTTAACCCTAATTTTGAAGATTAGAGTTTGATGATCCAAGTTTAGTATTTTTGGGATGTTACAGTATTTGAACTATCATAACATGATTTAATTTGGTGGGTTGAATCTTACTAGTGCATGCAAATTTTTCAGTAACAAATGAGTGCGATGCTCCAGAATCAAACAACACTCTTGCAAGTACTGAGTTAACAGAAAACATACCCAGCACGACATCTGGCGCTTCTTGGGCTTCTTCAGCATGCATGAGAAAGATACGACCGTTGCGGTTGAGCGAATTCCCTGGGGCAAACCTTCTTCTGGGCTGAACACGACGCTGCTGCTGAGCTGGGGCATTTGCATTGGGGGATGCGGCAATCTTCTTGGGGCACTCATTGGAATAGTGACCTTTGGTTCCACATTCATAACAAGTCACCTGAGACTTGTCCTTTGCTGCAACAGGCACAACATTGCTTCCAGTCCTTGGGGCAGTGTTGGTGTTGGTGGCAGCATTGTTGTTGTTGAACTTGGGTGGTGCACGGTTGAAATTGTTGGGGTTGACGGGGTTGTTGTTGTGATTTCCTCCGGGCCTTGGTTTTCCACGGTTAGGATAGGTAGGAGGGTTCATCGGGGGTCTATTGGTTCTTGGGGAAAATCCTGGAGATGGGTTGGGGCGATACTTTGGTGTATGGTGGGTTCCTGGTTGATGCATCATGCGACGCTTGCGGTTCTCATTGGCTTGGTTGATCTTGCCTTCCATCTGAATGGCAGAATCCACTAAGGCTTCAATATCAGCAAATGGGATATTGACTAACACTGTATGCATCTCATCATGCAGACCATTCAGGAATCTCTCCTTTTTCTTGGCTTCAGTGTCTATCTCATCCGGTGCATACCTAGCCAATGACAAAAATTTGTCACGGTACTCCACTACGGTCATCCTGCCTTGCTTTAGTTCCCTGAATTCATCTCTCATCCTCTTGATCAAACCCGGTGGCACATGGGTTCTGCTGAACTTGATTTTGAACTCTTCCCAAGTCATCATCTGACCTCCATTCATGGCACGAACGCTGTCCCACCATGCTCTAGCATCTCCGGCCAGTTAGTGGGTGGCAAACAGTACCTTCTCGTTGGCTTCCACTCCTGCAACTTCTAAGTTGTTCTCCATGGTTTGCAGCCAATCATCTACATAGAGGGGCTCTTCAGACTTAGTGAAAATGGGCGGATTGGTGTTCTGGAAGTTATTGAGCTTGGATCCATGGTTGTCCTGATTTCCATGGCCTTGATTGTTGTTGGCCATCTGAGCGATGTGCTGAAGGGTGGCTAAGTTGGCTTGATGTTCGGCTCTCCCAGCTTCGCGGTCTGAAACCAACATTTGCAAGATTTGCAACATCGGGTCCAGGGATGAAGTGCTTCCTCCGCGAGGCATCTAAAGATTGAAATAGATCATGAGAAAAGGGGGAAAATTCTAAGGTTCAGGGTTTTGGTGTTTGAAAAGTTTTCAAAGTTTGACTCGGATTTTTCTAGAAACTTGCTTTCCATTCATTCATTCATTCATAGCACATGATACAAACACACACCACAACAAAGAAAAACAGATGGTTTTAAGAACCATTCTGAGAAACTACGATATAGTGGGACCGGATACAACTCACTAATGCTGGTGCTCAAGTGCTACTACTCCTTGGAGTCGGTGTCCTCATCATCCTCATCATCATCATCATCAATGAAGGCGAAGTCATCCTCATCGATGAAAAAGTCCATGGCATGATCCTCCAGAAAGTCATCATCGTCACTGAGATAGGAGTAGGGGTCTCCACGAAGGTCTTCCCCTGCATTCTCCCTCTCCTCGAGTTGCATGTCTCTCTCGTGGACAGTCTCCTCCAACTCTGTGATCCTGTGGTAGAGACGGGCAATGATGTGTTCCTTCTTGTCAAGCTGACGACGACGAGACTGGCGATCCTTCACTAGCATGGCAATGGTCTGATCCTTCTTAGCGGCGATGGCATACTTGTGGTTGGTGTAGGAGCAGGCATTGTCTAACTCCTTCTACCGGTCATACATCATGAAGCTGAGGTGGTCCAATTGAGTCTTCAGCTCATGGTGATATGGGGCCTCTGAAAGGATACAGATGTCGCCTATAGGGGGTGAATAGGCGATTAAAACTTTTCCTAGAGTGGCTCAACAAAGGCGGAATAAAACTAGTGTTTACTTTGTTAAGCACAACCTAGAACAACTAAGGTTCACCAAGGTTCACCAACAACTTATGCTAAGCAATACAAGCAACAAAGTGATAGCAAGATATATATTACTTCAAGCACGAAGGCTATCACAATGTAAAGTGCATAAGTAAAGAGCTCGGGTATAGAGATAACCGAGGCACGCGGGGACATCGATATTTTACCGAGTTCCTCCCAACATGGAGTACGTCTCGTTTGGAGAGGGGGTGGTATCAAACCACCAACGCCACAAAAGGCCTCCCTTATTCTCCGGTGAATCTCACCCCAATGGGATCGATCCACGCTTTCACTATCGGTGCACTTGTCGGTGGCAACCGGAACCTCTCACAAGGTTGGGGCACAACTCCACAACTTAATTGGAGGCTCCCAACAAATGCCACAAAAGGCCACAATGCCACCAAGGCCACAAAACCGTCTAGGGTTCCAAGAACCCAAGAGGGACAAGCTCCAATGAGCAATTCAAACCAAATCCTCCAAAGAGAACTCAAATTGATGCACCAAATGCAAATGGCAAGAATACCACAAAGATGCTCAAATCCCTCACTCACAAGTTCCAACAAAGCTACTAAAGCTATTGGGAGAACAAGAGAGGAGGAATCAAAGAGAGACACAAAATCCCCCAAAATCTAGATCCCCAAAGATGCACTCACAAAGAGATGAATCGGTTAGGTCAAAACGTGGGGCTAGATCTCCTCTCTCTTCCACTCAAAAATGGGCAAGAATCATCGGAGGGAAAAGATTAAGCAAGCTTCAAGATCTAGAGCAAGTGTGGACAAAGTTTAGCTAATAAATAAGAGAGAAGTTAAGTAAACTTAAAACGGGCAAAGCCTTAAATAGGGCCCCAAAAAATCTGGCCGTTGGGCAATTTTTCTAGACGGTCCGGTACTACAGGATTTGTCCGGTACTACCGGACCCAAACAACAAATCGGTCAAGGGACCAGGCGAGCGAGCGAGCTGAGAAGAGAAAGAAGCAGCAAAGCAGGTGGGGGCACACGCGCGCGGCGAGAGGACGCAGAGTAGCAGCTGCTAGGCAGCAGCAGCAGTGCAGCAGCGCAGCGGCAGGGTGGGGCCACGCATGCGCAGCAGCAGAGCAGCAGCAGCAGTCAGCGCGCGCGCCGCAGCGCATGCAGCGGGCCCGCGCAGTAGCAGCAGCTCGCATGCAGCTGGCAGGCAGCGCGGCAGCAGCGCAGCAGCGCATCGACGGGCCCATGCGGCAGCGAGCGGACGGGTGCGCGCGCGCGTGAGAGAGAGCGAGCGAGCGGCAGCGGGCGCCAGCGGGTCAACGCGATCGGCAGATCTGGATCTGAAAACCCAAAAAAAAGATCTGGACAAATAAACGGGCCGGGCGGTACTACCGGGCCGGCCGGTACTACCGTAAAAAGGTACCTAGCGAGGCAGAAGGAAAACAGGCCGTTTTTAGGCCCGGGCGGTACTACCGGTCCGTCCGGGCGGTACTATCGCTCGGCCCAAAAAACAGACCGACAGTCAAATATTCAAATGGCAATAACTTTTGACTGGAAGCTCCGATTGACCCGATTCAAATTGCGTTGGATAGAGGGCGACAAGGGCTTCCCAATAAAAAGTGGAAATATTGATTATCACCAAGTGAGAAAGTATCAAGTAGAATAATGTGATATATCTCACTTGGTGAGAAACCGAAAAGTCGCATAAATCAAAATCGCAACAAGATACAAATGGGAGATCCGATTTAGATGAACAATAGCTTGTTATGGAGATTACCACAAGCTCTATATCATCACATGGATAAGACCAAATAACAACCAAATATGATGATGCAAGTATGCAAAGGTTTGAGCTCTCTCCGAACGATGAGACCGAATTACTCATACGAGAGCCCCTCTTGATAGTACGGTTATCTATCCTAAACCCGGTCTCACACACACAACGTGAGACCGGAAAAAGGGAAAACCTATAAATATTATACCTTTGCCTTGAGCATTCCACTTGAGCTCGATGTAGATGATCTTGCCCTTCTCAAGATGGAACGCCTTCCTTAAATCCTCATCATCGACCTCGCATATTGAGCTTGCCCAACATATCTTCTTTGCATTTCATCGATCTTGAAGCCAATACATGCTCCAAGCGATGCCAATGGACAAATCCTATAAGTATAACTTAATACACACATTAGTCCATAAAGATTGTCATTAATTACCAAAACCACACATGGGGGCCCAACATGTTCTTTCAGCCTCTAGTGGCTGTCCCATAACATCACGCCTTGGATAGAACTCAAAGCGGGTACCCTTGATCTAATTAATACTCTGCCCACACAGACGGGCAAGAGCTTCCTGCATGGCCCTGGCAAGTCCATCGAGCCAATTGTTCTCTCTCGATGTGAACTGAATTCCCTCGAAGGTGGGGGATTCAATCTTTCCTCGGAGACTTGCAACAACCATCCATTGCAATTCCTCTTCTTCCTGATCATTGAGCTGAGCTCCGAAGAACTCGGGGTGCGGACGCTCCAGCATTTCCGACAGCTGGTCCAAGTCACTCTCAAAGATGAGGTCTCCTCCATTCCCTAACTGATAGAACTTGCTATACTTCACGTCCATCTATAAGAATGTAGGATGAGTAAGTTAGTAGAGTGATCAAGTGTGTCAAATTTTAGGTAAGTTTGCAAGTATTTTTGAGGAACATGAAGTTTCATGAAAGAGTCTAAGTGGTAAGAATGAGAATAAGTTTTCATAAATACTCACTTCCTTAGTTTTTGAAACGAAGTTTTTGATTCAAACGTCCATTCTAAACTAGGGTCTCCTATGGTCAGGATGGCTCTGATACCAACTTGTCAACACCTGGATTTTTAATCTCAGATGCCTGTTATGCCATACATAGCAATCCCAGGATTACCATTTTTGCGAGACATAACAGATTGGATATCACAGTACATCATCCATTACAAACCATACATAAGGTCTTACACAAATAAAGGATCTCATGATCCAGTCTTAATACAATCGCAGCTGCGGAATGACGTAATAATAACGGTAGCGTAGGCGAGACTCCATCTTCAAGGTCACGGGCAATGCTGACGATGGGAGATGATCCTAGTTGTTGTAACTTTTCTGTTGTCCGTCCTCCTGATAGTCCTCTTCATAGTCTGGCCACGGGAATAGCCAGGGACAAAGCCATGAGTACTCTTTAAGTACTCGCAAACTAATACTAACAAGTGAAGTGGTTTTTGAGTAGGTAATACTAAGCTCCAGGTTGTTTTTGCAAAAATCCAGATTTACCTCTACTAAGTTCAGAAGCAAAGAAAGCTAGTTGAAAGTTTTATAACACCTAAGTGGGAACTTGAATTTCATGTCACAACCCTGTTGTGGTCAAGTCAAAGTCATGAACCATTTCACAAGTCATTTTGAAAAAATCTGACGACGGAACAGTATGGACACTCCAACTGTCCATAACCATGTACGCGGCTATTCAAATAGTTTGACACTCTGCAGAGGTGGTACACTTTCACCACAACATTCGATGCATCCGTCAGGAACAATCCTGAATTCACCATACTCGGTATGAGGATAATCAATCCTAACCTTTCAATTACACGCCCTAGTATAGGCACCACTTGTGAGTTTGGCCTCGCAACCATGACCAACTGTCATCTTGGGAACTGCACAGGTGGTCAATCTTCACAAGATGGCCTCAGCTCAAACCTTGGTCGCAAGGGAACCCATACTAAGGTATATAAATTTCCAGTCAAGCCCTACCCAAATTTTGGGTATTGTGGTTATACGGTAAAATTGGAATGGTATCGCATCCAAACAACCATCAGTTTTATAAAGGGCTAAGGCTCATGTCTTAACATTTTCATCATAAAAAATCATCTGGTGTTCAAGAACACATGTCAAAACATTTCAGTAGAATGACTCATCATTCTAAGGTTTTCATAATCATTTTCGCCAAGTATTACCATCTAAAGTGATCAAGTTTTATGCTTAGCACTAGCATCTACAAGTGGGGGTAAATACTAATGGGGGTGGTAATCAAGTGCGAATGGTCTAAGTTAAATCTCATGCCTCGGGATGACATCAAGATTTATCTAACTTAGGTCAAGTTTTATGCTCTTTATGCTACCTTTAAAATAATCTTTCCAAGCTCCACAAATCACTAAGTAAACTCTAATAGAAAGCTTTGAGAAAGAAATAAAATACTAAGCTTGCAAGTAAAACTAGGATTATGTGTCATCAAGTGGGTATAATCACATAGGCTTAAGGCATCTAATTTACATAGTTGTCATGCAAGGGTTAACTTGCAAAGTCAATAGCTTGCTAGGTTTAGCTTGCTCAGTTAATAGCTTGCCTTGTGCAGAGCAGTGGTTGAAGTTCTCCTCGGCTTCCTCTTTGTAGTATTCTCCTTCCTCCTCGTATCCTTGGTCGGTACTAGCGTCTATAAATCAATACGAGGTACACAATCACCAACCAATACTTAACTACTCTTATTTACCACACCAAGGTTTTCACTAGATGATCTAGCATCATCACAAACATTACATTCATCAAAGTATTTGTCTTATTATTTTATTTTTGGAAAAATAATTTCTACTCATTGAAAAACTACTTAAGATTTAATATTCTCCAACTCAAACATGGGATCATGTTGACACATGTCATCACCACATATTTCAGTACATGGGAATCTGATTTAAAGTGGTGTCACAATTTAATAAGGTTTTACCCTTTTATTTAATTAATTAAAGTAACTAGAAATGCCTATGAGGCATTCTTTTATTACTTGTCCATTATTTCTGCAAGTAAACCTATATATTTTTATATATTCTGAAAGGTCTTCTTAAATGTGATTTTTGAGAGTTGGAATCAACTCAAAAGCTTTTGTGGTTGAATTTTGAAAAATGTTTGAATGTAGAAAATCTTCTGCCTTGTTATTTTTTACCATAGGTGATCTACAAATCTAAATGGTTTGAATCCAATGATCTTGGATTAAGAACTCCAGTACCTTTCTAACAAAATTGGTTTCATCCAATTTGGTTCAGTGAATCGAGCTGGATTAATTTTTGAATCTAGGTACAGAACTAGGTTTGAAACTAAATTGAAAAATATAAATTCAAACTAACTGGGTTGCGCGGGATGTTAACTGGGCCGACGCACGGTGCCCAGTGCACGCGCGGGTGGGTTTAAGTGACTGACCCCACCAGTCAGCGAGACAGGGGGTGCGAAGCGGTACGGGGTGGTCTAGACCGTGCGATCATACTCTAATCCAACGGTCGTGACCTATCGTCTTTGTTGGGCAACGCCGGCGAGACAGAATCCTAGCATGGCCAGTGGGGGTCTATGGGGGCTCATCGGGGCTCAGGAGAGGGTCGACGATGGGGGAGAACGACAAAGTCGACGACGGCGAACCTCCTGGTACCAGCGGCTTCTCCTGGGGCGGCTCCAATCAACGGCTCCTTTCTTCCTCCTCCGCGGCAGACTCCGGCCAAATTCCGCCGATATGCTGCTCGCCTTGCTCCGGGGTTGAGGTGGGGTGCTTCTGAGAGAGAGGGGAGTGAGATGGTGTGCTGAGTTCGAATGGGGGTGGCCTCTATTTATAGTGCCAGAAGGGGACCGAAGGGAACGGGCGGAGCTCGTCGGTGTCATCGGCACAGCGAGCTAAAGGCATGGGCGACGGTAGGGGCGGTGTTGTGCTCCCTAGCGAAGCTCAACGGCGTGGTCACGCGGCGTGGGGCGGTGCGAGATGGTCGAAACATCGCGGTGCTCTAGGCGGGTACGACAGGCATTTTAATGGCGCACAACATCTACGGTCCGCGCGGCGGCGAATGAGCATGTCTGGGTGGTTCCTTGGGCGGTGGTGATCACGCTGACGGGCGGCAAAGGCGGGACGCGGTCTGTGGGCGTGTGTCGCGGGTGGCGCTCTGGCGCGCTCTCGGCATGCTCGTAGAGAGGCTGGGCACGCTCAGGTTGAGTGGTCCAGTGGCTGGCAAGGCTCGAGGCTTGGACAGGGGTGGCGGTGGACGGTGGAGTGCCTGCTAGACAAGGTTGGCAAGGCTAGTGAGGCTCCTAGCTTGCTGTCGACATTGGGGTGGCAAGTTGGGCTCAGCCATGGTCACCGTTGATGGCATGGCAAGCTGACAGTGGTGCTAGAGATTGTTAATTGGGATAGATGATCTACTGATAGATTATTGTGAACCAGAGAGGGAACAAGTTAGGCCAACATCACTGCTCACAATAGTGTTTGATATTTGTGTGTTTGGTGTCTGCAAGGTGTTTGCTGAAATGGCCGAAAGAGATTCAAATTTGAATTTTTGATTCAAACTTGGTGGGTGTATTAGTTACATACTCAGTAGTCTCTGGTTAGTTGTAAAGGTCAAGGGGAATTGGTTTGGTTGGTTTTTGAAAATGGGTGATCTTCACATATGTTATAGATTCAATTTTGAATTGTCATTTGAATCAAGTTGCCAAATATTTCTGTAAGTTTGAAAGGTGGGCTTGGGTTCACTTTTACTTGGTCTAGCAAGGGGTGAAAAGAAATAGAAATGTTTCTGTTTGAAATCTTGGACTAGAAACACTCAAAGTGGCCTAGTGAGCAAGATTGGCAAAAATGACCATTTGCTTTATTTGGTTTGTTTTTTATTTTCTCTTGATTTGTTTTTGCTTGGAAAAGTTTTAGATGATTTTGTTTTCATCTTTAAACCAATCCTTGCTATTTAGATCTATCACACAAGTCATGGCAAGCATTCATGCAATCATCACATACACACATGCATTAATATGATTTAATTAACAAAAGTTTTTGTTAACCCTAATTTTGGTGATTGGAATTTGATAACCTTGTTCAATATTTTTGGGATGTTACACCATTGCATTAGGTGCATCGGTTTGAGTTCTTGGTGAGGATTCGATTGAGTGAAAGTTGAGAAGCCTTTTACTCTTGGGTTCTTGGAACCCTGGACGGTTTGGTTGTTTTGAAG
Organism: Avena sativa; assembly: GCA_916181665.1. Taxonomy (NCBI): domain Eukaryota; kingdom Viridiplantae; phylum Streptophyta; class Magnoliopsida; order Poales; family Poaceae; genus Avena; species Avena sativa. Next base: position 143,189,385 of record OV702283.1, on the reverse strand, counting down.
GTTTGAGGATTACTTGGGGCCTCCAATTTAGTTGTGGAAATTTCCCCAAGCTTGTTTGTTGGGAGCCTCCAATTGAGTTCTGGATAAGTGCCCCAAACTTGTGAGAGGTTCCGGATTGCCACCAACAAGTGCACCGATAGTAGAAGTGTGGATCGATCCCGTTGGGGTGAGATTTGTCGGAGAACAAGGGAGGCCTTTTGTTGTGTTGGTGGTTTGATACCATCCCCTCTCCGAACGAGACATACTCCATGTTGAGAGTAACTCGATAAAATATCGTCGTCTCCGCGTGCCTCAGTTATCTCTATATCCGAGCTCTTACTTATGCACCTTACTTTGTGATAGCCTTCGTGCTTAAAGTATATATCTTGCTATCACATAGTTGTTTGTCTTGCTTAGCATGAGTTGTTGGTGCAAATAGGTGAACCCCATTTGTTCTAGGTTTTGTGCTTAAAAAAGTAAACGCTAGTTTAATTCCGCCTTTCTTGAGCCACTCTCGGAAAAGTTTCAAACTGCATATTCACCACCCCCCCTCTGTATCCTTTCAGCTGAAGTCCAAGCCGAGGACGGGGAGGATGCCGAAGAGGATGCCTTGGCTCTGGCAAAGGACAAAGCCAAAGGCAAGAGGAAGGTGGGACCGTTGGCGCCGAAGCCTCGGGTCAAGTGGACGACGCTTGAGGACCTTTGCCTCGCCGACGCCTGGAACACGGTGAGCATGGATCCCATCAGCGGCGCCAACCAAAACTCGGAAAATTACTGGAAGCGCGTGAAGCTAGCATTCGACGAGTGCAACCTTTGTGACCCAAAGTACAACAAGATCCACATGGAGCGCGGTGAGAAAGCCATGATCAATCACTAGGGACTCATCCAGCAAGCGTGCAGCAAGTGGCACAACATCATCGAGGAGGTCAACCGCACACCCGTCAATGGTGAAAGCATGGATAGCAAGGTACTTCGTCAAACACTAACCGAAGGTATGCCAAGTTCATGACTGTCCAGACACACTTCGCCTTGCCTTTGCAGCTCGTCCGTGCACTCGGCATGTACCGGGACGACACCAATACGGAATTCAAGTTCCACCACGTGTTTGCCGTGATAGATAAATGACAGAAATGGGTGGACACTCGTGTGAGCCACACCAAGACCAAGGACGACGTGTACATCCCGGAGGCTCCTCCCCCTGCTGTCGGCGAAGGAAGGCCGAAGCTCGGCTAGAAGAAGGCGAAGATGCTCAAAGCCACAGGACCTCCCGCCGAGCGTCTCCACGCATCCATTGAGAAGTTTATCGCCGACTTCAAGGCCCATGCCGAGAAGAGGGAGGAGAAGGCCGATGAGAGGTGGACACAGCTGCTCCACAACCAAGACCGGAAGCTCGACCTCCTCAAGGCAAACTTTGCCGCCAAGAAGAGGACCATGAATCTCCGGTTTCTCATGGGCGGCGAAGAAACCTCGACGATGAGCATGTCGGTCAAGGCATGATACATGGCGCATCACAACACCATCCTCCAGGAGGACATCGCCGCCAGCACGCCAAGATCTGAGCCGATCGTGTTCATCGTCACGCCTTCACCGAGCTCTGCTTCCAACTCCTCCAATCCGTCGGCTGGCCACGCCGCCGATGAACCCATTCATGTCACACCGGACACGCCAAGGAGGCCATCTCCATCGACGACTGATCGCCGAACCATTTTATCTTGTTTTGTAATAATCTGATCACCGAATATTTTTTAGTGTATTTCTGTCGAACACTTTTGGCCGACATTTCACCGGCGGGAATGAAAAAATTTCAAATATATCGTTGTTTTTGCGTCGTCTAAGAACTCGGCCTACGAACGCGAGTGGAAAACTAGACGTTTCTAGACCGAAAACTAGCTTCGTTCGACAATGACAGATTTTAGCCCGAGAACGACCCAACGAGTGGAGGTGCTCTTACGGTCAGACTTCACAAATGGTGTTACCAGCAAAAGAAAAGGAGACTTCACAATGGTGTTGGACTTGTTTGTCGTACTTCCTGTCTCGGCCGTCTTGCATGCAGTTTAGTCGGTACTTTCCTAGTAACATAGTCTATACTATTAAAAAGATTGGGACCGTTCGTTGCACAGCAAATTTTTCCGTCTGTCATGAAATGACGGTTTTGCCCCTATGAGTTTAGAGAAATTAAGGCCAGTGCCACCGCCTAAGTCAAACCGAACAATTTGTTTCCGTGGATAAGGAAAAAAAATCCCCATCGGAGACCTCCGCGACGAGCACGCGTCGGGAAAGGCCACGACCGACGAGCACGAAGATTAGCTTCCACCCCTACCGTGGGGACACCGCCGCCACTGAGCACGTACCGGGGTCCGGGGTCGCCGCTGTCGAGCATACGGCGGTGGAGGCGCATGGAGAGATGTGCGAGAGGAGGCGTTCGTCGGCTGTAGTCGAGCATACGGCGGGGGAGACGCATGGAGAGATCTGCGGAAGGAGGCGTTCGTCGGCTATAGTCGACGAGGCCGCTGCAGGCAAGTGCGAGGTGGCCACCGTCGACGAGCAGATGGAGGCTGTTGGACCGATGTTTGACTGAGTTTTTCTCTCCCCTACACCTTGATCTGTTGGATTTTTTTCTCTTGATTTGCCGTTTGGTGGAATGCATCCTGGAACTTTTGCATGTGAAATAAGATGTGGGTGATTCCCTGGTTACATATGTCTACGATTTTTTAGCACAAAGGATTTCAGTGCATTTTTTAGAACGGAATTAGAATGGTACAACCAAGTACTCCCTCCGTTCCAAAATATAAGACGTTTTAGGTTTGTGAAGAAAATGAATCTAGACTTTTTTTAGTATGTAGATTCATTCCAAAGTTGAATGAACTATATACTAAAATAAGTCTAGATTCGTTTTCTTCACAAACCTAAAACGTCTTATATTTTGGAACGGAGGGAGTAGGCATTAAGAATTTGGCAACTTGGCATTATGATTTTGGCAGCCAGGCACCACTGCGAATTTTGCAATTAGGCTGGGGAAAAAGGACAGATGGGAGAGGCCTTCGGTCTATTCCTTTCCATCTCGCGAACGGAGTCACAGAGCAGAGGCACGGCGTCGAGGTGATGGAGGTTGATGTGGTAGGACGGAACAAGCGAGGGGAGGTCGACGGGGTGGGGCGCCAGGTACTTGCGGCCTGTCAGGACCATGGGGAGGCAGAGTACAGCGGGCGGCGGCGCTCGGATTTGCTCGACGGGGAGGAGGCCACTTCCCTACCTATGTTCGCGGACGGGCAGCAGGCGGGCTGGCAGCTGGCGGTGGGATCTAAGGAAGAAGCGAGGGATGTGGCATCGAGCTACAGTTGGGGGCGTCCAGTTCCTCGCCGGAAAGTTGGGCCGGAGGTCGACACAGATGGCATCGTCAACACACCGACTTGATCTATTTGCTGGTTTCATTGGTGTTGCCTGTGCTCTGGTTCCTCATGCTATTCTTCTTTAACAAGGTTGAAATACTGGGAGCAGCGGCACTACGTCCTGGCCATGTTGGGGTGGGTTGTGCTTGGAATTATTGTTGCGTGGAGAAGAGACAGAGGCTCGGGATGTTGTTGATTGGGGCTCGCTTGGTGTCGATTTGCTTGTGTGTGGAGAAGGAGGTGCGGCTGAACAAAGGAGACTAGGGAAGAGAGACAAATTGTGAGCGATTGGAGAGAAGAGAGAGCAGGAGACGTAGAGATACCATTGTCATTCGGGCTGCTACACTAAATGCTAATATGCACCGATATGATTATTGATTATAATTGAATTTTGCTGCCAGTAATTGCTAAAATTGCTACTTCTTCCGTCCAAAAATAACTGACTTAGGTTTGTTTAGATTCAAATGTATCTATGCAATGATAAAAAAAAAATTGACCGTAGCAACGCACGAGCATGTATTACTAGTAATTCTTAATTAAACCATACTCTTCTTTCGCTTGACTTCTGAGTTGTGAGCTGGAAATCCCCCGTCGTATTCGCCGCGGATAACTTCAACACATGCGACGTACTTACGAAGTTGACCTGCAACTGCAGGCGCCTGAGCTCCGCGCCCAACCAGACTTTGCCACTACACAGACGCCACCAACCTCTCGCCGGCCGGCCGGACAACGTACGAGGCTTTGACTTCACTTAAGACAGGCCGGACACCAGGAGAGACCGAGAGCAACGTGCATGCAGCCACTGATGGCGCCAGCAACGGCAACAGCCTGTCCTCGGCCGCCGGTGCTCCTCCTAGTCCTACTGATCCTGTGCTTCGCGTCACCCGACCAGCTCGCCGTCCATGGCCAGCCCGACGCTCTAGGATTCATCAGCATCGACTGCGGGATCACCGACGGCACCAGCTACTCCGACGAGTCCACCCAGGGCCTGCGGTTCGTCTCCGACGCCGGCTTCGTGGACGCCGGAGCGGGGACCAACGCCGGCATCAACCCGCCGTACAACGACCGGGACCTGGCGCCGCGCTACCTCAACGTCCGCTACTTCCCCACCGCTGGCGCCGGCGCGCGCAGCTGCTACACGCTCCGGGGGCTCTCGCCGGGAGCCAGGTACCTCGTCAGGGGAAGCTTCTACTACGGCAACTACGACTCGCTCGACAGGCCCCCCACCTTCAACCTCTACCTCGGGGTCAACCGCTGGGCCACCGTCAACTTCACCGCCGCCGACGACATCGTCATCCTCGAAGCCATCGTCGTGTCGCAGGCCGATTTCCTGCAGGTGATCCCCGAGACAGACAGACAGACAGCCAGCCTTCGCAATGTAAAGCTTTCGGGTGTAATTAACTTAGATGATGGTGACAATATTTGGTGCATATGCCGGATTTGTGCACAGGTGTGCCTGGTGGACATGGGTCAGGGTACGCCGTTCATCTCCGGGCTTGACCTGAGGCCGCTCAAGGCGGCCATGTACCCGGAGGCCACCGTGAACCAGTCGCTGTTTCTGCTAAACATTCGCCGGCCGGCGGCGAAATTCGCCGTGAACCGCTACCACTTCTGGCGGCCGGCCAGTGCCTATAGAGTATACAGGTGAGCCCGGGCGGTGATAACCATGCATATGCATATTGTAGTAGTTGCCTGCGGATTACTCTCTGAACTAAGAAAATGGGTCATGTTGACTTCTGTGCACACATCATTTCGTTGTACGCACGGCAGTATTCCTTGTTTTCTTGCACAAGTTTCCATACGATGAACAATTTTCTTCCAAAGATGATTAGGATGAACATTTAAATAGGTTTTACATTGTCCCAGTATCACAACACATGGTTTTAATATTATCACAACCCCCAGGTCCAAGTAGACACTAGCATTCAGTCCTCCCTGAAATGCGGTCAAACTGAGGGCTGCCCATTGACCACCACGGCTTGTCCTGATAAAACAGGTTATCACTACAGACTGGTGTTGCATTTCAATTCCTGGATGACCTGCTATGTACCATGACATGCCACCCTCTTATAATCCCAAACACCCCCAAATGCAACATTTTTGGTCAATAAGGAAGCAATTTTGCTGATCAACATGCTATCAAATTCTGCAAAACGTTGGTCAGTTCAGAGACACCAGCTGGTTTCTGGCCATTTTCTCGGTGGATTTTTAATTCTGCCAACAACAGGTACCCCTTTGATCCCCATGACCGCATCTGGCAGTCTTATGGTGATATAGCAGCATGGACCAACATAACGACTGCGGCCACCATCGACGTATCCAACTCCAACAGCTCTGGTGAGCCATCGGTGGTAGTGCAGAGCGCCGCCACTCCGGTGAACGGAAGCCAGCTCGACTTCTCATGGAGCCCAGACCACTACCTGAACAATGACAACGACAACACAGCTTACCTCCTGCTGCTCTACTTCGCGGAGCTTCAGCTGCTGCAGAGCAACGTGCTGAGGCGGTTCGACATCCTCGTCGACGGCGCTTCGTGGAACGGCAGCCAGAGTTACTCACCAAAGTACCTTTCTGCGGAGGTTGTGGAAAGGATGGTGGTTCAGGGCTCCGGCCAACACACTGTCTCACTTGTCGCCACGCCGGAAGCCACGCTCCCGCCCATCCTAAACGCATTCGAGATATACTCGGTGCGGCAGATGACTGGGATTGCGACAGACAATGGAGATGGTATGTAACACTTAAACACAGTATTGCATTGTCAATGATCTTACAAGTCCAGCAGCCTTGTGTATATGTTTTGGATAGCAAAAAGCAGAACTTCAGAAATACCTTCTTTTTCGGTATTAACAGCCAAGGCCATGATGGCAATTCGCACCATGTACATGCTGAAGAAAAACTGGATGGGTGATCCTTGTGCACCGAAAGCATTTGCCTGGGATGGCCTGAGCTGCAGTTATTCTTCATCTAGTCCTGCATATATTACAACTTTGTAAGTTTAAACTTGCACACAAAAGTAGAATAAAAGAGTGCAGAAGAACTGCACATGCATGCTTGCACTGAAAGATTAAAAAGAAAGCTTTTCCATGTCCTGGTATAGTGGTATTAATTTACTATGGGATTCGCTACAGAAAATTGGCATCCAGTATGTTGACCAGTGCAGTCGATCCTTCTTTCGGTGATCTGAAATCTCTACAATACTTGTAAGTGCCCAATATCATCATCATACAACATATTCTGCTTCTAAGTTATCAATTAGGAACACCTTCAGGTTCTCATAATCTTCTGATATTTAGGAGTTAATTTCACATACAAAAACATGAAGCAAAACGAAAATTGGGTTTTGATGGTATATTATTTTTTATATTGGGGAGGATTTTCATAAGAAATGCAATTCCAGGGACCTGTCCAATAACAGTCTGTCTGGTCCAATACCTGATTTTCTAGCGCAAATGCCATCACTCACATACCTGTAAGTATACTTGTTTGCTTCAATTCACTTTACAATATGTAGCACTAGTATATATAAAACATATTGGTTTCCACAGTGATTTGTCAAGCAACAAACTCAGTGGATCAATTCCTGCAGCTCTACTACAAAAGCATCAAAATGGATCTCTTGTATTAAGGTTTGCATCTCTAACTTACAACTTATATATAAATATTAAATAGTTGATAAGAATATCTCAGAAGGTTTTTATTTTTGGGATAAAAATGTGCGAGACCATAGTTCATCCAATACAAAACCCAAAGAGGTTACTTTTATAAAAAAATGTGAAATACGTAGTTCCTATAAAATCTCATGGTCAAGGAATTTAAAAGGAAGCAACAACTACTTAACTTGAATAAGCAGTACAGTTACCACATAATCTTGTTCCAGATTTGACTAATTCAGACAATGAATACCAGGATTGATAACAATGCAAATATCTGTGACAATGGTGCTTCTACATGTGCTCAAGACAATAAGAAAAAGAATAGAATACTTGCCATTGCAGTAGCTGTTCCAATAGTTATAGCTACTCTACTGTTTGTGGCAGCTATTCTTATCCTTCACAGAAGGAGAAACAAACAAGGTACCATTCCGTAAAGGAAATCACTAGATCTACAGTAACTAAGATCATTCATATAAGATCAAGTTTGATTACAGATACATGGATGACAAACAACACAAGGCTTAAAAGCCATAGAGAGAGGTCGAACATATTTGAGAACAGACAGTTCAGTTACAAGGAGTTGAAGCTCATCACAGCTAACTTCAGAGAGGAAATAGGGCGAGGGGGATTTGGTCCTGTGTTTCTAGGTTATTTGGAGAATGAAAGTCCAGTTGCTGTGAAGACCCGTTCAAAAACATCAACTCAAGGGGATAAAGAGTTTCAATCTGAGGTAGGCTGTTAACTTGAGGTTTATCTTTTATTTGCTTAAAGCAAATATTCTTATTGCAAATTGCAGGCTCAACACTTGAGTCGAGTCCACCACAAGAACCTGGTTTCCTTGATTGGCTATTGCAAGGACAAGAAACATCTTGCCCTTGTCTATGAATATATGCATGGAGGAGACCTAGAGGATCGTCTAAGAGGTAAGTTAGTCTCTCCTTGAAAAAAACTACTCCCTCCGATCCATAATAAGTGTCGCCGATTTAGTACAAAGTTGCACTACTTATTATGGATCAGAGCAAGTAACTTTCGGCTTTAGGCACCACATTAGTTCAACACCTTTCCCTCAATACTAAGTTTTAGTGCCCATTGTTTCAACTTCTTCGATTACACTGTCAGCATAATTTTAAGATAAAATCGTGCTAAGCAAAGACACGCTAATAAGATGTGATAATTTTGAACAAACTCAAGGTGTGACATGTACACTTAGCTCTTGTCAATTGTGAATAGTACACTCATGTGTCCACTACAGTATTGACAGATTCATGGACAAACAGACAAGTTTTCCTAAATACTGACCTTATGAGACAAATTATGGCCAAACTACATTAATATGTCACATACTTTGTCAGAGTCTTACTTTCCTGCACAAACCTGTTTACAGCCATATTTTCTCTCTATCACAGGAGAAGCCTCTGTTGCTATGCCCCTCAGTTGGCATCGACGTCTCAAGATTGCTCTTGACTCTGCCCAAGGTTTGTATGACAACAAAAACCTGCAACTGTAATTTAGTAGGGAGACTGCATCATGATTTAAAGGACTGGCACATATTTATTTACTCATGATAGCTCATACTTTATTTTTCGAATGGTTAACAGAGGAGAATGATTCCCCACCTGAATTGTCATCGAAAATAGGACAAGAGACTCGATGTTTTTTACAGCAAATAGTTGATGCTTATAGCCTTTATACCTAGCAAAACCTCATTCTTCTCACCAAGTTTGGCCACCTTTTACCTAATCCTTAACCTATTGTTATCAACTTAATGACCACTGGTCTCATGGACACAGGATTGGAGTACCTACACAAGTCCTGCCAGCCGCCGCTGATCCATAGGGATGTGAAGACAAAGAACATCCTGCTATCTGCTGACCTAGAGGCAAAGATATCTGACTTTGGCCTGATGAAGGTGTTTGCTGATGAGTTCATGACGCACATCACTACCCAACCAGCAGGTACCCTGGGGTATCTTGACCCTGAATACTTCAATACATCCCAGCTCAGTGAGAAAAGTGACGTGTATAGCTTTGGAGTTGTACTACTGGAGCTTATAACCGGTCAGCCACCAGCGGTCTCCACGAGTGATACCGAGAGCATCCATATAGCACAGTGGGTGCGCCAGAAGCTCTCGGAGGGTAACATCGAGAGCATTGCTGACTCAAAGATGGGGAAGGAGTACGATGTCAACTCAGTTTGGAAGGTTACGGAGTTGGCACTGCGGTGCAAAGAAAAACCATCACGTGAACGGCCAACAATGACAGATGTTGTAGCTGAGCTCAAGGAGTGCCTGGAGCTGGAGGTGTCTCGTGGAATTGGCAACTACAGCTCAGTCACTAGTAGCACAAATAATATCAGTGAAACAAGTGCTGACTTGCGCAGCGATGCTCAAGCAAGTGATCTGATGCAGCAAAGCATACTTGAGTTGGGACAGGTTGGTGATGCCTCGTTGACTCGCACAGGCCCCACACCAAGATGAGACCACCCATTCAAATTTGTATAGTTCGTATATGAGCTTTGGATGCATGTGAAAATTGTGTGGTCCTGTAATTCCAGCAGGTTGTTAGTCGGGGAATTAATCTTGGAGCTTTGTAGACTACATAATTAAGGTTGTGAGCTTAGTGTGAGAAGTAAAAGGTATTTCAGATGGAACTAGACCTGTCAATGAATCAATCAGTAATCGCAAAAATTGAGAAAAGATGCTCAGCCAGATAGAAAAAAAATGAAGAATCCACAACCTTGTTCAGCTTGTCATGGTTTTCTTTTTCTGAAACAGGATAAACAATACCAGTTGCGGGAGGAACCCCCTGCATTAGTTGAGAGGTGTGAGACAGTTATTTCTCCCCGCAAAATAAACCAGAGTGATTATTTCTGACTACAGGGTTCTAATTTGGTGCCACACAGACACCACCGGGCAAAGAGCCCATCAACCTTGAAATTGTTTTTAGGTTCAGGTGTATCAGAAAGTTCTAAAATGTAATGAATAAGAAATGCTAGCATCATGCCACATCTTCCGAGTGGAACAAATCTACTCCCTCTGTTTCAAAATATAAGATGTTTTAGCTTTGTGAAGCAAATGTATCTAGACTTGTTTTAGTATGTAGGTTCACTCAACTTTGGGATGAATCTACACACTAAAAGAAGTCTAGATTCATTTTCTTCACAAACCTAAAACATCTTATATTTTGAAACGGAGGGAGTAGGCCGTAACAATGAACCTTCTAAAAGGAAACTGCAATGTAGAAACTTTATTGTAAACAGTACTTGGCATCGAGAATTCCCTGCCTGATGTGAACTGCAGTTTTGTGAATTAGCATCTTGATGTATACTTCTCTCTCTCCATATCCATCTTATCTTGTCTCTGATTCCTTTCTTTGTCTCATTAAGGTGTCGAGTTCATATCTAACCCGTTTATAAGAGATACATTGTTAAGGAAACTTTACGGACAGTTGAGAAGAATATTCAGATCTACCTGCAACAGTATGATATTTCAGATGACAGAATTTTGAAGAATCTGAACCTAACGAAGCATCAGCTAGCCAGATAAACTGATAAAAAAGTCAGCTACCCACCTTTCAAGGAATCTGAACAGGCTTCATCAAAGATAGCCACATAAGATAGCTACTTTAGTCACAAGAATCACAGGATTATAATTATGCAGCGGGGTAAGGTTTGCAATTTTTTCTTCAAGGAGAACCACCTAATACTAATAGTCCCCTTCTCCTGGTAGCAAAAACCCATTAGAGGTTTGATTCTTCTTTTTTAGCGTAAAGAACAAAACTGGGATATGTAATGCAAGTTCAATAGCCCAATATAACAACATGAACTGCACTCCTAACTACTAAAGTACTTGTTGCGACACATGACACCATCCATCTGCTTATATTTAGTAATGATCCACACACCAGCATCGGTATCAAACTTTACACTGTGAGCGACTCTTACTATGGATGTAATCGATTGAAAAGCCGCATGTATACTGACCTATCCCCCGTTGTCACTAGGACGCATACTGTGACGGTGCTCGTGCAGCCATCCTAGTTACCTGCGCCTTCTGCTGCTCGCTGTTGACCTTGGTGCAGAGGACGCGTTGGAAGAACTGCTCCCGCGCCAGAGCGCGCACGCTCCTGAGGTAGCCGTCAAACGGCATGGACCCTTCCTGGACGGCTTTGTCAAGCGCATAAATGGCATCCTCGAGCGCCAGATCAGCTGCAGTGCAGTCGAGCATCTGCCTAGACAGAGCGTCCGCGGGCTGGATGGCACCCACAGCTTCAGCATCATCAGCGTCAGCAGCCCCCTTGCGGTTCTCAGTGACCCAGACCTCGATGACATCAGTGGCCATCTTCATGTCCTGAAGACGGCGCTCGAGCACCTCCATCTCCTCCGCAATCCTGCGCACCCCGCCGTCGACGTATTCCCCCCGGCCACGCAGCTCAGCCTGCACAGCGAAGAGGGCGTTGGCCTCGGCCTCACGTTTGGCGCGCAGGGCAGCTGCGTCGGCGTAGGCCGTGTCGACGAGCTTGGCGATGGCGTTGCGCCTGAAGACCTCTGCAGGGTCCTCGGTGGGTGGGGGGCGTGCCGCGAGCTGGGGCGAGGCCGGGAACCTGTATGGACGCGGGGAGTAGACGACCTCTGAGGGGGGACGAGGAGAGGGGGCGGGGAGCATCGAGGAGGAGGGAGCGACCGGAAGAGGATTGGGAGGATTGGATCTGGTGAAGAGGGGCGGGTCGAGGCCGAAGAGGTGGGAGAGGGACCTGGTGAGGTCCAGGAGGTTGGAGGAGGGGAAAACCCAGGAGCGGAGGTATGGCGCGCCGGCGACGAGGCCCGAGCGGTCGACGAGCGGGTGGTGGGGCTTGATGAGCATGTCGGGGGTCGGGGAGAGGAAGACGAGGGGCGGGGCGCGCGGGTAGGGCTCGGGGAGCCAGAGGACGGCGGGGAGATTGTAGACGGCGCCCGCGTGCGTGATGGGGATGGTGCCGTCGGCCTGAAGCAGGTGCGCGGCGCGGCCGTCGTTGTGGGTGAAGAGGGCCGCCCTAGGGCGGAGGGAAGGGAAAGCGTCGGCGAGGGCGACCAGGTGGTTGCGGATCAGCCACTTGACGTCCTCCGCGTAGGGGAGCCGAGGGGCCCCGCTGGGACAGCGCCGTGTTGAGGAACTGTTGCGCGTACTGCGCGTCGCTAGCCGCCGGTGGCGGCGGAGAAGGAGCCATCGGATCGGAGAGGCTATCGTAGGGTTTCAGTGCGGATTGGGTGGGAAGGGAAGAAGGAGAAGGAGGGAGGCGCACCGGCGCCGGAGACGAGCTGTGGCCGGACAAGAACGAGTGTTCAAAGATGGGCCGAGAAAGGCCCACTCGAAATAGTTTAGGCCAAGCTGCTTACCTGGCATGGCCCAGACTCTGTAACTTCAGGTCGGGTTTTTTTTCAATAATACGAGTTACGGACCGTTTTTTACGGAACAAAGTCAAAGAAAAAAGTTCTACGGACTTGGTTGAAATCTATTGCCCTTCCGTGACAATAGGGACATGATCCGCTAGTGTCTCTTCCGTAGCATCGTCGAAGATCCTCGTAGCATCATCACCGGCCTACGTAGCAAATCCAATATCCACTTGTAGCACAATCGTCGAACACATAGACATGTATGTTCCGATGACGAGTGAATGGATAGAAGGAGAGCCTTTTATAGTTGTCTGAATGGTTTTAAAGCAAAATTTGATGTCGTTTATAGCAAAATTGGCAGGCACTTGCATTTTAGCTTCCCCTTGCATGTAGGATCGCTGGTCAATGTTGGTCGCAACGCGCTGTGCTTTGGTAGCAATTCTCCTCCAGGGCAGAGCTTCGGTGCAGGGGCCGATGAGGTCGCGGTGCACCGGCCTTCGACCTTTGTGAAGGCGGCCCTTGCTACAGGCAAGCCTGTCGAGGACGCTGGCAGAGGAGCTTGAAGGGGACGGGCAAGGTCGCGGTGCGCCGCCCTTCGACCTTGCGACATCGGCCCTTGCTGCAATTGTCGAGGATGACAGCGGAGGAGCTTGATGGGGACGGTCGAGGTCGCGGTGCGCTGCCCTTCGACCTTGTGATGACGGCCCTTCCAGCAGGCGAGCTCGTCAAGGACGCCGGCGGAGGAGGTTGACGGGGACAAGCGAGGTCACGAGGGTGCTTGAAGAGGGCCAGCAAACTCACGGCAGCATGGGCCGGCGGAGGAGCTTGACGGGAACGGGCGAGGTTGCGAGTGGGAGGGATTTTAGGCCAGCGCATGTGGGGCTGGGCCGCGGTGGTGACAACTGTCATGGAGGGATGAGAGAGACGAGACGGGAGGGAGATGATGGGATAAGAACATGGGTGGGCCCCACTCCCTCTGTTCGGTTTTGATAGTGATGTGGGTGTGGCTGTCTATCGATCCGGAGGATGGCAACACCAGTTCCCTCGGGGTACCAAATCATTTACCTTTTTTAGCTGAACTTTAGGTCAGGTTGATGTTGATTGAAATATAGTTGTGTTTGGTCTGTCTCTAATATTGCCCTACCAAATATTTGGCTAGCTAAAATTTTAGTTAAGCTTTTGCTTTCCCACAAGTTAGCTAATATTTGCTAAAAAACTATACTAGAGTTGGTAGTGGAATATTGGCGTGCTAAAAAGCTGGCAACGGCCAACATTTTGGTCATAACCAAAATATTAGTAGGATACACTTTAGTCATAATCCAAACATAATTTCTTAGTACCCGAAAACCCATGATCTCACTTGATCCACGATCTCACTTGTTCTTCCTTGCAGACCCCTAGGCCTTCGGTTTAGCCAAATCCACCCTATTCCACTCCAATCCTACCGAGGAAAGGATTAACCGAACATAGCCTGAAGGCTTGTTTTGCAAGGGAGGATCATGGAGTTTTTTAGAATATTTTTCTAAAGGGGGCTTGGGTGAAAACATTTTTTCCATCCAAAACACCACAATCCCTAAACATACTCTTACATGTTACTATTCTGTTTGGAGGACAACGATTAATTCTACTCCGTCGGGCAGACGTGTGACATGTGAGCGACACCAGAAACGAAGGGGTGAACGTGAAAACGCTTCGATCCAAAGGGGATTCTTGGGGCTAAGCCCAGCCAATAAACGGACTACAAAATAGCCTACAAGTATTTTCCGGTGTATACGGGTCAGGCCGGGATAAAACTCGGCGAAATGCTGGAAACTGCTTGCACTAAGGCCTTTTTCTTGTTAACGTGTTTTGACCAGTTTTTGCATGTCTAATCCTGGCCTAACTTGACAAGTGTAGTATCCGATGAAAACCGCTATTCGGTGAAAACTTGAAAACTTACCTTGTTTGCCATCGGATCAACAAGAGACGGCCCAGATGAAAGGTGCAAAACACCCATCACTTAAACACATATTTGCTGATAAACCCCTCCCTTAGTTCCCCTCATACCCATTAGCTTGGAAACGATCCTGAGGCTTGTAATGGATCATCGCAGTGTATGCGAACTACATCGATGAAGCTTCTATGATTGGCATTGTTTCTTTTCAGCATTGTCCGAGGGAAGCAAACAATATGGCTCATGAGCTAGCTAGGACTTATTTTTTGATAATATTTCTTGTAATTGGTCAATGAACCCCTGGCCTTATTTTGGACAAACTATTGGGTTCGTAGCATAGAAAATAAAAAATTCCTACGATATGAACAACTGAGCACCAAAATCTATCTATCTAGATACAAGCAACGAGTGGATATACATCCATAGAGAACTTACCCTCGAAGACCGACAAAGCGTTACGAGATTGGTTCTCGTGGATGATGTAGTCATTCACTTGCCGATCTCAATATCGTGATGAACTCCGGCAAGTCTAGCACCGCAAAATAGTGGTGCATCCATGATCGCACACACGTCTGGGTATCCCGACAACCTATGATTCCTCTCTCCAGCAAAGCAGCGGAAGCAGCAAATCCTTACTCTAGAAAAATCCACCCTAAACATGTATCACGCTGATCCAAGATCATAGGGAAATTCTAGAGGGGGAGAGATCCTTCACGAGGAGGTGTGATATGAGAGAAGGAGAGGGGGCCTTTTATAGGGAGAGGGAAGCAGCCAAGGGGCATGGAGTGGTGGCCATGGTGGCTTCCCCCACCTCTTCCACATTCATGTGGGTGGAGCTCCCACTCAAAATAAAAATTCTCCACTCACATAAACATGTCTCCACTCAAAAGTCCACTCACATCCATTAAATTTCCACCAAATTTAATGCAAGCTCTCATTTAATAAAACTCTTTTATTTATTTTATTCAGAATTTTGTTAATTATATTAATTAACAACATTCATATAAAACCCCTTGCAACATTTCAATTTCACATGCAGAACTAGTTTCAGTGATTTCACCTGAAACAATACCGGTTTCCATTGAAATAATTTTAGCGCTTTCATATTCTTTCTCTGGCATCTTATTTGATCCAAAATGGTGTCGATATCACTTAAGTGTGTCACCCTATGGGTCGCGAATAATGTAGACATGATCGAGACCCCTCTCCGATCAATAATCAGCAGCGGACCTGGAGATCCATAGTGACTCCCACACATTCAACGATAACTTCTTGTGATCGTCTGAACCTTTTACATCGCAACTAAATCCTTTTGTCTCGCGATATTTTACATGTCCGAGATTCAATCATCGGTATATCCATATCTAGTTTGATCTCGTTACCGACATGTACTATTTTCCTGTTCCCATGATATAACATTCTAGTGATCTCCATCACTTGCTTGCAAGCTATATCAATGTGATATCACCGAGAGGGCCCAGGGTATATCTCTCCGTCATTTGGATGGACAAATCTCACTCTTGATCCATGAGCCTCTACATAACACTATTGGAGTATTTGAACCCACCTTTATAGTCACCCTGTTACGGTGTGACGTTTGATGTTATCAAGTTACTCTTCTGGTGTTAGTGATTGACATAATCTCATGGTCTAAGGACTAAAGTTACTTGTAACGATGTTATAGCAATTTAAACATAATGACTTTGATCGTATTACTATACTTCGGATGAATGTTCATCACATCATTCCACCAATGTTGTGACCTCATTATTAACAACATCCAATGTCCATGATTAGGAAACCTTGATCATATTGTTAATCAACGAGCTAGTTTACATGAGAGGCTTAACTAGGAACTCTTTATTTGTTTATTAAACATATATGTATTAATGTTTCCAATTAATACAATTATAGCATGCAAAATAAACATCTATCATAAACAAGGAGTACGATAATAACCACCTTATTATTGCCTCTCGGTCATATTCCCTTCAGTCTCCCACTTGCACGAGAGTCAATAATAATATAGTTTGAAAAACTTGCGCATTCAACACTTATGGCTTTCTGGTGTTTTATATATGTGTTTGCTAGTGGTAAACATAATATCCAGATCTACACTTTCAGGTCCGTGTGTATTTTCATGTCTTTGCGTCTCCACGCATCACTCATTCTCTAATGAGATGGCATTGTATAAATTTGGTCTTTTGGTGAGACCTTTAGTTCCTTGGGGTTAAATCATGTTGATACTATTGTCGTACAATATATTTTTATAGTGTTAGCCCTCAAACTTGTATTACTCCTATGTGACCAGGAGGCATTCTTGGAACCAAGAAGATTCCTAAAAAACTACTATACTTATATTAGCCACTATTGCTCCTGGATGGAACTATGGAACTGAGCAACTACTAGTAGTACTCCTGTTCGTATTAGTACTTGGCTTTTGGTGCCTAGTCGATCTCATACTGCTGGTAAGGCGAGCAAAGTCTCCATACACCGCAAATCGTTTTCCTTGTTTCAAAAATAAAGGGCTCCTCCACCCAAAATTATGTCTCGTTGGTGTATTTTGGGAGAGCAAAGCCACCTGGACGAAGGAGAACATCCTCCCTCTCTCCTCTTCAATGCAACATTGCCTGCTCTGATCCACTCTACATTCGGTGTTTCTATGCCTTTTATTAATGGCACTTGTTCATGTGGGAAGCATCGCAGCTTCGGCACAATGTTTCATCTCTTCCTTCCCATGTAAGCTTTCGCACAATGGAGTACAACCGTGCAGGTGCAGTAGTGCAGAGAAAGTTGGGGCCCATCCTGGTCTAGCCCAACTTTGCTTCTGTTTGCCTCTGCTTCCACCGAAAAATGAGCTTTGGCTTGATGTTTTTCCTTCTCTCCCATAAAGATAAGGCTTCAAAATATATTACTCAAGGCCAGATCAGAGATTCCACATCCCCCCCTCCCAAATCGCAATGCTTGGAATGCTTACTCTGCATATGGAAGCCACTGTGCTCAATTGTTCCTCCTGCTCCCAGCCCCTCAAGCCCCGACGGGTCTACAAGGTTGCTCCCTTTCTCCCTCACAAATCCATTGTTTTCTTTTGTCGGTTCGTCTGTGCAACTATCTTATTTTTCTAACTTCCATTTCTCTAGTGCGTGGATATTCATCTAATCTACCACAGCTGCATCCGCAAGATCACCTCCTGCCAGAAGTGCGAGTACCCTAGC
This sequence comes from Avena sativa, assembly GCA_916181665.1. Lineage (NCBI taxonomy): Eukaryota > Viridiplantae > Streptophyta > Magnoliopsida > Poales > Poaceae > Avena > Avena sativa. The sequence continues at coordinate 143,171,846 of OV702283.1, read as the reverse complement.
AGCGAATTCACCCACGATCCCTCCATGGACGCCGTCCTATCAGCGGCTAGGTTCGAGTGTTCCCACAAAGGCTGTGGGACCTTACTGCCCTACTACGAACTCCACCAGAATGATCACGTGCTGGTATGCCCCCTGCACTTGCACGGAGACCGGTTGTGACTTTGTCGCCTGATGACCCACAAGTGTAGGGGATCGCAACAGTCTTCGCGGGTAGTATTACCCAATTTATTGATTCAACACAAGGGGAAACAAAGAATACTTGCAAGCCTTAACAACTGAGTTGTCAGTTCACCTGCACCTGGAAATAGTTCTTGCTCACAGAAGTTTATCAGTAGCAACAGCTTGTAGTAGTAACAGCAAAGCAACATCAACAGCAACAGCAGTAGTAACAGTAACGGTAACAGTAGGATTCGAGTGCGGTAGGCATAGGGATGGATGGACGGGCGTTGCATGGACGAGTCTAAACATATACCTTCAAAGAACTAGGGCACTGTAGATAAATAATAACAAGCATCCAAGTACTAAACAATCCTAGGCATGTGCTCCAAATATAGTCATACGTGCTCGCAATGAGAACTTGCACAACATCTTCTGTCCAGCCAGCCCGTGACAGCGAGGCCTCTAGGGAACTACTGGCAATTAAGGTGCTCCTTTTAATAGAGCACTAGAGCAAAGCATTAACACTCCATGAACACATGTGATCCTCACACCACAGCCATCCCCTCCGGTTGTCCCAATTATTGTCACTTTGGGGCCTTTGGATCCGGACAATGTTATGTGTACACAACTTGCAGATAAGATCATAAACAATACTATCATAATGATTCAATAATAAGTTCAGATCTGAGATCATGGCACTCAGGCCCTAGTGACAAGCATTAAGTACAACAAGTTGAAACAAAGTCAAACAGCACTAATAGAGATACTAGGGACTATGCCCCTAACAAATCTTATTCGATTACATGATAGAACTCATCCAATCCCTACCATCGCCAAGCCTATAGCGGGGGATTACTCACTCATGTATGAGGAAACATCGGTGGTTGATGGAGATGCGTTGGTGATGACGATGGCGACGATCCTCTCCAAATTCCCCGTCCTAGCAGGGTGCCAGAACGGAGTTTCTAGATCGGAATATTGGTTTCTAGTGGCGGCGGAGGAGCGGAACTCTTTCTGGAAAACTATCGAACCCCCTCTGTTTTTAGGTCAGAAGGCAACTTATAGACGCGGAGGGAGGCCGAGAAGCTACCTGGGGTGGCCAAACCTCCCCTAGGCGCGGGGTCAGTGGGCCCGCGCCTGGGGTGGGTCTGGGCCCCCCAGGCCTCCCCTATGTCTCCCCTTCTGGCTCCGTGGATCTTCTGGTGAAATATAATTTTTGGCATATTTTCCGGGATTTTTCCTGATAGTTCATTTTCTGCACAAAAACAAGACACCAAGGTAATTCTGCTGAAAACAGCGTTAGTCTGTGTTAGTTGTATCCAAATCACACAAGTTTAGAGAAGAAACAATAGCAAAGTGTTCGAGAAAGTAGATACGTTTTGGACGTATCAAATCCCCCAAGCTTAGCTTATTGCTTGTCCTCAAGCAATTCAGTTGAAAACTGAGTGTGATAAAAGAACTTTCACGAACACTTTGCTTCATATGATGTATATATTCTCAGCACAGGAGTAGATGCTTAGACAATTCATAATAAGGATTATGCAACTAAGTCTACTCAATAGTCATTCCAAGCTATGAAGAGAAACCAACTCAATAATAATAAGTAGCATGAAACATAAGCAACATTGCAATGCTCATAATAAGGTATGATAGAGTGGTATCTCGCTTGCCTTTGTTTGACGAGCACAATATAAATGCCAAGGCACCTCTGAAGTTCACATGAAGACTAGAGATAAAGATATCAGAGATACAAGCATAAAAGTCATGACATAATTAACCAAGTTTTGGAACAAACACAAGAATGACAACTATGCTCTCAAGAAAGTGCTCATAGAATAAGTGGTGACTCAACAAAATTGTGAAAACGGTTTTGTGAAGGTTTGAAAGGCTTCTCTATATTGAAAGGAAGGTACTCATTACCTTGAGCTCTCATTGCCCCTATCATAGGCATCTTCATGTGGTTAAGGTGAAAGTGAGGTCCACTCTGAATCATATGCTTGACAGACCATAGACTTGAATCCCATGTCCCTTGAGTACGAGGGCCGCTCCGCATGCTACTCAACTTTGGTCACCTGAAAGTTCTTGTCTTTGTAAATACATGCATATCATAGAGAACCGCCAACGGGGTACCCCTTGCACATGGTACAGGAGCTTTCCCATAACCAAAATGACAAGGCAAGCAGACAATGAGCATCTCAGCAATCTTTTTATTTACCATATGCATATCTTTTTATTGAGGATGCTTCATAGATAGCTCATTATGGTGATGCTGCAAGTTTCCACCATGATTAGGCATGGCTTAGGCTAACGGCACATGCATTTCTCTAACACAGAATACAAACTCCATGGACTTACAAGTTCCCTCTTTATTTCACACCGGTGACATCCATAGACAAAAGAACATGATATCAACTGAGTACAACAAGGTACAAGTGCAATGTTGAAAACATTCCCCGTGACAGCATGGTTCTGCTAATTCCAACTTATAAGTGCAAGCATATACAACAAAGTTGTCACAATGGTTCAAGTTTATTAGGGGCAAAGAATAAAGTGTGCCGTCAAGTTCGTGAGGGCTTTAATCACTAAGTTTTCACATAACAAAATAGTTTTTAATTGGAAGATAGTTGAAAACAAGAATATACTTGGAATGGTGTAACACACCATGCATAGGAATTTATAGTGGACACTTTGGAATAACTTGGTTTCTTGGGAGTTGGAAGCATGAGTAGAACTTACTCATACAAGTGGAGGCTAGCAAAAGACTGGAAGCAACCAACTAAGAGAGCAATAATGGCCATAATCATGCAGTGCAACAAATCATACTAATCAAAGCAAAGAGTGGTACTACAAGTCAAGGACTAAATGATCATAGAGGCTAATGGTGACTTGTCATAGTCATAACATGGTGTGAGCATGTGCCAAGTCAACCTAAGCAAAACATCAAAGGAGAATACCACAATACTATGCTTTTGCATGCTAAAACAACGCATAATTTCTTCAAGGCACACTAAGCAACCCCAATTGTTTGAAACAAAACATGCTGCAACAATAATCACTAAGCATAAGGTCAAAACAACACCTAGCATGTCATGCTAAAGTCTAAGTCACAGTCAATGCAAGCTCCTCCAGCACTTCAAGCAAAACTTACTACTCCTTTCCAACACCAAGCAAGCTTATTTGCAAAACAACACAACGAGAACGGGAGTCCAAACTACTCAATAAAACTAAAAAAACTAAGCAAAGCAAAAGAAAACTAAGACGCTCCAAGAACAACACAAATGTGCATGAAACAATAAAAACGAAGTGTTTAGACAGACCTAAGCTTTTTATTGATGAAGAAGGGGATGCCTTGGGCATCCCCAAGCTTTGAAGCTTGTACCTCTTGGATATTTCTTGGGGTGACACCATGGTGGCATCCCCAAGCTTGAGCTTTTGTCCATTCTTCATCTCATTGCATCATTCTCTCTCTACACCTGAAATTTTTCCTTCATACAAAACTTCACACAATCTTCATTAGCAACATTAGTGTATTCAAAAGATATTAGACCACTAACAAAGCTTTGTAACAGCAAGGCTTTTCACTAAAAACACAATCTACTGTAGTAACTCCTTCAAAAAGCTCAATTCACCTAAAGAGAACTCAAAAAGGAATCAATAAGAAGCAAATGCAAATAATGGCAGAAATCTGTCAAAACAGACCAGCAGGTAGAAAACGATTTTTTCGAACATCTTCTGTTGCTCAAATAAAAAAGTGTTGATCTAACGAAAGTTATCTAACATACTGGGGGATTTATTCGTAAATTTTGAGCTCAATCCGAGTTACAGAGCCTCCTCACAATTTATTTTGGTGGAGGACAGAAATCTGTTTCGGGACAGCAACTCCCCAAATCTTACTTCCCTCTCATTAGAGGTCATTCTTGGCACAACAAGTGAACAAAAAGGAGAAGGAGAGGTCATTACTGAAATAATAACTTCCAAGACTCAAGGAAACTCTTGGGTTATCTCCCAACAAGTACTTTTCTTTAACGCATTTAAGTTAGGCACAAGAAGCAAGAAGAATCAAGTATTTTCAAATGAGGAAGCATTACCATTCATACTTGCAAATTCTTCAACTATGAAAGGTATCTCATCCAAATGTGTTTTGGAGGATCCCTTCTCATCTATCTTTGGTCTACTACTTTCATCAAAAAAAAAATCAGGAGCAATCCAATCAAAGTTCTTTTCAAAGGCTTCATGCATTTCAACAAGCTTAAAGGGGATGGGTATATTGAATTCTTCTCTAGGCTTAGCTTTATTGAGGAATCTCAGCAATCTTTTTATTTACCATATGCATAGCGTTTTATTGAGGAAGCTTCATAGATGCTCATTATGGTGATGCTGCAAGTTTCCACCATGATTAAGCATGGCTTAGGCTAGCGGCCCAGGCGTTTCTCTAACACAATATATAAACTCCATGAACTAACAACTTCCCTTTTTATTTTACATCGTCGACATCAGGAAACAAAAGAGAAAAGTATCAACTGGATAGAATTATCCAAAAAGTGTTAAAAGCGTTCCCCGTGACTGCACGGTTCTGCTGAATCCCAGTATATAGTAAGCAAGCATATAACTTTCATGGACTAGTCACAATGGTTCAGGATTATTAAGCGCAAGGAATAAAGTGTGCCATCAAGTTCGTGAGAGCTTTACTAACTAACTTTCTCAAACACACAAATATTTTATTTTGGAAGAAAACACGGCATATGGAATATGCCCTAAAGTAGCAAATGGTGCTAATAGGTAGGTATGGTGGACACAACTGGCAATATTGGTTTTGGGGAGTTGGAAGCACAGGTAGAGCACATACTCAGTGCAAGTGAAGGCTAGCAATAGAGAGGGAGCGACAAACGAGAGAGCAATAACTGTCATAATCATGCTTGCAACAAAACAGGACTAATTATGGCATGAAAGTGATACAAGAACTCTGAGGCAAAATAAATCATCAAGGCTTACTGACTATTGATTAGTCATATGCATGCGTGAGAATGTGCCAAGTCGATTCACATGAACAGTCAGAGGAGGATACCACAATATCATACCAAAGTATGAATAAAACAATGCAAGCAAACATTCATATGACATGCTACAAACTATTAGCAAGCTGGAGCTAATCATAAACAAGCAAGAACTACTAAGCATCCATAATGACATACACCTTACACAAACAGGCTAAGCATGCTCACTATGATGAGTATATGTACAAAAATTAAACAAATAGAGTTCGTTACCAGCCTCTTACCACACCTCGAGTTGTCTTAATCTTCATTATTGCCCTTCACTTGTGTGACTTGAATAATTAACATAAAAACCAATATCCACTGAAGATGGCTGAACCCTGCAAAGAAATCGCAAAACCAAAGAAGAATACCAAATATTTTTGGTGTTTTCGAATTTTTTAGAAACAAGCAAACAAAGAAAAACCAAACAAAAACAAAGCAAACCAAACAAAGCAAAATCTTTTTGGATTTTTTCTTTTAAGGCAAACCAAAGCAAAGAAACAAGCCAAGAGAAACAACGAAAATATTTTTGGTATTTTTGGGCTTTTTGAGAAAGAAGCAACAAGAACCAAAAGGAAAGCAAAAAAAATGTATATACAAAGAACCGACCGAACATGATATATAGATTAGTGTGATGTCGGTGTACCTCCCCCCAAGCTTAGGCTTTTGGCCTAAGCGGGGCTCAATAATGCGGATAGTAACCCCATGCTGGTGGGTCATCATAGGAATGATCATAGTCAGGCACCTGTGATGAAGAAGAAGACGCGCCCCAATCAAATGAGGGCTGCTGGTATGAAGACTCTCCCAAGTTAGAGGGCTGAACCGAATTATCTTCGGCATCCTCTTCAACATTCTCTTCTTGCTCGGAGAGTTCCACAACATATGTGTCAACCTCCTCCTCCGTAAGTGACCATACTTGCCTGTTATCAAAGTTAAACAAAGCAGGTGCAGGCAAATAAACTATTTTCTCACTCCTACCTTTTCTCCGACCTTGCTAGACAAAACATAGTTCATATGGCAAACTTCTCACATTAGCCCCCAAAGAAACAAAACCATGCTGAATCATGGATTCAATATCAAGCCTCTCTATGGAAAACTGAAAATCTGAATAATGGGGCTCTAAACCATGGAAAGCTAGCAACCTAGAAGCAATGAGACCTCCACAAATTCCACCCTTCTCACGGTTGGTGGTGATACGGTGAGCTATCAAAGCACCCAAACTATAGAGAACTATTCCTATTCAGAGCAGCTGCAATAAAAGCTAGATCAAAAGAAGACAACTTTCTAGCAGTCTTTCTAGCAAGAACACACTTGGTAATGAAATAGGAAAAGTATCTAATAGCTGGGAGCTGGATGTTCTGAATTTTACCACTTTCCTTTGAGAAGTCGAAACCTTGGAAAATCTCAGCATACAAATCAACAAGTGACTTGGGCCTCTCCTTGATCTTCTCACAAGATCCCCACTGAGGTACTCTAATTGCTGCACAGAAATCAGCAAAAGGCAGGTTGACAGGCATATTATATATTTTGTAATGAACCATGGGATTAGAAGTAGACCAAGTGAACCGGAAGTCCTGCACAAAGCCATGGTTAGCTTAACATATTGGAATGGTTCACCTTCAACAAAGTGTTCGAACCCTGCATTTGTAACCATAGTTTGGAAATCTTGGAGGATCCCCGCAGCTCTCATAAATTCATGGCATGGATATATGGAAGGAAAAACTGCCTCCTCACGATGAACCTTCATTGGCTCATGCACCATCAAGTCATATTGATTTAGTGAATAAGCACTCATCTTCTTTTCTGAAATTTTTAGAAAACCATCAAACCAAGTGATTTCTAAGTTGATAAATAAAGAGCAACCACTATAGGAACTTTCTAGAGGACTACACATGCATCAAAACAAAGTTTCTAAGCATATAACAAGCATGCAAGCTCAAACAACCTGTCACCTATAGTAGCAAAATACTCAAGATACAATCTACCAATCACAAATCTAATTGGACAAGTGGAGGAGGCACATACCAAGGAACAATCCCTCCAAAAATCAGCACTTGAGATGCGCTGAACAAGGAGATCAAAAATTGCAAGCAAGAACAACAAGATATCAAGCTTGAGCAAGTTTTCCGGTGTTTTTCGGGAGAGAGAAAGAAGGTGGCTTTGAGGAGGCAGCCTGGAGGGGCCCAGGTGGGCTAGACCCCCCTAGGCGCCACTAGTGGTGGGACCGCGCCTACCACATGTGTGGGGCCTAGGGGTGGCCCCTTGGGTCACCTCTGGTACCTCTCTGCCCCTTTTTCGAGGAAAAATTTATTTTGAATTTTCTGGGATTTTACGGGAAACTTTATTTTTGGCCAATTTTCAGGGTATGAAAATTGATTTTCTCGTAGAAACAGTTTTTCAGAAGAAGCAAAAGCAAACCAAAATCCAAACTACAGGATCTCTAAGAAACTCAAACAAGCAAACAACTAGCAAAACTAAAGTTAAAGCAAAGACTAGGAAGGAGAAAGGAAAAAAGAAAGCAAGTATAACCAGAGTGGAAACATTATTTTGTTCATTAAAATCCTTTTGTAAACAAGGTTTATCAAGTCTTGTTACCAAAACAATCTTATATGAAACAAAACTTTGCATTCCAAAAGGTGATTATGTTACCTCATACTTGATAGCAATGGTCCCAATCATAATAGTTTCAATATTTTCTTGTGGAATGGGACAATATATTTCTCCAACCTTTATGCCTTCAATATTTTTAATAGAATTCAGGCAATATCTTCTAACAACCTTCTTGGGGAAATAGATAGTGTGCTCTTTGTCATTAATATTGAATGTTACTTTTCCTTGCTTACAATTGATGACAGCACCTGCAGTATTAAGAAAAGGTCTCCCAAGAATAATAGACATATTATCATCTTCAGGCATTTCAAGCACAACAAAATCAGTTAAAACCATGCAATTATGAGCTACTTGAACAAGAACATCCTCACATATACCAACAGGGACATAAGTTGACTTATCAGCCATTTGCAAATATATATCAGTTGGTATCAACTTTTCTAGCTGGAGTCTCTTATAGAGAGAAAAAGGCATAACACTAACTCCAGCTCCCAAATCACATAAAGCAGTTCTAACATAATTATTCTTAATGGAGCAAGGAATAGTTGGTATACCTGGATCACCAAGTTTCTTTGGAACCTTACCATTGAAGGAGTAATTAGCAATCAAAGTAGAAATCTTTCTCATTAGGAATCTTCCTTTTATTAGAGACAATATCCTTCATATACTTTGAATAAGGAGGCAATTTAATAGCATCAGTCAAAGGAATTTGCAGAAATAAAGGCTTCATCCACTCACAAAACTTGTTTTAGTGTTCTTCCTCCTTTGACATGTGTTTCTTACCTGGAAAAGGCATAGGTTTTTGCACCCAAGGTTCTCTCCCTTTACCATGTTTATTAGCAATAAAATCTTCCTTTGTGTACCTAGTGTTATTAGTGTGTTTCTCAGGTTCTTCCTCAACTTCCTCCTTATCAGGAGACTCATTATTATTACCACTCTCAGTTTCAGCATCAGAGACAAATATACTATTAGGATCTACAACAGGTTCAAGTGGTTCCTCAACTTTCTTATGTTTCTTCTTCTTCCTCTTACAAGGACTACCACTATCCTCACCTTGTTGGGAATCCTGCTCTATTCTTTTAGGGTGTCCTTCAGGATATAAAGGATCTTGAGTAGCTATACCACTCCTAGTTATAATTCCATAAGCATGTCCTGAAGCATTAACTAGCATATCATTTTACACCTTAGCAAGTTGATCAAGTTGAGTTTGAACCATTTGAAAGTGTTTATAAAGCATTTTAATATCATTAGAAGTCCTTTCCATAATATCTTTCAACTCATGGATAGCTCTAGATTTTTCCAATAAATGATTCTAAACTTGTTTATTAAAATTACCTTGTTTAACAATAAATGTGTCAAGTTCCTCTAAGCATTGATCAGGAGGCTTACCATAAGGAATATCACCTTCATTAAATTGTAGAGAGTGTACCTCATTAGTGGATGAGTGGGAAATTGGCTTACATAATTCTTCTATAGGAGGTAGATTCTTCACATCTTTAGATCTAATACCTTTCTCCTTTAGACACTTCTTAGCTTCCTTCATCACTTCATCATTTAATGCAATAACTCCCCTCTTCTTTGTTGTTGGTGTTGGAACTGGTTTAGGAGTAATAGGCTCAGGTGTATTCAGCTCAGTTGAAGTCCAATCATCATAATTCTTGCTTATCTTGTTCATTAATTCTTCAGCATCTGTAGGAGTCCTTTTCCTGAAAACACAATCAGCAAAGCTATCTAGGTAGGTCCTAGAATCATCAGTTAGTCCGTTATAATAAATATCAAGAAACTTATTCTTAGGTAATGGACATCCAGGATATGCATGAATCAAGGAACATAATCTTTTCCATGACTCAGACAATTTGTCTTCTTCATGTTTAAAATCAAAAAGTCTCTGCAAAGCAGCATGTCTAGCACTGGGAGGAAAATATTTATGGAAGAAAGAATCAATCAAGCAATCAGGTCTATCAATGGAACCATCAGGTAATCTATTAAACCAAGCCCTAGCTTCTCCTTTTAGTGAAAAAGGGAAGATCTTAGCAACAAAGTACTTGCGCATTTTAAAATCATCAGAGAACAAAGCACTCATAGTAGAAAGCTCATTCATATGAGCCACAACACTCTCATTTTACGTACCACAAAAAGGTTCTTTCTCAACAATATCTAAATAAGATAAATCAAGAGAGAAATCATAATATTTATGTAGAGGTCCCAACCTTTAATAAGGTAGAGATCCCTGTGTTTATAATGCTAGTCCATGGATCAATAGCTAGCATCCACAGTTTAAGATGTAATATCAAGAAACAAAGGTCATAATACAACTTTATAACCAAGACTAAAATAATTCATTACATCTTACATAGCTCATTTGGCTATCTCATTACAATGCAGCAGAAATAACTATGTAGCATGGAGTCCTTCATCTTCAAAATGCGATAGGCAACCATGTTGGTTGTAGACTTGTAATCCTAATCAACACACTTCACTAACATCAAACAAACCTGCAACATAATAAGTTACAGCCACAAGGGTCAATACATTTGAATTGTATTGGCAAGTGATACCATGGTAGTATAGTGGTATCTATCATCTATATGCATTTGGCTAAGTGGATCTTAGGCTTGCTTTGCTCAAAATAGATTTTCCTTATCATTTGAAAACACTAAGTTTTTGTTTGGAAAAATCACCCAAGGCATCTACCAATAGAAATTGGTGATCCTTTAACCCTTGTTCAACCACCAGTTTTTAACTTAGAAATTGGGATGAGGAGATCCTTGATAGCTTCCATGTATTGATGCTCAAATTTTCCATTGCCGGGGACACTAATAAGTACTTAGATTTTACTCTCTCGAGAGGTGGTGCACTTTCCCCACAAGACTCGACATGCATCAAGACAAGATCTTTCAGAAGCCTTCCCTTAGACCAAAATGGACACGTTCCCAAACCTATCACCCCCTACCACCAACTGTCCATCTTGCTAAGTTATTGCAACCTATATGATCCAGGCAGAGCCCATAATGCCAAGTGGCTACACTTGAAGCTTCTCAACATTTGACATATCAAATCTCTTTGTTCCTGGGTGGCATTCCACAAGTGAGATACACTAGGGTAGGCCATAAATATGGGGCCCTGTGTAACCACTCAACATAACCCATTCACAACCATTCCACCCAGGTGATTCATTCACATAGTTGTTTTATTAAACAAAACACAAGTCATTGACATAGAAATATTTCATAGCATGAATATAATCCACCCTTGTTTTCTACTAGCTAGGCTAAGCATGATAGTAGTAGGAATATTAACTTAGGGAAAATTCTACTAAGGCTTCTTCTACTAGGATTTCCCATGGCATAGTTAACACATAGAAAATTCCATGCAAGTCCTACTTAGAAATATCACTAATGCATAGTGAAAATAATGGGACAAAAGTATGAAACACCACTTGACTTTTGGTAGAGTATATAAGTTCACTCCTTGATCTTGCAATAGTCACACTCTTCAAATTTCACTATAATTCAATCAAGGCACAAATTCAACTAGCATTCAAACAATTCACCACATAACATAATAAAAACAAAGCAATGCATGCAAGCATGCAAAAGATTGTTTTATTTGGAAAAGTGGTTTCTATTAGGCTATAAACATTTTAAAACACCTATTGGTCATTTATAAAAGTGGTAAAACCATTTGATATTAATTTAGTGAAAATGGCCACTTTAAATCATTTTTTTGTTTAGCTAGAAGTGATTTAAATCAAAGTAATATTTTTAATGTTTGCCAAATATATTCTTAAACACAAATGTTAGTGTTTATGGTCAAAGTGTTTAAAAACAAAATCATTTACAAAAGGTTTCACTCAAAAACCATTTTTAAATCAAGCAACATTTTATTTTATTAGAAATGCCTTTAAACCAAGTAATAATTTTACTAGGGTTAATCAAATACATTTTTTAAATCCAAAACATGTTGTTTAGGGTCAGAGAGTTTAATTCAACCCATTTTCAAAAGGTTTTACTCAAAAAGCGTTTTTAAACCATAATCAATATTTTTATTTAACTAGAAATGCTTTTATTCAAAGATTTATTCCTTAACATCACAAAATATACTTTTAAATCTACAAGTTAATTTTTACGGTAAGTAGGTTCAAAACAAACCATTTACAAAATATTTTACCCTAAAAATATTTTTAGAATAATTTTTATACTCAAATTAGGCCTACACATGTTTCTGCAAAAACAACTAATTTTCCAGAAACAAATCACTAAACAAAGGCCATGGTTGCAAAGGTTTCTTTTTTCTGATTCCATTGATATAAAGTTTGCAAAATTTGGACGTGTGGATTTAAAGTTATGAATTTTTCAAATCTAAACATCTAATAGATCGAATTTCTATTCAAATCTGCAAGCAAGGCTATGTGGCTGTTTCTGATTCGCTGATACCGGTTCGCGTGGATTGTGCAGCTAGAGCCGTTGGATTTAAAGAGATCTGTGCGGCTCAGATGGAATCGTACCCCTTCGGTTAAGTGGATCTATCGTATCCTTACTATTTGAATCTAACGGGTGATAGAGCTGTGACCTAATATGGGCGGCGCTGGCGGCGACTGTGCGGCGGCGGCGCTCGGGCTGCACTGTTCTGGCGCAACCAGGAAGCAAGGGATAGGGAGAGGTTGCTCATTGGGTTCATCGCGACGTGCTAAAGCTCGAGGTGGTAGTCGTAGCTGAAGGGGCGCACGGTGCTGACTTGAATCGCTCGCCGGAGAAGCTCCTGGCGACGAGTGCTTCTGTTCATCGTTGTTGGCGAGGGTACATGTCATGCCAAGGCAAAAGAAATGGTGTGTCATATGCGCAAGACTATGCTGGTTACATGAGTGTCAACGAGGGGGGGAGGGGCAGTCAGAATTTACCACGGGAGGTCATCGGAGTTTATGCCGAAGACGGTGGCGCTCAGTCGAGTTTGTTGCCGGCGCTCTGGGGCACGCGCGGCCAAGTGGGCGGTACTGGGAGGTGGAGGGGACGATGGGGAGCACGCTCGTTTGCTCTGGGGGCAATGGGGAGGGTCGTAGTTGCCGGAATCGTCCATTAACCTCGTCGGAGCAGAGGGGGTTCGCAAGCAAAATTGTGGTAGCCCGGTGGCAGAGAGGGGACAAAATTTGGGGGGGAAAGGTAGAGGGGGACTAGGCGCTTAAGATGGCATGGTTACTGACGGAGTTACTCGCGGCATCAACGCGAATTGGAGCCTCGAATTCAACTGGCAGAAACGGTCGCGAGGTGAGGGGCGAGGTCAGCGCGGGTGGGGAAGACGGTGACGGGGCAGTGGGGTCCGTTGTCAGCGAGAGAGAGGGTGTGCGTGTGGGTCGCGTAGTCAGTGGTTGCACGGGTGCGTGCTGCGGTGCGAAATGTTTTCTACACGGAGATAAGAAGTGGGCTCGCTGGGCCAGTTGGGCTAGGGTTAGATGGGCTAGGTTGTTTCCTTTCTTTTTATTCTGTTTCCTTTTCTTTTTCTAATTTCTTTTTCTGTTTTGAATTTATTCAAATGATTTCAACCCTCTTTTTAATTCAAAATTTTCCAAACTTTTAATATATTTTAGTACTGTTTATAAATGTATTTTTTTAAAGACCATTTTGGAATAATTCCTTTATTCAATTATGGTTTATTCTTTATTTAAATTAGGCATTTGTTTTTATTCAAATAAGATTTTAATTATATTTTCAAACTCTTATTTGAATTCTAATTTTCACCAAACCTTTTTAGTAGGTTTTATTTATTCAATAGGGTGTTAAATAATTCATTTTGAATTATTTAGAATATTAATATGATTTATTAATCATTTAAATTGGGCAATTGTCTTTATTCAACCAAAATCAAATATGGTTTTAATTCCATATAAAATTTATTCAAATAATTCTTTTATTCCTTTTAAGTTAATTAGATAACTTTTTAATCCACTTTGGGAGAATTCCAATTTATTATTTTCTCATGATTTAATTAATCATTTATTTTAGGGATTTTATTTTTATTCAAATATAATTAGAATATGGTTTAATCCCATATACTTTTATTTGATTATTCTTTATCCCTTTATTTAATTGGGTTATCTTTATTCCATTTGCTTATGGATTTAATTCAAGATTTAAATTTTTTTCTAAATAATTTTATTTAGGTAATTTATCTTTATTTAAATAAAATTGAATATTGTTCAATTCTTATGATTTTATTTAAATAATCTTTTACTCCTTTTATTATTCAATAAACTTTCATTTGTTAAGGATTTGGTCAAGATTTAATTTGGCTTTTAATATTCCTTATTTATTTATTTTCTTTCTTTCTTTGTCTTATAAAATCCATATCTTTTTATTTATAGATACAAAATTGGTGATTCCAATTTGTATTATTTTATTTAAGATTTGTTTATATTTTAAAATCCTTTTAGGATTACTTTATTCATAATTTGGTACGGAATTTAGATAGAAGCTTTATTAGCTTTGGAATTTATTTCCTTTTATGTTATTAAATCCATAAATTTTTATCCATGGTTCCAATTTAAATGAAATCAATTTCTATGATATTGTAATATTTTTTTATCATTTTTGATCATTTATAAATGTTTATTGCTGAATTTTTATGTGGATAAAATCCATAGTCTTAGAGATATCTTGGAGGTGATTTTCTTCCATTAGGGTTTTGGTTTATTTTCCCAAGTTTAAATTTCAAGATACATTCATTGATGAATGCATCTCACTTGATTGAAATTTGTTGGATTCCATTTTATTCAAATTTTTTCAAGAAGGGTTTTGATGTTTCCATTTTGGAATCAAAAAGTTTCTTTTCACCCTAAATTTCAATAATTATTTATTTTGTTTTCACATTTCAAAATTTGGAAAATTTTGGGATATGACAGGCTACCACCCTTAAAATAAATCTCGTCCCGAGATTTGGGAGGGCTAGAGGTTACAAGTTGGCTTCAAGACAACTAGGGTACTAACACCCTTAAAAAGATTTCAACTAGATTACATCTTAGCTTACTTGGGATCTTGATGTAGCTTCTCTGGGCATTTGTTTGCATAATGGCCTAGCTCTTTTCATTTGAAACACATATGTTGGCTATTATCTTTCTTATTTTCTAGATAATGTGATGCATAGTGTCCCATCTCTTTGCAATTGTAACATTGCACTTGGCTATTGTCCTTCTTGCTGGGTTTGGGGCATTTCCTATTTTTGGGTCTCTCCAAAGCTAGGAGTTCTTCTAGTTCATGCTCTTCATATTTAACCACAAATGTGGGAAATCTTTCTCTCTTCTTGGGGCAGTTACTAGAGATATGACCTTCTTCTTCACAAGAGTAGCAACACTTTGTGGTCACTTTGGATTTGGCCTTATGAGGCATGGTTCTGACTTTGCCTTCACCTTTCTTGGTAGAATTTGTTCCCTTATGGATGTTTCCAAACATTTGATGCATTCCATCTTGCTTCATTTGTTGAACTATAGGATAGATGGGGCATTGGATAGGAACATGATCATTTCTTTCACATAGGAAACAAGTCACTTGAGATGTGGGGCATTGTTTAGTTGGATGTTTCTCTTCACAATTAGGGCATTGATCCACATGCTCTTTGTAAGTGTGTTCCATGTCTCCACAAATATTGCAAGCTTGAGTTCCTTATATAATATCATCCTTGATATCATTGTTGTCATAATCTCCTTGGGAAGAGTTTCTTATCATGTTGATCATTTGGTTGGTCATCCTTTGCAACAGTTGAGATTGGGTTTCCAAAAAATTTTGTATGGTTGGGTCTAACTCATTGTTGTTGGCTAAAACTTGAGTTGTCACTTGAGTCATTTGGGTTTGGGTTGCTATAAGTTGTTCTCTCATGTGCATCTCTTGGATGTTGTTGTTGTTGTTGTTGTTGTTGTTGTTGTTGTTGTTGTTGTTGTTGTTGTTGTTGTTGTTGTTGTTGTTGTTGTTGTTGTTGTTGTTGTTGTTGTTGTTGTTGTTGTTGTTGTTGTTGTTGTTGTTGTTGTTGTTGTTGTTGTTGTTGTTGTTGTTGTTGTTGTTGTTGTTGTTGTTGTTGTTGTTGTTGCTGTTGCTGTTGCTGTTGCTGCTGCTGTTGCTGCTGCTGTTGTTGTTGTTGTTGTTGTTGTTGTTGTTGTTGTTGTTGTTGTTGTTGTTGTTGTTGTTGTTGTTGTTGTTGTTGTCACCATTCTTGATGTTGGAGTTTCTTGGAGAAGTTATCTGTTTGGGTTGGATTGGGATTAGAATAGGCAAAATATTTCTAGGGAAGAAGTCTACTCACACACAACAATTCACAAAAACAATGTGCAAGCAATCACAAACAAACATTCCACTCAAACAACAAGATTCAAGCACATTTTTAGGCAACAAAATATTTTTGCTACACCACATAAGTTGGTGTGATCAACATATGATCTAAGCTAAACACTAGTATGGTGGTCAACTATAGTTATCACTTGAGACCATTCCATTCTTCTTAGTTGTTTCTTCATGAACAAGATCATTGTATCCTTGGAAAAATTCTTGCATCTTGGTCACAAAGTTTCAAAGGTGATGATGGTTCCTTCTAGGTTGTGTTTCCTTAGTAGTCAAGTCTTGAGTAACATTCTTGTCTCATTTGTAGTCCTTAGTGATGTCCAAGTTGAAGTCCTTGGTGATATTGTAGTTGAAGTCATTGGTGATGTTGAAGTACTTGCTCATGGTGAAGTCTTTGTCCATTAAATTTGAAAAGGAAAAGATGTAGAATCAAAACCAAAAAGGTTGAGGAAAGAGTTTACAAGATTGTTTGTAAACCAGTTTTGGAACAAATACAACTCCTATTTTTCTAAGGGGTTTTGTACAATCCTAGGGTTACAATCCTACATGCAACACAGTGCTCTGATACCATCTGTAGAGGTCCCAACCTTTAATAACGTAGAGATCCCTGTGTTTACAATGCTAGTCCATGGATCAATAGCTAGCATCCACAGTTTAAGATGTAATATCAAGAAACAAAGGTCATAATACAACTTTATAACCAGGAATATAATACTTCATTACATCTTACATAGCTCATTTGGCTAACTCATTACAATGCAACAGAAATAACTATATAACATGGAGTCCTTCATCTTCAAAATGCCATAGGCAATCATGTTGGTTGTAGACTTGTAATCCTAATCAACACACTTCACTAACATCAAACAAACCTGCAACATAATAAGTTATAGCCACAAGGGTCAATACATTTGAATTGTATTGGAAAGTGATACCATGGTAGTATAGTGGTATCTATCATCTATATGCATTTGGCTAAGTGGAGCTTAGGCTTGCTTTGATCAAAATAGATTTTCCTTATCATTTGAAAATAGTAAGTTTTTGTTTGGCAAAATCACCCAAGGAATCTACCAATAGAAATTGGTGATACTTTAACCCTTGATCAACCACCAGTTTTTAACTTAGAAATTGGGATGAGGAGATCCTTGATAGCTTCCATGTCTTGATGCTCAAATTGTCCATTGCCGGGGACACGGCTAAGTACTTAGATTTTACTCTCTCGAGAGGTGGTGCACTTTCCCCACAAGACTCGACATGCATCGAGACAAGATCTTTCAGAATCCTTCCCTTAGAACAAAATGGACGCGTTCCCAAACCTATCACCGGGGACACGGCTAAGTACTTAGATTTTACTCTCTCGAGAGGTGGTGCACTTTCCCCACAAGACTCGACATGCATCGAGACAAGATCTTTCAGAAGCCTTCCCTTAGACCAAAATGGACGCGTTCCCAAACCTATCACCCCTACCACCAACTGTCCATCTGGCTAAGTTATTGCAACCTATGTGATCCAGGCAGAGCCCATAATGCCATGTGGCTACACTTGAAGCTTCTCAACATTTGACATCTCAAATATCTTTGTTCCTAGGTGGCTTTCCACAAGTGAGATACACTAGGGTAGGCCATAAATATGGGGCCCTGTGTAACCACCCAACATAACCCATTCACAACCATTCCACCCAGGTGATTCATTCACATAGTTGTTTTATTAAACAAAACACAAGTCATTGACTTAGAAATATTTCATAGTATGAATATAATCCAACCTTGTTTTCTACTAGCTAGGCTAAGCATGATAGTAGTAGGAATCTTAACTTAGGGAAAATTCTACTAAGGCTTCTTCTACTAGGATTTCCCATGGCATAGTTAACACATAGAAAATTCCATGCAAGTCCTACATAGAAATATCACTAATGCATAGTGAAAATAGTGGGACAAAAGTATGAAGCACCACTTTCCTTTTGGTAGAGTATATAAGTTCACTCCTTGATCTTGCAATAGTCACACTCTTCAAATTTCACTACAATTCAATCAAGGCACAAATTCAACTAGCATTCAAACAATTCACCACATAACATAATAAAAACAAAGCAATGCATGCAAGCATGCGAAAGATTGTTTTATTTGGAAAAGTGGTTTCTATTAGGCTATAAACATTTTAAAACACCTATTGGTCATTTATAAAAGTGGTAAAACCATTTGATATTAATTTAGTAAAAATGGCCACTTTAAATCATTTTTTTGTTTAGCTAGAAGTGATTTAAATCAAATTAATAATTTTTAGTGTTTGCCAACTATATTCTTAAACACAAATGTTAGTGTTTATTGTCAAAGTGTTTAAAAACAAAATCATTTACAAAAGGTTTCACTCAAAAACCATTTTTAAATCAAGCAACATTTTATTTTATTAGAAATGCCTTTAAACCAAGTAATAATTTTACTAGGGTTAATCAAATACATTTTTTAAATCCAAAACATGGTGTTTAGGGTCAGAGAGTTTAATTCAACCCATTTTCAAAAGGTTTTACTCAAAAAGCGTTTTTAAACCATAATCAATATTTATGGTCAGTAGGTTCAAAACAAACCATTTACAAAAGATTTTACCCTAAAAATATTTTTAGAATAATTTTTATACTCAAATTAGGCCTACACATGTTTCTGCAAAAACAACTAATTTTCCAGAAACAAATCACTAAACAAAGGGCATGGTTGCAAAGGTTTCTTTTTGATGATTCCATTGATATAAAGTTTCAAAATTTGGACGTGAGGATTTAAAGTTATGAATTTTTCAAATCTAAACATCTAATAGATCGAATTTCTATTCAAATCAGTAGGCAGGGCTACGTGGCTGTTTCTGATTCGCTGATACCGGTTCGCGTGGATTGTGTAGCTACAGCCGTTGGATTTAAAGAGATCTGTTTGGCTCAGATGGAATCGTACCCCTTCGGTTAAGTGGATCTATCGTATCCTTACGATTTGAATCTAACGGCTGACAGAGCTGTGACTTAAGATGGGCGGCGCTGGCGGCGGCTGTGCGGCGGCGCCGCTCGGGGTGCGGCGTTCTAGCGCAACCAGGAAGCAAGGGAGAGGTTGCTCACTGGGTTCATCGCGACGTGCTGAAGCTCGAGGTGGTAGTCGTAGATGAAGGGGCGCACGGTGCTGACTTGAATCGCTCGTCGGAGAAGCTCGAGGTGGTAGTCGTTGGCGAGGGTACAGGTCACGCCAAGGCAAAAGAAATGGTGTGTTAGATGCACAAGACTATGCTGGTTACACGAGTGTCAACGAGGGGGAGAGGGGCGGTCAGAATTTACCACGGGAGGTCGTCGGAGTTGATGCCGAAGACGGTGGCGCTTAATCGAGTTTGTTGCCGGCGCTCTGGGGCACACGCGTCCAAGTGGGAGGTACTGGGAGGTGCAGGGGATGATGGGGAGGACGCTCGTTTGCTCTGGGGGCAATGGGGAGGGTCGTCGTTGCCAGAATCGGCCGTTAACCTTGTCGGAGCAGAGGGGGTTCGCAAGCAAAATTGTGGTTGCCCGGTGGCAGAGAGGGGACAACGTCTGGGAGGAAAGATAGAGGGGGACTAGGCACTTAAGATGGCATGGTTACTGACGGAGTTACTCGCGACATCAACGCGAATTGGAGCCTCGAATTCAACTGGCAGAAACGGTCGCGAGGTGAGGGGCGAGGTCAGCGCGGGTGGGAAAGACGGTGACGGGGCAGTGGGGTCCGTTGTCAGCGAGAGAGAGGGTGTGCGTGTGGGTCGCGTAGTCAGTGGTTGCGTGCTGCGGTGCGAAATGTTTTCTACAGGGAGAGAAGAAGTGGGCTCGCTGGGCCAGTTGGGCTAGGGTTAGATGGGCTAGGTTGTTTCCTTTCTTTTTATTCTGTTTCCTTTTCTTTTTCTAATTTCTTTTTTTGTTTTGAATTTATTCAAATGATTTAAACCCTCTTTTTAATTCAAAATTTTCCAAACTTTCAATATATTTTAGTACTGTTTATAAATGTATTTTTTTAAAGACCATTTTGGAATAATTCCTTTATTCAATTATGGTTTATTCTTTATTTAAATTAGGCACTTGTTTTTATTCAAATAAGATTTTAATTATATTTTCAAACTCTTATTTGAATTCTAATTTTCACCAAACCTTTTTTAGTAGGTTTTATTTATTTAATAGGGTATTAAATAATTCATTTTGAATTATTTAGAATATTAATATGATTTATTAATTATTTAAATTGGGCAATTGTCTTTATTCAACCAAAATCAAATATGGTTTTAATTCCATATAAATTTTATTCAAATAATTCTTTTATTCCTTTTAAGTTAATTAGATAACTTTTTAATCCACTTTGGGAGAATTCCAATTTATTATTTTCTCATGATTTAATTAATCATTTACTTTAGGGATTTTATTTTTATTCAAATATAATTAGAATATGTTTTAATCCCATATACTTTTATTTGATTATTCTTTATCCCTTTATTTAATTGGATTATCTTTATTCCATTTGTTTATGGATTTAATTCAAGATTTAAATTGTTTTCTAAATAATTTTATTTAGGTAATTTATCTTTATTTAAATAAAATTGAACATTATTCAATTCTTATGATTTTATTTAATAATCTTTTACTCCTTTTATTATTCAATAAACTTTCATTTGTTAAGGATTTGGTCAATATTTAATTTGGCTTTTAAATATTCCTTATTTATTTTCTTTCTTTGTCTTATAAAATCCATATCTTTTTATTTATAGATCCAAAATTGGTGATTCTAATTTGTATTATTTTATTTAATATTTGTTTATCTTTTTAAATCCTTTTAGGATTACTTTGTTCATAATTTGGTATGGATTTTAGATAGAAGCTTTATTAGCTTTGGAATTTGTTTCCTTTTATCTTATTATATCCAAAGTTTTTATCCATGGTTCCAATTTAAATGAAATCAATTTCTGTGATCTTATAATATTTTTGTTTATCATTTTTATCATTTATAAATGTTTATTGCTGAATTTTTATGTGGATAAAATCCATAGTCTTAGAGATATCTTGGAGGTGATTTTCTTCCATTAGGGTTTTAGGGTTTTGG
The DNA here is from genome assembly GCA_916181665.1 of Avena sativa. Taxonomy (NCBI): domain Eukaryota; kingdom Viridiplantae; phylum Streptophyta; class Magnoliopsida; order Poales; family Poaceae; genus Avena; species Avena sativa. Next base: position 143,150,636 of record OV702283.1, on the reverse strand, counting down.
TTTATTTTCCCAAGTTTAAATTTCAAGATACATTCATTGATGAATGCATCTCACTTGATTGAAATTTGTCGGATTCCATTTTATTCAAATTTGTTCAAGAAGGATTTTGATGTTTCCATTTTGGAATCAAAAAGTTTCTTTTCATCCTAAATTTCAATAATTATTTATTTTGTTTAGTTATTTTTCACATTTCAAAATTAGGAAAATTTTGGGATGTGACACTTTATCTTTAATATCTATGGGAGAGGTGGCAAACTTAGGATCATAGGACTTCTTAGGTATAATAGTATGTCTAGCAAGGAGACTCTTAATAGCACTAGCACTATGTGTATTTCGGCACTCTTCATCAAATTCATCAGTGAGCTCTATGTAACCATCATTAATATCAAAACTCTCACTAGCAGGTGAGCTAACAGGTGTAACAATGTCTTCACTAGGAGTTTTAGTATTTCCTATACTAGCCATAGTAGCATCTAGAAAAGGATATAATGAACCACTCGCATCAAGCACAGTAGAAGTAACATCATGAGTATCAAAAGCAGTTTTAGATTCAGCAGTAGTAGAAGTGTGTGTAGCATGAGTATGTGGTGGTGGTGTGACAAGTTTACTTATAACAGACGGTGAATCAAGAGCAACAGAGGTTTTTAGGACTGTACCTCTTCTTGTAGTGGATGGTAAAATAGGGAACTTTCCATCACGAGACTTCCCCATGATGAAAGGAGTAGCTGTGAACAATAATAGATCCAAGTGAACTTACAAATAAAGCTATGCTCCTCGGCAACAACGCCAGAAAATTGTCTTGATGACCCACAAGTGTAGGGGATCGCAACAGTCTTCGCGGGTAGTATTACCCAATTTATTGATTCGACACAAGGGGAGGCAATGAATACTTGCAAGACTTAACAACTGAGTTGTCAGTTCAGCTGCACCTGGAAATAGTTCTTGCTCACAGAAGTTTATCAGTAGCAACAGTTTGGTAGTAGCAACAACAAAGCAACAACAGCAGTAACAGCAATAGTGGAACAGTAGCAATAGTAACAGTAACGGTAGCAGTAGGATTCGAGTGCGGTAGGCATAGGGGTGGATGTCGGGCGTTGCATGGACAAGTCTAAACATGTAACTTCAAAGAACTAGGGCATTGCAGATAAATAATAACAAGCATCCAAGTACTAAACAATCCTAGGCATGTGCTCCAATTATAGTCATACATGCTCGCAATGAGAACTTGCACAGCATCTTCTGTCCATCCAGTCCCCGACAACGGCGCCAGAAAATATTCTTGATGACCCACAAGTGTAGGGGATCACAACAGTCTTCGCGGGTACTATTACCCAATTTATTTTTTTGACACAAGGGGAGACAAATAATACTTGCAAGTCTTAACAATTGAGTTTTCAGTCCAGCTGCACCTGGAAATAGTTCTTGCTCACAGAATTTTATTAGTAGCAACAACTTGTAGTAGTAACAGCAAAGCAATAGCAATAGCAACAACAGTAGTAACAGTAACGGTAACAGTAGGATTCGAGTGCGGTAGGAATAGGGATGGATGGACGGGCGTTGCATGGACGAGTCTAAACATGTAACTTCAAAGAACTAGGGCATTGGAGATAAATAATAACAAGCATCCAAGTACTAAACAATCCTAGGCATGTGCTCCAAATATAGTCATACGTGCTCGCAATGAGAACTTGCACAACATCTTCTGTCCAGCCAGCCCGTGGCAGCGGGGCCTCTAGGTAACTACTGGCAATTAAGGTGCTCCTTTTAATAGAGCACCGTAGCAAAGCATTAACACTCCGTGAACACATGTGATCCTCACACCACAGCCATCCCCTCCGGTTGTCCCAATTATTGTCACTTTGGGGCCTTTGGATCCGGACAATGATATGTGTACACAACTTGCAGATAAGATCATAAACAATACTATCATAATGATTCAATAATAAGTTCAGATCTGAGATCATGGCACTTGGGCCCTAGTGACAAGCATTAAGCACAACAAGTTGCAACAAAGTCAATAGCACTAATAGAGATACTAGGCACTATGCCCCTAACGGATCTTATTCGATTACATGATATAACTCATCCAATCCCTACCATCCCCAAGCCTACAGCGGGGGATTACTCACTCATGGATGAGGGAAACATCGGTGGTTGATGGAGATGCGTTGGTGATGACGATGGCGATGATCCTCTCCAAATTCCCCGTCCCGACAGGGTGCTAGAACGGAGTTTCTGGATCCGAATCTTGGTTTCTGGTGGCGGTGGCGGAGGGGAACTCTTACTGGAAAACTATCGAACCCCCCCTCTGTTTTTAGGTCAGAAGGCAACTTATAGACGTGGAGGAAGGCCGAGAAGCTTCCTGGGGTGGCCAAACCTCCCCTAGGCGTGGGGTTAGTGGGCCCGCGCCTGGGGTGGGTCTGGGCCCCCCAGGCCTCCCCTCTGTCTCCCCTTCTGGCTCCGTGGATCTTCTGGTGAAATATAATTTTTGGCATATTTTTAGGGATTTTTCCTTATGGTTCATTTTCTGCACAAAAACAAGACACCAAGGTAATTCTTCTGAAAACAACGTTAGTTCGTGTTAGTTGTATCCAAATCACACAAGTTTAGAGAAGAAACAATAGCAAAGTGTTCGAGAAAGTAGATACGTTTTGGACTTATCACCGCCCCGCCGCCAACGCTCGTCGCCCACCTCACAGCGGTCCACTCGATCCCAGTGCACAAGATCCAGTACCGCTGGCTGGCGAGGCGTCCCGCCGGCTCAGCCTCGTCGTGGAGTAGGACGACACCGTGTTCGTCCTGACGATTTGCATGCTAGACACGATGGTCCTTAGCCTGGCAAAGAATATGAAGACACAAGCTAGGGGACAAGAATTCGCGGTCTCCCTCGTGTGTGTGGTATGTGTTAGGCCTGCGATGTGCGACTCGCCGGTGTACAGGGCGAGGATGTGGGCGGAATGCCCGCCGGTGCTCTCCTGGACTCACGACATGAGGATGACTGACACCGTGACTATGGATCTCGAGGCGTCGAGCTCCACTAAGCCGGGAGACGTCAAGATCGAGGACCTTATGTCTTACCTGTTGGCGCTTCCGCATTACCTGCTCGATCCTGCTATGGCAAAGGAGCTTCGTTTCTTCATTCGCGTTGACTTTTAGTGGCTATGTAACCTGTTGTTAATTGGTGTAGTTGCAGAAAGATTATTGGCATACGAGGAAGGGTGGATTTTGTAGTAGTAGTAAGCTGTATGGAGTACATAGTTAATTAGTGGTAGTACGGTAGTGGAGTAGTAGTAGCTATAGTTTGTTTGGAAGAAATCATATCCTTTCCGCGGTAGGGATGGTGGTTTTTTGCTAGTAGTAGCAGGTATGTATGTTTGTACTCGATATATATTCGGGCAATCATCAAAAGTTCATCTTGCTGTTCTACTGCTATTATTTGTTTGTATGAGTCTTCCCTCTTGTACTCCAGTTCACACTGCTACTACTCATTCAACAGTATAATAAACGGAATTACTCAAAGAAAGTCTCTGCCACGAATTAAAAGAAAATGCTACGATTCCTTGCAGTGTGGTGACGTGCTACGATGCCTAAACCTGCACTCCTAGCACTCTGCAGTGAAATTAAAAGAAATTGTTGCGATTCCTTGTATCTAAGTCTTACCTCCGCCCCTTGCATGATGTAGTACTATTTCTATACACCTATTGTAGTATATATAGTACATGCATTAACTTGTATGGAGTATCATGCAAGGATAGAGCGAAACACAAATATAGTACTTGTATGTCTCACATGGTGTACCATTCTAAATCTTATTCTTTGGTCTACTTGCGCTTGCCCTTGCCCTTCTTCTTTAGTTATTTCTTTTTGTTGAACATTTCGAGAGTTTGTTGACCCTTCTCGAAGTTCACTATCCGCCTGCATACCTCGTAGGTCGCGTAGGCGTCGAGGGTTGCATACTAGATCTGCTCTTCGGTCAGGGGCATGGTCTCCCACTGCTTGTGGTCCACATCCTTCTTATTCTCCTTCATGACATTGTAACGACTGTCTATGAGGGCCACAGTGTAGTCAGCCAAAGAATTCTTCTCATTCGTTGAGTCGGCAGGCTTCCACCTCTTCTGGATGTCCACAAAATTCGTCAATGGCACTAGATAACGCCTGAGCCTGATACTATCATTGCCAATGTTGACGCCGGCAAAGGAAATGTTAGGGTCTGCAAGGAACTCTGCTAACTTGGAGCATGGCTTATGGGCCTGGCAGTTCTGGTAGACCAGGCAATCCGTGCCCACACACACAGCTGGATGATGGCAGCCTTCTGCGACGATGTTTGCTCATTGGTGTACTCGACGTTGAGGCCAACAATATTATCGTCCGCTTCCTCCAGGAGCGGTTAGATTTTCTCGATGTAATTGTTCCTCACCGACGCTCTGTTGGTATATGCCACCTGTAGTATGGTGGTGTTGCGGGGGTACAGAAAGGAGTACAACTTGTCAAACGGCAGCACCATGGACGATGATTGGTGGCTTCTTTTGTTTTGTAGAGGTTTGGCTAGGTGAGGAAAATGATAGAAAATGAATGGGATCGAGAAGATGAAAGGAATCCCTAGGAAGATTGGGAGATGCATGCATGAGCAGTTGTGGAAACGAAGGGTATGCATTTTCTCTCCCGGCCCTGCCCACGTACTCCTGTGGAATATTTATGGATCAGTTTTAGGGACGCAGATTACTGTACATTTTTGTATGGAAGCAGTAGTACTCTTTCAGTTTACATTTAGATTGCGTTCTGCTCAGAACACATCTTATCTTACCACATAGTATGATTTTATATAAAAAATGATATTTCATACTTCTATTATCTGATTATCACACGTGTGCAAGGCATGTGCAACTTACTAGAGAGAAGCATCACATCACACTTTTTAATGCAAAATGTGTCTAGTGTACAAAATACTAGTACATACAAAATATTAGTAGTATGTAGCCGCTAACATATTCATACTCCAAGTTACCACTCTTACCAGCCTTAGAACTTTCATCACAACAATGGGAGTCTCTTAGCGCAGTATCATAGGCTAACTAAGTAATTATAGTTACCGGTGAAGATTACTACTAGTACATTAGCTAGACTAGTATTCTTGCATGCAGGTATTGTAACATCCCAGCATTTAGGACTAAACAAAGGGTAGATTTAGGATTTTGCGCATCTGCATGCATGCATCTGAAAATCCGGGTGAATTTTTCGCCAAACTAAAAGACTAGAGTGATCAGAATTCTCACTCTAATGAATTAGGTTTAGTGTCATCGAAGGGGGAGTGAGATGAATTTTTACATGACCTCTATTGTTTTCTGGAATTACGAGGGGAGCAATTTGAATTATAAATAATTATTCACAATAAGATAAATACAAGTATTATAAACAAAAGTATAAATATTATTTAAGACCAACATTACAGAATTCTTTTACAATAAAAAGAATAAAGGGAAGTTACAATGAAACAAATAAGTGAATAAATAAAATGAAAATGAATTACAACAATGAAACAAATAAAAGAACTCTTTATTAAAAGAATATATGTATATCACATTATCCCTTTTACAATAAAGGAATAATAAGATATGGATACAATTATAATTAGATAAACCAATGCATTACAATTTCCTTACATAATTTCTTGACAGAAAAGGAAATTGCAAAAATGGATAAAAAGAAAACACCTATAACTAAATTCCTATCTAGTATTGATATTCCTGTACTCCTTCTTGGTACCTGCAAAGTAAGACAAAAAGAAACAAAGAATTGGGTTTAGGGTTAGTGCTCTCAGTCTAATAGTGAGGTGCACTGTTTATTACATCATTGAGCATTTAAAAATGGGGGCAAGTTTCACCAAAATATTATCTGTTCTTATCAGTAACTTTGCCTCAGTACAACCTCATAGGCAGAGGGGCAAGTTTCACCAATTTAGTAAAAGGTAAAAAGTCAAATAGTAATACCCAGCAAAAGATCCAGTTTTCACTTGATCTTATCCACAAGAGTGAATAAGCAAGCAGGAAGCACACACACAACATGCATCTGTTGTGTTGTCGGCACCACAGCCAGCACATGAAGTATATATGAAAAGGCACCAGCCATGGCAAGGCTGTTACCCTATCCTTTCCATACACCCACCCAAGCCAAGAACACCATCAGCCTTCCATAGTTCTTCATTCATCCACACAAATCAAATCCACTGAAGTAAACTGCCAAAAGATCACAAGTGTCACATGGATACTTACATCAATATATGCAGCAAAAGCTAGTAGGAGAAGGATAAGTGGGAATCTGAAGTCAGGAGGAGAAGTTGTAAAGATCAAGATCAAGTCCATCGTTTGAAAGAGTAGGCAACAACAGATCAAGGAGGATCAGTTTAAGCACAGGAAAAAGAAGAGCCAACTGATCAGGCATAAATCTTAGGAACACCATCATCAAGTTTGCAGGGTACTTTAGAATCCCATGAATTGGATCCAAACCATGTGTTGGAATCCAAACATTTCCATTGTATCAATTTCAGTAGGAGCATTGTGTTATATTAGTTTGAGCTAAACTAACAATCATCAGAACATGGGAACATCGTCTCAATATCCTTAAAGGGGATCCAAACCAAAGTTGTAGCACATCAACTAATCATACTCAACTGCAACTGCTAGAACAATGTACTGTGTGAGAGAGATTTGAGAGAAAGGAAGAGGGGTGAGGAAGATAAGCATCTGGGCGTGTACTTGGCGCCCGAGGCATAACCACTGCTGCGTGGCGAGGCAGGGCTCGCGCGACCGCAGCAGTGCACACACGGGGAGGACCTCCCCATGCATCAACATCATCACCACGGCGTGGCGACACGAGGAGCATTGTGGTACTCAAACCGCACCGAGCCGCATCAGTGGATACCTGCGCGTAGAATAGGTGGCGCCAGCAACCAACCCATCATCAAACCACCATAACCGCACCACCACCTCGCCACCATCACCATCCAGGGGTCACCGAATCACGCCGGAGTTGAAGGCCAAAACCCTAGCAACAGGAATGCAGCGGGGACGAATGAAAGAGGATTTGAATCACATATCAAATTGGATAGGAAGGAGTAGTGAAGGGGAGAGCGTCGAGGGCGACCGATGGCGGCGACCAAGGAGACCAGAGCCGGCCATGATTGCGCGGCAACGGCGGCGACACCACGTCGCCAGAGAGAGAGAAGGAGAGGAACGAGCTAGCGTGCGAGAGGAGAAGGGGTCGAGTGGGTCGGGTTGATCGACTCGGTCGACCAGGTTCTGTGGCTTAGTCCAAATAGGTGGATTGGGCTAGGTATTGGGCTAGATGGCCCCAAGAACTAGGCCCAATATATAAAAACAAAAATGGAAATTTCAAAATACCTTAGGAATATGCAAGCTCTAAAAAATGTAGAAAAATCCTAAAAATATATTTAATACATCAAAATGTTTATTAAAATAATACCTACCTAAGAAAAATATAATACTACTTATTTGAGTGAAATAAAAATACAAATAAATATTAACACCCTTAAATATCTAAATAAAATTAAAAAAAATCTAAAAATAAATAAAAATCACTTTTATGCATAAAAATAAATATGTTCATAAAAATACTAACTTAAAAAAATGTTATAAATTAAATTTAAAACAAATATTTAAAGAAATTAAATAATTAAGAAAATTTATAAAATAAAATAAAAATAATGCCTAAAAATAAATAAAATACATTTTTAAGATTTTAAGTAAGTGCATTTACTATAAAAATACTAAGTATATTATTCTAAAAACATTTTAAAGTTCCTAGATCATGTAACTTAAATTATCTAAATTATTAAAATAAGATAGTTATTTTGTTAATTATTTAAAATTCTTTCCTAAGTAAGAAATGATCTTATTCAAAGCATAATCTTTTGACTGTAAACCTATAATTATAATTTAGGATATAATACAAGTGTAAACAGTTAACTTATAATATTCTTTTAAAATCATTAACTAATTATAAGTCAAATATTTACAAATTTATTTTTTGCAAATGATTAACTTGTATTAGAAGTAAGTGATCTCAATTCATGTATAATCATATTTATCAAACTTGGTATTCACTAAATAAATTATAAAACAAATTCACCTATTTTTCTTTATATAGAAAAATCTTATAGTACAATCTATAAATATTACACATGCTAGAATTAAATCTTTAAAACAAAGTTTCATAACTCTAAGATTCCATCTTTGATTATGATTATAAAAAACCTAATAGTTGATAATGCTACAAGTGTTCTATTTCAAGTCCAATTATATTTTTGTACTTTACTTTGGTATAATACACCCTAAACTAGGTATATAATGACCCAAGATCATTTGAACTTTATTACAAAACCATAGCTTTAATCCTACTAATCTTTAGAGTTGATTAACTTAACATAAATAATATTTTTTTCAAATGTTATTCTTTTTGCCACTTCAAAAGAAACACTATACCATTTCTTTTAAGCCATAACAACTTAAAACATGGACTTTATAACAACTACATAATACCATTGAACCTTAGAATTGTATTATGGTTGCACTTTACTTTTCATATTTTATGTGTTTATCTAGAGTCCAAGTGATTATACTTTTTATGAAGTAAACTTAAAATAAAGCAAATCTTAAAATAAATCATCTAAGTCCATCTCACTTGTAATTATTGGGGAATTACTTGGGACTTCACATTATGCATCTCATTACTTATGCATAACAGCACATTGCTTCTTTAAACATTGTCCTTACCGGGCAATGATGATATTTTGTAGAACCTGAGGTCCAGGGTCAAGTCGAGACATTCGACTACAATACTTCGCTATATCAAGGCAAGTTCACACTTGCTCATGTCCTTTGATTATTTTCTGTAAAGTATTTTGCAAATCCAGTGTTGTCATCACATGCATTTCAAAAAGGTCAGAAAATACTATTTTCATAATAAATTGATTATAGGTTGTTTACCATGAGGTAATAACCTAATATGAAAGTTCCGGTGGTAAAGGAACATATTATCTAGGACTTAACAACCAATGTCGCTAGTGATTCTTGCACCGTATATTATGCATTAACCATGAGATTTGGAATGGGACGGAGAAGTCAGCTGGATCGACTCCCTTTCACATGCATTGGACACTGTTCTGGGTGTTTTGTAAGTTGCAGATCGTGGGTATAGCTGTTTTATACGGGGAAAGGTCTATCGTAGATCTGGGCTTACAAAATACAGATTTCTAGTGTTAATGGTTGTTGTGTGTATCCAACTAAGGTATAGTTGTTTTATATGGGGGTCTACCTTGAGTTTGGGCATACAATAATTGTGATGTATGCGGGGTCGCGGAGAAGGACAGTGATTGGCTTGGATCATCTACTAGGCCCCACACCATAGGAAGTGTGGACGGGAAAGATTCGCCCGATTGTGCATCAAGGATTTGATATCTCATGGGTAAAGCAACGCACCTCTGCAGAGTGTAAAAACTGTAACTTGTTACTCCCTGTTCCGTAAAGGAGCTGCAGGAAATTTCTGGTAAACTTGTGAAGGCTGACGGACATAGCTTTTCAGGATAAAAGCAACCTTTGAAGAAATATTTACGAAAACTTGCATTGCCTATGACCTATGGTCTGTGGTTGTAGATATAGTGCATCGAACACTCCTTTTTAGTGAACTTGGTGAGTACGCTCATAGTCAACGTACCTTCTTAACCCTTGCTAGATTTCGAAGAAATTAAAGACCAAGAAGAGGAAATACTCTATTCAATTGAATATCAAGAAGAATCCCGCTATGAAGAACCAGAAGTATCCGGAAACGTCGAAGAGAACAATTATGAAAACTTCTATGGAATGGAGACCGGCGTATCCAAAGTGTAGATGTATCATATATAGTGATCTAGTCCAGTAGCATAGATCTCTATCCTCTATCAATATTAAATCTCGTATAAACATTAAAGTTTAGTTTGCTTATTTATCTTGTTCTCAGAGTTATTATAGTTTAGCCTTGAGTCATCGGGATACCTCTATGGACCTAGTAGGATCCCAAAGTTGTCATGTAATTTCTGGTTATAATAATGATAATGTATGTTGTGGACCCGCTTTGTTTCTATTATACCACTCTGAGGATGTAATATTTGCAAAATGGTACTCTGTGAGTGTTATGTCCACGACTATAGTATACTACAATATGCAGTGGTATGTTGGGTCACCACAGGTATAAACAAAAAACAATTTCTAGTAGCCCAATCACATGCATGTATGTAAGAGATATTAATCCATTGTTACGTGTAATGACATAGTGTTACTAGTTCATGTTAGTACTACTATCTTTATAGAGGGTAGCATGTGTGTACGTAATTAAGTCGAAGGCATATATCCTATTTGTGCAGAAATGGGTCCGAAAATACTTTGTACCTATAAAGGCTAGAACATTACAGTAAACTAGTATTTTTCTAGTCCTTGGAGTAGGTTATTATTTTTCTATATATTTTGTACTGTATAGCCAAATTCAAAATCTCAGAGCGCCAAATTCTCCCGCCACACCTCCATCGAAATATTTCGTGTGGTCACGCGCCAAGTTTTAGCCGTACGAAATTCCTTTTTCTACCCCTGTCAATGGCCTAACTACAAATGTCGGGTCGTGGATATCTTTCGTAATTTTTCTCCCCCGGTCCCCACGGCTCTAAGGCTGGCTAGTCCACCTTCCACCGACACCATTTCCCCCATTGCACACCGAAAAACCCTAACCCCTATCTCACCTCTGGCTCCTGCACCACTGCATCGGAGCATCCAGCCGCACTTCATAGGTCTACACGCCACCCAACCCCCTATCTCACCTCCAGATCTTGCACCACCGCACTGGAACATCCCTGCCCCAGTTCACCGGCCTACTCGCCACCCAACCCCCTATCTCACCTCTAGCTCCTGCACCACCGCACTGGAACATCCCCGCCGCAACTCGCCCTACACGACACCCAACCCGCTATCTCACATGCAACTCCTGAACCACCGTACCGGAACATCCCCGCCGCACTTCTCTGGTCCACACGCCACCCCCAAACCCCCTATCCCACCTCCGGCCTGCACGGCATACCTTGCGATACCACATACTCCTCACCAGTCTATCGGATTTGTTGACGTCCTCCTTACAAAACCTAGTTTGCTGACTCCCTTGTCCACAACACTTGTCCTGCTTCACCTATGCTGATGGCGATGCATTCGATCTGCTTCGCGCACTCAATAGTCCACTACACCAGATCTACTTCACCGACGCTCTTGAGTAGAGCCTCGAGTCCATAATCGGTAGTAAAAGATCTGCTCCACTGACGACGCCGTGCACTACACCGGATCTCCTCCAGTGGCAATCTTATCAAGCAAGTGAGACCCATCAACAACCTCCATAGATCTTATTCACCGACACCGCCGTGATCTATCTGCTTCAGAGCGACTCACCATAACCGGGCACACTCGGTGTCCTTGACGTGACCTGCAAAGATGCCGTGTATGCATAGACGACGCCATGACCTAGGTAAACCAGATCTGCTTGTTCGTTTCAGTATAGTAGGTATTATCCTGTGATAGTGAACTGCATTTGCATATTGGTGGTAAATTCCTACCTCAATACTGGCTTCATTAATATCCGACTCTCCCTTAATAAATCCAGTGTATTCTATGTTAAATCTAGGCGTTAAACTACTCCCTCTGTTTCAAGGAATAAGGCGTCCTTGTTTTCCGTGTTTTTTCTTTGACCAACGATTACTCTTAATATATAAACAGATTTTGCTAGTACAAAACTAGCATCATTGGACCTTATTGCTATTATGCAGTTCATGACAAATATTAATTCACTGAACATCTAAAGCTGCCTACATGTTCTACAAGTTAGCAAGTTTTGTCATCATAATGTGCATTTTGTCCATATCTACAACACTGACTGCATGTAATTTTGGAGTTCATTGGTAGTTTTAAGCCACGGAGCATGTAGGTTAACATTCCCTACTCTACAAGTTCAGAATTTATGCTATTTTAATTTTAATTTGGTTTGTACTAAGCAACCACATTAAATGTCTTCTTTTATGTAATTTGTCGCAAATTTTATGTCATTTAACTTGTTGGTTTTGCATTCCCTCTGCAAGGTATGCCATTATTATTTCTATCTCATTTCAATTAACCTCCGACAGTAGTTGCCTCATATTATATACTACATTAGTTCCATAAAAGAAGGCCTATACTTTTTAAAGTCAAACAATGATGACTTTGATCAGGCAGATATAAAATATTATTAACAGTTAATTTGTATCATTTGTGACTATAAAAATACATGTCCCGATGTATCGAATGGTATTGGTTTGGCATGGTAGATGTTCCTTGTATGTTCTACAAACTTTGTCGAGTTTTGCATCGATGGACTTGTGAAAAATTTATATTCCTTAGTTTTTGGATTATATGTAGTATTAGATGGGAAGTTTTAAGGGACTTAACATGGTTATCTGCATGCCCTGCTCTATAAATTCAAGTTTCTCAATTATAATTTCTGAAGCAGCAGTATCTACCTTCTATTATGTTGTTCATGGCATTTTAAGTCACTTCACATATGTTTGCATTCCCTGCTCTATAAGTTCACTAGGTATACCATTGTAATGTCTATCTTGTTTGTCCTAATGTTAATATAGTATCTGCCTGCTCCGTAGATCATGGCAAATTTTATGGAACTTCACATATTGTATTGCAATCCCATTTCACAAGTTAAAACCATTTTACATTGTAATTTGTCTCATGTTCGTGCTAAGGACTGATTGTATCTGCATTCTATTTTGTCATCATGGCAAACTTTATGTCATTAAAATGTTTGTTTATATTCTACCATTCCCTGCTCTATTTGTTCACAAGTGGAGTGCCTGGTAGCTGATACTCCTGTGTGGAGGCTAGCCCGCCTGGGTTCGAGTCCCAGCATGGGCAGACATTCGAGTCACCACTGAGGCATGAATAAACAAGGTGTCTCACCTAACTAACAATGTATAACCAAGGTATGGATCATTCCCCCGCTGGCAACATTTTTTACTTGTTCACAGGTGATTATACTATAATGTCTATCTAGATCTTTATAAATAACAACACCCACTATCTGATATTGTTTCATCTCATAGGGAACACGGAGAATCGTATAGTGAATCTGTAACATCCCAGCATTAGAGCTTAGAAATAAGCTGAACACAGATGTGTGCATTGCATTCATGCATAGAAAATACGAATAATTTTCAAGCTTTTAAATAAAAACTTGTCAAAGTGATTGAAGCTTCTCTTAACTTGATGGAATTGAAGTAGATCATCAAGTTGACTGCGATAAGTTTCAATGACCTTTGCTAAAACCTTATTTTGGGTAAACATGAATTGATCTAAGGGTAGATCAAATGTAGTAAAATTAAACCCTAATACATTACTTAATGATTTATATTTGATCCTTAGGTGATCATATCATAGTATTCATTATAATCACTCATGAATATCAAATTATAAATATAACATAAATAATAAGAATGTAACAACTATATCTTAATCTCATCTACTTATACCATGAGTATCATGGAAACACCTAACTTTAACTCTCTAGTGAGATTGAGTAGGAAAGAAACCAAAGTCAAGATCATTCACCATATATCTTTCTTTCCATATCAATCCTTATGGAACCCTATCTCAATAATTGCTGTTCATCAATGTTGAGTAATCAACTATTGATTCACCAATTCTTCATCTATCAATTCTAGACCTATCAACTCTTGTACTTATTATAGCATTCACTTAGGGCTTATAAAGAAAGAAGTAAGAAGAGGTAAATAGTGATGCTAGTTTAAGATGTCATCTATAGGATGGGAGTGATTGGAGGAAATCAAATCAATATGGTAACAAAGAAGATTACAAGGAGGAAGTCTAAAGATAAGTTACCAGGAGTAGTCCTATTGGATCAAGTAGGTATAGTCAATGAATTATATCTCTTAATCCAATAGAGCTAAACAGAAGATAATTATAATACAACTGTAATGTTGTATGGATGTAAGCCTTGTTTAGCCAACTGGAAACCTAAGCCATTAATGATCAAAGGATTATAATGACCATGCCTTATTCACCAATATTGAATGCTTATACCATGTATAAGTGACATTGGTGGATAAAACATGATTGAACCATAGTATAGATATATTATCCTAGATTAGTCATTACATGTCACACTAATATAATGTGAAGTTGGAATATTAGATACTAGAGTTAAGAAGAGACAAGATTGTATGAATAAGATGATGCTAGAGTAACATTGGATTAAAGAAGTAGTATTTTCCTCTTTGGAAATACTAAACACTTGAGGTGAAGTAGGATTTGATGAATACATCTATTGAAGTGATATTAGTGAAGGATTATTAAGGAAGAGTATGAGAAGATTATGAAAGCTTCAGTGTCAAGTCCATTGGATTTATAAATGGCTTTAGAAGCATAAAATGTGGATAAGAATATTCTTGTGAAGCAAAGCTCCTCATGTTAACACATGATGGTGGATATAGAGAAGTAATATATCTAGGAAAGGAATTCCTTAATTAGAAGTCCCGAGTTATGAAGTATGGAATATAGGAATCCTTGCTAAAACCCTAAACCCTAAATTTAAGACCAAACCTAATATCCATTTTTTTATGGTTGATCTATCATCTTGTTTCCACAATATTTTATAGGAATATTTTCCTATAACAAATCAATTAAGCACATCTTTATCATTTCTAATTATCATAACCATATATGCTTAGGAATTATCTTTATCAAATACTTTTCATGAAACATTTTAGGTAACATCATTCTGACCACAAATATAAAGACAAAATGATTAACCATTAATCTTTATTCATATCAATAAAAGAATACAAATGTATCAAGAACCCTTAAACCCTAGCGTGAGTTACAATTTAGAACTCTAAACTTATCAATAAGTTTTCTCATCAACATTTCATAAATATTCTATCTATAATCATTAGACAAAGCCTTTAATTCATTTCTCTAACCACTCATCCCATATGAGCATGAAATAAGTGGGGATCCAATATTATAAACCATTATATCCTATACTATGTGAATAAATACATATAAATAAACCCTATGAATATTATTAAACATTTTAAAACTTAATTACTCCTAATAAAAGTGAAAACAATGTTATAGAAAAGAATATATATAGGAAATAAAGAAAATATCACAATACATAATAAAAGTTCACAAATTGATTCTTAATAACTTTATTGTGTTACAAGTATTCAGCAAATAAAATTCCAAAAAGGAAAGTTCAAACCAAATATAAAAATACAAACCTGAAAACAAAACAGAAAATAAAAAAGGAATAAAACCAGGAAAAACAGAGGAAACACCAAATCTGGCCCACGGCCCATTTCCTCTTCTCTCTATTCGTCGCCCGCAGGTCACAGCCAAACCCCTCCGCTCGCTCCACTGTAGCCCACTCCGGCCCAACAGTAGCCCGCGTACCCCTTCAACCTTTTTTCGTTCTTCCTCCTTGCGACAGAAGGACGCCGCCGAGAAGCAGCTGCGTGTCGACGCCGACGCTGTTCTCGTCTCGCTGTGATGCCCGCTGCGAGGAGATATGCACTACCGTCCTAGACGTCGTCTACAATTAGCCCTGGACGCCGTCGGAGAACCCTAATCCTCTTCTCCCTCTCAAAATTCCTCTCTGCTCGAAACCCTAGCTTCGAACCCCCACCGTCCTACGCTCCACCGTGCTCCGTTGATCAAGCACATAGCTTCGCCGTGCTCCCTTGAGCCTCCTTGCTGAAGTAATTGAAGTAGGACGCCTCGAGTTGACACGACGACCTCGTCATCCCGAAGTCCGGCCACTGCTTCCTCCTTTGAATCCGGCATCTCCCGTGCTCACCTCGCGTCGGCACCACCACCGTCATGCTCCTGGTAAGCCACCGGTGCTCAAGGACCTTTCTGTTTTCTTTCTCTCCTTCTGAATCTTCCTCCCCACGAGAGCCCGACGCCGCCGCCGCTCATGGTCGTTGCACCGCCGTCACCAATGACCATTTCAAGGTGGCGCCGCCACTATAATGCACCCCGCGACGCCCTCTTTCCGTTAAACCCAAGCACAGCCCCGCGCGTGCAGCCGATTCACGAATCCAAGCATGATCTGAGGATGATCCAGGATTGATGTCAGCGTGACATCACACTGATGTCATATTCCTATTTTTTCTTTTATTATTTTAGAAATTGTGATGAGATTTCTATAATAAATAAAAACCAATAGAAATGACATGGCTAAGGTCCCACCAGTCAGTGACTGGGGGTAGGATAGGCTTTGGTGAGAAAACCCCTTCATTTCATGTTGACATCAGCATTACCTAATAAACATATTTAGTTATTTAATTAAAAAAATTCATAAAATGATTCAATCTTATTAAATCAATAACTCTTGTTTTATAAATCAGAAAAATACATATAATATATGAAAATGTTGAGAAAAATAAAATCTACAACTTAAAACTATTATCAAATATTATTATGGTGATATTTAAATAAATATTATTTAATAAAAGTTTTATAAGTAATAGAACTTCGATAATTCATATTTTAATAATTGTAAATGTTAAAAAATATAAATAAATACCAAAAATCTTGGAAAAATGAAAACAATACTTCAAAACTATAATTATACATTATTATTCCTCTTAATTAAATATTTGTTATTTATTAAGTATTTATAAAGTAATAAACCTTATTAAAATCATATCTTAATATTTATAAATCACAAAAATAAATGAAATATACCAAAATAATCACAAAAATAATACCTTCATGTTAAAAATGTGATAAATTCCACTTTTGAGTTAAGTAAAAAGTTAAACACTTTCATAACTTGAATTTAAACATATTTCTTTAGTTAATAATTCATAAAATGACAAATACAATTTGTTAATATTTCTTAAATTAACCAATTAAATGTAATAAATAGTATTAATCTTAAATACTAACATTATAAGGTCAAAATAATTTAACACCATTTAAATACAATTTTATTAAGTTATCTTTCAACCATAAGTATAAATTCTTTTATAAAAGAATCCTTATCTAATATAAAATCTCCAAGAATAATTGTAATAAGATAAAACCCATCCTTTATATTAACCACAAGTTTATAAACAAATCAAAACACTATAAGTGAGTTTATAAGTAATAAATAATATTGTTTACTTATTCACAAACATTAACCACACCCTTATAGGGAGATAAATTCCTTTATACCATTATAATGTAAAAGAAATCACTAATCCAATATAAGTAATGCCATTCTTAAGTAACTCTAAGGAAACAATATAAAGTGAACAAGATACAAGTATCATAAGTAATACACCCTAAGTCTATCTACATTCTTAAAGTTATTTATAATTATAGAGCTTTAAGTATAATGCTAAAAACTTTATTATATACTTTATAGTTAACTTTGGTCTGTTATAATTAAATTGTAAAGCATCTCAAGTCCAAATTATTCAAGCAAGTACAATCAACATCAACCACATCTGATTAACCACAAAGATTGTTTAAACCTTAATAAAGGAATCTTTTCTTCAAAAGTTATTCTTTTTGCCACTTTAGAAAAACAGATAACAACTAATCACAATCACATTACTTTATACCTTACTTGCATAATAAGATTGTTAATACTTAAATTATTTATAAGTGACATTACTTGTAAAGTAAAACTAGAAGATAAACAATTAAGATGTATGCAACCTTCAGTAGCATTCCATACTGTGTATTTTGTTGTTGTATAAATACATGTTGTTTTCCACACACTCACAAGCCTTAATAAGAAGCACATGTATAAAACTTAATCTAAAAGGGCAACACATTCCAAGGAAACCCTTTCCAGTATCCAAACCCTAGAACAACGTTATTCTCGGGATTCACGTTTATCAACTTGCATTACATTACTTATGCATAAAAGTATCTTGCTTCTTTAAACATTGGTCCTTACCGGACCAATGATGCAGATTTCAACTATTGGATCTTATATTGTCTTGAAGACCGTGAGTGCATAATCTTGCAATCACAAAAGGCAAGTTCACACTTGCTCATGTCCTTTGATTATTTTCTGTAAAGTATTTTGCAAATCCAGTATTGTCATCACTTGCATTTGAAAAAGGTCAGAAAACACTATTTTCATAATAATGTGATTATAGGTTATCTACCATGAGGTAATAACCTACTATAAGCGTTCCGGTGGTAAAGGAACATATTATCTAGGACTTAACAACCAATGTCGCCAGTGATTCTTGCGCCGTATATCACGCGTTGACCATGAGATTTGGAATGGGACGGAGAAGTCAGCTGTATCTTTTCCCTCTCGCATGGAGCCGGATGTGCGGGTCGTGGTTGTTATCACTCGTAGCATGCATATTATATGGTAATTCGTAGAGGATATGCAGCATATGGGTGGGAGCCCTCAACGTCCCACGATAGTTCCGGCATCTGAACGTTCTGTACTGTCAATTGCCGTAATTCAATATGTGGGCTGGCGTACACCAAGGAGACATGCGGGGTCGCAGAGAAGGCAGTGATTGGCTTAGATCTTAGTCTGAGCCTCACACCAAGGAAGTGTGAACGGACCTGCAATTCGGATGTGCAACAAAGCTAAGATCTCTCATGGGTAAAGTGATGCACCTCTGCAGAGTGTGAGAACTGTAACTTGTTACTCCCTGTTCCGGGAAGGAGCTGCGAACGCGGCGGGAACGGAACTCCATGAAAGTTCTAGTAAACCCGTGAAGGCTGATGGACATAGCTTTTCAGAATAAAAGCAACCTTTGAAGAAATGTTTACGAAAACCTGCATTGCCTACGACCTACGGTCTGTGGCTGTAGATATAGTGCATCAAACACTCCTTTTCTAGTGAACTTGCTGAGTACGCTCGCACTCAACGTATCTTCTTAACCCTTGCTAGGTTCTAAAGCGAGTACATACGATGTCTACATCAAGTTATGCTCCAGGAATCATCATCAGAAGCTAAAGTCCTTCAATGAAGTCAAGAAAGTCAACATATATATCAACTCAAGTGAAGACGAAGTTACTGATTAGATAGGAATATAATCTCTATCCATAGAACCTATTTCTATAGTGTATTGCAATAGCAACAATGCCAGACCATTAGTTAAGATACTAGTCTTAATAGTATGATAGTTTTTGAGTTGTTTATTTGTGATTCTTCTTTGTAAGAAGTTTCTTTCTCTCTCCTTAACCTAGAGTGTTCTCTGGATCTTGTGTAAAGAGTTGAGTTGTAACCTATAGTCATGTCTTGGACCTGTTGTGTTTCTGTTGTACTACTCTAAGGGATGTAATGTAGGGGTTCGTAGCATGGAAAACAAAAAAATTCTACCGCATGCAAACAAACAAGCCAAGATCTATCTACTAGATTGTAGCAACGATTCGATGGAGAAACTCACCCTCGAAGATTCCAAAGTGGTTAACGAGAGCAGATTCTCGTGGATGATGTAGTCGTACTCTTGCCGATCTCAAGATCGCGTAGACGATCCTTCCGGCGCTGCGTCCGGCAGCGCTTACGCAGTCGGTCACACGTTCAGTACTCGATGAAGACCTTCCTCTCCCTTGTTCCAGCAGGCAGCGGAGGTTGTAGCACTCTCTTCACGATTCCGGCAGCACGGCGGCGTGGTGTCGGAAGTACAGAGGATATCTCGCAGGGCTTCGCCTTAAGCCTGAGCGAGTATGGTGGAGTATGAGAGAGGCCTTAGTGATATAGGGTTTAGAGGGCACCAAGGGGAGGGATTGGCCGGCGGCTAGGGTTTGGGGAAGCCCCAAGTCCCCGAGTTGGAGGGGAAACCCTAGGCGGCGGCTGCACTTGGAGGTGGAGGCGCGCAGGAGCTAGGGTTTGAGGTGTGAGGGTAGGGGCAGCCCTACCCCTCCTTATATAGGTGGAGGACGTCCGGTTGGGAGGAGGGAGTCCTCCTCCAACTCCTCCTCCTTGGCCGGCGGGTGGAGGGAGGGGACTTCCTCCCCAAGTAGGTTTCCTACTCTCCCTCCACCAAGCAAACTTGAGATTTGACTTTTTCAAATTGCGTTTGACTTTCAAACTTCGATTTGATTTCTCTCTTTATTTTGCCCAGCCAAGTGACCTAGTACATGATGCAACCATTCCACATTGTCATGACACATTCATGTACCCTTCCCCTCCGGAGTGCCGGACCTTCCGGACCCTTCTAGAACATTCCTGGTGAAAACACCGGAATCATTTCCGAACTCCGAAACAGGACTTTCCTTATATGAATCTTATTCTCCGGACCATTCCGGATCTCCTCGTGATATCCCGGATCCCATCCGATACTCCGAACAACATTCGGTCTCTTACTCATCATTCCATAGCTACACAATAACATCGAATCCTTAAGTGTGTCTCCCTACAGTTCGTGAATTATGCGGACATGACCGAGACACTTCTACGATCAATACCAATAGAGGAATCTGGAAATTCATATGGCTCCCAGATATTTCTACGATTACTTTGCGATTGAATGAACCACTTACATACGATACCAATTTCCCTTTGTCTCACGATAGTTTACTTATCCGAGGTTTTGATCGTCGGTATCTCTGCATACCTAGTTCAACCTCGTTACCGATAAGTATTGTTTTCTCGTTCCCGTGGTATGTGATTTCTTGTGAGACAGTCACATGCTTGCAAGATAATTGGATGACATTCCACCGAGAGGGCCTAGAGTATATCTATCCGTCATTCGAATGGACAAATCCCACTCTTGATCCATGTGCCTCAACCCATACTTTCCAAACACTCAATGCCACCTTTATAGCCACCCAGTTACGGTGTGGTGTTTGATGTCATCAAAGCATCCTTCCGGTGATGGTGATTAGCATGATCTCATGGTCGAAGGAATTAGTTTACTATGTATCAAAAAGCTTATAGCAATTGAACTATTAAAATGACTTGATCTTTATGCTACGCTTATCTATAGGAGTATGTCCATCATACCATTCTTCCAATGATATGATCTTGTTGTTAACAACATCTCAATGTTCATGATCGGGAAACCACGATCCTATATTAACCAACAATCTAGTATTATGAAGATTTACTAGGGACTCTATTTTAGTTTACAAATCACACAAGTATTAATGTTTCTGGTTAATACTATTATAGCATGAATGTAAACATTTATCATAAACACAAAGATATAATAATAACTACATTTATCATTGCCTCTAGGGCATATCTCCAATAGTCTCCCACTTGCACTAGAGTCAACTAATCTAGATTACATGGTAATATACCGAACACCCATGGCGGTTTGGTGCTGGTCATGTTTTGCCCTCGGGAGAGGTTTAGTCAACGGATCCGCCACATTCAGATCTGTGTGTAATTTGCAAATCTTTATGTCACCATCTTGGACATGTTCTCGAATAGCGTGAAAACGTAGCTTGATGTGCTTCAGCTTCTTGTGTGACCTTGGTTGTTGTGCATTGGCTATGGCGCCCATGTTATCACAGTAGATAGACATTGGGTCCAGCGCACTTGGAACCACACCAAGCTCTGTAATGAACTCCTTCATCCATATTGCCTCTTGTGAAGCCTCCGAAGCAGCTATGTATTCAGATTCAGTTGAAGATATCGCCACAACGCTTTGCTTTGCACTCCTCCAGCTAACTGCTGCACCATTCAAAGTAAATACGTATCCAGATTGAGATTTAGAATCATCCGGATCGGTGTTCCAACTAGCATCGGTGTAACCATTAACAATGAGATGTTCATCACCTCCATAAGAAAGAACCATATCCTTAGTTCTTCTCAAGTACTTAAGGATGTTTTTGACCGCTGTCCAATGATCCACTCCTGGATCACTTTGATATCTGCTAGTCAAACTAACAGCATATGCAATGTCGGGTCTAGTACATAGCATGGCATACATAAGAGATCCTATGGCTGAAGCATAGGGAGTCTTACTCATCCTTTCTCTATCTTCTGCCGTTGCAGGACTTTGAGTTTTACTCAAGGTCGTATTGGGCAACATGGGCAAGAACCCTTTCTTGCTATCTTCCATTCCAAACCTCTTTAGAACTTGGTCCAAATATGTACTTTGTGACAATGATATTAGGCGACTCGATCTATCTATATAAATCTTTATGCCTAATATGTAAGCTGCTTCGCCAAGATCTTTCATTGAAAAACTATTATTCAAATAATCCTTGACACTATTAAGAAGGTCTACATCATTCCCAATCAACAATATGTCATCTACATATAGTATTAAGAATGCTACAGAACTCCCACTCACTTTCTTGTAAATACAAGCTTCTCCATAAGTTTGTATAAAACCAAAACTTTTGATTACCTTATCAAAACGTTGATTCCAACTTCGAGATGCTTGCTTCAATCCATATATGGACCGTTGAAGTTTGCATACCTTGTTAGCATCCTTAGGATCGACAAAACCTTTGGGTTGCATCATATACAACTCTTCATCAATGTCTCCATTGAGGAACGCCGTTTTGACATCCATCTGCCATATCTCATAATCATAATATGCACCGATTGCTAACATAATCCTCACAGACTTTAGCTTCGCTACCAGTGAGAAAGTCCCATCGTAGTCAACTCCTTGAATTTGTCGAAACCCTTTTGCGACAAGTCAAGCTTTATAGATAGTAACATTACCATCAGCATCTGTTTTCTTCTTGAAAATCCATTTGTTCTCGACAGCCTTCCGGCCATCCGGTAAGTCCACCAAAGTCCATACTTGGTTTTCGTACATGGATCCAATCTCGGATTTGATGGCTTCTTGCCATTTATTGGAATCTGGGCTCATCATCGCTTCCTCATATGTCGCAAGGTCATCGGTGTTATCCACCAACATGACACTCATAACGGGATCATACCAATCAGGAGTGGTACGATTTCTCGTTGACCTGCGAGGTTCCGTAGTAACTTCAACCGAAGTTTCATGATCAACATCATTAGATTCCTCTCTTATTGGTGTAGGCGCCACAGGATCTACTTCCGGTGCTGCGCTACTCGCAAGTTCGAGAGAAGGTTCAACAACCTCGTCGAGTTCTACTTTCCTTCCAGTCACTTCTTTCGAGAGAAATTCCTTCTCTAGAAAGGATCCATTCTTGGCAACAAAGATTTTGCCCTCGGATCTATGATAGAAGGTATACCCAATAGTTTCCTTTGGGTATCCTATGAAGACGCATTTTTCCGCTTTGGGTTCAAGCTTGTCCGGCTGTAACTTCTTTACATAGGCTTTGCAACCCCAAACTTTAAGGAACGACAATTTAGGTTTCTTCCCAAACCATAATTCATACGGTGTTGTTTCAACGGATTTAGATGGTGCCCTATTTAAAGTGAATGCGGCTGTTTCTAATGCATAACCCCAAAACGATAGCGGTAAATCTGTAAGTGACATCATAGAATGAACCATATCTAAGAGAGTCCGATTACGACGTTCAGACACACCATTACGCTGTGGTGTTCCCGGCGGTGTCAATTGTGAAAGTATTCCGCATTTCTTCAAATGCTCGCCAAACTCGTAACTCAGATATTCACCTCCATGATCAGATCGTAGAAATTTAATCTTCTTGTTACGTTGATTCTCTACCTCACTTTGAAATTCCTTAAACTTCTCGAAAGTTTCGGACTTATGTTTCATGAAATAGATATACCCATATCTACTCAAGTCATCCGTGAAGGTAAGAACATAACGATAACCACCGCGTGATGCTACACTCATTGGACCACACACATCGGTATTTATGATTTCCAATAAGTCCATAGCTCACTCCATCATCCCAGAAAATGGAGTCTTAGTCATTTTACCCATCAGACATGCTTCGCATCTTTCAAGTGATTCGAAATCAAGTGATTCAAGAAGTCCATCGGAATGGAGTTTCTTCATACGCTTCACTCCGATATGACCAAGACGACAGTGCCACATATAGGTCGAGTTATCGCTCAATTTCAAACGTTTGGCTTCAATGTTATTAATATGTGTATTTCCACTATCGGGATTCAATAAAAATAGACCATCTATCAAAGGTGCATGTGCATAACACATATTACTCATATAAATCGAACAACCATTATTCTCGGACTTAAACAAGTAACCGTCTCGCAATAATAATGATCCAGATATAATGTTCATGCTCAACGCAGGCACCAAATAACAATTATTTAAATATAAAACTAATCCCGATGGTAGATGAAGAGGTAGCGTGACGACCGCGATCACATCAACCTTTGATCCATTTCCAACGTGCATCGTCACCTTGTTCTTCACTAGCTTCCGTTTATTCTGCAGCACCTGTTTCGAGTTACAAAATGAGCAACCGAACCAGTATCAAATACCCAGGCACTACTACGAGTACTACTGAGATACACATCAATAACATGTATATCGGATATACCTTTCTTCTTGATGTTGCCGTTCTTCAAATCCGCCAAGTACTTTGGGCAATTCCGTTTCCAGTGGCCTTCTCCCTTGCAGTAAAAGCACTCAATATCAGGCTTAGGTCCAGCCTTGGTCTTCTTCGTCGGCGCGACAACTTTCTTACCGCCCTTCTTGAAGTTTCCCTTTTGCTTGGACTTGCCTTGTTTCTTGAATTTGGTGGTCTTATTGACCAACAACACTTGGTGCTCTTTCTTGATCTCCACTTCTGCAGATTTCAACATGAAGAAGAGTTCTGGCAACGTCTTGTCCATGTTTTGCATATTGTAGTTCATCACAAAGTTCTTGTAACTTGGTGGCAGTGATTGGAGGACACAGTGAATCCCCAAAGAATTAGGAATCACTATACCCAAACTTTGGAGTTTGTTTGCGTGCCCAGACATCTTAAGCACGTGCTGACTGACGGAGTTGCCCTCTTCCATCTTGCAGTTAAAGAACTTTTCAGAAGCCTCATAACTGTCAACTGCCGCGTGAGCCTCAAATATCATTTTGAGTTCACGGACAATATCATGTGGGTCATGGTTCTCAAACCTTTTCTGAAGCTCTGATTCCAATCCATACAAGATAGCACACTTAACTGTGGAGTACTGATTCTTTCGAGTGAGGTAAACATTCTTTACTTCATCGGCAGCAGTAGCTGCAGGCGGGTCACCCAGCGGTGCATCCATCACATAGGTCAAATTACCAGCATTGTGGATAATCCTCAAATTGCAGAACCAATCCGTGAAGTTGCTTCCATTGTTTTTCAACTTTTCTTTCTCTAGGAACGCATTAAAATTGATGGTAGGGGCCGCCATTGATCTACAACATATTTGCAATAGTTTAGACTAAGTTTATGACAAATTGAGTTCTAATTAATAGTTAAATTAATCTAGGTGAACTCCCACTCAAAACAATATCCCTCACATTGTTTTAGTGATCACACGAACCAAATCCACCACATCAAAACCGATCATCACGAGAGTTGATGTAACTTCAATGGCGAATAATCAACATGTTCATCATATCTACTATATGACTCATGCTTTACCTTTCGGTGATCCGTGTTCCGAGACCATGTCTGTACATGCTAGGCTCGTCAAGATTAAACCTTAGCTTCCGCATGAGCAAATGTGGCTTGCTCACGTTGTATACACTCACAGAATCTAGCACACCCGATCATCACGTGGTGCTTCGAAACAACGAGCTTTAGCAACGGTGCTTACTAAGGATGAACACTTTAAATCTTGAAATTGTGTGCATGAGGGATCATCTTATAATGCTACCGTCGTGAACTAAGCAATACAAGATGCATAAAAGGATTAACATCACATGCAATTCATAATATGTGATATGTGTTGGAGATATGCCCTAGAGGCAATAATAAATGTAGTTATTATTATATCTTTGTGTTTATGCTAAATGTTTACATTCATTCTATAACAATATTAACCAGAAACATTAATACTTGTGTGATTTGTAAACTAAATTAGAGTCCCTAGTAAAGCCTCTTTAATAATACTAGCTTGTTGGTTAATAGATGATCGTGGTTTCTTGATCATGAACATTGAGATGTTATTAACAACGTTATCATATAATTAGGAGAATGGTATGATGGACATACTCCTATAGATAAGGTAGCATAAATATCAAGTCATTTTAATAGTTCAATTGCTATAAGCTTTCTAATACATAGTAACCTAATTCCTTCGACCATGAGATCATGCTAATCACCATCACAGGAAGGATGCTTTGATGACATCAAACACCACACCGTAACTGGGTGGCTATAAAGGTGGCATTGAGTGTTCGGAAAGTATGGGTTGAGGCACATGGATCAAGAGTGGGATTTGTCCATCCATATGACAGATAGATATACTCTGGGCCCTCTCGGTGGAATGTCATCCAATTAGCTTGCAAGCATGTGACTGGCTCACAAGGGATCACATATCACAAGAACGAGAAAAGAGTACTTATCCGTAACGAGGTTGAACTAGGTATGCAGAGATACCGACGATCAAAACCTCGAATAAGTAAACTATCGTGAGACAAAGGGAAATTGGTATCGTATGTAAGTGGTTCATTCGATCACAAAGTAATTGTAGAAATATGTGGGAGCCATATGAATTTCCAGATTCCTCTATTGGTTATTGATCGGAGAAGTGTCTCGATCATGTCCGCATAATTCACGAACCGTAGGGAGACACACTTAAGGATTCGATGTTGTTGTGTAGTTATGGAATGAATGAGTAAGAGACCAAATGTTGTTCAGAGACTCGGATGGGATCCGGGATATCACGAGGAGATCCGGAATGGTCTGGAGAATAAGATTCATATAAGGAAAGTCCTTTTTCGGAGTTCGGGAATGATTCCGGTGTTTTCACCAGGAATGTTCTAGAAGGGTCTGGAAGGTCCGACACTCCGGAGGGGGAGGGTACATGGATGTGTCATGACAATGTGGAATGGTTGCATCATGTACTAGGTCACTTGGATGAGCAATATGGAGAGAGAAATCAAATCCAAGTTTGAAAGTCAAACGCCAATTTGAAAAAGTCAAATCTGAAGTTTGCTTGGTGGAGGGAGAGTAGGAAACCTACTTGGGGAGGAAGTCCCCTCCCTCCACCCGCCGGACAAGGAGGAGGAGTTGGAGGAGGTCTCCCTCCTCCCAACCGCCCCCCTCCCACCTATATAAGGAGGGGTAGGGCTGCCCCCTACCCTGACACACCAAAACCCTAGCTCCTGGCGCCTCCACCACAAGTGCAGCCGCCGCCTAGGGATCTCCCAACTCACAGAGTTAGGGTTTCCCCAAACCCTAGCCATCGACCATACCCTCCCCTTGGTGCCCTCTAAACCCTAGATCACCAAGGCCTCTCTCATACTCCACCATACTCGCTCCGGCTTAAGGCGAAGCCCTGTGAGATCTCCCCTCTACTTCCGACACCACGCCGTCGTGCTGCCGGAATCGCGAGGAGAGTGCTACAAACTCCGCTGCCTGCTGGAACAAGGGAGAGGAAGGTCTTCATCGAGTACCGAACGTGTGACCGACTACGGAAGCGCTGCCGGAACGCAGCGCCGGAAGGATCGTCTACGCAATCTTGAGATCGGCAAGAGTACGACTACATCACCCACGAGAATCTGCTCTCGTTAAGCGCTTTGGAATCTTCGAGGGTGAGTTCCTCTATCGACTCGTTGCTACAATCTAGTAGATAGATCTTGGCTAGTTTGTGTGCATGCGGTAGAATTTTTTTGTTTTCCATGCTACAAACCCCTACAATATGATATGGCCTTTCTTCTTGTGCTTCCGATCTCCATCTTCAAGCACAAACATGATCTCCATCATCAACGGTATGGTGTCAAGATCAATGGCGCCGTTTCATGGTTGTCGTCCACCAGCTTCAACTATTACAACTATTTTGAATAGACACGCAGGTCTTAAAGGAATTTAAAGACAACCATATGGCTCCTGCCGGTTGCTAACTTACAATAAGGAACATTGCATACATCAAATATAATCACAATCATGGCCATATCACATCATGGCACACCCCTGCAAAACAAAGTTAGATGCCTCTAATTTTCTTTGCATATTTTACGTGGTTTGGGGCTTTCAATAAGTGTCATTCTAACTTACAAACAAGAACCATAACGTTGATGTTTTAACTATCAAGTGCCCGTTGTAAATTGAATCTATACTATGATGGGAGAGACAGACACCCGCAAATCCACTTATGCAATACAAGTTGCATGTTGAGCGTGGAGCAAGTATCATGAACGATGTCATGTAAGGTTAGCCCGGGCCGCTTCATCCCATCATACTACAAGATGCAAAGTACACAAAAAGCAATTAATAATAAAAGCACCACCGCCCACAATGACCATTGTGTTCTACTCGTGCAACAGATCTACATATAGACACGGCTCTGATACCAGTGTAGGGGTTCGTAGCATGGAAAACAAAAAAATTCTACCGCATGCAAACAAACAAGCCAAGATCTATCTACTAGATTGTAGCAACGAGTCGATGGAGGAACTCACCCTCGAAGATTCCAAAGAGGTTAACGAGAGCAGATTCTCGTGGATGATGTAGTCGTACTCTTGCCGATCTCAAGATCGCGTAGACGATCCTTCCGACGCTGCATTCCGGCAGCGCTTCCGCAGTCGGTCACACGTTCGGTACTCGATGAAGACCTTCCTCTCCCTTGTTCCAGCAGGCAGCGGAGGTTGTAGCACTCTGTTCACGATTCCGGCAGCACGACGGCATGGTGTCGGAAGTAGAGGGGAGATCTCGCAGGGCTTCGCCTTAAGCCGGAGCGAGTATGGTGGAGTATGAGAGAGGCCTTGGTGATCTAGGGTTTAGAGGGCACCAAGGGGAGGGCTTGGCCGGTGGCTAGGGTTTGGGGAAGCCCCAAGTCGCCGAGTTGGAGGGGAAACCCTAGGCGGCGGCTGCACTTGGAGGTGGAGGCACGCATGAGCTAGGGTTTGAGGTGTGAGGGTAGGGGCAGCCCTACCCCTCCTTATATAGGTGGAGGGTGGCCAGTTGGGAGGAAGGAGTCCTCCTCCAACTCCTCCTCCTTGGCCAGCGGGTGGAGGGAGGGGACTTCCTCCCCAAGTAGGTTTCCTACTCTCCCTCCACCAAGCAAACTTGAGATTTGACTTTTTCAAATTTTCAAACTTCGATTTGATTTCTGTAACATCCCTAAAATCATGTTTTAAAACTCATGCATATCATCCATGCATCCATGATAATATAGAGTTTCATTTTCTAAACCATTCCAAAAACAGGAGCAAATGTGCTCATTATTTTATGTGAGTATACCCTAGCCATAGTGCTACTTTCTAATGAGAAGGGCACTTATTCTATTCAGTAATGTTTTGTATTCAAACTTAAATTCTTCCAAAAGCTTGAGCAAAGTTTCAAAACAAAGTATAAATTTAAAACCAAATCTATGCCTATTTTATATCTCATAAAAGGCTTGGTTTTATTTTATTCTTCAAAGGATCAAGAGTGTTTGAGTAAACAGAAGGTTTGACACTTATTTGAATACAAAATTCACTGTACAAAAGACCAGAGAAAGTTTGAAATCAAACTGATTTGAAATGAGGTTTGAAAATCATTTTAGAAAATCAAACAGAAAAAGAAAAGGAATAAAGAGAAAAAAAAGCTAACAGCCTAATCTGGCCCAACCCAGCCCAACTTGACCCAGCCAGCCCAGCAAACCCTCCCGCGAACCGTTTTTCTGTACTCGCAATCAAACCCACGGAGTGACAGACCGCCTGACCCCACCTCCCCTCTGTTTCTCTCGCTGACAACGCGGCCCACGCAACGGTCTTCTTCTCCACCCGGCGACGAGTTCCTCCCCCAAATCACTCGGCCATTTCTGGATTGATTTGCAGCTTCAATTCACGATCAATGCTTGAGGGAATCACGCTCGCGACCTTGCTACTTAAACCCCTCTGCCCCCTCTCAATTTTCCCCCAGACCCCAAGCACAGAGCGCCCCCAGGCTGCCAGTATTCGCCCTTACACCGCCGCAGACAGAACCCACTCTGGCGACCAATCCCGGTGAGCTCCGTGCACGCCTTCCTCTCTGAATCACGCGAACTGCTTAGCAACCTCCTTGCGCTCCTTCTGACATCTTTGGTTCGTCCTGTACTGCCCCAGGTCGTCGACTCCATCGAACACCGCAAGTTCCCGACGCCTTCTCCAACTCTGGCGACTAAATTCGGTGAGCCTCGTGTCCCCCTCCATTTCTGAATCACACGGACGTGTTCGCCTGCATCTAGCGCACCTGCTAACGCCTTTTGTTTGGATCCTCGTTCCCCAGAACGTCGTCTTCGACTCCATCAGTGAGCATCCGACGCCGTGCACGACTCCGACGAGCTCTAGCGACCACCTCTGCGCGCCCCTTCGCCAACGAAGCCCACTTTGAGCATCAGTAGCACACGGCGAGCTTAGTAAGCCCCTTCTTCGACTCCCGCGCGACCTAGAATGCCGGTAGCATCTCTGACAGAGACGCCGCCGCCAGTCGCCGCCGCTAGCGCCGCCCGTCTGTGGTCAATTAGATTAGGGCCGTAGGATTTAGATCTGACGAGTAAGATTAGATCTGTGTCGAAGAGGTACGCGTTAGATCTGGCTGTGCATTTTCATTTAGATCGTGTGGCTCTCGTTGATCGATCCGCCCGAACCGATACCAACCAATAGGAACACGCCGCGTGGCCAGGGTTTAGATTTAAAATCAGAATTTGAATCTATTAGATGTTTAAACTTGTTTTAATCATAACTTTTGATTCCCACGTCCAAATTTGACAAATTTTATATCAATGGAATCAAGAGAGAAAGCCCTTTCTATATATGCAATGTGTTTAATGTTTTGTTTCTGTTAAAATGGTTATTTTTACAGAAACATGTGTAGGCCTATTTTGTGTGTAGTAATTATTTGAGAAATGGTTTAATGTTCAAATAAAGTTTGTTTGGCAAGTTTAGAACTTGTTTATGAACCAGTAATGTGCACTTGTCTTGTTGAGTATAGAAAATCATTTCATATCATGTTGCATGCATCCATATATTTTTGCTTGTATTTATTTTGTATGTGATTTGGTGCTATGATTTTATGTGTAGATTTTGGTGCAAATAGTGATTGTGATTGTGAGGATTGTAGCTACTCTCCAAAATACCAAGGAAAGTGGTGCTTCATGATTTTATCCCTATGTTTTTCAACTATGCATTATAAATATTTTGCTAGTCTTGCATGATTATATTTTGCTTATATGCTATGCTTGGGAAATCCTAGTAGTTGTAGAATTGCTAGATATTTCTAAGTTAAGATGCTTATCTATGCCATGCTTAGCCTAGCTAGTAGCAACCAAGGGTGGCTATATGTTCATGCTATGAATAAATATTTCTAAGTCTTTGGACTATGTTTTTACTTAATAAAACAACTAAGTGAATGAATCACCTGGGTGGAATGGTTGTGAATGGGTTATGTTGAGTGGTTACACAAGGCGCATTTCTATGGTTTACCTTGTGTATCTCACTTGTGGAAAGCCACCCAGGAACAAAGGGATTTGAGAGGCCAAATGTTAAGAAGCTTCTAGTGCAGCCACTTGGCAATATGGGCTCTGCCTGGATCACATAGGTTGCAATAACTTAGCCATTTGGACAGTTGGTGGTAGTGGGATGATAGGTTGGAACGTGTCCATTTGGTCTAAGGGAAGGATTCTGAAAGGTCCTGTCTTGGTGAAAATCAAGTCTTGTGGGGAAAGTGCACAACCTCTGCAGATGGAAGAATCTAAGTACTTAGCCATGTCCCTGGTATTGGAAAATTTGAGCATCAAGACATGGAAGCTATCAAGAATCTCCTCATCCCAATTTCTAAGTAAAACTTGTGGTTGAACAAGGGTGAAGGACCCCAATGTCTATTGGTGGTTCCTTGGGAAAAGTTTTAACAAAGAAAAACTTAGTGTTTTCAACTGATAGGCAAAACCTATTTTGAGCAAAGAAAGCCTAAGCTACACTTAGCCAAAATGCATATAGAATATAGTCCACCAATATACTACTAAGGTATCACTTGCCAATACTATTCCAATGTATTGAGCCACTGTGGCTGTAACTTGTGATGTTGCAGGTTATTCTGATGATGATTAGGAGTCATGAGTCTACACTCAACATGCTTGCCTGTGGCACATGAAGATGAAGACTTATTTATCTATTTACTCATTTAAACTCTCGTACTAGGCCTGTGGCCATGGAGTTGTAAAAGACTATGTTTGTCTCTGGAATGACTGTAATAATGACCTTTGTTTTTGTGTACTTCATCTTAAACTGTGGATGCTAGCATTGATCTAGGGACTAGCATTACAATCATAGGGATCCTTTTCCTTTATAAAGGAGGGATCTTATAGATGGTATCAGAGCACTGTGTTGACTGTAGGATTATGACCCTAGGATTGGAAACCACTAAGGAAAAATTTTCAACAACTTCCACACTTGTCTTTTCTTCTCGTAAACTTTTCTAATCTTATTTCTCATCTATATTTGTAGATGAACTCCATCAACGAAGCCGTGAAGAAGGGACCACTCATGACTATGACTTTGGAATGTGAGACAGAGTTCCCAAAGGCTCTCAAGGACCTCATGGTTGCCATGGGAATACATGGTGCAGCTGTGTACAAAGGTTTTCCTGTGATGGATGAAGGAGTTGAGTACTGGTGGGTGCAACTTCACTTGTATAAAAACAAGGAAGACAACCACAAGGACTCAGGATTCTGCATGGTCACCAACACAATGATGCACACCACATTCTTTGATTCGGCAAGGGATGCAGCTTGGAGGGCCATCAAAGAACTTGGTGATAGAATCAAGTGCAGAATGCTTAACACTCAGAATGATCTTAAGGAAGAGAAGAAACATGCCCAAGAGTTAGAGGCTACCAACCAAAGCCTAAGGAAGGACATCATAGACTTAGCAATGGAGTCTTGTGATCTAGACAAACAGATTGCCTCTAGGGATGCCCTGTTAGCCAACTTGGCAAGTGAGATGGGATTGTAATGTACCACATTAGTTGGACCACCACACTTATCATTTTATTTTCCAAAATGTTGTCTAAATAAGTTGAACCTTGGATGCTTGTAATGGATTTTATGTATGCTATGACTTGTGTGTTTGCCAATGTTATGCTTGTGATGCTTTGTCTTGAAATTTATTTATTGTGTTGATTCTAACTTTTTCTATCTTATTAAATAGATGCCTAATGTTACCATTAGCACTGTTGAAGAGTTCCAAGGAACTCGTTTTGGCCCTCGTATTATTGAGCTCACTAGTTTGCTCAATCTCCCTATTCCTACCATCATGGTGCTTCCCCTCACCAAGTTTGAGAGGAAAGACCTTTGGGGCTTCAAGGTCAATCAGCCCGGATGCCAGACTGAGCCTACCACGGAGGCTATCATCTTCAAGCTCATGCATGATGACAAGGAGAGAGGCCTAGAGGTAGTCATGCAGGACTTGATTGGACGTCTGTTAGGGAGACACTCTCGACAGGTTAGAGTTACTCACTTCCACACCTTCGGTAGACGTGATGAGGATGGTGAGGCCATTGACTTCGAGGACACTTCAAGGGAGACAGCAGAGCCGATTCGTCTATAACTCCAGGACTTAGAGGTTCTTCTTAGGCACGTGGACACTGATAGGACCAACGTCATGCTTAGCAATGACGAACTCCAGGTGCAGCTTCGTGAGAAGGACAAGCTCTTCGCGGATCAAGATGAGATAGTCAAGGAGATGGAGGCCAAGTTCGAGAGCCAGAACGGAAAGTTCAAGAGTCAAGAGAAGCGAGTCCAAGATAGGAACAAGAGGATTCGAGACATGACTGCAGAACTGGAGGCCAAGGACTTCGAGCTCGAGCATCAGCAGACTGTGATTGAGAGGTTTCGTTCTCAGAAGAGGGCTCTCAAAGCCAAAGTAGAGACCTTGACCACCAATGTCGAGGAATACAAGACCGCTATGGAGAATGCAGGTCTTACATTTGTTGAGGAGGAGGTTGATGCCGAGGAGTAGTGATGACTACTCATTTATCATTTATTTATCATGCTTTTTATTGAGTCGCAATGACCATCCAACATGTGGATGGCTTGCTATTGGTGTGTTTACTCTGCAAACTTGTTGTCTTTGTTGTTGAACTTTTACTATTGTGATGCATGTTTGGTGAATGTTTATGTGATGTATTGTGCATGATAGCATCTATGGGTATCTCATTCTTATCTCTATTGACCAAACCACAGATGCCTCCCCGACGTGCCAATCCCAACCCCAACAACAACAACATCACCCCTGAGATGCAGCAAATGATGACAGCTCAGACTCAGCTGATGCAGATGATGACTACGTTCATCCAGAACCAGAACAACAACAACAACAACAACAACAATAACAACAACAACAATCAGAACAACCCACCGGGTTTTGACATGCTTACCAGGTTCTTGAGACTAAGGCCAGCAAAGTTCTCAGGAACTACTAATCCCATGGTGGCCAATGATTTGCTATGCTCTGTGAACAAGGACTTGGTAACAGTTGGCTGTACTGATGAAGAGAAAGTCAGATTTGCAGCTCACTTGTTGGAAGGACCAGCAGCTACTTGGTGGGATAATTTCCAAATCACCACTCCCATTGCAGATGTGACATGGGCTATCTTTGAAGATGGTTTCCGTACTGCTCACATCTCATCCGGAGTGATGAGTTTGAAGAAGAAAGAATTCCATAACCTGAAGCAGCGCCATCGCAGCGTGGCTGAATATATTGAAGAGTTCAACAATCTGGCGCGTTATGCACCGGATGAAGTTGACACAGATGCTAAGAGAAAGGAAAAGTTCCTTGAAGGGTTAAATGATGAACTAACCCTGCAGTTATCTGTGGCCTATGTTCCCACATACCAGTCTCTTTGTGACAAGGCTGCTATTTTGGAGAGCAAAATGAAACAAGTGGAAAGTAGGAAGAGAAAGCACTCTGACAAGCACAGCTCGGGATCGTCTCACAAACGTTCCCATTATGATGATAGTGGGAGCTCAGGATCCCACAAGCATGGAAAATTCAACAAGCACCACAACCACAACCGTCATCATGACAACAAGAGTCACCGTAGTCATGACAATGACAAGTACAAAAATCACAAGGGTGGATACAAGAGCCACCACAGTGGAAGTGGCAGTGGAAGCCAGCCTTTCAAGAAAGATATTAGTCAGGTTGAGTGTTTCAAGTGCAAGAAGATGGGGGCATTATGCAAATGAATGTCCAGAAAATAAAGTTGAAGGACCCAACAAGCCCAACCCTTTTCAGAAGGGACAAGCGAACCACATCAATGTGGAGGAAATTTATGAGGAGCCTGATGCTGTTGCTGGTAAGTTCAAACTCAATTCTATTCCAGCATTTGTTCTCTTTGATACTGGTGCATCTCATTCATTCATATCAAGAGCATTTGTTGAAAGAAATGAACTACCGGTAGAAACTATTGGGTGTCCTATAAAAGTAAGTTCTCCTGGCGGAGAAATGATAGTGAATTCAGGATGTCATGATCTAGTGATAGAGTTTGGGAAGTATAAGTTTCCCGTTAACTTGATAATCCTAAACTCCCAAGGATTGGATGTTATTTTGGGAATGGACTGGATGACTAAGCACAAGGGAGTGATAGATTGTGCAAACCATACTGTCTCACTCACAACTCCAGAAAACAAAATAATCAGATTCAAGACCAACTTTGAATCAAAAAGGAGTAAGCTAAATTCTCTTAAGGGGGTTAGCATGGACAGTGTACCTATTGTGTGTGAATATCCGGATGTGTTTCTAGAAGAATTGCCGGAAATGCCACCAGATAGAGATGTGGAGTTTCTTATTGATTTGCTACCAGGATCTGGACCAATAGCAAAGAGACCATACAAGATGTCAGTTGATGAACTGAAAGAACTCAAGAAGCAGCTTCGAGAACAGTTGCAGAAAGGTTTTATCCAACCAAGTTGTTCATCTTGGGGAGCACCAGTTTTGTTTGTGGAGAAGAAAGATAGAAGTCAAAGGTTATGCATAGATTACCGTTCACTCAATGAGGTGACTATCAAGAACAAATACCCTTTGCCTAGAATCAATGACTTGTTTGATCAGCTAGAAGGAGCTTGTGTGTTCTCAAAGATTGATCTCCGGTCAGGTTATTTTCAGCTGAAAATAAGGGAACAAGACATACCCAAGACAGCTTTCACCACAAGGTATGGATTGTATGAGTATACCGTGATGCCATTTGGTTTAACCAATGCACCAGCATACTTCATGAATATGATGAACAAGGTGTTCATGGAATTTATTGCAAAGTTTGTTGTCGTATTCATCGACGACATTCTAATCTACTCCAAGAGCAAAGAAGAGCATGAAGGACATCTACGTTTGATACTTGAGAAACTTAGAGAGCATAAGTTATATGCCAAATTCAGCAAGTGTGAATTTTGGTTAAATGAAGTTGGATTTCTTGGACACGTTGTGTTAGGTGATGGAGTAGCAATTGATCCCGCTAAAGTTTCAGCTGTAACTGAATGGGAATCTCCCAAGTCAGTGAAAGAAGTTCGTAGTTTCCTTAGCTTAGCAGGTTACTACAGAAGGTTCATTGAGAATTTCTCCAAGGTAGCAAAACCTATGACAGAATTGCTAAAGAAAGACAAGAAATTTGCTTGGTCTGAAGGTTGTGAACTCAGCTTTCAGGAATTGAAGAAGAGACTTGTGACAACACCAGTCTTGTGTTTACCAGATTTGGAGAAGGATTTCCAAGTGTATTGCGATGCATCTCATCATGGATTAGGTGCAGTACTTATGCAAGAAGGTAAGTTGTGGCTTATGCCTCGAGACAACTCAAAACTCATGAAGTGAAATACCCTACTCATGATTTAGAGTTAGCCTCTGTTGTCCATGCACTCAAAACATGGAGACACTATCTTTTAGGAAAGCGATGTGAAGTGTTCACAGATCACAAAAGTTTGAAGTATATCTTCACCTAGAAAGAAATTAACATGAGGCAAAGAAGATGGCTAGAACTCATCAAGGACTATGACTTAAGTTTGCAATACCACCCTGGTAAAGCAAATGTTGTAGCGGATGCTCTAAGCCGTAAGGTTTTTGTGAATGGCCTTACTAAAGGAGAATTGCCAGATGATCTGTGTGCCCAATTTAGAGATCTCAGATTGGAGATTGTGCCTGAAGGACATCTCATGTATTTGGATGTTCAACCCACTTTGTTGGACAAGATCAAAGAATCCCAAAATACTGATAAGGAAATTGAAGAGATAAAGGAAAAGATTGGCAAGGGAAAAGCCAAAGGATTCCATGAAGACGAACAAGGTACTTTATGGCATGGAAAACGTATCTGTGTTCCACAGGATCCGGAACTTCGGAAACTGATTTTACAAGAAACACACAACTCACCGTATTCCATTCATCCGGGTAACACCAAAATGTACATGGATATGAAGGAAAGATTTTGGTGGAATAATCTCAAGAAGGACATCGCCGAACATATTGCTTTGTATGATGTATGTAGCAGAGTGAAGGAGGAGCACCAGAAACAAGCAGGATTGCTTCAACCACTACCTATTCCTGATTAGAAGTGGGACAAAATTGGTCTGGATTTCATTACAGGATTGTCGAGGACCAGGTCAGGATACGATTCTATTTGGGTAGTAGTGGATCACCTAACTAAAGTGGCTCATTTCATACCCGTGAAGACAACTTATACAAGTGCTAAGTTAGCCAAGATCTATATGAGTAGAATTGTATGTCTACATGGAGTACCCAAGAGTATTGTGTCTGATAGGGGAACTCAGTTCACTTCTCATTTTTGGAGGCAATTACATGAGTCATTGGGAACGAGGTTGGAATTCAGCACTGCATTTCATCCTCAAACTGACGGACAGACAGAAAGGACTAATCAGATTCTTGAAGATATGAGGGCATGTGCCCTAGACTATGGAGCCAGTTGGGATGAAAGTCTGCCTTACGCAGAATTCTCTTATAATAACAGCTATCAAGCCAGTATTGAGATGGCACCATTTGAGTTTCTCTATGGGAGAAAGTGTACCACCCCATTGCTATGGAATGGTGTGGGAGAAAGAAGTTTGTTCGGACCAGAACTTATCAAAGAGGCTGAAGAGAAAGTCAAGCTAGTTAAGGACAGATTAAAGATAGCACAGTCCCGACAGAAAAGCTATACAGATCCTAAGCGTAGAGAAGTCACCTATGAAGTTGGTGATAGAGCCTATCTTAGAGTGTCACTACTTCGTGGAGTGAAGAGGTTTGGTGTCAAAGGTAAATTGGCCCCGAGATATGTTGGGCCATTCAAGATTCTGAGTCATAAAGGAGAAGTTGCTTATGAGATTGAATTGCCAGAGTCTTTGTCAGCTGTTCATAATGTGTTTCATGTGAGTTAGCTTAAGAAATGTCATCCAGAAATGGAAGAAACTTCTTTTAAGGATACTATACCTTTGGAAGAGGTTCAATTGGAAAGTGATCTCACTTATGAAGAGAAACCTATCAAGATTCTTGAGACTGCAGAAAGAGTTACTCGGACTAAGACTATCAAATTCTGCAAAATTCAATGGAACCATCATTCTGAAGAAGAAGCAACATGGGAAAGAGAAGATGATCTTTGGAAAGACCACCCTCACCTATTTGCTAGCCAATCCGAATCTCGAGGGCGAGATTCACCTTAAAAGGGTTAGATTTGTAACATCCCTAAAATCATGTTTTAAAACTCATGCATATCATCCATGCATCCATGATCATATAGAGTTTCATTTTCTAAACCATTCCAAAAACAGGAGCAAATGTGCTCAATATTTTATGTGAGTATACCCTAGCCATAGTGCTACTTTCTAATGATAAGGGAAGTTATTATATTCAGTAATGTTTTGTATTCAAACTTAAATGCTTCCAAAAGCTTGAGCAAAGTTTCAAAACAAAGTATAAATTTAAAACCAAATCTATGCCTATTTTATATCTCATAAAAGGCTTGGTTTTATTTTATTCTTCAAAGGATCAAGAGTGTTTGAGTAAACAGAAGGTTTGACACTTATTTGAATACAAAATTCACTGTACAAAAGACCAGAGAAAGTTTGAAATCAAACTGATTTGAAATGAGGTTTGAAAATCATTTTAGAAAATCAAACAGAAAAAGAAAAGGAATAAAGAGAAAAAAAAGCTAACAGCCTAATCTGGCCCAACCCAGCCCAACTTGACCCAGCCAGCCCAGCAACCCCTCCCGCGAACCGTTTTTCTGTACTCGCAATCAAACCCGCGGAGTGACTGACCGCCTAACCCCACCTCCCCTCTGTTTCTCTCGCTGACAACGTGGCCCACGCAACGGTCTTCTTCTCCACCCGGCGACGAGTTGCTCCCCTAAATCACTCGGTCGTTTCTGGATTGATTTGCGGCTTCAATTCACGATCAATGCTCGAGGGAATCACGCTCGCGACCTTGCTACTTAAACCCCTCTGCCCCCTCTCCATTTCCCCCAGACCCCGAGCACAGAGCGCCCCCAGGCTGCCAGTATTCGCCCTTACACCGCCGCAGACAGAACCCACTCCGGTGACCAATCCCGGTGAGCTCCGTGCGCGCCTTCCTCTCTGAATCACGCGAACTGCTTCGCAACCTCCTTGTGCTCCTTATGACATCTTTGGTTCGTCCTGTACTGCCCCAGGTCGTCGACTCCATCGAACACCGCAAGTTCCCGATGCCATCTCCAACTCCGGCGACTAAATTCGGTGAGCCTCGTGTCCCCCTCCATTTCTGAATCACACGGACGTGTTCGCCTGCATCTAGCGCACCTGCTAACGCCTTTTGTTTGGATCCCCGTGCCCCAGAACATCGTCTTCGACTCCATCAGTGAGCATCCGACGCCGTGCACGACTCCGACGAGCTCAAGCGACCACCTCTGCGCGCCCCTTAGCCAACGAAGTCCACCTTGAGCATCAGCAGCACACGGCGAGCTTAGTAAGCCCCTTCTTCCTCTCCCGCGCGACCTAGAACGCTGGTATCAGCCCTGACAGAGACGCCGCCGCAAGTCGTCGCTGCTAGCGCCGCCCGTTTATGGTCAATTAGATTAGGGCCGTAGGATTTAGATCTGACGAGTAAGATTAGATCTGTGTCGAAGAGGTACGCGTTAGATCTGGCCGTGCGTCTTCATTTAGATCGTGTGGCTCTCATTGATCGATCCGCCCGAACCGGTACCAACCAATAGGAACACGCCGCGTGGCCACGGTTTAGATTTAAAATCAGAATTTGAATCTATTAGATGTTTAAACTTGTTTTAATCATAACTTTTGATTCCCACGTCCAAATTTGACAAATTTTATATCAATGGAATCAGGAGAGAAAGCCCTTTCCATATATGCAATGTGTTTAATGTTTTGTTTCTGTTAAAATGGTTATTTTTACAAAAACATGTGTAGGCCTATTTTGTGTGTAGTAATTATTTGAGAAATGGTTTAATGTTCAAATAAAGTTTGTTTGGAAAGTTTAGAACTTGTTTATGAACCAGTACTGTGCACTTGTCTTGTTGAGTATAGAAAATCATTTCATATCATGTTGCATGCATCCATATATTTTTGCTTGTATTTATTTTGTATGTGATTTGGTGCTATGATTTTATGTGTAGATTTTGGTGCAAATAGTGATTGTGATTGTGAGGATTGTAGCTACTCTCCAAACTATCAAGGCAAGTGGTGCTTCATGTTTTTATCCCTATGTTTTTCAACTATGCATTAGAAATATTTTGCTAGTCTTGCATGATTATATTTTGCTTATATGCTATGCTTGGGAAATCCTAGTAGTTGTAGAATTGCTAGATATTTCTAAGTTAAGATGCTTATCTATGCCATGCTTAGCCTAGCTAGTAGCAACCAAGGGTGGCTATATGTTCATGCTATGAATAAATATTTCTAAGTCTTTGGACTATGTTTTTACTTAATAAAACAACTAAGTGAACGAATCACCTGGGTGGAATGGTTGTGAATGGGTTATGTTGAGTGGTTACACAAGGCCCATTTCTATGGTTTACCTTGTGTATCTCACTTGTGGAAAGCCACCCAGGAACAAAGGAATTTGAGAGGCCAAATGTTAAGAAGCTTCTAGTGTAGCCACTTGGCAATATGGGCTCTGCCTGGATCACATAGGTTGCAATAACTTAGCCATTTGGACAGTTGGTGGTAGTGGGATGATAGGTTGGAACGCGTCCATTTGGTCTAAGGGAAGGCTTCTGAAAGGTCCTGTCTTGGTGAAAATCAAGTCTTGTGGGGAAAGTGCACAACCTCTACAGATGGAAGAATCTAAGTACTTAGCCATGTCCCTGGTATTGGACAATTTGAGCATCAAGACATGGAATCTATCAAGAATCTCCTCATCCCAATTTCTAAGTAAAACTTGTGGTTGAACAAGGGTGAAGGACCCCAATGTCTATTGGTGGTTCCTTGGGAAAAGTTTTGACAAAGAAAAACTTAGTGTTTTCAACTGATAGGCAAAACCTATTTTGAGCAAAGCAAGCCTAAGCTACACTTAGCCAAAATGCATATAGAATATAGTCCACCAATATACTACTAAGGTATCACTTGCCAATACTATTCCAATGTATTGACCCACTGTAGCTGTAACTTGTGATGTTGCATGTTATTCTGATGATGATTAGGAGTCATGAGTCTACACTCAACATGCTTGCCTGTGGCACATGAAGATGAAGACTTATTTATCTATTTACTCATTTAAACTCTCGTACTAGGCCTGTGGCCATGGAGTTGTAAAAGACTATGTTTGTCTCTGGAATGACTGTAATAATGACCTTTGTTTCTGTGTACTTCATCTTAAACTGTGGATGCTAGCATTGATCTAGGGACTAGCATTGCAATCACAGGGATCCTTTTCCTTTATAAAGGAGGGATCTTACAATTTCTCTCTTTATTTTGCCCAGCCAAGTGACCTAGTACATGATTCAACCATTCCACATTGTCATGACACATTCATGTACCCTTCCCTTCCAGAGTGTCGGACCTTCCGGACCCTTCTAGAACATTCCTGGTGAAAACACCGGAATCATTCCCGAACTCCGAAACAAGACTTTCCTTATATGAATCTTATTCTCCGGACCATTCCGGATCTCCTCGTGATATCCCGGATCCCATCCGAGACTCCGAACAACATTCGGTCTCTTACTCATCATTCCATAACTACACAACAACATCGAATCCTTAAGTGTGTCTCCCTACGGTTCGTGAATTATGCGGACATGACCGAGACACTTCTCCGATCAATAACCAATAGAGGAATCTGGAAATTCATATGGCTCCCACATATTTCTATGATTACTTTGCGATCGAATGAACCACTTACATACGATACCAATTTCCCTTTGTCTCACGATATTTTACTTATCCGAGGTTTTGATCGTCGGTATCTCTACATTAGTTCAACCTCGTTACCGATAAGTACTCTTTTCTCGTTCCCGTGGTATGTGATCTCTTGTGATCCAGTCACATGCTTGCATGCTAATTGGATGACTGTCACATCCCAAGATTTTCCAAATCTTGTAATGTGAAAATAAATGAATAAAATAAAACTTTGTTTGATTTTCAGGGCCAGAAGAAACTTTTTGAATTTAAATGGAACTTCAAACCTAATTGGATTAACTAAAATCCTAAAGGGATTTAACAAGATAAATATTTTAATA
The DNA here is from genome assembly GCA_916181665.1 of Avena sativa. Lineage (NCBI taxonomy): Eukaryota > Viridiplantae > Streptophyta > Magnoliopsida > Poales > Poaceae > Avena > Avena sativa. The sequence continues at coordinate 143,107,887 of OV702283.1, read as the reverse complement.
AAGGAAAAGTAAAATATTTTATTACTACTTTGAAATCTTTTTAAGAAAAGGTTTTAATTCTCAAATTGAAAAGGAAGGATTTTAAGTAAAGATTATTTTATAAAATCCAAACTAAACCTTGGCCAAATTTGAGTAACAAAAGGTTTTTGCTTGATTAAAAATAATAAAGGTTATTTAAAATAAAACAATAAAGGAGTTAATATCCAAGTTTTAATTAATAAAATTTTTATTTATTTCTAAACCATCAAAACTTGTTTATTTGTTTAAATAAGCTTTCCAAGTAATTTATATTCTCAAATAAAACTTACTGAATGGTTTTAGTACTATTTTAGTTTTCAAAATAAAGATTTCAATAAAACAAATCCTATTTGAATTAAATGAATAAGGTCTATTCATTTAATTGGTATTGGACCTAAAATAAAATGTTATTTTATTTTAAACAAGTATTTCAAGTATCTTATATCTTCAAATAAAACCTACTGATTTGGTTTTGAAAGTGTTTGGATTTCAAATGAGGATTTTATTAAATAAATCAAACCCTATTTGATTAAATAAATAAAGGCCCATTTTATTTAATTAAGGAATGGAACCTAAAAAGATTAAAGTATTATTTTATTTTATTTTGGGGAAATTTGGTTTATGCTACTGAACAGAACCAGGTTCATGGTTACAAAGATTGATGATGGTGTGAATTGATTTGAACCTTGTTTGATTGATTTGAAATTCAAAACAGGAAATGGAATTAGAAAAGGAAAAGGATTCAGAAACAGAAAAAAATAAGAAAAGGGTCGACCCAACCCAGCAGCCCAACAGGCCCAGTAACCAGCCCAGCTCCCCTCCCCGAAGCGTTTCTTTCCACTCGGAACCGCACACACACAGAGGCTGATCGGTGGACCCAACTTCATTTCCTTTCTTTCACTGCCAAGCGGACCCCACCCTCTCCTGTTCATCGTCCTCCCCGCAGCGACCCGTTCCTCCTCGTTCTGCCGTTGATTCTCTCCGGCTTAATTCGACTTAACGCCGCGTTTATTCCTCGCGATGATCAAGCACCTTTAAACGCCAGCACGTCCTCTCTCGTTTCCCTCTGACCCCTCCCTCAAGCACGCCCCCAGGCCGAGGAATTTTGCCCTGCACTCCCTCTACTCCGACGAGCTTTCTTCCCAAAATCCGGCCAGCACACACCACCCCGAGCCTCCCTGAGCACGCTGACAACTTCCCCACTCCCAGTCGCACCTCCCAGCACTTTTAGTTCGACCGCGGACGCCCTGGAGCATCGACTACATCAAGCTTTCGAACGCCGTCGCGTCTGCCACCTCTCCGACGACGCCCACAGGTTGTACCAGACCGCCCCTCTCCCCCTCATTCACACACGCGTCATCCCCTCGACCATACGCATCTAACCGTGCCCTTTGTTTGCCTCCGCGTGATCTGCAATGTCGCGTTCGACCACAGACAGAGCCGTCCGGCGTTGCTCTCTACTCCGGCGAGCAATCGCAGCTGCCCCCTAGCGCCCCTCGACGGACAAGTACCACGTTGAGCATCAGCGAGCGTCAGCGATTCCGGTGAGCATCTCCCCACCCTCCTTTGCTTCCTGTACCGCCGGCGCCGTCATCGACTGGCCGCTCCGCCGCTAGCCACCGTCAGCGCCGCCCCCTTTTGGTCAAACTCGCCAGCACCGTTGGATCTGGATCGGACGCACTAGATAGATCATTTAACGCCGAAAGGGTACGCTCTCAGAACCGCACGATCTAATTAGATCCAATGGCTACAGCGCGTGATCCACCCGAACCGGTACCGTCCAACCAGAACGCGCCGCGTGGCCAGTTTTGTTTAAAAACAGAAATTTGAAACAGATTTGGAAGTGATTTTCAAACCCTTGTAACTTTCAAACCACATGTCCAAATTTTACAAATTTTATGTCGTTGGATTCAGGAGAGCAAGCCCTAGCCAACCCTGCCCTTGGTTTAGCAAATAGTATCTGTTAGTTTGCTTGTTTTTGCAGATTCTTTTGTGAGTTTGTTTAGAGTAGAAAAATTGTTTAAAAATGATTTTTGGGTTAAAACCTTTGCAAAATGGTTTGTTGTGACCTTACTGACCCTAGGAACCAACCCATGGTTTTGAAAATAAAATTGGGAAAATTTAGAATGGATTAATTGAATTAGTCTATTTCTAACTAAGTAAAGATAATGGTTTTATTATGAAAAAGGATTTTGGAATAAAAACTTTGGGAAAATATTTTGATTCAAAGCTACTGACCCAAAACACCAAGTCTTGAGAGTTAGAAACTTTTGGTAAGAAACTTAAAGAATTTTGATTTGATAAAACCATTTTTCACCACATAAAATGATGAATGGATTTTAAAATGGTTTATGGACTAAAACACCTTTGCAAATGACTTTGCCACTTTGGAAAATGACCAATTTGGACCTTACAAAGTTTAGAAGCCTAGTGGAGACCATCCTTACAAATAAAACCATCTTAAGCATGTTCCCATGCATGACTTAGAATCCATTGCTTTGTGTGTGTGAAATTGTTTGTTTGACTTTGATTTGGAATGTTAGTTGATTTTGTGTTTGCTTGATTGACTTGTAGTGAAATTAGCAAAGTGTGAGACTAGCAAGATCAAGGAGTGAACCATCATTCCCTTCCAAAAAGGCAAGTGACACTATCATCTAAAGTCCTACTATTTTCATTATACTTAGTAGATTTTTGAAAACATGCATGAAAAGAATTTCTATACTTATGCCATGCTAAATCCTAATAGGATTCCCTATACATTCCTTAGTGAAAACAATGTAGTTGATACATGCTTAGCCATGCTATATTTTGAAAAGAGATACATGTTGAGATTTTATGAGATTGAGAAAAGACTTATGTTTTATATAATAAAACAAGGACTCAATGAACCACCTAGGTGGACAAGGATACTTTGAGTTTTGGAGAAGGTGGCAACAAAAGGAACCATGACCATGGAAATATCTTTGTGTTGTGCTCCAAAGGAAAACCACCCAGGAAACTTAGAGATTGAACATGTTTCTCGTACAGTGGCTTCCGTGTACAGCCACATGCTAAATGGGCTCTGGCTTAGTCAACTACATAGTGGAAGTCCCATGCATTGGCATCTTCAGGTTAACTAGATTTGTGTAAGGGAGCAACCCTACATTTGTGCCTGGTAGACAAGCTAGCATTTTGTATTGGGAGGACTCCTATGGAAAGACTTTGTCACATTCTCGATCTGCCGGTACTCCATTTTGGTGAGTACTTATCCAGCGGCCACTGGTGGCGTCAAGACGAGATTGTGTCATGTGGGTAAAGTGTACAACTTCTATAGAAGATAATAAAATCTAAGTACTTAGCCGTGTCCCCGGTTATGGACAATACTGAGAAACTAAGGCCTGAAGCTATGGAAGATCTCGACACTCTAATTTCAAAAAGAAAACTTTTAAAACTTGATGCACTTGGGGGTTACCAAGGAACTCAAGAGATTTTGATAAAACTTGATGCACTTGGGGTTACCAAGTAGCTCAAGAGATTTTTGACAAGGACTTGAACACTTGAGTTTCTACCAAGGAGTTCAAGGAACTTGTAAAAAAGAGATTTGACAAAGGACCAAAACCATTTTGAAAAGATAGGATAAAATTTGCTTTATGCAAATGAGCCTAAACTCTACTTAGCCAAATATGCATGTAATGATAGGATCCACTCATAATATACATAGTAGTGAAACTTGCCAATACAATTCAAATGTATTAATCTTTGTGGCTGTAACTTGTAATGTTGCAGGTTGATTGATTTTAGTGAAGATTGTTTGAGTAGGATTACAAAGTCTACAACCAACATCTGCCTGTGGCACTTTGAAGATAAAGGACCCCATGACTATAGTTATTCCGCTGCAATGTAATGTAATAGCCAAATGAGCTATGTATGATGTAATAAAAATTATGTTATTCCTGGTTATAAAGTTATAATATGACCTTTGTATCTTGATATTACATCTTAACTGTGGATGCTAGCTATTGATCCAGGGACTAGCATTGTAAACACAGGAGGCTCTATCTTATTAAAGAGATGGGACCTCTACAGATGGTATCAGAGCATTGTGTTGCCTGTAGGATTTGTAAACCTAGGATTGGACAAAAACCCTTAGAAAAATAGGAGTTGTATTTGTTCCAAAAACTTATTTACAAAAACACTTGTAAACTCTTTCCTCAACCATTTTGGTTTCAACTCTACATCTCTTCTATTTCAACTTGATGGAAAAGCCTACCCCATGGCCAAAGACTACACCATGTGCAAAGGACTTCTTCCACTTCTTCAACTCTAATGACTTCAATGACTTCAACATCTTCAGCATGTTCACCAAGGACTTCCAACTTGGATATCACTAAGGGCTACTAGTGAAAACCAAGAGACATTAGATTGCCTACCAAAGACATTGATATCAAGTTAGAGTATGGATCATATTGTCCTATGAGGTATGATTATACTAAGTTGTTATTTCAAGAAAACTTGTTGTTTCCTTCAACTCATGAGTTAAGCTCATAAGCTGTTAAGTGATTGGTTGCTTGTTGAATGTTTGATGGTTTGATTGTTTGATTGAACTTGATTGTTTTGAGTTGAGTGTTAGGACTTCTTAAAAAAAACCTATCCACCAATACTTATCCCTATCAAACCAATAGATGCCTCCCCGTCGTGCCAACCCCAACCAAAACAACAACAACTTCACCCCTGAGATGCAACAGATGATGGCAGCTCAGACACAGTTGATGCAGCAGATGACCACATTCATACAGAATTTGAATAACAACAACAACAACAACAACAATCAGAATAATCCTCTAGCACTTGACATGCTCACCAAGTTTCTGAAACTTAGGCCTGCAAGGTTCTCTGGAACAATTGATCCAATGGAAGCTGATGATTGGTTACGTTCAGTAAACAAAGACTTACTGACTGTTGGTTGCACTGATGAAGAAAAAGTAAGGTTTGCAGCATTTCTGCTTGAAGGACCAGCAGCAACATGGTGGGACAACTTTCAGATCACCACTCCCCTTGAAGATGTAACTTGGGCTATTTTTGAGGATGGATTTAGAACAACTCACATCTCACCTGGAGTAATGTACTTGAAGAAAAAGGAGTTTCACAATCTAAAACAACGTCACCTCAGTGTGGCTGAGTATATTGAAGAATTCAACAATATGGCACGCTATGCACCGGATGAAGTTGATACAGATGCTAAGAGAAAGGATAAATTTATTGAAGGACTTAATGATGAGTTGAACTTGCAGCTACTGTTGCCTATGTCCCAACTTATCAATCACTCTGTGACAAAGCCACAGTATTGGAAAATAAGATGAATCAAGTTGAGAACAGAAAGCGGAAACATAAACTCAAGAACTATTCAGGATCATCAAAGAAGAAGCATTCATACAGAAGGAGCAATGAAGATTCTGAACCACATCAGTATCACCACAACAACAATGAAAGTGAGAATAATGGAAATGATACTGACAATGGAGATGACCTTAGTCAGAACCAACATGACACATACAGGAAAAAGGACATTAGCCAGCTGCAATGCTATAATTGTAAGGAACTTGGATACTATGCATCAGACTGTCCAGAGAAGAAAAAGAAAAAGGATGCCAGAAGAGCCAATGGAAATGACTCCAATGTGACCCAGAAAGGACATGTGAACCACATTGACATGAATGAGAACTTTGAAGAGATAGAAGAAGTGGATGTCAGGATTTAGAAAACTCAGAAGAGACAAATAAGGATTTCTTGTCTGATTATTGAGTTGAACTTTAGCCAAGAGAACCATCAATGTAACCCTATGAGACTTTATTTTAAGGGTGGTAGTACCCTAGTTATTCTAAGCCTACTTGTAATCCCAGCCTTCCCAAATCTTGGGACGAGATTTATTTTAAGGGTGGTAGCCTGTCACATCCCAAGATTTTCCAAATCTTGTAATGTGAAAATAAATGAATAAAATAAAACTTTGTTTGATTTTCAGGGCCAGAAGAAACTTTTTGAATTTAAATGGAACTTCAAACCTAATTGGATTAACTAAAATCCTAAAGGGATTTAACAAGATAAATATTTTAATAAAGGAAAAGTAAAATATTTTATTACTACTTTGAAATCTTTTTAAGAAAAGGTTTTAATTCTCAAATTGAAAAGGAAGGATTTTAAGTAAAGATTATTTTATAAAAGCCAAACTAAACCTTGGCCAAATTTGAGAAACAAAAGGTTTTTGCTTGATTAAAAATAATAAAGGTTATTTAAAATAAAACAATAAAGGAGTTAATATCCAAGTTTTAATTAATATAAATTTTATTTATTTCTAAACCATCAAAACTTGTTTATTTGTTTAAATAAGCTTTCCAAGTAATTTATATTCTCAAATAAAACTTACTGAATGGTTTTAGTACTATTTTAGTTTTCAAAATAAAGATTTCAATAAAACAAATCCTATTTGAATTAAATGAATAAGGTCTATTCATTTAATTGGTATTGGACCTAAAATAAAATGTTATTTTATTTTAAACAAGTATTTCAAGTATCTTATATCTTCAAATAAAACCTACTGATTTGGTTTTGAAAGTGTTTGGATTTCAAATGAGGATTTTATTAAATAAATCAAACCCTATTTGATTAAATAAATAAAGGCCCATTTTATTTAATTAAGGAATGGAACCAAAAGAGATTAAAGTATTATTTTATTTTATTTTGGGGAAATTTGGTTTATGCTACTGAACAGAACCAGGTTCATGGTTACAAAGATTGATGATGGTTTGAATTGATTTGAACCTTGTTTGATTGATTTGAAATTCAAAACAGGAACTGGAATTAGAAAAGGAAAAGGATTCAGAAACAGAAAAAAATAAGAAAAGGGTCGACCCAACCCAGCAGCCCAACAAGCCCAGTAACCAGCCCAGCTCCCCTCCCCGAAGCGTTTCTTTCCACTCGGAACCGCACCCACACAGAGGCTGATCGGTGGACCCAACTTCATTTCCTTTCTTTCACTGCCAAGCGGACCCCACCCTCTCCTGTTCATCGTCCTCCCCGCAGCGACCCGTTCCTCCTCGTTCTGCCGTTGATTCTCTCCGGCTTAATTCGACTTAACGCCGCGTTTATTCCTCGCGGTGATCAAGCACCTTTAAACGCCAGCACGTCCTCTCTCGTTTCCCTCTGACCCCTCCCTCAAGCACGCCCCTAGGCCGAGGAATTTTGCCCTGCACTCCCTCTACTCCGACGAGCTTTTTTCCCAAAATCCGGCCAACACACACCACCCCGAGCCTCCCTGAGCACGCTGACAACTTCCCCACTCCCAGTCGCACCTCCCAGCACTTTTAGTTCGACCGCGGACGCCCTGGAGCATCGACTACATCAAGCTTTCGAACGCCGCCGCGTCTGCCACCTCTCCGACGACGCCCACAGGTTGTACCAGACCGCCCCTCTCCCCCTCATTCACACACGCGTCATCCCCTCGACCATACGCATCTAACCGTGCCCTTTGTTTGCCTCCGCGTGATCTGCAATGTTGCCTTCGACCACAGACAGAGCCGTCCGGCGTTGCTCTCTACTCCGGCGAGCAATCGCAGCTGCCCCCTAGCGCCCCTCGACGGACAAGTACCACGTTGAGCATCAGCGAGCGTCAGCGATTCCGGTGAGCATCTCCCCACCCTCCTTTGCTTCCTGTACCGCCGGCGCCGTCATCGACTGGCCGCTCCGCCGCTAGCCACCGTCAGCGCCGCCCCCTTTTGGTCAAACTCGCCAGCACCGTTGGATCTGGATCGGACGCACTAGATAGATCATTTAACACCGAAAGGGTACGCTCTCAGAACCGCACGATCTAATTAGATCCAATGGCTACAGCGCGTGATCCACCCGAACCGGTACCGTCCAACCAGAACGCGCCGCGTGGCCAGTTTTGTTTAAAAACAGAAATTTGAAACAGATTTGGAAGTGATTTTCAAACCCTTGTAACTTTCAAACCACACGTCCAAATTTTACAAATTTTATGTCGTTGGATTCAGGAGAGCAAGCCCTAGCCAACCCTGCCCTTGGTTTAGCAAATACTATCTGTTAGTTTGCTTGTTTTTGCAGATTCTTTTGTGAGTTTGTTTAGACTAGAAAAATTGTTTAAAAATGATTTTTGGGTTAAAACCTTTGCAAAATGGTTTGTTGTGACCTTACTGACCCTAGGAACCAACCCATGGTTTTGAAAATAAAATTGGGAAAATTTAGAATGGATTAATTGAATTAGTCTATTTCTAACTAAGTAAAGATAATGGTTTTATTATGAAAAAGGATTTTGGAATAAAAACTTTGGGAAAATATTTTGATTCAAAGCTACTGACCCAAAACACCAAGTCTTGAGAGTTAGAAACTTTTGGTAAGAAACTTAAAGAATTTTGATTTGATAAAACCATTTTTCACCACATAAAATGATGAATGGATTTTAAAATGGTTTATGGACTAAAACACCTTTGCAAATGACTTTGCCACTTTGGAAAATGACCAATTTGGACCTTACAAAGTTTATAAGCCTAGTGGAGACCATCCTTACAAATAAAACCATCTTAAGCATGTTCCCATGCATGACTTAGAATCCATTGCTTTGTGTGTGTGAAATTGTTTGTTTGACTTTGATTTGGAATGTTAGTTGATTTTGTGTTTGCTTGATTGACTTGTAGTGAAATTAGCAAAGTGTGAGACTAGCAAGATCAAGGAGTGAACCATCATTCCCTTCCAAAAAGGCAAGTGACACTATCATCTAAAGTCCTACTATTTTCATTATACTTAGTGGATTTTTGAAAACATGCATGAAAAGAATTTCTATACTTATGCCATGCTAAATCCTAATAGGATTCCCTATACATTCCTTAGTGAAAACAATGTAGTTGATACATGCTTAGCCATGCTATATTTTGAAAAGAGATACATGTTGAGATTTTATGAGATTGAGAAAAGACTTATGTTTTATATAATAAAACAAGGACTCAATGAACCACCTGGGTGGACAAGGATACTTTGAGTTTTGGAGAAGGTGGCAACAAAAGGAACCATGACCATGGCAATCTCTTTGTGTTGTGCTCCAAAGGAAAACCACCCAGGAAACTTAGAGATTGAACATGTTTCTCGTACAGTGGCTTCCGTGTACAGCCACATGCTAAATGGGCTCTGGCTTAGTCAACTACATAGTGGAAGTCCCATGCATTGGCATCTTCAGGTTAACTAGATTTGTGTAAGGGAGCAACCCTACATTTGTGCCTGGTAGACAAGCTAGCATTTTGTATTGGGAGGACTCCTATGGAAAGACTTTGTCACATTCTCGATCTGCCGGTACTCCATTTTGGTGAGTACTTATCCAGCGGCCACTGGTGGCGTCAAGACGAGATTGTGTCATGTGGGTAAAGTGTACAACTTCTGCAGAAGATAATAAAATCTAAGTACTTAGCCGTGTCCCCGGTTATGGACAATACTGAGAAACTAAGGCCTGAAGCTATGGAAGATCTCGACACTCTAATTTCAAAAAGAAAACTTTTAAAACTTGATGCACTTGGGGGTTACCAAGGAACTCAAGAGATTTTGATAAAACTTGATGCACTTGGGGTTACCAAGTAGCTCAAGAGATTTTTGACAAGGACTTGAACACTTGAGTTTCTACCAAGGAGTTCAAGGAACTTGTAAAAAAGAGATTTGACAAAGGACCAAAACCATTTTGAAAAGATAGGATAAAATTTGCTTTATGCAAATGAGCCTAAACTCTACTTAGCCAAATATGCATGTAATGATAGGATCCACTCATAATATACATAGTAGTGAAACTTGCCAATACAATTCAAATGTATTGATCTTTGTGGCTGTAACTTGTAATGTTGCAGGTTGATTGATTTTAGTGAAGATTGTTTGAGTAGGATTACAAAGTCTACAACCAACATCTGCCTGTGGCACTTTGAAGATAAAGGACCCCATGACTATAGTTATTCCGCTGCAATGTAATGTAATAGCCAAATGAGCTATGTATGATGTAATAAAAATTATGTTATTCCTGGTTATAAAGTTATAATATGACCTTTGTATCTTGATATTACATCTTAACTGTGGATGCTAGCTATTGATCCAGGGACTAGCATTGTAAACACAGGAGGCTCTATCTTATTAAAGAGATGGGACCTCTACAGATGGTATCAGAGCATTGTGTTGCCTGTAGGATTTGTAAACCTAGGATTGGACAAAAACCCTTAGAAAAATAGGAGTTGTATTTGTTCCAAAAACTTATTTACAAAAACACTTGTAAACTCTTTCCTCAACCATTTTGGTTTCAACTCTACATCTCTTCTATTTCAACTTGATGGAAAAGCCTACCCCATGGCCAAAGACTACACCATGTGCAAAGGACTTCTTCCACTTCTTCAACTCTAATGACTTCAATGACTTCAACATCTTCAGCATGTTCACCAAGGACTTCCAACTTGGATATCACTAAGGGCTACTAGTGAAAACCAAGAGACATTAGATTGCCTACCAAAGACATTGATATCAAGTTAGAGTATGGATCATATTGTCCTATGAGGTATGATTATACTAAGTTGTTATTTCAAGAAAACTTGTTGTTTCCTTCAACTCATGAGTTAAGCTCATAAGCTGTTAAGTGATTGGTTGCTTGTTGAATGTTTGATGGTTTGATTGTTTGATTGAACTTGATTGTTTTGAGTTGAGTGTTAGGACTTCTTAAAAAAAACCTATCCACCAATACTTATCCCTATCAAACCAATAGATGCCTCCCCGTCGTGCCAACCCCAACCAAAACAACAACAACTTCACCCCTGAGATGCAACAGATGATGGCAGCTCAGACACAGTTGATGCAGCAGATGACCACATTCATACAGAATTTGAATAACAACAACAACAACAACAATCAGAATAATCCTCTAGCACTTGACATGCTCACCAAGTTTCTGAAACTTAGGCCTGCAAGGTTCTCTGGAACAATTGATCCAATGGAAGCTGATGATTGGTTACGTTCAGTAAACAAAGACTTACTGACTGTTGGTTGCACTGATGAAGAAAAAGTAAGGTTTGCAGCATTTCTGCTTGAAGGACCAGCAGCAACATGGTGGGACAACTTTCAGATCACCACTCCCCTTGAAGATGTAACTTGGGCTATTTTTGAGGATGGATTTAGAACAACTCACATCTCACCTGGAGTAATGTACTTGAAGAAAAAGGAGTTTCACAATCTAAAACAACGTCACCTCAGTGTGGCTGAGTATATTGAAGAATTCAACAATATGGCACGCTATGCACCGGATGAAGTTGATACAGATGCTAAGAGAAAGGATAAATTTATTGAAGGACTTAATGATGAGTTGAACTTGCAGCTAGCTGTTGCCTATGTCCCAACTTATCAATCACTCTGTGACAAAGCCACAGTATTGGAAAATAAGATGAATCAAGTTGAGAACAGAAAGCGGAAACATAAACTCAAGAACTATTCAGGATCATCAAAGAAGAAGCATTCATACAGAAGGAGCAATGAAGATTCTGAACCACATCAGTATCACCACAACAACAATGAAAGTGAGAATAATGGAAATGATACTGACAATGGAGATGACCTTAGTCAGAACCAACATGACACATACAGGAAAAAGGACATTAGCCAGCTGCAATGCTATAATTGTAAGGAACTTGGATACTATGCATCAGACTGTCCAGAGAAGAAAAAGAAAAAGGATGCCAGAAGAGCCAATGGAAATGACTCCAATGTGACCCAGAAAGGACATGTGAACCACATTGACATGAATGAGAACTTTGAAGAGATAGAAGAAGTGGATGTCAGGATTTAGAAAACTCAGAAGAGACAAATAAGGATTTTACTGTTGATGTAATGAGTAGTAATCATGTGGGATTCACTTGCGAATTCTACGTGATGAAGTGAAATTATGTTAAGATTTAATAATAGTGTAGTGTGAAACAAAGTTATCATGGTTAGATTAGCTCCTGAATCATGTAAGTAGGTAAAACATAATAAGATCATGGTGAGATTAGCTCCGAAACCATGATGTAAGTGTAAGTATGACAAGTACTTAGTGAATTATCTTTGAGTAGAGTAACGAAATAACATGGTAGAACTATGATGGAAGTTATAGATGCTAGAAATTTCCAATAATCTTTGGGTTTAAGTTAGCAAATAGTATCTGATTAATCATTTGGAGTGATTATGTGAGTTTATATTACTAAATAATGACTGGTTGGTTATATTAGCCATTCCAAGAGTGAGACTAAAGGTTAGTCAAAACCAAGTTGAGACCACTTTGCTTAAGCATTATCCTGTTGCAATTGAGCAATCTGGGTAAATGTCGAGACAAAGAAATAGTTTGACCCTATGTGCTAAGTATCACGATATAAACCTATACGAGGAGGTGTCATATACTACACAACTAAGCCTGAATTCTAGAGATATTTTACTCTACTACTATACTTTGGGCTTAGAATATTGTGTGTTATATGTACCACATTTGGATTTATTTGTCTTTCTTGGATCTTCTTGATTGACTAGATCTATACATGAAGTTTGACTTGGTGTGCAAATGCATGTTGCAACACCCAGTTATTACTTGATGTTATATACCTAGATAGAAACAGGAATTCGTGTAAGGGAGTGACGATTTTCAAAGACCAAGATGAAGACTTACATGAAGAATGAAGCCAAGTGTAAGGAGTATCAACTCAATTTGGAGGATGGATCAAGCTCAGGTTGTTCTTAGCCAGTAATAAGAAGGAAGTCTAGTGTAGAAAATACATGGAGCAACAAGAAGTGATGAACTTAAGGTTCAATCAAAATAGGTAATTTTGCTAAGAAGTCAATGGAGTAATTATACAAGTTCATGGAAGTATCATGAATAGATACAAAGAAGTAGATTTGGAACCAAATGGTATTCAAGCTCTAACAATTCAGAGAGAATACGAGAGGTATGTCGAAAACCATAGGGTAATACATACACCTAGGATGGTTCGCAACTGGTAATTATCCGCAACTGGTATTTGATCCATAGCTAATATTTGATCCACAGTTGGTACCTTGTCCATAGCCGGTGTTGGTTGAAATAGTTAACCAGATCATCTTAATGGTTTCATAAAGAGCATAAAATTTGGTCTAAGCTAAGAAAGACATGAAAGATTATAAAATTAAAGCGATCGTCTTTCGAGGCGCTTCGCGAAAAATTGACCTATCAAAGCGAAAATGTCCAAATAGTAAGTAAGACAAATGATGCTGAAAGATTCACTTCGGAGATCCACAATTGTGTGGATACACCGTACAATCTTTCATAAGACCCTAACTGGGCAGAGTATAAGCTGGATAGGGACCAATATCCCATTTATAAAAAAATCAAGAAATATTTTATAAGGCAGTCTGAAGACTATTAGTAAACCCTAAGGGGGAGAGTAAACAATAAGTGGAAGTATTGTTATCTGACTTTCCAAGTAAAGGTTGGAGAGGAAATACTTACCTATGCCAACATTAAGCCTTATTTTCATAAGGTTAAAAGAAAGTCATAATTATAGAAGTACTCAAGATAGTAACAAGAGATTGTCTAAAATCCTGATAAGGTAAAAGCTTGAAGTAATAAAATGGAATACTCTTAACGGACTAATTCTAAAAGAAACAACTCTTAAGTGATCCTTAAGAGGTAATAGAGCACATACATTTGGGAATTTGTGGGAGAATAAGAAATTCCAATGGGTTTGGACTAAATGTGTTCAAAACCAATATTCGAAAGGATTAACAGTACCACTCATACGATGACAAATTAAAGATCAGTCTTTTGACCACACTATTGACTAATAAAGTTTAAAACCTGTTTTAGTGAGACTTCCTAGACTTTGCATAATATAGTAAGGAAATTCGATGATCAAGTAAGGGTATTGGATTAGGATACGTAATCAGGGAAATGAACTAAATAAGAGATCCCAATTAAAGAATTTTGTAATAAGGACAACTTCCTAAGGGACCATAGTAAAAGGAACTTTGGAGTATTGAAGACAACAAGTTAAAGATTGTTGAGTATGATGAGAATTCAAGAAAAGGATCTGAATATGGAATACCACAATTATTCCATTAAGGTTACCATGGAGTTGAGACATATCGTAATAATTGCAAAACAATTCCTTACTCCGAAACGTGAGAGCTTACGAACTTCGAGGACGGAGTTTATTTTAAGGGGGAGAGCCTGTAACATCCCAGCATTAGAGCTTAGAAATAAGCTGAACACAGATGTGTGCATTGCATTCATGCATAGAAAATCCGAATAATTTTCGCGCTTTTAAATAAAAACTTGTCAAAGTGATTGAAGCTTCTCTTAACTTGATGGAATTGAAGTAGATCATCAAGTTGACTGCGATAAGTTTCAATATGACCTTTGCTAAAACCTTATTTTGGGTAAACATGAATTGATCTAAGGGTAGATCAAATGTAATAAAATTAAACCTTAATACATTACTTAATGATTTATATTTGATCCTTAGGTGATCAAATCATAGTATTCATTATAATCACTCATGAATATCAAATTATAAATATAACATAAATAATAAGAATGTAACAACTATATCTTAATCTCATCTACTTATACCATGAGTATCATGGAAACACCTAACTTTAAATCTCTAGTGAGATTGAGTAGGAAAGAAACCAAAGTCAAGATCATTCACCATATATCTTTCTCCATATCAATCCTTATGGAACCCTATCTCAATAATTGTTGTTCATCAATGTTGAGTAATCAACTATTGATTCACCAATTCTTCATCTATCAATTCTTGACCTATCAACTCTTGTACTTATTATAGCATTCACTTAGGGCTTATAAAGAAATAAGTAAGAAGAGGTAAATAGTGATGCTAGTTTAAGATGTCATCTATAGGATGGGACTGATTGGAGGAAATCAAATCAATATGGTAACAAAGAATATTACAAGGAGGAAGTCTAAAGATAAGTTACCAGGAGTAGTCCTATTGGATCAAGTAGGTATAGTCAATGAATTATATCTCTTAATCCAATAGAGCTAAACAGAAGATAATTATAATACAACTGTAATTTTGTATGGATGGAAGCCTTGTTTAGCCAACTAGAAACCTAAGCCATTAATGATCAAAGGATTATAATGACCATGCCTTATTCACCAATATTGAATGCTTATACCATGTATAAGTAACATTGGTGGATAAAACATGACTGAACCATAGTATAGATATATTATCCTAGATTAGTCATTACATGTCACATTAATATAATGTGAAGTTGGAATATTAGATACTAGAGTTAAGAAGAGACAATATTGTATGAATAAGATGATGCTAGAGTAACATTGGATTAAAGAAGTAGTGTTTTCCTCTTTGGAAATACTAAACACTTGAGGTGAAGTAGGATTTGATGAATACATATATTTAAGTGATATTAGTGAAGGATTATTAAGGAAGAGTATGAGAAGATTATGAAAGCTGTAGTGTCAAGTCCATTGGATTTATAAATGGCTTTAGAAGCATAAAAGGTGGATAAGAATATTCTTGTGAAGCAAAGCTCCTCATGTTAACACATGATGGTGGATATAGAGAAGTAATATATCTAGGAAAGGAATTCCTTAATAAGAAGTCCTGAGTTATGAAGTATGGAATATAGGAATCCTTGCTAAAACCCTAAACCCTAAATTTAAGACCAAACCTAATATCCATTTTTTATGGTTGATCTATCATCTTGTTTCCACAATATTTTATAGGAATATTTTACTATAACAAATAAATTAAGCACATCTTTATCATTTCTGATTATCATAACCATATGTGCTTAGGAATTATCTTTATCAAATCCTTTTCATGAAACATTCCAGGTAACATCATTCTGACCACAAATATAAAGACAAAATGATTAACCATTAATCTTTATTCATATCAATAAAAGAATACAAATGTATCAAGAACCCTTAAACCCTAGGGTGAGTAATTACAATTTAGAACTATAAACTTATCAATAAGTTTTCTCATCAACATTTCATAAATATTCTATCTATAATCATTAGACAAAGCCTTTAATTCATTTCTCTAACCACTCATCCCATATGAGCATGGAATAAGTGGGGATCCAATATTATAAACCATTCTATCCTATACTATGTGAATAAATACATATATATATAAACCCTATGAATATTATTAAACATTTTAAAACTTAATTACTCCTAATAAAAGTGAAAACAATGTTATAGAAAAGAATATATATAGGAAATAAAGAAAATATCACAATACATAATAAAAGTTCACAAATTGATTCTTAACAACTTTATTGTGTTGCAAGTATTCAGCAAATAAAATTCCAAAAAGGAAAGTTCAAACAAAATATAAAAATACAAACCTGAAAACAAAACAGAAAATAAAAAAGGAATAAAACCAGGAAAAACAGAGGAAATACCAAATCTGGCCCACGACCCATTTCCTCTTCTCTCTATTCGTCGCCCGCAGGTCACAGCCAAACCCCTCTGCTCGCTCCACTGCAGCCCACTCCGGCCCAACAGCAGCCCACGTACCCCTTCGACCTTTTTTCCTTTCTTCCTCCCCGCGACAGAAGGACGCCGCCGAGAAGCAGCTGCGTGTCGACGCCGGCGCCGTTCCCGTCTCGCCGTGATGCCCGCTGCAAGGAGATACGCGCTACCGTCCTAGACGTCATCTACAAGTATCCCTAGACGCCGCTGGAGAACCCTAATCCTCTTCTCCCTCTCAAAATTCCTCTCTGCTCGAAACCCTAGCTTCGAATCCCCACCGTCCTACGCTCCACCGTGCTCTGTTGATCAAGCACATAGCTTCGCCGTGCTCCCCTGAGCCTCCTTGCTGAAGGAATTGAAGTAGGACGCCTCGAGTCGACGCGGTGACCTCGTCATCCCGAAGTCCGGCCACTAGTTCCTCCCTCAAATCCGGCATCTCCCGTGCTCGCCTCGCCTCGGCACCACCATCGTCATGCTCCTGGTGAGCCACCGGTGCTCAAGCACCTTTCTGTTTTCTTTCTCTCCTTCTGATTCTTCCTCCCCACGAGAGCCCGACGCCTCCGCCGCTCGCCGTCGTTGCACCGCCGTCACCAGTGACCATTTCAAGGCGGCGCCGCCACTATAATGCACCCCGCAACGCCCTCTTTCCGTTAAGCCCAAGCATAGCCCCGTGCGCGCAGCCGATTCACGAATCCAAGCATGATCTGAGGATGATCCAGGATTGATGTCAGCGTGACATCACGCTGATGTCATATTCCTATTTTTTTCTTTTATTATTTTAGAAACCCTGATAAGATTTCTATAATAAATAAAAACCAATAGAAATGACATAGGTCCCACCAGTCACTGACTGGGGGTAGGATAGGCTCTGGTGAGAAAACCCCTTCGTTTCATGCTGACATTAGCATTACCTAATAAAAATATTTAGTTATTTAATTAAAAAAATCATAAAATGATTCAATCTTATAAAATCAATAACTCTTGTTTAATAAATTAGAAAAATACATATAATATATGAAAATGTTGAGAAAAATAAAATCTACAACTTAAAACTATTATCAAATATTATTATGGTGATAATTTAAATAAATATTATTTAATAAAAGTTTTATAAGTAATACAACTTTGATAATTCATATTTTAATAATTGTAAATGTTAAAAATATAAATAAATACCAAAAATCTTGGATAAATGAAAACAATACTTCAAAACTATAATTATACATTATTATTCCTCTTAATTAAATATTTGTTATTTATTAAGTATTTATAAAGTAATAAACCTTATTAAAATCATATCTTAATATTTATAAATCACAAAAATAAATGTAATATACCAAAATAATCACAAAAATAATACCTACATGTTAAAAATGTGATAAATTCCACTTTTGAGTTAAGTAAAAAGTTAAACACTTTCATAACTTGAATTTAAACCTATTTCTTTAGTTAATAATTCATAAAATGACAAATAAAATTTGTTAATATTTCTTAAATTAACCAATTAAATGTAATAAATAGTATTAATCTTTAATACTAACATTATAAGGTCAAAATAATTTAACACCATTTAAATACAATTTTATTAAGTTATATTTCAACCATAAGTATAAATTCTTTTATAAAAGAATCCTTATCTAATATAAAATCTCCAAGAATAATTGTAATAAGATAAAACCCATCCTTTATATTAACCACAAGTTTATAAACAAATCAAAACACTATAAGTGAGTTCATAAGTAATAAATAATATTGTTTACTTATTCACAAACATTAACCACACCCTTATAGGGAGATAAATTCCTTTATACCATTATAATGTAAAAGAAATCACTAATCCAATAGAAGTAATGCCATTCTTAAGTAACTCTTAGGAAACAATATAAAGTGAACAAGATACAAGTATCATAAGTAATACACCCTAAGTCTATCTACATTCTTAAAGTTATTTATAATTATAGAGCTTTAAGTATAATGCTAAAAACTTTATTATATACTTTATAGTTAACTTTGGTCTGTTATAATTAAATTGTAAAGCATCTCAAGGCCAAATTTTTCAAGCAAGTACAATCAACATCAACGACATCTGATTAACCACAAGGATTTTCTAATCCTTAATAAAGGAATCTTTTCTTCAAAAGTTATTCTTTTTGCCACTTCAGAAAAACAAATAACAACTAATCACAATCACATTACTTTATACCTTACTTGCATAATAAGATTGTTAATACTTAAATTCTTTATAAGTGACATTACTTGTAAAGTAAAACTGGAAGATAAACAATTAAGATGTATGCAACCTTGAGTAGTATTCCATACTGTGTATTTTGTTGTTGTATAAATACATGTTGTTTTCCACACACTCACAAGCCTTAATAAGAAGCACATGTATAAAACTTAATCTAAAAGGGCAACACATTCCAAGGAAACCCTTTCCAGTATCCAAACCCTAGAACAACGTTATTCTCGGGATTCGCGTTTATCAACTTGCATTACATTACTTATGCATAAAAGCATCTTGCTTCTTTAAACATTAGTCCTTATGCAGATTTCAACTGTTGGATCTTATATTGTCTTGAAGACCGTGAGTGCATAATCTTGCAATCACAAAAGGCAAGTTCACACTTGCTCATGTCCTTTGATTATTTTCTATAAAGTATTTTTCAAATCTAGTATTGTCATCACTTGCATTTGAAAAAGGTCAGAAAACAATATTTTCATAATAATGTGATTATAGGTTATTTACCATGAGGTAATAACCTACTATAAGCGTTCCGGTGGTAAAGGAACATATTATCTAGGACTTAACAACCAATGTCGCCAGTGATTCTTGCGCCGTATATCACGCGTTGACCATGAGATTTGGAATGGGACGGAGAAGTCAGCTGTATCTTTTCCCTCTCGCATGGAGCCGGATGTGCGGGTCGTGGCTGTTATCACTCGTAGCATGCATATTATATGGTAATTCGTAGAGGATATGCAGCATATGGGTGGGAGCCCTCAACGTCCCATGATAGTTTCGGCATCTGAACGTTCTGTACTGCCAATTGCCGTAATTCAATATGTGGGCTGGCGTACACCAAGGAGACATGCGGGGTCGCAGAGAAGGCAGTGATTGGCTTGGATCTTAGTCTGGGCCTCACACCAAGGAAGTGTGAACGAACCTGCAATTCGGATGTGCAACAAAGCTGAGATCTCTCATGGGTAAAGTGATGCACCTCTGCAGAGTGTGAGAACTGTAACTTGTTACTCCCTGTTCTGGGAAGGAGCTGCGAACGCGGCGGGAAAGGAACTCCATGAAATTTCTGGTAAACCCGTGAAGGCTGACGGACATAGATTTTTCAGAATAAAAGCAACCTTTGAAGAAATGTTTACGAAAACCTGCATTGCCTACGACCTACGGTCTGTGGCTGTAGATATAGTGCATCAAACACTCCTTTTGTAGTGAACTTGCTGAGTACGCTCGTACTCAACATATCTTCTTAACACTTGCTAGGTTCTAAAGTCAGTACAGACGATGTCTACATCAAGTTATGCTCCAGGAATCATCATCAGAAGCTAAAGTCCTTCAATGAAGTCAAGACAGTCAACATATACATCAACTCAAGTGAATACGAAGTTACTGATTAGATAGGAATATAATCTCTAGCCATAGAACCTATTTCTATAGTGTATGGCAATAGCAGCAATGCCAGACCATTAGTTAAGATACTAGTCTTAATAGTATGATAGTTTTTGAGTTGTTTATTTCTGATTCTTCTTTGTAAGAAGTTTCTTTCTCTCTCCTTAACCTAGAATATTCTCTGGATCTTGTGTAAAGAGTTGAGTTGTAACCTATAGTCATGTCTTGGACCTGCTGTGTTTCTGTTGTACTACTCTAAGGGATGTAATACTAGTGAACGGTGTTTCATTGGTGTTATGTCAACGACTATAGTGTACTACATCATGAAGTGGTATGCTGGGTCACCGCAGAATCACCCCTACAATCTTGTTAGTACATGTTGCTTTCTATTGCTGGATGAAAACCTGTTTTATGTTAATGAGTGGCCGGAACCTATATGCAGAGGAGCAACAATAAAGTAGATGAATCGTCTATCCAAGTGCTGGATGCAGTGGATGTCTTCAACGAACAAACTAACAACAGGATGTCCTCCAACTGGACTACACAAAGAGAAATAGTAAGTCACTTGTTTCTATCGAGATGTGCTTAGTGTCAGATGCTTGTTTGTATGAGGCACCACATGAGTCGGCTAATGATTAGGACAAGATTGACCTTAAACAAGACTGGGCAAAAACCAAACGTGAATCCCTCGATTATAATTCAATGTGATCACTCGATCATGGTGCTGATCTATTCTTTCTATATTTTACTTATGTTCATCAATCTATCTATCTATATATATATATACATTAAGTAGACCATGATTTGGTGGTGGTGATTTATGTATATCCACTTTTATGCTATATTTTTCTGCTATGTAACAAAGACCAAATGTAAATATCTCGATTTGTAATTCAATTATCTCACTCAATCATGGTGATGCTCTATTATTTGCTATATTTGACTCACCATCAATCAATCTATCTATGCATTAACTAGACTATTATTAAGTGGTGGTAATTTAAGTATATCCACTTATGATAATTTATAGTCTATTGTAGTATTTTTCTGCTATTAAGAGTTTGTATGAACCCTGGAGGTAGTCACATTGTCTAGTTTTGGCACCACATGAGTTGGCCAATGATTAGAACAAGATAACCATTAACGCAATATTCTCCCTGGATATAAAAATCAGAATTAATCTTCGTATGATACTTAGTTACTATATATATATGTACTATAATCATCTTACTATGATCTGAAAGTCTATCATGCACCTGGTGTTTTATTGCTTAATTCATTACCTCACTAGATACTCTACATGAGGCACATATAGATTATATTGCCAATTTGATTCTTTAGTTTTCTCATGTTTAAAGCAATTTCATGATTTTCTTAACTTAAACGATGGCAATTTCTTTGAGAATACAATTGTTGATTACTAAGAAACATGAGACATTATGCATATGTTTTGACTCATGTCTGCTTGATTTAATCTACAGATGATCTTGCTAGTTTAATATTAGCCACCAGATGGTTCAATTGGTTATGAGTCCTTTGTATTTTTAGTTGACTTGTGATTGCAACAATGTGATATTGTGTCGTGGTTTCTATGGATATAATGTGGATAACAGAGCTCATACACGTTTATTTAACATTATATATGTTGGGTATCTTTTTTTTCAAATAGCAGTTTATTTGATGCATACAACATTGCTACATTTCCTAGCTACCAACTCTATATGGTGACCAAAATGCTTCTATCGAAATAATGTCACATTCTGCTTAATTTGATCTTCCACTTCATATCAGCCATACATTGTTCAAATACTTCATTGATCTTGCAAGGTGCACAATGTATCAGTTGCGTGTTTGTCTACTCAATTTTCTTAGTTGCCTAGTTATATGCACAATGATATTGTCAGCAGTTGAAAATACAATAGTTGTAGGCATTACAAAGAAGGTTTTTGCTACTTTTTGGCTACATCCAACTATTGTTTTGGCAGAAAATGACTCATCTATTTGTTTCTCTTCTTTTTTTATATACTGGCCCGACAATCAAAATATTTGAATGATCTGGCTACTGAAAAGCAGTGGTTGATATCTTGTTTCTCTGAAAATATGCTGGTAGTCTTTTTAATACACACACTTGATCTATTGCTTGTTTTTCTAAGGTACTATCATAGTTCGCTGATGATTAAAACAATACCACCTTCTGTGGTTGGAGGTCCAATCATAATTTCTTGAACTGCACACTGATATGGCTAGTTCGTATAATAGACCATTTCTAAACGATATTTTTATATTATTGGTTAATGCTTGTTGTCTTGACCAATTCTAAGCAGCTCAAGGGATCCTGGGCTCTTTTTGTTATATTTTCAATATTTCTATTAGGCAGTGATATAATTTGTTTATGAGGGAAAGAGTAGTTGCTTGGTTCACTACATTCACTTCCAAACAAGTTTAGTTAGACTACATGAGACACATGTTGATTGCTTGATTTGTTATATTAGGACAATACTGATTTTGAAAATCTTTGACAACAAACACAGTGTTTTTTGCCTGCTTTGTTGCACTAACTTAATATGTATTAGTTTCAGCCTGCAAATAATATGTATTGTTTGTTCCATAGAATAGCTGTGATATAGGCACATGATCGCATCGGTCCAGGGCGTCGACTGTTCATGTTATTCTGGAAAGAGATGTACGAGGAACATCATTGATTGTTTCTGGCCAATGATGCATTATAATTATTTTAAATATAAGTTGGCTACCAGTTTGCTGGTATGCTGTCCTGACTTGTTTTCTTTGTTTTAGGATGCACATGAAGCTATGGAGGCAGAAGCAGAGCTTCTACGTTAAGTATTGAGGTTATTTCACAAAGCAGCAGTGACAGTGGTTATTGTTTGCATCGGCCCACTGTTCCAGTTATTCCAGCACAAAGAGGTGTTACATCTGCACTCAAAACAATTGATTTAATTGAATAAGAAACAGAGAAAATAGATGCAATAATCACGATTACACGCGAACAGATACTAGAACTAAAAGATCGACAAGATTGGACTGACCATCTACTTGATAATCTCTTCTGCAACTGTCATAGTAAGTCTATTGTTACTTGTATGGCGATGTAAGCTCTAGCAGAAACCCTATTCCAACCCATGACTGGCGATGTCTATGTAATGCATCTTTTTGTTTCTGTTGAATTCTGGTCTATAATAAATTTCAGTATTTTCCTGTTGATGTAATATGCTGATTCTCGCGCCGCATTAATGAGACAAAATATTAACGGTTTGTTTAAAAAAGGAATTGCGCCATAATTGTAGAATACGATATGCCGACTAGCAGACGGGCTCAATATACATTAAAAGGCCTGAATCACGATAGGCCGCATAAGCTGCCATAGGCCTTAAATTGTACCTGCCAAAAAAATAACGGGCCAGGCCAAAACAGTAACAGGCCAAAACAGTAATTTGCCAAAACAGTAACATGCCAGAACAGTAAAAGGCCAAAACAGTAACATACCAGAACAGTACAAAATAGAACAGGAGAAGGCCAGAACAGTAGCAGGTCGGAACAGTAACAAGCCAAAAATCCTTCCTGGTTTAGAACAGTAACAAGCCAGAAAATGGGCAGACCGCTTTATGAGCCATAACAGTAACATGCCTTCCTACAAATGGGTTGTTAGTAGGTAGCCCATTACGGTCTGTAAGAACAGTGTCAGGCCGATCGCGGGCCTTAACAGTTTTGGGCCAACATTGTGCAGGCTGCCAATGGGCCGCACAATAGCGAGCCCAACATGCCTTCACTAGGACGAAATAGTAAAGGGTCCGAAATTATATGGACTCAATTCAAACAGTACAGAACGGAACAGTAATAGGCCATGATTCTATTGGGCTTCTTTAATGGACCGGCCCACTTAGTTGTTAACAGGCCTTGGCTGGGCCTGGCTTCTACCACAGTTTCATTGATAGTTAACTGCGTTAACTAGTTGTTAACGGTGCTCTCCATGTGGCAGTTTGCATGAAGTCAGCAGTCAACGCGGTTGGCGAACATATCTACGACGGAATGACTTTTCGTGGCTAAAGGATGTGATCCGTCATGGTCGAAAAAAAACCGTGGTAGAATCATTTGTGACGGGGCTTCTACCACAATGAACATTCGTCGTAGAAGGCTTTTCAACCACGAAAAATGGACCTTCAACCACAAAAATCGTCCGTTGTAAAAGGACATTTTTCTTGTAGTGGCTAGCAGGTAAAACCGTGTCAGAGTTGGCACCAGGTCTCTCTCTTACGGTCAGCACTCGTGCTAGGAATGCAAGAACAGTAGCCCAAGATGTGCTTGACAATATATGGCTCCTAGAGCTACCGGGTAACATAGCCCACCGAGGAGTTAGGGAGTGTTTGGATGTTTGGGATGCGATCAACACCATGAGCAAGGATGCCAGACAGCCAGACGAGTTCAGCTGGCCATGGTCTAGTACAGGAAAATACACAGCGAGATCGATGGACAAAATGTTAAGTCAGGGTGGGGAGCGATTTCATCTTGATAAAGCCATCTAGAGGAATGGAGCCACGCCCAAGAGCAAGTTTTTTCTCTGGCTGGCAGTGCAACATCGGGTATGGACGTCCGATAGACGCTTTAGACATGGCCTCCAAGATGCATCAACGGCATGTTTTGTGTGCTTATAGGAAGAAGAAACAGTTGAACACGTCTTGGTCCAGTGTGTCATTGCTAGAGAGGTCTGGTTCAGATGCAAGCAAAAACTGGGACTGAACTTTGACATCCGGACAACAAACGCCACCATAGAAGAGTGGTGGTCTAAGGAGAGAGGCAAATTCATAAGGAAGGAGAAGAAGTGGTTTGATGCACTCATTTGTACGGCCAGTCACGCTCTTTGGAAGCACCGAAATGCCTGTTATTTCAATAATGTGCAACAGCAACACCCCGGGGCCTTCCTGGCCGATCTGATTTTGCAGGAGTATAACTCGCTCAACCACCTTAGGAGAGGAGTAGCCGGAGCGAAAGTCGGGGCCTTCCTCAGCCTCTCCGTACCGGCGGCTGTCACTCCTGACAGTTCAATAGGATATCTAAACTAACCCCACAGACCGACACTATTTTTTTCTATGCACTTTGTCCTCACTCGTACGCATCCGGTACCCACTTCCCGGTCGGTCACCCATCCTCAAATTGCTCTAAGCCAAACACATTTAATCTTAGAGTACTTTTCAGATGAGCTTTCGGAAAACAAGTTGCAACTTATCAGTATGGGTATACTATCAAACCTATTAAGCCATGCGTCAGGGTATCACATACACCCACCCTTAGAAGATCGCTGCCCTCGTCGATCAACCACAAGCTAGGAACGTCCCCTCTTGGCATACGTTTGTGCGTCCAGTGTCGGCACATGTGTCATGTCGTATCCACTCCGGGACACACGCGCCATGCTCCACATGTCCTCCACTGGCCTGCACACACCCGTGTAACCGCGAGGGTCGGCTCTGATACCACTTGTAATACCCCGGTCTCTCCGGACCAGCGGCTGTCACTCCTATATCTCATTAGTATCTCTAGACTAACCCCACAGACTAACACTAGTCTTTTCTACGCACTTTGTCCGCACTCGTGCACACTCGGTACCCATTTCCCGGTCGGTCACCCATCCTCAAATTGCTTTAGGCCAAACACGCTTAACCTTAGAGTAATTTTTAGATGAGCTTCCGGAAAAGAAGTTGCAACTTGTTGGTATGGGTATACTATCATAACGCGGACTTTTGGCTCTCGGGTGCTATACACCCCCATAGTTAGAAAAAATAAAAAAAGTTTAAAAAATTAAACTATTTTTGAAATCAAAGATGATCAGGTATTGTACTCATATAAAAATATTTGGAAATTAAATCATTCGCATGGTCTTTAGGGCAAAAAACAAAAACATGACGAATCAAAGCTGAATAGTATCTAGTCATGGGGTGTTTCGAAATTTTAGGGTTAACAAATTTTTTTGTTAATTAAAATAAATATGAATGCATCTGTGTATGTGATGAATGTATAAATGCATGAATGGACTTGTTTGGTTATTGTGAATAGCAAGGAGTGGTTTAAAGATGAAAACAACATCATCTAAATCAATTACAAACAGAAACAAATCAAGAGAAATTCAAAAACAAACAATACAAGCAAATGGTCATTTTTGCCAATCTTGCTCACTAGGCCACTTTGAGTGTTTCTAGTCCAAGATTTCAAACAGAAACAAATCTATTTCTTTTCACCCCTTGCTAGACCAAGTGAAAGTGAACCCAAGCCCACTTTGAAAACCCACAGAAACATTTGGCAACCTGATTCAAATGACAATTCAAAACTGAATCTATATCATATGGGAAGATCACCGTTTCTCAAAACCCAACCAAACCAGTTCACCTTGACAAATCCAAGCAACCAGAGACTACCTAGTATGTGACTAGTAGATCCACCAAGTTTCATCCAAAATCTCAAATTCAAATCTCTTGCGGCCATTTAATCAAACACCTTCTGAGCACAAATCAAATAGAACATCAAACACTATAGTGAGCAGTGTTTATGCCAAACTTGTTCCCTCTCTAGTCTCACTACACTCTCAGTAGATTATCTAACTAATTTAACCAGCCCTAGCTCACTGTGAACTCGACCATGCCATCAATGGTGACCATGGCCGAGCACACTTGCCAGCCCCACTATCGACAGCAATCTAGGAGCCTCACTAGCCTCGCCAACCTTGTCTAGCAAGCACTCCACCATCCACTGCCACCCCCTGTCCAACGCTCGAGCCTTGCCAGCCACTGGACCACACGGAACGCGCATGCCCAGTCTCTCTGCGACCATGCCGAGAGCGCCGCGCTCGACACGCTCGCACAGACCATGCCCGACTTCGTCGCCGGCGAACGTGATCACCACTGCCCAGGGAACCGCCCAGACATGACCGTTCACCGCTGCGCGGACTGTAGCCGATGTGTGCCATTAAAACTTCCGTCGGAACCACCCAGAGCATCGCAGTGTTCCGACCGCATTGCACCGCCCCACGCCTCGCCACCATGCCGTTGAGCTTCGCCAGGAGGCAGCGCACCGTTCCCTACCTTCGGCCATGCTGTTAGCTCGATGTGTAGCTGAACCCGACGAGCTCAGCCCGCACCCTTCGATTCCCTCATCGCACTATAGATAGAGGCCTTCCCCGTTCAAATTCAGCACACCATTCCACTCCCCTCTCTCTCAGAACCACCCCACTTCATCCCTAGAGCAAGGCGAGCACCAGGTTGCCGGAATTTCGCCGGAGCTTGCCACAGCTGGAGGAGAAGGGCGTCGTTGATTGGAGCCACCCTAGGAGGAGCCGCAAGTACCAGGAGGATCGCCGTCGTAGACTTCGTTGTTCGCCCCCATCGCCGACCATCGCCGGAGCCCCGGTGAGCCCCCACTAACCCCCTATGGCCGCGCTAGGGTTCGTGCTCGTCGCGTCCTATTCAGGCGTGGATGATGAACCTCAGCCGTAGATCTAACTTCTAATCACCCGTACCCCTTCGCCACTCTTTGTCTCACTGACGAGTGGGGACGACCACTTAACCAGCCCACGTGCGCGTTGTGCGCAGTGGGCCATCCCAGTTAACATTCCCGCATTACCCAGTAATTCAAACTTAGGTTTTTCAATTTAGTTTTAAACCTAGTACTGCCTGTTGATTTAAAATTCAATTCAGAGAGTTTTACTGAACCAAATTGCATGAAACTAATTTTGCTAGAAAGGTATTGAAATTCTTAATATAGGCCCGTTGGATTTAAATCATTTGGATTTATAGATCACCTATAGTAAAAATAACAAGGCAAAGACTTTTCTGCATTCAAACATTTTTCAAAATTCAACCATAAAAGCTTTTGAGTTGATTCCAACTCCCAAAAATAACATTTGATAAGACCTTTCTGAATATATAAAAATATCTAGGTTTACTTGCAAAAATAATGGACAAGTAATAAAAGAATGCCCCATAGGCATTTCTAGTCACTTTAATTAATTAAAATAAAAAGGTTAAACCTTATTAAATTGTGACACCACTTTAAATCACATTCCCAAGTACTGAAATATGTGGTGATGAAATGTGTCAACATGATCCCATGTTTGAGTTGGAGAATATTAAATCTTAAGTAGTTTTTCAATGAGTAGAAATTACTTTTCTAAAATAAATAAATAGAACCTTGCCTTAATCTTTGTGATGTTTGTGATGATGCTAGATCATCTAGTGTAAGCCTTTGTATGCTAAATAGAGTAGTTAAGAATTGTTTGGTGATTGTGTACTTCGTATTTATTTATAGACGCTAGCAACGAGCAAGGATACGAAGAGGAAGGAGAATACTACGAGGAAGAAGCAGAGGAGAACTTCAACCACTGCACTGCACAAGGCAAGCTACCACTTGCATGTTACCTATGCAAGATAACACTTGCAATTGTGAAAACTATATAATCTATGCAATGCATTAGGCATGCTTTGATTATATCTATTGATGATACCCAATCCTAGTTTTACTTGCAAGCTTAGTTATTTTATTTCTTTACCAAAGCTTTCTATTTGTGCTTACTTAGTAAGTTGTAGATCTTAGAAATATTATTAAAGGTAGCATAAAGAGCATAAAACTTGGCCTAAGTTAGATAGATCTTGATGTCATCCTAAGGCATCAGACTGAACTTAGATAAATCACACTTGATTATCACCCCTCATTAGTTTTACCCACACTTGTAGCTGCTAGTGCTAAGCATAAAACTTGATCACTTTAGATGGCAATACTTGGTTAAAATGATTATGAAAACCTTAGAATGATGAGTCATTCTACTGAAATGTTTTGACATGTGTTCTTGAACACCACATGATTTTTTATGATGAAAATGTTGAGGCATGAGCCTTAGCCCTTTATAAAACTGATGGTTGTCTGGATGCGATACCATTCCAATTTTACCGTACAACCATAATACCCGAAATTGGGTAGGGCTTGACTAGAAGTTTATATACCTTAGTATGGGTTCCCTTGCGGCCGAGGTTTGAGCCGAGGCTACCTCGTGAAGATTGTCCACCTATGAAGTATCCAAGATGAAAGATGGTCATGGTTGGGAGGCCAAACTCATAGGAGAGGTGCCTATACTAGGGCGTGTAATTGAAAGGTTAGGATTGATTATCCGCATACTGAGTATGGTGAATTCAGGATTGTTCCTGACGGATGTATCGAATATTATGGTGAAAGTGTACCACCTATGCAGAGTGTCAAACTATTCGAATAGCCACGTCTGTGGTTATGGGCAGTTGGAGTGGCCATACTGTTCCATCTTCGGATGTTTTCAAAATGACTTGTGAAATGAATCATGACTTTGACTTGACCACAACAGGGTTGTGAACATGAAAACTAAATTCCCACTTAGGTATAATAAAACTTTAAACTAGCTTTCTTTGCTTCTGAACTCAGTTAAGGTAAACCTGGCTTTTTGCAAAACAACCTAGAGCTTAGTACTCCAACTCAAACCCTTACTTGTTAGTCTTAGTTTGTGAGTACTTAAAGAGTACTCATGGCTTTGTCCCTGGCTATTCTTGTGGCCAGACTATGAAGAGGACTATCAGGAGGATGGACCACAGGAAGGTTACGACAACTAGGATCATCTCCCATCGTCAGCATTGTCTGTGACCATGAAGGTGGAGCTTCGCCCACGCTATCGTTATTATATTATTCCGCTGCTTTGATTGTACTAAGACTGGATCATGTGATCCTTTATTTGTTGTAAGACCCTATTGTAACACCCCTAAAATCATGTTTTCAAAGATTGCATATCATCCATGCATGCATAATCATTTAGGGATCAATTTCAAAGTCATTTCAAAGAAAACAGAAGCATTGAGTGCTTATTATTTTATGTAGACAAGCATTGATCCAATGCTACTCTCTAGTAAGATATTATTGTTTCAAACCAAGATTGTTTGTTCATGAGTTGGTTTGGTTGAGTTCCAAAACTTGGCTAAATATTTCAAAACAAAATATGGTTTTAAAACCATTTGCATATCTTTACTAAAACTTGTGTAAGGCACTGGTTTATTTTAAAACTCCAATGGAACCAAGAAAGTCTGGTGAGACAGCATAGTTTTGTACTAAAAAATGTGCAGGTTTCATTTTACAAAAAATCCAGAGCAAGTTTGAAATCAAACACATTTGAAAACATTTGAATTTGATTCCTGTAAAATCAAACAGAAATGGAAAAAGAGAAAAGAATTAGAAAAGGGCCGACGCTACTAATCTAGCCTAGAACCAGATCCAGCCCAAAAGCCTACCCGGGCCATTCCCCCTCTGCTTCTTCTCTCACCCGCACCGAACCAACCCACACCGTTGCTGACTAGTGGCCCCTCTCCACGTCACCTTCTTCTTCCCCAAAATCACACGCGCAGTCACTGCTCGCCGTTACCTCGCCGCAGTTAAGCCCCCCGCTTAAATCCCATTGATGCAGGGAGTAATCCTTGCCCCCGCTCCGGCTATTTAATCCCCTTCCCTCTCCGCATCTTTCCCCTCACTCAACGCCTCTTCTCCACCACCAGGCTACCCATAATCCCACTTGCACCGCCGCGGTACCGAGCGTCTCCGGCGTGCGATTCCGGTAAGCATCGACCGCCCCCTGTCTCTGATTCATACGAGCATGATCAGTGTGTCCTTGCGCATCTTCTCATGCCCTTATTTTGCTCTGTATCGCCCTAGAGCGTCGCCATCGTCCACCTCTAGAAGCAACCGAAGCTCAGCGCAACTCCGGCGACACTCCCTGGTAGTTTTCGACCGCCCCTTCCTCTCTATTGGATACTCGCATGTTCACTGGCTCGTGTGCATCAAACGGCACCCCTGGTTTGTCTTAGCATGCGCCACAACCTCACCCCGACGATGCCAGAGCTTGCCCGACGACAGGCTTCACTCCGACGAGCAATAGCAGCCGAGTCTGAGCGCCCCTGTCTCTCCCTCGACCACCTCGAGCACCGCAGCGACCACGCGAACACCATAAGCACCCCCACTCCTCCCCGTGCGACCTAAATCGCTGGAAACTTCTCTGACAGAGCGCGCCGCCGCCACTTGCCGCCGCTGGCGCCGCCCCACTATGGTCGCTTGATCAGCAGCCGTTAGATCTAGATCCAACGCACGCGATAGAATCATTTAGCAAAGGGGTATGAGTTAGATCTGGCCGTGCGATTTCATTTAGATCGTGCGGTCCACACTGGTCGATCTGGCCGAACCGGTATGGGCCAATCAGAACACGCCGCGTGGCCTGCGTTTAGATTTAAAAACAGAATTTAGATCTATTAGTGATTCAAACTTGTAAAATTCATAACTTTTGATCCACACGTTCAAATTTTACAAATTTTATATCATTGGAATCAGGAGAAAGAATTCTATCTGTTTATGCAATGTGTTTAATGTTTTGCCTCTGTAAAAATGGTTATTTTTGCAGAGACATTTGTAGGCTTAATTTGAGTATAGAAATTATTTGAAAAATGTTTTAAAGATCAAATAAAGTTTATTTTGATTATCTTGGTCTTGTTTATGTTTCAGTACTATACCCTTGTCTTGTTTGGTGTAGAAAAAAAATCATCACATGGCATTTGCATGCATTCATATATTTTTGTTTGTATATTTTGTTATGTGATTTTGGTGCTAATAGTGATTGTGGTTGTGAAGATTGTTGCTACTCCCCAAACTACCAAGACAAGTGGTGCTTCATGTTTTTATCCCTATATTTTCACCTATGCATTAGAAATATTTTGTATAGGACATTGCATGAATATTTTGATAAGTATCTATATGCTATGCTTGGGAAATCCTAGTAGTTGTAGAATTTTTAGAATTTCCTCTAAGTTAAGATACTTACTATTGCCATGCTTAGCCTAGCTAGTAGCAACCAAGGGTGGATTATATATTCATGCTATATGAAATATTTCTAAGTCATTGACTTGTGTTTTTGCTTAATAAAACAACTAAGTGAATGAAACACCTGGGTGGAATGGAAGGTTTGGTTTGTGTTGAGTGGTTACACAAGGCCCATTTCTATGGTTTACCTTGTGTATCACACTTGTGGAAAGCCACCCAGGAACAAAGGGATTTGAGATGCCAAATGTTAAGAATCTTCTAGTGCAGCCACATGGCATTATGGGCTCTGCCTGGATCATATAGGTTGCAATAACTTAGCCATTTGGACAGTTGGTGGTAGTGGGATGATAGGTTGGAACGCGTCCATTTGGTCTAAGGGAAGGCTTCTGAAAGGTCATGTCTTGGTGAAAATCAAGTCTTGTGGGGAAAGTGCACAACCTCTGCAGATGGAAGAATCTAAGTACTTAGCCACGTCCCTGGTATTGGACAATCTTGAGCATCAAGACATGGAAGCTATCAAGAATCTCCTCATACCAATTTTCTAAGTTAAAACTTGTGGTTGAACAAGGGTGAAGGTTCACCAATTTCTATTGGTGGTTCCTTGGGAAAGTTTTGTCAAAAAAAAACTTAGTGTCTTCAACTAATAGGTAAACCTATTTTGAGCCAAGCAAGCCTAAGCTACACTTAGCCAAATGCATGTAGTATCTAGATTCTAATATTCTACTAAGGTATCACTTGCCAATACTATTCCAATGTATTGACCCACTGTGGCTGTAACTTGTGATGTTGCAGGATACTCTGATGATGATTAGGGGTTATGAGTCTACACTCAACATGCTTGCCTATGGCACATGAAGATGAAGACTTATTTATATTATTATATTTGAACTCTTGTATTAGGCTTGTGGCCATGAAGTTGTAAAAGACTATGTTGTCTATAGAATGATATGTAATAATGACCTTTGTTTCTGTGTACTTCATCTTAAACTGTGGATGCTAGCATTGATCCAGGGACTAGCATTGCAATCACAGGGATCTTTACCTTTATAAAGGTGGGATCTTACAGATGGTATCAGAGCACTGTGTTGCCTGTAGGATTATGACCCTAGGATTGGATTAGAAACCACTAAGGAAAAAATTTCAACAACTTCCACACTTGTCTTTTCTTCTCGTAAACTTTTCTAATCTTCTTTCTCATCTCTATTTGTAGATGGACTCCATCAACCAAGCTGTAAGGAAGGGACCACTCATGACCATGACCCTAGAGTGTGAGACTGGATTTCCAAAGGCCCTCAAGAACCTTATGGTTACCATGGGGATACATGGTGCAGCTGTGTACAAAGGTTTCCCTGTGATGGATGAAGGAGAAGAATATTGGTGGGTGCAACTTCACTTGTACAAAAACAAGGAAGACAACCACAAAGAATCAGGATTCTTTATGGTCACCAACTCAGTGATGCACACCACATTCTTTGATTCTGCAAGGGATGTAGCTTGGAAGGCCATCAAAGATCTTGGTGATAGACTCAAGTGCAGAATGCTCAACACCCAAAATGACCTTAGGGAAGAAAATAAGCATACCCAAGAGTTGGAAACTACCAACCAACAACTAAGGGAGGACATCATAGACTTGATTTGGGAATCTTGTGAACAAGATAGGCAGATGGCTACTAAGGATGCTTTGATAGCCATTTTGTCTAGTGAGTGAGAGTTGTAACGTACTTCGTTAGTTGGACCACCACACTTATCATTTTATTTCCAATTTTTTTTGTCTAAGTTATGTTGAACCTTGGATGCTTGTAATGGATTTATGTATGCCATGACTTGTTTGATTGCAAATGATATGCTTGTGCTACCTTGTCTTGTGTATTTCTGTTGATGTTGTTTCTAACTTTTCTCTATCTTATAAAATAGATGCCTAATGTTACTATCAGCACGGCTGAAGAGTTCAAGGGAACTCGTTTTGGCACTCGTCTTATTGAGCTCACTAGTGTGCTCAATCTTTCGCTTCCTAGCATCATGATGCTTCCCCTCACCAAGTTTGAGAGGAAGGACCTTTGGGGCTTCAAGGTTACTCAGCCAGGACGCCAGACTGAGCCAGCCACAGAGGCTATCACCTTCAAGCTTATGCATGATGACAAGGAGAGAGGCCTAGAGGTAGTCATGCAGGATTTACTTGGGCGTTTGTTAGGGAGACACTCTCGGGAGAGTAGAGGTACTCACTTCCATGCTTTCGGTAGACGCGACAAGGATGGTGAGGCTACTGAGTTCGAGGATACTGCTAGAGAGACGGCAGAGCCGATACGTCTGTACCTTCAGGACCTAGAGGTTCTACTTAGGCACCTAGATACTGATAGGACCAACGTCATGCTTAGCAATGACGAACTCCAGGTGCAGCTTCGTGAGAAGGACAAGCTCTTTGTGGAGCAAGACGAGATAGTCAAGGAAATGGAGGCCAAGTTTGAGAGTCAGGATAGAAAGTTCAAGAGAAAAGAGTCCAAGATAGGAACAAGAGGATTCGAGAGATGACTGCAGAACTAGATGCCAAGGACTTCGAGCTCGAACATCAGCAGGGTGTGATTGAGAGACTTCGTTCACAGAAGAGGGCTCTCAAAGCAAAGGTAGAGGCCTTGACTACCAATGTCGAGGAATACAAGACCGCTATGGAGAATGTAGGTCTTACACTTGTTGATGAGGAGGTTGATGCAGAGGAGTAGTGATGACTACTCATTGATTTATCATTTACCATGTTTATGTTATTGAGTTGCAATGACCATCCAACATGTGGATGGCTTGCTATTGGTGTGTTTGCTTTTCAAAACCTGTTGTCTATGTTGTTGAACTTTTGTTATTTTGATGCTTGTTTGGTGATTGACTATGTTTTGTATTGTGCATGTTAGGCATCTATGGGTATCTCATTCTTATCCTTATTGAAAACCACAGATGCCACCTCGACGTGCCAACCCCAACCCGAACAACAACAATGTCACCCCCGAGATGCAGCAGCTGATGACAGCACATGCACAGCTGATGCAGATGATGACTACTTTCATGCAGAATTAGAATAACAACAACAACAACAACAACAACAACAACAACAACAACAACAACAACAATAACAACAACAACAACAACAACAACAACAACAATTAGAATAACCCACCAGGTTTTGACATGCTCACCAGATTCTTAAGACTGAGGCCTGCTAAGTTCTCAGGAACTACTGACCCCATGGTGGCCAATGATTGGCTACGCTCAGTGAACAAGGATTTGGTAACTGTTGGCTGTACTGATGAGGAGAAAGTCAGGTTTGCAGCACACTTGTTGGAAGGACCAACAACTACTTGGTGGGATAACTTCCAGATCACCACTCCCATTGAGGATGTGACATGGGCTATTTTTGAAGATGGTTTCCGTACAGCTCACATCTCATCCGAAGTGATGAGCTTGAAGAAGAAGGAATTTCATAATCTGAAATAGCGCCACCGCAGCATGGCTGAATATATTGAAGAATTCAACAATCTGGCGTGTTATGCACCGGATGAAGTTGATACTGATGCCAAGAGGAAAGAGAAGTTCCTCGAAGGACTGAACGATGAACTGAATCTGCAATTATCTGTGGCCTATGTCCCCACCTATCAATCTCTTTGTGAAAAGGCTGCCATCTTGGAGAGCAAGATGAAACAGGTTGAAAGCAGAAAGAGGAAACACAACTCTGACAAGCACAGCTCGGGATCGTCTCACAAGCGTTCCCATTATGATGATAGTGGGAGTTCTGGATCCCACAAGCATGGAAAGTACAATAGCCACCACAACCACAATCGTCATCATGACAACAAGCATCACCGTAGTCATGACAATGACAAGACAAGAATCACAAGAGTGGATACAAAAACCACCACAATGGAAGTGGTAGTGGAAGCCAGCCTGTCAAGAAGGATCTCAGTTAGGTTGAATGCTTCAAGTGCAATAAGAAGGGGAATTATGCAAATGAATGCCCAAAAAAGAAAGTTGAAGGACCCAACAAGCTCAACCCTTTCCAGAAGGGACAGGTGAACCACATCAATGTGGAAGAGATCTATGAGGAACCTGATGTTGTTGCTGGTAAGTTCAAACTCAATTCTGTTCCAGCATTTTTTCTCTTTGACACTGGCGCATCGCATTCATTCATATCAAGAGCATTTGTTGAAAGAAATGAACTACCAGTAGAAACTATTGGGTGTCCTATAAAAGTAAGTTCTCCTGGCGGAGAAATGATAGTGAACTCAGGATGTCATGATCTAGTCATAGAGTTTGGGAAGTATAAGTTTCCTGTTAATCTGATAATCCTACATTCCCAAGGATTGGATGTCATTTTGGGAATGGACTGGATGACTAAGCGCAAGGGAGTGCTAGATTGTGCCAACCATACCGTCACACTCACAACCCCAGAAAACAAAAGGATTAGATTCAAGACTAACTTTGAATCAAAAGGGAGTAAGCTAAATTCTCTTAAGGGGGTTAGCATAGACAGTGTGCCAATTGTGAGTGAATATCCGGATGTGTTTCCGGAAGAATTGCCGGGAATGCCACCAGATAGAGATGTGGAATTTCTGATTGACTTGCTACCAGGATCAGGACCAATAACAAAGAGACCATACAAGATGCCAGTTGATGAGTTGAAAGAACTCAAGAAGCAACTTGGAGAACAGTTGCAGAAAGGATTTATTCAACCAAGTTCTTCATCCCGGGGAGCACCAGTTTTGTTTGTGGAAAAGAAAAATAGAAGTCAAAGGTTATGCATAGATTACCGTTCACTCAATGAGGTGACTATCAAGAACAAATACCCTTTGCCAAGAATTAATGACTTGTTTGATCAGTTAGAAGGAGTCTGTGTGTTCTCAAAGATTGATCTCCGGTCAGGTTACTTCCAGCTCAAGATAAGAGAACAAGACATACCTAAGACAACTTTCACCACTAGGTATGGATTGTATGAGTACACCGTGATGCCATTTGGTTTGACCAATGCACCAGCTTATTTCATGAATATGATGAACAAGGTGTTCATGGAGTTCCTTGACAAGTTTGTTGTCGTTTTCATTGATGACATTTTGATCTACTCCAAGAGCAAAGAAGAGCATGAAGGACATTTACGTTTGATACTTGAGAAGCTTAGAGAGCATAAGTTGTATGCCAAATTCAGCAAGTGTGAATTTTGGTTAAATGAAGTTGGATTTCTTGGACACGTTGTGTCAGGAGATGGTGTAGCAGTTGATCCCGCAAAAGTGTCAGCTGTAACTGATGGGAATCTCCTAAGTCAGTGAAAGAGGTTCGTAGTTTCCTTGGCTTGGCAGGATATTACAGAAGATTTATTGAGAATTTCTCCAAAGTAGCTAAGCCAATGATAGAGTTGCTAAAGAAAGACAAGAAATTCACTTGGACTGAAGGATGTGAGCTCAGTTTCCAAGAATTGAAGAAGAGACTAGTGACAGCACCAGTCTTATGTCTGCCAGATTTGGAGAAAGATTTCCAAGTGTATTGTGATGCATCTCATCATGGATTAGGTGCAGTGCTAATGCAAGAAGGGAAAGTTGTGGCTTATGCCTCGAGACAACTCAAAACTCATGAGGTAAATTACCCAACTCATGATTTAGAGTTAGCCTCTGTTGTCTATGCACTCAAAACATGGAGACATTATCTTTTGGGAAAGCGATGTGAAGTGTTCACAGATCACAAAAGTTTGAAGTATATCTTCACCTAGAAAGAAATCAACATGAGACAAAGAAGATGACTAGAACTCATCATGGACTACGACTTGAGTTTGCAATATCATCTCGGTAAAGCAAATGTTGTAGCGGATGCTCTAAGCCGTAAGGTATTTGTGAATGGCCTTACTAAGGGAGAGTTGCCAGATGATCTGTGTGCCCAATTTAGAGATCTCAGATTGGAGATTGTGCCTGAAGGACATCTCATGTCATTGGATGTTCAACCCACTTTGTTGGACAAAATCAAAAAAGCCCAAAAGACAGATAATGAAATTGAAGAGATTACGGAAAAGATTGGCAAAGGAAAAGCCAAAGGATTCCATGAAGACGAACAGGGTACTTTATGGTATGGAAAACGTATCTGTGTTCCACAAGATCCAGAGCTTCGGAAACGGATTTTACAAGAAGCGCACAACTCACCATATTCCATTCATCCGGGTAACACCAAAATGTACATGGATATGAAGGAAAGATTTTGGTGGAATAATCTGAAGAAGGACATCGCCGAACATATTGCTTTGTGTGATGTATGTAGTAGAGTGAAAGCAGAACATCAGAAACCAGCAGGATTGCTACAACCACTACCTATTCCTGATTGGAAGTGGGACAAGATTGGCATGGATTTCATCACTAGATTGCTAAGGACCAGGTCAGGATATGATTCTATTTGGGTAGTAGTGGATCGCCTAACTAAAGTGGCTCATTTCATACCCGTGAAGACAACCTACACAAGTGCTAAGTTGTCCAAGATATACATGAATAGGATTGTGTGTCTGCATGGAGTACCCAAGAGTATTATGTCTGATAGGGGGACTCAGTTCACTTCTCATTTTTGTAGGCAACTACATGAGTCATTGGGAACGAGATTGGAATTCAACACTGCTTTTCATCCTCAGACTGATGGATAGACAGAAAGGACCAACCATATTCTCGAAGATATGTTGAGAGCATGTGCTCTAGACTATGGAGCTAGTTGGGATGAAAGTCTGCCATACGCAGAATTCTCTTACAATAACAGCTATCAAGCTAGTATTGAGATGGCACCGTTTGAGTTTCTCTATGGGAGAAAGTGTACCACCCCATTATTATGGAATGGTGTGGGAGAAAGAAATTTGTTCGGACCGGAACTAATCAAAGAGGCTGAAGATAAAGTCAAGCTGGTTAAGGACAGATTGAAGATAGCACAGTCTCGACAGAAGAGCTACACAGATCCTAAGCGTAGAGAAGTCAGCTATAAAGTGGGTGATAGAGCTTATCTTAGAGTGTCACCACTTCGTGGAGTGAAGAGATTTGGAGTCAAAGGAAAATTGGCCCCAAGATATGTTGAACCATTTAAAATTCTGAGTCGTAAAGGAGAAGTAGCTTATGAGATTGAATTTCCAGAATCATTGTCTGTCGTTCACAATGTGTTTCGTGTGAGTCAGCTAAAGAAATGCCATCCAGGGATGGAAGAGACTTCTTTGAAGGATACTATACCTTTGGAGGAGGTTCAATTGGAGAGTGATCTCACTTATGAGGAAAAACCTATCAAGATTCTTGAGACTGCAGACAAAGTTACTCGGACTAAGACTATCAAGTTCTGCAAAGTTCAATGGAACCATCATTCCGAACAATAAGCAACATGGGAAAGAGAAGATGATCTTCGGAAAGACCACCCTCACCTATTTGCTAGCCAAACCGAATCTCGAGGGCGAGATTCACCTTAAGGGGGTTAGATTTGTAACATCCCTAAAATCATGTTTTCAAAGATTGCAGATCATCCATGCATGCATAATCATTTAGGGATCAATTTCGAAGTCATGTCAAAGAAAACAGAAGCATTGAGTGCTTATTATTTTATGTAGACAAGCATTGGTCCAATGCTACTCTCTAGTAAGAGATTATTGTTTCAAACCAAGATTGTTTGTTCATGAGTTGGTTTGGTTGAGTTCCAAAACTTGGCCAAATATTTCAAAACCAAATATGGTTTTAAAACCATTTGCATATCTTTATTAAAACTTGTGTAAGGCACTGGTTTATTTTAAAACTCCAATGGAACCAAGCAAGTCTGGTGAGACAGCATAGTTTTGTACTAAAAAATGTGCAGGTTTCATTTTACAAAAAATCCAGAGCAAGTTTGAAATCAAACACATTTGAAAACATTTGAATTTGATTCCTGGAAAATCAAACAGAAATGGAAAAAGAGAAAAGAATTAGAAAAGGGCCGGCGCTACTAATGTAGCCCAGAACCAGATCCAGCCCAAAAGCCCACCCGGGCCATTCCCCCTCTGCTTCTTCTCTCACCCGCACCAAACCAAACCACACCATCACTGACTAGTGGACCCTCTCCACGTCACCTTCTTCTTCCCCAAAATCACGCGCGCAGTCACTGCTCGCCGTTACCTCGCCACAGTTAAGCCCCCCACTTAAATCCCATTGATGCAGGGAGTAATCGTCGCCCCCACTCCAGCTATTTAATCCCCTTCCCTCTCAGCATCTTTCCCCTCACTCAATGCCTCTTCTCCGCCACCAGGCTACCCACAATCCCACTTGCACCGCCGCGGTACCGAGCGTCTCCGGCGTGCGATTCCGGTAAGCATCGACCGCCCCCTGTCTCTGATTCATACGAAAATGATCAGTGTGTCCTTGCGCATCTTCTCATGCCCTTATTTTTCTCTGTATCGCCCTAGAGCGTTGCCATCGTCCACCTCTGGAAGCAACCGAAGCTCAGCGCAACTCCGACGACACTCCCTGGTAGTTTTCGACCGCCCCTTCCTCTCTATTGGATACTCGCATGTTCACCTAGCTCGTGCGCATCTAACGGCACCCCTGGTTTGTCTTAGAGCGCACCACAACCTCGCCCCCGACAACGCCAGAGCTTGGCCGACGACTAGCTTCACTCCGACGAGCAATAGCAACCGAGTCCGAGCGCCCCTGTCTCTCCCTCGACCACCTCGAGCACCGCAGCGACCACGCGAACACCGTAAGCACCCCACTCCTCCCCGCGCGACCTAAATCGCCGACAACTTCTCTGACAAAGCGTGCCACCGCCAATTGCCGCCGCTGGCGCCGCCCCACTATGGTCACTTGATCAGCAGCCGTCAGATCTAGATCCAACGCACGTGATAGAATCATTTAGCGAAGGGGTATGTGTTAGATCTGGCAGTGCGATTTCATTTAGATCGTTCGGTCCACACTGGTCGATCGGGCCGAACCGGTACGGACCAATCAGAACACGCCGCGTGGCCTGCGTTTAGATTTTAAAACAGAATTTAGATCTATTAGTGATTCAAACTTGTAAAATTCATAACTTTTGATCCACACGTTCAAATTTTACAAATTTTATATCATTGGAATCAGGAGAAAGAATTCTATCTGTTTATGCAATGTGTTTAATGTTTTGACTCTGTAAAAATGGTTATTTTTGCAGAGACATTTGTAGGCTTAATTTGAGTATAGAAATTATTTGAAAAATGTTGTAAAGATCAAATAAAGTTTATTTTGAGTATCATGGTCTTGTTTATGTTTTAGTACTATACCCTTGTCTTGTTTGGTGTAGAAAAAAAATCATCACATGGCATTTGCATGCATTCATATATTTTTGTTTGTATATTTTGTTATGTGATTTTGGTGCTATTATTTTATGTGTAGATTTTGGTGCTAATAATGATTGTGGTTGTGAAGATTGTTGCTACTCCCCAAACTACCAAGGCAAGTGGTGCTTCATGTTTTTATCCCTATATTTTCACCTATGCATTAGAAATATTTTGTATAGGACATTGCATGAATATTTTGATAAGTATCTATATGCTATGCTTGGGAAATCCTAGTAGTTGTAGAATTGTTAGAAATTTCCTCTAAGTTAAGATACTTACTATTGCCATGCTTAGCCTAGCTAGTAGCAACCAAGGGTGGATTATATATTCATGCTATATGAAATAATTCTAAGTCATTGACTTGTGTTTTTGCTTAATAAAACAACTAAGTGAATGAAACACCTGGGTGGAATGGAAGGTTTGGTTTGTGTTGAGTGGTTACACAAGGCCCATTTCTATGGTTTACCTTGTGTATCACACTTGTGGAAAGCCACCCAGGAACAAAGGGATTTGAGATGCCAAATGTTAAGAAGCTTCTAGTGCAGCCACATGGCATTATGGGCTCTGCCTGGATCATATAGGTTGCAATAACTTAGCCATTTGGACAGTTGGTGGTAGTGGGATGATAGGTTGGAACGCGTCCATTTGGTCTAAGGGAAGGCTTCTGAAAGATCCTGTCTTGGTGAAAATCAAGTCTTGTGGGGAAAGTGCACAACCTCTGCAGATGGAAGAATCTAAGTACTTAGCCATGTCCCTGGTATTGGACAATCTTGAGCATCAAGACATGGAAGCTATCAAGAATCTCCTCATCCCAATTTTCTAAGTTAAAACTTGTGGTTGAACAAGGGTGAAGGTTCACCAATTTCTATTGGTGGTTCCTTGGGAAAGTTTTGTCAAAAAAAATTAGTGTCTTCAACTAATAAGTGAACCTATTTTGTGTTGGAATTATGACCTAGAGGCAATAATAAAGATGTTATTATTATAATTCTTGTTCATGATAATGTTTATATTCCATGCTAGAATTGTATTAAGCGGAAACTTTAATACTTGTGTGGTTTGTGAACAACACCGTGTCCCTAGTACGCCTCTATGGACTAGCTCATTGATTAATGATGGTTAAGGTTTCCTAACCATGGACATGAGTTGTCAATTAATAATGAGATCATATCATTGGGAGAATGATATGATGGACAGACCCAAACTAAGCGAAGCAATTAGATCGTGTCATCGTGTTCATCTTTGCAAAGCTTTTCCTATGTCAAATATTGTGTTCCTTAGACCATGAGATAATACAACTCCCTGGTATCGGAAGAAAGCTTTGAGGTCATGAAACGTCATCCTATGAGAGGGTGATCATA
Organism: Avena sativa; assembly: GCA_916181665.1. Classification (NCBI taxonomy): domain Eukaryota; kingdom Viridiplantae; phylum Streptophyta; class Magnoliopsida; order Poales; family Poaceae; genus Avena; species Avena sativa. The sequence goes on along the minus strand of OV702283.1, from coordinate 143,065,159 downwards.
AAGGTGTCTCTCAGGTGATCGGAAAGTATCTGTTGGGTTGTATGTATCGAGATGGGATTTGTCCCTCCCAAGTCGGAGAGATATACTTCGGGCCCACTCGATAATCGATATCAACACCGCTTGCAAGCATGTGGTTAAGGAGTTAATCACAAAGTGATATCGGATTACGTAATGAGTAAAGTACTTGCTGTGAACGAGATTGAACTAGGTATGACGGTACCGACGATCAAATCTCGGGCAAGTAAAATATCGCGAGACGAAGGGAATATATATATGGGATTGATTGAATCCTGGCATCGTGGTTCATCCGATATGATCATCGATGAATGTGTGGGAGTCAATATGGGTTTCCAGACCCCGCTGTTGATTATTGATAGAAGATCATGTCTGCATATTCTCGAACCCGAAGGGTCACACACTTAACGTGTCTCGACGCTAGGATAGATTGGATAATTGGTTTATGAGTTTTTGTTCGGAGTCTCGGATGGGATCCGGGACATCACGAGAGGTTCGTGAATGGTCCGGAGAATAAGATTCATATAAGGCAGTGCAGTTTTTGGAGTTCGGAATTGTTCCGGGTTAATCGGTATTGTACCGGAAGCTTCTAAAACCTTCCGGAAGGGGACCAACATGGACCCACCTTCCGGGAGGGGGCATGGGCCTATGAGGGAGTTCCCTGGCCGCATTGGGCCAAGAGCACAAGGCCCCATAGGGCCCAACCGGCCAGCAAGGGTAAAACCCTAATTGGACCTTCTAGAAGGGAGGGTTTCCTTGCCCCCCACTCCTCCCTCCTTGGCCGCCGGCCTAGGGCTTGGGGGAGGGGTTAGGGCAGGCCCCCACCCCTCTATATATAGAGGGCTGGGGCGCACCCCCCACACCTCCTCCTCAACCCTAGCTGCCCTGCTGCCCTCCTCTCTCTCTCCCTCCCGACTGCGTGTAGGCGAAGCCCTGCTGCAGAAACTCTCCACCACATACACCGCGCCGTCGCGTTGTAGATCCAATCCGTATCTCCACCATACTTGCTGGACCGAGGAAGGAGGAGACGTCGAGGTGCCGCACGTGTGCATCTCACGGAGGCATCTCCACTTGTGGTGCTAGATCGGATCGGATCGCGAGGAGGAGAAGCGAGTACGACTACATCACCCACGTTCCGATGAATGTTCCGCTGTGCGAATCTTCAAGTGTATGAAGATCTAATCCAATCTCTATCGTTGTTTGCATCTCCTAGATTAGATCTTGGCTTTCCCTCTTTTCGCATCCGTAGAAAATTTTGATTTACTATGCCGCGAAACCCTTCAGTGGTATCAGAGCTAGATCTATGCGTAGATGTGTTTCACGAGTAGAACGCAACATGGTTGTTGCGGGCGTTGATGTTTTCTGTTGCAAGACTCTTGTTTGTGTTCTTCTTATGATGTGGGTTAGTGAGATTGAAGCGGTCCAGGCCAACCTTACGCGACGTCGTTCGCGAGACCGGATCCGCACTTGACGTGTGGCTTGTTCCACACATGCGGCTGGTGGATGCCAGTTTCTCTCACTATAGTTGTCATGGGATTAACACCGGAGTTCGGCAACCATAATATCACCGTTGTGGCTTTCCGTAGGTAAGAATCGTTCTTAGCATGCTACTCCCATAAGCCACGTAAAACATGCAACAACAAAGTAGAGGCGTCTAACTTGTTTTTGCAGGGAGTGTTTTCTGTGATATGGTATGGCCCAAGATGTGATGTGTATAATGTATGCGATGATCATGTTTTGTAATGTTTCACGACTTGCATGTCGATGAGTACACAACCGGCAGGAGCCATATGGTTGTCTTTATAATTGTGTATGACCTGTGTGTCAACTTCTTATACGCCATGTAATAGTTTAACTTTATCGCTAAGTAGTTAGCAATAGTTGTAGTTGCTATTCGTGGTGGAGGCAATCATGGTGGAGTGATGGAGATCATGCCGACACGCACAAGATGGAGATCATTGCGCGAAGATTGGCTATACCATGTCACATAAAGTTATATGCATGTGATGTTTATCCTTTTATGTATCTTATTATGCTTAGATCGCGACGGTAGCATTATAAGATGATTCCTCACTTAAAGATCAAGATAAAAACTATGTTCTCCCCATGTATGCACCGTTGCGAAAGTTTGTCGTGTCCAAGCATCACGTGATGATCGGGTGCTATAGACTCTACGTTCACATACAACGGGTGTAAGCCAGTTTTGCACACGCGGAAATACTTGGGTCTAACTTGACGAGCCTAGCATGTACAGACATGGCCTCGGAACACATGAACCAAAAGGTTAAACATGAGTCATATGAATGATATGATCGACACTTCGTTGTCCACCATTGAAACCACATCTCTTCTCGTGAAGATCGGATTAGGTGTGGTGAATTTGGATCGTGTTCACTAAACAAATTGAAGGATGTTGAATTTAGTGGGAGTTCATCTAGTAATTTGATTAAAAGTGGAACTAGTTATCATGAACATAATCTAATTTGTACTTGCAAATATTGTAGATCAAATGGCTAAGTCCAACTTCAACTTCAACGTTTTTGCTGAGAAGGAAAAGCTTAAAAACAATGGGTCTAACTTCACCAATTGGTTCCGCAATCTGAGAATCATTCTCTCTGGCGGTCAAAAGGACTATGTCCTTGAGAGTGCGTTAGGTGACGCCCCTGCTGCTACTGCGCCGGCTGATGAGAAAGTTGTCTATCAGTCGCGCAAAGATGATTATGGTGTGATTAAGAGCACCATGTTGTTTGCTATGGAATCGGACCTTCAAAATCGTTTTGAAGACTATCCCGGGCCCTTTGAGATTCTCGAGGAGCTGAAAACCATGTTTCAGACTCAGGCCCGTTCTGAGAGATATGAGATCTCTGAGAAGTTCTTTAACTGCAAGATGGAGGAAGGGAGTTCCGTTAGTGAGCACGCCATTAAGATGTCGGGCTACACTCAACGCCTTGAGCAACTGGACTGCAAGATTCCAGAGGAGATCAAGATTGACAGGGTTCTGCAATCACTCCCTCCCAGCTACAAAAGTTTTGTAGTGACTCATAATCAGATTGGTTCCACTGATATGATCACCGAGCTCTTCGCAAAGCTAAAGGCTGCGGAGGTGGACATCAAGAAGGATAATCATGTGTTGATGGTCAACAAGCCCCCCACCTTCAAGAAAGGTAAGGGTGCAAATAAGCCCTTCAAGAAAGGCGGCGGCAAGCGCGTTGCCCCTGCTGAGAAGAAGCTCAAGTCTGGACCCAAGTCGGACACTGAGTGCTTCTATTGCAAGGACAAGGGTCACTGGAAGCGCAACTGTCCGAAGTACTTAGCGGACAAGAAGGCTGGCACCATCAAAGGTATATTTGATATACATGTTATTGATGTTTTCCTTACTAGCCCTCGTTGTAGTGCCTGGGTATTTGATACTGGTTCAGTTGCTAATATTTGTAACTCGAAACAGGAGCTACGGAATAGATGGTGGCTTGCGAGGGACGAGGTGACGATGCGCGTTGGCAACGGATCAAGAGTTGATGTGATGGCCGTCGGCACGCTCTCCTTAGTTTTACCTTCGGGATTAGTTTTAAACCTTAATAAGTGTTATTATGTGCCTGCGTTGAGCATGAACATTATTTCTGGATCTTGTTTATTGCAAGACGATTATTCTTTTAAATCGGAGAATAATGGTTGTTCTATTTATATGAGTAACATCTTTTATGGTCATGCACCTATTGTGAATGGTTTATTTCTTCTAAATCTCGAAAGGGATGAAACACACATCCATAACATTGAGGCTAAGAGATGCAAAGTAGATAGTGATAATACTACTTATTTGTGGCACTGTCGTCTAGGTCATATTGGTGTAAAACGCATGAAGAAGCTCCATTCTGATGAACTTTTGGAGTCTCTTGATTTTGAATCATTTGACACATGCGAACCATGCCTCATGGGCAAGATGATCAAAACCCCGTTCTCCGGTATGATGGAGCGAGCAACGGACTTGTTGGAAATCATACATACTGATGTATGCGGACAGATGAGTGTTTCGACGCGCGGTGGATATCGCTATTTTCTCACTTTTACCAATGACTTAAGTAGATATGGGTATATCTATTTAATGAAACATAAATCTGAAACATTTGAAAAGTTCAAAGAATTTCAGAATGAAGTGGAGAACCATCGTAACAGAAAGATTAAGTTTCTACGATCTGATCGTGGAGGTGAATATTTGAGTTATGATTTTCTCACGCATCTTAAACCTAGTGGAATCGTTTCACAACTCACACCACCCGGAACACCACAGCGCAATGGTGTGTCTGAACGCCGGAACCGAACCTTATTAGATATGGTCCGATAAATGATGTCTCTTACTGATTTGCCGTTATCATTTTGGGGTTATGCATTAGAAACTGCTTGTCACATCCCAAGATTTTCCAAATCTTGTAATGTGAAAAATAAATGAATAAAATAAAACTTTGTTTGATTTTCAGGGCCAGAAGAAACTTTTTGAATCCACTTGGGAACTTTCAAAACCTATTTGGATCAAATGAAATCCTAAAGGTATTTAAAAAGTTAAATAAACAATAAACTTCAAAATATTTAAAATTACTATTTTGGATCTTTTAAAGATTTGGTTTTCAAAAGAAAAGATAGATTTAAAAATAAAGATTATTTTATAAAGCCAAATTAAAACCTTGGCCAAGCTTTTGAATTAAAACATTTGGTTTTGAATAAAAATAACAAAGGTTTATTTAGATAAAATAATAGAGATTTAATATCCAAATTTTACTTAAGTAAAGGCTTTTCCTATTTTAAATAAACACTAAAACTTATTTATTTATTTAAAATAAGTTTTCCAAGTATTTAATATTCTCAAATAAAACCTACTGAAGTGTTTTGGTTTTATTTTAGAGTTCAAAATAAAGATTTTAAATAAAACAAATCTTATTTGATTTAATAACTAAGGTCCATTTTATTTAATTATTAATGGAGCTTAAAATAAAAATGTTATTTTATTTTAAACAAGTTTTCCAAGTATCTTATATTTTAAAATAAAACCTACTGATTTGGTTTTGAAAGTATTTGGATTTCAAATGAGGTTTTAAAATAAATCAAAACCCATTTGATTTATTAACTAGTGTCCATTTTATTTAATTATAAATGGACTCTAAAATAAAAATAATATTTTATTATTGGACTTTGGTTTTATGTTGATAAACAGAACCAAAATTCAATTACAAATGTGGTGAATGTGTTTGAATGTTTGAATGTTGTTTGGAATTACAAATCAATAAATAGAAATAGAAAAGATTAAATCATTCAGACAAAAAAAAGTGCAAAGGACTCAATCCAACCAGCAGCCCAGCAAGGCCCAACTCGCAGCCCACTTTTCTTTTCCTCTGTGAAACGTTTTTCTACCTAAAGCCGCACCCGCAGTGACACCGACTGGTGGACCTCGTTTTCTTTTCGTCTCTCTCGCTGCCAGTGGACCCCACAGCCACGTGGTCGTCTTCTTCGCCGCGACTTCTTCCCCCCCCCCAAACCACGTCGCAGTTACTGCCGTTGAAAGCTCCATCAATCCCTGTTAATTGTCGCGTTAATTCGTCCAGCCAGCACGCAAGGTAAAATCGCCTGCCTCCCCTCTTCCGTTTCCCCCAGACACCCTTCCTCGGCACGCCCCCAGGCTGCCTAATTATGCTCAACCACCGCCACTGTACGACGACGCTCCGGCGAGAATTCCGGCCGTGTCCTGCCACCCCTCGCCTCCCTAAGCACACTCACACACTCTCCTAGCCCTGGCGCTTCTCCCGGCGCTTTCCATTCACCCGCGGGCGCCCCAGAACGTCAGCAACGAAGACAACCGCCGTCGCCACCGTCTGGTTTTCTCCGACGACCTCTTCCCCGGTAAGCTAGACCACCCCCTTTCCTCTCGTTGATGCTCGCTTGTCAGGGAACCGCGTACGAAGCTAACCACAACCTCTGTTCCCTCTCCCGTGCTCTGTAGCAACATCCCCAGCGACGCCGAGCGAACTCCGGCGAGCGATTAGTACCGCCCCAGTGCGCCCCTCGCCTCCTCGAAACCACGTCGAGCTTCCCCACGACCCTGCGATCACGGTGAGCCTCTCCTCCTGTTCTCTCGCTTCCTAGAACGGCCAGACCACCTCGGACAGAGCGTGCGCTGCCAGTCGTCGCCGCCGGCGCCGCCAGCTATTGGTCCACCTCCTGTGAACCGTTAGATCGTCATCCAGCGGCTAGGAAAGAAAGTGAGCGAAGGGGTATCGAACAATCTGTGCCGTGCGATCAAGTTAGATCCTGTGGCCTGTGTCTGTCGATCTGAGCGAAGCGGTATGGACGAATAGAAAACAGCCACGTGGCCTCTGTTTGATTTAAAAAGACAGAAAACTTCTATTAGATTTCCAATTTTGTAATTTGCACAACTTTTGATCCACACGTCCAAAATTTGCAAACTTTATATTGTTGGAATCGGTGGAACAAGCCCTAGCCAACCATGCCCTTTGTTTAGTAAAAAGCTTCTGGAAAAATGGTTGTTTTTGCAGAAACATTTGTATGCTTGTTAAGCATGTGAAAATTGTTTAAAAATGATTTTTGGGATAAAATATTTGGAAAATGGTGTGATTAGAACCTACTAACAGTAGGAAACACTTTGTGGACTCAAAAATGTATTTGGTGAAATAAAAATATGATTCTTTGATTTAAAACCATTTCTAGTCAAATAGAAATGTGGTTTATTTATTAAAATTGATTTTGGAAGAAAACCTTTGGAAAATGTTTTGTTTTAAACTCTCTGACCCTAAACATCAAGTTTTATGGTTTGAAAACATATTTGGTGAACCCTATAGGTTAATGCCTTAGTAAAAATATTTCTACACCACATAAAATGATACTTTGTTTTGAAAATGGTTTTGTAGTGAAACCTTTTGCAAATGACTTTGCCACTTTACAAAATGACCAATAGGTGTTATCAAATGTTTATGACCCATTAGGAACCACTTTTTCAAACAAAACAAAGCTTGGCATGCTTGCATGCATTACTTTGACTTTGTTATTTTATGTGTGTTGTTTTGCTTGATTGGTAGATTGAGTTTGTGCCTTGTTTGATTGGAATGTAGTGACTTGAAGAGTGTGATTGTTGCAAGGACAAGGAGTGAACCCATACTCTACCAAAAAGGCAAGTGATGCTTCATACTTTTTGTCCCATTACTTTCACTATGCATTAGTGATTTTGCTAAGTAAAACTTGCATGGATTTTGCTAAGTATAAACCTTGCTATAGGAAAACCTAGTAGATGAAACCTTAGTGGAAATCTTCCTAACTTAAGATTCCTATTACTATCAAGCTTAGCCTAGCTAGTAGAAAACAAGGGTGGAAATATATTCACACTATGGAAAAGAATTTCTAAGTCTGAGGACTTGTGATTTTGTTTAATAAAACAACTAAGTTAATGAATCACCTGGGTGGAATGGGACTTGCTTGGTGGTTTTTGGTTGAGTGGTTCACAAGGCCCATGTTTATGGTTTACCTTGTGTATCTCACTTGTGGATGGCCACCCAGGAACAAAGAGATTTGAGATGTCAAATGTTGAGAAGCTTCAAGTGCAAGCACTTGGCAATATGGGCTCTGCCATGATCATATAGGTTGCAAGAACTTAGCCATATGGACAGAGGGTGGTAGTGTTTGATAGGTTGGAACGCGTCCATTTTGGTCTAAGGGAAGGCTTCTGAAAGATCTTGTCTTGGGAAACCAAGTCTTGTGGGGAAAGTGCACCACCTCTGCAGAGTGTAAAATCTAAGTACTTAGCCATGTCCCTGGTAAAGGACAATTTGAGCATCAAGACATGGAAGCAATCAAGAATCTCATCATTCAAATTTCTAAGTTAAAATCTTGTGGTTTGAACAAGGGTTGTTTGAAATCTTCAATCTTTGATTGAGAGAAGCTTTGGAAAAGATTTTGTCAAAACAAAAACTTAGTATTTTCAAATGATAAGGAAAATCTATTTTGAGCAATGCAAGCCTCAACTCCACTTAGCCAAATGCATATAGAAGATAGACTCCACAATACTACCATAGTATAACTTGCCAATACAATTCAAATGTATTGACCCTTGTGGCTGTAACTTGTATGTTGCAGGTTTGATTGATTTGAGTGAAGATTGATTGATTAGGATTACAAAGTCTACAACCAACATCTGCCTGTGGCACTTTGAAGATGAAGGACCCCATGACTATAGTTATTCCGCTACAATGTAATGTAATAGCCAAATGAGCTATGTAAGATGTAATAAAACTATGTTATTCCTGGTTATAAAGTTATATTATGACCTTTGTTTCTTGATATTACATCTTAACTGTGGATGCTAGCTATTGATCCAGGGACTAGCATTGTAAACACAGGGGGCTCTATCTTATTAAAGATTGGAACCTCTACACTGCTGCATTCACTTTAAATAGGGCACCATCTAAATCCGTTGAGACGACACCGTATGAACTGTGGTTTGGTGCTAAACCTAAGTTGTCGTTTCTTAAAGTTTGGGGATGCGAAGCTTACGTCAAGAAGGTGATGCCGGACAAGCTCGAACCCAAAGCGGAGAAATGCGTCTTCATAGGATACCCTAAGGAAACTATTGGGTATACCTTCTATCACAGAACCGAAGGCAAAGTGTTTGTCGCAAAGAACAGTTCCTTTCTTGAGAAGGAGTTTCTCTCGAAAGAAGTGAGTGGGAGGAAAGTAGAGCTAGACGAGGTTACTGAACCTTCTCTTGAATTGGAGAGTAGCGCAGCACCTGAAATTGTTCCAGTGCCGCCTACACCAACAATAGAGGAAGCTAATGACAAGGATCATGAAGCTTCGGACGATGCTGCTACTGAACGTCGCAGGTCGACAAGGTCGCGTGCCCCTCCTGAGTGGTACGGCAACCCTGTCTTGACTGTCTTGTTAGTAGAAGACAGTGAACCTATGAACTATGAGGAAGCGATGATGAGCCCAGACTCTGAGAAATGGCTAGAAGCCATGAAATCCGAATTGGGATCCATGAGCGAAAACCAAGTATGGACTTTGGTGGACCCTCCTAGCGACCGAAAGGCCGTTGAGTGCAAATGGATCTTCAAGAAGAAAACGGACGCGGATGGTAATGTTACCGTCTATAAAGCACGGCTTGTCGCGAAAGGTTTTCGATAAGTTCAAGGTGTTGACTACGATGAGACTTTCTCTCCCATAGCGATGTTTAAGTCCATTCGGATTTTATTAGCAATTGATGTGTTTCATGATTATGAAATATGGCAGATGGATGTCAAGACTGCGTTCCTCAATGGAAACATTGATGAAGAGTTGTATATGATGCAACCCGAAGGTTTTGTCGATCCTAAGGATGCTGATAAAGTATGCAAACTTCAGCGTTCTATTTATGGACTGATGCAAGCATCTCGGAGTTGGAACCTTCGTTTTGATCAAGTGATCAAGAGCTTTGGATTTGTTCCAAATTGCTACGAAGCTTGTATCTACAAGAAAGTGAGTGGGAGCTCGGTGACATTTCTGGTGCTATATGTGGATGACATATTGATTATTGGAAATGACATTAACATGCTTAACGATGTGAAGAGTTATTTGAACAAGGGTTTTTCAATGAAAGACCTAGGTGAAGTTGCTTATATATTGGGCATCAAAATCTATAGAGATAGACGAAGACGCCTAATAGCTTTAAGCCAGAGTACATACCTAGACAAAGTTCTGAAAAGTTTCAGAATGGATAAGGCAAAGGAAGGTTCAGTGCCTATGTTGTCAGGTAAGATATTGAGCAAGGCTCAGTGTCCAGCTACGGTAAATGATAGGGAAGCTATGAGCAAAGTGCCTTATGCCTCGGCCATAGGTTCTATCATGTATGCCATGCTGTGTACTAGACCGGATGTGTCCAATGCTCTTAGTTTGACGAGCATATATCAAAGTGATCCAGGAGTGGAACACTGGACAGCCGTGAAGAACATCCTAAAGTACCTAAATAGGACTAAAGAAATGTTCTTAGTCTATGGGGGTGATGAACAGCTCGTCGTAAAAGGTTACGTCGATGCTAGTTTCGACACCGACAAGGATGATTCTAAATCTCAGACGGGATACGTGTATATTTTGAATGGAGGAGCTGTGAGCTGGAGAAGCTGCAAGCAAAGCGTGATCGCGGGATCTACAGTAGAAGCGGAATACATGGCTGCTTCAGAAGCGTCAAGTGAAGGAGTTTGGATCAGGAACTTCATCACTGAGCTTGGCGTGGTTCCAAGTGCATTGGACCCACTGGAGATATTGTGTGACAACACTGGCGCCATAGCACTCGCTAAGGAACCAAGATATCATCCAAAGACCAAGCATATCAACCGCAAGTTTCATATAATTCGAGATTATATAGCAGATGGAGATCTGAAGATTAGCAAAGTACATACAGATCTGAATGTCACAGATCCATTGACTAAACCTCTTCCACGTGTAAAACATGATCAGCACCTCAGTGCCATGGGTGTGAGATTGTTGCCAAATGTAAACTAGATTATTGACTCTAGTGCAAGTGGGAGACTGTTGGAATTATGCCCTAGAGGCAATAAGAAAGATGTTATTATTATAATTCTTGTTCATGATAATTTTTATATTCCATGCTAGAATTGTATTAAGGGGAAACTTTAATACTTGTGTGGTTTGTGAACAACATCGTGTCCCTAGTACGCCTCTATGGACTAGCTCATTGATTAATGATGGTTAAGGTTTCCTAACCATGGACATGAGTTGTCAATTAATAATGAGATCATATCATTGGGAGAATTATATGATGGACAGACCCAAACTAAGCGAAGCAATTAGATCGTGTCATCGTGTTCATCTTTGCAAAGCTTTTCCTATGTCAAATATTGTGTTCCTTAGACCATGAGATAATACAACTCCCTGGTATCGGAAGAAAGATTTGAGGTCATCAAACGTCATCCTATGAGAGGGTGATCATAAAGGTGTCTCTCAGGTGATCGGAAAGTATCTGTTGGGTTGTATGTATCGAGATGGGATTTGTCCCTCCCAAGTCGGAGAGATATACTTCGGGCCCACTCGGTAATCGATATCAACACCGCTTGCAAGCATGTGGTTAAGGAGTTAATCACAAAGTGATATCGGATTACGGAACGAGTAAAGTACTTGTTGTGAACGAGATGGAACTAGGTATGACGGTACCGACGATCAAATCTCGGGCAAGTAAAATATCGCAAGACGAAGGGAATATATATATGGGATTGATTGAATCCTGGCATCGTGGTTCATCCGATATGATCATCGATGAATGTGTGGGAGTCAATATGGGTTTCCAGACCCTGATGTTGATTATTGATAGAAGCTCATGTCTGCATATTCTCGAACCCGAAGGGTCACACACTTAACGTGTCTCGACGCTAGGATAGATTGGATAATTGGTTTATGAGTTTTTGTTCGGAGTCTCGGATGGGATCCGGGACATCACGAGAGGTTCCGGAATGGTCCGAAGAATAAGATTCATATAAGGCAGTGCAGTTTTTGGAGTTTGGAATTTTTCCGGGTTAATCGGTATTGTACCGGAAGCTTCTAGAACCTTCCGGAAGGGGACCAATGTGGCCCCACCTTCCGGGAGGGGGCATGGGCCTATGAGGGAGTGCCCTGGACGCATTGGGACAAGGGCACAAGGCCCCATAGGGCCCAACCGGCCAGCAAGGGTAAAACCCTAATTGGACCTTCTAGAAGGGGGGGTTCCTTGCCCCCCCCCACTCCTCCCTCCTTGGCCGCCGGCCTAGGGCTTGGGGGAGGGGTTAGGGCAGGCCCCCACCCCTCTATATATAGAGGGCTGGGGCGCACCCCCCCCCCCCACACACACACACCTCCTCCTCAACCCTAGCCGCCCTGCTGCCCTCCTCTCTCTCTCCCTCCCGGCTGCGTGTAGGCGAAGCCCTGCTGCAGAAACTCTCCACCACATACACCGCGCCGTCGCGTTGTAGATCCAATCCGTCTCTCCACCATACTTGCTGGACCGAGGAAGGAGGAGACGTCGAGGTGCCGCACGTGTGCATTTCACGGAGGCATCGCCACTTGTGGTGCTAGATCGGATCGGATCGCGAGGAGGAGAAGCGAGTACGACTACATCACCCACGTTCCGACGAACGTTCCGCTGTGCGAATCTTCAAGGGTATGAAGATCTAATCCAATCTCTATCATTGTTTGCATCTCCTAGATTAGATCTTGGCTTTCCCTCTGTTCGCATCCGTAGAAATTTTGATTTACTATGCCGCGAAACCCTTCATTTTGAGCAAAGCAAGCCTAAGCTACACTTAGCTAAATGCATGTAGTATCTAGATGCTAATATTCTACTAAGGTATCACTTGCCAATACTATTCCAATGTATTGACCCACTGTGGCTATAACTTGTGATGTTGCATGATACTCTGATGATGATTTGGGGTTATGAGTCTGCACTCAACATGCTTGCCTGTGGCACATGAAGATGAAGACTTATTTATATTGTTATATTTGAACTCTTGTATTAGGCCTGTGGCCATGGAGTTGTAAAAGACTATGTTGTCTCTGGAATGATATGTAATAATGACCTTTGTTTTTGTGTACTTCATCTTAAACTGTGGATGCTAGCATTGATCCAGGGACTAGCATTGCAATCACAGGGATCTTTACCTTTATAAAGGTGGGATCTTGCACCTATGTATGGTTTGTAATGGATGATGTACTGTGATATCCAATCTATTATGTCTCGCAAAAATGGTAATCCTGGGATTAAAAATCCGGGTGTTGACAAGTTGGTATCAGAGCCATCGTGACCATAGGAGACCCTAGTTAGAATGGACGCTTGAATCAAAAACTTAGTTTCAAAATCGAAGGAAGTGAGTATTTATGAAACTTATTCTCATTCTTATCACTTAGATTCTTTCATGAAAATTCATGTTCCTAAAAAATTCTTGCAACTTACATAAAATTTGACACTCTTGATCACTCTACTAACTTACTCATGCTACATTCTTATAGATGGGCGTGAAGTATAGAAAGTTCTATGAGTTGGGAAATGGAGGATACCTCATCTTTGAGCGTGACTTGGACCAGCTTTCGGAACTTCTAGAGCGCCCGCATCCCAAGTTCTTCGGAGCTCAGCTCAACGATCAGGAAGGAGGAGAATTGCAATGGATGATTATTGCAAGTCTCCGAGGAAAGATTGAAGCCCCCACCTTAGAGGGAATTCAGTTAACCTTAAGGGAGAACAAATGGCTAGATGGACTTGCTAGGGCCATACAGGAAGCGCTTGCCCGTCTGTGTGGGCAGAGTATCAATTAGATCAAGGGCACCCACTTTGAGTTCTATCCAAGGTGTGATGTTATGGGACAGCCACTGGAGGTACCACGTCACCCAGATCTGAAGCATCAAGTGGACCATCTCAGCTTCATGATGTATGACCGACAGAAGGAGTTGGACAATGCCTGTTCCTACGCCAACCACAACTATGCCATCGCCATCAAGAAGGATCGGACCATCGCCATGCTGGTGAGGGATCGCTAGTCTCGTCATCGTCAGCTTGACAAGAAGGAGCGCATCATTTCCCGCCTTCGCCATAGGATCACAGACTTGGAGGAGACCATCCACGAGAGGGACATGTAGCTTGAGGAGAGGGAGAACACAGGGGAGTATATCCGTGGAGACCCCTATTCTTACCTCAGTGACGATGATGACTTTCTGGAGGATCAAGCCATGGACTTCTTCACTGATGAGGATGACTTCGCCTTCATTGATGATGATGATGATGATGATAATGATGATGATGATGAAAATACCGATTCCAAGGAGTAGTAGCACTTGAGCACTAGCGTTAGTGAGTTGTATCTGGTCCCACTGTATCGTAGTTTCACAGAGTGGTTCTTAAAACCATCTGTTTTCCTTGTTGTGGTGTGTGTTTGTATGGTGTGTTATGAATGAATGAAAAGCAAGTTGCTAGGAAAATCTGAGTCAAACTTCAAAAACTTTTCCAAAAACAAAACCCCTAAACCTTAGAAATTTCCCTCTTGTCTCATGATCTATCTCAATCTTCAGATGCCTCGCGGAGGAAGCAGCTCATCCCCGGAACCAATGCTGCAAATCTTGCGACGCTGAAAGAGCCGAACGTCAAGCCAACTTAGCCACCCTTCAACACATAGCTCAGATGGCCAACAATAATCAAGGCCATGGAAACCAGGAAAACCATGGATCCAAGCTCAAAAACTTTCAGAATACCAATCCACCCATCTTTACTAAGTCTGAAGAGCCCCTCGATGAAGATGATTGACTGCAAACCATGGAGAATAACTTAGAAGTTGCAGGAGTGGAAGCCAACGAGAAGGTATTGTTTGCCACCCACTATCTGGCAGGAGATGCAAGAGCTTGGTGCAATAGCGTTCGTGCCATGAATGGAGGACAGATGATGACTTGGGATGAATTCAAACTCAAGTTCAGCAGGACCCATGTGCCACCGGGTTTGATCAAGAGGATGAGAGATGAATTCAGGGAACTGAAGCAAGGGAGGATGACCGTAGTTGAGTACCGTGACAAATTTTTGCCATTGGATATGTATGCACCGGATGAGATTAACACTGAAGCCAAGAAGAAGGAGAGATTCTTGAATGGTCTGCACGATGAGATGCAGACAGTGTTAGTCAACATTCCATTTGCTGACATTGAAGCCTTAGTGGATTCTGCCATTCAGATGGAAGGCAAGATCAACCAAGCAAATGATAACCGCAAGCGTAGAATGATGCATCAACTAGGAACCCACCATACCCCAAAGTATCGCCCCAACCCGTCTCCAGGATTTTCCCCAAGAAACAATAGACCCCCGATTAACCGTCCAACCTATCCCAACCGTGGAGGAGGAAACCCAAGGCTCGGAGGAAACCACAATAACAACCCCGGCAACTCCAGCAATTTCAAATATGCACCGCCCAAGTTCAACAACAACAATGTTGCCACCAACACCAATACTGCCCCGAGGACTAGAAGCAATGCAATTCCTATTGCAGTAAAGGACAAGTCTCATGTGACTTGTTATGAATGTGGAACCAAGGGTCAATATTTCAATGAGTGCCCCAAGAAGATTGCAGCAGCCCCCAATGCGAATGCACCAGCTCAGCAACAGCGTTGTGTTCAGCCTGGAAGAAGGTTTGCCCCAGGGAATTCGCTCAACCGCAATGGCCATCTGTTTCTCATGAATTCTAAAGAAGCCCAAGAAGCGCCAGATGTCGTGATGGGCATGTTTTCTGTTAACTCAGTACTTGCAAGAGTGTTGTTTGATTCTAGAGCATCGCACTCGTTTGTTACCGAAGAATTTGCATGCACTAGTAAGATTCAACCAACAAAATTGAAGCATGTTATGATAGTTCAAATACCTGGTTCAACCACCAAAGCTAAACAAATTTGCAAGGCCGTACCTATCCGAATCCATTGCATAGATTTTTATGCTAATCTAATAGTACTTGGAACTAAATGTTTGGAAGTAGTACTAGGAATGGATTGGATGTCGAAACATAAACGATTAATTGACTATGCCAAGAAAGCCATAACCATGACTAGTACAACCAGTATATCAGTAGAGCATGTATCAGAAACCTTGCCCCGCCAATTCAAGTGCAACAAGATTCTAGCCCAACCAACCATTGACCAAGTCAGAGTAGTCTATGAATACCCCGATGTATTTCTAGATGTTTTTCCCGGTATGCCCCTAGATCGGGATATCGAGTTTATCATTGAACTAATCCCTGGAACCGGACCCATAGCCCAGAGACCGTATAGTATGAACCCGTCTGAATTAGTGGAACTAAAGAAGCAATTGGATGCTATGCTGGAGATAGGATTGATTCAACCAAGTGCGTCGCCATGGAGATCACCTGTTTTGTTTGTGGACAAGAAAGCTGGAGGTAACCGTTTATGTACAGATTATCGAAAGTTAAATGATGTCACCATCAAGAACAAGTACCCACTACTGAAGATAGAAGACCTGTTTGACCAGTTGACCGGTGCCAAAGTGTTTTCTAAGATTGATCTTAGAACTGGTTATCATCAACTCAAGATTCGCGCAGAGGATATTCCAAAGACTGCTTTCACCACGAGATATGGATTGTATGAGTATACTGTCATGTCTTTTGGATTAACCAATGCCCCCGCTTATTTCATGAACCTCATGAATAAGATTTTTATGGACTTCCTGGATAAGTTTGTTGTTGTTTTCATCGATGACATTCTGATCTATTCCAAATTAGAAGAATAACATGAGCTACACCTGAGGACCATCCTTGGAACACTTAGGGAGCATCAGTTGTATGCCAAGTTTAGCAAATTTTAATTCTGGTTACAGGAAGTAGGATTCCACAGACATATTGTATCAGCCGGAGGAATTGCCGTTGAGCCTGCAAAAGTGAAGGATGTTGAAGAATGGCAAGCCCCAACCACTCAAACCCAAGTTCGTGCATTTCTCGGATTAGCGGGATATTACCGCAAGTTCGTAGAAGGATTCTCGAGCATCGCAAGACCCATGACCCAATTTTTGAAGAAGGATAAGAAGTTTGAATGGACGGACAAATGTGAAGCGAGTTTTCAAGAGCTTAAGAAGAGATTGATTTCAGCCCCAATCTTGATCATGCCGGATATTACCAAGCCCTTTGATGTATACTGTGATGCATCCAAAATTGGTCTCGGATGTGTGCTTATGCAAGAAGGCAAAGTTATATCATATTTATCCGGACAACTGAAGCAGCATGAGCAGAACTATCCTACCCATGACCTTGAACTAGCAGCCTTTCATGGTATTGCCGACGAGTACGCCATGGAGGGGTCCTCACAGTGCGTGTTTAGATACGTGGGGGAAGGCGTACGGTTGACGGGTACAAGGTAACACAGCTTACCCAGGTTCATATCCCACAACGGTGGCGGAATCCTACTCCTGCTATAAATCACTATAAGGGCAATACGCCGAGTTATAGGGATTGGTTCGTTGTGTGAGGTGTATGCTAATCACTACTCGATTGTCTGAATTTGTGCCCTAAAGGCTCCCATAGGCCCGACTTATATAGTCGCCAGGTCCTGGGGTTACAGGGAAAAGTCCTAGCCGGACAGGTTACAGAGTCCTACACTGACTATGACTAGTCTAGCTTGTCTTGTACTCCAAGGCTCCGGGTACGCTGGTGACTCCACCATAGCCTTCCTTTATCCGACATGGGCCTCCCTTCTGGATCCATCTAACTGGGCTGCCCAGCAGGCCATGGGCCATGCTACCAACTATGGGCCACCCGGGTTATCCGGATAAGAGACATGCTATGAGGATACCCATATAGCATATCCCCAACAGTAGCCCCCGGAGAACTCCGAGATCTTGCGCCTTCTTGCCTCTTCACGTTGAATGCTCCGTCTAGATGGATGTCGGCAAATCGTCAAGCAATATCTTGTAGTCCTCCCAAAGAACTTTGCAAGGTTTTCTTCGTCTTCAATTTATAAGTCGGAGAAATGTTGAATCTTTCATCGTACTCTTCTGTAGTCGGATTGGATCCGTCCATGCCGGAATCTTCTGATGTGATGGTTCATCTGCCTATGACAGCTAGGGTGACGCAGACATAGGTCAGCGACGCCTCGTAACTCACATATGCAGAGAACGCAATCATGTCCGATTTTCCCGCGCGAGCGATATGAACCGTTGGCGGTGGCGGTTGGGACGTGGCAAAATTTCCGCGCACGCTCGCGCACACATCGTCTATGTGGCAACCGTCCGATTAAGCTGCACGAATCTTGATGCTGGAAACCATAAATAGTAACTATGGTGGAAATTTTACTTTTCACCTCATTCTCTCTTCACATCATCTTCTTCCTCCAGCGAGCGCCCCTCGAGCTCTCCGCGCAATTCGCAAAAAACCCTAGCTCCAATCTCGTCAGTCACCTCCAAACACTCGCAATGGCTATCTGCGGTCCTACTCCCTCGATGGCGGCATCTAGCGAAGCTGCGGCGAAGCCGGCGAGCTCTGTCGTCGTGCCCCTAGAGGGCCTGGTCATCCCCGTCTCTGCGGTGGTTGAGTCCACCGGCGGCAACCACAATCCAGCGGCGCTGGAGCTACTGGAGGAGGACAGCGACTCCCACAAAGGCGACTAGCGTGGTTCGGATATTACGGACCGCGACATTAAGGAGCTGACCGTCGAGGGTTAACTCCCCGCGATGGAGGGGCTCGCCTGGCGGGCGGCGCCGGCTGGCAAGGTTACACCTTCTCCCCAAGCCGGAAAAAGGTGTACCTCAAAGCCCAATTGGTACGCGGCGTCTCCCTGCCCATCTCTAACTTCTTCCTTGCCGTCTTGAACCACTACCGAGTATAGCCCCAAAACCTTTCTCCCAACAGTATCCTAGCTCTTAGCAATTACACGACACTTTGTGAGGGTTACCTAGGGATTAGGCCTAGGCTAGATGTCTTTGTGTATTTCTTCACCGTCAAACGCAAAGCCGGAGCCAGCAAGGATGAACTTAGAAATTGCAGCACCATTAGCTTCAAGATCCGTCCTGGCCGGCGGTTCCCCGACATCGTTGGCCACGAGTCCTGCAAGAACTGGCAGCGTACTTACTTCTACGGTCCAGATATCCCTCTGGCTAACCGAGAAGTAACGTACCCGGGCTTCGTCGATGGAGCCGCTGCCGAAGCCTCAACATGGAGATCCCAGGCCTCCCTTCCCTCTGACATCGATGATTCCCGTGCTATAAGGCGGATAGAGTGGTTCGTAGAGACGGGTTTGACCGTCTTGGACCTAGCCATGTGCTGGTTCATCAAGCGAATCCAGCCTCTGCAGCACCGC
Source organism: Avena sativa (assembly GCA_916181665.1). Lineage (NCBI taxonomy): Eukaryota > Viridiplantae > Streptophyta > Magnoliopsida > Poales > Poaceae > Avena > Avena sativa. Next base: position 143,046,301 of record OV702283.1, on the reverse strand, counting down.
TCGAAGCTGATGCACGAGTATACCAACGACAGAAGGGATAGCCTCTGCATCTCCGTGGACAACTTCTTGAGCGACTCCGTCAAGCTTCGCCTCAAGGACATCGTCAAGGTGAAAGACAAGAAGCGTGGCTTCGCCATCACCTACGACATGTTCGTAGAGAGAAAGTGCCCAAAGGTAACTGCTTATTTTCCGTGTATGACATATACTCCAGTTCTTCCGTCTAGCAATTGCCATCCCATCTAACACGGTGGTTCTTCACTTAACAGCTTAGCGACATAGATGAGGACAGCATGGCTCCTCAAATCTATGATCCAAAGATGAAGGAAGTCACCGTCGTGTCCGACGATGATGCTCTGGTGGCACGAAAGCGGAAGAGCTCCACCTCTGGCGCTGCTTACGGAGGCAAGAAGAAGAAGACGGAGGGTGGAGCCTCCAAAAAGACTACCGCCACCCTAGAGGCCGAGAAAAGAAAGATTACCGGGATCCCCTTTGCCAAAGCACCCCTCTTGTGTAAGCTTCTTTCTCTCCGACATTATCCATTTGTCTGTCTTATTCCCGTACTTATGCATTTTTGCAAGTTTCAGGAAGAAAGCCACGACCAGCTTGAATAAGACCTCCAAAACATTGGGGGCTTCTAGAACTATCAAGGACATGCTGCATCGCGACGCATCTCCCGGCATCGCCCCTGTCACTCCTTCCGTCAAGCCCTCCTCCGCTCCGACAAGCTCACAAGCTAAGGAAGCATCTGGCCCTTCCGCAATGGAAGTGGACTCAGGTGCCTCTACCGAGCTTGCTGTTGTCGGCGAGCAGGCAACGCAGGAAAGTGCCGCCCATCAAATGGCCGAAGCGTCGGCTAAGGATGCCATCGGTAGCGGTAAGGCGATGGTGGAAGCTGGTACTTCTGCCGAAGGCGGCGTCCTCGCCCCCCAGAAACCCATAGAGTTCCCAAAGATAGTCTATCCGGCACTTACGCCGGGTAGCACTACTCTGGTTCCTGGTGCGGCGCCGACATCTCCGACGTGCGGTCTCGAGGAGCTCCTCCGTCAAGCAGAGATCTTGCGAGGAAACAGCGTATCCTTTGGCAAGCTGTTGGCCGAGAGTGCTACCAACCTCAAGATCATTGCACTTGTAAGTTTTATTTGCCTTTTTCATTTCATATGAGTATCCCACTGTAGCCCCCGAGGATTAGATGGAAAACCATAGGTTTTTGCGTCTAAATGCTCTAAGAGTGACTAAAGTATAAAACTTCTCACTGTAGCCCCCAAGCATATAGGTGGAATGAATTATTCCGACTAGATGCTTTAAGAGTAGCATACGCAGTGTTTATAAATTTCAATACTGTAGCCCCCAAGCCTCTAGGTGTAACTGAATTAGTTCCAACTAGATGCTTAAAGAGAAGCTAAGCATATATCCGAGTTAAAAACTTAATACTGTAGCCCCCAAGCGTGTAATAAAAAACTGAATTAGTTCCAACTAGATGCTTAAAGAAAGACTAAGCATATTGCTAAGTTAAAAACTCTCGCTGTGGCCCCCGAGCGTCTAGGTGGAAATTTTCCGGCTAGATGCTCCAAGTAGACCAAACAACGTATAACTTTTATTTTTTCCACAGAACGAGAATGCTCGGAGGGGCATGGCTAACGACAAGTATCAGAAGATGCGCGCAAACTTGGAAGCCGAAAAGGGTAAAACTGCCTTCTTGAAGGAACAAAACACCAAGAGTAAGCGTCTTTTTTCTTTTTTCGCATTCTGACTTGGTTTTGTGCCCACATTCTCCGAGTACTCACTTTGTACTTTGCTTTCTCTGACTTGTAGAATATTTGGACAAGGCCAAGGATATTGTCGAGCAATCCAAGCATATTCAGCAGCTGGATAGCGAGAACAAAATCCTTAAGAAGGAGAGGCAGGACATGCTGAAGATGCATGAAGAATCCATGAAAGCCCTGCAGGATTCCGCCACCGAGGAGATGAACCGCTTGAAAGAGGAGATCTCGATCTTAAGAGATCAGAACAAAGCTGCCGATGAGCAGAATCAGCGCCATCATGAGGCATACAAGCTCCTCCAACAAGAACAGGACTCCTTGGTGGATACTCTCTGGCAAGCTGAGGCTAGCATCTTCAGTAAGTGAATATCCGTCTTGGATTTTTGTAGTCTGGATACTCTGAACTTTCGAACTCATGTGCTCCTTTGTCGGAATTTGCAGCTCCTATGGGTTTAACCCGGTTGCCTCCTCCAGCAAAGGAATGCATGGTTCTTGCCGGCAACTTCATCAATACCGCCATCGCGCAAGCTAAAGAGATTGTCAAGCCCCTCCAAATCGATATCAAGGCATCGTACTCTGTGACGAAGTTCTCGGAGATCCTGCGTCGAGCCCCTGAGCGTATCACAAGCTGGAAAGCTTCATGTGAACGGGCCGGTGCAAGGATGGCGTTGTCCATGGTAAAGGAACATTATGAAGATGCCGACATCGACACGGTAACCTCTGGCATTCCCGACGTGGATGACGATGGCAAAGCAATTAACCATGAATCCATCTTGTCGTCACTCGCGGGTTATGACACCAGTCGCCGAGTTGGTCGACGTCAACGTCTTCGTGCCGATGAATACCATCGATGGCGGCAACCAAAGCTCCTCCGAGTCTCTTCATACTGCCGACTTTGAGGGTGATTCTCCAGCTGTCGATGACGCTGCTTCCAATTCGCCTACGCCAAAGGAATGAAAACAATATGTAATATTTGTTTCCTTGGTGATGCATATGCAGAAAAAACTATGTATTAACTTAAGGCGGAAAACAATGATGTATGTCCTGCTGCTCAAGAATTATTTCCAGCATGTATATATTTTTTAAGCAAGTGCTGGCTTATCCATTACTTTGGTTCTTATGCTTGACTTTTCGTGAGTCGGAAGACTCGTTGTCGGAACCATGCGCTTAGGTGATGATGCCCAATGGCACCGTCAATAACCTAAGTACAAAATTGCCGACAATAAGTGCCAAATGTCACTACTCTAGAATCCACATAAAAACGACAAGATGGTCCTGCAAGCGCTTCAGCTTATGTCGGAGTAACGTGCCCCTTTCCAACCCATCGATGAGGGCAGCCATGGCGGTCTGAGCGTGCACTCCTGCGTAGGAATTTTTCATATCCAGCCAGCGGAAGAGGTACACGAGATGTCTCGTCTTTCTCTTGCACGCACCGCTGTAGATCGCCAACGGTGCAGGGACGTTTGTACGTACCCTCGAAGTTTTTGGTGAACGCTTCTTGCATGTCGAACCAATTGCAGATGGATTTCTCCAGCAATTCATCAATCCATTGACGGGCCGTGCCCGCCAACATTAAAGGGAGGTACTTGATGGCGATGTTGGGGTTGCCTCCGGCAATCTCCACCGCATTACCATAGTCCTGCAACCATGTGGCTGGCTTGGCGGTGCCGTCGTTGGGCTTGATGGTTTTGTCAATCCGGAAACCTTTGGGGTAAGTTGCAGACCGTATTGCCGGTCCAAAGCAACATGGTCCCAAGTATGGCCCTTCCCGGGCCTCGTGGATCTTATCAATCCGCGAACGTGCGCCGTATGGCTCCGGGTTTTTCTTCTTCTTGTCAATAGGGGATGGGCTGCGTGAACGACGCGGGCCTCCTCCGCCATGGTGACTACTGTGTGGAGACGGAGGCAGAGGTGGCGATGGGTTAGCCTTCTTGCTATTACCCTCCTGCGACGCATCACGCCTGTCGCGGTTGCTTGTCGGACGCGGAGGGTCATGGCGTGACCTACTCTTGTGTCCTTGGTTGCACTCTCCGTCATGACGGGTCTGCTCCGTGTTGTCGCGGATGACGATGCCGCCCTGCCTTGGCGGTGGCATATCCGTACGATGGTGAGCCTTGGGGTCTTCGCGATGCGGGGAGCGCGGGGCGGTGGCGATGGGCGACGAGGTCGGCCTTTTCTCCGTGGTCGGAGGATATGGGAATAGCATCCTTCCTATTGCATGCATCCCTCTGTCTTCGTTCTGGTGAACCCGTCTGAGACCCGACATCAAGAGGAGATCTGTCCCTTGGCGGCTTGTGCTGGCTAGACCGGCAAAACGCTGGGTCAGACTCCAGCCTCTGAGAGGTGTCCTTTTCCTGCTGTTTCACCACCTTGGCCACTAGGTCATAGACCTGTTCCACCGCCTCAGGTGATCGATCCTGCTCCAGAAGAGTCTTGGCGACGGCGAGGTTGAGGAGAGGAGTGGGCATCACCTACCTGCCTTCACTGTCAATGTATGGTTTGGCCTATGCCGGCTTCGAGGGAGCCCATCCTAGGTTTCGCCGTACACCAGGATCATTGATGACGCGAGCTGGAGCTTTCTTGGCCTTCTGCTGCTGTAGCAGAGTCTTGTATTCGGCCTCCATTGCTCTAGCTTTTTCTATGGACTTCTGTGCGTTGACCAGATCTCGATCTAGCTTAGCGCCTTGCTCCGCGATAGCCTGCGCTTCCTCTAGCAACTGCTGGTGTTTCTCGTCAAGCTGGGTCACGTTCCGGATATGAGCTACGATTAGTGGCTCGACAAGGAGGTTGTCGTACATCACTCTATCAGCCAGAGTAACTTGGGCAGCAGCAGACGTAGATGACGGAGGCAGCAAGTTTGTGGTGTTGTTGTTGCTCGGGCCGATGCCGAGTTCCTGCGGCTGTTGCACTGGGTTAGGCGGAGGAGGAATGACCTTTGCGCAATCATCGTCAGCTGCAATAAGTGTCCCCTTCCCCTTGTCCAGCGTTGTAGGCGGAGCTCGTCTGGGTTGATTTTCATCCATCACCGTCCCAATGGTGACGAACACCTCTCGAGACGCGATGGCTTTGTTGGCTTGCTCGTCGCGCGTGTACTCCTCCTCCATCTCCTGCATGGCGGAGTCTAGTTCTTCTGGACTGAAATCTATCTCCTCTGAATCTGCACTGAATTCGGCATAAAGCGCGTCAATCATAGAGTTGAAGGGTGCCAGGACTTCCTCCATGACGGGGGGTGGAGGTGCAAAAGCAGCGACGATGACTGGAGGTGGTGGCGCGGCTGCGACAATGGCGGCCGGAGGCGGTGGTGGCGGTTGATGAGGCGGCGGTGCTACGCCAATAAGCGCAAGATCCGCCTGAGCTGCCCCGTTAGCCTCCGCGTAGCTGTCGACAGTGTTCACCATACTTTCGAAAGTGAGACACCCCGAAGCCTGCTGCCGTCTTAGAGAATGCCGGAGAAGCGTGCCATGGTCCAGTCCTTCCACAAAGTGATACATAGCATCATCATTGGGGTAGTGGGCCAGATCGGCTCGTATACGGAGCCACCTGGCAAGGTAATCGCGACGGTTTTCGCCCTCTCTCTGAACGCAATGCGCCAGATCGAAGATGGTAACCACGCCAACAAACTTGGATCTCTACTGTCTAGACGCACGGGCGAAGCCGGCGGACTTGCAGTGATCTTCCACCTTTATATCCTGCACAGGGGCGGTTTGGGTGGGCCTTGAATTTTTCTGATCTTTGCCAGCAAACTCCGAAGAGAGATCCGACATCGATCCTTCCGCGAACGTATCATGCCCGTAGGCGGTCCGTGCGGGCCTTGATGCTCCTCCGACTCCCGGGGAACTAGTGCCCGAGTCGGTCTCACCGATGAAGAGGTGGATGTCTCCGATAGGAACGATCAAACACCATGTAGGGTTTGTCTTTGCCGGGATCCAGAACTCATCGGGAGGGATGATCGGAACGTTGCTGGAGAAGAGAACACGACCGATGGCTACGGTTTTGCCGATTCCCACGAAGATCTTGGTCCTCGCCCGCTGAAGAGCCTGAAGCGCCTCTTGCCCCACGGTGGGCGCCAACTGTCGTGGTATTGCCGACGAGTACGCCATGGAGGGGTCCTCACAGTGCGTGTTTAGAGACGTGGGGGAAGGTGGACGGTTGACGGGTACGAGGTAACATATCTTACCCAGGTTCAGATCCCACAACTGTGGCGGAATCCTACTCCTGCTATAAATCACTATAAGGGCAATACGCCCGAGTTACAGGGATTGGTTCACTGTGCGAGGTGTATGCTAATCGCTACTCGATTGTCTGAAGTTGTGCCCTAAAGTCTCCCATAGGCCCGACTTATATAGTCGCCAGGTCCTGGGGTTACAGGGAAAAGTCCTAGCCAGACAGGTTACAGAGTCCTACACTGACTATGACTAGTCTAGCTTGTCTTGTACTCCAAGGCTCCGGGTACGCTGGTGACTCCACCGTAGCCTTCCTTTATCCGGCATGGGCCTCCCTTCTGGATCCATCTAACTGGGCCGCCCAGCAGGCCATGGGCCATGCTACCAACTGTGGGCCACCCGGGTTATCCGGATAAGAGACATGCTATGAGGATACCCATATAGCATATCCCCAACACAGCCGTAGTTCTAGCCCTGAAGACATGGAGGCATTACCTTATGGGAAACCATTGTGAGATTTATTTAGATCACAAGAGCCTGAAGTATATTTTCACTCAGAAGGAGCTGAATATGAGGCAGAGGAGATGGATTGAGCTAATCAAGAACTATGATCTGGACATTCACTATCACCCCGGTAAAGCCAATGTGGTAGCATATGCCCTTAGCCGATTGCCGTGTCGATTGAACTCCGTGATTCTGAAGGAGCAACCGAGTTTGCACAAGAAGTTGGAAGATTTTAGAATGGAGATAGTAAGTGAAGGATGTATGGCTAGCATAGAACTTCAACCTACTTTGATCAGTCAGATTAAGGAGGCGCGGAAAGTAAATGCTAGTATCGACGAAATCAAACGTCATATCGGTACAGGGAAAGTACCCGGATTCACCGAAGATGAAGAAGGAGTGCTTTGTCTACGGTTTCGCCGATTCCCACGAAGATCTTGGTCCTCGCCAGTAGATTCAGAGTTGAAACAAGCTATTTTGAAAGAAGCTCATGATACTCTTTATTCTATCCACCCCGGAGGAATGAAGATGTATCAAGATTTGAAGGAGCAATTTTGGTGGCATAAGATGAAGAGAGAAATCGGAAGTTACATAGCCAAGTGTGATATTTGTCAGAGAGTCAAGGCGGGACATCAAAGACCCACAGGACTGTTGCAACCATTGCAGATTCCGGAATGGAAATGGGATTCCGTTGGAATGGATTTTATCACCGGTTTGCCTACATCTAGTAGGGAAAATTACTCTATTTGGGTCATAGTGGATAGACTGTCCAAAGTCGCCCATTTCTTACCAGTTAAGACCACCTATCAGAGTTCGAAGCTAGCAGAGTTGTACATCGCTAGAATCGTCAGTTTGCACGGAGTACCCAAGAACATTGTATCAGATCGAGGAACCCAGTTTACCTCGAGATTTTGGAAGAAAGTCCAAGAAGGATCAAGAACAAGACTAGATTTAAGCACAACTTATCACCCTCAGACAGATGGACAAACGGAGCGAGTAAACCAGATACTCGAAGATATGCTGAGAGCCTGTGTGTTGGAATATGGATCTAAATGGGAAGACTATCTGCCTTTCGCAGAATTTTCATACAACAACAGTTATCAAGCCAGTTTGCAAAGGGCCCCATTTGAATTCATGTATGGAAGGAAGTGTAGTACCCCTTTGAATTGGTCGGAAGTAGGAGAGAGTCAAATTTTTGGACCCGACATCCTACGAGAAGCAGAAGAGAAAGTTCACAAGATCCGTGAGCACCTTAAGACCGCCCAATCCAGATAGAAGAGTTATGTCGACAAGAGACGTACCTCGCTTTCAATATTAGAGATTTTGTGTATCTCAAAGTGTCGCCTTTGAAGGGAATGCAACGTTTTCAACTCAACGAAAAGTTAGCCCCCAGATATATCGGACCCTTCAAGATTTTGAATCGTCGAGGAGAAGTATCGTATCAACTGGAACTGCCAGAGGAGATGTCAGCCATGCATAATGTGTTCCATATATCGTTACTTCGCAAATTCCTAGAAGTCCCGGAGAAGACCGAAGTTTTCAAGAACATTGATCACCGAACCATAGAAATCAACGATGACCTGACATATCTTGAAGTACCCATCCATATTTTGGAGGAAGCTTTAGAACCACCAGGACCCGGAGTATCAAGTTTCTCAAGATCCAGTGGAGCAACCACACTGAAGAAGAAGCTACCTGGGAGCGAGAAGATTACATTAGGACGGAGTTTTCCGATCTCTTTAAATTCTAGTTTCTTTTCTCAAATCTCGGGACGAGATTTTTTTAAGGAGGGAAGGTTTGTAACATCCCAAAAAATATTAATCGAGGTTATCAAATTAAAATCACCCAAATTTAGGGTTAACAAAAACTTTTGTTAATTAAAATCAATATGAATGCATGTGTGTATGTGATGAATGTATGAATGCATGAATGAACTTGTTTGATTGTTGTGAATATCAAGGAATGGTTTAAAGATGAAAACAACATCATCTAAATCAATTCCAAGCAGAAACAAATCAAGAGAAATTCAAAAACAAACAAAACAAGCAAATGGTCATTTTTGCTAATCTTGCTCTAGGCCACTTTGAGTGTTTCTAGTCCAAGATTTCAAACAGAAACAAATCTATTTCTTTTCACCCCTTGCTAGACCAAGTGAAAGTGAACCCAAGCCCACTATGAAAACCCACAGAAACATTTGGCAACCTGATTCAAATGACAATTCAAAATTGAATCTATATCATATGGGAAGATCACCATTTCTCAAAACCCAACCAAACCAATTCACCTTGACAAATCCAACCAACCAGAGACTACCTAGTATGTGACTAGTACACCCACCAAGTTTCATCCAAAAATTCAAATTCAAATATCTTGCGGCCATTTCATCAAATACCTTCTAAGCACAAATCAAATAAAACATGCCTCCTCCACCACCAACTATAGTGAGCAGTGTTTGTGCCAAACTTGTTCCCTCTCTAGCTCTCACTACACTCTCAGTAGATCAACTAACTAATTTAACCAGCCCTAGCTCACTGTGAACTCGACCATGCCATAAATGGTGACCATGGCCAACCTTGCCACCCCCACTGTCGACAACAAGCTAGGAGCCTCAATAGCCTCGCCAACCTTGTCTAGCAGGCACACCACCGTCCACCGCCACCCCCTGTCCAACGCTCGAGCCTTGCCAGCCACTGGACCACACGGAACACGCACGCCTAGTCTCTCTGCGACCATGCCAAGAGCGCGCCAGAGCGCCACGCTCAACACGCTTGCACAAACCGCGCCCCGCCTTTGCCACTCGCTTACCTTATCACCACCGCCCAGGGAACCGTCTAGACATGCCCGTTCGCCGCCGCGCAGATCGTAGCCTCTGTGCGCCATTAAAACTTCCATCGGAACCGCCCAGAGGATCACAGTGTTCTGACCACACCGCATCGCCCCACGCCTCGCCACCATGCCGTTGAGCTTCGCCAGGAGGCAGCGCACTGTACCCTACCTTCGGCCATGCCGTTAGCTCGCTGTGTAGCCGACCCCAACGAGCTCAGCCCGCACCCTTCGGTTTCCTCGTCGCACTATAAATAGAGGCCTTCCCCATTCGAATTCAGCACACCATTCCACTCCCCTCTCTCTCAGAACCACCCCACTTCATCCCCGGAGCAAGGCGAGCACCAGGTCACCGGAATTTCGCCGGAGCTTGCCGCTGTTAGAGGAGAAGGACGCCGTTGATTGGAGCCACCCTAGGAGGATCCGCAAGTACCAGGAGGATCGTCGTCGTCGACTTTGTCGTTCGCCCCATCGCCGACCATCGTCGGAGCCCCGGTGAGCCCCCACTGACCCTCACTGGCCGCGCTAGGGTTCGTGCTCATCGCATCCTGTTCAGTCGTGGACGATGAACCTCAGCCATAGATCTAGCTTCTAATCCTATGGCCTTAATCACCCCGTACCCCTTCGCCACTCTCTGTCTCACTGACGAGTGGGGACAACCACTTAACCAGCCCGTGCGCGCTGTACGCAGTGGGCCGACCCTGTTAACGTTCCCGCGTGACCCAGTAATTCAAACTTAGGTTTTTCAATTTAGTTTCAAACCTAGTACTGCCTGTTGATTTAAAATTCAATTCAGAGAGTTTCACTAAACCAAATTGCATGAAACTAATTTTTCTAGAAAGGTATTGAAATTATTAATCCAAGCCCGTTGGATTTAAATCATTTGGATTTGTAGATCACCTATAGCAAAAATAACAAGGCGGAGACTTTTCTGCATTTATACATTTTTCCAAATTCAACCATAAAATATTTTGAGTTGATTCCAACTCTCAAAAATCACATTTGATAAGACCTTTCTGAAAATATAAAAATATCTAGGTTTACTTGAAGAAATAATGGACAAGTAATAAAAGAATGCCCCATAGGCATTTCTAGTCACTTTAATTAATTAAAATGAAAGGTTAAACCTTATTAAATTGTGACACCATTTTAAATCACATTCCGAAATATGTGGTGATGACATGTGTCAACATAATACCATGTTTGAGTTGGAGAATACTAAATCTTAAGTAGTTTTTCAATGAGTAGAAATTACTTTTCTAAAATAAAATAAATAGAACCTTGCCTTAATCTTTGTGATGTTTGTGATGATGCTAGATCATCTAGTGTAAGCCTTTGTGTGCTAAATAGAGTAGTCAAGAATTGTTTGGTGATTGTGTACTTCATATTTATTTATAGACGCTAGTAACGAGCAAGGATACGAGGAGGAAGGAGAATACTACGAGGAAGAAGCAGAGGAGAACTTCAACCACTGCACTGCACAAGGCAAGCTACCACTTGCATGTTACCTATGCAAGCTAACACTTGCAATTGTGAAAACTATATAATCTATGCAATGCATTAGGCATGCTTTGATTATACCTATTGATGATACCCAATCCTAGTTTTACTTGCAAGCTTAGTTATTTTATTTCTTTACCAAAGCTTTCTATTTGTGCTTACTTAGTAAGTTGTAGATCTTAGAAAGATTATTAAAGGTAGCATAAAGAGCATAAAACTTGGCCTAAGTTAGATAGATCTTGATGTCATCCTAAGGCATTAGACTGAACTTAGATAAATCACACTTGATTATCACCCCTCATTAGTTTTACCCCCACTTGTAGCTGCTAGTGCTAAGCATAAAACTTGATCACTTTAGATGGGAATACTTGGTGAAAATAATTATGAAAACCTTAGAATGATGAGTCATTCTACTGAAATGTTTTGACATGTGTTCTTGAACACCAGATAATTTTTGATGATGAAAATGTTGAGGCATGAGCCTTAGCCCTTTATAAAACTGATGGTTGTCTGGATGCGATACCATTCCAATTTTACCGTACAACCACAATACCCGAAATTGGATAGGGCTTGATTGGAAGTTTATATACCTTAGTATGGGTTCCCTTGCGGCCGAGGTTTGAGCTGACACTACCTCATGAAGATTGTCCACCTATGCAGTACCCAATATGACAGATGGTCATGGTTGGGAGGCCAAACTTATAGGATAGGTGCCTATACTAGGGCGTGTAATTGAAAGGTTAGGATTGATTATCCGCATACTGAGTATGGTGAATTCAGGATTGTTCCTGACGGATGTATCAAATATTGTGGTGAAAGTGTACCACCTCTTTAGAGTGTCAAACTATTCGAATAGCTGCGTCCATGGATATGTATAGTTGGAGTGGCCATACTGTTTCGTCGTCATATGTTTTCAAAAGGACTTGTGAAATGAATCATGACTTTTGAGTTGACCACAACAGGGTTGTGAACATGAAAACTAAATTCCCACTTAGGTGTTATAAAACTTTAAACTAGCTTTATTTGCTTCTGAACTCAATTAAGGTAAACCTGGATATTTGCAAAACAACCTAGAGCTTAGTACTCCTACTCAAACCCTTGTTAGTCTTAGTTTGCGAGTACTTAAAGAGTATTCATGGCTTTGTCCCTGGATATTCCCGTGGCCAGACTATGAAGAGGACTATCAGGAGGATGGACCACAGGAAGGTTACGACAACTAGGATCATCTCCCATCGTCAGCATTGCCTGTGACCATGAAGATGGAGCTTCGCCCACGCTATCGTTATTATATTATTCCGCTGCTTTGATTGTGCTAAGACTGGATCATGTGATCCTTTATTTGTTGTAAGACCCTATGTGTAGTTTGTAATGGATGATGTACTGTGATATCCAATCGGTTATGTCTCGCAAAAATGGTAATCCTGGGATTGCGATGTATGGCATAACAGGCATCTGGGATTAAAAATCCGGGTGTTGACAGACCCAAAAAATATGGCAAAGCCACCAGTAGAGCGTCTATCATTTAGGCAACCAGCCTAGTCAGCATCTGAAAAAGCACTAAGAAGTGTAGATGAATCCTTTTGGAAAGTGAGACAGTGCTCAGAGTTCCTTTTACATATCTGAGAATTCTTTTTGCAGCTGTCCAATGTGTCGTAGTTGGTGCATAAAGAAATTGACACACTTTGTTGACTGCAAAAGACAAATCGGGGCGTGTAAGAGTCAAATATTGTAAAGCACCAATGATACTCCTATATTGTGTGATGTCCTCTGGACCAAGAGGACCTCCATCTGTAAGATATAACTTATCAGTGGAAGACATAGGAGTAGCGACTGAGGTACAGTTTGTCATGCCAACTTTGGCAAGAATATCGGCAACATATTTTTCTTGTGTTAGAATCAATTGATCATGTACTTTCTTCACCTCGATTCCCAAAAAGAAATTTAAATATCCAAGATCTTTAAGTGCGAAGTGTGAACCTAGATCTTGTAGTAAAGAAGAGATAGCTATATCAGAAGAGTTGGTCACAATAATATCATCAACATAGATTAACAGAAAAATTGTGACATCCTTCTTTTGATAAAGAAATAGAGATGTAGCGATGTATCTTCTTTGGAGGATTGAAAACCAAGATCATGAAGTTTTGAGCTAAGTATTGAATACCATGATTGAGGATCTTGTTTAATACCATAGACAGCTTTATCAAGCTTGCATAAATAATTTGGAGCTTGCGGGTTTTCAAACCCAGGTGGTTGTTTCATATAAACCTCTTCTTCTAAAATGCCATGAAGGAACGCATTCTTGATGTCTAACTGTCTTGTGCTCCAACCTTTCGAGACAGAGAGTGCTAACACAAGACGAATAGTAGCTGCTTTGACAATGGGACTAAATGTATCTTCATAGTCAATACCATATTGTTGTTTAAACCCTTTGGCAACAAGACGTGTTTTGTACCTTTCAATCGTACCATCTGAATTTTTCTTCATGCGAAATACCCACTTACAATCAATCAAGTTCTTTGTGGAGTTGGGTGGCACAAGATGCCACGTTCTGTTGTGCATAAGCGCATCATATTCTTCTTGCATGGCATGATGCCAATTTTTATTTCTAAGGGCTTCAGGAAGGTTGCGGGGTTCACCTGTGGTGGTGAGCATGCCATAGCGAATAGTTCCATCTGTATAAACTTTTGGATTTCGGATACCTTTCTGGAGTCTTGTATGTGGTTCTAGAGCGGGAGGGGGCACAGGATCATTTGGTGCAGAAAATCCTGAGGAATCAGAAGAATCTTTAGTTCTGGACGGTTCTGTCACAGATGATCCGGTGTGGCCTGTGTTGTGGTTTGTAGAAGCAGCGTCTGACGCAGAAGATCCGGATACATGGGACCGTGGGGAGCCCAGTGGTGTAGCTGCAGGTGACAGGTGACGTGGCACCCATGGATTCGCGCGGAGAAGCACTCCCGCGTGGCGACGCGTCCGACCTGAGGGAGCGCGCGAGCAACGTTGACTGCTGCGCCTGCTCTCCTACTGAATCGGTCACTGGATCCGGTATAGATGCTGCGCCAGAATCAGTACCGGGATCAGCGTAGGAGAAAATGCTAGGAGTACCCGGTGCTGTTGTATTTTGACTCGAATTTTCTACAGAATAGTCACTTTGATTTGCATTATTTCTTTGGCAATTTTCTGCAGAATTTTTAGCAGGTTCCTGTAGAGGGTTAGAGGTAATAGGAACAACACACATGTGATCGTTAATATGCACCCCCTCATTATTGGATGTAGACGAAGGTAGAAGAAGGATTTCTTCACTAACACATTTGTCCACATTAGGATTGAGACAGGCAAAAGGAAAAACACCTTCATCAAAAACAACGTCACGTGAGATGTAAACACGACCACTAGTGACACCTAAACATTTAAACCCTTTGTGAAGCGGGCTATATCCTAGGAAGACACATTGTTTTGAGATGAATGATAGCTTGCGAGTGTTATAGGGACGAAGGTTGGGCCAACAAGCGCACCCAAAAATACGAAGTGACTCATAGTTTGGTTTGACACCAAGAAGTTTTTCCATAGGAGCCATATGATTTAGTACTTTGGTGGGAAGTAAATTGATAAGAAAGGTGGCTGTGAGAAAAGCTTCATCCCAAAATTTGAGAGGCATAGACGCATTTGCAAGTAATGCAAGGCCAACTTCTACAATGTGACGATGTTTTCGTTTGGCAGATCCATTTTGTTGATGAGCATGAGGACAAGAAACATGATGACTGATGCCAACTTTCTGGAAGAAACCATTGAGTTTTTCATATTCACCACCCCAATCGGTTTGCATAGTAATTATTTTTCGGCCAAATTTTCATTCAACAAGTTGCTGAAAATTAAGGAAAACTTGATAAACATCAGGTCGTTTCTTAAGCAAATATATCCATGTAAATTTGCTGAAATCATCAATGAAGCTTACATAATACCGATGACGCCCAATAGAAAGAGGTGTTGGACCCCAAACATCCGAGAAAACTTGTTCTAAAGGAACAGTGGATATGCTAGTAGACACCGGATATGGCAACGGGTGGCTCTTGGCTTGTTGACATGGGTCACAAATATATGGATTTATTTCTGGGGAATACTAAAGTTTATTTTTCCGAATTACTTGTTGAACTATAAAGGATGATGGATGCCCTAGACGACCATGCCATGTTGACAAAGAGGGCTTGACGGTGATGAAGGCACTCTTGGAAGATTCCATGGATAGAGGTATAATAGGATATAGGCCTCCATGACAAGGTCCTTTAAAGAGAGTTTTCTTTGTGACCTGATCCTTGATCAAAAAAAAGAAAGGATGAAACTCAAGAAAAACATTGTTGTCTAGGGCAGGTTTATGAACGGATAGGAGATTTTTTGATGCATTAGGAACATGTAAAATATTATTGAGGGAAAATGAATTATGAGGGGTGCGCAAAATTGAGTCACCAAAATGTGTAATTGTCATACCATTACCATTTGCCGTGTGAACTTGGTCACGTCCCATGTACCTCTCTTGAGTGTTTAATTTTTGTAGATCCCTTGCGACATGATTTATGGCACCTCTGTCGGTGTACCAGTTTGTATCCACTCCATAAGAGGCAATATGAGCATTCTTGTCACTCGACATGGAATCATCATCATTGTCGGAGTAGCGCCACCAACATTCGTTGGCAGGGTGCCCATATTTTTTGCAAATCTGGCAGGTAATATCTTGATGTGGCAAGATAGTGCGACCACGACCACGACGTCCTCTATTACCACCACAGTTCTGGTGGTTTTGGCGTTGTTGGTGGCCCTCTTAGTGACCAGAAAAACGGCCACAAGCACCATTATGTTGGCGATTATTATAGAAGGTACGCCGTCCAGGAGAGGCAATGTTTGCAGAAGTTTGAAAGGAGCCGGAGTCCTGCCAGATTCAAGCAACATTTGATGGCGGTAATCATAAGCAGCCAGTTGAGCACCGAGATCTTGAAGTGTAGTACTAGGAACAGCATTTACAGAGACAACCAATGCATTGTACTGACCATCAAGACCATTCAAGACATACTCCTTTAATTCTTTATCAGAAATAGTACGACCAGTAGTAGCTAATTCAGAGGCAAACCCTTTCATTTTTTAGATGTATTGAGAAGCAGAAAGATCTCGTTTCTTGGTAGTAATTTGAGAAGATCGTAGCATGGATACATTTGCTTTGGACTCAGAGTCAAACAACGCTTCAAGGGCCTCCCAAATTTTAGAGGCATGATTAAGACCAAGCATCTAGGAGAGAATATCCTTGTCTAATGATTTGGTTAGGAAACTCACAACTTGCTGATCTCGAGCTATCCAGGCGTTGTAGGCCGGGTTGGGAATAGATGAGCCCTCGACCTCCATTGTTTTGGCAGGAGCAGGGTCGGAACCCTCCAGGAGCTCCATGACCTGTGCCCCTCGCAGTGTCGGAAGGACCTGCATCTTCCAATGTAGTAAGTTTTCTCTGCTCAATTTTCCCGAAGGAGGAGTCCCAGTACCGCCGCCAGGGACGACGTCGTGGTGGAGGAGGACCCCATCGGGAGGGAGGGAGGTTCAGTCGGGGATCGTTACCCCAGCGACCGAAAAAAATTTGAGATTCGGCAATCAAAACCACGACAATTTGGAAATCTAGTTTGTGGAATTGAATCGGGCTAGACAGGGGAAGAAGATGCTCTGATTACCATGTTGATTGTTGAGGGAAACGATGCCCCTGTTGAGGGGATCGGTTGCGTGTTTATAGAGGGTGGAAAAGCCCCACCCGTGGCAATTACAGCAGGAGTTACAGGAAGAGGAAACGAAGAGAGAAAACCTATTCGGTATCTAAACAGAAGATTAAGAGGCACATACAATAATGTCCGACAGCGAAGTGAAAGACCAAGATTGACTAAATACCTCAATGTGAAGGACCGTGAGGCCCTCGCTCATATCAATTTGCAAGACCCAAGCATCGTCGACGATCGTATTGTGTACACCCCAAGTATTATTTTTCGAAATTGCGTAGATGGAAGGAGCGATATGCCTGGGGCTGATCCCACCGGCCCAAGATCATGCCAAAATTTTGCTTTCCTGCCATTACAGTTTGTCACCTTAGTTAATGCACGAAAGAGCCCCGTATCCTCCTTGTTACATGGAATTTTTGAATCCACCATAGCTGTTTCGAGGTTGTCCACTCAAGCCATGGCCAACAAGAATGTGGCTCCTTTGTGAAGAAGTCCATATCGAGGATACCAAGGCCACCTAGAGAGGTATACCTACACACTGATACCCAATTAACTTTGCATTTTCCATCGGTGGCCTTTTCAGTGCCCACCCAAAGTAAAGAACATACTATCAACTTTTGAAGGGCTTATATCTCCCATGCGACATCTTTCCGTGGAATTGGACAGAACAAGACATTGTTGCAAAGAATAGCTCGCATGCGATGCTTCTAAGGTAGCAAATAGCCTAGGGCCACACGGGCCATAAGATGGTTGGTAAGGACACATTTAAATTAGTTCCAAGATTAGGTTAAACCGAACTGGTCGGTTGGGATAGCCAGCCAAACCAACCGCTTCCGACCGAGCGTGCGCGTCACACTTATTGTAGCTTCCCCGACGGCGGCGGCAGACCTCACCCATCCATCTCGGCGTCGGCGGCGGCAGGGCAATTCTTTTAGGCGGCAGCGCTTTCATTCGACGGCGAAGGTGGTGAGTGCCATTTGAAACCTAATTCCTCTCCCATTATTCTTAATTCAAGATCTGAGCGTGCCCATTGATGCTAGATTGTGGAGGCCGGGCGGGTGTGCTGAACGAGGGGAATGAGATGGACCCACGAGAGGGGACTTCTAATCGGTATATCCCGCTTATCTGACACTTAATTTCTGTTAGGTTTGGCTCTTTGCTCTCTTCCGCTAGCTCACAGTGCCCGCCAAAAACAGGGGAGACGATGTTGCGTGGCACACCTTCGAATTTTGCATCAAATTCTTTCCCTCTAGGGCTGTTTTAGTTGATGGCAGCACGCGACTCATTGAGAGGGACATGGTTGTTAAATGGGAGGTGTAAGTATAACATGTTGATCCCCAAGAGCTAATAGACATGGGAGAGGAGGCGGTGAGGAATATGGTGAAAAAATTGGGGATAGTGTGGTTTGGGGGCCAGAGCAAGAAGTTTCTTTGTTACGATTTGGTGATTGGAAAGGTGATTATGTTAGGATTGAGATAGGGCAATAGATGGTTGATGAAATCAATGAGCGAGAGTGTTGGATAAGCAAAAGTGTTCTGTTTTTAGCACAGCTCATTCCTTTGACACTGATTCGAGGGTTGGATATGTGGCCTCGAAGTTGGCTTCTCAGATGGTCGAGGATGATTGGGCTACACAAAGGCAAGTAATTCCTATACTTACTGAGTTGGCAGTGTTAACAGTGGAGGCTGATGCTAATGCACAAGGGGAGGCTGCAGATGCTAATGCACAAGGGGATGCACAAAATATTGTAATTGTTGATTGTAATTCAGTTGAGATAAGTGCCAGGACTGATTTGGTCATTGCACCAATGTCTGACATTGAAATGGCAAAGCTTTTTGGCATTCCTATAGAGAGACAAGGAGAAAGAGAGGGATGAAGCTGCAAATTATGGTGACAACCGTTTAAGAGATGAAGAGGTAGATATAGATCTAGAGTTGTTGGAAAATGTTGCGGTTCATGTAGATGATGCACATGATGATGAGCTAGTAACAGTTTATGACAAAGAGGACCCATTTATTGAAGTTGGGAGATTGTTTCCAACATTGGATGAATTCAGGATGTGTTTCAGGACATATGCAGTCAAACATGAGTTTGCTACCAAGACTTTGTGGACTGATAAAAAGAAGTTCTATGCAAAATGCATAGGTTATGATGGTGGTGCCAGGCCTTGCAAGTGGTATATATCTGCTAGATGCCAACCTGATGGAAGGACAATAAGAGTGAATCAAATTCCAAAAGCTCATACTTGTATTACAACTACTCAAACAGTTACAAAGATGACATCACAATTATGGGTTGTAGAAAAAATCAAGCCTATTTTATCCACAACACCAAACAACACTGCAAAGAGACTGAAAATAGACTTGGAAAAGCAGTACCCCATTAAGCTAAATTATACTACAGTGTGGAAGGCAAAGCAAAGGGCAATGAAGGATCTATATGGTAATTGGGCAAATACCTTTCGGATGATTTATAACTTCAAAGCAGAAGTAGAGAAGAGGTCACCTGACAGTGTTGTGGAGATAGATACTGAGGTAACAGCTGATGGAAAAGTCTTCTTCTCGAAATTCTTCATGGCTTTAAAGCCTTGCATCGATGGCTTCAAAGCAGGGTGTCGTCCATATTTGAGTATAGACTCATCATTCTTGACTGGAAAGTGGAATGGTCAAGTAGCAGCATGCAATGCTTTAGATGGACACAATTTGATATTCCCTGTAGCTATTGGCATGTTTCAGTCTGAGACAGAGGCATCATGGACATGGTTCATGATGCAGTTGAAAAGATGCATATGGCCTGTCTCTCCATTGGCAGTGCACACATATGCATGTAAACGTTTAGAAAATGCAGTGAAGATTGTTTTCCATCATGCTGGGCAGAGGGAGTGCTTTGGCCATATGTGGATGGATTTGATCAAAAAAATTAGAGGAGATGATTTTGGACGCATGTGGCCAACAGCAAGATCTTACACCAGACAACACATTCATATCACCTTGATAATATTAAGGCAGCATGCTCTAAGGAGGATAGGGTCAAGTTTTGTACATGGTTGTAAACCTACCATTCTCTTTTATGGTACATGTCAGGTTTTAACACTACCATCAAATGTGATCATATCAACAATAATTTGGCAGAAAGTTTCAACAACAAAGTGAAGGAGTTAAAAGACTTGCCTGTCCATGACATGGTTGACCAGATCAGGATCATGATCATGAGGTTGTGGGAATTGAGAAGAAGGCTTAGTGATGTTCTTCAAGGAGATAAGCTTCCTGATGTTGTGTAGCAGGTGGTTAACAGGAGCAGAAATCTTGCACATTTGTTGTTGAGAAATCCTCATTGTGGGGTGCTAAAGTCATAGGTACAAAGACTAGCAGGAGGCATGTTGTTGACACTCAATTGCATGAATGCACATGCCTTGAGTGGCAACACACTGGGAAGCCTTGTGAGCATGCCATATTTTTCTTGGCCTCCAAACACAAGCTAAATATGCACCCATATTTGCATGAGTATTATTCTATAGCAATATTCAAGGCTTCATATGGAACACCAATTCCAGCACTTACAGACCAGTCTCAGTGGCCTAAAGTGGACATTCAGTTCTCCTTGTGTCCTACTTTGATGAAAAGAAAGGCTGGAAATCCCAAGCGTAGTAGATTCAAGGCTTGGTTTGAGAAAGTGTCAACACCCGGATTTTTAATCCCATATGCCTGTTATGCCATACCTCGCAATCCCAGGATTACCATTTTTGCGAGACATAACAGAATTGGATACCATAGTACATCATCCATTACAAACGATACATAAGTTCTTACATGAATAAGGATCTCATGATCCAGTTCTTAATACAACATCAAGCAGCGGAATACGTAATAATAACGGTAGCATAGGCGAAGCTCCATCTTCGGGGTCACAGGAAATGCTGACGATGGGAGATGATCCTAGTTGTCGTAACCTTCCTGGGGTCCATCTTCCAGGTACTCCTCTTCATATTCTGGCCATGGGAATAGCCAGGGACAAAGCCATGAGTACTCTTTAAGTACTCGCAAACTAAAACTAACAGGTAAAGGGGTTTTTGGATAATAGGACACTAGGCTCTAGGGTTGTTTTGCAAAAGCCAGATTTATCTCTACTAAGTTCTAAAGCTAGTCACAATTTTATAACTCCTAAGTGGGATCTTGTAACTCCTGTCACACTCTGTTGTGGTCAAGTCAAAGTCTCAATTCATTTCACAAGTCAATTTTCAAAAGTCTGACGGGGGAACAGTATGGCCACTCCAACCGTCCATAACCGCGGACGCGGCTATTCGAATAGTTTGACACTCTACAGAGATTGTACACTTTCACCACAACATTCGATACATCCGTCAGGAACAAATCCTGAATTCACCATACTCAGTATGCGGATAATCAATCCTAACCTTTCAATTACACGCCCTAGTATAAGCACCTCTCCTGTGAGTTTGGCCTCCCAACCATGACCAACTGTCATCTTGGGTACTGCACAGGTGGACAATCTTCACAAGGTAGCCTCAGCTCAGACCTTGGCCGTGAGGGAGCTAATACTAAGGTACATAAGTTTCCAATCAAACCCTACCCAATCTTCGGGTATTGTGGTTGTACGATAAAATTGAATGGTATCGCATCCAGACAACCATCAGTTTTATAAAAGGGGCTAAGGCTCATGCCTCAACATTTTCATCACCAAAAATCATCAGGTGTTTGGAAACACATGTCCAAAACATTTCAATTGAATGATCCATCATTCTAAGGTTTTCATAACCATTTTCTCACCAAGTATTCCCATCTAAAGTTGATCAAGTTTTATGCTTAGCACTAGCATCTACATGTGGGGGTAAGCAATAATGAGGGGTGGTAAACTAGGGGAGTTTCAACTATGTATAACCTTATATCTCAGGATGATATCAAGGTGTCTAATCTTAGGCCAAATTTTATGCTCTTTATGCAACCTTCATATAACTTTCTAGTATCTACCAAACTCTTAAGTAAACTCTAAGTAAGCTTTGATAAAGAAATAAAGTAAGAAGCTTGCAAATAAAACTAGGATTGGTTTATCAAGTGGGTATGATCATATATGCTTAAAGCATATAGTAGGCATGGTAACAAGCAAGTATTGGCTTGTATAGGTAAAGTATCTTGCAAGTGTTAGCTTGAATTAATGTCAATATAAGCTTGCATAGGTATAGCATCAGCTTGCCTTGTGCAGAGCAGTGGTTGAAGTTCTCCACGGCTTCTTCTTCGTAGTATCCTCCTTCCTCCTCGTATCCTTGGTCGGTACTAGCGTCTATGAATAAATACGAGGTACACAATCATCAAACAATACTTAACTACCTGCAATCATCACACACAAGGATCTTATAGATGATCTAGCATCATCTCTAACATTACAAGATTAAAGCTTGGTTTAATCCCTTTTATTTTTAGAAAAGTAATTTCTACTCATTGAAAAACTACTTAAGATTTAATATTCTCCAAACCAAACATGGGATCATGTTGACACATGTCATCAGCACATATTGTAGTCCAAGGGAATGTGATTTAAAATGGTGTCACAATTTAATAAGGTTTTACCCTTTTATTTTATTTAAATAAAATGACTAGAAATGCCTATGTAGCATTCTTTTATTACTTGAACACTATTTCTGCAAGTAAACCTATATATTTTTATATATTCTGAAAGGTATGGTTAAATGTGATTTTTGAGAGTTGGAATCAACTCAAAATCTATTATGGTTTAAATTTGAAAAATGTTTGAATGCAGAAAAGCTTCTGCCTTGTTATTTTTACTAAGGATGATCTATAGATCCAAATGACTTGAATCCAACGGGCTTGGATTCAGCATTCACAGACCTTTCCAACAAAATTGGTTTCATTTAAATTGGTGCACTGAATCGATCTGGATTGATTTTTGAAAATGGGTACATAAGTGTGTTTGAACTAAAAAGAAAAAGATTTAATTCAAATCACTAGGCTGCGCGGGAAAAGTTAACGGGCCGGCCTGCTAAGCGCAGTGCTCCCGCGGGCTGCTTAAGTGGGTGTCCCCACTTGCCAGTGAGACAGGGAGGGGCGAAGCAGTACGGGGCAACGTGGCTCGTTCGATCGGATTCTAATCCAACGGTTGGGTGTCATCGTCGACGTGAGACAACGCCGGCAAGAAAGAAACCTAGCGCGGCCAGTGAGGGTTGCTAGGGGCTCACCGGGGTGCTGGCGAGGGTCGGCGAGGCGTTCGAACGACGAAGTCGACGACGGCGAACTCAGGGGTGGTCGCGGCATCTCCTGGGGTGGACAAATCGATGGCTCCCTTCTTCTCCAGAGGCGGCGGGCTCCGATGAAATTCCGGCGAGGTGGTGCTCGCCTTGCTCTGGGAACGGTGTGGCACGATCAGTGACGAGAGGGGAGTGAGATGGTGTGAAGAAATCGAGCGGGGGTGGCCTCTATTTATAGTCGAGCGAGGGGACCGACGGGGCGCACGGTGAGCTCGTCGGGGGCGATGTTACAGGCGGCTATTGGCATGGGCGATGGTAGGGGACAGTGCGGTGTTCCCTGGAGATGCTCAACGACATGATTTCGAGGCGTGGGGCGGTGCGGCTTGGTCTGGAACATGCGACGCTCTGCGCGACAGAGGCGGCGTCTTCGACGGCGAGCGGTGGCTGTACGTCACGGGGCGGTGAACGGGGATGTCTGGCGGTCTCCTGGGTCGGTGGGGATTGTGTATGCACGTGGCGAGGGCGGCACGCGGTCTGTGGGCTTCGGTCGAGGGTGGTTCTCTGGCGCACGCTCGGCATGGTCGCTGGCGAGGTTGGCATGGTTCGTGCGTGTGGTCCAAGGCTTGGAAAGGTTTGAGCGGTGGACAGGGAGTGGCGGTGGATGGTGGGCTGCCTCCCAGACATGCTGGCTAGGCTTGTGTCTCCTCCTAGCTTGCTGTCGGCATGGGGGTGACATGGGTGTGCTCGGCTGTTCACCATTGATGGCAATGGCAAGCTCACAGTGGTGCTAGTGTTTAGTTAATCTTCCTAGATGATCTACTGAGCTGGTTGTGAGCTAAATAGGAAACAAGTTAGGCCAATTTTATTACACACTATAGTGTTTGATGTTTGTTTGATTTGTATCTGCAACCTGTTTGATGAAATGGCCGCATGAATTCAAGTTTTGAATTTTGAAAAGATTTTTGGTGGGTTTGCTAGGTTGGTGCTGGTGAGTCTGCAGATGCTTGGGTTTTGAAAGTTGAGCTTGTTTGAGTGGTTTTTGAAAAAGTGGGATCTTCCCATATGATGAAGATTCAATTTTGAATTGTCATTTAAACTATGCATTTGAAAGTTTCTGGATGATCACAAAGTGGGACTTGATACTTTGTTAGGAGTACATTCAAGGGGTGCAAAGATCCAGAAAAGTTTCTGTTAGGTTTTGAAAGTTTGAGACAGCCAAAGTAGGCATGGGAGTTAAGTTGGTCAAAGTGACCATTCCTTTAATATATTTGTTTTGATTTACTTGTCTTTAAGAAAAGTGTGGGAAATGTTTTAGATGATGTTTATTTCACCTAAGGAACATTTTACAAGCAATGAAACAATCAAACAAGGTGGTTCCAAAGAATTTCAAAATCCATGCATACACATATGCATGCATTCATAATTTTATTTAGAAAAGTTTTTGTTAACCCTAAATGTTGATGACTAATGCTTGATGATCCAAGCTTAGTATTTTTGGGATGTTACAGAAAGGTAGGAGCAGCAAGAAGGGGAAGAAAGATGAAAAGAAAGATGGCAAGCCAAAAAGGGCCAAAAAAGGTAACAAGAATAGATTCAAACTCTGTGAAGAACTTGGACACCGAGATGGCTCTACCAAGTGCAGATACACTGCTGAAAAGCCAAAGTATGTTTATCCAAAATCTATGTATTTTTGTTGATGATTTTTCTCCCCCAACTAACTTGCTTGTTTTCAGGAGGAAGCGTGGTAATCAATGGCTCAAGAAAGAAGAGAACTAACCAGATCATGTTTGGTGCTACTGAGGTGCAATCTGAACTTGTTTTGGAGGATGATGTGCAAACTTCTGAGGTGCAAAGTGAACCCGTTAATGTTGTTGAGGCCTTAGGGCACACCGATTCTGATTTGGAAGCTCTGGTGCAAAATGAGAATGTTGATGAGGCTGTGGTGCAAAATGAGCATGTTGATGAGGGTGTGGTGCAAAATGAGCATGTTGATGAGGCTCTGGTGTCAGCTCTTGAGTTGTGGGCTATTGCACATTCTGAAGCAGATTGTGCTGTTGAGGAGGTGCAGGAGGTGAAGCAGACTCTTGGACGTGCTTGGGGAGGCCAGATGGTTATGGTAAGAAAAAGAATAGCATAAACTTGTTGTGTGGTGTGAAACTTGTGAAGGAGAAGAAATCGAGGGGTAAGAAGAGCCAAAAGAAATAGACTTTGAATTTGGCACTTGTTTTTGTTGTAAAGATTTGTTATTGTAATAATTTGGCACTTGTTGTTGCTGTAAACATTTGTTATTGTAATAATTTGGCACTTGTTGTTGTAATAATTTGGCCAAAATTCAAATATGATGGTAAATTTGAATTTCAACCAATGTAGCTATGTGTACTTTTCTATGTTTGTATGAGCTTCCAACGTTTTCTCATATGTAGAGTACAACTCATCCTCACCTGGATCCCTTTTGTGAAGTGCAACTCAACCTCACCCAAAATGTTGTAGAAATGGGCTCCAAAGCTAGGGTAAACCACCCCATTTCTAACCAAGTTTTTTTCGACCATTTCTAAAAACAAGTTTGATATTTTTCCTCACAACTATGTCACAAAATATGACACCATGCAAAGGTTTTGTATTTTTTTTATTTTTTTGAATTATTTATGCACATTTGAATGTTTGGTCAAACTTTATGAAGGATTTTCATAAATATTCTTAGCTAGGGGCTGAGGCTCACTAAACTAACATTGGATCTCTAATGAAATAGCATGTTGTGAACCTAAAAATGATTTCTAAAAAAAATCATCAGCATGAAATCATGTACCTGTAGTTCATATCTTACCCACTTCCAACCGATTCGGCAGGATTTGTCTTTTTCACCAGGGATGGAACAAAAGGTTTGAGATACTCAAGTTTGTAAATTGTACATGCAAGGTGTTCTAGTATTTTTGAAAAATAGGATGTTACTATTTTGAAACTTCAATTTGGTGGTTGCTTCACACCCCCCCCTTCGGCGCTCAGAAAATGGAAAATGGCTTTTTTGTGCGTCGAAAAGGAAAACTTCCTTCTACAACATTGTTAGTCATCCCATTATACACATGCATGCACAATATGGGCATATTATCACAAACTATGCCTTGATTCTAGCCATATCATTGGTCATTTGACCCGAAAGCCAGAAAACCTTGGATGAGATTGGTCATTTTGTGAAGGGTTTTTTGAAATATGATTGATATACCAAGTTTGATATTTTTCCTCACAACTATGTCACAAAATATGACACCATGCGAAGGTTTTGTATTTTTTTTAATTAGTTATGCACATTTGAATGTTTGGTCAAACTTTGTGAAGGATTTTCATAAATATTCTTAGCTAGGGGCTGAGGCTCACTAAACTAGCATTGGATATTTGATGAAATAGCATGTTGTGAACCTAAAAATGATTTTTACAAAAAATCATTAGCTTGAAATCATGTACATGTAGTTCATATCTTACCCACTTCCAACCGATTTGGCAAGATTTGTCTTTTTCACCAGGGATGGAACAAAAGGTTTGAGATATTCAAGTGGGACATTATACATGCAAGGTGGTCTAGTATTTTTTTTAAAATAGGATGTTAATATTTTGAAACTTCAATTTGGTGGTTGCTTCACAAACCCCTCCCCCCTTTTCAGCACTTATAAAATGGAAAATGGCTTTTTTTGTGTCAAAAAGGAAAACTTCCTTCTACAACATTGTTAGTCATCCCATTATACACATGCATGCACAATATGGGCATATTATCACAAACTATGCCTTGATTCTAGCCATATCATTGGTCATTTAACCGGAAAGCCAGAAAGCCTTGGATGAGATAGGTTATTTTGTGAAGGGTTTTTTGAAATATGATCAATATACCAAGTTTGATATTTTTCCTCATAACTATGTCACATAATATGACACCATGTGAAGGCTTTTTATTTTTTTATTTTTTACTTTTTTAATTAGTTATGCACATTTGAATGTTTGGTCAAACTTGTGAAAACCCCATTGACTTCCTCCTAAACCCAGCTAACTGTAAGGCAAAATGAGGAATGTCGATCTAACCCTAGTGCGACACCGTGGTCGTCCGATTGCGTCTTCTAGAAGGATTTCGCGGGTGGCTCTGGGCGATCCGTGGGAGGGCTTGTTCTGCCTGATTGGTTGGTGTCTCTTAAAAGGATTTTGCGGCTAGCTCTTGGCGATCCGTGGGAGCAATGATTCTCGAACCTGATTGGCTCGCATCATTTTTTCCATGAACAGATACGGTACCGCGTGACACATTCCATTGACAGTTGGGCCGATGGCGTGTGGCGCTGGGCAGGGCGGGCTGCACGCGACGAAACAATGCATGCATGCCATGCAGTGCAGCTGCCTCGCATCACAGTCTAGCTATTTTGCAGCTGCAGCGTATTTACTCCCTCCGTCGCATTAAATAAGTGTACGTCTAAATTTATGTTCAGTCAAACTTAATAAACTTCAACTAACTTGGTACCATTAAATTAGTTTTTAAACTTAGTTTTATAATATGACAAATTTGTGTAATACTCCCTCCGTTAGGGATTACAAGGCCCAAGAGTTTTTTTAAAATGTTAGAAATTGTAAGTCATCTCCCATTTATTAGTCTCTTTCCTCCAATGCAAGTTCTTCTTTTTCTCTATCTTCTCGCATGCATGTGTAATTATTGGTGCATGAAGTAATTAAGAGAGGTAGTTATTGACTTTCTTAATCCTAGCAAAGTGTCTCATAGGCCTTGCAATCCCTAACAGAGAGAGTATATGTTAATATATTTATCTAAAAGGATTGTCAAATTTAACAAAGTTTGACTTAGACAAAACCTAGAAGTACACTTATTTGCGAACGGAGGGAATACGTCGACAAGGAGACACATCGATCGGCGCTTCACGCTGAACCTAGTGGACCCACACGTCAGCGACCCAGAGTCATGGCAAGGCAGGGTAAGCTACATCACCTTGGATCCCTCTCTTCGTGCGGTGTGTGGGACTTTGGACTAACAGGCTATGAATGCTACGGGCTGACGCGGTACACGGTGCCTAGGACTTTGGACTTAGACTGACTTTGAACGTTTTTTTATCATCTTTCTCATTAATGCACGCATGCTTGCATGTAGGGACAAGGTCACGTCGCATCCTAGCATTTTTTGCACTGACCACATTGATCGCGCACGTGGCTGCGGTGGGCTGCCAACACGCAACGCAGTGCACGCGGCTGCGCAACGCAGGGCTATTCCTACGCTTACGCTTTCACAAAGTACCTTCTTGATCTACCCCAATAAATTTGGGCTTCACGCTGAGCCCCACTGATTCATGGTTCCATCAATAAATAGCGGCATAGCCCCCTTTGCCTCCCCTCATCTTCATCTTCGAGTCGAAAAGCCCCTTTGCCTCCTCCCAAACCTCTCCGGCGATGGCGACCTCCCCCTTCTGATTCCCTTCCGACACCGAGGTCAACGACGAGGACAACCATCCACTGCATCAACAGTGGTGGGAGCAGGAGGCGCCCCCGAGGCGTAGCCCGTGACGCGGGCGACGCACCGCCCCGGCCAACCCCTTATCCTATGGGCCATTCGTCCACAACCCCCGCCCCCGCCCCGTCGGAAACCTCTCCGAGTCGGGCCCCTCCGACGCGGCCATCAGAGCGGAGGAGAGGGCGGAGGAGAAGGAGCTGGCTGCTGCCGAGAGGGCAGTGGAGAAGATGGAGCAGCGCGCCAGGAAGAAAAGGTGGGAAAGGGCGAAGAGACAGCGTCGGGAGGGAAATCTCTGGGCGTTGGACGCCGCCCAGAGAGCGCAGAGGGCGGCGGAGTGGGTGGAAGCGGCTGCGGCGACGTCTGTCCCAGCAGCACCGCCCCCAGCGGCGATGGAGTAGGGCAGCCTCCCGGCGGCGAGGTTGGTCGGCAACCCTAGACGTAGTAGCTAGGGTTAGGGTTTATGTAATATGGGGCCCTCTATATGTAATGTGGGCCCCCTCTATGTGAAATTATATTGTATCCCTCTCTATGTTTCTTACTTATATAATATAATATATTATCTATGTGCCCTTGTCTACTATGTGACCGACTTGTTTTTTATTATATTTTATTGTATTGTCAAAACAACAAGTGCATAAAATAAAAGACTCAAAAAAAGTTCTCATATAAGACTCGTGTAATATTTATAAAATGAGTGAAATTAGAAAAGCTAAAAAGGAAGCATAAGTTTGATTTTCAAACAACACATGGATCATTTTCAAACAACACATTTACATATTTACATAAGTTAAAGTTCTCGGCTTGTAAGCCGGATGGATGCCCTTGGCCTTCATTTATATATTTCCTTCCGCAATAAATAAAATATTATGACATGAGCACGAGTATCTGCAGATTCACATGTCTCTAGTTAGATTATAACGTGAGTACTATTTTGTTTGCCCAATCTACAAGTAGTTACTATTGGGCCTGGATACGACCATTTTGGCCTGGCTAAGTTTTATTTGGGTCTGGCCTTTTTTAATCACTACTCGTCTATTTTTTTTTAACTTTTCAACCCCTCCCTTGCACACTGATGAACTGAAGGAACAAAACAGAGCAGCTCAAAATTTGTCCGAATTTATGTTGCATTTTATTCAAGCCAAAGCCATAGACCATTACATCCCATCTCCGCAGGTTATACGATAACAAAGCATCACGATTTTTACTCGAACACTGATTGCGTTGTCTAATGACTAATGGCCAGGAGATAAACAAATCCGAGAGAAATTACACAAAAATAAAAAAAACGGCCATCAGATTTTCCTGCTTCTTCAATTCGATGATTTGCCTTAGCTGCTTGTTCATCTTGTTTATCTCGGCCTTCACTTTCGCATCCACCGTAGTACCAGCGGAAATGGGGTTGCCAGATCCCAATTGCTCCACCACGGACGGATTTTCGAGCTCCCGGGATGCTACCTCCACCGTCTTGCTTCTTCAATTCGATGATTTTTCTTAACTGCTTGTTCATCTTCTTTAGCTCGGCCTTCACTTTCGCATCCACCGTAGTACCAGCGGAAATGAGGTTGCTAGATCCTAATTGCTCCACCACGGACGGGTTTTCGAGCTCCCGGGATGCTACCTCCACCCTAATTCGCTCGATGTACTCATCAAGCCACTCAAAATGCCCACATTTTGGCAGTTCCTGAAATTGCAGAGATGAACCCTAAATCCCAAATTCGATGAAATGCCTGAAATTTTGAAAGAAAAACGAGAAATTGGCGCTCGGAACACTCAGATCTCACCTTCCCCGGCTCGGGTTTTCTCTCACACTTCACAAATTCCCGGCCAATGTTGTCGTTCTTATCGGTGGATGTGACAAGCCGCTTCAGGGGCGTGGTACGGGGGCAATCGGGGCACCTCGTCATCGGCACCGCACCATACCGAGGCCATTACTGGAGGGAGGCTGAAGCGGAGCTCGACATCTCTCGTCGGTGTTGCCGCGCTTGCTCGCTAGAGAAGAAAAGAAAAGGGGACGAGATGCTGGCACGGTGGCGGGAGGGCTCGGATGCGGGGACGGATCGGGCTAATGGCTCTCTTCTACCACATCGTGGGTCTCACGATATGAGGTGGACATCAGGTGGGTCTCGTCGTGACGTGGACAGGATGTGAGTCCTGCTCTGCTTAGATGATTCGAATTCGTTGACAGTCTCGTGAGGTTTAATGGAGGTGTCGCACAGAAGTTATTTGCTGCTTCAAAAGCGTCGCATGCAAGCTATTCTTTGCAACGATGTCCTGTTCTATCCAATTCCATGGAAAGACGTCACATGAGAGATATAAACCCACTTTTAAATGGCTTGCAAGACCTCCACCGAAACATCAAGAGCGGTTAGATGATGATAGATGGCTTGAGAACATGGATTTTGCCAAGGTAGCCTGCGCCGCAATATTAAAGAATCTTCCATTCCACGGTGCCCACGGTTACTTATGTATATGGATGGTCTGGTGCGTCATGTTATGGCTAAAACTCACCATGAAATTTCAAATTTGATAGGAGGAATATATGTGCCGTAGCCCCTAAGCTCCAGCTGGGTGATAACTCAAACTCTTACCCCCACCACTAGAGGTTTTAGCACTCCGTTTTTACCTTTTTCTGATTCAGGGCTCACATCAATCGCCACTGAGACCGCCGTCGTCGTCGCCACTAGCCGCTCCACAAATCAGGATTAAGAAGCAAAACCTGGACTCTCACGCACACCACCCACGACACTCCCCCTTAATTCTCGCCCTAATCTTTTCCCTTTTGGCGGCGATGGATCGGATGGCTAGCTCGTCGCAAAGAAAAAGAATGGCTTGTCGGCCCTTTCATGATGCGCCTCATGTCATGCTCATGCATCCCCATCGCAGGAGGAGGAGGAGCACTAGCTTGGTAAAAGGAATGCCAGGCGCTCACGGCAGGGGATTCCAGCCACTCGACTCGGGATAACATTCACTTTTTACCGCCTGATGGAAGGCATTTCAGGTGGTCGAGACTCGATCGTCACGAGAAAGAGAGGCGTTCGCGGTTTGCCGGGTGACGTGGAGGCCTTGGAGAGCTGCAGGTGGTGGTCATGGTGGCGCGTCGCCTCCGACGTCGCCCGGCCGCCGGAAGTAGCGTGGACGTACGACGGACCGTCGTGTCCATGTCGCGGCGGCGACGCACGTACGTGCATGCCGGCGTCTTTCACGTGCTCGATCGGTGGAGAAACCGGATGGGCATGGTAGCTCGGTAAAAGTGAGATTGAGGGTACGTGTTCCGTCGCACAAGAGCTGACCGATAGTCTAGTCCGATCCGTGCGACACTCGAGTTGCTACTTGACTAGTAGTAGTAACATTTACCGTTTTACCTTATCCAAGCGACTACTAGTACTACCACTTTAGTTAGTTTTTCTTACCAACGCTACCGGAATGTTATTAACAAGATAATAGACACTCCCTACGTCCCGGCCAATTCATAAGACCTGCCCGTATTTTAACAAAGAATTTGACCAGCATCTATTTGATATGACACATATTTCACAAAATAAATAGCATTTGTGTTTCACGAAACTAAAACCTCAAGCAATCCCAAACTCCCATGTCTAGTTGCCGGGATTTTTGGCATTTCAGATGTACACAAAACCTCTACTCTTTTTTTTTCTCAAAGTACACAAAACCTCTACAATTTCTAAAAAATAAAAATTAACGGAGGCAAAAGCTTTGCTCCAATCTACTAGGAGTTTTACAAGCTACAAAATAAAACGAAAAGAGGATTACCACTTGGATTACTTTCTCGGCATTATTTCACGCAGACATTTTAGTTTGCACCCACGATTACCCAAAGTTTTGCCTCGAATTTTTCGAAGATCACCGTCGGTAGTGCTTGCTTGTTATGGAAGATCCTCACTTTTCTTTCATTCCAAAGATGGTTTACTCAGAATTTCTTATAGAGCTGGTTTAGTCTATAGGATTTGAACCTACGGTCTTTTTTTTCCTGTGGTCTATTTTACTCCCTCCGCATCTTAAAATAGATGTTGCGGGTTTGTTAAAATTTAGATAAATCTATAAACTAAATAGTGTCTAGATTTATTCAAAATTTGACAGATATCTATTTTGAGACGGGGGGAGTAGAAGCAATTATGTATTTCCCAGCCTCCTATTTTCTATTTTTCTTCTTTTATACTGACAAATTCATGGAAGTTTTTATACTCATGACAACTATAGCATACACACAATATTTAGAAAAAAAAACTGGCTTTTTAACATTTATTGCAGATTCATGTGTTTCCACTTCCTATAGGATTCGACATGCCATGATGTCATATTTCTATGTTTTGTATATTTCACAAAATAAATATCACTTGCGTTTCACGAAACGAAAGCTGAAACTGCCCTAAACTCCCATATCTACTCGCGTGAAAGTTTTGAAAGTGTACATGTGCACAAAACCTTATGTCGCCCTTTTGATTTAAAGAAATTTTATAGGAATTTGGGTGGATTCCATGACTTGATTTTCCCTATATAGCTTGTTTGTTTTATAGGATTTGGACCTATCTTTTTTTTCCTTTGGTCTACCGTTGCATGCGATTTCATAGCAAACGCCATGTGGTATCTGATAAATGTGCTATACACACATTGCGATTTCACAGCAAACGACATATGTTACACAAAATCATTCAAACAAATCTTGTGTTTTACCGCAACCAAACGACATGTAGCACAAATTCATGTGCTTCCAATTCCTATAGGATTCAACATGACATCATTCCATGTTTTTATCTTATTCCTGCGTTATGGAAATCCTGCGAACTGGTAAGGCCCATAGTTGTTATAGATGTCTTTTCTCGGCTGATTTTCTCAGTGGCAAATTAAAGACCTTTTTGCACAGAAATATTCAAGTGTGCACATGCTCGGCTTTCTTTTAAATGCTCTGAGTAAAGATTTTAAGAAGAAAGTTGTGAAGGGAACCCATGATAGAATTTGCAAAACAACAAGCTCAGATAATTCCGCATCCTTCAATAGGATCTGGACACAGCGAATAAACGTTCGAAACGTGGGTGCCGTTTGTTTTACTTGTAAACCATGGGAATCCGACTGAAACATCACGTCAGCTAGTTGCAGCAAGGTTAAGTAACGAATATACACAAGATTGTGGCGTAACTGTACCATTTTTTGCAACTTGGTGGCCGTGTAGCCCACGGAAGGAATAAGGAAAAGGAAAAAAAAGGACCCAAATAAAAAGAAGAAAAAAAGGGAATAATGCGTCCAAAACTTCGTTGTCTAGCCTTTCATGGGGCATATATGGGGTCACTTTACCAGGATTAAAGAAAAAACCTGGAAGGACGCAATTTTGTCAAAAGGAAACAGATGGAACAGGACAACTCTCCGATGATACACCAAAGACTGGAATAGGAAATATTGCGTAATAAGCACATGATAAGTGGTGCAAGATGAGACACTTCATGTTTCTAGTGTGTGAATAGGGGACGCGTTAGCATGGGGTGCGCCTGCGTAGTGGCGTGTGCGCGTATGTGTCTTCACTCTAATCACGAAAATAAAAGATAAGTGGTGTGTGTTAAAAAAAGATATATGATGGACCGAGGATGCATCAGATCACTACACGTGAAACAATTGACAAAGGTAAAAAATGAGGAAACATGGTGACCACTGAGACCCTGACTCTTGGGTCCTTGAACAGTCGGCCAAAGTCTAAAGCACAAAACAGCCGGCAGGGTTCAGATAAAGAGAAAAGATGAATTGATGAACAATGGACAAACTTGTCATTGCCAAAACCACTGTGGCATGAACAGGATATGACACACACTAACCGTTGTCGAAATTTTACCGAATGGCCATAGCCAGGAACAGATGGCTCGACTCTTTACTTGGCTGTCGTTCCAGGCAATGTCCAACTCCAGCAGCTAATAAGCACTGTTTTTTCCCACTAACCCGGTGCAATGCAGTTGCGCGCACACCCTAGAAATTTCTGGGTGAGCATCTTGAAGTCAAGAAGGATTGCAGTTGCAGGACATGCTGAATTTTCCACGGAGCACTCGATTGGCACTGAAACGAAAGAGATCTACGTCGTCGTCGTCGTCGCACCGACGATGATGATGAGCGACCGATCCTGAAGATAGTGCAAGCTGCCACTGCCAGAAGAAGAAGCGAGCAGGAGGGCTCCTCCTACATAGCACCCCCACACGGACAGGTGCGAGACCACAGCAGGCGGCGATAGGGACGCAAGAGACAGAGGTCCAACGCAGCAAAACAACAAGCAGAAGAAATGGAGAAAAAAGAAGAGGGAAATGGAGTGGAAAATAACAAATAAGAAAGGCTTCCTTTGTACTAGTGGGATTTGAACAGTGCTGTGCTGCAGTGTACTGGGAGGGAGGAGGCACCCAAAAGCAAGATGCCAAGATAAAAAGGTGGTGACTGCTGAGAGGAGGAGGCCACCACCACCCCCCAGGCCCAAAGTGGACTGCAGCACAGATCGGAGCTGGAGCTGGACCTGGGTGGCCTCCACATCAGATCAGAGCTTCTTCCAATGACTTTTTTCGATGACCCCCACGCCAGGAAATCATTTCCCTTGTGTTAAGCAGACTTTTCAGAGAGAAACAAACAATTGTGCACAGTAATGGAGAAGTTAGGTCCCCATAGATCAAATAATTTCTTGTGGCCCTACCGCCTCTGCCTGCTCTGGAGAGGTGGTCGCTCCAGAACGCTCTTCTCGTGGACGATGCAGGCAAAAAAACTAAGCATGATATGCAGTCCTCAGCATATGGATGATGGCAGCAAAATAACACAACACCCACAAAGTGATGGATGATCCAGGATTGTTGCTAAGTAGTAGTAGTAGTAGTATACTATAAGCATATAATGCCATCCAAAAAAAAAAAGGAGCAGCAAGCATGTCCTAACATCCCGGTCACTAATCAATCATTTTGCGTGTTTGCGGTATAACACATTTTGAGGGATTTCCTTGAGACAAAAACGGAATTTGTTGGCAGTAGTCAACCTAAAGTGCAATCCCAAGGGGCAAAACATTTCTTAATATAGCAAGCAACAATATTTTGAAAGTAACTTGGGGTTAGCTAATGGAGCATGAATAAGTTGACCTGACACCACCCGCTGAAACCATTCAAAAGTATGTTTGAAACTTCCATGACATTGTACATCGTTTCAGCTGTACGATCAGCAGCAAGGATGAACATCCGTCCAAAGCTAAGGTCAGCTTATGACTGCGAATGAATTCGCAAAAGGCTATTGCTTTCAGCGGCTCAAACAGCTATGGAGGGACACTTCTTACAAGGACAGGTTTGTGCAGGCACTCAGCAGTAGTAGGTGTGTGCTGGGCAGGGGTGTGCCTATGATATCAACTTGTAAGATCTTTTTTCTGCGACTGTGATAATGGCTGACAAAAAAGGAGGGATGGTGTCCTCTGTGCCAATGATAATGGCTGACAAAAAGGCTATTACTTTTCATATCACGACAGAAAAAGAAAACAGAGGAAACCAGATAGAGACTTTACCAAGATTCCCATTTCCAATGGTATTAGTAAGCAGGAGGTGAAAATTCTACAATAATACACTGGCCGTTTCGTCTACTGCATAGTAGTAATTTTTATTCTAAATTACTACGGCATAGTTGTCTTAAAAGTACACGGCATAATGTTAAAAAATGGGAGGAGAATGATAATACCGACCAGCTAATTTAAAGTACAGTACTAGTAATTGATTTCAGCCCAAAAGGCCAAAAGAACTACTTACCAGTTTTCAGTTCAGTGGTGCTTACTGCTTGTATTTCTCCCAGCAGTCAGCAGTTCCCTGCTTAGTAATTTCCAGGATTCAATTGCATGTAGGTAATGTGCATGTTGTGCCTCAGAAAACGCATTACATCAAATAATTAGTTTATAACCTAACATATACATTGTTTCTCTATTGGTCTTCCTGAACTGTTCACCATCAGACTGTCAAACATGATTTAATCTGCAAAAAAAAATTGCAAAAATAAAATAAAATCTAGTATACCAAGACTCAAGAGCATCGGATATCCATCCAGTTTAATTGTAACTATGGGTTCATAATTCTCGGACCAATCACCTAGAAGGTATTCTATGCGTCATGGTCCATCAAAGCACAGAAAAGTTGATAAGCACAATCACTTCTCTTTCTAATGAAACAAAAAGGAAACACATTCCATATTCCCATTAAAGAAGAAGGAAAGGAACCAAGAAAGCAGCAACCTACACCTTCAGAATCACCATGTTTTCTACTCCCTCCAACCCATATTAGTTGACTCAAATTTGTCTAGATACGGATGTATCTAGCACTAAAACTTGACTAGATACATTCGTATCTAGATGAATCTAAGTCAACTAATATGGGTCGGAGGGAGTACAAACAAAGTGGTCCAAAATTAAGTAAAAATAGCAAGTCTTGGCTAGCAGCCTGGTAGAGGTTTCAAGTCAGTATTGGCATGAATACAGTAGATCCTTGCTGACTTCTTTATGCAAAGAACAGCGCTTCTGTTGAAGTTCAAAAGTAAACCAGATGGATATCACTAAAGAGCCAATGCTTTCGTTTAAACTAGCCAGTATTTTGGCCAGTCCGGTACTGGTGTTAATTGCTTAGTTGGTGATAGCTAAACAATCACCACAGGGTTGTTTTTTTGAGTCTTGATATTTGAAATAATGAATAATGGTGAACATCTATCTAAATTTATAAGTGTATTTCTCGAAGGCATGACTAAAGCCAATAAATTTCAGCCATTCAAACAAGAAATAGGAATTTCATGAATTTGAAAACCATGTCCGATATTAACAGCAGTTTACTTGTTTAATGCATCAGTATTCATGTGCAACTTGTAGGCACCAAGAAGGCATATACCGCTTGCACCAATAAAATCCATACACCAAGAAAGTAAACATCATAAAACGCACAACTAAGAGGTTGCAATATAGTTTGTGCAGCATGACCCATTGAAAAGCTACCTTTATAAGTGAGAATCTGAGGACAACCCCAAATGATGGAATATAGGTTCCTTAGAGGAGCTCCAAATCACACCCACCAGATCACGTGACCCCAAGAAACCAAGAGCTCCCCCACTTGCCTATAAATGAGAGGCAAAAGTCACCAGACCCTTGGGCAATTAAGTTCATCTTCCTCCTCTCCCTACTAGCTCTCTTCTTCTCCAGTCTTCTTCTCCCAAACAGACTGGAGTTCATCAAGGTTATCATCCTGAAACTGGAGCCCACAAGCACGCAAAGGAAGAAGAGCAAGAAAACCGGCTCCCAGCCGATACAAGGTAGGAGCGAGCAGCGTTAGGGTACTGTGGTTATATCTCAGGGTTGATATGGTGACAGTGAGAGAAGAGACACGCAAAGGGCCATGGACAGAGCAGGAGGACCTGCAACTGGTATGCACTGTCCGTTTGTTCGGTGAACGCCGTTGGGATTTCATTGCCAAAGTATCAGGTTTGAGGGGTGGGGGATCCAAAAATTAGGTAGCTATATCGATATATTTTGCGCAAAGTCGCAACAAGAAATGTCACCTTCTCTAATCGACTTTCTTCTTTCTTCACCCTCATAATCACCATGCAGGCCTCAACCGCACAGGAAAGAGCTGCCGTCTCCGATGGGTGAACTACCTCCACCCTGGCCTCAAGCGTGGGCGTATGACTCCTCATGAAGAACGCCTCATCCTCGAGCTCCATGCTCGATGGGGAAACAGGTATGATCCAAATAACAATCTAAATAAAAGAGTGATAGCTCTCCTCTGCTACTATGGATAATACATTTGGTGGTTCTTCAATAGGTGGTCCAGGATAGCACGGAGGCTGCCAGGGCGTACTGACAATGAGATCAAGAACTACTGGAGGACACACATGAGGAAGAAAGCACAGGAGAGGAAGAAGAACATGTCACCCTCGTCGTCTTCATCTTCACTGACATACCAATCCTGCCATCCAGAGACGCCATCAATCCTTGGAATAGATGAACAGGAGCTGCATGGTGGCAGTAGCTGCATCACAAGCATCCTGAAGGGCACACCTGCTGACATGGATGGATACCTCATGGATCAGATATGGATGGAAATTGAGGCACCAGAAGCACTGAGCTTTCATAATGGGAAGGATAGTGCATACAGCAGCCCCTCTGGCCCTCTTCTGCCATCTCCGATGTGGGATCACTACTGCCCTGACGAACACTTGAAGATGGATGATGAGACAAAGATGGCCCCACAATTTGGTTATAGTAAAGGAATGGGTGTGATCTATTGAAGCTATATATTGGATGATCACTAGGTTACTTGCTACCTAGCAGAAGTGAAATGCTTTTGTAGAAAAACAATTAGCATGGATCTAAAAACATTATATCTATCTAGCATCGCAGGGGTGCTCGTGTTTTATGTATCTATGCAGTATGTAGTATCTAGTGTGCAAGACAGATTATGTCACTTGCCCTTGACATATGCATGCAAGGGAACTTTCACTCTGTATCCGCAATATAATCAGCTCAATATAATCAGCTTTCTCTTGCGATACTTTCCTAATGCTCAAGTATATATTTGAAAAATGTGAAACAATGCAGGTAAAGCCACTGAAGAATGCTTTGCTATTAACCGAAGAGAAGACAACTGGAACCAGTTTCTAGCTGTGATACTGTAAACTTCCATTTAGCAACTGGCAGGTTATGGGATAGAAGAAAAAGCTTAGCACTCAAGAGTCGGAGCCTCGAGTCCATGAAGCCTCGAGGGAAAAATACTAAGAAGTCTATGGCAAAACGTACAGAACTGGATCTCTGGAAGAGAAAACAAGACATAACAGTAACTTCGCTAAACACGAGCTTTCAATTTATAAAAACTCCCAAGTCTATATTTAGGTGTGCTTCTTAAACCTAGCTCTAGATTCAGAAGTGTTTCTTTAAGTTTAAAACTTAATATAATAATCCTTCATGCATAATGAACAAGTCGTAGAGCTAGAGAAACGGATTACAGAATTCATGGTTGTGAAAACAGAAACGGACAAACTAGCAAATTCTCACAAATAATGCACACGGAGCTCAACGAAAGTTGATTTATTGGCATGGCATAATTCCATAGTTGTGAAAATAGCAGTTCAAGTAAAAGCTGAAACAGGTTTACCAAAAGACAATGTTCCAGGAAGTTAATGTGTACCCACATATGCTACATGAAAGGAACAGGCAGAAAGTCTATGAATGTTATACTCAAAGATAGTATCTCCCCTCCAATTAAGTAAAAGGCCCATATTTGTTACGTCCTTCAAGATGCATTTTGACGATATATCTACATGGCAGTAGGTTAGTATTTAACTACAATGTTAATAGTTTACTACCATGGTCAACTGTACAAGTATACATTGTCTTAGTTTTTACATGATCAAATCTACAGATTGATGGACCAACTGTTGGCCAAAGTTTGCCACATTTGGCCCTAAAAATGTGCATTGGCCTTATAGTTGAAAAGAAACCCTTTTGATCTAGGCATGCCAAATCTAGCCCAAAGGAAGCTTCTGAAACACACCATAAACAGCAGCAAGCAAGCAGAAGCAGCATATTTCTTTTAGAGAACGCACTACAATCTCCTAGCCACAACCTTTCACACTGCTATAGAATTAGCCAATCTTTCATAATGCTGTATAATTATCAAGATCTATAGCCTGAAAAAAGTTGAGAAAAGAGTGAGTGAGCTGTCTTTTATTCTTTTTGTTTCTTTAGTAAAATGGATTAGCTGATTAGCATTAGGATTCAATTCTTTCTGTTTCATGAAAGTTAAGTTTGCACTAATTTATCTAGCAGGCCTTGCAGATTATGTATGCACGAAAGCAAAAATAATTCACTGTGATAAAGAAATTAGAAGGTGGTCATGCGTAGCCTGTGTTGAGAACGCTGTAACATCTACTTTACAAAACAGACCTTTCATGCATCTTTTGTTTGAATAAAATCCCTAGTGCTTAACCACCTGGACCCAACCATTAATGTTGTATGGTGCCTCCAGAAAAATAAAAACTGGGGTACCATTGATGGGGACAGGATGAATTGTTAGTGACTTAGCAGGGCCAGATAGAAATAAAGATGACAAAGATCAAACTAAGGCAGATAAAATAAGTACTTTGGGCAAGAAAAAGACAAAGAACACCAGTGCCACGAAATGGAGAGAGGATCGACAGGATAAATCCTGATTGTAGTGTATTTGCAGTTTTTCTCAAGTCATTGTTCTCTAATTGATCCACACATAAAAGCTATGTAAATCTTGTAATTAATGGTTCAAAACAGAGAATCCAAACAATTATTAAAATATGATCACAATCTAAGTGCAAGGATAGGATGCATCAGCGGTCTTAAGTAAAATGTACACAAGAGACGTAAAAAACATGGCAGCCATGTTGGGTAAATCCAAATATGATAGTACATGGAAAGCATACCCAGCAGCAAAGGACAAATCCAAGTGCCACCATTACCTTCAAATGAAAATGAAAATCATCAAACTAAAAATAGGATAAATTCATGCAACTTATATGGTATTATTTCTACTCTGTTTCCGGACAGAGTGGTAACAGTTCTTGGTTTGTGTGGAATTATCTTCACATATATGCAGGATATAGGGTACTTGCTTTTTGCTACTCAAGTTCAAAATAGCTGATGAGGCGATAGCTCCTGGATACTTGAAAGTTAAAATGTTAACTTTCTAACTCATGTGGATAAGCATATTAGAGTTATAATCCATTCCGTCAGAAAATCAGAAATCCATTAGTATAAAGAAATTGGGAAGGAAACGTGCATGCAAGGGTAGACTCTCATGTTTATGGTTTATGTACTTGTGCATCCTGAAAATTTCTCATAGATCTGTATTTTACTAGAGCATGTTGATCTGCAAGAAATGTCTCGTGCAAAAAAGACAAGTGGTTGTTGTTGCACCTGTTCATAAAAAAAGTTAAAATCTTCTGTGTTTTTACCCAGGGTATATTTGATCATAATTTGGCATGATTTTTGCAACCTGGGATGTTCCAACGTGATTAACATCTACTCCCTCTGTTTCAAAATATAAGATGTTTTAGGTTTGTGAAGGAAATGTATCTAGACTTGTTTAGTGTGTAGATTCACTCCAAACATAAGTGAACCTATATGCTAAAAGAAGTCTAGATACATTTGCTTCATAACGCTAAAACATCTTATATTTTGAAACGGAGGGAGTATGAATTTTATAAAATTGGTTCTCATTTCTCAAAGTTTCCATAAAATGCCGAAATAAACAACATAGATCTCACCAATTAACTGGTACGAGCCCAACATTTTGCAGTAAACCAAGATAAAATTGTAGATAGCAATATTAAGCCATGCATACACAGCACAAGCTGGACAGATCCATAATTCACACAGGGTTCTAACGCGATAGACTGAAGGACAGAAAGAGTACAGAAGATTAAGAAGTAAAAATCGCCTAGAATGCCTCAAATGGAAGCCTCTACTGCTTCCCAGTGTTCCCCCAGTTTTGCCCATAGTAAGCAGCCATTATTAAGAGGGGGTGGCACTGGTACCAGGACAGTGGTTCGATAGACCTTATGATCAATATTTCAGGCTCCGAGTTATGGCAAACCCTTCCATCTCCACCCTCAGTACCTAAAAAAGTTTGGCAAGTTACGTTGAAAGTGTTTGGTAAGACTTTGCACACATAGATAGGTCAAATGATTGATGAAATAATAATGCTATAGCATCATGGTTTACAGAAAGATGTAATAATCAAATATGCATACTAGGTTAGATAT
This sequence comes from Avena sativa, assembly GCA_916181665.1. Lineage (NCBI taxonomy): Eukaryota > Viridiplantae > Streptophyta > Magnoliopsida > Poales > Poaceae > Avena > Avena sativa. The sequence goes on along the minus strand of OV702283.1, from coordinate 143,004,326 downwards.
TAGGTAACAAAAAGATCTCCAACTCGCTTAAATAATTAATAACATGCGCATGGCGGCATTATAACTATCGCTTTTCAACTAACTGGTATACAATAGGCAAGCAATAAACATGCTTACCAATTGCATAAAAAGAGAATTGCTTCCTGAGAATACATGCATATAATAAAGAAAAAAAATCCACATATTAGCTGTACAAAAGAAGATTGACTTAACAGTCATAAACAAGTGACTTATACTACTTAATAAAAACTTATTGATGAAAAGGCTAACACATACTCTATTTTCTCAAAAAAATAAACAAAAAACCATAAACAAGTATGGCGTGGATAGTCCTTAATGGAAGCATCCCATTACTCTGACGAGAACAGTAAGGGAGTACCCCTACTGCAATTCCTTCTGGAGGTTTCCAAATTCTCCTGTAATTCCTATCTCCGTAACTACTGTCATGTATAACTATAAAACTGTGACTTGCCCTTTCAATTTTGTGTTGACCTAATGATGCTTTCTAGTCATGGTCTAGGAATGTGTTCTCAACAAATACAGACTAATCGAGAAAAGACGCCAGAGCATGGATTAAGTGTCGCTCGACAAGTCGCGACTTGTCGCACGACAAGTCTACATGTCGCAAATCGAGTTACGACACGTTGAAGCGACACGACAACTTGAACTTATCGATCGACAAGTTGACTTGTCGGCGACAAACTGCGACTTGTCTCTGTCAACTAGTCGAGCGACAAGTTGAGGCCAGGATTTTTTTTTGAGGATGGGATATAATGTTGCCCGTGAAACCCTATTCCCCCAGAAATAGGTTGTGAGCTCCCTCCCCCAGACGCCTCTCCTCTGGTTCCCCTCCCCTGGCGATTTCTCTCACATGGCCGCCGCCGGCTCGCCGGTGCCGCCGCCGCCTCTCCCCTGCTCTCCAACTCCCTACCTGGGTCGTGAGCACCTCCCAAGGCTACACCACCACCAGTCCATCGTCGGCAGCAGCAGAAGCAGGTAACTTTTCTCCCTATTGAGGGCTGAAATCTGATGGAAGGAGACCTAGAAATCTGATGGAAGGGGGCCTAGAAATCTGATTGTCAATGATCCAGAATTGAGGGTTGAACTGGAAGAAGAAATGAATGACAGTGACATGGAGAACGATGATGATGGCAATGATGACAGAGGATAAAGATCAAGACTTTGGAGTAGAGTAGTTACTTAGTAATTTTTTTAGTAGCTACAGCTTGACACCCCATCGACAAGTCTAGTAGTTGTCGAGACTTGTCACGACAAGTCAATGTGTCGCCACCCCAGCGACAAGTTGCGACACGTCGACACTTAATTCTTGCGCCAGAGTTATGAAGTTCAATTAAATCAACATGTATGAACTTCAAGATAGTAACAGATTCACTACAAAGACAAAGACGCAAAACATCTTGCCATTCAGGAGGTCCTAGCAAGACAAACAAAATGTGGGGCTGATTATGATGACAATAAACTTACAGGTCATAAGGAGCAATATATTATTAAAATCTTAGGCCCTCAGAAGGAAGCTACCAACAAACTGACCTAGTGAACAATGGATCCATAGAAGACAGCCTCCGCAGGACCAGTCATATAAACATGATTGTTATCCTCCCTCCACTCAATTTCCAGTGGCCCGCCAGGCAACTCAACTACACATTTCTGTATCACAAATAAAATCACAGCAAATAAGGTACAGTAGAGAAAAAATTAATACTGTAAACAAAAAAGGCACAAACCCGTTCAGCTCGGCCCTCAAGAACAGCTGCAACAACAACCGCACAAGCACCGGTCCCACAAGCAAGAGTTGCTCCTACAATTAAAATCACAGAATTTATTTTGTATATCCACTACTTCTATGAAATACCTGGAGGTAAAAGTGCATCTCACTAAAAATCATACATATATTGGATCTCTTTAAATTGCAGGTTAATGTTTTGAAGAACTAAAAGATGTATAACATCCTTAAGATATAAAAACAAATGCATAATGTATATCAATGGAACATTGGCTATACCAGCACCACGCTCCCAAACTCGCATTTTGAGGTGTGAGCGAGACAAGACCTGTACAAATTCTGCAGAAGGAAAAGTATTAAATAAATACAAGGGTGTTTACATAGTAGAAATATATAGATGTATCAAAATGAAAACTTACCTGTGTTGGTCCGAGCAGGAAACATTTCATGATGCTCAAATTTAGGCCCAATATCACTAAGCTTCAAATCATCAACATGCAGATCCTGTGGGTCCGGGCAAGAAAATAGTTAACATGTAGGGTTGTAGGCTAACACATATACGATTGTTAGCAAATAAATTTCAACCAAAATAGCAGTCTGTTTCCTTGCAGCAAAAATTTACAAGTCAGGTTGATATAGAAAATTGTTACCAATATCTGAAAAAAATGCACCTCAAAATGTACAGTAAAGTAAGTATCCTTAAGGAAACTTCCCTTGCTGTCCCAAATTATACAGCATAGATGTTGCAACAAATTCATCGAAATAGCAGAAAAATACTGAAGCTCATAACATCAATGAAAAAATGGAAACAAATTCCAAAAATCTGGTGTGTAAAACAAAACAAAAATTGTAGGACTAGAACTCATGAAGTTGATCCAAACTATAGAATTTAGGGCCTAAACATACACACATGTGAGAATGATTAAATTGATTCAGCAATACAAGACAAGAATATTTTGGTCGTGTTGATAAATTTTGAGTTATAACACATACAGATGAAAAAGAGTAAGCTTAAATAAATTTCTTAGCTTTGACTAAAGGCAATTTGAAACAATAGGAATTCGAACTTCCAAGTCACCTTTAACTCTTTTGCACCAAACGTGACACAGTGAGGATTGCCCATGCTAACACAGGTTACATGCCATGCTAACCCATCAATTGCCAATTCAGCTTGAACAACAGCTTCATTCTTGGTGGATGGCAGTTTTGTGGGAACATCAGGTCCATTAAGGATGGGTTGACCCATATCAACCTTTACCTACAAACAAGATAAATGTATTCAAATATGTGACTACATCAACAGTATAAGAACTGGGAGGCAACCATATCAACAAGAATGAATGATTGATGTTCAAGGTTGGTTCAAAGAGAATAGTCTCTAGGCTATTGGAGCCAACAAAAAAAACGAGAATGAACAGCCGAGAAAACCAAAGAAATTTGTCTTGGAAAATAGTCAAGACTATGACCAGCATTAGGTTAGGTTCTTCTTGCAAACACACTGAAATTGTGCAAGTTGACCACAAAATGCTTCTTATAGAATTTAATTATCCTTGTTGCAAACATACTGAATTGCTCAAATTGTAACTAGCGAGGCAGTATGCTTACTATGACTTAACTAGTTCCACCAGCATATATAAAAACTGTGCATACTTAGTATGGTTCTTCGTCACTAGCATAAACTTTTGTGTTATTATCAAATTGTAAAGGCATGCGAGTTGGGGAAGGTCAAGAATATTCCTCAAATCAGTAGCAGAACCAGGAACAAACCTTAGCAGGGTAGCAAGATATAACAAAATAGTTTACCATTGCTCATGATTGAGTAAAGCTGGTGTCAAACTATGGTGGTGTATGCCTTGGAAATTTAGCTGTAAAAAGGCCTTTACCTTGCCATCATTTTGTATTTCAGGAATGATTAGTCCAGCACCAGTATGTATTTTGAAGCTGAAACACGAGAACGCAACTTTAAGGGCCATTGAAAAGAATGGATTATCTGTATCATCAAATTCCCAATACCCACTGTAAAGAACATGATGCAGTCCAATAATAACTACATGAAGATTAAACTGACATTTACATAAGTTTCTGATAAGCAAATGAAACATACAGGTGGAACTTTCCTACTCACTCCGTATGTAAAAAAATGACTTCCTAGAAAGTCTACGGTCAAACTTTTCTAGCTTTGACTACTAATGGTAATAGGTAGTTAGGTACAAAATATTTGACTGCTAAAGTAAACCACGGTACCATTAGATTTGTCATGAAAAATATTTCCATAATTTCCTACTAACATGAGCCCACAAAACATAATGGTCAAAGAGCATAGTCAAGACCATCTCGGTGCCTAAAACATCATCTGTTTGTGAAGAGGGAGTATCATTTTAGCCCTAATTAAACTATTTACGGATATTGAAAAGTTCACACATGAATTTTACCTATGTGTTCCTTTTAGATTTTCAATCTCAGCTATAAAACAGGCAAAGCAACGAACTCCATTGCCACACATCTGCAACAAAAATACACAATATGAAAAATATGTACGGAAACAACTCATGCTAACAGTAAACACTTCCTTTGTAACATTACGCAAGAAATAAACGACGTACAACAAGTGAACAACTAAAGGAAAACAAACATATGCTAATTTTAATTCCCTCTTGAAGACAGCTAGTGTAGGACCAAAGTGCTGCTTTAGATAATAGGACTGAAAATATGACAACACTTCCAAACCTTTACAGCTATCAAGCTCACAATTAGAAAAAAACTTAAAACAACCATGCAAAGACTCATTCTCTTATATAGGTACTATGCTCATGTATCAATTGGCAGCTATCATGGTCTTTACTACTACAACTGTTGCAGCACAGGGGACCAACGAGTCTGCACAGATGTCACAGCAGAGACTAATAATACTCGATTAGTGTTGTGATAACATTATCTTAGCTTAACTGTTCAGCACTGACCCATCGAGGAATCACTACAGATAAAACATAAGGCTCAATAACCCATTTCCAACAGTGGCTCACCTCCGGCTCACTGCCGTCAGAGTTGAAAATTCTCATAGTGTAGTCTGCACCATTGACCCCCGGCATGACGAATATGACACCATCAGCACCGATACCGAAGTTCCGGTCGCACAGCTTAGCCGCATCCTCGGGTGTCACCTTCGGCTCAGCCGAATCCCTGTTGTCCACCTACAAATCCAGACAGTAATCGGCAGCAGCAACAAACAGTGTCAAAACATAGCATCTAAAACAACGGAGATTGCACGAAATGTGAATAGCACGTCACGCCCCAAATGGGTAGGTAGCTAGAAAATAATCTCGAGACAGAAATGCGTACCATGATGAAGTCGTTGCCGAGGCCCTGGTACTTGACGAAGTGGAGCGCGCGCTCGGACTCCCGGCGCTCGAGGAACGAGGCGGCGGCCGACGATCTGGGAGCGGACACGGCCATCGAGGCGACGGCGCGGCGGTGGGCGGGGGTCCCGCGGAACGGACGGTGGAGGAAGCCGCGGGAGGAGGGGGCTGTGGAGGCGGAGAAGGTGGCAGCGAAGGATGTGGCTCGGGCGGCGGCGGCGGGCGACATCGCGACGGGTGCGAGAGCGGGAGGGGTTTGGGACTTTGGGGAAGGATCGATGTCGCCGTCGTTGTCCGGCTAATGACGGGGAGGCTTCCGGTGTATGCAGGTGGGTGCCACCTGACGTGGCGGGCCCTCTGTCATACAGGCGAGGGTCGTCTAGGTCGACATGGCAGGATTATCTGCGTGTCGGGTACTAGTTGTTAACCCGTCTTTGAACTCTGAAGTAAAAGGGTTTGGTTGGTCACGTATACCGTGTTACCACTTTCGAGTGTCGCTCGCGGGGAAGGGGCTTTCGTATCGGCCTTGTTTGGCAGGCCGGTTTGACAGGTTTTAGGGTGTAATTTCTCCGTTCAATTTAAGACACGCCAAAACACTTGATTGATCGTTTGGTAGGCGAGTTTGGAACAAGCTGAGCCCCGTCAATCCCCTGGATACTCGTCGGATGGAAGTGGATTAGAGACACCCCATTCATCTCGTGTTTTTGGTGGCTAGACTCGTTGCTTCGCCCCACTGCAAGCTGGGCGCCACCGCCCCTCCCCTGCAACATGGGTGGGTGGGTGTGGGGGCGAGGGGGGCACAGGGTGGACCAGATCGAGGCTCGAGTCGTTCACGACGAGCAGATTGAGACGTGCGAGGAGGATTGTGGGGGTACCGCACCGCCGCCATTCTAGCAATCTTGGCGTGTCTTGTTTCAGTTCGACCCCTTACCAATTTTTCTGCGATCTCTTGTTCGCAAGGATGCGTGAATGTGCTTGCCGCAGTCGAATTAGAACAAGAAGCTTGAGATCGGCAAGTTCAGATAGATATATGCAGCTTGACGATAGATGATGAAGAACCTTCTAGCTTTTCTCCGTTGAATTGTTGATTTTTTCAGGGCCCTGGCACAGAGTAGTTGATTCTAGTTTTGGATTCAAGAAGAAATTTTATGGATGGAGCCGTGATGGAATGTCACATGAAGACAAGCAAAAGTTGAATCTTTGTCATGATTGTTGAACACCAAAAGTTTTTTCAACGTAGCAATCCCTACTTATCAAACAACATTTTAAAAAGAGGGTTTGTAGGGTATTAGGATGGAAGAGTGTTCGAGGGGATTGGGTGAAGAAAGTGTTTATATCCAAAACACTAGGAATAATACTCTAAAATACACACTAATTCCTGCCTGCCAAACAAGACCTTGAGGCCTCGTTTTGTAGTAGAGGATTGAAGCAGAGTATTATCCTGGTCCAATCTAAAAACGCCAGAAAACTTTTGTAGGCAGGTTTTTCTCAGGCTAAGAGCATCTCCACTCGTTGGGCGAACCGAGGCCAAAATCCGGACTTTTTTGGCCGGATGGAACTTGATTTTGGCTTGGGTACGCCTAGTTTCCTACTCGCATACCCAGCCCGAGTTCCCGGGTCACCCGTTTCCGCTCAAATTCGGCTCAAATTTGACTCAAGTTTGTCCAGATTTCGGCATAGTTCGACATATAATGAATACAGAAAAATTTACGGCCAAAGTTCGGCGAAATTTTAAACAAAGTTCGGCGTAAATGTAAATATAGTTCGGCCTACAGTGAAAGTACAACATATCGGCCAAGTTCGGTCAGTTCATGCTCGGCATCTACGTCGTGTTGCCCCTGCGTATCCATAGGTACTCAACAAGATCATCCTGCAGTTGTTGATACACCGCCGGATCTCGGCGGGCGTGGTGGTGGGAGCACACAGCGAAGCAGAGCTACGGCGAAGCTCGGTGGCGAAAGCGGCGGCGGAGAAGGCGTGGAGTTGGGCGGCAACTGCGGTGAGCGTATCTAGAGGCGTGGGCATGTCTCGGCACGGGGGAGCTCCGCCGGCGAAGTCATGGCGGCAGGGGGCGCTGGGAGCTCTTCGCCGCAGTCTGGGCGAGTGGAGTGGGTGGGAATGGGACTGTCTCGCCGACAGAGCTGGTCCACGTCCTTTTTCGCGGCGTCCCCAGGGCGTACCGGAAACCTGGGTTTGGCATGGGTAGTCCGGACCAAAACACGCCGAAATCCGGACGAAAACAGGTCCCTGGATACGCGACTGGGCCGATTTTCGTCCGGATCGACGTCTTGGATAGGCGAGTGGAGATGCTCTAAGCCCCGACAATCCCGGGAAAACTCTTCAATCCCCGTGTAACTCACGACAGGCCTGCTCCCTCGCGTTTCTCTAATCACTTGGCGCTTCGTAGCTCTGGTAGCTCGATCAAATGAGCGACTTTAGAGATAATCTGGAGAGGATTAGAGTGGAATCTAGGGGTTGGGTGTCACAAAGTGTTTCACCAAATCCCCTTGGGATTATACTCTATAATCCCTATAAAACGTCTCTACAAAACAAGGCCTAAGACGATCGCCGATAATCGTGAAGCATGACTCCCATTGAACCAGTTCATTTTTTTTTGCCAAAGAGAACTTGGATTATTTGAAATGGCCACGTTACAATCATCACGACATAGAGCCGGTACATCTCCTGGACCTGACCTAGTCCAGGTTTGCATCCTGGCACTAGTGCAGAGCCCCCCCTTTAACTCCGGTTGGGAGGGCCCTCTAACAGCGGTTCCCCAACCGCTGTTGAGGGTTCGGTGTTAGAGGGGGGGCTTTAACACCGGTTCTTATACGAACCGGTGTTAAAGGGTGGCGCACGTGGGGCTGCCGCAGGCCTCAGGCCCCCCCTTTAACACCGGTTCGTATCTGGAACCGGTGTTAAAGGTTCTTCTGCCGCGGCAGAGATTTAGGCCGTTTTCCTGCTGCGGCAGAACTCTGTCGCGGCAGGAAAACGGCCTAAATCTCTGTCGCGGCAGGAAAACGGCCTAAATCTCTGCCACGGCAGACTTCTGCCTCTGCCCCGTTCTGGGCGTATTTCTGCGGGAGGGGGAGCGAGGGGGAATCGATCGGGAGCAGTATACACATAAATCGTTGTCGGTACATACGAGTAAATGAATAATTAAGCAACTATTATTATACACAAACATCGTCATCGGCACATACATCGTCATCGGCACATATACATCGTCATCGTTCATTTTGGTGGATATCTAAAGAGTTCTCCGCCAGGCGTGACGACCTCATCAAGTATGAACCCCGTCAATTCCTCTTGAATGGCTCGTATGCGTTCAAATGGTAGTAGTTGGTCCCGCATCCGTTCGATCTGAATATATATGAAGAATGGGCCGTCAATATATATATATAAGAATAAAACTCAACACAATTGATGGTAATAAAATAATGTTGTGGACTTTGTTTACTTACTCTAAGTTGTTCTAGTGCGGCTTGGCCCGTCGCACATATCGTGTTGCGAATGAACTCGCAAACATAGTACCCACATAAGTTATTGCCGTGTCCCTGATGCGCGCACTTTACGAGAATAGAGAGTTCAATCAAAATAATAATCAATAAAGCATGATATAATGGAATTGGAAGCTAACTAGTATTACTTACATTTTGGTCTACAAATTTTAGTTCTTCTGACCATTCACCCACGGCCCTGCCCGTGAACCTTTTCCAAACCCTGTCTGGCAAAGAAAATGGATAAAGGAGTAATTAATTACTTGTTGTCACGAAAGTTGCCGATCTAGTGCGATAATATGATTGAAATTACCTCTGGAGCATCTCTCTAAAGTCTGCCCATATCTCTTTTTCTTTTCGTAACGAGTCCATGACAAGGACTTTTCCTGAGTCAGGTTGAATGACTAGCAGAATAAAGTGGAACCTACGCACGCATAATTCATCATCAGTTACACTTAACATCGAGTAAGCCGAAACAGAATGTGTACAAGAGAGAGGGTAACAGTACTCACGAGAAGTTGTAAGGCAATAGTATTTCCCTTTTGGTTTGTTGTCTCAGTAAAGACGTTAGCAAGTAATCTTCTGTTTGCCCGGGTTTGGTTTTTACCACTTCTTCATGAACTCTATTTGGGTCAACGAACCCAATGTCAAAAGGGCCTCCTTTCATGTATTCCATAACCTTTTTCCTGCATAATAGTATATACATATATGGTGAGCATATATATATATATATATATATACATGCAATTAATGAAGTGAATAAGATGAGATAAAAATTACAGAAATAGTACTTACACACAATAAAGGCTGATGGCAGATTTGTCGAGTTCCTTCTGATTGAATAGAAAATGCAAGTCTTGAATGTTGAAGTCGATTGCGTCATCTCCGCACAAGAAAATCTCTTATATGCGCCGTGATCCATTCTACCTTTCTCGTCTTGCAGAAATCAAGGTACCACTTGTGCAATTTTTGCATCTTTGTTGGTAGATTCTTGAGCTCCTCTTTCTTGACGAGATTCTTCCCATACTTCCATGGCTGTATGGGGTTGGCATCGCATTTGGGCAAGTTGTCTCCCATGACGTTCAAGTATGCAATGTAACTCATCCCCATCTCATTGGCCTTTCTTTGTAGCTCTGCCTCGTAATCATTTACGGGAGGAGCGTCCCGTGTGTCGAACATTTGGAGCGGGGCGCATGATTGGTTTTCCTGCTCTCCGAGCCTGGGAACTGTTTTCTGGGGTGCCTCACGACTGCTACTTTCAGTCTCCCTGCGGCGCCTTGCATCCGCCTTCAAAATCTGGCGCTCGTAGTCCGGCACAAGTGGGGTTTCAGGTTTCAAAAGATTTTTGTAAAACTTCTCCACGACCGCCGGATCTATTTTCTCCTTTGGCTCGGCCCGTCTAGGTGCAAAGAATTTCTTGACCTGTTCTTCCGAGATCCTATTGGTCTCCTCGTCGCTGCGATTCCACGGTAAAACCGGCAATGGCTTGGCGGAAGGCTGCGGGACGTAGTTTTTTGAACTCTTTGGCGTACGGTTTCCTGCGGATTTCTTTGTGGCAGTGCTACTGATGCTCCTCGTGGCAGTGCTCTTCCGCTTACGCTGAGGAGATGGCTGAAGCACCGGAGATGGCTGACGGGCCGGAGATGGCTGCCGCGCAGGAGATGGCTGACGGGCCGGAGATGGCTGTCGCGCCGGAGATGGCTGCCACGCAGGAGATAGCTGAAGCGGCTCAGACTGCTGACGCTGCGGAGACGGCGGGGGTGCCAGTGACCTCCAATTTGGAAGCACAATGTGTTCCTTCTTCCAAAGAATGGTTGTTTTCACTGCAAATTTGAGTTGAGTTTCCCCTTCACCTGTAGCATGGTCAAGCTGTGCTTCCTCATATTCCTTCACAACCTCATCCACCCCGACAATAGCATAGCCATCTGGAATCGGTCGGCAGTGGTAAGTTCCACCAGCTATAGGAGGTAAGGCATAGCCGACAGCCACCTTAATGGATAAGCCCATTAATCTCACATGCAGCTCGGCGTGTTCGCTCTCCGTGATTTCATCCACGGGGTATCGAGGACCCGTCATTTCAAGCGTGGGCTGCACGTTCTCCGTGGAAGCCACACTGCTTTTCCGCGCAGAGTCTAGGCCGCGGGCAGCTTCCAATGCAGGCTCTTCGTGCCGCTGAGATGGGCCGGTAGCTTGATGGCTCTGTTGTGCATTCACTTGCGCCTGCAGCGCCGCAAGTGCATGTTCTATCTGTGTCATCCGCTCTGTACGCTCTTTTTCTTTTCTGCCGCGCCATCTGTAAGAGTTGCTCCACTCGGCAAACCCATCCTTCCACGTCATACCCTCTGTGCCTCGTGCATGTCCAAGGTGTTCTTTTTTACCGATGGCGCGTGTGAGCTGGTCATTCTCTCTGTCGGGATGGAAGGTCCTGGCGGATGTTTCCTCGTATGCCGTGATGAGTTCAGTGACGGGTTTGGCAAGGAGGGTTGGGAAGATACACAATCCTGTTTCTGGGTCCAACCTTGCCCCGATTCCGTAGAACCAAGTCTTTGCACGTAGGTCCCACCCATCTGTCTGGGGTGTGATCCCTCTCTCGCGCAGGGCCTTCTCAGCTTCCTCCCACTTAGGCCTCTGAGATATGTAGCCACCTGACCCCGTCCTCTGGTGATATTCCTTCTTCAGGGCATTAAGCGTATTGGTTTCTGACCTCTTTTTAGCTATAGCACTTTTTTATATGTCTCAAATTCGGGCCAGTGAGGTCTTATCTTCGCATAATATGCGTCTTCGAAATTTGGAGTCTCGCCAGATTTGACAAATTTGTTCAATTTTGTCTTCCAGTTGCGGAAAGCGTCAGCCATCTTCTTTAGAGTCCACTCTTTGACCTTTTCCTTTATAACCGGGTTGTTTTCATCCTCCTCTGGCGGAAGGGTGAAATTTACCAACAACGAATTCCAAAGCGTCTCTTTGGATCTGTCATCGACAAAGGTACCGTCGCCCTTCTTTGGCTTATTCCAATTTTCAATTATGATTGGGATTTGGTCCCTAACAAGAACTCCAGCCTGACGTACAAATTTGTCTGCGGCCTTCTTGGGCTCCATCGGTCTGCCATCAACACGGACTGCTTCGATCGTGAACTTTGCACGATCTTTCAACCGCTGGCTCGCGCCTCGCTTGCTCTTTTTCATAGAAGAAGATGGTTGCTGGCTGGTCGATCTAGAGGGCTAAAAGAAGAAAGAAGCGTTAATTAATACATGTAGAAGAAGATTCTTGGTGGAAGTCAGCAGAGGCTTAATCAATGCATATACCTCGCCGGACTTTGTAACCATTAAATTGCGTTCATCGGAGTCTTCATCTTCTCCATGACTAGTACTTGAGCTGTCGTCATCATGTCCCTCCAAGTTCAGATATTGTGAGGTGTCCTCATCAATAATGTTCTCCATTATTTCTTCTTCTTCAAGGTTTCTACTAAGTGGATCCATAGTTTCTAAAACAATAATATTATCTAGAGTAAGAGTGTAAATATTCAAGTGGACTTGGATTCATACACAAATATACATATTATTCATACCAAAATACACAAATAAATACACAAATGAGTCAGAGGTCCAATTTGTATACAAGTTTTAATCTATGCATGTAGTACAATTTATCGAGCAAACAAGTTTTAATCAGGATGAGTCAGCAATCATACACGTGGCAGACACGTGGCGCTCACCGGTGGGGTGACGTTGGTCTCGTCGCGCGGCGGTGCTCGTCGGACGGATGCGGCGGTCTCGTCGGGCGGCGGTGCTAGCGGCGGGCGGCGTCGGCGTTTAGGCGTGGCCTATGAGCTCCGAAGCGGCGGCGGCGAGACGCTCCTGCACGGGGAATAAAGTGTGATATTCTCAAAAAAAAAGTCAGGGCACAGGACCGGCACGGCACGACGTGAGCTATACGGGCCGAGGCTCGCCGGGGAAGACGACGATGACACGAGGCCGAGGCTCGCCGGGGAAGTATCCCTGTCGCCATCGGCCGGACGGGTTGCACGGCGCGGCCAAGGGGGGACTCCCCCCTCTCCTCCTCGCCAACATGGAATCGTCGGCCCGCAACCCGACGAGGGAGCCGCGTCGGTTCCGGTGTGGCGTCGGCCGCCCCGGCGGAAGTTTCGGCGGGCGCGAGATACCGTGGCTGGGCGTGTGGAGGCAAAGGCCTAGGGCGCGGCCGCGCAGCGTTAGCGTTAGAGGGGCGTTCCGAGGGGTGAAAACCATAATTCGGGGAAACTCTGGAAACACATGACAGGGGTTGATTTTGTTCTCTAATTAAACTTGTCATTTTAGTTGTTGATCAATGCATGATGATAGCTTAAATAGCTAGGTTTCATTTTTCTGAACATTTTCATATATTATTTGTATTTTTTGACTTATAATTAATTAGATATTGAATTTACAAGTTTATAACATTTTCTGAAAATATTAAACCTAATTATTACCTCAGGCTGATGTCAGATAACCCTAACCCTAATCTTTTTGCACCGCAGAGGCATTTAGCCTCTGAGGCTGGCAGGTGGGGCCGAGGCCACGCAGACACCACGTGGGCGCCACGCAGGAGCCACGTCGGCTCGCCGGCCAATGGGCCAGACGGCGGTGGCAGACGGCGGAGGAAGGCGTGTGCGCTTGCGTGCATGGGGGTGTTAGAGAGAGGGCGACGCGAGCTACCTAAAGATGGTGGCGCCGCTGCGGAGTGGTCACCGGAGACGCATCAGCGAGCGACGGCGACAACGGAGCTCGCAGGTTCTTGGCGGCGGAGCAACAGAGAGCGAGAGGGGAGAGAAGAAGGGGTCCAGGAGGACCAGCGGCTCATCGAAAATCAGACGGAGTCGATGGCGAGGAGAGGGGCAGCCGGACGGTGTTGGCAACGTCCACGGCGACGAACGTCAGTGACGGGAAAGAATAGGGCGATGCGGTCGATTAGCGGTGCCCGAGCTCGATTCCGTTGGCGAGGAGGGAGCTGACGTCGCGATGGTGCTCATGGCGGTCTCAAGTGGGCGAGGGGAGGCCGGAAACGGTGGGGCGACACGGCGGCCGGAGCTAGGGGAAGGATGCGGGGAAGAGAGGGTCGGGGGCGGCGGACCTCGAGCTCCGAAGCGGCGGCGGCGAGACGGCGGGTCGGGGGCGGCGAGACGGAGGACCTCGAGCTCCGAAGCGGCGGTGGCGGCGCTTCGATCTCTCTGCGGCGGTGTGTTCGATCGATCTGGCTCAGTGGGGGGAAGAAAGGAAGGGGAAGGTGAAATAAATACCCCCCCCCCCTTTAACACCGGTTCGTGGCTGGAACCGGTGTTAAAGGGGGGGGAATCCGTTTCCCGCGCGCATTTATTACCCCCCCTTTAACACCGGTTCGTGGCTGGAACCGGTGTTAAAGGGGGGGTGGTGCGCGCGGGAAACGAAATAAATGCCCCCCCCTTTAACACCGGTTCCTGTCTGGAACCGGTGTTAAAGGGGGGGCATTTATTTCATGCATTAAAGGGGCATTTTAATTCAAAAAATATGATATGAATTTAGAAAATTCATATCTTTTTCATTTCAACTCAGAAAAATATGAATAATATATCATAATTTTCATAAAAATAATTTCTATCCATTCATGTAAATCATTTTATATTTACTTTACATGAAAATTTTCAAAATAATTAAAACACTTACATATAAATTTTGATTATTCAATTCAAACCAAAATAAATTGTTAAATCCTAAAACTTTGAACATAAGAAATATTAAGCATCTAAAAAATGATTTTTATTAGATCAAATAATATTTTAATGTCGCATCTTTTGTATTAACATTTTTGAATTGATTGGATATTTAAATGTCGCATCTTTTGTATACACTTAAATCTCACCAAGCCTCGCTCAACTTGCATTGTTTTTTGATAAAATAGCATATTGTGAACCTAAAAATGATTTTTGTAAAAAATCATGAGCATCGTATCATGTAGTTGTAGTTCATATCTGACCCACTTCCTGCCGATTCGGTAGGAATTTGTCTTTTTCACCAGAGGTGGACGGAAAGGTTTCAGATCCCCCTGTTGGTACATTGTGCATATAAGGTGGTCTAGTATTTTCGTAAAATGTGTTGGTGGTTTTTTGAATTAGCCATTTGGTGGTTGCTTCACAAAACCGTCCGTTTTTTATGCTCGGAAAATGGAAAATGCCTTTTTGGTGCGATAAAAAGGAAAACTTCCTCTTGCAACATTGTTTGCCATGCCATGATGCACATGTATGCACAATATGGCCATATTATCACAAACTATGCCTTGATTCTAGCCATAACATTGGTCATTTGACCCGAAAGCCAAGAAACCTCGAATGAGATAGGTCATTTTGAGACAGTTACATAAAGCCGAACTGGAACTGAAAATTAAGATACATAAAAGAACTGAAAATTAAGATACATGACCAGATTAAGTAACAATCGGCCAAACTGGAACTGAAAATTAAGATACATAAAAGAACTGAAAATTAAGATACATGGCCAGATTAAGTAACAATCGGCCGAACTTGTTTCGGAATGTTGGAGTGATTCAGTCATGCTCCTGCCTACACCTGTAATTCTCGCCACTGTAGTCGTCGTACTCGCCGCCGCCGTCATCGCTGTCGTCGTCGGGGTCGCCGTAATTGAACCTCTGGAGAGTACGCGTGGGCTGGACTTGAGGGTAGCGCGTGGGCTGGACTTGAGGGTAGCGCAGACGGGGGTTAGAGTCGGCGGCAGTGTCATAGGCCATGACGCTCTGGAGAGTCCGACCACGCCACCATAGCCGACGGCCGGCCTCGTTGAAGTTAGGAGGAGGTGGGCCGTCCTCCTCGTGCCTGGCGAGCGCCCTCTCATGTCGATCCACGAAGAAGGCTTCCCAAGTAGGGAAATAGTCGGGATGCCATCTGGGATTCCTCCGCTGCTCCGGCGTGAGCTCGAAGTAGTAGTGGTTCGTGATGGCCATCCGGCGCGCCACACCTAGAGGGACAGGAGGAACCGGCACGCCTCCGACGCTCAGCATCCAGCCGATAGGGACACAGTAGCCCGGCGGGCAGGGGTAGTTCGAGGCGCAAAGCGCCTCCGCCTCCCTGGGGGTTAGTGCTACGGTGGAAGCCATGGGAAAGAGTGATGAGGTTGCAGATATGAGTCTAGATATGTGCAATGACAATGGAGGCCAACCCCCTACATATATATATATATAGTGAACTAGCGGGAAGAACTGGAGGGAAGAACTGGCGGGAAGAAAAATGGCGGGAAGAAGAACTGGCGGGAAGAAAAATGGCGGGAAAAAATGGCGGGATGAACCTTTAGTCCCGGTTGGAGACACCAAATGGGACTAAAGATGAACCTTTAGTCCCGGTTGGAGACACCAACCGGGACAAAACATGAGTCAGCACTAATAATAGGGGTGAGTGTCGACATTATGTCGTGCGGCGTGTACCTTGTCCCGGATGGTGTCACCAACCGGGACTAAAGATGAACCTTTAGTCCCGGTTGGAGACACCAACCGGGACTAAAGATGAACCTTTAGTCCCGGTTGGAGACACCATCCGGGACAAAACACGAGTCAGCACTAATAATAGGGGTGAGTGTCGACATTATTTCGTAAGTGTCAACACTATGTCGAGCTGCTTGTACTATAAATAGGCATCCTTGTGAGTCCAGTCCTCCAGCCAGTTTGAGGCAGGGACACCACTACGGCCAGTTTCAGGGAGATGCCGACGGAGCCCAGTCCTCCGGCATCTCCGAGAAACTGGTCATAGAGGCACTCCCTAATATGTGAAATTAGTTAGCTCCCAGGTGTATTGATCTAGTTAGAGAAGTTACAAAGCTGCAAGATGGTTTTCGAGAGCAGGGACACCACTACGGCCAGTTTCAGGGAGATGCCGACGGAGCCTAGTCCTCCGGCATCTCCAAGAAACTGGTCATAGAGGCACTCCCTAATGTGTGACCGCGCGCGTTTGGAGATCAGATCTTAATGGTAAGTACGAATCGGGACAACTTCTTCTCATAGTCCCGGTCCATCCACAAAACATGACTAACACTCAAGACATGTATTAATATTAAAAACATGAACTAGAGTTACATAATATGAGCATGAACTTCTTGGCATATGTCCTTCCTTATGATCGCTTCAGACGTAACCATGGAGCATCTTCTTTACTTAACGGAATGCTTGGGTCAGTTTTCACTGTGAAGGGCAGAATTTCATCAAACTTATTATAATCTTCTGACATGTCTGTCTTGTCCTCGATTCCCACGATGTTTCTTTTCCCTGAAAGAACTATGTGACGCTTTGGCTCATCATATGATGTATTCGTTTGCATATTTTTTCTTTTTTTTGGTCTGGAGGACATGTCCTTCTGTTATCGCCATATTTTGGCCAAAGGAGGAGTTGGGCCGCAATCAAGATGGGCTTAGAAGATACGTATATGCAACGTGTTGTTGAATCGGCCTCGTGCGTTGATTTGGGCTAAATTGCCCGTGTATCTTATATTGTAATAGGTTCCGTTTCGATTTAGGTAAGAGATAGAGTTGTAGAGTTATTCCAAAGATAGAAAGTCTCCGGACTATAAATATGTACCTAAGGTTATTGAGAAAAGGAGTACGATCACGTTCACAACAAACACAATCTCGGCGCATCGCCACCCCTTGTTTCTAGGGTTTTTCTCGGGTAAGTGCCATGCTGCCTAGATCGCATCTTGCGATCTAGGCAGTATCTACTTATGCGATTATTTGGTGTTACTCGTACTGAAGCCTTGTTGATGGCGAGTAACACTATTATCATAGATTTGTTTAGGCTAGCATCGGTACTTTTTGTTATGATCGTTTAGATATGCTGCCTCTAGTTATCTCGCCGCCTTTGCACCTTTTCCCGGGTGTAAGGGTGGCACTTTGCTTGATCTTTATTTAAGTCGATTTGATCTGTTATAGTTGTGCCTTGTTCTCCAAGGTTTAGTTTGATATCTACATGATCAGGCCTTGCAAACGGGTTGAACGATCCAGTAGTATGGAAGATGTGGTTTACCAATCCAAGAGGAGTTGTTCCGGGAATTAACGTTACGTTGGTTTTTAGGCCTTCTCTAGGATTGGTTTTCTATTATCTTTTGTATCTACCAGGCTCAATTACGTGTAGGACGTTCCAATTATGTGGTGAAAACGTTAAACTGTCGTAGATCGATTTAACTTGTATTGATGAAGCAAAACTCCATGTTATCGTAGATCTAATGCAGAACCATGGGGTAATCGGCTCCAAGAGCCGATTCACAGGGAAACCTGAAAGCCGGTCACGGCTTGAATTTTATGTATGTTTGTTTGCCATGCAGGAAACCAATCGAAGCAATCTTTCACCTTCCTGATCAGGTATAGGTCAGGTGGCACGCCCTCGAACCAGCCAGGATGTGTGCCGGAGTTTTGCGGGCCGTTGCCCGAGGGACCAGGGCCCACCAGCAGTCCTGGGAGCCTCCCGGCTCTCCGTGTTGCCCGTCGCTGCTCGCCGGTGGGTTTTGGTAGGCAACACATTCTGGCACGCCCGGTGGGACATTCAACAACGTCTACATCAACATCCGACGCTGCGATGGAGAACAGACCGGTCACGTACGACGATCTGCCTGAGGAGCACAAGGCGAAGTATGATGATATCAAAGCTCTCTTCAAAGCCGATCTCATCGGCTCTTTTGAGAGGACCCGTAAGCATGGCATCAGATGGAAAGGGTTCTCACCTGAAGGTGCTCTTGACGAGGTGGATCTGTCTGTTCCTTCAGAGGAGCGCACCAGAGCTCTGCGACAGGAAGTCAATTACATGGTAGCTCATTCTCTTCACCGCCATTCTGAGAGCCTAGTGAACGCTTTTGAGCGCGTCGCGGTTCGCGTAGTTCAAGAGATCATGAAACATCAGTACTCTCCATCGGGTCCTACTCTAGGGACTCACCAGGGAGAAAGACCACTCCAGACTAGGCCGCAGCTGCCATTCACGCTTGCAGCTCCGGAGCCACCAGGGGCACCGGCTTACGTCGTCTACAAGGTTGGAGGTGACCCTGGCGATTACCAATTCCTGTTTGAACCACCTAAAGAGATCCCACATGGATATGTGTGCACCTACGTGCCGGACTGCAATAACCTGACGCGCACGAACCAGGTGGCAACTGCAGGGATTTCCGGAACAGGAGTTTCTGGAGCAGGGGCTCCGGGAGCAGGTATTTCCGGGGAAGGGATGTCTGGGATGGACGCTGATAAACAGGCATGGCTAGCCAAGTACGCCACCGGAGCAAGTTCTGAGAATTTAGCCCCTGCAGCTCAAACGGTGGAGCAAATCCGTACCATCTTGAGAGACCAATTCGGCTTCGTGCCGAAGAGAAGGACAATCGGCTACTCCAAGCCGTACCCCAACGAGTTTGATCTGATTCCGCTGCCACCCAAGTATCGGCTCCCTGAGTTCTCAAGGTTTAGCGGATCAGAAGGGTCGAGCTCGATCGAGCATGTGAGCCGATACCTGGCACAGTTAGGCATGATTTCAGCATCAGATCAGTTACGCGTAAGGTTCTTTGCGCAATCTCTGACAGGACCAGCTTTTGGGTGGTACACCTCGTTGCCACCGGATTCTATCCAGACCTGGAAGCAACTGGAAGAGCAGTTCCACATCCAGTACCATTCAGAAGCTACCGAGGCTGGCATTGCGGATCTGGCGCAGGTGCGGCAAAAGCGGGGAGAAATGGTAGCTGAGTACATTCAACGTTTCAGGACTGTCAAGAACCGATGTTATTCGGCTCGTTTAACTGAGAAAGAAGCGGTCGAACTAGCAGTGTTGGGTCTCTCAGCACCTATCAAGGATCTGGCTTTCCAAGTAGAGTACAATTCATTGACGCACATGGCCCAGAAGCTGACAATGTATGAACAGTGCCACCCTGAGTTGTACCAAGACAAGTTCAAACGTCCGATAAGCCTGGTCGATGCAGAAGAAGAAGATCCTACACAAGACCAGGAGGTGGCCGTGGCTGAATGGGCTCGGGGGGTAGATCCTGTGTCCTGCAAATGGGTAAAACAGCAAGGGCCTGCAAAAGGGTTCGACTTCGACGTGAGCAAAGCTGAGCAGATATTCGATTTACTGCTGAAAGAAAAGCAGCTGAAGTTACCCGAAGGCCACAAAATCCCTACGGCTCAAGAGATGAACGGGAGACCTTACTGCAAGTGGCATCACTCGTTCACCCACACCACCAATGACTGCAAAGAGCTACGTCGCCAGATCCAAACGGCGATAGAACAAGGCCGTCTGATCCTTGGGCAGTTCGCCATGAAAGTAGACACAAACCCATTTCCCGGCGTCAACATGGTAGAACACAGCCAGTCCACGAGGCGTCAGTTGGATTTCTCGTTCGATGTTAATATGGCAGGACCTGTGTACCACCATGGCGCATATAAGGAGGAAGACGGTCGCTCTCGGGGCAGAGAAAGAGAGGAGGCCGGTCCACGTGACCGGCCCCGTTATGATGACAGGCGGTATTTGACCGAGGAGCAAGTGAGAAGCGTGCGATATCAGAAGCCACACTCCACACATCTCCTTAACAAGTATGAGCATCAGTACGACCAACGTCGCCGGCACGAGAGAGATGGTGAAGGATATGAGCACCTCGCTAGTAAGAAGCCGAAGGAAAAAGAAGGCGTAGATAAACATTGGGATTGTCCTTTCTTCAAGTATTGCTGGGATGCAGGAATGAGCCGATTGCCTACAATCGACAACTGCCCAGAATGTGGACAGCAGAAGGAAGACATAGGTCCAGTCTCAGTGTTCAAGCGCCTAGGGCCTCTCCCTCCTCGAGCGAAAGACTTCGAGGAGCCAATGGGTGGACAAGAAGAAGACAGATATCGCCGGCCAAGGTGGTGCCCCGATGGACTCAGGCACACCCAAAAGCGTCGAGTTCAGCGGCTGCGCAACTTGGAGGAAGCCGAAGCGCAGTACCTCCACGCTTTGAGAAAGGCACGGCCCGATCTGGCCGTGAAAGTACAGCAAACCTTGGAGACGGAGGCTCGTCCGAAAAGAAAAGAATGGCGCCCCAAACCGGTAAAAGCCGATGCAAAGACATCGGCTGGCACAAACATGGTGTTTACACTTCCGTCAGAGTTCTGCGCTCCAAGAGCCAAAGAACTACCAGTGGCACAGTTTGACTGCGGCCCACGACCGGTTATCTTTGAAAAGCCACAAGAGAAGGGCTACAAACATCTGAAAGCCCTGTACCTGCGAGGTTATATCAATGGGCAGCCTGTCCGCAAGATGCTGGTTGACACCGGAGCGGCAGTCAATATAATGCCATACTCCATGCTACGGCGTTTGGGACGCTCCACTGCAGATCTGATCAAAACCAACGTAACGTTAAGCGACTTCAACGGCCAAACTTCAGAGACGCAAGGCGTTCTGAATGTGGACTTGACCGTGGGCAGAAAAACCATCCCTACGTCATTCTTCATCGTTGACAGCAAAAGCACCTACGCTGTCTTGCTGGGGAGGGATTGGATTCACGCCAACTGCTGCATTCCATCCACGATGCACCAGTGCCTGATACAGTGGGATGGAGATGAAGTGGAGGTCATTCATGCAGATGACTCGATTGAGATCTCCATAGCTGGTACGAACATCTGGGAGGCAGGAGACCAAGAGCCGATCTCTGGAGTCAGTCTAGACGGCTGTGAGCGCATTGAAGCTACAAAAAACGGGGTGAGGCTGGTCTTATCCACTGGCCTGACAGAGTAGCAAAGTCCACGATCATACGTGGTACGGCCGATCCCTGCGATCGGCCACAAAAAACAAAAAGCAGCAATCTTACGACAAGCAGATCATGTAGTCATAGCAGGGAGATTCCCTGCCATTGTGAAACACAAATAAGGTGTAAACCGCCCTTGACTAATGCAATCAAAAAGGGGGCCGATTCAGGCAATCGGCCCAAATTATTTTGGTTACCCTCACCTACTGTTTACCCTGTGTTTAGCATCGATTTAACAGGTGACGGAAAGCTAGGGTATGGGTTTACATCCGCTGATGAACTAGAGGAAATCGACATCGGTCCTGGGGATAAGCCACGACCAACATTTATCAGCAAGAAGTTAGATCCGAGGCTGCGGGGTCCGATGATAGCTCTGTTGAAAGAATATCCAGACTGCTTCGCCTGGGACTATACAGAGATGCCTGGATTAGACAGGAGCATCATTGAGCATCGACTCCCGCTTAAAAAAGGATTTAGGCCATTCCAGCAGCGAGCACGACAGATGAAGGCCGAAATTTTGAAAGAAGTCAAGAAGGAGATCGAGAAAATGTTGACATCCAATTTAATCAGGCCATGCAGGTATGCTGAGTGGATTTCTAGCATCGTACCTGTAGAGAAAAAGGATGGCCGCTGGCGTGTTGCCATAGATTTTCGGGATCTCAACAGAGCTACTCTGAAGGATGAATATCCGATGCCAGTAGCAGAGACGTTAGTCAACGCAGCTGCTGGTCATAAAATCTTGAGCTTCATGGATGGCAATGCCGGTTACAACCAAATTTTTATGGCTCCGGAAGATATACACAAGACTGCATTCAGAGTCCCAGGTTCGGTGGGGTTGTTTGAATATGTAGTCATGACGTTTGGACTGAAGAACGCCGGCGCCACGTACCAAAGAGCCATGAATTACATCTTCCATGATCTGATCGGCAAGCTGGTGGAAATTTATATCGATGACGTGGTGGTCAAGTCAGCTTCAGTACAAGGACACTTGGACGATCTGCGACACGTCCTGGACCGAACAAGAAAATTCGGGCTACGGATGAATCCAAAGAAGTGTGCCTTCGGTGTGACGGCCGGTCAGTTCTTGGGTTTCTTGGTCCATGAACGAGGAATTGAGATCGGCCTGAAAAGTCAGGAGGCAGTGCGAACAATGAAGCCACCTACCACGAAGAAAGAACTGCAGTCTCTCATCGGCAAAATCAACTTCGTCAGAAGATTTATCTCCAATCTGTCGGGAAGAATAGAGCCGTTCATGGGACTGGTGAAAATCAAATCTGATGAAGAATTCCGCTGGGGGACAGAGCAACAACGAGCCTTCGACGAAATCAAAGAATATCTAACGAAGCCACCAGTATTGGTTCCGCCCCAGCCGGATAGGCCGTTCTACATTTACTTATCAGTAGCTGACACGTCCATCGCCTCGGTGGTGGTGCAGGTTTACGATGGTCTGGAGCGAGTTGTGTTTTACATCAGCAGAAGGATGCTCGACGCAGAGACAAGGTACCCTGAGGTCGATAAGTTGTGCCTCTGCCTGTTTTTCACCTGCACCAAGCTGCGTCACCTCTTGCTCTCGGCAGAGATTATCATTATATGCAAATCAGATGTCATAAAGCACATGCTGTCGGCTCCTATGTTGAAAGGCCGACTCGGCAAATGGATGTTTGCATTATCGGAATTTGACATCCGGTACCAACCTGCGAAAGCGGTTAAGGGTCAGGCGTTAGCCGACCTTATTGCTGAAAGGATCAACACTGATATAGCAGCGCTGTCTATACGAGCGTGGGCTATGTTTTTTGATGGATCGGTTTGCGATGATGGTTGCGGCATTGGCATTCTACTCGTGTCGCCCTGGGGGGCAACATATTCCTTCTCCATCAGGCTTGCTACCCCGTGCACCAACAACGTCGCCGAGTATGAGGCGATACGCAAGGGAATGGAGTTGCTCATAGAAGCTGGGGCAGAGGCAGTGGAAATTTTTGGAGACTCCAAATTGGTGATTTCCCAGCTCACGGAGGAATACAAGTGTGAGAGCGAGTCGCTCTTCCCATTATGGTTGCAATGCCGTGAGCACATGGCACAGTTCCGGTACATAAACTTCACCTGGATCCAGCGATCGCAGAATACCGAGGCGAATGATCTTGCACAAATGGCTTCAGGCTACAAGGACATAGCAGAGGGAGCCGATGTTCAGGTACAGTTCCTGGAAGCAGACGACTGGAGAGCCGATATCTTCAATTACTTGAAGGATTCGGCTCGGGGGGCACCTAAACGGATAAGGTACAAGGCCATGAAGTACGTGCTTATCGGGGACGACATGTTCTACAGGACCCTGGAAGGGTTGTTGCTCAAATGTCTAGGGCCAACCGAGGCCAATCGGCTCCTGCACGAGGTACACGAAGGCGCCTGTGGAACTCACCAATCAGCTCACAAGATGAAATGGTTGATCAGGAGATCAGGGTTTTATTGGCCCACCATGCTTGAGGACTGTTTTAAGTACTACAAAGGGTGTCAAGCATGTCAGAAATTTGGAAAAATTCAGATGGTGCCCGCGTCAGCAATGAACCCCATCATCAAACCTTGGCCATTCCGAGGTTGGGGCATGGATATGATTGGTAAGATCAATCCTCCATCAAGCAAAGGCCACATGTGGATTTTGGCCATTACGGATTATTTCACTAAATGGGTTGAAGCCGTCCCTATGAAGTCAGTGAGCTCAAAGGATGTTATCGATTTTGTGAAGGAACACGTAATTCATAGATTCGGTATCCCCCAAACGATCACGACCGATGGAGGTTCGGTCTTCACTTCTTACGAGTTTAGAGAGTTCTGTGAGGACACGGGAATTAAGCTGATCCGATCATCTCCGTACTATGCTCAAGCAAATGGGCAAGCTGAAGCGTCCAACCAGAGCCTTATCAAGCTAATCAAGAGGAAAATCGATGAGCACCCTAGGCGTTGGCACGAGGTTTTGTCAGAGGCTTTATGGGCTTACCGCATGTCATGTCATGGAGCGATAAAAACCTCGCCATACCATCTAGTCTATGGACAAGAAGCCGTATTGCCCTGGGAAATTACGGCTGGATCGAGACGTGTCACTTTTCAGAACGATCTAACGACGGAAGAATATGCGGCCCTGATGAGTGACAGTGTTGAGGATCTGACTGAGCTTAGGCTATGGTCGCTTGAGAAAATCAAAGAAAACAAGGCCAAGGTAGCTCGTGCATATAACAAGAAGGTGAGACCGAAGGAGTTCCACGTTGGCGATTTGGTATGGGAAGCTGTATTGCCATTGGGAACTAAGGATGCAGCATATGGTAAATGGTCTCCGAATTGGCACGGGCCATACAGAGTTGATCAGGTCTTGAGGGGGAACGCGTACATGCTGGAGGAGCTGGATGGCGTGAAATTCCCAGTGGCTGTCAACGGTCAGCATCTCAAGAAATATTTCCCAAGCATGTGGGATGATGGACAGTGAGATATGGGGACCGATACATGAAATCGGCCAATGTTTCCCAAAGCATGTGGGATGATGGACAGTGAGGTATGGGGGCCGATACATGAAATCGGCCAATGTTTCCCAAAGCATGTGGGATGATGGACAGTGAGATATGGGGGCCGATACATGAAATCGGCCAATAAAAAAAAATACAGCCGATGCACAGCCATCGACTCTAGAGGTTCAGACTGTTACAAGCAGGAGCCAGTTTACATAAACCAGCTACTGAAGAAATGCCTCGAAGGCGTGGAGGGCGTCAGCACGGACACAGTCCACCTCGGCGATCTCGGCTTCGTCATCTTCGTCCTTGCCCGTCACTAGCTGCTTGTTCATGGCACGTATTTCTGCCAGATCGGTCTTCAGTTGAGCCTTGAGGTTTTCTGCTTCGTCTTGGGATCAGGCGATGGATTCTTCCTTGTCGCGAATGAGCTGTTTTGTCGCCCGGACTTTCTCTTCAAGATCTTCCAACTCCCTTTTCAAGGATGCGAGCTCGGCGGTACTGACGGAGGTGTCAGTTTTGGCATCCAGAGACGCCTTTTTCTCATTGAGCTGCTGACATCTGTCTGCAATGTTGGCCTTCAGCGGAAGTTGGGCACGACGCAGGTTGATCCTTTCACGAGCTAGCTTCACCCTTGACCCGTAGAAAGACAGAGTTATAACGGGCCAAAGCTTCACCTGCAATGCTACTGGGAGTTGGTATTTTATTTCAGCAAGAACGCTCTTCACCTCCTCAGAACCCTCGATCAACTCTTCGATCGGGGAGGACAGCAAGGCTCGAAGACGCTGGAATTGAGGTAGAACAGCCCTGGCTTGTGGTTCATCGGTGGCGACAGAGGCAGTTGGTTCGATGGATTCAGGGTCGAACGTCAACAAGCCTGAAATATCACAACCCTGGCAGCCCGAAAAAGCGTCAGTATGCGTCCAACAGAGAAGAATTAGCCGAAAGAAGCTAACATACCTCTCCTAAGATCGAGGGGATTGCAGATGACGAGGCAATCGGCTTGTGTGTAGTTGCTGGAGGCTTGGCCAAAGGGGTAGTCGTTTCACCTGCACCTTCGGGGATTGCTGAATCCGGCTCGGCTAGAGGCATCGGCACTGCCCCAGCCTTCCCACTAGAAACGTCAGTCGTCTGCATTGAAGGTGTTTAGCCGATGTAAATGATGATGAATCGGCAGATAAGAAGGAATTAAGTGGTAAGAGCATGAAGGGTGATGATTTTCGAAACCTCTTGGCTCGACGAAGAAGCTTGTAGTCCTTTGCGAGCTCTCTTGGGACCCACAACTGGCCCCGCCTCGACTGATGCTCGGGGGGCAGCAGGTTCAGGAACTGGCCTTTTCCTGGGAGCCGATGGTGGCACATCTGGCTGGTTTGGTGTGGCAGTCCTCTCAGAGTCTGTTGGGCTCGATTCTCCTTGATCAGGTTGTGTGTCCTCGTGGGAGGTGTCTTCGACGGAAGCCTGCAAGAGAAGGAAAGCTATTAAACACGAGCATGTCTGCAAGGATGAAAGAATGAGAAGGATCGACCAAGACATGGATCAGCCTACATGCGAGCTTTCTGGAGAAGGGCTCCGGCGTCTCAAGGTCTTCCTGGCAGCTACCTTCCTCACCATCGTTCTTGTCTTAGTTGGAACTCGAGGGGCAGCTGACTTAGAAGTTGCTTGGTTCTTGGAAGCCGATTGTGGTGTGATCGGCTGGTTCTGCATCATGACCTTTTTGAAAGGTGGCGAGTTTTTGCAGAAAAGAACCACAGGAGCTGGCGGAAAGAACTCGAAGGGGGAGCCATCACTGTGCGTAGGTTCAGGGCCATCTTGTTGCTGCAAAGAGAAAGAGTGGGTTAGTAGAAGAATCATTTATGAGCTGCATCAAGAAAATTTACAAGTAGTGGTACCTGTTCCACGGGGATGTCATAGTCAGCGTCGAGCTGCTTCAGCAACGGTCCCAGGGCTCTCCTGAAGGCATGAGTCTTCCACATCAACCACCAGTCTTCAAAGCCATCAGTTGATGAGGCGAAGGTGAGGTCATTTGGGATAGGGATGGTCAGAGCATCAAAGAAGGAATAACACCTTTGGCTGGTGAGAGGATCAGGCAGGTCGGCTCTGCTCTCTGTAAGATGGTGGAGAGAGAGATGGGGAGGTACTTGCCCAAGGCCAAATTGCCGAGCCACTATGACCGGCTGGTAGAATTCATACCCAGGCTTGATGATTCTGTTGGATGTACTCATGCCAACTGGAAGGAAACAGGGACGGATCACAATGGAAAAGAGTTGCCGAGTGCTGGTGTCATCGGCAAAGCTGTCTAGCCTGAAGGAGATGGGATTCTCAAAATGTCCCGATTCTTCCATGTAAGGGAAGAAGGTAGGATTATCCAGGCCTTGGAAGAAAATACTGAACCACTTGGAAGCTTCCTGAGGGGATAGTTTACTACCTGGCAGCCTATATAAAGCTTGGCCATAACTGGTGCATCTGATCTGCCTTCCTTTGACATCTGGAAAGGTGCAACTCGCCAAAAGGGGGAAGTTTGGGATGTGGTTTTGAAAATACAGCTGAGCCCATAGCTGGATGAACCACCAAGGACCACCTGTTTTGACTGCTATGCCAGAGAACAGCTTGACAGACATCAACTGAGATATCGGTAGACCTCTCCAAGGAACAGTTTGCCAATGCCAAGTTGAGTGCCTTTAGCAAGTTCATAGGCCAGGGAGAGATAATTCTTGGTTGGAGCAAGGGAAGGGCCACAGAATATGAAATGTTCTAGCCAGAGGTTGAGGAAAGCCGTGTGTTCTTTCTCGGTGACAGGACCTCTAGTTTTCATGTGGCTTTGAATATATGCGCCCCAGTTCGTGCATTCTGTTTTGGAAGACAGTTTGTAGGGGACTTTGGTCAGTTTAAAAGCAGAAGGGCTGGGTGATGTAACATCCAGACCAGTAATCATCACCACGTCTAACAGGGTTGGTGACATAGGGCCATGACCGAACATGAAGCAATTCAGAGCGTCAGACCAGAAGTAGCCGATGGTTTTGAGAAGATTCTCATGTTTCTCAAGAGGAGACAATGACAAATGCAAGGCATCGGCTATTCCCGTGGTTTCCCATTGGGATTGGTAAGCTCTAGCTACCCTGCTGAACCAAGTGACCCAATGTTCAGGAGGATTAGGCCAGGCTCGCAAGCAGTCGGCCCAAGAGTTTAAATCTAGGTCTTGGCTTACGAAGGGGATTCGGTTTGCTTCGCAAGAAATCAGATGGGCAGGACTAGATGCTGTACGAGGGCCAAGGCAGAGAGAATTTGGGAGAGAAGGATGTGGCAGCAGGATGTCTGAAACCTAGAAAATTTAATAATGGAATAAGGCATTAATTCAGGTGTTCGCCATTAATTCTAGCATCGCGTTCAGACTGCGGGGAGTAGGCGTACCTTCAGACCGGAGACCTCTGGGTTGGTGTTGGACGATTCCGCCATCTAGTTTGCTGGCGGAGATGGATCTGTGCAATTGGGGATCGAGGGGTCTTGTCGCTGTGAGCTCGATTTGGTCGATGAGCGATTGGAGA
The DNA here is from genome assembly GCA_916181665.1 of Avena sativa. Lineage (NCBI taxonomy): Eukaryota > Viridiplantae > Streptophyta > Magnoliopsida > Poales > Poaceae > Avena > Avena sativa. The sequence continues at coordinate 142,975,933 of OV702283.1, read as the reverse complement.
TCTGGGTCGCCCTTTTTGAAGAGGGTCGCAGGTTACCGTTTGAAACTGGAAAGTGGCCGCTCAGATTTGTCTAAGTATGCGACCGAACTTGACCTTGTCAACGTTTTTGGGAAAGCCGATGTTGTACCATCGGCTCTTTGGGCTGTGACTTGGTTGACTGTATGAGCGCAGCAGGGTAAAAGCCGATGCGTTGCTATCGGCTTCTGGAACATCGACCTATGTGACTATCGGCAATCTTCGAGTTGGAAAAGCAATCTTCGTTCATTCAAAAGACGATTATTTACAGTGGAGCTGATTGCTTACAAAAGGAAATCTACTACTACTACTACTAATTCCTAATCTAGAGGCCGAGGTCGTCGCCGCTATCTTCGCCGTCGTCTTGTTCGCTGTCATCAGCGCTGCTGCCGGCGTCGTCTTCGCTGCTGCTGATCCAGATGCCAGCGGGGGCCTCCTCGTCCTCGTCGTCGTCTTCGGTGTCCTTGCTGGACCCGGCGCGGAAGTACTTCACCGGCTGGTACTCGTCGGAGGAGGTGTCCTCCTCCGCTTCCTCCTCCTCGTCGGAGGAGTCGACGCCGTCCCAGGACATGGCGTCATCGGTGCTGTCCGCCTCCAGTTCCCCATCGGCAAGGAACTGCAGGTCCTCCTCGCCATCGGTCAAGGACTCGTCGTCCTCCGACCAGGTGGCGAAATCCCAATCCCTCTCGTCCCACCATTGTGGGGCGAGAGCGTTGTATGCCGCCATCGGCGGATGCTCTGGCGTCGGCTCCCGGTCGCTCATTGAGTTGGAGGCTTGGGAGGACAGGCCAGATGAAGAAGAGGAGGCCATGGCGGAGGAAGAGGGTTTTTTGGCTGCTGGAGGAAGATGGGGCTGCAAACTGCTCAGATGAATATAAATAAGGTGAATAGTATGAAGCGGTTCAATGCTATAGCGGTTTCCCAGAATGTGCTGCCGAAATTGTCAAATCATGCACTGCGGAGAAGTGGAGAAGACAGGGCATCATGATGAGGGGGTGGCGTGACGATTCTGTTCTGCAACGCATTCTGGCGACGCGTAACCCGATACAGAAAAAAAGAGGAGAAGGAAAAAACAGAGTGGTTTTGGAATTATTATTGCCAAAACCAGGGGGGCATGTGTTATCGCCATATTTTGGCCAAAGGAGGAGTTGGGCCGCAATCAAGATGGGCTTAGAAGATACGTATATGCAACGTGTTGTTGAATCGGCCTCGTGCGTTGATTTGGGCTAAATTGCCCGTGTATCTTATATTGTAATAGGTTCCGTTTCGATTTAGGTAAGAGATAGAGTTGTAGAGTTATTCCAAAGATAGAAAGTCTCCGGACTATAAATATGTACCTAAGGTTATTGAGAAAAGGAGGACGATCACGTTCATAACAAACACAATCTCGGCGCATCGCCACCCCTTGTTTCTAGGGTTTTTCTCGGGTAAGTGCCATGCTGCCTAGATCGCATCTTGCGATCTAGGCAGTATCTACTTATGCGATTATTTGGTGTTACTCGTACTGAAGCCTTGTTGATGGCGAGTAACACTATTATCATAGATTTGTTTAGGCTAGCATCGGTACTTTTTGCTATGATCGTTTAGATATGCTGCCTCTAGTTATCTCGCCGCCTTTGCACCTTTTCCCGGGTGTAAGGGTGGCACTTTGCTTGATCTTTATTTAAGTCGATTTGATCTGTTATAGTTGTGCCTTGTTCTCCAAGGTTTAGTTTGATATCTACATGATCAGGCCTTGCAAACGGGTTGAACGATCCAGTAGTATGGAAGATGTGGTTTACCAATCCAAGAGGAGTTGTTCCGGGAATTAACGTTACGTTGGTTTTTAGGCCTTCTCTAGGATTGGTTTTCTATTATCTTTTGTATCTACCAGGCTCAATTACGTGTAGGACGTTCCAATTATGTGGTGAAAACGTTAAACTGTCGTAGATCGATTTAACTTGTATTGATGAAGCAAACTCCATGTTATCGTAGATCTAATGCAGAACCATGGGGTAATCGGCTCCAAGAGCCGATTCACAGGGAAACCTGAAAGCCGGTCACGGCTTGAATTTTACGTATGTTTGTTTGCCATGCAGGAAACCAATCGAAGCAATCTTTCACCTTCCTGATCAGGTATAGGTCAGGTGGCACGCCCTCGAACCAGCCAGGACGTGTGCCGGAGTTTTGCGGGCCGTTGCCCGAGGGACCAGGGCCCACCAGCAGTCCTGGGAGCCTCCCGGCTCTCCGTGTTGCCCGTCGCTGCTCGCCGGTGGGTTTTGGTAGGCAACACCTTCACATAGAAAACCTGAGCCACATCATTGGCTAGGACGAATGGTTCGTCTAAGTTCTTCATAAGATTGTTGAGATCCACCGTTGTCATTCCGTACTTCTTGTCTACCTCAACCCCTCCTCCTATTAGCTTGACCCATTTGCATCGAAACAAGGGGACCTTAAAATTAGGTCCATAGTCAAGTTCCCATATCTCCTCTATGAACCCATAATACGTGGTCTTTTGCCCATTGTCTTCTGCTGCATCGAAGCGGACACCACTGTTTTGGTTGGTGCTCTTTTTTATCTTGGCCTATCGTGTAAAATGTATTCCCATTTATCTCGTACCCTTGGAAAGTACATACAGTCGAAGATGGTGTCCTGGCCAACAAGTACAGCTGATCCCCAACAGTGGTGTTATTCGTGAGAAGTCTTTGCAGCCAGCCGCCAAAACTCGCCATGTGTTCACTTATAATCCATTCATCAGACTGCCCCGGGTGTTTGAGGCGTATTAAATTCTTGTGTTCATTGATATACGGGGCAACCAAGATAGATCTTTGTAAAACCGTGTAGTGTGCTTGATTGAGAGAATGCCCGTCCCTACATATCATTGCTTTACATCCTAGGGTGCCTTTTCCACGCAGTTTCCCCTCATGTCGTGATTCTGGAACACCAATCGCCTTAAGGTTAGGAATAAAATCAACACAGAACTCAATGACCTCATCTGTTACATAGCCCTTGGAGATGCTTCCTTCTGGCCTAGCACAGTTATGAACATATTTCTTTAAGACTCCCATGTACCTCTCAAAGGGGAACATATTGTGTAGAAATACAGGACCGAGAATGGCAATCTCTTCTACTAGGTGAACCAGGAGATGCGTCATAATATTGAAGAAGGATAGTGGGAACACCAACTCAAAGCTGACAAGACATTGGGCCACATCTGTTTGTAACCCTGGTAGGCTTTTTGGATCGATTACCTTCTGAGATATTGCATTGAGGAATGCACATAGCTTCACAATGGGTACTCGAACATTTTCAGGTAGAAGCCCCCTCAATGCAATCGGAAGCAATTGTGTCATAATCACGTGGCAGTCATGAGACTTCAGGTTTTGGAATTTTTTCTCTGCCATATTTATTATTTCCTTTATATTCGACGAGAAGCCAGACGGGACCTTGATACTGCTCAGACATTCAAAAAAGATTTCCTTCTCTGCTTTGGTAAGAGCGTAGCTGGCAGGAGTTAAGTGGCATCGTTTACCCTTCTCGTTCTCAGGATGCATAGGCTCTTCAGGGGCCTTCAGACGTTGCTGGTCCTGTCGTGCTTCCGGTGTATCTTTTGTCTTCCCATACACTCCTAGAAAGCCTAGCAGGTTCACGCAAACATTCTTCGTCATGTGCATCACGTCGATTGAAGAGCGGACCTCTAAGACTTTCCAATAGGGTAGGTCCCAAAATATAGATTGCTTCTTCCACATGGGCGCGTGTCCGGCATCGTCATTCGGAACAGATAGACTGCCAGGACCTTTTCCAAAGATTACTTCTAGGTCCTTGACCATACCAAATACCTCCTCACCGGTATGGAGGACAGGCTTCCTCCGGGGTTCTGCCAGACGTTTGAAATGCTTGCCTTTCTTTCTTACTGGATGCAGGTTCGGAAGAAATCGGCGATACCCTAGGTACACAACCTTCTTACATTTATCCAAATATACACTTTCAGTATCATCTAAACAGTGTGTGCATGCATTGTATCCCTTGTTTGTCTGTCCTGAAATGTTACTAAGAGCAGGCCAATCATTGATGGTTACGAAAAGCAATGCTCGTAGGTCAAATGGCTCCCCTTTGTGCTCATCCCACATACGTACACCTGGTTTGGCCCACAGCTGTAAAAGTTCTTCAACTAATGGCCTTAGGTACACATCAATGTCGTTGCCGGGTTGCCTCGGGCCTTGGATGAGCACTGGCATCATAATGAACTTCCTCTTCATACACAACCAAGGAGGAAGGTTATAGATACATAGGGTCACAGGCCAGGTGCTGTGACTGCAGCTCTGCTCACCAAAAGGATTCATGCCGTCTGTACTTAGACCAAACCTTAAGTTCCTTGCGTCACGTGCGAAGTCCGTGTACTCTCGCTCGACTTTTCTCCACTGTGACCCATCAGCGGGGTGTCTCAACATCGCGTCTTTCTTACGGTCTTCCATGTGCCATCGCAACAACTTGGCATGCTCTTTATTTCTGAAGAGACGTTTTAACCGTGGTATTATAGGAGCATACCACATAACCTTGGCGGGAACCTTCTTCCTAGGGGCCTCGCCCTCAACATCGCCAGGATCGTCTCGTCTGATCTTATACTGCAGTGCATACCGGGCATGCATCCAAATTCTCGTACTTCTCACCGCGGTAGAGGATGCAGTCATTAATGCAGGCATGTATCTTCTGCACGTCTAATCCTAGAGGGCAGACAACCTTCTTTGCTTGGTATGTACTGTCGGGCAACTCATTATTTCTTGGAAGAAGATTCTTCATTTTTACCAACAACTTTGAAAATGCGCTGTCAGTCACACCATTCTCTGCCTTCCATTGCAGCAAATCCAGTGTGGCACCTAGCTTTTTGTGGCCATCTTCGCAAGTTGGATACAACAATGTTTTGTGATCCTTTAACATCTGCTCTAGCTTCTCCTTCTCCTTTTCAGTTTCACATTCTTCCTTTGCATCAGTAATGGCCCGACCAAGATCGTCATCAGCGGGCCCATCTGCTCCCTCTTGATCTTCATTATCTACCTCCATTGCATTATCATCATATTCAGGATACATATTATGATAGTTTTCATCATCCTCTTCTTCTTCGTTGTCTTCCATCACAACCCCTTTTTCTCCGTGCTTGGTCCAACAATTATAGCTGGACATGAAACCGGATCGAAGCAGGTGGGCGTGAGGTATTTGAGTAGTCTTTCTTGTTCTGACAGTGAACACACGGACAGCACATAAAATCATTGTGACCACGGTTTGCATTAGCCACAACGATGAAATTTTGGAGGCCCGTAATGTACTCGGAAGTGCGGCGGTCACCGTACATCCATTGCCGATTCATCTGCATTAATATGTAGTATATATCAAAAAATAATAGGGAGATGACCATTTATATATATAATACATCAATGACACATGAAACTATAGTTGCCGACCTCGACCGAGACGGAAAGAGCAACAAGAAAGCTTATTTTGAGCTCTCGGACATTTCACCGAACACCTCTAGTGCATATGAAAAAAACACAAACTAGCACTCTTCACACCCTCTTGCTAGGCTCCAAAATGGGAAAGAATGGAAGAGTGGGGTGTGTGTGGGCTGGGGTGGTGTCTTATATAGCCCCCCCTTTAACACCGGTTCATGCCACGAACCGGTGTTAAAGGGGGGGTGCGCGGGCCACTGCTGCAGGGACCTTTAACACCGGTTCGTGGCACGAACCGGTGTTAAAGGGGGGCTCCTTTTTTGCCGCAGGGGCCACGCTGGTACGGCTCCCCCTTTAACACCGGTTCGTAGAAAAACCGGTGTTAAAGCCCCTTTTCGGGATCAACAAAAGACCTCGTTTCCACTAGTGTGGCCTGACCAAAGTTTCCCAACACATGACTTACATTATTTTATTCACGGCTAATGGAATAGATTTCTATATTATTTTTAGAAGCCAAACAGATGGTTAACTCCTGCACCACCTGCACCAGACCTGCGAAAGGAGACCGGTTCGGACTGTCCGAGCGAATCATCTTCACTGCTTCATTACAGTCCATCTCCACCAAGCATGGCAGATTAGACCACTCCAGGTCAGACCTTCACGACATACTTCGAACTCTTCCAACTCTGCTTCCAAGGGGTTGTAGCAAAGATTCAAAAACCGACATGCAGACACAATAATACGGAGTATGACCATCAGCATCACAAATAATCATTGTGTATGCCTTACAAAATGAGCCATCAATATTTAATTTCACATGATCGGTTGGGGTTTCTTCCATGGACGTGTAGGCAGCTGTGCACTTCCTAGCTTCTTCTTGCCCATTTTAGTAGAGCCCTCCCAAGAGAGCACTGACTTCCCCTTAGCATGATCAGCATCAGGAAACTGCTAAATCGTAAGAATCAACTTCAAATAGCTGCATAGGAAGCGTTGTGAACCCACAATGGATGGCGGCGGCTTGTGATGAACAACTTCGTTGCGGCCCTACCAGATTCTCCAGAGTGTCATCGGTGTCATGACCCGCTCTATCTCCGTCTTCCAGTACAACATATGGAACAACCACTCGCTGTCCATCGTGGATAGCTCCTCCACCACAGGTAAACGTCAGACCTCCGCCATCGCTTGCCAAAGGCTCCTCGCCATCGGACATCTCCAAAAAGTATGGAATGTGTTCTCGCATTTCACCCCACGAACAACACATGTATCAGTAATTTCCATATTTCTTTTCTTCTTATTCTCCCAAGTAGCCCGGGAGTTCGTAGCCATCTCCTATGCAAAAGTACGTACCTTAGGAACGCAGGACATCCCCAAAGTGACTTCCAAATGGCCCTCCGGCCATTCGGTGCCCATGCTCATGGCGCCTTAAGAAGGTCGGTTCAGCTCCTCCATGTTAAACCAGTACGCACTTTTAATAGTGGAGATACCTTATGGGTATGGGACCCATGCCAGCACATCCTCGGATCTCCTTGCACTCAACTTGATCTGCATAAGGCTAGTCCTAGTGCTAGTATCATAAGGTGTATCATGCATGTCAACTTGGCAAAAATCTAATATGGCATCACAATTAATGAAGAGAGATGGTTAGAGTATCATAGATAAATACCGTATCATAGCACATAAAACTAAAAATTATAATGACAAGTAAATCTTGTACACACATTTTACATAGAGATTCTACAAATCAATAAATATACCACTACTATGATACTACTACATGATACAATGCACTAGAGACATAGTATCATATACTAGTATCATATACATGATACTAGTATTATAATATTCCCACTATAACCAGCCTAATGACATCAATATCCAGCTGTCGACCGCTTTCGCGACCCGTCTTGGGTCGCCTCCCGTGGGCGACCGAGACGGCCCTCCCGAGCACAGACCTCTGTACCGCTCCTCCTCCTTTCCCCACCCCTTCGCCGCTGGCAAGCACCGCCGGGCGAAGCCCGGGCGGTTGTGGCGGCGGCGGGTCTTCTTCAACCCGCTCGTAGGGAGGGCTGCGCGGGAAGGCCCGACCAGCGGCGGTGCAGGGCAGAGGCTTGAATCTCTTGGCTCGGCGGCGGCTTGCAGGTCGCGATGGCGGATCTTGGCTACGTACGACGGTGGGTGACGACGGGAGGCTGGGCGCTCCATGGCGGCCGGGCTTGCGGGCCAAGATCTGGGCCCTATAGGGCCCGATCTGGGCTGGCATCCCTGACCGATTCGCGCGCTGGCCGGCGTACCTCGAGGCGGCGTGCGACCAGGAGCCTCGACGTGGGCAGGCGCAATGACCCTCCTGCAGTAGCGCGACAGTGGAACCTTTACGAGCCCTAGTTGGGCCCGGCCGGGCCTGAACATGGTATGGTGTGGTCCTTTCTATTGCGCCTGGTCAGTATCTACCTCCGACGGTGGTGGGTGGTCCCCTCCGATGGGCTTGCTACGCAGTCCTGTTCGACGGCTATTCCACGCCATCCTACCTCGTCCGAGTTTGTACCCGTAGTGTACTTCCTGTCACCTCTTGGCCTTGAGATGGACGTCGGGTGGCGTCCCCGGAAGGTGGATTGCGCGGGCGTCTTCGGCGGACGACGTGATGATGGTGATGGCTCTGCCCCTTGGTCACTTGGGTGGCAAGGAGTAGACGACGGGAGTTCCTGGCGGTGGCAGCGCTTCGACAATGGCATCTCCCAGATCATGTTGTGAAGATAGGGCTCGGGCGGATGGAAGGAGGTACGATGGCAGGGCGTGGGCGAAGGTTTTTCCGAGCGAAAGCTCTGCATTTTGACGCCAACGACAACGACACTTGCGGGTGCCGTTACCTTCTTGGGGGCGCCGTTATGGTTACCTTCTTTACGCTAGGGCTCCGGGTGATAACCTTTGACCGTCAAGTCTCGGCGACGGCGGCATGACGTGTCGTTACCTTCTTGGGGGCGTTGTCGTGGAGCCCTTTCTCCTAGGTCTCGTTCTATTGCCGCCGGTGGCAAGTCTTAGTTTTTGTTCTCTTTTGTTTATCTTTAATCTGTTGCGTAAGGGGTTCTCTCATCACTTGTATCGGTTCGGTCGTATGTGGCTTTATTTATAAAGCGGGACGAAAAGCCTATTTCAAGAATATTCAGCTGCATAAAATGTTTCCGTAGAAGCTGCATCTAGACTAATATTAAAAGACCCAGAGGGTCTAATCCCAGTAATTTAGACCGTACGATCTAACAATCGAACGCATCCAATTAGGCCTGTCTTTATCGGGGCTAATCACGGCCCGAGCGGACACTCCCGCGAGCACCCGCCACGCTCGCCCACGACAATTCCACCCCCACGCCATCCACCCGCCGCAGACTCCACCGTCCCCACCGCGCTCGCCCAGCCGTCGCCGCCCCCCTCACCGCGTGCGCCACCGCCAGCTGCAGGACCCCGGCCAGCGTCCCCCGACCCGGCGTGCTTCGCGCCCAACGTCCTCCGTCGCCGCTGCCGCCGCCACAGCATAAGCCACCAGCCACCAGCCGTCCCCGACGCGCTCGCCCAGCCGCCGCCGCCCCTGTCATCGCGTGCGCCACCGCCCCGGCCTGCTTCGCTCCCACCGTCCGCCGCCGCCGCAGCACAAGCCGCCAGCCTCCAGCCGTCCCCGTCGCGCTCGCCCAACCGCCGCCGCCCCCGTCACCGCGTGCGCCACCGCCAGCTGCAGGATCCCGGCCAGCGTCCCCCGCCCCGGCGTGCTTCGTGGCCAGCAGCCTCCGCCGCCGTTGCTAGGCGCTGCTACCTGCTAGCTGCAGTTTAGCTTCGTAGTTACATAAAGTTCAGTATTGTTGAATTTCTGCTGTGCGATATACTGACATCTTCTTCAGTAGCTTTCATTCAGTTCAGTTCAGTAGCTTTCATTAAGTTCAGTAGCTACACGCTCGGGCACCTACACACAGGTATCCTTAATTCTTCCATACCATGTTTGTATCTTTCACATCAGTTCAGTACCTAATGTCTCCATAATTCCAACTTGCTTCGTTGTGGGAAAGACATACCAGACAATATACACATCAGTAGCTAATATGGTGTGTGTCTGCGTGAAATATTGCAATGTAGGTTCTGATTTCCCAGTTTGATGTCTACCAAGATTCCACTCTATAAGCTGATACAATCTAACTCTACTGATAAAATTTAATATCAAAAAGATCCTGTTTTTTGAACATAATTTGTCTAATTGCACAATCTTTCTCCAGCGCATAATGTTTGTTCTATTGTAGTACTATATTATACTTTCAGATATTTCTTTGCATAAGAGTACAATTCATAAATCTGACAGTTCAGCACGAGAAATACATCCTCAAGCAGTTAGACAGAGCAGCCTACAGATCCTACTTTTTGGCATACACCTCACTATATTTCATACCTGTGTTTATTTCCCCAGATATATTAACCACAATCCCTATGTCATCTTCCAACCGCGCTCCATTTCAGGATGTAACCAACGGGCAAAACATAGGTACTTGGGACTTGAGAACAACCGCAGATTAGTCTAGATGGTATTTACCTCATATTATACTTAACTGATGTGCAAGCAGATCCTAGAGAATTAAAGAGGCAGCGAGATAGGGAGCGGTATGCAAAAAATAAAGATGAGATTTTGAAGCGCCGACGCCAATTGCGTGAACTCAAAAAACAGTCAACGGCACCTGTGAATGACGAAAACACATCATGTCATACACATGATATTGGAGAATTTATACTCACCGAACTATATTTCAGAGCTACCGAAGGTCTTGTGTACTATACTTGTAGCTTCTAGGAGATCTGTAATTGCAACTTATAGGTCTTCTCTGCTGAACATTTCCATGTTTCCTTTGGTAATATATATTTATAGATGTGGCTCCGGATGTTCAGCACTATGCATCTCAAGATCCTCATCGCAGTATCTCTTTTGAGGGCAATAACGATGAGTCCGAATGGTTGCACAGATGCGACTACCAAGTGAGTGAAACACGAGGACGAATTATATACCAACGAACTACCCCATCAGAAGGTTCTTCCACCCAATTGAAAGGTAACATAATACATACTGAATTCATGTTGTTCTACTCCACAAAGAAATATATGCTCAAAATTGTATATTTGCTGAAACATTGAGGTGTTCAGGTCTTGGAGATATTGTGGGCAGCAATAATGTTTCACAACAACCAATGGGTGCATCTTCTTCACGATCTGCTATGGGTGACCCGGTGACAGACCTAAAAAACAATCGTGACTACCACAGTTCTCTAGGTAAAAGACAACACAGTGGTCAAGGGTGGTATGCTAGGTTGTCTGAGGCGAAAAAAACTGAGTACCTACAAAGGCAGCGTATAGCCCGCCAAAAAAACAAAGCCGCAGCAAGTACTGCTATCGACGTGTCTCAGACATCAGCAACGAATTTACCGAGCTCACCATGCACCCCGTTGGGCAACAGGACCAACACCTATACAGAAGGTAAAAGGCCAATTTTGGGCAAATAATGTAATAATGATCTATGGCTTGATTGTTTTACTTCTGTCTGCAGGGATATGTCCACATGCAAGCCCGGTGAGTACGCGTCACCCAACTCCGGAAATTATTGAAGTTGGCAATGGACTAAGTGGCCAAAAACGGTATGCACAACTAACAAAGCAGCAGAAATCAGATCACCTAATGAAGATGCGGGTGTCGTGGCAACAAAAGAAGGCTACGGATCTTGGTGCGTCAACCATGTTTCCTCAAACATACACTTGGTAATAGCGTCAAACATGATACCATTGATTCTCATGAGCTCACAGCAATTCTCCTATAGGTACTTCGGAGATTGGATCTGCACATTCTGGAATGACCAGAGATCTTCAAACACCTGAGAGCAACTCAACTATGAAACAAGTGGCCACATCTGCAATAAATCATGTCCCAGAGAGCTTCGTAACACCAACTGCATATTCTCAGAATAGACGACGGCATGGCAGGGAAAAGTACTTGCTAATGACGGAGGAACAAAGGGAAGTATATTTGAGGAAGAACCGTGAGTATAAGAAATGCAGGCGGAAAAACAATTCATCTTTTTGCCACAATGACACTATTGGTGCAACCCGTGGCTCCGCAGGTACCACACAAACCTCATCGATCATGCAAGGACAATCATCATCCACAAATAACCATCCAGGTATTGTTGCCCCCCATGGTATATAGTATAGTATATTAATGTTCTCGCCATCTAAAATGGTACAAAACCTTCTGGTGTACAACTGTTAATTATGCAATTTTCATTTCTTCATTTCCTACTAAATGCATCATCCAGTTGAGACAAACAGTGATGAGGAGTTTGACCCTTCTGGAATTTTTGAGCCATCTGAACAAGGTGTTGTACTGGAAGGTAAGATGGACTATTAGTCTAGATTAAATTTTCATTAAGCCTTCATCTATCTTAATATGACCTGGTCCATTAGTTAAGCCCATTCAACAATGTTTTCCCATAGATAACTTGGACACAATACAAGAGGAACAAACAATGCATGATGATGACGACGAGGAGTGTAGGATTTTTTCTGGTCTAGGTAAATTATACCACTAACAATTTTAATTTGTTCAAGTCTGAAGTAATTATGATGCATATGTCTTATTCCTTTTTACTCTTGTATTTATGCAGGCAATATGTTCGATTCTTACAGGGTGACAACTGATGTTCCCCACATCAACCAGAACGATGATCCTTATGACTTTGTGTATCACAAACTACCAACCAAGCATCATGTTTTGAAGCCAGTGAAAGACTGCGACTTTTGTGGAGCAATGAAGCTACAATTTGAGGGCCCGGCATTCTGCTGCAAAAAAGGAATGGTTAATATAGTTACACCTGGAGTTCCTCAAGAGTTGCGGCGGTTGTATACAAGTCAGGTTGATGATGATGCAAAGTACTTCAGGAAGCACATACGATATTTCAACACACACTTCTCCTTCACAAGCCTTGGAGTCACCCTTGATCGGAAGGTCAGCAATGCGGCAAGAACAGGTGTATATACATTTCATGCGCAAGGGGCATTGTACTATAAGATGGACGATCTGGTTCCTGGTGGCCAAGGACCTAGACATCTACAGCTCTACATATATGATACAGATGAAACCTTGGAACATAGAGTGAAGCGGTCTCCTGATTTGGATATAAACATCGTTCGAAAGATTATGAAGATACTGGAGAACAACCCCTATGTGCAGACTTTTAAGAGCATTGGCTCCGTTCCAAATCTGGAGGAATATCGGATTTCACTTAACACGGATATAAGACTGGACCAACGAAGGTACAATGACCCCACTGCTTCCCAGGTGGCCGCAATGTGGGTTGAAGGGAGCGATCCACATAATACTTTTGATAGACAGGTTGTTGTGTACGGCAAAGGGGACCGCCCTATATTTATTAGAGCATACTATGGTTGCTATGATCCTTTGGCATATCCATTATTCTTTCCGGGAGGGGAGACGGGATGGAACCGTTGGATGCCATATGCCAAACCAACTTCGTACATTCAAGAGAACACCGAAAATGGCATCGACGATGAAGATTCCCAACTTCAAGATCATACTTCAGATGTACATGTGGAAGAAAACACAGATGACGAAGCAGGTAATTATCTGAATGCTACCAACGTGATACACATTACTATTCACTTTCGTTATTGGTGGAGATCACTGATTAATCATGTTTAACCATGTTCCATAGGATGAAGAGAACCAGGAGGGTGGTGAAGTTGGATCTTCTAGAAAATTTGTCAGCGCAAGGGAGTACTACTGTTTCAAGATACAAGTTAGGAGAAAACTTTTTAATATTATATTGTTCGGTGCTCGCGCGTTCCAGCAATGGGTTGTCGACATGTACATCAAGATGGAGACTATGAGACTTGATTTCTACTCCAAGCCCAAGAATCAGAAGTTCATTCGTGCTGATCTATACCAGGTACAATTGTGCTCTTCAGTCATTAACGTTTCATGCTACATTACACATGCATCGCTTAGGCTTACAGTATAAACTATTTTCAATAACCAGAGGAACTCATTTTGATTTGTTTGTTTCATAGGGTGTTGTTGATGTCATTAATGCTGGCGAGGGACGTGGTTCTCAGGCTGGCAAGAGAATCATCCTACCACGGACTTTACCTGGAGGTGATCGAGACATGCAGCAAAGATTTCTTGACGCGATGGCAATAGTCCAACGCTTTGGGAAGGCGGATTACTTCATCACGATGACTTGCAACCCTCACTGGGAGGAGATTACATCCAGACTTGAACCTGGGCAGACACCACAAGACCGTCCAGACCTTGTAGCCAGAGTATACAGAGCAAAACTGCGAAGTATGAAAGAGCTCTTGATCCAGAAAAAATACTATGGTGAGGTTGCTGCATATGTACATGCTACTGAGTTCCAGAAGAGAGGGCTACCACATGAGCACATGCTTCTGATCATGCGTTCGGATAGCAAGATAACTAACCCAGACGGATACGACAGGGTGATATCAGCAGAAATTCCTGACAAGGATAGGTACCCTGTATTGCATGCTCTGGTGGTCAAACATATGCTACATGGACCATGTGGTGCTCTCAAGAAAAACTGTCCTTGCATGATAGATGGTGAATGTCGATTTCGCTATCCTCGGCAGTTTTGTGATGCTACACAACAAGGAAAGGACTCATATCCTATTTATAGGAGGAGGCCTGATGGTCATCAAGTGAAGGTCAGAGGAGCAGAGCTGGATAATACATGGGTTGTCCCATACAACCCTGGTCTTCTTATGCGGTTTAATTGTCACATCAACGTTGAAGCTTGCTCTAGCATAAAGGCAGTTAAGTATTTATTCAAGTATATTTATAAAGGACATGATCGAGCGTGTTTCTCGGTCGATCCAGCATCAGATAATGACGGTGGAGTTATCAATGAGATTAAACAGTACAGAGATGCTAGGTTCGTGGGACCACAAGAGTCTATCTACAGGATTTGCGCTTTTCCAATGTATAGTGTGTCTCCCGCTGTTCTCCAACTTCATCTTCATTTGGAAAATATGCAACCCCTTGCATTTAGAGAGGGTGATAATCTAGAAGATGTCATCAATCGACCGTCTTCTTCCAGTACTATGCTCACTGAGTATTTCAAGATGAACCAGATAGATCCTTACGCTAGGAACTTCTTATACAAAGAGTTCCCAGAATTCTATCGGTGGATTAAGGGTAAGACCAGCAAGTGGCAGAGAAGAAAACTAAAGGGGCGGGGGCAGGTTGGAAGAATTGTGTATGCACATCCTGCTGAAGGTGAGAGATACTTTCTAAGAGTGCTCTTGAATCATGTCAGAGGTGCCACATCATATGAGGATTTAAGAAATGTGCATGGCAGGCCGTCGTGCTCAAATTTCAGAGAATCATGTGAGCAAAGAGGTCTCATAGAGGCTGACAAGTCCATTGATGACTGCTTAACTGAGGCCGCAACTTTCCAGATGCCATATGCTCTAAGGCGGCTTTTTGCAACAATTCTTGTGTTTTGCGAGGCGACGAACATCCGAAGCTTGTGGGAGAAACACCTCGAGGCGATGTCTGAGGACTACCGTCGAAACCAACCCAACCAGGCCGCACTAGAGCAGATGGTCCTAAAAAACATTAGGGATCTGGTGCATTCCATGGGGAAGGATATCAAAAGTTATGGCCTCCCGGATTTGGATCCTATTGATGATGAGTATACCAGCAGTCATTCGAGAGACGTTCAAGAGGAGTTATCGATCATTCCAGATGACAAAGATGTAAATTTGTTTACATCTCTTAACACCGAGCAGCGTGCTGGTTTTGATGAAATCCTCTCTTACATCATCAACAATAGGAGTCGGATCTTCTTTGTCGATGGTCCGGGTGGCACGGGGAAGACATATCTATACAAAGCACTCCTTGCTAAGGTTCGTTCCCTAGGAAAGATAGCTATTGCAACAGCCACATCTGGTATAGCAGCATCAATCATGCCTGGCGGACGCACCGCCCACTCTAGGTTCAAAATACCAATCAGGCTCACGAAGAGCAGCATGTGCAATTTCACCAAACAAAGTGGTACCGCAGAGCTGCTTCTTAGGGCATCTTTGATAATCTGGGACGAAGTTGCCATGACAAAGCGTCAAATAGTTGAGACACTTGATAGGTCCCTACAGGACATCATGGGGTGTGACTTGCCTTTTGGTGGGAAGGTCGTCGTATTTGGAGGAGATTTTAGGCAGGTCCTTCCCGTGGTGACGCGTGGGACAAGAGCGCAAATCACTGACGCTACTCTTCAAAGATCTTAGTTATGGCAGAATATTAGGAAGATACGCCTCAAGCATAACATGAGGGCACAAACCGACCAGTGGTTCTCCAATTACCTCCTGAGAATTGGGGATGGAACAGAGGAGACTATCGGTGGCGATTACGTGCGTCTTCCGGATGACATTGTTATCCCTTACTCTCCCACCGATGAACCATTGAATAGGCTTATTGAAGATGTCTTCCCATCGCTTCATCAGAACGCCGCTTCTGGTTCTTACATGAGCGCACGAGCCATTCTTTCAACCAAGAATGAACATGTGGACAATCTAAATACAAAGATGATTGACAGGTTTCCTGGCCAAGAAAAATTGTATTATAGCTTTGACTCAGTCGAGGATGATGCGGTCAATAACTACCCAATTGACTATCTAAACAACATCACTCCAAATGGCCTGCCCCCGCATGTTTTGAAACTTAAAGTCAATTGTCCCGTCATCCTTCTCCGAAATCTCGACCCTCACAACGGGTTGTGCAATGGAACAAGGTTGATGATTAGAGCATTCCAAGATAATGCAATCGACGCAGAGATTGTTGGTGGACAACATGCTAGAAATAGAGTGTTCATACCGAGGATCCCCTTGTCGCCTTCGGAGGACATTTCACTTCCTTTCAAGTTCAAAAGGAAACAATTCCCAATTCGGCTGAGTTTTGCAATGACCATCAACAAAGCTCAGGGACAGACCATTCCAACTGTTGGTATTTACCTTCCAGAGCCCGTGTTCTCGCATGGCCAGCTTTATGTTGCACTGTCAAGGGGCGTGTCAAGGCAGACCACTCGGATTTTGGCCAGGCCAAATAAAGACATAGATCCCACGGGGAAAAGCACAAAGAATATCGTGTATAGGGATGTCTTGGAGGGATGAAATAGGTTTGTTCTTCCTTCATATACTTTCCCTTTATGTTTTGCTATTTAGTATCTGTTAGTGTAGATGAAAACATGAAACTCCCTTCAAGTTAAACTTTACAGAAATTGTATTGTTACTGTATATCTCTTGGTGTATTGCAAACATTTTTATATGCTATCGCTACTATAATTTACCCGGAAATGCATTCAGGCTGCTGTCTGCTCCCAAGGATTGTGTCACCATCTGCGATGTAAGCAAGGCAACTGCTGAGGCAGAGAAGCTATCGGATTCCCACTTTCTGATGTGCAGGTGCATTTGTTACTTATTATTCTTGTCCTGTCAGTTGCCGGTTACAAATCCATGTCATCATACGTTTTCAAACACACTTATTTAATATTGAAATTTCTGTGAGATCATGCACGATGGTTCATATGACTGCAGTTCTATGAAGCTATGATACTTTACTATTTGTCAAGCTCCGTGAGCTTTTCTAATTAATGTATAGATATTGTTTTACTGGTTCAGACTTTCCTTCTTGGTGTAGGTTACATGCACGTGCTCTACAATGCCTGCACTGCAGCTTCGGGCGAGGAAGATATGACACACCATTAGGGATTACTGTAACCTTCAGTCTCGCTTGCCGTCAGCCTGTCACCCGTAGGGCTGACATCATTTGGATTTGAAGGATTCGTGGAGCACCTCCATGTTACAGGGTCACGAAGGATCAGCCAAGGGATTTGGATGGCATGATGGCTTGCACCTCCTATTTTATTTGGGGCAAGAAAACATCTGCAGTTTTATTGTTTTAACAACTATACAAGAATTTCGGGTCAATGCTGATTAATGAGTCAGTCCAAAGCAAGGAAAAGGGCGTTTAGAATAGTAATCAATGCTGATTATGGTTGATGATTTTTGTTTCTGCAGTTCCATTCTTTTCTTTCCTGTCCTCTCTCCGTGGATCTTCTTGGTCTGTAAATACTCAATTTCTCTCTAGGCTAATATATACGGCAAAGCTCCTGCCTAATTTTCAAATACCTAATTTCTCTCCGTGGATCTTACACCTCCTAGAAGAGTATGATAAAGTTAAAATACATATGCCAGCATGATTTCATTGTTGCGATAGGGATAAAATTAGGTACGCCACCCTGTAGCACATAATCTGTTCAAAACTGTCACTATAAGAAAGGAGTTTTCTTCATGGCCTGCCATTAATTTAAATCCACCAGGCATAAATATAAAAACAAATAGCAGCTACGTATATATGCATGTGGTCCTTCTGAAAGATCATGGCGTTTTCTATGCTAACAGTCGTATGTCAGCAGTTGATTCAGTTTCGTAGTAGTGAAGTCGAGGACGGCGACATCCGGATTCGGGTAGAGACGGCGAGGTAACTCTACACCTGAACCACAAGGTGATTAAATGAGAATAGTATGACATAATCAGATTATCTGACGGCTCAACCACAAAGTGATTAAATGTGAAAATCAATTACTAAAAAATCAGATTATCTACCAGCTGAACCTCTCAACATGTGGGCACCTATTCCTTCGCTTGCATGCAAAAAAATGGAATCATTCAACTATGCATGCAAGAATAAAGGTATGGTGGAACTCGGCTTCGAACTGAAACCGTAACTGCCACCGGCTATCCCTATCATATATATACCAGACTTATCGTGTGTCTACGGCCAAGACTATCGGATTTGCTATCGCCTAATCCCTATTAGATATTTACCATACTTAGAGTGTCTCTAAGCTAGAACCGATAGATCTTTTCTACCCTAAAGGTGGGTTGCCCAGAGAGCAAAGTACTGCGGACACTTCTCTCGGTTAGTGTTGTTTCCACAGTCTGTTTTGCCCAGGTATACCATGCACTGTTTTACATAGATTTTCTCCGTAGATCAAATTGTTCACAGAATCTTTTGATAAGTAACAAGAAAATTTAATGCTAAATATTTTCTCAAACATATCGTTACATATGTCTGATTTTTCTTATACACTTCTCTATTGACAGGAACAATATGGCTAACATGTTCAATCTCCAAAATGGATCGTATATTGGTATTTTTTAATTAAATAATACATATGCATCATTACATGCTTTTGACTAGGAGTCGGTGTTTCCCTCACTAAACCTTGGTGCATAGAAGATATGCTTTGTTTTTTATTTTTGATTTTGAATAGTAACTGCTATGTCACTCGCACTGCATTGGCTCAATTGAAAATGTTTAAAATCTTTTCCTAATCATATACCCTTTTGTGTTCAATCAACAGATGTGTGTGACGTGTTCAGTTTACCCCATGGCTCAACCACTGGTATTTAATCTTATCTTACATTAATAAAATATTCATACATCACTATACTATTTTTAGCTGGTGTCAACTTCATATTTTAGATAATAACACATTTTATGAATTGTAGACATCGTGGGCGTTATCATGTTTGTTAGCCCTCTAGACCACGAGACATATTTCCCGGTAGCCATGAGGGAAGTAGCTGTGGTTGATTCCAATAATTATACTGTGTTCCTCCGCTTTTTGAATGAACTTGCTGAGCGCTACAGAGAACAACTATCACATGGCGAAAGGAATGCTACATTTGTCAAGGCAACCTCTATGAAGGTTGACCAAGCCTCAAGTAAGCCTGAATTATGATAACTGATATACCTCATCCATTTTACATTTTTAACTTATCGGAGGTTTCATAAACAGGAAGTCTTCTAAGTACGGCTGCATCCACTATCACCTTTCATCAGAGCTTAAGACACAATGACTTGCTTGAAGGTGACTACAGTTTCTATTAGTATTTCAATATTCAATATTACTATATGTACTAAGGGTGTGTTTGGTTTGTGCCCAATATTGCCCCACCAAATATTTGGCTAGCCAAAATTTTGGTTGAGCCTTTGCTTGCCCACAAGTTGGCCAATATTGGCTAAAAAAATGAACTAGAGTTGGTAGTGGAGCATTGGCATGCCAAAAAATTGGCAACAATCCAAACAAGAGCCAACCTTTTGGTCATGACCAAAATATTGGTAGGGTATATTTTGGCCACAATCCAAACACACCCTAAATCTTCTATATTTTAGGTGTGCGGGAACAGATTGAAAATGATTCATCTATCCGTGAGGCGATAAAAAATATAGTACTTCTTAGAAGGGATGCTCAGAAGCCGGCGAACGAACAAGATACCGTTGAACAACCTGTCCAAGTGCGATCTGTGAAATATATGTTCAACTATATATTTCAAAGGACACCCTAGACCTCTGCCAAAATATGGCAAATAAATTCATAAAGGTCGACATCAGGATGGATGTCAAGGACACTTTATTTAAATAATATATGATTGAAATGAGCATAACATGTAATATTATATAAATAATTTATTTTAAATTTGACTTTTCTGTTTCAATTATAGACGTGCATGTACACGTGCACCTTTAGTAGTATTCATTGGGGAGAGAGAAGGGCTGAGACTCGCCGCAGACAACAATCATCCCGCATCGAAACCTTCCAAAATGAGTGTGGTCTTGGAAACCAGCTCATTTGTTGTCTTACGCGTCTTTTTCATTTTGGGAAAAATAGCATGCTTTTTATTCAAAAAATGTCTCGCGCACCTCTAAACTCCGACTCAATCACATGACAAACAGGTACTCCTTCCATCTATATTAATGTTTTCAACTTTGCCTAAATTCGTATCTATCTAATTAAACATTTAAACTAGACGTACTTATATATAGGGAAAGTTAAGAACACTCGTATGAACAGAAGGTAGTACTACTAGATTTTTTTTTTGAGACGTGCACAAGATGATCCAAATACAATAAGAAAGAGACTTGCTACGGAGTATTACAATCTTTTGGCAAATTTCACGCTTGGAATCAAAGTTACTTGCTAGCTTGATCTCTCATCGCATAGCCAATATGATGAACTAGGTTGGGGCCTGGAGTTTTAAAGATATCGAAAATCAGGTGGAATTGTGAAGTGTGACAGTTGGAGTTTTAAATGCAACAAAACCATGATGTAATTGCAACGTGTGACTTCTAACTGTTACTTATCTGTCACTTTGTCAACTGGGCAACTTTCTAAGTGTTTATAAACACTTCACTATCCAATTTCCTAAGCACGATAATATTTTTCCTGTTAAAGCGAAAGATGGGAATGTCTTATGTCACACTTCAGCAATTTATATTTAAAATACCACTCAGCGCCTCTTTTTTAAAACAAATTCCATACCAATTTTTTAGCAAACTCCACATGTCGCATCTTGATGACCCACAAATATAGGGGGTGTATCGTAGTACTTTCGATAAATAGGAGTGTCGATCCTAACAAGAAGCAGAAGGTGCCGACTAGTGGTATGGAGCAGGAAATCTCTATACATACTTAGCAAACGGATTTTTAGGGGTTCGATAAAGCAAGGAAATAAAATAAAAGTAATAAAGACAACGAACAATTACAGCAAATGGCTCAATCCTTTCTTAGCAAAGGACAAGCCGGTGGAAATATTAATAAGGACCAAACGTTCTCGAGGACACATGTGAATATTGTCAAGTGCTTTCGCTTCATATAGCTGATTAATCTTCTTTGATTTTATAAGTGTTGTGTGGGTGAATCTGTGCTAATGTACCGACCTTACTTGGACAAATACATACTTGTGATTAAACCCCTTGCAAGCATCCCCAACTACAAGAAAGCAATTAAGATATAAATCTAACCACAGCCTTAAACTCTGAGATCCTACACTCCCTTGTGCAATGGTTTCCTAACGGTGGTTCAGGTTTCTGTCACTTCGGCAACCCTACAATTAGTAGCCAAATACACAATGCATTTCCCTAGGCCCATAAATGGTGAAGTATCATGTAGTCGACGTTCACATGACATCACTAGAAGAAAAGCACCACAACTTAAATATTAAACAATTGAATAATACCTCAACACAATTCCACTACTAACAACATGACTTTTCTCATGTCCTCAAGAACTAAACGAACTACTCACGAGACATCATATGGATCAAGATCAAAGATGATATGATGATGGATAACAATCTGAAAATAAACAATAATCCAATGGTTCCACTCGCAAGCATCAACTACAATAGTAATCAACACCGGGAAAGTTTCTCCTAAGAACTATGCAAGATAAAACACAATTGTTACAGCGGGATGAAGTGGTGATGATGGTGCTGGTGGAGATAATGGTGTGGATGATGATGATCCCGATGAAGTCTAGCTTGATGACGGTGTTGATGGCGACGATCTCCCCTCTCCGGGAAGGAATTTCCTCGGCAGAAATCTATCTGCCGGAGAGCTCTTTCTCTCTCGGTGTTTTCTGCCCCGCAGAGGCGGTATAATTTTTTCGTGGTCGCTCTCCGTGTATTAGGGTTTCGAGAAGAAGATATAGGCGAGTGGGCGGAGCCAGAGGTGGGCCAGGGTGACCACACCACTATAGGCGCGGCATAGGGTGGCCCGCGCCTAGGGGGTGTGGGGCCCCTGTGGCCCAACTCCGCCTCCCCTTCTGGCATCCTTCGTCTTCTGGGAAAATAGGATTTTCCGTAGTTTTTCTGGTATTTTTCTGATCTTCACAAAATTGCATCAAAACACCGCTATTTCCATCAGAATCCTGACTCCGGCAGTTCATCCTCCAAGAATCATCCGACATGCAAAAACAGATGAAAAGACATAAGTAACACATCTTAATATGAAATATATCAATGAATATAAGCAAATTATGATATATAATGGTGATGCAAATTGGACGTATCAACTCTTCCAAGCTTAGACCTTCGCTTGTCCCCAAGCGAAAACTGATCTCAGTAAACATGTCCACAAGTTTATGGAGTGAAGTGTCGATAAAAAGAATACGGACAAGAAGCATCACACTTACCAATACACAACTCATAGAAGAAAGCAACTCACCATTATATAACTTAGCTTGCAACAAGTATGGGAATCACAATAAAGATGCATAAAGATAAATCATAATTGGGATTGGCAAACTTTGTTCTAGATCAGAGAACAATTGCAAACAGTTTTCAAACAAAGCTTTTGTAAATAAGTTTGTAACATGAGTACTCTTTGCTCAAACCTAAAAGGTTTTTCACAATGATGGCTTTCAAAGTAATACTCATTTAGATAAGAGTCTTGTGCAAACAAGGAAGATAAAGAACATGATTGAATAAATCATCATATGAATGCTTGAAACACAACAACTCAAATGCTTGCTGGAGATGGAGAGGAATAGGTTCACTGACTCAACTTAGAAGTATGAGAAAGGGCCCTTCATAGAGGGAAGCAGGTATTTCAAGTTCATAAAGAGCTTTCAAAAGATTATGATACTTACTAGCTTTGAGCTCTCATTGCCCCTATCATAAGCATCTTGAGGCAATTAAGGTTAAAGTGAACAAAGATGGAGTATATGCTTGACGAAATATAAGTTGGCAATCTCATGTCCCTTGAGTGCGAGGGTCGCTCCTCATGCTATTCAACTTTAGTTACCGGTAAGTTCTTGTCATAGTAAATACATGTGTATCATAGAGAACCGCCAACGGGGTACCCCTTGCACATGATATAGGAGCTATCCCATAATCAAAATGACAAGGCAAGCAGAAAGTGAGCATCTCAGCAATCTTCTTATTTGCCATGGGAAAATGACGCTTTTTTCCTCTCTTTCATCTTTTCAATATGTCTCTTTTTTATATAAGAAGAAAGCTTCATAGATTGCTCATTATGGTAATGTTGCAAGTTTCCATCATGATTAGGCATGGCTTAGGCTAGCAGCTGAGGCATTTATATAACACATATACATAACTCCATGGACTTACAAGCTCCCATTTTATTTCACACCAACGAAATCTGTAAACAAAAGAGCATGATATAAACTGGGTATGTATTTATAGGTGTTAAAAGCGTTCCCCGTGACAGCACGGTTCTGATAATCCCAACGTATAGATGCAAGCATATACAACTTCGATGACACAATGGTTCAAGTTTATTAGGGGCAATAAAATAAGGTGTGCCATCAAGTTCGTGAGAGCTTTACTAACTAGTTTTCACAAAACAAAATAATTTTTAATTCGAAAGATAGATGAAGCTTGAGAATTTACCTAGAATAGCAATAATGCTAATAGGTAGATATGGTGGACACAAATGGCATAGGTTTTGGTCCAAAGGGGTTGGATGCATGATAAGTATGCCTTTTGAAAACAAGTTTTTGGCTAGCAAGGCTGGGTAGCAAGCAAAAGAGTTGAAGGAAACAACAAAGCATACAAGTAATAAAGCCAAACATGCAATCTTCCTTGAAGACACAAAAGATCTTAAATAAAGAATACTAAGCTTATGAGCCAATGATACGTCGGAAACGTATCTATAATTTTTGATGTTCCATACTTGTTTAGTATCTACTTTGCTTTGCTTTATCTACACTGATGGTGCTGACATGGAGCACTTCGTTGGAAACCCCAAGAGCAAGGTGTGATGAGCACAACAGCAAGTCTTACCTTAGTAGAGACCGAGGTTATTGAACCAGGAGGAAGGAAAAGTCACACAGGTGTTGCAAGCAATGCGGAGACCTGCACAACACAAACTCAAGACTTTGCCCCAACGAATCAGTGAGGTTGTCAAGCTCACCGGTTTACTGTAACAAAGGATTAAACGTATGGTGTGGAAGGTAATGGTTTGCAGCAAGTAAACAAGTAACAGTGAAGATGTATCAATGGTAAAGATTGGACCGGGATCCATAGTTCACTAGAGGTGCTCTCCTTAGATAAACAACATGGCATGAAGGGTAAAAAAATTACAGCAGGGCAATTGACAGGAACTGAGCAAGGTATAACAATGCAATTACTAGTCAGAAAGATCCTATGAGATTCGATTGGGCAATACAACAAGATACATAGACCGCCATCCAACTGCATCTAAGACTAGAAGTCCACCTTCAGGTTATCATCTGAACCCCTTCCAGTATTAAGTTGCAAGCAACAGACAACTGCTTTAAGAAAAGTGTGTAAGGTAAACAGTCCACATATTCCATGAACAAGAGACCGTTGTTTTCTCCCTAGTAGCAACAACACATCTACAACCGAAGAGATTATTGTCACTTCCCTTGGAAACTAGAGGCATGAACCCACTATCGAGCATAAATACCCTCTCTTGGAGTCACTAGCAACTACTTGGCCAAGATAGCTACTAACAACGGAGAGCATGCAAGATCACAAACAACACAGACATGATAGAATCATAAAGACAAAACCATTAATCAAACCAACATAATAATCTCAATATCCATCGGATCCCCGCAAACACAACATGCATGATTACAAATAGATTAGATCTTGATCATGAACGGAGCTCACAAGATCTATACATGAAAGCACAAAGGAGGAGATATAACCATCTAGCTACTACATGGACCCATAGTCCAAGGTGGAACTACTCACGCATCATACCGGAGAGAAGGCCTCCGGAATGATCTCCCCTTCGATAGGGTGGCGGGAAGAACTTCATATCCCCCTCGGTCTAGGGACAATGATGGCATCGGCTACAGACGGTTTCGTGGATATTTGATCGAGTGCTTAGGGTTTCTACATCGGGGGCTTCTTATAGGCGAAGGGGGAGGCCGAGGCGGCGGCTAGGTTCCCCACACCCCTCCTAGGCGCGGGGCAGGGCCCACCCACGCCTAGGGTGGGTCTGGCCGCCCTGGCTTGCCTCTTCGGCTCCCCTCTGGACTTCTTGTTCCCCACGGAAAGTAATTGACTTTGACGTTTGTCCCGTCCAATTCCGAGAATATTTCTTTACTAACTTTTCTGAAACCAAAAACAGCGGAAAACAGGCACCTGGCACTGTTGCAACTTGTTAATAGGTTAGTACCAGAAAACATGTAAAAAGCACTTCAAAGTGTAGACAGGGAAAGCAAAGTAGATACTAAACAAGCATGAAGCATCAAAAATTATAGATACGTTTCTGACGTATCAAGCATCCCCAAGCTTAACTCCTGCTCGTCCTCGAGTAGGTAAGTGATAAAAGAATAATTTTTGAGGTGACATGCACCCTCACAATAAAGATCCAACCATTTGCAAGCATTGAAAGCCGGGATCAAAGAACTCTAAACATGTGCATGAAATATGGAGTTCTAACAATAGGACATAGTAACTATGCGTGCAACATGTCAAACTACAAACAAAGATCATGAATAATATGCAATGAAAAACGTTTGTTTGTTTCACATATAGAAAACATAGCATAGTGGAAATCAGCTTGTCCCTCATAGAGTAGCAATATAGATACATAGGACACCTTCAAAGTTCACAAGGGTGACTATAAACAAATAGCACAAAAACAAGTAATATCATAATATGCATCAATCAATAAGCTTTGGAACACTACACACAGAATGACAACTATGCTCTCTTAATGGTGCCTAAAGGTAGAAGGTGCAGACTCAAATAATGGTGGAAGAAAGACCTTTTTGTAAAGGAAGCAGGGATTACAAGTTTCAAAAAGATCTTCCAAAATTTATGGTACTTGTTAGCTTTCAGCCCTCATTGCCCCTATCATAAGCATCTTGAAGTGATTAAGGTTAAAGTGGCAAAGATGGAGTATATGCTTGACGAAGTATAAGTTGGCAATCTCAAGTCCCTTGAATACGAGGGCCACACCTCATGCATACTCCACTTTGGGCCTAGGTAAGTTCTTGTCATTGTAAGTATTTGCATATCATTGAGAACCGCCAACGAGGTACCCCTTGCACGTGGTACAGGAGCTTTCTCATAACCAAAATGACAAGGCAAGCAGACAATGAGCATCTCAGCAATCTTTTTATTTACCATATGCATAGCTTTTTATTGAGGATGCTTCATAGATAGCTCACTATGGTGATGCTGCAAGTTTCTACCATGATTAGGCATGGCTTAGGCTAGCGGCCTAGGCATTTCTCTAACACAGGATACAAACTCCATGGACTTACAAGTTCCCTCTTTATTTCACACCGGTGATATCCATAGACAAAAGAGCGTGATATCAACTGAGTACAAAGTACAAGTGCAATGTTGAAAACGTTCCCCGTGACAGCACGGTTCTGTTAATTCCAACGTATAAGTGCAAGCATATACAAAAAATTTGTCACAATGGTTCAAGTTTATTAGGGTCAAAGAATATAAAATGTGCCATCAAGTTCGTGAGGGCTTTAATCACTAAGTTTTCTCATAACAAAATAGTTTTTAATTGGAAGATAGTTGAAAACAAGAATATATTTGGAATGGTGTAAGACACCATGCATAGGAGTTTATAGTGACACTTTGGAATAACTTGGTTTCTTGGGAGTTGGAAGCATGAATAGAACTTACTCATACAAGTGGAGGCTAGCAAAATACTGGGAGCAACCAACTAAGAGAGCATAATGGCCATAACCATGTAGTGCAACAAAGCATACTAATCAAAGCAAAGAGTTGTACTACAAGTCAAGGACTAAATGATCATAGAGGCTAATGATGACTTGTCATAGTCATAACATGGTGTGAGCATGTGCCAAGTCAACCCAAGCAAAACATCAAAGGAGAATACCACAATACTATGCTTTTGCATGCTAAAACAACGCATAATTTCTTCAAGGCACACTAAGCAATCCCAATTGTTTGGAACAAGACATGCTACAACAATAATTACTAAGCATAAGGCTAAAAAACACCTAGCATGTCATGCTAAAGTCTAAGTCACAGTCAATGCAAGCTCTTCTTGCACTTCAAGCAAGAACTTACTACTCCTTTCCAACACCAAGCAACTTATTTGCAAAACAACACAGCAAGAACGAGGGTCCAAACTACTTTATTCAAGCAAACTAAACAAACTAAGCAAAGCAAACGAAAACTAAGACGCTCCAAGAACAACACAACTATGCATGAAACAATAAAAATAAAGTGTCTAGACAAACCTGAGCTTTTTATTGATGAAGAAGGGGACACCTTGGGCATCCCCAAGCTTTGACGCTTGTACCTCTTGGATATTTCTTAGGGTGACACCATGGTGGCATCCCCAAGCTTGAGCTTTTGTCCATTATTAATCTCATTACATCATTCTCTCTCTACACCTAAAATTTTTCCTTCACACAATCTTCATTAGCAACATTAGTATATTCAAAAGATATTAGACCCCTGGCAAAGCTTTGGAACAGCAAGGCTTTTCACTAAAAACACAAGCTACTGTAGTAACTCCTTCAAAAAGCTCAATTTACCTAAAGAGAACTCAAAAAGGAATCAATAAGAAGCAAATGCAAATAATGGCAGAAATCTGTCAAAACAGACCAGCAGGTAGAAACCAATTTTTTCAAACATCTTCTGTTGCTCAAATAAAAAATTAATGAACTAATGAAAGTTAGCTAACATACTGGGAGATTTATTCGTAAATTTTAAGCTTAATACGAGTTACATATACTCTTCACAAATTTTTTTGGTGGAGGACAGAAATCTGTTTCGGGACAGCAACTCCTTAAATCTTACTTCCCTCTCATTAGAGGTCATTCTTGGCACAAAAAGCAAACAAAAAGGATAAGGAGAGGTCATTACTGAAGTAATAACTTCCAACACTCAAGTAAACTCTTGGGTTATCTTCCAACAAGTACTTTTCTTTAACGCCTTTAAGTTAGGCACAAGAAGCAAGAAGAATCAAGTATTTTTAATTGAAGAAGCATTAACATCCATTCTTGCAAAGTCTTAAACTATGAAAGGTATCTCATCCAAATGAGTTTTTGAGGATCCCTTCTCATCTCTCTTTGGTCTACTACTTTCATCAAAAAGATTTTTAGGAGCAATCCAATCAAAATTCTTTTCAAAGGCTTCATGCATTCCAACAAGCTTAAAGGGTATGGGTATCTTAAATTCTTCTCTAGGCTTAGTTTTATCAGAAATACCCACAACATATACACTTGAGCCTAGCATACTGAAAGACTCAAAGACACTTTTGGCTTCCCTAGAAACATCATGAAATTCTTTTGATAAAGTTTCAAGTATGAATTCTCTCTTTTCAACATTCTTTTCTTCTTTTAGTTTTAGGAACAAGAATTGTATGAAGGGGTTAAGGCTAACAATCCTAGCCTCCAACATATGAACTAAAGAAGCTGCAGCAATCTCATAATTAGGAGCAAGATCTGCTATATATTTATCCTCAATATCCTCATGCTTGCTAACATAATTAAAGAATTCTTCAATATTATCTTTCCCAATTATGGAGCCACTACCTATCGCAAGATCTTCTAGTGCGAACTTGGGGAGCAACATGGTGAGCTAGAGCAAGGTGGCAACTAGAGCAGGAACTAATCTTTTTTTTGTGTTTTTGAATAAAGAAAGCAAACCAAACTAGACTAAAAAAATTTGGTTTTTTTTGGAAAGAGGCAAACAACACCAAGCAAAGGAACAAAGAAAACTAAAAACAAAGTAAAGAGAAAGTAAGTTAAGGACTCCCCTTGTGAAGACGTCCTTAGCCTCCCCGGCAACGGTGCCAGAAAACTTGTTGATGGTGCTGACGTGGAGCACTTCGTTGGAAACCCCAAGAGAAAGGTGTGATGAGCACAACAGCAAGTCTTCCCTCAGTAGAGACCGAGGTTATCGAACTAGAAGGAGGAAGGAAACGTCACATGGGTGTTGCAAGAAACACGGAGACCTGCAGAACACAAACTCAAGACTTTTCCCCAACGAATCAGTGAGGTTGTTAAGCTCACCGGTTTTCTGTAACAAAGGATTAAACGTATGGTGTGGAAGGTAATGATTTGCAGCAAGTAAACAAGTAAAGGTGAAGATATATCAATGGTAAATATTGGACCGGGGTCCATATTTCACTAGAGGTGCTCTCCTTAGATAAACAACATGGCATGAAGGGTAACAAATTACAGCATGGCAATTGACAGGAACTGAGCAAGGTATAACAATGCAATTACTAGTCAGAAAGATCCTATGAGATTCGATTGGGCAATACAACAAGATACATAGACCGCCATCCAACTGCATCTATGACTAGAAGTCCACCTTCAGGTTATCATCTGAACCCCTTCTAGTATTAAGTTGCAAGCAACAGACAACTGCTTTAAGCAAAGTGTGTAAGGTAAACAGTCCACATGTTCCATGAACAAGAGACCGTTGTTTTCTCCCTAGTAGCAACAAAACATATACAACCGAAGAGATTATTGTCACTTCCCTTGGAAACTAGAGGCATGAACCCACTATCGAGCATAAATACCCCCTCTTGGAGTCACTAGCAACTACTTGGCCAAGATAGCTACTAACAATGGAGAGCATGCAAGAGCACAAACAACACAGACATGATAGAATCATAAGGACAAAACCATTAATCAAACCAACATAATAATCTCAATATCCATCGGATCCCCGCAAACACAACATGCATGATTACAAAAAGATTAGATCTTAATCATGAACGGAGCTCACAAGATCTATACATGAAAGCACAAAGGAGGAGATACAACCATCTAGCTACTACATGGACCCATAGTCCAAGGTGGAACTACTTGTTGGAATTATTCCCTAGTGGTAATAATAAAGATGTTATTATTATAATTCTTGTTCATGATAATGTTTATATTCCATGCTAGAATTGTATTAAGCGGAAACTTTAATACTTGTGTGGTTTGTGAACAACACCGTGTCCATAGTACGCCTCTATGGACTAGCTCATTGATTAATGATGGTTAAGGTTTCCTAACCATGGACATGAGTTGTCGATTAATAATGAGATCATATCATTGGGAGAATGATATGATGGACAGACCCAAAACTAAGCGAAGCAATTAGATCGTGTCATCGTGTTCGTCTTTGCGAAGCTTTTCTTATGTCAAATATTGTATTCCTTAGACCATGAGATAATACAACTCCCTGGTATCGGAAGAAAGCTTTGAGGTCATCAAACGTCATCCTATGAGAGGGTGATCATAAAGGTGTCTCTCAGGTGATCGGAAAGTATCTGTTGGGTTGTATGTATCAAGATGGGATTTGTCCCTCCCAAGTCGGAGAGATATACTTCGGGCCCACTCGGTAATCGATATCAACACCGCTTGCAAGCATGGGGTTAAGGAGTTAATCACAAAGTGATATCGGATTACGGAACGAGTAAAGTACTTGCTGTGAACGAGATTGAACTAGGTATGACGGTACCGACGATCAAATCTCGGGCAAGTAAAATATCGCGAGACGAAGGGAATATATATATGGGATTGATTGAATCCTGGCATCATGGTTCATCCGATATGATCATCGATGAATGTGTGGGAGTCAATATGGGTTTCCAGACCCCGCTGTTGATTATTGATAGAAGATCATGTCTGCATATTCTCGAACCCGAAGGGTCACACACTTAACGTGTCTCGACGCTAGGATAGATTGGATAATTGGTTTATGAGTTTTTGTTCGGAGTCTCAGATGGGGTCCGGGACATCACGAGAGGTTCCAGAATGGTCCGGAGAATAAGATTCATATATGGCAGTGCAGTTTTTGGAGTTCGGAATTGTTCCGGGTTAATCGGTATTGTACGGGAAGCTTCTAGAACCTTCCGGAAGGGGATCAACGTGGCCCCACCTTCCGGGAGGGGGCATGGGCCTATGAGGGAGTTCCCTGGCCGCATTGGGCCAGGGGCACAAGGCCCCATAGGGCCCAGCCGACCAAGCAAGGGATAAACCCTAATTGGACCTTCTAGAAGGGGGAGGGGTTTCCTTGCCCCCACTCCTCCCTCCTTTGGCCGCCGGCCTAGGGCTTGGGGGAGGGGTTAGGGCTGGCGCCCACCCCTCTATATATAGAGGGATAGGGTGCACCACCCCCCCACACCTTCCCCTCAAACCTAGTCGCCCTGCTGCCCTCCTCTCTCTCTCCCTCCCGACTGCGTGTAGGCGAAGCCCTGCTGCAGAAACTCTCCACCAATTGCACCGCGCCGTCGCGTTGTAGATCCAACCCATCTCTCCACCATACTTGCTGGACCAAGGAAGGAGGAGACGTCTATGTGCTGCATGTGTGCATCTCATGGAGGCATCGCCACTTGCGGTGCTAGATCGGATCGGATCGCGAGGAGGAGAAGCGAGTACGACTACATCACCCACGTTCCGACCAACGTTCCGCTGTGCGAATCTTCAAGGGTATGAAGATCTAATCCAATCTCTCTCGTTGTTTGCATCTCCTAGATTAGATCTTGGCTTCCCTCTGTTCGCATCCGTAGAAAATTTTGATTTACTATGCCGCGAAACCCTTCAGTTGTATCAGAGCCAGATCTATGCGTAGATGTGTTTCACGAGTAGAACGCAACATGGTTGTTGCGGGCGTTGATGTTTTCTATTGCAAACCTCTTGTTTGTGTTCTTCTTATGACGCGGGATAGTGAGATTGAAGCGGTCCAGGCCAACCTTATGCGACGTCGTTCGCGAGACCGGCTCCGCACTTGACGTGTGGCTTGTTCCACACATGCGGCTGGTGGATGCCAGTTTCTCTCACTATAGTTGTCATGGGATTTACACCGGAGTTTGGCAACCATAATATCACCGTTGTGGCTTTCCGTAGGTAAGAATCGTTCTTAGCTTGCTACTCCCATAATCCACGTAAAACATGCAGCAACAAAGTAGAGGCGTCTAACTTGTTTTTGCAGGGAGTGTTTTCTGTGATATGGTATGGCCCAAGATGTGATGTGTATATTGTATGCGATGATCATGTTTTGTAATGTTTCACGACTTGCATGTCGATGAGTACACAACCGGCAGGAGCCATATGGTTGTCTTTATAATTGTGTATGACCTGTGTGTCAACTTCTTATACGCCATGTAATAGTTTCACTTTATCGCTAAGTAGTTAGCAATAGTTGTAGTTGCTATTCGTGGTGGAGGCAATCATGGTGGAGTGATGGAGATCATGCCGACACGCACAATATGGAGATCATTGCGTGAAGATTGGCTATACCATGTCACCTAAAGTTATATGCATGTGATGTTTTATCCTTTTATGTATCTTATTATGCTTAGATCGCGACGGTAGCATTATAAGATGATTCCCCACTTAAAGATCAAGATAAAACTGTGTTCTCCCCATGTATGCACCGTTGCGAAAGTTCGTCGTGTCCAAGCATCACGTGATGATCGGGTGCTATAGACTCTACGTTCACATACAACGGGTGCAAGCCAGTTTTGCACACGTGAAAATACTTGGGTCTAACTTGACGAGCCTAGCATGTACAGACATGGCCTCGGAACACATGAACCGAAAGGTTAAGCATGAGTCATATGAATGATATGATCGACACTTCGTTGTCCACCATTGAACCCACATCTCTTCTCGTGAAGATCGGATTAGGTGTGGTGAATTTGGATCGTGTTCACTAAACAACTTGAGGGATGTTGAATTTAGTGGGAGTTCATCTAGTAATTTGATTAAAAGTTGAACTAGTTATCATGAACATAGTCTAATTTGTACTTGCAAATATTGTAGATCAAATGGCTAAGTCCAACTTCAACTTCAACGTTTTTGCTGAGAAGGAAAAGCTTAAAAACAATGGGTCTAACTTCACCTACTGGTTCCGCAATCTGAGAATCATTCTCTCTGGCGGTCAAAAGGACTATGTCCTTGAGAATGCGTTAGGTGACACCCCTGCTGCTACTGCGCCGGCTGATGAGAAAGCTGTCTATCAGTCGCGCAAAGATGATTATGGTGTGATTAAGAGCACCATGTTGTTTGCTATGGAATCGGACCTTCAAAATCGTTTTGAAGACTATCCCGGGCCCTTTGAGATTCTCGAGGAGCTGAAAACCATGTTTCAGACTCAGGCCCGTTCTGAGAGATATGAGATCTCTGAGAAGTTCTTTAACTGCAAGATGGAGGAAGGGAGTTCCGTTAGTGAGCACGCCATTAAGATGTCGGGCTACACTCAACGCCTTGAGCAACTGGACTGCAAGATTCCAGAGGAGCTCAAGATTGACAGGGTTCTGCAATCACTCCCTCCCAGCTACAAAAGTTTTGTAGTGACTCACAATCAGATTGGTTCCACTGATACGATCACCGAGCTCTTCGCAAAGCTGAAGGCTACGGAGGTGGACATCAAAAAGGATAATCATGTGTTGATGGTCAACATGTTGGAATTATGCCCTAAAGGCAATAATAAAGATGTTATTATTATAATTCTTGTTCATGATAAAGTTTATATTCCATGCTAGAATTGTATTAAGCGGAAACTTTAATACTTGTGTGGTTTGTGAACAACACCGTGTCCCTAGTACGCCTCTATGGACTAGCTCATTGATCAATGATGGTTAAGGTTTCCTAACCATAGACATGAGTTGTCAATTGATAATGAGATCATATCATTGGGAGAATGATATGATGGACAGACCCAAACTAAGCGAAGCAATTAGATCGTGTCATCGTGTTCGTCTTTGCGAAGCTTTTCTTATGTCAAATATTGTATTCCTTAGACCATGAGATAATACAACTCCCTGGTATCGTAAGAAAGCTTTGAGGTCATCAAACGTCATCCTATGAGAGGGTGATCATAAAGGTGTCTCTCAGGTGATCGGAAAGTATCTGTTGGGTTGTATGTATCGAGATGGGATTTGTCCCTCCCAAGTTGGAGAGATATACTTCGGGCCCACTCGGTAATCGATATCAACACCGCTTGCAAGCATGTGGTTAAGGAGTTAATCACAAAGTGATATCGGATTACGGAACGAGTAAAGTACTTGCTGTGAACGAGATTGAACTAGGTATGACGGTACCGACGATCGAATCTCGGGCAAGTAAAATATCGCGAGACGAAGGGAATATATATATGGGATTGATTGAATCCTGGCATCGTGGTTCATCCGATATGATCATCGATGAATGTGTGGGAGTCAATATGGGTTACCAGACCCCGCTGTTGATTATTGCTAGAAGATCATGTCTGCATATTCTCGAACCCGCAGGGTCACACACTTAACGTATCTCGACGCTAGGATAGATTGGATAATTGGTTTATGAGTTTTTGTTCGGAGTCTCGGATGGGATCCGGGACATCACGAGAGGTTCCGGAGTGGTCCGGAGAATAAGATTCATATAAGGCAGTGCAGTTTTTGGAGTTCGGAATTGTTCCGGGTTAATCGGTATTGTACCGGAAGCTTCTAGAACCTCCGGAAGGGGACCAACGTGGCCCCACCTTCCGGGAGGGGGCATGGGCCTATGAGGGAGTGCCCTGGCCGGATTGGGCCAGGGGCACAAGGCCCCATAGGGCCCAACCGGCCAAGGGGGTTTTAAACTCGAGATAGACCTTCTAGAAGGGGGGGGGGTTTCCTTGCCCCCCACTCCTTATCATTTGGGGCCGCCGGTTTGGGCTTGGGGGAGGGGCTAGGGCTGCGCCCCCCTCTATATAAAGAGGGTTGGGGGCGCACCAACCCCCCACACCTTCCCCTCCAACCCTAGCTGCCCTGCTGCCCTTCCTCTCTCCCTCCCGACTGCTTGTAGGCGAAGCCCTGCTGCATAAATTCTCCACCATATACACCACGCCGTCGTGTTGTAGATCCAATCCGTCTCTCCACCATACTTGCTGGTCCGAGGAAGGAGGAGACATCGAGGTGCTGCATGTGTGCATCTCACGGAGGCACCGCCACTTGTGGTGCTAGATCGGATCGGATCGCGAGGAGGAGAAGCGAGTACGACTACATCACCCACGTTCTGACGAACGTTCCGCTGTGCGAATCTTCAAGGGTATGAAGATCTAATCCAATATCTCTCGTTGATTGCATCTCATAGATTAGATCTTGGCTTTCCCTCTGTTCGCATCCGTAGAAAATTTTGATTTACTATGCCGCGAAACCCTTCAGTGGTATCAGAGCTAGATCTATGCGTAGATGTGTTTCACGAGTAGAACGCAACATGGTTGTTGCGGGTGTTGATGTTTTCTATTGCAAGCCTCTTGTTTGTGTTCTTCTTATGACGCGGGATAGTGAGATTGTAGCGGTCCAGGCCAACCTTACGCGACGTCGTTCGCGAGACCGGCTCCGCACTTGACGTGTGGCTTGTTCCACACATGCGGCTGGTGGATGTCAGTTTCTCTCACTATAATTGTCATGGGATTAACATCGGAGTTTGGCAACCATAATATCACCGTTGTGGCTTTCCGTAGGTAAGAATCGTTCTTAGCATCTACTCCCATAAGCCACGTAAAACATGCAACAACAAAGTAGAGGCGTCTAACTTGTTTTTGCAGGGAGTGTTTTCTATGATATGGTATGGCCCAAGATGTGATGTGTATATTGTATGCGATGATCATGTTTTGTAATGTTTAACGACTTGCATGTCGATGAGTACACAACCGGCAGGAGCCATATGGTTGTCTTTATAATTGTGTATGACCTGCGAGTCAACTTCTTATACGCCATGTAATAGCTTTACTTTATCGCTAAGTAGTTAGCAATAATTGTAGTTGCTATTCGTGGTGGAGGCAATCATGGTGGAGTGATGGAGATCATGCCGGAACGCACAAGATGGAGATCATTGCGCGAAGATTGGCTATACCATGTCACATAAAGTTATATGCATGTGATGTTTATCCTTTTATGTATCTTATTATGCTTAGATCGCGACGGTAGCATTATAAGATGATTCCTCACTTAAAGATCAAGATAAAAACTGTGTTCTCCCCAAGTATGCACCGTTGCGAAAGTTCGTCGTGTCCAAGCATCACGTGATGATCGGGTGCTATAGACTCTACGCTCACATACAACGGGTGCAAGCCAGTTTTGCACACGCGGAAATACTTGGGTCTAACTTGACAAGCCTAGCATGTACAGACATGGCCTCGGAACACAAGAACCGAAAGGTTAAGCATGAGTCATATGAATGATATGATCGACACTTCGTTGTCCACCATTGAAACCACATCTCTTCTCGTGATGATCGGATTAGGTGTGGTGAATTTGGATCGTGTTCACTAAAAAACTTGAGGGATGTTGAATTTAGTGGGAGTTCATCTGGTAATTTGATTAAGTTGAACTATTTATCATGAACATAGTCTAAATTGTACTTGCAAATACTGTAGATCACATGGCCAAGTCCAACTTCAACTTCAACGTTTTTGCTAAGAAAGAAAAGCTTAAAAACAATGGGTCTAACTTCACCAATTGGTTCCGCAATCTAAGAATCATTCTCTCTGGCGGTCAAAAGGACTATGTCCTTGGGAAAGCGTTAGGTGACCCCCCTGCTGCAACTGCGCCGGCTGATGAGAAAGCTGTCTATCAGTCGCGCAAAGATGATTATGGTGTGATTAAGAGCACCATGTTGTTTGCTATGGAACCGTAACTTCAAAATCGTTTTTAAGACTATCCCGGGCCCTTTGAGATTCTCGAAGAGCTGAAAACCGTGTTTCAGAGTCAGGCCCGTTCTGAGAGATATGAGATCTCTGAGAAGTTCTTTAACTGCAAGATGGAGGAAGGGAGTTCCGTTAGTGAGCACGCCATTAAGATGACGGGCTACACTCAACGCCTTGAGCAACTGGAATGCACGATTCCAGAGGAGCTCAAGATTGACAGGGTTCTGCAATCACTCCCTCCCAGCTACAAAAGTTTTGTAGTGACTCATAATCAGATTGGTTCCACTGATACGATCACCGAGCTCTTCGCAAAGCTGAAGGCCGCGGAAGTGGACATCAAAAAGGATAATCATGTGTTGATGGTCAACAAGCCCGCCTTCAAGAAAGGTAAGGGAGCAAAGAAGCCCTTCAAGAAGGGTGGCGGCAAGCGCACTGCCCTTGCTGAGAAGAAGCTCAAGTCTGGTCCTAAGCCGGACACTGAGTGCTTCTATTGCAAGGAAAAGGGTCACTGGAAGCGCAACTGTCCGAAGTACTTAGTGGACAAGAAGGCTGGCACCATCAAAGGTATATTTGATATACATGTTATTGATGTTTTCCTTACTAGCCCTCATTGTAGTGCCTGGGTATTTGATACCGGTTCAGTTGCTAATATTTGTAACTCGAAACAGGAGCTACGGAATAGACAGCGGCTTGCGAGGGATGAGGTGACGATGCGCGTTGGCAACGGATCAAGAGTTGATGTGATGGCCGTCGGCACGCTCTCCTTAGTTTTACCTTCGGGATTAGTTTTAAACCTTAATAAATGTTATTATGTGCCTGCGTTGAGCATGAACATTATTTCTGGATCGTGTTTATTGCAAGACTGTTATTCATTTAAATCGGAGAATAATGGTTGTTCTATTTATATGAGTAACATCTTTTATGGTCATGCACCTCTTGTGAATGGTTTATTTCTTCTAAATCTCGAAAGGGATGAAACACACATCCATAACATTGAGGCTAAGAGATGCAAAGTAGATAGTGATAATACTACTTATTTGTGGCACTGTCGTCTAGGTCATATTGGTGTAAAGCGCATGAAGAAACTCCATTCTGATGGACTTTTGGAGTCTCTTGATTTTGAATCATTTGACACATGCGAACCATGCCTCATGGGCAAGATGATCAAAACCCCGTTCTCCGGTATGATGGAGCGAGCAACGGACTTGTTGGAAATCATACATACCGATGTATGCGGACCGATGAGTGTTTCGACACGCGGTGGATATCGCTATTTTCTCACTTTTACCGATGACTTAAGTAGATATGGGTATATCTATTTAATGAAACATAAATCTGAAACGTTTGAAAAGTTCAAAGAATTTCAGAATGAAGTGGAGAACCATCGTAACAGAAACATTAAATTTCTACGATCCGATCGTGGAGGTGAATATTTGAGTTTTGATTTTCTTACGCATCTTAAAGCAAGTGAAATCGTTTCACAACTCACGCCACCCGGAACACCACAGCGCAATGGTGTGTCTGAACGCCGGAATGGAACCCTATTAGATATGGTCCGATCAATGATGTCTCTTACTGATTTGCCGTTATCATTTTGGGGTTATGCATTAGAAACCGCTGCATTCACTTTAAATAGGGCACCATCTAAATCCGTTGAGATGACACCGTATGAACTATGGTTTGGTGCTAAACCTAAGTTGTCGTTTCTTAAAGTTTGGGGATGCGAAGCTTACGTCAAGAAGTTGATGCCGGACAAGCTCGAACCCAAAGCGGAGAAATGCGTCTTCATAGGATACCCTAAGGAAACTATTGGGTATACCTTCTATCACAGAACCGAAGGCAAAGTGTTTGTCGCAAAGAACGGTTCCTTTCTTGAGAAGGAGTTTCTCTCGAAAGAAGTGAGTGGGAGGAAAGTAGAGCTAGACGAGGTTATTGAACCTTCTCTTGAATTGGAGAGTAGTGCAGCACCTGAAATGGTTCCAGTTCCGCTTGCACCAACGATAGAGGAAGCTAATGACAAGGATCATGAAGCTTCGGACGATGCTGCTACTGAACGTCGCAGGTCGACAAGGTCGCGTGCCCCTCCTGAGTGGTACGGCAACCCTGTCTTGACTGTCTTGTTAGTAGAAGACAGTGAACCTACGAACTATGAGGAAGCGATGATGAGCCCAGACTCTGAGAAATGGCTAGAAGCCATGAAATCCGAATTGGGATCCATGAGCGAAAACCAAGTATGGACTTTGGTGGACCCTCCTAGCGTCCGAAAGGCCGTTGAGTGCAAATGGATCTTCAAGAAGAAAACGGACGCGGATGGTAATGTTACCGTCTATAAAGCACGACTTGTCGCGAAAGGTTTTCGACAAGTTCAAGGTGTTGACTACGATGAGACTTTCTCTCCCGTAGCGATGTTTAAGTCCATTTGGATTTTATTAGCAATTGCTGCGTTTCATGATTATGAAATATGGCAGATGGATGTCAAGACTGCGTTCCTCAATGGCAACATTGATGAAGAGTTGTATAAGATGCAACCCGAAGGTTTTGTCGATCCTAAGGATGCTGATAAAGTATGCAAACTTCAGCGTTCCATTTATGGACTGAAGCAAGCATCTCGGAGTTGGAACCTTCGTTTTGATCAAGTGATCAAGAGTTTTGGATTTGTTCCAAATTGCTACAAAGCTTGTATCTACAACAAAGTGAGTGGGAGCTCGGTGACATTTCTGGTACTATATGTGGATGACATATTGATTATTGGAAATGACATTAACATGCTTAACGATGTGAAGAGTTATTTGAACAAGTGTTTTTCAATGAAAGACCTAGGTGAAGCTGCTTATATATTGGGCATCAAGATCTATAGAGATAGACAAAGACGACTGATAGCTTTAAGCCAGAGTACATACCTAGACAAAGTTCTGAAAAGGTTCAGAATCGATAAGGCAAAGAAAGGTTCAGTGCCTATGTTATCAGGTAAGATATTGAGCAAGGCTCAGTGTCCAGCTACGGTAAATGATAGGGAAGCTATGAGCAAAGTGCCTTATGCCTCGGCCATAGGTTCTATCATGTATGCCATGCTGTATACTAGACCGGATGTGTCCGATGCTCTTAGTTTGACGAGCAGATATCAAAGTGATCCAGGAGTGGAACACTGGACGGCCGTGAAGAACATCCTAAAGTACCTAAATAGGACTAAAGAAATGTTCTTAGTCTATGGCGGTGATGAGTAGCTTGTCATAAAAGGTTACGTCGACGCTAGTTTTGACACCGACAAGGATGATTCTAAATCTCAGACAGGATACGTATATATTTTGAATGGAGGAGCTGTGAGCTGGAGAAGCTGCAAGCAAAGCGTGATCGCGGGATCTACAGTAGAAGCGGAGTACATGGCTGCTGCAGAAGCGTCAAGTGAAGGAGTTTGGATCAGGAACTTCATCACTGAGCTTGGCGTGGTTCCAAGTGCATTGGACCCACTGGAGATATTGTGTGACAACACTGGCGCCATAGCACTCGCTAAGGAACCAAGATATCATCCAAAGACCAAGCATATCAACCGCAAGTTTCATATAATCCGAGATTATATAGCAGATGGAGATCTGAAGATTAGCAAAGTACATACAGATCTGAATGTCGCAGATCCATTGACTAAACCTCTTCCACGTGTAAAACATGATCAACACCTCAGTGCCATGGGTGTGAGATTGTTGCCAAATGTAAACTAGATTATTGACTCTAGTGCAGGTGGGAGACTGTTGGAATTATGCCCTAGAGGCAATAATAAAGATGTTATTATTATAATTCTTGTTCATGATAAAGTTTATATTCCATGCTATAATTGTATTAAGCGGAAACTTTAATACTTGTGTGGTTTGTGAACAACACCGTGTCCCTAGTACGCCTCTATGGACTAGCTCATTGATCAATGATGGTTAAGGTTTCCTAACCATAGACATGAGTTGTCAATTGATAATGAGATCATATCATTGGGAGAATGATATGATGGACATACCCAAACTAAGCGAAGCAATTAGATCGTGTCATCGTGTTCGTCTTTGCGAAGATTTTCTTATGTCAAATATTGTATTCCTTAGACCATGAGATAATACAACTCCCTGGTATCGGAAGAAAGCTTTGAGGTCATCAAACGTCATCCTATGAGAGGGTGATCATAAAGGTGTCTCTCAGGTGATCGAAAAGTATCTGTTGGGTTGTATGTATCGAGATGGGATTTGTCCCTCCCAAGTTGGAGAGATATACTTCGGGCCCACTCGGTAATCGATATCAACACCGCTTGCAAGCATGTGGTTAAGGAGTTAATCACAAAGTGATATCGGATTACGGAACGAGTAAAGTACTTGTTGTGAACGAGATTGAACTAGGTATGACAGTACCGACGATCGAATCTCGGGCAAGTAAAATATCGCGAGACGAAGGGAATATATATATGGGATTGATTGAATCCTGGCATCGTGGTTCATCCGATATGATCATCGATGAATGTGTGGGAGTCAATATGGGTTACCAGACCCCGCTATTGATTATTGATAGAAGATCATGTCTGCATATTCTCTAACCCGCAGGGTCACACACTTAACGTATCTTGACGCTAG
Organism: Avena sativa; assembly: GCA_916181665.1. Taxonomy (NCBI): domain Eukaryota; kingdom Viridiplantae; phylum Streptophyta; class Magnoliopsida; order Poales; family Poaceae; genus Avena; species Avena sativa. The sequence goes on along the minus strand of OV702283.1, from coordinate 142,934,380 downwards.
GATAGATTGGATAATTGGTTTATGAGTTTTTGTTCGGAGTCTCGGATGGGATCCGGGACATCACGAGAGGTTCCGGATGTAGGGGTTCGTAGCATGGAAAACAAAAAAAATTCTATCGCATACAAACAAACAAGCCAAGATCTATCTACAAGATTGTAGCAACGAGTCGATGGAATAACTTACCCTCGAAGATTCCAAAGCGGTTAACGAGAGCAGATTCTCGTGGGTGATGTAGTCGTACTCTTTCCGATCTCAAGATCGCGTAGACGATCCTTCCGGCGCTGCGTTCCGGCAGCGCTCCCGCAGTCGGTCACACGTTCGGTACTCGATGAAGACCTTCCTCTCCCTTGTTCCAGCAGGCAGCGGAGGTTGTAGCACTCTCCTCGCGATTCCGGCAGCACGACGGCGTGGTACCGGAAGTAGAGGGGAGATCCCGCAGGGCTTCGCCTTAAGCCGGAGCGAGTATGGTGGAGTATGAGAGAGAACTATTAGTGGTCTAGGGTTTAGACACACCAATTAGAAGGCTCTAAACCGAAGGCTAGGGCAATTAGAAGCTCTAAACCAAAACGGCTCTAAACCGGAGATTAGAGGATAGGAACTTGTGTGTCTAGAGGAGGAGGCCCTGCCCCTCCTTTTATAGGTGGGAGGTGCGTCCAAGGGGAGGAGAGTCCCTCCCCAAGTCGGCCTTGGGTGGCGCGCCGGCTTGGAGAAGAGACTCCTCCCCCAAGTCGGTTTCAACCACCTCTTGCTTGTTTCCCACAGTTTCCTGTTTTAGCCGTTTGACTTTCAAACTGGCCATTTGACTTTTCTGTTTTAGGATTCAATTTAATCCTTTATTTGGAACAGCAAGAACACTTAGTACATGATGCAATCATTCCAATATGTAATGACACATTCATGTACCCCTCCCCTTTCCCGGAGTGCCGGACATTCCAGAACCTTCTAGAACATTCCCGATGAAAACACCGGAATCATTTCCGAACTCCGAAACGGGACTTTCCTTATATGAATCTTATTCTCTGGACCATTCCGGATCACCTCGTGATATCCCGGATCCCATCCGAGACTCCGAACAACATTCAGTATCTTTCTCATAATACCATAACTACTCAAACAACGTCGAATCCTTAAGTGTGTCTCCCTACGGTTCGTGAATTATGCAGACATGATCGAGACACTTCTCCGAACAATAACCAATAGAGGAATCTGGAAATTCATATGGCTCCCACATATTTCTACGATTACTTTGCGATCGAATGAACCACTTACATACGATACCTATTTCCCTTTGTCTCACGATAGTTTACTTATCCGAGGTTATGATCGTCGGTATCTCTACATACCTAGTTCAACCTCGTTACCGATAAGTACTCTTTTCTCGTTCCCGTGATATGTGATCCCTTGTGAGCCAGTCACATGCTTGCAAGCTAATTGGATGACATTCCACCGAGAGGGCCCAGAGTATATCTATCCGTCATATGGATGGACAAATCCCACTCTTGATCCATGTGTTTCAACCAATACTTTCCGAACACTCAATGCCACCTTTATAGCCACCCAGTTACGGTGTGGTGTTTGATGTCATCAAAGCATCCATCCGGTAAAGGTGATATGCATGATCTCATGGTCGAAGGAATTAGGTTACTATGTATCAGAAAGCATATAGCAATTGAACTACTGAAATGACTTGATCTTTATGCTACGCTTATCTATAGGAGTATGTCCATCACATCATTCTCCTAATGATATGATCCTGTTGTTAATAACATCTCTATGTTCATGATCAGGAAACCATGATCATATATTAACCAACAAGCTAGTTTAACAAGAGGCTTTACTAGGGACTCTTATTTTAGTTTACAAATCACACAAGTATTAATGTTTCCGGTTAATACAATTATAGCATGGTATGTAAACATTTATCATAAGTGTGAAGATATGATAATAACCACTTTATTATTGCCTCTTGGGCATATCTCCAACAGTCTCCCACTTGCACTAGAGTCAATAATCTAGTTTCAAACCTTTGTGTATTCAACACCTATGGCTTTCCGGTGTTGTATGTACACGATTGCTAGTGGTCAACTGATCTCCGGATCTGACACTTCCAGGTCCGTGTGTAATTGCATGTCTTTGCGTCTCTACGCATCACTCATTCTCTAATGAGATGGCTTTGTATAAATTTGGTCTTTCGGTGTGACCTTTAGCTCTTTGGGGTTAAAACATGTTGATAATATTGTCGCACAATATATCTTCATAGTATTATCCCACTGTGAACTACACCTAGTTTGATAACAAACTACTTGACACAAATGCCCTCTTTTGCTGCTAAAATAGCAGTCATATACTTAGCCTTTTGTTGTAGTATCTGTCACAATGTCTTAACTTTGGAACTCATCCAAATCCATTATGGAACTTACTTTCCATTATATTGTGCCACCCTTAGTTTAGATTGAGATAAACTTAATTTGTATTTTGACAAAACTAGTATCAATGTAGTACTTTTACAATGAACTAACCATCTATTTGTCACTTCTACAAATAATATACTCTTAGTTCTTCCAAAAGATCATAAGAATATCCTTACTATTGTCCAATGATCATCTTATGAATCATTCTGGTATATTCTCATAACATTTAGAGCATAGGACATATCTGGATTTGTACATATCACAGTATGATTGATATAAATACTCTTTGTGATCTCATACATCAAGTATCAATCTATACTTGAATCTTTGTTTCACTTACCAAGTGTCAATACACTTGAATATATCATCAATATTGAACTCATTCAATCCTTTCTGTGCGACAAGAACCTTTCTTGTAGTTTCTATATTGAATTCATTCAATATCTCATCTATGTACTTCTGGCACAACCATATTGGCGTCTATTGATGCCAATTATTTGGGTTTTGCCTAAGTCTTTCATCGGGATGAAATTCTTAACTTGTGTTAATAAAAAGATACATCACTTCCAATCAACAATATGTCTCCTACATAATGTATTAGAAACATGTCTTAGCGCTCCCACTTAATTTCTTGCAAATTCAAACATCTTCATTGTCTCTGATGAATTTAAACTCTTTTAACAATTTCATCATTGTGAAGATTCCAACTCCGCGACGCTCACTTCAACCATTGAAGTTTGCATATGATTTTAGCATCCTTTGAATTAACAAAACCCTATGGACCGTGTCATGCACACGTCCTAGGTAACAATTCTATTAGAAGAACTTGTTTTGTTTATTCAACTACCATATACCAAAATTATATGTAGTGGTTGCTACATTTATCCGTCTAGACTAAATCGTTATGAAAGATCAAATCTTGTCATAGTCAACCCTTGAACATTGTTGTGAACTCTTTCCCAACATGTCGACCATTTCATAGATGCGAAACATCCATGTCTATTTCTTTATAGATCCAAACACGACTGTAAGGTCTTACACCTTTCTCGAGGGTCCTTCAAGTTCAAAACTTGATTTCTCGTGTATGGAACTATCACGGATTTTATGGCTTCATGCCATTTGACGGAGTCAGGGCTCATCATCGCTTCTTTGCATGTAGTCGGATCATTATTGTCAAATAATGATTTAACTCTCAAATCTTGGTATTTGATTGTTTACCCGACCTACTTGTTTCAATAGAAACTTTGACCTTCGTAACCACAACTTTTGAGGCACGTGAGCCATGAGCATTGTTGCTGCCTCCGGAACACTATTCGGCGCTGCGCAACTTTGCACATATAGCTAAGGTTCTTTTAACCTTATCAAAGTTCTATTGTCCTCCCACTTAACTTTTCACGAAAAATTCCTTCTCAAAGAAACTTGACGTTCTAAGCGACAAACACTCTTGTTTCCGGTGTTATGGAGGAATACTTTAACAAAGACAGTTTCATCCAACTTTGGTTGCAAACATCTTTCTTATGCATAGCATACCAATGTTTAGGAAAGGACAACTTGGGTTTTATCCCAAACCATAACATATGGTGTCATTTCAACGGATTATGATGGAGCTCTTTTTAGTGGAAAAACGGTAGTCACTAAAGCTTTTAATCTTTAAAATATAATGGCAGTTTTATGAATTACACCTTCGATCTTACCATGTCAAACAAGGTTTAATTACATATCTCGAATGCTCCATACTCTTATGGTGTTTCGGGAAATGCAAATCCATGGAACGATTCCTTAAATCTTAGGTATTATGCTAAACTCTGTAACTCAAATATCTTCCTTTATGATCTTTATCATAAACTGTTTATATTCTTGTTACAATGATTTTGCACTTCATCTTGAAAGTCTTTGAACTTTTCAAATGTTTCTTACTTTATCCTTATTAAGTAAATATTCATATATTCACTCAAATTCTCGGAGAAAGCATATGAAGTTGAAATCCATCGCTTTTGACTACACATGATGGACTTTGTACAACAATATGTACAATTTCCAATAAGCTAGTCATTCGTTCCCTTTTGGCCTATGAACGAAGTTTTAATTATCTCTAGGAAAGTTTCACAAGCGTCATTTGATCAAAATCAAATAGACTCCAAAATTCCATCCACATGGAGTTTCTTCATGTTTTCCTTCCAATATAATTTAAACGGCGATGTCACTTCCTAAGTGATCTTTCAATCAATTTGTCTTTCGACATTTTTAGCACTAGTTTTATGGATGTGATTTCTCCAACGAGATTTGCGAATCCATCTTTTATGGATTACGGCAATTATTTGAACAACCCTTTTGTTCTCATAATACCTGATAAAACAAATCTTTGAAGACAAGCTTTGATGTTTAACGAGCAACATAATAACCCTTTATTTGTTCTCGATGAACATCATCACATATTCTTTTGCTAGTTACTTAGGCTATTGTAGTTCATGAATTGTGTTGTTTCGTATGACGATTCACACCAACAAATTCAGTATCAAATACTTGAGAACCACATTGTTTAATAAGCAAAGAATATAGCCATAACATGTATATCATCTATATACTTAAGCTGAACAATTCTAGTCTTTTCCTTTCTGCCATATACTTATGAGATTCTCTTTCAGTATCTCCTTTTCTGTTTGAAAGAATCTATCAACATCAACAGTGGAGTCATACATATGACACATAGTCCAAAGCGTGTATAGTTAAATACCAATGTCTTTGGACTTGCACTTTGAAGTAGATCACCATCATCAAATGTTTGGTGTTCTTTCAAATTCCTTTCTTTAGTAATCTCTTGGTGTAGTAAACATTTTACCTACATCAAATATTCACCCTTATCATGGAATCGTCCATGATCAAGCTACTTTTAGCTTATAACGATGAATTATGAGTATAATGTTGCTATCCAAAACCTTTTGGAGGATTAGGACAACAAGTGTCTCCAACCTTTTGCAAATTCTCATCAAAATATGAGAACATGAACTTTGCCATATTATACTCTATCATGTTGTAACCAAAACTTCGTTTTAGATATCACAATATCTTCCACACATCATGGTTTCTGAAACAACTCTTTCAGATCCTAGATAACCTTGATATTAAGACAATCCTTTGAATATCAAGAATCATGGAGACAAACATGATACTTATATACTAACATTGGAATTGTTACTCTTGATTTTAATACCAACTATTAAACTTCATGGAGTAATCAAAACTTACTGAAAGTTTGCAATGGGACTTTTAAACTTTAGATTAACACTTCAAAACAATACGATACCAGTTCGTAAAGTAACTAACCAGAATTCTATAGTTCTATCATCTCAATTATAACTAAGCGCAAGGTGGTAAACGGATGCCAATGACTACAACAATTATAAAAATTCACTGATAAATTGAGTTCTAATTAATAATTAAATTAATCTAGGTGAACTCCCACTCAAAACAATATCCCTCACATTGTTTTAGTGATCACACGAACCAAATCCACCACATCAAAACCGATCATCACGAGAGTTGATATAGCTTCAATGGCGAACAATCAACATGTTCATCATATCTACTATATGACTCATGCTCTACCTTTCGGTAATCCGTGTTCCTGAGGCCATGTCTGTACATGCTAGGCTCGTCAAGATCAAACCTTAGTTTCCGCATGAGCAAATCTGGCTTGCTCACGTTCTATACACTTGCAGAATCTAACACACCCGATCATCACGTGGTGCTTCGAAACAACAAGCTTTAGCAACGGTGCTAACTAAGGGTGAACACTTTATGACTTGAAATTCATGTGCATGAGGGATCATCTTATAATGCTACCGTCGTCTACTAAGCAATACAAGATGCATAAAGGATTAACATCACATGCAATTCATAATATGTGATATGATATGGCCTTTCTTCTTTGTGCTTCCGATCTCCATCTTCCAGCACGAACATGATCTCCATCATTACCGGCATTGCATCAAGGTCAATGACGCTGCTCCATGGTTGTCGTCCACCGGCTTCAACTATTACAACTACTTTGAATAGACACGCGGGTCTTAACAGAAATTAAAGACAATCATATGGCTCCTGCCGGTTGCTGACTTACAATAAGGAACATTGCATACATCATATATAATCACAATCATGGCCATATCACATCACTGCACACCCCTGCAAAACAAAGTTAGACGCCTCTACTTTCTTTGCATATTTTACGTGGTTTGGGGCTTTCAATAAGTGTCGTTCTAACTTACGAACAAGAACCACAACATTGATACTAGCATTGTTGATCACCCGTTGTAAATTGGATCTTAACTATGCTAGGAGAAACAGGCACCCGCAAAGCCACTTATGCAATACAAGTTGCATGTCAATCGTGGAGCAAGTCTCATGAACGATGTCATGTAAGGTTAGCCCGGGCCGCTTCATCCCAACATACCGCAAGATGCAAAGTACACAAGAAGCAATCGACAATAAAAGCATCAACGCCCACAATGACCATTGTGTTCTACTCGTGCAACAGATCTACATATAGACCTGGCTCTGATACCACTGTAGGGGTTCGTAGCATGGAAAACAAAAAAAATTCTATCGCATACAAACAAACAAGCCAAGATCTATCTACTAGATTGTAGCAACGATTCGATGGAATAACTTACCCTCGAAGATTCCAAAGCGGTTAACGAGAGCAGATTCTCGTGGGTGATGTAGTCGTACTCTTTCCGATCTCAAGATCGCGTAGATGATCCTTCCGGCGCTGCGTTCCGGCAGCGCTCCCGCAGTCGGTCACACGTTCGGTACTCGACGAAGACCTTCCTCTCCCTTGTTCCAGCAGGCAGCGGAGGTTGTAGCACTCTCCTCGCGATTCCGGCAGCACGACGGCGTGGTACCGGAAGTAGAGGGGAGATCCCGCAGGGCTTCGCCTTAAGCCGGAGCGAGTATGGTGGAGTATGAGAGAGAACTATTAGTGGTCTAGGGTTTAGACACACCAATTAGAAGGCTCTAAACCGAAGGCTAGGGCAATTAGAGGCTCTAAACCAAAACGGCTCTAAACCGGAGATTAGAGGATAGGAAATTGTGTGTCTAGAGGAGGAGGCCCTGCCCCTCCTTTTATAGGTGGGAGGTGCGGCCAAGGGGAGGAGAGTCCCTCCCCAAGTCGGCCTTGGGTGGCGCGCCGGCTTGGAGAGGAGACTCCTCCCCCAAGTCGGTTTCAACCACCTCTTGCTTGTTTCCCACAGTTTCCTATTTTAGCCGTTTGACTTTCAAACTGGCCATTTGACTTTTTCTGTTTTAGGATTCAATTTAATCCTTTATTTGGAACAGCAAGAACACTTAGTACATGATGCAATCATTCCAATATGTAATGACACATTCATGTACCCCTCCCCTTTCCCGGAGTGCCGGACATTCTGGAACCTTCTAGAACATTCCCGATGAAAACACCGGAATCATTTCCGAACTCCGAAACGGGACTTTCCTTATATGAATCTTATTCTCCGGACCATTCCGGATCACCTCGTGATATCCCGGATCCCATCCGAGACTCCGAACAACATTCGGTCTCTTTCTCATAATACCATAACTACTCAAACAACGTCGAATCCTTAAGTGTGTCTCCCTACGGTTCGTGAATTATGCGGACATGATCGAGACACTTCTCCGAACAATAACCAATAGAGGAATCTGGAAATTCATATGGCTCCCACATATTTCTACGATTACTTTGCGATCGAATGAACCACTTACATACGATACCTATTTCCCTTTGTCTCACGATAGTTTACTTATCCGAGGTTATGATCGTCGGTATCTCTGCATACCTAGTTCAACCTCGTTACCGATAAGTACTCTTTTCTCGTTCCCGTGATATGTGATCCCTTGTGAGCCAGTCACATGCTTGCAAGCTAATTGGATGACATTCCACCGAGAGGGCCCAGAGTATATCTATCCGTCATATGGATGGACAAATCCCACTCTTGATCCATGTGTTTCAACCAATACTTTCCGAACACTCAATGCCACCTTTATAGCCACCCAGTTACGGTGTGGTGTTTGATGTCATCAAAGCATCCATCCGGTAAAGGTGATATGCATGATCTCATGGTCGAAGGAATTAGGTTACTATGTATCAGAAAGCATATAGCAATTGAACTATTGAAATGACTTGATCTTTATGCTACGCTTATCTATAGGAGTATGTCCATCACATCATTCTCCTAATGATATGATCCTGTTGTTAATAACATCTCTATGTTCATGATCAGGAAACCATGATCATATATTAACCAACAAGCTAGTTTAACAAGAGGCTTTACTAGGGACTCTTATTTTAGTTTACAAATCACACAAGTATTAATGTTTCCGGTTAATACAATTATAGCATGGTATGTAAACATTTATCATAAGTGTGAAGATATGATAATAACCACTTTATTATTGCCTCTTGGGCATATCTCCAACACCGGAGTGGTCCGGAGAATAAGATTCATATAAGACAATGCAGTTTTTGGAGTTCGGAATTGTTCCGGGTTAATCGCTATTGTACCGGAAGCTTCTAGAACCTTCCGGAAGGGGACCAACGTGGCCCCACCTTCCGGGAGGGGGCATGGGCCTATGAGGGAGTGCCCTGGACGCATTGGGCCAGGGGCACAAGGCCCCATAGGGCCCAGCCGGCCAAGGGGGTTTTAAACTCGAGATAGACCTTCTAGAAGGGGGGGTTTCCTTGCCCCCCACTCCTTATCCTTTGGGGCCGCCGGTTTGGGCTTGAGGGAGGGGCTAGGGCTGCGCCCCCCTCTATTTAAAGAGGGTTGGGGGCGCACCAACCCCCCACACCTTCCCCTCCAACCCTAGCTGCCCTGCTGCCCTTCCTCTCTCCCTCCCGACTGCTTGTAGGCGAAGCCCTGCTGCATAAATTCTCCACCATATACACCACGCCGTCGTGTTGTAGATCCAATACGTCTCTCCACCATACTTGCTGGTTCGAGGAAGGAGGAGACATCGAGGTGCTGCACGTGTGCATCTCACGGAGGCACCGCCACTTGTGGTGCTAGATCGGATCGGATCGCGAGGAGGAGAAGCGAGTACGACTACATCACCCACGTTCCGACGAACGTTCCGCTGTGCGAATCTTCAAGGGTATGAAGATCTAATCCAATCTCTCTCGTTGATTGCATATCCTAGATTAGATCTTGGCTTTCCCTCTGTTCGCATCCGTAGAAAATTTTGATTTACTATGCCGCGAAACCCTTCAGTGGTATCAGAGCTAGATCTATGCGTAGATGTGTTTCACGAGTAGAACGCAACATGGTTGTTGCGGGCGTTGATGTTTTCTGCTGCAAGCCTCTTGTTTGTGTTCTTCTTATGACGCGGGATAGTGAGATTGAAGCGGTCCAGGCCAACCTTACGCGACGTTGTTCGCGAGACCGGCTCCGCACTTGACGTGTGGCTTGTTCCACACATGCGGCTGGTGGATGTCAGTTTCTCTCACTATAGTTGTCATGGGATTAACACCGGAGTTTGGCAACCATAATATCACCGTTGTGGCTTTCCGTAGGTAAGAATCGTTCTTAGCATCTACTCCCATAAGCCACGTAAAACATGCAACAACAAAGTAGAGGCGTCTAACTTGTTTTTGCAGGGAGTGTTTTGTGTGATATGGTATGGCCCAAGATGTGATGTGTATATTGTATGCGATGATCATGTTTTGTAATGTTTCACGACTTGCATGTCAATAAGTACACAACCGGCAGGATCCATATGGTTGTCTTTATAATTGTGTATGACCTGCGAGTCAACTTCTTATACGCCATGTAATAGCTTTACTTTATCGCTAAGTAGTTAGCAATAGTTGTAGTTGCTATTCGTGGTGGATGCAATCATGGTGGAGTGATGGAGATCATGCCGAAACGCACAAGGAGATCATTGCGCGAAGATTGGCTATACCATGTCACATAAAGTTATATGCATGTGATGTTTATCCTTTTATGTATCTTATTATGCTTAGATCGCGACGGTAGCATTATAAGATGATTCCTCACTTAAAGATCAAGATAAAAACCGTGTTCTCCCCAAGTATGCACCGTTGCGAAAGTTCGTCGTGTCCAAGCATCACGTGATGATTGGGTGCTATAGACTCTACGCTCACATACAACGGGTGCAAGCCAGTTTTGCACACGCGGAAATACTTGGGTCTAACTTGACGAGCCTAGCATGTACAGACATGGCCTCGGAACACAAGAACCGAAAGGTTAAGCATGAGTCATATGAATGATATGATCGACACTTCGTTGTCCACCATTGAAACCACATCTCTTCTCGTGATGATCGGATTAGGTGTGGTGAATTTGGATCGTGTTCACTAAACAACTTGAGGGATGTTGAATTTAGTGGGAGTTCATCTAGTAATTTGATTAAGTTGAACTATTTTACATGAACATAGTCTAAATTGTACTTGCAAATACTGTAGATCACATGGCCAAGTCCAACTTCAACTTCAACGTTTTTGCTGAGAAAGAAAAGCTTAAAAACAATGGGTTTAACTTCACCAATTGGTTCCGCAATCTAAGAATCATTCTCTCTGGCAGTCAAAAGGACTATGTCCTTGGGAAAGCGTTAGGTGACCCCCCTGCTGCAACTGCGCCGGCTGATGAGAAAGCTGTCTATCAGTCGCGCAAAGATGATTATGGTGTGATTAAGAGCACCATGTTGTTTGCTATGGAACCGGAACTTCAAAATCGTTTTGAAGACTATCCCGGGCCCTTTGAGATTCTCGAAGAGCTGAAAACCATGTTTCAGACTCAGGCCCGTTCTAAGAGATATCTGATCTCTGAGAAGTTCTTTAACTGCAAGATGGAGGAAGGGAGTTCCGTTAGTGAGCACGCCATTAAGATGACGGGCTACACTCAATGCCTTGAGCAACTGGAATGCACGATTCCAGAGGATCTCAAGATTGACAGGGTTCTGCAATCACTCCCTCCCAGCTACAAAAGTTTTGTAGTGACTCATAATCAGATTGGTTCCACTGATACGATCACCGAGCTCTTCGCAAAGCTGAAGGCCGCGGAAGTGGACATCAAAAAGGATAATCATGTGTTGATGGTCAACAAGCCCGCGTTCAAGAAAGGTAAGGGAGCAAAGAAGCCCTTCAAGAAGGGCGGCGGCAAGCGCACTGCCCCTGCTGAGAAGAAGCTCAAGTCTGGTCCTAAGCCGGACACTGAGTGCTTCTATTGCAAGGACAAGGGTCACAGGAAGCGCAACTGTCCGAAGTATTTAGCGGACAAGAAGGCTGGCACCATCAAAGGTATATTTGATATACATGTTATTGATGTTTTCCTTACTAGCCCTCGTTGTAGTGCCTGGGTATTTGATACCGGTTCAGTTGCTAATATTTGTAACTCGAAACAGGAGCTACGGAATAGACGGCGGCCTGCGAGGGATGAGGTGACGATGCACGTTGGCAACGGATCAAGAGTTGATGTGATGGCCGTCGGCACGCTCTCCTTAGTTTTACCTTCGGTATTAGTTTTAAACCTTAATAAATGTTATTATGTGCCTGCGTTGAGCATGAACATTATTTTTGGATCGTGTTTATTGCAAGACGGTTATTCATTTAAATCGGAGAATAATGGTTGTTCTATTTATATGAGTAACATCTTTTATGGTCATGCACCTCTTGTGAATGGTTTATTTCTTCTAAATCTCGAAAGGGATGAAACACACATCCATAACATTGAGGCTAAGAGATGCAAAGTAGATAGTGATAATACTACTTATTTGTGGCACTGTCGTCTAGGTCATATTGGTGTAAAGCGCATGAAGAAACTCCATTCTGATGGACTTTTGGAGTCTCTTGATTTTGAATCATTTGACACATGCGAACCATGCCTCATGGGCAAGATGATCAAAACCCCGTTCTCCGGTATGATGGAGCGAGCAACGGACTTGTTGGAAATCATACATACCGATGTATGCGGACCGATGAGTGTTTCGACGCGCGGTGGATATCGCTATTTTCTCACTTTTACCGATGACTTAAGTAGATATGGGTATATCTATTTAATGAAACATAAATCTGAAACGTTTGAAAAGTTCAAAGAATTTCAGAATGAAGTGGAGAACCATCGTAACAGAAACATTAAATTTCTACGATCCGATCGTGGAGGTGAATATTTGAGTTATGATTTTCTCATGCATCTTAAAGCAAGTGGAATCGTTTCACAACTCACGCCACCCGGAACACCACAGCGCAATGGTGTGTCTGAACGCCGGAATCGAACCCTATTAGATATGGTCCGATCAATGATGTCTCTTAGTGATTTGCCGTTATCATTTTGGGGTTATGCATTAGAAACCGCTGCATTCACTTTAAATAGGGCACCATCTAAATCCGTTGAGACGACACCGTATGAACTATGGTTTGATGCTAAACCTAAGTTGTCGTTTCTTAAAGTTTGGGGATGCGAAGCTTACGTCAAGAAGTTGATGCCGGACAAGCTCGAACCCAAAGCGGAGAAATGCGTCTTCATAGGATACCCTAAGGAAACTATTGGGTATACCTTCTATCACAGAACCGAAGGCAAAGTGTTTGTCGCAAAGAACGGTTCCTTTCTTGAGAAGGAGTTTCTCTCGAAAGAAGTGAGTGGGAGGAAAGTAGAGCTAGACGAGGTTATTGAACCTTCTCTTGAATTGGAGAGTAGCGCAGCACCTGAAATGGTTCCAGTGCCACCTGCACCAACGATAGAGGAAGCTAATGACAAGGATCATGAAGCTTCGGACGATGCTGCTACTGAACGTCGCAGGTCGACAAGGTCGCGTGCCCCTCCTGAGTGGTACGGCAACCCTGTCTTGACTGTCTTGTTAGTAGAAGACAGTGAACCTATGAACTATGAGGAAGCGATGATGAGCCCAGACTCTGAGAAATGGCTAGAAGCCATGAAATCCGAATTGGGATCCATGAGCGAAAACCAAGTATGGACTTTGGTGGACCCTCCTAGCGACCGAAAGGCCGTTGAGTGCAAATGGATCTTCAAGAAGAAAACAGACGCGGATGGTAATGTTACCGTCTATAAAGCACGGCTTGTCGCGAAAGGTTTTCGACAAGTTCAAGGTGTTGACTACGATGAGGCTTTCTCTCCCGTAGCGATGTTTAAGTCCATTCGGATTTTATTAGCAATTGCTGCGTTTCATGATTATGAAATATGGCAGATGGATGTCAAGACTGCGTTCCTCAATGGCAACATTGATGAAGAGTTGTATATGATGCAACCCGAAGGTTTTGTCGATCCTAAGGATGCTGATAAATTATGCAAACTTCAGCGTTCCATTTATGGACTAAAGCAAGCATCTCGGAGTTGGAACCTTCGTTTTGATCAAGTGATCAAGAGTTTTGGATTTGTTCCAAATTGCTACGAAGCTTGTATCTACAAGAAAGTGAGTGGGAGCTCGGTGACATTTCTGGTACTATATGTGGATGACATATTGATTATTGGAAATGACATTAACATGCTTAACGATGTGAAGAGTTATTTGAACAAGTGTTTTTCAATGAAAGACCTAGGTGAAGCTGCTTATATATTGGGCATCAAGATCTATAGAGATAGACAAAGACGCCTGATAGCTTTAAGCCAGAGTACATACCTAGACAAAGTTCTGAAAAGGTTCAGAATGGATAAGGAAAAGAAAGGTTCAGTGCCTATGTTGTCAGGTAAGATATTGAGCAAGGCTCAGTGTCCAGCTACGGTAAATGATAGGGAAGCTATGAGCAAAGTGCCTTATGCCTCGGCCATAGGTTCTATCATGTATGCCATGCTGTGTACTAGACCGAATGTGTCCGATGCTCTTAGTTTGACGAGCAGATATCAAAGTGATCCAGGAGTGGAACACTGGACAGCCGTGAAGAACATCCTAAAGTACCTAAATAGGACTAAAGAAATGTTCTTAGTCTATGGCGGTGATGAACAGCTTGTCGTAAAAGGTTACGTCGACGCTAGTTTTGACACCGACAAGGATGATTCTAAATCTCAGACAGGATACGTATATATTTTGAATGGAGGAGCTGTGAGCTAGAGAAGCTGCAAGCAAAGCGTGATCGCGGGATCTACAGTAGAAGTGGAGTACATGGCTGCTGCAGAAGCGTCAAGTGAAGGAGTTTGGATCAGGAACTTCATCACTGAGCTTGGTGTGGTTCCAAGTGCATTGGACCCACTGGAGATATTGTGTGACAACACTGGCACCATAGCACTCGCTAAGGAACCAAGATATCATCCAAAGACCAAGCATATCAACCGCAAGTTTCATATAATCCGAGATTATATAGCAGATGGAGATCTGAAGATTAGCAAAGTACATACAGATCTGAATGTCGCAGATCCATTGACTAAACCTCTTCCACGTGTAAAACATGATCAACACCTCAGTGCCATGGGTGTGAGATTGTTGCCAAATGTAAACTAGATTATTGACTCTAGTGCAAGTGGGAGACTGTTGGAATTATGCCCTAGAGGCAATAATAAAGATGTTATTATTATAATTCTTGTTCATGATAAAGTTTATATTCCATGCTAGAATTGTATTAAGCGGAAACTTTAATACTTGTGTGGTTTGTGAACAACACCGTGTCCCTAGTACGCCTCTATGGACTAGCTCATTGATCAATGATGGTTAAGGTTTCCTAACCATAGACATGAGTTGTCAATTGATAATGAGATCATATCATTGGGAGAATGATATGATGGACATACCCAAACTAAGCGAAGCAATTAGATCGTGTCATCGTGTTCATCTTTGCGAAGATTTTCTTATGTCAAATATTGTATTCCTTAGACCATGAGATAATACAACTCCCTGGTATCGTAAGAAAGCTTTGAGGTCATCAAACGTCATCCTATGAGAGGGTGATCATAAAGGTGTCTCTCAGGTGATCGGAAAGTATCTGTTGGGTTGTATGTATCGAGATGGGATTTGTCCCTCCCAAGTTGGAGAGATATACTTCGGGCCCACTCGGTAATCGATATCAACACCGCTTGCAAGAATGTGGTTAAGGAGTTAATCACAAAGTGATATCGGATTACGGAACGAGTAAAGTACTTGCTGTGAACGAGATTGAACTAGGTATGATGGTACCGACGATCGAATCTCGGGCAAGTAAAATATCGCGAGACGAAGGGAATATATATATGGGATTGATTGAATCCTGGCATCGTGGTTCATCCGATATGATCATCGATGAATGTGTGGGAGTCAATATGGGTTTCCAGACCCCGCTGTTGATTATTGATAGAAGATCATGTCTGCATATTCTCGAACCCGAAGGGTCACACACTTAACGTGTCTCGACGCTAGGATAGATTGGATAATTGGTTTATGAGTTTTTGTTCGGAGTCTCGGATGGGATCCGGGACATCACGAGAGGTTCCGGAATGGTCCGGAGAATAATATTCATATAAGGCAGTGCAGTTTTTGGAGTTCGGAATTGTTCCGGGTTAATCGGTATTGTACCAGAAGCTTCTAGAACCTTCCGGAAGGGGATCAACGTGGCCCCACCTTCCGGGAGGGGGCATGGTCCTATGAGGGAGTTCCCTGGCCGCATTGGGCCAGGGGCACAAGGCCCCATAGGGCCCAGCCGGCCAAGCAAGGGATAAACCCTAATTGGACCTTCTAGAAGGGGGGGGGGTCCTTGCCCCCCCTCCTCCCTCCTTTGGCCGCCGGCCTAGGGCTTGGGGGAGGGGTTAGGGCTGGAGCCCACCCCTATATATATAGAGGGCTGGGGCGCACCCCCCCACACCTTCCCCTCAAACCTAGTCGCCCTGCTGCCCTCCTCTCTCTTTCCCTCCCGACTGCGTGTAGGCAAAGCCCTGCTGCAGAAACTCTCCACCAATTGCACCGCGCCGTCGCGTTGTAGATCCAACCCATCTCTCCACCATACTTGCTGGACCAAGGAAGGAGGAGACGTCGAGGTGCTGCACGTGTGCATCTCACGGAGGCATCGCCACTTGCGGTGCTAGATCGGATCGGATCGCGAGGAGGAGAAGCGAGTACGACTACATCACCCACGTTCTAACGAACGTTCTGATGTGCGAATCTTCAAGGGTATGAAGATCTAATCCAATCTCTCTCGTTGTTTGCATCTCCTAGATTAGATCTTGGCTTCCCTCTGTTCGCATTCGTAGAAAATTTTGATTTACTATGCCGCGAAACCCTTCACTACTCACACATCATACCGGAGAGAAGGCCTCCGGGATGATCTCCCCTTCGGCAGGGTGCCGGGAAGAACTTCAGATCCCCCCGATCTAGGGACAATGGTGGCGGCGGCTACAGACGGTTTCGTGGATATCTGATCGGGTGCTGAGGGTTTCTGCTTCGGGGGCTTCTTATAGGCGAAGGGGGAGTCCAGGCGGCGGCCATGGGCCCCACACCCCTCCTAGGCGCGGGGCAGGTCCCACCCATGCCTAGGGTGGGTCTGGCCGCCCTGGCTTGCCTATCCGGCTCCCCACTGGACTTCTTGTTCCCCACGGAAAGTAATTGACTTTGATGTTTGTCCCGTCCAATTCTAAGAATATTTCTTTACTAACTTTTTTGAAACCAAAAACAGCAGAAAATAGGCATCTGGCACTGTTGCAACTTGTTAATAGGTTAGCACCAGAAAACATGTAAAAAGCACCTCAAAGTGTAGACAAGTAAAGCAAAGTAGATACTAAACAAGCATGGAGCATCAAAAATTATAGATATGTTTCCGACGTATCATACACTTTGAGGTGTTTTTATATCTTTTCTGGAACTAACCTATTAACAAGTTGCCATAGTGCCAGTTGCCTGTTTTCTTCTGTTTTTGGTTCTAGAAATGCAGAAAATCAATATTCTCGGAATTGGATGGGACAAAAGCCAAAGTCAATATTTTACCGTGGGCAACACGAAGCCAGAAGACGAGACGGAGGGGCGCCACAAGGCGGCCAAACCCCCTAGGCGCGGGTGGGCCTAGACCACGCCTGGGCAGGGTGTGGCCCCCCTGGCGCCCCCTGCCTCGCCTCTTCGCCTATAAGAAGCCCCTGATGCATAATCCCTAGGCACCGATCAAAACTCCACGAAACCTTCTGTAGCCGCCGCCACCATCGTCCCTAGATCGGGGGGATCTGAAGTTCTTCCCGGCACCATGCCAGAGGGGATATCATTGCGGAGGCCTTCTTCTCCGGTTTGAAGCGTGAGTAGTTCCACCTTGGACTACGGGTCCATGTTGTAGCTAGATGTTTGTATCTCCTCCTTGTGCTTTCATGTATAGATCTTGTGAGCTCTGTTCATGATCAAGATCTAATCTATTTGTAATCATGCATGTTGTGTTTGCGGGGATACGATGGATATTGAGATTACTATGTCATATTGATTAATGGTTTTGTCTATTTGATACTATCATGTCCGTGTTGTTTGTGATCTTGCATGCTCTCCGTTGTTAGTAGCTATCTTGGCCAAGTAGTTGCTAGTGACTCCAAGAGGGGGTATTTATGCTCGATAGTGGGTTCATGCCTCTAGTTTCCAAGGGAAGTGACAGAAATCTCTTCGGTTGTAGATGTGATGTTGCCACTAGGGAGAAAACAACGGTCTCTTGTTCATGGAACAAGTGGATTGTTTACCTTACACACTTTTCTTAAAGCAGTTGTCTATTGCTTGCAACTTAATACTGGAGGGGGTCCGGATGATAACCTGAAGGTGGACTTCTAGTCATAAATGCAGTTGGATGGTGGTCTATGTATATTGTTGTAGTTCCTAATCTAATATGATAGGATCTTTTTGTCTGGTATTGCATTGTTATGCCTTGCTCAGTTCCTGTCAATTCCCCTGTTGTAATTTGTTTACCCTTCATGCCATGTTGTTTATCTAAGGAGAGAACCTCTAGTGAACTATGGACCCCGGTCCAATCTTTACCATTGATACATCTTCCACTGTTTACTTGTTGCAAATCATTCATTACCTTCCACACCATATAGTTAATCCTTTGTTATAGCAAACTGGTGAGCTTGACAACCTCACTGATTCGTTGGGGCAAAGTCTTGAGTTTGTGTTGTGCAGGTTTCCATGTTGCTTGCAACACCTTTGAGACATTTCGTTCCTCCTTATGGTTCGATAACCTCAGTCTCTACTGAGGGAAACTTGTTGTTGTGCTCATCACACCTTGCTCCTGGGGTTTCCAACGAAGCGTCCCACGTCAACACTAGGTTCACGCATCAGCCAATCAAAAAAGAAAATAAATGATACAAAATACCTGTAAGCTTTTTCTCTTTTCCTTTCAAACCTCAAAAAGTGTTACTACTAACTAGAGCTCAGTTTGCCAAAACCAATTTAGATCTACTTGATGCTCCCAAAGTGATACCAATACTGATCAACAAGATCAATCATATAATAGAGATTGCAAACTAAAATAAGAAGTGCAAAAAGTAAAAGATGAAACTTCTCATTAATATTCCATAAAGGCACTCACACCAAGGGATACATAGGACCAACTAAAGGAGAGATACTTCCATATGCAAACCAACCCATAAGATAACTTCTCTACCCAAGATATAAATCTACTAAAAAGGTAAAAAAGATAAAAGATAATGATGTGATACCGCGACACTCCCCCAAGCTTGCAACAAGCCAAGGGGATGCCAAACCTGATGACGAATTACTCCTCCGGTGGTGGTGGTGTTCCCTTGTCATCATCAGACTTCCAAGGCAAAGTCTCCACATCCACAAGGGATGTCTTGGTTTCCACAATCCTGAAACTAACACCAGAGCTTATGTGTTTAAATCTAGCCTCATACTCACAGTTTTGATTTTGTATGTCGTAGAGCTGTGCTTGTAATTGGTTGGTGGTCGATGGACTAAGAGGATTTCGTCTTGAAGCTCAGCAACCTCCTCCTTGTGCTTGGCGATGAGTTCTGAACTTATCTTATGGATGACATCCACTTCGCGTTCCGCCATCTTCTTGTACCTGAAAACTTCCTGCTCCAATGCTTCCATCCTGTCTTCCAGACTGCCTTCTCCTTTAGGGCCTTGAACTTCTTTCATCTGCACCTTCCCATCCTTGAGAATCAACTCCTTGGGATGAATCTTCAACTCATACATGTACGGGTTGATAGCATCTGCGGAGGAATCCTCCATGGGTGATCCAGAGGAAGACATTGTGGCTCCAAAACTGAGAATCTGCCTGACAAAAACATATCAAAACAGAAACACGACGAGAACACGATATATGAACCTCAGGGATCCGGGGGGTTATATATTAGGAAGTTTCAATGCATAAGAGCATCTCCACTCGCCTACCCAGGACGCTGATCCGGACACCGAATTTAGGTCCGGACGCCGAAAATCGGCCCAGTCGCGTACCTAGGAACCTGTTTTCGTCCGGATTCGGACGAACTTTGTCGGGCTTCCCAGGCCGTACCCAGGTTCCCGGGAATGCCCTAGGGACGTCGGACGCAGTGAAAATGGACGTAGGCCAGCTCTGTCAGCGAGACAGTCTCATTCCCCCCCCCACTCCACTTGTCCAGACTGTGGCGAAGAGCTCCCAACGCCTCTGTTGCCATGACTTCGCCAGCGGAGCTCCTCCACGCCAAGGCATGCCCACACCTCTATATATGCTCGCCGTAGTTGTCACCCATTCCGCCGCTGCTTTCGCCGCCCGAACTTCGCCGTAGCTCTGCTTCGCTGCATGCTCCCACCACCACGCCTGCCAAGTGTCCGGCATTTGGCCGGTTCAGCCATGGACTCTGACGACGACAAGATACTCGCCATGGACTCCGACGACGAGGAGATACTCGCCGTATTGCTGGAGGAGGAGAGCGCTGAGGTCGCCGAAGATGCAGCGCACATGGAGATCCCGCCTCGCTCGCCTAGTTGTACCTGCAGATGGTGAAGCCAAAGCACGGTGGTTCGGTGCCGGGTCGTCGGAAGTTCAAGGCGAGGCAAAGTATAGAGGGCTACTGCTTGTTGTACGCCGACTACTTCGCCGACGAGCCGCTCCATGGAGAGGACGTGTTTTGGCGCTATTTTAGGATGAGCCGGAAGCTCTTCCTCAAGATCATGCATGCCATCCGGGAGTTTGACCCCTATTTCATTTGCAAGAAGGATTGCACCGGCTTGGTTTGGTTTTCCTCACTACAGAAGTGCACCATGGCGATGAGGTTGCTTTCATATGGAGCGCCGACTGACAGTGCCAGTGACTATCTCCGCATGGCCGAGTCCACCGCCATCGATTGCTTGTATAGGTTCTACAGGGCAGTGATAGCAGTGTTCGGGAAACAGTACTTGAGATCACCCACTGCTGAAGACACTTCTCGGATCATCGCAGTCAATGAAAGTAGAGGTTTTCCTGGTATGCTTGGAAGCATAGATTGCATGCATTGGGAGTGGAAGAACTGCCCATTTGCATGGCAGGGAATGTACAAAGGCCACAAAGGAGGTTGGACTGTGATACTCGAGGCAGTTTCTACACATGATCTTTGGATCTGACACTCCTTCTTTGTCATGGCAGGATCGAACAACGACATCAACGTCCTCAACTCCTCAACTGTCTTTTCCAAGCTTGTTGAGGGTCATGCTCCCCCTGTGGAATTTGAGATCAACGGGCACCACTATAACAAGGGATACTATCTAGCAGATGGCATCTATCCAAGATGGCCAACATTTGTGAAGACTATCTCAAACCCAATGCTCTCCAAGCATTCTCAGTTTGCCAAGGAACAGGAAGCTTGCAGGAAGGACGTGGAGCGGGCATTCGGTGTGCTCCAGCAGAGGTTTGCAGTTGTTCGGTTCCCTGCTATAACCTGGTCGAAAGATCAGATGTGGGAAGTGATGAACTGTTGTGTGGTGTTGCACAACATGATCATTGAGGATGAGAGGAAGGATCCAGTGAGTTTGCTCGAGCAGAACGAGCCATACTACAGACAGGGTCCTCTTATCGAGCCTGATCATCAGGTGCCTCTAACCTGGGTTGCATTCATCGCCATGCGTCAGGAGATCTGAGATCCGGCGATGCATCAATAGCTATAGGATGATCTTGTTGAGCACCTATGGATACGCAGGGGCAACACATAGATGGCGAGCATGAACTGGCCAAAATATGTTGTATTTTCACTGCAGGCCGAACTATGTTTACATTTACACCGAACTAAGTTTAAAAATTCGCTGAACTATGGCCATAAAATGTTCTATATTAATGGTATGCCGAACTATGCCGAAATTTCGACGAACTTGAGCCGAATTTCAGCAGAAACAAGCGTCCCGGGAACTCGGGCTGGGTACGCGAGTGGGAAACTCGGCGTACCCAGGCCGAAAACTTGTTTCGTCCGGCCAAAGTTTGGTCCAGATTTTGGCATGGGTTCGCCCAACGAGTGGAGATGCTCTAAGGAAGGTACTGTGCAAAAACGAGGTGGAGACAGACTCCAGGAGGGCTCACACCCCCTATAGGCGTGGCCAGCTTGGGCCCGCGCCTAGGGTAGGTGTGGCCCCTCCGGCCTCCGTTTCCTCCTCTGTTTCGTCTCGTAACCTTCCGTATGTAATAAAAACATCAAAAATATAAAAAGATAAGGTTTTCACGAACCTTCAGTTTGCATCACTTTTACCTACTGAAAGACGAACTCTGCGGATTCCTTTTCTCCATCTCCTGAAAATTACTTTCATGCAAGGCCTTACACAAACCTCATTGGCAACATTAGTGTATGCAAAAACAATAAACCTTTAGGTACACACTTCAACTGAAATCCATCAAAATAAAAGCTATTGTAGCAACTCCTTTCCAAAAGCCCAAAAAGAATCTGAAAGGGAATCAATATAAGAGGCAAATGCAAATGATGGCAGAAATCTGTCAAAACAGACCAGCAGGTAAAGATGGATTTTTTCAAAAAACTTCTGTTGCTCAAATCAAAAAGTGCAAAACTAATGAAAGTTGGATAACAACTTGGAGAACAAGCACAGAAAAATACAGATCCATCCGTTGTACTGAGCTCCTTCACGAATTTTTACAACGCAACACAAAATCTGTCCTAGGACAGCCACTTTTCACAACTCCTCTACTTCTCAAAAGTAGTTGATCTTGACACAAAAACCAAAAAAAAAGGATAAGGAGCGGTTATTACTGAGGTAATAACTTCCAAGACTCAACAAAACTATTGGGTTATCTCCCAATAAGTACTTTTCTTTAATTCCTTTAAGTTGGGCTTGATAATTTCAAAGATGCTCACATAGGAGATATAGATTTGAAGTGAAAGAGAGCATCAAGAAGCAAATATCTAGCACATTTCAGTCTAACCCACTTCCTATGCAAAGGAGTCTCATGAGAAAACAAATTATTGAAACAAAAGTCCACTACCATATGAAGACAAAACAAATGCAACTTCAAAGCTTTCAACATAAAACGGGGAAACTTAATATTATTGAGATGCATAAAACCATGTTTTCCTCTCTCATAATAACTTTCAATAGCACTTTGAATAAATTTGACAATATAACTATCACAAGAAACAACTTTATCATTAGAATGTGCATACTTACAATCATCAAAAAGAGGTCCAAGGTCATAAACTTGATCAATAGAAGCAAGTTGTTTAACCCTGAAATCTTCATTAGGCAAGATATTTTCATAAGGAGCTTTAGCAAATTTGGAAAAGTTAAACTCATAAGAATCTCCATCAAACTTAAAACTTTCTCCTTTTTACAATCTATAATAGCTCCACAAGTGTTCAAGAAAGGTCTACCAAAAATGATAGGACAAGTTTTACTAGTTATTGAACTAAGCACTAGAAAATCAGCAGGATACTTAATCTTACCACAAAGGACTTCCACGTCTCTTACAATACCAATAGGGAAAATGGTTTACTTATTAGCAAGGTGAATAACCACATCAATGTCCTCAAGCTCACAAGGACCAATTTCATGCATAATTTATTTGTAAAGCTCACAAGGAATAGCACTAGAACTAGCACCAATATCACATAAACCATAGTAGCAATGATCACCAATTCTAACAGAAAGCACATGAACACTAGTTTTCCTAGCTTTACTAGGATAAGAGACAATATTAGAAGCGTCTTCACAGAAGACAATGTGCTCATCCTCTATATTTTTAGTGACAAGATCTTTCTCAATGGCTACTACAGGTTCATTGTTTATTTGCTCATCGGGTTCCACAGCTTTCTTTGTAACTTTGTTATTCACACTAATTATCATAGAATACTCCTTTACCTAGCTGGTGAAGGTGTTTTCTCAACATAAGGTTCAGGCAAAATATGATTAATAGTACAAACTTCAGTATTTCTAGCAGGAACATGATTAACAACATCTTTATTAATTGCATGGTACTTATTCCACTTCTTTTTGGGAATTTCAATATAAGAGGCAAAAGCCTTAAAAAATTGGCAATACTTTGAGAATCAAGACCATACTCAGTACTAATATCACGGAAGTCATCAGTTCCCATAAAAGATTTAATGCATTCATAATCATAGTTTATACCTGACTTTCTTCCTTTGTCATTCTCCCATGCTTCAGTGTTTTCTTGAATACGGTCTAGGAGATACCATTTAGCTTCTTCCTTCATATGTGTGAATGATCCAGCACAAGAAGCATCTAGTAAATCTTTATCATGAAGAGAAAGCCTTGCATAAAAGTTATTGATAATAATATTGTTAGAGAGTTCATGAATAGGACATTTAAGCATTAGTAACTTTAATCTTCCCCAAGCTTGAGCTGTACTCTCTCCATCACGAGGCCAAAAGTTATATATCAGATTCCTATCCTTATGAATCTCACTGGTAGGATAGAATTTAGAATAAAAGAGAGGTACTATTTCCTCCCATTCCATGGATTGTCCATTCTTCAGCAGCTTATACCATTCTTCAGCTCTTCCTTTCAATGATATAGAGAGTAACTTCTTCTTCACCTGTTCAGTTGTGATACCTGCACACTTAAATAACCCACATAATTCATGGATAAAAAGCAAGTGATCACCAAGGTGGACAGTTCCATCCCCTAAATAATAATTATCCATAACACAATCAACAACACTTGTAGGTATATTAAAAGGATCTATCTCAACAGGTGGTGGTTCATCTACTACCCTAACAGTGGTGTAGTTTTCCCAAACAGAAAACCAAGTGAGTTATCCATATTGGAAACAAAGTAAAAAACAGAAATAAAAAACAATACTCATAGTAGAAGTTTCCGTTACCAGATCCACTCTTCAATAGTGCTTCACTCCCCGGCAACGGCGCCAGAAAATAGTCTTGATGACCCACCCCTAGGGGGTGTATCATAGTACTTTCAATAAATAGTAGTGTCAATCCCAACAAGGAGCAGAAGGTGCTGACTAGTGGTATGGAGCAGGAAATCTCTGTAAATGCTTAGCAAACGGATTTTTAGGGGTTTTCTGATAAAGCAAGGAAATAAAGTGCAAGTAATAAAGACAACAAACAATTGCAGCAAATGGCCCAATCCTTTCTTAGCAAAGGACAAACCGGTGTAAATACTAATGAGGACTAAACGTTCTCGAGGACACATGGGAATATTGTCAAGTACTTTCGCTTCATATAGCTGATTAATCTTCTTTGGTTTTATAAGTGTTGTATGGGTGAACCTGTGCTAATGTACCGACCTTACTTGGACTAATACATACTTGTGATTAAACCCCTTGCAAGCATCCACAACTACAAGAAAGCAATTAAGATATAAACCTAACCACAACCTTAAACTCTGAGATCCTACACTCCCTTGTGTAATGGTTTCCTAACGGGGGTTCAGGTTTCTGTCACTCCGGAAACCCCACAATTAGTAGCCAAATACACAATGCATTCCCCTAGGCCCATAAATGGTGAAGTATCATGTAGTCGACGTTCACATGACAGCACTAGAAGAAAAGCACCACAACTTAAATATTAAACCATTGAATATTACCTCAACACAATTCCACTACTAACAACATGGCTTCTCCCATGTCCTCAAGAACTAAATGAACTACTCAAGAGACATCATATGGATCAAGATCAAAGATGATATGATGATGGATAACAATCTGAACATAAACAATAATCCAATGGTTCCATGCACAAGCATCAACTACAATAGTAATCAACACTGGGAAAGTTTCCCCTAAAAACTATGCAAGATTCAACACAATTATTACAGCGGGATGGAGTGGTGATAATGGTGCTGGTGGAGATGATGGTGTGGATGATGATGATCCCGATGAAGTCTAGCTTGATGACGGTGTTGATGGCGACGATCTCCCCTCTCCGGGAAGGAATTTCCTCGGCAGAAATCTGTCTGCCGGAGAGCTCTTTCTCTCTCAGTGTTTTCGGCCCCGCAGAGGCGGCAAAATCTTTCTTTGGTCGCTCTCCGTGTATTAGGGTTTCGAGGAACAAGATATAGGCGAGAGGGCGGAGCCAGACGTATCACATCTCAACTAACAAATTCCACACAACCGAAAACAATCTCCAATGTTTTTTTCAACAACTAACAAAAAAATCATCAGCTAGGCATGGAGCTCCAGCTTGGCATAACTTTTCAAAAACATTCCTTCTCTAGTCGACGTCGCATGACACTGCTCGCTTAGGTCGCCGATGCTCTGGTCATCATCTTCATCGCACTAAAAAATATGCAGTTGGCATCCTCTCCATCAGAAGAACTACTGCGTCGCCTCGGTAATCGTTGAACACAGAGACGCTTCCTCGCCTCTACCGTCGTCTTCACCAACTGGGTTTCTTTTGAAATACTAAATTAATTGTTGGATATTCTTAAGCAAGTCTTGTAGTTCTAAAAAATGTGTTTAGAATCATCCTAAAAAGGAGGCCATAAGTTGTTTGGATCTCATGATATATGATCTTTCTTCCTCTACATGTTGATCATGGAAGCCCTTCTCATTCCTTGCCATTAACCTAAGAAGGAAGGAGTAGTGCTTATACAAAATGGAAGACTAAAATGATGGACAATATGCACGGTATTCAAAAAACACAATTGATGGGAAGTGTAGTAAAATTGTTGTGTAATGTCTAATTATATAGGAGTATTAGTCTTCATGAGGCAGAAAATGATCAGTTTGTCATCACATCTTGTTTTGCGTATAATTTTACTAAGTCATCATATAACGATTTTTTTAAATATGGTAACATAAGGGAGTGCAAGGATGGCATCTAGAGGAACAAACTTAAAATGGCAATCTCTAATGTAATATTAAGTAGGAATGCATCAAAACAACAAACTACATTCTATCGATTTTTTTTAGAAAGGAGCATATATTAATATCGCAAGATACCAATTACACCCAGCCTCTGCAACAACGCATTACCCTATTGGTATTACGGATGCACACATCCAAAAAAGAAGAATTACAAAAAAAGAAAAGTCCCGCTAAAGCGATCAGATTCTTAGCAGCAGCGACACTAACACCACCAAAACAACACTAGAGTCCAACCCCTCCAAAAACGATGCCTCCAAGAAGGAAATAGTGCTCAAGCACTGTCGCCGCCCGATCAAAGATCCAAGGTTTTCACCCTGGAGGAGGTATTCACTCGCAAAACAATGCCTTCTGCAGGGCCATTACCAGGCACAACCAATAAAGGCCAGACCTTGGATTTTTATCCTACAAGGAAAGACTGTGAACATCTCCCGTGCTGTCACCCTCTTTAAGAGACGCTGCTGTGAGCCATAGATCACAAAGCCATATCCTCAACACCCCAAAGACTCAATCCACCATAGCTAGCCCTTATGTTCCTATCATCATGAAATTCTTCACATCTGACTTCACCATGGATGGTTAAAGACATGACACGTGATGGTAACATGTAGCAGAGCTTCGCCACGCTCCATCAAAAACCAGACGGCCAGCAAAAAACATAGGTGCGCACGACCAAATTCCTTCTGATCCAGCAATCACCAGGCATGATATACCCATGGGAGTTCGCCGACAGAGCCTTCCGGAACTAGAGACTCCAGACAGATACATGAAGGCACGCATCAACTAGATCTTCGTCTTGACGTGCGAGAGATCTAAGGACCACCACCTTTATTCATGCCTAGACGGCAGCCCCCACGCCACCGCCCAACGACCTGCAAGATCTGCTGCTCCGACCCCTAGCAGCAGCCTGTGCGCTGGACTAGCATCAAGAAAGGCAGCAGCAGAGCAGGATCGACCCTCCACCGGATCCGGCCCAACCATGCATCGAAGAGGAATTGGGGGACGACACAGGAGACACCCAAATTTTAATATAGGGTTTCATCCATGGCCACCAGGTCCAACCCCACCTTCGATTCCGGCCGTGGCACCGCCAAGAGAGGATCTCCGCTACCACCCTGACCAAGGACGCCGCCCTAGATGCTGCATGTCAGCACGCCGATGATCCTTGCCCTAGCGGGTCCAGCGGGAACCTCCGGCAACCACCACCCAAAACCTCCACCGAAGGCTAGGGGCCGCCGCCACCGCGGCGAGGGCCGATGGCAACGACGGCGAGAGAGGCTGGCGTAGGGGCTCTAGCGGCAGCGCACGGGAAGCCCCTAGCGTCGCCCTGGGGAGCGACGCGAGGGGTACGTACGAGAGCCTCCTTCTATTGGAACCGTACGACCCTATTAGAAGTATGCAAAAAAATAGAAACATATACATAAAAATGTACCTTTGCTCAAACAGACTAATATAAAACACAGTATGTTCAGTTCATCTTATATATGGTGCAATATTTGAGTGAAGATGGTTGATGACCTGCAGAACACACCGGAAAATAACAAACGTGGAGCCCAAAAGAATGTCAATGTACGAGGAGAAAGACAATCATGTTTATAAATAATTTTACTTAGTGAAGCAGTTCTAAGAAAATTCAAAGAAACGACAGAAGCACTACTTATTTCTTATAAGCATTCTAAAAGACTGATCTAGCAACGACAACTACATATTTACAGAGGTAAAAATGAGAGCTCCCAACCATGGTTAAAAATAGACAACATCGCCACCTTGCCAATCACCAGACCCTAATCTCCTAAAAGGCATCATTAGATAGAACCTCCACAGTCTTTAGTTTTATTCTCTCGTGGTAATGTAAAAGATTTGTTTATCAAGTTTGCACCGTGAGTATTCTATATTTATATTCTTATATTTTAATTGGAAAATTTCATGTTAATAACATAGATTGCTTATGCAATATGACTACAAGTTGAGAATGAAGTTTTTATTACACATGCTCAGAATCCATGTAAATGAAGTTGAGGACAACATTTTTTATGTTGCCACTTTGTTGTGTTTTAGCTTTTATCTGCAATTCAAATCTTCATATACTCCTTCTATTCAAAAATAAGTGTTAGAGATTTTTCTGGGTAGTACAAACTCGCTGCTTAGAGATAGTGCTTTCAGACGGTTTTCCCCAAGTATGAACAAATCCGCATCTGTTTGTATTCCTCAGCCGGTTGTTACAAAAAGACCGCCTCTAATAGTCTTCGAAGCGGTTGTTTACAGTAGCAGACTCAAAAAATGGACCCCTGGAAGCCGAATAATAAAAACAAACGCCTCACTATATGACCTTAGGCGGTCGGAAATATCAATCATCTCTAATACTCAGAGCGCTGAGCCGACTATTATTACAAGCCACCTCAATTTGGTTGCGTGACATGTGCAGTTATGGCACCCGGTCACGGGCAGCCCCCGCTAGTGCACCTCAGACGGATGGTAATAAGACCTGCCTCTAAGAGTGGTCAGGGGAAGCGGTTAGGTTTTTACGCCGCCTTCTAGATTTCCACTCCGGGCAAACTGAATTTGCGCACATACTCAAAGGTCAGTTCCAGAGGCAGAGTACGGAGAAATCCCCGCCTACAGGTTCTCCTTCCTCTTTACTCTTTTTCCATTTGATTAATTTCTTTCACTAGATTTAGCTAACAATACGCATGCGCTTGTTCATACACAGATCTCGAGTTGCGCAGATTGTTTAGACGCTTCTCCAGATCCGTACAAATAATATTTTCTTACTCTATTTTTTCTTCACTCTGTACTCTACAAAATGGGCCTTTCAGTTCGTTCTAAATCTTTTCTTCTATCTTTTATTTTTCTAGTGCGCAAAACCAAGCTGCGGTGATGGAAATATGTCATGTATACAGCCAACCAAGGAATAACTATGGCCGCTCCAACAAGACTTCAGAGTGCTTCACCATCGTTCTGAACCAGCCTACCTTTCGGAAAGTTATGGTCAATAATTTTAGCCTCAATCTATCTATAAAGTCCTTTACTATCAGTTAATTAGCATGCTTACGTGTGAACTAAAATTGTTGTTCCGGTGATTGATAGCTTTCTAGGATTTTGAGTTTTTATTTTCTAAGGAATTAGAAACATTAATGGGCATACCTTGAAAAGTTTCCTTCAAATTTTAGGAGTGATAAGCCATATATCTCTGTTTCCATCGGAATTTGTTAGAAAAACATCAATCAATTGTTTTCTGTTTTTGGCATATGTACATCTCTGTTTGGATCTGATATAAGCCACACATAAGTACATGCTTTTATGTTTTTATATAGGTTGTAGTAAATCTTCCTACTGTTATATGTATATATGTGATCCAACATCATCATATTTATTTGGTTAGTATTAAATTTTCCTATTGGAACATCATTGTACCATGTGTATTGTTACAAATGCATTTTTGTTTTTTCCTACTGTTATATATATTTGATTAGTAGTTTCCTGATTATTTTAGGAGTACTACTTTCTTAGTTAGTAGTAAATTCTTGCTACTGTTATATGTATGATCAACATCACATATTTATTTAGTTTTTTTCTTGGACTGTTCATTGTCACTTCAAGGAAAAACTCAACTAGTATGTTGATAAGTGGTTACCATGGCTGGAGGGCATATGTTTGAGCTTTTTCTACATAAGAAGGAAGATACTACATCTATAAGAGGGTCATTCTGGTTATCTTTCTTGAGGACACACAATGTTGCTATCCATGATGTTGTGACCTTTGGCTTAATTAGAGAAGATGATGATGAAGAAGATGAAGGAGATGGTTAGTCTATGTTTAGTATGGAAGTACACGCCCCTAATGGTGACATCAAGTGATACCAGACTATTTATGGTATCTGTTTTTTCTCCATAAAATGTATATATATTAATATTTTTATTTGTGGATCCCTATATTATTTGTCCTTTTAATTGTAACTGGATTTTACAAGATTTAGAGTGTCATTTGTGGATCCCATCATTATAGGTATTTTCTACAGGAGTGTTTTCACACATATGTATGTCATTACTGTGGAAGACATGTATGTCATTACATTTGAGATGCTAAAGGATGTGAGCAAAATATGCCGGCTACATGATGAGGACATAGATGAGTGCATGCTTTTATGTTTTTATATAGGTTGTAGTAAATCTTCCTACTATTATATGTATATATGTGATCCAACATCATCATATTATTTGGTTAGTATTAAATTTTCCTACTAAAACATCATTGTGCCATGTGTATGTTACAAATGCATTTTTGTTTTTCCTATTGTTATATATATTTGATTAGTAGTTCTCTGATTATTTTAGGAGTACTACTTTCTTAGTTAGTAGTAAATTCTTGCTACTGTTATATGTATGATGAACATAACATATTTATTTAGTTTTTTTATAAGACTATTCCTTGCCACTTTAAGGAAAAAATCAACCAGTATGCTGATAAGTGGTTATTCTGCATAAAAAGGAAGATTTGAGCTTTTTCTGCATAAAAAGGAAGATGCTACATCTATAAGAGGGTCATTCTGGTTATCTTTCTTGAGGACACAAAATGTTGCTATCCATGATGTGGTGACCTTTAGCTTAATCACAGATGATGATGAAGAAGATGAAAAAGATGAAGGAGATGATCAGTCTATGTTCAATATGGAAGTACATGCCTCTAATGGTGACATCAAGGAATACCAGACTATTTATGGTATCTGTTTTTCTCCATAAAATGTATGTATATAAATATTTCCATTTGCGGATCCCTACATTATTGCTTCTTTTAATTGTAGTTGAATTCTACAAGTTTTAGGGTGTCATTTGTGGATCCCATCTTTAGAGGTATTTTCTACAAGAGTGTTTTTACACATATGTATATCATTACTGTGGAAGACATGTATATCATTACATTTAAGATGCTGAAGGATATGAGCAGAATATGCCTGCTGCATGCTGAGAATGTTTTTTTCCATATCTCTGACATGAAATACTATGTTACAATTCTCAGTGCACTTAATCTAGCTAACATTAGCTTTGTGAGTTATTGTACCTAATAAGGACATGGTTTTAATTTTACTTATGTGTTTATAATTACTATTTTTTTTAATTATTTTATCATTTCAGGCCATAACATCAATCTTTGCACTTGGTTACAACATCCTAAAGAATGGCACAACTTTGTTTCATGGTTATGGCATAGACGACACAGTTACTGGTCAATACACTATCTTGTGTGATAGATTGAACCAGATAGTGTTCTCCAATGGTTGAAACCTCTTCCGTAACATGAACCAACTTCAAGGTGGTTCACTAGTTCTGTGAGGGTGGAAATGAGGGAACGCTGCATTGACTTGTTTGTGACGAAAATTCGCTGAACTCTCCAAGAAAGACCTTGAATCATTATTTTGTTTAGCTAGATCTAACGTAAGAACTATGTTAGAGATGTTGTGAACAACTATGTTTGAATTATTCAGTACTGTGAACAACTATGTTCGTAATATATTCACCTCCCTTGCCTTTTGGTCCTGAATATAATTCGCAAGTTTTAGGATTACCAAAATCTAGAGTGTCTGAATATATCTGGAGTTCTGACTACACCGAATTCATGCAAAATAGTTTAAATTGGCGAAAAAGTTTAAATTGATGACAAATTCATATTCGTGTAACCAAATGATCACATGATGTGATTAAACATTGGAATTAGTCAATTTTTAGATACTTGCACCTTATTGCTATGCAGCAAGTCACATGAACACTAGGAGTTGACAAGGATATGATCCAAGGTTTATACTATACCATATATTTTCTTCAATGCATATGAACCTAATTCAGTCTTAGGACTTAACTTAACACCAGTACACATATATAACCACCTTCGTTTGTCTTTTTGTTCTCAATAATTCTCAAATACTAGGATCACCAAAATTTGGAGGGTCCGAATACATGCGGAGAACCCGAATATTTTTTATGGTAGAGATGGTTATTTTTATGGGTCGCCTCCTACATAATCCACCCTTCCAGTTAATATCGAGAAATCCCCCACAGGTCGGCTTCCTCTCTTCCAGATTCAGCGCCCCCCTGCCGTCACTAAATCTGGAACGAGGTTGCCGCCATGCATCGACGCCGACTAGCTCAACGACGGCATCACCCCCACCCCTTCCCCACAACAAGATATATGGCAGCGCGCCATCTTTTCAAGACTCACTGTAAGAAAAGAATCTTGTCAACTAGCTCATTGTTTAGTGTTCATCTCGTACCTGGTTATTTCGAGAAATCAGTGGTATATTCTTCGACACCCGTACAATTTAAATTCACCTCATACTTATTAGCATATTAAAATTGTTAATTTACTATGTGCTTTTGGTGCACAGACTATCCCATGCAATGCAAGGGCACATTTAAATGAGCTCACAGGAGATACGGTGCAATTCCGAGCTTGTGGGAGGACATACATGGTTGAAGTGCAAAAAGGGCCATATAGGACTCGATTGGTAGGTGAAGGATGGCGTAGGTTCATTGCTGATAACCATATCACCTGAGATGGTCAGTTGATGTGCTTTTCCTTGGAAGGAGACAGACTAAGGATAATTGTCATCTATCTAAACAATGTTGGCGAAGAGGAAGAAGATAACAAAGAAGAGGAAGAAGATGAGGAACCGCCTATAGACTAGTTATCACCAATTATATCCTAGAGATGCAAACTTACCTACGGTGAGAAAGATCACCTCCAACGAATCTTCCCTCCATGTAATTCCATCATTGGGCTGCCATTTGTCACCTGCTTGGCGAAGACGAATGTAGAGAGGCGCTTTATGGTAAGTATATCATGTCAACGAAGCTATACATATCGATCTACTTGTGATAATGGTCACGTGTAACATCGATTCATCTTACTTTTGCATCGTATAAATTACCTAAGGACATGGTTTATCATCTTCATATCCCTGAAGATGGCTTGGTTGGAGTATGGGTTGGAGCACGAGGTGGCATCACCATCGTCGAGTATAAGACGGATTTTGACGACCGCATCTCGTTCACCACTAACGGGTGGACCAACTTCCTCCAAACCGAGCATCGTCTTCAGATTGGGCAAGCCATACTCATCACTGCGAGGTTGACCACCACGCGTAGGGACCTACATATGATGTTCGTCATCGACATAATCAATGATTTGGCATCCCTGTCGGACTCTGACTCGTAGAAGTGATACTCGAATGAGTATGCCGTGTGACCTTAATAATATTGTTTGCTAGATTATTGTATGAACCAAGTTTGTCAATATCTAGCTAGTTTCCTCTCTATGTTTTCGACAGAATTCATCTTAATTAGCCATTTAACATTGTATGATAAGTGCTCTAGGTTGCCGATCTCATCTTCCAAACCTTTCAGGGCTTGTTTGATTCATAGGATAGGAAAAGTATAGGAATAGGAAAACATAGGATTGAGATGTCATGGCAACTTGAATCCTATGGGAATAGGAATTTTGTTTGATGTAGCAAAGGAATTTTTCCATGAGGTATGATCTAATGTTTCTTTCCTATAGGAATTGCACTACAAGGTTCCTATAGGATTAATTCCTATAGGATGTGTTCCTATGAATCAAACAATGACATAGGAAAAAATTTCATAGGATTCAAATTCTACAAAATTCCTATGCAATTCCTATGAATCAAACAAGCCCTCAATCTTAATGGGCCTCTGCTCTCCCTAACTACTTTTTCTTTGTGTAAATATAACCTACGAACGAACAAAATTTTCCATAGGAAATGAAATTTGAATTAGTCCTTTTAAAATTCAAAACGGTTGTAGCCGCATGAGGAAAGTACTTGGTGGCAAAATACGAAATTCGGATGTTGTTAGAGACGTTTTCCATTCGCATCATCTGAGGTTAGTACTTGGCGGCAAGATATGAAAATATCTGGACAAATATTTCAGATCTATGCCACATTTTTCATTCCCCTCCCGCCGAGGTTAGTACTTGACCCCCACTGTCCACTGCCGCTGCTGCCGGCACCATCCACCACCGCCGCCTCTGGTCCCTGCCTCTCCTTTGTGCCACCTCCGGTCCCCTACGGTGCGGACGCTTGATGCAGCTCAGATCACTATAGAGCTTCGTTGGGAAACCCCAAGATGAAGGTATGATGAGCACAACGGTAAGTCTTTCCTCAGTATGAAACCAAGGTTATCAAACCAGTAGGAGGAAGGAAATGACTCAAAGGTGTTGCTAGTGATACGTCGGAAACGTATCTATAATTTTTATGCTCCATGCTTGTTTAGTATCTACTTTGCTTTGCTTGTCTATATTTTGAGGTGCTTTTTTACATGTTTTCTGGTACTAAAATATTAACAATTTGCCACAGTGCGAGTTGCATGTTTTCTGTTGTTTTTGGTTTTAGAAAAGTTAGTGAAGAAATATTCTCGGAATTGGACGGGACAAACGTCAAAGTCAATTACTTTTCGTGGGGAACAAGAAGTCCAAAGGGGAGAAGGAGACGCAAGGTAGGTCGGCCACACCCCCCTTAGGCACGGGTGGGTCCTGCCCCGCGCCTGGGTAGGGTTTGACCCCCCTGGTCGCCTCCTCGTCCTTCCCCTTCGCCTACAAGAAGCCCCCAATGCAGAAACCCTAAGCACCCGATCAAATCTCCACGAAACCGTCTATAGCCGTCGCCACCATCGTCCCTAGATCGGGGGGATCTGAAGTTCTTCCCAGCACCCTGTCGGAGGGGAGATCATCCTAGAGGCCTTCTCTCTAGTATGATGCGTGAGTAGTTCCACCTTGGACTATGGGTCCATGTAGTAGCTAGATGGTTGTATCTCCTCCTTTGTGCTTTCATGTATAGATCTTGTGAGCTTCGTTCATGATCAAAATCTGATCTATTTGTAATCATGCATGTTGTGTTTGTGGGGATCCGATGGATATTGAGATTATTATGTTGGTTTGATTAATGGTTTTGTCTTTATGATTCTATCATGTTTGTGTTGTTTGTGATCTTGCATGCTCTCCGTTGTTAGTAGCTATCTTGGCCAAGTAGTTGCTAGTGACTCCAAGAGGGAGAATTTATGCTCGATAGTGGGTTCATGCCTCTAGTTTCTAAGAGAAGTGAAAATAATCTCTTCGGTTGTAGATGTGCTATTGCTACTAGGGAGAAAACAACGGTCTCTTGTTCATGGAACATGTGGACTATTTACCTTACACACTTTGCTTAAAGCAATTGTCTACTGCTTGCAACTTAATACTGGAGGGGGTTCTAGTCATAGATGCAGTTGGATGGCGGTCTATGTATCTTGTTGTATTGCCCAATCGAATCTCATAGGATCTTTTTGACTAGTAATTGCATTGTTATGCCCTGCTCAGTTCCTGTCAATTGCCCTGCTGTAATTTTTTTACCCTTCATACCATGTTGTTTATCTAAGGAGAGCACCTCTAGTGAACTATGGACCCCGCTCCGATCTTTACCATTGATACATCTTCCATTGTTACATGTTTACTTGTTGCAAACCATTACCTTCCACACCATACGTTTAATCCTTTGTTACAGCAAACCGGTGAGCTTGACAACCTCACTCATTCGTTGGGGCAAAGTCTTGAGTTTGTGTTGTGCAGGTCTCCGAGTTGCTTGCAACACCTGTGTGACGTTTCCTTCCTCCTACTGGTTCGATAACCTCGGTTTCTTACTGAGGGAAACTTGCTGATGTGCTGCTTCATACCTTTCTCTTGGGGTTTCCAACGAAGCGTCCCATGACAAGTGGTAGGCCCCATCAAGCTATTTTCTGGCGCCGTTGCTGGGGAGGCTAAGGACGTCTTCACTAGGGGAGTCCTTCACTTCCTTTCTCTTTACTTTTTTTTAGTTTGCTTTGTTTCTTTTGCTTGGTTTTCTTTGCCTCTTTCCAAAAAAAACCAAAATATAGTCTAGTTTGGTTTGCTTTCTTCATTCAAAAACACACAAAAATTAGTTCCTTCTCTAGTTGCCACCATGTCTAGTTTTGGACCAATCTTTATTTCACCTATGGAAGAAATCTCCACTTTTAAGCAAAAAAGTGAAGAGAGTTTTAAAGAAGCTTGGTCTAGAATTTCCGCTTTACAAAGGGAAACTGAGCCTAAGATAAGTCTTAGCTTGGTTATTGATAGTTTCTACCACGGTATTGCTCTTCGTTATAGATATGATTTGGATGCTGTGGCTGAGAAAGATATTTTCCTATGTACTGAGGATGAAGCTTTTGATGCCATAAAATAGTTGATTGCAATTTATAATACACCTGGCATGTCTGATTCCTCTTTCACAAATATTTTTGCCAGGTTGAACACCCTTGAGACTAGTATTGCTGCTATGAATAGTTGCTATCACACACTTAGGGCTTACCATGATTTTATTCCCATAAATTCTAAGCCTTCAAAGTGGTTTCCCACAATCAAAGTCTCAATAAACACTACACTTTTTGATGCTCGCTATGATATCATGTCTGAATTTTGCCTCATGCCTAAAGATATTTATGATTCCTTGAGCCTTTGGGGGCTTACTAAAGGAAGAGAGGAAATCTCTCTTACCAACAATGCCACTATATTTCCCATTGGAATAACTGAAGGTGTGTTTACAAAAATCTCAGGGAAAATGGTATCTACTGATTATCTTGTTATTGAATGTGTAGGCAAAAGGGACAGATTACACTTGGAAGATCCCTACTGAAACACTTTGGAGCGGTAATAGATGTGGGAAAAGGCATTATGCACTTTGATCCTCCGGTAAGCAACCATATCTTCCCTAAAGAGAAGAAGAAAGATAAGAAAGGAAAGAACAAGAGGGGCAATTCTTCATTTGAAAATACTTGATTCTTCTTGCTTCTTGTGCCTAACTTAAAGGAGTTATATAAAAGTACTTGTTGGGAGATAACCCAAGAGTTTACTTGAGTCTTGGAAGTTATTACTTCAGTAATGACCTCTCCTTATCCTTTTTGTTTGCTTTTTGTGCCAAAAATGACCTCTAATGAGAGGGAAGTAAGATTTGGGGAGTTGTTGTCCTGAAACAGATTTCTGTCCTCCACCAAAAAAACTCGTGTGGAGTCTATGTAACTAGGATTGATCTCCAAATTTACGAATAAATCCCCCAGTATGTTAGCTAACTTTCATTAGTTTAGCACTTTTTTATTTGAGCAACAGAAGATGTTCAAAAAAATCGGTTTCTACCTGCTGGTCTGTTTTGACAGATTTCTGCCATTATTTGCATTTGCTTCTTATTGATTCCTTTTTGAGTTCTCTTTAGGTGAATTGAGCTTTTTGAAGGATTTGATACAGTAGCTTGTGTTTTTAGTGAAAATCCTTGCTGTTTCAAAGCTTTTCCAGAGGTCTAATATTATTTGAATAAACTAATGTTGCCAATGAAGATTGTGTGAAGTTTTGTGTGAAGGAACAATTTCAGGTGTAGAGAGAGAATGATGCAATGAGATGAAGAATGGACAAAATCTCAAGCTTGGGGATGACACCCCGGTATCACCCTAAGAAATATCCAAGAGGTACAAGCGTCAAAGCTTGGGGATGCCCAAGGCATCCCCTTCTTCATCAATAAAAAGCTCAGGTCTGTCTAGACACTTCGTTTTTATTGTTTCATGCATAATTGTGTTGTTCTTGCAACGTCTTAGTTTTCTTTTGCTTTGCTTAGGTTGTATAGTTTGCTTCAATAAAGTAGTTTGGACCCCCGTTCTCACTGTGTTGTTTTGCAAATAAGTTGCTTGGTGTTGGAAAGGAGTAGTAAGTTCTTGCTTGAAGTGCAAGAGGAGCTTGCATTGACTGTGACTTAGACTTTAGCATGGCATGCTAGGTGTTATTTTGACCTTATGCTTAGTGATTATTGTTGTAGCATGTCTTGTTCCAAACAATTGGGATTGCTTAGTGTGCCTTGAAGAAATTATGCATTGTTTTAGCATGCAAAAGCATAGTATTGTGGTATTCTCATTTGATGCTTTGCTTGTGTTGACTTGGCACATGCTCACACCATGTTATGACTATGACAAGTAACCATTAGCCTCTATGATCATTTATTCCTTGACTTGTAGTACCACTCTTTGCTTTGATTAGTAATGCTTTGTTGCACTACATGATTATGGCCATTATTGCTCTCTTAGTTGGTTGCTCCCAGTCTTTTGCTAGACTCCACTTGTATGAGTAAATTCCACTCATGCTTCCAACTCCCAAGAAACCAATTTATTCCAAAATGTCCACTATAAACTCCTATGCATGGTGTGTTACACCATTCCAAGTATATTCTTGTTTTCAGCTATCTTCCAATTAAAAAACTATTTTGTCATGTGAAAACTTAGTGATTAAAGCCCTCACAAACTTGATGGCACACTTTATATTATTTGCCCCTAATAAACTTGAACCATTATGTCTTCTATGTTGTATATGCTTACACTTATACGTTGGAATTAGCAGAACCATGCTGTCAAGGGGAACGTTTTCAACATTGTGCTTGTACTTTGTACTCAGTTGATATCATGATCTTTTGTCTATGGATGTCACCGGTGTGAAATAAAGAGAGAAACTGTAAGTCCATGGAGTTTGTATCCTGTGTTAGAGAAACGCCTGGGCCGCTAGCCTAAGCCATGCCTAATCTTGGTGGAAACTTGCAGCATCACCATAGTGACATCTATGAAGCATTCTTCTTATAAAAAAGAGACACACTGAGAAAAGAGGAAAGAGAGAAAAAAGCACCATATTCCCATGGTAAATAAGAAGAATTGTTGAGATGCTCATTGTCTGCTTGCCTTGTCATTTTGGTTATGGGATAGCTCCTGTACCATGTGCAAGGGGTACCCCGTTGGCGGTTCTCAATGATATGAAAATACTTACAATGAAAAGAACTTATAGGTGACTAAAGTTGAGTAGCATGAGGTGTGGCCCTCATATTCAAGGAACTTGAGATTGCCAACTTATACTTCGTCAAGCATATACTCCATATTTGTTCACTTTAACCTTAACCACTTCAAGATGCTTATGATAGGGGCAATGAAGTCTGAAAGCTAACAAGTACCATAATTTTTGGAAGCTATTTTTGAAACTTGAAATCCCTGCTTCCTTTATCAAAGGCCTTTCTTCCACCATTATTTGAGTCTCCACCTTCTACCTTTAGGCACCATTAAGAGGGCATAGTTGTCATTCTGTGTGTGGTGTTCCAAAACTTATTAATTGATGCATATTGTGATATTACTTGTTCTTGTGCTATTTGTTTCTAGTCACCCTTGTGAACTTTGAAGGTGTCCTATGCATCTATTTGCTACTCTATGAGGGACAAGCTGGTTGCCACTATGCTATGTTTTCTGTATGTGAAACAAACAAATGTTTTTCAATGCATGTTATTCATGATCTTTGTTTGTAGCTTGTCATGTTGCATGCTTAGTTACTATGTCCTACTGTTAGAAGTCCATCTTTCATGCACATGTTTAGAGTTCTTTGATCCCAACTTTCAATGCTTGCAAATGGTTGGATCTTTATTGTGAGGGTGCATGTCACCTCAAAAATTATTTTTTATCACTTATCTACTCGAGGACGAGCATGAGTTAAGCTTGGGGATGCTTGATACGTCGGAGACGTATCTATAATTTTTGATGCTCCATGCTTCTTTAGTATCTACTTTGCTTTGCTTGTCTACACTTTGAGGTGCTTTTTACATTTTTTCTGGTACTAACCTATTAACAAGTTGCCACAGTGCCAGTTGCCTATTTTCTGCTATTTTTGGTTTTAGAAAAGTTAGTAAAGAAATATTCTCGGAATTGGACGGAACAAACGTCAAAGTCAATTACTTTCCGTGGGAAACAAGAAGTCCAGAGGGGAGACGGAGACGCAAGCCAGGGCGGCCAAACACCCCAGGTGCGGGTGGGCCCTGCCCCGCGCCTGGGTAGGGTTTGACCCCCCTGGTCGCCTCCTCGGCCTCCCCCTTCGCCTATAAGAAGCCCCCGATGCAAAAACCCTAAGCACCCAATCAAATCTCCACGAAACCGTCTATAGCCTCCACCACCATCCTCCCTAGATCTGGGGGGGATCTGAAGTTCTTCCCGGCACCCTGCCGGAGGGGAGATCATCCCGGAGGCCTTCTCTCCGGTATGATGCATGAGTAGTTCCACCTTGGACTATGGGTCCATGTAGTAGCTAGATGGTTGTATCTCCTCCTTTGTGCTTTCATGTATAGATTTTGTGAGCTCCGTTCATGATCAAGATCTAATCTATTTGTAATCATGCATGTTGTGTTTGCGGGGATCCGATGGATATTGATATTATTATGTTGGTTTGATTAATGGTTTTGTCTTTATGATTCTATCATGTCTGTGTTGTTTGTGATCTTGCATGCTCTCTGTTTCTAGTAGCTATCTTGGACAAGTAGATGCTAGTGACTCCAATAGGGAGTATTTATGCTCAATAGTGGGTTCATGCCTCTACGTCACATCCCAAAATTTTCCAAATTTTGAAATGTGAAAAATAATTAAACAAAAGAATTAATTGTTGAAATAATTAATCGTTAAACCGGTGAGCTTGACAACCTCACTGATTCGTTGGGGCAAAGTCTTGAGTTTGTGTTGTGCAGGTCTCTATGTTGCTTGCAACACCTGTGTGACGTTTCCTTCCTCCTACTGGTTCGATAACCTCGGTTTCTTACTAAGGGAAACTTTTTGTTGTGCTGCTTCATACCTTGCTCTTGGGGTTTCTAACGAAGCGTCCCATGACAAGTGGTGGGCGCCATCAGCTAGCAACTTGGAAACCTGCACAACAAAAACTCAAGACTTTGCCCCAACGAACAGTGAGGTTGTCAATCTCACCGGTTTAATGAAAATAAAGGATTAAACGTATGGTGTGGAAGGTAATGGTGGCTTGCAAAAAGTAAGCAGTAACAGTGGAAGATGTATCAATGGTAAAGATTGGACCGGGGTCCACAATTCACTAGAGGTGTTCTCCTTAAGATAAACAACATGACATGCTGGGTAAAAAAATTACAGCGGGGCAATTGACAGGAGAGAGCAAGGCATAACAATGCAATACTAGACATTCATGATCCTATGAGATTCGATTGGGCATTACAACAATATACATAGACCGCCATCCAACTGCATCTATGACTAGTAATCCACCTTCAGGTTATCATCCGGACCCCCTCCAGTATTAAGTTGCAAGCAACGGATAACTGCTTTAAGCAATGTGTGTAAAGTAAACAATACAATTTTTCCATGCACAAAAGATCGTTGTTTTCTCCCTAGTAGCAACAACACATCTACAACCTTAGAGATTTCTGTCACTTCCCCAGATTCATTAGAGGCATGAACCTGTTGAGAAATAGAGCAATTTACCAAGCGAATTATCCAAAATAAACGCTAGATAAAACATGACTAGAATAATAGGCAATATACTAATCATGTTAAATAGCAAATACAAATTAAGGCATATAGCCAAACAAACTGCAAGACATAAAACTTTGGATAGAATCAGAACAAGATTGAGACAGAAGATGTACACGGCAGTAGCAGAAGTGGAACCGCTGGCGTTGGAACCATCGTTGGCCATGTCGTCGAGGAAGAGGGTGCTGATGTCGGGGAAGAAGTCCTCGTCGGGGAAGACGTCGCTATCTGTGAGGGAGTCCGTGACGAAGCCAGTAGTCGCGCTGATAGCGCTCCCCAAAAACCTTATCGCCCTTCTCCCGTACCGGCTCGCGGTGCACGCCGCAAGACGGGATGGGAAAGATGGAGGTAGCGCAGCGTGTCTGAGAGGAGGCGCGACCTCTCTCTCTTATAGGCGCAGAGGGGAAGGCAGACAGCGCAGAAGATGAAACGAAGAAGCGAACAGGCGGCAGCCCACCGGACAGCCTCCACTCAATTCGTATTCATTTCAGCTTCTGTACATCTGTTCATATACCATTCATGCGTGGCAAAATAAAGCTCGGCTCGGCGAGATTCCCGCAACCCGCGGCGCGGCGCGGCGCGTCGTGTCGTGGCGTGGCGTGGCGTGGCGTGGCGTGGCGTGGCGTGGCGTGGCGTGGCGAGGCGAGGCGAGGCGAGGCGTGGCGAGGCGAGCGAGGAGGAGGAGCGCGCGTGTGGAACTCTCTCCTTCTCCTTCTCATCCTTTTACCAAGTGGTAGGAGAGCTCACCTTATAAGCTGGTCCAACTTCCACTCAACTAGCAATGTGGGACTAAACATTTGTCCCAGCTCTTGCCTTGCATGAATGGGCCACATGGGCCTCTAGGATTTTCAGGAATTATTGAAATGGAAAATGGGCTAGACTATTTGGGCCAAAATTCCAACAATCCCCCACCAGATCCCAGAGGCACATGTAATCTGCCTTTGGTTCCAAAACACTGTTTATATACCGGTACTATAGTGGAGACTGTTAAGTTGAACTTCCACCTAGAATTCTATGCTACACTAGGTTGCGACTTGTACAGTGGACTATGCCTTGAACTGCAAGTTTGCTGCAATCTAGCTTCACACGAAGTCTTGACCGATACTGGGCTACCGTGGGACTTCCCCGCGGGTGGATCTTATACGTCATACTCCATGACCTTTCATGAGTTTATTAGAGAGCACCCTACTCTCATAGACTGCAACGTTTTAACAGTCAGACTCATATAGGTGTGTTCTTCAAAAGATGTTCTGTAGGACAACATCTTTGCTTAGGATAAGCCACTTAGAACACATTAAGATAATAAATCAACCTGCCATGCAGAATAGGAAAGTATTGCATCTATATGGAGTGGTGTTTATTAAAATAGGGATACTTTCCTCTCAGCTAACCAACAGCTTGTTTCCCAATTCTAATTCACGGGATCTCCGATCACATAGAGTGGTTTACCACTGTGGAAAGCTCAAATTGTGGGTCTCATACCCATCTCCTTCGATGCATTTTCTATCACGTTGCGTGATAGACCCTTTGTGAAGGGATCTGCCAAGTTTTTAGATGTTTGGATATAATCCAATGCAATAACTCCGGAGTTTCTCATTTTCCTGACAGATTTCAGTCTCCTCTTCACATGTCTTGAGGACTTCATATTATCCTTAGAACTGTTCACCTTAATAATCACAGTTTGATTATCACAGTTCATTGGAATTGCGGGTATAGGTTTTTCAACCACAGGTAAGTCCATCAAGAGTTCACGAAGCCACTCTGCTTCAACAGTGGCCGTGTCTAGTGCTGTGAGTTCTGCTTCCATAGTTGACCTCGTTAAGATGGTCTGCTTGCAAGACTTCCAAGAAACAGCGCCACCACCAAGTGTGAAAACATATCCACTCGTGGCCTTTATCTCGTCAGCATCAGATATCCAATTTGAATCACTATAACCCTCTAGTACCCTTGGATACCCGGTATAGTGTATGCCATAGCTCGCAGTGCCTTTTAGATATCGCATAACTCTCTCAAGAGCATGCCAGTGATCATCTCCTGGATTTGAGACAAATCGACTGAGTTTGCTTACAGCAAAGGCGATGTCAGGTCTCGTGGCACTAGCTAAATACATAAGCGAGCCAATGATTTGAGAGTATCTTAGTTGGTCTCTAGCATTTCCTCGATTCTTTCGAAGCAACACACTAGGATCATACGGTGTAGGAGAAAAATTGACGTCGCTATACCCGAAACGACTCAAGATCTTTTCCACATAGTGGGACTGAAGCAATGTAATCCCACCATCATCATCTCTCAATAGCTTGATGTTCAGGATGACATCAGCTACTCCCAGATCCTTCATCTCAAAGGAACGAGATAAGAAATCTTTGACCTCCTTAATTGCATTAAGGTTGGTTCCGAAAATCAGTATGTCATCAACATACAAACAAAGGATGACTCCCTCACCCCCACCATGGCGATAGTATACGCACTTGTCAGCTTCGTTTACAACAAAG
This sequence comes from Avena sativa, assembly GCA_916181665.1. Taxonomy (NCBI): domain Eukaryota; kingdom Viridiplantae; phylum Streptophyta; class Magnoliopsida; order Poales; family Poaceae; genus Avena; species Avena sativa. The sequence continues at coordinate 142,889,883 of OV702283.1, read as the reverse complement.
CCTGCAGTGGTTAAGGTTTTATCAAATTTTTCGTGCCACTGCTTAGGTGCTTGTTTAAGACCATACAAAGACTTCAGTAGCTTGCACACTTTTCTTTCTTGACCATTTACTACAAAACCATCTGGTTGATCCATATAAATTTCCTCATCCAACTCTCCATTTAGGAAAGCCGTCTTAACGTCCATTTGATGAACGAGAAGACCGTGTGAGGCAGCCAGAGAAAGTAGTACTCGAATAGTGGTCAACCTTGCTACAGGTGAGTAAGTGTCAAAGAAGTCTTCACCTTCCTTTTGGGTATAACCCTTGGCCACAAGCCTTGCCTTGTACTTCTCAATAGTACCATCAGGCCTTAGTTTCTTCTTAAACACCCATTTACATCCTACAGGTTTGCACCCATAAGGACGATCAGTGATCTCCCATGTTTCATTAGCTAAGATGGAATTCATCTCACTATGAACAGCTTCCTTCCAGTAGTCAGCATCAGGAGATGCATAAGCTTCTGAAATGGAAGTGGGAGTGTCATCCACAAGGTACACAATGAAATCATCACCAAAAGACTTTGCAGTCCTTTGTCTCTTGATCCTTTTAGGAATTTCATTATCATCCTCCTTAGGACTTTCAGAGTGTTCAATCGGAATGGTAGGTTCAGAGAATATAGCAAATTCCTGATTAGATGAACTAGGTATCTCCGGATTTGATGAGTTAGGTTTATCCTTCATTGGAAAGATATCCTCAAAGAAAGTCGCATCAGTCGACTCCATGATTGTACCGACATGAATGTCAGGTACTTCAGATTTTACTATCAAGTATAACCAATGCTATGAAAAGCATAGCCCAGAAAAACACAATCAATGGTTTTTGGTCCAAGCTTGCGCTTCTTGGGGATTGGTACATTAACCTTTGCCAAACAACCCCAAGTACGTAAGTAAGAGAGTTTTAATCTTTTCTTCTCCCATTCTTCGAATGGAGTAATTTCTTTGTTCTTTGTGGGAACTCGGTTTAGGACATGACACGCGGTCAATAATGCCTCCCCCCACCATTCCTTAGAAAGACCCGATGTGTCTAACATGGCGTTAACCAAATCTGTTAGAGTACGGTTCTTTCTTTCGGCTACTCCATTTGACTGGGGTGAGTAGGGAGGCGTCCTCTCATGAATTATGCCATGTTCCGCACAAAAGAAATCAAACTCGTTGGAAAAATACTCTCCACCACGATCAGACCTAAGCCTCTTAATCTTTCGATCAAGTTGATTTTCTGCCTCAGCTTTATAGATTTTGAAGAAACTCAAAGCCTCATTTTTTGATTTCAGAAGATACACATGACAATATCTCGTAGAGTCATCGATCAAAGTCATGAAATATTTCTTTCCACCTTTTGTCAACACACCATTCATCTCACAAAGATCAGAATGTATGAGCTCTAGTGGTGTTAAATTTCTCACTTCTGTAGTCGTATGTGACTTGCGAGGTTGTTTAGCTTGCACACAGACTTGGCACTTAGATCCCTTAACAGTTGAGAAATCAGGGATTAAATTCATTTTGGCTAGCCGCGTCATACAACCAAAATTAATATGACAAAGACGAGAGTGCCAGACATTTGATTCAAAATTTGTGTAAATATGATTAACAACTTTATTACAAATGTCTGATAGAGATAAGCGGAACAAGCCTCCGCATTCATAGCCTTTACCAATAAAGGTTCCATACTTCGAAATTACAAATTTATTGGACTCGAATACAATCTTGTAGCCATCTCGACACAGAAGAGATCCGCTAACAAGATTTTTATTTATTGAGGGAACATGATGCACGTTCTTCAGGCGCACAGTCTTTCCCGAAGTGAACTTCAGATCGACCGTACCAACACCATGAACAGAAGCATGTGAGCCGTTCCCCATCAGCACGGTTTGAGTCCCTCTGACCTGATATGAAGAAAACATGGAAATATCAGAACAGACATGTACATTAGCGCCCGTGTCAATCCACCAATCAGGAGAATGACATAATGAAAGAACAGTAGGTAATATACCATACCCAACATCTTTCATCTCAAAGTCGCCCATGACAACATTAGCAGTCTTGCTGCTCTTCCCATGTTGGCGCTTGTCAAAGCGGTTGGGACAAGCAGGAGCCCAATGATTAGGATCACCGCACACATGACAAGCACCTTTCTTCTTATCAGTCTTCTTCTTGAAGCTGGTGGACTGTGAGGCCTTGTTCTTTCCATCGAACTTTCCTTTGTCATCAAACTTGCCTTTGTTCTTGAACTTGTAAGGCTGGAAGTTCCTTTTCTGTACCAGGTTGGCATTAGAACCTCCCTCGGTACCTCGAGCACGTGTGTCTTTTGCTCTCGCCTTCTCTTCCACATCAAGAGTCCCAATGAGATCTGTCACGGAGAACTCTTGTCTCTTGTGCTTCAGAGAAGTAGCAAAATTCCTCCATGACTGGGGAAGTTTGGCAATGATGCCTCCGGCAACAAACTTGTCCGGTAACACACAAGTGAAGTGCTCAAGCTCACTGGCAAGTGACTGTATCTCATGAGCCAAATAGACAAAACCATTAATCAATCTGACATAGTAATCTCAATATCCACCGGATCCCCGCAAACACAACATGCATGATTACAAATAGATGATCTTGATCATGAACGGAGCTCACAAGATCTAAACATGGTAGCACAAAGGAGGATAAACAACCATCTAGCTACTATATGGACCCATAGTCCAAGGTGGAACTATTCACGCATCATACCGGAGGCTGGCATGGTGATGAAGAAGGCCTCCAGGATGTTCTCTCCCCTCCGGCAGGGTGCCGGGAAGAGCTTCAGATCCCCCCGATCTAGGGACGATGGTGGCGGATACAGACTTTTTTGTGGAGATCTGATCGGGTTCTTAGGGTTTTGGTATCGGGGGCTTCTTATAGGTGAAGGGGGAGACCGAGGGGGTGCCCGAGGCGGCCGCACCCCCCAGGCGCGGACCAGGCCTGGCCGCGCGGCCAGGGGTGTGGGCCCCTCGAGGCCCTCCTCCGTCTCGTCTTCTAGCTCTGTGTTCTCCTCGGTGAAATATTGGCTTTGGCTATTGTCCCGTCCAATTCCGAGAATATTCATTTTCTGGCTTTTCTGGAACCAAAAACAACAGAAAACAGGCAACTCACACTGTGGCATCTTGTTAATAGGTTAGTCCTAGAAAACGTATAAAAATACCTCAAAGTGTAGACAAAGCAAAGCAAAGTGGATACTAAACAAGCATGGAACATAAAAAATTATAGATACATTTACAACGTATCAAGCATCCCCAAGCTTAACTCTTGCTTGTCCTCGAGTAGGTAAGTAATAAAAAGAATAATTTTTTAGGTGACATGCACCATCACAATCAAGATCAAACCATTTGCAAGCATTGAAAGCTGGGATCAAAGAAATCTAAACATGAGCATGAAAGATGAAGTTCTAACAATAAGATAAAGCAACTATGTTGCAACATGAAAGGATACAAACGAAGATTCATGAATAACAATGCATTGAAAGACATTTGTTTGATTCACATATAGAAAACATAGCATAGTGGCATTCAGCTTGTCCCTCATGGAGTAGCAAAACATAAATACAAAGGACACATTCAAAGTTCATAAGGGTGACTAGATACAAATAGTTCAAGAGCAAGCAATATCAACAATATGAATCAATCAATAAGTTTTGTGACAATGCACATAGAACTAAGAATGGCAACTATGCTCTCTTAATTGGTGCCTAAGGATAGAAGGTGGAGACTCAATATATAAGTGGAAGAAAGGCCCTTCATAAAGGGAAGCAGGGATTTCAAGTCTCATAAAGAGCTTCCAAAAATTATGGTACTTGTAAGTTTTGAGATCTCATTGCCCCTACCATAAGCATCTTGAAGTGATTAAGGTTAAAGTGAACAAATATGGAGTATATGCTTGACGAAGTATAAGTTGGCAATCTCATGTCCCTTGAGTACGAGGACCGCTCCTCATGCTACTCAAATTTAGTTACCGGTAAGTTCTTGTCATAGTAAGTACATGTGTATCATAGAGAACCGCCAATGGGGTACCCCTTTCCCAATGATACAGGAGCTATCCCATAACAAAATGACAGGCAAGCAGACAATGAGCATCTCAGCAATCTTCTTATTTACCATGGGAAAATGGTGTTTCTTCTGTCTTTCCTATTTTCTCATCTTTTTTTCTTTCTTTTCTCAATCTCTTTTCTCTATCTTTTTATAAGAAGAATGCTTCATAGATTGCTCACTATGGTGATGCTGCAAGTTTCCACCATGATTAGGCATGGCTTAGGCTAGCGGCCCAGGCGTTTCTCTAACACATATACATAACTCCATGGACTTACAAGCTCCCCTTTCATTTCACACCGACGACATCCATAAACAAAAGAGCATGATATCAACTGGGTAGATATTTACAAGTGTTGAAAGCGTTCCCCGTGACAGCATGGTTCTGCTAATCCCAACTTATAAGTGCAAGCATATACAACATAGATGACACAATGCTTCAAGTTTATTAGGGGCAAGAAAAATAAAGTGTGCCATCAAGTTTGTGAGAGCTTTAATCACTAACTTTCACATAACAAGTTTAATTTGGAAGATAGATAAAACAAGAATATACTTGGAATGGTGTAACACACCATGCATAGGAATTTATAGTGGACACTTTGGAATAACTTGGTTTCTTGGGAGTTGGATGCATGAGTAGAGCTTACTCAATACAAGTGGAGGCTAGCAAAAGACTGGGAGCGACCAACTAAGAGAGCAATAATGGCCATAATCATGCAAAGCGACAAAACATTACCAACCAAAGCATAAAGTGGTACCACAAGTAAAAAACTAAATGATCATAGAGGCTAAGGTGACTGGTTCATAGTCATAACATGGTGTGAGCATGTGCCAAGTCAACCCAAACAAAGCATCAAAGGAGAATACCACAATACTATGCTTTTGTATGCTAAAACAACGCATGATTCTTTCAAGACACATTAAGAAATCCTAATTGTTTGGAACAAATCATGCTGCAGCAATAATCACTAAGGATAAGGTCAAAACAACATTTATCAAGACATGATAAAGTCTAAGTCACAGTCAAAGCAAGCTCCTTCTTGTACTACTAAAGCAAGAACTTCCTACTCCTTTCCAACACCAAACAACTTATTTGAAACAACACAATGAAAGCGGGGGTCCAACTATTTTATTCAAGCAAACAAAAACCAAAAACGAAAACTAAGACTCTCCAAGAACAACACAACTATGCATAAAACAATAAAAACGAAGTGTCTATAAAGACATGAGATTTTTATTGATGAGGAAGGGGATGCCTTGGGCATACCCAAGCTCTGACGCTTGTACCTCTTGAATATTTCTTGGGGTGACATGGGGTGGCATATCCAAGCTTGATATTTTGTCCATTCTTCATCTCATTACATCATTCTTTCCTTACACCTGAAATTTTTCCTTCATACAAAACTTCACACAATCTTCATTAGCAACATTAGTGCATTCAAAAGATAATAAACCTTTGGGTTTAGTTTTAAAACAGCAAAACTTTCATTAAAAACATAAGCTACTGTAGAAATTCCCTTAAAAAACTCAATTTGCCAAAGAGAACCCAAAAAGAAATCAATAAAGAGGCAAATGTAAATAATGGCAGAAATCTGTGAAAACAGACCAGCAGATGAAAACCGATTTTTTAGAAGACCTTGTATTGCTCAAATCAAAAAGTGTTGAACTAACAAAGTTATCTAACAACCTAGGGGATTTATTCAAAAAATTACAGCTCAATCCGACATAGAGAGATTTTTCAAGAATTTTTACAGTGGAGCACAAAAATCTGTTTCGGGACAACACTTCCCCAAATCTTACTTCCCTCTCATTAGAGGTTATTCTTGGCACAAAAATCAAACAAAGGATAAGGAGAGGTTATTACAGAAGTAATAACTTCCAAGACTCAAGAAAACTATTGGGTTATCTCCCAAGAAGTACTTTTCTTTAACGCCTTTAAGTTAGGCACAAGAAGCAAGAATCAAGTATTTTCAAATGAAGAAGCATTAAGATCAATACTTGAAATTTCTTAAACTAGGAAAGGTATATCATCCAAATGAGTTTTAGAGGATCCCCTCTCAACACTCTTAGGTTCGCTACTTTCATCAAATGGGTTTTCAGAAACAATCCAATTCTTTTCTAGGGCTTCATGCATTCCTACAAGTTTGAAAGGTATGGATATTTTAATTTCCTATCCATTGGGTTTGGTTTTATCCAACTTTTCTAATGTACCCATAACATCTACACATGAGCCTGGTATATTAAAATGATCAAAGACCTTTTTGGCTTCCTTAGCAACATCATTGAACTCTTTTAGCAAAGTTTCTAGGATAAAATCTCTCTTTTTAGCATCCTCAATTTATTTTAGTTTAAGAAACATTATTTGCATCATGGGGTTAAGGTTAAAAAACCTAGCCTACAACATGTGAACTAAAGAAGCTGCATCAATTTCATAATTGGGAGCAAGTTATGCTAAGGATTTATTCTCAATACCCTCATGTTTGCTAATATGATTAAAGAATTCTTCAATATTTTCTTTCCCAATTATAGAGCCACTACCTATTGAAAGATATTTCAGGATGAACTTAGGGACCAACATAGTGAGCTAAAGCAAGGTGAAAACTATAGGAAGTTTATTTTTTTGTGTTTTTGATAAGAAAAGGCAAACCAAACGAAACTAATTTTTTTGGAGTTTTTGATAAAAAGAGGCAAACGAAACAAGGCAAAAGAAACTAAGCAAAACAAAAACAAAGTAAAGAGAAAGGTTGTGAAGGAATCCTCTTGTGAAGCCGTCCTTAGCCTCCCCGGTAACGGCGCCAGAAAACTCGTTGATGCGGCTCAGATCAGTGTAGAGCTTCGTTGGGAAACCCCAAGAGGAAGGTATGATGAGCACATCAGTAAGTCTTACCTCAGTATGAAACCAAGGTTATTGAACTAGTAGGAGGAAGGAAACGAGTCAAAGGTGTTGCTAGCAACTTGGAAACCTGCACAACACAAACTCAAGACTTTGCCCCAACGAATAGTGAGGTTGTCAATCTCACCGGTTTGCTGAAAATAAAGGATTAAATGTATGGTGTGGAAGGTAATGGTGGCTGATGCGTGTTGAACGCCCCGTTGGGAAACCCCAAGAGCAAGCTATGATGAAGCACAACGGCAAATTTTCCCTCAGTAAGAAGCCGAGGTTATCGAACCAGGAGGAGGAAGGAAACATCTCAAAGGTGTTACAAGCAACATGGAAACCTGCAGAACACAAACTCAAGACTTTGCCCCAACTAACAGTGAGGTTGCCAATCTCACCGGTTGCTATAACAAAGGATTAAGTGTATGGTGTGGAAGGTGATGGTTTGCAGCAAGTAAATAGTAAAAGTGGAAGATGTGTCAATGGTAAAGATTGGACCGGGGTCCATAGTTCACTAGAGGTGTTCTCCTTAGATAAATAAACATGGCATTCTGGGTAAACAAATTACAGCAAGGCAATTGACAGGATTGATCAAGGCATAACAATGCAATACTAGACATAAAGATCCTATGAGATTCGATTGGGCAATACAACAATATACATAGACCATCATCCAACTGCATCTATGACTAGAAGTCCACCTTTGGGTTATCATCCGAACCCCCTCCAGTAATAAGTTACAAGCAACAGACAACTACTTTAAGCAAAGTGTGTAAGATAAACAATCCACTTGTTCCATGAACAAGAGACCGTTGTTTTCTCCCTAGTGGCAACAACACATCTACAACCGTAGAGATTTATGTCACTTCCCTTGATTAAGTAGAGGCATGAACCCACTATCGAGCATAAATACCCCCTCTTGGAGTCACTAGCAACTAATTGGCCAAGATAGCTACTAACAACAGCGAGCATGCAAGATCACAAACAACACAGACATGATAGAATCAATAAGACAAAACCATTAATCAATCTGACATAGTAATCTCAATATCCATCTGATACCCGCAAACCAACATGCATGATTACAAATAGATGAGATCTTGATCATGAACGGAGCTCACAAGATATAGACATGAAAGCACAAGGAGGAGATACAACCATCTAGCTACTACATGGACCCATAATCCAAGGTGGAACTACTCATGCTTCATACTGAAGGCTGGCATGATGAAGAAGAAGGCCTCCAGGATGATCTCCCCTCCGGTAGGGTGCCGAGAAGAGATTCAGATCCCCTCGATCTAGGGAGGATGGTGGTGGTGGCTATAGACGGTTTCGTGGAATTTTGATCGGGTACTTAGGGTTTAGGCGTCGGGGGCTTCTTATAGGCGAAGAGGCGAGGCAGGGGGGCCACCAGGGCGGCTGCACCCCCCTAGGCACAGGGTGGTCACACCTGCGTGGCCAGGGTGTGTGGCCCCCTGGTGGATCTCCTCCGTCTCGTACTCTAGCTTCGTGTTCCCCGCGGTAAAATATTGACTTTGGCTTTTGTCCCGGCCAATTCCAGTAATATTGATTTTCTGCCTTTGTGGAACCAAAAACAGAAGAAAACATGCAACTGGCACTGTGGCAACTTGTTAATAGGTTAGTACCATAAAACATATAAAAACACCTCAAAGTGTAGAAAAAGCAAAGCAAAGTAGATACTAAACAAGCATGGAACATAAAAAAATTATAGATACGTTTCCGACGTATCAAGCATCCCCAAGCTTAACTCCTGCTCGTCCTCGAGTGGGTAAGTGATAAAAGAATAATTTTTGAGGTGACATGCACCATCAAAACCAAGATCAAACCATTTGCAAGCATTGAAAGCTGGGATCAAAGAAATCTAAACATGTGCATGAAATATGGAGTTCTAACAATAAGACAAAGTAACTATGCATGCAACATGAAAGGCTATAAACAAAGGTCATGAATAACATGCATTGAAAAACGTTTGTTTGTTTCACATACAGAAAACATGGCATAGTGGCATTCAGCTTGTCCCTCATAGAGTAGCAAATAGATGCATAGTACACCTTCAAAGTTCATAAGAGTGACTAGATACAAATAGCACAAGAACAAGTAATATCAACAATATGCATCAATCAATAAGTTTTGGGACACTACACATAGAACTAAGAATGGAAACTATGCTCTCTTAATGGTGCCTAAAGGTAGAAGGTGGAGGCTCAATATAATAGTGGAAAAAAGGCCCTTCACAAAGGGAAGCAGGGATTTCAAGTTTCAAAAAGACCTTCCAAAAAATTATGGTACTTGTTAGCTTTCAGCCCTCATTGCCCCTATCATAAGCATCTTGAAGTGATTAAGGTTAAAGTGAACAAAATATGGAGTATATGCTTGAAAAAGTATAAGTGGCAATCTCATGTCCCTTGAATACGAGGGTCGCATTGCATGCTACTCAACTTTAGTCACCTGTAAGTTCTTGTCATAGTAAGTACATGTGTATCATAGAGAACCACCAACGGGGTACCCCTTGCACATGGTACAGGAGTTTTCCCGTAACCAAAATGACAAGGCAAGCAGACAATGAGCATCTCAGTGATATTTTTATTTACTATTTGCATAGCTTTTTATTGGGGATGCTTCACAGATTGCTCATTATGGTGATGCTGCAAGTTTCCACCATGATTAGGCATGGTTTAGGCTAGCGACCTAGGCGTTTCTCTAACACAAAATACATAACTCCATGGACTTACAAGCTCCCTCTTTATTTCACACCGGCGACATCCATAGACAAAGAGCATGATATCAACTATGTACAAAGTACAAGTGCAATGTTGAAAACGTTCCCCATGACAGCATGGTTCTGCTAATTCCAACATATAAGTGCAAGAATATACAACATAGATGACACAATTGTTCAAGTTTATTAGGGGCAAGGAATATAAAGTGTGCCATCAAGTTCATGAGGGCTTTAACCACTAAGTTTTCACATAACAAAATACTTTTTAATCGGAAGATAGCTGAAAATAAGAATATACTTGGAATGGTATAACACACCATGCATAGGAATTTATAGTGGAAACTTTGGAATAACTTGGTTTCTTGGGAGTTGGAAGCATGAGTAGAACTTACTCATACAAGTGGAGGCTAGCAAAATACTGGGAGCAACCAACTAAGAGAGTAATAATGGCCATAATCATCCAGAGCGACAAAACATTACTAATCAAAGCATAGAGTGGTACTACAAGTCAAGGACTAAATGATCATAGAGGCTATGGTGACTTGTTCATAGTCATAACATGGTGTGAGCATGTGCCAAGTCAACCCAAACAAAACATCAAAGGAGAATACCACAATACTATACTTTTGTATACTAAAACAACGCATGATTCCTTCAAGGCACACTAAGAAATCCTAATTGTTTGGAACAAGTCATGCTACAACAATAATCACTAAGCATAAGGTTAAAACAACACCTAGCATGACATGATAAAGTCTAAGTCAAAGTCAATGCAAGCTCCTCTTGCACTTTCAAGTAAGAACTTTCTACTCCTTTCCAACACCAATCAACTTATTTGAAACAACACAGCAAGAAAGGGGGTCCAAACTACTTTATTCAAGCAAACTAAGTAAAGCAAACGAAAACTAAGACGCTCCAAGAAAAACACAACAGTGCATGAAACAATAAAAACAAAGTGTCTAGAAAGACCTGAGCTTTTTATTGATGAAGAAGGGGATGCCTTGGGCATCCCCAAGCTTTGACGCTTGTACCTCTTGGATATTTCTTGTGGTGACACCGGGGTGGAATCCCCAAGCTTGAGCTTTTGTCCATTCCTCATCTCATTACATCATTCTCTCTCTACACCTAATTTTTTTCCTTCATACAAAACTTCACACAATCTTCATTAGCAACATTAGTGTATTCAAAAGATAATAGACCTTCGGGTTTAGCTTTAGAACAGCAAAACTTTTCATTAAAACACAATCTACTGTAGCAACTCCTTAAAAAAGCTCAATTTCCCAAAAAGAACCCAAAAAGGAATCAATAAGAAGCAAATGCAAATAATGGCAGAAATTTGTCAAAACAGACCAGTAGGTAGAAACCTATTTTTTCGAAGACCTTATGTTGCTCAAATAAAAAAGTGTTGAACTAACGAAAGTTAGATAACATACTGGGGGATGTATTCGTAAATGTTCAGCTCAAACGGACTTACAGAGACTCCTGACGAATATTTATGGTGGAGGACATAAATCTGTTTCGGGACAGCAACTCCCTAAATCTTACTTCCCTCTCATTAGAGGTCATTCTTGGCACAAAAAGCAAACAAAAAGGATAAGGAGAGGTCATTACTGAAGTAATAACTTCCAAGACTCAAGAAAACACTTGGGTTATCTCCCAAAAAGTACTTTTCTTTAACGCCTTTAAGTTAGGCACAAGAAGCTAGAAATCAAGTATTTTCAAATGAACAAGCATTAACATCAAACCTTGCTTTCAAAGGAGGAGAAAAAAAATCAACTTCTCTCTCCTCATAGGGAAGTGTTCAATACCTTTCTTGAATGGAAATTGATATTTAATGGTGCCTTCTTTCATATCAATGATGGCACCAACAATTCTAAGAAAAGGTCTTTCCAAAGTAATGGGACAAGAAGCATTGTATTCAACATCCAAAACATAGAAATCAACAGGGACATAAGCATTATTAACCATAATGAGAACATAATTAACACTCCCCATGAGTTTCTTCTTAGCATTATCATTAAGTGGGACATCCAAATAACAATCTTCCAAAGGTGGCAAATCAAGCATTTCATAAATCTTCCTAGGCATAATAGAGACACTAGAACCAAGATCACATGAGGATTTGAGATCAAAGTCATTCACTTGCATATTAATAATGGGTTCCCAATTATCTTCTACTTTCCTAGGAATAGAAGCTTTGTGTTTTAACTTCTCTTCCTTAATCTTAACAAGAGCATTTGCAATGTGTTTGGTGAAAGCAACATGCATATCACTAGCATCAGGACTTCTAGCAAGTTTTTGCAGAAACAAAATCACTTCAGAAATATTGCAACCATCTATATTAAAATCAAACTTAGCATCACTAGTAGTAGACTCATTAGGCTTAGGCATAGTAGGAGGAGGAATAGGGACTTCTTGTGGTTTAGTGGTATCCATTTTAGTGATGGTGCACACACTATTGTTTCTATCAATTTCAGCTTCCCTTTCCCACTTAGCATGAAGTTGGGCTAACAGTCTAACATTTTCATCAATAGTAACTTGTATGGCATGAGTAGCAGCAAAGGTACTTTCCATTGTTTCAGGTTTAGCAGCCATTTTATTAATCAAAGAGGATTGTGCTTCAGACAAAGAGGAAATATTTTTCTCAGCACTCAAATTTTTTGACTGTAAACTAGGAATTTCTCTATTCAAATTCTCAAGCTTAGGACCAACATTTTTCAAGATAACAGATTGTTCTTCCATAGTTTTAGTGAATATCTTGTTTTTCTCATATTTCATCTGCATAAAGTTCTTAGTGGATCTTTCAACTTCTAGAATACTCTCTTCACTAGGCATTCCAGATCTACCATGATAAGTTATTACCATAAGTATTGTTGCCAAAATTGTTGTTTCTAATGAAGTTCACATCAACTTGCTCTTCTTGAGCAACCAAAGAGGCTAAGGGAACATTATATGGATCTAAAGGAGCTTTCCCATTAACAAACATAGCCATAATAACATCAATCTTATCACTCAAAGAAGAAGTTTCTTCAACAGAATTTACCTTATTACCATGTTGAGCTCTCTCAGTGTGCCATTCAGAATAATTAACCATCATATTATCAAGGAGTTTTGTTGTAGCACCCAAGGTGACAGTCATAAAGGTACCTCTAGCAGATGAATCCAACGGGTTTCTTGAAGAGAAGTTCAAACCTACATAAAAAGTCTGGATAATCATCCAAGCAGTAAGTCCATGAGTGGGACAATTCTTAACCAAAGATTTCATTCTTTCCCAAGCTTGAGCAACATGCTCATTATCAAGTTATTTAAATTTCATAATATCACTTCTCATAGATATAATCTTAGCAGGCGGGTAGTACTTTCCAATAAAAGCATCTTTGCACTTAATCCAAGAATCAATACTATTTCTAGGCAAGGATAGCAACCATTCTTTAGCTTTTCCTCTCAAGGAGAAAGGAAACATCTTGAGCTTAATAATATCTCCATCTACATCCTTATACTTTTGGATCTCACAAAGTTCAACAAAGCTATTGAGATGGGCAGAAGCATCATCAGAACTAGCACCAGAAAATTGCTCTCACATCACATGATTCAACAAAGCAGGCTTAACTTTATAAAAGGTACCATCAAGAGCAGGTGGAGCAATAGGAGTGCTAAGGAAATCATTGTTGTTTGTGCTAGTAAAGTCACACAACTTGGTGTTCTCAGCAGAGTTCATTTTGGCAAAAGTGGAGCAAGCCAAAAACAGCAGCAACAGCTAGAGCAGGAACTATTTTTTGTGTGTTTTTGATAAGAGAAACAAACCAAACTAAACTATTTTTTGGAGTTTTTTATAAAACGAGGCAAACAAAACCAAGCAAAAGAAACTAAGCAAACTAAAAACAAAGTAAATAGAAAGGTTGAGGAGGAATCCCCTTGTGAAGACGTCCTTAGCCTCCCCGGCAACGGCACCAGAAAGTCTTGATGCGTGTTGAACGCCCCATTGGGAAACCCCAAGAGCAAGGTATGATGCAACACAGCAGCAAGTTTTCCCTCAGTAAGAAACCGAGGTTATCGAATCAGTAGGAGGAAGGAAACGTCTCAAAGGTGTTGCAAGCAACGTGGAAACCTGCACAACACAAACTCAAGACTTTTCCCCAACTAACAGTGAGGTTGTCAATCTCACCGGTTGCTGTAACAAAGGATTAACTGTATGGTGTTGAAGGTGATGATGGTTTGCAACAAGTAAACAGTAACAATGGAAGATGTATCAATGGTAAAGATTGGACCGGGGTCCATAGTTCACTAGAGGTGTTCTCCTTAGATAAACAAACATGGCATGCTGGGTAAACAAATTACAGCAGTGCAATTGACAAGACTAATCAAGGCATAACAATGCAATTACTGACATAAAGATCCTATGAGATTCGACTAGGCAATACAACAATATACATAGACCGCCATCCAACTACATCTATGACTAGAAGTCCACCTTTGGGTTATCATCCGAACCCCGTCCAGTATTAAGTTACAAGCAACAGACAACTGCTTTAAGCAAAGTGTGTAACGTAAACAATCCACTTGTTCCATGAACAAGAGACCGTTGTTTTCTCCCTAGTGGCAATAGCACATCTACAACCGTAGATATTTCTATCACTTCCCTTGATTAAGTAGAGGCATGAACCCACTATCGAGCATAAATACCCCCTCTTGGAGTCACTAGCAACTACTTGGACAAGATAGCTACTAACAACGGAGAGCATGCAAGATCACAAACAACATAGACATGATAGAATCAATAAGACAAAACCATTAATCAATCTGACATAGTAATCTCAATATCCATCGGATCCCCGCAAACACAACATGCATGATGATCTTGATCATGAACGAAGCTCACAAGATCTAAACATGGTAGCACAAAGGAGGAGAAACAACCATCTAGCTACTGTATGGACCCATAATCCAAGGTGGAACTACTCACGCATCATACCGGAGGTTAGCATGGTGATGAAGAAGGCCTCCGGGATGATCTCTCCCCTCTGGCAGGGTGCCGGGAAGATCTCCAGATCCCCTCCAATCTAGGGACGATGGTGGCGGCGGCTACGGACTTTTTCGTGGAGATCTGATCGGGTTTTTAGGGTTTTGGTATCGGGGGCTTCTTACAGGCGAAGGGGGAGACCGAGGGGGTGCCCGAGGCGGCCGCACCCCCAGGCGCGGGCCAAGCCTTGCCGCGCTGCCAGGGGTGTGGGCCCCTCGAGGCCCTCCTTCGTCTCGTCTTCTGGCTCCGTGTTCTCCTCAGTGAAATATTGACTTTGGATTTTGTCCCGTCTAATTCCGAGAATATTCATTTTCTAGCTTTTATGGAACCAAAAACAACAGAAAATAGGCAACTGATACTGTGGCATCTTGTTAATAGGTTAGTCTCAGAAAACATATAAAAATACCTCAAAGTGTAGACAAAGCAAAGGAAAGTGGATACTAAACAAGCATGGAACATAAAAAATTATAGATACATTTACGACGTATCAACGCTCTCTCTCGCCTCCGAGGAAAACCAAACCCCCAAAACCCTAATCTAGAGCTTCAATTTAGGAATTTTGGCTTGGAATTTACCATTTTTCTTGTCGAATTTAGGGTTCAGGGTTTCCGAGCTGCAAAGACACGACGGTGGTGTCGGGAGAGCCTCCCCCAGAATCTATCCCACCTCTTTTCCCATTGTATACATCTCAAAATCTGTAATTTTTTATTGATTCCTCATTGTTTGTTGCCTTTCTAACAATATAGATTTAATTGTCACTTCACTAGTCTGCTTACATCTTGTTTATTCCATAAATTTCAAATTCTTTGGTTGTGTATGATTTTTATTAATGATAACAAGAACTGTGTTTATGTTTTTAGTCTAATTTATTGTTATATTTGATTGTATTAAAATGCTCAATGTCTGTATCTATTTAATAGATGGGAACCTGCAGTGATCTTACAATGGTGCTCTATATCGATGACAGTGTTGCCATTAACTGTGGCCAGAGGCGGACCTTAGTGGAGGCCAAAAGGGGCCATGGCCCTCCCAACTCACCTATAATTTGCACCATAATATTCACTATTTATCAATTTTTGCCATACAAAACAGAAAATAATTCAATCTAGCCCTCCCAACTGCTATCTTTTGTATTTTGGCCCCTCCTACAATATTGCTCAAGGTCCGCCACTGGCTGTGGCAGTTTTGAATTCCAGTCATCAGAAGAGCCCACTAAGAGGCTTGAGCTTAGAGGTTTTATAGTCATCTGTTTTAAATTTATACGTGTTTAGACTATAGACATATAATATTCCACCGCATTGAAATTTGTATGTGTTATTGCATTAAGGCCTCAACACAAGAGGAACACTGATTTTGATAAGCAAAGCCTTTTTTGGAAACGACATGTGTCTGAAAGAAGATCATGTATACTTCCTTTTAGACTGGTGTAAACTCGAATTTCCATTAAAAATCAATTACTACATCTACAGGTTGCCCTATTCATTTGTCGTGTAAAAGAAGTGCAAGCTGGTAAGATGATATATTCTTGAACACGTGATGAACAAAGCTATCATGTGATATTTAAATACTTCCACTAATGAAATGCTAATTCTTCAACTATTTGTATTTGCACAGACTTTTGGAGCTGAGTTCATAAAAAAATATCTAAATAATCGTCTTGATGAACTAATTGATGTCCATATTTGGCAAATAAATAGCAAGAAGCCAAAGATGGTTACGATGAAGATGGGAGTTGGTGGGTCAAATGCAATTTTGACGACTGGATAAGAGAAGGTTGTGAGAAGCTTTAACTTAAAGCAGGATAACATTGTCATGTTTAGCTTTGATGAAATAGATAATGGAGAGATATATATTCTGGTTCAGAAACTTTCATCGGACAGCCCATTACTACTCGAGCACTAATTATGCTTCTTCGATGTATGGACTCTATATTATATGCACTGCCATAATGTAATGGCTAAATATGTGTGGATTTCATCAACTATTGGATTAATGTTAATTGTTAATATAATGGTCTTTTTTGACTGACTGCTATAAGTTCTTGAGTTAATCTGTCTATCTGGCCGCTGAACCATGATTATATGTCATGTCATCTATAATCGAGTTCGAATTAGCATGCTACTATTTAAAATGGTCTACACACATTAGAGACGATCACTTTAAAAAAGCAGCTTCGAGGCATAGTTCTGGAGACGGTCTTTATTAGAATCCGCCTTATTCAAGACGGTCCATAATATAGGCTGTCTAAGGTTGAAGAGTTCTTGTAAGTGGTCAGAAATATTGCTCGTCTCCAGTTCGTAGATGATAGAGGCGTTTGCCTTTTTGCACCGTCTAAGATCGTCTATCTTAAAGCCGCAAAGAAAAACAAGATCAAGTGGTGTGCTCTTAGAAACTACGCGCTTAAGTTGAAACGAGAAACCGTCTGAGATCTATGTGAAATTGACGTCTTTCAGTAGCGAGTTTGTACTAGTGTGTGCGCATCTAGACACGTTTTAATATGTAGATATATGTGTATCTCGATAAATCCGTGACACTTATTTCTAAATAAAAAAAATCATATAAATAAGGATATAGAGAGTGTACACATGAGGATTATCAACACTATTGATTCTCGAAATAAAAGGACGATTAACTTTATCAACGGAGCCCCTCGAATTAGTTGGTACTTGGTAAGCCATCGTTTTGCATGTTACCGCCAACGCCCTTGGAAATTTGTAAATTTGAAAACTCAGACCCTCCCATTCCCCAAATCATCGAACAGAATATAGACGATGGCGAAGGACCCGGCAGGCCGGCAGTTGACCACTCTCCAAATCAGCCCATCCGAACGCTCCCCTCTGGCTGCCATGGACGCCACCGAGCTCGCGGCGTCCCGCGACGAGGAGGAGGCGGCTCCCCTGGTCTCGGCCGCCGGAGTTGGCCGCCGCGGCGCGGGCGCGGCGTCGGAGACCCGCGACACGCATCTACTGAGCTTTGCCTTCTTCTTCGTCTTCCTCGCCTACCACGCCGCCCAGAACCTCCAGAGCACCGTCAACACGGTACGCACACCCCCATCCCCGGAATTCCCCAGCGCGCCCATACGTGACGTGACCCCCGTGGCATGGCGAATTGATTGACTGATTGCTGCCGGCCGCGAGCGCACGCAGGACGGCAACCTGGGGTCGATATCGCTGGGGTTGCTGTACACGTCGTTCACAGCGTTCTCGGTGGTTGGTTCGCCGATGGTGCGATGGATGGGGTCCAGGAGCGCGCTCGTGCTCGGCACCTCCGGCTACCTTCTGTTCATCGCCGCCAACCTCGCCCCCTCCTGGTACGTACACACTCGCGGACACGCCACTACCAAGTCGTTGGCTCCGATTGCTTCGTCCCCAGTATATTCTGAATTTCTCACGATTGCGACGTATCTCTAGAAAAATTGAATCTACCTATAGCTGAATGTAGGGCCCCGCTGAATCTATCGGACGAATATTCATAAAAAAATTCATGTGAGTGATACTAGAAATAGGGGAACACCAAGGTTGTAATTGGATAAATGTACTAGTACATGCCAGCTCGAAAGAGGTCCCTATCGTGCTTTGCCGTGCAAGCAACGTCCAAAATAAAACCCGACACGAGGGGGCAGGGGGACGCGGCGGACGTTTTGGCTAGTGTGAGTCCGAGAAGACATCTTGCACGAACCAGGGGTCTCAAAAGTGAAGGGAAACTATCAATGTATGTCTCGTACTCCCTCCATTTTAACCAATAAGATCATCACCGGTCGCGTCCCAAAACGACCGTCTGGTAAAAACGCTGGATCATTTATTTGGAGGCACGAAACTTAGCCATGCCGCCTTTCCGGCACAATTTGTTCCTGGTCGCATGTTCCAAACTGCGTCTGAAACAAAAGATATTTCTTCCGTTTTAAAATAGATGTCTCAGATTTGTTAAAATTTAAATGAGTCTAGATACTATTAGCATATAGATTCATCTAAGTTTTGATAAACTTGAGACATTTATTTTGAGACGGAGGGAGTATTTTATTTAAATTTATTTTGCAATGTTTTAAAAAGTATAGAAATAAAAAAGCAAAGAGCAACAACAACCGAGTGAAACCTAAACTAGATGCTTTTCATCGGCGGTGTCGCTCTCGTCGTTGTCATTGCTATCAATGCGGTAGTGCTACGGGACACGTGACTTCACATCGAGCAAGCTATCGCCGTCCCATGTGAAGTCCAGGAAGCGGCCGAGCCGCACGTCGTGTGCGTGGTGAACCGCTCCCAATCGTTGTGGAGGTGCATGTGGCCTTACCCATCGAACATCACCTCCATGCGTCAGAGGGGAGCACCGCGGCCTGCCCACAACATCACTGCAGGGACTCCTCCCCATCGAGAAGTTGCGCGAACTTGTCAGGAAGTTTCTTCTTGCTCAAAGGTTCTTCATAGTTGGGGGTGAAGAACTCGAAGTCGGAGTCGTCCTCCTCTATCGACGATGGCAAGCGGGAAGGAGCCGTTGATCGACCATGACCCTGCCCGACCACGACTGCGGACGTGGCCCCTTCCCCTGGAACCTGTAGCCATGGAGCGTGATTAGAACTAGATTGAACCGGCAATGGAGCTTCAGTGAGAAATGCTTCTCGCGTGGCCTTCTTATATAAAGGCTGAGCAGGAGAGTAGGCCGAGCAGGAGAGTAGCCGTTCCATTGATGTGGGCGTAGGGCTTGAGCGGTCGGCATTTAATCAGTACGGGAGAAAACAAATTGCCCGTACATCAATGGCGACGCAGACTGCGCTGGCCACACGCCACTGCAGCAATGGGACGACTCTCTACGTCGGACACGCGCCGGTACGGCGACAAGACGACTCCCTGCGCCATCCACATGGTATGCGGCGATGGGATAACTCCCTCTGTCAGCCACATGAACCGAGACCTCTGTTAAGACGAAAGGTTGGCAACGACATAATAAATCCTTAGGGTACCAATAATAGGGCTGGGCCGCCAACACCACGTCGCCTGCATTGTGCCTGGCGCTCGAAGCATCCCTATGGTGGTAGGATGGCTTCAGCGGGCTGGACATGCTTTCGGATCGGGTCGGACTAAAAACGGTTTTGGGGCACGCGGTTGGATGCATTTTTCTGCCCGGCGTGCCCCAAAGACGTTGGGGGAAGGGAACATGTGACCTGACTGAAGATGCTCTAAGGATTACAAATGTAGTCAAGAGTCAACAACTCCTGAGTTTGACCAATGTTTTATCCTACCGCATACTCCTGCAATGGTCAGACAATAAAGATCGCCGGCAGGGATAAACCTTTTACGAGATCCCTAGGGGCTCTCTTGTTTTGACTCATATGAAAATGAACGGTGAAAGGTAAGACCTAGATAATTGACTCCAGCGACAAGGAGATCAATGCTCGAGGGTTAAAGGCTCAGCCCGATAGTCGAAATGGGAGTCAGAACGACATCTACCTTAATGCTAGTGTTATCAGACATTTCACTTGGCAGTTAATGTAACACCTTCACCATCGCATGATTAGCAACATGAAATAATGCTCCACTAAGCATTTCCCGGTCTGCTCCTCTATATAAAGCTTGATTGGGATCTCCACGAGGACAAGTTGTAAGAACTCAGATATACAAGATAGAAATCAGACATGCATGAATAGGGTTTTACCTCCACCCATAGGGCCTAAACCTAGGTACATCATTGTGTCATCCCATTTCAACATCTTCCACGCATCCTAAAGCATATTCTTTGATCACTCTTGTCATCTTGGATGGCTAATGCCGAGGAAAACCCTCGACATTTGGCACCCACCGTGGGGCATGCTATCCCTGGAACAATGATTTATGTGGGAATAATCCCCTCTAGAGGCGTTTACCCCATTGCGGGTTAGAGTGTGAGGTTGCAACTCTCCTACGACGAGTACATCAGCGGTTTCATCTTCACTCCGGGTAGTCCTTTCGCTTTGGCGCCCTAGAGTTCGTCGTTGATAATCATGGTGAGTTAATTCTTCATGGTCTAGAAGAAACGAGTGGATATGAGCATCGTGGGATTCAACCCAGGAATATCGCCATCCTTCTGATGTGAGCAATCCGCACCTACAACTACATGAGTCAGACTTTCACATGTCATGGCAGACACTTCCACCATCTGGCTAGGGAATGTCGTGCACACTAGGACTGGCCTTGCGAGAGGCACATACGTGATGCGAATCACGCCACAATCGACTACCGAGTCCTATGGCGTGAGCCAAGATTCCTAG
The DNA here is from genome assembly GCA_916181665.1 of Avena sativa. Lineage (NCBI taxonomy): Eukaryota > Viridiplantae > Streptophyta > Magnoliopsida > Poales > Poaceae > Avena > Avena sativa. Next base: position 142,868,926 of record OV702283.1, on the reverse strand, counting down.
GCTTTATTCCATGTGAAAAATGTTGATCTAACTCTTAGCATGTCGCCTATGATTGTCAAGCATTCACGGGACTGGTTGATTCACTCCCTAATCTATGCTGGAAACACGGACCGTGCTCCAAGCACATTGATGCAGAGTGCATTCTCCTTAAAAAGGAGAACCAAGATTCGGCTTTCATCGCATGTTCTTTACATGGCATAAGATCAACTCACATAGATGACGAGTGTCGGGGCTTGAAGCCAGGGAGGAGCAAACCTCAACAGCTTAAAGGTCGCAAACAACACGGTCTCGATAACAAAAACGTCTCCAAATAGATCACATGCCTCTTCATGAATAATGTGCCCTACAGATGATCATGTGATGTGGATAAAAAACCTAGAAGGCTAAGCTCTCCTTCAAAGGGGAAGGAGGAGCCATCATGGTATCAACTCTCGGAAGCCAACACCCCCGATGAGTGCACACATTTTCTGAAGAGAGAAGCGCCCTTCCAATGGTTGGATGCCAGGGATGACACCCTGGAGGAGTCAAGCTCTCCTCTAAGGGAGAAAAAACATTGTAGTACCAACTACTGAAAGTTGGGTCCCTAAACTCAGGAATGATCACCGACAACAAGGAAGCAAACAAGTAGGACATTTCCAACCAATCTGGCTCTTCACCTGGTGAAATCTCGCCGACTCTTGAAGGTAATGTGAAGGGTTAGCCAGCCTTGGACGTACTCTACAACTCTTTTCCTAGCTGATCCCAAGACCTGCGACTCGTGGGGGAGGGGGGGTTCTCATCGAGACTAGCTTCAACAGAAGAAACCGACTCCAATCCAATACATCATCAACTACAAGGTTTCTCCAGGTCTCCAAGCGATAAAAGGAATATGTACTCCCTAAAATCTCTCTCCAATTTCCTTTATCTTATTTTGTGAAAAGAGCTCCCCACAGAATGATGTGAGCCGACACCGAATCGTCTCAAGTTATTGAGGGCAAGACCCTATGGGCATGTCGTACCACACTGAAAGGATACAGATGTCGCCTAGAGGGGGTGAATAGGCGATTAAAACTTTTCCGAGAGTGGCTCGACAAAGGAGGAATTAAACTAGCGTTTGCTTTGTCAAGCACAACCTAGGACAACTAGGTTCACCAATGTGCACCAACAACTTATGCTAAGCAATACAAGCGACAATGTGATAGCAAGATATAGATTACTTCAAGCACGAAGGCTATCACAATGTAAAGTGCATAAGTAAAGAACTCGGGTATAGAGATAACTGAGGCACTCGGGGACAATGATATTTTATCGAGTTCCTCCCAACATGGAGTACGTCTCGTTTGGAGAGGGGGTGGTATCAAACCACCAAACGTCACAAAAGTCCTCCCTTATTCTTCGGTGAATCTCACCCCAACGGGATCGATCCACACTTCCACTATCGGTGCACTTGTCGGTGGCAACCGGAACCTCTCACAAGGTTGGGGCACTTCTCCAACAACTTAATTGGAGGCTCCCAACAAACGCCACCAAGGCCACAAAACCGTCTAGGGTTCCAAGAACCCAAGAGGGACAAGCTTCAACGAATAACACGAACCAAATCCTCCGAGGAGAACTCAAACCGATGCACCGAATGCAAATGGCAAGAACACCACAAAGGTGCTCCAATCCCTCACTCTCAAGTTCCAACAAAACTACTAAAACTATTGGGAGAACAAGAGAGGAAGAATCAAAGAGGGACACAAAGTCCCCCAAAATCTAGATCCCCAAAGATGCACTCACAAAGAGATGAATCGGTTAGGTCAAAACGTGGATCTAGATCAGCTCCAACTACCCCTCAAATATATGCAAGAATCAATGGAGGGGTGTGTAGAAATCAAGCTCAAAGAGTAAGGCAAATGGGGGCAAAGCTTAGACAAAAGGAGGAGAAAGAAGCAACCCAAAATGATTTAGGAGAAAGCTATTTAAAGAGGGGCCAAAAATCTGCCCGTTGGGACGATTTTTCTGGACGGAACGGTAGTACCGGATTAGTCCGGTACTACCGGACCAAACCATCGAACGCCAGGAAAAACAAAGTAGCAACACATGCGCAGAGTGGGGCCAGCGGCAGAAGTGGGGCCAGCAAGCAGCGCAATAGGCGAGCGGGGCCAGCGGTGGCAGCGCGTGCGAGCGCGCGGGTCAACGTGTGCGGGCGAGCAGACGCGCGGGAGCAGCGTCCGAAGCTGGGCCCAGCGGAGCGGCAGGGCGGGAATCGCGTGGGCACGCGCGCGCAGCGGGCGAGTGGGGGCCACAGCGAGCGGGGCGAGGCGAGCAGCGCGCGAGCTGGCGCGCGGCGACAACGGGGTCAAAGCGGGGAGCAACAAGCAAGTAGTAGCTGGGCTGGGGCTGGCGCAGTGCGACCTGGAGATGGGTCGGTACTACAACGGCCCACCCGGGCGGTAGTACCAGGCTGGACGGTAGTACCGGTATTGGGTACCCGGTGAGGCAGAAGGAAATTGGGGGCCGCCCAGGGGCGGGCGGTACTACTGCTCGGCCCAGAGAGCAGATACTTTTTCTTTTTCTTTTTCTTTTCCAAACCAAATACGCAGATATTCAAACAGTTATAACTTTTGATTGGTAACTCCGATCGACCCGATTCCAATTGCGTTGAAAATATTGGTTATCACCAAGTGAGAATGTATCAAGTATAATAATGTGATATACCTCACTTGGTGAAAAACCGAAAAGCCACCAAGATCAAAATTGCAACAAGATATAAACGGAAGATCTGATTTTGATGATCAAGAGCTTGTTATGGAGATTACCACAAGCTCTATATCCTCACATGGATAAGACCAAATAACAACCAAATACGATGATGCAAATATGCAAAGGTTTGAGCTCTCTCCGAACGATGTGACCGAGTTACTCATTCGAGAGCCCCTCTTGATAGTACAGTTATCTATCCTAAACCCGGTCTCCCACACACAACATGAGACCGGCAAAATGGAAAACCCTATCAAAATTATACCTTTGCCTTGAGTATTCCACTTGAACTCGATGTAGACGATCTTGCCCTTCTCAAGATGGAACGCCTTTCTTAATTCCTCATCATCGATCCATGATCACCGAGGATGGCAAGCATCAAACATGAGATCTTCTATAGATGGCGCATTTTGAGCTTGCACAACACATCTTCTTCTCACTTCATCTATCTTGAAGCCAACACATGCTCCAAGCGATGCCAATGGACAAATCCTACAAGTGCAACTTAATACACACATTAGTCCATAAAGATTGTCATTAATTACCAAAGCCACACATGGGGGCCCACACGTTCTTTCACATACCACTATACAAGAGTCTGAAAGAGACCCGAGAGCTACACACTGCTAGTGTCATTCTGATGCTAAGCATAGATATAGAATGATGTGAACTAACACCGAGTCGTCTCAAGTTACTGAGAGCAAGACCCTGTGGGTATGTCGTAACATACCACTATAAAAGAGTCTCAAAGCGAGACTCGGGGGGGGGGGGGGGGGAGGGGGCTACACCCTTATAGCATCAGTGTGCACACTAAGCATAAGTATAGAATGATGTTAGCCCGACACCGAGTCATCTCAAGTTATTGAGGGCAAGACCCTGTGAGCATGTCGTAACATACCACTATAGAAGAGTCAGAGAGACTCTCGGGAGCTACACCCTGCAAGCATCACCATGATACTAAGCATAAATATGGAACGATGTGACCCCACGCCAAGTCATCTCAAGTTGTTGAGGGAAATACCCTATGGGCATGTCGTAGCATACCACTATAGAAGAGTCTAAAGGTGAGACTATGGGACTACACCCTGCTAGCTTTATCGTGACGCTAATCACATATATATAGAATGATGCGAGCCGACACTATTCACCTGAAGTTACTGAGGTCTAGACCCTGTGGGCTATCGTAACATAGCACTACAGAAGAGTCTCAAAGCGAGACTCGGGGTCTACACCCTTCTAGCATCGCCATAACGCTGAGCATAAATAAAAATTGATACGAGATGACACCGACTTGTCCTATATTATTAAGGGAAGGACCCTAGGGCATGTGGCAACATACCACTACAATATTTTCGAAGTGAGACTAGAAAACTACACCCCATAGGCAATATTTCTATATAAATATAGAGAAGGCAACCACGAGTCATCTCATCTAGGGCGCAAGCCTACAGAATATCTCAAAGTATTTCGACACAAATGGCAAAGGCCTGAAGACCCTTCTTCGTTAAATCATTGGCCAAGATATGACAAAAGTCCTGAGATGGCCATAGGTACCATCCCAAGACTAAATGACTATGGACATGCATATTGAAGAAATTCAGGGGACACAAACCAATTCTATGAATTTTTATTCACTCCAAAACTGAGGAGATAAGACATATATATTCTCCGCAAAAGCATCTCCTTTACACAAAGGACAATTGTTAATAAGAGGCCCCGCCTCTATAAGCTGATAATAGGCTATACATCATTAGGAGAAAAACAAAGGTAAAAAGGCTCCTATTGCCTCACTAGTTGAGTGCGAAGATGAGTGATCTCCTACACATCTACACGACGAGCTCCCTCCAGGGATCGCACTTGCTCTTCAACATCAACCTTCTACTGCATAAGCACTTGAGCATTGTGCACATCATGAACATGGAGGCCAGACATGGTTATGGAGGTCAACATAACCAATCTAGCCGAGTATCCTTGATGGACTTCTCCTCTTGTAGCATTTCCACCAACGTGTCCTTCTGAGCCAACTCCTAGTAGAGTCTCACCTTCTGAGCAAAGATCCTCTGAAGGCCAACAACATTCTTCTCCTAGATCTCCTCCCAACCTTGTTCCACCTCTCCAATTTGTTGCAGTCAAGAGCGGTTTTCGTATCCAAATCCTTAACGACCTGAAAGCCCACCTTCTTAGCAATGAGGTAGGCTCTGAGCCGACGGAACTCCTGCAGAAGGCATTTCGGACTCGCAGTCTCCAGGAAAAACTCAACCACGTCCTGATCGATGGTGGTGCAGATCTGACTTGAATAGTCCTAAAAAGGAAAACAAAAAATAAATGACAATTGGTTGACTTGATGATTCAAATAAAAACATCGCGAATAAAATTTCCTAGCTCGATGGAACGAAGGACAACCTTAGACTCCTGATTTAGGCACGCCTCCATTTCGACAAAACATACCACCTGCTTCGGAAGCAGGAACATGGGGATTTTTGGCCCCATGAATCTAATAAAAAGGAAGAAAGGAGATCCAAATCAACAAAGAAAAGCAGAATACAAAGTAAGAGTTCCTTATGGAACACTTATTGCTCAAGATTTTCCCTTGAGTGGGAAGAACCACCCACATATGCCACAAGATTCCCTCTTCTAACAAGTTGGAGCTCCTACATCGAGGCAAGAGTTTTCGCCTCCTCGAGATGAAGAGCACCTGGGATTGGCATTCCCAACACAACCCGATGGGGAGTTCTACTATCAACTTTGGTGCATTGAGCCTCCTTCACCTTACGAGAGCGGGATTGTTCCTTGCCATTTCACAAAGGAAGTAAAGAAGATGAAGAGAAGGTGGAAGGGATGGAGAAATGGAGAAGGATTAGCTCCTTCACCTCTACTTGTAAAGGATGTGGGGGATGAAACCGCTTAGTGCTCCCATCACACATTCACTCCCTATGGATTTATTCCCCATTATGCCCTCCATCTTTGAGAGATGAGCGCCGCTTTGTTAAAACTGAGAGATGAGTCATGTGCTCTGACAAAATGATCATTGCATGTGCTAGTTACCCACATATGATAAGACATACTACCAAAATAAAATGCCCCTAACACGCATCGTGACACTTCTAGAATCATAAGGGGGCACGGAGATCGGTGAAAGATTCATGGTAAAACAAAGCATATATATATATGGAGAAGGTCATCGCCATGCAACAAGCTCGTTGGCGCTTCATGAAGGAAACCCACATAAACTCAAGGGGCTAATGACAAGGATAAACCTTTTAGGAGATCCTTGGAGGCTCTCTTGCTTCGACTCACATATGAAAATGAACGTAGGAAGGAAAGAGAAGATAACGGACTCCCATGAAAGGAGATCAATGCTCGAGGGTTAAAGCTTTGACCTGAGAGTGGAAAGAGGATGTAGAACAACCTCGACCTTAATGGCTAGCGTTATGAAACCTTTAATTTTGACAAATTCCTGTAACACCTCCACTGTTGCATGATCAGCGACACCAAGGCCACCTGATAATGCTCCACTAAGCATTTATTGTAACCTGTCCACGCTCTTCTATATAAATCCTGGTCAGGATCTACATGAGGACAAGTTATACGAACTTAGATATACAAGATAAAGGTTAGACATGCATGAGTAGGGTTTTACGTCTATAGAAAGGGCCTGAACCTGGGTACATCGTTGTGTTTTCCAATTCCTAGACCTTCCATGCAACCTAAACCACATTCTTTGATCGCTCTTGCCATCTCCCATGGATAATGTTGAGGAAAATCCACGCCACTCCTTGCCTAACATTTGGCCAAGAATAGTAAAGACGGGACACCGAACCTCAAGACCACACCACGACAAGACCAAACACCGCTATATCACTACAAAAACTTCGAGTCTATCCGGACTAGTGTATCCTATTCATGCGCCTAGAGGATTGGCAAGTAGATGGCAGGTCTGACCAAACTTCAGGAAGCTGTCGACTAGGAAGTGTTGGCGAATACATAGCGCTCTAGAGACCCACTTCTCTAATAGTAGCCACCACCAGCGACACATCACCACTAAGCTTTGTTGGGGCGAGGCCATCCTCTCCAAATGCCCCTTTGGGGAACTCCCTTCGTAGCCAAGACAACGCCTCCAAGAAGGGAACAACACCATGGGGCCACCACTCCCCGGTCCTATAAACGAGACCTAGGGCTTCCCCTAACACCCAAGACGGAAAAAATATCAATCCCATGACCACACCTCCGAGGAGGAAGCGACACACATGGGTGTTGCCACGATCAGCGGCCAAAGCCACTTAGTAGGGTTTTCACCCAAGGTAAAGACGATGTCCCAGCAGGATGCGAGGGGACATGGAGATATGTTACAGTCTTGTACCACCACCATAGAAAGCAACTCGTCATTGAAGAAGGGGGGTGTTGGCATCCACCACCGCAGCACCCCAAGGCAGGCTGCTGGTGGGTTGAACCTTTGCGTCGTACACAAGGTCCCAAGAAATTCACGAAGACCACCGAGTCCATGCCCGAGAAGGGCCATCTAAGTGACACTAGATCCGCCGCCGTCTACCTCGGCCCAGACCGGGCCTGCTCGGGCTGGTCATCGCCATTCAGCGTAGTGCCTCGTACTCAAGCACCATTGCCTCACCCCTCTGCCTCATATGGACGTGCTGCACCACCTAGCGATGTCACCTTGTCACCACAATTGTTGTGCATCCATGCACCGACATCCTGATATCACCTCTCCGCTCATAGACACCCTTGTAGGGTTATGCCTCCAATGCCCTCCATCTTTGAGAGACGAGCGCCACCACCACCACTAGAGTCGGCTAGCAGCCGGGGAGCGTGTGTGTGAGGTGGGGTGGTTAGGCTAGGGTTTGGGAGGCCTTTAGAGTGGCACAGAGGCAAATGTTGTTCTTAACTATCCTCATAACTTATAAGGAAGTGTATATTTGCGGTCTATAGTTCTCCATTATGGTGGGAGGAAAAAAGAGAACTCGTTTTATAGTGTGGAGAAAACAAATAAAGTACTAATGTTACCAAATACAAATGTGAATAGGACTTAAGGCAAGCACTCAATTTTTATTAATTTAGTCACCTTCTCTTCACTCTTTCATTCCCCTCCAACACTCCTCCTTATCATCGTATTTCAGCTCTGATGTATGGGCTAGTCATCTTGCTCCACCCATGGCAGCTTCTTCATCGACCCATCTTGTTGACCTAGACTACACGGGGCGACTACCTTCGTCCACTTGTTCATCACAACGCTAAGTCTGACACCTCATGATGGTCATCGCTTTAAGCTCACACACCCGTGTTGCACCGGTCTTACCCCTCAGGTGGCAGTTAATAACCATAATATTAAGCCCTTTCATTGTCCCTTGCTTATTCCTCATCGCATCACCCTTATCTGTTGGATCGTCACGCACGCTAAAAGTATTTGGAAGAACGTGCAATAAGACCAATCCTTGAATGCCTAGAAAATAAATGAAAAATACAGAAAATCCGATAATTGAAAATAAGGAAAAACATTAAATGGCTATATCCTACTAGAGTACCGTTAGATCTAAGTGAGAGAAAAGAAGAACCGGAAGTGGAGAGCTAAGGTTTCAAGTTGGATCCTGCTAAAGAACCACTTACATTACATTTTGTCATTTCTTGTTCAAATTTTGTGCTCAATTTTTGAGTTAGAAATCACAAAATGCACTAAAAGTAGAATTTTGGCAGGGTCCCACTTGCACCTCTGTGGAGAACGAGTCCACCCAACGGATTCAAATCTTGACGCTTATACTTAACCTCACACAACATCTAGGGTCTTTGTAAGATTCATACAATTCATCGATCGCCGACCTTGCACTTGTAACTTGTAGTTTAGTGGTACATTAAGCGAACACACTCACATCAATGGATGCAAAGAAGAAAACAGAGCTCTCAAAGCATCTCAACAGCTCAAATCAAAAAGATACAAGGTATGCATAGATGTAAATTGAGGCGGTCCTAGGGTTCTTCTCATGGCAATACGGTGTTCTGCTTGATGCATGCCCTCATTGATGATCTAGCTGGTGATGAGTTTAAGAAAGCTCCGCTGAAGATCTCCATTGGGCGATTGATGCTTGTAGATTGTTGGATCGGATGTGATTTGGCCGTGTGCACCCATGAGAAGCTTCGTTGTCTATTCTCATCATGGGATATATTGGTGTTTCGATTTCCATGGTGAATACAATGACGGAGAATCGAACGGCTAAGGTCTGATGTCTAGTAATGACTGACCAAGCCTTCGAGGTGATGAGTACCTTGCTTGGTGTTTCTTGACTTGTAGCAGCGGCATCGGCAAGCGGGGGCAGCGACACATGAGGAGTACAAAGTCTTATCTTTCAAGGTAAAAATCCAAGGTATGGTCTTAATTGGTTGTGCCTGACAATGACCTTGTTGAATGCATTATTTCGAGAGCGCTGACTTTCTCCATGGTCAAAACCTAAAATCTTTGATCGGGTGGCGACGCTTGTGCATTGTTTTCTTTTTGGAGGCGTTGCTTTTGGAGAATTTGGACTCTGAGTGTCGTCTTGGCAATGGTTTGTGTTGCATCTACAAGGTTTTGATTAGTGTAGATCTTTTGTTTTTTCTTCCTTTTATCGTAGGGTTGTGTTCATCTGTAATGTCTTTAGGACATTTCATTGATGCAGAGGCTTAGTGTAATGAAGCAATGGGGCGCAAACATAAACATCCAAAAAATAGAAAAAGAAAGAAAGAAGAACAACGGACATGCTCCTACACATGTACCAAGTTAGAGCATCTCCACCGGCATCCCAAACGCGTCCCCAACAGGCTTTGGGGGTGTCTAGCAAAAAACAGCCCGCACCAGCACCCCCAACCCATTCTGGCAACTAGGACGACCTAGGAAACTTTCTGGCACTCCCTTGTCACCCCGTCACATATGGTCTGGACTGGGGCATCGTCAACGCATGCCACATTTGATTGGCCATGCAGGGCCCTTTTGCTAGCGACCAAATAAAACCCAAACCCGACCCGCCCCATCCATTCTCGCCTTTCTCGTTCTACCCACCCTCGAATTGTCGTAGTTGCCGCCCACTCCTGGGAATGGCTGACGGTCAACCGCTGCTCCCTCTAGTAGTCCTTTCGCTTAGGCCTTGTATGATATTCGACGCGGCTGCCTCGAGGCTAGGCGACACGCCACTCAGACGTGACCACGTCGAGTTAGTCGCGCACACAAGGTGTTCAACCAATTGCCTAGGTAATTTTGTTCACAACTTGGTCGCCGGTAAAAGTATTTGGTAGATTGAATTGGTTGTTGATTCATGCTAGATTGGCCCCTTAGCCGCTGGTAATGGATAGCGACGATGAACTCATGATGATACAACCAATGCAATAGGAGACTGAAGCACAAGCCGATGAAATGGATCACATCATGATCATCAGATGTCTTCTTCGCCTGCATGCGCGCCTGCGATCTCATCGCCGAGGAGGCTCCGTGCAAGGGAAGAAGAGGAACAGAGACTGGCAGCTGCTGGTCGGCTGATGTTGCAGACCGATTATTTTCAAGATGATCCAACACATGGGCCTGTTGTATTTCAGTGGCTGTTCATAATGAACAAGAATTGTTAATGAAGATCTTGCTTGGCATGCGGGAATTTGATCCTCATTTCATCTGCAATGACTACACCGTATTAGTTGGTTTCACCTCTACTCAAAAATGCACGACTGGCTTCAGATATCTTGCATACAGAGCTCATCAGATACATCAGATACAGACGACTACATGTGCATGGCCAAGTCCACATTATTTGAGTATGTGTACAAGTTTTATCTTGCCATGGTAGGATACTTTGGGCCAACTTATCCGAGGACACCAAATGAACAAGATACAACTCGGATATTGGCACATAACTCAGCTAGGGGATTTCCTGGCATGAATGGAAGCATTGAGTGCATGCATTGGGTTGAAAGAATTGCCCATTTGCTTGGCAAGAGATGTACAAAATCTATACCGGAGAATGCAGCGTGGGACTTGAGGCCATGGCAGATTATGGCTTGTCAATTTGGCTTGCTTTTTTTATATAGATGGATCTCATAACGACATCAACATGCTCAGCGATCTCTAGTGTTTGGCCAACTTGTTGGAGGGCTAGATGGGCCACCTTCGTGAAGACAATCTCTGACCCTCATACTCCTGCAAGAGATTGGTTTGCCATGTGCCGGGAGGTTTGCAGGATGGATTTTGAGCAAGCATTTGGTGTGCTTCAATCTCGTTTTGCTATCATTAGATACCCTACTCTTACCTGGTCGACTTTTTAAATGTGGAAGATGATGAATGCATGCGTGATCATGCACAATGTGATCACCGAGAGTTAGCGATTGTTAATGATCAGTCGTTTTAGGGCCTTCTTGTCGTTGTTGATCGTGAAGTGCCGACTGAGTTTTGTACTTTTCTCGGCATGCATCAATAAATTTATTATGTTGGGGGTTAAGTTTTACGTGCTACTGTGCTTGAAATATATTAACTTTTCAAGATTATGATCGTTGGGGACGTTGGTGTAAGGCGGTCACCCCAAATCGCCGGCAGTTTAGGCAGCCACTGAAACTGACTGCCGGCGCATTTGCCGCCGGTTAGGGACGCTGGTGATGGACACTGAGTCGCTGACGGCCGACGGCCATTTTAGCTCACCTGATGTCACGTTGCAGTTGGATCAGAACAGCCTGGTCGGCAGGAGCCCAGATGCGACAGCTGACAAGTGGAACCGTTCGACGGCTCGTGCACACACAACGATGATCACTTCCTCAAACTGCCCGAGTGCGCTCGCATGGTCGGTCTGGATATGCACGCAGATCACCAGTGCGATTAATCTACCGAGTCCCGACGGCAGCATTGGATAGTTCGAACCGCGAAGCAGGTGCCAACAACCGTCCCCGTCACTCGTCATCTCGCGGAAGCTCCAAGCAGGATACGGACACGGCGCGCAGGCCAGGAGCTGAATTTTAATGATTCAAGTACGCCATGGATCTCGAGCTAAGCTCTGGAGCAATTAAATTAGGTGAGCCTTGCGATGCTCTCGATCCGTATCACTATCCTGTGCCACGTGTGTTCAGAATCGGCGGACACACCAAAAATCCACGGACAAAACCTTTTTCTACGGAGTAAAATGGTCGCCGAAAAAGATATATGGACAGGGAAGTTCAGCGAGCTGGCCACTGGCCAAGTAGGGCACTTAGCGGCAGTTACGGCCAAGGGAGTGAGCCGCTGCCATGCGGGCCCCACTGATGGACGGCCTTATTGTCCCCCGCAGCCCGCTCGCTCGCCGGCCGGCCGGCCGCCTACTGTACAGTCTCGCAGTATAAAGACTTCTAGAATCTTCTCCTGACACAACACTCCCACTGTCTCGCATCCCGCCTCTGCGCACTTGTTCTAGAAGCCCTTCGCCATGGACGCCAGCCGCGACGAGGAGGCGCCCGCCTCCGCCGCAGCGGAGCCGCTCCTCCTAGCCGCTTCTCCGAAGAGGAGCCACGCGGCCGACGTGCACGTCCTATCCGCCGCCTTCCTCTTCGTGTTCTCCGCCTACGGCGCCGCCCAGAACCTCCAGAGCACCGTCAACACCGTACGCGCACTGACCCCCCTCCCTCTCTGATCTCGCTCGGCTCGGCTCGGCCCTTTCCTGATGGGGATCCTGGTCCTGGCTGCAGGAGGGCGATTTGGGCACCGTCTCCATGGGGGTCCTCTACACCTCCTTCACGCTCTTCGCAGTGGCGGCGTCGCCCGTTGTCAGGTGGCTCGGCGCCAGCCGCGCGCTCGTCGTCGGCACCAGCGGATACCTGCTCTTCATCCTAGCCAACCTCGTCCCGACATGGTGCGTAATGGGTCCAACAGTCCGACTCTGACATGACATATTGACATGGACAGTGTCGTAGTGCCGAATTTGGATGCGTGCTGCCTGCTTGATAGAATGCCTACCTAGACGTTCATGATAGTCAGTTCATTTACATGGGCTGCATTCTCCCCCTGTTGGTCCTTGAATTGGAACTAGTTAGGTTCTCTGGCCTAATCAAGTTTGTGGATTCTAATTCCATGCTCATTTATTTCTTGGCTTACCTTAGCTCTTGCATCTGGTAGAAGCTTTCCAATATGGACCTACCCGCTAGGTCGCACATTGTGCATGCACCACATTCTAGATTTTGAACAATGCAATGCCACGATGCCCTGTTAGCTAGGAGTATAAATCTCAACTAGCCCAAAGAGCAAATTCACTAAAGACGTACTGATGCTACAGTTATATATATGTTAAACTAATATATCGACCACGAATGGCTTTTTTAGCCCCATTTGATGTGCTCATAATCTGCTAAAATTTCCAGTTGAGTAATATATACCAGGGAATTTATTTTGAAGTTCAGTAAATTTAGTATGCTACAGTTATGAGATTTCTCTGATGTTAACTTGAACACAAAAATTAACAGGTATACAATGGTACCAGCTTCACTGTACCTGGGTTTTACTGCATCGATCATTTGGGTTGGACAGGTAACGGTGCTTTCTTATAAACCATCTAGTATCCATGTCACATACTTACCTGTTAGTAATGCAGGGTACGTATCTTACTTCTGCTGCCCTCCGTCATGCAAGAGACAATAGTTTACCCGAGGGTCCAACTTTAGGAAGCTTTAATGGAGAGTTTTGGGGAGTGTTCGCTAGCACTCAGGTACAACTGTAGCTCAAGTGTTTAGCATATGTTCTTCATACCTCAAGTGTAGCTTCTATTGCTTTCTGCACATATACACATGGTCTGTCCAATTACAAGGGTACAGTGGTATCTGATATAGTGACTTGTACTACATTTGAATAATGCAGGTCATTGGAAATTTGATATCTCTTGCTCTTCTGAGAAATGGAAAGGTTAGCAACTTAATTTGGACTTCTTTTAGTTCCTTAGAATCTTGTGTAACTGCCATTTTGTTTGCACAGCATGTGTAATCATCTTGTTTAATCCTATCATCTTTGTATCACTTCAGGATGGAGGAGGTGTAACGGGAAAAAATCTGTTGTTTGTTGTGTTCCTTGGCTGCATGATTATCGGAATTGTATTGATGTGTTTACTGTCCAGAAGGGACGAGAAACGAGATAATGCTTCGGTGCACTCCTCATTTGGAGCTATGTTGAAATATATTGTTGCCCCTCTCAAGGACCGAAGGATGATTCTTTTGATTCCGCTTATAGCATATTCAGGTTTACAACAGGCATTTGTATGGTAAGTCAAAAAACTTTTCAGTATCTATGGTGGTTCAGTTCCTTACTGTGCTTTTTGTAAGAGTATGTTGTGGATTTCTTAGGGCCGTATTCACAAAGAGTATAGTGACACCTGTGCTTGGCATATCTGGAGTTGGTGGTGCCATGGCAATTTATGGTGCATCTGATGTAGTTGTAAGTGATTTGCATACATTTTTTTTTTCATTTGCAACACTCTTGCTGTTGCTATTGCTTTAGGCTAGACTCTAGAGTAGCTGAAGTGTGTACCATTCTGAACTAATGGAAATACCATGCCTTATGTTTAGTTGAGTTTTGAAGCTTTCTTGATTTTGCAGTGTTCATTGGTTGCTGGACGTTTTACCTCTGGGCTTCATTCAGCTACATTTATAGTCTCAGTTGGAGCTATTCTTCAGGCTGCGGTTCTGTTCTGGTTACTTGTTCTTTACAGGTTTGATTTTTTGGTTCCTTGTTCACTGTGCTATTCTACTACTGATTATCATTGCTATATTTTCTGATTGTTTTCTTGGATGCAGTCCAATGGAGGGACTACTTGGTGCAGCGGTTCCACTATTTATAGGTGCCTTATGGGGTGTTGGTGACGGAGTCTTGAATACACAGTTAAGCGCATTACTTGGATTGCTGTTCGAGGATGTCAAGGTAATACTATTATACTTGCTTTCCGAGTATTTCCATGTGCACAACTACACATATAGCTTGTTTTATTTGGGTAACTGTTATCCCTCCAATGAAAAATATCAACAACTGTCTCTTATTCAACAACAAGAAAAAAACAACTATAAGAAAGTTTGCGTGGATGTAATGCTTTGATTTCATTTGCTATCATATAATTTTCCGCTGTTAATGAAGGAACTGTATAATGACAAATGCAGGATATAAGTGGTTATCCTATGCTTTTTGTTTGCTGATATAACTAGAATATACTAAATCAGTCTTGAAAAATGATAAATGCAGGAGGCAGCTTTTGCACAGCTGAAGGTTTGGCAATCAGGTGCCATCGCAGTCATCTTCTTCTTGAGCCCAAGCATCACACTGCAAGCCATGCTTATCTTGATGGCCACGTCCCTCTTCATCTCTTTTGGCTCGTTCCTGTTACTCACCCTTGTCGTCGAGAAGCCATCACCCATCAGAGCGTGAGGCAAATCCCACTTCAATGTGCAGACGGTGTCGTCGTTGCCACCACATCTCGTCAGTGTTACCAACAGCCTGTACAACTACATTGTTGTATTATTAGCCAGTGATGCGAAACTGAGACAGAACTACTGCATCATCATCCATCACATACGACGCCCTGGCACACACGACATGTGGCCATTGTTTGCTGGAGGCCTGAAGTGAAGAGATTGCAGGCAAATGGGGGGGAAGCGAGAGAGTCAGCCTTGCATTTGTTTCCCTGTATTCTTTTCTATCTCCCATTATTGCCTATGACTGTGTGTTGTTACAGTGATCATATATAGTCAGTTATATAGTAGGAGGTAACATTTCATTCCAAAGATGATTGTATGGTATTTTGTGTTAATGATTCCTTCCCAGCCAAACAGACCCAAGTTCTAAACTGAAACTGTCTGTTAAATTCTGAAAGTTTGATATTTTTGAATGAGTAAAATCCATCAAAAGTCATTGAACTTGTCAAGCAAAATCAATACAGTCACCATACATCAAGAATACAAATTTACGGTCACTAAATACGCGTGGGAATTCATCTACGGTCACTTGTCGATATTGGCACACTGTATTTGCTGATGTGGGGATTGGCAGGACCCAGTGTCAGGCCCAACTGTGTTTCAATTTTGCGAAGAACCCCAGATCTCATTTTGCTTTCACGCGAAGCTCACTTCATAACCTCCTACTGAAAAACAAAAAAAACGGACCGCAGCTGTCACTCCTGGGCCGCCAATGGTGCACACCGCGCTGGAGCTTCTTCGCTCGGACGATTCCGTCTAAGGAGAAGGACCGACGGGCTACTGTGACACCGACGCCGTGGCGCCTCGAGTAAGTGACCTGGTCGGCGGTGCCTGCGAGCACACGACCTGGTCGGCGACGCACGCGAACACACAACCTGGTCTGTGGCATGTGGTGGACGTAGGCTGCTGGTGCCGCGGTGCACGTCTCGGCCGGCTGCGGCGACGTGTCTCCGGCGGCATTGGCTAGATTCGGCTTCGTCAGCCACGACCACCATCGTCTCTTCTGCAAAACAAATCCGGAGCAGTGTCTCTGTCAGTATACTAGTGAAGACTACTGGACATAGTTCGCTGATCATTTATTCGCAAGATCGTATACTACTGAAGTAGATGGCAAGCAAAGGCAGCAGGCAGGGCAGCTTTCTAGTTTGTCGAATTGTGCTTACATTAATCGATCGATTCATCTAGTTGGATGGAAACGAGAACCTCTAGCTTCGCAAGAATATGTCTTACCGTTACGGCGGTGACGTGGTCGTGGAGCTACTGCCAGTGGTGGTGGTCATGGACCCCGAGGATGGGGCTGCTCCGGGCGGCAGTGACGGCAGCCCCGTTCACCGTGTTCTCCCGCATCTTCTCTCTCCCATGCTAGCTAGGGGCTCGTGGGACTTTAGCGGACGCCTCGAGCAGATCCTGCTATGCCACGGAGGTGGCGGCGGAAAGGGGCTCACCGACCTATCGCTCGAGCAGGTTGGCGGCGGCGAGGTGGGACGGCAGGAGGGGCGGAGGCGGAGGCGGGAGACAACCTTATCTCTTTGTTGTTTTTCCAATTTAGTCCCTATTGTTTTTTAAGATCCGATAATGATCTATGTGGACGGTTAGGGATTTATAGGTGGGGTCTACGCAGCGCCACGTGGGTAAATACAGGATGCTATCCATGCCTAGTGACCTAGATGAACTTATTTAGGGCTTGTTTGATTCAAAGAAATTTCAAAGGATATGTGAAGGATTTTATTCCTTAGGAAATATTCCTACGTTGGTCGTTTGATTTAAAGGATTTCTTCAAAGGATTCCTTTGCCCTCTATTTTGTAGGAAATTTTCCATCCACTACAACCTCATGTTAGAATTCCTTTGCTTTTCATGTGATTCAAACACGTACTTGATCCAAATTCCTATAGTTTTATATTTCTATAGGATTCAATAGGTCATGCAACTTAAATCCTATGGTTTTCCTGTTCCTGTGTTTTGAGAATCATGCAAATCAAACGAGCCTTTAGTGATCGTAAATGGTATTCGCAATGTACGATGATCAAACTGATTTTGCTCGACAAGTTAAATGACTACTAATGAATTTTACTCTTTTTGAATTTGTTCAATCTGTAACTCACCTATGTAACGTGACCGTAGATCTGCTGCGAATCGAACTGGATTTGATGAACTGTGCTTGATTCGACGATCACAACTAAATAACTACCCAGACAATTGTCTAGAGACGGATTTTTTAGGACTTTGTTCAGGGACATATGCTGTCTCGATCGAGTTCATCCTTAGCCCAGGCACAAAGCCCACTCAGACTACGATCAACGGGTCCTCCTCA
Organism: Avena sativa; assembly: GCA_916181665.1. Taxonomy (NCBI): domain Eukaryota; kingdom Viridiplantae; phylum Streptophyta; class Magnoliopsida; order Poales; family Poaceae; genus Avena; species Avena sativa. The sequence continues at coordinate 142,851,458 of OV702283.1, read as the reverse complement.
GATCCAAACTCCCACACCGCCACGGCACGTGCACGTCCATTTGGTCCCCAGTTCCAAGTCGGGCTTATAGCTTTTGTGCGACGTCGTTGAGGTGAACTGTCCAGAAAGCACCATCGTTTAAGAAAACAGCTCCCGTGCGGCGCATCTCATCGCAAAAATAGCCAAGCCGAGAAAACGGCCATCTGGCCCTTAAGCGCGGGTGAGGTTGGGTTAGACTAGAAGTTAACTTAGTCCGACAGATGGACCCCACTTAGTTGCGACGACATCACACATAGTTGCCCTAACAGGTGAGTCCTACATAAAGTTGCCACGACAGAGGAGTGTGCTCTGCTCAGTGGCTACAGCGACAGCTTCTCGACGACGGCGAAGCTTTCTTCCTCGGCGGCGGCGAAGCTTTCTTCCTTGGCGGCGGTATGATTTCGTAACCCCAGTCCCGTCCTCGCTGCTTCATTTGGGGATATGTTCGTCCACAGTCGCTTCATGTTATGTCACCGTTTTGAAACAGGGGAGAGGTGCCCGTGGGATGAACGACATAGGTGAGCGAGGAGAGAGTTCCTTAAATTGGTAATTTCCCTCTATAGTTGGTTTCTGAACTCGATTAGGGCTCCAGCCGCTTCAATCAGCTCACACTGCTTGACATTGACAAAACAGGGGACAAAATAGGGGGCGTAGTGCCTGGACCTTCGAAATGACAGTCAAATTGTTTCCTTCAAAGGCCAAGCTAGGTGATGGTAGCGTGCGGAACATCGAGAGAGATACATTTGTTACATGGGAGATTGAATTTTCAGAGATAGATCCTTAAGACCTAAAGTCCATGGAGGAGAAGGTTGTGAAGAATTTGGTGCAGGAAATTGGGGAGAGTATAACTTGGGGTCCAGAGTAAGAAGTGTCACTCCTACGGTTCGATAATTGGAAGGGTGAGTATGTTAGAATTAAGGATGGAGATGAATTGGTTTCTGAAATTTATCGACAAGATGGTTGGACAAGCAAACATGCAACCTTTTATGCAGAGCTTGTTGATCTGAAATCTGACTCCAAAGTTGGGTATGTTGCCTCACAGTTGGTTGCACAATTTGCAGATGATGAATGAGCTTCACAAAGGCATATCGTGCCCATAGTTACTGAAGTGGTAGTTCTAGCAGATGCAGTTGCACAGGAGGGATGTCAAGGTACTACAAAGGTAGCTATAGTTGATTGGAATGCAGTAGAACTTTTAGAACGTACTGATTTGGTGATTGCACCAATAAGTGACATTGAGATGGCAAGAATGTTTGGCATTACTATAGATGATAAAGATAAGGAGAAAGACAGTGATGAATCTGAGATGCCTGCTGATGCAAACAGAAATGGGCCATTCTCTGAAGATGTTGATCAAGAGTTGATGGAAGATGCTGCAAATGAAGTAGATGATGCACATGATGATAAACTAGTAAATTGGTATGATAAAAAAATTCCCGTCATTAAAGTTGGGAAATTGTTCTCAAACATGAACGAGTTTAGGATGTGTTTTAAAACTTATGCAGTGAAAGCTGAGTTTGATGCCAAGACTATGTGGACTGACAAAGCAAGTTTTATACAAGATGCAAAGGTTTTGATGGGAAGCCCAGCCTTGCAAATGGTGCATATGGACGTACAGTAAGAGTAAATCAAATCCCCTATCAGCATATGTAACGCTCGAAAAATATTAAAAAATAGAAATTGATTGTTATTTTATTTTGTGCTTCATCATAATATCATTATGCATATTTTGTTCGCATTTTTGACTACAAACTATTTTGCTAAAAACCTAATTTTGTTTTACTAAAATATTCCTATGGTTTTATTAAATCCGTTTCCCTTTTCTTATTTTCAAACTAAAACAAAATAATATTTCCGCTCTGGTTTTCTTATTTGACTAAAAATAAAATTAAGCTAATGGTCCGTCTAAAGTTTTGGTCAAAACTAGCTCCATCTAGTCTACTTTGAACTAGATAAATACTTCATTCTTCTTTTTTTCCATCTCAAATCCTAGCCCCCAAATCTGACCGTGATGCCCCTTCTTTTTGTCCCAATTCCAGATCTAAATTCACCACTTTTCTCTCTTGTTCACGAAAGCCATGTTTCTGTTTTTCCTATTCCTCCTGCACATGTTCCTGCTCCTTGTTTCTCCATCGTTCTAGCCACACAATTAATGTTCTTGCTGTTCGTTCTCTAGATCGCTGTCAGCCGCTTGATCCTTGCTCTACTCCTGTTTGTATGCATCTGGTAATTTCCTGGCATGTTCGTGTGACAAGCTGGCTTTCTGATCCAAAATCTAGTCCACCTTCCTGATATTGTGGCCACCGGCATAGCTGTAGCAAAGCAGCCGCGAGCAGCAGAGCTCTTCGCCTGCGCGCGCATCGCCTGCCTTCCGTTGCGTCAAGCAGCAACTGCAGCACAACACTGCACCTTCCTGCATAGCCGCCTTGTTTCCTGGCGCGCTGTCGCATGCCCGCAGGGACCCAAGACCCTGCAGCTCTACTAACCCCAGATCCCATCGATGCAGCGCCATTTACCCCAGCTTGACCTGCAGTATACAAGTTCGTGCGCGCACCTGAAGCAGACCAGCTCCTGCGTTCCCACTGTCGGTCGTCGCTGTCTGCAAACAACTCTGGCCAGCCCTCTTTTGTTCTACTCAGTGTGTATCAACAACGGTACAAATCCAGTTCACTTCGTCTCAGATTTCTACTACCAGATAGCAAATCAGCTCTTGGTTCGGTGTGTGGCCGTCTTGTTCCTGACGTGTTTGACAAAATGTCTATAAGAGATTTTTCCCCATTTCTCCTCCTTGGTGTTCCTTCGGCTGCTTCGAGTACTTCATCTGCTTTAATAATATTCTGAGGATCATCTCTTCGCCTCTTCAATCTGAACCGTAAAACCTCGATCCGTACTCTATTTCTTACAAATGACATCAATCGTGTTTGCATATTAAACCATCCATGCACGCATACATATTTATTGTTTGGAGGTATGATGACCCACAAGTATAGGGGATCGCAACGGTCTTCGTGGATAGTATTATCCAATTTATCGATTTGACATATGGGGAGCCAAAAAATACTTGCAAGCCTTAACAACTGAGTTGTCAGTTCAGCTGTATCTGAAAATAGTTCTTGCTTACAGAAGTTTATCAGTAGCAACAGTTTGATAGTAGCAACAACAAAGCAACAGCAACAGTGAAACAAGAGCAATAGTAATAGTAACAGTAAGATTCGAGTGCGGTAGCATAGGGATGGATGGACGGGCGTTGCATGGACGAGTCTAAACATGTAACTTCAAGATTTAGGATATTGCATATAAATAATAATAAGCACCTAAGTACTAAACAATCCTAGGCATGTGCTCCAAATATAGTCATACGTGCTCGCAATGAGAACTTGTACAATATCTTCTGTCCAGCCAGCCCGTGGCAGTGGGGCCTTTAGGGAACTACTGGCAATTAAGGTGCTCATTTTAATAAAGCACCGGAGCAAAGCATTAACACTCCGTAAACACATATGATCCTCACACCATAGCCATCTCATCCGGTTGTCCCAATTATTATCACTTTGGGGCCTTTGGATACGGACAATAATATGTGTACACAACTTGCAGATAAGATCACAAACAATACTATCATAATGATTTAATAATAACTTCAGATCTGAGATCATGGCACTCGGGCCCTGGTGACATGCATTAAGCACAACAAGTTGGAACAAAGGCAAATAGCACTAATAGAGATACTAGGCACTATGCCCTAACAGATCTTATTCGATTACATGATAGAACTCATCCAATCCCTACCATTCCCAGGCCTACAATGGGAGATTACTCACTCATGGATGAGGGAAACATCGGTGGTTGATGGAGATGTGTTGGTGATGGTGATGGCGATGATACTCTCCAAATTTTCCGTCCCGGCAGGGTGCCAGAACGGAGTTTCTGGATCCGAATCTTGGTTTCTGGTGGCGGCGGCGGAGCGGAACTCTTTCTGAAAAACTATCGAACCCCCCTCGGTTTTTAGGTCGAAAGGCAACTTATAGGCGCACAGGAAGGCCGAGGAGCTGCCTGGGGTGGCCTCACCCCCTCCAGGCGTGGTGAAGATCCACGAAGCCAGAAGGGGAGACAGAGGGGAGGCCTAGGGGGCCTCACCCCCTCCAGGCGCGGGGTCAGGTGGGCCCACGCCTGGGGTGGGTCTAGGCCCCCTAGGCCTCCCCTTTGTCTCCCCTTTGGCTTCGTGGATCTTCTGGTGAAAAATAGTTTTTGGCATATTTTCCGGGATTTTTCCTCATAGTTGATTTTCTGCACAAAAACAAGACACCAAGGTAATTCTGCTAAAAACAGCGTCAGTTCATGTTAGTTGTATCCAAATCACACAAGTTTAAAGAAGAAACAATAGCAAAGTGTTCGAGAAAGTACATACGTTTTGGACGTATCAGGGTATTTTGTCGATTCACCTAATAATTAAATATGGAGGTTATATGCAGGGTAATCTTGTCTTATCTCGACCCCATTTAAATTGCGTAGTTTATCGATGCCATGCTTTGCCTTGTTAATACAACATTTAATTTGTGGGGTAGTTAAATAACTTGAACCTTCTATTTAAATGTCGGAATCTTGGTTCCGCTTAATATTGATAAGTTAGGCCGCATATTGGCATGCCATGCATCATATCATAATCATGCCAGAACTTCCGCCTTATTGTTAAATAGTGCATCCGGTGTTTCTTTCTAGTGATTTGCTTCTTCTCGGATAGGCCGTTGAGTTGGTGCGAGATACGACGAGCTTTCGGATGATCTTCTCAGGCGAGCATTCTCCCCCTTCTACCTATTTTGCATTTATAGTCTTTACTTCCTTCCTTTGATCTATTGATATCCTTATTGTTGATGCTATAGTACTGTCCCTTTATTTACCTGCTCCACTATATTGCCTTGGTTATCCTATTGCCTTGTTTGACTAGCTAGTCTTGCCCTTGAGAGTCGTAGGCATGCTTAGTATTTCTCTCATATAGGTGAAACGTGATCCTTGGATATTGTTGGTGATAAGATAATTAATCTGATGTTGTTGGTTATGGCTTCTCCTAATGATAAGACCCCGACAGGGACCACCTTTGGAAACTGCTTGAGCCGACCTAGGACCCGTTCGTTCTGCGATACCAGTGTTGAGTTGATCGCGCTAACCAAACGTGGGGGCCTCTGGGATCCCCCCTCAACTATCGGCGCTATTCGTATATCCAGAGGGTTACAAAATTGGTTTTCCATTTGGTGCATATGCATAATATGTCCTCGGACATGGGTGAGTTGATATGTCTTCGGACTTGATATTTTGGTGGATTGCCATGGCTTGCATACATAAATCACGGTACACGGTGGCGGCACCCACGGTGTGTACAAGTTACCCCGTAGGGCCCGATCCACCAGTAGGCGCAAACGTTGTGCCTTCCTTGAGAATCGACGTACCTCTTGGTTGGTTCCACACAGTAGGTGATGCCTCTGGATATGCACGTAGTTATGGGACAGTTCTTGTTGTGAGATTTGGATGACACGCGTAATATGTTTCCTGAAGGGTTGAGCATGCGTTTGGATACAGTAGTGCACCCCTGCAGGGTAAATCTTTTTGAGAAGCCGTGTGTCCACGGTTATGGACGCCTTAGGAGTACAGTGTCATGATCATAGACAACACCACTAATGTTTTGCCTCTAATAATATAATTAGTAATTAGCCTTATCAACTAAATACCTGCTTAACTAAAATTGCCACTGTGTGCATGATACGTTGGAAACGTATCTATAATTTTTGATGCTCCATACTTGTTTTGTATCTACTTTGCTTTACTTGTCTATACTTTGAGATGATTTTTACATGTTTTCTGGTACTAACCTACTAATAAGTTGCAACAGTGCCAGATGCCTGTTTTCTGTTGTTTTTGGTTTCAGAAAAGTTACTAAAGAAATATTCTCGGAATTGGACGAGACAAACGTCAAAGTCAATTACTTTCCGTGGGGAACAAGAAGTCCAGAGGGGAGCCGGAGGGGCCATCCAGGGGGGCCAGACCCACCCCAGGCACGGGTGGGCCCTGCCCCACGCCTGGCTAGGGTTTGTGGCCCCTGGCCGCCGCCTCGGCCTCCCCCTTTGCCTATAAGAAGCCCCCGATGTTGAAAACCTAAGCACCCGATCAAATCTCCACGAAATCGTCTGTAGCCGCCGCCGCCACCATCGTCTCTAGATCGGGGGGATCTGAAGTTCTTCCCGGCACCCTGCCTGAGGGGAGATCATCCCGGAGGCCTTCTCTCCAGTATGATGCGTGAGTAGTTCCACCTTGGACTATGGGTCCATGTAGTAGCTAGATGGTTGTATCTCCTCCTTTGTGCTTTCATGTATAGATCTTGTGAGCTCCGTTCATGATCAAGATCTAATCTATTTGTAATCATGCATGTTGTGTTTGCGGGGATTCGATGGATATTAAGATTATTATGTTGGTTTGATTAATGGGTTTGTCTTTATGATTCTATCATGTCTGTGTTGTTTGTGATCTTGCATGCTCTCCGTTGTTAGTAGCTATCTTGGCCAAGTAGTTGCTAGTGACTCCAAGAGGGGGTATTTATGATCGATAGTGGGTTCATGCCTCTAGTTTCCAAGGGAAGTGACAGAAATATCTTCGGTTGTAGATGTGATGTTGCCACTAGGGAGAAAACAACGGTCTCTTGTTCATGGAACATGTTGACTGTTTACCTTACACACTTTGCTTAAAGCAGCTGTTTGTTGCTTGCAACTTAATACTGGAGGGGGTTCGGATGATAACCTGAAGGTGGAATTCTAGTCATAGATGCCGTTGGATGGCGGTCGGTTGTATTGCCCAATCGAATCTCATAGGATATTTCTGACTAGTAATTGCATTGTTATGCCTTGCTCAGTTCCTGTCAATTGCCCTGCTATAATTTGTTTACCCTTCATGTCATGTTGTTTATCTAAGGAGAGCACCTCTAGTGAACTATGGACCCCGGTCCAATCTTTACCATTGATACATCTTCCACTGTTACTTGTTTACTTGCTGCAAACCATTAACTTCCACACCATACGTTTAATCCTTTGTTACAACAAGACGGTGAGCTTGACAATCTCACTGATTCGTTGGGGCAAAGTCTTGAGTTTGTGTTGTGCAGGTATTCGCGTTGCTTGCAACACCTGTGTGACGTTTCCTTCCGCCTACTGGTTCGATAAACTCGGTCTCTACTAAGGGAAGACTTGCTGCTTCAGACCTTGCTCTTGGTGTTTCCAACGAAGTCCTCCACGTCAGCACCATCAGTGCGTTCCGCAAGGGGACTTCCTCGACTGGTCTTCGAGGGGGAAATCTTCGGACGGGTTATGTTTGGTGTTATATCATTGTTATCACATAGCGCACTCTTATCTCTCTCTAACAGCTGAAGTTGTAGCGTGTCTCTATAAGTTAGATAGTGCAAGCTTTGCTGCCGCTGAGCCCACCATACCTATGTAGGCGAGGACCGCCGAATTCTAGTCTCGGCCTCAGTACTAACCGCTCTCTTTCTGTTTTTCCTTTGCCCTTTGTAGACATCCTTTTGGCTTGACAGGTATGTGATTGACGACGTTAGCAAGGTTACCCTTCCGGCTTGGCTTGGGCAGGGTTGGACACCGCTTGATTATTCTTCAGGACTCTTAGTCTCATTTGGATCTTTTCCGTACTCGAATACTATTTGGCTTTCTTTATGATTTGTATCATTTGTATTCTTGACTCGTAGAGTCGTTGATGTATATATAAATTCTTGTGGACTCTGTTGTAAACTACTGTGATGTAACTACTTGTAATCAAATCCCACCCACACGAAAGTATCTGGTGGGCATCTTTGAATCGCTTCTATGCGGGTTTGGCGGGAAATGCTGAGATCTGCATAGACTCGATTTGGGGGTGTTACAGAATACTTGTATGACCAGTTCACAAAGAGTTTCAAATATGATATCACAACTTTGGGTTATAGAGAAGATAACTCCTATTTAGCCAAGACACCAAACATGATAGTAAAGAGACTTAAAGTTAACTTGGAAAAGTAGTATCCCATTATGCTAAAGTATACTACAGTTTGGAAGCCAAAACAAAAGGCAATGAAATCATTATATGGAAACTGGGAAAATACATTTAGGATGTTGTATAGTTTTAAAGCAGAGGTGGAGAAGAGGTCACCTGGCAGTGTGGTGGAGATAGATATTGAGGTAACATAGGATGGTAAGGTTTATTTCAGCAAGCTTTTTATGTGTTTAAAGCCCTGCATCGATGGATTCCAAGTAGGGTGTCGTCCATATTTGAGCATAGACTCATCTTTTTTGACTGGAAAGTGAAATGGCCAGTTGGCAGCATGCAATGCTCTAGATGGACACAATTGGATGTTCCCTATTTCCATTGGAATGTTTCAATTAGAGTTAGAGGCATCATGGACATGGTTAATGATGCAGCTAAAAAGATGCATAGGGCCAGTATCACCTTTTGGCCATCCACACAGGTGCATGTAAAGGGATAGAAAATGCAGTAAAAATTGTTTCCCCCATGCTGAGCAAAGGGAGTGCTTTGGCCATATGTGGATGAATCTGATAAAAAAAAACCAGAAGAGAAGAATTTGGGAGAATGTGGCCTGCAGCAAGGTCTTACACCACACAGACACATTCCTATCACCTTGGTAATATAATGGTAGCATGTAGTGAAAATGATTTTAGTACATGGTTGAACACTTTCCATTCCCTTTTATGGTACATATCAGGTTTTAATACTACCATTAAGTGTGATCATATCAACAACAACTTGGCAGAAAGTTTCAACAACAAGGTGAAGGAGTTGAAAGACTTGCTTGTGCATGACATGGTGGACCAAATCAGGATCATGATCATGCGCTTATGGGAATTGAGAAGAAGAATTGGTGATGTTTTGGAAGGGGACAAGCTTCCAGTTGTGGTACAACATGTGGTCAACAGGAGCAGAAATCTTTCACATCTATATGTTGAGAAATCTTCATTGTGGGGTGCTGAAGTTATAGAAAAGAATGGTAAGAGGCATGTTGTAAACACTAAGTTGCATGACTGCACTTGCCAAGAGTGTCAACACACTGGGAAACCATGTGATCATGCCATACTTTTTTTGGAATCTAAACCCAAGTTAAATATGCACCCATATTTACATGAATATTACTCAGTAAAAAGATTCAAGGCTGCATATGCAACTCCAATTCCAGCACTAATAGACCAATCTCAGTGGCCTGAGGTGGAAATAGAATTTTCCATGTGTCCCCCATCACTAGAACAAAGACTGGGAGGCCCAAACAGAGCAGATTCAAATCTTGGTTGGAGAAAGGTGGTAGTAGCAAGAAGGGGAAAAGAAAATAAACATGAAAAGCCAAAAAGGGCTAAAAGATGAAACAAAAAATAGATGCAAGTTATGTGATGAACTTGGGCATAGAATAGGTTCCCCCAAATATCGTTACACTCCTCAAATTCCAAAGTAAGTTTATAGTTTTGCAAGTTTTATTTTTCCTGCTTGTTTCATTTTCCAACCAAGTGATGATATCCTTTATTTTTTAGGAGTAAGCATGCAAAAACAGTTGACCTCTTGTTAAACCACTTGTTATTGAAAAATGATGGCCAATGAAAAAACAAGACTCAATGGCTATAGAAATAAGAGAAGTAAGAAGGTCCTGTTTAGTGCAGATGAGGTGCAAACTGAACCTGTCATACCTGTAGAGGTGCACACTGCCCCTATTCTGGTTGCACAAGAGCTAACTGAACCTGTTTTGGAGTTTGTGGTGCAAACAGAAGCTTCGTTGGAGGCTATGGCGCAAACAAAACCTGCATTGGAGGTTGTGCTCCAGATAGAACCTGTTTTGGAGGATGTTTTACTGCTCACTGAATCAATACCAGCTCTTGCGTTCCATACTCAACCAATTGTTGACATTGTTGTACAAACTGAACCAATTGTAGCTGTTGAGGAGGTGCAACAGGTGAAGCCTGCTCTTGGAAGTGTTGTGGGGAAGCCTACTGGTTATGGTAAGAAAAAGAGGAGCATTAACAAGATGTGTGTTATAGAAGTTGAGAAGGAGAAGAAATCGAGTGCGAGGAAGAGGCAAAAGAAGTAGACTTGAAATGGTGGATGCTATTTGTGATATGATAACATGTTGTAATAATTTGGCACTTGTGTTCTGAAGTGAAAACTTGTGATGCTATTTTTGATTTAATAAATTTTCATCTCAATTCAATTTTGAATTCAAATTTCAACCAAAATTCATAATGGAATAACAAATCAAAATTGTGAGTTGATTTTTATATGATATGATTTTGAAATACCTTCTGAACTATTATTAACGTTATAACATTATATCCTAAGGTTATTCTACTATTTTCCAAAGTAGAACTGCTAGTCATGAAAAATGAACCTAGGAATATGCTCCAAAGCTAGGGTAAACCGCCCTATTTCTAACCAAGTTTTTTTTGACCTTTTCCAAATCACCCAAAAAATTCAAAATGAACCTTTTCTACTGATACGTCCAAAACGTATCTACTTTCTCGAACACTTTGCTATTGTTTCTCTTCTAAACTTGTGTGATTTGGATACAACTAACACGGACTGACGCTTTTTTCAGCAGAATTACCTTGGTGTCTTGTTTTTTGCAGAAAATGAACTATCAGGAAAAATCCCGGAAAATATGCCAAAAATTATATTTCACCAGAAGATCCACGGAGCCAGAAGAAGAGACGGAGGGGGGGCCTAGGGGCCCAGACCCACCCCATGCGCGGTCCCACCACTGGTCGTGCCTGGAGGGGGTGCAGCCTCTCCAGGCATCTCCTCGGCCTCCCTGTGCTCCTATAAGTTGCCTTTCGACCTAAAAACCGAGGGGGGTTCGATAGTTTTCCAGAAAGAGTTCCGCTCCGCCACTGCCACCAGAAACCAAGATTCAGATCCAGAAACTCCGTTCTGGCACCCTGCCGGGACGGGGAATTTGGAGAGGATCATCGCCATCACCATCACCAACGCATCTCCATCAACCACCGATGTTTCCCTCATCCATGAGTGATTAATTCCCCGTCGTAGGCCTAGGGATGGTAGGGATTGGATGAGTTCTATCATGTATTCGAATAAGATCTGTTAGGGCATAATGCCTAGTATCTCTATTAGTGCTATTTGACTTTGTTCCAACTTGTTGTGCTTAATGCATGTCACTAGGGCCCGAGTGCCATGATCTCAGATCTGAACTTATTATTGAATCATTATGATAGTATTGTTTGTGATCTTATCTGCAAGTTGTGTACACATATCATTGTCCGGATCGAAAGGCCCCAAAGTGACAATAATTGGGACAATCGGAGGGGATGGCTGTGGTGTGAGGATCACATGTGTTCATGGAGTGTTAATGCTTTGCTCCGGTGCTCTATTAAAAAGAGCACCTTAATTGCCAGTAGTACCCTAGAGGCCCCGCTGCCACGGGCTGGCTGGACAAAAGATGTTGTGCAAGTTCTCATTGCGAGCACGTATGACTATATTTGGAGCACATGCCTAGGATTGTTTAGTACTTGGATGCTTGTTATTATTTATCTGCAATGCCCTAGGTCTTGAAGTTACATGTTTAGACTCGTCCATGCAACGCCCGTCCATCCATCCCTATGCCTACCGCACTCGAATCATACTGTTACCGTTACTGTTACTATTGCTGCTGTTTCATTGTTGCTGTTGCTGTTTCTGTTGCTTTGCTGTTACTTCTACCAAACTGTTGCTACTGATAAAATTCTATGAGCAAGAACTATTTCCAGGTGCAGCTGAACTGACAACTCAGTTGTTAAGGCTTGCAAGTATTCTTTGGCTCCCCTTGTGTCGAATCAATAAATTGGGTAATACTACCCGCGAAGACTATTGCGATCCCCTATACTTGTGGGTCATTAAGATCATTTTCTGGCGCCGTTGCCGGGGAGCATAGCTTTATTTGTAAGTTCACTTGGATCTATTATTGTTCACTGCTACTCCTTTCATCATGGAGAAGTCTCGTGATGGAAAGTTCCCTATTTTACCATCCACTACAAGAAGAGCTACAGTCCTAAACACCTCTGCTGCTCTTGATTCACCGTCTGTTATAAGTAAACTTGTCACACCACCACCACATACTCATGCTACACACACTGCTACTGCTGCTGAGTCTGAAACTGCTTTTGATGCTCATGATGTTACTTCTATTGTGCTTGATGCGATTGGTTCATTAGGTCCTTTTATAGATGCTACTATGGCTGGTCTAGGAAATACCAAAACTCCTAGTGAAGACACTGTTACACCTGTTAGCTCACCTGAGGCTAGTGAGAGTTATGATATTAATGATGGTTACATTGATTTCACTGATGATTTTGTTGAAGTGTGCCGAAACACACATGGTACTAGTGCTATTAAGAGTCTCCTTGCTAGACGTACTATTATGCCTAAGTTGTCCTCTGATCCTAAGTTTGCCACTTCTCCCATAGATATTAAAGATAAAGATTATGATTTCTCTCTTGATTTATCTTATTTAGATATTGTTGATAAAGAACCTTTTTGTGGGACTGAAAATGAGAGTGTTGTGGCTCATATAAATGAGCTTTCTACTATGAGTGCTTTGTTCTCTGATGATTTTAAGATGCGCAAATACTTTGTTGCTAAGATCTTCCCTTTTTCACTAAAAGGAGAAGCTAGGGCTTGGTTTAATTGATTACCTCCCGGTTCCATTGATAGCCCTAATTGCTTGATTGCTTCTTTCTTCCAGAAATATTTTCCTCCCAGTGCTAGACATGCTGCTTTGCAGAGACTTTTTTATTTTAAACAGGGAGAAGAAGAGAAATTGCCTGAGTCATGGACAAGGTTCTGTGCCTTGATTCATGCATATCCTGGATGTCCATTACCTAAGAATGAGCTTCTTGATATTTATTATAATGGACTAACTTATGATTCTAGGACCTACCTAGATAGCTTTGCTGATTGTGTTTTCAGGAAAAGGACTCCTACAGATGCTGAAGAATTAATGGCTAAGATAAGCAAGAATTATGATGATTGGACTTCAACTGAGCTGAATGCACCAGAGCCTATTACTCCTGAACCAGTTGTCCCTGAACCAGTTCCAACACCAACAACAAAGAAGAGGGGAGTTATTGCATTAAATGATGAAGTGATGAAGGAAGGTAAGAAGTGTCTAAAGGAGAAACGTATTAGAGCTGAAGATATGAAGAATCTACCTCCTATAGAAGAATTATGTAAGCCAATTCCCCACTCATCTACTATTGAGGTACACTCTCTCCAACACTTTGATGAAGGTGATATTCCTTATGGTAAGCCTCCTGATCAATGTTTAGAGGAACTTGACACATTTATTGTTAAGCAAGGGTATTTTAATAAACAAGTTCAGAATCATTTATTGGAAAACTCTAGAGCTATCCATGAGTTGAAAGATATTGTGGAAAGAACTTCTAATGATATTAAAATGCTTTGTAAACACTTTCAAATGTTTCAAACCCAACTTGATCAACTTGCTAAGGTACAAAAGGATATGCTAGTTAATGCTTCAGGAGATAAACATGCTTATGGAATTAGAACTAGGAGTGGTATAGCTACTCAAGATCCTTTATATCCCGAAGGACACCCTAAAAGAATAGAGCATGATTCCCAACAAGGTGAAGATAGTGGTAGTCCTCGTAAGAGAAAGAAAAAGAAACATAAGATAGTTGAGGAACCACTTGAACCTGCTGTAGATCCTAATAGTATATATGTCTCTGATGCTGAAACTGAGAGTGGTAATAATAAAAATGAGTCTTCTGATAAGGAGGAAGGTGAGGAAGAACCTGAGAAGCACACTAAGAACACTAGGTACACAAAGGAAGATTTTATTGCTAATAAACATGGTAAAGAGAGAGAACCTTGGGTGCAGAAACCTATTCCTTTTCCAGGTAAGAAACACAAGTCAAAGGAGGAAGAACACTACAACAAGTTTTGTGAGTGGATGAAACCTTTATTCTTGCAAATTCCTTTGACTGATGCTACTAAGTTGCCTCCTTATTCGAAGTATATGAAGGATATTGTCTCTAATAAAAGGAAGATTCCTAATGAGGAGATTTCTACTTTGCTTGCTAATTATTCCTTCAATGGTAAGGTTCTAAAGAAACTTGGTGATCCAGGTATACCAACTATTCCTTGCTCCATTAAGAATAATTATGTTAGAACTGCTTTATGTGATTTGGGAGCTGGAGTTAGTGTTATGCCTTTTTCTCTCTACAAGAGACTCTAGCTAGAAAAGTTGATACCAACTGATATTTCTTTGCAAATGGATGATAAGTCAACTACTATTCCTGTTGGTATATGTGAGGATGTTCCTATTCAAGTTGCTCATAATTGCATGGTCTTAACTGATTTTGTTGTGCTTGAAATGTCTGAAGATGATAATATGTCTATTATTCTTGGGAGACCTTTTCTTAATACTGCAGGTGCTGTCATCAATTGCAATCAAGGAAAAGTAACATTTAATATTAATGACAAAGAGCACACTGTCTATTTCCCCAAGAAGGCTGTTAAGAGCTATTGCCTGAATTTCATTGAAAATATTGAGAGCATCAGGGTTGGAGAAATATATTGTCCCATTCCATAAGAAATTTTTGAAACTATTATGATTGGGACCATTGCTATCAAGTATGAGGTAACATAATCACCTTGTGGAATGCAAAGTTTTGTTTCATATAAGATTGTTTTGGTAACAAGACTTGATCAACCTTGTTAACAAAAGGATTTTAATGAACAAAATAATGTTTCCAGTGTGGTTATACTTGCTTTGTTTTTCCTTTCTCCTTCCTAGTCTTTGCTTTAGCTTTAGTTTTGCTAGTTGTTTGCTTGTTTGAGTTTCTTAGAGCTCCTGTAGTTTGGCTTTTGGTTTGCTTTTGCTTCTTCTGAAAAAACTGTTTCTGCGAGAAAATCAATTTTCATACCCTAAAAATTGGCCAAAAATAAAATTTCCCGAAAAATCCCAGAAAATTCAAAATAAATTTTTCCTCGAAAAAAAGGGTAGAGTGGCACCTGAGGTGACCCAGGGGGCCACCCCAGGCCCCACACCCCTGGTAGGTGCGACCTACCAGGTGGCGGCGCCTGGGGGGTCTGGCCCACCTGGGCCCCTCCAGTCTGCCTCCTCAAAGCCATCTTGTTTCTCTCTCCCGAAAAACACCGGAAAAATTGCTCAAGCTCGAGTTCTTGCTATTCTTGCTTAGTATTTTGATGTCCTTGTTTAGCCTATCTCAAGTGCTGATTTTTGGAGGGATTGCTCCTTGGTATGTGCCTCCTCCACTTGTCCAATTAGGTTTGTGATTGGTAGATTGTATCTTGAGTATTTTGCTGCTATAGGTGACAGGTTGTTTGAGCTTGCATGCTTGTTCTTTTCTTAGAAACTTTGTTTTGATGCATGTGTAGTCCTCTAGCAAGTTCCTATAGTATTTTCTCATCATTTATCAACTTAGAAATCACTTGGTTTGATGGTTGTCTAAAAATTTCAGCAAGGAAGATGAGTGCTTATCCACTGAACCAATATGACTTGATGGTGCATGAGCCAATGAAGGTTCATCGTGAGGAGGATGTTTTTACTTCCATTTATCCATGCCATGAATTTATGAGAGCTGCGGGGATCCTCCAAGATTTCCAAACTATGGTTACAAATGCAGGGTTGGAATTCTTTGTTGAAGGTCAACCATTCCAATATGTTAAGCTAACCATGGCTTTTGTGCAGGATTTCCGGTTCACTTGGTCTACTTCTAATCCCATGGTCCATTACAAAATATATAATATACCCATCGACCTGCCTTTTGCTGATTTCTGTGCAGCAATTAGAGTACCTCAATGGGGATCTTGTGAGAAGATCAAGGAGAGGCCCAAGTCACTTATGGATTTATATGCTGAGATTTGCCAAGGTTTCGACTTCTCAAAGGAAAGTGGTAAAATTTGGAACATTCAGCTCCCAGCTATTAGATACTTTGCCTATTTCATTACCAAGTGTGTTCTTGCTAGAAAGACTGCTAGAAAGTTGTCTTCTTTTGATCTAGATTTTATTGCAGCTGCTCTGAATAGGAATAGTTCTTATAGTTTGGGTGCTTTGATATCTCACCGTCACACCACCAACCGTGAGAAGGGTGGAATTTGTGGAGGTCTCATTGCTTCTAGGTTGCTAGCTTTCCATGGTTTAGAGCTTCATTATTCAGATTTTCAGTTTTCCATAGAGAGGCTTGATATTGAATCCATGATTCAGCATGGTTTTGTTTCCTTGGGGGATAATGTGAGAAGTTTACCATATGAATTATCTTTTGCCCAGCAAGGTCGGAGAAATGGCAGGACTGATAAAATAGTTTATTTCCCTGCACCTGCTTTGTTTAACTTTGATAACAAGCAAGGATGGTCACTTACGGAGGAGTAGGTTGACACTTATGTGGGGGAACTCTCCCAGCGAGAGGAGAATGTTGAAGAGGATGTCAAAGACAATTCGGTTCAGCCCTCCAACTTATGAGAGTCTTCATACCAGTAGCCCTCATTTGATTGGGGCGCGTCTTCTTTTTCATTGCAGGTGCCTAACTATGATCATTCCTATGATGACCCACCAGCATGGGGGTACTATCTGCGTTATTGAGCCCCACTTAGGCCAAAAGCCTAAGCTTGGGGGGAGGTATACCGACGTCACGCTCATCTATATATCATGTTCGGTCTAATCTTTGTATATCCATTGTTTTTGCTTTCTTTTTGGTTTTTGTTGCTTCTTTATAAAAACCCAAAAATACCAAAAAATATTTTCGTTGTTTCTCTTGGTTTGTTTCTTTGTTTCTTTGCTTTGGTTTGCCTTAAAAGAAAAATCCAAAAATATTTTGCTTTGTTTGGTTTGCTTTCTTTTTGTTTGGTTTTTCTTTGTTTGCTTGTTTCTAAAAAAAATCAAAAACACCAAAAATATTTGTTCTTCTTCTTTGGTTTTGTGAGTTCTTTGCAGGGTTTAGCCGTCCTCAGTGGATTTTGGTTTCATGTTAATTATTCAAGTCACACAAGTGAAGGGAAATAATGAAGATTAAGACAACTCGAGGTGTGGTAAGAGGCTGGTAACAAACTCTATTTGTTTCATTTTTGTACATATACTCATCATTGTGAGCATGCTTAGCCTATTTGTGTAAGGTGTATGTCATTATGGATGCTTAGTAGTTCTTGCTTGTCTATGATTAACTCCAGCTTGCTAATAGTTTGTAGCATGTCATATGAATGTTTGCTTGCGTTATTTTATTCATACTTTGGTATGACATTGTGGTATCCTCCTCTGACTGTTCATATGAATCGACTTGGCACATGCTCACGCATGCCTATGACTAATCAATAGTCAGTAAGCCTCGGTTATTTATTTTGCCTCAGAGTTCTTGTATCACTTTCATGCCATAGTTAGTCCTGTTTTGTTGCAAGCATGATTATGACAGTTATTGCTCTCTCGTTTGTCTCTCCCTCTCTATTGCTAGCCTTCACTTGCACTGAGTATGTGCTCTACCTGTTCTTCCAACTCCCCAAAACCAATATTGCCAGCTGTGTCCACCATACCTACCTATTAGCATCATTTGCTACTTCAGTACATATTTTATATATGCCGTGTTTTCTTCCAAAATAAAATGTTTGTCTGTTTTGAGAAAGTTAGTTAGTAAAGCTCTCATGAACTTGATGGCACACTTTATTCTTTGCGCTTTATAATTATGAACCATTGTAACTAGTCCATGAAAGTTATATGCTTTCTAATTATATACTGGGAGTCAGCAGAACCGTGCTATCATGGGGAATGCTTTCAACACTTTTTGGACATCTCATCCAGTTGATTCCTTGCTCTTTTGTTTACAGATGTTGATTGTGTGAAATAAAAGGGGATGTTGTGAGTACATGGAGTTTATACATTGTGTTAGAGAAACGCTTGGGCCGCTAGCCTAAGCCATGCTTAATCATGGTGGAAACTTGCAGCATCACCATAATGAGCATCTATGAAGCGTCCTCAATAAAAAGCTATGCATATGGTAAATAAAAAGATTGTTGAGATGCTCATTGTCTACTTGCCTTGTCATTTTGGTTATGGGAAATCTCATGTACCATGTGCAAGGGGTACCCCGTTGACGGTTCTCGATGATATGCATGTATTTACAATGACAAGAACTTTCAGGTGACCAAAGTTGAGTAGCATGCAGAGCGACCCTCGTACTCAAGGGACATGGGATTTCCAGTCTATGGTCTGTTAAGCATATGATTCAAAGTGGACCTCACTTTCACTTTAACCACATGAAGATGCCTATGATAGGGGCAATGGGAGCTCAAAGCTAACGAGTACCTTCCTTTTAGCATTGGGAAGTCTTTCAAACCTTCACAACACCGTTTTCACAACCTTGTTGAGTCACCACTTATTCTATGAGAACCTTCTTGAGAGCATAGTTGTCATTCTTGTGTTTGTTCCAAAACTTGGTTAATTATGTCATGACTTTTATGCTTGTATCTCTGATAGCTTTACTTCTACTCTTCATGTGAACTTCAGAGGTGCCTTGGCATTCATATCGTGCTCTTCAAACAAAGGCAAGAGATATACCACTCTATCATACCTTATCATGAGCATTGCAATGTTGCTTATGTTTATGTTTTATGCTACTTATTATTATTAAGTTGGTTTTCTCTTCATAGCTTGTAATGACTATTGAGTAGACTTAGTTGCATACTCCTTATTATGAATTGTCTAAGCATCTACTCCTATGCTGAGAATATATACATCATATGAAGCAAAGTGTTCGTGAAAGTTATTTTATCGCACCCAGTTTTCAACTGAATTGCTTGAGGAAAAGCAATAATCTAAGCTTGGGGGGAGTTGATGTTGGGGGTATGCTATATGGGTATCCTCATAGCATGTCTCTTATCTGACTAACCCGGGTGGCCCATAGTCGGTAGCATGTCCTGTGGCCTGCTGGGCGGCCCAGTTAGGTGGATCCAGAAGGGAGGCCCATGCCGGATAAAGGAAGGCTACGGTGGAGTCACCAGCGTACCCGGAGCCTTGGAGTGCAAGATACACAAGACTAGTAATAGACGGTGTAGAACTCTGTAACCTGTCCGGCTAGGACTTTTCCCTATAACCCTAGGACCTGGCGACTATATAAGTCGGGCCTATGGGAGCCTTTAGGGCATCGTTTTACACACACCTCGCACAGCGAACCTATCTCTGTAACTCGACGTATTGCCATTATAGTGATTTATAGCAGGAGTAGGATTCCGCCACCGTTGTGGGATCTGAACCTAGGTAAGCTGTGTTACCTCGTACCCGTCAACCGTCCGCCTTACCCCACGTCTCTAAAAACGCATTGTGAGGACCCCTCCATGGCGTACTCGTCGGCAATACCACGACAGTTGGCGCCCACCGTGGGGCAAGAGGCGCTTCAGGCTCTTCAGCGGGCGAGGACCAAGATCTTCGCGGGAATTGGCGAAACCGTAGCCATCGGTCGCGTTCTCTTCTCCGGCAACGTTCCGATCGTCCCCCCCGACGAATTCTGGATCCCGGCGAAGACGAACCCTACGCGGTGTTCAATCGTTCCTGTCGGAGACATCCACCTCTTCATCGGCGAAACCGACTCGGGCACTAGTTCCCTGGGAGTTGGAGGAGCGTCAAGACCCGCACGGACCGCCTACGGGTAGGATATGTTCGCGGAAGGATCGATGTCGGATCTCTCCTCGGAGTTTGCCGGCAAAGATCGAAAAAATTCAAGACCCACCCAAACCGCCCCTGTGCAGGATATAAAGGTGGAAGATCACTGCAAATCCGCCGGCTTTGTCCGTGCGTCTGGACAGCAGAGATCCAAGTTCGTCGGCGTGGTTACCATCTTCGATCTGGCGCGCTGCATTCAGAGAGAGGGCGAGAACCCCCGCGATTACCTGGCCAGGTGGCTCCGTATACGAGCCGATATGGCCCACTACCCCAATGATGATGCTATCTATCACTTTGTGGAAGGACTGGACCATGGCACGCTCCTACGACATTCTCTAAGACGGCAACAGGCGTCAGGAGACCTTACCTTCGAAGGCATGGTGAACACCGTCAACAACTACGCGGAGGCTGAAGCGGCAGCTCAGACAGCGCTTGCGCTCATTGACGGAGCCCCTCCGATTCAGCCACCATCACCACCGTCTCCAGCCGCCATCGTCGTAGCAGCACCACCACCTCTAGTCATCGTCGAGGCCGTTGCACCTCCACCGCCCGTCATCAAGGAAGTCCTGGCACCCTCCGACTCTGTCATTGACGCGCTTTATGCTGATTTCAGTGCAGATTCAGAGGAAATAGACTTCAGTCCAGAAGAGCTAGACTGCGCTATGCAGGAGATGGAGGAGGAATACTCGCGCGACGAACAAGCTGATAACACCGTCATGTCTCGAGGGGTGTTCATCAGCATTGGGACAGCGATGGATGAAGACCAGCCCGGGCAAGCTCCGCCTACGGTGCTGGATAAGGGGAAGGGGCCACTTATTGCTGCTGACGGTGATCGCGCAAAAGTCATGCCTCCTCCGCCTAACCCAGTGCAGCAGCCCCAGGAACTTGGCACCGGTCCGAGCAATAACAACACCGCAAACTTGCCGCCTCCGGCATCCACGTTGGCAGCAGCCCATGTTACTCCAGCTGATAGAGTGATGTACGTCAATCTCCTCGTTGAGCCACTAACTGTTGATCATATCCGGAACGCGACTCAGCTTGACGAGAAGCGCCAGCAGCTACTGGAGGAAGCGCAAGCCATCGCGGAGCAAGGCGCTAAACTAGATCGAGACCTGGTCAACGCGCAGAAATCCATATAAAAAGCTAGAGCAATGGAGGCCGAGTACAAGACTCTGCTACAGCAGCAGAAGGCTAAGAAGGCTCCGGCTCGCGTCATCAACGATCCTGGTGTACGGCGCAACCTAGGATGGGCTCCCCCGAAGCCGGCACAGGCCAAGCCATACATTGACAGTGAAGGCAAACAGGTGATGCCCACCCCACTCCTTAACCTCGCCGTCGCCAAGACCCTTCTGGAGCAGGATAGATCGCCTGAGGCAGTAGAACAGGTCTATGACCTAGTGGCCAAGGCGGTAAAGCAGCAGGAAAAGGCCACCTCCCAGAGGCTTGAGTCTGACCCAGCGCTCTACCGGTCTAGCCAGTACAAACCGCCAAGGGATAGATCTCCTCAGGATGTCGGATCACAGACGGGTTCATCAGAACGAAGACGGAGGGATGCGCGCAACAGGAAGGATGCTATCCCCATATCCTCCGACCACGGAGAAAGAGACCAACCTCGCCGCCCATCGCCACCACCCCGATCCCCCCGATGTCAGGAAGACTACAAGTCTCACCATCGCACGGATATGCCCCCACCAAAGCAGTGCGGCATCGTCATCCGCGACAACGCTGCACAGACCCGTCATGATGAAGAGCGCCACCAAGGACATAAGAGAAGGTCACACCACGACCCTCCGCGTCCGACAAGCAACCGTGACAGGCGTGGGGTGTTGCAGGAGGGTAACAACAAGAAGGCTAACCCACCGCCGCCTCTGCCTCCGTCACCGCCAAGCAGTCACCATGGCGGAAGAGGCCCGCGTCGTTCACGCAGCCCATCCCCTGTTGACAACAAGAAGAAGAACCCGGAGCCGTACGATGCACGTTCACGGATCGATAAGATCCACGAGGCCCGGGGAGGACCATACCTGGGACCACGTTGCTTTGGAGCTGCAATACAGTCCGCAACTTACCCCAAAGGTTTCCGGATTGACAAGACCATCAAGCCCTATGACGGAACCGCCAAGCCCGCCACATGGTTGCAGGACTACGGCAACGCGGTGGAGATTGCTGGAGGCAACCCCAACGTCGCCGTCAAGTACCTCCCGTTAATGTTGGCGGGCACGGCCCGTCAATGGATCGACGACTTGCCGGAGAGGTCTATCTACAACTGGCTGGACATGCAAGAAGCATTCACCAAGAACTTTGAGGGTACATACAAGCGTCCCTGCACTGTCGGCGATCTACAACGGTGCGTGCAAGAAAAAGACGAGACATCTCGCGCCTACCTCTCCCGCTGGCTGGATATGAAGAATTCCTGCGCAGGAGTGCACGCCCAGACCGCCATGGCCGCCTTCATCGATGGGTTGGAAAGGGGCACGTTGCTCCGACATAAGCTGAAGCGCTTGCAGGACAATCATCAGCTTGACTTGAATCAGATGATTCAGTTAGCCAGTGAGTTCGCAGCTGCCGACGACGATGCTCGTGGCTCTTTGCCGGCAACGGCCGTTCCAACCCAAGCTCGGAGGAACAGCAGTACAAAGCGGAAAATCGCTCCAGAAGAAAAGCAATCTACCGACATGGTCGCCATGACTTTTGCAGGACGAGGAGAAGGCGGACAACGTGGCCGAGGAAGGGGAGCAGGCCACGGGCAGCAGCGAGGAAGTGAAACCAACTCGACGCCGCTCCGTGTTCCCCAAACGTACGAGGAGTATCGCGATATGCCGTGCCTCGTACACCTCGATGTCAACGGCAAGGCCACCCATACCAATCGACACTGCAAGTTCGTCAACAACCTCAAGGAAGATCCGGAGTCCGGCTACAAGCGAATTCGGAAGAATAGACCGCAAGGCAAGGGAAAGGGGAAGAAGGAGGAGGAGGAGTCCAAGGATTCAAGTGACATGGATGAGGACATTGACCCCAAGCACGCCGCCAAGAGCGACGACAAGGGAAAGAACCCCTTCGCAAAGAAGGCCCTAGTCTACCACACTTTCCTTGGCACCCCCACCGTCCGACAACAGAAGACCTCTCTAAGGATCCTGATGGCCACTCTCCCCCCAGTTCCCCAATACCTGCGCTGGTCGGAGGTTCCAATCACTTGGGATAGGACGGATCACCCAGACCTTGTGCCCACGGAGAACCAGTACGCCATGGTCATCAACCCATTGATTGACAGCGTGGAGTTCACCAAGTGCATGGTGGATAGTGGAAGCACCATCAACATCATGTACCTGGATACACTGCAGAAGATGAACTTGACGGAGGCAAACCTAAGGCGGACCAACACCGTGTTCCATGGCGTAGTTCCTGGCCGGGAAGCTCGGTCCCTTGGGTGCATCACACTTCAGGTAGCCTTTGGCAATGTCAATAATTACCGCCAAGAGCGCATGACCTTTGAGGTGGTCCCCTTCAAGAGTGTGTACCACGTCATATTCGGCCGCGACATATTCCACACGTTCATGGCCAAGCCATGCTTCGTATACAACAAACTCAAGATACCCGGACCAAACGGTGTCATCACCGTATCCGGAAGCTTTACCAAGGCAAGGGACTGCGAGATCAATGAAGCAGCCATTGCAGAAGCTGACCTCTACAGCGAAGAATTCAAGGAGATCTAGAGAAAGGTCAATGACTCAGAGATGCCCGCGTCGAAGAAGCAGATCTCCGACTCCGCTCCTGTGTTCAAGGCCGCCATCGAGACCAAGTCGGTTGAACTTGTGGTAGGCGATGCCTCCAAGACCGTCGCCATTGGGACGAACCTGGATCCCAAATAGGAAAGCACACTCGTCGAGTTCCTCCGTGAGAATAGGGACATCTTTGCCTGGCAACCTGCCGACATGAAAGGTGTACCTAGGGAACTTGCCGAGCACAGCTTAAACATAGATCCAAAATGTAAACCAGTGAAACAACCTCTATGACGCTTCGGAGATGAGAAGAGACACGTCATTGGCAAAGAGATAGCTAGGTTACTTAAGGCTGAGTTTATCCGAGAAGTCCTTCACACCCGATGGGTGGCCAATCCTGTACTTGTCCCCAAAAATGGAACCAATGAATTAAGAATGTGCGTTGATTACACCAGGTTGAACAAAGAATGTCCCAAAGATCCGTTTGCTTTGCCTCGCATTGACCAAGTCATTGACTCGATGGCTGGCTCGGAACTTTTGTGTTTTCTCGATGCATACTCAGGATACCACCAGATCAAGATGAGGAAGTCGGACCAATTGGCCACCTCGTTCACTACCCCATACGACACATTTTGCTATGTCACAATGCCCTTTGGGCTAAAAAACGCAGGTGCTACCTACCAGCGGACAATGCAACATTGCCTTCACGACCAAATTGGTCGGAACGTTCACGCCTATGTGGACGATATCGCAGTGATGTCTAAAAAGTCAAATGACTTAATCTCTGACTTAAAAGAAACCTTTGATAATCTCCGGAAATACAACATGATGCTCAACCCTAAGAAGTGCGTCTTCGGGGTTCCATCCGACAAACTATTGGGCTTCATCGTTTCCCAGCGCGGAATCGAGGTCAACCCGGAGAAAATCAAGGCCATCTTAAACATAAACCGTCCGACATGCCTAAAGGACATCCAACGACTAACATGTTTTGTGTTGCAGCAGTTAGTCGGTTCGTCAACCGACTTGGAGAGAAGGCTCTGCCGCTGTACAAGTTGCTGAAGAAGGCGGACAAATTCACATGGATGGACGAAGTAGATGCAGCATTGAAGCAGCTCAAGGAGATTCTTTCCTTAGCGCCTATCCTTGCAGCACCCGAGCCTGGTGAGCCCCTGTTAATTTACATGGCGGCAACCAACCGGGTTATCAGCATCGTCATCGTGGTAGAGCAGAAGAAACCAGGCTATGAGCACGGAGTTCAACGACCAGTTTACTATGTAAGCGAGGTCTTGACGGAGTCCAAGCAGTGCTACCCGCACTACCAAAAGATAGCTTATGGAGTATTCCTTGCTTCTCGGAAGCTGAGGCATTACTTTCAGGAGCACCCAATCACAATAGTGAGAAAGACTCCACTGTCCGACATTATCAACAACAGCGACGCTACAGGAAGGGTCGCGAAGTGGGGCATTGAACTTGCCGCCTTCGAGATCACCTACAAAAGACGCGACGCTATCAAGTCACAAGCCTTGGCGGATTTTATTGCAGATTGGACGGAGATGCCGGACGCTACTCCACTGCCAGAACCAGAGTATTGGGTAATGCACTTTGACGGATCAAAGTTGCTAAACGGCTCGGGGGCTGGTGTACTACTACAATCACCAAAAGGAGACAAGCTGCACTACGTTCTGCAGATCCACTTCGAGGCTACAAACAACATGGCGGAGTATGAAGCACTCATTCACGGACTGCGTGTAGCCAAGGATATTGGCATCAAGCGCATAGTTTGCTGTGGAGATTCCGACTTGGTTGCCCAGCAGGTGGCTGGCACCTGGAATGCACGGAACCTTATGATGGCGGCATATCGCGACGAAGTGGACGAGATAGCCAAGAGCTTCTTGGGCTACGAAGTCAAGTATGTGCCTAGGGAGCAAAACGAGGCGGCTGATCTACTGTCTAAGCTTGGATCAGGGCGCAAGCAAATTCCGCCAGGAGTTTTCCTAGAGCATCTGCGCACACCATCCGTGAAAAGCGCCTACATCGACAACCCGGATAGAGCTGACTCTTTCGTCAACATGGTGACAAAGATCCCTCCGGCTTGGACAAAACCGTTCATGGAATATCTCAAACACGGAACTTTGCCCGACGACAAGGTCGAACGACGGCAAATAGTACGATGAGCAAAGGGTTATACCATAATCAATGGGCAACTCTACAAGAGGAGCACTACTGGTGTATACCTAAAGTGTGTTTCCCAGCTAGAAGGTATCATCTGTGGCACACCCACAATCCAATGGTCAAGTTGAGCGAGCCAATGGATTAATTCTGCAGGGAATCAAGCCACGTCTTGAGGCACCGCTACATAGAGCAGCTGGAGCCTGGGCGGAAGAATTGCCATCTGTGCGGTGGAGTTTACGAACTACACCCAACAGATCCACCGGCTACACCCCCTATTTCATGGTATATGGAGCAGAAGCCATCCTACCTTCCGACATCCTCCACGATGCACCAAGAGTTTCCGCCTACGACGAAAATGACGCTGAAGAATCCAGACGCCTAGATGTGGACCTTCTCGAGGAGGAGCGCGTTTTGACATGCCAAAGATCCGCCATCTACCAGCAGAAGCTACGCAGCTACCATAGTCGCTGCGTTCGGCATCGCTCGTTTAAAAAGGGGTATTTAGTACTCCGACTTAATCAGAAGAAGTCACACAAACTATCCCCGCCATGGGAAGGACCGTTCATCATAAGCAAGGCGCTGCTCAATGGGTCTTACTACCTTGTCGACAATCGTGAGCTCAAGGATAGACCCAACGAGGATCATAAGCGTAAGCGACGTGATCCGGATGATGACTACCCGGAGCTTGATCGGCCATGGAACATAGCACAGCTACGTCCTTTCTACACTTAGCACTTTTTATCTAATCGTGTACCTCTTATATGATCGATGAAATAAAGCTCTTTGGTTCACTCATATTGCTGAGTCTTTTACCTCCTTTAGTGTTCATTTTTGGATCATATAAAAACCTTTATGCACAAGTCTTGCGATTGCACTTGTGAAAATTCCGCCTACGGGCGTTAGCTTAAGTTTTCTGGTCTACACATTCTTTGTCGTTTTTATGTGGATTCTGGAGTAGTGACTTTTGGCACTTATTGTCGGCGATTTTGTGCTTAGGTTATTGACGGTGCCATTGGGCATCATCACCTAAGCGCATGGTTCCGACAACGAGTCTTCCGACTCACGAAAAGTCAAGCATAAGAACCAGAGTAATGGATAAGCCAGCACTTGCTTAAAAAATATACATACTGAAACTTAATTCTTAAGTAGCAGGATAGGTTAACCATTGTTTTCTGCCTTAAGGATTACATCAACAAAGTTTTTTCCCGCGCACACTCCAAAGGTGAAGCATAAATTACAAAGTGTTTTTTTCACTCTTTGGGTGCAGGGGACTTGGAGGCCGCATCATCACCAGCCAGAGAATCACCCTCATCGTCGGCGCTGTGATGAGACTCGGAGGAATCCAGGTTAGCGTTGTCAAGAAAGTTCCTGGGCACGAAGACGTCAACATCCACCAACTCGGCAACCCTGGTGTCATAACCCGCGAGTGATGACATGATGGCTTCGTGATCGATCTCCTTGCCGTCATCATCTATGTCGGATACCAGATGTCACCGTGTCGATGTCGGCACCTTCATAGTGTGCCTTCACCATGGACAACGCCATCCTTGTGCCAGCCCGTGCGCATGAAGCTTTCCAGCTCGCGACACGCTCGGGGGCTCGGCGCAGAATCTCCGAGTACTTCACCATGGAGTCCGAGGCCTTGATATAAATCTGGAGGGGCTTGGCAATCTCCTTGGCTTGGGCGATGGCGGTGTTGATGAAGTTGCCAGCCAGAATCATGCATTCCTTGTCCGAAGGAGGCGAGCGGGTTAAACCCATAGGCGCTAAAAATTCCGACAAGCATTGCATGAGTTCAATAAATTCTAAGTATCCAGACTACAGAACTACAAGGCGGAGGACACGTACTGAAGATGCTGGCCTTAGCCTGCCAGACGACGTCCGCCAAGGATTCCTTCTCTTGTTGGAGGAGCTTAAACGCCTCGCTATGGCGAAGGTTTTGCTCATCGGCAGCTTGCTTCTGATCCTTTAGGATCGCAAGCTCCTCCTTCAAGAGATTGATCTCTGCGGAGGCGGAATCCTGCAGGGCTTTCATGGAATCCTCGTGCATCTTCAGCATTTCTTCCCTCTCCTTCTTAAGGATCCTATTCTCGCTGTCCAGCTGCTGGATGTGCTTGGACTGCTCGACAATATCCTTGGCCTTGGCGACATGCTCTGCAAGTCGGAGAAAACAAAGTACACATTGAGTACTCGGAGATTATGGGCACAAAAGTAAGACGGAAACGCGCAAAAAGAAAACAGACTCTTGTAGGGGTTCGTAGCATGGAAAACAAAAAAAATTCTACCGCATACAAACAAACAAGCCAAGATCTATCTACTAGATTGTAGCAACGAGTCAATGGAATAACTCACCCTTGAAGATTCCAAAGTGTTTAACGAGAGCGGATTCTCGTGGGTTATGTAGTCGTACTCTTGCCGATCTCAAGATCGTGTAGACGATCCTTCCGGCGCTGCGTTCCGGCAGCGCTACCACAGTCGGTCACACGTTCGGTACTCGATGAAGACCTTCCTTTCCCTTGTTCCAGCAGGCAGCGGAGGTTGTAGCACTCTCCTCGCGATTCCGGCAGCACGACGGCGTGGTACCGGAAGTAGTGGGGAGATCTCGCAGGGCTTCGCCTTAAGCCGGAGCGAGTATGGTGGACTATGAGAGAGGCCTCGGTGATCTAGGGTTTAGACACACCAAGGAGAGAGGGCTAGGCCAGTGGCTAGGGCTTGGGGAAGCCCAAGTCGGCGGCTAGGGTTTTCCCTAGGCGGCGACGGCAGCAGCAGGAGGTGGCGCCGGCGGCTTAGGTCTAGGGTTTTGGTGAGGCAAGGTGTAGTCTTGGAGGGGCAGCCCTGCCCCTCCTTATATAGGTGGGAGGGCGCGACCAAGGGGAGGGGAGTCCCTCCACAACTCGGCTTCCAAGGCCGGCGGGTGGAGGGAGAGGAACTCCTCCCCAAGTAGGTTTCCTACTCTCCCTCCACCAAGCAAACTTGCCGTTTGACTTTTCAAATTGGCGTTTGACTTTTCAAACTAGGATTTAATTTATCCCTTTATTTTGCTCAGCGATGACACCTAGTACATGATGCAACCATTCCAACTTATTATGACACATTCATGTACCCTTCCCCTCCGGAGTGCCGGACCTTCCGAAACCTTCTAGAACATTCCCGATGAAAACACCGGAACCATTCTCCAACCCCGAAACAGGACTTTCCTTATATGAATCTTATTCTCCGGACCATTACGGATCTCCTCGTGATATCCCGGATCCCATCCGAGACTCCGAAAAACATTCGGTCTCTTACTCATCATTCCATAACTACTCAACAACATCGAATCCTTAAGTGTGTCTCCCTACGGTTCGTGAATTATGCGGACATGATCGAGACACTTCTCCGAACAATAACCAATAGAGGAATCTGGAAATTCATATGGCTCCCACATATTTCTACGATTAATTTGCGATCGAATTAACCACTTACATACGATACCAATTTCCCTTTGTCTCACGATAGTTTACTTATCAGAGGTTTTGATCGTCGGTATCTCTGCATACCTAGTTCAACCTCGTTACTGATAAGTACTCTTTTCTCGTTCCCGTGATATGTGATCCCTTGTGAGCCAGTCACATGCTTGCAAGCCAATTGGATGACATTCCACCGAGAAGGCCCAGAGTATATCTATCCGTCATATGGATGGACAAATCCCACTCTTGATCCATGTGTCTCAACCAATACTTTCCGAACACTCAATGCTACCTTTATAGCCACCCAGTTATGGTGTGGTGTTTGATGTCATCAAAGCATCCTTTCGGTAATGGTGATATGCATGATCTCATGGTCGAAGGAATTAGGTTACTATGTATCAGAAAGCATATAGCAATTGAACTATTAATATGACTTGATCTTTATGCTACGTTTATCTATAGGAGTATGTCCATCATACCATTCTCCTAACGATATGATCTTGTTGTTAATAACATCTCAATGTTCATGATAGGGAAACCACAATCATTTATTAACCAACAAGCTAGTATTATATAGAGGCTTTACAAATCACACAAGTATTAATGTTTCCTTGTTAATACTGTTATAGCATGAATGTAAACATTTATCATAAACACAAAGATATAATAATAACTATATTTATTATTGCCTCTAGGGCATATCTCCAACAGTCTCCCACTTGCACTAGAGTCAACTAATCTAGATTACATGGTAATATACCGAACACCCATGGTAGTTTGGTGTTGGTCATGTTTTGCCCTCGGGAGAGGTTTAGTCAACGGATCCGCCACATTCAGATCTGTGTGTACTTTGCAAATCTTTATGTCACCATCTTGGACATGTTCTCGAATAGCGTGAAAATGTAGCTTGATGTGCTTCAGCTTCTTGTGTGACCTTGGTTCTTGCGCATTGGCTATGGCACCCATGTTATCACAGTAGATAGACATTGGGTCCAGCGCACTTGGAACCACACCGAGCTCTGTAATGAACTCCTTCATCCATATCGCTTCTTGTGAAGCCTCCGAAGCAGCTATGTATTCCGATTCAGTTGAAGATCTCGCCACAACGCTTTGCTTTGCACTCCTCCAGCTAACTGCTGCACCATTCAAAGTAAATATGTATCCAGATTGAGATTTAGAATCATCCGGATCGGTGTTCCAACTAGCATCGGTGTAACCATTAACAACGAGCTTGAAAGGATACGGATGTCGCCTAGAGGGGGGGGGGGGTGAATAGGCGATTAAAACTTTTCCTAGAGTGGCTCAACAAAGGCGGAATAAAACTAGTGTTTACTTTGTTAAGCACAACCTAGAAATAACTAAGGTTCACCTATGTGCACCAACAACTTATGCTAAGCAATACAAGCAACAATGTGATAGCAAGATATAGATTACTTCAAGCACGAAGGCTATCACAATGTAAAGTGCATAAGTAAAAGCTCGGGTATAGAGATAACCGAGGCACGCGGGGACGACGATATTTTACCGAGTTCCTCCCAACATGGAGTACGTCTCGTTTGGAGAGGGGGTGGTATCAAACCACCAACGCCACAAAAGGCCTCCCTTATTCTCCGGTGAATCTCACCCCAATGGGATCGATCCACGCTTCCACTATCGGTGCACTTGTCGGTGGCAACCGGAACCTCTCACAAGGTTGGGGCACAACTCCACAACTTAATTGGAGGCTCCCAACAAACGCCACAAAAGGCCTCAACAAATGCCACCAAGGCCACAAAACCGTCTAGGGTTCCAAGAACCCAAGAGGGACAAGCTCCAATGAGCAATTCAAACCAAATCCTCCGAGGAGAACTCAAACCGATGCACCAAATGCAAATGGCAAGAAAACCACAAAGGTGTTCAAATCCTTCTCTCCCAAATTCCACCAAAGCTACAAAAGCTTATGGGGGAATAAGAGAGGAAGAACAATGGAGGAAATCCACAAAAGACTCCAAGATCTAGATCCCAATATGTTCCCCTCACTCAAAGGAGAGATTGATTGGTGGGATTGTAGATCTAGATCTCCTCTTTCAAATCCCTCAAGAATATGCAAGAATCATTGGAGGGATTGAGAGAAAGCAAGCTCAAGAAGGTCAACAATGGAGGGGAAAACTTGCAAGAAGGGTTTAGGAACCATTGGGGAAGAAGGCCCCTTATATAGGTCCCTCCAAAATCCAACCGTTGCAGCCCAAAAAACGCGATTCCCGGTACTACCGGACTTTTTCCGGTACTACCGGACTTTCCCGGCACTACCGGACATTTCCTGGGGTTCCTGGGACTCCAAACGCATTTTCTCTCTGCGCTCCCCGGTACCAAAAAGCGGTACTACCGGACCCCGGTACTACCGGATCCTGGTCCGGTACTACCGGTCATCACAGAACGAAAACAGCCATAACTTTTGCATCCGGACTCCGATTTCGATGATCTTGGGCTCATTTCAAAGAGGACAACAACCTATATAAGATCATGCAAAGAAACATCATAGTACAGCAAGGGAGAATAGATCCAAATGACGAATTAAAAAACCTTCTACCGCGCTAGGTACTAAAAAGCGGTACTACCGCTTTTTGGTACCTAGCCCGGCAGTGGCTTTTGGAAACTTGTCAAAAACCTTCTGCCGTGCTAGGTACTAAAATGCGGTACTACCGCATTTTGGTACCTAGGAGGGCAGTGGCATTTGACAACTTTCCAAAACCTACTGCCGCGCCAGGTACTAAAATGCGGTACTACCGCATTTTGGTACCTAGGAAAATTCAAACCTCTATAACTTTTGATTGGTAACTCCGATCGACCCGATTCCAATTGCGTTGGAAAAAGGACGACATGGGCTACCCTATGAAAGGTGAAAATATTGGTTATCACCAAATGAGAATGTATAATGTATAATAATGTGAGATACCTCACTTGGTGAGAAACCGAAAAGCTGCCAAGATCAAAATCGCAACAAGATACAAACGGAAGATCCGATTTTGATGAACAAGAGCTTGTTATGGAGATTACCACAAGCTCTATATCATCACATGGATAAGACCAAATAACAACCAAATATGATGATGCAAGTATGCAAAGGTTTGAGCTCTCTCCGAACGATGTGACTGAATTACTCATATGAGAGCCTCTCTTGATAGTACGGTTATCTATCCTAAACCCAGTCTCACACACACAACGTGAGACCGGAAAAAGGGAAAACCTATCAATATTATACCTTTGCCTTGAGCATTCCACTTGAGCTCGATGTAGACAATCTTTCCCTTCTCAAGATGGAACGCCTTTCTTGATTCTTCATCATCGATCCATGATCATCGAGGATGGCAAGCCTCAAACATGAGATCTTCTATAGATGGCGCATTTTGAGCTTGATCATCACATCTTCTTCTCATTTCATCGACCTTGAAGCCAACACATGCTCCAAGCGATGCTAATGGACAAATCCTACAAGTATAACTTAATACACACATTAGTCCACGAAGATTGTCATTAATTACCAAAACCACACATGGGGGCCCAACATGTTCTTTCAATCTCCCCCATTTTGGTAATTGATGACAATCCCTTTAAGAGGGTTTATATAAGGAATATTAATGAATAAAATGGTAATACCAATATCAAATACTATAAAAGTATGTGATATTGGTACCACCATCATATATAGAGCAAACTCCCCCACAATCTATGCATGTGTGATGAACTTGAATTTCATTGCATATATTGCCAATCATTATCATTGGTGGAGTTTCCTCTATATATACCATATGCTAAGCAACAACAAAGATGCAAGAGCATGAGAGGCAAATGCACAAGAACAAACTCAATGCATAAACCAACTTCCCTTAAACCCTCTAGAACTTCTCCCCCATTGGCATCGATTGCCGAAATGGATGACAAGTTCTAGAAGGCAAATATAGTAATAATTCCTCCAAAGGTGTGCCTTCGCACATATCCAATGATGAATACTTGGGAGGGAGTAGAACTATATCGAGGATCCGAAGATTGCCAAAATAAAGTCAAATGATGCAAGCAATTTACAAGATCCGACAAACCAAATGAAAACAATGAATGAGTCCAAATGGAAGCAACAAGATGTTATGATATGAGAAAAAGAGTGCTTCAAATAACAAATAGAGAAGCTCCCCAAGATTTAGGCACAATTGTAAAATAAATGCATTGGAATACGTAATGCACAAATATGGAATCCTTGCTCCCCCATAAGCATTTAAAGCACAACAAATGAGAAAGAATACAAATGAGCATTATTAAATGAATTAGATGAGCTCTCCAAAGATAATGCACCAATTATGATAATTGCATTTGGGATCAAGGTGCATAATCATGAACTCCTCACTCATCCAAATTCATTTAACAATACAAGACATGAAAGAACAAATATGAGTGTCCGAAGATGCAAACAAGAGGAACAAGCACTCATAGGAAAATAAATTTGGAAGCCACCGAAGAATCAAAAGGAATAGAAAGGTGGTCTCCAAGGATTAAAAAATCAACTAAAATTATCTTCTCATATGTGTATATGTCTCTAAGTGGAAAATATCACAAAGACATATTCCAAAGAAGAAATATGCACACATAAAGAAGATTATACAAGAAAGCACATGAAAGGCAAAAATGAAGTCATAACATATATCAATAAGATTTTTGCTTCAAGGCATGGCCAAAGGCTCACATATATCTTATTGTACATTAATGAGCTTCAAACACCGACACACTACATATATTACAACTATCACCAAGGGAAAAGGAGAAAGTTGAAATATATGGAGAAAGGCAACAAGTATCATAAGATAAAATAGACTAGCAAAAATCTCACTATTGCATATGAGAGAAGTTGATGAAATGATAGGCAATAAAATTGCTAGATTTACATATTTGGGATTGGAGGATCATATGCATGATTTTGTATAGTCCCAACTATATGTACTCATCTCAACTTATACACATTTACAATAGAGAGTTCTATTAAAACCAAGGCTAGAACTACAACAATTACAAACACATGAATTCATGCTAGAAGGCAACCGACTAACGGTTGGAATCAAGATATATGAGCATAAGAAAGAGATACTTGTTACCGAGATATAATTGGTAGGATGTAGAGTATATGAATTCGTTGATCATCCTAGCTTGACTCAACTTTTCATGTATGCACCACTTCTTCAAAATTGAAAGACAAGCATCCAATATATCTCCAATGTACCTAAAACACAATTAAGTACAAAATGGTCCCCAAACTTATTGGGTCCTAAGTAGTTAGAGAAACTACAATACATAGGAGAGACTCCACATAATTATGTGCACATTGATATGAAATTGAATTTCATGCACAACTTAGCCGATGGGATTTGGTGGAGTTTCCCCTATATATTGGATCAAAGAAAGCAAGCATGCCACATTATAAACATATAGTAAATATGCATGCATAAAGCTTTCAAGAACCAAAAGGAGATACAATTTGAACAAAAACACCAAGTAACTCAAGATTGCACACACAAGAGTGTGACATGACAAATGATGTCCAAATTATATCAAAGAACCAATCCAACACATGAAAGATCACATGTTCAACAAATGAACTAGGCTAAGATCAAAAGAGCAAAAGATAGATAAAAATAAAAAAAAAGCTCAAGGGTTTATCTCATTCTAAAAAGGTCAAATCAATAAACAAGGAATGAGAAAAAACCAACTCCCAACAAAAAGCAAGGTTCCAACAAGAAACCAAACTCCCCAAACTTCTCATGATGGCACAAAATACCAAAACAAAAGGATTGGGCTTCCAAGCACATAAAACCCGATATGGATCAAACAATGAAGCATAAATATGAGTGTTCTAAATAATATAGGAGAGCTCCCCCATAGATAGTGCATTATGTAGGATTTTCCTTTTAAATTCAAAATGCACACAAATGGGATCATCACTTGCACCTACAATAAGTAAAACATAAGAGGATATCAATAAAATAAGAAGATCCACAAGAAGCAAGGAAGGCTTGGGAGACAACACAAAACATTTTCTTGGCCAAAGATAGAATAAAAATAAGCAAGGCCAAAGTGAATATGATCAATAAATTCTACCTTAAATTGAGTACTCATTGTCCAAGGACAAGAAATATTGGGAATAATTTGCCATAGGTAGTTCATACGGATATCCAAGATCATATACACACAACAAGAAGCATATAACTAAATATAGGAATTGAGCATGATACTTCAAACAAGAATCTTGGTAGCTTCCAATAGTCACACAATCACTAGTGATTAGAGTAACTTGAAGCAAATGGTTTCCATCCGAATATAAATATCTAAACATGAGGAAACACATACCAAGAACCACTCTCATATACAAGATCCAAAATAAGATCAATAAAGCCATTTAATCAAATTGGAACTTGTATGAGCAAATGTGTCACATAGGTGCTAGATAATTATCAATATCAATTCTAAGTGACACAACCTCGAATATTCACATTTTCTAGGATTGTATTATGCACTAAGCATATGACTCCCCCATAATGTGATACTACCATAAAACCAACACGAGGCAAAATGATACAAATAGAGATAATTAATGGACATTATAAAATTAAATTTCTCATGAGAAACATACCACAAAGAGACTATATAATCTTCAAATATAAATACTAGGTGGTATTCCTCATGTACACACATTTTTAGGTTTGTGGAATGCCTAAGCATAACACTCCCCCAAAATGGGATAGTCCATTAATCTCTCACAAGAGCCACATAAGATACCAAATATAACCAAGTAAGGCTCCAATACAAGAAACACACATACATGGTGTGCCACCTAATCATACACAAATATGATTGATACCTCAAGATAATTAAGTGGAAAGCACAACATGTACAAAAGCATGGAAGATACAAAACAAACACATGCACAAGGGGGCGAGTAACTTTCAATGTAAAGAGTTTAGCATATGTTACCGCAAGGAGGAACATTGGAAATATAATATAATCATGATAATCCAAATGTCTTGGCTTGACAATAATAATTGATGAAGATCCCTCAATTCTTCATAATGTAGCCAAGACTCTAATGACCTCCATCAATACCTATTGATCAAGTTTTGGCTTGTTGGTCCCCAACCAAGTTGGGTCCTAAGAGGTTAGTCACAATAGGCTTGGCAACCCAAATGGTTCTTTTCTTGACACCACATTGAGCACCAACAAATTTGGCAAACACATTGCCTACCTCATCCTTACAAAGAGAATAAGCATCATCAATAATGATAGGGTTGGATGAGGAGATACCGATAGTGCATGAGGAAGAAATATGCCCCTTCTCACGGCATATGTAGCAAGTTCTACTCTTGCCATCTTTCTTCTTAGGTGAAGCCACAACTCGAGGGATAGCTCGAGTAGTCCTCTTAGGAAGGGGCCCATTAGTGACTTGAGGTGGAGCTTGAGGCCGCTTCCCTTGTTGCTTCACACTAAGAGACTTTTTCTTCAATGGGCAAGATCTAACGTGGTGTCCTTCTTCCTTGCACTTGAAGCAAACAATGTTGGCTGGATTCTTGACTTGATCTTGGCCATTCTTCTTGTTGTCTTTGTGCTTCAACTTGATAGTGGACTTGTTCTTGACATTGGAGTTGAATCCAAGCCCACTCTTGTCATTGGGGGATTTTTGCACACTCAAAATTTTGTTGAGTGTGACCTTCCCTTGTTGACCCCTTTTCAAGTCATTCTTCAAAGAAGTGACTTGAGCCTTGAGCTCTTTGATTTCCTCTACATGGTTAGTTTCAATACAAGTACTAGAGGAAGTAGATGCTACATTGTTAGAGCAACACGGCATGGAATGTAATTCATCACGAGATATAGCATGGTTGTGAGAGGATGAATTACAAGGACTAGCACATGGCAATATAACATTTGGAGTAGATATAGTGCTAATGTCCACATGAGGCCCACTAGATGTTACCTTTGACATGATGGCCTCATGAGCCAACTTTAGCCTACCATGGGAGACTAGGAGATCCTCATGCGAGCTTGAGAGCTTATCATGGCTTTCTTCTAATTTCCCATAGTTGCTAGTTAGCAAAGCAAGTTGAGCCTTTAGCTCAACATTCTCCTTCAAAATAGATGCTTCACAAGAAATAGCGTTAGTAGCACAAGCATCATTACTATTAGCAAGAGGTGAGGGCAACTTGTCAAGCTCTTTTGAATATGAGGCTTTAAGTTGCTCATGTGACTCGGTGAGTTTGATGAGCTCACCCTTTATGACCCTAGAGCCATTTTTGAGGTGCTCAAAATCCTCAACAAGTTTAGCATAAGCAACTTCAAGTTCATCATTTTTAATCTTGAAGGAGTTAGCCACCGCAAGTTCTCTATCATGGTATTCCTTTACTCTAGATAATTCTAGAGTAAAATTCTCCTCAAGAGATTCTTTGGTGGTTTGTTCTTCTTCAAGGGAGTCCTTTACTTGAGCAAGTTCATTAGCATATTCACGCTCAAGTGCAAACTTTTCATCAATTATGTTTTCTTGCTCCTCAATAAGATCATTGCCTTCTATAGCATAATTCAAGATTTCAAGAAGGTTGGAGGAAGCAAGTTTATTTTTGTAGAGAGCACTATAGACAACCTCTCCCATTTTCTTAATAGAGGTAATATCATACTTACCTCTATAATCATCATTATCATTCTCAACCTCATCATCATCATCATCATCATCATGAGATACAATGGGATCCAAAGAGGTTACCTTTGTTCCCTTAGCCATAAGGCACATGTGAGAACCGGAAGAAGGTGATGATGAGATTGCACTTGTAGCTCTCTTCAAGACCTTGTCTTGGCCCATAGAGTCTTCATTTTCCTCTACATGGTTAGCAACACAAGCACTAGAGGAAATAGAAGCATTTTTATCATGGC
Source organism: Avena sativa (assembly GCA_916181665.1). Taxonomy (NCBI): domain Eukaryota; kingdom Viridiplantae; phylum Streptophyta; class Magnoliopsida; order Poales; family Poaceae; genus Avena; species Avena sativa. The sequence continues at coordinate 142,813,467 of OV702283.1, read as the reverse complement.
AACAAGACAACATGAGCATATCATCATGAGATTTATTTAAGTCATTTCTACATGATATGCAAGAACTATTAACACAAGCATGTGAGGAATTTTGAGTGCTAGAAGTGTTAAGGTCCAAAGATAGATCATTGCAACTAGATAGATATGAGGGATTACAAATAGTGAACACACTATCCATATTGCAATTTCTATCACCACTCACCATATCATTACCTTGTGAAAAGTCACATGTTGGTGAAGTGGTAGAGGATGAGAACTCATCTCGACCGGAAGTGGAAGCAACACAATCATCCTCAATAATGTTGGACTTGCTATATTTATCTTGAAGCTTGGTCCATATCTCACGAGCGCTTGAATAAGGCATGATAGACGAAAGAACTATATTGCTCACAACATGCAAAAGAATTTTAGTAGCTAGAGCATCTATATGAGAGTTCAAATTCTCCTCTAAAGATTCGTTTTGGGTATCCATAGGAGAAGAGAAACCCACATATAGATAGCCCTCGATAATTGGGTGAATTTCCCGAAATAAATTAAGCATGCGAATTTTCCAAACATCATAATTTGTGCCATCGAATGTGAGCGTGTCCTTGTGCACTAATCCCCTAGCCGACATCTTTACTCTCAAGGCGGTGAAGCCTAAAATGAGAGACCGGGCTCTGATACCAATTGAAAGGATACGGATGTCGCCTAGAGGGGGGGGGGGTGAATAGGCGATTAAAACTTTTCCTAGAGTGGCTCAACAAAGGCAGAATAAAACTAGTGTTTACTTTGTTAAGCACAATATAGAAATAACTAAGGTTCACCTATGTGCACCAACAACTTATGCTAAGCAATACAAGCAACAATGTGATAGCAAGATATAGATTACTTCAAGCACGGAGGCTATCACAATGTAAAGTGCATAAGTAAAAGCTCGGGTATAGAGATAACCGAGGCACGCGGGGACGACGATATTTTACCGAGTTCCTCCCAACATGGAGTACGTCTCGTTTGGAGAGGGGGTGGTATCAAACCACCAACGCCACAAAAGGCCTCCCTTATTCTCCGGTGAATCTCACCCCAATGGGATCGATCCACGCTTCCACTATCGGTGCACTTGTCGGTGGCAACCGGAACCTCTCACAAGGTTGGGGCACAACTCCACAACTTAATTGGAGGCTCCCAACAAACGCCACAAAAGGCCTCAACAAATGCCACCAAGGCCACAAAACCGTCTAGGGTTCCAAGAACCCAAGAGGGACAAGCTCCAATGAGCAATTCAAACCAAATCCTCCGAGGAGAACTCAAACCGATGCACCAAATGCAAATGGCAAGAAAACCACAAAGGTGTTCAAATCCTTCTCTCCCAAATTCCACCAAAGCTACAAAAGCTTATGGGGGAATAAGAGAGGAAGAACAATGGAGGAAATCCACAAAAGACTCCAAGATCTAGATCCCAATATGTTCCCCTCACTCAAAGGAGAGATTGATTGGTGGGATTGTAGATCTAGATCTCCTCTTTCAAATCCCTCAAGAATATGCAAGAATCATTGGAGGGATTGAGAGAAAGCAAGCTCAAGAAGGTCAACAATGGAGGGGAAAACTTGCAAGAAGGGTTTAGGAACCATTGGGGAAGAAGGCCCCTTATATAGGTCCCTCCAAAATCCAACCGTTGCAGCCCAAAAAACGCGATTCCCGGTACTACCGGACTTTTTCCGGTACTACCGGACTTTCCCGGCACTACCGGACATTTCCTGGGGTTCCTGGGACTCCAAACGCATTTTCTCTCTGCGCTCCCCGGTACCAAAAAGCGGTACTACCGGACCCCGGTACTACCGGATCCTGGTCCGGTACTACCGGTCATCACAGAACGAAAACAGCCATAACTTTTGCATCCGGACTCCGATTTCGATGATCTTGGGCTCATTTCAAAGAGGACAACAACCTATATAAGATCATGCAAAGAAACATCATAGTACAGCAAGGGAGAATAGATCCAAATGACGAATTAAAAAACCTTCTACCGCGCTAGGTACTAAAAAGCGGTACTACCGCTTTTTGGTACCTAGCCCGGCAGTGGCTTTTGGAAACTTGTCAAAAACCTTCTGCCGTGCTAGGTACTAAAATGCGGTACTACCGCATTTTGGTACCTAGGAGGGCAGTGGCATTTGACAACTTTCCAAAACCTACTGCCGCGCCAGGTACTAAAATGCGGTACTACCGCATTTTGGTACCTAGGAAAATTCAAACCTCTATAACTTTTGATTGGTAACTCCGATCGACCCGATTCCAATTGCGTTGGAAAAAGGACGACATGGGCTACCCTATGAAAGGTGAAAATATTGGTTATCACCAAGTGAGAATGTATAATGTATAATAATGTGAGATACCTCACTTGGTGAGAAACCGAAAAGCTGCCAAGATCAAAATCGCAACAAGATACAAACGGAAGATCCGATTTTGATGAACAAGAGCTTGTTATGGAGATTACCACAAGCTCTATATCATCACATGGATAAGACCAAATAACAACCAAATATGATGATGCAAGTATGCAAAGGTTTGAGCTCTCTCCGAACGATGTGACCGAATTACTCATATGAGAGCCTCTCTTGATAGTACGGTTATCTATCCTAAACCCAGTCTCACACACACAACGTGAGACCGGAAAAAGGGAAAACCTATCAATATTATACCTTTGCCTTGAGCATTCCACTTGAGCTCGATGTAGACAATCTTTCCCTTCTCAAGATGGAACGCCTTTCTTGATTCTTCATCATCGATCCATGATCATCGAGGATGGCAAGCCTCAAACATGAGATCTTCTATAGATGGCGCATTTTGAGCTTGATCATCACATCTTCTTCTCATTTCATCGACCTTGAAGCCAACACATGCTCCAAGCGATGCTAATGGACAAATCCTACAAGTATAACTTAATACACACATTAGTCCACGAAGATTGTCATTAATTACCAAAACCACACATGGGGGCCCAACATGTTCTTTCAGAGCTGTTCATCACCTCCATAAGAAAGAACCATATCCTTAGTTCTTCTCAAGTACTTAAGGATGTTTTTGACCGCTGTCCAATGATCCACTCCTGGATCACTTTGATATCTGCTAGTCAAACTAACAACATATGCAATGTCGGGTCTAGTACATAGCATGGCATACATTAGAGATCCTATGGCTGAGGCATAGGGAGTCTTACTCATCCTTTCTCTATCTTCTGCCGTTGCTGGACTTTGAGTTTTACTCAAGGTCGTATTGGGCAACATGGGCAAGAACCCTTTCTTGCTATCTTCCATTCCAAATCTCTTTAGAACTTTGTCCAAATATGTACTTTGTGACAATGATATTAGGCGTCTCGATCTATCTCTATAAATCTTTATGCCTAATATGCAAGCTGCTTCGCCAAGATCTTTCATTGAAAAACTATTATTCAAATATTCCTTGACACTATTAAGAAGGTCTACATCATTCCCAATCAACAATATGTCATCTACATATAGTATTAAGAATGCTACAGAGCTCCCACTCACTTTCTTGTAAATACAAGCTTCTCCATAAGTTTGTATAAAACCAAAACTTTTGATCACCTTATCAAAACGTTGATTCCAACTTCGGGATGCTTGCTTCAATCCATATATGGACCGTTGAAGTTTGCATACCTTGTTAGAATCTTTAGGATCGACAAAACCTTTGGGTTGCATCATATACAACTCTTCATCAATGTCTCCATTGAGGAACGCTGTTTTGACATCCATCTTCCATATCTCATAATCGTAATATGCAGCCATTGCTAACAAAATCCTCACAGACTTTAGCTTCGCTACTGGTGAGAAAGTCTCATCGTAGTCAACTCCTTGAATTTGTCGAAACCCTTTTGCGACAAGTCGAGATTTATAGACAGTAACATTACCATCAACATCTGTTTTCTTCTTGAAAATCCATTTGTTCTCGACAGCCTTCCGGCCATCCGGTAAGTCCACCAAAGTCCATACTTGGTTTTCGTACATGGATCCAATCTCGAATTTCATGGCTTCTTGCCATTTATTGGAATCTGGGCTCATCATTGCTTCCTCATATGTCGCAGGGTCATCGGTGTTGTCCACCAACATGACACTCATAACGGGATCATACGAGTTCTCATTGACCTGCAAGGTTCTGTAGCAACTACAACCGAAGTTTCATGATCATCATCATTAGCTTCCTCTCTTATTGGTGCAGGCACCACAGGAACTTCTTCCGGTGCTGCGCTACTCGCAAGTTCGAGAGAAGGTTCGACAACCTCATCGAGTTCTACTTTCCTTCCAGTCACTTCTTTCGAGATAAATTCCTTCTCTAGAAAGGATCCATTCTTGGCAACGAAGATTTTGCCTTCGGATCTATGATAGAAGGTATACCCAATAGTTTTCTTCGGGTATCCTATGAAGACGCATTTTTTCGCTTTGGGTTCAAGCTTGTCCGGCTGTAACTTCTTTACATAGGCTTCGCAACCCCAAACTTTAAGGAACGACAATTTAGGTTTCTTCCCAAACCATAATTCATACGGTGTCGTTTCAACGGATTTAGATGGTGCCCTATTTAAAGTGAATGCGGCTGTTTCTAATGCATAACCCCAAAATGATAGCGGTAAATCTGTAAGTGACATCATAGAACGAACCATATCTAAGAGAGTTCGATTACGACGTTCGGACACACCATTACGCTGTGGTGTTCCCGGCGGTGTCAATTGTGAAAGTATTCCGCATTTCTTCAAATGCTCGCCAAACTCGTAACTTAGATATTCTCCTCCACGATCATAACGTAGAAATTTAATCTTCTTGTTACGTTGATTCTCCACCTCACTTTGAAATTCCTTAAACTTCTCGAAAGTTTCGGACTTATGTTTCATGAAATAGATATACCCATATCTACTCAAGTCATCCGTGAAGGTAAGAACATAACGATAACCACCGCGCGACGCTATACTCATTGGACCACACACATCGGTATGTATGATTTCCAATAAGTCCGTAGCTCGATCCATCATACCAGAAAATGGAATCTTAGTCATTTTACCCATCAGACATGCTTCACATCTTTCAAGTGATTCGAAATCAAGTGATTCAAGAAGTCCATCGGAATGGAGTTTCTTCATACGCTTCACTCCAATGTGACCAAGACGACAGTGACACATATAGGTCGAGTTATCGCTCGATTTCAAACGTTTAGCTTCAATGTTATTAATATGTGTATTTCCATTATCGAGATTCAATAAGAATAGACCATCTATCAAAGGTGCATGTGCATAAAACATATTACTCATATAAATCGAACAACCATTATTCTCGGACTTAAACAAGTAACCGTCTCACAATAAACAAGATCCCGATATAATGTTCATGCTTAACGCAGGCACCAAATAACAATTATTTAAGTATAAAACTAATCCTGATGGTAGATGAAGAGGTAGAGTGCCGACCGCGATCACATCAACCTCTGATCCATTTCCTACGCGCATCGTCACCTCGTTCTTCGCTAGCTTCCGTTTATTCTGCAGCACCTGTTTCGAGTTACAAATATGAGCAACCGAACCAGTATCAAATACCCAGGCACTACTACGAGTACTAGTGAGATACACATCAATAACATGTATATCGGATATACCTTTCTTATTGATGTTGCCGTTCTTCAAATACGCCAAGTACTTTGGACAATTCCGCTTCCAGTGACCTTCTCCCTTGCAGTAAAAGCACTCAGTATCAGGCTTAGGTCCAGCCTTGGTATTCTTCGTCGGTGCGGTAACTTTCTTACCACCCTTCTTGAAGTGTCCCTTTTGCTTAGACTTGCCTTTCTTGAATTTGGTTGTCTTATTGACCATCAACACTTGGTGCTCTTTCTTGATCTCCACTTATGCAGATTTTAACATGGAGAAGAGTTCTGGCAACTGCTTGTTCATGTTTTGCATATTGTAGTTCATCACAAAGGTCTTGTAACTTGGTGGTAGTGATTGGAGGACACGGTAAATCCCCAAATCATTAGGAATCACTATACCCAAGCTTTGGAGTTTGTTTGCGTGCCCAGACATCTTAAGCACATGCTCACTGACGGAGCTGCCCTCTTCCATCTTGCAGTTAAAGAACTTTTCAGAAGCCTCATAGCTCTCAACTGCCGCATGAGTCTCAAAAATCAATTTGAGTTCACGGACAATATCATGTGGGTCTGAATTCTCAAACCTTTTCTAAAGTTCTGATTCCAAACCATACAAGATAGCACACTGAACTGTGGAGTACTGATTCTTCCGAGCGAGGTAAACATTCTTTACTTCATCGGTAGCATCAGCTGCAGGCGGGTCACCCAGCGGTGCATCCAGCACATAGGTCAAATTACCAGCATTGAGGACAATCCTCAAATTGCGGAACCAATCCGCGAAGTTGCTTCCATTGTTTTTCAACTTTTCTTTCTCTAGGAACGCATTAAAATTGATGGTAGGGGCTGCCATTGATCTACAACATATTTGCAATAGTTTAGACTAAGTTTATGACAAATTGAGTTCTAATTAATAGTGAAATTAATCTAGGTGAACTCCCACTCAAAACAATATCCCTCACATTGTTTTAGTGATCACACGAACCAAATCCACCACATCAAAACCGATCATCACGAGAGTTGATGTAGCTTCAATGGCGAACAATCGACATGTTCATCATATCTACTATATGATTCATGCTTTACCTTTCGGTGATCCGTGTTCCGCATGAGCAAATCTGGCTTGCTTACGTTGTATACACTTGCAGAATCTAACACACCCGATCATCACGTGGTGCTTCGAAACAACAAGATTTAGCAATGGTGCTTACTAAGGATGAACACTTTAGAACTTGAAATTTATGTGCATGAGGGATCATCTTATAATGCTACCGTCGTTAACTAAGCAATACAAGATGCATAAAGGATTAACATCACATGCAATTCATAATATGTGATATGATATGATATGGCCTTTCTTCTTTGTGCTTCCGATCTCCATCTTCAAGCACGAACATGATCTCCATCGTCACCGGCATTGCATCAAGGTCAATGACGCTGCTCCATGGTTGTCGTCCACCGGCATCAACTATTACAACTACTTTGAATAGACACGCGGGTCTTAACAGAAATTAAAGACAACCATATGGCTCCTGCCGGTTGCCAACTTACAATAAGGAACATTGCATACATCAAATATAATCACAATCATGGCCATATCACATCACAGCACACCCCTGCAAAACAAAGTTAGACGCCTCTAATTTCTTTGCATATTTCACGTGGTTTGGGGCTTTCAATAAGTGTCGATCTAACTTACGAACAAGAACCACAACGTTGATGTTTGAACTATCAAGTGCCTGTTGTAAATTGGATCTATACTATAATAGGAGAGACAGACACCCGCAAAGCCACTTATGCAATACAAGTTGCATGTTGAGCGTGGAGCAAGTCTCATGAACGATGTCATGTAAGGTTAGCCCGGGCCGCTTCATCCCATCATACCGCAAGATACAAAGTACAAAAGAAGCAATTGATAATAAAAGCACCACCGCCCACAATGACCATTGTGTTCTACTCGTGCAACAGATCTACATATAGACACGGCTCTGATACCACTGTAGGGGTTCATAGCATGGAAAACAAAAAATTTCTACCGCATACAAACAAACAAGCCAAGATCTATCTACTAGATTGTAGCAACGAGTCGATGGAATAACTCACCCTCGAAGATTCCAAAGTGTTTAACGAGAGCGGATTCTCGTGGGTGATGTAGTCGTACTCTTGCCGATCTCAAGATCGTGTAGACGATCCTTCCGGCGCTGCGTTCCGGCAGCGCTCCCGCAGTCGGTCACACGTTCGGTACTCGATGAAGACCTTCCTCTCCCTTGTTCCAGCAGGTAGCGGAGGTTGTAGCACTCTCCTCGCGATTCCGGTAGCACGACGACGTGGTACCGGAAGTAGAGGGGAGATCTCGCAGGGCTTCGCCTTAAGCCGGAGCGAGTATGGTGGACTATGAGAGAGGCCTCGGTGATCTAGGGTTTAGACACACCAAGGAGAGAGGGCTAGGCCGGTGGCTAGGGCTTGGGGAAGCCCAAGTCGGCGTCTAGGGTTTGCCCTAGGCGGCGACGGCAGCAGCAGGAGGTGGTGGCGCCGACGGCTTAGGGCTAGGGTTTTGGTGAGGCAAGGTGTAGTCTTGGAGGGGCAGCCCGGCCCCTCCTTATATAGGTGGGAGGGCGCATACAAGGGGAGGGGATTCCCTCCCCAACTCAGCTTCCAAGGCCGGCGGGTGGAGGGAGAGGAACTCCTCCCCAAGTAGGTTTCCTAATCTCCCTCCACCAAGCAAACTTAACGTTTGACTTTTCAAATTGGCGTTTGACTTTTCAAACTAGGATTTAATTTATCCCTTTATTTTGCTTAACGATGACACCTAGTACATGATGCAACCATTCCAACTTGTTATGACACATTCATGTACCCTTCACCTCCAGAGTGCCGGACCTTCCGGAACCTTCTAGAACATTCCCGATGAAAACACCGGAACCATTCTCCAACCCCGAAACAGGACTTTCCTTATATGAATCTTATTCTCCGGACCATTCCGGATCTCCTCGTGATATCCCGGATCCCATCCGAGACTCCGAACAACATTCGGTCTCTTACTCATCATTCCATAACTACTCAACAACATCGAATCCTTAAGTGTGTCTCCCTACGGTTCGTGAATTATGCGGACATGATCGAGACACTTCTTCGAACAATAACCAATAGAGGAATCTAGAAATTCATATGGCTCCCACATATTTCTACGATTACTTTGCGATCGAATGAACCACTTATATACGATACCAATTTCCCTTTATCTCACGATAGTTTACTTATCCGAGGTTTTGATCATCGGTATCTCTGCATACCTAGTTCAACCTCGTTACTGATAAGTACTCTTTTCTCGTTCCCATGATATGTGATCCCTTGTGAGCCAGTCACATGCTTGCAAGCCAATTGGATGACATTCCACTGAGACGACCCAGAGTATATCTATCCGTCATATGGATGGACAAATCCCACTCTTGATCCATGTGTCTCAACCAATACTTTCCGAACACTCAATGCCACCTTTATAGCCACCCAATTACGGTGTGGTATTTGATGTCATCAAAGCATCCTTTAGGTAATGGTGATATGCATGATCTCATGGTCGAAGGAATTATGTTACTATGTATCAGAAAGCATATAGCAATTGAACTATTAATATGACTTGATCTTTATGCTACGCTTATCTATAGGAGTATGTCCATCATACCATTCTCCTAACGATATGATCTTGTTGTTAATAACATCTCAATGTTCATGATAGGGAAACCACAATCATTTATTAACCAACAAGCTAGTATTATAAAGAGGCTTTACTAGGGACTCAAATTTAGTTTACAAATCACACAAGTATTAATGTTTCCTTGTTAATACTGTTATAGCATGAATGTAAACATTTATCATAAACACAAAGATATAATAATTACTATATTTATTATTGCCTCTATGGCATATCTTGACGGAACTTGACGGAGTCGCTCGAGAAGTTGTCCTCGGAGATCCGGAGGGTATCCCTTCGGTCGCCGGTGTACTCGTGCATATATTTCGTGCGGTGCTGCAGAGGTTGGATCCGCCTAATGAACCAGCACATGGCTAGGTCCAAGCCGGTTAGAACCGTCTCTACGAACCACTCAATCCGCCTTATTGCGGGAGAAGCGTCGAGGTCGGAGGGAAGGGAGGCATGGGACCGCCATGTGGAGACTTCAGCGGCGGCTCCATCCACGAAGTCCGGGTACGTTACTTCTCGGCCCGCCAAAGGAATGTCGGGGCCGTAGAAGTACATCCGCTGCCAGTTTTTGCACGACTCGTGGCCGACGATGTCGGGGAACCGCCGGCCAGGACGGATCTTGAAGCTTATGGTGCCGCAGTTCCTAAGCTCCTCCCTACTGTCTCCGGCTTCACGTTTGACGGTGAAGAAGTACACAAACAAGTCTAACCTAGGCCTAATCCCTAGGTAACCCTCACAAAGTGCCACGAAGTTGCTAAGCACTAAGATACTATTGGGGGAGAGGTTATGGGGTTGGAACTTGAAGTGATTCTAGACAGACAGAAAGAAGTGAGAGATGGGCAGAGAAACGCCGCGTACCAATTGCGCCTTGAGGTACACTTTCTCTCCGGCTTGGGGAGAAGGGGTCACCTCGCCGGCCGGCGCCGCCCGCCAGGCGAGCCCCTCCATCGCGGGGAGATAACCCTCAGCGACCATCTCTTGGATGTCGCGGCCGGTGATGTCCGAGCCGCGCCAGTCGCCTTTGTGCGAGTCTGGCTCCTCTTCCAGGGGCTCCAGCGCCGCCAGTGGTTTCAATCACCGCCGATGCGGGGATGACCAGGCCCTCTGGGGGCACGACGACGGAGCTCGTCGGCTTCGCCGTGGCTTCGCTCGACGCCGCCTTTGACGGGGATGAGATGCTGCTAGCCATGGAGGAGGGAGAGAACGCGAATGGTACAGAGAGAGAGGCTAGGGTTTCTCGAGGTTTTCCGCGGAGAGCTCGAGGAGGCGTGCGGCTGGAGGAAGATGACGATGACGCGAGAGAATGGGGTGAAAAAGTGGCAACTGTCCCACGGTTACTATTTATCTTACTTTGCGTCAAGATTCGTGCAGCTAATCGGACGGTTGCCGCGTAGACGACGTGTTCGTGAACGTGCGCGGTAATTTCGCCACGTCTTCAACCGTCGCCGCCAACGGTTCGTATTGCTCGCGCGGGAAAATCGGATATGATTATGTTCTCTGCATGTGTGAGTTACGAGGCGTCGCTGACCTACAACCTACGTCTTCATAACTGACATGGTAGATGAGCCGTCCCATCGAAGGTTCCGGCGTGGACGGATTTAATCCGACAACGGAGGCGTACGATGGAAGATTCAGCATTTCTCCGACTTACTTATAGAAGACGGAGAAACCTTTGCAGGGTTCTTTGGGAGGACTACAAGATATTGCTTGACGGTTTGCCGACATCCATCTAGACGGAGCATTCCACGGGAAAAGGCAAGACGGCGCAAGATCTCGGAGTTCTCCGGGGGCTACTGTTGGGGATATGCTATATGGGTATCCTCATAGCATGTCTCTTATCCGACTAACCCGGGTGGCCCATAGTCGGTAGCATGGCCTATGGCCTGCTGGGCAGCCCAGTTAGGTGGATCCAGAAGGGAGGCCCATGCCGGATAAAGGAAGGCTACGGTGGAGTCACCAGCGTACCCGGAGCCTTGGAGTGCAAGATACACAAGACTAGTAATAGACGGTGTAGAACTCTGTAACCTGTCCGGCTAGGACTTTTCCTTGTAACCCTAGGACCTGGCGACTATATAAGTCGGGCCTATGGGAGCCTTTAGGGCATCGTTTTACACACACCTCGCACAGCGAACCTATCTCTGTAACTCAGCGTATTTCCATTATAGTGATTTATAGCAGGAGTAGGATTCCGCCACCGTTGTGGGATTTGAACCTGGGTAAGCTGTGTTACCTCGTACCCGTCAACCGTCCGCCTTACCCCACGTCTCTAAACACGCACTGTGAGGACCCCTCCATGGCGTACTCGTCGGCAATACCACGACAGTTGATACGTCCAAAACGTATCTACTTTCTTGAACACTTTGCTATTGTTTCTCTTCTAAACTTGTGTGATTTGGATACAACTAACACGGACTGACGCTATTTTCAGCAGAATTACCTTGGCGTCTTGCTTTTTTGCAGAAAATGAACTATCAGGAAAAATCCCGGAAAATATGCCAAAAATTATATTTCACCAGAAGATCCACGGAGCCAGAAGAAGAGACGGAGGGGAGGGCCCATACCCACCCCAGGCACGGGCCCACCACTGGCCGCTCCTGGAGGGGGTGCAGCCTTCCCAGCCACCTCCGGGCCTCCCTTTGCGCCTATAAGTTGCCTTTGAACCTAAAAACCGAGGAGGGGTCGATAGTTTTCCAGAAAGAGTTCCGCTCCGCCGCCGCCACCATAAACCAAGATTTGGATCCAGAAACTCCGTTCTGGCACCCTGCCGGGATGGGGAATTTGGAGAGGATCATCACCATCACCATCATCAATGTATCTCCATCAACCATCGATGTTTCCCTCATCCATGAGTGAGTAATCTCCCGCTGTAGGCCTGGGGATGGTAGAGATTGGATGAGTTCTATCATGTAATCGAATAAGATCTATTAGGGCATAGTGCCTAGTATCTCTATTAGTGCTATTTGACTTTGTTGCAACTTGTTGTGCTTAATGCTTGTCACTAGGGCCCGAGTGCCATGATCTCAGATCTGAACTTATTATTGAATCATTATGATAGTATTGTTTGTGATCTCATCTGCAAGTTGTGTACACATATCATTGTCCGGTTCCAAAGGCCCCAAAGTGACAATAATTGGGACAACCGGAGGGGATGGCTGTGGTGTGAGGATCACATGTGTTCATGGAGTGTTAATGCTTTGCTCCGGTGCTCTATTAAAATGAGCACCTTAATTGTCAGTAGTTCCCTAGAGGCCCTATTGCCACAGACTGGCTGGACAAAAGATGTTGTGCAAGTTCTCATTGCGAGCACGTATGACTATATTTGGAGCACATGCCTAGGATTGTTTAATACTTGGATGCTTGTTATTATTTATCTACAATGCCCTAGGTCTTGAAGTTACATGTTTAGACTCGTCCATGCAACGCCCGTCCATCCATCCCTATGCCTACCGCACTCGAATCCTACTGTTACCTTTACTGTTACTATTGCTCCTGTTTCACTGTTGCTATTGTTGTTGTTGTTGCTTTGCTGTTACTACTACCAAACTTTTGCTACTGATAAACTTCTGTGAGCAAGAAGTATTTCCAGGTGCAGCCAAACTGACAACTCAGTTGTTAAGGCTTGCAAGTATTCTTTGGCTCCCCTTGTGTTGAATCGATAAATTAGGTAATACTACCCGCGAAGACTGTTGTGATCCCTATACTTGTGGGTCATCATCTACCTATATAGTATGAATACCAAGTCTCACACTTTTTATATCATTTTTATATTATTTATGTAATTTTGAAAAAAGCATTCTTTAATAGAAAATCATTAAAAAGATGTTTAAAATTTTAAAATGAAAAAATAAGTTCATATCCTTCTTAACTCCAAAATAAATCTAGGGTGAAGGTTTTGAATTCTTTCATTTTCAAAACACTAAAACCTCTACTAACTACTTCGAACTCTCTATATTCAAAACTTGCATGAAGATTCTTAGCCCGGGGCTAAGCCTCGCTAAACTTGCATTGGATCTCTGATGAAATAGCATATTGTGAACCTAAAAATGATTTTTGTAAAAAATCATTGGCATCAGATCATGTACCTGTAGTTCAAATCTGACCCACTTCCAACCAATTCAGTAGGTTTTCTTTTTCACCAGGGGTGTACGGAAAGGTTTGAGATACCCTAGTTGGGACATTGTATATGCAAGGTGGTCTAGTATTTTTGAAGAATAGGATGGTGCCATTTTGAAACTTCAATTTGGTGGTTGCTTCACAAACCCCTCGTTTTAGGCACTCAGAAAATGGAAAATGACTTTTTTGTGTGACGAAAAGGAAACTTCCTCCCATAACATTGTTAGCCATCCCATTATGCACATGCATGCATAATATGGTCATATTATCACGAACTATGCCTTGATTCTAGCCATAACATTGGTCATTTGACCCGAAAGCCAGAAAACCTCGAATGAGATAGGTCATTTTGTAAAGGTTTTCTTGAGACATGATCAATATACCAAGTTTTATAGTTTTCCTCACAACTATGTCACATAATATGACACCATGCGAAGGTTTCACATTGTTTTGATCATTTTTGAATTTTTTATGCCCGTTTCAAACTTAGGTCAAACGTTGTGAAGGATTTTCATGAATTTTCTTAGCTTGAGGCTGAGCCTCACTAAACTTGCATTGGATCTATGGTGAAATAGCATATTGTGAACCTAAAAATGATTTTTGTCAAAAATCATTGGCATTAGATCATGTACCTGTAGTTTAAATCTGACCCACTTCCAACCGATTCAGCGGGAATTTGTCTTTTTCACCAGGGGTGGACGGAAAGGTTTGATATACCCCAATTAGGACATTTTCCATGCAAAGTGTTCTAGTATTTTTGAAAAATAGGATGGTATCATTTTGAAACTTCAATTTGGTGGTTGCTTCACAAACCCCCTGTTTTGGGCACTCGGAAAATGGAAAATGCCTTTTTTGTGCGACGAAAAAGAAAACTTCCTCCTGCAACATTGTTAGACATCCGATTATGCACATGCATGTACAATATGGGCATATTATCATAAACCTTGCCTTGATTCTAGCCATAACATTGGTCATTTGACCCGAAAGCCAGAAAACCTCGAATGAAATAGGTCATTTTGTGAAAGTTTTGTTGAGACATGATCAATATACCAAGTTTGATATTTTTTCTCCCAACTATGTCAAATAATATGACACCACGCAGAGGTTTTTTATTTTTTTATTTTTTTGAATTAGTTATGCACATTTGAATGTTTGGTCAAACATGTGAAAACCCTGTTGCCTAGCTAACCCTAAGGCCGAATGAGGAACATCGATCTACCCTAGCGCGGTACTGTGGTCGTCCAATCGCGTCTTCTAGAAGGATTCCGCGGGTTGCTCTGGGCGATCCGTGTGAGAGCTTGTTCTCCAACCTGATTGGCTGGCGTCTGCTAGATGGATTTCACGGCTAGCTCTGGGCAATCCATGGGAGCAATGGTTCTGCAACCTGATTGGCTTGCGTCGTTTTTTCACGTACAGATACAGTACGGTGAGGGCACACTCCATTGTCCATTGGGCCATGTGTGGCATGCATTAATGCATACGAGGGCGCTGGGCGGGGCAGGCTGCACGCGACGGAACCATGCATGCATGCAATGCAGCAGCCTCGCGCCGCAGTATAGCTATTTTTGCATGAATCAACACATGCTATCGCATCGACACAGGTGAAAGAGCATGTGGGTCCCCATGTGTTGTTTTGGTAATTAATGACAATCTTTATGGACTAATGTGTGTATTAAGTTGCACTTATAGGATTTGTCCATTGGTATCGCTTGGAGCATGTGTTGGCTTCAAGGTTGATGAAATGATGGAGAAGATGTGTTGTGATAGCTCAAAATGCGCAATCTCTTGAATATCTCATGTTTGATTCTTGCCATCCTCGGTGGTCATGGATCGATGAAGAGGAATCAAGAAATGTGTTCCATCTTGAGAAGGACAAGATCGTCTACATCGAGCTCAAGTGGAAATGCTCAAGGCAAAGGTATTCTTGATAGGTTTTCCCTTTTGTCAGTCTCATGTTGTTAGTTGGGAGACCGAATTTAGGATTGATAGTCGTACTATCAAGAGGGGCTCTCGAGTGAGTAACTCGATCATATCATTCGGAGAGAGCTCAAACCTTTGCATACTTGCATCAGTGTACTTGGTTGTTATTTGGATCTTATCCTTGTCAGTCTCTAGAGATTGTGGTAATGTTCATGACAAGCTCTAGTTCATCATATATGGATTTCCCCTTTATATCTTGTTGCGGATTTGATCTTGAAGGTTTTCTGGATTCTCACCAAGAGAGGTATCTCACTATAAAATACATTAAGTATTCCCACTTGGTGGTATCCAATATTTTGTTGGATAGCTCTTGTCGTCCTATTTCCAATGCAATTGGATTCGGGTCAATCGGAGTTACCAATTTAAACTTATCGCAGTTTGTATTTTGCCTTATTTGATTTGAAAAAGAAAAAGAAAAAAGAAAAAACCTCTTCCTGGGCCGAGCGGTAGTACCGCTGGGTACTAACGGCCCAGTATGCAGCGCCGTGTAGCCCTTTTGTGCTGCCCGATACCCCCTGCTCCGGTTCTACCGGCCTGGCCTGGTAGTACCGCCCGGGCGGGCCGGTACTACTGGCCGGCCAGCTCCCTGGCCAGGCTCTCTCCCCGCCGCCACCCGCTTGGGCCTTGATCCAGTGCATGCGCTCACCTACTGGCTACCGTCGCTCGCTCCAGATAGTGCACCCGCTCCCCTCGCTTCGTGCATGCTGGCCACTCGCTCGTGCGCTGATTGCTCCTCTCCCACTATCCCCTTGCCCCCCCCCCCCCCCGCTCGCTAGTTTGTTGGGAACCAGTGCCTGTCGCCCGTCTGGTTCTTGGGCCAATGATACATTTCAAACGTATCTATAATTTTTGATGCTCCATGCTTGTTTTGCACCAATTATCTTATGTTTTTGTCTACACTTTGTGGCATTTTTATGAATTTTCTAGAACTAACATATTAACAAGTGCCATAGAGCCAGTTTCAAGTTTTCTGCTGTTTTTGTATTTCAGAAAAGCTAGTAAAGAAAATATTCTTCGAATTGGACAAAACAAAAGCCAACTTTCCTATTTTTGAGAGACGGAGAGGAGTCCATAGGAGAGGGGGAAACGCACCCCAGGGCGGCCACACCTGGGCTAGGCGCGGATAGGGGGAGCATCGCCCTAGGGTGTGCCCCCTGGCGCTCCACCGACCTCGCATCTCCGCCTATATAATCCCCCCGAGACGAAAACCGTAAGTACCCGATCAGAATTCCACGAAAAAGTCTATAGCCGCTGCCACTGCCGTCCCTAGATCGGGAGGGATCTGAAGCTCTTTCCGGCACCTTGCCGGAGAGGGGAGATCATCCCAGAGGCCTTCTTCATCACCATGCCTGCCCCCAGAGTGATGTGTGAGTAGTTCATCCTTGGACTATGGGTCCATAGCAGTAGCTAGATGGTTGTTTCTCCTATTTGTTTCATCATGTTTAGATCTTGTGAGCTACCTATCATGATCAAGATCATCTTATTGTAATGCTACATGCTGTGTTTGCTGGGATTCGATGAATATTGAGTATTATGTCAGATTGATTATTGTTCTATCATGTATATGTTATTTGTGATCTTGCATGATCTCCGTTGCTAGTAGTTACTCTGGCCAAGTATTTTCTTGTGACTCCAATAGGGAGTATTTATGCTTGATAGTAGGTTCATGCCTCTAGTTATCTGGGAGAGTGACAGAAACTTCTAAGATTGTAGATGTGCTGTTGCTACTAGGGAGAAAACAATAATCCTTTGTCCAAGAGCAATTTTATTGTTTACATTACACACTTTGCTTAATGCAATTATCTGTTGCTTGCAACTTAATACCTGAGGGTTGTTCGGATGATATCCCGGAGGAGGATTACGGTCTATGTATCATTTTGTAATGCCCAAGTGAATCTCACAGAGATCATAATATCATGTGCATGCGTTGTTATGCATTCTCTATTTGTCAATTTCCCAGCTGTAATTTGTTCACCCAGCATGTTATTTATCTTATGGAGAAACACCTCTAGTGAACTGTGGACCCTGGTCTATTCCTTCCCACTAATATTCCATCTACTATTTACTGTTTACTTTCTGCAATTACTTTCTTCCACACTGTACGTTTAATCCTTTGTTTTCAGCAAAACCAGTGAGCTTGACAACCTCACTGATAAGTTGGGGCAGAGTATTTTGGTTGTGCTATGTGCAGGTTGCACGTTGTTAGCAACACCTTCGGAAGTGGTTTCTTTCTCCTAGTGGTTCGATAACCTTGGTTCCATAACTGACGGAAAACTTGCTGCTATGCTCATCATACCTTGCTCTTGGGGTTCCCAATAGGCTCCACATCAACTGAGCCATCACAAGCTTTTCTGGCACTGTTGCCTAGGAGAAAGAAGATTTCTGCAAGAGGAGTCTCTCACTACCAATCTCTTTACTTTGTTTTTGTTTTACTTAGTTTATTTTACTTTGTTTTTTTTGCCTCTTTTTATCAAAAACACAAAAAAAATCCTACTTCAAGTTGCTTTTATGTTTCAGTTCTGTCTTATGCCTAAAGATATTTATGAATCTTTGGGGACTTTATAAGGATGGAGAATAAATATCTCTTACCAATAATGGCACTATATTACCCATTGGAATAGCTGAAGGAGTGTTTACAAAAATCCTAGGGAAATTAGTATCTACTGATTATCTTGTTATTGAATGTGTAGGAAAAGGACAAATTACACTTGGAAGATCCCTGCTAAAACTTCTTGGAGCAATAATAGATGTGGGAAAAGGCACCATGAATTTCACTTCCCCACCAAGCAATCATGTGTTCCCTAAAGGTAAGAGTAAAGGTAAGAAAGGTAGAGGCAAGAAATTTGATGCTGATGCTTCTTCATTCGAAAATACTTGATTCTTGCTTTCTGTGCCTAGCTGAAAGATGTTAAAGAAAGGCATTTTTGGGAGATAACCTAATTTTTATTTCAGTAAGTTTTTATTTTGTTGAGTCTCGGAAGTTATTGCCTCTGTAATAACCTCTCCTTATCCTTTTTGTTTGGTTTTTTGTGCCAAGAATAGCCTCTAATGAGAGGGAAGTAAGATTTGGGGAAGTTGTTGTCCCGAAACTGATTATGTGCTATTACCGTAAAAATTCATTCTCTTATCCAGAACGTCGGATTGAGCTGAAAGTTTTTGTGCGCATGCCCCTGGTATTTACTCAACTTTCAATAGATTTGCACTTTTCGATTTGAGAAACAGAAGATTTTAGAAAAAATCGGTCCTTACCTGCAGGTCTGTTTTGACATATTTCTGCCATTATTTGCATTTGCCTCTTAATCTTTTTATTTTTGGTTCTTTTGATCACTTGAGATTTTAAAAGGAGTTTCTATAGTATCTTATGTTTTGATGGATGTTTTACTTGAGTTGAAACTGAACCCAAAGGTTTATTATCTTGCATACACTAATGTTGCTAATGAAGATTATGCAAAGTATTGTATGAAGGAAGTTTTCAAGTGTAGGGAGAGAATGATGTGATGAGATGAAGTATGGACAAAAGCTCAAGCTCGGGGATTCCACCTGTGTCACCTCAAGAAATATTCAAGAGGTACAAGCGTCAAAGCTTGGGGATGCCCAAGGCATCCCCTTTTTCATCAACAAAAATCTCAGGTCTTCTTTCAAGACACTATATTTTTATTGCTTCATGCACTATGTGTTGTTCTTGGAGCATCTTTGTTTTTGTATTTAGTTTTATTTTGTTTTGTTTACTGCAATAAGTTGGTTGGATCCCAGCACACTTCTTTTGGAGAAGTCACACCCCATTCTTCATTGCCTAGAACACTCTAGTTTTCACTCTTATTATTCTGTGAGTGTTCTCTTTTGCTAGTACCGCGTTTAGCTTTAGTTTTCTTCTTCTTTTTTGCTTAGAAATTTTTAGTTATTCTTTTTAGTTAGGTGAGACAAGCTCTCTGGTCTTTATTGTTTATTATCTTTGTGTGTTGTTTCAAATAAGTTGATTGGTGTTGGAAAAGAGTAAAAAGTTTCATGCTTATGGTGGTACAAAAAGAAGCTTGTTTTGACTGTGGCTTAGACTTTATCATGTCATGTTATATGTTGCTTTGACCATATGCTTAGTAATTATTGTTGTAACATGAATTGTTCCAAACAATTGAGATAGATTAATGTGCCATGAAAGAATCATGCGTTGTTTTAGCATATAAAAGCATAATATTGTGGTATTCTCCTTTGGTGCTTTATTTGGGTTGACTTGGCACATGCTTACACCATGTTATGACTATGAATTAGTCACCTTAGGCTCTATGATCATTTAGTTTTTGACTTGTGATATCACTTTATGCTTTGATTAATAATGTTTTGTTGCTCTGCATGATTATGGCCATTATTGCTCTCTTAGTTGGTCGCTCCCAGTCTTTTGCTAGCCTCCACCTGTACTGAGTATGAGCTCTACTCGTGCATCCAACTCCCAAGAAACCAAGTTATTCCAAAGAGTCCACTATAAATTCCTGTGCATGGTGTGTTGCACCATTCCAAGTATATTATTGTTTTTATCTATCTTCCAAATTAAATTTTTGTTATGTGAAAATTAGTGATTAAAGCTCTCACGAACTTGAAGGCACATTTTATTTCTTGCACTTAATAAACCTGAACCATTGTGACTATCTTACGATGCTTATATGCTTGCAAATTGTAAGTTGGGAGTCAGCAAAACCATGCTTTCATGGGACACGCTTTCAACATTGCACTTATTTATTCAGTTGATACCACGATCTTTTGTTTATGGATGTCATCGGTGTGAAATGAGTTGGAAGCTTGCAGGTCCATTGATTTTGTATATGTGTTAGAGAAACGCCTGGGCGGCCAGCCTAAGCCATGCCTAATCATGATGGAAACTTGCAGCAAAACCATAGTGGCATTCTATGAAGCATCCTCAATAAAAAACTATGCAAATAACAAAAAAGGGATTGCTAAGATGCTCATTGTCTGTTGCCTTGTCATTTTGATATGGGATAGCTCATGTGTCATGGGGAAAGGGGTACCCCGTTGGCGGTTCTCTGTGATACACATATACTTACAATGACAAGAACTTGCATGGGACCAAAGTTGAGTAGCATGAGTTTTCGGTACTCATACTCAAGGGGCATGAGATTTTCAACTTGTGATTTGTCAAGCATATAACTCATATTTTCCCTCACTTTAACCTTAATCACTTCAAGATGCTTACGATAGGGGTAATGAGAGCTCAAATCTAATGAGTGCCATAATTTTTGGAAGCTTTATAAAACCATTTAATCTCTGCTTCCCTCTGCGAAGGGCCTTTCTTTTTTACTTTTTGTTGAGTCTCCATCTTCTATCTTTATGCACCAGCTAAGAAGCATAGTTGTCATTCTGAGTTCAGTGTGCATTGTCCCAAAACTTTTTGATTGATTCATAATTATAGTATTGCTTGTTCTTATATTATTTGTATCTAGTCACCCTTATGAACTTTGAAGGTGTCCTATGCATTTATGTTTTGATATTCCATGAAGGACAAGCTGAATACCACTCTTGCTATGTTTTCTCTATGTAAAACAAACAAATGTCTTTCAAAGCATTATTTATGATCTTTTGATTGTGTTTCCTTTCATGTTGCAACATAGTTGCTATGTCTTATTGTTAGAAATATATCTTTCATGCTTATGTTTAGAATACTTTGATCCCAGATATCAATGCTTTGCAATACCTTGATCAAGATTGTGTTGGTGCATGTCACCTCAAAATTATTCTCTTTATCACTTACCTACTCTAGGATGAGCAGGAGTTAAGCTTGGGATGCTAATACATTGCAAACGTATCTATAATTTTTGATGTTCCATGCTTGTTTTGCACCAATTATCTTATGCTTTTTGTATACACTTTGTGGCATTTTTATTAACATGTGCCATAGAGCCAGTTTCCTATTTTTCACAGTTTTTATATTTCAGAAAAGCTAGTAAAGAAATATTCTCGGAATTAGACGAAACAAAATCCAACTTTCCTATTTTTTAGAGACGGAGACAGAGTCCGGAGGAGAGGGGGAAAGGCACCCCAGGGCAGCCACACCTGGGCCAGGCGCGACCGGGGGGGGGCGCCCTAGGGTGTGGCCCCCCCCTAGCGCTCCACCGACCTCGACTCTCCGCCTATATAATCCCCCCGAGACGAAAACCCTAAGTACCCAATTAGAATTCCACAAAAAAGTCTGTAGCCAATGTTGTCCCTAGATCGGGAGGGATCTGAAGCTCTTCCCGGCACCCTGCAGGAGAGGGAGATCATCCCAGAGGCCTTATTCATCACCATGCCTGCCTCCGGAGTGATGTTTGAATAGTTCATCCTTAGACTACGGGTCCATAGCAGTAGCTAGATGGTTGTTTCTCCTATTTGTGCCGCCATGTTTAGATCTTGTGAGCTGCCTATCATGATCAAGATCATCTTATTGTAATGCTACATGCTGTGTTTGCTGGGATCCGATGAATATTGAGTATTATGTTAGATTGATTACTATTCTATCATGTCTATGTTATTTGTGATCTTGCATGCTCTTTGTTGCTAGTAGTTACTCTGGCCAAGTATTGGCTTGTGAATCTAAGAGGGAGTATTTATGCTCGATAGTAGGTTCATGCCTCTAGTAATCTGGGAGAGTGACAGAAACTTCTAAGATTGTAGATGTGCTGTTGCTACTAGGGAGAAAATAGCAATCCTTTGTCCAAGGACAATTGTATTGTTTACATTACACACTTTGCTTAATGCAATTATCTGTTGCTTGCAACTTAATACCCGAGGGTTGTTCGAATGATATCCCGGAGGTGGATTATTAGTCATAGATGTAGTTGGATTACGGTTTATGTATCATTTTGTAATGCCCAAGTGAATCTCATAGTGATCATCATGCCATGTACATGCATTGTTATGCATTCTCTATTTGTCAATTTCCCAGCTGTAATTTATTCACCCAGCATGTTATTTATCTCATGGAGAAACACCTCTAGTGAACTGTGGACCCTGGTCCATTCCTTCCCACTAATATTCCATCTACTATTTACTGTTTACTTTCTGTAATTACTTTCTTCCACACTGTATGTGACATGGTTATACCCCACGGGTACACAACATCAGCATACCTAGTCCAGCCCGAAGGAAGGCCCACTACAAGATATGCGGCCTGCTGAGATTCCGGGTGGCCCAGGCCCATGACGCCTTCGGATGCTTGGAGAACAAAGCTAGAGTAGATAGAATTTCAAAGGGCAAACCCTATTCTGTAATCGACTCGACCTATGCCCGGAACCTGCCTATATATATAAAGGCTAGGAGGGCACGGCGAGGAGGGCACCTCTGACCGCATACACACCTCCACGCCAGATTGCATCTGCGCACCCTGTACTTTTCGGTTCCGCCGTAATCAAGAGCAGACAAGCAGGAGTAGGGTTTTCCCTCTGGGGGCCTGAACCTGGGTAAACCTCATGTCCCTGTGTTGCTTGTCTGTTAACTGTTCCGCGATCTCCAGTATCCCCATCTTCTCCAAAACCCAAGCTCATAACAATGGGCATTGACGAGATCGAACCTCGTCAATTGGCGCCGTCTGTGGGAACTGGGGACGCTAATTGTGTGATCGTGACGGTCCCATCCGAAGCGATCTACAACTCCTCGGTGACGGAGAGCCACCTCCTCTTCAGCGCTCTCAACTTCACCGCCCACTCTCTAGCCACCCTGAAGGATTTCGAGCCCGTAGGCGATGGGCTCGAGAATCTATTCGGGAGCTTATGCTTCCAAGTGGGGCAGATTGGCACTCTCCGCCTCCCAGAGCGGGTGTCGCCACCATCCATCAGGTCCGCTTCGTGGGTCCCACCCATCGGCGTTCTACGCACGTCGACACTGACAGATGAGTCCTATGACAGTAGCAGTTGCAACTCAGATCTGTGCGGCCCTCCATCATACGAAGGAACCTACGGTTCTGGATCCGAAAGCTACGACAGCAGCGATCCAATCTGCAGGTGATACCAATGCGCCGTGGTCATCCATGGCAAAACGGAAGGGCAGCCAAATTCGACTAATCCCATCCCACCACCAAATCCACCACTCAACCCGTAGGCTGGGAACGGAGGAAACGCAGGGCAGCCGCCCCTCTAGCCCAATGAGGGCGACGCTGCCGCCTATCAGAGGATCAACCTCAACGAGGACGGCTGGCGCCAGGCACGCGAAGCCGTGGCGGGCAACAA
This sequence comes from Avena sativa, assembly GCA_916181665.1. Classification (NCBI taxonomy): domain Eukaryota; kingdom Viridiplantae; phylum Streptophyta; class Magnoliopsida; order Poales; family Poaceae; genus Avena; species Avena sativa. Next base: position 142,789,845 of record OV702283.1, on the reverse strand, counting down.
GATCCTACCTGTGAATTCTTCACGGGACCTGCTGATGGCATACCACCTCCTCCTCATAGGCGAGCACAACAAGCAGGTGAAGCTGCAGGAGGAGCTCGACAAACGCAAGCAAGCAGCCTCGGAGTCCACCACGCGGCGAGCTGCGCTCTCCGCCGTTGGCGGCTCCATCTCGCACGACAATCACGCCAACAAGCATCACTCTCGCACAGATAACATGGACCCCGCCGCACGACATGAGGTCACCAAAACCCTAACACGTCCTTCATGGAGATGGACGTCAACGGCAACGTCATACCAAATACGCCGTACGTTGCGATCATGGTAGCCACCACGTACCTCACGTCCCATCCACCTCCGGTGGGGGACCCGAAGAGTGCCATGCACAAGTCCGCACTAGCCAGACTCGGACTCGTCGGAGCTGCGCTCCACAAAGAAGCTCCTACGGAGCCAAAGAAAAAGGCTACGGTCAGATTCAACCATATCCCCACGCCCTCATCCGACGAAGAGGAACACGAGCACGACCTACCTCGACGACGCAAGAGCCCAAGACATCGCAGCCGTGACTACGACGCTCGAAACGACCTCGCCCAGCGCAAGGTCGACAAAGCACATGCCAAACGCGTGTGCTCAACCGAATCCGAAGAGGATGACGATGGAGAACTGTGCGGATCTCGATGCTTCAGCAGATCTGTTCGGTGCACGCGGATGCTGAAAATTTTTAAGCTTCCTTCGTACACTCCGAAGTTCGACGACACGCAGGATTCGAAGGCCTGGCTCAGTGACCACCTCTCGTCCGTCAAGCTGCACGGTGGCAACAAGAACATCGCCCTGCAATGCCTTCAGCTGCAGCTGACAGGCGTAGCCCGGATTTGGCTCAGCAGCCTGTCCTCAGGCTCCATCCAAAACTGGGAGGAGCTGGCGTACAGTTTCATCTGAAACTTCAGAGGCACCAGTAAAAGGTCAGCCTTGATCGAGGAGCTACGAGCCTGCACCCAACGAACAGGCGAATCTATTTGCTTGTACATACTACGCTGGTCCAACATCAAGAACTCCATGGCACACATCTCCGAGGAGATAACGATCGACGCCTTCAAGGATGGTGTTAAGCGCCCGGACTTCAAGGAAGAACTTGGGCGCGTCAAGCCCAAGACACTTGACCACCTCATGGACATCGCCAACAGGTGGGCAGATGGCGAGGATTCCCTCTATCGAGCACATTCGGATGAGGAGGATGAATACGGCTGCAGACGCGAACGCTGTAGCAAGCGAAGATCGCGCGTCTATGCCGATCGCGACGGAACCGACATGGTTGCGGCTGGCTACGCCGAACGCCGCAACGACAACAACCGCAGCAGCGGAGGATACCGCGGAGGCAACTCCCGTGATGGAGGACGCCCAACACAAACGTGGCAGCGCCGCAGCCGTGACGATGAACCGTCGGTATACGACAAGTTGTCGGGCCCCTGCACCATCCACTTCTACATCGACAAGCAGGATGGCAAAAAGAAGGCCAGCCACATGCTCAAGGACTACCGCGAGTTCCAGAAACTCAGCGAGGGTCTAACCCAAATGCGGCGCCAGATCGTAAACCCTGGGTTTGGACCCGTACCTGCACCGGGTGACATCGCCCATGGAGCTCCTCCACCACCACCCGTGTTACCGTTGAATCCCGCAATCGCACCTGCACCAAACAACAGCACATGTGGATACCTACCGTCAAAAGGATCCCTCATGATCCAGAAGGGACGCCCTACCAATAGGGTGCAAAAAAAGATCATTCAACAAGTCAGCCTTGCCGTAACCGCTCCGCCTGCCATACCTGAGTACCTTAGTGGCTCGGGGTCCTGCATCATATTCGATCGATCGGATCACCCCCGCCAGATCCCTCGCACAGGTCATGCTGCCCTGGTGCTCGAGGCGTAGATCGGAGGATTCGAGATGAGTCGCGTCTTTATGGACAACGGCAGCGACATCAACCTGATGTTTGTCATCACCCTAGCAGCAATGTGGATCCCGCTGTGCAGCCTGGAACAATCCGATACAACGTTCCATTGCATAGTCCTAGGGAAGGGCATATACCCCCGGGGGAAAATATGGCTCGACGTCATCTTCGGCAAACCCGGCAATTTTCGATTCGAGCGGCTAGAGTTCGAAGTGGTGGACTGGCCGTCACAATACCACGCCATCCTCGGACGCGTGGCATTCGCAAGGTTCCTAACAGTACCGCACTATGCGTACCTGCTAATCAAGATGCCAGGGCCTTGGGCCGTCATCACGGTCCAGGGCAGCTTCACCTGATCCGACCACTGCGACAGAGACTTTAACAGAATCTCCCAGTCGTTCGATATGCAGGAGAAGCTCACAAGACTTCGAGAGGTGGCAGACAACGGGGCACCCCTAGTCTCCAAGCAAAACGCACCTGACATGTCGTTTGACTCTTCAGTCAACACAAAAAAGCTACAGGTCCACTCAGGATGCCACTGGACACGGACGTCCGCGAGTCTGTTTGTCCACGTCCGTGTAAATTGCCTAAACGGAGTCGTGGACGGACCGCATAAAACGGACTCACGGACATTGACTGTTTAGTCCGCTACTTCCGTGTATCCTGCTAAGAACAGAGTAGGAGGGCAAAGTCATTATCCCGTTCGACACCCCTGGGCCGGCGCCCCGATCGTCTCCGAACCAGCCCATCGCCCCGCTCGTCGTGTCCAGTGCCTTCCCCTCTACGCCTGCGCCAGCCAGGGCCCAGGCTCCCTTGCTGTCGCCGCCGCGTAGAAAGATGGGTGAGGCGGTAGAGGAGAAGAGTCCGGTAGAGGAGGGGAAGAATCTGTCGGGGGAGGTGGACAAGGATCCGGCAGAGGAGGAGGACAAGAATCCATCAGGATAGGTCTGGCTTTCCTTGATCCTTCTCCTGCCTCCATCCATCGATTCAATTCTTTCTTTCTTTTTTTGCTTCAAACGGAAGTGCTAATGGCGAACTTCAATTCTTTCTTGCATTCTGCTCTGGTATCCATAGGAAAAATGGAAGTTTGGTTGAGCGTTACATGTCAATAGTAAAATAAGTATGAAAGATTTAGATCCTACAAAATTTCAATTAAATTTCTCTGAATCAGAGACATCTGGAACAGATGAAGGTGAATTCAGTAACCATGCTTTGTAGCGTTGAGTGCAACATTTCTAAAACTACAGTACTAGTACTACATAGTGCATATTTTGTCAGTGCCGCGGCATTTTAACCTGAACTCTTGATTAGTCTGTAGCTGAAATAAAAGAATGCAAGATAAGTAGTAAAAAAAAGAAAATTGTGTTAGTTTACTGATCTTTTTTTTGCGGGTTGTTTACTGAACTTGCAAGAGATATATACTTTAGAGGGAATTTATGTTTGCAATTGAAAGAATCATACCTTGGTTAGTTATATGTCCTCCAAATTCTGAGCAGTGTTAGGCCCGGCTCGCTCGCGCACAAGAAGATCGAGCTCATCCTCTCCAGACCCAGCGTCGAGCGGCTCGCTGTCTCCCTCGACCTATACAACCAAGGATCTGCGTGAGTGCTTTGTAGTTTCTTGGCATGCTTCGTTCTTGATTGGGTTTTCCTTGCTTCCATATTGTCAGCCTTAGGGTTTAGGGTTTAGGGACCCTAAACCCTTACCTGCTTTTGGTTGTTACTTATCCATCCTACATTGACAAATAAATAAATAAACTTTGACATCAGGAACTATATCTCTGATGTCACAATGTACAGAACAGTTTCTTTTATGCTTCATGCTTTTACACTACAACTCCTTTCATTCCGGATTATAGGGCAAATACGTATTTCGAGAAAATAATTTGACTGCAAATTTGGTTAACAATATATGAATCACATGTCACAAAAATTATACCATCGGAACCGTATTTTAAATATGAATCTAATGGTATAATTTTTGTTAAATATAGTTCACATTTTGTTAACCAAATTTATAGTTAAACTATTTTTTCAAAATACGTATTTGTCTTATAAACCGAAATGGAGGTAGTAGTACATATGCACGTGCCCGAAGGAAACAAAGTTAATACCTAGATCTCATATTTTGGATCCCAGAAAAAATAACTGCCGAGCTAAAAGGATTTATTGAGCACACACGTTAGCATACCTAGCCTTACTCAAGTCATGTAGGCAGTCAAGAAATTATACTATTACTGTCAGTACATATACCAGCTTGATATTTAAAGCTTCCTCAAAGAAGCCATACCCGTCTAAAAAAAACAAGCGCCCTCAGTTAAACAAAGGTTGGGCACACTGATGTTGTGACGCACATGAAGGAGGACATCATGACATGCTATGAAGAACCTTCATTTGCTGCAACATTGACATTTGATGTCAAAATCTTTGATTGCTAGCGAAAGTTATCAGCCTGGATATCTAAACTGAAGCAAAGCTAACCAAATTCATGACGTATCATTAAAACAAACAAGATGCTGAAGATGTGCAATCCACAAATAGTCTTAATTAGTATTCTTTTTTCCATGTCACTATGTTACAGACAGATAAAAGAGCAAAATAAACATGGTGCTATTCACATGATTCAGAATAATAAAAACTAATTTGAGTTATTACCTTTGTTGTTCATTGCAGCACATCACTACATCTATAATACATTTATCATATCAAAACATCCTTTGAGACAATATTTTTAGTACTTCTCCCAAGTGGGTAGATATCTCTGTTTGCCTTGACAAGTATTCTTGTAGTTTGCCTCGATGTCCCTCTAGACAAAGCAACATATAGTTGCCCATGAGAGAATACAGGCTCATAATCTCTAACATGAGTTGTCTATTATCTAAGTTCAGTTTTGTTTTAGGTTAAGAAAAGCTAAAGACCAATATTTTTTCTTCCTGGTATGGAAAGTAGATTGTAGAGGGTGTTTCTGTTTGCAATTGTTAGGAAGTAAACTGAGAGGTAAATTGCCTCTTGCAACATATTTTTCCCGAAATTAAATTATCGGCATGGTCTTGTGTAATTGTGTTGTCTACTGATCTGAATTATAAGTTCTCGTCTGCCCTTACAACTTCTCAGCTTGTCTAGTTATTTGTGTTGTCTACTCATCATTCATTGTTAAGCTGACATTAGCCAAATTATATTTTGTAGCTTGACCAAAGAATTTAGTGATCAAAGAAGGACCTGTATGATGAAGATTAGCCCTTGATTAAAAAACGTTGGTGATTAGAGAAGCTGATGGCTAGTGTAAGTTGCATCAGTGATTAGAGAAGCTTATTAAAAAAAGTTGGTGATTAAAACGAAGATATTTGGAAGAGCTTATTTTATTTCTTTATAGTATGTGCGAGAGCATGTACACTGCAATATAAATTATGTGGATTCCGTTTTGTGTATATGAGATAATACTATATGCACTGCAAACTGTTTATCAAACTAGCTAGTTGACAGAGCAGTGCTAAGCTAGCTTGTTTGTATGAGTTGTCGATCAAAGAAGTTGGTATACAAACTATCTAGTACGCGTCAGCCCGTCCGTATTGTCCAGCGGATGTCGCGGCCAGCTGAACACAGTTATACGGACTCCACGGACAATTAAATTAGATTAAACGGCTCAAACGGCAGACACGGTGAACACGTCCGTCTGCATCCTGAAGGTCCACCCAACGGATGTTTCTAAGACGGCGCTGATCGCCAAAGACCTCAGCCCCGTATAGGAAAACATGCTCGTCGAATTTCTTCGTGAGCGTTGGAAAATTTTCGTCTGGTGTTCTGCGGATATGTCAGAAGTTCCCAGGGAATTTGCCGAGCACACACTCAATGTGTTTCTGGATGACAAGCCCGTCAAACAGTCCATCCGACGATTTTCCGAGCCACGAGCCGAAGCCGTCGGAGTCGAAATCAACAGGCTGCTCGATGCCGACTTCATCCGGGAGATCAATAAGAGCGAGTGGCTAGCCAACACTATGCTGGTCCCTAAAAATGATACGGACATCCCGCGGATGTGCATGGACTTCACGTCGCTCAACAAGCACTGCCCCAAGGATCACTTCCCTCTACCACGGATCGATCAGATCATCGATTCAACTACAGAATCGACTAAAGGTTGAAGACCAGAAGAAAACGGCGTTCATCATGCCGTCCGGAGTGTTCTGCTACAACACCATGCCCTTCGGGCTGAAGAACGCAGGTGTCACATACCAGCGGTGTATATAGGCGTGCCTGAAAAACCAGATCGGCCACAACATACAGGTCTATGTCGACGACATAGTCATCAAGACAAGGGAGGCCAAGATATTGATCGACGATGTCCGCGAGACTTTCGATAACCTTGATCACTATAAGATCAAGTTGAATCCAGAGAAGTGCGCCTTCGGCGTCCCATCTGGCCAATTACTTGGCTACTTCATATCCCAACGAGGGATCGAGGCGAACCCGAAGAAAATCCGGGTCATACTGACCATGGAGAAGCTGAAGAACATCAAGGGTGTCCAGCAGCTAGCCGGGCGCATCGCGGCACAGAGCAGATTCATCAGCCGCATGGGTGAGAAGGCCCTGCCTTTCTACCAACTTCTACGCAAAGCAGACAAGTTCGAGTCGACACCCGAAGCAGACGACGGATTCGAAGATCTGAAGCGACTGCTCTCCACCTCGCCTGTCCTGGTCATGCCAAAGGAACGCGAACATCTGCTGCTATTCATAGCAGCCACGCACCAGGTGGTAAGCACCGTACTCGTGGTCAAACGAACCGAAGAAGGCAAGACCCATGGGGTCCAACACCCAATTTCCTACCTCGGCGAGGTACTGACTCCAACAAAACAGAGGTACTCTCACTACCAGAAGCTCGCCTATGGCGTGTTCATGACGGCTCGTCGGCTGAGCCACTACTTTCAGGAGCATCAGATAATGGTCGTCAACGAGGCGCCACTGTCCAACATCCTGAATAACCCCGAAGCCACGGGACGCGTAGCCCTGTGGGGCATCGAGCTATCCCCTCTAGACATAGTCTACGAGCGGCGCAAGACGATCAAATCTCAGGTCCTCCCCGACTTCCTAGTTCACTGGATGGATCTCCAACTACCAGACATCCCGGATATGACTCAGTCATGGATGGTGCACTTCGATGGCTCCAAGTGCGAGGCTGGATCAGGAGCTGGCGTCATCCCGTCGTCCCCGCAAGGTGACAAGATGAAATACGTCCTTCGGATGAAATTTCGCGCCTCCAACAACGAGGCCGAATACGAGGCCCTCATCCACGGTATTAGGATGTCCAAGATCTACGGCGCAACGCGCCTAGTCATCTACGGTGACTAGAACCTCATCGTCCAATAGACGATGAGTACGACGCACACGCCGCCAACATGATCGCGTACCGCACGCTCTATAACTCACTCGAAGGAGACTTCGACGGCTGCAAGCTTTGCCACGTTGGAAGGAAAAGCAACGAGAAGGCCGATAGACACGCCAACATCGGCTCCACCTGCGCACGGATACCACCAGGTGTGTTCCTCGAACAAATCTGCATACCCTCTATCAAAAGGAAATTCCCCAAGGGATCACCCGAAGAATCAGAGCACTCGGGGGCTGCGCTACCCGAAGGATAGGAAGGACCCGAAAAGCTCGATACGGAGGTCGAGTTGGTCAGCCTGATGCAGGTCATGGCAATCGAAGAAACATGGACACAGCCGTACCTTCGGTACCTGATAAACAGAGAACTGCCTGATGACCCAACAGATGCCCGGCGCATATCTCACCGGTCCAAGGCCTTCACCATCATCAATGGCGAGCTATACAAGCGCGTCATTTCGGGTGTACTTCAACGGTGCGTCACCATCGGTGAAGGCAAAACCATCCTCCAAGACATCCACGAGGGCATCTGCGGCCATCACGCGGGCAGCCGCGCTCTCGTCACCAAAGCTTTACGAGCTGGATTCTACTGGCCAACAACCATGAACGATGCCAAGGACATCATCCAAAGGTGCAACGGCTGCCAAAGGTTCGCGGACAAACCACACACACCAGGGTCAGAGCTCAGGCCCATATCCTTGGCCTGGCCCTTCGCCCAATGGGGCCTCGACATGATCGACAAACTGCCCAAATCTTCGAAATGAGACCACGTCTACCTCCTAGTCGCAGTCGACAAGTTCACCAAGTGGATCGAGGCCATGCCTGTCACCAACCAAAAGGGCAAAACGGCCGTCAAGTTTTTCAAGTCCATAGTCTACAGGTTCGGCGTGCCGCACATCATCATCACGGACAACGGGTCGAACTTCATCTCCAAGTAATTCCAGGACTTACGAAGGCCTTGGCATCAACATATCATACGCCTCCGTGGCGCACCCGCGGACCAACGGGAAGGTCAAAAAGCCAACGGTCTTGTAGGCGGTGGCATCAAGAAATGCCTACTCATCCCACTCGAACGACTTGCTAGAGCCTGGGCAGAAGAGCTACCCTCTGTCCTCTGGAGCCTGCGTACAACGCCAAACAGCTCAACTGGTTACACTACCTGCAGAAGTACGCCATAAGGCCCCACGGGTCGTCGCCTACAGCAAATCCGAATCGACAACCGCACCCAAGGACGCCGTCGACACACTCGACGAGGCACGTGACATTGCCGCGGCTCGCTCAGCGGTCTACCAGCAGAGACTCCGCAACTACCACGGTCGTCGGCTGCGCCCAAGGTCCTTTGTCGAAGGAGACCTCGTCTTGCGGCTGAAGCAAGAGCGGAAGAAGAAGCTCGAGTCGCCCTGGGAAGGACCCCACGTCGTCACCGAAGTCATACCAGGTGGCGCCTACCGCCTCAAGGACGTCAAGTCAGGAGTCACATACTCCAACCCATGGAACGTCGCACAACTACGACGCTTGTACCCCTAGCTATATATTTACTTCCAATAAGGCTACTCAGCCAAACAATGTAACTCCTCATTACGATATGAATAAAAGCTAAGTCCCCAGTCCGAAAATCCCTTTCCCTTGCATTTACTTTTTGTTACAACACACTCGGGGGCTCCGCCTCACCTCACGACTTCGTCGTCTAAGAATAACGCATGAAAACCTGAGTAGCTGACCGCGTCAGGCTAACGAAAAGGACATGCATACAACAAAGCACCACGTGCTAACACAAATAATCTTTACAAACAAGGGCATAACAAGCCCACTCGAATATATAAAAGTTTTACATCTATATTTTATAGGGTCTACCTATTCTGAAGAATCACATGCGCCCGATGCTCAAAAATATCCATGATCTCTTCGGCATACTACCTAACAGCCGCATAATGCGGGCACATGTCCTATAGTCCACCATCTGGTCGAAGGGGTGGCCCAGCCGCCACCGCCGCGAGATCAACATCAGGGCGATGCAACCGAACAAGCGAAAGGGCAGCTTTCACCCCCAACTGGTGCCGCACCAACTCCCTAACGTGATTCACGTCCCGAACCTTCGACAACAAACCCCAAAGGGTGGATGGTGCCTCATCCAGCCGAAACATGACGTACATAATCAACGCTAGGGAAGTTTTCACCTGCCTCAGCACCCGCGACACCTGATGAACACGATCCTGCACCGTCGCAAGGACGGTGGCCCGGTCACGTTCCATCCAGAAGAATCCTCCGGCTTCCATGTCCTGTTGGGTTAGGCAGTTGATCCAAACTGCAACACGCTCCTTATCCTCCCTCAGAACAAGGTTGGCACCTACAGAGGACTCAGAATAAGATGACGCGACAACAAGGCTCAACCAAAAATGAGAAGCATCTCAAGAAAACTCACATTGCAGTTGCTCGCTCAATGTAACATCCCTAAAATCATGTTTCAAACTCATGCATATCATCCATGCATCCATGATCATATGAATTTCATTTCAAACAAAACATTTCAAAACAGAAGCATTTATGCTTAATATTTCATGTAAGTTTGCTCTAGCCCTAATGCTATCTTCCAAGGAGAATAATACTTGTTTTGATTCAGTAAGGTTTGAAATTGAAACTTAGGCACTTTCAAAAGTTTGAACAAGTTTCAAAACAAAATGAGTAATAAAACCAATATTATGCCTATTGAATATATATCATAAAGGCTTGGTTTTATTTTTATTTTCACTTGATCAAAGTGTTTGGAATGGACAGTAGTGTTTGACACACATTTGAGTGCAAGGTTTGCAGTATAAAAACCTAGAGAAGATTTGAATTCAAACTCATTTGATTTGGATTTGAAAATCATTCCATAAAATCAAAACAGAAAAAGAAAAGGAGAAAAGAAATAGAAAAGGGCCAGTGCTACCTATCTGGCCCAACTGCTAATCCAGCCCACTAAGCCCACCCGGGGTCTCCCTCTCTCTCGCTCACCCGCAGACACACCCCCAGGTCACTGACTGCACGACCCCACCCCCTCGCTGTTTAACTCGCTGACGAGTGGACCCTGCGACCACGTCGCCTTCGTCGTCAATCACGCGCGCCTGCGACGCTCGCTCCGCCGTTACCTCGCCGCGGTTACTGCGCGCTTAATTGCCATTCATACGCCGCGCGATCCTCGCCCCCGCTCTGGCTATAAGACCCCCTCTGCACCGCGGCCATTTCCCCTCACCTAGCGCCACCTCTACGCCCCCAGACTGCCCCCAATTACCTTTGCGCCACCGCAGACAGACGCACTCCGGCGACGAATCTCGGTAAGCACAGACCGCCCCTCCGCCTCTAATTCAAACCACTGTGACCAGCATGACTTTGCGCATCTGCTAATGCCCTCCGTTTGCTTTCTCAAGACCCAGAGCGACGTCCTCGTTCTCACCCGCGAGCACCTGAGCCACCGCTCGACTCCGACGTGCGATTCAGGTAAAACGAGACCGCCCCTTGCCTCCCCTTTGGTACTGTCTTGTTCTCCAGGCCCTTGCGCATCTTCTAAACCCTCTGGCTTGTGCTAGGACGACGTAGAGCCTCGGCAACGTCTTCGACAGCAAGCAACAGACGCCGCCCGCAACTCCGACGAGCTCCAGCGACCGTGTCCGTGCGCCCCTTGCCAAGCCGTCGCCAGGTTGAGCATCAGTGCTTCGTCGCGATCCTGGTAAGCATCTCCGATGACCCCCTAGCCACCTGTAGCGCCGCGCCGCCGTAGGCAGAGCTCGCCGCCGCCAGTAGCCACCGCCAGCGCCGCCCAACTTTGGTCGTTTGATCCAGAGCCATTGGATCTGGATCCAGCGTGCGAGATTAGATCACTTAACGAACCGTTACGAGTAGATCTGGGCCGTGCAGATTAGGTTGATCTAACGGCTCACAGGCGCGATCCTGAGCGAAGCGGTACGGGACAATTAGATTAAGACGCGTGGCAGCTGTTTGGATTTAAAAACAGGATTTGAATCTATTAGAAGTTTGAATTTGTTTAGGCTATAACTTTTGATCCCCACGTTAGAATTTGAAAAAATTTATATCGTTGGAATCAGGAGAGCAAGCCCTTTCTAAATATGCAATGTGTTTAATGGTTTTCTTCTGTTAAAATGGTTTTATTTGCAGAAACTTGTGTAAGGCTAATTTGAGCATATGAATTGTTTAAAAAATGTTTTAGGGTTTAAATAGATGTTATTTGGCAAGTTTTTAACTTGTTTATGAACCAGTACTGTACACTTGCTTTGTTGAGTTTTAAAAAAAATCATCACATATCATATTGCATGCATTCATATATTTTTGTTTGTATATGTTTTGTATGTGATTTGTGGCTATGATTCTTTGTGTAGATTTTGGGGCTAGTGATTGTGATTGTGATTGTGAGGAGTGTAGCTACTGTCCAAACTACCAAGGCAAGTGGTGCTTCATGAATATTTTTATCCCTATGTTTTCTACTAAGCATTAGAAATATTTTGTTAGACTTGCATGTTATATTTTGCTTATATGCCATGTTGGGAAATCCTAGTAGTTGTAGAATTGCTAGAAAATTTCTAAGTTAAGATACTATCTATGCCATGCTTAGCCTATCTAGTAGCAACCAAGGGTTGGTGAAATATATACATGCTATGATGAAAATATTTCTAAGTCTTTTGGACTTGTGTTTTGCCTAATAAAACAACTAAGTAAATGAAACACCTGGGTGGAATAGAAAGATTGGTTTATGTTGAGTGGTTACACAAGGCCCATTTCTATGGTTTACCTTGTGTATCTCACTTGTGGAAAGCCACCCAGGAATAAAGATATTTTAGAGGCCAAGTGTTGAGAAGCTTCTAGTGCAGCCACTTGGCAATATGGGCTCTGCCTGGATCATATAGGTTGCTAGAACTTAGCCATTTGGACAGTTGGTGGTAGTGGGATGATAGGTTGGAACGCGTCCATTTGGTCTAAGGGAAGGCTTCTGAAAGGTCCTGTCTTGGTGAAAATCAAGTCTGGTGGAGAAAGTGCACAACCTCTGCAGATGGAAGAATCTAAGTACTTAGCCATGTCCCTGGAAAAGGACAACTTGAGCATCAAGACATGGAAGCTATCAAGAATCTCCTCATCCAAATTTCTAAGTAAAACTTGTGGGTGAACAAGGGTGAAGGACCTCAATGTTTATTGGTGGTTCCTTGGGAAAAGTTTTGACAAAGAAAAACTTAGTGATTTCAACTAATAGGCAAAACCTATTTTGAGCAAAGCAAGCCAAGCTACACTTAGCCAAATTGCATATAGTATCTAGTCCACCTAAATTATACTAAGGTATCACTTGCCAATACTATTCCAATGTATTGACCCACTGTGGCTGTAACTTGTGATGTTGTAGGTTACTATGATGAGGATTAGGAGTCATGAGTCTACACTCAACATGTTTGCCTGTGGCACATGAAGATGAAGACTTTTATTTATTTACTTATTCAAACTCTTGTACTAGGCCTGTGGCCTTGGAGTTATAAAGACTATGTTTGTCTCTGGAATGCCTATAATAATGTCCTTTGTTTCTGTGTACTTCATCTTAAACTGTGGATGCTAGCAATGATTCAGGGACTAGCATTGCAATCACAGGGATCCTTTTCCTTTAGAAAGGAGGGATCTTACAGATGGTATCAGAGCACTGTGTTGCCTATAGGATTATGACCCTAGGATTGGAAACCACTAAGGAAAAAATTTCAACAACTTCCACACTTGTCTATTCTTCTCGTAAACTTTTCTAATCTTCTTTCTCATCTCTAATTGTAGATGAACTCCATCAACGAAGCCGTGAGGAAAGGACCACTCATGACAATGAATTTGGAGTGTGAGACAGAATTCCCCAAGGCTCTCAAGGACCTCATGGTTGCAATGGAAATACATGGTGCAGCTGTGTATAAAGGTTTTCCAGTGATGGATGAAGGAGTTGAGTACTGGTGGGTGCAACTTCACTTGTACAAAAACAAGGAATACAACCACAAGGACTCAGGATTCTGCATGTTCACCAATTCAGTGATGCACCCTACATTTTTTGACTCAGCAAGGGATGCAGCTTGGAAGACCATCAAAGAACTTGGTGAAAGAGTCAAGTGCAGAATGTTCAACATCCAAAATAGCCTAAAGGAAGAGAAGAAACATACCCAAGAGTTGGAGGCTACCAACCAAACCTTAAGAGGAGACATTATAGACTTAGTGATGGAGTCATGTGAGCAAGATATACTGATTGCTTCTAGAAACATTATGTTAGCCAACAGATCCAGTGAGATAGGATTGTAAACGTACTTTGTTAGTTGGACCACCACTTATCACCTTATTTTCCAAATGTTGCTTGAAATAAGTTGAACCTTGGTTATTGTAATGGATCCATGTTTGACTTGTGTGTTTTGATTTCCAAAGATATGCATGTGATGTTTTGCCTTGTGTTTTATCTTAATTTGTGTTGTTATAACTTTTTCTGTCTTGTAAATAGATGCCTAATGTTACCATCAGCACTGTTGAGGAGTTCCAGGGAACTCGCTTTGGTCCTCGTATTGTTGAGCTTACTACTTTGCTCAATCTTCCTATTCCTACCATCATGGTGCTTCCCCTCACCAAGTTTGAGAGGAAAGACCTTTGGGGTTTCAAGGTCAACCAGCCTGGACGCCAGACTGAGCCTACCACGGAGGCTATCGTCTTCAAGCTCATGCACGACGACAAGGAGAGAGGCCTTGAGGTAGTCATGCAGGATCTGATAGGACGTCTGCTGGGGAGACACTCCTGACAGGTTAGAGGTGCTCACTTCCACGTCTTCGGTAGACGTGATGAGGATGGAGAGTCCATCGACTTCGAGGACACTGCGAGGGATACAGCTGAGCCGATTCGTCTATACCTCCAGGACTTAGAGGCTCTCATTAGGCACGTGGACTCTGATAGGACCAACGTCATGCTCAGCAACGACGAACTCCAGGTGCAGCTTCGCGAGAAGGACAAGCTCTTCGCGGAGCAAGATGAGATAGTCAAGGAGATGGAGGCAAAGTTCGAGAGCCAGGACAGAAAGTTCAAGAGTCAGGAGAAGCGTGTCCAGGATAGGAACAAGAAGATCCGGAACATGACTGAAGAACTCAGGCCAAGGACTTCGAGCTCAAGCATCAGCAGACGGTGATTGAGAGGCTTCGTTCCCAGAAGAGGGCTCTCAAAGCCAAGATAGAGACCTTGACCACCAGTGTCGAGGAATACAAGACCGCGATGGAGAACACAGGTCTTACCTTTGTCGAGGAGGAGGTTGATGCCGAGGAGTAGATTTGACTACTCATTTATCATTTATTATCATACTTGTTGTTGGGAACTTGTTATTTGACCATCCAACATGTGGATGGCTTGTTATTTGTGTGTGTTTTACTTTGCGAACTTGTTATCTGGTTGTTGAATCTTTATCATTATGTTGCATGCTTTGTGATTGTTTATGTGATGTATTGTGCATGAAAGCATCTATGGGTATCTCATTCTTATCTCTATTGAACAAACCACAGATGCCTCCCCGTCGTGCAAATCCCAACCCCAACAACAACAACATCACTCCAGAAATGCAGCAAATGATGACAGCGCGGACTCAGCTGATGCAAATGATGACGACGTTCATCCAGAACCAAAACAACAACAACAACAACAATAACAACAACAACAACCCACCGGGTTTTGACATGCTTACCAGGTTCTTGAGATTGAGGCCAGCAAAGTTCTCAGGAACAACTGATCCCATGGTGGCCAATGATTGGCTACGCTCTGTGAACAAGGACTTGGTAACTGTGGGCTGTACTGATGCAGAAAAGTTCAGATTTGCAGCACACTTGCTGGAAGGACCAGCCGCCACTTGGTGGGATAACTTCCAGATCACCACTCCCATAGAAGATGTGACATGGGCTATCTTTGAGGATGGCTTTCGTACTGCTCATATCTCATCTGGAGTGATGAGTCTGAAAAGGAAAGAGTTCCATAATCTGAAGCAGCGCCACCGCAGCGTGGCTGAATATATCGAGGAGTTCAACAATCTGGCGCGTTATGCACCGGATGAAGTTGACACTGATGCTAAGAGGAAAGAAAAGTTCCTCGAAGGGTTGAACGATGAGCTGAACCTGCAGTTGGCTGTGGCATATGTTCCACATACCGGTCTCTTTGTGATAAGGCTGCTATTTTGGAGAACAAAATGAAGCAAGTTGAGAGCAGGAAGAGAAAGCACTCGAACAAGCACAGCTCGGGATCGTCTCACAAACGTTCCCATTATGATGACAGTGGAAGCTCAGGATCCCACAAGCATGGGAAATTCAACAAGCACCACAACCACAACCGTCATGACAACAAGCATCACCGTAGTCATGACAATGACAAGTACAAGAATCACAAGGGTGGATATAAGAGCCACCACAGCGGTAATGGAAGTGGCAGTGGAAGCCAGCCTGTCAAGAAGGACATTAGTCAGGTTGAATGCTTCAAGTGCAAGAAAATGGGGCATTATGCAAATGAGTGCCCAAAAAAGAAAGTTGAAGGACCCAACAAGCCCAACCCTTTTCAGAAGGGACAAGTGAACCACATCAATGTGGAGGAAATCTATGAGGCCTGATGCTGTCGCTGGTAAGTTCAAACTCAATTCTGTTCCAGCATTTGTTCTCTTTGATACTGGTGCATCTCATTCATTCATATCAAGAGCATTTGTTGAAAGAAATGAACTGCCAGTAGAAACTATTGGGTGTCCTATAAAAGTAAGTTCTCCTGGCGGAGAAATGATAGTGAATTCAGGATGTCATGATCTGGTCATAGAGTTTGGGAAGTATAAGTTTCCCGTTAACTTGATAATCCTAAATTCCCAAGGATTGGACGTCATTTTGGGAATGGACTGGATGACTAAGCACAAGGGAGTGATATATTGTGCCAACCATACTGTCTCACTCACAACTCCAGAAAATAAAAGGATCAGATTCAAGACCAATTTTGAAGCAAGAAGGAGTATGCTGAATTCTCTTAAGGGGGTTAGCATAGACAGTGTGCCAATTGTGAGTGAATATCCGGATGTGTTTCCAGAAGAATTGCCGAGAATGCCATGAGATAGAGATGTGGAGTTTCTTATTGATTTGCTACCAGGATCTGGACCAATAGCAAAGAGACCCTACAAGATGTCAGTTGATGAACTGAAAGAACTCAAGAAACAACTCGGAGAGCAGTTGCAGAAAGGATTTATTCAACCAAGTTCTTCATCTTGGGGAGCCCCAGTGTTGTTTGTGGAAAAGAAAGATATAAGTCAAAGGTTATGCATAGATTACCGTTCACTCAATGAGGTGACTATCAAGAACAAATACCCTCTGCCTAGAATCAATGACTTGTTTGATCAGCTAGAAGGAGCTTGTGTGTTCTCGAAGATTGATCTCCGGTCAGGTTATTTCCAACTCAAGATAAGGGAGCAAGACATACCTAAGACAGCTTTCACCACAAGGTATGGATTGTATGAGTATACCGTGATGCCATTTGGTTTAACCAATGCTCCAGCATACTTCATGAATATGATGAACAAGGTGTTCATGGAATTCCTTGATAAATTTGTTGTCGTTTTCATCGATGACATTTTAATCTACTCCAAGAGAAAAGAAGAGCATGAAGGACATCTGCGTTTGATACTTGAGAAGCTTAGAGAGCATAAATTGTATGCCAAATTCAGCAAGTGTGAATTCTGGTTGAATGAAGTTGGATTTCTTGGACATGTTATGACAAAAGATGGTGTAGCAGTTGATCCTGCTAAAGTTTCAGCTGTAACTTAATGGGAATATCCCAAGTTAGTGAAAGAAGTTCGTAGTTTCCTTGGCTTAGCAGGTTACTACAGAAGGTTCATTGAAAATTTCTCTAAGGTTGCCAAGCCTATGACAGAATTGCTAAAGAAAGACAAGAAATTTGCTTGGTCTGAACGTTGTGAACTCAGCTTTCAGGAATTGAAGAAGAGACTTGTGACAGCACCAGTATTGTGTTTGCCAGACTTGGAAAAATATTTCCAAGTATATTGTGATGCATCTCATCATGGTTTGGGAGCAGTACTTATGCAAGAAGGAAAAGTTGTGGCATATGCCTCGAGACAACTCAAAACTCATGAAGTGAACTACCCTACTCATGATTTAGAGTTAGCCTCTGTTGTCCATGCCCTCAAAACATGGAGACACTACCTTTTGGGAAAGCGTTGTGAAGTGTTCACGGATCACAAAAGTTTTAAGTATATCTTCACCCAGAAGGAAATTAATATGAGACAAATAAGATGGCTAGAACTCATCAAGGACTATGACTTAAGTTTGCAATACCATCCTGGTAAAGCAAATGTTGTAGCGGATGCTCTAAGCCGTAAGGTTTTTGTGAATGGTCTTACCAAGGGAGAATTGCCCGATGATTTGTGTGCCCAATTCAGAGATCTCAGATTGGAGATTGTGCCTGAAGGACATTTCATGTCTTTGGATGTTCAACCCACTTTGTTGGACAAGATCAAAGAAGCCAAGAAGATTAATAAGGAAATTGAAGAGATTAAGGAAAAGATTGGTAAGGGAAAAGCCAAAGGATTTCATGAAGATGAACAGGGTACTTTATGGCATGGGAAACGTATCTGTGTTCCACAAGATCCGGAACTTCGGAAACTGATTTTGCAAGAAGCACACAACTCTCTGTATTCCATTCATCCGGGTAACACCAAAATGTACATGGATATGAAGGAAAGATTTTGGTGGAATAATCTCAAGAAGGACATCGCCGAACATATTGCTTTGTGTGATGTGTGTAGTAGAGTGAAGGCGGAACATCAGAAACCAGCAGGTTTGCTTCAACCACTACCTATTCCTGATTGGAAGTGGGACAAGATTGGTATGGATTTCATTACCGGATTACCAAGGACCAGGTCAGGATATGATTCTATTTGGGTGGTAGTGGATCGCCTAACCAAAGTGGCTCATTTCATACCTGTGAAGACAACTTATACAAGTGCTAAGTTGGCCAAAATCTATATGAGTAGAATTGTATGTCTACATGGAGTGCCCAAGAGTATTGTGTCTGATAGGGGAACTCAATTCACTTCCCATTTTTGGAGACAGCTACATGAGTCATTGGGAACGAGGTTGGAATTCAGCACTGCTTTTCATCCTCAAACTGATGGACAAACAGAAAGGACTAATCAGATTCTTGAAGACATGTTGAGGGCATGTGCCCTAGACTATGGAGCCAGTTGGGATGAAAGTCTGCCTTACGCAGAATTTTCTTATAACAACAGCTATCAAGCCAGCATTGAGATGGCACCATTTGAGTTTCTCTACGGGAGAAAGTGTACCACCCCATTGTTATGGAATGGTGTGGGAGAAAGAAGTTTGTTCGGACCAGAACTTATCAAAGAAGCCGAAGAGAAGGTCAAGTTGGTTAAGGACAGATTGAAGATAGCATAGTCCCGACAGAAAAGCTACGCAGATCCTAAGCGTAGAGAAGTCATCTACGAAGTTGGTGATAGAGCTTACCTTAGAGTGTCACCACTTCGTGGAGTGAAGAGGTTTGGAGTCAAAGGAAAGTTGGCCCCAAGATATGTTGGACCATTCAAGATGCTGAGTCGCAAGGGAGAAGTTGATTATGAAATTGAATTACCGGAGTCTTTGTCAGCTGTTCATAATGTGTTCCATGTGAGTCAGCTTAAGAAATGTCACCCAGAAATGGAAGAAACTTCTTTGAAGGATACTATACCTTTGGAGGAGGTCCAATTGGAAAGTGACCTCACTTATGAAGAGAAACCTATCAAGATTCTTGAGACTGCAGAAAGAGTCACACGGACTAAGACTATCAAGTTTTGCAAAGTTCAGTGGAACCATCATTCCGAAGAGGAAGCAACATGGGAAAGAGAAGATGATCTTCGGAAAGACCACCCTCACCTATTTGCTAGCCAATCCGAATCTCGAGGGCGAGATTCACCTTAAGGGGGTTAGATTTGTAACATCCCTAAAATCATGTTTCAAACTCATGCATATCATCCATGCATCCATGATCATATGAATTTCATTTCAAACAAAACATTTCAAAACAGAAGCATTTATGCTTAATATTTCATGTAAGTTTGCTCTAGCCCTAATGCTATATTCCAAGGAGAAGAATACTTGTTTTGATTCAGTAAGGTTTGAAATTGAAACTTAGGCACTTTCAAAAGTTTGAACAAGTTTCAAAACAAAATGAGTAATAAAACCAATATTATGCCTATTGAATATATATCATAAAGGCTTGGTTTTATTTTTATTTTCACTTGATCAAAGTGTTTGGAATGGACAGTAGTGTTTGACACACATTTGAGTGCAAGGTTTGCAGTATAAAAACCTAGAGAATATTTGAATTCAAACTCATTTGATTTGGATTGGAAAATCATTCCAGAAAATCAAAACAGAAAAAGAAAAGGAGAAAAGAAATAGAAAAGGGCCAGCGCTACCTATCTGGCCCAACTCCTAATCCAGCCCACTAAGCCCACCCGGGGTCTCCCTCTCTCTCGCTCACCTGCAGACACACCCCCAGGTCACTGACTGCACGACCCTACCCCCTCGCTGTTTAACTCGCTGACGAGTGGACCCTGTGACCACGTCGCCCTCGTCGCCAAACACGCGCGCCTGCGACACTCGCTCCGCCGTTACCTCGCCGCTGTTACTGCGCGCTTAATTGCCATTGATACGCCGCGCGATCCTCGCCCCTGCTCTGGCTATAAGACCCCCTCTGCACCGCGGCCATTTCCCATCACCTAGCGCCACCTCTACGCCCCGAGGCTGCCCTCAATTACCTTTGCGCCACCGCAGACAGACGCACTCCAGCGACGAATCTCGGTAAGCACAGACCGCCCCTCCGCCTCTAATTCAAACCACTGTGACCAGCATGACTTTGCGCATCTGCTAATGCCCTCCGTTTGCTTTCTCATGACCCAGAGCAACGTCCTCGTTCTCACCCGCGAGCACCTGAGCCGCCGCTCGACTCCGACGTGCGATTCAGGTAAAACGAGACCGCCCCTTGCCTCCCCTTTGGTACTGTCTTGTTCGCCAGGCCCTTGCGCATCTTCTAAACCCTCTGGCTTGTTCTAGGACGACGTAGAGCCTCGGCAACGTCTTCGACAGCAAGCAACAGACGCCGCCCGCAACTCCGACGAGCTCCAGCGACCGTGTCTGTGCGCCCCTTGCCAAGCCGTCGACAGGTTGAGCATCAGTGCTTCGTCGCGATCCTGGTAAGCATCTCCGATGACCCCCTAGCCACCTGTAGCGCCGCGCCGCCGTAGGCAGAGCTCGCCGCCGCCAGTAGCCACCGCCAGCGCCGCCCAACTTTGGTCGTTTAATCCAGAGCCATTGGATCCGGATCCAGCGTGCGAGATTAGATCACTTAACGAACCGTTACGAGTAGATCTGGGCCGTGCATATTAGGTTGATCTAACGGCTCACAGGAGCAATCCTGAGCGAAGCGGTACGGGCCAATTAGATTAAGACGCGTGGCAGCTGTTTGGATTTAAAAACAGGATTTGAATCTATTAGAAGTTTGAATTTGTTTAGGCTATAACTTTTGATCCCCATGTTAGAATTTGAAAAAATTTATATCGTTGGAATCAGGAGAGCAAGCCCTTTCTAAATATGCAATGTGTTTAATGGTTTGCTTCTGTTAAAATGGTTTTATTTGCAGAAACTTGTGTAAGGCTAATTTGAGCATATGAATTGTTTAAAAAATGTTTTAGGGTTTAAATAGATGTTATTTGGCAAGTTTTTAACTTGTTTATGAACCAGTACTGTACACTTGCTTTGTTGAGTTTTAAAAAAAATCATCACATATCATATTGCATGCATTCATATATTTTTGTTTGTATATGTTTTGTATGTGATTTGTGGCTATGATTCTTTGTGTAGATTTTGGGGCTAGTGATTGTGATTGTGAGGAGTGTAGCTACTCTCCAAACTACCAAGGCAAGTGGTGCTTCATGAATATTTTTATCCCTATGTTTTCTACTAAGCATTAGAAATATTTTGTTAGACTTGCATGTTATATTTTGCTTATATGCCATGTTGGGAAATCCTAGTAGTTTTAGAATTGCTAGAAAATTTCTAAGTTAAGATACTATCTATGCCATGCTTAGCGTAGCTAGTAGCAACCAAAGGTTGGTGAAATATATACATGCTATGATGAAAATATTTCTAAGTCTTTTGGACTTGTGTTTTGCCTAATAAAACAACTAAGTAAATGAAACACCTGGGTGGAATGGAAGGATTGTTTTATGTTGAGTGGTTACACAAGGCCCATTTCTATGGTTTACCTTGTGTATCTCACTTGTGGAAAGCCACCCAGGAACAAAGAGATTTTAGAGGCCAAGTGTTGAGAAGCTTCTAGTGTAGCCACTTGGCAATATGGGCTCTGCCTGGATCATATAGGTTGCTAGAACTTAGCCATTTGGATAGTTGGTGGTAGTGGGATGATAGGTTGGAACGCGTCCATTTGGTCTAAGGGAAGGCTTCTGAAAGGTCCTGTCTTGGTGAAAATCAAGTCTGGTGGAGAAAGTGCACAACCTCTGCAGATGGAAGAATCTAAGTACTTAGCCATGTCCCTGGAAAAGGACAACTTGAGCATCAAGACATGGAAGCTATCAAGAATCTCCTCATCCAAATTTCTAAGTAAAACTTGTGGGTGAACAAGGGTGAAGGACCTCAATGTCTATTGGTGGTTCCTTGGGAAAAGTTTTGACAAAGAAAAACTTAGTGATTTCAACTAATAGGCAAAACCTATTTTGAGCAAAGCAAGCCAAGCTAAACTTAGCCAAATTGCATATAGTATCTAGTCCACCTAAATTATACTAAGGTATCACTTGCCAATACTATTCCAATGTATTGACCCACTATGGCTGTAACTTGTGATGTTGCAGGTTACTATGATGAGGATTAGGAGTCATGAGTCTACACTCAACATGTTTGCCTGTGGCACATGAAGATGAAGACTTTTATTTATTTACTTATTCAAACTCTTGTACTAGGCCTGTGGCCTTGGAGTTATAAAGACTATGTTTGTCTCTAGAATGCCTGTAATAATGACCTTTGTTTCTGTGTACTTCATCTTAAACTGTGGATGCTAGCAATGATCCAGGGACTAGCATTGTAATCACAGGGATCATTTTCCTTTAGAAAGGAGGGATCTTACACTCAACTGCCGCAGCTCCCCCATCAGATACTCCTCCCTGGCGGTAGCCCGCTCAGCCTTCGACTTCCACACGTCCGCGTGGCCCCGAACACCAAGTATATCCTTCTCCAAGATACGGACGTGATCACGAAGAAAAACAAGCTGCGACGCATCATCCAAAGATGGTCGTGGCTGAGGGACAGTCGAAGTATCCACAGGGGCCTCACCCAAAGGTCCCTAAAGGCAAGCAAGCAAGAATATGAACAACACATTTCTCGGGCAACAGCTCAAAGCATCATTTATATACATCAAAAAGACACTGCATGGCACTAGGAGAAATTGTTCGACAAAATATTACATCAACAGAAGAAGAAAAGCTATCCTAGCTATAAAAGATTTAGGCGCCCGCATCTGGAGTAGCCTCGGAGCCAGATTGCTTGCCCCTGGCTTCTCCCTGCTGCCTCGCCGCGTAGTCCGCCAGCAGGTCGATAAGATTCAGACCATACCGCTTACAACAAGAGGCGAAGAGAGCAAAGACTACCTCAGAGCTGTCGGGAGCTATTGGCATCTGGGAGGTGATGTGTGGAAGATCCAGCTCCGCTCCAGATTCCATAGCCATGGCCAGACCCATGGAGGCGCCAATGCCCTTCTGCTTGCGCTTGTAGGCCATAGGGGCATCCTCTGACAGCGCATCCGCCAGAGAATCAACATCCTCAAGGGTAGCTCCCTTGGGAACGATCTCCCTGTAGAAACGCAGAAGGACCTCCTTGGATTAGCAAGGGAACCAGCAGCAATGCCGCGACGATCTTCGACCGCTGCGGTGGCATCATCCAAAGCGCTCCCGTGCTCCAAGACACTGCAATCAAACGCAATGCCTGAAGCATCTGGCGTAAAGAAGAACATGCAGGAGTCGAATAAGGACATGAAGAGAGAGCAGTCAAAAATCCAAAAGACCAATCTTCATGCAAGAACACTTACCGGAGAAGGCCTTGGCTGCAGCCATCAGCTTCTCAGCCACCTCCTTCTCGCGCACAGCCGCAACAGTTGCGAGCTGCTCCTCACGATCTGAAGCCTCCCGCTGCAAGCGCTCCTTGGCCTCGGCAGCATCGGCCAACTCCTTTTGCAGGCGCTGCTTCGCCTCCACAGCATCTTCAGCCTTCTTCTCCGCTCGACCGAGGCTTTTTTGAGAGAATCAAGCTAGCGAAGGGCCGCATTATTTTCATCTGTCAAGTACCAAGAGAACACGTGAGTAACACATGCCTTACTCAATCAACAAACAAAAAAGACAAGTGTGGGCCAAACACATACCTCGAAGTTGTTGCATGCTGGCCTCCAAGGTCAGATGCTGCTGAATGAGAAGGTTTGCGCCACGCACAAAGGACTGCGAAAAGAAGCAAAAGCCAACAATCAAGAAAGCACTAGGAAAAAGGCTCGGGGGCTATGCCCCACAAGAGCAAAAAGAAGATCAGTAGGTCACGCGACAATAGGTCTCGGGGGCTCCCCAGGGCAAGAAGAAAACAACTTACATGCTCAGACGGGGACTCCGAAGGTCTAGGTGCAGTCTTTTGGGAGACGACTACTCGAGCCTCCCGCGAAAAGGGGTTCCGAGCATCGCCCCCAGAGTTGGCCACTATCTAAGAGGGAGATGCCGTCGGTTTTGACTCCCCTACGGCATCCTGAGCGCTCTCACTAAGAGAACCCTCCGAGGAGTGGCTGCAAGCACAATATTCATCAAGGCAAGAAGAAAAGTGCACACACAAGATACAAAACAAAAGCATACGAAAACTACTTACGAGTCAATGTCGCTCAAATTGAAGATGGGTGGCTCCTTCTCCTTCTTATTCTTCTTAGCCGGCGGCTGTGGCGCCACTGCCCGCAGAGGCACAGTCGGGAACGGTGAAGAAGAAGCGTCGTCTTCCTCGCCGTGGCGCATGAGGAAGGATGGATCCCTAGGCGTTGGCGGAGTCGAGGCATTCGAAGACTCGCTCGAACTCCGTGCCCGCTTTCGGGTCTACCCCTCGCTCGCCTCGGGGGCTTCATGAGTTGGCGACTGTGTCGGCGGAAGCTCGGACTCGGAGTCCACAACTTCGTTGTCCGGCGCGATCGGAAACTTTTCGGGTAGTGGGGGCAGCATGCCAGCCACCTTGAACTCCTACATAATGAAGACATCAAAGATCAGTATAAGCAATCATAAGGAAAATCACTCGAAAAAGGCGCAATGCGCATGTCACAAATCTACACCTGTGGAACTGGTTTCGTGGCACTGAAGGGGGGCGTCAACGACTTCCCCGGAAGATCCACCTCGGACTTGTACATCAACAGCGGCCGAAGAACTCTGTCAAGGTCGCCTCGGGATAACTCCTCGGTTGAGACCCTGGTTGGGTTGTTGCGGCCAGCATAAAGAAACATCGGATGCGCCCTCGCTTGGAGCGGCTGCACCCGACGTTTGAGGAAGGTGCGGATTATATCCACACCATTGACCTACTTCTTAGGCTCCATCTGGAGCGGCTCCACCCGACGGTAGAGATCCTCTACCTCCGCCACCTCACCCTCTAGGATATGGTTCTTCCAGGATCTCTTCGGCAGGATCTCCTGGGTGGAGTCGAAGGGAGCGAGGCCAAACTTTTGCCCGTCCACTGTGGAGTCACGGATATAAAACTACTTCTTCCGCCAATATTGGATGGACTCAGACACAGAAAAGGAAAAAGAAGAGGACAGAAGATCGGGGGAAATAATGCAGCCACCGAACGGGTAGACCCTGCCGGTGCCAGACTGCCTCTTTACGGAATAGAGCTTCCCGAAGAGGCCAAAGTGCGGCTCAATACCGAGCCAACACTCGCAAAATGTAATGAAGCAGGCGATGTGGAGAAGAGAATTGGGCGAAAGATGGTGGAGTTGGATGCCATAGAAAAACAAAATTCCACGAAGAAAATCGTGGACTAGGAGCGAAAGGCCACGAAGAACAAAGGCGACAAACATCACCCGAAACCCTACGGGTGGACGGGGAATTACCTCATCGCCAGGGATCTTGACGGACTCCTTGTCCTGTGGGATTAAACCCGCATCACGCAGCTTGCGCAGGTCACCCTCGCGTGTCTCTGTGCACCTCCAACCACCATCAGTGATGCGAGCGGTGGCGGTACTTTTCTTGCCGCCGGCGGTGGTGCTTGAGCCCGCTCCAGCAGAGGCCTTCTTCGACTTCACCATGGCGAAGTGTCGACAACGGCGGTGCGCGCGCAGGAACAAGGAGGGAAAAGATCGAAGAACGTCCAGTGCGCGCGAGGACGAGGTCAGTGAAAATGGAGGAAGTGAAAGCAAATGGCAAAGGGTGTAAAACAAATCACTGTTTTCCCCACGGTTATAAAGATGAAGACGATGACCAGCAGCCGTTCATCCAGAAACCCTAACGCCAAGGACAGATCCAACCATCCACGTGTCAACACAGCAGTGAAACGTCGCCGCACGCCATTCACTATGCACGGAAACCGAGGAGATGCCGTAATTCTCGCCACGTCGTGCATGACTAGTCAACTTCAAGTCAGAAAGTGGGACCCACGTTCGACCTGTTACGTCACCTCTGGCGCTGCAGACGGTTGAGGTCATCGATCATCAGCACTAACGTCATCTAGCAGCCTAGCAACGGCTAGAACTTTTTCGACTGATCAAACAAGTACTTCCTCGAATCTACGATTCGAAAAACTACTCGGGGGATACTCCTATCAGGAGCACTGGCCGCGCACCTAAGGCAGGATTAAAGTACTACACCACTGATGATTCTTTGAGTCCTACGTCGAGTCTATGGCTCCACTAGGGACTCGGGGGCTACTCCCATAGGGAGGATTGATTCAAGCATCTGAAAAAACTGTGTCCTTCAGACCTGAAGCCAAAAACATCTGAACTAAAGTCTCTGCTCGAGTCTATGATTCGAACAGACACTTGGGGGCTACTCCCATAGGGAGCGCTGGTCGCACACCCTATGAATCCTTCGACTGCGATCCTTCGGATCAAAATACAAAAACTTTCTGGCAACTTTGCCCAAACCAACATTAAGTGAGAAGCAATCTCCTTGGCCACCCGAAACACCTCCACGGTGATGAAATTTCGGATGTTATGTCTATGACGCAAAGATAAGACATGCAGATATCATCTAATGGCCTGATAACGCACCTGACTGCGCTCTGCCAGTGAAAACCCATGTCAACAGATGCGATGAAAATCCTGACGGACGCATTGGGTGTATCAATCGAAAACTACTGGGATTCGACTCCTGTAATACCTCAGCGGCCTAAGTCGAATTACACCAGCATCTGTTCCAGGTTCGAGTCTAGGGACTCGAATCTGAAGAAGATCGTGTTGTTTCGTACTATGATAGTTAACTGGCCCTGATCCGTCAGGAGAGTCAGGCACACGCATCAGCAATCCCTACAAACTAAAACCATTCTCTTGTAAATAGGCGTAAAACTGGACCCGAAAGATTGAGGAGTCCCTAGCCAAATCTGCGATTCAACTAAGCACTCGGGGGATACTGACATGGTTATACCCCACGGGTACACAACATCAGCATACCTAGTCCAGCCCGAAGGAAGGTCCACTACAAGATATGTGGCCTGCAGAGATTCCGGGTGGCCCAGGCCCATGACGCCTTCGGATGCTTGGAGAACAAGGCTAGAGTAGATAGGATTTCAAAGGGCAAACCCTAATCAGTAACTGACTCGACCTATGCCCGGGACCTGCCTATCTATATAAAGGCTAGGAGGGCGCGGCGAGGAGGGCACGTCTGACCGCATACACACCTCCACGCCAGATTGCATCTGTGCACCCCTGTACTTTTTGGTTCTGCCGTAATCAAGAGCAGACAAGCAGGAGTAGGATTTTCCCTCCGGGGGCCTGAACCTGGTTAAACCTCGTGTCCCTGTGTTGCTTGTCTGTTAACCGTTTCGCGATCTCCAGCATCCCCATCTTCTCCAAAACCCAAGCTCATAACAATGGGCATTGACGAGATCGAACCTCGTCAATATGTTTAATCCTTTGTTTTTAGCAAAACCAGTGAGCTTGACAACCTCACTGATAAGTTGGGACAAAGTATTTTGGTTGTGATGTGTGCAGGTTCCATGTTGCTATCAACACCCTCGGAAGTGGTTTCTTTCTCCTAATGGTTCGATAACCTTGGTTCCATAACTGAGGGAAAAATTGCTGCTGTGCTCATCATACCTTGCTCGTGGGGTTCCCAACAGGCTCCACATCTACTGAGCCATCAGCCGCCAGCTCCTGGGCGGTAGTACCAGCCCAATCCGGTACAACTGGCCCACGTCGTTTTTTCTGTCTCCAACGGGCAGAAAAATGTGGATCTTTATATAGCCCTTCTCTCTCCTTTTTATTTGTCTCTTCCTCTAATTCTTTCTCAAGCCTATTTCCCTATTTGCCTAAATCTCATGAGCTTGATTTCTTCCTCCCACTCCAATGATTCTTGCCAATATTTGAGGGGAAGTTAGAAGAGATCTAGATCTACAACTTGACCAAACCATGTAGGTACACATTGTGGGATCATTCATACATGTAGCCAGTATAAGTGCCTAATGATATTAGAATTTAGATTTCTGTGAAATTGAAACAATAGGTCAAGATATTTAGTGCCTTGGAGATATCGAACGATATTCTTTATTCCCAACCAGTTGTGTTGGTGGGTCCAATTGCATTGAGATATGGAATTCTAAGTCCCAACTTCTCTTCTACATCTTCTTGTGGTTGAGTGAGTTTTTTCTCTATGTCTAGAGATGGAACAACCAACATGGGAGATGGATATGACTTGTTTGTATTAAGTTTATCCAATATTCTTTGACATAGGCAGTTTGGTGTACCATAATACTTGAGTGAAGTAGTTCGAGTTATGGTCTTTAGAATTATTTGGTTTTATCCAAATCCTTCGTATCAAATTCCATCTTTTAGATGATCATGTGCTTCGTCATTGTAGGAGTAATCCTTGAGCATGAAAAACGCGCATGGGCAATCATCATTGTAGGAGTTTTCCTTGTGTATAAGGAACTCACTACGTCGGCTGTACCAAAATATGCCGATAACAATAAGCCATGTAGTGACTCACTGATTTTACACAATCATGTTGCATTTGTAGTTCAATTCGGATTGACATTCCTTTGGTAACCATACATGTCCAAACCTAGTGATCCACATGGCTATGTAGTCACTGCATCTATCAACTACACAAATAGATGACTTTATACTACGAAACCCGACCTTGTGCTACAATCCTTGCTTTCTCGCCACCTTGTTCTCATTCTACTCATTGAATCCCATGTAGGGAATTTAGTTGGAAGAGCGAGGCTATTTTCTACTTCGATTGCACCCTTTGATTGTTTCACTTCAAGTGAGTGGTTTACACTATGCCAGAGCCATGGTCTATGGATCTGAATCATTGTGGAGGTTTTGGCGATCATACAAGAGAAATGTTTGTCGACAGTTGTAGGCTTTTGTTGTATGATTCTCCAGAATCTATATAGTTGGAGAAAATCACATCCACCCATGATGACTCTTCGTGATTTCCTAATACGTGAGAGTCCGAGTGTTCTGATATCCCAGCCAGTGTGTGCAAGATAAATATAGGTTGTGGAGGTTTCCCTTCCACTGGGTGTATACTACCCATATGGTGTTTATTAACGCTAGGTTAACTTGCATTTACTGACTTAGAGGATTTCTCCTCAATTTCCTCTGTTGCTTGCGGGAAGCTCGATCCTGGTTAGAGGCCGTACTACTCCCCCTCTTCAGAAAACGGGGATTTGGGTGGTTTTTATTGGTACATCCACTCTTTCAGGCGCATTTCTAGTCGGATTATAGGATTTTGTAACACCTTTAGATCAATAAATGGTTTTGGCATGTTATTTGCAATATGTTGCAAATGTTTGAATGTTGAACATATAGTTCAAAATCTTGTATACATGGATATATGGTGGAACATGTAGTCCCAATTGATTTTCTGGCATTCTATGTGGTACTTGAATTCTCCCCCTAATGCCCTAGAAATAATCCATCCTTGGATATAGCAATCAACATACTAGGCTATGAATGGTACCTGTAAGAAGGGTTCCAGGTACTTTGTGATTGACGGAGATCTGTATCCCACATCGATCCCTAGTCTGTGGGCCCTGTTATTGTATGTTGAGGTGGTGAGATCGGTACGCGTGAAGCACTTACGAACTTACCCAGATGGGAAGTTCTCAAAGGATTTCCATATATCAATTGCATAGGGGAAGTACTGATATCTGCAGTTAGTCAGTCAGCAGCATGTAAAACTACATGACTCCAACATAAAGTTGGTAGTGCATTTCATCAACAAAAGTCATGCAATGAGTTTGATCCTCTTATTCGGGGATTCAACCAAACCATTATGAGTGTGGATGTATGGAATAGAGTGCTGACCTTCAATCCGCATGGCCATGCAATATTCATTGAAGGCACGTGAGGAGAATTCTGCAAAATTTTCTTTGCGAATTTGTCAAATTCGACTTTCTCGATAATGGGCCTGTAACTTGATTGCTTTCCTTATTATCATGGTAAATGCATGGTTTCATGTGGACAGAAACACGTGTATGAGCATCGTATAGATGCATAATTGAGAACCATGAAGAATACCTTAAAAGATCCACACAATGGATGGGGAATAACAAATGTCTCCCTGGATGTGTTCAAGGAACTGAAGCGGTCCAACTTGTATTTTGAGGTGCGAATGCCTCAAAATTAGCTTTCCTGTGTTGCACAATGTGCACACAAAGTCTGATGATCGAGATAATTTGGACTCATACAACTTATGACCAATGGAATTGCTTTGTATGCAACTTGTGCTACGGGTTGGATGTATGTGTAGTTGTCGTGGTGGTGGCACGGAAGATGCCATGGGTAGGCTAAAGTATGGGGCCAATGGATGCTAGAGGGATCCGGGGAGGGAAGATGTAGTGATTTCTACACTCAAATGACTAACATGTAGATCTTTATTTCTCCTCTTAAGGACTACAAATGCTCCTTGAGCTGTTTGCAGGAAGAAGAGAGAAACTACCCGAGCCATACGGCGTAGAATGAATCGATCCCCCCTTCAGGAGCCCGCGTCCCCCCTTATAAAGGGGTGCCTTGGTTCCTTCTAGGGCTGACGTGGCAAGCATATCCTTGGAATATGCTTGTCCCAATATGGTAACTCGGCGGCCTCCTTTCTGTGTCGCTCTTCTATCGACGACAATGTTCCAGAGACCCTCACATGTGCGCCTCGGGCTTCCTTACTGTCACCTCCGTGACGTTCTTCTGCCCTTCTGCTGCTCTGCTTCTTGTCCTTTGTGCTTGGCTCTGTCTAGATTTCTCCTAGCTAGTGACTAGGGTTTGACTATAGGCACCTCCTTCTCCTGCAAGCTTCATGTTATTCGGCCTCGTCTCGCATCACTCGGCCCGGCCTACACCTGCATTCAAGTTAGTCAGACTCATTCGGCCAACTTAACTCATATGTCGGCCGGATAAGGTGTTACTCATTCTATACTTGCCATGGCCCTGCTTATCTCGGCCGACTCTTATATGACTCGGCCGACACAAACAGTAACTCGGCTCATGACAAGGGAGGTTCCTTTCATCTTTCCCCTGTCTTGACCATATCCGGGGTCACCTCCCCAACATTAGTCCCCGAAGCTGGTGTGGTCCTGCCTGAAAACTCGGCCGGGCCACATCAGTTTCCCAACATTTTTCTCTCTTTCTTTCCGAGTTACTTCTGTCTATTCGAGGCATCCGTGCAGCTTCCTGAGCACGCCTCGTCCTACGTGTACCACTCATCATTGTTCTTCTAGTTTTTTGTTCCTCTACAGTGCCCACTGACAAGCTACAGTGATTACTGCGCCCGTCGCGTCGGTGCAGTGACGCCTCGAGTACCGCATCGGTCAGGAGGCCCGATCCCCTCCTGCGCCATGTGGTCTTCGGTGTGGATCCACTAGTAGTGAACGGTTTCACCGCACGCGTGATTTACACGGTTATCGTGGCACCCACGATCCCACTACCGCCAGGACTGCGTGGTTATAAGGAGGGGAAAAGGGCTAGACGGTTTTACTCCCCCCATTCGTTTTCCCCTCTTCTTCCTCCTTGCGCTCGTGCCTCTGTTCGTGTGCTGGTGGCCGCGCCATTGTCGGTCTCCTCGACGGTGACGCCGCAGTTCCTCTGCTCCGACGACCTCACCGCCGTGCCCTTCTTCACCGCCTCTGCGGGTGAGTTATTCTACAGCACCGCCGCTAGATTTCCGTCCTAGGCAATCCTTCAGTTTTCCAGATTCCTCGCGGCGGTTCTTCTTTGTCGCGCCGCCGCGCTCGTTAGAATCATGACGGGGCCCTGCGCTTCTAGGCCTCCCTTCGCCGCTAGTTTCTCCTCCGTTGATTCCTCCGGCGAGCCCATGTCTAGTTCTGCCAGCGGAGCTCTCGTCGAGGAGGATGATTTCGCATCCGGTCCAGAACGAGGTTCTTGGCAGGGTTCCACTATCACTCGACGTGAGGTAGAGTGGCTAATCAAGACGCGCCAAATCCCTGCCGAGGTAAGCTGTCGCTTGCCCGATAACGAATCCTCTCCCGTGCTCAAGGAGGTAGAATACGTAGTCTTCATGTCCCATTTTGCTCACGGATTCGGCTTTTGCTCGCGGATTCGGCCTCCCCCTTAGCGATTTTGCCAGGGAGTTCCTCGATTACTTCGGCCTCTAGCCGCATCACCTTCCTGCCAATGCTATCGCTTCCTTGTCAGCTTATATCTTGGCCTCGGAGGGGTACTTCGGCCTCTGGCCCTCCGTGCCTGTTTGGTCTAAATTCTTCCAGATCCGATCTAATGTCGTACCGGACAAATCTCTTCACCCTTCCGATAAGTCCCTTACCCAGTGCGGGGCCGCGTCCATTACTCCTCGGAGAAACTCTGAGTTCCCTCGTGTCGCCGGCCTCGAGTCTTGCAAGAAATGGCATAGATCATTTTTCTATGTCAAAAACACTGGAAATGAAGATAAGATTCGGCTCCCCGCCTTTTCTATTGGCACCCCTTCCAAGAAGAATTGGAACTACAATCCTAGGAAGAGCCATGCTCTGGCCGAGGCATTTGAGATTCAGCTCAAGGAGTTGATTCGCGTCTGGCTCCGGGGCGAGGATCTGATGACCACATTCATCAGCAGCCGAATTTGCCCTTTCCAGCTTCGCACTCACAAGCTTTGTTACATAGGTGGTCCTCTCGATCCCAACCGAGTTTCGAAGGTTGAGCTCGACGACTATCATATTTATAAGCGTGTCCGAGCTATCTTCAAGACCGATATGTCATAGGATTGGGCATGGGGACTGAAGCCGTTCACTCGCGGGAATCCCCCTCCTCAGTTAAATTTACGCATTGGTGTTTGTTTCCGAGTCGCGTTTGTGACTGTTCTTTTGCTAATTCTACTTTGTTTCGTCTCTCGCACAGGTTTACGGAGCAAAAGGTCGAGGATGCCGAGGTTCTGGATCTTCCGTGGACTGCGGATCGGAATACCCCGGACAGCGGGGAACCTGACTCTGAAGAGTTTGTCCCTAAGTTGGATGTTGCTCCGGCTCGCGTCCGTGGCAAGGCCTCGGCCCACGGGGATGAAGGTGACTCGGACGACGTCCAAATTCTTGAGGTAGTTGCCGTGATGCCTATCTCTTACGCATTTCTGGCTCCTACTTTCCCAGCTAATCCAGCCGGTCAGGTGCACGACGTCGAGCCTCTTGCTTCTTGAGCTACTGCTACCTCGAAGAGGCACACTGCTCCGATAGGTCCCGCCGACGCTGCTCCCAAGAGGCAAATGAAGAAGTCTGCCCAGCATATTCCGAGGCGTAGGACCATGCCTGGGGTTACTGGGTGAGTTTGTTTTCATTCCTATTTCTTGTTTCTCTCTTTCTGTCTTTTGATTCGACTCTTTGTCCTTTGTAGAGCTCCTCTCTCTGTCAAGCCAAGCGGTCCGAGTATGACAAGCCATACAACTCGGCAGCTTTCTCCTCTGCCTCCGGAGGATACTCGGGCACCCAGTCCCTCCCGTATTGACTCTCCTCCTGCGCCGACTCATACATCGCCTCAGCGAGATGTACCCACAGCTCCCACCGTCAACGCCGACGTAACTCCGCCAGTAGATCATCCTGTTGAACATGTTGCCCCTCTTCAGACCGTCGAGGTTTCCCCCAACGACCCCCTAATCACCAAGATCCCAGTTGTTACTCCCGCTCTAGCCGAAGGTATCACCATCTCGCCCCCCTAGAAACCATAGTTCCCCCTGCTTCTCAGGATGTGATTCGTAATGCCGAGGTTGCTGCCCCTACCGAAGCCTCTTATAAGACTCGGAAGGTTGTGATTACCAAGCCTTCTGCATCTCAGAAGGGACCGGCTAGCTCTTCTCAACCCAATATAGCTGATGCACTTCGCAAGGGGGCTTCTTCTGCCAAGCCTGTTGTTACCTCGGCCGCCGACACTGAGCTTACTCTTCACAAGAGTCCAGCGACGGCGGTAGTTACACAACGGGCCTGAGGTAAAGTATTGACCCGTACTGAGAGTGGGAACAGCCTCGGCTCTTTGGTGGAATACGCCAATAACTGGAACACCGCCGATCAGCTTGAGGGCAATCCGAGTAGCCAGCCATTTCAGCTTTCCGACATCAGCAGTCGTTTGCATATGGCTGCTAAGATTGTTCTTGACAGTGATAAGATGAACGAGGTAAGCGCTTCTGTTGATACTTTCTGTTATTCAAATGATAGTATATATACACTAGTCCCTGAAGTTTGCAACCGAATAACTTGTTGTTCGTTTGGAAGCTTTGTCAGGCATCAAATTTTACGACTCGAATTAACTGTGATATCTGAATCAAGTTTTACTCAGTTCGGATTTGCTTTAGCTTTAAATATCCAACCATCTTGATATAAGTAAAGTTACATTTAGGTTGGGTCTGTTTTAATTTCGATTATACAGCCACCTAGATTCGAGTCGAATTTTGTTTGATTCGGATCTGCTTTAACTTCGAATATCCAGCCACCAAGATCTGAGTCAAATTTTGTTTGATTCGGATCTGCTGTAAGTTCGAATATCCATCCACCTAGATCCGAGTCAAATTTTATTTAATTCGGATTTGCTTTAACTTTGAATATACAGCCACCTAGATCCGAGTCAAATTTTGTTTGAGTCAGATCTGCTGTAACTTCGAATATCCAGCCACCTAGATCCGAGTCAAATTTTGCTTGATTCGGATCTGCTGTAACTTCGAATATCCAGTTTTTTAACCTTTCATTATATCTAGGTTGCCCATGATGGGCGGACCGCCGAATTTCAAAGGTTGCTATTTGCACACAATAAATTGCAAGAGAAATATGAGAAGGTCGTCCCCGTAGTGAAGAAAACTAGTAATTTAATAAATCTTTGTATTGTTCCTTAAGTTCTTAACATTTTTGGCCTGATGTGCTAATCCACTCTTTGCTGGTATGCAGCTAGTATTAATAATCTTAACACCTTCCTTACCAAGAAAGTGGATGCTCTGGAAGGTTAGTTATCTTTTTTGTCTTGTGACTTGTTGACTTTCGTTCGAGACAAATGCTGGGTTTCTTATAACCTTCCAGCTTTGGTATAGCCGAGTTACAAACACTTGCAGCGTCGCATCAAGAATGCATATCCATGCCTGATATGATGCTGCATTTTTTAGAGCAAGCCGCCACTCATTCGGCGCAACTTAAAGAAAAGGATGATGAGATAACCCAGTTACGTGCCGAGGTTGAGTCTCTCAAGCTTTCACAGAAATCCGAATTGGAAAAAGTTGATCGGGACTTCTCTGAAGAGAAGAATCGACTGAGCCTGCAACTGCAGAAAGATAAGGAACTCCTCGATGCTGCCAAGCTGAAGAACCGGACGATGAGCGAGGAAATCACTCGCTTTGAGAAGAATAAGGCCGACTGGACCCATAATCTCTAGAAAATGTCGAGTTATATTCACCGTAAGTTTCCGACCGCGGCCGAGTTATTTTCTTCTCTTTGTTATTTTTAACTGATATGTTTTCCTTTCGTGTAGATCATTTTCCGGAGGCTAAACCAGTGAGCTCTAAGACAGTGATTTATGCTCATCAACGTCGAGGTGTCCCCGTAGACTCGAGTCCAGAATACTCAATGGAAGACTTCCTGATTGCCGTCGGCGCTGCTGTTGGACCAATGAAGATTATGGGAAGATATCTGGTGCAAGCCGCCATTCGGGCTTACCATGTTCTTTGGCCGAATACCTCAGGAACGCCTGATATTGACGAAGTCAAAATACTTGTGGAGAGATTAATGGCATCTCAGAACCAGTTAAATCTCTGGAGGGAATCTGTTGGGAGGGTTGGTGCTGATATGGCACTTACAGCCGTTTTGTCTTGGTACGAGGATGTCTCACTCGACACTCTGATGAATCTGCGCACTGGCTCTCGTTGGGTTGAGGATCTAGAATTCGTTGCTCGCCGCCAAGCTTGTGCTTTCCAGCTCATTGAATATGCTGACGTGCATAATTGGATTGAAGGGCCGAGTTTTCTTTCTAATCCGACGGATGATGTCGAAGTTGAAGATGCCTCTGATGATGATTCGGCCGATCAGGATGAAGCAGAGGGTGACTCGGACAACTCTCGTGACTCCAATGCAAGATCAGATGAGGATGGCAACGCGCGATCATCTTCTAAAGGGACTGAGAATCCTCGAGCTCAAGCTAATGTTTCACAGCAGCCGAGGTTTGCCCCCGAGGTTACTATTGCTTCTGGTGAAGGCGAAGTAACTTCGGCTGAGGCGCCGGCTACCTCGGAGCGCCCAGATCCTGAAAATACCCCTGCGCAGGAGACCGAGGTCGCCCAGCCATCATCCGAGACACCCATTCCCGATGCTCCTGATCATGCTGCTGCCCCTTAAGGGTGATTTGGCCCTTTGCTCTATTTAGGTTCAAAAAACTCCTAAGTTATTTTCAGTCCCCGGTATGCCGGGCATATGATGTCTATGAAACAATTGTCCGGCTTTTGGTGTGGTGTGAACCTTTTTGCCTTTCGCCGCTGAGGCATGGGTGATGGTGATTATTATTACTCTATCTAAACAAATCTCATTGCTTTATATCTTTGCTTTGGCGAACTTTGATTTCGTAAGTTCGGATTGTATTTTTCCATGTGGCTGACCTTAGTTCGGCATTTATCTTGCTTGCCCTTCGTAAACTCGATTGCTTAGCTGTTGTGTTTTCAACTTTTATCTGAAGTACAATGCCCGAAGCCCATATCTGGTAAAGTGATACAATAAGTTGCATCCCTTATCATACTCCGATTTGTCGGGGTTATTATTCTTTTTTGCATTATCCTTAGAGATTTTTGATTGTTTCCACTTTGCTATTCCTCTGATTACTGAGAGAAGTTTATATCATATCTTGCAAGTTATGATCAACAATTTTGGGGAGTCCCCGAGTTTTTAGCGGAGCTACGGAGCTTTTATGTGTCTGGCGACAGACAGTGGGTAATATAAGTCAGTCCCCGAGTTATCACTCGGGTTATCGAGTTCTTGCGTGTGCTTAAAGAATATCTAGGATCTTGCAGCAGCCCCCGAGTTACAAACTGGGTTGCCGAGATATAATTCACGGCTCAATGCAGAGAATACTACGGTGTAGTCCTCGAGTCATTGCTCAAGGTGCCGAAGTTTAATGCATATTTTTAGAACAACAAATAATCATGGGGCAGTCCCTGAGTCAATGCGCGAGGCATCGGAGTTTAATGCATAATCCGAAATAAGGGATAATACGGTGTAGTCCCTGAGTCGTTGCTCGAGGTGCTGAAATTTAACACATAATTCAAAATAATAAATAACACGGTGCAGTCCCCGAGTCATTGCTCGAGGTGCTGAAATTTAACACATAATTCAAAATAAGAAATAACACGGTGCATTCCCCGAGTCACTGCTCGAGGTGTCGAGGTTTACTACATAATCTTAAGAAATAGAAACAACACTGTGCAGTCCCCGAGTCGCTGCTTGAGGTGCCGAGGTCAAATACACGCTTGATACTCCAACTTGATGCGTCACATCATGACGTACAACATATAGCTCCTAAGTATAGAATGGGCGAAGTAAAGCTATGTTCCACGGTCTTTTTGATTCGGCGCCGACTTTGTTTGCCTTGTTCCTTTCTGGTGACTGAGCATCGATTAGGTAATATGCATCATTGTGCAATGCTTTACTCATGATGAATGGTCCTTCCCATGGGGGTGGAAGTTTGTGCATGCCGGCTGTGCGCTGCACTAGCCGAAGAACCAAATCTCCTTCTTTAAAAACTCTTGGATTGACTTTCTTGCTGTGATATCGTCGGAGGTCTTGCTGATAAATAGCTGATCTTGATAATGCCAATTCCCTAGCCTCTTCTAGCAAATGCCATGGGTAGGCTAAAGTATGGGGCCCGTAGAAATCTTTTCAAATACTTTTTCCTCATCCAACGGATTGACTCCCATAGAAATCTATATAGAGTTTTCTTAGATATATAGAATACAATCTTATTTTATATCAGAGTGCCGATACAATATATTGTGACAACAAACAATACTTATGTTATACTACAACATCACAAATGTACATTACTAAAATTGATCATTAAGGAGATAGTGGGACGTTGAAGTCTCCAAAAACGTCGTTTGAGGCATACTCAACGATGTCCTCCATGCTCATAGGGTCCTCGGGCTGCTGGAGAGTCATGGTGTTGCTAGGTCCAAGAGGAACATCTTGCAAACAACCAGCTCCATTGGTGCCATCCGGATGAAGGATGAAGTTAGCTTCAAACCTTTTCCCTTGAGGTACTTTGCGTGCCTGTGATTGCTGATAGAGAGTAGCCAGATGCTTTGGGGTCATGCACTTGTTAGTAGGATGTGTGTAGCATCCACACTTGTTGCAAAGCTTAGTTTTGTCAAGCTTGAGCTTTGCGGTGCCTCCCCACGTTCTGAGTTTCTAGGCTTCATGTTTCGATTTCGCGGTCGCTTCCCTTTGAAGTTTGATGGCATGCCTTTAAAAGCACCATCAAACCTATGTACATTCGTGTAACTATCTCGGGGAATTACGCTCCTAGTTACAAGCCTGGATGAGCGGAAATGGTTGAAATAGTACGGTGGGGCCCAAATGCCACTCACAGGTAGACCTTTCGGCTGTCCCAACCATTTCCAAAACATCGGGACTAGAACGGGCGGCGTAATCGGCAGGCGAAGGGATCAACTACATACACAAATGAGTATGTATGCAAGCCACCATACAACAGTACATCAGAGCCATTCCATCTAAAAGAAATAGAAATATTGCAACGCCATACGGCAAGATCCAAATATCCTAGATAGATATGATAGTTTAGGATATCTCCTCATACATCAAACATCAGAGTATCAGGCGGAAGCGACAAACAAGATCCGAGTACGGATAAGAAGCAAATCGGCATAAGATGCCCCATAAATAAACACATCCCGCCCACAGATCTCACGGATCCCCGTTACTGGAATCTCTACACCGAATGATCGTTGCCCACATCGTCCGTCTCCTCCACCCAGTATCCATCTTGTGAGTGTACCTGTTCATCTGAATCAAATAATTTATCGTGTGAGACCCTAGGGGTACTCAGCAAGTCTTTATGCCTCTAAAGGGGACACAACCTGGGGTGACGCAATTGCAGCAAAAGATAAACCCTAACAATTCTATAGATACTCGCTAACCATCCGCCTAACCAAAGATAGACGGATGTCCGTGAATTAAAGACAACAGTTATAACAGTAGTATTAACAGATCCATCCTCCTCCTCGCTTACCAACGAGGAAGCGAACGAACAACCCCCATCCGTTGACAGTTTTATTATCCATTCCATGAGTGTTGCACTATTTACTAGTCAGTTACTTAGTCAAGTTAAAAGCGGTACTTTAGTTATACTTGTCTATGATCGAGAAACTGTGCTCCAAGTCGTCCATAACCGCGGACACGGCTTTCAGAAAGTTTTACCCTGCAGGGGTGCACAAATAGCAACACACACTCGATCAACCTCGGAAAAACCAAATCAAAACCCAACGAGGCCTTCACGACAAAGCAATCACCAGATTTAGAAATATTTCAGGGGGCCACCCCATTAAGCTACCCGCAACGAAGTTAGCTGACTCCGAGACGGACTCAAGGTTTGCGTCAATGGCTGTAAACGACTGGGAACCCGAAAATGTGACTGGGCTTGTCGATACCGCGAAAACACTCCACTTCCCTAAACAGTACAGGTGCAGTACATCGCACAATTTAAATAAAGCAGTAAAGCATGGCATAAGTACAGGATAGTAAATAAAACCTCAAACTAGTTTGTGGCCCCAAGAAATAAGAATGAATCAAGCTCTGGCTCAGGGGGGTCCCATAATCCTCCCGGATGTGGATAGCGCGAATATTCAAGGAACAGGAATCAAGTACTCGGGGTCCTACGGGACACAAGTGAGCATGAAAAACCAAATAGCAGATATTGCTCACCGGTGCCACTTTCATTAGTTATCCCATTACTACTCAGGTTAAGTTTTTTAGGTACCTCGTTATC
This sequence comes from Avena sativa, assembly GCA_916181665.1. Taxonomy (NCBI): domain Eukaryota; kingdom Viridiplantae; phylum Streptophyta; class Magnoliopsida; order Poales; family Poaceae; genus Avena; species Avena sativa. The sequence continues at coordinate 142,749,765 of OV702283.1, read as the reverse complement.
CATCAGACACTCACATACCCTACACATGCTGTTCTACGACTCGCATGGCTCAAACAACTCCTGTAGTAATGGCTCATGGGATGGAGGAACAAGCTTCGGTGGGGTTTAAAAGTAAAGGCTATGCAGTACTTGGGATTCAGTTTAATGCAATCGCGACTCGATGATGCAAGAATAAGATAGAGGCAATAGGTACTGTATGTATGCAAGCATGTGGTAGTGCTTGCCTGGCAGCTCAGTTGAAGAGAGAGAAGGATCTGGGTAGTGCTCCTGGGTCTCTTGATATATCCCCTGCTCAGTGTCTATTCGAAGAAGAACCAAACAAACAAGGGCCAACATAAATAAAGTGCACAAGCATCAGAATAAAATGCGACAAGCAAACAATCAAGCCATGATGAATGATGCACAATTTGCATGGCAATAATATAGCATGGCATGGGTGAGGTGTGGAATACAAGAATAAATCATTTTATTGAGTTTTAGTCATGTTTTATTCTCAATTAAGTTGCTGTTTACAATATATTTATATGATGCATGCTGCAAAACAGGACAAGGAATGCATAAATAGAAAGGTCTCGTCGAGCTAATCATTTTAGACATATTATTTGTTAAATTTGGAGTTATAAAACAAAAGTTATTAATTAATTAAGGCAAAAGGGCATTTATTGTAATTTAAACCAACTTGAAATTTTAAGTGTTCAAAATATATTTTGGATAGCATATTTGGATTCCTCACATTTTTCTGATTTCAAAACATATATCATTTGTATTATTTGGATTTGTATTTTAAAAGTTATTATAAAACTGATTTGAATTTGAATTTGAATTAATTTGAAAAAGGTTTAAATTAAAACAGAAAACGGAAAACCTTTTCTCACACAGACAGACCTAGCCGCAGTCACAGACGGGTGGGACCGTTGCTGACTGGGCGGGCACACGCGCAAGAAAAGCTTTCACACCGGGGCTCTGCCTAGCCCGCGTGGATGACAAGCGGGCCCAGTGGCTGCGGGCCCACGAGACAGTGGGGAGAGGGATAGGAACTGACAGGTGGGGCTGGGGCCGGAGCGCGGGTTAAGGTTTACAAAAGCCAGGCCTCTTTTTGTAAAACTCCACAGGCACAGACAGGTGGGGCTAGCGTGTACCGCGGTTTGAGCGAGAGAAACACGGAGGGGCTATCTGCAAAAAAGGCGGCGCGTACTGTTGTTCTTCTCCACCGTCTGGCGCGCGCGGTGCGCGGCGCAGCGAGGCGGGGATCGAACGCGCGACCTGCGGGGTGCGCGACGAGGGCGGGAACCAGTGCGGCTGGTGAGGGGAGGTTGCTAGGAGGGGGATGGGCGGCTAGTTGAGGCACTACGCGGCGCGGGCCCGAGCCGACACAGCGAGCGGCGGTGCACTGAGGGCGTTCGACAAAACGAACTACGGATCTAGAAGGCGACAGCGAGGCGGAGCATGTCAGGGAGGTCAAGGCGCTCACCGCGGGCTCGGCGGAGGGCTCGGATCGGAGCGGGGAGCTTCGGATCGGTGACGAGGCTCACGAATGGCGGCTAGGGTTTTCGTCTGGACGCGTCGGCATGCAGCGGGTACATGCCTCCTCCTCCTCGCTGGCGGGTACGGGGCAACGCAGAGGGACCTCCTCGGCTTCCTCGACAACCTCCACGCCACGCCCGCCTGCTGGTTCGAGGGATTGGTGGTGGACACCGACGGTGGCCGGCGATGGGGTAGCCGGAGAGGAAGGGGGCGGCTGGGGTAGATCTGGAGAGGCCAGAGGCGAGAGAGAGGGGGTAGATAAGGTCGGGAGAGGAGAGGGGGTGCCGTGGGGAGGTGGTGATGATAAAGGTGGCTTCGGCCACCTTTTTCTCCTCTACCCACGTGATCGAGCTGGGAGGCAGGGCAGGGCAGGGCGAGGTGGTGATGGGGGCTGCCAGGTGGGGACGGCAGGGCAGGTGGAGGAGGGGACTGGCTCGGGTTGGGCTGCTGGCAGAGAGAAGGAGAGAGGGGAGGTAGGCTCGGGTGCGCTAGGGTTGGAGGAGAGGCTCGGGCTAGGGGGCCCTCATGGCAGGGAGAGAAGAGAGGGAAAGAGAGAGGGGAGGCTCGGTTAGGGTTTTGCTAGGGATGGGGTAGGGTAGCTCGGGTTGGTGAGAGGAGAGGTGAGGTGAGAGGGGGAGATGGTGCAACTAGGGTTAGGTTAGAGGAAGACTAGGTTTAGGGTTAACTAGGTTAGAGAAAGGAGAGGGATTAGAGAGAGAGGTGTGGTGGTAGCTATGGTTTGAAACATGACCAAAACAGGAGGTGTCAAAAGGGAGGAGAGAGGGGTAGGGAGAGGGATTAGAGTTTTTTAGAGATAAAGGGGAAAATGCTCACACATGGCTTGCATGTATGGGGGATGGGTGTAGGGTTTTGACATGATCCCAACAAGATCAAGCATGAAAAGTGGTAGAGATAGATGGGAGATTCACTCAAAAGATCAAATAAAAACAAAGGAGGTCAAAAGATGGAGATGGTTGCATGGCCCATGCAAGGGTATTAAATGCCATGTCTTCATCTTGTGAAAACAAAATAATAAGCATGGCATTATTCCTATGCATTTCCCAAAATGTGGAGTAAGGCCAAGTAAAAGAATTTATAGAAGTAGATCCATCCTATCTCCCATGAGCTAGATTATAATTCCAAAAGAAAATAGAATACAAGCTCATGGATAATGGAATGGTGGAATTATAAGGTGGTGAAAGAAAGGGTGGTGGAGTGGAATAAAAGATATGCCCCCAACTCAACTTGGGCATTTAAACAATATATCAATAACCAAATACAATATCAAGAGGCAAATACAATTGACAATGCATATGAGAGAAGATCCAAAACAAAAAGGGTTTTATATGATGCTCAAATGCAAGGTGGCATGATGACATGAGCATGATATAATTATGATGCAACAATTATATATTGGAAGTAGCCATTATATTACTAAACCAAGTAGCATTACAATTGTTAGACAAATGGGATGCTACAACTCTCCCCCACTAAACAGGAATCTCGCCCCGAGATTCTAGGAAGAAGAAGAAGACTCAAAGAGGGTAGGATAGTTGGCACGGAGCTCATCTTCACGCTCCCAAGTGGCTTCATCAACGGAATGGTGCGACCACTGCACCTTGCAGAACTTGATGGACTTGTTGCGAGTCCTTCTTTCCGCGATCTCAAGGATTTTTGTGGGGTGTTCTTGATAAGACAGGTCTTCTTGGAGATTGATTAGCTCATGATCCACGGTCCTGCCGGGATCCTTGAAGCACTTCTTGAGTTGAGATATGTGGAAAACATCATGGACCTTGAGTTTTTCCGGGAGCTCAAGAGCATAAGCAACTTCTCCTCTTCTTCCACGAATTTTGAAAGGACCGATGTATCTAGGAGCCAGCTTTCCTTTGATACCAAAACGGTGCGTGCCTTTCATGGGAGTGACACGAAGGTAAACGAGATCACCAGGGACATACTCCATGTCCGTGTGCTTTCTGTCATAATTGCTCTTCTGGCGACTTTGAGCAATCTTCAGATTTTCAAGAATGATGTGCACCTTCTCCTCCGCTTGGGTTACAATGTCAGGGCCAAACCAAATTCTTTCTCCTGCACCTGACCAACCAATCGGAGTTCTGCATTTGCGGCCATAGAGAGCCTCAAATGGTGCCATCTTCAGACTTTTCTGGAAGCTGTTGTTGTAAGAGAATTCAGCATAAGGAAGACATTCCTCCCACTTCATGCCAAAAGAGATGACGCAAGCACGAAGCATATCCTCCAGAATCTGATTGATCCTTTCAACTTGTCCTTGCGACTGAGGGTGGTAAGCTGTGCTGAAGTTCAATTTTGTTCCCAAAGCATTTTGGAAACTTTCCCAGAACTTGGAAGTGAAGATGCTCCCACGGTCTAAACTGATCTCAAGCGGAACCCCATACAGAGAGACAATTCTGTTGATATAGAGCTCAGCCAACTGAATTCCAGAAATTGTTTCCTTGACGGGGAAGAAGTGAGCCACTTTAGAAAGCCTATCAATGACAACAAATATTGCATTGTTGCCCTTCTGCGACCTTGGAAAACCAGTGATGAAGTCCATCTCTACTTTCTCCCATTTCCATTCCGGGGGTTTCAATGGCTGTAGAAGACCGGAAGGTTTCTGATGGACAGCTTTCACTCTGCGGCAGACATCACACTTCTAGACATACTTGGCACAATATCGTTTCAAACCCGGCCACCAATATTGTGTTTTCAAGTCCATGTACATCTTTGTGCTGCCAGGGTGGATAGAAAGAACAGATTCATGCGCCTCCTTGAGAACTTGCTCTCTCAAACCCGGGTAGTTCGGAACAAACATCCGGTGTTCAAAGAAAAGCGTGCCTTGATCATCGACGTGGAAGGACTCATACTTCGGAAGCTGAAGTTTTGAGATGATCTTTTTGGTGTGCGGATCACCACGCTGAAAGGAGCGAACCTTTTCTTCCAAGAGAGGAGTAGCCAGAAGGTTCAGGATATGCCCTTGTTCCACAATTTCAAGGTTGAGCTGACGGAATTCCTCGCACAAGAGAGGCTGTTGTTCTTCCATCATGAGGTTATTGACATAAGCTTTGCGGCTGAGAGCATCGGCCATGACATTAGCTTTGCCCGGAGTGTAGTTGATGGTCAAATCAAAATCATTGATTGCTTCAATCCATCTCCTCTGCCGAAGGTTGAGATCAGGCTGAGTGAATATATACTTCAGACTCTTGTGATCAGAAAAGATTTCACAACGGTTGCCCAACAAGTAATGCCTCCATAGTTTCAAAGCAAAGACAACTGCTGTGAGCTCGAGGTCATGTGTAGGATAGTTGATCTCATGCGTCTTCAACTGTCGAGAGGCATAAGCAACAACTTGTTTTTCTTGCATAAGGACCGCACCCAATCCTTGCAAAGAGGCGTCACAGAATATCTGGAAAGGCTTAGAGGTGTCCGGAGGAACCAAGACTGGTGTGGAAGTGAGCTTCTCTTTGAGTGTCTCAAAGCTTGCTTGACATGCAGGAGTCCAAAGGTATTTCTTGCCTTTCTTGAGGAGATCGGTAAGAGGCTTCGCTATCTTCGAAAAGTTCTGAACGAAGTGACGACAATAACTAGCCAAACCAAGGAAGCTCCGCACTTCTTTGACATTAACAGGAGGAAGCCATTCAACAATTGTCTTCACAGTTTCCGGGTTGACTGCAATGCCCTTGGAAGAGATGACGTGACCAAGATAGGTTACTTGAGGCAGCCAAAACTCACACTTGGAGAACTTTGCATATAGGCGGTTCTCACGAAGCTTGTTTAGGACACACTGAAGGTGTTCTTCATGTTCTTCCTTTGACTTAGAATAGACTAGGATGTCGTCCAGATAGACCACAACGAACTTATCAAGATACTCCATGAAAACCGAGTTCATGAGCCTCGAGAAGGTGGCAGGTGCGTTGGTGAGACCGAAAGACATGACCGTGTACTCATACAGGCCATAGCGGGTGGTGAAAGTTGTTTTAGGAACATCTTCCTTGCGAATCTTGATTTGGTGATAACCACTTCTCAAGTCAAGCTTATAGAACACCACAGCTCCAGCTAGCTGATCGAAGAGATCATTAATCCGCGGAAGGGGATATTTATTCTTGATGGTTTTAGCATTAAGAGCCCGATAGTCAACACAAAGTCTATCAGTCCTGTCTCGCTTCTTCACAAAGATTGTTGGGCTACCCCAAGAAGAGGTAATGTGTTGAATGAAACCCAACTTCTCTTGTTCATCAAGCTGACGTTTGAGTTCAGCCAACTCAGCAGGACCCATTTTATAAGGCCGCTTGGAGATAGGATCCGTTCCAGGTTCAAGCTCAATTACAAACTCAACCTCACGATCCGGAGGCTTACCCGGCAACTCTTCAGGAAAGACATCTGGGAACTCACAGACCACCGGAACACTCTGAATAGCTTCCATAGCATCATCATTCAGAGCCGCCAAAGAGAAAAGCTGGATAGCACGAGTCAGACTTGGAGAAAAGACTATATGGCCTTCAGGAATCTTCAGAGAAACCGAGCGTTCAGCACAATCAATCACAGCTGCATTTGCTGTCAACCAATCCATGCCCAAGATGACATCAATGTCAGAATTGCCCAGAACAATTAAGGACGCCGAGAACGAAGAGCCACCAATCTCAATTTGATTGCCATGGCTGATTTTAGCAGCTGCCATTGTTGCTCCAGGAGAAAGGACTATTAACCGCTTAAGGAGAGGATCCATAGCTAACTCATTTTAATTTGCAAACTTGTGAGAAACAAACGAATGCGATGCACCAGAATCAAACAAAACTCGTGCAGGGACTGAGTTAACGAGAAGCATACCCATCACAACTCCAGGTGTATGCTCAGCTTGAGCGGCGTTGACACAGTTGGCATGAGCAACAGTAGACCCGGGCTTGGTGTTGATGTTGAGAGCCCGAGGTGGTGGTGCACGAACCATAGGAGAGCTTGCCGCAGATCTTGGAGGTGGTGGAGGAAGAGCTTTGTTTTTCATCGGACAGTTCCAGTAATGATGCCCAGTGTCTCCGCAAGTGAAACAAGCACCAGGTGGACGTGGAGCAACGTAGCCAGGGACTCCGCCAGGCGCTCCAGGGTAGTGGTGGTTGTAGCCCCTGGGAGCAGCAGTGAGGAAGTTTGTTGGCCTTGCCGTGTAGCTTGCAGGTCTTGGTGGAGCCGGGAGCGACGGTGGGGTGTTAGGAACCCAGACACGACGCTTAGAAGGAGTTGACATAGCTGAAGAGCTTGCTACCTCGCGGTTGTGTTTCTTTGACTCCTCAAACACTTGCTTACTTGCTTCTTCCTGCAGAGCTGTATGCTGAAGTTCCAGAAAAGACGCTGGCCTTGCATGTGTGATTGCATATTTAATCGATGCATTGAGCCCTTGCCGGAACCTCTTTTGCTTCTTCTTGTCATCAGAGATCTCATCGCCACCATAACGAGAAAGGTTCATGAAGTTCCTGATGTAGGTATTGACATTGTCATTTCCCTGCTTGAGGTTGAGAAACACTTCCTTCATCCTCTCCATGACAATTTCTGACAGATACTGCTCTTTGAAGGCTCCAGTGAACTGTTCCCAAGTAGGCTGAAAACCAATGCAGTTTGCCTTCAAGTAATTCTCCCACCAGAGAGCTGCATCTCCCTTCAGAAGGTGCGTGGCACACTTTACCCACTCTTGCTCAGGAACATCAGCAGTCGTCGGTAGCCTTGACATCTCACGTAACCAATCATCAGCATCAAGTGGTTGATCAGAAACATCAAATTGGCGTGGGTTGAACTTCAGGAAGCTTTTGATGTCTCCTCGCTTGGGAGGTGGAGGTAGCGGAGCAAACTCATTCCTCCTGACACTTTCTTCGAAACGCTGCTGGTTCTGCTGCATTGCTGCCAAGGCATTGGCGATGCTTGACAACGCGGCCCCCAGTTCAGGTGGTATGTCCTCATCAGAACGGCGTGGTGGTGCCATCCTGTGATTGATATAAAACACAGATGGAATTAACCAAAGTTCAAAGCACCTAGAAGATATTAAGCATATCGCACACGACTGAAAAGGAGTGTGGTACACAGATATATCAAAGAAAAATTTTCCGCAAATCTCGGCATCAAAATACCAATAGATGCGCAAAATCACTTAACGAATCAAGATTAGTGACTCTACCAATTCAATATACAAAAGCGAATGATAAGAGTAGTGGTATGGTCGCGACTCCATCCCGCACTCAAATCATTACTCCGCACATGAATAAGTAGAACACATATCCTAACCCCTTCTTCTCACGATGAACCTAAAGATTGGTAACTATGGAAACGAACACCCCAAACAAGATAACGTCGGATAACAAAGAGTAAGACAGATCGCGGCGGTATACAACGAATCAGATAGATCGCGTCGGTTTGCAAAATCCTGTCGGTATGGAATGTACCAACAGTTGGTAACCAAAAGGCCGATAAACATAACATGTTGGATGCAACAGATAGACAAGGAATTACACACACACACACGCGCACACACACAACCTATGGTACTACGGAAACCCAGAACACGTGAATCCTAGTTTGAACTTTTAAGAAGAGGATTGAAAACGTTACACTTCCTTACCAGAAAAGGGTGGGTGGGTGGGTAAGAAGAAAAGTGGAAGCAGTCCTACTCTCGCGTTTTGTTTTTCCCTAGTATACATAGCTACCAAAAATATTTGCTAGACAGACAACGACCATTTGGCAGAGACCCTGAAGGGCGGGATGGCTCTGATACCAATTGTAACTACCTCGGTGAATTACGCTCCTAGTTACAAGCCTGGATGAGCGGAAATGGTTGAAATAGTATGGTGGGGCCCAAATGCCACTCACAGGTAGACCTTTCGGCCGTCCCAAACATTTCCAAAACATCGGGACAAGAACGGGCGGCGTAATCGGCAGGCGAAGGGATCAACTACATACACAAATGAGTATGTATGCAAGCCACCATACAACAGTACATCAGAGCCATTCCATCTAAAAGAAATAGAAATATTGCAACGCCATACGGCAAGATCCAAATATCCTAGATAGATATGATAGTTTAGGATATCTCCTCATACATCAAACATCAGAGTATCAGGCGGAAGCGGCAAACAAGATCCGAGTACGGATAAGAAGCAAATCGGCATAAGATGCCCCATAAATAAACACATCCCTCCCACAGATCTCACGGATCCCCGTTCCCGGAATCTCTACACCGAATGATCGTTGCCCACATCGTCCGTCTCCTCCACCCAGTATCCATCTTGTGAGTGTACATGTTCATCTGAATCAAATAATTTATCGTGTGAGACCCTAGGGGTACTCAGCAAGTCTTTATGCCTCTAAAGGGGACACAACCTGGGGTGACGCAATTGCAGCAAAAGATAAACCCTAACAATTCTATAGATACTCGCTAACCATCCGCCTAACCAAAGATAGACGGATGTCCGTGAATTAAAGACAACAGTTATAACAGTAGTATTAACAGATCCATCCTCCTCCTCGCTTACCAACGAGGAAGCGGATGAACAACCCCCATCCGTTGATAGTTTTATTATCCATTCCATGAGTGTTGCACTATTTACTAGTCAGTTACTTAGTCAAGTTAAAAGCGGTACTTTAGTTATACTTGTCTATGATCGAGAAACTGTGCTCCAAGTCGTCCATAACCGCGGACACGGCTTTCAGAAAGTTTTACCCTGCAGGGGTGCACAAATAGCAACACACACTCGATCAACCTCAGAAAAACCAAATCAAAACCCAACGAGGCCTTCACGACAAAGCAATCACCAGATTCAGAAATATTTCAGGGGGCCACCCCATTAAGCTACCCGCAACGAAGTTAGCTGACTCCGAGACGGACTCAAGGTTTGCGTCAATGGCTGTAAACGACTAGGAACCCGAAAATGTGACTGGGCTTGTCGATACCGCGAAAACACTCCGCTTCCCTAAACAGTACAGGTGCAGTACATCGCACAATTTAAATAAAGCAGTAAAGCATGGCATAAGTACAGGATAGTAAATAAAACCTCAAACTAGTTTGTGGCCCCAAGAAATAAGAATGAATCAAGCTCTGGCTCAGGGGGGTCCCATAATCCTCCCGGATGTGGATAGCGCGAATATTCAAGGAACAGGAATCAAGTACTCGGGGTCCTACGGGACACAAGTGAGCATGAAAAACCAAATAGCAGATATTGCTCACCGGTGCCACTTTCATTAGTTATCCCATTACTACTCAGGTTAAGTTGTTTAGGTACCTCGTTATCCATCAGACACTCACATACCCTACACATGTTGTTCTACGACTCGCATGGCTCAAACAACTCCTGTAGTAATGGCTCATGGGATGGAGGAACAAGCTACAGTGGGGTTTAAAAGTAAAGGCTATGCAGTACTTGGGATTCAGTTTAATGCAATCGCGACTCGATGATGCAAGAATAAGATAGAGGCAATAGGTACTGTATGTATGCAAGCATGTGGTAGTGCTTGCCTGGCAGCTCAGTTGAAGAGAGAGAAGGATCTGGGTAGTGCTCCTGGGTCTCTTGATATATCCCCTGCTCAGTGTCTATTCGAAGAAGAACCAAACAAACAAGGGCCAACATAAATAAAGTGCACAAGCATAAGAATAAAATGCGACAAGCAAACAATCGTGCCATGATGAATGATGCACAATTTGCATGGCAATAATATAGCATGGCATGGGTGAGGTGTGGAATACAAGAATAAATCATTTTATTGAGTTTTAGTCATGTTTTATTCTCAATTAAGTTGCTGTTTACAATATATTTATATGATGCATGCTGCAAAACAGGACAAGGAATGCATAAATAGAAAGGTCTCGTCGAGCTAATCATTTTAGACATATTATTTGTTAAATTTGGAGTTATAAAACAAAAGTTATTAATTAATTAAGGCAAAAGGGCATTTATTGTAATTTAAACCAACTTGAAATTTTAAGTGTTCAAAATATATTTTGGATAGCATATTTGGATTCCTCACATTTTTCTGATTTCAAAACATATATCATTTGTATTATTTGGATTTGTATTTTAAAAGTTATTACAAAACTGATTTGAATTTGAATTTGAATTAATTTGAAAAAGGTTTAAATTAAAACAGAAAACGGAAAACCTTTTCTCACACAGACAGACCTAGCCGCAGTCACAGACGGGTGGGACCGTTGCTGACTGGGCGGGCACACGCGCGAGAAAAGCTTTCACACCGGGGCTCTGCCTAGCCCACGTGGATGACAAGCGGGCCCAGTGGCTGCGGGCCCACGAGACAGTGGGGAGAGGGATAGGAACTGACAGGTGGGGCTGGGGCCGGAGCGCGGGTTAAGGTTTACAAAAGCCAGGCCTCTTTTTGTAAAACTCCACAGGCACAGACAGGTGGGGCTAGCGTGTACCGCGGTTTGAGAGAGAGAAACACGGAGGGGCTATCTGCAAAAAAGGCGGTGCGCGGCGCAGCGAGGCGGGGATCGAACGCGCGACCTGCGGGGTGCGCGACGAGGGCGGGAACCAGTGCGGCTAGTGAGGGGAGGTTGCTAGGAGGGGGATGGGCGGCTAGTTGAGGCACTACGCGGCGCGGGCCCGAGCCGACACAGCGAGCAGCGGTGCACTGAGGGCGTTCGACAAAACGAACTACGGATCTAGACAGCGACAGCGAGGCGGAGCATGTCAGGGAGGTCAAGGCGCTCACCGCGGGCTCGGCGGAGGGCTCGGATCGGAGCGGGGAGCTTCGGATCGGTGACGAGGCTCACGAACGGCGGCTAGGGTTTTCGTCGGGACGCGTCGGCGTGCAGCGGGTACAGGCCTCCTCCTCCTCGCTGGCGGGTACGGGGCGACGCAGAGGGACCTCCTCGGCTTCCTCGACAACCTCCACGCCACGCCCGCCTGCTGGTTCGAGGGATTGGTGGTGGACACCGACGGTGGCCGGCGATGGGGTAGCCGAAGAGGAAGGGGGCGGCTGGGGTAGATCTGGAGAGGCCAGAGGCGAGAGAGAGGGGGTAGATAAGGCCGGGAGAGGAGAGGGGGTGCCGTGGGGAGGTGGTGATGATAAAGGTGGCTTCGGCCACCTTTTTCTCCTCTACCCACGTGATCGAGCTGGGAGGCAGGGCAGGGGCAAGGCGAGGTGGTGATGGGGGCTGCCAAGTGGGGACGGCAGGGCAGGTGGAGGAGGGGACTGTCTCGGGTTGGGATGCTGGCAGAGAGAAGGAGAGAGGGGAGGTAGGCTCGGGTGCGCTAGGGTTGGAGGAGAGGCTCGGGCTAGGGGGCCCTCATGGCAGGGAGAGAAGAGAGGGAGAGAGAGAGGGGAGGCTCGGTTAGGGTTTTGCTAGGGATGGGGTAGGGTAGCTCGGGTTGGTGAGAGGAGAGGTGAGGTGAGAGGGGGAGATGGTGCAACTAGGGTTAGGTTATAGGAAGACTAGGTTTAGGGTTAACTAGGTTAGAGAAAGGAGAGGGATTAGAGAGAGAGGTGTGGTGGTAGCTATGGTTTGAAACATGACCAAAACAGGAGGTGTCAAAAGGGAGGAGAGAGGGGTAGGGAGAGGGATTAGAGTTTTTTTAGAGATAAAGGGGAAAATGCTCACACATGGCTTGCATGGATGGGGGATGGGTGTAGGGTTTTGACATGATCCCAACAAGATCAAGCATGAAAAGAGGTAGAGATAGATGGGAGATTCACTCAAAAGATCAAATAAAAACAAAGGAGGTCAAAAGATGGAGATGGTTGCATGGCCCATGCAAGGGTATTAAATGCCATGTCTTCATCTTGTGAAAACAAAATAATAATCATGGCATTATTCCTATGCATTTCCCAAAATGTGGAGTAAGGCCAAGTAAAAGAATTTATAGAAGTAGATCCATCCTATCTCCCATGAGCTAGATTATAATTCCAAAAGAAAATAGAATACAAGCTCATGGATAATGGAATGGTGGAATTATAAGGTGGTGAAAGAAAGGGTGGTGGAGTGGAATAAAAGATATGCCCCCAACTCAACTTGGGCATTTAAACAATATATCAATAACCAAATACAATATCAAGAGGCAAATACAATTGACAATGCATATGAGAGAAGATCCAAAACAAAAAGGGTTTTATATGATGCTCAAATGCAAGGTGGCATGATGACATGAGCATGATATAATTATGATGCAACAATTATATATTGGAAGTAGCCATTATATTACTAAACCAAGTAGCATTACAATTGTTAGACAAATGGGATGCTACAATTCGCGAAGTTCATATGAACTTCAGGCATAGATTGGGAACCAATCGGGAGCCAAGAGCCATTCTTAGCGAGTACCTCATCGTGCTTTTCAGCCTGAAGTAGGATATGGATGAGGTCGGAATAGAACTGGTAGTTGGCAGCACGATACTGCTGCTGGAGAAGCCTTTTATATGGGAGCATAGTAGAGAGATTTTTCTCTATCTTCTCCGCATCAGTAGGTTCCATCCCGCAAAAATGCAGTTTTGGAACCGATCTTATGAACCTCATTATTGTAATCTCCAATGGACTTGAAGTCTTGGGGACGAATGCGAGTCCAATCACGGAGTGCTTTCGGTAGGACAACTGCCTTCTGTTGCTCATACCTCATTTTAAGGTCCTGAAACAAGTTACTTGGGAATTCCTCCTCCAAGTACTCAAAATTCAAGTTTGGAAGAATATGGTGCCTTATGACGTACAAGGAAACATACTTTTACTCTTCTGTCAGCAGCGTGATTCTGACCAGAGGTGGCTGGGATTGCACAATCCCATGGGACGCGAGATTGATCTTAATGTCCATGGCCCATGTATGGTAGTTGTGGACGTTGAGGGTGGACGCCTCAAATTTTCAAGCCATCGATTACCTCCATGGGTAAACCATAGGTTATTATTTATGCTTTGGCAAACCACAAACCATCATGGTTATTTTGTAATGAACTCTGCAAAATTAATGAAGACTTCAAGTGGTGGGCTCGAAATCATTAGTGTGAATTTCAAATTTTTAAGTTTGACACATTGTAGATACTCCCCAAAATAAATTCAGGTTCCATATCTCAGCACTCGATACTCAATATGTAGAGTGCCTTATGTCAAAACTTAATAAACTGTGTGGGAGAACACTTGTTAAGCAATCATAATGTCGATATAACAAAATGTAGGTTTAAGAAGTAGTGATGATAATCTGTAACAACAGTAGATCAATGCACTACCTTGTGGTCCCAAAACATCAATTTGACGAAATCACTTTGAATTTTTTATAACAATTCGTGCTTGTATCAAATCAAAAAGTCTTAATTAAGACGATGAATTGATTCATTTGTGAGAAATTAACAATCTCAATCGCAAATAGTGACATAATGAATCTCAACATGTGCACACATGGAAATATATTACATTAACATTTTAGGAATAGACACGGTACTCAAACTGACAAACATAACTAAAAACTTGTACTCAAAACAACAGTGTCTAAAACAGAAAATAAAATACTGCTAGCACCTGTTGTTAGAAATTTAATCTCCTAACATGTCGAAATGAATCAACTAAATTAATTAGTAGAGAGATGCTACGTGTGATGTCTTGTATAGGCTGCCCAATACTAGTACTATATTAGTCTCCTTGTACTGAACCAGAGGATAAGGACCAGAGTCAATCGATCCCAAATCCTCTACCGAAACAGCACTAGCGACTACCACACGCGACGTCCTCCAGGACTGCTGCTGCGCGGAGTTTATCAGCGACGAGCGGCGCTCCGGCCACCCTCATCCTTGTCGGAGGATCCTCCAGGGAGCCGTGTCCCTGGGGCAACGCCGTTGGAGGCGCCGTTCGCAACCTAGAGAGCAGCCAGGCTCTAGGTGCCGGTACGACTGCTTGTTGGCGAGTCCGCCGACGGGCTGGCCAGTGGGAGGCCGGAGGCCGTGAGGCGTCGGCGGACCTATGCGCGCGGAAAAGGGGGCGGCTTGGCCGGTGTTGGGAGGCGCGGGGCGTCGACATCTACATGTGGCAAGGATGGAGGCACCACGGAGGCGATCGTCATGGTCCTCACGACAGAGCCGAGGATGAAGATGGAGGCCCTGGTCAGCGCAGACACGTACGCGAGGGCATCACCCTCAATCTCAACAACCGCTGGGGTCGAAGATGGAAGGCGTGGCTCAACGGCGCGGACGTCAGCGAACGCAACGCTGGTCGAGCCGAACTCGAAGACCGGCGGTGGAGCTGTTGGGGATATGCTATATGGGTATCCTCATAGCATGTATCTTATCCGGATAACCCAGGTGGCCCACAGTTGGTAGCGTGTCCCATGGCCTGCTGGGCGGCCCAGTTAGATGGATCCAGAAGGGAGGCCCATGCCGGACAAAGGAAGGCTACGGAGGAGTCACCGACGTACCTGGAGCCTTGGAGTTCAAGACACGTTCGACTGATTGTATACTGTGTAGGACTCTGTAACCTGTCCGGCTAGGACTTTCCCTGTAACCCTAGGACCTGGCGACTATATAAGTCGGGCCTATGGGAGCCTTTAGGGCATGACAACATAGAATAACTCAACTCATATCATGCACAGCGAACCGATCCTTGTAACTCGGCGCATTGCCATTATAGTGATTTATAGTAGGAGTACGATTCCGCCACCATTGTGGGATCTGAACCTAGGTAAGCTGTGTTACCTCGTACCCTTCAACCGTCCGCCTTACCCCACGTATCTAAACACGCACTCTGAGGACCCCTCCATGGCGTACTCATCGGCAATACCATGACAGTTGGCGCCCACCGTGGGGCAAGAGGCGCTTCAGGCTCTACAACGGGCGAGGTCCAAGATCTTCGTGGGAATCGACGAAACCATAGCCATCGGCCGCGTTCTCTTCTCCGGCAATGTTCCGATTGTCCCTCCTGACGAGTTCTAGATCTCGGCGAAGACAAACCCTACCAGATGCTCGATTGTTCCCATCGGAGACATCCACCTCTTCATCGGCGAAACCGACTCGGGCGCTAGTTCCCTGGTAGTCGGAGGAACGTCAAGACCCGCACGGACCGCCTACAGGCAGGACACGTTCTCGGAAGGATCGATGTTGGATCTCTCTTTGGAGTTTGCCGACAAAGATCAGAAAAATTTAAGGCCCACCCAAACCGCCCCTATGCAGGATATAACACTGGAAGATCACTGCAAGTCCGCCGACTTCGCCCGTGCGTATGGACAACAGAGATCCAAGTTCGTAGGAGTGGTGACCATCTTCGATCTGCGCGCTGCATGCAGAGAGAGGGTGAAAACCCCCGTGATTACCTTACCAGGTGGCTCCGTATACAGGTCGATCTGGCACATTACCCCAATGATGATGCCATGTATCACTTTGTGGAAGGACTAGACCAAGGTACACTTCTCCGACATACGCTAAGGTAGCAGCAGGCCTCACGACGCCTTACCTTCGAAGCCATGGTGAACACCGTCAACAACTACGCGGAGGCTGAGGAGGCAGCTCAGACAGCTCTCGCACTCCTTGACGGAGCCCCTCCGCCTCAGCCACCACCACCACTACCTCCGATCGTCGTCGCAGTAGCTGCACCACCACCTCCAGTCATTGTCGTTGCTGTCGCACCACCACCACCCATCATCGAGGAACCCCCGGCACCCTCCGACTCCGTGCTTGACGCGCTCTACGCCGACATCAGCGCTGACTCAGAGGAGATATACTTCAGTCCGGAGGAGCTAGACTCTTCTATGCAGGAGATGGAGGAGGATTACAAACGTGACGAGCATGCCAACAACGCCGTCATGTCTCGAGAGGTGTTTGTCGCCATTGGGACGGCGATAGATGAATATCAACCCGGATGAGCTTCGCCTACAACGATGAACAAGGGGAAGGGACCACTTGTTGCCGTCGACAATGATCGCGCAAAGGTCATGCCCCTCCACCTAAACCAGTGCAGCAGCCGCAGGAACCCGGCACCGGTCCGAGTAACACAACACTGCAAACCTACCGCCTCCGGCATCTATGTCTGCTGCTGCCCAAGTCACTCCAGCTTATAGAGTGATGTACGGCAACCTACTCGTTGAGCCCATGATCGTGGCTCATATTCGGAACGTAGTCCAGCTTGACGAGAAGCGCCAGCAGCTACTGGAGGAAGCGCAGGCCATCGCGGAGCAAGGCACCAAGCTAGATCGAGATCTGGCCAACGCGTGGAAGTCAATAGAGAAAGCTAGATCCATGGAGGCCGAGTACAAGACGCTGTTGCAGCAGTAGAAGGCTAAGAAAGCTCCGGCTCGCGTCATCAACGATCCTGGTGTATGGCGAAACCTAGGATGGGCTCCCTCAAAGCCGCCACAAGCAAAGCCATACATTGACAGCGAAGGCAGGCAGGTGATGCCCACTCCTCTTCTCAACCTCGCTGTCGCCAAGACCCTTCTGGAGCAGGACAGATCACCCGCAGTTGTGGAACAGGTCTATGACCTCGTGTCCAAGGCGGTGAAACAGGAGGAAAAGGCCACCTCTTAGAGGCTCGAGTCTGACCCAGCGTTTTGCCAGTCTAGCCAGCCTAAGCCGCCAAGGGACAGATCTCCTCATGATGTCGGGTCCCAGCCGGGTTCGTCAGAACGAAGACGGAGGGATGCGCGCAACAGGAAGGACGCTATCCCCATATCCTCCGACCATGGAGGCAAGGCTCAACCTTGTCGCCCATCTCCACCGCCCCGCTCTCCCCGACATCGCGAAGACCCCAAGGCTCACCGTCGTACGGATATGCCTCTGCCAAGGCAGGGCGACATCGTCATCCGCGACAACACGGAGCAGACCCGTCATGATGGAGAGCACAACCAAGGACACAAGAGCAGGTCGCGCCATGACCCTCCGCGTTCGACAAGCAACCGCGACAAGTGTGAGGCGTCGTAGGAGGGTAACAGCAAGAAGGCTAACCCACCGCCACCTCCTCCTTCGTCGCCACCTAGCAGCCACCATGGCGGAGGAGGCCCGCGTCGTTCATGCAGCCCATCCCCTGATGGCAAGAACAAGCAAAGAAGTCTGGAGCCATACGATGCACGTTCACGTCTGGACAAGATCCACGAGTCCCGGGAAGGACCATACATGGGACCACGTTGCTTTGGACCTGTGATACGGTCCGCAACTTACCCCAAAGGTTTCCGGATTGACAAGACCATCAAGCCCTATGACGGCACCGCCAATCCAGCTACATGATTGTAGGATTACGGCAACGCGGTAGAAATCGCCGGGGGTAACCCCAATGTCGCCGTCAAGTACCTCCCATTAATGTTGGCGGGCACGACCCGCCAATGGATTGATGACTTGCCGGAGAAGTCCATCTGCAACTGGTTGGACATGCAAGAAGCATTCACCAAGAACTTCGAAGGTACGTACAAACGTCCCTGTACTGTTGGCGATCTATAGCGGTGCATGCAGGAGAAAGACGAGATATCTCGCGCCTACCTCTCTCGCTGGCTGGATATGAAGAATTCCTGCGCAGGAGTGCATGTTTCGACCGCTATGGCCGCCACCTTCATTGATGGGTTGGAAAGGGGAACGTTGCTCCGACATAAGTTGAAGCGCCTGCAGGACAACCACCAGCTAGATCTCAACCAGATGATTCAGCTGGCTAGTGAGTTCGCGGCTGCGACGATGATGCTCGCGCCTCCCTGCCGGCAATGGCCGTTCCAACTCAAGCTCGGAGGAACTGCAGCACCAAGCAGAAGAGACCGCCAGAAGAAAAGCAAACCTCCGACATGGTCGCTATGACATTTGCAGGGCGAGGTGATGGCAGACATCGTGGCCGAGGACGAGGGGTCGTGGGCAGCAGCGAGGCAGTGAAACTACCTCGGCAGCGCTCCGCATTCCCCAAACCTACGAGGAGTATCTTGATATGTCATACCTCATACACCTCGACGCCAATGGCAAGGCCACTCACACCAATCGCCATTGCAAGTTCGTCAACAATCTCAAGGAGGACCCAGAGTCCGGCTACAAACGAAGTCGGAAGAACAGACCGTGAGGCAAGGGCAAGGGGAAGAAGAAGGAAGAGGAGTCCAAGGATTCAAGTGATATGGATGAGGATGTTGACCCCAAGCACGCCGCCAAGAGCGCTGGCAAGGGAAAGAGCCCCTTCGAGAAGAAGGCAGCCGTTTTCCACATTTTCCTTGGCACCCCTATTGTCCGACAACAGAAGACCTCTATGAGGATATTGATGGCTACTCTACCCCAAGTTCCCCAGTACCTACGCTGGTCGGATATTCCAATCACTTGGGACAGGAAGGATCACCCAGACCTCATCCCTATGGAGAACCAGTGCGCCATGGTCATCAACCCCTTGATTGACAGCAATGAGTTCACCAAATGTATGGTGGATAGTGGAAGCAGCATCAACATCATGTACCTGGATACACTGCACAAGATGAACTTGATGGAGGCTAACCTAAGGCGGACCAGCACCATCTTCCACAGTGTAGTTCCTGGTCGGGAGGCTTGGTCCCTTGGGTGCATCACGCTTCAAATCGCTTTTGGCGATGTTAATAATTATCGCCAAGAACGCATGACCTTCGAGGTGGTCCCCTTCAAGAGCGTGTACCACGTCATATTCGGTTCTTCCACGCCTTCATGACCAAGCCATGCTTCGTCTACAACAAGCTCAAGATACCCGGACCAAACGGTGTCATTACCGTATCCGGAAGCTTTAGCAAGGCAAGGGACTGCGAGATTGGAGAAGCAGCCTTTGTGGAAGTTGTCCTCTATAGCGAAGAATTCAAGGAGATCTAGAGCAAGGTCGATGCCTCGCAGATGCCAGCATCGAAGAAGCAGATTTCTGAATCCGCCCCAACTTTCAAGGCCTCCATCAAAACCAAGCCGGTGGAACTTGTGGTAGGTGATGCCTCCAAGACCACCGTCATTGGGACGAACCTAGATCCCAAATAGGAAAGCGCACTCGTTGAGTTCCTCCATGAGAATAGGGACATCTTTGCCTGGCAACCTGCCGACATGAAAGGTGTACCTAGGGAACTTGCCGAGCACAAATTGAATATTGATCCAAAATGCAAACCGGTGAAACAACCTCTATGACGCTTTGGAGACGAGAAGATACGCGCTATAGGCAAGGAGATAGCTAGGTTACTTAAGGCTAGTTTTATCCGAGAAGTCCTTCACACCCGATGGGTGGCCAATCCTGTACTTGTCCCCAAAAAGGGAACCAAAGAATTAAGAATGTGCGTTGATTACACCGGCTTGAACAAAGCGTGTCCCAAAGATCCGTTTACTTTGCCTCGCATTAACCAAGTCATTGACTCAACGGCTGGCTCAGAACTTTTGTGTTTTCTCGATGCGTACTCAGGATACCACCAAATTAAGATGAGGAAGTCAGACAAATCGGCCACTTCGTTCACCACACCTTACGACATGTTTTGCTATGTCACGATGCCCTTTGGGCTGAAAAACGCAGGTGCTACGTACCAGCGGACAATGCAGTGTTGCCTACATGATCAAATTGGTCGGAACGTTCACGCCTATGTGGACGATATAGCGGTGATGTCTAAAAAGTCAAATGACTTAATCTCCAACTTAAAAGAAACCTTTGATAATCTCTGGAAATACAACATGATGCTTAACCCTAAAAAGTGCATCTTCGGGGTTCCAGCCGGCAAATTGTTGGGCTTCATCATTTCCCAGCGTGGAATCGAGGTCAACCCGGAGAAGATCAAGGCCATCCTAAACATAAATCGTCCGACATGTCTGAAAGACATACAACGACTGACAGGTTGCATTGCAGCAGTTAGTCGGTTTGTCAGCCGACTTGGAGAGAAGGCTCTGCCGCTATACAAGTTACTGAAGAAGGCGGACAAATTTACATGGAAGGACGAGGCAGATGCAGCACTGAATCAGCTAAAGGAGATACTATCCTTGGCGCCTATCCTTGTAGCACCCGAGCCTAGGGAGCCTATGTTAATCTACATGGCGGCCACCAACCGAGTAATCAGCATCGTCGTTGTGATAGAGCGGAAAGAACCAGGGCATGAATACGGAGTTCAACGACCAGTTTACTACGTAAGAGAGGTCTTGACGGAGTCCAAGCAGCATTACCCGCACTACCAAAAGATAGCTTATGGAGTGTTCCTTGCTTCTCGGAAGCTAAGGCACTACTTCCAGGAGCACCCTATCACAGTTGTGAGCAAGGCTCCACTATCCGACATCATCAACAACAGCGACACTACAGGAAGGGTCGTGAAGTGGGGCATTGAACTTGCCGCCTTCGAGATCACCTACAAGTGACGCGGCACTATCAAGTCACAAGCCTTGGCGGATTTTATCACAGATTGGACGGAGATGCCAGATGCTACCCCTATGCCGAAGCCAGAATACTAGGTGATGCACTTTGACGGATCAAAGCTACTCAATGGCTCGGGGGCTGGTGTACTGTTACAGTCACCAACTGGGGAGAAGCTACACTACATTCTGCAGATCCACTTCGAGGCTACAAACAACATGGCGGAGTATGAAGCACTCATTCACGGACTACGCGTAGCCAAGGATATTGGCATCAAGCGCATAGTTTGCTGTGGAGATTCTGACTTTGTTGCCCAGCAGGTGGCTGGCACCTGGAACGCGCGGAACCCTATGATGGCGGCATATCGAGACGAAGTGGACGAGATAGCCAAGAGCTTCTTGGGCTACGAATTCAAGTATGTACCTAGGGAGCAAAACGAGGCGGCTGATCTACTGTCTAAACTTGGATCAGGGCGCAAATAAATTCCGCCTGGCATTTTCCTGGAGCATCTACGGACACCATCCGTGAAGGGAGCGGACATGACAACCCGGATAGATTTGACTCTTTCGTTCACACAATGACAAAGGTCCCTCCGGCTTGGACACAACCGTTCATGGAATATATTGTATACAGAACTTTGCCCGACGACGAAGTCAAAAGACGACAAATAGTACGTCGAGCAAAGGGCTGTACCATAATCAATGGACAGCTCTACAAAAGAAGCACCACTGGTGTATACCTTAAGTGTGTTTCCCAGCAAGAAGGTATTGAAATCCTACGTGAGATCCATCTCGGAGATTGCGGGCATCACGCCTCTCCTCGATCGTTGGTCTCCAAGGTCTTCCGGCAAGGATTCTACTGGCTAGCCGCGAAGGCGGACGCTGACAAGCTGGTTGAGACATGCATGTGATGCCAGTATTATGCCCGACAACCCCATGTTCCAGCTGAAGAATTGCGAACAATACCAATAACTTGGCCGTTTGCGATCGAATGAACCACTTACATACGATACCAATTTCCCTTTGTCTCGTGATAGTTTACTTATCCGAGGTTTTGATCGTCGGTATCTCTGCATACCTAGTTCAACCTCATAACCGATAAGTACTATTTTCTCGTTCCCGTGATATGTGATCCCTTGTGAGACAGTCACATGCTTGCAAGCCAATTGGATGACATTCCACCTAGAGGGCCCAGAGTATATCTATCCGTCATATGGATGGACAAATCCCACTCTTGATCCATGTGCCTCAATACATACTTTCTGAACACACAATGCCACCTTTATAGCCACCCAGTTACGGTGTGGTGTTTGATGTCATCAAAGCATCCTTCCGGTCATGGTGATTAGCATGATCTCATGGTCGAAGGAATTAGGTTACTATGTACCAGAAAGCTTATAGCAAATGAACTATTGAAATGACTTGATCTTTATGCTACGGTTATCTATAGGAGTATGTCCATCATACCATTCTCCTAATGATATGATCTTGTTGTTAATATCATCTCAATGTTCATGATAGAGAAACCACGATCATCTATTAACCAACAAGTTAGTATTACAAAGAGGCTTTACCAGGGACTCTAATTTAGTTTACAAATCAGAAAGTATTAATGTTTCTTGTTAATACTATTATAGCATGAATGTAAACATTTATCATAAACACAAACATATAATAATAACCACTTTTATTATTGCCTCTAGGGCATATCTCCAATAGTCTCCCACTTGCACTAGAGTCAACTAATCTAGATTACATGGTAATATACTGAACACCCATGGAGGTTTGGTGCTGGTCATGTTTTGCCCTCGGGAGAGGTTTAGTCAACGGATCCGCCACATTCAGATCTGTGTGTACTTTGCAAATCTTTATGTCACCATCTTGGACATGTTCTCGAATAGCGTGAAAATGTAGCTTGATGTGCTTCAGCTTCTTGTGTGACCTTGGTTCTTGCGCATTGGCTATGGCGCCCATGTTATCACAGTAGATAGACATTGGGTCCAGCGCACTTGGAACCACACCGAGCTCCGCAATGAACTCCTTCATCCATATCGCCTCTTGTGAAGCCTCCGAAGCAGCTATATATTCCGATTTAGTTGAAGATCTCGCCACAACGCTTTGCTTTGCACTCCTCCAGCTAACTGCTGCACCATTCAAAGTAAATACGTATCCAGATTGAGGTTTAGAATCATCCGGATCGGTGTTCCAACTAGCATCGGTGTAACCATTAACAACGAGCTGTTCATCACCTCAATAAGAAAGAACCATATCCTTAGTTTTCTCAAGTACTTAAGGATGTTTTTGACCGTTGTCCAATGATCCACTCCTGGATCACTTTGATATCTGCTAGTCAAACTAACAACATATGCAATGTCGGGTCTACTACATAGCATGGCATACATAAGAGATCCTATGGCTGAGGCATAGGGAGTCTTACTCATCCTTTCTCTATCTACTGCCGCTGCAGGACTTTGAGTTTTACTCAAGGTCGTATTGGGCAACATGGGCAAGAACCCTTTCTTGCTATCTTCCATTCCAAACCTCTTTAGAACTTTGTCCAAATATGTACTCTGTGACAATGATATTAGGCGTCTCGATCTATCTCTATAAATCTTTATACCCAATATGTAAGCTGCTTCGCCAAGATCTTTCATTGAAAAACGATTATTCAAATAATCCTTGACACTATTAAGAAGGTCTACATCATTCCCAATCAACAATATGTCATCTACATATAGTATTAAGAATGCTACATAGATCCCACTCACTTTCTTGTAAATACAAGCTTCTCCATAAGTTTGTATAAAACCAAAGCTTTTGATTACCTTATCAAAACATTGATTCCAACTTCGGGATGCTTGCTTTAATCCATATATGGACCTTTGAAGTTTGCATACCTTGTTAGCATCTTTAGGATCGACAAAACCTTTGGGTTGCATCATATACAACTCTTCATCAATGTATCCATTGAGGAACGTTGTTTTGACATCCATCTGCCATATCTCATAATCATAATATGCAGCGATTGCTAACATAATCCTCACAGACTTTAGCTTCGCTACTGGTGAGAAAGTCTCATCGTAGTCAACTCCTTGAATTTGTCGAAACTCTTTTGCGATAAGTCGAGCTTTATAGACAGTAACATTACCATCAGCATCTATTTTCTTCTTGAAAATCCATTTGTTCTCGACAGCCTTCTGGCCATCCGGTAAGTCCACCAAAGTTCATACTTGGTTTTCGTACATGGATCCAATCTCGGATTTCATGGCTTGTTGCCATTTATTGGAATCTGGGCTCATCATCGCTTCCTCATATGTCGCAGGTTCATCGGTGTTGTCCACCAACATGACACTCATAATGGGATCATACCAATCAGGTGTGGTACGAGTTCTCGTTGACCTGCGAGGTTCCGTAGTAACTTCAACCGAAGCTTAATGATCAACATCATTAGCTTCCTCTCTTATTGGTGTAGGCGCCACAGGAACTACTTCCGGTGCTGCGCTACTCGCAAGTTCGAGAGAAGGTTCAACAACCTCATCGAGTTCTACTTTCCTTCCAGTCACTTCTTTCGAGAGAAACTCCTTCTCTAGAAAGGATCCATTCTTGGCAACGAAGATTTTGCCCTCAGATCTATGATAGAAGGTATACCCAATAGTTTCCTTCGGGTATCCTATGAAGACGCATTTTTCCGCTTTGGGTTCAAGCTTGTCGGGCTGTAACTTCTTTACATAAACTTCGCAACCCCAAACTTTAAGGAACGACAATTTAGGTTTCTTCCCAAACCATAATTCATACGGTGTCATTTCAACGGATTTAGATGGTGCCCTATTTAAAGTGAATGCATCTGTTTCTAATGCATAACCCCAAAACGATAGCGGTAAATCTGTAAGTGACATCATAGAACGAACCATATCTAAGAGAGTTCGATTACGACGTTCGGACACACCATTACGTTGTGGTGTTCCCTACGGTGTCAATTGTGAAAGTATTCTGCATTTCTTTAAATGCTCGCCAAACTCGTAACTTGGATATTCACCTCCATGATCAGATCGTAAAAAATTAATCTTCTTGTTACGTTGATTCTCTACCTCACTTTGAAATTCCTTAAACTTCTCGAAAGTTTTGGACTTATGTCTCATGAAATAGATATACCCATATCTACTTAAATCATACGTGAAGGTAAGAACATAACGATAACCACCGCGTGATGCTACGCTCATCGGGCCACATACATCGGTATGTATGATTTCCAATAAGTCCGTAGCTCGCTCCATCATACCAGAAAATGGAGTCTTAGTCATTTTACCCATCAGACATGCTTTGCATCTTTCAAGTGATTCAAGAAGTCCATCGGAATGGAGTTTCTTCATACGCTTCACTCCAATATGACCAAGACGATTGTGCCACATATAGGTCGAGTTATCACTCAATTTCAAACGTTTAGCTTCAATGTTATTAATGTGTGTATTTCCACAATCAAGATTCAATAAGAATAGACCATCTATCAAAGGTGCATGTTAGACCCCTCCTTTATAAAGGAAAGGATCCCTGTGATTGCAATGCTAGTCCCTGGATCAATGCTAGCATCCACAGTTTAAGATGAAGTACACAGATACAAAGGTCGTTTATTACATTCATTCCAGAGGTAAAACATAGTCTTTTACAACTCAGGGCCATAGGCCTAATACAAGAGTTTTAAGGAATAAGTAAATAAACATAAGTCTTCATCTTCATGTGCCACAGGCAAGCATGTTGAGTGTAGACTCATGACTCCTACTCATCATCGGAGTAACCTGCAACATCACAAGTTACAGCCACAGAGGGTCAATACTTTGGAATAGTATTGGCAAGTGATACCTTAGTATATTTTAAGTGGACTATATTACTACATGCATTTGGCTAAGTGTAGCTTGGCTTGCTTTGCTTGAAAATAGGTTTTACCTATTAGTTGAAATCACTAAGTTTTTCTTTGTCAAAAACTTCCCAAGAAACCACCAATAGACATTGGGGTCCTTCACCCTGGTTCTCCCACAAATTTTACTTAGAAGTTGGAGTGATGAGATTCTTGTAGCTTCCATGTCTTGATGCTCAAGTTGTCCATTGCCTTGGACTAGGCTAAGTACTTAGGTTTTTCCATCTGCAGAGGTTGTGCACTTTCCCCACCAGACTTGGTTTCCCAAGACAGGACCTTTCAGAAGCCTTTCCTTAGTCAAATGGACGCGCTCCATCCTATCATTCCCACTACCACCAACTGTCCAAGTGACTAAGTTCTAGCAACCTATGTGATCAAGACAGAGCCCATATTGCCAAGTGGTTGCATTGTAAGCTTTCTCAACACTTGGCCTCCAAATCCCTTTGTGCCTGGGTGGCATACCACAAGTGAGATACACAACCCAAGTCCATGGCCTTGTGTAACCACTCAACATAACCCAATCCTTCCATTCCACCCAGGAGGTTTATTTGACTTAGTTGTTTTATTAGGAAAGTATAAGTCTCATGACTTAGAAATATTTTCATCTTTGTAAGTATAGATTGTCACCAACCCTTGTTTGCTATATAGCTAGGCTAAGCATGGTAAGATAACTTAACTTAGGAAAATTGCCTAGCAATTCTACAATTCTACACTACTTAGGATTTCCCAACTTAGCATTAGGCAAAGATAGCATGCAAGACTTAGCAAAATATCTAATGCTAGTACAAAACATAGGATAGAAATATTCATGAAAATATCACTTGCCTTGGTAGTGGGGAGAGTAGCACTCTTCACAATCACAATCACTAGCAAGATCTACACAAAAATTATAACATACAATTACACACAATTATATTCAATCAAAAATAATATGAATGCATGCATGCAAGAGTTTACCAAGTGGTGATTTTGAAAATTCTACTAAGCATGCACATGTTTACAGAAACTTAACAAGTCACAAGTTTGCCAACTAAACTTATTTGGCACCAAAACAATTTACCAAAATAAATCTATACTTAAAATAGTCTTAAACATGTTTCTACAAATAAATTCATTTTAACTGTTACTATTTGTTAAACAAATTGGATATTCAAAAAGGTCTTGTTTCACTGAATCCAACGGTATAAAGTTTGCAAAATTCTAACGTGGCATTCAAAAGTTATAGCAGTTTAAAGTTTGGATCTAAATCTGATTCAAATTTCTGTTTTTGAATTATCCCTAGCCACGTGTCGCAGCCTCACTGGCGCGTACCGCTTCGCGCGGATCGGCAGTCGCAGGCCATAGGATCTAACTTAGATCTGGCAGCTCAGACGCGCGCGTACCTCTTCGATCAAGATCTATCCTAGCCCTACGATGCAGATCCAACGGACCAAACCATCAAGCCACAATCTGGCGGCGCTAGCGGCGTTAACTGGCGGCGGCGCGTCTGACTACGGCGGCGCCGGCGTTCTACATCGCTCCAGGAAGCAGGAAGGTGCTTACCAGATCCGCCAAGGCGTGCTGAAGCTCGACGTGGTACTGGTTTGCGGAGGGGCGTGCTGTCACGGCGAGGATTGCTCGTCGGAGTTACGGACGATGTCGGGTGGTTGTTGTCGGAGTAGTTGCCGAGGTTCCGCGTCGCCCTAACACAAGCCAGGGGGTTTAGAAGATGCGCAAGACCGTGGCGAACAATCTAGTGTGAGTCAGAAGTGAAGGGGCGCACGGAACTTACGGATTTTGGTCACCGGAGTCGAGGTGGTCGTCGGATGCTTGCGGCGTCGAGCGGGAACGGCGACCTGGGGCAATACAGGATGAACTGGTGGGGTCAGGATGTGCGCAAGGAGATTGCAAAGTGGCCCGAATGAATCAGAAAGGAAGGGGCGTACGGGTTTCACCGGAATCGTTTGCCGGAGCAAGCTCTGTCTGCGGCGGTGTTGGGTGAGTCGTGGGCAGCCTGGTGGCGTGAAGGTAGAATCGACTGGGGGAAAATGGTCGTGGGGAGGTGGGGATCTTATAGCCGGTGCCTCGACAGGAAACGCCCGCGGATTAACGCCCATTTATGCCGCGCCATTACCGGCAGTGACTGCAGCTGCGACGTGGTCGCGAGCGCAGTTTGGGGAAGACGATGCCAGCGTGGGTAGGGCCCGCTCGTCAGCGATGTGCGCGAAGTGAGTGTGGGGTCCGTCTGTCAGCGACAGGCTGCGTGCGCTCGCGCGTGAGAGAAGAAAAGAAAATTCCCGGGTGGGCTTGTTGGGCTCGATTCGATGCTGGGCCTAAAACCTGGCGCGTGGCCCTTTTCCTTTGTTTATTTCTTTTTCCATTTCTATTTTGATTTTCTGGGTAGATTTAGGTATGAATTCAAATCCTTTTTTAATTCAAACAATTCTGGGGATTTTTGCAGGGTACTGTGGTTTCAAAAACCAGTCATTTAACCATGTGGTTACCCTGTAAGGGCTTGGTCAAGCTTGAACTTAACACAATCAGAGACATTGCCTCTGGTTTGCAAATGTTTTAAAAATAGGGTTTTGAATTTATTTCCAAATTGAAAACTTTGGTCAAACTTTTATACCTAACTTTCAAACAATGGAGGCAAGCAAACAAGTTCCTAAACATTCAAGTTTCAAATGGTGTTGGTCTTTTGGATTAATCTGTCCACATAAAATCATAACATCAAAAGCTTCTGTTTTCTGAAGGGAGTTTGAATATGATCTCTAAAATCTATATGCATGCATGAGTGATATGTAAGGTTTGAAATCATGATTTTAGGGATGTTACAGTGCATGTGCATAAAACATATTACTCATATAAATCGAACAACCATTATTCTCAGACTTAAACAAGTAACCATCTCGCAATAAACATGATCCAGATATAATGTTCATTCTCAAGGCAGGCACCAAATAACAATTATTTAAGTATAAAACTAATCCCGATGGTAGATGAAGAGGTAGCGTGCCGACCGCGATCACATCAACCTTTGATCCATTTCCAATGCGCATCGTCACCTCGTTCTTCGCTAGCTTCCGTTTATTCTGCAGCACCTGTTTCGAGTTACAAATGTGAGCAACCGAACCAGTATCAAATACCCAGGCACTACTACGAGTACTAGTGAGATACACATCAATAACTAGTGAGATACACATCAATAACATGTACTAGTGAGATACACATCAGTAACAACGGGGTGGTACACTTCCTTCCGTAGAGTAACTCAAATGGTGCCATTCTAATACTAGATTGATGACTGTTATTGTAAGAGAACTCTGCGTAAGGCAAACTTTCATCCCAACTTGCTCCATAGTCTAGGGCACATGCCCTTAACATGTCTTCAAGAATTTGGTTAGTCCTTTCTGTTTGTCCATCAGTTTGAGGATGAAAAGCAGTGCTGAATTCCAACCTCGTTCCTAAGGATTCATGAAGATGTCTCCAAAAGTGAGAAGTGAACTGAGTTCCTCTATCTGACACAATACTCCTAGGCACACCGTGTAGGCATACAATTCTGCTCATGTAGATCTTGGCTAACTTGGCACTTGTATAAGTTGTCTTCACGGGTATAAAATGAGCCACTTTAGTTAGGTGATCCACTACTACCCATATGGAGTCATACCCTGACCTGGTTCTTGGTAATCCGGTAATGAAATCCATACCGATATTTTCCCACTTCCATTCAGGAATAGGTAGTGGTTGAAGCAAACCCGCTGGTTTCTGGTGTTCCGCTTTTACTCTGCTACATACATCACATAAGGCAATATGTTCGGCGATGTCCCTTTTGAGATTGTTCCACCAAAATCTTTCTTTCATATCCATGTACATCTTGGTGTTTCCTGGGTGAATAGAATACGGGGAGTTGTGGGCTTCCTGTAAAATCAGTTTCCGCAACTCCGGATCTTGTGGAACACATATACGTTTCCCGTGCCATAATGTACCTTGTTCGTCTATATGGAAACTCTTAGCTTTCCCTAGACTAATATTCTCCTTAATCTTTTCAATTTCCTTATCAGTCTTCTGAGCTTCTCGGATCTTGTCCAATAAAGTGGTTGAACATCTAAGGACATGAGATGTCCTTCAGGCACAATCTCCAATCTGAGTTCTTTGAATTGCTTACACAAGTCATCTGGCAATTCTCCTTTAGTAAGGCCATTTACAAACGTCTTACGACTTAGAGCATCTACTACTACATTCTCTTTACCGGGGTGGTATTGCAAACTTAAGTCGTAATCTTTGATAAGTTCTAGCCATCTCCTTTGTCTCATGTTGATTTCCTTCTGGGTGAAGATATACTTCAAACTCTTATGATCGGTGAATACTTCACAACGCTTTCCCAAAAGATAATGTCTCCATGTTTTGAGTGCATGGACGACAGAGGCTAACTCCAAATCATGAGTAGGATAGTTAACTTCATGAGTTTTGAGTTGTCTCGAGGCATAAGCCACAACTTTACCGTCTTGCATAAGTACGGCACCCAAACCTTGATGAGACGCATCACAATATACTTGGAAATCCTTTTCCAAATCTGGCAGACATAGTACCGGTGCTGTTACAAGTCTCTTCTTTAATTCCTGGAAACTGACTTCACAACCTTCAGACCAAGCAAATTTCTTGTCCTTCTTTAACAATTTTGTCATTGGCTTAGCAACCTTCGAGAAATTTTCAATGAACCTTCTGTAGTAACCTGCTAAGACGAGGAAACTACGAACTTCTTTCACATTCTTGGGCGATTCCCATTCTGTCACAGCTGAAACCTTAGCAGGATCAACTGCCACACCATCCTTTGTCATAACATGACCAAGAAAACCAACTTCCTCTAACCAGAACTCACACTTGCTGAATTTGGCATAAAGTCTATGCTCTCTTAACTTTTCAAGTATCAAGTGTAAGTGTCTTTCATGTTCTTCTTTGCTCTTGGAGTAGACCAAGATGTCATCGATGAAAACGACAACAAACTTGTCCAAAAACTCCATGAACACCTTGTTCATCATATTCATGAAGTATGCCGGAGCGTTGGTTAAACCAAAAGGCATCACTATGTATTCATACAATCCATACCTTGTGGTGAAAGCTGTCTTAGGTATGTCTTGCTCTCTTATTTTGAGTTGAAAATAACCTGACCGAAGATCAATCTTCGAGAACACACATGCTCCTTCTAACTGATCAAACAAGTCGTTGATTCTTGGCAAAGGATATTTGTTCTTGATGGTTACCTCGTTGAGAGAACGGTAGTCAATGCATAATCTTTGTGTTCTATCCTTCTTCTCCACGAACAATACTGGGGCTCCCCAAGACGAAGAACTTGGTTGAATAAACCCTTTCTGCAACTGTTCTCCTAGTTGCTTCTTGAGCTCTTTCAGTTCATCAACTGACATTTTGTACGGTCTCTTAGCTATTGGTCCAGAACCTGGTACCAAATCTATCAGAAACTCCACATCTCTATCCGGTGGCATTCCTGGCAACTCTTCCGGAAACACATCCGGATACTCACATACAATTGGCACACTGTCCATGCTAACCCCCTTAAGAGAATTCAGCTTACTTCCTTTGGATTCAAAGTTTGACCTGAATTTTATTCTTTTCCCTTCTGGGGTTGTGAGTGCAACGGTACGATTGGCACAATCTAGTACTCCTTCATACTTAGCCATCCAATCCATTCCCAAAATTACGTCTAGTCCTTAGGAATCTAGGATTATCAGGCTTACTGGAAACTTATGCTTTCCAAACTCTATGACGAGATCCCGGCATCCCAGACTTACTATCATATCTCCCCCCGGAGAACTAACTTTTATTGGACACCCAATGTTTTCAGATGCAAATCCATTTCTGTCAACAAATGCTTTTGATATGAATGAATGAGATGCACCAGTGTCAAAGAGTACAAATGCTGGAATGGAATTGAGTCTGAACTTACCAGCAACGGCATCAGGCTCCTCATAGACCTCCTCCACATTGATGTGGTTAACCTGTCCTTTCTGGAAAGGATTTGGCTTGTTAGGTCCTTCAACTTTCTTCCCAGGGCACTCATTAGCATAATGCCCCAGCTTCTTGCATTTGAAGCACTCAACCTGACTGATGTCCTTTTTAGGAGGCTGGCTTCCACTTCCACTACCATTTCCACTATAGTGGTTCTTATGTCCACCCTTGTGGTTCTTGTACTTGTCATTGTCATGACTGCGGTGATGCTTGTTGTCATGACGGTTGTGGTTGTGGTGCTTGCTGAATTTCCCATGCTTATGGGATCCTAAGCTGCCACTGTCATCATAGTGAGATCGTTTGTGAGACGATCCCGAGCTGTGCTTGTCGGAGTGTTTCCTCTTTCTACTCTCGACTTGCTTCATTTTATTCTCCAAAATAGCAGCCTTGTCACACAAAGACTGATAAGTTGGAACATATGCCACAGACAGCTGCAGATTCAGCTCATCATTCAAGCCTTCCAGAAACTTTTCCTTTCTTTTGGCATCCATGTCAACCTCATCCGGTGCATAGCGAGCCAGATTGTTGAACTCTTCTATGTATTCTGCCACGCTGCGGTGGCGCTGCTTCAGATTGTGAAACTCCTTCTTTTTCAGACTCATCATTCCTGATGAGATATGAGCAGTGCGGAAACCATCTTCAAAGATAGCCCAAGTTACTTCATCCAAAGGAGTGGTAATTTGGAAGTTGTCCCACCATGTGGCGGCTGGTCCTTCCAACAGATGTGCTGCGAACCTGACTTTTTCAGCATCCGTGTAGCCCACGGTCACTAAGTCCTTGTTCACAGAACGTAGCCAGTCATTGGCTACCATGGGATCAGTTGTCCCCGAAAACTTAGCTGGCCTCAAGCGCAGAAATCTGGTGAGCATATCAAAACCCGGAGGGTTGTTGTTGTTATTGTTGTTGTTGTTATTGGGGTTGTTGTTGTTATTCTGGTTTTGAATGAATGTCGTCATCATTTGCATAAGCTGTGTTTGCGCGTTCATCATTTGTTGCATTTCCGGGGTGATGTTGTTGGGGTTGGGGTTTGCGCGACGGGGAGGCATCTGTGGTTTGTTCAAATAGATAAGAATGAGATACCCATAGATGTTTTATGCACAATACATCACAAGCAATCACATAACATGCAACATAAGAATAAAAATTTAACAACCATATAACAAAGTTCTCGAAATAAAACACACAAGTGGCAAGCCATCCACATGTCGGATGGTCCAATAATAAGTTCACAATAACAAGTACGAATATGAAAGATAAACGAGTAGTCAAGTCTACTCATCAGCATCAATCTCCTCCTCGACGAAGGTAAGACCTGCGTTCTCCATCGCGGTCTTGTTCTCCTCAATCGTAGTGGTCAAGGAATCGACCTTGGCCTTGAGAGCCCTCTTCTGGGAGCGAATCCTCTCAATAACCATCTGCTGCTGCTCTAGCTCGAAATCCTTGGACTTCAGTTCCTCGGTCATGTCCCGGATCTTCTTGTTCCTATCCTGGACGCGTTTCTCCTGACTCTTGAACTTGCGGTCCTAGGCCTCGAACTTTGTCTCCATTTCCTTGATCATCTCATCCTGCTGCGCAAAAAGCTTGTCCTTCTCGCGAAGCTGCACCTGGAGCTCGTCATTGCCAAGCATGACGTTCGTCCTGTCCGTGTCTACGTGCCTGAGGAGAGTCTCTAAGTCCTGGAGATAGAGACGTATCGGCTCTGCCGCGTCCCTCGAGTCGTCCTCAAAGTCGATGGACTCTCCATCAACATCACGTCTTTCGAAGACGTGGAAGTGAGTGCCCCTAACCTGTCGGGAGTGACGGCCTAACAGACGTCCTATCAGGTCCTGCATGACTACCTCCATGCATCTCTCCCTGTCGTCGTGCATCAGCTTGAAGACGATGGCCTCCGTAGTGGGCTCTGTCTGGCGTCCAGGCTGGTTCACCTTGAAGCCCCAGAGGTCCTTCCTCTCGAACTTGGTGAGTGGGTACACCGTGATGGTGGGAAGAGGGAGATCGAGCAAAGTGGTAAGCTCAATGATACGGGGACCAAAACGGGTAACCTGGAGCTCCTCAATGGTGCTGATGGTAATAGGCATCTATTTATAAGATTGAAAAAGTTAGAACAACACAATTCAAGGTAAATCAAGACAAACATTCATACATATCCATGGAACACAAACATCACACAAGTCATGCATACATAAGTCCATTACATCAATCAAGATTCAAACTTATTTAAGGTATCATTTTTGGAAAATAAGGTGATAGATGGTGGTCCAACTAACGAAGTGTGCTCACAATCCTATCTCACTGGATCTGGTGGCTATCACAATGTTCCTAGAGGCAATCCACCTATCTTGTTCACATGATTTCATCACTAAGTCTATTATATCTCCCCTTAACTCTTGGTTGGTGGCTTCCAACTCTTGGGTAAGTTCCTTCTCTTTCTCTAAGTCTCTTTGGAGGTTGAGCATTCTGCACTTGACTCTAGCACTTAGTTCTTTGATAGTCTTCCAAGCTGCATCTCTGGCTGACTCAAAGAATGTAGTGTGCATTATAGTGTTGGTGTACATGCAGAATCCCCTTCCTTTGTGGTTGTCTTCCTTGTTTTTGTACAAGTGAAGTTGCACCCACCAATACTCCACTCCTTCATCCATCACTGGAAAGCCTTTGTATATAGCTGCTCCATGTGCTTCCATTGCCACCATGAGGTCCTTGAGAATCTTGGGAAACTCAGTTTCACACTCCAAGGTCATGGTCATGAGTGGTCCTTTCTTCACGGATTCGTTGATGGAGTTCATCTACAAATGGAGTTGAGGATGAAAATATTAGAAAAGTTTTACGAGAAGAATAGACAAGTGTAGAAGTAGTTGAAAACTTTTCCTTAGTGGTTTTCCAATCCTAGGGTCATAATCCTACAGGCAACACAGTGCTCTGATACCATCTGTTAGACCCCTCCTTTATAAAGGAAAGGATCCCTGTGATTGCAATGCTAGTCCCTGGATCAATGCTAGCATCCACAGTTTAAGATGAAGTACACAGATACAAAGGTCGTTTATTACATTCATTCCAGAGGTAAAACATAGTCTTTTACAACTCAGGGCCATAGGCCTAATACAAGAGTTTTAAGGAATAAGTAAATAAACATAAGTCTTCATCTTCATGTGCCACAGGCAAGCATGTTGAGTGTAGACTCATGACTCCTACTCATCATTGGAGTAACCTGCAACATCACAAGTTACAGCCACAGAGGGTCAATACTTTGGAATAGTATTGGCAAGTGATACCTTAGTATATTTTAAGTGGACTATATTACTACATGCATTTGGCTAAGTGTAGCTTGGCTTGCTTTGCTTGAAAATAGGTTTTACCTATTAGTTGAAATCACTAAGTTTTTCTTTGTCAAAAACTTCCCAAGAAACCACCAATAGACATTGGGGTCCTTCACCCTGGTTCTCCCACAAATTTTACTTAGAAGTTGGAGTGATGAGATTCTTGTAGCTTCCATGTCTTGATGCTCAAGTTGTCCATTGCCTTGGACTAGGCTAAGTACTTAGGTTTTTCCATCTGCAGAGGTTGTGCACTTTCCCCACCAGACTTGGTTTCCCAAGACAGGACCTTTCAGAAGCCTTTCCTTAGTCAAATGGACGCGCTCCATCCTATCATTCCCACTACCACCAACTGTCCAAGTGACTAAGTTCTAGCAACCTATGTGATCAAGACAGAGCCCATATTGCCAAGTGGTTGCACTGTAAGCTTTCTCAACACTTGGCCTCCAAATCCCTTTGTGCCTGGGTGGCATACCACAAGTGAGATACACAACCCAAGTCCATGGCCTTGTGTAACCACTCAACATAACCCAATCCTTCCATTCCACCCAGGAGGTTTATTTGACTTAGTTGTTTTATTAGGAAAGTATAAGTCTCATGACTTAGAAATATTTTCATCTTTGTAAGTATAGATTGTCACCAACCCTTGTTTGCTATATAGCTAGGCTAAGCATGGTAAGATAACTTAACTTAGGAAAATTGCCTAGCAATTCTACAATTCTACACTACTTAGGATTTCCCAACTTAGCATTAGGCAAAGATAGCATGCAAGACTTAGCAAAATATCTAATGCTAGTACAAAACATAGGATAGAAATATTCATGAAAATATCACTTGCCTTGGTAGTGGGGAGAGTAGCACTCTTCACAATCACAATCACTAGCAAGATTTACACAAAAATTATAACATACAATTACACACAATTATATTCAATCAAAAATAATATGAATGCATGCATGCAAGAGTTTACCAAGTGGTGATTTTTAAAATTCTACTAAGCATGCACATGTTTACAGAAACTTAACAAGTCACAAGTTTGCCAACTAAACTTATTTGGCACCAAAACAATTTACCAAAATAAATCTATACTTAAAATAGTCTTAAACATGTTTCTACAAATAAAGTCATTTTAACTGTTACTATTTGTTAAACAAATTGGATATTCAGAAAGGTCTTGTTTCACTGAATCCAACGGTATAAAGTTTGCAAAATTCTAACGTGGCATTCAAAAGTTATAGCAGTTTAAAGTTTGGATCTAAATCTGATTCAAATTTCTGTTTTTGAATTATCCCTAGCCACGTGTCGCAGCCTCACTGGCGCGTACCGCTTCGCGCGGATCGGCAGTCGCAGGCCATAGGATCTAACTTAGATCTGGCAGCTCAGACGCGCGCGTACCTCTTCGATCAAGATCTATCCTAGCCCTACGATGCAGATCCAACGGACCAAACCATCAAGCCACAATCTGGCGGCGCTAGCGGCGTTAACTGGCGGCGGCGCGTCTGACTACGGCGGCGCCGGCGTTCTACATCGCTCCAGGAAGCAGGAAGGTGCTTACCAGATCCGCCAAGGCGTGCTGAAGCTCGACGTGGTACTGGTTTGCGGAGGGGCGTGCTGTCATGGCGAGGATTGCTCGTCGGAGTTACGGACGACGTCGGGTGGTTGTTGTCGGAGTAGTTGCCGAGGTTCCGCGTCGCCCTAACACAAGCCAGGGGGTTTAGAAGATGCGCAAGACCGTGGCGAACAATCTAGTGTGAGTCAGAAGTGAAGGGGCGCACGGAACTTACGGATTTTGGTCACCGGAGTCGTGGTGGTCGTCGGATGCTTGCGGCGTCGAGCGGGAACGGCGACCTGGGGCAATACAGGATGAACTGGTGGGGTCAGGATGTGCGCAAGGAGATTGCAAAGTGGCCCGAATGAATCAGAAAGGAAGGGGCGTACGGGTTTCACCGGAATCGTTTGCCGGAGCAATCTCTGTCTGCGGCGGTGTTGGGTGAGTCGTGGGCAGCCTGGTGGCGTGAAGGTAGAATCGACTGGGGGAAAATGGTCGTGGGGAGGTGGGGATCTTATAGCCGGTGCCTCGACAGGAAACATATCTAAGAGAGTTCGATTACGACGTTCGGACACACCATTACGTTGTGGTGTTCCCTACGGTGTCAATTGTGAAAGTATTCTGCATTTCTTTAAATGCTCGCCAAACTCGTAACTTAGATATTCACCTCCATGATCAGATCGTAAAAAATTAATCTTCTTGTTACGTTGATTCTCTACCTCACTTTGAAATTCCTTAAACTTCTCGAAAGTTTTGGACTTATGTCTCATGAAATAGATATACCCATATCTACTTAAATCATACGTGAAGGTAAGAACATAACGATAACCACCGCGTGATGCTACGCTCATCGGGCCACATACATCGGTATGTATGATTTCCAATAAGTCCGTAGCTCGCTCCATCATACCAGAAAATGGAGTCTTAGTCATTTTACCCATCAGACATGCTTTGCATCTTTCAAGTGATTCAAGAAGTCCATCGGAATGGAGTTTCTTCATACGCTTCACTCCAATATGACCAAGACGATTGTGCCACATATAGGTCGAGTTATCACTCAATTTCAAACGTTTAGCTTCAATGTTATTAATGTGTGTATTTCCACAATCAAGATTCAATAAGAATAGACCATCTATCAAAGGTGCATGTTAGACCCCTCCTTTATAAAGGAAAGGATCCCTGTGATTGCAATGCTAGTCCCTGGATCAATGCTAGCATCCACAGTTTAAGATGAAGTACACAGATACAAAGGTCGTTTATTACATTCATTCCAGAGGTAAAACATAGTCTTTTACAACTCAGGGCCATAGGCCTAATACAAGAGTTTTAAGGAATAAGTAAATAAACATAAGTCTTCATCTTCATGTGCCACAGGCAAGCATGTTGAGTGTAGACTCATGACTCCTACTCATCATCGGAGTAACCTGCAACATCACAAGTTACAGCCACAGAGGGTCAATACTTTGGAATAGTATTGGCAAGTGATACCTTAGTATATTTTAAGTGGACTATATTACTACATGCATTTGGCTAAGTGTAGCTTGGCTTGCTTTGCTTGAAAATAGGTTTTACCTATTAGTTGAAATCACTAAGTTTTTCTTTGTCAAAAACTTCCCAAGAAACCACCAATAGACATTGGGGTCCTTCACCCTGGTTCTCCCACAAATTTTACTTAGAAGTTGGAGTGATGAGATTCTTGTAGCTTCCATGTCTTGATGCTCAAGTTGTCCATTGCCTTGGACTAGGCTAAGTACTTAGGTTTTTCCATCTGCAGAGGTTGTGCACTTTCCCCACCAGACTTGGTTTCCCAAGACAGGACCTTTCAGAAGCCTTTCCTTAGTCAAATGGACGCGCTCCATCCTATCATTCCCACTACCACCAACTGTCCAAGTGACTAAGTTCTAGCAACCTATGTGATCAAGGCAGAGCCCATATTGCCAAGTGGTTGCACTGTAAGCTTTCTCAACACTTGGCCTCCAAATCCCTTTGTGCCTGGGTGGCATACCACAAGTGAGATACACAACCCAAGTCCATGGCCTTGTGTAACCACTCAACATAACCCAATCCTTCCATTCCACCCAGGAGGTTTATTTGACTTAGTTGTTTTATTAGGAAAGTATAAGTCTCATGACTTAGAAATATTTTCATCTTTGTAAGTATAGATTGTCACCAACCCTTGTTTGCTATATAGCTAGGCTAAGCATGGTAAGATAACTTAACTTAGGAAAATTGCCTAGCAATTCTACAATTCTACACTACTTAGGATTTCCCAACTTAGCATTAGGCAAAGATAGCATGCAAGACTTAGCAAAATATCTAATGCTAGTACAAAACATAGGATAGAAATATTCATGAAAATATCACTTGCCTTGGTAGTGGGGAGAGTAGCACTCTTCACAATCACAATCACTAGCAAGATCTACACAAAAATTATAACATACAATTACACACAATTATATTCAATCAAAAATAATATGAATGCATGCATGCAAGAGTTTACCAAGTGGTGATTTTGAAAATTCTACTAAGCATGCACATGTTTACAGAAACTTAACAAGTCACAAGTTTGCCAACTAAACTTATTTGGCACCAAAACAATTTACCAAAATAAATCTATACTTAAAATAGTCTTAAACATGTTTCTACAAATAAAGTCATTTTAACTGTTACTATTTGTTAAACAAATTGGATATTCAGAAAGGTCTTGTTTCACTGAATCCAACGGTATAAAGTTTGCAAAATTCTAACGTGGCATTCAAAAGTTATAGCAGTTTAAAGTTTGGATCTAAATCTGATTCAAATTTCTGTTTTTGAATTATCCCTAGCCACGTGTCGCAGCCTCACTAGCGCGTACCGCTTCGCGCGGATCGGCAGTCACAGGCCGCGCGGATCGGCAGTCGCAGGTCAAACTTTTATACCTAACTTTCCAACAATGGAGGCAAGCAAACAAGTTCCTAAACATTCAAGTTTCAAATGGTGTTGGTCTTTTGGATTAATCTGTCCACATAAAATCATAACATCAAAAGCTTCTGTTTTCTGAAGGGAGTTTGAATATGATCTCTAAAATCTATATGCATGCATGAGTGATATGTAAGGTTTGAAATCATGATTTTAGGGATGTTACAGTGCATGTGCATAAAACATATTACTCATATAAATCGAACAACCATTATTCTCAGACTTAAACAAGTAACCGTCTCGCAATAAACATGATCCAGATATAATGTTCATTCTCAAGGCAGGCACCAAATAACAATTATTTAAGTATAAAACTAATCCCGATGGTAGATGAAGAGGTAGCGTGCCGACCGCGATCACATCAACCTTTGATCCATTTCCAATGTGCATCGTCACCTCGTTCTTCGCTAGCTTCCGTTTATTCTGCAGCACCTGTTTCGAGTTACAAATGTGAGCAACCGAACCAGTATCAAATACCCAGGCACTACTACGAGTACTAGTGAGATACACATCAATAACATGTATATCGGATATACATTTCTTCTTGATGTTGCCGTTCTTCAAATCCGCCTAGTACTTAGGGCAATTCCGCTTCCAGTGACCTTCTCCCTTGCAGTAAAAGCACTCAGTATCAGGCTTAGGCCCAGCCTTGGTCTTCTTCGCCAGCGCGGTAACTTTCTTACCGCCCTTCTTGAAGTTTCCCTTTTTCTTAGACTTGCCTTGCTTCTTGAATTTGGTGGTCTTATTGACCAACAACACTTTGTGCTCTTTCTTGATCTCCACTTCCGCAGACTTTAACATGGAGAAGAGTTCAGGCAACGACTTGTCCATGTTTTGCATATTGTAGTTCATCACAAAGTTCTTGTAACTTGGTGGTAGTGATTGGAGGACACAGTGAATCCCCAAAGCATTAGGAATCACTATACCTAAGCTTTGAAGCTTGCTTTCATGCCCAGACATCTTAAGCACGTGCTCACTGACGGAGCTGCCCTCTTCCATCTTGCAGTTAAAGAACTTTTCAAAAGCTTCATAACTCTCAACTGCCGCGTGAGCCTCAAATAACATTTTGAGTTCACAGACAATATCATGTGGGTCATGGTTCTCAAACCTTTTCTGAAGCTCCGATTCCAAACCATACAAGATAGCACACTAAACTGTGGAGTACTGATTCTTCCAATTGAGGAAAACATTCTTTACCTCATCGGTAGCATCAATTGCAGATGGGTCACCCAGCGGTGCATCCAGCACATAGGTCAAATTACCAGCATTGAGGACAATCCTCAAATTGTGGAACCAATCTGCGAAGTTGCTTCCATTGTTTTTCAACTTTTCTTTCTCTAGGAACGCATTAAAATTGATGGTAGGGGCCACCATTGATCTACAACATATTTGCAATAGTTTAGACTAAGTTTATGACAAATTGAGTTTTAATTAATAGTTAAATTAATCTAGGTGAACTCCCACTCAAAACAATATCCCTCACATTGTTTTAGTGATCACACGAACCAAATCCACCA
The DNA here is from genome assembly GCA_916181665.1 of Avena sativa. Lineage (NCBI taxonomy): Eukaryota > Viridiplantae > Streptophyta > Magnoliopsida > Poales > Poaceae > Avena > Avena sativa. The sequence goes on along the minus strand of OV702283.1, from coordinate 142,708,743 downwards.
CATCAAAACCGATCATCACGAGATTTGATGTAGCTTTAATGGCGAACAATCAACATGTTCATCATATCTACTATATGACTCATGATTTACCTTTCGGTGATCCGTGTTCCGAGACCATGTCTGTACATGCTAGGCTCGTCAAGATCAAACCTTAGCTTCCGCATGATCAAATCTGGCTTGCTCACATTGTATACACTCGTAGAATCTAACACACCCGATCATCACGTGGTGCTTCGAAACAATGAGCTTTAGCAACGGTGCTTACTAAGGATGAACACTTTATAACTTGAAATTTTTGTGCTTGAGGGATCATCTTATAATGCTACCATCACGAACTAAGCAATACAAGATGCATAAAAGGATTAACATCACATGCAATTCATAATATGTGATATGATATGGCCTTTATTATTGTGCTTCCGATCTCCATCTTCAAGCACGAACATGATCTCCATCATCACCGGCATGGCGTCAAGGTCAATGGCGTCGCTTCATGGTTGTCGTCCACCAGCATCAACTATTACAACTACTTTGAATAATAGACACGTAGGTCTTAACGAAATTAATAGACAACCATATGGCTCTTGCCGGTTGCCGACTTACAATAAGGAACATTGCATACATCATATATAATCACAATCATGGCCATATCACATCACAACACACCCCTGCAAAACAAAATTAGACGCCTCTAATTTTCTTTGCATGTTTTACGTGGTTTGGGGCTTTCAATAAGTGTCATTCTAACTTACGAACAAGAACCACAACGTTGGTACTAGTATTGTCAATCACCCGTTGTAAATTGAATCTTTATGTTGGGAGAAACAGGCACCCGCAAAGCCACTTATGCAATACAAGTTGCATGTCAAGCGTGGATCAAGTCTCATGAACGATGACATGTAAGGTTAGCCCGAGCCGCTTCATCCCACCATCCCGCAAGATGCAAAGTACACAAGAAGAAATTGACAACAAAAGCATCAACGCCCACAATGACCATTGTGTTCTACTCGTGCAACAGATCTACATATAGACACGGCTCTGATACCACTGTAGGGGTTGGAAAACAAAAAATGTCTACCGCATGCACACAAACAAGCCAAGATCTATCTACTAGATTGTAGCAATGAGTCAATTAGAAGCACTCACCCTCGAAGATTCCAAAGCGGTTAACGAGAGCAGATCCTCGTGGGTGATGTAGTCGTACACTTGCCGATCTCAAGATCGCCTAGACGATCCTTCCGGTGTTGCGTTACGGCAGCACTTCCATAGTCGATCACACGTTCGGTACTCGATGAAGACCTTCCTCTCCCTTGTTCCAGCAGGCAGCGGAGGTTGTAGTTCTCCCCTCGCGATTCCGGCAGCACGACGGTGTGGTGTCGGAAGTAGAGGGAAGAACCCGCAGGGCTTCGCCTAAGCCGGTGCGAGTTATGGTGGATCTAGGGTTTCCCGGTGATTTAGGGTTTAGAAGACCGGGAGGAGGAGGAGGTGTCGGCGGCGGCTACGGCGGCAGCAACGAGGCGGAGGCGGCGGCTAGGGCGGCGGCGGCGCACGGTGTGGGGAGGGCTAGGGCTTGGCTCTTGGGGCAGCCCTCCCCCTCTATTTATGAGAGGGGGGCAGCCTTGGGAGGGGTGGGTTTGAATCCAAACCAAACCCAAGTTGGATTGAGAGAAGGAGTCTTTCCTTCTTCCACTAGGAAACCATTGTTCCAGTTTGACTTTTCAAACTTCCCATTTGACTTTCAATTTAGAGCTTTAATTCTCTCTTGCAAATGCCCAAACCAAGTGACCTAGGATATGATCCAATCATTCCACTTATCCATGACACATTCATGGTCCATTCCCCTTCCGGTCCGGTGAACCTTCTAGAACCTCTCCGATGAAAACATCGGAATCTTTCCCGAACTCTGGAATCAAACTTTCCTTATATGAATCTTATTATCCGGACCATTCCGGATATCCTCGTGATATCCCAGATCCCATCCGAGACTCCGAACAACATTCGGTATTCCTGCTAACATTCCATATCTACTAAACAACATTGAATCCTTAAGTGTGTCTCCCTACGGTTCGTGAATTATGCGGACATGACTGAGACACTTCTCCGATCAATAACCAATAGAGGAATCTGGAAATTCATATGGCTCCCACATATTTCTACGATTACTTTGCGATCGAATGAACCACTTACATACGATACCAATTTCCCTTTGTCTCGCGATAGTTACTTATCCGAGGTTTTGATCGTCGGTATCTCTGCATACCTAGTTCAACCTCATTACCGATAAGTACTCTTTTCTCGTTCCCGTGATATGTGATCCCTTGTGAGCTAGTCACATGCTTGCAAGCCAATTGGATGACATCCACTGAGAGGGCCCAGAGTATATTTATCCGTCATATGGATGGACAAATCCCACTCTTGATCCATGTGCCTCAACACATACTTTCCGAACACACAATGCCACCTTTATAGACACCCAGTTACGGTGTGGTGTTTGATTTCATCAAAGCATCCTTCCGGTGATGGTGATTAGCATGATATCATGGTCGAAGGAATTAGGTTACTATGTACCAGAAAGCTTATAGCAAATGAACTATTGAAATAACTTGATCTTTATGCTACGGTTATCTATAGGAGTATGTCCATCATACCATTCTCCTAATGATATGATCTTGTTGTTAATAACATCTCAATGTTCATGATCGAGAAACCACGATCATCTATTAACCAACAAGTTAGTATTACAAAGAGGCTTTACCAGTGACTCTAATTTAGTTTACAAATCACACAAGTATTAATGTTTCTGGTTAATACTATTATAGCATGAATGTAAACATTTATCATAAACACAAAGATATAATAATAAACACTTTTATTATTGCCTCTAGGGCATATCTCCAATAGTCTCCCACTTGCACTAGAGTCAACTAATCTAGATTACATGGTAATATACTGAACACCCATGGCGGTTTGGTGCTGGTCATGTTTTGACCTCGGGAGAGGTTTAGTCAACGGATCCGCCACATTAAGATCTGTGTGTACTTTGAAAATCTTTATGTCACCATCTTGGACATGTTCTCGAATAGCGTGAAAACGTAGCTTGATGTGCTTCATCTTCTTGTGTGACCTTGGTTCTTGCGCATTGGCTATGGTGTTGGAGATATGCCCTAGAGGCAATAATAAATGTAGTTATTATTATATCTTTGTGTTTATGATAAATGTTTACATTCATGCTATAATAGTATTAACAAGGAAACATTAATACTTGTGTGATTTGTAAACTTAAATTGAAGTCCCTAGTAAAGCCTCTATATAATACTAGCTTGTTGGTTAATAAATGATTGTGGTTTCCTTATCATGAACATTGAGATGTTATTAACAACAAGATCATATCGTTAGGAGAATGATATGGTGGACATACTTCCTATAGATAAGCGTAGCATAAAGATCAAGTCATTTTAATAGTTCAATTGCTATATGCTTTCTGATACATAGTAACCTAATTCCTTCGACCATGAGATCATGCATATCACCTTCACCGGAAGGATGCTTTGATGACATCAAACACCACACTGTAACTGGGTGGCTATAAAGGTGGCATTGAGTGTTCGGAAAGTGTTGGTTGAGAACTTGGATCAAGAGTGGGATTTGTCCATCCATATGACGGATAGATATACTCTGGGCCCTCTCGGTGGAATGTCATCCAATTAGCTTGCAAGCATGTGACTGGCTCACAAGGGATCACATATCACGGGAACGAGAAAAGAGTACTTATCAGTAACAAGGTTGAACTAGGTATGCAGAGATACCGACGATCATAACGTCGGATAAGTAAACTATCGTGAGACAAAGGGAAATTGGTATCGTATGTAATTGGTTCATTCGATCGCAAAGTAATCGTAGAAATATGTGGGAGCCATATGAATTTCCAGATTCCTCTATTGGTTATTGATCGGAGAAGTGCCTCAATCATGTCCGCATAATTCACGAACCGTAGGGAGACACACTTAAGGATTCGACATTGTTTGAGTAGTTATGGAATGATGAGTAAGAGACCGAATGTTGTTCGGAGTCTCGGATGGGATCCGGGATATCACGAGGAGATCCGGAATGGTCCGAAGAATAAGATTCATATAAGGAAAGTCATGTTTCGGGGTTGGAGAATGATTTCGGTGTTTTCATCGGGAATGTTTTAGAAGGTTCCGGAATGTCCGGCACTCCGAAGGGGAAGGGTACATGAATGTGTCATACCAAGTTGGAATGATTGCATCATGTACTAGGTGTCATCGCTGAACAAAATAAAGGGTTTAATCAAATCCTAGTTTGAAAAGTCAAATGCCAATTTGAAAAGTCAAACGGCTATTTTGGGAAGTGGATGGGAAGGTGGAAACCGAGTTGGGGAGGAGTTCCTCCCCTCCACCGCCGGCCCCCTTGGGAAACCGAGTTGGGGAGGGACTCCCCTCCCCTGGCGCGCCCCCTCCACCTATATAAGGAGGGGCAGGGCTGCCCCTCCTAGCACCCAACACCCCCACCCGCAAACCCTAGCCCTAAGCCGTCGGCCCTCCTGCAGCCGCCGCAGCACTAGGGCAAGCCGCCGCCACCTAGCTAACCCTAGCCGCCGGCCAAGCCTCCTCCGTGGTGTGTCTAAACCCTAGATAGCCGAGGAGCTCTCTCATAGTCCACCATACTCGCTCCGGCTTAAGGCGAAGCCCTGCGAGATCTCCCCTCTACTTCCGGTACCACGCCGTTGTGCTGCCGGAATCGCGAGGAGAGTGCTACAACCTCCGCTGCCTGCTGGAACAAGTGAGAGGAAGGTCTTCGTCGAGTACCGAACATGTGACCGACTACGGAAGCGCTGCCGGAACGCAGCGCCGGAAGGATCGTCTATGCGATCTTGAGATCGGGAAGAGTACGACTACATCACCCACGAGAATCCGCTCTCATCAAACACTTTGGAATCTTCGAGGGTGAGTTATTCCATCGACCCGTTGCTACAATCTAGTAGATAGATCTTGGCTTGTTTGTTTGTATGCGGTAGAAATTTTTTGTTTTCCATGCTACGAAACCCTACAGTGGTATTAGAGCCGTGTCTATATGTAGATCTGTTGCACGAGTAGAACACAATGGTCATTATGGGCGTTGATGATTTTATTATCGATTGCTTCTTGTGTACTTTGCATCTTGCGGGATGTTGGGATGAAGCGGCCCGGGCTAACCTTACATGACATCGTTCATGAGACTTGCTCCACGCTTGGCATGCAACTTGTATTGCATAAGTGGCTTTGCGGGTGCCTGTTTCTCCCAGCATAGTTAAGATTCAATTTACAACGGGTGATTGACAATACTAGTATCAATGTTGTGGTTCTTGTTCGTAAGTTAGAACGAAACTTATTGAAAGCCCCAAACCACGTAAAACATGCAAAGAAAGTAGAGGCGTCTAACTTTGTTTTGCAGGGGTGTGCTGTGATGTGATATGGCCATGATTGTGATTATATTTGATGTATGCAATGTTCCTTATTGTAAGTTGGCAACCGGCAGGAACCATATGGTTGTCTTTAATTTATGTTAAGACCCGCGTGTCTATTCAAAGTAGTTGTAATAGTTGAAGCTGGTGGACGACAACCATGGAGAAGCGTCATTGACCTTGATGCAATGCCGGAGATGATGGAGATCATGTTCGTGCTTGAAGATGGAGATCGGAAGCACAAAGAAGAAAGGCCATATCATATCACATATTATGAATTGCATGTGATGTTAATCCTTTATGCATCTTGTATTGCTTAGTTAAATGACGGTAGCATTATAAGATGATCCCTCATGCACATGAATTTCAAGTTCTAAAGTGTTCATCCTTAGTAAGCACCGTTGCTAAAGCTTGTTGTTTCGAAGCACCACGTGATGATCGGGTGTGTTAGATTCCGCAAGTGTATACAACGTGAGCAAGCCAGATTTGCTCATGCGGAATCTAAGGTTTGATCTTGACGAGCCTAGCATGTACAGACATGGTCTCAGAACACGGATCACCGAAAGGTAAAGCATGAATCATATAGTAGATATGATGAACATGTCGATTGTTCGCCATTGAAACCATATCAACTCTCGTGATGATCGGTGTTGATGTGGTGGATTTGGTTCGTGTGATCACTAAAACAATGTGAGGGATGTTGTTTTGAGTGGGAGTTCACCTAGATTAATTTAACTATTAATTAGAACTCAATTTGTCATAAACTTAGTCTAAACTATTGCAAATATGTTGTAGATCAATGGCGGCCCCTACCATCAATTTTAATGTGTTCCTAGAGAAAGAAAAAGTTGAAAAACAATGGAAGCAACTTCGTGGATTGGTTCCGCAATTTGAGGATTGTCCTCACAACTGGTAATTTGACCTATGTGCTGGATGCACCGCTGGGTGACCCACCTGCAGCTACTGCTGCCGATGAAGTAAAGAATGTTTACCTCGCTCGGAAGACTCAGTACTCCATAGTTCAGTGTGCTATCTTGTATGGTTTAGAATCGGAGCTTCAGAAAAGGTTTGAGAATTCAGACCCACATGATATTGTCCATGATCTCAAATTGATCTTTGAGACTCACGCGGCAATTGAGAGCTATGAGGCTTCTGAAAAGTTCTTTAACTGCAAGATGGAAGAGGGCAGCTCCGTCAGTGAGCATGTGCTTAAGATGTCTGGGCACGCAAACAAACTTCAAAGCTTGGGCATAGTGATTCCTAATGCTTTGGGGATTTATCGTGTCCTCCAATCACTACCACCAAGTTACAAGAACTTTGTGATGAACTACAATATGCAAAACATGAACAAGCAGCTGCCAGAACTCTTTGCCATGTTGAAATCTGCAGAAGTGGAGATCAAGAAAGAGCACCAAGTGTTGATGGTCAATAAGACCACCAAATTCAAGAAAGGCAAGTCTAAGCAAAAGGGACACTTCAAGAAGGGTGGTAAGAAAGTTATCGCGCCGACGAAGAAGACCAAGGCTGGACCTAAGCCTGATACTGAGTGCTTTTACTGCAAGGGATAAGGTCACTGGAAGTGGAATTGCCCAAAGTACTTGGCGGATTTGAAGAACGGCAACATCAAGAAGAAAGGTATATCCGATATACATGTTATTGATGTGTATCTCACTAGTACTCGTAGTAGTGCCTGGGTATTTGATACTGGTTCGGTTGCTCATATTTGTAACTCGAAACAGGTGTTGCAGAATAAACGGAAGCTAGCGAAGAACAAGGTGACGATGCGCGTGGGAAACTGATCAAAGGTTGATGTGATCGCGGTCGGCACGCTACCTCTTCATCTACCATCGGGATTAGTTTTATACTTAAATAATTGTTATTTGGTGTCTGCGTTAAGCATGAACATTATATCGGAATCTTGTTTATTGTGAGACGGTTACTTATTTAAATCCGAGAATAATGGTTGTTCGATTTATATGAGTAATATGTTTTATGCACATGCACCTTTGATAGATGGTCTATTCTTGTTGAATCTCGATAGTGGAAATACACATATTAATAACATTGAGGCTAAACGTTTGAAATCGAGCGATAACTCGACCTATATGTGGCACTGTCGTCTTTGTCACATTGGAGTGAAGCGTATGAAGAAACTCCATTCTGATGGACTTCTCGAATCACTTGATTTCGAATCACTTGATAGATGCGAAGCATGTCTGATGGGTAAAATGACTAAGACTCCATTTTCTGGTATGATGGAGCGAGATACGGACTTATTGGAAATCATACATACCGATGTGTGTGGTCCAATGAGTGTAGCATCGCGCGGTGGTTATCGTTATGTTCTTACCTTCACGGATGACTTGAGTAGATATGGGTATATCTATTTCATGAAACATAAGTCCGAAACTTTCGAGAAGTTTAAGGAGTTTCAAAGTGAGGTAGAGAATCAACGTAACAAGAAGATTAAATTTCTACGTTCTGATCGTGGGGGTGAATATCTAAGTTATGAGTTTGGCGAGCATTTGAAGAAGTGCGGAATACTTTCACAATTGACACCGCCGGGAACACCACAGCGTAATGGTGTGTCCGAACGTCGTAATCAAACTCTCTTAGATATGGTTCGTTCTATGATGTCACTTATAGATTTACCGCTATCATTTTGGGGTTATGCATTAGAAACAGCCGCATTCACTTTAAATAGGGCACCATCTAAATCCGTTGAAATGACACCGTATGAATTATGGTTTGGGAAGAAACCTAAATTGGCGTTCCTTAAAGTTTGGGGTTGCAAAGCCTATGTAAAGAAGTTACAGCCGGACAAGCTTGAACCCAAAGCGGAAAAATGCGTCTTCATAGGATACCCGAAGGAAACTATTGGGTATACCTTATATCACAGATCCGAGGGCAAAATCTTTGTTGCCAAGAATGGATCCTTTCTAGAGAAGGAATTTCTCTCGAAAGAAGTGACTGGAAGGAAAGTAGAACTCGACGAGGTTGTCGAACCTTCTCTCGAAATTGCGAGTAGCGCAGCACCGGAAGAAGTTCCTGTGGTGCCTGCACCAATAAGAGAGGAAGCTAATGATGATGATCATGAAACTTCGGTTGTACTTGCTACAGAGCCTCGCAGGTCAACGAGAACTCGTACAACTCCTGATTGGTATGATCCCGTTATGAATGTCATGTTGGTAGACAACACCGATGACCCTGTGACATATGAGGAAGCGATGATGAGCCCAGATTCCAATAAATGGCAAGAAGCCATGAAATCCGAGATTGGATCCATGTACGAAAACCAAGTATGGACTTTGGTGGACTTACCGTATGGCCGAAAGGCTGTCGAGAACAAATGGATTTTCAAGAAGAAAACAGATGCTGATGGTAATGTTACTATCTATAAAGCTTGACTTGTCGCAAAAGGGTTTCGACAAATTCAAGGAGTTGACTACGATGATACTTTCTCACCTGTAGCGAAGCTAAAGTCTGTGAGGATTATGTTAGCAATCGGTGCATATTATGATTATGAGATATGGCAGATGGATGTCAAAACAGCATTCCTCAATAGAGACATTGATAAAGACTTGTATATGATGCAACCCAAAGGTTTTATCGATCCTAAAGATGCTAACAAGGTATGCAAACTTCAACGGTCCATCTATGGATTGAAGCAAGCATCCCGAAGTTGGAATCAACGTTTTGATAAGGTGATCAAAAGTTTTGGTTTTATACAAACTTATGGAGAAGCTTGTATTTACAAGAAAGTGAGTGGGAGCTCTGTAGCATTCTTAATACTCTATGTAGATGACATATTGTTGATTGGGAATGATGTAGACCTTCTTAATAGTGTCAAGGAATATTTGAATAATAGTTTTTCAATGAAGGATCTTGGCGAAGCAGCTTACATATTAGGCATAAATATTTATAGAGATAGATCGAGACGCTAATATCATTGTCACAAAGTACATATTGGACAAAGTTCTAAAGAAGTTTGGAATGGAAGATAGCAAGAAAAGGGTTCTTGCCCATGTTGCCCAATACGATGTTGAGTAAAACTCAAAGTCCGACAACGACAGAAGATAGAGAAAGGATGAGTAAGACTCCCTATGCCTCAGCCATAGGATCTCTAATGTATGCCATGCTATGTACTAGACCCGACATTGCATATGCTGTTTGTTTAACTAGCAGATATCAAAGTGATCCAGGAGTGGATCGTTGGACAGCGGTCAAAAACATCCTTAAGTACTTGAGAAGAACTAAGGATATGGTTCTTTCTTATGGAGGTGATGAACAGCTCGTTGTTAATGGTTACACCGATGCTAGTTGGAACACCGATCCGGATGATTCTAAATCACAATCTGGATACGTATTTACTTTGAATGGTGCAGCAATTAGCTGGAGGAGTGCAAAGCAAAGTGTTGTGGCGAGATCTTCAACTGAATCGGAATACATGGCTGCTTCGGAGGCTTCACAAGAAGCGATATGGATGAAAGAGTTCATTACAGAGCTGGGTGTGGTTCCTAGTGCGCTGGACCCAATGTCAATCTGCTATGATAACATGGGTGCCATAGCCAATGTGCAAGAACCAAGGTCACACGAGAAGCTGAAGCACATCAAGCTACATTTTCACGCTATTCGAGAACATGTCCAAGATGGGGACATAAAGATTTGCAAAGTACACACAGATCTGAATGTGGCGGATCCGTTGACTAAACCTCTCCCGAGGGCAAAACATGACCAGCACCAAACTGCCATGGGTGTTCGGTATATTACCATGTAATCTAGATTAGATGACTCTAATGCAAGTGGGAGACTGTTGGAGATATGCCCTAGAGGAAATAATAAATGTAGTTATTATTATATCTTTGTGTTTATGATAAATGTTTACATTCATGCTATAATAGTATTAACAAGGAAACATTAATACTTGTGTGATTTGTAAACTTAAATTTAAGTCCCTAGTAAAGCCTCTATATAATACTAGCTTGTTGGTTAATAAATGATTGTGGTTTCCTTATCATGAACATTGAGATGTTATTAACAACAAGATCATATCGTTAGGAGAATGATATGGTGGACATACTCCTATAGATAAGCGTAGCATAAAGATCAAGTCATTTTAATAGTTCAATTGCTATATGCTTTCTGATACATAGTAACCTAATTTCTTCGACCATGAGATCATGCATATCACCTTCACCGGAAGGATGCTTTGATGACATCAAACACCACACCGTAACTGGGTGGCTATAAAGGTGGCATTGAGTGTTCGGAAAGTGTTGTTTGAGACACATGGATCAAGAGTGGGATTTGTCCATCCATATGACGGATAGATATACTCTGGGCCCTCTCGGTGGAATGTCATCCAATTAGCTTGCAAGCATGTGACTGGCTCACATATCACGGGAACGAGAAAAGAGTACTTATCAGTAACGAGGTTGAACTAGGTATGCAGAGATACCGACGATCATAACCTCGTATAAGTAAACTATCGTGAGACAAAGGGAAATTGGTATCGTATGTAAGTGGTTCATTCGATCGCAAAGTAATCATAGAAATATGTGGGAGCCATATGAATTTCCAGATTCCTCTATTGGTTATTGAGCGGAGAAGTGTCTCAATCATGTCCACATAATTCTCGAACCGTAGGGAGACACACTTAAGGATTCGACGTTGTTTGAGTAGTTATGGAATGGTGAGTAAGAGACCGAATGTTGTTCGGAGTCTCGGATGGGATCTGGGATATCACGAGGAGATCCGGAATGGTCCGGAGAATAAGATTCATATAAGGAAAGTCCTGTTTCGGGGTTGGAGAATGATTCCGGTGTTTTCATCGGGAATGTTCTAGAAGGTTCCGGAATGTCCGGCACTCCGAAGGGGAAGGGTACATGAATGTGTCATACCAACTTGGAATGATTGCATCACGTACTAGGTGTCATCGCTGAACAAAATAAAGGGTTTAATCAAATCCTAGTTTGAAAAGTCAAACGCCAATTTGAAAAGTCAAACGGCTATTTTGGGAAGTCGAGGGGAAGGTGGAAACCGAGTTGGGGAGGAGTTCCTCCCCTCCACCGCCGGACCCCTTGGGAAACCGAGTTGGGGAGGGACTCCCCTCCCCTGGCGCGCCCCCTCCACCTATATAAGGAGGGGCAGGGATGCCCCTCCAAGCACCCAACACCTCCACCCGCAAACCCTAGCCCTAAGCCGTCGGCCCTCCTGCAGCCACCGCCGCCCTAGGGCAAGCCGCCGCCGCCGCCTAGCTAACCCTATCCGCCGGCCAAGCCTCCTCCTTGGTGTGTCTAAACCCTAGATAGCCGAGGAGCTCTCTCATAGTCCACCATACTCGCTCCGGCTTAAGGTGAAGCCCTGCGAGATCTCCCCTCTACTTCTGGTACCACGCCGTTGTGCTGCCGGAATCGCGAGGAGAGTGCTAAAACCTCTTCTACCTGCTGGAACAAGGGAGAGGAAGGTCTTCGTCGAGTACCGAACGTGTGACCGACTACGGAAGCGCTGCCGAAACGCAGCGCCGGAAGGATCGTCTACGCGATCTTGAGATCGGGAAGAGTACGACTACATCACCCACGAGAATCCGCTCTCGTTAAACACTTTGGAATCTTCGAGGGTGAGTTATTCCATCGACTCGTTGCTACAATCTAGTAGATAGATCTTGGCTTGTTTGTTTGTATGCGGTAGAAATTTTTTGTTTTCCATGCTACGAAACCCTACATATGGCGCCCATGTTATCACAGTAGATAGACATTGGGTCCAGCGCACTTGGAACCACACCGAGCTCCGCAATGAACTCCTTCATCCATATCGCCTCTTGTGAAGCCTCCGAAGCAGCTATATATTCCGATTTAGTTGAAGATCTCGCCACAACGCTTTGCTTTGCACTCCTCCAGCTAACTGCTGCACCATTGAAAGTAATTACGTATCCAGATTGAGGTTTAGAATCATCCGGATCGGTGTTCCAACTAGCATCGGTGTAACCATTAACAACGAGTTGTTCATCACCTCCATAAGAAAGAACCATATCCTTAGTTCTTCTCAAGTACTTAAGGATGTTTTTGACCGTTGTCCAATGATCCACTCCTGGATCACTTTGATATCTGCTAGTCAAACTAACAACATATGCACTATCGGGTCTAGTACATAGCATGGCATACATAAGAGATCCTATGGCTAAGGCATAGGGAGTCTTACTCATCCTTTCTCTATCTATTGCCGTTGCAGAACTTTGAGTTTTACTCAAGGTCGTATTGGGCAACATGGGAAAGAACCCTTTCTTGCTATCTTCCATTCCAAACCTCTTTAGAACTTTGTCCACATATGTACTCTGTGACAATGATATTAGGCATCTCGATCTATCTCTATAAATCTTTATACCCAATATGTAAGCTGCTTCGCCAAGATCTTTCATTGAAAAACGATTATTCAAATAATCCTTGACACTATTAAGAAGGTCTACATCATTCCCAATCAACAATATGTCATCTACATATAGTATTAAGAATGCTACATAGCTCCCACTCACTTTCTTGTAAATACAAGCTTCTCCATAAGTTTGTATAAAACCAAAGCTTTTGATTACCTTATCAAAACGTTGATTCCAACTTCGGGATGCTTGCTTCAATCCATATATGGACCGTTGAAGTTTGCATACCTTGTTATCATCTTTAGGATCGACAAAACCTTTGGGTTGCATCATATACAACTCTTCATCAATGTCTCCATTGAGGAACATTGTTTTGACATCCATCTGCCATATCTCATAATCATAATATGCAGCGATTGCTAACATAATCCTCACAGACTTTAGCTTCGCTACTGGTGAGAAAGTATCATCGTAGTCAACTCCTTGAATTTGTCGAAACCCTTTTGCGACAAGTTGAGCTTTATAGACAGTAACATTACCATCAACATCTATTTTCTTCTTGAAAATCCATTTGTTCTCGACAGCCTTCTGGCCATCTGGTAAGTCCACCAAAGTTCATACTTGGTTTTCGTACATGGATCCAATCTCGGATTTCATGGCTTCTTGCCATTTATTGGAATCTGGGCTCATCATCGCTTCCTCATATGTCGCAGGGTCATCGGTGTTGTCCACCAACATGACACTCATAACGGGATCATACCAATCAGGAGTGGTACGAGTTCTCGTTGACCTGCGAGGTTCCGTAGTAACTTCAACCGAACCTTCATGATCAACATCATTAGCTTCCTCTCTTATTGATGTAGGCGCCACATGAACTACTTCCGGTGCTGCGCTACTCGCAAGTTCGAGAGAAGGTTCAACAACCTCATCGAGTTCTACTTTCCTTCCAGTCACTTCTTTCGAGAGAAACTCCTTCTCTAGAAAGGATCCATTCTTGGCAAGGAAGATTTTGCCCTCGGATCTATGATAGAAGGTATACCCAATAGTTTCCTTCAGGTATCCTATGAAGACGCATTTTTCCGCTTTGGGTTCAAGCTTGTCGGGCTGTAACTTCTTTACATAAGCTTCGCAACCCCAAACTTTAAGGAACGACAATTTAGGTTTCTTTCCAAACCATAATTCATACGGTGTCATTTCAACGTATTTAGATGGTGCCCTATTTAAAGTGAATGCGTCTGTTTCTAATGCATAACCCCAAAACGATAGCGGTAAATCTGTAAGTTACATCATAGAACGAACCATATCTAAGAGAGTTCGATTACGATGTTCGGATACACCATTACATTGTGGTGTTCCCGGCGGTGTCAATTGTAAAAGTATTCCGCATTTCTTCAAATGCTCGCCAAACTCGTAACTTAGATATTCACCTCCATGATCAGATCGTAAAAAATTAATCTTCTTGTTACGTTGATTCTCTATCTCACTTTGAAATTCCTTAAACTTCTCGAAAGTTTTGGACTTATGTCTCATGAAATAGATATACCCATATCTACTTAAATCATACGTGAAGGTAAGAACATAACGATAACCACCGCGTGATGCTACGCTCATCGGGCCACATACGATTACTTATAAGCCTTAAGAACTAAGTTGTCAATTTAGCTGCACCTAGGAATAGTCTTGCCCAGTTACGGTGTGGTGTTTGATGTCATCAAAGCATCCTTTCGGTGATGGTGGTTAGCATGATCTCATGGTCGAAGGAATTATCTTACTATGTATCAGAAAGCTTATAGCAAATGAACTATTGAAATGGCTTGATCTTAATCCTACGCTTATCTATAGGAGTATGTCCATCATACCATTCTCCTTATGATATGATCTTGTTGTTAATAACATCTCAATGTTCATGATCGAGAAACCACGATCATCTATTAACCAACAAGTTAGTATTACAAAGAGGCTTTACTAGGGACTCTAATTTAGTTTACAAATCACACAAGTATTAATGTTTTTGGTTAATACTATTATTGCATGAATGTAAACATTTATCATAAACACAAAGATATAATAATAAACACTTTTATTATTGCCTCTAGGGCATATCTCCAACAGACCGCCTTACTTTGCTATTGCTACTATAAAATTGTTGCTACTGATAAACTACTCTGAGCAAGACTATTCCTAGGTGCAGCTGAATTGACAACTTAGTTGTTAAGGCTTATAAGTATTCTTTGGCTCCCCTTGTGTCGAATCAATAAATTGGTTATACTACCCTTGAAGACAGTTGCGATCCCCTATACTTGTGGGTCATCAAGACTATTTTCTGGCACCGTTGCCGGGGAGCATAGTGATACGTCGTAAACGTATCTATAATTTTTTATGTTCCATGCTTGTTTAGTATCTACTTTGTTTTCCTTTGTCTACACTTTGAGGTATTTTTATATGTTTTCTGGGAATAACCTATTAACAAGATGCCACAGTGACAGTTGCCTATTTTCTTCTGCTTTTGGTTCCAGAAAAGTCAGAAAATGAATATTCTCGGAATTGGACGGGACTAAAGCCAAAGTCAATATTTTACCGTGGGGAACACGAAGCCAGAAGACTAGACAGAGGAGGGCCTCGAGGGGGCCACACCCCTGGCCACGCGGCCTGGCCTGGCCCGCGCCTAGGGGGTGCAGCCGCCTCGGGCACCCCCTCGGCCTCCCTCTTCGCCTATAAGAATCCCCTGATGCCTAAACCCTAAGTACCCGATCTACCTTCCACGAAACCGTCTGTAGCCGCTGCCACCATCATCCCTAGATTGGGGGGATCTGAAGCTCTTCCCGGCACCCTACCGGAGGGGAGAGATCATCTCGAAGGCCTTCTTCATCACCATGCCAGCCTCTGGTATGAAGCGTGAGTAGTTCCACCTTGGACTACGGGTCCATGTAGTAGCTAGATGGTTATTTCTCCTCCTTTGTGCTACCATGTTTAGATCTTGTGAGCTCCGTTCATGATAAATATCATCTATTTGTAATCAAGCATGTTGTGTTTGTGGGGATCCGATGGATATTGTAAGGTTCCCAACCTTTAATAAGGTAGAGATCCCTGTGTTTACAATGCTAGTCCCTGGATCAATAGCTAGCATCCACAGTTAAGATGTAATATCAAGAAACAAGGGTCATAATACAACTTTATAACCAGGAATAAAATAATTTATTACATCTTACATAGCTCATTTGGCTATCTCATTACAATGCAGCAGAATATAACAATAGCATGGGGTCCTTCATCTTCAAAGTGCCATAGGCAATCATGTTGGTTGTAGACTTGTAATCCTAATCAACACACTTCACTAACATATAAAAAACCTGCAACATAATAAGTTGCAGCCACAAGGGTCAATACATTTGAATTGTATTGGCAAGTTTCACTACTATGTAGAATTAAGTGGATCCTATCATTACATGCATATTTGGCTAAGTAGGGTTTAGGATCTTTTGCAGAAAGCAATATAGTTTTATCCTATCTTTTCAAAATAGTTTTTGATCTTTTGTCAAATCTTTCTGAACTTCTTGGAAAACTCCAAGTGCTTCAAATCCCTTGTTGTCACCATCAAGTTTTACTTTGAGAAATTGGAATGTCGAGATCTTCCATAGCTTCAGGCCTTAGTTGCTCAGAATTGTCTATAACCGGGGACACGGCTAAGTACTTAGAATTTGATCTTCTGCAGAAGTTTTACACTTTACCCACATGACATAATCTCGTCTTGACGCCACCAGTGGTCGCTGGATAAGTACTCACCAAAATGGAGTATCGGCAGATCAAGAATGTGACAAAGTCTTTCCATAGAAGTCCTCCCAATACACAATGCTAGCTTGTCTACCAGGCACCAATGTAGGGATAAATTTCCCTTACACAATTCTAGTTAACCTGAAGATGCCAATGCATGGGTCTTACACTATGTAGTTGACTAAGCCAGAGCCCATTTAGCATGTGGTTGTACACGGAAGCCACTGTACGAGAAACATGTTCAATCTCTAAGTCCCTGGGTGGTTTTCTAATAGTGCACATCCAAAAAGATAGCCATATAAACATGGTTCCCTTTGTTGCCACCTTGTCCAAAACTTGAGTATCCTTGTCCACCCAGGTGGTTCATTGAGTACTTGTTTTATTATATAAAACATATATCTTTTCAACACTTCATATAATCATAACATGTATCCCATCCCAAATATATAGCAGGGCTAAGCTTACTACATCTACAATGTTTTCACTAAGGGATATATAAGGGTATCCTATTAGGATTTAGCATAGCATAAAACATAGTAATACTTATCATGCATGTTACAAAAAAAAATCCACTAAGTGTAATAAAAATAGTAGGACATGGATGATAGTGTCACTTGCCTTTTTAGTAGAGAATGTTGGTTCACTTCTTGATCTTGTAAATATCACACTCTTCTAACTTCACTACAATTCAATCAAGCAACATATATTTCAACTAGCATTCAAACAATTTGTCACACATAAAAATAACAAAAACAAGGTCATGCATGCAAGCATGCAAAAGATAGTTTTATTTAGAAAAGTGGTTTCTACTAGGATCTAAACATTTTCAAGCTCACATTGGTCATTTACAAAAGTGGTAAAACCATTTGCAAAAGGTTTTATCTATAAACCATTTTTAAATCAATTCAATATTTTATGTGGTTTGAAAAATGGTTTTAGCAAAGCAATATTCTTTAAAGGGTTCACCAAATATATTTTAATTCTCAAAACTTGGTGTTTAGGGTCAGAAGGTTTGAATCAAATCATTTCCCAAAGGTTTTACTCAAAATTCATTTCTAAACCAAATACAATATTTTTATTTGACTAGAAATGCTCTAACTCCAATATTTATTCCTTAACTTCTCAAAATACATTTTCAAATCCATAAGTTGGTTCCTATGGTCAGTAGGTTCATCTCAATCCATTTTGCAAAGAATTCATCTTAAAAATAATTCTAGAACAATTTTTATATTCAAACTATGCCTACACATGTTTCTGCAAATTCAACCAATTTTCCAGAAGCAAAACATTAAACAAAGTGCATGGTTGGGTAGGATTTGTCTTGCTGATTCCATTTATATAAAATTTGCAAAATTTGGACGTGTAGAACTAAAGTTATGAATTTTACAAGTTTGCAAATCTAATAGAACATTTTCTGGTTTTTATTCAAACAGCCTGGCCACGTGGCGCAATCTAACTGGTCGGTACCGCTTCGTGCGGATCAGCCTCTCTGGACCGCAGGATTTAAGTGAGATCGTGCGATGCAGAGCACACGATACCCATTCGTTTAATGATCTATCTCTATCGCTGGATCTGCATCGGACGGCTCACAGCACACTGCCAAGAACTGGCGGCGCTGGCGCGGCGGCGAGCGGCGGAGCGCTCTGGCTACGGTGGATTCGGCGAAGCAGGAACCAAGGGAACAAGAGAAATCGCTCACCGTGCTCGCAGTGATGTGGCGAAGCTCAAGATGGTCGCAGCTGTCCAAGGGGCACATAGGAACGGCGGTGATTGCTCGTCGGAGACGGCGTCGGCGTCGGGCTCGCTCAGGTGTCGATGTTGTCGACACTACAGGGCACAAAAAGGTGAGGCGGAGGGTTTGTTAGATGCGGGCGAGTGTGGCGTTCACGTGAGCAACATCGAGAGGGAGTGGCGAGGTCGGAGTTACCGGGGAAGGGTCGCCGGAGTTGCTTGCAGACGGTGGCGCTGCTGGTTGTCGTCGTTGCCGATGATTTGGAGCACGCGCGAGCGAGTGGAGCACACGGGCAGGTGCGCATGGGACTGGAAAGCAAGCTCGTATGCTCTGGGAGTGGAGAGGTGGTCGAAGTTGTCGGAATTTCGCCGAAGAAGCTCGTCGGGGACAGTGGGTTCGAGCTCGCGATTGATGCAGCCTGGAGGCAGAGAGGGGATGGCGCTTGGGGGAAAAGAGAGAGGAGGCGAGGGAGTTTATGTATGCGTGGTTACTAGAGAGGTTAACGCTGCCAATTAAGCGAATTCAACGCCGGAGTTAATCGCCTGGGAACGGCAGTGAGGAGCTGGTCGCGGATGGAAACGAAGCACAGTCGTGTGGGGTCTGTCTGTCAGCGAGGTGGAGGAAGTGGGAGTGGGGCCTGCTGGTCAGTGACTGCGCGTGCGAGATGCTGGGTAAGAAAACGTTTCGCCACAGGGGTTTAGTTGGGCTGCGTGTGGGCTTGCTGGGCCTGTTGGCAGTGGGCTGCTTTGTTTCATTTTTTTATACCAAATGTTTTTCCTTTTCTGTGTTCAATTTCCTGATTTAATTTTTCATTCAAACAATTCAAACTCTAAATCAAATCAAACCACCACCAAACTTTGTGTTGATTTTAATTATGTTTAACATTATATTCCAAAGTCCAAAATAAATAATTCTTTTATTCTTTTAGGATCTATTAATAATTAAATAAATAGACCTTAGTCTTTATTTCAAATAGGATTTAATTTATTTAAAAACTCTATTTGAAATCTAAATAATACCAAAACCTTTTCAATAGGTATCATTTGAAAATATAAAACACTTGGAATTCTTATTTACAATACTTTAACAAGTTTTAGTGTTTATTTAAAAATGGGAAAAGCCTTTACTTAAATAAAATTTGGATATTAATAAATCCTCATGGTTTTATTTAAATAAACCTTTACTATTATTATCAATCAAAATATTTTATTTCAAAAGTTTGGCCAAGATTAAATTTGACTCTTTAAAATAATCCTTATTTATATTTCTACCTTTGCTTTATAAAAACCATATCTTTTTATTTAAAGATCCAAAAATAGTGATTCCAACTTTTATAACTTTATTTATTATTTGTTTATCTTTTAAATTCCTTTAGGACTTTATTTTATCAAAATAGGTTTTGATGTTTCCAATTGGAATCAAAAAGTTTCTTCTCACCCTAAATTTCAACAATTATTTAATTTGTTTATTTATTTTTCACATTTCAAAATTTGTTAAATTTTGGGATGTGACAGATATTGAGATTACTATGTCAGATTGGTTAATGATTCTATCTTATTGATTCTATCATGTCTATGTTGTTTGAGATCTTGCATGCTCTCTATTTCTATTAGCTATCTTGGACAAGTAGATGCTAGTGACTCCAATAGGGAGTATTTATGCTCGATAGTGGGTTCATGCCTCTATGTCACATCCCAAAATTTTCCAAATTTTGAAATGTGAAAAATAATTAAACAAAATAATTAATTGTTGAAATTTAGGGTGACAAGAAACTTTTTGTTTCTAAATGAAAACATCAAAACCCTTCTTGAACAAAATTTGAATAAAATGGAATCTAACAAATTTCAATCAAGTGAAATGCATTCATTAATAAATGTATCTTGAAATTTAAACATTGCGTAAAATAAACCAAAACCCTAAAACCCTAATGGAAGAAAATCATTTCCAATATCTCTCTAAGACTATGGATTGTTCCATATAAAAATTTGTGAAAAAACATTTATAAATGATCAAAATAATAAACAAAAATATTATATGATCATAGAAATTGGTTTCATTCAATTTGGAACCATAGATAAAAACTTATGAATTTAATAAGATAAAAAGAAATAATTTCCAAAGCTAATAAAGCTCCTAGCTAAAATCCATATTAAATTATGAGCAAAATAATCCCAAAAGTAAAAAAAAGGATAAAAAAATATTAAATAAAATTCTACAAATTGGAATCACCAATTTTGGATCTATAAATAAAAAGATATGAATTTTATGAGATAAATAAATAAGGAGTATTTAAAAGCCAAATTAAATCTTGGCCAAATCCATAAACAAATAAAATGAAAGATTATTGAATAATAAATAAGGGTAAAAGATTATTTAAATAAAATCATAAGGATTGAATAATATCAAATTTTATTTAAATAAAGACAAATTGCTTAAACTAAATAATAAATCCCAAGAAAATTATTTAGAAGACAATTTAAAACTTCAATTAAATCCATAAGCAAATGGAATAAAGAAAATTCAAATAAAATAAAGGGATAAAGAATGTCCAAATAAAATTATATGGCATTAACCAAACTCAATTCTATTTAAATGAAGACAAAATTCCCTAATGGAAATGATTAATTAAATCATATTAAAATATTTGAAATAATTTAAAGTGAATTATTTAGACAGACCAATGAATAAATAAACCTACTAAAAGGGTTTGATAAAAAATTGAATTTAAATGAAGGCTTAAATAAATGGTTTGAATAAAACAATTGTTTATTTTTAAATAAATAATAAACTCTAAGGGAATATAAGAAAAATACTATAAAATAGACTTTAAAATACATTATTAAACAGTATAGAAACTTACTGAAAAGTTTGGAAAAGATTTGAAATAAAAGAGGGTTTGAAAACATTTGAATAAATTCAAAACAGAAAAAGAAAAGAAAACAGAAGGAGAAAAAAATAAAAAGAAGCAGCCCAGCCCAACTAACCAGCCCAGCGCAGCCCATCTCCCACTACCCCTTCGAAATGTTTTCTCACCCACAGCTAAACCTGGTCAGTCGCTGACCGCGTGACCCCACGCCTAACCCCGCACCTCGCTGACTCCGCAACCCCACTCTGCCCTGTCACCGTCTTCATCCCCACCGCGACGACCACGCCCTTCCCCGGCCGTTTCTGCCGCTGAATCCTCCGCGTAAATTCATGATTAATGGCTGATCAATTCTCGCCAGTAAGTATGCCCTCTTAAGCGCCCCTATCCCCTCTACCATTCCCCTCACTTGCCCCTCCCTCTCTGCCTCCAGGCTGCGTGAATTCCGCTCGAGACCACCACTGCTCCGACGACACTCCGGCCATGATTCGGGCCAGTCCTCGCCACCCCACTGCCCCTAACCTCCACGATCTTGTTCACCATCGCCTAGCGCACCTGCTAGTGCCCTCTGCTAGCCCGCGCGCGCTTTGGAACATCGGCAAGCACAACACCTGAACGCCGCCATCGTCTGCATCCGCTCCGGCGATGCCCCTGGTATTGTCTGACCACCCCTCTCCCTCTAGTTGATACGCGTGTGACCACCGACCCCGTGCGCATCTGACGCAATCGTTGTTTTGCCTTTCTGAGCCATGTAGCCTCGCCAACGTCAACGAACAGACTCTCCCGATGCCGACGACAACACCGGCGACAAATCGCCAGTAGTACCATGCACCCCTGTCCCTGCGGAGACCATGTTGAGTATCAGCGCTCCACGGCGAATCTGGTGAGCATCTTACCCTCCTCCCTTGCTTCCTGTTGCGCCAGAACCACCGTGAGCAGAGCGTGCTGCCGCTCTCTGTCGCACCAGCGCCACCCATCTGAGGTTAACGTGTTGTGAGCCGTAGGATTTAAATCCAAGCGCTACGATAGAATCTTAACAAAGGGGTAAGTTAGCATCTGCACCGTGTGATTTAAGTTACATACAACAACCCACGATGCTCGATCCAGACGAATCGGTACAGACCAATGAGGTTAAGACACATGGCTTGTGTTTTGTTTTAAAAACAGAAACATATCTATTAGATGTTTAGATTTGAAAAAATCATAACTTTAAATCTACATGTCCAAAATTTACAAATTTTATATCACTGGATTCAGAAAAATGAAACCTTTGCAACCATGCCCTTTGTTTAGTGTTTTGCTTCTGTAAAAGTAGATGTTTTTGCAGAAACATTATTAGGCCTATTTTGATTATAAAAGTTATTCTAAAAATGTTTTTAGGGTAAAATCTTTTGTAAATGAATTGTTTTGAACCTACTGGACATAAAAACCAACTTGTAGATTTAAAAGTATATTTTGTGATACTAAGGAATAGATATTTGAATAAAAGCATTTCTAGTTAAATAAAAATGTTGATTATGGTTTAAAAATGCTTTTTGAGTAAAACCTTTGGAAAATGATTTGATTTAAACTCTCTGACCCTAGACACTAAGTTTTGGATTTAAAAATGTCTTTGATTAAACCCTAGATAATTATTACTTTGATTAAAGGCATTTCTAGTAAAATAGAAATGTTGCTTTGTTTTAAAATGATTTTTAGGTGAAACCTTTTGTAAATGGATTTGATTTAAAACACTTTGACCCTAAACATTAATATTGGTGTTTAAAAACATTTTGTCTAACACTAGAAATTATTACTTTGATTAAAATAATTTCTAGCAAAACAAAAATGATTTAAATAGCCCATTTTCACTAACTTGATTTTAAATGGTTTTGCCACTTTTATAAATGACCAATAGGTGTTTTAAAATGTTTATAGCCTATTATAAACCACCTTTCGAAATAAAACAATCTTTTACATGCTTGCATGCATTGTTTTGTTTTCTTTATTTTATGTGATGAATTGTTTGAATGCTAGATTGAATTTGTGCCTTGATTGAATTGTAGTGAAATTTGAAGAGTGTGACAATTGCAAGATCAAGGAGTTAATCTATATTCTCTACTAAAAAGGCAAGTGGTGCTTCATACATTTTGTCCTATTATTTTCACTATGCATTAGTGATATTTTGTGTAGGACTTGCATGGAATTTACTAAGTATGCTATGCCTTGGGAAATCCTAGTAGATGATGCCTTAGTAGAATTTTCCTAATTTAAGATCACTACTACTATCATGCTTATCTTAGCTAGTAGAAAACAAGGGTGGATTATATTCATGCTATGAAATATTTCTAAGTCAATGACTTGTGTTTTGTTTAATAAAACAACTATGTGAATGAATAACCTGGGTGGAATGGTGTGAATGGATTATGTTGAGTGGTTACAGAGGGCCCCATATTTATGGCCTACCCTAGTGTATCTCACTTGTGGAAAGCCACCCAGGAACAAAGAGATTTGATATGTCAAATGTTGAGAAGCTTCAAGTGCAGCCACATGGCATTATGGGCTCTGCCTGGATCATATAGGTTGCAATAACTTAGCCAGATGGACGGTTGGTGGTAGGGGGTGATAGGTTTGGAGCGCGTCCATTTTGGTCTAAGGGAAGGCTTCTGAAAAAGATCTTGTCTCGATGCATGTCGAGTCTTGTGGGGAAAGTGCACCACCTCTCGAGAGAGTAAAATCTAAGTACTTAGCCGTGTCCCCGGCAATGGACAATTTGAGCATCAAGACATGGAAGCTATCAAGGATCTCCTCATCCCAATTTCTAAGTTAAAAACTTGTGGTTGAACAAGGGTTAAAGGATCACCAATTTCTATTGGTAGATGCCTTCGGTGATTTTGAAAAACAAAAACTTAGTGTTTTCAAATGATAAGGAAAATCTATTTTGAGCAAAGCAAGCCTAAGCTCCACTTAGCCAAATGCATATAGATGATATATACCACAATTCTACCATAGTATCACTTGCCAATACAATTCATATGTATTGACCCTTGTGGCTGTAACTTATTATGTTGCGGGTTTGTTTGATGTTAGTGAAGTGTGTTGAATAGGATTACAAGTCTACAACCAACATGATTGCCTGTGGCACTTTGAAGATGAAGGACTCCATGCTATATAGTTATTTCTGCTGCATTGTAACGAGATAGCCAAATGAGCTATGTAAAATGTAATGAATTATTTTATTCCTGGTTATAAAGTTATATTATGACCTTTGTTTCTTGATATTACATCTTAAACTGTGGATGCTAGCTATTGATCCAGGGACTAGCATTGCAATCACAGGGACCTTTACCTTTATAAAGGTGGGGTCTTACACTCTATTTAATCTGGGGAAGTGACATAAATCTCTAAGGTTATAGATGTGTTGTTGCTACTAGGGAGAAAACAATGATATCTTATTCATGGAACAAGTAGATTGTTTACTTTACACACCTTGCTTAAAGCAGTTATCCATTGCTTGCAACTTAATACTGGAGTGGGTTCAGATGATAACCTAAAGGTGGATTACTAGTCATAGATGCAGTTGGATGGCGGTCTATGTATCTTATTGTAATGCCCAATCAAATCTCATAGGATCATGAATGTCTAGTATTGCATTATTATGCCTTGCTTTATCATGTCAATTGTCCTGCTGTAATTTGTTTACCCGGTATGTTATGTTGTTTATCTTAAGGAGAACACCTCTAGTGAACTATGGACCCCGTTCCAATCTTTACCATTGATATATCTTCCACTATTACTGTTTAATTTCTACAAGCCACCATTACCTTCCACACCATACAGTTAATCCTTTGTTTTCAGCAAACCAGTGAGATTGACAACCTCACTATTCGTTGGGGCAAAGTCTTGAGTTTGTGTTGTGCAGGTTTCCAAGTTGCTAGAAACACCTTTGAGTCATTTCCTTCCTCCTACTGATTCGATAACCTTGGTTTCTTACTGAGGGAAAAAATTTTGTTCTGATCATCATACTTTCCTCTTGGGGTCTCCCAAAGAAGCTCTACAGTGATCTGAGCTACACATCATCAAGCTATTTCTGGCGTCGTTGTCGGGGAGGCTAAGGACGGCTTCACAAGGGGAGTCCTTCACAACCTTTCTCTTTACTTTGTTTTTGTTTTTCTTAGTTTCTTTTGCCTTGTTTTGTTTGCCTATTTTTATCAAAAACTCCAAAAAAAAAGTTTCGTTTGGTTTGCTTTCTCTTATCAAAAACACAAAAAAAAATTAGTTCTTCCTATAGTTGTCACCCTGCTAGCCTCCACTTGTCTGAGTAAGCTCTACCCATGCATCCAACTCCCAAGAAACCAAGTTATTCCAAAGTGTCCACTATAAATTCCTATGCATGGTGTGTTACACCATTCCAAGTATATTCTTGTTTTATCTATCTTCCAAATTAAACTTTTTATGTGAAAACTAGTGATTAAAGCTCTCACACACTTGATGGCACACTTTTTTTGCCCCTAATAAACTTGAACCATTGTGTCATCTATGTTTTATATGCTTGCACTTATACTTTGGAATTAGCAGAACCATGCTGTCATGGGGAACGCTTTCAATATTGCACTTGTACATTGTACCTAGTTGATATCATGCTCTTTTGTTTGCGGATGTCATTGGTGTGAAATAAAAGGGGAGCTTGTAAGTCCATGGAGTTATGTATGTGTGTTAGAGAAACGCCTGGGCCGCTAGCCTAAGCCATGCCTAATCATGGTGGAAACTTACAGCATCACCATAGTGAGCAATCTATCAAGCATTCTTCTTATAAAAAAGAGACTTATTGAAAAGAGGAAAGAGAGAAAAAGCACCATTTTCCCATGGTAAATAAGAAGATTGCTGAGATGCTCATTTTCTGCTTGCCTTATCATTTTGATTATGGGATAGCTCTTGTATCATGTGCAAGGGGTACCTCATTGGCGGTTCTCTATGATACACATGTACTTACTATGACAAGAACTTACCGGTGACTAAAGTTGTTTAGTACGAGGGTCGCTCCTCATGCTACTCAACTTTAGTCACCGGTAAGTTCTTGTCATAGTAAGTACATGTGTATCATAGAGAACCGCCAACAAGGTACCCCTTTGAAAGGATAGAGATGTCGCCTAGAGGGGGGGTGAATAGGCAATTTTAAAACTATTACGGTTTTGGCTTGATAGAATGCGGAATTAAACTAACGTTTATTTTACAAGCACAAAACCTAAATACACTAGGCTCAACTAAGTGCACCAACAACAAATTAAGCTAAGCAAGAAAGCACAAGAGAATTTACCACAAGTGATAAGAAAGATATAAATACTTCAAGCTTGATGGCTATCACAAGGAAAGTAAGCTCGGGTATAGAGATAACCGAGGCACGCGGAAACGAAGATGTATTCCCTTGTTTCCTTACAAGTAAGGTACGTCACGTTGGAGAGGTGTGGGATTCCACGAAGGATTTCCCAACGCCACGAAGGCTCACCTTCTTATTCGAGTTTATCCCACGAAGGAATAGGCCCTTTCCTTCTGGCTAGCTTTTCCTCCACTCCGGAGATGGCAAGCTCCACAACCATTTCACAAGCTCCACGAAGGAGAAGCCCGGGTCTCTTCACAATCTTCCACGAAGAGAACACCGCGGCACCAACCGCCAAGCCAACTAAGAAGTCACCCTCCAAGAGTAACAAGCTCACGGTCTCTCACTCGAACAAATCGTAATGGAGAGCTCAACACTTATGCAAGAATGCAAAGCAAGAACACCAAGGATGCTCAAATCCTTCACTCTCAAATCCCACCAAAGCAACAAGTGCTAGGGAGAAATTAGAGAGGACGAACAATGGTGGAAACCAACAAATGACTCCAAGATTTAGATCTAATGGGTTCCTCTCACTTAGAGGAGGAATTGATTGGTGGGGATTGTAGATCTAGATCTCCTCTTCCAAAGCCCTCAAAAAGATGCAAGAATCATAGGAGGAAAGGGAGAGTAAGAAAGCTCAAAGGGGTCAACAATGGAGGTCAAAAACATGCTCAAGAGCCCTAGAACTTTGGGGAAGAAGCCCCCCTTTTATACCCCTTCAAGGGGGATGACCGTTGGAAGCAAGATGCGCTGGGCGAACACGTTCCGGCGACAAAATCGGCGCCGCCGGAATTTCCGGTCAAAACCGAACGTTCCGGTACAAACCGAAACAGCATACAGAACAGTTTTTTGGCGGTTTGCCGGAAATTTCCGGCGGTCGCCGGAAATTCCGGCCACAGACTCGGTCCACCGGAATTTCCGCCGGAATTCCGCTGGAACCAAACAGGGCACACGAAAACGGCGATAACTTTTGCGTCCGGACTCCGATTTCGATGATCTTGGGCTTGTTTTGACGAGGACAACAAGCCCTACAAGATGTTGCAGAGAAAAATCATAGTAAAATAGAGGAGTATAGAACCAAATGAAGAAAGGTAAGAAGCCTCCCTATAAGAAGAACCGATAAAATCTTCAAACTCGAAAACGCCATGGAAGATGCATACGAATTCCATTTTCGATGAACTTGGGCTTGTTGAAGAGCTAGCAACAAGCTAGAGAACCTCACATGGAGAAACACCAAGAAGCAACAAAATAGGAAGATGCAAATAATGCAAAGGATTGAGCTCCCTATGACGATGTGATCAAGTTACCCAACCGAAAGCCCCTCTTAATAGTGTGTCTATGTATCCTATAACCTGGTCTCCCAACAACCAACTTGATACCAGTAAAAGTAAAACCTAGAAAGGCCATACCTTTGCCTTGCACATGCCGCTTGATCTTGATGACAACACTTCAATCTACATCCAAGCCGGAATGCATCACTTGATCATTGTTGCTTTGTGAAGACTCCTAATTTTCTCTTCCATACACCACTATTGGATAGCTTCATTAATACATGTCTTCACATGTCCATTATCACCAATATGGACGACAAGCTTCAAGCAAATGATCTTCTCGAGATGGTTATCTTGAACTTGCCCTTCTCAACCTTGATGACGATCACCACTTGATGTCATCCTCTCATGGGCTATATAAGATCTTCACTTTTGAAGCATGCCCATGGAAATATACCTATCCCATGTAGAAAACGCAAAGGCACATATATAATGGGTTAGTTCATGATGCATAATTTACAAGGCTTACCATACCACAAGATCCATGTGGTACATTCTTTATGCTTCATGTGTTGACCAACTTGAAATCACTCTTCACTCTTTGTATAGGTCAACCATCTATCTTCTCATGCTCCATCTCAATATCTTGAGGTACATAAAGAACTCTTAATTTGATTACATGCTCTAAATCTAAGTCAATCGTAGCTCAACTAATGAGGCTATCATGACACTGTCTTAGAGCCATATCTTGAATTCTTCTATTGAGATCACACTCTCAAGATCTTGATCATATCATATTCTTCTCTTCAACTCAATGATCTTAATGCCAATACTCAAGGTATATCTTTATCTTAATGGCACCCATACTTGAATCCAACACATAGACTACAAGCATGACCTATGGAATATTCCTTCATATAAAACTCAGTGAAAACATTAGTCCATAGGGATTGTCATTAATCACCAAAACCACACATAGGGGAAATTACCCTTTCAGTCTCCCCCATTTTGGTAATTGATGACAATCACAACAAGAGGGTTTATATAATGAATATTAGAAACAAGTACGCAACTTATCCTAGAATAAGTTGTGTACAAGAGGTTGCATTTGATATGGTCAAGTAACACAAAGCTACTAGCACATATCAAAACCGATTCTACTTACACAAACTACAACTAATGCAAGAGATGTGAGTAGAACCAACATATATAGAGCAAATTCCCCCACAATATATGCATGTGTGATGAACTTGAATTTCATTGCATACATTGTCAAGAATAAACTTTGGAAGAGTTTACACTATATATACAACCATGCAAAACATAATAAATATGAAATGCATGAAAGGCAAACACTTAAGAACAAATCAATCGTAAGTATAAAACCATTTCCCTTAAACCCTCTAAACTTATCCCCCATTGACAACAAGTGCCAAAATGGATGACAAAGATAGAAGGCCAATATAGTATGAGTTCCTCCCCTTGGTGTGCATTTCTAATATTTTGAGTGAAATCAAATGCACATATCCAATGACAAATATTTGGAGGAAATCAAGCTATATTGAGGATCAAAGATTTCTACAATGATAAAACGGTGAAGAAACTTCAACGGATGAAGCAAGCAATCCAATGATCCAAAAAATCAAATGGACAAATAGTGCTCTAAATGAAATAAGGAAGCTCCCTAAGGTTCGTGCATAAATTTTAATTATTGTATTTGAATACAATATCCATAAACATGGAATCCTCACTCCCTCTATATTATTTAGAACACAAACAAGATACAAGGAGTAGATATAAATAAATACACTTGTTAAGACAAGCTTAAGTCCAAAAGAAACCAAATATGAGATATGAGTGCGTGAAGATGCAATAAAAGTAAGCCAAGCACTCATAAATCAAGACCTTACCAATACCATTAAAAACCAAGAGGATAAGAGATATGGTCGGCAAAGAGCAATGATATCAAGGCGAGAGATTAACACTCTCGTGTATGTTATTTTATAAGTGGACAAAACATGAGAATAATCCATAAATAAACAACCATACATAAGAGGTTAATAAAATAAGAAAACATGATATCCAAGAGGAAGTCATAAGATATACCAAACATGATATTTTTTGCTTAAGTGCATATATAGCCCATGGCTCTATTTTCTCTTGTGGTATATCAATGAACTTCACCAGAGAAAAAATAAAAACCTCAAAAACATCACAACTAACACTAAGGGAACAAATGCTAGTTGGGATACTTTGAGAAAGGCAACAAGTATCAAAAGGAAGGATTCAAAGCAATTTCAACAATATTGCACATGAGATTACCTTGAGGAATTGATAGAAGGCATATTTGGAATTGGTGAATCATGAACATGATTTTATATACTCCCCATTATATGCATCATATAAAATTACTCACATAAGCAATAAGGATAAATAAGTCTTTCAAAGATCCTTGCAAGAACCGCAACATTTACAAACGGATAAATTCATGCCAAGATGCAACCTACAAGAGATTGGATGAAAGAATAGTATGCATGAATAAGATACTTGTTACCGAGATAGCAATGGTATGATGTAGTAGATAAGAATTTTTTGATCATCCTAGCTTGGCTCCAATTATCATGTGGTGACAACACTTTCCTTATAGACGAGACAATCATCCATTGCATCACCAATGTACCTAAAACAACATTCAAGTACATCTTGGTTCCCAAACTTATTGGGTCCAATGTGGTTAGGCTAACCACAACACATAGGACACACTCCATAAAAATATGTACATATTTAGAGATGAAATTTGAATTTCATGCACATCTTAGACGTTTAAGGATTTGATGGAGTATACCCTATATTTTGGATCAAATAAAGCAAACACATGGAAACTTTCAATATCCAAAGAAGATATAATTTGTAAAAACACCAAAATATTCAAGAAGGCATACAAGGTGTGACAAAACACATTTGTTTCCCAAACTA
Organism: Avena sativa; assembly: GCA_916181665.1. Lineage (NCBI taxonomy): Eukaryota > Viridiplantae > Streptophyta > Magnoliopsida > Poales > Poaceae > Avena > Avena sativa. The sequence goes on along the minus strand of OV702283.1, from coordinate 142,677,941 downwards.
TATCAAAGAATCAAATTAACACAAGATTTGTTCAACAAAGTTCAACCAATGAACTAAGCAAAAACTATTGAGCAAAAATATGAAATAAAAACAAAAAAAATACTCAAAGATTATCTCATTCAAGCAAATAAATTATAGAAGAAATAATGAGATAACAAACTCCCAAAAGAGCAAGGTTTCAACAAATAAACCAAACCCTTAACACTTTTCACAATGGCACAAGGTTCCGAGAAAAAAGGTTTGTCTTCCACTAAAGCATAATTTATAATAATCAAAAACATCATCAAAGAGGTGTTCAAAATCCAAGGAAGACAATGGGAGCCACAACAATTTTTTTGAAAAGAAAATAAGGCAACAAGAGGTGAAATCCAAGGTGAATATGATCCACAAATGTACCACACATAAGTATATCAATTGTCGAAGACAATGAGTGTATTGGAATTGATTTCCGATGGTATATTGCATGGATATTAAAGATAAATCTTCACAATAAAAAAGCATAGGAAAATATTAAGAACTATGCAAAGATAGAGATTCTTGATAGCTTCAATCTAGTCACACAATCATGCAAAGCAATGATTATAATAACTTGAAGCAAATGGTCTCCTAAAATAATATATAGAGATATGTATTTGAGGAAGACCGCATCAAGAATTTCTTACTCAAACAAAGACTGAAAAGATGAGCAGTAAAAGATTCTAACAAAAATAGGACCTTGTTTGAGCCAACATGCCACCTAGAAACAAGATAATCAACAATATCAACTCTAAGTGGCACTACCTCATATGTTCACATTTCCTAGGATTGTAATATGCAAAAGAAGCATATTACTCCCCCATAATGTGATATTCATTTTTTCTTAATAAGAGGCAAAGCAACCTCAACTAGAGATAATTAATGGACATTTAGAATTTGAGTTTCTCATGAGTATGACACACCACATAGTGACTAGATAAGCTTGCAATATCAATACTAAGTGGTAGTACTCACGTACACATATTCTAAGGTTTGATAATTGTGCGAAGCATGTCACTCCCCCAAAATGGGATGTTCCATTAACCACTCGAAAAGAGCCAAATAAGATATCATCAAGATGCATTAGAGGCTCAAAACAAAATACACAGGTAAATGATGTGCCAAACACCTAGACATACTTGAATACACAAAATAATCAAGCATGAGGCACACCAAATACAAACGCATACTTGGTACATAACCAAAACATGTAAAGGGGTCAAGTAACTTACAAAATAAATGTGTTAAGTACAAGTTACTGCGAAGAGGCACAATGGATATAAGATAGGGAAATGATAATCTGTATGACTTGGCTTGATCAAATATAATATATGAAGATCCCTTAATTCTTCATGAGTTAGCCAAGTCTCCAATGCCCTCCATAAACACCTATTGATCAAGTTTGAGCTTGTTGGTCCCCAACCAAGTTGGGTCCTAAGAGGTTAGTCACAATAGGCTTGGCAACCCAAATGGTTCTTTTCTTGACACCACTTTGAGTTCCAACAAACTTGGCAAACACATTTCCATACTTATCCTTCCTAAGATAATAATAATAATCAACAATGATAGGGTTAGATAAGGTACCGTTTGAACATGAAGAGGCAAAGTGCCCCTTCACACGACATATGTAGCAACAAGTGCTCCCCTTTCTCTTCTTAATTGATTTCTTGGCTTGGGGAGCATTATCTTGATTCTTCTTCGGAAGTGGCCTAACTTCAACTTGGGCTTGATCATGAACTTGTGGCCGCTTCCCTTGTTGCTTCTCACTCAAGTGCTTTTTCTTCAATGGACAAGATCTTACATGATGTCCTTCAACCTTGCACTTGAAGCAAATAATCTTGGCCGAATTCTTGACTTGGTTTTGGCCCTTATTCTTGTTTTTCTTGGAATTGTTCTTGTTACTGGAGTGAATCCAATTCCACTTTTATCATTAGGGGGGATTTTTGCACATTCAAAATATTATCGAGTGTGGATTTCCCTTCATGACTCTTTTCCAAGTCATTCCTCAACGAAGTGACTTGGTCCTTGAGCTCTTTGATTTCCTCTACATGGTTAGTAGAAATACAAGTACTAGAGTAAGTATAAGCTTCATTGTTAGAGCAACAAGGCAAAGCAAGTAATCCAACACAAGGTTTATCAATAGTATGGCTAGATAGATTACTAGGACTAGCACACGACAAAATAGCATTTTGAGTAGAAGTTGTGCTAATGTCCAAAAGAGGCTCACAAGATGTTACCTTGGTAATACTTGCCTCACGAGCTAACATTATCCCATCATGGGATATTAGAAGATCATTATGAGAGCACAAGAGCTTTTCATGACTTTCTTCCAATTTCCTATACTTGCTAGTTAGCAACTCAAGTTAAGCCCTTAGCTCAACGTTCCCTTTAGGGTAGATGCTTCACAAGAAGTAGAGTTAGTAGCACAAGCATCATTAATGGAATTTTCCTTTTCAAGCTCATAAGATTCAATTTTTTGTGTGAGGAGAAAATTAGTGTGCTTCTCCTCGGCAAGCTCTTGCTTAAGGAGATTGAATCTCCAACTCCCATCATCAAGTTGGAAATCCAAATCCTCTATGGTTCCCGTTTGTTTAGTTATGGTGTCCATAACATGTTTGAGACAAGTAACGGCCTTATTATTACCCCAAAGATAGGTACACAAAAAAGTCAACTCAAGCAAGATAGCACTGGTATCCTCATCAATGTCATCATCACTATCATCATTATCATTGATATTATCTTTAGAAGATATATTGGGATCCAAAGTAGGAGATACCTTAGATCCTCTTGCCATAAGGCACATGTGAGCACGGGAGGATGAAGATGAGGATATTCTTGAATCTTCATTCATGATCTTGTCTTGTTCCATAGAATGTTTGATTTCCTCTACATTGTTAGATAAACAACTAGAGGACATAGAAGCATTTTTTTCATGGGAACAAGGCAAATCAAGCATATCATCTACACTATTACTCAAATAATTTCTAGATGATATACAAGGACTAGCAACACAAGGGTATATAGCACTATTGTTGCAATAAGTGCTTAAGTCCAAACTCCCTACACCATTATCATTTATAGAACAAGAATCATTGGTGTAAAGAGAAACACTGCCATCATCATATATGATTTTTCCACTCACCCTGCCATTACCTTGTGACTTGTCACATGTAAGTGAGGTGGAAAGAATTGAGGTCACATCGCGACCGGAGGTGGAAGCAACTTGGAGCTCTTCATGACGTGAGTGAGAAGAGAGCTCCTTGGAGATACCACCAACCCTATGAGAAATGGAGCCACCAAATATTTCTTTAAGCTTGGTCCACATCTCATGAGACGACTTGCGCTTTACAATCGTCAAGAACAAATTAACTGCAGGGCTCAAAGAGAAAATAAGCTCATTAGATACTTGAGCTTCGAGATGTAAATTTTTCTCATCCTCTAGAGATAGATTTTGAGAATCCATCAGAGGAGAAAAACCTACATCTAGAAATCTCTCAATATTTGGACACAAGGTCCGAAGATTATAAAGCAAGCAATTTATCCACAAAGTATAATTTGTGCCATCAAAGATAATTGTGTCATTGTGCACTATACTACTAGCAGACATCTTTACACTCTAGGCAGTGAAGCCTAAACAAGGAGAGACCTTGCTCTGATACCAATTGAAAGGATAGAGATGTCGCCTAGAGGGGGGTGAATAGGCAATTTTAAAACTATTATGGTTTTGGCTTGATAGAATGCGGAATTAAACTAACGTTTATTTTACAAGCACAAAACCTAAATACACTAGGATCAACTAAGTGCACCAACAACAAGTTAAGCTAATCAAGAAAGCACAAGAGAATTTACCACAAGTGATAAGCAAGATATAATTACTTCAAGCTCGATGGCTATCACAAGGAAAGTAAGCTCGGGTATAGAGATAACTGAGGCACGCGGAGACGAAGATGTATTCCCGTGTTCCCTTACAAGTAAGATACATCACGTTTGATGAGGTTTGATCTCATCAATGCCCATTGTTATGGACTTGGGTTTTGGAGAAGATGGGGATGCTGGAGATCGTGGAACGGTTAGCAAACAAGCAACACGGGGACACAAGGTTTACCCAGGTTCAGGCCCTCGGAGGGAAAACCCTACTCCTGCTTGTCTGCTCTTGATTACGGCGGAACCGAAGGTTACAGGGGTGCGCAGATGCAATCTAGCGTGGAGGTGTGTACGCGAAAGTATGAGTCGAGCGATCTAGGTCGTGCCCTCCTGGCCTTTATATAGACTTAGGCAGGTCCCGGGAATAGTCCTAGTCGGTTACAAGTTCTAGGGTTTTACCCCTTTGAATTTCCTATCTACGCTAGTCTTGCTCTCCAAGGATCCGAAGGCGTCATGGGCCTTGGCCACCTAAAAATCTTCATGGGCCGGCATACGTCCGCCGTGGGCCTTCCTTGGGATGGACTAGGTATGCTGAGGTCACGCACCCGTAGGGTACAACCATGTCAGTAGCCCCCGAGTGATCAGTCGAATCGTAGATTCGGCTGAGGACTCTTCCATCCTTCGGGTGCAATCTATGTATTAATAGTATATGTGTGTAGGGATTGCTGATGCGTATGCCTGACTCACCCGACGGATCAGGGTCAGTTAACTATCTTAGGACGAAACAACACGATCTTCCTCAGGTTCGAGTCCCTCAACTCGAAACTGGAACATATGCTGGCGTAATTCGACTCAGGCCGTGGAGGACTTACAGGAGTTGAATTCCAGTGAATTTAATTGATGTACCCAACGCATCCGTCGGGATTTTTCATCGCACCTGCTGGCACGGATTCATACTAGTTGAGCGCAGTCGGGTGCGTTGCCAGGCCACCAGATGATATCTGTAGGTCTTATCTTTGCATTGTAGACGCAGGATCCGAACATTTGTCACCGCAGAGGTGTTTCGGGTGGCCAAGGAGAAACATTGCTCACTTAGCATTCTACTGAGGCAAAGTTGCCGAAAAAGTTTTGCATGTTTGATCCGAAAGATCGCAGTCGAAGAATTCATAGGGTGCGCGACCAGTGATCCCTATGGGAGTAGCCCCCGAGTGTCTGTTCGAGTCGTAGACTCGGGCGGAGACTTTTATTCAAGCACTTTGTTTATTTTTAAGTCCGTAGGACACAAAAAAACTCGGATGCTTAAATCCATCCTCCCTATGGGAGTAGCCCCCGAGTCCGTAGTGGAGTCGTAGACTCGACGTAGGACTCGAAGAAAATATTTTGTCTTTATTCGTCTTTCGGGTGCGCGGCCAGCGTTCCTGATAGGAGTAGCCCCCGAGTATTTAGTCGAATCGAAGATTCGAGTGATTACTCTTAGCTGTGGAGCCGAAGAATTGTAGTTGGTGCTAGTATAGCTTTTGATGACATCAGTGCTGACGATCAATGACCTCAAGCGTCTGCTACGCCAGAGATGACTTGACTGGACGAACGTGGGTCCCACTTGCTAACCTTGAATTGACCGGTCACGCGCGGCGTGGAGATAATTACGGCGTCGCCTCGATTTCTACGCGTAGTGGACGGCGTGGTAACGACGGTTCGTCGTGATGCTGACACGTGTATGGTCAGATCTGCCGTTGGCGTTAGGTCTTCTGGATGGATGGCTGCCGTGCGTCGTCTTCATCGTTATAATCTTTGGGGAAAGCTGCAGTTTGTTTTCACCGCATCAGTTCTTGTTTTCACTGCCTCCTTGTGCTCTAGCGATTCTTGCTGCGCGCTGGGATTTCCTTCCACATTTCCATCTTCCCTTCTGCACTTTCACCACCGACGCCACCATAGCGCGATGGGGAAAACCGAAGAAATCATCATCTGCAGTTGGTACTAGTGCCGCCGGAGGAAAGAAAAGCGCCACCGCTACCCGTGTCACCGACGGTGGTTGGAGGCGATCAGAGACGCGGGAGAGTGATCTCCGCAAGCTTCGCGAGCAGAGTTTGATCCCGCAAGATAGGGAGGCCGTCAGACTCCCCGGCAACAAGGTAATCCCCCGTCCCCCAGCTGGGTATCGGGTTATGTTTCTTGCCTTCGTTATGCGTGGGTTTTCTTTTCCAGTCCACAACTTCCTCCGTGGACTGCTCTTTCTCTATGGCATCCAGCTTCATCATCTGTCGCCCAATTCTCTTCTTCACATTGCTTGCTTCATCACTTTCTGCGAGTGCTGGCTCGGCATTGAGCCGCACTTTGGCCTCTTCCGGAAACTTTATTCCGTGAAGAGGCAGTCTGGTTCGGATGGTGTTTATACCATTGGGGGTTGCATCATCTCCCTCAGTCCCAATCTTCTTTTCTTTTCTTTTTCCATGTCCGAATCTGTCCAGTACTGGCGGAGGCGGTGGTTTTATATCCGCGACTCCGTAGTTCCTGGGCAAGATTTTGGTCTTGTTCCTTTTGACCCCTCCCAAAAGATTGAGCCGAAAAGGTCTTGGAAAAACAACATCTTGGATGGCGAGGTGGCGGAGATAGAGGCCCTTTACCGTCGGGTGGAGGATCTCCAGCTGATTCCGGAGAAGGAAGTGAACGGCGTGGACATCATCCGGACGTTTCTCGAGCGTCGGGTGCAGCCTCTCCAAGCGAGGGCGCACCCGATGTTTCTTTATTCTGGGCGCCGTGATCCGACGAGGGTTTCGGCTGAGAAAATCTCCGACGGGGATCTTGACAAGACCCTTCGCTCGCTGCTGAAGTTCAAGGCCGGAGAGGAAATCCCGCGGAAGTCGCTGACTCCACCGTTTTTTTTGGCGTTGGATGTTCCACAGGTGTAGATTTGTGCGCGTGATGCTTTTTATCGACTACGTATTTATTTTCCTTTGTTTGCTAACAAAGTCCCTTCTGGTTTTGCAGAGCTTCAAGGTGTCGGGCATGGTACCGTCATTGCCTGAAAAATATCTGAATGCCCCGGATAATGACGTGGTGGATTCCGTGTCCGAGCTGTCGTCGGCGCGATCTCCGGCGGAAGATGCCTACGAGTCGAGTGAGTACCATACGCGCAAACGATCACGGAGCTCCAGCGAGTCTTCGTATGCCTCGACTCCTCCGACTCCCAGAAACCCTCTGGGCCTTGAGCGTCATAGTGACGGGCATGGAGGCTCTTCCTCTCCCATTCCTGCCATTCCTGTGCGGGCTGTAGCACCGCACCCGCCAGCGAAGCGGAAGAAGGAAGAAAAGAAGGAAGAGAAAAAGGAGGAGAATTAGGAGGAGAAGAGAGCCCGAAGGACTCCTCCTGTCTTTGATCTTAGCTTGCTGCACTCGTAAGTTTCGCGCTATACTGTTGTTCTTTTTCCTTCTTGATTTTGTACTTGTGTTGATTGCTTTGAATGCAGGCATTCCTCCGACGACTCCTCCAGCGATGGTGCTCGGGAGATGATGGGGGAGTCGAAGGTTGCGTCTCCTCCTCCTCAAACGGTGGCAACATCGGGGGGCGCCGCTCCGGATCCTCCTCTGCAGGAGGTGCAGGTGGTTGTGCCTCAGAATTTCGCCAGCGGGCCTTCGGAGTCGCCATCAGAGCATGTAAGTACTTCTGCTTCGCGCCACGGGGGGAGCCCCCGGGTGTCTGAGAAATTTCTTGTCTTGTTCTTTTTTCGAATCTTCGGGGGGAAGCCCCCGAGTGTCTTCGTGTTCGAAGGCATACCTTTATTCCTTTGTGTTGGGCACAGCCCCCAAGTCCTTGTTCTTACTGGTGTTTCTTTTTTCTGTAGCCTTTTGTGCAGGAGGCCATGCGGTTGGTACAGGAGTGCCTGGTGCTAGAGGCTAACCTTCGACAACTTCAAGGTTCCTGTTTGTTTTTGGTGCTTCTTTCATTTATTCCGGTCCTGCTCTCTGACGTTTGCGTGTTTTGAATGCAGAGGAGCATAATACTTCTCTCCGTGAGGTCGACGCTCTCAAGAAGAGCCTTGGTCAATCGGAGAAGAAGGCCGAGGCCGCCGTTGGTGCGAAGGAACGTCTCGAGCGAGAGCTGACCAAGGCAGCCGAAGCTAAGGAGCGTCTGCAGCAGGAGGCCGCGGACCGTGAGGAGCAGCTGGCCACTGTTGCGGCTGCGCGCGAGAGAGAGGTGGCAGGCAAGCTCATGGCTGCTGCCAAGGCTGTTTCGAGTGAGTGTTGTATTTGTGCTTCTTTCTTCTTGTTTTCTTGTCTTCTTCTGCTTTGCTTTTCGTCATGTCCCCTTTTTTGTCTCAGATGCCGCAGGGATCGAGTTTGACCGAGGCGCTTTGGAGCACGGGAGTGCTCTATATGATGCTACTGCAGCGGTCGAAGATCGTTGCAGCACCGTCGTCATCTCCCTTGCCAAGGCGAAGGAGGTCCTTGGCCGCTTCTACAAGGAGCTTGTCCCTAAGGGCGCGGCCCTCGATGATGTGGATGCTCTGGCGGAGGCTTTGTCAGCCGAAGCACCTGCGGCGTACAAGCGCAAGCAGAAGGGCATCAGCGCGTCCGTCGGGCTGGCGATGGCTTTGGCGGCTGGAGAGGAGCTGGACCTGCCCCGGATCACCTCCCGTATGCCGACGACCGCAGACGGATCCGAGGTAGCCTTTGCTGCCTACTCTGCTTGCTGCAAGCGATATGGGCCGAAGCTCATTGATTTGCTGTCTGAGTATGGGCTGCGGCAGCAAGGGGAGGCCAAGGCTAGGCAATCTGGCTCCGAGGCGACTCAGGGTGTTGCGTCTTAGGTGTTGTAGATGTAGGATAGTTTGTAGTCTGCTTTTGCTGTAAATATCTTGAAGAACACAGTCCTTGTGCCACATAGTGGCCTTATATGCTTAATGAATTCTTCTGAGTTGTGCTCTATCATTGTCTGAATGTTTGTGTCCTTTTCTTTTTCTGCTGCTCTAGGTTCCTTCGGGTGCTGACCCTGTTGACACCTCGCCTGCAGCGCAGCTGCGGCCATCTTTGGATGATCCTTCGCAACTCGCCTTTCTTCGGGACCGTGTTCATAGTCTTGAGAGGGAGTTGCTTGGGTTGCGTGGTCACGCCGATGTTTGGAAGTCCAAGGCGGATTGTAGTGCAGCCAGAGAGGAGTACTTGATGGCGGAACTGCTTCGGTTATCTGAGCAGCTTCAGTGTAAGTTGTTCTTTGTTTCGAGCTGTAGATCGGTTCTTCGGATGAGCCTGCTGACCTTGCCCTTTTTTTTGTACAATTGTCGCAGGTGCTAACCTTGCTCTGAGGGAAGAGAAAGAGCGTGTCGCCGTTCGGGTCAATTGCTTGACTCAGTAGGACATGGAGGCCGGTGGCTTCTTCTGGATGGATCGTGACCGTGTCATGGCTCTGGCGACGGTGCAGGATCGTGTGCACCAGGTTTCACGGGTGCTTCGCCAAGTGCAGACGTCGCTTGCCTCAGTGTTGCACGTCATGTTTCCTTTGGATGCCGTACCGACGAGCCTTGCAGGTCTTTTGTCGAAGTTTCGGAGCGTGAGCAATGTCAAGGAGTTGGTCCGGCAACAGCTCGTCGTAGGAGTGAAGGCTGCTTTGTCTCTTGTAAGGCTGCACCGGCCTGATGTAGATTTGGCTGTTGTGGCAGCTGGGCCACCTCCTCGGCCAGATAGTGATGAGTGGGACATGGGTCCACATTACGCAGCTGTAAGGCAGTATGCCGAACAGGTCGTAGATTTGTTTGAGCAGCGTGCTCAGGTTATTCTTCAGAATAGGTAGTACCTGTAAAAGAGATAGATGTAAAATTTGTATATTTCGACTGGGCATGTTGTGCCCTTTGTTGTAAAGATTTGTTTGTTGTAAGCACGCAGTGCTTTGTTTGGGTACGTGTCCTTTTCGTTTGCCTGACGTTGTCAGCTACTCAGGTGTACACGCATAATCCTCGGTTGATGAAATCGTGAGGTGGCGGAGCCCCCGAGTGCGTTTGTAGCATAAAGTAAAGTTGCAAATAATGAATGGAAGTTTGGGGCGAGACACTTAGCTTTATTTATATTGTAATGGAGGAAGTACAATGTTTGGCTGAATAGCCTTGGCTGAAAAGCCTTATTGAAAGTAAAGGGGTAGGTAGCTAGGGGTAGAATCGTCGCAAGTGCGCGATGTTCCATGGGTTGGAGTATGCGACTCCAGACTCCACGTGCTTGAGGCGATAGGCGCCACCTGGGATGACTTCGGTGATGACGTAGGGTCCTTCCCATGGTGACTCAAATTTCTTCGGTCGCTCTAGCTTGAGTCGCAAGACGAGGTCTCCTTCGACGAAGGACCTTGGGCGCAGCCGGTGGCTGTGGTAGTTGCGGAGACTCTGCTGGTACACCGCTGATTGAGCTGCTACTATGTCTCTTGCTTCGTCGAGTGTGTCGACGGCGTCTTCGAGTGCAGCCGTGGATTCGGCTTCGCTGTAAGCGACGACCCGGGGGGCCTGGTGGCGTACTTCGGCTGGTAGCACGGCCTCAACTCTGTGCACCATGAAGAACGGTGTGTAGCCCGTGGAGCTGTTTGGCGTAGTCCGTAAGCTCCACAGGACGGATGGTAGCTCTTTCGTCCAAGCTCCGGCTTTTCGTTCGAGTGGACTCATGAGGCGCTTCTTGATGCCAGCGCCGATTAGGCCGTTGGCCTTTTCCACTTGCCCGTTTGTTTGCGGGTGTGCCACTGAGGCGTACGTGATGTTGATCCCAAGGTCTTCGCAGAAGTCCTGGAACTCCTTGGAGATAAAGTTCGATCCATTGTCGGTGATGATGCTGTGCGGTACGCCGAACCTGTAGACGATCGACTCGAAGAACTTGACGGCGGTTTTGCCTTTCTGGTTGGTAACCGGCATGGCCTCGATCCACTTAGTGAATTTGTCGACTGCGACCAGGAGGTAAACGTGTCCCCCTTTCGAGGACTTTGGCAGTTTACCGATCATGTCGAGGCCCCATTGAGCAAAGGGCCAAGCTATAGGTGTGGGTCTGAGCTCTGACCCGAGTGCGTGCGGTTTGTCGGCGAACCGTTGGCACCCGTTGCATCTTCGGACGATGTCCTTTGCGTCGCTCATGGCCGTTGGCCGGTAGAATCCGGCTCGTAGAGCTTTGGCGACAAGGGAGCGGCTGCCTGCGTGATGGCCGCAGATGCCCTCGTGGATGTCTTGGAGGATGGCTTTCCCGTCACCGATGGTGACGCACCTTTGTAGTACACCCGTAATACTGCGCTTGTACAGCTCGCCATTGATGATGGTGAAGGCTTTTGACCGACGAGATATGCGTCGGGCATCTGTCGGGCTGTCAGGCAGTTCTCCGTTTATCAAGAACTGGAGGTATGGTCGCGTCCAAGTTTCTTCGACTGCCATGACCTGCATTAGGTTGACCATGGCGACCTCTGTGTCCAGTTTCTTGGGTCCTTCATGTCCTTCGGGCAACGTAGCCCCCGAGTGTTCTGCTTCTTCGGGTGATCCCTTGGGGAATTTCCGCTTGATGGATGGCACGCAGATCTGTTCGAGGAACACACCTGGTGGCACCTTTGCGCAGGTGGAGCCGATGTTGGCGAGTCCGTCGGCCTCCTCGTTGCTTTCTCTTCCAACGTGCCGAAGCTCGCAGCCGTCGAATTCTCCTTCGAGTGCGTTGTAGAGTGCGCGGTACGCGATCATGTTTTCGGCGTGTGCGTCGCACTCGTTCATCGTCTGCTGGACGACGAGGTTGGAGTCACCGTAGATGACCAGGCGCGTTGCGCCGCATATCTTTGCCATCCTCATGCCGTGGATGAGGGCTTCGTATTCGGCCTCGTTGTTGGAGGCTCGGAATTTCATCCGTAGGACGTACTTTATCTGGTCGCCCTGCGGGGAGGTCAATATGACCCCGGCTCCTGCTCCAGCTTCGCGCTTGGAGCCGTCGAAGTGCATTGTCCACAACTGCGACATGTCAGGGGTGTCTGGCAGCTCCAGCTCCATCCAATGTACCAGGAAGTCCGGAAGGACTTGAGATTTGATTGCGAGTTTCTTCTCGTAGATGATGTCCAAGGGTGACAGCTCGATGCCCCACAGGGCCACGCGTCCTGTGGCCTCTGGGTTATTTAGGATGTTGTTCAGGGGTGCCTCATTGACGACCATTAACTGGTGCTCCTGGAAGTAATGGCTCAGCCGTCGAGCTGTCAAGAACACGCCGTGAGGGTACCTCTGCTTTGTTGGTGTCAGTACCTCGCTGAGGTAGTAGATTGGGCGCTGGACCCCGTGGGTCTTGCCTTCTTCGGGTCGTTCGACCACTAGCACGGTGCTGACCACTTGGTGTGTGGCTGCTATGTACAGCAGCAGAGGCTCATGCTCCTTTGGCGTGACCAAGACGGGCGAGGTGGATAGAAGCCGCTTGAGGCTTTCGAATGCATCGTTGGCTTCCGGCGTCCACTCGAATTTATCTGATTTGCGTAGCAGATGGTAGAATGGTAGGGCCTTCTCGCCCATGCGGCTGATGAATCTGCTTAACACCGCTATTCGTCCTGCGAGCTGCTGGACGCCTTTGAGGTTTTTCGGCTTCTCCATCATCATGATGGCTCTGATTTTCTTCGGGTTCGCCTCGATCCCTCGCTGAGAGATGAAGTATCCAAGCAGCTGACCCGATGGGACGCCGAAGGCACACTTTTCGGGGTTTAGCTTGATCCTGTAGCGGTCAAGGTTGTCGAACGTCTCGCGGAGATCGTCGATAAGTGTCCTTGCCTCCCTGGTTTTTATGACTATGTCGTCAACATAGACTTGAACATTGCGACCGATCTGGTCCTTGAGGCAGGCCTGCATGCATCGCTGGTACGTGGCACCTACGTTTTTTAGCCCGAAAGGCATTGTGTTGTAGCAGAATACTCTGAACGGTGTGATAAATGCCGTTTACTCCTGATCTTCAACCTTGAGTCGAATCTGGTTGTAACCTGAGTAGGCGTCGAGGAAGGAGAGTTTCTCGCAACCTGCAGTCGAATCGATGATCTGGTCGATCCGAGGAAGGGGAAAGTGGTCCTTTGGGCAGTGCTTGTTTAGCGACGTGAAATCCATGCACATCTGCATGATGTCCGTGTCCTTCTTTGGGACCATGACTGTGTTTGCAAGCCACTCGCTTTCTTTGATTTCCCTGATGAAGTCTGCGGCGAGTAGTCTGTTGATTTCCTTGCCGATAGCTTCGGCTCGTGGCTCGGACAGTCTTCGGATGGACTGTTTGACGGGCTTGGTGTCTGGAAAGACGTTGAGTGCGTGCTCGGCGAATTCCCTGGGAACTCCTGGCATGTCCGCAGGACACCAGGCGAAGATTTCCCAGCGCTCACGGAGGAATTCGACGAGCGCGCCTTCCTATGCGGGGCTGAGGTCGTTGGCGATCAGCGCCGTCTTGGAGGCATCCGTCGGGTGGACCTGCACCTTCTTTGTGTTGACCGTGGAGTCGAAAGACATGTCAGGTGTGTTTTGTCGTGCGACTGGGGGTTTCCCATTGTCCGTCACCTCGCGGAGCCTAAGGAGCTCCTCCTGCATTCCGAATGATTGGGAGATTCTGTTGAAATCTCTGTCGCATTGGTCCGATCGGGTGAAGCTCCCGTGGACTGTGATGACGCCCTTCGGTCCTGGCATCTTGAGTAGCAGGTATGCATAATGTGGGACGGCCAGGAACCTTGCGAATGCTACACGCCCGAGGATGGCGTGGTACTGTGATGGCCAGTCCACCACTTCGAATTTGAGCCGTTCCAGTCGGAAGTTGTCCGGCTTGCCGAAGATGACGTCGAGCCATATCTTGCCCAGGGGAAATATGCCCTTCCCTGGAACGATGTCGTGGAACGTTGTGTCTGATTGTTCCAGGCTGCACTGCGGGATCCGCATTGCTGCTAGAGTGCTTGCGAACATCAGGTTGATGCCGCTGCCGCCGTCCATGAAGACGCGACTCATCTCGAAACCTCCGATCTGCGCCTCCAGCACCAGGGCAGCATGACCTGGGCGAGGGATCTGGCAAGGGTGATCTGAACGAGTGAACGTGATGCAGGACTCCGATCCGCTGAGGTACTCAGGGATGGCGGGTGGAGTTGCCACGGCCAGGTTGATATGTCGGGTGATTTTCTTCTGCACCCTATTCGTAGGGCGCCCCTTCTGGATCATCAGTGATCCTTTCGGCAGGGGATACCCGTTTCCAGCGTTGTTCTGTGCTGGTGCGACCGGTTGGTTCGGGTCTCCTACAGGTGGTGGTGGAGGAGCTCCATGCACTATCTCACCTGGCGCGGGTGCGTTTCCGAACGCAGGGATTGGAGCTTGCTGCCTCATTTGTACCATGCTTTCGCTGAGCTTCTGGAACTCGCGGCAGTCCTTGAGCATGTGGCTTGCTTTCTTTTTGCCATCCTGCTTGTCGATGTAGAAGTGGATGGTGCATGGACCCGAAAGCTTTTCGTATGCTGAGGGTCCGTTATCGCGGTCGCGGTGTTGCCACGACTGCGCTGGGCGTCCTCCATCGCGGAAGTTTCCTCCGCGGTATCCTCCGCTGTTGCGGTTGGCGTCGTTGCGGCGATCGGCGTAGCCAGCCGCGACCATGTCGGGTCCATCGCGATCGTTGTAGACGCGCGATCTCTGCTTGCTACGGCGTTCCCGTCTTCGGTCGTAGTCGTCCTCTTCATCCGATTGTGCTCGGTGAATGGAATCTTCGCTGTCGGCCCACCTGTTGGCGATGTCCATGAGGTGGTCGAGTGTTTTGGGCTTGACGCCCCCAAGTTCCTCCTTGAAGTCTTGGCGCTTGACACCGTCCCTGAAGGCGTCGATGGCCCTCTCTTCGGAGATGTGTGCTGCGGAGTTCTTGGTGTTGGACCAGCGTAGTATGTATGAGCGAATGGATTCGCCAGTTCGTTGAGTGCAGGCGCGCAACTCTTTGATTGAGGCGGGCCTCTTGCTGGTGCCCTTGAAATTTCGGATGAAGCTGTAAGCTAGCTCCTCCCAGCTTCGGATGGATCCTGATGATAGGCTGCTGAGCCAGATCCGTGCCGCGCCTATCAGCTGCAGCTGAAGGCATTGCATGGCGGTTTCTTTGTTACCGCCGTGCAGCTTGACGGATGACAGATGGTCACTGAGCCATGCTTTTGGATCTTGCGTGCCGTCGAACTTCGGAGTATCCGAAGGAAGCTTGAAATTACGTGGCATCCGCGTTCGCCGAACGGATCTGCTAAAGCATCGGGCTCCACAGAGTTCTCCTTCGTCTTCGTCCATCTCAGATTCAGACGAGCATGCGCGCTTGGCTCGTGCTTTGTCAATTTTGCGTTGTGTGAGCGCGTCTCTGGCGTCGTAGTCGCGTTTATGGTGATGCGAGCTCTTCTTCCTTCGAGGAAGGTCGTGTTCCTCTTCCTCTTCGGATGAAGGGGTGGGGCTCCGGTCGTGCCTGGCCGGAGCCTTCTTCTTCGGCTCCGCATGAGCGTCTTGGTGGAGCGCAGCTCCGACAAGTCCAAGTCCGGTAAGTGCGGACTTATGCATGGACCTCTTCGGGTCCCCCTCAGGAGGTGGGTGGGCTGCGAGGTACGCAGTGGCTGCCATGATCGCAGCCTGTGGCGTTTTTGGGATGACGTTGCCGTCGGCGTCCATCTCCATGAAGGATGTGTGGAGAGTTCACGTCAACTCGCTGCGCTCCTTGGGATCCATGTTCTCCATCCGAGAGCGGTGCTTGTTGCCTGGGTTGGCGTTCGAGCTGGAGCTGATGCCCATGGCGGAGAGCGTGGCTCGTCGCGCGCTGGACTCTGAGGCTGCTTGCTTGCGTTTGTCAAGCACCTCCTGCATCTTGACCTGCTTCTTGTGCTCTTCGATTAGGAGCAGATGGTAGGCCATCAGCATATCTCGCGAGGCGTCTGCGGGCAGCACTATGTTGCCTGCCATAGCTTCGCGGACCTGGGTCCATCCCTCTTTGCTAAGGCAGATGACGTGGCCTCCGTTGTTTTCCCCTTCGGGTGGGGGAGATTGGCTTCTTTTGTTCCCACTGTTTTGTTCTGGTGGGTTGGGTGCTTGCTGATCCACGTCGCTTAGGATAACTGCGGCGCATTGGTAGCGCTCGTAGATTGGCCCGCTGCTGCCGCAGCTTTCGGATCCGGAACCGTAGGTCCCTGCATCCGATGGCGGATCGCACAGATCGGAGTTGCAGCTGCTGCTGTCATAGGAATCATCTGCTGATTATGTTGTGCGTAGCACGGGGTGTGGGGCCCATGAAGCGGGCCTGATTGATGGTAGGGGCACCCGCTCGGGGAGGCGGAGGGTGCCAGTTTGCCCCACCTGGAAGCAGAAGCTCCCGAACAAGATTTCGAGTCCGTCGCCTACGGGCTCGAAGTCCTTCATGGTGGCCGGCGAGTGGGCGGTGAAGTCGAAAGCACCGAAGAGGAGATGGCTCTCCGTTGCTGCAGAGTTGTAGATCGATCGGGTTGGGACCGTCACGATCACACAATCAGCGCCCCCGATTCCCACAGACGGCGCCAATTGACGAGGTTTGATCTCATCAATGCCCATTGTTATGGACTTGGGTTTTGGAGAAGATGGGGATGCTGGAGATCGTGGAACGGTTAGCAAACAAGCAACACGGGGACACAAGGTTTACCCAGGTTCAGGCCCCCGGAGGGAAAACCCTACTCCTGCTTGTCTGCTCTTGATTACGGCGGAACCGAAGGTTACAGGGGTGCGCAGATGCAATCTGGCGTGGAGGTGTGTACGCGAAAGTATGAGTCGAGCGATCTAGGTCGTGCCCTCCTAGCCTTTATATAGACTTAGGCAGGTCCCGGGCATAGTCCTAGTCGGTTACAAGTTCTAGGGTTTTACCCCTTTGAATTTCCTATCTACGCTAGTCTTGCTCTCCAAGGATCCGAAGGCGTCATGGGCCTTGGCCACCCGAAAATCTTCATGGGCCGGCATACGTCCGCCGTGGGCCTTCCTTGGGATGGACTAGGTATGCTGAGGTCACGCACCCGTAGGGTACAACCATGTCAACGTTGGAGAGGTGTGGGATTCCACAAAGGATTTCTCAACGCCACGAAGGCTCACCTTATTCTCTGAGTCTATCCCACGAAGGAATAGGCCCTTTCCTTCTAGCTAGCTTTTCCTCCACTCCGGAGATGGCAAGCTCCACAACCACTTCACAAGTTCCACGAAGGAGAATCCCGGGTCTCTTCACAATCTTCCACGAAGATAACACCGCGGCACCAACCGCCAAGCCAACTAGGAGGTCACCCTCCAATAGTAACAAGCTCACGGTCTCTCACTCGAACAAATCGTAATGGAGAGCTCAACACTTATGCAAGAATGCAAAGCAAGAACACCAAGGGTGCTCAAATACTTCACTCTCAAATCCCACCAAAGCAACAAGTGCTAGGGAGGAATTAGAGAGGACGAACAATGGTGGAAACCAACAAATGACTCCAAGATCTAGATCCAATGGGTTCCTCTCACTTAGAGGAGGAATTGATTGGTGGGGATTGTAGATCTAGATCTCCTCTTCCAAAGCACTCAAAAATATGCAAGAATCATAGGAGGAAAGGGAGAGGAAGAAAGCTCAAAGGGGTCAACAATGGAGGTCAAAAACATGCTCAAGATCCTTAGAACTTTGGGGAATATGCCCCCCTTTTATACCCCTTCAAGGGGATGACCGTTGGAAGCAAGATGCGCTGGGCGAACATGTTCCGGCGACGAAATCGGCGCCGCCGGAATTTCCGGACAAAACCAAAAGTTTTGGTACAAACCGAAACAGCATACAGAACAGTTTTTTGGTGGTTTGCCGGAAATTTCCGGCGGTCGCCGGAAATTCCGGCCATAGACTCGGTCCGCCGGAATTCCGCTGGAACCAAACAAGGCACACGAAAACGACGATAACTTTTGCGTCCAGACTCCGATTTCGATGATCTTGGGCTTGTTTTCATGAGGACAACAAGCCCTACAAGATGGTGCAGATAAAAATCATAGTCAAATAGAGTAGGATAGAACCAAATGAAGAAAGGTAAGAAGCCTCCCTATAATAAGAACCGATAAAACCTTCAAACTCGAAAACGCCATGGAAGATGCATATGAATTCTGTTTTCGATGAACTTGGGCTTGTTGAAGAGCTAGCAACAAGCTCAAGAACCTAACATGGAGAAACACCAAGAAGCAACAAAATAGGAAGATGCAAATAATGCAAAGGATGGATCTCCCTATGACGATGTGATCAAGTTACCCAACCGAAAGCCCCTCTTAATAGTGCGGCTATGTATCCTATAACCCGGTCTACCAACAACCAACTTGAGACCGGTAAAAGGAAAACCTAGCAAGGCCATACCTTTTACTTGCACATCCCGCTTGATCTTTATGACAACACTTCAATCTCCATCCAAGCCGGAATGCATCACTTGATCATTGTTGCTTCGTGAAGACTCCTAATTTGCTCCCCCATACACCACTATTGGATAGCTTCATTAATACATGTCTTCACATGTCCATTATCACCAATATGGACGACAAGCTTCAAGCAAATGATCTTATCGAGATTCTTATATTGAACTTGCCCTTCTCAACCTTGATGACGATCACCACTTGATGTCATCCTCTCATGGGCTATATAAGATCTTCACTTTTGAAGCATGCCCATGGAAAGATACCTATCCCATATAGAAAATGCAAAGGCACATATATAATGGGTTAGTTCATGATGCATAATTGACAAGGCTTATCATACCACAAGATCCATGTGGTACATTCTGTATGCTTCATGTGTTGACCAACTTGAAATCACTCTTCACTCTTTGTATAGGTCAACCATCTATCTTCTCATGCTCCATCTCAATATCTTGAGGTACATAAAGAACTCTTAATTTGATTACATGCTCTAAATCTAAGTCAATCATAGCTCAACTAATGAGGCTATCATGACACCGTCTTAGAGCCATATCTTGAATTCTTCTATTGAGATCACACTCTCAAGATCTTGATCATATCATATTATTCTCTTCAACTCGATAATCTTGATGCCAATACTCAAGGTATATCTCTATCTTCATGGCATCCATACTTGAATCCAACACATAGACTACAAGCATGACCTATGGAATATTCCTTCATATAAAACTCAGTGAAAACATTAGTCCATAGGGATTGTCATTAATCACCAAAACCACACATAGGGGCAATTACCCTTTCACCCCTGCACATGATACATGAGTTATCCCATAATCAAAATGATAAGGCAAGCAGAAAATGAGCATCTCAGCAATCTTCTTATTTACCATGGGAAAATGGTGTTTTTTTCTCTCTTTCCTCTTTTCAATAAGTCTCTTTTTTTTATAATAAGAATGCTTCATAGATAGCTCACTATGGTGATGTTGCAAGTTTCCACCATGATTAGGCATGGCTTAGGCTAGCGGCCCAGGCGTTTCTCTAACACAAAATACAAACTCCATGGACTTACAAGTTCCCTCTTTATTTCACACCGTTGACATCCATAGACAAAAGATCACGATATTAACTGAGTACAAAGTACCGGTGCAATGTTGAAAACATTCCCCGTGACAGCACGGTTCTGCTAATTCCAACGTATAGATGCAAGCATATACAACTTCGATGACACAATGGTTCAAGTCTATTAGGGAAAGAAAATAAGGTGTGCCATCAAGTTCGTGAGAGCTTTACTAACTAGTTTTCACATAAAAAATACTTTTTAATTCAAAAGGTAGATGAAGCTTGAGAATTTGCTTGGAATAGCAAAAGCTACTAGGTAGATATGGTGGACACAAATGGCAAAGGTTTTGGTTCAAAGGGATTGGAAACATGAGAAGTATGCCTTCTCAAAACAGGTTTTTGGCTAGCAAGGATGGGTAGCAAGCAAGAGAGTTGAAAGAAACAAGCAAACCTACAAGTGATAAAGCCAAACATGCAATCTTTCTTGAAGACACAAAAGATCTTAAATAAAGAATACTGAGCTTATGAGCCAACAAGAAAGAAAATAAATGATACAAAATACTTGTAAGCTTTTTCTCTTTTTCTTTCAAACCTCAAAAGTATTGCTACTGACCAGAAATTGGGTTTGCCAAAACCAATTTAGATCCACTTGATGATCCCACAGTGATGCCAATACTGATCAACAAGATCCATCATATAATAGAGATTGCAAACTAAAAATAAGAAGTGCAAAGAGTAAAAGATGAAACTTCTCATTAATATTCCAATAAAGGCACTCACACCAAGGTATACATAGATAATCAATCAACTAATGACAGATACTTCCACATGCAAACCAAACTATAAGATAACTTCTCTACCAAAGATATGAATCCACTAAAAGGTAAAAGATAAAAGATAATGGTTGTGATACCACGGCACTCCCCCCAAGCTTGGAACAAGCCAAGGGGATGCCAAACCTGATGACAAATTACTCTTTTGGTGGTGGTGGCGTTCTCTTGTTTAGGGTAAGGAGATCCTCCAGCATCTTACGAAGCCTGTCATTCTCTTCTTGAAGTATATCCACCTTCATCCTCAAAGCAAGGTACTTATCACAAAACTCGTTAGTGGTTCGAAGGGCTTCTGTTGCCTCAGGGCAGTATCTAAAGTCTGGACCGAAGGATATGATTTCTTGCATGTTATGATAAAAAGCATCCCCAGTGTTAATTGCTCCTACCAAAGTAGGTTTCCTTGCCCTTTGATACGTTGGAAACATATCTATAATTTTTGATGCTCCATGCTTGTTTAATATCTACTTTGCTTTGCTTTGTATACACTTTGAGGTGATTTTTACATGTTTTCTGGTACTAACCTACTAACAAGTTGCAACAGTGCCAGATGCCTGTTTTCTGCTTTTTTGGTTTCAGAAAAGTTAGTAAAGAAATATTCTCGGAATTGGACGAGACAAATGTCAAAGTCAATTACTTTCCGTGGGGAACAAGAAGTCTAGAGGGGAGCTGGAGAGGCTGGCCAGACCCACCCTAGGCGCGAATGGGCCCTGCTCCGCGCCTAGGAGGGGTGTGGGGGCCCTGGCCGCCGCCTCGACCTCCCCCTTCTCCTATAAGAAGCCCCCGATGCAGAAACCCTAAGCACCCCGATCAAATCTCCACGAAACCGTGTGTAACCGCCGCCACCATCATCCCTAGATCGGGGGGATCTGAATTTCTTCCCGGCACCCTGCCGGAGGGGAGATCATCCTAGAGGCCTTCTCTCCGGTATGATGTGTGAGTAGTTCCACCTTGGACTATGGGTCCATGTAGTAGCTAGATGGTTGTATCTCCTCCTTTGTGCTTTCATGTATGGATCTTGTGAGCTTCGTTCATGATCAAGATCTAATCTATTTGTAATCATGCATGTTGTGTTTGCGGGGATCCAATGGATATTGAGATTATTATGTTGGTTTGATTAATGGTTTTGTCTTTATGATTCTATCATGTCTATGTTGTTTGTGATCTTGCATGCCCTCCGTTGTTAGTAGCTATCTTGGCCAAGTACTTGCCAGTGACTCCGAGAGGGGGTATTTATGCTCGATAGTGGGTTCATGCCTCTAGTTTCCAAGGGAAGTGACAATAATCTCTTCGGTTGTAGATGTGTTGTTGCTACTAGGGAGAAAACAACGGTCCTTGTTCATGGAACATGTGGAATGTTTACCTTACACACTTTGCTTAAAGCAGTTATCTGTTGCTTGCAACTTAATAATGGAGGGGGTTCGGATGATAACCTGAAGGTGGACTTCTAGTCATAGATGCAGTTGGATGGCGGTCTATGTATCTTGTTGTATTGCCCAATCGAATCTCACGGGATCTTTCTGACTAGTAATTGCATTGTTATGCCTTGCTCAGTTCCTGTCAATTGCCCTGATGTAATTTTTTTACCCTTCATGCCATGTTGTTTATCTAAGGAGAGCACCTCTAGTGAACTATTGACCCCGGTCCAATCTTTACCATTGATACATCTTTCACCGTTACTTGTTTACTTGCTGCAAACCATTACCTTCCACACCATACGTTTAATCCTTTGTTACAGCAAACTGGTGAGCTTGACAGCCTCACTGATTCGTTGGGACAAAGTCTTGAGTTTGTGTTGTGCAGGTCTCCATGTTGCTTGCAACACCTTTGAGATGTTTCCTTCCTCCTTCAGGTTCGATAACCTTGATCTCTACTGAGGGAAACTTGCTGTTGTGCTCATCACACCTTGCTCTTGGGGTTCCAACGAAGTGTCCCACGTCAACACTAGGTGCACGCATCAAGATTTCTGGCGCAGTTGCTAGGGAGGCTAAGGACGTCTTCACAAGGGGAGTCCTTCACTTCCTTTCTCTTTACTTTGTTTTTAGTTTGCTTTGTTTCTTTTGCTTGGTTTTGTTTGCCTCTTTTCAAAAAACCCAAAAAAATAGTCTAGTTTGGTTTGCTTTCTTTATTCAAAAACACAAAAAAAATAGTTCCTCTCTAGTTGCCACCTTGCTCTAGCTCGCCATGTTGCTCCCCAAGTTCGCCCAGAAAGATCTTGCAATAGGTAGTGGCTCCATAATTGGGAAACATAATATTGAAGAATTCTTTAATTATGTTAGCAACATGAGGATATTGAGGATAAATCTATAGCAGAGATTGCTCCTAATTACGAGATTGCTGCAGCTTCTTTAGTTCATATGTTGGAGGCTAGGTTTGTTAGCCTTAACCCCTTCATACAATTCTTGTTCCTAAAACTAAAAGAAGAAAAGAATGCTTAAAAGAGAGAATTCATCCTTGAAACTTTATCAAAAGAATTTCATGATGTTGCTAGGGAGGCCAAAAAGGTCTTTGAGAATTTCAATATGATAGTCTCAAGTGTAGATGTTGTGGGTATTTCTAATAACTAAGCCTAGAGAAGAATTCAAGATACCCATACCTTTTAAGCTTGTTGGAATGCATGAAGCCTTTGAAAAGAATTTTGATTGGATTTCTCCTGAAAACCTTTTTGATGAAAGTAGTAGACCAAAGAGAGATGATAAGGGATCCTCCAAAACCCATTTGGATGAGATACCTTTCGTAGTTGAAGACTTTGCAAGTATGGATGTTAATGCTTCTTCATTTGAAAATACTTGATTCTTCTTGCTTCTTGTGCCTAACTTAAAGGCGTTAAAGAAAATTACTTGTTGGGAGATAACACAAGAGTTTACTTGAGTCTTGGAAGAGTAATGACCTCTCCTTATCCTTTTTGTTTGATTTTTGTGCCAAGAATGACCTCTAATAAGAGGGAACTAAGATTTGGGGAGTTGCTGTCCTGAAACAGATTTCTGTCCTCCACCAAAAAAACTCGTGAGGAGTCTCTGTAACTCGGATTGAGATCAAAATTTATGAATAAATCCCCCAGTATGTTAGATAACTTTCGTTAGTTCAACACTTTTTTATTTGAGCAACAGAAGATGTTCAAAAAAATCGGTTTCTACCTGCTGTTCTGTTTTGACAGATTTCTGCCATTATTTGTATTTGCTTCTTATTGATTCCTTTTTGGATTCTCTTTAGGTGAATTGAGCTTTTTGAAGGAGTTAGTACAGTAGCTTGTGTTTTTAGTGAAAATCCTTGATGTTCCAAAGCTTTGCCAGAGGTCTAATATCTTTTGAATAAACGAATGTTGCTAATAAAGATTGTGTGAAGTTTTGTATGAAGGAAAATTTTCAGGTGTAGAGAGAGAATGATACAATGAGATGAAGAATGGACAAAAGCTCAAGCTTGGGGATGACACCATGGTGTCACCCCAAGAAATATCCAAGAGGTACAAGCGTGAAAGCTTGGGGATGTCCAAGGCATCCCCTTCTTCATCAATAAAAAGCTCAGGTCTGTCTAGACACTTCGTTTTTATTGTTTCATGCTCAGTTTTGTTGTTCTTGGAGCGTCTTAGTTTTCGTTTGCTTTGCTTAGGTTGTTTAGTTTGCTTGAATAAACAAGTTTGGACCCCCGTTCTCGCTGTGTTGTTTTGCAAATAAGTTGCTTGGTGTTGGAAAGGAGTAGTAAGTTCCTGCTTGAAGTGCAAGAGGAGCTTGCATTGACTGTGACTTAGACTTTAGCATGACATGCTAGGTATTGTTTTGACCTTATGCTTAGTGATTATTGTTGTATCATGTCTTGTTCCAAACAATTGGGATTGCTTAGTGTTCCTTGAAGAAATTATGCGTTGTTTTAGCATGCAAAAGCATAGTATTGTGGTATTCTCCTTTGATTCTTTGCTTGGGTTGACTTGGCACATCCTCACACCATGTTATGACTATGACAAGTCACCATTAGCCTCTATGATAATTTAGTCCTTGACTTGTGGTACCACTCTTTGCTTTGATTAGTATGCTTTGTTGCTCTGCATGATTATGGCCATTATGCTCTCTTAGTTGGTTGCTCCCAGTATTTTGCTAGCCTCCACTTGTATGAGTAAGCTCTACTCATGCTTCCAAATCCCAAGAAACCAAGTTTTTCCAAAGTGTCCACTATAAAATCCTATGCATGGTGTGTTACACCATTCCAAGTATATTCTTGTTTTCAACTATCTTCCAATTAAAAACTATTTTGTTATGTGAAAACTTAGTGATTAAAGCCCTCACGAACTTGATGGCACACTTTATATTCTTTGCCCCTAATAAACTTGAACCATTGTAACAACTTTTTTGTATATGCTTGCACTTATAAGTTGGAATTATCAGAACCGTGCTATCACGGGGAACGTTTTCAACATTGCACTTGTACTTTGTACTCAGTTGATATCATGCTCTTTTGTCTATGGATGTCACCGGTGTGAAATAAAGAGGGAACTTCTAAGTCCATGGAGTTTGTATCCTGTGTTAGAGAAACGCATGGGCTGCTAGCCTAAGCCATGCCTAATCATGGTGGAAACTTGCAGCATCACCATAATGAGCTATCTATGAAGCATCCTCAACAAAAAGCTATGCATATGGTAAATAAAAAGATTGCTGACATGCTCATTGTCTGTTTTCCTTGTCATTTTAGTTATGGGAAAGCTCCTTTACCATGTGCAAGGGGTACCCCGTTGGCAGTTCTCAATGATATGCAAATACTTACAATGACAAGAACTTACATGGGCCCAAAGTGGAGTATGCATGAGGTGTGGCCCTCGTATTCAAGGGACTTGAGATTGCCAACTTATACTTCGTCAAGCATATACTCCATCTTTGCCACTTTAACCTTAACCACTTCAATATGCTTATGATAGGGGCAATGAGGGCTGAAAGCTAACAAGTACCATAATTTTTGGAAGCTCTTTTTGAAACTTGTAATACCTACTTCCTTTATAAAAAAAGGGGCCTTTCTTCCACCACTATTGAGTCTCCACCTTCTACCTTTAGGCACCATTAAGAGAGCATAGTTGTCATTCGGTGTGCAGTGTTCCAAAGCTTATTGATTGATGCATATTGTGATATTACTTGTTCTTGTGCTATTTTATTCTAGTCATCCTTGTGAACTTTGAAGGTGTCCTATGCATCTATGTTGCTACTCTATGAGGGACAAGTTGATTGCCACTATGCTATGTTTTCTGTATGTGAAACAAAGAAACGTTTTTCATTGCATATTATTCATGATCTTTGTTTGTAGTTTGACATGTTGCATGCATAGTTACTATGTCCTATTGTTAGAATTCCATCTTTCATGCACATGTTTAGAGTTCTTTAATCCTAGCTTTCAATGCTTGCAAATGGTTGGATATTTACTGTGAGGGTGCATGTCACCTCAAAAATTATTCTTTTATCACTTACCTACTCGAGGACGAGCAGGAGTTAAGCTTGGGGATGCTAATACGTTGGAAACGTATCTATAATTTTTGATGCTCCATGCTTGTTTAGTATATACTTTGCTTTGCTTATTCTACACTTTGAAGTGCTTTTTACATGTTTTCTGGTACTAACCTACTAACAAGTTGCAGCAGTTCCAGATGCCTGTTTTCTGCTGTTTTTGGTTTCAGAAAAGTTAGTAAAGAAATATTCTCGGAATTGGACGGGACAAACATCAAAGTCAATTACTTTCCGTGGGGAACAAGAAGTCCAGAGGGGAGCGGGAGAGGCCGGCCAGGGTGGCCAGACCCACCCTAGGCACGGGTGGGCCCTGCCCCGCGCCTGGGAGGGGTGTGGGGCCCCTGGCCGCCGCCTCGGCCTCCCCCTTCGCCTATAATAAGCCCCCGATGCAGAAACCCTAAGCATCCTGATTAAATCTCCACGAAACCGTCTGTAGCCGCCGCCACCATTGTCCCTAGATCGGGGGGTCTGAAGTTCTTCCCGGCACCCTGCCGAAGGGGAGATCATCCCGGAGGCCTTATCTCCGGTATGATGCGTGAGTAGTTCCACCTTGGACTATAGGTCCATATAGTAGCTAGATGGTTGTATCTCCTCCTTTGTGCTTTCATGTATAGATCTTGTGAGCTCCGTTCATGATCAATATCTAATATATTTGTAATCATGCATGTTGTGTTTGCGGGGATCCGATGGATATTGAGATTATTATGTTGGTTTGATTAATGGTTTTGTCTTTATGATTCTATCATGTCTGTGTTTTTTGTGATCTTGCATGCTCTCCGTTGTTAGTAGCTATCTTGGCGAAGTAGTTGCTAGTGACTCCAAGAGGGGGTATTTATGCTCAATAGTGGGTTTATGCCTCTAGTTTCCAAGGGAAGTGACAATAATATCTTCGGTTGTAGATGTGTTGTTGCTACTACGGAGAAAACAACGGTCTCTTGTTCATGGAACATGTGGACTGTTTACCTTACACACTTTGCTTAAAGCAGTTGTCTGTTGCTTGCAACTTAATACTGGAGGGGGTTCGGATGATAACCTAAAGGTGGACTTCTAGTCATAGATGCAGTTCGATGGCGTTCTATGTATCTTGTTGTATTGCCCAATCGAATCTCATAGGATATTTTTAACTAGTAATTGTATTGTTATGCCTTGCTCAGTTCCTGTCAACTGCCCTGCTGTAATTTGTTTACCCTTCATGCCATGTTGTTTATCTAAGGAGAGCACCTCTAGTGAACTATGGACCCCGGTCCAATCTTTACCATTGATACATCTTCCACCATTACTTGTTTACTTGCTGCAAACCATTACCTTCCACACCATACGTTTAATCCTTTGTTACAGCAAACCGGTGAGCTTGACAACCTCACTAATTCGTTGGGACAAAGTCTTGAGTTTGTGTTGTGCAGGTCTCCACATTGCTTGCAACACCTTTGAGACGTTTCCTTCCTCCTTCAGGTTCGATAAACTCGGTCTCTACTGAGGGAAACTTGCTGTTGTGCTCATCACACCTTGCTCTTGGGGTTCCAACAAAGTGTCCCACGTCAACACTGGGTGCACGCTTCACCCTTGCCCCTGCGAAGGTTTGTTCTTCCAACTTTATCTCCTCCACGGGCTTCTTACCTTTGTCGTAGGCGAAGACCATGGTGCTCTAAACTTGAGAAGGTTTCCTGACAGAAACAGATCGAAACGAAAACACGACGAGAACACGATGCACGAACCTCGGGGGATCCAGGGGATTATATATTACGAAGTTTCAATTCATAAGGAAAGTTCTGATACAAAAAAGAGGCAGAGTCGGAGCTCGGGGGAGGCACACCCCCTCCAGGCTGGGGCCCGCGCCTGGGGTGGGTTTGTCCACCCCGGACTCCGTTTCCTCTTCTGTTCCGTCTCGTAACTTCCCTTATGTATTAAAAACATCAAAAATATAAAAATATTGGATTTTCATGAACCTTCTGTTTTCACCACTTTTACCTATTCAAAGACGAACTCTGCAGACTCCTTTTCTCCTTCTCCTAGAATTTCCTTTCCTACAAGGTCTCACACAAACTTCAATGGCAACATTAGTGTAAGCAAAAACAATTAACCTTTAGGTCCACACTTCAACTGAAATCCATCAAAATAAAAGCTTCTATAAGCGGCAAATGCAAATGATAGCAGAAATCTATCAAAACAGACCAACAGGTAAAGATTGATTTTTTCGAAAACCTTATGTTGCTAAAATCAAAAAGTGCAGAACTAATGAAATTTGGGTAACAACTTGGAGAACAAGCTCAGAAAAATACAGCTCCATCCAACATACTGAGCTCCCTCACGAATTTTTACAATGCAGCACAAAAAATCTATCCTAGGACAGCCAGTTTTCACAACTCCTCCACTTCTCAAAGGTAGTTGGACTTGACACAAAAACCAAAACAAAAAGGATAAGGAGTGGTTAGTACTGAAGTAATAACTTCCAAGACTCGACAAAACTCTTGGGTTATCTCCCAACAAGTACTTTTCTTTAATGCCTTTAAGTTAGGCTTGAAAGTCTCAAAGATGCTCACAAAGGAGATATATATTTGAAGTGAAAGAGAGCATCTAGAAGCAAATAACCAACACATTTGAGTCTAACCCACTTCCTATGCATGGGGGTATCATGAGAAACCGAATTGTTGAAACAAAAAGCCACTAGCATAGGAAGACAAAACAGATGCAACTTTAAGGCTTTCAACATAAAACGGAGAAACTTAACATTATTGAGATGCATAAAACCATGTTTCCCTCTCTCATAATAACTTTCAGTAGCACTTTGAATAAAGTTGACAATATAATTTTCACTGGCAACAACTTTATCATAAGAATGATCATACTTACAATCACCAAAAAGAGGTCCAAGGTCATAAACTGGATCAATAGAAGCAAGTTGTTCCATCCTGAAATCTTTATTAGGCAAGCTATTTTCACAAGGAGCTTTAGCAAATTTGGAAAAGTTAAACTCATAAGAATCTCCATCAAACTTAGTTAAAAATTTCTCCTTCTTACAATCTATAATAGCTCCACAAGTGTTCAAGAAAGGTCTACCAAAAACAATAGGACAAGTTTACTAGCTGCTGCATTAAGTACCAGAAAATCAGCAGGATACTTAATCTTACCATAGAGAACCTCCACATCTCTTACAATACCAATAGGGCAAATGGTTTCCTTATTTGCAAGGTGAATAACCACATCAATGTCCTCAAGCTCACAAGGACCAATTTCATGCATAATTTCCCTGTAAATCTCATAAGGAATAGCACTAGAACTAGCACCAATATCACATAAAC